>OX387279.1:14227735-19918266 GCA_947562105.1 Shargacucullia verbasci
AATTTAAGGAAACTTGACAGTCTGAAAAAGCAAAAAAAGTACCGCTTTATTGTCTATTTGATAAGTATTTATAACCCATTGCGCCGTAGGAGTACCTTTTCTCATATAACTTACTAGAATTTTTCATAAACGGTACCAATACACGAACGCGCTATTCCACGTCGGTTTCGGTTGGAAAATAATATATATTGATTCTTTGTCCTCCCGGCTCCCGTAAGAGGCATCAGACCGGATTTCCGTGGTGCTGTTCAACTCGGTAATATACACTACGTTTGCAACATAATGCTTCAGAATATTATAAGCTATTGATACTTCTAAAGCGGATTATACCGGCCTCCGCAAAGCGAGGAAGCCAGTTTAAAATCTTTGCCTTTTAGATTTATTTTATCCGTGTATTGCATATTGGTGATAATGTCACATAGCACCACGCCTGTATCCCCCGAAGGGTTAGGCAGAGGTGTAGCTATAGAACACCCACATTTCGCCCATGCCGTTATTGAGTCTCATGTAATAGGGGGCAAGCCTATTGCCATCTACCGGGCACAATTCCATACTCCGTGCTGCTACTGAGAATTTCCAGACAGAAAGTCTCAATAACAGCCCGATCCGGGAATCGAACCCAGGACCTCATGCTCAGCAGTCGAGCTTGGGACCACTAGACCAACGAGGTCTAGACCAACTAGGTCAGTGTCATAGAATTAATAAGTAAATGTTGTTTTATTTAAAATAAAACAAACATTTAGTGATTAAATTATTCAGTATTGCGCACAATTTCAACTCCGGTTGGACCTAACTCTTCGAATCATATCCGTGGTTAGAATAACAATAGAACAATAGAATTCGGAAATGAATTTATAAAAATGAGTATTTGAGTCCGAAGGAGTCCAGTTTTACTATGACACTTGTTGCTTAGGATTCGTAGGAAATCTATGACAGCAAAGTAGAGGCGGACATATTATACTTGGGCCTTATCACAATAATATTTTTTTTTTTAATTTAACCGTGCTTTAGAAATTCAAAATATATTACTCGTGATGTATGTATTGAATATATTATGCGATACAAAATCCACTTTTGTTCTTCTAATGGTTGCTGATAACCAAATGATGGGCTTTATGTTTGAAGCCACAGATTGATTTTAAGATTAATATTTAATTAAAGACTAGACTTGCTCGTATCTCGATCTTCAGTCTTATCTCCACTTTTATAATAAGTGTTAGGCAATATAAAACGCCCACGACATTACGCTTTGTTCTCTATGATCTAGACATCGCGTGACGTAAACTTTGATGTACCTACGGTAGGGTTGCCAATCGTCCTTATTTCCCAGGACATATCCTGCTTTTTGGAGTGTCCTGGGTCGTCCTGGATAGTTATTTAGTGGCGTCCTGGGTTTTTAACCGACTTCAAAAAAAGAGGAGGTTCTCAATTCGACAGTATTTTTTTTTTGTTACTCGATTATTCAGTCAATTATGGATAGTCGACCATAAAATTGCTTTACCACCCTTAGAATGAATGTCGTTTGCATATCACAAAACAAGAAGGTCTATTTTTGCTTACAACTTACAAGTGACAGATAACATTGTCATCAATGCGTGACGTTAGTGTAGAACTATTTATCAATTCAAATAAATCTATCTATACATATAAATAAAATTGGAGTGTCTGTTTGTAATATTGAAATAACCGTTTTTTACTACATGCATATGAATATATATACACCAAAATAATTTTTTTTACAATTTTTGTCTGTCTGTCTGTTTGTATAGGCTAATCTCTGAAATGGCTGGACCGATTTTGACCATACACCAAAATAATTTTTTTTACAATTTTTGTCTGTCTGTCTGTCTGTCTGTTTGTATAGGCTAATCTCTGAAATGGCTGGACTGGACTGGACTTTTGACGGGACTTTTATTGGCAGGTAGCTGATGTAATAAGCAGTAACTTAGGCTACTTTTATTTTATAAAAAATCTTTTATTTTAGAAAAAAATAGGGTTAAGTGCATTTGGTCTCACTAAAAAATACATTGTTAAGTTCCGACATCCACGCGAACGAAGTCGCGGGCACAGCTAGTTAACAATATAATCACATGCACATTCTTCCGTCTGATACCCGATACCACTCGGATTTGATAGAAATAAATATCAAACTAACATTATAATTATGTGGTGTGCAAAAAAAGGACGATGAAAATGAATTGAATAATAACAAATTATATTTGAGATAGTTAACATTTTATTTCGAAGTTAAAATAAATAAATTGAACAATCTCCAAGCAGGTATTAACATAAAACGTGATAAATAATGTAGAGATGATTTTTTATTAGTAACATGTATTTTCTCCATTCGCTTCAATGACTGCCAACAATCGGCTTCTCATTGATCCCACAAGTCGCCCACAAATATCTGTACCCCGCATAGCCTCCCAAATCTCACTACAATGACTCTCAATTGCTCCTCTAGTTCTCTCATTGCGGTGAGTCCATTTTTGCACCATAAGTCCCCAAACATTTTCGATCGGGTTTAAGTCTGGAGATTCTGAATGCCATGGTATCAGTCGAATGCATTGGTGTTGACGGAACCACTCGCGAGTAACAGCAGCAGTGTGTAACCGACAGTTGTCTTGTAAGAAGTGAAATTCGGCAAGATCGTTTTCTGGGTAAACGTTCCGGACGGTTGGTAACATGACGTTTTCTAGAGTGTCAACATAATTTTGAGCGGTTGCTTTTGGAGGTAATCCGCATAATTCACCGACACCATCAGCCGACATCCAACCCCAAATATTTGCACTAATTCTACCAGACTCCGTGTCCGGTACTATATGATTTTCATCATATCTTGTATTATCATATCGCCAGAGATTTAATCGACCGTGCTGGCTAGATTTGAATGTCTTTTCATCAGTAAATATTGTGGTTGACCAATCAAAATCTAAGAAATCCCTGGCAAAACGCAACCGAGCTGCTTTATGGGCATCAGTCAAATAAACTTTTTTAGCGTATCGTCTATAGTGCAACCCCATACTATGCAGATGGCGCCTAATAGTTTCAGTGCTCACATCGAATTCTTCTGCAAAATGAGATGTTGATGTAAAACCATTTTCTTGAAACGCACGTTTCATTTCTTCCCTTTGTGCACTCGTTACTGTAGGCCGTCGACCACTATGCCTGTGATTTTGGAGACTGCCCTCTTCGCCTTCTCGATTAATCCAGAACCGTACAGTATAACGTGATATATTTAAATCTCTCGAAATTTTACTTATATTGTATCCTGATCTGTGTAATGAAATTATTTCTGCCCTTTCGGCTATATTTAAATTACGTGACATTTTCAGTTTTTCTGATTTGACAAGTAAGGTCATGTCACAAGCGTCAAGAAAATGTAATCCAGATTTTAATTATTTTTTTGTGGTTTTTGACATAAAAACTCCACAGCTGTTCATAGTAACATTTGTATTGTGTTATTAGAAATTATTATTTATTGCTTTGATAAGAAAGGTTAAAATATGTTGCACTTTTAACCTATGCATTGATTGGTCAACGGTCAACCAATTACGTCAGTATCACATATGAACATTAATATGAGTCTTAGTGAAATTGAATTTGGATGGAAGTTTTTGTGAAAAGTGGTAAAGCAATTTTATGGCCGACTAGACCAATTTTAAAAATTCTTTTTTTTTGTTAGAGTTTGCTTCCCATTTGGTCCCATTATCACCAAGTCAGGATCTGATGATGGGATCCTAGGGAAATCGAGGGATACCCTCAAATATTGTAGGACAAATAGCGCGTTTGAGCTTTTTTTTCTTAATGAGTCAGGTGTTGGAGTCTGAAAATCATTATTTCATGATGCTGAGCTGATGATGGATGTCATAGTACTCCTCAACGGTAAAGAGTTAGGGAATGAAACTTCCGAGCTTGGGATCACTCGATATATTTTTATGAGTCCCGTATATAACATTTGGTATAGAGGGTCTGATGATGGAGCCAGGGGTAGCCATAGTGGAACTCGTCAGTAGCTACTAGTAAACCCCTCGAGTTTGGGCTCATTTTAAACAGCTAAATGGCAAGACTATCACTGTATTAGTTACAACCGTTGTCTTAATCTTTCCATTTCTCGTAATTGTTTTTCATCATGTGGTCGGCTCAGTAATTTATTTGGTTTTAAATCACAAAGTGCAATACCGTCTCGAAGGTTTTCACTCGACTTGGGGCCAGAAACATTTGACCTTTGTAAAGTTTTTTAAGAGAAGCGTCCTTACTAGGTCTACCCATCACTTAAAATTGTAAAATAATTAATTTTTTTAACAAAAAATAAAAACTGCCTTCAAAAAACTCAAAAACAAAACTAACTAAAAACCAAAAAATAAATGTTATATTATACAATATAGTAGTTGAAGAATATTGAAGTCGGTGCCAAGTAAAACATACAGTGATAAACCTAGACGATTGGCGAAGTGCATTTATCGTGTCCGACTCACAATTCGCCCCGCGCTCGACAATTTTTAAGTGAACTCGTTGTTTCAATGTCGCTATTATAACAGCAAGGTAGCATTTATTTTTTGTTAAAAAAAATATTTAAAAGTCCTCGTAAGGTCCTGTGTTTTATTATTCGCGCGCCACTACTGCCTCAAGCCTTACGCTTAATCATCAGCGTTATTTTATAATTTAATCCTTTATTTAATTTCTTATAGTATATTATTTAATTGAAGATATTTTCATAAAACATTGTAATTGCTATTAATTTAATTTCATTGACACTGTTTTCTTATACTGCGTCCTGATTTTTAACGGAAATGTCCTGGCATTTCCACTTCCAAATCCTGGTTTTCAGAATTTGGGGATGGCAACCCTAACGTACGGCTAAATCGAGAAACGGGTCATTTATATGAATTTCGCAGTCTTGTTTCTCCTGTTCATCTCTCATCATGCTACAAGGCGATCACCCTAGAAACTCCACTTCCTGAAGAAAAGTAGGGGAGCGGGGGGCTAGTTGTAACAATTTTTAGTTTTTTCATTGGGGAAGTCAAAATATTGAATATTTTCATCATGAAGCACTTTAAAATAAGAGAACGTCTATTCAGGTATCAATCAGAATGATTATTGGGCTTAAATTGATAAGAAATGCTTGTATAAATGACTTTTTGTGAAAGTTGGAGTATGTTACAACTTACCCCGTTCTTGGGGCTAATTGTAACTGGCGTGGGGTAAGTAGTAACAACATAATAAAACAACATATTTGTTCGATTTTAAGGTATTTATTGTAAATCAATATGAGATATATTACTTATAAAGTATTTTTTACAAACTAATGAGGTAACCAGTGTTTCTTTATCAACATTTTGATATTTCTTGTCGCTTAGTATCTATTTAGTCTTTTAAACAAAATAACAACATGTCTATCAACAGGCAAAATAATTTTCAATGATTGAAAAGTGATATTTTGAGTGATTGGATTTCTTTTCATGATTTTTTGAAACCAATCTACTCCAACCGTACCATTTTTGTACCAAAACGGAGGGATGTTTTTAACGCCTTTAAATAAGAAGTCGCTAAATCTTTTACATTCTTTAATTTCTCATCCTAAGACAAAAAGAAATTTGATTAAGATAAATCTGTTAGGTCTGCAATAGGTAAGACCTTTGCACAGTAGTGGAATATTGTATTTGAATTTTGTTACAATGTGCCCCAAAATTTCGTTACAACTAGCCCCATGACAAAATTTTGAATATTTTTGATTATTGAAAAAAAAGTTTATGTTATTATCCAATGAAAGTAGTTACGTACGACAGCTTAATGTATTGACTATATAAATTAATAGATACTCATTTCAAAAAGACATTGCCGTAACTTAGAATCAAACTTTACGAACTTAATTTTTTTATATTACCTGGCAAAAATGGTGCACCTACTCATGACCACTCACTGCGCTCTCCCGCACCTCACTGACTGTGCTTGCGTCATAGGCCCCGTTATAAGGAGCAGATTAAGTATAAATTGGAAACAAAATATTCGAAACCTGCTGAGTAATTAAGCTGTTACTACTTACCCCTGTTACAACTAGCCCCCCTCTCCCCTACTTTAAACCATCGCTAAGCGAAATTCTAATTCTATGCTTTAAACACACTTTTACTATTGTTGTTACAGATTCTGCAGGGTAATACAAACACATACTTGGAACACAAAAACCACCTCGAGCCTCCGATCTGGGCGTCAAAGATACGCTTCATACCATACAGTTCGCACCGGCGCACAGTCTGCATGAGGGTCGAAATATACGGCTGCTATTGGAGTGGTAAGTACATAATAGCTGAGTAGTATTTAATTTGGCGGAATGGGCACCATCAGCGAGAGCAACTCAAATATGAACATAACATTTGCAGAAACTATATGAAGCGAAAGTTTGACTAAGGTTTCATTATAATTAATTTGGTATGTTCTGCTCGCCAAAGGTAATATTATTACATATTTGGTTTATTAAACTCAGCAAGCTACCTGGAGTGTGCGCGGTTTTCACACAGTATTTAACTTTCCACATTTTCACCGTGTGCTCTACACCTTAAGTATCCGAGATATGGAAGGTTAGGATAGGTTAAGGTTAAGATTTCCTTCTGCGATTTCAATTCGACGCGATCTAGCTTTTTCATTCATATTTTTTTTAGGTTTTTACGAGGTCGAAGAAGCGCTATTAACCGAAATTATTTTGATTTATATATACCACTTAACTTCAGATAAGGTTCCGGCTCAAAGAAAATAGAAAAAAAAAGCTACAATAGATCATTTTAATCAGGTCATGAGTTTAGCAAAAAAATCCGAGAAGATTGTGAAATAATTTCGTTTTCTTTTCTTTAAATTTTTTTTTCAAAATTCAAATAATGCACCCACAAATCATTTTTCTCCAAGAGCATATCGTCTTGTACATAGGCTTGAGCCGCCCTTACCGAAGGATTATCTACCTAGTTGCTTAAGAAGATAGTAGAGATGTTTATAAGATATAGATATTAGCGGATCCAAAAATCATGTCCGAAACCTAATATCTACTACTTACAATTGCCAACACTATTGTTAAGCTCTCAATCAAGGTGCAGACATCATTACACCAAATGGTATAATAGGGATTGAACGGGAATATTCCATTCATTCCTACAAACCTTTAGAATATGTAGTCAGCATTGGTAATATAGTGTAAGTTGATTTCCAAAGCCACAACAGTTCAGATTCAGAAGCAAATTAATGTTCTATCTCTCTCCTACAAAGCTCCTTGTGAGGTAAGCCGGCCGATTTATCGAATGTCGGTTGTGGTGCATTTGACAGTCCAATTCATATTGCACCGGTGTTTAATATCGGACCGAGCGCAATCTCTTCGCTTTTAGTATGCAGGTTTATATTCCACGATCCCTCAATGGTTAGCGATGATTAAATTACACGCACTACTTGTGCAAATTAGCGACGGTCGCGTCAAGTCTACCCGCCACCCCTATACAAGGTGTCACTGCTATTACAATGAATAACACCACAACAGCTATTTCTTTTCACTGTTAATTAGAAACCACCTCACAACAATGCCTCGACAGACGTTAAAAAATTCATTTTTTCTGTATTCAAACAGCTAATTTTCGTAATTGTTACACGATACACCGGAGACTAAGTCATAATTATATTGTCACAAACCACCTACATATGTTCATATTCATATTAAAAGGGTTTCGAGCAATAATTACGTGCGTCTACATTCCCATAGGTCATAAAATAATCAAAATAATTCGCGGACAGTGTACAAGCTTCATTAAATAACGTTAATTATGGAGCGTATCACAGAAACTATAATTCGTCGTGTTCATGTTTTTAATACGGTTACTATGACGTCAAAGTCTGAGGCCTTAATAGTGAATTCTAGGAAATTTTGCTATCGAACGTGTGCCGGGGACGACATGCAAAGCGTCATTAAGTAAAAAGTGGCAAATTACTAGGGTTAATCATACGTCTGCATTTTTAAACTACTTTCAAATGAAAGAAGTTTAAAAATGCCGTTGGGCCAGCGCTGCCAGCAGTCCAGCACGCCACTGATACCTCGCTATCATTATCCGTGAACTGGGACTGCGGTATGCACACATTCCCCTTTAATGAATGTTTGTTTACACAACTCGGTCTTAGCTCACGGTATCGCTTTGAAGGGACTATACTTACATTATTGATTTTATTTACAGGTCTAATTTAAGGGTGTAGGTGATTGGGCACTTATATGTTGGTTGTATTGATTTCATCAAAAAATGGAGTAGTTTTACCAATTATCTTGTGGTTTTATATAAACTGTATTCGCCTGAGTTGCAAGCACTTGGCAGCGCACGACCTCAAACCGCGAGCTTATTTGTGAAACCAGTTTAATTTCAATGTTCGTGTGAATATCAGAAATGTTTATATACAAGGGAAGTGATTAGCTTTCAAACAGGATATTCGACGTACGTGCGTTCAATCACAGAGTATCGCAGAGCTTTGTTACAGGCTTGCTGAGACCGATGACGTGTCGCTACACAATTACGCAATTACCTTTAACAATGAAAATTTGTAACTACTAGATGAAGGTTATATAAACAGCCGTCTACGAATCAAAACACTTGCCTTCTTGTGCAAGAACTTGCCAGGTGTCGATCGCTTAATGCGTGCAGAATATAAATAAAACAGATTGTATTTGATTCACACCTTATATAATATAATATAATATAATATAAATAAATGCTGTTGTTATTCCACTGACGGCATTTTTGTCGCGGCGAAACACGAACACTGCATTTTCAAGTGAGTGCATGTTTTTGTGAAATTCGCCGACAAATAAATCAGTGATACGTAGAACTGTAGGTAGAAGCTACATTAGGAGCCTCGTCACATACAGCGCCGCCTTGTCGTGCTCATTTACAGACCTTGTTCTTGGGAAACGACTTGGTTAGATCCTGTCTTCTAAAGTTACATGTTTCTTGGAATCTTCATCACGTTAGTTGTGAATGGTAACTAGCGTAGCACACTTTACATATGTAGAGACACTTTCACTCAAAACATAGGTTCAGAAAGAACAAAACCCTTTTATATAAACCGGCTCAATGCTTTATGGTAATAACTGTGATTGTTGAGCGTGTCACGTGAGGTTGGCAGCGATTCTCAAGTCGGGCGTAGTGTATTAGATTTTGCGGGGGCTACATTGTCCAGTAAAAGAGAATTGAATACCCCGATACGTGAGTGTACAATAGTACACCATGAAATTTGTAATCCGTTACCGATTGTTGGTGAGCTCAATGTTAGTACCAAATAATAAATATAACCTAGTACGTACGTCTAGCATTCGAGAAAATGGCTCCTGTAAATAATTTATCTCTTTCAAATACATAGATGGTATCGAAAAGCCGGTGTAAGCTTAATTGAATTGAATATGAGCCACTAGCATAGCCCAACATTTTAAAACAGTATAAAACTCCCTTGAATATGATATCATAACAGTTAAGAAGTATTCCCGTGTTGTTTCTGTAGAAATTAATCAAATACAAGCATACCTACGCTTTTTATCATATCTGCTATAAAATTCCATTTCAACTCTTGATTGCAGTTCCTCACTAAACTATGCCATGCCAATATGGCGATCGTTCAATAGCATTTCCTATGCACATAAAGTGCAATTAAATTATTCGAGTTATTGCAAATACGATATTCGTGAGCGTCACTGGTCCTCTCATGCGGCATTCGCGACGTTCATTATAGTGCCATTTGAGTGCAAAATGTCATACTTACAATCAATGTATGACTGAACGCCTTTATGCATTTGCTTTGAACAACGAAACGCTTCAAAGAGCTCTAAATAAATAGGTTCGTCACGTGAAATTAATATTTTGTGTAATTAGCTCTGAAGCTAGGGCCTAGGCGTGGCCATCAGCCTATTTATTCATAACTTTACAGTTGTTGCCTTCAGGTCTGTCAGAACTAAATGCGGCTGAAGATATTCCTACTCAACGTCTGTCACCTGGGACCTTAGCAACCCTTTATTGATAGATATCGATGTCCAATATTTAGGCGGTCCGGTAGTCAGACTTTTGAGATTTCAATTTCCCGTAACGACTGTCATAGATAGGTATACACATCAAAAGCGGGACATAAGTGCTCTCACGGTCCGGAGTGGTCTCGATGTTTAAAAGACGCGGCTTAACCTCACTGAGCAATCGATTTGCGCGGTAGCCTCTTAGTATACACGTGATATTAATAGGTATTCTTAATTTTTGTATTCACTTTCACAAACCATCACTGGTTATTAAATTACTGCTTAATACATTGTAATATTTGACTGTTGTCTGTCGTCGTCTGTTGTCGATTCCTGACTTGTTGGTAAGGTTGTTTCGCTTTCGTCTCTTAACAAATTATCAAAGTAGGTTTTGCTTATAGGATTTCATTGTCTAAAATATTTTCAACGTTCTTCTAGTGTAGATGTGAGAATGATCTAGAAACAATTGTATCTAGTACTTATTATACAGCGCACGATGTATGAGTCAAATGAAGGAAACGACTGCTACAAGGCGCCGGGTTAACAACCTGTCAGTTGAATGATTATGCACTGTTGCGGATTTAACTAAAACTATGAATAAAACGAAGTCCATTTCGGCTTTGAACCCTTACTATTACATAAATAAAAGTTACACAACTAATTCACTATTATTGGCGGTGTACAGAAATACTTCCCTGAGTAACGACACCTAACGTCCGGCGCGCCTTCAACTTTTCCACTATTGCGAAAGGAATTTGCATGTCGGAGCTCACGCCAACAGGAGAAAGACACTAAGACTTTACTTTGAATTTGACCTTGTTACAGTGGGAATCGTAGCGTACTCGATGCCAAAAGGAGACAAGCGGAGCAACGGAGTAGAACTCACCGACATGATCTACGACGGGCAGTGGGGGGATGAGCTGCGGGGGGGCCTGGGCCAGCTCGTGGATGGGAGGTTCGGGGGCGACGAGATCCGAGAGGCCGCCAAAACCTCTGCCTGGGTCGGGTGGAGGAACGACTCCCGCCCCAACACCCCGGTCATCACATTCGAGTTCGATAAAGTGCGAGAGTTCAGCGCAGTCCATTTGTACTGCAATAATAAATTCATGCGCGATGTTCAGGTAGGTACACAATTATTATTACCCCAATGGACAAAGTTTCACAACGCCTGAATATTTAATAAACTGTCGCCACATTTCAAACTTCTAGTTTTAGGTTTAATGTTAGTTCGATGTCCTCTGGCTCACCAGACTAGTTAGAAATGCATGGATTATGAATGTTAGTACTATCATTCGAGGAATTAACGTCACATAGGTATTTGTAACGTCAAATTAGTATTTGAAATGTCGATAGACTGTTAAAATATTAACTGTCCATATTTTAAATCAGTGAAAAAGAAATGAATCTGAAACCTGCCAACGGCTATCGAGGGTTCTATAACTATCATCTAATATTTGATTTCAATAAGAAACCTTAACATTTAAAATGTACTTAATATTAGCAGGAATATTTGTGTCTAAATTAACTACTATTTATTTTGTCAGGTGTTTTCGGAAGCTGTAATATCGTTTTCGATTGGCGGCCGTCACTTCCAAGACGAACCCATCCGCTACTCGTACGTGGAAGATAACATCTTCGAGAACTCTCGTAACGTCAGCATCAAGTTGCACCATCGCATCGGCAAGTGGGTTCGCATCGAACTACGCTTCTCTGCGCGGTGGATACTTATTAGCGAAGTCGTTTTTGACTCCGGTGAGTGTATCACGATATATTTGACTGTGAAGTATGAATAACAAAGCAACTAGTCAAGCTAGCCAACCTAGCCAACTTTAACCAAATCTAAGTCAAAACAGATTAAAGCTTGATTCTTTCAAGAATTACGATATGAACGAAACACTTAATTTTTTAAATTATATTTATTTCAGATGTTGCGCAAGGGAACTACACGCCAGAAAGTCAGAAACCTGCTGTGGGCAAAGACAAAAAGTTGACAACGCTCACTAAAGAGGTTCCCATATCCACCGCGCACCAAGAGGACCCCCTATACGTGGCTATAGTAGTCGGGGTGTTGACAGCACTAGTAATACTACTGGCCGTCGCTATCTTCCTCATAGTACATAGACATAGGCATAGGAAATGTTTCGCCTCACCACTAGCAAAGTCCACAGTGTCTCAAAAGAGGACCATAGACAACTACAGCGGGTGCGGAACCTCCATGTTGCCGGAGAACAAGATGATTATAGACTGCGGTTTAGATGTTAAGTCGGATGAGTACCAAGAGCCATATCAAGCGCTCAAGTGTGCTCCTTATTTTAGTTATAGTACTGTATTGCTCGAGATGAAAGACTTCGTTAAAGACTCCAACACTGCACTATCAGGTAAGGAATCTATTGTTATCTTCTTCTACATTTACGTTACTTGAAGTTAGTACATCATTAGTGGGACAGTACACCTCAGCTGTTCCCTTCAACGTCCACATATTCCAGGGACATCGTTTTATATCGATTATGAGTGTGATTAGACACTGAAGTCTGATGAGAATGTCCAAGTTAGGTATATATAAACGACGTGAGACGTTGTGACCAGCAGCGTGCACAGAGTTTTTATACAGGGTAGGCAGAAAATTTTAAAAGCTTATTTACCAATAATACCTACTGCATGTTGGTACTGGTTCGTCGTTTTGTCGATTTAATAATGATGTATGTGATTTTCCACCACAAATGTCTAATAATAAATATTTATCTGAGTCATGTAGGGTAGGCAGTGTCTTTTTGTCTTTATGCACCGCACGCCACTGGCTGTGTTATTTTTACCCTCGGAATAAAATAAAAATGTAAATGGCAGAACGTTAATGAAACAAATTGAAGACAATATTAGTCTTAGTATCGCACTGATTTATTAATTCATAGATTTACAACTGTTATTTTAAAACTGACTTTAAATGAATATTCTAATTCATAACACACACACACACACACACACACACACACACACACACACACACGCGCGCGCACACGCACGCACGCACGCGCACACACACACACGCACACACACGCACACCCACACACACGCACACACACACCCTCACACACACACACACAGGCACGCACCAGTTCTTGTCTCTACCGAGAATATAGATAGAATATCCATACAGAAAAACCCAATACCACTTTGCCAGACTCAGGAACCCAACACCTCATGCTCTGCAGCACTTGCAACAACTAGATGAGCCAGGTAGTGGTCCATTTTTAATTAAAACCAGCCTCCCTAATACGATGTGTTACTTTATTGGTCAATAGACAGCTCAAACTACGACTACGCGGTGCCGGAGTTGAGTTCAGCGCCCCTGCTGACCAAGCGGCGGTTAGACTCCCTGTCCGAGCGCGCCACTGACTTGGTGGAAGACAAGCTCGACATCGACGCCAGGCGCTCCGCTGCGGGCTCTATACGCTCCAAGCACAGCACAAGGGTGAGTCATTTGAAGCTTAACTAGTATTCAGTAGACAGTTCCTTGTTCAACTGGCGCCTAACCTTACTTTAACAATAGGTTTAATTTTGCTTTGGGTGAAGGGTAGGAACAGCACGTGAAATCACCTGAACATAAAGCATTCCAACTTTGTTGAGGATGCAGCGGTGATCGCTTATCATTAGGTGATCCGCTTATCGTTAGATCGATTGTCGTCCATTAAAATTAAAAACAAAATCGAGGCTATAGAGCACAACCAGGCTAATTCGGCCTTAGTTGTAGCCGACTTACCGTATCAATACACGAGTGACTTACATGATTTCCTCAGATTTCTGCACCGAGTTCCATCCTACTTCCTACTAATATTATAAATGTGAAAGTTTGTGAGGATGGATGGATATTTGTTACTCAATCACGCCAAAACGGCTGAACGGATCTGGATGAAATTTGGCACAGAGATGGATTATAGTCTGGAATAGCATATAGGCTTACTTTTTATCCCGGAAAAATGTACGGGTTCGTAAACCGCGCGGGCGAAGCCGCGGACGGAAGCTAGTAGGTAATGGACGAATGCGCAACTCCAAAGTGTTTCTAGCTCTCAGTCAGTCAGAATCTTAGCTCTCAATTTAGTTGAGTCATTATTGTATCTCACACGTTGTTACAATTTCCAGTCGCCGAGTCAACAAGAAGTGTTCATAGATCTAAAGAGACGCCTCGAGACGACCAACGTGATAGAGTTTCCGAGGCATAGACTGAGAATGATCTCTAAATTAGCAGAAGGTGCATTTGGCACGGTGAGTACTACAAAAACTATTGTTATCATAAACTAATATACAGTACCTCGTTACCTCGAAGATATCTTCTGACTATTAACTTTTAAGACTTGGAAACAAAGCAAAAATGTTATCTAGCTATACAACTTCAAACAATACGATTATATAAAAAATATTATGGTGGATACTGAGCTTTATAAAATGTTTTTTCAATGCCAAAAGTCGTTAGAATAAAATACTTGTATAATGTAATTACATTATACAAGTATTGGAGCAGTTCGATTTACAATTTAAACATGAACTGCAGAAATAATAAAGCTGCAGGTGAAAGTGTTACCTATCTCATTCTTAGAAGAGGTTCGTGATCAGTAATGGTCTGAATAATCTATAATAATGTATAATATAAAGAGGTAAAAATTGTTTGTCGGTTTTTATGTAGGGGGTAATCTCCGAAACTATTCCTCCGATTTCAAAAATTCTCCGAATTCAATAACTACATTATTCCCGAGTGTTATAGGCTATAAATTATGTATATAGGTCACGCGGACGAAGTCGCGGGCAAAAGCTATATTATATTTCAAATTCTTCCTTCTAGGTATACGTAGCGGAGGCAGACGGGGTACCGGAGTACAACGGGACCATAACGTCGGAGAAAAGATTGGTGGCTGTCAAATTCCTGTGCCACGACGCCACCGTCAAGGAGAGGTATATCATGTATGAGCATTAGATTATACATGTTTTTTTACATGTCGTCGCTTCTCCTCTACTCCTTCTGTGAACGGTACCTTGTGTGATTGTCTTCCTTCCCATACTTTTAGATATAAGGTTAATTTTGAAATTGAAACTGATTTGTCGGATTACTAGAGAAAGTATTTGAGCTGACAACTTACTTTTAGTAATGTTAGTTTGATTTCAAAAGGAGTTTAATTCTAATCAGACTAATTTTTCAATAGCTGGATAAACCTCATTTAAGTTATCTAATATTGCTATAGAAAAGCTGTTCTTATTTCAAACTAGCTTTTGCCCGCGACTTCGTACGCGTGGAATTTAGAATCTGAGCCTATATTTTAAGTTAGACCACCCTTAGAGCAATACATCGGTGAGAACTGTATTCAATTCTATGCAGTAGTTTTTGCGTGATGCGTGTACAAACATACACACCGACTAAAGTTCTAAAAACTGTTGTTTTGGCTTCTGTTGATCTAATATATTAGTTTTTCTCCAATATCCATAATGTACATCGGCCTGTTATAATTTTATTATATGTATAGATTAATAGCAAGATAATTTTTATTCGCGTACTGAAAACTCGGGCCTAGGATTATCAATGCCTACCTAACTGAATCTAATAACATTAATGTCAAGTCTTTTCCCGAATTCCGTGCTATCAAGGCCTCATGCTACATCTTTTAAAAAAAACATGTAACTGGAACCCCAAAATTCTTTGCACCAATGCTTCACTACTCACATAGAGTTGTAATAGTTAACCTACAGACTTTCCTGCCATTACTAGATCTTGAAAGCTATTCGTCATAGCATTGGGTTGAACCATATCCTTTCGTCCGTAACAATCCATAATTCCAGGGAGGAGTTTGAACGGGACGTGCGCATCCTAGCCGCACTGTCCTCCCCGCACTTGGCTCGCGTGCTCGGCGCGTGCCGCTCGCCGCCCCTAGCCGTTGTGCTCGAGTACTTGGAACTCGGCGACCTGTGCGCTTTCCTACGCACTGCCGTGCCCCCAGCCGCGCACATGTTGCTGCACCTCGCCACGCAGATCGCCGCTGGAATGCAGTACTTGGAGTCGCTGAATTTCGTGCACAGAGATCTGGCTGCCAGGTTTGCTGTTTTCTGTGCTATTTTCAGTACTGAAATTGGCTTTTGCTTTACTTAAAGGGTGTGCTTAATTTGTTCGTGAACCTAGAATAGATCATGTTATTAAATGAGCTAATACCTTTTCCACAATATTTGGATGGCGGTTTGAAATCTATCAACAGTCGCTATTGCTTGTACTTCACTCTCATCTGAATATATCTGCTGAAAAACAACTTTTCACTCATATAAACTAAACTGCTCAAAAACATTCCAGGAACTGTCTAATAGGCAAGAATTACCAAGTGAAAATCAGTGACTTCGGCACCGACAACGAGGCGTACGCTTGTGATTACTACAAAGTGGACGGGCGCATCCCACTGCCGCTCCGTTGGGCGGCCTGGGAGTCAGTGCTGCGGGCCAAGTACACCACCAAGAGTGACGTGTGGGCTTTCGCAGTTACTCTGCATGAAATCTTCACGCTGTGTCGCCGCAGGCCTTATGAACACTTGACTGATAACGAGGTACGTACATGCCCATGTATTGTAACATGCAGATGTAAATACAATAGATATGTAGGAAATATTAAATGCACACCTTATTAATGACACAATCAAACCAACGGTTACCCAGTTTTGTAGGACTAAACAAAATTTTATGTAAAAGCCTGCAAAAATTATATTTATTTAAACGAATAACAACGTGTGTCCCTGAGACGTAAACATTTCATATGACATGTAAGTACTGTTGTATATCTTCATTATGCCGATGCGGTTGCGCATCATCATTCATCACTCAAAATTTCAGAGTCAGACTTAATAAAATTACCTAATATAGTTTTGTGTGACCCAAGGCTTAGAAGAATAACAAATATAGTGACTTTATTAGGTTGGTGTTGATACTGTCTTGTAGTTCCAATTAAATTGTTGGTTTGTAGTCTTATATGTAGATAATAATTAGTTTGTTCCTGAGACGGCACTATTTTATTTAGGAATATTTTAGGATTAGAGATTTCTGTAAAGAATAAAAATCAATAAACATATAACTAGAAACTGACGAGTGACGAGCCATGTTGATAGTACGCTCTTGTTTACTCTTCAAGTGACGCGAATGTATAAATCAAAATCGGCAAGATAAAGGTCACTCGCGATGTTGATACACAAAACATAGCACAAAGAAAATAAACAAATAACATTAAGCTCATAGAACAAATACGTGTTTATATTGCAGGTACTGGAGAACCTGTCGCATTTGCAAGCGGACGACGGTCTGTTCGAGTGCGTGGACCGCGCGGGCGGGTGTCCTCGGGACGTGTACGACCTGATGTGCGAGTGCTGGCGCCGCGACGAGCACGAGCGGCCCGCCTTCGCAGAAATACACCTCTTCCTACAGCGCAAGAGCCTCAACTACGCGACCACGTGATCCTGGCACGTCCCATGCCCCAACATTTACGCGGGCATGAGCTATTAACGAAACATTCGGAGCAAAAGTTGACGGTTGGAACTGAGTGCGACAGAAAAAGACGGTTGTACGTGTTTCAGCGCGCAACCGGCTAACGATAGTCAGGAAAGTGGTGAAATGACCACTAGGTTTTGAATTATAGACTGGATTAGTGTGATCCCGCGACGCAACAGAGATTTCTTGTTTGATAGAGTGATCTCTCTAAATCTATCTGTATTAAATATTTATTAGTCTTAAATCATAGTAATGAGTGTAACAATTTGTCGACAATATAGTGCAATAAAGGAATCTCTGTTAGATAATCGTTCGCGTGGAACTCGTACTCAGCATTTGCTCCGAGTAGTCGTTACCTCGTGATTGTAAGGGTACACCAATGTTTCTGGTAGACGCGTGTGGTTTTTGTACTTAATAGAAATTCGTGTTAGTTCGCTTCCCACGTCCGACCGGCTTGTGCACGGCTTCATCGAATGCTCTGGTTTGTATCAGTAGATGGAACGCGTCAGGCAGAAACCTTCGTGTAGTGTGACGTCACGAGCTTTAGTATAATCAGTTCATCGTGATGTGATTTTTCGGCAGCTCATGGACTTACGCACGTGTTTAGTCATACAACGGTGAATAGATTATAAGAGATTTTATCTGTACTGCATAACTTTACGAGTGAGCTACGTATAATAGACATAAGCGACCGATCTTCCTTCATTTTCTATACGTCTTGCGAGATTCCGCCTCCTACTCCTGACCATGTATTATCGTTGCTCGCATTTTATTTTTTTACAAGGCACTGGCCATTTTTAATACAGTTATAATGAATAAGATCAAGAACATTCAACATTCTTCCGCATAGACCATGACATGGTTGGGCGTAATTAGTGGAATCCTGAAAGGTAAAGTTACCAAACTTAATAGTCATTTATTTTCATACAACACATTTCATTATTAAACAATAACCTAGGACATAATTATTGTAATAGTAAGTTGTTAGTTATAGTTGCATCTGAATCGAATAAAATAAATTCTATTAGAAATAATTAAATATATAGCTGTTGAGATTTGTCTATTTTCCGTAGTTTGCTGTGTTGAAGTTAGATTGAGCAGTTGTTCTGACAATATATCAGGGCGGGCCAGCGAGCCGCGACCCCTGTTGCGTTTAGATACATGCGATCACTCCACCGAAACTATGAGATTCGTTTTATATTATTAACTTTATTTATTCACATTTTACTTTTTACACTCTATATTTTATTTATTAGAGTAACTTCTTGTAAATCATATTGTTATACAAGTTTATATTAGGTGAAAAATGACTATGTATTTTATTTGCAGATGTCTTGTATTTTAAGACTTGTTGTCATTGATGCGTGTATCCGAACGTAAGCTTTATAGTGTTATCACTAGCTCTTACGTTCTCCTCTCGTGGACCGAAACGGCTTAATGTTATGGGCCTAATAAATTAAGCACTTAGATATAAGCGAACGATATTTAGGTTGCAACTAAGTAAAGTTTGAATCACAATTAACCGCAGTGTAGAGGACACCGAATCTTATATTGTAACTCGTATTTTTTGTAAGATTATATGATGCACAAACTACAACATTATAACATTATTATATACTTCTATGAAATGATTATTTTTGCGTTACTTATGAAAACAAAACTTGATGTACTTACAATAGTTTTATTTACGATAGCAGATAATATTGTTGTTAAGTTATATAAGTACTCGTCAAACCAGTTAAACAAGAGGTTGTCACCCACGTATCTAACTTCACGCCAAGTTGTTGGGCTAAACAACTACTATGAGGCTGTTTAGATCATAACTATTTATGTAGGTATTGATAAATCTTGACAAAACACTTTCCAAAATTATAACAAAAGTATCAAAATGAATCTACTCGTTAAGTTATCTAGACACAAACAAATTAAAATTAAGTTTGTGATATTTTTTCATATTTTAAAATCTCGATAAGAATAAATGAGAATATTTTTAGGATGATAGGTATACACAAGTGTTTATACAAAATATTTTAATCGCACAGTTTTCACTTATTCGCCTTGTTACTTAACTTTACAGTTTACGTAAACGATGTGTTCGGGAGTGTCCTTTACGCTGTGAGTGTGACAACACAGACGGAACCAATGTTATCTAGGCTAATTGAACACATAGAGGTCTAATTATTTTCTAAGTAGGGCGACTATTATATAGTAAGAATGCGTTTACTTTCGATCTGGCCTTAATTTCTTCGTAATAACTATTGTCTAGCTAATAGTATATAGATGAGAGAAAGAGTAGTTTTGTAATGAAATCTCATTCCCTCAGGCTAATGTATCGTTAGTTAGTAATGTTAGGCACTAATAATAATAATGTACAATAAAACACCCTCTCTGCCTTAGTGATGCTATTCTTACCCCTAATGCTATGAACGAAATATCAAGTTAGAACGAAATGAAGTATCTTGTAAATACGAAATCTTATGGCTGATGTAATATATCGAGCACTATGGAAAACTTAAATTCCTAACAATGGTCCAAACTTCACTCGCTTTTTTATTTGTACTATACGATTATACAATTTCTATATAGATAAAGAAATAATGATAAAAATTAGTTTAGAAATACAACTTATGCTTTAATTTTATTTTATAGATGTAAAACATGTATTTGTCGAAATGCTTAATTTTCATAATCACAGTTTTATGAAAAAGGTTGATACCAAATGCAGTATTTTTATTTTATACTCTACATCTTTGTACCCAAATAAAAGCAATAATCAAAGGCCTTTGTCTTATTTCCCTACTTATCAGTATCGCACATGTTGCGAACATACCGAGATCAATGCGCAAAAATAGAACGCAACACAAAGATTCTTTTCCTTCTTTTGTCCTCTGAATGGCTGGTCTCCGCGAATATTTACAAACACGAGCCTTATCGATCAACCGCCAATAACAACTTCCTTTATGTAGGAGAAAACAATCATTCCCAAGCACAACTGAAACCGAGATCGAAGCAATCGCTCACTCGAAAATGGGACGGTTAAGTTACCTGGTGTTCAGTGTGTGTCTGCTACAAGCCGCGTTTGCGGTCAAAGTCAATGTCGTGATGCATTCTGACCAGGAAGACTCCAAGCTGGAAGACGAGGACATTCCGCACACTGAGTCCTGGGACCACAAGAAGAGGCTCGACGTCACTATGCTGCCCTTCCTCAAAACACGAAAACATGCTGAAGAAAAACAAATCGAGTACGAGGAAGAAAAGCCAACCACAGAGAAACCGAAACAACAACACCCAAACGAATTAATTTTTCCATTAATTTACCGCCAGAGCCACGTCAACAGTATGTTTAAATTCGGTGAGAATTGGTATACTTGGTCTACTGAGAAAAGAAATGATGGTTCAAAAGCCATCAATTACTACATTTGCTACGACGAACCCAAGCGTTGTGACGACATAGGCTGGGTAAGACAATCTTCAATAACGAAAAGTTATTCACGACATGTATTTTATCAATAAATTTTCCACACAGGAACGAACGGACGCGCTGCCGAAATGCGCGTTCCAAATAGACTCACTACTCCCAGATGACCGAGCCTGCATTAACAGTTACGGCGTGGAACCTCATTCAGGAGGTGTATGTGACGGTGCTGAACAGATGAAGGTATATACTTGTCTTGTCTAGTCTTCAAATTATATTGATAACGTTTATTAATATTTTCTAATAATGCAATGTGCACGTTACTAAATCTTCTGTTATTTATAATGATTGACAGGTAACTGAAATAGTCCGTGCCTGCGGTCCCCGTATTCGCTCGCTGTGGCGGTTCGTGCGCGTTGGACGTCGGCCTGCTAACGCGGCCAAACCGGCTGACGTCAATTCACTTATTTGTGAAGATGAGGAGGAATGTTTCATAACAATTGAATATAGGGTAAGGAAAAATCATTATCTTTATGATATCACCCCGTAGATGTTCACTGTCCAACATAGGTCTCTCTCCGCTGTAATAAATGGTTGTGAGAGAATATCGCCATAATCTCCTCGTACGTCGAAAAGGTAGGTAGTCTTAGTAAATTGTTAATAACACAATAAGGATGCGACTAGTTAACATTCTTCTGACGTAATCCCAGCATTTTGATTTCAAGGTAAGAATGGATATCTTGTTCTGTGCATAACAAACTCACGATATAAAATTCCAGTTCATAGCCCCAACAACTACATTATTATTTATGCTAACAATAGCCTATTATAATCTTGAGTGGCTAAGGCTACCGCGCAGATCCATCGATCTGCGAGTTTATGCGATTCTTGCTTGTCTTTGGACGGGTGACCGTGTTTTACACAGACCCCTCCGTGCTTCGGAAAGCACGACAGGTCGGGGTCTAAGCAGTTGGTTCCAGGTGTCGAACGTGTGATAGAACTTACGAATAACTATCCTATGATAGTCCTTACAGATGTCGGAAGTCTGCCAACTAGTCTTACGTTAGAGTATTAGTATCTCGCAGTAATAGAGGCGGAGGTGAGATGGCAGTCGCTCTATGTAAAATATTGATATTCAGCCGCAACCGGTTAAATTGGAAGCCCACCAGGCAGATGTTGAATAGTCTATTATAACCAAAAATATTGAATCGACAGATACATCATGACAGAATTACATTCTCACTTCACGAACCGACGCGCGGTCAGACATTTAAGAGCGTGTTGAAGCGTGACGTCACGCCGGAGGAGGAGAAAACTGTGGTAGCCACAGAAGCTCATCCACGCACCGTGCACAGAAGTAAGAAAGTGGTGAGAGAAGAGGAACCTATCAGAAATACTAAGAAGTTCCACCCAAGAAGTAAGGTCAAGGTCGAGGGGAAAGGTATTACCAAGGAGAGGAATGAATCTGGCACGTACGGAAACCGAAGATTAATTAAGAACAAAATAAAGGTAAGAGACGATGTGTCAGAAGATATATCAGAATAAGGGGTTCCTGTTTGTCTGGGCAGCACAGTTCTTGACACTCACGTCGCGGGCAAGTATTCGACTAGTGCCATGAACTTAGACAATTTTTGTACAATTATTATTCATTGCAGTTTGATAAATATTAAAGTATGTCTTTACAAGGATTGTAATTGGTGTTTCATTTACTTTGATGGTATCCGGATATAAATAAAACTACATAATAAAACGAACTATATATATTAATGTATAGTTTCGCTTAATAAATATGCAATTATTTTTTATATTTTTTAAACTTCATTTTGGGTTGTTTCTGTTTGTGTTCTTTGTTTGTGTGATTGAAAAACTTTTTGTAGTCGACATTTTTGTATACAAACGGTTTCATATCACTATTTTTAGTGTCGCTATTTGGAAGTTCTTTTCTTATGTTCTCTATTACAATGTCTGTAGACTCTCTAGGTTCGACTTTTTCAGCAGAAATTTTCCTTTTGCGTTGTTGCGTTTTCTTTTGTATGTTATCATTCTCTTCAATCTCAACTTTGTTCTGAACATTATTCTTTTCTTCGTTTTCGATCTTTGTCTTCGCTTGTTGTAGTTTGACGAGGACCTCTGCTTTTATCAATTCGTTGCCTTTACTAATAGCTGCTATTTTTGCTTCTTTTTCTTTAAATTCCTTGATTTCTTCCATCTGTGACAAAATATTGATTAATTAATACTGAGGTTATATCTTATTCAAACAATGCGATCCAAATTGGGGAGAAACACGACCCCATTTTTCTTAAATATATTGACATAGTTTGGTAAGTAGCACAGATTGATCATGCGATAAAGAGATACAGACAGTCGGCCGGTGTACGTGCATTAGAGAGAAGTAAAACTTTTACTGTATTCTATGGAATTTTTCTGTGGTATGTATGGACTCAGCGTTGTAAAAGTCTAGTGTAACATTAAAGAAGTCCACTCAATGCAATAACTTACGTACACTGAATACTATTTTAAAAATTTGGTTATTTAAAAAGTAGTGATCGCAGATTTTTATTCAGCTTTGCCATCGTAAAGCTAAATCACAACAAATAGTACTAAAATGCTATGACACTTACGCAAGCGAATCGAAATTTATAGTATCTGAATGCAAGTTATTGTCTTCAACATGTCTTAGGACTTTATCACAAGTGAAAGTGCCCGTAGCATGATCTGACCTTGATAAGTGTGATTAGACTAAATATTGTAACTATGAACCCCTAAAATAGTCATATAGGGGTTCATAGTTACAATTTTTAGTTTAATCTCATGTTTGTAAGGAACACAAAAAACTCACACAGTTTTACTCGATAGCGAATAATGGTGCAAGTCTTTATTTATATAATTCGATAGAGCTATTTTGTAATTTGACACTAATTTTGTCAGGGCAATTGTTAGTTATAATCTTAATTTTATAGTTAGAAGAATTCTGACGGATTCGTAGCGAGTCACTGACCCTTAAAGGAGGTCTATATTCTAGGCAAGTATATATGATGACTGGGTGAGATAATAGAATGTGACCTGACACTACACGGCTGCTTGTTCGGAATGACAACATTAAAGATTAGCACAATATACATATAAAGTCTGCAATATGCGCTCACGCAGTAGAAAAATAGCGGCGCGGTCGATCCCGGGAAAAAAAGGCAGGACAAACTGGACAGATTTAGAAAAGACTTGCCATCTTTGGCACGGTACAGAACGGTCTGGAAATCAAGGGGGAGGCCCTTGTTTGACCCGCCTTTTTTCCCGGGATCGACCGCGCCGCTATTTTGCTACTGCGTGAGCGCATATTGCAGACTTTATATGTATATTGTACTAATCTTTAATCTACCTTTGCCCAGCAGTGGGGTTTTACCGGGTAACAGTAAAACAATATATGTAAATCTTATTGAAAACTGCATACATATTTTTGGATTTTTTTTTTATCTTAATATCAGGAGGACGAAAACTCTGCGAAAAACCGACCAGTATCATGATTGAATGGAAAAACCATACTCTGCTTTATTTGGAATGCTTTTTCCATCGCACGGTGACTATTTTATACAGAAGTAGCGCGATGAGAAAAGCTTTGTATTCATTCATTGAAGTAAAAGAAAGCCATTTGAGCCACTTAACTGTCGTCGGTTTTATCGCCGAATGGCTATCAACAAATACATCGTATAACACGACACTTACCTGCGCTATGGAACGATATTTCCTATATCTATCATAAGGTGGAATGAATAGTTTTGCCTCAGCGTTTAGATCCGAGATCTGTAAACAAAATAAAGAATATCATTATCATCTCCCTAACATTTTATGGGATTATTATACGGAGCGACTGCCATGTGACCTACGCCACGTGCTTACTGAGATACATTGAGATACTCTAAGCTTAGGCCAGTTGTCAGACTTTTTGGGGCTCGTGACACCCGTAAAGTGTCATAGTTATTAATATTACCACCGGGAAAACTGCTTAATGTGCTTACCGAGGCACGGAATCAATTGAGCACAGCAAGCGCAGGTTAGCCAGGCGGAGCGCTTGTTGTGCGCAGTAGATATGAGGCTAGACAATTTAAAGTAGTATGTTTAAAAAAGACTCACAATTGTCCCATATGATATCATGTTATTTGTTGGAAGGAACACATCGATTTCAGGTTGGTAATCGCCAAATATAGCAGAGTCGTTCTCCAAATTGATCGTCTTCTCGTCAATATTCTCCTCACTGTGAGCATAAACATTTAATTTTAGAGACACTGGAAGGTAATCGTAACTTTTTTGGCTATAAACTAGATTTTTCTTTCTACAAAGACCGCTTTACAAAATGTCAAATTATCCAACTATCTGATTGATCGTTGCTTTAAAGATTTGGAGACCAATTGCCTAAATGTTGCATTTATAGGCCCCATGATGTGTACAAATACTTTAGATGTAACCCCTCAGTCGCCATTTAGGACGATGACGGTTCAAGGTCTGGGCTTGAAACACACGGCGGCAACTAATCCAGAATTAACGTCACGTTTCAGCAATGCCAACGCCAATTTTTGTGGAAAGAAAAATCCGAACGCGAGTATTAATGCGTCAGAATACGAGTACTGTGTTAAATTAAAATGGCCCGTTTTCATTGGATTCTACAAAGCTAATAAGTTGATATATTTACCTGTAGTCCGTATAGTACGTTAAGTCGTGGACACTATACGTAGTCAGTGAATGGAGCGATGCGTTGACCATATTTCTTATACTTGTCGGCATTTGATACAGTTGCGGCTCGTTCGGCAACTCGCGACACTAAACATCACAATACCAAGTCAATTGAGGCATTAAACATACTCACACATGCTCTTAACATTATGTATATATCAAGTGTAGATACAGTATTTGAAATAGGGACAGTGAACTTTTAGGTTAAAAGTAATTTAAGTCAGTAAATGATAATGGCAAGTTGTCAAGTGGAATCTACGATACGAAATGCGACAAAATAAAAGGCTAGTATCACTAGCATGGTCGAGAAAGAGACATGTATACAGCCAGGTATAAATGAAGTAACTTTTGTTTTTGAAGTCGACACCGAGGCAGGCCGCCCTGAAGGTGGCGAGATGAACTTGATGCCTTTCACAAAGAATGACGAAACGCCTAACAATAATCTCTAGACGGCATTTGCCTGACAATGGGAAACTCAAGTACTAGATAAATATAATAATAATTACTCGAATGCAACCATAATTTCCGTAGAAAAAGTCCTCTATATCTGCAGAAAATCTGACGAGGTTGGCGCAGTGGCTAAGTATTCATTAAGATGATTAGCTTTCTGTGCTAAGTGTCGCGGGTTCGATTCCCGCACGGAACAAATATTTGTATGATCTACTAGTTGTTTCGGGTCTGGTTGTGTGTGCATGTGACATGTACCTATGTTTGTAAATTGTACCCACGACACAGGAGACATCCTAGAGTGGGGCAAAGATTTATAAAAAATAAAAAAATATATGTATTTGATCTCTTTGTACGACAAAGTACAAAACATTTTCCCTGTGGTTAAATCAATATCGACCTCTCATACTTTACGCAAATTCTTCTGTCGCATTTCTGTAAGGCACTGTTACCCCCTCTGCCTTATATAGGCTCATTTCATAGTGACGTCATCTTAAACCGTAAAACACTTATACAAGAACACGTTTTAGGTATAAATTATGGTTGAAACCATCATTAAGTAATAGATCTGCTGCAGTAGTATCATTGACAGTGGCGTGCGGTGCATAAAGACAAAATGATACTGCCTACCCTACATAACTCAGATAAATATTTATTACAACATATTTCAGGCGGCAAATCACACACATAATTATTTAATCGACGAGACGACGAACCAATACCAACATGCAGTATGTATTATTGGTAAGTAAGCTTTTAAAATTTTGTGCCTATCCCGTCTAAAAACTTTATGCACGCCGCTGATCATTGATATGTGTATCGATCAATAGATCTTAGGAATTGAATACTGTGGTTGTGTATCTCAATCTAAACAGTGACTGACACATTAGATAAATTCCGTCGTTTACAAAGATGATAGATAACGGTACTTTTGTCCATTATTTTGAGCTAAGAATTAAATCTTTAATTTTTTACTTAGTCAATTACATGTTTACTAATAAATCACTGCAGTATTATGACGAAGGACATAATATCAATAATTACAGATTGAAATCGAGTGATCAATCAAATCATTAATTTATGACAATTTCTTTCAAACAGTTATAAAATATTTTAAGTGGTGTTTAGTTCACAACCGGAAAAATAATCTGGCTATTTCTGAGTTCAGCACAGATTAGCTAACAAATGGAATACAATCATTCAGGCTACATTCGTTTCTGACGGCTACAGGAACAATGCCGAGGCCTATATACTGCAACAATCGTTACACCCCTCAGAGACGGCAACGTGCGCATCAGCATAACGCACTTGCAATTTACGAAAAAGCTAACATAGACACAACTCATAGATTTGGGCGTTTAGTGATGATTTTTTCATTAACCTAACAAAGAGGTTGTTTATGTTGAAGTATATATAAATAACAATAAGAGGGCGCTTCCAGAAAGGCCGCACTCTGCGGGTCAACTTCGAGCAGACGTCTACAATCGATCGAATGAACTAGATTCGACTGTTGTATGTAGTTGTACTGCGCTCGGGCATGAAGGGCACTGGCAGTGGAGCTATATAATGAAGTAGCTGTTTTATCTGTGAGAAGAATACATGGGAAGTTGAAAAAATAACGGATCAAGATTGTTTATAGATCACACATAAGTCATAAAGTGAGCAAATGCAACGACATTCAAAGTTGGGAAATTTCTCGGATAGGAAAGAAGGGGAAGAATTCTCAGAATTAGATAAAATTACTCACAATCGTATCCATACTGAAGAGCCGTCTCCAATTGAACCGGCGAGGACAACGTAAAAGGAAAAACCGTGCTCCTATGCTAAGTGTCATCAGATTTTAGAAGAAGCCGTCCGTAGTTGATGCTTCAACTACAGACAGCTGTATGAAACCGCAGATACAGCAGAACGCGACCACTTGCACCTAATAGTCGTATGCAGTTCTTTAGTTTGACTATAGACGACTACATGCAATTTCCTAATCGACTCGAACGTGCAGGCACTGAGGTTAAGTAGACGGTCGGGTAGTTCATTAGCGAAAATAATTAACGAAGCCTTCAAGTAGTCGCTTTCAAGTGAAGCTGAAGGGGCCAGGATTGAATGTAATGCTTCCAGCACGGTGAGAAAGAACCAAGAGTCGAGAATGCTTCTAAGGAACCTGCAGCTCAGGTGGTGTGGGTACGTTTATTTAACTCCATAACCGCACAATGAAATCTTGCCACGGACCGCTTTGACCAGTGATCTTATAAAAACATTGCTTCCACTAATTTGGGCAAAGGATTTCATTGTGGTTGCAGTCACAACACAAGCTATGTCCATGTTTTTCAATTAGCAATTACATTCAAATCGCATGCTTTCATTAAATGCCGATAATGCATACAGCTTCACACTCACTTTTCCAGGTTCTGATCGATTGTGATGCCATTTAGCATGCGCATGCGCAATTACAATCACATGCACGGCGGTCGCCCGCCACCCATACTTCGCGTCACACCTTTCACGAGCGATTCGAGGATCCAACGAGTACTTGAACGGTTCGTTAATTTTGTCGGCTGATGAACTTCCCGATCGTTCGTCTATTCCCGGCCTAATTAGATGCAATATTTTGGTGTATGATGTAGTACATGCAGTCGTTGCCTGAAGCAATCTGTATTGGCTTCACGCTATCCATCTACTCTCTGCCTAAGTCATGAGGGAGCATATAAGATGAGGTAGATTATGAGTGTAATGTATGTATGAAGTATGTATGCATGAAAGTATGTGAGTTACTTTATAAATTATTCGCAAATTAACTCACATTCACAAAATGTTTACAATGAAAGCAGGAACACGAACTTATCTGACCCAGTGACGTCACAATTCAGTAATGTTAACACCTGAACTATATACAGGATGATTGGGCATTCCAGTAATCCTTTGAAGGACTTTGACCTCTTGGGCCAAGTCGGTTATGACTGGTTTGAAAGTTATGGCAAATTTCCAACTTGTGCCAAAACTAACTGCCAATAATAATCCTGTTTTATTAGTATTGATAAATATAAACAATTTAATAACGACCTACAACAATATATAGATTTAATAATTACTTGTAACTTTAGAAATCCGTGCCGTAATTATTTAATTATGTTATGCTACAATGGCAAAAATAAGCTTATGTCTTTTTCCAAGAACCAGACTACCTCTTTATTAAATGTCATAATGATCGGTTCAGTGGTTTAGTTGTTACGAAGCAACAAACAAACATAATTACTTTCGCAATCATAGACTTAGAATTTCGCTTACGCTAAAAGACCAACAAAGCGTGGAAAAGAGATATCATTTTAATATGAACACTACCCGAGAAAGAAAGAGACAGATGTTAATGTCAGTATGATACAATTTTTTTTGAAGGATCGGTTTCTATCCTTTCCCTTGCTTTAGTGTCAAATATATTTTATTAATTTATAAAATAATTGTGCAATTATTGGCGATAAGTGATATTTAGGCAGTCATAATGTCATGTTGTTTTGCCAATTGTAACGTGACATAGAAAAATAATCCAAATAATTACACGTTTCACAGGTAAATGTGATTTTTTCATCGTACGTTTTGAAACCATATTTTGTGTACGTACTAGTATTAATTCGCCGAGAAAACAAATTTTACCATAGTATATTAGATTTTCTTCCGATACGTGGTAATATTTTGTAGATAAAACAAGAAATAAATAATATTTAGTGTAAATATTAAAATGTATGTTTACGCTAGGGTTGACTGTAGAAATGACTTCACGGATATCGATAAAAAGTCGATAGATTTTTATCTGATTACTAAATAATCGGGCCTAAAGGAACTAGTAATGGTAATATCATACATTACTTTATCATTATCAGTGCACAAAACTGTGACTAGTAAGTAGCACAAGGTTAAATCTTTGTACTATACTTATCTGTATGCTGCATACAACATCATCTTAAAATTATTATTATATTTTTTAATACTCATTGTATTTTCATAAATAAAATGATTTTATCCGTTTATTAATTTACAATAAGAGGATTTAATTAGTAGCGTATATAGTGGTGGTCATATAATTAAGAACGATTTGTAGAATCAGATATTTAAAAAAAAAAAAAAACAATGTCCTGTGTACTTTTATGTTCCTTCGTTCCTTCTTAAAAGTAATTAGTTATGTTATGAAATAGCTACATATATATAGTAAATAGAATTAGGAGTAAATATTAAAATCACTTACTATATTTCTTACAAATTTAATTTATTATCGATAGTTAGAAATTCAAATAGTAATAAAGCTGGACAAATAATTAAGAACGATTCTTAAACTGCTCGAGTCGAGTGTTGTTTCAGTAGATACTTAGATTTAAAAAAACACATTAAATAAGATGGTGATAATGTAAAAATTGCAATTTAATACATTTTATTCTAAGTTAATAGTTTGTAGCGTGTCCACGGCTTTTAATGACTGCCTTACACCGGCGAGGCATTGACTCTATTAATTTTTTACATTCTTCCAGAGAAATAAAGCGCCATTCTTCTAAAAAAACGTTGTATAACTCACTTAGGTTACCACACCGTCGATTTGAAACCTTTTTCATGACTTCGCACCTAAGATGCTCTATGGGATTTAAATTTGGGCTGTTTGGTGGCCATTCTAAGACCGAAACTGATTGAGATGTGAGGAATTCTTTAACGGTGCGTGCAGTGTGCTTTGGATCATTGTCGTGTTGGAATATCCAAATAATTGGAAGCACGTCTTCAGCATATGGTAACATTGTTTCTTCCAGGATATTTTTGTACTGAAATTGATCCATGTTTCCTTCTATCAGTCTAACAGGTCCAACACCATGACCAGAGAAGCACTCCCAAATTTTCACATTTCCACTACCATGCTTTAATGTCACTTTTGTGTACTTGGGGTCGAATGCTGTATTCGGAGGGCGTCGAACATATCGTTGCCCATCAGAACATACTCTGTTAATTTTTGTCTCGTCAAAGAAAAGAACTGATGATGGAAGATGACTTTCTCTGTTTAGGTACACGCGGAATATTTGAAGTTGTTTGATACATGTTAAAATACTTCACAGCGTGGAATATCATCGTTTTTGAGCATTGCAGAAGATCGGCTATCTTTTTATGTAACCAATTCTTATCGCGAAGTTTTATTATCACTTCCCTTGTAGATTCATCACAACTTTTATTTTTCCCCATTGTTTTTATATGAAACAATCAACTTCTTGACTTTTACATCACTAAATGGCGGCAAAATTACCCGAGTAGTGGTCTGGTTACAGAGTGTTTTCTATTTAATTTTGAATAAAAACATAAACCATCCAGCGTTCTTAATTATGTGGCCAGCCAGTAAGTTTGCAATAATATGTTAAGGTGTAATGTAAAAAGTTTATGCATATATTATTGAATTAATCGTGTTATAACTGTATGCAATGATAGTGTGGAACAGTTTTGCGATACCAAGAGAGATACAAAAAGACATGCAATAAGTGTTATTCTCGTATGTTTGAAAAAAGCTTGTTTTTAAATAGTCGTTCTTAATTATATGACCACCACTGTATACTTCTATTCATTAGGGCAAGATTTAATCTATCGATACTATACTATATTGACAATGCAAATACACAACCCTATTTTCATCTATGTCAGATGAAAATAGGGTTGTGTATTTGCATTGTCACTAACACATATCAGTCACTAACACATATGCATATTATTTTTCGGTATCTCCTACAAGCTGTCATTGTTCATCTTTTACATTCTAAATCTATGTTCGCAATACGGTAGTTGACTACTAGTCATCTGAGTTACTTTTTATGAACTGTCAAAAATGTCATTTTGTTCTAAAAATGTTTGGAATAGCAAGGTGGTGACGTCATAGTTTTTCATTGCCATTGACGTACTTACAGTGTGATTTTAATAAATTAAAAATTTAAAACGGCAAATATAAGCAAGAGATTAAGTTTTACTGAGTTTTTAGAAGGTAAACTATTTACCAAACAAGATTTCAGAATTTAGTTTTGATGCAGTCAACTAGCCTATTATAATAGTGTGGATTTTGAACTGCAATAATTGACATAAGAACAAAGAAATTGAAGGTCTCAAGTGTTATTTAAACCAACAAACTTCCAGCCAGATAAGTAAGTGTAGCTGTACCAAGATGCTGTGAAGACATACCGACAAGAGCATTCGATGAATGGTGATGAGGTTCTGTTTGACGAAAGGCGGCATGGGGCAGCACACCGCATTCACGCCCTGCACCTCGCGGGGCAGAGTCTCGGCGAGCGTCAGCAGCATGTGATTGGGGAGGAGATATCTGGAGAATAACATTTTTTTTACTACCTATTCGTCTGTAATAAACAAGTAGGCAGAGCGGGATTGTCATAATTACATACAGTTACGTAATCTTCGCGATACTTCGCTAACAGCTTCAAGAAGTGCTGCATTAAACTAATTTATATACAGTTTACTTTAGTTATTTCGTTTTGTATTTGAACAAATATCATCTCATTTTGTTTGGTTGAAGGGAAATTGCCCTTTCCAGCTTCACGACACCAGTTCTCAAAGAAACAATGCCCTTTCCACATCTCTCAGTTCGTTGTGTTTCATATGTAACCACTATGACGAGACACTCCTCGTCTCTCACTTCTACTTACGTCGCTTACCAAAAAAAAACAGTATGTACTAACGCATACACACGCACATAATAAGAAACCGGGCGGGCGGAAAATCAGAATTACAATATTTGTCTTACAGAACGTGTTTACTTGCATCTCTCAATAAAAAAATCCTACGTATGTGATAGATACTTGAACAAAGCAAAGGTTTTAGTAACTTACGTGGTACTTTCATCGAGCGCGCGCGCCTGCGCGTCTCGCCACTTGTAAAGCATCTTGAGTGCTGCCATCTGCTGTGAGTTGAAGGACTTCTTGGAGCGCACGTACAACGGCATGTGACTTGATTCTGTCACAATTGTTTTGTTGTAGGTCTGAAAAAGCCTTCATGTGAGAAACACGAGGTTCTCAGCTTAAAAAATAATTAGGTCGTAAAACGCATCTAAGGGATGAAGTCGAGAGGACTTGCAGCAGCGTTCCCCTGTGTTATAAGAACTCAATTGCTACTACCACAATCAGCTACCAATCCGTCTGTTCCCCGAAGTGATTATGACCATTTTACCTTAGATCCATTTATGGGGCACAATTTCGAATTTCCGAGCAGAAAAATCCAATAACACTGATTGAAATGTTGCGTCAATAGCCTGAAACTGGCTCGATCGCTTAATTCCGTGCGAATCATGCTCGTCTTATTGTATGCGATTCACGGTCACCGTGACCGAAACTGGCCTTATATTTGAACCAACTCTTCTCGAACAGTTTGTTCGCGTCGCTTAAGCGAAGAACTATCCCAGAAGCCCCTACACCGGTAATTGCACTTTTTGGCTCATTTCTAAGCTTGATCCTAACATAGAGTGACCTCCAAGATAGATTTTCTCCACTTATCATAATCTTCCTGTGTTGTGATGTGATATAGCTATAGTTTTTCAACTAATACTTACTGCTCCACAGATCTGGCGACTGTTCTCGAACACGGAGATCAACAGGTGTGGCTGGTCGTCCTTTAGCAGCTCTGCCTTCATCTGCCGCCAGATGTACACCAAGTAGTGGGTGTCCATCCGAGCATACACGACCAACTCATCCGGGAGAGGGCGCATGCGCCAGTCCGCTAGTTGGTATCTGAATTAATTTACAATCATATTAGAAACTTTATTAAAATGGTTCTAATAAGCATAGTATGAACATTTCCAACAGCTTTCAGCTACTCACCTCTTATCGGCGTTCACTTGGCAGTACCTCATGAGGAGGTATTTGAGTGAAAGTCCGGGCAGATTGAGCACCTTAGCTGCCTGATGCGTGTCGAACAAACCCACTAGGTACACGCCAAAGTCCCTTTGTAACCATATTACATCGTGTTCCGCACCGTGGAATACCTACGAAGCACAACACATATTATTATCTTAAACTTAAAACCATATTTAGATGGCGCTGCTAATACCCGGGGATCGAGTATAAAACATCACGCTAAGCAGTCACGCTTGCGAAGACTTGACAAATAAGTAGTCTATCCTGGTTTTCAAAGAAAAGACGGTGACCGGCGTAAAGCTCCACCGGGGACCATACTTGGACCATTAATCCATAATAATAAAAGAATAACAAGTTAGCATTGGTATTAATCAGACTGCAATCAAACCATTCAGTTTTAACTGAAGGTACAATTACCTATACTTGTGAAACAATACCGAGACTGATTGACTAAATATCAGACAACACAATCTAAACAACTGCAATTTGGAACATGTGTTCCTTAGAACACGAGAAAAGGATTTATCGAAATTCCCACGGGAAGTTCTTCTATCGCGGAAACACCGCGAGGTGTCCCCCAGTTCTTAATATTCGACTAATCATTATTATAAAAAAGGAACATTTAATGAACTTACTTTTATCTTCTTGGGATCAGTAAATACAAGGTTCAGTTTGTGAATGTGTTCTCGGATGGCGAGCGCGTCAATAAGAAAGTCACCGCCTTCCGTCGTCGTTACTTGTATCAAACATGTGATGCCTATAAACAAATGTTATCATTATTCACCTATTTATAGCATCATAACACGTATTGGCCGAAGGGTTAGGCAGAGGTGTACATTGTTTTATTAATCCCATGTAGTAATAGGTGGGCGAGTATATTGCCATCATCTCGCATCACAGTTCCGAACTCCGGGCTAGTATTGAGAAGCTTCTAACAGAAAAACCCGATAATACTTTTTCAGACCCAGTTTCGAACCCAGGACCTGACTTTCAGCAGCCACGCTTGCGACCACAAGATCAATGAAACAGTCCGACTATTGGACTTATTTTTTTTAGAAGGAAATCAGATATTTCTACTTTTCAGGTACTAGAGCTGCTCTTTGGATTTGCCTGTGATTCCCCATTTCCCTACTAAATAATATGTATGGATTGTTGCGTACGACTCTAGACATATTATGTGTTAGTGAGATTAAAATTGTAACAACAATTACATGAACACATATTTATGAACGAGTTAGGCTTAGGTAAAGTTTGAAGATACAAAATGTATGTAAAGAAATACACCAAACATAACTACAGGAATTAAAAGCCGACATTGAGGAATTCATCGACGAGTCTAAATAGTAGCAAAATATTATCGAATATAAACCTTACGCAAATGATATTAAGAGTCATTATTTATAGTTCCTTGATATTATGATAAGAAATTAAGCTATTTATCAAATAGATTACTCGTTTTTTACGACAAAGCCACAGAATAATTGATTTCGAAACCAGAACTAGAGATGTGAAACGTTTTTAAAATTCCTTTACTTGAATTTATTATCTGTGGACTAGGGAAATGAATGAAGCAAGAAACCTTTTTAACATCCCACCTTTTTTACTATTAGTTACCTAAAACAATGTCAGTTAATCTTTCAAATACAATGAAAGTGACAGACCTTGATAAGTTCTGTACGAATGATGTTCCAGATCAATAGCCATTTCTGTCACAGTCAGCAGGTGATCGACGAGGGCGTCTAGCTTCGCTTCGGTGTCTACATATGTGTACATGGTGTCGTCAAGCGGCGAGGGAAACGCTAAGGGTTCGACATCGGGAGCGATCAGTTGTGCCGGCGGCTGATACAGATCCAACTCAACTTTGTAAGGGTGTTCATATCTGGAAGGTTACATACATAACATAGCATCACGCCTACATTCCAAGAAGGGTTTGACAGAGGTATAATGTTTCGCAATACAATAAAGTGCGAGCTAATACACACAATTCTAAGTATTAGCCCAAAATCCGGAATATTACCGAAGCTACCTTAAATACAACACTATTCCCGACCTGGGAATCGAACCCACGACCTCATACACAATGCGCACGATACGCGTGTATAAACGTTGCTTTTTTATAGCCTATAAGTTCTAACACTGCTGAGCAAAGGAAGTCTTGCATCCATGTTATAAAAAAAAACATTGTTTAATATTTTCACTCTTTACGTTACTTATACAATTTTTTTGTATAGAAGAAACCATCAGGTGTGCTTGGTTATTAGTAAATAAGTAGTTTTATTAACCTACTTCAAAAAGGAGGTTTCTCAATTCCAAGAGACTGTATTTTTTTTAAATCGTTCCTCTATTTATTTAACAAATGAAAATGGGTAGAGGTATCTATTGCATATAAGGTATATTCTTTAGATTCGTTTTCCTATGCCAGTATTATGAGGAAACACGTGTTTTATTAACAAATTGCTGTAACAACCTCAATCTAACAACAGGAACCCGTGATTGAATAGAAAAACGTCTTTGTTATACAACAAAGTGTTTGATTGGAGATAGAATGGGCCGTTTATCTAGTATGCACTTCTATACTGATACCGTTAACGAGAAGACAACCGGCAGTTAGTTACGTTCCAGATAAATTGCGCTACTGCATGTATCCGGGACACCGCAACGTGCATGTTCACGTGTAAATTATTCAATTCAATCGATTTTATTGCCACCTATTAACCAATATACATTCGTCAACTCACCCGACAGCCTCGCCGTCATCGTTGTATAATATGTTCAAAGCTAGTGGTTTAATGTTGTTTGGTTTGTCCGATATTTTTGGTACCCATAAGCTGTCTGAATTGTCGATCGTATCTTTGAAGCTGAGTTGAGGTCGAGTGATGTTTTTAGCACCTATGAATGTTGCTGAGCCCACCTGGAATGTTAAATATTATTGAACATTAAGAATATGCAACTAAGGGAAACGATTACCAAGTCCCATGTCGAGAGCGATAATTTACATGGAGAAGAGATACATAGAAATAAAAAAAAAACCAATCGTGTCATTAAAAAATTATAGTTTTTAATCTTAAGTTTGTTTTGACATCTTTGTTATTCATTGTTGTGATTGTGATTATTCAATATATATTTACCGCGCAGTTAAAGTTTCTATTTTTTTAGGAAATCAATAAGCTTGCTTTGCAATTCCGTTTAAAGGAAAGAAACCCTCCAAATGACTTGCGGTTTTAAATTATTTTCGATTCCGTGAATGCAATTTATATATATGTCATAACAACTTGTATATTACATTTTAAAATTGTGAAGCGTCGATTATAACAATAACTACTTTCTGATATTATGAACTCCTTTATTTAAACTATTTATTCCTTCGAATACTACCTAGTGCATGTATGCTCCAGAAATAAACCTTTTCATGTCAATTAATATATCTTTACCCTGTCAATTCTTTGCGATTGAGTAAGTGACCTTATAAAAAGGCAAATTGGAAGCAATTATAGACCGAGGTAAACATTTTAAGTTCGCGACTATTACATAATTGCTTGTTGTATTAAAAGCGACAATCGTGCAAGTTTGTTGACAGTGAAACGTAAACAAATAAGTGCTTTGTTAGATACTTAACTAGTAACTGAAACACCGAACTTAAGGACAAGTAGCGCATCAAGGCGCTATTGTGAGGTGCGCGCGCGCAATCAATGTCTTTATCAACGCAGCGGACGAGGCCGCAGCGCGTCCTGTGGCTCAAGGCCGCGACCTTAGCTGCCACTACAATGCACTAAATTATCTAGCACGTGCTCACAACAAGAGCAATGGAGGGCGACCGTGACCGGCGAAACACTTGGGTTACCTTATCTAGACGTGTTTTGGATCCTCCTATACATGTATGTAGTAAAACAATGCTTTTGTGTTACTAATTTAATGCGGCGTACGGCGTGTCTTCTGCATAATTATTAAGTTCATACATATATTTTTGATCCCGCTTGAAATTATGTGAAAGTTTTTATGAAAATTCGAAAAACTGATTGAATAGGCGGTCATATTCCTTTGCATAATAATTATGATATGCTGCAGAAAGTAATAGAGCTGTTCACGCGGAGTCTCAAAAAATGCATTGTCTACTACGTCGCGCGCCGGTTACAAAGTCTCGATTAAGCATAAGTGCGCTATAAAGGAGCACCCATCGCTTGTATAATTAGATAAACCACACTCCTCCCTATTAATCAGTTTGCATTGAGCAGCTATTCGCGACCTTTACACATGTCATCTGCCTAGTGGATGGCGATTCGAGAACTTCTCTAATAGCTGTTGGTCCAAAGGTTTACCCGTTGCCACTAACTTTCCAAACTTCAGATATTCCTATAATGTACTAGTGCAGCTTGCTCTTTTCATTATCCAGCTTAATAATCTTTGTTATGTTTCTACGATTACATGTTGCTAGACCCGTTCTTTGGATCCTTCTACTGTCACCGAGTATTCTACCGAAGCCAAGACGAAAGATAAAAGTTGAAAGATAGATGATTGCATACAGTCGCATTCAATTTTACATGCATGCCTTATAAATCATTCATCTATCAGCGGAACGTGCGTCAAACGCAAGATGCAAAAGGAACATTCAAGGATGCACGTGGCGTTCTAGTCCTTATCCCTACCTTATTCCATGAAACCTTATAGAGGAGGTTATGGATAGTGAATAAACTTAGCCTCTAGTGGTACAGTCTATATATACGAGAGGACATACGTAACACGCGAAAGTAATATGCGTTATCTATGCGTGTCATTTATTTATAAAAGACTATCGAATTATAGATTATAATAGTTCGAATCGAATGTATTGAAACAAAGAAAAACCTTCAATCAGATAGTACCGACTACAGACAATGCTGATAGGCAGTGATAGTGTACCTCCATCCTATTTTCTATTTTGTTCATTGCTCAAAGACTCTTTTTAGTGCTGTTACATTACACAAATTTAGATGCTACACTAATATACTCATACGAAATCAGCCACAACTGTGTACCTTCTAGAAGTAAATCGTAAGAAAGAAAAAGGATGACGATAAATTGAATACAGTTATTCTTACTGACCTGTATTTTCGCAATGACAGGAGAAGTGTTCCAGTTCGAAGACACACCCGTTTTAGGCGCAACTCCACTTAGAAACTTGTCGCTCGGTTCGTTTACACCACTGGCAGTGTCGATGTGTATGTTAATCCTGTCCAGGATACTGTCGTTGACGTCAATCATTTTCTCCGCGTTAGATTCAGGTTCATTGCTAAAACAATAGATATAAAGACATATCTTTATTTGTAAATTGTGCAAAGGAAAATACGACCGCCATCGCGCCCGCAGGAATCGAAGCTGCGGCCTTCTGGTTCATTACACCAGCAGACTTTAGAATTCGCTTTGGAGAAGTTAGTGCGTCACAGACCATTATTTATTCAAAGTTTATTGATCTTCCGGCTAAATGTCAATTAGTGGATTATTTTGTTCGGCCTAAATCGTCTTCAGTCAGCTTGTTTTTACATTACAATATTAAAGAAATGGTCTGTCAAATTGTTACCTACTAGAATAACAAGAATCTGTATTGCTCATCACAAATTACCGGAGAATTGACGTATACACCTCATGTAAATTGTCATCTCTACTAGGACACTTTACTCGGTTACGTTAAGTTTGGTAAAATCAAGCGATCACTAACCCTAAATAAATGACTGGCGAATGACTTGGCTGGTTTCGTTTTGCAAGCGCCTGTCTGTCTGCCTGGGAGATCAATAAGTTGGCTAGACATATCACTAGCTGGCACTGGCTTTCTTAAGAAGGCTTAACGTAAACGTCTTTTACGTATATGATTAACTAGCGCCATTTAACTAAAGGGCTTGGTGATTCTTTGGATTTAGAATAAAACTTCGCTTTTGCCATGAACAAAAATAATTCAAAAAAATAATAAATGAACCATTTACAGAACAGTAGCACGCGCCACCGCTGTTAGTGCCGTTGTATCATGTCAGTTTATACGACACTATGTTCGCCGTTGGCCCGTAAAATTAGTCTAAGAGCCTCAACTCAAACCAAAAGCAGCGCACGGTGGCGCTGCATAAGACTTTTGAAATAACTATTCTTAACATTGGCTCGAATACAAGCAATTTGAGAGAGACTCTGAGAAGAGGTCTGTGCCCAGTGGGATTTTAATGAGCTAAATTTTATTGACACTCTTTAATACGTGATGATTTTTGCCTTTTGGTCTTCGCCAGCCTTTTTGGAATTCCGGAATAATTACAAGGATCTTAGCGGGGTCTAATAATACGCAAGCCATCATTGATAACAAAGCAGAAATTAACAATACTGCGAAGAGAAAGAAAATAATACCAATTAATGTATACTTTAAAACAAAGGCAAAGATATGCAAAGATAATGATTCTATGCTTTATGTTTTGATATGATACATATCAGCAATGTATTTTTATCTATACGATTATCTTTACAACTCAAATACATACCAAAATACAGATTGCAAATAGGTATAAGCAACGATGTTAAATCGATTTGTTATTGTGCTAGGCCGAGTATTGCATGTTCAAATATTTACGAAATTCGGAGTTATAGTTCTGTAAACACTATAAGGAATAGCCGAGATTTTTTCAGTCTTTCCTAAGATCGTTAATTCGATACCTAAAGCGAGGGTTTATCTATTGAGTTCATAATGATTTAATATACTATAATAAAATCGTAGAATTCGAGAAGTCTGTACATTAAAAATATATTCCCGAAAATAAGCCAAGGGATACCAGAAATAAGCAATAGACCACGAATCTTTCATTTCTAGAATTTCTGTCTGTCTGTCGGTCTTTTCGTCTGTCTGGTTATTTCTTCATCCCGTGAAAAAGGCTGAATAGATTTAAATAAAAGTTTATAATTTTTGTCAGTCTCTGAAGCGTGTTATCTCAATCGGTTGAGGTTGAGACTTCTATTAATTATCATTCGTTACTTAAAATAAGCCAAGGGCACTGCTATATACATACTATCATAAAAATCCAGTGAAGCTATTTCTGTAGCTTTAGCCTTAGGGTAACATCACTCCATCGCTCACAGGACCTAATCAGTGCAACAAATTTTTATTGTAAGTAGCTATCATAACTAGCCACTTAACTGACTGGTAGGACTGTGGAAGACGGGTATCAAGTTCGTGTTCTAATTATATTTTACTTTCAAAAACAAAATTCGGACATTCGAACTTCACACAGACAAAGTCGCGGCTACAGCTAGTACTATATAATACTCTTAAGGAACTATTTGTGTACATTAAACATTTTTCCAAAATTTTAATTTGGCTCGAAAACACTGTCTTTTTGTAATCCATTTATTTAATAATCTTTTTTTTTCGGATTTAATAAATAATCTAAGGTCTGAGTTCAAGCGAGGCCTGCACATTAGACTTTTCGGAATTATGTGCGGAACAGAATTTGATTTTCACTTACATTAAAAGTGAAATTAAAAATCGTAAGGAAACCTGTACACCTGAAAACACGGACGCAGCTAGTAATAAAGCAAACGAAATTAAAGCATTCGCAGATGATACAACAAAATTGAATAAGGATGCAAATAAAGGAAAACATAAGACATTGCAATGTTATTCGCGATGCACATAACAGGCATAGACATAGGAAGCAAGGAGTAATTATGATGTTTTCTAAATTAATCCAACTATTTAACATAATACGAAACATAATCTATACAAACTACAATCAGAGTTTGTTCAGTTGTTATGAGTATTAGATTAACATACATACAAAAATACCCAGTCCAGCCACACACAGAAACTATACTCCACATTGAAATCTATAATATTCTGTAAAATTACTTACTGTTTTAACTTCACAGCTGGTACTTCGGTTGCAATTATTTGGTTCGCTTGTAGAACTACATTTTCGCTTAATTGGCATGTTACAATGTTGAAATCGGTAAATGTTTTGAAGAGACCATACGAGGCTCCAGCGGGCAAGGTGTTTGATGATTTTATTGATTTGTTCACTGATACATATCCACCCTGGAAATATTATAAATTATAATATTGTTTGTTTACACAACAGGTCAGTATTCAACTACGTAGTACTCTATAGAACAAGCTGACGGACCACACAGTTTTGACAATTTATTTCTTGAACTCAGGAGTAATTTCTGATAACAATACATTATTCACTGCAGCCCACATTTGAGTGAAATAAAAGTCAATCTCTTTCTTAAATCCTGGCATCAGATCTGACATAGAAATTGCTTTTCATGGTGTATTAGTCAGCTACCTTCGTAATGGGGCTGGCGGCCAGGATGAGAGGACCCTCGTTTCATGCATTACATTTATTTAAAAAAACTATAACATTCACATTCATAACTAGACAAAAACATTCAAATTTTTTTCATGAACAAGCTACTGTAGTTAAAAATAATAAATATGTAAGAAATTCAGACCAAATTAAATAATAACATGAGAGGTATTACATGCAGACAATATATCACCATGAAATGTGATTATATATTTAAATGAAGAGAGAGTTTTTGGTGCAGGCAATAAAAAAAAGTAATGCAACTGAAAATATGTTTAAAACAGAAATGAGGATCTCCTATGTTCAATAAAAATATTATATAAAAATATGGTCAACTTTAAAAGAAAACATAGTAAAATTATTCTGATAAAACATTGTAGACTAGCCTAACAGTTTTAAATATTTTTGGGTATTTGCACAAGTTGTAAATATTGAGGTCAATTACAGGTGTGAAAGTATATGAACATAAAAATACTAAGATTCTTTGCAAAACAAAGCTGTGTGAGTATATTATATAAGATAATGGAAGAACCTCTTATTCTTATTTGTCGAGTATTAAATACCCAATAACAAACTAAACAGATCTTATTGTTTACAGAACTGTAAATGGTTGTTTTAAGGATAGAAAGTTTGTTCCTACAAATACATCTATATATTTTTTTTTTTAATTAAAACTATTCCGTAAGCCTTAAACTTTGTACTGAATAAAACAAATTACAAAAGAATGATTACAAATAAAGACACATTGTTATAAGAACTGGGTAGTTGCAAAACCTATTGCACAATTAAGGTGTCACTTATCATACAGTCATAAGCAACCAACTAGATTTTTTAAGACTGGTGAGTGACACAAATAATATATCATTGAATGAGGCCATTGCCCTTTGCAAGGGTTAATGGTATGATATTTACAGGAAGCTTCTAACCAAAAATAAATTGAGTAGCCCTAGACCATATTTTTTTTTAATCCTGATGTTGAGTGTATGTGACTCACGAGTGTTTAATGCAACCATTACATTCACATACGCTCCTTTTTGCTTATTAGACAAAATCATATTGAAAACTAGACAATACTACATACAAAAAGAATTATTTAACAATATTGTGACGATATATTAAGAATTATATTATGTCAATGCCGTCATACAGTAGTGTGCATTTCGCTTCAGTCAAATGGAGGTATAAACAACAAATAGTAGTAGCAGTAAAATCTCGTTGAAATTTAACATTTCTAAGTATCTCTTTGGCCAAATAATCAAAATTACGCGTAGTTTCGGGGCTCATAATAAAAAACACCATGCTTGTTGTCATCGAGTTGAGGAAGTCGCTGAATCACGTACCTGAGTAACCGATGTCAAGTGTGGATAAAATTCTGGAGCCTCTGGATTTAAAATGGAATTCATTTTACTGAATTTAAACTATATTAATAATGTTAAAATTAACAAAATAATATTCTTTCATGAAAGCTAGCATGAGCTGTGAAGACAAGGGGAGCAACATAGATTAAATTAAAAATGACCCAGGTTATTTCGACAGCTACGACTTCACATTGCTGAGTGCTCTATGATAATAAAATCCATAGAGAAGAGCACCTAGACTACAATGATTCGTAGATTAAAAAATTGCATGTAGATTTAAAGGTAACAACATACTAGCGTGGAGTGCAGTTGTCGGTAGTCACCCTGTCGGCAGAGTAGGATCGCGTAATCTCCGAAAACACACGTGATTTTGCGAAAACTCGGATTATGGCACAAAACGCGTTCCTTCCGAATTAATGATTCTATGAACCTAATTAATAACCCATACTGACTAAAAGTTAAGCTACTGACATATCACGATCCCAACGTAAAATTGCGTACAATCGTAATTCGTCGCAGGGCACATAAGCTTATATGAGATACTTCTGTCAACTATGATCAACTTGATCTAGTATAATTTACTTGAGCTAATAATAATCCCCATAAATACAGCTGAGTTTAGTCAACCAATATGTAAGCCATTTGGTTGTGCATTTGTGTGCAAGTCTTTATTATTATTATTATATTGGGTAATTTCACTGTATCAAATTGTGCTCATCCATTGTTTAACATTGGTTTTTCAATTACCGCTACAAAGTTAAGGTCATTGAGATTTGTTATTTCATAGAGGTATTCGCTTGATAGAGGTATTCGAGGTCGAGATTGTTAGCAAGTTGAACGTTGCTCTCCGCATTCTCTTCGCTCCTGACAAGTCATGTTTTATGACACTCGACACAATACATGTCAAACATAGGTACATAGGTATGCAAGGGGATGCAAGGGCGGATCCAGGGGTCATTGGGGTCATGACCCCCCCCTGGGGCTGGGTCTAGATCGACAACTGATAATTTTTCTAATCGCATTGATAAATTCAATAAAATTAATACTTTGACCGAAACATAATATTTCATTTTAATTAGATTTATTATTGTAATCGAATGTCTGTCCCTGATTAGATTTCAACTATGTGACCCCCCCCTGACTTGAAAGCTGGATCTGTGATTCTCAGAAGTTGGTACATTCATATTATGATGATAATGATCTTAACCAAACAAATAAAAAATTAACAATATAATATAGAAGAAGAAACTATCTCCAATAGAGATGTATGACGAAGCGAGCGAGATTATCCTTCGGGCGGAGCATATAAGCGTTTTCCATAACGCTTTGCTGTTGGTTAAGGTTTTACGATGCTAGTGGTGTCGCAGCTTTAGTTGACCGACTAATCATCATACGACTGTCAATCGACAGTCGATGGACGATCGATCGATAGTCGATATAGTAATTCATAGATCAAACATCAGTCTTCGATGGCCCGTCGATCAATGATAATAATCAAACTCAAATCAAGCAAGACGAAAAATCTAAATAAATTTGTTGTGGTTCTGCCCTAATTATATTTTATTGTCTATAATTCTCAATTCACTATAATATTATTCAAATTTATTAAAGTTGAACAGAAAAAACTAATTAGACAGGGTTTATTTATCGAACTGTTACAATAATTTACACTTTGACTGTCACCCATGATATGATTATGACAGGATTTTACTTTTTGTTTTAATTGTAAGACCTTTTGTATCAGTAGAACAATAATAACAATCAGATGAGTGGTTCGTTGGTTCCGTCCAAATCATAGGAATTGCAAAAGGCATAGATCGAGATCTTTTCGCCCATCCAGTAAAAAGACCCGCACATGTAACACAACAGATATGTTGAACTCACGCTTTGTCTTGTTGAGTAAGCATCTTTCTTGTGACAAAATTTTGTTGATCAGTGTAATTGACGTGTGATGTTTCAGTTCGATTTGCCACTGAAATGCAACGGAGTGATGCCCTACGCCTGACTCGCGCGAATCTTACTACTAAACCAGTGAAGTCCTAACTTTAGTGCATAATCAAAGTAATTATTTTATCAAGCTAGCTCTGTAAACCACGAAGTAAACACCTTTTGACAGCAATGACTTGACAATTATGACGTGAGTTTGACTTTGACATATCTAAATAAGACAGGGTAGGTATTGAGGGTTGGGGTTTTAGGGAGATTTGGGTGGAAAAAGAGGAGGAAAGTGCGTACGTACTGTGATAATATTAGCGCGAGCGAGGGGGTGATGTCGCATCAAGTCGTCTCCATTGCTCGCGGCGACCGTGGTGCGATTGCGCATTGCAACGTTGACTTGTTACGCAGCTCGGGCAGTCCCGGTTTTACATGAGTTAGCAAGAGACGGAGAATCTGCTCATCGAGCGACTAATACACAGAGTAGGTACGTATCATGTTGTCGATATTTTGTGGGATAGGCGAAGGATCGTCTGGATACACCTGTGTGTTTATCAGTTTGTGTGAATTTTTATTTGCAAATCTTCGAGCCTACATTGTCCGTCACATGAATCAGCTTGTGCTTATCCGTTGTTATTCTTGTTTGACATGACTTTAGAAGATCCATTTTACGTCGTCAAAGAGTAAGTAGTTTTAATAATGTTTGTAAAATTATGCAAATGATTAATATTACAGTACTGTCCTGGTAAGGGTACAGGGGGTAATTTAATCATTTTATAATATGTGCACTATAACATTTTGTATTCTAGTCTGACTATGTAGTCTGTTTCAAGGTTCTTGATTATGTCAATTGTGTGTAATGTATTGTTAATTAATATAAACCTAGGATTTGGAAGGGTTCCAAAATAAAATATTAAAAATTTACACAGTTACTGTAAATATTTTTGAACTGAATAATATTTTCCATCCATTGGTTTTTGCAATAGGTGGTGTTGGATGTTATGGGTGGGTTTATACTATCAATTTTTTTCTATTATTACATGTGTATTGTCATGCTGATTTAATTCATATTCATTGAAATGTTTTAAAAACAGCAGAGCTCCTTAGGAGTGTGCTCACAAATATTGTTGTACACAATGAAATGATATTTAAGCAAATTTTGGTATTAATTGCTGTGCCAGTGAAAAACATGATAAAAAACTAAACTGTGTCCTTGCTTTTTCAAATAAAATGGCCAGTTTCATTAACCTATTGATTGTCAATTTCTTCTATAGCTATAGGCCCCGGGGCTCACTTCTCGTCTTCCAACACTTTAGATAGCTCCGGTCATCACATCATCTCCATCTGTGTCTTTCGCATTGCCCTTTTTGTGCTGTTTGGGACCACTGTGGTCCCAATATGTGTAACATTTTGCTTAAACATTCTCAGGCATGTGGTAGAAATGATCAGACCATTTTAGTTCGGTAGTGGTGTGCCCTGTAGCCACAATTTATGTTTTTCAGAACATTCTTGAGTTCATTATGATTTTACTCAGAATAAAATATTTCTTCCTGTTAATATTGTCTTATGTTTAGTTTTGTACTATATTTTCTTCACACAAGTTTATGCAATTTATTCATAAAAATGAAATTAATATTTTGTTAAGTAAATAGTAACAATGAAGTTTATATCATTTTGGATGATGATAACTAGAGTCTAACTATTCTTAAATACATTTCATTATTATTTCCTTTAATCAATATTAGGTATACACAAAAATGAACTAACCTGCAATGATGATATTGTGATATCTCCTTAAAATGCTTTATTATTATTATCATCAACTACATAATGTTAAGCTCATCTGGATTTAAGAAAACGAAATGTCTAAAATCTCTATTGATCTCAGGTATTTTAGGAGCACTCCAGTTCTCTGAAAACAGATTAAGAATTTACAGGGTTGGCCTAAACATAGGGATATAAAGGTAGCTTGGCGTAGGATGTTTCTATTTATGTTTGAGATGTCTGACCCAATATCTGTATTAGAACATGGACCAGTAGATATTACTGGGAAGAAATATAAAGCATTCATTATTAATAATATTAAATCTATAGTTATTATTATTGGCATGACCCGGGTACGTCATAAAACTGCAGCCAGACACCGGAGGACGGGCAGCAGCATCCTCTCACTAATCGGTGAGCCACTGTGATCCCCAAGCCGCCTGCCAAGCGTGGGGATTATGGCAAACCCCCCCCCTTGGGGAGGCCTTCGTTCAGCAGTGGACATCTTCTGGCTGATGATGATGATGATGATGAATTATTGACATTGTATTTTAACCTAATAAGAATGAAAAATGAAAATATGATCATTTAGTTTAGCTTAGTTAATTGGCTAACTAGGCCAGTAATCAGAACCATGATATTTTTTTGTGTTATCAATACTGCAATCTTTTCAATCATACACAGCATTATAACTTAGCCCAACTTACGGGCTTATTCTTAACAACTGCGAAGCGCAGCGGTTGAGAGATCGACTGCTACGCTACGTGTCGCGGTTTCGATCCCCGCACGGAACAAATATTTGTATGATTTACATGCCGATGTTTTGAGTCTGGGTGCTTGTGTATGTGTATATATAAAAGCACTCACGATACAGGAAATATTTCTACTGAGGGGCAACAATCTGAAAAAACAAAACCGCGTTTTAGTTACATCGGTACAATCAGAATTTCATTACATTGTGTTTTAATATGTTTTCCTTTAAGAAATTATAGTAAAAATATTTTTATTTCATTTTACAGTCGCCTTTTGCTCTTCTCGCTCGGTATCTATAATTATAATTTACAAATAGAGTAAATCCATGATTTGTTTATTTAAAATTCGGATTATTAGAATATTACAGAAGCCATAAACAATTGGAATAGATGATACGGGTCCACATAAAGACATTTTCTTGTATGTTGTACTTTTATTTTTTGTTGCACTATGTAGATCGTACACAAGTTGTATTGACAGAGACTCGTACATAACCATCCAAACATTAAAACAAGGTTTCTAAAAGCTAATATGTTCTGATACAAATAGAAGAATTTTAAATAAGAAGAGCTATTTACTGTCTTTTTGACTTTATACTGGGCGCGCTCTTTAACTTTTTCCTATTTTAACATCAAAAATGTAGTGTGCTCTTAATGGTGATATGAATTACCAGTAATGTTTAGCTGCCTCTTCAAATTGTCGTTCGGTTGGATCTGTAAGTGTACACCATTCGGGACTTATACACTATTTAGAAGAATTAATCCACAATTCTGTACTCTGAAACTGTTGGAAACAGCTTATCAACTTCGCGACTGGAGACGGTTATTGCCGACTGTGACCCTGGTCGCCTGTCGCCTGGTGACCAGTAGCTTACGCTTACAAGCGACAGCGACCGACGATGGCAATTGGTTCCGTAATTTTTTCTGGTATTACGAATGGCTCAGTTTTAGTTCTTAACACAATTATTTCAGACTATTTATGGTTAACAAACAAATAGCAGGTCGATTTCCTATTTCTTCACCTTCCATCGAACATGAAATGTAATATGATGCCATAACATTTCATTTTTCAGGCGTGGATTTATTATGTATGAAACTAATGTAATCTTGTCGATCGCGCAGTGAGGTGTTCAAAGCATTGAACAAGACTCGAGGGCTGTACCTAAGGTGGCAGGAGATCTCTAAATCACCTATAGTACCGAACAGCCCTGAGGTGGAATGGACATCTACGGAGCTGAGAAACGCACTCCGTAGCATCGAATGGGACTTGGAAGACTTGGAAGATACTATCAATATCCTTTTGAATATAATTACATATTGTAAGACACGTGACGGAACACAATATATTTTCTATTGTGTTATGAATTATTATGAAAAAGATCGTATTTTTTCCTTGATTTGACTTTAATTCGATATGAATATTGATCTTTTGCTTCAAACATTTTAAATTCTCGTTATTAACATCTGTTGTTTATTTCAGCTTCCGCTTCATGTTATTTTTCATTATAACATCGTATATTGTTATTGTTTGCACTGCGAAATATTTTTTGCTTTTGTTTTTTTTTAATTTTGCCCTAGGCTAGTTATTGCCCATGCACAACTTTCCCCCGAAATAACTATCTGTGGGTCATACCAAATTTTGCTAAACCTATGTACTGTGCGGGCATCGTACTCGCGGCTCTTCGCGCAGCAGTCGATTGTTCAACTGTTGCGCTGACAATGTATTAATATCTAATTTGTTTTTTATAACTTTACCTACATGTCTGTGACCGACTGTTCATTTGTATATCGTTCATTTTCCTTAACACTTTATTTCAAGTATAGTAGAGAAGAATTCTTCAAAATTTAAAATCGACAATAAAGAAATTTCAGAAAGAAGAAGTTTTATAGAAGCAACAAAGCAAGAAGTGAAGGTGAGATACATTTTAAAATTGGTTACGACTATCAATTAATTACCCATTTTTCTTGTTTTGACCGCTCTTGGTGATAACATGATGAAATCGTGAATTGTCTAAGAACTCACTTCCTCGAAATGATCCACTTTTACTCGTTAACAATAACTGTATAGGTTTTAAATTAAAATACACATTAAATGGTTCATTTTAGGTAATGAAAACGAAGATGAGTCTCAACAGGAACCGTGACAACGATGGTACGGCGCGGGAGCCTTTATTGGGCGAAGAAAGTCCCATACACCTGGGCAACGTGTGGACTTCTACGCCGAAATACACTAAGTACTCGAAACTCGCCAACCAGACCGACAGCCCCAATAGGTTTGATTACGACAGCGACATAATGTCCATGCAAGATAAGATGCTGATCAATCAGAACGATCAGCTCCAAGTGATCAGTAACTCTGTCGGCTCACTGAAGACGGTGTCCAAGCAGATTGGGATGGAACTTGATGAACAAGCTGTGTAAGTATCATTATATTGGCTTGTAAATGTGTACTGCTGAACATAGGTTTTCTGAGAGAACTACCTTGAGGGTGTTTTATAAATCGTCGCATTTGGCAAACAGATTCATTGTCGAAGTATATGCTGCTTAACTTCTTGACTTGATCTCTTACAATAAATTTTTATACTTGTCTCCTTGAGATAGGCGTTTGACATTATACATAAAAATATAGCATCACGCTTGTATTTGACAGAGTTTTACTTTTGCACAACCACATTTTGCCTGCTCAACGCTTAGAAATCCAGTAACACTGGGCGTCGAAAATTGAACCTAGGGCCTCACAGTCAGGATAACACTAGACCAATGACCCAGTTTGAACATATATCAGCCGTTATATTAGTGTCCACCTTTCCCGTACATACTATTGAATTAATTTTTACCAAGTGCGTTTTATTTTTACAGGATGTTAGATGACTTGAATACCGAACTTGAAAATGCAGATTCTAAGCTAGACTCAACATTAAAGAAAGTTGCTAAGGTGCTCCATATGAATAATGGTAAGATTTTTTATTGTATTTAATACCTAGATACACAATTTCTGCTAAGCTCAGCTCCATTGCTTTTTTCGTGACTATATCAGCTTTATAATATTCGTACACGCCAATTTCTAGCGTGTAAACATTCTGAGGCCCTAGTGTAAGTTTCATTCGACAAACTCGATTTAACGCATCGAACGCGTTCGGCGCTTCAATTGGTCCGTTTCGTGCTTTCCACCAATTGGAGCGCCGAACGCGTTCGATGCGTTAAATCGAGTTCGTCAAAAAAGTTATACTAAGGCCTTTGGTTATTAGATTCATGGTCAAGACTACATACAAAATAGTTTGTTTAAAGATTAATTAATAAAAGCTGCAACGATTTACGCGATTGCTGAAGCGTGATATCAGGCTGTTATTGGGATTTTCTGTATGGAAATTCTCAGTAACAGAACATCTAGATAGTCATACATCTTATTCTACAATAACTTTAGTAGTGGAGGGGATAGTGTTCTTATCAATCAGTAAGATACAATCTAAATTAATTTGTTGCATATCAATATTATCCCTATTTCCACTCTATCGATGTAATAAGATTCTTTACCGCGTCGCTTGCGGTTTGCGGTAAAATACAACAAGCATATTTGTTTGTTCGTTAACAAAGATAGAATCATCATTATTATATATTATTATTTTTATTTTTATATACATACTAGCTGACCCGCCAGACGTTGTCCTGTCTTAGCTATGAATATAAAGTAGTATAATATTTAATAGTCGATAAGTTATCTGAAATTTTCCAGTTTTCTGCGCAATTTTCTTAATTTTTCTTTCCGTGAGAACCTTCTACAAAGTATTAGAAATTTAAAAAAAAAGATGAATGAAATCGGTGATTCAAGTTATATATTAAGTATAAATTGATAATTATGTAATTGTATGTATTGTTTCAGATCGACGCCAATGGTTTGCAATAGCAATACTGTTTGGCCTTCTAATGATAATATTAATACTATTTGTTATAATTTGAACGAGATTATCGATCGTTTTATTTGTGTAAATGTTAAATCATGTTTGTAGCTAAGTGATATATATTCTTGTATAGTAACGTCATATAGAAAATACTTTACAATCTATTCTATCACTAATGTCATTCAATGTCAATATCAATTAGGATTATAACTTATTTGTTAATGTATTTTTATTTATTCTAGGTATGCTATGTCCACTTTTATTCATTTTTTGCCAAACATATGACGTCAATTCTGTTGTGAACATCCAATTAAATGTAAATTATTTAATTATATAAAAATACAGATCATTTTAGATATGCCTAATTTGGCATTTTACAACGGAATCGACACCCATGGTTTCACTAAGCTTTATTTCTATGTTTCTCTTCGTAAGAATATGTAATTATTTTTCTTCTAACTTCTTTACCTTCTATCTGTCTCACTAATGTGATACTGAGTGTATTAAATACGTGTTTTACTTTACCTGGAAGTGTGTCCAGCTCTACTGTTTGATCATTCTTAATATGAATAGTAGTTTTCGTATCTAGTTCAGTCCACTAACAGGAATTCAAGATATTTGAATAATAGAAAGGTGCACAGTAATAAAAAATAAAAAAAAGTTACCGTCGCACCATAATAAGAATGTTAAATAAGATTTTAACCACAACTTTATACAGAAAAATCGTTGAAATATATTTATAGTAATATTGTTAGTATTATGTGCGTGTGTGTTAATAACGAGTGTGACCCGGGAAAAGTCAAAGGAAAAATGGCATAACAAAGCATTCGTGCCATTTATTCCCTTGAACCGTTTCGGCGAGTGTATTTATATATCTAGATACAGTCACATCAAGTGCCTGGCTTGGAATTCAAGTCTCGTAATTCGCACGGAAAACATTTAACGTGCTTTAACCATTTACGGATATTGAGGTACTTCTTAATGGTAGGTGTGTGGCGCGGTTGTGTTTTATGTGAGATGTCATCCCAACACAGGGAACTGATTGATTAATTATTTTAATCTCATATATTTACATATTACTGTTACTTTGCGACAAGCCCTCGAATAGGCGCATATAACTTAGGGTAAATTAGGTAAGAACTACCAAGTCAAATTCATCTTCACACGAAGATGCGAGAGGCATAGGCTCAGATGAATAGTTAAAAAAGTACTGCTATAGCCAAGAAGTACCTTTGTTTGCTCACTTTGTATGTCGACCTTATTTTCGCACTATACATAGTTATTGGACACACTAATCATTTTATGGATTTGTTGTACATATTCATTAGTATTTCCTTTACATAGGTTTTTGTTATAATTCTAATAAAAAGCCAATGATTTTATAAGATTCGATAGAGAACATTACATTAAGATCATTATTTGGTAAAATTATATTTTATTACATGAAATAAATTATTTGGATGGTTCATTGTTTTATCAAAAATTGACTTATGTTATATTATATTTTCATTTATACATATAAATATTGATAGGGTTGATTTTGTAGACTGACTAATATAATTATTTACTAACAGCGTTCACAGATAACGATATTTTGTCAAACCCCGCAAATTAGTCATATTGCAAACATTACAATAAATTAATTGGAGCATACAATAAATAGTAATGAAGTGTTAATTGGCACTTGACGTTGTGTAGAATTGCTTACTGCCATTTTTGTAACTTGTGGGGCTCGATAAAATAGGTAATATTATACATCATTTTAGGCTCGATTTTTCAATGGCATAACTTATCTGAGGTTTATCTAGCTATTGAAGAATCAGTCCTAAAAGTTTACAATTATTAATACTAACATTAGTATATAGTGCATATAATTTTAAAGTCATATTGGCTGTTTATTTATAGCGAAATATTAATATAGGTACCTAATTAATGTTTGTTTCAATGCATTCATATTCGCAACAAGATTTCTTCTGTCTGTCTTATCTTAGATTGAATACTATTTAATTTTTTTGACTGTTGCTTTGTATGTTAAACTAAGTAATTATTAGTTATGTTTATTAAAGCATGAAGAACAAAGTTTTTAATTGTATTTGTTTTTATTTTTCGGCTCCTATAGGTATACAAGTTGAGTGGCTGTTTACGAAAAATTGTGAAATTATAGTATAGGCAGTATAAATGTTAAGCCTCGAAGAATATTTTCTTAGCAGTCGTATTTAGTTTGTCGATTATTTAGAAGACTCCTAAGAAATGATTTCGTGTGGAGTAGGTATATTTTCTTTCCTTCTGCTTCATATCCAACGTTTTTACCTCACGAAACTCGTATAGTGTACAAGAGGAGCCGCAAGAGCCGTTCGATGGATTAAAAATATGAATCTACGTAGAATTAATGATTCGAATAAGTAATTTGGTATTGGCACGTAAGGAAGCATCACTATTTTGACATTTATCTCAAACTCTGGCCTCGACACCCATTTTTTGAGAGCGTGAATTATCTTACCCGTATCGTAAATCGTAAACAATATCGTGTAGTTCTTCTGGTCTGCATACATTACGAAAATACCTAGCTATCAAACTTAAGATGCATAGGTACAATGATCGAGGTCTGAGGTGCCGTAGGTTGCTCCATCTATCGGTTTAGTTCGGAACTAAAAATGAGTTGGGGATGTTGTTTTGTATGTAGCATAGCGTTTTCTTATAATATTAATAGATGGCAGCTCTAGTCGAACAGACTGGTACAATACAAGTATTCTGGACTGGCTGATTCTCGCTGATAATGGGGTTGGTAACAGTGGAGCGAGCGTCCACGAAATTAATCGACCGTCTAAAATAGTCGCCATAGAGACTAGAATAGTCGCCAATCGATCAGCGGAACACGGTCAAATGCGTCAAAATGACATGATTTTATAAAAAACTTAGAAGGACAACTGGAGGCGAAACAAAAGAGAGGACGGTCAAGAATAAAGTATAGGTATAGACCATAGAAAATACTACACTGACAAGTGCCTAGCACTTAAATTGAAGGAGAAGAGCTCATTTCATCTTGCTATAAGCGAAATAAAATTCAGTGATATTAAAAAAATATTTTGGGGTTACTACGTTACATTGGTCTATTAAAAAATTAAACACGTTAATAACAATTTTATTCAAATAAGATCAGACGCGGATCCACTACCACTAGCAATTCTGTCGTATAATGAGGGCAGGTAGTCGTATGTATCACTTTGGAAATCATCATACAATTTTTTCTTCATTATCGCCCATGGAATCTTTTCTTCCACTTCAAAGAGTCTAAAATAGAAGAAATTTAATAAATAAAGATAAATAGATGCCATGGAGATTGGAGGCAATTCCCTTTCTTTCGAGTGTTGATGTTTTCATAAAAAAGACAAAAGCTCTAGGTAGGTATCGACAATATTTTTTAAAATAAGCATAATTTACAAGACCAAAGGCACCAAGTTGTTAGTAGTATTTATTTATTGCAATAGGTAGGTATGTACACGACGCAACACTTTCAGAAAGTTTGTGTTTCTAGTTGAAGATAGGTGATGAATGTAGATACATTGTACGTACAAAAATATTGTAGTCAAGAGGACCTGACCTAGTTTTAAAAGTTATGTTTGCGGTCAGATTGTATTGTAGCACAACCACATGGCCATCTACATTTCAGTGACGTCAGGGTGCTTATATCTAGAGTGCCTAGATATTGTATCGACTGAGTCGATATATTTCCGTAGCACGATACCGGTCAGTCTGCAGTCCGTACCCTGGGGCCCAGTGGAATACAAAGACGGCTATTTCATTCCCCTCACGGTTTGAACTGCACGACTCACTTGAATAAAATATTTTGTTATTCGTTCAATCGCTTCTTGCTTTACCTAACGAAATGAAATTTTTAACGTACGTTAAACTAGGTTTGCTATTATTATTTTGCAGGACGTTTTTTCAGTTTATAAATTTAATATGTTAATAATAATTGTCGAAAGCAGTATCTAGATTATTACGTGGAAACTTTCTGTTACAATTTCATTCCAAGCCTATTAGGTAATAGTCTCGCAACAAGACTAAGATGGGACCAGTTAAAAATCTTAAGAGTCTGTTCACACGTGCAAGGAGGCTAGCCTGACACAAAATACCCTTTGAAAAAATGCGCGTTGAATTTTGGTACATTGCGGTGGCATCAGCGCCAACGATAGACGCCTGCGCTTTTAGTACAAATTACTCTTGCTTATTAAATAAATAAAGTTTAATTACCTGTTAACGCATGCCATGTAGTCAATCAGATGTTTACTTGAGAAAAGGTGAATTATGTTACTAAAGCCTGTGCAGTTAGCCCATTGAGCATCCGGAGCCATCATTATTCCAACTGCTCTGCCGCGGCAAACGAGCGGTGCGCCGTACATACCCTGGACAAGAATCAATACAATTTCAATAAATAGAGTCTTAGTCTTTGAAACTAAGTGGAATAAAACATTTTTCATTCTGTGGCCCGTGTATCTAGATAGGTATAGGTAGGTACATCACTGTATGTTTAACGCTTCACTTCTTCATCAGCCTATTTTCTCACAGCTAGGATGTTTTAAAATAGCATCAAAACATTTTTCTTTTACATAATATGTACGGTAAAACTGATAATAACTAGTAAATGTCCATAATGCGGGCCAATTTAGTTTAAAGCCATCGAGGTCATAAAAAAGAAATAACGTAACCCTATCTTTAATGACGCACAGTCGGCGAGTTAAGAAAAAAAAAATCTTTTTGGCAACAGACTCTGTTATTTCAACGTTGAAATCCTTAGTTTTCTCCCCATTCAGCCTACCTACTATTCTTTCTATATTTTTGTTTTAGAAATTTAGAACCACCTGTGTTGAAATTTTTTTACGAATAGCAACATCTTCAAAACCTTAAGAGCCTGGTATGTTAGTATAAACGCAAACGAAATATAAATCGAATTAAACGAATCTATCTATTCAGTAATCTGTGCCCTCATCCCCTATGATATGAGTTCTTTTGATGCCATTTACGAAGCTAACGAGGAAAGAGGACCTTCACACTAACAATTCATTGCCCCACAAGTTAATTAAACGGTATATACTAAAAAAATGTACTTATACTCGGTTTGTTTAGGTACTTAAATAAAGGTAAACAATTTTTTGTTTAAAAACTCAGTTTAAAAATAAAACGCGACTAAAAACCAATGTAAAACAACAATAAGGATTACCAAATCAATTGAACCACTAGTTTAAGCAGTAGTTTATTTGTTTAATATGTGTTTGTGTAAAAAGTCACATCAAGATTGTTTACCTTTGGTTGTAAGATAAACTATTTATACCAACTAATTATTGTATTCTGTCTTGCATGTATAGTGTTTATGAAATTATTTGAACCATGTAGGTAGGTATAATGTCTCCGTCCTTACCTACACTTAGCTTAAATAAGAACGCACAGTTGGCGCAGTGCTTGAGTGACTGACTGCTACGCTACGTGTTGCGGATTCGGTTCCCGCACGGAACAAATTTTTATATGACCTACAGATAGCTGTTTCGGGTCGAAGTGTTTGTGCATGCAAATATTTGTGTTTGTAAACACACCACACGTTAGGAATTCTTCATAGTGTATATATATGATACGTTTAAAAATACGAAAAAAGACCTAATCTAATGCAACATGCAACCTTATATAAAACATTTTAAGGTTGACTTTAGATATTAACAAAATTAAAACAGCAATCGCCCTTAATTGGGAGCATTGTTTGGTTGTGAAGATAAACGGTATAAAAGTATATAGGTAGTGACTACTTTAAGGAATAATCTGTAATTTATTAGGTACAGATAACTTACGTGACACGGCTGCGCAGTTCGGTCAGGCTGGAAGATAAATAATGATTACATTTTTAAAATAGATACCACCGCTGAGGACGTTCACATTACACATATTTAAAGAAATTCGCCTAATTTCCCACGATTAATTACTTTCGGAAATAAAGTCGATATAGTCATGGGTGTACCGAGCTTTTTCCCTATGGAGAAGGGAGTGGGGTACTCAGGAGTTTCCCCCATACCTACCCCGTACCATATACATAGATAGATTTTTTTTCCGTAAGTTTATTGACCTGACCTTCGACCAATAGGCCAAATTCACGACCCAGTGGATTCCTCTACATGGCAGGAGACATCGCGGTACACCCAGATGGATACGGCGAGATTAACTGGACTCCTTTAGGAAAGACTGGTCTGAATTAGCTCTTGATAAAGAGATGTGGAAGGAGAGTAGGGAGGCATTTGCCCTGCAGTGGGACATTACGGGCTATTTATAATAATAATAATAAAGGTTTATTGACGTAGGTATTCGTTTTCGGCAAAACCCCCATCCATGCCCAAGTGAAGAACTTGCTCAGAGGCGAATCGACTCATTTTTTAATCATTCATAGGTATTTGTTATAGAGTAGACTACTATGACACTGACGGGGAATAACTCTACAATATATTCTTACATCTCTGACACAGATACAAGCACTTTTGTCGTAGCTACCGAGGAAGCCCAGGTTGCTTAGAGCTTTCTGGAACTTAATGGACAAAGCTTCACACCATAAGTTCTTCTTTACAACGTTCATGAATTGTACTCTTACGTTTCTTTGTAAAAGGAATTTGTGGACGGGGTATATTTGATCCTGAAAAAAGGAATTTTATTAGTATAGCATTACCTATGTATGTAGAGTTGTGCCTTACACCCACATTTCGCTGATGGTTATTACGTCTACTAATACTTATCGGGTTCAAATCAAAACTTTGCCCGATTCAGGGATCGAAGCCGTGATTACAGGTATACCAGTGAGATAAATATATATGTGACGGGTAATGCTGGAAGCATTAGTAAACCTAGGTTTACCCAATGCCGGCTAGGTTATGTTAGGTTAATGAAATGAAATGAAATTATTTATTTTGCAATTAGGATTTTTCAATCACTTTTACACGTCTTTTTTAAACTAGATGGCGTCGGCAATTCCTTTGACTATCCCTGAGAAGAAACGCCGAAACAAACTCAGGGGTCAAAGTCTATTTTAAAGTCCAGACAGATTGTAATGATGTAAGGGTTTATGTGAGACAAATATAGGGTGGAATAGCCTTTTGAAGAAAGTGCCATAACTATTTGAGCTAACCTGTCGCAACAGAGTGCAAGCATGCATCAGTTATCGTGAGAATTAATGAAATTAAGAGCGTTCAGCCTAGATCTCACTTACATTTACAATGTATAGCGGTTATATATAAGAAATCATTTCAATTTAAACGACATTACAATATCAAAATAATGAAGTAAATAATATAATAATTAATGGCAAAAATTGTATATAAAAAAAGGAAAGGCTAAAGAGCGGTTCAATCCCAAGCGTTTTTGTCATCTAAATAGTCCGAAATTTTATAGTATCCTTTTTTACAAAGTTTAGATTTAATTACAATTTTGAACTTCTTTAATGTTAAATTACGTATATCATTGGGAAGTTTATTGTAAAAGCGTATACATTGTCCCATGAACGAGTTGCTTATTCTGTGGAGGCGCGTAGCATGTACAGCAAGGTTGTGTTTATTCCTAGTGTTCAAAGAATGAGTATCAGACAGTTTGACAAAGTTCGAAATATTTTTATAAACATATATTAAATTTTCAAATATATATTGTGACGCTACAGTTAGAATATTAATTTCCTTAAATCTGTGTCTCAGCGACACCCTTGGACCAAGATTATAAATAGCTCGGACAGCCCTTTTCTGCAAGACGAATATAGTATTGATGTCTGCAGAGTTTCCCCAGAGGAGGATGCCGTAAGTCATAACGCTATGAAAATAACTGAAATAAACTATTCTGGCTGTATCCACATCAGTTAAGTGCCCAATTTTTTTGACAGCAAACGCGGCCGAACTAAGCCTACCCGATAATTTGTTTATTTGCGGGCCCCATTGCAGTTTGGCGTCTATAGTGATGCCTAAACAAACAGTTGAATCCACAATGTCCAGTTCCACTCCATTCAATTTAACATTTATTGATACTTGTCGGACATTGGGCGTTGAAAATTTAAGACATTTGGTTTTTTTCTCATTAAGGAGAAGATTATTGACATTGAACCAATGAACTACATGAGATAGTGCAACGTTAACTTCGCGAAAATCTAGTAATTGTCGTCGAATTTTAAATATTAGAGAAGTATCATCCGCGAACCATACTACCTCGTGATTATCCCGTACATAATATGGCAAGTCATTAATATAAACTAGAAACAAAAATGGACCTAGAATTGAACCCTGCGGAACGCCCATGGTGACCTCAGATCCCGAAGATTTCTTGCCATTAGGTTAGGTTAGTTTTATCTAATATTACCCAGACAAACTTCGGTAAACCTAGGTTTACTAATGCTTCTAGTATTACCCGTAAAATATATGTACATGATACATTCAGATTATTAATATAAGGGTATGTTCCTAAGTAGGCTGTTTCTTTAGAGAATAAACGATAACTAAGGATTATTTTCTTTGCTTCGAAGAAGGAGGTATTAAAGATGTTTTCTAGTTAAAATTTGGGATGACACGTTTGATAAATTAATAAATAAGTTGCCTGTAGGCTAAATATTGACAGAAAAGGTCTCTGTGGAATTCTTCTTCTAATACCTTTATACAAATGAATATTCTGTACGTATCAAAACGTATCAGAGGTCTCCTAAAGTACCTCTTTTTACATTCAAATATGCATAAAAGTTGCTCAGAGGAAGATGGAATGTCAGACACAAAAAGTTGTTGTCGCGCGCACATTCATAAGTGAACATTGAATAGGAAGCACTGAGGCGAAACTTACATGATTCGAACTTCAAACTCGCCACTCAAGTACAATGGCGGCGCTTGTTGAAAGTAAAAGCTTCGAACATTTTAATACCGTTAATACCGGCACGAGAGACAACACATGGAATCTACATGTATTTTGTCCTTCTCTTTACGAAGAAAATAAAAAGAAACGAAACATGTGCGCGGCAAATGTTAAATTAAAACATGTGCAGCCAGTTGGTATGGGGAAGTTATAGTTAAAAAATATAGTGACTTGTATTAACCAGTGTTATTATTTTTCCTAATGATGATGTTAATTGTAACTGATGTAAATAGGCTTTTGCAGTACTATGTACCTAAGATGAGCAGTATGATGGATTTGAATACTTAAACGTAGCGTCGCATTAATTTTATATAAAGACATACGTAGGCATTTAATAATCATGTTTTAAAATTTTAAGTCGTAAAATATCCGTAATTATTAGTTAGTACCTATTATTTCATAAAACCTGTAAAAAACATTTTATGATTAACAACAACAGTAAACAAGACCTTACCCCTTTATAGAAGAAGTGCCAGCCGGCTATCATACATTCCTCTTGAAGATTCAATATCTCTTCACCCTTATAATCTATGTCAATAGGTCTTAATGGTGTTTCAGTCAACACATCGGGAATCTTTCGCCTCAGGAGAAGAATCGCAGTGGACTTTGACATCAAATACCCTCTGTTACTCAAAGCAATTTTTGACACTGTAAATTAAATTGACTATAAATTATACCGTCTATATTTTACACATTAGAAGGTGTCTTTTAGTATTTATTCCACGTTATTATCGTTGTTATCTTGCTTGTCAAGTTATATGTTTAAGTAGGCAGTCAGTCCAATGAGTAGGTACTCTTGTCACAATCCGAGACTCTTCAAAAACTTATGTGATTGTGTGGTTGGCTAAACCATATACAATTACAGCTTATGTAATGATAGGTCAAAACCGTTGTCTAATCTAAGTGCATTAATTAAGTAAATATATACATGCATACTATCTATAGTAAAAGTCTAAAATTGTCTGTTTGAACCATAGACTCAGAATTATGCGTACGGTGTGACCACATATAACTTAAAAACATTCTCAATGACTCTTTTAATGTAGCGTTACTTAGGGATCTGGCTCTAATAATATACATCATTATAGAGATATAATGATGTATCGTTGTTATCGTTTCTAGGAACAGAGCATTTTTTTTTAACTTATCTCATTTACATCAATTGCGATTCTCGCCGACGATGTCGCAAACGCAGCTAGTTATTATTAAGCTTTAATCAAAGGAGGATATATTCAGCGTACGTTGTTTTAAAAATTTCAACGTAATTGGCTTTGATGTCCTTGTATTTGTTACTGCACTGATAACGAGGTCGAGTGATGTAGGTGTATAAACCTGTAGGCGTATCTATATTAAATTTAAAACACGATTTTCATATAAAGCTGCAAACAAACAACGTAACGTCTTGTCTGAAAAAAATAATTATTTTACTCGGCTGCTACATGGCTCTACTCTATAAATTGCGAATAGCGAGCGAGTGCTGGAAATTTTTGATGAAACATATTCTCTAACTTTGTAAATTAAATGCTCTCAACTCCATGAAACTCCGGCTTGCAAATATTTTGTTCTCAAATGCAATGCCATACGACGGGATGATAAAAGCTAAAGGTATTCGTTAATCAACTCTCGTTTAAAGGTTATTTTTATTAAATAATGGATAAATATTTGCATGCCCTTGACCGCCAAAGTAATAACAACAACATTTCTCTGTTCCGTGATTTATTTCTCATTAAGAATTGAGTGCATGCACTCCGAGTAGGTACCTATTATATAGCGGTAGAAATAACAGGAACAAATTGGTTGAATTAAATTCCTTGGATACTGTGTCCATTGTTAGTAGGGCACAACTGGCCATAGTGGACATGCAGAATGTCCGTCACTAATAATGTCTCGTAACTGTGCAGTCCTTTTGAATATTCCGAAATCGTTACTGTGTCAATCAAACGTGATTGGTATCCGAACGTTGCAAAGCGGAATAATTGAAAGCCAGGCAGTTATGTAGTATGTTACAGTCCGATGGCTGGAACGGAAACTAAAAGAACGAAAGACTGTAACTTAGACAAAAATAAAAAAGTCAGAATACACCTCGTTTGTTTTACAATTTTAATATGGAAATTAGGTGTCTAGCTTCCAGCTTTAATCTGGCGTCTGGTGCATGTTACCTTACCATCTCTACTGCGAGTTTAAGATATACTATCATTATCAAGCGATTTTTTTTTGGGGATTTTATTATTAATATTTCGTATGAATATAATATTATATATATTTTTACCGAACTGAACATTGCAAGTACCGTGACTCAGTGCCGAATTAAGCAAGGGCGGGGCCCGTAGCAAATTCTATAGAGGGGCCCTTGATCTGCTATGGGCTCTTAAGTATAAAATGACTTTTTGTAGAACTCGTACGTTTACCGTATGAAATTCTGTGTTTTATTTTCGCCATCAAAATAATCGGTTACCAATTGTTTGACGTGGATTGTCTTAATCGGAAAACAGGTGTAACGTTTCACGTTTTTGTGACATCAAGTAAATTCAATATACCACGTGTTAATGAGTTTATTTGTAGTGTTTTTTATTCGAACCTACCAGTAAGTAATCATGGTAACAATACTCACGGTTAGGCACCAGTATCTTAGTGACTTGAACCCTTATACCTCGCCGGGGATGCCTGTAAGTGGAACCTGTGATGACATTGATTGACCTCGTGTCTTTGACGTTGTGTATAGGGTTGGTGACGCACACGGCTGCCGTTATCACAGCTACACGAGACACCAGCGTTCCGACGCACAGGCCTCGATACCGAGATGGAAAATACACCTGTTTTTAAAACAACACTAGTTGGTACAACTCTAGCAATAAATTCGTGGAATTTAACAACGTTTGCGGAAAAATCCACTACACTTTGGATCGTCTTTAACTGGTAGCGATGTATTTGTTGAGAGGAAAAGGACTGTCTGTAAATGACACACATATAGAGTGGACCTATGTAAATACATTTACTGATGCAAACTGGACACAGAATATTAATCCCTGAATTTTATGTGGCTCATAGACGACGTGCGGTTGCGATATCAAATGCGCTTTGCAGCGTACAATTCATCGGCACAACTACTGACGCCCTCATCTATGAGGCGATGGATATTAACAAAGAAATGCTCCCACAGAACACTTAGCGTTTGGGCTTTCTGCACTACATATTTATCCTACCCGGTTAGTATAATAGGGCGTAATAAAATATGGACACGAAATTCACGACGGGATTTTTTTTAGTTTTATAGACGTACCCAAATGTACACAGGTGTTGTTATTATTTTTGTTAAAACTAATCTGATGAAAGTCTTAGATACATTCAGAAAAAAAAAAATTTTTTTTTCGTTTTTCTACCAAAATTTACCTTACCTATAGCACATGGTATATACATGGTATATATGTTAGTAATTGTATGTTGTATGTAACCTTTATCAATTATTAAATTAATTTCAGTTTCGTGATTAAAAATTGACGACTCTTGTTCACTAATCACTTTCATCTATATTTTATCCATTTACTACTATACGCAGGAAAAAGGAAAAGGTAACGTCCTTTTCCTATAGGATGTTTTTATGTGATACACCTGGATTGCCACGCACGCTTAATATGTAGGCTTAATATAATAGTAAGCATGTGGAGTTATGTAGGCTGACTCATTTTAGGTGTCGGATGCTTTAGAGCAGAGGTTACCAGACTTTTTTCTCATAGACCTTTTCAAAATGTAGCTGGTTCCGGTGGACCCCCTGCAGCTACATTTCTACCATATTGTAAATTGAATTGTAAACCCCCATTTTTTGTCGCGCCAACGTAGACCTCCGTCGAGTCTCCCGTAAACCCCTGGGGGTCCACCTGGACCACTTTGGGAACTAATGCTTTAGAGTATTATTTCATTAGTAAGTTGCAAGGCGTAACGTACTTACTAGATAAGGTAAGGACCCGTGGGCTGGCTTGAACGGCTCTCTCCCTTTGCATTGTAAAAAACAGGCACCTAAAAACAGCAACGGTATAATCACGAAATATAAAAAAAAAATATATAAAAAATAACAATAAATGTTTGAAACTGTACCAATCAAGAACAATATTTTCAATTTGTTCATGCTACAGAAGTTTCCAAAATTAAAATGAAATGTAATTGATACGATTTTAATTATTCAGTTGCAACGGTTGTTAACTTTGTCATCAAAATAATGATAACAAACGAAACAAATTCACTGTACAAACTGCTCTGAATTTAATACTAAATATGTTGCTGTGAGTACAGAACCAAAAAAACTGCTTGCTGTTCTTATAAAAGCATATTATTATAAATATATAACAACATGTAAAATGTGTCTAATAGTCGACGATCTAATTATTATAAAATATATAGGCAGGCTGTTTAAGGGTTCCACTTTTACGGAGTAGAATTTCTAGAACTTATTTTGTTAATAAAGAGAGTCAACAAATTTAACCTTCTTGTTCTGTTAATGAAGAGGGGCATAGCTACATAACTATGGACATATTAGTGGATCTGCGAGGTTAAGCAGCGCTTGCTAAGGTCAGTCCTTTTATGGGTGACCATTTAATACATCGAGACTCCTCCGTGCTTCGGAAAACATGTCAAGTAGTTGGTCCCGGATGTCATACGAATACCCATGGCGTTACATGGCGTTACATGGCCAGTCGTTACAGGTGTCAGAAGGCCAAAAACTTTGCCAACTAATTTAACCTTAGAGTATCAGTGTCTCCCAGTAATTGGGTGGCGCTCCGTATAAAATATTAACCCACAGCCGGTTACACTGGAAGCCGACCCCGATATAATTGGGAAAAAGGCTAGGCAGATGATGATCGTTTGTTAATTAATGGAAACTTCAGTTGCTGGAAGTGCGATTAGATGTGACCTAAATAAAAATAGACGACTACTTTCCATAAAAAAAAAGATACGAACAGTTTCCTATAACGAGCATGACAAAAACCCTTTGTGTCTAGATGTGGATAAAAAATCTGTTTAATATCTACTTATCGTTCTTACACTGAAATAAACACTTCAAAAAATTTCAGCAAAACATTTTTTTTTTGACAAATGTAATGTTTTCACCCCTTTTGATAGGCTTTGAATATCAAACGTTCTTTGAATATTAAATCTTCTTGATAAACAAATTATTAGTGGAAGGCTTTTCAATAAATTGTGACTAAAAATAATAAAACATTCTTACATCAAATACGCCATTTGTTATTTTCGTTTTCACTTGGGTTTCGACTTAAGTGAAATTCTAAGTCTATGGTTTTGACTGAAAAACTTCAGTAAACTTTGAATGCATGTACTGTAGTAATGGAGTACTGTCATCTTAGAATGAAAGAGAGGCACGGAGCAGCAAGAATGTTCAATATTGAAAACTTTCCGGAGCCGATGTTGCTCGGCATTTCGGCATATATTTCCTAATTCTATATACGTAATCGTTATACAGGTGACCCCTCTGAAGAGCATCCAGGCTTAGAACCTACTCGTCGTCAAGATGAAAATGATCTTCATCCAATTAACATCTAGACGTAAACCAATGATCAAGGCTACAAACTGTGTGAAACGGACTGCTATGGTCTACGTACACGTCGTCCAATCACATGCCCTTAAATGCGTCTAGGACACGTTGTTCCTTGATCAATGGTGCAGACCACGCGTATTAGGTAGGCATACCAGCAAAGACCAATGCACGATGGTACCAAAAGTTGTTCTGCAATTATTTTTTGTATTGAAGTCGTATTTTAAGCATAATTTTTTGTTGTAAATAAATATTCTAAAAATATAAAAAGAAGTAACAGTACCTACCTAATATTTGTTATGATAAAAGACATTTAAAAAAGAAGCAATAGGTGTTGCTTAATTTTTTTAGGTGTGTATGTCTTCGTAAAAAGAAAAAAAAAAACCTTTGTAACATAACCAAAATAGTACTTTTCTCCGAATATAGGCGCTGGTATCATATGGTATCAAATAAACTGACTATCTACGTATAATTCTTTTCGAAGTTATTATTGAAATTATTTATCTGATTCTGATAATACAATATATACATATATGTATAAAATAAGCACGTCCTACGTGGATATTTCTTATTGAATAGCACTTATTTCTTTTCAATAAATGATTTGTGTATTTTAGGTGATAAAAGAGTTTTTGAACTTATTTTGGTACTACTTGCTAATTAGGCGTGAAATGTATAATTTATATCATAAAAATCAAGCCATGCCTGCCTATAAAGAAGATATTTCACTTGCAATTATAGCCTATTACTCTGAGATGTTGAATGCATATTTGAAACCATTTGCAGTCCCTATATTATTTTGTAACTTTGAAGCCTAGCCTAGATTTGAAATTCTGAACTATTACCATACCATATTAATATTTCAGGATTTCAATAACGAAAGAAAGATTGCGTCTTAAATAAATACAAAGAAATATATAATACCTTATTATGTCTCTTTAAAACTCAAAAATCGCAGTAGCTTTATAGAAGTCTACAAAAATAGTGTCGATGCATTTATATGATACAGTATCTTGAGGCCTTGTACTCGATTGTAGAGCATTTTATGTGGCTAAAGGTTTCCGATAACGTATCGGACGCTCTAACCTCCAGAAACTTACGTGGAAAACACTCGTATCATTTAACTATGTTTTGTTTCATGCCTCAAAATAATATATTAAGTTTAAGATTATAAACAAGTTGATCGATCTTCGAAATCATCAAATATCCGTTTAATACTATGAATAAATTGTATAAATATAGATTTAAAAAAGGAGAGTAAGGAACTGTTGTAGTATGAACCATAACAAAAATAACACAGTAGCAATTTGTTTAGGGGCAGCTTTTGTCATTGCTCTAATACCAGGGACAGGTTTAAACCATCATATAATAAATATATGTATATAAAAGAGGGTAAATTAATCCATTTACTTTTAAAAAAAATAGAAGCACTTATCTTGATTTTTATTAGAAAGAGTCAGTGGAATTTGGAAACCAACTTGGTTGAATTAACTTTAGGGTACCTACATTATTTAGTCCGTGATTTTGCCAGATCGTAGAATAGAGATGCACGGATATGGGAAACAATATCAACTGTTCCCAATTTTAAGAATCAAATTTCAATACAGTATGCAGTTATTTTAGCACTTTGGATCTATGGATTCTTTAGGAGAGCATCACTTCCGGGAAGTCAAGAAAATTCACAATTTTTTAACATTTCCATTAGTCACACTATCAAGATCCAGCTCATATAAACAGCTACAAGTGATAATATTTTCAAAGGGCATAAAAAATAATTTCTGTTGTAAATTAATGAATTGAAAAAGATAAAAACAATATTTGTGTCTGGTTTTGCTTTTGTTAAACATTTATACAAACATACAACGGAAATTCTTAATATCTATCTATACAAAAGTTAATCTGCATCTCCGCGTAAAAAGTGTGGCGCCGTATCATGCTGGAGGAAATCCGACTATTCCCGGAAAAAGCAATAAATCTTGCCTAGCCGCAGATAGAGAGATCGGGCGGACTCGAGGGGCGGGGGTGTGAATATGCGTACAGGACTGACTACTGAGTGTAGAGGTGCTCCCGGGTGCAAGAGCCCAAGAGGCAGATCAATAGGCAGGCGTCCTGCGTGTCCCCGGCCCGCCCGGCGCTCTGCCGCGCCACTCGCCGCTCGCCCGTTGCTCCAGCACCACGCCATCGACTCCGAACATCGCGCCCAGATACACGCGATCCAGAGACATGGAGGTGAGTACTCTACATTATTTCCTTAACACCAGTAACTTAAACAGATATTTTGTTTTAATTTACTAGATATTATTCGACTTTTGAATGTGTCTCTTTACACTTCGTGTTAATTACTAAATTATTTAGGGAAGGTATATCGATATTTCTTAAGAAAAATAATTTCTTTGTGTAAGAAATTTAATCTGAAGTGCAGTTAAGCTATTATTGTGACAACTTTACATCGAATAATAATCTAATCGTGATGTGATCGTTGTTTCCTGGTGTACTAAGATTTTTTTATTATATGTTGTGTTTTTTCGAAAGTGCTCATATTTAAAATATTTTTATTAGTAGGAATTAGTGATAAATTCATTTAAAAGTATTATATACAAAAATTGTAAAAGAATATTTTTTGTTACGTAATATAACAAATTAGTGCGCAGCATCCCGCTACAATCAGAGAGGGTCGGTGAGGGTGGGTACACATTTGTTAGTGTGCGTGTACTCCGGAAACTGACATCGTGTATTTTGTTCGTGAAAAATTTATATTACACTGAAAGAACATTTCATTATTATATCTCAACAAACTTATGTCGTAACTTAATGTCAATAATAACAGTAATAATTCGATAATAATAAATAATCACAGCTGCTGCTGTTAATGTTTACTTATGGTTATGCGTATGGTTAGTTATAAATAGATGCGGTAAATAGAGGACAATAACATAAATAATATTTGTCAACAGTAGGCACAACACGATGTATAATGGCTGGACTATCGCAATGGCACTGGGTAGTGACCCCTGATACATCCAGTTAATTTTAGCGGGCGCCATGACTGAGCTACAATTAAAGTCATTGACTGAACACTGGCCAGTTATCGCTACAGACCTATCTATTCCTACTCTTTGTTCTTATAAATTCTTTACGCGTCAACGATCAGCTATCCTTGATATCACTAGCAACTCTTGTTCATTTGTTTTTATTTTTTTAAATTATTTAGTTACATAAAGCTGCGCGTGCGATGGTCTGTGCATGGACTGAGCGGAACCACAGCGAGGGACATATTTTATTCTAATGATTAGTTTTGTTTTTTTTAATTATTTGAACGTTCTTTGTCTCTGTGCGACCATACCACCTATATAAAACGTTCAGGTATTAATACGATGCATGGTTTGCAGGCCAAATACGTGTGGCGTTTGGCCGCCAGCCTGATCCTGCTGACTACTGCGGTGGTCTTCGCCGAAGGTGAAGTATGGGAAGAAAGCGAGCACGAGGTCCTCATTCGCAGCGAGAGGGGTGCTAAAAATAGAGGTTAGTATTTAGAACGCACGGAACTAACGACGCTTCCCGCTGCAGTTGCATTAACTATTCCAGTATATTTTGTAAAGTCCTATTTAGCTGGAAAACAATGGAGTTTGAACAATTCTTCATGTTCAGCCTCTTCCGTTATTGTTCCATAATTTAGTGCCGGTGTTATAATACTTATAATTTCTTCTCTTCATACCGTTAGGTAATTAAAGAGATATCGTTCATTCTTGTATAGTAAACAATGTAGTTTAACTCATACTTCGAGTTTTATTTCTACAGATTAAGTACTGCTTCACAATTCAGTTTCGGTGTTTAAATATTCAAAAGGATTACTATGCCTGTTATTCTTGTTCATTATTTTTTAGATAAGGTTCTACTGATACTTTGTATTTAAGACGGATTATCGTTCTATAACTCAATGTCGGTGTTTCTTTTGACTTCGTTTTTTATGACCGTTAGGTAATTAAAGAGTTTAACAATATTTCGGTAATTCTGAGTAACTACATTAACAGGTAACTAGAGTTTTACTTCTTCAGATTAAGTACAGATACAAAACTTATTACCGGTGTTTATTGTTCAAACGTTTAATCTAAATAACGTTAATTGATTGAAGTTTAAATTTACACTTACCGCAAACACTTACTTCAAACAAAAATGTATATTTTTTTATTTAACGTGTTATTTTTCAGCACTACATTTCGCTGTCATTGTTTCAGGAATAGTGTAATGATTATTGAGTTTGTTTATAAATTATCGTTAAATAAGTCAAGTCAAAAATAAATGAAAATAAGTTCTCAAATAGAAATTACGTATACAATAATGTCAGAAGTCATTTTAAATGTGAAGATAATTTATAAACAATTAAACCTACACTGTCTGAACTATTTAGGTGCGGTTTTAACGAAGCGAAGATGGCGTATACTTATTCATCGGAGTCCTTTTGTTTTATTATTTGTATAGCTACCCTACTTCCAGACTGCTCAAAATAAATCTCTCGGGTCGTTTGTCTGTTGCACATCTGCACATGTTGTCGACGACACATTCGAAACTCAGTTTTTTTTTATAAAACCTTTTCAGAGCTTTGCCGTTAAAATAAAAGCCGTTAGGGTTTATAGTAGCGTTTTGAATGGGCACCTTAAAAATATTATAGGTAAGTAAATACTTTTTATAAGGATTTGTATAGCATAAGCCCTCCAACTTTGTCTGCGTGATGTCGTCATATGTTCGTCTAGTGATAACGCTTTCACTCGCACATCGCTTCGTAATGTCTATGAAAAATTGTATAATTCATTTATTTTATTTGTTTTTATTGGTTTAGTGCCTTTTTGTTTACTAGTAAAGTATTACTAGTCAAGAATTCTTATAGATTTGGAATACTCATGCTTAAACTAGAATTTCAAGCAGTAACTTCAATTATATTCAGAAATCGGGAGAAAATAGTTTAGATTAGCCTGTATATTTTATGTTGAAACAATCTTTTTGGAACAAATTAGAGTCCTTAGGTCATTATATAGATAGTACCTATATATGTTTAGGGACGCCCGTACTTCCCCTCGTTGGATTATCCATCAAATACTTTTTAATAGAACGATTACACCGTTCTGTTAGACTCCAACGGAACAATTCCATAATATTAAATGGGTCCCGTCGGGGTCAGTTATTCTATAGTTTTACGAATGCAAACTTGTAAATTACAAGTCTTTGACGAATTTGGATAAATTGAAGCATATTCTAAAGAATAGTAGATATTACCTAAAATATATTTATAATATAAGTATTTAGAATTACCTATAATAATTTTAAAATCTCTTGTTAATTATCGTCCAAGTCATAGTCACACCTAGGCAGATGGACTGTCGATCTCAAGAAGTCGGGGTGGACTGTCACGCGGAAAATGGAGGACTAAGAATTGTGAAGTAATTGGAAGAGTCGTGCAGCAGAGGACGCTGATACACTGATACAAAGGTTCTTTCAATAGGGACGCTCGAATTAAATATACATAAATGAAAATTGGTGCTATGGATATAGCTATTTTTCATTTGGTTAGTAATCGCTGTCGTGGCTGTATTCAATGGCGCGCATTCTTGAGGTCCTATTTTAAGAATGGCTTGTGATTTTGGTCCTGAAGGCATCAATAGTTTTTTGTTAATTTGCATTCACAAAATGAAGTCTAAAAGCGTAAGATGATACTCGTTGTTGAGCTTCCAAGTTCTCAGAATTTCCATTGTTTTTACCATTTCTTGTGTATTTGTGTGGTTTGCTGAAAATACAGAATCCCTATTATGGTTTTTGTCCATATATATTGGCTATCATCTCCCTGTCTAACCTGTTGTCGTAGCCATTGAGGGCTTGCTCCTTGATTCTTTTGATGGCTTCTACACCTAATTGAATTATGACATTTTCTATGAATAGAATATTACTCATCCTTATATACCTTCTTTAAATAGTCCTCGAAAAAGGCTGTTTAGATCGAGCGTTTCTATTGAAAGGCCCTATACATATGTTAAATAATGTCTTTTTAAACAATAGAGACTTGTCGCTACGTGAGAGGTGCTTGGAGCGAATGCGAAGCTAAATCTAACTTGCGGACACGAAAATTGACTCTCAAGAAAGGTGACCCAGCCAGTTGCGAGAGTATCAAGACCATTCAGAAGAAATGCAAGAAAGGTACGTTAAACATGGCACATCATCATTAAAACTGTTGACCTTTTGCTCTCCCGTCGATGTTGTAATTTTAGAGGCCCGTTTCAACACTTGCCGGTACTCAAATAGATTTTAGTCGGTTTCACAGCTATAAAATCCATGCGCCAACATAATGTAAACACAATACAACTTTTAAGTAGGTATGCTGAGGCCTTATAATAATTTAAATAAAAACATGTCTTATTCGGCTTAACTTCTTAAAATCGAAGGCACCTAAGCCTCAAGCAGAGAATTTCGAGAAAATTTCGTATCGAGCATCAATTTCTGTAGAAATTGTAAAGACAGATTTTGCAGAGGAACGAATATGGGCGGGCACTGAAATGCGTGACATCGTTTGCTCCTTCAGGAAATATAATATTTAGGTCTGACACGGATCGGAACACTTTAATCGTATCTAATTGTTTATTCATTTAGCTATGGGTTCCAGTGTACAACTTTTGATTTTTGCTTATTTTGGTTAAAATGTTATTGCGTTCCAATGTGACAGGTTTTGCATTCCATTTAAAAAAATACGTTAAATTTTGTTTAGCTTGCCGGTATGAGAAGTCTTCGTGGAGCGAATGCAGCCCTAACGGCGAGATGTCAAGGACTGACATGCTGAAGGCAAATAGTGACTCAAATTGTGATCAAAGTAGGCGCATTACTAAAAAATGCAACAAGAACAAACAAGTGAAGACATCCAAAGACAAGGGTAAGAAAGGTTTGTTGTCCCCCCTGTTTATTATTTAGTAACTAGCTTCCGCCCGCGGCTTCGCCCGCGGCTTCGCCCGCGTGGTTTACGAACCCGTACATTTTTCCGGGTTAAAAAGTAGCCTATATGCTATTCCTGTGCCATCCAGATTCGTTCAGCCATTCTGGCGTGAAAGAGTATCGAAGATCCATCCATCCTCACAAACATTCACATTAATAATATTAGTAGGATAGGAAGTAGGATTAGTAGGATATCACAACAGGTTACTTACAAACGTTCTCTAAAATACGCATTTCAGTTATATATACTGACCTGCATTCTAACCTGTAATTAAACTACCGCTTGTCACTGTAACAACTTTTGGATATTGTCGTTACTCTGGCAAGAGTCCAACTGTAACACAGATCCTAATTCTCAATCCAATATTATATCTATTAACTGAATGTGGGTTATCAGTTGATCAGTATAATAATATTTCGTGTGTTGACATGCTGTTATCGTTAGTTAGTTTTCGATCACTCCGAATTGTGATTCCACTGTCAGTTAGACACAATTTGTTTTTTTTTTTAGAATAGGGTGTAAAACAGTTTAAAGAAGGAATACCAGTTTTAATTTAATAATTGTTTTCATTTTCAGGTCGCCGAAATCGTCAGTAAGGTTTATTCTTTCGATTATTGTGCTCTGACTCTATAATGGCACTTTTCATTGTGTATTCTTGTTTGATGTAGTGCCAAAATAGTGAAATCAATTTTAAAATCATTTCTTACAAGAATTAATTACTATTCTTAAGCCAAAAATTAGCTACAATATACACAATACAATTTGTCTCTTACTATTGAATTGTATGAATACTAGATAATGTTAAGTAGGACATTATTCATTTTATTAATGCTGGTAAATCAGAATAAATCTTGATATAAGATAATAAATAAATAAGTACTTAAATAATGTTGTTCTTTATTTTGATAAAACCAAATGCCCCCGTTTCACTCGTGGATGTCGTAAAAGAGAAAAAATTGCAAGCCACATTCCTATATGCTAAAGGATAATGCTTAGATTACCAGTCCGACGACCCGCACAGTGGCGTCGCGTGGATTTCAGCCGCCCGGGGCGCAGGCAAATTTCGTCGCCCTCTTATTGAGGTCTTTAAAGAAAGTGGGTTCCCCCCGGATTCCCCAGTTTCGTCACAGAATAAGGAATAAAAAGGTCCGAGGTCATTTCAATCGGTCCGAATTGTAGGTGCGACATAAATATGAAATGAAATGGTTCAAATATTAATAAGATGTTGGTATTATTATTATTATTTATTGTGAAATTTCGCCGTCTTCTAAAAGTCCCGGTCGGGGCGGGCCGGCCTGCCGCCCCCTCTACGCTACGCCACTGGTAATTGACTTGACATACCATCACGCATGTAAAGTATTCTATAGAAATAAATATATAACGTTTAGCAGAGCTGTACCTAGTATTGTACACCAACATTTCGCCGATGTCGCTATTGAGACATATATAATAAGCATCTTATAACTTAACGGTATGGTTGGCGCAGTGGATGACAAATCGACTGCTGTGTTACGGGTCGTGGATTTGATTGCCGCATGGAACAAATATTTGTATGATCTACAGATAGTTGTTTCGGGTTTGTTTGTATGTCTATGTGAATATTTGTATTTGTAAACACACCCACGACACAGGAATTATTAATAGAGAGGGCCAAAATTAAAAAAAAAACCATAAGTATTCAAAATTTAATAGCACTATGGCCGAACCGATTTTAGAATGCTCAAGCTCAGTACCTAAGCAAGACCAATGAACAAGCGGCGTGCTGAATATAGATTGCATGCCAATATTGACACGACCGTTCTGTATCAGTGAATAGGAAGCCTATTAAAATTCATCAGTCCTAATAATTAATGACTAAACAAAAGCCGATAGAATGGGTAGCTGTAGCACGTATTCAGCGTCAGCCTGCGAAAGCTGGAGGCGATGTCAAAGTCACAACGTCAGGTAAACTAAAGTACAGAGTAAACGAGTGAGTATGAGTAGATTTCTTCGATCTCGACCATAATTAATGGAAGCCAAATTTGTATGAAAAAATCATGCGCGCGCATTTCAGCCAACTCCTATCGTAAACGCGCCTACATTGTATAACAGTAACGAAGACTGAGGTTGAAATACTTATGGTACGGTGGTATGCTACTGGTCCAGTGGCTGCAAGTGCCAATGATGAGCGTGAGGACGCAGGAGGATTCGATTTCTGAGTTAGGCAGTTCTTTTGAGTTTTTCTATATATAAATTCTCAGTAGCAGCCCGTAAGAGTGATACAAGGAAATAGGGTGGCGACTAATAAAAAAAAAACACGTTGCAAACGTCCACACTTGGAACGATAATTCCTGTACCGTGGGTGCGTTTACAAACACATATGTATACTCATATGCCTTGAACAACTATCTGTAGGTCATCCAAATATTTGTACCGTGCGAGAATTGAACCCACGAGGCGTGTCACAGCAGTCAGTCGCTCAAACACTGTGCAAACCGTGCTGTCAAATATAACATGGGACATGAGCATAAGTCATCGGCCACAACGCTGGCTTAGTGAAAGTTGGCAAACTCCACACATCATCGGTAACTTTATGGAACCCTCGCGGGTGTGCAGGTTTCCTCGTAATGTTTTCCTTTAATAGATGTTTAACCACTCGTAATCTATATATGTATGTATATACTAGCGAAGTTCCTAGGGGCGACTCTAGCCCACGTAGCGCCTGGGTGCAAAAATTACCCTGGCGCCCTCTAGTAGGCGCGCGTTCAAAATGCCATCAAAATTCGGGTACAAATGGTGTAATTATAAATGACTAGCTTCCGCCCGCGTGCATTACGAACCCACACAGTTTATTATCTAAATTAGAACAATGCGCTGTTTTTGTATTTAAGTTCCGCGAGCGGCGCTTGGCGCCCCATGAAACCCTGCGCCCGTGTGCACTGCACACTCTACACCATAGGTGAAGCCGGCACTGGAAGTACCTACTGAATAATCACGAAATCTCTGAAACTTTAAAATTATCAAACGTGAAAATTGTCAGGGAGGTTCCTTGTAGTGTAGTGTTTTAAAAAGTTTAACCTATAAGGGTGTGAAATAGGGGTTCAAATTTTGTTTAAAAAATCTTTTTCCGTTTATAGAGGCGTGGGGCACAGCTGGTATATAATTTTAAAAGTAACTACTTTCCTAGCTTAGTCGATCATTGAAAACCGCATTGAAATATTGTCAATGATTCTCTATAAATAGGTAGTAGGATTTACACTAAGATACCTGCGAGATAACTAAAAAAAAGGAAATTGAAGTCCGTTAAATCTGGGCGATATCGACTTATCTCATACAAAGGAGTATTCAATTTATTCTGTGGGTTTTCTCGCTTAGCAACCACATTACCAAAAGGGTAGATAGATATACCAAATGGTCGCGGAGTAGGTATAACTGAGTTCAAATAATAACCCTGTGTAATTTTTACAAGTGCTATATTAAATCTTTTAATAAATCTGCCTGATGATAGATTTGAGCCTCACTCAATTTATCGAATAAATATTTTGCACCTATATTTAAAACGTCTCCCTTAAAAAGTTATTGAATGAGACTCAAATTGGCTCATCAGACATATTTTTTTCATAATAATAAATTAGATAAATAAATAATTGATCCTTATCTAAAATAAATAAGTAATTAAAAATATTACATGCTGATACAAAAAAATCATAATGATAAAAAATTATAAAATGACAGAGTTCGTGGATGGATTCACTGTCTAGTTGAAGTAACATCTATACATTACTATCCGCCAACTATGAACATTAAATATTTTTGTCGTTAAATATCACAGGTTAATGAATGCGCGGTCGTGTGGTCGCATCACTTGAACAGTTGTTTAGCGTAGTGCCATATTCTGAAGAAGTACTCGTCGCGACGCAGAAGTGAGCCTCGCGCGTACGAGCGGATATCGGCGTCCATGTTGTGTTCGCGCATCCAGGACGTGGTGGTCTGCGTGCTGAAGGACGTCGGCTCCGTCATCTCGGTTTGCTCGCCAATCTCCTCGTCCGCGTGCGAGTCTGTTCCAAATAAAACAATAATATGATATACTGGTGCATATGTATGTACATAAGTGGTATTTATAGTTACAAAAAATGAGGTGTTCACAAAATGTAATGCTATCACATAGTCTTACCTTCTCCAGCAATAACTTTGAAAGGTTCGTCCGACTCTAAAGGCTCACTAAGTCCTATTTCGTTGCGAGCATATATCCTTATCATATAAGTATGTTCATCACTCAAATCCTTGATATTGAATTTAAGTGTATGTGCATCGACTTTTCCAACTTCCATCCACATTGTTTTGGTGACGTCACGTATGGCGATGTTGTAGCCCAGTAGAGGTGCTCCACCGTCCCATTCAGGTGTGCCCCATGACGTCATCACGATGTTAGTTCCAACAGTTCGTATTTCGAGTGGAGCAGTAGGCGGTGATGGAACAGCTGATAATTAAAAAAAATGTGTATTAGGCATAATCTCTGGATTATTATTAAAGGATACTATAAAAAAAAACATTAAAATTGGTGCTGACAAAAGACTAAAGAATCTTGAAAGTTTATATCAAACGTCTACGGCAATTAATGAGCTTCATAGACTGTTTAATATAATAACCTTGATGGAACGAGCAAACCAGCGCAATATTAATCAAATCAGAATCTGATCAAGTAAAGGTCAAGATTATAATCAGATGTTTGTCAGAAGCAAATGCCGAAGGGTTTAGCAAACGTTTTTAAATAATCTTAACAATAATTGACAGGTTACTTTACTGGTGTCTTTATAATGGAGCCTTTGGTGCTTATCTTCATATTTGGTACAGAAAATATATCTCGCACATAGGTATATGACGTATGTACGACATACAACGCGAATATGCTAAGATGGTAACAACATATGAGAGGCAAGAAACAGAGATAGCCAAGTTTAACTTAGCTTGCCTACCATGCCGAAGAGTCTGCGTTCGAACTCCGCCTTATCAGAACAGATCAGAACTCAATTAATACTAGGGAAAAAGATTACACCTGATAGGGCTCCATAAAGCTCTCGATAGTCTATCAACGCGTACCAAGTTGGCGTGGTGGACTAAGCCCTAAATTCTTCTCATACAGAGATGAAACCCTTGCCCAAAATTGGGGCAGTATTCTATTGTAAAAAAAGAAAGTATGTATTCATAGTTACTCACTTGCGTGTTTCTCTAGTCTCACAGTTTGTGACTCAGCTGGCAAACTGATGCCAATTGCGTTTTCAGCGGATATCCTGAACACGAGCTCGTCTTTTTCTTTTATATTCTCAATACAGTGTTCATAAACTGATCCACTAACTGTTATCACTTTGGTCCATAATTTCGCTTTAACAGTCTTATATTCAATGATGTAATCTAAAATGATAATTAAATGTATATTAATTGAGTGCTTATTGCTTTGATTACCTGGATTAAATATTACCTAAGTTATTATTATTATTATATAATTTCCGTTGTGCCTATAAATGATAAAAAAGGGAATAGGATCACAAAGGCGTTGATTCTATAAGGCTAAATCGCAATTTATATGTGGCTAACAGATTTGCATACAGTTAAGGTTATTTTATATTGCACTGGATGCAAAAGATGTATGTTGCGATATGGCGAAACTAGCAAAATTTAGAAGGTATCATTTATACAAAATTCCAATTAGAGTTTGAGGATAACTACGTATGCATTAAGGTGTCAAAACTCTTACTACATTTCGTAATAAATATTTTAGTAAGTAAAAGACAGTACTTGTAACAATGCTTCCTCCGTCGCTCTCTGGTGCAGCCCATTGCAGAGTAACAGACCTTGAAGTTGTTTCTCTAACCGCAAAGTTTCGTGGCTGCGACGGTGGGGCTATAAAACATAATTAAAACACGATAAGTAGAAATGTACACCCAGATTTTGCCCATCTCATGTTACATAATCCCGTCTGCCGGGCACAATTCCAAAATCCGAGTTGCTTCTAAGAATTTCCAGGTAGAAAAATCTATTAACACTACCCGACTCGGGATTCAAACTCAGGACCTCATCTCAGTTACATTATGAACATTACTTTAAATAACGAAACCAATAAAATAAAATAACAGATCTTACACAAAGTTTTTCCTATCGTTACTTTCTCGTCTGACACGTAAGGCAGACTCGTTCCGATTTCGTTTCTAGCACATATCCTGAATTGATATGTTATATTTACAGTCAACTTCTCTATTTTAGCAATTGTCTTCGTAACAGTCGCCACATGCTTCCATTTTTTACCCTCTTGTTTAATTTCAACGCTGTAATCGATGATTGGTGACCCACCATTTTTCTCAGATGGATACCAAGTTATGGTAAGAGAGTCATTATTGATACCATACAAGCCTAGTGGGCCTAATGGTGGAGATGGTACATCTGAAATAATATAACCGAATTAAGCGAATCAACACGAGAAACTTTAAGTCTAAATAATAATAATAGAGGGGAATGCAATGGCTTGCGCATAGATTGAACGATCGAGGTCGAATTCCATTGAGACGGTATTGTGTTCCAAGACTATATTAGGCCGTAAGCTGACAGACAGCCCATAAATCTTAGTCCTCGAACAATAACATAGGCATTCATAAGCCCAAAACTCTGGGCTAATCTTGGTGTCAATATGCTGTATATCATATTTACACCACAATATCACCAGACTGAGATTCAAAGCTAGTTGGCATGGCAATAGTCCTATGGCTAAAGCGTTTGACTGCCATTCGAGAGGTTCAGAATTCGATTCCCAACCCATACCTTCCCCACTACTAATTTTAATACACTCCTATCATCACAAACATATTAAGCTCAACAGTCTTATTTGTATGTAAGCTGTATCCTTTATTTTTACTTGATAATATAAAATATAAGTACCTAGCGCCGTCTTAATTACAATAGGTTCACTTTCCAGTGCTTCAGAGAACCCAATGGGGTTTTGGGCCATGATACGGAACATGTATTCACAATTTTCATTCAGTCTTTGTATGCAGTAAGTTTCCACATCTTTATCCACATCAGCCACTTTCACCCACTTGTTAGAGTCTGGTTCGTGTTTCTCGATGGCATATTTTGTCAATTCTAAACCACCATCGTCGAGAGGTGGTTTCCACTCTATTGTTACAGATTCTCGGCTTATTTCACGCAAGACAACTGGACCCTCCGGCTTGCTTGGCTTGTCTGTAAATGAATTTGATTATTTATGAATTATTCTATCCCTTATTCGATTATTCTTTATCTGCTGTAGATAATGGAATAAAATATAGTGTATAAATATTACAATTTTTGATCTGCATCCTCGCTATATTCACACAAGGTTACTGAACAGTTGATACCAAAGACATATTAATAAATACGTTAAATTAATATCACCGCAAAATACTTACCATAAACTTTTAGGGAAAGATCGAGAGAAGTACTTCCAGCTTTGTTATGAGCTTCAATTGTGTATTTGCCAGAGTGTGAACGGTAGAGTTCAGATATCTTGATAGTACTAACATTATCTTCGGTTATTATTTGTATCTCTTCAGATTCTTCTATTTTAGTACCATTGATATACCAGGATGTTGTAGGTTTTGGTATACCTTTCACTACTGCCCTTACACACCATTGTTCTCCAACCCTGTGTTTCTGATAAACCTCTTCGTCAGACACTGTTATAATAGGTTTTTGTTGTACTTCTACATTACACGAAGTTTCCACTTCTCCATGTTCGTTACTAGCATAGCAACTGTATTTTCCTTCCGTTGTTTCTGTTGCAGTAACGGCTAAAGTGGCTACCCTATTGACGTATGTTGCTTTAGCGGTTTTTAATTTCTTGCCGTCTTTGGACCATGTTACTTTAGGTTCCGGAACACCACCAAATATGCACGTTAGTTCCATATCTTCATTTGGTTCACTTACTAAATCTTTTAGTGGTTTTTCTACAGTTGGAGCTTGTCCTTTTATGAGCTCTTGAACAAAAATGTATTCAGTCATTTCAGAAGATTCACTTACACCCACTTCGTTGACTGCAAATACCCTAAACCTATATGATGACTTGGTTTTTAAGTTCTCCACGGAGAACTGTGTCTTTTTGATGTTCTCAATCGATATCCATCTGAAATTGAATTAATGAATTATGATTATGGTATGTTACTTTGAAGGTTATCCTTAGTTTTATTTCTATAATGCGTGAATGGTTTTAAATTGTTGATAGCATGTTTTATTTCTACTATAATTTAATATTATGGTTTATAATTAATATTCTGTAAATAGCTAAAGTCGAAGTTAACTACATAAGCTAGAAAACTAGATTGTGACCTGTATAGTCACACCAGATTTTTTATCTCACGTATTAACCTCACATTAGTCACTCCTTAAGGTACAAACGAACAAAGAAATTAAAACTCAGAAGAGAAGAAGAAGAGATCAGCAAAATATTATTTATTTCTTATAGTATATAATTAATACTTACTCTGTTGTATTCATTTCTTGATATTCAATTATGTAAAAATCTATTTCTGCATTTCCTTTCATCTCAGGTTCATCCCAACATAAGTTAACTGAATTGTTTGTTATTTCTAGTATAGTCGGTTTACCAGGCGGCGAAGATATATCTGTAAAGCAAGTTATTTAGTTTACAAAATATGTTATTATCCTCATTGCAGACAGAATTATTATGCAGTGTATGATTTTTCAGAACCCTGTGTATTTTAAATAATTTATTTAAAATACACCGTTTTATAATCTTTATGTATATTATAACATATGAAATAAAAATTGGTTAAATGAATTTTTAGATTCAATATAGGTATGGGATATATTCATATTATTATTCATTTAGACTTAATTAGTTTTAATAGAACTGAATTATCTTTGATAATATAATCCCAGCAACCGCTGACCCGGGTACGTCTTAAAACTGCGGCCAGACACCGGAGGACGGGCAGCAGCGTCCTCTCACTAATCGGTGAGCTACTGTGATCCCCAAGCCGCCTGCCAAGCGTGGGGATTATGGCAATACCCCCCTTGAGGGAGGCCTTCGTTCAGCAGTGGACGTCTTCTGGCTGATGATGATGATGATGATGAACCGCTGCCCCTAGCACTTCATACGCAATGATCACGGGTGTCGCCATCGGAACACAGACGAATGGATGTTTCAAACCTCCTCAATGGTTCGTTAAGATTGTAGTCACTTTTGTTTATTGAGGTATGTAAATGTAAGTACACCCTAGACAATATCTAAAAACCTATAACCACCGTTACACATGAATGCTACATACCTATAACAACTAAGTTGATTTCTATATTCGCTTCACCACAATTATTTTCCAGGCGGAGTCGATAGGTTCCAGCATCTGTATGTTCAACTTTTTTAATAGTGAGACTTGCGCTCTTGGAATCTATGGAAGGTTTTGTATGCTTGGATTTCTTAATGATTTTAGAATTAACAACCCATTCATCGTTGGGTTGAGGAATAGCTTCATATAAGACATTTAGCGTAACATCGCCGCCTCGCTTTATCCTGTATTCACTGTCGTATCCAAGTACCTTGGGCAGGAATTCTAGAACTGTAAATGTTTATTTTATTAGATTTAGATATTCTGGAAGTGATTTAAATAAAATTAAAAATAGTACCTAAAAGTACATATGCCATTGTAACAATTTACTGTACCTGTTACTAAAATAAAATACCAGGAAGGCAGATAGTGACTACTAATGAAACCATAAATTGACATAATGCTAACGTATTTGTCTTTTTTTATAAGATGTATACTTCAATTATTCTACAGTCTTACAGCATCGAGGAATATAACCATCATCGGCAAAATATGTATGTACAATACTTTATTTTTATTTTTTTTAAGAATATAAGTGTTCCTCTACCGTCTAGAAAATCGCGGAAAATACATAACTAAATTATTTCGACACAACTACAAGGCATACATAAAACGTGTAAAAAATATTACGAATTAAAATATATGTACGCATAGATGAAAATATATCTCAAATTTATGTTTACCTTCTACTTTCAATTTTGTTGAGCATTTGGCATCAAACAATACACATGAATATTCACATTGATCTTCTTCAGTACATCTTCTTATGATTAATGTTCGCTTTGTAACATTTGATATTAAAGTGAATTTTTCGGTATCTTCCACAACAGTTTTCTTTTTGTACCATGTAACTTCCATGGACTCATCTGGTATTTCAACTGTCAGATAGGCATCGGTATTGGCAGGAACAACAATAATTTCAGGGAGTCGGAGATCAAAGTCGATTGATGGCTGTTCTACAATGAGATTAGCTGAACACTTGTCATTTCCAACTTCACAAGTATAAATTCCAGCATCAGTTAATTCGCAGTCATAAATTTTGAGTTTCTGTTTTTTACCGTCGATTGTTAATTGAATATGATTTGAAAATTGAATTTCTAATCCATCTTTAAACCACTGTACTAGAGCGTCACCCTTTGTCAGCTCAATTTCAAAAGTTGCTTTATTTCCTTTATTTACTTTTTGGTCTTGCAAGCGTGAAATAATTTCTGGGGGCAATTCTACTACAGTAACTTCTGCTGTGCAGGAGTCATCCCGTAGTTTACATGTGTATTCACCTTCGTCGTGAACTGAAGTATTCCTAATAAATAACTTTCGTACATTTCCGCGTTTTTCAAGTTCATATTTATTTTTCTTTGCTTTAATTCTTTCACCATCTTTCTCCCAAAATACGTCAGCAGTCTCTGAATTTATTTCAACCTCCAAAATAGCAATATCTCTTTCTTTGACTTCAAAGTCTTGCAGTCTTCTAACAAATTCAGGTATGGTTTCATGAACAATTAATTTGGTACTAGTCTCTTGATCTTTTACTACACATTTTATCATACCAACGTCGGTTAATTTGGTTTTCTTAATTCTAAGTTTGTGAACCCGACCTTCTTGGATGATTTCTCTATGATCCATACCACTAAGTTCTTTGTCATTATGATACCATTTCGTAGAAACAGTATGTGATGTATGACATTCCAGAATAACAGTTTTCCCTTCTTCGGTTTCATAAGTGTTCTTCAAGTTCTTCACAAAAGTTACCTTATCGACATCAATAGTTACCCGTGCACCATGAGAGGCTTTACCGGCACTATTTGATGCAACGCATTTGTAGTCGCCAGAATCAATTTCGGAGTCTACGTTTGATATTATTAACTCAATATTTTCTCCATCAAAGTTTTGTGTTACGGTCTCTGATGGCGTAATTATGTGATTATTCCTGTACCAAGTAATAGAAGGTACAGGATTGCCTGTAACTTTGGCCACTAACTTGATAGTTCCTTTTTCTTTAACTGTTATTTCTTGGAATCTATTAATAAACAGTGGAGGCTCAGCATTTTCTTCTGTTGGTTCTAAAACAAATATTTTATGTAGAATATTTTCAGATAGATAAACATTCCGTACATAGTTTTAAAAATAAAATTAAGAACTGGATAATTTCGGATATATTTTTTAAATTACTTATGGAATTATTAATTATCGTGGGCAAAATGCAGACACACAGCTTATTAATGTGTTTTGTGCGGGGATCGAACCCGTAATCCAAGGTGCAGAAAGCAAAAGTGCAAATTGTATCGTCAAAAATTCTTACCTTCTATGTTTATGACTGCACTGGTTTCTGTAGAACCTTCTGAATTAACAGCTTTCAATGTATAAACTCCGTCGTCTTTACCTTTTTTCGGTTTTATTATTGTGATGGTGTGTGTATCCCCATCAGATTTTGTTGTAAGTGATTTAACAGGTTTATTATTTTTGAACCAGGTTACTGTTGGCTGTGGATTACCAACAACTTGGGTAGAAAGAACCACACTTTCTCCTTCTCTTATAGTCATACTCTTAAGCGGTTCTATAACTTGCGGTTTTTCCTTCTGTCCTGTTTTTATCTTTAATACAATAGGTAAGCTGGCTTCACCTTCTCTGTTAACGGCCAGTACCGTGTATGTACCTTCCTGGAATTTCTTCACGTCAGAAATTTTTAAAACACTGCAGTACATATGCATATCAGACTCAGTAGCTATAGAGACATTTCCATGAGGAAATATTTCTTCGCCTTTGAAGAACCAAGCTATATCAGGTTCTGGAATTGCTACTAATCTACATTCCAAAAATATTTGAGATCCTTCAGCGACATATTGAGCTTTTGGTCTCTTTGAAAATGTTGGCGGAATGCCCTCCAGGATGTCTGCTAAAGAAGATTCTCTAGAAAGACTTTTTCTTGAAAGAATCGTCATTTCCGATCCATGGTCAGAGAGTGGAGCTTCGACTATTAACTCGGTAGTACTTGATGCAAATCCAGCGGCGTTCTTAGCTACACAAGTAAATGTGCCCGCATCTTCCGGAAATACTTCTCTTATAACCAATGTGGCAACGTTATCATCATCGTAATACATTTGGAAATCTTGTGATGGTTTTATAATAGCAGTTTGCCTAAACCAAGTTATCTGTGGTCTAGGATGTCCTTCGACTTGACATTCAAATTGTACTGTAGATCCATCAGGCGTGTGTTTAGGACGTAGCTTTTCTATAAATATTGGAGCGATTGCCTGCTCTTCAGGCGTGGGTTCTGAAAAAAAAAATATAATTCAATATAAATTGCCCAACGATAGATACAAGGCATTTAATAGTATATGTTCGTACATTGTTTTTGCCAACTTTATGAGGTCGGCTTTCAATACCACCACGTGTTTTATCATAATAAATATCTACCATAAGCATGACTAAAAAATCGTAACCATTCCAATGACAAGAATTTAAAGAGATTAATTAGTCACTTGGGTCGCTCGCAATACTCTCTCTGCTTACCCACAGTGGTGCTCGTAGATCTAACTTAAGGTTATGGAAATATTCACAGTTCTAAGAAAATAGAGATATAAAACGCAAGCTGAAACCCGTTTCATGTCATTCGGTGAGTCAAAGCGTATCTATAAGTTACTTTTAAGAAACATACTTAAAAGCCTATGTGTTATAAATTACCAAACCTCTAATATAATTAAGTATACATATTTTAGAATTTGAATTATGGCGACGGTTAATCAAAAGAATATATGTATTTCTCTTTAAATATGGATAGTGTATTATGAACGAACTAACTTTCAAATACTGGAAGCTTATCAATTTTTTCGTTCAGTTTCTTCTGCAAATATAGAGTGTAGTTCGCCTCATCCATTAAGTATTGCGCAGGAACCCAGCCTTTTTCTTCTGTGAGATGCTTACGCACAAACCACCAATCTTGATTTGTAGTTTCTGAAAAATAAGGGTTACACGGTTCAGATACATGGATTAGAAAATATATTTCTCATTAATAAGCTTGACGAGTTGATATTAATCAACCGAATCGATTATGTTTATGTGCAAGATTGTAATTATCGCCAAACGAGCTAAATGTCCACTACTGAAGGCCATGACAACCACTTTATTGCAATAAATTCAGGATATTGCATTAGTCATCGCGAGCCAAAAAGTTTGGGAGTCTTCTAATGTTAGTCTATAAAAATTGCGTATGTATACCCAATATGTATAGCCGTTCTCCTTCTACCAAATTAATGGCCTCATCTGTTTCCGCAACATAAGAATACACAGCAAAAACTGTATCGCCACTGCGTACGTCAACTGGAGTGTCTGAAACAAGACAGTGTATCTATTGGTATTGGTCAATGTAGCTATAAAATAAGTGTTTTTGTTCCTCTGAAATTCTTGTTTCCACTTTGTTTCGTAAGTTCTTTTATATTAATGGTAAAATTGAAATACACACAACAATACTGTCTAGGGATATTTCAGGTTTAGTATCATAACTTTCATATAAAAATGATTTAAACGTCAATTTGTTCCTGGCACATTTCTCTTCTGTATCCAAAATTCAAATTTAAAAAAAGGATGGCAGAGGCTTTAAAATTAAATGAAAGTCTCTGTGTGTTTTGAAGACTAAATTATGTTTAATTGAAATTTTAATTTTCTCATATGTTTGATTATTATATTCATAATGGTATGGACCCTTAATATGACCCTTTGATTAAAGGGTCATATCTATGGTCTTACGACCGGGAAACTTTCGAGGTGGGCGAGGCAAACTGGGAATATTCGAATCATCACCGCAAGACAAGACCGATTTTTACAAATAACAAAAAGACAACCTACCGCTACAGCTAGGCAATTAGTTTTGAAGTTACAGTCGGAGCAGTAAGACCCAGTGAGCGATCAAACTGTAAGGAGGAGACTCCACGAACTCAACCTTCATGTTCCTAAACCACTTCGATTCCAACACTACGACGAGGTAATCGCGGACGACGATTACAATGGGCAAATGAACATTTGGCTTGTAACGTTCGTCAATGGGCTAGAGTGTTATTTTCTGATGAATCCCGGTTCGACTTTCATCCAGATTCACGAAGAATACGTGTTTGGTGAACACCTGGACGTGAGAGCCGCCTGTAAAATTCCCAGGAAGTCCATCCATACCAAGGTGAAACAATAAAGGTATGGGGTGGGAATACGCCTAGGCGGGAGTATCGACCTTATTTGGATTCACGGCAACTTAACTGCTACAAAATACCGTGTCGAGGTACTGGAACCTGTAGTCCGACCACACCGGTTGCAAATGGGTCATGATTTTATGATAATGCCCGCCCACATACGGCTCGAGTAAACTCAGTGGCTGCAGAAACATAATGTGGCAACCCTGGACTGGTCCGCGCAGTCCCCGGATTTAAATCTGATTGAGCACGCGTGGGATATGCTCCAACAAAGGTCTTTATAACATTTTTCCGAAAATCTGGTGACAGACAGTAAACTTTCATGCATATTCGTCGAATTGGGGACCTTATCCCACAAGGAGATATTGATAACCTCATTTTCAGTATTAACAATCAATGCAGATGCGTTATTAACATCCGAGGTGCTTTTACAGATTATTAATGTTTATTTTGTAATCAATTTAATGTAACATTTAATTTGATATCTTTATTTAATCACTAAAAACAGAATTTCGTTTTTTTTGTACATTGTTAACTTTTTTATTTCTTCTATAAAAGCCATTTTTCAAAGTTAGATTTTTATTTAATTCCCTATCAGAGTATAAAATACTGCGCATTTTGATATGTTAAAAGCTTTTCTAAGTAGTTTGTTTTCAATACATAAATAACTAAAATATCCTTAGATTATGTCGATGTGAGCATTATGATCATGTTCTTTCTACACGTACCTAGTTGCTGTTTTTTTGTATAATTATTCAAATGTGTTCGATAAAAATGTTCAAATTACCTGCCACGGTTCAAATGAAAGAGTGAGCGCTGCTGCACTACCATTTACACGATAACACTTACCTGGAAATTCTTGTTCTCGTGCAATGCTCATGGACACATCAGCTTCTGTAATAAAATATTCCAAGAGTTTTAAGTGGTATCTAACAACTGATGTATTAGCAAAATAAATAAGCCATAAAGTGTATCTAAAACCCATGCTTTGCTTGTATTTGAAATGAATTAAACTCTTATAAATTCGATACATTACAATTCTTAACAACAGAAAACATAATTATGTTCTTTAAATATATTTTCACTTATGGCATACAATGTTCGCTGGAATAAAAAGCATTATTTTAAACTGTTATTAGCATTTGAAGCGGTCTGTATCAGTCATTGTAGTCACATCAAATTCAATATACCTTGTAATTTGGAGGGTTTTCTAGGTTTCCTTTTAGCTGAAATAGTAACTTGTTCCTCTTCATACGCATCTTCAGTAATTTTTTTAGGTTTGAATTCTACACTCAATTCTTCCAATTCACTGATTTCATATGCTGGTTTTTTAGACTTACGTTTGATAATCATTTCAACATTTTCATCCGTTTCAGCTTCGCTTAGTATTACTTCTTCAGCTTGACTATCATCCTCTATTTCTTGTCTTAATTGGATCGAGGTCTCATCAGCGGCTTCTGATACGGTAATTTTCTTTTTAGGTTTTAATTTAATTTTACTCGAAAGCGATAATTCTTCTTGCGTGTATTGATCGATTTGTGGTTTGACATCGAAAGATACTTCTTCTTGTTCGTCTACCGTATATTTAGGTTTTCTTTCTAATTTGATGCTTATGTCTTGGGAAACTTCTGATTCCTTTTCCTTCTGTGGTTTTGGTTTTGATACCGTTATAGATGAAGGTATTTCTTCTGGCGACTCCTCTTTTAAATCTTTAATTTTCTTTAGAGGCATCATCACGTTTGCTGTTTCATTTAGTTCCTCTTCATCACTTTCTATGATTTCAATGACATCTGGTGCTTCTTCATCTTCATTCTCCTCATAAAACTTAATAGAAGTTTCATTTGCTTCTTCGTTAAAAGTCGGTTGTCTGTGTGGCTTTAGTTTTACTTTACTTGTCATTGAAATTTCTTCCTCCGCATACGAATCTAATTGTATACTAAATTCTTGTTCTACGTCTTCTTTAGTTTTTGTTGTTTTAGGCCTGAAAGTGACATTTTCTGGTTCAGTAATTTCGGGCAGGGTTATTGAAGGTTTTCTTACTGTCTTTAATTTCTTTTTGATTGTAAATTCATCCTCAATTTCTTCTGTCTTTTTAATACTCGGCCGTTTAGGTTTGATCGTAAATTGTTCAGGTTCATCTTCTATTGTTTCTTCAGCCGACTCAATACTCTCAACATCCAATGGTTTATCTTTTTCTTTTTTAGCATCTACTATATCTTCATGACCGAACATTGGCTTTTCCAATTCAATTTTTTCTATTTCTGGTAATTTTGGTTGCTTGTATATCTTTTTCTTGATTTTTTCAGCCTCTTTAACATTTCTAGATAAAATTCCATTCTGGCGGACGCTACCTAAAAATGTTATAGTAGGCTTTATTATACTTGGAGGCCAGTCATTTACGTATTTTATACGACTCTTAAGTTGGAATTTTGGTAGTGTCACTAGACTTGTATCTTGTTTTGGTTTTGCTGTAGCTTTTTTCAATTTAAGTTTTGTAAACTGAGGTCCTTCAACACTTTCCGCATGTTGTGGTTTACTTATCTCAACTTCTTTTCTTTCTATTTTGATAGGAGTGAGCTTAGTTTTAAATGGTTTTTCTTTTTTTAATGGTGTCTCAACAATTTTTTCATCGTCTTCTATCAAATTTTCTGTTACTAGTACTTCCTCAAAAGATTCTTGAGCGCTATCTTTTTGCCTTATTTTCTTTGTTTTCTTTGGCGTCTTGTCTATCACAGAAACTTCAGCGTCTGTTTGATCAGGAAATACTGGTTGTATTTCCGGGAGAGTTTTTGTCATCTCATTATCTTCTATTGTTTTAACAGGTTCTTCATCAATAAAGTCCTTTTCAGACTTTTCTTTTGGAACTTCTTCTTGGACTGGTTTACTTGTCATTTCTTTTTTCTTGGGTTTTTTTGTTTTCTTAGGTGCAACCAAAGTAGTGCTATCAGCAGGAACTGGCATTTCTTCCGGTTGTTTCTCATCTTGTCTTACTGGTTCATAAGAAACTTCTTCGGGTTTAATATCCTCTTTCTCTGGTTCTTCTTCGTTTCCTAACTGTTCCTTTTGTTCGTCAGGTTGCTTTAGTTCTGTTTTTGGTTCTTCTTTTTTAGGTGCTTTCTTTTCTTTTCTACCAATTTTTTTCTCTTTTGTCCTAGGTATTGCAACTTCCTCTAACATTTTTGGCTCCGTTTTATATTCGTCAATAACATCTTTTAGAATATCATCTGGTTGCTTGCCTTCCTGTTTTTGAGGTTCATCTTCTATAACCTTTACATCTTTATCTACAGTTTCTTCTGGCTTTATTTCTGATTTCTGTTGTGTTGTTGCAGGTTTTTCTTCAGTTTTTTCTTGTACGTTTGGTTCTTCGAAATCAAATTTTACTGGTCTTATTTTTTCTATATCACTGGGTTCTATTTTTTCAGGCACCATAGGTTTTTCTGACGTAAAATCAAATACCTCAGGCTTTTCTAACTCTAATTTATCTAAATCTGGAATATCTATTATTTTTGAAGGTTTCTTTTTCAACTTAGCAGCTTCTTTTATATTTCTTGATAATTGACCGGTCTGTCGAATGCTACCTAAAAATGTTATAAGAGGTTTTAATTCCTGTGGTGGCCATTCGTTGTTATATCTGATCCGACTCTTCAATTGAATTTTAGGTAAAGTGACTGTCTTCAATTCTTGTTTAGGTTTTTGCGTAGGTTTCTTAAGCTTAAGTTTTGTAAACTGTGGACCCTCGAGCTCTTGAGCATGTTGTGCTTCAGTAACTTTTATTTCTTCAATTTTCATAGGGATTGGTTTTACTTTTTTGATAGATTTTTGTTCAGCAATTTTTTCATCTATTGGAACGTCTTGAGGTGTCTCTTCTATTTTTTCTTTGCTTTGAGTCTTGGGCTTTTGTGGTTTCTTGCGTTCATCTTTATCATCGGTATCTGTAAGTACAATTTTTAATATTCTCTAACTTTATCTTAAATAATCTAGGAGGCAGTAGCAAATAATAATGTTTGTTAAAAGTTGTTTGGGGAATTTATTTTGATATTTTATATTTTAATTTTGTAAAAACAAGTAAGGGTGGTAGTGCTACAAATATATTTAGTTAGTAAAATTTAAGCATTACAGTAAAATCACGTTCCGTTTATCAGCAAACGAATTCAATCCAGGACTCGTTTCCAGAAGCGCATTTAGCATTTTTAACATATGCGGTGGGGCTGATATTGAATGTGCAACGGTGCGTCAATGCGGTGGTACAAACAAGTTGTCTTCTTGCAAGATAAAAGATATCGAGCTGATATTTATTAATTGAAACTTGTTTTGGAGCTTAATCAAGGTATGCTTAATCAACGTCTTTTTGACTGCAATACTGCAGTAAAGTAATGAAATCATATAATATTCTTCTGAAAGACATAATTATATGAATCCAATCCTATTACCTACCTGTTTATGATGCCAGTAGTATTACGTTTACGTTTACAACGAAACGTAGACGTATGGTTACTGTTCTGACAGTAAGAGGTTTCTCGCAGCTTAAGATTTAATATTACCGTTAGAAGAATCGTTCTGTTTGAAAATGGTTTACAAAAGTATTCTAACGATATTTTTGAGAATGAAACTATTATATCTCCTATAATTCTCTTTTGACTATTATCAATGTACCGTAACGATGGATCAAACAGCGTCGTCAATATGAATGTGTGTCGTCGCCATTAGTAAAAATTGGTTTTCGCTATGTTGCTCTAATTCATTTATGTAAATATGAATATGTCACGTATGTGTGTTTTGTGTAATGGTGATAAAGAATGTGTTTACTGTGTGTTTGGTTAAGACAAAGTAATAACGACCCTGGTCTTCCTTCCTATGCATGGAGCATTTGAATGATTTTTGCGTTTTCTTACCATCTAGCTTTATAAACTCCTCGTTCAGTAGTTCTATCACAAAAGGCTTGTCGTCTTCGGTCACCTCATGAGCCTTTTCTTCTGTGACTTTCGCTGTAGTAATAGGAGACTCGTCGTCTCTTTCGATAGATGTAATTTCGGTGATTTCTTCTTTGGAGCCCTTTTTCTTTTTTATAAGTCGTTTAGTGGTTTTGACAGACTTCACATCGCCTGTTTCAGTGCGTACTTGTGTCATTTGAACAGTCTCGGGTGCTTCCTCGACTACTTTAGCAGTGTTTGGGGTGTATAATTCTGTGAGCGGTGTGGTAGTGTCTTCAGTGAGTTCCTCTGTTTTGTGTACAGTGATAATGGGTAGTGTATTGTCAGTGTGTTCAGTGGTAATCTGTGTGGTTTCTACCTTAGGACCTACCTTCTTTTTGATAGTGCGTTTTGTAACTTTCTTTTGTGTTTTCTTACCATCTGGCGTAAAAGACTCCTCGACTGTAGTCTCCTCGGGCAGTTCTATGACATCTGAAGGCTGGAAGTTTTTATTTGATTCTGGTGCTATTTCTTCCGTGACTCTGACTGTAGTGATAGGAGACTCATCGTCTTTTTCGATGGTTGTAATTTCGGTGATTTCTTCTTTGGGACCCTCTTTCTTTTTTATAAGTCGTTTGGTGGTTTTGACAGTTTTCACATCGCCTCTTTCAGAGCGTACTTGTGTTATTTGAACAGTCTCAGGTGCTTCCTCAACTACTTTAGCGGTGTTTGTCGTGTATAATTCTGTGAGCGGTGTGGTAGTGTCATCAGTGAGTTCCTCTGTTTTGTGTACAGTGATAATGGGTAGTGTATTGTCAATGTGTTCAGTGGTAATCTGTGTGGTTTCTACCTTAGGACCTACCTTCTTTTTGATAGTGCGTTTTGTAACTTTCTTTTGTGTTTTCTTACCATCTGGCGTAAAAGACTCCTCGACTGTAATCTCCTCGGGCAGTTCTATGATCTCTGAAGGCTGGACATCTTCTTTAGCTTCTGGTGTTATTTCTTCCGTGACTCTGACTGTAGTGATAGGAGACTCATCGTCTTTTTCGATGGTTGTAATTTCGGTGATTTCTTCTTTGGGACCCTCTTTCTTTTTTATAAGTCGTTTGGTGGTTTTGACAGTTTTCACATCGCCTCTTTCAGAGCGTACTTGTGTTATTTGAACAGTCTCAGGTGCTTCCTCAACTACTTTAGCGGTGTTTGTCGTGTATAATTCTGTGAGCGGTGTGGTAGTGTCATCAGTGAGTTCCTCTGTTTTGTGTACAGTGATAATGGGTAGTGTATTGTCAGTGTGTTCAGTGGTAATCTGTGTGGTTTCTACCTTAGGACCTACCTTCTTTTTGATAGTGCGTTTTGTAACTTTCTTTTGTGTTTTCTTACCATCTGGCGTAAAAGACTCCTCGACTGTAGTCTCCTCGGGCAGTTCTATGATCTCTGAAGGCTGGACATCTTCTTTAGCTTCTGGTGTTATTTCTTCCGTGACTCTGACTGTAGTGATAGGAGACTCATCGTCTTTTTCGATGGTTGTAATTTCGGTGATTTCTTCTTTGGGACCCTTTTTCTTTTTTATAATTCGCTTCGTGGTTTTGACAATTTTCATATCACCTGTTTCAGTGCTTACTTGTGTTATTTGAACAGTCTCAGGTGCTTCCTCGACTACCTTAGCAGTGTTTGGGGTGTATAATTCTGTGAGCGGTGTGGTAGTGTCTTCAGTGAGTTCCTCTGTTTTGTGTACAGTGATAATGGGTAGTGTATTGTCAGTGTGTTCAGTGGTAATCTGTGTGGTTTCTACCTTAGGACCTACCTTCTTTTTGATAGTGCGTTTTGTAACTTTCTTTTGTGTTTTCTTACCATCTGGCGTAAAAGACTCTTCGACTGTAGTCTCCTCGGGCAGTTCTATGACATCTGAAGGCTGGAAGTTTTTATTTGATTCTGGTGCTATTTCTTCCGTGACTCTGACTGTAGTGATAGGAGACTCATCGTCTTTTTCGATGGTTGTAATTTCGGTGATTTCTTTTTTGGGACCCTCTTTCTTTTTTATAAGTCGTTTGGTGGTTTTGACAGTTTTCACATCGCCTCTTTCAGAGCGTACTTGTGTTATTTGAACAGTCTCAGGTGCTTCCTCAACTACTTTAGCGGTGTTTGTCGTGTATAATTCTGTGAGCGGTGTGGTAGTGTCATCAGTGAGTTCCTCTGTTTTGTGTACAGTGATAATGGGTAGTGTATTGTCAGTGTGTTCAGTGGTAATCTGTGTGGTTTCTACCTTAGGACCTACCTTCTTTTTGATAGTGCGTTTTGTAACTTTCTTTTGTGTTTTCTTACCATCTGGCGTAAAAGACTCCTCGACTGTAGTCTCCTCGGGCAGTTCTATGATCTCTGAAGGCTGGACATCTTCTTTAGCTTCTGGTGTTATTTCTTCCGTGACTCTGACTGTAGTGATAGGGGACTCATCGTCTTTTTCGATGGTTGTAATTTCGGTGATTTCTTCTTTGGGACCCTTTTTCTTTTTTATAATTCGCTTCGTGGTTTTGACAATTTTCATATCACCTGTTTCAGTGCTTACTTGTGTTATTTGAACAGTCTCAGGTGCTTCCTCGACTACCTTAGCAGTGTTTGGGGTGTATAATTCTGTGAGCGGTGTGGTAGTGTCTTCAGTGAGTTCCTCTGTTTTGTGTACAGTGATAATGGGTAGTGTATTGTCAGTGTGTTCAGTGGTAATCTGTGTGGTTTCTACCTTAGGACCTACCTTCTTTTTGATAGTGCGTTTTGTAACTTTCTTTTGTGTTTTCTTACCATCTGGCGTAAAAGACTCCTCGACTGTAGTCTCCTCGGGCAGTTCTATGACATCTGAAGGCTGGAAGTTTTTATTTGATTCTGGTGCTATTTCTTCCGTGACTCTGACTGTAGTGATAGGAGACTCATCGTCTTTTTCGATGGTTGTAATTTCGGTGATTTCTTTTTTGGGACCCTCTTTCTTTTTTATAAGTCGTTTGGTGGTTTTGACAGTTTTCACATCGCCTCTTTCAGAGCGTACTTGTGTTATTTGAACAGTCTCAGGTGCTTCCTCAACTACTTTAGCGGTGTTTGTCGTGTATAATTCTGTGAGCGGTGTGGTAGTGTCATCAGTGAGTTCCTCTGTTTTGTGTACAGTGATAATGGGTAGTGTATTGTCAGTGTGTTCAGTGGTAATCTGTGTGGTTTCTACCTTAGGACCTACCTTCTTTTTGATAGTGCGTTTTGTAACTTTCTTTTGTGTTTTCTTACCATCTGGCGTAAAAGACTCCTCGACTGTAGTCTCCTCGGGCAGTTCTATGATCTCTGAAGGCTGGACATCTTCTTTCGCTTCTGGTGCTATTTCTTCAGTGACTATTACTGTAGTGATAGGAGACTCATCGTCTTTTTCGATGGTTGTAATTTCGGTGATTTCTTCTTTGGGACCCTTTTTCTTTTTTATAACTCGCTTCGTGGTTTTGACAATTTTCATGTCACCTGTTTCAGTGCTTACTTGTGTTATTTGAACAGTCTCAGGTGCTTCCTCGACTACCTTAGCAGTGTTTGGGGTATATAATTCTGTGAGCGGTGTGGTAGTGTCATCAGTGAGTTCTTCTGTTTTGTGAACAGTGATAATGGGTAGTGTATTGTCAGTGTGTTCAGTGGTAATCTGTGTGGTTTCTACCTTAGGACCTACCTTCTTTTTGATAGTGCGTTTTGTGACTTTCTTTTGTGTTTTCTTACCATCTGGCGTAAAAGACTCCTCGACTGTAGTGTCCTCGGGCAGTTCTATGACATCTGAAGCCTGGATGTTTTTATTTGATTCTGGTGTTATTTCTTCCGTGACTCTGACTGTAGTGATAGGAGACTCATCGTCTTTTTCGATGGTTGTAATTTCGGTGATTTCTTCTTTGGGGCCCTTTTTCTTTTTTATAAGTCGTTTGGTGGTTTTGACAGACTTCACATCGCCTGTTTCAGTGCGTACTTGTGTCATTTGAACAGTCTCGGGTGCTTCCTCGACTACTTTAGCAGTGTTTGGGGTGTATAATTCTGTGAGCGGTGTGGTAGTGTCTTCAGTGAGTTCCTCTGTTTTGTGTACAGTGATAATGGGTAGTGTACCGTCAGTGTGTTCAGTGGTAATCTGTGTGGTTTCTACCTTAGGACCTACCTTCTTTTTGATAGTGCGTTTTGTAACTTTCTTTTGTGTTTTCTTACCATCTGGCGTAAAAGACTCCTCGACTGTAGTCTCCTCGGGCAGTTCTATGATCTCTGAAGGCTGGACATCTTCTTTAGCTTCTGGTGTTATTTCTTCCGTGACTCTGACTGTAGTGATAGGAGACTCATCGTCTTTTTCGATGGTTGTAATTTCGGTGATTTCTTCTTTAGGGCCCTTTTTCTTTTTTATAATTCGCTTCGTGGTTTTGACAATTTTCATATCACCTGTTTCAGTGCTTACTTGTGTTATTTGAACAGTCTCAGGTGCTTCCTCGACTACCTTAGCAGTGTTTGGGGTGTATAATTCTGTGAGCGGTGTGGTAGTGTCTTCAGTGAGTTCCTCTGTTTTGTGTACAGTGATAATGGGTAGTGTACCATCAGTGTGTTCAGTGGTAATCTGTGTAGTTTCTACCTTAGGACCTACCTTCTTTTTGATAGTGCGTTTTGTAACTTTCTTTTGTGTTTTCTTACCATCTGGCGTAAAAGACTCCTCGACTGTAGTCTCCTCGGGCAGTTCTATGATCTCTGAAGGCTGGACATCTTCTTTCGCTTCTGGTGCTATTTCTTCAGTGACTATTACTGTAGTGATAGGAGACTCATCGTCTTTTTCGATGGTTGTAATTTCGGTGATTTCTTCTTTGGGACCCTTTTTCTTTTTTATAACTCGCTTCGTGGTTTTGAAAATTTTCATGTCACCTGTTTCAGTGCTTACTTGTGTTATTTGAACAGTCTCAGGTGCTTCCTCGACTACCTTAGCAGTGTTTGGGGTATATAATTCTGTGAGCGGTGTGGTAGTGTCATCAGTGAGTTCTTCTGTTTTGTGTACAGTGATAATGGGTAGTGTATTGTCAGTGTGTTCAGTGGTAATCTGTGTGGTTTCTACCTTAGGACCTACCTTCTTTTTGATAGTGCGTTTTGTAACTTTCTTTTGTGTTTTCTTACCATTTGGCGTAAGAGACTCCTCGACTGTAGTCTCCTCGGGCAGTTCTATGACATCTGAAGGCTGGAAGTTTTTATTTGATTCTGGTGCTATTTTTTCCGTGACTCTGACTGTAGAGATAGGAGACTTATCGTCTTTTTCGATGGGTGTAATTTCGGTGATTTCTTCTTTGGGACCCTCTTTCTTTTTTATAAGTCGTTTGGTGGTTTTGACAGACTTCACATCGCCTGTTTCAGTGCTTACTTGTGTTATTTGAACAGTCTCAGGTGCTTCCTCGACTACCTTAGCGGTGTTTGGGGTGTATAATTCTGTGAGCGGTGTGGTAGTGTCGTCAGTGAATTCTTCTATTTTGTGTACAGTGATAATGGGTTGTGTGTTGTCAGTGTGTTCAGTGGTAATCTGTGTGGTTTCTACCTTAGGACCTACCTTCTTTTTGATAGTGCGTTTTGTAACTTTCTTATGTGTTTTCTTACCATCTGGCGTAAAAGACTCCTCGACTGTAGTCTCCTCGGGCAGTTCTATGATCTCTGAAGGCTGGACATCTTCTTTCGCTTCTGGTGCTATTCCTTCCGTGACTATTACTGTAGTGATAGGAGACTCATCGTCTTTTTGGATGGTTGTAATTTCGGTAATTTCTTCTTTGGGGCCCTTTTTCTTTTTTATAAGTCGCTTCGTGGTTTTGATAGCCTTCACATCGCCTGTTTCAGTGCGTACTTGTGTTATTTGAACAGTCTCAGGTGATTCCTCGACTACCTTAGCGGTGTTTGATGTGTATAATTCTGTGAGAGGTGTGGTAGTGTCGTCAGTGAATTCTTCTATTTTGTGTACAGTGATAATGGGTAGTGTATCGTCAGTGTGTTCAGTGGTAATCTGTGTAGTTTCTACCTTAGGACCTACCTTCTTTTTTATAGTGCGTTTTGTAACTTTCTTTTGTGTTTTCTTACCATCTGGCGTAAAAGACTCCTCGACTGTAGTCTCCTCGGGCAGTTCTATGACATCTGAAGGCTGGAAGTTTTTATTTGATTCTGGTGCTATTTCTTCCGTGACTCTGACTGTAGAGATAGGAGACTCATCGTCTTTTTCGATGGTTGTAATTTCGGTGATTTCTTCTTTGGGACCCTCTTTCTTTTTTATAAGTCGTTTGGTGGTTTTAATTATTTGCACATCACCGCTTTCCGTCCGAACTTGAGTGACTTGAACTGTTTCAGGTGCTTCCTCGATAACTCTGGCAGTGTCAGGTTTGTGTAATTCTGTGAGTGGTGTGGTAGTATCATCAGTGAGTTCTTCTGTCTTATGTACCGTTATAATGGGTTGTGCATCATCTCCTTGTTCAGTGGTGATTTGTGTGGTTTCTACTTTAGGACCTACCTTCTTCTTGATGGTGCGTTTGGTAACCATTTTGTGTGTTTTCTTACCATCTGGGGTTACAAACTCTTGTACTGTTGTCTCTTCGGGCAGTTCTACGACTTCGACTGGCTTGAATTCTTCCGTTACCTCGGGTGCTGTTTCTTCTGTGACGGTAACAGTTGTGATCGGAGCTTCATCGTTCTTTTCAATGGTAGTAATTTCAGTAACTTCTTGTTTAGGACCTCTTTTCTTTTTGATAACGCGCTTTGTGGTTTTGATCGTTTGTATATCTCCGGAATCCGTGCGCACTTGAGAAATTTGAACTAATTCAGGTAGTTCTTCGACTACTTTAGCGGTGTCTGGTTTGTGTAATTCTGTGAGTAGTGTGGTAGTGTCGTCAGTGAATTCGTCTGTTTTGTGTACAGTGATAATAGGTTGTGTATCATCTTCTTGTTCAGTGGTGATTTGTGTAGTTTCTACTTTAGGACCTACCTTCTTCTTGATTGTGCGTTTGGTAACCTTTTTGTGTGTTTTCTTACCATCTGGCGTTACAGATTCCTCGACGGTGGTCTCTTCGGGCAGTTCTACGACCTGCACTGACTTGAAGTCCTCGGTCACCTCGGGTGCAGTTTCTTCTGTGACGGTGACGGTTGTGATCGGAGCTTCATCGTCTTTTTCGACGGTCGTGATTTCTGTGACTTCCTCCTTAGGGCCCTTCTTCTTTTTGATGACCCGCTTAGTGGTCTTGACGGACTTGACTTCACCCGTTTGTGAGCGCACTTGTGTGATCTGCACGGTTTCAGGAACTTCTTCGACTATTTCAGCTGTATCGGGTTTGTCTAATTCTTTGAAAGGTGTAGTGGTGTCGTCTATGAGATGTTCAGTTTTGTGTATGGAAACAATGGGTTGTTTGTCGTCTTCCTGTTCAGTGATGATTTCGGTTGTTTCGAGCTTTGGACCTGCCTTCTTTTTGATAATTCGTCGTGTGACTTTCTTCTGTTTGGGTTTACCATCCGGAGTCACGGACTCTTCGATAGTCGTCTCTTCAGGCAACTCGACGATCTCAATAGGTTTGGTCTGTTCGTGTGTTGTTTCTTCAGTAATAACTACTGACGTGATCGGAGCTTCATCGTCCTTTTCAATGGTAGTAATTTCAGTAACTTCTTGTTTAGGACCTCTTTTCTTTTTGATAACGCGCTTTGTGGTTTTGATCGTTTGTATATCTCCGGAATCCGTGCGCATTTGAGAAATTTGAACTGACTCAGGTAGTTCTTCGACTACTTTAGCGGTGTCTGGTTTGTGTAATTCTGTGAGTGGTGTGGTAGTGTCGTCAGTGAATTCTTCTGTTTTGTGTACAGTGACGATGGGTTGTGTATCATCTTCGTGTTCAGTGGTGATTTGTGTGGTTTCTATTTTAGGACCTACCTTCTTCTTGATTGTGCGTTTGGTAACCTTTTTGTGTGTTTTCTTACCATCTGGCGTTACAGTTTCCTCGACGGTGGTCTCTTCGGGCAGTTCTACGACCTGGACTGATTTGATGTCCTCGGTCGCCTCGGGTACTTTCTCTTCTGTGACGGTGACGGTTGTGATCGGAGCTTCATCGTCTTTTTCGACGGTCGTGATTTCTGTGACTTCCTCCTTAGGGCCCTTCTTCTTTTTGATGACCCGCTTAGTGGTCTTGACGGACTTGACTTCACCCGTTTGTGTGCGTACTTGTGTGATCTGCACGGTTTCAGGAACTTCTTCGACTATTTCAGCTGTATCGGGTTTGTCTAATTCTTTGAAAGGTGTAGTGGTGTCGTCTATGAGATGTTCAGTTTTGTGTATGGAAACAATGGGTTGTTTGTCGTCTTCCTGTTCAGTTATGATTTCGGTTGTTTCGAGCTTTGGACCTGCCTTCTTTTTGATAATTCGTCGTGTGACTTTCTTCTGTTTGGGTTTACCATCTGGAGTCACGGACTCTTCGATAGTCGTCTCTTCAGGCAATTCGACGATCTCAATAGGTTTGGTCTGTTCGTGTGTTGTTTCTTCAGTAATAACTACTGACGTGATCGGAGCTTCATCGTCCTTTTCAATGGTAGTAATTTCAGTAACTTCTTGTTTAGGACCTCTTTTCTTTTTGATAACGCGCTTTGTGGTTTTGATCGTTTGTATATCTCCGGAATCCGTGCGCATTTGAGAAATTTGAACTGACTCAGGTATTTCTTCGACTACTTTAGCGGTGTCTGGTTTGTGTAATTCTGTGAGTGGTGTGGTAGTGTCGTCAGTGAATTCTTCTGTTTTGTGTACAGTGACGATGGGTTGTGTATCATCTTCGTGTTCAGTGGTGATTTGTGTGGTTTCTATTTTAGGACCTACCTTCTTCTTGATTGTGCGTTTGGTAACCTTTTTGTGTGTTTTCTTACCATCTGCCGTTACAGATTCCTCGACGGTGGTCTCTTCGGGCAGTTCTACGACCTGGACTGACTTGAAGTCCTCGGTCACCTCGGGTGCAGTTTCTTCTGTGACGGTGACGGTTGTGATCGGAGCTTCATCGTCTTTTTCGACGGTCGTGATTTCTGTGACTTCTTCCTTAGGGCCCTTCTTCTTTTTGATGACCCGCTTAGTGGTCTTGACGGACTTGACTTCACCCGTTTGTGTGCGTACTTGTGTGATCTGCACGGTTTCAGGAACTTCTTCGACTATTTCAGCTGTATCGGGTTTGTCTAATTCTTTGAAAGGTGTAGTGGTGTCGTCTATGAGATGTTCAGTTTTGTATATGGAAACAATGGGTTGTTTGTCGTCTTCCTGTTCAGTGATGATTTCGGTTGTTTCGAGCTTTGGACCTGCCTTCTTTTTGATAATTCGTCGTGTGACTTTCTTCTGTTTGGGTTTACCATCCGGAGTCACGGACTCTTCGATAGTCGTCTCTTCAGGCAACTCTACGATCTCAATAGGTTTGGTCTGTTCGTGTGTTGTTTCTTCAGTAATAACTACTGACGTGATCGGAGCTTCATCGTCCTTTTCAATGGTAGTAATTTCAGTAACTTCTTGTTTAGGACCTCTTTTCTTTTTGATAACGCGCTTTGTGGTTTTGATCGTTTGTATATCTCCGGAATCCGTGCGCACTTGAGAAATTTGAACTAATTCAGGTAGTTCTTCGACTACTTTAGCGGTGTCTGGTTTGTGTAATTCTGTGAGTGGTGTGGTAGTGTCGTCAGTGAATTCTTCTGTTTTGTGTACAGTGACGATGGGTTGTGTATCATCTTCGTGTTGAGTGGTGATTTGTGTGGTTTCTATTTTAGGACCTACCTTCTTCTTGATTGTGCGTTTGGTAACCTTTTTGTGTGTTTTCTTACCATCTGGCGTTACAGATTCCTCGACGGTGGTCTCTTCGGGCAGTTCTACGACCTGGACTGACTTGAAGTCCTCGGTCACCTCGGGTGCAGTTTCTTCTGTGACGGTGACGGTTGTGACAGGAGCTTCATCGTCTTTTTCGACGGTCGTGATTTCTGTGACTTCTTCCTTAGGGCCCTTCTTCTTTTTGATGACCCGCTTAGTGGTCTTGACGGACTTGACTTCACCCGTTTGTGAGCGCACTTGTGTGATCTGCACGGTTTCAGGAACTTCTTCGACTATTTCAGCTGTATCGGGTTTGTCTAATTCTTTGAAAGGTGTAGTGGTGTCGTCTATGAGATGTTCAGTTTTGTGTATGGAAACAATGGGTTGTTTGTCATCTTCCTGTTCAGTGATGATTTCGGTTGTTTCGAGCTTTGGACCTGCCTTCTTTTTGATAATTCGTCGTGTGACTTTCTTCTGTTTGGGTTTACCATCCGGAGTCACGGACTCTTCGATAGTCGTCTCTTCAGGCAACTCTACGATCTCAATAGGTTTGGTCTGTTCGTGTGTTGTTTCTTCAGTAATAACTACTGACGTGATCGGAGCTTCATCGTCCTTTTCAATGGTAGTAATTTCAGTAACTTCTTGTTTAGGACCTCTTTTCTTTTTGATAACGCGCTTTGTGGTTTTGATCGTTTGTATATCTCCGGAATCCGTGCGCACTTGAGAAATTTGAACTAATTCAGGTAGTTCTTCGACTACTTTAGCGGTGTCTGGTTTGTGTAATTCTGTGAGTGGTGTGGTAGTGTCGTCAGTGAATTCTTCTGTTTTGTGTACAGTGACGATGGGTTGTGTATCATCTTCGTGTTGAGTGGTGATTTGTGTGGTTTCTATTTTAGGACCTACCTTCTTCTTGATTGTGCGTTTGGTAACCTTTTTGTGTGTTTTCTTACCATCTGGCGTTACAGATTCCTCGACGGTGGTCTCTTCGGGCAGTTCTACGACCTGGACTGACTTGAAGTCCTCGGTCACCTCGGGTGCAGTTTCTTCTGTGACGGTGACGGTTGTGACAGGAGCTTCATCGTCTTTTTCGACGGTCGTGATTTCTGTGACTTCTTCCTTAGGGCCCTTCTTCTTTTTGATGACCCGCTTAGTGGTCTTGACGGACTTGACTTCACCCGTTTGTGAGCGCACTTGTGTGATCTGCACGGTTTCAGGAACTTCTTCGACTATTTCAGCTGTATCGGGTTTGTCTAATTCTTTGAAAGGTGTAGTGGTGTCGTCTATGAGATGTTCAGTTTTGTGTATGGAAACAATGGGTTGTTTGTCGTCTTCCTGTTCAGTGATGATTTCGGTTGTTTCGAGCTTTGGACCTGCCTTCTTTTTGATAATTCGTCGTGTGACTTTCTTCTGTTTGGGTTTACCATCCGGAGTCACGGACTCTTCGATAGTCGTCTCTTCAGGCAACTCGACGATCTCAATAGGTTTGGTCTGTCCGTGTGTTGTTTCTTCAGTAATAACTACTGACGTGATTGGAGCTTCATCGTCCTTTTCAATGGTAGTAATTTCAGTAACTTCTTGTTTAGGACCTCTTTTCTTTTTGATAACGCGCTTTGTGGTTTTGATCGTTTGTATATCTCCGGAATCCGTGCGCATTTGGGAAATTTGAACTGACTCAGGTATTTCTTCGACTACTTTAGCGGTGTCTGGTTTGTGTAATTCTGTGAGTGGTGTGGTAGTGTCGTCAGTGAATTCTTCTGTTTTGTGTACAGTGACGATGGGTTGTGTATCATCTTCGTGTTCAGTGGTGATTTGTGTGGTTTCTATTTTAGGACCTACCTTCTTCTTGATTATGCGTTTGGTAACCTTTTTGTGTGTTTTCTTACCATCTGGCGTTACAGTTTCCTCGACGGTGGTCTCTTCGGGCAGTTCTACGACCTCGACTGATTTGATGTCCTCGGTCGCCTCGGGTACTTTCTCTTCTGTGACGGTGACGGTTGTGATCGGAGCTTCATCGTCTTTTTCGACGGTCGTGATTTCTGTGACTTCCTCCTTAGGGCCCTTCTTCTTTTTGATGACCCGCTTAGTGGTCTTGACGGACTTGACTTCACCCGTTTGTGAGCGCACTTGTGTGATCTGCACGGTTTCAGGAACTTCTTCGACTATTTCAGCTGTATCGGGTTTGTCTAATTCTTTGAAAGGTGTAGTGGTGTCATCTATGAGATGTTCAGTTTTGTGTATGGAAACAATGGGTTGTTTGTCGTCTTCTTGTTCAGTGACTATTTCCGTTGTTTCGACCTTTGGACCTACCTTCTTTTTGATGATTCGTCGGGTGACTTTCTTTTGTTTGGGCTTACCATCCGAAGCAACGGACTCTTCGACAGTCGTCTCTTCAGGCAACTCGATGATCTCAATAGGTTTGGTCTGTTCGGGCGTTGTTTCTTCAGTAACTACTACTGATGTGATCGGAGCTTCGTCATCTTTTTCGACGGTAGTAATTTCAGTAACTTCTTGTTTAGGACCCCCTTTCTTTTTGATAACACGCTTCGTTGTTTTAATTGTTTGCACATCACCGCTTTCCGTCCGAATTTGGGTTACTTGAACTGTTTCAGGTGCTTCCTCAACAATTCTGGCAGTGTCAGGTTTGTGTAATTCTGTGAGTGGTGTGGTAGTATCGTCAGTGAGTTCTTCTGTCTTATGTACCGTTATAATGGGTTGTGTATCATCTTCTTGTTCAGTGGTGATTTGTGTGGTTTGTACTTTAGGACCTACCTTCTTCTTGATGGTGCGTTTGGTAACCTTTTTGTGTGTTTTCTTACCATCTGGTGTTACAGATTCTTCGACGGTGGTCTCTTCGGGCAGTTCTACGACCTCCACTGGCTTGAAGTCGTCGGTCGCCTCGGGTGCTGTTTCTTCTGTGACGGTGACGGTTGTGATCGGAGCTTCATAGTCTTTTTCGACGGTAGTTATTTCAGTAACTTCTTGTTTAGGACCCCTTTTCTTTTTTATAACACGCTTCGTTGTTTTAATTGTTTGCACATCACCGCTTTCCGTCCGAATTTGAGTTACTTGAACAGCTTCAGGTGCTTCCTCAATAACTCTGGCAGTGTCAGGTTTGTGTAATTCTGTGAGTGGTGTGGTAGTATCGTCAGTGAGTTCTTCTGTCTTATGTACCGTTATAATGGGTTGTGTATCATCTTCTTGTTCAGTGGTGATTTGTGTGGTTTCTACTTTAGGACCTACCTTCTTCTTGATGGTGCGTTTGGTAACCTTTTTGTGTGTTTTCTTACCATCTGGTGTTACAGATTCCTCGACGGTGGTCTCTTCGGGCAGTTCTACGACCTCAACTGGCTTGAAGTCGTCGGTCGCCTCGGGTGCTGTTTCTTCTGTGACGGTGACGGTTGTGATCGGAGCTTCATAGTCTTTTTCGACGGTAGTTATTTCAGTAACTTCTTGTTTAGGACCCCTTTTCTTTTTGATAACACGCTTCGTTGTTTTAATTGTTTGCACATCACCGCTTTCCGTCTTAACTTGGGTAATTTGAACTGTTTCAGGTGCTTCCTCAACAATTCTGGCAGTGTCAGGTTTGTGTAATTCTGTGAATGGTTTGGTAGTATCGTCAGCGAGTTCTTCTGTCTTATGTACCGTTATAATGGGTTGTGTATCATCTTCTTGTTCAGTGGTGATTTGTGTGGTTTCTACTTTTGGACCTACCTTCTTCTTGATGGTGCGTTTGGTAACCTTTTTGTGTGTTTTCTTACCATCTGGTGTTACAGATTCCTCGACGGTGGTCTCTTCGGGCAGTTCTACGACCTCCACTGGCTTGAAGTCCTCGGTTACGTCGGGTGCCGTTTCTTCTGTGACGGTGACGGTTGTGATCGGAGCTTCATCGTCTTTTTCGACGGTAGTAATTTCAGTGACTTCTTGTTTAGGACCTCTTTTCTTTTTGATTACACGCTTTGTAGTTTTAATTGTTTGCACATCACCACTTTCCATCTTAACTTGGGTAACTTGAACTGTTTCAGGTGCTTCCTCAACAACTCTGGCAGTTTCAGGTTTGTGTAATTCTGTGAGTGGTGTGGTAGTATCGTCAGTGAGTTCTTCTGTCTTATGTACCGTTATAATGGGTTGTGCATCATCTTCTTGTTCAGTGGTGATTTGTGTGGTTTCTACTTTTGGACCTACCTTCTTCTTGATGGTGCGTTTGGTAACCTTTTTGTGTGTTTTCTTACCATCTGGTGTTATAGATTCCTCGACAGTGGTCTCTTCGGGCAGTTCTACGACCTCGACTGGCTTGAAGTCCTCGGTCACCTCGGGTGCAGTTTCTTCTGTGACGGTGACGGTTGTGATCGGAGCTTCATCGTCTTTTTCGACGGTCGTGATTTCAGTGACTTCCTCCTTAGGGCCCTTCTTCTTTTTGATGACCCGCTTAGTGGTCTTGATGGACTTGACTTCACCCGTTTGTGTGCGTACCTGTGTGATCTGCACAGTTTCAGGAACTTCTTCGACTATTTTAGCTGTATCGGGTTTATCTAAGTCTTTGAATGGTGTAGTGGTGTCGTCTATGAGATGTTCAGTTTTGTGTATGGAAACAATGGGTTGTTTGTCGTCTTCTTGTTCAGTGACTATTTCCGTTGTTTCGACCTTTGGACCTACCTTCTTTTTGATGATTCGTCGGGTGACTTTCTTTTGTTTGGGCTTACCATCCGAAGCAACGGACTCTTCGACAGTCGTCTCTTCAGGCAACTCGATGATCTCAACAGATTTGGTCTGTTCGGGCGTTGTTTCTTCAGTAACTACTACTGATGTGATCGGAGCTTCGTCATCTTTTTCGACGGTAGTAATTTCAGTAACTTCTTGTTTAGGACCCCCTTTCTTTTTGATAACACGCTTCGTTGTTTTAATTGTTTGCACATCACCGCTTTCCGTCCGAATTTGGGTTACTTGAACTGTTTCAGGTGCTTCCTCAACAACTCTGGCAGTGTCAGGTTTGTGTAATTCTGTGAGTGGTGTGGTAGTATCGTCAGTGAGTTCTTCTGTCTTATGTACCGTTATAATGGGTTGTGTATCATCTTCTTGTTCAGTGGTGATTTGTGTGGTTTCTACTTTAGGACCTACCTTCTTCTTGATGGTGCGTTTGGTAACCTTTTTGTGTGTTTTCTTACCATCTGGTGTTACAGATTCCTCAACGGTGGTCTCTTCGGGCAGTTCTAGGACCTCGACTGGTTTGAAGTCCTCGGTCACCTCGGGTGCTGTTTCTTCTGTGACGGTGACGGTTGTGATCGGAGCTTCATCGTCTTTTTCGACAGTCGTGATTTCAGTGACTTCCTCCTTAGGGCCCTTCTTCTTTTTGATGACCCGCTTAGTGGTCTTGATGGACTTGACTTCACCCGTTTGTGTGCGTACCTGTGTGATCTGCACAGTTTCAGGAACTTCTTCGACTATTTTAGCTGTATCGGGTTTATCTAAGTCTTTGAATGGTCTAGTGGTGTCGTCTATGAGATGTTCAGTTTTGTGTATGGAAACAATGGGTTGTTTGTCGTCTTCTTGTTCAGTGACTATTTCCGTTGTTTCGACCTTTGGACCTACCTTCTTTTTGATGATTCGTCGGGTGACTTTCTTTTGTTTGGGCTTACCATCCGAAGCAACGGACTCTTCGACAGTCGTCTCTTCAGGCAACTCGACGATCTCAATAGGTTTGGTCTGTTCGGGTGTTGTTTCTTCAGTAACTACTACTGACGTGATCGGAGCTTCGTCGTCCTTTTCAATGGTAGTAATTTCAGTAACTTCTTGTTTAGGACCCCTTTTCTTTTTGATAACACGCTTCGTTGTTTTAATTGTTTGCACATCACCGCTTTCCGTCTTAATTTGGGTTACTTGAACTGTTTCAGGTGCTTCCTCAACAACTCTGGCAGTGTCTGGTTTGTGTAATTCTGTGAGTGGTGTGGTAGTATCGTCAGTGAGTTCTTCTGTCTTATGTACCGTTATAATGGGTTGTGTATCATCTTCTTGTTCAGTGGTGATTTGTGTGGTTTCTACTTTAGGACCTACCTTCTTCTTGATGGTGCGTTTGGTAACCTTTTTGTGTGTTTTCTTACCATCTGGTGTTACAGATTCCTCGACGGTGGTCTCTTCGGGCAGTTCTACGACCTCGACTGGCTTGAAGTCGTCGGTCGCCTCGGATGCTGTTTCTTCTGTGACGGTGACGGTTGTGATCGGAGCTTCATAGTCTTTTTCGACGGTAGTTATTTCAGTAACTTCTTGTTTAGGACCCCTTTTCTTTTTGATAACACGCTTCGTTGTTTTAATTGTTTGCACATCACCGCTTTCCGTCCGAACTTGAGTGACTTGAACTGTTTCAGGTGCTTCCTCGATAACTCTGGCAGTGTCAGGTTTGTGTAATTCTGTGAGTGGTGTGGTAGTATCATCAGTGAGTTCTTCTGTCTTATGTACCGTTATAATGGGTTGTGTATCATCTTCTTGTTCAGTGGTGATTTGTGTGGTTTCTACTTTTGGACCTACCTTCTTCTTGATGGTGCGTTTAGTAACCTTTTTGTGTGTTTTCTTACCATCTGGTGTTACAGATTCCTCGACGGTGGTCTCTTCGGGCAGTTCTACGATCTCGACTGGCTTGAAGTCCTCGGTCACCTCGGGTGCTGTTTCTTCTGTGACGGTGACGGTTGTGATCGGGGCTTCATCGTCTTTTTCGATTGTTGTGATTTCTGTGACTTCCTCCTTAGGGCCCTTCTTCTTTTTGATGACCCGCTTCGTGGTCTTGACGGACTTGACTTCACCCGTTTGTGTGCGAACTTGTGTGATCTGCACGATCTCAGGAGCTTCTTCGACTATTTTAGCTGTATCGGGTTTATCTAAGTCTTTGAATGGTGTAGTGGTGTCGTCTATGAGATGCTCAGTTTTGTGTACGGAAACAATGGGTTGTTTGTCGTCTTCTTGTTCAGTGACGATTTCCGTTGTTTCGACCTTTGGACCTAACTTCTTTTTGATGACTCGTCGTGTGACTTTCTTTTGTTTCGTTTTACCATCCGGAGCAACGGACTCTTCGACAGTCGTCTCTTCAGGCAACTCGAAGATTTCAACAGGTTTCATCTGTTCGGGTGTTGTTTCTTCAGTAATTACTACTGATGTGATCGGAGCTTCGTCATCTTTTTCGACGGTAGTAATTTCAGTGACTTCTTGTTTATGACCTCTTTTCTTTTTGATTACCCGCTTTGTAGTTTTAATTGTTTGCACATCACCGCTTTCCGTCTTAACTTGGGTAACTTGAACTGTTTCAGGTGCTTCCTCAACAACTCTGGCAGTGTCTGGTTTGTGTAATTCTGTGAGTGGTGTGGTAGTATCGTCAGTGAGTTCTTCTGTCTTATGTACCGTTATAATGGGTTGTGCATCATCTTCTTGTTCAGTGGTGATTTGTGTGGTTTCTACTTTTGGACCTACCTTCTTCTTGATGGTGCGTTTGGTAACCTTTTTGTGTGTTTTCTTACCATCTGGTGTTACAGATTCCTCGACGGTGGTCTCTTCGGGCAGTTCTACGACCTCGACTGGCTTGAAGTCCTCGGTCACCTCGGGTGCTGTTTCTTCTGTGACGGTGACAGTTGTGATTGGAGCTTCATCGTCTTTTTCGATTGTTGTGATTTCTGTGACTTCCTCTTTAGGGCCCTTCTTCTTTTTGATGACCCGCTTCGTGGTCTTGACGGACTTGACTTCACCCGTTTGTGTGCGAACTTGTGTGATCTGCACGGTCTCAGGAGCTTCTTCGACTATTTTAGCTGTATCGGGTTTATCCAAGTCTTTGAATGGTGTAGTGGTGTCGTCTATGAGATGCTCAGTTTTGTGTACGGAAACAATGGGTTGTTTGTCGTCTTCTTGTTCAGTGACAATTTCCGTTGTTTCGACCTTTGGACCTACCTTCTTTTTGATGATTCGTCGTGTGACTTTTATTTGTTTGGGCTTACCATCCGAGGCAATGGACTCTTCGACAGTCGTCTCTTCAGGTAACTCGACGATCTCAACAGGTTTTGTCTGTTCGGGTGTTGTTTCTTCAGTAACTACTACTGATGTGACCGGAGCTTCGTCATCTTTTTCGACGGTAGTAATTTCAGTGACTTCTTGTTTATGACCTCTTTTCTTTTTGATTACCCGCTTTGTAGTTTTAATTGTTTGCACTTCACCTGTTTCCGTGCGAACTTGGGTAATTTGAACTGTTTCAGGTGCTTCCTCAACAACTCTGGCAGTGTCAGGTTTGTGTAATTCGGTGATTGGTGTGGTAGTATCGTCAGTGAGTTCTTCTGTCTTATGTACCGTTATAATGGGTTGTGTATCATCTTCTTGTTCAGTGGTGATTTGTGTAGTTTCTACTTTTGGTCCTACCTTCTTCTTGATTGTGCGTTTGGTAACTTTTTTGTGTGTTTTCTTACCATCTGGCGCTACAGATTCTTCCACGGTTGTCTCTTCGGGCAGTTCTATGACGTCGACTGGCTTAAAGTCCTCGGCCACCTCAGGTGCTGTTTCTTCTGTGACGGTGACGGTTGTGATCGGAGCTTCACTGTCTTTTTCGACGGTCGTGATTTCTGTGACTTCCTCCTTAGGGCCCTTCTTCTTTTTGATGACCCGCTTCGTGGTCTTGACGGACTTGACTTCACCCGTCTGTGTGCGAACTTGTGTGATCTGCACGGTCTCAGGAGCTTCTTCGACTATTTTAGCTGTATCGGGTTTATCTAAGTCTTTGAATGGTGTAGTGGTGTCGTCTATGAGATGCTCAGTTTTGTGTATGGAAACTATGGGTTGTTTGTCGTCTTCTTGTTCAGTGACGATTTCCGTTGTTTCGATCTTTGGACCTAACTTCTTTTTGATGATTCGTCGTGTGACTTTCTTTTGTTTCGTTTTACCATCCGGAGCAACGGACTCTTCGACAGTCGTCTCTTCAGGCAACTCGAAGATTTCAACAGGTTTCATCTGTTCGGGTGTTGTTTCTTCAGTAATTACTACTGATGTGATCGGAGCTTCGTCATCGTTTTCGACGGTAGTAATTTCAGTGACTTCTTGTTTATGACCTCTTTTCTTTTTGATTACCCGCTTTGTAGTTTTAATTGTTTGCACATCACCGCTTTCCGTCTTAACTTGGGTAACTTGAACTGTTTCAGGTGCTTCCTCAACAACTCTGGCAGTGTCTGGTTTGTGTAATTCTGTGAGTGGTGTGGTAGTATCGTCAGTGAGTTCTTCTGTCTTATGTACCGTTATAATGGGTTGTGCATCATCTTCTTGTTCAGTGGTGATTTGTGTGGTTTCTACTTTTGGACCTACCTTCTTCTTGATGGTGCGTTTGGTAACCTTTTTGTGTGTTTTCTTACCATCTGGTGTTACAGATTCCTCGACGGTGGTCTCTTCGGGCAGTTCTATGACCTCGACTGGCTTGAAGTCCTCGGTCACCTCGGGTGCTGTTTCTTCTGTGACGGTGACAGTTGTGATTGGAGCTTCATCGTCTTTTTCGATTGTTGTGATTTCTGTGACTTCCTCTTTAGGGCCCTTCTTCTTTTTGATGACCCGCTTCGTGGTCTTGACGGACTTGACTTCACCCGTTTGTGTGCGAACTTGTGTGATCTGCACGGTCTCAGGAGCTTCTTCGACTATTTTAGCTGTATCGGGTTTATCCAAGTCTTTGAATGGTGTAGTGGTGTCGTCTATGAGATGCTCAGTTTTGTGTACGGAAACAATGGGTTGTTTGTCGTCTTCTTGTTCAGTGACAATTTCCGTTGTTTCGACCTTTGGACCTACCTTCTTTTTGATGATTCGTCGTGTGACTTTTATTTGTTTGGGCTTACCATCCGAGGCAATGGACTCTTCGACAGTCGTCTCTTCAGGTAACTCGACGATCTCAACAGGTTTTGTCTGTTCGGGTGTTGTTTCTTCAGTAACTACTACTGATGTGACCGGAGCTTCGTCATCTTTTTCGACGGTAGTAATTTCAGTGACTTCTTGTTTATGACCTCTTTTCTTTTTGATTACCCGCTTTGTAGTTTTAATTGTTTGCACTTCACCTGTTTCCGTGTGAACTTGGGTAATTTGAACTGTTTCAGGTGCTTCCTCAACAACTCTGGCAGTGTCAGGTTTGTGTAATTCGGTGATTGGTGTGGTAGTATCGTCAGTGAGTTCTTCTGTCTTATGTACCGTTATAATGGGTTGTGTATCATCTTCTTGTTCAGTGGTGATTTGTGTAGTTTCTACTTTTGGACCTACCTTCTTCTTGATTGTGCGTTTGGTAACTTTTTTGTGTGTTTTCTTACCATCTGGCGCTACAGATTCTTCCATGGTTGTCTCTTCGGGCAGTTCTATGACGTCGACTGGCTTAAAGTCCTCGGCCACCTCAGGTGCTGTTTCTTCTGTGACGGTGACGGTTGTGATCGGAGCTTCACTGTCTTTTTCGACGGTCGTGATTTCTGTGACTTCCTCCTTAGGGCCCTTCTTCTTTTTGATGACCCGCTTCGTGGTCTTGACGGACTTGACTTCACCCGTCTGTGTGCGAACTTGTGTGATCTGCACGGTTTCAGGAGCTTCTTCGACTATTTCAGCTGTTTCGTGTTTGTCTAAGTCTTTGAGAGGTGTAGTGGTGTCGTCTGTGAGATCCTCAGTTTTGTGTACGGAAACAATGGGTTGTTTGTCGTCTTCTTGTTCAGTGACGATTTCCGTTGTTTCGACCTTTGGACCTAACTTCTTTTTGATGACTCGTCGTGTGACTTTCTTTTGTTTCGTTTTACCATCCGGAGCAACGGACTCTTCGACAGTCGTCTCTTCAGGCAACTCGAAGATTTCAACAGGTTTCATCTGTTCGGGTGTTGTTTCTTCAGTAATTACTACTGATGTGATTGGAGCTTCGTCCTCCTTTTCAACGGTAGTAATTTCAGTAACTTCTTGTTTAGGACCCTTTTTCTTTTTGATAACACGCTTTGTGGTTTTAATCGTTTGCACATCACCGCTTTCCGTCTTAACTTGGGTAATTTGAACTGTTTCAGGTGCTTCCTCAACAATTCTGGCAGTGTCAGGTTTGTGTAATTCGGTGATTGGTGTGGTAGTATCGTCAGTGAGTTCTTCTGTCTTATGTACCGTTATAATAGGTTGTGAATCATCTTCTTGTTCAGTGGTGATTTGTGTGGTTTCTATTTTAGGACCTACCTTCTTCTTGATTGTGCGTTTGGTAACCTTTTTGTGTGTTTTCTTACCATCTGGCGTTACAGATTCCTCGACGGTGGTCTCTTCGGGTAGTTCTACGACATCAACTGACTTGAAGTCCTCGGTCACCTCAGGTCTTTTATCTTCAGTAACAGTGACAGTTGTAATTGGAGTTTCGTCATCTTTTTCGACTGTTGTTATTTCAGTTACTTCTTCTTTGGGGCCCTTTTTCGTCCTTATCACACGCTTTGTGGTTTTGATTTTCTTGATATCACCTGTTTCCGTGCGCACGTGTGTAACCTGAACTGTTTCAGGTTTTTCTTCAACAATTTTTGCTATGTCTGGTTTTTGTAGTTTATTGAGAGGTGTTGTTGTGTCATCAGTTAGCTCTTCAGTTTTGTGAATTGAAACAGTGGGCTGTTTGTTATCTTCCTGTTCGGTAATAATGTGTGTTGTTTCAATCTTAGGACCTACCTTTTTCCTTATAATTTGTTTAGTTATTTTCTTTTTTATGGGCTTACCATCAGGTGATATTGACTCTTCAACAGCAGTCTCCTCAGGAAGTTCTACAATTTCTTCCGGCAAATTTATTTCAGTGACTTGTTGCGTTTGATTTTCAATAATTTCTTCGGGTTTCAATTCTATGAGCTCTACAATAGATGTAGGTTGTGTTTTACTTATTACGGTATCATTTTCTTCCAAAACATTATTTGTTTTTGATTTTTTGATCTTCTTTTTCATATGTTTAATTTTAGATTCTACTATATCATCTCCAGACTCTTCCAAAAGTTCGAAAATTATGGGTGATTTATCTTCGTCAATTAACTCCTCAATTTGGACTTGGGCTTGCATTTTCGGTATATGCAAAAATTCATCAGGCATTTCAATTGTGCTTTTTTCTGTTACATCACTTTCGAGCGTTTCATCGCCTTCATATTCTTCAATATTTAAATCATGACAGATATCCTGCTTTGGTTGCTTTGTTTCTTCATCCTCTAAAGTTTCTTCAATTACCACATGTCCTTCTTCTGAATCGCTTTGTTTCGATCTTCTCTTCTTTCTTATAATAGTTCGCTTAGTTTTTATTTGTATAGGTTCCGAATTTCCGGGAGCTTGTACAAATTTTGTAATTATTTCTTCGCTTTCTTCAATATCAGATGATTTTGGTGATTGAGTTAACTCTGAAAATGTATTTATTTGTGTTATAGTTTTTATGAGTAGGTGCGATTTTATTCATATGGGAATATTAATCGCTAAGTGGTCATTATTTTGCAACGTATAGTCATTATGTGAAACCATGTAAAAAAGTGAAATATTGTTAAATGTAATTTATCGTCATTTAGTTGGGTAAACTATTCGGTCAAATATCTTAACTATAATTGACCAAAAAAATATTATTGGCAAATTAAACTGTTATTTGCGAGAATGGAGGCTTAAGAAAAATGCTTCTTTAACCTTTGAATTCCCAGCTTTACGCCGTATGTTTTGTAGTCACTCCATAATGGAAATAATTGAGGTTATCTCGAAAAGCTGCTTGGCTGAAGTGAGAATAAAATTGGCTGCCTGCTGTGTGTCATTTTTGCTTGGGTCAAAATATGGCAATATATATATGGTGTATACCATGGCAAAGCAAGCTTCATCGCGGTTAAAGAGATGGTGATACAAATAGGTGTTGTTAAGACAACATAATCAGTGTGGTTAAAAGATTGGCTTGGATTGGCTGCGCTACGTATCGCGGTCAGATTTTGTGTACATTTAAGATATAAATTTGTAAACTGTACCCATGATATCCGAGTAATCCTAGTTCAGCCTAACGTTCCAAATAAATAAAAGGAGATGATTCTTAGCCTTTATATTTTTTGCCAGCCACAAATAAAACTTAGTTTTGGAGATAGGTTTTAATATTACTCATGGAAGAATAAAAAAACAAAACAAAATTCTCAATAATTAAATTTTTGTAGATATAATTGAAATTGAATAATGGTTTTACAATGCATTTTTACAACTCAGAAAACAGCGCTTAGTCCTTGTGGGTGGTGGCCGTTTCTTCTAGCAGTTGGGTTCCGGGTGTTATACATACATATGACAGTCGATACGATATGTCAAAAAAAAAACTGTTTCCCGGTCTAATTTTAGAGTATCAGTGGCTCATAATAATAGGGTAGTAGAGCTGAGATGAAAGCCGCTCCGTTTAAAATTATACAGTGGTAATAATGTTTGTATTTATGTTTTGACATAAAATATGACCGTATTGCAGTTTTTTGATTTAAATTATTTTTGATTCTCCCAAACTCGCGATTCGGGACTAACACTGTGCGTAGGTATTATAACTGCAATGTGTATTTTTGGTATACAATATGGAACTTTGAACAAACTATATTTTAAGAAGTGAAGACTCACACTAAAAACACAGAGCAGTCATTTACTTAAAATATTTTTTTAAACCATTAAGTTTTGTATTCGTAACGTTTTTAATAACGTCAGTATACATGTATAGCATTTTTTTGGCGTTGACATAACTTTATACCGCGCCAGAAGTTAATTGCAGTTATGTAGTCTGAGAACCGACTCGTTTTCCGAATTACCCTTCTCCGACTGGTTGCTTTACCGATATTTCTGCGGTTGATCGCTTTTTTTTATTAATATTTTTTCGGTAAAGCGTAAGCTCAGCTGGAGGACCATAATCTAGAAAACCAATCTGAGCCCATGTACCAACGCTATAAAATGAAAACTTACCATGAGTGTGCGCCTCTTGTTCGGTAATTAAAATTTTATGGTGGTCTTCATCAGTTGTAGTCACTTTACTTTCCAAAAATTTAGGCTTCTTTTCAGAGTAAGGCACTGTTTGTTCATCGACAAATTCTGCAGAAACCTCAACTTCATTTGCAACTGTGAAAGTTTTTCTTATTTTTTGTGATTTGGTTTCTGGTATATTTAATTCGGTTTCATCTTGGAGACTTCCACTGTCTGTAATTATTAGTGGAGTTACACTAGTTGATGTTATTTTTGTGGTTTCGATCTGTGTTTTTGGTGTTACTAGTTCTTTAACTTGAGTTTCTGCAACGTTTTCTGTGCATTGTACGTGTGTTAATAATGTAACAGATTTTTCAGCTGTTGCAGATTTTATTTGGTCTGTTTTGAAAGTGTCTTGTGAATCTTCTTGTGTAATTTCATCAACTGTTATACTTTCTGAGGTATTAACAGTTACCAATGCTTTTTCTAGAGGAGCCAGTTTTTCAAAGTTCATATTAACTTCGCTTTCGTGTACAACTATCGAACTTTGGCTAATGGGACGCATTTCAATGTGTTTTTCTTGAACGTTTATTTCTTCGCGATCCAATGTTTTGATCGATGAAATATTCTCTCCGATAACAATTTCCAATCGTTCAATAGGTTTCATTTCTAGTAGTTCTTCCGTTACTTCTTTTGGTTCTGCTTTTGAGACCAGTATGTCCTTTGGCGTTTCTTGTGCGACATTTTCAGTTACAGTGTAAGTTTTATAGGCCTTAACGTCTACAGATGCTTTATTGACTTCTGGTCCTGAGGAAATAAGCAAATCTTCGATATTTTCCACGATTTCAGGCTTAATGTTAGATATTTCTTGATATGTTATATGACTTTCATCTGCCTTTTCTGGTTTTAAATCATATGATTTTTCAAAAGTTTCTGGTTTTTCACCTGCAATAACTTCTATTTGTTGAATTGATTTCATTTCTGTTATATGTTTCTCGGCAGTTTTATAGTTTTCTTCACGGCTCTGGACTTGATCTGAAATTTCATGTACCAAATTTTCAGAAGTTGTATAGCTTTTATGTAGCTCGAGCTCGTAATTAATTTGACCTTCTGTTGGTTCAAAGGTTTCGTCAAAAGTCTTCAAGCTTTCCATGGTTTGAGGTTGAGTATTAATGAGTTCTTTTAAAGTAGTTTGCTTCGATACTGCTTTTTCATTCTTAGTAGTTCGATCATCCAATTTTTCAAACTCCTCTATTGTTACAGTTTCTGTTGTAGTAATATGGTTGACAGGTTTTATATCCACTTTTTGTTTTCTGCTTACTGGGATATTTTCGGAGGGCATATCTTGCTCTTTTTCTGCTCCAATGGTATCTGTTATAGTAATGTGTTGCTTCGGTTCGATTGCGATTTCTGGAATTTCTTCTTGTGGTGCTTTATCATCGGCTAAAGTCACCTCTGATTCTTTCAAACTTATTTCTTCTACTTGAATTGGTAAATTTGTAACATAAGTTTCTTCAGTATGCTTAAGTGATTCTAATGTCTTAGTTTCAATCATGTGTTCTTTTTCTGTTATGTCAACCTCTGTTACTGTAAGATGTTGACCTAATTCTAAGTTGAATGAAGGAACCAGTTCTTTTATTTTTTCCAAAGGCTTTATTTCTGTGGGTCTTTCTTCGTATTTCGTCTCTTGCACGAGAAGTGGTTTCACCGATTCTACAGTAATGCCCCCAATTTTTTCTTTTTTACCGTCAATAACATCTATCTTTTCTTCAGTTTCTGATAATTGTAGTATTTCAACATTGATGTGTTTATGAGTTGTCAAACTAACTTCGTTTTTAACAGGTTTTGGTATCTTGTTTTCTTTCAATGCCTCTTCTTTTTCGGCTAATATATTTTCTGATATTTTTAAGCTATCTGTAGGCTCTATGCTAACTCCAACTTGCTGAGATTTCATTTCGCTAGGAGATACTAAAGTTACCTCTTTTTCACTTGGAATTGTTTCATTGATATCTATGCTTGCACACATTGATATATCAACAGTAGGTTTTAATGTTTTACTCTCCTGTAACAATTCTTTAGCATGGAATATTTCTTCTTTCTCAGAAGACGTAATTTCAGTTATATTAACAGATTTCTTTTCTTGAAGACTTGGACTTACTGTTTCACCTTTAACTAAAGGCATTGATTCAAATGTTTTTTCTGATTCTGTAACGATTGTTTCTGTAATGTCAATTGACTTTTGTTCATCAATAATACCCGTAGATTGACGCACAGTGAGTACATCTTTTTCATAGGTATCCTCAACTTCACCAATAAATTGAACTGATTCTTCAATTGCTTCTTGTATGCCATGGGTTGTTGTTGCATTTGTTAATGCTAATTTCGGCATATGCAAATCTTCGGTGTCTTGGCTTATTAGAACTTCTGTTCTATGAATAGGCTGCTTTTCACTAATTGACGAAAGAGCAGTTGTGGTAAAAGGTTCTGGTAGGCGATTTAGTTCATCTTCCTTTTCTATTGTTTGTATTTCTGAGATCTCTTTAGCTGTTATTTCTATAATTTTTTCGGTTGCCTTGTACAAATCGGTTTTAGAGTCGATTAAATTAGTTTCTTTTTCACCCACTAATATTTCAGTGCTTTCTATATGTTTTTGTAATTTGTCACTTGTCAATAAAGCCTTTGAAGTTTTTACAGTTGCATCTTTAAGGTTTTCAACGTTATTAGAGACTACGATTTCAGTATCTATAGAACTACTAAATGGAACAAAAGCAATTGATGCATCAATTTTAGGTTGTAACAGTTGTACGTCAAGCTCTTTTTCTTTGTCAATAATTTCAGTGTAACTGGTAATAACAGCTTCCGTTTCAGTAATATGACTTTTGACAGTAGATGTTGTAGGTAATTGTTCATGTATCAAAGATTCGCTTTCTCCTAGTATTATTTCCATTTGTTCAAACGTATTTTTGAATATAGGTGTAACGTTTGATTTTTGTAATGTTACTTTCTCGTCTCTAAATTCTTCTGGTACTTCACTTGTTATTATTTCTTCCGTATGAGCAGTTTTTCCATATATTTCATCAATTTTGGGTAACGCCTTTTTATAATCATTTTCTAATTCATTTGTGTCTTCGAGATTATCGGAGTGTGACGTAACTTCTGAAGTTTCTAAACTTTGTTGACAAATGATTGAAAATTCCGCTTTTTGTTTATCGGGTACTGCAGATGCAGATAAGACATTTTCATGCTCAATGGCTACTTTTTCGTCATGCTGAGGAGCTTGTAACGTGGATAAAGAAATTGTGGGTTTTATTAAATTATCAATTTGTTTTTCAACTAGTTTTTCTTCCGAAGAGTGAACCAGGATTTCTTGTTGAGATATGGCTTCCGATATTACACTGGCTTGCTTTGCTTTAGCCCAAGATATATTTTCCATACTTTCTAGAACTTCAGGTGCAATTTCAGTTTTACTTTCTTCAATTAAAATAGCTTGGTTTGAATCTATGTTAAAAGATGCTGAAACTGTATTTGGTTTAAGCTTAGCATCTAACATATTTTCTTTTTCATTATAAGTGGTTGCGCTGACTATTAATTCCTTAAAAGGTATGTTTTCCATGGTAGCTTTTACTGGCGTATTTTTAATATTATCTTCCGTGTAACCAACTGTAGAATCTACTGTCACTTCCGACAAAACAGCCACTGGACGCCCAGTAATATCTGTAGATGCTTTAAACGTCTGCGTGGTAGTACTACTGTAATCACTTTCTTTTTCATGTTGCAATATTTCGGTTACTTTCAGAATTTCATCAGATGAAATGATCTCTGGGATCAAAAACTTAACATCAGGCTGCAAATCTTTTTGCAAAATTGATTGACTATCTAGAGTTTCATTTTGAGATATTTGTAAAGGAGTCAAATTATTAGATACAATTTGTGCTTCTTCGAAATTTGGAACTTGTGTATCCAGATTTTCTAGAGTGTCGCGAGGGTTAACCTCGGAAACTACTGCAAGTTTACGATCTGTGTCTATGTCAACCTTCGCAAATATATTTGGTTTAGGTTTTTCTGTTTCAAACTTTTGCTCAGTGAGACTAGGAACAATTTCTGTAACATTCAAACTTTCTTTGCCAATAAATGTAGTTTGGGCTGCACTCTGAGGTACAATATTTTCTGGTAGCTGTTGAAGTTGTTCCTCTATTGTCGTTTGAAGAATTGTAATTTCTTTTTGTAAATCTCTCGATTCTGAAGCTGTTTCTGTTAAGTTTGATTGTACTGGCATAAAATCAATTTGATCCGCCGTATTTACTTCTTCAGATAGTGGAGTTTTTAAGGGATGGCTAGGTGCAGATTGCGCATGCATGCTATCAGGTATTTTGTTCAAACTCAGCTTATTTTCACACTCAGATGATTCTGTTTCAGATACTGTTATTGGTATATTGGGAATGAGCGATGAAACCACAACTTCTGGCTTCCTTGGAGTATATTCTTCTGTAGATTCTTTATCATGTATTTGAGGATATGTTACAATTTTGGCCTTAGTTGTAATAATAGTTTCAATTGCAGATTCTTCTGTTGCTTTTTCCATTAATTTGATATCATCAGTAGAATTCATTTGTAATGTTTCTGATGTAATAAGTGATTCAAATGCTTTCAAGTCTAAGTCAGCCTTAGCTGTTAGTTTATCATCCCGTAACACTAGATCTTTTTCACTTTCATGAACTTGAACTTCATCTACAACATTTTTATCTAGTGCCGATATTGCGATGTCAGCTTTAGTGCCAACAATTGGTTTTGATTCTTCCAAAGACGACTCAGAATCGTGAACACTGGTTTCTAAATTAAACTTATGCTGAAGTTCGTTGATACCGATAGTGGCTTTTTTATGAGTTACTGTATCAGCTACAAACTCTGATTCCTTTATATGTGATGTTGTTACAGTGTTACTTAGTCCTGTATGCAACATTATGTCCTTATTTACAGACACTTGGGCCGGCAATTCTTTGATCGAGAGTTCTCCTTCTTTTTCATGTAATTCTTCAATAGAAATTAACAAGCTATCTTTTGATGCAATGTCTATATTGGCTTCCTGAACCGGTGGCAGTTTAAGTGCTGATAAAACTCCTTCTCGTTCTTGGACATTGTGAACTTCTGTTACAACTTGATTAGAAACGAGAACATCTTTACGTGCCGTTTCAGTGGGAACAATCAGTTCAGGATAATATTTACCCGACTTATCTTCTACAAAAACTTCTCCAACTTGTATTGATTCTAATAAATTAAAATTGAGTTTTGATTTCACTGTCTTCTCTACACTCAAAGTGTCAACGTCACTTTCTTTCATTTCTTCATTAACTTCCAAAACATTTAGCCCTACTAAAGGTGAAAATGCAATTGTAGCATTGGATTTTTTCATTGGGGTTTCTTGAAGAGGTGACTCTTTTACAGGTACTATATCCTCGGTAATGTTAAGCGCGTCTTTCAAAATCATCGTTGTCTTAGCAACATCGGAGAGCTTTTCTTCCTTCTTGAAATCAGATGTAGACATGTTGGGATAAATTTCCGTTGTGACAAAAGATTCCACTGGTATGATAGCCTTGTTTGCAATATTCTCCATAGTGCCCTTATTTATTTGGTACTCATTTAAAGAACTACTTATTTCGACTTCGGTTACAAGTAAAGGCTCAATTTCATTGAGTGATGGTTTTATTGTTACTTTTGCATTTTCTTTAATTTGCAATGGTATTTCCTTTTCCTGAACTTCTTGCATATCAGCAATTAAAGAATAATTCGTATCGAATTTGAGATTAGCTGTTACATCTGCAACTGCCTTATCAGAGAGAATATGTGTCACTTCACTAGCAGGGACTACCTCAACTTTGTTTTCAGAAATATCTGTGGCAATTGTAGTAACATACGGTATATCATCTTTTTCCAGAATACCGGTTTCATCCTCAACATTGTGTTCTTGTTTTTCGTTTGGTTGTTTTGTTTTTATTGTTTTGATATTTTCTTCTACTGATATTTCTTCAATTTGCTGTTCTTCAATACCTATTTTCTGTTTAGTGTGTTTTTTGCGTTTGACTTGTTCTTTTTCTTTCAAATCTGTGAAATTATAGTATTGTGTTTGAAGTGAAAACAGTAAATATTTAATTATTAAATATTTAATTACTAAACTAATTTTAAAAAGTAGGCGTGTGTTTTAAGTGAAGCATTTATGTCGTATAGTATATTGAATTCCGCTAGTATTAACATAGATAATATTTTATTATTATTAATAAAAATGTTAGTACTTACTTTCTTAGACTCGAGTCACACGTCATAAAAATTAATATTATTCAAAATGAAGCACATCCTTGAAGCCAAACGCAGATTTTAAATGCTGTATAGAATAAAATTAATAATATTTAAGCGGGTACAACATGTGAAAATACCTTAAAGCATTTTAAATTCATTGTAATACAATAATAGTGCAGTTGGTAGAAAGTAGCTGGATGTTTTAACTTCAAACGGGTAAATTAAAACAATTATGCTTTGAAAGTAAGCCTATTTCCGCTGTCACTATTGAGAAGATATTTTCACATATGTAATAATACATGCTACTACGTACTATAATTAAATTATATGGCTGGTGACATTAGTAGCTCACACCATTTTTATGTTTTTATATTCCAATTTATGCTTATGGCTCCATCGTTATACGATGATTTTGCCAACGTCAAGGTTGTAAAAGACACTGTGATAGTTATTGATTAATGCATTAGATCGGTCCATGAAATATATACTATAAGGTTTTCATATACCTATCTATATTATTATAGAGAAAATGGAGTTGATCGATAGAAAATTATGCTTGCTTAAAGCGTTTATTTGATTCATGGTGAACTTGCTGTTGGATCGAATCACAGTGGATGGACGTAATGGATGGAGTGGATCTTTCTCCATTCGGTCGGTCAATAATAAATTTTGGCTAAGAAATAAAGCTGGTAGATGTCGAACAAATTTAGTTGGGGCTTACGATATTGAATATGATATTTCGTATCTGCCATCTACTTAAATTCACTACAGCATTTAATACACTACAAGGTTAAAAAATAAGTATTGTCAACTAAAATAAATGTTTTAACATGGTATAGACATGACGAATAATGTGATTATTTTTAACTAATTGTTCAGGATACTTAGGCATTTATATTCTTTATTGTGATTGTAAAATTTAAATTAATAGAAGCGAATTAAAGCCGTTCCTTGCTCGCACCTGAATGTGTTAATCATACAAAGCATGAGTTATAGATTAACGCTGTTGTGAAATTATTTTGAACAAGCTTACCGCGAACAACGTCATCCGAGATTTTTGTAGTATCTGCAACAAATAATTTATACATTAGTACAAAATAATCACACTAATCCAGCAGTCGCAAGTGCGGCCTCAAGACATAAGTTCCTAGGTTTTATAAATGTCATATGACAAAATCTTTGTAATTTTCATTTATCTGATTAGTTTTAAATACATCCAAATTCTCTCTTTTTCAGTCCTGAGAATCGAACCCAGAATACTAAAAAGCTAATAACAAAAAAATGCTATAATATATACATACATTCTTCGTAAAAAAAGTAGCGTCGCTAATGATCTTTAGAGTAAAGAAGGTATATAACGGAGCGTTACCTTTAATCACTGTAGCCGTGCGTGTTTCTGCAGTATGTTCAGCAGACGATTCCACTATAACCTGTATGAGAGCAAAACACAAGTTCCAATAAATAAAACAGATTTCTACCTTAACTTGTACAGGGTTTTTACTCCACCATTCTTCAATGGTTGCGGCTCAAAGTATGTAAATATTCGAACCAGACATGCAGTGAAAATTATGAAATTACGGTTGCAGTAATTGTATCAATAAGTGATCTTAATTATATATAATTGATCATTACGATACTTAACTGTATATTAAGAACAGAATGCTCAAAAAATCGTGTCTGGGTTAATTGCCAAATTAATTCTTAACTTGATATAGATTGTTCATAGTCATACGTGCTCGCTTTCAAATATGCACAGTTAGGAGGCACCTTTAATTTACTCCTCACAAACCCAAGGAGTACGTTCTTCGATCAATATAATTCGTTGTAGATATAATTTATGGTACAATTTAAGAAGATTGATATGCAAAACTACTGCGTACTTTTAATGTACAAAAATTTACGGCTGGCCTCTAACATTGAAAATAAGAAATAGTCAAGAACAATCACATCTTTTTCCGCATCAAATAATAGTTACTTTACCTCATGTGCTTCTTTTTGCTCCCAGGAACGTGGCTTGAAATCTTCTGGATAGAAATGCGCAATAACTTCTTCAACTGAAGAATGTTTCAATTCCACCATTTTCAAGAAAGCACGAAAGCCGACTTTAGCTGCGATCACATCTTCATCCTGAGTAGTTTCCTCGGTAAGTACTTCTGTAATGAGTGCACCGTGACCTTGTCGCTCAACTAATCGAACTAAAGCAGACTGCGATTGTGGAACCCGCAATGCTGGGAAATATTGTGAATCATACAAGCTCTCAATTTGTTCTGTCGTGATACCACTTCTCATCATAAAACCTATTTTAGCTAATTCTCGTAATGGTGATTCACCAGGACCAAATTCTTTAGCGTTAATAACTTCTAAAAGTTCATTTATTTCTGCTACGGCACGTGAATCACTATCTACCATTTTTATTATGCCTTTCTGAGTTTCGTAAGATTTCTCAAATGGTTGTACCATTTCTTCTTTTTCTGTTTGCGATGATATGAGGTAGTCATGGGGAGTAACAACTGGTTCAGCCTTTTCTTCTTTTGGTTCTGGTTTCTCTTTTTGATCTACCTTTTTATAACTCGCAACATCGCTAGTTTCCACATAATCAGCTTGACTAACGACTGTTTTTGCTTTCTTTTTATCGATTTTCTTTATAGTTTTGGGTTGCTCGATTATCTGGACTTCTTCAGTCACAATTGCAGAATCAGTGATATCTTCTTCAACTTTCTTTGCAGTTTCTTCCTTTACAGTATCTTCTTCACGCTTAATAACTTTTTCTTTTTTACCTTTCTGTTTAATAATTTTAGCTTTTTTGGCCTTTTCTGCGCTATCGAATACTTGTAGTTTTGCTTTAGTAATAGCCATGCCTATATCACTTACAGCTTTACACATGTATGTTCCTTCGTACGCCTTCACGCAATCTTTGATTGTACATGTCGTACGGTTATCTTTATTCTCAATTATATAACGGTCATCTGTCCTTATAACTTTATCGTCCTTATACCAAATTATTTCTGAAATGAAAATAATACGTGAACACACATATATAACTTCATTACTTAAGTATTTAAATCATATGAGATGCAATATAGTTGCCGGCACATATACAGTACACGGAACCTATGTTAGCGTTCAGTAAAAATAATTAAGAGTTTAGATGCATTAGGAATACGACACTTACGATATGCTATTCATTAGGAACAGACGCTTCGGTTTTATATCGATAAGTAATCCAAAAAAATCCCACCTCATACCTAGCTCATCACGTTTACCTTATTTAGCTTGGATTACTTAAACTAATCTAGTTATGTAACAGAAGAAAGCATTACAACAACTTTAATTAAGGTTGCAGTTATTTATAATACCTGGAGTAGGATTTCCACTGTAAATAGCCTCGAATGTAACAGTTTCTTCTTCGTCTACCCGTTCTCCCAATATATCTTTCACAAACGTAGGTACGGATTGCGTAGCTGAAAAGAAAAGAAATACATTATCAGGTTTTGGCACGTTCGTTATTCTTTTCAGGTTCTGAGTAGGTCAGTATTAAGATAGTGTATCACCGTGAGTTTAGTCAGTACAAGTTCACACAAGTGCATATCTCTACGTCTACCCCAACTGGAGGGCTCCACGTGAATTACCACCATTTAAAACAAGATAAGCTTTCTTTTTTTCTATTTCAAGTAACCGGCTTTTACGAAACTAGCATAGCTTTTATGTATTGTCTGTACAATTTCAATATTAAAGCTTTTTATTTGAACTGCGCCTTTGCACTTTTAAAAAGTCGGTACTCTAGGAGTATAAGTTTAAATACACCTTAAATAAAATTACCTTTTAAGGCAGCTTGTAGTTCCTCCATGTGTGTAACCCATTCAGGTTTCCTGTATTCTTTAGTTCCAATTATACCTTTAAACACAATAAAAGTTGTTTACACTTGGACATAAATGAACTTCGTTGAAGTGCGTAAATCGCTTAATGTGATTTTGTATTTTTATCCAAACATATTAATGCTGTAGTTAACCAATTTCAAAATATAATTTGATTTAAGAGACCAGACTGCTCTTTGTATTGGTTTAAATAACGTTAGTGTAATGGTACAGGTGTTTAGTGTATAAAGTATTGTAAGTACTTAGGACCGGGTAAGGAATAGTCACAAAGGTATATACGGCGACGAGAACTGCTGAAACTGGAAGCATAGAAAATGTATGATAAAAATCAAACTTATTTGGCATTATAAAATACAAATTAAAGTCCTTACTTTCTACAGAAAGAGCTGCAATCGTTGAAGTTACTCCTAGAGGATTATATGCTTCAAATACTATTTCCCCAGTGTCGTCTTGATATACTTCAGGTATAATTAGTATCGAAGTACCATCTTCCATTTCCTCTATTTGATATTCTTGTGACCGAATTATTTCAACACCTTGCTTAAGCCACCTTACTTGAGGTTTAGGCATGCCTATAGCCTTAGCTTCCAACCTAAAATGTATTCATAGGTTAACTGTTATTTTTTCTAATTGGTTATGATATCATGCATAATAGCCATTGCTGATAGACGACAAAGGGCAACACCAGTGTGTGTCGCACACAGTCGCACTGGTTACCCAATAAGACATGGTGGACACAAAAAAAAATTATCTATAAAAAGCATCAAAGGGAGCTAACCCTTCAATGCTAATTATAAAGAAATGCGAGATACTCATAATTCACTATGTTTATTATCATTGAAGAACTGTGGATGTATTCATTCCTTTTAAGCTTTCGGCAGAGAACATAATATGGGTAATAAATTGACATAATATTATTAACGTGCGAATAAATAATATAAATTGTCAGACCTGGTTAGTTCACCTTCTGTGGTAGAAATAACAGTTGGTAATGCTTTTACAATACGAGGTGCGAATTCTTCTATATCACTTGTTTTCTGTAACGTAAGTGAAGTAATGTTCATATTATATTAAAATGTTATGTTGATTAAATTAACATGCTAAATAAAGTTTAGAAAAAGGAATATTTTACCTCATCACTTAGTATGTCTTCCTCCGAAGCACTTGGCACATACTCATATGCTAGAAAAATAAATTGATAAAAATTACTATACATAAAAGTGCACTGTTTGAAATTATTCACAAGTGCATTATTCCTATACAGTACTTGAATTTAATTCTATAGCCATTCATGTGTTATTAAGAATACAAGATTGTCGCTTTAGTCAACTCAAAATTATATTTAAATAAACGGAATTATACACCCACAACAAAAGGGATGCGACGCAGTTAACATTCATGAAGCTCTCATAACACAAGCACTTGACTCCGTTATTTTAACTTAATATCACAATAATTTAATATAGTTCTTAAACATTTGGCATCTCTAGTAAACAGAATACCTTTAAGAAACCAGTGCCTAAAACTTTACCACTTAAGACGATTTACCTAATAGATATTAAGTAGTAACATAGTTATAAGAAATATTTATTATCATATTAAACTGATATTCAGGTTTTTATATGATTAAAAATATGTATAATTATATTTTAAATAAAGTATAACTTATTTTGATGCTTCAGTTCTGTACACACACGAATATTTTGATAAATATGTAATATTAACTGAATATTAAATATTAACTAAATTAATATTAACGTTGCAATATCGTTATTTATACGACATGCACAATTTGAATCATAAATGTTTCAAATTGAAAATTTATTTACATCTAGTCAAATTATCAATTTGTATAATATGATTTGTGATACATAGATTATTTTTATTTCAAAATTCAATCAAGTTAACGATACGTTTACGTTACCAAACGACAACATTTTCGTACTCGCGTTCTGTATTCCGTCAAGTCGGTGTTTTATTTACCATTTGCTTTTGGTTCACTCAATGCCACGATTTTCCTCATAAAACTTTTTTTAATAATACTCAATATTACAAGGTTATAATTTAAGCTTTCAAAATATGTATTATCTATATTTCAGTGTCGACCAAAATTCAAACTTCAAATTGTTCTACAGATGCATGGCAGGTGTGGTAAAATGTTAATATAAAGTAAATTGGGGTGAATTAATGTGAATAATTACATACACTCCTTATTTTTAAATATTCATGCAAACTATTTTTACATGCAATGATGAAAGTAGAATTTACGTCGCTACCTTCAATGTCAACAGTACATTCGCAGTTACAACTTCCAAATTCATTTGTAGCTACGCAAGTGTATATTCCTGACATCTCAGGGAACGCTTCTTTTATGCATAACTCACATAAGCCCGATTCCTGTCGGGCAACTGTTATATCTCTAGCTCTTTGAACAGGAGTACCATTATGATACCAATCTATTTGTGGCCAGGGTTGACCCTTGATTTTACAAGAAAGTTTTATTGGTTCGCCATCCATTATAGTTACAGAATCTAAAGGTGTAATAATTATTGGCGCCTGCCCAATAAATTCCTTATCTTGTTGTTCTAACAATGAAGCAGAACATGAAACTGATCCTGCAAAGTTTTCTGCTCTACATGTGACGACTCCTAAGAAATCTTTGCTAATATTTTCAATGCATAGACACGATACGTTTTCCCTGTTTGTTACATATATATTAGTTAATTTATTTTGTTTAGCATAAGTGGTTACTTCTCTTGTGTCTATGAACCATTGGAAAGATGCAGTTGGACTAGATGTAACTTCGGCTTCTAATAGTACAATATCTCCTAAAATGACCTGTTTAGGTCGAATAGGTTTAATGAAAACAGGTGGTGAAATTTGATCTTCACTTAATGATTTGATTAGTTTTATGGAACTTGCTGATTTTGCAACCACGTTATTTTTTTCGACGATTACTTCATATTTTCCTACTTTCTTTTTGTCTACATTTTGTAGTTTTATTGTTGATGTTCCATATTCAGTGTGAATGACACAGTCCTCACTTGGTTCGAGGAGTTGGTTGTTGCGGTACCACGTCACTTTGTTATCATCTGCAGGCTCATATGCAACTATCAATTCGAAAGTGCTATTTTCCAATACGTTCATGGCCTTAATTGGCTCAATTATAAATGGTTCCGTCTCTGTAAAATAGTGTTCTAGTTAATTTAATATTTTTATTTATTTACCAGGGTATTACTTATATGTAAAAACATGTTACTTGCGAAATTTTAAATCGCCAACCCTTAAAACTTCAATTTCTATTTTGTCATATTCTTGTAATAAATTATTAACCACTCTTAGTACTAATGAATAGTTGGCCAAGTTAAAATGAATAATTAAGCCTTTTAAAATGCTAATCCCTTTTAAACCACCAACCAACCACGAGTATATAAATACAAAAGACATATTATTATGTATATTAATATTTATATTGGGTTTAATGAATACTGGTTTTTTGACAGAGTACATTTTGACGAAATTAATCTTAATTACTTTCTAATTAGAGTAGATTTTAAAATACTATGCTCATATAAAGTAATTATAGGTTCAATTCGTATTAATTTTTCTGTGTAATTAAAGCCTTAAACTTTTTTGTATATAAGAATCATTCATTTAAGATATGCTGTTAATACCCGTATTTGTACCTATCAAATGGTACATATTTTTTTTGGTAATTTACATATCCTTAAATGTACACAACATTTTGGGGGACTAATGTATACGGCAGGTATATTTTTTTTATTTTAAGACAGAAAGCGTCTATATCTATTTTTGGAACAATCAAACGAAGCTTAAAGTAAGATGCTCTTTAATGTACGGACAAAAAATATTTAAAAGTAGGAAATGCATTGGAGTTAAAAAATGTTACCATTAAAATAGGAGACATAAATATTAAAAATGGAATGATATTCCGCTGTATAAACGGATTGTTATCAAATTGTCATTGTGTGATTGTGAATATTTATAATCCTTGAAAAATAGTTTCTTCTTTATTCTATTCAAATACATGTTGTGTTCTCAACAATTGATGTTTTTCTTTAGAGATAAATGTGAAGTCAGTAAAAAATCAGTATAATTTCTATATACATCACGATTGTTAGGAACAATTTATGAATGTAACCATGCATCTGCGTGTAATGGACAATTTAAAGAATTATTCTACACCATGGCATATACCGTCCCTAATGCACAAATTATCATAAAAAAGTACTATCAAAGAGGCTTTTATTAAAATCTTACCTTTCTTTTCGTCCTTTTGAATCTTTTTCTTAATTTGTTTGCGTTTAACTATGGTAGTAGTTTCTTCCTCAACTTCTTGCACTGGCTCTTCCACGACTTTCTCAATTACATTAGTTTCTTCAACAATAGTTTCTTCTACAGACTTGTCTTTTACGATTTTCTTCTTTTTCTTTTGCTCAAATTTCTCGGGCATAAGATTAAGTTCTTCAGGTTTTTCTTCTTTAGGGGTTTTTTGTTTTAATATAGGTTTAAGAACAACTTCTTCTTCAGGTGCCTCTTCTTTTGGATGTCTTTTACCAGTTGGCCACTTAACTTCCTCAGGCTCAGCTTCTTCCACAGGTTTTTCTTTTTTAACGGGCTTGAGTTTAACTTCTTCAGGCTTTTCTTCTTCTGGCGCTTTCTGCTTTGGAGTTGGCTTGAGGACTACCTCTTCTTTATGTGCCTCCTCTTTCAGACGTCTTTTACCAGTTGGCCACTTGACTTCCTCAGACTGAGCTTCTTCCACGGGTTTTTCTTTTTTAATAGGCTTGAGTTTAACTTCTTCAGGCTTTCCTTCTTCTGGAGCTTTCTGCTTTGGAACTGGCTTAAGAACAACTTCTTCTTTGGGTTCTTCTTCTTTCGGACGGCGTTTGCCGGATGGCCACTTGACCTCCTCAGGCTTTGCCTCTTCTATGGGCTTCTCCTTCTTTATAGGCTTCAGTTGAACTTCTTCAGGCTTTTCTTCTTCTGGCACTTTCTGCTTTGGAATTGGCTTGAGGACTACCTCTTCTTTAGGTGCATCCTCTTTCGGACGTCTTTTACCAGTTGGCCACTTGACTTCCTCAGGCTGAACTTCTGCCACAGGTTTTTCTTTTTTAATAGGTTTGAGTTTAACTTCTTCAGGCTTTTCTTCTTCTGGCGCTTTCTGCTTTGGAATTGGCTTGAGGACTACCTCTTCTTTAGGTTCCTCTTCTTTCGGCCGCCGTTTGCCAGTTGGCCATGTGATTTCCTCAGGTTTAGCTTCCTCTACAGGCTTTTCCTTCCTAATAGGCTTGAGTTGAACTTCTTCAGGTTTTTCTTCTTCTGGAGCTTTCTGCTTTGGAACTGGCTTAAGAACAACTTCTTCTTTGGGTTCCTTTTCTTTCGGACGGCGTTTGCCGGATGGCCACTTGACCTCCTCAGGCTTTGCCTCTTCCATGGGCTTCTCCTTCTTTATAGGCTTCAGTTGAACTTCTTCAGGCTTTTCTTCTTCAGGTGCCTTTTGCTTTGGAATTGGCTTGAGAACGACCTCTTCCTTAGGTTCTTCTTCTTTCGGACGACGTTTGCCAGTTCGCCAGTTGACTTCCTCAGGTTTAGCTTCTTCTACAGGCTTTTCCTTCCTGATGGGCTTGAGTTGAACTTCTTCAGGCTTTTCTTCTTCTGTTGCTTTCTGCTTTGGGATTGGTTTGAGAACAACCTCTTCTTTAGGTTCCTCTTCTTTTGGCCGCCGTTTGCCAGTTGGCCATGTGATTTCCTCAGGTTTAGCTTCCTCTACAGGCTTTTCCTTCCTAATAGGCTTGAGTTGGACTTCTTCAGGTTTTTCTTCTTCTGGAGCTTTCTGCTTTGGAACTGGCTTCAGAACAACTTCTTCTTTGGGTTCTTCTTCTTTCGGACGGCGTTTGCCGGATGGCCACTTGACCTCCTCAGGCTTTGCCTCTTCCATGGGCTTCTCCTTCTTTATAGGCTTCAGTTGAACTTCTTCAGGCTTTTCTTCTTCTGGCACTTTCTGCTTTGGAATTGGCTTGAGGACTACCTCTTCTTTAGATGCATCCTCTTTCGGACGTCTTTTACCAGTTGGCCACTTGATTTCCTCAGGCTGAACTTCTGCCACAGGTTTTTCTTTTTTAATAGGTTTGAGTTTAACTTCTTCAGGCTTTTCTTCTTCTGGCGCTTTCTGCTTTGGAATTGGCTTGAGGACTACCTCTTCTTTAGGTTCCTCTTCTTTCGGCCGCCGTTTGCCAGTTGGCCATGTGATTTCCTCAGGTTTAGCTTCCTCTACAGGCTTTTCCTTCCTAATAGGCTTGAGTTGAACTTCTTCAGGTTTTTCTTCTTCTGGAGCTTTCTGCTTTGGAACTGGCTTAAGAACAACTTCTTCTTTGGGTTCCTTTTCTTTCGGACGGCGTTTGCCGGATGGCCACTTGACCTCCTCAGGCTTTGCCTCTTCCATGGGCTTCTCCTTCTTTATAGGCTTCAGTTGAACTTCTTCAGGCTTTTCTTCTTCAGGTGCCTTTTGCTTTGGAATTGGCTTGAGAACGACCTCTTCCTTAGGTTCTTCTTCTTTCGGACGACGTTTGCCAGTTCGCCAGTTGACTTCCTCAGGTTTAGCTTCTTCTACAGGCTTTTCCTTCCTGATGGGCTTGAGTTGAACTTCTTCAGGCTTTTCTTCTTCTGTTGCTTTCTGCTTTGGGATTGGTTTGAGAACAACCTCTTCTTTAGGTTCCTCTTCTTTCGGCCGCCGTTTGCCAGTTGGCCATGTGATTTCCTCAGGTTTAGCTTCCTCTACAGGCTTTTCCTTCCTAATAGGCTTGAGTTGAACTTCTTCAGGCTTTTCTTCTTCAGGTGCCTTTTGCTTTGGAATTGGCTTGAGAACGACCTCTTCCTTAGGTTCTTCTTCTTTCTGACGACGTTTGCCAGTTCGCCAGTTGACTTCCTCAGGTTTAGCTTCTTCTACAGGCTTTTCCTTCCTGATGGGCTTGAGTTGAACTTCTTCAGGCTTTTCTTCTTCTGTTGCTTTCTGCTTTGGGATAGGTTTGAGAACAACCTCTTCTTTAGGTTCTTCTTCTTTCGGACGGCGTTTGCCAGTTCGCCAGTTGACTTCCTCAGGTTTAGCTTCCTCTACAGGCTTTTCCTTCCTGATAGGCTTGAGTTGGACTTCTTCAGGTTTTTCTTCTTCTGTTGCTTTCTGCTTTGGGATTGGTTTGAGAACAACCTCTTCTTTAGGTTCCTCTTCTTTCGGCCGCCGTTTGCCAGTTGGCCATGTGATTTCCTCAGGTTTAGCTTCCTCTACAGGCTTTTCCTTCCTAATAGGCTTGAGTTGAACTTCTTCAGGCTTTTCTTCTTCAGGTGCCTTTTGCTTTGGAATTGGCTTGAGAACGACCTCTTCCTTAGGTTCTTCTTCTTTCTGACGACGTTTGCCAGTTCGCCAGTTGACTTCCTCAGGTTTAGCTTCTTCTACAGGCTTTTCCTTCCTGATGGGCTTGAGTTGAACTTCTTCAGGCTTTTCTTCTTCTGGTGCTTTTTGCTTTGGGATTGGCTTAAGAAGAACCTCTTCTTTGGGTTCTTCTTCTTTTGGACGCCTCTTGCCTGATGGCCACTTGACTTCTTCAGGCTTCGCTTCTTCAATAGCCTTTTCCTTCTTGGTGGGCTTAAGTTGGACTTCTTCAGGTTTTACCTCTTCGGATTTCTGTCGCCTTGGTATTGGCTTTAAGACAACTTCTTCCTTACGTTGCTCTTCGTGTGGACGTCGTCTGCCAGTTGTCCACTTTGCATCCTCAGGCTTACCTTCTTCCACGGGCTTTTCTTTCTTGTTGGGCTTAAGTGGAATTTCTTCAGGCTTTTCTTCTTCGGGTATTTTTTGCCTAGAAATAGGCTTCAAGACAACTTCTTCTTTAGGTTCTTCTACCTTTGGACGCCTTTTGGCTGAGGGCCATTTGAGCTCTTCGGGCTTAGCTTCATCGATAGGCTTCTCTTTTTTAATAGGCTTAAGGTGAACTTCTTCAGGTATTTCTTCTACCACATGTTCTTCCTTCTTACCTGGCTTAAGTTCGACTGGTACAGATTTTTCTTTTTCATCAATCGATTGCTGAACTTGTACAGTATCTTGGTTATCTTCCACTTTTCCTTTCTTAATTTTACGTCTCCATATAGGTAAATCTTCGTCTTTAGTTATAGATTTCAGAAGTTCTTCTTCTGTTTCTTTAATTTTTAAAATGGCTATATCTTCTTCATGTGTCAATATTTCATCTGTTACTTCAGTCTCTGTTTTTTGAATTGATCCTTTTCTTACTTGCCTTAAAGTAACATCTTCCAATTTTTCTTTCGTTATTTGAGTTTTCTCTACTTTCGTGGGGCGTAATTTTATACTTTCTTGTGTCCAAGGAATTGAATCTTTTCGTCCTTCTACAGGGGTAGGTGTTTTCTCATGAATACGAGTCTTTCGCCAATGACTTACTTCCTTTTCTTCTTCCTCTTCTTTATCCTCTTTTAATACTGTTATATCCTCCGTAGTTGTTACAGTTTCAATCGTTTTAGAATCGCGCGGTTTTCTCCAAGATTTTACTTCAAGTTTTTTGTCTGTTTTAGTACTCATTTCAGTATTATCTTGAATATCCAAAATAGTAGCATCTTCAGTTACTGTAGTTTTCTCTGAAAATGTGGGTTTGATGTCTGGTTTTGATTTTCGCCAATGCTTTACTTCAAGCGTTTCTTCTTTTTTCTCTTCCACAATCTGTGTTTGTTTACGCCAAGGAACATTTGTAACCATTCGTTTTGTGTCAACGTCTTGCACATTTTTAATTTTTAGTAAGTTACTTTCTTCTGTGGTTTGGTATAATGATTTACTGATTTGCGTAATATCTTCATCTTCAGTGCTTAAAATATTTACATCTGTCTTGTCATGGAACGTCTTGCGAACAGTTTTACGGGATTCTGGAAAAAGATAAATAGTTTTATGAGAATGGTTTATTCCAATAACATTAGGGAAGTAATCCGTGGAAAGGGATTTAATTTTGCGAGAAAATATAAAAATAATTTACACTATTACAAAAGCGAAAGTAACTTTTTCTGCCTTTTTGTTACCTCATCACGATTAAACCACTAAACCGATCGCAATAAAATTTTACGTATAGGTAGCCTGAGATCTGGAAAAAGACCTACATTATTAAATAATGAAAACACTAATTATATAAGAAGTACAAGCAGACGAACTCACGGGCAACAGTTTAATGTTTGTATATTAAATGATATTGATTTGAAACATATTTCTGGTTAACTTGTTTTGCATTTTTAAATTTCTCTTCTATACCAATCGGATCACCAGAACATAGTCTGATGGCCTGAATCATTGATTTGCTTTTTATCTATTGAAAATGGCTATTTTGTATGAAAGCGCTTACGCATGCGAATGGAGAATTGATCCTTATAAATGTGATTCAGGTCTTTTTCTTAAGCGACACGGACAACCACTATGATCGTTCATATTTATTTTTCCATTGCATCTTACATTACAATACAATGGAACTAATACTCACAATTCATTTTACTATAGCACAAGGGGTTGATGTTGCCCTACATTTAGACGTAATGCCTAAGCCGCCTTTTGCGGTATCTATTTTGTTAACCGGGAAACATTCAATGCCTTTTATTGTGTTAGTTCCTCTAAAGGCATCTCACACAATATATATCGCAAAGGCACGTTAGTTTTATGAAGATTAAAAAAACTAATGACTACTTATGCTACCTCAAAAAACAGATAGACTGACCTACTTTCCTGACATATCTCTTTAAAACTTAACCAGCAACCTTTTCTTTTAATATTAGTTAAAGAAATTTACTTTCATGGAAGCTGCTTCATTGGTGTAGTGGTCAGAAGCATTGGTAAGGTCCTGGATTCTATCGAGAATCGAGATCGGCCTAAGCTTTATTCGTATAGTTTGGTTGTATGGGATTCAATAGGCCGAAACGGGATTCAATAACGGCATCGCCGAAATGTGGGTGTACATTACACCTCTGCATAGCCTTTCTTTCGAGTGATTAAAGGATGCAAGCTGCTGTTTTTTAAAACAATTTGTTTTGTGGTTTGATTTGCCAGGGTTTATGATTTAAACGCAGTAGAACAAGTAAAACAAAACCGTAATGAGGATGTTCTTACAACTTCTGTTCTGACCTAAGTACTAATTAGCTAACTGCAGCAATAGCTCGAAGAACTCATAGAGAGAGAATAGCTCGGACAACGCGACAACTAAACAGTAAGTATCCTGAGTTCAGTGTAAAGGGTCATTAAAAAAGAAAGAATATTAAAAATATACAAAATTGTTGTGGCTAAGTGGTTGGTTTCTTGCACGCTATGGGTCGTGTGTTTGATTGACACGGAACAAATATTTATGTCTATAGATAGAGTCCCGGGTCTGGGTGTAGGTATACCTACCTATGTAACTGAAATTCTATAAACTGTTACTAACCCACGAAAGAATAGAATTCATAGTAGTATTCTTAGTTACTATGGTGGCTCATCCCATTTAAATTCACCCGTTATTTTGTAGATATACCACCTAGTTTGACAAAGTTACGAGTAATTCTCTTTAGTATTCAGTATCACCAAACCAATCCATAGCGAGCGTGCGAATGAAAAAAGTTAATTTATGGAAACTATTTGTTACTGTTACGGCACATCCTATTTGTCTGTTGTTTATACTAATCTGAAGGTAGGTATGTCTTATTGGTATGAGCAATGGTAGGTTTCACAAATAGCAATTAAGCACTTAAAAGGGTTTTTGTGCTTTTGCTCAACATGTGCTGGATCAGCGACACTTTGATATCAATTAATTATCTGAGTATATTGTATTACTATTTTATATTTATTCAAAATCTTCCGAAAACTTACACCCTATTATTGTGATACAACATAATCTTTTGCTGTTTCCAAAACCACTGATAATTGCGTTGGGCCGTGTTATAGTAACCAATGTTCTGCCTAAACAAAAAACTTTTTTATCATGAGTAGCATACATTGGTGGCCAATTTGGTTTATTAACTATTTATTTTTCACTATAATCACTTCTGAGACGAGGCCGTCGTACTGCAGTGAGAGGTGAGCAAATCACAGATCTAACATGTAATCGGCTTCTAGTCTTAGGGAGCCGAAGAGCGTTTAGAAAATCCGTTAAGTATCTACGAATACATTTATCACCTAATCGATTCTAATCATAGACAAAATGTACATACCTACAGTTTTATTTATATTTATATAGTAAAGTTCTTACTAAAAAAAAATGTTGTTGGCTTTATTTTTGTCGATCCACGCAAATGCTAGTCCGATTAACAAATAACTTTAACCATATTGAAAGCTTGTACGTATAGTTTCTAATAATTGATATTATTACCGACAACATACTATGCACGGTTGGTGCAGAGGGAAAGCAATTAACTTTCTGCGCTACGTATAGCGGAATCGATTCCCGCATGGAACGGATATTTGTATAATATATAGATACCTTGTAGTTGTTTCGGATCATACATAGATATATCTATGTGGTTGGGCGCATGCGAGATGTATCTTTGTAAACTGTGCCCACGATACAAGAAAAATCTTACGTCCGACTAAACTAAAAAATTGAAAACGATTAATTTTGTTTAAAATTGATGGAAAGTGCTTACTGTCAGTTTATAAATATAAATCCTTTACATTTACGAGTATATGTAACACAATGTTAAAAAATAACTCTTCAAATTAACAGGGTGATTAAGTACGAATTTTAAAAGAAATTAAAAGTTTATTTCTCTGATTCTCTAATAAAACTCTGGAGTGTCTTTATGTAAATTAAATATTGTTCCAAAATTTTAATTGTGGTGTACTATAGATAAAGAAGACAACAATTTTGGAAACGTTATGTGTCTGTCACCTTGAACACCTATAACATAAGAACTCAATGAATAATTTAGATGAAACTTTCACTGTAGGTAGTGTACCTTAGAAGTCAGAGTAACATCAAAAATATATCATCACGCTGTCGCTTATAGGACCTAAGCAGTACATAGTTTAACATATTGTATGTATATTACGATGAATATTGCGAAGCGTAAGAATGCACCGATTTTGATGGAACTTTCGCGGTTCTTAGGGGTCGACATTTTAAATTTAAGGAATGTCTAAATTAGTCATCTAGCCTAGCAGTCAACCAAAGAACTGTGGCAAATGGAACCAGTTCGAATCCGGCCAGATCACAAAAACTCTTAGTATACCGTTATATTTTTTTTTCCTTTTTCAAAATTAGTTAATTGAATCTCATATTATATAATTACTTATAAATACCTACATATTTTACAGCTAACGACAAATAATAGTCATTATAATAATTATTTCTTATAATTAATGTAATTAATACAATATTTTATTTTAACATCGTTGCTTCACGCTATGCATTATTCCTGTATCGCGGGTGCGATTACAGATCTACACACGAACACAGACGCGGACCTAAAACAACCATATGTGTACAGCAGTGGGGGTTCGAGGGGGGGGGAGTCGTAGGGGTCATGACCCTCCGCCAAAATCGTACATTTCAAATTGACAAACCTCTTAAAAATAGAAAATTTAAGAAAAATTAAAACAAAAACATTGAGTTCCTGCTTAAAACGTCTAAACAATTAAATAAAAAATAAGTTTTTTTTATATATTTATAACATTTTTTTTAGTGAAATAATTTCTATTTTGCTCAACTTCAGCACCCCAGCACCACAGCAGCGCCAAGTAATTTTACAGTTAATATAACTCCCCTAATGAAGTGTTTGGCTGCGACTGCGCCTGGTGTACAGACAGTCATTTAAATTTTAAATAATAAGTTTTCAAGAATATGCGCTTGAATTTCATTACGTGTATATAATATTCTTTTGTTCTGTGCGAGAATAAAACCCATGACGCGCAGCACAGAAACTAATCACTAAAACACTGCGCCAATCGTGCCGTCAAATTTTACTTAATGGTCAATAGTCTCTGATATTCGTACACAACGTTGTTCCCATTGTTGCATAACTTAACCAACATCTAAACGTAAAATAACATAATTTAATCCAAAATCCAGGAACAATTGTAATAAGTGCCAAGGATTCTGATTCAATGCCAACTAGAACGGTGCACAACATCTAATAATATTTATTTAAATAAACATTTGTAAATGAATTACTTTATAAAAATAAAATCCTATTTCATTTGGTATTGAAAACAAAGAGAAAACGAATAACATAACATTTTTTAAATTACGAACATGTCTTTTAGAGTCGTATTTCGATTTCGTCTCAAATGCGAGTCTATTTATTTACAGCAATTCTAAATAAATGTCCTGCTGATTTCAGGACAGTATACACATAGTAGGCTTACATTTCTGAAGTCTTCTAAATCTTTATTAAATTATTTAAATAAAAGTTATAAATCGAGATCAGCAGTAACATTGTACGGAGAATTTGATTAGCGACATTAGGCACACCTAGATTAGCGAATAATCATAATAAAATAACAATTTAGCGAAATATAAAATTCAGCAATTTATTATTGTATTTATTTTAGTCATTATGTATCCAATTTTTATTTATACACACCCATATATATATGTATATGTATTGTTTATGTAGTTTATATTTATATTTATGTTGCACCGTGAACTACCCTTTCTCTTTTTACCTGCTACTCTGTCCATCCTAAGGTTGTCTGGCAGAAATCGCCAAGTGCGATAAGACCGTTGTACATCTCTATTGGTTTCCATTTTGTATATATTTTCTGTTTTTGGTGTGCAATAAAGTGTATTGTATTGTATTGTATTGTAGCAATTTCTCAAGCTAATATTATGACATCTAATAATATAATTTATAGCTTGTTGACACAACAATTATTTTGCAAGAAAAGTTTTTGCAGTCATAATGTAGATCGAGCCGAGTTTTTACGTTTATTTTGATAGTTTGCTCACATAAGTCATCGTACAACTCAACCCTATTTTGTGGGCACGACCTAAAGCACAACACCCGTATCAGCTGGCACTATCCGTGTGTATACTAGAGGACAGGTACGAAACATGAGTATTAAATCAAAAGGCTACATGAAACTCGCACAGTTCATATAAATTCATATTATTTCTAGAAAAAATACATATTACAATTTCACATATCAGTCAAAGATGTTCCTTTAAGGTGTATACCTTACCCATCTAATAATACATATTTGTCTATAATCATGACACGACTATTAATTGTATTATTAATAGGATGTAATATAAATAAGTTAATAGAACTTAATTACTTAAAAATTTATTCATGACATAATCGTTTTCTGCAACACGAAAATGGTCCGAATATTGGCAGTATGTTAACAACAGAATATTATTACAAAAATGTGAACAAACGATATCTCAGTACCAACTTATCAATTAATTATGTTTTTGTAATCAATTGTGTAAAAAAGAAAAAAAATGGGACCAAGAGTTGCGCCCTGCGAAACTTTCATTGTGAACACAGACTCAGGAGAGTTATCTTTAGAATCTTAAGTATAAAACTACTAGATCTACAGCAACCTGAGCAACATTTCAAATTTCATGATCATTGTTTTATGTAGAACACTATCAAACGCTTGTGACAAATCACAGAAGATGACGAAATCGTCTGAATTCTCGAATTACAAATGATCTGCCTTATAATTGCGTAGTTTTACCAAAGATAGATAAAATACACTAAAATAGATTTTATTGAGATTTAATATCCGACCATATCTAAATTAATTCATAAAACTTTTCTACCGTCTTTTATTTGCATCATTTGACGGGTTTTAGCTATCTAGATCCGCAACGTTAATCGTAGATGAAGGGATTTTGGTAAGAGATGTAGCCTACCAGTCTGTGACTGGTACTCTCGAAAATTATTTCAGCGTAAATCCAGTTAAATGTCTTTTAATTAAATAAATCCTCGCCTTCAAAACGTTTAATATATGGCGCTAATGAGAGTGCAATCTGAAATTAATCCAATACCAATTGATTGGAATTATTTTCGGAAGGGAAGAATCTGATTGACTGCTAACTGCTGAGCAAAACCTCGCAATTACCAAAAGGATGCAATGAACTGACCATAAAGGATATTAAGGAACACACGGTTTTTTTTTTTGTATATTATTTATATATCTTAAAATCAAGAGACAGTAGTACACAAATAACATTTATAGGTATTGCAATGAAAATCTCCCCTAAAGGATACCTAAGTGAGTGCATCTTAGGCAGTCAACCACGTTACGTACCTTTCAGAACGGTCTAATCTTTCCACCACGACCGACGGTGGCACGAGCAATTCCAAAAACTCATATTATTAGTGGTACGAGCTTTACTCTAAATTCGAATTCTTAAAAATGGTGTCCATAAAAGAATTTTTATTTTCTTGTCACCTTTATTGTGTATCCATTTGATTTGTCTTTAGGCGTGGTACAAGTGTAATTTAATTATGAAATGCATTTGGGTGATCATTATTTTTAACATCTAACTTTGCCTCGCGACTTGATTATACTTATATCAAAGTGACTTGGATATAAATTATTCTGTTAACTCTTCATCATCTTAGCTTCCTAATTAGGTTGGCTCATGCGCCCAGTATAATGACGTATTTGGTGTTTTTCTTTTCAAAATGAGATTACGATTTTTTTATTGAATGGGACGGAATTTTTGATTTCTAGTGGAAACCTTAGACGGTATTGCACTTTGTGATTTCAAACCAAATAAATTACTTAGCCGATCACACGATAAAAAGCATTACGAGAAATGAAAAGATCAAGACGACTATTGTAACTAATACAGTGATAGTCTTGCCTTTTAGCCGTTTAAAATGAGCCCAGACTTCAGGGGTTTACTAGTAGCTATTGACGAGTCCACTATCTATCTCCTGGCTCCTGGCCCTTTATACCAAATGTTATATACGGGACTCATCAAAATATATCGAGTGATCCTAAACTCGGAAGTTTTATTCCCTAACTCCTTACCGTTAAGGACTACTCTGACATCCATCATCAGCTCAACATCATGAAATGATGATTTTCAGAGGCCAAAACAAGACACATAAAAAAAAATTGTGGAATGTAGATGTATTTTGTGGACACTTGTCAAATAAACATGCCAAATAAACGCACTACTCCAATGAGACAGTGATGATTTCGGAGTAAACGAAAATATCATTAAAGTAGGTATATTTTTTTTAGAATTTTGTTGATTTTTCAAAAACTAATAATACATTATATACATATAGTCCGAATTCGATAAAATTTAAATGGGACTACCTGGGAAGCCCATATACCCTTTGAAACAAAAAAAATAATTTTCCAAATCAGTTTAGGCGTCTTCGAGTAATCGGTTTACATACATAAAAAAATATTCCGACGAATTGAGAACCTCCTCCTTTTTTGAAGTTGGTTAAAAATAGAATTAAAATATAATCAAGCCTAATTTTTTGTTTGGTAAAATACAGTAGGTACTACTGGTAAATGGCCATCTTTATGTGCGATTACTTTAATCTCAAACTTGTGACTGCAAACTTTTTTTAGTTGCCCGTGACCTAAAGTGTACCTAAAAGAGAGCCTAACATTTTTTGAGACGTCGCGCATTTTCTGTTTGCCTAGATAAAGAAACTAAACAATCAATGTTGCCCTCACTTGGGCCAGCATATCCTCCTAATGAGGGTGGTATGCGTTAAGTACTGGATCGCTGGGTCTCCAACTATTGTGGTTGAGCCTAGCTACACCAATTATTCTATTATATTAATACTGTTCTTGTGTAGTTTTGCGCACATTGGCTTGCATATTACCCGCATAGTCTTTACCGTTAAAGATTGTAACCAGTTTAAAACTATTATTTTAAAAGAGTATCTATGGAGTTTCTTGCCAGTCTCTTCAATCACAACATTTTGAAAGAGCCTGTAAAGGCCTACTCGAAATAAAAATATTTCACTTTGACTTTGCATTAAAATGATTTTTTTCGAATACGCCATACACATCGAGATAGCTTGAATCTTCGTCGAATGTAGTCCAGCCTTGAAAAATGCTAAAGGGTGCGAGTAATTGGTTGTAATCTGTAGATAAATATTTTGTTACTTCTATATATTACTCATTGTTATCTGCACATCTCTTCATATCTATGATATATAGGTACTTACCGTTAGACTCACCTGTTACTCCAGTGTGCTCTCTGTAATCCTTCATATTGATGCCGAGTTTATTTTTACCGTTGTCACGAAACGAATACAGTGGTATTCGTACTATCGAATTATCGCAAATATATTTATTGCAATAGATTTCTATTTTGTTGTGTGTAAATGTAGTGTGTTGTCCTATATTTAGTAAATAACAAACGAATAACCAATACTTATTTAAACTTCATCTCAAAACGGAATGTTGGAATATTTATTAATATTTTATTTCAAACTTAAAAGTTTACCTTACACTTGTTGAGATTAAAAAGAGTCTCTAACAAAACTGATAATTAACTGGCGTTATAAAAAAAATAATCTCTATGAGTTATAGTTAATCAACTGTTTAGTTACAACAGTAACAAAGAAAAACAAGTGACTAATTAAATCACAACTGAGCTTTGGATGGCATGAAGAAAGAAAGTAGAAGTTTAGACAGAGTTGTGCCAGTCGGATGAAGTAAAGCAACCAAAGCGACCTCGCTATCCATCACGGAATGTGCTGTTACGAATATTTGGTCACGGCATAAACATTTTTGTATTTTATAAATATTTTTACCAGTATGTCTGATGGATAACAGGCACTAAGTGTAAGTGCGTCATGTTTAATGTAAGATGATTGTAATCTCATTCTACCTACGGTTTTACGAACATTTCACACTTGAAATAGTTTTAAAGATTGTTTTGTTGTGTATAGAATAATGCGAAATTATTATTAATTTATAGCGTTTATTAAACAGTTTTCACATAAAGGTAACATACAAAAATTTATTCCATAAATATATTATTATTAAATATGCTAAGAATTTAGTGATAAAATACTGCCACGCCTAATAACTTAATACAATTAGGTGAAACATACAACACATTTTTAATTTTAACAATATCGTGCACTTAAAACAAACTAAGTTAAAGATCACTGTAACGTTAAACTATAAAATCTCATTCAATTTGGATTTGTACTTGCAAAAAAATTAGGTCATCAACATCGGCAGTGTTGTCAAAACATAGAAACTGGCAAGGCAAGTAATGCGTGCGTACTTTAAGTTGTATGAGTGCTGAGCCGCAAGGGTGAGCGACTTACTACACTAATTATATGTTTCTTTGTCATAGAAGAGTTGACAGCGGAACTAGAGGCATGGCGAGATACAACCACGATTAACTTTGTGGTCCGCGAGAACGACCCACTCAGCGCCCGCTATCCCATTATACCCACTACCGCAGACCTCGACATCCACATTGCGATACATACACGCCGTGACACTGACAAAGTTAGTCGTAGCTGTTAGGTAACATTAGGGCTCGGCGCGACTCCGGCGCCGCTCCCTACGTGCAGCGTGGTTAGGTGTGACTGATCTTAAACATAATGCCAAAATCTAAATCGGACAATACAAACAATGATTCATGCTTAGATGGTTAAAGTTGAAGCAGGGACTTTTCTTCACTAGATGTCGTCTTTGTGGTCTTTTCTATTTACATAGAAAGGAATCTGTCATTCTCGTAGACCACAGAAACTGACGCAAGTCCCAGTTTCAATGACTATCTGATGATAAACTGCACTTCAAATGAAATGACCTTTTATAGAAAGATAGACATCACTGAGATCATTTGCATAAGATTCACAGGTCAGATCTCAACACAAAAAGCGTAAAACCTTTTTAATACTAATTATGGTTAATAAGGCCAAATAAATAATTCATTAACTTTAGCAGGCTTATCATTATTTTTTATGAGTATTGGGTGAAAAATACATTTGATGTTTCGTCGAAAGACTAGTCTTTGTTTTATTACGCAATTTATTCTACTATACAGTATAGTCGTTCAAAGTATACATTTACATTTAGTAAACATCGTAGCGGTAAAAGCAAAACAAAACAGTCGTAAAATGTCTCGTGTTCATGTTAATCACAGTTACGTGTGTCCAACTATACGGAGGCTCCTCGCTCGATGCTGGCTGCTCTTCACTTGTCGCCTGCCTAGTAGAAAGTCTAGGGCTATTTACACAAAAAGCTTATATATACAGCGATGTTAGATGCGGAAATTCGCCCAAATAGTACTACAAGTTAAATTTACAATCGAGTCGATTTGCAAATAATGTTAGGTTATGCGCGCGTTGTGGTCTGGTGTCGCGCGAACTTTCCAATTGCCTATGTCACCTCAAGGGCTAGGTCGTTCATGATTGGGTAGGACCAGTAGGATGTTGATAGGTACATACGCGGTAGTTGTGTCATATTGTCAAGATGGTGATCATGGGGTTGTGTCTTCAAAGCGGACGTAAGTCGTTATTGCGGTAACCGCTACGATTTTAAAGCCATTTATTATAATTCTATACTCGCATGTCAACTTTCAGATTTTAAACTCTACGTAGTAGTTTTCACCCGATCTCAAAGTGATATAAAGATGAAACAAAGAAACACTACATTAATGGATTAAAAGTGCGCGACGCGAGCTCGCTGCCTGTATCTATGTCTTACTTTTGACGACTAGCTTTGCCGAAGTCTCGACTTGGCCGGCGGCAGTTGTGGCACGGCACGTGAAGGTTCCCGTATCCTCCTCGTAGGTGTTACCGATCAGCAGCACAGCATTGTTGCCTTCGTGGATCATCTGTAAGCAGAAGTAAGTAATATATCAATACTAGAAATCACTCTCTCAAAATCTGTCCGTCATCGATTTGGGAGTTTACAACCCTAATCCGTCCAGCCATATAAATAATCTACTAAACTTGAAAAAAGATCTAAACAAATTATGTTTTACGTTTTCTTAGAATTATGGAAAAGAGTTTCGTAATAGAGAACATAGTCTTGGCTGAGCTTCAAGTTCTGAAAAATAGAATAGTAGTATAATTTACCTGAAAATCTGGTGTCTCGGGAATAAGAGCACCTTCTCGGAGCCATTGGATCGTCGGCTTAGCTTTGCTGGTTATGTGCGTCTTGAATTGAGCTGGTTGCCCTTCATACACAACTAAATCTCGGAGGGGTGTTAAGGTTGGCAAATGGTCGGCCTGATCAGGCTGAGTCACTTTAAGCTTTGCGGCTACAGTCACTCGGCCTGCTGAATTGTATGCAACGCACTTGTAATCGCCCTCGTCTTCAGGGAAGGCTTCAGAGATGCGGAGCGTGTACTCATCCGCTGTGCGAGACATTTGGAAATACTTCGATGGCTTTATCAATTTGTCACCCTTATACCATTGGACCGTAGGTGCTGGCTTTCCAACTATCTTGCAACTGAACTCTATTGCCTGACCTTCAGCAACGACCTTATCTTTCAATGGTTCAATGATTTCAGGTGGCGCGTTAGCGGCTTTAGTTTGAGGTTTTGGTTTTTCTTTGGTAGCAGGAGCGTTTACAGAACATTCGGCATCACATCGCGCTTCTCCAGCGGTATTGATAGCAACACACTCGTATTTTCCTGAATCTTGAGGATAAGCTTCAAGGATAAGAAGGGTGTATGTACCGTCTTCTTCTAGAATCTTGTTTCGGATATCTGGCTGGACTTTTTTGCCATTTTTCAACCAATACACATCAATAGGCTTTGTTCCGGTCACTTTTGTGTCAAATCTTACCAGTTGACCAGCAGTTACATTAACGTTTTGTGCTGTCAATGTGAAACTTGGCGGAGCAACTCCACCTCTTCCCTGGCGCCTGCGCTCTTCTACAACTAAGTTAGCGCTACATTTAGCTGTACCACCGCGGTTTTCAGCCACAGCAGCAAACACAGCAGAGTCTTCAACGAAAACTTGCCTGATGATTAGAACCGATTTGGTACTAAATGTGTGGATTTGGAAGTCGGCAGAGTTTTTAATAGGGAAGTTCTCCCTGTACCATTTGATTGTGGGTAGTGGCTCTCCGTCAAATTCTACTTCAAATCTGGCCTGTTCGTGTTCGAATACACGGCAGGGTTGCATTTTTTTGGTAAAAACGGGAGGTTTGCTTGGTTTTACGGGTCCCTCTACAACTCTTTCATGTGTTTGAGCCTTATGTTCCATTTCAGTTGTTTCAGTGGAAGTTATTTTTCGCGTAATTTCAGTATCTCCGATAACTTCCTTTTGGATTTGTTTCTGTTTTGCAACATGTACTTCCTTTCCATGGACAGTAGATTCGGACGGGCCTGGAATCCTAGGTTTTTGTACAGCCTTAACCTGTTGCTGTACTTGTTCTGTGGTAATTTCTGTTTGTTCTCTGTAAAAAGTGAAAATAAAATTTTCATTTTAAAAAGTCAAATAAAAATGTCAAAATATTATAAGTATATAAATACTTACAAGCTGTCCTCGTATCTTTGGGCCATGCCCTTAGCAAGAGAACTGCTGGCTATCTTTTCCCCAGGAATAGCATATTGATGATTTGATTCTCTGAACCGGCTTTCCTTAATGACCTGTTCATTTTCCAGCTCCTGAAGTTTATTATAATACTCTTCGCTCTTCTTCTTCTTTACAGTCTGTTGCCATTCGGTTTCAGGCTCTTTTATAAGCTTAGGTTTCAACTCAGGTCTGTGGTCGATAACACCTTGTCGTTGCAAAACTTGCCTTTCCTCAAATGTTTTTTCTAATTCCGTTCCAGAGCGCTGATATTGTGTTGTTTCATCATACCAAGCTGTATTAACCAATAAACATTTTAATACAAGTTCTTTTATTACATCCTAGCCAAAATTCAAGACATACCTCTCCCAGAATCCGATGGCAAAGCTGGTAGAAGCAATTGATTTAGCTGCACTCCTTTTGGGCAGAGAAAGGGAGGGTAATGGGAAGCTGGGGTGTTCTGTGCTTAAGCAGTTTTATGTTGTGTACATGATTTGATAATGTATGTTAGAGCAGTATAGAAGCTGTTTTTCGTATGAATAATTTTATAAGTAATTTATATTTACGGATATTGGTATGTGCAAAAGAAGCATTAAGTTGTCACCTAGATGGTTGTAAAACTTACGTCTTGGAGCATTCTTGAGAACTCCTCTATAGTCATCGTGTCTCGGTATTACTTTAAGTTCAGTCGTAGCCAAAGCCTCACCAGCTGAACTTCTGGCAATAACTTCAATTTTACCAGTATCATATTGCCTTGTCTTAGGTATATCGAAATGATACATTCCATCGTAAGTCAGCTTATATCTCGAACCCTTAAATCAAAACGATAATTTCCAATGCAGTGCTCCCATAAGATTCTTAGTAAGATCAAGCTTTTACATAGTTTTAGATAATTACATTAACAATAGTGTTGCCGTTGACCAGCCACATGACGCGAGGTTTAGGATGTCCGGTAACGCGGCAGCAGAAGCGAGCCCATTCACCTTCTTCGACCGTCACTGGTTCAGGTCGACTTACGAACACAGGTGGCGATCTTGCCTTGGCCTCATCTGGAGCCTGTTCTGGTACCCTAAAATAATATTGATATATTAGACATTACCAGTGGATGAAGTCGAGCTGTGAATAATGATTCATTTTGGTCATTTATGTACTACCGGGAACTCAAGAATACGCTTTATTTTAAAAAATTTATATGTTTTTACAAAACAATAAACAAATACTTACATTTGCCAGGCAGCTTCCATCTCTCGTATTTTCTCAATACTCTTCATATGCTTAGGCAATTGAGAATCATAGACAATACCAGGTTTGCCAGCCGTCTTAATGACTGCTCTAGTTTCGTCCATACCGTAAAGATTAGTAGCACGGCAAACGTACTCGCCACTGTCCTCAGGGTACACCCAACCAAAGTTCATCGCTACGTAACCAAAGTCGTAGATGGGTGTGAATCGGTTCTCTGCAAAAGAGATTTAAATTATTATATGTGTGATTATCAGTTTGCTGTTTAGCTGGTAATATCAGCAGACAAATTTTTTCATCATGATATTCTGCCTTTCAAGGTCTTCCATGCTATTTCAGAACATGCAGTGGATATGTATTGTACAGAGTGTATTTTTCTACTTACTGTGCAACAAAGGTTTGCCGTTGAAGAACCATTCTACTTTCATATTGGGATCACCGACAGGTGCCAACTGACACTCAAATTTCGTAGATTCCATTTCCACCAAAGTAGTCTGGCTTTCAATTTGTGTTACAAAGCGCGGTGGTTGCTTCTTATCGGCGTCATATAAGTCATCTTCCGTCAAAAATATTTCAGATGTATATTTCTTGATTGTAGCTTCCATCTGTGTCAATGCTTCGGATTTCTTCATGCCTCGTGGTACTTGATTTTGCAGAATAATATCCGGAAGTTCTACAAAATAAAATGAATGAGAAACGGCCGACAAACACAGTACAGAGCGTACATTGAAAATTTTAAAACTTATACTTACTTTTGCAAGATACTGTTGCCTTGGTAAAATCTTCGCCAATGTCGTTAACTGCGCGGCATACATATTCACCCGAATCTTCAGCGTAAACGTATAAAATGTCAAGCGACACAAAGCCCATATCGTATACAGTGCGGTATCTATGACCAGAAGGCAAAAGTTTTCCATTACGATACCACTCGATGCGTAATTTTGGATCCTCTTTGGGCTCAACACGGCATTCAAAACGCACACTTTCTGATTCCTCAACCGTGTGCGATTTAATCTGAGTGATGAACTTAGGTGGAGTATTTATAACAGCATCTTCCTTTGGAGCGTCACTTACACGTCCCCTTTCAAGTTCCTTGATCTTCTCTCCACTCATACCCTGTGGTAGCTGTGATTCCAAAACGATATCGCGTTTAGCACTGCATGTGATCTTAGCTGTAGTTGTCGCGGATCCCCACTTATTGGTCGCGCGACAAGTATACTCTCCAGCATCACGAGCGTAAATATAGTCTATGTCCAATGCAATAAATCCAAAATCATTGAGCATATGTACTCGGGAACCAGTAGCAAAAGGTCTGCCATTAAAGAACCAATCGATTCGCATTGTAGGATCACCTACTGGTTCTACCCGACAGTCGAAGTGTGTGGGTCCACCTTCAGGTACATCAATATTATCTTTAATTTCTACCGTGAATTTAGGTGGGTTGGGTTTCTCGTCTTCAATTGCAATTTCTTCACGCTTGTGCAGCGTCTCTTCCAATTTTTGAATACTTTCGGTACCAGACTTGAAGTGAGATGGTAGCTGTGGTTCGAGAATAATGCCTTGTCTACCTTTGACCTGCAGTTTACATGAAACTGTCGCTTCTCCGTGGCGATTAGTAGCCTTGCATGTGTAAAGACCAGCATCACGCTGGTAAACTCCACCAATTTCTAATATAACAAATCCGAAATCATTGATGGTCTTTACCCTAGACCCAGTCAAAAGAGGCTTTCCATTATGGTACCATTCAACTCTCATACTTGAATCGTTAACAGGAATGAGACGGCACTCAAAGTGAGCAGACGAATTTTCTGACAGAATTAGATCAGAAGGCGTAGTGGTGAATTCTGGTGGATTACCGGTCTCGGCTTCTGGAGTCATGGAATCTACAGTGCCCGTGTAGCCTTCAAGAGCTGCTATTTTATCGATGGTTCCTTCCATTCCTTTGGGTAATTGTGACTCCAGGATGATGTTTCGTTTTCCTTGCACTTTCATTGTCGCTGTTGTAACCGCCTCTCCATAGTTATTGTATGCTCTGCACAAATATTCACCAGAGTCTTCAGGGTATGTCGGCGATATTTCGAGAATTACGAAGCCGAAGTCGCAGAATGTTCTGAATCTAGAACCAGCTTTAAGAGATTTGCCATTCCAATACCACTCCACCTAGAACATAACATTAGAACAATAAAAATAAGATTTAACATGTTCCTACTTCCTATGTATATGTGCAAATATTTAGCACCATATTCAAACAGTTAACACAAATAAAATGTTTATGTTGACTTACCTTCAAATTGGGATCATCAGTCGGTGTCAATCTAGCTTCAAAGTGAGCGTTCTCGCCCTCTCTGAGATTATCAATATTCGACAGCGGAACTGTAAAGACTGGAGCTTTACCCCGTTCTTCCTCTTCTTTGACATCTTTCCTGCGTATCATGGAGTCTTCCAAAGTTTGCAGTTTTTCCAACCCACCTTCCATGCCCTAAAATTTTAATATGTTTTAGATACAATATCAAAATACCTAAATTTATTAGTTATTCTAATTATAATATCTTATTATGATACATACCCGCGGTAGTTGCGAGTCCAAGATTAAATTCTCCTTCGAAGTGCATTTTAACGTAGCCTTCGTAGAATCACGGCCTAACTTGTTAGTCGCCACACATTCGTATTCACCCGAATTTTCTTCATAGCAATATAAGATATCCAATATTACAATTCCAAAGTCGTGGAAAGTCCTGTATCTATGGCCATGCGGCAACTTTTTGCCATTGTAGAACCATTCGACCTTAAGGTCTGGATCGTCCACTGGCACCAACCTGGCTTCGAAGTGTGCACTCTGGCCTTCGACTAACTTCGTTACATCTTGTATTTGAGTAACGAATTTAGGTGGAACAGCCGAAGCGGGAGCAGGTGCTTGTTGTTGTACTCCTTGCAAGCTTTCCAATTCCCGTATTTTAGCCAGTGAATCGGGCTGCAAACTGTCAAGGTAAACTCCTCCTCTACCAAAGCAAGTAATAGTGGCCTTAGTAAAGTCTTCTCCATATTTGTTATACGCGCGACAAACGTATTCACCAGTGTCATGGTTTTGCGTGTAGGCTATATCAAGAACAACGAAACCAAAATCAGATACAGTTTTAATCCTGGTAGAATGACGCAACGGCTGACCATTGTGGTACCATTCAATCTTCAAATCAGGATCGTCGACAGGCACGACAGTACATTCGAAATGAGCAGACTGGCCATCTTTCAAACCTTCTACATTTTTAATGTGGGTAGTAAATCTTGGTTTCTGTCCTTTGCTCTTATCGACGCATTCCAATTTTACACTTATTTCAGCCTGTCCCCATCTATTAGTTGCCCGGCAAGAATACACACCCGAATCAGTGGTTTTAGTTCCAAGTATTTCAAGCACAACCATACCGAATGCATAAACAGTGCGGATCCGGTGACTAGCATCAATTGTTTTTCCATTGTAGAACCATTCGATAACCATGCTTTGGTCGCCGGTGGGTATCAGGGATGCTTCATAATGAGCTATCTGTCCCTCGCTAATGTCGACGATATCTTGGAAGACCGTAGTAAATTCAGGAGCTCTACCTGTGTCATCATCAGGCTTCTGGCCTGGCTCTCTTCGGAGAGATTCCTCAAGATTTTGGATCTTTTCCAACCCTTCAGTACCTTTAGGATGTTGTGTTCTTTCAATAAGATTTTCTTTGCTGGTGCAGAAGACGGTTGATGATGTAAAGGCTTCACCTTTCTTATTGTAAGCCTTGCAAGTGTATATTCCACTATCTCTTTCATACACATCAGTCAAATCTAATGTAACGAAGCCAAAATCACTTGTAAGCTTAAATCTTGATCCTTGCTCCAGAACTTTTCCATTGAAGTACCATTCAATCTTGAGATTAGGATCATTCTTTGGTTCAACTTGGCCTTCAAGATGAAGTGCTTGGCCTTCAGTCAATTGATTCTCTGCTGCTACCGGCACAACCCATTCTGGTTTAGGGTATTCAGCATCTGGTAAAGATGTTCTCCTAGACTTAGAAAGTCTTACTTCCTCAGCCTGTTCTACGGCTTCCAATCCGGCTTTTCCTTGAGGATGTTGGGTATCGAAGTAGATGTTCTTATCTCCAGTGCATCTCAAGGAACCTGATGTTGTTGCTGAACCTTTGCTGTTAGTAGCCTTGCATGTGTAAATACCAGAATCTTCCTCATATGTGTGAGTAATATCCAAGGACACATAGCTGAAATCATGTGTGGTCTTGTATCTTGAACCTGATGGCAGCGGTTTGTTGTTAAAGAACCATTCAATCTTAAGTGTAGGATCTCTAGATGGCTCCACATTACATTCGAAATGTATATTTTCACCTTCTTTACACAAAATGTTGTTCAAGTGAGAAATAAACACCGGTATTTCATAAACAGGTTCAGGTGCTTCTGGCTTCCCTGCTTTGGGCTGTTCCAGAGCTCCGATCCTGTCCAATGATGCAGGATGAAGTGTTTCACCGAGAAGCCAATGACGATCTTCAATTTTTATAGAAGCGGTTGAAACTGCTTCTCCCATAAGATTAGTTGCTTTGCACGTATAAATTCCAGAATCGTCAATTCTTACACTATTAATAGACAGAGTCACTAAACCAAAATCAAACGTACTCTTCAATCTCGACCCTGTAGTGAGAGACATGCCATTCTTGAACCATTCAATTCTCAGGTTAGAGTCTGTTCGTGGTTCTACCTGAGCTTCCAAATACACATGTTGTCCTTCAACGAGTTTGTCGAAGCTCTTAAGATGTGTCGTGAAAATTGGTGCCTGTTGTACTCCAGAATCTATAAACATTTCTGGCACTTTGTTCATGGCGGCTTCCTTCAATTGAATTTGCTCCCAAGATTCAGGTCTCATTGCCTGATCTACAATAGTAGACTTAGTCTTAACTTTCAGTGCTGCTGAAGATACCGTGCTTCCTGCTCTATTTATCGCTTTGCACATATATAGACCAGCGTCTTGCGCCACCACCGAATTGATGTCCAACGTTACAAATCCGAAATCATGTGTGGTGCGGAATCTTGAACCTGTGAAAAAATAACATATTGACGAAATGTTCATCGAAAAAACTCTATATCTATACAATGAATATAATTTTTGGATTATCTTACCCATTTTGAGCTCTACTCCATTGATGTACCATTCAAATCTCAAACTTGGATCACCAACAGGTACCACACGTGCTTCGTAATGAGCATGTTGTCCCTCCCATAATTCTGAGGGTCCTGTAAGCACCTGGGTGAAGATAGGCTTTTCAAACTCGCGTTCCGGCTCATCAGGCCTTCTTTGGTGAGGTTGTTCAAGTTGTTGGATTTTCTTCATGCCTTCCGGGTGTTGTGTGTCCATTTGGATGGCTGCTTTAGCTATAAAAATATCAAAATAATTTAGATATTTTTTTATATACTACAATTCTTTAACAAAAGTAAGGTTATTTATGTAAAGTTAAAGTATTAATAAATAAAATTATTTACTTTTTATTTTCATGGCAGCAGTTGTAACAGCTTCTCCCAAGAGATTCGAAGCTCTGCACATATAGACACCTTCATCTTCATCACGTACGTGGGTAATAGCCATCGAGACATAACCGAAGTCATGAGTTTTTGTGATTCTAGAACTGTCTTCAATAAGTTTTTCGTTCCTGAACCATTCTACTTTGAGGGTAGGATCACCGACAGGAATAAGTCTGCAGTCAAAGTGTGCAGTCTGACCTTCTTGAATGTTATCAATGTTCTGCAGTGGTTGTGTGAATACAGGTCTCTGGCGTGTGACCGGTTCCGGTATTTCGGGACGTTTAAACGGTTCCGCCGATTCTAGCTCTCGGATCTTTTCTAAGCCTTCAGGACGTTGAGATTCCGATATAATGCTTCCTTTTGCGGTTACTGTCATGGATATAGAAGATGTACATTGTCCTAGAGCATTGATTGCCTTAACTGAGTATTCTCCGGCGTCTTCAGCGACACAGTGTTGAATATCCAATGACACGTAACCAAAATCAAAAGTGATATGGAACCGTGCAGCAGATTGCAGGGCCTTGCCGTTATGATAGAATTCAATCCTCAAGTTAGGGTCATGTACAGGCTCTACTTGACATTCGAAGTGAGCTGTTTGACCTTCGAAGACATGGGTCGTTCCACGCAGCTCCGTGACAAATCTAGGTGGACTTAGCTTAGGTTCTTCAATTTCCATCCTAGTATGATGACCCTGGGCCTCAAGTTGCCTGATTTTCTCTAAACCATTTGGATGTTGAGTGTCTAAGATAATATTTCTGCGCCCTGTAATGAATTTAATATATCAATATAACTCAGTATTTTATATAAACCATAACTATTATTTTATAACCAATAATTGTATGTAATGTTTACCTGCAACCTTCATCGTACATGTATTAACTGCTTCACCGAGTTTGTTTGTGGCTTTACACATGTATGTTCCTGAATCTTCGGAGTAAGTATACAGAATATCTAATGCAACATAACCAAAGTCATGTGTCGTTCTGTACCTGTGACCTGCTCTGATCTTTTGCCCGTTAAGGAACCATTCAATCTTCAAGTCTGGATCATTGATAGGCTCAACTCTACACTCGAAGTGAGCTCGATCGCCTTCTACCAAATTCTCTAGGCTTGTTAGAGCGGTCAAGAACACGGGTCTCTGACCTGGCTGCTCTTCTTCCACTGGTTTAGGTCTTTCATAGTGTTCTAATTCTTGAATCTTTTTCAGTCTCTGCTCATCTAATGTGTCCAAGTAAAGTCCCGCTTTGGCTAAAATAAAAAACGACACATGATTTTATTGCATGAAAATTATAGCTATAATTAATTTAATTTGAGATTTTATAGCAAGGTATGTATGTGTTCCAACAACAGAGTTTGTGCCGTCCTTCAAAAATAAGTGAAAGGAATCATAAGGGAAGTTTGAAAATTTTTTTACCGTCTACTTTTACAGAGCTTGTGGTGACTGCCTCGCCAACAGCATTCGTAGCTTTGCACATGTAAGTGCCGGTGTCTTCAGAGTAAGCATAGAGGATGTCAAGTGCCACATAGCCGAAGTCGTATGTTGTCTTGAACCGATGTCCTTGTTGAACAGGTCTACCATTACAGTACCATTCAACACGCATTGTAGGATCATTGACAGGCGTAAGAGTGGCCTCCAGGTGCACTGGCGTGCCTTCACTCACTTCGGCGTTTTTCAATGGCTTTCCGAATTGTGGTTTCTCAGCCACGAAACTTTCGTCTCGGACCACGCGCTTATATCTGCTGTCATCCTCGAGATAATGAATCTTTTCCAGAGCACTTTCGTGTTGTGTGTCCCTTATTATGGATTCCTTAGCTGCAAGTAATTATAAAATTATTAGAGATGTATCTAAGAGAGATAATTATTAATATGGGAATATGCATATTATTGAATACTTACACTGAACGTTCAATTTTATTGAAGACGTAGCTTGTCCCAAGTTATTTATAACTTTGCAAGTGTATTCACCAGAATCTTCACCATACACCGTGAGTATGTCTAGAGCAGCAAAACCAAAATCGTATGCTGTACGGTATCGGTGTCCACTCTGAAGGACTTTTCCATTAAAGTACCATTCGACACGCATATTAGGGTCAGGATATGGTTCAATGCGACATTCGTAATGAGCGCTCTGTCCCTCTACAAGTTTCGAAGGTCCATTCAGTTGTGTTATGAACCTTGGAGCTTGGTTGATGGCTACTTCAACGTCTTCTCTACGGTGGTGACGAGAGGCGTCTTCTAACTGCTGAATCTTCTCCAACGCAGCTTCGTGCTGTGACTCTAATTGAAGTGATGCTTTAGCTAGAAGAAAACAATTAGTTATAGTAATAAATCCTTACTGCAGATAATAATTTATTTAGTCTTTCCAACATAAATTTATACTGTTGTATACTTACATTGAACGAACAGTGTAGACGATGTTACGGCTTCACCTAGTTCATTAATAGCGCGACAAGTATACGTGCCCGAATCTTCAGGATTGACGTATTTCATATTCAAGGCTACATAGCCAAAGTCGTGCATAGTTGTCAAGCGGTTTGCTGAAAAAAAATGAATATAATTAATTAAATTCTTATAGTATAATGCGATATACAAATAATTTCAATGTTATGTGATATTTGGATACTTACAAGCTTCAATGGGTACGCCATTACGCAACCATTCTACTCGAAGTTTCGGATCACCGACAGGAATAAGTCTGGCTTCGAAGTGAGCTGCTTGGTTTTCGGCAACTCTAATATCCTTCATAGGCATGGTAAACATCGGTGCTTGTGTAACAAACTCATCTTGTGCACTATGTCTCTGGTACCTAGAAGTATCTTCTAATTGGTTAAGCCTGGGAAGAGCTCCTTCGTGCTGGGATTCCAAGTAAATAGATTTTCTAGAATGAACAATAGCAATTCCAGATGTAACTGCTTCTCCAAGAGCATTGATGGCTCGGCAGGTGTATGTACCGGAATCTTCTGGTAAACAAGACATAATATCGAGAGCAACAAAACCGAAATTGTTTGTTTCTGTGAATCTTGATCCACTCTTCAAAGGCTTGTTGTTATGATACCATTCCACTTTCATTGTTGCATCGGAAACGGGTATCAATCTGCACTCGAAGTGAGCTCTTTGGCCTTCTTTGATTTCAATATTTTTCAGTGAAGTTGTAAATATTGGTGCCTGTGTTGTAATTTCATCAATGAAATCGCTTCTGTGATGTTTAGATCTATCTTCCAACACTTGAATTTGTGTTAGACCAGCTTCATTTTGCGTAGCTCTTATTATATCGGCTGTACTACGGCAAGTCAACCTACAGCTAACTTCGTCGGTGCCAACAAGATTAACAGCTCGACAGGTGTAAACACCGCTATCTTCAGCAATTAAATCAATAATGTCGAGTGCTACATATCCAAAATCGTGAATTGGTCGGAATCTGTGTCCGATAGTCACAGGTTGCCCGTTCTTGAACCATTCAACTTTGAGGTTAGAATCTGTCACTGGTTCAAGTTTGCACTCGAAATGAACATGATTTCCTTCAATAACATTGTCAATAGATTTTGGTTTTGTCACAAAGCGTGGTTTTATGTTTATAGATTCGTCGACTACCTCACTTTTCTTGTAACGTGAAGCATCTTCTAAATACTGGATTTTCTCAAGACCTGATGGGTGTTGCGACTCAAATATAAGATCTTTCTTGGCAATTACACGCAAAGCACACGATGTTACTGCTTCACCAAGTTGATTTGTAGCTTGGCATGTGTAAACACCAGAATCCTCTGGATATACACTCAATAGGTCGAGTGCAACGTAATCGAACTCGTAAGCCGGTCTAAATCTGTGACCTGTCTTTATCGGCCTTCCATTACAGAACCATTCAACTCTCATAGCTGGATCTCCAACAGGTTGTAATCTACATTCCAAATGCACATTGGTCCCTTCTACAGTCTCAATATTATGTAAGGCTCTTGAAAATTGAGGTGCCTGCATTACCGTTATATCTTCATGTACTTGTCTAGATCTACGCGCAGCATCTTCAAGCATTTGTATTTGCTCAACAGCTTGTTCATTCTGAGTATCAGTCACGATGTCAGATCGTTCAATAACACGAACCATTGCTGATGTATGAGCTGAACCTAAATGATTCACCGCCCTTACAGTGTATTCTCCGGAATCTGCTGATGTTGTGTGTATAATGTCCAGTGCAACAAAACCAAAATCATAATAAGTTCTAAATCTGGACCCAACAGTAACAGCTCTACCATTGTGGAACCACTCTACGCGCATGGTTGGGTCACCCATGGGTTCCAACCTACACTCCAAGTGAATATTTTTACCTTCGGATATTGGAGGTGGGTCAGATAATGGCTGTACAAACACTGGTTTAGACTTAGAAATTTCTTCAATTTCATACATAGGTTCTACAAACTTGGATTCTTCAATATGTCTTGTTTTTTCGTATAAGCCGCGGTGAATACTTGAAGTATCGATGCTGGATCGTGCTAAAATTAAAACAAAACAGTTTTTTGTTATAGAAACAGTTTTTTGTTATAGACACATATATATATATAAAAGACAATGTGGCTGCAATGCTTTTAGAATTTGTACTAAGTTTTAATTTTTTGGTTAAGAACTAAAAAGTTATTGTTACTATCAAATATATAATTATATCATAATTTTAATTTTATAATAAACACAAATAATGATTACGCTACGAATACTTACTTTCAACGATCATTTGGGCACTCAATTGGGCTTCTCCAGCTGCATTACGAGCTACAACTGTGTATACTCCGGAATCGTCTGCGCGGACACTGGAAATATCCAACGCAACGTAGCCAAAGTCATGGTATGTCTGAATGCGATTAGCACTCTTAATTTGCTTCCCATTGAAATACCATTCTACGGTCATAGTCAAGTCACTTTGGGGCTCTACTCTTGCTTCAAAGTGAGCGCCTTGACCTTCTACTATTTTATTTGTGCCTTTTAATGGTCCCAAAAATCGAGGCTTTTGAGTTATCTTTACTTCCTCTTCTGCACGCCTTAAATATCTGCTGGAATCTTCGAGATGCTGAATTTTCTCTAGACCACCGGGATGTTGGGATTCCGCGATTATATCCTTTTTCGTTACAATGGTAAGGTTAGCACTAGTGGCTGCCTGACCAAGTGCATTATACGCACGACAAGTATAGTGACCAGCATCGTGTACAGTCACGGATTTGATGGTTAATGCGACGTATCCAAAGTTAAAGAATGTAGTAATTCTTGAACTAGCTTCAACAGGACGTCCATCTTTTAACCATTCAACTCTTAAAGTAGAATCGCCTACTGGTTCGAGGCGAGCTTCGAAATGAGCGAATCCACCTTCCTTAATGTTAATTTGATCTTTGATTGGCGTTTTGAACTCTGGCCTCTGTGTACTTTCAGGTGCTTCCTGATAATACTTCTGATGTTGCTGTTGCTGATAAGCTTCCAATTGCTCAGTCTTTTCAATGTATCGTCTTTGTTCTGGTATACCAAGATCTGCAGTAACTGTACTCCTTGCAGCTACTCTGATCGAAGCGGTACTAATGGCTTCGCCTAATTTATTTACAGCTCTCACCGTGTACGAACCTGCATCTTCAGCCCGTAGGTGCATGATGTTAAGGGAGACGTAACCGAAGTTGAAGATTGACGTGATTCGCGAGCTAGCTGTAATTGCTCTACCATCTTTGTACCACTCCACTCTCATTGTAGGATCACTGACTGGAGTCAGTTGCGCTTCAAAATGAGCATTTCTGCCTTCTTGTAACTCACCAAGATCTTGCAGCGGCCTAATAAATTGTGGCCTCTGTGAAATCTGTTCTTCTATTGATTCTTGGTGTTGATATCTAGAATAATCTTCCAATTGTTGAATATATTGTAAGCTCTCTGGATGCTGACTCGTTCTTTCGATGGTTGCTCTCGGAGTTACTTGCAACATTGCCTTAGTTTCGGCAACACCTGTCGCACTGATTGCTCGGCAGGTGTATTCTCCAGTATCTTGAATATTAAGACTGAGCATATCTAAAGAAATGTATCCAAATCGGAAAATTGATGTAAACCTAGAACCTAAAACAGAACAAGTTTGTTAATTTTGCTCATTTTTTTTTATTGCTCAGGGCACAATGTGTTGTAATATTGCATAGTTTAGACGCGGTGCAGCGCACGAATTAACGAATCAAAACAGATTTGCCCTGCGATACTACGATTGACGAGTCACAATAATCTAACAAGTAAATCAGTAACGTAAAGTTTGCATTAAAATGAAACCTCAACAATTTCTTTTTGCACCTTATACGAAAATAATATAGAAACTTATTTATACTTACTTGCTTCGATACTTTGTCCATTTCTCAACCATTCTATTTTCATCGTTGGGTCGCCAACCGGTTCTATCCTCGTTTCAAAGTGAATTTTGCCACCCTCCATCTGTGATACACTCTTGAGTGGCACAATAAACTGCGGTGGAGGATAAATTCGGTCTTCCTCGCCAGGAGGAATGTAAGGTCTTGCCCTTTCCACGTGCCTCAAGTATATGATTTCTGGTCCAGGAGCGGGCCTATAAAAGACATTTGTATGAATAAATACGATACAACTTAAAGAAGAAGATAGAGATATACAAGAGTAAAAAAAAGTACTTACTCTGGCTCGATAATCTTTGTAGGCCGGGGCAAGTGCAGACGCTTTTGCTCAGGCGGAGGCTCTTTCGGTACTTCGACGTAGAGCCTAGCCCGAGTGGCGGTGGAGCCTGCGACGTTCTGGGCGGTGCACTGGTACCATGCCGCATCCGACGCCTTGGCTCGCGGAATGTCCAGCGTCGAGGCCCCACCATCGGTATTAATTCGTAACTCTGGATTGGGTATTATCGGAACGCCGTCCTTCTGCCAAGTGATCCGTGGTGTAGGTGTGCCAAGAGCGCGTGCGTTCAAAATTACAGGTTCCCCTTCGCGTACGCTTAATGTACTGAAACGTTCAACGAATTTCGGAGCAACTACTTGTTCCTTTTCGATGACATTTAGTCTGCACTGGAAAGATATTTCTCCACTCTTGTTGCGTGCAACACACGTAACTACACCACTGTCACTAAGATCGACGTTTGTAATCATAAGTGCGTGATTACCTGATTCGTTTACTAATATCTTATGATTATAATCGTCTCGAATTTGTCTTTCGTTAATGAACCACGTGACTTCTGGGTAAGGTCTGCCAGTGACGCGGCAATCGAATCGCGTCATTTTGCCCTCCGTGACATCGCGGTCTTGGCAGACTCTTACAAATTGCGGAGCGAGAGCTTTCTCACATACTTCTACTCTTTCTTCAATTCCTGTTTGTTGTGTGTCCATGATATATTGTGATTTTTGATCTTGTATATAAGTCTCTTGTGGAGATTCAACGGCGAGATATGCTGATGTTACAATGCATCCATTGGGATTTTCAGCCAATAGAGTGTAATGGCCGGAGTCAGACTTTTGTGTATTTCTTACCCTAAGAGACGTCTGATTGTGAGTAGTAACAATTTCATGTTTGCTTGAGTTCACAATCCGCTGACCGTTCCTGAACCACGTCACTCGCGGCCGCGGATTACCAGCTAGCTGTACCTGGAACTGGGCATCGGCACCCTCTTGAAGCTTAGAGTTTCTTGGCTTTTGTGCAATCTTGGGTGGTGCCACAGGGCCCAGAGATTTGTCAATCTCAGTACTAATATGGATATCACTCTCGTTAACGTATCTCTTAGTAATAGTTTCTCTGAACGAAACTTCCCTCAAAAGTCTGTACTCAAAGGTATCCACTTTGAAATCTTCAGTGGATGAGTAGTCTGTGCCGTTGGTGTATGCGACTTTTTGTGTTTGTCTGGACTGTTCTGTCGTGTACCCCTGTGTACCGTACGATTTATGTTCCACGCTCTCGCTGACGTGTCGGTAGCTTTGTTGCTGCGAGGACTGTTGCGCGGGCACCGGAACGCCTTCAGGCTGGATGTACACTGAGCAAATTGCCTCACCGTATTGATTGCGGGCTGTGCAAGTATATTCGCCTTCATCTCCGGGGCCGATCTGCTTAATTAATAAGGACACATCACCGGTTTGTTCGTTGTAACTCATACTGTATTTGTTGCATTCTACCAGTGGAGCCTTCTTTCTTGTCCACGATACAACGGGGGTAGGATTGCCTCTAAGTTTTCCTTCGAACTTAGCGTTCCCGCCTTGTGCAAATCTCGCATTTTTGAAGATTTGCTCAAAGATCGGGGGAGAAGGTTCACCGGGCCTGCCTAACGTTACAGGCAGGCGGTCGCCAACAGATTCCACTGCAACAAATGAAAATATACGATAAGCGTCAACATACTAATTAAATACAGCGGTAACCTACGATATTTCTGTATCTATGATTTTATGATGATGTATAATTAATTATTCTTAATAATATTTTATAATTAATTAATCATATGTTTATTTCTGAAATAAATCGACAACATTCATAATACTTTATTAGTTATTATAGGTATTATTATAATATTCGCTTATGCATTGTTTTACGTGACGAAAAAGCACATAATATCTAGCCCATTCCTTTTCGTAGTTTCTATTGCATATTCTATTTCTAAGAAAGTGACTATTGTAAGCGTGCTAGGTTGATGTGATATTATTTTTTCTTCTAATTAGAGGCTAATAGAAAATGCAGAAAAATAGTTAAATTTTTACATCGCTATATGTTAACTAAGCAGACTAGCATTTGAACGCTTGCTTTCCATGCAGGAGGGTCTAAGTTCAAACCTAGCCCACACCTCTGACTTTTCGGAATTATGAGCGGATCAGAATTTATTTGTTACTTGCGTTTACGGTAACGGAAAACATCATGATGAAACCTGCACACCTGAGAAGGCTCCATAAAATTCTTGATTGTGTGTCCGCCAACCCGCATCAGGTGAACCCGTGGTGAACTAAGGCCTAATCCTTCGCATTTTGAGAAGAGACTCTTGCCCAGCAGTGGGAAATCAATGTGTTGAATTTATTTATTTAGATGTTAACTGAGTCTGTTAATTAGCTTTATGTATAATTTTAAAATACCGATCGTCGGTATACTTTTCTTATTATCTTCAAAAGTTTCCGTTCCATTACTAGAAAACACTTATTTCGATAACTACAACTAACTCATAAACGAGATATTGGTTTATTATGAGAAGGTAATCGAACTACGCAAAAGTAAGTATCCATCCACAAGTGACAATAATACTTAACGGGCACTGGTGCACCGCTCAGTCATCATAAAGAATGCGCACACAGTACAGACAAGATCAGTGGGATCACTTGATTAATTTTGGTTTAATTTGAGTCATGAAGTTTTTCATGACTCAAATTAAACCGCAAATAAACAAATTATTGGGTAGGCTTAGATAAGCCGCGTTTGCTGTCAAAAAAAAATCTGCACTTAACTGATGTGAATACTGCCAGAATAGTTTATTTCAGTTATTTTCATACTGTTATGACTTACGGCATCTACTCTCTCTCTCTAGTCTACTGCAGACATCAATACTATATTCGTCTTGCAGAAAAGAGCTGTCCGAGCTATTTATAATCTTGGTCCAAGGGTGTCCCTTAGACACAGATTTAAGGAAATGAATATACTAACTGTAGCGTGACTATACACATATGTTTGAAAATTTAATATATCTTTATAAAAATGTTTCGAACTTTATCAAACCGTCTGATACTCATTCTTTGAACATTAGGAATAAACACAACCTTGCTGTACATGCTACGCGCCTCCACAGAGTAAGCAACTCGTTCATTAGACAATGTATGCTCTTTTACAGTAAACTTCCCAATGATATACGTAAATTGTAATTAAATCTAAACTTTATAAAATAGGATAATCTATAAAACTTCGGACTATTTAGATGACAAAAACGGTTGGGATTGAGCCGCTCTATAGCCTTTCCTTCTTCTTATATACAATTTTGCCATTAATTATTATATTATTTAATTCATTATTTTGATATTATAATGCCATTTAAATTTAAATAGGCTAGGCTGAACGCTCTTAATTTTATGAATCTCACGACAACTGATCCATGCTTGCCATCTGTTGCGACACGTCAGCTTAAATAGTTATGGCACTTTCTTTAAAAGGCTCTTCCACCCTATATTTGTCTCACATAAACCCTTACATCATAACAATCTGTCTGGACTTTAAAATAGACCTTGACCCCTGAGTTTGTTTCGGCGATTCGTCTCAGGGATAGTCATAGGAAATGCCGACGCCATCTAGTTTAAAAAGACGTGTAAAAGTGATTGAAAAGTTCTAATTGCAAAATAAATATAATTTCATTTCATTTCATAATTTCATTTCATTTCATAATTTCATTTTAGTTCCGATTGAAAATGTTAAAAAATTGTATTCTGCAACTCTTGAGTAATTTTTGCCTGTATGTTGCAAAATACATGCCCAAGTTAATAATAGTCATCCCCACGTGGTGAACTCATTTAGTACATAAAAGTAGTCCATGTTCGTAAATAGTCGTGTGATAAATATCAAAAGTTCCTGGAACGTGCGTGCGTCGGTATTCCAGCTCTCTCTTTGGGTTGGATGCGCATGAGTCACGGGAGTGACGAAGCGAGCGAGCTCTTTTCGCGCGTCTATTTTAGTATCCACCACTCGGATCTTGTTACGATCACCATTTTGGTGGACTCTTTCGATTTGCTACATATACTAAAGAACATTAAAATTAAAAATAAATCTTACACTAATAAGGTATTGAAATATAATATGATGCGTTAGGTATTTATAAATGTTAAAATCTATAAATAAACAGCATATCATATTGTTATGAAGTTATTAATATAAATTAACGTAATACATATTTTGTTAAGTAGTATGTTCATCAAAGAACAGTTAGGAATGGACACTGGTCCGCGATGTGGTCACAGGCCCAAGGACCGGTTCTGCGAGATTCATTTTGTCAAACAGGCATCGGGCACGAATACGTTCATACTAAACACTGTAGGTACTTGTAATTATACGTTGCAATCTTAAAAACAGCAGCATAACAAGCGGGATCTAACCTGAATTTGTAAATATACGTTCTTATTCTCGTCGTGATCCGGTTGGTTTTAAGTAGATGCAGAAGAAATTAATTAATACAATGTATACCTACAGAATGTCTATAAAACAATGTGGCAGCCATATGTTTATAGTTCACAGACATACTTTACAAAAGGCAAACAAACATTCAAGGTTTGCTTTTTTTAGGTCAAGGTCATGTGTCACCTTAACATATAAAATATATTTGTTATACAGCATAGCTTCAGCCCGCGACTTCGTTTGCGTGATCTATACCATATATAATTTATAGCCTATAGCGCACGAGGATAATGTAGCTATCTATCGGTGAAAGAATTTTCAGATTCGGGTCATTAGTTCCGGACTTTACACCCTACACACAAACGAACACACGACATCTTTATAATATTAGTATAAAAAAAATTGTGTAACGCGTATATTTATATAACTCTGTTATTGGACGCATAGAACATTTTGTATTGAAGCTGCTTACAAAACTCTTACAATTTCACCTATCTGTTTTCAGAGCAGTTCCTGTCTACAATATTATGTAGGTGTATATAAAATGTATTCGTATCTAGAAAAGTAATTATTGTTCAGGCCCCCTGTTGGCCCTCTATCAAATTTTACGACAACATAGCGCCGTAGCCTAAGAGTTATGAAATAAAGCTATAAATCGGTAACATTCAATACATCATAGCAGTAAAATGTTTGATGCCTTATGTTGATTTAAAATACAAAGTTACCTATAGACTAAAGACAACCTGTATCTTACAACCGTATATCGTTGGACAAATGGCTTTTGCCAGCAGATTTAATTTTGTATGGCATTTTATATGATGATACATAACACACCACCCGCATGAGAGCAAAACATGCTCCCAAAATTGAAGCCTAATCGCCGTAGCCAAAATCAACTTGGAGGAATAAACATATATTTTGATAACATTTGGCTGATAGAAAGGATTCGAAAGCTGAAACATACATGGTGCCTGAGAGTGACATCTACTGGTAGATAGCTTATACGTAACACGTCACAGTGTAAAAGGAAGATAGAAGTATGTATGGACATAGTACTGTTATCTATTCTCTTGTACAGACAGAACAAGATCGTTAAGAGTTGCATAACTGAAAACAAGACAATGTACCATCCGCAAAGGAAAAATAGAGCTGATAATGATGACGAATGATAAAGATAATTACTTCATATTCACAAATAAAGTTATATTATACCACTGTTAACGTTTTAGTTTCTACAAAACCTTTCAGAATTTTTTGTCGCAGTCTGCATTGATACATATTTATAAAGTAGGAAGCTAATATAGTATAAGTTAAGTAGTATAATATAGTAAGGCAAACCAATTGAGTCAGCCCTAGGAAATTTAGAACATTGCATAGGTGTAAAACCGCAGGCTATACTGAACCACCAACGGAACATATTGGTTGCATTTGGTCTGGTCTCACATTCGTATCTTTACCTGTTGCTAGGACAACCTTAGAAAACGTTACGGAACAAGATTATATTAATTTAATACAAGGTGGGGACAAAAAATCCAACATATTGGCTAGGTAGGTACAGTGTTCACACATTCAAAAGTTGATTCAAAGTATGATTGCATTTCATTGTTAAAAATTTACATTATTATGTTTATTTTTCTAGGTGTTTATGCGAAGTTCAGTAAAGCGAAAAATATGCGACAGTGTAATTGTTTTGTTAACGTTACAGTCTTAGAACATTTTATCGAATATGTGCGGTAATAAAATTAGTTATTTTTGAAAATTTCTGCTATTTCTTAAAATATTTTCTAACTAGAACGTCACAACAAAACAATTATTTCTGTTGGTGTAGCTAAAATATAAAATATAACCTAACCTGCACTTGTAGTGGAAAACTAGCGCAATTAATTTAAAAAGAGAATATAATTTAATTATAATAAAATTATAAATGTGCCAGTTGTATAAATTAATGTTTTACGGCAACGACGCATTGTTACATTGACACGAAGCAAAGCGGGGCAAGCCAGCTCGCAATCGGACCACAGCCAAACCTGACCCAGTGCGCGCCATATGGTCACTGGCCCTCATTATGAATCATACACTACAAGCAATACGAAACTTACGAATACGAACTCATGATATACAATATAAATGTTTCTTTTGATAAAGCTTTTGGTTTTTGAAAAGGGAAAACGACTCATAATGAAATTTAAGTATAATCATAATGTTCCAAATTCATCGCATAATACCTTCATTTCTTTCTTCCCATTATTACCTAAAGCCTGTTTTTCATTCTATCGTAAACATACTACAGGCTTTATGTACAGACTACTCGTTCTTTTGTTCATACCTTCATTCAACACATTCACGTGTTACGAGAACAAAGAATTTCTCCTCTTAACTTACATCTTGTCTATTATTCTAGTTAGACCATATCCGCAATATGTTTTTGCGTCTATTAATAATTCAACCTTTTTTAAATTTGATGTTTTTCATGCGGTTATCTCGAGCAGCTATCAAAGTTATTATCGTCGATATAATTGCTGGCCCCGCTAGTTGCCAGCGTAAAAGAAATTGCGGACCGCTTCTTAAAACCAATTAATTTAATCATTTTATTTATACCTCTCGCCTACCTTGTATGTGGCCTTTTTAAACCCTGTTATAACGATAGTTGCACAATGCTTTATGTTTTCAAGACCATCATTGTTATTAAAATTCGGGACATTATATTATTTATTTATCCTACTAATCCTACTAATATCCTATCCTGCTAATATTATAAATGTGAAAGTTTGTGAGGATGGATGGATAGATCTTTGTTACTCTTTCACGCCAGAACGGCTGAACGGATCTGGATGAAATTTGGCACAGAGATAAATTATAGTCTGGACTAGCACATAGGCTACTTTTTTTAGTAGTAGAGAACTACTGTTGACATTTTCTAAAAAAGAAGAAAATTTGAATTTTTGAGAAGCTCATAAAAATGGCAAATTATTTTATATAAAGTTATGATTTTTTTATACTGACTAGGTATGAGAAAACTTGCTATATTTAACACCGATGGATATATATAATTTTACGTATTATTAATTTAAAAACAAAATTTAAATTTTACTCCGGTTCATAGTTTTTTATTTCAACTAGGCCTTTAGACAAGCACTTTTAAAAAGTCGCGACTCTAGGAACTAGAAACTCACTTCCATACAATTTGACTAAACTACCCAAACTTTGAAACCATGTGTTGGCCCTAACGAGTATGTTTATCTTACGTCTGTTCCTATATCTACTGTATGTAGGTACTTATATATTTTTAGGAACATAATAACTACGACTAATTGTCATTAGTGTAATGAAAGAATAACAGATTAATCTCAGTTTAATTACAATTTGAGAATCCCAACGCTAATTCATAAGTGAATGCGATTTTTTTAATTTGTTCCTCTCAACAGTGATACGTTGGTACTTTAGTTAACGCACAAAGTAGCAGACATCACTAAACATTACATCTACGATAAACATTCACTAAACATTTTATCCAATCAGTAAACAGTTATGAGATTTACCAACCCATCATTAATTGGAAACGCCTCATATTTAGTGCGATAATTAATTTTGTCTATTAAGTAAACTATTCCAATATGCCAACTTTCATATTATTACTCATAGTTAACTGGCAGTCAAATGCAGCCATTAAATTGTGGATTGAAATTAATCCGTTAAATATAGTTTTAATTGAAAACCCATGGCGAACAAATAGCTGAATAAAAAAAATACATTAAAATGAAAATCGGTCATACATTATATTGGCGTCAGTAACTTTATTCTTTGATATCAATAAATTTCTAGTAGCCAACCATTAGACTGACAATAAAGACAATAGTGTCGTACCTACCTACCTATTTGTGAATGCTGTAAATTCATTGATAACAAAAGTGGCGTCACGATATGTGTACTGTTTGGCGCCGGCGCAGCCACTGCGGTCAGTTCCGAGGCTGTACGTGCTTAACGAGACGTTAACCGGGATCGAGGTGACCCCGGCCCCAGCGTCGCCCAGTCACGCTTTAACTTACATGTCATGCTCTTTTATAAAAAATGAATTAGAAATTGAGAATCAACCAGCCTCACGAGCTTTGCTAACAATGGCGCTGATTCTGGGAATGGCTGATCTGGGCTGTCTAAATAATATTTACGTCTTTTTCTCAGGCAAACAACATTGAAATTAAGGAATGTAGAACTGTCAACCTTAGACGAAATTTTAAGTAATGACAAATTCCATTTCCACCAGCTGACAACAATTTTGGTTTTAATTTTTTTTAACTAAACTGCTATATGTTCTGTAAAATTGGATTTCTTCTATCTAGTATTATCAAAGACTTTACATTTTCTTCGCAATTTATATCCTTAAGAGTTAAAAGCTCAAACCTCGACTTGGAAATGTATGCAAATATTTATTTTATACTGTACGTATACAGTATATTCTCTGAGAGTTTAGTGGCACAATCATAATCCATCTTTAAATAGTGAAAGCTATCTTATCTGTGTACTGTACCGGTAAAAATATTTAACCCACACTTATATGCAAAAGTCTTCTTCTACTGTCATGCGCGAGCTGGGACATGGGAATCCCTCCATTCGCAGAAGTGGATAAAATAGCCAGCCAGGTGGTATCGTAGCTGACTACCCAGGGTGCGCCAGACGATCACATATTCGTCAATCGAGGAGGTTCTTTCATTACCAAAGTGATTCGAATGGACTTAATAATATATTATTTTAACGATATGTTCGATTTGAAACAAGCTGTAAGTCCAAAGGCGCGCAAATTACAATTTCATAGGTTTTTGATTAGGGCGACATTCTTTAAGTGTGCTTTGTTTTGCTTGTCAATATAAAGACATGTTCACAATATAAACGGTTAGTAAATCGTATAACCACAAATTTACTGATAAAGATATTTTTGGTAATAACATGACTGCATTTAGCAACGAAAGAACCAAGTATAGGCGTGGTAAAAATCTTGCTCTTAAACGTACCGAGTTGGTAATTCTATAAGCAAATCATGATGACACGGAGCGAAAGTAGCCAGCGCTCGTTTTTTAACTGTTCACTCAGATAGTAAATTTGGAGATAAGACCGGTAAAAGTGAGTGCACCTCGGCCAGTAAGTGTTGTCTCGCCCGTTTTAATGTTACATATTATTTGCGAACGGTGAACTCGACACAGACGATGATTTCATTATCTCTATTTTGACTACAAAGCTTTCGAATACTTTACGAGTCGTGACTTATCTGCGTGTCAAGCTACATCCGTGTCTATATAATCGTTAATAAGAAAATTCACGGCATATCATACTATGAAGTGATCGCATTGTATTAAACAATGACCATTTAAGTAAGAAGTATTTTCTAATGCTTTGTTAGTGCATCAGCTGTTCAAAGAAGTGTTCATCGTGAATAATTTCTTATCGACTTTTGTTCTTAGCTTGTAGTGAGCGTGGTCGAAAGTTTTAACTTGCGCTTTCGTTGTGAAATTTAAATCACTGTACCGCTCGTGGGATGGAAATTGAAGACATCGATCCATGCGAATATTATTTTCTCATTAACGTTGGAACTTTTTCTCGTGATGTATCTAAATAATTTATTTCTTGTATGCTAATGTCAGATGCACTTATCTTTATGGAATGATGACTATGAAAGAAAGTATAATTTATTTTCTAATATTTCGTTTTGTTATGCTAATTGTTTATGTAGCCGATCCTTGTATTTTCACTTCAACGCGTCATTATCAACAACCTGGCGTGCTTAGTAAAGGTAATCTTGCGCGTCGTTCTTCTTTAATTTTGATGCGTATATTTTTTATCGTGTGGAGGTGGGCACTGAGCAGGCAGGCACCGCTGCACCGCGACGCGCTACAGTTAACATGTTACGTTATAATGGCTGGTGAACACGTTCCAGCTACGCGCTAGACGGAACACCAACACATCGAGATGATCATCAAGCTGTGGCGCCGACCGTTGCCCGACGCGCGCGCATCTATTTATTTGAATGTAGTTCACTAGGATGTACCGCACAGACGGATAACCGCCACACTACACTATGTTTCATACCGGTTACATTTTACCCTCATTAAACCAACGTCATATTGATACATCATGGTAATATACTTTTAAATGAAATAATCGATTGCATCCATTCATACTGCTTGTTCAATTGTAAAAAGTGAATGTGATTCACGAACAGATAGGTATTTTATGCCGTATGCCGTTTCTATTGAACGTCGATCGCGAAGAAAGAGTGAAAACGTTGCTCGATGGCATTTTACCGGCGTTTTTCACGTCATACTCTAATGACGCTATTATTCTGCAGTTCTCAGTCGTACGTCGAAATAGAAAACCGATAATTAAAGCGATTGAAGCAAAAACTAGCAATGCGCCACGCCCTGTTACGTCTGCTGCACTCATGTGGCATGGACTTCTTATAAGTCGAGGAGACCCGCCAGTTACTTATGATTATTTTTTTTATATTGAAGCAACTTTGAGATTTCTCATTCGCTAAGTTTATTTCTCATAATCCTTGGATTATCCTTGATTAACGTTGAATTTGATTTTGATAAAAACGAATGAATATTTCTGAGTTGTGCACGCTGATTGTTGTTAGGCAATGCATCATGATTGATCTAGTGCAATGATATTATACAACGCCGTCGGATATTCATTAAGTATTTCACCTGTGAGTCACGCACATCTGAAAGATAGCGTGCGTGTATAGGTACCTACTGTTACAATTTTACATAATTGAATGCTAAACGCGCCGGCGCCGTTCAGTTTGAACAACTGCCGATGATGTGTGTCTCCTCGTTACTTTGTGAACAACGATGAACACGTGTTATAAGATTCTTCTTCACAATAACACTGGCTTCGTTTCTAAACTGAATATTAAACTCTATTGAAATTCCCTGAACTTGTAAAAACAAGAATTCTTGTCTAGATGCCAAATCTCGAATAAAACACACGATGATATGTCGATATGACGCGCGATAAAAAAAATGTTAATCTGTATGTGGGTAATCGAATTTCAAGATGGGCTGCTTTCATTTTTATTTCTGGAAGTTACAGAACATTGTGTAACTTTAACATCCTGTGGCTTTTACGTCACGTAAACACGATATTTATCTTAATCTAGTTTACAATCATTTGGAAAATCTAGACTAGGCATATCTTACAGTCTACCATGCAAACTCCAATATTAGTTACAATCAATCTTGTTCGATTGCTGTGGTTTAGTAAAGTAGCTAGATATGTGTGTTACCGTCTGATTCGTGTAGATACATTTGATTACGTTCAAGCATTCAGGTTAGGTAAAAAATAATCCTTGAATGGAAACATATTTGTTCAGGTTCCATAAAAGGATAGGACTTTGCGCCTTATAAGTAAACAAGTTCTTAATGCTAAAACAAGTTCGCGCTGCAACCATAATGGAGGGACGAGCGAACTTACATCGCGGTTACACCGATCTGGTACCATTTAAGATTTAAATATTGCATAAAAGTATCGCTTCGGGGTCGTGCCAGCGTCACAACCTCGGGTTAGCTACAGCTGTGAGTTAACTTGTCGTTCTCCATGTTTATATTACTTATCTACAATTCGCTTTTATTTCATAGCATAGATAGGGCTGAGATTGAGAAAACATTTTTCATACTTAGTTGAAAAAGCATTCATGGAAATATGAGAGTGGGTAGTTATATGGGTCATGTTGGTACGCGCTGGCTCCCGACTAGCGAGGCGTCGCGCGAGGCGATCAGCCTGCGAGTGTCTTTAGTTTCTTCCTGGTGCGTAACTTTATTTGTGCATAGCGCTTTTCCACCGCGAGCGAGATAGTGCGGCTATTCTGGGGCGCGCGCGTGGGCGCCGGTCGCGCCGGCTCGCGCCCGCCGCGCGCTCCACACCACTTTCATAGCAATTATATGATGAATTTCAGGATCACGATACATCGATATCATAACATTCGCATCAGCAGTCATTATAATTATTATACGTTAGTTAGATTTAATTTAAAACTCGGTTTTATATTGGCCGGAGCATGATATCGTGTGAGTGTAAATAAAAGTATCAGGTAGGTGCGAACCAACCTTGTTGTGTGAGCATCTGGCGGGTATAGTGCTGCTCGGTGCGCTGGACGCGCTCCTGCTGCTGCACGATCTGCTCACGCCGCTCGGAATGCTGCTGAGTGCGCTGTTCGGAGCGCTGCTCGGAGCGCTGCTCCGACCATCTCGACTGCTTCTCCATTTCGCCGCCACCGCAGCACAACGCACAAAAAACTCTCACTCGACGCTATTAGTCCTTATCGTAAAACAATCCTCAATACGGCGCTCGTGTATTATGAAATGAATACGCCACTGCGAAAAACTTATACTAGTCCACGGGTTCATTTAGCAGAAGTCAAGTCATTATAACCCAAGTCCAACAACCAAGACGTCGGTCGATTGCGAATAGTTAGCGGATAGTGCGGTGTGTGAGAAGCGCGCGCTGCGCCGGCGGCGTTGCGAGGGTGGCGGCGGGGGGCGGCACGACCGAAATACGATGGGTTATTTCGAGCCGAGCGCACTCCCGCATGCCCTCCTCCACGCGCCCCACTCCTGCGCACGCGCTCAGCTGCCGCGACAAACCGCAAGCCCCTCTCACCCGCCAATTTTGCATTGCTAAACCCCCAACAAAACAATGCACTCTACAAACAATACAAACATAATTATCAATAACTAATATAAACACCAGTCAAAAGCGATTAGATTCCGGGCAGTAAAGATTCAAAACTTACATCGAAGGGTGAAAGGCTATTAAAGGTTGTAGCGACAGAAAAACAGCGATCCCAAATGATAGATGTCAAATGATCATGAAAAATGATCAACTGCCAACTGTACCAGCGATCAGCAGCAGGGAAAATGATTTAAATCACTCTACGGTGCTTATCCAGTAGGTAGAAAGCAAAATCATTTAATCGACATTAATCTATGTTCATAGGAATAGGCTATTTTGTTTAACTGGCACTTAGGTTTTGATGAGGCAGTCAAGTTAAATTAAGCAACGATGAACATTCTTAATGAGTTATTCGATGTCTCATAACATAGCATCACGCTTGTATTCCCCGAAGGGGTGTACTGAGTCCCATGTAATAAGGGGCCAGCCTATTACCATCTACCGGGCAGAATTCCAGACAGATTGGGCAAATAACACTTTGCCCAACGCGGGAATCGAGCCCAGGACCTCACACTCAGCAGCCGTGCTTGCGACTACTAGACCTATGTGGCAGTTTGATTTCTCATATTTGGAAAAGATTTCATAAATAACGAAATAAGACATGGTTGGGAACGGTTTGTCGGCACGGTTGGCGCAGTGGTCGAGAGATCGACTGCTGCGCTACGTGTCGCGGGTTCATTTCCCGCACGGAACAAATATCTGTATGATCTACAGATAGTTCTTTCGGGTCGGGCTCTTTGTGTATGTGAATATAATATATGTATGTGTTTGTAAACACACTCGCGACACCGATTTATTCTAATAATTAATTTTAAAAAAAGAAGTGCTTAATGACAGTTGTTGATAGGAGATGAAAGATGATTAGCCACTTCATACGACACGATCACTTCTTCAAGACAATTATGTAGAGAAAAATTGAAGGAAAGAGAGGAAGGGGAAGATCTAGACGAAGCTTTACGCAACACGTGAAGAAGAAAGTAGGGGTAGAGTCGTATCAAGAGGTCAAAATGAAGGCAGAAAATAGAAAGCACTGATAGTTACTCCACCGATAAGAGCTAAGTTCTTAAATTAAACAAGTTATAGTATTGAATTGGGTGATTATATTATTATCTTAATTCACATTCAATTGAAATATTAAGTATAATTATTGTCTATTATAAAATTTAAAGGAGTTACTATTTCAGAAAAAGTTATATTGTTTGAAATTCTAGGTGCAAGTGGTTTAACCGACATTACATATTGTTAGTACCTAAGTAATGGAAAGTAAAATGTATGAAAGGACTGTTTGAATGCCAAGCTCCAGCCGTGTTGATGGAAGTCTTAGCTTGAAATTAAACTTCAATATAGACTGTGTAGTATATTAGTTAAGGTCTGATAACAAAAAAAAAGATTGCCAATACGTTCGCACGTTGTGGTTAAGGCGAGTGTTCGTTGGCCGCCTGCGTGGGCCATAAGCTTTATCTGTTATTCAACAGATTTTTTTGGAAAATAACAGCTTATGCTCCAATTCTCTATTTTCGTGAACAGACTAATAAAATTAATAAATGAAAAAAAAAAATTGGCTTTCACCACTCAACACTAAGTAACCAATTTTGCATGCCTTTTACTCCAAAAAGTACGCTTCATTTATTTCTCACGCAATAATTTACGAGATATCCTTTAGAAGTAAGTGTAAACCTTATCGGCACGGTTGGCGCAGTGGTTGAGAGTACGACTGCTGCGCTAGGTATCGCGGGTTCGATTCTCGCACGGAACAATTTGATCTACAGATAGTTGTTTCGGATCTAGTTCTTTGTGAATGTGAATACCCACCGTGCCTCGGAAAGCAGGTAAAGCCGTTAGTCCTGCGGCTGATCTCTCTTCGGTCGTGTCGGATTGCCATCCCATCGGACTATGAGAGTGAAGGAATAGATAGCGCACTTGTGCTTGCGCACACACTTGTGCTCTATAATATCTCCTGCGTAGTTGGCTAATCTCCGGTGAGATTGGCCGCCGTGACCGAAATTCGGTCAAGAGGACATTATTATTATAAACCTAAACATGCACCATATTCTATTTTTATGTAGCCGAATGGTTCTTCAACAATCGGTAGTCTAAAATGTAGTTCAACACGCTGCCACCCATGACACCGATCTACCCTCAAGTGAATTCCTTTGCTTTTTTTAATATAGCAGCTAGTAAAATATTGAATGTCTTCAATTCACCTCAAATTTTCCCACTTTCATGATTAAAAATGTACTGATGTTCGTCTAGCTAGATAGACTAACGACATTAACGTTGACACTTTTAAATCTACTTTGATATCGTTTACCTGTTCTAAACGTTGAATGTATAAAGTGTAATCATCGGCCACGGTATCAGCCATCATATTTCCCATCAGCATCTTGCAAACACGTCCGCGCATAAAATCAATGCAATAAATATGAATAACTCAAAACACGTCGCCATATGAAGTATACTTGCGGGAATCCTCAATATCGGGTATCGAAATATGCCTCACTTGCGTAAAGTACACTACGGAGAACAATACATGGTACTTAATTACAAATGAAACGTGGGTAATCCTACTTAGCAATGATTATCTACTTGCGGTATACACACATCACATTTTCATTGGGCTCGTAAATGGTGCATCCATTTACGAGCCCAATGAAAATGTACCTCGGGTCTTGCTTACTATAATTATTATTATGTAATTGGTCTTGTTTTGTTTGATGCACATAGTCCCCAATAGAAATATTAATTGCTTTTGTTCTTAAGTGGATACCGGTTTCACCGTAAAGTCACGTAGAAAGATATATAGTCAGAGCAAGTAGATGCCTCATTCACTCAAACCAGTACAAACGTTTAGGCTAGACCTCATTATATTCACACGTAATGACAACAAGCGAGTACTGTTCAACTACTGTAAGCCTAAACCTCGAGGAGCGTTACATAAAAAGCTGTCGATATGGAAAATAATTTCATAGTTCATGTATCCATGTCTTTAAATAATTTTGAGTACGAGAAGCTTAAGCATTAGTAAGAGTAGAATACATTTGCCAGTTATCTGCCTAGTCTCCTCCAAACTATGTTGGGGTAGGCTCCTAGTCTAACCAGTTTCGGCTAAATATCAGTATTTTATATAAAACCCCTGCCATCTAATCTATCTCATCCAGTTATTGGGAGACACTGATTCCCTAAAATGAAATGGGGTGTATCACTTTTTTTAAGTGATTTCCGAAGAAATAGAGAAAGAAAATAAATTTTTTAACAAAAAATAAAAACCGACTCCAAAAAACTCAAAAACAAAACTAATAACTAAAAAGCAAAAAATAAATCTTTTATTATACAATATAGTAGTTGAACAATATTGAAATCGGTGCCAAGTAAAACATAAAAGTAATATACCTTGCTGCTATAATAGCGGTGGTCGTTGCGCAACTTAAACGTTATTGAAACGAGCTATCGTCATAATAACGGTTAGCAGGTTATTTGAAAAACCTGCTAACATGCTAACGCTAAAGTAGCTAATAGCGGTGGTCGTTGCGCAACTTAAACACGTTATTGAAACGAGCCATAATAACGGTTAGCAGGTTATTTGAAAAACGTGCTAAGGTGCTAAGATGCTAACGTTAAAGTAGCTAACATCCAAAGAATCCGATAGACAGTTGCGTTTCGTTATCCAATGAAATGGAAGTGCATAAAAGAAGCTAAAAAAAAAAAAAAAAAGCTCATCAAACTTCACGGAGTCGTTAATGAATTTTGGATAAATAGGGAAGCTAACTAAAAAAAAAAAAAAAGGTCATCAAAATCTTACGGGGCCACCAAAAACCATTAATTCTTGCGCTTATGGTGGAGCAACCGACAATTTGAGCATTTTCAGCATCAGTGAAAGCTAAAAAAAAAAAAAAAAAGGTCATCAAAACTTCACGGAGCCGTTCATTCATCATGAATAAATGAATTTTAAGTAAATAGGTAAGCTAAAAAAAAAAAAAAAAAGGTCATCAAAACCTCACTATGATATTACGTGTTGCTCATGATATGACAAATAGCGACCAATAGCAGGATAGCGCGTTTTAACAACCGCTATTGATATCCGATAGACAGTTGCGTTTCGTTATCCAAAAAAGATGCTACTGCCCACCGCTATGCTATAATAGCGATATTGAAACAACGAGTTCACGTAGAAATTGTCGAGTGCGGAGCGAATTATGTGTCGAACACGACAAATGCACTTCGCCAATCGTGTCGGTTTATCATTGCATGTTTTACTTGGCACCGACTTCAATATTCTTCAACTACTATATTGTATAATAAAAGATTTATTTTTTGCTTTTTAGTTATTAGTTTTGTTTTTGAGTTTTTGGAGTCGGTATTTATTTTTTGTTAAAAAATTTAATTATTTTACAATTTTGAGTGATGGGTAGACCTAGTAAAGACGATACTCTTGAAAAACTTTTTACTTAATCGACCACACGACGACAGGGCATTGGCAGAAATAACGAGGTTAAGAAATCTTCCTTCCAATACTTGAACGTCGGAAAACATCTCCATTTAGGATATCCTTAAACTGTTTTTTGTCTTCACCATCGTATCTGCAATATTACCCATCTCTGCTTAAAGTGCGCATCAATACGAATAAAATAAGCCCAAACACTATGTAGCTGCTATCAACCATTAAGGAGTTCCCTAAACTGTACTGCACCTGCATCACGGACCTTGCAGTGGCAGCCATTACCCATCTCGGTGTAAAGATCTTATCAACACGAATAAAATAAGCCCAAACACGAGGTAGTTAAGATGTACCGTTGAGGAGTTCCCTCGATCCTCTGTCGTCTCCATCATCAGATCTGCCCTAAACCTCCAGAGTATTGTAGTCTCATCAGATACACACATAAATATCAAGTTTTTACCCCATGCTCGCCTACAATTTTCAAGAGATGCCCTCGTTTTCTCAGGGTTTCCACCATCAGGTCCTGACCTGATGACAATGGGACCAAATGACAAGCATACCCTTTCAAATAAAAAAAGAATTTTTGAAATCGGTCCAGGCGTCTTCGAGAAATCGAGTAACAAACATAAAAAAAAAAAAAAAAAAAAAAAAAAATACAGCCGAATTGAGAACCTCCTCCTTTTTTTTGAAGTCGGTTGAAAAGAATCGATCGCCGATCAAAGGACTCACCGCGCCAAGCGCTACTGGGCACGAATCTGGGCAATAGCTATGTAATTAAGAGACCCACAGCTGGCCTACCCGAGTATCTGTCTAATATTAAGAGACAACAAAGGAGAAAATTCGTAAAAGGCAAATACTCAATACACGTTTACAGTCAAAACTAATTTAATGGCTTACAGTCAATAAAAGTTGAAATGTCGAATTAATATTTAGCAATGAACGATTTAGGTTATTTTAGAATACATAAACAAAAGAATTCCAAATATGAATAGAACATTAATAGTTTTCTCGTGTGAACCGTGCATGAAATAAAGAACCCATTGGCTGCACCAACATTTGAACTCAATATTACTGCTATAAAGTTTCTCGCAATAATCGTTTTTAGGACCGACGGTAATATAAAACGAAGTAAAGAAAGTATCCAGGAAACACGGTTTTATATACAATTAGCGGACCCAATAGACGTAAACCTGCCCGAACGTTGGAAATTAAAAAATAATAAAAATAATAAATCCTAGTACTCTTTCGCAGCTCCACCTACCGGGTCCAAGTGATTCTACACCATCTAGGGACCCACTCAAAAACATCCCAAAAAAATCATTAAATTCAATCGGTTCAGCCGTTTAGGCTTTCAGTGAAATACATATGTACATAAGAATTATATACATATATTATATAAAGATAATAAATTGTTGAAATATAATGTATATAAAATCTTATATAATTAACGGTTCTTTAACTTTATTCCTGATGACCGTGTTTTGTCAATATCTTTGTTTGAATGTACATCGTGACAGGATAACTGCAGGTTTAAAACCTTTTTTTTCCTGTGGCTCTGACGTAAGAGAAGTATGGAGTTCAAACTTCTGTTGAAATCCTCATATTTCTGTATATACAAATACTTTTGAACCTGTGGAAGAGGTAAATGTATTTATTGCCTTTAAAAAAAGCCGTGACATGGATTTAAAATAAGTTGAAAGTGAAACTGATCCATGATCTTGTTGTTTAAAAACTATATTTTAAATGTTAAGGCAAATTAAAACGAAAACGTAAAATGTCAAGAAAAAAATATTCTCTCATGATCATGAGATTAAAAGAAAAAGAATCAAAACATCGCGTGGCTTGAATTGTCTCAATGCTTGTAATTAATAAAATCGTGAGAGGGAAGATGTTACACGCAAACATTGATTAGAACTTTTCATCTAAACGACAATACCATAGACGATGACACTGTTGGCGCAGTGGCTAAGCGAGATTTCTGCGCTTGGTGTCGCGGATTCTAGTCTCGCACTGAACAAAATTTGTATCATCTACAGCTAGTTGTTCCGGATCTGGTTATGTGTGCATGTAAAATGTACGTTTGTAAACTGTACTCATGACAAAGGAGAAGTACTAGCGAAGGACAACGTTATTTAAAAAAAAACGACATAACGACAATAATTGAACAAATATTCTAGGTATCGCGTTAGTAGGCCGTACGCCAACAATTATCAAATTATATTCAAGGGCCACAAGTTTTATTTTTTACTTTAACAGTTTGTACGAGTTCTGTAAGCAAGTTCACTAGGTCATTCACCTAGACGGACGGAAGCAATTTAGATTTACCTATATGCGTAAAAAATACAACCAAATAAAATGTGTGGCCGCGAAATTAATCAGCTACTTAGAATTAATACAATGTAACACCTAATTTAATGTGATCGTGTAATTTATTGTCGTACAGAGGATTAAAATATTTTTATACTTTATCCGATGATATTGTTTTTACTGTTTCCTGGCCCCAATTTTCTTGTCTTGCAATTCGATTGCTGCAAAACACATAATACTATTAACGGTTTTCCGGCGAAATCTGTAAACATAATATAGGTGACACAAAACACGTAAATATTCACGCTTAAACCTACGCGAGCGAAATTGTTGGCCCTTAACTTTATAACCCCTTATTAGAGCACGGTGCAAGGAGCACACATCGAGTTGGGGGTACGAGACCGTGCCTACGCTAAATCAATTGCCTACTCTCCGCAAAAAATTGCCGCGAGAATTTACACTGCCTGCGTCTCCTGTTTAAATACCATAACATTTTTAATATTAGATACATTTATATTCATAAATAACGAAAACAAAACTTGTTTTAATTTTCCGGGTATAATAAAATTCGAACAGTAACTCTGTTCTCGGTTTCCAAGACTTTCATCGTAAAGGTGCTCAGACGGACAGATAGACCAACTTCATATAGCATCTCGCCTGTATTTCCAGCCGACCTGAAAAGCCTGACAATTTAAAAATTGATGAATCTTGATCAAAGGAATGTCTATTTTAAATAATCGTTAATTTAAGAAGGTGACAATTCCTTAGCACGTATTCAAAATAAATACTGAGCAATGTAGCTCGGTGCTAAGGCAATGTCTTGAATCATAAATTAATCACAAAAAGAACACAAAAGTATTATACTGAGAAACCAGTACAGTCACTAATTACATGTCTGTAAACAGTTTTCTTTTTCACTAGCTCTAGCTTTCTGTGAAACTAATTTTAGACATTTGAAACAACAAACTACATATTTTACACATATGTTACGCTTTGCTTGGCGAAATTGTCTGGTATACTAGATATTTTAATATGTAGCCAACATTTATTTTCTTTTTTTAAATCTGCAAACATTACATTCCGTACCGCGTTATAAATCTTATGTATTTTGACTTGCTACAATTGAGCTGTTGAAAATAGTGAATGCAATGTTATATTTTGCATCCACCTTGTTTTCCTCTATATTTATGTCATGAGCTATAAACTATAAACGGACAGAGCCATTTGATGGAGTTGAGTGTAGTGGATGCTGATAGACAGACAAAATGTTGTGTTCAGCTGCTAATAAGATCAAGTCAACAAGTTATGAAAAAACTGTTTTTAACGATACTAAGAAAGTTTCCTATAATAATAAAAATGCTGCAATTTAGGTTAAAATAAAATTACTCAGTAGGCTTGGCTAATTAAAGTTCAATCAAGGTATTTTATAGTAAAAATAAATGAGGCAAATTGTTAATTCTTTGAAATAAAATCTTATTCATGGCCTTTAAAAGACGGTTAACTTGGCGACGGATTATGCTTCGAATTAAAGGGCAAAACAAATCAATGATTTCAAATTTAGATTTCATATATTATCTAATAGGTATACTCGTACATAAAACCCAGATTTGTACAATAATGTGTTCTGCTAGTTCAGTGTGCATCTTTTGTGGAATAAAGACAAATATCAGAAGGCTTCTAAACAAAATCAGAACAAAAGTCGGGGTTAGATTATTCTTGGATTTAAATTGTGTACCTACCTATCAATGTGGGCGTCACAAATCGCAGATGTTAGCAAATACTTGTCTTTGTTTTAAGTACAAACAGGTTTTTGGTTTGTTAGTTTAACTAAAGTGTGTATCCTTTTAGGAATTCGTTTTAAAGCGTGCTGGAACAGAACTAGTAGTTATTCCCCAAAGTGTACGGCAGACATATATCTATAACTATAGATCCACATTTCGCCGATACTGTTAATAAGTATTATTGCCCGTGTTATAGGGGGAGCTTATTGCTATTTACCGGGTATGTTCCTGTGTAGTCACTATTATTATAAATGTGAAAGTAAGTTTGTTTGTTTGTTACCTTTTCACGCCAAAACCACTGAATATATAATAGTAAAAATGTAATAAAAAAATTTAAAAAAATTAAAGATTTTAATCGAATCGAATTCCACAATAATACCAATTAATCCAGAAATAATATCATTTAATTGAATCTCTTTGGTAGACAGTAGCTTCGTTAGTACGAAGATGGTGGAGTCATAGTAAAAAAAAAATGTGATGATTCTTCTAGAAAACTGGATACCAGCTTAAATAAAATGCCAAGACATATTCACGCTTTTGTACAGTCTACATCAAAGTAATGATTGAACAAACAGTCAGCTGTCAAAATTATTTCATTTAGACACATTTACATACACGCAAATTTGTAAAAACAAGTCTTCCCCATACAATCATAAATCTCCGAGCAAATAACATATGTTTGGGAGCTCTACGCACTAATTATGATATAAAAACTTATACGATATATATACAACAAGTTTCCATTCAAATAAAACTCAAAATCATTCAACATAACATAGCATCACGCCTGTATTACCAAAGGGTTAGGCAGAGATGTGTACACCCATATTTCGCCAAAACTGTTATTAAGTCCCATGTAATAGGGAGCGAGCCTATTGGCATCTACCGGGCACAGTTCCAGACTCCGTGCTGCTACTGAGAATTTCCAGACAGAAAAACCCGATAACACTTTGCCCGTCCAATAACATAATCGTACGAAATGAGATTTTACTTACAATAAGATTTTATTCTAATTGTGAACAACCAAATACCTATACCTAGTCCTTAGGGTTAAGTTGGCCTAAGAACTAGTTATATTTTGGTTGTTATATCTTATTGACAGCACGGAACAAATATTTGTATGATCTACAGATAGTTGTTTCGGGTCTGGGTCTTTGAGTAAGTGAATACACACCGTGCCTCGGAAAGCACGTAAAGCCGTTGGTCATGCGCCTGATGTCGCTCCGGTCGTGTCGGATTGCCGTCCCATCGGACTATGAGAGTCAATTAATAGAGAGAGCACCTGTGTTTGCGCATACACTTATGCTCTATAATACCTCCTGTGAAGTTTGGTAGCGATCGGGTCAATTTTTTTTTTTTGACATTTTGCAATTTTCTTTTATTTGTTTCCTACAAAATCGGCTATAGATAATTAGTGCTACCCGTGTGAAGCCAGGGCGGGTCGCTAATATTATAATAAAGAGAAAAGATTTGATTTTTTATGTTTGTTTGTAAAGCGTAAATTCAAAAACTGATTAACCGATTTTAAAAATTCTTTCACCTATAGAAAGCTACATTATTAGCGAGTAATATGGGCTGTATTTTATTTTCAAATAATAATAAGGAGTAACTTACACTAATTTTATTTTTGAAAAAGAAATAGGGTTCCGCGCAAAAATAATGCACGTTATCGTAATCCACGCGGGCGAAGCCGATTATATGCAGATAAATTAATTGTTCTTATTTTACCTATTGTATTGATTGTAATATTTTGGATTTTTTTAAAAGCAATCTAGATTTTTTTTAAAGCATAGTTATTGCCACTACTTGTATAACGAATACTTAGTAAGTAATGTTAAGAACAGGAGAACCATATTGCAACATCACTTTATGGTTGACATGCACTTTACTGACATAAGCGCCCGACATGTTTGCTGAAACTAACAAGTAGGTCGTAAACATGTTGAAGAGCTGGATGAGGTTAACCTCTCCCCCTCCCCTCCCTCATCGGTCCCCTCTCCTGCTCTCAGTACTTATGCCGCACTTTAGCTTGTATTTTACAGTTATTAAAGCTAGTACTGACTACCTCATTGGTTTAGTGATAGCACACGCGACTGCCGACCGTGAGGAACTGGGTTTCGGTTCCCAAATCGGGCAAATTTTGGAACACGGATTTTGGAACTGTGCCCGGTAAATGACAATAAACTCGCTAGATCCTATTAGATAATATGTAGATGTACAATTTATAGTAGATAAATACACCTCTGCCTAACCTTTCGGGGATAGAGGTGTGATGCTATGTGTACGTTTATTAAAGCTAGTGAAACGGAAGTTCTATCAAGCGTCGGTTGATTATTTAGGTATACTTTCTCTGATAGAATTTGGTGGTATATTAATTTTGCCACAATCATGTGACCTAGGTCAAAACCTAGGCAGCGTCCTCTCACTAAACGGTGAGCCATTGCGATCCCCAAGCCGGCTGTCAAGCATGGGGATTATGGCTAGCCCCCCCTTGCCAGAAGTCCACTGCTGAACGAAGGCCGTTCAGCAGTGGACGCCTTCTGGCTGATGATGATGTTGATGATGATAACCAAACTGTCTGTCAGCTGTCAAACCCAACTCGTCTCACTTCGTCTTCGTTTATGGTCAACATCAAGGGATCGAAATTGCAAATGCGGTGACAGCAAATATCTTGCAACCTGCCGTTTATTTTTGCACAACACATTATATACATATATGCATCCTACATTTGTATAAAATTCGCGATCGTGTGTCATTTATCACGATTTTTAAAATGAGGGTAACACATCTGCCGCTAAAGTATTACCACAGTTAAAAATATAAGGTTACAAAGTTCTTTCTTTCTTTTTAAAAACTTTGCCCCACACTAGGAATAATCTGTATCGTGGGTGCGTTTACAAACATATATTCACATACACAAAGACGAAACAACTATCTGTAGATCATACAAATATTTGTTCCGTGCAGGAAAGGAACCCGCGACACGTAGCGCAGCAGTCAATCTCTCAACCAATGCGCAAACCGTGCCGTACACAGTCGACATAAAGTTATCGTTATGTCGACTGTGTGCATATTATATTTCTTTCATAGCAAGAAATCCTTCACATTATTCTTTCACATTATAATCCTTCACTTCCTTCACATTGACAACCCTTGAATATTTTAGTCGTTGATTTCTTGTTCGTTCCGTGAACTATGGCCCGATTAGAAAGTATTTTGAATCTAATCGAGGTTCAGCCATTAACTATCTATATAGTTATTTATTTAATGTTATGTAGCGTACTTTACATGATATGATATGATACTTTACGTGAGCGTTCAGTGCTGAATATGGGCACCCGATAGCAGGCGCGGATCAAGCCCTCAAAAAAAGTTGTGGTCACAACCACCCGAAAATCAGCCAAGTGCGAGTCGGAGTATGAACTCGCTCATGATCGATGTAGTGCATTCCCACTGAAATTTGCCCAATTTGCACATTGAAAGTTGCCCTTCTCCTATTGAAAGTTTTCACTAGGCCATTGTCTAATGAATCTAGTCTTATTTTGTGTATTTCAAAATGCCACAATATTCTTTAAGATACCTATGAAATCAGTCAAGTATTTTCGGTGATTTTGAGCACTACAAAATGACCAAATACAAAGGCCTATTCATTTCATATGAATTATTTTGTAGCGACTACTACTCGCAACATGGAAAAATGTAAAACGCCATCTATCGGATTGAAGCTGCAACAACAAACCCTGAATTGCACTATGAGAGTTTACAACGATTCTAACACATATGCGAATGTCTGACATCAATCGTCAGGCTTTGGCCCGCCAGGCTGATCACATTGTCTGGTCGGAGGATCCTCCCTTTTCAGTGGAGGTTCCCCCATAACAGTTCCCCCATAATTTAAACCATTTATGTTACAGTACAACCACAGAAAAGAGAAAGAGAGGGCTCGTAGCTACGTATGTTAGATCGCTTGATCTACGTGGTAGCTATGTAGTTATCGATGAGGTTAGGCAGCGCTTGACGCGGTCAGTCCTTGGATAGGTGACCATATTCGCATATCGAGACCCTCCGTGCCACACATAGTGAATCCAAGGATTCACAATAATGTGACCACACAGTCACATTATTGTGAATCCTTGGATTCACAATAATGTGAATCCTTTTATGCAAGCTTGCGCTTTGTAGGATATTTCTACAAATGAAACTGCCTTTAAGCTTATGTTACTTTGTAATAGTGGGGCATCCATAAATTACGTCACACGTTAAGAGAGGGGAGGGCGTCACCGAAGTGTGGCCAGGGGTGGGAGGGGTCCTAAGTTTCGTGACGTCACATTTGACAAAAATCTTAATAATATTTCCAGCTCTATCGGTATGAATTTAAGATCATTTAGATCTTAATTATGTTGGCAAGTTTTTCGAGATTGAGAGTGATTTTATTTATTCGATTCGAAGTTAGTTTTATTTTCATATATTTGAAATATATGAAAATAAAACTAATTTCGAATTTTAGATGTAAACCTGCAAAATATGTGACGCCACAGTAGTCTCACAAATGTGACCAGCTGTGCCGGGGGGGGGGGGTCAAAAAGTATGAAATTCGTGTGACGTAATTTATGGATGGCCCCTAGCCATCCGATAAATGTAGCTGAGAGGTATATACAGCAGGAGAAAAATATAAAAAGCGGGAAGTAAAATCGCACTCAATAGTGATTAGTGCGCTAAATAATAAAATTGATTTTTAAAGTATATATGTATGTATGTAAGGGGCTCAATTGCTTGGCAACCGTATCGCTCAAAACACTGTTCACATGTCATGTTTTCCTCGTCCTCTGAACATACTTAGATACAAAGATTCGAAAATTATTTATTTTGCAAAGTAAGTACACCTAAGTAAGTACAGCCTAGCGGTTGAACGCTTGCCTTCCATGCAGGAGGGTTTGAGTTCGAACCCCGCCCGCTCCTCTGACTTTTCGGAATCATGTGCGGATCAGAATGTGTATATTGTTACAAAAAACAATTAAGCTAGCCTAAAACACACACAGACATTGTAACTTGCACAGCGTGTTGGGTTTAGTAACTTGCACAGCGAATACTGAGCTCTGCATCCCTCGTTACACATATTTTTCTCTTTCACTTGTCTGTGCTTCATCATCTGCCTAGCCTGTTTCCAACTACATTGGGGTCGGCTTCCAATCTAACCGGTTGCGGCTGAATATCAGTGTTTTACACGGAGCGACTGCCTTCTAACCTCCGCCACCCAATTACTGGGAGACACTGATACCCTAAGGTTAAATTGATTGTCCGACTTTTTGGGCTCCTGACACCCGTAAAGATTATTATATGTATTCGTATGACACCCGGATCCAACTGCCTAACGTGCTTTCTGAGGCACGGAGGGTCTCGATATGCGAATATGGTCACCTATCCAAGGACTGACCGCGTCAAGCGCTGCCTAACCTCATCGATAACTACATAGCTACCACGTAGATCAAGCGATCTAACATACGTAGCTACGAGCCCTCTCTTTCTCTTTTCTGTGGTTGTACTGTAACATAAATGGTTTAAATTATGGGGGAACTGTTATGGGGGAACCTCCACTGAAAAGGGAGGATCCTCCGACCAGACAATGTGATCAGCCTGGCGGGCCAAAGCCTGACGATTGATGTCAGACATTCGCATATGTGTTAGAATCGTTGTAAACTCTCATAGTGCAATTCAGGGTTTGTTGTTGCAGCTTCAATCCGATAGATGGCGTTTTACATTTTTCCATGTTGCGAGTAGTAGTCGCTACAAAATAATTCATATGAAATGAATAGGCCTTTGTATTTGGTCATTTTGTAGTGCTCAAAATCACCGAAAATACTTGACTGATTTCATAGGTATCTTAAAGAATATTGTGGCATTTTGAAATACACAAAATAAGACTAGATTCATTAGACAATGGCCTAGTGAAAACTTTCAATAGGAGAAGGGCAACTTTCAATGTGCAAATTGGGCAAATTTCAGTGGGAATGCACTACATCGATCATGAGCGAGTTCATACTCCGACTCGCACTTGGCTGATTTTCGGGTGGTTGTGACCACAACTTTTTTTGAGGGCTTGATCCGCGCCTGCTATCGGGTGCCCATATTCAGCACTGAACGCTCACGGGTTAATGTAAAGTACGCTACATAACATTAAATAAATAACTATATAGATAGTTAATGGCTGAACCTCGATTAGATTCAAAATACTTTCTAATCGGGCCATAGTTCACGGAACGAACAAGAAATCAACGACTAAAATATTCAAGGGTTATTTTGGAAAATTGCAATCTGAACCGTGCTTCCTGCCACGTAATTTTAATACTAGATTAGAACGATCACGTAGATTCTACGCCAACCAGAGAATAATATTTTTCATCTCCCCCCGTATTACCTTTAATGTCCATTTTGTTTACTTATCTAAACCCAGTGCACTTATTCATACTGTGCACTTATTCTATTTCAGTAGGTTCAGATCATAAGACGTACGATTGTCACCATTTAAAATATCCTAATGCGTCATTGAAAAAAGAAATGTGCCTTGAAAATCAACTTAAATTGATTCATCGGCCAGAATGTCGCCGTAAGTGCAACGAGTTGTTCTCATAAAGTAATTGTGAGATCAGTCATGCGCATGACGCATATTTACGGGTTATTTTTGGGTTGAAATGCAAGAGTCAGCTGTCGGGCGACCGCGGGGAGCCTGCACGCTCAGCGCAGGGAAAGGGGTGTAGTGTTATTACTGGCTGCACGATGACTGCAAGTTTATGTGGACCTGTTACTTCAATACATACACATAAACAAGTCGTTGGTATACCTACTTGAGTACTAACATATAATGTGCAGTCAAACATTTTTGCACGATGCGGTAACGGTGTCGTTTTTTCAAAATATCTATCGAAAGGTTAACATGAAGAATAAATTGTATTTACACCATTTTATTTAAGTAAGATAAAATGTCCTAGAGATCTTTGTAGGTACGCATATCTCGAAGGAGTTCTGTATTAAAGCGCACTATTATACTACCTAAATGTCAACTTTTGAAGCTATCGTATACTTACACACTACATTTGTCACATGCAACACGCATGTCTAAAACGAGTACAACACAAATACACCCCGCGTCTCATATTCGGGTTCGTTTACAAGCCGCTTGATCGAATCATCATGTATCGTCACTGCCACGTAGACAGATCAACCGTAATCGATTCGATTACAACTCGATTAGCTATTTGTTAATTTATGACGAGACACTTGGCTTCAACCCAGTGCCTTATGTTCGACGCGTTACGATGACCATTGTTCTATGTATAGATTTATATTGTCATAAAACTACTTACAATGACTGGCGGGGTTGAGATAGCTGCCAACAATTATTATGCAAAAAATGAATGATCAAATCACAATAGAGGAAAGCTGAAAATGTATGTTTTCGTGTGAGCGCGCTATTTTGGAGTGGGAGCCCACTCTCCGGTTGCACAGGTAGACGTAGAATTATGCGATGCCGCTTGTTTCTAGGTGAGCCGTGTATTAATAAGAGCACAGCTATATTAAACCCACTTCGGATTCATGAGATCGCATCGTATTTCATTCGTGTTTTTCATACACAAAAATATTTTATTACTTATTTTTTACAGGTATCCACACTATCGAACAATAAGATATGCGATACTCGTTCAAAATCTGTGAATTAATTTTTGAATTTATGAAGTTGACAGTATTGTTTAGCGCTCTCGTTTCGAATGTAGCACCTAACATGGTGCCAAACACCATAACAATACTCTTACCTTTAAATACATAAAAGTAATAGGTACTATAAATTTTAGACAGCTCATTAAACTTTCAATATGAACATAGATAGATCATATTCACCAAAATTATCGCAAGCTGCGCAACATCGCATAGCGCATAAAAATACCAACATAATTTAAATAATGTACTCGACGTTCTGGAATACACATTCCAAATGTTTAAAATAAGGTCACCTGTATTGCGCAAACGCAAAGGGTTACTCATTGAATGCCACCAGGTTGTAGTCAGCGACGCGGGAGCGTATGAATGTGCGCCCGTGGGCGACTCGCACGCTGTTTTTTTTGTTTTCCGACCAGAATATCGACCACCTACTAACGAAAGCTGCCAAACATCACACATACACCTGATCTTAGAATTTATCGTACACACCTTCAATTTTACACCATAGAGATAAATTACTTGACCTAGTCAAACTAATAAAAGTTATGCTTTTCTTTCTAATGCAATTGTTTTTTTTTTTTAATGCAATATCTATATTTTTGTATCAGAACCGCGTTTGTGCCAAAATCAACGAAATATTTTTGTATTTGTACTCTTAGACTACTGAAACAATTTTGGCACAAATTATTTTGCCCGAATTCTATGAATGATTGACGTTTCGATGTAGGTACGATAGTTGTATGAAAGCGGAAAGTTTTTAAATGCATTTGGATATTTCCCAAAAGTGTACTAGTGCGCATAGTCTGATGGATTTTTTTTATTTTTTTATTATTGATCATCATCATTAGACTCCCTTATTCATACCCATGCATCTGAGAGTCCGGTTTAAATCTGATCGACATTTGGAACAGCGTAATGATGAATTGATAAAAAGAATAGATTGTGATTAAAAGGTCATTGTAATTTCAAATGTTTAGAACGAAACAAGTCTGAACTACTGAAAAATAATCGGTAATATCGGACGATTTTCAAATCCAACGATTCGAAATCGATAATACCTACGAGCGCAACTTCAACATTCGAATATGAGTTTGCCACAGTCACAAACTAATTAAAACGACAAAGACGTCTAGCCAGACATGAGTTACTGAACATAAATATTTATGGTCCGGCCAGCAATGACTTCAGTCAGTTTCGAAACAAAGACTTCTTCATTTATTTCTTGAGGTAGCTATTTGGGTAGTAGTGTGGTTGTTATTTCTTTAACATCATCATTATCATGTAATCCTAATACACCACATACAAGACACAATAGATAGACCATGTAATTGTACATTCCGGGTTCCTTGAATGTTTCAAATAACCGTATGTTTCCATTCTCCAATTTCTGTCAAACTATGTCGGTAACCGAGTATCGAACAGCGAGCTACAGAATCGAGTTGATTGTCTAATATATAATACGTAACTGCATCGAATCATCCGTTACACAGTGTGCGTGTCAGATGCAATGCCGCGGAAGTAGTAATCGTTGCACATTACTAGAATGGGGAAATAAGTCATCTGGCCTACAAACCGCCTTTCCTCACACTTAGATACTAAATTGACACGGACACATGAAATTATCATTATCACCTTATTGTTGAGACCTGAGCACATTATCCAATCGGGATCACTTGTGAAAACCGGGTGCATTTATGGGATGGCCATGGATCGTTACCTATATTCACGTCAAAGTCATAGTTTTTTATTTCAACCGGTCCTGGTCCTTTGTAGTTGTTGTTCAAGTAACTTTTGAAAAGTTGAGACTAAGTGCACGATTTTAAAAGTGGGTAGGTCCTATGGAGAAGAACCGGCAAGAAAATCCATGGATCATCCGTGCATGTCAAACATGCACCTTACATTTTCTTCAATATTCAATCTTCGACTTACTTGTGTGAATCGACAAGAACGATTAAATAATTTGAGAGCGGTATAATAATGATGTAAAGACGCAAAGCATATGGTTGGCCGGTTTATTTATATCATTCTATACACAGCTGTTCTAAATCATCTATTTGCTAAATTCATTCTTGTGTATTGCCTATTAGTTTCGACATTGTTATTCACGATTATTAATATTAAACCAATGATTTTACTATTAAATTGCCAATTTATTTCCATTGTCTTAATAAATGTGGAGTTTTTATGAAAATTTCGATACTGACTTCTGAATAAAACCTTCAGGAGGATTAATTAAAAAGAAGAGAGCCAGACGAGACAAATAAGGTCTTAGCGAAGGCTCGTAATAAACTTCATTAAACCGATCTACGTAGGAAAAATATTTTTCTTCTTCGCTATCGATGGTACAGACAGCGGCTTAAGTAAATGAACTACTTATAGGTAAAATGTATAAAATATCGAGGAAAATAATTGTTGTTCTTACGCAAATTGATAAAGTAACATTGTATAATAAATAATTACTGAAAGTAATTAAGTTAACAAGTTTTTATTCATAGAATATCTTGAAAAGAAATTAAATTGATTATTTTGCAATTAGGAGTTCTCAATCACTTTTACACGCCTTTTAAAATATTTTGATAAATCATCAGTTACTTTTATCACTGAGTGTACTGTGATTTTTCACTGGCTCCTAATTTGGCCACCACAACGGCGTTACTAGAACAAAATGAAAAATAAAACAGAAAAAAAAGTATGACACATTTTTTCAATATTGAACAACCTATGTTTGTATTGTGTTTGATTGTTGCATGTCGTCAAAAGTATCAGTACTTTATTAATTGAATTTGCAATACGACGGGTCATATAACCAAGTAGAACATATGCATAGATAAAGTTGTCTAAATCAGAAAGCCGGGGGCGGACGCCGTCTTGGCCTCGCTCATTTTATTCACAACCACTGAAATAATAATGCATTCGTGTGAACTTGTTTATGGCGATAGAAAAAGAATATCCTTGACGTTGCCTAGAAATGCGATCTGTGTTGCGACTTATGATGCAATCGAAAATTCTAGAAACTATAAACAAATTTTCTCAATACAAGCATTGTTTGAGGCCGTTGCAGGTTCTGTGTTTTTAAGGATATATTAAGAATATAACACAACATATACATTTAAAGATCTACGCTTGTAACGTTTGTTTAACTTAAAAACAGCATGGTTACTGGCTAAGCGATTAGATTTCTGTGCTTCGTGTCGCGGGTTCCGTCCCCGCACGGTTTAAATATTTTTATTATGTACAGATAAGTAGTTGATTCTGGTTGTGTGTGCGTATGGCATGTATGTTTGTAAACTGTTTCCACGATACAGGAGAAATACCAGTGTGGAGTAAAGTTTTTTTATTACTTTTATGTAATATGGCTACGAATCAGCTACGTTGACCTCTCTGAAATACATATATCTACGTAAATATCCACTAACAATATCACATGTAGGTGCTTTGTTGTTTATTGTGTGCCGTTTATTGCAGTGGTTTGCGAAGGAGGCCAAATTCCAGTTCTAGACATTTATGGGCTACAAAATCGTCACGCAAACAAACACATGAAACTCGTCACATCCAACCATATTGGACAAAAAAAAAAACATATCAAAGTCCCAAGAAGAACAAATGTCAATCTGTTTGATATCACTAAAAACGAGATTTAAAAATAATGTCGACAAACTAAATAAAAATATGGGATATGGTGTGTTACGTACGATGATGAAATATTTTGTAATAATTTAATCGACGCTAATTGATATTTTTTCTTTCCGTTTTGGTTTGTTTAACAATATGAAAAATGATCAATTGGTATTGCTTAATTAACTTGCAATGTTCCTAGAAAAGCATCCGTTTCCTGCAATCCGAGCCTTACGCCCAATATTAAAATCTCAGTACATTGGAAAATTGCCCGTTTCGTTGGCATTTGTTCAAACTATTTTGCGTTGTACCGATGAGACGCTCCTCTAAAATTATTTTAATGATTTGTTGCGACCACTTTTCAGTGTTAGACTAAAGTAAGAACCATTAACACGATTTTGGGAAAGTTAAATAAACGTTTCTCTCAGAAACCGCAATGGATAGACACTTCTGTTTTATCGTAACCTGTGTGTTTTTTTGTAGATTTTCGCATGCATCGTGAAGCAGGTCATTTGTCAGAACATACGACGTGGTGTCGAATAAAAATGACAATTGTCTACATCAATGTTGAAACATTGTAATAGACCAATTTTTGGTTGATTTCAACCTTGTTCTAGGTATGAATTTGTCAATAAAAAGACAAAATTATAGAGATTACTACTTCAAAACCTAATTTGTGCGCCAATGCGACCTAGTAGGTGAGAGCTGCAGCCCGTATTCCGGCGTTATATTTTAACCTTACATCACATCATCATATCGGCCCGTAGCAACCACCACACCGTAATCACCGCACTTCTTGGTCTCCACGAGTATCGAACGATGGCAGGTGTCGAACAATCATCTGGTGCACTTTGGGCAATCGGCCATACTACCACAGTTGGCTGACTAATAGCAAGAAGAAGAATTAATCACCATACTTAGAAGAAGTGATCACCATTCGCCATAGTTAATGATAAAATTATCTTCATGAGTTTGACATGATAAAGTCTTTTTCTGTCCTTACCTTGTTTTTTTAACTATCCTAACATTTTCTTTGCCGTCCAGTTAGTAGCTGATATAACTATCCTTCTGGAGAGTCTGTTTTGCTTAAAGTGGTCTTATCAGTACCCTCGTACAAACTATTTTAATATTGTAACTTTCGTGAGTTGCGTTGAATAAACGTGCTCATATAATTAGTATCGCATATCACTTACATAACTTCGTTTCATCACAAATGTTATACTTTTTTATTCGCCTTAAATAACACTGTATCTTTACTTAAATAGCACGGTAATGCCAGACTAGTATCCAATTCAATCAAACGGAGCCCTTCATCAAGAGATTCTTAAAGCCCAAAAAATATCTTAAATACAATGAAATCAAAACGCCCTTATACATCACGACCTACGAGAGTAAGAGGAATATGTTCAAAGCAATTATTAGAAATAGAGTGGGTAGCTTCGTGTACAAGCTTCTGAAAAGCAAAATAATCCTTTGTAAGCGAGGTAGAAAAGGAGCAAGAAACGTGGGCGGAGTATATTGCAATTATAAAGGTATTAAATGTTGTGCATTCCTTCAACAAGCTTAGAAGAGGCATCAAAGCCTCTTGAAGCTTCTCATATTCCATCTTATATAATAGCAATTTCTCCTCGTTACACGAGGAGTCGAGGTAGAAAAGCAAAAATAAAGAACAGTTTTATCTAAAAAAAATGGCATAGATTAGATGGTATTCAAATCATTACACTGGTGATAATAGATCGGAATTATTGCACCTTGACGACGCGAGACATGACAAAAATCTGACAGCTATAACGCCCAACAATCAGTGCATCCCATTTTTGCTTATATGTTTTTCCATAAGAGCAATCGGAATATCACGTTTAATCGTTAGCAACTATCAAAATTTTCAAGAATGGTATAGTTCTATTCAAATCCGGTTCATTAAAAGAAACAACTGTTAGTCTTAGACGTTCTCGTCCCGTGAGCTGCGATAAGTTTAACAGATTTGTATTTATGTTGACGATGTTAGCCAGTGGCGGTCCGAGGGAGGTCATGGGGCTCATGAGCCCCCCAAACGTACTCGTCATATTGACAAACCTTCTAAATAAAGACAATTTACGAAAATTTTAAATAAATAATTAAGCTCCTAATAGGTAGGTTTTTTATATTTATAATATTATACTTATTTAATTTTTTTGTGACATAAATTGAATGCTCAACTCAAATTCAATTGCTCAACTTCAATACCCCAAGTCATTTTTCTGTTGCTATGACCCCCCAAAATGTTTGGCTGCGACCACGCCTGATGTTAGCAGGAGCCGATGGTTGAGTAGATTCGCAAACGTGGGTTGCTGGCTACTGAACCGACACCTTGTAAATGGAAGCTGGAGTGGATTTGGGGTCTAGACAAGATGCAATCAATATTCAGTAAAGAGAAAAGAGAAGCCCCTGAAATGTATGGAATTGACATAAGCCCACGTTTTAGTAGCCTTACGTAGCCTTGCGACATTACCGCAAATTTTGGGACCTTTTTATTCATTTATTTGCTTTAATAAATATATTGTAGAATTGCCATTTTCTTATAAACAAAAAAAAACAGTGGCCGTAAGCATTAATATTAAACTATAGGGCATCAAGTCGTATACCCTGGCGTTGGTCACGTGTGTAGGGGACTGCGATAGGAATACGTGTTAATTCATAAAACCGCAGCCAGACACCGGCGACCGATACCTACTCAATAGATTTTCTATTGGGTCACCTTTACGTCAATACGGGTTTAATGAAAAACATAGTTAAAGCTACCAGCATTTCGGTGAGGTATATTTAATATGATGTCTCGAGTCTAGTGATACGTCATCAAATTCTTCGCGTCTCCGTCAAATAATAACACGCTCCGACGCCAAATATTGATGACACCGTACTGCTCCTAAAATAGTTAACGTCCATTGGTCACACTACTCGTACAAGATTTACGTGATGTAGGTATATAATTGATAAAATAACTAATATTGTTATGACGGATTTAACTCTTTGTAAGGAACTTTAGAGAAAACTTCAAAGGAAAATTAATTCTAATAGGTTTATTCTTTTCAGGTGCAAACAAAGAGATTTGCATACAAAGGCACCTGTACCTCTATTATGAGTTTTTTACTATTTACTTTCATAGTAAATGTACATTTTCATGATAGCGATTTTAGTTCTTAACTTGGTTACAATAGAGTCGTTAACATGACATCTCTATAATATAGTAAATAGTAAATCAAAACTTTACTATGACTAGATTTCACATAAGCGACTCTAATCCATAATTTAACCAAGTTAAGAACTAAAATCGCTATCAAGAAAATTTACTTTGATAGTAAATAGTAAGAAAGCTCGTGATAGCGGTACTGATACAGATAATTGGTTTAGATAGGTTGTTTTTCATTTTACGATTTTTTCTGAATAAAGTTAAATTGTTAGTATAATTAAATCTACATATATCTATCTATATAAATAAAAATTAATTGCCACATTTATGACGGTGCTTCACTTGAGATGGATCCACCGATATGGCTGATTTATTAAAATGTTTGAAATTTTGTTTAGTTTTTTCTTATTTTCTAAATTGCAACCGAACGAAGCCGGTCCGAGTGGCTAGTCTTTATATATATGATATATTCTTCTGCAGATGTTCGTCTGAACGTATGTATATAACTGAACTCCTAAACGGCTGGAACGATTTTGATGAAATTTTTTGTTTGAATGGGTTTAGATTCACAATTAAACCCGCTTGGTTGCGCTGCGATCGAGTTCTAGGACAGGTTCGGACAGGACAACGTCTGTTGGGTCCGCTAGCTGAATATATAAGTAATACAGTCGATAGGAATACGAAGTAGATCAATATCTTGATTGATAACATTAGAAATAATTGTACCTGTTTGCACTATTAGTTAAGTTTTCAGCTCTAGTAGCTGAAAACTGTGTGTGTACAAAATGGTATTATCACAGAATAACTAATAGTATAGTACCTACTGTGTACATTGATTTTTAAGGTTGTGAAGTTCCATATACTGTTTTAACTGCATTCTGAAAGGCATTCTATTTTATGGGTATTGCATTTGAAATAAAACGGATTTAACTAAAGAAAATCATTACATAATATCGTTACCGGAAATATGAATTAACGTAAGGGACAAATTGTCGAAAATGAGTAAAATATACAGTTTTACTCAGAAAATTCCGCTCTGATTTCTATATTTAACTTTTTGATATCTTTAAGCAATTTCATGGCATGATAATAAATGCTGATGCAGAGATACAACAAATTAGTTTGGGTCAAATAAACGTATTTTCTTTCTTTCTTTCTTTCTTTCAAATTCAACCTTAAGTCCAAACAGCAAGCATTAAATTTGTATATTTCATACGCTTAGCGTAAGTTAAACAAAGGTATTACCCCAAATAATTAGAAAACTTAACAGCCTTTACGAGACTTTTCTGATAAAAAATTACCTTAAGGGACACTGATGAAAATAATTTTTCCCTTAGAGTAATGGCTATCTCTGAAACTAAAGGAGTTATCAAAATTCTGTTTTATAGGAAAAATAAAGCGCAAAAATGTAAGAATAATGGTATATTTACTATTGTGATACCATGAAAGTTGAAAGAAATATAAGTTTTTATCCATTGTTTTTTTAGTTTTTTGCAATTTCCCAAATTTTTCATTTTGTCCCTTACAGTAATTCATATTTCCGGTGGCGATATTGCATCACGCCTATATCCCCGAAGGGATAGGTTATATTTCTTAAAAATATATCTCTATATATTCAGAAAATTCTTTTCTATCTATTAAATATTCAAAAAGAAATTTCTATAGGATTTTTACAACAACGCGAATCACTGGTTGTAAGTGGTCGCAACTCAAAACCATAACACCTCAGGAATTAAAAATACATCTGACAACGACAATGAACCAGCCCCAAATATTGTAGTTGTAATTACTGTATTCCTGAAAGGTTAGGCAGAGCAGTAGGTACTACTACTGCACCCGCATTTTGCTGTTACCGTTATTAAGTTCCATAATAATAGGGAGCACCAAACTCCGGCCTGCTACTGAGAATGTTTCGAACTCAAAATCCTATCGACACTGCCTGATCAAGATCAACCCGAAACCTAACGCTCAGAAGTCTCGCTTGTGATCACTAGACCAATGGGCCAGTCCATATTCCCACCCATCTAAATTATAATTTTCAAAAGGTGTTTTTTTATCAAAAGTTACCCCACCTTTCTCCTATAGCAGTTTATTTATATATTCAGGTAATAATGTTGACTTACTATACTAACAGATAGTATTATATAAATTACATAATCTCACAGGCACAAGACACTCAATGATATATACCTCCGTGTGTACATCTATGCCTAAACTTTCGGAGAAAACAAGAAAATTAAAAAACAAATATTAAAGAATATCCCATATGTTTTCGATGTCATTCACCTTGATTTGTGGAGCTATTTTCGTATGTTTTATATATCTGCCTATTCACCACAAATAATTTAATCCGTACTATTTTAAAAATACACATTAAGAGCGACAGGACACTATAAAAAATAATTCAACATGTTGATCTGAAATATTTTATTTCTTGTAACATGTATTTATAATATTAGGTTGGAACTTCAGTTATCTATAATTGAAAGGGTTAAATGGCACCATGCCAGTTCCGAACATTCCTATATACTAATTAACATATACATACTATACAATAGAATCGAATCCGGTTACTCGAATAGAACCTTTGAATGATGTATTTTTCGTATACCCTCTACGAAGAATTAATAGGTCTTAAAGGATCTTCTGATACATATAAAAGAAAAATACCGCCCACTCTCTAATATAGGTTCCTAGTTTCAGTGTACACGTAGACATCCGTTTTCAAAAATTTCGCAATTTTGAAATTCCTGTCTATAATCCTGTCTGGTCAAAGTATGTATGTATCGGGGTTCAAAGTATGTATGAAAAGTCTTTCTAGACCGACAAATATATTTTTAACACTCGGCTAAATTAATACTTTAAGTTACATAAAGCTGAAATAGATTATAACTAATAAAAAAGTCTATAAATTCTGTAGGTATTAAGAAGATAATATCTAATACAACCAATACATATTTTGATATAACATATAACACATAAAAAATCTCAAATTAAGCATCTATCTAAATGTAATTAGATATGTTCGTCTCAAAACCAGTTCAGTAGACAGTTACTGAAGTGGCAATGACGAGAGAGAAATAGTTCACTTTCGATTAGCCGGCAAAAATATAGTTTAGTTTTTACATTTTAACAGACCAATGCAGCAGGGGTTAATGATCGTGACGAGATTTATTATCATTAGTCCTATTTACAAAAATCTTTTAGAATTTAGTAAGTTTTTTGCCATCAATAATAATCCAGCTAGTATCAACGCAATTTGATGAATGATTGGACCTAATTATCGGCAATATTTCGCGGTTATGACGCGCCATTATATGTAAGTAGGTATTTGTGTATTGATGTCACTGCTTGACGCTTGTCGTAATTCAATTAATATCTGCGGTTGATACTGGAATCCCGATCAAATTACCAATTAAAGCTATTAATTACTATTGGAAAATAATTTTCTATCTTGATTTTCGAGAACAGTCACCCAATAAAATTTACCGTTCATCATATTTCAGCATACAATTGTAGCTTCTATGGTGATGATAATACTGTATACAACGGCATAACAATTTCGACAAGCTTTGTAGATCTTTTGGCGTATGAACAATGTCACCTTGACGACGAGTGGTGGTCTCACTAGGTATTTATGCTCTGGCGTCGATCCAGGAGATGTAGGTCGGTTGCGCGCGCGCACTGCTCGCAATGATATTCATATCGCGAATATACAATTTAAACAATATGATGTATGGAATAGGATTGTTATTCAAAATGTATTTAGTGGCAGACTTACGACCTACCATACTTATGTTATTTGAAAACAGTCTGATTCATAGAAAATACTTACTCATTCGCTATGTATTCACTATCCATACCTGTATTTTCGAATGTTAATTTGGGTTTGGGTATGCTTGTTATAAACAACGTTCATGTAATACACCTGTTTTTATTTGAGGCTAAGAAAAGAAAACTGTTCTCTTGTCGAGATCACAGAATACTGAATAGGTACTGTTACTACCGTGTGTACGGAGTTTTAATTGGGGCTTTCATCTACATTTAGTTATTCTGTATCAGCGAGTAAATAACAGCGTCCATCTAACTTCTTCTATCGAGATGGCACGAGCTATCGCATGGAAATCCCTCATGCCGTAGAGGAAAAATTAGCGGGTCAACAGTGGTGTTATCGGGGCCAACCGCCCAGGTTGATAGACTATCTAATGTTACTCACTGGTGGAGGGACAGATCAGCAGGAAGCCGACCAGAAAGTCTTTCCAGGACCAGATTAAAAGGTTTGGAGGCCCTGAGGCAACGAAGAAGTCCACGATTCATTTTTATACCAGACGGAAAAATGAAACACATTTTCTATAATTTATTTCTAGACGAAAAAATTAACCATAGGGCGACATTATCGTTCAGCGGTAAAGCCCTTAAAATAAAGAAAAAAATTTAGTTATCGCAAAAAAAAAAAACAAGAATAGGTATCTAAAAGCCCTCCCCTAGACCTGGCACTGACTTTCCTTCTAACAACAAAATGCGATGCCTTATTCATTTGTCGATACAAATCAATCTCTGTGAAAGGCCGTTAATTGTAGGGTTCTATTTTAAAAGGCCCAGTTTTATTATTCTATTCTATTGATTTTCTGGCCTTTATAATCTAATAATTATGATGAAGATTAAACTTCCCGGATTAAAATGACCGGTTAAATTGAAAAAAAAAACTGTCTGAAATTAGTCAATATTTCAATCATTATTTCCTCTAGAAATCGCTTTTGAATTTCATTAAGTGTATACATCTTTTTGATACTAACTGTACATACGTTCTGATCTTTAACTACCCTACATTTACCCCCTTATAGATAAATACTGTTTTAAGTTATATCAAGCTCAAGCGTTAAAAAATGTATTAAAAAGTTAGAATGCAATTATACATACTTAGGCATGACGTTTATTACTTAAAACCTGTACGGTAAACCTTGACGTAACTTTATGCTGTGATTTAGTTATTAAAGTGCTTTAACCTGATTGAACATGTCTCGGAATCGACGCTAGTTCCACATTGGTGTTACTTTGAATAATGTTCAGCAAGAAAAACAACTGTAAGTATCTATGGCCACCTGTATACCTACGTCATTGTTTATGGAAACTTTTTACACCGGCAGATCCACCGGCAATCACTAGTGATGTACAAAAATAAACACGCTGTATAAATAAGTTAACGCTACATACCTACTAAATTCCGGTAATAGGTAACCTTTGAAATGTTTATTCGTGCGTTCCCGTTGTTAACAGTTTTATTTTAGAATTTGACTCGCTATGTCTATCGCGAAACAATATAAGTTGATCAAGTAAGTGGAGTTTCATCGAGACATACCTAATACTATTGGTGTTAATACTCTGCTTCCCAATTTGTTTAGGTTAGCGTCCCTATTCAATGGCTAATCCCCATGCGTGGTTTAAATCGCATTTTACTTTCAGTCCTAGCGTCGACTGTAGCGCGTAGACAGCGGCGTGCACAGAGTTTTTAGACAGGGTAGGCAGAAAATTTTAAAAGCTTATTTACCAAAAATACCTAATGCATGTTGATATTGGTTCGTCGTCTGGTGGATTAAATAATGATGTATGTGTTTTGCCACCTCAAATATCTTAATATTTATCTGAGTTATGTAGGGTAGGCAGTGTCTTTTTGTCTTTATTAACCGCACGCCACTGTGCATAGATGAGACACACGCATAGGTCCGGAGCTACGTGCGGCTACGTGCAAAGCAGCTGCAGTACCTGGCGTGGCGATACAACGATACACGAAGTCACGCGTAGCCGCTCGGCAACGCAAGTAGTCGTACAACATAACACATCTTCATGCCTGTATTTCTCGAAGGGTTAAGCAGAGGTGTACTATGTACAATTGTACACCCAATTTTGCCAATGCTGTTATTGAGTCCTATGTAATAAAGGGCGAGCCTATTGCCATCTACCGAGCACAGTTCTCGACTTTGTGCTGCTACTGAAAATTTCCATACAGAAAGCATCGGCGAAATGTGGGTGTACAATTGTACACCTCTGTCTAACCCTTCGGGGAATACAGATGTGAGGCTACGTTGTTGCCCGCGGTTTCGTCTGCTTGTATTTTATATTTCCTGTCTAATTAGTACTTTGCTGTATTACGTACTTACTCCACAAAGTCATTTACACACATATACATTTCATTTACTTTTCTAATAATCGGCAATCACAGGTTTTAAACTTACTCGGCGAAATATGACCATACAGCTCTGCTTAACCCTTCAGGAAATACAGGTGTTAGTGTGCGCAATATCGGAAAATGGATGTAGGAATGCATAAAATATACTCATCTCTTTTTGATTGTTCCATAAACATGTCGCTGTCTTTGTTTGAAAATCAATAGCTCAACCCCGAGAAGAGGAATTGGAAAAGCACGAGGATAGCTTTTCATCCTTTTCGCTCTTATAGGATTTGCCTATAAAACGCGTCACGAAATTTAAACCTTTAATAAAATCAAAAATAAAGCATTTACACTAAAATAAAATTTAATAATCGAATATTTTTGGTAACTCCTTTCAGAAACAGCAATAATATCGGAGTTAAACAAAGCTCGTTTTGCGTGAAAAATTAACGAAATTCAGATCCTGAATCGCGCTATCAAAGTTTTCGTGAAATTTCAAGATGAACGATATACAAGGGTGAAACGTTGGGAGGTCCGTAGCTACTTCGGAAGCCGGTGCTGACAGGAACCGGTCTGAGTCCTTGTCACCTTATGGGGATAAGGAAAAAAAAATATAATTAGAGACCGGTCTCAACCCCACGACAGTAGCTCATTTGACCTCCTTTTTGTTATTTTATAATTTAGACATTGATGAAATGAATTGCAAATCTCGTTATTTAATGATTATTACGTTTTTTAAGTTATTTTTTCTTGTTAACATTGTTTTTTAATGAATAGAATTAAAATTAGAAGAAAAGTTCCTAAATTATTCTATTTCCCAAATAAAATGATATTAACTACATTTTTCAAACCTTTATTTCCAAAATAAAAGCATATGCATTAATTCCAAATCAAATTGTACATTGTAATTAAATACTTTTTAGTGGGCAGAAAATCTTTTCATATAACATTATTTTGAAAATCGAACTAATATTTTCAAGTTATTCTTTGGCAATTGACGAGTTCTTTTTTTGAACCCAACTTTATAGTAACGTATTTTTTTTGTAAAATTCCTAATGGACGTCAAAATATCGTGTGTCCAATCTACCGTTTTGGAATTCGTTAGTTTCAATGTAACACGTTTTATATGAAAATATGTAAGGAATGAATCCGCTAGGTACTAACGATCGCCTACAATCTTACATATTTTCACTTGTTATTCTTAGTCCTTGTAAGACCTTAAAATTAATAATGACTCGTTTTATACCGGCCTAGCCTTTTCCCATCTCCATCTCCGAAGGTTTTCATCAGATCTTCTCCAAATTTAAATGAGACCACTCCGGGAGAATAGTCTTTCAAGAACAAAAAAGAACCATTATTATACATATATTATGGTTCTTAATTAGCGACGACATCGCTGAACAAACATACAAAAAATAATACGATTGACTTGAGAACGTTCTCATTTTATGAAGTCGGTTAATTATACTGTAACATGATCTGATTTATGCCTTAAATTTGGACAAGAAGACCAAATTCCTTTTGGGAACAGCCGCGTGGTATAGTATGAAGAAAATAAACAATTCAAAGCTTGAGTGTTATTTAAATACTTCGAAATAAACATTCTAATTTTATTTCAAGCAGAAATCAACATTAAAAGTAAATTTATTCAGACAAAATGTAACTACCATTAGCGAGATGCACATTTATATTGGGAATTAATGGCTGTTTGGAATCGAAAATATTCTGAAATTTGGCAAACACGAATTTTAACGATACAGCAATCGTTAAAACGTCAGCAGGTTGTACAGAATTACCATGAATATAAGTTAATCTATGGTCGTGATAAACAATGTAAATTCTAATCGTAGTAATAGGACATTAGATCAAAATTTCATCACAATGTGGATATGTGAACTTTACTTCCTTTATTTCTTACGAGGAAATAATATCCTGCCAACAATACATACAAGTTCCAAAGCTGCGCGCAGGAAATAGTTCTTGGGCGTCATCTCCATGTATAATTGAAAAGTCGTCTGGCTGTAAATTACTTGCTAAGAGGCGTGTCGACATTGATGCAGTCTAGTACACTAGCCGACGTTTAAAGCTATAAAGTAAACCTAAAATCGAATTATTTCTAAGACTTTTGTGTTCCTACGCACAAAAAGCATACCGAGTATAATGAACAAAGGATCTACAATGTAATTAATTACTAACATGTCGTATGTAAAAGTAATATAGTAATACACCACAAATTTTTAATTACTAGTTAATTTTTAGGTCTTAAATAGAACGGCTTACGAAATTATATTTAATTAAAATTGACACAGTTATTCGTATTAGTTTTATTTGAAAAATTATACTAAAATAGGCACGGTACAAAAAAAAAATGTGTTCTTTTTATATATATTGATATTGTAGTAAAATAGGTACTACAGTCATGTAAGACATTATCAGTAAAATTAACAAGCCTGCGAGTGTCGTTACTGAATTTAGAAAATGTAATGATTACCAATCCGGTCATAGACTTAGAATTTCGCTTACGCTAAATCCGGTAGATGATACTAGTCATCCGAGTTACTTTTTATGAACTGTCAAAAACAATATTTTGTTCTAAAAATGTTTGGAATACAAAAGTGTGACGTCATAGTTTTTCATCTCCATTGACATACTTATTGTGTGATTTAAGTGAATTAAAAATTGAAAACATCAAAGATAAGCAAGAGGATGAGAAGTTTTACTGAGTTTTTAGAAGGAAAACAAGAATTCAGAATTTATTTTTGATGCAGTCATTTAGCCTTATTTATTTTATTATTCAGAAAACCAACAGCATTCATAATGATTTTAACACAATATTAAGTAACATGAAGACAATTACAGGTCCTTACTTATAAATTACGTTCTAATAAGTACGTAGGTAAGAATAAATTAAATCAAGTAAATTAATTTAAAGCACTAATCGTCAACAGATATACAAATATAAAGGTAGGTCAAAAAACAAAAAAAATATATATTAAAAAAAAACAGTTTCACAAATAATTTTTATTTTAAGAAATTGAAATGTGGATTCCATTTCTGGTTATTAAAAATAGGATGTATTAATAGACTGATCAATAGGAGAACCGTTCAAGCTCCCTTAGATAATTATATAGGGCCCACAATAACAACAAATAACAATCTTCTGGAACTGTCGGTACAACTAATCGGTTATCACCTACACAATATGTGGACTATACGTAAACCGTTGGTGAGGAGCAACATCGGAAATTGATTATTTCTGAATACTCTCGCAAACAATGCCGCTGCCTATCTCAACTTAGTTCCGCTTAAAGTTCCGTCGGGTAGCAAACAATGCACGGGATGCACGAGTATGTTATGTTATGTTATGGTGAACGGACGCATCTAGGACGCTCTCCCATGTGCACGTCGGAAACTCCATGAGTTTGTTGTTGCTGTTATTATATTCTGTGCATTATGCACCGGATGTTATGTAATAAAATTATACCGCACAAATGAACAATGCTTATTGTTATTTGTTGGTAATTTTAATTTGAGGCCATAGACAGTGTTATTGCTTTTTTTTTCCCTTATTTAAGTCTCGAAAGCTTTTATTCTATGAACTGTTTTATTTATAAAACAGACAGAAAAAATATCTTTAACCGTTTTCCTATATAAAACTCGTAGTAGTTTTCGACATCAGCCTAGTAATAAAAGCTAGTACTGACCGTGGTCAATCTATTTATTCAAAGGAACTTTGTCAATCACGAGATTGAAGTCAAATTGGACGACTCACGTGGAAACGGGGGGGAGGGTCGCAAATTGAGGAGAGAAGGGCGACGGCAGACTAACTAGTCTAGTAGACAGACGAGATTGTCGGAGCAGCCAGCAATGGGAAACTTTAACAATAGATCGGATAAGATGTGATCAAAAGGACGTTAAACCCTGCAGTGGATATAGGTAGGATATATTTAGCCCATATATATATATATAGCTTATATTATAAGCTAACCCTCTTATTCATGAAACGTTCTTTAAACGCTTCATACATTATAGGTACGAAAGTGACAAAGACAGGTACTTATCTTTGTCACTTCCATAGAAATGAAAACAGTTGACGACGGATTCTATAGCTATTTTTGTTGTTAAACATTACTAGACGGGTCAATAGAAGGAAGCAGTAGATCAAAGTTGTATAGTTAAACTTAAGATAAGTAGGTACAATTAATATGTACACAGCGTCAAGTAAGTACCTACATATAGTCGGAAATTTGTTCGATTCTAGAAATAAATCCTCCTAGCCTTGGTCCACATATCTTGAACGGGTTGCACCAAATGCAACGAAATAAATAAGTTAGAAGCTTTTACGAAGCGAGTGCTTTCTTAGCTCCGCAACCTAGCGAAATACCTACTGAGTATCGTAACCCGTACACGAGCAATTTTCAGTCTTACAACTTTATGTGTGCAATATTTTAATTTAAACGTGGACTGGACTGAGCGGATAATCACACTATCCTTTCTTGAAATATTTAAGCCACCAAATCACTAAGTGAAATGCATATATTCATATTATTCTGGTCGCAGGAAGTCCACGACTACTTAATTAATTAAATCCGATCAATATATCTGCACAGTACAAACAGGTCTAAGCTGCTCAAACGGAATATTACTACCGAATCTCCTTAACAACTGAGTAATTAATTCAGTCAGTGCACTAACACAAACAGCGTAAACCAATCCTCCTCAGTCCCATTATGACGTTATCCTCCGACGTGGTCCTTTGTAGCTCGTAGCGCCAATTACTTAGGTAATGCTACGAGCACACCGCTACGAGGCCGTAGCCACTGTAGCCTGTAGATGACGTAATCAATTTAATTGGTTCGATTCAATAGGACTACGGACTGATCTCGAGATTAAGCTGCGTCAATCACTCAGGTAATTGCTGTATTTTTTAGTAACAGAATTCAATTTGATAAAGCTTCTAGACTTAAAAAAAGCCTTATTTTTCAGTCGGATTTTACAGAGCCAATTGCAATGGTTGCATTTGATTGACAATAATTTATATGTAGGAAGCAATTTACGGATGTTCTAGTATTTTTTAAAAAACAAATGTATTGACATTCTTCACAAATGGAAGCATCTTTAACTATAACTTATCGTCGGGCTTACTGATGTTTTACTACAAGTTTATCTGGACACCTAGGATACATTTAGCAAACTAGACAAGCTTTTGTTTTAGTAAGATACGAGTTGCTCGATTCCACAAAAAAATTTCATGTAAAAATATTATCAACATACATGCTACATTTGTAAAAAGTTTTGAGATTTCGGAACCATTTACATCATAGATCACTCTGAATCTCCATAACTTTAGCTTTAGAAATAGGTACTTGTGATGTGACTTGACAAGTCAGAAATAATCTTTAGGGTAATAATCTGTTATTTGCTTGTCATCGCGTACTTTAAGTTTTTCCTTGTATTTCACGTAAACCTCTAATTAAATTACTCAAACAATCAAGATATATCTTAACATAATGAAAACAACGTAACGAAATAACATACTTATTACATGTTTTTCTAAAAAAACGAAGAAATGAAATTTATGTAACGAAAAAGGACTACTATACTATCACCAATTTCAAACAAAATTCCGTAAGGACAAAATGCTAAAAGTTGTTTCAAATGATGGTGCAGCTTCGCTTTACACTCAACTTGACGGGGGAATTGCGATGCTTCAAGATATGCAGGCATCAGCGAAAGACCATTCATGTCCGTATCTCAATAATAGTCTGATATAGCCCGCATGTGAAATCCAATCTTACGGGCTTATGCCTTATCATTAAATATATATGTACAGGGTTACTAAATTGTTAGCGAGAAATATAAGATAGCAGTTATGTTCTTGACTACACCTAAGTCCTTTCCTCAGTGGCTTTCCTTATAACTGTCGTAAATGTATATGACAATGTACTGAATAAAAACAAGAATAATCACATTATAGCATTCACGATCTACTGTAACGGAATAAGAGGACGCCCATGTCCAATGTCCATGCCCATGTATGATGATGATTCGTTATAAACCTTTCATCAAGTTGTCCACATTTAAGCTTTGTCAGGCTGCTTTATCTATATTTTAATATAAAAATAAATGTGTGTATTTATGTTCCCTATGGACTCTAAAACGGCTGAAGCGATTTTAATAAAATGTTTAGATAATTGATTAATTGATCTGAAGACAGATTAGCCCAGCGGGTGATCCTGTGAAGATAGGTAGCGTAGTTTTTGCTTATTGATTATTTTGTGTCATGTGTTTCCTACAAATTATCTGGCTATAGATAATTAGTGCTACCCGTGCGAAGCCTGGTGGGTCGCTAGTTCACAATAATTGAACCTTTGAGTCGGCTCTGACAATGACCAACACTGAAAAACGATGGCCTGATTCATACTGAGCCGTAAGATTTATATCACTGGTTATAGCATATTATCGAGCAACGTTGGCTAAAAGAAATCGTGTTATTATAGGAGCTCCAGATGCAGATAAAATTACAGTTTTGTTGAAACAGTTTCCAAAAATATATATTATGTTCAGTGGCGAAAAGTACGTTTCGGGCAAACGCGTAGGCGCTTGTTGAAATTTTGAGATCTACCAACGTATGGCCGCTGGAAACAAATAAAACAAATAGCAGCGCACTGAGGATGAAAATATCTGTATTATCGTATCTCCTGCACCAGGAATAAACTGTATGAGCCAATTCACTTAGCATCACGCCTGCATTCCCCGAAGAGTTACGCAGCGATGTACTATTGTACACCTACATTTCGCCGATGCCGTTATTGAGTCCCATGTAATAGGGGGCGAGCCTATTGCCATTTACCGGGCACCGTTCCAGACTCCGTGCTACTACTGAGAATTTCTATACAAAAAATCCCAATAACACTTTGCCCGACCAGAGAATTGAATCCAAGACCTCACGCTTAGTAGTCGCGCTTGCGACCACGAGACCAATGAGACAGTATTATTATATTATTATTACAAAAAAAAAGCAATGATAGCCTAGTGGTTGAACGCTTGCCTTCCATGCAAGAGGGTCCGAGTTCAAACCCAGCCCGCAGCTCTGACTTTTCGGAATCATGTGCGGATCAGAATTCGATTATCATTTGCGTTAACGGTGAAGGATAACATCGTGAAGAAACCTGCACACCTGAGAGAGCTCCATAAGGTTCTTGATGTGTGTAGTTCGCCAACCCGCACCAGGCCAGCGTGGTGGACTAAGGCCTTACCCTTCTCAATCTGAGAAGAGACCCTTGCCTAGCCCATGGGACAGTAATGGGCTGAATTTATTATGTATCATTATAAAATTACTTATTTTTACTAAACAGAATTTATTTATAACTTTTTATTTCTTTCAATTAAACATACAATTGTTTTTTACCCTAATTCATTAACAACGCTGCCATCTATACTTTTAACGTGAAATTTCGTTGGAGCACACACGTAGTCTAACAAATTTTATTTTAGTCCCGCACCCCGGTTCTCTTTTTAGCAAGCATTCCCACTGATTTGTTTGGATGATGGCCACCAGATGGAGCGTGTGTTGATGACTTTTACAAAAACTCAATGACTTTCAGAACGTAATGCCAGCCTGCGACAAAAGATGTCCTCACATAACGTTATAAAATTTGTCAAGATCTATCTATCTATACTAATTAACGATCAAAACTTTTACTGAAAAACCTTATGATATATGTCACGTTTGTTTACAAAGCAGACATGTTCCTGTTTATATCATTAATAAAATTAATGTATCTACGTAACAATTGGCAATGCCGTCAGATGATTGAAATGCATGAACATCATCAATAGTTGCGCCAAAGGTCGTGGCCCGTAGATTGTTAATGAAAACCTATCGATCAAACAGATCAAGATCGCATCCGGGCGCGCGGGCGCGGCGGGTGCGCAGAGTTATTCCCAGAGCGCGGCGCGCGGCGAGGGCGGGGGCGAGCGGGCGCCGCGCTCAGTGTGTCGGCGCGCGCCGCCGCCGCCATGGGCAACCAGCACTCCGCCTCACACTACGTCCAAAAGCCCAGCAAGAACGTGCGCTGGAAAACTGCAGGTAAACCCACCCTCACACCCTCCCCGCCGGGACCATGACAAACAGCCTCCCACACGTGTGCAACTTGTCCAAGCCCCCTGCCTATATTTCTATTTTTAAAAAGACTGCGCGCTGCGATTCCTAAAGCGTGGCACAACAAAACAAATCGTAAGACCGTCCGCGTTCATGTAACGATTATCACGCGTCTAATTTTGAAAGGAGTTTTATGCCAAATGGCTTATACCGGCAGCACCGTCGTTACCGAACAAAGGTTAACGCCCGACTAGACAAATTTAAATTTAACTTAAATTATACAAATGCACTGAGTTAATGCCGAGCCTCGTCTCGATTTTCAGGACGGCCTGCAACGCCAGGAAAACCGGATATCATACCGATACTGTCGGAAGAGGAGGAGCCGAATTCGATTACGCTGCGATGGGCACCAGCGGCGCACGATGGCGGCGCGCCGCTGCTTGGTTACCAGGTGGAGTGCAATCGACTCGGCGTGCCGGACTGGATCCGCACGGCGCCGCCCGTCGTGCTACGCCCGGAACTTGTGCTGACCGGCCTTGAGCCGCCGTACCGCTACCAGTTCCGGGTCGCTGCACTGAACGCCGTCGGACGCTCCGACTACAGTGACCTGTCTGACGTGCTCACGGTCAGCTCCGACCGCCTCCCCCATGAACCGCCACTATTCCTTCAACATTTAGATGATTTAACTGTTCTCGAAAACGATAAAACGGAGTTCCGCGTCGCTTTCTCAGGCATACCGCCGCCTACTATAGCGTGGTTCAAAGATGACTATGAAATTTTCAGTAGCAGAAGGACGGCGATCACTACGAGCGAGTCTACGAGTGTTCTTGTCTTCCATCAAACTTTACCGACGGACGAAGGAGAAATAAAATGCACAGCAACTAATCGCAGTGGACACGCCGTCACCAAATCCCGACTGTCACTCGAGGCCGCACCCAAGTTACGCTACCCGCGTCAATATGAGGATGGCTTGCTATACGAAATAAACGAAACTGTTTTCTTAAAAACAACGATAGTTGGAAAACCGATACCGACTGTAGAATGGCGCCACGATGGCCAACCTATTACGGTAGACGAGCGAGTGGAGATCTCAAATACTCCAAAATTTTCGGTACTCAAGATACACTCAGCACGAAGAAGCGATCGTGGGGAATATCAAATTCACGCTAAGAACAGAATCGGAGAAGATACCGCTGCCTTCCTGGTAACAATCACGGCGCCACCAGATCCACCGCAGCGCGTGTCGGTCGCGCGACAGGTGGACAAGTCCGTGACACTGGACTGGGAGCCGCCCGAGGACGACGGCGGCTGTCGCATCGGCAACTACGTCGTGGAGTACTACCGGAATGGATGGAATGTATGGCTGAAAGCGACCACCAGCCGCAAAACAAACGTAACGCTGTTCGACCTGATCGAAGGTAGCGAGTATCGTTTTCGTGTAAAAGCTGAAAGTCCGTATGGAATGAGCGCTCCGAGTGTTGAGTCGGCCCCGGTGAGGATACCTGGACGACCGGTGGACATGGAGTTCTTAGCAGTGGAGTCAAAGATAATCAACGAGGTGCTTACTCGGGAGGACGGCGGTAGCGAGGCGCGCGTCTCACCGGCACCGCGGCGCAAGCGCGCACACACGGCGCCGGCCGAGCCACAGCCGCCACAACGGCAGCCGCGCCGCTCACCCGTGCCTCCAAACAACGATGAGTTTATGCTGGTGCTCTACCCAGACGCGCAGAAACAAATGGAAAAATCCGGTAAGCACAATTTTTTTTGCTAATAGTCTAACCAATTCTTTATTTAAAAGTGCTTGCTGACACTGCATATTATTTGAGGTGGAAGAAGCAAAGACTCAAACGGTGAATGTTTGGACAATTTTTTTCTATCTTGGATCCCGTATCGTTGGTAGTGATTCGTATCATCTATAAGAAAATAGGTATGCGAATTATTAGGCAGGCAATGCGAATGAAATCGCGATCATAACTCTTAATTCATTATTATCATCGGGGCATTTAGCGATTGGATTTCTGGATTATGGGTCGTGGGTTTGATTCCCAAACGGAAATAATATTATATGCTATTTTAATAAAACCCAACGAAAGAATTCGTTCATCAAAACCGAAAAGAGTACAATTAAACATGATCGATAGTAAGGAAGCATAAGTACATGCCACAGATTTCAAGCGTAAACTGTAAAAATGACCCAACGGTATAACAAAAACCGCAAGCTTTCGAGATCAGTTGCGCCACCACATAAAGGCAGACATAGCTTTATTGTAAAAGCTGCCATTTGCGAATTGTATTTAATGTCATGATATTCATTTTTAAAATAGTTCAACATCTGTGTCAATTAAGAAGTTTTATTAATATAAACGCCTTTATAAAATCGTAATATTAAAGCTGTAGCTTTTAAAAATGTATGAGAGTAATGATCCGTGAGGAGTACTAAACTCTAAGAAAATCCACTGCTATGCGTGACCCGCGTTCATACCCACAACATGAGCGGAGATATTGCCACACCTGAATTGGTGATCACAATCTGAAGTTATATGTATGGAGGTGGCTACCGTGTTGACCTCTTAGTTATTCACAATATAAACAGAAATATAGTGAAGTTGATTTGATCATATGGCACATCGCTACTTGAGCTTTGCGATTGTTATAAACCCAACACGTTATTTATTAATATAACAACAACATCTAGGACAAAGTGAAATATGTTGCTGAATTTTAGAATAAAAAGACCCAGAATATATAGAAGCAAATATAAACCTGGATGAAATGCATACATAATAAATAAAGAGATGGTTAAAGCTTAGAGGAACGGTGCATCTAAAAATAGGCGTCCGCCAAAGCTAGCTACAAGTTTAACCGAACGGTGCCTAGTTACGCGTTACCATAACTCGAAACAAACATAAACGCTAGGTGCCGACCGCATCACAGCTTCTGCGAAATATACATACAACAGAATATTTGCGAAATTAAATCTATTTTCAACGTAAACGAAGTTCACAACTATTATTAAATGTGTTTTACATTTGAATTTGTATATTGAACACATGCTTGCTTTCATTTAAAAGAATACGTAGCGTAAAACAATATGTAAACTCAGTTTTACCACGCGACGAATACAGAAATTAAATGCTAAAGCGATTATATTAAAGTTTGATAGATAGTACAACTTTGCGATATTTTGTGTACCTATACATAATATCACGACTATAATAGTAATGTTTTCCATTTCAGAGAAAAGACAGTCCATTCAACTGGATCTGGATGCTCTGACGCCACCACCACTCTCGTTTTCGGCACCAGAGCTGAGCTCACGTTGTGTTATGCCCTTCAACACCCTCCGCAACGCCGTCAGCTCATCACAACTCCTACACGAACTCGCAATGGCGCGCGTCCACAAAGCTGTCGCCATGAAAGAGGAACAAACCAAAAATAAAGATGATAGACCCCCTAATTACAACACTGACATTCCGTATAATACTAGCTTTGATCATGACAACATGAAACATGATCGAGATGTGCCAAAATCGCACGAAGACTTCACTGAAGCAAAGACCAAGCACCCAGAAATAATTATTAAATCTGATTCTGTTGATAACACGGAGTACAAGTATAATCCACGTCAAGTGTCACTGGATTCTGAAACATCGGAACACAAATGGCAACATATGTCTTTTGATGAAGATTACACGGCTAGCACCGTGTCCACCGATGAGGAATATACAGATGAAGGAAGCCTCGATGGAGATATAGATAGACGAAGTCAGTATTCTAATGAGGAAGAAACATACAATCCAAGAGACAAAATGGCTCGTCCTTCACCTTTAAAAGATTTTATTGAAGAGGAAGAAGATATTTTGGAAAGCGAACCTCTTAAGCCCTTACCTTTGCCCGACCCTAATTTTGTTCCAAAGCCCATTCTGAAGCGAAGAGAATCTGACATGATAGAAACAAAACCAGCCCCGACTCCTGTTCTTTCCAAAGTAGAAGAAATACCTAAAACTACAGAAAAACTTAAAGTACCAGAAAAATCTAAAAATATGGGAAAGCCTAAAACTACGGAAAAACCTAAACCACCTGAGAAACCAAAAAAAGAAGAAAAGATTACTATATTTAAGAAAATTACCAAGATGCCTGGTCAGAAGTCATTTCAGTTCCCAAAATTGCTTCACAAGAAGGAACCTGAAAAACCTAAAGAGGAAAGCCTACCCAACGACAGTCTTAAAACAAATAATAAAACTGACAAAATACAAGACAAAATCAGTGAAGAAGGCAGAACAGTGATTGATTATTATGGTAGTATAGTAAAAGAATATGGTAGCCAAAAGAAAACTACTGCCCCTATGTATCTTAAAACAGAAGACCTAAAAGCAATCGCTGAGAAGCAGCAGCTTGAAATGAAACCTGAAAATACTGAGGAACAAAACAAAATGACAAAACCCAAGAAGACTATAAGTAAAACAAATAAAAATAAACTGACACCCGCACAAGGAAAAACCGCGAATTCTATTAATAAATCGATTAAGACAAAGCAACAAACTATTGTCGATAAAAAACAGCCTGAAAATAAAAACCAACCAGCGAGTCCTGTTCCTTCAGAAATACAAAACAATACTCAAAAGAAGTGTACTCAACAAATAGTGCTAAAGAAAGCAGAACGAGCAACGATTGTAATACCTATAAATTATCAAGAACTTGAAGAAAAGGCTAACATGAACGTCAGGACGGCAATTGATTATACGGTTGACGTTTGCCTGCTTATTTTAGCTTTTTGGGTATATTTCTTCAAAGACGAGAGACTCGCCATTCCCTTTCTCACATTAATTATATATCGACAGTTACAAGAAACACTCCTGCTGAATATTCCCGAGTGGCATAGACGTTACACACCCAGCTGGCTCAAGAAGAAGACTTCTTGACCTCTCCAAAAAGACATGTTGTGCGATAATCTGATTTGTGAGCAATGTATGATGTGTGATATTGTGAACATAATTGTTTTTATTAATATAAACTTACACATTATGTCTAATAATAATTAAATTTTAATACAAACTCATTGTACTAAAACGCAAGTTGTCTAAAACTAGTCGGCAACGACTTTTCAAAACACAATTTTTTTCAAAAAAAACTTTTATCTAAATTACAATGTTCTACTTACGCCATAGTATTATGTCACTTCCCAAAAGCGTGCGACTCATATCTCAGTTCAAGCTACCTAGCTCAGACTGTGTTCCATATATACCGCCTCGTATGGTGCAGGACCCCAAAGCATGCGCTCGCAGGAATAAAGGTCTTGTTCTAGGCATATATTTTAATGAAAATGTTATAAGTGAACCGGCGATCCTCACCGCCAGTGGACGGAAATATGATGAGCAAGTATCTGGAAAGTTATGGTCAGTGTTAAAATTAACCCCGACACCGAAACTGGGCGAAACTAGAGTGTTTTACGACTTGGACCCAAAGTATGCTTACGTCGCAGTAGCTGGTCTTGGTAACGAATGCGTAACGTTTAACCCAATCGAGCAATTGGATGAAACAAAGGAAGCTATAAGAATAGCAGCAGGTGCCGGTGCTAGAGCCCTTCGTGAATTTAATCCTAAAGACATTGATGTGGAGTCGTTCGGGAATGCTGAGGCGGCTGCCGAAGGGGCAAGCCTCGCAGTCTGGGAGTTTAAAGAATTTAGAAGTCATACTAAACAAAAAATTATTCCTAAACCAAATCTGCATCTATACGATGATTGCGATGTGGATGGTTGGAAAATAGGTAAATTAAAAGCGGAAGCTCAAAATCTAGCTAGATACTTACAAGAATTGCCAGCTAATATATTAAATCCTACAAAGTTTGCTAAAATAGCAGTGGATCTTTTATGTGAATTAGATATAAACGTAGAAGTTAAAACTAAAGGCTGGGCGGCTAATCACGAAATGGGTGGATTCGTGTCAGTGGGTAAGTCGTCGGTACAACCACCGCTGTACGTCGAAATCAGTTATTACGGAGCGGACGAACGCACTCGCCCCATAGTCTTAATCGGTAAAGGAGTCACGTTCGATAGTGGCAGCTTAGACTTGAAATCACCCAGTGATTTACGATACATGAAAGGTGACATGGCGGGGGCAGCCTGTGTGCTAGCAATCACGAGAGCTGCGGCGAGGTTGAAACTTCCTATCAACATCAGAGGTATTCTGCCGCTATGCGAACTGATGCCAAATGGAAATAGTCCGAAATTCGGCGATGTCATACGCAATGCAAACGAGAAATCTATTCACATAAGGATGCCTTCACGCGAAGGGCGACTGCTCATCGCAGACAGTTTAGTTTATGCACGGAACTACTGGCCCAAATTTATTATAGACATCGGTACTATGTCAAAGGAATTGTTACACTTCCTCGGCGGAGCCGCGTGCGCTTGTTACACAAACTCTGACGAGTTGTACCAATACCTTGAATTGGCAAGCGGACAAACTGGAGACAGAATCTGGAGGATGCCTCTTTGGAGGTTCTACGAGGATCGCGTGAAGAACTGTAAAACTGCGGATGTTGCAAACACTGGACGAGAGCATTTCGGCGACTCGGCTAACTGCGCTGCCTTTCTGAAACAGTTTGTGCAGGATAGCCAGTGGGTGCACCTCGACACTTACAACGTGGGCTACACGAAAGGATCCGACTTCCCGTACCTGAGTCGCGGCATGACCGGCAGACCCACCAGAACAGTTATTGAGCTTTTACACCAAATGATAGCGAAATCTAAATTATAGTACGAGAATTATTCGCTTAGAGGTAACAATTTGTGTAGTCATTCGTGCGTAAGCTATACATTTTCGATTTTTAACATATTTGGCAAATAATAAAACCTGTTTAACATAATATATTAGTTTTATTGAATTTTGGTACAAATAAACGTCCGTAACAAAAATCGGTCACTGGTGTTGAAGAATGCGTAATTGGTCGATTATCTAGCCATAATTATTACAAAACTCGTTATACAGTCATCCATTATGTATCAAGACTCTTATTAATGTTCAGTTAGAACGTAGTTGCGCGCACATTGCAAGAATTCCGTCACGAGTTGGTAGCATTTCAGTGGCTCTTGCGTGTGAGAGTTGTAGCACTGCTCGAGCGCGCGCTTCTGATCGCCGCACGGCGTCACGGGCTTGGCGAACTCAACGCTCAGCGCGTCGATCATGCGCTCCAGCGCCGCGCTGCACTCGCTCATCTCCCTGTAGTTCTCTCTCATCATCGCAGCAATCTCCTGTACGAAATCATCATCAGCACTCGCACAAAGCGCCCTTTTATGTAATTTCTTGGAAATCTGAACTTTTTTAGCATTCCTTTCATTACAGTTACTACTGTATAGCAGATGCAAATTATAAATTTGACTAAATAATGAAAATAAATATTCTGATGACGGAAACATACCGTAAACAAATCGCTATGGTTTCATGTTGCTATCAAAATAAAACATGAGTGTTGGTTATGCTCGTTTATTACTTAAATGATTAAAAATTAAATCTTTAGGAACATTTATGGCACATATTAATAATAAAAATTATAATTAGATAAACATAGAAACTATATAAATTTTCTAATTTTTGTTAACAAACTTTTATATATTTGGTTATTTTAGTTGCACAAATTTATTTTAATTATAAAATAATAATAAAAATGCAGATCATTATTCACTAAACTCATTTAACTAAGTACCTACATATTTAGGTTGGCTACACGATATGCCCTATACATATTAAAGTCATATGACAATTTTCCACAACACTTATAGAAAAGATTGGTTTTTGTGTATAACAATACTTAAAATTCCTAAGAAATAATCATTGAAGTGTTTTCGTAAAAATTGCTCTTCCTGTGTAGTACACGACTTAAATGGACACATAATTTAGAAACCACTACGAGATATAAGAATTTACACCTGCTAATTAATAAATGCGTTTAAGTCTATTAATAATTAGTAATAATCACATCTTTATTTATTATTAAAAAATTATATCTCATAAAATATTTTATTACTCTCTATCGATTTGTATGTTAAAACCCTAAACTACTCGGGTAATTTTTTTTGCAATTAAAACGTGTCCGTTTTTTGTTTATTATGGAACTAAAATATTTAATGTAAATATATAAACTCGTACCTGGGCCACATTTGCGTTACTCAGTATTTGATAACATACTATAAAATTGGGATTAGTAAAAATCTCGCCAGGAGGCGAGTTGTTATGTATATCATAAGGCGCGTGACAGTCAGAGTTAAAATTTAAGAGATTGAAGATAATCTTAATGTAAAGTTATAATTAACAACTCTCTAAGATTATGGCACTTCTTGACTTTACCAATAAACGCTGGACTAATAGTAGTCTTACTACCGAAGCGGGGAGTGCTGACTACAACCTGTAGATATTTTTTATAGATTTTTTCAAAATTTGAAGTCCCTCGTATTCTTTCGGTCAACTAAAAAGAAAATCAATATCAAGATTCGTCAAAATTACCCTTAAAATAATGATATATGCTGTAAGACCGCTAAGTCATGGTGTTTAGACGATTTATGTGACTACATGGGGGGTTCGCCCACAGTGGAATGAGACCGGCTTATATTAACAGTATGACTAAATTAAAAATATACAGCGACATAATACAAATTGAGGTATGTGTTTTATAATATAGTGCAACGTCGATTTCTGATCAAATGCCGATGTGTGCCAAACGCGTAAGGTTGAAACTCACATAACGCTTGTAAATCGCTCAGCACTGTTATTTTACTATTGTATATTTTTATTTATTGGCAATGTTGTACGTACAGTATTGTTATTTTCGAAGATTATTGTCAGAATCACTTGACCCAAATAGCTGTTCTGATTAACTTCGGATGTTATTCTTACATTAAATTTCACCTTGTTAATAGAATCGTGTTACAGAAGTTGTGACGTGTATTTATAAAAAAATATCCTTACCATCCGGTTGGTACATCTAGATGTCACGTTATTCGAATTTTATGTTTTGAGATAGACAACTTTCTGTTCATGAAATAGTTTCTTCTGAAACTCAAAGCCAATTACACAAAGTAGATTGAAACACGTCATTGTCAATTACAAAATACCATCAAAGCGAAATGTGCTAGAAATCTGGCAATCAGACGTACATCTTCCACCTATATATTATGCGGTGATGGTTGCGTGACGCGTGGTGCGTGTGCGCTGACATTTGCCAACAATGTTATGGATGAACTAATAGTTGCGGTCGCGATTCTGAGCCGTGACGGACGCACTTTCCACGTTAATGAATGGCGCTCGATACCATCTGACGTATGCTTGCCACAGCATTCCGCGGAAAAACTAACAATTGATTCATGATTATACTATGAAAATGGCGTAGGTGAAATTGTTGGTTGCATCATAGATTTCGCTCCAAAGGAATGTTAGCTTGTATAGCTGTTGAAAGTATACTATCGCCGAAAACATGTAATAAAATAATGAAAGGTGTGAAACCTTCTAAGATCTACGCCCTTTAAGGGAAAATATACCGTGTTTTTCTTTAAAAATAGCCTCTTTGTAATAAGCAAAACACACCGTAATACTATAGAACAAACTGAAAATTAACTTGCATTAAATAAAGAATTTAGAATTGCATGTGTAAAACGATGTGTTTTATAAAATTTCTTTGACGATGTTCACCTACATTGAACGTTTAAGGTACAAAAATGTTGTCATTTAATGTCAGTTTTATACTAAGTCGTCAGCCATTGAGGCCGAAATCAGCACAGAATAACTAATCTAAATTAAGAACTAAAATTGACAACTCTATAAGTCTCGCATTTGAGTGATAATATTCAATCTGTAGGTACTTGTTTCCGTTTTCAGTGGTTACAGTTCGTTTTTGATGTACATGGTGTCCGTAGAAGAGTTGGCGACGAGGTCGGAGTCCTCGGTGTCACTGATATAGCCGTCCTGCCCCGTGTAGTGCGTCGGGTGGACCAACAGAGGCGCCGAAGAGTACGCCTCGAGGTTGCGCTTCGGGAAATGATTCTTCCAAGTGTCGCTGGAAATAAAGTTTTTGAGAAAATAAGATTTTGGATATACGTTTTTATCTGTAGCTTATCTTTAACGCAGGTTAATAAAGAGGTCAAATATATAGGGATCACTAGATATACATAGATGAAATTTTCAATAATCTATTCTTTATAAATTATAACCCCTGTTTCAAAAATACCTCATCCGTTCTTTATTAGACTTCATCTATGTAAATCTGGGGTCCCCGTATACCTATAGGTATGTTATCAACACTTGTCAAGCCAGCCTGAAATCACCCCAAGATCACCACACTTGGCAAACGCATTAGTGAACTCAGTATAATGCTGACGGCACGGTTGGCCCAGTGGCTAAGCGATAAGGTTTCTGCGCTACTTGATTCGAATCCTGCGCGGGAAAAAGTATGAATGAGAAATCTCAATGTGGAGCAAGCTGGTATTTTGTGTATATCATGTACGTAGACACGCTAGACACATGGCCGGTTCAGTTCTTTACAATGGGTAAAACTATAGTTCTGTATAAGTCCTGTGGCAGATAGCTATGATCAATAATATATAGTCTGCTTATTGTTGACCGTTATTCTAGAAAATACACGGATTTTTGGGGCAAACAATATAACTAAATAATGAAGATCAAATGTGGCAAATCAAAATGATTATGAACTATATTATGTAATAGAACAGGTTATGAAATAATAACCCAAAGGTCAGGGGCCAAATGCTCACAAGCAGCATGCTTGGTATGAAATGATAGAGCATGCCGTTCCGTTCTTTATGTCCATAACATATTAATGTACTTACATATATTTTTTGTTTTTATATTGAAGGCTTTAGTGACCTCACTAAAAAGCAAATGAAAAATACTAATTTATGAAGTTAAATGGCGTCTATGTTTCCCAATTGAGATAAATAAGAAACGTCGAATGTAACTGTGTCGAGTCAGGTCATTACCCTTATGTACATGAAATATCTCCATTTGCCTAAATACTGTGATAGTGGTGTGACCTTTCGTACTATTTATCAACTGATAGTGAAAAAGCTTACTCGAAGTTGCAGGCAAATAGTGACAAGTTAATAAAATTACAACATATCTTTAATAAGTATAGTATAGCATCACGCCTGTATTCTCCGAAGGGTTATGTAGAAGTGTACTGCTGTACACCCATATTTCGCCGATGACATTATTGAGTTCCATGTAATACGGGAGCGCAATTTTAAGACATACCCGGGTCACACACATCCCCTACATAAACATTATGAAAAATCTGATGAACACTTACTTAGGATGCTGGTCGAACATGATGGGCAGGAACTCATCGACGGGCAGCATTCTGTCGAGGGGGCGTGCAGCGAGGAGTTTCCTGGCACCTTTCTCACTGATCAGGTAGCCGAGCGTCCAGTACGAGTACAGCGGGCGAGTCGTGTGCGCCGTCACGTACTTCTCCTCGTCATCTAACAGGATCTTACGCCCGATGTACCTGTAAGATAATATTGTTGTTCAGCTTGCGCATTACGTAGCTAATTGTTTGTGTTGTGTGTAATGTTTCAATGATTATTTAGAACCGATTACTGGTTCTCAGTTGGCAGTCGCTCCTTGTAAAATACTGATATTCAGCCACAACCGGTTAAATTAGGAGCGCCCCCAATGCAGTTGCGAATTCGATGGGCTGATGATGAGCTGCAGTTATAAACCAAGCTGCATTACAACTTAAAACATTGAAACATTTCAAGCAGTTTTTGAAAAAAGTAATTGGAACAAAATTACATGATTGGCCTACTGGTCTTTAGGTAGGGTTTTCTCAAAGGAGAGGTATATATACTTACCGTCCTTTTTAGGTCGGTAAAAAGTTCAAAAGGTTTTTAAGGTCGGTCGGTTTGTAAGGACAATCAAGAGCTTTCACCGATACCGATGGTCACTTTCACTTCTGCGGCTGCGAGGAAAAAGCCTCCGCGAGTGACGATTCCTTGGATCATCTGGTGCACACTCGGCATTCGGCCTCGATACCACTGCTGACTAGCTAATATTTCTACTACGGCATGAACGATAGCTCTTGCCGACAGCACAGAAGTTGACTTACCTTTAAAAAATGCCAGCAATACAGCGTCACTATAGTTTAAAAAGCGTCGTTCGCACGTACTTGGCTAGGGCTTCACGGCTCTGTATAAACTGGACCAATGGACATTTTTTCCTCGTCCAAAAATCCCCCAAAAATAGTATTTTCTTAACGACAGTGTTCCATGGTTTCGTTTTCGGTTTTCACAGTAGTTTTATAAACGTGATACACACTTACACTAAGTCCCAATTGAGGCGTTCGATCTCTCGCAGAAGCCGCAGGAACCTGTTGCGGAAATACGGCACGAAGTGGATGTCATCTTCCAGGACTAGCGATATTGCGTGCCGTTTTTCTACGATCTGGACGAAACAATATGATGAAGTGGAAAATGTGATACTCATATTTGATAATATTGTGTTCTTCAAAAGCATACCAGTATACAAAAATAAAGGCCACACTGAAAAATTCATTTACGAATCTCCACAGTAAGTATCAATCAGGCAAATTTGGCAATCCAAAGAATTTTGGAGTACTATAGGGGATCAGTGGTGTAAACTGTGTGGGATTGTCTAAAAAACTACAATACAAGTACAACTATAAAATACATGTTGGTATTCTATAAAATTATGTAAAATGAATATACGTATAGACAGAGAGAAATAGAATGGAAACTCACCTCTTCCCAGATGTAATAATGACTTAAGAAGCAACCCACCTCCCCAGCTTTCATCGGTCTGGAATAAAAAAAAAGATTTTCATACACACTCGATACCTACAAACGGGTGAATAGGATCCAAGGGGTGAATACATAAACACAATTAAATGTAAAGAAGGAATTCAAGAGTAATCTAATATATAAAAATCAATGTTTGTTTGTTTATTCGTATTTTATGCGCTGCCATACCGTTCATCTGATTGCGATAAAACTTTGTCAACTTATTGCTTGCCCTAGCGCGATGGTTATTACTATACAATTAATTTATAGTAGATGGCGCGCGTGTCATTCCATATTACTTTTACACCAGCAAAGCGCCACGTACCAAGTAGTCTAGAGTCACTATAAATTACTAAAAAGAGTGTATAAGACCTACCTTTTATGGTATGGATCTTCATAGTTGGGCATCAGTGTTATAGATAACTCCTTCAGGTTGTTCATATCCAAAGTTCTGAAAAAAAAAAAAGCGACATTGTATTTAATCGATATAAGCGGAAAACATTTATCTTTGTTAAAGTTGCACGAAATGTTTATAATCAATCCTATCATAAAACACTAACGAAATTGGTTCATGTCGAAATCGATATACATAAAGCAAAAAACATACTTAATATCACTTGCCTAACTTCTTCAAAATTCTCAAAATATTACCATAGAGATATTTATGTCACCGTAAAATTGTAAATACCGTTAGATTATAATCTATCTCGCGAGATTGTAAACTGTCGAAAGATTGTGAACCGTAACAATTTAACGCATTATTTTTGGGTAACGAGTGGGTAACGAGAGTTATAGCATTATTGACGAGGCCTATATCCAGCAATAAGCTGCCTTAAGTTGACTTCAATAATATGAATTCTAATACTATACCTTCCATCAACAGCTTTGATATGCTTAACATCCATCCCCAGTTCCTTGAAGCTCAACTCCATCAGTTCCCGCCTTTCGATCCTCCTCTCCAGGTTTATCATGTAGATCTCGTTGCAGCCCAGCTTCCATTGATCGGGGTATTTGACATAGTCTTGGAAATACTCGTCCAGTGGTAATGGACTGCTGCGTCCGAGCGCTTCAAGCTTGATATTAATTAGTTGCTCATAGTCTTCCTTCGGATCGGCGTTGTCTTCTAGAGGCACTGGCGCGAAGCCATACAGGTCGTCGTTGCATATGTAAAGCGTGATATCTGTTGAATATTTTTTTTTATAATATTCGTGGAAATGCTTTTAAATACTTACTTTAAAAGAATTTCAAAAACTATTTTAGAAGTGGATAAAGATCAGCTCCCTGAATAACGAAAAACACTTATAATCAGATCAATTGAATTTTGACATCACAAGAAAGTTAATTGCGTTGTATCAATTGTAAAGCGGAGAGATCATTTTATTGTCCCCAAGTCATTTTATTGTTAATATGACCCCCCCAAAGTCTAGGGCTGCGACCGCACCTGTAACCAATATACTATTCAGTGACAAGGCGCACGAATGTCTTGGCCGCTCTGAACGAGTAGGGTATGCGTATGCATTACCCTTGCGCGGTAATGATGTTTTCAGTTCAGTGCGCTCAACGCGACGCCTCAACTACTGTTATCACTCAATCCACGTGCGTGCATTATGCGTACAGATTATGTTTTCTTTGTTAAATTGACCCACACAAACTTCCACTACGAAAAGACCATGTCACGCCCAGCCATTTCTCGGTTTAGTCATAATCAAAATAAAAACAAAAAGCGGCTGCATACATGTGAACAAACTTACCATTTCTCTTTGCATTAACCGCAAACGCAATAATATCATCGTTAGGTCCATCATAACCGCGGATCTTCTCCGGGTCATACGTGAGGTGATCGGAGACCATTGACCTTAAGAATACTAAAACAGCTGTGTGCACCATAGGGACGTCGAAGCAGCCTAACTTCTCCCTTTTTTGTATAGGCTTATAGTCATCCGTTCTCTTGTAATAGTACTTATTTGACATACCACACCTGAAAACAACTTCAGATTATACTACAAAATATTTCTGATTATAATTACATATTTAATGATAGCCTTGACATGTAACATAATTATACATAAACTCCTATATTTTATTTGCTGATTAACTAAAAAAGATTGGTTTTATTAATCTAGGGTAACTTATTATAAATAGGAATGAATGAAGCCATTATTATGTCGTTACAAAGTGGTAATAGTTGCAATAGGGCTATCGTTTACAATCACCTCACGCCCGTTTACGGTTACACTGGATGATCTTAATTGACCCCATGCAGTGGCATAAAGACCGCAGATGCAATATAGGATACAGTCAATCAAAATGACATAATATTTGTATTCACATAGATATACAGGTACTTAAGAATAGTCTAGGTGCCACATTCCAAAGTGAATGGATCTTACTAACGGTTACTTTTCTAAATTCACAATACCTCATGATTATATAAATATACACTGTTCTCAACAACATGTGTGAGAACAATGTAGCACAAGCATCAAGTCTAAAGAAAACAAGCCTGATTTCCAAAATAATAAGTTTTTTAATTTTGTCATAGTAGCAATGAGCTGATTAGTCCCAAATGGTGCACTGATATCACCATCAATTAAATCGACCATAATATGCAGGAATCTCAATATGTATTGGTCTATAATATATTTGTAATAATATTTTGTATTCAGTTATTCATTGCATTTCATTTTAATATATTTTTGCTGGGATGAAGATGTAGAGAAGCAAAAATATGGTCGCAAAAAAACGAAAGCATTAAAAAAGCACCTTGTTGATTACTGCACATGCTTTGTCATGCATAAACGTGACCAACTGAAGCTAACCAGAAGTTGGAATACAGTCCGTCTGAGATGAGCATCGGAGCAGATATTTCAAGACCCTTAGCAACCATGATTTTAAGAGTAGAAGGATTTGTAAGGAACACATCAGCATCTATCATCTGTAAAGGAGAATAAATATTATTATTTACTGTCAACAATAAGGGTCATACATAGCATGTGGCATCCACTAGTTTCTACCTACCCCCATAGGAAAAACAAGATGTTATTTATGAAAGGAATTCTTATTACTATTATTAGCCGCGATTGCCCCACAGGCAGGGCAAAGGCCTCCCTAACCTGTTCCATTTTTCTTGGTTCAAAGATTTCTGCGTAATTGTAAACAACAACAAAATATTAATATCAGTAGACAAATAGAAAGAAAAGAAAGAAAATTGAATTTATTGTCACAAAAAAACAAAAATCGAAAAAACAAATTAAATTGAATGAATGCCATGAGCCGATCCTTTCTAAAATACAGTGTAAAATACAATTTTAGCGTGTTGTTGCGAGAAACAAATCAAAAGCTGATATCTTTATCAGCTTTTTCTCTTTCTCTGTTGTCGTTATTTTCTATGTGGATATTTTTGCTAAATCTCTTTCTTCTTTTTTATTATTAAAATATGTTGCTAATTCCAGGACACTGACCTTTTATGGAATTATTTTATTAACTTATGCTGTTACTTCATGCACTTTGTACAATAATATTTTTATTAATGTCGCAATGAGAATAAAATTTGTATAGCATAGTTTTCAAATAATTATCACAAAGCAAGAACATAAATATATTTATAAAACTGATAAGTAAGTAAAAAACTTCAAACTTCACAATCAATTCCTTCTATTGTTAATTTTTCACAGAAAATAGCAACAGCAGTATCCATATTAATTAACTCTATCAAAAGATTTTACATTAATTACAGTAATTTTCAATTTTTGCCAATATCCCAGTTAGTTTCAAATGAATTTAACATGTAGGACCACACATGTATTCCCCAATAAAGAACACAAGCTCTACAACTTGAAAATCAGTCTCTAGTTTGTAAATTTTAAGATATTTCTCAGGATAAGACATTCTAAAGGTAGACCAGCAGGTAATATGCAAAGCATCCTTTACAGTACTGATGATATTCACTTCTAATACAAAGTGTAACAGAGTGAGTGCAAGTCTTAAATGGAAATAACTTGTTGTGAGTAAACAACTTATAAATTTTGATCCTTAATAATCAGTGTCAGATTCTCAATGTGCTAAAAATAAATTGAGAATGTTTGTGAGCATAAATTTCAGAAATAATAACATAATCAAGACTCACAAATAGGTAATCGGCCCACATTCTTCTAGCAAACTCTAAAGCTTCTTCTCTCAAGCGTATAACATGTTTGAAGTGCTCTGGACTCCAATGTATTGAGCTCTTTTCATCCCGGTGGAGACGTCCACTGGAACTATTGGTTGTAATGTACACACCATTGTACTGTGGCCCATATTTGTCCACCCATCTTTCTATTATCTCTATACTTTTGTCTTCATTATAGTCACTGTGAATCCTTGAATTAAACAGCACACACAGCAGTTATTTTAGACACATCTTATTTTAATAATATTTATTGGTTTTATAAGCTAATCCGATAAAATCCTAAGAAAAAATACCTATGACAAATAGAATTGTCCAATAAAGTTAACTATTACACATTCTATCCTAGAAATATGACTGACATAGTCCAGTCAAAAGGATTTGATTGAAGGAGGAAAATTTTGGATGAACATGAAAGAAGAACTATAAACAATAATGAAGGTGACATAAAACTTCTAAAGGGGATAGATGACAATTATAATTGTTATCTGCAAAAAGTAACAAATACCTAACTGTTTGAATAATATTTATTTTACTTTAATTACAACCGTCTGGGCATATAATTATAATACCAATTTTAAACTGACAACGTTACTGTTAGACCTAATTTAATTTAGCCGCCTAATCTACGTCACCACGCAGGAACTGGGAACTTAATCATAATTTTATTTGGGTCACACACTTAAGTCAGGAAGTACAAATTAAACAAAAAAGTGACTTACCACAAGTAAAGGCGGTCTTTAGGATAGTCCAAGTTACGAATACATGTTAAGAAATAAGGTAATGTATGAGCTTTATTCCGTACAAGCACGGATATTCCCACTGTCGGCATCTTGTAAGCTACTTCTTTTACATGGTCCCCATAACATGAGTACAAACTGCCCAAATAAAGATTTGCTAGTAATAGAAGCACAATCAGGTTCATCATACAAGTTTGTTTAGCTTTTCGAGTTTAGGCAAATATCATCAATATTTTCGTAGTCTATCAAAATAACAAGTCAGTGAGTGAGGTCGGTATTTAAAATATTAGCACGATAGCACATCACGTCATGTCACTTTTAACTTTATGAATGCTGTCAACTGTCAAAGGCAAAGTGCTTTGAAAATGACTTTTTTATTTGTTTATGGACATTTAGCGCAAAGGATAAAAATCGAAAATGCCTATTTCATAAACGTTTTAAGAAGACTCGAATGTTCGTGCATAGGGTATAATACCCCGATAACGAACAATTCAAATGAATGCAACAAAATGTTAGGATTTGGCATTTTGGTTCCTAGCGATTGTAGGAGATAACAACTTGTGAGGACGACAGACTTGCACAAAGCTTGTGCATATTTGTAGCTTTTGTTGGAACCTCATAAAAACATTACTTACTTATGTTATAAGAGTTTTCAACAAAAGCCAATGAAATTGTAAAAGACACGTTATTTTACACTTTCGTAACTGTTCACCTGAAGAATTAATTTAATAAGTCGTGTTGAATTCCACATGCTAACACTATAAATGAAAGTGTCTTTATATCATCGTTTAAAACAAAACACAAACTTTCAGATTGGTTTTGATTATTATTTCCTCAAGTAGAGATTGATACGAACTAGTAGAATTAAAATAATACCTACATGTTTCTTATTGAAACTGACCTTAAATTTATCAATCTTAAGTTTTCATATTCAGCGTAGATAAATCAATGTAACAACAAAAAAAAGCAACAACCTTCGTGTCCGGGATTACCTGTGGGTAATCCCGGACACGAAGGTTGTTGCTTTTTGGCGCGTGGGGTAATTATGAACATAGTTTGTTGTAGTTGTTAAATCTAATATTGAGGAGTGTTGTGGTCTACGTTCTTTCTAGAGAACTAGAGCCCCGTAGGCGAGCCGCTGTCACTGCCACTTGCCATAGTATGTGTATTCACCGAAGATATTGCCTATTTCTGTGGTATTCACTGTAGTTTGTTTGATACTGTGTGTACCAAAGGCGGATCCAGCTTTCAAGTCGGGGGAGGTTACATGTTTGAAGTCTAGTCGGGACAGGCTCCTATTCGATTACAATAATAAATACTATACGATCAATGCGATTAGAAAAATTATCAGTGGTCGACCTAGAACCAGCCCGGGGGGGGGGTCATGACCCAATGACAACCCCCCCCCATCCGGCCTTGGTGTATATCTTAGTAGGGCGGATCATCATTGTGTATAGCCACATAATCTTTCAAAATAGGCCTATATTTATTCCTATAATTTTCCTGCACTTCCAAAAGGTGATACTGACCTTGTTTATCTCGTCAACGAGATCGGTCCAGTCATAGATTTAGAATAAACTAAGCGAAATTTTAAGTAAGTAAGGAATAGCGAAAAGTACTCGAAGCAGACTCGAGCCCGTTTTTGATGAAAACTAAAACTGTATCATTGGATTTTTGAAAAAAACAATATTTCTAGCCAGGAAAGGAACACGTTGATTTTGGAAAAAAAACATACGCTGTATTATTACATCACCGATAGTGTCGCATAAAAGGATCAAATTCTGGAAAGGAATGACATATAGTAAACATTGACGACACAGTTGGCGTAGTGGCTAAGCGATTAGCTTTCTGCGCCAAATGTCGCGGGTTCGATCCCCGCACGAAACAAATATTTATATGATGTGAATATATGTGTTTGTGAACGCACCCACGATACAGGAATTACACATAGTGTGAGGCAACGCTTTTTAAAATAAAAGAAAAAACAACACGAAAACTAAAGAACTTTATTAATAAATATTAAACTTTATTAATAACAGACTAAACAATTATAATACTGATAAATTTACAACAATCAACAAATAGTATACACTAGCTTTGTACATTGACATGGTTGGTTTTATAAAAGAGAACCTTTGTGGCTAAAATCTGGAAAACCTGTTTGATTACCTGTGGGTAATCCCGGACACGAAGGTTGTTGCTTTTTGGCGCGTGGGGTAATTATGAACATAGTTTGTTGTAGTTGTTAAATCTAATATTGAGGAGTGTTGTGGTCTACGTTCTTTCTAGAGAACTAGAGCCCCGTAGGCGAGCCGCTGTCACTGCCACTTGCCATAGTATGTGTATTCACCGAAGATATTGCCTATTTCTGTGGTATTCACTGTAGTTTGTTTGATACTGTGTGTACCAAAGGCGGATCCAGCTTTCAAGTCGGGGGAGGTTACATGTTTGAAGTCTAGTCGGGACAGGCTCCTATTCGATTACAATAATAAATACTATACGATCAATGCGATTAGAAAAATTATCAGTGGTCGACCTAGAACCAGCCCGGGGGGGGGGTCATGACCCAATGACAACCCCCCCCCATCCGGCCTTGGTGTATATCTTAGTAGGGCGGATCATCATTGTGTATAGCCAGATAATCTTTCAAAATAGGCCTATATTTATTCCTATAATTTTCCTGCACTTCCAAAAGGTGATACTGACCTTGTTTATCTCGTCAACGAGATCGGTCCAGTCATAGATTTAGAATAAACTAAGCGAAATTTTAAGTAAGTAAGGAATAGCGAAAAGTACTCGAAGCAGACTCGAGCCCGTTTTTGATGAAAACTAAAACTGTATCATTGGATTTTTGAAAAAAACAATATTTCTAGCCAGGAAAGGAACACGTTGATTTTGGAAAAAAAACATACGCTGTATTATTACATCACCGATAGTGTCGCATAAAAGGATCAAATTCTGGAAAGGAATGACATATAGTAAACATTGACGACACAGTTGGCGTAGTGGCTAAGCGATTAGCTTTCTGCGCCAAATGTCGCGGGTTCGATCCCCGCACGAAACAAATATTTATATGATGTGAATATATGTGTTTGTGAACGCACCCACGATACAGGAATTACACATAGTGTGAGGCAACGCTTTTTAAAATAAAAGAAAAAACAACACGAAAACTAAAGAACTTTATTAATAAATATTAAACTTTATTAATAACAGACTAAACAATTATAATACTGATAAATTTACAACAATCAACAAATAGTATACACTAGCTTTGTACATTGACATGGTTGGTTTTATAAAAGAGAACCTTTGTGGCTAAAATCTGGAAAACGTAATAATTATGTTCCCATAATTATATTTTATTAACACTTAATAAATAACACAGATTCTGATGCATCTTTGGCACATGTATAGAAATAAATAAAATTTAAGTGTCTGTTTGTAATGTCAAAATAACAGCTTTTTACTAAATGCATATGAGTATATAGGAAAATTATAAAAAAAGCCTGTCTCACTGTTCTGGCTAATCTCCGCAACGGCTGAACCGATTTTGACAGGACTTTCACGAGCAGATAGCTGACGTTATAAAGAGTAACTTAGGCTACTTTTATTTTAGAACTAGCGACCGCCCCGGCTTCGCACGGGTAACAGAGCATATACGCCTTCATTTTTTTTCTGTCGTATCAACCTGTTATGTCGAGCATTTACTCGACGCACGCCAGTAAAGCTCCTAGTCGGCATGATTTTTTCCGACATCTTCATCAATCATCGTCATATTTCAGCCAATTTACACAAAACCTTAACGAACTATACACTTCCCCTGTATATTTGGGAAAACCACATAAAAATCTGTTCAGTAGTTTTTTAGTTTATCGCGAACAGACAAACAAGCAGACACGGCGGGGGACTTTGTTTTATGATATGTAGTAAAAAGAAGTAGTATTCCGCGCAAAAAAAAATGCACGGTTTTGTAATCCACACGGAAGCGAATAATATAATATTATAATCCAAAGTTCAGTTATATATTTAAAGCCTGTTGAGGAACTTAAGTTATATATTTCCAGTGATTTTTTTCTTATGAATTAAAATATAATTTTTACCTGATAACGCAGACCACAGATTACGAGTGTGGAATTAAATTACTAAAATCACTCCTCTATGTGTATGAGAGTGGTGTTTTCCACGAATATAGTGTCTGCTTTCCGTATCTCGGAAGGCGGTAGACAGAACGGCGGCGGGTGTGACCAAAATCCGTTTTCTGTACAAACTATGGAGGACTCGCCAACCATCTCATAGCCATCTTCGCAGGAATATATCATCAGGTCACCCACTGGGTATTTGCCGTGCTTCACCGAAGGCTCCGTCAGCAGACGACCGTTCTCGGGAACCAGCGGGTCGGGGCAGTAGATAGCTGTCGCAAATATTTCAATATTAGAGATAGGCTCTGCTTAGTGCTTCATTGGACCTAACCGTTGGAGGATAAACTTTTACACCAGCTCGTTCTTGCTTTATCAGTCGTACCGGAGTTGACTGCCCAAGATGGGTGGCGCTTAGATACCAGTACTCGGGAAGATTCATTACCATATCATACTCCACCAGTGTCAAGCGGTAAAGGGCGCAGAATTAAGGTACGACTCTAAAGGATTCCGATATGAGAATTAGCAGTAGCATTATCCTATTACCTATTGTGATCACCAATCCGCTAGCCAAGCATGACGATATATACCTTTACAACCGTCGATTATAGCAGTCTTAAGAGTTCTATGCTTAGAGTTTTAGTTCATTACTTTTAACATTAAAACTTTGAAACGTAACTCTGTAAAACCTGGCACACCCCTGGAACCCCGCTTTGAATGATTCTTGGAAAGACCAATATCGTCTTCCGAGGAAGAACTTATAACTTAAAGAAATCACTCACGAATACAATGAGGTACTTCTCCGGACCATTTCCCATCCATCTCGCACTCCAAGCCCGGCGCGCCGACGAGCCGGTATCCCCAACTACATTGGAACATGGCGCGTCCGCCAAACGAAGAGTTGTACTCCACCACGCTCAGGTGCGCGCCCAGGGACTTCAGCATTGGACAGAACGTCTCCACGCAAGTTGGTGGCAATGTCGACCAACGACCTATATATTTTATTTAAGGCTTTAGAAATTCACTTTAAGATTATATACATTTATTGTACATAACATACAGGGATAAGTGATAAAACCTTGGACATATTCAAGAATTAGTTAGTGTTTTATTTCAATTAACATGTTTTGTGTATGAACTTGAATTGTCTTCTTCTTGAATATGTTTTTCGTTTAACCTTTCACCCTGTACAGGGTGGTGGTAGATCATATAGAGGCGGTGTAGGTTAGGTTAGATCATGTGTTAAGTATATTTCTGTAGCACAAATGAATACAATTTGTAATTTCATATAAGTATATCTTTATTAGTTTTACTTTTTCGACATCTGAACTAATTCATAGTATCTCGCTATTTGTTCTGGGGATAGGGGGTAGGCAGCCGGCAGAATGCCACGTGCGGCATCGCATTTACCGGTAAAAGCTCTAAATAAGAGTATTGCGTCCCTTTTATTTATGCAAGATACTAACGGAATTATATATCGGATTTATTATGGTATTTTACCTATAAGTTAAATAAAACTTATTAATAAAGGTAATCGATTACGAATGAATTTCAGTTTTGGGTGGTAACTCCACATCATCAGCAACGTGGAAATACTGTATCATCTTATCGAACCAGTTTCGCCGCAATTTTCTTTACTAGGAAATCTTGTCTAATCGTAGTAGTTACGCGTATCTTGTTTCATCCATTTACGCTTCAATGGCGCTGATGATGGATGCTAGTCAATAATGTCTTTATTGATCTTTTTCATCAAAATCGCAATCGGAAATAGTCCCACTATCGGGACATCGAACCCCTCTAGTCTAGTTCTTTGTTGGACTCTAGATCAGGTAGCATGTCCACGATGCCGTCTTCTTGTCCTGAAAAAAATATTAGGAACATGTAAGTACGAGTTCGGGTTGAGACAAAAATAGTCATTACGAAATCATGAAATCAGGCATGTTAAAAAAATAAAAATAGCAGAAACATCATTAAAGCAAATAAATACTTACATTTTTCAACAGCATCTGTCACTTTTTTATAGAAATCCGAAAGCCAGTTCGATTACCATTACCATCCAGGTAAATAGATTCTCGACTAAGGGCTACACAACTGACCATGTTTTCTGGAGATTGTGACGGTGCTCGAGCGCAGCATATTACAGTTTGATGTGTTTTCATTACAAATGTGGATGGAAGTAAAAATAGAGATAATATTTGCATTAAAAATAATCTTAACTATTAAAAAATTCAGTTTCTGAACTGAATTTTATCATGAGTATCTGTGGCGGTATCTTACCGTTGCCCATGCAGGTCAGTATCCCTGATCCGTTGAGATGGAACCCGGGCTGGCAGCTGAAATGCGCCGAGTTCCCCAACTTCATGCCCTGCGTGAATTGCCGAATGCGAGCGGACGACACCGATATCGGTGGGCATACTACATCTGTAAAATGTTAATATGAATAAAGTTGTAATCTCACAAATTGGCCATCGGCCCATATAAGAGGCCATCCGTAAATTACTTCAAACGTTAAGGGGGAGGGCCAATAGTGAGACAAGGGGGGGAGACGAATCATAAACACACTCACAAAACATGTATACATTTAAAGTATTCGAAAACTCAAACGCTAACAAAAAACGTTATAATATTTCAAATGATGTAATTTATGGAAGGCCAATGATGACACGATGCTAACCTCCAATAACATACATAAACTGAGTTGGAGTGCTCACAAGCGTCTTCTAAGTGATCGGATCATTTTAAATACTTACATGCATTGGGCGTTGGATTGTCTCTCATGCAATCAATGAATTGGTAAACCTCGATTGTTAGTAGCATTCCATTTGTCTGTCCGAGTGCATGCTAACGCATCGATGGTACGACTCACTAACAACTTTTATGAGCACGGTGTTGGTATGTCCGCCGGGGGCGGTGCAGGTGTACTGGTCGCTGTGCCGCACAGACATCTTGCTTAGCGTCAGCCGGAAGTGTGTGTCTTTCTCACCCTCTTCACTCGACCAAGCTGAAAAATTAATATACGTTACGTTAAAAATGAGCTTTGAATAGCTACTCTTCTATGGAAATTTTAATGTACCTAAGGGCCAATTTTTCTCTAGACGGATAATCTAACACACGGAAATCAAAGAAATATTTAGTTAATTTCATCAGGCTAATGAAATACCGGGTCTTAACGGTGTGTCCAGTATAAATCATTTACAAGCTAGAAAAGTGTCTTTAAATATGATTTGGACTGCATAGTTGGTCAATCACCAATGTCGATATTGAATAAAAAAATAAGTACACACAAGTAATAAAATAAAACAACGCTTTGCTTACGAGCGATATGTGCGCTAAGCCAAAAATACATACAGGTATGCAAATACAAGTAACATTCTTAATGAATCTCATAAGTCTACAATAGTTAACTAATTGGATAAATAATGAGATTTTTTATTCGAATAATTATTGCGTCTTATTTATTTCTTTATACAGTAAAGAATATTGTATGGGGAATATGGGTTATGTGCAACCAATATATCTATAACCGCTGATGTCTTAATCTAAAAAGAAAATAGCTGATCCCATCAATAGTGCTTATCTAACTAAATAACAATCTATGGAGCATTTTTATGTTACTCATATTATTACTGTTGTCATATTAGTCTCTCCATTGCACACATACCTAAGGAAGACTTATCAGGTATTTTCTACAGCAAAAGAATACATTTTATATGTTTGAAATTACAACAACTTCAAATTTGTTTAAAACACATGGTACCCGTGTTCGCGAGCTATATAGGCGCTAAGCGACAAAGCCTTTTAAATATGTAGAAAATAAAATCATGTTTTATAACAATCGTTGAGTCTGAGACTTTTCTTTTTTAATATATTACGCTTTGAAACAATTTGAAGCTTCAAATTGATTCAATTTGTACATTTTTGCAGCTGCAGAGCATTTTTATTATAAACGTGCGTACAGCCAAACACGCAAGCTAAACGTAAAATATCGCTTTTGAAAAATATACTAAGGAAATGCAAACAAAATATCAAATTTTATTGATATGGAAGAAGTTTTTTGTTAAAATTAATATATACAGTTAGCATCAATATAATGTATATACTTAATGAAATTTAAAAGCATTTTTTACTGGAAATAGTGATTGAAATCTTGACCAATTTTACACATAGTATACCATACCGTATAACATAGATAATAATACATAGTCATTTAAATTTTATTATTTTAATCAATAGTTTTATAAGAATAAGTATTTGAATTTCACTACATGTATACATATTTTTGATGCTGACTGTACATAAATAAGTATCGTAAAACATATAAGTATTTTGTCCAATTGAGGGTAGACGGAAAGCGTTACAATAAAATATTTTTATTTATAATTCATCATTGAGGATTTCGTCCACTGTATAGTAACTTTTATTAATCAATGGCATAATTATTTTAATTATTCTCTTGAATTATAAGTAGGGGCAGTCATATTTTTGATGATTTCAGAAATTTTGTCGCGTCTAAACAGACTCTTAAGCGGGATGGTTGTCTGTCAAGTGTCAACAGCCGATACTTGGGGATGCTTAACAGCCATTTTAGCGTCTCAAATTAGAATACAAAGAAATAGTGTTTCTCTTTTACTATTGGTTCAAAATTTGAACAGCTAAGTCCGATCTATACACGTTTATGGCAATGTGTACCGAATAATAGTTAAAGCTGTGTTGTTTGTTCGATCGGCGGTCTAGTTGTACTACTATTCAGTAGAGAAAGGAAATTCATTATAAAAAAAACTAAGTTGTTAGCTAGTAGCACAAGAATCACAATTGTAAAATGAACATAATATAATGATAATACTTTCAAATCAAAACAAAGATTTTTCACACCAAATTAAAAATGATCTAAACATAAATTGTTGAAACGCGACTGTCATTGGACGTAATTCACATAGAACAATAACCCATTTGAACTCCATTTGTTAACAAATCTATGGAAGGATGCCTATCGGACGGTTTTTCGGGGCGGTCAATGTAAAAGCACCAGGTGGATTACTCTCGAAAGTAATTTCAATCTATAATTACGATATATTTTAGTTCAGTAAATATCTGATCCTCTCAAAATTAAATTAAGTTGGCGCTAGTGAAGGTGTAAACCGACATTAATCCAGAACATTCGATTGGAATAATTATATTCTATGGTCAGGTCGGTTAATTTGTCCGCTGCTGTTTGTAATACATACTTGTTATGCTGGAAGTCACCAGGAACCACGATATGTTGCCTAAAGTGCGAGGAATCCTAACGGGATCTAACTTACCAGCGCTGTGCTGCCCCAAGGCCTGTGTCCAGCTCCATTCAGGATCGCCGACCGCTCGCGGCGACACGCAGTCCAGTCGGACCGTGCTGTCAGGGTACACGAATAACTCTCCAGAATGTTCCACTACTGCTGAGCCGCTCACTATCGTGTACTGAATCGTAGGCGGCGCGTCACCTGTAATAATAATATTTCCTTTTGGTTTTTACTAAGGTACAGCCGTATGGTTTTCGGCAAAGCATATGCCATTATTTTTCCTCCCGGGGGTTTGATAGGCAGCAGAACAACAGTGATTACGATATTTACAAAAATTCAAAGACACAGTGGCAGCTCGCGGCATAAGAACAATCACGTCACAATCACTTAGCACTCGTAATAATAAATAACTTAGCATTCGATTAAAAGAATGTTTGTCTACCTGTAAAGTTCGTCACGACTGTAGTGGGTACACACTCGGGCAGCTTGGGCGTCCACTCGCCGTTCTCACAATGCAGCATGTTGTCTCCCTTTAGCTTATATAACCCAAAGTGCTTGCAACGGGACACCAGCACAGATCCATGTGGAAAATGTGTGTCTTTCTGTGGAACAGATAAGAAAAGTGGTATATTTTAAGAAATTCAATATAAGATAAGAATACACTTCTACCAATGATGTTTATGTTTGTAAACTGTACCCACGATACAGGAGAAATCCTAGTGTTGTTCAGTATAAAATAAACTTGTATACATATAGATATGCTTAATGTGTCTCACCTCAATTCTATTATACTCACATTTATAGATGAATTCTTGAAGGAAATGGCCAGGAGTGGATGCTCATTCCGATACAGACACTCTCTAAGTATTGGTTGGAATCTGCCATCTGCAATTAGAACAGAAACATCATTTTTCAATATCTGCAGTTGCATTTTGTTGCAAAAGGAAAGTTTTAATATCATATTTATTTAAAAAAATAAATGGCTGCCTGCACCTGGAGTACTGGAACACAGTGGCCCCACCCAGTTGCCATCTATGCATTTAATCTTGCATATAAGTCTTTCATTTAGAGGTCCAATCAGGCCAGGGAATTTCACCTAAAGACAAACAATTCATTAATTAAGAGCATTCTGTATTAAGGACTGTACATACATTTATTATTGAGAAATTTTAAATGAGTGTATGTATTACCAAAATGGATGAAAATAAATTGAGTTCTAGCCTTATAAATTAAGGATTTTTATCTGTTATTTAATTAAATTATGATTATCTAATCAGTATTTGTGCCTACCTCAGATATTTTAGAGAAATCTGATCTGAATCTTGTTATATCCAAATTGGCATCTAAGCTCTTCACATCAGGCAATGAACATTTGAAGTCATCTAAAAACATAAATGATTTATTAAGTAGGTGGCAAACAAAATTAAAAAAAAATTGCATTGCTTGTAACAAGGTGTGCACCATCAATGGCTGTGTTATGCCAGGGGGACAATTCTTCACGATTAGAGATCATGTCAAAACCAAAATATCCAAAATCACTGGAGATTGCTTGCCTACCCTTTTCTTAATTCTCATAGTATCAAATTAGATGTATCTTTACTCCAAATGCTCAGGTTTTCTATTTAGGCGAAGAGACTTTGTTTACAAAGATATACCTACATAAAATGTTGAACCACTGGTTGTTTGGAAGAAATTGCTTTTAGCGATAAGACCACCATTTTTACCCTATGTGTAAAATGTATTTTCGCTTTGTAGTTTTTCCTCTGGTGTACAATAAAGAATACTCTATCTGTATCTAACCGCATGACAATTCCTCCTAATAGTCTTCTTTGGCATACATAGGTACTCAAATTAGACATGCTGACAAAACTGTATACCCTAGACAGGAGGGTGCTGATCCTAGCATTAAGATTCCTTAATTCCAAATAATATAGCATTACGCCTGTATTCCCCGAATACATTAACGATTAACGATTTGCTTTTTGTGAGCGATTTTGTATTGGTCTTGAAGGTAGTTCTGAGATGCTTAGACATTAAAACATACCTGGTGGATACGTCACATTCTCCTCGTTATCACACAGACCCCACGGAGTAAACAATACAAGCAGTAAAGGTAAAAACATTGACTCAAGTCCACACTCCACAATATCACGTCGTCGTACAGTATAAAACGTCATATTCGTGAAAGTTGTAGTATATTTATTAGCTAGAAACGACTGCAATACAAATTGCGGATTTTAATTTTTTATTATCACCAAATCACGGCACCAAATGCAACAAGTACCTAGCGAACAAGGTACTAGGTAGTAGATTAGATTAGCCATTGGTCTGATATACAGGCTAGAACCACAGACTAGTAAAGGTGTAGATAGTCATGACATTGTCAAAAATAATAGTTCGAGAGTTAATCATTATGAAATAGATATATGACAATAATTATAAACGAAAATATTGCATCCAGTTAATATAACGCCCCGCCTTTGTAACCTTCACGTGCATATAATTATATGACATTGTTGTTGAAGTAAAAAGTACAACATTTATAAGACAGGAAATAGCAAAAAATAGATAAAAAATATTTAGAAATAGGAGAGATTCTTCATAATAAAATAAGTAAATCTGCACAATATGCTCTACATACACTATCATCAATAATTTAAATAAAAGCATTTAAAAGGCCCAAAAACGATGCATACAGTCTGTCCAAGGGGGCACTATCTTATAGTTCAAGTGTTATTTACATTTTTCAATAAATATGTTGTTTTGTAAATTCTTTTTCTTGTTCCCTGGCTGCAATACCTTTGCCAACATTAAAATTACAGAATAAAGACCTTGTTTTTTTCAATTTAAGTTGTAATTTTTTTAACAGAATTGGGTTTGTTTTGGACCTGTTTTGTTTTCTTAATTATTTCGGTTTTTATGCAATCGTTCCTAAGATTTAGTGATTATTAAGTGAGTTAAACATTAATTCCGATCAAAACTGCAATAGGTAGAGGTGATGAATAACTTAATTTGAATTTAGTAATAATTTTTTAGGTAGCAGACAATGAAGCATTGGAATTCCTTTATAGGGCTCTTATTTGACCAAGTGTAGGTAGGTATCTACTCGCACACATTACTACAAATCAAGCTATAAATTCAGTCACTAACGTTAACGTCTCTTGTCAAGACTAATAATTCAATGTCAAGGCCAATCTTTCCTCGTGTCTTTTCCGTCCAATTAGCTTTGTATTCTAGGTATGAGAGTGCTGGCCAAGTGGTTTATTATGAATACTTATTTATGTATGACGTGGAATTACCTACCTACAAAAATATTCACCTATCTCGGTTCCATTGCTGAATACTGTTCTGATCTTAAATTGAGAAGGGTTTAGTCCTTAGTCGATCACGCTTGCATTGGTTGACAGCATGCACAATTGCACACACCGTCAAGAAAATTATGGCGCCCTCCATTTATTACGTAAGACGATTTAGGATGGGAGGGGACTCGACCATGTCTTATTTTTTCTTACAAGGGGGTGGGAGGGAATCTTGATGGTTCTTACGTAAGATCACAAAAATGCGTTATGTATGCTATGATTATGCTTTAAAAAAGCGCGGGAATCCGCGCGATTGCCTTTGTAGGTACAAATAAAAATTCCTAAAAATGTTTACTTTGAAAAATAAACATTAAAACAAACCAAACGTGTATTCATTTTTTCCTTTAGATTCTTACGTAATAAATATTAAATAGTTGGGGAGGGGGTCGGCTTATTCTTATTTTTTCTTATGTAGGGGGGAGGGTGTTAAAAACTAGCAAAAAAAGGCTTACGTAATGAATGACGCCTATTAAGGACAGACGTCGCCAAGGATGCCCAGTCCTGCCCTATCTCTATAATGCTTTATTTCTTGAATGTAAACACGGTATGGTATACATATTATATAGGTACATATACCTATAGATATTACGGTAATGATGATCGTTCTTAAAGGCGAAATAAAACACATTTTTATAACATACAGAATTTTATTATAAACTACATAGGTGTTCATAATGCAGAATTTGTACGTAGAAGAGTAGGAACGCATTTTCTTATTACTATTATTGCGTAAAACGTACGTACCTACATATTTACAGGTTGCAGGTACCTATATTATTATCGTTCCGTCGTGAACTCCGACTACGGAAACATGAAGCGACCCAGCGTATCACGATTTTAGCAAAAATGTGGAACATTATAGAATTAAGTATATTATGTATAATTCAAACTAGCAATCTGGAACAATTATTTTCCACCATTTGATTGTGTACATAATGAGTAACAAACAAATCTTTTCTTTAGCTGACAAACATTTATAATAATTCGTGTTTAGTACGTACAATTACCACGGGTGATCAATTAACTGATTGACACTATTGCCATCAATAGAAAAAAGTCAATAGCCCATTTCAATTGACACCGATCAATCCGCGAGATTGTTTGTAACAACGAAATGTTTAGGCCTTTAGGATCATGATGATTCTTTAAGTACCTGACTATTATAATTTAGTAATTACCTAGAGAACATTTTCATATTCCTTCTTTAGCCATCCTATGCATCGTGTATAAGTGTATACAGGGTGGAAAAAATGAACGAAACGGAGAATATATTAAGTATTAGAGATATAGTATGTACCTATATAAGTATAATAAATATTTGTACTAGGAAACATCTTATTTTGTCAAATTAAATTTATTTCCTTTAGTTAATAGGTATCTCGTTCTTTCTTCCCACCCTGTACTTGACATAAATAGGTAGTGAAGGTACTTGTATAATTGACAAGGATTTAAAGGGCAGGGTTACAGTTTCACTCCTGAAAATAAATTATAGCTACCTATCTTATAGCCATAAAATAGGTAGCTATAATTTATTTTCAGTCCGCAGTTAGCCAACTGCGTACACAAATCATTGTAAGTGTTGCTAAGTAGGTATACCTGCCATTCTAACTCACATCACAAATGTCCGTGGTTAAAGATTGTTTGTCATCTAAATCACGCGTATTATCCATAATCTTCTACGTCAAGTAAAGCGTCACAACAAACAAGCGAAGGCGCGGTCATCATTACATTTTATACGTAGGTACTTCGTTACTTGTTTAAGGCAAAGGGCACGAATATATATTATGCAATTATTCAACAGTATGTATAATTTATCAAAAATCTATATTTAAACTATATATCTCTGTAATCATAGAACGTATTCTAACAACTAGGTACGCACTAATTTTCGCAATTGATTACAAATTTATGACACATGATTAATTATGTAGGTAATAAAGAAGAAGGTACTATTATATATTCTGTGATATAGGTAGGTAGGCACATATTAATAAATGTACATAAGTAAGCAATTAATATGGACATTATTCAAATTGAAATTAATACATACGAAAGTGTTAACTTTCTTATCATTATAATTGTAGAGATTTACCTTTTTATATTTACTAAGCATAAAGGTATGGAAAAATATCGCAAGTCTGATTAGTTGTGTAAGACTTTTTCGTATTCATAAAATTGCTCAATATCCTTTCACTATCACCTTTCGCAAAACAGTTACAGTTAGGCACAATCAGAAAATAAATACTATTGTTATTCTAGTCAGTCTTACACTTAGGCACCGCATATTCACAACAACATTGGAAAATAATTAGAAAATACTAGCTTTTATTGTAAATATAAGTCATAGGTATAATTATGGACCGCATATTCAAGCCTTGGCAAAATCCTTGTAGATCAAGCATTAAACTAATAAAATATTCTTCTTGCCAACATGTAAATAAAACATTGAAGTTACCTATCTTATTATTTGCTTAAAAAATTCTTGATCTGAAATATATTTAAATTAGTGAATGTAAACTATATTGTGGAGTTATCATAACTTAAATAACTTAAATCCCGTAATAATAGTAACCTACATCTAACAGCGTCAATACAAAATGGATGGCTATGCAAGGACACATTCAACATCAAATTACATTGTAATGTAACAAAAGGAAATAGCTAACACCTCATGATAAGGCACCCAATTAATTAAAGAAGGCAGCTAGAGTTAAATATCTAGCTACTCCCTGATGTCAATTTTTTTTTTTTTATACTTTGCCCCACACTAGGATTTCTCCTGTATCGTGGGTACAGTTTACAAACATACAAGTCACATGCACAAACAACCAGACCCGAAACAACTATCTGTAGATCATACAAATATTTGTTCCGTGCGGGGATCGAACCCGCGACACGTAGCGCAGAAAGCTAATCGCTTAGCCACTGCGCCAACCGTGTCGTCAATTTAGATTATGGAAGTCAAAGATCAAAGTGTTATGTGCCCGTTATGAATGTGTCCAACATTAAAGTCACCAAATTTGTACAGGATCCATAAAGATATAAAAACTAACACATTTTGTTACAACTACATAAAAGACTCACTCACTTATGCTTAATAATTGTAATGTCATAATTCAAACTATTTATCATCAATAAAATATTAAATATTGTAGAAAATATTTAAAGGTAAACATTTTATATAGCATAATATGTAACACTTTAAATAGTTTTATTATTTTATTTTAAATAGTTATAATTGTTTTCAAAATGTGCTGTAAAGGCAGTCAAGTAATAGATTATTATTATAATAAACTAAGTACATATTATAATTAAGCACCAGTAGGTATTTAATAGTAATAGCACTTTATGGCACTGGGATTATTTGTTGATACAAATAGGATAACTGGATAGATATAAAAACATAATCCTACATATATATGTATAAACTTATCTACCCAAAAAATAGCTGTAGGATAGTATGTGCTTGTTGTAAAAGTTAAATCGAAAGGAGTAACTATTATATTATATAGATAGCAAATTGAAATGACATCATTCTAGCTGGATGAACTGGACAATCTTATTTGTATAAAGAGATCTAAAAAAACATTACCTACATACTATGTCACATGACTAAAGCAAATTGCTTCTACTAATTGATAGATGAAAACAGATAGGTACATTGACATATTATAATTGTTTGCTACAATTATATAAAGCTATTTAGGCATAGCTTGTGCATTCAGACTTTATAGTCTTATCAAACGGTGACAGTAGTTCAATGTCAAATGAAGAACAATTCTCCTTGACTGGCGAACAAGGCTATGTATTGTCAACACTTACAAGATAATTTTATTATTGTAAAGACGATGTAAAATGGAAATTGAGATATTAAAACAAGTAAGGTTGGACAGTCGTCAAGGCAAGCAAAGACATTGTAACAAGACATTCAGAATTACAATGTTGTATTTAAGTTTTAAATCGTTTTTTTTTTTTGTTATTACCTTATCACTAAATTGTCTTTAAAATAGATATGGAGTATATATATGAGTTTGAAATAGCTACAAAAGAATATGTATACATTGTTACATAACTCATTAACTAACCATAGCATAGAGTTAACTAAATACACTTTCTTGAAATTGTCACATACATATATCATCAAAAAAATGCAATAGAAATAAAAATGTAAAGATATTAAAAATAACTTAGATAAAAAGCTGCTTAAAGATAAAGATATTTGTAAGTAATTAATTAAATTTAATGAGATTTTCATGGTAAATGGTTACTTGAATCTTATACCTCACAATAAATGCAGATCTGTTATAGTGGTAAGAAATATTCATCTAACTGGAATGTTAAGTACGACATGAATATGAAATTTAATAAAATGAAAATTAAGGTACTTGATTTTATTTGCAAACTTTTATAGAGGTGTTTTTTATAACCCAAAATGCCATTGAATATGGGGGCATTGAGATGTGATTGCCATATTTTAGACGTACAGGTTCCAGATTTGGTAAAGACGACTCAAAATAAAGTGGCCAACCATTTAATAATAAAGTTTTTGTCCTTCTATTATTAGATGGAGCACTTAGTATGTACTCATCAATGATTAAATTGTCTCCATGCAATGCAGTGCCATTTAACAAGAATCTTGCTTTAGCCATCTCTAAATTGACAGCATAAATAGTTATAGCAGAAGTATCATTGGTATATTTTCTACTAGTGCAGTGAGCATACATTCTTTGCAACCGAGAGCATTTGCAGTCAACATGCAATACTTTGTTTCCAACAAGTTTTTTGTACAACACACTCAGCCACCAGTCTGGCAAAGGTTCTAGTTCATGATCAACTAAACTGTAATTACCACCAATAAAGCTTTGTCTCACTACAGTTGTGATATTGTATTTAGCTGAGAGGCCTAATTTATCTAGCCACAAAGGACTTCCCGCAAAAGAATTTGATAGTCCAGGTGCTCCTCCTCCATATGCACTGCTGGTCTCAGTTAACCACATTGGCATGTGCCTATACTTTCTAGTGTGATTTCTCATGGTTTCTATCTGTTCTTTCAATAAATCAAATGTGTCAGGGTTCCAAAAGTCATCAAGTGTTGCAATTTTGCTATTCAAATAATACTGATGCCAAGAGACTACATTTATATGCTTTGAACCATTTCCCAAAAACTCTCTCATGTACTCTAAACAAGAAGGACGTTTTGACTGTGGTCTAGTAGTATCTGGACCAACTAATAAGGAATGTTTGTAACCAGAATGATTGAGGAGTTTACGAAGTTTCTGGAAATCATGAGCCAACATTTCTGGGGTTAAACTTATATTGAATAAGTGTTCAAAAGAGTTGGGCTCATTTCCAAGCTGCCAATCTATTTCAAAATGCTTACTTTTGCTGTAATCCAACAGCTCCTTAGCATTTTGTTCATTCCAACCATGATCATCACGAAGCAGAGCATTGAAAGTAAACAACAATTTATTTTTTGTAGCTTTGCAGAACTCGTTTAACTCTGTCCATTTTTGTCCAGTCATTATAAAGAAGGGCAGAAATTTGTGTTTGCATAACTTTCTGATAGCAGGACAGACTGACTTGGTGTGTAGTTCTTTAGTGCAATGTTCGCAAGATGCAATTATATCGTTCTCACTGAAAATGAGTCGCTCAGACATGGTGCCGCCTAGGCGGAGTCGCGCCGGCGCGAGAGCTGCTGCAAGTTGTCGCAATCTCGGCTTTGTAAAGTCTATTCGATCGTAATTTTCAACCTCGGATGTGTCAATACCAATACTGAGGAAGTCATCTGGTATGATGGTAGTCGCGGCTTGATGCTCATCAATTGTAATGAAGCATTTTTCTCCAGAGTTGTATTTCACAAATACTACCATTAGGGCCACGTTGCAGCAGAACGCTATGGCACATGCAGCCACCAGACTTTTGTTGGACAGCATGTTGAAAATATCACACAATCATTGAAATAAATATTTCAGGCAGCCACTCACACGGTTTGCACAACTAAGCACAACTGTTTCAGTTTCAGTAAACACCAGAACACATTCACTCACCCACTGACAGACACTGACAATGCTAGTTCTACTGAAACGTCAAACTACCTCTCCATTGTTTTGACAGTTGAGAGTCAATTCTGTAAGTTTATTTCGTATTACTATCGATTTTCAAAGATGTAAAAGATCTTTACACGATCGGAAGTTTATGTACGGACGTTTTCTTAGGATGTTTGTGTTCTAGTGAACTACTATTTATAAATATTCACGAATGCATAATCATCCTGATGAATATTAGGCTATAAGCTCCTCCGTTTTTGTAATGACTATAGTGCAGCCTATATACCTACATTTTAATATCACATAAAAAACAGGCATAGAAAAACGAAACCAAATTCTTGAATAGCTAGAATTTACTATTTAAAATCTGGATAAGAGCTATCTTAGTTGCATAGCTATTGGACAAAATTTTAATTACTACCTAGGTACTATTTTTGTTAATGATAATCTAAAATGGGTGTCTACACCTTAGACCCTAGTGTAAGTTTCTTTCGACAAACTCGATTTAACGCATCGAACGCGTTCGGCGCTCCAATTGCTGGGGAGCACGAAACGGACCAATCGGAGCGCCGAACGCGTTCGATGTGTTAAATCGGGTTTGACGAAAGAAACTTACACTAACTCTTAAGTGTATTATAATTCGTAATTCATGACTTATACTAAGTAGATACCTGTATAAAAAGACTATCTATTTAAGCCCCGAGAACTACTCATTGATCTATCGATAAGAGATCTGAATATTTATAAAGTTTTTTTTTTAAGTTCGGAGAAAATCCGCTTCTTATTATTTCCTCGCATATTTTTCGTTTCGGTTTTAATTAGTTTTGTTTATTATATTAGGTAGGTCTTATCCACAGAAATGTAAAAAGATAATAGAATAAGTGCATGCTTTTTATTTAATAACGTAGCTGATTGCCTATCTACAACCAGGGACCATTTTGGTTACCCGTTGAAAGGGTTTTCGATAGGGTTTTTGGAAAGGGTTGTTAGAGAAACCACTTCGTATGTGTTACCCTTTTTTAAGGATAACCCACTTCAATGGATAACCTCTTCAAAACCCTTTCGTTTGGGTTACCCGTTCAAAGGATTAACCCGTTCAAAGGGTTACACTATAGAACGGTAACCCGTTCCGAACGGGTTACCCTTTCAACTGTTGTAACAGGGTAACACTTTCCGAGTCCGAGCACTGTAATATGATCTCTCGTAGCTTCACATTAAGTGTAAAATAGCATGAATTTGGACAGAACGTGTCTAGTCGCCATTGCGCCATCTAGGCAGAGCTCCGTCACTCGCTCAAGGTCGCGCGTTATATGCCTACCGGCTAGCATACTCCCGCGAGTAAGAATCAGTGGAGTGCACACGCAAATTTAAAGAAAATGCCGAAATTACGATTTGATTTTTGTGCAGCGCATGGATGTAAAAACATAACTACGCAAACTTTGATGTCCTGTTACGGGAGAAACCTAATTTTGATGAAACCAAACTATACAGTCACTTTAAAAAGCTTATATTATAATAAAGATTCATCATTTTATGGTGGATTGAAAGTCCCAACAGAGATCTTTAACAATTATATTGAAGAATTAGAAAAAGCATTCTTAGATAATTTTGACAGTGTTTTGATGAATCGGCCGGGAAGTACCTACAATTAACGATATGTTGAAATTAATTGATTTTCCTTTACTTCGCTCGTGTTTTCCATATGAATATTTATTATTTATTTAATTATTAAAATTATTTACCAGATTCAGAACGATGTCCAGAATATTGACGAATAAATTAAAAAAATCTACCTATTTTTGATTTAATTGTTTATACTTTAGGCAGGATTTTAACGATTTGTTTAAAATTTTCTTAAATTGACTATTTTAGAAGGTTTGTAAATTGACCTGTACTATTGGGTACATGATCACGATCCTCCCCCTGGGACCACTGAGTGCATGTGCGAATATAAACAAAATGGCGGTCGTAAAAATACAGAGTGTGTTGCACACCCCCGAAACGTTTGATCTTTATAAGATCGAATGTTTTGAGGTTTCTCGGGGTGCTGTAACACGAAATGAAACTTATAAGACATTCATTTTCAAATCCTAGATGGCGGACTAGTATTTTTGTTTTGATAAATATAGGAGTGGGTGTCATTTTCGAGGTTTCTTAGGGTGATAATTATTAAAATGACATCCATTTTGAAATCAAAGATGGCGGCCATACATTTTTGATAAATATAGATATGGGTATCGTCTTCAAGGTTTCTTGGGGTGCTGATTATGAAAATGATATCCATTTTAAAATCCAAGATGACGAACAAGCATTTTTTTTAATATAGATATGGGTATCGTTTCCAAGTCTTCTTGGAGTGCTGATTATGAAAATGACATCCATTTTAAAATCCAAGATGACGAACAAGCATTTTTTTAAATATAGATATGGGTATGGTTTCCAAGGTTTCTTGGGGTGCTGATTATGAAAATGACATCCGTTTTGAAATGCAAGATGGCGGACATGCATTTAAAAAATATAGATATGGGTATCCTTTTCAAGGTTTCTCGGGGCGCTGATTATGAAAATAACATCATTTTGAAATCCAAGATGGCGGAAAAGCATTTATTTTAATATTGATATGGGTATCCTTTTGAAAATCGACTTTTATGGCTTCCGTGCGTCCTTTCCTTTTTTCCGTACGAATACGTTGAATTGACGACTTTGGTATTATTGGAAATTCATCAATATTATATCCAAGTTTTTCAATACCGTAAAAGGGGGTTATTTGGAAATCACGAGGCTATTTGGAATTTGAGAAATAAAAGTTTTGGTCAAGTATTTTTTGTTATCCGTTGGTAGTAGAAATTATATTATACCACCTGACAAAATAGCTTCAATTTAATGCCAATGGCACATTGGAATTTTGAAGGTTATTGGCGTTAAACGTTGAGTAATTTTTATTTTAAAAAATCATAAAATTTTGGTGTGCTTCGAGGTTGTGAAACTTTTGCCTGGTACTCAAAATCTAGACAAGTATGTATAAAGTAAAACAGTCTACGAAATAGTGTATTTCCTGCGCTTTTCAATGTTTCTATCTGCTCTTTTCTATCTCTTACGAACTTCCATATTTTTCGGTGTTTCTAAAATGGGGCTTTTTGGTTTCTGTTTTGGGGTTAATTGGAACTGAGTTTTAAATAGCCCCTTTGAAGCTTGTCATTCTTTGTTATGGGAATTTTTTCATCTTTTCAAATAGCCCCAATGGTGCATTTTAACTCAATTAAGGGCAAGATCTTTCTTGGCACTCTATCATTTCCAAAATAATTTTCTTAGGCCTTAGTACTAATATTATTTAGAAATATTGTAATAAAAAAAATACTATATAAATATATAAAAACATTTTTTTTTAGTTTTCCTCATGATTGCACGTAAAAGTTGAACAGTTAAATAGATTAATATACTCTGACGATTAGAAAAATTACTAGTTTATGTATTAATAGGTACATGCGCATTTATGGGATAAAGTCTTATAAATTCAAATTAAAAATATTTGCGGAAAACACTGTTACAATGGTATTATTAAATGTACATGTTTCAAGTGATTCTACTGTAAGGCATGCAAATTGTATACAATCATGGTTTATCAAAATCAACATTAACATTGAAATATATAAAATTGAATAAAAATATTTTAAGATATTAAATTAATGCAATGTCCTTCTTAAAGATATAATAATACAGATTATTTATTTATTTAATAATTATAATTAAATTATTTCAATGTCACTCCTAGACAGATTAATTAGGTATTTAAAATAAACATGTATAATTGTATTATTACTTGATGTCACTGCGAGGTCTTAAGTTTGGAAAAATTATCGTTTAAATAGTCGTTCATGTTATAGTAATATTTATTAACTAGAAGGCACGTTAGATTTTTCTTAAATAAAACAGTATTCATTGCCCTTATTTCTTTAGGTAATTTATTGAAAATTACGGGAGCCATGTGAAACACACTTTAGTGCATAAAGGTACGCATTTCGCCTATTGACTTCTGAGGCTAATGTAAATAAGTTTTAATTGACCTTAACAGATATTGAGACCTCATAAATATATAGACTTGGGAGAGTTAGAATTTTATACTCCTGAAAATACGGTTTACAGGTTTCGATTATTTGAAGCACAAACATAGTTTTTGTGCTTTAAAAATGAAGTCAATGTCAGTCGAATTTCCCCAAAAAATTACACCATACCTCAGAATTGAAGCAACTAAACCATAATATGTAGTCAACAAAGTATTAACATTTGAAATCTGTTTTAATTAATGTAGCGCATATAATTATATATTTTATTTTATACTACAGACATGAAACCATGGTGCGAACCTACCAGAGAAAGTTCACTAACTTACGGAATGGCAAGAATTATTCGCCTTACCAGAGTTATTCTGTTGAAGATTTACAAAAAGCAATACAAAATGGGACACTGCAGTTAAAAGAGGCGGCTAAAAATTACAATATTCCAAGGAGTACATTAAGCCGAAAAAGCCGAAATATAAACTGCACACAAGAAAAGGCCGGACATCCAACTCTATTTTCAAAAGACGAAGAGATGGTATTTGTAGAATATATACAATTATTGAGTACTTGGGGGTTCCCTGTTGATTTCACTGACCTACGAGTATTTGCACAAAAATATTTGGACAAATTAGGAAAAAACGTCTATGGCTTAAAAAATAATATGCCTGGAGTAGATTGGGCGCGAAATTTCATAAATAGGTACAGATCAGAAATTTCTAATCGTCAAGCGTCAAATATATCTAGCGAGCGCGCCAAAATTTCACCAGCTGTAATAGACGACTTTTTTTCTTATTATGAGAAATCTATTGAAGGAGTCTCTCCCGATTGTCTCATCAATTATGATGAGACAAACCTGACCGATGATCCAGGCAACAAAAAATATCTGTTTAAAAGAGGTTGTAAATACCCTGAAAGAGTAATCAACAATTCAAAGACATCTGTTTCTTTGATGTTTACCGGCACTGCGGACGGGCAGTTATTGCCCGTTTACGTCGTGTATAAAGCTGATCATTTATGGGATCAATGGCTGGAGGGAGGACCTGAAAGGACCAGGTACAACCGGTCAAAAAGTGGCTGGTTCGATACCACATGTTTTGAGGACTGGTTTAATACCATCATAGTACCGTATATAAAAACAAAACCTGGTCGAAAAGTGATAATAGGGGACAATTTATCTTCACATTTTTCCCAATCCGTGTTACGCACTTGTCAGGAGCTTAATATTACGTTTGTTTGCTTACCTCCCAAAACCACCCATTTGCTCCAGCCGTTGGATGTTGCATATTACGCACCTTTAAAAAAATATTGGCGCGATGTGTTAACACAATGGAAAAAAACTGAAGGTTTGAAACATAAAACTCTAATTAAAAGTTCGTTTCCAAAGTTGCTAAGCAAATTGCTAAATAAGTTGAGAGAAATCGGGTCGGAGTCCAGCAATATCATTGCTGGGTTTAACAAATGCGGCTTATATCCCATTAATTCAGATCGACCGAAGTCACGGTTACCACAAACTAATTCTATCTCGAAAGAACAGATACAGAACACTGCATCTTCAGCTATTGTAGAAATTTTGCAAAATATCAGAAATCCCAATGAGACCCTTGAACAGCCTAAACGTAAAAAAAAATGCAGCGTTCCACCTGGAAAGAGTATTACAGCGGAAGACTTGCGACTAGAACAAACACAACTGATTAAGCAACCCATTGCAGGTCATTCGGGACTGCGTAAAAGGAAAAAACAAACAACAAACAAACAACATAATAAAACAGAAAGTTGTGAATCAAATATAATAAAAGATGAAAATATACTAAAAAGCCCTACGACTCATGTAAGTGATGATGATAAGAAAAATGAGAAGAAAACGAAAGAACCCAATGACAAATTTTTCTTCTTCGACGATGAGAACACAGGTGAAGAAGTTGTTATTGATAATTTTAATGACAAAGATGTTATTACAAATGAAGATGTTGCTAACAATAAAGAAAATAAGATCGAGAAAAGACTAACTATAATTAAGGAAGAAAATATCACAAATGTGTTTGCAAATAAAAAAGTAGCACTAAAGGATCTCAAACCTATATTTTTAAACAACTATATTAATCCGCCAAAGAAAGTAAATCCAAAGCCTATTATTATTAAGAAAAAAAATATTTACTATAACCATAGCCAAGAAATTTTAAAGGCGCTTATTAATAGCGACTGAAGCATTTTAATTTTGATTATTTATATTTTGGAGATTTTTATATTTTTGCTATGGACCAGAAGAAGAAATTTATTGTATTTAGTTATTAGTATTGATTTAAAATACTTATATCACTTCAAAGATCAACTGGTCTCTGGGTGCCCTTATAAGTAGGTAGTTTCGAATTAAATATAAGTCAAAGTCAAATAATGTGATATTAAGACTGATAATTATTATAAGTTCTCTGAGAGTAATTATTACTTGTTTAGTACTTACCTATTTTAAACATACATTAATAAATAACATTGAGAAACTATTGTGATTAAATACAATTATTATAAATACATGTAGTTTATTTTTCAAATAAATAAAATTAAACCTGATAAATGAATCGGAATGGCCATAATAAAATTCGTAACGCAACTCTTAATTTTAATTTTTGGATAGTGTTGCTTAGACCACCCACCTACTTTTTATTTTATGTAAATAACTTGGCCTTAAATATTCCAAATATTGCTTCATCTCTATTATGAACACATTTAATATATTAACCTTATATTCCAAATAGCCCCAAAAAATGAAATAGTTGTCACTATGAATAAATGTTCGATTGCAATTTTTCGCCTTTTTAATGAAGAAAAGTAGTGAAATTGAGATGAACTCAAGATAGCTTTTTACCCTCTAACTTTTCCAAATATCTCTCAGCGGTTTCTTTTAGACACAGCTTAAAAAATAAAAAATAGCCGAAGCAATAAAATTAGATACCAAATAACCCCATTGTTGCGATATTTGGAACGGCAATTGTAAAAAAATATATCTCTAGATCTAATAACAAGAGACGCACAGTTATAGTAGTTATTTAAAAGAAATTGAAAAATCTACAAAAAAAAATGTCTTATACTGACTGAATAGCTGCATTTTTCGTAAACATACGTTTCATGAAAAAAAATGTTCCAACTAGCCCCACTTTACGGTAGTAGCTTCAAGAATGGACACAGAATCTCTCATACTCAGTTGACACCTATCTATCGCTAATACTAATTTTGGCGTAGTAAAATCTTTCCGCATAGATGTTTTACTTATTTCGTGTTGTGTATGCTTCATTAAAGTAGACAAACCCTCCTGCATCCCCCATCTTTCTGGTAGCTGTTGGATACCACGTCGGAAGAACTCTTCATCTTTTGAGGCTTTCCACGAATCGACCCAATATTTCGTATCTTCGTATGATGTAAAGCGCTGCTCAGACAGATCATGTGCCATCGACCGGAATAAATAAAAATCGGAAGGAGCAATGTCTGGTGAATATGTCGGGTGAGGTAGGTTCCCAATTAAGTGTTTTTAAGTGGTTTTGACTGGCGCCGCAACATGCGGATAAGCATAATCATGTAAGAGAATAATTTTGTCGTGTCTGGAATGGTAATGGGTGCGTTTTTCTTTGATTGCTCGACTCAGTCTCATTAATTGTGTTCGGTAGAGAGCTCCAGTAAAAGTTTCGCACGGTTTGACGCGCCTGATAATATAGGACACCAAGTTGATCCCACTAAATGCACAGCATGACTTTTTTTCATGAATATTTGGTTTGGCTGTTGATGTAGAAGGATTTCCAGGTGGTACCCATGATTTTCTCTTCTTTGGATTATCGTAGTATATCCATTTTTCATCACCAGTGACAATACGACGCAAAAAATGACGAAAGCAACATAGACCCAGTAACTCAGTGTGCTAGTGCAGATCGCAGATGCATGTTTTTATTAGAATCAGATGATCAGTCGTTTTGTAACGGTTTATAAGATGATGGCGAAGGAATTGGTGATTAAGTGACCAGCACTCTGTCGCTGCAAAAAGATTCTATCTTCATTTATTTTCATTAACTGAAACGCATTTGATATTGCATAAATATTGATGTATGCAATATCAAAAAAATTATCTAAGGTTTCGACAAACTCTTTTTGGCATTGCTTAAATACTTCTTGCGTTTTTTGTGATCTTTTTTGCAAATCCCTCCAAACTTGATGTAAGTTCACAAGTTTGTTCACACTTTTTCTAATATATAAAGCACTCGATGGCATTATTGAGTCCGATGAAAATTAAATAGGGGCGAGCCATACCATCTACCGGGCACAGGTCTAGACTCCATGCTGCTACTGAGAACTTCCATACAGAAAAACCCAATAATACTTTGACCGACCCGGGAATCGAACTCAGAACATCACGCTCAGCAGTCGCGCTTGCAACCACTAGACCAATGAGGCAGACCAAAAACGCGCCATCCATAAATTGCGAAAGCGACGCGACGACACGACGACACGGTTTGGTTATAGGTATAAAGATTTTGCTACGCCGTTCGCAATATAGGTACGATGTAGGTATTATTGAAACGCAAAGGAATTTGTAATCTTTTCTAGATCATTTGAAAGGACATACAAGCAGGTAGGTATACAAAGCACGTTGTTTCATAAGTTGCATAATACAACTTAAAAGCAGTGCAATAAGAGCCACTTTACGAGTAAATGTGTTGAAAAATAATATTTATTATAATATTTTGGCTTCAAGGTTAGCAACAATGACAGATCTTGTGAACCTTAAGTATTGGACAATAAGAGTTATTTTTGAATGACGTAATGTGGGACGCGCGGCCCATAGTCGGCTTACGCTGTACCTATGGGTAGATCGGGTAGATGTCGTATTTCATGAACGCACGTTAATCATTCCAATTTATACCTTATCACAATGATATAAGTGTCAAATGATGCACGATCTTGAATTGCAAGAATTGTACATAACACTCGAGTAAAATTTTTTTTTTGTATTTTATGCTTAGCATGTACAAGCACATGTATAGTTAGCTAACTGTGAGATAATATCCTAACATGACCTGTAAGTGATTGAAAAATCCTAACTGCAATAATAACTAATTTAATTTCATGAGTCCATGTCAAACATTTTGGTTTGGTTGGCCAAACCGTAAACAAAACAAAAGTCTTAAGAATGTACTAGGTTATTCAATTCAAATTCGTCAAAGCTCCGTAGAGTCCGGAATATTACAAACGATTTAGCAAACAAATACCTACGCACGCAAACACTGCACAGTAAAATACACACTAACGTGACCAGTGCCTGCACGCACACACTAGCATTCAAAATGTATGCCTCCTCTATGCGGCCTCTTAAAAGAATAACCATACGGTTACCCTGAAAAACCCCTTCAAGAGAATAACCTCTTCAATTGGGTATCTCAAAAGAAGGGGTAACCCCTTGCAACTGGTTATTCATTGAAAGGGTTACCCTATCACTGGTGTTAGGAAAGGGTTTACACGACCAAGAGGTTACATCATCCATAGGGTAACCGAATGAACGGGTAACCCTTTCGAATGAATTAACCCATAAAGGGGGTTGTACGGTCCCTGTCTACAACATCTAAATAATTATAAAAGAATACTTTCAAATACCTAAATCTTGCTCATAAACTCTCTGTTTCCATAACATTCCAATCTATAAGTATATCTGATAATTTAGTAAAAATAATAAATACATTTTGATTTTAGTTTTAAGGCGCATAGTCGGCGCCCAAAGTTGGTTGCTTGATAAGAATGAAACGACGGTTCCAGAATGATAAGTATAATGTATATCTACACTTGGCACATTTAACAAGCAAATAGTTGCAGTTTTTCACTATCAACAGAAAACTACTTAATATCTCTCTTTATGACACAAAGACCATAGAGTACCCGGTCTAGAGATTAAAATCAGTGTTGTCAGTTTATAATCTGGCGACCACTGGTGACATTTAAATATAGTGGTTCGCCACACCACCCCCCCACGGAGTAAGGAAAGGTATACAAAAACAAGGGGAAAGAAAAAAAAAAAAAAAAGGTAAAATAAAAGCAAACTATATCTACACTATAAATCTAGAACGTCTCTAAACTTGACCCGTCTACCTGCTCTGGTGGTGACAGTAGCTGGAGGTGGTGGAATATCTAGAACTGGAGCTGGAGCATTTGGTGAGGCTGATGATTCATTGGCCGACGACCCGTTAGCATCCAAGTATGCGGGTTTAACCCGATCTACGCTTACTGTAGTCTCTCTGCCATTCACGTCCAGGGTGAGCGTCTTATCCTTTCTTCTCAAGACGCGATGTGGTCCCGTATAGGGAGGTTGCAACGGCCGTCGTACCGTGTCGTCGCGGAGCAGGACATGCGTCGCCTTCGCCAAATCTTTGAATATAAAGGAGGACGGTCGAGCGTGTCGCGATGCTGGTATTGGGCGTAAAACTTCCATCCGGCTTCTTAGTTCTGTGACGAAATCAACGGCATCACTTAGGCATCTGGGTTCTTCGGGTGGCACGATGAGTTCTCCCGGAAGACGGAGTGGCTCTCCATAGACGAGCTCAGCGGACGAAGTATTTAGGTCCTCTTTGAGCGCCGTCCTCATGCCAAGAAGTACTAGTGGTAGTGCCTTTGTCCATGTTTGGGCATGGCACATCAAAGAAGTTTTGAGCTGGCGATGCATGCGTTCTACCATGCCGTTAGCGCAAGGATGGTAACTGGTTGTACGAACCCTCTTTGTTGCGCACGCGTTCATAAGGCGCTTGAACAAAACGGACTCAAATTGACGCCCCTGATCGGTTGTCAAAGTGCTTGGGACACCAAAGCGGGATATCCACCCAGTCACCAGCGTATCTGCCACTTCCTCCGCCGTAATAGAGGCCATAGGCCATGCTTCCGGCCAACGTGTGTATCTGTCAACCGCAGTAAGACAGTAAGTAAAACCATTTGAATAGGGAAGTCGACCGATGATATCGATGTGTATATGCCTGAATCGACCGGATGGCAGGTTGAAACTTCCGAGAGGGGAGAAATTGTGACGCGACACTTTGGCGCGTTGACATGCCTCGCAAGTGCGTACCCACTCGTTGCAGTCTCTATTGACGGAAGGCCAAACGTATCGTTCGGTTACGAGACGGGTAGTGGCACGCGCGCCAGGGTGACTTAAATTGTGCAATTTGTAGAAAGTTGCTCTACGGAAGGGGAGGGTCAAAAATGGACGAGGTTTTCCTGTTGACACGTCGCAGGTGACGGAGATGTTAGTCTCGGGGATATTTACATTTATTAATTGTAGGCTGGAGCCTTGTTGACGAAGGTTTAACAGCTCCTGATCTGTCTCTTGCGACTTGGCAAGGGCTTCGTAATCTTGCTCGATGACGATGGCGTCAACGCGCGACATTGCGTCGGCAACGACGTTGTCCTCCCCTTTAATATACTTAATATCGGTGGTGAACTGGCTTATAAAAGATAGCTGGTTTAATTGAGAAGGTGGAAGTTTTTCCCGGCGCTGCATGAAAGCGTACAGCAGCGGCTTGTGGTCCGTGAAAATGGTAACATGCTGGACCTCGAGGACGTGGCGGAAGTGTTGCACGCTTTCATAGACCGCCAGTAACTCTCGGTAGTAAGCTGGCCACTGTGCTTGCTGGTCGGTCAGTTTTTTACTAAAGAAAGCGAGAGGACGCCATTCGTTGTCAACCTGTTGCTGGAGGCATGATCCAATGTGGGCGCTAGAGGCATCGGTAAATAGTCCCAAGGGAGCCTCACAGTTTGGGTGTACTAAGATGGTGGCGGCAGATAGACTCTTCTTACAGTTTTCGAAACATTGCTCAAGCTCAGGCGTCCATGGAAATGGCTTTGCGCCTTTGCTGTTAGTTGCAACAACCGCGTCAATTAAGGGCGCCTGGTATTTGGCGGCTGCGGGCAAGAACCTGCGATAATAGTTTATCATGCCCAGAAATCTGCGCACGCCTTGAACTGTCTTGGGGAGAGGAAAGTCGACAAGCGCCTTTATACGTTCTTTGGGAGGGTAAGTGCCTGTAGCGTTAATGCGGTAGCCAAGAAAACTCACTTCCTCTGCACCAAAAATGCACTTGGCTGGGTTGATAATAACTCCATATTCGTTCAGTCGCTGAAACAAGAGTCTGAGATGTTCGGCATGTTGATTTGCGTTTTTTGAATACACGAGTATGTCGTCAACGTATGCGAAACAAAAGTCGAGACCGCGCACCACTTCGTCAATGAACCTTTGAAATGTCTGTCCAGCATTCCTAAGGCCAAAGGTCATATAAGGGAACTCAAATAGCCCGAAGGGTGTAATGATCGCTGTCTTGCAAATATCGTCTTGATTAACGGGTATTTGTTGGTAAGCTTTAACTAGGTCTAAAGTGCTGAATACTGAGCATCCAGAAAGGTTCTGGCAAAAATCCCCTATATGACGGACAGGATAGCGGTCCGGAATGGTGCGGGCGTTCAATGCTCGGTAGTCTCCACAAGGGCGGTAGGTGTCATCTTTTTTAAGTGCCAGATGTAGTGCTGAGGACCATGAGCTACTGGAAGGTCTTGCTGTACCCACTCGAACCATATCTTCGAACTCTTTTTGAGCTGCTCGAAGCTTTTGCGGAGCAAGGCGACGCGGTCGTGCTGTCACTGGTGGGCCATCGGTCGTGTTAATGTAGTGCACCGTTTTATGTTTCGGATCTTTGGGAGCTCCAGAAGGTCGTGACACACTGGGGAACTCGGCTAAGATATGAGCGTATGGAGAGTCAGGAGCGTGAATAAGCTTTATACTAGGCTGGTCGATGGACGAAAATTCGGTGCTCGTAGATAACCCAGTTTTGTCATCCCGTAATCGACCGTGAGCACAATCTGGCAACAGATTATAGAAAGCTAGGAAATCTGAGCCAATGATGGGTGTACCTACTTCGGCAACTACGAATTTCCAAGTGAAATCGCGTCGCAACCCTAAATTTAGTTTTAGTTCAACAAGTCCAAACGTGTTGATTTTTGAACCATTAGCTGCGATCAACTCGTAAGGAAGTGGTTGTTTCTTTCCTTGAACATGCTGCCTAGGAAGACAAGAGAGATCGGATCCGGTGTCAATCAAAAATCGACGGCTCGAATACCGGTCTGTCACGAACAAACGGCGACTGGTCAAGGAGCAGTCAGTAGTCGCCATTACTGATTGCTTGCAAAGTTTCCCTGGTTATTGGATGATGATGCAGTGCCAGGCCAGGAACAAGGCTTCACGCATTTAGTTGCTTTTGCTGAAAATCGCTCATGATACCAGCAAACCGGGTTGTCTGGTGAGCGTGAGGGTGAGCGACTGCGATTGTTGCTTGTTGACCGTCTACGAATTCCACTTGTAGCTAGGTTAGTGACCAACCGTGTTAGGTCAGCAACCTGCCGCTGAAGTATCTTCACCTGCTCTTTGGTGTCATCGTCAGTTGAGGGTGCCCTACTGGTGGCATGAACGTTGAGGGTGTTCACTGGTTGCGGGCTGATTTCCTGCAGCTTGTCAGCCAAATCACCAAGGTCCTGAAGAGCAGACTGGGTTTGTGCAACGAGAATACCCTGTATCTGATGAGGCAACCTATTCGTCCAAATTGTTTTAAGCAGCTGCTCCGGGAAGGATGCCCCAGCCAGGGTACGAAGGTGCCGCAGGAATGATGAAGGCTTTCTGTCTCCCATCTCTTCTTTCTCAAGAAGCTTTCTTATTTTTTCCTCATAAGAGTCTGAGAATCGCGATATTAGGGCTTTCTTTAATGTAGAATAAGGCTGTTCTTTAGGTGGTTCAATAATCATATCTTCCACCTCAATTGCAGATTTGGTGTCAAGTTGACTGATGGCATAGTAATATTTTGTCATTTCTTGAGTGATGCTATTTATGTGAAACTGAGCTTCTAAGCTAGCAAACCAGAGACCAGGCCGATCAGGCCAAAATGGAGGAACACGGATAGAAACTCTATTGACTAAAATACTTTGAGAATTAGATGTGGAAGGGTTACTTGCTAACTGTCTACCACCAGTTCCAGCTTCGGGGTCACAGAAGACATCTTTATCCTCATCAGACATTATGTTAATTTATATTAAATAAAGTATGAACCTAAAATTGTGGAATTACAATACAATTGTACAAATATTATCACACCATTAAAAACCAATAATAAACTTCTCTAACAATGCACATTCATAAAAAAATATAACTAAAACTTGGTACATGCAGTAAGTAATAGTCCAGAAAATAAGCTGGCAAATAACAAAATAATCAATAAATTGTTGGAAACAAAATGAGGAAGTTTTTTGGAAAATATGTTTTGGAAGAATGTAAGTTAGAACAATATAGCTACATAATATCATACAGCATTCATTTATGAACGGAATGACAAAAATATTATATTTTAAATGAATGTCAGAAGTGTAAGGCTTAAGAATAATTAGTCCAATATTGCAGTAAAGATGTCCATACAAAAGTTCAGAAAAACTTACAGGTTCTCGATGTAAACATCAGTTGAAGTTTCAAAACGCACTTTTCTTTAATGGGAAATGGAACGCATTTAGTACGAAATCTCTGGAACGCAGCATTGACGTCCAAATGTCACGGACGAAGTGACAGGTGACAGTGTCGAAGTGTCAAACTTCGCGCGATTTATGCTTTCTCGTTGGGCCGCACAGAAAAAATGGCGCTGGAATCGCGAATTATTCGTGTTTTGCCTGAGTTTTTAATTTTTTTCACAATCACAGATACCAAACACTGAAAACACTTTATTACTTTACACAATTAACACCCGTCAATATTTGACGAATGCTAGCTAGATGAGGTTTCCTCCGAAGTTCCAATGCTCTCCGACAAACTCGCGAGTTAGGTGGCAAAATGTACCAGTAGACCAACGATGAGTTACTTTGCGAGCTCGCTGCGTTGCGCGAACTTTGTATTGTTTTCTTGAGTGCAAAACTCTGGAGCTCGTGTTATTCTAGCGGCGTCTGATGCCGATCGTGTTCTTCTATTTTGGGGTCACCAATAAGGCGCATAGTCGGCGCCCAAAGTTGGTTGCTTGATAAGAATGAAACGACGGTTCCAGAATGATAAGTATAATGTATATCTACACTTGGCACATTTAACAAGCAAATAGTTGCAGTTTTTCACTATCAACAGAAAACTACATAATATCTCTCTTTATGACACAAAGACCATAGAGTACCCGGTCTAGAGATTAAAATCAGTGTTGTCAGTTTATAATCTGGCGACCACTGGTGACATTTAAATATAGTGGTTCGCCACAGTTTTATTAATATCGGACACTTTATAAATGAGGAAGTGGTGAAACATGTCACATCGCGTCAGTTTGATAGAAGTGTATTGAGACATTTTAATTCTATTCGTTTTATCCCAAAATGAATAGAAAATGAAAGATAGTGTTAGAAATTTCACCAATACCTACCAGCTGTGTGAATCATTGTTGCAACTGTGCCTTTTCTAGATTAGATAATTATTTTTGTATGTTACGATAAGTTTATTCCTTTATTTTAGTTGGTGCAAAATCATTTTTTGATTGAAAATCATATTTTGATTATTTTACTCTCAAGGTCACAAATCCTGGCAAATCCTGTAAATTTTTAGTGAACCTTAAGCATCCGGATAATAAGAGTTATTTTTGAATGACGTCATATGGGCCGCGCGGCCCATACGCGAGTCAAACGAAGAATCCATCCAACATTTTACTGGCGTTTCTATTCTTTAGCGATTGTAGATTATTTTGTCATCCGTGACGGATTTTGTACAGCGGCTAAGCATTTCACCACCGTCGATGTGACATAAGAGGGCCTATCACAGTCCATTGCTAGACATAGGCCTGTCCCAGTTGCGCCATAATATCTGGTCCTTTTATTTTCACAATAGGTTAATATTAAACTACAAAGTTATTGGTAAGTATAAATACAATTTATTAAAACCACAGCGGAATGAATGTCGAACAGGTAATCGTTGTCTTATGCGACGTACCTACAGTTATTTACATATAACTTAAAGTACATAATATCAATTTAAGGTATAAGAAGAGAAGTACTCAATAAGACAAGAATATGATGTATATAATGGGCTAGAATTATAAATGATGCATAAAATTCAACCACAAACTAAAAATCTTAAAATGGTACAACATTTATATTTTCAATAATTTATTAAAAGTAATTTGAGTGAATCAGTTCTGGTAGTCAACATAAATATAGGAGATGTAGTCATGGAATAAAAAAACATTATAATGTACAGGATTGGGATCCCTGTAGTATAGACCTAATATTTAGAAATATGTACTGACATTCGATCACACTGTGTTTGAACAACTTTAAATATTGAGATTATATCGTAATTTACTACATCATGATAATATGTTGACTGTGAAATGCAACGTGTGAGATGAAAAAAAGAGAAAGATATTATGCTGAAATTTCATAAAAGTAAAATACATATTTATAACTAATCATATTCTAAATAACAAATCTCCATTACACCAACAACATAAGTAAATAAACTAAGTACAAAAGACTCAACAAAACTTTATTAAAATGACTCACATACTCAACTAAATAAATCTAAAAATTATTAGATCGACTTCATTACAATGCGGGTCTATTAATCGTGAAATTACATTTGACTGTGTATAAGTTAATTGCAAACGGTTGCACGTAGTTCTTTAAATTCGTCCCCGACGTTTGTGCTAAATTTGATATTTGTATTGTGTCGGGGCGAATTTTCCAAACTTAAATATTTAGAGTTCGTCGTGTTTGGGTCCGGAGAACTCCTCGTGGCTGATGAATCCATTCTTGTCCTTGTCCTCGTGTTGGAAGATCTCCTCGACAAGTTTGTCATGGCTCTCGAGCATCTGCTTGACGTCCTCGCTCATCTCACCGCCGTCGGACGGGGTCATCTGCTTCTTCAGGTATTCGCTTACCTGTACGACAAGTCACAAAATATTTTGAATAAAGTGTTAAAATTGCAATAGTTATGGTCATTTTTCAATTGTCGTTTTATTTTTTAAGTCATTTCACATTTCAAAATTATTAGAATGAAATTACCTAATATACCTAAGTATTTCAACATGAATTTCAATGAACTATGTCCCTTTAAAATTATTTTAGTGTACTAATACATACGTTATTTCAAAGTTATTGCAATCGGTTATTATGGAGAAGATAACGACATTGGTACTGTAGCAAGATGATAACTAGCGGATTCTTGTTATTTATAGCTCCGTTTCACGAGCACATGCGATTTATTTGCGTCGACTACCTACCTACGTTACAGTACACGCAACTATTAGACACATGGCAATGCATGGTAAGTATAGCGCTATCAAAGTGAAGCAACAACATAAAATCTGCATCACACTATGAAGGAATATCGAACATCAACCGCTGGTCTTCGGCCTTTCAGACAATTTCACCGCACCCGGTTGAAGGATTCTCTCTTTTCAGTGGAGGAACATCGTACTCCTTCGTCGTGACATTTTTTTTTTCAAATGGAAGATTTGTTTTTATAAACCTCTATCTTCTAATTCGTTTTCTATTTAGTTGCAAAATATTTGCAATGTGCTATAAGATTTTTTTTTGTATACCTATATTTACTGAACGAATATTACTAATTATAAGCGACTGAACTATGAGCGATTTCGTGGAAAGTGTGCGCGTGGCTTCGCTGTCGGAGTGTGTTGGTGACTACTGCTTGCTCGGTGCTTGTGACCAAGCCGCAAAGGGTGCTGCGCGGGCGCAGGCTCCGAGGTAAATTAAATCACACTAAACAGTCCGTGCGCTTAATTACAATACACCCATCATAGAGGAATATGAGTACATCCTATAGCTGTGCGATGACTTTGCCACAGTACCATGTCAATAAAAAATAGGAATACTTACTTATCTAGGATTCATAGTAACAAGAAATTGGATCTATGAACCAATCTTCCTAAATAATTATAATTATTTTCTCATTTACGTATTAGTTTGTTCACAAAAGGTTGGAAGGTGGTACACATTTTTTACATTTATCAATATTCTACATTCCTACGCAAGCACTACTTCTAACCTAGGTACTGTAATTATCTGTATAAAAAATGGCATGCAAAAATTATAAGAATCTCATTACAAAAGTAAATAAACTCATGCAAACTAATATTGTTACAATACATGCTGTTATGTTTGAAGTCGTAAGATTCCTTCTTATGTGGATTTGCTTTAAAACTACGACGTAAAAAAGTAAAAATACGGCCGTTTATATCCTACATAACATCTAATAATTATGATAATACCTACCGCTTCAAGTTCACCTACTGCTGTCTGCAGAAAGTATTCTGAAGGCTACATGGGTATTCTAACAATTTCCAAATTAAATTGTGAATATAAATTTGTACTCGAATGAATTTTCTATATTTCTGCAACTTATAATTTGGATTCATTTTCATTCTTCATTTGGATTTTTTAAAATAGTATGTTCGTAATTCTAGAACAAATGTATAACTATAAAGCTATCTACTAGAGGGGCTCTAGGTTAAATGGCTACCGCCGAAACTCCTTACATGGCTGACCGTTCTTTGGTTCCTTGCCTCGGACAGGACTTTAAGTAGTCGACCCTATAATAAGTTGTCCGATAAGTCTGACAAGTTTAGGCTATCAGACCGCCCAGTTATGGCTACTACTAATATGCTACTTTAAAAAGCTGTAATAATTTTACAGCCGATGTTAAGGAAGCCTTTCGCAAAATATTTGTATGGGTAAAGCCGAATAGTAATCTACAGTACATGTAACACTGAAGTCTACGAATCTAATTACTGTACAACGGACATTGATAAGGATAAGTTAACAGGACTTGGTGTTAAACCTTTTCCAAGTACCAGCCTTCACCTTTAAGCAGTAGGCACTGACCTCCTCGCGCGACAATTCATCGTCTCCATCCGTATCCATCTCCTTGAACGCTAACTCTATACTCACTTCTTCACGGGAGAGCATGTTGTCTTGGTCAGCGTCGATTTCTTTGAACACGTTGGTTGTTGGGGGTGAGTCGCCAATGTTCACCAGTTCAACGTCAAAGTGGAGGGTGGCATGGGGAGGAATGACGTTGCCGGCTCCGCGCTCGCCGTAGCCCAAAGAGGATGGGATCGTCAGTTTGCGTTTCTCGCCTGAAAACAAGTGTATAGGGAAATGTATATAAAGAGATTTAAGTAGTATAAAATGATTAATAACAGATCAAACAACAGGCGAAGAATACCGATAACCGTCACTATTTCGTACCGGAAATATCAAAACATTCTTTCACTAGCCGAAATATTCCGACTTGCTGGTCATGAGTTCTGTGGAGGTAGGTGATAAGCGTTGTTTGCTATGTATTGAGTGAAATATGTAGATATAGCATTAAAACATTTAACCAATATTACAGATACTATACACCTGTTTTTAATTACTGCAACGCTATCATCGTTCTGATTAGTGAGTTTTCAAGTAAAATTAAACGGCAGATTAATTTACAATTGTGTAAAATATGATGAAACCATATAATAGCGCGATTGGAAACAGAATCAGTGTTGAATAGCAGAATTATTAAATATATACATAATAATTTTCCAATAATATTAATTACAGCCCTGGTTTCAGTTTTCAGATTTTAATTTTGCGAGTTTTTATTGTGTATAAACGATTTTTTTTGGGATTGACTGTTTCTGCTGAGAGTTTTAAATTTAAATGTTGATGGTATAAGAGAAGAGCCAATAAAAAAATGGATGAATTGTGAGAAACACGAATAAGATGAAGGTGAAGTCTGAGGTGGTCTGAAGGAGAAAAATGGAAGAAAATCACATATTACGGAGAAATTGAATTCGAACAATATAAAAATAAAATAAATAAGATGACGTTAAATAAGCCGATCCTTAGATAATGTATAAAGTAGTATATGTAAATTGAAATATTCATTGCTATTTACTTACCGACGCACATGTCAAGTAGACCCTGGTCCCATCCCTTGATAACCTGGCCGACTCCGATCTGGAAGGTGAACGGCTGGTCGCGGTCGTAACTGAAATAAAACAAAAAGATTTTATTAGTTTTATATTAACTAAAATATCATGCATTTATACAATGCAGATGCAGTATGGGAATTTCAATACGTACATTGATAAGTGCCTTGTATATATATATATTTATTTTATATTTATCTTATTAATTTGAAAGTATTTTAACTCACTCCTCGATATTATCATGATTTTTCTTTATCCACGACGAAACGTAGTGTTTGTAGATCGTGTACTGACAGGCAACTTCCTGAAATCTAGGCGAGATTTCAGGAAGTTGCCTGTCAGTAGTGGACAGTTTAACATTTTTTTAATGAAACTAAATAAACCCTTTTGACCCGGTCCAGCCTCTCTAAAATGTATTTAATCTGCCTGAGTTTAGTAATTCTGCTTATGACTTACATTTGAGTAAGTATACGCAGATATTCAGCATAATGTCGTGTTATGATGAAACGGGCTTGAAGGAATTAAATGCTCATGCAATACCAACACACTCCGATATGCTTAATAGTAGGTACCTTTGATATGAAATGTCTGTATCTAAATCCGTTGGAGGATTTATCTATGAACGGTAGGACTAGTACCTATGTATTATAATCGCTTGCACATAGAACTGTCTTTGATAAATGTAATGTTCTTGTTGATTCACTATAAACAATCCATTTCCGCAAAATGTGAAACAGTCTGATACCTAAATCTGAAAATTTATGTTCATGAATTAAAGAAAATGTATCGATAATCTGTTTCGCTTTTCGTACTCAATTTTTCATTAATATTATGAATTTATGACATGATTAGAATAAGCGTGTTTATTCGTAATTCGGTTCCCAAGTGAAATTGTTTAATTTCATCTTACATTCCGATCGCATAGGTAGGTTAATTATGTTGAAACCCGATTGTTATGTATCCAGCGCATCAAATTACAATAATTATTAATAATAATTAAGTAATAGAAGCCACGATTGGCGCAGTGGTTTATTAATTAGCTTTGTGCGCTACGTGGCGCGGGTTCGACTTCCGCACGGAACAACTATGTGTAAGATATACAGTTAGTTGTTTTGGGATGCTTGTGGATGTTATATGTATGTTTGTAAAATTTACCCACGATACAATAGAAATCAAAGGTAATTAAAATGAAAGATTTAGTAGTCTAACTTCCGCACTAGACTAAGTATACTTCAACACTTAGATGCCCTTATTTGAAAATATATTTTTTTATAGCATAGCATTAATTAAGTCTATATTCCCTGAAGATAGAGATAGAGAGCCTATACAATATTATTATATTGTACACCCGCATTTCGACGATGCCGTCATTGAGCTCCAAGTATCAGGGAAGCTTCCAGGTAATCGGACTTCCGTGAGAATTTCCATACGGAAAAAATCAACAACACATTTGTGCGACCCGGGAATCCAACGCAGACCTCACCCTCAACCGTCAACAGTCACCATTAGATCAACGAGGCAGTCAATTGCTTGAGTTAATTTTTACTAAAACTAAAAATGAAGTGAGTATAATAAAAATTACACTGTTGGACTACGGTCGTCCTAATAAAACAAAACAAAAATGATTGATTTTACTGGAACGTTAACCATCAAGGAAAAACTTTACTGTATTAATCACAGCAACAAGACAACAGACTCTGTGGACGCGCCACAGTATTATATTTAACGTGGCCGTGCCGAACTGTCCATATATTTGGCCAATATGACCGGGGTATCAGATAAACCACCCGTAGAACAACACTGTTACATAGGCCTTTGTTCGGCAAGTACAGTTTGGTGTATCCATTACGGTTTATCACTGTACACACGATAGCTAGTACATCATCAAAGTATCGACAACAGCTTAATTTTTAATTAATAACATAGCATAGCTGTGACCTGTTTTCCCCGAAGGGAGAATTACTGTTACAGACCAACATTTTGCAGATACCGTACTATATGTGGAGGGGTTTATAAAAGTTTGTAACAGAAAATCTCATTAATAGGTACTGCTCGACCCCGACTGGGGAATCGACTCCAGTACCTCACGCTCACCACTCGTGCTTGCTACCACTCGTAACTAGTACACAATATTATTAGTTAAAACTGACCGCCTCATTGGTCTCTAATAAGGCAGATTTAATTGGACTGCATATTTCACGGTTCAAGTGCGTATTAATATTGAGATTTTATAGGAATTTAATATGTACTGTATGTGTATATTAAGTAGGTACACGTTATGGTTAAATATGCTTCAGAGAACATGAATATTTATTGAATACTGAATAGGTCTGTATAATTATATAACTGAATATAATAATTCGCGATTTGTCGTAATATAATAATGATCTGATGGACAGTAATTGAATAGTTGTCACTGCAAATAAACTCTTTTGTCGTATTGTAAATGATTTGTAAGGAATTATATCGTTTTGATAATACACTATTTAAATGCTACCATTTGTTAAGGACGTAATATTCATTATTCAATGTTTTAGTTCCGTTCTCTTTTATGAGAGTTTTAATTAATTTCACTTCATCTTTATGACTGACGATTAATCGCAATGATTATTAATTACTTACGTCTGAATCTGCATCGTAATATTAAGGTTTACTACCATATGTTAGAGAAATATTTCCAACTTCTATCGAGAGAAAGTTAACAGAGAACGAATCAATTCCTTCGTAACTTTATCTGTTAAATTCTTGACAGCATCGCGCAAGACGGTTAAATATATCTCTAATATTTTGACAAGCCATTTTACTAGTAACTTCTACTTAAATACATAACATAATATTGCGTATTCTATGAATAACTCTAAGAGTCACCGCATGACCCTCTTTTGCTTTCTAGTGATAATTTAATATTACTTCACGAATGAGTTTCCGGAATATATTTCGCAATCGTTCACATGCGCAATCCTGCTTTTGACTGTACGACTTTCTACGTGTTTCCACTTAACAGATTTAACTTCAACCTCGAGACTAAAAATCGAGACTTCATTACTTTTAAATCAAAATCATCATACCTACGGATCTATTGCACGAGTACCTACATTAGTTAAGTAAACATCATTTAAATATGTTCTAATGATGTTTATCGTCTCAGGTGCATAAAATATTAATACAATCACATCATTGGTTCGTCGGATTTTCCAATAATACATTAAAATTGCTGCTGTTAAATCTCGTCAATGCAATTCCATCAAGGATAAAGACATCAACTACGATGATAATATGATCATCTTTGCCTACCTCCATTTTATAATGTCTGTGTCTTAGCTACTCTGTTACTTTCAGGTTTAGTTTATAGTTATACAACCTTCATACCTACATAATTTTAGAACATAGATTACAACGACATTTCAAGTAACGGTACACGGCATGAGAACCAATTTCGCAGTGAGCTTCAAATGTATCCTCTCTTGTTGCTTACAGTTGCATTGTATCAGATAATACTCGTATGTTTACGGAAATAAAATGTGTGAGACAATACTCATTGCTGATTGTTTTGATTCTCATGGTCGGAGCAATATACATATGTCTCTTCAATGTTAGTCAACATTTTTGACTTTAAGATTCGATTTATAGACAACAGTTTTACTCAAAGCAATTCGCATAATTACTAAAAAATCATTTTGCTTTTCCCATAACAATGCAGGAACCAAAAATGTTAGCTGCGTACCTCAGGTTTTCCAAGAACTGTATGATGTTTATCGATAATAAAATGTAAAAGTCGTTTTTTTTATAATATATCAGTGAACTTTATCTTCTTTCATGGATGGTATGTTTATGTTACAATTTCTAGAGAATTTATACTATGCCGAGCTGATTTTAAAAGATAAATGTATAAAATATATTGTATAACTGAAATGTATGTATCTAAGCAGGCAAGCCCTATTGCTATACTTGGTATTTCATGTGGAGTTATCAGTAAAAGTTTTATACATAACATAGTTTGTAGAGAATTATACAAAGGCTGTTATGTCTTTTATGTCCTGTGCAGTGACCTAGTGAGCAGTTTTAAAGTCTCTTTTAATAGTACTAATTATCTGAGCCAGCGCAAACGCAGGAACTATAAGGTACCTAATTAGGTTTAGTCGGTATTGTAATTAAAAATTAACGTACTAGCTCGTTGCACTTAAATTACTTTCAGTCATTTCCTCACTGTTGCCAATCATTTAGTAAATATTAGGTAGGTATATAAGTACGGAGAACATTTATTTTCTTTTCATTGAATCCTATTTTCCCACAAAAGAAGCGGGGTGAGGAAATAGAAACGCTAACACGTTTCCGAACGCACGTTCTCAAGTGTTAACCTGTCCACTTGCGCACTTTCACTGAACAACATATCCTGATGTTACATAACGAATGATGAGTTCGCTCATTCATTCATTATGCAGTGTTGTATCACAAATATGTGACTTGTATTAATGCACAACATGATTAGTGTTGTACTACAAATATTTGTTATATATGCCCAGAATATTCGTTATTGTCATCACGGCTGATCTTTGTTTAATTAAAGTACCTATTCGTGTTATCGGATCGCTTGATATGTGCGATGGAAGGCCGTCAACCCATGTAGCGACTAAATGTGTTAAAGAAAGAGATTCCCATCAAAAACTTATTTCTATGAAGCTGAAGTACGAAATGTGAAGAGTTGTAACTAATTCACTCCCAACCATTGTTACAGACTATTTAGAGACGGCTCACGATCAGTAGTGCAACGGTCATGGCACATAATCAGCTTACGAGAAGTTGGGAAACTTGGTTTAATAATAATTAGAGGTATCACAAGAAGAGACTGTTCCTTAGTTACATTGACTGCAGACTAAAATATACTTATGAGACTTGTGAGTGAAATCGGAGCTAATTGGTAACTACATTAACTGCAGTAATTAACACATTCCCACGTTATTTTATATGACGCACAATGATTTGTGAAAGTATTAATAGGTCCCCAACCATTTGTTTGAAGGCAGCAGTGAACCCAAGACACCCTATGATGCAATTTTCCTAATCACTTACACGGAAGTAAAAAAATAATGAATAGGATTTTATGTTTCGTTCAATAGCTTTAACAACGCTTATGTAATGTGTAGGTAAAATGAAGTAAGGTATTTGGAATTTATTAAACGTGTGATTGTGGTCATAGTGATAAGTAAAAAATAACTGTCTTCACTTATAAAAAAATCTCATAAATCTAAAACATGTAGTTAGCTACATGTTTTAGATTTATGAGAAAGTTTATGGTTTTTAGTATATTATTGATGCTAAGAAATCTGTTTAACAATATGCTTGAGACATTAATTTCACAGGTAAAGTTAAATTTGAACAGCGTGAACTAGCTAGGCGACGCGATGAATTGCTACACATTGCAACAGTTTAAACTTTTAATCCATCAAAGTAATGCTACTTACGTACGTAAAGGTACTATCTATAAATCTATAGGAAGCCAAATCACTAGGTAGTTACCAAAATTCTAATCAACTAAGCCGATTTACCGATAATAGCGCAATTACACGTTCGTGCTTGCAGATGGCCTCGCCATTCGACGAAACGTTCGTGCAAATACGTATTGTCTCTATACGCGAGTGACCGTTCACACGTTTGCGCAATACCGATATAAAACATTGAAATTGTGACTGCATGATCGCGTTGTGATTCAATTGGATCAAAATGATGATTCTCTTGGATTAAAACACGAATGTGTACCTAAACATCGAGATCACGCTGGTCCGTCACTTTGTTTGGCGACGGCGGCGCGAGCTCGTATCTTTAAATTAACATTTGTTGACCACAGCATCCGTGGCGTAACCTGATTCTCAATTTTCCAAACACCATATATAATAGAACTATGTAGGTTGAATTCAACATTTTAATTTTATTTTCATTAAGTCCTCATTAATGTGCCTTATTATAAATAAAATTGTACTCGTGTTGCGAAGTATGATTGTAGGTATACTGACATTTATTGAATAATAAACGCTTGGATGAACTGAATAAAATAACTACTTTTATCGATCGTTGACAATGAAAATTGCCGTGAGAAGGCTGCACGTAGCTCAAGAACATTAGTAGCACTGTATGAACAATTAATTTTAAGGCTTCATCCGTTTATATGAACTCTTTGTAAAGTTCGTAAGTTCGAAGGCCACTTTGTTTAAATAAAAAATGTAATTATTCATCCTATATCAGTGGAATGGCTAGATTCTTGTCTAACGCAAAATGGCTGCAATCTGACCTGCATCGTAGGTAAATCAGATTTTCACGGAACGATTTTATCAGCGTATTGGACGGTGTACTTATTTTTCTGTATTGCCTTACGACCCAGACAGGAAGCGAGGCACACGCTTTTTATAATATACAATCTCCTTTCTGGATTTCTATGATCACAAAATACAAAAGAGATGACCGTCTCCTCGTCCTACCGGCTTCAATATGAAAAATAGGTATATACTCTTGCCACAAACAAAATAAAAAGTGATATTTCTATTTTTCGACTTTAATTACTATAAAGAATGACGCGTGTGACAACCCATTTTTTGCTTTTTCTACTTTCATTCATCCTTTTATGCGCGCCATTTTTACCTTATTTCTTGGCGTATAAAATTGGAAAACACAGCAGTCCCTGCGTTTCATAAATCCACACTACCAATTATAAATGAGAAAGTAGGTAATCTGTCTGACTGTTTGTCTCCTTATCACGACTAAACCACTGAACCGATCTTTATAATCCTTATTTTACAAAGATGAAGCCTAAGTCCTGGGGAACGACGGGGCTTATTTTTACTATTGCAGACAAAGTCGCAGTCAATTCACTTCACCATAAGTACTTAAATTTTTAGTTTTTCAACGTCGCGTAGATCACGTTGATCGCTGCAGTTGCATACATAAGTTATTAGACGGCTAATTATTTATAGTTGTTTAGGTTCGTGAGGGCCTACAATTTGAATTTTCCAATTAAATCGTATCTTATATATACGTACATATATAAGAAGAACAAAGTAATGACAGTCAACAGATTAGGTATCATTATCATGTCTATTACTTGACGTCATTATTGATGCACGAATCTGGGTATGATTAGGTTATGCTGTTAATTTCTAAAGCTTTAATAATTAATATTATTTTTTTTGCTTAGCAGACTGGTCAACATCCAAATATGATGATGATGTCAGGTTCCGCAAAAAATATTCAAAATCAGGCTTTCAGACTTATAGCTTGTACAATTTTGGTACTCTGTGCTGATTTAGATCATACGGATCATCGGCCGCCAAATGATCTCCAATGTACCCAGATCCAAATATATATTTTTTTCATACATTTATCAAACATCACATATGTATTTATTCATTCTTTAAAACTTGAGCTTAAAATAAACTTTGAATTCATACCGTTCGCTGCCAAGTTTTTGTAATGTCCAAATCAGGAAGTGTATGAACGTATGTACGTATGTATGTATAAGGGTTATAAATGTGCCTAGAACTTATAAAGGCATTATGATCTTACTTTTCAATAAATTATATTTAAAAGGTCTTCAGATACAAAATGTCAATGCCTCAGCCATCTATGGCCGGAGCCATAAATACTATACTCAGTGTCAGCTACATACGATATGGTGAAAGTGCACTGAGTTACGTCTGTGACAATAGGTCATGTTAAGTGAAACTACATTGTGAACATGTTTTCCGTGATTCGTTGTAGATAAAATGTTGTTTCACCTAACAATTGCATACGAAGTCGCCCATGTTAAGACATTCCGCACAATGTAAGAAATAACGCCAGAAATTATAATATTTTACATAATTATAATATTTATAATACTCGCAAATATAGAGATACGATATTAAAAAATACCTTTTTGTAGGTTGGAAAGCCAATGATAATTTTCTTTTTGGTTTAGTTTCAGGCTGACAAAAATCCGGGGATCCGTAACGTGAATGTACACATGAATATATGTGTTTTCGACGAAATCCTTTGAACAGCGTTGATATTTGAGTTTTATCTAGTTCCAATTTTAGTCCAAATGAAAAACGTAGTCGCCTTTTTTTCGGAACTTTATTATATGTATTCTAAGTGGAGGTATTGCTATGTATTTTTAGTATTATTCCTTTTCTTTTCCGATGCAGCTCTCTTATTAATGTACATATACATACTTCGCTTTTATGTTGCGTCAATTTTATCAATTGAACTTTATATATACACTTTTACAGTGAGTTTCTAAGGGTTTACCTTAGATATAGACAGATAAATGATATTGTATAGTTATTGTAGTTATTGTAGAGATATTTAGGGAAATTACCTTATTAACACTAGACTGAACTTTATCTACTATTGTAGATAGAATTTAGTAGGTTTATACGTCCTTTAAAAATATTATTGTGCATTTACTTAGCATGCATCTTTGGAAATGACAACCGTAAAAATTAACTGTAAGTAGTCTAACTTTAAAAATTAAATCTCTAAAGAGTATGGAAAATTGACATTAATGGATGATGAATTGATTAGGGACGGAGAATGTATTATATTATCAGATTACTTATTTAAAACCAAACCTAAACATTTTAGTATAAGTTTAATTTATATATATATTACTTTTTTTATGCCGTTATTATTTAGCGCGTTATTATTGTAGTCATAAATCATAAAAACAAAACAAATAAATGTCATCAAACTTGATACTTATTTCTTTACTTCTTACGCTAAATGTGACAATTGAAACACTGTGCAGTTATAATAAAGCAAAAGATCAGCTGTAAAATCGAGGTATAACGGCTATTTTATAAAAGAAAGACAAGTTTTCTTTCACTGTAAATAAAGTCGAACAACAAACAAAACGAAGTTCATGGAAAAATTCTATGATCGATTATAAAGAGCCAGCAAATAGGTACAAGACGCCTCTTTAATAATTTAAGTAAGACTGCACTACACCGTGTACCGCCTAATCGATAAAAGTAGTCTTGATCCTTCTTAAATTCGTAAAATTAACAGCTTGGCACGATTAAAAGTTTGGCACTTTAACAGTCTTTTACCCTAGGAATATTTTATGACGCTTTTAAACCGAGTGTCATCCAAAATTTTGTACTACAAAGGGTTAGTACGACGTTGCGGTTAGCTGAAATTGATAACCTCAAAATTCGCAACACTGGTTATGTCAATATGTCTAGACTGAGTAATTCACTTTGAAAATAATTATCTTGTTCGTGTTGAAATTCATTAAAACTTCACCGTGTCTATCAATTTACATGAAAATGTTGAATAACTCCACACCTGTAGCGTACGCGCTTGCCCGTAGATAATTCGCGTAAACGAAATTAGTGGCGTCTGCATCTACATACACGCGCCAGGCATGCGAAACTGCGACTATACATAGATAAGATATAAGGATGTAGTTAAGATGCCGTCGAATAAGATGCAGTCGCATCATAATCTGACTTGAATAATGTATATGATTAGAGTAACTTAATTGAAAGCTGAATTTATTATTGTCAATATTTGAATACTCGGAATTGAGTGATATCGTATCGAACTGAGTGGTTAGTATGGTTGCGAAATTTAACTTACTGTTTTTCAGGATGCAATACGTACTAAAAATAGAAATGTTGATACAATTATAAGCATTACTTTTTTTAAGTGACTCTGCTTTTACGTGATTGCTATCGACAAAAATGTGTGTATTAAAAAAACTTCAAGAATATTTTTCCGAGCATCCGAGCCCACGACTTTGGAAATGCATGTCAGTGTAATTACGCTATGTAGGCACACTCCATTAAAACCACATTAACAAAACTAGAACGTACACCCCAATTATTCATTGACAAAGCATTTTTCGATTAAGTTTAAGTTTGCAAAATTGGAGTGCAATGTGCCGGTTTCAGCACCATTATTTGATTCGCTATTTGATTTATTAATTATTACAAGTCACTACAGTACAAAGAATTGCGAAAATAAATGACTTAGTACTAGTAGTGCTCAGGAGACCTTTCACTTTTTTTTTTTCATACAACTTTGAATCCCCTTTCACCCCTTATGAGTTGAATTTTGGAAAATCCCTTCTTACCTAATGTTTTAAAATGTAAATATAACTAACCTACCTGAAAATTTCAAGAGTTCAGCTTTATAGTTCTTAATTTGTGATTCGTCAAAAGTGAGCGGATGAGAGAGTTAGTTCGCTTTTATATAGGTAATAAGAAGATATATGCAAATATAAACACTGATAAAGTTACTCAGTTGAAAGAGCATCACGGATTTGTACCTATGCGGTGCACTGTAAATAGCACGGTTCCATAACTACGTATATACGTTATTACGTTACTCTGGAGAAAGTGACCTGCCCAGATAGACGAGTCCCTGATGACGCTACATAGCATAACCTGTGCTTCCACTTATATTTTAATGTCATTACTACCATTCAATGTAATATCCTCCTTTCGATATAACGTTTGAAGTACTCGGCCAAGTGCGAGTTGGGACTCAAATGTACAATAATAAACTGGCGCCTTTTCGTGGTTCACTTTTTATCGATATATATATATTTTACAACGATTACGCAGCATTTTTTATTCCTGCAAGATCGTCTTAGGTTAGAGTTGAGTTGAGTTAGAGATACGCATATAAAGCTATATACGCATGGCTAAAAGGCAAGATGTGTGGGTGTCTATTTATTAATGATATTCTCCTGTGCCATTTGCTATTTTTTTTCTTTTCCGATGGCTAGTACACTCGCAAACAGAACTGTGATGGGTCGCTAGTAAATCCGTGATTTTATTTCACAATGCCCTTAAGGGAGGGTCGATCACGCCGCTCTAGTTGCCCGCCGTATCTCTATTGAACAACATTACAGTCACGCGTATCGCCTCGTGACTAACAAAGATGTCACGACAACTACTTGCATAACATTTCCAAAATGAGTACAGCGGTTCTAAATGAAGAAAATTCTTGAAAAAAGAAAAGGTATGAAATCTTTTCAGCTTACAATAAAGGTTTTATATTTTATTCATGGCTCTTATTATGAGCACTCAGACAAGTTGACGGAATGTAACGAATCTCTAAATATATTGAATAGGTCGAGGCATAAAAATACATATTAAAAAGCCTATACCACGTCCTACACGGGGGCATCCGAAGCGCGGCTGGCGATGTTGAATTTTTCACACCCCCCTAGCCACCCCAGCGTGCCATCACCCCACACTTAATAAAATATTATCAGGGTAAACTTCGTCACATCTCAAAAATATAAATTTTACTCCTTCTAGAAACCTAATTCGTGACAAATTGACGTTGTTCCAAGCTTTATGACTCGGACACAAATCAACAGTTTCATATGAAAAGAAATCGACATTTAAAGTATACGAGATAACACAGCACAAAATTGTTATGTTAGCTATACTTAGAAATTAATCATGTTCGCGGTGAAATTAATCTTTATGTAGTCTTTTATGAGAATAATGCGAATTGAAAGTTTGTTGACGCTAACATGCCTGGAACCGGTTTTACATAAAAACATTTAAGTTGATTAAACATGAGAGAAATGTTATAAGTTCGCAGAGTCATTGTTGATTTGAAATGAACCCCATTGTTTTATTTGATTTTAATTTCAGTCGGAGTAAAAATAATCATTTAACAGATCATTTTTAACGACTTGCAATAAAGATTGTAGATTTTTATTAGCAATTTGATCTTCCTCTAAATTTCACCGAACCGTCTGATAATGTAAGAAATAACAGTGTGTTACCGTCTTTTCATTCAACGAAGGCTTATAATAAACTTTCCCATAACATTACGTTTATTATAAGTAAGACGTGTGTAATTTCACTTCTTCACACGCAATTTTCGAGTAATTTTGAATATACGCTGTCATATAGAACTACTTTTAAGTGATTTCAAGACAAGTTTAAAATTAGAATTCTTGTCGTGTATCTATGATTATCTTTTCACTATGACGCTGCGATAAACATTTAAAAAAAATCTAATAAGTACTGATGGTAAAGCAAGCAGCTAAATCTATGGGCGAGCGGAACTAAATTGATATTCTTAATGGACTTTTATGAGAGAGGAGGTATGTTAAAAAAGTAAAAAGGTGGACCCTTTGGCCTTTGACAGAGCACTTTGATGGGAGATATTGATGAAGATGCTCAACGCCTGTAGGCACCTACTGAAATCAGCGTCTATCAAGTTGCCGTTATACATGTTATACTAAATACGCTATATTTAGGTATGTCAATTTTAATAGCGTTATACCTAGTATCATATTTATATAATATAGTTACGTTACTGAGGTATTTTATAGGAGACAACACATTAAATTTATTCGGAAACTCGGAACTACATATATACGTATGTATAAACTATATTTTAGGGTCACGGTTAGGCATCCGCTATTTTGTGATTTCAATATCGATGAATCTTTTTATCTGACCATTAAAATGGAGGTTAAAACGTATATTGTTTGTAGTTTAAGTATCACGTTTGTCGTTTAGTGGTGCGAATACTGTTGACTCGTTCACAAAGTTGACTGCAAAAGCAGTCGGCACTCGGATTTACCGTGACTATTCGTGTTAAACACTTGTTTGTTTTGACTGCGAACTGAACATGATCTGTTTGTTTACAACCGTACAAACGTTTAATCAAAATAAAGATCGCAATTGTTACAATAAAATGAAATTATAAGAAGAGCGTTGTTTCCTTTGTTTTTTTAGTGTTTGTGTCCTTAGTGATACGCCTTCTTTTTACGAAGAAAATCGAAGTCGTCGGGCAGCTGTCGCATATCATAGGTAACTACTTATATCTATTCATATTTAAAATGGTGGCTGCATCAAAATCTCCCTCCTCCGCGGTAATTGTATAATTATTGTAATTATTAGATTAGGTTACGATGAGGCTGACATACCTACCTTTATAAGGTAAAAGCCTTGAAATAAATAAGAATAAAAACATAGCTTTTTAATTAATGAGTACCTACTTTTATTGATAAATTAAGTTTTAAATAAATTACTGGACTAATAAGTTTCATATTATGTAAGTTAATAAGCGGAAAAACTTTCATTCGTGAATATGATTATTTAAATATGTATATCTATAATTGAATGAATTTAAGATAGGATATACTTTTTAATATTTCAATGCAGTAAATTTAGCTGGACGCATCAAATATTGGAAAATTTATTAAACCGTATGTTGAAGTATTTTACAAAAAGCTTCCGCCCGAGTTAACCAATAATTTGATTGAGTTTCACTACCGATCGAAATAAACTAATTCTATTATGAATGTGAAATTGGGAAAAAAAAACAAATTTAAACTAATAATAAAATTGGATTTAAATAATTCGTTTTGCATCGCCATGTTTTTGTACCTTTATCAAAAATTTCGTTATCTTTAGACTATGGTACTTACCCATAACTTTTAAGAGTATCGTTTAGCTGCCGCGCAAAATAAGTGTTTGGGCGTTAACGTTTCTTACATCGAAATCTGAACGAATTAATTTGATTTTGGTATCTGTCGTTTTGTCTGATTATAAAAAAAAACAGACAAGGTTGTATTTTTTTTTTTCAATTTTTTTTTTTTATAATTATATCACGAGATAAGAATAAGGAAGATTTTAGTTAAAAAAGATAACGCATTTTGAGGGTTAATTATTTCTCAATCTGTAAACAATATCAAAAAACAAAACAAGATACAACAATGAGCAAAATCAGTTCATGTTTAGTGGGGTAAAAACGTTAACGAATTTTGTATGAAAAATTTAGTTAAACTATACAGTCTTAAGTCCTCAAAATATCACCAACTACTTTACGTGGTTTTCTCGATGTGTGAAGACGTTCACCCATCCACAAATTGACCGTAGCAAGTGCTGCTTAACCGCAGGTCGATTGTTTTGAAAAATCTATGTAGGTACAGGAGTCTTCGTATTTCATGCATATTTTGCCCAGAGATGTGTAACATAATCGCAACTGTTTTATGACGTTCTCATAAATATCAGTACGCCTAAGTCACTGACGCAGGAAAACGCGTGGGACTTTGAATTGATCAATTATCCATTTATAGCTCCCACAAAAAATACGCCTTTATGTATAACCCAAAGGGTCAGGCGGTGATGTGCTGATGGACACCAACATTGCGATGATACTGTTATTGAGTCCCAAATAAGAGGGGCGAGCCTATTGTCATCCATCGGACTCAATTGCATACTGGAATGCTAATAAGAATTTAGCTCACAGAAAACCCTAGTAATAACTATGACCGACCAAGGAATCAAACCCATGACATCACGCTCAGCAGCTGTACTTACGACCGCTAGACTAATAAGAAAACCTGGAAGCTTCATCCCTGTTGGCTAGCGTGGATGAATCTTTGCCTAGGGGATACAGCATGTAACATACTGACTTCCATTATAGCAAATTTTATATGTAACCGCTAACATTGTAAATGTGAGTGAGATATAAGCTGAAAGCTCTTAAATTCATTAATTCTCACGATGACTGATCGAGGCTTGCCCTCTGTTGCGACAGGTTAGCTCAAATAGCTATGGCACTTTCTTCAAAAGGTCATCCCTATATTTGTCTCACATAAACCCTTACTATAATCTGTCTGGATTTTAAAATAGACCTTGACCCCTGAGTTTGTTTCGGCGTTTCTTCTCAGGGATAGTCATAGGAAATGCTGACGCCGTCTAGTTTAAAAGAGACGTGTAAAAGTGATTGAAAAATCATAATTGCAAAATAAATAATTTCATTTCAATTCAAAAGAAATATTAACAAATAACAATTGTGATTGACTGATTAACCTATGAATTGGAATCATTTATATTATATATGTAGTTGAGTAAATCACAAACAGCCTATTCACCGTTCTTTGTGTAGAGGCTCTAATTACACAGTAGATTTATGTGCTGATAGAGGCTGTTATGCCTGGAAATTTACACCAATACTGAACAATATACATTAATAAACACGGTTTAATTGAGCCCATAATCCTTGAAGTAAAATTAATATCATGTGGTTAATAGTCTGATAAAATAACAAAAATGCTTAAATGCATTCTTAACAAGTGTCTCTGAAGCCAAAAGGCTCTACAAAAACCTTGCAATTCACATAAAGAAGACAGAAAGTTAACACAAATTGATAATTTAAATGATTAACGGACACGGGTAACCGTTATGTTCCGATACAACGTGTAAGTTGTTTAACAACTATATATTACTATCGCGAACACGACTAGGCCACCGAATGGCTACCCAATATGAATATCTAGGTTACTATTGGTAGAAAGTTCACGACTAAATAAGGATAGTGTCGAAAGTCGACCGTAACACTGCTCCACTGCCGGCTAGTATTAATATAATGTCAAGTGCGAACTTGTTGCCATGGTTACCTACTCTGGTATTCTTTATCATTACATCCATATTTGTGAACTTTTTGTATGTATGTCATGTATTTACCAATTTAAACAGTGAACCACTTAGACATACTGATTCCATGATTGGTGGAGGTCAAATTCTACATCAAACACTGTCTTATAGTCACAAGCTTAACTGATGAACGTGATTTGCTGAGTTCGATTCTCGGGTCGCATAGTAAAGCGTTATTGAGATTTTCGTATGAAGTTCTCGGTAGCAGCCTAGAGTTTTTCCATCATGGGTTTCAGTAATAGCTTTGGCGAAATGTGTGTATACAATTGTAAGCTGGGTTTGAGCCCCATGTGGCAGCTTGTGCCAACACGACAGAAGAAGAACTATAAAAAATGCCTAAGTGTATGTACATTTTAAAATTCTGTAACAAAATCCAAAAGTATGAATGTGCCTTTCGGATAACTGACACTCAAAATTTAATCGAAAGCAGAAGAAGAGCCTTCGATACATTCGTACACGAAGCTCTCTTGATGTAGTTCTACTTCACAACGTTTGTGCTAAGCCAAATGAGGTTTCACGCTAAGCTTTGGTTCAAATTGTAAATCTTCAGACACCGTCAGGTACTTCGGTATTATAGAAGTTAAAAGTTTCACATTATTACAACGCACACGATGTACCAGCCTTCATACTTCATACTTCATACCCGCACATCAATAACTTAGCGGACAACAATAGAGTTAATGCAAAGGCGATAATGTACCACCATTATTGGTGTACATTGTATCTACTTTATTATATACGTAGGCACAATTACAGTGGTTTTGATGTGAAATCTAGATCAGACAACGTTATTACATAATTTCTGTTAAATAACTCTGTATTCATATGTAAATAAAACTCCGAACGGCTCAGTTTAAAAATTTTGCAAAATTTTGCCGGCATAAACCCTATTTTCTCATCCATGTACATTTATATATTAGAACATGTTTTTCAACGGAATGCGTTAGTTAAAACTAGAATCAACACAATATTCTTTGAGCTTTACAGTTTTTAATTGCTTTATTTTTGGAGAATATTTTAATCAATATAATACAATAAGGATTGTAGATAATTGTAGTAAATTGAAGCAACTGAATAACCTAATATAACCATAAGATAACGCAGCCTATTTCAATATTAAAGTCAAAGAAACGTCTAGGAACATTAAAATAATAAAGAGGTTGCACCGATCGGTTTTAAGACAAAACCTGGAACGACGATAACGTTTTACTGAATTTTTAAAAGCACGGTTAGTGAACCAGATGTGGTATCCGACAAACTCGCAGAATACGAAAAATTTAATATTTATAGTCGGCAACACACCTTGTTTTTGCCACGATATGAGACATTGCGGATTGGGCAACAATTTTTCAGGGGATGTCCTCGTTTGACGGGTACGCAGACCGCACTGCCACTTTTAATTGAATTCTTTAACATACGAAGCTGCTCGGTTCCTCTGAAACTATACTTATGCGGCTAATAGCTTTCTAAGCTCATCTCGTCGTTTCAATTTTCAAACTCTCGCGATTTTATGAAAACTAGTGCTTTAAGCTGAATTATTGTGAATACGTTTACGAACTGACGCTTGATCCAATAGCAATACCATCACTCCGGAGTTTGTGCAATATTTCGAAGAGACAGCAAATAGCCGTGAAATGAACACGTCTTTGGAAAATTGAAGTCATATCCTCGATAATATTTTGAGGAACAACAAGGAAGTGCTAGCGACTTGTTCTAACACTTTATATCGTCTCTGCAAAGGGAAACATAGAACATTTTAGCTTCATATTCATATTATCTTTCAACTGTAAATCCCCACACGCATAACCATACTCTTCTTTATATTTCTTAAATATTTATAATCAACGTGACGTAATCCACTAGTTCCACAACGCAACACACGACTTACGAATATATAACAGAACGGATTAAAAATTAAAGAACAAAGCGGGTCCCACACATTTTAAGTGTTCATAGAATTCATAGTGGTACAAAATATCTCGGAGGCACACGGCTGGCTAGTCCGTAAGACCTAATGAATGCACACTACGCCACTAAGTTTCGCGGGAGCTCGTAACTTGAAACAATGTGAGGCGGTGGTGCAGGCGAGGTTTCTCGGCGATATTTCATCGTCCGTGTGTCCGCCTTTAGCCACTAACAGTGTTACTGCGACGTCAAAAGACTTCATAAGAGAGTCAATAGCAGACATAGCCGGTCTCCCGGTCGCGTAGAAATAAAATAAGTTCGATGCTTATAAAATGTTTTCCCTCATCCGCGGTTTAACACGAGCATGACAAAACACATCGACAAACGCACCAAGTCTAATAATTATTCTTTTTAAATCCGATCCAGGTATTATCAAATTTGCTTGACTGTGACTTGTCTGAAGTTTTAAGCTTTTAGACACTTTTATTTTAATTTTCTTTGCAGCTTTACAGGAGAACTATCTTTAACACCACTAACATGTGATATCTGCATGGTGCATTCAACATTTTCCCGTAAATTCAACGACAGGGGTGACCTTCACTCATTATAAAACTAATCGTTTCTTGGTGCCCAAAAGATAACTTCACTACTATAAGCAATACATTTGCAGTGTACTTTGGGTGATATATTAAGCGATGTCAGGTACTATGTAAAATTGTAAAGGATACTGGGGACTCAAGAGCACGCGGCACACACTGTTCCAATAGATGCATTCAAACGAAAACTACAAAATAACTCCGTTGATATTATAAAAGTTGCCGAACAACAGAATCCCAAAATTGTTGTATTGAACGCAGCCGTTACAAGTTTGTGAGTTAGGGTCATCACTCATCAATGGTGGCTCCATTAGATTTTTTTAGTTATGTTTTAGATATATGAAACATTTTTAATAATTGACAAAAAATAATAACTAATATTTTCCTCAGTTGCACCAAACCATGAGTCCACATATTATTGGGGACAGTTATATTTAACGTCAAATGTCTAGACTAGAGGACGGTCTGGCTATCGACTGCGGCATCAACACGTACGTTCAGGCTATAACTTGAGCAATGCATCTTTCACCGGTGTTAATACATCATATTGCCGTAACTAAGTAAGACAGACAAATTGCTCACTAGTTTATTTAATATTTATTGGACAGAAGGGTGCCCGATCAATCAACTGAAGAACTGAAAGGCGCGACTTATATCGATAGGTACCTACGTTTTAATTCTTAATATATTTTTAAAATTACAAGTTCATTAGTCGTTGCTCAAGCTTATAAAATGAGCGGTAGCTGAAACTGAGTGGTCTATTACGTGTCAACGCTGATTGTTTTATATTATTGTCTCCTTAGGCATATTACAAACTTATCCGAAATTACACTATAATTTTATGACCAAGAGTTAGTAATTTACACTACTAGTCAGTCCTAGATTATACCAACGATCTTCATACTATTATGAACAGTATCTAGGTTCACATATTTTTATTTTTGTGATGGTTTACTTATGTATGTCTCGACATTAGAGGTGCGCCTAAGCAAATAATTTGTAGTCTACAAGTGTGTCGGGGCGTGTTATTGGCCCGGCTGCTAGGTTTTGGTTTTAGGTATGGATATCGCCCCGCGGTTAGACTTTTAACTACGTTAAAAATGTAAACTCCTCCGTTGTCAGGTTACTCGGGAAAATTTCTTGGGAGCATAATACATTCATCATGTTTATATTCTACGTATCGCGTGATGCATAATGTATTATGTCTGACTAATTATAGAGTTAGCTCAGACATTGGAATTCGATTAGTAACAATGACTGTAGAAGGCTACTTTATCAATGAAACGCAACATACGACGACGACGACGCAACGACACAGTAATACTAAACATTCATTCAAACAAACAAGGTAATAAAACCAGGTAACAGATGACAAATCGGTTCTCATTACAGAAACAGCTTCTGTCTGTACGCTAACGCTATACATCTTATCTTTCTTGAAGCCCAACATGTAACAGGGAACATTATTTTTGTTAAAAAAATATGCACAACATAAACAGTGTGCAAAATAACCGTTCATCTTAAACATTTGTCAAGAGAGGCTTATGTTAACTTAGTAGGGCTAGGGAAACGCGTAACGTTGAAAAAATGTCGACCCTTACCTTACGTGTACGTTGAGATATTTACCTGTTTAAGAATATGCATACTTTTTATTGCGGCTCGAGAAAACATGAGACGTTTATATTTGTTAAAGTGGAAAATCCACCAAGCGACAACCCTTCGAGCGGGCACGAATCTTTGAGTGCCTTTAAAACTATTCTACTTTAGTATTGTAGGTACATGCAGAATAGAAGACCGCTGCAAACTTAAATGACGGCAGAGTGAATGCATATTGACTTCTTATAATCGGGCGACGACGTGAAGTGGATGGGGAATAAGAACCTTAGTACACACAAATACACACGTATTTTGAGTTTAAATAAGTATTTAGGAGGACAAGGAGCCTTAAATGATGTAGCCGCAGTATAGTTAACAAGTCAGACATCGTCGCCAGCGCGTCCGCGGTCGTGTTTGTGGTGCACGGAGCCGCGGCGCACCGCAACGTTCACCGAGCCCGCACCGGGTCGTGGAAAAGTGTTCTTAATTATTTACGCAGCCACCGCACTTAGTAAACGCGCCGCACAACTCACCAAACCGGATAACGTCGCAAGCTACCATTAAACGACGCCTCAAAGATACCTTTGCCTTTTCACTTTTACCCTTAATTTTATTTTTACAGACAGTTATTTTTTTAAATCAAGGTCCGTGTGGACCCTGGTGCCAAGAGGACCCGAAATTCCGTAGCCAATCGTCCGCAATAAAACAGGCGAAGATCGCAGCCTCAAACAACGTTGTTGTATTATTCAGCGAGGGTGGAATCGGCCACATGTGTCCACTGACAATCCACCGACCGCGGAACTATGTTTTTCGTTTTTGCATTAGTATAGCGATATGTAAATAACCATGTTTATTTCGCTCAAAAATACTAGGGTGTAAGTACATTTATTGGGTTTTCATATAACCCGAGTGTTTTGCAGATTTAGGTAAGTACAATCTGGGAAGTGAACATAGGTGAGTAATGTGAGGCACGTAAAATATCCTTGCATTTAAGATATCGAAGTGTAAAATATTACGCCCTACGCATTCAGATAGCAGACTCTGGCTACATAGATATGCAGATTTTTTATTTACGACTCCACTGGGATGAGTTTTATATCGTAAAATAGTGAGAAGCAAGCAACTCATGTTGAGATACTTAGTCCGATTTGCTAAAGTTATGCAGCAAAGTATATCTTAGAAAGGGTAAAAGTAAATCATTAAATAAATGTTCAGTTTTTTCACCCCTGAGTTTTCACAAAAGCATCCCTAAGGATGCTTCTATAACATTTTTAAAGTGACCATAAACATAGCAGACGACTTAATTATTAATCGAATAACACTGGCTGGTCGTATTTAACTTTGCACGGAGGTCACCAAGGCAAGTTGCCACAGTGTTTACTGTGTCGATATGGGACAAGATACCGCTGAAAAAGGTTTCACAGTTCAGAGAACTCAAGTAACTGGTAAACAAAGTAGGTGAAATATGAAAGAGGTCGGTAAGTTTTAATTCTGTCGATTCAACTTCTTGGATGGCTCGTGTTAATAATTCAGGGAGTGGTGGGGGAGACCGCATCGTTACTGGTACGCCAGGAGGTTACGGTTTTGTCACAGTTATAGTTGTCACAGTTACTGGAAAGTGTTTCTCTATTACACAGTTTTCGAATATACGTGAGTTACATAATGCTTGCAATTAATAAGAATAGACTTGCAACGAAATGTCACCTCTCATTAATATATGTAGATAAAGAGCAAAGAACATATTTATGTTAATATATAAAAAGGTCCTCAAAAGTAGTCACTCCATACAGTAGGTATGCTTGTCATCAGCAGAAATGTTTGTAATTTAACCAGCAATCTAAGATACATTCAACGTTACTAATTTCCATATGGCTGTGAAAACCATAACGAAACGTTGGACTTCTCAATTAATTACCACTGAATTGAATACACTTATCAGTTCCCCTTATCACTCGTCGGAAGCTGAGGTCATTGAGTTCCGCTAAACCGTAACTTTATTTGAATTTGTTGAGAGACTGCTTATGGAATGTAATTTTATTTTTAATGATAGTAATGATGTATGAAATTTATTTAACGACCTTTGCTAAATGTTATCTTACACCTAGATTATAAATACTTCGGATAATAATTGGCGATTGGTCGTTGTCACATTAGCGATCGATCGTTATTGGTAATATTGCTCCAGTCTACGTCAGTATTGTACGCACTAATTATTGTTATCTTAATAGCCTCGGTATTATTGTTTTACGACTAGTTTTAATTTGGTTTCTTTTACGTGAATGTTACGGTGTGGTTTATTTCAGAGCACGGTTCTAATCAAACGAAATATTAACACTGAATATTTTCTTTTTATACCATGACACCGGTAAAAGTATTATCTGCGTGTTCCACCAAAGTCATCGCACATTAAAACTTTCTGAACCTCCCTTGTTTGGCTATATGTGTGAGAACCCTTTAGTATTGTGGCTCTTCCAGTAAAAGTGTTAGGATTGGTGTGGTCGGCGGGTGTATACGGCACGGTTTACGACTGTTGCTCGCAACTTCTGCGCTGAAACCGAGTACTGGATCGCACGTGAACCTAGACGTCGATTACCTAACGCGTTTTCTGTACACTAGGTAAACAGAGACCGTTTTACTCCGTGTATCCACTTTGCACGAGCTAAATTTAATCCTAGTGGTTTCTGAACAGAATCATCCATGTTGCATATTTAGTCTATGCATAGACGTTAAAGATTGATCTACCTGGAATTGTCTCTATGGAGGACTGAGTAGAGTCCTGTTTCTAAACGAATTGTACCTTTGATGCAGCAATATTTTATGTAGTTTTTATATTAACAAGCAGCTCAACGCACTGCTTTTGAATTAAAAAGTTCTAGTGCTCCATTTTTAATTCATTTGCGATGTTTTCGAAATTATAAATGAAATGGAGGCGAGTTTTTAGAATCTAGTTACTCGGAAGATCGCAGATTCGCTCGATTATCGTCCTCATCCACTTGACGGAACACTGAATATTTGTCGATGCAGTTGCATCAAAGTGAAATGCTTCGTGTTGGATATTTTATTACTACAACTACACCAAATAATAGTCCTAGGCAAAGTAACACTATATTTTTCTTGTGTTTGTAAGGCCATTACTTCTCACAAGTCGTCCTCGTGTGCAGCGTCCTTATTTCGGAGTTCGGACCGTTACTTCGAACGTATCGCCGCTATATACGGCAATAAACAAGTTTCGATTCGAAACTGCGATGGATGGCTTGTATGTTTTTTTTTTTCAATATTAAATATTAAAGGGCGGCAAACCTCGCCCGGGCTATAAAGTTTGGCCCCTATGTATCACCTGGGCCTTCGCATCTACCCGCAACCGACAATCTTATTTTATTGGCTAGTGCTGGATTAAAGGAGTCAATAATGTATCGATACGCAATGTAAGTTCGATGTGGATACAGATTTATATCGACTAATCACATCGTAATGTTTCATAAAAACTGTATTTTCAGAGGCATTCGATTGCAATCGATAAGCTGCATGGTGCAAATAGAAATATTTCCTGATAACAGTGTCGAATAACATGACCAATGCGTTCAGTGCAAACAAAGCATTCAATAAGAGTGAATCGATTCGTCAGGATGGAAATGAAATCACGAAATAAATGTAGGATTCACCGTGCATACAAACAATATAGTAACATCCCTAGCGCGGCGAACAGGCAATACATTTCGGCGCCCATTTCCTACATACTTGAATGTGTGCAATTCGCAGAAAGACTCGTATCTACGCGCGCAAACGTAACGTAGTTGCACAGCCTACACCGTCATAGATTCACTTCATATCTGCGAAAAACCAGCGTAAATCGAGCCAATCTGAGTTGCGAGTACACACACATGCATGACTCTACTCACATCTGTAAGACCACTCGGATTTGACGACACGTCTGATCCTGCGTTTTAAGATATCATCTCTAATATAACCGAAACAAAGTACATGATTAGTTGGATCAGATTTCCAAAGATATCTAATGGAGAGTGACGTCGAAGTCGTCTATAAAATAGAAATAAGACAACAAAATGAAAAATTAGCTAGCAAGCTCTTCCTAACAACATTAGTGCTTAGTTATTATTTATTTATTTTTGTGCTTTGCTGATTTTCGGCTAAGATTTGAATGGATTTATTATTAATGGCCTTATTAAAGGTTATAATGGTTGTATAATGGATAATTCTTACTAAAAAACTATTTTAATAACGTGTCGTACGTTGAATTGTATGGAAATCATTGAATGTTTATAAAAGATTGGGTTTCTTTTTTAGTCAAATATTATATCAATCCATCTATGTTTTACAAAATAGACTCCCGGACTTCAATAACAAGTTTCTTGTTCGCGTTAATTTATATCAACATCGTAACAAGTTTGAACCAAAATAGTGAAATCACGCTTGATAGGGTTTAATTGGTTCTTAGAAAAATAATTACGCAAGCGCATATTGTGAAATTTGTTTAATCACGTACCTTGGCTTAACCCACCCTCAACCGCCGGCACCATCCAGACGCCAACTAACAAAAAGCATACATCTGAATTTTTATTTCACATTAAAACGCACAGCCATTCAAATCGCAGTTGCAGCATTTCGCAGCGCTAGCGTTCATGTATGCTTTTTGATAGAAGGATCGGATTTAAAAATAAAAAAATAATAAAGAAAAAGTAAATAAAAAAAATGGTGCTCTCAACGTTTATCTCGGATCATTATAAAGATTTATTTATTACAAATAATTTGAAATGAAATCATAAATCGCAGTGCTCTTACATAAATCAATAAAGTAAGAGAAAAGAAAGCTCTTAACATTAACAAAGTAAAAGTATCTGAATCAATTTTAAAACCTGTTAACTTCTTGATATCGGTGAACAGCCTGTTTAACACGGTTTTACATTAGAAAAGCTTCAGTGACCCAGTGTCTTTCCTTTACGATGTAAAATGCCTTATAACTGTTATAATATTATATTGTCTCTATACCTTCTATCTTCTATTTTCAGCGATGGGTGTTTAAATATCGCCAAGACATTCGGCGGATATTATCCACATCCTTTGCCTTCTAATAAAAACGTTTACGAAGTCTCCTCTCTCGAACAACTTCAGATATTAACGCGCAAACCCTATTTTTAGTTTACAATCTATGTTTAAATGTAACAAGTAAACCTACTCTTTTAATCTTATTATTATATTTGTTATTATGCATCTTTATATTATTAAAGCCAATAGTTTATCCGTATATCGTATACTTATCATTTAAAAAATAAGAACTGCAATCACTTGTCATCGAAGTTATCAAATTAACGTGTTGTGCTTGTGATAGGTAATCTATTTTTATTTTTTATTGTGACTATATTTCGGTTCTATAATTCTTTTTATTTTGTCCTCACCTTGGCGGGTGACATTGGCATTAAAATATTTTGTTTTGTTTTCTCTCAATAGTACCTATTTAGTTATCAATGTGAGTTATCAATGTGGGGCCAAAACCAGTTCTTTATACGGAATTCAACAAAAATGAAATAGTTTTGAAACGTTGCTGCTTTGAATCAAGTGAAATATCACTAATTATTATAAAACAAAATCCCCCGCCGCGTCTGTCTGTCTGTCGTTTCGCAATAAACTCAAAAACTACTGAACGGATTTTCATGCGGTTTTCAACAATAGACAGAGTGATTAATGAGGGAGGTTTAGGTGTATACATGGTGTAAATTGGCTGAAATATGACGATGATAGTTGAAGATGTTGGAAAAAATCATGCCGACTGGGAGCTCTACTGGCGTACGCCGAATAGGTAAATGCAAGACGTAACAGGACGTAACGAAACTACGACTGAAAAAAAATTAAGGCGTATATGCTTTGCTATCCGCAGCCTAATTACGTAAAAAAGCGACAGCCTCGCGACAGCCACACGACAGCAATCTCACTGTCAGCCAATACATTATATGACACAAAAATGACGTTTGACAGAAGCTATCGCGCAATCTACGCCTGTCGCTACTTGTGTCGATTGCTGTCGCGTGGCTGTCACGTTGCAGTCGCTTTTTTACGTAATTAGGCCGCCGGGCGGGTCCCTAGTATATACTAAAATAATAGATAGTACCTATTTATGCTATCAAATAAAAAGGTTATATTTTTTTTGAACTTGTCTTTTTACGTCTATCGAACTTGAAAATTTCTCAACGAAATGGTTTTTAGTGATTATCAGGTACCTATACTTTATTGAATTATTGTTGCCTCAATAAATAGATTATAAACACCTACATATGTGCGACTACTAATTGTATGTTTCAGTTTAATCGTTAATAGACTGTATAGTATGTATCAAAAACTACCACGTTACCAATAAAATAAAAATAAAGTCGTTAGTTTAATAATATAAAATTAAACTACACTATCAATATTAAATACGAACAAGTAGCGATAAACTAACGAGTACTGTGCCTACCTACTTATCAATTCTTATCTCACGTGTTTGGACTCGTTTCTATTATGGCAGTACATTCCGAAATTGAGACATTGTCGAAAAGAATTACAATATACCAAGGTGCCTAATGATAGGTCAATATCAGTTACAATAGTTTTTGCAAAACCCGTTATATTGTTCGAACCTAAAACCGTTGTGTACCAAATTAAATCAATTGGTAAAATTTTCAAAAGAAAGTAGGTACTTATGTCTGTTTCAGGCGAATAGTATTTGAAGGTGTCAAAAATATAAGTAAAAGTATGTTAATATGTTCAAAGCCTTTTACGCACGTCCGTGGTATCATCGGACATTCCATTTTTAGAATCCCACGCACGACTATTTCTGTCAGAGTGTATGACAAACGTGATAAACTCTAGCGTCTTTCTCGGTGTAGATTCGATCGTGCATGCGTGGCATACTATGTGTATGCCGAAGCAATTTTGCTCATCGCTGTGAAAAGGATCGCGTGCGCACTGTCTGACTCACAAAGTCAGTTCTCAGCCATTCCCGCGTAGCCACGTAACTTTTCTCAGTTACAGCGCTCCAAGTCGCGATAAGGGTGCATTATCGCCATCGCAACACGACTTTATATAAACAAAAATAGTTTTTTCGATATGACCAATTAGGGCGAGATTAAAATATTGCATCTCTTTGGTAACGGGAATAACTGGCTACAAGTGGAATTATACCTATCATGATAAAGACACCGTCATACCCAAGCATCTTGCCAAAATTGATTCAATTTAGCTCTTGTCTTGCAAAAGGAACTTAAGAGGTAGCATCGTTTCGTAATGTCATGCAAACAACATAATATTATTGCATGTGTCATGTTTGGGACAGTGTCAGTTATGCTATGGGCAGTTCATGCTTAACTTATTTTTTTATACAAACCTTTCTATGGACTCTCGGGCTTTAGGTCTTTCTTAAGTATTTTGTTCCCAGAAGAAATTCTCCTAAAATAGAAACAACGACTGATCTGTTTCATCGATAAGTCGTCAGTGTAGGTCATGTTTAAATCTTTCAATGCCATTACATACACTGAAGAAAAATAAATCCAACTACTTAACTAAAACTTAACTTTCTTTTGTAGCAGATTGTTCGAATGCCCAGTCACTGACAAATCCTAAGAGATTCCGGGACATCCCAAGAATTACTAAGGTAAAAGTAGATATCAATAAATACATACTCTTAGTCCTGTTCGGTTAGAATCATTCGAATATAGAAGTAGCTACTTACTACGCAGTACCAGAAGTAAATGAGTCTGTTCTAAGCGGGTTACACAATTAAGAACACAATTTTCTATTCTATTAATTGGGAGTGGAAAGATAAGCAAGCTACCATTGCAGTGTTGCTATGGTGGCGATTTCATCTGTCGTCACTCACTCTTTCCTTGCACCGATTTATTCGTACGCCCTAATAATAACCACTCTTTGCGTGTTTACATCTCCGCTTATCTTCAAAAATTTAAGTTCTAGTATCTTAATCAAAATATAATTTAAATTAATTACCTATTTTTTTAAACTGAATCTGTATCTAAAGACCAATTTCTGGTCCTTTGTGTTTATTGACAGTATCACGGAAATACTGTGTAGTCAGTTTTATGTTTAATTAATTAGAGCTCCCTGTAAGATAATGGTCTGGTAGGTAGCCCGTCATCGCCAAGCAGCTTGTTACATTATCTGCCGGGTAACATCGTTAAGAGAATATGCTAGTTCGATAAAGCTAAAACATATGGTGTGTGAATCAGTGAATCTTCGTCAAATCCATCACAAAACTTATTTTTCGACAGCTTTTATATGTACCTATTTTGCCACTGGATACACAATTTTTATATCGATTAGAAATACCTATTACTTGTGGAATGGTTTTTTGCACCTGTGGATATCCTTAACTTCGTAAATAACATGAGGAAGGTAGGTAAAAACTGGTTATGTAAATAATGACTACATGTATCAGTCGTGTAGTTAATTTCCTTCGAGTATCGACCAATTTTATTTATTAAATATTCGATGCTTATGCAAAACTAAATGTTTCGGCATAAAAAAGTATACGTAATAATAGGAAATATTTAAAATAGTTTTTTCGAATATCACGACACATTTAAAAATGTCTGTCGCGTTGCCAAATACATATTTTCTTCTTGATTCAAGATTAAGATACGATAGTTATGTTAATTAATAGGTACAATAGTTATAACAGAAGTATGTAATTTTTCAGCTTTACATCAATTTCAGAAGTTACATTTGTTCCTTAATTATTTCTGAATAGAAACTCAACTTGGAGTCCTGCAACTAACGGATCTGCTTTTGTTAGTACCTAAATCTTTTTGGACAATTCTTTCGAAACTTATTGAAGCATCTTGCACTTACAATTAGATCCACGCGAAGAGGGAGGGGGGACTAATTTTACATCATCCAATACAGTTTAATAATAAAACATACCTGAAACAAATTGAAAAAAAAAGTTTAGCATTTTAACTAATGAGCAGTGTACTTACAGTATTTATTTTATACAAATCCACCGCATTTTATCTCTTGGACATTATGTCATAAAAAAATACCTTTCACTGTTCAGTACCTTGGTTACGCGCGTTATTGCCTGGTAGGCGTGTCGAATGGCTTGGAAATTGTCACTGACATACGTCACGGGTCACTTGCAAATGCTTCAAGTGGTCTGATAGGTAAATTATATCCTTCAGTGTATGTAACAGGGATACCATTGTTATTATACGATAATCTCTACGTCTAATAGACACGTCAGCGTTTGAATAATTTCGTCGCGGTACAAGTTATTGAAACGCTTGTAGGTAGGTATCCGCGACGAATTAATGTGGCGGAACACCAAGTACTTAGCATTATCGGCAAATGTTTGTCTAACAGACATGTTAATATTGTATTACTTAGGTTTTCTTTACACAGCCTTTTACGACAGTTTCATGGAACACGTCAGTTTAAATTAATCATTCCGTCACGCCATGGTTTATCGTATCGCACACGTGTCGTATGCGCACCGCGGTGAATCAATGCCACGGCGGCAGCCATATTATTTCTTAATTATACTGTAATGTTATGTAACCATGTGTTTAATATACACTGCGATTTATTATTAACTGTAGGGACTTCATAAAATATATATCTTAAGTTCGCATAAAACTAAATTACGCTATCAATATCTAATGATACTTCTTCGTGATTTAAGTCAATGAGGATATGATTCTGACGGCAATCTTTACGTACGAGTACTTTTACAATTACATATGTATGTTCATATTAAAGAAATTTTTATCTATCGTTATCTATATAGTCCCCCATTTTCGTAGGTTCCACCCTATTATAAGAACTGGTACATTATGTCGCAATTTACCTATCCTACCTACTCATTCACAAAAGTACGTGTCGACTGTCGGCCTACTTACTAGGATTCCCAACTTTTTGTACGAGAAATAAAGTATATTAAGGTCGGAGAACTAAAGTGAATAGTATTTTAGAAAAGTAAACAGTAAGTATTCTATTTTTTTGACGCCCGTAATACATATTTTTTGGAGCATCTTGCACAATTTATTATCATTTTTAAAATAAACATAAGCCACTCCAGAATTTAAGTTAATATTAAAATAAATGAGGCTCCGAATACTAGCGATCATAAAATCAGTATTTTGTTTACATTTTTTTTATATAACAGTAAAAAGTATTAACATGCGAAAATAAACATAATACTGTTAACAGTATGGTTGGGAACCCTACTAGTTACGTCGAGCTACTTATCCTATCCTACTAATATTATAAATGTGAAAGTTTGTGAGGATGGATGGATGGATCTTTGTTACTCTTTCACGCCAGAACGGCTGAACGGATCTGGATGAAATTTGACACAGAGTTAGATTATAATCTGGAATAGCACATAGGCTACTTTTTATCCCGGAAAAATGTACGGGTTCGTAAACCACGCGGGCAAAGCCGCGGTCGGAAGCTAGTGATATATATAAAGCAGCCTCCATTTCCCCAAATACAATCGTTGGGTTTTATACCTATTATTCAGATTCGGAATACATATAAGCTAACAGAAGATCGATCGATGCACAGGCTCGAGGCCCCCGTGATTAGGGTTCCGTACAGTCCACAGTGCTCCTGAAAGAGAGATCCCTCTCCAAACGGCAATTTTATCCTCGTCCTCTAGGCCGAGCGCAACGGTGCACTCTCAGCGTTAAAGCTAGGCACTTTTTTTCATTTAGCGTTCAATTTTGTACGGTTTTCAATAAAGAAACAAAATAGCCGTTTATTTTAATACCACAGTTTTCGAGACAGAAATTAAGGTGCTTTTATGATAATCACATTTTTCAATTGTCGTGTGAAGTTTTAAAAAACAATTATCACCAATTTATTTCTCATCTATACATTCTCAAAACCTTAGTATGTTTATACATATATGATTCTGGTTGTTATGTTGTTCCTATTTTAGCACGGAACACCAGAACGCCACTACAACGGCTTCATAAGCTAGGAATAAACACAGTAACCAGTAATAAATACAGTTCTATTGCGAATAAATCTCAGACCTAACCACAAAATCAATTGAATCAAGGAGTCAAGGCATTTCGTCACTGTTCAAGCTTTAACTTGTTTATACTATAAACTCTTTATTTGTGCATATAGATTGTACTTTCTCTTCGGGTCATGAGGCATACAACGCGTTTACAATTGTAGATTGTGAAAGTTTTGAGTAAGGGACGCACTCGTTCATGTCTCATGTAGTGAAATTGTTGCACGTAACAGGTGAGAAGAGGTGGACGAGATTATTTACTGGCTTGCCAGTTCTGTGATGTATACTAACGGTCATACGGATAAACTATACCGTCTATCAACACGTTGAAGTTCCACCGTTCGTTCCCTTACTGAAATCAATGAAATTTACTATTGAAACAAACAGAATGAGGACTGTTGTACCTAAAAAGGCAATACAAAACAAAGATTCTATAATGGAGACATGTCTATCAGTAACAAAGAAGACAACGTACTAAACCCTGCACTTTTATTACACTTTACTTTTTTAAACTTATTTTAACCGTCTTCAATGGCCTTCTCCGCCAAGCCGTAAACGAACGAGGCAACTAGTCTATGGTTCATATAATATAAAGGCATTTCCCAGCTGCCTCCACTGCATGCGACTGGTTTTGACAATGGATTGTAACTCGTGAACAGTACTTTTATGTAGTGTGTTTTATCGACGATCACAGTATTTTCCATTGAAGAGGCTTTGTTTGTCCGTTATACGATCTACCTACAAAAATATATTATGTATTGTTGACTGGCGTAGATATGTGTCTCCTTTAGAGTTTAACGACTCGATTCTCTAAGTATGAGATCACGACCAATTGGACTTCCTTATAAAGATTTACCTGTGCCCACGTTAGTACGTTGCAATCAAAATGACGACAGTGGTTTTGCCTTAGAAATGTGAATGCATAAAAATACCTTTTTTATATGATCTTTTAGGTTCGATCCCACTTTTGTGATGTGCTCTATTTATGTATAAATGAACGGGGTCAGCAATGAGCTTTCCTAGACTAACCAAGCATTGAAATCGGGTCTGTATTTCCCGAATCAGATAATTTTAGCCTACAGAGCTGACCCTAATACAACATTGAGTAATAACTTGTTGAGAATTATTAAATATCTGAATATCGCTATGACGTGCACTACAAACAGATGACAATCAGTAATATTCAATAGATAGAGACAGCTCGTTAGTGCGTTGTTACAACAATGTGGTGAACGGTGTTTCAGATCAGATAAATATAAATTTGCAGAATCATAATTGCAGTTATCAAAATCCTTGAGAGAACACTGGCTTTTGTTTCAGTTGCCAACAATGGTATGAACGCAATATATCCCCGAACAATGCAACCGAATACATTTTAAATAAAGGCCGAAATGTGCTTCACACGTTAACATAATGAGTGTATTCAACGAAACAAACCGCATCATTACTGCTTACAAATAACTGTGCGTTGATATCTACACGTTCTTATGATAACGCCAATGAAAATACGATAAAACGAATTGTACAACATTATTTTTTAATGGAAGGTTCACAAATACTCATTGACTTGATTAATTTTAGTGAGTGTGTCACGCGCATTTTACTATAAGATTGTTTTCAACTAATTTAAAATGTATATAATAATAACAAAAATACGAGTACCTACAACGAAGAATTTATGTATTGAATTAATGTCGAAAGCAACAAATGTAAGTTAAATGTACATCATATCACAAAAACTTGTATAGTAATTTATTTAAGGGTTGTTTTGTTTATTTTCTTTCTATAGCGTCATTAGAAATATCAGTGTACCGCAAACACAGATTGGTTGTAGGCTCTTCATCCCCATCACCGCAGATAGGCTTTACTCCAAATTGACGGGTGCCACTGATGTACCTAGCTACTCGATTCAGGTTCAAGTAACAAACATATCTCACGGACGTGCAACGCCATTTCATCATCAAACAACATATTCAATCATAACAAAGATTTACTTCAAGTGACATCAATGTTTGCACTAATTTAAGCGAATATTTCAGTAGCTAAAATAAATTTTACTAAGTTTAACGGAATGCAAAATTTCCATTGGTCGTAAGAGGGATTTAGTCTGGATGTCTATTCCTGTTTACCCAATTAATTACTTGGACCGTTTTCGACAATCCCTCCACATTCCTAGCTTAATTTTCTTTTAGGCGATTGGAAGTTTCCCATTAAATTTCTATCGTTGCGCCCGCCGCGCCGCGGCGATCGGTCAACACAAATACAAAGTAATCAAAATTGTTAATGAAACCGCTTGAGAATCGAATGAATGTCGGGTGCGGATTAGTGACCATTGTTTTAAACCTCAGTTCATAGTATCAGTAGTTGCAACTAATCACATTAAATTATATAATTTCCTTTATGGTAGTATTATAATTTCCACTAAGATTGAAGGCTCACTTCAATCGATTTGCTAATAAATAATTATGTTTATTCTAAACAGACTCAACATTCACTAAGTCCGGACGGATTTAGTGAATGTTCTTTTGTAACTACAGTCGTCAATAAGCGTCAGTGTATTTAATTTCCACTCATGTCACATTTCTGTTTTGACGACAGAGGGATTTTAAAAGGCAGTAGCTGACGTGGACGCTGCGCTGCATGCCGTCGCCGGGAATGGAAAATGGAAGCATGGTATAATTGTATATTCGGTTCAGATGTCGAAAACTTCATTAAAGAATTCTCAACATAAATATCTATACAAATAAATAAAATTGAAGTGTCTGTAATGTCAAAATAATAGCTTTTTACTAAATGCATAAGAAATAATATATAGGGTACACAAAAAATTGTCTGTCTGTCTGTTTGTTCCAGCTAGTCTCTGAAACGGCTGGACCGTTTTTGACGGATTTTCTCTGGCAGATAGCAGAACTTAGGCTACTTTTATTTTAGAAAAAGAATTAGGGTTCCACGCAAAAAAATGCCCGGGTTCGAAATTCACGCGGATAATTTGCAGGAGAAACAACAAGTAAATAAGGAAAACAATTGAACTATAAGCTCAACTGTTATTTAAATCAAACAGGAAAATAGTAAATCAATTTTCTTGTTTGATTTAAATAACAGTTGAGATCGATCAGATCGCGAACTAAAATTAATAAAAAATCATGTTCTATATTTAAAATTCAGTACTTTGAACTACGAGTAAGATGAGTATGCATATCCTTGTGAGAGTCAAAGTTAATCAATCTAACAAGCGTCAGAGTACAGGCACATCATAATACCCATTATTAACCCTAACGTAGTTCGGGACACTTGGAATGACGCCTCATTATACCCGATGGATGTTCACGCCGCAGTAACAGGGTTAAGGTGTTAGCGTACCAAACTTCAACGCGGCACCCAACTTAAATTGCAGCGGCAAGTATTTTAGTGATGGATATAACGATATGATAGAATAACAAAGATGCGTGTCAGAGGGACTCTGCGCAGAGGCAAGTGTTTTGATGATGATATAAAAAATTAAATGAAGTGGTTATCCTTGTTTTATTCTGTTACTGATCTTTTTCGTTGGTGAAACAGAAACGTAATAATGTACTTGATTGATTATAGTAACAAAATAAGCAAAGAAAGTAGTAAAAATCGCAAATAATACATATTTCATTTTTACACCTGCTTACACATTTTTGTTAGATTGAATAGGTACTGATCTAAACGAGGTAACTATAAAAAAGGGTTTTGTTTTGCGTAAACTGTGCACAATAGTCGTTTTTATTTTTCATGTGCCACGATATACAAGATGAATGCTTTACGCGAGCTATTACACCATTGTTTTAGATAATCAGATGCGCTTTCTCCTGCAACGGTGTCAAGTAGACGGCTTGTAGACTTACAATCCTCTCATATTTACATGTGCGCGAGTAAGAGATGGAATGATTTTAAGAATTTAGAATAGAAGGTACGGTCCTGTTGCGGTAAAGATGGCACAAATTAACGTTAGTTACACCTCCCCAGAAATGTGTTCCACGGAGACAATTAAAAAAGTTAGCGAACGGTCGACACTCTCGGACGCACAGAATACGCTCCTCCATATTGTATGATAATCTGAGAGAAAGTCTAACTTTTTACTAAACTTTGCTTCTGCAATACCCGTACCGAAATAAATTACAGACTCGCCCACTAGAATTTCTTTATTAGATTACACTATAAAACCGAAAGTCGGCAAATTGAAATATATAGGTACAGACAGCTTCGAGAGTTTTATAATGAGTTACCCTGTGTGTATAACACATACGTGGGTACCGAATCGTACGAAACAGGAAAGAACTCTAGCGATACGTGAATATTTTATTCCATCCTAATCGCATACAAGATTCCTTCATTACGTCTCTCAGGCAGATATATTTACGGTAATGTGCTAAAGACGAGAACACAATTGACACTAACATTTAGACGACACTTGTACACTGGAACGTATTTCTTTATAATTCTTGGAAGTGAAACTAAAATATCGATTTCAACATAAATGCCAGAAACGAGTAGCGGCAACGGAAAACCGCAGGCATTTCCGTAGGATGGAGCGATACTTTCCACCGAGGATAATTGAAATAAGTAAAATCTTTACATGAAACGAGAATAAGTTAAGAATGTATATACTTAATTAAACGGTAAATTTTACACGCACACCCATAAACGGTAATAACAAAAGTTTCGCCCCGTGTTTATGAAACAAGCCAAGTTTTGTTAGTTAATCACAGCGTACGCCTGAAATTCGCATTCGTCCGCAATACCTGAATATGTACTGTAAGTGTGAACAATATCCATCTTCCTCAAAGCCGCAATGTTCAGAAAGACTGCAGAACACTCGTGCGCCGTCAAATTAACGTGCCTTTTTTATTTAGTCTCTGTATATATTTTTGTGTGCTTTACGAATAGTGAAAAGTCCAAAGTCACTTTTAGTCTGATTTCTTGAATTTGATAACGCTAGCTAAGTGGTATTTTCCTTAATTTCTGTACTGTTGTTAAGATTAACCTATTTTTTTAAATGTGGATGTTCTTTATAAGCTTAGAACACACAAAGGACGCAAGACGCCGAGATTTAAGAAAGTTGCACGAGCTTATTTCCATATTTTTATTAACTCTATTATGTTTATTAAGGTTTACTGCGTTAACACGAAAACCTTCGTTCAGTGGCGCATCTCGACAACAAAAACAAAAGACTTATTATGTTTTACTCAAATTGTATAACAGAATAACTCGGTCAAACTTAACTTTGTGTTGCATGATTTAAAGTTTAAACAGAGATTAAGTCATAAAGGAATGCCGGTTTCGGGCAATACCCGAAATTATTAATAACGCAAAGGAGATGAAGTCTCACACAATATAAGACTGATTTGATTTCAATCAGCAGTTTTAGCAATCAGTTTTTGATATAAAAAAGCAACTTTTTACCATCGATACAAATACAAAACTGCATGAAAACCAATTAGGTACCTTCCAGTAATAAAAAAAACCCTGTCTCCTGTAATGCGGAGGATTTCATGGAGACCAATCCAAGAGCAGTCGAGCTGGCCATGTTTTGGGCCTGTTTAAACAAGTTTTTGAAATTAACTATCGATACGAAAAGAAGAAGAAATAAAAATAGTTAATAAACAAACGTGTATGCCAGTTTGACGTTACACGGGATATGCGGTGACATTGATTTGTGTACCTATGCGTAACCATCAAACTGACTTAGTTTATAAGGTAACGTAAAAAAAAGCTTCGTAAACTAAACTTTCAAGCACGAAGAGGTTCTCATTAATTTAAATGAATGTAAGGATGTACCATAACGGACATGAACACATGAACATGATCTTTAGGATCAAGAAATAAATACTTCCATCCAAAACACCTGAGATGCACTGCAGTCCCACACAAGGTAATCGTGTCCAAGATTTTAGACAGAAAAACAAAAATCCGAATATATAAAACGGTTATTAGACCTATACTAATGTATGGATGTGAAGCCTGGACACTGACATAAAAGGAGGAAAACAAACTCCTAGTAACTAAGAGAAAGGTCCTACGAAAGATCAGCTGGAGATTTAGGAAAAATGCCGAGATAGAAGAGCTCGTGGCGGATGCAAATATCACTGGGGATACAAAAGCTCACAGACTCCAATGGCTCGACCACATCGAGAGAATGGGAGAAGATCGTGGGGTAAAGAGAGAATACCTGGGTCGACCAATGGGGCGACGTCCCGTTCATTTCCTATTACATAACAGGCTCATAATACTAATTAATTATTTATATAACCCTTATAGCCCATCGGTTTTTTTTTCTAATAAATTTTTAAATCCATTTTCTCTTTCATTCTCTCTTCATTTTATTTCTATACTGGTGTTAAAAAGTTGGCTGACATGTTTCAACACCTTCATTATTTGATGGTCGTTTAAGAAAGTTATCTCTTTCATATTTATTTGACGATGGAGTAGTCATTATTAGAATCGATTTTAATATATATAAAATACCTATTAACAAATCATTATTTTAAAAATAACTGCCTGGCAGTTTCGAACGCAACCTAACAGTTTCGTATCGTCATCTCATTTATTGACATTCAATTGATTCTATCCTCTGTCCTAATTATCCAGTTATGAATTAATTGAACATCATGAGACGGTATGTCTGACTGTGCTTGTCAATTAATATTTCGGACCTCAATCTCGTCATTGATACCATATTTTGACCACTATGCTTGATAGGTATATATATGGCTTGCTCTATCCAAACACAAACTCCCGGAACATAAGCACATTATTAATAGTCTTATTTACAAGGAATAATGGTACATTCATTTCTTTTAAAAAAAGAGGATTGCTAGGGTAAAATAGCTAAAACGTTTACGTAAAACGAAAATAGATTTTCTATAAAGCAACTTTCTTTTAAACAGAAATTCTATTAAAGTTAGCATAACATCCTTGTGTAATGAAACAAGTAATTATTAACTTTACGTCATACACGTTTCTTTTGGATTTTGGCTAGTAATCAATTGAACATTGACAAACAACCTACAGGAAACCTTAAAAAGTGCAGTAAGTAAATAGGTACCTTACATTAAAAAATTGTACGTTATTTTTAAATGCCACTGTGCCACAGACACCCGGTTATGCATTTTTTTTATTAATAACATTAAATTGTTAAATATTTTTAAAATATCAGTAGTGATTGTAGATTTACTGCCGACTTCTTCAAAATCAAAGATTTTACTATTTCATCGGCAAACATAAAGGTAGGTAGACGTCAAAATGTCAATTTTCAATTGCTTTAAAAATAGGTACGAATGGTTCGAATACATCTTTGTGAATTCCGTATGCCTATAACATAAAAAAGGGAAAATGGATTGAAGTTTGATGCAACCGGCCTAGTCTGCAGAATATGTACCGTAAATACAAAACTTTATTGAATAAAATTCAGTTCGCAAGTTTTAATAAAGAAGTTCCTCTCTATTTCTATGGAGAAAAATTTGAAATTTGGCGACAAATATTGTAACGGCAGATAGTGGTGTTATAGCGCTGGGACTAACACTATCGTACTAGTGCGCTCTTGTTTATCTTATAATTTTTCACACTTATTCGGGTCATCGCACCGACGACGCTCGATGGCCGTTTATAGCAGAATCTAATCAGTACCCCCGTTCGTTAACTTGCTTCATAATATTAACAAATAATATAATTACGAATTAATTCTTCCTCATCGATTATAACATCTATAAAAAGATTCCGTTGTTTAGTTCCCAGTCAAAAAGTTAAGGATAAAGTAACAAACTCGAACACATTCGAGATGCTACTTAATTACTAATGTCAGGGTCACGGATCTGCGTCTTGCTGAGTGCTTTAGGTCATTTAAGTTGCTTGTTTAGCTAACCAGCTTTAAACAATCACGTTTATATATGAACATACCTGGAGTCGAATTTGTGACCATCGTCCAAAGTGCCGGTGTAGTGCATCGTGAGCATATCGCCGTGTTTAGACTTAACGGTGCATTCTTCAGGGACGCTGACGACGTCGACCTTAAGTTCGGTGACCTCAGGGCCCGCGAAGGTGGCCCCGGCTAAAGCCAGCATCGCGAATAGGCAGCGTAACGTCATGGCGAACTTACGAAAAGTTAGATCGGTTTTAAGAGAGCAACGCGTACGCTATCAACGCTGGTCGGTGTACAACTGAGCGGAGCGCCGAGCGTGTTCCGGCAACTTGGAATTTGGATAAAGTTTGCTGTTTACCACTACATTCGAGTGAGCCATTCTCCATCCCGTTTTATCGTAAACATGCAGAGTAAATGGAACGAGATAGACATAGGTTTATCAGACTTTCGAGCTCAATGACGCGGCGCCTCATCGTGGTTGCCACGCTAGCGATGACGTGATCGTCATTAGCCCCGTGTACCACTTCCCAATACTTGCCAACTTATGAAAACAACATGTTTAAATTATTTTATTAAAGTTACACGAACATGGTGTCTTTTAAGCAGATATTCACTTTTCTTTCTCTTTTTTTTAGATATTTCATGTCAATTAATTATGCTGAAGTGTTGCCACACTTCTCATTTAATTTTATTGTATAAAGAATATTAAAATAATAGCATTTCGCGTTTGTAAAATTGTTCAAAACTTCTTTGAAGTCCAGAAAAAAATAATGTCTCATTTCACCATGACAGTACTAACTTTAGTTAATACTCGAGTTGTAGAACTTACAGAATTAATTTTCTTTTTAAGACTTTTTTACAAATATGTGCAAATTGTTTTGCTTGTTTAAATTATGATTTTATATAATTGAGGTAGATAGTTGATTAACAGAAAGCTACTACTAACTTCGAAAATATTGATTGTTTTTGTAAACATATAATATAGCATCACGCCTGTCACCCTGAAGGGTTAGGCAGAGGTGTGCAATTGTTAACCCATATTTTGAGGATGCTATTATTAGGTCCAATGTAGTAGGGGTCGATAGGGTCGATATGTACTGCAAGGGATCAAGCTAAGTATTCGCTGTGTGTATAATCACAGCAATTTCAGTTTCTTTTGTTTATATTTCATCTGGTGCCTGCAATTATATTAAACGAAAGATATCTTATTTCCTATTTCTGTGTATTAAACGCGCAAGGCGCACTTAAATATCACAATAAGGGTCAATTCACACTGAGCGAGCAGCGGCTGGCAGCGGCTTTTTGAGGCAAAATATTACAAATCATTTTGAATCTTATCTACGTGATTAAATAGTCCATAGTTATTTGAAGACAAAGGAAGGGCAGCGCGGCGCCGCCGCTATGCTGCACAAGCCTTCTAGCGCCGCACTGCCCCTTGCGGCGCTCTTACGGCCGCTGCCGGCCGCTGCTCTTTTTTATTGTGAACTAGCTGTGCCCGCGACTTCGTTCGCGTGGATGTCGGAACTTAACAATGTATTTTTTAGTGAGACCAAATGCACTTAACCCTATTTTTTTCTAAAATAAAAGAATTTTTCTAAAATAAAAGTAGCCTAATTTACTCCTTATTACATCAGCTACCTGCCAATAAAAGTCCCGTCAAAATCGGTCCAGCCATTTCAGAGATTAGCCTATACAAACAGACAGACAGACAGACAAAAATTGTGAAAAATGTTATTTTGGTGTATGTACCGTATATATATATTCATATGCATGTAGATTAAACCGACGTTACCAACAAAGCCACCAATGTTAAAAGTAGCAAAGAAAATTTAAATAGAAACACAATCATTAACAATTTGTCTTAATATCTGAACACAAAAACCAAAAACTTTAAAATATGCATATTTTATAGTATGATGGTGATCAGGGTCTGATGATGAAGGAAAGACAAATGAGGATAAATTGGATAGGAATTCTAAGCTACTTTCACTTGTTCTATGAAATTTTGATATATGATGTAGTACCGTTTGGTGGCGAATTACTGTATGAATGTATAAAGTGAATGAAAGAATGAATGAATAAACACTAACACTCCACAGTGTTAGTGTTTCCCCGACGCGATGAAGCCTGGATCAAAATATCACTACTAAAATGAAATACACCTATTTAAATTTACTTACTTTACTTTTTAAATGTGTTATTTTAAGTTGGTTTTGGAATTTGGAAGTTTCAAATTTTAAAGTTATTACTGATCCATATGACAAAATAAGAAATGCCAATGCCAATTTGTGAATTAAATATGAGTGCATACAAAGACTGATGCCTACATTAGTTTTATCAGTGTACAGTAAAATGAATTGGGTAGAATTTCAACAGTGGCGATAATGGGAACAGGTCAGCGGTGTCAGTGTCAACTGCAAATGGCGGAGTCGGGTTGTTGTCATCACTTTCCTACACCACGAGAACGAATATTATTTTACTACTAAAGTTTTTTATATCATATAGGTAGAAATAGATGCTTAGTCGTCATACTGTAGGTAGAAATATTTAGTCGACAGCATATTAGTAAATACACTTTATGATATATGAGGTCAGTTTCGAAACATTTTGAAACAGCGTTTAATTTATAAAAAATAGCCATTAGGAGAGTAATTAATATTTTTGAAAACATTCATACTTTCATACTAACCTAAACTACAACTTGCGTACTAACCAGATAAGAAAAGTAAAAAATATAAAAACATACGGATCAAAATACTCGTTCAGATCGCTGTCAAACGGCAGTGTGCCAGAAGACTGGCAGCGTTGCCACGCTGTATAGCAGCGCCGATTCTTTGGCCAATAAATGAGCCAGCCCTCTGATCACATGTACTGTCGACTAACCGTTATGGAATTTCTCTATAAACTTTTTATTATTTTTAATAAAACGTTGCGTTAAATTATGCATCAGAATTGGAGAGTTTGTCAGTAATACTTAATTAATACGAATTCAAAGCGTAGTGTACAACGAAGCGGCTGTCCGTCGTAATTTAACAAAATTTGTTCCAGCAATCGAAATTTCAGTCACATTATTCTCAGAGGTTTTTTTTTTATATACTGTAACATGTACCAAGGTACCTGCTACTGCTTAACAAAGATATTAAGGATTTTTTAAAATTAAACCTAACCTTATATTTTTTTTCATACGTACCTAATATATATATATTATAGTTCTTCAACTTGCTGTGAAAGTTTCATTTACACCGAAACTAAACTTTACGTATATGTCGTTTTGTACTCTCAGTTGAACTGGGTCAGGTAGATACTTAGGGATAACATAAATTATCTTTGAGAAGATGTCTTTTTAAATTTTCACGCCCATCTTCTCCTCTGAGGTGACCAAGGCGACAAAGTTTTGCCTACATGCTTAAAGGTACCGTGTTTGCAGTAGCCCGTAAGGAATTGCAACAATCTATGTTCTAGTTTTAGGATACAAAGTTCTTAGCCTTCCCATAAAACTTTTTTTGCGGAGAGAGCTAATATTCTGTCTACGCAGGAAGCCGTTGCGAATACGAGCGTAGCTACATATGCATTGCTACGCACGTAGATACTCTACTACACACGTAGATGCACTGCTACGCAAGTAGATGGTCTACTAAGCACGTAGATGCATTGCTACGCACGTAGATACTCTGCTAAGTACGTAACTGCACGTGATCATGCAAGTACTTAGCTTCGAAACTACTTTTGACTGACGTAGTTGTTAGATATTTCTTACGTGATCAAGGCACGGATTGGTCGGAGACAATGTGTCGTGTAGTCTAAAAAATAACCCCCTGAATTGATTTACATTCTGGAAATAAGCCATTATTATAGTAAGACGTAATAACATAAAGTAGTGTATGTTTTCTAATTGCTGCAAGTTAAGCTTTTCTGTGAACATCTTACGCAAAGCGGTATAGGGGTATTCTCCTGCTCGTGTTGTATAAATTTTCTTATACAAAGGCTAATTAGTTACCGATTGATATGCTTTGCCTGCTCTATGTCGTTACTTATACATACTTTAATATGAGCAGCAGCTAAAATGTAAGATAGAATTACATTGGTATACATAATATAATTCAGTCATGATCATTAATTTACTAAGTAGGACGCTACGAAAATCGATATGTAACAAAAAATAACATACTAATAATGACACTCTCGGGGATCGTTTGGAAAACATTAAAAATATTGTATATGTAGATGAAAATCTGGTTCGATGGACCAAAAATTATATGACGGATTATAAGGCTACACTTACGTTTGATATTGTAGTGTCAATTAAACCGAAATAATACGCAGTAAATGCATAAATCTAATTTGAATAATAAATGAAAATGGAAATAGAGTAATGAACGTAGACGCTCCATTGTAGGTATATCATAGGAGTGTAAAGCATTACTAACTAGATTAGACCTTATTAGTATTGCATATATGCACCTGCATATAGCCACACGGCTCTCAAGCGCTCACTGGTTCCAAAACCTAAAAGACTATAATGGCGCGGCGGACCTAATAACAATTATTTTGAACGGCACAAATAAACATAATAAGCAAACACGGTTACATAAAAAGTTCCATTGTTTCAGAAGGGAGAGTACTGATGAAAGCGTTATATAAAATAAAGCCGTGCCCGAAGACTAATATTTGAATAATAGAGGAACCACAGTGTCCGCTCAGATAGCTCTGCCACTTGCATCCCCTTAGGCTGAAACTGAGTGCCAGTTTAGCGAATTGATACCCGCTCTGTAGAATTCAGCGGTGAAATAATACAAACTGACATCTGTATTAAACGTATGCATTAGATATTAGGCTCTGTATAGTTTTAATTAGGGCACATTTTTTTTTTCGAATTCTTTAAATATTGATATATATTGAATGAAACATCGGGAACTTGAATTCTAATTAGAAATGCAACGGATAGTACTTCGGCCGGATACCGAATATCCCCGGGTATTCGATATCCGGCCAAATCAATATCCCGCTCATGCCCGTGGCGAAGGCCCGACGCGACAAGGGAATATCATCATATATCATCTTATTAAAATGTGAGGATGATCCGCGTCCTTAGATAATTATAATATAAATTGTTTTTTGTAACGTAGGTATTTAATGTAGGTATTCGATATCCGCCCGGATAGTCACTTCCGGCCAAATATCGGATAGTGGCCGGATCCGTTGCATCTTTGACTACAGAGGCAGTTTTAACAGAACTTTTGAGTATTTTATTTACATGATACCTATTACGTAAGTGCCATTGAATAAATATCCTTATGTCAGTTTATTCTAGCCGTGAAGCTCCATGTAAATCGGTTATCTATTAATAAAAAGAACAATTAAAGGTTCTTCACCGTCTGCCTTTGCTGTATCTAAAACCGTCACAGTCAGAGTGGAGTTACCTACACACGATTAGGTGGCACGTGTTAATTAAGTCGACTAATTGATGTGGAATGCCATGACCTTTGAGAAACGTCAACACAAATCGAATTGTAATATGTATATAATTATTATAGTAGGCTTTCGGTCCTTGTCAATGTTAATAAATTATAAAGCAACTGCCTCATTGGTCTAGTGGTCGGTGAGGTCCTGGGTTCGATTCCCGGGTAGGGCAAAGAGTTATTAAGTTTTTCTGTATGGAAATAATCAGTAGCAGCACGGAGTCTGGAACTGTGCCCGGTAGATGGCAATAGGCTCGCCCCCTATTACATGGGACTCAATAACAGCGTCGGCGAAATGTGGCTGCACAACAGTACACCTCTGCCTAACCCTTTGGGGAATACAGGTATGATGCTTTGTTATGTTATGTTATATTACTCATTTGTTTACGTGTATTGGTGAATAGGCAGTCTTTCTCTTGTGTTACATTCCTAATAATATACCGTGATGGTAAGTAGTTCCTTTATCGTGGGTGTGAAAAGTAAGATTTGTGTTTGTAACTATTTGTCTGATTAGTTTTCACATGTACAAACCAAAAAACACTTGCCGCAGCAGTCGTCCAGTACGACATGGCCGCGCCACGTGTCATTCTTAAATAAGATATCATGTCTATTTTATAAAAATAATTATTATATGTGCGTGTTTAGCACCATGATAATCAATTAATGGTACGTTTTTGTGTCAGTAATTTAAAACATTTTGCTAAATAATATTTTTACTTACGCATAGTGATCAATTATTATTATCAATGAAAACCGCCCGCTGCCTCTGATTCCAGCAAGGAACGCCATGCGCCACCCTGCACCCATTCTAAAAGCCCGTCCATGAAATTACAGCTACTAACGCCTCCCCCACTTATAACAGAACTTTTATGGAATCGTAAATTGTTTAGAAGTGGGTTGTGTTAGGTGTCTCTATCGTCGCCCGACGCTAGCACACCTAAATTTTGTGAAAACTTCCTTCATTGCGGCGACAGTGTGCAGAAACTGTTTCTCGTGATGTACGACTCGTGTGCCTGACGGAACGAAGCGAGTCATTACGACGGATGAAATCTCTTTCACTAGATTATTTTTTTCGTATGATGCATAACAAGTTCTTATTTAAAAGGCTTAGTAATTATATTCCTAAATTAACGCGCAAAATACATATAACACACCTTAATATCTCGTATATCAATATGCAAATTCCCATCACAAACACTCCATGATTTATGACTGATCAGTGTAAAGGCGATAAAAAAAAAACAAGCGAAAATTGTGGAAGGTGAAAAATACGGTTATAATTATATTAGTGGCAGGAGTGGTGTGAGTGACAGCTGATGTCCGGGGAGCAAGACGACCCTAATTCGCCTTGAGACAGACAGACGTGTACCTAGATACCGGCAGGTGTACAAGATATTATAAAACATGGGAAATATGAATACCCTACATTCCCCATAAGGCCTGAATTTTGTAAGTGAAACTGCTAAAATTACCAGCGACTTCATTTTGGTTATACAACAAATATCTTTATACTCGAACATTTTAATATGAAATGTTAATTTAATATATTTTATTATCTTCTGAATTTTAATAGAGGTAACTTTAATTTTGGTTATTCTATAAAATCTGTTACTACTCTCTGGAACCTTGAAGGCTCGGATCCGGTGCTATTTCTACTTGTTTCAAATCATCAAAACAGTCAGGGAAATGTCTTCGTTGGATGAGCTAGGAAGATAGTAACAGCCAACATCCAGTGAGATAGAAACATCCATGATTCATTTTTTTGATTGTTTTGTGACACTTAACGAACTCTCAAAAAGAGTCATAAATATCGGAACGCTTAAAGACCGTTAAATGCACGGTTATGAGTGAGAGGCAAAAAATACGAGAAGCTAAGCATTATGATATAACTATAAAATGTTAATATTAAATGCAGATAAAATTTTAAATGGCTTATGTTTTCTTCCAAACAAGTCATGATTAGACTATAGATTTTTATGTTGCCTTTCTAATTGTTGAGGCAACAACCAGACCAGGATCAGTAAACCTGGTGGATGTTTACGTTATAATCTGTATTGTCAGTTAATAATATGACTAACTAAACGTATCTGTACAAAATTATAAAGAGGTAAAAGTTGTTTATTTGTATGTAGTTAGGGGGTAATATCCGGAACTAATGATCCGAATCTGAAAATTCTTTCACCGATGGGTAGCTACGTTATCCCCGAGTGCTAGATAGTAAATTAAATATGTAGATCACGCGGACGAAGTCGCGGGTTGATGCTGGTGTATAAATATAGTGATCTACCGCTTGACCTAGATCAGTGTACTACAAAGCCACAAATTAGTCCCGCGTTTATGTAATAAAGCGCAGTTGCGATTCTGTTAGGTTCGGGCATAGGTATTATAATATATTATAAGTACCTATTCACCAATCAACCAATGCAACGTCAACAAATGTGCTGTGAACACGGCGCAAGGCGGCAATGCGGCTTCTGTTGGGTTGAGTTCAGTGACGGATCCAAAAATTATTTTGGGGTGTTGTGATGGTTGGTTTTATAGCTCTTTGTGGATAATTTGTGGAGGAACGAGCACCTAGGTATTTCTCCATTGAAAAGGGAAGATATTTTGACCTAACGAAGTGTCATCCCGGGCGAGCTGAAGCACAATTTTTTGTTGAAATTGGTAGATAAATAAAAATAAATAAATAATAAGCCCGCAGAGCACCTTGAGGCCAGGTGACGGGGAGTAGCGACCCCGCGGTACCCGAGTGCTCCAGGGAGAAGTCACCGTTCCTCACCTCCGGCTTTCCTTCACTGGCTGGCTGAAGTGAACAATGACGAGAAACAGGTCTCCTACCTCTGTGTTGCCTTCATTGGCTGTCCAGAGTGAAGTCATTAGAGCAGAGCTCTGCTCGTAGGGTGGATACTGAGCGTAAGTGGCGAGTGGGTCAGTAATGCCGGACCCTCAGGGAGCAAGTGATCTGAGTTTAAAGTCCAGCGAAGCCTCTTCACCCTTCAGCCGCTTACATCCCTGTTGCCCCCTTGTTGCAACTCGAGCAACTATTTTTGGTGTTAGTGAGTTATCGAATTGGCAAGTCTCCGCCTGCCATTTTTACGTGTTTCATTACATTGTTTCGGCAGGCGCTATAGGTTTCCATAGTTACCTATTGCTCAGTCCACTACCATCTCATCACAATAGCCCAAGTAGTTTTTCTCCACATGTTCTGCAATAGTCCTACAAATCCAGGGAGTGTCATACAGGGATAACCGTTGGGTATGTCACCACAACATTTTCATTAAAGCTGTCTGAAAGGGCCTCTACTTGTTGGCTCCGGCCCCACGCACGCCTTCCAAATGTCCGGGACTCTGTAATGTGCATGGAAAAGACATACAAATAATAATAAAAACAATTTCTTGGGTTACTCATATTCTAACTAAAATGTAGATACAAAATATTTTAGTTCAATATTAAGAACCAGTAGGTCCATGGGTAAAACAACCCTTCGCGACTAGGTATTTTTGTTAGAACCTTATCTGCCGACTTTTTAAGTAACGTATCAAATGGTAATCCCTCCGTGCTACAAACGCAGTGATATCAACATGTACAAATACGACATGTCGGTTTTTGTCACAGGCGACGACGGGTAGCCTGTACAGTGTACATTGCAGTATTGGAATATCCACTGAAAGGATTTAATTTCGAGTATGTAGGTTTCAACTTTCGGTAGGGTAACATTTTTGGCTGTCATATCAAAGCCGCTGTCTGATTTATGAAGCAGATAGTATGAAGTAGATAGGTACATACCGTACGTAAGATAATTACACAATGCGAAACATATACGTAAGTATTTAAATTAAATCCATACTAAAATGTTGTATAGAATTTGTAATATTAATATGTAAAATGTTAAGAATTTTTCTAGCTGGCATTCATAGATAGCGACTTGCCACTCAAGAATTAAAATTATATATCTTTTTTTAATACCTACCTATCATAGTTGCATGTATATAGTAGCTCTTCCGTTTAAGTATGAACCGACACTATAGGTGTAGGTAGTGACAAAAGGACGCTATCTACTAGACTAATAAATAATTACTTATTCATAAGTACAGTAGAAATACTATACCTAAGTAGGTACCTACATATATAATTTTGCTGCTTCGAATTATGCTGTGACGTCTTGCGTCACGAACACAAGAATTTTGTTATGTTATTTTTACCATAAACAACGACTATAAGTACCGCGCACTGCGCAGTAGACCGAGCGTACAGGAACGGTTTAGATTAGACTGCGCTCAATCGGATGTTTCCGTAAGCGCTCGGCCCCCGCGTTCCCCGTTACAGACGCCACAATTCAGAGTTACCAACCCTACAGATTTAACTGTAGATTCACAGTTTTTTTTAGTTTAGTAGGTACTCCAAATCTACAGTTTTTTCCTTAGAGCACACCAATGCCATCTGCTAATGTCATCCCGTCCGTCATGTGGTCCATCTGCAGTCAAATTCATGACCACAACTCTGAGAAGTACTTTAATTAAGTACCTACTTCTCAGAGTTGTGGTCATGAATTTGAGTATTCAATAGATGGTTAAATTTATGGGTTTTATTATGGGTTAACTTATTTCGTTGAAATTTTCTTCTTTAATTGTAAAGTATTGACGACACGGTTGGCGTAGTGGCTAAGCGATTAGCTTTCTGCGCTAAGTGTCGCGGGTTCGATCCCTGCACGGAACAAATATTTGTATGATCTACAGATAATTGTTTCGGGTCTGGGTGTTTGTGTGTATGTGAATATATGTGTTTGTAAACGCACCCACGATACAGGAATTATTCCTAGTGTGGGGCAACGTTTTTTAAGAATAAAGAAGAATAAAGAAAGATAAAGTATGATTTATATTGTAAAATCGATTAATTTTGCAAGTTTGTACATTCTTCCTTGTAACTTTAAAAAGGAAATAAACAAAAACTGACTCGGGTACGTCTTAAAACTGCGGCCAGACACCGGAGGACGGGCAGCAGCGTTCTCTCACTAATCGGTGAGCCACTGCGATCCCCAAGCCGCCTGCCAAGCGTGGGGATTATTGCAAACCTTGAGGGAGGCCTTCGTTCAGCAGTGGACGATGATGTAACAAAAACTGTGGATCTAGATTTATTTATTTTACTTTTACAGTTTTCTACAGTATTTTTTTTACAGTAATATGTAGTTTTACTGTGCGACTGGGTTGGCAACACTGCCACAATTCCACCTATAAAAAAACGACTACTGCGCAGTAGCTTGTTGCGAACTTCAGAGAGGCGCAGTTATATTATTCGTGCTTATCCTTATTTGTGTCGATTTTAATCCCAAATTAAAATAATTTTTAACCATTACTGACCACAGAGCTACCTCAATCGGCACTATTCGTTCTTACGCTAGTTTATTAAAATGGTTCGTACTGGCCTTGCTTAAATTTCGATTTCAGTTAATTTCGCGACTTCCCTTTGACACCGGTATCCTACTGTCAAATTGTTAGTAACGTCAGGCGTCACTAGACTTTTTAAGAGAAACGTATTTTTATAAATCGTTATGAATATGATCCCAACAAGACATTTTCTTGCATGGCGGATGTTCGTTGCAGCTCAAGCGGAAGACAACCGCAACAATAAAATAAGTAGAGGGCGAGCTAAATTACAAGCTCTTAATAATCCAAATAATCTTAGTGAAATCGAGTTTATAAACCGTTATCACCTATCCAAAGCAGCTTTTATATCGTTGTGCCATCAATTAAAAGGCTTGGGCTTAAAGTCTTCCCAGAGGGTAAACTTGGAGACAAAGGTAAGTGCCTATTTATTTATTTATTAAAATATAATTTACAAGTAAAAACAAAAGCGTACAAATGCGGACCTTAGTTACTTTTTACCAATCTCTATTCGCAGTTCACATTGTTAACTTACTTGGACTTTTAAAATAAAAGATGCATGATAATTTTAACAAAATCATCTTTTTTTCATCGCACTCTTTTATAACCACACATACGTCACACAACAATGTTGTCATTCTTATCTGCCCAATGGGGTTACAATAGCAAATGTTAAAATTAGGTACCGCTAACCAGTGCCGGATTAAGCAAGCACGGGGCCCGTAGCAATTTCTATCGGGGGCCCTTAATCTTTTATGGTCTCTTAAGTATAAAGTGACTTTTTGTAGAAGTTGTGCGTTTACCGTATGAAATTAATAAGTTTGGGTTAATTTTGGGTGCAATTTAATAAGTTGCACCCAAAAAGTTACGCTGAGGCAGAGGTGGGCGGGTTTGATACGCGGGGCTCCATTTTGCGCGGGGCCCGTAGCAATTGCTACTCTTGCTTCGTAGTTAATCCGATACTGCCGCTAACAATATCATATCGTAATAAATATATTTAAAAGAGGTTTAGTGGTCGCTAGAAAAACAACAAAAGCCGTTGTGAATGACGAACTATTTTATTTAGGTAGCAACCGCAGATCGTCACACTTGCAAGCGCGGCTACCGAGCTTGAGGTTCTTGGGTTTGAGATCCTTTTTGTTAGCGAATACTAGCGAGCCGGAGTTTGATGCAGTGTCCCGTGTAAGTATTGCTATACTTACCCTCGATTAACGGCATCGCCGAAATGTGGGTGTACCTACACTACAGCTGTACATATCTGGGAATACATTATACAGGCTATGCATGATGCATAATAAAATTAAAAAATAATCTTTTTTTTAAGGTTCTCACTGCTTTATTTTTTTATGCAACTGGGTCATACCAGAAGCCAGCGCACGTGGCCAAGTATATTTCAAAAAAAATCTGCAGCGTGTATGTAGAAGAAGTAAACCAGGCTCTGAATAATCCAAAAATGCTTTCAAACCATATACGTTTTCCAAATACTACTGCTGCACGACAAGTCACTAGTCACAAGTTAGTATGACATTACATACATCTAAAGGTTTGTGCCCACTACACCATACCTACTATGCACTATAACACTAGTAGCAACGTATCAGACAAATAAAAATTCTTCCAGCCATCGGCCTCTAGACCGTCCCGGCACCGGCCGTGCCATGTACGAATTTACTCGTTTTGTAAGTAAAAATAGTAAAAGTAAAAATCTACTCTATACGAGTGGAGTAAGAGTCCAATTTCTAATGCGTGCGAACTGATTAACAGGGCGATCGTTATTTTTCTGTATACCCTTATGTTAATAGTATGATACGATGTAGTGGGCAGAAGCCTTAACTCAAAACTTTTACTTAATTCAAAATTGAGTTGTATTTTAGAACAAAGCTATCATTTTCCAGGTTTTTTACGAAGTATGGAATCCCTGGAGTGGTAGGCAGCATAGATTGCAGTCATTTTCAGATAACTGCCCCCCCAGTAACTGAAGAACATTTGTACTTATGCCGCAAGGATTATCACTCAATTAATGTTCAAATGGTAAAGATTAATAATTATATTTATGTACGTTTATCGGTTTATAATGTTAATAAAAGTATTTTTCACGGCGGCGCGATGGCGCCTTTGTTGCATGATAGTTGCTCCGGGTGCGAAAAATTATGCGAGTTAATAGTAACGGTAGTCATCAAGTCATTTTTGTTGTATTTACATTTTAATAGCCGATTATTGATAAATATCAGCAAGGCAATCAAACCAATATGATGATTTTCCGAATTTTACTTTTAAAGTCCGTATTCCGTATTAAATTCAAACTATTTCACAATAATATGTACCTACCCACTTGATATGTTTATTGATGTTTGATTATATTAAAATAAGAGGCCTACCATCACCTTTTAGCTAGCGATTCTGTTCCGATGCAAATCATTTTAGGTCCCTATACTGAATCGCATTTTTTCATACCATCACCTATTTTAAACTGAGTCACATTTGGATCGTTAGGTGACTAAGGGAATGAAGTCTCACCTGAATCGCGTTGGTAGAATGACACCACGCTATACAAATGTCGTTTCTTTCACTCGGTATTACAGTTTGCATTCTGAAACTCAACTATTAGAATTTTCGGCATTTACGCTTATTATTATGTTAATATTTAAGAGATTATTTTATGAAAGTGCGATAATATATATAGTATAAATGATGTGTAAAGTATAGATAATCATGAATTTCGTGTTCAGGGTACTAATTAATTTAACAATGGCCTTGATTCCTCACACAAGTCTTAGACCAATTGTTTAGAGAGCCGATAACTTATGAATTTTGTTTCATCAAATTCAATGAATGGATCCGACTGTTCTCGCACATGACACCTTTGTATATGACGCGAAGTCCAGGCTTCAATATCACACTCCATGAACTCGAATAAATTTAAATTATCAGACATTTAAAAACATATTTGTTGTTGTAACACAGATTGTCACACTATAATAATATAATATATTATTTGGTCCTTAAACTTATAAGAATTGAGCACCAATTACCTCAAAATACTGACACTTTCACAGAAATATCATAATACCTTAAAATTTAATCAAAGATTCAGTTTTAACAACGAAAATAGTAACTTTAATTAAATCGCTATATTTGACAGATAAACGAATCAGTTTAGGTTGTGAGAGCCAGGTCATGGTACGAAAATGAATGAAAGATATATGTATGTATAAGTGAATGGTAACAAAATAGTTGCGCCTCTACTGGGTCGCATTCGCATTTCTATCGTCATGGTACGAAATAGTGACTCAGTTCAGTTTAGGTCCTAAAATGAATCGCATTAAGAGTTCATGGTAGGCCTGACAGTGTCTTACTTATGCTTCTTGTGTGTAGGTGTGTGATAGCGAATTCAGGATATTAAGTGTTAATCCTAAGTTTGGTGGGGCTACTCACGATTCTTTTATTTGGGAAAATAGCAGTATGAATGAATACATGCAGAAACTGCATCGGAATGGAGAAATGGTTTGGCTCTTAGGTAATTATTTATATATTTTCTTCTGTAAAATATTATATTGATGTAACATGCACTATTCATAATGATTAATTTATATTTTAGGAGACTCTGCATATCCTTTGCGTCCATGGCTTATGACGCCATTCAGTGACACCGTTGGAATTCCAGAAACCCTTTATAATAATAAACAGATATCTGCAAGACTTGTAATTGAAAATACTTTTGGCATGTTGAAGAATCGCTGGCGATGTCTGTCCAAAGACAGGGTGTTAGATTTCAAACCCGTAAAATGTGCACAAATAATACTAGCCTGTTGCGTGTTACACAACATTGCCCTCGAATTTGGTGTTGCGGAACCTGAAGAAGAATTGGGTAACATAAATATTTTATTCTACCTAGGTACTGTAACTTGTATCGAAGAAGGTAGCACGCAGCTGCCGCAGCTGCGAAGCAATAGATGCAATTACCTGTTACTGCAGTTCCAGGGTTAGCTTGAATTCGAGTACACGTACACGTCTGTCTTCACTTTAGATACTGAAATAATTTTCTTGTTTGTTTAAGGTCAAAATATTGAAGATACCACGTCTGATCCGGATGAGGCAGCAGATCATAATAGAGGGAAGATATTAAGAGATCAAATAATGAGAAGTTTGCGACATTAATTTAAGTTTAATTTTTTTATTAAAATGTAATCATTTAAGTTTAATGTATGGTTGCCAACCCTCCAGTTTTCCCAGGACAAGTCCTACTATTTGTAGTGTCCTGGGTTGTCCTGGATAGTTCTTTAGCGTCCTGGATTTTTTAAAGGGTCCTCCTAAGGTCCTGCGTTTTATTTTTCGCGCGCCACTACTGTCTCGAACCTTACGTTTAATCGTTATTTTATAATTTAATCCTTCATTTAATTTCTTAAAATATTGTGATTGCTATTCATTGAGTTTCATTGACACTGTTTTCTTGTACTTTTCTTATATTGCGTCATGTTTTTAAACCGAAATATCCTGGTATTTCCACTTTCAAATACTGGTTTTCAAAATTTGGGGATGGTAGTTAAATGTTCCTTTCTTTGGGTAAGTAAGTACCTACCATGTTTAAAATAAACTACAAAAGAATTACATAATATTTTGTTTGTTTTATTGTTGTATGCCGTTGTAAGTGTTCTCCGACCACCTCATTCAGTTCAGTGGTTCTACGCGTACTCGCGTAGTTGTGTAGCGATTTTCCTATGGGTTGCCACCAGTTCCCCACCTTATAATATAAAGCAGCTATGTTCTTCAGGTTGCTGATATAAGTAGGTAGAGAGATACATAATATCGTCAGGTTTTACTGTACTCGAAATCACAGCTTCTCTTGTTCGCAATTAAAAGGCACGAAACTAAATTAAGTGTAATGTTATTCGCCTATACTCATCGAGATTGCTTTTCGATTTATCGAGATTGCGAGATTGCTGCAAAAAACAACATGTATTTATCCACCTTACTCAACTTTTAGTTTGCTATAAGACACCCATGAGGCTCTCCTAATATCTGAACGTTTGGGTTCTTCCCCAAGCTTCGTTGGCCCTACCTGATAAATTCTTCTCCATGGCTAGTAGCAACATTAGATAATATTAGAACCCATTCGGCCCAGTCAACTGCTTCATTGGTCTAGTGGTGGTCACAAGCATGACTGCTGAACATGAGGTCCCGGTTTCGATTCCCCGGTTGGGCAAAATGTTAATGCTTTTTCTGAACGAAAATTCTCGGTAGCAGCATTGTCTGGAAATATGCCCGATACACTCGCCACCCTATTACACGGGACTCAATAATGGCATCGGCGAAATGTGTGAGCACAAAAGTACACCTCTGCCTAACCCTTCGCGGAATACAGGCGTGATGCTATGTTATGTTATATTCGGGCCAGACGGACCCAAGTTATAAACTATCAAGCATTTAATTTTTTACTAAATCTTTTATCTTCAGACTACGAAACGAAACAACGGGTGCAAGGAAAGTTTCTCCACGAGAGACGATATCTGAGATTGGTGTCAGCCTCATTACCACCACTGATGAGATTGTAATATACGAGCTCGTACCGTAGACAGCAGAACATCTGCAAAAAGTTTTATCCCAGACAGGATCACTCGACTTATTTAAAACAAAACGAAAATAGTATAATGACTCTCATACATAATCGAGTGCCACAACAAAGTCCACTAGTGATTTTTAGCGTTCAGTTTCATGACTTGTGACATCACAACATTAAAATCATATCGGGTTGGTACAAATTCGGTGCGGGCGTTTTGCATTTATTACGTATTGTGCGCATGACGGAACTGGTGAACATGGTAAGTGTATGAATAAAGTATTAGAGCCCAGACAGCCAACGGACGGCTCGGCACGACAAACAATACTTGCTTGCTCCAACAACAAGTGGTAAGCGATGTTACACACAGCCATAAAACCCGTTTGATTTTTGTACTTTATAAAAAAAATCCTTAAGGCAATGAGATAAGGTAGGATAGCAATCCGCTTCATCTATGAAGAAATCCCCAAAGTAACATCTGCTGTTTTCTTTTTTCACTGTGTTAGTTGACTGAAACTCATGATGGTCATAATTTCTTACTCAAAAAACTTACCTGAAGAACACCATATTATATAATATAATAGGCACAAACATGTAACCAGGGATAATTATTACAAGCTGTAGGAGCGGAGCAGCATCGCCACGTCGCTGTGCACCTAATAGGCATCCACTTATCCTCAAGGGACCTGCGGCAACTACACCTGCCACATAAATGTAAACAACTACATCAACTACATGTATGTACATTCAAAACTACTGTTATGAACAATATTTCAGTACAACGTATTCAGTAAATAGGCGAGGAGGAAAGTTATGAAGCAAATTTATGAAATGGATCAAACGGTTCGAAGGGCCGGATAAAGTGCTGTACAGTCCTCGTGCAAGGGAAGAGTTGTGGCGGTCACTGGTCCATTTCACTACAGGTAAAGAACGTTGCGAACTAACATACTCGTAACATTGTTGTACAATCTTATTTAACAAACAAATATAATAATAAATATCTGAACATTTTCTTATAAAATGTTAATTTATCATATTATAAATAGTATACATATATAGTGGTCCTTGTTGCTTGCAATATAAATGTTGCACTGTGCCATGTAATGTAATATAGCAATATGAGTTTTTTTTTTAATAGATTCTATTTTATTCATTTTAAACCAGTATTTTGAAATGAGTATATATACCACCATAGTTTCTTGTCGGTTTCTTCTCTATAGGACCGACCCACTTTGGAACCGTGCACCTAGATTCTAACGTTTTAAAAGTGTCTGCAAAGGCCCATTTATTATAAATCAAATTGACTTTGACTATGAACCGATATTGAGCATCAAATCTTTATTAAAAAAAAAACTTTCAATCAATAATTTAATAAAATGTGAGTTAAGTTGCGTGTAAAAATATCATTAAACATTTTTTCGACGTTTCTAAAAATGCGATGCCGCGTAACATCGGTGGGAACCATTCTGACAATGAATTCCATGATCAAATTAAGAGCCTTAATTTCGAGCTATCATGTAATTTTTGGCTGGATCATATCGTCAGATGATGAATGATCGTCAGAATGCTAGTGGTTAGGGGAATGGTACTTAGGGAAATGCCAGTGGTTAAAGATAAACCATTCGATTATCTTTAACCACTGGCATTCCCCTAAGTTTCGTGAAACGCTACCGCTTCTAACATTTCCTGCAAGTGTTATCTGCGGCGTCGGTGGAGCCAACTTCAATCACTTTGCCCCAGCGTGCCGATCCCGTCAGAGAGGTGTAACGAAATGCTCGCCCAGCACGTGATCAGAGATCGCGATCGACCTAATGAAAAGTTCCTACCACTAATGCTACTTAATACTTGCTATATCGACAATGATCATAAATAAGAGTATAATTATACAAATTAGGTAGAACGTAGCTAATATCAATATAATTTGCATGTTGAAAATGCGCAGAAGAAAAGGTTCTCTAAATTCCTTAATTTATATATCTCTTCACTCAACTTTGGGTACTGTCGGAGTCTCCGCGTAATTAATGAAGCACGAATATAGATTGATAGGTAGACCAATGTAGACTTGTTTATTGTGGTCTAACATCTAATACCGTAGACTGCCGTTGCAGTGACAAATTTTTGAAGAGCACTCAGATAAAGTGCAATTTAAGAAAACCCTTTTAATCCCATCGTGTGAGATTTCAGTTTTCAAGAATTCAGTTCCTTCCAGCGAAACCGTTTTCGTTATCAGTACCTAAATTTTCTTTGATAAGGAGGCTGTGAGAGAAAAGAAAAGAAAAAGAAGTCATTCAAAATAAACACGAACTGTAAATTACATTAAATTGAATTTCTTCTAGGTTTTTCTAAAAAATATTCATCGAATACATTGAATGCTTGTAACATGGTCCACGTGATGATTTAATTTCCTGTTCTATGCCTTTGAACTTTAATGAAGCCCACAGTTTCTGCGCACTTCCGTTTAAAAATTGCCGTTCACGGTGCCGTAATGCACTATTTCCCTGTGATCTAGGTCCTTGCGGCAAACCGATGTAAATAGACAAATACTCGAGAGAGACATAGAGTTAAATACTCCTGGGGCAGGAAATGCAACTGAAATAAATAGAGTCAGCCTAATATACATACTCGTACACTTAGCGAAATTCAAATCCTTGTTCCAGGAAAGTAATGACTGAAATCATATAATTTTAGTGAACATTAACCTTCATTATTAAATCTTCGATAACTTTTAAATTTCGTTAAGTTGTTGACTTGTAGTTACGTAGCTACCAGGCAGATCAGTCGATCTATGTGCTTATGGAGAATTTGCTGCAATCAGAAAGCACGTTTAGCGGTTGGTCCCGGACGTCGCACGAATACCTTCCTATGACAGTCGTTACAGATTATCAGAGTATCAGTGTCTCCCAGTACCTAAGTAATCGGACAGTGGAGGTCATTTGGCAGCCATTCCGTATGAAATACTAATATTCAGCCGTATCTGGTTAGACTGGGAGCTGACCTCCACATAGCTAGAAATAAGTTAGAAAATTATGAAATTAGTCAAAACTGGCCCACTGGTAGGAATTGTTTTAATTAAATACGCACATCTACTTAATGTAGTGATTTTTTTATTATTTGCAGTACGTTAATGGTGCAAATATTTTTAAACGTTTGATTATTACCTCAAAATCTGTAAACTGCAATTTTGAGATAAGATTTACATTAATTACAAAACTATATAATCGTAAATCCAAAATTCAAAGCAGCTTTATGGATTAAATTGATACTACTTAAGTTATTGGTAAGGGTGTGGTAAGGGTTAGATACCCAACAGGGTACATTTTTATCATAGTCACTGGTACGACAGTGATTTAGGCAGAGGTAATTCGCACGGTGCATACGATACCAACCAAATAATAGAGTGTACACACCTAATTTAGGTTGAGCGCGTCTCAGTTAAATATAGGTAGGTATTTCGCAATTTAGCTTGACATCGATTATATTACAGTTAAAGCGTATAATAGGCATTATCGAGCACGGCCAGTATTTTCCACATGACTGCCAAACGCTGAACCAACAATGCAAGCGTATAAATATAAAACGCGTGTTCATCAATACCGGTCATTCAGTCGTTTAAATTTTGCCTTTGCTATCTTCCGCAATAAGGAAACACAATTTTCATCATATCGAATTATTTAATGTTAAGATATTTTTCGCGATCGTGTATATAAATTTAGTTCAAGTGAGTGGCTTAAAAATGGACAATATCGGTTTCGTGGTTGATGAGAACCTGCCTGTGATTGGTGACGTGAAATCGGATCATGAGTCAGGTTGTGTGGCTGTGTACAAGAGCGGACGCAGGTTCGATGCCCAATGTTCCTGCAGCGGATTTTGTGGCTCCGTTATACCTGTTTATGGTTTGTGAGTACAACTGCATAGTACAGAAAATATATTATTTAGAACAAATAACAAATGCTACTACCATCGATAGCCGAAGGTTTAGGCAAGCGGCGAGAGTTATGTGATGAAAGGTCTCTCTTGAGCTACAGTGTTCACCGTCGGCCCAATATAATTGGTGTTGAGGCTTAAGCGAGCTTAGGTAATCACTATAAACCTGACATAATGAGATAATAACTGCCCCACAGGGTTCCTGTGACCTCGACAACTGACTGGAATAATACAATACTTACTGTAATCAATATTTGCTGTTGTACCTACTTATTACTAATAAGTATTTGAGAAATCTTATTCATATCCAATATAAGCGCGTATTTAATAGCACGTTTAATCGTTCTTAAGTATACATACATAGCGAAACCCTTTTATTTCTACCCAGGTATTATTGTTCACCCACAATTTCGCGGATGCCGTTAGTGAGTCCTTGCTGCTATTGAGTATTTTTGTACATAAAAACCCAATAACACTTTGCCCGACTCGGAAATCGCCATAAAGGTGCCAATTACGCTGTTATTTACTAAATAACCCATTAATTATTCTAAATATGAATCCACGCTATTAGAAATGCAAGAGGAACTCTGTCTGTCTATTTGTTACCTCGTCATGAGTAAGCCACTGATCGTTAAGAAATTTTACAAAAGGTAGATTCGGTAGTAGTTGGGGAACCTGGATCCTGGACAAGGACATATACTTATTTTTAATATTGTAGTAAAACGCTAACTAGATAATAAATACAAAATACACGTTGCCGAAGTTGCGGGCGACGGCTAGTCCTACTATCCTACTTCCTATCCTACTAATGTTATAAACGTGAAAGTTTGTGAGGATGGATAGATGGATGGATCTTTGTTACTCTTTCACGCCAGAACGGCTGAACGGATCTGGATGAAATTTGGCAGAGATATAGATTATAGTCTGGAATAGCACATATGCTAGGCGTGTTATCCCGGGAAAATGTACGGGTTCGTAAACCACGCGGGCCGAAGCCGCGGGCGGAAGCTAGTCATTCATAAATTATCCTTTAATTAATTTGTTTTTTTTTATTCTCTTCCACAAATTATAAGAGTTTAGGATATTATCATAAAGTATAATAAGACAAACATAATTTGTGGGAGACCGGTAGCTAAACTAAGTCTAGGCCTGTATCTTAGGATACCAGGTCTCCCCTCTTACGGAAAATATAAAAGTAGTATTATAGTAATGGGTTACAGGTGCACATATTTGTGTAGATAACAAAATATTATCATTAATAATTCGTATTATAAGAAGTGATACGTCATTTATCTCCTGTTTAACTTTTTCCTCGTTACTTTCACCTGTTGGTCAGTGCCACACTTTACCGTCAGCACTTTTATAGAAACTAGATATTTTACACTTGACCACATACACACACAGGCATAATTTAATTGGTATTTTCGTATGGTTCCTACATGAATGGTCTATCAAATACCTATAATAGGTAATAGTATAATGTAAATATTTACTTACTTCCTTATCCATTGTCTCCAAGAGTTTCTTGGCGGTGTCGTAGAACAATCCACTTTTGGAATAATGTCTCGAGTCTCGACGTTTTAAGTGTTTGTAAAAGTCTAGTTGAAATAAAAAAAATGTTGACAAGTTGTATCTAATATAATATTTAACTGGATATATACGGGTAGTACTTACGATACAGGGTGCATTTTTCAAGTGGGCGGGGGTGCCCAAATCCGAAACTATAAGGAATAGCGAAAAATACTCAAGGAGGACCGAGCCCGATTTTGATGAAAAATAAAACTGCATCATAGAATTTCTGAAGAAACAATATCCCTTGGGGGCCATCCATAAATTACGTCACACGAATTTCATGCTTTTTTGACCCCTCCCCCGTCCTTGTCACAGCTGGTCACATTTGTGAGACTCCCCCCTCCCTTGTGTGACGTCACATATTTGCAATTTTATATCCAAAAATTATTAAATTAAAACAGCAGTTCCGAAATTAGTTTTATTTCCATTTATTTGAAATCCCGGCGAGGCTCTCAAGGAACTCGCCAACATAACAATTTAAATCTTATATTCACACAGATAGAGTTGGAAATATTTTTAAGATTTTCATTAATAGTTCAAACTTCACGTTTTAATACTTAGATATATTAGATTTTGAAATGTGACATCACGAAACTCAGGACCCCTCCCACCCCTTGTCACACAATGTCACACTACGTCGACCCCCTCCCCCCTCTTAACGTGTGATGTAATTTATGGATGGCCCCTTGTCAAGAATCGAACATGTTGATTTTGGAAAAAAACACTGTATTATTACACCATCCGATAGTGTCGTTAATTAGATACATAAAAAAAAGTCAAACATTCCTGCACCATTCATCACCTCGCATAGCAATAATATTTTTATTTTTATATATAGGAGCCTTCGGTCAAAGCTAGGACTTCATTTAGCGACATCTATATAGGTATAGGTATAGGTATAACGTGCTGTTTTCCGCAAGTACACGCTTAAGCGCATTTTTTGCGTCGGGGTGGGAATAATGTCAGTTTATTCGATCCACCCCAGTTCTTCGAGAAATGCCAGCAGTCGCTTGACGTTGCTAGCTATTTCCCGGAGGGTACCTGGGTTTCCGAAGTACTTGGTCCTGTATGTGGCGACCTCAGGGCAGTTCAGTAGCACGTGGCCTGCCGTTTCTTCCATGCATGCTCTGCACAGAGGGCTGTCTGTAATTCCTATAACGAAAAGATATTTATTTATTATTTCTATAACGAAAAGATGTCCGGTGAACGCTGCTGTGTCTGCTGCTGAATCTTTGAAGTGGAAAAAACATATTAGGGAGACCCAGGAAAAGTGTTCAAAATGTTTAAATGTTTTCAAAGTTCTGGCTGGGTCGAGATGAGGTGTCCACCCGAAACACCTACGACGATCGTTATATCGCAATGATTCGAAGCAGATTCGATTATTGTAGCTTCTTGTTTGATAATTACGTTAACAGTCAGCTAGGTAAGCTTGACAGGGTCCAAAATATATGTATGAGAATTATAGGGGACTTTATTAGTAGCACACCAATCTACGTCATGGAGAATGAGCTGTGTCTACAGCCGCTACATATTCGGAGATGTTATTTGGCGGGTAAATTCTGGCTTAAATCTAGATCTGTAAAAGATAATGTTACCATAAATGTTGTCAGTGAATTGTCAAACTTATGCGACGATCAATACTGGATAAATAAAAAACTTCCGTTACTGGTAGAAACGCATAGATCACTTTAATGTTTGACTATTTACTCTGGAGCTCAGTATTAGGTGTGTTCTCATTAAATACATGGTTATCCAGTATCGACTTATCAGAAAACATATCATGCGATATTAATAATGTACTCGCTCCGAAGAGATCAAATAATTTATTAGATATAAGAGTAAATTGTTACAAATTCCTGAAGGATAATTATCCACGTTCTATCAACTTTTAACAGACGGATCTGGGAATGTGCAAAAAATGGGAGCTGCTGTATTTGATACTCAGATGAAAAGCTCAATTAAATTTAAAATTAAGGCTAATGTTTCTATAATGTACTACGAGCTTATAGCAATCACAGAGGCACTGTCTTACGCGTTAACTCTTGATACCAATCGTATTGTGATTCTGACCTCTTTTATCTGTTCTGTGATTCTGACCACAGAACAGATAACTGTTCTGTGATTCTGACTGACTCTAAAAGTGCTTTATTGCATCTGACTCGGCTGCCCTCGAGCTTTCGAGGTTCCCCGATAGCCTATGTTATACTTAAAACCATCGATGAGTTACGTAGGACTTATAAAACTGTAATTTTACAATGGGTTCCATCCCATGTTGGCATCATGGGTAACGAGAGGGCGGATCAGGCAGCAAGACTAGCTTCATCGGAAGGGATTACTTACATGTGTTTGTACGTACGGATCGCACTCAGATAATCAAAAATAAGTGCAAAGATATGTGGCAGGAATATTTTGATGAAAGGTCGCGTACTAAAGGCATATGGTACAGGACCATACAGGCCGGACCTCTTCGTTTTCGGATTCCCATAGAAAATATATAGTCACACTGTTGAGACTACGATCTGGACACATTCCATCAAATAAATTTGCACCTTTAATGGGTAAAACAGACTCACCAAATTGCCTGGAATGCAATAAGAAAGATGATGTCCATCACGATTTACTTGAATGTGTCCAGAACGAGGCTCATCGGCGGCATATACTATAAATAGACAGCATGCAGTGCAATATGGGAGCTTCTTGGCCTCCCCGTATTCGGAGGAGGCCGGGAAGCTGTGTGCATTATATATATGTCGATTAAGGTGTGGAGACATTACCCAACACTAGGTGGGCGACGCTTCCAAACTAAGTCCCATGTATTTGGATGAATGTATAATTTAGTGTTCACGTTGTAATTAGAATGACGGGGCGATATCGTCAATACTGACTAAGTCCGTTTAAACAAAGATAAAAAAAATAAAAATTTATTTATAGTTATTATCAGGTTGTATTGTATTGCAGTGTCCTGACAGAGTGCATGAATGGGATTAATTTTATATTTAAGATCTATATACACCATAATTATGTCGGCAATAAAGATTGAGATTACTTTCGTCGTCTTCGTGAGGTTTACCCATAGATTTAGAATGTAAAGATGAACAATGACAGCTTGTAGGAGATACCGAAAAATAATATGCATATGTGTTAGTGAGTGATATGTCAGATGAAAATAGGGTTGTGTATTTGCATTGTCAATATAGTATAGTATCGATAGATTAAATCTTGCCCTAATGAATAGAGGTATATACGCTACTAATTAAATCCTCTTATTGTAAATTAATAAACGGATAAAATAATTTTATTTATGAAAATACAAAGAGTATTAAAAAATATAATAATAATTTTAAGATGATGTTGTATGCAGCATACAGATAAGTATAGTACAAAGATTTAACCTTGTTGTACGGGCTGTTTGCTCTCGTACCTATGATGCTGTGTGTAGTCGGTATGATCCCGATGTGTTTGTAGGGAACAGTGAAAAAATGTAAACACCACCGACACCATTGAGCGATTTATTAACACTAAAATTATATAAAATCATGTTATGTACAAAAGTCTTCATAGTAACGAAAAAGTGTGTCACAATGTCAGCAATACCTACGGCGTTGCACAATTAGTTACAATAATAAAATATTTCGTAAAGAATGTACGATGACTCGTACACTTGTGCTATCCACTAGTCACAGTTTTGTGCACTGATAATGATAAAGAAATGTATGATATTACCATAGCTAGTTCCCTTAGGCCCGAATACTTAATAATCAGATAAAAATCTATCGACTTTTTATCGATATCTGTGAAGTCATTTCTACAGTCAACCCTAGCGTAAACATACATTTTAATATTTACACTAAATATTATTTATTTCTTGTTTTATCTACAAAATATTACCACGTATCGGAAGAAAATCTAATATACTATGGTAAAATTTGTTTTCTCGGCGAATTAATACTAGTACGTACACAAAATATGGTTTCAAAACGTACTATGAAAAAATCACATTTACCTGTGAAACGTGTAATTATTTGGATTATTTCTCTATGTTACGTTACAATTGGCAAAAGAAACATGACATTATGACTGCCTAAATATCACTTATCGCCAATAATTGCACGATTATTTTATAAATTAATAAATTATATTTGACACTTAAGCAAGGGAAAGGATAGGTACCGATCCTTCAAAAAAAAATTGTATCATACTGACATTAACATCTGTCTCTTTCTTTCTCTGGTAATGTTCATATTAAAATGATATCTCTTTTCCACGCTTTGTTGGTCTTTAAGCGTAAGCGAAATTCTAAGTCTATGGGTTTACCAAAATTACAAAATGTCATCCATGAAGTTGCGACATCTATCGTTTTATAACAGCATTATAAATCTCAGTAGCACATTTTACTCCATGCAGATGTCGTTACAGCCAGTCATAGCAGCCAGTACTATGTTTCAAAAATATTTTGTAGATGGCGCTAGTTGGACTCTACAGGGTTCGCAAGCAATATAGAATATTGTAGTACTTGACTAAAAACAAATAAATAAGTATGTACGTTACCTTTTTATTTTTCAATAGCAGTCGAGAAGGCACAATAATAGGTAACTCTAAATGTATGCTTACTATACGCTAAATTATGGACATTCTTAATATTTTTCTCTTCTCAAAAAAGTATAAGATTTGTAAGTACATTTTTAAGACTTTGGGTTGCTAAAAAGACGATAAGCCAAAGCTAGTCTAAATATTTATAAACTACTGTTTTTGTTATTTATTCAAGTTTTAATTTCAACTTATTGTGGTGTTGTAAAGATGTCTAATGTTTATGTTTTTTATTTAGAAACCTTTACATAATTAATTCGTTTTAGCGAGATTTACATAAAAAGTGTATGTAATAAGAAATTACGTCAAAACGTTTCCTATTGTGGGTAAGCGACATTGAGTATTTTTTGTTTTTTTATAAGCTAGTCTCATTAATTTGGTTTTGTTACGTTTTCTTTTGTAAAGTATCGTAATTTCCCGGTTAGTAAATTGAATAATTGACGTATTAACATACGCATGCGCTTCCAGTACGCCACGAAGTGAGCTACGTCTGCTACTAGCACTAACTGTGAGGAGGTTCCAGGCAGGACGGCCCTAGGTACTCACTCAGTTGTCGGCCTTTTGCTACGTCGGTACTCAGTGATTGACCGGGTGCGCGACTTCGCTGTTTAACGACCACCACACGAGTATCCTTAAATTATCAAAAAAGAGCTCTATCTAAAAAGGTAAGTTCGTTTTATGTTGTTAACATCGTAAAATAGTTTATTATGGACCACTGAACTTACTGTTCGCAACTCAGCTGTTCACGTAACTAGGCAATAAAGTTCGCACTCAACTACTTAGTTTTCAAATTTACGAAAGTGCAACTGCAGAAACTGTTCTTATTTGCCTCTTGTATTGCCAGCATGGTTTTTTATGCATGTTTTTTTTTGCTTCAATACATCAGAATTATTTTTTGTTGATGTTAAGTTGGCATGGATCGGGGCTTGCTGAATGGTGGTTCTTATATGTCCCTGGGCCAAGTGTACCGGGGTACAACAGTGCCAAACAAAAAGAATAAAGTTAAGAAAATTCTTCACCTGGGAGGGGCAGCTAAGAAGAAATTAGAGCCATATTTTGATGAATCTATGTCTGATATGATTGACGCGTTGACGGAGTGAGTACTCTGCCCTTTGCATGTGCTTCATATGCTTCTCACTTAAGTTGTCATCTCATGTTTCAGAGCTTGTAGGTCCAACTTACTATTAAACTAAAAAACTTAAGTATCTTAGTTTCTTGAATGTTGTGTTAGTTCATTTAGACAAGTAATTATTGTTCCACTTTCCCAGATATAATATTAGGTTTTATAGCAAAAGTAATTTAAAATACAAAGTAATGTTTGTTGTAGTAATATTGAGAATTCTCTTAACCATTTGTTGTATATAATTCAAAATAGTCATGAAGTAGGTAGTTAAAGAATTTAGAATTGGGTTGAACCATTTTATTATAAGTACCCACCAAACATTCATCAGATCCACATCAATTGAGGCACATAGATGGAAACCAAACATTTAAGTAAATAGAAGACTAATGGTCAATGCCCTCTTATGTGAGTAGGTACTTAATTTTCATGAAAATTCTTGCAGCTGATTTGAATACCCTTAATAGTACTATTTTAATATTTTATAACAAACAACAACATAATAACAAAACTTAGTAGAATGTTCAATAATTTGGAGTCTGCCCTTTACATTACAAGTGGTTATGTGAAATCTTGGCAACCTCATTATGCTTTTATTACTTTATCATCGATTATGATTTTTGTCCTGCTTTAATTACCTAATCTTTAAATTGGTGGAAGTCAAACTCTTTACTAAAAGGCATTTGGAAGGAATGGTTATCCTATATAATGTTTGAGACACAAATCAGTGTTGCTCTAGCTCCATTTGACAGTAGTGTAGGGACTTTTCCACAAAAGCAGAATTTAGTAGAAGTTTAAAAAAAAAATAGCAAAGGAATGACAAGGATCTGGGCCAAATGCAGCCAAGAAACAACTTAGGCTTTAAAAGTATGCAGATGAGTGTATATTTTTTGTTGCTGCTTATTTCGTAACTATTATCGCCTTTGTGATGTAACTGCATGTGCAGTTGCTTTACGTGAAAAGTCTGCCATTACTACTACTACTAAAAAATGATCCTATAAGTTTTATTTTTATGGAATAGTGATATATCCGATACTTGATATTTCATCCTGGTATTTATAATACTATGTTGTTATTCATATTTTTGACGATACTTTAACAAACTCGACTTCGAAGAAATAGAAGACGTAAATATCAGCATATTCGTTGTAATAGGAATTATTCTCATTGATTTTTATTAGTTGTTTACGTTAGTTAAACTTGCTTATGACCCATCTTTCAGGATTCTGATATTGTACCCGAATATCAGTGATAAAAAAATTTCGAATCTGGAAAGGTTCTGGTTTTCTGTTCAAGAAGTTACTTGGTTATTTACCTTACTAGGTATTAATATTATAGTATTCTTGTACCATCCTAATTTAATTCGTAACGGTACAACATATGGGGGTTTCTTTAAAATAAAACTCGCAAATTATAGCTGATTGCCTAAAAGAAAAGTTAATAATATCCAGTGATTCCTTAGAAGTCATACACTTCCGCGTTGAGTTACCGTTTTACGTCATCAAGTCCACCGGTGCGGCGGCCTTGGGTTACCCGAGTGGGTCGGCCGCTATTATTCTGGGGCCGTCCAAAGACCTACATTGATCACTAGTACCGATTTGCTTCATAATGTTATTAATTCACTTCTTGAGTTTGAATTTGTTTCAACTATAATTTATTGTTTCTTTCTAAATTTATAAACATTGAGTCGGACCAATTTTCCAATGTGAAACTTTTAGCCGTAATCTTTAACTTTTATATTTAAATCTATTCTCTAAAATAAAAGCTTGCCTTAAATTTGAATTGCCATATTGAATTACCTACCTACATTTTGTAAAAGTTAAATAATATTTTACAAAAACATAGTTATTGAATAAGTACCTATCCTACGAATACTACTCATGTAAGTCATTTCTACACAAAACCACAATTTGAAATACCTTGCACCTACTTATTGAGAATTAATTAACGGGGATTATTATATCTTATCTTTACTTAGATATAATAATCCCTGAAATAGTGCAGAGGTACCTTTGTACCTAAGTTATTTCTAATTAAGGATTCGAGAAATCTTAATAAGACCTAATCGTAATAAAGTTGTTGTTGAAAGTATGTATTCAAATTCCGTTGATTTGGAAAAACGGCACACGGGCATGCCTGTCATACCTATTTCATTTAAACTTTAAACGAAGGTTTCTAGCTATGTGCCTTATTTTGTACCAAGCAGCACCACTCCATGGCCCATATACAGTATGCTACATACCCTGCACTATTTCAGAGATACCTTTGAAGAACGAGAAAAACAACCTGACAAGATGCCTATCAATGCTGAAGAGACCGCCCTCCTCGGGTAAGTAAACAACATTCATAACTTATTTCAGAGAGAAATAAAAGACATGTCGGAAAAAAGCGAAGAGCATTCATATTGTGTTTTAACAATTGTTTATTGCTTTTATAACTATTCAAACATCATAAAACCGTTTGATGACTATCATTATTGTTATACCTACATCAAGTCGACGGCTATACACGTCGATTTTTCATTAAATTTGTCGAACTATAAGAACGAAAAGCATTCCAAGAACAACCAAGATAATACAGAGCGGGCCGATATAGTAGGAATATAAACAGACGGAAAATACGTGCAATTCTTAAATCCTTCGGCTTTGTTCAGAATGCAGATACCTAGAAAGTATAATAAGGTACGAGTAATATTCTTCGTATTTGCTAGTGTATCTAGTGTATTTTGCACTAGTAGTGAGACGACACGGTTGGCGCATTGGCTAAGCGATTAGCTTTCTGCGCTATGTGTCGGGTTCGATCCCCGCACGGAACAAATATTTGTATGATCTACAGATAGTTGTTTCGGGTCTGGTTGTGTGTGCATGTGACATGTATGTTTGTAAACTGTACTCACGACACAGGAGAAATCCTAGTGTGAAGCTAAAAAAAAAAAGTTTAAAAAAAAAAAGACGAAAGAGGAAGGCTTTCCTCCGTTGATGGGGCTCCAGCTTCTCGGTGCATGGCCTGTTGCACTACTAACGCGATGTCGGCCAAACGTCGTACAAGTTTTATAAGTCATAATATGCGCGAAGAACAATCGAGCAAAATTCGACTTTTGGCTCAACCTGTACACGTCTTGTATATGCTTACCTACTGCTAATATACAACTATTATATATAAATATTGTACTGGAACTGTGAGTGTGCACGGTCTGCGAAGACTTACAAAACAGCCAAACCGAAATTTGTATATAGTTTAATGCAATACTATGCAGAGCAACCAAAGCATTCAAGCTTTACAAATGTACTTGTTTCGATTCGGATGTAGTCGGGAACGGAGATGTCGGAAAGCATCTTCATTTCCGTGACAGAGCTGGTTGCTCGTCTTGCCTCAGTAGGCCACTTTACTACTGTTCCATCCGACCGTCGACCTATTTACATCAGTTATAAAAATATACCATGCGCCTCTTTAAAAAGAAAATATATTAATTTTAAATTAATTTAATGCACTTTTTCTGTCATAAAATAGGCTGTTTTGTACTTACCGTAAAAGCCGATTCTTGCAATGCTAGGCTCACCACGTATCATGTTGCAATTACCCAATTTTCAGCTTTATTATGAAGCTATTACAGTTCGTTTCGAAACATAGTTAAATTTCCATCTAGCTACAAACACAATTTGCGTTGTGCGAAAACCCGACCGCTTTTGAAATAACACTTAAGACACACATATTGACTGGCTATAATGAACTTTGCGATGCGGTAGGATGAGCAGTGAGTCGCTAATCGTATTAGAGTTTGCCTTACTACGATGCTTGTGTACATTGCGTTGTTTGTAAATAGTACATGTTTAGATTAGTAATATCTATATGTGTATTTATAATAACTACAAGCGTTTATTTCTTTTGAGAGCCTGGTTTTCCTGGTTCAGTCTGCATCAGAGAATAACGGTAAACTAAAGCATACATAATTACTATTTTTAAGGTTTTAGGGTAAACATTTTAATCACAGAATCAACAAAATCACGCGAACCGGCCTGAAGCGCCCGGCGCGGCGGGCGGTTCAGCGCTTTCAACCAAATGTTAACAGGCGAAATGTTGAGCTCGCAAACTTGAAATGCTGTTTAATTTTTTTTTTTAGTTTCTTACTTAATTTATCAAAGTAATTTTTTAGGGTTCCGTACCCAAAAGGTAAAAACGGGACGTCCGTCCGTCTGTCCGTCCGTCTGTCTGTCGCCGGGCTGTATCTCAAGAACCGCGATAGCTAGACAGTTGACATTTTCACAAATTATGTATTTCTGTCGCCGCTATAACAACAAATACTAAAAACAAAATAAAATAAATATTTGCTCGATATCAATAATGGCAACAGGTAGGCACTTGAAATATTCACAAAATACTCAATTGTATTTTTACTTTAATAATAAATACCTACTGTTGTTTACCTAGTCAATGGTACGGAACCCTTCGTGCGCGAGTCCGACTCGCACTTGGCTGGTTTTTTTATTTCACCTGGGTCTTTACACGCCCTTTCAGAATTTCGTGATTCTAGTTTTACAGCTCCAATAGTGGATTGGTCTTATGGAGAAGAGACCGAAAAGAAACTTCAAGGATACTCTTAATGGTTTTGCACTTAAATGGTTAGAAACTTAACGTACCTATGGAACATTAAAGTCCGTTTATCAATTAACTTTCATGTTAAATGAATTTTAATGTCTTTAATGGACATGGACGCTTTGGGCAATCTGCCTCGATCCCACCCTTGCTGAATAGCTAATATTTCCACTACCGCTTGACAGATTACCATGTGATAACTTGTCCTTACGCGACAGTAGAAGCGATTACTGCTTGAGATTATTATTTGTCCGATGCAGGATCATACCAAGTTAAAGTAAGCACTTGAAATTTTCCTTATTTTCAGTCATTACCCCCGGTTTTTTTCCTTTTGACCGCCACACTTAGAAATGAATGCGCGTCTTTCCACGCCAAGGAATTTTAGAACCGTAGTTTTTTTTTCGTCTATTGCCGACGGCGTGGTAAACACTTTTTCATTTGTCGGTTATACACGATTCAGATGTTCAAACGGTTAGGCTGGTCAAATCTCTAATCATTTTTTTATGTTAGTTGTTATGACTGGTTGACCAATAAGTTTCAACAATCGATTTATAAACTCTCATGAGTGTACAACGTTACAAAGGTACCCGCTGATTCTTTATATTTATGACTTCTCACTTCAAGGTAGTGAGCGTTGACCTGTGATTAAAAAGAAGAATATAAATGTAGGAACTTAATCGTATTAGCTATGAAATAAAATTTCAAATTAAACTAAAAAGTTCGTGCTTTTGTTTCACTAATCTATTGTAGCTGAAGGGTAGGCTGTGCTAATGGGCTTATGTATACATACGTACTTATTATTTTGAACACAGAGTGAAGGATTAAAATCATCTCAGCTTCTTCCACTATTGCCTTAGTGGTAAATACCCACAAATCCGCATATCTGGCAAAATTCAGAGCAAATTACCTATACCACCCGAATCTATCAAGACCTTCTGATTTAGAAGCCGCCCGCGTTGTGTTCGGTTATCCTCACAGTTTTTATAATTTAGTTTTAGAAAATTTACCTTTTCAAATATTATATACTAATAATTAATTAAACGAAAAAGTTTAAAGATCCCTTTACATTAAATGTCGTTCATTTGTTAAATTCACAGATTTCGTAAATACAGACGATAGTACTCAACGAATACATAATTATGTCGTATAGAGTGTAAGTTTCTTTCGACAAACTTGATTTAACGCATCGAACGCGTTCGGCGCTCCGATTGGTCGTTTCGTGCTCTCCACCAATTGGAGCGTCGAACGCGATCGATGCGTTAAATCGAGATTGTCAAAAAAAACTTACACCAGGGCTCCTGCTCAATTATGTGATGATATTACACTGTAATGTCAAACTTGATTAATTTTGCTTGTTATATTAGCATAGCTTGAGTATGTTTATAAGTCATCTTTAATATTGCAAAAATGTAACTAATTAATTGAACTCGTACTATTTAAACAACATAAATGTTCACAAAATAGCAACGATTGGACCAAAGACATGCAAAATATTTTTTTTAAACTATAAATATTTAAATTCCGAACGTTACATATTGAATTTTAATGAACTGGTTTCGATGTTTCGAGCGTTAAACATTGTCGGTGGGTGTTTTATATTCTTATAAAAATATAACTTAAACAAACAAGGTAATGATTTGAGTTTTAGTTGAGATACAATATCAGAAAATTTGTGCTTTTGTTCTTGGTGATACAGTGGTTGGTGTGAGTTATCACAGTAACTAAGTACCATTGAAGACATTTCTTCATGTGTGAAGTGTAGGACCTTGAAGGTTGCGTTTCAAAAGAATAACATCTAGTGAGTATAATATTGTCGTTTTTCCGTTTGTGGGATTTTGTCCTGTGTGAAATTATTATGACAAATGAGACATGATATGACGCTATGTTTCGTTCTCCTGGGTGTTAGTTATAATTAGTTTTATGACCATACTGGGAAATGAATCAGTTATTTAAAATTATTTTTTGTGAACTAATTACGTACACAAATTTCCAAGTTATTTTATAAGTTCACAGGAAAGGAAAGGGTTCTCACTGAAACTTTATATTAATTCAATACATATTTTTAGGCAAGGTCTAAAGGTCAGGCTTCTTTCAAGAGTTCTAACTGCACGCGATAGTATGAATTCACAACGAAAAGTTTCTGATAGCAAGAACTTGTCCCCGGGGTACAGAAGTTGGTATGCCTTTATATTAATTTACGCTTTTCGATATTTGCACTGATCTAGGAATTATAAGGGGATCAGTACAAATGTTCTGGAACTTCTGGACGTATAATTGCGTTGGAATCCTGTAAGCCATTTCGTAACGCCACCGACTTGCCAATTTTGGCAATTTAACCACTAGTCGGGTATTCGCCACACCTGGAATACCATAGGTTGGTAAATATTTTGTCGAGACGGGGCACGAGGCACAATTTCCGGCGTGGCGTGTTTCCGCAAGATATTCTCGGGTTACTTAGTGCTCTCAAATTTGTTAACACAGGCCAAGCGGGCCACTAGTTGTCAGGGTCTATTTTCTCACTATAAGTGTCGGGTTTTAATAGATACGCAATAAGATAAATTTAGGGAATAGAATAATATAATACCTGCTTGCTGACATTTTTGTAACGAAGCTTCGATTATGAATAAAATATTGATTGATATATCTGCTTTCTTTGTCCTTATCCCATTAGTTATGAAAGGATACTCGTGGACGAAAACGACAGTAATGTCACCATGTCATCATTTGACAGGCCATGAGATAATTTCTTCATGGGCAGTATTTTATGTTTACATTATTATATAGCGTCCGTCTGTCGGTCAGTGTGTCTACTCCTCGGGTCATTTAACCACCGCTTCTCTTCCTGCTAATAGTCTTATCGAAGTAATTAATGTCGCTGATAAGTCGTATCGAAGTATAACCCGTCGAATTTCTATTCTATTTGACTAAAATCTATCTATCCTCTTCTGCTGGATATAGGGCCTACCGCAAGTTGTGACACAGCTCACAGTCTTCTCCTCACACATTCATGTCTTATGTCTTTATGAGAAATTGTTTGTGGAAAGTTCCAAAAATAAAGGATAAAATGGTTTTGTGATCACGTGTTGTACCGATCAAGATCAAGGTAAATCTTTCTCAAAAAATGCTTGTTGTATTGGATATATAGGTATAGTCTAGCTAGAGCTAGCTACCTACATAGTCTCAACGAAACATACTAAGAGGAGTAACGATTAGATTATTCGTTGCCTTGTCGATTAAATAATGATGTATGTGATTTGCCACCTCAAATATCTTATAATAAATATTTATCTGAGTCTTAACACTACCTGCCTACCCTACTTATAGGGTAGGCAGTGTCTTTTGTCTTTATGAACCGCACGCCACTGATGATAGGTATCTATTCTAAGTTCACGACACGATACTTATTTAATTAAATTACAATTACAATGTACGACGATGCATTAAAATTGCAACGCATCTAAATACCATATCCGTGTTTTTTCAAGCAGTGTCAATTTAAAATGGTCCCGCGCGAGCTTGAGCAGCTTATTTTTTTATTATTCTGAATGTTAAGGCCTACCTTTACGACCTAAATAAAAATCGTGATGTCTCCAGTGTTCAACAAACCTACATATGTCACCTAACACGGATGTTACCTTTAACTTCACGACGCTGAGCTGAATATAAAACGAGATTCCTCCTACCCTTTTCACATATTTCTACCAATACTATGTAGTTAGTATCCTCTAAGACATCTCTTTACTACGGGTCAATTGTAATTACTCTAGTTGTTGGTTTATATGAGCATTTAGTTCGAGGAGATAAAACAACTGGAAGATCGATCGTTAAAGTTCGCCGTTTGTTTTAAGGGTACTCACAGTCTGCACATTAGCGAATAGTTAAGTGTTGATTGAGTTGACCCACAGCAATTTTTCATAATTAGGGAATAGATAATAAGGTGAGTAGCATTGGTCGTGCTTGGAGCAGTCGTTCTCAAATTGAAAGTGGCGCTACTGTCCCCGACCTCTCGTCCTGGCCCCTTGCCAAGAAGCCCGGTCGATTCGATGCCCCCTCGGGCGGGGTGGAGGGCATCGCCTGGGTAAGGTTCCAGTCGAATCCTATGTCTCGACCTTATTTCCAAACATATGTTTCTTACTTTCACTTTTAATGTGGCTTTAAACTCTTACGAAGGCCCACGGAACAAACGAGTATACACCATACATAGTAACCTACTTACGGTACTGTCAAATGAGCAACGCTCGCGCTGGTCTAAACCGCGATCGAACCGTTATGGATTTAAATTATTTCCCTAACATTTTTACCCCCTGCTCTATTTTATACCGACTGATTCACTATATTCAAAACTTGGCCTCAAGGTTCAAGTTTTGATGAGGTGGCAGCAGATTTTGCTCTATTCTATTATGCGGCGTTTGGATACCGTGGTCACGACTCATACAAGTTCATGCACAAAGGTACGACTACTTCCCTTGCTCTAATCTAGTTAAATTAAAGAGGTTTATTATATAACATAACATAGCATCACGCCTGTATTCTCCGAAGGGTTAGGCAGAAGTGTACTATTTATTGTACACTCACATTTATCCGATACCGTTATTGAGTCCCATGTAATAGGGGGCGAGCCTATTGCCGTCTACCGGACACTGAGAATTTCCATACAGAAAAACCCACACACTTTGACCGACTCGGGAATCTACCCAGCACCTCACGTTACTAGACCAATGACCAATGATTCTTATATCATATACTAAAGAGACTTTTTATGGCCAAGAGTGATGGTTATTTTGTAACATAGTCGCAGTTTGTTCTATACAGACTAAAAATGAGAAAGGTATTGACAATCATCATTCATTAATAAAACTCAACGTAGATATTATGTGTATCATACCGCTCTACCATCAGCTCTACTATCAACAGTAACCGAGTTCCTGTAAACACTTTCCATCATCATCACCAAGGCATCGGCACTAATTAGGATAAAAGTACCTATCCAGATAAACAAGTCTAAACACGGTGGTTCTACTATCAACAGTAACCGAGTTCCTGTAATGACCTTTCATCATCATCATCATTATCATCAGGTCATTAGCAATAGGATAAAAGTACCTATCGAGACAAATGAAACAAGCCTAAACACGGTGGTTCTACTATAAACAGTAACCGAGTTCCTATAAACACTTTCCATCATCATAAGCATCATCAGGGCATCGGTGCTAATTGGGATAAAAGTACCTATCGAGACAAATAAAACAAGCCTAAACATGCTGGTTCCATTATAAACAGTTACCGAGTTCCTGTAACCTTCAGGATCCATTATCAGGTCTTCGATGCCATCGGCTCCACCATCATGTTCTCTTCACCAAGAAGTATAAGAGGACTATGAACAATTATTGTACAAATTATTATAAAACGTCGTCAAAAATAATTCAACTGTTTACTTCTCTACTCAAAGTATCAATATGTTTTGGACTAGATTTATTCCAATTTATTGATTCAGAATCGCTATATTTTCTTCGCGAAAACGGAGCGCAGAGAGACACGTCGTTACTTTAGAAAACCTCGGCTGGCACTGATCTCGCGCCGGGTTGCAGGTCAGTTTATATGGTAATTTTAAAAGTTCCTTTAAAAATAGTTTAATACATTTTTCATATTTTTTTATTTTTCATATTGTTAAGGAAATATTCTAGTAAAGTAAAAAAAAAAATGTAATTTAGCCATCATTAAGGTTGTCAAAATTAGCTTTGAAAATGCCTAAAAATATATCATTTACGCTATGTTGTTTCGTAATTTACTTTAGAATGATAATAATTATTTAAAATGTTGTCTACTAGATTTGTATAAGAGTATATTTTTTGCCTTTATTTCACTATACTTTACCAGGTATCGAAGGATAAAGTAGTCATGTTTCGTAAATTGTACGAAACATGGTGTCAAACAATAGCCCTAGATTATATAATTATTAATAAAATTAAAAATGTTTCCTATTAGATTTGTTCTTTACAAAATTTCCTATTAAATGGAGGACTAACTCTAACTTTGACTCTCTAACTTTGATATATGATCTATACAATATAACGTAGTAATGTCAGGATGAAAAATGCCAATAACCGACCGTATGGCGTAAAGGCTCTTAACATGAAATAATAAATGAGTGATATTTTTATGGAACACTAACACGGACATTTACGGAAATCACCTCTATAAACATTATCAAATGTCAAGTATACTCATACATCAAGAGTTTTGTCGAATCTTCCATAAAAAGTCACACGTAAAGACGAGTAACGATCTAAAATCGTCTTTTCGTGCTACGTGGTGAACATCAAGCTCCAACGGACAACAAAACGTGCATGTACAGTAAATTCTGTACATTAGCTTCTCTAAATTATCCGACGGGTTACCTGATAATTTTATTAGTAATCGTCTTTGTTCGAACGACGAACTTGACTAGTCCGGGTTTGGGGCAGTAGGTTTATTACTTGGTTGTATCACCAAGTAAAAACGGCACCGTTTCTAAAGTCACGAACATCATTTGTCACAGATTCTTATTTCACTTCGATAAGTTTTGAAATAATATATATATTTCTAAAACTTCAAAGTTTGTTACTGCAGTTTTTCGTGAGAGTAACAGTGCCACCGTGATACTCATTGCCTGTTTTTGATTGCAAAGAATACACTGACCCAATAAGAATTTAATTTGATGAGCTGATTGCGCTTAATATTAGGTACTAATTTCCGCGAGCGGCTTCGCCCGCGTGGTTTAGAAACCCGTACATTCTTACAGGATAAAAAGTAACCTTTGTCCTATTCCAGACTATAATCTATCTCTGTGCCAAATTTCATCCAGATCCGTACAGCGGTTCTGGCGTCACTGAGTAACAAATATCCATCTAGCCATCCATCCATCCTCACAAACTTTCACATTTATAATATTAGTAGTATAGGATAGGATTTTGTTGAAACTATGTCGCATCAAAGCAAAGTGAACAACAAATATAAAGTGGCAAGCGCGCTTTACCAAGCTTCGGTCGTGGCTGCCGGTTTCGATGTAGTATTTCCTTCGGGATGGTTTCAAATACGCGATTCTCGAATTTGTTACAGTACTGACGTTGACAGACGGAAGTCTGGCCCTTCGGCGCAGTCCCTTTTAGCTTAATAAAACGTTGCATTAACTGAAGAGGCTTCATTTTATACCCAATTGGACCATTTCATTGTCCACGCAATGTCGTAAATTGTCAATGTATTTGTTACTGAATCATTGTACTGAAGTTTTTATTTGTAAGTGCGTACGTTTCTCATTTAGATTTATGTCCACCGAGAATTTTCTATTTAATTGTGTTTCTACTTAGGGCATTTAAAATAACGATTCATCCAATGAGTTTAAAGCAAGAGAGTTTATCTATCTATATAAATAAAAATCTATTACAAAAAAATGTAATCGCATAACTTCAGAATGGCTGTTCTTATTTGGCTAATTCTTTTTTTGTTGTGTTTGTAATTGTCAGGACAAGGTCGTTATAAAAGAAAATTGAAATTGTCAATTACACCTGTGCAAAGCCGGGGCAGGTCGCTAGTAAAAAATAATAATGACTTGAAAGTAGTTAAATTTAAAAAGTGCAACGGGGGTAAATTATCTCGAACATATTTAAACTAGTTAAAACCTATCATCCTGTAAATGCTGTGCTGTACATTAAATATACAGTCAACATTAAAGTTCTTGTATAATTCACCAACTGGATTTCTAACTACGAACGACTTTCTAAACTGTCTAGTTTGACCGCTTTTGTCTAAAACAAAAGACTATCTATCCCAGTATATTGTCTATCAGTAGTCTCTTACCAAGGAGTGATCGCTTTTATACTAAAGACTTGTCTTACAACAACGCTCCCTTGTTTACCGTTTAGGTTACGTTACGTGAATATTCCTCTACTCAAATGCCTGTCACGCAACAAAAGAGCTGTTGTCTGGATCATATAATATTTGCAGTTTTCCATATTCGAGTTTCACGTGCACCTTGACGTTTAGCGTTAATGAAGTTATCTTTTGCATAGTAATAAATATGATACCAGCGCAACCGACTAGCTAGCGAATATGATTTACCCTCAAGCTCGGAGTACGTGTTGCCATACCTCAACTAACATCATTAAGCTACGGTTAATTAGTCGTATTTTGTCTTAGAGACAAGATTAAGGTCAGGTTGCTTTTTATTTTTCCAGTCCCTTCTAAATATCTGATGCCTAGTAAGTATTGCTAGCCGTATTTAGATTACGATTTTACGTGGACACGAATTGAGAAGCTAACCCCTTTGACGTAGAATACTCTTAAGGCTCGTAGATGGTTGTGAATCGGCTAGGTTAACATGCGCTTGAAGCTGTCAATCCTTGAATGGGTGGCCTGATAACACAGAGACACTTTCCGTGGCTCGGAGAGCACGATAACTCGGCCCCGGTTTGCATGAATACCTAAGGTTACATATGGTCTTATTTTATTCCTAAAGGGTTAGTTCGTAATATTATGATAGGCATATTGGGCAGTGAGTACCTACTTGAGCTTGAGTGACTATGTTATTGCGGAGTGACTAAGAACAAACAGACAATATAAGTCAGTTTGGTGTCAGCATCGAAATAATATGTTCAGTCCCTGAACATGACATACTATTTCGATGGGTGTCAGTCACTCTGCGTTTATATGCAGAGTGACTGACACTTATCACTCTATTTATCAGGTCACCCATCCAAGGATTGACAGCTTAAAGTGACACCCATCGAGATATTATTATCTACCGGTATTTATATTAGGGATGTTACGGAGGTGGATTTATCGGAGGCGGAATCGGAGTCGGAGGTTCTCGTAGTGACCTCCGCGGAGTCGGAGGTGAATCGGAGTCGGAGTCGGAGCAAATCTATGAATGTAAAATGTAAATAAATAAAAAAGAAAAAACTTGCCGCAACTCGTTTACTCTTCGTTCATCAGTTGCACAGAACACATATACGCAGTCAGTTGTCAGTGTCACATAGAAAGCGCTCGGTAGCGCTGCAGCGATAGCAAGTCATAACTTGTAACTCCGATATATACCTCCGAAAAGAGCCGGATTCGGAGGTGTAATTTTAATCGGAGCTTCCGACATATCGGATTCGGAGTCGAAGCTCCGTAACATCCCTAATTTATATTCATCTGTTTAGACTGAAATCGATGTCCAATGTAGACATTACAATGCTAAGCAAATGTTGAGAGGCAGAACAAGACTTGTTTTTATTTTAAAACTCGGATGTCGCCCATTGTACATAATTATTCGGGGCGAAAATTAGATGGTATTTTAGCCATTGACGAGGTTGTTGGTGAAATCAAGGGCCTATATTTTATTATGTGATTAATAACAGAAGTATCATTAATTCCAGTCATCCTTTCAAAGCAACCTCTAATTCCCCATCTGCGTTCGCTTGGGAGACTTCTATCGGATATCGGAATCTACCGTGGTATTCTGAGAAATGTATTCATCTTTTGCGAAGAAAAAAATATGCTACTTCCTCTATATTTCCACCCACACGGTGTTCCAACGGTTGTACACAGAATTCGTCGACATCGTTTTGCCAGCTATAGTTTTCGCTATAGTTTTATCTTTCTCTTTCCAAATACAAAGTATAAAAAGTCAAAATACAAGAAAATCAATCTGCATCTATTTATAGTGCTCCGAACTGAGAGAAGAAAAAAGGATCTGATAATTTGAACACCTCGAAATGACAGAGAAACAGCACAGAACAAAAGGAAACGAGCACTGGTGCATCTTGTTTCTAACGACGTTTGACACATTACACTGATGTTTTTGTAATGTAATCCATTAATTGGATACTTTCGTAAAAAGCGCCGTAAGGTTCTCGTTAGTGGAGGTTAGAGGATTCCCGTGTAAATAAGTAGTCCAGCAGTAACGTGTTTGTCATCGTGTCGTAATTTGTGTAAGAATAGTCTTGTAATGTATGCAAATAGTGAAATCTGTCATAATATACATGTATGGCGGAGCATCATAGAACTTGAGAACGGCTCCACCGACTTGGCTGATTTCTTTTTTGTTGTATTCGTAATTGTTAAGACAAGGTTTGTATGAAAGAACATTTCTGGAAAATCCACCGAAATTGTCGGAAATTTTGATGGTATTTTTGTATGAAAATCTCAATAACTTCATTTTCTTCATTAATAAATTGCACCCGTGCGAAGTTGGGTCGGGTCGCTAGTATATATATCCTAACTTAATAATATTATAAATGCGAAAGTGAGTTTGTTTGTTTATTTGTTACGCTTTCACGCCTAATCCATTAAACCGATTTTAAAAATTCTTTCTCTGATGGACAGCTTTGTTATCAGCGAGTAAAATAGGCTATATTTTATCCCCATATTCCCACGAGAACGGAAATCCTAACTAATATTATAAATACAAATGTGAATTTGTTTACGTTCATACTGCCAATGTCAAATGTCAAATCAATGTCGCTCGCAACCATAGTTTTAGAATAAGCGGAATCCTAAGTCTATGCTCGCAGATGACGTAATAGAACAAAACTAAAAATAAAATATTTGCAATGACTGCAGAGGACTCTTTGACAAATTCTGTGAAAAGAACCTCAATAATGTTCAAACTTAAAAATTGGTACGGTCGAATTTGGCCACAAGGCGACTGGCTGGTTTCGGTTATGCTTATAGAAGGCAATTTTATAAGATAGGTTTTACCTATAGATTTCAGATCTAAGAAAATTGTTTGTTCTCAGAAATATATCAATATCCTACCATCCTACCTATCCTATCCTACTTCCTACTATAAACATAAATGCGGAAGTTTGTGAGGATGGACGGATGTATGTATGTTTATTACTCTTTCACGCAAAAATGGCTGAACGGATCTGGATGAAATTTGGCACATATATGGATTATAGTCTGGAATAGCACATAGGCTACATTTTATCCCGGGAAAACGCGGGCGGAGCCGCGGACAGAAGCTAGTATATATATGTATATGTCTACATGAAGCATCCAAACTCAAAACTGTACGTACTAATTAACTTGTAATCCATCGCATTGATCGCTGCATGATGAATAGTAATTATCATGCAACATTAAACCGATTAAAAGCTAAATTCGCGTTAATACCCAAATACGGGTTATAACGCGAATTCACCCTTGCATTGCTTTAATATGTGTACATAATTTAAACAAAAAACTATGTCTGAAGCAAAAAGTGATGTCCATTTTTTACATTTTATTTAACCTGAAGGCTTGACTTTTTTCATTGAAATCAAGTGGGTACTTACTATCTGTAATAGATTCTATACTTTAATATAAATAAATTATAATGGGCTCGTGTTTTCATATTCTGCTTGGAAGAGCTTTTTATACTCAAAGGAGCAATAGAAAAGGGATTACCTAGAAAAGTATGAAGAAAGATTAAAATGAGGATTGTTTATAAAAGTTCTTTGAAAAAAGCTCAAGTTTCAAACGGCCGTGGTCAAGTACTTAGTTTGTAACTTCAACTTCTGTACCAAGATTATGTAAGACGGATTGTAATTTGAAGGGAGGATATACACATATTGTAATTTCAAGACAAAGTTTTACACTCGATTTAAAAGATTATTAACTAAATATGAAATAAGGAATTCATTTTCAAAAAAATATTATATTGATATCGTATAAAATAAATGAGTTATGTGAGATTATCAATTTTATTTATCCAGTTCGTGAAATAAAATAAACACAAATATCACCTCTGATACATAGATATTATACATATGTATGTTCTGAGTATAGATTAAATGGAAACGTGAATTTTCGAATATTCCCTGGAGCCATGATTGATTAAAAACCGAGTCGGCAAGCCTGCTTCTAATGATTTTTCTTTCTGCCTTCATATTATGTCTAGATAGATTGTGTACATATTTCAGCAAGAAAATATTGACCAAGACCAACACTGAATTAATTTTAAAAGTCAGTTCTTTTTATTTGTTGTGCGGATAACCTTTACTGACCAATTGGCTCACTTCCCTTGACATAATTTAAAAAGGAAGTATGCTACAACTATTATTCTCAACAGCATGGACGACATCGAGCTGAAGAACATCCAGCTGCAGTTCCCCAGCGCTCGTCGATTCAGCGGCGAAGGAGGATGCACTGAGGTGCGCGTACGCACCGATCGTGGCGACATCGTCGTCGCTGTGCAGGGCGACCGCGCCAAACCCGCCATCTTTACGTACCATGATCTTGGACTCAACTGTGAGTATTTATATATCATGTTATATCCTTTTTCGTAGCTGCACTATCTTGGCTTAATGCCAGCGTCGGGTTTTCTGTCTGGAGGAGATTTAGTCTTTCCTTGCGGTACCTATTTATGAAATCATGCGAATGTAGTGCTACAAAATTTGCTGTAAGAATATAATTTAACAGGAATATTCGTCGGCGTTAAATTCACTTCGCCTTATTTTAAATCAAATTGATGTCTTTAATCTGATTATTATATGAGCTGCGGATCATACCTGTGGCTCCTGGTATAAATGTTTTCCTAGATAATTACCGAGTAAATAAAAGATTTTTTCAATTATTTCGATTTAACATCACATCATACATTTTGAAAATCTAAATAAGTAGTACCAACACAATGAAAAATCTGTAAATTTTTCGTGGCCATGATACCCTTGCACTGTACTTAGCTGTGTCGGCGCATACAAAGGTTGCTCTCCAAGATTGTAAATTGTGCGGCCGTATGATGAATAAGTATTATATCTAATGAGGAAAATTGTCGCACGCGCCACAACAATGCACTATTTGCAGCATGCACAGAGGTTTTGTGTCATACGTTCTGTCGCGGTGCGTAAACATTGACACGTTACTACCTTTAATGTAGTACTTTATTACCATTTTTGTAGTGTACTTTTAATAATGAAAAATAACACTGAACTAATGAAGCGTTTAAAAGATGAAATTTTTATTAAAAACAAAAACATTTAGAATTCTAGTTATATTAATAAGTACAACGCAAAAATCCTTTGAGCTGGCAAAGAGTATTTCAGTAAACACTTTCCCTCATTATTCGTTCAAAACAACTCTTTATTATTTAATTAAAGCAATACCTAACACCTGGAATGGTCGGCGCTTTCCACACCTAGTACATATAATACAACAACAACTGCCGGCGATTTTATTTCGTAAGCTTAGGCCGATTTTAAAGCCATTTGTTTTCCATACATGAGTAAATAAATCGGAATAGCTTTGCGAGAATCCAAAGGTGGTTCACATACTACATTTACATTTTAATACATAGGTATATAGCGTAAAGTTTCTGTACGTCTCATGTTAGAGAAGCAGAATGGTTTTGACTTTGATTACTCCACTCTATTAACACTCCGTTTAGATGTATAATTTATTAGCGCATTTGTGTAACTCCCGAGCTACTCGCACATACAAAGTTTAAAATCGATTAAAGGATACTTTGTTCACAGTTTAGCATGTACTTACTCTGGAAAAATCTTCTCTTTTGCGTCTTAAATAAAAATATTTGATTTTATTATCTGTTCGCCGTGGACGTCTGCTTCACAAAAGGCAGGTGAGGTCGTTCGGAAAACGAGATTTTACGGCAGCTACAAACTGTGCTTCATTCTAAAAATAGATATATGTAATAGTTAGGAAAGCGTTTTTTGTGATAATATAATTAATTTTTCGCTCATTCATCGTATTACAATATTTCCTATAACTTATGAATACCAGTTGGAAAAGACATGGAAATTGATTTAACGTCACCCAACACTCTCGGTATATTTTACACAGGTGGTTAGAGGGAGCTTATAGTCCAATTTAACATCCTTATCATCAAGTTTTTTAGTACAGTAATTGGAATACATAAACCAGTGGGTTATACAATGCTTAACCAGCAAAACGAGATTCTAGGTCCTCATTTTAATGAGACCTTTATTGATTACGTAAGTTGGGTTACGTAATTTGCGTGCCACTAGAAAGTAAGACGACGTTTTCAGGTGGTAGATACACGTATATTACTGCGTATAGAACAAGATAGCTAACTGGTATATGCTCAGGATCACGCTAGGTATATCAGTGAGTGATGTCAAATGGTATTGTTTTATAAATTACGAAAGAAACTTATGCGACGTTTTGACATGCTTAGCATCGATCACAATTACACGCCTTCATCCATCGAAGCTGATGGATAATAGCTTTTTGGAAAGCTAAACATTGATGGCATGTCAGAGGAATCAGAACAATGGATAGTAAGTTTTGAACACGTAAAGGTATGTTGTACGTTGAACCTTTGTGCGCCAATATCGACGATACGGTTCGATTCAACGATTTCTGTTCTTTATTATTCTTTTTCAAACTGTCATTTTGGTTTTCTGTTTTATTATTCTTATATACAGGTCTATATTGTTTGCAGGTCATGTCCATTTTTACTGTATTTCATGAAAAAGAAAAGTGTCTATTATATTATCATTTGATGATTTTATTTGAAGATTGATCAATGTGTGCATAGATGTCACTTTAATGATCTTTCACTTTAGATGTCTATATATTTTTATCCTACAAGCCGTAATTAAAACTATAATTCAATGGTTTACAATCTGTATTGAAAAAACAACTTTCCATCCAAAATATAAAATATTTCAAGATTCATAATAATTAGTTTCATATTGAAACAATTTTAATGTATAAAAAGGAACCATTTCGAGACAATTTGCGATGTTCACTAACTTCTGCCCGAGAGTCATTTATTACCTGTCCATTTGACATTAAATGAATTATTAATGACTATATTACGGCAAACGAATCGGTTTTCTGTTAACCATGTTTTTTTATTTTACTTATAAACGAAATAAATGTTACATTTTTAAAATGGCCTGCCATCTTTTCCTTCTGCATATTTTTTCTCTTCCGCAATAAAGTATGAGTAGGTATAGAAGCTATAATATTGTAGAAAGCTAGCAAGCCTTATATTTAGCCAAACTTATATTTCTATGTCGATATTTTCTACTCAAACAGTTCCAATTCCGGAATGAACTCTACTCGAAATTGTAATTTTTTGGAGAAATTCGATCAAATAGCTTGAGTTCTTAGTCCTCAGTCTTCGTTACTTCGTTAGGAAATTAATGAATACTTTACTGAAGCATTTCGTTTTTGATTCGTAACATTTTAAGCCTTTATGTAGGTATTTAATTTAAATTATTGCCTGAACAATGAGATATTATAATTTCTTACTTTGTACACCGATTGTTAGACTCGCTATTTGTCGAGCACAATAGGCCAATGAATAAAATCGCATGTCACGGTCTTGCTCTGGCTGTATTTCAGCAGCTATCGAGTCCATTATAATTTTTCAAAATGAGTAACTATAGACAATAATTTGACACAAGGTTGACCAAATTAAGTTTTCAATACCATACGAACCAACGAACCGGTAATCCAATAAATTTATTTTTACTGTTTTAATAAAAGAGTTTTTAAGTGGAACGGTGACACAATCATTCACTTAATTATAAACCGTGCTAATCGAGTACTATTTCATGTCCCTTATGATTCTTATTGTATTCGTTGGTTAAGTGAGTAATTAACACTCCCTTCACTACCGGGCGATAATATAAATGGGCAATTAATTAGTGCGGTTGTCGATTAAACCAATTAATTGGGCTGATGTCATTCAAACCACCGCTTTCATTATATCAAAGAGCCAGATTGTCACACATGGAGCAAATTAAAATACGAATGCAGCTCCGAACCAATCATTTAAAATTATTAAAATAGGTAGTTGTCCTTTCGTTCCTATAATTTCAAATTTTGGTCGTAGTATCCAATATAATACGATATATTTTTGGGGGTCACTCACGGTAAATGAATTCCCAAAGGCAACATAAAAGCGGATGAATTAGTCGGTAATACTTAAAATCTGTAATAGGCTTCCTGCTTCAACTTTCAGAATCATCCATCGGTAAAAATGCGTTCGGCTTTCATGTTATGAGGAGGTTCTTAAGAATTTTATTTTCAGTAATAATTGCCTATTAGGTACCCAGACATGATTGCTGTTGCGAATATAGTCATAGTTAATTATGTTCGTATCGCTTTGAATTTAGGCCGGTACCTATTTGTTTGTTGCGGACATCGGTCGTTGATTGTCGGCACCGACCGAAGCGCATTAGCGCACCGATTAGACAATGCCGCGACACGTTCGACTGTTGGCCCCAGCCGCTTTGCGGGAGCGCGGATTTTCGGTATAATTATATGTGTAAAACACTCCATATGCTCCTTATTCATGTAGTCATCCGCAAGCGACGTCCGCGACCGATGTCCGCCACAGACTAAAACCGGCCTTGAGCATTTTACATTTTGATATTATTCTCGGTCCATCCATTTTGGCTTCGAGTTATTGGGCAAAGGCACAAAGGCAGTGTATGTGAAAGGGACGTATATTCTCGTGTTTACGCCCATCTGTCCACACTCCCACAGCCTTGAGTACGTTCCTATTCACATTGTTTAGACTAGTACTGTTTACTGTACCGTTCATGAGTTATTGATTAGCACGTTCTATGTCGAAGCATCAAACTATCAGGTGTAATAAATAATATAATAGCAATATTTCTTTATTTAGCTGTATTATACGAAGACCGTGTTGATGATGATGATAAAAAGTATGAACATTCGATAGATATAAGCATTTTATGTATGGTATGGTAAATGTGATAAATCCAGAACATAACATAGGATCACGCTTGTATTCCTCAAGAGGTTAGGTAAAGGTGTACTATTGTACACCCACATTTCGCCGATGTTGTATTGAATTGGTAACTATTAATAACATTTGTTAATTATTAATAATAACCACATCATTCGTTTATACTGGGTATTTATAATGAATCATTACATGTGAAACATTTCAATAGGCATCAGTCTGTCGTTGGAGCAAATTCGAAATTCGAAACCCTTTCGATTTTATTAAAATCCGTTCAGTAGTTTCAAAGTTATAATGTCGTTTGAGACTGAAAGCGGTGTCATTAAGGGACTTCGGTGAATTTTGTTAAAAATTGCACTTTACTAAACATTCCTTTATTGAATACTAGCTATTGCCTGGGAGTTCGTTCGCTATTATTTCGTAATTTGCAAATAACCGTATTTAAATACATTGATATTTTGTTTTGGTTGACCACGAAAAGACTATTATATACAATAGAATGTTCAAATTATTAGGATCTTAGTAAAATTTATGTACTTTATGATTTATTTTATTTTATTTATTTATTACAAGTCCAATTTATTTATTTAATAAATATCATCCAAATCTCTTTGTCCAAAGCTCTACTTATGGTCTATAGTTATGATGGGACCATCTGTTGTATACTCTCTTTTTCAGTCAGCTTGTAATAGTATAAATCTTATGTATACAACCTTTCTTTTGTTGTTGTGCGTAATTCTCGGTATGTTAAGCACAAAGCCGGGTACGTCTTAAAACTGCGGCCAGACACCGGAGGACGGGCAGCAGCGTCCTCTCACTAATCGGTGAGACTGCGATCCCCAAGCCGCCTGCCAAGCGTGGGGATTATGGCAAACCCCCCCTTGAGGGAGGCCTTCGTGCAGCAGTGGACGTCTTCTGGCTGATGATGATGATGATGCACAAGCACATGTACACTAGCAACTTAACGCACAGTAAGAGTAAAATACATATGTGCTTGTTGCTGGCGAGTGTTCCTGCGACAATATATTACCGGTACTAAATATCAGTCTGCGGTAGTGGCCGCCTTTAATGATACTTTATATAAAATAATCGAGTTAGTTCCTCTTACACTAGTTTCCTACAGTATAAATTGCTTGTTAACGGTAAAATGAGGCTGGTGAGGTGAGGAAGTTCTGCCTTAACCTTTCTGTGAAAACTTAAATGATATCAAGTTAACAATTTAAATGTTTCCTTATCGTAACATGCTTAAAATATATTGTAATAGAGGACTGAGTACCTAAGGACGTGTATGACGTACATAGACCGACCGTACCGAAAAAGAAATATAATATTTGTATAGGAACCGAAACCTATTATCAATCCGATAATCAATCAAATTCTACAAAGCCTTGGTTCACAATATCCATTGTCCATCTGTCATCATTATTTACCTACTTACCTAATGATATGAAGACTGTTATTGATTGTACTAGCCGAAATATTTATTTATAATATTTAGAACTAGAAATATATAAGAAGTTCTTCTGATTTGATAAAATGAAATTACCTAGCACGCCTTAGGATCTGTTCGTTGTTGAATATATTTATTTTTTTATCAAAAAATTCTTTTATAAATGAAACCACAACACAAAGTTCAGTTCACGATTTTTATCTAGTTACCGAAATCTTTAAATCGCTTGCGTGTGGCGGTTTTCCGATGACGTCAGAAGGCAATGTACCCTCGTGTTACGTAAACAGCTGTACCCCCGCCCTCCACAGAGTCGGCGCTGATGTCACTGCGCTTCATTGCACCAACAGACGCTAATTAATTTACCTACGCTTCGGAAAACACGTTAAACCCTCGTCCTAATATTTAGTGTTAAAACGAATCCCGGGGCCCCGCGTCCGCTAGACCATGACGCTCCTAGAAAACGGTAAATTACAGAATATCGATAAATCTTCAACGCTTCCTGAAGCGTATAATTTCTATATCTACTGCTTGTGAAACTTTCAGCTTGGCGGCTTATCCTCTACGTTTCAGCCTGTTGCCGCCGTCGTCGGCCCCTTTCTGGGCGATATTAATTTATTATTATTGGGGACTCCTTATTACCTCTCTAGTCTCTCAGCAATGTAATAAGATTTACAGTAGCGTGAGACTGTAACCGATCGTATTGATCAATCATATAAATACGATAAAATAAATTGTGGACTAATTTTATCTCTACAACCTTAGATAAGATTGCGACTCTTTAGGATCTAAAACTACAATTTCCATAGTCATAAGATCGAACTAGAACCGCATTATATTTTCCCTTTGAGCCAACATTGACGAAACCAATACAAAGAGACGTGTAAGTATACAACATTTACTTGTCATCTAGTCCGTGTTCCGATGAACAGAGATTATCCCTCTTAACCTATCCGTTGCGGTTGGGCCTTGGGGTCCGATCCCGAATACAATCAAAATAGGTGTTTTTCGCTATGGAATCAGATGCCATGCTCCATTATAATCGCGAAGGCAACCTAAATTAAAAAGGTAGGTATAAATAAAAAAGGCAAACATTAATTGTCTTTTAAATTAATAATTATAAAATATAATCGATGTTTCTGAGCACTTCAATACTTATATAACATATAAATATAAACCCCGAAAACTTATTTAAGAATCAATACAGAATGGTTGGAAAAAATTGTTAGTTAATGTAAAATAGGCAAAATTTGTGACCTCGAAAAATAAGCTAAATAAATAAGTCAATCAGACCCACAAAGACTCCACAATATGGGCGAAAACGTTTTGGCACCATCACTTTACAAATTCGTAAAAAGGAATTCGTCATCCCCGAACTTTGAAAGTGCACTAATTTCAAGGTTTCCGGACCAAAAACGATTTCGTGAAGTCAATTTGAATTAAGTAGGTATATCCCAATAGGTATAAAATATTTTTTGCGAACTGTCGCCGTAGAAGACTTGTACAGAATTTAACGATAGCCAAATATGTTTATACCAAAGCTGTTTTATAGCCAAAGGCCGGTCGCAAGATGTAAATTTTTATATAAAACGACAGTTTGTTTCTGACATATGGCTGGTAATAAGAGTTGGTTACATGGGGTAACCAACTCTTATCACAAGTCATATGTCAGAAAAAACTGTCGTTTTCAATCGTGAGACAAAGTTACCGAAACTATGGAGTTTCGGTAACTTTGTCTCACGATTTACTACACTCGAGATTGGAATATATCGGATATTGTTTTGTTTTGTTTTTCTTTTTGGTGCCACATTAACGCACAAAAAAACCAGTGCGACCATAACTTTACTTATACTTAGCCTAAATTGCAAAATTACTATAGATCACCAGACCAGAATAAAATCTTTTCTGGATTACCGCTACAGTGGTCTTAGGAGAGTAATGCCATAATCATCTACTGGTTCACTAAATAATTCTTTAGTCTCACCTTTCAATAACCACGAAAAGATAGAACGTTTTTATTATTCGTAGCAGTTCTATAGCCCCACGATATGGTAAACGTTGCTATTGGGTGGAATATCATCTGTTTATAAAATATTTACTTACGTAGTGGGACACCAAAAGCTTGTCAAATAGTTTACACTTCGCTTTGACGACATAAAAGCGACAGCTAAGCGGCGCACCAGCAGTGGCGAGGCGCAAATCGGCTTTATAGGAAAATGCAAACTGTTAGGCTATATCTGCGCAAAGGCAAAAGACACCTACAGTAGGCGTGATTGAGTGGTCTTCTTTGAAACTTCGATACTAAACGTATGCCAACACTGACGATTCGTGGTTTTAAAGGTTCCGTAACAAAATGGTTAAATATCTTATATGCTGACTTCTGCGTTTTTCAGTTTAATAAACTTAAAATTCGGGAAAATCATAAAACATATTGACCCAAACAAATTTCAAGTAAAACATTGTTTTTCTTGAGCTTTAAATGAGGTGCTAATAATATGATATGAAGGATATGGCAAGTGTTTGTATCATACAAAATAGCATTTAGAAAAAAAAAAAACGATAAGAAGCAAAACTCCTGAATGGGTATTTCACCCATATCTTATTTGCACAGCCGAATTCCGAAATGACCATGGGAAATATTGGAAATAATATAATATTGAAAAGAAAAATAAAACGCGGATGCTAACTCAGTTTCATATTTTTTAAATACACAGGAGTTACTCTCGTTCTTGACCGGCTTTTTTAATATTTTTGGTTACAAACAGCGTTAGGGAGTAAAGGCAAGTATGTAGTTTGGCTTTAAAATGAAATCCATGCTGACCCGTATGTAAGAAAAACACACCATGTACATATGTACAGTACACACGTAGGTACTCACCGCAAGCAACGGCTTGGGCCAAATTTCATTACTTGCACATTATTGCATTATCTCTTGAAGCCGCAATCAACTTAGGTGGGTTCAAGATAACCATGTTAGGACTGGCATTGAAAATCTGGTAGAATTTATTTTTAAATCTGAACTGATTATGTTTCTTTACTCAAGTATTTAATTTTGGTATCCTGCGTGCATCACGCTTTCGTAGATCTAAAATATGAAAAGTAAGAATAGAACGATGTTAAGCGCTTAGTTTGTTGAGCGTTTATTTATTTATGTGGTGCTCAAATATGGTAGGGTTTTGTCACTTCACGTTCTAATGACCCTGTATCTTAAAATAGCATGACAAACACCCTCATTAGATAAAGCAGATTGCTAATAAATGATTAAGGGATTTTCCAATAACTGGATAAAGCTCAGATTACAACACTATGCAACACCAAAAAAATCACTAATATCCCGAATTGTAATTATAATTATTAATTACTATTAAAAATCAGATAACAAACAAACATTTTTTTATTTAGATATCACATCTCAAAACATACATAGATAGCGTATATCTTACTTTTTTTACTTTCTCAACACTTCGCTAAGTGAGGCGAAAATTAAAGAATTAATTTTTGTAGGGTCTGACATAGGAAAACTCACGAAAGATCCCGCTTTTTTATCTAGCCTCAGTTCCATGGAAAAAGAGCATGGTTAGCCTTTGTTGACGTCACAGAACATTTCCTCGGCAATCACATACGGATTTCCATGAAATAATTAAATTGATGCTTATCATAAACTAGGATGCAATATGTCGTTGAAACTCCATTTCCTACATTCCCGTTTGAGTTTCTTTCCGGAAATCATGGGTTTAGTAACCAATGAACACGGAGAACGCTTTCATCAAGAAATGGCAGAGCTTGAGAAGCTCTATCAAGGTATCAAACTGCTTTTGGGGCATTCAGGGGGATACTGCAACTACTGACTACAAGATGAAATACAATTGCTCGAAAAAATACATGTTTTTTTAATAAAAAATAATGATTTTTGTCGCTAATTCGTGTTATTTAAATAAAAATCAATTATTGCTTTTCACTGCGAAATCTGACGTGATATAACAGTTTTATTTATAAACCTTATTGACTTTAAGATTAGGAATCATAATTACATACTGTAATCCCAATGAAAAAAAGTATTAAATTTGTTGCATAGTGAGTTATTCCTCTGACAAGTCCATACAAAAACTGTTTCAACTTCAAATTAACAGATAAATAAATTTTATCTGGACATTAAAAAATCAGGCCTTTACGAAGTTAAAATTAACATGAACTAATTATTTCCTTTGTTTTGACGGCATGGTTGGCGCAGTGGTTGATAGACTGATCCTCTACGTGTTGCGGAACTAATATTTTTATGATAATCTGAGGCTGTTTGTTCTTGAGAATATTAGTGTTGGTAAAGGCACCCACAATACAGGAATTAATAATAAAAAAAAATGTGTTTAATAATAAAAACGATGATTTATTGAAACAATGATGAATTTGTTTTGCCTGAAGACTTTACTTAGTTGCACCACATAAAATGATAAGCGCTCTTATTTTTAAATTTGGAAGTTGCTAATCCTTGTATTACAATTTGTCGCATAACTACACTATCAATTTGTAATTATACGTAGACTATATTTTATCTCGATTTAGATATTTCGTAGTTGGAAAGGAATTCTCTATAATGCGAAATAAGGTCTATTATTGTGTTATGTAATGTTAGCATTAAGATCAATCAAAAATTTAAAAACCTTTCTATTTATCTTAGAAACTTTTTAAGAAAACACTTCTGAAGTCTATTAATTATTACCGCGACGTAAAATGAACAACGAACAGAGAAGAGAAACAAAGTTGAAGAACCGAAAGAGAAAAACATTATAATTATTCTAAGTCAATAAATACGAATGTATATTGTATGTGGATAAAATTCAAAGTTAGAATTAATATTTATTTTCCGATTCTTACTGTGATTTGATATTTGATTCTATCGAAAATGCCAAGTAAATATTCCAATGTATTTAGATACAAAATGTTGAGTTGAAACATGAAGTCCAATGACGTTTCCTTTTTACTGGAATTATTATATTATTACTAAAACCGCGACGATCAGTCAGGATTGTTAGTTGGCTTGTTATACCTATAATACCGTGAAAATACTATGCAGTATAGAAGCTCGCTCTCGGCACGTTTTAATCCAATGAATACTTAGCTACGAGACCTGTATTACGTAACAATGTAAATACTTATAGATTTTTGTTCTACAAATATGCGTTTCATGTTAATCTAACTTTGTCCACACTGCACCACACAATTTTCTCCTATTAGGCAGTAACGGCCGAAAATCTGTAAAAGCCACATTTCCCGTTCTAGTTTCATTTTCATTCGGAATCCCGATGTCGAATTACGTAAGAGTTTCCTTTAGTGCGACCTCGGGCTAGCCGCTACAACTCCTGCTTTTCTAAACTTGTTCGTTTATTTTTTTACATTGCTGCTTTTATATCAAGCAGTTGTTGTAAAACGCAAAAGGAGCAAAAGAAACAATGATTCATGCTAAATTTTGACATGGATTCTTTTCCGTATCGAATATGTCGCAAGGAAAATTGCACACAAAGGTCATACATATCCTAAGTACATTTTATTGTTATATATAGTTGTTTATTATTGGGAATAAACACTTATATTACATTATATTATTTTTGTGTCTGCCTCATTGGTCTAGTGGTCGCAATCGTGAATGCTGAACGTGAGGTCTTGGGTTCGATTCCCAGGCCATGTAAAGTGTTATTGGGTTTTTCTGTATGAAAATTTTTAGTAGTAGCATGGAGTCTGGAACTATGTCCGGTAGATGGGAATAGATTCGCCGCCTATTAAATGGGGCTCAATTACGGCATCGGCGAAATGTTGATGTACAATAGTGCACCTCTGCCTCAACCTTCGGGGAATACAGGCGTGATACTATGCTATTAGTTTTATGTAGTGAACAATCACTTATATACCAAATTCTGTTACGTGATGTTACTTTTCTGATTTTCATTTATTCCAATACACGTCATAATAATAAACGGCTAAAAGCTCGTTAAACACGTAAAATGGAAATGACGTACATACTGATTGTACGCGCATACTGTAATTTAACACTATATTTTATGTTGATCAGGTTATAGGATGCAAAGCTCGCTCCACTGAATCAAGTAATTATTGAAAGCGACCGCGTATAGACGGAACCTCGCCTTTACCGTGCCTTTGTAACTGGCCTGTGTTAGCTAGAGTAATCAAGCTGACACTTCGGTTGATTGCTTGCACTCTGCCATTAACTAGCAATCACTATGTAGTGATACCCCTTACCCCTTTTCAGGACTTGACCTACGATTTGGACCAAGTGAAAAGCAAACTTAGTATTGATATTGCAAAGAATGAAAACGAAGTAATTAACTGTTCGTGGATTCGAGGAACTAACAATTATAAGTCGCAGATATACTCGTTAACGAATTAACAAGTCACAGTTCCCTTTTACAACGGCATAAATATCTCGCTTGTTGCAAAGGCAATAAACACCATTACTTACGTATTATTATTACTATGATTCTGGCTTCCGATGCGTATCAGAAACTATTTATATACATATGTCGCTCCCCTGCTGACGTAGCCTGATTAAAACGTACATATATAGATAAGACAAGACAACAAGGAAGATTAAAAAACTCTCGGGATTTTATACCCAACGCCGGAATAAACAATGTTTCTGGAGTAAATATAACTCGCGTAGTTTAGTTTACGAAAATTGTGTACACGTTCTGAATATAATTGCGTGGGTATGACGCTATACAGATTCGTCGGGTATTTATTAGAAAGGGATAACATGTTATTATAAGCGTGAAATGGCCAGTTTTCTGGGACAACCGCGCTTCTGGCTGTGAATGAGACTTTTTCAGTCATTCACGTCTTCAACACACTGAAGAGCTTCGAAGAATAGTTGAAAGGACTCTCACTGTGACAAGTTTACTTATATGAGTTTAAAAACGCGTCGCGAATACTGAATACTACTTCGTTCGGTTTTTGGGTCACTACCCTGAATTGGTTTGTTTGTTACTGGAAATGGATTTTATCGTTATTGAAGTGGAGGTTTTTGTTTCCAGATTTGTGTTAAATTGTCGTTGCAGTTTATGAACCTTCTTTATGTTCGCTTCTCCGTTCATAAAACTTATGATATAGGGGCCTTTCAATAGGCGCAACGTTCTGGATATGATGCGTAAAAAAACTGTTAAACGACAATTTTTTTTTTATATGACCACGATTTCCTTGGTAAATATTTATATAATCTTAGTAAATAAGGAATAATATAACGTATTTATTGCGAATCTAATGAGATCAAGTGCGAACAGTACGTCGGCTCTTTTTTGCTATTGTTTGAATAGTAAACTTAAACGATGAGTAAACATATAACAGCAAATCAAATTCCACGTAAGTAATTGTGAATAGTAATACCTAGTAGAACCTACATATTATATAATAATACAAAAGGAACTCGATGGTGAGATAGTGTCGTAGAAATGTCTAACTTATACATTCTAGGTGCTGTCTGAACTTTCCGACGTCAGACACGTGTATAAAGTTTGCATGAACTTTCATGTGACATAATATGTAGATACTCTAGTAGCCTGCTGTATATCCCAACTTCCCAATACATTTTCTCAGTTACAATGTATCTATACTATGTAGCTATATGTAGCTGTACTATGTACATAATTATTAGACTTCAAATTTGCTCCTCTAAGGCCAAAAACTGGGTACGCCCATGGATAGTGGGGATAGTGTTACAGATCGACCGAATATATAAACCGATAAATATTTAAATATATTCATACAATGCATGTTTTAGAAAAGCGAAGAGCTAGTGTAGCGCCCCGTCAAAAGGTCTGCTTGTTTTAACTGTGTAGGAATAGCATATTTTTTTTCGTACACCTTTTAAACGCCACACCGGCGAGTGGCTCTGCCCGGCAGCCATAGGTTCGTAACTTCGTACCGAGAATACAATCACCAAATACGGATAACATCATTTTAAAGCCAAGAAAGTAATTGTTGATCCTTACATACTGATTCAGTGGCTTAGAGTAGGTAACGTCTGATCATAATATATTACTTTATGGGTACCAGACTCGGCCGCCGCGCGCTCTTCACTCGCGGCGGCCCTGAGGGATATGGCCAAAATATCTTTTGATCAGTCGTCCTTAGCTGTAGAGCGTGTAATATAAGATACTAGGTATGGTTCTTATGTCAAAGCCTTATGGATCCTTTCGGTTAATATATATTGAATTGCAAACGTATAAGACCCCGCGCCAAGCCCCACTGTCGGCTTGTACCTGTGCCTATTGTAAACGGAAATGTTATGGAAAGGCTAGCTAACAGGTATAGACGATTTTTACCGTAATATATTTTGAACTTATCACAGTTGTAAATGATCGGACCGTGTGATTAGACTCAATGTATATTGAGTCTAATTCGTCTTAATCTTTGAAGATTAGAAAGAAAATATATAGAATTTTGAAAGACTGTTGGATAGGTAGTTTGTAAATTATCTATCGCGTGATTCAAACATAGAAAGAAAGAAAGAAGAAGAAAACTCACTTACACCCCACTCACGCACACAACTTCCCCTACAAACTCAAAACATACACTCAATCCACACATCCACACAATCACAAATGCAACCATAATTACTCCAAAAACTCAAGTAATATGTATATTGTAATGAATGAGAATTCCTAGATCGACACCGTTTCACTGTTGTATATTGTAGAAATCATTTGTTTAAAAAACTTTCATAGCCGTACAGATACTGGTTACTCTAGTTTAAGAGACAGGGTTGATATTATAACTTACAGATTTTGCAACATACCTACAATGAATTTAGTTCATAATATTATTCTAGACCTTTTTGTATCTATCTGTAATTTTCTGTATTTTTTTTTTCTTAGCAAATAATCTTATTATTATTAAATAACTTATTAAAAACGATAGGATCAAAAGGTAAAGTAAATATGGTGACAAAATACGCTTGTAATAAAAACAAGATTTGTTGTTTGTCCCATCCACGGCCCGACCGCGGCAAGCGCAGTATAATTTCGCAACCATTTGTATAACATCCCATATGCCATATTTCCGTACTTATGTGTATGTTATGTGCAGAGTGACCGCTTCACTTAATTTGATTGCATATCGAGGACATGGCGAGTTTATATTTTAAGGGAAAATGGACTAGCACTTAACTGTACTTTGCAGAACTGATTGATTGATATTATGCAGAACATTTTACAAACTTGTACTATATTCGACAAACGTAGTTTTAACGTAAATATAACTAAGAAATGGCAATTTCAATATGAATCCACTTTTTTATTTAAGACCAAAACTAAACTAAAACTTCTAATACAAAACGTTTTTAAATGGCCTTAGCTATTATGGGTACTTACCATCTAATAATTTTACCCTAGGTATATCTATATAATTGTTTGTGTAATACATATCCTGTACGAAAATATCAACACTTCCTAATAAAAATCTGTCGTCGGAACGAAAAAGAATGGAGCGTACATAAGCCTTTCATACCATACAAAATGTGCGAGATCTTTGTCGTGTTTTCAATTTCACTCCGTATGCATATTGATTCGTAGTGATTTACATTCCTACCTGGCTTCGGAAACCCATACGAATTGCCGTGGTGGATGAGCATTGACTCATTCACCACCTCCACGAGTTATCTATCTATATAAATCGACTGCCTCATTGGCGTATTGTTCGCAAGTGCTTTTGCTAAGCTTGATGTCCTGGTTTATTAGTAGCAGTCTGGAGCCCCTTAGATAGATGGCAATTAGTTTGCTCCCTATTACATGGGACTCTATAACGGCATCGGGCATGTGGGTCTACTATAGAACACATCTCGCTTGAGGATAAATAAAATCGAAATACCACGAACTGGCTGACTGATCGTCTAATGATGAAATCTAGAAGAACGAACTAGAAATTCGAAATTTGGCATGTTTAGTGTAGGTAGGTGCTAAGATAGGATTTTTGGAAATTGTAATTCTAACAAAAATGGAATGGCAGGAAATAAATGTTTGTACAAAACGTTGTATGTCATTTTCCGAAATAAACATAAACGAATTTAAGTGTTTTTGGAAATTCGGATCCTAATGGGATGTAAGTTTTATAAGAAATCAGGAATTTTTGAAGTAAGAATCTTGAAATTCATTATTTGGATTCTGGTTCGAAATAAACAAACACGAGTACGAGCGTTTTTGGACAATAAACCACTAATAGAGTGTAATGGAGGATTTTCCTTCTAATATTATAAATGATAAAGGTTGGATGTCTGTATGTTTGTGAATTTGGGTTAATGAATGACGCTTTAAAGCCTGAACGGATTTGTATGAAACTTGGTACACGGGTAAACCACAACCAGGGTTAGGATATAGGATATTCCCGTTGGATAATTTTAACGTTCTTAAACCTGTGATTTTTCTAAATGACGTTATTATGCGGGCTTAGCTTTTAAAAATATAAAATATCGATCTATACCTGCTTTATGAAGCCTAGTGATAAAAGGAAAATCAGTTGAATATGTTATTAGATAAAAGTCTAAAAGTATCCAACATGTTGTGAATAAAATATTGAATATCATTTTGGCATATAACATGTCTTTCGAAGTGAATTGTTTTCTTCTGTGATACATTGATGGGTGGATGAGTCAACTGTAGGTATTGTGTCCAACATTTTCAAGCAACAACAAAGCTAAAAGTTAGTAAAAAAAAAGTGATATTCGTACAGACATTTAAAGCATACTGACATAATGAGCTTTATTATTCCTTAATTTCACGTAGGCCTATGTAATTAATATGTATTATTAAACTCTGTGCTGCTCACCACTTATGAACGTTGCAGATTAACCCCAGTTTGTGTAGTTATCAAACTCGTGGTAAGATCCTAACTTAACAAACTCTTGTATTTTAATTATATAAACATTTGAAAACTTAATTCCTCGTTAACAAAGACAGTTGGCGTAATAAAGAGCGATTTCTTGAGTGTTATTAGCATTTTGCAAAATACAAACAAAAGAATACCTGTTGGAATTGTCTTGATTGAAATAATGTTCCATCAAATAACAATATTAACTAATTTTATAATATGGCAGAAGTTTTATTCTGTAACCTATTTATTAAAACACTGTAACTATTTCTTTGGAATAACAAGCGCCTTTGAGGGGAAATAACGAGCTCAGTGTTCGGTCTGTAAGTAATGACATGTGTAACCCTTCAAATGATTATTGTGGAATACAATATTATACGTATAACATTCGTAGCCGCTGCTATATAAACTTAACCATTCTCGTCGAAAAATGTAGTTCTTACTTTAACAATACATCACCCAACTGCCTCCGGCTGTTCTTAATTATCCGGTACTGTGAATAACGAATGTACAACTCTACTGCCACAGTATATTAATACCTACAATACGCTACTTTTTTATCCAATTTATTAAAAGTATTTTCAGTGTTCACGCTTCAGATTCTGCTGCTTTTAAATTTAATATTGTTAATTTCATTCCAATCTGAAAAAGATTAAAATGAATAATTAGAGTTCTGGAAGAGGATGGCGTTATGCAGGCGCGACAGGTTATGAGCGATTAACCGAAGTTACTTGTTTTATGTTAAATAAAATAAAGCATTTTACAGATCACAAATCCTATTATAATGCTGAAGGGTTAGGCACACCACGTGTGTCTACTATCTGTAACGCTCACCCCGATGCACGATGTAAACAGAAGGTACAGTACAGAAAGAAGGAAAACAAAAATAGGTGCTTTTCAATCTCTGGATAACACTTCTCCACCAAGTTCCTGTTTTAAAACACAACAAAATTTTGCCAGTTTTAAGTTTTTTGCAGCAATTATGCATACCGCTTATGATTATTTAAGAATGAATCCATAAGTATTTAATCTAATTTAATCATCTTTATAAGTAATAACTATTTAATGTAAAAACAACAATAAATTTTAGACGCTACTACACTGTACACTCTGACGTTGATTGCTTTATAAGCTGTAAGCACGTTTCGAGATCACTTGTGTAATCATAGTTCATAGTAACCCGTATACGTCAGCTATACCTATCCTCGTAGAGCGATTCAAGCGTCGCACTATGGGACAGAACCGTGCGTACCGTCTCAAAAATCTGTAAGTTTGTTGTTGATTAAAGTAAATCGCTGAAATTTGGTACGTAGTATCTCTAGTGTATATACTATCAAACAATGGTACATTCGTTGTTATTTTTTTATTTATAATATATAAAAAAATAATACAAAAATAAAAATGACACTTTTTCATACAAAAACATAGTTTACTTAACTTATTGAATTATAATTATACAGTTTTATGATATTACACTATTATTTCGTATTTTTGTTAATATTACATATGAAAATAACATATAATAAATGACTTATACTTTCCCCATATACTAAGATCTTATATACTGATGAAGGCATATTATACCACATATATTTTGTTACGTACAATTGTGCAGTAGCGCGAGTATATTCACCATTTTTTTCTGGATTTACAACAATATCGGATGCCAAAGTCTGAAGAATAACATAGAACCTTTTAATAAGATCATCAACTCTTGTAATTTCTGAAGAGCAATAGTACATTCTCAAAATAACGTCGAGCTGTATTGCCGTCATTGCTGTTTCCACTTCCTTGCCGGGGTTTATCAAAGTGCAACCCCTTCGGCTTCTAAATAGACTTTTTACAAGTTTCTTCTTGTCTTCTTTGCTTTTTTATATTCCGGAGTTCTCGCAGCCCATTTTTGAAACGAAATATGTAATTGTGTGTAAATTAACTCCATGCACCTAATCCACACATCCAATGTAGACAAACCGTACTCGCAAGCATTCATATTATCTGGCTTTGATTCAATCTTCTCCAAATTATTCATCTCGCTTGGTTTAGCCCCACACACCCAAGAGCGGTTCCAGCTTTCAAGTCAGGGGGGGTCACATGTTTGAAGTCTAGTCGGGACAGGCTCCTATTCGATTACAATAATAAATACTGTACGATCAATACGATTAGAAAAATTATCAGTGGTCGACCTAGAACCAGCCCAGGGGGGGGGGGGTCATGACCCCAATGACCCCCCCCTGGATCCGCCCTTGCACACACCGTACACACAGCTCCAGAACTTATATAACTTTTCCATCCACCATAGTTAAGAATAGCTCGTGACTTATAGATACGTAGATTTACTTAAACGCCTGTATCGGTTATTTCAATACTGGAGGGTGGAGGATAACAGTTTTTTTTTTTGCGTTTGTCAATATATTATTTGACGTCAATATATCGAAGTTTTTGTTAATCAGACTTGCTCGAAGTAATCTGTATTGTGATTTCGAAAGATCTAAATCAGCAGCTTCATCCGCCGTAAAATATGTGGCATTGTGAGTTTCATGCAACAATTTTTCCATAATGTTTTTTTTTTCCTTTCTATCACAATTCTGCATAATTGCAAAAACAGAAGCTTCTTCGAATTCTCCTTCAGACCGGAATCCCATTAAAATCTCATGAATCAAATCTTAAAATAAATTTTGATATATTTTGCATTTTCCCCCCATCAGGCATTTTTCTTCTCATTTTAAGTGGGGCAGATTCGGGCAAAAAAAAATTTTTGCCTTGACTTTTATATGAGCTGCTTTATGTGATGCTATCAAAATTACGACATAGGCAGACATCGCTAAGTGTCAAAGGTCTATTTAAAGTTTCCAATAAGGATAGGATAATAGATACTGTAAAAAAAATTGTGTACCTCTCCAGGTTTTACAAAATGGTCCATTTAAATGCTTTTTAAATAAAGTACTTAATAAGCTTTCTAACCATATATCACACTTATACATTTGCATTGAAAATAATAAAAATATGACCAGCTAAACTGGTGGAATTCTGTTCTACACAATCGACATTATTTTGAGCGTCAACTTGCAAGTCAAGTTTTATTATAAAAAAATGCGATATAATTTATTTTAAATTCTATATAAAATGTATTAGATATTCAGTTAGATATGTGCATTAACAAAATATTCAATATCGAACATTTCCAAATCCTATTTTTGAGACGGTACGCACGGTTCTGTCCCATAGTGCGTCGTGAGGGAATATTGCCATAATCACCATGCAGTACTATTCGCCGCATAGTACGCAGCCATCTAAATCAGGATAGGTGCGTTGACGGAAAGCATATAATTCGTCAAATCATCATGCATTGTTCTTTATGTGAAAACACGCGGCCTCACTTAACTGGGGTAATATCGTCCCGTAATCTAAGCTCGTGGAGGGAATTACATTTGGAAACAAAGCTCGTATAAGAAGATGCAAAATCGCGATTTAGTTTTAATTGCAGTAATGTAGGGTCCAAGGAAAGAGCCACAAGTGACGATATCTTAAATCGTCTGGCGCTCTCAGTCAGTCTAGCTACTACCATTGCTGACTGACTTATCCTTCCACCACCACGGCATGAGCAATTCCATCGTTTTAGCTCATGTTGACACGAAAGAAGAAGAATTGAAATAATGGTTACGAGTAACGGTTTTATATTAATAGACACAAAGGTATTAGTGATGTAACAAATAATCGCATTTGCGAATATTAGCATCATTTTTAAATTATTTGTATGATCTACAGATAGTTGTTTCGGGTCTAGTTGTGTGTGCATATGACATGTATGTTTGTAATCTGTACCCATGATACAGGAGAAAGTATAAGTGTGGGGCAAAGTTTAAAAAAAAATAACCGGTCAATTTTTCTGAATAAAGTAAAAACAAAAACGAACACGTGAATTTTTTACATTGAAATATTTTGTATGTTATTGTGACGTTCGCTTTTTGATAGTGAATTTTTATTTTAATATACCTGTCAGTCATTTGATTACACTACCAATTTTTTTGATTCAACAAAAAATATTGGTATATTTATTTAATCCCTGGACTTTATTTGGCCGTCCACTGACAGCTTTGACCACATGTCATTGTGCCCGAATTTGTTTTTGGTCCTTAGCGTCTATCAATAATTACGATTACCTTTTTCATCTTCTTAACTACGCTAATGGACATATTTAGAGGAACCCAATTTTTTATTTATTTAATAGTGGCTATATTCACATTATGCACTGACCAAATAGACCAATGAATGTAATTTGTATTTTTTGATTAGATTTTGATCGTTTTTTAATTCCGAGTTGCATTTGTTTTTTCGGCTGTGTTATTTACAATTATGCGTACCGTGAGAAACTTCGCTGAATTTTGCTGATTTTAACAAATTAGAGTTGGTTTAATCATTTTTTTCACAATTTGACGACACGGTTGGCGCAATGGCTAAGCAATTAGCTTTCTGCGCTAAGTGTCGCGGGTTCGATCCCCGCACGGAACAAATATTTGTATGATCTACAGATAATTGTTTCGGGTCTGGATGTTTGTGTATGTGAATATATGTGTTTGTAAACGCACCCACGATACAGGAATTATTCCTAGTGTGGGGCAACGTTTTTTTAAAAAAAATAAAAAAAAAAAATTTTTCCATAAACCATTATTTGAAATATTTAAGTGATAATGCCGCATTTCAGTGTAGCTCAAGTCTCTAGACCAGTAACTTTAATTTAAAATGGTGTTACTTACAATAAAATAGCCTAAACATTGCGAGTTATTTAGTGTGTTATTTTTCAAAATATTAAAAAATACTGACCGACTGAAAGAGTATACGAGAAGAAAGGACAAGGTCGCAAAAGAGTAACAATAGAGAGAGATGACAGCTTCATTGTCAGCAGTGTGCTAAGAAATTACACTTCGACTTCTTCTGAGGTCAGAACTAAGGTCCAGCGAGTTTGACAAATGACATTTAGCATCATAACCATAGCATCATATTTGCATAGGAGCTACAGACCATAGAAAACGGGTCCTTGAATGCGGCAAGTACGTAAAGGACTATCGCTGTAGTTGGAGCTCCAATGTACGCAGCAAAAGCATCACAATCAGGTCTAAAAATTATAGCTTTGTATCTTACAAAGGTCGACATCGAAGTTTTGGAGTAATCAGGGGCCTCAGCACGCTCACCAGATTCAACCCGATATAGCATGTCTAGAATAATTTGGTCAGAGGGTCGTCTTAGGGGGAAGACAATTTAAAAAAAAGAAGTCCAAAACCTACCGCTAACTTAATACATTTCAAAAGTGGATTGGTAGAAGAATGTAAACTAATGCCACAAAGTTTTATTGATGATTCAATAAATAGTAGATAACAAGAGGAGGTAATTCTACATATTGATTGTACCACACGTTAGGAAAAATTTGAGCTATTTGAACAATATTAAATATTAGTTAGCAACAAAAGTGTTAATGTAAATTAATACTACGGATACTTTTTTTTATATGTATAATTTCTGTTTTGTTCAATAATTTTCATTTTATCAATTACATATTAAAAGCTTCATTAACACGAATATAGCTGTTCTATAATAATTTATGCGTTTCTCTAAATATTATGTCCATAAGTGTATTTTCATCAATCTATACTGACATTGACTTGACTATTTTGACAAGAAAGGTCAATTTTGAATTTATAGACAAAGGGTTTTGAACCTTTGTTAATTTGAATACGTGTCCCTCATTTATCTGCAATTCCACACTCGCATTCGTGCATGATGGCGATTGTTACATCGGTAACAATGGCATTAGCGCTATATTGATAGAAGTATGCCACTCCAAAATGCCGCTATAAGCCTGCTTGCGACCTGCTTCGCGAACATACATACCAATGTAAAACAAAGCGATTTCACAAATACTGCATTGCGATTAAAAACGAAGCTGTGCTCTAACGTTCAAAATTGTTATTTTTGAGCGATTGCAATTTAACGTTACGGTATGTTACGGATAAATGCTTATACAAATATGAAAATTAAACAATTTCCGTCGTAAAAACAAATCTACTGTCATCGCTCACACAACTCCGTGATGAGTACTGTCGTGTACCAGGAATGAAACTGAACATGAAACCTCTACAGTACCGAGTGAGCTAACCGTTTAGCAAATATGTATAGGTACGAAGGTTTTCTCATCTATATTTTGATTCGTTATTTATCCAAAACGTATATCCCTCTCAAATCTATTTTATTTCATAAATAACTATTCCACTTTTTGTAAAAGACCTATTAATTAACCAAACAATGAAAATAACTTCAATATGCAGCGAAACTTGTATCTTGTGTGTTTCTATTAGAGTCTAATTCGTTGTGTATGTTCACAGATGTTTGCTTCCAACCGTTCTTCAACTTCGTGGACATGAGGGCCCTTTTGGAAAACTTCTGCGTGTACCACGTGAATGCCCCGGGACAAGAGGACGGTGCCCCAAGTCTACCTGAAGAGTGAGTACTCAACCTTAGCTTCTTTATAGAATTTCGATTTAAATATGCAATATATTTATTTGTTTCGCAAACGTGTTCTTTTTTCAATAACATGTTACGGATGGTTCTATTTCTCAGAAGAGCACACGGTTGGTTGTGCGAAGTAGTTTATTATTAGGCATAAACGAGCAGTTCCTGTATTCAGAAACGTTATTTTTTTTTAAAATTATGTTTATTCTTAAATTAATACGGTTACATCAATAACATTAATTCAATGAACATGCTTAAGAGGCAAGTTCACCAACAATATGGGACAGTTGGGACACAAACCAGCCGTTTGACTTAAACTTTTATATGGGTAAACAGCCGTTTTCGTTTTAAGAGGTCTGTCTACTTTGGATGCATGAAAAACACGCTTTTTTAATAAGATTACTGTTATCTTTATTGATATAAAACTTTTGTGTCTTGTTAGGCTTAACAAAACATAGGTAAATTACAAAAAAAAAATAACCACTTTTTTAGTGTGCATATGCCAGGTAAACAGGAGTCCTCAAAAAGTATGAATAACGGCCCATCTGAAACAAAAAAATTAAATGGTTTTAGGTTTAGTGTGACAGTGGCTATATCCCGTAGCTAATATAAATTTATATGCAAAAATAAAAAAAATGGCAGACAATAAATATATTAAAAAACGTCTTTTATTTACAAATGTTTTTTTTAAGTCTAACATGTTTTATATCAATAAAAATAACAGTATTCATAAAAAAAAATCTTTTTTATGCATCTTCCCCTTAATCATCTGTTATAGGTATTATTGGTTAACTTGGTTCTACGAAAAAAGCAAATAAAGATACATGACTTTTGGATAGATTGTCTCCAGTATAAAACCACAGGAGTTTACCTGATTTGATATAGGAGTTTATTTCGACCACTTTATATATTTCAGGCATACTATAGGTGTTGGCCGCCTAATTAATGAATCCCAAGTATTACTGACTCGTGTTATAATTGAGTATCTACTCTTAGCTTTTATTTTTACTTGTCATTATTTATCTACACAAACGCAAAGGTCAGAGGTAAACATTTAAAACGTAAATAAATAGATATTCTATAAAAAAAAACACACTACAGAAAAATGTGATGCACAAACACGACAAGAAACTGTGTAGTTACTGGTCGGATCTCATTAATTCTATGCCGTTTACATAGTTTACCCCGCATCGGAATGTGCTTCACAGCGCACACTGCTTTGTAATTCACATAATATTACCATTCCTTCTCGTAGCGTCTTTCGCCCATACGAACCTCGTAGATTTAATTATGACTTGCTCAAAAACAACACGAATAAATACATTACATTTCTATCAGCAGCGAATTCCGTAAAATATGATTAACATTGTGACGAATTTAATACATTATTTGTTTTAATTAGATTCACTACAGTTGTATTCAACGGGACTGACATGTTCTTTCGGAATAATAGGAAAGTAAAACAATAATAAATTGCATCGCATTGTCATAAAAATGTTCTTTGATTAATTAAATTATCAGTACGAACAAAGTACTAAATTATAAATTACATGTACCCATAGAGTCAATTTAAATGAAACGTTACGTTTCTGAAAAAGTGGATATGTGGCCTGATTACATTTATGAGCAGTCAGTGTCATTGTGAGTTGAGGTACCTACATTAATCAGAGTTCCCGACGTCAAAGAAGAACAAAGGACAAGGATATGGAGGTATCTCAGGAATGCAGACATTTTCCACGTTACTATAACCGACCGTGCATTAATTGCTTAACCTGCCTCTGGCATATTTCACGTTAGAATATGGTATCATATATCCACAGCTCAACTTCGCCCACTGCTGGGGGCGTAGGTCTCCCTTTGCAATTGCGAGTTTCTACGCTCCTGCGCCAGTCTCATCCATGTTCGACCCCTGATGGCAACAATATCGTCCGCCCATCTCGCCGTGGGACAATCGACATTCCGTCTCCCAGTCCTTGGCCGTCGGTCACAGCTCTACTCCATTTGACATCACCACACCTATGGTATAATTGTCGATATAAAATAACGTTGGTACATACGCTTTGTCTGATGTTGCGTAAAAGGTTGTAAATACCTACATATAAATATGGCACAAAGTATTTATAAACCAATTATTAAATGCATGCACGTCGTGTATAATGAAATTCACACGTCACGATATACTACTGCAATTAAAACTATACAACAAAGAGATGCAAGATTTAACTTGTGAAGGAATATTATAATATTTGATTACTTATTCTGGTTGCAACCGCTGGCGCAAACACCAAACTTTCATAAACCATTCTAAGTGGTAATATCAGGCTCCCGTAAGGAGTTGAGAACTAAGTACGTGCCTTCATCAAACGAGGCTATTTGTAGCTATTACACGCGCTATAAAAATTTTAACACCGTTTTATATCCGTTATCTTGTCAGTATTCAATTGTACAGCGGCGTGAAGCCAACACGTGGCAACAAAAGTGCAAATGATTTTCTTTAAGTATAGACAAGTTTTTTTTTCAGTCTTGAATAACGGTATTTTGTGTATACACTTTATTTTTTTAATTTTCGTATTAGGTTGACGTAATTTTATTCAGCAGCATATTTTATTTAAAATATAAAGCTAAAACTTAGTATCAATGTGTTATTAAAATTTGTCGTTGAATTACACTATACTTTTATTAAAGTATATAATAATCCGCATATTCATAAATACAAAATGGGTACAAGAAATCTAAACAAAAAAAGATGACTCTCGACTGCGTTTCACGATAGCGACATTCTAAAACTACGCACAGCACTACTTGACATCCACATTCATGAGAAAAACTGTCTCGATCATTATGAGAATGAAGATAAAATACCGAGCATAAATTCAACCCTTTCAATTTTATCTCCCAACATTTGAAATATTGCAGTCGTGATTTTTAAGGTTGGCCTCGGTCGGCCTCCCACTATTACATATTGCTCGCCGACTGCGTGGTCAGTTCTCTTGTAAAAGTTTTGTGTTGGCATCCATCACCAGTAAACCTTAATGATTAATGAAGGCTTTCAAACTTTTTGGGCGTTGCCAATACAAAAAGCATTTCGTAACTACCTCATTACGCTCCCTGTTAGATACAATTGAGTCCATGAAACATATTAGGTCAAGCGGTTTTATCTGACTGAGATATAAACATAATTTGAGCATAGACATTAACATCTATTGCCATATTAGTTGTGCTTGATCCAGATTTAAATTGTTCTTGTAATCTAAGAGCCTTGTTCTCATAGTTTTAGCTGATGCAGTCTCCATAACCTCGATAGTAAATAGATGATGTAATTATCCCAATAAAACCTTTGTGAAAATCAATCACCTAAAATCTCTGTTGAGAATTAGTAGAACAAGTCTCTGAATTTTAAAGAGGACATCTTAAAGTATACGCACCTTCAGTCAAGACTTGTTAAACTTGTGAGACTAACAAAGCCTTTGAACTTGGACAAGCAATGAAATTTATTTCGCGAAGGTAAATTACACTAAATTCATAATCGTTATTACAATCCACTTTAACTCGTCTAAATTGAAAGAATAAAAGACTGAAATTAAATGCGACTTTTAAAGTGTGGTAAAACGGAATAGGTCAAGTTACGCCCCGGTCTTATGAGTGGTTTTCTTTTTTATATTTTCGTGAGCAGTGAGGCCGTGCACTGCCTTGGCGAACTGTCGTCATAATGAGCGTTCTGGAACGCAATAAATTTAAACAGGTCGGGATTCCGAGGCATTCCCGACAGCCGGCTATTGCACTCCATTGTAAGGGTTACGCAGTCTTAATGGAAAATGCTCAATGAAGAGTAGCAGCGAATTAATTTGAAGCGAATGGCCGTCTAGCGTAGCGTGTTTCGTCTTGCGGGAAACCGCTAGCAGAACAAAATGAGATAAATGAGAGCATTGCTAGAAGAGTATTGTTCCGGAATTTGTTATGATTATTTATTTTTTAATGTAGCGTATTTTGTCAAGCACAATCAGTATTTAAATTAATACAAATCAAGATTTCAATCCAATTAAAATATAGAATATATTAAATAATTTTATGTTATTATGCTATACTCGTCGATGGCCTATGGTCTTGTAAGGACACAGTAACCTTTGTAGCGTTACCATTTCAAATAAATATTTGTATTTAGTGTTTATTGTACTTAATTGTAGGTATATGCACTCCGATTCTAATTTCTTCATGGTTTCAGCACTTACTTAAAACTTAAATCTTGCTAAATCTGCTAAAAACGGCGCACATTTCTACAGTAAGAAATCTTTTGTGCGTCCAAGTTCTTTGAATCGAGTTTGAATAAACTTCAATCTTAATTAAGGAAAGAGAGAAAGTAAGTTTCTTTTTAGATGGATTCATTACATACGATAGTGAGTATAATGAAACTACTGAAGCCAGTAATAATAAAAAGATCCCTTAGTCCATCAATCCTTATTTAGCTGGGAAGACATTGATTAGGTTCACTTACGCGCATCACGGGATCTGATACAAGTTGCATGCTTCCGCTTGCGTGGGCGTCAGGGCGATAGCGATGCAAAAAGGTAAATACAAGCGTTTACAATCAACAAAACAGCTGTTTTACGCGGACAAAATATAAATCAATGTTGAATGGTAGGTATTCTTCGCCTATATTAAGGTATAGCAGAGGATTTGGGATTTTTTGCTTTAAAAAAATGAGGATCATGCACTAGTTCGGCAATTCTAAAATCGAAAGCAAAAGCCTGAATTCTCTAAACCGTTTCAATTCAATTCCCTTGGGACTTGTTTATTCGCCCGTCCAAGCAAAGTTCGTTCATTCACCAAAATACAGGATAACACTGGAAATTACAAACAAACCATGCTTTTGGGAATGTCGAAACAACGCTTTGTGTTGGCTTCTAAAAGCTTCTCTTCATTTCATAACTTAAAACAAATCGACATGTGTTAAATTTAGTTATTTTGCAAATTTTTAAATCCACTGAAATTTTAAATTGTATAAAAATATTCTCTAGCATTCATAGTTTTTTTGACAGGCTTTAACTTGAGCTTATATTATCCACGTGTAGAACGTCCACATAATAATTATGAAAATCCCAAGACCAGTTAAACTAATAGGTTCTTTAAAAATATTGTTTGACCAGTTTGGGATAAGTCGAGTATTTGGCAGTAGATTGCAACATGCTAGAATTTATTGATTGATACCGATTCAGTCATAGTTTTATGGGCGCATTTCCGAAATAAGCTTGAAGGTCTCCGTCTGGACTATTATAGATGCCTATAAAATTAAATCCACAAATGTAGTGGGCCAAGGTCATCTTGTCTGACTATTTTCGTTAAAGATCGGCATTGTTTGGCGAGAAGAAAACTTCTTTGCGTCTATACCAACATTTTTCGACTGTTGGTGGCTGTCCGATCCTTCGATGTTCACTTATTCATCATGTGTGCCCTGATTGCATATTTTTGGGTTAGGCACAATATGTCCTCTTCCATTCATCGTCATCAGACAGAAATTTTTCACACGTATTTTTCTCAGACACCTGTAACTATGGAAATTTCAATTTTCTAGCTTAAATGCTTGTATAGGAGTGCAAATAATTCATAAACCTTTCTCTCCGCTCTCTAGTTCTGCAGCAATATGTAAACCCTCCTTTTATGGTCGTAGCCTATCAAACGAAAAAGAAAAGAAACTATACGACCGTCACCTATAATACCCGGGACTAGTCAGATCCTCTTTAATTTACATTATCCATTATATTACCATCATAAATGAATGTTGCTTATAACCATGCAATAATCTTCAACAATCATGCCCTAACAGCTACACATAAATTATTTTAATCAATCATCGCGTATACTACCTACGTCAGCAGCGTCGAAAGAGCCATTTCTGATCAAAGTATTATAGACGCATAAACAACATAATAGCCCATTCTCCAATATAGCTCAACGTTACATAGCTTCCCCGATAGCAAGTGCGGTATTACGTCTGGTTATGGATATCGTCCACATCCCTAAACCGATATCCCTTCCGTCCGCACACGAGATAAACGACTATCATGACTTCTATTATGAAAATCATTTTTTCCTGTCATATAACCGCACTCTAGTTGAAAAGGGAAATGTTATGCAATAGTAACACGAAAATGTATCGCGAACCGGTGTGTGCTTGTGGATACCATAAACTTCAGATTAAGATTTATTTCCCAATCGTGAAAGCGTTTTTATTTGGTTTATTACGAATAAAAAGCAACATGCACTATTACCTATAAAATGCTTAATTGTCCTCGGTTTAGTTTCGACGTACCCCGCTGTTTTAAGGATGTCACCAAGGTCACATAAGGTTTCTGTCATTACCAACACTTGGTAATTTTTATACGCATATACACTTTACTCTGTTGGCATCGAACTACGCTCACATACCGGATTGACAGCCAAACTTTATTTGCCAGAAGAAACTTGTTTTGTGACAAACGTGGTGATTACAGCAATCCATTCAGTTCTCAAGCGTTTATTGTGCTTGCCTAATAGGAAGCATGTTCAGCAATAAATGTCTTCCAGCTGTAATGGACTTCATTACATATGTATAAATCCCAGCGTCGTCGAGCGGCGAGTCGCCTTCAGAAAGAATACCCGCCAAAGAGATTCGATCTAAAAGGGATGTGCAAATCAGAATTCGATAAAATTAATGTAGTGACGTAAGTTGTTGTAACATTTAGTTAGTTAAACGTTTATTCGGTGTCCTTGCGAGCGCGAGCGAGTCAGGGCGTGCGGGTTGTATTGATTTTTTTGAACGGCACGCGCCCCCGACTACGTCCTAGTAATACTATTTGAATAATACCTTCTTGTCCCGCTATCAGTCTTTTCATTTTCACATATCATAAGTTAGGGAAATGATTACATTCGTGACAAATCCCTGAACTTGCACAGAAAGAGCCTTCACGAGTAACGAAACACGTGATCATCTGGCACTAGTTAGGCAGTCAAATTTGACACCGCCATTGCTGACTAGACTGGCTATTCTTTCCACTCCGGTATGAGCGATATGTACTTATGTGACAACTCGTGCCGAGTCAACAGAAGATCATAGAAGCTATGAGTGTCGTAACGAAGGCATCTATTCTATATACACAATTTTATCTGCCAAAGCTTTGTTCAATACTCTACATTTTACGCGACGAAGAAATAAGTGTAATCGATCGAGGATCAGGATAAAATCTCCCAAGATGTCCGTCTGAGGATCACTAATTTAAGTTTACTCTCAATCGATATGGAAGCGTTACATTAGTATTCGGCACGGTGGAAGAAATTAGCATTTCCACAAAGATTTCTGAAGTACACCTTTCTTTAAAACGTTCGTTTTTGGGTGTTTTACCTTACCGTATCCTGTTAATGACGAATTGCGTGATTTTCTTATCGACCAGTTCAAAATATGGAGCGATCTCTTATACATCGTCTGTCACGATCGGAACGTGAATGTACTACGTGCACTTCGTTCACAAAGTTGATATGAACATTTTAAATTGTTGTGCAAACTGTATGAACATACTCCAAATAGTCGAGAGAGTTTGTTCAACGCCGAGATACCACGAGTTACTAGTTTGCGAACAATGTGTGATGAAGCTTATCTACGGTGGACATTCCTGACATGATCAATCCGTAACTAAGTCGTGTTAGGTTGGTGCCGGCCGCCCCGCACGCGCGGTGGTTCTGTGTAACCCAAGATTATTGTTCTCATTGCGTCACAATAATTAAACATTTCGGTACCAACCCTACGGCCTACTACAACAAATGTTTTAAGTAAAACACACTAATTGTGCTTGCAAGTCAATTGCGGAAACGGTTGGATGCACCTACTGATCGTAACATAATTACCATTAGTCTAAAGCTTTCATTTGGTATACACTATTTAACTGAATGCAATTATGTTTATTTATTTTCAATTTCTTGCCGATATAAATATTAACCTACTTATTTTAGCTGCTGGAATTTAACATTCATGTTCTGTTTAGCTACTGATGTTATTTTTGAAAGCGCTCCATATAAACAACCTTGTTTTAACTAAAAATGTAGGTTGCCGCTTGAATCAGAATAACTTCAATGAGTTTTAAGCGATAGTTTTTTACACCTAATTGTTCCTATGGTTTTCATAATTAGATATTAAATCTTGCAAATAACTTAAACGGCACCATTTGCACAGATTTTCTTTTCGCACAAAATTATTACGCAGTGTATACAATTGCATAGATAACATTATGTATGGATATTAGACACAGCAATGCAGACAGGAATAATCAGATGCACTCATGTATGTTTTGCAATTCATACATCGATCGAAATTAAACTTTTGACTATCTCCTGCCCGTGTACCAATAGTTCTCTGACGGGGCTAAAAATAGATTTGACAGCTAGCAAACCGAAGAGGAACGTTTTACGTTTTCTGTGATCAACCGGCGCGTGAAACGATCGAGTTCAAGCAGCCCAGCACGACCGCAGTCTATGATGCTAATTTAGTCTCAAATGCTTCCATTTAAATCTACATAGTCTTATCTTAATTGCAAACCTTTTATTACATGCCTTTAATAAGACTGCTTTTACACACGGCGATTTTGTTCGCCGAGGCCAGCGCGGCACCGCGTCTGCGAGCGTTTCATGTTGCAAGCAGTCGCTACACAATGCTACGTACGTAGCAGCGCGTCTACAGGCTACCTTGAATTTGATATACTACACATTTTAAATACTACCGTACATTCATGAAGTTTAGAACAATCATATAATTTGTATTGTTTTTGTGGTATAAGGAACTTACTTGGTATGAAAATGCCCGAAGTATAAAACTTTTACCTATTTAGCAGCTAGTACTAGTACCTAATAATAAAGGTATTTAAACAAAATAAAACATTTCTGCTACACATTTTAATTACTATCACATAATAATGTTGAGCTTGGGGAACGACTGCGAAAAAATGTTGTCATATTTATATTCTCAAAAACATTTCTTACAAGCTAGGGTTGTGAGCATTCACTGGATAACTGTAGACGAGGTAAAAGAGCGCCGTGAAAGCGTCTAGACCAACAAAAGTATACCAGACTCGTCCCGCTGGCACTCCGTTAACAGCTACGCACTGCGATGATTCACGCACGCCACAGTATACGCGAAAACAGTAATAAAAAGTTTTTAATGTTTCGATTGTAAAAAATATTATTGAATTATAATATTTATGTAATCATGTTCCTCGGATACGAATGTTACAGAAAATTAATATGTGTGAATCAGACGAGCGTTTAAAGGGCAACCGCTCAAACTGAAACAAATCAACCCGCGTGTCTACCGCTTTTAGGATTCATATCAATTGTTACTATAAAATTTATGAGGTACCTATTTCTGGAGAAACGCGGCGCGGGCGGTTTGCGAGCGGATTCGTGACAGTTTGAATGCACCTTAACTCTGACATCACCAACAGGGGTGCAACATGACGATAGGGGGTCGTGCAAATTGCGGACAGCAAGTAACATGCTGCACGAGCTGGAAGACTACGGTACGATACGCCTGCTTCAGGTGTATCGTGCTGCAAAGTCAGTTCGTTAGCCACGAGGTTGGCGAACATACTATGTGTTGCGCTCAGTCTGCAGGCCATTCACACGAGATTGCAAGCGCAAGATGAGTCAATCCATTTTCAGACACAAACTAACTATTCTGTAGAAAATAATTTAGAAATCAGGAGAAACAAATGGCACATAAACTGAACGTTTTTTTTTTTAATAAAACTTTAATTATTTATCATCATCATCAACATCATCTGCCTAGCCTTTTCCCAACTATATTGGGGATGGCTTCCAGTCTAACTGGTTGCAGCTGAATAAAAAAAGCTTGTCGCGAGATTTAAGTAGGTACTCGGATTTACTTAGTTTGAAAATTTATTTAATTTACTTGTTTATCTACACAGGTAAATCTCGCGACAAGCTTTTACATCATATAAATTGTGTAGTGACGTTATAAGTTGTTAGTAAAAGTTTTTAAAGGAAAAGTTTATTTTATTCTTTTTAGTGCATTTAAATAAAAGCTTCTTTTTTTAAAAGTTTCTTACTTTTTTTTTTTACTCGCATTCCTATTTCCTGCAAGTCCTTTCATTTGATATAGGAAAGCATAAATATATTGTAGGAAAGCATAAAAAACATAGTCCGTATTGTAGGAAAGCATAAAAAACATAGTCCGCCATCTTTAGAAGTCCGCCATATTGGATTTAGAGTGACGTCACTTTATTTTTCGAGTTATTCTCTGCAAGCCCTTTCATTTGATACCCACATTGTAGGAGTGTATTAAAAATAATTAGTCCGCCATCTTGGGTGTTCCGCCATGTTGGATTTGGAACGACGTTACACAGCTAACCATGCATTGTCTTTCAAACTAAACGTGTATACAAAATTTCAGCTCAATCGGTTGAAGATATCTGCTTCAAAATTGAGTTGCAAGATTCCACCCGAACAAACATAGTTACACTGCAAGTTAAATAAAAACTTGAAACAAAATAGTAGCAGATTACAGGGCTTCAAATGAGTCCATTACATCTTATATTTGCTTACTATAAGATACGATATTACATTAAAACCTAAAAAATAACAAGCTTCAGAAATTTTGAAATAATTAAAAAAATACGTCGCTTATCAAGAAATGTCCTGAAACATTACCACGTGTCTACGTGGCAGTGAAACATCACCGCGCCCCTGCGCCCCTCATACGTCTCAGGCGATGTCTGAGTTCAAGTAAATTGGCCTATGTTTGTTTATAATATACTAACTGGTTTCTAATCGGCAAATGGATGCTCTCCCGTAGATATATGTATGTATCTTTAATTCAATCATAGGCAAACCAACATATCATATTGGTCTGTAATGGTTTGAGTCATTTTCATTCTGTTTTTATCTGTTTATGATTGCGTACAATGTTTTTACAATATTTAAATTCTTTATACCAGTGTATTAATTATGGCATGGTTAGAGTTATTTATAAACTGTAACCGAAAGATTTGTTTATATTTTTTTTTAAATAAAGTCATAAAAATCGCCCCTTTACTGTCCCACGGACTGCTGGATAAGAGCCTCTTCTCAGAATGAGAAGAATGAAGCCTTATTCCGCTAAACTGGCCCAGTGCAGATTGGCGGGCTATACACCATCGAGAACTTTATGGAGCTCTCTCAGGTATGCAGGTTACCTTACGATGTTTTCCACTGTTAATGCAAGTGATAAGTAATCACATTATTATCAGCACATTATTCCAAAAATGCAGAGGCGCGGGCCGGTTTTAAACTATGACCCTCCTACATGGAAGGCAAGCCTTAAACCGCTGGCTTAGCTATCCACTAGGATGTTGCCGTCATTTAAACATAAATTATGGACTTTATATTAGTTTGTTTTTCAAACCAACCACTTGACTTCTATTATCTTCTTATTCTGTCTATACGATATTTTCTTTTATCTATCCATACTAAATTTGTCTGTCTGCCCTTACCCTTAATATCCAATAGATCTGATGGGTCATTCACGTTCACAAAATAAATAGTGTAGAACATGTTTGCATTTCATTCTCGAATCAACACGACTTGTTGCTACGGCTTCTATTTTATAAAAATAAACCCTAAGCCCTACTAAATCAGTGCCACAGTATACGAGTAATAAATAATAGTCATTTGTTATATTTATATCTTACTTATAGCAATAGTAGGGGCTCGTAGCTACTACATAACTACACTTTCAGTGGATCTGCGAGGTTATGCAGCGCTTGCTGCGGTCAGTCCTCAGATGGGTACCCCCATACTTACTTGTAAGGAGTCCTCCTTTAATATAAAAATAATTCAAAAAGTTATATCAATGTAAACTATAATTTGTACAGAGCTACCGCGCCCTGACTGAGGTGCGTACGCGACCGATAAGCATCCGGCAAGTTTAGGGTAAACTAGTAAAATAATGTATAATGTTACTTTATAACTATTACTGTCCTTTAGTTGGCCAAACACTAAAGAACGTTGACACATACTATCATACGTATTAAAGAACATCGGTAATATCGATTTTTGTCCAGCTAAATCGTCACTTTTGCCGTGTGTTCGCCGGTAGAATACGTATCATATGAATTGTCGACGGTACCGCAGACGGTAAGTAATAAGTAATTGAGGAATTTAGGTCACTCTAATGTTCGTAAGTGATGCTGGCAATCGGACACTTCTTATGATCAATTTTCCTTTTATGGTTACATACAGACACGACACGTTATACCGTTCATAAGACAAGCACATTATTGTAGCGTGGCTTGATTGACATGAACCTGGAGCCACAGCACGGGTATAGGTAGCTTACTTTGCGGATTTATATGTCTCAAACGTTTCCTGAGTTGAAATTACCTTTACCGTTACCCTGTTACCACTTATCACCATAATTTTTTGTAAAATAAACCTTTTTTTAAATCAAGTGTTCATTATATTCGTTTTATAACGGATATTTTGCACGCAATGTAAGAATTATTTAGTATAACTGTGACTGATACATACAGTAGGGATTACAATTAAGTGGTTTTTTTTTTACCAAATTCATGTCGTGACAGTTTATGCTATCATAAAACAACAGTTTTATCGTTCATTATGGTTATAGTTTAAAGTATTCAGTCAAATTGTTCAGTTTTTCTTTTTCCAATTAGATGGTGGAAACCTTATTAAATGGTAAGCTTTTCCCATGAGAGTATGAAAACAAGTTATTAAGCGCTTTTTATCCAGTCGTTGAGGCCATAAGTAAACTGCCGGCACAAGCCGCCCGCCAATATGAAAAGCCGGCCGTCTGCTAGCTGCGGCTGCATGAGTATAGCCACACTTTTAGGATATATATAGTTGGGCAACGAACGTAGATATACTTATGCAGAGTGACGCCGAGTGCCTGCCTGTACAAGTAACTTAGCTTAGTTTGTGGTATCAAGGTACGCGGGCGATTTTGAAATATTTAAATTGGCATTTAGTAAGTTCATAAACTGTTCAAAAACAGATGCTATTCGACTTCTTTAAAAACTAAGTTCTATAATTTCACAGATTTCCTTGTCCATGAGATGTTATCCAAGATAGAAATACGAATACCTTCACGTACAGCGACGTCGACCTGATTGACGGTGCTATAGACGAAGTTGCCCAAACAGACATTTTGAAGCTCTGGAAATTAAAAATATTTTCTCCTACCTATTTATTTCCTCGAGCTAGTAAGCTGTCTCTCACTACATGTACACATCATGCATTCAGAACGCAACAAAATTACACCGCGACACCGCTACGAAAAATGACATGCCGTTCCCGTAAATGGAGGAAATGATTACCCTTAAATCGTGGCTCTATTAGATTTTACACGAGTGCTAAAATGGACTTATTATCTGCGAGTCGCATCCGGGAAATCCGGGCCACATGAAATCTCGACAGATGCTAGTTGCTTATTTATCGTTAGTATTCTTCGTTACGTGAAATCATCACTCCGATTTAAGACACATAAGTCAAGAATGTAATAACCCCAAAACTACAGATTATTTATTCAGTACGTATATTTATATAGAATATTTTTTTCAACGTGTTTATATAAATAAATAACGCCATTTATTTTCAAGGCTGCTTATTCGTGCTGTATATAAACAAACCCAAACTTTCTTTAGCAGCTCATTAGGGGGTTTAAATAAAATAATTAAAGAAGTTAGCTAATAATAATTTGAATGTTCAATAGCAATACATACCTGCTTAAAAAAGCAAAAAGAAAAGACAATTTATTTTGCTAAGTCATTATTACCACCTGCTCCACGTTCCTACATTCATTGATGTCGACGCAGTGTGTGGCACATTTACCAAATAATATAAGTGTACTTTTAAATGCGCCCAACCTATATCAGTATTCCACTACTGACCCACTTCCCTTACTTTCGACTGGTGAACTATTTTTACATTTTCAAGTCATTATACCTACCGTGTAAATAAATATGTTCTTTGTGTTCGGTCACAGGGGATTATGTTGATCCACCAGTATTGGAGCTTACAATTTCTGATACAAAATAATTATGGAACCGCGCTTACGTTTTTTCCATTCAATGATTAAACATTGAACCAAATCCATTGAGATGGAACTGCTTAGATTTATTTCGTGGGAATTTCAGATAAATACTTAAGAGTCGCTGAAATACCTTGATATTTTAAATTAACTATGAACTCGAAAATATTCAGCAGCTATTTCGGTCCGACACTTTGCAATAAACCGAATTCTTAATGTGTAAAAATGTCGGAACGATCTTCGCTTTGAAAATCATCGTTTGATCGCAATATTTGAGCAATGATTACGCTAGGAATGAACAGTTGAATTATAAACACCATGAGAACTAAAAGCAGTAACTAATTGAATGTTAGACCTTAATTTCCTTCGGGATCGGGATGCAATTACAGGAGACTACATCCACATCCACAAACAGCAGTAGTAGGTACTTAAGAGTAGTCTTCCAGCAAGTTTCGAGGTCAACGCCAACACTTGTGTAGCACTCTCCACTGTTAAGAAACTCTTCGTTTAAGTTTTTCGAACTACTGCAGCAGTTCCCAATGTCATGAAAGTATGGACCGCGTTGAATTTAATTTCACTTTCAGAACAAACCTTGGAAGTATAACGGCAACTGCAAACAGTCTTATTACCATAAGACTGGAGGCAACCCATTACTATTTGCAAGTTACGCATAAAAATCAAGTGCTTCTCACGAAAAAATATAAACAAAATATCCATGTATAACTACAGACGGGCATTAAAATTCATGACATCAAAGCAAAAGCCACGGACACCTTCTGTTCTCATATATTTTTGCATAGAAAGTATGTTATAAAAATGCTAAATATAGACAAAGGACAGAGGATGCTTTGATCGAACAACAAACGTCTTTTGATTCTTATTACAGTGAATGTAGTATAATAACTTTTCAATACCAAGAACGAAAAGCATTTTCGCGTACTTAGTCTGAACTTGATTCTGTGAAAAGTGATGCATTGTCAATGTGTTTTATTATAATTTCCCAGCGACATATTGTATACTGTTCCTTAAAAGCATGAAATAATAACAAACAGTTTCTTACCGCAGCGTGCGTACATACATGCCGCAAAAATAATATGAATTTGAACTAATTGCGGTTTGTGTACTTCATCGTTGCTGGGAAACCAAAGGACAGTGTACTCATTATAGTATTTTCATCATACTGCAATACGGTCTCCGTTCATTGTACTTCCAAGTACGTATATTATAAATTAATGGAACAGGTCACTGGGGCGTCTAAGTCTAGTTTGTACGTCAGTATTTAGTAGAATATATTGTATAAAGTGTCGTACTGATCGAATGTTAGTCATTTCTTTGTTGTAAAGTTAAACTATTGTGAAACAGATTTCGCTGTAGCGAATGGCTACGAATAAAAACGTAGTTAGTATGTATCCAAGTAATACCTCATTAATATTTACCGGAATAGGGCGTTCAACCTTTAAAAAGGTCGCTAAGACATTAGTTACCCTTCGGAGGTAGCAAATGCCTGTCTTCATTCCATTGCGGGTCCGTCATCTTGCTCAGTCCTACATACACAAATAGTGTAAAGCTGTTTTAACTGTTGTTATTACGACCTTAAACTACCATGTAGCCTATTGTAGTTTTAGGTTGATTTATAAAAGCTATTCTGCTGGCGGGCATGAACCTGAGCCGGTAGTTTCGCCTTTACAATAATCACAAAGATTTGCATTGCGATAGCATCAATTTCCAAAATCGACGCTACCGCAAACTATCTAACTATATTTAGAAACTATCAAACCATAAAGATGAGAATGAATTTGAAGGTTAGTTAGGTAGTTATTTACCGCATCACATTTTTCTTTTGGTTCCCGATAACTCGTAAACTGAAATTAATGTCACGTCGACGGCATATTGACAGTTAATAAAACAGTATGTGCTTAGTATCGACGTCAATATTGTGGGAACTGTCAACAGATCCGTCCTCTCGATAAATATACGTTCAAGCGGCAATAAGTCTTACTTAATACTTAAGTGCTTATTCGTAGAAGGGTGCCAGCACACCATATAATAAATAATGCAGTAAAATTTCTTCGAGCACCAATCGCGATTCCTATTCATTCTGAAACCAAGTGGAGCCTTCATATTTTACTAGATGGTTATAAAGAAAATGCACTCTGGAACCACCAGGAATTCTTTATTAAGAAAATACTGCCATTACGCTATTAGACAATTTTGTTCCATTCAAGACTTATATAGGGAGCTTATTTTCTAGTGTACTCGTATTTAATGGTCCTTTCAATATTTTTAAGAAAAAGAAACCTACAGTTGCTTTAGGTTCCGAGTTTCTTGGTACGGGCACTTGGTTACTGTGAATGTGTGAATCTCAGACATGGCGCTAGACTGGTAGACGCCTTCGACGTCATGTACATTGGAATTTAATAATTTATTAGCTTCTTGTCTAGTCTCGAAAGTCTCGAAAGGATAAACGTGAAATATTTTTCTTGTAAGCTCAGGTAAATAATAAATTATACTATATTAAGAAATAAATAAATTTATTAAGTGGAATAAAGTTTTGATTAGGGTCAAACAAGATATTATTAATATTTGACCTTAAATGTTTACTTAATAAGTTTTGCAATTATTTCCTTTTATCCATTGCATGATAACCTTAAGTAAATCACTAAAGTAGATTAATAGTGACAGCGACCGTAATAAGGGATTGAATTGAGTAATGAATAGACAATGAACAGCTTTCCCCGTAGAGGGTAAGTGAATAAACTGCATTAATGGGGCGTCGCGACACATCGGCGCCGACTGCGTGCATGGCAAATGTATAACATTGTAAATCTGAAACAAATGTAACATAACTGGAAAAATCTTCATATGGCATTTAATAGTATAAATATTAATATTTTTATACCTACTTATACTAAGGTGAAAGAATTGATTTGGCGCCCAACGTTGCTAGCATCATTATGCTTGAGAAGCTTTAGCCACAGCGTTAATTAGTTTCCGTTATAGAGAGACAGAGATTAATTCAATTTTCTCCAGAGAAATAAGCCAATTACCTACAATTTCTTATTTCCTAGTAACTACTGAGAAATTACGCTTAATTAGTAATAAATTCACAAGTTCAATTTGAAATGTTGGCAGTCATTCTAAGGTTAATTATTATTTGAGTTTCTACATTTTATTAAATACCGCTTAGTGAATGGACTGATCAGATTCATTAAACTGAGTTTAAACATTCGCAAAATATCCTTACAATGTTCCTCATGATATATTTGAATAACGTTCAGATATTTGTAAGGCGGAATAGAATCGGCAGTGGGTCTCGTACCGCAGTGTTATGTAACAGACTGCCGCTCGATATAGACCGTACCTACTTCTGTACTACATGACGGCGGCGCGATGGCTACCGGCTGACGACGTCTGGTCATGCCGGTTTATACTCTCCGGGACTTTAAGAAATCACTCACTGGAAAATTGTTTCGCCACGATATAATGGCATTTCAACGCGCGCACCCGTCGTCCCATATTATTTTATACCGTGTTTATGCCATACGCGCCAACTGGCCTTACTTTCAGCCTAACTTTTGATTTACAGCCGTTATATTCATAATAAAGTTTTAACATTATTAATCCTGCCAGTTCTTTCAGCTTGGGCAACGTCATTTCACGTTCCCATTGCTGGCATTATGATTTTCCAAAGTTAATAGCTATTAGCGCTTAATTCGAGTATTGCATGCATAGCGATTTAATCTTTGTGACGCCATGCTTTAGGATATAACATTATTATATCACCTTATTTGAACTAGCATGTTCAAATATTATCTATATCGACAATAATGTCGGATTTGGATATTGTTTGAATCTATCACTATGTATACAACAAGTGTCATTATTTTGCGGACTTAATTGGTGTCCTTGATCGCCCACCGGATCGGATCCGGCACCTTGCACTCTCATTTATCTATGTCGCCTAACACTGTTCCCCTTCTGAAAATATTAAAAACTAATTATGTTCCTGGTAGCACAGTATGCATGTCCCAGATAATGTTTTAACTATACGGAGTACGGACCACCTAACTCTAGGAACGGTAGAGAGCGTCGTTGTATTCTGTGTACAGTATTAAACTTGTACTGTAACTTTGATAGCGTGGTCAGTAGTTCGACAACATTTTAGGGTTATGCATATATGTTGTTAACGAAACCGATCGATGCACATCGTCGGAGCTGATATTATTGAGTAAGAAATCCTAACTTTTAATTTTATAAATGCGAAAGTAAGTTTGTTAGTTTGTTTGTTACCATTTCACGCCTAAATCAGAGAACCGATCATCATGAAATTTTAGATATACGTTGTCAGGGGTAAAGATAAGGACATAGGACATGCAGAAAAAAGTACTGTTCCCAAGGGAAATAACACTAACTATCGACGGTCACAATTGCTTTAAGCCACTAGATGGCGCTACGTGTGATTCGAAAAAATGCACGGGTTCGTAATCAATGCGAGCGACGCCGCGGCAGAAGCTAGTAGCTTATATGTACCGAAATTCCATAAATATATTTATTTCGTCAGTCCTCTCCCGGGGCCTACTTGCAATAGGTACATAATTCATTAATTTCCCGCCGCAGTGTTATGTAACTCCGACCGCTGTCAGCACCATATTGTTTCGTACCTGTCTAAAACTTTTTGTCATGCCCAAAATTTTATAACTATACTTTGTTTTATTTGTTCCTGTAATAAAATATAAAAGGGTCATTCCACAAAAATAGGGCAACTCTATGTCCGCAGCACATTTCACTTGATATAATTAATAATTATTTTATTCCAAAATTGCTAAGTGAAAGGTTACAATGTATTTTATTCATTCCCTGAATTAAGTTAAAAATAATATTAAACTATACTTCAGAAATCCTTTTAATTGACCCCAAATGTCAGTCCCTAGGCATGTCCGCTCTTCGAAATTTTATCTTTGGGCATCCATATTTCTAAAAAGCATTAAGTTTATAATTGCCTTCATTAGCATTATTCTAATATTATAGGACTTACAGCCAAATCCATCAATCTTTTGGAATTTAAATGAAAAATTGTCATGTTTCCTAAAGTGAAATTAGTGTCCACAACTTTACTCGTCAGGCCCTAGCCATTTACGGATTTTAAAATTTCGCGGTATAATTTGAATGTAGGGTAAATGCTAATTAGTTGATTTTAAAGTAAGACATGAAGTTATCCGCAGACCATACTTGCTTTGCGGCGGCATTTTGTAAATCAGTGGAAAACGCGGCTGTTGTTGCGGAAACACGTGTTGATCCAGTCACTTCGTCAGTCCCTCGGTAAGTAATTTAATTGTTTAATAATAGGAAATTGTTATTAATTAATTAAAATTTACAAATGGTTTGTCGGCCTCGTTCGGTACATCGTATTAGACATCTTAGTATGGTAGTTAAATAGCATTTTGTGTTTAATTTTACTCCGAATCGTCAGTCCCTGAACCATCAGGCCCTAGCTTTTAATGATGCTAGGGACTGACGGGAGTGGTTGGGGACTGACGTTTATTATATTGTATTATTAATAAGACAACTAAATATATTGACGTATCCTGAAATATTAAGATAATTATTATTATACTTTATCTAGTTATTTTAGAGAACAAAAAATATAATTGAAGTAAATGTGATATGAATAAATAGACGATTATTTTTATGAATGTACATACAACTACACCGAACGATTGCTCTTGTTTTCGGGATTCGGAACCGGGAACCATTGGCCTGAAGTCAGCGATCCGACGGCGAGACTGAGAGGTTATTTATAATTATTGGTCACATTTAATAAATAATTGTTATTTTTCTGTTTTATAGCAACAAGCGGCCTAAAAAGAAGCCAAAATTGTCCAAAGAGAAATATAGCCGTTAAAAAATCAGCGACCGCGAAAGCACGTCTAGAGAAAATTAAAAGTAATCCAGTTTTGTTGGCAGAATATAAAGAGAAAGAAATACTGAAATATTTTAAAAAGAAAGAGAAGGGACAACGAAAGTTTAAGATATGACCCCACGTGAAAGAAAATTAGAAAAAAAGTGATGACCTTATACAAGTGGAAGCTAAAAGAAAAAGCCTGCAAAAAAAAAAGTTTTGCAAAAAAAAGTCTGCTATAATAATATCAGATTTTTTCTGCAAAGCTTCTTTTTTAAATCGGTTATTACCGATGAAATACAATAGACTAATCGTGAAATAAAAACTCAAGAAATCGAAGAATTTAGTTTACGTTTTTACGAATTTAAGTTTTAGTAAATTTATGTTAAAAAATAAAGAATACTGTTGTGCAGCAACTTGTTCGTGTTATGATGACGAAGAAGGAGAACTGACTGTTTCATTTCTTAAAGTATGTGATAAAGAAGGAAAACTATTTAAATTTGATGAACATGATTTGATTACGAAGATGTGATTGAAAATTGCCAATATCAATGTTTGATTGAGAAGATTGGTGATAGAGCATTTTACAATTTTAAATGTTTTTAAAGGCTTTAAATGTTTTCGAAAAGTGAGATTTATTTTATTTAGTTTAGATATGTTACTAAATAAGGATAAAGTGAAACTGTAAAGGACAAACAATAGACCAATTAATTTAACACGCAAAGACTTATAATTGTTTTTTAACACCTTTATGTTTAGAATGTTCATTTCGTTTCATTTATTTGATGGCTAAAGCCTTTTGTTTTTACTTCTGCACTTTTTATAAACAAGGAACTATTTTAAAATATTATTTTCTACCTCAATAAATAGTAACAAAATAAGTGATATACTACTTAGCAGTAAACCTAAGGTTGTGTAAAAATTTGATTTGAAGAATCTTCTCTTACATATATGACTGATTACCATAAGAAAGAAGCATTAATAAGTGTTATTTTTGTTACTTAATAGGTATTATGTGATTGTTTAAATATTCGTTGCAAATAAATATGATGCTAAATATATACATTATTACAATATAATTATTGTGTGTCAGTCCCTAACCAAAGCTGTCAGTCCCTAGATGCCTAAATTTACAAAACCCTAAATATCTCTTAAAACACTGCATAAAGTGACTGGCCCTTTTAGATATGACATAATTAATTAAAATCCTATCATATACACTAATAGGGAATCCAACAACATTTAAAATATGATATGGACAAATTACTGCCCAAAGTAGCCCTACTTTTGTGGAATGACCCAAAAACATCTGAAAACAGTAAGGGGAATACCAAATACCGTAGCATCGTCAAAATGCAGCTTAAAATGCAATATATAAATGTCACTGGATATATCTTCGCGTATGCTAACAGAATAATTTATCAGTTCGTTGCATGAAGTCTACATAAAGAAAATATCGCGATATAATTTAGAAAGAACCCCGACTGTTTGTCAGTTAGGCGCTATCAGATAATATAAATAGACAATGATATTACTGAAACGGAAATTACGTACGTTCTTAAGAATTTTGACAAATACCCACAGCCAGTGTAATGCCAACAATTAATATTAAGATGAGCTGAACAAAAAATTTTAACATTAAACGTCCATAAAATGTCATGTTCTGCATGTTGTATGTTTGTTTTATATTTTGTGTCCGAAGTACAATCGGATACAGTTTGTGTTCGTTTCCAAGAAATGATGTCCCGTTTGTTGCAGCTACGTGTACCCAACCATGGATGAGCTCGCCAACCAGCTGAACTATGTGCTGGGCCACTTCGGGGTCAAGACCTTCATCGGCTTCGGGGTGGGCGCTGGCGCCAACATCCTTGCTCGATTTGCTCTTGCACACCCGCAGAAGGTAATGTGGAGACCCGTACACGTTCTATAAGTACTTATATAATATTTATTTATTTTTAAAATTAACGTGGACTATGATTTATTATAGAATTCTATATTATAACGTACATAGACTTGTCAAAGGATTCTATACATTTTCGCATAGTGGTCTCAAATTCTTCAAATATTGAACCATCGTAGAGCGGTGGCCTGACGCTCCAACAGTACTTCAGAGTTATAGTAAAGTCTATTCGATTCTCTACCAATAGATAACTACTTTAATTGACATACCAATTGTTTTGGTCGCCATAAGATAAATAAAATTAATTATTTAATTCTTCCTCTTTCGTGTTGACAAAAATGTAGTTTAACAAGTAAGAAAGAAACCTTGAAGCGTTGAAGTGCTCTTTTGTATCCAATTAGTGATCCCGTATACAGAGTTTCCAGGTGATATATGACGTGTCATTGTGTTGGGTGAAGGGACTACTCGCAACCGCAAGTGTATACAGTGACATATTCTTTCTCGGAAACCAGATTTACAGAGTAGCAGTGTAGCCATAAACATTAATGAACATTCAACTAATTCAGTAGAAACCAAACGTTATAACTCCTGTCTTCTTTAAGAATCCGTGATCTTTTCGACGAGAGTACACCATTGATAACACCAAGATAAACAACTTGTGTTTATCTTATCGTCTGGAGCGTCTGGTTGGGAGTCAAACAAAATCTCACAAATCACAAGAATGCTACTATTCCAAAGATGATTCCTATCATCGTTATTTTAAACGGTTGGAAGAACTTGTATCAACATCTTAAGAACCTCTCGCTCGGTAATTGGATTGAGGAGCTGATACAAAGCGCGGTGACAGACGGCGTACTGAAGTGCTTTACATTACACGCCACTTACTGTCGCTTTCTTATCATTTTCTACTCTTTAAATACATTTTATGCTTCTTTTTTATTTTATATTTTCTAAATCAATTTTTCTAAGTTGAGTGAAACACGCGTAGATACAAATATGTAGCACTTTAATTTAATATGTACATACAAGTGTTTGTTAGGATTCAAAAGCGTAGCTTTACTATTTCTCATAATCAGTTAAATGCAGTGAATACTTGAGGGATGAATGGCCGGCGGAATGATATTGGACCGTCATGTACATCTTGCCTCACTGAGCTATTTCCACTCTTCCTTGATCCGCTAACTGTGTAGGCTGCCACTAAGCCTCTTAGTTTCACACTATTTGCTCTGTTCTAATTGCAATGCAATAGCGAATAATATTAGTTTCGTGCTGCATCAGCATCTTGCAACTTAGCTAAAACTAGCAAGTTGTTGAATTTGCTCGTTATTATTAGAAATGATAAAACTTCATGATAAAAATATATTCATGATAATAATGCGTACCATAGGTACGATAAATCTAATACGCCGAGACCTGAAACAAATAAATGTAGGCCATACAAAATTTCGATCGAAAATCGAACCCGTTGGGCTTCGCTCTGAAAGCAAATAGTTTACCCAATCCACCAACAGTGCCGTCGTTAACTTTGATCACCAATCTGTTAACCAAGCGTGCTGAATCAAATTATAGCTGAATCTTCCATAGCCGTTTATTCTGGTCAGTTTACTATATTCTCTATTTTTACTATGACATTTTCCTCAGAATCCGTATTTATATTCTTGCGTAAATTAACTTAATATTTTCCACGGGTACAAATCTTATGCGTTGTCAGCGTTTGAAATATTATACATCTATCAAAATAAAATGTGAGCAGCACATCGTAACGGTCGGCTAGAATCAAACTTGACCCGGTTATTGTGTCGTATTAGATACTCCGTCCAAGGTGATTCTTGTTGAGACGGATACAGACGGTGAGTGATCGCTAATCATACAGACAGAAATAGGCCGCGTAGGTAATACACTTAAGCTAAAAGAACTTAAGCCCGAAACCCTCTCATGTTTACAATGCTCTTCTATAGTGCATATCCGTTCCTCCGTGCTATTTACATTGGAATAGGATGCGGATGTTTTAAACTAATTGTGCTAAGACTCCAGTTAATGGGTACGTTGTATTATTTTATTAATTCCAATCCATTCGTTCCTTCTTTGTAATATATTTTTATTCCTTAGATGTCTATCGATTTCTCCTTACTACAATTACGGATAAAATGTAATGCTTAAAACTACTGATTAATTAGTATACTGAGTTATAGATTATTTAAGTTATTCTGAAATCCTAAAGCCTGCTTAATTATGCTTAATACAAAAGAGGCTTAAAACCCATTAGATTCTATTCTGAAAAAACTGCTGAATGAATATGGAAATTAGAAATCTTTCCAGTTATGATGAGCTGACACTAACAATTCCGAGAATCTTTTCATACTCTCTAATTAGAAATTAGATGTATTGTGATGGTCTAAGAATTTGATTCAATTTAACAGGATTGGTATCTCCTCAATCCTCCCCATTCAATCTATGTACATCATGGAATATTCGGCACAAAGCCACGTCCATTAGTTTATTAGGTACCACTGCATATACATACATACATCTGCATTTCTCGGTCTGACAACTACGAGAAGATATCAGCAGTACACGTGTTGCCTACACAGTCCATATTTTTACTTTTTTATAAACTATTCTAAAATAACGTAGCTTTATCGACTAGTGCAATAGTTAATTCTTCTTCTTCTTCAAGGCCTCGGTCTATGTCGGTGGAGCAATCGCCTCTGATGTCCCAGTTTTTTCACTCTTTGTATAAAGCTTCATATTTACCCTTCCTCTCTCTCTTCTCTCTTCCTCATTATTATTCCTCTTAAAATTGTCTTAAAGAAGTTGCTTATACCAAGTGGTAACTTATCGATGCGTTATCTATGGTTATGAACAGCTGTCTTTCTCGTTAACCATTAGTAACACTTCCTCCTTTGTTTTCCATTCTGTCGAGCTTGTCTTCTCCATCCTGTTCCAGCATCAGATTTTAACTTCACGTCCTTGTCCTTTTTGTTGAACGTCCGCGTTTCACAGCCGTTTGCTATGCTTCAGATTTATACGTAGGTTTAAGTAAACCCTTTTCTACTTTATATTATTACTTTGACTATGAGTGTAAATATATTTTGTTATTTTCAACTACCTATAGTCTTGTTTAGCTGCTTTTGTTTGTTTCATCTAATCGACTGCTGAAATAACTGAAAACAATTATATAATCTTTAATAACTGAATTTGAAAATAACAAAAAGTTCACCGATTTATGTCTGGGACTGTACTACAGAGTAGACAAGTATTTAATGCCAGATGTAGCCTCATTAAACCATTATTGATCCTCTGTGTGTCACATGAAGTCTGTTAGATTAGACGTGATGTATCTCACGAGATACACACACATACACCTATGTATTATTTCTCTAGATAAATAAAAAGTATTGTATGGCTTGAAGCTCACATGTCAGAAATTAGACTACATTTAAGTTTAATTTTCAGTACATGTAATAAACTTGTACTTTATAAATTACATTTCAGTTATACCTAACGAGATGTTTTCATTTTTATGCAGTAGTCAAAAAGTTGGTTCATGTTAGTTCATTATGATAGGTAACATGGTGAAACAACATTGTTTATTATAATCACTGCCTTTTATTGAACTTACAGATTGTGTATTTACTTGCCATGGTATTATTATTATTTAAACTTTTCTTCACGTTGCTGCTCATTGCCTGCCTGAATGCCCGATGGAGATGAAAAGCATACGGTAGTTCATTAAAGTTTTATTTATTAAACTTTTACGTGCCCAGTATCGGGCCAACCATTATAGCCGCAGATTTTTACCCGCCGTGTTTACTGTACAGGAGGATTGCTCTGCACTCTGTGATTCGCCGAAGCTATTCCATCATACTTCAGTTAATTTATAAATTATTCCATAGTACTTAAGTACTGTCTTCTTGTAATGTGCGGAGTTATGGTAATAGATATTAATAATTACCCTGGGAAAACGGCGACACGTGATCTCGTCGTCTCGACGTCTGTGCTCTGCAGAGCGAGGATGACGATGGAGTCTGTCCAGTGATGTGCGGAGAGGAGTATGAGAGTGTTCTCTTGTTACGCCACTGCGGTGGGCTTCGGCGTGGTCTCCTAAAATGCCGCAGTCGACCAGTAAGCTCTGTGGTGAATTTAAGTAAGAGATCAGCACACTCCTCCCTCTACCCCAGTATTGGTATTGGTTCATCTTCTCGATTAAATAATGATGTATGTGATTTGCCACCTCAAATATCTTATAAAAAATATTTATCTGAGTTATGTAGGGTAGGCAATGTCTTTTTATCTTTATGCACCGCACACCACTGACCCCAGGTAGAGGGCAATCCATGAGGATATTCACTTCGACAAAGAGAACGAAAAATAATTTAGTCATCTAAATTATTTTTCGTTCTCTTTGAACAGATCTCATGATAATAATATTTCAAATACGAATTTATTGGGAAAGTATTCCTTATTATGATAATGAACATAAGGCTCGGTCATAAACAAGGTGTATTACATATTGTATTCTTGTATCAAGGTGATAACCGATGTATCGATTTCTCCAATCAATACAATAACCATTATTCTTGACTTTGGGAGTATCATAGTATCAAGGCCATATTTCATTATTTATAAAACTAATGAAAGCATTTGTGTCTTGATTTTTATGTACAGTTACAATTTATTTAAATATATTTTCATTTTAGCCGTAGACTTAAAATATCGCTTATTTTCGTTTTGTCAGGAAACATATACACACAGTAGCTAAGTCCTCAGTTATACACCGATGGAAGTAAACCAATCAAACTAGCCAATACGAACGAGCTATTTGCACAGTTATCTATGTATATAATATTGTACAATAGTCACCTTGTGTATCTGCATAGATTATGGTAAACTTTTCGCATACTATTGTGTATTCTGTCTATAATTAATGATGAATATGTAGGATTCGTGGGAACACAGGCTGCGTACGAACCACAGTACGAACCAATCGTGGCCTTTATACGATACCCGAATTATTCATTTTCTATTTTTGATGAAATCATTTGCATGATAAAGCGACCAAAGTTGAATGATAATGCCCTTTAAATAAATAAAACGTGATTAATAGTTCTGTTTTATTAGACTGTTAAAACAGTCGCAAAACCAAACTTTATTGCAGAGAAATATAGTGTTATCACAATACCTTTCAGGTGGATGCCCTTGCCCTGATCAACTGCACCTCTAGCCAGGCTGGCTGGATCGAATGGGCCTACCAAAAGATGAACTCCCGCTCTTTGAAGAACCGGGGCATGACCCAGGGAGTGCTGGACTACCTCATGTGGCATCACTTTGGCCGGGTATGCTTATAAATTTACGCCTTTGTGTTGTATATATTCTGTGTTTATGTCATTACAGGTACGAACACGGTATTTATTATTTTTGGTTTCTAAATTACCATTCTGATGAATTTTGATGATTTATTTGTTTCATAATTGGGATTTATGGATTTGTATTAGTTATTGGCGTTTGCAAAATTTCGCGAATATATTTATGATTCCACTGTTTTTCTGTTAAGTTGATATAAATATGAAAATCTATCAGCACCATCTTCTGTTAGCTGTGCGAAACGATATTGCCCAATCGGTGCCCACTCCTTACAAAAAAATAACTGTTTATTTCAGAGGGATGTCTCGAGGATACTGTAAGCAAACTGAAAACACAGTGACTCAAAATATAGGTTTTCCTAAGATAATCTGGGTGTAGTAACGGATTAAAATATTGGTCATACGAGAAGTTGCGGCTGGAAATGTATGCTACTTTGAAATCATTACACAACCATGCCCAATGCCCATAAAAGTCTGACATTTATCATACAATCAATATCTAGTTTACAAGTTGGTCGCTATGCGCTTGCGAGTTGCGTGGCGAACTTACGCTGCGTGCAAACGATGCCAACCTTTAATATTTTATACAGAAATCACTGTGACCGTGACCGGTTCCTTTACGACGCTCCGTGCCCTTACCCCTAATGAATGCAAAACGGATCAATTATCATGTCATACCAACCGTCATGTTACGAAACTCGACTCTATTTTTATCGTACCTAAGTAGGATACAGATTGTAAACCACATAACCATAAACATTTGTCGATATACATATTTGGATCCTTTTATTTCTTGGTAAATTGTGTGATGTGAGCTATGTATGGCCTCTTTGGATTCGATGCGATTCATAAAACGACTACACTGCCTATCAATTTATCGATCTGTTTCGGATTTAGTTCATGGCTTTATGAGTTGCATGTCTATGGAGAACAGACTTAAATATATAAGAAATATACAAAATTCTACGAATTAAATGAATACTTCACAACTTCGTACCTACTGTACGGATTCGATTTCTGAAATGGATAATTTCTTAATTTGCTGCAGTTCCCCGAGGAGCGCAACCACGACCTGACTCAGATGTACCGCATGTACTTCACCCGCAACGTGAACCCGACCAACCTGTCGTTGTTCATTGACGCCTACGTGCGCCGCACCGACCTGGGCATCGCGCGGGAGAACGACACCATCAAGGTGCCCGTGCTCAACATAACGGGCGCGCTGTCGCCGCACGTCGACGATACCGTCACCTTCAACGGACGACTAAACCCCAACAACTCCACCTGGATGAAGGTACATCATCAATGTCTGCTGAAACATTACATAGTTACAGGACCTCACACGACCTTTAGCCTGATGTAGCCTGGCAGTAGGTACTTATACGCAAACAAACCACTCCGCCGAACGTCAGACTAATCGAGATATGTACGGCAGCTATTATAATCAGCTCAGTTAAACCTTGACGTGCTATTTATTGCTACACGAACTATCATTTTATCAGGGGGGCTCAACTTGGAAAAAGCGGAATCCATAAATCGTTCCATATTATCGCCATGTTAACCTGGCCTGCCAGGTTAAGAACCTCGTGATGCCTTTGAAATGGGGCTTTAAATAAAAACGCACCTATTGTAAATCTTTAGTATGCCAGAATACCGTGTTAATTGAAATTTGATTTAACTTAATTTCATGAACTTTTTTTCTCTACAATCTTAAGCGTTGTTTAAAAAACTGGAGTACAAGAGCTTAAATAATACACTCAAAGGGTGAAACTTCAAAACTATTTGAATAACGCCAAAAACAATGTCACTGGATTTGGACAATCTCACATAACTATTCCAGTATTCAAAACTATACTAATTAGGCTAGTTGACTGCATCAAAAATAAATTATAAATCTTGTTTGATAAATTGTTTTCCTTCTAAAAACTCAGTCAAAGTTTATTTCGTGCTTATCTTTGGTGTTTTAAATTTTTAATTTATCAAAATCACATAATAAGTATGTCAATGGCAATGAAAAACTATGACGTCACGCTTTTGTATTCCAAACAACAACAAAATGTCGTTTTTGAAAGTTCATAAAAAGTTACTTAGATGACTAGTAGTCATGTACCGGATTAAAGCTTTGTATCGAAGCCCTCACTACTTAACGTAAACAACAGACAATACTCAATCTCGTTTAAAAAGAATTAAAGCAAAATGAAATATTGGAAATCTAATATCTTTCATTGCAGCAGAAAAATCTTATTTAAAGGACAGAAGGTCGGCGGAATTTTGTTGTATTATGGCCACTGGAGAGCCGATATCGTCGCTAACTTAATCTTCTTTTCTACGTTCACTATAGTATTTGTTAAATCAGCACTTTATTATACCTACAGTAATCATCTGGCACTAACCTCTATACTCTGGATCCATAGGTTGTATGCTCGTTGGTTAAAAGATATGAAAGTGCTGTCATCATTTTAAATCTTTGTTTACGGGACAGATACGGATGCATCGGATAAATTAAACTTGTTTAATGATACAATCCATCAAATATTTATAAATTTAGGACCTTACTTCCTGACCTGTTGGAATACATAACCGATTTACCCCTGCATAACACTTATAGACGAAGGTTTACAACTGTACGGCTCAACATGTGTAAAATGTGATTTCAGATCTCAGATTCGGGTATGGTACTGGAAGAGCAGCCGGCTAAGATATCTGAGGCCTTCCGCCTCTTCTTGCAGGGCGAGGGCTACGGTAAGTGAACCACGACGCATCTCACTACTTACAACGAACATCTCTGTAGTAATGTACCGATGCAAGCTTAGCTTTGCATTGCAGTTCGAATGTTTAATGATTGCACTGAACACGCCAAGCTCAATAGATGCAATATCGCAATTAATTTAATGTTAATAAAATAAAAACCGTGATGGATTTAGGGCTTAAACCGTCCATATTTAAAAAATTATAGCAAAAATAATTTTGCATTTAGGAATTATACTGCGCATCCACAATTGTGTGACATATTATTTGCAGTTTACAATTAATACTGCCACCGTTAAGACTTCATATTGCATCTATTCTGCAGCTTATGTAAATATGTTTGATATGATTAATGTTATTAATTTTGAATGTTCAAATATTGACCAATTAACATAAGAACGTCTTAATAGTTAATTGCATAATTTACTCATAGATTTGCGTTTATTTTATTGAAATACGTTTTCTTCGCAAGATTCTTGTCCCCTACTTATTTGGACGAACTAATTTACCTTGTTTTGCCATCCCTTTTCTATTTCTATCGTTATTGTTAACTTATACTATAAAATGATGCGCTTTACTAATAATATTGGTAAGCTAAATAATATTTTCTTCGTCTGAAGCCCAGTTTATTTTTATTGTCCCGTTTCCGTTTGAGCCTGGATATGCGATAGCGTTATGCAGTCCCTAACAATTGGTACGTACTAAAGGGAGCTTTCCCCCAGTAGAGATAGATACAGCTTACAGTCCTGTGGTAATTTCGTGCTCTGATGGTGATGTTTGTAGCTAGACCCTTTATAAGAAATTTTATAAATAATCCTTGTAGTTGTTTGGGATATTATTTAATTTATTGTACTTCTTGTTAATTCTGGTCGTATTAATACTTTGATGTTGCTATGAAATAATAACATTCTGAAAGATATATGGAATAGTTACAACCCTTTGAAAAATCAATCATACTTAGTTCAAATCAATTCAACTCGTCCCGTTCTTAAGTCAAAACGTGTTGATGAATATCATCATTCATTCCATTAAAAACGCAAACGATAGTATAAGTATGAATAATTTTGATCTGTTAATACAAACACGAAAGACTCCAGAATTGTTGAAAATATATCAATGTAATCTTTGACATTGTTTTATTATAAAGAAATAAAACATGAAAGGATTTTTCTGTTTTTCATAACAATCCATACACGTGCATGGTGAAATTCATTCAATAAATTAAGAGATGTGTTGAATATAATTTAAGTTTATCAAATACAACTTATAATTTACATTACTGAACATATTCCAAAACCATCTCATAATTTATCCTTAACCGTTTCTACACTATCTTAGATTTGTAATTTATTTTGTAGAAGTAGATTTGTTCCTAGGCATCGCTGTATTTTGTGCAACCTTTTGAAAAATTAACTATTTGGTATAGTGAGTAAAATATTAAAGAGTAAGCGTAACTCGCAGAGAGACGTAAAAAATAAATAGATAGTGACATCATAAAAATTTCGATCACTGATTCGTGTCACTGATTTGCTTACAAATAAATTAAAAACATTTGTAGTTGTGTCATTTATTCCAATATTTATTATTTAATAGTATAATAGTAGTCAATTACTGTTGATCAAAAATTTTGACGTTTGGACTCTTGACTAATATCGACAACATACAGCGCTGCTTCTAGTGACAATGCTCGTGTTAATGATTTATTTTAAATGTTTTGTTTTCTTCACACTCTTAGCTATGTTAGCACTGCAAAAAATAAACCGCCGGAGTAGTGCGGCGTCCACGCCCAGCGTAAACAACATCTAGCCAGTTTGATATTACCCAGCTTGCGTAGACACAGTAAGTGTTTATTTTTTAGCGTATCTTGTTAAGGCGAAAACACATCAGTGTAAACGATAAAAAAAACTCAACTACCTTTTGGGGTTTGCAGATTTTTGCATCGTCGGGTCGCAATACACTGATGTGCTCTCGACCTTACGCGGAAGCTATTCAAATTGCAAAAGAATAAACGGGAGTAATTGTAACTATTATTTCGTCATAATTAGTGTAATCCTCGAAGGTAAAGCCACTATCATGGATTTCATTGTTATATCTTAAAAGAACCTATGCCCCGATAAGAGAGTTAGGTCACAAATGGATACAGGCCATAAACGAGTCACATGTCCTTCTGTAGATTCTAACAAAATACTGTTGATAATGGATTTCAAGACCGATTAATCAATCAGTTCAATAAATCGATCACTGGGCTCTATTTCATTTATCCTGCTGAAAGAGAGTAGGTACATATATAGTTACTATATTTAATACTAGCTTTTGCCCGCGATTTCGTACGCGTGGAATTTAGAATCTGATATTTTCATGCGGTAAAATGGAGCCTATATTTTAAGTTAGACCTCTAGCAATACATCGGTGAAAACTACATTCAATTAGATGTAGTTGTTTTTGCGTGATGCGTGTAATAAAGCTTTAATAAAGGCCCCCATATTAGTTTTTCTCCAATATCTATAATGTACAGACATCGGCCTGTTATAATTTTATTATATGTATAGATGATATTAATCAATTTCGATAGCTTCCGTGCCTTTGAAGTGCCGTCTCACAACGAATTTATATTTATATATTAATTTTTTATCTAGTTTTATATTCTATAATTATTGTGACGGAGGCTTCATTGGACATGGATTATTTTTTACCTAATGGATTATTTTAATGATGGGTTTGAATATCAATTTATACATAGTATAGTTGCACAGATTGTAAATATTTATATGCACGAACTTATCAGATATTCTTTAGGTCTTTATTAATTTCAGTGTTTTATAAATATAACTTACATTAAGATTTCAGTGTGATTTACAACCAAGATTAAGTAACGCAGATCGAGTAAAATATTATTGTATTAGGCACCATATATTTAAAATTGAAAATAAGGTACCTTGCTTGCAAACTTCGAGTTAATTTGACAGGAGTTCAATCACACAATAAGTACTAAAATGTATTTGCTTAAATAACAAGTTACGCTCATTTTGTACGTGAAATTATTAAAATATATACACGTAAAACTCGATCAACTAAAGAATAGTATTATAAACGTGGCGTCCCTTACATCTTCTTATTTGCCTTTATAAGTGGAGCTGTTATTTATAATTCCGTTCTTAAATATGTAGTAGGTAACATTCTCCATAGCTCTAGTGCAGGGTTTCTCAAAATGGGGTACGCGAACCCTTGGGGGTTCGCCATTTGTAGGTAGGGGGTTCGCAACAAAATTTACGTAATGGCTACTGCATAGCTGGCAAGCGCGTGCGACACAAATGATGGCGCGTGCGTAACATAGATTAGAGTAGGTATAGAGTAAGATTAAAATTATCCAAAATTTCTCCTAATATAGACTCAATTTGCGCTAAAAACAAGCCCATTCATCACATTAATAACTTTTTATTTTTAACACTTGCCTTTTACTTGGGTGCGTGGGGCCATAAGTTTGAGAAACCCTGCTCTAGTGTTTACCTGTGGTTTATTAATTGTAGGAACACCTTTAATAATTGCAAATTGCGTGTGTTAAAATACTTTGTGTTTCAGTGGCGCCGCTGTCGCCGACCAAGATCACGGCGTTCCGAAGACTGTCTGACGCAGGACGCCGCCGCGCATGCCGCCACTCCCCTGTCATCCGCATCACCGAGAATCCTATCTCGGAGGCGGTCGTCTGCTAAACTGATAGCCTTCGCCTCAGCTCGTACACTGATCACCCCACCTTATTAACACAATGATAGTGTTTGGTCATTTTAAAAGATCTTGGGAAAGTAACCGTTGACCGTGTCTTAGGTCTTTGACACTCATTTCAGCGTTCGAATGTTGGATTTCCAACATTTGACTGATATCTCAATTATTGTATACACGAGTGATTCGTGGGGCCGCGTGTACGAGCCGGCCGGGTCACAACATCTAGCTAAGTTCCTCACATCTTGTGAGTCGCACTGTTGAAGTTATATCATTTATCATTTAAGGAGATTTTTATTAGAACCCACTGATATTATACATATATATACCTACCACTATCGAGCGATATCATTCAGTTAGGCTAACGTCACACGTATCTGTACGTATTTATTTACGCGACTGTGTAAGGGAGTTAGTTAGCGTGGTTAATTTGTAATTTAGTAATAAATTGAAACACGAGGGGCTGCTGTGTGTGCGGCGCCACGCTGGCGATGCGTCTTTCGCAACCAGTTTAAACAATGTCGAGATTGTTGTGTTTGTCAGCGATTCCTTCACACTCGTGTGTAACTGTACCTTTATAAATAGGGATAACACACGAGATTGCGAAGAACGTTGTCAAAGACACCTTTTTCATTGAGTTAGGTAACGCTATTGCGGATTGCATCATGCATATCTGGTGTTGCGCTATGTTTTGATAGCGCTCAGTGGTCGCAAGTGGCAAGTCGGCGGTGGCGCCGCGCGACCGCTAGGACGTCGGTGGGTGCTATGCTAAGACCAAGATAGTTTTTGAACTTGATCATTTGATGAAAGTCGTTTTGGAAGAATTTTAGCTTCGTTTTAAATGCCTAATATTGCATAATTTTTGTGATCAGTTTGTTTAGTTCTAAGGCCTATTGTGTGTTGTAAGTTGTGATTAATTTATTCGATTGTGATATGTCTTAATATTATTTCTTATATGTTGATCATGTTTATTAGCAGTATTAGTTTTTGTTCGTTGTAAAACTATTTATTTTTTATAATAATAGATAAGTAGGGATCACCGCTTTTAGTAGTCGACCTAAATAATATTAGAATTCAATAAACGTTATACAATTGCAATGGCTTCTTAAGTATTATTTTACGATACGGTATTTATTGAGTACCTATTCAATCATCGTAATTTTACAAGTATGATATAGAACAATTTATGCTTAGGTTTTAGCTGGAGAGAGGGAGTACATTATTGGCGTGAAGTTATCATAACGATATTATATAAATACCTTTACATATACAATTATACGCGTATCTTATAGACTTCGAATTTATCGTATATCTTAAACGCGTGATAACTTACCACGCCGGTAGATAATTACTAATCTTGGCCGGCTGCTTTTATTAAAATATCACGGTCCGTTTAGAGTGCTCAGAAAGATGCGCAACAGTATTAACGACTGGCGTTGTATGGACTGCATGCAAATAGGTCGGCCACACATAATAGATTGTTCAAATGAATGTTTATAATGTTGAAAGATTTCACTTAATAATTAGAAACTTGATCAGTAGCGGAATCTCGGTAGATCTGTTTGTTCCACCTCCACGGTGTGACGCTACACATTAGTTACACGCAGGTGCATGCGTCATACGCTCACTCTCGAGGTCAACTCTATGCTTTGTAGTCGTGCAATCAATAATTTTATTTATAGAAATTAAATTTGAAAATTGATTTTATTTGACGTGTAGAGGATGTTCTATTTAGATCATTTTTGTTAAATACGAAATTTGTGTGAATTTAATATGGGTCTATTAAAAGTGATTTTATAAAGATTTTTGCATTTTTATTTCATACTAGCTTCCGCCCGCGGCTTCGCACGTGTGGATTACGGACCCGTGCATTTTTTCGGGTCAAAAAGCAACCTATAACCTATATATGGCACTTCCTTATTTGAATCGGATTTTGTCCACAATTTCGTGGATTTGAATTTTTGTGCGCGGGACCCTTATTCTTTTTCTAAAATAAAAAGTAGCCTTATAACATCAGCTATCAGCTAGTGATAGTCCAGTCAAAATCGGTCCAGCCCTTTCGGAGATTAGCCGGAACAGAAAAGCTGTTATTTTGACATTACAAACGGACACTTCAATTTTATTTATTTGTATAGCTTACAGTAATAGTTTCACCAGTGTTCTATTATAGTATTATCTCTGTGTCTACAGCTTATTTAAACTAATTAATACTGATCTCTGCTGTGAAATTGCTTACAATAAATATCAAGCTGTACATTAAGATCTGTTCAACCGATTGAAATGAAAAAAAAAATATGAATCTGTTTAAAATTATACTACTTTTTAATTGTAAAGTCCTCTAAAGTTTCAGAAACCCAAATTGATTTGACAGGGCTGTTTAATTTAACAGCCATGTTAGTTGAACAGTATTTTGACCAGCCTTTCAGAAACCAGGTGTTAGATATTCCAACTTTTATGGTGATCACTCAAGGAGTTTACCAATCTCATACATACAGTTTTGAAATAGGAATTTCTGGGCCGTTTATTGAAATATGTTTATGTGTTAATTTTATATATTTTAAAGTATAAGATATCAACCAATCGTGTCTAATATAAAACATGGACAAACTTTATATTTAGATATAATACATTGCAAACTTTTAACAACTATACATGAATACTTATAATTAAGCAATATTAATATCATACCCCCTTACTCATAATTCTGTTGTAAACCTCTATAACTAAAATGGTTTTAAAATCTGTTGTCACGTCTTTTTATTTATATGAAAGTGACAGAGACATGTAGTGTATGAAGAATGTCAGTTATTATGAATCAGGGGGTTAGTAAATAATGAAAAGACTATTTAAAAAAATAATAACTTACAATGGCATGAAATATATTGTCAATAATATGGTACATTAGTACTATTCCTAATGCACTGAATGTTCACTATGAATAAACTTTCGAATGCGTGGTTATATTTATATGTGCAACTTTAAATATACGGGTACCACCAGTCTCAAGAGCTATAACTATGGCCACTTATCCACTGTGTAAGCGAACGAGTGACTCCCTGCGATCCTGAAACTGTGCCGTTGTGTTGAAATATATGTATTTTTATTACTAAAACACGTAGAAGAATGCTACTGGTTCGCGTGTATAGTCGATAAGCAGTCTTACATTAAACAGGTTATTGTGTTACTATAATAATTATGTACGATGTATTTAGCACAATCAAACATTATAGGCACATTTCCTTAACGTCTCGTGCAATAGAAAAATAATTAATAGCGAATATAATCAATGAATATATCTAATGTTCTGGATTCAAGCGTTCAACTTATATTTTCCTTGGGGTGTTGACCATACGCGTGTAATGTAACAATTTGGTGTTCGATTCAAAGCTTTACTTAACTATAATGCACCAGCTCGACGTATTGACCGAGGAGCATTCTCTTTAGTAACCGACCGATGTCTGCTAGTACTCTAATATTCCGTATTGCAATATTCAAAGTAATGTGATTTGTGTTGTCTTAACGTATGTTAAGACGTACTGCGGACGGCTGTTACATTACACGGGAAAGCTCCCGGTCAATACGCACCGGTTTGGTTAGATTAGTCTGTACCTCGTAACGACTGTGAGTTTACATGTTGATAGCCATCAATGGCCTAATGTCTCTGACACCTATCATCCTGTAAACTCAACAAGATAACAATACTTATAACAATAATACATTCAAAGCAAAACGAATGAGACAGCGATTCAAATGTACACATCAATATTAACGAAAGATCATAATCTATTTAGAGGTCTTCAAGTTTCACAAATTATTCATTTTAATGACGTTTTCCGTCTCTGGTTTGACCGCTACATTATATTTGAAAACACCATTGAATATAGACACCGTCACAGACTTTGGAATGTGAGTGATAGCATTATGATTCGTGATTATTATTAGAATTATACCTAAGTGTCACTCTAATGAAAGTCCTATCAAAACCGTTTGTATATTATAAGTGTTCAGACGGAAAGTTTACAGTTTTCATAGTAGTTAGAATATAGAGATAATTACTTAAATACTTTCTCTTTTTCAGGTATGGGCAAAATCTATTTCGATCTACGACGAGCAGATCTGCTCATTTCATCATTTTTTGTGTAGTAAGAACAGCCTGCAGTTTTTATTTGCATTCAGGGTATTGGGTGATCATATAAGGTCGCTACAAGCAATAGGCATGAGCAAGCTAATAATACACATTTTAACAAAAAGAAACTCCCGCGCACTAGTTAGCCTGGTTGCGGGGGCCAGGCAGAGACAGCTAGTCCAACATGATGGCTCACTGTAGTCCGCGCACTGCATGGCCAAGAATTTCTGGCTGTGCGCAACCAGAGTGAGATTAGGCGAAAATATATGGCTGTCTTCACTCTCCGCGCACTTGTCGCAGCAGCCAGATGTATCTTGTGTTCCGAAATGAAATTCGCAACCCAATACCCTCTCTCTCCTTTATATTCGTTACGAGACACGAGTCGACTGGATGCTCAATATTTCGGCTGCCACAACCTGGCTACCTCAGGCAGCCCGCCTTATTTTGCGGTGGCTCAAGTGCCATTATGCAGCCTTGCCATCTGCCTAGAAATATTTTAGGTAATAATTGATATATTATTAGATAATCTGTATCGTACACATCCATGATATATATATTGGCAACTGATTGAAGATACATAATGTTACAAGTTTTAGAATATGTTTCTTCAAACCGAGGCCACGATTTATTTATATATGATATTATATACAGTTACAAGAAAATATATATGAGATACCTATGAGAATAAAACTTACGTAGCACAATTTTTTTATATACTTTCCCATTTGTTCATAAAAAGACGAAACATCCTATAAAGTTACAAACCTACTGTTAATGTTCCTTTCTTGTTTCGTTGCATGAAATTTGGAATAAGCTAAAACAAGATATTATATAGAATGTTTTATATTTTTTTATGAATATGCGGGTTTGAGTTGCTAAGTTCCTCTAGACTATAATATAAATGTACGCGGTGATCATGGCATATACATGCTGGTATTCAGCGATGGAACACGATGATGAGAATAATAGAAACAATGATGATCAGCGCGAGAAACAGGTACACCTTCTTCTTCCTCAGCTTATTCTGCAAATAAAACACACATAATAATAAAATAAAATTTGCAATATTTAAAATTATATGGCAATTCATCAATATAATTGTTTAGGCACACACATAATCAAAGTGGACTTTAAAATAAAATATAGATATTTAATGGTTTTTGAACGTTAGTTACGTCAAAATTAGAATCATTTATTTTTCAGAGTGTATTATAAAATAATACTTTTCGAACGTCTTTATTTTTAATAATGTCTGAGCTCTTTTATTAACTACTTATGCCAGTCGACAACGAACATACGCGACAGAATTTGTGCACTGACTATAGGTGATTGTTCCCTCACTTATAAGAGATCCTTAATTTACCTTGTAATTGGCAGCCTCCCTGAGTTCGTGCGTCCCGCTCTCGACGTTCTCTGCAGCGTACTCGACGCTCGACTCGATGGAGTCTACTACTTCGCCTTGCGAATGGATCATCGTGCCCAGCTCCTTGAAGATCTGGTTCACGTCCATTATATCGCTCTGGAAATTATTACGTCGAAATAAAGACACATCCTGAGTTATTTATTAGTTTACATATTTGCGGTCTGAAATTTTGAAAGACTTGTATAAGCTTCCTGTAAGGAATTATTATTATTATCATTATTCATTTCAGAAGTAGTCAGAGATCGCTCTAGAACGAGAAAAAATACTGTTACGTATCATGTCAAATTTACAATCGGTGAATTTTAACTTTTAGATAAAGAAAACTATGATGGTCGATATAAATTGTCACAGACGCTATTCGAGTTATTTTCTTACTAATTAAAATCAAAACTACTTTAATACGACTGCATAGAAAAAACTGGATTGATACTTATTAAATTTTATGTTTTAATTATCTTTGTTTTATAAATGTTTCGTGGTTGAACACATTGATTCTAGTAGAAATCTTATTAAGATTGCCTAACTACTGATTTTCGAGGTCGTTGTACAGACAGATGCGAATATATTTGTTATTTTAAATTATTAAAAATATTTTCCGGTAACATTTGAAGGTCATACAACAAGCTATCAACATGCAAACATCATAGGGTGCTACGACACCATAGTGGGTACGTTGGCTCATGAGAAACTAGCCGGGGTAACCAAGTTCCAATTCAAATTTAAAATCGTTTATTTGCAAAGGGTATAAAAATATGTATACCATATTTAACCATTTGGCATGCACAAAATAATTAAAATACAACTTATAAATCTAAAAATCATATTAAAATAAGAATACATTTATTTGAATACTTAAATGTTAACAATATGGGAAATTGCAAGCTACAATCGCTTGAGTAGAAACGATATTTATTATTTGTGTATTATATAAATGTCAATCGCACTATTAATGAAACATCGACCGAGATCAAAATTTAATCAAAATTAGTTATAAAAGAGCAGACTCAATAACGTAGCCTAAAATCACTCCTAGTGCTTTTTTATATAGAAATGGAGTCTGCTCTTTTAGATCGTCATTTCACCGTAATTAATTTAGAACACATTTTGATTTCGGTCGATGTTTCATTAAGATTGCGACATATTGGTGGTGATTGTATTCCCAAGCGTTTACAGATTGGAAAGTGTCCCGGGGGCTGGGCTTTCAGGCCAGGTACGAACCTAGCTGACTGGATTTTATTTCTGCTAGCTGCAAGAATAATTCCAATGCTTATATGGCAATACGCAGAAGATTTCAGAAAGAAGTCTATTATATTTTTCTACTACATCCGACAGCATAAAAATTAATCTTTTTCAACATGAAGGATAACGTTGTCATTGAATGTTTATAGATATTATACAAAACGGTAGTTAATTAAAATAAGCGATTGTTTAAGGATAACTGTGTTCCATTATATTCTATATCGGTAAAACAGTACGTGAAACATTATAGCTATGTTAATATTAGATCTTATCGAAGCGTTGCGATTAGTATAATTATGTTCCCAATTCGTTTTTAGATAAGCATAGATTTTATTTTTTAAATCCTGAGAAAAGATGCAACGATTGTTGACTTTGTAGAACTGAACATATTCTACCAATTGTTACACAGATTTCTAAATTTGTCAGGTGTTCAGGACAAGAATTGACACCTACATAAATTAATAATAAAAGTTATTGAGTAGTTTCTTGATTTACTGTTTAGTGTTCTTTTTCTGTTTGAAGGGCGATAAAGGCTATAGGTCTAAAGAGAAAAATAATGTGACCAATTAAGACCAGAAAACTAGGAACTAGCCGACTAAGGACTAGCAACACAACTGAAAACATGACATTACAGTGGGACGGTCCATTAGTCCCACTGAGATGGGTTAGGGTTATACTCAACCACGTTGGCCTGGTGTGGGTTAGCGGATTAATAAACACACACAATAGACAAAATGAAGCCAGAGGTACGCGTTAAATTCTAGCTTAAACGCTCCTGCATAAAAGCCGAGCGTTCATATCATAAAACCAAAAGGTCAATCTTCAATTACAAGTCCAATGTGACAGAAACTGTAGTGTCTTTCAACTAGTAAGAGCTGCACGATTTGGACAAGTATCCAAGAGGAATACGTACCTCAAGTTGCCGGACGTCCCGCTCGCGTTCCTCCAGTTCGATGAGCGAGCGCTCTGTTTGCATCGTGATTTGTTCTTGTCTGCGCACATTCGGCTCGCCCATCTCCATCAACTCCTTGTTGCTGCCCGTCCCTAAGAAAACTCGGTTATTCAAGAAAGGTAATGTGAAAACTTATCCCGTAGCTGTCGGGCTGATGATGGAGTATAGCACGCCTCCAAGCGTATTTATTCCTCCAATATTGAAGCTGGTGTACCGTTGTAGGTATGTATCATACTCCGATGATGCGATTAATAAGGTTGAAGTAGGAACCTTCAAGAGTGCTGCTGAAAAATGTCCTATATAAAAATTGTAATGATAGTTTGCCTGATTTCTCGCTCTATATGTGTGCTTACGACCACTAAACCAATGAGGACCACATCATATATGAAATAGACATACTAAGTGAGATAAAACTATACAAGTATTTCATTTACCCATGGCGAAGGGATCGCCAATGTTCACGGACTGCGCTTTCACTTTCTTGACATCTTCTTTAGTTTTCTGCGCAGCCAACCTTTGTGTCGCCTGGTGAGAGAATTAAATAAACATTATCAACCACTGTCACCCAAGTCAACTTGGCTTAAGGATGGACTTGAAATGTCACTATAATAGCCAACATTGTGTTTATCATTTGTATGTATCTTGTTGTTATAATAATCGAGTATGTAGGAAAAGGACTAAGGAAACCTACAGCATCAGCCAGTGCCATTAGATTATCAGAGCATTAGGTAAATTATTGTAGTTATAAAAACTACACATTACTTTTAACCATTTAAATAAAAAGTAGCGCGGGTTTGATTCCCGCACGGAATAAATATTTTCATAGCCTGCAGACTGCAGGTAGTTATTTCGGGTCTAAATGTATGTGCATGTGAACATTTGTGTTTGTAAACCCACACACGATACAGGAATTATTGATAACACATGATTTATCATTGAAATTTTTTATCAACCGAAGTTATCAACTAATATATAAATGAATACGTACAAAATAGTTGAACACTACAGTTACATAAATATATTCGTTCAATTAATTTAATCACTCTTGCACATATTTTTCTGGCGCTGTTATTTAGTTAAGAGAAATAAGTAATACATATGAGTATGTACACAAAGCTTTTTGTCTTTACATACACTTACATAGTGTTTAATATTAACACCTTCGTGATAAATAGAGGATAACCACTATTTCCTCTTTGATCTTTGTTTCAACCGGTTTATCACGAAATCGACGTATCCTTACATTTTCAACTAAAGAACCAATTCAATTACCTACTTAAATTATACCGCATACTACTTTTATAATACGTACCTGCCCTATGCGTTTTTTTATTCTAAAATTGTACGTGTTCTACAAAGATTCTAATAAAAGCGAGATGAATTCAAATGTTATAATTCATAAATATGCAATCCAAACGTTGTTTCCTTAGTCTCTATTCTCAGGAATCCAAATTCTCACATTCAATAGTTCGCATTTCTGTAGTTATTTACAAATACGACTCAAGAATTCAATGGACGATGACTAATTCTTAGTGAATGAGTTAGAGCCACCAAATACGTTATAACTGCATGCCACATTACACAGTTCAAACAAATATACATAAGTTACATTCACATTATTATACGAACATTTTTTTCGAAGTTAAATGCAATATATATTGTAATATGAGACTTCTACTGGAATAATTACTTTTAATTCAAAATCTTTTTAAATGTAATTCCAAGTTTTACCGGAAACAACGAATTCATATTTAATATTATGAATTAGAGTAGTCTTACCACTTTATGAATTAATTCCGGGAAACCTCTAGATATTTTAGATGTATAGGGTAATCATATGGCAAATTCAAATATTCAAATAAGAATGCACTTCCTCTATCATTTGTTCCATTGTAAAGTGTTGGATGATATTTTTGTCTATATATAATAGACGATGTCACGTAAAATTATTCGTGACGTGTTTGTCATGAACAATTTTGTTATTGCGGTGTTCCACAACAAAGATATTATGATACCCTCATTGATAAGCAACAATTAACTTCATTTTTAATTTTTTGACAGCTTCATATTATAATTCTGTCAGTCCGCCAGTGCTTCCAGCAAACCCAGGCTTGAGCAACAGGCTTGAGCAATAACAATGATTGGTTTCATACAATAGAATATGATTGTATCACTAGCGATTACTGCACACTGCTAATGAAATTTTAAACATCTCAAATCTTTGTATACTCAGAAGTCACATGAAGCATTGTCGTAATTATTAGCAATAGCCTCCAATGACAAACTCTTAATAAAATAAATAATTAAGATATAGGTGTAAGACTCAATATGAACCTACAATTACAATTTCCTCTGTGTTGTTGTACTATGGACACAACATGCTTTCCTTGTCTAACAATAGGATAGTTTGAGTAAGTACATTAAATTGTATAAAAGTGAAATACCGCTGACTCACTTATTGACTAATCATGATTTGTCAGAAACTATAGTATACAAACTAGAAATTTGTCAAGTAGTTTCCTTAGAGGCAACTGCTAGGAAAGGATTTCTTTCAAAATTCAACCCCTAAGGGAATAAAATGGGGCTTCAAAGTTCCTTCTCTGTGGACGAAGACACCAGAATAGCTGACTTATATAAAAAAGATGTGAAAGTTTACATTAGCATTTGTCGTAATTATGATGTAATAGCTGAACGGATTTGTATAGAATTCAGCACACAGGTCAATTGTAGTGCCTATGATATCCTGGACAACTATAAACCTATTATGCAGCTGGAGAATAGCTGGTAGTTCGATAACATCAAATATCTTACCTGGAATGAGTTGAGTGTGATCATGTATTCATCACTAAGGCGCTCTCTGGTCAGTTTGTTAGCAGGCTGGTCTGCTGGCAGCTTCATCAGCTCCATTATGAGTGATGATGTGTCCTTGGCTAACTTCTGCGTGTAGTTTTGTATTTGACGCCTACCAACATTTTAATTATTTTGTGTTAACAAATTATTATTATTTTATAACATTTTTTTTTTTTTGTTATTAAGTATCTATATTAGGGTTGCCATCACCAAACTCCAAAAACCAGGGTTTGAAAGTGGAAATGCCAGTACATTTCGGTTTAAAAACAGGACACAGTATAAGAAAACAGATGACACTCAGTGAATAGCAATTTTTTTTTTATAAAATTATCTTCAATTAAATTATATAATATAAAAAATAAAATGAAGGATTAAATTATACAATTATAAAATTACGCCGATGTTTTAATGTAAGGTTCGAGGTAGTAGTGGCACCCAAATAATATAACAGAAGACCTTTCGAGAACACTTTAAAAAACCCAGGACACTCCAAAAAGCAGGACATGTCCTGGGAAAACAGGACGGTTGGCAACCCTAATGTATATAAACAAGAAAGCTAGAAATAGCTTTTTTTATATATTTGAATAAAATATTGTTAAATTTTTATATGAATTACTTATTTTTTAATAAATTGGCAGTTATTGTGTTAATACTCCAACTAAGCAAATGAAATCATAAATCACTCACAGTTGGTTCCGAAGCTCTTGTGAGTCCTGTTGAGTTTGGAGTTGGTTGACCATCTTTGACATGGAAGACACTGTGTATAAAAACCCATTGTTGGATCATAAATATATATTGCAATGTAATCAGCAATGTTGTAAACAATAATCTTTCTAAAGTGGCAGTGGCCGGGTTCAGTGTCAGACCCTGTATGTGTTTAACTAGAATCAGCTATACTAGCACTGAATCATTCTAGTCTAGTTGGTTAGACCAAATATCAAGGATTATAAACCCACATAATAAGACAGTAATGCTGAGAACATGTTGATCAATAGGTCATATTTTACCTTCTTACCGATATAAAAATACAAATTAAGTTCTAAAAATGCATCAACATGAAACAGGTCATGGAGTGCAGCACCGCTGTGCTGAAATTGTTGACAGACTATATACTGTATTACTTTAATAGTCCATATTTACTATACTTGGACCAGACCCAGCCATGCCTGAGTGAACCATTTAAAGCAGTACTGTTAAAAAGTGTAGGGCTAGATCAGTACTTTAATGGAATACTTTTCCCATAGTTAAAATTGTAAATAACATTAATTCTCTAAGCAGCGAGAGATTTTCAGTGGTCAGAAACAATATGAATAGCATAATTTTGTCACATAATAGGTCAAATGTACTACAAAGGACAATAATAATAAACTTCTGATTAGCTATTACTGCTGAGTAATAGATTTTGAAATATTCAATGTTCTAAAATCCATTATCAAACAGAATGCTTTATAATTACAGAAATAACTTTGAGAGCCAATTCTATTGACATACAAGTTATGATAATTTGTTGTTTTAAGACAGATTATTTGCTACGTCAAAACTATAATGGGCACAAAATAAAACATGACTAAGAATAAACATGGCAGGTGAATAACAAAAGATAAAGTTTGTGATAAAATATAGATAAAGAAACAAAAGTAAATTGTACCATTTTGTGATATCTTCTTTATGTTGCTAGCTATGGTTTGCGAGAGCCGTTGGAAGTTGCTTCCAGCATCATCGTAAGTTACACCTCCCTGATATGAGGATTCCATCCTGACTTTGTTACCTACAACACTTTATTATCATTAGTAAACTCACGCGAGCACTCAAACCCATATAAGTAGCATAACAACTTCATGTAATAAGACCGTACCTTCTAATCAAGTTACAATAATAAGAAATTATTATATTGTGACGTGCGCTGTTTTTCCTACCTCAAAAAAAAATACTTAAATCACTCTGTTCTAGTTTCTGATAGCACCGTTGAACAGAATAAACAAAATGTAATCGTATCCCAAACAATAATAATGCACGAGACCCTGTGATTTTTTTTCGACAAGACTTCACAAGACAATTCGTAAAAAATAATTCACTCAAATTCACTAAGTACAAGCAGCAGTCAACTCAGTGGATTCTGCAATTTTTTGCACATTGACATTTGACACTCTAGGGAGCCATTTACACTCGATAAACGTAATCTGAACTAATCGACTAAATAATCATTTACTGCACGTGTAAAGGTCGCTTTATCCTTTACACGTACAATTTAGAAAAGAACTCAGAATAATAAGTGTTACGCGCCCATTATAACGCGAGTTTTGGTTAAGCGGTTTTCGTCTAAACTCTTAAGTGTAGCCCGAAATGTGCCTTAGCTCAACGTACGTTTTGAGATTTTAGAACGTGGCCCGTGCAGTTCACCTGTCAGTACTGTTCCTGTAGTTCTTAGAGATTAGTACAATCTCTAAGTTGTAATGTACTAGATTTAGGTTTAAAGATATTTAATTCTCAAAAAAGATACAAAGTCACTTATTTGAGAACAATGTTTACCTAATGCTTAACTAATTATATCATAGAGTTCGTCACCGCATGTTAAGTTATGAATGAATGATTAACCCATCCAATACATTCTTAGGTTATTTGTTATTCGTGATTAAATATTGGTTAAATATTGATTAAATATAACTGTTTCTTGAATACACTGAAAGAGTATACATTTTTTATACATGAGGGTATTTTGTTTTATAACTGTGCTCCTTCAAATGTTAATTTTTTTGCCAAACTTCGTTCTGGTCTTTGGTAAGATCAGAAAACTAGCTCGGCGACTACTACGTTGGGTTACTTGTTTTACTTTAGTAAAGGATAAGTTAGTCTGTGTATTTCTGTTGAGAACCTTGCGGATAAAAATACATGTGTTGTAAAAATATAGCTGTCTAATGTTCAATATTTTTGTTTCTTCATAAATTCTGTTTAGTGGAGTTAAATATGGGTAGTTGAAGATCATTTTTTTACTGTTTTGTTTTGCGCAACTTGGAAATTCGCTAGCTTCGCCTTGGCCGCACTGCCCCAAACTTCAACCAAATATAGTAGGTGTGGTTTTACTAGGGCGTTATGTAGGATACATCGGACTATGTTTCGGAGTGATCCAAGTAGTGATATTAGTTTTGTTTTTATATGATCTAAGTGAGCATTCCACGACAGAGAACTATCTAATCTTAAGCCAAGATATATTTCACAAGTTTTTTACTGTAAAGATATATTTTATTTTTTGTTTTGAATAAGATATATTATTTAAAATATACAGGTTATATCTGTACCTCGAATATTTTTTCCATTATTTTAATTGTCCTCTATTGCAACAGCTAAAACTATATTATCTTAGGCTAAAACAAAAATGTTTGCAAAACTTGTCCGTCTGATCCTATAATCTCTTATGATACAAGAACCGGTGGACCAACCACTGACCACAGAACCTATCATCGACCGCCGTCAACAGATAACTGTATTTTGAGAAGAAACCCTCATTTCCTAACTTTGTCAATCCACAGGAGCAGCTACCGCCAAGACACAATTTACATTGAACCGTATGAAACCATACCGTCACTAAGCCGATTACGCACTCCAGCTAGTCGCTTCAGGCTGAATATGAACAAATGAAGGCTCAGGATATTACCTTTGATGACCTTCGACGGCACGGTTGACGCAGTGGTTGAGAGATCCACTGATATTTAATTTGTTCCGTGCGGGTTCGAATCCCACACGGAACAAATATTTGGATGATCTACAGTTAATGGTTTCGAGACTGTGTATGTAAATATATGCAGTTTTAAACATACCCACGATACGTGAATTATTCCTAGTGTAACGTTTATTTTAAAAGAAAGAAAGGAAAAATGACCTTAACCTTAACTTAACATCTAATGAAATCGGCTGGCCACATAGTTTTGTAAAAGAATATAATGTCTGAAATTATCACAATAGACAAAGAATATATGGGTCGATTTTGATGGATGACCCATCAAATCAATCAATCATTCTGTACACATCGAGACTCCTCCGTGCCGATAAAAGCACGATAAGCTGTTGGTTCCGAATATTATACGAATACCTTGACACAGTGGCGGTCTGAAGGGGGTCGTGGAGGTCATGGAGGACCTCCCCTAAAATCGTACACGTCAAATTGACAAACCTTCTAAAAATAGAAAATTTCGCGAAAAATTTAAAGAAATCATTAAATTCCTGGTTTAAACGTCTAAACAATGAAATCAAAAGTAGGTAGTTTTTTTTTTATATTTTTAATATTATATTATGTTTTTTGTGAAATAAATTCTAACTGGCTCAACTTCAATAACACTCCCACCCCATCATTGTACTGTTGATACGACCCCCCCAAAGTGTTTGGCTGCGACTGCGCCTGCCTTAACAGCAGTTACGAATGTAGGTCTGCAGCCCATAAAGTCTAACAAGCATCAACATCCCTTGGAGTATCAGTATCTCCCAGTAATTGGTTGACGATGGTCAAATAGCAATCCCTCCGTTAGACTGGTAGCTGACCCCAAAATCACAAAATAAATAAATATAAGAACGCAATTTTATCAGTTTCGCAATTAAACATATTGATGTGTTAAGGAAGGTTTGACGAATTTGGATGCGGTTTTTACTGTATATTATTATGAGCTACAAAGGTCACCATTTAAAAAAATGATTGGGAGGCTGTAAGATCGAAACCTCGTTATGTCGGTGCAGGTTGTGATCACCCAGTATTACTCGTGTGTAGCGGAGTTAAAAATTATGCTCAATATTATTGTTATTGAATTAATTTTATTAGTACCAAAAAATGGCAGCAGTAATTTACCTAGGCGCAGCACAAGAATAATTGTGGTATCATGTTCGATTCCAGCACGAAAACATTGTGAATTTATTCACAAAGTGAATAATATCATATTCACAAAGTGATATTCACAAAAGTGAATATAGTAAAGAGACTGACAAACTTTTAAAAACAATCAGTATCTTTAATCGACTTCAAAAAAGTAAGAGTTTGAGAACCTCTTTCGTTTGTATAATTTTATTTTGTTTGTTCGCACATTACTCCGACATACTTCCGTTCGTGTAAATGCTCCATAAATTGCGTTCACTGTCGTAGAGTCAAACTTCAATTCCAGTCGTAGACAATTATTATCTTGCCGAATAAAAAATCAACAAACCATTGCTGTGTTACCTTCAAAATAAGGTCAATGTTATTTAGTAGTACAACATCTATTGTCTATGACCACTGATATCCTACGTTCTTCAGTGTATACGTTTATGTATACCTACGTATCTATGTGTAGCTATAGTTAGATACCTATTACTGTGTATTTGTCTTCGTGTCCCTATGCTCTGTTTTTTTATTTAGAAATTTTTAATGTTATAAACTTGTTGATAGTCTATTGAATCACTCATGAATTGATCGATTGATGAGTGTATGTTTTACACAGAATTCTTGTGACAATGAGCTTAGTAATATACACATATTTGTGTATGGCTTGATTGTCTGTCACGGGTGTTAGATAGTGTTCAAGTACATAGAAAAGAAAGCGAAAATGTCCGAGATCACGGTCAGCCGTTGTGATGTTTGAGTTCAATAAGATTAGAGTGACAGATGAGGAAGATGGGTTGTTGATGATCACCCAGGTGAGCGAAATTCGGATCGCGTAGCTACACCGAAACGTCAAGCCGTTTTACGGATACCCGCTGTCGGTTCAATCTATTTACACACGCCTTTTTCGTTATTCACCATGAGTTGGCTGCACCGTGAGCTGGAAACGATGGATCCCTCAATTTTTTTACAATATTCCCCTCCAAATGGTCTGCCGCAGGAGTCGAAGTTGGCGACCTACATGGTGAGATGACTATCATACTTTTCTGTCAATATCGGCCTTTGTGGACTTTGGTGACTCATGTGTCAATGTTTCAGAATCGCTCAACTTCGACCCCTACGAGAACCCTGAATCAGGCCCTTGGGAAACTGAGCTTGGAGTCCTCACCCACTGCCATCAAGAAGGTGACTAACTTTCATATTTCATTGTTTATTTTTTGGGATACATACTATAACTTTCACAGAGATATTTTGAATTAATTTTGATCTGGTTATTATTGTGCAGGTGGTGATTACAGAGTTTGTTCCTATGAACTATTTTACTCAACCAAACATTCTACCAGACTCCCCGGAAAGCTCATCACCCTCTACAATGTCCAGTATCCCAAACACGTCCCAAGTACATCAGGTAAACACATTTAATTATGTAGAAATGTTTTCTACTGAAAACTAAAGATTTAGTATCATCAAGTTTCACTTAAACTTGTGTTAAATTACAATAATTAAAGTTGCAATGACATTGATCAATGTTTATAGAACATATGCAAATCAAGTATTCAAATAGGCAGCAATTTATGATTATGATAATGAGGTGTTCAGTATTGGCAGTGTCAAAAATGGCAGTTCATCAGTGATGTTCATGCTATTATTTAAATATTTCTGAACATCACAATATTAACTTCCAAGTACATAATAGTCTTACTGTGTTCAACCAGTTTTCCATGACCAACTTTCAAAACTTGATCTGAATCTCAATGTTACAATTACCTGGTGAGATTGCTTATAATGGCTTACTTAAATAAATACACTGAATGAAATAATGTTAATTATCATGTTTAATTTTAGCAGTATGTTTAGATTATTGTAACATTATCCTTAATTCAGCATCACTTACAATTAGAATAAGATATTTTGTCCTTTGTGTGAATAGAAAAGAATTGCATTGGCATAACCAAATAATATTCTAATCCCTACAAATGCAGAGTATTACTTACATAGCTCATAAGCAGCATTTCTATACCACAAGATATTTGTCTGTAATAGGAAAATGTTGGTGGGACAACATATTTTTACTCCACCAACTCTGACAGCCTGAACACATCTGGAGCACTTAATTCTTCTGCCTCAATTGGTAAGTTTCTGTTTATAAATTATATTATCTGTATTAATGAATAGTAATTATAAATCCATTACCATTCCATTCTTGAGCAAGGTGAAATATTTATTAGTATCGTTTTTATTTTATATTAAACCAATTCTTTTAAATCGAAATCATACAAAAATACTAAACTAAGGTAATAGAATGGTTACTGAAGTGAATATTAACTATGGTCAGTAATCAGTAATTTTTTAGTACAAGCGTCTTATCTTGAAAACAACCCATGTTTTAGATATGGTTGAATTGGTATTTCAGTCTATCCAAGTAAAAGAAAGTATGTTCTTATCAGAGTTGAAATAACCATTGCAATTACGAAACTATAACATTTCTTCATTTCCATTGGGTGAAGAAGCACCCTAATCAAATAGTACAAAGAAATCTTTGTTTGCTTTTTCTTAATTTACGCAAAATATACCGTTCTGATTTACAAACAATGATATCAGTGCTTTTAGTTTCCAGATGGTTAAATAGTGTTGTGTTTATATATTATAAAACTTTTGTTTATTGTTATGATAGGAAGGAAGTCACTGCTCTGTACGTTTCGACGAAGAATATATATATATACACCAATTGTGTGTTTAAGGGAAATAAAAAAGCAACATAGAGTATATTTATGATTAATAAATGTATAATATCCTATACCAATGGTGCTTAGAAATTAGGTTTTATCAATTACGAGGGGAAATTATGAAAAAACAAATTATTGTTTTTACGTGGAATAAATTGAGAGAAATGATAGTAAAATAATATCGACGAATGTATTCGGCAAGCGAAGCGGTTATCTTTTATCAGCATACAGATCTTTAAACTGATATTTTCTGCTGTTTGTTACATCAAACAGTGTTAATGTATGGATTATAACTTATATCTATCTTATTTATACCGCTGTCTTTTTTGTCTGTGTTTTCTTTTTATGAATTGAGAAAATTAAACCCTTAACAAGGTGGAAATGGTTGCTACATAGGTTTATTCCACTTTGTTCACCTGGGTGATATCACCTGGGTGAACAAAGTGGAATTTTTGGTGTCCTCATTTCACCTCGGAATTATTTCACCTAGGTGATATCACCCAGGTGAAATAATTCGACATATTTGGTGTCATTTGTTCACCTTGGAATTAAATCACCCAGGTGAACAATGGCGACTTTTTTCTTCATGCTTGTGGACTTTATTCACCCACATACAACATGCTACAAACTTTCAAATCAAGTCAACTTATTATATTTTAGATCGATTAGACATAGATACAAGACACAAACAAAAAAACAGAAAGCTTGTATGTTCATTTTGATGGTATGGTTGGGTAAGCGATTGGCTTTGTGCGCTACGGGTCGCAAGTTGAAGTTATGAAAAACTAGCTGTTGGCCATGGCTTTCGCTCGCGGATATATTTTTATGTATTAAATTAAGGCTCGTAGTTTGAGTAGTCAAAAAACTAAAAGGTAGGTAGGTGGGAAGGGAGGCCTTTGCCTTGCAGTGGGCAATACAACTAACTAAAAAAATAATAACAAAACTATGCTAATAAAAATTAACTCGTCATATTATAATTATATTCTAAGTCGCGTAAAGAAACCATAGCGCTATTCAAAAACAGTGCACGATGCCATATATCGATCATAGATGTAAACTTCCCATATAAACTTTCAACCTCTAATTCACCCTCTTAGGGGTAAAATTTTGAAAAACGCAGATGTGCGTGTACTTTTATTTCTAACCAGAAGCCGGTTTATGAAATTTCGTGCTTCTTACTTTGAAAACGACAGACTTCCATACAACCGTTCATCATGAAATTTCTAAAAATCCTTCCTTAGTGGCTGTTTACATCATAAAAGGCATCAACTGCCAAAATTTCAAGTTTGTAGCCTCAGCGGTTTAGGTTCTGCGTTAATGTCAGTCAGGACATGTTATTATATATATGTATAGTTATTTATTTGATCATCGTAACTTTTCAAGAAAATGACCAACAGAAATGTGACCGTCAACTAGTGTCATTTGACAGTCTTCTATAAAATTATTGCAAACATCTGCAGGGGTCAGATTGAACGAGGATGAACATTCGCCGTGATCAATATTACATCTTTGTTTTAAACGCAATACATAAAATGACGCGTCTATTCTCAACGCATCAAGTATATGTATTATGTTATTCTTAACCTTAAACTAAAAGTAGTTTACCCTCTATATAAAACCTCTATACGTAGTATTTACTACTATCATCTTATTTTTTATTTTAATCATCATTTTTTGATCACCAGTTTTGCAAAGATAAATTACCATAATACCATTTTCAAAATTATTACAAAATTTAATTAGCTCTTTCATTTTTATATTTACATTTAATCGATCTAAAAATAATAAGTTGACTTTGATTTGAAAGTTTGTAGCATGTTGTATGTGGGTGAATAAAGTCCACAAGCATGAAGAAAAAAGTCGCCATTGTTCACCTGGGTGATTTAATTCCAAGGTGAACAAATGAAACCAAATATGTCGAATTATTTCACCTGGGTGATATCACCTAGGTGAAATGATTCCGAGGTGAAATGAGGACACCAAAAATTCCACTTTGTTCACCCAGGTGATATCACCCAGGTGAACAAAGTGGAATAAACCGCTACATAGGGTAATACATGCTACGACAAACTACCAGTTGCCGTTGACGTAGTTGCCGCTCCCGTTTCGATTTCCTTACCCGTGAACTGAGTTGCGTACGTGGCGCAGATACAGGCACACCGCACTACTTAAATCACGTGACAAGGCTTGTCACTTATGAGGTTTAACGATAATCTTCGTCTGACAAAACGGCACGAGCTATAACATGGTATTGTGAATAGATTAGTCAGTTGGCAATCGATCAGTGCCAAACGATCTCAGGCCTCGTCAAACAGGGTGACTCTTTCCTTGCACCCAATCTAATGAAAACTAATTTGGCTTATTGCTTCAGGCGCTTCGGAGTCATGCATGAGCGGTCCCGTGGGCGCCGGCGCTGCCTCGCCGTACGCCACACAGATATACTCCGGAACACCGACCCACATCGGTCCCATGACCTCGAAATCAGGTACTGTGCAATTTACATGTCGCTTTACTTTTCAGGCTTATTAGTGATGTGTCCATAAAGAAACATATTTCTTAAATCTTCATATTTCTAAAATAATCGAATATGGATGGAAATATAAAATATTTATGAATATCTAATGTGGTTACATCATCAATCAAGACTTCTATGGTTAGAATTATCGACAGTTTATGTATTTCGTTGATCACCACGCATAAATATAACATTAGAATCATATTACTAGTTTTTAAGTTAAGAACTCATAAATAATATATACTCATATAAAATGTCTTCATATTTTTTTCACGGGAATTAAAAATGTTCTTTTACTCTAATTACTTGCGAATGAACTATCATAGGCTTTTAAGACGTTTGTACTTTTATGATTAAAGTAAAATTAAATATGTTATTATAATATTGGGAACTTGCCTCACTTTCTATAAACCTACAATTCACACCTGTGCAAATTGCATTTTATTCATATCAGCATTTATTTTAAACGAACTAAGATATACCTATAAACAGCGAATGTTAAATGAAAAACATTTTAATAACATTTATATTCTTGCGATAGAAGCTTCATAAATTAGCGAAATAATAACATCCTAAACTTCTTTCGCGATAATGACCTTAAAAATAATTTAGTCTAAATCTGTGGTGTAGCGTTATACAACGATTTCCGAATATGACTCGTCCAATTTAAATAACTAGCTGCGCGACAGGTCAATAACACTCTGACATGCAGAACGTTGAACGATCGCGGTCTAATCACTACGTTTATTGGTAGCTTGCATGGTAAAGGTGAATATATACTTCATGTTCATAGCACCACACACGGATATTACTCGAATCATTTAAACGTTACGCATTTTATCATGCACTACGGCTTGCATTATTGGTGCGAGATATTCAAATGAATACAAATAATTAAGCCTAGGCTACGGGCGCGCGAGGTCTGCGTTCACAGTAGACAACGCTCTCATGCGGGAGTTTCAACCAATAACAAAACCGCCAACAATCAAAATTACTCAATACAATCATGGGGGGAGGGGACCGAAGAAGTCTAAAATGATAAAACAATAAGTGATGATTGTTACGATTTGAACGAATTTCTTGAAAACCGTACTATCTTGAAAATACCCGTATATACCCGTGCACAATGAGGTGTAGTAATAGTATAGTAATTTTGTAGGTAGTAGGTAGTGTTCAAGTACGCAATTTCTAACGTAAGCCTTTAGAGGCGATGCAGACCTCGCGAAGGGCAGCGGAATGCACCCAGCTGTTGCGCACACGTAGCTGTTCGAAGAGCCTAACGCACTGGACCATTTAACTTTGGTCTCCCTAGCTATGTTAATTAATATAGATCTTATTTCAATTACGATACAAATCTTATTGGAATAAAATTAGTGCAAACCGCTGGACTTTAACAGGTTTTTCGTGATTGGATTTTCATGTTTCGCTGAATGAGCGACTTGGACTGACCCATTAAACTCTAGGCTATATAACTAGTGATCCATTTGACACTGATAGCGGGATCCCCTTATAGGAAATCAAGCACAGTGAAGCTTGTTATTACCGACGGAAATTGGAAAATTGCTCTTGATAGCCGCTATTACGTCGGCTGCGAATCAAATGCAAATTGTCGTGGTGGTCTCGTGAACCCATGTCATGTATTCATTAACGTGTCAATATCTGAAGTATACTCGCCGTCTGTAATTGAGAGGTACTTCAAAGATACTTGTAGTAGATTCTGTTCTACGAATTATGTAAATATGAACTATTTGTAACTTATATTATGTATTATAGAATTAATTAGACTAAATTTATATGGTGTCTAGTTGAGAGAAACTCAAAAGTTAACCATTCCGTGTGTGTCGTAAGAGGACACTCATTTCTGTGAGATGAGTATAAATATTTTGGCGTCTGGTGTCAAACCGTGACCGGGGTTCCAGGAACAATATGCGTACCTAAAGCGAGTTTCACCGTTTTATAAAACATACGATTTAGAAATTCAATGTCGCTATTTGCTATTCTAGCGGTCGCAATTGAAAAACACATATTAATGTGTAACATTATCATACGCCTTTCTAGGCTTACGTAATACTGAATTGTGATAGGCCATGGTTTTATATTGCACACTGCGAACTTTATGAGATCGATACTGACGTTTATCCATTGTTTTACTACACAACGCGTGATTGCAATGGGCTTATTAGATTTTGTATAGTTTTTTAAGTAGAAGCCGAGGTCGCGGTCATTTTTATTAGACTAACAGCCGGTTTCTTTAAAATAAAAGCTTTTACGAATTCGTAGAGAGTAACATTATACCCGAAAAATGGAACTAAATTTTCGGTTGCTTCAAAAATATATTTATAATATATCAAGTAATATGTAGTATATAGTATAATGTAATAGTATATCGTCAAATGTGAATGGGGTTACATGTCGATATTAAATATTTTAGAAAATCTAGATTTATTAGTTTAATTAAGTATTTTTTACTCTGTAACTTCAAAGGGGATTAGGACAAACCCAAGGGCAGTTTTATGAGCTCCTTAGTTATGGTACGCCGCACTAAAGTATCTATACCAATATTATAAAGAGGTAAAATTTATTTGTTTATATGTAGAGAGTAATCTCCGGAACTAATGATCCGAATCTGAAAATTCTTTCATCGATATCTATTAGCCGATAGCTACATTATCCTCGAGTGCTTTATACTATAAATTATATATGTAGATCACGTGGACGAAGTCGCGGGGTGAAGCTAGTTGTAAACAAAGTAATACACCAAACATCTCTAAGCTATAAACTTAAATACCCGACAACGTCTACCTGTTGTGTGAGCTAGCCCTGAAAACTGTGAATGGAGTTTGTGAGTCTGTTGTCTGTTCCCTTCCCCAATACCAATACAATTATTTATAAAATTATATAAGTTTTAGTGAACCTACATTATTATTATTATTTCTTAGTGTAATATAATTTTATTATCAGCTAAGCGTGTCCTGTCCTCTACTCCACTCGTCTGCCTAACCTTTTTTCCAACTACAATGGGTTCGGTTTCCAATCTAACCGTTTGCGGCTGGATATCAGTATTTTACACGGAGCGACTGTCCTCTGCTCTACTAATAAAAGAAATAAACGCAAGCGCGGCTGCTGAGCGTGAAGTCCTATTCCTTTCGGGTTCGATCCCCAGGTTTTCTATTGGAAGCGATCTCAAAAACAGGCTGGAGCCTGGGTCTGTGCCCGGAAGATGGCAATAGGCTCGCCATTTATTACATGAGACTTAAATGTGGCATCGAGCGAATGTGCGTGTAAAGTGTGTACATCACTGCCTAAACCTTCGGGCAGTACAGACGTGATGCTGAGTTATGTTAAACGAACTCCGTACAGAAAGCCGTATTATAATACTCCTTAACGATTAATGCATTATTAAAACTATATGTGTATTAGCTGCTTATCGATGCATGCATTTCTGAGTCGAATGAGGTAAATGGAGGTTTCGATAGCATATGTAGAACATTGAATATTTTATAATCTCAAAACCCAACACAATTATTCCTTACTAGCTGTGCCCGCGATTTCGTCCACGCGGAATTTGGATGTTTAAACGATTATTTTTCAAATATTATAAAAATACGAACTCGATACGGATCTACTCACCCGATTGAGATAAAACATGCCTCATTTTTTATTTAAGACTAATACCTATACCACTATAACGTTGCACTGAAATGATCTAATCTCCGTAGCCGATTTTCGCGAAAATATTTTCAATAACCTGTGAATGAATGACACAGACTTTTCGACCTCTATAATTATATTTAGTATAGATTTCCATTACAGCTCTGCTTTTCTGCTCTGGCGTACGTGTTACTTGACTTCCCACTGCTCAGCAAGTCTGCTCGCGCCCGTCTATAGAAATTCTCATCGCTGTGCGTACATAAACCTATCCGTTTATGATAGTGCACACTGTATTCATTTGGCGGGGTATGTGGAAGTGGGGGACGAGGAGTGACTCGTCTAGCCGTCAAATAAGTGATGGGCTTTCAATTTTATCAGATTTAGCTGTACGTTCAATATTTCACACAGAATGAATGGTACCTAATCTCCTAATCAGGTAGAGTCAGATATCCGTTATGTGAAAAATAAATTCAGCACATAACTGTCCCACTGCTCGGCAAGGGCTTCTTCTCAGTATGAGAAGGGATAGGCCTTAGTCCACTAAGCTGGCCTGGTACGGATTAGCGAACTACATACACTATAGGGGACTCTATGGAGCCTTGTCAGGTGTGTTGGGTTTCGTACGATGTTGTCCTTCACCAGTGATAATAAAATTGTGATCCGTACATAATTCTACAACTGTACAAAAGTCAGAGGTGCAGGCTGGGTTTGAACTCAGACTCTCCTTCATGGAAAACACTGCTAATTTGTGAAAGAAAAGATTTTTATAATTAAAACGTTAAAGAGCTACGCGGAAAAAACTTTCAAGTAATCAGCGTAAAGCGATTGTGTCGCATTTGTGTCGACTTATCAAATAGCAATTGCACCTGCTAAGTGTTTACCTTGCGATACGATTAGACATACTATTGTTATTATGCCGAGCTACTTCTTTTATGTTTATTGTATTATTTTCTGTAATCTAAATATTTGTTTATTATTTCAAAATATAGTTGGAAATCGAACCGCTAACTAAGCTAATTCAGAGATAGGTCAATATTACGAATGCGTCTATTTCGTATTTTCGTATATAAGCATCGTAAGTTCAACGTAGGAGTGACAATAATTGTTACGTTCTTACCCAGAAATATGCCTTGATAAAAATCGACGATCGATAATGAAATAATGGAATATCTAGAGATAAGTGATTGCAGTATGTTGTTCTTCGCGCACCAGACAAAGGTGATGCCTATCTTCTTGCCAAAATATAATTCCTACGATCAATTTCACGAGACCACGGGAAGAAATGCAACATGACATGACAAAAATAAAAGGACAAATAATATACATTGGCTTTTATTTCATATAACTATTTAAGATTGGTTTCCATTTGCTGCACTGCTATTCATGTATCTACAATATAGCTAGAAACTAGAAATATAACAGTAATTTCTCATAGAAGTAACAGCGACACGAGTCGTTTTCGGGTTGTCTCAAAGAATTTTCTCTGTTGTGTGAAGGTCTCGCCGCATCGTTCTACATGCCAGAAACGATCCGTTCAGAGATATACGAGAGAAATGATGAAGTGTTCCTGCAAACTGATCTCCGCCAATATCCAGGTATGAGGAAGGACATTTGTCACAATTTTGCTTACACAGTATTTGTGAACTTAGAATATACGAGTACCTATTACAAATATATGTTTCATCAAAGTTTAGTGAGCCGCACCTGAAGTCATAATGTGAAGAGGAACGCAGCGATGACGAAGAAGACCAATAGTGTGTGATATTATCGCATCATTTTGGAATTATAACGTGACAATATTAGATCACTTTATCATCTACGCTGATATAACAATTTCAAAACGTTGTGATACTATTAGTATCTGATCGGTCAACTTTTATATTGTCTCCACTCAGTCTCAGTCAATCATCAACTGGCTAGCCTTTCCCAACTATGTTAGGGTCGGCTTCTAGTCTAAACAGATACGGTTAAATATCAATATTTTATACGGAGCGACTACCATCTGACCTCCGCAACCCAATTACCTGAAGACGTTACTCTGAGGTTAGACCGGCTGTCAGACTTTTTGTTGCGCACACCCGTAACGACTGCCATAGGTATCCACGTAGTATGAGACCTGGGACCAACTGCTTAACTTCCTTTCCTTGATGTGTGAAGAACACTCGTCCAAGGATTGACCGCAGCAAGCGCTCCTTAGCCTCGCAGATCGGCTGACCTGCGCAAAAATTTAAGCAGCTACGAGCTCATCCTCTGATCTGAAAGTAAATTAAAAGTATGATGTATCAGCATCATCTAGTTATCGTCATATTCTAGTAGAATGTCATCGCATCGTCGACTATAATATTTGTAAAACAGAGAAAACATTATTTTATGGTTAAGTTCAATACACATATACTTGTAAATTTAATCTCGTAATTAACGAACAACAATTGCTATGATTAATATTGACTTAGCCTCTACTTTTATAACTCGTCATGGTAGACGAATCTCGAATTTTTTTACAAATACTCGTCGTGTATACAAAATAGATAAAAATTTTCCTTACGTCCAGATTTGCCGGAGAATGTTGAGATGTATTCCGAACTGACTCCGCTCGAAAGCGCGGCGCCGCACTCCATCGCGACTTCATACCGAGCTACTCACAGACAGAGCGGAGAACATTACGCGCTGCGACGCCTGCACTCGTACTCCACCTCCGTCACCAAACGTCTCGAGATGTGGAAGCAGATCGACCATCCAAACATCGTTAGGTTGCACGATTGGTTCACTACTAAAGCCTTTGGAGACCACTGTAAGTATTCAAACTAACCCATATGTATCAGCTCAGTTACTTCGATTAATTTTCGCCATTTGTTAAACGTTGCAATCCCTTCCCTGAGATACGTATAATAGTTATTGTTGCTCAAGACTTAATGCCTTCGCCACTCGGCGCTTGGGTCGAGAGCAGGTTAGTCCCGTGTTTCAGACTGACGTTGCTTTACACATATTACCATTCATACATAATTACATATATATTGACCTTCCATACCGTCTGTCGGCTTGGGTTCGGGCACGGATGGCTCTTTCCAGGCGTATCCATAGAATGATTTCATCAATGTTTTAATAATGTTATCAATAATAAAATTGAGGCTCTGACCATTGTGTTTGTTTGCTATTCTCCAACTTCGTGTTGTTAAAATTAAATATATATCAGGAATAATTCGTATATTATATCGACGCGTCGCCTCATCCTGCTCCCGACCCGCGTTTACATGGCAAAAGCCTAATAGATTAATGGGTGTTACCCGCAGGAAATGGGTAGATTGTCAATCCGTACTCAACGCACACAGCAAACATCACAGCCTTAATTACATGTAATTAAACCGTGACAGTATTTCCAGCCAGTCCTAGGGCATTATCTCCCTTTTTAAGCTGTGTAATTAATAAAGTAATTACACAGCTTGAAACGATACTATGGACAATACAAGAACTGGTTGATAATTGATTATCAGACGTGTAATTTCCACACTAGTAATAACCGAGAGGCTATATGACATGTGTAAACATAACTGATATCTGTGACCTATAATTTTATTCCTTGCCTTGTCCATTGTTGAAATATAGTGTGCATTTTATCGATATGCTTATTGTATCATAACCAAATAAATTCAAGTTGGTTTTTGGGTCTGACGGGTGATTGATTGTAGGTATTTTCTATTGCCAAAAATACTACATTTATGTCGTATAGGTTAAACAACAGGTATTTACAAAAAAAAAAACCGCTTATCCGTTTATACTTACGCTTATATCAACAGGCCTTGCTAGTCGGCGGACGGAACTAGATTAGACTTTTATTTCTAAATAGCCAAATATAAAATCTAAAGTGTCATTTTGATTGATTGTAAAGATTCTAAGATCAGCATGGTCATTTAAAAGTGCTCCACTCCACGCGATCAGAGCGACAGGCGCATTGTAAATATGATATATCTAAGTTATTTATTTAAACGTACGAACATTTAAATATATCTGGAAGATATCTAGCAGAAAGCCATCTAGTATGCCATCTAGTATAATTGACTATTATTATAAATATGAATTTAGGTAGTATTATTTCAATTTTATGGGTTATCTTTTTTTTTTTAAATGACGTCGCAAATATTGCATCTTTAGCTCTATGAAATTGAGATGACCGATTTTGATGAATATTTTTTTGTTTGTGTGGAAGCGATGGTACTAGTTTATAGCTACCACCCTGCGTGCGTGACTTTGATGAATAAATACTTATCCGGCGGCGCCGGCAACACGGCCAATGACGCAAACGGTGCCTTCCACGACCCATTCTCCTCCGATCCGGATGCACCCCGTCCATATACTCATCAGGTTTGTACCGAGTTTCGTTCATACCATAGATATTTATAAAGCACATTAAGTCCTCATATTAACTCAATACATTGACCTGCGTTGGCGCATGAATGAGGTTCCTCGCTGCATCATTCAGTGTTTTGATGGTCCTTTTGCAATCACAGTAGATTAAATTACTCATTTTTGCATGTTTGCCTGAATTTAATATATGATTTTAGCACAAACAGATTATACCAAAGTGCACGAAATCCAAGTTAACGAATCCCACCAATACAAAACGCAGGGATATTGACGTATTTTGATTAACACCCCCCAATTGTCATAAGAATATATTTTATATGATTGTTATTACGGCCAGTCTAATCTTAGGATACCAGTAAATCCCAGTGTTCGGGTTGCAGAGGTCAGATGGCAGTCACTTCGTGGGGTATATGTAAAATATACAAAGCCAGAACGTAGATGCGTACTGATCGCATCGATACTTTAGAAACACTGTACATCGTGATCACGCAGCAGTCGAGTATAGTGTATATCCAGCTCGTTGATCACAAGTGTACTGCAGTAGTCAGCACGCCCGTCCTCCCCGCTGGAATGCTGATGGCGAGAACTTCCTTATCCAACCTTATTTGGGGTAAACATAGTCCTAAAAGAAGTATCAAAATACAGAAAAATGCCATGCTCCGGGCGGTGGCGAGCGGTGCGCTGCTGCCTGAAGCAGTTCTGTGGAGTCTACTGGTGCAGCTTACTGCGGCGTTGAGAGTTGTTCACACCGCCGGATTGGCGTGCAGGTATTAAACAGCAGGCGTTATACACCAGCTTTATAACTTCTGTTGAAAACGTGCAAGTACGTAGTTTAAATAATTGTTATTGTACGACCTCCATTTCTCATATATTCATCGAAATAGTGCTTACGTTTCATATAAGAATGATATATTTAAACTTCGGCAATACTGAACCAGGTTATAATATCTGGCGTTGTTTTACTTATGTTTCGTGGCAGATAAATAAATATTTTTAAGTAACACCTGTGTTTTTTAAACTGGTGTAGTTTTAGCATCCTAATGTACTAAAATAAGTACAAACTAAGAATAGTGCTGCAGACCGAGAAAGATTTCTGTTGCTGCGAATTTATAAGTGATACCTGTTTGTTCATATAGTTTTTAGTATGTTTAATATACTTTACACTACATTATGAAGAATACTCAATAATCTTTTGTACTCAATTTGGTAATTTAGGTTTTTATATAAAATAGTTAAAAAAGAAAACAAAAATCGTTTGTACTTCACGTAGTACTGCTTAGGCTTAGTCTTGCTATAACATTCCAATATCAGGTCTGAACTGCTACTATTAGTTTGTACTCTATAAAGTATGTTAGGGCTTACGAGGTTTATAAAAAAGCTATAGAGCATGTTATTGTATTGATTGACATTTATCAAAAATCTTTTCGAATGTTCAATCACAAAAAAATTAAAAATTTCAATATGAAAATTGAATGTTTTTAAGATTTTTTGAGATTTTACAATACAATAACATGCTCTATAGCTTTTTTATAAACCTGAATTTGTTTGTTTAACTACAAAACTAGCAAGCATATTGAGATTGGGCTCCTAGTTCAATATTGCCGAGATTAAAATCTACGCGTTATATTATCGAAGCGCTCATAACGACCCTTTTCCCCGTAGCTTGGACCCTACGAAAGTGGTGATGAATGGTTGTCGCGTGCGCATAGCGTGGTGTGGCGCCACCGATGCTCTCCATGCCAATACTAATGACGTCGGCCAGGTAACTAGCATTATAATGGTCTCTGCAGTGTCCTTGGGACACGAGGAATCTGGGTGCGAAGCTGATCGACACTTAAATTACCATGTAAGAGTTTCCCCAACTTTGGCACCCAATAGTTCATATTCTTTATAAAAGTATCGTTTTTTTTATTTACTCATCAACTAGCATCTAATTTACGTGACGTGGTCGTGAATATCATTGGAGAAACCTCTAACACCATCTAACAACAGAGCCCAAATATTGTCAGAGTCCGAATAATGACAGCAACATGTCTTAACATCGTTTGCCTACAATACACAGAAGGTGTAAGGCCACGTCTCAAATTCTACTGAGTAGTTCCTACGGATCAATTTACATTGGCGCAGAGGCAAGTACAAGTGAAACGTCCATTTATTCTCAAGGAGCGCTGATTGCCTCCGCGCCGCCAATGATCTTTGCTCTCTAACCAATTTGCACATTACATAGTGAAGAGACAAAATATGTAAAGTAAAATGTTGCACCGATATTGCCCGTCGCTTCGGTCGCCAGTGTGAATTGACCCTAAGGCTTTGCCTCATATGAGTGAGTTGCCATTCATAAACTATACATTTATACAAAATGAATAACTTACGACTGGCTATGAGCTCATATTGAGATCCCAGGTAATATTTGTCACAGGCCCAGCAAGACGATCTGACGGCCCTCGGTCGCCTGGCCCTGGCGCTTGCGTGCCGTACGATCCATTGCGACAACCTCGCGGCCTCGATGGAGCTCGTGGCACGAACCTACTCCGCCGACCTAAAGAACCTTATACTGTATGACGAATACATTACTTGCTTAAATTACTAAACTATATAAGCGTATGTGATAGTTAACACACCAAACGATTTCGTGTAAACATACAAACGAAAAGCATTTGGCGGATTATTTCACAATTATTTTTACCTTCTTTATCCGTGGTTTATACAGAAATTATAGAAAATGAAAAATAGTAGTTTGCCTTATTTGATCCTGTTTAATATTTTAACTTGAACTCTTTTCTCCACTTAATTATATTTCTCTCAATTATTTTGATTAGTATACATAGTTTGGTTTGCAAAATTGTGTTAAAAATCCGCCAATATTTGCAAGAAAGATTCGTCACTTTAACTTTGTTAACTTTTTTAATCCACTTCATTTAGTACGTAGGGTGTTCAATAAGTCTTGTGTGTTATATTCGTCAATAGTCTCAAACGATACGTTCAGCTGCTCTATAAAATTGCTTAGCATAAAGCGTATATAAAACCCTTTTGCTTTTAAGATTTAAGCCACCTGACCTAAACGAAGGCATTTAGCATTTTATTTATCTCTTTCGCAATTAATTATGTATAAATTGATATATTATAATGAACCTGCAACGTTCGGAGATAAAAATATTATTTGTGTTTTTCATCATTAATCACATCGTTCATACAGCTGTTTGGATATATTTGAACAACGAAGTGAACTGGTACCGCAACCAAATAAGCATATATAATTCATTAAATGATGACAGAATGTACGAGTAATTAAAATAGGTTTAAGGCATAGCCTAACCTAAATAATGACCTAATACTTCAAGACTTATTGGACATCCTTATATTCACAGAGGCCTTATTACTTTAAAACTTAGCCGTGTCCCTTATCTTCTCATGAGTGGCGTATGAGGCAACTGAAAGGTTTAATACAATATTTGAAATAGGCAGGTTTCATACCAGGAGATCGCGCGGAGATCAGACAGCAGTCGCTTCGCTTGCTATCAGCATCGATCTCGCTGTATAATTTTTCTTTTGTAACATTAAGATTTTATCATTCAAACAGTGCACCTGAATGCGTTCAATATTTTGGAAAGAGCAGACTTGGCAAAGAACAATCATAATACGTATGTCATTGGACTGTCATTCAGATATATTATGTGCTGAATGGATGTAGTTATTTAATTTGTTTTATTTTTATTTTTTGTATGCTAGACGTCTGTGGCATATTCTGTAATCTTTGACCTGAAAGTAGGCTGCTTAAATGTATCGGCAACGAAAGCTTTAGATGTTTCAACCCCATATATGATCCCATTGCGTGCTCACTAAATGTGAATCCTAATTGTGCGTGTAATATTCAGTGGAACATGTACCATGGTTGTATCTGTATTATGTTAAATTCCATTTAGGTATTTATTATCGTCGTCGACCGCTCGCCGCTCCGTCACTGATCTCATGCCGATGATAGGTGCAAGGTTTTACACACAGGTAATTTGATTATTGTTCCATCCATAATAATTTAAAAATTCACATCTTTGTGATTGTAGTTTTGTACTCACAGGTAATTTAACTTTTTCTTTATAAATATTATTTAAATGTTTAGTAGTGATGGTGTCGTGCATCTTGTAGACTGTTGTAGGCGGTTCATAGTCTTAAATATAAATGTTAATGAGCATGTCCCCGCTTCTATTACTATTAGTCCTATATTGTCACGAATCGTTTGAAGATACATATAATGTTGCAAGCTTTTTTTGGTTATACCTAAAACTTTTTTTAAATAGTGTTTAACTTTTTTTTTTTTTTTTTTTTTTTTTTAAAAAAAACGTTGCCCCACACTAAGATTTCTCCTGTGTCGTGGGTACAGTTTACAAACATACATGTCACATACACACACAACCAGACCCGAAACAACTATCTGTAGATCATACAAATATTTGTTCCGTGCGGGGATCGAACCCGCGACACATAGCGCAGAAAGCTAATCGCTTAACCACTGCGCCAACTGTGTCGTCTTGACTTGACTACTTAAGCACTATTTTATAGTACTACGAAATAACAGATAATACGAAACCAAACTGAAATTTTTGGTTGGTTTTGCTAATATTATAATTATAAAAAAAAAACTACCTATTTTTGATTTCATTGTTTAATTTAGTTTAGTTTTCATTTAATGATTTATAAAAATTTTCGTAAATGATTAGGAGCTTTATCAATTTGACGTGTACGATTTGGGGCCTTGACCCCCACACCTGGACCGCCATCGCCACTGCCTATACACATTATGACACGTTATATATTAAACAGTTTAATAAATTTAGTAGCGCAACAAAATTTTAAAAATTTACTGAAGTTATATAACTCGCATATTATGTTAATTTCTGAATGATAACACATTTTGAAATAAGTTTATGAGCCATGAAAAAACTTTGTAAGCAGTCAAATAAAACTAGTATATTTATAGGTGGAGGCCTTGGAGCGACGCGCTGACGTTTTCGAAGACCAACTGGCTCGTGAAATTGACAACGGAAGACTGCTACGTATACTCATCAAGTTGGGAGTGGTCAACGAGAGGCCCGAGTAAGTGATACTGAATTGTTAGGATTACTGAGCACTTTGCATGTCGCAAACATGTCTTCTACTGAAAATAACCGGATGTTCCTAGGTTGGCGTAAACGGTGAAGGATTGCGGCAAGTGGATGGATAATAGTATCCATATTACTGCTGTGAACTAAATGCCTGTCAAACAATGCGCAATGGTCGATGGAGGCCCGTTACACGCTGAAGCATGTAAAAGTTCTATGTTTATTAGGTTCAAAGTTCAACTAATCGTCAGACCGATGGAGATCACATATATTTGTGTAACCTGAAGTCTTGAACTTGAGTGTCGTGCTGTTGGCATAACTTTAGACTGAATTAAGACATCTTTGTCATCCAATGCCAATTCAAAATAATAATAATAATAATCTTTATTGGTTACTAACGTTTACAATGTCACATAGAAGCTCTGCCTGCTGAACTAGGTTGTTAGCCTCTCAGGAAACAGTCCAGTATCATCAGAGACAGTAGAGACAAAATGCTCACATTGGTGTCCAAACAACACATCCGCAATCCAGTAAGCAAGCCATCGAAATCAGAGAATCATATTTTTACTCTAACTGCCAAGTCAAAATGTTATGCTTGTCTTGACTGTAAACTGTAGCCACAACACAGAACAAGAAAATGTATATTTTAGAATTGATGTACTTATATTGGCAGAAAAGCAAAGAAACTCGTATAAAATGGTTTTATACGGTGTCCCAGCTGCATATTATCACGTGCATCAATCAAACACAGGATACCATTACTGCGATGCGAGGCGACGAGCTATGTTCGTCTTTATTATATTATGATTTCTTAATTGTATAAATTATTTACACTGCTATCTTGGTCTTTCCACCACCCTGTTGGAGCAGAATGTACAACGTGTCTGGTAAAAGAATGGCACTGCGTATGTATTACAAAACTCTTCTTATTATTGGTGTTGTCTACCTGCGTATGTAAAGCATAAAGTATCTGAATATTGTTTCAGTATATAGATATATACTTGTTGAACGTTCAACCGAAGCTACAAGTAGTAACTTGTGGCTACGGTTGAGTAATACGCAAGTCGCGGCAACTACCTTTTGTTTGACACTGTGCGTTAAGTGGGAAGTTTTCTTTACCATAAGTTACTTTCACTGAATTTATATAGGCTTTCTAGACTAGTTCTTTATCGCCAGCCGTTCACTCTGACACGTTGTGAATGTTAACTGTTATTTAGTGTATCTAAATCGGAAAGTTTGGCAGCGAATACAAATAATAATAGAAAAGAATTAAAGTAGCACATATTGTTATAAAAGTGCGACTTCAAAGGAAACAGATAATTGCAAAAGTAAGCAGCCGTGGACCGTGATTGACTGGGTAAAATGGATGTGTAAGGGTAGTAGTGCGTGGCGTCTCTAGTTTCTGCCTGGCTGCCCCCCACGGGAAAAAGGCATCACGTTGTTATATGTGGGTGACACAATATTATGTACAGTGAAACAAAGATATAAGTAACCAGGGTCACCAGAGATAGATAAAGCTTTTAAAGAAGTTGTGATGGATTTTTGAAATAAAGCGTTATGTCTATTCATTAAATAAATATATTACTGGAAAGCACCCATAATTTCCTAAGAAATCTTATATCTGGAGTGGTTACTTATTCATCTGTTTTGAGTGTACATAGAAACTTGATCTGGGATTAATTCATTCAACCTGTAAACAACATACGAAATTATAACTAGAATACAAAACACTAGTAAATAATTTAGACGTTCTATCAGTTACTAACAACACTCGATTGTTTTTAGGTTGAATCTAGACGCGTCTTGGTCGGAGACTGGAGATCGGTACATGCTGAAACTGTTCCGAGACTATCTGTTCCACTCGGTGTCCGCCGACGGAAGGCCATGGCTCGACCAAGCGCATCTCGCGCACTGCCTCAACCAATTAGACGGCGGAACAACAGCTAAGGTAAGCCAATGCGGTGTTAGATCGAAGCTTCATCAATACGGCCATTTTGCACGGACAGGAACGGACGCATTGATTTAAAAAGTCGGTTAAACTTTTAACTAAGTTTTGCAGCGAGACGGTGATACCTACAATATTAGAACATTTACTACATTACATGTACATATTCTGATGATTAAAAATTTGGCTAAACTATCACTGAGTTGTACAAATTGTGACGACCCTCTAGAAAACTAGGGCTATTTACTTGCTAGTTAAACCTGATTATTTATAAAACTATGTTCAATTGTCATCTTGGGGAAGTTGACTGTGTATAATCGTCTACTCTGTTAACTATAGCCACTAAAATATAATTGATATCAACTGAAATTTAAAAGGTTGCTGAAAAAACGAGATTATCCTATGTGTATCCTTTTAAAATATAAAATTTACATATTTAGATAAGTTTCGTCCAACCCTTGTTAAACTTTGTAACTGCGTGTTTGTTCCGCTAGGTGGAGCTGATGTCCCGCGACGAACAAAGCGTGCTGGTGGTGTCTTACGCCGAGCTGAAGCATTGCCTGGAGCAAGCGTTCGACGAGGTAATGCAGGCGGCTGCCGCAGGCCCCTAGCCACAGCTCATTGCCCCGCCAGCGGCTACACATTGCAATAAAACAAATAATAATAATACATGGCTGCCTTCATCGCTGTGGCTCACTTGTACCTGGGTTCTTAACATGCAACCACTATTACTAAACGCAAAGCAATAAAATTACAAATGAACTGATAAAAAAGTAATACCTAATGTTGTTATATTGAATATGAAATGTTTATAGTCAGTCGCATGTCAAGAATGTTTATGTATAAACACGTGTTAGTGTGCGTTCCATGTGCATTTTTCGACGATGTTAGTAGTCTGGTAAAAGAGTTATAAATGTTAATATAATTGTAATGTGAAGCCAACCTGTCGGTTCGTGTTCAATTCTGTCATCCGCGAATAATATATTTTTATAGGTGCATCGCGATTTCTGTGCTGATTTCGTACAAGTTATATTTGATGGCAGTTATAGAACTAGTGGCGATATCAATGTACTCTCTCCCCTATTGGGGCACAACGCATCAGTGGGATTACCAAAAATAGCAAACTCGTAGTGAACAGGACGCTCGACGCCGCCCGCGGCACCGTTGCCGTCTACCTTATCCTTCACCGGCTCTCTCGCATAGTCTAGTATTTCGATTCGATAGAGCCGTCAGAGTATAATAAATGCTTTTCAAGGACAATTCTCAACTCTGGGTTGTAACGCGATCTCATTTCCGAAGCGATCTCGCTCGACCCTAGGACGCTTCTCGATAACTGCGCCACATTACAAATGATTCGGTATTTTTATAAATGTGGGTCATTATTTTTTCTGAAAACAAAGAGTTTCTATCACGCCCACTACAAGCTTTAAGTGTCCAATTATAGTTTTGTATAGGGCCTTATCGATGTACCGTTACGATCAGCCGCCTGAACAAACGCCACAAACATTCCAAACTAATAACACCAAACGATGAGAGCGATCAAACGACTGTTTTTAAAATTTGAACTGAGCAGTTGATACTGTGCAGGGCGGCACGGCGGGACACGCCGCTGTGTCGCCTTATAATGTATCGAGAGACAAGTATACACGCGTGGTTTTAGTAAATTTTCAGTGACTCCATCAAGAGCAAGTTACAGTTTACAACTTGCCGTCTTGATTCCTACGTGTAATTATCTGAAACCATGTGTGTACACGTTGTTAGCGTAGTTACTGTTACGTCACGTAGATCTGAATTTGTATGTGTCGCGGGAGGGCGGGAAGGTGCGGCGACCCGGGTCTGTTAATGTTAGCGGGATCAAACAGATCTCAATAATAATTCTATGGCAATAAATAACTTTTTATATGGCCGCGGACGACGCGCAGTGTCCGCCCTACCCTCATATTTTAAATCAAGTTGTTGCAGATTTATTTAACATTGATGAATTTTCTTGCCAATGACCGTTTCCCTTACCGCATCAACAGGCGTGTTGAATAATGGTATCACTATGAACGTTATAGAGCACGTCGGTTGTATTCAACCTAAGGTTTCCGCAGAGAAACAGAGCATCAGCCTATAGAATCTATATATGTACCTATATATACTATAATAAAATGGTTAAACTCTAAAAGTCTGTACATTGAATATATTTTCACGAAAATTGGTTAGCGAAGTAATACACAATAGAATACGAGTCCGTCTGGATTTTACCTCATCATGGGAAAACGGCTGAACACATTTCAGTCAAACTTTACATTTGCATAGGTATTAGGCAAAATCTGAGGCGTGTTTCATCTATCAGTAGAATAGATCTTGAGATATAGCTTGATTCCTTGCGAACTCTGCCGTGTCTGTTTGAACATTTATCATAAAGAGCCACGTAACTTAGCAGTGAATGATACCTAAGATTGTGTTTGATAGGTATCGGGTTCGTATCCTTATTATATTTGAAAACATGAATTTACAAAACTACTAAGTTCGAGCATCCACGCGGGCGAATGCGCGGGAACAGCTAGTCTTTATAAATAATTTTTTTGTACGATCAAATGATAAATTCTTTTAAAATTTAGTCAACGCTAATTATATAGATGTTAAGCAGGGTAAGAGAACAGAGCTTTGGCTAAGTTTTAATGTTAAAATTATTTTGCTAAGCACTAAGTATTTCAATTAAGTAAAGCACGCTCAATTCATCCATCCTATTATTGTGATCACTCATAAATACTATTAAATGTTATAAAACAATACGTATTTTTGGAATGATGTACTTTTGTCTGCGGAAATCCTAGAAACCCATGTTAATCCGGGCAAGCTGTATTCATCACTAATGGGGGTAGCTTACGATAACTAATTAACTAGCATGTTAATCTAAGCTACCCAATGTTACCATAAAATACCCATTTTTGGGTAACATTTAACTATGGTCAATAATTTTCCTATTACATAGTAGATATAACTATGTTCTTAATTTTGTTTTTAAAGTTAAAAGTAGGCATCCCATTGTTGAATTTGCAAATTCCGATCTATGTAGAGATGAACACTCTGAGAATAAAAATATTTTGAGATAACTATAAGTGTATATTTTTTTCTAACAAATAAAAAGTTTAAATTATTATGTGGTTTTATTTTCCTACCTGCAAATAGAAACCAAAGCTTGTCACGGTAACAATCTCCAATCGTGTATTGCAGCTTTTATATAGACCCATATGTATCTAGTATAGTCGACTATATTCAAATATAATTAAATTTTTTAACAAAAAAAAAAACCGACTCCAAAAAACTCAAAAACAAAACTAATAACTAAAAAGCAAAAAATAAATCTTTTATTATACAATATAGTAGTTGAAGAATATTGAAATCGGTGCCAAGTAAAACATAAAAGTAATATACCTTGCTGCTATAATAGCGACATTGAAACAACGAGTTCACGTAGAAATTGTCGAGTGCGGAGCGGATTATGCGTCGGACACGACAAATGCACTTCGCCAATCGTGCCGGTTTATCATTGCATGTTTTACTTGGCACCGACTTCAATATTCTTCAACTACTATATTGTATAATAAAAGATTTATTTTTTGCTTTTTAGTTATTAGTTTTGTTTTTGAGTTTTTTGGAGTCGGTTTTTTTTTTTGTTAAAAAATTTAATTATTTTACAATTTTGAGTGATTGGTAGACCTAGTAAAGACGATTCTCATGAAAAACTTTACAAAGGTCAAATGTATGTTGCCCCAAGTCGAGTGAAAACCTTAGACGGTATTGCACTATGTGATTTTAAAATCAAATAAATTACTTAGCCGACCACATGATGAAAAAGCATTACGAGAAATGAAAAGATTAAGACGACTATTGTAACTAATACTGTGATAGTTTTGACTTTTAGAGGTTTAAAATGAGCCCAAACTCGAGGGGTTTACAAGTAGCTACTAAAGAGTTCCACCATCTATCTCCTGGCTCCATCATCAGACCCTCTATACCAAATGTTTTATACGGGACTCATCAAAACATATCGAGTGATCCCAAACTCGGAAGTTTTATTCCCTTAACTCTTTACCGTTGAGGAATACTATGGCATCCATCATCTGCTCAGCATCATTAAATGATGATTTTCAGACGCCAATACCTAACTTATTAAGAAAAAAAGCTCAAACGGGCTTTTTGTCTTACAATATTTGAGGGTATCCCTCGATTTCCCTAGGATCCCATCATCAGATCCTGACTTGGTGATAATGGGACCAAATGGGAAGCATACTCTTTCAAACAAAACAAGAATTTTTAAAATCGGTCCGTAATTGACAGAATAATCGCCCAAACACTATGTAGCTGCTATCAACCATTAAGGAGTTCACTAAACAGTACTGCACCTGCATCACGGACCTTGCAGTGGTAGTCATTACCCATCTCGGTGTAAAGATCTTGTCAACACGAATAAAATAAGCCCAAACACGAGGTAGTTAAGATGTACCGTTGAGGAGTTCCCTCGATCCTCTGTCGTCTCCATCATCAGAGCTGCCCTAAACCTCCATAGTATTGTAGTCTCATCAGATATACACATAAATATCAAGTTTTTACCCCATGCTCGCCTACAATTTTCAAGAGATGCCCTCGATTTCTCAGGGTTTCCACCATCAGGTCCTGACCTGATGACAATGGGACCAATTGACAAGCATACCCTTTCAAATAAAAAAAGAATTTTTGAAATCGGTCCAGGCGTCTTAGAGAAATCGAGTAACAAACATAAAAAAAAAAAAAAAAAAAAAAAATACAGCCGAATTGAGAACCTCCTCCTTTTTTTTGAAGTCGGTTGAAAATGTTAAACTACTTATTTTCGAAATATCGTTCAATTTTAAAAGGACAGCTTGGTCTATAAAAATGTCATAAACTGAATCCTCACTTTTCTCAAATGAATTGTCAATGATGCTGATTGATGTTGACTTGCTAACTTGTTATTGTCAAGGGTCATATATTATACATTCTGTATATTATAGTCTTCTGAACAAGAATTTTACCAGTCAGTAAAGTTTTGATTGCATTGATTCACAGTCGCAAACTTTCTGTGTGAATGTGTGGGTGTCATGCTGTGAACTTAAGGTAGCTGTGAGTAAAAGGGCTACAAATAATGCACTAGCCACGGTCGCAGATTACCGATTGAACATACTCCTTACTTAATTTACTCGTAGGTACACCATAAGTCAGTGTTACAAGGGCGCATTTAACCCTTAATTAGGCGCATTAAGAAAATCACACAAGTACTACTACTGACCCCAAAGAAATAAATGAAAATGGAGTGGAAGAAATAAATAAAACGAAGTACCTATGTATTACCGAAAATATTTAAATGCTTTATTATAATCATAATAATGAAACAAAAACATAACTCTGACTTTAAGCAATTAAAACACAAAACAACTTCTAATGCCTAAAACTACGTACCTATTTTTGGAATAGCCGAGATCAGTAAAAAAATAAAACAGATTTATCAGTAGATTCATCTATTCTGTATCCAATGCAGTAAGCCCTGAAGTTTTTCTGACAAACAAATTTACCACACTTATGGCATTTATTTGGCACTTTTTTGTCGTCCCTTCTAAGGCATGACGAACAGCGACCGCGCTTATCAGTCGATTGGTGCATCACCATCATCATCAGCCAAAAGACGTCCACTGCTGAACGAAGGCCTCCCCCTTAGACCACCACATCGAACGACATGCCGCCACTTGCATCCATCGGTTGCCCGCGACTCTCACAATGTCGTCGGTAAATGCATAACTTCCTGCAAATCATGAACCTCACGGAGCCGCTTTGTCGAAGAAGGGACAGCACGCTGTTGAATGCAACGTTTCTGGTAACCTTCCAGTAGTTTTGCAGATAGATTAAAAAAATACCGCCTTATATGTGTGCTACTCTTATCAGTATTCGCCCCACGAAAAATGCATTGATGCCAGATATATTTAGTGCACGAGTCCTTACTGTGTTTGATGGTAAAAGTGAAATGGACTATAGTACCAACTATAGTCCATTTCACTTTTAGGCCATTTCTTTGAGTATGTTTACATAAAAAATAGTTACCCTCCGATGATTCAGGGACATTTTCGCTATCTTCGGACACGTCGATTTCGCTTTCCGAGTCATGGGTATCTCTCAGAACAATAACCGAGCTGTATCTGTCTCTCTTGATTCACACTGAAGTTTGAAAATTAAAATCATCCAAGAGAGCAGTGACATGTGCGTTCAATCTTTTTATTATTCCGTCATAATCTCAAATCTCATATTGTTTGCCAAAAAATGCTATGTTGTCACACTCACATTGCGAGTTGTTTATTCTTGGATAACCTAAATGAAATATATTTTTTTTAAGCTGTATTCTTATAAAAGACAGCTCTCTAGTGGTCGTAAGCGCGACTGCTGAGCGTGAGGTCCTGGGTTCGATTCCCGGGTTCGGCAAAGTCTTATTGGGTTTTTCTGCATGGAAATTGTCAATAGCAGCACGGAGTCTGGAACTGTGCCCGTAGGATGGCTCGCTCTCTATTACATGGGACTAAATATCGGCATCGACGAAATGTGGGTCTACACCTCTGCCTAACTCTTCGGGCAATAGAGGCGTGGTGCGATGTTATGTTATTCTTATAAAATTCACGTAATAATAGATACAGTCAAAATTATAAATGTTTCATTGTTATACATAAAAGCTAGAAGAAAATTAAACAACTCACACAATACTGGTTATTTTAAGGCAATAATGTACTGTACTGTAGCCAAATTTTGTTACGTAAGCACTTACACAGGTAATTTATTATAAAATTGAAGGTACTGATTTGCGTACCCCGCGGGGAGTTAGGAAGCTAGAAAGAGCGCTGTCGCGTTCCAAACAGTTTCAAACTGAAAAAAAAAAAAATATATGTTAAAAAAATATTTTTTTCAATTTTAAACTGTCTTGACCCCATGCGCGCTAATTAAGGGTTAATGTTTGTTCCTACTTTCCAGCCACTAATAATATAATTTATTATTCCTAGCTACCGCTATACCAGTGAGTACAAAGTGAATGTTTGCATTCACTTTGCGATGCTCTACGAATACCGGTAGGTGATCAATAACAAAAGCAATAAAGGATGTTTAAGAATATTTTGGTATACATACATAGTTTTTAAACCATATCATGTGTCACGGAAAACGTTGCCGTCACGTCGTATAAAGAGGTACAGGAGACCACAGGAGACTGCACTGGACAGAGAAACATGGAAAGAACTTCATCAGCTACACCGACAAGAGCAAGGCTGTTAAATAAGAGGAATGTGTCACGGGATTAACTTCATCATCACTCATACTGGTGTGTTCTGATATTTAAAGTTGACCTAAAGATTTCAGAATTTTCTTACTCTTTCAGATACCAGCTATGCTGAATGCTCCAAAATTTTGCGCGTCTTATGTGTTGTCGTGTTTCGTTTAACATCACCGAAGTTTAACAGCACGCTGAACGAAGGCCTCTCTCAAGGGGTTTGCCATAATACCCACGCTTGGCAGGCGGCTTGGGGATCGCAGTGGCTCACCGATTAGTGAAAGGACGCTGCTGCCCGTCCTTCGGTGTCGGTTCGTTTAACATACATGGGTTAAAACGGGTGCACATAAAGGTCTCCTAAATGTGCTCCGTGAATCACACTATATTTTAACATAATAAGTTTATTTTTTATAAGTGAAGACTCGTAATTGGCTGTCAGTCACACTTCCTATCTTTAGTTTGTTTTGTGTAGCTGTAAGTCTTCCTTATAAGTTAAATAAATAATGAAATTCATGATAGTTCGAAATTCTAATACTTTTCAATTTCAGGATCTGGTAGAAAGTGATAAAGATAATGAGTTCAAAACATGTAAGGTGACTAAATATTTTTTAGTTATATCATAAACAAAGTTAGTGGACAAATGCAAGAAACTATTATAAAATAAAATAATCTGATTTTATAAAATGGTAGTGAATGGTATGATGGTATGCCTTATTGTTATAATTGCCAGCCTTGAAAATAAAGGACAGAAACAGTAGTACTAACTGAACCGAACTGAACGCAACTGTATTCTTCAGTTAGTGAGTCTGTCTCTGTCGTCTCATTTGTCTCATTTGGTTTGGAAATGTCAAACAAACAAAATAGCGCAAAGTCAAAGTGTGTGTAATACACAGACACGGGTATATTTTATTCACTTGAGGATACTATAACTCATACATAACTGCATTTGATCAGTATTATATCCATGTAGAAGGTGGCACTGCCACAGTATCGTTACACCCGGTGGTAACAACGGCAGTGCAATGAATCCGGTCTGCTATAATGGGGGAGCCCACGATAGACTCATACATGAAGCTGATCAGCTTATTTCTCAGATCGAACGTGGTTCCGTGGTCCTCAAGTTTTATCCGCGCAAGCGGCCTGAGCGCCGCTCTTTGTCCGTGAGAAGGGAAACCCATCAAGTGCTTTGGTCTAGAACAGGAATACCACAGAAGAATGCATATGAAGGAGCTCTCGACATTAGAGATATCAAGGAAGTAAGAGTCGGCAAAGCTTCCAAAGACTTTGAGCGATGGCCAGAGGAGGCAAAGCGGCTGGAGAACTCGAAATGCTTCACTGTCTACTATGGCACAGAGTTCAAATTGCGTGCAGCTTCATTTGCAGGTAATATAAAGTTTGTAAACACGTCTAAATATATCGACACCACCAAATTGTCACATAAACTGTTTGCTTCATGTGAGAGTTTCATTGAATTTTCATTGCCAAGTTATTGTTATGATTGGTGTGTACATATTTCTAGGAATGTGCATGAATATAAGTTTGAGTCATTCCGTTGTTAAAATTAACCTATTGCAGCTCAAACCGACAAGGAATGTGATGCCTGGGTCAAGGGTGTCAGGTTTCTCATCGACGAAGCTATCAATGCATCATATCCTTTGCAAATTGAGAGATGGCTACGGAAGGAGTTCTATGCTATAGAAAATGCAAATGAAAAGTATGTAAAGACATTTTTATTTCATTGAAATATTGAGAAATTTCAATCAGTAACCAACTAAGAATGTTTTAAACTTTCATACATATCTTGTATGTCACAGCAATTTTATTTAATGCTAAAATTGAGGTTATTTATAGATTTTTGTAAGCGACAGATAATTATACATTTTCTTTAAAAATTATTATTAATTACAAATCCATTCTGAAATTTACAAGCATAAGCACTAAACATATATCACAACTGGACTAATTAGTATTGCTTTTTATAGTATCACCTTGAAGGATGTGAAGGCATTCCTGCCAAAAATAAATTGCAAGATATCAACAAGTAAACTGAGGGATTTATTTCAAGAGGTGGATACAAGCAAGAGAGGAGAAATTGGCTTTGATGACTTCTCAATCTTGTATCAAAAACTGATCTTTGATGAAAATGTAAGTTTTAGTATTATTTGACATCATTATAAGATAGCACTCTCAAAATAGTATAGGAAGAAGCAGTACAATAAACTCCCCTAATAACATGAGGTAATACTGAAACAAATACAGTTAAAGCCAAACATAAAAAATAAAAGGTCTAAAAAGGCCGGATTAGTTGAATCATAGTATATTAATTTCCATTTAATTGACAATTCTTAATATTATTACAATTTCATATTCAGTAATCATCTGTTATGACAGTTGCTATAAAGATTTATAGATGAATTGTTTGATGTGGTTTTTTAATACCCCCATGTCAAGCAAGATTAGCTAGGGTCTGAGGCTTAATGGTTTTCCATTAAAGTATATAATTTTAAAAAGTTATGGTCACAGCAATGTGAGCAGTCACCACAAGCAGTGCCCAATTATATAAGATCAGAAATCACTCTATGCGCTACTACAGAGGAAACAATGTTATGATGCATGACACCATGGCATAATCATGGTTCAGAAATTTCTTTATGAATCCATGCATGTTTATTTTTTCATTCTGAAAGTAGCAGTAGCTTCCATATAGCAGATATTGTCTATAAACTGTGTCAAGGACAAGACATTCTTGTCTGTAAAAAGGTGCAAGGTTTTGTTTCATGGATACTCAATATTTGCCTACCACCTTGGTTTACTTATGCATTCAAAAGTATGTCAATCTGCATAGAATCAGATCGTGATCACTACTTAAGCTATGTCAGGGAAAATAGGGTTAATTTTCAATACATCAAGGTACATGGTATACTTTGCTGTCAAGGATACTCAATAATTGCCTACCTTGGCTTACTTGAGCATCCATAAACAGGTCAGTCTACATAGTAACAGTAATTGACCACATATAAACTGTGTCTGGGAAAATAGGGCAGCATTTGTGTACATTAAGGTGCAAGGTACGGTTTACCATCAGAATACTGAATATTTTATTTCCATCTTGATTTATTTATCCATTCAGAAAGTAGGACAGTTACCATTACAATCAACATAGAAATGATGTCAAGGAAAATGCTGCACTTGACCACATGGTGTGAACTATTGTTTGCATTCAAGGATACTGAATATTTTCCCACCAGAAGTAGGTCAGTTTTAGTCTTCTTCTTTTTAGCGGGTTGATGGCAATCTAGCTAGGAGTAAAGACAGTAAGTTATCTGTATCGAGAATGGTTCAGGACAATTAAAACTGCAACCAATATTAACATTTAAGTCCTCGTCATACATTGTCATATCAAAGGAAATTAGTATTTTGAGCTGAACTTAAAATAAATGTTGAATGTTGAAAATTTCTTAATAATCATAACGAATTCAATCTTAACATCTAGTCAACAACCAAACTTGAAAAAAATTAAATTGCACCCGTTAAGTTTGTGCTTTGTTTAAGTTCTTAATGAAACTTCTCAAGTATTTTAATTAGCTTTCCTAATAACGGGTCTGATTTATATCCTTAGATAATTTTATGTTGCTATTCAACAACATCACATCAGGTGATAAAGTTGAAGCCCAATTAATTAACTAAAGTTTTAATAGTTCTTTGTTAATCTTTTTTTTTAACTTTGTCCCACAGTACGAATCATTCCTGTATCGTGGGTGCGTTAACAAACACATATATTCACATACACACTCACATATTCACATGACCCAGACCTGGAACAACTATCTGTAGATCATACAAATATGTGTTCCATGGTTATTATCTAATACAATTCTCGCTCCACCAGAATGTCCACGATATCTTCGACAAATACTCTCTATACTGCAAGAATGGATCAACAATCACACTTCGGGAGTTCCAAAGTTTTCTTCGTGTCGAACAGCATGATAAGCTTGGGGATGATGAGTCGAAAGCCTCGCAATTTATCCGGGACTACCTTCGAGACCCACAAAGGGATATCTATGAGCCCTATTTCACTTTGCATGAGGTAGGAACTTTACTAATAAACTCTTTAGGACTTTCCTTCTTTATACCTTAACATAGCTGATGATATGTCAACTACAAGTTAGACCATAAGGGAAAAGTAACTCATAATTTTTTTCTTGTAGTTCATTGAAATGCTGTTTTCAAAACAGAACACCATCTGGGATAGCAAAAATGATACTGTAACTCAAGACATGACCAGACCACTATCACATTACTGGATATCATCATCGCATAATACGTAAGTGCCTATGAGTTAATCCTCAGAATATATAAGTTGTCTTCAATCCTTACGTAAATTAGTAGTAGTATATAGTATAGTTGCCGGTAAATACTCAGTACTGCTATGCTCACAACAGTGTTTTGCTGAAAATGATTTATACTTCGTTAGCGTTTAACATCTGCGGTCCTACTTTTAGGTACCTAACAGGAGATCAATTTTCGAGTGAGTCATCTTTAGAGGCTTACGTTCGATGCCTGAGATCAGGCTGCCGCTGCATTGAACTAGACTGCTGGGATGGCCCAGATGGATCCCCATTCATCTATCATGGACATACACTCACCACCAAAATTAGATTCATGGATGTCTTGCGCACAATAAAAGAGCACGCTTTCGTTTGCTCCGACTTTCCTCTGATATTGTCTATAGAAGACAATTGCTCATTACCACAACAACGCCGCATGGCGAGCGCTTTCCAAGATGTTTTCGGAGACATGTTACTTGTACAACCGTTTGATAAAAGCGAGACTACGCTGCCCTCGCCACAAGATTTGCGCAGAAAGATCCTACTAAAGCATAAGAAGTTGCCAGAAGGAGCTGAGGAAAATTCCTTCGCAGTTCGCCAGGAGGAGGGAAAGGATTTAGATTTGAGGAATTCTATCAAAAATGGGATTCTGTTGCTTGAAGATCCAGTGGATAAGGAATGGAATCCTCACGCTTTTGTACTAACGGAAAATAAGCTTTACTACACCGAGCACTACAGTACTCAAACCGAGACTGACGCCGAGAGTGACGGGGAGGCTGAAGGCGAAGCTGCCAGTGTGCCTCAGGACGAGTTGCACTTCGGCGAGTGCTGGTTTCACGGCAAACTAGCTGGAAACAGACAGGAGGCTGAGGAACTCTTAAGGAACCACGCACACCTCGGTGATGGAACATTCCTTGTCCGAGAAAGCGTCACTTTCGTAGGCGACTACTGTTTGTCGTTCTGGCGTCAGGGCAAGGTGAACCACTGCCGCATCAAATTGAAGCAAGACAGAGGTGTAACGAAGTATTATCTCATAGACACCGTGTGTTTTGATAGCCTCTACAGCCTGATCACACATTACAGGCAACATCCACTACGCAGCCAGGTACAGTCTTTCAAATACAAAACTTTTGATATCTATCGTAAACAATGAGAATGTAGTATTTTTCTGAATAAAACATATAAAATAAAATTTAACATGAGGTGTCGTATTGGAACATGTTATTTCCATTAAATCAGCATGTGATTCTATAGAGTAATAAGAACCACATGAATATTATTAAGTGTAGAAAATTAACATCTGTTTTTGCAGGAGTTTCTGATAACTCTCAAAGAACCGGTGCCCCAGCCAAACAAACACGAGGACAAGGAGTGGTTTCATCCTTTCTGCACGCGCACTCAGGCCGAAGAGTTGTTGCGCAAGGCCAACACCGACGGGGCCTTCCTGGTCAGACCCAGCGAGAAGGACCCATCTTCTTTCGCTATAAGCTTCAGGTAAAAACTATCTTCCTACAAACTACTTCCTTACTTCTTATACTTTATCTTTGGCGGAGACACGAAGAGATAAAATCCATAGCATTTATTCGTGTCTTAAACATTAACTTACAAAATTATCTATAAAAGGGAATTTGCATTTTCTTAATATTTCCGTAAGTATTGCCCTTGGTCTATGGCCATAATATTATTCGGAAGCACAAAGACAGCAAATATGTTACATACTACTAACCATCGGGCGAGCTCTAACTGCAGAATAATCATGGTAATCAAATGTTTCGTGTTCCGACCCCTCTGCAACTATCAAGACGCTAGAACAAATAAGAAAATTGATATGATTGAATTGGAAAATGCGTTTAAATTGCTGTTCTGATCTAGTGCATCAATCATGTTATTTATTTGATTACCATCGCACTCTGAGGCGTTATTGCACTCGTTGCATACGCGCCTCTTTTCGACCGGATTTAATGTAAGTGTTGTGTTGAAAATAATACTGCGCAGCTTATGCACCTGTTGCTACGAGTAATGTTCACGCATTCGTACACATTTAGTTACATTAGTAATGGTTAATGGCTAAGCCATTAAGAACTGACGGGTAAGGCAATTTCAACCGAATGAGTTTTTGAGCATCAATGGCTCATATAGACGTGTTCGGATCAGAGCTCGGCCTCATCCCATACCATACAGAGAGATGACGTTTGTACACCTCCAAATACTTGCGTGACGTAAATAGGGAAAGTGAGACAGAGAAATAGCCTATTTACCTCTGTTCGCAGGGGCAAAGGACTTGTATTATATATCGTTGTATATTTAAGTACTTATTTAATAGATAGTTAAGATTGTGAGTTTTTCCGCTTACCTTGTTTCATCATATAGAAATCGGAATTGAGGAACAACGATCAATACAACGACATGCGGGGCGCGGTGGGGTATCTAATACTTGGGAAAGGCGGGGACTGGTCATTCTGTACATAGTATTATTATATATTCCGTAACTCGGCAGATGAATCGAATACACAATAATGGCTCTACTACAACAAAGATACGGAACCGAAAAGGCAGAAGAACACGTAAACAGCACTTCTTAGACAAGAAGACAACAAAATTTGAATACCAAATAATTTTAGATATGCAAATGTTTTTTCAATTTGATTTTGTCAGCTTTTGAAACCCAATTACATACGATCCGGAATATTGATACTTCATACACCCAGTTCGAGTTGCATTTCCAATTACTGAAAGAATAAGAGCTACCGTGCTATATACAATGATATATGCACTAACGTCTAACTATAAACTTATCGTGTTCGTATTAAATTGGGGGTTGAAGTTGAGCAAATTATATTTAAAATTATATTTAACAAATAACAAAACACAGTAAAAACTAAGACACAAAATATATTTTTTTATCTTACAGTTAAAATCTCTTCTTTCTAGCTTTGTCAGCTGCAAACGCGGAAATAACTCCTTCAAAATTTATATTTTATATTGCCTCGTGATCTATGGCTAATATACCAAGATTACTAAGCTGCGATTGGGTCATTGTTGCCCGGAAGTAGTTTTTATATTAATACATAGAGCTGAGCTAGTACTTGTGGGGGAATCCCTTATTTTGTTCTTGAAGTTGTCACCGGGTGTCACCCCAAAAAGGCCTAAAAGTCTCTCAACAAGACTCAAGATAAGGGTGCACTGGTGCAGGCACGTACCAGGAAAATCACTAAAGGTGGAGGTTCTCTGAGGATGATAGGTGTATCTGCGGCGCTATATAGACAATAGAGCACCTGCTATTGTGCCCTAACTGCCCTGTCTCCTGTAATGCTGAGGATGTAATGGGGGCCCATCAAAGAGCAGTAGAGCTAGCAATGTTGTGGCGCGAACAAATTTCAAATTAGTTATCGCCACGAAAAGAAAAAGAAACCGTTATGACGAAATAAGTGCAATTTTTCAGAGCACTTAATGTTTTTCGGGCGGGATTGTAACGTATAATTATACTGGTGCCAAGTCGCCGGCGCAGTACGATTTATATTCACGTTTTCATCGTATAGTCAATGTACTATGTAATTAACTACAGGGTCGCCACTAGACCTATTTTAGGACTGTATGCGAGTAAAGGACTACTTGTTCAATTTTATATGTAGAAACACGATGGTAGATTTCACAAGCATCACAGAAATAATTGAGTGTGTAGTTGTGTTTTGTCGCACTGTAATGTTTTAAACCATTATATTTATTGTCACAAAAACAAAACTTTTATAAAAAATAACCAGATATTTTTATCGATTGCTTATATTTCACACAATAGCTGCACGCAGTTTGGAACGGTGCCCAGTAGGTAGACGGCAATCGGCTCCGCCCCTATTACATGGGGCTTAATAACGGCATCGTCAAAATGTGGGTGTACAATAGTACAACTTTGGCTAACCCTTTTGGGAATGGCATGATTATTATTTTAGTTAGACTTGAATCAATCGATTGAAAGAAATAGTAAGTCGAGGTTATATTGTCATACCATATAAACACATCGACTACGAACCTTAATTAACGTATAACATTATTATTTCAGGACAGAGAAAGAAATCAAACATTGCAGAATCAAACTCGAAGGCCGGCTGTACACGATTGGTACCGTTAAGTTTGAGAGCCTCATTGAATTGGTGAACTACTACGAGAAGAATCCCTTATACAAAAAGGTCAAGTTGTGGTTCCCAATCAGTGAAGATATCGTTCGGCGGATCATTGCTGTGAGTATTTCGTTCTGATACATTGATATAATTAAATTTATCTGTAGATCTTTAAAGTTCTCCACCTGAATCATCGCTATCTGATATTAAAGCCATGTTAATGGCCACATATTATCTTTTGTTTGGCTATATTTTGAATGAAGAACAAGTATTTTGATTGTTTACGTTATTTCACTATATTGTTACTTTTTTAGGAACCTGATGACAATTCGGTGTATGGGACTCCTGGCTACATGGACCCAACGGCATTCACGTCAAAGGTACAGTATTTAAACCAACACGCAATACTCCATTATGTTCGTAATAATACTGTGTTAAAAGCAGTGATAGCCTACTTAGGTTGAACGTTTGCTTTACATGCAACATGGTCTCGATTCGATCGGGGCCTGTTCCTCTGAATTTTCGAATTAATTTGACGATAACGGTGAACAGTGAAAAAGTCAACACGTTTATATAATATTGTTATGTAGTTTATATGTATATATGTAGTTTATTTAATATTAAATATACTAGTTATTATTAGCATTGTTTATGTCATCAAAACCGATATATCTTATTTTTTTTTTGTTTTTTAACGGTGAACAGTGAAAAAGTCAACACGTTTATATAATATTGTTATGTAGTTTATATTTATATATGTAGTTTATTTAATATTAAATATACTAGTTATTATTAGCATTGTTTATGTCATCAAAACCGATAAATCTTAATTTTTTTGTTTTTTACTATTTCGTTTTAATATATTTTCCAATTATATTATTTTGTTAGCTGACCGTGAAAGCTCTATACGATTACCGCGCACGTCAAGAAGACGAGCTTTCGTTCTGCAAGCATTCCATCATTACCAACGTGGATAAGCCAGACGAGGGCTGGTGGCGCGGAGATTATGGCGGCAAGAAGCATCACTGGTTCCCTGCCAACTACGTGCAGGAAATAGAGGTTCCGCATATATCCGAAGTCGCTGTTAGTATTCTTCGATTGGTCGAAACTTCAGTCGGAGTATAGTCGACAACCATTCACTTTTAAGTTTCCTAACCCGTTTATTTCCTTTTTATTAGTTTTTTTCGTGTTTATACCACAATTATATTATTACAAATCACAATTTTATATTAATTTTATATTGTTAAATCATTACATTAATTCCTCAACACTTCTGTTTTATTCTTTTTGTACTAAACTTTCAAATGAGCTAAGTTAAAATACATTTATTTTCACAGGGTCTCGAGAACGAATCCGCAGCTTTGGGTTCATTACAGAAAGGCGTGGTAGACGTGTTGGGTGCTGTGGTGGAACTAGTAGTGGGCGAGGAGAGTGGCTCTGCTCGGTGGCTTGTGCGTATTCAGAGCCCGCAAATGTGCGCGCCCTTCGACATGGCTGCGCCCACTAGGGAGATAGCCCTCGAGTGGCTGTCCGCTATCAAAGAAGCAGCATTCAGCGCAAGCGCCAGGTCGCTCCAACACAGAAAAATGGAACGCACCTGGAGAATCGCTAAAGAAATGTCCGATTTGATAGTGTACTGCCGCTCCGTCGCCTTCAACCAAGACCGTATTCGTACGAAGGGCTTCATTTTCCAAGAAATGTCGTCGTTCCCTGAAACCAAAGCCGAGAGGCTGATGTGTCAGCAGGAGACTAGCTTTTTCCTCAAGTACCACACTAAACAACTGAGCCGGATTTACCCGAAGGGGCAGAGAATCGATTCGTCGAACTACAACCCGGTGCCTTTCTGGAACTCGGGGTCTCAAATGGTGGCGCTGAATTATCAGACTCCGGATAAGCCGATGCAGATTAACACGGGCAAGTTTAAAGAGAACGGTGGATGTGGTTACGTGTTGCGGCCGGACTTCATGTTCGAGGAGTATTACAACCCGTATGTGAAGAGGAGTATTGAGAAGAAGGTGAAGGCGTTGACGGTGATGCTGCGCGTGATCGGCGCTAGGCACCTGTGCAAGACAGGCCGCGGGACCACCAGCCCGTCGGTTGAAGTCGAGATCCTTGGAGCTGATTACGACAGCGGTACCAAACTGGTCACTAAAACTGTTGGTGAGTATTTTGTAGCTTGAATAATTACTTCTACATATCCTACCTACTTCTGAGATTAGTATTTAATGAAAGCCTAAGCTTGTAACCATGAATGTCGCAGCTCCCTCCTCGTACCCCGGTGTAGTCGAAGAATCCGCATAAATATTACCTGTACATTTAATAAGATGAATAAAGACCGGGGCCCGATTGTGGCGAGTGCAGCTTCACGTTATTTTGTATACACAATGTCACGATGCACACACCGCTAGTACTTGCCCTTTACTTTCCACTAAGTCAAATGTTATTGTTTCAGCTGACAATGGAATAAACCCGATCTGGAACGATATCTGCGAGTTTGAACTTGTGAACCCAGAGCTGGCTCTGATCCGCTTCCTTGTTCAAGATGAAGATATGTTCGCTGACAGGAACTTCATCGGCCAGGCCACGTACCCGGTCAAATGCCTACGGTCTGGCTACAGAAGTGTTCCGCTCACTAACGGGTACTCTGAAGAACTGGAGCTCTCTTCTCTACTGGTTCATATATCGTTCATTACCAGCAAATTGATAAATTAGTTAATATATGCCCCAACAGCTGGGCGATGCTATTTCTAACCAAAAATTATCAGGCTATTCACTAAGGTAAAACGAATTTAGTTAAATATGAGTCACAAATTATTAGAGGCAAAATTGTTATGTTTAAAATGAAATCTTTACTATCATACTATGAATTTTCATATCATGCATTTACAAGGATTATTTACATTGGTACTTCTACTTTTTCTTTTAATCATGTACTAGTTGAAGTAGTGTTAATTAGTTAAAGTATGATGTACCGGAACTAGAGTTCTAACTCATACTATAAAACATTTTACATTTAATATTATGTATATTAGCACTAATATAATACTTGTGTATGATAAATACCTTTTACATTTAAAAAGGGTATGTGAATGATCTTGATGATTTTTTCGAATATTTTTACTATACTTATATACTATAAATATTATAGTATAGAAGGTAGTATAGAATATATTTATATTCTTTTGTATTTATTTGGGATCAAAAACAAAAGGCAGCTGCCAGCTGCTCTAATCCGTCTTAAAGAAAAGTAACTTGATTGTGATAAAGCTTACAGCCACCTGCTTGAAGAACCAGAAATCAGGAACACTTTTTTGCTTGGACAGCTTTTTTCTTGTTTAAGAAAGAGTAATACACATATTTTGTAATATTTTTGAAGCGAAATTGATGGTTATATTGAATAGTATTGTATCGTAACAAAAGTGAGAACAGTGCTTTACAAGTGAGTAGGTATGTGTTTGGAGAAACGGAGAATGCATAATAAGAGCTTACTAAGACTGGTATTTTTAATAACTGTATAAGTATTGAAAATAATCGGGTTTTATACCAAGGTATTCATAAATTAATAGCGTGGAACGCTAATTATATAAATTTTATCATCGATTCCCAACATGGGAGTTCGAGGCAAGGGGCCATCCATAAATTACGTCTCACGTTAAGAGGAGGGAGGGGGTCGACGAAGTGTGACAAGGGGTGGGATGGGTCCTAAGTTTCGTGACGTCACATTCCAAAATCTAATATATCTAAGTATTCAATCGCGAAATTGGAACTATTAACGAAAAATTTAAAAATATTTTCAACTCTGTCTGTATGAATATAAGGTTTAAATTGTTATGTTAGCTAGTTCCTTGTGAGCCTCGACGTGATTTCAAATAAATGGAAATAAAATTAATTTTGGGAACTGCTCTTTTAATTTAATAATTTTTAGATGAAAAATAGTAAAATATGTGACGTTACACTAGGGAGATCTGTGACAAGGACGGAGGGGAGGTTAAAAAAAGCATGAAATTCGTGTGACGTAATTTATGAATGTCCCCTAAGTTAAAAATTTACATTTTCGATTCTAATAGACTATTTTTCTATAACCAATTCTTCTTGTTGAAATCTTAGTTTTCTATTAACTCGAACAAAGAAACTAATTATTATTTCAATAATAATGTATAACGTTTACCTTTTGACACAGTGACTTTTGACATGTTATGAATGTATTGTAGAATATCAGCATAATATCGTAATATTAACATTAAGCACCTATTTTATAATAAACCGTAGTTTGAACTTATGTGTAAGAATAATGAGGGTTTAGTAATTGCGCAACGAGACGATTGCGTAATTCGATCATGCAAATCCTTCATAGTAAATGTTGTTTGCTTGCTTTGCCTATTTATTGTAAGTATTTCCATTTACACGGAGAGTTTCTCGTCTCGAGAAGATATGAATGATGTAAACATTCGCATGTGAAAGGGTAACAATTGTTGCGCCATTATGAACGTCTCCGTGTAAACAACGTGGTGATCACTGACCTCGAATGGCAAATCTTGCACTCAAAACAGTTCATTATTACATTGAACACTTTTATAGATATACAGACAAAATTTAAAAAATCTCCGGCTAACCATTCGAATGAGATTTGTTGACTTTAAATTGGCAAAGCTGGTACTTTCTTTAAACACAATAACAATGCAATAGAACGCACTTTATAAATACGTATACCGTAAAAATATATCAGAGGCTCTAATGTAAGTTTCTTTCGACAAATTCGATTTACTACATCGAACGCGTTCGGCGCTCCGATTGGTGGAGAGCACGAAATGGACCAATCGGAGAGCCGAACGCGTTCGATGTAGTAAATCGAATTTGTCAAAAGAAACTTACACTAGACACTTACTGTAGACACTTGTTTAAGTTGAAGTTTTTAGACTGGATGTTGTAGAAAATTGTATTTGTCTGTAAGGGAGGGTGGTAACTGGGAGAATTCGTGTGTAATGTCAAGTCACGAGTCTAATTCTTACAAAAATAATGTGCGCCCTTTCACGATTGGAGTTCAATCAAATGCGCGCGCACACGTTTTTTTCATACATTTTTGGTTTAACTGTAACGGCGATTGCGGTCGAGGTAAACTAGACCCCAAATTCTTTCGAATAAGCATTATAGTAGTAGTTGTTATGCTTGATAAAAACTATAATAATATTTTAATCTGCGCATTGCCCGATGTCGATAACCCGAAGTCGACTAAAGCGGCTAATTGCAAAGGGCATTGTTTTATGACTCGAGAATGCTCCCGGTGAGTAGCGGTACCTTTAAAATAGTTCAAAATCATTTAAAAAAATAAGGCAATCATGTTTTTAGTATTTAATATACTGCATTTAAGTTAGGCAGGCCTATGCCCTTTTTTAATATTAAAGCTATTTGGTCTGGCTACTAGGAATCATACAATAGTACTAGTATTTGTCTATAATGGCAAGTCACTACGTATAACATTAGCATGCATATTATTTATAGTAACATATTAATGTACTGAGATTTGGGAAATTATATCTTTTCTGTCTAGTGGTGACGACGCGCACGCGCATCTTGAGGTTGAATAACAGACTGGTCACAATAATCAGTATCATTCGCAATCTGATTAGAATAGAAGTTATTTATTTATTTGGATGAATATAATCCATTTCTGAACCAGTGCGTCAGCAACATAAGAACGGCCACTATGCTACAATCATAGCATGAAGAATTCCTAGGTCAAAGTATAGGTGTAATCGAGGTGTCCAAATTCCCCGGACTACTTACCTGCTTATAAAAGGTATTGACAATCATGACAAAGAAAGAGATGCCACTTAAACTTTTATATATTGTGAAGTCAACACTATCTTGTTTAGTTCCTACTCATGGCGCGTTCGCTCCTGATCCTTCGTGCAATGGTGGTACTGCAATTTCTATAGATGGTAATAAAAACCCCGGTTGGCCTATTGTCAGCGCGTGCGCCTCTCGATTATTTTATTGACGCTTGTTATAATCGACACAACGGACAAACAATAGCTTAGTGAAACAAACTCACGTTAGAAGTAGTGTAGATGTTTATCATGAGCTAATTATTATGAATTCACTTTGCATTTAAATTTTTTTATAGCATAAATGAATTGATGTATATTTTATAAATTGATTAATATGTAAGAAATACTTTATTAGTGCTATTGGTCTATTATTTTTAACATATTATTATCGATCAGGACTTTAACGAAAATAGTATTTCGTTGTAATATGTTGTATAATTAGTTATAATAATTTTATTGATTCATAGGTACATTCAACGTTATATTACCCCCTAGCTGAAACATACACATACGTCGCATGCATACAATATTTACTGATACTCATAAAACTGAAAATCAAATTAGAAATATATCTGTATAATAATACAATGTTGAATGCACCAACAAATATTTTATTGTGATGGAGTATATGTATATCATGTGTTGAATCATCCTTAGAATAAATAATTATGTCAGTGTCTATTTACCGGTGCGCTCGATGAAAGCGCTATTATCTTTTAAATAACCATTACACTCTAAGGAAATGCTAAAACAGTCTAGTTACCGTAAGTCAAGATTCGATCGCGAAGTCTTTTGCAAATCTCAGCTCGTACTCTCTTATGGCATACGCGAGCTTCGGAAAATCACAGGGATTGACTAGACATGGAGAAAATACGAGGACATTTGAATTCGCCCACGCTGTGTTGCTCCTGATTCGACGACTAGCTTGGATCGAAGATACTACTTTTACTTAAATTCATACAAGGTCCTAGGAAAAGTAAAAGGCACCTTTAAATGTATCAATAGTGGTTGGTTTCCGAGAATTGTACTGCAACAGTGCGCCGGCTCAACGCACTGACTATGAGCATTCGAGTTTTTGCATTGTTACAATTGTGCGTGTTGACGCATGTGTCATGTTACATTATATACACACGAATCCTTCTAGCGAATTTCCTTCCTTACACAGGGTTACACAGGTATTAGACACTTTCATAATAAAACTATGATCTTATATTATTACATATATACACCGTAATGTAAATTACAATAATTATATTGAGTGCGCCATTTCATAGCACCGACCTCTATTTGTTTACTTCGCACATTAGAGGTCAGTGTTTTATAAGTATCAATGCCGTTTGTTTCTTTGTTACAAACATTTTGCAATTTACCTTATTTATGCAGCTATGTTCAAAGTTTTCGTGGAAATAAAGTATAAAATTATAGTTATTTCTTTTTTTTTATAAAGCTAATGTTACTTCTACTACGTCGACCCTCAAAGAATCTCTTTGTAACCTGCCGACTGCCGCTCACAGTGATGTGGCAACATCACTCATCAATTAAAGGACTGTTTACATTAAAACGGTTCAATGAGAGCGTATCGTCAAGTTAGCGTCTTGAAAAATCTTAGTGCTGTTACATGGAAACCAATACAATATAAAACTGCCTCATTGGTCTAGTGGAGGCATGAGCACCTGCCGAACGAGAGGTGCTAGGGTTCGATTCAGTCGGGTAGTAGGGCCGGGAATATTGTTAACAGTACACACATGTCTAAACCTCTCGAGAAAACGGGCGTGATGTTATGTTATTAAACTTGTTTGGGAAATGTTGATTATTTAGGTGACAGGAAAAAAAACTGAAAATGAAGTTGTTATAGGTTATTGTTGACCTGAAGTTTTCAAAAACAAAAAAGGGTATCCACTCCATAATGCCCAATGATTCGTACTATACGTTAAAATAAAATAAGCAAGTAGGGGTCGCTATTTCATAAATATCTGCTTACTTTAATTATAGTAAAAATAATAGAATATATCACTTCCACTGATTAAGTGAAATAAGCGCAATTCTTCACTGTAATTAAAATAACTGGGTATTTACAAAATAGTGACCACACATCTGTATTTTATTTGAAACGCAGATTATATTATTAACTTTACCACGAAGTTTTTTATAATAACGTGATGTTTAAGTGTAGAATTCTTTCTTGGTTTTAGGTTTTATATATTTGTGTTACATTATTTACATGTAGTATAATAACTACTGGTTGACATAATAAAAAGGTTAACAGTGGCCCCCAAACTAGATGACGCCTCTATCTTGGGGACCTGAGTTGCTGCTTTGACTAGATTTTTAAGAATATTTCAGAATCATGACATAGATGAGAACTTAATAAAACAGAAACTATAATTATATATATATATTTATATATTAATATATAATATAATTATATATTAATATATATATATTGTGTTGTATGCGCGATTATTCGTTAGTTTTGGATGTGAATATTTCCTCAACATCATATGGGAGGCTAGCCATTTTTAGATGGTAAATAGATAGCCACGTTCATTAACGCTAAAATGTATTATATTATGGTTTTTCATTTTACTTTGATATGTTTATGAAGGAAATTTTTAGTTATATTTTTAAATCCATGTCAAACACGTTTGAACTTGCGCACGTCTCGTTATTCATTACTTTGTTATTACAAAAATTAATGTGAAATAAATTATCCTTAATACTATATAGGAGACTGCGATCAGGAATGTACATAGGAAATCAATAATCAAATGATAGAATTTGTTACTCACTATTTCTACCATTATGGTAGAAATATGAAGCTTGTTACTCTAGGTTACTCTGTTACAATATTTAATAATCTGTTTCTGTGGCATAGTGCATAGTTCACTCACGCGAAGCTATTTACTTACCTTGTAGAATTTTTATATTTTCTGATAATTAATTAATTTTATATTTAGTTTAAATATAACTAGCGTTAAATAATATACACTTAAAGTTAATGAAACAATAATTGTCCTGTATAAGCAATCATTTAATAAAAATGTCATATGTTTCTGAAACACTCCAATGGCCGTACTGTTCGAGTGTCAATAATAAGTGTTTTGCTGTTGCGGAACTGTAGATTGATATGATTCTATCAAGGAATGTGATAATGAATAGTTTTCAATGGCGAAAATGGATTCTTTTTTTGATTATCGCCGTGTACCGGAGGTTAGACACGGTCGATGGTGAGTGCTTTTCATCACTTGCCCATTTGCGTACGTTTATAATATTGTCTAAACAAAAATACAGTACTTCTGGTAGTGTATTTTTGGTGTTCTTGCGTAAATCAGCCGGGTATTTAACGGGAATAACAATTAATGCTGTATAGTCTTAGATTATTTGGATAAGACATTTATATTTGGTTGCATATTTTTGAGGGCTTAGAAGTCTCAAATAGATCTAACCAGCTAACAAGAATGATGTATGACATATACTCGTAACGCGTTGTAAATGGGGCTATGTTTAGTGTATGTTTAGATATTGAGATGGCTGTGGAGAAAAATAACTCAGCCTGTGCACTTACCTTAAAGGATAGCCCATAAAAAGCAAAAAAAAACCTAAATATTTATAATTATTCCAGTGACTAAGAAATACCCGGATCCCAATAAGACAATCTGTAGTTTTCTTTTTCATTACTGTAAATAAGCCTTCTTTGTAAGTGTACGATAGATTGGTTTTATATATGTAAGTAGGTTAACATAAAACTGAGCTAAAATTAGTTTCTTTAATTCTTGTTCATTTATATAACTTTATTGCCTTGTTGTTAATTCTCCTTGTCTCTAATTATTGTTGTTTGTAGGCTTGAAATGCTACTGCAATAGTGATAGATGTCCAAACTCAACATGTGAGACTGATGGATACTGTTTTGCTTCCACAAGCCTGGAGAATAAAGTGCAGAAGTTTACATACCAGTGAGTATACATTTATGACCTCATAAAACGTAACATTTTCAAAATTATTTTTATACTTATTTTTTTCCAAATTTGTCCCAAATGATAATTAAGGCAAATCTTATTACTTTTGATTATGTGATCAAACTATAAAGGTACATATTTATATTTCCTCCAACCCCAAAAATATGTTGGCTGACAATACAAATAATAATTAAACAATTGGCAAACTCATATCAACACAAACCTGTTGTTGTGCTGTGGCTCACAGGTATAATTCTAACCTATTTTATCAAACAATTGACCTGTGTAGTGCGGTGGTCTTAAGCTGTATGAACTTGAAAAGTGCATTCCCTCCCGAAAACCCAGTAAAATGCAAAAATTCTACAATGTATTGCTGTAAAACCGATTTCTGCAATTCTGATGAGGTTATACAAGAGAAATTTTCCAAAGTGCTTCATGCCTCAGTAATGGGTAAGCTGTTCTGCACACTTGCGGGCGTGTCATATATCTATTTTGATGATGCAGATTTTGAGTTTGTTTGATGTACTATTAGAATCATATAATTGCATTGCCATTTCCTATAAGTTTCGTGTTGAGATGCCAATACTCTAACAATCGCTTTTAAATTAGTGATTTGAATATGTACCTAATAAATGAAGAGAACGAGCGGCCGCAGGTGCCGACAGATATATTAGTATGATTTGAATGATGTGCCGTACTCCTTAACCAACTCTATTTTCCGAGTGTGCGTTGTTTGCTTTAACCTACTAAACATAATGTATGGTGGTTCCACTTGCGGCGCAGCTGTATCGAGCTCAAATCACTGATACCCATCGAGCATCCCTTCAGTTGCTCCACGACGAAAACTAAAAATGAATCAGTGGTGATAAAATGTTGTAAGTCACATGACATGTGCAATGAAGGCCTGCGCCTGGACCTGCAACCGATGCCGCCAGGTAGGAGCGACGTGGAGGTAGTGCCCTCGATGTATCCCGCTAACTACTGCACTCTAGCTTCCCGCTCTTGACCCTCGACGCCCGGCATATCGAACGCCAAGCGCCCAGCGGTACCGTGGTACTACCTTGGTATATGGTGCGAGACTGCATGGCTATTTTTTTTTCTTTGTTTTTGTTCTACTATAACCAAGTTTTTTTTCCATAGACCGGCATTGATCACCGTTTAGGGCTTATAAGTTCCATTTGTACTAATATAATAATTTATGGACGTAGATGTTGGGACCGAGAAAACATATTCCCTCCCGGGGACATGCCTATATGGTGCCGCGAAGACGAAAACCCCGATATAATTTGCTGCGCCACGGACTACTGTAACCGTGGTCTATTCACAGGTACAGTATTAATTCGGAATGTGTCGTCGGGGCGCGCTGTCTGGGTAGCTTACATTGTGATGTCCACATCAAATGTATTGTTAAGTCTTACCATGTTAAAGTAACGCTCATAAGAGGTTCTTAATATCATTTTAAATAATAAGCTGCTCGGTAACAATCGTGCATGCGAATGTATTGAATTATGCACATAATTTCTCTCCAGCATGGACGTTTTCCGTTCGTCCTTGATGTTGCAGTGACACGTGTTCGTTTTCACATTCACAACTTAAAATACTTTTGTCTTTAAACGAAGAAGACGTTGCGGGAAAATTGGGTCTTAGCATATTTTTATTAACTACAATGTATTGTTTGAATATTGAACGCGAAATCATTACATTATAGCTATGCATATATTATTAAAACTACGGTTGCCATGGCACAGAAGGCATGACGGGGATGCATCAAAATTGTGGTGCCATATTACGACACTGAATGTCTTGATTACAGAGCGGTAAAGAGGAATGTATAGTCATTTTACAACAGGCGATTAATTAAGCTGTAAGTGATCATGAGCCGGTTTGTTTTTGCATTTGATATAGCATGATTTATTATTTTTGTACTAATAGCATGTCAGTAACCATAATTTTAGTACATTCTTTTTTATTAACATTTAAGCACTTTATTTTAGTTCTTTTAACAATAATTGACTGCGGGCTTGAAGACTAACCGCTGCACAAATATAAAATAATGAGAAGAGTCGGAGAAGTAGGCGCCTAATTTATACATTTTACTCGAGAGTACACGTCCCCAAACTTTTTGTTTTCTTTTGTTTTAATGTAACTGATGTTTGAACAAATGGCTATGTACGGTTTCCTAGAGACGGTTGGATAGCGGCTAAAATTAGCATAAACGAGGACCGTTTTTATGACTGTTTTGTATTTAAAGTCGGAAAATCGATTAAGTTTAACATCCAGTAAGCCGTTCAAAATAAATATTAAATTATATCACAAATATTAGACCTGCGAAGAAGCGGTAATTTGTTATAATTATAATTATTGTACTTATAATTATGTCAGTATTGAATGACGTCCAATTTGTCGATGTGATATCTCTCTAATCATAGATTTATATAGTCAATGTACAGTCGTACGTATTATATTTGCATATATTGGTTTTGCTTATTGCTTATATTTTTTGTGTTGTTTATATTTTTTTATGGATGCTTCGCTGTCTTACAAATGTTTTCAACTACTGAAACATATAAATTTTTGAAAAAAAAAAATAGCTGATATGATCAGAAACTGAAAACATGAAATGCGCTTAATGCCAATGCTGATTGTTAAGTATTTGTTTACGTCATTTGTGTATTTTTTGCCCAAAAAAAGATCAATATTTGGAAACATAGGTCTTTTTTCAAAACAAGTATTCATTTGTGATATGTAGGACAATGAATAAGAATATTTTGAATCCTCCTTCTCAATTGACGACCATTATCGGGTTGCATATGAACGGTAATATACTACTGTTGTCAGTCATGTGCCACAATCCTTAAAAAGTTCAACAAGGTATATTTCCAATGTTTCATATTTTTTAACTACTACACCTTTACATTTTTGTGGCTTTATAAAAAGTAATTTGTATAGGTACGAATCTTCAAGTTTGTTTCTGTAATTCAAAGTTTTCCATCCGTTCAACTTCTCAATCTGCGGATTAGTTATCTAGTTTCTGAAAAACCGTTGTGTATCATATACCCAGTGGATATAAACAAGTAGCGGTAAGGTTCGCGACCTGTTACCATATAGATATATCGTGCTTTTATGGAATTACCTTTATCTTTGTAGTAGATTAATATACTGCTGAGCATGTATAGAAAGAAAGGATCAATTCCGTTTTAATCTTGTACTGTTTCAGTCTCTATACTGTAAATTATGTTAAAAAGCAGAGCAGAATCCAACCTTGGGAATAATCTTAAATACTTGCTTACAAACATTTCATGCATGTATTTTAGAAAATCGTTGGGTTTATTGTTAGTGCTGTTACTTTCTAAGAGAGTTATGAATGCTAGTGGTTATTTTCATTTTTTTATTATCATTCAAAGGGCAATATCGTCATGCACCACTTTTTATAAAACACATTATGCTTAAAAAAAACATACACACATCATGGCCTCGGGATCGGATAGTAAGCATACGATAAATCCCGTAATTAAATTACAAATACTAATGCATAAATTCTTAATAAAGACACGGGCACCACAGCGACGGCATGGAAAGTGTTGTCATGGGTGATGGGGTTAATGGTACTCGGGGTGTGCGCTGCGATCAGTTTCTGGTGGGCGAAGCGATCGCACGGCCCGAAGAAGAGAGTCCCGTCCAGAACGCCATACCCGGCTGATGACTCGGTCTGTGAGACCAGACACCCCATGATGAGGACCACCACCATACGAGACATGATAGAACTTACCACTTCGGGATCCGGCTCCGGTGAGTACTTTACATTTTAATTAGCTTTTATTGCGTCGTTTAAATACAGCGCTCCATTAGTAGGCTAAGGAATTTCCAATTTATTTTTTATTTTTTTTAGGTTAGTTTTCTAAACAAGATAAAGATAGGTCGGATAAGTCTGTATCTTGTTCCATTAGCTACACTATCTAGATTGAGGAAGGGCCTAATTCAATTTCGCAACGCCAATTTGGCCTGTTGTTCAAAATAGACACTATTGCAGACTCTATATGCATTCAGTAATGCATGTCTATATAGAGTGTTCATTACTTAAGTGGTAAAGTGAGCGATCATTGCTTCAAAATTGATCCGCATTGATGCATCAAATGAATTGAATGAAGCAATATAATAAAGATGGCATGTTTTGCATAAACGACGAAGCACACAGTGGCACACATACATGATTTTACATACTTATCGTTTTGTGTACACGCTGTTGCATTTTGAAATGATCTTTCAATATGAACAGGACCTTGTACTTGATCAGTTGTTGGGTGACTATCAATTTTATGTTTACATATGTTGAATGTATCGCCAATAACATGTTCTCATTATTGATTAATTAAGATTACAATCTTGGTTTATTAATGACATTTATATATAAGAGACGTTTTAGAATTCAGAATTGTTTTACTGCTTTACCTTACTTTCTTTGAATATAATAGCATACACAATTTATATCGTCTATCTTGTAATGCTTTCTACAGGGTTGCCACTTCTAGTCCAACGTTCGATCGCTCGTCAGATCCAGCTGCTGGACATAATCGGCAAGGGTCGTTTTGGTGAGGTTTGGCGTGGGCGTTGGCGCGGTGAAAATGTCGCAGTCAAAATTTTTTCGTCCCGCGAAGAGTCTTCTTGGTTCCGCGAAGCCGAAATATACCAGACCGTGATGTTGCGTCACGAGAACATTCTTGGCTTCATTGCTGCGGACAACAAAGGTAAGTCTATAAATAGGAACACGTTTATTATCCCTTCTGAGGTTATCAATTTGTGACTACGTTTGTTCAATTTATATGTACATAAATAATCGGTTTGCGCTGACATGTATTGCCATTTCAATGACTAACTAAACCAATAGTAAATGTTCTTTAAGTCAGTTTCACGGATTCTGGGTTGATAAGCTTCCATTCTGTACAATTGCTCCCTGATCATAAAATAAATTAAAAATTGTTAGAAAATGTTGTTAGCAATACATGCGAAGATTTTACTATGAAGTTATGTATGATTATGGTGCCCTATACATTAATGAAAGGAAAAGGGTGTCATGGTGTGTGAGCGCGATATGGTATATCTATAATTACATGCTTCGGTTCTCGCATGCCTATAAACATTTTTCATTCTTTGACATAAAAGTTTCCCATTACGCATTGCCACATGTCACTTAATTCTTGCCGTAGAAGTATAATGAAAAGGGAAGCCTTTAGGGTTTTTTAACGCATGGTGTGTATTTTGTTCAGTGAACTTTAATTGAGCGTGTAATGATATCATTAAAGTAATTTTCCATTTTGCCGAGGAGTTGAAAGACGACTTTGTTCTTTCAATCTTATAAAGTACTTAATTTACTCTGACGAATAAATGTGCCTAATAAATTCCCTTTGTCATTCCAAATACTCCATTCATAGTATTTTCGTAGATAACGGCACTTGGACCCAGCTGTGGCTCATTACCGACTACCACGAGAATGGCTCATTATTCGACTTCCTGACGGTGCGCACCATAGACTCCAACACGTTGGTCAAGATGTCGCTGTCCATCGCCACTGGTCTCGCCCATCTACATATGGACATCGTTGGCACTAAAGGCAAGTTGGACATTTTAATTTCTTCTTTTATCGTGTCTGTAGGAATTTTCATGTGGCAATTCCTTTCTTCACTAGGAATCCTGTAATAATAATAATATTAATATGGTACGATAATATTATACTCAATATTAATTTAAAAAAAGAAACATATTATACCAAAAATAGTTGATTTATAAAATCGAGCATCGAGCCCTGTCGAGTGATTTCAATGAGTGCGCGCAATCTGATGAAGTTGTACGACTTAAATTAACTTGAGCGCATCGAAAATGTCACCGTATTTTAATGTAATAAAATGACACTTATGTAAACAGTAATATGTATGCACGTTAAATAATAACACGTAATACATAATTAATCAGTATAATAATAGTAATAATACATACATAAATAATACAAGAATAAACGTAGCTTTCGTGCCCTATTATTATTTATTTCTGATTTTATTTAGCGAAGGTCAAATCCGACGTCTTTAGATATAATGAGCTGTTGACAGTCTGTTTGAATAAGTCCTCATTAAATGGCGACCCATGAATATGAAATTATTAGCAAGATACGTTATTTGGAATATATAAGACACACAGCTGTGTACATTTTATTTTTAAACCTTGTATACAAAATTAGTATTTGTATACATGTTATATAGAGAGTCTAGCCATTAAAATAAGCGTTACTAGTGAACGAAGACATCGTGAGGGAACCTGTACACCTGAGAGGTAAAACATATTGATAGACCCGTGCGCAGTGGTGAGACAGTAAATTGTAAATAGTATTGGGTTGAATTATAACGATTACAGCTAAACACTACATTTATTCATCGTTCATTTAGTAGACTGCTTTTACACTATAATGCGAAAGCGCGTCGCGTCACTAGTGCGACGAGTAAGGGTCAGTTCCAACAGGCTCCTGAATATAATCGCTGACATGGATACACCCTGGATTGCCCATACGTAGTTGACTGTTGCCTATTGCATGTATCACAGCGCAATTTTATCTACTAGATTTTATATGAGTGTGAGACTTGAAATAAAGTTTATTCTATTCTATGTGTTCGTAGCTGACCATACCTATTATATCTACCAATTCGAAGACCCTTCCTTTTTAAACTCCCTAATCAACTTACGAATCACTGAAGCCTATAGAATAAATCATTCAGATCATTTGGCAACAGCTGTCTGTGTAGGTTTACATTCAAATACCGTTTACCCGCTAACACGATAATGATGATTGATGGTTCAGATTGACAAAGTGGTCGATTTCTGTCTGAATGCGCACTTAGAGAGATCGTATGGCCCAAGTTGTATGAGTATGACACACAGATATCTGTAACGGTATTAAATGTTCTGGTAATGACACCGATAATCTGGTAATGATACGATCTCGATGGTGTGCATGTGTGTGTGAAATTTTTAATTTATGTAAAAAAAACTCTGTTTCTTTGGCCTTGACCGTCTGTGCCATATGGCCAGAGCCATCTGTGTATTATTGCCGTCCCTAACTGTCAGCACGAGAAGCTTTTGGCAATGGCCACTTACTGCCCATCGCCACTGAACGATGATTGTGACTATTCTAAATGTACATAAGTATGCGTAATATTTTGTTCCACCAGAAAGTAATGGCGGCCGTATTTCTGGACTTTTTGATTGTATTCTGGATTATACAGCGTGACCGTGTATGAAGTGTATATTATTATTACAGGCCATCTTATGAGTTCTTTATTCTACAGGAAAGCCAGCTATAGCTCACAGGGACCTGAAGTCGAAGAATATTCTAGTAAAGAGTAACCTGACTTGCGTGATTGGAGACCTGGGTCTCGCCGTGCGTCACAACGTAGCTAGTGACTCTGTTGACGTCCCCTCTACTAACAGAGTTGGCACCAAGCGCTACATGGCCCCTGAGGTAAGCATAACTATGACGTCATCGTATATACCATAGCATCACGCCTGTATTCCCTGAAGGATAAGATAGACGTGTTCTGTCGTACATCCACATTACGATCATGCAATTATGGAGTTCAATGTTGGGCTGCCTTCTAATCTATTTTCCATTTTACTTATCAAAGCTATATTGAACCTTTTAGGTGCTCGATGAGACAATGGACACGCGACAGTTTGACCCCTACAAGCGATCTGACGTGTACTCGTTCGGGCTTGTGTTGTGGGAGATGGCTCGGCGTTGCGGTGTGATGCCGGATGAATACCAGCCTCCATACTACGACTGTGTGCCCCCGGACCCCGCGCTCGAGGACATGCGCCGTGTTGTGTGCACTGAGAAGCGAAGGCCAAACGTGCCGAATAGATGGCACTCGGATCCGGTGAGTAATACTTATACAGATTAAAATATTATAGAGAATTGGTTCACATTTTAAAGATATCGTTCGCTAGACAACATCCCGAGTATTCATCACTATTACGTCCACTGAAGTAGGATGTTATTTAGGCAATTTTCACGCAGGCAAATTGCGCGCATTGTGGCTCGAGCCATACGCTTTTTACAGGACATCTTAAAGTCAGGAATATATGTACTTGCGACGCTCGACGCGACGATTGGATATACTTGTTAAATATATTTTCTTACGCGATGATGACGATCGAACGATTCCTCTAGTATGTAGCTTAGCCCTGCTTTAGTGTCAAATGTTTCATTGTATATATATTTGTATCGTTTGCTGATACATATAACACACATCATTAAATGGTATCTCGGTGTCAGGTGCTGTCGGCAATATCGAAGGTGATGAAGGAATGCTGGTATCAGAATCCGGCCGCTCGTCTTACCGCGCTCCGCATCAAGAAAACGCTTGCCAACATCGGAACTCCAGACTACATCAAGTTGTAAGCGCGATGCAAACAAAAGTACGCCTTATTACGCTCAGCTCATTCACAATCAACTTGCCATTGAAACTATTAAGGTGCCGATTTGAACATACTTAAGGATTACTGCTTGTGAAATCGATTGCTGCTCGCATTCATTATAATTAACAAAACTTGTCACTTAGGTCGCAGCTAAAATATAGAAACGCCAAGCCGCTATAATTATATAACAGCACAGTTTTCTTATGCGTTTGCGCACATTCTCTAAATCGACCGGTATTGTTTTCAATTGGGTCGAGTAGAGATTTTTGAACCTCATCAGAAATAGGGACGAATCTTTTTCTGTAGTTGCAACGGTTGACGGAGCTGTGCTTACTGCCGCTTCTCAAATATCCATTCGATTATTTGCCGTTTTCACCCCCTCTCCACCTCATGCTTTATTCAATAAATTCAGCTACGAACTAAAGGCTTACTTTCAGACTCGTATAAATGTCATTTGACCATTACTCGTGTTCGTCTTCCGCCGCTGCAATCGATGTTACATAATATTTGAGATTTAATATCTATTGTATAATGTTTAGGGATGTCGAGCTGGATGCAATAAGGGAGTGATACGTGCGCGTTGCGTCATCACTGAACGAACTAGGTTTTCAAGCCACGAGCATGACTCCTGACCCCTACCTCTTAGATTATATTCGTGTAATATCTTGAAGTAGCATTTATTTAATATTAATATATGGACTTGAAGTTGTAGTGATATTTTTTCGTTACCAACTACGTAAGTTTTAACTTTTGTTAAGTGTTTCAATTCCGTTTATTACGCATAAAAAAATATAGAGCAGTACTTTTTATTTTTGTAAACTATGTTCTGTGATATGAAATGAAATCGCAGATATTGTTTTAAATTGTATTTGTGTTTGTTCATTAATGTATTCGTATAGTAATAAGTGCGACAACCGCCGGCGCGTTGGGCCTATAGTTAAATGCAGCTTATTGTAATTTTAATCATTTCCTCCTTTTTCATAGACGCTACACCAAATCTATGACTATTATATATGATATGCAGCTCGTAAGAAACCGTTGTCGGTCTACGAGCCTGTAATGCACTGGAAACTGTACTATTTAATACATTTAGTCATCACTGTATGTTGTGGAAAGATACACGCAAGGCCGTAGCTAGGGAGGGTTGCCAAGCCGCAAGCCCTGACCCCGCCCGCAATGTTGTCCTCATACTAAACAAGCGATATAAGACTAATGCATTATAAACAGTGATTTATACGTGGTTGTGAATTATAAAGCTATTTGTACGAATATTACATTAACAAAATTGAAAAAAAAAAAAATGTACTTAAGTATTAAAAATATAAATCCCAACATCCCTGCCGTAATATTTTTCTGGCTACGGCCTTGGACACACGTCTTCCTAAAACGAGCACTTCTGTACCTTTAATTGTTATATTAAGATTATGTGTATGTGACACGTTTTCTTTCAGATTATATTAGCACACATTATCTCTTAATTGTCATTTATATTAACATTGTGTTAGATTTAACTGTATACTTAAGTGACGACCATGTGTCTCGGACGCGTGGTTTGAGTAAGTGACGAGAGTGAATTTAAAAATAATATTGATACATCAGTAAAGCACATATTTTCTTACTTATTCCGAAATTGGAATCCTTGGGCGTTAAGATATTTGGAATTTGTATATAATGAACGGTGTTTACACACTATAACGACCTACTATATGCGTAAGGACTTTGATAAGTAAGCACGTAGATTTCATACTTTTGTGTAACGTTACATATTAGTGGAGTTATTATTTTATTTATTGTGTTTTTATTTTATACGGTCTAGTGTTCGTGGGCGCTCGCCACAAAGTACTTCTATTGTTGATTACGTACAAATACATGCCTGTTAATATTTATAAAGTAAGAAAATATCTTTCGGATAATGTTCATATGTGCATTGTATTTTAACGTTTACTTTTTAAACATTTGATATGATAATATATATATAAATATATTCTTCGTGTAAATATATGTAACAGTTAACTACAGTTCGTCGACAAGTAAAACTTGAGACTGAATCTAACTCCGGTAAAATTTTAGACCTCATTGCCTTTTGGTGACCTCATCTTAAGGATTCAGTGTTATACAAATAATAATACTTCAAATTTATTTTCCGTATTGTCCAACTTTTATAAACATAATTATTTGGCGACGTGTATCTCCTTTTTGTGACTACATAGGTAAGTATAATAGACATTTAAAGTGGCCCTTAATAATAACATTTTTTATAGTTCGATCAAATATTTTTTTACAATTTTAGATTTTAATCCAGCAGCTGTAGTTTAGTATTCGTGATTAATTAAAATACATAGGTATTATGTGCCTGCAAAGCATCGACTTATATCGACAGTGACTATAAACGTAAAAAAGTACTTGCAAATAGTTCGTCCCAACCGTGGCATCGATTTTTCATAAATCGAACCGGTTATGAAACTAAGTTAGTTCCATAATATGTATGCTCGTGAATAAGATAGTCTGAAGCTCTAGGAAACTACAAATAATATTACATTTTACACATTTCCAATAAACGTGGTTGTAGAAACTAAATAGTACCTAACAATAACAATAAATAGTTGACTGTATCTTCCAGTAATCCTTACTGCCAAAATGTTGACATGATTACGTTCGTATAATGTCTCGTCATCGACACAGAACTGTGAAACAGATTTTAGACGAACAGTTATTTTTTAATCGGTCGATCGCTAGATTTTTACTCCTGAAGTCAGATTCCAGTGAATAAGTAGTGTGTATTAGACCTTATTCAACGTATTTAAGGGAATGTTATGTGTTTATTGAAGTAATTTAGACTTCCGACGAGCGTGTCGCTGGAGCTACTGTTAAATTAAGGAAATTACCGTCAATCCTACATATATGATACGTTGAAATCACAAACAAGAATGAATGTTTATTTATAAGAACGAAACTTTTGCCTTTTACATAAATAAAGCAATAATAACTGTAAATTAAATTAACAGGTTTTATTATAGAAAAGAAATTATAGCAGATTATTTAGAAATGATTTGTTTTCTGATTTATTGCATGTTAATATGTTGGGAAATGTGTACGCAGCTTAATTAAATGCAAGGGACGGTGCGAAATTGTTAAGTGTCGATTGTTTAATTTTGTGAGAACTAACGCAATCAAAGAAGAATGGATTATGTATTGGTACCATTGAGATCATGTAAAGCGTGTTTAGGTTACTATGATCAAACTCAATTTTTTATACATTAATATATCTACATTTTTAACTATAGATAGTATTTGTAATTCTGTATTAACATCATATTGTCATGTGTTTGTAAATTTTCAAGGATAATTCCATTGTGTTTGGTACATAAATCAAAATTAAATGTTAGTGCATTAGTGATAAGTAATATAACGATGGCACTACGTATGTTTTGCGTGTGGCGAGAGAAACAATTGATTACCATCTACAGTGATAGTTTTAAGGGTAGAGAGCGCGATCAACATCTGCACGTCCACGGCGAGTCGGCAATAGGAAGTAGGTACGCCGCATCATGGTGACCGGTCTATGAGTGACATTGTTTCCCCGCGTGCTCCCAAAAATGTTGTATGAGTGGCACTGCATTTACTTACCCACTAGGTACTCGGTGCCCCCTGTGCATTTTGTATAATCAATAGAGATGTGTAAGTAATGCTAGTAATATCACTCGGTAGCGTGATGCAACAACACACATTACGCACGGAAAACCAACATCACAATATCACGAACCATTACACGTAATTCTCTCGGGCGTGCGGCCGAACGAAATACGAACATTACTGAGTGAGACCGAGATTGAGCGATGCGCGGGTGCGACCCGCCGATAACAGCGACGCGGCGCGCCGACCGATAACGGCGACGCGGCGCGCCGACCGATACATTGAACGAGTTAGAAATTTATTGCTAATAATAATAATTTTAAAACGTATGAATTTAATTTTTATGTTCAATCCTTTTTCCCCGACTAGTTTTCTCTTTCTTCTATGACATGACTTCTTATTATGATGATTTAATGAATTTTGTTTATTTATGTATATTTTTTATGCGGATTGCGTGCGGCCGGCTATTGGCGCGAAATAATCGTGTCTTTCTAAATCATGATTCCAGATTATTACATTTATCTGAAACGCAAGAAGCAATAATACATCAATTTTATGAACTTATTTAAATGTGAATAATAATAAATAGTGACTGTATAATTAAATAGTGTACTTAGGTATAAATAATGCAATAACTTACAACAAAACCGTAAAAATTACAAGAAATATGATAACAATATTATTTACAACTAGCTGTGCCCGCGACTTCGTTCGCGTGGATGTCGGAACTTAACAATGTATTTTTTAGTGAGACCAAATGCACTTAACCCTATTTTTTCTAAAATAAAAGATTTTTTCTAAAATAAAAGTAGCCTAAGTTACTCCTTATTACATCAGCTAGCTGCCAATAAAAGTCCCGTCAAAATCGATCTAGTCATTTCAGAGATTGGCCTATACAAACAGACAGACAAAAATTGTAAAAAATGTTATTTTGGTGTATGTACCGTATATATATTCATATGCATGTAGTAAAAAACGGTTATTTCAATATTACAAACAGACACTCCAATTTTATTTATATGTAATATTTAAACCAACCAGCCACAAGTAATGTTTCAAGTGATGGTGATATTACCGAGTGATATTACTTTGAGGGAAATGTAATGTAATATTACATTACACATTAACGTAATGTTTTGCGCATGTCTAATAATCATAACTAACGTTACTCTTGTAATACGCATCGGTAATGATATGTAATATTTTAGAATTTCTAGATTTAGGACGTCGAGTTCAAATTATTGTCATAAAAAAATGTACAAGCGTCAAACTATTGGTTTGTAATTATTTGATGAGCAATACCAAGAAAGTACAACTAATGTTTTCTGAAGTGCAATAAATTAACGTGGACAAATGCAGCATCATATCATATGAGCATACAAATCGGATGACTTATTCCAAATATGTATGATTTTATGTAAATATCATTATTTAATTATCCCACTGCGTAAGTTTTATTACTTGGTTATGGAGTGGATTAATTAATTTAATATAATTAATAAAACAAGTGTTTTTATAACCATTTGTCGTTTTTTTTTTTTCAAAGTATCACGTACCTAGTAGTAATCATGCCATTTGCATGATTACTATAATGAAACAATTTCATTAATCAAGCGGTGCCTGCATTACCTACTTAAAATTTCCTGTATTCGAGTTGGTAGTTTTTTTTTTAAATAAATCTACCCCTCTCTTCGATTTCTCCTGTATCGTGGGTGCAGTTCAGAAACTTATATGCACAATCAGACCCGAAACATACAAATATTTGTTCCATGCGGGTATCGAACCCGCGACACCTAGCGCAGGAAGCACTTAGCTTAGCTTACTTAATTACTTAGCCACTGCGCCAACCGTGCCGTCATGGAGAAGGTATAGTCAGCGTCAGATACTAACACCTAAGTTGTCAAATACAGAGTAACACTGTTTGGCCTATATTTCAAAGACCTTGTCTTGTAATGAATGTTGGAATATGAAAGGGACGAACGAAGGGCAATTACAAGCAGCGGAGGTGCGAATGCTACGAGTGAGGTGTTAAGTGTGGTGTGACAAGAATGGACAGATACATCAGAAATTAGTACCTATATTAGAGGAAGTATGAAAGTGGCACCGGTGATAATAGGGAAATAATCCTTTATCGTGGTATGGACATATGATAATGAGGAATGAAAAACATGTTACAAGAGGGGTTATCAATATGAATGTGGATGGATACAAGGGAAAGGTAGACCCAAGAAAAGGTGGATGGATTGTGTAAAATGTGACATGGCGGACAAAAAAGATGGAAAAAGAAAATGGAAGAAAAATACAAGCACGCGTCGACACTAAATAATATGGGACAAGGAGAGGAGAAGAAAGATTTGAATATTATTATTATTAATTATTATGATTTTTCGCTATATTTGTACGTTAGCTGTTCCAGTGTATCTTATGTCGATAAACATTATCATTTCATCCACTCAAGATCCTTTGATCGTCGAACTAGAACATAAGTCTCCTTCCACTGGTGGTAAAAGATGACACTGCCTAGCCTTTTCTCAGCTTCATACTGAAGTCACCTCTCAAGATAATCAGATGCTACTTTCCATATTATAAATTTTAATAGGCTTTTACGACACACACACACACACACGCAGAGTTTATAAAAAAGATAATAATAAATAAAAAATTGTAAATGTGAAAAATTTATTATTGATTAATTGGACGGATTAAAAAAGTAATTCTATACATAATAATAGATGATACATGATATGCAAAATTATTGTATAATCAAACAGTGTTAAACTAGTGCCTAAAAATTAAGATCATATTATATAAGATATCGCCAAGGATATGGTAAAGTAGTTATTACATACTACATTAATGACAAGTACAATGATACAATTTTTATGTTCTTGACTTAGTTACGATTCTGATAAGATAACAAGAAGATTAATTATTAGAAATAATATCAATACAGTGTCAAACTATTCTATTAATAATTTCGTCTCATTGTTGGTACTAAGTATTTGCTTTTCATCAATCATTTGGATAATATAAAAAAAAATACTTATCACGTACAAAACTATAAATTAAAATACTTTACTTTTACTTAATCTAATTTCAAACAATCAGATCTTAGTGGACGGATACGTTCAGTTTTGGTTAAGACAGCTATGGTTTGACCCTTGACCCACCTGAATGGATGTGTAGTAATTCTTAATACAATCAATCCATTTTTGTTTTGCGTCAGAAACACTGGTATTTAAATCAAATGACATCACTTGGGGTAATGCGAAAAGTTATAAATAAAGTGTAGGTCACATTTTTCATTGTATCTATTAAAAATGGCTATTGTGTTTTTATTCCACAAAGATGATGAAAATACGGACGCTTGCAATACAAGGGGTATCACTCGCAAGTGGCCCCCTATTTTCTATGAAGAATTGTATGCTTAAATTCTCCTTTACTCTTAATAGACTATAGATCTAAACATATGCATACTCTTGGATAGCATAGTGGTTCTACAAGCGCTCAACAGTCGCATCATGAACTCTGAGTTTACATATGAATGGCACAGCAAATCCAGAGGTAATGATCTTGCAGATCAGCTCACCAGAAAAGGTTGCATGTATAGATGCAGTAAGGCCTAAACTCAGCAACCTAGTAAGACAATGCACCAAAGATCAACACAATAGCCATTTCATCTCATTACAATAAATATATTTTCATTATTGGAGTTACAGACAGCCCTCTGTGCAGAACCTGCATGGAGGGAGAGGAAACAGCAACCATGTGCCACTGAACTGGTCTGAGGTCCTCACATACAGGGCCAAGTACTTCAGTAACTCAGGTGCTCTCAGAGTGACTGTAAAGTGGGAGAAGATAGAATAACCGTTAGTCTCACCTTCACGCAAAATACGAGTTCAGATGAGAATGTGTGGAAATCAAGTTGCTTAACCAATACCAATACCAATTCTCCTTTCCCATACATACATATCTTCATACAAAATAGGCATTTTCAATAGATAAAATGTGAATTGTTGCTGACAGATGTAATTTCACCCTGTATACTTATTTTCAACCAAAATGACATTCTTATATGAATACTTAGTAAAAGTATTTGAAGTAATTGTATTATTGTAGGTATAAGTATTCTTATAACAGTAACATGATAGTTATCTTTTAATGCTTATGCATTAAAATTAATAGTAATAGTATTGTAATTTATGTAAAACAAATAAACTTACATACCTAAAATCCTAATGCTAAAGACATGCAAAAATCTAATACTAATGTCAACCTTTCAAAAACAGCACAAATCAATATTTGTTGAATAAAATATTATGCATAAGAGACTTATTGCTCATATGCTTCATCCTCATACCAATTTTCCTGGTCAGAAAATGCTGTGTGACGAAGTTTACACCAGCGTGCGCCAAATCTTAAAATAAGTATGATAACCATTAATACAAACAGAGAAAGAACTGCAACAGCAGGATATAACATTAAGAAAGCCATTTTTATAAATCACTTTCTCTTTTATGTAGTTCTAAATATTCTTGAGAGGTAGTTAATGGTTGATGTGAAGCAGATGGATGGATGCTTTGCTCATGGATATGTTGGTATTCCTCGCTATTGTTACTGTGGAATGGATGGGCGTATTGCACTGGTTGGAAATTGCTTTCAAGCTCAGTAAAATCTATTGGTGGCTGCTTGTGGGGGGTTGTAGACCATATAGAAACAATCCAGCGGTTGCCTGCAAGATAATAACTAATCATTAAAACTGTTAACATACCAAAGTATTAAATTAATTATAACAATTGCAACTTGGGAGAGGCTTTTGTGTATTAGGACCTTTCTTGCTTCATGTGGACTATTATACAAAACGCAGTAAAGACAAGTTAAACAAAAATCTAATTGTCTTCATCTAAGTAATGATTATTGTTTTGGATGAAAACTTGCATACAATTACTCTCAGGAATTTGTATTCTGAAACACTTTATAAACTTTTTCAATAGTATTGCAACAGGTGAGACTGGGACTAAGACAACTTTCTAAATCGGAACTGACCTGTATGTCTGTCTAGCCAGTAGTCAGAGTATCTTGAACAACAGCAAACGATGTTGAGAATAAGTATAAAGGCGAATATAACTGTACAAATCGCAATTGCAATATAAAACGGTGTAAAATCACCAACTTTTGACACTATAGGGTTTATAGCTTTGTACGTCCCATTCCCTGCAAAGTAAGCGTTATATTCATATGCCGACATAACTTTTAACAACTACTTGAAGCAGTAAAAGTAGTCAAGAACTTTGATAAAACTTTTTACGCCGGCCGCGCCTTATTCGACGACTGTATCCGAAACTTTACTTTACTACTGTACACAGTGTTACCAACCCTACAGTTTTAACTGTAGATTTACAGATTTTTACAAATCATCGCAGTTTTTAGTTTAGTACCCCAAGTCTGCAGTTTTTTCCTTAGGGCACACTGATGCCAAATATTAATGTTATCTTGTCCGTAATATAGTCCATCCGCAGTCAAATTCTTACCCACAAGTCTCAGAAGTACTTCATTAAATTCAATGGATGGTTAAGTTTATGCGTTTTATTTTGCCGGCTAATTTCATTTTTATAACATATAGATAACTTATCTCGTTGAATTTTTAATTGTAATATATCATTTATATTGTAAAATCGACTAATTTTGCAAGTTTATATATTCTTATTTGTAACTTAAAAAACAAAATAAAAACTGTGGATCTAGATTTATTACAGTTTTCTACAGTTTTTTTTACGGTCATATGCAGTTTTACTGTGCGACAGGGCTGGCAACACTGACTGTACACACAGTAGCGGTGGGCAGTAGCATCTTTTTTGGATAACGAAACGCAACTGTCTATCGGATATCAATAGCGGTTATTAAAACGCGCTATCCTGCTATTGGTCGCTATTTGTCATATCATGAGCAACACGTAATATGATAGTGAGGTTTTGATGAGCTTTTTTTTTTTTTTAGCTTCATTGATGCACTTCCATTTCATTGGATAACGAAACGCAACTGTCTATCGGATTCTTTGGATGTTAGCTACTTTTACGTTAGCATGTTAGCAGGTTAGCACGTTTTTCAAATAACCTGCTAACCGTTATTATGACGATAGCTCGTTTCAATAACGTGTTTAAGTTGCGCAACGACCACCGCTATTAGCTACTTTAGCGTTAGCATGTTAGCAGGTTAGCAGGTTAGCAGGTTTTTCAAATAACCTGCTAACCGTTATTATGACGATAGCTCGTTTCAATAACGTTTAAGTTGCGCAACGACCACCGCTAACACACAGTATCTAGGTAATTGCGCGGCCAAACCCCAAGTAACTTACTTTTATTTTGTAATTATTTATGTAGTGGTTTTATTATAACCGAAATATAATCATTTCTGGATGATAACGACTAAAAGAATACTCGCATCAAAGTTGAAGGCATCAACCCAACGTTAAACAAACAAACAACAAACTAGTTTCAACTTTCGTATTCGTAGAAATCTGTAGAAATCGATCAAATCGGCAATCGTACGTATATTTTTAATTTCAGCACTTGCTTTTAGTCTCTTATCTCCGTCTGACAGTGACTGTCAACGAGTGAACTAACTTCGCCTCAGAGTCACTATAGCCTATTGCTGGTATGCACGAGTCTAAGGTCTTCATTCTACATAAATCTTTGCATTTACAAAAACAAATTTATTTATTAATTTTATCAATTATGGTATTTAGGTATTATACCAATAACCGCTGTCGTCGAAACTAAGTCGCAAGAAACAAATAATTCTAATATGTTTACATTATTCAGGTTATCATAATTTTGGTCCTTATTATTTCCACTTCACGATGGTAGATGGACTCCGAGTGATTGATTGATGAGTTATTTCGTCTCCGTCCGACAGCAAATAAGAGCTCGTGAAAACAAAACATGTAGGTGTATATATGTATATGTGTGAGACTGCGACTCATGATGTTTGTCAGACGATGTTCTCGAATGTTTCCATCTTTGTTAACATCCAAAAATCTTTGTTACCATCGAATTTAGGATAAAGGAAAGGACGAGTTGGTTGGACCATCCGATTGTGGTGTTTAGCTAGCTAGAAACTAATCTTATTACTTATGCTATTTGGTAGAGTACTAGTGTTAATAATGTAAAATATTTACAGGCGGAAATACAGACTTATTAAAATATATATACAACCTAAAAATATATAAATAAAAGTACTAACTGTTAAAAAAGGGGAAGGGAAGAAATCATAGGGCATCGTAAAATTCGTCCACATCGCTGTCAACGGGAAAAGTGCCCAGAACGCTGGCGGTATTGCCACGTTGTATGGCAATGCTGATTCTCTGACCGAAGTAGAGGCCAGCCCTCTTGTCACGTGAAGAGTCGACTAACCGTTTGCTGATTTCACGGAAAACCCGATGAGCATTCGGACCCCACGGCCCTAGTGTTTCAACCCCAAACGGCTCGAACATATAATTTCCAGTGAGGTTGTTGTATTTACGCTGTTTGAGGTTTTCTGCTCCTGCAGCAGCCGCCCCAGCACAACCCGCCGTACTTAGAAGGTGGGATGGCGCAAGGGTGTCGACACATGTCGCATCCCACACCAAAGGCCTACCCAACTTCCAAGGCATTATGGTCATCCCATCTGGTCTCTTCCCATCGTCGCGTGCCAAGCCATTGGGTTCTAAGACAGCAGGCACCCCGGCGGTGGCAAGAGCACGACGGATGATGTCATTAATGCTAGCGTGACGTGCTATTCGACCAGCGCTTCTACTGCAGGATAGGCCATGGTTTCCGAGGCAGTCGACTGCTTCACCACACTGACAGCGATGTGGAGCTCCGCTAGGAGCACCCAGGCGGAGACATGTAGCGATCCGATAGTGTTAATTGGTATACTAACCATTTTAAGTAAATGTCAGACACAAAAAACTTACCGGATTTAATTGCCCGACAACGGAATCAATTTCGGACGAATCAAATCGGAGTTATGCTCACTCAACGATCCTGCTGACGCCTGACGGTGGCGTGGTGTTGTGTGTTGGGTCGTTGCGTTCTCTGCAATATGGTTGAGTTAATTAAGCAATGCCGAGACATACTCCTGAACGGGTGCCGTCTCTTGAGAATGGTCAGTTTATAGCTGTCATGGTAATCGTATCAAAATATTTCTTATTAATTTAGAAATCAGGCTTATTTAAGCCCCGGCTACACGATCCGTTTTTTCTGATCAGTTAAAATTGCACAGTCAAAACTAAACAAAAGGCGGAACACGGAACAATTGGCCTTACCTCACAGTACAAGGTAGAAGTAAGCTCGTGCAAACCAAATTTGTGCAAACCTCATTGTGTTTTGAGAACAGTGGTGATAAAGTATAGCATTGTGGCCAAGAAGAGTGAGTGACTTATACAATTCTATAAAATGAGTTCCTTCAAATATGTTCGTACATCGTTCAATTAACACCATGCAAACCGAGAACTGTTCAGTCCAATTTTCAGCAAGTCAACGATTGCATATTACTAGCTTTTGAGCTTGCGCCCGTGTTACCGTCCTCACGCATGCACTTGTCTGCACAAATCGGTTTGTCGTTGTACAGGCATGCGCGCAGGCAAGACGGAGTACCTATGTAGCTGAGGCTTTAGTTTACACTTTGTTCCTTGTCCTCAGCTAACTTTTTGAGAACAGTGCAAAAATCTATTTTCATAAAATATTGTTAGAAATTCTGAGAAGATTAACCATGAAACTCCATGGTTACTCTTTTCCCCGTTGTTCTCCAATGGAAGTTAACATTTTGGATCGTGGCATCTAGAGTCTGATTATTCAGTACCTGTATATGGTCTCTACATGAATAAAAACAATTAATCGGGCTCAAAAACTAACTACAGTATTTGGTAGTGTATTGGCGACCTACAACATAAGTATGTTCTGTGATCTACACGCAAGCTAATGCTGGAACTGAAGATACTACGTAGCAGTGGCAAGCAATTAGCACGTATACAAAAAGTGCATGCTTCAAAACTTCTAAAACACCATGCTTTGTACACATCGATTGCATGTCTATTTTAGCAGCAGTCAGCACACCATTATTTTTTTTCCATACTACCAATTACAAAAAATTACCAATTCTACCATGTTCCATCCGTCACGCAAGGCCGTGGCCATAGCAACATTGCGCTTGCGCTAGAGCGCTGGCTAAGTAACGAGAAACAAAGTTTTATAATTTTACCGTGGACTGGTGATTTTATAATTACTTACATACAATTTTGATTCATAAGTTAAAATTTTCGATTGATTCGTATTCTTGCGTGAATGGAGTGTATAACATTTAAAGATTCTTAGTGCTCGTGCTCATCGGACCTCCCTCCAAGCGTTTCTTTGACACATTTTACAGACGCCATGTTTGTCACGTTTTTGCCAGTAGTGAATATATTTAGCCAAAAATTGAATTTTCAGTAGCGTCATTGCGTGTAATTATTTAACAGTGCTATAAATCAAATCCAAAATGAGTATAGTCTTCCCGAAAAACAAGGAAAAGCGACCTCGTACATCTTCAAACGAAGCTAGCACCGTAAGTAGTTACCAAATTCCCGCTCTCGGCGACAATGTCGTTGCGTTTTTCATGAAATATGTGGCCTCACGCGTAGTTGTATATTTTTATACATGGCATGGCGAGTGATTGCTATGAATTACTTGGTTAATTTCATTACAAGATAGGAAAAAACGCAGAGGACTTAGATGCTTTGAATTTACTGCCTTGTCAAAGTCCATGTTGGGATAATTACCTTGTTTTTACTCCTATTTCCATGCTGTATGAAACTCCTCTTCAGCTGCATTATGTTTCACACTTACACAGGCAGATGATGCTCTATTTGTTCATCTGGATTTGTGGAGGAAAAAAGTATTGATTAATAAGTGATAAGATAAAGTATCTGATGATATCTGAGATACAATTGTGTTTAAAAAATAATGTGCAGAATGAAACCATAATTAAAATGGTCTTTTAATAAAAATAAAAAAAATTACAGTATTCAAGAATTCCCATTCATATCCATCCACTAGTTGAAGTACATAAATGGTGATTTTTGATTTTAATCATAACTCTATTTTCCACATAAGTAAATGTGTATTACTAATAATTAATAATACTGAAGTGGACAACTTTTTGTCTTTCAAATAGACTGCAGCCCTCCTTTGGCCCCTTGATGACAGTTTTTGGTTTGGGAGAAAATAACCCAACAAAATGACCTACAACTTTTATTTTAATCTTTCATAATATTTTACAATACTTTATTACTAATTAACCTTTAAGTACTGACTTGGGTGTCTCATAGATAATGAGTGTTAAAATTTTAGTCTTATTTAGTCACCTTTGACATTATGCCGTCTTCGCTACCATTGGGATTTCACATGTTGAGACACATTAATTAACAGTAGGAGCATATATTTTTTAAATAACTCATGTTGTTATTAGTTCCTAATAACACTACTTATTGATAATTTCTTCAGTCATCTGAGAGACATCACATCGTCATCTATGACCTGGCTAAACCACATCAGTACTTATAGGTTAACAATAATGATTAAAATAGAATCATTACAATAACTTCTGCTTGGCGGAAATATACAATATTAGTAAATTATAACTTATTCCAGTAATTTAACAGTTACTTCTCTGTACTTTTTTGTTTGCTTAGCCCCATGTGCCTCAAAGTACTGCTTGCATATTTGAATAAATGCTCTGGCGTAAACTGCTCATGCTAATGTATCCTGCCATGATTATAAATCAGAAAAATGTTCATCAGTTATATTACTATTCATTTATTTATATTATGATTATTGTTTGTACCATTAACTTAATATACTTATGCTAGTATAGACAAACACAGTGTGCAAGTGAAAAACCAATCTTTATGTGAAAACCTATGTGCGAGACAGAGGTTTCAAACAATTTTGTGTTAGTCTCTTGTCAAAATAAAACCATGCATTATTTTATGAATAATTCCACAATCCTTCTGTGATTTATCAGATAAATACTTATATTAAAATGTATTAAGTTAAGAAGTAAGAGTCTATGGCCCACTTATATGAATCATATTATATATATATATACATAGCTTGTTTCTAAAAAAATAAATCTATTGTCCCTGAATTGTATGAAACATTCTAGCAAAATCTAGTTATGGAGCAAGTTGTCAATACCAATTTTAAAGTATGAAACTAGTTTAAAAAAGTTGGTCTTCTTCTATTATAAATTTGTTTTGAGCTGGTTTTCTGACGATGTAATAGTTTTGAATGAAGGGGCATGTATATTTTTACTGATAGCCTGCATCATCCCACCTTTAGCCATTTGTCTAGACCTAGTGTCGACCACTCTAGTGTGAACTATTTATTATTTCATTTATCTGCCATCTGCTTCATGTTCTGACTCAACACACTCTCTGTATAGTGGTTCTACTTAGTAATAACCTTGGCTCACAGGTCATGGGTTTGTAGTAAAATAAATCATGTTGGCTACAAATGCTATTGTTGTTTGAACAATGCTCAAATTTGATTAAAAATTTCTACTTTTCACCTGCTTAATATAGTGACACACGCCTGAGATCACATAATGGAAATGAAACTACAATTAATTTTTATACATGTTAAATTCCTTTTCCATGCTCCTAATTTATTTGCATCCTTTCCAGTCATTCGTGAAGAATGTAACATCAAGGGTTTCGGGCTTGCTGCCCGCTACAATCACAAAGTGGTTTAGTAGCCCGAGCTCTTCCAATGCTAATGGATCGGCGCAGGCAGCTGACGCCACAGATTCATCAACTGAAGATGAGGGATCTGAAACCCCTGTAATAACCCAGCCACCAGCAAAGCGTATGCGATACAACTCTCCTGGGAGTTATAACCATTATGGTCATACAGATGTAAGATATTATTTATATATATAAATATATTGCTATTTAAAAATATAGTTTTTGGCCTTATGCCAATTTCTATTTCTAATAATGATGATGAGATAATGATTGGAATTTTTAAAGATTTTTAATATATTAACAATTGATACCCACATACATTGGATATAACAATTTTCTTGTTTGATAAATGCACACGACTGCAGCTTTATATTACCTAAAGATCAATAGTTTTCCAATATTCATAGTTGATTAATTATTATTCATAGTATAAAATACTAGAAAGATGGCAATCGTCAACACCATTGTTATCATCCCATGTATTATGCTTACAACTAACTTACTATAAAAATAGAAACGTGTTCTATTGCAGGCAAATTGCTCCACCAGTAGTGCTGATATGACTGATCTACCATTTAGTCCCTTCAGTGGTATGCAGTTTACACATCCTACTCGGAATCTTATAACACCCTTGCGACCTCCAAATGAGGACCTTCCCAAGGACATGTATGAACAGGAGACATCTCGAATGTTCAAGACTCAGCACACGGTCGCTGGCATAGGACAGTCAATCGCCAATAAGAGGAAATCTATCTTCGACAGAACCAGCAATGAGGATAATATGGCCAAAACACAAGGTGAGATCAGCTTTTATTATTTCGAACAAGTTATAAGTATGATATGTAAATAATATGTAAGTTTCGAGTAAGTTATATGTATATTAATTTTATACAGTTTTATAAAGCACTCAGAACAGTACTCCGATTTTTAAAATTGTTGCATTATACTCTATAAATATTAATCACCTTATTCATGAAAAAATAAAACGTCTTGCAAACCTTGCATCTATTCATTGAAATGTTTCGATTTCTTCTCGCCAAAACAAGGCAAAATACATACATTAACTTTACTAATAGAGTATAGTTGTAAGTACATATATATTTATTCCTGTCACATGGCACTATAACCAATTTTTCCTTGTGGATTGACTAAACAATATGTGAATATGTTAGGTTATACAATGCAAATACATATTACCTTATTATTTTAAGGAAGTGGGGAATTATAAATGATAAAATATATATTTGTAGCATATTGCATCAACCATTTCTAATTGATGAAGTTTTATGCAACCATGCATCTTAAGAGGGTTACATATAATAATAATGTCTCTAAAACCACAGTGTACTCAGTTGCTTTTTACGTATTATTAGATTGTTTTAAATATGTTGTCGTATTGTATGCACATTATCTTGAGCATGTAACATAAAAGTAACCAATATAAGTAGTTAGTTAAATAAAATAAAAAAAACATTTTATCTTGAACTAGGTATGTTTACGGCTAGGTATGTTTAATTATGTTAAATGTTTAATTAAAATTTGAATTTGTGATTCTGTTTTCTGACAGATATCTTCTTATTCTATTATAACTCAGAACTTACTATTGGCGTATTTATTTCAGCAACATCATCGTCTAATACAGTGCATGAACCAAAACAGCACAACTACAAACCTAGTCTGCTTGGTTCCCCCTTTTACCCAGGCAGAACAATGTATGGGGGAGCTGCTTCGGCTTCTTACATCAACCGGCCGAATATAAAACAACAATCGGTGGCAGTAGTCAATGAGTCTAACAGCAATACTAATGAGGACACTGCAATGAGCACTTCTGCCCGACGGATCATGGATCTTTTAGAAAGTTACTCTTCCCCTCTAATGGAGGCTAGGAGGATCCCAGTGTACAAAAAACCCAAGAATGATGGCTTTAATACTCCTGCTGACAGATTATCTCCTTACACTAACAAAAGTATCTGTAAGTATTTCTGTCTAGTATTTGTAAGTATATATTTGATTCTACAATTGTCATTATTCATACGTGTTATTTTCTACAGTGACAAGGTCGATTTAAAGGCTAACTGGCGTATGCATTAATATACCTACTTACCATGTATATTCGAACGAACAATCATGTTTGATCGATTCTAATTGTGATTATTTCTATAGAAATGCCATCTTTTTCGTAGATGTATTATCTATCTGATCATTAATAATTTTTTCCTTTTTAGCATATAAAACTCAGGAGCTCCGTGTGCCAAGCATCGCGTCCATACTCCGTTTGAAGAAGAAATCACGTCTCATGGACACGACGAATGCCGCACGCCAACTTATTGCTTCACATAGCAGTGCTTCCAACTATCCCAATTTTTCGACTGCACCGACAGGGTAATGTATTCTATGGTCCTATCATAGGCCACTAAGGTATTACAAGATAGTGGGTGTATACAGTATTAAAATGCATAACATACTATTATAATAATTCTAGGAGGATAATTCTAATATTCCTCAGAATTAAAGGTAGCAGAGAATTGGGGACACATTTTTATATTTTTCTGTTATGATATGCTTGGTGACAACTTTTATACAGTTAAAATGGATCCATCATTTATAATTAGAGATTTTATACATTGAACTAGCTTTTTCCTGCCACTTTGTCTAGGCTGATATGGTTAGTTTAATTTATATACAGTTTAGAAACACAATACAAAGATAATTAGATACAACAACCAAATATTTGAGGTATGATTTTAGATACATAATGTTCTTATAATAAAGTGAGAGAATTTCCAAAATTGCGCTTTTTTGATAATGAGGTTAGTGAGAAGCTCACAAACAAGCAGTTCATATATTGCAATACTTCCAATACATCATATATTATTATAAAATAAACTGTAGTCTTAGAATTAATACTGAAGTCATTAATATGAGTATGTACTTTCATATAAATATTTTACAGTAGTGTTTATAAGCTTTATCGATTGTTCTTCGGCCGCACAAGTGTCTCGATCGTGTTTTTATTAATTATGAATTGTGAAGTTACTCCCACATTAAGCGAGTGGGTTATCCTTAAAAAATGCGTGCTTTTTCAGAGTTATCTATTTCGTTACGCATAGTTAGAAGACACGTCTAGCCTAAGATAATTATACCTTAACTACACCGTAGCCGGGTTGTGAAGGTCAGATGATAGTCTTTTCGACATTCAAACAATCGGCAGACTGGAAGATGACCTCAATTTCGTCGAAAAAGAAAAACGAATTGAGCTTTTTGAGAAAATATGTACTTTTTTCAAAAACCTTTAGTTTTTTTAAATATAACCTTAACTTTCGTAACACCAAAACTTTTCTGTAACTGAAAGGGTTGTCAGAGCCTGACTTAATGCCTCAATATTCTTGCCAGCCATTTATATCTGTTGCCATAAGTATTGCTTTAAAATTTATACATGATGGATTTCATAAATATACTATTTATTTAAATATGTACAAATCTGTGTCGATTTATTAAAATTCTGCATTGCAGATACTGAAAACTGCTTCTTGTTTGTGTGATAATATTATTGTTAGTTTAATCGTACGTTTGCTTATTACTTATAGGATTGAGCCTGAGAAGGAGCAACCCAACAAAATGACTACCAAAGTAAAATCACGGCTAACAAGAACTAACCGAACGGAAATTGTTGACCTCAATGTGGGCACTCCAGTGAAACTTCCCGAATGCGCGCTGAAGATAGCCCAGGAGAATTTGCCTAAGTTCTCATTCTGTACTGAGCCGATATCAAACCTGTCAGCCACATCTACACCTAAAATCGTTTTACCCCCCGCTGATAAAAATATTACACAAGTCTCTGAAAGTAAGCACGAAACAGTCACTAGTAGTGTATTCAAGTTTTCCAATCCTGTTAATGTGTCAAATGAGACCCCACAGGCTGATAGTACACCTCCGATATTCACATTTGACAGCCCCGAGCGCCGTATAGATCAGAAAACTGAAAGCAAATGTGACGATTGTTCTGTTGTTGTAGGTATTGTAAAAGAAACTGAGAAATCCACTGCTATATCAAAAGACTGGCAGTGTGGCGAATGCTGGGTCAAAAATAAGCCAGATGTCAGCAAGTGCGTCTGCTGTGGCTCTAAACAGCCATCGAAGAACGCCAAATGTTCAGTTTGTAAGATTGCTGATAGTCAATCACTTAAAGATAAATGTGTGAATTGTGAGAAAATGCAACAAGTGGCAAATCAATTCACTGCTAAATCGACTTCAATTAGTCGTTCGTCAAAGTGGAAATGTGATGATTGTTGGATCAGCAACGATGATAGTGCAGCCAAGTGCGACTGCTGTGGAGGCAAGAGGCCCAACAAATCCAGTGCTGCGCCGCCCATTGCCACAGTGACCTCTACCATCACGTCGCAGACCGCCACGATCTCCAAGACTACCACCGACACCGCGAAGGAAACCCCTGTCACCGCAAAGGACGAGGCCGACTGGAAATGCGACGACTGTTGGATCTCAAATAAGAGTAGTGTCGACAAATGCGCGGCGTGCGGAGGTGCGCGCTCCGGCCGGAAACCAAGCAGCGCTGCCAGCGATGTCGCGCCCAAGCCAGCCCTCGGCACCTCATTTTTCGGAACCACTGATGATACTTTCAAAAACATTGTCAAGTCACAAAAATCGAAAAAATGGGAATGTCCCAGTTGTTTAGTCTGCAATGAAAGCGAAAAAGATAAGTGTGCATGCTGTGGTGCTGAAAAAGAAAGTAATAAAAAGAAAATAATAGACTCAACATTCAACTTCGGCACGACTCCTAATAGCTCTTTCAAATTTGGCATTGATCCTAACATACAAGAGGCTACAATAGCTAAGAAGCCGGAATTAATGACTACACCGGAAATTAAACAGAAAGAACAGTCTGAGACAAACAACAATGTGTTATCTGAGACACCAACATTCACATTTACCTTACCTGCTAAAAATATAGATAACAAAATAGATGGTTTCAAACTAAACTCAAAGGAGGCTCCAAAAATGAATTTCTCGTTTGGCATACCAATATCAACTCCTACATCTACAGTAGTTACAAACAAATTATCAGAGCCTTCTAAGGAAATAGACGAAGATGACGAGAAGCCCCAAGAGGTTCCAATAGTTGACTTGACATCACCAATACAGGAGGAGCCAAAGCCATTGGGAAAAATGTTCATGTCTTCATTTACTCCGATAAACAGTGAAAATAAATCGACGATATCTACAACTGCATCAACCTTCATGACTCCACCAGTACTTGAAGCGAAGAAGGATGCACCTAGCAATTCCATGACTTTGGAAACATCTACTACTGATCAGCCAAAACCGACCTTCTCATTTGGTTTAAATCAGAATAACAAATTGTTCGAACCGTCGCCGAGCACGGCTACCTCGATGAACCTGTTCACGCCGCCGTCTCAAGCTCTCACTCTGCCGACAACAAGTACCCCCACTATGTCCCTGTTCAAAGCACCTGAGACGAGCACATCTACAACTTCGTTATTCCAGCTCCCCGATGCGACGGCCAAACCTGCATCATTGTTCCAAGCGAGTGAGAAGACGAGCACCGCGGTCTCAGCACCAATGTTCAGTTTCGGTACGAATGGGCCGAGTAACCCTGTATCAGCGGCCGGATCAACATTACTTGCTGCACCAGAAAAGCCAAAATTCCAGTTTACATTCGGCAGCACTTCTGCACCGAAAACAGATCAGTCAGGTTTGTTTAAGTCCCCATTTGCTCCAGCCGAAGGAAATGTTAATAATTCAAGTTTCAATCTACCTTCAGGAACCACATTAGGGTCTGGCAATCCATTACCCTCTAACTCTTTAGGGGCAAGCAACGGAATGTCTATAACTAACGGTCTTACTGGAAATACGCTAACAGGAAATACACTGGGTAATATGGCAGGAAGTTCAATGTCTGGGAACGCATTGTCTGGAAATCCTCTAACAGGAAATACATTGGGAGGTACCAATGGCTTACCTGCTAACCCATTATCGGGTGGAAACAGTATGCAATCTGGAAACGGCTTGCAACCTGGAAATGCCTTGCAACCTGGAAACGGCATGCAACCTGCAAATTCGCTTTCCGGCGGCGCAACGGGCTTATTCGGTAACACGGTACAAAAGGACAACATGTGGTCGACGAGCAGCAATGCGCCGCCTGCCAACCTGTTCGTGTCCAACACGTCCACAAGCAGTCTGCAAAAGCCGTCGACGTTCACGTTCGGCTCGTCTACATCGTTCAACGCACCTAACTCGGCGCCAGCTTTCGGGAACAACGCGGGGCCCGCACCACTTATTTTCGGTATGGGCAGCCAGAATAATAACAATCAACCGCCGTTGTTCTCGAACGCTGTACAAAATCAGCCAACAGGAAACTTGTTCGGGTCGCCGCAACCGAGCATGTTTGGTTCACCTAATATGGGTGCGACTCCAACCTTTGGATCGCCGAACCAATCCATACCTTCGTTCGAAGCGCCCTCAATCACGCCGGCGCCGGCGCCTGCCTTCAACTTCGGAGCTCCGCAATCAACAGGCATTTTTGGGTTCGGACAACAGGTAAATATTTATTCCTCATCTAAACTGCATTGGTGAGAAACGGGAACGCACGGGAAAGTAAGCTGAAATTTTCATTAAAACTCAATGTTTTGAATGTCATATTTTACTATGTTGTAAGCCAACTACACATGTTCAACATACTGTTGATAGTAATTTCCACGGGTTAGCGACCGAGCACTCTGTTATAGCGTGGTTACAGTATTGTCACTAATTTTGTATTGTGCTCACCCTTCAAGGGAACCCGCGTCCGATGGATAAACAGTACCAAATGAAACTTATCTGCATCTCAATGTTACATGTTGCATGTTAATGTTCTTATGATTTTAGTATAGTCTGAATTCTGATTATTTCTCTACTTTTGTTTCTGCGTTCTCGTAATCGCTGATGTATTATGGTTATTATTATTATGTATTAATCTATCTAGAAATGTTGTTTGAATGTTATGTATCTATCTATTATGCAACATTATTTATAGTATATAGGTACCAAAACCGAAACACCCCATAAAGATTTTCGTTTCAAGAAAGTGTGTAAAATAAGAAATCAGCTGATCAAAACTCATAAGCCGGTTAAGTTGGCTCGTCTTCTCCATCAAATCACGCGCACCAGTGACCAACAACAGCCAATATTTGTCTGGTGGGGGAACGGAAGAAGCGCACGCGTTGAGCGACCGTTAAGGTGCCGCGCCGTTAAGACGTGAGAGGGGCGGGTGGAGTTAGCTCAGTTGTGTATTGTGAGCAACAAAACTATTTTCAGGTTATACTATAAATAAGGTTGTATACTAAAGGTGGGTTGCTTTGTCATATCGTAAAGGTAATTTTCGTACAAGAGGTTATTTAAAGAGCGATTCGAGTACGCGACGCTCATTGTCGTTGCCTGTTGACAATGTGATGGGTGTCACGGTCGTGTTCTAAGGTTGGCTAAATGTTCAGTCCTTTTGATCGTCGTTCTCTCAACTATAATTTTACCCTCTTTTATAAATGCTCTACACCTTATATAAATGTTGTTGTATTATTATTACAATAAAGTTTAAATACTAGAATTGGACAACTGCGTGTGAAGAATGGCATAGCGTATTTCTGTTAGCGCCTTGTACTGACCCCAGCATGAAAAAGTAGGTGATTTGTGGATTCTGTTACGCACCCTGTAAATATCCTCGTGTACGCACCTACGTTTGAAATTTATGGACGTAGTTTTTGTAAGGTTCTTGTAAAACGTGTTTGTAAACAGAAGGCGATGCACCCCGCCTTGTGCATTTGTAAATGTTATACGAATTAAGTTTGTTTTTGCTTTTATTTAGCACTTTTGTTTATAATTCATTTTGCTGGGCATGACGTACGGTACTGAGACTTGCATCACTCTGAAAGATTTCTGGTTAAAGTAAAAATGTCATAAACATTTTCTTGAGTATTTTGCGAATGCGGGACTTACTCGATTACACCGCGTGAACATATTATTTGAACAAATTATATTTGGTGGGCTACTGAATCACAAAATCAAATCTGCTTATCCAATTTATAGAATTAGTTATGCTCGGAGTTTCTTTGAAGGATACGTACAAGATGACACAGCAAACAGATTATAGATAAGCGAGTTGAAGTTGCAATGGGCTAGTTATATCTGCCAATGGACTGCAAACTGTTGAGAATCAAGCGTGGCTCGCCCGCGTCTTGGTACCGAAGCCGCCTGATTCAGATCGACAGTCCACAGACTGTAGATCTGAATGGATGGATGGATGGGATGCTGATAACCGTGTGATAACTGAAAGTGTTGTGGCGCTACTATGCCTATATACAAACATAGGCATCGTACAAATACATTTAAAATTCCTACAGTTGACTGTAGAATTTTTAATTATATATTTAATTCTCTTTTTGATAATCTATTATTAACAGTCTATCTCAGTCCACAGCATTTTTGTACTGCTTAGGCTAGGATATAGGTTGAGACTTGTTTACTACTCGCCGTAGGCTCTGCTCAACGCGTGTAATCATGAACAATAATACTAATGTGCGTTTTAATTTCAGCAACAAATGCAACAGCACCAGATGCAACAACAGCAGCAACAGCAACAACAGCAGCAGCAGCAGGTGCCTCAACAAACAGGCGTGTACAGTTTCGGTGGGGCTCCCGCCGCAGGTCCGCAAGTTCAGTTCAGCATGGGCAGTGGCGCCAACACCGCCGTCCGACGCGTTCGTAAGGCGGTGCGCAGGAATCCTCAACGATGAGGCTTATTTCGACTTTTGTAAACAAAACACATTAAGGACTGGATCCAGTAAGTCTTCTCATAATAAGTTCATCTTTGTGAAAACCATAAGGATGTCACGACATCCTTTACCGTGCAACTAAATTGTAACGTAGCTTGTAATATTTTTGTTAGATGTATAAATTGTAATAGGTTGAAGCATGTAATTGTGTATTATTTTAAAGATATGGTCTTTCCTTTGACTCAGTTTGCATGTATATTAAGAAGAACGCAACAGCTCATTTATTTAATTAGTGTTCTTGTAGGCAATCAAGGTAACGTACAACATTCTGTTGACACGCGTAGCAGTTTTACATTTTTGAGGAAAAGATAACGGCGATGTTAGACGTTGACGCTCTCAATTAAGAAGTTATTTTACCCTGATAGCAATTGAATGCTTATGTTATTTAAAATAATGCACAACGACATTTACGCCGGTTTTGTTATCGTTTTGACGAGCCAGAGTTTCCGACTGTGAAAAAAATTATTTGTGATTTACGCCGTAACAATATATTTTTTAAATCCCTTTCGTATTTTGTAGGCACATTAGTCATTTGTAATTGTGTACTTTAATAACATGCATCGTTAACGTTTGGTTAAATGACGGTCATACGGAGGAACTATGAATATTGTATTAGTTATAAATTAATTAAGATAGCAAGTTAAGGGCTGGTTTATCGACGTATACAGGTGTCTGTTGTTGTAAACACGAACTATATATAGTAAAATATCAAAAGATTAGCATAATTATGTAATATTAATATGTATAACTATGATGCCTTTTAGAATTCAAATGCATGTATTTTATGTACAGTCAGCGCACATAAGAACTTTTCTAATGAACTTTTCGTAATAAAAAAATATTTATCAAAAAAGATAATTTTACTATAATGCTCGTAACAGTAATTACAGTAATCTATAAGGTTACGATAGAATATACTATATATATTAAATATAATTAAAATAACAAAAATAAATTTTCAATACTACAATCACAAAAAAAAAATTGTACGATGATTTAGACTATACATACTTATGACGCTGTCTGTACTAATAGTCTTAAAAAATGCCTTTAGGTTCACATACCTATCGATACTATATATACAATCGCTATTCGTGTATTTATACGGCTTAGTTGACAAGGTTCATTACTTTAATATCTCTTGACGTTATCAAATTGCAGATCTGATTTAAATAAGATAACAACCGGGTTATGAACGCGTTCACAATAGAAGGGTACGCATCACACATATAAACATTAAATAGTTGTTTCTTCAATTCGAATAGTATAGGGCTAGGTACGTAATTAACTTAATATCATAATTAACATTTCACATTAAACCTAGTACTTACTCCAATGCAAAAAAAAAGAAGTTATTTGTACACACTCAATATGATAACTCAATATTGCAAGCCAGTATGTAACACTAAAAATATTGTTATGACAAAATAAATTAATAAAACTTGTCGGTGATCTAAATATAAATAATCAAAATATATTATAATGTAGATAAGAATTATAGCTATATGAAATTTTTATTGGATCACCCGTATTAATAATGATCAGGGCCTTCTTTTCTTAAAATTTTATAAGCTTTGCTCGTGCACATCTGTCGACTCCCGTGAACTGTAAATAGAAGCTATATACTTTCCATAAAATATAGATATATAGATAGCTGTGACATCCTATCTCTCCTAATGCAAACCTTTGTCCAAACTAAACTCCTTGAATAAATTGTTAGCATGCATGACAAACTTAGGACCCAGAGTTAATTCACCTATTTATTTCAAAGGACGTATTATTGATTTGAAATAGTTCGTATGCTTCAACTACATCGATGTTTTCGGGTTTTAGTACATAATATAAATTTAGTACTGTTTGTATTATCGTGGCCATCTTTCAAAGATTAGGTTACTATCTAAATAACTTATAGAAATAAAGTAATATGTTTGAACTTAGGCAATTAATTACAGTCAAATCTTGGTGTTAGAACAGTAACATTTATAATATGACATCGAAATATGTTAGATATAAATCATAATATAATACCAAAATATTTGCATGGAATGGAAGGTGTAGTGATTGTTTGTATAAATATGTAATTTCAAACTTTCAATAATGTTGTTCGTATTACTTGTATTCAATTGTAGTTATGTGTTCTCATGATATTTAAACAGACTGCATAAGGGCTAAGCTTAATTCAGTATATTTTCAGTTAGCGAACTTGTGTCATTCAAGTTGATAAACCAATTTTTTAAATTGTTCTTATCTACTAAACTTCAAACGTTTTAGAAATAGTTTTTAATTCGAGAATGTTTGTCTCTTCACATGAAACCACAAAAATATTACTTAACTATTTTAACTGAATCGTTTCACAATAAATCTTACAACTATAACACTATAATTGCGCGAATCCTCTAAACTACTCCATAATTACTTTCATTAATGGCAACAACTAAATGGATGAAATGAAAACGTAAGACAGTTTACCGATACGCACGCTTATTACAGGTTCGCTTTCAGCTGCCAATCTCACGACGAACAAACTATTACTTTCGACCGGCGCCGGCGCCCCGCGTATATCCGTATTTGCCAAAGCGTCTTGAAGCTAGTCGCAGGTAAAGCTTTCCTATTTAAAGCTCCAATTGGTGTAACTATTCCAAAATATATGTTATTCAAAGGGTGTATCCTTTGTACGGAAAATAATTTTATCACACTGTAAAATATTAATTATGAAAGAGATTTGGAATCTCAAAAAATAAAAAATTTGGTTGACGTTTCCTAGTGCTGATGAATAAGATTTTTTCTTCCGACTTTTACATTTTGTCTCATTATGATAATAATCACTATCACGGTATAATATTTTGTGTTCATAAATATATTGATACAAACCAACAGCCGTCGCTTATCATTGTGACCGTATAATCTGAAGGGCCAAAATTTTCTTCATAATTTTATAATACATTCTAAAATCATTATTTTGTGACAAGTTCCTTTATAAAAATATAGTACAATTGACTAACTGACATAATTGTTATAAAAACTACAGCTATTCTAATATTTCATAATGATGATATTGTAATTGGATTGAGTGCACTACAATTAGCACTTGCGTTGAACTACATTTATTATAATTAAGATATTCCAAACACTTGGTAGCAGTGACAGCCTAGCGGTTGACCGCTTGCCTTCCATACAGGAGGGTCCGCGTTCAAACACGGCCCGCACCTCTGACTTTTCGAAATCATGTGCGGATCAGAATTTGATTATCACTTGCATTTACGGTGAAGGAAAAACATCGTGAGAAAACCTGCACACCTGAGAGGGCTCCATAAAGTTCTCGACGGAGTGTGTAGTCCGCCAACCCGCACCGGGCCAGCGTGGTGGACTAAGGCCTACCCCTTCTCATTCTGAGAAAAGACCCTTGCCCAGCAGTGGGACAGTAATGGGTTGAATTTATTATATATATAAACACCTGGTTACTAAAAAAAAAAGCTTTGACAAATCTATGCGCATGGCCATGTAAAGGCCGATTTCTTGTAAAATTAGGTTACACGAACCTTACCGTAAATATTACTCACCTCAACCTTATTTATTTCTTTTTGGGTCGGAACTTCCATATAATAAAGTTTTTACCCATCTAAGTTTTACTTTATTACGCCTAAATTAAAACTTTTTTTGCGTATACGTGGATAATGTACATTCATAAAAATATTGTAAGAAAATCTGTGGTAAATTGAAATGTATGTTCATAGACCCAAATAAAGTAAAACAATATAAATTTCAACCTGGCAGGTTTGTGTAGGTTTATAACTGAGGCTCGAATTTCATCTTAGGTTAACAATAAACATGGCATAGTATTTTTATTTTTATTTTAAATCATTTGATTTGATTAAATCAACAGGAAATTGAAATGGAGCTTCTCGAATCTTTTGTTTATTTTTTATTTTTGAAGCTAACACTAGACATAATTATGTATCCATTTGTAAAGGTATCATTTTATTATGTTGTTATATCAATATATTTGGTAACTCGTTTAAATAAAATAATTGTATTGCTCCTTTATTTTATTGTTTGATGAGTAATACAACATTCACATCACATTCGCGTATATGATGAAAAATATTAAATAAAAGTTTAACTTAAATGATAAAGCCAAATTAGACAGTTGTTGTAAAAAAAGAAATACAAGTAGGCTTGAATTTAATCTCGATTTGTTTTCCTGTATTCTCATTATAATTACAGATAGTTCCTAATCCTCAATGTTTTAAAATTGTTCGTGACTAATAATTGTAAAATGTAAAAATTCCCACTGGAATCCATTTTTTTTTGTAATTTTTAACTGAAGATCCTATATCAGTTGTAGTTCAATATACATATGATTGCTTAATCGTCAAGGCGAGAATGAATGAAAAATTTACGAAAAAATCTCATGAATATCGTTTTGTTTTTGTCAGTTTTGATCAAAATCTAATAATCTTTTAACTTGGGGTTCACAATTTCACAGTTGTGAATATTTAAAGATTCAACAATAATTTACTTTTTGAGAAACTTTGGTTTCTATATAAACTTAATATAGTAATTAATTAGTGTACACAAACTACTAGTAAACTTACTTTTAGTTTGTTTACTAATAGTTTGTGTACACTAATTAATTAAGTAGTAAACAAACTAAAAGTAAGTTTATATAAACCGAATTATTTGGTTAAACATAGGTAACCAAAAACGAGTATAACCAACCACTAAGAAATGTAATTAGATTGTATAGCTATCAAAAAAGTGATAGTGGCAGAAAATTATATAGTATTTACTTACTTTTAGTGTTTTAATTATTGGACTTTTATTTTGATAAAAGCTTATAATTTGAATACAAATGTCTAACGTACACACATTATATTTCGTGTATTTATGGTTGCTACTATTACAAACATCGGTAGTGTTACCTATTATTCCAAATCGGTCTTCATTAAAATTCTCGACCTTTGAAGATAAATTGAACTGCTTAAATGGCCTAGTGGTCGCAAATTCGGCTGCTGATCTTGCGGTCATGGGATAGTCGGTGTCCGGAGTATGAAATACTGCCCGGTGATGTTGATTGTCTTTCTAATATCTTTATTTATAAAAAAATTATACTTCCCACTGGCTCTTAGTAGAAGTTGATTATGTATTGGTAAAATTTATTAAAATATTTAATAATCCTTTGAAGTAAGCGTTCACATAGCCATAATCCCAGATCTAAAAACTAGATAGGTTACTTTTCCAAGAAATATGCTTCTTATTACACTTAAATAACAAGAAAACATTCTACAAATAGGAAGAACTAATGATCAATTAAAACAAAGTTAATGTTCCAAATAAAACTGTTGTAGGATATTTCCAGGCATCATAGTATTTATTTTTAGGGATGTGTTCGAAATGCCTCTTAACACGTCATTCCGCGTACACAAAAATGGAAGCTGGTCTTTCTTATATACCAATTTTATTGTGAACTTTAAATTATTAATATAAGTACTTATCGTTCAAAATGGGCATAGTGAACAGTTTGAGTTTTTCTTTTAAGAAATGTAGATTTATAAAATGATGTAAAGGTACTGACACATTGTGTTGAGCGTGCTGTTTATATAAGGATTGGTATGCTTTGACTTGTGATGTTACTTCACTTAAATTATGAATATATAGTCATTCGCAGGGACTTTCGCAATGTGTCAATGTCTGTAATCGTATGGCCTGATAGGCGTGCCGAATGATCCGCCTAACTAGTGGCGTGGAGCGGGGCGCCTTCCGAGGCTGAGGGGCAGCGCCAGTACCGACATCCTCGTTAACGATGCCACATCTCGCTTCTAACGTCATTTTTTTTTTTTTGAATATGTTATAAAGACGGACATATAGATGTTTAGTATCGCATTTGATTGTACAAACCTTAATGTCTAGGGTATAAATTTTATGTCAGTCATAAGTTTTATAGTGTATTGTTTTATTGTATTTATATGGGCCTTGATGCCCGAATTAAATGAATAATAATAATAAAAATTATTGTATTTGTTATTTTTTATTAAGGTTTTTACTTTTAAGTGCCAATTTCATCATATTTATATAAGCAATGTGTAAAGCTCTTAATTTTAAGTTACGTTATGTTTGCTGGTCTTTATGAAATGTAAGCCAAAATTTCTTAAAATGACTAATTAGTAGGTAATTTCGTATAAAGTCTATGAAGTAATTTATATAGATAAATTATACTCAAAACGCGATACTTAAACTCGTCCATATTGTATGCACTGACACTCGGGTATAATAATTAGAAAAGTTACACTCACATGGATAAATTTCGTGGTGATTATTATTTTCGTAAAATCATTAATCTAGTTTATAATTTATTATTATAAGTTTAGATGTACGTCTTCAAGTAACGGCAACCTGGCAAAACATTGTAACAGGCAAGGCAAGAGAATTTATATGGAAAAATTAAGTGAAACTGTTATAATTAATGAACAGTATGTAAGTAGTCCTGTGTGACGCGACTGCTACGATTTTTTGCTTAGGATTCATGTTGTTGACTGTATATATAGTTAAATTTAATTATGTCAACATGACGTGTAGTCGCATTTGGAACTATTTGACTATTACTTATTTTTTTAGCACTAAAATCGATGTGTCCAAATGCCCACTACGCATAGTCATTATACTGTAAAATATATTATCTACTGTATTTAATAACACTCTCAGTGGATATTACAATAAATGAGTAATGGAATATTGGGGAGCAAAACTAAATGTATACACGACAGTGTCTTTGATATTATGTAATAATGTTGATAATTGAGTGAAAAAATTAATTATCGTTGATTTATAAAATGCCTTTAGATTTGTTCCTCAATTCAAACGACCATTAAAAAAATAATACATGTTTTTTATTCATACAAACCTTTAGTTTTGAAAAAGCACACATTGCTTCTTAACAAAATACACACAGCCCACACGCCTTCATTGAACTATGTGCAGTAAGACATTTAGTCCTCGCTACTAGTAATTATTAATCAGTAGCTGGTGAGAATGAACGACGTTGAAAAATGTCAAAGTGATAATTTTATGACTTGTAACGTACAGTTAGTCCCAAATATGCGTGGCTAAATTCAAACGCTTATTCTAGGATAACTATTGGTTAAAATCGAAATTTACGTGACTATTACCTATTTTTATGTATCCGCAGAAACTATGTGTAAAATTGGTCAAGATTTCAATCAATGGTCACATTTACTAGACAACATCAAGATTTTAATTTTAAGTAAACATCTTCTATTTTTATGAATTATGTGACATATGGTTTTGCTAGCAATTAAATACCTACGTATTGTCCATAAATCCCAGAGAACCCGATCTTATATCGTATATAGAGAGTCGTGTTGCATATCTGAAGTGGTACGGACATTCGATTAACTCAAGCTGCACAATTGACTAACTCTAGTGTGGAGGAAGTGACGAGGATGTAATACAATAAGGCCTACCTATTATGCCTTACCGAGTGGTTTTCCCGGCCATCGCCATGAGGCCATTATTATTTGATAAACTGTCGCAGGATCAATTATACTATTCGGACACTGCAACCCGGTGCACGGATTTCCACTATGTTTTGTTCATACTCTAAATGTATCCTGTCGGAATCACTGAATGAAGCGCTCCAGTTATTGAAACTTAAAAAAGAACGCAATGTTTGGGTGGAATGTAGGGGAATCAAGTTTATTTCTCGTAATGTAAATAGGTATACAAAAAAAGTAATTAGTTTTTGTTGAGCCGAAGATGAGTTGGTACCTGAGACGTTTCGCTCTATTTGAATGCCTTAGCTGTGCAACTAAAGCTGGCTCTTGATACAGTACCTGCATACACTCAGTGCCGGATTAAAGAAGCGCGGGGCCCGTAGCAAATTCGATCGGGGGCCCTTGAACTGCTATGGCCTCTTAAGTATAAAGTGACTTTTTGTAGAACTTGTGCATTTACCGTATGAAATTTTGTGTTATAATTTCTTAATAAGTTTCACCCAAAAAGTTTCGCTGAGGCGGAGGTTTTGGATACGTGGAGCCACATTTTGGGCGGGGCCCGTAGCAATTGCTACTCTTGCTAGGTGGTTAATCCGGCACTGCATACACTGGAATACCTAAGGTGTGTAAGTACGGTGTTACGTAGATTTAGATTGATATAAAATGCTGTATAAGTTGAACGATTCTATCTACTATAGGTATTTACAGCAGCATCTTAATGCAATCAGCGTCAGCAAAACTATTTAAATATTGTGAAACAAGGATCGTAGGTAATCATTTTAGCCTTTACACCATATTTACACCATTTTCTATATCATTGTTGATGAAGTGCAATTTTAGCGCTTTCACATTATAATAATTATGTCATGTTGACACATATTTACATATTTAAAACAGATTTTAACTTGGGTAAACAAAGAAACTAACGAAGATTAGGTATTTACAGTCAGCATCATAAAAATGTATACACTCAATGCAATTCAAAAGCGACTTTTAGTGAAAATAGCGATTGAAATCTTGACCAATTTTACACATAGTATCTGCAGATATTTAAAAATACCTATGTACGTCTCATTTAAAATGTATTATTGTGACCAATAGTTTTCCATGAATAAGCGTTTGAATTTCGCTACGGGTATACATATCATTGATGCTGACTGTACCCTTAACTTCTTTAGAAAATGTATTTTATTTAGATGCTGAAAATTTGTAGAAACTTCTAAAATCCTTCGCAAATTCAATAGGTATACTATTCTAAAGGAACATTTAAAAATGGTATTCTAAAATTTTGAACGTACCTACCAAAGGAGCTACTAGAATGAGTTCATCGGTTGAGGTATTACGGCGCCAATCGTCCTCTCCAGCTTGCTTAGGAAAACATGTCTATGACCCTGTCCTAAAATGCCACAACTAATTTTAGTAACACGGTATCTGCCCACTCCAGGCCATACCACAATTTTACGGGATCCTGGCGGCTTGTCATAAGAACTATTGAAACCAAACTTGTTCTGCACAAAAACTGTCGGTTTGTAAACATTATAACGCGAAGGACCAGGGTCTGTTTTTCTTCGTGGACACATCGCTAAGTCCACTAGTGCGGTCCGTCCCCTGTAAGGCTGACTCCTGCTGGTCTTGTTCATCTTACCAAACCAACTTGTCTTATACTTCTCCAAACTGCCCTTCAGAGCGATCGGCCATGTGGCAGCACTGCATTTAAGAGAAGTGTTAAAATGATTTTTAATCGTACTTTCGTCCCGTTTGCCGGTGAACAAATCGTAAGGACCCCGAATCGATATAATTTTCTTAGACTTCTGGGCGATTGAATCTCTGTCAATTATAGTGTAGCGATTAGAGGCCAGTGACCATTTCGGCGAAGTGTCTAGAAACCTGCACGGTTCTTCTCTTTCGAAAGTAGGTCTGGTGGAATGTGGACCATATGGAACCTTGAAAGGTACAGCTTTGTAATAGGTTCCAGGGCCGGGTACCTCGTTTCTCGAAGGTATTTGTCGAGATGTTCTTCCAAATCCGACGTTCATACAAGCCGGATTATATTTGGGTAGATCTTGAACATTGTGCCAAGCAGGACCTAGTACGGATCGAAACCATCTTCGTTGTTCTAAAACTTTTTGGTTCCTGTAGCCCAAATTGTTTGCCCAGTCCTCTAACTCACTTTTGTACCTCCATGGATCTTTATCAATTTTTTTACTGTGAATGGCTTCACATACATTTTGTATTAGTTTTGGTCTGTACAGGCATGGGTTACAACCTTTGGGTCTTACAACATACAGCCCGCTGGGGTCTAAATTGGGATGCACAGTTATTTTACCGAACCGTTTAAGGCTTGAACTAAAAGGTGCTGGGTTTTTCTTTGAAGCAATTGGTTTTGAAGTAACCATTTTTATTACAGAATTAATAAGTTATTCAAAATATTTTTTTGTAAGCATGTAAAATACTAAGAATCAATGGATGTGTATGTAAAATCTAAGAATTATTGAGCTGTAAAAAAAACCTTGTTGTTTTCAATGTTATGACATTTGTGTCATGTGGATCTCTGACGTCTTACATGAGTAGTTTCTAAAGGCTATTATTTTAGAAGCTACTGACCTCTTTATTGGAAGTGGGGGTACAATGAACCCAGGGGCATAGGTATCTATTTGTATAGAGGTCAGTGTAAGGACTCGTTTATATTGCGTCACGCGATTCTTCGTTCACGTAGAGGCAGTGACACCAGACAAATGTGGCCATACCAGCGGCGGGGCCCGCGTCAATGTCCTTAACGTTACACTCACAAATACAAACATATTATTATTATGGTGATATATGATCGCGTTTACGAGGATACGGGACGTTGTGCAGCGCGTGGTGCGCACAGTAGATTGGCGATGCCTACTATCAATACTGTTACGTTATTACCTATTTTTTTGTAGTGAATGACCAGGCTTCCACAGATATTGAGGTCGCTCTGGGACTACAGGAATAAAAAATAGTAAACTGTAAATGTTCCAATTGTTCGTCATTTATTTTAAGACACGAATGTTTGCTTTCCTCACAACAGTCGTCCACGCCGCGCCACAAGTAGCTTTCCCCCTGCAATGTCGCGATGTACGTTGCATGCACAATGCTAAGGCCCACCTTATCGTTCTCGGATGACGTGTATCGCCACAATCAAAGCTGCTTACATCGCTGTGTGCTATGCCGCAATAGCCGCAAACGACCGCATATTGGCCGCGGCAAATTGGCCACCCGATGTGACGTACGACGCGAAGCGCAACGTCCTGTTTCCATAAACGAGCCTTTAGAAGCTCATGAAGTTAGTGAAGATTTTTTATGGCTAGCATTTAAAACGATGGCGTAAGAGTTGGGCTTTAATTTATAGGTAATCTATGCTTAGGTATGTGAGTTTCTGCACCCACTGTATGTATTGTGGTTATAGATACAATTTGTGCTCAATCACCAGAGATGTTCCTACAACCAGTGTGCCTGATTGCACGGCATTGGCGGCACATACCCAGGGGAGACCCTGTCTCCACTGCATCCTTCCAGCTTAAGTAGGCTTAGAAGCTAAATATTACTGCATTGCCCTAACCTATGCCAAAAGTTCCTGAGTTGCTATCCAGAGTAACAAAAGTTCCTGAATTGCTCTCCCGTATGCCACAATTTCCTGATTTGGCTTTCCTTGTACAATGCCTGCATACGGGACTTGTTTAGATAGGTTGGTCCTATATTGTACACTCAAAGTTTTGTACCTCAAAGATACTCGAACTAAAGGTACTTGAAACCTGTAATTCAGTTGGTACGGGTAGCAACACAGTAGCTCAGTTGGCAAGTTCGGTGAGGTTGCGGGTTCGAGCAGGTGATAATAATTTCGCCAGCTTTATTTTGTAGTTGATATTGTTAGTTGAACGGCATACTGGCCATATGTATATAAAAATGCTGCTACCGAAGCTAACGTGTGAGCGACATGATGATGATGTCGTCATGACCGATTTCGGTCACGGAGGCCTATCCTCACCGGAGATTAGCCAACTCATCATCATCATCATCATCATCATCATCATCAGCCAGAAGACGTCCACTGCTGAAAGAAGGCCTCCCCCAAGTGGGGGGGTTTGCCATAATCCCCACGCTTGGCAGGCGGCTTGGGGATCGCAGTGGCTCACCGATTAGTGAGAGGACGCTGCTGCCCGTCCTCCGGTGTCTGGTCGCAGTTTTAAGACGTACCCGAGTCATCATTAGCCAACTACGCAGGAGATATTATAGAGCACAAGTATGTGCGTAAACACAGATGCTCTCTCTTTTTCTTCACTCTCATAGTCCGATGGGAGGGCAATCCGACACAACCGGAGAGAGATCAGGCGCAAGACCAACAGCTTTCCGTTCTTTCCGAAGCACGGTGTGTATTCATCACATACACGAAGACCCAGACCCGAAATATCTGTAGATCATACAAATATTTGTTTCATGCGGGAATCGAACCCGCGACACGTAGCTCAGCAGTCGATCTCTCAACCACTGCGCCAACCATGTCGTCACGAGTCACGAGCGACATAGAAAAAGACGACAAGGCAATTTTGTTTTTCTTCTTAAGTACATTACATACGGTTGATTATTGACAACGTGTCTCATTATAGCTGTATTCCCAACCTGTGCTACTACAAGTGATTTCGGTATATATTGCTAAAAATTCTTATAAATTATGCAGTCTCAAATATCTCTCAAATCTTAAAGTTCATCGAATAACAGATTTTAAATCAGATTATAACGGTTCGTCGTTTTAAATCAGATTATAACGGTTCGTCGTTGAATATAGGCCTCTTTTTTTTACAATTTTACGCACCTTAGTGATTCGGGTTGCAAGGAAGAAGATCACCAACTACTTAGCGTAAAGTAAAATACCGTTTCAGAGCTATTGAAAAGTTATAACAGTATCTAATTCTATTATCTGATTCTGATCTGACATCACGCCTGTATTCCCCGAAGGGTTAGCCAGAGGTGTACTATTTTACACCTACATTTAGCCGATGTTATTGAATCCTATATTACAGAGGGCAAGCTTATTGCCATCTACCGAGCACAGGTCCTGATTCCGTGCTGCTACTGAGATTTCCATACAGAAAAACCCATTAACACATTGCCAGACCCGGGAATCGAATCCACGTCCTCACGCCTAGTAGTCATGCTTCCGATCACTAGACCAATGAGGCAGTCATATCTGATTCTTGTAAAATGGGATTTAGATATTTGACTGAAAAAGCCAACTTGTGCGCCCACAAGCGTTTTCCGTTCTAAATGTCATTCTTTTCTGAAATTCCTATAACATATCTGATTTCAATATATCTGTGTGTTGTTTGGACTCCAATATCAATAGTCACGTCGCCTCAAGCACGAGGAACTTGTGTCACGAGAGCTTCGAATCTTGAATTATTTCCACGTCTTGGTGCAGTCGTATTGTGACTCTTTGATTACTTACCTACCGTATATACACATATCCTATATATATGGTTCATGGTATGTACTTCATATAAATCAGAGCTAGATTCTAATGTCGTTTGCATAGGTTCGTATTACATAGGTACACAATGTTATTATTTACGTAAGTGCTATACTACGCAAACAAATTGGCGATGATATAACAACACATCATTTTGGATATCGCGTTAGTTAGTTTAGGCAGGCAGGCACATGCTTTTTTTATTATTGTATGTCTTTTCCTTGCACGGGACTACACAGTCCCGGACTTTTGGAAGGCGTGCGTGGGGCCGAAGCCAACACGTAGAGGCCCTTCAAGACAGCTTTAATCAGAATGTTGTGGTGACATACCCAGCGATTATCCCTGTATGCACTATAGAGATGCACCCAAGCACAATCCCTGGGTTTTTTATTATTGTTATTCTCTTTATTTTCATAAACACACATATAAATTACATTTTTAAATATTTGTATAAAACATATAAAAACATTTAAAAATATAAAAAATAGTAGCCCACCGGTATCTGGAACAGGGTCCAAGCTACCGGCGGTCAGGGCTCCAGAGAAAGGAACCTCCTAACAATGCGAGCCGTGTCAAGAAGTACCGCTCTCTGAATCAGGCCCTTGATCCAGCCGCCCAACGAGAGCCTCCTCAGGTGTTGGTCGAGGCTCTTGGCTATCAAGCCATTGGCTGAAACGACTATCGGCACAATGATCGCTGAGTCCACATCCCACATGTCGACAATCTCGCGAGCCAAGTCAAGATACTTGATTTCTTTATCTTTCTCGGCTTTCACGAGGTTCCCGTCATGCGGGACTGTTATGTCAACGATTATTGCGCGCCGCTCTAGTCGATCCACCACCACTATATCAGGCTTATTGGCCACAATAGTCCTGTCAGTGATGATGGATCGATCCCAGTACAATGTGATATGTCCATTTTCGAGAACTGGGTCGGGCACATACCTATAGTACGGCACATCCGATTCCACAAGGCTGTATTTCAGAGCAAGTTGTTTGTGGATAATCCTGGCTACGAGGTTATGCCTATGCAAGTATTCTTCGTTAGCTAGACGAGAACACCCGGAGATTATGTGTCTAATGGATTCTCCCGGACGGTGGCATGCCCGACAGATGTCGACCGTGCCGTCTTTCACAATAAATCTCCGGTAATTGTTCGTCATCATAACTTCGTCCATAATTGCACAGACAAAACCTTCGGTTTCCCCAAAGAGGTCACCGAAACACAGCCAGGCAACGGACGCTGATAAATCTACATCGGGTCCATGTAGGGCCCGGAAAAAGCGTCCGTCCGTTATTATTATTAATAGCCCGTAATGTCACAATGCAGGGCAAAGGCCTCCCTACTCTCCTTCCATTTCTATCTATCAAGCGGTAATTCGGACCAGTCTTTCCTAAAGGAGTCAAGTTCATCCCGTCATCTCCGTCTGGGTCTACCGCGATGTCGCCTGCCATGTAGAGGAACTCACTTGGTCTTATTTATTACTTTAACAATTTTTACGTCAACGATACGGACCGGAGCAATTTAGAATGACCTGCATGCGTAAACAACAATACAAAATTCCTAGGTAATATTTTGTTTGACTAGTAGCGGTCTCGTTTTAATTTATTATCGTTACGTCGTCACCACTGTGTTAGTGTACCTCCCTATATTGATAACACTTTGTCTTACTTGAATCTAAACTAAATAGAACTAAGCTCTGGTACAGAGTAAAGGTAGACTGGTGAAGTATGCTGTACGATATTTGTTTGGCCATGACGAAAATATTGAGGCTATGGATGGAAAAGATGAAAAATGTTAGCCGTTTAAAGAGAAATTATTATAAAATTCCTTCGCTTTTAAAGATATCGGAATATAGTGGAACATTTGTAGTATTTGTGGAACATTTTCTCGTGTACCAAAGCATCCCCCTTTGTGGTTGGAGCTGCAGAGGAATATTAACAATTTTAATAGTATCACTATTGAATAGTTTTTTGAAATGAAATTATTTATTTTGCAATTAGGATTGTTCAATCACTTTTACGCGTCTTTTTTAAACTAGATGGCGTCGGCATTTCCTATGACTATCCCTGAGAAGAAACGCCGAAACAAATTCACGGGTCGAGGTCTATTTTAAAGTCCAGACAGATTGTAATGATGTAAGGGTTTATGTGAGACAAATATAGGGTGGAAGAAAGTGCCATAACTATTTGAGTTAACTTGTCGCAACAGAGTGCAAACATGAACAGTTATCGTGAGAATTAATGAAATTAAGAGCGTTCAGTCTAGATCTCACTCACATTTACAATGTATAGCGGTTATATATAAGAAATCATTTCAATTTAAATGACATTACAATATCAAAATAAAGAAGTAAATAATATAATAATTAATGGCAAAAATTGTATATAAAAAAAGGAAAGGCTAAAGAGCGGCTCAATCCCAAGCGTTTTTGTCATCTAAATAGTAAAATGTACAATGTTTGTATGTCCCATTTCCTGAAAATGGCGTCCGTTTCATCTAAAAATAAATAATATAATTATAATAACTACTTATTTTTGTGCAGTAGATGTTGTTTACAAAGGTAACCTTTGCATTTAATTGACGCTTAAAGATTGGAAAACTGACGTTTCATTACGTTGTAATAGATTCCGTTTTTTACAATAACGAGATGAAATTAAACAGCGAAATTAATGCCACGGTTTGTTTCAATGAGCAAGATGTAACAAGTGGCCTGTTGCTTTCACGAGTCAGTTATTCGACTGTTCAACCACCCCAGTTGACTCTTAAACTTCAGCGGTATGATAAGTAAGTAGGAAGTCGGCAGAAGTGTAAACAAAACTATCGACGTGCTCAGATGTCTAGGAGGTACATACAAGTTGGTCTCCGTTAGATATTCCTAGCACCGACGTACAAGTTTACAAGTTTGAACCAGTATCCAAACAGAGCCTGGAATACAAACTGACCGGATTGTAAAACTACTGTCCGCTGCCTATTTCAATTTAAGTTTTATACTTATTTGTTTCCTAGGGTTTCAGAAGTGCGATGTTTTTCGACCTCGACTGTAGTTATAGACAGACAAACCAAAAATATATGAAAAGAGCGTGCGCTTGTTTTCAATAAAAATTTCAACTTAATGAGCGCGCACGTGGATTTCATAATTTTTTTTTAGCTTAATGGTAACTAGAAGTTTGTTAGATTCATTTTTGGGGTACCTACTGTAGTTACCTTTTTACCGTTTACCTTTGCATGATACTTTTAACCAACTAACGACTATAGTTTCAAAAAGCAGGCTATCATAAATGCAATATCAACTGAATTTATTGAATGTGAAACTCAGCTCTTTTGGTCTATTTATTCAATGCTTTGGCATTAGTTATAATTACTTACGTATGTTTTATTTGTGCACGCATGGCTTCTAGATTCTGCGCTGGCGCAAAGTCACAACTCAGAGAATCTCATCTAGAACTTCCGATTTGAATATCTGTTGATGTTTAAAATTATTAATATCCATCCATCTAGATAAAAGAAATGACTTGTAGAAGTCTACTGTAAGGAATTATAAACAGAAATAAAAACCACATTCTTATCACGACTGCGACCTAATACTGCGATTGGTCTGCTGAGCTTGTAACTGAGACATTTTTAATCTTTAGTACGTCATTTATAAAATCGATTAAATATATTTTTTGCATCAATGATTTATTTACTTACAACGCAACTTTTGTCTCATATCAGTGGTTAAAAGTTAAGACATACAAAATGACTTGGATCTTTTTATTCGTAGCACGTGGGCCATCTTTTTTAGACAATAAAATATAAAGTAATCATGGTAAATATATATAAATAAATGAATAAGTGGGATTCCATAGAAAGAATCGCACTTGAAAATTTAAAAAAATGATCTTGCGTTATATTTCATTGAAGCTGTATTTATTTTACTGGTTTCAATATATTTTTATTCAGCAGAGACTGTAATCCCGTATCCGATAGATGAAAGACTTTATTCCTCTTTAATACTCGTGTATTATCGGGAAAATTAATACCAACTTGAAATCAATAACCTCGTATTACCTGAGGCTTATTTTAAAGCCGTATGTATGACTTCTCACAAGAAATTATGATGTAAGGTCAACGCGAGAATAATAGAATATGTAGGCAATCCAACGTTAACTAAAATTAGCGGTGGTCGTTGCGCGACGTAAAGGTTATTGAAACTAGGTAACGTCACAATAACGGATAGCTTCACCGTTCTGAATCAACCTGCTAAAATCTTACTCGGTCGTGTTGCACTCGAACACAACACACACAACGTTTCATTACACCTACATCGCTAAACACTATCGGGCCCGCGCGACCCATAGTTGAGTGCCGTAAATCCCGCTATCGGTCGCTACTAAAATAGCGCGTTTTAACAACTGCTATTGATATTCGCTAGACAGTTCCGTTTCGTTATCCAAGAAAGCCGCTACAGCCCACAGCTAATGAAACTATATAATTTTGTAATGTTTGAACTAGCAATAAATGAATGTGTTTTTGAACTCACCAATAACCATGAGATCAAATATAATCAGAGTCAACATCAACACTGTCATTTACTTTTAAGGATAGAATTAAGGAGGTTTTTTTACTCCGCGGAAGAAGAGCAGTATACAATGTCTTTTTCATAATAATAATTCCTGCACCGTGGTACCTACGTCCATAAAGACCAATATTCTCTCAATCCTGCATGACAATGGCAGCATCACTCTGTGCAGATCTACGATCTGAAAACAAACATTATATAGGTAGTTGAGTATTTCAAGTTCATAATGACCAAAAGCAGAATAAATAGAAAAAATAGGCAGTACTGAATTAGTTCTTTTTTTGGAGTCGGTTAAAAAAGATTGCTGAAGCTTAAGTACTTCTTCACCGATAAAAATATTTTAAACCAAACTAGGATTTCTCTCCAGGACTCATAAAATTAGGTATCTACAGTTCACACGCATATACACCAATAGAATAAATATATATTTGCATGAAATACAAGTAAATACATTTGATTTTATATCCGGAACAATATGCTTCCGTGCGAGAATCGAACTCGCGACTGGCGAACTGGCGAAGGTAGCATTTATATTAAAATAAAACGTTGCTAAGTACTGTAGAGGTTTTATATATACTGGTCACCGATGAAAAAGAATAAAGTACTTGAAGGAACGTCAATATTATGTAATTGAGTTTTGGATGTTGAATGGAAATAAATAAGAATTGTATTTTGGAACTCGAAGCAGGCGTAACAGTATTTAAATATTCTAACAGCAGTTTGATTATTTACCGGAGCCCCCACAGTACACATAAAGTTACAGAACAAAATATAGTTCTTTTCCATCCACTTCGTACGAATGTTTCACAAATCACAAATATTAAAATATTATATTATGAGTTGGCCTCCATAACCTAAAAAAAAAAAAACAAGTTTAGTTTCTAAAAGTAACTTCATCAACTTAGCAAGACTTAGAGCTTACTTAGAGGCATTTCATCTGTCAAGGTGTATCTTTGGAGCCTAGAGTCTTGGCGCAGGCGCGGGCTGTGCTGTGTGGTGAACGAGATGCACCGTGTAAACTAATATCAACGCAGTTCGGTTACGGTGCGGACGCAGTGCCGTGTAAACCCGTCGCGTGGTGGATAGTTTCCGCCGAATCGCGTACTTATGCGAAGTTCGCTTTACGTCGCGTAATTCAACTTTCCGACTTCCTTATCTACTTATTTGACTCACAGCTTTTACCGGTCATTAAAACAGTTCATAGGTGAGCTATTAATTGTTTCTTCTTCGACATCTGTAGCCAACGTGAAGCAGTCTTTCGGCATGAACACAAACAATTATTAATTGGTGGACCAGTTAAGCAGGTAAGTGACTATTTTTCACCCCAACAAAACTTTTCTATTGTAGTAACTCTGACCAATTAAAACGAAAGAATGTGAATATTACTAACTTTGAAAAGTTTGAAACTAAATTCTACATCTAACTTCGTAACCTTGGCAGCTCTTCTAGGTTTTAAAAATATAAATATTTATTTAAGAGAAGCGGTCACCATAGTCGGAATCGGCAAGAGAAGTTGACCAAAAAGTTTTTGGAACATTGTCCTCGCGACGGGAAGCGAAACCGCGACCACTAAATCGTATTTTCGGTTGAAGTTTGATCTCATGAAGTATTTCGACGAAGTTTAAGTTCTGTACCAAAAAGAATTATCTTTATCTTTATATCTTTTTGTTCTTTTTCTTCGCGACAGGGGGCGGCTGTACTAACGCAACCTCTCCTTCATTGTTGTTCAAGTTGCAAGTTTGATCTCAAAAAGTACTTTCGGAAATTGCGCTCGGCACGGAAGTATAAGCATGACTTCTTTTTCGTTATAGGCCAAGTTAAAGTTGAATATTAAGAAGTATTTTAGGAGATTGTAAATTGTTGTCGGGCGGCTCTAGAGTGACTTCTTCATCATCGTTGATTGATCTCAAGAAGTATTTTCGGAGATTATCATCGCGACCAGCGGGGAAGACCAGAGGGCTGGTAGCTACACAGCTACAGTGCAGAACAGTCGGTCTGTGAGATGAACCAGGGCAGTCCTTGGATGGGTGACCGTTCTTCACACATCAAGACCCTTCCGTGCCTCGTCAAGCACGTTAACCAGTTGGTTCGGGGTGTTATATGAATAATAACTTTATAAGTTTTAATAAAAATAAGTTTGTTATAAGTTTTTCATTTGGAAGTTCACGGCGGTACAGGAATTAGGCAAGCCTATATCTTGGGAACCTGACTTATACAAACAATTTAAATGCAATAAAAATAAAAATTTGCATACAATCAATCCTGAATAAAACATTTGTTACGGGTATGAGTACCCCAAAAAAAAAGAAAGAATTTCCCTCCGTTGTCGTTTGTCAAGTGGAAGTTCTATCTCAGGAAGTATTTTCAAAGATGAGCACGCGCGTCTTTTTCTTCTTTGTTGATTAAGTTGAAGTTCGAATTAAGTATTTTCGGATATTATCCTCACAACGGGCAGCCCAAGCGTGCACCTTCCGTCGTCGTTAGTCAAGTGGAAGTTTGATCCCGAGAAGTATTTTGAGAGATGCGCAAGCTCGAGTTCTTTTCCGTCGTTGGTTAATTCGAAACCGACGCAATCTAGTTAAAAAAAAACGTGTAAAAGTAATTGAAAAATCCAATTTGTAAAATAAACAATTTCACTTCTTTTTATGTAGTTCAATTTAAGTATTTTCGGATATTGTCTTGAGGACGCGCAGCGGAAGCGTGAACTGTTCGTTGACGTTGATCCAGTGGAAGGTCGATCTCAAGAAGTATTTTCGGGACTGTCTTTGAAACCGCAAGCGAATCCTGTTCGTCAATGGTCAAATTGAAGTGCAATCTTAAAAAGTATTTTGGGAGATTTTCCTTTTGAATGACGGCGCAAGCGCTGCTCTTCCGTGGTCTTTCGTCAAGTTGAAGTTCGATTGCAAGAAGTATTTTCAGGATTGTCTTCTTGACTGAATCATTGATGTTTATTTTGTTAACTTAGAGCTAGTGTTTAATACCTCCAAGATGTTTGAGTTTCTGCCCTACCTACCTATGTATGTGTCGTGGATTCGATTTCTGGACGGAGGAATTCAATCTGCAAGATTGATTTACGTACCCACGATACAGAAGAAATCGTAGTGTGAACGAAGAAAGAAGAAAAGAATATAGATTATTCTGAATCTACATATAAAGAATATTTTTAGTTGATCGAATGTCTGAGCGGTCAACACGTTTATCTACATTAGAAATATGCTTGTGAATGACTAATGCGAATTTTGACATCAATATTTGCGAACGCTCACGGGAGTAAAAATACGAAATATTTGTATTTCGGATATTTTGTATTTGTAATTTTAAAATTTCATTAAAAATGTTATCCATAAGTTCGTAGAAGAGATCTCAATAAAACACTGGTAAATAGTATATCATTTACTTAATAACAAGGTTTTATATTATTCTGCAGGAGTCTTCTACGGATCTATTTTTAACTTTGTTCATTCTACGAAACCGGTGCAGCCGCAGTCAAAAGAAAAACTGAAAAAAAAAACTGACCGACAAAATATTGGCAACTTTCAAATCCGTATATTAATTTCCATGCTTTGCGGGGTCACACGGCATCAGGGTAGGTACCGATCGGAAAAAAATGTATTCGCTTCGAACGGGACCGATTTTTTTTAGGTCCCCACGTTTAATTTTCAAATCTCGGTCGCAATGTAGTATCTAATGAAAATTTGTCACCAAGTAGGTACAAGAGAAGAATGTGATACAAAACATCTCATTTAAATGATCAGATAAAATTCAGTGTATTGTATAGAACGGTTTACTTAACATATACAACATGTAAGTAATTATAATTTTTATTCAATTAAACTTGACGCAGTTTCGCGTTTGGTTTACTTGAAACAATATACTTAAATGGAATAATACATTCAATGTATTTAGTGAAATTAATAAGACCACAGTCGGCTTGAACATTTTTGGAGAATTTTGGACAATTTATTTTAATATTTAGGATTTTAGATATGTATGTACTATTAACTGAAACGATATGGTTGACTTTTAAATACAGAAATACCCCGAACTTATGCGACAGGTGGGACTGGGCGATAACCGCGTAAGTCAATTCGCGTAAGACGGGGTATAATTTTGCTATAATTTAAAATTATAGCTAAGCGACGATTCCGCGCGACACATCCGAACATGTACATTAGCTGAACTATAATGAGGGGGAGTGAGTAATCGAGTTGTGTAGCACTCAAACAAAAGACGAATAGACGAAATATGAAAATCGCGTTACTCCAACTCCACTCGCGTAAGTCGAGGTAGTACTGAGGCCCTAGTATAAGTTTCTTTCGACAAATTCGTTTTACTACATCGAACGCGTTCCGCGCTCCGATTGGTGGAGAGCACGAAACGGACCAATCGGAGCGCCGAACGCGTTATCTTATCGAACTTAGCGTTTTGAGTAGGTTCACTTCAACGTGGGAAAATTCAGACGTCAATATTGTCTGTCAAAAAGATTAATGATGTTATTAAGACACGCATCGGCGACCGGTAACCAGTGCTGCGCAACTGCACTCGATTACACTTTTTGGTTTTCTTCCGCCTAACAGTTACTGTAGCACTTACAAAATAAAGTTTTTTTTTTGCTAATTTAAATAAAAAACGTTAATAAACGTTCGGATAACCTTTCACCTCGCTGAGCGTAAACTGTGCGAGTGCCTGCAGGCATGATAAGCGCGAAAGAGAGAGAGGGCCCGTCTTTTGTTGGAAACAACTAGGAATAGGTATTTACCAAACAAATGTAACTGACCTATTACGACTTATACTCTCTTTTGTACTGTATCTATTTCCCAAATCTTTCTTCCACATGAACCACAAGGTCACAGGTTCGATCCCTCGCGGTTGAATTTCCTGAAGCAATATGCAGAGGTGTACTGTTGAACATATACATTTCGGGGTGAATCTATCGACTTCTGTAAGTATATTAGGTTCTATTTTTCTAATATTTATCTATCTAAGTCGAAACATCTGTATACGTATAATATTGATAGTGAAATGCTAAAAATAAATAATTTATCAGTAAGTATATACAATTGAGTAAAAACATAGGTAATAGAAATGTTGAAGTGCAGAAAATATATTGTGTTTATTATATTACATACATATATGTATTTTATATACCTACGTTATCCCTACGCTAAATAGCGAAACGAGCAACAAAACTAATCAGTTCCGTAATAGATTAGATTCCCGTAAATACCAGACAATATTATGCAAACGATAGTTTAAATCCTCTTAAGGCTGTGTCCCAGCAGGATTAAAGCCCGAGACATTAGCAGTTTTAATCATTTAACCTTCCACCAAATATGTAAAAACAATCACAATACTGTGCCTATCTTCTTACAAACAACCAAATAAGTCAGCCTATCGCAGTTCAGCTTGTGTCGTTGATCCAACCACAGCAGTCCTTATCCAGTGTGTAAATTGGAGGTCACGTCATAGCTCGTAACCTTGACCGCAGTTCAGCCAGTTGTCGCGTCGATCGAGTTGTTTCCGGAGGCTGCGGTAGATGAGCGGCACTGCACAGGCGCAAGACACCCTGTTACAGATATATTATTTAGTATGTTTATTTTAATTCGGATTGAATCTCCTCAAACTTTGCCTTTTTTGTATGCTTGACAGTTTACGTCATTCCTTCACGGTACGGGTGGCCTAGTGGCAGAGCGATTTGCTTTTTGCACTACGGGTCGCGGGTTCGATGGAACAAATATTTGCATAGCCTATAGATACATACTCTTGGTCTATGTTTGTGTGCATGTTTGATTTATGACTGTAAACTGTAGGTACCTACGATACAGGGAAAAACCTGGTCTGCAGTGGTGAAAAAATTGAAGCAACGTACAGAATTTTACTTCAATATTGTACTTGGGAAACAAGAATATTTGAAACAGAAACTGTTTCAGTAACAATTAAAACGAGAACGGTGTCCAATAAAACTCAATTTTACTTTCCATACAATTTATAAATGCTGAAAAACTATGCGCTTTGATACGAATTTTTTTGGCGAACGTAATCCAATCCTCCTGCACGAAGCAAAATCCACGAAAAAAGTATATCTTGTTACTTTTTTCAACCGTTGTTGTACACTATTGATTCTCCTGTATCGTGGTTACGGCAACGGTTTTGTAACTAAAAACTTGGAAGAAAGAAAAAAAATTGAAAAGAAATTTCTACCTCGGAACATAGAAGGGCTCTCGTCAATAAAATAGTTATTGTATTGCAATACGAATATTTAACAACATCCCGAAAAACATTCAAGAGTTACTGCTCAAGTATCTTGAATTGAAATTATACCAATTATTCTTCTATAATGTTCAGTAGGACGTGATAGACTAGACGTGGTTGAAGGTTTGCCTTCCATGTAGGAGGATCTTAGTTCAAACTCAGCCCTCATATCTGACTTTTCGGAATCATGTGCGGATCAGAATTTGATTATCACTTGCCTTTACTGTGAAGGAAAACAGTGTGAGGAAACCTGCACACCTGAGAAGAGACCCTTGCCCAGCAGTGGGACAGTAATGGGTTAAATTAATGTGACGAGTTTAGTTAATGTTAAGGTAATGGCAAAGTTACCAGATTTTATTATATACTAGCTGTGCCCGCGACTTCGTTCGCGTGGATGTCGGAACTTAACAATGTATTAATTAGTGCAAAAGGCCATTTAAAAAAAAATAATATAAAAGTTACGTGAAGTTAAGAAAACCAAATGCACTTAACCCTATTTTTTTCTAAAATAAAAGAATTTTTCTAAAATAAAAGTAGCCTAAGTTACTCCTTATTACATCAGCTACCTGCCAATAAAAGTCCCGTCAAAATCGGTCCAGCCATTTCAGAGATTAGCCTATACAAACAGACAGACTGTCTGGCGGATCCTGGGCGGTCAGCCACGATACCACCATTGATGCCCGGCTATGTTCAACTACGGCATGGGGGATTCCAATGTTATAGCTCGTGCCGACACGACAGAAGGGTGGATTTTCATATAAATAGATTGTATTAGGATATAGTTAGGACATACACGGACATTTTAATTATATTAGACCTTTGCCTATCCATGCATTTTCCCGTACCACTTTATTGCACTCCGCGTCCACGTTTTGCTTACACTACTGACGTTCATGAACACTTTCCATTTCTTCCCAAGTCAACTAATCTCAAAACTAAACCTTGTTGCCAAAGGTTTAAAGTTCACAACTGAACGACGTAGGGCGATCAGCTGACCGAGTTTATTCCGGAATGTTATTGGAAAATTGAGTTTCTGTGATAGGTTAAGCGGTGTAGTTATTAGTGTCAATAATTCTTCATTATAAGTCAATATTTAGACGGTATTCATCGCGTATTCGATATTTCGCATATATGCACGATATAATATAGGTGTAGGTGCATTTTGGCGGGAAAGCGTATTTTGTATGAAATCAAGTTGCTAAAACATGTGTTTATTTTTAACTTCTGTTGCTTATGTATAATAAGTTAATAACGTTTAAAATACGCTTTATTGCCACATATTTTAAATTCGTACCGTATTTATTTTACTAAACAGTCCATAAAATTATTCATACTAAACCAGGGGGTGTTCATTAGAATATTATTTTATTTTTATACCTGCGTACAATATTACGTCACAGTGCGCATGTGTGGTGGAACTGGCAGGAGGCGGTCACCGAGTAAGTAAAATGCCTTCCGCACTGAGTATCCGCAACGTAATTTACAATAATTGCACTGAAACATAGATATAATTATTATTATGTTAATTATATTCAATTATAATTTTTCCTTCCTATTATATTGTAGTTTTGTTCGGTGATATATTAATTTAAATTCATAATTGTTATGGCATTTTAATATATCATAAGGATTGTTTCTGAAAAAAAAAAAAAAACATTTTTTTTTTATCTTTACGCATTCTTTTATCCTTTCCTCAAGAGGGATGCATAATAGCTATTTGACCTTCACTTTTACTCGTTCGCTTTCACTTTTATATTTCATTCGCATAAATTATTATCCAATCAGGTCCTTCTCATACGCTATTATATGAAAAAAAAAAAACATCAGAATTGTTGAATGAAATAAGCATTGCATTTTGTGTTTTAATTTTTCTCGCGCGCCCCTAGCTTCCCGACATTAATCCGATATGTGTGCGGGGATTTATTTTAAATTTTCATCGTCGCTTGGATATCTGTTTTGCTGTATTTTATTTTGATTGATACGATAACGTTTTCAACTTACATTTTATTTTTGAATATTTGTTCGGAAATTTTGCGTAGATCTGTGGTTCGCTAGTGATGTGGTGTTAGTGGGTGGGGGCGGCGCCCTCCGAGCACTCCGAGCACTCCGGGCACTGCGGGCACGACGGTCATGGGACACAGGTTCCTCGAAATTAGGGAAACGTGTTATGAAGGGGAGCTACTGTCGGCAGTCCTCTGCATTAGTAAATACCGCGCCTTAGGCAGCACACATTGACAATCGATCGCGGGTGGATAAAACACGCGCATGCGTCCCGCCGTGGCCCTCCCGCGTGTCGCTTCTGAACCGTCGCCGTTGTCGCACGTTTGCGACCTGTGGAACGCACTGACTCGAACTTGTTGCGAACCGAACGCCACCTGTTAACTCATGGGGGCACCGTGAAACTCAGGTAAGTTTGTCAAGAACACGTCCGTCTATTTCAGGCTGCAGCGTAATAGTTTCTAGAAATTTGTCCAAAAGTTTCAAATAATGGCATCCGCAAACAGAACTTTGAAAGTCACGCGCTTGCGCAACCGATCAAAACAATTCGACGTTTTTTTTTAATCGTATTTCCCGCTCGTGGACTGTGTTAAAAATACTGTTATTGGAAAATTGGATATACGGAGTGGTTTTCAGTGAAGCCGGAATGTTCCAAGCGAATTTTTATTTGACTAAAAAGTTGTGTGAATTGAATAGTTGTTTATTTAGCTTCCAAAGTGAAATGTTTGAACTAGGTCCTGACGTTAGTATGGTGGCTTCACAGCTGATGGGGTCAATTCGGTACGTGTCGTCATAAGATTTTTACTAATACAGGAAAACAACAGAATTACGTTTTTAAAAAAAGTTGGTTTTGAATTTGCGAATTGTCTAGCGAATTCTTTTTAATATGGCAATTGTGAAAAATAAAGAATGTGTTTGTAAAACATTAACGAATATTGGTTTATGTGTACAGTGGAGTGATTTTTATGTATTTTATCACATCTTAATTACTTATCAAAATTATGATTGAATGCAACAGTAAGGGTAAGTAAAGTCTAGAGCGTTTTGAAAACTACTACACTAGAGAAAGATTACTACACAGGCCTACAGGAGGCTATAACAGAATACAGGCTTATATATTATATCATTTGATACACATTTATTTACATTTAACTGTGAAATCCGCGTGAATTCAGTTTTGGTTGTTTAACAATTTCTGTCGTTGAAATAAGGTGATTTCCATAAAATGTATTGCCATTATAATGTAATTATCTTCGCTGTGTCCGCGTCTGTACTGCCGTGGTGCTGATCAGTTATTGCTTTTTGAAAAATACTAGTAAATAAAAAATACAGTATAAAACGTTTCTGTGTTAAGTCCACTTTTACCCGTTCATAAGTAAAAAAAGAGCTAGTATTTATCACAAATGTTCGTTTGTTTATTTAAATCAGATATTTCATATATATTGACATATTATCTACATAAAAATATTTTGCACTGTCCATCTCCCATGAGTGATGGTGTCACGATACATATATTTACTTGAAAAGGTGAATAACCCCTACAATGGAAATTCCATTAAAATCGGTCAATTCTTACGCTTCCTAATATCACACACACATTCCTATTAATACACAAAAAAATAACTCGCACTGCTCAGCTTCTATGAGCGATAGCGTGATAAAATAGTCTTATAATGACACTTAAACCCCTCACCTACGCTACAGTGCAAGTCCTATAACAATCGGTCCACTGGTCCTTTAGAAAAAAGGTGGTTTTAACTTATCATGTACTGTATCCATACTAGTATTAGAGTACCACCACGATTAAAATGAAATAATATTCATTGTACAGAAATTGTCCTTCTAGACTTTTATTATAGTCAACATTATTCTTAGAATTGACAACATACATAAAACCCTTATATCTAATAAATTGAATGAATATATTCGTATGTGTACTGAAAGTAGTTAAAGATGTAACAAACATATATGTACTGTTAAAACTTATCAGGCTTAAGTGAAATTATTACTAACTTAGAGTCTTTTATGAAATGGGGCATTTATAGGATAATAGTATCGACATGAATACAGCATTTATCGCCCAAAAAGTGCATAAGATTAATATGGGGCTTTCACGTAACGGTTAATGATAACAATTAAAAAAGAAACGTGTTTTGTTACCCTTACTTAGTAGAATGACTTGCCAGGACTTCAACAATCAACGTGTTTATAATCCTATCCTACTATATCCTACTAATATTATAAATGTGAAAGTTTGTGAGGATGGATGGATGGATGGATCTTTGTTACTCTTTCACGCCAGAACGGCTGAATGGATCTGGATGAAATTTGGCACGGAGATAGATTATAGTCTGGAATAGCACATAGGCTACTTTTATCCCGAAAAAATGTACGCGTTCGTAAATCACGCGGGCGAGGCCGCGGGCGGAAGCTAGTTAGATATATGTACATATATTTAAGATCCAATTGTTGGAATGTAATTTCTATAGTTCAAAAGAATTAATGGCTATAAAAATGATGATGCTTTGTAATATTTGCTAAATCAAATACTGAAATATTTACAGCACTTTTCTAAAATTTTGAACTATTTTAAACCATGTTCTACGCAATTTATATTACTACTAGTTACTATCGTATAAGGCTCTTATGTACTCTACTTACGTTGTCAATTATACTAACATTATACGTAGTAGGACGAGCTTTTTTAAGTTTATTTTGTTGTAAGGCAAGTAATTATTTATACAATTGTTGTGATATTGTGAATATTAAATAAACCATGGGTTATTTTCAATGGAGCAGTTTAAAAAGAAATCAGTGTTTTTCTTCGGCGTTTATTTCGTTGTGATTTTTCTAAATATGTTTTTTTTTAGAAAACACTTTGCCCCGCACTAATTTCTCCTGTATCGCGGGTACAGTTTACAAAGAAACATGTTACATGCACACAAGATCTCAAAGGCTTGAAAGGAACTTCGCATTTTTAGCAGTACTAGTTGAAGTCTAAGTACAGGTTAGTATAGTATCGCCGTCGTTGATCTATAAGCTTTACAAGAACTGTTGGTATTACCCAATTCCGTTAAATAAATCTTTAGGGTTGGAAGCATGAGATTTCATGTTAAAAACTAACAATAAAAAATGGTTAAATTTGAAATATAGTGTTAATCAAGACACAGTTGACTTTTTATTATTGTCAAGTAATACATTTTTTTATTGTATAAAAACGTTGTCCGTCACTTGAATTTGTGTATGTTTCGTGTGTACAGGTTTTAATTTCATTTGAACATTTGTGACTTAGCGACATAAGTAGCTGATTTTATCATTTTTATTTTATAATAGAATAACTTTATTGAATAGTGTATGGTTAGTTAAAAACAAGGAATAACTATTTTAATAAATTAATTTCAATGTTATGAAAATTTGATCTGTGAAATTGAAGTAGTAGATGTGTATCGGAGTATTCGTAAAGTCCTCAGAGACTTGCACTAATCATTTGTAATAAAATAATTAAGAAGATACTTGGTAATGTACTGTAATGACTATATGTATTAAAAATGTATTTTATTTCTTAACATATACTTGTTCATTTGGGTTATTATAAATTTTTTTTCAGCCCCTAACAAAATACAAATACAAAGTATATTTAAAAATACATAAATCGGAATGAATTGTGCACATCCAATAATTATATGAAATCACAGCACAGAGGTGAAACAAACATAAAATTCATTTTAAACGATTTTTCACACTTGCATCAAATTGACAGTAAAATTTAAACTAATCCAAACAAACAGACAATTAATATAATGTAGGCTTCATTATATTAATTGTAGAAATATTAAATAACAAGAAGGGTTCGTAGCTACATATGTAGCTCCGTAGCTGATCTGTGCTCTCTATAAAATACTGATGTTCAGCCGCATCTCATCACAGACTGGAAGCAGAACCCAATGTAGTTGGGGAAAAGACTAAGCAGGTGATGAAATATTAAATAATATTTCACGCTACGTAACTTAAACGAGTACCTACATATCTAACAAAAGAAAAAAGAAGATGTAAGTATAAAAGGACGGGTATCACACGCGGACGAAGTGGCTGGCAACAGATTTTAATAATACTGAAGATATGATAACTATGTATTTGTATTGGAGTGGATAATACTAATTTATTCTGAACAATTTGATAATATGAACAATTTTATACGGCAAGATTTTTTAATCACCATGCTATAAATATATCTTTTGTGAAAATAATGAAATAAGGACGTGTTTATACTTTTAGTATTATATACGCAGTACACAAACACTGAAATATGCCGTCACGAAGTTGTCTAATAAAGGTTTACGTTAGTGGATATAGAACAATCTAGGCGGCTAAGCCGCGCACTGCCCTTACCCTCATTCAGAACAGGCGCACCAGGCGTAGTATTTAACGAATGGTGAATAACGAACGAATGATACACACCGTTGAATTGATCATTCTTTCAGGAAACATATTTTACTGTGAAAATTTGACTCACAATTTTTTTTGTAAATGGCTTTTTTGACTGATACTTATTTCATACAAAGGAAGGTGATTAAAACATCATGTATAAAACTCGTTTGTATAAATAACGAAGTTAAAAGCTTCGCTGATGGAAAACATAGGGTTTTAATGAGAATTTTGCGCTTGCAGAAACAATTTAGTATGGGATAAAAGAGGATTTAAAATATGACGACGCAGAAATGATATTAATATTTTGTTATGATAATAAAATTGCATTTACAAACATTAATTATTTAGTAGTTGCATAAATCAATGTCTATGCTACAATAATACTATTATTATAGTGCTACTATTTTTCCTACACTTACATTATGTATATACTAGCTGTGACCGCGAGTCCGTCTGTGAATGTCAAATGCACAGACTATTTTTGAAAATAAATGTTTCATACAACATAACATAGCATTATACTTGTATTCCTAAAAGGGTTAGGCAGAGGTGTACTATTATAGACAAAAAATCGCCGAAGCCGTTATTGAGTCCAGCAATCGTATGTATGATCTACAGATAGTTGTTTCGGGTCTGGATCTTTGTGTATGTAAATATATATGTTTTTAAACGCACCCTCGATACAGGATTAACTCCTAGAGAGGGGGAAAGATTTCTAAAAAAAAAGAGAAAAGAATTTCAGACTCCGTACTGTTTCTGAGAATTTCCGTACAGAAAAACCCAAGAACCCATATCCTCAGGCTCGTAGTCACTCTTGCGACCAGTAGACCATTGAGGCAGTCCCTAAATATCAATCATAGTATACAAAAACTACTAAGCCTCCATGAGTACAAAACAAAAAGTATATTTGGAATAGGCACACAAATAGGCAAAGTAATGTATCTAATATTAAAGATATTTACTCCTTTGTAAACGTTAAGAAACTTAAAAATCAACTGGTCTCATACAACGGCCCAAAAGACAGATAATGAGGCCTGATGTGACGTGCAGGGGTTATCAAAGCAGGGTGATAGAGGTATATCACTGCGATCAACAGAACTTGTTCCACAGTCAATGGGAGAAGGTGAAAAGGAAGAAGCAAACGAATACTGATAGTGTCGGCAACAAAGCCTTCGTCATCTACAATGAAACTAACGGCGAATCGGCTTCATCGCCCGCTCAGAATAACATGAATGAGTTTCACGAGGCTTTGTCGGTAGATGACTATGATTCAGTTATAGAAAATGGAACAGCTCTTTTTTTTTAAACATTGCCCCACACTATTATTTCTCTTGTATCGTGGGTACAGTTTACAAACATACATGTTACACACACACACACAACCAGATCCGAAACAACGTTCTGTAGGTCACATAGATATTTGTTCCGTGCGGGAATCGAACCCGCGACACCTAGCGCAGAAAGCTAAACATAACCCATTATCCCGATGTTGTTGTAACACAACACAACATAACATTGCATCACGCCTATATTCCACGAATACGAAGAATAATCAGATGTGTACTATAGTACACCCACGTTATTGAGTCCCTATGTAATGGGGGCAAGCCTATTACCATCTACTGGTCACAGTTCCAGACTCCGTACTGCTACTGGGAGTTTCCGTACAGAAAAATCCAATAACAGTTTGCCCAATCCGAATTGAACACAGGGCTTGAATTGAGCTCAGCGGTCGCGCTTCAGATCAATGAAGCGTTCAGTTATTGGATATCGTTGTGTATTTTTTTTTCTAGCCAAGTGCTACTCGTACCACTGGTAACTGGTCTTTAAAAATAATCATATATTCGTATTTAAATATTAATTTAATGAACATGAACATTTAATGAACATCATAACAGTTAATTTACAAGTGTCAAACACAACGCATAAAATACACAACTAATAAATGAATATTCAGCTTATTGATGACAAATTTTGGTTGGACAAATTAAACGAAAACGTTTAAAATAAATTGGTATTGTACAGGTATATATGGGTTTTCATTTAAAAATAGAATAGTCATTTGCGGGGGACTTCACAAAGGTTTAAGAGCATTTTCTCGTTTCACACTGATTTCCAAACCAAACTTATTGTTTTCTTTCGTACAAATAAATATTCTATTAAAATAAAGCTCTATTTTAGTATATTGATTATATTATGTCCAAAATTGTTGTCATGTATCATCAATATGGAAGCTGAAACGTGAATTATTGGAGTAGTTGCCAGTCTTTCTAAAAAAAACCTATAGTCAAAGTAAAAGTTTTTTTTAATTTCAAATTGAATTTAGGTGCACGGTTGCCTTTTGGGTTGGTCCTATAGAAAAGAGGCCGGCAAGAAACTCCATGGATATTCGTTTCATAATATTGGCTCAACAATTAATCAAACTAGTTTGACACGATGTTATTTAAAAAGAAATCTTTCACATATAATATAAGAACTAGCAAACCGATTTCCCTGAAACTTTCAATGTAGCGTAGTTTAGCTATAGCAAGGCATAGCTTAGCCCACGACCTATAACAAATACATATATTTTCACCACAATATGGCTCTGTGTTTTTTTTTTTGCTATTACTTTATGCGTATGTTTGAATTGGGAATTGATTGATTTTGATGAGACTTTCAGATTTGTGGTACTTGGAGTTGACCTTTTAAAGTAGGCAATCTCTAAGTTCTCATAGGAACTTAGGAGTAATACATATTCTTTGTATACTATATTTATGAAATGTGTGATGATTTAAATAAATTAGAGACGTCTTTAATAATAACCAAAGGGAAGCCCTGAATCCGAGATGATTAGTCAACGAACTGTTTTTGGCTGATCTATATTGCTTTTACTGGAAAATGCAGTTCCGCCAGACTTAAAACATAATAAACGACAGTGTAATATTTTCCGAGTGGGGTGCGAAACGTAGGGCGTTGCTAGGGCGGATAGGTAACTGAATCCGATTTATGTTATAGGGGAGCACACCGAAAGTCTGAGTAACCTTAATTTCTGACCAAACTGTATATTTAATAAATAAACAAGGCACAGTTGACGTAGTAGATGAGCAATCGACTGCTGCGGTACATGTTACGGGCTCGTTTCCCACACGGACTAATATTTGTACGGCTTACAGATAGTTATTTCTGGTTTGGATGTTTGTTCATGTTAATATTTGTGTTTGTTAACGTACCTAAGATACAAGAATGTTCTCAAGTGCTTCAAAGTTTAAAAAAAAACAAATGAAAAAAGTAAAGAAAAATGTAAAATTAAGTACTCATAAAAGTCAGGCGAGAGTGTCATAGTGTAAATTATTTCAATAGGATACTATTGACAAATAAATGAAAAATCCATGCTGATATATTTGGCAGTATTTTATAATAACACGAATATATTGCACGCAACTCTGTAACCAATTTACTATCCGGTACATGATAGGTGACAGATCAAAGTGTTGGTTGATTGGCCATTCATATGAAATAACCTCGACATATTGACGTGAATACGTGAGGGTGGGCCTAGATACGCCATAAAATGCGTGAATAAACATATTACTTTAACCGAGGATAAAGATTCAGTGTAGTTTTATTATCCTTATTTCGAATATAAAAGTCTAATTTACATGAAAAAGAGTCATGGTGATTCCACACCGTGCTTTACGTCAACGTTGCGCAGGATTTGATGCAAAATCATTGTCATGCCACACGCAACGCGATTCTCTGCGTCGACGCAGCAAAGCGCAAAGCTCCGTGTGTTTTCGCCCGCACTTAGTATAATAAATATGTTTTTGGATGATTTGCGAAGATAAACTAATAAAATATTATAAAAGATATTTATAGACTGTACTGTATTTTAGACAGCAGTTGCCCGTGACTTCGTCTGCGTGTATTTTGTATTTAATATTTAATTTGTGTTTCACGCTAATAGTAAAAATAGCCTTAGTCCTTATCTAGGACCCATGCTACTTTTTTGTAAAATTTCTTAACAATCTGTTCAAGGGTTTAGTCGTGATGAGGTAACAAACAAACAGACAGAGCTATAGTAGTGTGGGCACTCCATTCCCGTTTAAACCTTTGATCAAGTTTAATTAAAAACTTGAAAGAAATTCATACACCTTAACAAACTAAGTTGAAACATATAATAATATACAACATACGTTATTATACAAAACATTTTCAGTGTCAAAACAATGAACAAATATCTGGTATTGGATCAAATATTTGTGTTCGAGTGATCAGCAAATGGCACAATGTTCAGGTGCAGTGTTCGGGCCTATTGTTAGTTCACTGGTACACCTAGACAATGAATGTAGTTACATTTAAACTTGGAACAAACGTTTGTAAATTAGTGCTTCAACGCGGAAATAATCTGCAACTAGTTGTAGAACTTCGCCGTTGTGGTCCTTTTGTTTGTCAATTGGAGGAAGCGTATTAAAGGTGCACTGAAATTGTTGAATGCTTGAACCAATTACGCGCTCTTTTTTTAACGTGGCCCGTTGTTATCGTGGGTAGAGTTTGCAAACACATTTCACATGCATACAAATCCAGACAAGAAACTACTATAATATTTGTAGATCATAAAAATATTTTCTCCGTGCGTTTTTTCGATTCCTCGAACTCGTGACACGAAGCGCGGAAACCAAATCGCTTGACACAATCTTGTATTATGTTTTTCTTACTCTCTATGTCTACTGCTAGCCACTAGTCCCAAGTAGCACCATAATGGCATAGTATGTTAAAATTTCGACCATAATATTTTAATTTTATATTCCACAATGTTATCAGCTTAAAATATCATGTTAAATATTACCTCACTGCGGTTTGAATGCACTTTGTTAATAACAACGCGCGGTTTATTAAGCAAAAATAATATACATATTGCGATATATACGTAGCGTAGATAGGTAATCACTTACCTATGTCATTCGTGTCGTTGTTGTTTGTTGCTGTTGTAATAGAATAATGTTTATGAGCAATAATCGCTAAGTCTACATTGATATCAGTGATCTATCAGTCAAACCATCGAAGACTAGAAAAAATATTACATATTGATGGTCATGTACAATGAAATTATTTTGGTTTAAACCGTCGGTTAAGTTTTGTACAACTACATAATGGTGAATTTCTCAAGAAAAAAAAATGATTTCTTTACACCAATTAGTCGTTAAATTTGAATTAATGATCTGTCAAACCGGTGCTTTTTATATATCGTATTCTTTTTACCTTTGAAGATATACTAAAACGAAAACTTTAGAAATTGTTTCTGTTTCCTCCCAAGGGGAGGAGCACAGGAACATTGGCTTTTTAAAAATAAAAAATAACCTTCTACTCTAATAATCTCTTCAAGTATCATAGGATACTTGAAGAGATTATTATTACGAAATCGTTCTAATTAATAATCCGTATCTTGTGTGAGCTACAGAAGACAGAGAGTGATTATTGCATTAAGAATACAACTAACTATATGTACGTTTGTTAAACCTATACAGAATATCAATGGGGATTTTTCAGCGAAGTTGACAATGTACGAAGTTATCATATTCAATATCTCCAGTCCACTGCACTGTTCATCGTCCCATTTGGCCTTTTCCTATTTGGCTTTGGAAGTACGCTTCAATAACGTAGCAAAGGAACAAAGGAAATACAGAATCAATGTTCCGTTTTGAATCACAACCACGGTAATTAACATGCCCATTTTATTTTCTAAATTATATTTTTAAATTGAGAATGATTTTTGTCTGCAGAGTCCCGGGATGGTTCGCACTTGACTTTCACATGTGTTAACATAGACCATAATCGACTAATTATTACTTATGTGTGGTAACACTGTTATTTAAGATTTTATATTTGTGGGTAAACATATATATCGCCCGTATAAAAAGATAGACGTTTAAACGATATGATTCACTCCAACTTTTGCTACAGACGTCTAATGTTGTCTCGAGTAACTTGTAGAGTTTGTAAAATTAATAATAGAAGTGATTGTTCAGTAAAAAAGGTGTATTATTCTTTCACATGGATGGCAAGCGTACTTACTCATAACAAATAATAACAAGCAACCATCAATGTTCTTTCACTCTTTGGCGCTCAAACTTAATAAAACTTATTGAATATCAGCAGAACAACATGTAGTATATATATTTTTTTTGTTACATGTAAAAAGTATTTATTAAAACGCAAAATGTTTCAAACTTTGGCCCGTAGGTGGCGGGACGTGAGGGGTAGGAAAACCCACTTTCACTTTTAACATTAAGACACAATTTCTTTTTGTTGTTTTTTTTTTATTACTGGCCTGTTTCGACATATTGCGTATGAAATACCAAATTAATAAATAACGTGTCATAATTTAGTGTTGGTCAGAAAAAGTTTTATGAACACAACGTAGGTAAGTAATATTAGATACGGCCAAAATCGTTTAGGGATCGTTGTTGGGGAAATTACGCGTGGTTGGAGATTTCGTTGTTAACTTCAAATTCCGTAGTCTGCAATCCTTATAAATTTCATACTCATGAATTAATGAAAGAGATCAAACCCACTAATTATACGGTTGATACTGTAAACGATTCAGCATTCAGTTGCCTGAGGACGGCAATTACTTGAATGTGCCACGGTGTAAATGTCTACTGCATACGAAAATCATCGAAGAAAATCATCGCTAGAACCGCGGAGCGCAGCATAAATCCGTGAAAAAAAACTATTTTTTCGCGTGTAATGTGAATGGGAGGACAAAAATACTTCACGCTATGCGTATGGTCATACTACCTACCTACCTATCGTTTCAGTAACTCCAGTGTCATTTATCGTACGGATTCTACGGATTCCGGCGATGCTTGAATGTAAACGGGATCGTAGTAGTCGGCCTTTAAACCGCTCGGAATTTCAGCCTCACTAGCGCCGCTCTCTTCGCTCTTGACCTACTGCCCATTTCAACACTCGATGGCCGACTGAATAGAGTTAGACTGTGGCTGGTACCAGCTATAGTTACACGTATACCTGCGAGTAGCGTTTGGCGCTTATAACGTGCACGTTCATTAAACCCTTACGGGTTATATTGACGCGAAGGAGCAAATGGCTTATTTTTTCGTTGGCATCGTAATAGTGATGTGCAGCTATAATTTAACAACATATCAATATTGTAAGCTGTCACAAGTGCACTCATATGGTACTAATATAACCTGTCCGTTTCTCTATTTTCTGTTTGTCATTACACTGTTAACAATTTTCTGACTTTTTTAGAGTACAAGTGAAGTATGCGAAATATACATATGTTATACTTTTTGTTATGGATAAAATTAATATGGTGACATTGTGACGAGTCATTTAAACACTCACTAATCGCATATCATATAATATGATATTCATGTAGGTGTCAATTTTATTTGCCTTCATCTATTAAAATACACGCGGCGCCCGACAACGAGAAACAGTAGATTTTCTAATGGATTTTATTTGCCTCACTTAACGTTGTAAGATTGTACGTTAATAATAAGAGACAAAGTAAATTATGTAACATATATAAAACGGGTTCAAAATATATAATGAAAAATTACCATCCAATTTATGAAGCAATATATCTCATATCAATATATCTCTAATAATATTTATATGTATATATATACATATATTTTAAAAAACGTTGCCCCACACTACGATTCTCCTGTATCAAGGGTACAGGTTACAAACATACATGTCACACAACCAGACCCGAAACAACTATCTGTAGATCATACAAATATTTGTACCGTGCGGGGATCGATCCCGCGACACGTAACACAGAAAGCTTATCGCTTAGCTATTGCGCCAACTGCATCGTCATTAAATCTATCACGATTTTTTCGTCAGTTAGAAAGGAGAAGGTATAGTCGTCCCCCATTCATAAGCTCATTGCCTTGACGGCTTTGATGTTGAAAGTCAATACAGAACGGCGAGGCACAGAAATAGTATCCATTCAACATTGCCGAGCTGATATTCCTCTTGTAGACACGCCTACGAAGTAAAGTATTGACAAACGCGAGTTCAACGATTTTGATGTTCTTGAGAGTTCATTGACTTAAACTGTTTTCTTATTCGTTGGGACGAACGCCTTCTTAGCAACAGGTACTGCTTCAGTCTACGAGGAAATGTAAGGCCCGAGCAGACAGCACTTGTTTAGCTCAGACACCCTCTCAATTTCCAAAGTTTTTAAATTGCTAGGTCGGTGATTAATGGGCGGTCTGCTGGAGCTCTTACTCAGATACTGGTTATATTAAGAAAGATGAGCAAATCTATATTTATTAGATATTCATTCACAGACTTTTACATTGAAGCATAAAAGTCAGTTATCTATACGTACCATCATGGTATAAATTTATTCATGACTAAATTATACAACTCGGCTTGCTCCAGATCTTGCAAGCGTTTGACGAATTTAAGTTTACTTTTTATTTTTATAAAACGTATTCGCTAACGTAAAATAACTAAACGGTTATAGTAAAAATTTTAGTTTATTTCAACTTTAAATTAATATCATATTCTTTTTAGCCCTGTATTTCAAAAGTGTGCTATATGAAATACGCCTCAATATCATCATCATCAGCCAGAAGACGTCCACTGCTGAACGAAGGCCTCCTCCAAGGGAGGGATTTGCCATAATCCCCACGCTTGGCAGGCGGATTGGGGGATCGCAGTGGCTCACCGATTAGTGAGAGGACGCTGCTGCCCATCCTCCGGTGTCTGGCCGCAGTTTTAGGACGTACCCGGGTCACGCCTCAATAGCCTAAACACAAAGCTAAGCCTCTCGTTGGCTGCTACTTGTGTATCAGATGTAAGCAACATTTTACGGCCAACTTGTTGATCAAGTTTCGTTTATTCAACAACTTGCTGCTGATCCACGAACGTAATTCTCATATACTTATATACCTTGGTATTTAATGTGGTTTTCCTTCGTTCACCTCCGCGATTTTAGTATTCGTATAGTTGGCACCTTTTCTTTGAGCCGTATGGACACCACAGAAATCAGCACAAAAGAAAATGTAAAAATGTGACGTATATGCATAGAATTCAGTTTAGTTACTTTGTGTTGAATAAAAAGATGAATATTACGAAACAATGGTCATCGTTTAAAATTAACCGTAACACAGTTACTTTACATCATAAATCAATCGATAGCTACAGTAGTTGTGTGACTAATGGGCCCATTTAGTGAACTTTTATTCGCAAGTAGGGTAACAGACATAAGCAACATTTTAGTGCCAACCTGTTGATTAAGCTTCATTTATTCAACACCTTCCACAAATGTAGACATATAGGGTGCTTTACTTATGATTCCAAGTACGGTTCTGTGGTATTTTTAATATTTCTTTTTCTCGGCTTAAGACTAGTTTAGCTAAAAGTTTCCATACAAAATGCGTTAACGTTTTTACCTATTAAACATGAGCTGCAATTGCTGATTTTTTGTTATAGACACAAGTAAAAACTAGGTCGTCACTTTTTTTTTTATATATTGTTCATAGATTGAGAAATAATTTACCCTAAAAATGCGTTTTTTTTAACTAAATATCTTCCTTAACTCGTGATAATTATTAAATTAATCAAAATTTTGAAAACAACCACACGTGTCGTCCTAGTTTATACTGTGGCAAAATGATACAGACAAAAATCAAATCAATTCATTGAGATTTTGATGTAAGAAACGTTAACACACCTATTTTGCGCGTAGGTACTTCAAGGCAATTTTGTCAAAAGCCACCAGCTAAACGATACTCTTAAACGAAGCCTAGCCGTACTTCTGGCCTTCATTATTATCATCGTCCACAGTCCAACTTAACCCACTGCTGGGCATAGACCTTCCTTTGTCAGTTTCTACGCTTCTGCGCCAGTTTTATCTAGGATCGAACCCCGAAGGCCACCGGACCAGCGACATTCCTTCTTCCAATCCTTGGCCGCCATTCGGTCGTACCTCTACTCCATCTGTCATTCACATGCTTTGCCAGGTGCCTTGCCTTGCCCACCTTCACTTGAGTTCTATAACTCACTTTCCAATGTCAAAGACCTTTGTGCGTCTTTGAATTTCGACATTTGCAACTCGGTAATTCAGTTTCCAAACCAAGCCCTGTTTCGGTCAAACCAAGCATGGATTGCTCCGAAGCTTTAGCGTAACCAAATCAATTTCGAATATTGAACGTGGCATCGTAACCAAAACTGACGTTGTTTAAGCGTTGTGTCGATATGCCTACAGGAAAAAAAACATAGTGTTTTGTTGTATTTTTTTTATCGTTAATAGAACAAACGAATTTAACTGTCTTGTACTTAAAACATCATATTCACGTTTAAAATATACAAATTATGGATATAATTTATTCCTTCTTAATCAAAGATGCGCAGGCGGTGTGGGTAGCTCGCGTTACGCGGGTGACGGGGTGCTCCGCGCTATAACTAATAATTCTAGTTCTATTAGGGTGACCATAAAAAATGTTCCATAGTAAATTTTCGTTAGCATAAATTTTGATAGTTTTCAGTAAATCGTTACAATATAAGAAATACCTACGTGGTTAACTTTCGTTCATAAATTATGCGCACTGGTTAAAAATTATCCTATAAAACATCTATCACAATGTTAGCAATCTGTCACTCACTATGTTATAAATAATAGTTCCTCCTCCTCGTACTCCTATTGTTCGCTGATGTTGCTCCATGCAACATGACTTTGAGTGACGTAATGTTTCACAAAAGTGTTTCAGAAAGCACGCTCTATACGCCTGTTACCTGTCACGTCAGGGTATTCAAATACCACCGATATCGGTCGAATAACGCTATGATGGATAAGGCTAAGTTACGGTAAGGCTGGTTACACATAGCTAGGGCTTCCAAATACCGGATTTTTTCAATACCGGTATTAATACCGCACAGAAAAATTCCAATACTGGAATCCCGGGATCCCGGTATTAAGGTCAGTTTTTTATACTTAATGATTTTTTTAAATATCTACCAATCCAGTAAATATCAATAAAATAACGTTTTTTATATAAAATCACTTTTTCTGTATAATAACTTTAAGTTTTATACAAAATTTCTTTACAACCAACATTAATATGTTTAATGGTCGCAACTTATTGGTTTAGTGGTCGCAAACACGACCGTTGAGTGTGAGTTCCTAAAACTGAAATCATATAAATCATTCACTAATGCATAACTTCTTCTGCTACATAGGCTCTTTCTTCCTGAAAATGAGTTTGTAAGAAGGAAAGAGCATCAAAACTTTTAGTTGAAAGCAGGCTTCTTAATCGGTTGCACAAATATGAGACCGAAGAAAAGCTCTCTCTGCCTCTATGCTCGTAGGTGAAATGCTTCATAAATAATTATAAACTTGTGTCACTTAAAAATACTTCCACTTTTGGTCTCCAATCACTTGCATGTGCACTCTCTCTGCATTCACTCACATTACTATTAATTTGCATACATGGGGAGCATCTCCCCCCGCCTTTCCCCCGACCGACCCCCCACCGCTATGTCTCACCTCAGTAATCTTAGGAGAGTAGAGTGCATGTAATGTAAATTAATTTAATGTAATCTAATTTCAGAATAGTGTATGTAATGTATGTAATGCAACTAACTGTCTAACTAAACTACAAGAATTAAAATACTCAGTGATTAAAACATAAGCAGATAAAAAAAATTGTGGAATAGAACGAGATTGTGTCACTGTGTAGTTTCTACTGAGAATAAAATAAAATGACAATACCGGGATCCCGGTATTGGAAGCCCTACACATAGCCGTGCGATTTACGGCACCTGTTGCGCATACTATTTCGCATGTCAATCTCTAAATCTCTAGGACTACAAATCCTGTGGGGTAAGTTGACGTGGTAATAATACAAAATCCCGCGACCATATCAGTAATTGAATAGTACTTGTGTGCACGCCTGCGCTTTCGGTTGGAGGCCCTTCTGGTCTCGCCATTTGCCCGGTTAAGCAGTAAAAGCTCCCTGAGCTAAGTGCGAGAGAAAACTCAAAAAAATAAAATAAAGCACGCCTGCCCTAATCTACTATCTTTTGCTTTTGTTGAGTAGGTGTAACCTGTTAGATTGTGACGTCAGAAAACTTATGTAGGTCTGTACGGCCAACCTGTTGATGAATTTTTACTTATTCAGAGGGAGACACGTACGTGATTACTACGTCACGACTACATACATAAAATATAAGTTCTCGTCGAAGCCGTAGATTTGCGTACTTATTGAATGACGGGGTGCGGTTGGATTTTCTGGGTTGGAATCGTGTCATTGGATATCGTGTGTATAGTAGCTTTTGTGCTGTGTGCCGCCTTGGGAATATAATAATAAAAATAAATCCTACAGAATTATTTATTTATCGGTCTTCAGGATTTTTAGGCTTTAGAAAAAACAAAAAAGCTGAAAGAAACTAGGAATCTTGCAGTCAGACGAATCCGGTTTCTAGGTGCGATGAAACGATTCTTCATTACATTTAAATCATTGTAAAAATTCTGCTCTTTTCTTCTTAGAACATATATGTAAATATAAATAAATTTTATTATTTTTCTTAGAATTCAGATCCAGTTTTATGCCATAACTTTATAAAGTAGTGGTGGCAAAATATGAATATTTTTTAACGTGAAAGGGGAACAATAAAATTACCTAAACTAAGGGGAAGCTTTGCTATTATAAACCATGAACCAATTAAACTTGTCCAAAAAATATCAATAAACGACAAAATACCTCTTAATCCTCATAGTACTTCTGAAAATATGGGACATACTGTTCCTAACACGAAAAAATAATAATAAAAGCGAAGCACGGGATATACACAAAGGCTACACTTACTTTTACTTTTTTCCCCGTAGCCGAGGCATGCGTGTCGGGTTGAGGAAAAAATTAAAAGGAACGTATAACGACACTTTTTTACCTTGCCGACATTTCCAACCACGAGTCGACGCAAAACTTTTAACTAGGGTTAATGCTTCACAGAAAAGACCACCGTTTTTCACTGTAGGTGTTTAAAATTTCTCATGCAAAAAATGAAGCGTTGTCCTTGGGTGTTTTATTATTGTTTATCATTTATCCGCTTTAGCTTTTGTTCCTTGTTTTCATACACGGTTGGAGTGTCTCTTTGATGATAAGATCAGCTTAGACTTGGCTTTTATTTTGCTTTGAGTGAATATGATTTAGAAATGCATTGTTTCGAAGCTCAGTTGTTTTAGGATTTTCTTTTGTTTTGACACTGACTTTTGGATTTTTGCAATGGGTACCGTGTTACTTGTTTTTATACACGGTTGGCGCTGCTCTTTGGCGATTAGATCGGCTTAGACTTGGCTTTTATGTTGCTTTGAGTGAATACGATTTAGAAATGGTGCGAAATTGTTGCGAACCTCAGTTGTTCTCGGATTTTTTTTTGTTATGACATAGTTGCTTTTGGAATTTTGCGATGATATCGTACCGCAATTTCTTTTTTCTACGTCAATCGATCAATTCAATTATTGACGTGAGTTATTCAAGAGTGACTGGAGAGTTAAGGATAAATTAGTTAGGTGAAACTAGAAAGTCGCTATATCACTTAATTTAGAATAATTTTGTGACTTATAAGCGGAAGTCAAACCCTGATGAAAATCCTAGTAGCCAGGAGGATAGCCAGGGGGAAAGCCAGGAGGTAGCCTGCAGCTTCCCCTTTGTTCGAGTGTCACATAATCCTACCGCATAGTAATGACAAATAGCCCCACCATTTTCTACAAAAATATATTGAACCTATTTCTTCGTCACTTCGACGTCAACGGGAGTAAATGTTTACCAATGTTTACATTCTAAAATTAGCTTGCAATTTTATTTTATGTTATATTATATATATTTTATTTATAGTACTTAATAATAAGAATTGTTATTGGTTATTGCATTGGTTTAAAAAAATAGATCAGGTCTATACACTGCTCTTAAAAAGATATTTCTCGCAGCTTCTTACTTCTTTTAAAAACGATTCTACGATTTAATGAAATTAAGTTTGTTAACGGGTAATGTTGTGTGATTACGTAGTCATTATCTGTAGATCGATTAATCTTTCAATTTGTATATTTTCATTGACTCATTCACTGACTGACTAATCAGGGGAATTATAAAGTCTACACATTTGGAATTCGGTAGGTTACTTAAAGACTGAAGCAATTCGTTTAAAAGAGGATTTTTTTAAATGAAGCTCTTAAGAGTACCGTTTAGCTGCAGGCTTCTGACAAAATTGTTTTGAAATACGCGAAATAGTTGTTTGGGCGTTAACGTTTAATTAATTTAATAATTATCACAAGATAAATATGAGGAAGATTTTTAGTTAAAAAACACATTTTGAGGGTTAATTATTTCTCAATCTATAAACAATATCAAAAAATAAAATTTTTACTTGTGTCTATAACATATAAAAATATTCAGCAAATGTTTAGTGGGGTAAAAACATTAACGCATTTTATATGAACACTTTTAGCTATAGTCTTAACAGAGTAAAATGGTGGTTCAAAGTTTGTATGAAAAATCTTTCTAAGTAGACGAAATTGCAGGCACAGCTAGTAGTCTATGCATTTTTCATGATGCAACGCACACCAAAAAATGTTAATAAGGAATATATTTAAAAAAATAAATGGTATGATGAAAAACAGCACCGCTACCAACGAATGCTGAGAGTAGTAAATATTTAAATGACGCGCAGATCAATGCGCGGTATAAAAAAATCACAAAATACACACCATTTTTACTGCGGTTCACGTAATTAATATTTATTTTATTTTACACTGGATACGTTACGAATATCATAAGCTTATATTTAATAATATTTGCAAAGCCATCACTGTATTCCCGGGTCAGACAGTGTTATTGGGGTTTTCTGTAGGGAGATTCCAGACTCCGCTCAGCAGCACGGAGCCTGGAACTGTGCCCGGTAGATGGCAATAGGCTTGTCCCCTATTACATGGGACTCAATAACAGAATCGGTGAAATGTGGGTGTAGAATAACAGACCGTATACCTCTGCCTTACCCTTCGGGGAATACAGGCGTGATGTTTTATTATGTTGTAGCGTCATATTTTTTCCATTTTCAGACATTTAAACCGACATCATTTTATGATTAAATTGACTGAGTCGATATTTTTATAGACTGACCTTTTCCTAATCGAGTTGTTGAAGCGACCAAGATCTAACCGACAATAATCTCTTTATCAAGTAAGACTTAATTAAGTTTGTTAAACCTTGGTGATATTTTAGCGTCAAAGATGTAGCTTTACATTTTAATAAAATTAACGTCGAAATAACCTAATAAAGATTGAGCCGTTATTCCATCAAAAACAAGCTTCCGAAAAATGTAACCAATCTTGCCACTATGTTATTTAAAATACATGTCAAATCTACTCTCATAAGGAAAGCCTATTATAATATCAAAGACTATGCCGACGATAGTGACGTGTGGTGCTATCTTCTGCGCATGTGGAGTCCTTGGTTATGCATTGTACCTACTTGTTCTATAAATAGGGTTTGCTTCACACGTCTCTAACTTTTGTTACTTCGTAATTTTGTTTTTATCCACTGTGAACAGTACCGCTATCACGAGTTTTTTTACTATTTACTTTCAAAGTAAATAGTAAATTTTAATGAATGCGATTTTAGTTCTTAATATATAATCGTAATTGGTTCAATTAGGGTAAGAGTCGCTTATGTGACATCTAGTCATAGTAAAGATTTGATTTACTATTTTATAGAGATGTCATGTTAGCGATTCTTATCCCTAATGTAACCAAGTTAAGAACTAAAATCGCTATCATGAAAATTTACTTTACTTTGAAAGTAAATAGTAAGAAAACTCATGATAGCGGTACAGATACACAGTTATAAGCCGAATTTGTAATACTTGTATTACCATATCGTCGCCCAGCAGTGAAAACCTCGTAAACCTGATTTATTTCAAAAAATATTTCTTTAGATTGATAAAATCGTAAAGCACGTATTAGTTCAAAAATCTTTTAATTCAGATACTCCTAGCGCCGCCCATTATGTATAATGAGAACCTTGTAAAGAGATTCATTCAGCCATTGTCGTCTGAGAAACTTAAAAGGTAAATGTAAAGGGTAACTGTAAAGTTTATCGTTGCCAAGTCCTAAAAATCAAAAGCTTTCATTTTGTTTGGCCGACCCTTTTTCTTTTCTCCTGTAAAATTTTGTGTTTTACAGTTACAAGGTTTTCATGGCTGAGCGATTATGTTATTTTTTTTAAATCGTTCCCCCACACTAGTAATAATTCCTGTATTGTGGGCGCGTTTACAAACATAAATATTCACATGGACACACCCAAACCTGAAACAACTATCTGTCGATCATATAATGATATTTGTTGCGTGCGGGAATCGAAGCCGTCAGCCACTGTTCTAATCGTACCGTCCAAATTTAAGACTGAATTTAATTGTAAATCATTTTAAGCCTCACCATGGAGTTTCTTTCCGGTCTTTTCTCCATAGGATGTATTTTGAAAACGAGCACCTAAAACCTCAACTTTTAAAAAGTACCAGTTGAAATAAAAAAGTTTGACATCGAAAAGGACACTGTCAAAAGTGGTAAACTTTTCTTGGTCTACCGTAATTATTGTTAGCAATGCGTTAACGTGTCACTAAATAATTATATTAATAAACAAAACAAGCTTATAACATAAACATTCCACTCGAATCGTAACACGTAATTAAGCAAAAAGTAATTAACCAAAAGGAAAAAATATAATATTATACCTTCTCTAGGAAATTCTTTTCGAAAATATGCCTCCATTTTAGAACAACATCAACACAATACAATTAAACTTATTCACCTAAATACATTTTGCGCAATTGCACATTACAGCTCAATGCATACCTACACGTTGTTTGTTCAGCGGGAAAAGGGTAAGCTGCACATAGTTTTACTGGCTGCCACATAGAATGTTTGCTAGATGGAAAAATCCGCTAGGCTTTGAACTTGAACGTGAAAAACGTTTATACTAGAATGTATTACGTCATTTGATATCCCATGAATGAAATATAGATTTAATATGCTTGTGATTTTAATTACTACTATAGTTAATAATATAGCTAAGCCATAAGCCTCCAACCGATGATGTTCTCAATTTTTTTACAGGTAGGTTTATTGTTTTAACGTTCGAAATTACTAAAACAGGAGAGACTGACGGAAAATTTCCACAACAACGAACGGTCGGAACGCTTTTGTTAAAAATTCAACCGAGTTATTAACGGTAACTGGAATAATGCCTTTACCATACGAAGTTTGGATAGGATGCAAGGGAATTCACAACATAGGGTAAAACAAAAGGTTCCGTTGTAAAGTAACACCGTAATAATTTAATTCTAAAATGGCATCGTTGAGTGTATATTTGCCTTTATGCGGGAAATATTGTATGAACTGAATGACGTTGAATATACACATATGTAGAAATATATAAAAATACCCGGCAAAAAGGTCTATTTCAAAATCTTGAACAGAGCTCATTTTAAGCGCCGTAGCTAAAGAGATGAGATCGGACAAAGTATATAGAGAAAAAAGGAAGACGTCAGAAATCGTTTTGTAAAAAATCTGTCATTACGACCGACGACACGGTTGGCGCAGTGGCTAAGCGATTAGCTTTCTGCGCTACGTGTCGCGGGTTCGATCTCCGCACGGAACAAGTATTTGTATGATCAACAGATTGTTGTTTCGGGTCTGGTTGTGTGTGCATGTGACATGTATGTTTGTGAACTGTACCCACGATACAAGAGAAAATACTAGAGGGGGGCAAAGTTAAAAAAAAAAAATCTAATATTAAAATATTATTAAACATACTAATTATTAAACCTACTGTTCATTTAACTTGTGAATTAATGTTATGTTGTTTGTCTGTTTTATAAATACAAACATTGCAAGTTATACTAGTCATATAAAACATGGTGACTCAACTGCACTTCATACCTTAACCCTCATATACGAGTATGTGTAACACAATAAACGCCACCATGGAAATACTATGTTAAGAATCGGCTAATGAAAAAAAAATTCTGTCATTTCAAAAAATGTAGTATTTTTTATCTTGAAATCACTTATGACGATGTAAATTACAGTCACTGTTGTTTTGAATAGTTGAAACAACAACATATTGCCGGCTTTTTTCGCCGCTGGAAGTGTTGCGCACTCGTCTGAAGTCCATACTTTTAGCTCAGAATAAGAGTATAAAAAAATTATTTAAATAAAGAATATTTACGCGCACATCAATAAATTTCAGTGTGTGTATTATGATTATAACTGAATATTATAATTAGGGAGTTTGGGTGTGAGCGTCGTCATTCATGTTACATGCTGTATAAAACCTAAACGATATTAAACCTTTCCTTTCACTAAAGTTATGATTTAACTGCTCTTAACTGATATTAATGTTATAATCAACTTTTGTTGCTAATTACATGTAGGTACTTAAATAACATACTGGCTGTTTCAAACAGTTGAAAGAATGGAAACAAAAACGAATGAAAATTAAATTCGAAATTTAAAAGCATTTTTGTATTTGAATGTCCACGCTCTGGAATATTTTTGTAAATCGGTTTAAAGGTGTGTATAACGTGGCTTGTATATTTGCACAATATTACTATTTATTTTGCATGAAGGTTTAAAACTATTGCAAATATTGCGAGAGGGACACCCAGTAAAATAAAATGGAATCACAATTGAATGTACATCTGTAATACTTCAATTGCGAGCTTTTTTCGACTTCGGCCTTTGTACCCGTCAACAACATGCGTGCGCATGTGTACACTTCTATACAAAACGCGCGTGTACTGTTTTCATATATGTATTTTTGTGTCGACGGTAATCACAGTTGAGATCAAAGAAAACTAGTTTTTGTACTGTTCAATATTATGTCTGCCTGAAAACCCTTTTTTAATTAACGACGAGACGAATTCATCAATGGAACAAATAATTTTACATGCGTACAAAATATACAAAGGCTGTTGTCCGGAAATGAACCTGGGGCTGTTTGCTCAGCTTGCCAATGAAACACACAGGGATTGGATCTAATATCCACTATCAGCTGCGCTGCACTGTTTGACATCGCCCGGAGCTAATACAAATAATATTGGAATGCCCGTGTGCTGCAAAAGCGGTCAAGCCTTTGATGACTATTCAATCGCCGATTCTCTGTTATGCTAACACAAACAATTGGGGTTGTATTATTTCCAATTTTAATTAAAATCCTGTATAAAGATACCTACATATGTTATGTGTAAAGATATGCATACCTTATTTTTAAACGACTTGAAATAAATAAAAGATTTTATAACATTACATTTAAATAAAGAAATTTGAAACCTGAACGAAGTTAACTTGATGTGAATTTAAAAACGTGTAATACTATGTACAGAGCGGCGATTTGATCACCTACAATATTAAATGAATGTAAACAAATTACGTTTATCGTCTAAATGGGTGAAATTATCACAAGGCGGGTTGGCAAGTATGCACTTTTTTTTACTTCACTGCGTTGGGAAAGTACGGATTTTGGTTGCATCACTGACAGATTCACCTCCACAAATATGGCTGGTGATTAAATCGCAACCTATGTCGCCATTTATATATGTAGATATTTTTATAAATCACGTTTATCTTGGCTTCAGATGTTAGAACGATCGGGCTGCTGGCGATAGTCTTCGGAAGCAGCCCATAAAACAAATCTACTGATGTCTACCACATTAACAACTAGAATGTGTCGGCTTATGTCGGCCCGGCTCCGTCTCAAACAAGGTAATCTGCAGTCCCTGAGGCTACGTACACACTGAAATGTGCTTTAAAGCGCCTGGAGCCCAGCGAGACTTTTAGGAATTGTCGGAATCCGGCCGCAATGTTAGCGCGCTGTATCGCTGGTCACTTTGCGAGAAATGCGGTCGAGTATACAGTTCCAGAGCGTTCGTTTTTCAAATGTTATATGAATAGCCAGGCGCTAAGGAACTCACCTGTCAGTGCGCACGTAACCTTTTTGGAGTAAGACCGTATTCATATGCGGTTTTGTTTCAACTGTATGTTGTTGTACGCTCCTTGAGTTGTGCGCACACTACAGATTTTTAAAGGACGATAGATAAGTTGGACGTCTTATTGGTATGATGTTGTTCGTAATTCCTCATTATCAACTGACTGTCGTGGATAGGATGCGCACGCACTTAAGGATATAGTTTAAAATTATGTGGAGCGAAAATATATGTTCAAAATAACTATGATATGTTTATAGCACGAGACTAAAAACGTGTCATACACATAGCATGGAGAGAATTGGAATGCATGTAACCAAATATTAGTGTTGTACGTACATAAAACAATTCCTGATACTCTAGGATTTCAGTGATATTTATAATGGTTATACTTACTCTGTTTCATGGCCATCGGTTTATTTAGCCATTAGAAACGTTGTCTCTTGTCTTAAATCGTCTGGAATAGACGAAGGCCTTTGCTGATGATGATTTCATGGCCGACGTTTGCACGTTAAATCCTCAGTTGGATCAGTATTAAATTGAATATAAATGGGTTTAGGTTGGTTTAGTTGTCGAGCCGTTTGTATTATTTCGGCTTACGTTAGGAATACTCGAGAAATTCTCCAGGTGAATGTTAAGACTTTGAATAGCATGCCGCAGACATAATAGAATATCTATTGTTCGCGGTCAGTAATGACCGCGGTGGCGCTCGAAGGATTAATTCTAGATGATGTCGTTGTACGCTAATATGAAATTACTTTTAATTTATTTATTTCAGTAGCAAATATTTTTTTTTAAAACGTCACTAATATTTCTCCTGTATCGTGGGTATAGTTTACAAACATATGCACACACAACCAGACCCGAAACAACTATCTGTAGATCATAGAAATATTTGTTCCGTGCGGGGATCGAATTCGCGACAAGCAGTACAGAAAGCTAATGGCTTAGCCACTGCGCCAACCTCGTCGTGTCGTCAAGTTTCTTATAATAAGTGATCATCATCATATAACGAAAAAAATATATATGTAATGTTCTTTGATATAAAATATTTACCAGTCTTCTCATTTAGGTGAAGTAAAATGAAATGTATTTTACTATGTAAAGATATTAAAAGCATATTGGTTTAAATCAACACATTTATCGAAAGTAGGTACGTATAGAATTTCTGTAACGTACAAAAATTTTGCAACGCTTCATATAAAATATGATCTTAGGGTTATTTGTACAAAGTCTGCTCAGAAATAACTGACGAGAGCGCACCATATAGTGGTTGAGTAATGTATGTTAAAATTTTTGCACGGCATTCAGTGGTTGCGTGGCCCTCCTCGAAGTTTAACTGGACATTTCTGTAGTATAGGCCGCCATGTCCGCTAACCATTCACATTTGAAATATTAATATTCCTACAATTATACATGTTTAAACCGTAATATTAAAAAAAAAATACGTATGTCAGTATTATTGCTTCAACGTTTAGTTAATTGATAACTAAGCGTTTGATCGCGATTCCGTTCGCATATTTTATTGAATTTTTAAAACCTCTCGCACTACTCCCTATGTCAATCTGTAAATGTCTACTCCGGAGTGTAGCTTGTCTCCGCAATATGTTGTCACATTATCACATCTGTGAATACTGCAGTACACCCACTTGTCCTCATCCCTCCGTCGCTATACCGTGAAGAATTTAGGCGTTCAGAGCTCGCACTTCATGTTGTATAATTCAAGTTTAAATCTAACCTAGTGCGCGACTACGACGGACGTGCAATCAAATATTGACGCACTTAGACACAGAGCTGATTATTTTTTGCTTACACTTACTCGTAATTCGACAGTCAAAGAAGGTGGAAAAAAAGATAGGATGGATAGCATTGTGTGATGTGTTGCAATCACGATAATAGCTTCTTTGTGTATCCGTAACCCCTGAATGGTTTATAGATTCAGAATAATCTTTTATTCCCCAAAATATTTTTCTTATTCAAATAATGAACATTAAAAGCCTTTAAAGCCCTTTAAAGGTCAGGATTAACAGTTTCACTTTAGAACAGTCTAGGCTTACGCATACAAGTGACCACTCAATTCAAAGCTAAGCCGTATCGATATTGGAGCCAGTGACAATAGGTTCTGTGTATCTAGCCGTCATGTTACACCCGAATACAAAGCGCCGTCGCAAAATGATTGGTGCTTTCAGCTTTGAAATCCCGACGATCAATATCAAACGGAAAATATCAATATTGCCAAGCGAATAAAAGGAAACATGCATTTTTCACTTTGCGAATCACGAACTCGGAAAAATTTCAGATTTACATGCCTGGTATAAAAGGGGTATTAAGACCAACGTAGAACTCGAAACCCTTGCACACTGCTACACATCAGTCAAAGTAATATTGAACACCGTTCTATTTTTGTAATTTTTATTGGAATTGTTTTTATATTTTCGGGTTAAGTTTTTGCTTGAATAGAATACAATTTATTATAAAAATTGACTATTCAGCAAGATGAGCGCTCGAGTGCATTTAGTTGGTATGTTAGGGAGATAGCAAAAATTACCACTAATTGAGTCAGAAAATGTTCAACGGCATTTCATCGGCACACTCGAGCGAGTGGCGGCATGAGCTTGACGTATTTATTTTGCGCAAGACCGAGTAGAGAGGAAGAAGGAAGGAGAGACAAAGCAGCAGTGGGACAAGGAAGGTTGAAAATAAATAAAATCATCTAATACTGTTCAAAAAAGTCTGTGTTAAAGCGGTCAAAGATGCAACAGACTCGTCAACATATCCATTAAAATTAATTTTGATTGGTGTATAGCTCTCAACTGGTAGCAAGGTTATAATGATGGCTTTTGACCAGTGTTTCATTTCAGGCCGCAGGACATGTTTTCTGTTACATCAGAGAGGTGCCTGCATCGTCAAATTTCACGTTATTTGCCGCTGTATTTGTTATGTGTGTCCGTCACCCGGAACATGCGGAGTGCTAACAATCTACCCGTGATCCAAGTGTTAATTGTTAGCTACCCGATTGAATCCGCTTTAATCTTGACTAAAGGTATATTTTGACGGGTGTTAAATTAAAGATTATTTATTTTTGTTTAAAAAAAACTTTGCCCACACTAGGATTTCTCCTGTATCGTGGGTACAGTTTACAAACATACATGTCACATACACACACACAACCAGACCCGAAACAACTATCTGTAGATCATACAAATATTTGCTTTGTGCGGGAATCGAACCCGCGACACGTAGCGCAGCGGTCGATCGCTCAACCACTGCGCCAACCGTGCTGTCTAATTAAAGGTCATGTTGAAATATATACAACATCATTTTTAGTATACCTATACTAAACCTGAAAGTATTGTAGTTTGTTCAGAATCAGTAACAGAACTGATTATAATAATTTTTGTACCATGTTATATTTTGTCCAAATAATATTATAAAAAAATCTACGTCACGTTCTACGGCCTGCGTGGAGTGGCGTAAATGGAGTATGTTTCTAACGTCAAAAAATGTTGCAACGCGTAACATAAGCTCAGTATTATTTGTACGAGTTAAAAATGGTTCAATATATTATTCCTTATCTGCATCACTACTGCGTATGACTCTACTGAAGATGTGTTAAAAATACAGAAAAAAAAATCGGATTTAATTTTCGGATTGAGTAACGCTCTAACCTTTGGGCCAATTCACAATTTTAATCAAACAGTATCTATGCCCAATCAAATAAAACAGCTAAAATAATGTTTCCGACAAAACAATCCGAATAGCGAAATGTATTTTACTATTGTTTGAACTTCCAGCTATTGATATTGTAGAGGTGTAACACATAAATGTCAAATAGACCTCGAGGCACAGTATTGAACATTTCGGTTGTGTTCACGGTAAACTGGCAATTTCGACATCAATTTAAATTGGTCTAGTGTAAATCTATTGTTGCGAGTATAAATAAGAATAGTTTATTTTACTTTTATTACTTAATACAAACACAATTTTATTAAGATCATCTATATTATCAATATATACTGAACGTATTTATAAAAACCGACCCCATAAAACTCAAAAACAAAACTTATTACTAAAAAGTAAAAAATATTTAATATAGTAGTTGAAGAATATTGAAGTAATACATAAAAGTAATATACCTTGCTGCTATAATAGCGACATTGAAAGTACGAGTTCACGTAAAAATTGTCGAGTGCGAGGCGAATTGTGCATCGGACACGACAAATGCACTTCACCAATCGTGTCGGTTTATCATTGCATGTTTTACTTGGCACCGACTTCAATATTCTTCAACTACTATATTGTATAATATAACATATATTTTTTGCTTTTTAGTTATAAGTTTTCTTTTTGAGTTTTTGGAGTCGGTTTTTATTTTTTGTTAAAAAATTTAATTATTTTACAATTTTGAGTGATGGGTAGACCTAGACATACAGTGGAATTGAGAACCTCCTCCTTTTTTGAAGTCGGTTAAACATAATAATTTTGCCTACTATTGTCTCATTGCTGGATCCTTAGTCCACCACGCTAGCCTGGCGTGGGTGACTACATACACCATTGAGATAATTAAAGAATACTCATTCAGATGTGCAGCCACAACGTTTTACTTCACCATTAACAAGTGACGATTGAATCTTGAATTTAATTCGAAATGTTAGAGGTTTTCGACAGGTAGGTTTTACTCGTAATTGAGACCCCGCTGCATCGAAGGGAAGCGTGCAACCACTAGCTCACTGCTTTCTTATTATTGTATTCTATAATGCCAGCGGCTATCACTAATGCTCATTCTATTTATAATTAATTATGCACATTTTCTCGTTAAACGTGGAAATTCTGAAACATTATTCCAGCAATTACAAAATAAAACTGGTATTTACCAGTTTTATTTTGTATAAGACGTATTAGAATATTAATAACATTCCTTTTCTATGAGAAATGAGTTCAAATAAAGTGTAATACTGTAGATTATAATAAAAGGAGGGATCAGCAATTAAAGTGCTTTCAGATAAAATTAAAATATGTTGAAAAAAATTTAGAACCTAACAGAAAATGCGAGGTGCCGGCGGCCATTTAGAATAAATAAAATTACCAACTGAGCTCTCCATATTATAACAGTAAGAACGAGATAAGGACAACATAGTATTATGTGTGAACATCCACTATATTAATGAAGCGAACGTAACAAAAAACGGTGCAGACATAATTATATTTTCGAAACAAAAGTTAATTTTTTCTTCCTCTATTTTGTACCACAAAATGCTTTTTAAACCTTTAAATGCAAACTAAAGTGCTTATTTATTCGTCCCTGTACATTAAACATGCATCAAAGGAATGATATATTATATTAATGCCGTCTATCGCTGAAATACGTAGAGTAGGTAGATTAGGCAGTTCCCTCAGCCAGCAGGGCGAGCAACACCCTCGTGTTTCATCAAAGTGAACGCTATAGGTATTGTTATACCGTGTAATGGTGACTTGATTGTCATCTAATATTAAGTACCTATCAAAATATATGTACAATAGTATACCTCTGCCAAATAAATAACAAGACAATAGAAGTCATAAAGGAATGTTAAACAGTCGCGTATTTGCAAATTGATGAGTGTTACTCTACATCAAAGCAGGAGGTCTCTGAATCTTGGGTTCGATAACGAAGTTCGGCAAACTGTTGCAAGATTTTCCTTGAGAAAATTTACAATAGCAACCCAATGTTTGGAATATGTACGTAGATGACAATAGGGTAAGCCTAAGCTTGAGTGCACAACAGCACACTTCTGTCTAGTCCTCCGGGGAATACAGACGTGATCTTATGTGTGTGTGTGTGTGTGTATCATCATCAGCCAGAAGACGTCCACTGCTGAACGAAGACCTCCCCCAAGGGGGGGTTTGCCATAATCCTCAAGCTTGGCAGGCGGCTTGGAAATTGCAGTGGCTCACCGATTAGTGAGAGGACGCTGCTGCCCGTCCTCCGGTGTCTGGCCGCAGTTTTAAGACGTACCCGGGTCTTTAAGACATACCCGGGTCCGTGTATACACATTACTAATAACTAAACCTTATATTCTATGTAATTAGTAGGCGTACGTTACAGCAGATTTCTCATTAACCCGTCAATACTGGTTTTCTAATTTACTCTGAAGCCTTAGCAGATTACAACAAAGAGGATAATGATAGATATGAATACTATTTTTATACCGCATCGAATAATGATATTATATTACTTCTTTGCCTTATTTTTCAATAAATGTTCGAAGAAAATTCCTAAGTGGTATTAAGTACGTGTCTGTAACTTCATCCGCTTGACTTACATACATACGTATATTGAGAGGTGTTGGGAGGCTGAAAATTTAGTATTATATGTTTCAGCAGAGAAATACAAAATTAAAAAATGGCAGTTATCTAAAAAAAGCTTAATCTCGACAACAGTGCTACCTACCGGGTCCAACTATAACTAAGAACAATCCAGGTGACTCCAAATGTACAAAAACTAATCATCAAAATCGATTAAACCGTTTAGGAGTAGAAGAACTAATTTTATATATCAAGATTTACCAGTTAATGTACCTTATATATATTTATACATTTTATTCTTATCTTGGAAATGTAGGTGTGTGTAGATTTATACTACTTTGGTGCCTGCCTCAGCTTCAATACCAAATAATACTAAAAATAAAACACAAACGAAACGAAATTAATATTCACCACAACAAGAGACAAATTGAATGACAACTGACATGAGAGTGACGGAAGCATTTTTATTTTAATCATTTAAAAGTTGAATTTTATTGTTCAACTTTGATTAATAATTTTTTTTTCCAGATATCTGAATAAATTATATTCGAAATAATGTATCTGATTACTATAATAAATATATATATATATATATGTATATAATAGATTTATAATTGTTTCTAAACTCTCATTTGAAGACGACTTAATTGAAACTAGAAATTACCACATACATTATCCCGTCAAATGATGCAAATGAAAATCGATTATCTCCTTGCTGGGCAATTTGTGCATCGATTTGTAAATAGCATAGCATAGCATCACGCCTGTTTTCCCCGAAGGGTTAGGCTACAGTACTGTAGGTACATTTTGTAATTCCACATTTCGCCGATGACGTTATTAAGTCCCATGTAATAGGGGGTGAAACTACTGCCATCTATCGGGCAGAATTAAAAACTTCGGGCTGCTACTATGAATTTCAGAACATGCAAATTACACTTTGTCCGATCTGGGAATCGCATCCAGGACCACATGCTCAGCAGTTGCGCATGCGACCACAAGACCAATGAGGTAGGTACTTGTATTAAAATATACGACGAATTATATTGTTTGCAACACTGAAATAATGAAGGCCAAGTCCTGTCAATATGTCGAATAAAACGATTTCAGTACTTATTTAATACATTAATATTTTGAGGGCGCAAGTCGATACAAAAGTAAAGAATAAATATTCGCAAAAGAGATATATGATTTTTGATTAATTCGTATCTTATTTCCGAGGCTCATGTTCACGGCAAGCTAGAAATGGACAAAATATTTTGGAAATGGAACAGGTGGCGGTAATACGGCGTCGTTTGGTTTATTTATTTTGTGCATTCGGAGGTACAGTGAGAATCCATTAGTGGAATTTTTTGATGTTTTTCTCTGTTTCAGCCTGCAGTGTCGGTTTAAGTTGTGAATAGTGCATTGTGAAAACGAATATTTTATACGAAGCTATTATCTGAGTGAGTTTTGCGTTTGCAATTTTAATGGTTCTTTATTTAAAATATTCTTTGGTTTTGTGTATAGTTCTTTGATTACAGAGGGCATTGCGTCTTTCTTAAAATCTAGCCGCAGTTTTCAAATATTTTATTTCTTAAATTTAAGGATAATATCATAGAGTACTATAATAATATGTTGTATAAAAGTTTTGATATATTCTTAATAATAGGTATGTCCTATAAAGTGTTCTGTGTAAACAATAAATAAATAATAAATCTTGTATTTTTCCACAGAAAAATAATATAAAAATAGTAGTATTAGAAATTTAACAGTCTCTTTTGACTACCTCATTCGACCACTGTGCAAGCACAGCTGCGACTGGTTTGATTCCCAGGTCAGGCCAAGTGTTATTGGATTTTTCTTAATGGAAAGTCTCAGTAGCAGCACGAAGTCTGGAACTGTGCCCGGTAGATGGTAATATGCTCACACGCCAGTATTGCGCCAGTGCCAGTATATTGGGACTAGATAACGGAACCGGTGGAATGTGGGTGCATAATGATACACCTCTGCCACATCCTTTAGGGATACAGGCGTGATGCTATGTATGTTGAGTAAATCAAGTCACATTTTTTCTGAAACTCCATAAAGTTTTACTCGAGTAAAATGATAGCTAAAATAATAAAACAAAACGCTTGTACATATATCGAAGCCTGGTTGTGTCATAAAGCATCCAATGTCCTTTGTCTCTGTACAACAGGTGCCACAGAAAGTTCTACGTTTGAGCGTCTGAACATGTTTTCTTAATTCCGAAATATGTGCGAAAGTCTCGCGCAAAACTTTGAGCGACAGACAAACTTGAACCAAGAAGAGTGTCACCATCCGCATTACAGCCAATTCCAATTTCAAAAGCGGGAAGGTGTGGGTTATGTTTTCAAAGCAACGCGATGCGAATTCTTTCTCGATTTGAAGGCATTTATTCTACATTCGGAGATGTTTTAGAGAATATTTAAATACAGGCATATATTACTAGTATTTTCTATTGAAATTTTAATATAGGGTAACCGTTGTACGTTGTGGTGTTGGAGGAGGATGGAGAAAATAAGCTGGACAGAAAAAGTCACAAATGAGAACTACTGAGGAGGGTTAATGAGAGGAGAATGCTAATAAACACGATTGAAAACAGAAGAGGAAAGATGATAGGATCTTATCCGACATGACAGTTTCATTCAAAACATAATTGAAGGAAAGATAGAAGGAACGAGAGGGAGGGGAAGACCAAGGATAGGTTACATGAGCCAAATAAAGGATAGGGTTGCCGTTATGTCGTATAAAGAGGTAACGGAGACTGCACTGGAGAGAGAAAAGTGAAAAGAACTTCATCAGCTACACCGACAAGAGCAAGGCTCTTAAATAAGAAGAAGAAGTTGTACGCATACAAAGAAAACAATATTATTTTTAAATAAAAAAATCCGTGTACGGTGTACTCATAATGTATTCGAAGTTACTTAAAATATGTACAAGCCATGCGCAGTATTGAATCAGGTGGCAGCCGTGGCAAGGAGCGGCGCACGGGACAGCCAAGTAGAAAATTAGAAATATATGTTTCGGTTTCAAATAATTAACACAAGTAGAATCATGTGTTTCAAGGCTCGGCTAGTAATTAAAAATCTCATTAGACTAAGGCAACGAGGCAAATCATTTTTCTCCTACCCTTATAAATTATTTGGAGTCGGGCCATTACAATACACTTTATTGCACACCAGAAACAGAAAAAATATATTGTACAAAAATAGAAACCAATAGAGATGTACAAGGGGCGGTCCTATCGCACTTGGCGATTTCTTTTTCTTCCATTCATCACTATCACACGTCTTCTTAGAATTTATTTTCTTATCAGCAATCCATACATATTCCATATTCTTGGTTCTGCCTCTTCCTTTTTATTCGTCCACATCGCAGGACGGTAATGGTGCACGAAGCAAATAGCAATTAACGTCACATGCGAACGGACATGTTTTTACCCTTGACAACTCTAAATTAATGGTTTCAAATTCTGTATTGGAACGAAACTGCTCAACCAATTAATAGGATTGTACTCACTTTTGAGTCCGTTGAGGGGTGCTCGGACGCTACCTGCTATTGCTAATTGAACTAGTATATGTATGTTGTACTCTGCTATACGGCGGCTCGAATTTTGAAGTGAGTGACTTGAATGTAATCGGATCAATTAACTGAAAAGCGGATTTATTGTTTTGTTTGTACAGAACTAGAATTACTGATTTCCTTGGTAGCTTTTATTTACTGTAATAGTTATGTTTTATCGATTCCCAGCTCAGGGAAGGTGACTTTTTTGGATTTTCTACGATTGTCAGTAGCAGTTCGGAGTTAGAAAATGTGTCTGATACTGGACTCGGCTTATTTCACGTCCACGAAACATAGTAACGGCATCACTAAAATGCTTAACATTTTATATTATGAAGACAAATTTATATCAGTTTTTAACTAATAATAAAAAATTCCAACATTTTTAAACGAGTGCGAACATTTTTATAAATTTGCGTTGTAGTTTAAAAAGTTTTCACGTAGCCCGTCCTATAACAACGTTTAAAAGTAAACAAAACGAATACAAAATCAACCAAGCTCAGTTTCGAGATCCATCATTGTTTATATTTTAGATTCACGGCATTTTTGGTTGGTTATCTGATCGGAAGTATGGACGGACGCAGAGAAATAAATTTGTAAATTGCATGTGATACGCACAATATGTCCAGTACAGATGACCATCGCACCATCGTATAACATAGTCCCGAGTACTAACTATCCAGTGTCCAATTAGATTGAGCATACCACAACCCAGATAAGTTTAGGAGATCAACTGTCAACAACACATTACAATATTATGCTGTGTATGACATGTGTGTATGACAGAAAAATGTAGTCCCGTGTTGTCTTAAGTTGAAAACATGAAAAAGTATCGATAATATATCAATCATTCAACTGTATTAAGTAAAATCATTTTGCTTATAAAGTTTTTCGTAATTAACGACGTATCATATAATGCGTTCAGATATTTAGTGAAAAAATCGAAAGCTGGTTTTTGTACTTACGATTTATTTTTTAAAACTTTGATGCACTATAATATCCATTAGGTAATGTTTACAAACAAATCTTACACAGATCCAAATCCAGTAAAAGTATTTGAGGGCTATATATATGTATGTATATTTGTTCTATGCGGGGATCGAATAAGACACGTAACGTAGAAAGCCAATCACTTTGCCACTGCGCCAACCGTGTCGTAATGTTCATAAGTAATAGCAAATAAATTGAAATTGAAAATTGTCCTTATAATTACTTATAAGTTTCTCTGAGATAACACGAGATTTGACAAACAACTTTTGTTAACTTTTTGTTTGAAATTTACTCGAATTGAATCCATGAGATATACTCCGCCAATTTCGAAAGAACGAATGAAAAAAATACGTTTATTTGGCCCAAACTTAAGGCACACAATAAAAATATATAAATACAGACAAAAAAGCCAAAAAGAATAATAATAATTATAATACCTAATCAGTTTTTATTTGTCATAAATAACTTTAGAGTCAAAACGTTTCAGTTCCTCATCGAGCGTAAAATGAATTCGGAGCTATAGGAGTGACCGAGGGCTTTTATCTCCATGTGCATCGAGGGGTCGGCCTAACGGGTTCTTCATCGATTCGTCTCGCAGGTTCAATTATTTAGTACATCGAAAAAATTTAAAGATATAGTGGAAGGAAACAATCAATCAATATTATTTTTAATCAACTTTTTGTTTATCCAACTGTAATAGTTGAAACATATAATAATAATAATAACTTTATTGTGCAAATAAAGGTAGTTACAAATAGCTTCCACACTAGGATTCCCTGTGTCGTGGAAACTAGTCTCTTATGTAATATATAGTGGATTCAATAAAGTTTTAGGAAGTACGATACATTTTTTTTTGCAACAATATATTGTATATTATAGCATTTTTTAGTACATTAGTTAAACACGTGTTTCATTGAAGTCATTGTCTCAAACCGAAAAAAGATGAAATGTCGAATTAGTATGGTTTTAGACTACAGTGAGCTAAAGGGTTACCTACACATTTAAAAAAGTAAAATATAGTTTACAGTTGGAAATCTTATCACATGGACACGCTCAGACTTGACACAACATTTGTCTCGAGCGGGAATCGAACCCACGACACGTAGCGCAGAAAGCTAATCGTTTAACACAATCATGTTTTTCTTTTACTCCTTGTCTACCGCGATCTACCGGTAGCTATATGTCCTCAAATGGCACCATAATGCGAATAATTTGGACTATTTTACATAAGATAAAATAGCATCATGCCTGTATTCCTGATATGCAGAGGTTTACCATTGTACACTCACAATTCGCCGATGCCGTTATTGAGTCCCATGTAATAGAAGACGAGCCTATTGCCATCTACCAGGCACAGTCCCAGATTCCGTGCTGTTACTGAGAAATTTCATATAGAAAAACCCAATAACACTTACATTTAATTAAATTTAAATAACAATTCAATCCCATGTATGTAAATATTACCTCATTGCGGTTCAATTGCGGCGGTTTATTAAGCCAAAACAATATTTTGTGATATATAAACCGGTCTGTACACCTTAATTCAATTAAGTACTACTTAAAATTACGAAATTTTTACGAATTATTATTACGAATATTTTGTTTACCAATTTATTAATAAATTGCTGTTTAGGGTAAATCTTAGAAAGCTCAACTTGCACTGTCCGAAAGAAAAAAGTACCTGTAGTATTAAAACTAAAACACAAATGATATTTTTCCGTTACTTCAATGTATTTTCCTATTGGGGGTAAATTACCTACAATAACTATTGTAATTTAGATACAAATAGACCAAAAAAAAAACAAAGTCATAAATATTGATACTCCTAGCGCGTACTTTTCACATTTTGTGGACAAACTATAATACTAACAAAACAGCATTTATAAACGGTAAATAAATAATTAATGTGACTTATCAGCGTGGGGAATAGTTGTTGATTGAAAAAAATAAAATAGTATGTAAGTACGTCATAGTGGTTTATTTTTTAAATTAGAATCTAAGCTTTGTCCGTAGTTAAATTGTGATTCCACTGGCGCGTCACTAAGTTACGCGTACATTCCTAGCGGGATGTTCTAGAAGGGTCTGCGTCAACTGCATATGCTAGTCGCGTTTCCAACGTAGCAGAGGAAAATTGCGAAAGGCGAAATTACGATGGTACATTTGATTCCCCTGGCTTTGTTTCATAGGTCGTTGATTAAACTGACCATATAAATAAATATCATTTGAATCTTTCGGATTTGTAATTTATTGTAAATAGAACCGCATAAAAGATAATTATTTATTAGTTTCGCGCCCAATTGCAAGAGAAAGAATGGCAAACATATTTAAATTGTCATATTTTTATTGATTTCCCTACCCACAAAAATGTAATTTTATATATCTTTGGAATGAGTCGGGCAACAATGGTGCCAATTCGATAAATGTGTTTATAATTAAGTTAAATTTTATGTTACATTATTATTCGTAAGAAATCTATTGAAATAAAATGCGCCAAGAGAATTAACTGAATGCGCCGAATTTCAAGATTCATCTTTTAATGGAAGTTATATTTTGTTAGTATTTTTACGTGTTAATCAATCTGCTATTTTATTAACAAATACAAGTATTATATTGAGCTCATTCAAAATTTTAACTTTTATAAACACGTACAACTTTATATACCAAAGTATTCATAACATAAATAATCTTTATTCCTTTATAACCATCTGCATTAATTATAATAAATATTAGTACTTGTAAATGTAATTTTTTTAAAGTAATAAAGGTCTATTTTATGCTGTTTAAAAGCTAATCAAGCTACGACTACGATTTAATTTTAAATCGTTTCTTATAGTTGGTAGCAGAAAATCCTGTATATGGATTAAGTTGTTGTTGCATTATCTCTTGTCTCTGCTACAAATGCCTGAATTTACACAATGGTAAAGACTGGAATTGGTAACAATAAAGCGATAACATTCCGATAGTACACCACAAGCGAGTGCTTATGGTATTATAGGTAGCACATATTGACTTCACTGTAAACTGAAGCCTGTTCACTATTAAATCAATATACTACGGATTGAATCCGATTCACTGTTACAGCAATAGACTTCGACGAGATAACGGCGTAGCTAAGTGCTACGATAGCTACGCGGTCGTAGCAAATTGCCGATCTATTCACACTGAAATTGTTTACTGTTAAGATAAGCTTGCCTGTCTGTATTTGGTTGCGAGACTTCAATTTGAATAGGAAAAGGTCGCATTTTGTGTGCTTGAAAATTAAAATCACACGCGACTTCTGGAAAAATATTAAAGAGTGTCAATAAAATACTGTGTTTGCCAATATTTCACACGTAAAAGCCGCAACACCCGGGCCTTAATATGATTACGCACGTCGATAGCACAGACAGACAGAAATAAAAAAAATAAGCTTACTTCACGCGTATGGTGCTCTCATAAAAAAAACGCTTCGGAATTTGATTAAAGCGAGGTTAAATTGACGTCCATCGCCGCGTCCAACCAACAATGGAAGAATTACATTTAGTGCATTGCAAGTGGATAAAAGCTAACAAAATATCGCGCTGTTTACGCACTGGAATATTTTTTACGAGATTCTTGTGTTTATAGCGTATTGTCGTACAGTTATTAAGAGAATTCTGTTTCAAAATATAAAATATGGAATATTTTAAATGTGAATAATATGTATTGTATTTCAGGTATTTACGGATACATAACGGCTTCGCACGGGTGCAATTTGCACCCAACTAATGAAGAAAACGAGAAATTTCATACAAAAATACCATCCGAATTTCCGAATTTTCCGCAGATTTTCCAAAAAAAAAATCTTTCATACACACCTTGCTTTTAAAATCCAAGCAATAACGTCCACAACAAGAAAACACAACCTTTAACGTCATACATGTGGCAACTGGTTTTTATTTATATATACATATATACGAGTCATATATATAAATAAAAATCAAGTACTAACTTCTTTTAGTACTAACAAGATAAACATCAAACTGAGATTTTTTTATGTCTATATTAAACATCTTTCTATCGCCACAAAATTCTTACTACACCTATGTATGTACATGTAAAAAAGCAACAAGAATTGTTCGTAACTTCAGAAACATGAATGTAAAGTTTTACCTTAGCTACGGAGCAAGTTTTCAGAGCTCCGTGCAGTTGATAAGGAGGGGCATGTAGGCAGTCATCTGTTTTATACTTTTGAGTAACTAAATGTACCTACCTATAGAGCGTTTAGGTTTGTTACGCTTAATACACAACATTACCAAGACGTTTTATAACTTATGACAAACATATTTATACATACTACTTACGATCTGGATGAACCATTATAAATACAATTAGGAAAAAAATACAATTAAATAAATTTTAATGAATTTCGGTCCAATAGTGCCCCATTGCTGGGAAAAACTTACTTGAAAGAAAAGGGCGAGGACTTAGTCCATCACATTGTCTCGGTGTGGGTTAGCGTATTAAGTACACCGTCCAGAAATTTATAGGATATCGTTAACAAATCTCTATCTCGGACGTGCAAGTTTCCTCACGCTGTTTTTCTTCACCGTTAACAAATTCTGATCTCCAAAGTCACAGGTACGTTATTGAATTAATGGCTTCGAAATCTGTTTCTTATTCAATTCTAAAATCTAGTTTTCTCGCAGAAGCTCAAACATTTGCACCGCTATGTTTAAACAATGCAGTTCTAATTCATTCGCAAACAAATCTGGACCAAAGCTAATCTTCCGCAAGCTCTTTAAGCTCCGTCAATAGAACCGGTATTTAGCTTTAGAATCAGCTAGCTTACATCAAACAGAAGGTGAACAATTTGTGGGACTGAAACGATTAGTACGTCGCTTTTGTAAAATAAACACTGTCTTAGTCAGTTAGTGGACGATCATTTAATAGAACTTCTAATAACTCATTCGCAAGCATCGTCTCTACTAGATATAGTACAAAAACGACTACCGTATCATAAATATTTCAAATATTTATTTAACTGAGCTAATTAACGGTAAAAACGAACTTTGTAAAGAAACAAAATTATAAAAATATATCTATTTAGAACATTGCGCTTTTCATAAGGAGCTTAAGGTTAGGTAAGGTAGGATAAGAAAGTATGCATCCAAAAACCATTGATAATATATACATACACATATCCTGTTTTTAAATGAAGCGAGACGGAAATAGCGGTATTAAGTGTGAAAATACGCGTCTGGTAGAGTACTGAACGGCCATATGCGGGCTAGGTTCGCAACATTACCTAGAACTAGAATCTTCTTGAAGGATATTCCGTTGCAGGCTACAGACACTGTCTAAGAGATATTTCCGTTAAATATATGAATGTTGTTCCATATTGGCATGACTCATGTTCCAATATTGATCGCATGAGATTTACATTGAATAGTGAGACTGAATGGTTTCATGAACTAATAGGAAACTAGTAAAATATCTTCTAGAAACGTAAAGGGTTCTGAATAAAAGCAAAATTGCGCTACTCATGTACAACACAAGTTTTAAGTAATTTAATTTTTGGATTATTGTTCCGATAAAACAAGAAAGCACTTTTCCAACATCCCCGCTGAAAACCTGTGATAAAAAATTGAAACAAAAGTCTCACAGCGTAGGGGTTTAACTAGATTTTATTTTGCGCACCCTCCCCTTATTGAGTTAGCAGGATTAAGCACTTCAAGGCTGTCGAACCGTATATTTACAGGTACAGCTAGCAACTATGTTTGAAAAGGACCAGCATAAATTGAAACCCCGTCCAGCGTTTTGTTAGATCCGACAGAAAACTCGATTCAATTAAAATGTAATTAAAATTTTCGTTTGCATTGCCCGTGTTTCCGACAGGATTTTAAGGCTATTAGTAACGTGTTATCGACATTTTATTTTTAGTGCTGTTGGTGTTGGTTTTAACGGAAAATATTGGATAGTACAAAAAATAAAGTGAGCCGTTGCGGGACGCCTGACTGATGTGAAATATCGAAATTATTTTGTACAGATAATACGAGTATATATGCATTAAAGGACATTTTATGAAAGGAAATATAATAAAACTATTTATGGCATAATAAAAAATAAAAAATTCAGGTTTATTTAAAGAAAAAAAGTCTTTATTTTGCAAAATTATTTAATATACCTAATAAATGCAAAATTTATTTCATATATTTTATATTTTTGTTTCATACTAGCGAGCTACTTAGCGTGGTGACGCATTACAGTCGGTCTGACCCGCCGCATTAGTTGTTTCACATCAAAAATTAAACGATGCTCAACACTGTGAATAATGCCTGTATCCTGGATGCGTTTACTAACACGAACATACACATGCACAAATATACAACTAGTAGATACTACTTTGTAAGTGATACTTGAGCTTGCTTCGCGAAAAATCCCGAAGTATGTGTACTGTATGGACGGAAACTTGTTGAAGTAGCGCTCACACGAAAACGTGTAAGAGTATAACGAACTCGTAGGAAACAATTTAATTTAAAACCTTTTAATGCCACACACATACAAGAGACGAACAATAAATAATATTTAGTGATAGGATTGGTCTTTCGGCTAGCTTCGCCCGCGGGTTTTCGAAAAACTACATCATTTCAAATGCATCATTATTTGTATTAATACAAAACATGGTCTATAAGCGGGACAAGTTTCATGTCTAAAGGTTTACCCGTGAATAAGTAACAAACATCCGAACAACTTTACATACTATCACATTAATAATATTCCTCATGTTAAATATAAATGTAAAAACATGCAAAGAGATGAGTTGAAGACCCCTTCCCAGTTGACACTAATAGGGTGCATTTATTATTATAAGAGCAGGAAGATAATAATGAAATATGATCTCATTCGTTTAGGGGATAATATGTGGATCACGTGACAAATATTTTAAACAGTATGTGTCAAGTCTAGGTTCAAACTACCTTGCGAAGAAGTGATGTTCACTAAGGAGGCGGCTGAAAGGGAGAGGGAGGCTACCTCCTCCCTTCCTTCTCGCAGCAGACGCACCGGACGTCGGAGGGCGTTAAATGACCTCGAGCTCCCATTAGATGCCAGCCTGCGGGTGGCGGATTTGGGGCAGTCCGTCACCCGAGTAGAAGCAGGCCTGAGACGGCGGCGCGAGTGTGTTTCACGCGCGCCTCTCTAGGAAGATGTGCAGATAGATTAGCTGCACAATGGGACGGAGCCTGCCAGGTCATCCACTGGCGGGCCGATACCTGTCGGGGGTGCGGTGAATGCGCGAGCGAATCCCGTATCTCCGGCGCTATAGGTATGCTGCATGAACACTGTGTGGTTTTAGTCGGTAAAAGTCTGACATCACCCGTCGCCTTCCCCAGGGCGGGTATGAATGAGCATATCCACACGTAAAAAAAAGGTTGAAACTACCTGGCTTGATAATGAGATATTTATCAGGCTTTTTATCTTGACCTACACAAAAATGGCTCCAAGAATGAATTAATATAATGTATAGATGAATGATGAATAGATGAATTAATGTTCATCATCATCAGCCAAAAGGCCGTATTTGCGATACCTATTCAAAGATTTTATTATTAAAAAGAAAGAAAACATGTTTGATTTTGCAACACTATTAAATACAGTGACAAAATAAACTATAATCCTCTTAGAAACGTCTTCTAATGAAATGGTAGCTTTCATAGTTCTTGAAGTTTATCGATAGGGTTAACTTAAACATTTGTAAACTTGTTGGATAAAAACTTCGCCTCAAAGAGAGAAGCTTTAGCAAACTTTCGGAAGGTAAAGTTTGAGATTGATCTTATCTTTGGCGAGGTAATTTTTCACGAATTAAAAATGATTTTGTACTATAGTAATTATATTATAAATTAACAATGGTTTTTGGTTGTTTAGATTATTTATCCAAAAAAACACAAAAAATATCTATCTGTATTAATATGTCTATCATTGATTGCTAGTTCCTCAACATTTGATCTTTATTTTCTGACGTGTGACGCAATATTGTCTGAGATAGCCGTTTGGCGGCTTATTTAAATAAAGCATTTTTAATTGCTATTTTTTGAAGAAGTGCTTACATAATTTAAAAATAACCAGTTCGTGGGTTTGATAAATATTCTGAGATGGATTACACGAACTAGTCAAATAGATTTAATGTCAAAATATTCACTCATTCATATTCAGGAATTAAAATGTTTGACAGTAACCATGGTGATTCATACATGAATTGCCCAATGTGTCCTGTTTAGCCCGCTGATCTCAACTGAGCGCAGATACATAAGAGCTATCAAATATTGGCCCTTTGTAGAGATTCGTGGGTACATAAAACCAATCTAATATCGTTTATTAGATTCGATGGCGATCGCTTTGTCGTAATAATTCAGTGGTAGTTCTATGTAACGGACTCGATTAGGGAGAAACTACATTTCTCCCGTTATAATAACAGCGATGTATAACCCTGCTACGTCGTAGCTTCGTAGTCAGCTACATGTCTACGATGTAGCAGGTTCGAACAATTACAGTTAGAATACTAAAAAAATGATGGTACAGTGATGGTATAAGCAGAAATTTATATAATTTTTGCAAATACTGATATTCTACTATATTATAATTATTATAGTTGAAATGGTTGTTGACCTCATTAATCATAATAATTGCCATCGATATAATTATGATATAGATCGCATACTATATTAAGTTATTCAGGATATTTAAAAAAAAATGCCCTGAATCTATAACTAACTTTGTATTATCACCCTGAACAATATTTGTTCTGCAACCTTAACCAATACTAAACAGTCAACTATATTTGTCTCACATAAATCCTTACTATAATCTGTCTGGACTTTAAAATAGACCTTGACACCTGAGTTTGTTTCGGCGTTTCTTCTCAGGGATAGTCATAGGAAATGCCGACGCGATTTGTTAAAAAAAATCGTGTAAAAGTGACTGAAAAATCTTTATTTCAAAATAAATAATTTATTTCATAATTTCATTATATTACATTTCATTTAATTACGAAAACAATGATATTTAATTTTCATTGTTTCTTCTTGAAGCATCTAAATTTTACGTATAATACTTAAGTCGAATAATGTCAAAGACGCGGGCGTGCGGTCCGCGGTAATGCATTCATGCGACTAGTCACCCCGCCCGACGACCGTCCGGCCTGTTGCGCAATTCTACCTATTTACCGACGCCGACCCGCTGTTTGTACGGACGAATAAAACGATAGGTTAATGGGGTCACCAGAGGCCCTAGTGTAAGTTTTTTTTGACAAACTCGATTTAACGCATCGAACGCGTTCGGCGCTCCAATTGGTGGAGAGCACGAAACGGACCAATCGGAGCACCGAACGCGTTCAATGCGTTAAATCGAGTTTGTCGAAAGAAACTTACACTAGGGCCTCAGATATGTAAAAGTTTTCTAGAACTTACGACGAATCGTTTTGGATAGTTCTTTAATACATTACATAGTACAACTACGCCAATTAAATAATAGTAGTCGAATGGGTCCGTTGAGAATATTTCATCTATATCTGGTGACTTACCTTTCTCTTTGTTTTATTGTATAAGTCGCGTGTCGCCACCGCAACCCGTCTTAGTATATGCAAACAACACAGTATGTATGAAAAAAAAAAACAGTGTAAATATGGAAAGTCATTGAATACAGATATTAGAAACGTTGTATCACGCAGAAGGGTTAGACAGAGGTTTACTATTGTACACCAACATTTCGCCGATGCGCCGATATTTGCGAAATCGAATCACAGTTTAAAAGTCCTTTCCATTCTTTGCATCTCCGTTACCTATTCGTCAAACTGTTTGTACCTTTGACCGGCGGCCGGCAACCAATCGTACGTACGTAAAAACGTTTCTATGAAAATTCCCAGGGTATTGTCATCCACATTGCTGTCAAATTGTCAATAGATTCACAAATGCTGAAAAATGGAGCGTTTTATTCCGTACGTTTACTATTTATTTTATTTTCGTCCGTACGCGCTTTTGAACTATTGGTTTGTCCTAGATATCTTTTTAACAACAACCACACCAGGATAATTAGTAACGATTACTTAAAAACGATGAACGATGTCTTACAAATAAAAAGTTATTTATTTTTGGCGTTCAATTTAGATACGAACCTCTAAAAGTGGAAAGATAAAACGAATGAAAATGTAACAGGAAATTGGAACTTTATATTTGACAGCTGTCTATAGAAGAATAACATTTACAGAGTAAACAATACAAAACAAACCAGAATTTCATATTACTTTACGAAATATTTTTGAAAGGAAATAAGATATTTTTCCAATTATTATCGCAGACTATCTAATTTCAACATTCGATTATAATATAATAATTGGATCGTTATAGGAAATCGAGTAAAACAAGATTTTTGGGCAGTGAAAGTAAAATATTAAATATTAAAAATATTGAATCATGAAAATATCAGATATGTTTATGGTGTAATGAAAAAAAAAACTTTGTTAAAATAATATATACAAAGTCCCAAATGAGGTTTTATAGCAGGCAATGTGTTGCCAACACTTTTTTAATAAAATCGTTATTGCTCGTGACTTGTTACACTTAGACTTTGACGTAAATATATTTTCATCCTTTTGCGTATTGATTTAAGTACTAAGTGATTTTAGGAAGATCACTCTGAGCAGAATGTCCTAATCTCAGCGCTATAACCTGAATGTTCATATTTCAGTCAGTTTCTTGTTATATGTATGTATACGGATAATCATTAATTCGACGCATTTAAATGTTCATGTATTATAGAGTTCAACATTCTTTATTCCTGGGAACAAGATAAAAAACGATTTACAAGATCAATTACGATATATTATGTTCTATGGTTTATACTAACTTGATAATTTTACTAGCGTATTATTGATCCATTGTACCGCGCTTCATCCATCCCTATACATAAAATCGAATATTTCGGGGTAAAATTTTGTTCAGCTTTCACCATTTACAGAGCTTTTGGGGAAAGTTCAGCGTATTGAACTAACGGGCCGAACTCCACAGGCGGTCACGAAGCAAAAAGTTGAATTAGACCTCAATGGGGATCAGCAAGATCAGTAAAAAATTGGCGCCCAACTACGGTGAACGAAATAGCAGGATCATTAATGTCACCTCTAGATATTTCATGTTTTTCTAGCTACTTTATCACACCGCAAATATAATGTGTAATTGACATAAAAATAAGCTTTAAGTTTTATCGTATGGAATTTTGAGAGCCAGCACGCATTAGCGATTTTTAGTCGGCCGTTAGTTTAGTAGGGATAATTTTCAAAGGCATAATTAAGAGTTTAGTTTATAAACCCGACCCATAGAAAGTAAAGTCGGCCAACAGCGTCGTGTGTAGTGCGCGCTGGTTTTTATGAACATAATACAATAACGTAATATCCTATCACGTTACCACGTAACGTTATACAATTTCTGTTATTTCCCAGCTTCGTGTTGCTGTATTAATTAATTGACTTGCAGAATTCTCCTCAATGGACTAACTACTTAAGCACTAATAGTCAACTAAGTAATTAAGCAACGAATATTAATCAATGGGTGTCTGTTCCGTACTCCGAATACCTTCCTACAATTTAGCGCAGATATCTTGGAGGCAAAGCTCTGTTTCAATTAGATCTGTGTGGCGCAAATTTCATTACGTGGCTTTGACTTTTGACGATGCTGTCTGTGATCTACAAAGGTTTGCGCAAGCATTCCTCATCATTGACTCGAATAAATGGATAATGAGCGTCTCGACTATATTAATGATATCCGGGTACATTTCCTGTGAACATAGCCGGGTAGTTTTCACCCGAGTCTTGTGACATTTAATATCGCTTTGTACCTGACGTGGCTGTCTGTAATGCAAAGCGTTTTGTGTGAAACTTCGGTCTTTTGCTGTTCAAAAAGGGTAAAGAATTCAAAACATCGTCGTGTCGAAATTATGTTTGCAACGAGTGCAAAGAACTTCAGTTGTTTACCGACTTTCAAATGCAAAAAGATTTCTGCGGAATAATATTGCAGTTGTGTTTGTGTTAATATATTTTGTGTTGACAGAGAGCTTTTTTAATCGAACATGGAACATCCTCTTTTATCAAAATTATTTTCGATACAAAGCAGACTAGTGTGTAATGTATTACTAGTTGTAGGTAAAGTAGCCATGTTATTTGACAAACAAAAGGACAGGTGGACAGGCAGCACTATACTGAATTGGAACAAATGCAAGCGATTGCACATGCGGCGGCGCGCCAACCGGAATGTAACAATCAGCCGCGCTACTCAGACAATCCATTCTTGCAACATATTAGACAAGCTTTTTTATAAAGTTTAATCGAGTTTCGCTTTTCGGATTCAGATTGGACTGGAATAAATATGTTAACATTTCTTATATCAGGGTACTGTTGAAATACGCCAATCCTTCTACAGCAATAACACATAAGAATGATGAACAAAACAAAACAACAAAATATTTTCCCTCCCTACGTTGCTTCACTTAATGGGTTATAAGAAGTTAATTTTACTTTGAAAATACCGTTTTTTTCTGGATTTCCTATTGCGTCATCCGAGCTATCGAAATGGAATCGCTTGTCCCCGATACGTTTGATCTTATCAGGGACTTATATTTTACAAATAAGTTTTATCAATGTGTGGCGTTTTTGTCTCAATTGTCGAAGTAGTCAACTATTCTACTCCTCATCTCGTCTATTATTCTACTTCAAATCGTATTTTTACCGTACGATAATTGAATCTCAACCATACCCCAAGACTCAAATCGTTTTTACATTCATGAAATCAGGATCTACCAGGATTGGAAATAATTTAATTTAGTAGCCTCCACGGTTATTATAAAATCGGAGAAAAAAAAAGCACGCGGTAGAAAAGTCAAATAAGAAGGTACCCTAGTGGCCACCTGTCGCTTCTTGCGGTTCTGTCTACTAAGATGGGCACTTACTATTTTTTATTAAAACACGGTTTGAAACGGTATCTCGGCACTACCTCTTAAATTCAAGTAGAAATCATTTGTTCTTCAATATGGACTATAAGGAGACCTCTTATGGCTGATTTTTTAATAGCTGGAAAAACCTCAGATATGTTATTCCTCTGATAAGTAAGTCCATGTAAAAACTGTTCCAATTTCAAATTAACAGCTTCTTTTTAAAATATTTTTTTAAAGAACTTATCTCTATCTTTTGTCGTTGGTCTGTAAGGGATGATATGTATAATTCTCTCGAATTGGTTTCCATCAGTATGCATACCTAATGTGTATTGATCGAAATCAATCCTGAGATAATCTAGATAATCCTGGACCAAATTAGTTCGTGTGTAACTAGATACTAGACTAATATGATGATTGAGTTAGTTTGATTACGGAGGCTCAATATCTGAGCAGGTTGTAGCTACATAGCTAACGCGCTGATCGGTCGATCTGCGAAGTTACGCAGCGCTTGCCGCGTCTGTAGATGGGGACCATTTTTCAAACATCGAGATCCCTCCGTGCTCGGAAAGCACGTAAAGCGGTTTATCCCAGGTGTCATATGACAGTTATTAATATAACCTATGACAGTTATTATGGATGTCAGCCCAAAAAAACCTGACAACCAGTCTAACCTTAGAGTATCAGTGTCTCCTAGTAGTTGGGTGGCGGAGGTGAAATGGCAGTCGCTCTGTGTAAAATACAGATATTCAGTCGCAACCGGTTAGATCGGCAGCTGACCCCAACGTAGTTGGGAAAAGGATAGGACGATGATAAATAACAGAGGTTGATCTTAGGACCGTTGACAGCCTAGTCCAGGAGATAATTCTCGAGCAATAGATAACGCGAAATGGGATTTATCAAAAATCTATTGCGGTAATTGTTCGCCTACTTTTTTAATCTTGTAATATTTCAGTTTACCTTTTAATTTTTAATAGAAAAATCCCAACAATACTGCATGACCCGGGGATCGAACCCAGGATAACACGCTCAGCAGTCGCTTGCGACCACTGGACTGAGTCGTATTGTGTATAAGTAAATGCAGACCACACACTTACGATATGTTATGCTCTCGTTATTATCTAACCCTGTATATTAATCAACAAATATCAGATATCAAAAGATCCTTTGTCTGTAGTTCATTGAAATGCTGTCAAAGAGCCGATACAATGGACGCCAGAACCACTAAATATGGCTAAAGGCAATCTGGGCCTTGTAACGCCCTGCGGGTGGGTTTCCAGACTTCCCGGAACCGTTGTCTGTTATTAATTAAAACTATACAATGTGATATCGTTGCTACGGGTTTAAGACATGTCTCTGTATATTTATCCATGAATATAGATTCAATATGAATACACGAAGGTGCAATATTGAACATAGGCAAGGGTGTACTATTGTAAGTACACCCACATTTCACCGATGCTGTTATTGAATCCCATGCAATAGCTATGAAATGCTAGCTTGTTGCTATTGTATCTACCAGGCACAGTTCCACAGTTTCTATAAGTACAAAAAAAAACCCAATAACACTTTGCCCGACCCGGGAATCGAACTTAGGACTTCACGCTCATCGGTTGCGCTTGCGATCACTAGACCAATGAGTCAATATAAATACATTAAGCACTTATATTGAAGCCAACGCTATATCATATATTAATTAAATTATATTGAGCACGGTATTTGGTCCAAGCAACAAATATCTTAGTGATAGTAATGTGTACAATATGTCCAATAAGTGCAGGACGAAACCGAGACGAAAGTATAAAAATAAAAGTAGCATTTAATAGTGAAAAAGTGGCAAGTAATAATATAAAATAACATAGCATGACGATTTTATTCCCCGGAAAGTTACACAGAGGCGTGATATTGTAAATTCATATTACGCCGTGTAATATAGGGACGAGTATACATATTGCCACCTACCGGGAACAGATCTAAACTCCAAGCTCGCTTGTTTTGTTTTAACAATAGGACACTATATCTCTTTAACATTAACCCGGGACCTATCTATTTAAGATAATACTCTATGAAAATGATCGACAACCCTGGACTGAGCGTCTGTCAATAAACAAATTTTCATTTGATTCACTGGAAACACCCCGAACTGTTAACACGTGCACAAGTGGAGTACACGGCGTTAATTAACAGCATTCAAATACAGTCTTACAAACGAGCTTTGAATTGAATCTGCGTGCCTCAAAGGATACGTTTACTCTGCTCAATAGCTAGGTATATGATACGAATTTAATGACAGCACTAGTATGCATACGATTTACCAAACAGCGTTTAGTTTATGCTAAAAACCTTAATTATACTAAAGAAAAACTAGTTTTTTTTTTTTCTTTAAAAAAACGTAGACGTTCAATTGGAATAATTCCTGTATCGTGGGTGCGTTTACAAACACATATACTACATACATAAAGACCCAGACCCGAAACAACTATATTCTATATACTAATATTCGTCTTTATTCGTCTTCTATATATAACTATATACTAATATTCGTCTTTACCTCCAATATGATGATGTTGTGCCCGTGACTTTGTCCACGTATAAAGATTTTTACAAATCTTGAGATCACTAAGCACTTAAGTTTCTTGCCGGTCTCGTCTCCATAAGACCAACCAACTTTTGGAACTGTGCAACTAGAATCATGATATTTTAAAAATAGCGGTAAAGGACCGCATTAAATAAAAATGTTTGACTTTAAATGTTCGCATTAGTACCTAGTCACATCGATTTACAAGATTTTTTCTTGTGATTATCATTTTTGCCATTTCAATTCAAATGACTAATCGATATTACGCGTAAAATAGAGTCACCACCGCACATCGATAGCAATAAAATGTAAGCTCATGGAAATTATGATCACGAGAACATACACGCGAGTGGAGTCCGCCATATCAAGCGTCATCATGGCCGAACAGACACGAGAGCAGTGACATTATTTTGTCGTCGCATAATCTCGTATACAAATAGGTTTTTAAATGCATTATCTCGTCTTGTTAAGATGACAAAATTCTGTCACAGAGCACATTTATTAGCTAATCAATTTTCGCTCTCAGGTAGGCAGGGCTAAACTCCAATTAAAAACAAACATCTGATGGTCTAGGGGCATTCACGACACAAATATAATTTGTGGGAAAAAAAAAACACTTTCGATAAACCTAAAATCACTTTACGTCATAATCGACAACCCTATTTTATGTAAGTATTTTCCAGTGGACGACGCGTGGGTAAATATCTCACTTAAAACTAGAGCAAACACAAGATAGCAAGCACCGAACAGCGTGTATTAAAATATTCAGTAATATGCATGCACATGTTTATGTGTGTCCTACAAAGTGAGGGTAATTGCGCAAATATTAATTCAGCTTTTGAATTTCTGCTCAAGGTAAATGTCGAGACGAGTAATTATGCAATTCATGTCGGTAAATTAAATACGCTTTGATTTAGTCGAAGTTAGCATTTTCGTGGATCCAAAATTTTCGTTAATTATTCGTGCTAATATGGCAGTCATTTAGTGTATGCTTTGTTAGTAAAAGCGTTGTAATTGCCGGATAATAAGTTGGTAAACTATAATAATTATCCACACTATTTTAAATACGAAATCAACTCTGTCTGTCTATTGCCTCATGAAATTTTACAAAGAGGTAGTCTGGGTCCTTGAGAAAGGCATAGACTTACTTTTACTATTACAGCAAACACTTATTTGATTATAAATACAAAGTACTTGTACACGTAGAGGAAGTCACGGGCAACTTTACTATACTTTATAAAACTGCTTACGACTTTTTAAAATAAAACAGTTTTCTAATTGTTCTATGTAAGAAGCTCGACTGGTGTATTATTGTTATTCAGTAATCATTTAAATTAATTCACGGATGTTTATGGTTGGCGGTGATAATTGAAATTTTGGGAGAAGCGACCAGTGCAGATCAGACACACGAGTACACATTCCTCCACAGCATAACAAATTCGAGATAAAAAGGGATGTTTGTTAACATCAAACCTTCAGACATGATGGCTTTTCACGAGCTAATGTCGCGTTAACAGGAATACGTAATGTTCCTCAGCATTATTCACTAACGAAAAGCTCCCGGCTCATATTTATTAACATATTTCTGTGTTTATTATATATTATATTTAAAATTCAAACGTGAATGTCCATTAAAGGTGCGATAAAAAAAATACAGACTTCAAACAGCATACGTTTTTAATTGCAAAAATAAAGGGATAGCAAAATTGTAACTGAATTTTTCCGTTTAAAGAGTTTATTGGGATTGGATAAACTCCCGATAACAGGCGATTTGCGTTCGGAAAAATCCGCCGAAAAGAGCCGGCGCGGCGGCGCTCATATTGCGACGCATAGCGGTATGCAGTTAAAGTTGCTTTTTAGTGGTTGTTTTTCTCTTGGCTAATCGAATAATTGAGTTTATGAGTCATTGGGAAATAGCTAGAATCACTACGTTTAGTATGTGGTTGGTGATGTCGGTAGGTTATTATTCTGCAAAACAAAAACGCTGCTGATGAGAGGAAGACTATTCCATTGCAAAGGTACAGGGTCAGTGCGAAGATTTGTTTCATTTTAAAACGTCATCCTACATTATTAAGTATTGCTGTATCGTGGATGCGTTTACAAACACAAATATTCGCATACACAACATTCAGGCTTGAAACAACAAACGGGGGGTCATAAAAAAAAATATTCCGTGCTTTGGAAATAGTACCCACGACACGTAGCACAGCAGTTAATCGTTCAACCACTGTGGATTCGATTGTCAGACAATTTTTCCACTCATTGTTTACAAATCCAATAAAATGAGGTAATGCTATAAGTGTCATCGTTATAATGTTAATATACGAAGACCGGGCCGAGGACAATCCGTCACGTCGGGCGCTTCAATTGAGTATAATTTGAATAAGAACCACTTTTATAGCAACCGAGTAATGATCGCAAGAGAGAAATTCTAGTTTGGTTTGTTTTTCTATATTGAATGGACTCATTTATGTAACGTAAATGCGACCAAAGTGGACATGGTACTTTGGGGTGCCGTAGGGGTGTTAATTAAAACTCTTAGATAATTATAGTATTTGTTATACTGTACAAACAATGTCCAACAAATAATTATTATTTACTCACTATTCAAAACTATCATTAATTGACATCCGATTAATATAACTTAAGCTTTGGCCACCTCCTGCCAGCCTTAATGATAAAGGCTATAAAGGCTACTGGAGTCATGATGAATAAAAATCAAAGACGCATCCGAGAATCTTTTGGCTCGAAGGACCAAATTATAATAAATGAAATATTTCATAAACACAAACACAGTATTACTAAGAAAGAAAAATATGGTATCTCATAAAAGTTTACAATAGCGCACATTATCAGTCTATAAGAAATCTTCAAAAGTCACCTTACGTTTCGTAAACTGGAAATTCATACATGATAAAAGTTTAATAGCCCCAGCGTAAACTCATAAGTCCGTAATACCGTTTACGAGTAAATCCGTAAAAGATCGCGTGCCGCCAGCCTAAGGTCAAATTGCGAGGCTAGACGGTAACTTGTTGCTCACCCCTGCAACTTCGTCATAACGATTTTAAAATACTTATTTACTTAACAAAGCGCGGTGCTTGGTGCTCCGTCGATGTCGCTATTGTATAGACGTTTGGAATTACGTGTAACCAGTCTTTTCTCACCTTGCAGTGATTAGTGGTTCTACCATTCTTAAGAATTCATATCATATGCAAAGAAAAATATTAAGTCGGAATCTGCAGACTGTCGGTGAGACCTACGCCAGGCTAGCATGCTAGACTAAACTCTTAGATCTGCTTATTGGAAAGCGAAGAAGAGGCCCGTGCCTAGAACGAGACAGTGACGGACTGAATTTATTTAAACATAGACAAATTACGTAATATTTCTTACAGTTTCCGTTGCATCCTTGAAACACTGTTTGTTAAAGGAAACGCTGAATTCATTTTTTTAAAAGCCTTAAAATGCATGTTATTTAATAATGATGCTCCCAGTATGTTTGTTTAAACTTGTGAGGGACTTATACGGTTTCAGACTTGCGGTATACCGCACGAGCGCGGCCCACGTCCCATCGGGCCCCATCTCCCCGTATTAAAGTGTGCATTGTATGATGCCTTTGTCCCGAAGCTTCTTGTCACAGGAAACCCCGCTCGCTCCAAGCTCTTTACGAGCCCTGTTCTCATCCACCTCCACATTCTATTTTTATGAATCAGACAGAAAAGAGCGTCTTCTTCCCCGAAGAAAAACTTAAAAGGCAGTTGAGAAACCAAACGCATTCTCCTAAGACTGACTTCATGTTAAACTATCTTGCAGCAAAATCGACACCAATTAAAAGGACCGTTTAAAATAAATTGTCATCGAACATTCAAATCCAATGTTGTAAAATAATAATTTTTTTTTTAACAAAAACGAAAACCGACTCCAAAAAACTCAAAAACAAAACTAATAACTAAAAAGCAAATAAAAATTAAAATTAAAAAACTAAAATTAAATTTAAAATTTTATTATACAATATAGTAGTTGAAGAATATTGAAGTCGGTGCCAAGTAAAACATAAAAGTAATATACCTTGCTGCTATAATAGCGACATTGAAACAACGAGTTCACGTAAAAATTGTCGAGTGCGAGGCGAATTATGCATCGCACACGACAAATGCACTTCGCCAATCGTGTCGGTTTATCATTGCATGTTTTACTTGGCACCGATTTCAATATTTTTCAACTACTATATTGTATAATAAAATATTTATTTTTTACTTTTTAGTTATTAGTTTTGTTTTTAAGTTTTTTGGAGTCGGTTTTAATTTTTACTTAAAAAATTTAATTATTTTACAATTTTGAGTGATGGGTAGACCTAGTAAAGACGCTTCTCTTGAAAAACTTTACAAAGGTCAAATGTATGTTGCCCCAAGTCGAGTGTAAACCTTAGACGGTATTGCACTATGTGATTTAAAATCAAATAAATTACTTAGCCGACCACATAATGAAAACGCATTACGAGAAATGAAAAGATTAAGACTGATTGAATGATTTTCAGACGCCAACACCTGACTCATTAAGAAAAAAAGCTCAAACGCGCTATTTGTCCTACAATATATCCTAGGATCCCATCATCAGATACTGACTTGGTGACAATGGGACCAACTTGGGAGCATACTCTTTCAAACAAAAAAATATTTTTTTATATCGGTCCATAATTGACGGAATGATCGGGTAACAAACATACAAAAAAAAAAACATACGTTGGAATTGAGAACCTCCTCCATTTTTGAAGTCGGTTAATAAACATGACAAGTAGTGCAGTGACAAATGAAAGTTTGGAAAAAAACAAACAGCCTCAAATAATCCGGCGTTAAACCTCCATTGATTAAGGTTTCGTTTTTATCCACATATTTGTGAATAACGCTGCAAATTGTTTGCAAAGGCCGAGTTAGTCCTCGAATAACTAATTCTATGTAAAATTGGAACTGCTGTATTTGTTTTTAGTTTTCCATCGTAGATACACGTGGGCAGTTTTCCTTCTTTTATAATATGAACGTGTTTCCGTGGAAATGATAATTTAATTTATCATGCAGACACTAAACACACACAACGCTTTATACATGATAAAGCTAAAATGTAGGGGTTCCGTTTAGTTGGAATGTAAATTGGACTTAAGTTGTTTTAATGTTTTTATAGAATATAGTTACGCTTTTAATTAACTGTACCTGGGTCTGTAATGTGGATGGATATTGGTAACCCTGAACAGTTACAAATTTCTTGCTGCTACTGTTAATTTCCGTACAGGAAAATCCAATAACACATTGCCAGGCCCGGAAATCTAATCCAGGACCTCATATTTAGCAGTTGCACTTGAGGCTAGTCCTTTGAGGCTGTTCAGTAAGATTAATTATATTTCAATTGAATAGTACTGATATGCTAAATAGACGCCTCCCCGCAATATCTTCGTATGACGTAAGCCGCACACGTGCCCAAATACAATAGGATAGGATTACAGTTCGAGTACTGACGAGGAAGGTAAAGTAATCCAATAGTCTTTAGGCAGAATTTCAGACGGAATTCTGAATATTGAATGCAGATGGTCCGAAAACGTAGTGTATTTAGGCATGTGCTAAATACCGAATGTTCTACGAACAATCTCTCTGTCTCCTTCTTACCCGTGCTGTAGCCCTGAGAGAAAGCACTTTCTTGCACCAATTAGCTAATCGCTCGTTACCGCGTAGCTTAACGCCATATCCGTTTGCGGTCCGGCGAATTGACCTGACGTCCGCTGAAAATTAAATTCTCAGTGCGCGTCTAATGACAATTTGAAGGATAATTGGACATGGAATGGGTTTCATGAGACTAGCATATTAGGAACAGAATTTTGCTGTCGATATTTTTTACGTTTGGGTTATCGTTAATTAATATTTACAGAAATATTAATTATCTTTGAAGTTTTGTGACATCTACATCTACCGTATTTATTTGTAAACAGTCAAAAGCTTGGGTTAAATAAATATTTATGTATTTTTTACTTTCAGAACGTTGCCCAATTCTAGGAATTATTCCACTGCCGTGGGTGTACTTACAAAAACAAATATTCAAATACACAAAAAAATAGACCAGGAACAACTAGGCCTTACAAATATGTATGTATTTCATACGAGAATCAAACTCGAGACGACACAACCACTGCGCCAAAACTTATGTAGGATATAAAGTTAATTTAAGTTGTAATTGAATATATAAGTAATACGTATGTTTATACGTCCAAAGTCTGGAATAGCAAAACCTTATTAAATGGTTTATACACTTAATTTGTGAAACCGAAGCTTGATAGTAAAACGCGTTTTTTTTATTAAGTTGGTCTCTTCTACGCGATGTTTTATCCTTCTCCATTTTCCTTCACATTTAAGCATAAAATGTTCTCACATATATTTGAATAATGCGGATGTCTAGATAGGATTTCTCGGCCGCGTTTTCCCTTGTATCCGGCGCCTTTTCTCCGTACCGACCTGACTCCAATATATTTTTCCGATTCAAATTCTTCAGCAATTTCCCTCATATAAATATTATTGTGTAAACTTGTGATTTGAATACATGCAAGTATCGAGTATGATGTTTATCAGATGACTGGAAAGTTGTCTTTGCGCAATTAGGCTCATTATTGACGATTTATTATATTTAATTTTATTAACATAATGATTAAGTTTAGATCACTATGTACGAGGTTATTTTCGATGTTCCCATATTGTATTTTCAATAAGGTAAATTATAAACATTTGATTTATAAGAGCTTCACAATGAAGGCGAGGCAGCGATAGTATGCTATGTCGTTATCTTTTCTTTCTATAAGTGGTTATTTTATTACTATCATGTTCGGTGTGATGTTCCACCCCGCCTTCTAAATGAGGCACTGTATACTATGTTGGTACTCACCGATCCTTTTCTTTGTTGTAGCGTTGGCCGCGATGCCGCGCTGTTACATGGTCAAGAAAGGGGTGCAGCGGCACGAGGGGCCCCCGCCATGCAGTCCCACCGAGGCGAGCGTGGCACCGCCATGTTACAGCCCAGCCGAGCATTCTGCGTTGACAGGTTAGACATAGTATTAGTAACAATTATCTAGCAGCCACACGAGAAGCCTCGCTGGAACTCTCTCGGAAGAGACTGGGAATCCTCCACAAAAAGGTGGGATACAGCCTTAATCAGCAATATTATAATAACGAACAGCAAGACAATCGAGAGAACGAGTTTAGGTCATATTATCTCCTTTTAAATTGCTGTTAAAATGTTAGAAGTATGACTACGATACTGTATATTGTTATAGGGACAAATTAAACGATAACAAATTTAAATTTGACCTTACTTTCTCAGCTGTAGGAATGTTAATAAAAACAAACGTGAGGCAGCTTTCTTCGGTACTTAGATTTACTTAACTTAGACTTGTCCAAAAATAGTAAAAGTTCACAGATAACAAAGTGAACGTGAAACTTTAATGTGTTTAAAAATCATTAAATAACAGTGTATGGCGGAATCTCTACCGTGATTTTGCTAACCTTTTACCTGCCATTGCTGCGCGTAAAATATTTGTAGGTTATGGCAATTTGTGCAGCGTTTTCGGCGGTTAAGTAAGGAACTAAAATCGATACCGTAAATTAATGTTACACTAAAAACGTATATCTATTTCGATAAATTTATTAAATGAATTGTAATGGTAAAGAACAAAAGTTTAAAAGTGTGAAACGATATAATATAACATATTATTCTATTACGAATAAAATTTTGTACAATGATCAGCTATTTTTATTGCTGGCTATACCTACTCATGTTAGAAATTTCATAAAACCAATTAGAAATGTTCAACCTTTTCCAACCAAGTTATTAGATTGGCGTTGCAACGAAATAAAGAAACAAAGCGTATGTCCAACCATCAACCAAAGAATCGTGTGTCGCTACAACCTTTTTATAAATGGTACCGACTTCGTAGAATTTTCGCTGCAATTTCATCAATATGCTTTTTCAATTTTTGTGTAAAGGTGAACCATTTTTATACGATTAATACCAACTTTTTAATTTAAACCGGGTATTGTTGGGTAAATTCCAGATTCCACGCGGACGTTATCGCAAACAAAAACTATTTACAGACGAGCGGCACTTTTTGAACAACAGAGATAACTGCTCGTCGGCGGTCTACTTATCTCTTTGTTCAAAAATTATAGAGGAAAATAATGAGGTATACTAACTCACCAGATGTGATATCTGGGAATTTATTAAGAGTTTTCCTCTACTACGATCATAGATTTAGAATGTAAAGATGAACAATGACAGCTTGTAGGAGATACCGAAAAATAATATGCATATGTGTTAGTGACTGATATGTCAGATGAAAATAGGGTTGTGTATTTGCTTTGTCAATTTAGAATAGTATCGATAGATTAAATCTTGCCCTAATGAATAGAGTTATATATGCTATTAAATGAATCCTCTTATAAAAAAATAATAAACAGATAAAATCATTTTATTTGTGAAAATACAATGGGTTTTTAAGATGATGTTGTATGCAGCAAGCATCCACGCTCTTGCTCATGCACGTGCCTGTGACTGTGTCCGGATGCTCGAATTTTGGTTTTTGATAATACAGGTACCGACAGATATACAACATTTCTAAACATTATTATACAATTTACTTTCAATGAGATCTCTTTAGATCGGCTACAGACAGTCAAATAACCAAACAATAGTATCCTCCCAAGCTGTGTCTTAACTTCTCAAGATGTATCAACGGATTGAGATGAAACATGCCTTAGTTCTTAAGTTAGACTAATATCAATAAAACTGTATAGTTTCATTGTAATCCGTTGGTACCCCTAGTGTAAGTTTCTTTTGACAAATTCGATTTACTAAATCGAAAGCGTTCGGCGCTGCGATTGGTCCGTTTCATGCTCTCCACCAATCGGAGCGCCGAACGCGTTCGATGTAGTAGATCGAATTTGTCAATAAAAACTTACACCAGTAACCCTACTGTAAGATTCGCAAAAATATTAAGTATATATTATAATATAAAACATATAGAAAACTTCACAGGCGGACTTAAATATGATAAAAATGAAGTGAAAGTAACAATTATTCAATAGAATTAGAAAAAAAGATGCTGTACTGTCCACTAGCACAATATCAATAACTGTTAATAACGTTTTAGTTACCGTCAGATCGCATTATCCGTATGTCGATCATATTAATAATAAAAATATTATTTTTATTCATGTAGACCAGCGGTTCTCAAACTTATGTCGTCTACCACTTTGAAACGCCCACTTTAAAAATCAATTATTTTGCAGCGTCCCTTTTTTTTACTTTACCATATCTTAAAAACCACAGTGGCATTCATTTCTTTAATTAATTTAATTATAGTGTGCTTTATTAGTCTGGTCTGGAGTTTAAACCTAAATTCTAAACGAGACTTTTTTACCAGTGAGAGAAATTAAAACAAACAATCAATTTTATTTTTAAAACTATTCTAATGTGAAGGATGAATCTGATGATTTTTAACAAGTTTGTTGATATCAAGTCCGAATTTACTCAAAAACAGCCGCAAGTCGCCGCGTTCGTCTAGATGGCGTCGGCATTTTCTAAGACTATCCCTGAGAAGAAAAGCCGAAACAAACTCAGGGGTCAAAGTCTATTTTAAACTCCAGACAGATTGTAATGATGTAAGGGTTTATGTGAGACAAATATAGGGTGGAATAGCCTTTTGAAGAAAGTGCCATAACTATTTGAGCTAACCTGTCGCAACAGAGTGCAAGCATGCATCAGTTATCGTGAGAATTAATGAAATTAGGAGCGCTCAGCCTAGATCTCACTCACATTTACAATGTATAGCGGTTATATATAAGAAAAATTAAAATATCAAAATAATGAATTAAATAATATAATAATTAATGGCAAATATTGTATATAAAAAAAAGGAAACGCTAAAGAGCGGCTTAATTCCAAGCGTTTTTGTCATCTAAATAGTCCGAAATTTTATAGTCTCCTTTTTTACAAAGTTTAGATTTAATTACAATTTTGAACTTCTTTAATTTTAAATTACGTATATCATTGGGAAGCTTATTGTAAAAGCGTATACATTGTCCTATGAACGAGTTGCTTATTCTGTGGAGGCGCTTAGCATGTACAGCAAGGTTGTGTTTATTCTTAATGTTGTATAATGGTGTACGCAACCGAAAGCCTTTGACAAATCGCAGAATATGCCAAGAGCATTTTGCGAGTCCATCACCTAGTCTGGTATTTCCAATTTCAAAATATCCTGGAATCGTTCTATGAAATCACTGTGGAGGTTTTCCAAATGTTGGCAGTCCAAAAGTCGTCGTTGTTGCAGCATACTGATAAATTTGGAAAAAAGTGGAACTCACTCGCGATATCATTCTGTCATGTGATGAGGGTGATCCAAGATCTCTATCACAGAGTCAAACAGATTGTAAAATCGAGTCAGACGATTCCAAGTTTCTAGACCCAGCAGTTGTATACATATAATCAGTCAGTCAGTTAGTCAGTCAGGATAAGTCTTTTGATGTATATAGATTGATTGGTCTGGTTTTTTACTGTCCTCTGAATATTATAGTTTTATTTAAATATGTTCTTAAGGTTACCCTATCAAACTTTAACATTTTGATCTCGTGTTTTAAACGTATATTAAAATAGCTTTCAATTATGGTTTTCATTAGGAGATATTTATGAGTTTCCAATGGATCTTGGTCCAAAACATGATATTTAAGACTATCAAATAAATAGTGAGTTTTACGAAGAACTTTTAAAACATTTTTTGCAAAAATTAAATTATCCATTCGTTTCCCCTTCATGTTTTCTCGGAAGTAATTTTCAGCTGCGCTACACAATTTAATAACATCATGGGACGGGTACGTGAGATAACCTGCACCTGTTTTTGAGTAATCTCTCTTGATTATCAATGAGTTGTAATTAATTTCAGATGAATTTGATAATAAACTCTGGACACAGACATCACACCTTACCTTTCTCGTAATTCGTTTCACCACGTTTCCGGAAACGTACGACACAATCATCATCTTCATTTGAGATAAAGATGCAGTATTGTCGAATAGTACAGATTCATTCAGATTTATATCAGTTTCTTGGTCTTGATCTAAATAATTACTGTTCTGCAACAATTCTTTAAAAATATTGTTATAACTAGAAGAACTGTTAATTTTATCGATAGTTGACATGGTGTTATTAGACAATACTGCAATTTTTTCTAATTCTAAGCAATTACCACTTTCACTTATCTTAATTTCTGTGTGGCAGAGTAACCTTTTATACGCTGCAATAAAATTTTTGACGGTTGGGTTGTTATTAAACCCACCTTTAGACCTGATGGCGCCGAAAAATGTTTCTATGTGGTCCTGGGACAACTTATATGTAGGAAGGAATTTCAAGTTTTGTTTTTCTACGTATTGTACATAAATCCATTTCAGTGAGATAATATTAATGATAAAGCCCAAAAACCCTAAACGCCTCTGTGTATTTATAACAAGTCTGCCATCCGCAAATCTGAGGGATTGAAAATATTGATATACTTCATTGAGCTTGTTAAAAATATCTGTTTGATTAGTCTGACAAAGAGGTTTTTTGAAACCAAAGTTGTTTAAGTTCCTAGAATTGAAAATATCAAAAATATCATTTACGTGGTGAAGAAACTGTACAGTTGAATCAGAATTTTCGAATTCAGGAATTCGTAGGTCCTTGTCACAAACATTGATAGCAACACCCACTGACCTGCTTAACAACTGAGCAGCAAGTCTGACCTTCATCTTTTGGGTTTTGAAATCAATATGCCGAGCAGATAATTTGTTTGCGAGATGCAAACCCTCAAATTTCTGTAACGCCTGCAACTGTTCCACGAACCTAAATTGAATTTTGCATCCCATACTGTCATAAAATATCTTATGGTCTGCAAAGCAATTCCTAATCAGCTTAATTAAGTGACATGGATCAAACAAAATATTATATTTTCTATCATTATGAATAAAATATGGTCTATAAGGCGCTGTAGTTAGAGAAGCACCAAGTAATTGTGCCATATTGAGATTAGATGCGATCCCGTCAAAAGTTATTGCAACCACGACACAATTTGCATCGCTTAATAAATCAAGACATATTTTTAATAGTCTGGCTTTCTCAGACGCTGTAAAGCTTTTAGCCGGAAAGAAACCAACAGGTAGTTTCCAGTAACCATTTACAGCTACCACCATAAAAACTAGAATTTCCTTAGCAATTTCTATCTCGTCACCACACAAGTCATTACCCACGTTAACATAACCATAATGCTTTTTGCCAACTATTTCTGGCTCTTCTCTAATTTTGATTTCATCGAAAGTGAGATTGACGAAAACAGGTCCTTTTTTTGTCATTTCTAAAATTGTGTTGAGTGACTCTTCTGTGAACCCTGGCTCGCAATTTAAACGCGAATACCATTTTCGCAATGAATTTGCATGCGGTAAACATAAATCAAATTTTTCTCTAATATAATTGTAACTTCTAGGGCTGTAAAAATGTATGGTTAAAGCCAGTTTCTTGAGCTCGTCATCGTACTCAGCTGTGTGACTTATTTTTCCTGTAGCTCTTCCATTTACCCGGTTAACTAACTTTTGCAATAAATTGTTATGACACGCGACTTGAACGTCACTTCGATGATTCTCAAGCCCGGTCCTATGATTTATTTCTTTACTAACTTCCTGTAAAGTTAAAATACGTTTTCCCATCCTTTTAGTCCTTAGTTTTAAATTTCTTATGACCCTATCTTTTTCTGAAATCCTTCTTGTTAAACGTGCATTCCTGTCAATTAGTTTTTCTATTTTTGAAGCTAATGCTTGCTTTGAGAGTCCAGGCGTTGACCCTGGAGGTGAAGTTAGTTCCTCAGACGGAAGCTTAATGTCTCTATTTACATATGAAGACACCGATCTTCTTGGTTTCAATTGAATCTGTATAAATTTAAGTAATTTTATATTCTTTTTAGTAATAGCTACAATAGCGTATTCTTCTCTAAAAATAGACAAGTATTTTTTAAATTCATATAAAGTAAATATAGAAGAAAAAAACATAATTAGTAAATAAATAGCGGCGTAACGCGCATTTTCTTAATAATATTTTTCATTGTTGCCGTTGAAACTACAACAATATGACTATAAAATAATTAAAAATAACAAACAATTACGTTATTATATTATTAATTAATGGACAGCACTAGAAATAACTTACGGGTATATGTAACGTCGGTATTGAGCCTTTCATTAGCAAACGTCGGTGTTCTCTTTGTATAAAATACGTCTGCTCAAAATGTTTACTACAAACACATGAGTGCTTATTTGGAGTCCATTCTGGTCTATTTATGATCCGTATCCATTTTCCACGTAATTCACTATTCAATGGAAGCCTAAAATAGCCAAAGTGCTGGAGATGCCATGCTTCATGCATTAACAAGTTAAGAAATAGTTGGTGAAGCCGAATTAAGCTGATGGTGAAATTGACATGCTTCAGCTAATATTTTATAATATTATGGACAGATAAGTATGATACAAAGATTTATCCTTGTGCTATCCACTAGTTACTGTTTTGTGCACTGATAATGATAAGGTATAATATTACCATAGCTAGTTCCCTTAGGCCCGATTATTCAATAATCTGATAAAAATCTATCGACTTTTTATCGATATTCGTTAATTCATTTCTGCAGTCAACCCTAGCGTAAACATACATTTTAATATTTACACTAAATATTATTTATATCTTGTTTTATCTCCAAACGTATCGGAAGAAAACCTAATATACTATGGTAAAATTTGTTTTCTCGGCGAATTAATACTAGTACGCACACAAAATATGGTTTCAAAACGTACGATGAAAAAATCACATTTACCTGTGAAACGTGTAATTATTTGGATTATTTTTCTTTGTCACGTTACAATAGGCAAAAGAACATGACATTATGACTGCCTAAATTTCACTAATCGCCAATAATTGCACGATTATTTTATAAATTAATAAGATATATTTGACATTAAAGCAAGGGAAAGGATAGAAACCGATCCGTCAAAAAAAAATGTATCATACTGACATTAACATCTGTCTCTTTCTTTCTCGGGTAGTGTTCATATTAAAATGATATCTCTTTTCCACGCTTTGTTGGTCTTTTAGCGTAAGCGAAATTCTAAGTCTATGACTACGATCGTCTTTACCGTTGAGCAATAAATGTGCGCGCGCATATAACTTCTAATTATGTATGCAACGTAAGTTGACATTTTGGAAACATAGAACTTTATAAAATGAAGCAGTTAAGGGCAGGCGAATGAGTGCTGTCATTAATATTATATTTTTGTGTCAAAAAGCCCTATTTACAGCGTCATTTGCATAATTTTAGAATTTCAATAACATTAATCTTAAGATTTTGTAATGTGAATGACATAAAGATTAATAAGCGTGAATGCACAATGGTGCACCAAACAAACAATATTTCATTCAGTTCAGTTTTAATGAGGCTATTGAAAGAGGACGACCCGGGTACGTCTTAAAACTGCGGCCAGACACCGGAGGACGGGGAGCAGCGTCCTCTCACTAATCGGTGAGCCACTGCGATCCCCAAGCCGCCTGCCAAGCATGGGTATTATGGCAAACCCCCCCTTGAGGGAGGCCTTCGTTCAGCAGTGAACGTCTTCTGGCTGATGATGATTGAAAGAGGGAAGAAAATAAGAAAAATAACTGCATATTAACTTAGGTAGGTTAGTACGTATGCTACACTGAGAAAAAAGTTTTGTTAACAGTAGCATACATTTTTGCTGCTAGTAACATAAAAATAGGACTACTAAACTGAGTGCAACTAGTAGCTAAAATGATTTGTAGCTAATAGTAAAACGAGCAAAATCTGTTTAGCTATTTTAACAAAACTTTCGTTTCTAAGAATTAAAATTTGGCTATTTTTCAAGTAGCTAAACTAGTTCGGCCGTTTCTTTTTTTCAGTATATGTTAGTGTGATAGCTTTAAACATTTAAATCCTAACACACTACACTAAACACATAAGCAAGCTGTCACCTACGATCAAAAACTCCGTTCGTACTTTCGGTTGCAATGTGAATTTTCTTTTATTGCAGTTCACCCGGGTAACATAATACGTCCCAAGATAGGCATTTGGTTTATTTATTCATGACGCTACTGTCACGTATGTAATCCTCGGAGGGGTTGGTAGAAATGTGCTTTCATGCACTTACAGTCCACAGATGTAGATTTCCCAATGATACACGTATATCGGGTGTAAAAAGACTCTACAAAATAAGGAGCCACGGTTTCTTTCTATTTTTTTTGTACTTACCCATACCTGAGACCGACTCATTGAAGATTTATTGAAGGTCAAAGTCAAGTTTTACGTTTTTTAAAACGTAAACGAAAACAAAATTAAATTTCTAACGCACCCACGCATAATGGTTCCTTTCTATGTATACGTAAGCACAGTTAGGCGCGTTTCATTTCATCCTACTTTTTTATATCAAGAATAAAAATCTTTAATTAATTTTCACTTTGAAAAGTTGAGACTATCGTCATTCATTCATTACTGCTGGCTATGAAAGAGACTCAAGGAACTGTGGGTACTTGAGTTGAAAGAGAATATGGTATATCCTGCAGGAAATAGGCGATCGATGGTTTGGCTACACGAGTAGCGCAATTTTACCTACTATGAGCAACTAGCAACTAACAAACAGCGTCCCCATTAATTTGGTGAATTATATCATTATTATGTCAACATCAATATATCAACATGAAATAATTTGCTCATTGGCATTCTAAAATCATTATCTCCATTTGACTTTCATATTTCATCATTTAATTTGATGTTTAATGTATGTTATGTACCAAAAACATTATTTACATTACCTATTTAGCATTCCCGATAACCTGTATAAATCATCGAGACCTTTTCGTCTATTCTAGATGAATTAAGGTGTAATAATTGTCAACAAGAAAAGCACCGTTTTTGATGCCTAAACAAACCCGTATTATTAGTATATCCAAGTTTTTAAAACTTTTCCCTTCACTGGGATTACAACCACACTTATCTACATGTCACATGCACACACAACCAGACCCGAAACAACTATCTGTAGATCACACAAACATGTTTTCCGTGTGGCAATCGAACCCGCGACAATAAGCATAAAAATCAAATCACGTAGCCAATGCGCCAACCGATATTTGGTATATTATGACGGGTTATCAGAAATGCTCTTCATTATTTTACACACAAAATTATCGATACACGATATAATACTAGACGTATTTTACGTAAATTGAAGCTCAATTTTATTAGTTTAACGTTTAGAAATACGGTAGCTAACGACTTCCGCGCCGTGTAGGATAAAGTTGGTAATATAATTATTTAACGGCACCGTCTGTGAAACTTACGCGTCATAATACTGAGCTATTTGTAGTTTCAAAGTCGAAACAAGTAACTAAAATAAGGTTGTAGTAGCAAGAGTATTTAAGTGCAGTGAGCTTTGAAACGAATATATCTGGAGTGCATCGTCGTGGAGACCGTGAGTATTACTAATAGTTTTTAACAAACTTTAGCGCGCAAATCTTAACCTTATGTAGACAAAAACAAACGAAGGGTAAATATTTTTTGTATATTTATAGTTTCAAAGTCGCTATTACGTAATGAAAAACACTCAATAGGAGTGGTAAATAATTAAATTTAATAATTAAATTAAACCTATATTTATGTTTATTGAGACGAATATTTAACGCGTGCGTAGGATGTTTTATAAATAGTCAGTTATTATATAACTAACTTATTGAATAAAACCAGTATAAATTAACTGAAACGCCGTTAATACAATTAAACTCGTCAATTTATTTCTTGTTACCATTTCTAAGACTTTCCTCGTTACATAGTTATGAATTGGAAACTATTTTTTTTTCCTTTATTTATTTTTATTTTATTTATTTATTTTGCCCCACACTAGGATTTCTCCTGTGTCGTGGGTACAGTTTACAAACATACATGTCACATGCACACACAACCAGACCCGAAATAACTATTTGTAGATCATACAAATATTTGTTCCGTGCGGGGATCGAACCCGCGACACATAGCGCAGAAAGCTAATGGCTTAGCCACTGCGCCAACCGTGTCGTCCAGTAGGTAAACAGAGAGTATTGACAACCGTCCGAGGTCTTAGCACAGTTCATTGCAGGTTCGGTATTTGTAATCAGTGGTTTACCTTTGACCATTCAGACAGGACCATTCAGTGATTCTGTAAATTACAGCGTGGTTCGAATTCAATTGTATACTTTTCAGATACTCTGCGGTGTAGGGGAGAGTGGGGGAATTGGAGCCTTCTAACGGAAAATGTTGATAAAAATCAAATTTGTTGACTTTGTTATAAACTTTAATTAGGAACTTAAACCTCGTTTATTTGACCATGTTTTCATCACAGTTTAAATCAGCTACAGTCATGCATTAAGGTACAATAAAGATTTTACATAAAAAGTCAATGGCTTCCATTACATGCGGGTAATAAGAGCCAACTATTCAAGTAAAATAAAGAAATAAAGATCAAATTATTAAAGTAAAACAAAAATAGACAGACCCTTTAAGGATCCAAATAAAAAGCATTCAAAACAAAAAACCTCCTCTCCCGAGAATAGTGATTACATTTTCTAAGGAATCTACTGTCCAAGAAGCTTTTCTTGTTGTACGATATCTTTTACGCGGCATGTTAAACAATAAAAAAAATATATATATATACCTAAAATGTCCTAAAAATTCCCATTACCCGCTGAACACCATTTTTAAAAGTAATAACACAAATATCTTATTTTACTTTCAATCACAATTTAACGAATGACACTTGAAAGAAGATAAATCTAGTTATGTAATAAGCATAAACATAATACAATTAGGATATATTTTCATGCTTACCTGGACGCTGGCAATTGGCAATTTTTTATAAGCGCGGAGTGAAAAACACACAACCGTCCCTCGTGACTCAACGAAGAGCCCTGACAACTTGTGCGCGTCTGACGAACTTTCTCGATAGATGACGGAAATTGATGAGTGCTTGAGGTCACCCGAATGTGCATAAGTTCCGTCCAATCGCTATCGCTCCTATTACCCACCCGCTTTCATTACCCCGCGCCTCCCTACATACTAAAAGGGCATGAGACCATATCACGTTGATCTCATTAACGAACTCCGCTAGTCTGAAACTCTATTTAAATAATTTTAAAGAGATAGGTCATTAAAGCATCTGTAACTTGTTCTACCTTGTAACTTTAAAATTGGATCTCATCTCAATAGAATATAAATATCCGTCCTTCAAGAAAATGAGATACAATCTATTCCAAAGCGCAGTTTCAACTTATCATCGCACCTCGCCTTTTGAGTCAGTTCTTGGGAATTTAATTTGCATTCCTTATGTTCATGAGCTATGAATACATTGTTTCGTCTGCAATCTTAGTTGCAAAGGAATATAGCGTTGGTAATATGAAATTTCTGTGAAACGCGAAGTGTCAGCTACGCCCTATGGCAATAGAGGGTTGAAACTGCACCGTTTTGTTTTGTGAAACAACGAAAGTAGCTGAATATTTTACAAAGATTTTTTTATGAATGAAAACTTTATTGATTTAATTACTTTTTGTTATTAATTATTATAAAACCGTATTTTTAACTACTATAATGGTTAGTTAGAACAAAGATTATCTTCTCTAATAAGGAATATGTTATCTTTTTATGTCGCTAACTGTACGCTATAACAGTTATTTTGATTTAGTCGTTGTTTAATTTATTAGAGTGATTTGTATCACTAAAACACTAATTGTTTTCTTTATAAAACCAACTAAAGCTCTAAATAAGACGATAGTGATTCTTTTTTATCTTGGCTACTCTCTGTAAACCACATAATTGTTGTTGTACTTACGTATACGCCACTGCCGGGCGTTAAGTCCTGGGTCGGGCAATGGGTTTTTCTAGTAGAAAATTCTTACTGGCAGTCCTTATTTGGAATTGTGCCAGGTAGCTAGCAATAGGTTTGTCCACCTAGGGACCTAAAGGGCATTGGCGAAATGTGGGTGTCAGTACTACACTTTTATATAGTAAGTACATTTTATATTAAACAGATCATTGAGGCTCCCACTGAAAGTACAGAGTTGATAATACAGTGGGCATATTGGAATGAAACTGCAATTATAATATTAATCTCTGTATTGTTCGCAAGGAGCGAACCCAACTCGCACAAAAACTTCAAATACAATCTTCTTTCAATAAAGGTCCATCACATCGAAATAATATGTCCTTCTGAACAAGGAACAAGGTCCATCACTGAATCATGTCACACATTGACGTCTTTTCAAATACTTCTTCTCTTTATCGCTCACCAGTATTTATGCCAAAGATTGTATCCTGTTCTAAAAAACCTCTACAATATCTAGCTTGAAGCTTAAATCTGTCTATACTACAAATTAGAGCGAACACTACTATACTAAATAAATTCCTGCGACTTCTCGCTCTATTTTTTAGTTTAACTAATTATATTTCAGATATATTCTTACTGTCTTAATATTTTATAAAGTGAAATTCCTGTGTCGTAGGACTCGTCTCTCTCACGCACAGATATCTAAACCTCAAAATATTTGATCCGCGCCGGAAGCGAACCCGCCCGATAAAATATGGAATGCATGTGCAATATTTTAGCATTGTCGGCTATTGGTACATAATTTCTTTATTTTAGGCACTTTAACAATATGAACACTAACAAAGGAAACTTTTGTACCTTTTAAATGACTATAAATTATAGATGGACTACGTATTCAGATCACGGTCTCAGTAATTGCGCATATCAGTGTAATTTATGTGATCAAAATCTGTTTATCAAGTTCATAAATTGACGTGAATTGAGGTTCCGTAGCTTTATCCGGCAGTGAGTATTTAGTTAGTGTATCGAAGTGCCGAATATAATGACTTTATACATCGATAAATGGGGAGAAAGCAAATGAGAAAATACAGTTTAATCAAAACGTACGTCCGTGCGATTGTTTGTGTATGTAAACCACCCGCCCACCCACGATACAGGAATTATTAGTAGTGAGAGGCGGAAAGGTTAAACAAATTGAATTTGAATTTGTATTTATTATACCTGCTTTTGCCTGTGATTTCATACGCGTGGAATTTATAATCTGATATTTTCCTGCCGTAAAATGGAGCTTATATTTTAAGTTAGACCTCTAGCAATACATCGGTGAAAACTGCATTCAAGTCCATGCAGTAGTTTTTGCGTGTTGCGTGTATAAAATTACAGACACAAAAATTCTAAAAACTGTTGTTTTGGCTTCTGTTGCTCTAATAAAGACCCCCATATTACCCCAGTTTTTCTCCAATATCCATAATGTACAGACATCGGCCTGTTATAATTTTATTATATGTACAGATATAGATATTTTAGATAAGTTGACATCATGGATGGAAAATAAAATTGATTTAAAAATAGAAAGGTACATATGAAAAAGAAGTACGCATAAATTATAAACATATATACTTTCTGCTTCGCTCTAAAAAATCTGCATTACCTGTTGCCTCGTATCATACAAATATTAATTCATAACAGGCGGTAGGTATTCAAATCGTCCATTCTGATACGTAGCGCAATATTCATTGAATTTAATACTCTAGCTCCGGATCTCTAAGAATCCGCCAATATTGCGCCGGAGCCGACAGGTGCGGCAATTGTAACGAATATTCAATGGAAACTGGATTATCCGTTGTATGAAACGTATCGTATCTCACACGGAGTAGTTGCGAGAATATTGACGGGTGCCTCTTCATATGTTTAAAATTGGCCCTTACCTAATATTTACCTATACTCGGATTGTTTAGGTACTTAACTAAAGGTAAACAAGCTTGATGTGACTTTTTACACAAACACATATTAAACAAATAAACTACTGCTTAAACTAGTGGTTCAATTGATTTGGTAATCGTTATTGTTGTTTTACATTGGTTTTTAGTCGCGTTTTATTTTTAAACTGAGTTTTTAAACAAAAAATATAAAAAAGACACATCAAGATTGTTTACCTTTAGTTAAGTACCTAAACCAACCGAGTATAGTAGTGTGTTGTTTACTATTTGTTACTAATATTGGTGTATTTTACAGTATACGGAGTTATACTGATATTTTTTATGATTATTTCAGAAGACAGCTACCTATTTTGAAAGATTTTAACACTAGCCATATTGCAACCTCTAATAAAATCAGACAGCTTTCGTAAAGATGAACATACTTACCACTGTAGGAACATATTTTACATATTTATAATGATATTCGAAACTAATCTTTCTATAAACGGTTGTTCAAAATTGATTTAAATGCATTTTTACTGCTCCTTTAAAAAACTAGGATTTTGATTTGACGACACGGTTGGCGTAATGGTTGGGAGATCGCTATGTGTCGCAGGTTCGATTCTCGCACGGAACAAATATTTGTTTGATCCACAGATAGTGTTTCGGGTTTGGGTGTATGTCCATGTGTATATATGCGTTTGTAAACGCACCCACGATACATGAACAATTCATAAAGTTTAACGTTTCCTAAAAAGAAAAAGAAAGAAAAAACTCTTTGCGATGCACAAATCGCCATTAGCATTCCATATTTTTTTATTGGTCAAACATCGGCCGTTCAATAAATTGAAATAAAAGATTTCTACGGTATTTTATCTTTGAAATCGCCCGAACAAGCCTGTTAATTACCGATTTATACAATAAGTACTCCTTTTGCATTTATAGCTTATTAGATAAACAATACAGTATGTAACAAAGCCGATAAAAATATATCGACATACCTTGAATTGTTTCAATCTATACTTATAATAAATCTGTAGAGAGGTCAATTCTGTACATGAAATATATTTTCAAAATAACTATCAGGGGGTGATTAGTGATCGATACTGATGCCAAAAATGCAATCAGTAAAATTTTTGTGTCTGTCTGTCTGTCTGTATGTTCCTTATAGAAACAAAAACTACTCGACGGATTTTAACGAAACTTGGTACAATTATTCTTCATACTCCTGGGCAGGTTATAGTATACTTTTCATCACGCTACAATCAATAGGAGCAGAGTAGTGAAGGGAAATGTTGGGAAAACGGGAGAAGTTACTCCATTTTTTAAGCTTCCGTCGCGTGTGCACCCTTAATGGTTAAAGCTACATAGAAATCACATACGAAAGTTAATCTGTCTGTTACATCAAAACCATTGAACCGTGAGGAAGGACAAAAAAATAATCACACGTAATCAATAACAAAGCATTACGACGCGAAACAATCAGTGTAAAAAATACGACGCAACATTGGACATCTGCTCAGTAACGCAAATTAGGCGTAAATCTTGTGTAAACAAACGCTATTGAACATTCATTCGAGCTCCCCAATGTGATAAAATAAAATTGACGATTTTTTGTGACTTACTTTTAATCTTTTGAAATATATTTCTACTACTCTACCTTAGTTTAAGAGTGCGGCAAGCATCGTGAAAATAAAAGAAAATAAAGTCCGCGAACCGCATCAAATAAGCCCGAGACCAACTCGGCATTGAGAGGTTAATACTTAAATGGATATTTTACTTTATTTTACTTTTATGAAGTATTATTTCGCTGTTGTTGGAAAAGGAAAGGCCACCTAAGATTGGAAAATACTTTATTCATTTTTATCCGCTTGGGAACTTAGTTTCGTTTCAGATTAAGTATTTTTAATACCTATCACTTATATTCATGAAATCAGTAAATGAAACCTTGTAAAGGTTTACGGTAAAAGTTTATACAAAATAGACAGTAGTACTAGTAACCACTTGTGGGTTTTACGATCTCCACCTGTAGGTATGATTCTCAGTGTAAAACCTTTTCACGGCTAAGCTTACCAGCGCCATTTTTTTTGGCCGATAAAATCATTTAATCAAACAATTGGACATAAAATGTTAGATAGTTGGTTTAATTCTCAAAAAATACGATAGAAGAAAGTTAATAATTCAGAAAAAACTCTACAAAAATAACAATAAAATATATTTTCATTAATGTAGACGAGTTATGAATAAAATGTTGTTTTCCTATGGAGAAGAACGGGTAAGAAACTCCATGGTTGTCTTTTAAATTCTGATTATTTAACATTTCACGCTTATGAATACATTGTTCCCTCAACGTGATGTGAGAAAAATGTAGTACTAGGTCTAGATTAAAAAAACTGATAACTACATATATACTACGTAAGTAAATTTTTAGAGTACCTACCTACTGCCATGACAATCATGAGCTGTCCAATCCCAGCAGACGGCACCCGCAGCCTAATTACCGATGTAGCGACAGGCTTAGATCGCGCGATAACTTCTCTCAAACGTAATTTTTGTGTCATATAATGTATTGGCTGACAGTGAGATTGTTGTCGCGTGGCTGTCGCGTTGCTGTCGCTTTTTTACGTAATTAGGCTGCCGTTCATGAGTATGACGTATGTGTCAGCGTCACTCAACCATATACTTATTCATCAATCATCAATCACCTCTGAAAACTATAGTTCTTAGTTCCGAAAAGAAGAACGCGATTCGACCATCTGTTCTGTCTGAATCGCTGTACCTATGTTTCACAGAACAAATTAGTATAAACTTTCATTCAAGAGTAGTTAATTCACGTGAAGTTGGGCTTCAAATACAACTGGTTTCAATTAGGTAGCAGTTAGCCGTTGTTCAGTTGACGACTAGACTGGAAACAAACTGCGGATGACCGCAAACTCTATTAGAAGCAAAGTTAACGAACAGGAATTTAACAGGACAATCGCACACAGCAGTGCCACTTGTTTTCATCTTTGAAGCTATTTCGGCAACTTTATACGATTTAAAACTTACATTGTAAGACATATGTACTTTTAAAATTATATTTTTAAGTAGCTGACCCAATAGACGTTGTCTTGTTTAAATTTCAATAAATTTGTTTGTCCCATAAAAAATCCAATTTTCGTTTCCCTAAAAACCAAAATTACAAATATAAAAATTAATCAAATCTGTCCCGTTCTCAAATAATGCACTTAACAACGAACAGCATTTAATTTTAGTTACATAGTGTTTGCCCGTTGTACATTCGAACAAAGAGACTACCGATAATAATTTAAACATCAAATAAACGTTAGTGGCCTGTGTGTGTGGGTATCAGTATACAAAGGGCTTTAGAATTTGTAATATCAGTCTCGTTTTGATTAAACAACCGAATTATTCGGGTTAGTATGAATTATTCCAATAATGTGGAATGAAATAAAATTGTAAAAAAGTTACCAATGTTTTCTCGAAGCGTGTCAATAAATTTTTTACGAGTCTTTTGGATTGATCCAATCAAATCTAAAACTAAAATCGAAACGAGTTTAAAATAACCACTGTTTCACATCAATAACCCGCTGGAATTAGAAAAAGCACGTACTCTCATATCCAACACACACAGTGGTGGAAGCTCACCGATTTATAAAAAAAACAAAAACTTTCTCGTTAACCCGCACTCGCTATGGAATAAAAACATACCGTTGTTAGGAAAACTAACAAGCAAAATGGACTTCGTTAATTTGTAAATTCTGAAATGTGTTCTTTATAATTGAGTCGTAGTTTATGTATTTACTCTGAAATTCTATATTGCTTACAAATTAGTTTTTAGATTAGCAATACTGAGAATATAGCCTTGTAAATCAGAAAATATAATTAATGGGCCGACCATAAACTAGAAATTACATAAAACAGACGCACCGCCCCATTTTGCGTATACACAACATACACAAACACCTAGACCCGAAACAAATATCTGTAGATCGTACAAATATTTGTTCCATGCGGGAATCGAACCCGCGACACGTTGCTCAGTAGTCGATCTTTCAACCACTGAGCCAACCATGCCGTCAAATAAAACCGTCAAAAAAATTCGCGCGGCATATAAAACCCGCGTCATGTTGCGCAGATGCCAATCAACTGTGCCTTCGATCCACGAGTTCTCGAGTTATAAGTGATCAAATATGCAACTTTAAAGTTTTATTATAGCATAGAATATATAGGATAGATAGATGATTATAAGCAAACACTAATCTAAATTCGAACAGCTAATCGATTCTTTAGACATCCAACGTCGGAAATACCGAATAGTTGTCGTCGTTCCGTACAAATTAACTTCCCCGTCACTTGACTATGTAAGTTGTCAAATACTAAGTTAAGTTCTTCTCTGTAGAACTTTGATGCATCTGTCTGCAAAGTCATAAACTAATAATGTGACCAACAAACTGGCGTTGCTGATTCCGCCGCATCTGTCACATCGAATAATCGTTGTGACAGTTTGCGCGGAGCAGGAATTTCATATTCGTTTTATTTTGATAATGATTCTGATTTCTGTAGAAGCCATTGTTTAATCATATTGTTACGAAACTCTTAGAACTAATACGCTTGTTTGGTTTTCCATGTGACATGCACGTCTGTATAATGTAGGTACTTACGGTACAAGAGAAATACACGAGTCGTGTTTTAATAAAAAGGAGGAATTTTATGAATAAAATATTATTTACGTGGACCTGGCCATTCAACTTTATAAACGGAGGGTGATTTTGAAACTTTAATCAGTACCTATCTTGTAAAGTCAACCTAAAACAGCTGATTTTAATAACTTTTTTTAACAGTATAGGTAACCCACGTTTGAAAATTTCCTCCTTGAGTACGAAATAACCCAACAATACATCGCCAGCTATACATGTCGAGAACTATAAAATTACGTGGGAAATCTTGATCGAGCTGATAAGTTTACACTTATCCGCATCGAATAACAGTTTTTACTACTTTGTGTTAAGGTATAAAGTCGGGTGAGGTATCGTTATTCGGTTAGAACCTCGGGGGCGAAACTAAAATGATATAAAGCAAACAACGTCTTTGGGGAGAAGTTCAATATTTTCTTCGGACCCTATATTGACGGTGTATTCTACAATAGTTATTGTATAAAGAACATTGTGTTTTTATTCCCTTTGTGCAAGTGGTCACCCTTTGAAAACATTTCTTTTAACCGACTTCTAAATACGGAGGACGTACCTACTCAATTTGATTGTATTCTTTTTGTATGTTTTAAGCGATATCGTCGCCAATTGTGATCCGATTATACTGATTTTTTTTTATTTGATAGAGTATTTTCTCGGTTTCTATTTAGTGAAAATCTGACAACAACCTTCGGAGACAGACAATGGAACTCCTCCACAAAGATCAGCACATACATATATCGTGATTAGTTTATTGTGCTGAAGAAAATGGCTGACTAGGTACATCATCATCATCATCATCCACAGCCCGACTTCGCCCACTGCTGGGCATAGGCCTCTCTTTGAAAGTCAAAGTTTCTACGCTTCTGCGCCAGTCTCATCCATGTTCGACCCCCGATGGCAACAATATCGTCCACCCATCTCGCCGTGGGACGACCGACATTCCTTCTCCCAGTTCTTGGCCACCATTCGGTCACATACCAGCAGTATATTTTTAGTATTCCGACTTATATTTATATGTTAAAAAATAATATAGTTAAAAGAAGAAGTAAAATCCGATTTAATTAACACACAAAATTGTTCAAAATAACATTTTCTCAACGCGGTGGGCAGGCAATTAACGAACTAATTATTTTTCTTTACAGTTCACCTCGTTACCGCCTTCATAAATTGTTAAGTTTATTTGTTGTAAAATAATCATTTTAAACGATTGAGGTCGGGTTTTACTATTTTTCTTTTCAGTTTAATAAATGATGATCAGTTATCGATTTTAAAGATACTGCTTATGGGTACAACAGTAATGGAATATTTTATAATAAGTAGTAAAAGTATAATAAAACATTTTTCGATGTTTGTCTACGTCATACGCGCTAATGGAAATGTTCGTTGAAGTTTCTAACGCCCTGATTTCATTATCTTATTACCGATGTTTATTTTATACTACCTGTGCCCGCGACTTCATTCGCGTGGATGTCGGAACTTAACAATGTATTTTTTAGTGAGACCAAATGCACTTAACCCTATTTTTTCTAAAATAAAAGAATTTTTCTAAAATAAAAGTAGCCTAAGTTACTCCTTATTACATCAGCTACCTGCCAATAAAAGTCCCGTCAAAATCGGTCCAGCCATTTCAGAGATTAGCCTATACAAACAGACAGACAGACACAACAATTGTAAAAAATGTTATTTTGGTGTATGTACCGTGTATATATATTCATATGCATGTAGTAAAAAACGGTTATTTTAATATTACAAACAGACACTCCAATTTTATTTATATGTATAGATGTATAGATATGTAGGTATGTAGTTACGTAACTGCTTTTACCGTCTACTGTGGTGAACTGATATAAAAAAGATCATTTTTTCATGCTTCTTTTTCGGCGACAATGTTACGTGTTATGTTAGTTGGTGGCCAGTATTAACACTATGTTCTGTCATTAATATACTGTGAATATCACATCTATTTTAAGCTTAATTTCATCTGCAACAAGATTATCTAGTCACGTGAAAGTGAGTTGGTTTTAAAAGACAATTTAATTATTTAAATGTACTTTAAAATTATATTTAAATCATTAAATTGTTTGGCGTTCTTAGTTTAATGGTCGCTCACACAGCCGCGTTGTCGTGACTACAATATTTGTAGCGCGGGGCGGTGCAGCGGTGTGGCGTCGAATACTAATATTTATACTGCGGCGTTGTACAGGGGGAGGACAAATTGTCTGTATACAGCGCCATAGTGGATTTAATTGATGTAGTCACGTTGGAATCACTGTGGTGGCGACCACAGACAACGGACTCGGAATTTTACATTCAACGGATAAAAGTGAAAAAAGAACTGTCATAGATTTTAGTATTTATTGTCTTGCACAAAGACAAAGTTAACGATTATTCGTCAGAATGGGCAGTTTTAAAACGTTAAAAATCTAGGTGCACCTAAAGTTTTTTATAGAAAAAAAAAGCTTGCCATCTAACTAACTATGTATATTCAGGTTTCTTTAGTCCAAATGTTTCGAAGCAACTGATATTTAGACTGTCTCATTGGTCTCGTGGTCGCAAGCGCGACTGCTAAGCGTGAGGTACTGGGTTCGATTGCCGATTCGGGGAGTGTTATTGGGTTTTTCCATCTGGAAATTTTTAGGAGGAGAACGGAGTCTCGAACTGTGCTCGGCAGAAGGCAATAGGGTCGCCCCCATTACATGGGTTTCAATAACAGCATTGGCGAAATGTGGGTGTACAATAGTAAACCTCTGCCTAACCCTTCGGGGAATACAGGCGTGATGCTATGTTGTTATATTTTAAGATAGCTAACATACTGTTTACGTCTAACGCTACTTACATAATGAGGCAATACAATATGAGTTAAACAAGTGTTTCGAATATAAAATAAAAACGGCATAAACAGATCAAAGCGGATAAAACAGAAAAAAAAAAAAATTAAAACATCAACAATGTCCAGACATGTGAAGTGCCTCTCTAATGAAACCGGTTTGGGGCACATCGGTTGGATGGTTTCAAAGTCTATATCGGACATAAGTAGATACAATTTTTGTGTTTTATATATATAGATGACTGGTTTAACGAAGGACACGTTAGAACTTACTTATATGTAACAAATAAGAAGAAATGTGAAGAATACCTACGTATGCAAGATAAAGGCTATCCTTTTCCCACTTATTCCTGATGGCTGTTATTAGGGACCAAAACTTGGGGAGTCTTGCTCATAACGCCTCTCCTTCCATTTGAGCCATAGCTGTTTCAGCGTTTCGAGTGGGCGAATAATCTTTGATAAGGCAGGAAGGTATGATTCTTTCTCCCTTCATACTTCAATTCTAGTCTAGAACAGTTATACACATATGATGTATTTTATTACAATATTCAGTAAAATATTGAAATCCAATTTGCTTCCTTCAATATGTCTGTCATTTAACCAGTCACCCTGTATCCTACTAATATTCTACTAATATTATACTAATATTATAAAAGTGAAAGTTTGTGAGGATGGATGGATGGATGTTTGTTACTCTTTCACGTAAAAACTACTGAAAGGATCTGGATGAAATTTGGCACAGAGATAGATTATAATCTGGAATAGCACATAGGGTACGTTTTTATCCTGGAAAAATGTACGGGTTTGTAAAACACGCGGACTAAGCCGCGGGCGGTAGCTAGTATAAAATAATATATACATTTTCAGGTATTTACCTAAATTAATGATTGGTAATTGTTTATTGGAGACCAGCCCAGGACTGGATGTGTTTGCTGATGAATGGAAGACGATAATGCTAGAATGTGAGCGGTTCTGTGAGAAGACTTAACTTATCAAGAGTTATTTGGTATTATTGGTTAATCGCTGCACTAAATAAATTAATCGTTATCAAAAGTGAAGTTTAAAGAAAATAAAGTGAGGAATCTTTTAGATGTGAGAGGGCTAAACTTCTCTATGGCGTGTGTAGTCTACCGATCCAAACCAAGTTAGCGCAGTTGATTAAGGCCTTACGTTTCTCATCCTAAGAGACTCGAGCCGTGCCGTGCCGAGCCCGTGACTTTAATATTATCATATGTGATCTGATCAGACTCACATTACTATGAAAAACCTACATAGTTCAGTTTCAAATTTACTTGTGTATTTATTATTTTTTCTTCTTAACACCGTTTTCTTTATTAAGGTATATATACCTATATATGTACTTTGTAATTTTATGTTAATGCTCTCATATAATTGCCTACTATATACCTATGTACTGCTACTAAACCCCTAGCGATTTATATTAATTTACCGAAACTTTTAAGTCAATCTTTTGACGGCACGGTTGGCGCAGTGACTAAGCAATTAGCTATGCAAGCAATGCGCTACGTGTCGCGGGTTCGATCCCCGCACGGAACAAATATTTGTATGATCTACAGATAGTTGTTTCGGGTCTGGTTGTATGTGTGTATGTGACATGTATATTTGTAAACTGTACCATGAAACAGGAGAAATCCTAAGAGGGGAAAAGTAAAAAAAAAAAAAACTGTGAATAGCGCCGTGGTCACATTATTATCAAAATATGCATTGTAATACTAGTTTTATGTTGTGTATAATGTAAAGTTTGTTCATCCAATTCATAAAAAAAATCCTCTTAAGATATTAACCGTACATGTACATATATTTAGTAAGCCTTTCCTTGCACTACAAGTCCCGGACTTTTGGAAGGCGGGCGTGGGTCGGACCCACGCACGCCAACACGTACAGGCCCTTTAAGACAACTTTAATGAATTGTTATGGTGACATACCCAGCGATTATCTCTGTATGTATTATAGAAATGCACCCAAGGACAATCTCTGGATTTGTAAGACTATTACAGAACAAATGGAGAAAAACTACTTGGACTATTGTGATGGGATGTTAGTGGACTGGGTTATGGGGAACTATGGAAATCTATGGCGCTTGCCGAAACAATGTAATACATTACATGTAAAATAGCAGACGGAGACTCGCAAACCCACTAACTGGGCCCCCCAAAAATAGTTGCTCAGGTCGCAACAAGGGAGCAACAGGGACGTGAGCGGCTGAAGGGTGAAGAGGCTTCGCTGGACTTTAAACTCTGATCACTTGCTCCCTGAGGGTCCGGATCCGCATCACTGGCCCACTCGCCACTTTTAGTAAACCTATTTTTAATGTACGAATACCACGCGATTCCCAATAGCCATCGGTGTATTGACACTATTCGCTACATCAATCAACGAGAATTCGATGAACACTAATTCGACAGACCGATTGAGCGGCAAATGTAAACAAGCAGGCGAAAATTTGACTACATGCAAACAACGAAAGGGATTTGGAGCGTCTATTTTCGGAGTACACCTATTTCGGTACGAATTGTGAATTTCCATCGCTAAACAAAGACTTTCCCTGTAGAAGGTAGTTACCCTGTAGTTAGGTAGTTTATGCGAAATTGTAGAAAAATTCGTTGTTTTATAGAAATCATCAAAAATAATAGTTGAGTTATCAAAATTATTATAAAAATATAATATATGCTACTAAAAAACTTTGAATCGTGAACTTATTAAAAAAAAGAACACTTAAAACATAAACAGACTGTTACTGTTCAAATTAAACAGCTAAAGATAAAATACACGCTCGATGTGTAGCAAAAATAAAAAATAACTGTAGAGTTTGCTACGATAGCGTAGCGCGCGTAGTTGTGACGTCATTGTTTCCGCTACGTCGTAGCAATCGTGGATGTTTTTCTTTACACATTCGAGCCAAAAAATACATAGCAAGTAGACAGACATTGCTATAACCGTAAAGAAGAAAGACAACCTAATCCAGTTTTCAATCCACAAAACGGTAATGATGAATGCTATTAGACGTCAGGTTCTTGTTACGTTTCCTGACAATTTCTCGCCGAAACGAGATTATAATACAGAGACGCAAATAGTCAAACATTTGAGATACCGATGCTACTGCTATTGAAAATTGCATTTTAGTAGCTCCATACCAATCTCCGCTTTGCGGGAAATGGAAACAGAGCAGAAACTTTAAACGCCTATTGCTCCGCCATTTCACGAAACGTTTGGCGTAGACGTTTGACGGCACGGTTGGCGGAGTGGTTGAGAGATCGGCTGCTGCGTTAGGTGTCGCGGGTTCGATTCTCGCACGGAACAAATATTTGTATGATCTACAGATAGTTGTTTCGGGTCTGGTTGTGTGTGCATGTGACATGTATGTTTGTAAACTGTACCCACGACACAGGAGAAATCCTAGTGTGGGGCAATGTTTTTTTTTAATAAAAAAAAAAAAAAAAAAAAAAAAAAAGTTATTGTAGGATCAAAGACTATGTTGACGATAGAGACGTGTGGCGGTAAATATCTTCTGCATATGTGACTTCCCTGGTTATCCATTGTGTCTAGTAATTCTATTTTACATTAGATTCGCTTCACATGTCTGGACATTCTTGATGTGTTAATATTTTGTATCTTTTTTTTTTGTTTTATGCCGTTTTTATTTTATATTCGAAACACTTGTTTAACTCATATTGTATTGCCTCATTATATAAGTAGCGTTCTATTAAGTTTGAATTTTTCTTATATAATGCATGTTAATTTAAGATTTTGATTGTAAATTAACTTTTTGTTTTTGAAAAGAGTATTCATGGAGTTTCTTGCCGGTCTCTTTTCCAAAGGACCTACCCCCTTTGGAACCGTGCGTCTAGTCTCGACTTTTTAAAAGTACCAAAAAAGGCCTACTTGAAATAAAAAAACTTTGAGTTTGACTTTTGACTTTGTGGTTGAGCGATTGACCGTTGCAATGGGTTGCTGGTTCAAATCCTGTATGGAACAAATGTTTGATAGTTGTTCCTGCATTCTAATTATGTAAAAAAGCGACAGCAGCGCGACAACAGTCTCACTGCTGTCGGTCAGTATATGACACGAAAATGTCTTTTGACAGTAGATATCGTAAGATCTACGCCTGTTGCAAACTAATTGCTACAATGGTAATTAGGTGAGGCAAAATTAACAGATAAATTATCAACTAAGTATTATTATATTAACGTGTGTTGTCCCTTAGGGCAAAGGCGCCATTTATTTATTACGGTGTTTTTCTATTTATCTGTATAACTTTGAACACCATTATAAACGCGTATGCAATAAAGTTAGGTCAGGTTAGGTTATACCAAAAAATATATATGGCTCTTCTCAAGAATACGCTATTCTTGACATAATCCGCATTTATTAGAAAGATGACACCTGTCTTTACAGAACGTTCGATTTTCTGTAACGTGAGCTGTAATGTCAGTCGGTTCACATCGCATTCTCGTGGTAAATGGTCAATGTGTAAATTACGTCGGTGTGCGATACTCACGCCATATGCCAATCAATGTTTAATCACGCCTTCCGCGTCGTTATTGAGGCGGGGACACTTAGTGGAATTTAATTAACATACCTACGTCACCACATTGAGGTGACATTGGCGTTCAGCGGTCTCTCTCGGAACCCGACTCCAGGCGGACGACTGTTCACCGACGCAACAGTTTAATCGTAATGAAAACCTTTAGAATTTAAGATTGTGTCGCATGCGCATTCTCCTACACATTCAATATTTTTCATAATGACTGAACGGTCCTCCGTGCCCTATCCAGTATGAATTGTACCTAATCAATTGTATGATTTTAGAAATATATGTATGTATGTCTTATTATTCGTCTGCCTGCCCCCTGCGTTGCGTATCACTACATTATTACTGTGATAGGCGGTTGGGACAACTGATCATTGCCTGTATCCTACTATTATTGTATTATTTTTACATATCTGTTGTTTCTATAGAAATGTCGAAAACTGATTTCAGAAATTCGACGTGAAACGGCAGTGCGGGCGAGTTGCGAGCCGCAGCCTAATTATAAATTATTGATGTAGCAATCAGTTTGCGCCAGGAATAGATCGCGTGATATCTACTGTCAAACGTCATTTTTGTGTCATATGTGTATGTATGGGCCAACCGTGAGGCTGCAGTCGCGATGCTGTCACTTTTTTACGTAATTAGGCTGCCGATTCCCGTAAAATTGAGCGCAGCTTAAATAATTCTGCATTTATATAACTTGGAAGTAATAAATTGAACTACTGCGTCAAAAATCTTGACCTGAAATTGAATTGTTTTCTATGAATACGCAAACTAACATGTGCGCGTGCAAACAAAATCCAATCACTATATTTTTACCCGGTGCTGTTCGTACGCTAGTCGGGAGCCAACCGTTTTTGGTGGAAGAAAGAAAATATGCGAGTATATTTTCGGAGCCGAATAAAAGAATAACTGATTCACCGCGCTGTGTATATTTTAATCGAATTTGGCGGTAAATGTAAATATCGAGCGTTAGTTTTACACTGCTATACATTTTTCTTTTTATTTTCAGCCAGGTATCGAGCAATTGTTATTTTTTATAAAGCTATCAAAAGAGTTCATTGCCTTAGGCTGATTTAATTGTCGGTGGCAAATGAAACTACCCTTTTGGGGGGGGGGGGGGTAACGTTAATTCTAAACTAAAGACCCGGGTACGTCTTATAGACCAGGGTACGTCTTAAATTGCAGCCAGACACCGGAGGACGGGCAGCAGCGTCCTCTCACTAATCGGTGAGCCACTGCGATCCCCAAGCCGCCTGCCAAGCGTGGGGATTATGGTAAACCCCCCCTTGGGGGAGGCCTTCGTTCAGCAGTGGACATTTTCTGGCTGATGATGAACGTTAATTCGGGCAAAAAAGGCATATTTTTGTGATTGTGATTAAAGTATAACATTAGAACAATATTGTGTAAAATTTTCATGAAGAAATATTAAAAAATACGGCAATGGCAGCAATAATATTCGGAAGCGTCTCGGATAAAAGTAGAATTGTGGTGCCCCACGTAACTCGCTGCTAGATCATGTGAAATCAAAAAATCAGATTTCTTTCGTTAGAAATCGCTTTCCCCAGGTAACACTGGGAGGGTATTTCGAAATTTCAAGTTTTTACTTTTTGGGAACACTGAAGTGAAAAACGTGATTTTTGCGTAAAAAAATCGGCTAATTTGTTATTGTAAAATAAAAAATATTAACAAATTTGAAAAAAACTCTCCAGCGTTACCTCGTAAATTATGTACAGAAATAGTGTTCAAAATATCAAAAGGATCGGTGCAGTAGTTTTGAAGTTATGAGGAGCACCGACTTTGAAAACGTGAGTTGTGGGAAAAACACTATAAGTTTTGAACACTCCACTCCACTCCAAGGCCTTCTTTCTTAGTCGATTGAAGATTTACTTTTCCATCCATATTCGGTCGATATAATCTCGAACCAGATGATTTTCTATCAGATCTTTTAACTTTTTTAGGCATTTTAGCAATAATTTAACACAAAGCTTAACGAAAATCGGGGCGCGCGTGTACGTTTGCTCGATAGAATGTTTAGGTACTGCTACACTAAATTATAAACTCTACACTGACTAAATATACAGTACAGGTATGTATAAGTACGTTTGTACTTGTGTTGAAATTTCTATAAAGAAATGTAGGGGGTAAGGTTAGGGATTATATAGAGCTAGGTAACAATAGCGCGCTCGGGCCAGCAGTTGTTTTATGATATACTGAGTCATCTATGAGGCGCGGTTGCTTAAACCGCTGTATCTTCGTTAGTTTTGCTCCGATTCTTCTCAAATTTTCACACAATATTCTTGAAAGGTTTTCCATTCAGAAATAAAATTTAAAAAATGCCAATAATAATCTTTAAAAACGTTAACTTAATAAGTTGGTAGAGAGAAATGGCCAGACAGTGGGAAACCAGAATAGATAGTGAAATTAACTTCTATTTTTAGGTGTGGTACTTAGCATATTGACGTTGAAATAGCAATTTATTTATAGGCGATATTATACTACTTCGGAATAGTACGCGCTGTGTAAAAACTAATTTACAACAACGCGTTGTATGCAATAGAGAAACTTTTGAAAATAAGGTAAAATTGCTTGCAGACAAGTAAACAGATCGGTAACGTAAAAACATTGGCCCTTAATCATCGACACCATTGCAATCCTAGCAACAGCAGAAGTCAGCAAAAAAGACCGCAGTTTCAGTAGCACCTACCAAATGCGCGTGCGCGTGTCATACCGAGCCGGATACCTAGGAAAATAGTCACTGTTGAACAAAACATTTATACTTTTTTACAACATTCATATAACACTACACACTAGGTTATAAATATTACGAGTAGTGCATAAGAGCGTTTTTGCTTTGCCGTGTAGTGCAAACTGCATGTCAAAGGGCAAACGGGCACCTTTTCTTTGAATTGAGGCGACTGTTATGTGCATTTCTATTTATGTTCGTTAACGGGGGAGAAAATTATATGACCTACAAAGCCTTATTTGAGAGATGGAGAGGTATTTCGAGTACTATGTACTACTAGTATAAATAATAATTATGTTTCTTATTTTTGTGAAATGTTTTTATATTTATGATTTTTATTACGAGCTTTGTTTATCCCTTTGACAGTTTTGAAAATACTCTGAAACACAAGTAGTTTAGCGTGTGTTCGGGATTGTTTGATAGGATTTTTTTTTTCCTTGCTATTAATTCCTACATATGTGCAATGATGACAATATGAATAATTTTTCACCATATATATTTATTACTAGCGACCCGCCCCGGTTTCACACGGGTGCAATTTACTAATGAAGGAAATCAGAAATTTCCTACAAAACATACCATCCTAATTTCAACGATTAGGAACACAACAAAATACATATATATATTATTGCGTACATATAATATAACACGCGCAAGTTTCCTAGATGCACGACAATACTAAAGTACCGTGGGGATCACCTATTAGTATAACCGGCGTAATGATTGTTTATGGCTGATGTACTCACAAGACCTTTATCTTACGTGAAGTAAGTGGTCCACTTGAGGGCTTATGTAGTGGACTACACTCTACTATCTAATTGACTACACTCTACTATCTATTTCCCATAGGGTTCTTTGCAAGCTTAACCCAAACAATTGAAAACTCCATTTCAGTAAACCTTATTATTAAATCAGCTGCCAGTGGGAAATTGGAAAGATTTTCTTTTCTTTAAGTTAGTTCAATCGGTTTCATGAATACTTCATCTTCATTCAGTAAAATTTTTAATTAACTGGCGATTGATTTAACTTTGTTTTTAAGTCTATTCTTTAATATCACGGTATCTAATCAAAACAGAACCTACACGACCTTATTCTTAAAGGTTTTTTTATGACCATACAAGGACTTTTTGTAGACTTGAAATGATACTAATTTTGTAGACGTGAATTGAATAGCCAACAAATGTCCACGTCAAGCGTAGTGGATAAACTAGACCAGAATGCTGCCAGTTTATTGTGAAATTAGTCAACTTACATCGGTCTAGAGCGCCTGCAGACAAGGGCTTAATTGTATTGTAGCGAGGAGGTTTAATTGAGTCTGACATGCGGTTCATGCGGTCATGGAAAGACAGGTGTGACTGGCGACATCTAGCTCATTAATGTCGCTGGCTTGGTGCGGGTTGGTGGTATATACGTCAGCGAGCACGTGCTGAAGCTGTCTTAGGTGTACAGATTTCTCTTGTTTTTTTCCTTGACCGTTAACCGGTGGGTTTGAACTCACTCATACATCGAGGGCAAACGTTAAAGAATTAGGCATTTGCTTTGTAGGAAACATAGAATAATGTTATACTACAGCGAATGTATGCAGGGGAGTATGGAATAGACGTTAAAGCATAAAATAATAATTAGTTATTTATTGTGCATGTATAATTTGTTAAAACAGGTCACAATGTAAAAAAAAATTAGATTTTTTCAAGACAAGACAAAATGAGAGAAAATCGAGCAACTTGTTTCTTCAGCGGAATTCTCTAGGTAGTCGCTTCTTAATACGGTAGCAAATACGTTTCAATATTGTACAAGTACAAATCTTAAGGAGAGTTTCTCAAGACTCAGAAGTTCTATTTTAAAAATACAAGCAAGATTTCGATTGTCAGAATCACTCTTCAGGTCTACTGGACGTTAACTTCACAAGCGTCTCGAAACAGTAATTAGATAATAACTTCAAAATACACGCAGACGAAGGCACAGCTGGACGAGTCTAAAAATTAAAATTAATCTTTGAAATTGTATGTTGTATTTTAGCTAATTCAAATCACAACAATCATCATCATCATCCACAGCCTGACTTCGCCCACTGCTGGGCATAGGCCTCTCTTTGAAAGTGCCAGTTTCCACGCTCCTGCGCCAGTCTCATCCATGTCCGACCCCCAATAGCAACAATATCGTCCACCCATCTCGCCGCACAACCGACATTCCTTTTTCCAGTCCTTGGCCGCCATTAGGTCACAGCTTTACTCCATCTGGCAAAACCACGCCTTGCCAGGTATCCTGCCCAGCTCCACTTGAGTTTCATTACTCGCTTTCTCGCTTAAAGTGAAGCTAAAATAAAAATAAAACCGGCCAAGTGCGAGACGGACTCGCGCACGAAGGGTTCCGTACCATTGACAAGGTAAACAACAGTAGGTATTTATTATTAAAGTAAAAATGTGCCTGTTACTTCACTTAAGACCTGTTATATTACCTTAACATGCAAATAAAGACTTTGAGTTTGAGTTTGAAAAAATACAACTGAGTATTTTGCAAGGGCAAAAAAAATGCGTTTGTTGTATGGGGGCCCCCCTTAAATATTGTTTTTTTGTTTTACGTATTTGTTGTTATAGCGGCAACAGAAATACAAAATTTGTGAAAATTTCAACTGTCTAGCTATGGCGGTTCTTGAGATACAGCCTGGTGACAGACAGACGGACGGACAGACAGCGAAGTCTTAGTAATAGGGTCCCGTTTTTACCCTATGGGTACGGAACCCTAAAAAGAATAAAATATTTGGGACAACAAGGCTTTTATTTATAATGTTCAGGCAGTACATATGTACTTGCAGTTGTCGGTGGCAATCTGAAGGATGAAACGATCTTGTGATTAAATAATCAATCTGACATCTTTAGCACAATATTCAATAGCCAAACTGTTGCATTAGTCCGGTCGCCTGCCTTACAATGACGTGATAATCTCTATTAATCCAGAGTTTAGTCCAGCCTGCAGCTTATTCAAACATCGAGTCATGCCTATTTTGATACAATGGCATATTGGACCTCCGGAATAGACAACAGTTAACACCTCTTGTGCCCTCTGATTGAAGCATGAAACACACAAGGCTTTAGAGGCAAGTGGCTGTATTCAGTAATATTGGCCTTTGACTAAATTGGTTTCTCGTGGATCGTTGGTACCTACGTGTATAGTCGGCATACAAATGGACATATGTGTGGAACGCGGGTGTCTGCGTATTTGATAATATAGCCGATTTTACTTGCTTTATTTATTTTATTTGGATACTTTAGTTCCATTCTAGCATCTTATTTTATAAAGTAGAATCGAACTAATCGTCGCGTTGTTTGGGAAGGCGTTGCGCCGCCGCCGTTCCGAGTTAGAACATGCAATATAGCCAAATATATCTGCGCTCACAATATTCAACGTTCAATATATTCTGCTTCGATAGACACTATTCTCAGTTAATAGTCACGTAGAAGTCTTAATTAGGATTCATAAATGTTTAACGAAGACGGGTTCAGGTGGGTGAAATGTAATTAGTGAATAAGTTGATATTACTAATTGTCCTATTTGTGAAGTATCTGTGGACCAGATTAGCTTATGAAGGGCTCTAGCTACATAGCCACCGCGCAGGTCGGTCGATCTGCGAGGTTAAGCAGCGCTTGACGATTTTTCACATATCGAGACTCCTCCGTGCCTCGAATAGTACGTTAAGCCGTTGGTCCCGGGTGTTATACGAAGTCCTATGACAGTCGTTACGGGTGTCAATAGTCCAAAACGTCTGACAACTTGTCTAACCTTAGAGTATCAGTGTCTCCCAGTTACTGGGTGGCGAAGGTCAGAAGGCAGTCAGTCCGTGTAAAATACTAATATTTATCCGCAACCGATTAGATTGGAGGCCGACCCTAATGTAGTTGAAAAAAAAAAAGGCTAGGCAGATGATGATTAGGGCCAGCTTATGGTCTAACGGTTAGACCATAAGCTGGCTCTCACATCATCTAAAGAAGACAGAAGACTACTTTCTTCCCTTAGTAAAGCCTGGTGACAGTCTTATAGGCAAAATAATAAATTTATCCAATTTTTCAAGAACATGCAAAATATTATATATCTGTTCATTCGGAGAAAAGAAAGACTCATCCCGTTCATGACTCGAATGAACGAGGAACTAAAAAAAAAACAGATTACGCTTAAAGAATATAGTTCTATATTATTCTTATTCTATATAGTTCTTGATACTTCACGAGTATCAAAAATCAACAATTGTTTTAAATATTGCCAATTTTTACGCCTGAAAACAATATACGAGTTGAAAATATTTCTTGAAAATTATTTAAAAAATACTATTGGGCCTCTAAAAAAATAAGCTAAGAATGAAGCCCTCCAGGGAACAGGCGTGACCTTAATACTAATTACTCCTATTTTGGATGACTAGGTTCAATTAAACCGCAAATCAAGCGGCTATTGTGTGCCCACAGCCGTTTAAACCATTAGACGCCTGATTAGAGACTAATTGTTGACACATAATTGATTACATCACATAATTAATCTGATTTGCAATACCTACTCAAAAGATAAAAATATTTGTGACGGCACGGTTGGTTTAGCGGTTTATACCGACTGTTCCACTACGTGTCGCGGGTTCGCTTCTGGCGGGGAAGAAATATTTGTATGTTCTATAGATGAGTGTTTGGTGCATGTGACGATTTGTATTTGTAAACCATTCTTAGATGTACGCACGATATAGAAACAATCCAAAGTGCGTCGAAATTAATCTCGAAAAAAAAACAAAGTAAAATGAGTGCGCCTCGCCACTCGCTCACACTGACTCGCCGTGGCTCGTTTGCAGTTGAAGATTAGGTCGACTTTCATTCGATTGACGAGACAGTTGTGCCAACGTGTAGTTATCTAAACATCTATCTAGATATCAGGTGTTCCTCTCAAGGAAACTAGATGCACAGATTTCAGATTAAACGTGTGTTTGTGGTTCTGGGCAAGCAAATACGTGATAAATTTTATTTATCAGGTGGGGAATTATTTTATTATATAATTATTTCTTAACATGTAATAATTATTTTCTATAAGTGCTCACAAGCTAGATTTATCTACATATGATCGTTCAATATTACTGCTTTACTTTTTTTTATACATGTGTCCCGCAGTTAGCTCAGGCAGCTTTTACTGCTTAACCGGGCTAATGGCGAGCATAAGGACCATAAGGGCCTCCAGCCGAAATAGACAGTTACTGTTAATCTTAGGTCTCATATACCTCAAAGGGCTTTGAGACGATAGTAGGTATTAATTACAAAGCTCGACAAAGCGGACAGAGAACTAAATTTGATACGGATAATGGCTTCACATGCACATAACGTGCATTGGAAGCCATTAGCCGTACTTCGCTCTATAGCTACCCAATGCGTGGTCGGTTAAAAGGTGGAGAGTACAGTGATATTGAATTTCTAATTGCTACACATATGCGGCTTGCGGTGTATCAAGAGATATCATATTGATTGGTGTATTTAAATTAGGTTTTTCAAATGTTTCGAATAGAGGAATTAATTAATTAATCATTGATTTTCTGTATGCGCTTGATATTATGTTAACTAGAATTTTCACAAAAAAAAAGTTGAGTAAATTAAAGAATAAAACTTTGCGGATTAATATTATCCTCCTCCTGACTGAATTTCGGTCACGGCGGCCAGTCTCACCGGAGATTAGTCAACTGCGCAGGAGACATTATAATGCACAAGTGTGTGCGCAAACACAGGTGCACTGTCTATTCCTTCACTCTCACAGTCCGATGGGACGGCTATCCGACACGACCGGAGAGACATCAGGCGCAGGACCAACGGTTTTACGTGCTGTCCGAGGCACGGTGTTTATTTACACAAAGCCCCAGACCCGAAACAACTACATATCTGTAGATCATACAAATATTTGTTCCGTGCGGAAATCGAACCCGCGACACGTAGCGCAGCAGTCGATCTCTCAATCACTGCGTCAACCATGCCGTCTTAGCGCTTTAATTGGTTAGTAACAGTACCCTCAATTATACGTATTTGAAAAATTAAGGAACTGCGTGTGGTTTGCGTTCCATATGGGGCAAAGTGATATATGGTTATACGCATCCTTTCTAATATAAGCTTTGTAATTAATATGGTAATACGAAAAATAGATGCGTTAATAAAATTGTGGTATTTACACGTTACGAGAAGCCAGATCAAGTTTACGCTATTGAAAATCAAACAAACTTATTTTGTTTTATAGCGTATGTGTATCATGTGCCTAACCTAGCCTCTATCAAGATCAATCAAATTCAAACTCTCAGTCATTCACACAATATATCTGTTGCTATCCCCATGCACACTGTATCCAACCCAATAAGCTTTCACTCAAAAGCACAGTGGTCGATGGAATTCAATGCGATATCAATTCTACGCCCAAATAGTTGCTTTGAACCATTGAATTTGTAGATCAAGATATATCTAGAGCGTCGGCCCGTGATGTGCTTGTAGGGTTCGACCAGGATTTGTAAGCGTCGGTTGCAAATGGCTTTAAAGCCGACGGTCTACGGCTATCGACGTTCAATGAAGCTTTGTTAGGCTGTGGCGAGAATTGGCTGAGAGCAGTTACCAGAGTGCTTGCCGTGACTATACGGACACTGTCTGTTTTGTTTAGATTGTAATATTGTACAGTAATTGCTTTATTGTGTATTCAAAGTGGTGACGATATAACGACAACAATTGAAATCATATTCTGGGTATCGCGTTATTAGTTCGTATATTAAATATTATCAATATCTATACAAGGTTATAGTCATAAGTTTTATTTTTTACTTAAAAAATTGTACGAGTTCTCTAGGCAAGAAAAAATTTAGATTTACCGACATGCGTCATCATTTAAAGAATTTCGATTGACTGGTAGCGATCGTGTTTTAATTTATTGTCGTTATGTCGTCACCGAAAGAAAATAGAGAGCAGTGGCGATTGCTCCACTGACAACAGAAAGAGAGAGACTCTTAAAGAAGAAATAATGTCTTCACCACTCTGTATATTGTTTTGAACCCTTGTCTGTAAAAAACACACATTTATGCAATTTTATTGTTATTGGTGATAGCATGGTGAAGGCTAGGATAGGATGTTAGATTTACAAGTACCTACATATTCAGCCTGAACAGTTATGGTAACTTTTTCGTAGTGATAAATATTTAACCTTGTTTGTAACTAAATATCTATTAATAAGTCTGCTTCATTAGTCTAGAGGTAAAAAATGCGGCTACTGAGCGTGAGGTCTTGGATTCGATCCCCGGGTTGGCAAAAAGTTATGTTATTTTCTGATAGAATAATTCCAGTATCAGCTCAAATTTTAGAATTATGTTCCGTAGATGGTAATTAGTGATCGGACAATCGGATGCATATTTACTTAAAGCTGAAGTGTTGGCTATGGAATACACTTTTGTATAGAAAAATCCCGCGATTCCGGGATTGATAAATTTAGTGTTCTGATTATTGAAACATAGAGAAATGTTAACCTTTCTTTGTGATTTGAGTGACTAAATCATAGGATGACGTCCGATGTCCCGACGTAGTGAATCCACAATTTTTTTCTTTTTTTAGATTACGCACCATACCCCTACTCTTACGCCCTAGATACACACATATTCGGGGGTTAAAAATTATGCAATCCTGGAATCCCGGGTTTTTTAAATAAAATAATTTTAAAAAGTCGTTTCCATACTATGCATCCGATTAGTTATGCATTCCCAGATTTTCAGGAATCCCAGTAAATACATTTCAAATTAAAAAAATGTTTTAAGAAGCCGCTTCCATAATTTCATGTCCTAATATTAACTTTAGATAAATATGCATCGGAATATCCGGTCTTTAATGGTCATAGACACATACACCTCTGCTTTATCCTTCGGGGAAAACAGGCGTGTTAACATGTTGTGTTAATATGTACTGTATATTTTTTGTGATGATGATTTAGAGAGTAAGTATTTAAATGTTATTCTAGAATTATATGGAAAACAATTATCATAATTGTTACTCTAATATTGCGTACAAAGATCTACATGGTGTTTATTCCACCATCAGGGCCAAATTTAATGGTTGTCAGGAGTGGTTGAAATGTTTCCTGTAGAAGGAATTACGACTGTGCTCGCGGCCTTGTTCTCGAACTTTGGCCAACATTTCAATATTTTAATTTCCTTCAGTTTACCAAAAAGTAGTATGTTTTGTGCTTATAAACTTGTAAAAGCCATAAAAGCTTTGTGTTTACAAGATTATTATTTAAGTAGGCGTTAACTACGAAATTGTACTTAAAATAAAGTTACAGTGAAGCGTTGGTTATTTTGACAAGTTAGTTTTAACGTAAGGGGCGGGGCAGGTGACTAAATGCAGTGTTAATGGGCACAGGTATCTGTGCAGGTCTGCGTTACCTTGAACATAGACACTAGCGCGCGCATATGGAAGGCGGAGCTGGGCGGTCAGTGGGCGGTGCAACGGTTCTACGCGGGATTTACTTTCAATTAATACTGTACCGAACTGCACGCGTTCAGGTGTTTCTGATTTCAATAGTGATTTATCCCGCGATTTACGAACTTACGTTTTTGTTTGGATGGAAGCCAGTCCCTACATCTACAATAATGATAAGTTAGTTGTTTGTTTAAACTACTTATATGGTCTTTTAGTAGTGATTGTAAACGTGAGATCTTGGGTTCGATTCCCAGGTTGGGATATTTGTTTTGGAAATTCTGTGGTATCTGGATTTCCCTTTCACATATGACCAAAATATTGTGATGGAGGAACTTTGGTTAACATCAAGTCATGTAGTACAAATTTTGGATGTTGTCACACACCTAATAAGTGTTGTTTGTAGATAGAGGCACCATATTAAAATGAGAACATTGTTCCATAATTGCCCGACACTTCCCGGCCTGTTGGCGTGCGAAGAGTGGAACTGCATCATTATTTTTGTTCGCAGAGCCCCGCACCGCTGAATATGCGGAGCTCAGCGTACCGCTGTCTGAGCGGTCAGCGGCCGACACGGAGGCGGCCCACGAGCTGTTGTCATTGGCGCACAGCCTGCCACCGCTGCCACCCGCCGCCGTTGTCACCGTGCTGCATGCGCCCGAACCCCCGCCTCTCGTGCCCGTCTATACCTACACGCTACAACCCACGAACATCTATATACTAGCAGAAGAAACCACCGAGCCAGTGTACCACACAGTGCAAACAGTTACGCCTCTTCAACCCGTCGAATTCGTTGACACACAGATCAGCTATGTCGAGTACCAGGCGGTGCCCGCGCCGCCACCACAACCCCTACAAACTGAGTATCGAATCGAATACAAAGAACCCGAACCAGTTGCAGAACCGGAGCCGCAGCCGGCGCCAGCACCTGCGCCAGAAACGAAAGAAAACGAGTCATCGCCTCCATCAAAGGAGAAACCTACCAAGTACGACTGCAATGAGTGCGGCAAGAGATACGCAACTTCATCAAACTTGTCGCGACACAAGCAGACGCACCGCAGCCTGGACTCAAACGCGGCCAAGCGTTGCGGCGAGTGTGGCAAGGCGTATGTGTCCATGCCGGCGCTGGCCATGCATGTGCTGACGCACCGCATGGGGCACGTATGCGGCGTGTGCGGAAAGCAGTTCTCTCGGCCATGGCTGCTGCGTGGCCACCTTCGCTCGCATACCGGCGAGAAGCCCTACAGCTGCGCATCCTGCGGCAAGGCGTTTGCGGACCGCTCCAATTTGCGCGCACACCTTCAGACGCACTCCTCCGATAAGAAATATGAGTGCACGCGCTGCGGTAAGTCGTTTGCGCTCAAGAGCTACCTGAACAAGCACCAGGAGGCGGCGTGCGTGCGCGACGAGGACGACGAAGACGATGAAGAAGAGTGACTATCGGCCGCGCGCATACTACATTCATTGCAACGAACAATTTCCCTGTGAACTTCTTTACACCTTTATCTATAATATCTTCTGTTTTATATAACCCAAAAAGAAGATATTTTAGATCCCTGTAGTTTCGACGGCGTCGAAGGAATAATAAGCAATATTAATGTACCTAATCGTTATGGCTCTTTCCATAATTATAAAAGAAAATTAAAATTAATGCAAAATGTAATTAAAAATAAATCGTATTTTTTCAATTATTAGTCGGGCAACGACAGAAGTAATCGTGTCAATTTATGGCAAGAGCCTGCAATGTTACGGCGCATAATGTTTACATAGTAACGTTTAAGTAAGTTAGCGTCGCAGGTGTGGAATGCGATATTAGATGTAGTTACGGTGATACGTAGAGACTTAATGAAACCGTCGAGCTGTGGTACAAAGAGAGCAATAAAGTAACGAGTGTAGAGTGGCAGTTAGGCGCACGGCTAGCGTGCGACGGTTAGCGTAGCATAGCGCGCGCGTCCCGGGAGGACCAAACTGTTGCTCGGGCCGCCCGCCTCCTCCGATACCACAATTCTTCTCACATGTACACTCGGCGTAACATTAACATGCACACTATGAAAACAGGGACAAATGAAAACTCTACAAGCTAGGCATTCACAGGCGTCATTCACAGGTTTAATAAATTGTATTATTAAATCTTTAGTACGTACATAATAATTGAATATACATATGTACTACGTGTATTTAATTATTGTCATTGTTAACAATTTCACAGTCTATTTTATCGATCCCATTATGAGAAAAATAAGGATCTATGAATCAAAATCTAAAAGCAAAAGTATTAATAAAAATATGCATAAATATAAGATTTCAAACATCAACACTTTTTCATGTGTTACTTGTGGACATTACTTGTGTTGTAGTTGAACGCCGAGTGTTGTACTAGCGGTAACCCCGGTATGTCACAACGCCCGTACATAAATATCGCTCTGATATCTATTGCAATCTTATACTTGAATCAATTATACTAGTGTTAATTCATGACCAAGATATATATCTAATTGGACTGTAAGTGATCTTGAATACGTAATCATGATACGTGTAATCAAAATTTCATACATAACCCCTCGTGAATGTTCGAATCTGTGCCAGGTTCAATAGTTATAATGAACAATCCAGTGTTTCCAATTATTGTAGTAAACATTGAAACAGGCCGACAATGAACAATAAACCAACGATTACTGTAAATAATATAATTGACAATCGTCGCAAATATAGTTTAAACGTACAATAAAAAATTATTAATCACGATTAAATCTGATACTGGAGTTAACCGTTAACCGCGCTCTCTCTGCACGAGATAAACGCTGCATTTTAAAACGTTGTTACAAAAATGTTTACTTTATCCTTAAACGAAAGTCAAAGAGTGTTGTTTATAAAAGCGTCGAAGCACTTTCCACACTAAATTATTCATATCAACAGTCCACGATAACTTTCTTCGTAAGATAAATAAATCCAGCCTTTCAAATATAAATTATATGTTTTAGTTATTGTTATGAACTTAATGGTTAAATTAAGTATTTGGTGATTGTAAATACAGTGTGTGGGTATGCTGCTAATGGGACCGAACGCACCGCGAGTGAGATCCTCTTTTATTAAACGTAATTGAGCCTCTCTGTATATAGTGGTGGTTGTTAAATGCACCCAACCAAAGCACTCCAAAAGGGAAATCACTAATAGCTTTACACATAATCCATTTAACGTGGTTGCAGGTCGGTTCGATTTATCAGTATTTTGTTACGAGACCAGTATCGGTTAGAACGTTTATTTTGTCCTGTAGTATTTTTATTGCTTTCGATGTCAACATTGTTCGTTTTTTAAATGATTACCACTTAAAACATATCACTTGCTTTTTATTATTTCCCAACATAGACCCATGTTTTGTTTTTTTACACGGTCATACAGTAAGGGTTTAATAGATTAATAAAGGTATTAGGAACAAATCAGATTCAGAAAAAAAGGACATCTTGGTAGGATTTCCTCTTTACATAAAAACATACTATCCAAAAACGCCATGTTTACAACCTAACGAGGAAGCTATAGTATATTATGTAGTTGTAGGACATTAATTAACTTAAGTAGAAGGGAAGTTGCAATATATATCGAGTTTAGACACAACACACCCAACAAACGCAAGTCATTCACTTTTGTAAATGATAAAACAAAAAACTAACAAATATTTGTTGCAACAAAACTTTTGGAAACTTGAATTAAAACTTAGTTGCAACTTTTTGTTCATATTCTTGTCAACCACTTACTCTTCACAAATCTTTCAAGTATTTTCTTAGTAGTAAGTGTTATTAATTTGTGGAATGGTAAGTGGTTTGTTGAGATTCAGAATGACGAAGCAAATAATGCGAGTATTTGAAAAGAGATGTATTTTTATAGAGTTACATTTTTATTGTGAATATTTGATATTTCACAAAGTCTTTGGTTCTTGGAGTCTTACGATAAGCTTATCTGAAGGTATTTTTTGTAAGTCATTGCTTATTATTTGTTGTACATTTCATTAGTTGACATTCAGCAACAAAATAAATTCCATCATCATTTTTTTTATGAACTTCCCGGAAATATTCACGGAGTGACAATTTATATGTTCCGACGCAATGTCAACCTTGTTACCCTATATATTTAAATCATTTATTCCGTTCGCTGAATGTGCTGGATGTCTTTTTGTAATCAATTAATTAAAAGCAATCACTGTGTTAAGTAAACTCACTAATTGTAAGGGTTTAATATGCGTCACATGTTATACAAAACATGGGGAAGTTCGATTAACTCATAATATATTAATATGAACCAGAGTTTCGGTTCTTAACTAATTGGGATATCATTCTGCCTCATGTTATAAATGTACCCATAAATTCAATAAAAAATACAATAAAATGTCAAAAGTACGATATTCAACGAAAACACTTGAGTAATTCAAAAATTTATTCACGTTATGCCGTTTTGATGGAAATTATAACACAAAATTATTATGTTTGCTCAATGTGTCATAAGGTAGGTTTCATTGATTGTAGATAGGCCTAGGTACTGTCACAGACAAATATCAAATAATATGTTTTGCGAAATGTTCAGTGTATATTTTCTGTGACTGTACCCCTTAGAATATGGACCCATTTTTATATCACATACATATTTAGTAATTGCACGTTACTGCAGTTGATAGTTTGCAAGTAGGTATATTAACTCCCCATTTTCAATCACTAACGTCAATTTCAGTCATTTTGGTCAATTTATAAAAAAAAAATAACACTAAGTGATACGACTACACTCGTTCTTTCAGTAATAATCTGAACTTGAAACATATATTAATTATATTGGTTAACTTTTCGGACCTCAACATAGAAAAAAACAAAAGAAATTAATTATGCGATACATTCGTTCATAAAAACATTCCGCGTAGAATTAATTAATACATTGTTTTGGAACATTTCAATTCCAGTGCCATAAACATTTTCTTGACTACAATTAAATCGTGACTATATAGTGTCACATGCTACTAACTAACTAATGCGCCTGGGCATGACACTGTAAGTGTTAGCAGTTCCAAAAGGAAACTGTTCAGAATAAGACTGATAGAAAGAGCGTGAGGTTATGTTGTTATAAGTAACTAATTATATTGACATTTGGTGTAATGTTATAGATGTCAGATGATGTCTTCCAAATTTTTTCCCTAAACACTTATCTAGTATGGGCTATAGAGTCCTGCATCTTATACAATGCCAAAAAGTCGTTCATATTTGAATCATCACCTTTAATTTGAAGCACTTATGCAATTGAATTGAGTTGTTATTATATTATACGCTGTCAGTAAGATAAGGTTATATGTCCCAAAAATATGTCGGTGACTTTACTTTGATCCTAGACTGTAAATAAAAAGTTAGCGCACTAGATTACAGCCCGTGAGCATCGCACTTTTAGTGCCCCAGTAAATCTGCTGCAACTTAAAGGTACCAATGCATACGTGACGTTAAAGTGGCTGTCACATTGTGGCCCCGTCATCCTGTTTACCTGGTATGCTATCAATCTCATTGAATCATAATGTGTAAACGTTATTCGCGTTTCTAAACTGTGCGGTACATTCTGAACGAACTCGACAAAAACCAAAGCTATTTACGTAAAAAAGTGTTACCAAATAAATGGTTTTTACCAAAGTTTGTCTATTCATTAATTTAAAAAATATTTATTTGGTCAATTATTGGAAAGTTTAATAAACTGAAAAACAAAAAAAAAAAAAAAACGTTATAGAGCCGGCGAAGCTACAAGTGGATTTGTTTAAAAAAAAAAGAATAATTGCAATGTTAGTAATATGACGCCCGAATCTAAGACTAATGATAGGCCTAAGCTGCAGTCGAGGTATGTAATTTGTCGTTTAGACTTAGAACGCAACGAGAAACATTTTGCAAATATGGTGAAAAGTGAAATTTCACTACATTATATTTAAATACAAATATAAATGCGTTCTAAGTCTTTGGTATCCTTTCTCTGTAATTTAATATTTAATGTATTCAAATTACGATTAACACTCATGCATCATCATAATAATAATATAAAATAAATAAATGTTAGAAAGACGAACAACACAATACTCAATAATATCTAAGCCACGGATACCTTAACGTATCGACTGCAGTCTCAGAATTGACTCTAGTGTTAAGTTGTATTATACTGTTATATACTAATTATTTCAAAATATAGTTTAGTCAGAAATTAATATGTAATACAAAGTAAAATAATCGGAAAGCAATACGATTCGTACAATTCATAAATTACTTTATAAGGCAAAATTTTTACAATAAACTTTATATCAAGATATTGCGACAGAAAATTAAGTATTTGAAAAAAAAAAAAACATATTTACCATAATATTAACGATATGAGTCTAATTATATATGTACAACTAAATAACTATTAGCACTTACGAATTATATCTGTTAGGGTATTTTGCTAATTAATTTAAGATTAATTTGTTACGTTTCATCCATATACCATTAATATAGATATAAACAGGAATAACGCCAAACAATAGATTATATTTAGCAAATACGTATTAAAGAGTAAGTCCAATTTTTTTAAAGTTTAAGAATAATAATAATTACATATTTCAGTAAGCTTAACCTAAAGCTATAAAGCTGAAAATACTGCTTTTGCCTCATAAAAATCCCGTGACATAGTAATCGTTGCAAAAATGGGGTCGGGCGCAAAATAATAAAAAAAAAAAACGGAAGCCCTCTTAAACGAAACATCGATAGATTATTTCCAACTTTGATGGAATTATTGAATGAGATAAATTTCGTTCGACGTTATTTTAGTAGCATATCATCAACGACAATAATGTAAGAAATATTTTTAACGGTGTTCTTTCATAAACAAATAATATGTGCTCACACAATTCCGCTAAAACATAAACTGCTTTCGTGCGGTTTTTACATTTTATACAATTTATACCCGTTTAACTTTCTACACTAACCTCAGTTAGTTTATAATTAATAAATATCACGTTTAACTAAACTTTTAGTGCAATTAAAACTTGATTGTATAAACAAGCCAATTACAAAATTATTAATGAATAAAAGGAGTATATTAAAAAATTATTGAGTATGTTTTCGGAATGTCGAAAATGTAGTTTTTTTTTAATTGGCATTCATAGCTAACTGCGAAATATTTCGCAAATAAAATTTAAGTGAATGTATTGGGATATGGGAACTCTCTCCATTTTCAATTCACCTATTTATTTTATTTAAACACAAAACATGATATTTCCGCATAATATATCATGCATAATACAATACAACCGGTGACCGCTGAGTGCACAATAGAACCTTTTAATTGGAAATTTTCAACATTGTTGCTACAATATCGCTGGATCATTTTATATTGAGTGTTTTCATGCGTAATTAGTTAATGAACGTCGTCTTTATGAGCTCATTATATTTTTTGCAATACAACCATATTGAAAACATTAAAACAGTTTACAAAAAGTCTAACTTTGCTCCGTCACTTCCAAACTGTCAATAAAACTTCTAGTAGAATAAACCCCTGAAAGCGGATTATGTCAAAATAGATTTCCTACTCCTTCCTACTGTGTCTGTTACGAATATTTTTGGGTTTTCTTGCAATGTTTATTACTGAAAGCGCCATTAAGTAATGAGAATGGATACGTATAGTTTTGAATACTTATGCTATGTAATAAAGAATCATTGATGGATTCAGCTGTGAGCTGGATGAATCTATTACAGCTAGTTGTATTGCGTATTTTAATTGAACTAAAGGGCAGTTAGTTCCGGACTGAAAGCAAATGAAATTATGATGGGAAGTAGGCGCGGTATGTAGGTATTACGTGAAGTTTAACAACCCTCGACGTCAGGCATAGCAAGGAAAAATTATATTTCCATTGAAACTTTGAATTGTTGAATGGAACGTTATGATTCCGTGGTAAAATAACTACAATGTGACATATTTTTTAGTTACATAACTGTTTATCTACGATCCAGATTTACGGACTTTAATCTTATTGTAGATGTCAATTAAAAGAATTTCTATTAATTTAATATTTCATAAATCGAAATAAAAGATTACCCGATTCAACTATAATAGAACGCATTCTTGCACACTTATACGTAAAAAACTGGCTTCCAAAAAGCCTTGCTAAAATAATAATCACTTATATTGAAACGTTGCCATTAAAAAGCGTTACAGAAATTTATTCATAATCAAAACCTTATAATCAAATTATTGATTATCCGATCTAAGGATCGATCTAAGATTGGAATAAATATTTATATTGGTACAATAAATTACACAATTGCTCTTCTGCCCGACTTAACTGCCCGAAGTGAAATCAGGTTAAGTGTCAAAGTTGATAAAATGACATAAAGTTTACAGCGTTTATTAGTTAACAGTAGTGATAATACACAATAACTAGATATATGTACATACGCAGCGACTGGTCGGTGTGCCCATTACCCCGAACAATTTATTTTCGTTAAAATACTACGATCAAGAACATTCGTCGCAGTCGTTGAGGAATACTTTGGAGCCGTTGAGTGCGCAGGCAAGGTTCGGACATCTTATCTTGACCAACACTTCAGGCGCCAGAAGGCTCGATTTAGATACAGTGAACAATCACAGAGTCACTAAAATAGCGTAAAGTGGTAATACCCCCACTAAATATGAAAAGGCTAAAGAAGAAATTCAAAGTGATGAAAAAAAAAAACTATCCTAAAACGTATTTTTTAAACAAATCATACTGACTGGAATATACATAAAATATATGCATTATATTAGTATCTTACAAAAAAATAAAGCATATAGTATGTACAAAAATATCAAAAATATAAATTTTGACATGGAAAATTACAAATTAATTAACCCAAATAATATAAAATACAACGAATAATTGATATGTATACATTTGATGGTAAAATATTGTATTCGTATATAAAATATACATTTTTAAACCGCAAAATAATGGCGAATTTAGATTACAACGACTGTTTAACATAAAATGATACATAAATAAAATTTGTAATCGAATACAAACAAAACAATTATTATAACGTATAAAACGAAACCATTCATTGCGTAGAAATATTAGTAGACTGTAAGTTTTCTGAACGATTCAAATAACAATAATTACTTTAAATACTATCTATAAATAAAATCCATAGGTAGTCTGAAATCATTAAAGCAGTTATTTTTTTAAATAAATAAGTTATTAGTTATAAGTTATTCCAAAGATATTTTAGTAATAAAAGGTCGACTTTATTTTTCTTGAAGCAAATATTCATGATTGTTGAAAGACATTGTAAAATTTTATTAATATATTGTAAGCTACCATTAAATCTGTTTACAGCTTGATTAATATTTAAGTTTACATTAACAAAATTTTTTGCTTTACCACAGTGTAAACAGCTATTTTCTGTGTAAACAAGCCTATTTAAAAGTAATGATTTAAGCAGCCATTACGAGTTTCAATTTGAGAAGTAAGATTTTTCTAGTTTGATATAAAATAGACAAAATTAATTACTTGCATACGTAAACGTAGGTATGTTATTTCGTAAAAAAGCAATATTAATATTTATTTTACTTCTACAATTTATAATTTGTTAACATAAAACTTGTTTAATATTTTTGTTACTTGTTTCAATTACTGTTAATTATTTTCCTTAATAGATTTTCGATGTCAGCAGAATGGATCGGTAAAGTATCGTACGAGGAAAATGGCCAGCCTACCCAAAAGTATCGCGTTTGACTTTAATTATGCGCGAGCGGAAATTTACTGCCATTTGTTAAACGCTTGGTTCCTATAGGTACTGTATTCGATTTGGAGAAGTTTTGTTATTTATCATTTGTTAAAAATCGCTGATTTCCTTAAGTTAATAGTCTCACATCCACAGGTAATTTTAATAATTAAAACAAATAAAAAAGTATATTTATAAGTCAATTCAACAGGTCAATAACAAGGCTTTAACTTTCTCCACAGACAAGAACCGAAGTCTTAAATTTAATAAAAAGAATAACGACTTTTTTTACATATATATATCTGGAAATCACCCTTTACAATAATTCGTTGAGAACTCCAACTATCTCCAAATTGAAACGCCTTCTTGCAACAGTATCCACACCACAGCAGCCATATTCCTCGTCAGAAAACCGTGAAATAATTATATGCTTTTTCATTCAAAGCACCAATGTTACGAGGCATTAATGCACTACGTTAACCTAAGTCCAAAACTTGTACAATACTTAACTGGCAGCAATAAATAGTCCTGCTTATAGCATTAGGTGTAACCTAGCCTGTAATTCTATAAAATAAACTTGTAGTACATTATTGTATTGTTTTATTCTATACCTACGAGATTATACGACCTATTTATTCTGTACTGTTAGTACATTAAAGGCTACATTTCCAATAGCTACATAAACGTCAGGTGAATTAATCCTCTGTTAAGTCTATACAAAAACTGTTCCTTCTTTTTCAAATTAACAGCTATATTACTTTTTTGTTTACAACGTCACCGACGAACTTTTAACGGTATTTAAATATGGTTTTGAAAAGTTTTTAAGAGAAAACTGTGAAATTGATAAGGGTTTTTTTGACACCAAAATAGTAAAAAACGATTATGCTATTATTAATATTATTCCGATGCGTGAGGACCTAGGAATAGTAGCAATAATGTTACAGATTGCCAAAATGCCAGCGGCGTTCGTGAAGGTGCTACGAACATAAGTTTTGTTCTAACTATTTCCTAACGAAACTTTGGCAATTGACAATTTGATGACACCGTAGCCAATAGCGTAGCTAACTGTGTAGCTAAGTAGCTATCCACGTAGCGTAAATGGCGTATCTAACAGGTCAATTAATGGGTAGTCGATAGCGTAGTTCATAACTTAGCCGTCTTCGTAGCCAGAGGGTAGTTAAAAGCGTAGCTCACACTATAACTTTAATAACCGTGTAACCAACAGTGTAGCAAGGAACGTAGCTCTTCGCAAAGCAATCAACGTAGCGACTAACTTAGATTTAGACGCTTCAGTAGATATTCACAGTATATATACATGTATGCTACAATTTTATATGACGAGACCGCAAAAAAAAAAGACTACTTTGGAAAAATTACACACGGTCGCGCGTCTATTAACAATTTCCACTCTATTTCAATAGCAACAAGTTAAATGGTTAGGAAAAATGTAGCACTTTTGTAAACAACTTTTATAACGTCTCGTGCGGTTATGAAAAATAAAATAAAATAAAAAATAGTCTTCTTCTCTTCCAGTTCTCTTTTTAAAACCGCGAGTACAATCTACGTTTGACAGCCAATATAAAAGAACCAACGTTTAATTTTCGAACAATCGGTGTGTTCGTTTGTTTGTGTGTGGGAAAAATATTACGGGGATGTCACGTGGGGTGGGCTCACGAGAGTTTGCATAAAAAGCGCTCAGATTTTTTACCGCTTCCACACTATTCAAAAATTCCACGTAAAAGCGCCCATGTCCGAACACAATAAGTGAAGTCGTGTGGTCTATTCAAAACTTTAAAAATACCGCGGGTAAAAACGATCATTCACTCTTGTGGCGTCAAACACTTGTCACAAACACTGTTGCGGCAACTACTATTTTTACACGAAACATTTATTCCGAATAAAAAATATTGGTTTTTAATTGGAACTCTTTGCTCATTAATTTGTTTTTTGAACTTATTCAAATGAAAACATTGCCGAGGTGAATTGGATTTTTGTTTATATTTGCTCCTTCTTTTTACATGTTAATGGGGCTGAAACTTTATTCATAGCATGTTATAATAACAGTTTTTAAAACTTATATCAGTTATTCTGTTTTAAAGTTTATTTTGTGTGTGGGCTGAATGATGTTTTCTTTACTAATATTATAGAAGTAAAATATGTTTGTTTGTATGTTGGGGGTATGCTGCGGAAGTAATGATCCGAATCTAAAAATTCTTTCATTGATAGATAGCTACATTATCCCAGAGTGCTATAGACTATAAATTATATATATGTAGATCACGCGGACAAAATCGCGGGCAGAAGCTATTTAGTAAATAATCCGGGTCACCATTATATAGTACGCGCTACAAGCGGAACGGTCGGCGGAAGTTGTTCGTTTTTAAATATTCACACCTTCATGTTTCCCCGAATCATTTTTGGTTAAACAGTAACGACGTCGAGGGAAAAATGTGGAAACAAGAAACAAAGTTTGACAAACTCTGTGAGTTCCGAGTCGTCATTTTCAACCAAGTAACCAGAAAGAATCACGTGCCGACTATCTATATCAGTATTACAATTGAGGACTTAATTCATATGTACATCTGATACAAATTATGCGTCGCGCATAAAATTATAACGAAATCTTATGGGAGAGTTGTAATATAGATTCAAAATTCACTTCACATTCACAATTCAATATGTTTCTATACATCAAAATATTCGTGCTAATGATTATTTAAACATACGCATTCTAAAAAGTTTTGTTTGCAAACGTATAGGTGCTGAATATATGAATATTTTTGTTTTAATTAGATTTGATATGTGTTTTACTAGGTCTCAAATTATACATATTTTGTTTTGTTCAATCAAAAACAAAGGCTTGTGCAAGTATAGTAGTGTTTCCATCGTATATCTTGCTTCATTACCAATGGAATGGAAAATTGAAAGTGAAGGGTTGAATACCATGGATTTGAACAAATATTTACATCAAGCAAATGTCTTACAGGATTGATATTATACACTATATAATTTTACCTTTTGTAACGGTGTGTACTAGGCCTCATTTTAAACCGTTTGTCAAGTTTAAGTTTGGGGTTTTTATTACATGTACTTAAGATTTTTTACTTTAATGTGAAATGAAAGACTGGGGAGTTTGTTATGCCGTTTCTTTTCTCTTAGCTAAAATATGGAGGAAGCGTTCAAGGACGCGTGAATGTATTCTAGTGTATAAAATAATATTTTTTACATTCAAAAACTATTTATAATCCAATTTGAATAAATGAGTTTGATCCTACGACCTATATATACGTATGTTAATACTAAATCATGTATTTTTTCCGTGCAAGACTATAACTAAATAACAATAATTAAATAACTCGAATGCAAATATTATTTACTGAGAAAACTTCATCTACCTTTGGTGTTCCTGCGTAGTAAACTTATAATATATCTCTTTCTAAAACTATACTATGGACACCTGCCCATAGTATGGTCCAAAAACAAAAACACCAATACCAATCCTGATAACACTTTCAACTGACCTTAGTAAGCGCTACTTAACCTCGCAGATCCACTGATGTTCGGTAGCTATGTAGCTACGAGTCCCTCAAACTAAAAACTCCAAACATACTATAATACTGGCCAGTATTATTCAAGGACAAACATAATTCTTTTGTCATCCAAATTGCAATACACGTCGATGCCAATAACGAGCTTGGAAACTATCAGCCGTGGAAACACGTGATTAAAGTAGGTACATGACAACTCATTAAAAAGGATTGGAATTGTAATTACATCGCTAACGATTGCTATCTAGCAATCAATATTGCAACGCAGTGACCAAATACTGGCCTATTACTTTACGTTTACCATCACCGTTTTATACAATTGCAGGAGTTTACTTGCTACTCTAACTTACCAGAGGCCCTATTGTAAGTTTGTTTCGACAAATTCGATTTACTACATCGAACGCGTTCGGCGCTCCGATTGGTCCGTTTCGTGCTCTCCACCAATTGGAGCGCCGAACGCGTTCGATGTAGTAAATCGAATTTGTGGAAAGAAACTTACACTAGGGCCTCTGATCGTTTAGTGGTCACAAGTTCGAGGCGTTTTTGTAGGGAATTTTCAATAGCATGGAGTTTGAAACTGTGTCCGGTAGATGGCAATAGCCTCGTTTCTTATTATATGTAGTCAATAAAAAGAGCAAATGTGGGTGTGTGATAGTATACCTCTGCCTGTTTGTTTGGATAAACATTGCTGGATAGCATTGTTAGCGCTGATTTTTTAAAAGGTGGTTTAATCTTATATGAGTTAATCCTCTGATAAGTCCACACAAAAACGATTTCAAAATAACTAGATAACTTTTATCTGTACATAATCGGACCTTTGTAAAATAAACGATCAATTAAAGTTACCACACAAACTAATAAGTACGCAAATATACGGTCAGTTCACACTTTTTTGTACTGATATCAACGATTTTACAGTAACAAGCCACACGGGTAAAAATATGCTGTACAAAAGCTAACGAGCTTAAGACATTTTTTAAATTTTATCCAACAGAATCTATACCTGATTGGAGAAGAGTCAATAAGGAAGATGAAACTACCTGCTTTGAGGTTCTCCTTTGAGAAACGGTGCTAATCAGCACTTACGTCACTGTAAAAACTAAGTCACAGCTAAAATGGGAAACTGATTAGGTTCTTTGAGCCACTTGATATTTTGCTGCACCATAAGCTTGTAAAAAACTACCGAGTTTTTCCAAATTTTAATTAAAACAAGAAAATGTTGTGTCATTAATACTGTACTTCTTTTCATTTATATGTAAGCGACAGTAATATAATATTGTAATTAATAAAGTGTTTGTAGAATGTCAGTTTTATACCACTGTGACAATTATCGTTTCACTACTTGCTGTCAGCGTCAGTAAAAAATAAAACAACCACGACATCTAGCGGTTGATTAGTCAGAGTTTATCAGACACACGCATATTGTCAAATAAGTTCTGAATAGACAATCAAACAAATGAGCAAGTTTCAAAAATTATTATTTACATGCTGATTCTGATGTTTAGAAACCAAACTTATTATGGGAATAAGTTCACCAATTCGATTATTATAAGGGACACTATATTGCCGGTGAACGTTTCTAAGCTAACGTACTCCACGTCTGTTACTTGTCGGCGGTCCCAAAGGTAATCCTATTATCCACGTGAGTGTTTAGGTATTGAATATCGACGGGTCCTACGTATATTGGAGCAAGTGCAAAAACAGTGCTGCTTGTAACTTTAATTTTATTCAACTACACTGGTACAAGGTACAAAACACTGGTAAGGTATAGGGGACTGTATTTTTTATTCGAAAATTAAGGAACACAGAAGTAAAAAATATTATTATATATAAATTACTAAAAAATGGTTGTTATTGGTTATCATTAATAATGAACACAAACAAAAACCTGATAACGAAGTGTAGTTTTTATTTACATTAGTTTACAAGTTTTTATTTTCGAAACTAATTAATATTATAAAGTAAACTTTGCAGGATACAAAATATAGGTTATTTAAATGCGTTTAATGCAAAAAAATAGATTTCGCTATTTTGAGGGTTGCACCCGTATACGTAGGACCCGTCGATATGAGAATTTCAAGTGCTCCAGTCACAAAGCGTTCGGTACGGTTATTCAATATGCCTGTGCTCTGTACTAGACTAACTGGTCCTTGTGTACGCAGTATTCGAAAATACGGTTAGAAATTTTAATTACACGTATTTTAGAAGTGTAGGTCATACTCCTTCTATTATATGGTATATGTAAGTAGTAAAAATCGTGAAGTTTAATTTATATTATTGTAATAAGTTAAGTTCATTTTGATTCCCTTAAGTATATGTCTAAATCCCGGGTAAATTATTGAGTTTGGCTGAAACTTCTTAGTACAAGGTTTGGGAAATAGGAATGGGGAAATATGTACAAGATTACACCTATCTAACCATTGAGTACGGGCGTGTTGCTATGTTATGTAAACTGCAGTCAAACTTCGTTCTTTCTGATTTCTTGTCACGATGAGAACCAATTATGTTAAATCCAATAAGCCTGTCTGATAATTCAGGCTTCTTTACCCTCTGTCAATATACCAACAGCTGAATTATCAACCCCGTTCTGCATTAACAATAATTGCTAGAACGTATGTCATTAAGCCAATTCCTGGCATGGACGCGTGTTATACGGTACGTGAGCGAATTGGTTCCGTCACTCCGTCCGGCCCTAACGGATATTGCATTATAGCCTTAATTTATATAGTCCACTCCAATATCGCGATGTCTCGCTCCGATAAAATGTAATTAACAGAAACGTAATGAGAAAATGTTTCGATATTGATCCAAAATAATTTCATATTTGAAAAAAATATGTTATTGTGTGGCAACTTAGCGGAAATGAATTATGTATCATCATTATTAGGAAGCTTTATCTGAGGCCTTATTAAGGGAACCACGTTCATTCCTGAACTGGGTCGTTTGGAACCAACAACAGTTTGGAACCTGTCCAGAATAGCAATGATGAGGACCCACACCTACTAAATTCTTTTTTTATTTAACTCTTGTATCGTGGGTACAGTTTACAAACATACATATCACATGCACATAAAATCAGATCCGAAATAACTATGTGTAGATCATATAAATATCTGTATCGTGCGGGGATCGAACCCACGACACGTAGCACAGTAAGCTAAACACTAAGCTGCGCCAACCGTGGTGTCAAAACCTACATTACAATATTTACTCTACAATCATTTAACATCAAAACTATAACCAAATAAATAGTATAATTTTTTTTTTTTATACGTTGTGCCCCACACTATGATTTTGCCTGCTTCGTGGATACATCACAAACATACATGTCACATGCATACACAACCAGACCGGCCCGGAATAGAGCCCGAGAACACGTAGCGTAGAAAGCTAATCGCTTAGCCACTACGCCAACCGTGTCGTCAAAGTTACAGAATAATTTAAAGTAATATCATGTTTAAACAATACAATATAATGTAATAAAGACTATAAAAAAGTTATCATAAGGGGTCAATCAGGCTGCAATATCGACAACCATAATTGTCGTTCAATTCACTCCGTTGACATTCAATAGAATTTTCCAATAATTTGCATTCAATAACCAGTGCGGGCGACGCGCGGAGCGTCGCGCAGCCGCGACATTGTGGCCACAGTGCACCGCGCGCTGTTCTACAAAGTAAACGTTTCTTGGGGTTACAAACTATGGGCGTAGATTTGTTACTGATCGAAGACAGATTATTATTAGATTTGGAGATGATAAATAAATGGAGGATTCTTCATTTTATATGTAAAACTGAGATTGATTTTTATATTCCTTGACTATACATTCTGAATATATCGGTTTCTATAAGTAGGTACTATTTTGTTATCTAAGCTGATTGTAATCTTTTTGTGTAATTGCGATAAACCTAAAACTCCTACATAGATTTCACCTACTTTAATTAAAACAGTTGTTTTTCGAGGTAGGGTTTTGACTACATATTGTCACGCTTTACTTACTATCCGAATGCTAAGCAGTGACATAAGTACCTAGTATAACTAGCAGCACGTCATTATAAATGGAAAATTTGACGAATTAACTCAGACTTTTTCCTAAAGTAATATAATAAATATAATTGGCAGGTCGACATATGTAAGGTTAGAAATTTTAATAGTGGCTGCGACCACGCTGCGTGTCAGTTCTTGAGGTCTTCTGCACAAATCCTTATCAGAGACAGTCTATCGCTATAGACTTACGACATGAACAGCTTCAAACAAAAATTGAAGAAGAAAGTCCTCTTCGAAAAGGATAGGCAACGCACCTGTGGTACCGCTCTGGTATTGCAGATGTCCATAGGCAACGGTGAGAACTTACCATCAGGTAGACCGCTTGCCTGTTTACTACCATATGGCATAAAAAAACTGCATCTAACCTGGTCCATTTTTCAGCCTTTATATGATACCACGGTAGGCGGTGAATAGACGTTTTTCGATGGATCTAGATTTTAAAAAGCAGAGATCTTTTTAAAATCTAGATCCATCGAAAAACGTCTATTCACCGCCTACCGTGATATCATAAATGCGCGGGACCATACTTAATTTTTCTACTAAACTTTTCTTATTTATCAAACTTACTCGTGTTAAGTTACTGTAAATAATTCTAGCCCGCCAATATACAAGGTGTTTTATACAAATATTTAAATATTACGTAGGTACTTGACAATATACAGAACAGCTAATTTCATTTTCGAGATTTCAGGGTTGGTTCGATACTAAAAGTTGTTCATATTGATGAGTATAATAACCACTTAAAGGGATCGGAAAAGTACGACCTTATAGTGCATAAATGTCAAACAATATCACTTGAGTTATCACAGTTTCCAGTTTGCAATTTTGCTATGGGCGGCGAGGCGAAACATCCCCGACACATGAGTAATCCTATTACGGTGAAGTGAATGCAGGAGCGAAAAGGTTACGTATACACGTCCGATTTACTGTCATTAACCAGTTTTATTTTCAGGATTTTGACCTTTTGGTAATTTCATCTCGTTGTACATTATTGCATTGTGTGAACTTAATACAAATGCCGATGTTTATTTTGGTTTGCTGGATTCACGTTTACTGATTTAGAAGTCAAAATATAAAAAGAATGTTTTATTGCTACTTGGCTACTGACAAAATACTTTTTTTAAAAAACGTTGCCACGCACCATTTTTTCTGTTGTATCGTGAATACAGTTTACAAAGGTACATTTCACATGCTCACTCACCCAAACCAGGAACAACTGTCTGTGGATAATACAATTATCGCGTACCTAGTACGTAGCGCAGAAATCTAATCGCTTAGCCACTGCGCCGATCGTACCTTCGGCTAATATCTAAATCTATAGCAGTTAAATACGTACCTACATATGTATAATAAGAGAAAAGGATTTATTGAAAAACTGTTTATGTATACATATAAATTATAAAACCAAAAAAAAAAACATAAATCAATAAAACGAATACTCGTACAAACTAGAAAACTACCATAATTTTTATGCAAACGAAAAAAGTAACGAAAAGATTTAATAAATCGTTCTAAAAAGAGTAAGTCCGGGCTTATAAATTAAAAAAAAACACTTAATATTATTTTCAGCGAAAGTTCATCACGAGACGAAATTATTTACAAAGAAAATCGCTAGAAGCGTGCCCTTTATAACCTTCAATAAACTTCCCGTTGCTTTTATATATTAAACGTTCATTCAAGCTCATCTTTACGGTGAGGTTTGGCGTCACAAGTAAAAGTGAGAGAATTTTAATTAAAATTGAGTGTTTAATTACCAGTTCTAATAAAAAGTGCTCGGTAAGTTCCAAGTAAATATAATTAGCTTAATTCTCTGAAGTGCTGTTTTACAGACAAAGCAGACAGTCACTTAGAAAAAGAGGAAAACGTAAGTGATATTAATAAGCTTATTTTGTATTAACCGATAATCGAAAAGTAGTATAAAACGGTATTTTCTAAGAACCGTATACTAGACCGGTGTATTAGGAATATAATATAAATAATAAATCCAGCCCATTACTGACTCACTGACAAGGAATACTGACATTGACAAGATTAGGCCTTAGTTTACCTCACTGGTCTATAGTGGATTGACGGAATACGCATACGTTGAAGATCATTTTGGTGTTCTCTCAGGTGTGTAGGTTTCCGTCACCGCAAGTGATGAATACTTATCTCATCAGAAGAATCTATCTCGTCAGTCATCGAACGTCAGAATCTGGGTTCGAAGTGGTCAGGGAAGTCAAACGTTACTAGAGTATTAAACGTTTAAAATAGCTAGGATCGTTATATCCAATCCAAGGTCTTCGAATGGCTTCTACGAGTATAAGTTTAATAACAATAATAAATTATTTATTTTCAAAATTACATATAGAAAAGTTATACATAAAGCTACATCTAATTACCAGATAGAAAATTGTGCTATGTCACCATAGCACAATTGTGCTATGTCACCATAGCACAATTTTCTATGCTGCAGAAATCTGTGCGGTTTTTTTAAACCCTGCCTCCTAAACCATGGTCACCGGTATCTTAGGAAACAGTGTTCGGCTATGTGGTGTTTTTAACTCCTCCTCATAGTAATCTCTCAAAGCACTACTACTAATCCAAACTGAAGCCTGTTTAAAAATACCTGCATTTAATATTCAAGGCCAGATTAAATGGGGCAGATAGACAATGTTTCACTTAGATAGCTACGGTGGCGTCCCCGACCTGAATATATAGAAATAAGTTCTTATTCAGAACCCATAAGCTTATAGTAGTTAAGTTCTGGGTGTAACATTAAATGGGACTCTTTCCATTACTGTGTAGAAATGAATCACACGTTTCTCCTGTGTCGTGCGTAAATTTTTACAAACATACATAACACATGCACACACAACCAGACCCGAAACAACTATATGTAGATCATACAAATATTTGTTCCGTGCGGGAATCGAACCCGCGACACTAAGCGCAGAAAGCTAATCACTTAGCCAGTGCGCCAACTGCGATTATAACAGTGTGTATGTTCGCGAACTTTTTCCAACAAAAAGCTCTTAACCTATTCCAACAAAAACTTATGCAATACGCTTACCCGCAACGATATTAACGATATCAGTTTCAAATAATTGAATGGAGAAATGTTTTGAGTATAATGTTTTCAGTCATTTAAAAAAAAAAAGAAAAGTTATAACATAATTCTGTGAATACATTAGTTGTGTTTATATATTATTACTATGGAACTTTAGGGGAGAGATAAATTACAACCCTTTGTCCTATATAAATTCGTGTTGACTATTTATTTTCAATAACAAAATCTTGATCGCTATATTTACATATGTCAATAATGGCTGCATCGAAAGCCGACGGTTTGATTCGTTCTAGATTAATATTTATCGAAACTATCGTGATACGTATGAAAGTTAATTTCTTACACTGATAATAAAACAGGTGACACTAGCCAAACTAATGTTCATTGTTTTAATTAAAAAAAAAAAAGTTTTCCCACACTTGGAATAATACCGTATCGTGGGTGCATTTACAAACACGTATATTCAACAAAATCGTGTAGGTCCTTGTCCATCACTGACAATTTTGTTTTATGTCTCAATTCATATTTTGTAATTAATTAACAATTTGAATATAATATACTTTGTTAATCTCATGAACTTTTTCATGTTCACAAACTGGCGAGGATATTTTGAAGTTATTAAATCTTTTGACTGCCTACACAAGAACGTCGCTAAGAATATTAAGTTAAATAGTGATAAACGATCCATCTCAAACTCTCCACGCTTACTCCAATGCCTCTGGTGCTCTCATATCTGTACCATGGAATACCTCAACCTCGGCCACCTACGGGACTCAAACAACATAATATGACCAGACACGACGAAAAGAATATTTTGCCATACATATATATAACAACGGGGGAACCGTTTTAGAAATTGCGACGTCAGCCTCACTGACGTCACAATCCATTTGGTCTCTATTCATCCAAGGATTTATTAATATCCACCATAAATTAAAAAACCCATAGAATTTATAACATTTAAATTATAATTAGGTAACTTAATTAGTACTTAGGCACTTAACTCAGAAACTATGCGTGTTTCGCACAGGATAACAGCTTCCAAGGGAATATTTTATTCCTCAGCTTATTCAAAAACCCATGCACGTCGATACTTCCAAAAAACATGGCGCCATGACATCATTCGACGGAAGTTGTGGGTTTTTGTAGAAACTTTACAAAACAATCAGATGTCGTACACAACATATTATTACGTGATAAATGCTTATTTAAATCATAAGAATTATTACAATATTACTCGTATTTTTAAGACTATCTTTTTATAAGATTATAAACCGGATGCAATGTTTAATCACAAATTGGAAACTAAAATTACTAGTTATTAAAAACATATTATTTTGCATACAAACTTGCCATTTAAATCGTTTTTATTACAATATTAATTGTTAATTTACAAGAAGGTTTTCTTTTAAAATTAACTTGGAAAGTTATGGTGATTCCAGACCTCTGACATAAAAGGTCTAGAATCACAATAAGTACTGTAGCAATAATTTTTATTAGTAGTTACACCTACTTATCATTAAATTAACATAAAAATATGAATTAATAGTGAATGAAAGTTTATAATTATTCTTATGACTATTTGTTTTTACTAATAAAATAATCAAGATACGTCTTTGCGCCGACACGGCCATACTGATAGGCAGTGCGCGCTCTGCACTAGCCTTTATCTGAAACAATGAAAGTATTTTGTTTTTTTGAGATAGGCATCTGTAAGCAATGCCTAACGTTATAAGATATGAAGTGCGTACGAAATATGAAGTACGCTGTGCTTTGAGTGGCATTGTATGGCACAGTGCCATATTTTTATTAAAGTGATTGCACTTCTCACTAAGCCAACCACAGGTGATACTGTGCTCTGGGCGGTCCTGAACGCCGTGGTACACAGCATTGAGTGATGAATATTTATACTGAATGATATTGTGCTCTGGGCGGTCCTGAACGCCGTGGTACACAGCATTGAGTGATGAATATTTATACTTAATGATACTATGCTCTGGGCGGTCCTGAACGCCGTGGTACACAGCATTGAGTGATGAATATTTATACTGAATGACACTGTGCTCTGGGCGGTCCTGAACGCCGTGGTACACAGTATTAGCATGTGATGGATTTCTTTTTTTATTATAACAGTAATTGACTTCTCACTAAGACAATTACTTATTATGGAGAGATTCTGTGCTCTGGGCGGTCTTGTACGCCGTGGTACACAGTATTATGTGTTGAATATTTATTTTATAGTAATAATTGACTTCTCACTAAGCCAACTACTTATTATGGAGAGGTTCTGTGCTCTGGGCGGTCTTGTACGCCGTGGTGCACAGACGCTCTGAAAGTATAGTGAATGGTTTTCTAATATGGTAGTTATGTTGTTTATGACTATTGCATAAACATGTCATACTATGTACGTTTGTGTAACAATTGAAACAGAACATTGCTCACCTATAAAGTGGTGCTATTCAGTCAAGTACGGGTCGCTTAGTCTTGGTAGTCTCGTGAAGTGGATGGTAACGGCTCAGCGACAGCGTCCTCCTCTGCAGACGGTTGCTGTGTGGTGGTTTTTTCAGATAATCCCGCCGACACGGTCGATTGTTGTCCAGGTGTTGGTGCTGCACGTAGCTGGTCATGAGCTACTTTGCGTGGTCGCCCTCGACCCACTACTCTCTTCACCATGTAACGGTCATTGTCCAAGATCTTACATACTTCGTAAGGGTCACTAAATTTGAGATCTAGACATGTTTGATTTCGAGGATTATTTTTTATTAACACGTAGTCACCTATTTGGAAAGCACGTATACGAGCCTTATTTCTGTCAAACCGATATTTCTCTCGTTCACCGGCTGTCAACATTTTTTGGGTCACAAGTTGTTCCAATTGTTCCATGTCAATGATTTCTTCATCAAGGTTAACTAAAGTAGCGAGTTCAGGTGGAACACAGTGTTTGCGTCGCGTAAGTAGGGTGAGTGGTGCTACACCAGTGGTCTTGTGTGGTGTGCAGTTGAGTGCCAGCTGCAAACTGTCAAGTGCTGTATGCCAGTTTTCAGTTTCATAGTTATTTATCATAACCAAGGCATTTTTAAGCGTGCCTACTACTCGCTCAACTTGGCCATTAGCTCGGCTGACTCCTGATGAAATTGCGTGAATATTTATACCTATCTGGTCACAATACTGTTTAAATTCTCCGAGAAACTCTCGACCACCGTCAACAATTATCTGGATTGGCGTTCCAAATATGTACACCGTTCGTTTCAAAGCTGCAAGAGTACTCTGTGGATTTTTATTATTCGAATAATGAAGTAATACATATTTACTAAAGGCGTCCACAGTTACGATGACATAATCATGGTTGATTGTTGTGCCCAGTTTTCCTGTAATATCCATATGTATCACCTCAAATGCAGAAGTAGGTTTCTGAATGGGGTGAAGTTGTGCCTGCACAGCTCCAGATACACCTTTTGAAGTTTTACATACGACACAATTGTCAACGAACGTTCTAACAGAAGTACTCATTTTATCAAACCAGTATGAATCTTTTATCTTCTGTAAAGTTTTATCCCAACCCGGATGTTTCAAGGAGCTATGGTATGTATTAATAAGGCTCCATTGAAAAGCTTTTGGTACTACGACCGTTTTTTGTTGACCAAAAATTGGATCCGCACATACCTTCATGAGAGTATCATTTTCCAATATATAATCATCCATACGTTCACCACGTGACAAAGCATCAATAATGGGACGAAGTATACTGTCTCGGTGTTGCTCTACTTTTAGCCATTCTAAATCACGAGTCATAATATTTACTTGCAAACTACCTGGATTTCGGCTAAAGAAATCTGCATGTTGAATGTATTCACCTTTTCTGTACTCGACCTCAAAATCATAATTTTGAAGGAAAGCCCACCAGCGGTATATTCTTGGAAGCAGTTCCTTCTTATGCTTTGAAGCTTTTAAAGCGTTGCAGTCAGTTATGACTTTGAACTTCCGACCATATAAGTATTGCTTGAAATGTTTAACAGCTCTCACCACTGCTAGGGTTTCAAGTTCATATGAATGATAGCGGCTCTCCGCGTCCGTTGTCCGCATACTCATGTAGGCTATGGCGTGACGACGTCCCTCGACCACTTGCATTAGTACAGCGCCATACCCTAGACTACTGGCGTCGGTATACAACTCTGTTGGTGCATGCTCCTGAAATAGAGTAAGTACAGGGGACGAAGTCAACCGTTCGATAATAATATGACGAGCTTCCTCATGCCGTTCGTTCCATTCCCACTTCGCACCCTTTTTAGTTAGTTCGTACATAGGTATCATTATGCGTGAAAAGTTGGGAATGAAACGTCGGAAATATCCTGCTAGCCCATTGAACTGACGCACTTGCTTAACATTATTAGGTATCGGGGACTTGAGGAGTGCCTCTACCTTGTGGGAACTCGGACTGACTTTACCATCTGAAATAATATTACCCAAATATTCTATGGAACGTTTGAAAAACGAGGATTTTTGTACGTTAATAGAAAAACCCGCGTTTTGTAGGGCTATAAAAATCCTTTCTATATCAGACATTCCCTGGTCGAAATTAGCACATTTGTTTAAGACATCGTCAACGTACACTTGGGCAATGCCTGCACTTCCCAGCAATGGTTGGAGCGCCCTGTTTATGCACCTTTGAAATACGGAACAAGCATTACTGAGACCAAACGGCATAGCCAAATACTCATATAAACCGTCTGGGGTAACAAACGCAGTCTTCTCAATGGATTGTTCTGAAATACGAATCTGATGAAATCCTGCTGCCATATCAAATGAATTATAATAGAATCCATTAACTAATTGATCAATTTGATCAGAAATTAGTGGCAGCGGGTAATGGTCCCTTAAAGTATTAGCGTTCAATTCACGATAGTCCACACATAACCTATCATCACCGTTCTTCTTTTTAACAAGAATAATGGGACTGGAATACGGTGACTTACTTTCGCGGATAATATTATGCGCAAGTAATTCATCAATTATTTTCTTAACATTTTCACGTTCGATTGGGCTCAGGCGATATGGTCTACGCTCGACGTATTTATCTGGATTTTTCAATCGTATTTCCAACTCACCCGTATTTACTCTAGTTGTTGGAAAACCACGTATGAATAGGTGCTCATACTTATTCAATAATACACGTAGCAGATCAACCTCGCAATCGTTTTGAAGGTCACAATCAATTTTGTCAAATAACGCGTTGTTTGATTTTATATGTTGAATTGATTGTTGGTGAATTAACTTTGCGCCTTTTAATGTAACTAAAACGCTTAAGGATGAGTTAGAAATCAAATCCATTCCTATCAAAACATTAGTAGTCATTTCGAAATCAGGAACTAAACAAAAACTAATTTCAATATTAATATCATCTATTTTGCAAACAGTGTTTAATTTTAGTAATGAAATCACCGGGAAATGCCCAATACCTCTCAAATAATTAACACCATGGATCCTTTTGCCCGGTAATTTTGCCGCTATAGATTCACACATAACCGAGCATTCGGCACCACTATCAAAAGTTGCCAATACCGAATGCTCGCCGATGGTAACGAGCATCGAAGTTGTTTTTGTATCACCAATACAATTAACGTTTGACATAATGGATCGTTCACGCTTGAAGCACTTGTCATAAGTATGACCTGCCTTCATACAAAACGTGCAAGTCGGTTTGTTTTGCAATGAATTTGAAGTATCGACAGGCTTATTTTGAATTGAATCTTTATTATAGGACGGTTTATTCTCTGAAGTTTTAAAACGACAATCACGCGTAGTATGATTCGTTTTCTTACATATGCGGCACTGGATAAGTGATTGCGGCTCATTTATCCGGATACGCTTATTAGAACCCTGTGAAGAATTTGTATTAATCGAAGAACGTTTTGTTCTTATTGACGTTGCAACTGATATCAACTCTGGTACTGATGTCGCACGTGCATTCAAAAGTTCAATCCTGAGGTGATCGTCATTAACGCAGCCAATTACAGCTTCAACTGCGTCATCATTACCAAGTTTGTCTTTAGTTACGCGCCTCCATAAGACCCAAGCCTGTGACAGGAATTCCGCGATGTCTTTTGTTTGGTCATAAGAGTGTTCACGGAATTTAACTATATCACGTGAGTACCTGTTTTCAGGTTCGAAGGTCATGACAAGATTATCGCGCAATTCCTGCCAGGAGCTTGTTGTAACCAACCAATTATCGACCCAGAACTTTGCACGACCCTTTAATAAGCTACCTACTTTCATACGAATTTCATAATCGTTCAGGTTATAAATATCAATAGCTTTATCGACATGTTGACACCATTCTCTTATGCTCACGTTACTATCCGGGTCAAATGAGGGCAAGAAAATTTCACTTATTTTAATTTTTCCGGTTTGTTGTGAAGATAAACGGTCGGACATACTTTTCATAGTTTGCATCATTTGCATGAAAAAATCTACTGGCAAATTGCTCGAAATTGACTGATTTGCCGCATTAGCCACATGTTCCCCTATGGAACTAGAGGCACCAGGAGGTCCGGCAGAAGTGGGAGGGCATCCCACTTCTGATAACAACGGGGGAACCGTTTTAGAAATTGCGACGTCAGCCTCACTGACGTCACAATCCATTTGGTCTCTATTCATCCAAGGATTTATTAATATCCACCATAAATTAAAAAACCCATAGAATTTATAACATTTAAATTATAATTAGGTAACTTAATTAGTACTTAGGCACTTAACTCAGAAACTATGCGTGTTTCGCACAGGATAACAGCTTCCAAGGGAATATTTTATTCCTCAGCTTATTCAAAAACCCATGCACGTCGATACTTCCAAAAAACATGGCGCCATGACATCATTCGACGGAAGTTGTGGGTTTTTGTAGAAACTTTACAAAACAATCAGATGTCGTACACAACATATTATTACGTGATAAATGCTTATTTAAATCATAAGAATTATTACAATATTACTCGTATTTTTAAGACTATCTTTTTATAAGATTATAAACCGGATGCAATGTTTAATCACAAATTGGAAACTAAAATTACTAGTTATTAAAAACATATTATTTTGCATACAAACTTGCCATTTAAATCGTTTTTATTACAATATTAATTGTTAATTTACAAGAAGGTTTTCTTTTAAAATTAACTTGGAAAGTTATGGTGATTCCAGACCTCTGACATAAAAGGTCTAGAATCACAATAAGTACTGTAGCAATAATTTTTATTAGTAGTTACACCTACTTATCATTAAATTAACATAAAAATATGAATTAATAGTGAATGAAAGTTTATAATTATTCTTATGACTATTTGTTTTTACTAATAAAATAATCAAGATACGTCTTTGCGCCGACATATATATACCTAGGTATATAACTGTCTGTCATTTATCGATAAGTGAGGATTACCTCAAATTATTTGGACCGCTGAGCGTAGAACCGATTGCGGCACAAATTGGCGATCTCAACTAACCAAGGAGAAATAACTTTATTACATTTTACTCTGTGGTATCTTTAATAAAAATTGTGGCTTAATGTATATATGCACCAACCTCTATGACACAGGAGGTGCGGAGAAATAATATATTAATCATCTATTGTATAATATCTACTTTGCGTCACTTGACGTGACGTCATTAATTAATTTCAATACGCCACTATTAACATGCAGTGGTGATATAGTGACTACACTTAGTCCTATCATTTAGAGGTCACATCCAATCCTACTTTTTCGAGAGCGGTCCAAAAGTCTCAAAATCTTGTAGTAGCGTATAATTTTGTTAATTAAACAGAAAACTCTGGGGTAGTACCATCGTGATAATGAATTAAGCAAAAGTCGTCAAGTGTCAAAGTTTAAGTCGTCAAGTGATTTAATTACGCTAATTGAACAACGAACAGTTAAGTTCGTAGTTTTACTAAAAGAAGACGTCTTTGTTGGTAAACGTAAAATAACTTTAAAGACAGTTTGTTTGAGAGTCACTAACTTTTAAAGCTATCACTGTTGTCTGTTCGGTAGAAGAAGCGCCTCAAATTTTATTAGAAATGAAACGATAAAAGTGAAAAGCGGCTCAAATAAAAGTAAAAGAACAGCTCAGAATCCAGTCGAAAATCAGAATAAGTCGAAGAAGTGTACAGAGGTAAACATCGTATTCATAGATCGGCTTTCATACGTATGGCAGGTAAACCAATGAAGCTGGAATAGTCCCCAAGTTTGTACTAAAGTCTCTACAAAAATATAAATGAAAATGTCTGTATTTTGGAACTCTTCCGCCCTCTCCATCAATTCCTGGCGGTTCATTTTAAGCTCTCTTTACCGCCGCCTGTTGCTCATCATTGTTGTTCGTTTAGAATACCTCGAGGGCATGTATAGAGTTTCAAAGAGGAAAATCTCTTCGAACAGTCAACGATAAAAGTAGACAAACATTTCAAAAGATTTGTTAAGAATGAAAACTTTATATCTTCATTTCTATCTGTAATTAATTATTATAGAATAGCGTAACTTTATTAACTAGTGAGATGGTTACTTAAGAACAATAATTATCTTCTTTGATAGATTTCTTAATTACGAAATGTTCATTAACTTGTGTCGATGATTGTACAACTGTCTTAATCCTTATGGACATCCCTAACCATGAACTATGCACATAAATCACTTCTAATTAGACTACAATATTTAATACGTGAATCGAACTATAATTGGTTTTTATGAAACAGTTCTTGATATTATTGTATCCCAGCATTACGCCAGACAACTTGCAGAGAAAAAAATACTATATATATATATATATATATATATATATATACACATATATATATATAATAGAAAACTTAACGGAGTACTTTCAAACGATTAAAATATTACATCTTAATAAGAACCTAATATAAGCAATAGTGCTGTAAAACAACACTTTTTTAACTTATCTATTGGGCAAACTTCCAGAAACCAAATATCCAAATTAAATACCTCTATTGTCCAATAAATAATTAACCAAAGTTATTCAGTCAAAGCAAACTGTACCACCACACCATATGTTCGAAACGAGTAGATAACAAGAATCTACAACTTGATAAACAAGGGTAAAAAACAATAACAAGACTACATTTCCAAATATAAAAACCAATTGGTATTCAAAAACTCGTGTTATACCAAATTGTCAGTTTATAAGGTAAACAGTTTATCCCATCCTTTCTGTTCAACGGTTTTCCGGGGCACAGCACTACGGGGCCCATTCACGTTTCATTTCCGTTAGGGTCCATCCTGGCTCTCAATAACCTGACATGTTTACAAAGTCGCGCCAATTTTGTATTTGCATCTAAATAAGATCGTTTTAAAATGATATAAAGGCCATATTTTTAATCGAATTATTTGAGAGATGATACGTTCTTCGTCCATATGATGAGATACGTCTCATAAATTCTCATATATTAATTTTTTATTAATACGCAATAAATGAGTCTAACCTCTTTGCTATGACAATTATTATAGGTATTTCGTTTCTTTTTTATTTGTGGATAAACAAATACTGACAAGCTATTACAGACCGGATTTTTTTATTTTAAAAATCGCATATTCATCTTCCACACTAAGGTAGATGTTGACAGTTGCCGTAAGAGAACCGAATATTTAACATATAAGCAAACATTAATTAAATAAAATGTTTGAGTTTTAGATAAACATTTCAATAAAGTCTGAATTTACTTTATTACTGTACTATGTTACTTTGAACTTATACAAGAAAAAGCAACTTTCTTCAACGCATAATAGAAAACCACATCTAACCACTTCGACCTGAGAATCAAAACCTGTAACAATATAATTATAAAGTCATTAGGGACCAGCCCATAAATTTATTGAATTAAAATTTTTAATTATTAAATTTAATTACTTAATTTTAAATAATAATTAATAAATTAAACATAATCCATCAAAAACAATAAAGTCTCTAATAAAACTTACAATCTCAAAACAAATTGAGCAAACACTAGCGAAAAATAAAAGTTTAATAAAAGTTTATAAATATCCATTCAAATAAATTGGGAAAATACTGCACATAATTTATAAATTTAGCTTCCGAGAAAATCGTCACAATTTCTGCGAACCAGCAGTTAACTAGAAAACACGGCGATCTCAATGAAACCCGATCAGGTTCGCTGGAACTCAGATGAATGACACCCATAGTACGCGCCGTAGTAAAGTTAATTTTACTTCACTCGCGTACTATGCAAACGGGCTGCAAACTAGCAGACTGAAAGTTGGTCACTTTGAAACTTTTGTTTGCAAAGCGCACACATTGTGTTACTTTAAGTTTAATTGGTCAAGATCGACTAACATACATAACATTAGATTTATTATTGTTTTTTTTTTTTTACAGGAAAATCCTTGTTTTTTAGTACTTTAAAGTCTTGGTTTTCTCTTCCACTTTTCTACTATATTTATTGCTAAGGTCCATTTCGAACTGTACAAACAATTTCCTAGGAAGCTGTTGTCTTGCGAAAAAAGTATACGAATCTAAATTATCATTTTATTTTGAAGTTTTTAGCCGAAATCTGGCTCTAGAATTCAAAAACAAATGCTCTGAAAAGTTAAGAAAAAGTTTTACGAAAGTTTTAAAGTTTAAAAAACTTTTAAAATCGCAAATTACAGTGAGTAAATTATGACACTGCTAAAATAAGATGAAAAATAAGTTTTATAAAATAAATCTTAAATCTTTCAAGTTGTTTTTTATATGTTATAACAAAATATTAGATATCGCGTAAGAAGGTTCGGATCCAAACGCTTCAATCATGTCGTAGTTGTCAATAAAATATCTAATAGTGTGTTGGATGAAGAATAACTGTATTATAGGGGTTCCTTATCTCAGCCCCTCGGGAGTCCGGAGGAAGGCGCCTGAGCGCGCCTCGGATCACCATTCATCTTGGCCAACTCGCCTTATGTAACAATACACGTCACACGTTATTAACTTGACCTTGTTGCTCTACACAACAGCTTATTACTTTTAAACCAAGTTAAGTCCGCCGCTCTAAAAACTTTTACAAACTTCATAAACAAGAATGTTCAAGAACAAAAGTTTAAAAAAAGTTAAAAAACAAAACGTATAATTAATACTCTATGTTTACTTAACGATAGCTCAGCAGGAAAAAGTTGTGTTCTGTTTTGTTTTACTTATTCAAACAGCGGGAAAGTAAATAAAAGAATTCATCGCGCGGCTAACTCGAGCGCTGCTATTTTCTCCGCACTCGACTATAAGCTTATCTCCAGCGCGTAATCGAGGCACGTCGCGTGTGTACGGGGTGGATCCGGGTCCACTGGTTGATCGTGTATGGGGTTCGGTGCTCGCTCAATCAAGTGTTGCTCCAAGTTGGCGCGCAGGCAAAGTTTGTGCGACGTTGTGCGGACACCCCTCCGCCCATACCGATCGAAGCGTCGGCGCGCGCAACACCCCGCTCTCTATATAAAGCACGACCCCCACACCAATTTCCCACAACCGCAAGAGGACGCGCGCGATCGCCCGCTAAGCCGCTCGCCCGGGGCGCCGCTCTTTCTCTTTTCTCTCTTTTTCTCTGTTCGTCTGTCTCTCGCTGATGCGGCCGCGCTGAGGCCGATGCGGGCGCCGCCATGCCGCGCTGCCTCATGGCTAAGAAGTGGAAGGTGGCCCCGGCGTCGGAGCTGGCCGACGAGTCCGACGAGGAGATCGACGTGGTCGGCGAGGGGCGCGGCCGCAGCCCCGCGCCCGCCGCCACCGCCCCGGGGCCTTCGCCCAGAGACCCTGAGCCGACGCTCCTCTATAACGGTAAGCAATATCCGCAGGTGTCAGCGCTGGTCGTACCCGCCTATGTCAAGGCCCCAACACGGTCACAACTAGTGGCAAGGTCTCGCGGTCGCGCGACGCGATCCGACGGCACGCGACGCCGATGGTCAACGACTCTACATGACATCCACAGATAAATATTACAATATTATCACTAGAAGTAGGTCTTCAGCTGTGCTTTTTTTGCGATTGCCTCAAGATTTGCGAATGCAATATTCTTACTAACTTAACTTGGCTTAGCGCATGCGATATTCATTATTTTTTCTTTTTATTTACATCGTTATCATAGGCTATAATTTTACGGCACTCAAAACTCACGGTAAAGCATTAGGATCGGATTGAGATTTTAAGCACGCAACAGTCGCGTTTCGAACATGTAGGCACATGTCGTAGAAGCTACAGTTGAGCAACAGTTACCTACCGCTGTGACAAAAGCTCATGGCAGTTGGCACGTTGCCATATCAGAGGCGCCTCCAGCGCGCCATGCAGCATTAACAATGAGTGACGCACTGCCACCGCCATTTTTAAGCTTTAACGTCGCCAGAACTCGACCCCATTATCAAGCATGGTCTACAAAATTTCGCAAAGTGCCAACATTTAAAAAATGTACTTTATAAACTCAATAATACGTTAGAAAAATAAATCTGAACTTACAATTCGCCAATCGCGTGAAATAGTATTTACAATTCGCCACCACGCGAGTTCGCGCCAATATTTATATATAAAATACTTCAACGTTAAACATAAACGCGTAAAGGGAGCCGCGGCAGTTGTTCTAACCAATTCACGCGTGACCATTGTCATTTTCACTTTTTGCTTGTGTTTATTGAAAGTGAAATATTGGCTTCCCGATCCCAATATTGTCGAAAACGTGTAAACTTATCAAAGCGAGGTTTTATTTTGCACCGTCTAATCCTCTTTTCCAAATACCGAACCGATAAATAAAATAGGTATTCCATTTGATCCCAAAGTTTAATTAAAAATATTGGAGAACATAAACAAATAAATAAATGATCCCTCATTTTAATTTAGGTACAAAAATAAAACGAGAATTTGCGAGGGACCAAAGCCGCATCTTATTGCACGTAGAAAAATGTATCAACTGCTTAGTTGTTTCGTTTTTAGAAGCGATTTCTCGCTATTACCTATTATTTCACTCGATCCAATGCATCGTCAACGTAGGTTGTTTCTATAATACCTATATAATACAATACTTACAAATGGGAGTAAAATATTTTTGGGCTCTCTTTTTAAATTAATGAATTCGAAAAACGAGTGACATTTTTTACAGTAGATACTCGTATAATGTAGAAAATATATGAATATTTTGGCGCTGTGCGCAATCTCATAAAAAACAATAAAAAGAAACTGACAATTAGTAATTTAGAGACTCCATAAAACGCAAATAGTTGATCGTTTACTCTCTCAATAATTAAATATTTAGTTTAACTCACAACGCAACGTAAATCGACAGTTCATAATAAATAAATAAAAAATACAACCGAGCCAATATATAGCCTACGTTCAAAACAAACCAATTATTTCCACATGTATACTTAATCAGCTCAATAGTTTACACAATAACAATAGGTTTCAAACAATAAACAAAAACAAGCAAAAGCTTAAAATATCAATGATTCGGGTATCAATCAGAAATTTCAGAAATTTCACATCTATTAACTATGTGTCACGAATGGTCCATTCATTCATAATATCTCAATATTTATAGTGTTATGCTGTCCCACAATTTATTTGTAGTTATTTATACATTTGTTTTGCAGAATATTAAAACTTTGCTGTAACCGTCCGACGAGTTAATTTTTTCTGATATTTAAAAGCTTTTCTATTATCAACAACATATACGACATATCGTTGATTTAAACCAAATAATTCAGTTTCCAATTTTGCCTATTCTCAGAAGGAAATGAGATAGATAGATTCTAGGTGCCACATTTCTAAGTGTTGACTTCTTATGGCGAAGAACGGGCAAGAAACACCACGGTTACTCTTTTAAATTTCTTACAAAATTATTTGAAAATACTCCGATCCGAATAGTTAGTTATATGTCAGGTAAGTCAAGAGTCACGCTATATTATACTGTCTTCACATATGCACTGCACACATGAAATAGCAAGCATTGGATCGTTCAACGTCGATTAATTCGTGTTCCGATCAGTTAAACCATTAAATGCCAATATTCCAGCTATCTGTTTCACAGTGTGCATCGCGTGAATACTGAGTGATTCCCGACACCAGTGCAGACTCCTACACAAATGTCGATTGCTCGTCTATTTTGATAGCGTTAGTAGTTCAGTTTAATCGATTGCAATGAAGCACAACATTTCGTATAATATCAATCACTGTTGGTAAGAACCCAACATGTAAAAACTTTACAAAAAATACAGTAACTTTACAAAAAATACAAGTAAGTAAAACATGTTAAAACTTTACAAAAAATACAGTATAATAAACCGAGATACTTAAAAAAAAAATTAAAAACCGCCTTCAAAAAACTCAAAAACAAAACTAACTAAAAAGCAAAAAATAAATATTATATTATACAATATAGTAGTTGAAGAATATTGAAGTCAAATGTTTCTGGCCCCAAGTCGATTGAAAACCTTCCAGACGGTATTGCACTTTGTTTTAAAACCAAATAAATTACTGAGCCGACCACATGATGAAAAAGCATTACGAGAAATGAAAAGATTAAGACGACTATTGTAACTAATACAGTAATAGTCTTGCCATTTAGCGGTTTAAAATGAGCCCAAACTCGAGGGGTTTACTAGTAGCTACTGACGACTTCCACTATATATCTCCTGGCTCCATCATCAGACCCTCTATACTAAATGTTATATACGGGACTTATAAAAATATATCGAGTGATCCCAAGCTCGGAAGTTTAATTCCCTAACTCTTTACCGTTGAGGAGTACTATGACATCCATCATCAGCTCAGCATCATGAAATAATCATTTTCAGACGCCAACATCTGACTCATTAAGAAAAAAATAAACTCAAACGCGCTATTTGTCCTACAATATTTGAGGATATCCCTCGATTTCCCTAGGATCCCATCATCAGTTCCTGACTTGGTGATAATGGGACCAAATAGGAAGCATACTGTTTCAAACAAAAAAAAGAATTCTTAAAATCGGTCCATAATTGGCGGAATAATCGAGTAACAAACATAAAAAAAATACAGTCGAATTGAGAACCTCCTCTTTTATTGAAGTCGGTTAAAAAGGTATCGTTCAAATCATATCTAATATCTCCATTCATTTTAACTCTATTTAAAATTTAGCAGTAGTTAGCCCTCTGACCGATGAGTTTCACTTTGCTGAGCATAGACGAAACAGATGGAGCCGGTTATACGCCCATGAATAAAAAAAAACGAGCTATTAGAAATTAATTTCAATCTAAGATTGAAGTCGGTTCGATATTCGATTTATTAATACGATACTTGTCGATCCATTTTTTATTCAAAAGACCTTGCATAGTTCTTGCTGCTTTAATATGATTTGACCTTTAAAATAAATACCTAATAAACCCTTGAACTAGTTGCGGTTAATTAAAATACAATATCTGAAAAGTTTTATAGTTACTTATTAACAACTTGTTTTGAATTCTTAGTTTCGTTTGAGATAAGAAAATTGTTTATTTTATCCGCAGTTGAATCACTGAAAAAGTTTGTATTCCTTCGTTTCTTGAAGAGAATAATAAAAAAAGAGTGCCTGAACAATGATTATATATTAGAATATGTCCTTAGAAAAACTTTGTTTTGGTTAGATGCTATGATAATCCATTTAAAAACAGCTGACATTGACGCCATTAGATTGAGTAATCTAATAGCGAGATAACGCTGAAAAAACAAATAATTCTTATTTCTTCGTGCAGTAACAAATAAAAGGGATTACGCTTTAGAAAATACGACAAAAAAAAATTCTTTAATCCTTTCACTTTAACTCCTTTCTAAAAGTTTACTGAAACTGTAACTCATATTAGCTAGATGTGACTGACGCACGCAAGTCCACGACGTGCCTCGGTATACATACTACTTCGAGATGATTAACATTAGCTGCCTTTTTGTACTACTCCGACCATTGTCGTTCCGACAGAAAAACAATAAATTATTTCGGAAAACAATGATTGGTGCCGATTCCGTAAAATATCAAACTAAATAAATTGTCACGTCTTTTTCTAAAAAGCGAAATATTAATGATATGGAATAATTTTACAGCTTTCAAATTTAGACAAGAAATATCTAATCCAAATATCGACATAAGATGCCAAAAGTATATATACATCTCGTCAAACAATATACTGAGTAGGTTTTAAAACGTCTCAAATTCTAAACATGTTGTTTGTATGTTTGCTCCAATAAATTATTATTATTATATTATTATAAGTCTGTACTTCAAGGATTAAGACGTAATGCAGATATAAGAAGTATCTATCGTAACAATAAAGACCTTTTCTGCGACTTTATGGCAGTTAAGTACGAAATATAGTATTTTATAGGCAATTGGCATCGTCCGATATCCGTCATAAACACTACAACTACTTTAGATAACACGACATCATAATCCATTCACCATGAAACAATATGTTCTCTTCTTTACGATATCCTCTTAATATTTTATGGTATATCACTAAGGTACTTGTTCTTCCTAGCTTATATACCAAAATACTATAAAATTACAAAAGTATTTTGAGCCTTCCCTTGTTAATATAAAGTAGATTATTGCATGCAACGATTTATATGCTATTAATGTTTGATGTTTTTCTCAAATCACTCGTATAGTGCTAATAATTTATGTGTAGTATATAGTAAATACCTAAATATATTTTAGTATAAGATAAAGGTGTCAAAGTGAAAGCAGGTCACCTCATTCACGCAAGACCTTATGAAAGTGTAATAAGACCTCACAAAGAACAGAGCAGAGGTAGAACATTTTCATTACCATCTGGTTCCTTCTCAGAACATCTACATGGTCATCAAAGTTGGGCAGCTCGTAATTAAGGCCATTTAGTTAAATACTAAAGAATTTAAACGGCCTCGATGCAGTAACATCTTTATTATTTGGTGAAGAACAATGTTAGATTGTTTTTTGTTTTGTCAACATGAAAGTGTACTTTAAATAACATAAACGTTACGCAAATCCTCTTTATTGGATACGTTTATAAAAATATACAAAAATATACAAAATAATATAAAATGAGACAAAGAAAAGTACTATTACATATGGGTAATAATGAGTCGAATCATCTCGGGATTATCGTATGGAACTGAACGAATACTTCCATAGGAACGTCATACATTTCCATAGAAACAATCGATATGAATCAGCAGCGCGGGCGGCATGCCGGCAGATCGCAATAGTTTGAGTGCAACCATCCCTTAATTTCGATGTTGACCGTCAAAATATTCTTGGTGCAAATAAAATAATCACTTTCCAAAAATGTTGATGCAAAGATTTCATTCAGTATCTTTTTTGCACGAATTACTTTTTCACGATCAAACCTCCACTATTATCGTTTTCTTCAAAGCTCTCCAATCCGAACGACACTAAGTCGCTACTACGAGTACGTTGGTCGGTCGTTCGGTGACTTGTCCATCTAGTGGGGGCCGTCTCACGCTACGCCTTCCGGTTCGTGATCCCCATTTGAGTCGGACCATAAAACTAACAATACAGCACATGGGTCCAATAAACTTGTTGGCCACTCCAGTTGCTAGGTGACCGCACCGAAACTTACGAAGGTTATAAGAGAAAATGTATGATCGAGCGAACGAAAAGGTTTTCGTAACCTATTTAACATTAAAAATAGAGTAAAGAAGCGATCTCGTGAAAAAGTACGACTCATTCCATATATTACCAGAGAACGATGCGAAAACTGCTGACTGTTCTAAATATGAAGTGATTGCTGAATTTTTGATGATTCATTTACTAGTAGATGAGAATTGGAAACCTTCTAAAAATCTTTATAAGAATGGAAAATCTAAGGAAACTAAGATATACGACTTCCTTTCGAAAGAGGAAACAAAAGTAGGTAGCTACATGAAAAATTCTTCGTTCATATATTTACTGTATTATGAAAACGTTGTAAATATCTATATACCAGATAATTATAGGTTTATGGTATAAAATTGTGAACTAAATTAACACTAAGGTCGACCTTCAAAGTGAGTAAATTTTTATTGAAAAGAGTGTCGGAAACTTCGGAGAAAAACTTGTGTTTTAACTGTTCATGAATGAAAATTAAGATCCTTCAAAATATTACACCAAAGATTTCAAAGCTCTTCGAAACATATATTGCTTTTTCAAAAGATTTTTCATTTCACTTTTTTTGGGTTATCGTATTTTATCAATTTATATAATGTTTTTAATGGAATTGATTTTAAAAAATAGTTGGTAAAGACGAAACCAGCGGTATGACAATTCTAAGAAAATACAACAAAGATTATATCTATGAGTATTGAAAAGAAATAAAATCTGTCTTATTATAGGCACACATCCACTCATTCCGTACTACATAAATTATATGATATACATACGTATGGCAAATTAGTTTGTAACTAATTTAGTTAGGTGACAGATTTGTAATATGGGCTCTATAAACGATAACAATGGCTGGTAATTTATTCACGCCTTGAAATCACAAAATTGTGCCGCTAAAGTAAAAACATTTAAAGATGGCCAAAATATGGCCTAGTTATTACTAGGATCTTATTACAATTTTTAATACGGAGATATCTAAGTTAGATAAAAAATGTATGCTTCATAATAATAGGTTTTTATTATGGAAACGACTACTCGGTACAGCATATAATGACGTACATTGTACAAAGTAAACAAAGTCCCGAAAAGAAAATAGTGAAGCAGACAAGAGCTAATTAATTAAAAAAACCGTACTAAGCTCACTTAACAATTTAAGCAATATTAATTAATATATCCGCTTCATATCAGCATTGATTCGACGTGTGAGTTACGTCTAACAACCCGTTTTTCGCTCAAGTGCACTGAGCGGAGATCAATGAATATTCCGACATCGGAGGTACAAATTTCATCAATTAAGCGCTCGGCATAATGAAAACAGCGGGGCAGCCGAACAGGGGTCGTCAGCACAATTGTCAATTACCATGTTTTTGAATATTGATTTTTGTTTAACAAGCTTGTCGGATTGTGATGTTGGCTTCGTTTGTTTATTCGACATGAGTAATTGGTTACTTTTTGGTATGAAATTTAAAAACGTGACTACTGTTATGATTTCTGCATTCGGTGTGTTTTTTTAATTCAGTTAATTTTTCAATTAAAGCAAAGAGCACAGAAAAAAGCATTAAAGGGTCACGGGAGGATATTCTTTAAAAACAAAAATGTTTGTTCTATGCGAAGTTAGCAAAAGATTTACTAAAACCGTTTTCATCAAATAAATACGACTAAAAACATTCTAAACGACTAATGCTAAATATACCAAACCTACCGTCAGTAAGTTAACACTTCACTTTACTTATGTCAGTCAAAAACTTTACACATATGCTAACTGACATACAACAAATATACATATTCAATTTGATTGCTACAAGTGAACCGTATAATTAAAATGAATGCCGTATACGGACACACGCAGCGGCAGGGCTATACAAACTTAATAAAGGTACATATCTATCTTATAAAGAGGAATATTGAAATTGAATAATTTTTTTCGGACTGAACGGTTAACCTGTGATTTTATTTATTTGAGTTATAAAGTAAGTTAATGGAAAACCTTGTTAAAATAACTATTACTAGTAATGATAGGCTAGTTAGTAAACTAGCTAGAAACCAAAAAGCACGTTTGTGGAACTTTATTTTTAATTCTATTTAGAAAAAAATATTAGAGCAATATCCGTATCACACTTTCCACACTCTGTACATTAGTTATTAACATTTAAATGATTTATTATTACTACTACACGCTTTATCTGAGAATAAAACATTTTACTCAACATAAACCAATGTTAACAAACATTAGTTAAAATACTTAATTTAAAGAGACCAAGTACATAGCTGGAAAATAAAATAGTGAACGTTAAAACGCGGCTGTACAAATATTTCAAAATGTAATAAAATTATGAAATTCTATTAAATTATTCTTTCATTTTAAACGAACTCAATGTAAAAATCTCAGTGAGTTTACGTCGTACACGTACGCGATGTTAGCGAATGCTCATGTTTTATGTTCCTTAAGTAAACCATTCCTTTGAAGATCCATCTCTTTGAGTAACCGTAGAAGGTGTATTAAAGTAAAATGATTGAATGAAAATGATATTTGAAAAATATCAGATGAACTTTATAAAATTAATGTTTTTTGTCTTGTATTCACGTACTATCTTAATTAACAAGTATATAATGATACTTAATTATTAATATTTACAGGCGGAAATGCAGACTTAGTAAAATATATATACAAGCTAAAAATATATAAATGAAAATAGAAACTGTTAAAAACGGGGAGGGGAAGAAATCATAGGGTATCGTAAAATTCGTCCACATCGCTGTCAACGGGAAAATGCCCAGAACGCTGGCAGCATTGCCACGTTGTATGGCAATGCTGATTCTCTGACCGAAGTAGAGGCCAGCCCTATCTTAATTATATTCACAAGATTATGAATATTAGAACAATCATAAAATTTTCTTTTAATGTAAATAATAATAAATTATTATTCATCTAATGAATAGATGAAATATTAATGAATGATTCATCTATTCCTTAGATGAATAATAAATTTCTAGGTAACAAAGCCTTGAAACACTCTGATTTACATTCGACAAAATTGCCAAAGTTATTATTTAAAACATAATATTTTGATACCCTAATAAAAAATCCCTTTATGTGACAGCTCTACACAGCCAAACAAATAAAATAAATAAATAATATCCGGTTACGTTACACGTCACAATTAAACCATGCAGAGTAACCAAAACTAATCCCCTGGAAAATTCCGTTTTTGAAATGTTGTTTGCCATAATCTCTTTATACAGAGTCCAAACGATATATTTTCGAAAGAGAGCTGTTAGGCGCCATTCATTTATTACGTAAGACTATTTAGGGGGGAGGGGGGTCGACGATGTCTTATTTTTTCTTACAAGGGTGTGGGAGGGAGGGAGTCTTGATGGTTCTTACGTAAGATCACAAAAATGCGCAAAGTTAAGATTATACTTTGAAAAAGCGTGGGAAACCGCGCGATTGGCCTTTGTAGGTACAAATAAAAATTCCTAAAAATGTTAACTTTGAAAAATAAACATTAAAACAAACATTTTTTCCTCTAGATTCTTACGTAATAAATATTAAACAAGGGAGAGGGGGTCGGCTTTTTCTTATTTTTTCCTATGTAGGGAGGAGGGGGGGGGGGACAAAAACTAGCAAAAATAGTCTTAAGTAATAAATGAATGACGCCTTATGTGGTCAACAAAAGAATTATCTAAAATATGAACAACAAGAGCGTAAACACCTACATGGATGAGACTACAAACATTAAAAAATTAATTCCGAGAAATAAATGTATGCTCTAAAATTCTCTTTGATGTTACTTAGATGACTACAAAAATTTAGATCTATGTCAAATCTACATTAATTGCGTGTTTTTGATTCCGCGAACAGAAAAATAGAGCGACTGTCCAGTGTAGACAAAAGCTTTTTCGTTGACATTGCATAAATAATACATTGGTTGACGACTAATTATATAAGGGAGCAGGGTATAACTTTATAATATCCTTAGCTAATTAAGCACACCGTAAAACATTTCTTTTTTTCTTTCAGAATACATACACAAACATGTATGTTTGTTCGAGTATTTCGTTTTAACAGCCTTTGGCACCGCTGCCATTTCACAGCCTTTCATCGTTCGACAAGTGCCAGACGCGACTCGATCATTTATCACAAAAAAGTTTTTAAAGCCCGCGATCCCATTCTGTTGATTGATACGAGATGCTCCCGGTTCCCCTATGGGAGTATTCATATTTTTTCCCTTTCAAAATTTGAATGGTTTCCAATTCATTTTTCGTTCGAAATGCACGGTTTAAATTCGAAACTGTAAGCAAAACTTTGTGTGTTGAAGGTTAAATTCTATTTAAAGTCGGTAGTAAGTTAGTTCTTTGATAATATTGAAGTTTTATGATAGTCAGCGTGAGGATAGCAAATAGTATTAACGTTGGTTAATAGTTACGAAACATAAAACAAAGATGAATCGATATTAGAACATTTGATCGAGCAATCTTGGTGCGCACAATCAGTAACGAAAACCCTTTTTGTAACATCGACTCAACATTTCTAAGCTGTTCTTGTACTCACCTTAAGTTTTCACCCTTTTTTGTGATGTTGATAATACTCCGAACCACTGAAGTAATGTTGGTAACTATATCGGCATCCTGAACTATGTAATTATGTCTGAATAAGGTCCAATTTTTCAATAGCTGGATCAACCTTTGACAAGTTAGAGACCAGTTTTAACAGGATTCTGGTTGCCATATGAAAAGACAACCGGGAGCCGGGTCTCAATGTGTCAAGATCAGTGAACTGACACGTAGATCGAGCAATTATGAACTCTATTAAACTGTCAATTTGGGGCTGAAATTGCGGGCTTGCATCGGACACCACAGCGTATGTAGTATTTTAGTTGCACATTCGTAGAATAGGAAAGTATAAAAGACTTAAATAGGTTAATGTATAAAACCAAGATGGGAAATATTCGCGATAGTCGTCTCGTAAAACAATATTTATAATATTAAAATGTAATATAATTTCACGTATACATTATCATAGTAGTTTCGGTTAGCAACCCTATCAGGATAAAGAAACTTGTAACGACAGACAACGTGTAACTTTGCTTGTAAATTGTACATAAGTGTAATATTTTTAAAGGCATCTACTTAGTTACTCTGGTATTAAAACCTGACAACTTTACACCCACCCATGTTAGTCCATTAACTAAAGAAAATGGGACTTAATAAAAAGAAAACATGCGATAAGAAAGTACAATTTACAAGAACACATATTTTGCAAAGTATAAAAGCAAAAAGAAATTAAAAAATATGCGGTTACATACCTATATTTTGTAATACATGTATATTTATGTACATGTACATAGAATCGAACCGAACTGCCCGTCAAAGGGAAGAGGGCCGCTCTAAAAACGGCTCACTTCAAATCTCGAATTTCACCTGCATCCTAGTTTAGAATTTCCTTTTGTACAATAAAAAGCAACTGCAAAAACTCATTCGAGTGTGCATCAAAAATATGAACAAAGTGAACCTAACGAACGCCAGTCGTTTCGTCCGCGTCCCTCAAAGCGTTTTCCGACTAAATAAAGTCAATTTTGTATTTTCCCGAATCATCCGCCGGTTTTTCACCGTACTAATCCAATAATGCTATTGGAGCAAAATGATATTGGGTTTGAATAACGATTCGTATTTTCTGTGATATTTTTTATTTGTTTTAATACTCTTTAGAAAAGAGGGAAAATAATGAATGCTAAGCGCGTGACTTTCTGAGCTGCGGACCGGTATAGTTTTTGGGATAACATACTATTATGTGTTCTGGTGCATTTTCTATAACTGAAATTATAATGTTCCCACATTCGTATTATTATGATAATTTGTATTTAAAATAGGCGTTTAAAATTGTGGCACCTGTTTACCGTTTATAGCAGATGCACAGACATTGTTTTAAACTTGATGTTTATTGGTATAATATTTTATTTTATTATCTTGTAATAATATTGATGGTGGGAAATCTGTGGCACTAGTAAATAATATACGTATATGTACCTACTTATACGGAAACTGAAACAATTCTGGAGGTAAGCGCAAATAAAGCGCCCTAGCTGCGGAAATAAATACCCCTGGGGAAAAAAATGGCGACCGTGGATCAGAAATTAAATCTCTCAATAAATTATAATAGCGGTTGATCATCGAGCACTACAGAGTCACAGAATTGTCCGGAGAGTCAGCAGAGTTGAGGTAAGTTTAGAATATAAGTAATTTTGTGTATTTTGTATTATCTGTGATTTTTACAAATAGCATGCTCGGTACCGTTAAACCTAACCAGCACGTAGCCGCGGTTTTCTTTTACCTGTAGTATATTCGCCCTACGTTCCATAATGTACCTCACGAGCCCTATTTCAGAAAGAGAATAGTTAACTGTCTAACTAGTATCAGAATTGTTTTTCTTTACCCAACAAGTGATTATCAAATGCAGATCCGAACATGAATCCGATAAGTCACAGGATGCAGGCCGGGAATGAAATCAGATCTCCTTGCATGGGAGTCAAATTTGCTACAACAAAATATGGTATTATTTAAAAAAAATGTCTTAAGTCTCCATCCAGTTTTAAAACAGATCAAATACATCGTTAAACTGCTCGCAACATCTCCCGGAGCCGTGTAATAGTTGTTTAATAGTTCTTCAAAGTTCAGACAACAGCAAGTCAACTAATTAACGGCTGGTTACGCTCCCGTTATTATAATACCCACACGCTCGGTAACGAGTGGTTCCCAACAACTTAATGTCTACGCTGCTTTGCCCTTTCATAACTTTTCATTATACGATCCCATTCATACTACGAAGTTCAGAACTCTCTATTTCCAACGCTCACTATTTTCATTCATCTATTGTTGTTTATAATAAGAGATGGGGATGAATGGCCGTCTGCTGTAGCTCCATCGCGGCGGACGCTCTTTGATAATATCTGGGCTAGAAAAAGAAATATTCCGCACGACGTATGTAATTGCTCTTTGTAAATAAACACTGTTTCAAGAAGCTTCCATTGTTGTTTACAAATACATTTACTATCAGGGAAAGTACTTAGCAGAAATTATCAGTTTTATAAGTTATATTTTTATGAATGAAAACTTGCTGGTGTTACTTTTTGTAATTAATTATATAGAATAGCATAAATTTATCCAGAAGTTAATCAAAAATTAATTATAATCTACGTTGTTGAAAAGTCTATCTATTTATGTTGTTGAGAGTGGAATAGAATATGTCGATAGTTTGACGAAAACATGTCGATGTTTCCACTAAACGCGGACACTGGCGTTCCGGCGATCACGAACCGCGGTCGTTTAAGATAGCTTACTGAATTTCTTGTTGATTGTGATGCTAGATAGCTACAGCTATTTGTCGCTTTAGGATGGTTTCAATTGGGAATTTTGGAGCTTCAATTATAACTGAAGCAAAAACATTAGTAAGTACTGCCTAACTTTTAAAAATAATAGGTAATTTTGTGTTATTCCAGAACACAAACAAAACACTCAAAGGAATACTCAAAGAAAAAGCTTCAAGTAAACTCGCCTTTGAATATGTATTGATGAAGACAAATAATATAATTACACTACAATCTGTTAAACTGTTTACGATTTGACAGAATAATAAATGCCAAACGTAACTGGTCGTGTACAACGTGACTAGAAATTCTCCACACCTGTTAATTATTGGTGCAATTAGATGCCCCGACGACTGTTCACGACCATACCCTATTATTTCCTATGACTGCAGTCTGTGCCTTGTATTGGAAAATTAATACTAACAACGCAGAAATTTTATTAAGTCTTTATGTCGCTTTGTTGTTTTACACCATAATTAAAAATTGACATTTTGTCGACAGTATTGTAAACTGTTATTTGAATTAACCATTTATAAAAAAAACTTGATTACATTTCACTAAACAAAACAGTTTCGAGGAAATTTGAATGTTGGTTCATCAGACTCCGCCCACGAACCGCCTACCTTCGCTCCGCCTTCGCTGTGGTACACACAGCATCGTTCAATTAAATATGAAATCTATGAAATTAGCTATAAAGTCTCAAGTCTCTGTTCCAGCTCAGCTAAGTTTAGAGAAGTTTGGTTGAGAGAGAATATAATAATCCTTTGATAGTGAAGTGAATTTCCTGCTTGACAAGTAGCGATGATAGCACGGTATATAGGTACGTAAATGGGCGTCTACATAGCACTACAAAGTATATAGGTGCGACCGAAGAGGTGACGAACGTACCCGTAATATGTAGGTTACGTATAGGCGGCACTTAGTCTTGCCTTGATACGCGGCAACGACACGGGAAGCGCGTCGAGGAGCCGCAAAAATCGGTTTGGCTAAAATAAAAGCAATTGTGTGACTACAAACTACATTTTCAAAATATAAAAAAAAAAAGTTTAATTCAGTAATATATGTATCATACATTTGAAAGGTTTGTTTTATTTTTGTTACTCAAGTACGACATATCTGATCCTGATCTGTTGTTATAACCTTAGAATGTATCTTGAATTAGTATGGAAAGATATAAGCATACAACATTGTTTTTAGTATATACTTAACCTGAAAGTAGTTCATTCAGAATCACCGATACCGATTACTGACTGTAATATTTTTTATACCATGTTATATTTTGTCCAAATAATTAACAATCCTTAAACTGACTGAACTTTTATCCGCGCGTGTCATTGGCGCATGGCCAAATACATGACAGCGGAATGCGCCAGCGCACTCACCATGTTACCCCACGCCACCGTAGTTGCCCGGAAACTAGGGTGACCAATGTTTATGGAAGACAAAGAGGCTACACAACAAGCTTCCAACTTTGTGAGTTCTCATTATACATTTTTGATTAATAAATCTGTACTAATATTATAAAGAGGTTTAATTTATTTGTTTGTATGTAAGGGGTAATCTTCGGAACTAATGATCTAATTCTAAAAATGGTTTACTAATAGATAGCTACATTACCCCCGAGTAATATAGGCTATAAATTATTATATAATATGTATGTCACGCGGACGAAGTCGCGAGCAAAAGATATTATAATATAAAATATTCGACATGTGTTTCGGCGTATATAATACGTATGTATGTATATAATATACTAACCATAGAAATTAATAAAGTATAATCTAATCTGTAGATAGATAGATTCTTTATTGTACACCAAATAACATCGTAAAGCTAAAACCAGCTACCCACAGATCGTTGGTATTACGGTTTAACTTGCTAACTATAACTTTAAATAAAAATATTTCAAGTTATGATAGATGACTGGTGAATATTTGAACTTTTCGATGAACTAATAACTGTTCGAAGCGCGCCGACTACGCGACAAGGTTTGTCACAAACAATAATAGAGTTCCTGTGTCGGCGCCGAAATGAGTGACGTGTGAAACTCGACGTTCCATTGTTTCCGGCGACTGTTTCAACCGCAGAAAATAGAGAGCCATTTTCATAGTTTCATTTCATTTGAATAAATATTACATACGTCCCTTTACGTTACCAATAAAATTTATGGGTTGGTATTGGAAACGTACCTGAAGAGAAATTGCAGACACGAAGAATTAACTTCAAAGGTCGTTTACTCAAAATAATTTAGGTTTTATACGTTTTTAAGTGAACTTGAGGCAGCACTTCTGAAACACCCATCATCGCCTTTTAATTTATTGTTTCAGAGAAGAATTAACAGTCTCACTATATAATATGTTCGCTGGTATAATCAAGAGGTAAAACAAAATGTTTCACTATAAATAGTATATTAGTTTTAAAACCATCTTACAAAAGGCTTGAACTACCGATGAACATTTGTGTGCTGTTATGTTAAAACCACAAAATCAATATATATTTATAATAAGAGTCTCTCGCAAACAACACGCAACTAGAATAATATTCGCGGTTCACAGCGCTTTAATTTGGCTTTGTGTTTTACTCTTAGAATAGTAATAATGTTCTGACAAATGCATTACACGAAACGGCAAAGCAATTATGCCGAGGACGATTTACAAAGCGTAGTTATCTACGTAAGTTGGTGGAGCGGTTGGCGCGCTGCGGATACGATGCCTTTTGTATACCGGAGAAATCCAGCTTAGCCGACCGGACTCCCGGACAATTCAAATAGTTGAAATTCATTTTCGATACAGCGAACTCAACCCGTGGAAAATTGCATTACAAGTCAATTTGTCACGGGTTTATAACAACATACAAAACAACACAACAAACATACCGACAAAAAATTGAAGCGTTAGTTTGAATGCGCAAATAATCAAGCATATTCGTAAAACTAGCTCGTCATACGCATGGGAAAAATGTAGCATGCCTACGCGCATCGAAGCATTAATATATGTTTATCTATAATATCCTTTGTCGCGACGCATTTCACGAATGCGCATTAACAGCGTTGCAACAGCCCATTGAAAGGTAAACGTGCGCGACTCATCGCGTGCATCTGTGTATACGAGGACGTGTCAACTGCGCACGACATTGTCGTCATGTGGAAAGGCTCTTACAGGACCAGCAGTTGAATTACGTAAAAATGTGACAGCAACGCGACAGCCACGCGACAGCAATTTCACAGTTAGCCTATAGATTATATGACACAAAAATGACGTTTGACAGTAGATATCGCGCGATCTACTCGTGTCGCAAACTGATTCCAACATTGGTAATTAGACTGCAGGACGTTTAGTCTTTAAATAGCAGATAACAAAAAACATACCTCCATAAACATGTATAAACACACACACACACACACAGAACAAGCACTTAGGCATCAAAGTAAGAATGGTTCTGACAGCATTGCTACGCCGAAAGTTTCAAGACTGCCCAGTCCAAGATATCAATTCTGTTCAAACTTTCGTTCAAAAGGCCTATATTACACACAAAAATAAAGTATCGAAAACACCTCAATGCCTCCAGTCTTGGCTACGAGAAACTAATATCATTTGGAATCTCCTCATCCAAAATCCGCAATCCTCTGTTAAATCAGTCTAACCAGTGTAAAAAGCTGAGAGAACATGCTAACTAATTATTTATACAATCGCTCTAGTTATATTTCTATCTCGTGAACGACGGGCTTAAATTCGTCGTGTCCACGGCAAAACCATTTGTTGTTCACAAACAAAAAGGAAAAGCGGACAACGTGATGGGAACAGTAATTCACTCGTTTCGATTTGAAAACGGAAAACAGTAAACAATTGCAATTGTAAAGTAAGGTACTCACCGCTTTCAAAACTTCTGCCTATTATTCCAAATGCGGTTAAAACTTTGGACCGGCCCAAAGCCCGTCCAATCCGGACGGATTCCGGCAGTTTCGAGTTACCACTGGGAGTCCCACTGCCGAAAATTCGAATTGTGTGTCTCTTTTTGTCAATAAAACAAAAAAACAATTTTATGACCACCTCTGTTTGAGCTGTGAAAATGCTAAAAATTTACAGTGTATCTGGAATATGTGATATCTGAGTCTATTTGAATTTCAGTGGAAAATTTTAAACTGTTGTTATGCAATATTCATTGAACTTCGATTTAAAGTACTTTTTAATGAGACCTACGAACATGAAGCGGCTCATAAAATATTTTCGTAATAAAGCTCTTTTTATACGGAATTCCGTGTTTTATTTCTGAAAGCTTTTTAAGAACGCATCTACATTAAAATCCTTTGTTTTAAAAAGCTGCTCTTCCTTAAACAGTGAAAAACATGAGTCGTATTTAACCCGCACTAGATGGCCAGTAGTAAACTCTTTTAGCTTAATGTTTCCCATTTAACCCTCAGTTAAGTAAAAGCACTTTTAAACTAGTTGTTAACCTGTATACGTGTTACCCTTTTCTCAAAATGCCTCTTCTCATTGTATCATTATGTTTAAACCGCCCGGTTTCACGGCTGACCCGAATACCTAGCATTCTTAGATGAAATTTCACAACGTTATGCTTTTGAAGGATTACCTTTTAGAGGTTTTATTATGAAGGCTTTGGTGCCTAGTCAAGCAAGCTTTAAAATATTTTCGCGTTGAATTCCCTTCCGTGATAGTGATAGCAATAAATAAATATGATAAAAAAAGACTATTACAGAGGGATAAAAATAAGTATTTTTTGGACTAATAAAAATAATTTATAGATATGGTTAATTTCTGTCACTTTTCTACCTAGACTTATGACCAAAAATAGTTCTATTAATTCTATACTTATGTTATATGCACACTTTTCGTAAAATACCAACGTCGCGTCATAATAAATTTGCGTAATTTTCATAATCTAAAATTTTCCTCGACGTTGGAGCCTTGCGAGTGTCATATTTAATTATGGAAGTTATTCTGAGACAGACTTTAATTTCTTAAGAACAATAGTCTCTAATATCTTAAAAGGTTTTGCCGTGAAGCCCTCCCATCTCAATTGAATCAACGCTTTTGAAATATGCTATTTCGTCTTAGCCGTTCGTTCGCTCCTGCCAACGGACTAATTCATCCCATATTTAACTTATTTCAAGTTGATATTTTAGCTTGACTCGACGAATTGCAGGATTTCATAATTATAGAGCTTTATCAATTTTAGTCCCTAGAATTGATTGCTAAGTCAGTCGAAGTTTTTTATTTCAAAAATGCCTTTCCAGGCACTTTTAAAACGTCGAGAATCTAGATGCACGGTGTGATGTGAAGCGAATCTAATGTAAAATAGAACTATAAGATACAATGGATAACTAGGGAAGCCACATGTGCAGAAGATAGTTAGCGCCACACGTCTCTATTGTCAACATAGTCTATGATCCAATAATAGGCTGAATGCAGAGTTGTGTTCTTTGATTATACGAATATTATTGATTGTTAGCTAGGTGCTCACTTACGTTTTCTTCAAAGAAACCTAAACTGACAACACGAAGTCAGTTATCAACTATTTTGTACAAGAAATATCATCCATACCTATTTGAACCCTCATTGCACTCTGGTAGAGTTTAAATTTTAGTAGATACTTTCTTAACGGACCCCATACAGAACCTGCCGTCACGTTTGAAGGTTTTATAGTTTTTATTCGTCATATTTCGCTTCTAGATATACACATACACATATAGATAGTAATTCTCTTCAAAACCTGCAATTTATCGAAACATTTTCCTTAAATAAATAATAAAAGTAGTGGTGAATACGCAATGGAGGTTGAAGGACCGTAATTGCTCGTTGACCACGCTAATATGACAGACAGTCGAAGTCGACGCTGTCGTTCAAAACCAATGACGTGCCCGTATTTCAACAAGACAAGCCTTCTATTTGACGTACGTTATTGGAAAATTATAAGCTAAGAGACACATTTAATATTGGCTTTGATAAATATGGAAATTGTATACTGTGATTTCATAATGACTTATTACCTATCATTAGGAATTATCGGTTTAGTGATATCTGGTGAAGGCCTCCAACATCACAATTAATAATGTCAGGCTATTGGTATAAATCGTGTTAAACAAACAATACACCTTGCGTCAATTTGGGTAATATTAATAGTGAGAATGGTAATAACCAATATTAAATATAACTGCATATTTTACAATCGACTGTATTGTAATAGAGTTGATTGACTACTTGACCGAAACTGACGACACGGTTGGGACAGTGGCAGAGCGATCGGCTGCGCTACGTGTCGCGGTTGCGGGTCTGGCACGGAACAAATATTTGTATTATGACCTACAGATAGTTGTTCCGGGTCTGGGTATTTGTGTATTGTAAACGCACCCACGATCCAGGAATTATTAAAAGAGAGGGGCAACGTTTTAAAAGAATGAAAAATAATAATGTCATCCCAAAAGCAACATAGCATAGCATCACGTCTGTATTCCCCGAAGGGTTAGGCTGAGGTGTACTATTGTACACCCACATTTCGCCGATGCTGTTATTTAGTCCCATGTAATAGGGGGCGAGCCTATTGCCTACCGGGCACAGTTCCGACTGGAGAATTTCCATACAGAAAAACCCAATAACACTTTGCCCGACCCGGGAATCGAACCCAGGACCTCACGCTCAGCAGTCGCACTTACGGCCACTAGACCAATAGACCAAGGCAGTCATCCCAAAAGCAACAAGGTAATAAATTCTATACGCGGAGTTAGGGATACGTATATTATTTTGGATGGAACTAAAAGCTTCTCCCATTAAACCTTTAGGCACGTTTTATAGACTCAATGCTCTAGGTTACTCCGGAATTAAGAAACGTGGTTCATTTTACGGTCCATTGCGCTGTTCTAATGGTGTCATCCAACAGTGTTGGAATTTTACCTGCAAATGTAGATAAAGGGAAGAAATTTAATCGTTTAAATAATTATACTTAACCCTCATTGTGACTAAGTAACTTTGCGAGAGTAACGTAAAGCAAGTTCATTGTCAAATTACATAATATCATGCCTTTACGCCTCAATAACTTAGGCAGAGGTGTACTACTTTACACCATATTCTGCCGTACTTGTATCCCACCTAAAAGATATGACCCTAATGCCATCAACCGGGTACAATTCCAGATTCCGGGGATATTCAGATTTTTTTTTTTACAAAAAAAAACGAATATCACTTTGCTCTACCCGACATAGTGTAATCTTGATTTAATGTAGAACGAAATGCGTAGACAAAACAATTTATTTCACTATATTCATATATTCCAAATCTTTAATATAGGCTATATTTAAAGCCCAAAAACGGTGCTTAAGAGCTATCTTTAGTCTTAAGGTCACAGACAGTTGCATCCCTATCTACAAGACATACAATATACTTACTTTTCCTAGCATTTATATTTTAGAAATAGCAATTTTTGTTAAAACTAATATTCATTTATTTCCTACATTGAATGATACAAGGACACGAACCACTGCAATGAGATCAAAATATAAGAATTTATTGTGTACAGGTCAATTTAACACTGCATTGCTGAAAAAAAACATTATTGGTATGGCACCTATTATATTCAACAAATTGCCGAATAGTATAAAGGATCAGCCCTTAAGGAAATTTAAACAACTCCTGTCTTCGCTGTTATTAAAGAAGTGTTATTACTCTGTTACCGATTTCCTAAATGATGAACTGTAACACTCTCCTTATTTAAGATCTCAATTTTTATAATAAACTTTTATGATCTCATTCTTAAATTTATCTTAGTACCTAGTTTAAAATTAGCTGTAAGTTTCTCCTTCAATTTTGTATGCCAACAGGCAGAATGTACTGGGATTGAATATATTTTAACTAAGACCATACTTGTACCTGCATTCTATACAAATAAAGAAATTATTATTATTATTATTATTATTATTAATTTAAGATATCTAAACAAACATAATTAGGCTGAAAAAATATTTTGAACATTCGAACAAAGGCCGTGGGAAAATTGAACTTTAATGACACATGGTTTTATCGCCATTTTAATGTAAAACTTAACAGACCGTTATCACTTGGACTTCATTAAATTGAGTCCATATTCATTTATTTATTTACTAGCTTCCGCCCGCGGCTTTGCCCGCGTAATTTACGAACCCGTACATTTTTCCAGACTATAATCTATTTTTGTGCCAAATTTCATCCAAATCCGTTCAGCCGTTCTCCATATCCAACCATCCATCCTCATAAACATTCACATTTATAATATTAGTAGGATAGTAGGATTTACTTACTTTATTTGGGAAACAAACAGATGCCGTATAAAATTTAAGTATAAATATATAGGTATAACAGAATCTAATACAGTTTCCACAGATTACCAAACAACAAAATTATAAGTTAGTCTCACAACAACCAGATGACATTAAACCTAGATGAAGTCAATTTAAGTTGATTAAATAATATTATAAAATAATAAATTCAAATTTCATTTTAATGTCAATTCATGCTATATTTTTGCGGAATTTTTAACAGACGGTGCTATATAGAATAAATTCACAGTTTATTACGCACACAACTAGTTGCTTCATCCAATATTTTCTAATACAGAAGGAGGCTTGAAGAAGCCTTACTAAGGGAGTAAACATACAGACACAACAAAGGATTAATTTACATAAAGCAGAGGTTATATCTGTATAATAACGTATGTGAGCTCTAGCTAAGACAACTTATTCTTCATTGACATCTCAAGTTTAAGACTTAGAATACAGTAATGCCATTTGTTGGACGCCAGTTTAACGGCAAAAAATTTTAGCGGCCAATTAACATATATAAATTATAATTATAAAGGATTGTGTAATCTTATCACGATCTGCAATCTCTTACAGACAACCTTCGGATATACGGGGTATATTTAACTAATCACAAAATTATTCAACAGCAATATTTTAAAAATAACTATTAGTGTTATTTTTTAGTTTTCAATAACTAATTAGTTCCTTGCTAACGGTTATACGAGTTTCTTTAATATATAAGTTTACAATACTATGTCTTGTAAACAGGTATATTTCACGTCGGCAAGAAACAGTACTTCATCGAAGTCAACGAGAAATTCAATGTATTGGGAATATATAGATTAAATTCTTTAAAGTGGACAGTCGAGTACGACTTAAATCTAATGTCGATGTGTACAATGAATTCAATTCACTGAGGAGTAGCAAAGGCTTTTGTTACGTGGGTCCGGGACGCTAGTACAGTCTCAGGCCAGTATTCTTGGTAATGCTGTGTCACGGTTCTCAGGTTTCAACAATCCTACAACGAAATTAATTTTCTGTCTTGCGCGCTATATTTAGTAGATTGGTATTACTAAGTGGGATTGTTGAATTATTATTGAATTGACACAGTGACTAAATATGGCGAATGTTGTATGTTCGAGTTCCAACTGGATGTACAGTTAGCAATAAATTACGTATTAGTACGGTACGGTGAATTATCAAAAAAATGTTGGGAATACAAAAGCATGACGTCATAGTTTTTCATTGCCGTTGACATACATATTGCGTGATATTGATAAATTAAAAATTTAAAACGTCCGAAATAAGCAAGGGATTAAGTTTTACTGACTATTTAGAAGGTAAACTATTTACCAATCAAGACTTCAGAATTATTTTTGATGCAGTCATCTAGCCTATTCAAAGTGTTATTTCTTTAAAATAAAATCTAATACAAATCTGTTTTTATGGAAACGTTTGTATCTTAACTTTCTCTTTTCATCCTACATGTATTTCAAAAACCCAATATATAGGTATATAAAACAAAATAATAAGTACGTATAGATTCGACGAATCTTGCGAAGTACTAGGTCGACATAATCAATAGAAGTTGAATTGGCACAAAGCCGCGTCTCGCAACTGGAGCTCCAGCCCGATTACACTTGGAGTAATAGTTATAATAAACACGTTTATACTTATGTAAGCACTTAAATATCGTTAAGATACAATTTCCTTAAACCAAAACAACATACTTGATTTTACAAAACCGTGTAATTTTTCTGCTTCCTTCCACAGCGTGTAGCATCTGATTTCGTTTGTGTCACAAAACGTGGCCTACGTATGCAATCTTACACTACTTGAAGGTTTTCACAGGTTCTAGCTTTAAGGCATTCGTCTGAAGCTTCAACGTTAATGACTTTATCAATCCACCTGATCCAGAGGATGCGTTGATAACGTTACATTTCGAAGTCTCTTCCTGATATCCTCATTCATAGTCCATGCACCCATAGAAAACAACGGGCCATATGTATACCTATTCATACTAATATAACACACTTTCACTCGTTATTAATTAATAACTCCGTTATTGGCTTTGTATTGCTTCAAATTACTGCATATCAATTAGATGCAGGTGTGATATCGTCAGAAACACCTATTGAATTAATTACTTCTCTGAAGCGACGAAATGATGCGAGTTTCAATTAAATTGCATCCACGGCGCTGATGAAATACTATGGAATTTGTGATCGATACAAATTATAGGGCCACCGAGCTCAGTAACGGCCAATTTATTCAATAACGAGTAGCCAATTTAGTTATTTAGAGAGGCGAGAAACGTTATTAATGTTACGCTGGATTTAAGTAATGTACCGTAGAGAGAATATTCAGGGAAAATCATTTGCATTTCCGCGCGCATTTAATCCGCTCAATACATTATGAAACTGATCCATTCAACAAATGATCGAACGTTGATATTAACGGACAGTTATGTAACATTCATATTATTAGTATCTTTCATTTGGTAATACTTTTATACCATCTCCCGAAAGAGCTATAAAATGAAAATAATTTACTAATGTTATAAATTGGCAGCTTGCAAAAGCGTTAGCGAATTCTTGAGACTATTGTCAAAACTGTGTTTATATGATTTAAATCTTTTTCAAAACCCCAAGCAAAAGCTTTGGATGGTTTTCATATTATTTTTAATTAGTAAGAGCGAGTTGGGAACTCAAGAAGCTAGTACAATAAATCCACATTGTACAAAGTGTTATTAAGGCTTTGTTAGACATGTTTCAACAAATGAACATCATCGTTTATGTAAACAACAAAACAACGCGAATAAGGTAACATCATCATACAGTTTAATATTCATCGCGCAACACTACATGCAATTAACAATTTATAATACGCTAGGGCGAACTTTACCGTGAATACCCGAATATTAGTAATGGCAAAAGTTTACTCGTGGTTGTGGGCGCTGAATCGAACCCAGCTACCTACGAGTCGAGCTAATTGGGTCGTCGGAATTTAAACCGAGAGGAATTTAGGGGAACATGACGGCCGCCCGTAGTACTTTAAAACCTTATTACTGTTTAGTACCACTAAATAAACAGGTACAGAAAGCCAGCTCTACACAGGGAGCAAAAATAGACGCACACATAGAAGCTTACGTACGGTAACCTCAAACTATGTCAAACGACTACCCGTCGCGTCACGTCGCATAGCGCATGTAAGTACGCGTCTGTGTGCGTGCATTTTCGCTCGTTATACGAAATCGACCTCCTGCACCTATTTATTTTGTAATAGTACTATTGGGCGATGTTTCCCCTTTCGCAGGTCGAGGGACCCAATTACGTCTTGTTCAGTTTTAACGAACTCGGTTTTAGCTTCGATGATTGATTTTAGGGTACTATGGTACACAGATGATTTTTATTTTTTTATATTTTTGTTTCAGAATACGACAAGCCTTGCCAAATAGTGGCATTCATAAAAGGTAAGCCTGTTTAATGCAATACATTTCTATATTTTTGAAAACTTATTTTTGGTAGGCGTTAAAACAAAATATTATAAATAGGACGTATATACAAAGATTCTCTGTAAATCATTGAGTTCAAAACAAGGGTCACCAGAAATAAACAAAAGTTTTGCATTTGTAGCCGCAAAAATACAACTAATTCGAAAAAGACACGGCAATAGAAACTATAATAACGACAGAAAACAAGAACGCTTGGCACATCTCGCCAGAGTTGTTGGCAATAATTCGAAAATTAAACTGGCATGCCAGGAATGAGATTGCTCTTGAGCTCAATGCAATCCGGAATAAGGGAATTATACGTGAAGCTTATATGGAAAGACAGTTCATTGGCTTACTCGCAACAGGCACGGCTCTAGAAACTTATAGAGACTTGGAATTAAAGTCACGGTTAGGGCAAAATTTGGTACAGCGTCATATATATGCCTCTTGGCCTAGTGATCGCATGGGTGACTGCTGAGTGTGAGATCCGGGGTTCGGTTCTCGGGTTGGACAACGTTTATTGGGTTTTTCTGTAGGTGTGGAAATTCTCAGCAGCATCACCAATAGGCTCGTCCCCTATTGCATGGGATTTAATAAAGATATCAGCAAAATTTGGGTGTACAATAACGCTGTCTAGCCCTTTAGGGAATACTGGCGTGATGCTATGTTATGTTATGTCATATATCACGGTTTGTAGAGAATATATTACTTTTTATTTTTATCTACAATTTAAATAAATGTAAAAGGTTACATCTTCAAGCTTATTTGTCTGCGACGTCTCTTCCCTCTTTGGTTCATATAGCTATTTTACATCAATTTTCCCTCAACGTATTTCATAAACGATGCAGCAGTGTGATATAGTACGTAAACTTAACATTTAAGTCACTATCTCTGGGCCCGAAAACTTCTTTAAACTATTCTCCGAACTTTAAACTGAGCAGTCTTAAACTTGGACTACATGGTCCGAAGTCGAAGTTTCCCAGTCTTTTTCAAGAGCGCCTGAACAACTTTTACGCCCCAATAAAGCTTTGAGTGTGAGGTGATCATGGACGCCGAAATTAGGTCGCCTCTATTAAAACTGAAGACGCTGAAAATGCTCTTGAAAATTATGTAAGTTTTATGTAAGATATAACTTAACAGACTATATTATTCATGGTTAATTTATGCAAGAGTTAACGGTTTAATATTTAAAACTAAATCTGAGAGTCTCTATACAATTAACGTAATTAAAGAATTGCAATAAAAATAATCGCCAAATATAATAGTATAGTACCACGGCGTTTGGAACTGAGCCTGTTAGATGGCAGAGGCCGGCTACCAGACACCGCGCGACGCACGACGGGCGTTTACTCGTGTATATTAGCACATTATTATTATTTATGTATAGTATTTTTATGTTAGTCATCATCATCATCATCATCAGCCAGAAGACGTCCACTGCTGAACGAAGGCCTCCCCCAAGGGGGGGGTTTGCCATAATCCCCACGCTTGGCAGGCGGCTTGGGGATCGCAGTGGCTCACCGATTAGTGAGAGGACGCTGCTGCCCGTCCTCCGGTGTCTGGCCGCAGTTTTAAGACGTACCCGGGTCATGTTAGTCATAAACTTTTATAATGTATTGTTTTATTGTATTTATATGGGTCTTGAAGCCTGAATTAAATAAATAAATAAAAAATAATGCGATCAGGAAAACTCTACTAACTCTTAGGGGAATACAGGAGTGATGCTATATATATTTTTATTTCTAAATGACAAACATATCTAAATATGTTATTGGTAAGTTGTACTCTGCCTGCTTACTGCTCACCGAAGGATTTTCTAGAGGATTTTCTTTGTACCATTGGATTTTCCCGATGCCCTTGTTATGTCCTTCTGTCGGCTCCGGCTCCTACTGAGACTTCTCATATGGAAAAATCCCAATCCTCGACTCACACTCCGCAGTCTCACTTGTCACCACTTAACTGGCTGTCAGTTGAATATTACTGCAGTGAAAATAACCCAAGTCCGTGAACCGACGTTTGTAAAAAGCCAAGCGTATGATAATTTTGTCCCTTGCGTCAATAAATATTAACAGTCTATACGTAAACGGCGAGTACACAACAGCGAAATTATAGACTATTACAGGTGATATAAAGTCGGGCGTGGTAAAACGCATGGTTATACGTTACTATTACACGTGTAACTTAAGCCTTAATGGGTCTAATTAAATAGAGTAATGCTTACCCGACCGTCGTTTGTATGGTCGGTAGTTCGGACAGCTGTATGACGTATAACTGTAATTTACGTATGAATAAGTGATTGAAACACGAAGGGGCAATCAAGTATACCCTTTTAGTCAATAAGAATTATTAACAAGTGCAATTGTCGTTAACGAAGAAAATTGTGCAGTGGACATAACAATAACTGTAGTCAAATTAAAATCTGACAGATTTTTCTTTTCATAATTTTCCTCGTTCTCTGTATGTATAAGACATTACACAGACTCAGACCCGAAGTGACTTGATATATTTAGGTCATACAACTATTAGTTCGGTGCGAGAATTAAACCCGGCCGAGAGCCAATCGCTTACGCAGCCATGCTGTCAAACGTGTAGCATAGATGAACGAATCGATTTACAAGAATATTAAAGTGCATGGACAGAGAAAGTAGTATATCATAGTCATGCCGTGACAAGAGGTTTTCTTTACAGCCAGGTTTCATAAACTAGCACCTAGCAATCACGATCCACGTTCGTAATCAGAATCAATTCAAATTTGACAGATGAACAAGATACATTGCGCTGTATATGTTTTAAAAATCGTCCTGCTCGACAATTGGTACAACGCAATGTACATTGTTAAACTGTCATATTTGAATGAATTCCAATTACGAGGGACTTACGCAATTATTCAGATGGTGAAAAACCAGATATTGAAAATATAACCTTCTTCCAAATAATGAAAGCGAATATTATTAAAATGGCACGAACATGTTGACGATAATGAGCGCCCATTACAGACACTAAGTGAGCAATTAAATGCGTTCTCATAATAATGAATATAAAAATGTGTATATTGTTTAATTAAGATAAAAAAATAATAATCATAAATAAACATTGTGAAATCAGATACTGTTAATTAAAATTAAAGTTCGATTCGCAGCTATATTTTCAGCTGAAAGTTCAAAATGGCCAACAAATAAAACAGCCGAAAGCATTTATAGATAGCCACGGCTATAGAAACCATAAGCAGACATTTAAGCATTGACATCGCTCTTACAATATGGGAACTGTCATAATCATTGTCAAGTTATTAGGTGCAAAGCTTCTCACGCTCATTGATCGCTGATAGTATCATTTCATTATTTATTATGGCATTGAGAATGTCGTTTTGCAGACAAGTGTATGGTTGTACCCTCATTAACGACTACTATACTATACTTGACGGCACGGTTGGCGCAGTGGTTGAGAGATCGACTGCTGCGCTACGTGTCGCGGGTTCGATTCCCGCACGGAAAAAATATTTGTATAATCTACAAATAGTTGTTTCGGGTCTGGATCTTCGTGTATGTAAATACACACCGTGCCTCGGAAAGCACGTAAAAGCCGTTGGTCCTGCACCTGATATCTCTCCGGTCGTGTCGGATTGCCGTCCCATCGGACTATGAGAGTGAAGGAACAGAGAGAGCACCTGTGTTTGCGCATACACTTGTGCTCTATAATATCTCCTGCGTAGTTGGCTAATCTCCGGTGAGATTGGCCGCCGTGAGCGAAATCGGTCAGGAGGACATTATTATTATTAACGACTACTAGAAACTTCGATAGCTATACTAGAAAGTTCCTTTGTATTTAACCCGTCAAATGAGGCAAAGTAGACTCAATAGGTTTAATATCTAAGTGTATCTGGCCACTGAGCGTCTGTTGTGCCTGAACGAAATAGTATAATAGACACGTCTACACTCACTGATAATATACACCAGACTAAGAAATCTCTATTAAATTATATAGCTTCATGTGTCAATAACGGGTTATTCTGTGACTTTAATGACTGTGGTTTTTCGATCAATATTTAAGTCAGTAAGTAAGTTAATGGTTTATGTCAGAAAAGTACCTGTAAAAGGGTATTTGAACGAAATTAATATTTCGACTTGAGAATAATCAAAACAGATGTCTAATAAAAACCAAACCAAAGGCATCCGTTTAAGCACTTTCATTAAAGAAAATGGAGATATTGAGATAAGCTAAGGGGACAATAAAATCAGGGATCCGCGGCGAATCACGTAAACCCGCCGTTTTAATTCGGCTTCGCGCTCGTTCTGCACAGTCGGCTTACAAACGTATTTCATTTATCGCTGTTATCTCATTCTTGAGGAAATTAATTAGATTTTCCTTAATCTTATATAATATAGGAATGAGCATTGGACAATGGGCGTGTCGAGCAAGGAAGTTACAGAATCAAGACCTTATGTCTTATGTTTAAAGCAGTTTTGCGAAGTTATGATTAATGTACCTAACATTTTTTTTTGTAATAAAAAGTTGCCCCACGCTAAGAATAATTCCTGTATCGTGGGTGCGTTTACAAACACAAATATTCACATACAATATAACCCAGACCCGAAACAAGTATCTGTAGATCATACAAATATTTGTACCGTGCGGGAATCGAACCCGCGACACGTAGCCCAGCAGTCGAACTCTGAACCACTGCGCCAACCATGTCATCTATAACAGAAGAGAAGCCGTAAAAGCTGTAAGGAGGCTAATTACTATATGAGAGTATGGCTTTGCAACCAAAAGTATTTACGTCTGGTTCATTTACTGACGTCACAACAACCAAAGTAACAGGTTAAAGTTAGTCTATTTACGTATATACGTTAGTGATTTGTCTTATACAGTGGTATAGAATTATATTATACCGCAGGATACCAAAAAGATAAGTCCTGTCAAAAAAAAAAATCTCTGTTGATATTTATTACTATCAAAATATTTTTATTATTCAATAAAACCTTCGACAGTGATTTTTGATTTTTATTCAAAAACGTTAACCCATATTTTTCAAACGTATTTTATTGCAGTTTTTAATTATAGTTTCGTAGAAAATATTTCTATTTGGAATTTATTATATATGCCTCACAAATTAATACCGAAAAACGGAAAAACGTTTTTGATAAATACACATCAAAAATGTAGTTTTAGATTACCTGCTAACTTTTGGGTACATAAACGTAAATATGATAATTACGAAAAAGCAAGATTTTAGGCGTCCCGCAGCCTAATTACGTAAAAAAGCCACAGCAACGCGACAGCAACGTATATTATACGATACAATTAAACGCCAATACATTATACGATACAAAAATGACGTTTGACAGAAGTTATCGCGCGATCTACGCCTGTCGCAATCTGATTGCTACATCGGTAATTAGGCCGCCGCTCACGGTCCTGGCGGGATGTATCCTGAGACAGCTGAAAAACTGCAGATTTCCTTGCACTTGGCCCATAGGACCACTTAGTTATTGTCACAATTAACAATTCAATCTATTTACGTAAGCTCCAGATATTAGCTTTGTCGAAAACATTACTGACATACATACCTACTATTATAGTTAGTTATGTACGTTGAGGCATGTTTGCACGCAATAAATAATAATACAAATATCGAGGATTTTCTGCGCTTCGTTAGGTTTATATTGAAATGAAAACATTTATTTTGTTAGACATATTTTTATTGAACAGGTTTTGTTTTATTATTTTTATATCGATGAAAACAGATTTTGAGCCTTAAAAGCCGGTTTTTTTTTTTTATTTCATTGGGCTCGCTCCGTATTACATGGGAACTCAATAAAGGCATCGGTGAAATATGGGCGTGAAATAATAGACCTCTGCCTAACCTTTCAGGACATACAGGTGTGATGCTATGTAACCCGCTTTTACACATCAAATGAGCAGCATTTTATTTTTCTTTCTGTAAACTTTTTCAGTGAAGATGATTATTATCAAATTCTTAATACAAGAACGATTAGTAGTTGTGTCTTAAACAGTACTCGCATAAGCTATTTTATATACAAAGGAAATGCAAAAAACTTCATCTACTAAAGGCCCACTGTATTATTATTTACATACAAAACTAAGTACTAATAGTAGTAATGATAATGTACATATGTGAGCATTTTTATTTTCTTTGTATTGAATTTATTTTTAAGAGTATTGCTAAGAGCTAATAGCTGCCGCTGCTTCTGACAAAATTGCCTTGAAATACGCACTAAATAGATGTTTGGGCGTTAACGTTTCTTATATTAAAATCTTAACGAATTCATTTGATTTTAGCCTCTATCGTTCTGTCAGATTATAAACTAGGTCGAGAGGTATTTTCTTCAAAATTTTGATTAATTTAATAATTAAGAAACGAAGAACGAAATAAGTGAAAGAAAGATTTTTTGTTAAACAAAAACGTATTTTGAGGGTTAATTATTACTTAATCCATAAACAATATAAAAAAATCAGCAAAATCAGCTCATGTTTAGTGGAGTGAAAACGTTAACGCATTTTGTATGAAAACTTTTAGCTAAAATATAGTCTTAAATATAGAACTTTATATAAATATCCAAGAAGGTTTGATCCACCACCCCATCCTCTATTTTACGAAATGGGGGTCGGTATATTGTATAGCCACTCCAGGGTGGTGCTTAGTCATCGACATCACTCATGAAGTGGCTAATGCCGTAGAATTAACTCGACACGTGCGTACCCATTCTGTCAGTTATACTTCAAAACTGTTAGACAATCGATCAAAAACCTTATTGGTGTTAATTTTAGGTGACTCTGGGCAAATATGACACCAATTATTTTTAGAAGTAAAGTTTTTGACACGCGTTCTAATTATTTTGTTGCCTCATTAGGTGGTCGGGGCTGCGTGAGGTCCTAGTTTCGATTCTGCACCAGGAAATGTTAGTGAAAAATTTCTTAATAGTACCACGATATTTAGAATTGTGCCCGGCCGATGGCAATAAGCTTGCGCCCTATTATATCAGGCTTAATGGCATCGGCGAAATGTGTGTTTACATCTACATGTGTGTACATCTTTCCAATCGGGGAATAGAAGCATGATGTTGTATTATGTCTGATTTTTGTATAATTTATGAATTGAAGAATATAGTAAAAAAGTTTTTTGAAAAGAGCATCCATGGAGTTTCTTATCCAGTCTCTTCTCAGGAGCAACCCACGTTTGGATCCACGCAACTAGAATCATAACGTTTTAAAGCGCCTGTAAAGGCCCAGTTGAAATGAAAATATTTGACTTGACTTGAGTCTTACAAGAAATTCGGAACTAGGTCCTGATACCGTAATGTTCTATTAGGTTAAATAGTAGCGATGTAGGTCGCAGACATACGCCTCTACCCTACGCACTCACACAAGCTATATAACACATATAAGTCTGTTACGTGGGTGTTCAGTTTATGATGTAGACCGAGTTTTCCTCATAAAAAAAAAGAAAAATCTTATACCGTGTAAGACTACAAAGGCAATTAATTCAATCCAGTTGAGAAGGTCGCATATCTGTCTCATACTAAATTGTTACATGAAACCCTATAAATAATTAAAATTTAACCTTACTTAAGTTCAATATCAGTTGTAATAACGTAATTAGTAGAAAATAATATTGAAGTTACATCAGATAAAATACGAATATTTTCATTATTTCTGTTTCTGCCCTCATTGGTCTAGTGGTCGTAAGCGCTACTGCTAAGCATGAGGTCTTGGGCTCCATTCTCGGGTCGGGAAAATGTTATTCGATTTTTCTTTGTTGAAATTTTCAGTAGCAACACAGAGTCTGGAACTGTGCCTGCTATGTGCTCTGGAATGGCAATAAGCCCTGTCCCCTATCACATGGGATTCAATAACGGCATCGCCAAATGTGGGTGTACAATAGTACACCTCTGCCTAACCCTTCGGGGAATACAGGCGCATACTTTGTTATGTTATTCCTGTTTTCGATTACGTATTACGTAAATTTATTAATTCCAAACTTAAATTTACATTAAATGGATGTACGGATAATTTGTGGTCTGTCAGATGTCCAACAATATATAATTATATTTAATATATTTTATCAGCTAACGTGTGTAATATCTACATTTTGCATCAATTATATTTTAATGGTAGTCGCAGTTTACCAACAAAAGCTGAATATAATTTATAATCTGTTCCACGGGCTTTCACGAGTGGCCAATTATGACATTAAACTCTGTCAGTAACAGAACACCAAATATTTCTACAAACGAACGCAATACGGAATTTCGGGAACTCAATTTTCGTCGAAACAATGTCCAGATTAAAATTATATCGTGTTGTATCGGAAACAGGTTGGTCTCTCAAAGGGGCTTAAAATTTCAATCCAATAGATCCGTTAGTGGGAATTTAGAGGTGCGCGCACATCTGCGTCAGCTTTGTCCCGAAACACGGGAACGAACTATCAATAGTCCGGGGAGCAACAATGCCGCGCGAGCGAATTCGATCCGACATTTAAATTCCAGCTACGATTTTAACTAAAAGCTGTCCATGATTTCAAAGGAATCACTACAAAATGCTTTTAATACGTTTTAAAACTGTGAGGATCAAAGCTTAAAAATAAAAGCCTGTTCATTTTCAATACTAACGAGCGGATTTAACTCAATTAAAAATATGAGTTGCATTTTATACATTGCTATTCCTACCATTGACCAAAATATTGAGTATCTCCTCATTAGTCCGAAGGATTGTTCGGATTTATTCATATTATAAAAATGAACTTATTCATTTGGTTTTTTTGCGAACAATTTGAACCAACGTGTATTTTGCATTACAAGCGCAACACTAACAAATGATTGGAGACGACTCTATCGCTAAAGTGAATCTCTGAACTCTATCGCTAATAATCAAATGTAATTATTTACTGAAATCTGTCAGTAGATAACACACTAATACACATCACACAGTAAATCCAACGTAAATACTATAGTAGACACCTACATCATATGGGTAAACTGTAACTAGAAATCTAACATTAATATTGCCTCTGACAGCTGCAATATTACTTTAGCTATTGGATATTATATAACGGAAATGTGATTTAATATTCTGATACTAATAATAATTACATACCGAACATGTATAGTGTGCAAATCGACTAAAATATAGTTGGCTAACTCAAAATCCACATTTCTCGAATACTTCGAATCAGATAAAAACTCTTGGCAGGAGCAACGAGCGCCGAAGATACATCTCACAGAGACTGACTTCGCCAAAAATCAATTGGTTACGCAGTTCGCATCCCCAGCCGTGCGGACGTCAACAAGTACCCTATAGAACCCCTTGCGGGGGATGATGGGGTCGGGGGACGGGATAGCCCCCTCGGGAGGGGTGAGATTCAACTGGTGCAATGCGGTGTGCCCTACCTCCCCCGCGTTGTTTTTGCCATTGTTCCCGCAGCACTTGGCGCGCCTCGCGTTTATTTCGTTAAGTTTGTTTTTACTGCACCGTCTTTAATGACTCTCTGTAACAATTGTATTTTTTGCTAAGCTTTGTTCAGTTTTTTCAGTTTTTATCAAACCGGCGGGTAATTATGCTAACTTACATTCATTTGCGGGTACGAAAAAAATATTTTCATTGTACGTACATACATATGCATGGTTAGAATAAATGATATACTATTTAAATACGTAAAATCTCCGTCCTAATATCTTTGTTATTAAAATACATGAAGAGGTCGATAACTATTTCTTAAAAAGTGAAAATCATCCAACTCAAAATTCACCTCACCGCGTTGGAAAACTTGAGCTAAATCGAAACAAATTGTTAATTTCCGTTTTGACGCATGATACCACATAATGTCATGGTCAGTGGGATTAGCGTGCGAAGCTTGACGTCACCTAGGCTAATTGGCACATGCGGCAAATGCCAACTATTCCCAGCATTAACACAATGAGGCGTGACGTCACAACGTGTAGACCATGCAATATGGCTCGGGGACGCCTATTTTGAACGTAGGTTTTCTTTTAATTTAAAAGGCGGCAAATAAGCTTGCGAGTGAACATCTGCAACCTTGGGATTATGGATGCGTTGTTGACCGATTGCTAAAGTGAACTCTTGAGTTCCGGTAATTTCAATGATTGTTCCTACCTTTCACTCGGAATAAAACTACGTTTACTCACGGATGTTATGACGAATGAAATCATACGTAGGGCTGCAGCATTGATATCGGCATGAGCTTCGTTTGCGGAAGAAAATAAACTGCTTTTGTTTCAGTTATCTTTATTACATCCTACCTCCCAAGTCAGCCCTTAGTGGTTTTTTGGGAAATTCTTTCTTAAGGGACGTTTTCGTCCTATAAGAAACCTGTCAAAATTCTAGTTTGTAGGGTTAATAGTTCCTGAATTTTCGTGATTAGTAAGTAAGTGTTATTTCGGTAATATAAATTATTAACACAAATTCACACGTTACAATAACCTTTTCTTCAAAGCCACGTAGTTCACTTAAACGATACCGTTTACGTGATACCTATCGACATTCCAGCGCTGCATTTGAACGCTGTGAATCAAACAGACCTAATCTAGTGTGCACAATGCCGAGACCGGCTCTATTGGCAGTCAATCGCGATAATCTCCGGGCAATGCCAACTAACAGCTTACGGGACCTCGTTCCCTATGACAATAGCGTGCTATGTCACGTTCACGGTTAAACACGCTGGTCTGCGATATTGTCGTTCAAAATTTGATATGAGCGTGGTTGTCATAGTGAAGTAGGACCGAATTAGAACTCGTATTTCATTACGCAAATTCATTGTTTTAAGCAGTCTAGGAACCTTTTTATTTGAAGCTGATTCAACTTTAATTGCTTGCTAATGTATCATTACCTTTTAAAATACTTTAATTAGGTATCATAATGACAATTTTATGAATAGACTGTATATATCTAATGACACATTATTTATAGCTGAGCATACCTAAACAATAAACCTGGAATTAGATATTTAATTAAAAGAAAACAAAGTATTTAGTATAATTACATGATTATTGCGGTTAGTATCAAATATTAAATACAAATGTTGAGAATTTCTAACGAGAGAATGATTTAAAATTAATGTGTATACACAATTTTCCATATAAGCCCGCACATCGGAGTTCATTGCTTTTTATTTTCATTTTAGCGTCAAAACTCTTTTCGTTCTTTCTTATGGGTATAAAAATCCAATAGCCATCGCAATGTTATTGCTTATTATTGATTGATATAGGTACTGACGACTGACTTCGGTCGATTGTTCCATAAAAATATAATTGCAATTACTGTAATATGCTTTACCGTTTCGTGGTTACAAAGCCTATCGCCATTTACAGAACATGCATAGAACCACGGAATGCAAATGAGAATTTTCGGGCCTCAATCATTTTTTGACTGATGTAGGAATAGAACTTAAAGCTTCAGACTCGAGTTTCATCCTCGCCCCTCTACAAGACAAGTGGATAAATAAAGAAGTAGGTATTATATTAGGGTACCATTTAGCAACAAATAATATAAGACAACTTCGAACGATTACTGTTTGGGTAATTACCGTTAAATTAAATTTATTACCAAACAACTTGTTTGTATCCCGGGGCTGAGCTACCCTTATTTTCGAATTGCTAATGTTGCTCTATTCCATGCCAAAGCAAAAACATAACACAGAAAATCCACTCAAATTACGGTCATACTTTGAAGCTGGTAGTCTCTGCTTATAGTATCGTAAAGGAGTACGCTCTTTCTATTTCCATATGATATTGTTTCGACTGGGACTTCTGAACCCTTACATATTTTATGACAGCAGTTTCATTTTGTTGAGTGCCTAAGCTCTGCAGCGGGAGGTTTACGGGTGGCTTACATATATTCACATGTTCATGTATTATTTCAAAGAGGTTATTAATGGCAGACATTATTCGTGTATTTTGCTTTTCTTTTATTTTTAGTTCAAGATGCAAAGTGGTTGAACAAGTGCGAGTGCAAGCCAACGGCTTCATTAGCCATTTAAATACCGAGTCTTCTTCTTAGCGTATCGATGGCAAATTAAATTAGTTTGGCACAAAATTCCGCCACACGGACTGCGCTTTCCGTAGCGGCCATTAACTTCTCAAGGGAGTAACTAGTAGGACACGCAGAGCAGAATGGAAGGTGGGCCATTGTCTGCGGAGAGATGCCGCACTCGCACTGGAGATCTGAGCCGTTTGTGAACCCCCACTTGTGGAGGTTATCTTTGCATCGGCCGACTTAGGTCCGTAGTCTGTTAAGAGATTTCCAAGTAGGTTCACGTTAGTTCACGTCCAGGTGAGATTTTTTATAAGGCAGTTATGTTCTAACAGATACATTACGTATTTGTACGATATTCTGAACGAATGGTGGGCACAGGCCTGTTCTCAAAATTTGCAATGTTAGGTTTTGTTTAAATACAGAATGCATATATATATTTTTTAAGAACGTGGTTTTAAGGTATGTGGATTAACTAACAGGTTACTGGTAAACACTGAAATAAGCACCTACATAATGATTAAAAGAAGAAAAAACGAGAATGCGCGGACATAGCACACGACCGATGACACGACACTTTATCCGATCGTTGGGTCTATCGATCGTGCCCCATCTCAGGGCTTCACACCCCTTAATACTGACGCTCGGGACTCTGCTTTAAAACATCGCTTGTGTATATGATCGTGTGCGAATGTACCTGCTTGTTACATCTGTTTTCGTCTAACGAATGTTTTGTTTTTAGCCAACTGTATGTTCCAATCACGTGTATCGCTATTTCCACTGCTTGAAGATTATTCAATGAACATTACCGTAAAAACTTCAAGCTTATTGCATCTACAGGCTTTAATTTTCTATACGATCGTAAAAATAAATTAGTACTTAGTTGGTAGGTTTGAATAATGATATAAAATGAAGCTACTTAATGCCATGTAATTCTACGAGTAACTATTTCTGCTAAGTAGCTACTAAAAAAGCAACAATGACCCTTATATGACCATAACACATTGATCCCTCTTTCTAGTAAAACTCACAGTTAAAATGCCTTTATTCATGACGTAACTTTTACATCGTTAGTTAGTAAATGAGCGAATATTAGCTCTGTATAGACTGTAACGAACCTATAGATAGTTAGGAATAATACCACGCTCAATTACTTTTCAATAACACTCAGAGTAGAGTTCCAAAATGAGAAAAAAAGAGATGCCACCCTAAAGTGAAGCAAGAAGACAGTCAAGGTCAAAACGGACACTATATATAATAAAAATAATTAAAGAAACTACGGCCCATTGACATCTTCAAGAGCATTTCTAGGTATACTCCGGCCGAAGAAATCATCACGAACATTCGCAAATCGCGGGCAGATGAGCTAGAGGCACTTACAAAGTGCAGATGACAGGCTAAAACTGTGCCATTTCTCAACATGAACGAGAACCACTTTTGGAAATAAATAATATTTCCTCAATATACACGTAAAGCAGTATTATTGATGGCAATCGTGACCTAGAAAAGGTTTGATCAATACTACGACGTCAACAATGCTTTATAGCCGATTGATATGAGTATGACCTCCGTTATAATTGAACACTAGCATTCGCTCGTGCATTCACCGACGTGAATTCTTCTTCATACGAATTTTGACACTATTTTTCAACTCTTTAAGGTTTGCATTTCCATAAATACCGTCTTAGTGTTTCCATACATTATATTAGCAACTTCTGTGTAAAATTTATATTTCTAAACCCAACGGATGGTTTGTACGAAATACCCATTCATACAGAAACAAAATATTATTCACAAGTATGATTCAATATAAGCTTTAATACTTGAAGAGGGTGGGTTTCAATTTTTTCAGCTATCGCATACAATCTCGCGTGCGGGTTTATGAATGCCTGCCGTTATGGCTATGTTTCAGCATTTGTTGAACTACTGGAAAGAATTCGATAAAATTCTTAACATGCTATACCTGTTATGATATTTACGTGCCGCGCATAATAAACAAAACCAACTTTTAAATTAGTGTGTCAGTAGCCGTGATTACTGATGTACATATTTTATCTAAAAAACGGGTTAAATTATGTAAAAGTTGGTAAGTTATATGAAATATAATGATTAAAGAGCTCTAACTAAACTTTACACTATCATTATAAAGGCATATAAGAAAGCCGTAAAAAGATAAATACTAAAAAATAATAGTTTAGTAAATGAAACATGTTTGTAACTGTGGTCGCTGATAATTCTTTCTATCCACAAAAAATCTAGCAAAAATTTGTCACATACTGTGGCTGAAACATCAAATTATTATTAAAAAAAACCTTCTGTTTACGGCCTTCACATACGAGACTGACCTGTATCATCATCCTACGCTCGGGCCCTCCGCTCTCTGACCGCAGCTGCTTTACTGCACGAAGAGCTGTTTCTTTCCCGATCCATCAGCAGCTGCCACTCTATAACAAAAGAAAGACCACATGATACCCTGCGATGTCTCGTAAGATTTATAAAACAAACTAGAAGGACAGAAGAACCATCGCATGATTTGTAAGGGCATTGTTACATTGTTTTAAGATTAACAGTGGAAGCTATTTAAATAGAAATGGTAAACGCTAAGTTTTTAAAGGTATGAGAATTTTTATGTGGTTTTTTTTTTTATTTGCTGTAAGTCTAGTATGATATTGCGTTGTATTTACCACTGAAATGATATTAAAACGTGAACAACGTTCCGGAATAAAGCCACGTCTGAACGCTTAAATAAATCAGTGTATTTGATAAACGCCGCCGACACGTTGTGTTCAAAGTGTATATTTACTAGTGTAATTAAATAAATTGCATTCGTCAAAATAAACCCGAATTGTTTATTTACACAATCGAGAATTCGTTGATATTTGTTCAGTTGATTGAATTATAATGCTGTCACAATTCGTATTGTTAAAAAGCCACGTCGAATTTTCAATGTTTCTTGGTATTAACGTTGCACGATTTTTTGACTTGACTTGAAATATACAAATGATAACGCTACCTAATCGCTCAGCATCTGAGCTATTGGGTGTCTTCATATTCTATGGCGTAGATTCCAAGTCATAGAATATGCTGACACTATATAGATATACAAGATGTTTAGCGATTAGGTTTATATATCATACCTGCCGGTTTCAATTCTAACAGATCATGTGTACGCCGTAGAATATAATAAGCTCGCTTGCGCTGTATAACGTAGAATGTAGTCTCTACGCCACGTAGCGCAATAAGCCTCGTAGTGGCCTACGCCTCGTAGCGGCCTATGCCGCGTAGCGCTCTACAAAAGTCTGGGCTTTCGTAGCGCATAATCGCATTCCAAACCGGATTCACATTCCTAATATAATTATGTAAGGGTCATATTTATACAAAAAATTTATATAAATAATTTGAATTTAATGAAACCCAAATTACATTAAAAGACATTTGTATATACATATTTACATAAATATACTTTCATTTTGACTGTTTCTACGTAACAAAGTTATACTTATTTCAAATCTTTGCACGAGTCTTCTGTTCATAAGCCATCTTGGCTTCACCGGTGGTCAGAGATGTGATGCCAGAAGACAGTTCTTTCAGTTCTTCTTGTTTTGTATCTTTCACCTAGAAATACTGAAATGCAAAGAGATTTATCCGAACACAAACAAATAACTATCGCATCGTTAAAACTTACACTCAGTCCAAACGCGTATAGACCAGTTCTTATGCAAAACTTGTAACAAGCCCAAAACTTGGATGTTAACTTGTAAGGGTTACGTACACGGATCCACAGATTATTCAGCGGCTAAACGTTCCCGACAATTACGTACGAAGGCGAAGTAATCGCAGGAATGCAAGACAACGCCACAGGTTGTCAGCCACAGGTTGGCTTGCCAATTATTAACGGTCTTAAAATAATTCTTAGCAACTCCCCCTCCTTAACTTTCACCCTCAAAGAGGGTAGTACTACTTCTAGTGTATAAGGGGAGAAGCTTTGATATAGGTTTTGATTCATGTCGGGTACGGTTTGGGTATAAAATTGACAGTTATTTTGTATTATTTTGTTATATTTCTATACTAGCTGTGCCCGCGACTTCGTTCGCGTGGATGTCGGAACTTAACAATGTATTTTTTAGTGATACCAAATGCATTTAACCCTATTTTTTTCTAAAATAAAAGAATTTTTCTAAAATAAAAGTAGCCTAAGTTACTCCTTATTACATCAGCTACCTGCCAATAAAAGTCCCGTCGAAATCGGTCCAGCCATTTCAGAGATTAGCCTATACAAACAGACAGACAGACAGACAGACAGACAAATTTTTTAAAAAATGTTATTTTGGTGTATGTACCGTATATATATTCATATGCATGTAGTAAAAAACGGTTATTTCAATATTACAAACAGACACTCCAATTTTATTTATATGTATAGATGAACAGAAAATACATGTTTGTATGCACGACAACGGATTTATAACTTTAATTTGGATACATGTGCACTCTTAATCATTTATTTGAGAACTTGTACAGTCGCGGGCAGAAACATGTAAACACAAACTTACCGATAATATCTCTAACGTGTATTACTAAGATAATAAGGTATGTCACAAAGATAGAAGAACCATCCCTTCTACTATGAATACTTCTATATTAATCAGATAACTATTTATATGGAGTTTAAAAAGTGAACAAATACGGCGTATATATTCTTATAACGCCTCTAGCACATTCAAAAGCATAAAATACCATCAGTCAAATAAAAGTTGAAATTTTTAATGAAAATATACTCGAGTCTAAACACAAAAGGCTCGTCCGGCGGAATCCCCAACCTCATACCGGTCGGTACAATGTGGATATGAAATTTGCGTAGTCGGCGCGCCTCACGGTTCTTTGTTTTACCTTTTTTATTGGCTTTGAAACTGTTTTATTGAAGGCCATAACGAACCGTGCCTTTTATGCTGCTACTGTATTTCAAAATGAATGAAATATGTGCATAAGTTTACTTTCGAAATGTGGGGTGACCGACGGACGTGTAAAAGAAATAATTAATCATATGAGACCATTGCCGGGCAGTGGGAAAACAGAGGGTAGAAAAAAATAACGGGTTTAACTAGATTAGTTCACGATTTTATTTCGGAACTTACATAATCCAACGTTTCATCTTGCGCAAAATATAACTATTCATTTTATTAGTTAAATGTTGTTCTATACTATGAATAATAATTAATGTATCATGGGTGCGTTTGTAAACCCAATATTCATATGCACAAAATCATAGAAATATTTGTTCCGAAATCGAACCCGCGGCATGTAACGCAGCAGTCCATCGATATCCATGCCGCTTTAGAACCTCAATTCGTCATACTACGGTCGCATTAACAACCCGATTGTCAGTATCATAAACATAATGGATTTAATAGTAATATAGTTGCTCATTTTAGATCTAAAAAAACAACTATACGCATATACAAAACGCCGCGCGCCACAATAAAATCTTGGTACTAGAAGTGCTCGCATAGTGCTATTCTTCGGCACAAGTTTCCAACTACAATACAGTCGGAATTTCTCTACTTCTTATTCCATTGCATTGTTTGTGTGGTGTCACTGTACGCGCCATCCATGTATGCTCGTGTTTACTTTGAGATCTATTGTGTTTCTGTAAAAATAAAATAACCTTTACGTTTTATGCTTGTTGTTTGTGCTATTAACAACAGCTTTGAAAACCAGTATAAGAGAACCAGTGTCGCATGTCCGATCTGTTTCCAAAACACAAACTTTTGTCACCTTCTTTGTTATACTTGTTTTAGCTATAAAATATTGTAACTTTAACTGCAATGAAGGTGAAAGCAGCTTTATATTATGCATATATTGTCACCGCCCGCTGTATGAGCCCGAAATCCAAGTACCGATTCCAACTTATTTTGGTTTCTACAAGCACTCCTTGCATTCATCAAAGTATCAGGCAAAATTGCGCCTACTGTTGTCTTTCTTTGTAGATTGATGAGATTTTTATTTTCTTGGGCATGTAACAATTATTATGACCATATACTGTTCTACCTAGTGCTATGCCTAATCCTATCTAAACAAATGAGGTTGGTTTTCGATCTCGCTGCATAAAAACGGGCCCCGACGTTAGTATGTTCTAAAACCTATGTCACTCTAAAGTTATACTCTTTATAGATAACATTTTATAATATTATGTCAAGAATAACGATAACGCATGACCAATCTATATGAAAAAAATAACAATATGTTTCTTCTTTGGCAGGTTACACCGAGGAGCAGCCTTCCACGCAGTTCACCGCCCAGCTGCCGAGTGAGGTGAGCCCGGCCCCCGCCGGCCCCACCCCCGCTCCACAGCCGGCGCCTCAGCCTCTATCCTATGCCCTTCTGCACCTTTCCGCCTCTGACTCGACAGACTCGCCTTTCATCCAGGTACAGCTCCAGTCTTCGCCTGTCTCCCCTCCCCCGCCACCGGCGAGCGGCAAGTCCATCTCTATGTGCTACACCAGCACCGGTGCCATCCTCTCGCTGCCACCAAAGAAAAAAGACATCTACCGCCCTTACTGCCTCGTCGATCGCGCGGCACATTTCAACAGACCCGAGGAAGACCTCAACGCGGCGCATGCGATCCTCGACCTCAGTCAACAGCCCGTGTTCTTGACACCGCCGCGCGCGGAGCCGGCGCCTCTCGAGCCTCAGCCACCACCGACACCACCACCACCACCACCACCTCCGCCACCGCCTACCGAACCGCCCGCACAGGAGACGACCACCGAACGACCTCGGGAGACCATCGCATACACGTACGATGCCTTCTTTGTAAGTGACGGTCGCTCTAAACGTAGAAACTATGCAAATTCGCCGGTCGAACCCGTACCGCAGCCGGAACCTAAATCAAAATATACGTGCAGTGAATGCGGAAAACGGTACGCGACATCATCTAACCTGTCGCGACATAAACAGACGCACCGCAGCCTGGACTCGCAGGCAGCCAAGCGCTGCGGCGAGTGCGGTAAGGCCTATGTGTCCATGCCGGCGCTGGCTATGCACGTGCTCACGCATCAACTATCACACGTATGCGGGGTGTGCGGAAAGTTGTTTTCGCGGCCGTGGCTCCTACAGGGCCACTTGCGATCCCACACCGGCGAAAAGCCATATGGCTGTGCGCATTGTGGTAAAGCTTTTGCGGATCGATCTAACCTGCGCGCACACATGCAAACGCACTCATCAGACAAGAATTTCGAGTGCACGCGATGCCACAAGACCTTCGCGCTCAAGAGCTACCTCAACAAACATCAAGAGTCAGCGTGCGTGCGCGATGACGAAGACGAATCGCCATCGCCCGAGCCGGCCGCACCCGTCTCCGCGTCCGGCTAAGGGCGACACGAGCCGATGCAACTAGGGACCGTAACCAACGTCGAATGGTTTACACGTAAACGTAAAGTATTAATATGAATTTAGCTTGTTAGCGTATTATAATAAATTTACAATATGAAACAGCGAGCGCGTCGGGCGGGCGTCGCTGTAGCTCGCCGGACGCGCCGCGACACAATCGAGCAACGTTTCGCATACAACGAATCACGTACGACCCCGTAGAGCCGCGGCCGACGCGGCCGCAGGCCGTAGCGTCACACGTCCCGTTAGCGGTTAACTTATAATTAAATCTGTATATACTCGTCGATAAAATATACCCCTATATACATAGAAGTATTGAAATATGAATGAAAACTAATATCTTTTGTAGGTGATTTTTACAACCGCAAAGTAGGTTAGAGAGTATTAGGGTGTAAGTTTAGCGTCGAGATGCGAGAGCCGAGCGCCGAGTTCGTGGTGGAGGGTCGCCTCCTCCATCTCGGTGAGGAACTTGCCAAAACTTTCCGTCCGAAGCTCCGCACACACGCCGCCGCAGTGCCGCAGCGCCGCGCGGGCTCTCGACAGTGCCTTACCCCCCGCCCCGCCACGACACCACCGCTACACGCACACACACTTCTCACACCAACTGCGTAACTAAAACTTAGAGCCGAACTATTAATAAACAATAAGCACTTATCTCCCGAGTAACAGTAAAACTAACTTTTAAACTGCGTTCGTCTAAAAAATACATTGTTTTAATTAATAATATATATAAAATAAATTAACTTGCTCTAATAATATTAATCTAACTAAGAAATATTGGACTTGATCGTTGTTAATGTCAGTCAGAAAAACTAGTTAATCTGCAAAAAAACTCATATCTTTTCAATAGCTGTTAACGGTTTCAATCTGTTGAATAAATAAATAAAATTGTACAGTGGATGTGAAACTTTAATTGAAACATGTAACAAGTCGTGTCTGTGTATGTGTGTTCGGGAGACTTGAAAGGCGCGGGCGAGGGGCGGTCGCCCTGTGGCGGCGACAGGGGCAGGGCCGCGCGCCAGAGCGAGCTAGCCTTTAGTCGAGCGTGTGTCTTTAGTGACAAGTCAAACGTAACTGGCAATAAACTAACTTAGCGTAAGATAGCAGTAAGGTAGGTTAAGGAGGCGAGCACGAGGTGCTTGGTAAGAAATGGGTATTCGAAAAGCAATAATAATGTAGTCATAAAGTCGCGCACCGCTGTCAAATAGACGCAGCAGACTCTATTAACCCAGTAGCGCTCCGTAGTGTTTAGCTGACCTAAGCATCGGCCTCACGGGAACTACTTCGATGTGCGTACGTCAATACTAAGTGCGCATCAAAAGCGAAGTGTTGTAGGAAACGTAGCAACTAGTGTGTAGTCACTCGATTTGGCCGTACCGAGTAACGCCCGCGGGCCCGATGCCTCTCCCTAGTCTATTAGTTAGTGCCTCGAGTCAATTCGTCGGTGGTGTTTCTTTTAACCCAGTCAATTAAATATTTTCCAAAGAAAGTTACTGTATTGTATTTAATTAAACGAACTTTTTCGAACGTAAATATATGTCTTTAGGGATGAAAAAACATTAAAATGTTCGCGAAGCCTTTTGAACATATGAACGAGTTATTTGTGTGTAAAGACATAGTTGCATTGAAACGACGTATTTTCGGCAATTAAATTAGTTATAGTTAGGCGATTCATTTTGGGGTTATACAAATTTCGTTGAATAAAAAAATACGTGGCGTTTGAATAGTAAATCTCTGAATAGTAAAGTATATTAACATTTTCTTTAAAATTTCAATTTTTTGTTGAAAAGGTGTATGAATATTTTTGGCTATCGATCTATCAAATACACGACAGGATCGCCTAAAGAGGCACTAAACTGAACACTAGTCAATATATTCCTTATCCAAGATACTCCTACTAATAGCTGTAGTGCCACATTTTATCTACTTTCTTAGATACTATAATTCTCTTCCCTTTGTATAAACTTAACCCTTTGATCGCCGACTGATTAATCTATGTAAGATATTTAATCATAAATATATTGAAGAATAAATACTGATATTGATAATATAGTATAGACACTGTACAATACTGTACATTTGGGTACACTGTACCAACGCGGCGATCATGCGGTTACAAATTATATAATTTTTATAAAGATAGGGTATACCAGACAAAGGTGACGCGTAAAAAAGCAATATTATGTAAATCGATAAGCAATATTACCGTAGTAATTATCGATTATTAATAAAAAATAGATTATTAGATATTTTTGGTGCTTTGGAGTTATATTGAACTAAAATGAAACGAAATTAACATCGAATATTGTGTAAAATTATTGTGATGGTGGTGATTGTTTAGGCCGGTGTTTGTGTCAAGCGGTAGCGTCAGTTGCCCGCACGTCTTCTTCCTACAAGTGCGCGCTTGCGTGAACCTCGCCGAACAGAGACACGCATCTCGCACGCCTCGCGAGGTATAGCAAAGTTGTAAACATCATACAGAGCAAATTTCAATTGTATGCACCGGTCACCCGCTTCACGCTGAAAACCGAAAAGATCCGAACGGTAGCGACCCCCAAAAACTCGCGCGCCGCGGTTTTCTGGCGCTACCCGAATGACACAAGACCAGCCTTAGTTTAAAATTAATATTGGACAAATTCGTTGACCTCTGTTTTCTATGCATTATCTTTCAACTTCTTTGTAGTATTCTAGCCTTACACCTAGTCTAGTTGATCTATGTATTCCCTCTACTACTCCCTTCTTCGAGAAATTCTTTCATATTATCCTACCTAACTCTCCCTACTGGTCTTAAGTAGAAACAATTGAAAAATAATTGCTTCTAATTAAAATTAAAATAAAAAAATTAAAATTAAAGAACGAAGATATTTTATTCAAATATTTATACTAACGTTATTGTAATTGTAGCGGTTATACAGATAAGTAACTAACGATTAATATAACGAAACCAACTTATATTATACAAAAATATATAATATACATTGTAATGTAAATATGTCCCTGTGTACCAAATTTCCCTTCTTTACAATTTTTGTAGATGTAGTATTAACAAATTAACTTTATAATAAAATATTATACCTTACATAATAGCGCCAACGGCAATCTTGTAGTTTTAAGTAGTAAGTCCACCTTTAGACTTGATAGTTTACACTCGATTGTTATCTACCTGTTAAATTGCGCACGTTCGTAACCTTTATTTGTTATGATAAGGCCTTTGTTATTAAAATATAACATTCGTAAAATCGAATTCAACTTTTCCAATCCAATGCTCCATTTTCCTCAGTCGAGCAAACTGATATAAAATGGGAATAATAAAATTGTTAAAACAACGCTAACTAATGGAATGTTCACGAAATTGAATGTCTCATTTATTACGTGCCGACGCTATTTAAAGATTAATCGGTAATTTCTATAGCTAAATTATACACAGTGATAAATTCATAAAAATTGTCCAAATTAGCAATACGATAAGCAATATTACGTTAATTAGAATAATCTCGCGGCTGTAAACGATGTTAAACAAATTAATAATATAGAACCTACCAAACATATTTCTAGGACAAGAGAACAGTATGTAACATTTTTACAGTACGTGTAAATACGTACGGGACAGTTGATAAAAAAATCGTATTAAATATCGGGAAAATAAATCATTCTATTTTAGATTCGTTACAGTTTTTGCAGCTTTACCAACAATCTAAAAGAAACACAATACAATTTCCAGAAAAAATTCCAGTACAGCAAAATTGTTTCATATTTTTTTATTAAATTCTTTAACGCGTTTGTTGAAAATTAAATTGTTGTGTGTTTTTTCTCGTTTTCCTGAAATGCGAGATACGCGATTGTATGATTCAATGAAATACTAAAGTCTGTACTGATGATTAATACAATTATTTAATAAAAACAAAAATAATTGCTGACATGTTTCAAGGTATGAATACATAAAATTAGCACAGTAATTAGCGTATGGGAATATCATTTTTAACATCAATATCTCGGTTTGCTGCATAAACTACTGACGCGAGCGGCGGTACAGTAAGAAATTTTACACTGAGCGTACGGTATGGCTGCGTATTGTACGCTTAGAGGCAGGATTGTGTTTCATTAGTAATACTAGTTTAGTGCACAAACACCAAGATTGGGAGCTCTCCGGCTTACCATCAGCGGCACTAATCTTGATTTAGCTCCTGATCCCTCTTATCACAAAATACACGACGCGCACCTACAGTTAAGTCTTGACATCGTTTACAGAAAGTATACCATATTTCTAGACATTACTATGATAGAATATGGCAATAATGTGACTACTATTAAGAAAAGCAATATAATTTTATTAGATTTAGTTATAGAATGCGGATACCAAACTCGGCTAAATAAGTAGACTGGAAACCAAGTGATATGATGTTTTATAAAATTTCGTTGTTGGTATTGCTTAGGGTAAAGAAATTACGGATAATATTATTTTCGTTTTCATTTTATAAAAAATAAGGCAATTACTATTTTTAGATATCGTTGGTTTTATTGTAATAGTGTTCATTCAAAAAAATATTCATTTAGATTCGAAGTACCGTTGCAGTGAGTTTTAATCACCAATACTCGTACAAAAATTCTCGCTATATTTATGCACTTTACTCAGTAAAAAACGACGAGCTACGAACGAGCTACGTCGTAGCAAATCGCTACGAGTGCTGTATTTTATAGTTTGATTCATTTTACGCTGACATGACGTAGCAAAATGGTGCAGTCCGTATTATATAAAATGTTTGTCTATTTATGAAACCAATAAATTCCTGTTTAGAAACTAAATGGTTTTGAGAATTGATATTTATACGTATAGTTTTAAAATACATGAAAAGTTATGGAGCTTTTGCAATATTGAAGTATTTATGTCGATTTAAATGCAAAAAGAGAAATAAGCAACGTTTTTATGAGTCGATTGCTGAATTACTCTAGAAACTATTATTATACACGAAAACTGTAAGTGAAATAAAACTGGATAAATTGCAACATGTCATATAAAAAATATTAAAAAAAAAAAACTTTTTGCTCAGAAAATTTAAAAGAAAGAACTTTTGTATATGTAAAACATTTCTACAGATTATGTTAATTAAGACTGAATAATCAACAAATCATTTTATTGTTATATGAGGTATTTAACGAATTTGAAACCGAAACTAATATAATACCTCCTCCGAATAATGCTAATTATATTTTATTCACCCTCAATGAACCATTTGCAACTATAGAGAGCATGGACATAGAGAGAAAGAAACAATGATAGTAAAAAAAAAATACTGATATCAGAGTAGGTGAGATAGCTAAATGGTAATTCTGTTATTTCACTGTTGCTTGCACCCTTTTTGCATTCAATCGATTTATTTAAATATTAATATATTTATACAAAACTAAATTTTATTTCGATTGCATCTATTTTAGGTGAGGATATTTTATGGACTGTACATTTACACCTTTGAAATATCAGTGCGCCAAAAAAAGTCTCAGTATGCAATTTGCGTGGTCCATATATATCAAGAGTTCAATGTTATCAAGAAAGTATCATCAAATTCAAATTTAAAAAATCAAAATTCATATTTTCAAAATAGACTACTACTAGTGGTTTTTGAACGTCAAACATATTACGGACAGAACTAATAGGGGGGGCGGCTCTTGACCGCTTGCTATGTGATTTAGCTTAGGGAGAAGAAACGGCCCAACAACCTCCCCAGCAACACTCCCATGTCTGTCATTATACAATAATGAAAATAGAATATAATTAAATTAAAGCTTAGCAGAAACGTTTCCACATGTGAGCTAGTACACACCGTTTCACCAAAAGGTATAAGACAATATATCCACATCAAGTGATATAATAAAAACGATGGGATCCTTTCGGAATACGTTTAAATTCATCTTGAAAGATCTTAACAATCAGCTTTACTGAATGTTTGGAAGGCATTTTCTATAAGTACGAAACAAATAATGGACGTAGGGTCTACGGGAATTCATGCGGTACAAAATAACTGTTATAAATATTTTGATATCCTTACTTAATCTCACAAGAGTTCTTAGACAGATAAACTCATTAACATACTCTTCACGGAAACTGAATTTTAGTTAAAATTCTCAAACTGATATTGATTCGCGTCCAATTTATGTGCGACCTTTTTGGTCGTGTTCGATTGTCGGAACAAGATTAGATAAATTGCGTAGGAAGTGGCTTTAGAAACTAGTACCACGAACATAACATCTTTAGGAGGAACAAATCTTTAGAGAGGGTAAATTGTTACTCATAATATTTTATAATTGGAATTACCAACGATAATTATTGCGTCTGTTGTAGGTCCAAGTGTAATAAAATTAATGACCTACACATTATAATATGTGAATAAGATTTAGGAACGAAAGCAATATAAAAATTTAAAGTGATTATCAGCAATATTAAAATTTAAGGGACAAGCAATTATTGAGACAACGATAGGTATTAATCGAAAAATAAACAACGAATAGTCTCCATTCGTAAATTATTTGCACAACGAAATTATAATCGAAATTATTTACCAGCGCTAGTGACTTAGAAGTGGATATAAGTATAAATTATTCGTATTTTAGTTTTAGATGAAAAAAAAAAAAAGAATAGTACCTTATGTAGTATTTTTTTTTATTCTCATTGCGTCAACTATGAAAATAGTCACAGAGTTGATTTTCCTAATTCAAATATGAACGAGCCATAATAACAGTATGTTTTATTGATAACAAGAAGGAACAGTAAGCATGATTGAATAGGTTGGGTTAGTCTAGTCATAGTGTAGGCAACAAATAGTGTATTCTAGTTATATAGACATAAGTTATATAATAACCTTAGCAGTAGGAAGAAAGGTGATTACATAATGTGATGCATCGTAGCGTGTGGAAGACTAGTGCGTTAGAGTAAGAAAGAATAATATCACTGAAGTGATTGATGATTATTACTGAGTTTGCCTTATGAATTTTTGTATAAGTGAGTTTTGACGAATAAAGTATTGTTACTGATATATTTTGACAAATTACCCGCAAAGATTTTTAGTACGCATTATCTGGAATATTATAGGTGTAAAAAATTAATTAAGTAATTTTCCCGTCAAGAGTAAAAACGTCTCTTATTTTTGGCTTCAACATTAAATATTTGATCAGAACTAAACCGAAATTGCTGCCACTTGTATTTATTGAACTATTCCTCGTTATATTCAAACTCATACTCACTTATACAGCAATTTGCACTTATATAAAATAAGATCACTAATATACCAAAATTAATCATTTCTATGTAATGTCCTATAATTTGTTGAGATGTCAACAATTCACATTACTTAAATATAACGACCAAAATATTGAATGTCACTTTTGTAAATCTGCGTAGTTTTCTAAGGTTCACTGTTCCAGTTTATTCGTTGTAAGTCCCATCCACGTACCTGTGGCCTATTTATTCTCTGTAATACAAACTACATATATGCCACCCTTAGCTAACAAGATTAGCATCGATATTGTTAAGATGCTCCACCGAGCAGTGGTACTTAGTCATGACCAATAAAAATGCACGTTTTAGGCTTGCTGTATCATTTTGCTTTATATCAAAATTCAATTGACATAACTGTTTTCGTAGCTTTTGTTTTAAAACCTAAAAATCGATTATAAATACCGTAAGAGTAGTATGTCAATTTTTTAATTCACGTATTCCTTCCTATTAAGCAATTAATATATACCAAAAAAGTACCTACAGAGTTGGTTAATAACAATGCATGAAATATATTATTATTAATAATAGAATAGCATTACGATAAGTAAGCGTATTGAAGAATTATCCCAAGTGTAGTATTTGGTGAGAAACGACGAATTTATTTTGTTTTAATTGTTTTATTGACGTAATGTCGGGTACAGAGATGTCCAGATGCGTTACTCCAAGTAAAATTAGATTTCAGATCTCATAAAATCGAGATAAAGAATAAAGTTTCCATTATCCCACACTTATTAAAATATGCAATTACAAACTACTTGGTACTTTGAGCAATTAAAAGAAGAATACTGTAAATAAAATAATTATATTCTTATTTATTCAAACAAAAAAAAAACAAGCACACGGTACAATACATTGATATATGTATTAGAAATGTCTACTTGTTGTACCGACATTACGAATATTAGCCTAAAATTGTTCCTAATTTTCGAAAACAAGAATTACTTTTGTGATTTTACCGCTTAGTACATTTAATTTGTAATATATAACGCATATAATGTAATCTAAGTACCTAGGGTCCACTGCGTTACGTCATAATGTAGATGTTGCTTAGATAAAGTTATACATATTGTAACTTGCTTTAGAACGAAATTCACTTATCAGCATTGACTTAGATTATGCCTAAAACGTCAATTTTGTTAAAAACCATCCTGCCATCCCTTATATTTCCGTCGTTGCATATAAACCGCAATACTAGAATTAATTTCAGCACCATATCAATGAAACAGAAACGAATGCTGATAAGTGCGTTTCTGCCCTTAATCTTATTTTTATTCTGAAGGGCAAACCGTGCGGGGTTACCGCTTAGGAAGTTCGTCCTCCTAAGAAAATACAAAAGAAAACGAACCTTAATTACGTTACATTATGTATCTATTGTACTATTCTTTAGACCTATAAAGATTGTTTATGTGTTATTTTTCTAAAACACAACTGTTATTTTGTTATTTGGATGTTTAACTTATACCTATGTGTTCGAAATTTGATTGTTTTCTTTTTTATTGAGACGTATGAACTATTTGTCGCTTCAGCTGCACAAATGTAATGGAGTAGTCACACAAGACATGACGAACGCAAGAAATGTTACTTTATTGTAATTGTTTTGTGAACCCGCTAAACAACGTTTTTTGTGTTGCATTGTGTGTTTCTTGTACAGTTTTATTTTGATTATACATAAAAATAAATTGTATTGTATAGCAGTGGTTTTATTTATATCTATATATTATTTTTATGTACTACCCAAAAAAGTAAACACATTAATACTAACGATGCTGTAGTGTATACAAGTCTCAGAGGTCCCTAATAAACTCACAGCAATGTTATATAAATTCTGCCATTATCAAACTGACAGAAAATTATATAATAATCGTAACTCAAACTATAAATACGTTTTAAACTATCATTCCAGTGAAGTATAAAACATTAATTTACTAGCTTTATACACTAGATTCGTGTGAACCAGCCATAAGAATGGGGTTCACAACATTTTTTATTAAAATATATAACAGTAATAAAATAATTTGCTTCACCCACCCACTTTGCGTCACCCACAGGGTCAATGTGTATTTCGGTTAACTGAATTGTTCTCTGTAACAACATAATGCAATAAATAAACAGTACTAACTCAAATACTTCAATGACGATAGCTTAGAAAATTGCATTTAATTTCATAACATGATACTGCGAGTTTACAGTGCAAGCTAAGAGCAGTATCACTTAGAAATATCAGGGGGTCTAGTATCTACAAGTTTTCCTCTACTTTGTCGTTACTTTTAAGTCAAAAATGTATGAATAAATCGTGCGCGCGCATTTAAGTAAACTCCGATCGTAAACGGGCGCATATTTTTATACGTTTTTTGGCTTAGCTTAACTATGGTTGAGATTTAGGAAAACTCGTAATGTCTTACTTTATATTATGAGTTTTCTAGAGCGGTGTCCGTATCGTTTCAAAAGCATATTATGTATATGTAACTATGACCGGGTCAACGAAACGGTTATGCGATTAACTATTTACGTTATGATAGTAACGGGGCAATTCTCGGGCGCTTAGAGATCACATCGAAATCGAGATACACTGGTAAATCACGCTAGATATAGCTTGCCTACTTTTCAGTATTCTCCCAATAAATGAGATATCTCTACTTTTATCGCTCAAAATGCAACAGTGCTTAGACGCAGTCGTAATTTAATTTTAGACCAACATTTCTTAAAAGTGAGAGGCAATTTCTAATTGAGATTTATGTCGAAGCGCTAGAGAATTGCCCCGTTACTATCAAAACGTAAATAGTTAATCGCATAACCGTTTCGTTGACCCGGTCATAGTTAAATATGCATAATATGCTTTTGAAACGATACGGACACCGCTCTAGAAAAGTCATGCCTGACCCAAACCGTCACTGTAGTACTATATCTTTTTGTGCCGTCAGACTTCTACCCCGGAGCTCCACATAAAAAATTGTGACTACATAGGTACATAGATAACATCACGAATTTTCCCGATAGGGTTAGGCAAAAGAGAGAATAATGAAATGTACAGGTAGGTACCAAAAAGTGTAAGTACGCATCTTTGAAAGCAGAGGAAGAGAAAAACTGTAGGTGTGAGAAATTTTAAATTGTATCTAACAGGTATACATATGTAAGTACCTATAGGAATAGGGGTAGAATTAAATCTGATTCAGCTTATTAAACCTTTAGTTAACTGGAAGATGTGTCTCTAGTGCAATCGCACGTAACCCCGCGTGACGTCGCCATATATCTTAAAACAATATCTAATATTCATATCATGCGTAATCTGTCGACGGGCGATGTTTAGCGACTGCGCGCGATGTCTCTAGGGACATGTGTTTAGTGACCCTATTGAATACACATCTTCAAAAACTATTACAAAGTTATTATAACCTTATGAATATTTTAATCTAAACAGGTAATTTAATCCGTCTGTATCCTAATAACATCCCACTGTAGCTACTGACCGACCCGATTTATTGCAACATCATACCTTTCATCATACCATATAATAAGCGACATCTACCGAAAAACGTCACAATCTCTCAATTCCAGTACACGACTCCAATTTTCAGGAGTGTGCAATTTTTTGTAATTATTTATATGTAAATAATAAATATATTTGATAACTGATTCAAATCGTGTAAACGATCATTCTAATAATAAGTAATAAAATAGTAATTAGACTATAGACTAAAATCTCGCACCCTATTATACTCGTATGTAGCAAATATGTAAATAGCCACCCGTAACCTACCAAGAAAAATCGATCAGAAGTTTCTATATACATACCACTGTGGTTTGTTGATAGATACGAAACAAGTTTGTTTATTTGTTTACGCTCCCGTGTTACCAGCTGATGGCGTCCATACGCTAACTCAAACTGCAGATGGCAGTGTGATCGCACAACAGCTGAGTAGGGGGTGTCAACAACTCTGTTGCTTGGCAACCGCCCCATCCTACGCGGGCACCTGCCTTCCTCTCCATGCGGTCATACCACGTGGCATAACTTTCAAACAAAATTTAACAGAGGTGATCTGATCGTTGCAGGATCAGCATTTTTCAAATGGCTTGTAATGCGATTGAAGAGGTTTTATACAGTTGTTAAAATGTTTATAGTGTAAAATCATTCCGGCGTGCCAAGACGTGAGGTTTGAAATTAACATTCAAAAATAAAATTTGAAATAATAAACATCTTAAATCACAGTCACACATTAACCCTAAAAAAGTCGAGAAGTAACGAATTCTGTAAATATTACGCTAAAGTGGGGTTGACTCGGTACACGTTACCTTTTCAACAAAACACGTATTGTCGGAAGGTAAGTAGGTACACTCACCGACTACAAAACAAATTTCAAAATTATTGAACGAATATAAAGTTCATGTAGGTAATATACAATTTACTAGTTATGAATGACTGTTTATCGTGTTAGGTACTCGTAACGTGTCAACCAGACTAAGTAAATTATCAAGAATATCTGATGAACCAATTGTATTGTATCGTCATTGGATACTTATCTCGTATTTATCGGATGTTTTAACACTTTGGCAAACACATTAGCGATGAGCGATTGTGATGTTTGAATAATCGAAAGAATCGTAGTCATCGAAATTTTCAATCGAGTCAAATATCGACTCTCTTACTAACATTTCATCGAGATGTTTTTGATTGTTCGATTTTTGAAATCAAAGGCAACATTGGCTCGCAATTACTAGTCCTTTTATATGCATTTTACCTACGTTCAATATAAAATTTATAGCCTATAGCACTCAGTGCAGCTTTCTCCCAGTGAAGGATTTTTTTAATCGGACCATTGGATCCGGAGATTACCCTTACATACAAACTTCAAATTTTACCTCTTTATAATATTAGTATAGATATAGCTTTATAGTTATTGATGACTCTTTTGAATGATCAGTCGAATAAGTGTGAATGACGACCGCACCCAATAGTGCTGATTCGCAATTGACGATGCAAACAAGTCCGAGAGAAAACTATTGAGAAACATCGAGATTTTCGAACAGTAGAAACCATCGACAATCGACCTCCCGTCGTCGCGCATCGCTAATATGAAGACCTTTGCAATTATGTAAGTACACTTACCCAAGTTCAGCAGCTCAACCATTCTTCTTTTGTCGCCTCACTAACTTTCTCACATATATCACTTCACAGGTTTGACACTAATAAATTGAACAAGGCCAATCAATTTAAATTAAGTGGAACTGTCACGATAAAGCTACCTCACAATACTGTTCTTGCTATTAATTAATAGATCACATGTAAAAAAATTAAATTAAAATTACCCCTTATCCATAAAAACTGACGATCTAAAAATGAAAGATCTTTAAGCCATTTAAGTTATTAGATAATATAGATTTATTTTTAGATAGAATACACTTTGGTGTCGGTATCTATACATGATGCGTGGACGCAATATCAATGACCAAAACCATGTGTTGACAACAATATTACATAAAGAGGATAGTAAAACAATAATCTAATTTCCAGCGTCTTTATTTGCAATTAAAACAGAAAAATTATCAGTAATCAATTTAATATTATTACATGACATTTTTACGTTTAATATGACTCAAATGTATAAAAAATGATAATTATACCTCCCAAAATGATTACAAATATAAAATTTATAAATAAATAAAAATGTATGTTTTTGCAGAAGTAAGGATACGAAACTATGATTATAATATAGTTTGGTATTAGACTCTATAAAGTAAATAGTTCCATCGGATTCGTATTATCACATCTACTTATATTGCTTTATTAAATGTAAGGTACAACAACTATAAACAATTTTGCACGAGATATATTGAATCTATAGATTGTTTAGAATTGTATACTCATAAGAACAAGCCGTCATTAACGATGTGAAATAAAAGCAGTTTTACGAATATTGTTTAAATTTATTTAAACCCTCAAACGAACACGCCGCGGTAAATCGAAATTAAAACTACTTCTATCTCGATACATTTTGGATTTGTTTCTGGTTTTGCAAAATTCAATACCAATTCATAATTATGGCAATACCATAGAATATATCGGTAAAATATTAAGTAAGTACATATATAATAAATATTAACCAATTCATAATATTAACATATCAAGTATCAACTCATATTATGGTGTTTCAGTCATATTATACGTTAATACCATACACGCGGTAACTCTTGCATCTATAGAATTGGTAGCGGACCGGTCTATCTATTTCCGAATAAGATGCGACTGCCTATTTCAGGTGGAAGGATACCTCGTACTCTGATACCACCACCATCAATCATTGCTTAACTGGACATTTACGCGGAAAGAAATTGCAAGTGTCTTGGTAATGAACGCAATACAATTTTCAACCAATACGATCCTGGCAGTAGCCTAGGCTATGTAGAACCAAAAGGCATACAGCAAAGCGAGATGGTCTCAAACCTGGTCTAACTAATATAGCTTTTTACATACATCTATAGTACGCATTTGCACTAACCAGTCTGTGGTGTTGACGTACAATTTCTATGAAACTTCGTACTTTTTTTACGAGAATTCCAACCTCGTGTTGCCCGGTGAAGACTTGAAACCTAAGTCCACTTTGAACTTTTCAAATATACTAACATGTTATCGCAACACTATATCGATGCAAATCTTACCGCGTTTAACTAGGACCTGATGACCCGCAATGCAGCTCTACGGCAAATAGCGAGTAATGCGTGACCGTTAATCCTCAATTACAGCTACGTTAGCAAAACAATGTAAGCCTATCTAAATTTACATCTCTATGTCGATATTTTGACTAGCACTTACAGTCAACGATGGTTCAGGATTCAAACTGGCCGAGGGAAAACAACGCATACCTATTATAACACGTTATATATACATCACCCAGTACTAATTTTCCTATACAACGATCGTAGTTATCGTTAAAACAAAAATATAAGATAAAATGGTGCGCGCGCATTTGAATTCCTATCGTGAACGCGCGCACTTAATTTTCATATATTTTGGCTTGCGTCAACTGTGGTCGCGATCAAGGAAAACTCGTACAAAAGCGTATTTTGATCTACACCAACAATACCACTAAATTAACTTTTAGTTTCAATGTTGTGAAGTATAAGTAAAATCTTTAAAAGATGGCCACTAATATTTTTATGTTTACATGTTACTATTTATATCTATTTTATGTAATTATAATAATGTTGTATTTATTTCAAATTCCATTCTAGGCACCCAAGAACACCGAACTACTGCTAATAAATCGGGCTATTTATCTTAATTTTGTAAAAACGAGCGTAAAATATATTTTAAATGTAAGTATTATGACTGTGTATTAGCACAACTGTATTCTAGTGACTATGGTAGTGTATATTAGAATATTACGATACGTAATAAGTTATTTTCACGACTTTAAATTGTTTATATATGCGTAGATACGCTATCTTATGTAATGTCGTAATATATTATGATGTACTGTTAATGTGTGCGGAAGCAGGCATTCACTACTAAACAATTATACACATAAAATGTAACACACACGGACACGGACGACACACCAAACTGAGAGCTCCAGCAGACGAAAGACTTATCAACGACACAATGAAATCAATAAATGAAAATATTTATGTATTTTATTATAATAATGCGCATACGCACACAATTTCTTAATTTATCATTACGATTCAACAGTGTCGTTAATCGATCAGCCGTATGCTAGAGCCCTGAGTACTGCATGGATTATATTAAGCAAGGCAAAATTAAGGCAACTTCTGTGTAACCCTAAATTCTACCAGCAAAATACCCACAAGTCGAACTATAGGACAATAACCTAAACATCGCTTAAAATAAAAAAGTACATCCATAAAATAAAGCGCTTTTCATTTGTATATCCACCCTCAACCAGCGTTTGCTGTAATCGTTTATTAAATTATTAGATAATAATGATTTATAGCACTAATTTATACTCTATGATGAATTCCAATAAAATATGAGTACACGTCGAGACAAAAATGTGTCAAAGTATATACAAAAATAACTATCACTTTACATGTGAATTATTTAATGATTTATATAATTATAATAAGCGCTTGTTACACGGAACGCATACCAGAATCGGGGAAAAGCAGTTAGGGAGCTGGAAAAGCTGTATGGTTTGACTTTCTCCAAATGCTAAGCTGAGCCAAAGACGTTGAAATAATTTATTTCCGCTCCACTGGCGCCTCAAACACGATTTCGCTACACCTTCTGTGTAACGTGCGCTTTATTATATGTATATGTGGTATATAAATATATACGCATACGCAAGTAGATACTGGTGAAGGCTACATTCACGTGTGACATAGTGAATATAATAGAACAATATATACCTTAACTATTTATGCACCATTAGTTATTTGATAAAAGATAAAATAACACCAGCGACTACTTACAATGAAAAATAATAAAAATAATTTCATAACATGATTTAAAATGATTCAGTCAAAATAAAACATTCTTACTTACGTCGTGAGCGATACACTTGCGTAGTAAATTCATTATACATTTCATAACATACATAAAATATATTGTGTACTAGCTGTGCCCGCGACTTCGTTCGCGTGGATGTCGGAACTTAACAATGTATTTTTTAGTAGAATTTTTCTAAAATAAAAGTAGCCTAAGTTACTCCTTATTAGATCAGCTACCTGCCAATAAAAGTCCCGTCAAAATCGGTCCAGCCATTTCAGAGATTAGCCTATACAAACAGACAGACAGACAGACAGACAGACAGACAAAAATTGTAAAAAATGTTATTTTGGTGTATGTACCGTATATATATTCATATGCATGTAGTAAAAAACGGTTATTTCAATATTACAAACAGACACTCCAATTTTATTTATATGTATAGATAACATGCTTATACGCACGTATAATCAATTTATAAATCGATTGAACGCAAGCGTACCGCCACGCGTATAAAATAATTTCAATTCATTAAATAAAAATAAACATCTAAAAATAAATTAAAGTTACAAAATTGTGATGCAGATGACAACCACAGCCCAAATGGTCACATTCCTTGAGAAGATTCATAATAACTAACGTGTCTATAATTATAAAAATGTTCAATATATTCTTTTAATCTAACTAACACTACTAAAACGTATTATTTGGTGGTTACATCTTGTACATACTTTTATAATGAGATTAATTTCGGTCCGAGATCGACATCACTCAAAGGGATTCATCGACTCGAGGATGCATCGACCTCGACCAAACGATTCTTGACATGAGCAATATAAGGGACTATAGCGCCAAGAAACAACATAGCCGAATATTAAGCACACATAGTAACTATGTCAATGATACAATGCAGTAGTGTATAACAAAGTTACGCTACATAGAGCCGTGCGTGACGTAATAACCTATCGGAGATGTAGTGACGTGTGTAGTGAGACGTGATCAACACATTAGTTACAGATTACTCATTAATTTAGGATATGTAGCTTGTTTTTATACTCTGATATTTGAACTTTTGAGTTCCATTTTGTGATCGACACACTAGACGAACATTAAACATTTGTCTTACATTTAAAAATATCATAATAATTAATGGACCTCAATTTGACACGAAACATATTTTAAACAAACTTGGATATTTTATTCCATCAGTTCTTTAAACACGCATATCCTTTATTAATAAGTAATGTAAATAGGATTAATAATGGATTAGACGAACCGACAGATAAATCAATTCCTAATTGCGATTTGCAACCAAACTCTAAGATCTAGAACTTCATTGAAAATTGTGATCGAACGACACTTCGCTTATCCGTTTAATTCGACGGTTTGGAGATGAGACCAGGAGTAAGAGATAAAACATTGAATACAGGGAATAAAACATTTTGGTAAAATTATGAAGTATGACATAAAGCTACTGCATAGTATTTTATGATATTAATCCAAGCCTGTGAACCAACCGATAGTCGTTTGGCCATAAATATTCTTTTGACATTTTTAAGATACATTTGTGACTCCATCTTTAAGGATGATTTATGCTAGACCGTAGCGGGCGCGAGCTGTGAGTGTACGAGGCACTGATTTAAATATTACGAACATTTTATATGCAGCAGTTCATGCTACCGTTCGACGCCTGCGACCCGGACGTACGGACGAGGAACAGCTCGCGGCCGCCTCGGTCTGGCATAAATCATCCCCTAATCTTCAAATATAATAGCTTGATATCATAACTACTTACAGGGGGCATAACAAAATGAAAAATATCACAAATATTCACTTGAATAATAAGGATAACCAAACAACACTGCCATTGAGTGGTAACAGAAACTAACTTAGAACCTATAACATCGAGTAGTTCATGCATGGTGGCTACGCTCAACTGCAAGTGTTACACATACCTAGTCCATGCATCTCCAGAACCGTCGTCCTATTGACATCCACCTAGTAACTTACGCGTTGATGAGCGTCGCAGGTTTGGTTGTCATACACACGTACACATAGTCCGAATCGGAGTCGAGTCGCGGACGGCTGGCCCTGCGTTAGGCAGTGGCCACTTGCCACACTATCAAATGGCTCTTGGAAGCCCGGTCTGCCAGAGAACTATGTCCGCTTGACGATCCGTCCTCTGCTACTACTACACTGTCTTCCATTTCCGAGTCGGCTGAAAGTTAAATAAGGAATAAGTATTTGAATGGACTTGATGAAATTTCACTACGATAATTAACAGTATCTGCGAAAGGCATCTACGTAAAACACCGAGAAATAAGTACAATTAATAAGTATTGTGATATGTAAAAAAAATAGAGGTGTAACGTAAAAATTAAATCAAAAAGGGGAAATTCTGGTAACATCAAGACAATGATAAAATAACAGCAATCTGAACAGTAAAAATATTGCAATTCGGTCCAGTACAGTACAGCTTATGTTGATATGCCTTAGTCGCACTTTTACAAGGAGGAAGAATCCGTGTGACAATCTAAAGTTTCACTACAAACACGTTAGTCATGTAGTGTAAATATTTCGTTACAGCTTTACTCCTGCGGCGTATCCCAAATATCTAAAATATTGCAGAAACAGTAATAGTGCAAATTCTTAATTTAAATACATACAATTCGTTTTGTTTTAGCGACGTAAAGCGAAGAGAAATAACACATTAAGAATTGTTATTTAGTATCTTACAGCTACATTGAACACAAAGTATCCGTTAATATTTACATGTCTATATACTGGTATTAGCAATATACACGTTAGCAATGTAATAGGAATATTTTAGACACAAGTAGTGTTACTGTGGTCACCTCTCGGCGGATAGGGTTACACCGAAAACCAATATGTTAGTAATGTTTTAGTGGTTTGTTAAAATGAGTCTAATGCGTGAACTGATTGAATGAATGCGAGGTTTTGACAGCGTATAGTAATTGGAATCAAAAGCGTGGTGGACACAAACTTTTATTTTGTCCAAAATTCAGTCAATATGAGACTAATACGCTATTTATGGTGTTTTTTAATTTCAATAATAATAGTCGCATTTTAAATTCTCAAAAATTGCTCAAAATCAATGATCATAGGAAAACCCATATCACTAGACTAAAAGACCAAAATAGAATGTCTAATAATATTCATGTTCTGCTGGTGGTATACATACATATATGATTTTTGTTGTTTAGAATCCAAAATAAGATATCCAAATTATCAAACAAATATTATAACTAAATTAGTATCTGATATATTATTCGTTGTAGTACCTTCTTTGTTTTAACTTCAATATCACCCTTAAATATGGGTCAAAAGGCGTTGATCCAAGGATTTCAACTGGTGGGCACTGTCAGAACCTCACGTGAGACCACTGTTCGCGACGATTACCGTGAACTACATGCAAATGTTAGCTCCAGTGTTATGTGTCAGCAAGCGAACATGCTGGTTTTATTCTAAAATTCAACGTACCAGTAATAAATATAAATAAATTATGCTACGTTCAGGTACGTTCAGGACTCTCTTAAGACCTGCCACACAATGACGTGGGAGGCCGTGTCACGTATGTCATCAGCATGCTCTTCTATAACGGCAAAAGAAAAAAACCGGGGAAATTAAAATCATTAACTGCATTATGCCTATTCACTTCGTATTTTCCACTAAAATTGTGAGTTAGATAGTCATGAAAATATTGCACGGGATTCGTTCACTATGCGATGTGATAATTTAATTATATAGTAAAATGGAGCGGATACGAAACTGAGCTAATTAAAACTCACCATAAAATCACTATGACATTTTATTCAATCATAATTAAAACGACTTTGTGACCGGTTTCGGAAAGTTCATAATGATTCGGGATTATTTTAACTAGTGAAAAAGTTTAAACCAAAAATGTGGTACTCAAAAGTCCCGCTCCGCCCAATTCTACAGGATACATATAATGTATACGATCTATCAAATAGATACGATAGCAATTCTTTTACTAAAATAATATAGTGAACGAAAACTTCCACTCCAAGTGTTAGAAAACATTAATATACAAAAAAAAAAAAACACATTTTAGTAGAAAACACCTGAAATTCAAATCAAACAATAGGCACAAATCCTTAAACAATTTTCTATTGCTATCGTTCAAAAACAAATCTTATTACTATGCGAATAAGCGTATAAGCGTCATACTATAGTCTACTATTACTAAGCAAAGCTTACTAAACGCAATGGGGATGAGTTTTAGGCCTACACTAACGTGCATATTGCTTGTTTTGATCTATTTATGATTTAGTTTCATGGATGCGGCAATGTGCGCGTCAGACAAAAGGTGAGGCAAAGGCTTTATTTTAATTTTTCTAAAGAAAACATTAGCCGACATTAGTGGTGATGATAATTTGAATGCAAATAGTTCACCTTTTATCTAAAGCTGGTATTTGTTCATTTATAGGCGTACGATGAGAAAAGATATGCGTATGCAAGAATTTATTTTTTGTTTTGTATATTGTCGACAAAAACGAATACCACGCGATGTATTCCATGAAACTTTCTGAACTTGTTATATGGTTAATGAAAACAAAGTGAGTATTTAATAATAATCAGTTATCACTGTGACATAATATTAGCCTGTATGTCTTTAAAATTAGCGAACACTTCGACAGCACAATGTTATACTTACAAATATCTAACAAATTATTTATATGTATTTTATCAAAGAAAAAGGCTAAATAATGTTACGGAGTCTAACGAAATTCTACAATACCTCTAGTCGCCTATGACTAATATGAATTACTGATGGCGAACTGATATCGTGTCTATGATTGTATATAAGGAGCAATAGACTCAAATCGTGTGCTCATCAAAATAAAACGTTTTATTGAACAATGTAAGTTATAACGCAACGATTAAGAACAAGGTTAGTTCTGAAAATTGTAAGATGATTAACTTCTTGCTAAAAATGATCGAATCGTGATAAATTTAGTACAAATAAATTAATCAATGGTCAAATATTAGTGACACCATTCAGTCAACTTAATTTTTTGTTCATTTTAACGAGTCCGGGAATCGTTTCTCTACTTGAACCACAGTAGATTTTTCTAAGGTCATGGTCATAGTGCTAGATGGCCACAGTCCTTACTACAACCAATCTATGGTTGAGACAAAACTCCTTTCAGAACTGATTGAATTCTTAGACATAATAATCGTTCTGGCAGATTAAATCGAGATATCTATAGACTCCTACGAATTTAAACATGGAACATACCTATTCGAAAATCTATGTATCCTTCGCCACCCGATATGACCAGCATTGGTGGCATGGTCGGTGAGTGTCGTCGGGGCGACTCGGGCGTGCGAACAGGCGACCCGGCCACTCCGGGCACGGCCACGAAGAAAGTTACCGCGTCGCGATGGCCATGGAAACTAAGCTGGGCGTGGGCCATCGAACATAATGGGATATTGCCAGTGGGACAGGAGGCTATGGCGGCTGTAACAAAATATTAATTTATGAATACACAACCAAGACGAAGCAATCGCTTTATTTTGCTAGATTATATTAAGGCCGTGCTTAAATTTTGATATCATGTTCAAATATACATATATGATTTTAATGCTGTTTGTTTATGGTATAATTTAGTAGGAGATATATTTTCAAAAAATATAATCTAAAACAGTCAGTCTTTCAGATCGTTACATAACACGATACATTGACTTGGTTCCCATCTACATATATCAAATGACTATGCAATGTATTGTGTATTATAAGAAAACCCTATTTTCATATACTTACGTTGCCCAGACACCCGGGAAGACGACGGTTGAGGTCCAATAGAATCCCGACTGGACCCCTCTGAGAGTGGCACTGATATAACCACACCGTTACTCGTTCCGATCCATAGACGTCCTGAACTAATCAGTAGAGCCGTGATCCTGACTAGAGAGAAGCCCAGCTTGCCCGTGCCCAGCATTTTGCTGACATAGGGCTCTATATCCACGTCCTTCAAGTGTTGATAGGTATGAGCGTGGTACAAGCGAAGGGTTGAATCCATTTTGATTGAAACCTGATATTGAAAAGTATATGGATATAGTATATATTTATGTACAAAAGTAATTGTATGAATACTTCAAAAACGTTCGCAACTTAAAGTTTAAAGTAAAAAAGCCTGCAAAATGAATTATTATATTCCTTTACTTACATATCTGATCACTATCTTTCCACAGGGACCAACCACAACGGTGATTTCGTTGCTGTGGTCCCTGGGAAAGAGGACAGGTAACCTAGCTATCATTGGCAAAAATGTGCAATCGGATTGTAATATACTGTCCGTACCGTAACTGTAACGTACTTGCCACCAATATTCCAAACTAAATTCGGAAAAAACAATCTAGACCAGAACGATTTCGATGAATTCGGTAGTGTGACCAGTGGTTTTTTTATGCGGTTTTACTTTATATATTTTTAAACTACTCTTTATAATTTTTTGCATTAAATTTAGATTTCTCATCTCATATTGTTAGTGATATTGACCAAGACTGATGATTTACTAGTTTGGATAGAAATAACGCTGTTCTTTTAATTACAATTAGTAAAGAATGTAGCTCAACAGCTGTATTTAATACAGTTATTTATTATCAGCTTATTAACCTGATTAACGATCAAACTGCCAAACTTGGAACTGAACGCCCGACTTTCCTCTTTTGCCGACGTGGCGTGGTAAACATATTTTCAGCGTTCAATAGGTAAGCTAATCTTGCTGAAACTCAGGCCAGGATTCACATAAATGGATTTCACAAAAATTGGTTTTCATTCTAGACTATGTAGGTTTCTTCAAGATGATCAGTTTTCCTTCACAGCTATCTTAAGTGGTGTTGAATAACCTATAAAACTATGCCATTAGTGCACGATTACTTTTATTCGCGTTAGACGTACGCCTAGTAAACTTACGCGACCATTGCATGTGTATAATACAGTTACGTTTTAATAAAACTAATATACTTCCAGCTCAATATTTCAACCCGTTCATTCCGTTAACAAGGCTTTTGACGTCCGTAAAATCTCACGCACAACCAGTCTTTCGCGTTCCGCTAAGCGCTTACCCAAACTCCATCGCCGTCGCAGGCCATCTGGCGCACCTGGCTCTCCTGCCGTGGGTGGGCTTCCAACGAGTGGAGAAGGAGTCGGGAGCGAGGTTCAATCACGTGCACTTTGTTGCGGTAGCCGCACCACACCGTGCAGCCGACGGCGCTGAGGCAGCGTACTACAACAGAATTGATAAGGCGTTTGGTGAGCGGTGTTGTTCAACGATAAAATATAGTAAAATGATGAAGGAGCATGTTTTAAATAAGCTTTTTTCAAAAGTCTGTATAATCGACTCGAATGCATGCGTGCAAGATTACGAGATAAGAGATAAAAAAATTACTCTTTCTGTGAGCATTATTTCTTCCATTCATCATAGTGGGGCCAATATATTACAAGGCCTATGTTCGGCTTTCGATGTTTCTAGGGTGATGATATTGTCACCTAACTTACCGGAACACTTAGGATCGCCGAGCGTCAGTAGCCAGTACTGTCCGAAGTCCCACTGCCCGTCGTCGTGCCTCGAGAATATTGCCACAGTGCCATCGGCGAGTGCTACGATACATCGGGAAGCGCAAGCGACTATAGACAATATTGCGTCGTTCAGCTTTACCCTGGAACAAAGATCCGTTTTAAGTCGCAAATTTAATAAAAGTTTATAACGTAAAATGTTGTGACTAAAAATACCTCATACATACATAAAAATCCTCAAAAGAAATTCTACTTTCTGAGACCTGAACCAATTTTCTAAAACCTTCATTTCATTTTTTGCCTAAATTACGCTACACATTAAAATATATATCTACTTTTGTATTATATCTGCTAAACAAATGCACATATTATCGATATCGCCGAAAATCCTTATCTTAACACTATTCGTTTGTATTTTTCTTTATTTAGACCGAAATTTCCAATCTCCTGTGCAAAGGCCTCCCCCAAATATTCCACAAATCTGGATGGACATATTTACGCATGCTTTATTAATAATCTCACCTTGCCAAGCATTTCTTGTAATTTCCAACAGCGGAATGGATATAGAGGTTCCCACTCTTGGTGCCGAGCCACATAGTCGCCATTACAGTCGACATCTTGCGATCTTGAGTGGGTTCTGTAGGGATTTCTGTTTTCGACTGCTGCTGGGCAAACGCTTCGACACCAGGCTCGGGAGAACTTAAATGTCCACCTGAGGATTGGTAATGTAGAATAACATGAGACAGCATCAAACCTTGTACCCCTTAAGGATAACATTCCGCTAATGCCATTAATATGTTCCTCGACCCGGGAATCAAACCCAAGATCTCACGCTCAGCAATCGCTGTCACAAGACACACTAGACTAATGAGGCAGTCTATCAAAAAAAAAAAAAAACAGTATGAAATCTGAAATCCGTTTGCCAAGTGCAATTTTATCGAATTAATAGTTCATTGTACAGAACCAAACACGAATATTTAGCACTGGTCTTATTTATTTTAAAGTAATCTTAAACCTTAAACCGAGATAATACGGCACGTTTTCAAACAACCACCACTTGAGTGCTTAAGATATTAACAATCGCAAGTCCTGTGATTTCTATATGGAATGGCATAAGGGTCAAACTCAAATGCCTCTCTCACGCGGGTTAAGAAACAATTGTAGTAAGCAATCAATTATTCATTTCTAGTTTACCGTTTATAGGTGTGGAGCTGAGCGGTGGACTGTCTGGAGGTACAGGGTCAGCCTCGTCAACGTTCTTCACTACTACTGCCTCTTCGTTTTGAGGCTCCGGTGCCGTCTCAGGTTCGTTGACTGGCGTGCTCGGCGGCGTGAGGATCGTGGCTTTTACCTAAAACAATAATAATGAGATGTTAATTATAAATATTTATTGGTTGTCTTATTTTAGTAAGAAACTGGTCTGGTGTCTTTATTAGTGAACCATTTATCTACACTAAAAACCAGGTTAGGTGTAAAGATTGTTAAGAGCGACATATGTTATGTTTCCTGCCTCTTTGGTATAGTGGTCGCAAGCGCGTCTACTGAGCGTTAGGTCCTGAGTTCGTTTCCCAGGCAAAGTGTTGTTGGGTTTTTCAGTATGAAAATTCTCAGCACGGAGTCTGGAACTACCCGATTGATGTCAATAGGCTCGCCCCCTATTACATGGAACTCAATAATGGCATCGGCCAAATGTGAGTGTACATAGTACACCTCTGCCTAACCCTTCAGGCGTGATGCTGTTATATTATGCTTAAAACTAAATAACTATCTTGGGACACCAATATGAAACTATTATGAAAGGATAAAGTTATTATATTAGACCGCATTTATACAAAACGCGTAAATTTATGATAACGCCATCTAGTAACTGACGGCAAGACTGCAACACGAATTACTTGGTAGCACAGCTGCGACATATTATTATAGCGCCATCTATTATCCAATTATCCAATAACAAACAGGATTTTATTTTTTATTTTATTTTATTTTAATCTAAAGAAAACTTACAGCTAGTTACAGAAAGTAAAAAATTATATAAATTACAAGTTCTCACTTCTAAAACAAATTATAGAAATCTAAATTATTGCCAGTAGATGCAAACGAGTTAGGCTCTATTTTTGAAAGTAGTTATTACACATCACTTTTTTAAGTTGATGTGGTCTATTATCCTATAAAATTGATACTTTTATGAGAAAAGTGTTACTAGGAACTAATAAACGGCGTGAAAGATTTTATTGCAGTCCTATCGCCTATAAAAGCGGCCCCCTAGACGGAACGGACGAATAAAAAGATGATGTTATTTTTGTTTGGTCCTGTACTTGTCATATACCATTAATTTACATTAACTTTAAAGTTATAAAAAGTTTGTAAAGTGTACGTTGTACCGTGACCCAATATCCATCAAAGAGAGGAGATGGAGGCGACATCCAAAAAGAAACAAACTTACCAAACGCGTGGTGCCCACTATGACTGCGTCCTTGTCACCATTTTCTTCAGTGACGGTATTTTTTTGAGGAACGTCCACAGAGTCGATCCTGCCCGCACAGAAGAGCGACTGGAACAAATGAATACTGTCATAACCAATGTCTTGACAGTCTAAATACTTCAATCTTCCTTTAGGTCTCACTAGATAAGCAAAACATTTTAAGGACATGTGTGATTTTATATGAAAACATATAAAAATCACTGTACTCGTCAAGCAGTGTTTCTCAAAATTAGAAAGTGGTTTTACAGTAGTACACCTCTGCCTAACCCTTCGGGGAATACAAGCGGGGCTGTATGTTTACATTAAAAATATAATATACATACAGGGTGTCGCTTCTCGGTCGCCCCTGCGACTCTTTCTTGATATTCTCTGTAGTCTTCTGCGATAGCGCCTGGCACTGATGCGACGCACAAAATGTGCTTGTCAGTCACTGGGAACGATTCAATCACTTCCGCTGGATTGTTCGCATCGATTATCTGAAATTAATCATAATTTATTTCTTTATTCTATGCTTCAATCCGAGCCATTCAAACAATCCGAACTCAGTAAAAGCCGTTGGGATGGCTTACCCCACAATCTAAGAGGTAAATTCTTTAAAAGCACGTTAAGTCGATTTTCGTCGTCATACCAATAAAAATATATAGTCAGCAAGTACTTACCATGACGATACCCTTATTTTGGTTGCTGGAACAGATCCAGACTAGAGACGATAAGTGTTTTTCCGTGTACTCGACGCTCTGCGTGGATTGCAGCTGTTGGTTTATTTGTTCCACTTCAGGCGAGTGCACCGACTGCGCCTTGCTCATCTCGTAAGCTGCAAATAAAGGTATATGGGTAAAGATACGTAAGATTATCATCTGCCTAGCCTTTTCTCAACTACATTGGGGTCGGCTTCCAATTTAACCGGTTGCGGCTGACTATCAGTATGTTACACGGAGCGACTGCCATCTGACCTCCGCCACCCAATTACTGGAAGATACTGATACTCTGTTAGACTGGTTGTCAGACTTTTTGGACTGCTGACACCCGTAACGGATGTGTGAAATATGGTCACCCATCCAAGGTCTGACCGCGGCAAGCGTGGCTTAGCCTCACACATCGATCAATCTGCGCAGTAGCTATGTAGCTACGAGCCCCTGAAGATACTTAAGATCAAAACATAATAAATCTTGTAGATCAATACATTATCCGTTATTATTCACTGCTTCTTTTACTATGCCACATAAATTCCAAAACATGTATCACAATAATTGATGCGGGCGTAGGTTAGTGTAAGGGAGAAATGATAAATACGTATATACCTACCCAATATATATATAATATATATAATACTGGACAAAAAGATTGCTTCTCGTCCAGTATCGGATTACGGTACTGGTATTGATCCGTTTTGGTTCCACGGTGCATAGCCCGCAAACTCTCCAATAACCTCTTTAAAGAAACCTAAGTTTAACACAGAACTGCGATGTGCTGATGATGGTCTACTCACCCAACGACATGGTGTTCTCAGTCTTTTCATCCTGGTTCGCGTAGAACACGCTCTCGCCGACCATACAGCCGCCGTCCGGAGTGCGACCACCGTTCAGATTGACGGCAGCAGCGCATAATAAAGTCATGCGCGGCTCGTTTTCTGCTATAGGTCTGAAAGTAATATGCCATTTTAATACGAGCTAAAATAACGTGCAGGTTTTTTAAGTAATTCGTTTTATGCCTCATTTATGTTTTGGTTTTGCAAATGTAATATTTAATAACCACGTAATACGAACAATCACATCACAACTAAGCTGTGAACACATACCGTAGTATCAAGTATCAGTCTATTGACTCCCTTAAAAAGTTTTCCATACAACCCGTGCTTCTCTAAATACAAGAACAATCATATACGGATTATGCTCTGATTCACTTTACGCTTTGGGGCCGTTCAAGTATTACGTAAGAACTATAGGGGGAGCCTTTGTTTTGCTTATTTTTGATGACATGGGAGGTGGGGAGGTCTAGATGATGATTACGTCAGCAGTAGTTATTTACTTTTTTACACATATGGCAACACACACATTGTCTATGTTTGAAAACGAAACGCATTTTCGGCGATTCCCATAAATAATGTATACGTTTAGGTACTCGCTTAGAACCGAGTAGGGGAATTACCGCGCGCTATTCATTTGTCTAAATTTCATCCGTCAATCTATTATTTCGTTTCGGTACGATTGACGATTTGACGTATTGTAAGCAAAGCAAAGCAAGTTAATGTGTTTATTTTTTTATACAGCTGATCCACTTTCGCCAAAGTTGCATTGTTTAATGGCACCATGTTTAATGGCTTGATGAGGACGACGTAGACATTCCAAAATCGGATGAAAGTGAGCAGACACACAACATTGAGCAGAAAACATCCAATATCATCGAAAACTTAGAATCATGGGTTCGGGTGTCATGGACTGAAGACTGTTAATTGGAGTTAATATGTATACCAAAAATTTAAAAGAAGTTTTTTTTTTGTTCGTAATATTACTTAAGATTATAATATTTGTAACTTGCTTTATGTTGAATACCGTGTCAATAAAGTTTGTTTAAATTAATATTATGTGCGTTAAAGTCCTTTACCCTAAATCTATTTTCTTATTTCTGGAATTATAACTGCTGCTCATGAATCAATAAAAAAAAAACAATACATTAAAAGAAAAATGCATATAACAATGTTTACGTAAGCATGGGGGAAGGGGGGTAAGAGCTTACTTTTGCTGACAAGAGGGATGGGGAGGTAAATAATTGTAATAAATCTGCTTACGTAATACTTGAACGGCCCCTTTTTACTAGTTTACAGTCACTATATTTTACATTACCAGTAATATTTATATGTAAACTGATATCACGCTTTAAATATAATTTTTCGATTAATAAATAATTATATCCATCGAGTATTTTCATTGGCTACAATTCTTTTAAATTTTCAAAGTGGCCCATTATTCTATACTACGTTACAGCAACTCATTTTCAACAATGTGTGCCAGAATGCTTTAAATACTTTAATAGATATCGTTACACCGAATATACCTTTAATTAATTATCATAATGGCCATAAATCAGGTAAGTTTATAATAGCGCCATCTAGTATCTGGTGGCATTACCAAGAACTGGTAGCAGAGCTGCCACACACAGCCCCATCAAAATCACGCGATAATGCAGTTGCTATTAATGCACAATGAAGGGCGGTGGGGTTTGGTACTTTATGCGTGGGCGCTGTGATGCTTGGTAGACCTACCTACATGGTTACACAATGTGATGGTTAATCATGCTATTCCGTATCCTCTTATGGAAACTTATATAACCGAGAAAGGTATGCACTGTTTGTTGTTCGCTGTGGCTGTCAGATTTTTCTTACGTAAATATGGCGCCGATCATATGATGAATACAGTTTAATATTACTAAATTAGAAAAAAAAAAAAAAATGAGCGAAACATTAAGGTACTACTTTTTATTGATTTGGGCAAAGTATCGTGGTCAAATTCCCCTTAAATAGGTAGGCGATTAAAGCGTTAACCTATATACAGTTTGTAAAACTTTAGTCTTGGTAATATTTTATGTTCCGTTCAATTAATTATTAATTTTAGTCTCTAATTACATACTATTTTTTTTTCTAGAGTATAGTCACTCACCTGCAGAACACCGGTACGGGGACAGGCACTCCGCCCGACGACAGGGAGGTGACTGAACTGGGGCCCTTCTGCCCTTGCCCGCTCTTGCTCGGCAGACTCCAGCCGTACGCCTGTGTGCGCCCATCCTCCTTGCGAACATGCGCCCGCACCTACACGCACACACACGCACATGTGTACGTTATCAACCCAACGTCAACACCAAATGGTCGCACAACCCATGTAAGTAAGCGGGTAAGGGAAGCAGGTCAAAAAACAAACACAAATATAAACGTACATATTTAATTAGCAATAAAATCATAAAAACGTAACTATAAATACGTATAATCACTATACACATGCCTATAACTAATATCACTTAATGTCACTAGCACTGTTCAATAAGTTGAAAATCGTGCCGTCATTGATTCAGCTGAAAACAAAAGAAAGGAAAGGAAATTAGGTACAGGGAGAGGAAGAAATGAAAATAAAACACAAACAGAACACTAGGTACACTGAAGGCACAGCACACAGCGGAGAGCAACATATAATGTGGGTATACACGGGTGTACTGAGAAGCGTCTCGACAGGGTTGCGGAGCTAAAGCTTTGGTGATCAGCTGCAGCCTAGGTGAATGAATTTCGTTGTATTGTGTAACCGCGTTAACGAGTGTAAAACTTAATAATTTGGTTTTATGGGTTAATATTGATTCATGTTATATGAAATTTTTGATTCGTTACGTGGCAATCTTGTAAATATTCGGGAAGCGATTACCCAATTTTCTCACACAAAACGTTATCTTGTGAATTTTACCGAATTGTGATGTTTGCCTTTTCATTAAATATGTGTTATTGTTATTTGAAACTATATGAGTTATTATTATAACGCAGTTGATGTGTCTTTTTACTAAGCCTCACTGGCAAAAGCTAACGAGACTAGCGACAGCTCGAAACACTAAAACGGTAACATTTTAAAAAGCAATAATAAAGTAAATTATTATTATTTTCAACAGACGCCATTTACATAATTATAAGATACAAATGGTGCGTAAATCATTTAATTAATGAAAAAAATAAAATGACTACCAAATAGGGTTATTTTTAAAATTCAATAAAAAAATAACACAAGTTTTCTTTATCATTATATGTTTTGAAATTAACTAAATGTTTTTTTTTTTAATATATCCCATCACTGGACTATTTAATTGCTTTGCAATGGTACGACAGGTTAAACCTGCAGATTCTTCATTATATAATCATCAATTTACCAACTCTGCTGAATTACAAGTTAGTGGAAACTCGCTTCGTAATCCAATATGCAGTATAAAACCCGAAATTTCATATTACACGACCATAATTAATTGCATCTCTAAGACAGAATAGTTTTATAGATATCAGAGGAGTTTCTGTCTTATGTTTATAAGTGTGATGTGTGTCCAGAAACCCAACGCATTAATCAACATAAATATTTGTATGTCAAAGCAATGAACGATTGAACAGGTTTATGTAAATAATATTATGTGTTGAATATAAAACTATGCGTATGAAACAAACGTGGTGGCATATGTATAGCGAATACGTATCTAATAATATTTTATAGTGCCGACATAAATGTAATATAAAATATATAAAACATGTGGAATGGTTAAAATATTTTAATACAATAGAGGAATAAAAAGCGTAGGAATAGGATATTTAAAAATAAAAGAAAAGATTCCAAGGGCGTTTTCAGTCTAGACAGTACACGAACAAGTAAGAAAGACAATGTATACTCATAATATATTAGGCGATATTATAAGCAGATTTAGAAAGGTAACAGATTAGACAACTAGGTTAGAGCAGCCGATGTTAAGATAGATACCAGGTCTACCAGAGCACAAGGCACGAAACTTATATCATTCAGCACTGAGCTTTTTAATTGCTCATAATTCTAGTTTTTGGTGTCGGCCCGGTCGGATTTAAATCATCGTCCTAGACGAACCAGTGCCTCGAACTCGTCCGTGGGAGTTTTCATAATTGTCACTGAAGCCTAGTTGTCTAATCTAATACCCGTCTAGAAGCAACTGGCAAGTGAAACGACGTGTCCCGCCAGAAAAATGAGTTCGTTATCTGTACATGTCTATTCGTTGCACGGGGCTATAGAGTCCCGGACCTTTGGAAGGCGTGAGTGGGGCCGAAGCAAAGACCTAGGGCCTCTACGTGTTTGCTTCGGTTTTTAAGACAACTTTAATCATATGAAATGGATTATTATTATGAAGTCACCATTATGTTGGCTTTTACTTGAAAAAATGCATTTGAGTTTAGTAAACTAATAGACAGTTCCCACTCATCCGAGAAAAAGCAGTCATATTCAATATACACTGAAAATCTGATAGAATAGATGCTGTAACTCATATCGATGATAAAGTTCCAGATAAATCATCGACGAGATGAAATTGTAAAGAGAGGTCAGTTTATAATTGCTACCTATATCAATTCATTATATTACAGTAGTATATAAATAACTTTATTAGACCCTCCTAAAACGAAGAATCAGTAACATACCTGTCGGAACTGCTCGCTCCTCTCATGTCGTCTAGAATGGTGGTGGTCAGTGAGCTGGGTCTCGAAGAAGTCAGCCTGAGTTCTGGAGTGACGTAACGCGGGTTGTGGCGCTGCGACTGCGCGGAGGTGCGGCGTCGATAAAGGTCGCTGTGGACGCTCGCCGGTACTGCAATGATATATAGACTTTTCATTAAAACCTTGCAACAGATACTGGATTAGGGAGGAGGTAGGAGTATGGCGTTAATAAAATATGGATTAACGTAAGCGATCTGAATACAGAATGTTACGTGGTGGAAAGTTGTGCAGAGGATTTCCAGCAGTTGGTCGGTTCGATATGTACCTATGATAAAATGATAATCAAATCAAATCAAATAAATCAAATCACTAAAGATATAGTAGAACAATAATTAGCTTAATTTTGCATTCACGCATCAGCTAGTCGGAGATTAGATCATAACGGTGCATGAGTTGAAATGATTCGCGTATTATTTGCCTATTACGCGAGCCCTCCAGCATACTATACACAATCCTCCATGCATATTCAAGATCTTTAATTTAAAGTTATTCTTGAAATCGCAGACGCTACAAATTTTCTGAACACATATATATACTAAAAAATGTCGCCCGGTGTTATTTTTTTAGTTATTGATTTCATATAGCGTCATTACTCGGCCTTTACCTAAAATAGTGTAATTTTCAGGTGAATGCAACTATCTAGTGCTTTGTAGTCCTCTCTTACAACACCCATAGACCATATGGACTGTTTGGTTATTAATTACATTTTTTATCAACAGACAGGTGTACTATTATTCTCGCACGGCCTTGTAATAAGACGCGAGCCTATAGCCATTTACCGGTCACAAGCCTAAACCCTGGGATGCGCAGAGATGTTTTTTATACAGAAAAACGATATTAAATTTTCCTCGAGGTACTGGGTTCGATCCCCGATCAAACCCAGTACCTCACGCTCAGCAGCCGCGCTTGCACTACTACACCAATGCAGCGCTAGAAAATATTGCCTACAAAAAAAAAACAAAAGCGAAGCAGATTTTAAATAGTAAAGCATATTTAGCGAAATCCTTTGAGAATAAATAAATCAAACAATGCTACTGCAGTGTAAGTACCTACAGTCGTTTCATTATAAACACATGGGGTTGTTACTTCTTGAAGTTATTCGTCGTAACGTAAATATTTTACACACATACATATGCATTACATATATCATTTGTCTGCACATATCTTTAGTCGCAAGAGGTACAATGGGTTACAGAAGATTGTGCCAAAATTTACGCCGAAGCTCGAAGGATAAATCCTAGTACTATATGAGTCAATGATAATATAACATGGCAAAAGGCGAGGACTAATTATAGCCATAGCGATAAATTGCACGCAGACAACACAAATAAGATTTCGCAATGGACATAATGATCATAATCAGATGTTTTCCATTCATTATATAAAGCCATAACGGCTGAAACACCAGAATGGACTGTGGTTACCCAGATACCCAGTCAAATCGGAAAACTCAGGACCCTACTACGGACAGAGCCGCGCGCACAACTTGATGGGATGTAAAGAAAGAGAAAATCGTCTGCCACACACTGGGCAGTGGCTAATCTTTCCACTATGCCATACGGAATGGCCCGTACCAACATGACAGAAGTAAAAGCTAGTTAATAAAATTTGATTTGATTGAATTTTTTTGATTCGGGAATGTAATCCACCTTCTATTGACAGTATAAATATGCTATTATTAGCGAATACGAGACATTTCGCAAATTTGCAAATCATTATTACTCTCGCCTAGAAAATATCATCATCCGCTTTTGAGGTGCAATAGCACAATATGGAATAAGAAAGATCAAAAACACACAGCAACCAAAATGTATTACTGATAGACAACACACAGCCGAAACCAAAGATAGTGGTTTCTTTCCTGGATTTCCTTTTTTGGGGGTGCAATTAGAATGGGATTTTCGAAGATTAACCCCTGACGACATTTTGTTGATATTTGAAATCTATGCAGACGAAATCGCAGACAAAAACAATATGAAAGTAAAATTGAAGATGATATGCTACTAAAGTAATACCAAAAATAAAATACGAGCTAATAAAATGCACAAATAATAAAAAACAAAACAATCGCAAGCAATGCTTCGAAATAAACAGAAGAATGGTTATTTAAATAAAGCCGTAATTATATATATATAATGGTAACATGGGTTTGGTAACATATACTAGGGTCCCACAAAACTCGGAGAAAACTGAGTATCACAATCTCTCTCTAAACACACAATCACAAAAAAATCTTTAGAAAATAAAAATTGATGTATTTCCCTAAGGGTTTGGCAGACATGTACTGTATGTACCCACTTTTCACTGATGCCGTTACAAAGTCCCACATAATAGGTCAGCTTATTTCCATGATACCGGGTTATACCAAACACTGGGTTGCTACTGAAAATCTCAATAACATCTTTGCTCGATTTGGGAATCGAATCCAGCCACACGCTCAGCAACTGATCAGCAGATCTTAATCTAGTTTAAATCGAAACTACTAGCGCTAAGCACCCATCGCGCCATCTAGCGAATAATGTAATCATGCTTATTCACCAAATGCCAATGTCAATACAAAATCTCAATCCAAATTGGTAACTTATTAAATAGAGGTTATTTCTGTGTTTATTTTCCTGTGTTGTTCCCTCCAGTTATGAATGGCAGAAAGCAGAATACAAACCACGCTTTGTGTGATTCACGTCATAAGATAACACAAGAAGCTAAGTGTTTTTCAAGTTGCCAATCTATTTTGCCAATATTGAAGTTTATAATAAATTAAGCTTAAAAACATTCGTGTACTACGTATTGCCCGATCACAATTATCGACTTTTGGTAACCATGACTTAAAAAAAAAACTTTATTTTACGTGTGATTCCGTTCACTAATATTCTTACATCATATGCTTATTAATTCCAGGTTCAAAATTAGTATTTTATATTTTGTTACTTTTGTCAGCTCTAGTATAAATCTAGCCAACCAGCATGTCGGGTATGGTCTTCTCTGAATGAGAAGTTGGCGGAGTACACACAACATCGGAAACATTATGGAAATCAGTCATGTATCCAGGTTTCCACACAATATTTTCGCTAACTATTAAAACGAGTGATAATCGAATTCTGTTTCCTGAATTACAGGAGTTCAACGGCGTTGACTAATTCAAATATGATGTTGCTTTAATATCGTATCTAGTACGTAGTACACGGATTTCGTTGTCTTACGGTTCTTACCTGAAGAGGTTACTAAAAAACTTCCATATGCTCTGCTTGTTTTTCTTGTCCATAGTGGAGTCGACGCGGCTTGCGCGAACCATCTCTGTCCAGCGGACGGCATCTTGAAGCTCCATGAAACGCTCCTGTGGATATTATGATGCTAAACGTTAATATGAGGGCGAAAGAAGATAACTCTTAACTTCACAGTTTGTTATTAAGTTTTGTAAACAGTTGAAATTGGTATGACTATACAAAAGATAGGACTTGTTTGGTTAAATACATTTTAGATATTCGTTTGGTATAGTGGCTATAGCCTCGGAATGTTAAGAGGCAAAGTGGTCTAGAAGAGTCCTAGTTTATGTTTATCGTGAAACACAGACTCCGGCAAGGAGTATCACTACATAGCAGTATATATTATAGTTTTATACATACTAGGGAATATATTTGGCAAAAAACCGACAAACTTGCAAGTCTGCGAAAATCTAGTCTAAACCAGTGAGTACTCGTTTATGAGTTTCTTGTCTCGATTCTCAATAATCTCCAGTGCCTCAATCTAGTACTTAGGCAAAATTAAGTAAGGTAAGCTCTAAAAGGCGACGATTCGAAACGTAGAATGCTTAAAATTATGATTAAATGATTGGAGCTTTTTAAATTGTGGCTTACCTTATACTGGTTGCGTTCCATAAGCACTCTGGCCATCTCGACGCGCGTGAAGCGCCTGCGCTGCGCCATCGGGACGTCAGCTTCGTCCTCGTTGTTGTCGCCGCCGCCCGCGTTCGAGCTCACCGTCTCCTGTCACATGGCCACGCAAAACCTAAACATCTTTTTGATAGAACAGTTTGGACGAGGCTAACTTATATATTTGTTTGTAAATGTTCGCTACAGAACCGAAAAAGTTGTATGAAACAGTCCACCGGTTCTCAAACTCAAGGCCAGTAGACAATACTCAGCGCAGTATGACATCAACACCCAAACGGTCAATTGAAAGAAAAGATGGCATAGCCATGTACCGTGACCACTTAGTGCCTCATCCTTGTGAGAGAAATACCAGCCTACCTTCAAATGCCTGACTTCCTCTTCGAGCTCCGTGACCCTATCGCGCAGCTTCTCTCGCGCAGAGCTGAGGTTCGTCGTCTCTTCTCTCAGGATCTCCAGCTCTCCGGTCAGCTCATCCACTTTCACGATGAGGTCATCCTTCACTACGTTCAACGCGTTCTTCGTTGCTAACAGTTCGTTATTCTCCAGGATAAGGTTCTCAACTTCTTTCCCCATTCCTGTGGAATTCAATGAATGTATTTTTAGTATGTTTGCTAAACAAAATGGGGCAGGTTAATTAAATAATATGATTTGAATTATATTTGACATTAAGATTACCGATACACAAGTTTTGAAAAAACTTTTAACTGCAATAAGAAAATATCATCGTTGTCGATATTTTTATGTGCTTAAAGTAGTAGTAAAGATCGATTTTGTAGAAATCTTTACAGAAACTTGAAACCAAATGTACTTACTTGCATCTTTCGCTTGATAAATGACAAGCGAAGGTTAGGCCGGTCACACACTTCGCCGCATGCGTCAGCAACAACAATTTTAACACGTCAACAGAGTTAAATACAGCTAGCATATAATCATATGGTATATTTGGCAATACGGTACATAATGCGGTGACATGCGACGCAGTGTGTGAGTCGGTATTAATTATAATGAAATTGATGAATTGTTTAATAGAAAATTGTAATAAAACTGAAGAATATTAGTAAAAAATTTAATTATTTTTGCAAATTACTTACCGAAATAATTGTCGTTAACTGCAATCATGCGTTGATGCGACATTTTGTTAGAACGCATGGAAATAGAACGTACAGTTATTAGTATTATGTAAACTAAATAATGTAGATTACTATAGTTAAAATGCTCACACACGACGCCACTTTAAATAGACATCGAATATTGCAACCAGCATCTACATCTTTATATAATCAAATCTTTAGCTTTTTATGTTCAGATCCGCTCTACTTTCTTGTGCAGACTAATCTAAGGAAAATCGGAATCATAATTATTTCATACATTTACGCAAATATCGTAATTCGAGTTTATAAAATGAGCTTCACGGTATCCCTAAAATGTTTGAACTGACCTGATTTTATCCGCAGATAAATCGATCCGACTCTTATAATTTTGCAACTATATTGAATTAATATTTGCATAAACGTGTGAAATATCATATTTTCATTCCGATTTCTATCGTAATCGTATATGATACTTTTATGAACAATAACAGCAACGATATTCGGCTGTAGCAATATAAGATTGCATAAAATAACTCCGCTTAAAATTGTTAATAACAACTGCAACATGAAACACACTAATGCTAAGAGAATGAACATAAAAGGCGCGGCATTGCACAACATTTCTTCATGTCTGAAGCAACAGTGGCGTGGTATGTAAGTGAAAATGTAATAGGGTAATATATTTAATCTTTTATAAGGCAACTTGTTGAAAAAGAAGATCACATACTTATTCGTACAAAGATAAATTACGGCTCTAAATATGCCACATAGAACATTTCACGAATCTCCATAGTAACAGTCCGATGATTGCTAAATATAAACCTTACGCAAATTATATTAGGCGTCCTCAATAGATATTTGACATTTGTAATGTGAATCATATTATGATTCATCTAAAGCGGCCTTTTTAGACATTTTGGATACTCAGTATTCTTCCTCTACACATTTGTATATGATCAATGCATAGATGGCGCTTTATATCGTCATATCAATGGTTAGTTGAATTTCTGTCATTAATTATATAATTATTTTTTACTAACGACAGAAGCATATTTATTATACTATGGTATGTTGCATGTTCACACAAGTTAATATCGAATCTAATTGATTATCAACATTGAAAAACATAATGTCCCTAATTAATTAAAGTTTAGACATATCAAGTTTGCCTTATAAAAACTTAAACAATATCAGTACAATAAATATCATAAAGTTATTTGTAAATGATTGTTAAGTAACGTATAAGCTTCATAATGAACTATATACAGAGAAGCCAACAATCCATTATAAGTATAAATAAATATTTTAACATGATACCTACAACATAGAAGCAGTTTTACCGTAACACGTTTATAAAAAGTTAGTAATTTTACTCATTATTATATTTCGATGTTATTGAAATATTAGGGCCAATTCGCATACTACCAATAACACCCCGAGAGGATATGATTCAAACATTAAGAAAAACATACAGTGACTCGAGTGCTGTTGGCAATATACTGTAAATTAGCAATAAAATATAGTAGATAATAATTTTCTGCAACTGTAATACCAGCAAATATAAGCAGAGTTTGTTATTAAGCTTATGCTACTGTCCACTTTAAACTTATGTCGTAGGTTAACGTAATATTCTTGTCGCCGTAATACCGCTACTATTAATATCAGTACCTAATAGCAGTGAAATACTAGTTTTAATAATACAGACTTTCGTTTCCACATCTTTAATGTTTCTCTTTAGCAAACAATTTCGATGCATACAGTGTGAAGAATATTCTGGCAAAAATCAATCGTGCTTATTTAAATGGTTAAATTGGCATATACACAGTTTAAAACTATGAAGGTTATTCTGGTCTAATATACGTATATGTTTATATGCGAATGATACCCCGCAATATTAATTCCATATAAACAACTTATATAAATTGTTTGCGCATAACGTTCAATTGCAATTTTTCAGTACAAACCGTATTTATTGCACTAACAAATCAATATATTTTTACAACAATACTGATAAAATCTATCTTTAATAATGACTATTTTAAGTTTGTTAAATCTAGACTAATATAGAGAAGGAACGTCTGCGTGACTGCTGGTTTTAGCTAAACGTAAGCTAAGCATTCAATCACCTATAAACATAGAAAAGTAACGGCCTCGATACGATGACGACATAACTATTACTTCACGCTTTAACCACGACATTGCGTCTTAGTGGACTAATGAGTATGCACACATGGGCAAAGCACTTACCTGAAGATGCGTATTCGCCGGGATGTACCCAACTTCCTGTTAGAGAAAGCACACAGTTCAAAATTTAAGTCACAAAAACAAACAGAAATACAAAGACGATACATATTATGGTATGACTATACACGCTTATGTTTTAGAAGCCTGTGTTAGATTATGACGAAAAATAAATTAGAAATATTGAGAATAAAACTTAAAAATATTACGACAATTTTAGCGTATTTATTGATCCATAAATGTATACTTTTTGAATTATAAGTAATCTAGTATACCTGTGATATCGGCATCTTCTCCTTCAGCGATGCCAGGGTCTACGTCTTGGAAGGCCAACTCTTGGTACAAAGTATTGCCGCTGCGTTTTTCGCTCCTGGTTTGCGATTTACCAGTGTTGGAAGCATGAAGTGGCGCTACTGGCGATGTTGCCTGAAACAAAACGTACTGCTATTATACAAGTTTGTTCATTATATTATGATAATAAACTAAAAATCGCCTATAAAATAGAAGTCCTTTATGAAGGTATTTTATCAATAAATGATTCATAGTGATTGATACCCTGTGTCATAAAACGTATGTATCATCCAAACTTCAAGTTTTTAGACATATCGATCAATTAAATACATAATCGCTTTTTAATTTTATATGATGAAGAGGTGTTGAATCGCATTAAAGAATGGAGTGTTAAATACATATACGCACCACGGCGTAGCGCTAATTAAAAATGCATTTATATAGATACATAATAAAAATATTTCTAAAAAACTTCACATGCTAAATTCGATATGAACACGCAATCGTGTTTCTGCTCATTACTGCCAAAACATTCCATCGATCTTGTCAAAAAAATATCCAAAGCGTGAACATTGACATTAAAAACTTTTCAGAAATGTATTGGCCGGTAACAAAGTTTGAATTTAGAAACGTCATTTTGCATTATCTACGCAATGGCCGATCGAGGTGCCGTCTAACTAATTTGTATAAAATGAAATGTTATTCAATCAATTACAGTACAACACTATTAGTTATATTATTTTTATCCGTGATGTGTGAAGTAACATGCATAAAATGTTATCAGTGCTCGTCATCACAAAACCGTGGATGTTTTAAATATAATTTGAACAGTGCACACTTGAAAGACTGCAAAAACGACAGTAGAAGAGGACCACCCGTATGTCGGTCGTTGTCTCAGATAAATTACTTTACGCCCGGCCAAGACGTGACCGTAGTAAGAGAATGTGCTTATGTGTACATAAGCCCGCTTGAATGCACACAGTCGAAATTCAGCAATATACATTATTCGTATGTCTGCGAATGTAACGATGACGGATGCAACACTGCGATCGTTATGCCGCGAGATTGGAAGATGCTCGTTTGTGCTCTAATGTTGGCGACGATTATAAAGTAGTCATTATTGACCTCATGTAAATATGTAATTGTAATAAGTCATAAATAAAAATTGAGCCATTTTATTATTTTTTTCTGTTTGAAATAAAGTTTAGTTATTATTAGAATATTTTCACACAGCGGTCGTGTCATTAAACCATTTGTGTAATAAGCTTTGTTCACTAATATATATAAATATATAGACTGACTGATTGATACACATAAATCGTAAACCCAAACAAATGGGTTGAAAACCTTGAAATTTGGAAGTATTTTTTAATAAAAATCTGTGGTGAACTGTTTTAATGGACAGTAGTGACACGATATGTGCGACCATATTACGAAACAATATCGCCTTATTGCAGAATATTTATATTAAAAAATCTATAAACAATAATAGATAGCTTGTTTATTTTATTAATGACGACATAAAACTTTTAAATCCGTCTTTATTTAAATAAACATTGTTACATAAATGTATATACAATAGTATATAAAAACACAAGCAACAATATAAATACACGTACTAATACAATGTAACAATTAAAAAAGGCATTATTGATCTGAAAAATATCATAAGCATGACAAATACTCGCATAAGACTATTCTTACCAAGAATTTGAAGAAAAATATTGTCATAATCACAAACTTCATTGTGAAGTCTTACTTATAAACTTAAATGATTCTAATTTGGTACAAAATAAAAAAGGTCTTTTCTTTTTATCAAACTCAATTCTAAAGTAACACTTCGGGAACAAGTTATTAAATAAAACTGTAGATTAGTGTCCCACCTGACTTTGTTGCGTGATAGGGTCGGTCTGATGCGCGCATTCCACAGTCCTGACTGCTGCTAAGTCAGACCCAGTCGGCGGTGTCGGAGGAGACGAGGACAGGCTGACAGGACTACCAGGCATGCTCTCCGTCTGCTCCACATTATGCATAGAGCTTTCAAGCGATGCGAAACCGAACGAAATAGGACCTGGAGATAGATGGTCAGATTAAGAATGCTAAGATTATTATAGCTTGTTACAGGGTCAATCAAGTCAGGTTCAGACGATGATCCGAAAGGTCCAGTATACGAGATTTTATCGGATAGAAAAGTGGCAGCCAATATTACCTCATAGCTATGAATAAATAACTACACAGTACGATTCAATGCCACCGGTTTTCATTAATCTGGTAATGATCGCTGTCTGAACCTGTATTTGGCGTAAAATAACATAATCCTTTTTTTTTTTCTATTGTGAAGCAGATGCTTCACAATTTACCTCCGCAAAAGAAGTAATAAGAGATGTCAGTATCCTGAGGTACCGGCGGACAGACTATCGGTCTTCTGAATTTATATACTTAACAAGCTTAAGGAACAGCTTCTGTCGAGAACATCTTCCCGTCATGGGCATCGGCGGCGGTGACGCGGCTGAGGCGCGGGGAGCCAAGCAGGGCGCGCGGTGGATCATTCCACGCAACGAAGCCACTACTTCACACCGGGCCACCGCCGAATACATACGCGACAGTTCTACCTAAGCTCCTTTTAATAAACAGCGCTAGATTATACAGTCCGCTTTTATTTACGACCATCAGTAGACCCAACAGCTTCCTATACTAATATTATAAAGAGGAAAAATTTGTATGTTTGTATATAGGGTATATATCTCCGGATTATATCCGAGTGCTATAGGCTATAAATTATATGTAGAGCACGCGGACGAAGTTGCTGGCTGAAGCTAGTCATATATAAAAATGTGCTATCGCATCACAACAAGAGCGACTTATCCTCGATCGAAGATCGAGATCGAGACGAAACAAAAGAAAATCGAGTAAGTTCATAAGTATATTGAAATGATGTCTGCATAATGAAATCTCTTACTTTTACTTGAACATTTTAAATAAAACCTCTCTAAGTAAATTGTTCTTCACATAGTAGCGATAATTAGATTAAGCGTGGACGTTACAGATGGTACTTTTATACTCGCTATTAGAACCAATTGGCCTCTACCTAATTTAGCCAATCAGGACACGGATAATGTCTGTCTGTATGTTTTGTTCTTGTAAACTTGCATCAAGTAAAACAACGTTATCTTAAATACTATAAATGTGATTTATGGTAACAAACATATATCTATTTAGATATAACAGCGAAATACTACATAGCCACTCACCGAATAATCAGAAAATTTCAGGATTAACAACGAATTTGGGAGGTAGATTCTTTAGACGTTGTAGACATCCGCTAAGTAGTTTTTTCCAAATTATACCCCTAACGAAATCAAATGGTGGTTTAAATTTAGTATGAAAAATCTTTCTAAGCGGACGGAGTCACCGGAAAAGCTAATCTATTTAAAGGAGCAGTTTAAATAAAATGCGTCCTCATTATACAAACATGTTCGTGTGCTCAGTCTACATAATTCCTTATATCAATTGTCTAGATCGATAATATAGGCCTTGCACTTTCCCAAACTCTTATACGGCCTTATTGATAAACTAAGATTAACCAAGAAAAGACACCCAAGGATGATCCTAGGTGTAAATCTACTTCTGTCACTATCAATTTTTTGAGAACGAAACATGATAGAGCTCATTTAAGCAAAACTGTCATTTTAATCGCTATGTATTATTATTATAACGGATAGAGTTGACTATTTTTTTTTTTTTTTTTTTTTTTTAAAACATTGCCCCACACTAGGATTTCTCCTGTGTCGTGGGTACAGTTTACAAACATACATGTCACATACACACACAACCAGACCCGAAACAACTATCTGTAGATCATACAAATATTTGTTCCGTGCGGGAATCGAACCCGCGACACCTAGCGCAGCAGTCGATCTCTCAACACACTGCGCCAACCGTGCCGTCACTATTCATTAATTGAGTCGTTTTAGTGAGCGACAAAGGTGCCCATTTGCTATAATTACTCACTAAAGAAAGGACTAAGACTATAATATGAAGTATATATTACGTGTGATTGTAGATAATGGGAATAGCCTTCCAATATAACACACCAGTTGTTTTTAAACTAATAATGACCTCATGAGTCTTTTAGTGAGTAAGAATGTATATAATTAATATAATTCTCAGGGCCAAGGGCAACTGGTCTATTTTCATAATTATATTCGAAAACTTAAACGAGTTCCAAACATCTAAAAAAATGGGAAATATATATTATCTTGTATATTGGATATATATTTGAGAACAATGTTAAATAAGTTCAAATTATTATTATTTTATGGACAAAGCTTGAGTTTTTTATTACTATAACGTTTCTTTAAATCTGTAATTGAGGTAGCTATAAAAAAATTGGGCGCTTATTTGAGTACCGGTTAATCCTGTATACCCCACAAATACACACAATATAAAAGCCTAAGGTAAATGAGTGTAATATCGATTATTGGATATCACTGATAATTGAGTTAACCCTGCATCTGTTGCCTCTCAGACATTTTGCAACTGTTCATTCAACATTCTGTTCTCAACAGCTGCTATATTCAAAGACACTTTTGGCAAGAACTAATTAAATCATTGGTGTGCGCTGATCAATAACACTTATAATACGAGTAAAGTGTGGTAGTGCATGCATATAAAACATTCAGCGTAGAGGTTTCAATCTACATGCATTCATTATTTAAACCACGACCGCTACTGGAAACAATTTCCTTTTAAATACTGACATTTACCTTTTGTTACCACGTTAAAACATTTTACGGGCAAGGCCTCAATTCATAGTAAACCTTTACCGGATACTGAGAATAATGATTACGAAAAACTTTAACTATTTATAGTTACGATGCACTACAAACAATATTGTGGGAGTCCGTAAACAACCCACAAAAGTCGGAATTTTAAACCAATATAGAAGATCAGTCCAGTCTAGTGGGATTGTTGCAAAAATAGCTCACTCTGATCTCTTGCCCTTAAACCTTTATCGATCTTAGGACGTAGTAAATGCCTTCCAGCCAATAAATATAGACTGATCGAACGGAAAGTGCAGCTGCAATTCTGAGCGCACCGTATTCAACACCAATATTATCTTGGCTAATGGAAAGTGCGAAAGGGTGTCTCTATTGACGTTCAACACTTGACTAATCTAATTGATTAACGCTTCGCCAAGCGAAGATTAAACAATGAACAGCGGCTAGTAGAAAAATGCTACATTTGAATATATATTAGTTGTATACTTCGTTTCAGCACGAGATTAGTTTATCGAGAATTCTTTTCTGTTGCTAAGTTTAATCATTTTTTCTATGTGCAAATACAAATGGCAAATACAAATGACAAACTCAGTATGGATTAAGGTACATACAAAGAACTATATAGATAATATATAATATGATCATAATTATACTATAAAAGTACCAGTGGCTCGTAATGTATCACGAGCTTCTGTCACTGCTATAGTATGAAAAGGGCACTGAATTATTTACTTATTAACTGGAAATGAAACATTAAGGAAGCACTATTCAGGAGTATCAACTAAAGCCGACTGTAGTTAAAAAGTCAGCGGGGTTACCACATAAATCCAGTAGTAATGGATCACCATTCTAGTAATGAATTTTAAGACGAATTTAAGTCTTAAGTTTAAGCTATCGTCTAATATATCTTCTGAACATGTTGTTCGAGACTTTGGGGTAATCGTAGTTTTTTATGTTGCAACCCACCCGAATAATGATACTTTAATAGCAATAATAGTACGAAGATACATTAAAATTTTAGACACAATTTTGGCGGAGTAGGAAAAAAAATCCAATCAATTCACCTTATGTGACAGGGTATGCCTGCTGCAGGTGTGTGCAGGTATTTCAATACATATTCGAGGCGTAGCGAATGTCTCAGATGTGCAAATAATAGCTGCGTAGGTTAGGTTTACTTTTCTAATCATTCCGATAGTATAAACAGTTTTGACTGTAACAGCTACTATGATTAAGACGTTATTTTACCCAGCCAAAACAAAAATAATGAGTACCTAAGATGGTTCGGACTTTCGGATTTGGACACTTTTTTTTTCTAGAAAATAAATTTTCACTTCGATATTAAAAGCTGATAAAAAGAATTAAAGACACTCACCGCTAGATCTCATGGGGTTGAGACCGAGTCTCCCACGAACTTCTCCTCGGTCGCTGGCTGTGCTCATTAACAACTTAGTTCGTTCCATATAGTCCACATGGGTCTTGAACAACTCGTTGTATCGCTCATGCAGCTTCGAATATTCCTGTAGACAATTCATGTATCTTATAAACGTTTTTTTTTTTTTCGTAATATACAATATTATAATTATAACTTATATGAAAAAATTGCTAAAGAATAAAAGAAAAACTCTAACGCTCTTCTTAATTAGAACCTTTTTATTAAAACTTATTTGAGTATGTATGTCCCGATGGTAATTTTTTTCATAAAATCATGTATTTTTATAGATATACATTTATACATATATTTGTGTATGCACATTATCTCGCAAACATCATGAAATATGATTTTTTTGAATTTAGTTGCGAGTACATTCGATCGCTGGCCTGATTGGCTCTCTAGATTATCTCTTATTAATAGCCAGTTGTATTATAGCAGTGATGGACAATGGTATCCCCTTGATAAGCAAGCTTCACGGTTTTTACCACAGAACAGATAAAAGAGGTTAGAAGGGCCATCGAACCACTTTTGTATCAGAACCACTGTCGCCAGTTGCACACACCTAAATAACATGTCATATTTACACTACATACAACGCTTAACAGCTATTCGTCAAAATTCCGAAATTTGCACACACTTACATTATACGTTATATTTACACTACATAAAATACTTATCAGCTATTCGTCGAAATGCACGATAATCACTACTTTTAAAAACTAACCTTAATGTAAATCTAATAAGGATATTTTTCCCTCGTGATAATTTAGAGAGTGATAATTTAGATCGTTTAGAGACGTGCCCATATTTATCGATGAATATATTTTAGAAACTTGTTTAGAATTCAAGTGCGTATCTATAAAAAAATACGCTGTATATCGAACGCACAAGCTATTTATTTGTCATAAACGTTAGGCATTCTAAAAGCCGATTATTTAAATAGATAAAATTACTTATTGACATTTCTTAACTACTATTATTTGTATCGACTTTAATCGTTCTCACAAGATTTGGGTGTAATACGTAAATAAATAACACAGATAGAAAAACAGTTACATAAATAATCTTATTATTGTCCCTTAATTAAAATTTATTTATTAAATAACACACGTTTGGTATATTTTATACTTGTGTAGCGACTACTACTCGCAACATGGCAAAAAGTAGAAGCGCCATCTATCGGAGTGAAGATACAACAACAAACCCTGAATCGCACAATGAAAGTTTACAACGATTCTAACACATATATGAATATCCGACATCAAATGTTGGGCTTCGGCCTGCCAGGCTAACCACCTTGCCTGGTCGGAGGATCCTCCCTTTTCAATGGAGGAACACCATACCTCGTTCCTCCATACTTGCTTTATTTAAAAATTAAATGCAATTAAAATGTTCCGAGCAAATGGTATTTGTTTTTGTAGGTATCCAATTTTCTCTACTCGTTACATTCATCCAATGCTCTCGGTTATTGGGATCCTTTGGAAACCTAAAATAAATAATTTAAATTAGTACTACAATACATTAGTTCATCCTTGACATTAGCTATTTCTCAACATACAAAAACATACTTAATTGAGGTCAGTTTGTCATTCATAAAAATCCGATGACTTATCGAAAAAATTATCTGAGACGTGCACAACACTATTTCCTATCTCAATGTGAACATTGCGAACGAACGCGGCCGGACCATGCGAGTTGACAGATCGCATCTCTGGAACGCAATACAATGCGCGCGAACTATGTGTTCGTGTGGATATTTGCGTATGTACTTACCTTAATTGCCGGCAATGTATATTTTTTTTACAATATTTTGCAATATTATTGTCATTATTTCTAATTTCATAATTATAAACATATTTTTGTAAAAAAAACTGATTAAATGATACTTTATGGCTTACCGGTGAAAAGTAATTCCTCCTTACCTTATACTTGATGTCTGACTTTTATAATAATTGCACAAGACGGCATTTTAAAACATATTTCGGCAATTTTAGCGCAGCTCTTTACACAGACGCACTCCGAAAGCGACTAAAAGCATGAACGCGTGATTTCGGTTGAATTATGATTGTCTAATCATAATTGCGGCGCGCCTGCCACGCCCACATTTCCATTCTAACCTCTTGTATCTGTTCTGTGGTTTTTACCCTATGTCAATCATTTTTAATCTCTTTCATATTTCAACTCTCAATATTTAACTGAAAATCTTAATGGCTAACATTATCTCAAAGAATATACACTCAACGATTTCATTTTATCAACCTTAATTTTTCAGATTAAAGCGTAAAGCGCAAGTGTATATAAATCAGGCTTATTAAAATATTATTCGTAAAATAGAGCAACCATTCCATAACATGTAACCCAGTTTTCGAGTTTAACTATCTCTGCGATATAAAAAAAATAAACATACTAAACATTATTGGATTATCACAAGAGGATTAAATTGAGCGTTTGTCAGCGTGTTTTCTTTTAATTCGATATCTTATAGAGGGTGTGTAAGTTTCATTTTCCCTTGGGCAGCAAGCGAAATTCATAACGGGAGTTATGATACGACTAATTTATAATGTTAATATTAAATAGGAGTTATCAGCTATAAAGCTATATCAAAGACTGTAGCTATATCATCTAGGTATCTATTGCAATCCCTAGAAAAACTTAAATGATCAATGTTGATTTCAGGATTAACAAGTTGAAGTGGCAATGGGCAGGAGTGACAACCATTGTGAAATGAAGGATTAAGTAGCGACCGCAAATCGAAAATCGAAGCGTGGGACAGCCCCACTAGGTGGACGGAGGACCTAGTGAAGATGGCGGGGAGTCTTTAGCTGAAACCCCTTCGTAGTGGTAATGAAAGGTCTATGAGTAAGGCGTATGGCCAGCAGAGGACGTGAAAAGGCTGCTATGATTATGATAAACTCATTAATTTAATATAACTCGTGTGAAATCCAAGTTTTCGTAAGAAGCAATTATAAGATTTTGAAGACGGATGTTAAACACATTTTCTCCATTCAAGGATTACGGACGAAGAAAATAAAACAGACGATTGATTTGACACTTGAGGTATGAACTAGAAACTTACGGATCTACGAATGAAGTGACGGGTCTTGCACTAGCAATCTCCGGAAATAGACAGGTAAATAAAAACCTTACGATGACTTGGGAAAACCAAACCATATCTCTATGTAAATTAAAAATAAACATATTTGGACTATTTATGCGGGAATTTTCCCCCTTTGATTCAAATTACTGTTGACATTTTCCTCTTAGTGCAGCCCCGCGTTATCAATTTAATCATGGATGCTTCGTAGGTGTCACTGTTTTTTTTTATATAAATTTTTTTACTGCACCTATATAGTCTAGACTTAGAATAATAAGATGTTTGGAACGCCTTTGTTCGTATCAAGCGCAACGTGCATAGGTACCTACACAAAAAACGCGGCTCGTATTACTTAAAACCTGCACCGCCATGAAACTTTTAATGGAATTGTAGTTGTATCTATGTGTTATGTCTATACCTATTTAGTAAATTCTTAAGGACGTAAAAGATGAGGAACACTTGGAAAAAGTTTGTAAAACCAAGATATTTTTGTAAATTTCTATAGTATTTTAAACGACACTACGTTAGTTTGTCGTATCGAGAGTATGACATCTCTTTTGTGAAATATACGAAAAGAGAGTTGCAAGCAAATAAAAAAAAAAGTGGTTCAGGAACTTATTTTCCAAATTGAAACTCAACGCAATGGACCTTTAACGATAAGACGTGATGGATAACATCTTAAATATATACAGACTACATTTTCCTACGTGGAAGTCAGAAAACGACATCATTTCAAATAAAATTATCCTACAGGTTCGTACCGCCGGGTTAAAAAGTAAAGCCTATGTGCTAATCCTGAACATGGTCTATCTGTGTGCCTGATTTCATCCCAATCCGTCCAGCGGTTTACGTGTGATTGAGTAAAAAACATCAAATATATAATTTAAGTAGAATATATCTTTTTTATACCATTAAATCAGCCTGAAAATATAACAATATTTTAACTAACATACCTTTTTCAACTCATTCTCCCGTTCTTCGAGCCTGCTCGCGTGGTCCAAGGAGTTCTTGTGCTTGAGCTCCAACATTCTGACTATACTGTCTAAGGCCTCCAGTCTGCCTGTCAGCTCTTTCCTTTCGCCTTCGAAATGGTCTTCTGCCTCGAGCAACTGTTGCAAATAATAGGTTATTAGATGACATACCATTATATTACAGTATCCATAGAAGATATTTGTACAGATTATGATATAATATAATGGGCCAATGTGGCTAATGCGTGAGTAGCAAAAAAGGTTCATTTACTAAAATCTCTGTGTGCGCTACTAATCACGCATCTCATCTAACAAAATATCAATTATATGTTATAAATGCATTGAAAAAGCTCTGGCTTTAACAGATTTACGTATCGTAATATGTACTGCTAAACTAACAAACAACCATTTTCATCTCTCGAAAGGTTTGCTGGCAGAAAACTCAAATTAATATGAGTTAAACTTGCCTTTGCAAGTCTAATTTAGTTTTATATTCCAACATAGCATGGAAAACACACGTCCAACACGTATGCACCAAATTAAATCAGTTTTCTTACGCACTATATATGCTAAAAAAAGTGGCTAACCATAAAGCGCTTATTACTGCATACCACGCATATGTAGGATCTACGATCAGATATGGAGTACTTTACTGGGGCAACTCCACTGACAAGGAAAGTGCGTTTAAGGCACAGAAAAAATGTATTAGGTCAATTTGGGGCCTGCAACAAACTGAATCATGTACGCCCTATTTTCAAAACCTCAAACTTTTGACTCTCCCTTCGGTGTATATCTATGAAGCATCTATTTTTATAAGGTCCGACGTAGAAAACTACAAAACTTTAAAAAGTAGCAGATATAACACCACACTCAGCAATGTGAAGTGTCAAACCACTGTATACGGCAATAGTATTTTCTGTTTGGATATAAAAAATTATAACAAACTGCCGCTAGCAATAAAAAGCTCTGAATGCATGTAACCTTCAGAAAAAACTTAAAAAAAAAATTGGTACAAAAAGCTTACTATTCCATCGACGAATTTTTAAAAGATAAACTTTGATCTTATTGTATAAATCCTGTTTAGTTTTATAAATTCAGAATGTAACTTTTTGCACACCCAAATGGGTAGAATATGGAGAGACTGCTTTTCAAATCATTGTATACCATCTCAATGTATGTACCTGTATTTCATGCAAATAAAAGATTATTATTATCTTCTTTATTCCTTTAAATATACATATAAATTACATTTTTAAATATTTGTATAAAGAATATAAAAACATTTAAAAATATATAAATAGTAGCCCACCGGTATCTGGAACAGGGTCCAAGCTACCGGCGGTCAGGGCTCCAGAGAGAGGAACCTCCTAACAATGCGAGCCGTGTCAAGAAGTACCGCTCTCTGAATCAGGCCCTTGACCCAGCCGCCCAATGAGAGCCTCCTCAGGTGTTGGTCGAGGCCATTGGCTGAAACGACTAACGGCACAATGATCGCTGAGTCCACATCCCACATGTCGACAACCTCGCGAGCCAAGTCAAGATACTTGATTTGTTTATCTTTCTCGGCTTTCACGAGGTTCCCGTCATGCGGGACTGTTATGTCAACGATCATTGCGCGCCGCTCTAGTCGATCCACCACCACTATATCAGGCTTATTGGCTTCAATAGTCCTGTCAGTGATGATCGGTCGATTATTATTTGTATGTCTTTTCCTTGCACGGGACTACAGAGTCCCGGACTTTTGGAAGGCGCGCGTGGGGCCGAAGCCAACACGTAGAGGCCCTTTAAGACAACTTTAATGAGAATGTTGTAGTGACATACCCAGCGATTATCCCTGTATGCACTATAGAAATGCACCCAAGGACAATCCCTGGGTTTGTAGGACTACTATTGCAAAACATGTGGAGAAAAACTACTTGGGCTATTGTAATGGGATGGTTGGACTGCGTGCGTGGACTGCGTAATGGGGAACTACCGAGAACTATGGCACCTGCCGAAACAATGTAATAAAACACGTAAAAATGGCAGGCGGAGACTTGCCAACTCACTAACTGGGCCCCCCAAAAATAGTTGCTCGGATCGCAACAACAGGGACGTGAGCGGTTGAAGAGTGAAGAGGCTTCGCTGGACTTTAAACTCGGCATCACCGGCATCACTAGCCCACTCGCCACTTACGCTCAGCATCCACCCTACGAGCAGAGCTCTGCTCTAACGACTCCACTCTGGGCGGCCAATAAAGGCAACACAGAGGCGTGAGACCTGTTCCTCGTCATTGTTCACTCCAGCTAGCCAATGAAGGCAAGCCGGAGGTGAGGAACGGTGACTTCTCCCTGGAGCACTCTGGTCCCCGGGGTCGTTACTCCCTGTCACCTCGCCTCAAGGTGCCCTACGGGCTTATTATTATTATTATCTTTTTACAAATTGTATTATAATGAGAAGTAAAGAATTAAAACCCACACTTGTTTGATTCTGATTTTTATGTCAAACAAAACCTTAGGTTGGTTTTGTGTCTAAGAAAATATCGTTAGAACACTCTCTCACCGCTTGCTAGTAAACTGTCCGATTGTAATCTAAGAGAGAAAATATCAATTACATAAAAAAATTCAGGTGTAAAGATGTTACTGAATCATTTTATCAGTTTATTCTGTCAGATAAGTTATAGGCAAGTTTTTCAGCAACTGGTAAAACAAACACTAATTATGCCTGGTGCCTGACAGATACAACAGGAAAGTACACTGCATTCATCAAAGCCAATCTCCTGTCAAAGTTCTGGTGTCAATGCAATAATGTCTGCATTAGCTTGCCCCTATTCTGTTACTTTAAACAGTCCTCTGTATAAAGTAACAGAATACAAGTAGTAGCATTGGTTTAATTTTCAATATTATGAAGCCTCTTTTTATCCTCACAAAATTAAATTATTTCCAATCATTATTGTAGTTATTCTATTTACCAATTTAATCTAATATCTGATTCCCCAATTATTTGAATTTACAGGATTTTTGCAAGTTTTTTGCATAAAACCAGTTTGCAACTGAATATTTTCAGTACAATTCTGCAGTTTTATGTATTGAATTGAATATCATGAAATGTTATTAAGTTTTAATTGTATATTAGTAACAAGGCAATAAACACAATTATTATTTTTAGCTAGGTAAATCTCACAGGAAAACAAGGCCTTATACTCATAACTAGAGTCTGATTTCCTTTACAGAATTAACAGTGTTTGAAAGGTGTTTCAACTTGTGAGATGTTGCAAGACTTGATATGGCTTTAGATTACAATCAGTCTGAACAATTAAATATAATAACCAAATTATTTTTATGGTATTATATCAGTCACTTGGATATTCACTACTGATTGAAATATGATTGAAATATTGTACAGTGATATATAAAAAGTAAAGTACTGACATGTCTATGTATTGTTTCATATTCTTTTGAAGCACAATATTGACATGCATTTATTTGGTTAGTTATTTTATTGAATAAATGATAATATATTTAAGAATTCAGCCATTTAACACTGTATGGGCAAACAAATTTTCAAAATCAGCTTTTCAGTTCAAGAATTCCAACTTTAACACAATTAAAACAAGATTTTGTTATAAATGTAATTTCTAGTTCAAGTCCAAAGAGACCTAATATCAGTCTTGTATGGAATAAAGTTCAAAGACGCCTGTAGATTAGATATTACTCACAATGTGCACTTTAATCGATGTGATGCTGAGTATTTCAAGGAATTGTGGAAGCATAGAATCACTATGCATCCACAATACCTTGAAATCCTATCTTCTGAGAGTTATGAATGTACCGATAGAAAGAAAAAACAAAAAAAAAAAACAAAAAACTTTTCAACTGATTACCAGTGCTTATTCGGGTTGCATTAAAAGAGCTTCCACATGTAGCTATATTTATATTGCTGTCCAGCGCACTCTAAGCAGTTAGCCTAACTACCAAACCGCATGCTGACAATATTTTTTTTCTAGGCTCTGATCAGTTTTTATTGTATTCCACATGTCAACATAAGAAAAAAAGAAAAGTGTTGTAATAAAATAAAGATTTTTTGTAAATATGTTAATCAAATGTGTTACATATCAGAATGGCCATCTACATGATAATTATTGATAATACTGATATCTCATGATGATATTCCAGAATAGTTATACTGAATCATTAGGATAGTAGAAATAAATGGTTTTTATCATAGATACATTGTGCACAGATTCTGTAAAGAAAAATACTAGAAAAAAAAAAAAACTTAATTCTATAAACATTGTCCAATAGGAAAAATTTAATCTACATAGATATGTCTCATTATATATATAATATGACATAACTTTTTAAGTATTTGTTCTAATGATACATCAAAACTACTTATATAAGAACTTGGTTATCAGTGAAACATCCTGTTGTACACATTATCTCTAATTAGAAGACAAGCCCAATTTTGTTCCAAACTACACATTGACACATGGACAGATTCTATTGTTTGACCATATCTGTAACTAAAGTTTTGGTATCAAAATATAGTTCTCATCATTTGCTTTATCCTAGTCATTTGAATGAACTAGATAATAATAGTATGAATGATTATGTGATCTTTCAAGGTCATTGATAAATTTAATGTTGGAGGTCTGTTTCAACAATGCAGTTGAAGTCAAATATGCTTCAACATGTAAACATGTTATCGGAGAGAGAATAGAGACAAGGAAATTTTATTAATAGGATATAAAATGACATGCTCATATATATTATAAAAATTGTTTCTTCTATGGATGTTGTGTCCACTCATATCTATTTATAAAAAAATTAAAATAATAAATCCATAGAATACCTAGTACGGGTTTTATATGGATTTTAGGTAATTTTATAGTAATGGACGGCAATGAAGAATGTTTTAGAAATACTTAATTTTAAACTAATATTCAAGTTATAATGTGCAAGTCTTAGCAATCATGCTAACAAGCATTGTTTATAACAGAGGAACAATACAATCATATATGATTGTAAACAATAACATTAATCAACACAGGTCATACAGCACACAATTCATTATGATAAATACCTACACAATCCTGAACCTTGATACCAATAACAGATGCCTGTTTCACTTATTATGCAAGTATGATACCAAACCATCTTGTTTACCTTGGGATTCAGATAACAGAATGGATGGCACATTCCACCAAAAATAACCACTAATGTTGAGCAACCATCAAGAACATTCACATAATAAGCAACAACAATATGCGTGCACTAAACACAGAGTTTGTTAAACTACTAAATACATTCTAAGACTGCCTTGTGATACAAAACAAAGGAAGTCAATCAAGGCCCCTTGTTTGCAAATGTTTTGTTCACTCACCTTCTGCTCTGCATGCTTCCTCGCTGCCTTCTCACGCTCGTATTGCGTGACCAGCTGTTCATTATCCTCCCGCAGCAATTCGAGCTCCACTTCATGTTCCTGGTTTGTCTGGTAAGCAGAGTCCAAACACTCAAGCACATTCACCAGCAAGGGCATCAGAGTCTTTACTACATCCTCGTCGTAACGAGCTATCATGCGTTCAAACTCCTGATATATGCTTCCTGCCAAGGTCTGGACCTTCTCTGACATCACAACGTGGGAGTCTTCATGGGTCCCATATATCGTCTCCGACGAATCCTCGTACATTTTGGAAACAAATTGTAGAAAGTTAAGAAATAAGAATTAACTATTACTCCCACTACGTAAGGGCGTCTAATTAAGATTTTCTTCAGACATGACTATGTATTGGATAATATTATTTGATGACGCGATCGATGAGTGGCTTCAAAAAAATTACTCCATAAGGTATTTATCTACATTTCGAACTAAAATTTTGTATCACATTATATTTCTATTACAATAAATAACGACACCAAATTCCACAGTCACTTGACTGCGTAAATATGTAGGAAAAGAAAATAGATTATACGTTCACACCATGTCTTGTCTGATTGAGGTCTTTTTGCTGACTGTTGAAAAAAAAAAAGTTGGCGATGGATGTTGTCGATGATATTAGTTCGTAGCCCTACGTTTCCGGACAGTATGACAAGAAGGGACATGTCCAAAGCTACAATTATACGTCACTTCAAAGTTTAACTTTAGTAACATTTTTATCAGTATACAAAACGTACTAATTTTTATAATTTAAAACTAGGTATCTAGAGAATTAATTTTGCTTTCCTTTGCTTTGAGTACATCTAAAAGTTGGCTAACACAACGTAACCAAGATAATTATGTTATTTATGTGTAATGATTTGCAAAATATTTATTAATTTTACTATTCAAAAAGCAATTAGTATACCTTGAGTATTTTCTTAATTTTTTATTATCAAAATACATACCTGAAAATTTGCTATGATTTTTATTACGTCCTTAGTAGATTGTGCAACATAATACAACACCGGCAGCAACAATATGTATCGAATACTGCATTATTACAATGAGTACTAGTTGCTTAATCATGCTATTTCCTATGCAATAATTAGTCGGGGTCGTTGGCTGGTCCAATTCAATAATTTATCGAGTAGGGAATCTTAATATTCGTATGATTGATTAGAATTATATTCTATTTTTTTTTATTTCTTGTTGAATAAGTAATATTACTGCTTTAGATAATTTTAATTTGTTAAAATGTGTATTATATGTAATGTGTGTAGCAAAAATAAATGGTTTAAATGGTTAAATCACTACCCTCAACCACAATAATTGTGTTTGTTTGTCTATAATGTAGTTCTGTTGTTTAGCTTTTGGGGGACCTGCTATCCAAAGACTCTGCTATCTTTATCGAGTTGATACATAAATCTTTAACGTCACTGTCTATCGTATCGTTGTAATAAAATGTAGTTTAGGCAGTTGGCAACCAAAATATGGAGAATTAATTGAACCGTAGTCGTATCGTGCAGTGTTGTATTAGTCAACATATTTTTCTATTAATTTAAATTATAGTCATGACTAACTTAATCATGATGGAAATATTTAACCCTAAACAGTATAGGAGACACATTCCGCGTGTTATTATATTATATTATTATATATAATTCTTTTGAATTTTTCCTCACATCACAGTCAAGAACTTAAACCTTATATCCATACTTTACCGTTCATAAATATATGGCTTACAAACATAAACAGATAAATGATAATAAACGGAAAATCCCCGTAAAACTGACTGAGCACAGGAGTTCCTAGTTCGGTAAAATAATAATATCAACACTATTTAATTTTAGTTATTTTATTCATTGTTGTAGAAAATAATCACATTTAGTTTCAAATGTCGCTCGCCACAGCTGTCACATACTTTACAACTGAACATTTGTTTCGAATAATTCCATGTTACAATTTAACCTCAGCTTATTTCATATTATTTTAATTGCTTTTTGCCCTTCAAAGCACAATACTTTATGAATTACATAATAAAATAATATATTTTTAATACACTTCAAATTAATGTAATGTTTTGCCTCACGATCAGGAAAAGTTACAATTTGGACTACCGAGTTGAAAGAGCTTTTCCTTTTTAGCCTGAAACAATTTCTTATAAATTGTTCCATTTCGTTCTTTCATGGCCCTACGCTTAAATAAACTATGAACCTTGTAGTACATAAAATATGAGTAATGGGATTATATGATCGAAACAAAAAGTGTTGTTAAAAGATTTTTTGGTAAAAGGTGGTGGTAATTGAAACTGCAGAACAATAATTAAAATTTATTCGTCAATGAATCATTATTTTACAGTACCGTAAAATGGGGCTATTTGGGGAGCGCGGGGCTAATTGAAATTTAGTAAAGGAATCATTACTATGTGTACTTCTCATGGAGTAGTAACTGCTTTTAAACAGCGGTAGTGTAGTATGCTTTCAATGATAAAGAAACTTTTGATTTAGTTTAGAAAATATGACAAAATTTCTAAAAACAAATGTTAGTTTCAAATTGCCCCGTGTTTCCCAAATAGCCCCATTTTACGGTATTCAGTGCGTTTATGAAGTAAATTTTTACTTACATAAAACTTATTTTTACATCTGGCAGCCCTGGCCCCCTTATCGATTTTTGTTCTAAAGAAGCACACGTCACGGCACAGAGAAAAGTTGTCGAGGCGCATCGTACGTTATTGCTGTGTTAAGAAAAATTATCGTGAAATAATGGCCTAATTAAATATTTAACAGTAATATTACTATATTTAGAATCGGATCCGCAAAATAGAGCTATAGTGCTGTTAGATTGTTAATACAATATAGAGGTCAATCAACTGTGCTAAAAATCAATAATTCGCTGTAATCTGTGTTTGACCTAGATTCATTTTGATGTAAATTGTCTCTACTAGGAAACAATATGTTGACTAAAAAGTCAGTAATTTGGGCGTATTTGCTGTGGTTGTTTGGTGGTCTGTTCGGGCTCCATCATTTCTATTTGAGAAGGGATAGGCATGGGTTTGTTTGGTGGACCACCTTGGGCGGGTTCGGCATCGGATGGCTAGGCGAAGTACTTCGCATTCCTAGGTACGTACGAGACGCCAACGAAGAACCGAAGCATATGGAGGAGCTAATCGATAGAATGCTTCGCAACAAAAAGGTAAGACATTGCAACTCCACAAATTTCTGACTGAATGGTATTTAAGGGTTTTCACTAACAGTTACATGGATTATTTTCATAATTTTGTAAGCTATCTACATCAACATACTAAAACATACAGTTTAGGATCGTGCAATATTTATTGTTCACACACTAGTTTTGTTCACCGAGTTTAGTGTATTCTTCTAGACCACTATAATAAGAATCGGGAAATAACATATTAGTCTATTGACAATCATCACAGTAACAATTCATATTTCTTGTAGTTTTCTTTACCTTATCAGTCAACAAATATTCTAAATTAAACCAATAATGTAATATTTAACTTATCATTTTTATTTTATTATCAATTAGCTTTCATCCCATGTTTATTGAATAATTTAAACAAACAGCACTTCATTCCAGTGTGGAACCTGTCACTGGACATAGAACCTTTTAATGATTCAATTTCATAGAACATTTTTTGAGTAACCTTACTATTAATGTTTTTTTAATTATGTCTGATGAGTTCAAGTAAGTATACTTCTGATTAAAAATAATTTATAAATAAATATCACATGCATATTTGGGATTATGGCAATATTTTTCTAATAACTCTGGTTATCTTCTATTTTAAAGACTTGACTTGGCTGACCTTTGGGCGAACTACTTGGTTTAATACTGTAAGTATGTATATGGTGTTCCATGTGCACTTATAGTTACACCAAAAACTATATAGCTTTGCTTCTTTGCCAACGTGAATGTTGGAGTGCTTCGAAGAGTTTTATAACTACACTTAATATTCTAGATAACAAATTCCCAATTTAAAAAAGTATTTTTGAACCTTCCACTCATTATTTCAATAATATAATTAATACACACCTTATATTATTATACTTATATTTTGATCTTTCACTTAGTGCTTACACATATTTAAAACAGTTCACAATTCATAGAAAATTATGCTTCTTCAATCACTTTTTTTAGTTAGATTAGAAGTTAGATATTTAATCTTATGACTCGCTACTATATATATAGTAGTATATACTACATATTGTAGTAGTATAAAGTAGTTGTCCATATTGTATGGAGAAATATCTCTTTTAGTTGTATAATTCCAAAACGTACATCTAAAACATTAACTTAATCGGCAGGTTTAATTAAAACATGCAATTTAGTAGAATTTTATGCAGGTTGCATTTGTTTGATTGCACACATTGCACAATTAAATTAATATTCTACATTTAAGGCTGAGGTAATCCGCTCCAATAACCAAATGTTGGCATTTTATTTTGTTTTAAAATATTACTAACATTGTGGGTTGCACTTTTCTAATATTACAATTAACTTAATTCCTTCACTTAACAGAACCTAAATATGCTAGTGCTAATAGTGGTTTTACCACTCCAATTCTCCATCTTATTTAGGTTAGGTTAGGTGAAGTATATTGCACTTTTTCATTTGTCCTAACCTTAACAATAACATGACACAAGCAAGTTTAAAACTTCACTTACGGACTAATCTTATGATGTTTACTATATCCTGTATATAAGTAACCTAATTTTGCTCGTATTATATGCTAAGACCTGGAATATGTACTAAAAACAAAAGGTCTTGTTAATTAAATCTATAATTGGGCTTATATTATTTTAATTAAAGTAATCCCATTTATGGTGGGCTACCCCTCTATAAAAAAATATTAAATAATATGCAGAACCCCCGAGTACTCAGATGCATAGGTAATGCTATTGCAACTAGGTAAATGGCATCCAAACTAAACTTTAGAAACTGCCGTTATTCCTGTGATTGAAATACTTATGTGAAGTGACCATCCATCAATCATTTAATATCCATGTTAATGTAATGAAAGGCGTTCCTCCTATAATCATTACCTCAAAATGATGTTGAACGTCATGAATGGAATGCTGAAGCATAAATCCTGAAGATTTCTTTTTATATTTAGACAGTGGCCGAGAACCTTTTAATGATACGTGTCATATTGAAAAATTAACTAAAGCTCTGATCGATTTTCATTGTAAGTAGCCTAAATAAGATAATTCTATTGCAAAACATGATTTTTACACAAACGTTGTGCATTTTATTTGTTGATTATATATGACTAGCTTCCGCCCGCAGCTTCGCCCGCGTGTTTTACCCGTACGTTTTCCTGGATAAAAAGCCTGTGTGCTATCCAGAATATAATCTATCTCCGTGCCAAATTTCATCCAGATCCATTCAGCCGTTCTGGCGTGATTGAGTAACAAACCGTCCATCCATCCATCCATCCATCCTCACAAGCTTTCACATTTATAATATTAGTAGGAAGTAGGATAGTAGGATATTAGTAGGATAGGATAAATCATTTCAGTGCCTATGTTAGGTAGGTAAGGTATATAGGTAGGTATACTCGTATGTAAGTATGGGACTGAGTCCGACGTAATACGAAAACGCCCTTCGTTATTTTGCAAGTAGGTGATGCAGTAAGTACTATCCTATTATTTAAATTGAATATATCTGGTCAAAAGTTCTATCGCCCATAAGATTATAACATGAGAATAGTTTTGAATGTGTTTCTAATGAATTAGTGACTAATTAGGTATAGGTATATTACGTTACGTAATTATGTTTATGGGCAATTTTTCAAGAAAATCATAATTATATAATTGCGTAGTTCGAATGTGTGTTAAATTGTTAATTATTATTGACTGTTTCATTTAATAAGAAATGAAGGTAAAATAAAGGAAGGTAATAATGGATATAATTACCAATACATACATTTTTCGCGCGCGTCGCCCACTAAAGCGACACCGTTTTGTTTTGCTCCGCAGTTTTTTAATCTTAAAAATAGTTATATCTTCATTAATGTGCAAGTGAATTATACCTGTTTAAAGCTCATAAAAAGGACTTTAAAATACAGTTTATACCATCTGAAAACTCCAACTGGTTAGTGAGTAATTAGAAATAATTGTTTAAATTTTCAATAACGAACTTATTATCCCTGACCTACGACAACTCGCCGATCGCCCGCTGTTACGCACACAGACGCATGCCGCTTACACAGGTGCAAGGCGCAGGTGCACCCGTCGCCGCGTCGGCTGCTTGAAGCTTTGCTTGGTGGATACATTTTTTTATTTTTATTTTTTTTTATTTCATTTGATTTGCCTATCTCTAAAGTTAAGACAATGATTTGCTCAGCCTGCAATAACCAGTTAGTATCTGGAGATGCTTTTCTTGAATGCGCTGCGGAAGCATGTAATAAAGTCTACCATTATCTATGCAATAATCGTGAGCTCACTCTAGATGAAAGAGCTACATGGATATGCCCAGAGTGTTGCTGTGCCTCAAGGAAAGGTAGCCGTAACTACGACAGTCCTATTCCAGCGCAAACGACTTTCATACAGAATAACGTATCGGCTCGAAATAAGAGCAACCCTCCTACGATGCTCTCCCTTGATGATTCACCTCAGTGTTCAGGTTTGGAAATAGAACTTCTTCGCGAACAAATAAACATGTTGACGGAAAAACTTTCTGATGCGGTTTCTACAATTGCGCAGTATCAGACTGCACTCTCGGATTGCACTTTGAAAATCGAAGCATGTAATGAAAAACTTGACAAACTCGAGAAATCCTCCGAGTGCAGCCGCTGTCGTTTGATATCTCCAAATTTTGAGTTGGCGGCCGAAAAAAGTGTGCAGGTGCATATTTCCAAGTTAAAGCCGAAACCAAAGATTAAGCCTAACGGCCGTGTTGATGAAAATAATGAAATACCGTCTGCAAATACCGTTTCAGTGCAGTCAGTGAGAGATAAGAGGAATTCGACATTACAGTCTGCCACACCTAACCACTCTGGTGAGACAAGACCGGTGGCGATAAGCGTACAACAGGATGACCAATTGACAATACCACCTCAAATAAGTATAAACCAGAATTCTGCTGACGAACAATGGGTAGAGGTACGCAAACGCAGACCCAAAAGATACAGTTCAGTGCGTGGAACAGCAGGACCTGAGATCACTTCACTTAAGGCAGTTGAATTTCGTAAATATATTCATTTATGGAATATGATGTCAGGGGCCAATGAAATCCAGTCTTATCTTAAAAACCTGTTCCCTGAAGGGGTATGTACTGTTGAAGAGCTAAAACCTAAGGGTGACTACAAATCATTTAAGATCGGAGTCCCACCTGAATTTTATGAAAAATGTATTTCGGCGGATACTTGGCCCACTAATGCTCGAGTTAAGGAATGGTTTTTTCGAAGACAACCAATTAATGGGCAACAAACAAGATCATAATTCTATACCTCACCCCAAAAAAAGACGGTCAGTAAACTTAATTTATCAAAATGTGAGAGGCCTTAACACTAAGCTGTGTTTCTTCAAGCAAAATCTCCTGACCCTTAGTGAAGACCTCATAGCTGTGACAGAATCGTTTCTTACTAGCTCAGTGCTAGATTCGGAAGTCGCAGGCAACGGATGGTGCGTGTTGCGTCGCGACCGCGTAACCGGGGCTGGTGGAGGTGTCCTAGTTGCTGCACGGCCCGGTGTTACAATGTCAAGGTGTTATGATCTAGAGACAGAAGCTGGTGAGGATCTCTGGGCACGTGTTAAGACCGAGCATTCTATCTTTTATGTGTGTGTTGTGTATATTCACCCTAGAGCTTCCGATAACATGTACATGCAATGGTTTCAGAAAGTGGAATCGGTTATAGATTCTTTAAAGAGTGCAGTGATAGTTGTTGGTGATTTAAACTTAAATTCTAAATATACGTCGAATGTTATATTAAATTACTATTGTTACTTTCTTAGTGTTTGTGGACTGACTGAGAGGAATGAAGTGATGAATGCGTATGGAGGTAAGTTGGATGTTGTATTGGTGTCAGATAGCATTGGTAGTGTTGAAGTGGCAGAGATTGATGGCGGAGGCTTGGTTCCAAGACGAGACGCCTATCATCCACCTTTAGATGTAGGCTTTGCACTTAACGATATGATGAATCGACCTGAGAGGATTAATCCTAGTAACATCGATAGTTATAGAGATTGGGATTTTTCGAAAGGTAATTATGAGATTATGTACCAACTAGTATCTGAAGTGTCATGGCAAGAAGTACTCCTGGCTAGCGATGTCGACACAGCCGTAAATTGTTTTTATAATATATTGTATAGAATTTTTGATAAATGCGTACCTAAAAAGCGTAGACTCCGAAAACCTTCAAGGCGCTACCCAGTGTGGTTCACAGCGGAATTAATAAGCGACATTAAGAATAAAGCACAACTTCATCGTAAATGGAAGTCGTCTCAAAATCTGGATGTGTACAATCAATTTTCTGCTCTTAGGTCAATTATTAAACAAAATATAATAATAGCTTACAACGAATACATTAAACACATACAAATTAAATTAAAATGGAACCCCCGTGCATTCTGGCAACATGTTAATAGCCTTAAAACCAAAGGTGGTTTTGAAACAAGAGTAAATTATGAAGAAAAGGAATACGTCGGTTGTGATGCGGCAAAGGCTTTTTCCGATTTCTTTGCCAGCGTTTTTTTGCCTGATACCCCTACTCTTGATTACGCAAATCTTTTCGATGACAGTCCAAAAAATTGTGGAAATCTTGTACATATCGATAAAATTAATAAGAGTGACATAGAACGCGGTATGAATAAACTAAAATCGAATTCTGCTGTAGGACCTGATAATATTCCTGCATACATCCTAAAGGGTTGCAAGGAGCAATTGAATTTGGCAGTGCATCATATATTTAACTTGGCGTTATCAACTGGACAGTACCCGCAGCGTTGGAAGATATCGCGTGTGCAACCTATACCTAAAACTAGTGCTACTTCTCAGGTAGAGAACTATCGGCCAGTTGCTATTCTTTCATCACTTCCTAAATTGTTTGAATCTATTTTACACAATCTCATAAGTAACCAGGTACAACCATATCTTGGAGATTCCCAACATGGATTTCGATTAAACCGCTCAGTTAGTACAAATCTGCTTACCCTAGTGGATCTCATTTCTCAGCACTTAGACAAGGGCATACAAGTTGATGTTGTTTACTTTGATTTTAAGAAAGCCTTTGATCGCGTAGACAATGACATACTTCTCCATAAGCTTAATAAAATAGGATTTTCACCTAAGCTCTTAAAATTTTTCGCAAGCTATCTACGGGATCGCCAACAATTTGTTAGGCACGGGTGCTATATTTCCACGCCATATCACACTAGGTCCGGTGTTAGCCAAGGCTCGATACTAGGGCCTTTATTATTTGGAATTATGGTGAATGACCTTGAATCAGTCCTTAAACATTCTAGATGTTTGCTCTACGCTGACGACCTAAAATTAATATACGGCATAGAAGAATTCGCTGATACAGAGACGCTACAGGAGGACATAAACTCAGTCCACCAATGGAGTCTTAATAACAAACTCCTTTTCAATACTGCTAAGTGCAGTGTCATGTCGTTCAGTCGTGCACACACTCCTAAGTACGTTCAATACTTTCTAGGACCTGAACCTATAGCCCGCGTCAACTCTGTGAAGGATCTTGGAGTGCTTTTTGATACACGGTTAACTTTTCACGAACACATGAGGTTACTAGCTCTTGATTCTTTTAAGAGATTAGGCTTTGTTATTCGCAATATGCGAGAATTTAATAATCCTCTAGCCATCAAACTAATTTACATGGCTTTAGTTAGGAGCAAGCTGGAGTCGGCATCAGTGATTTGGAACCCACATGAAAGTGGTTACGCACTGCTTCTGGAGAAAGTACAAAAAGCATTTCTCAGATTTCTTTACAGAAAATTGTTTGGATACTATCCTTTTCTCTATCCTACGAAATATCTGCTGGGTATGCTCGGCTTTAACTCTCTCGAAGTAAGGCGTAATAACTGCTTGCTCCTTACTGCATGTCGAATTTTAAGGGGTCAATCTGACTGTCCAGAACTGGTAGGTCAGTTGGTGAGGCTTTGTGTCCCTGTTGTGCATAAAAACCTACTAAGACCGCGGCGTCACAGACTACTGGCTGTACCGGAAGCACGCACTGTGTCGCATGCTAACTCACCTCTAGTTCGTGCGCTTACAGTGCTCAATGCTCTTCTGACATCATCACCAGAGTGTGATTTGTTTGCGATGCGATGGATGGATGTGTGTCGTGAATGTTTGAGTTTCTGTGAGGAGATGGATAAGAGATGAAGTTTAATTTCGTGTTATATACTTGTAAAATTTGTTGCCTTTTATTGTGATTTGTTTATGGTTTTACTCTTTTTTTTATTATTATAATCTTTTATTTTGAACTGCGCAACGTATTGGTATGTACTGTAATGTTGTGTATGTAAATTTGAATAAATAAATAAATAAATAAATAAATATGTAACTATTATGAAGGTATGTTAGCACCGTTTTTTTAAAGATAATATCCTAATGGTAAAATCTAAGGAAGTCAATTTTTCATCGAGATATAAGGAAATAGTTACATTCGTATTACTATGATGATACAATTTTATTGAATTTCATCATAGGTAGTCAGTATCCTGGATGGGTTTGTAATTGTTTCGATTCGAAAGCATATTTAGGAAGAAAGACCAGCTATGTACCTATTATTCGTTTTCTTGAAGTTTCTTGTCGATTCTCCTCCATAGGACTTACCATTGACTATTTGGAACCATGCACCTAGAGTCTTGGAGATTTCATTGATGTTTGATTGTGTGATTTGTGTCTGTTGCTGAATTTTCATGATATGGAGGGTGTGGGATGGTGAACGTTCTGCTTCGCGAGCATGGTGACTATGGGCGTCACTGGAGTTTTTGGGACAGAATCTACATGTAATCACACGTTTAAATCATATGTATAAATATTTTTATTTTATTGTTCAGCCGCCATTCTCCATGAATCGATTCACTGGCATGCTGATGGTCGGCTATTCCTGGGGCCAAATGATGATGTTCGCGGTACCTCCCGACGGCTTCTGGGGCATCAACCTTAGATACCTGAACCTCCTGATACCGTTGGCTGCTGCTCTTGGTAAGTTGGCTTGGTATATACACCAACTCAACTTAGGATTTTATAGATTAATACGCAGTATACTGAATGTGCTTGTGCAAATGACCTCCAATACTTTAGGATTTTTGTATTTGACACAAAAATTCCAGTTTATACTGGAATCGACATCTGTTCGGGTAGGATACACAGCTGTGCATTTGTCATTCCTTCACTTGACTATTTAGGTGTGTGGACTGTGGGTAACATCGGTCGCGAGAAGGGTAGCCTCAAGTGGCCGCTGATTGCCGCTTATGCAGCTTACCCCATCCGCTACTACATATACGACGAGTCTGTCTGGTTCTCTCTCATGGTCCTCGCCTCTTCTCTCGCCTTCGACTCCTTGTCCAAAGAATGGAAAAGAACACATAAGAACCAACGTCTTGCCAAGTAAGTGACCGTATTTATCAAACGCATGCCAATTGGTCAAGTCGATTATTCTATTAATTTCTTAGTATTCTAGTTTCAGACCATTATGTGCATGTGTCTCTGCACTGTCGCCTTAACTTTTCATACAATTTCATATCACTCCTGTTTTAGACAGAGTATTTGAGACACCGTCCTGTTTCAATCTTCCCGAAATCCTATCACAGCTCACAGCACAGAAGAATATACGCCTGTATTAAGGAGTAATCTTCGTGTTTCAGACGTATTATCACACTAGCAGTTTGCGCTTCCCTGTACATCGCGCTGTGGTGTAGCTATTTGTATTTCTACGGTACAATCACAGACAGCGAGGGCGACGAGGTACCTATTTACGAAGCTCTGCATCACTTCTATACGAGTCCGTGGTAAGTAAACACTGGTTCCAATCAAAATTATTATAAGCGTTGAAGTGATTAACATTAGTTCGCCGGTTATAATCTTCGATTATGAGCGATTTACAGTTTAATTGGCTGAACTGGAAATCATTGAACAGATTCCGGACTTAGGTTGGTTGAAGCAAGAACAATCTGTTCAGGTTAGATGACTCACAACTTGATGATTTTCAGGTGGCTGGATGTGAAACAATGTCTGGTAGACACATACAAGTACGCGCAGCACCACGGCTGGTACGAGGTGTGGAAACAGGTTATAGACTTGTCTGACCCTCACGGCGAACAGAACGCTTTCAAGGTAATACTTTTATGCAGTCCCAGTAAAAGACTACTATTTCTAGTCCATATGTTTTTATATTATCTAGATATTTTACAGTAGAACTCATTTAACATGGCCTACTGATTAACTTGTGCAGTTGAAGCTATTCTATTGCGTGGGAATCAGAGTGCATCATCGCTACTCGACATTGGTACGGCTGTCACACGTCAACTTGCGTCAACTACGCGAAATAGGTCACGAAATCAAAAAAGACAGCACGGTAATACATTTTAACACCTTAAATGCATTGCATAAGGTTGATTATAAAGGACACTGGGAAAACAATATTTGAAAACTGAGCCTACTCTTCAATAGTAATAGTTGATATAACTCTGGATAGGGTTTTTCACTTAGATTATAAGTTAGTTCTACCACGAAAGTCAAATATTAGTATGTTTTTGCTACGTCGATGATATTCGTTTAGGTATATTTTATGATGCAAAACGTTGAAGATTAGCAGATATTAATTAAAAGTATAATTAGCAGAAACTTAGCATAGTATCACGCTCGATTTCGCCGAAAGGAGGAGGTACTGCTTCTGATAATGTTCTAACAGAAAAGCCGAACAACTTTCTAATGACGACACTTGTTCCAGTATTTGAATACTTTTGCTGTGTCGATGATAATAGGCCTACCTCAGTAACTGAATGATATTTCGATCTATTTGGACACCTTAGTTGTTCCAGTGTATTTGCCGGAAGTGTTGAGTGACCAAAATGTTGAGAGACATTTATTTTTAATTATAGTGATAGTACAACTGATCATTATTTAAGTAACTATCGTAAAACTAACCTAAATTCCACAAAAATAGCCCTATCCGTTTGTGACTAAATTATTTCTATTAAGGGGTGGGCCCAGAGTTTACCATTGTCCTTTTATTTTATGTGTCGATCTGCTTTTATTGTCTGCGAGAATGGAAGTTGATAATGCGTCTTATTTTTTGTGTCGTCCTGCACATGTTTTTTTTTTTCATTTACGTAGAAAATTGTATTGCATATTGTGTTTTCGGTCACTCACTGCTTAACGACTTGTGTGATCTCTCTTGGCTAGCTTTGATTGTTGAACCAATTACCTTGGACCTTGCGACCAGTCCAAAACAAAGGAGGACGGATTCGCAGCCTGATTACCGATGTAGCGACAGGCGTAGATCGCGCGATAGCTTCTGTCAAACGTCTCTCATATAATGTATTGGTTGACAGTGAGATTGTTGTCGCGTGGCTGTCGCGTTTCTGTCGCTTTTTTACGTAATTAGGCCACCGATCAGCAGAAACAATACTGTGAGAACTTCCCAGATGTTTATACTTAATGTTCAACTTCCATTGATAATCACATTTGGCAGATGGATTGGTTGTCACAGTAGGATGTTTGCTGTAGTATTTTTGTTCATTCGAGATATTTTGTCTGTTGTTGTTCAAGTGTGAAATTGATACTTTTGCCCGAGATAAACGCTCAGCTTTGCATTATGAATGTGAGGAAATTATAAATAGAGAGTAACGCATCACTATGAAAAATTTTAACTACCAAAAACATTCCGACTGAAGAAACGACGATATCGAGCCTTTCTATATTTAAAAAATTATAAATTGTTTTCTTTTACATATTAGCTAATGAAACTTTCGCAAAACATTTTATTTTTACTTGATGTTATTTAATTATAATTTGACGGCACGGTGCACTGTGATTGAGGGATTGACCGCTGCGCTACGTGTCGCGGGTTCGATTCCTGCACGGAACAAATATTCGTTTGATCTACATATAGTTGTTCCGGGTCTGGGTGTTTGTCCATGTGAATATTTTTGTTTGTAGACGTACCCACGATACAGGTTATATTGTATGGTATATAGTGTGTTGCTTGTGACATTTAAAAAAAAAGGTTTATTGTATTTAGTAGTGTCATCACAAAGAATGACAGGATTACAAAAAGAAGCATTTATGTGTTTGAAAATCATAGTTCCTTTTCCAAATTGCATAAACTAGCTGGTTAATGATTTGCTTGTAGTGATTCGACTTTATTTGAGAACAAGGGCATACTTTCAGAGCATGAGCGATTTAAAATGACATCATGGACGTTCACGTTACAGGTACTTGGCGTCGGCCCAGATGCCAGTCAGCAAGAAATAACGACGCGCTGGCGAAAACTGTCGCGGGAGAACCATCCTGACAAAGTGAAAGACGAGAGCGCACGCAAGGCTGCCCAGGAACGCTTCATGGAGATCCAACAGGCATACGAAATTCTGTCAAACAGCAAACACAGGAGGAGCCGACGGAACAAGAAAGATAATTCTGAACCGAAAACAGTTGTAGTGGACATGTAGGGCCAGGAGAATTACTTTGAGTATGTGTGTGACACCTTGAACAATTTTTGTGAAAGGTTGTTTATCATACTCAGAAGGAAATTTTTTCTGGGAATTTGGATGCTAGCTGGTTATTATTTATCCATAAAATTGCCACGACCTTCCTTTGAGAACCTCGTGTAAGTATTCAGCGTCCAAAACTCAGTGTTGAAAAAAGTGGTATTCACACCATGATTTAACTTTTGAACAATCGTATATATCACCGTAAGTGTTATGCATTCTTTCTCAAGTCATTTCTTAATTAACTTCAAGTAAAATATGTGTATTTATTCAATATTATTCAAATAAAATAGAGGGTAAGATAAAAAAAGGATACGCACAATGCAATATCTTTTTGTAGTCATAAGTTACTTAATAAACCATTTTTCTGGTATGTTGGGCTATTAGGAGTCGAATAGCATTGTATTAATGCATTCGTTGGCTTGGTACATTCGGCCAAATGACTGGTATTGATGAGCTTAGATTTGATGTTGTTAAATAAGTATAAACATATGTATATGTAGAGGATTCAAGTAGTAGATTTCATGTTTATTATAGTATATTTATTGTGCTACTACAGCGATTTTAAATCGTTTCTTTCGCAATATATCAAACATCAATTTTTAAAATATGTGTCTATATAATTGTGACCGCATTTATTGGATGTCGTTTTCTTCTGACGCACTTGTGTAAATTCCTCTTAACAATCTGGATTTGATGACAATTAATGACTGCGTTTTACGTGCCCATTGGCCCTGTCAGAGCTTTTCACAGTCAAAGAGCCCAATGCGGTCCATACGTAAAATTGAGATTGTTAAAAGAAAGTGAGATTTGGGCGTATACGGATTTTACTAAGGTCAGTCTCAATGTATACTTCTAATTCGATGTGTTTTCTAGAATCTCTGGTGTTATAGAAGTTGTCATTATATCTCTGGAAGAATCTCTGGCATTACAGTAGTTGCCATTTAATAATTAATTAATAAGAGCATATTCCCAATGTACTGTGGGTAAATAATGGTTCTGAAACCTACTACAGTAAGTTAATATTAAGTCGATGGATTTGTGTATTCACTTTTATTCCTCTGTTAAAAGACATCATCCTATCTTTAACAGATTATGACCTCGAATAGTTTATTATATATATTATATTGATGGAAAATAATGAGTCCAATGTATTGTGTTTTATGCATTTATTTCACCAAATGTATTTAATTTGTATAAATTGTAAACCAGTTAGCTTTTTAAAATTATCATTAGTATTAATTATTATATAGAATATTTTGGAATTGTAAATTAGGCGAAACGCGAAGCCGTCCATTTTTAGTTCAGAACTAAGTTTTGAACAATTAAGTTTATTATATTATTTATTAAACGAAAATACTTAAATTATTATACGTATAATAAGTTGCTGTCAGTTTGTCGATATATATAATGTTTATATAGATCAATTATTTGTTCAATCATTGCTAAAATAAGATTATACACTCTGTGTAATTATCTCCTAAGTCTTCCCAACACTGATACTCTATGTTAGACTGGTTGATAAACATTTTGCGGCTGCTGACACTCGTAACGACCCATGACCGACTGCTTAACGTGCTTTCCTAGGCAAGTAGGGGTCTCGATGTGTGAAAAATTTTACGACTGATCTGACGCGCGATGAGCGATGGTTACTTAACTACAAGTATTTCTATTTTGCTCAATGTAATATGTATCTAATATGGTAGTGTAAATCGACCATTTTCTGTCTAGGTCGTCGCAATATGGTTATTCTGGTAGTTGATCAATTACTGGTTAGTAGTATGTACATGTTTTTAGAAGATCTTAATTTTCCTTAACTTTTTAAGGTCACAAATTATTACTTACCTCAGCTGTCAAAATATTATTGCGTTTGTATTTAATATTCTAAGACTGATGGTAGTTTAGTTATTGTCAAAGATGTAGGTATATATTTATGATAATTATATTTATTATTAGATAGTGTCAATAATTTTTACAGTCAAAAGATACTTTTTTTTACCATGTTCGTTGTATTTTTAGTACTTTATTTTACGATTTATAATATTAGGTAACAATAATTTATTTAAGATTTGTTGGGTGGATAACCAGACTGCATTTTGTTAACATTCAAAGTTATTTATTTTTGATTTAAACAGCGTGTAGGTAGGTACTTATGTTTTTTTATAATTTCTTTTGAGAATTTTCGGCATGTTTATCGTGTACATTTTGTTTAATTTTTCTAAACTTTATAAACACATGTATATGGTGTCAAATTATTAAATAAATGTATTACTCTTACTTAGTTGTTTCTGTGTATTATTTACTATCTTACTTAGTACTTATCTTCGGTAGCCAGACTATATTCTTAATATTATAGCTGAGTCTCCAAACCTTTTACCTACATATTTTATCTTTCCGTCCTTTCTTTGACAGTTTAATCTTATTTTAACACTAGGTTACTCTACGATACTAAACAAACTAGTTTACACTCTAATAACGCAAGTGTCGAAACCGCGTCGTGGCACAACTTTTCTTGTGTTCAGTCCAGTGTTGTTTTCACAGGTGTTGCCTAAACCTGGTGGTGAATTACGATAGTTGGACCGGACACATTATTTTACTAAGTTTATTCATTTATAGGATGTGCTAAAACCTATTAATCAATGGGTACATGAAGAGCCTTTGACTATAGCAGATATTTACAACTCGATCCTTAATCGCGATGTCTATTAAAAGCGTTTTCCCGTTGATGAGTGGTGACTACTACGGAGTTAGGAATCCAGGATATCACCTTTGAGCCTATTTATGTCTTTTATGTGCATAAGATTGTAATTTGTATAGATACTGTGTGTGTTTATATGTTATGTGGATGCCATGGAGCTTTGTGTTGAGTTTGGGTGGTCTAGTGTTAGAATATTAAATAAAACAACACATTTCTGAACTTAATTAGGGGTTTATTATTAAAATTATAGAATTAGGACGCCAAAGATAGGTTACATTAATTTATAGTTATGGATACAGTTACAGTTAGGACCTAGAAGAATCTAAAGTAGGGTCAAAATGTTCTGTTAATACATTTTAGAACATGAATGCGTCGGTGTATGTGGCGGTACTGCGACGACGGGGGCGAATGCGAAGCCCGCAGACTTCACACAGGCACCAGTTTATGTAGCCCTCGGGATCGCGCGTCGACTCCTCGGGTTCTTCGCTGACGGTGTACATGTCTTTAACTGGAGAATCCTTAGTGTTCTTCTGCCGGTTCGCCGGCGGCGGACATACACACATGGCCGTAATCTCTGCAACCACAACAATAAAAATATTATTAAGCTTCACTAACAAAAATGTTTGGTTCGCCTGGGCACTGTGGAAAACACTCGATCTTTAAGACATTTTACGTATTTTATTAACTAACCAACTTTTGTTTGAGACTTTATTCGCACGGCCTACATTACGAAGCCCAGTAAACAGTTAACACCATTACACGGCGAAATAAATAATTGGAGCCTAATAAATTATTGTTAAATCTTAATACAGGTCACTGATAATTTATGGGATACACAGGGATGCACTTACTTGGAAAACTTTAAAGAGATCACCAGGGGAGGAAACGGTCTCGTCCACAAGGGGCGAGCGGCAAACGCAACAGTGACTAATTTATTAAAGAGCGGTCAATGCACCCAGGTTGGGCCAAATCTGCGTTATTGATCGATGTCCGCGCAAGTGCAGTTCGAACCATCGGTCACAATCACCTGTATGCGTAGTTCTATACCAAATATTAATATGCTACAACAGCGTTTTGGCGGGGACGAGATGAGTTCCGGTTAGTACCGGGACACACTGAACGATATCAGCAGAACAGAATTATAGAAATCTTTTTACTGCCACAGCACAGTTATTACTTAGAATTAAGTTATTTGTAATCGACGATGGACAGGAAAAATTTACCAAGCGACAATTTTGGTCGATATTGAGTTATATATATCCAGTGTCGGTTTAACCACTTAGCAAGAGTAGCAATTGCTACGGGCCTCGCGCTAAAGGTGGTCCCGCGTATCCCACCACCGCCTAGCGTTACACCTGTTTTCCGACTAAAATAATCCACATCAGACAATCGGTAACCGATTATTTTGTTGGCGAAAATAAAACACAGAATTTCATACGGTAAACGCACAAGTTCTACAAAAAGTCACTTTATACTTAGGAGCCCATAGCAAATCAAGGGCCCCTCGATAGAATTTACTACGGGCCCCGTGCTTGCTTAATCCGGCACTGTATATATCATTAGAATCAGAAAAAGAATCTGGTACTACTTAAGTACGATATTATGTGTAAGTAATGGCTTTTTGAAAAGCACGTCCCACGGTCAAGTTCTCTACAGGACAAATATTTTTATCTAATTTCACATGCATGTACACCCAGATGGAGCATGCAAAATTAATGCCTGGTTTTTTAGAGACTGGTTCACTTTACATATACCTAACAGAGGGTATATTCATATACTATTATTTGGGACGTATATATATTTCATTTTTTTCTGCATCGTGGATGCAGTAACACAAATTACACATGCACAAAGAACACGACTCAGAACAAATGATTGTTGGTAGGTGAAACTAAATTTTGATCCACGCGAGAAACGAACTTACGACTCATAACATAACAAATCATCTCGATTGTATTCCCCTGGGTTAGGCAGAGGTGTACAATTGTACATCCACATTTCGCCGATGCCGTTATTAAGTCCCATTTAATACGGGACGACCCTATTACCATCTACCTAATATCTACATCTAATTTATATACACAAAATCACAATAACACTGCCCGACCCGAGAATCGAACCCAGGACCTCACGCTCAGCAGACGCGGTTGCGACCACTAGACCAATGAGACAGTCATCAACTTACGCGCAACATAGCGCAGTCAAGTCAAGTGGTTACATATCTACTTCCAACTTATTTAAACTCAACCGTTGGACGTCGGAATGGCTACATATCGAAAGCCATTTTACCAAGAATTTTACCGAGAATTTTCTAACAGAAAAACTTATTTTGGTTCAAGCTAGCGGGGTCCTTGGATTATACATATATGCACCAGAGTAAACCCACGACGTGGGTCCCTGGCACGGAATGTGTTTGAATTTAATCAAAAAGTTTCGTTGTTTTGTGATGTGCGTGGGCGTATCATAATATGAATAAAATTCCCGACTTCGACATTTTTAAACGTTCCATCATTAATATTATTCAATATATTTAGTCTACTTATTACTATGGACCTACACGTGACCAGAGGCCTATTTTGTGGTCAAAGAATCAGCATTGCCATACAGCGTGGCAACGCTGACAATCTTCTGCTGATTGACAGCGATGCGGACATGTAAATTGATGTGTAATGTAATGTAAATAATTTTTAATTTTCTAAATATAGTGTAGATATATTATAAGTAGTTCATGGGCGCCGGGAGGGTGGTGCAAGTAGGTGCACTTGCACCCCCCTGGCCTGAAAGAAAGTACATATTAAAAAAACTAGAATTTATCTCTGAGGAAATTAAAACTAATTTTATCGTTTACACAAATAAAGCAATAAACGAAATAAATAAAGCTCTGTGCTCTTATTCTATTGCTAGTTTTATATTGGTTTGGTCTAAACCCATCTTTAGTGCACCCCCATATAAATAATCCTACCGGCGCCCATGAAGTAGTTAATGTTATCATGGAAATGCAAGTCCTTATTACTAAATGTATAAGTACTTAGTATTCAGTGCTATTACTGGATGATAATATTAATGAAAAATGAAACAAAACAATAGGTATGTAATAACCACACTTTTTACAATTAACAAATCTTGTTCGTTATTTGAGTCCGATTCGAAGATTTTTCCTGTAAACACACACACCCAGTCTTGGAAAAAACGATTTATAGGTCCATGTGCCGATCCCGCGACCCATAGCGCAGAAGGTATAATCATATCGCTATATCATACTATAGGCAAGATACCGCCGAATACTGCACTGTGCCACGTCAGCATCCTGTAGTCATGTGGCATGCCACAGCAGCCTTAAATCCTGAAGCGTAAAGGGACAATGTGCAATATCGAGACAACTGCTTAAGACTTTATACGTAAAACAAATGAAGCCGGTGACGAGGTTAGATGACTACAACAAAAATAAATTCCGAAATTTTGTGGTAAATAGTTTTCTTTCTAAAACTCACTTAAACATAATCTCTTGCAAATTTTTGGTAAAAAATAAGGTTTCTGTATTTATATAAACATGATAAATAAATAATTTATGCACTAGTCAGAATCATATTTAAGATATCTAGCCCGTGTATATCTGACTTATTTTATTTCCGCTAACCTGTTGAGACAGAGAGAATTTCTGGATTCACCCAATAGAATTTCTGTATTCATCCGCCCAGTGTATGCACAACTCAATTTGTAATCCCTAAATCAATAAAGCTATGTAGGTTCTATATTTATGTTTCGACGCACTACCTATATAAAACCATTGCCTGCTATATGTATATATGTATATGCGAACCAAGGGTGGTTATTTATTTATTACAGTTGCTTAAGTCGTGCTTCATAAAATCTCACTTAGTTGTGAAACTGTATCATAAAGTAAGTATAACAACACATCAGCGGCGTGTACAGAATTTCTAGAAGAACATTTTAAAAGCTTACTTACCAGTAATTCTTACTGCATGTTGGTATTGGTTCGTCGTCTTGTCGATTAAATAATGATGTATGTGATTTGCCACCTCGAATATCTTAGAATAAATATTTATCTGGGTTATTTAGGGCAGGCAGTGTCTTTTTGTCTTTATGCACACCACACCAACGATAATGTGGGTGTATGAGACATATTAAAAATCGATAAGTGATGAGAGTAGAGGGAGGCCTTTGCCCAGCAGTGGGATAGTATTAGCCATAAGCACATCTTACCACGCCCAAACAAAATAAGGCCTCAAACCCCTACGGTTGGTAGTCGCTACGCCGTCGCTGCCGTTTAATTGATAACCGTAGAGCGGTTTTAATCGGCGATGTTCACTACGAGTATATACTGAAAGTAGACAACCAGTCTAACCATAGGATGTAGGAATTTTCTAATAACCAAGATGTGGAGGTCAGACGGCAGTCGCTCTGAATTATAAGTTACTAACGCATTTCGTTGCAAAAACACTTGTTACCTTGCATATCTGTAGCTCCAAGCCAGGAAGGTTCTACATGTCGTTTCACTTACCTGATTGAAACCGGGGTTAAATAAATCAATAACCACAGAAGAAATATTTTAATGAAATATAAAGTACAATACAAAATAGATACTGTAGAATTTTAAGGAGGTACCTACTGTTACAAGAGGTTTCATTTTTATGACTACTGTATAGCAAGGTGAATATTTAAAGATTTCCAATGTACAAATACATTGGAAATTGCCGAGTTCAGCATCACGATTTAAATCGATATAATTATGTACTCGACAGATGGGCGGTTTGACTCGTCGGGCTGCGTCTTGCCGTTCTTGCTGGTGTCCTCGCGAACCACATTGTCGAGCACCTGGGCTATTTCTTGCTGCGTCAGGTACTCCTCAGTGCGTCGATTGATTTTCTCTGCGAGGCTGGCCTCGTCAGTTGGCTGGGTAGCGGTGTCCGTTGCTGGTTGGCTGGCGTTTTCGTTAGGCGCGCTCATTTCTGTAAATAGAAAAAGCTGAATGTTAAATATTAATTTTATAATATATTATGTTTATTTTTATAATATTGCTAATTTTCGTACATAAAGTCTGCCCCATTGATCAAGCGCGACTATTGAGCTTAAGGTCTTGGGTTCGATTCCTGAGTTGGTCATTTTTTCTGAATGAAAATTCTCAGTAGATGCAAGGAGTTTTGGAACTGTGCTCGGTAGATGGTAATAGATTCACCCCTAGTACATAGGACTCAATAATAAATAAATGTGCGTGTGAAATAGTCTCCGCCTATACCTTCACTATGTTATGTTATATGTACCTATAACTGAAGCTGTGGATGAACCCAACCCCACGGGTGCCAACAATGTCTGACAATATTAACTGCGTCAATTACCTGAACAAGGGTGTACATCGTACTTCTTAATAAAAAGTTAAATCGCAATATTGGGAGAAATATGATAGACTAACAATAATTCGCCTACTTGTTTAATTACGCTTTACACAAAACACAAAAAATTATCACAACGGACTACATTAGGCTTTAAGGCTTTTATACCTACAATCACTAGACCTAAGTTCACTACTCTACAACTAATAGTCCCCTAACAAAACTGTGCAATGAACTATTGCTTTGGCTGCAAAGCTATGAAGGTATCTCGCTTGGCAAACGGGTTGCATAGCAGCGCACATACCGCAAAGCGATGCACATCTTCATTGAAATTTAAAAATTGAAAAAGTAACTCGCCCCTCCCTTGTCATAACGTAAGGAAGGGCGTGACCTATCATTTACTGATGACCACACAATCAAATAGACAAGTCAAGTGTTCTAAATACGGTACGAAACATTAAAACTGAATAAAATACTGAAGTAAACTACGCACAGACTTAATATTAGGGAGGACCCCACCCTTTACCTAGTCTAAAAATTAGTTAAGGTTTGGATTCACAGATCTTTATCTACTACTCGAAATTAATTGCCAACACAGCTGATAAAGTTTAGAATATTAATGAGTACTTACTGGATTGAAGATATCCGGTGTTTTTCAGATTTATAAGATTTTTTTAATAGCGACGGTCCGATCGTCTCGACTCCCGAATGCGATTGTATTGATTGATGCAAGGCGTCGCCGGCTCGTTACATTGCGCAAGTGCATTTCAGGAGGCTAAATATACGGGGTCATTTATGATCGCGCTTGTTAGCGATGGCCGTATAAACGGAAAAATACTGATATTAAACAGGAAATAGAAAATATAAATATCTATTTTATTTATATACTACAAAAGTAACGACCAATAAGCAAAATATTGTTTTGGCTGCCAGAAAGAAAAGTTTACAATGTTGGTAAACTTTTTTAGCTCCATAATAATTAATTATTTCATTTATAAAGGTACTACTTAGTACCATAATAAGATTAAATAATTGATAAGACATAAAAGTAATTTGTTAGTTAAAATTTGCGAGTTGGCGCCGAGCATGCTTAATTTATTTTATCTAGGGGAGAAGCGGTCCTAGTCCTTATATTCGTAGTGTGCGCGGTCATAAATCATCCCGTGTGTTTTACTTTAAGGGCGTGTTTCCACTTGACTACTTGTTGCTCAACATTACTTTTATGACTCGTATATTAGATCTGGCAACACTGAAACGTAGTAACTATCCAGTTAACTGTGGCGTTAGTGAATAATAAATCTTAACGAGTTTTTTCAGTGTTTTATACCAACTGTTATTTAGATATGGATATCGGACATGGACACAACCAATTTGCTTATTGTGAGGGGTTTTGATCAATCTGCATGGTCAGATTGATTAATAATCACCACATTTAATGACGTGAAGCGACAGTTGTGAAGAAAAAAGTACAATGGAAAAATAAGGACTTGGAATTATGGGACTTGGGCCTGCCCTTGAATGGTATACCAATGGACGGGACTTTTTAAATAAAATATAAGTTAGTTCTACGACTAAGTTGAAATGTTATATTTGGAGTTACGTCGTTATCAAAGTGATCTCAATGTAACATTGTTATATATTATGTATGTACGGGTCTTTGTAACCTGTAACATAGCATCGCATCACGCCTGAATAGACCGTACCGGCCGACCGGCTAACTATAACTTTCTGGGCTACATTAGGATCACTTTTATGACAGTATGATTCCGAACATACTGAAATTTGACCTTACTCGTAGAACTAATTTATATTCTACTTCTTTTTCTATTGAGTCGTCACGAGCTATCATCACATGGAGATCGCTCCTGCTGTAGTGGAAAGATTAACCAGTCACCAATGATGTTATCAAGGCTGACTGCTCAGGGTGCTCCAGACGATCTCATGATATGTCACTCGTGGAAGCTCTTTCCTTGCACCTGACCTTGTATCTATTCTTCTGAAAAGCCCTATCCATCGATGTGTAAATTATTTTTATTGCAAATGGTGAGCCTAATGCTTTTTCAAAAATATTTGATAAAAGAAACTAGTAAGAATAAGCCTGCAAGAAACCTTTCGGTTTAATAAATCGCGAAATTTGTATTTTTAAATTATCTTGAAATTAAATCGATTTTCTTTGTAACGAGAAGATATTATAATTGAAGTCAGAGTCATATCTTTATTTCAAGGTAAGATCGATAGGTATTACTTTTCAAGAATATCTATCGATTTTATCTTGAAATAGGGATTTTATCTTGAAAAAGAACTTTCATAATAATAAAGAATATATATCTAATAAATGATACCTGTTTTTCTTGGTATCAGTTAATTGAAGAAAGGAGGTGGTTTGGACAACTGAGTTCCAAGCAGATAAGTTTTGAGATGTTAACCTGCATGGGCTGCGGTCGTGTCTTGGATAAGGGTCTATTTCTTGCTCCCCGAACTTCTCAACGCGACAGTTAGATGACAGTCCCGGCAGACGAAAACTGCAGCCATTCAAAGTTCGAAAACCCCTAGTCCCGTAGTAGATCCCCTAGTAATTAGCTGTAACCCAATTACTAGGGAATCCCATTTTGATATTCGTAAAATATTTCATGGTAGCCACATCTGGTTCAAATAACAGCTCTGTGATATTAGACAAATCAAAATAATTTTGTTTACTTAACACCGTATCCTGATTCAATTAGGAAAAAAATAAGATAGCCAAAAGCCTCCTCTAGCTATTTTTTTTTACTTGCTTAAACTACTGACAGGACATCACCCCAGCATGTGGTTCAATCAATAAAACTGCTACATTTAGACGAAGACTTTCCAAAAACTTTTATTTCACACACACACAGAAGGGAAGCACATTTTCATTTAAGATATGATCAGTATAAATGTATAGGTAAAAACAAGGTATATCCTTTTTAAAATTTTTGGTAATGGTAAACGTTAAAAATGTTTAAAACGTTGTCTAAAAATTTCCACAATATCACATTGAAACAAAATTATTAAGTAATGGTATTGTTTGTTATTCATTTTTGTATTTTTTTTTATTGACACAGTATAAGTAGTTAGTTTTAAAATTAGATATAAGTTCAAGTTGTTTAAAATTTAATTGCATTTATGGTGTTGTACAAAATTTACACGATTTTGTAAAATAAATCCAGGAATATACTTAAAATTTCATAATAGTTAATTTTAGTTATATAAAAAAAATACATGGGTATTGAACTTGGATTGTCTCGATACCTATTGTGAAAAAAGTAAAAAGTAATGATTTTAGGCGCCTGAGTTGAAAGTGGAATATTATAGAAGTAGAAGAGACCACACAATGGAATACAACATCAAGTGTATCTAAGTAAGACACATAACAGCAATCAAGCGCAACATAGACAGTCTTTGCATTTTACGAGTAAATTTCGTGTCGAATTTACGCTCGAAAGGGTCCCAGGACCCGTACATCGGGATGTCGAACCCCCCAACGCCGCTGATAGTTGGAACGGGGCCACCACCGCTGCGGGCCGCCTTTCCACTCTTGCTGCTTTTCCCTTTGAAACAGTTCCAAGAGCACGACAAACGTTTATCCATTCTATAACCAAAAAAGCTGTATGTTAATATAATGAGAGTACATTAATACTACTACTTCAAAAAGTATTAGTAGGGGCATTAATATCTAAGTGCTGCTTATTCGTGACCCCTGATATAATATAATATTCTGCGTTTTTCTAGTTCGTTGCGCCTTATATTACGTTAAAAAAAGTACAGAACAGTGAAAGTACTGATTACCCACGGTATTCGAGAAAATCGGCTTTTTGATTTCCCTAATCTCCTTGTAAAAAATAGCATTTAAATTCTGTTTTTATATTATTATCAAGTATCGACGATTTCGAGCATTGCCCTCGGCCGGCAGCCGTCGCGACCCGGGCGACAGACGAGTTAGTTAATTAATTTCGGTGGATGTTTAAGAATGTCGCTGAAACACTCGAGGGGTCTAGAATACTTGAGTTGCTTTGTGTACAAAGCACCCGCAACACAAGTTCGTTTATAAAAAAAAATCACAGGTCAAAGGGCACATGGGCGGGGTCACGTGATCGCTCTTCTTAAATTTAGGGATGATTTGGAATAAATGTGATAAATAAAAAAAATGTTATTAGATTTTAATTTCCACTTACTTGATTAAGTTCTAAGCTTTACGGGGACACCAACGACGGAGATTTGTTTTTCACGTAAAATAATGTACGGACTGTGTTGACCGGAACTAAGTTAAGCTGCAGTTGTCAAAATATATTGATTAATGGTGCAAGAAGCCATTGCGTACTGCGCAGGTGTAGTTCAGTGTATTCCTATGTTCATTCTAGACGATCTGGGACAGACAGCAACAAGAGTAATGACGAGCAAACGATTGCTTGACTTTACTTTGAAAAAATGTATGGTAGCAAATTTTTAAGTGTATGTTAAATTCATCATTTTATTTTATAAATCGTATTCTTATGTACTAAGGACTATCAATACCTACTAAATAAAAATAAATGTTGGCGAATTATGCGTCGGACACGGCAAATACACTTCGCCAATCGTGTCGGTTTATCATTGCATGTTTTACTTGGCACCGACTTCAATATTTTTCAACTACTATATTGTATAATTAAAGATTAATTTTTTTCTTTTTAGTTATTAGTTTTGTTTTTGAGTTTTTTTGAGTCGGTTTTAATTTTTTGTTAAAAAATGTAGTTATTTTACAATTTTGAGTGATGGGTAGACCTAGTAAGGACGCTTCTCTTAAAAAACTTTACAAAGGTCAAATGTATGTTGCCCCAAGTCGAGTGAAAACCTTAGACGGTATTGCACTATGTGATTTTAAAATCAAATAAATTACTTAGCCGACCACATGATGAAAACGCATTACGAGAAATGAAAAGATTAAGACGACTATTGTAACTAATACTGTGATATTCTTGCCTTTTAGAGGTTTAAAATGAGCCCAAACTCGAGGGGTTTACTAGTAGCTACTGAAGAGTTCCACCATCTATCTCCTGGCTCCATCATCAGACCCTCTATACCAAATGTTTTATACGGGACTCATCAAAATATATCGAGTGATCCCAAACTCGGAAGTTTTATTCCCTAAATCCTTACCGTTGAGGAGTACTTTGACATCCATCATCAGCTCAGCGTCATGAAATGATGATTTTCAGACGCCAACCCCTGACTTATTAAGAAAAAAAAACTCAAACGCGCTATTTGTCCTACAATATTTGAGGGTATCCCTCGATTTCCCTAGGATCCCATCATTAGATCCAAACTTGGTGACAATGAGACCAACTTGGGAGCATACTCTTTCAAACAAAAAAAGAATTTTTAAAATCGGTCCATAGTTGACGGAATGATCGCGTAACAAATATAAATAAAAAAAAAGAAACACACAGTGGAATTGAGAACCAACCTTAATTACATATATAATTTAATAAAAAAGTGTATTAAACATATGTAATTTAAAAATATATTATTATAATACAGAAACAAACGACCTTAAAAAGATACACATTATACACAATCTACAGATTTTATTCTCTGTGAATATCTCATCATTTTTGAGAGTGATGTAGGTACTCGCGGTATCTATGCAACCAGTCGTCTGAAGCCTAACTCCGATTTAGGGTTAGTCTGAAACTGATTCATCTGGACACGAAAATAATAAAAGTTCTTTATATTCTTACTTTATCTGTTATCTGTGGAGACCAAATATATCTCGGTAATAATCTACAAACCCCAAGCCGCCTGCCAAGCGTGGGTATTATGGCACCCCCCCTTGGGGGAGGCCTTCGTTCAACAGTGGACGTCTTCTGGCTGATGATGATAATGAATAATCTACAATAATGAATTCGATATTTCATTTGGATTTCAATAAATATATTTTCAGTTTACTTTTACTTTCAAAAAGTTGTCAACCTTTATGTATGTACTAAACAAGCCTGTGGTGTATATTTTAAGGGTGATTAAAGGAGAGTTATTTGTAGCTTACCACTGTAAAGGTGTCGCATCTCTATCATAGTGACGGCCATCTTATTCTCTACTCTTTCTTTCTATTCTATAACTACAAATATGTATTTTACTGGCTGCTGCTTGCTTGCTTGCCATATAGCTGCTCTCTTGAGAACTCGGGATTTCCTGGTAAAAGTATTGGGATACCGTGGATTCACTGCTCCCGAGAAGATGATGATTGAGAGTTTTTATATTATAGATACTAGAGCAAGGGCCTAGCAATTTCTGACGCTCCGATTGGTCCGTTTCGTGCTCTCCACCAATCGGAGCTCCGAACGCGTTCGATGCGTTAAATCGAATTTGCCAAAAGAAACTTACACTAGGGCCTCTGACCTTTGGAGCTAGTGTTTTTGTCATGTGGTGAGAGTAAGTAAGTAAGTAAGCTCAGTAAGTTCGCCAAAACTCGTTGATGACCGAGTCAGAAATTGCTAGGCGCTTGCTCTAGTATCTATAATATAAAACCTCTCAATCATCATCTTCTCGGGAGCAGTGAACCCATATTCTGTTCAACCTGGCCAACCAAATGAGTGTAAAGTCACCTAGCCGTGTACTAGGAGGTAATAAATGATAAGTATTGCGCGTGAATGTTAGGGCTGGCAGAAAAGGTCTCTAAGTAAAATTAATGCGATAGTATAATTAGTGCGATAAGAGATCGTTAAGGATTGAAAGAAGATTTAGTGACAAAAAAGTGGTAAAAGAAAATATGCTTCGATGGATGAGAGGCGATTAACGAAAGGGATAAATAACGCGATTGTTTGTAGTAATACTAGGAGGGGACGCCCAAGAAGAATTTATAAGGACCTCGTTGGTGATGTCCTTCAAAAAGGTCAGGTGCGCAATACTTACTTACTTATTAAGAAGTAACGATGCATTAATGGTTATGCAAAAGGGTTATATAAGAATCGTAGTAAGTTGCGTTCAGTAGTATTATATACAATATTTCAGACTATAATTTTGTATGATCAATATAAATTCTGTAGGCTATGTTATCGTTTTCGTCTAGGTCCAGACTATATATAGACTATAACTGACTTTTTAATATAGTCTAAGAGAGACTAGGCTCGCTGGCTAAACACACAGTAGCTAATAAACTGGTATGTTTTATAGACTTCTGTTTCCTTTATCTCATGTTCAGTACTTAGATGTGCCTTAACGCTGGTTGGTACCCATCTAACCGCTACCATAGCCGTCTTCAGCAAAAGCGGAGGGGTAGTGGTTTCTATCCTGTTGTATAGCGTTTCAGATCATCCTTGGGGGTAAAGGAAATTGACTCTCACCGTTCTCGCGGTGTTCCCAGTAGCATGAGACCATTTCGTACTACCGATTCCGTCTGTTGTCGCCATAACTCACGCTTTTTTCAATATAACATTTTTGAAAATAAATAGTAATTTTGCGGTAACGAATTAAGTTTTATTTTTGTTATGATTATTCTATGTGACCACTTTGAATGTTCCAGGGTATGTGACGCTTATGGTACACACCAGATAACTTGTTACTTTGCGTGTCCTACTTTCACACAATATGTCGCCCCTCTATGCACTTGAGCAATATTTATCTCTTTTGTTGATTCCAAAGTTAACGACACAGAGTGAAATCATACAGAACAATTATACTTGTTTACATATTTTCATTAAGTTTTGTGGCTTCATCTTTCGTTCACACTAGCATTGTTCCTCAGATTCGAACGAAATTGTGTATGGGACTAAAAGGAACGAACCGTTTGTTTACATTTTTTGCTGCGCCTTCACTCATGGATGAATCATTACTTCGTTCATCTTTAGTGTATACTTTGGATGAAACGAAAATGAACGGCAATCTATACATTTAAATTTGGCGCAGAGGTTTACCGATCGACTGCTGTTACGTCGTAGGGGACTCCATAATCGTACACATCTAATTGACAAACATTCTAAAAATAAGAAATTTACCAAAATTTTAAATAAGTTATTAAGTTCCTGCTTAAAATTTCTAAACAATGAAATCAAAAATTGCTCAACTTTAATATTTCCCCCTCAAAGTCGCTTTACTGTTAATATGACCCCTCAAAATAGCTTTACTGTTAATATGACCCCCCCAAAGTCGCTTTACTGTTAATGTGACACCCCCATAGTCTTTGGCTGCGACCGCGCCAGGGTACATACCCCCCGTCTTTGATATATTTATTACTGGGTGTTCATAATTAAAACAAGCACTTTATTTAATTTTTATTTATCATGGTACATGTACCTACAATTGGACCGCATTAAAGCGGTACCAATAATTACAGAGAAAAATGAATTTAATTATATGTTAGCCATGTAATTTAATACATTATATTTGATAAAATGCATTTGATCAACTACTAGACATCAATTAATTAATTATATCCACACAAATGTACTTTAGAAGGAAAAAGATCGGCGCCCAATTTAAAATAATAAAAGACTGTAATCATAATGTTGAGGATTAAAACTACTAGGAATCCATCTTCAACAATATGTAATATTTATAAGAATGACTTTTGTGTGGACATAATAAGGAATCTATAACAACATCTATAGTTATGAATTGTATACCTATTTCATTTTAATGGCACAAAACAATTTAGAACTTCTGAAATAATATAAAAAAAAAACAATATAATTACATGGTATTTCATATGTGAGTAGTTACTACTACATACAAATATAAATTGGAAATTACTACGTATAATAATATATTATAAACAATAGCGTAATTATTTACATGTTACATGGCAAACGAAGGAGTTTGGTCTTATATGAAATAATAATCTAAAGTAATAAAAAATTGCATTTTAGTTGGAAGTTGAGCTTAATTTGTGCTAACAGGGATTTCCCCTTTAAATTCATGTCTTTTAAGCTTTGCTATACATAAGAATAATTAAGGACCACACCGGCAACATGCAACATTAGCGACAGTACAAAGTTCAGTATTCTACCGACCTGCGTAATACATGATCCGCGTAAATTACATCAGCTAGTTTAAGTGTAAATTGTGATAAATAATGTAGAATAGAAAATAACGTATCGATAAGATGCCCTGGAGGCTATTGTACGGAAAGGTATTAGAAGGATAAAACGAAAGCTCAGTTAAAAAAAAACTTTTGTAAAAAAAGGACGGACTCGATGCAAGTCCGCACAAAGGACCACCTATCCCCTTGTGTCTGTAACCTCACAAATTTGACTAGCTTTAAAAATGTTTGCCTAGAGGAGACTGCCAAGGGGTAGAAAATAATATAGATATATGTAATAGATAATATTATAGATAGAGAAAGAAAGGACACCCCCAGTGAGAGAATGTGAGAAAGGAGATGAGCCCAACTCGGTTAGAAGTTGACTCGATTATTTACGCACACCACAAATTAGCTGATGTTCACATTTACGCCGATTTACATGTGTGCCGTTCATGTGTTCCGTAAATGCAGCTAAGTATAGATTAGGTCGATGGGATGCTGAAGTTTGCACTGCCGAGGACGTTGCAAACTGCAGGTGTGGTGTGTTCAAGGCTGAACATTTAGTATGTACATTATAAACATTTGCAGGCATAGAGTGGGAGGTAAACGATGCAAGACGCGGCCATTGGATACTATTATGAAGGTTGTCAATGCCCGAGGTAAAAATTTAGAATGTACCAAAATGCATTGCTGACAACCCTAGCTACCGTTTAAATAAAATGGCAAGATAACATTAAAAACTTACGGTAAAATGAGCTTTGTATACGACATGCATCAATTCAAATTGTCATAAAATGTGTGAATATTCTCTACTATTATATTGTAATATATTATCGTTTAAATAGTGTATGACTATAAATATGGAATATACGATTGACACATTTTACATAATATTTGTTTATAAATGTTTTGCTATGCTACATATCATTTATATACTTTGGGAATGTATCGGAAATAATTTATAATGTTGAAAATTAACGCACACAACTATACCAAGAATGGGCGAATTGGAACAGAGTACAGTATTTATTAGACATCAATGGCAATTGTTTACTCGCAGTGTCCACAATGCATGCGAATCTTACTCTACACCTTTCGTCCACTGGTTGTAAATTAAAATTAAACTAATTATCACAGTTTTAACATAAAAATAAACACGCTAAATTAAAATTGGGCTCACAAATCCTAATTATATTAATAAATTATAAATTTGCAACGTGCAAACCATAGAGATTAAAATAATAATATACACATTAAAAATAACAGTACCTTTACATTTTAAGTAAAAAATTAACAAATTGTATTTTTTTAACTAAAATAAAATTCATATCAGAAATCGTATCAACGATCTAACACTAGCCATCGAATCAATGGCACGGTTCGTGCGCTCGGCACTATTAAGTAAAATTACAACACGAGATCAGTGGGATCGGTTCATGTGACAGTTCACACAGTGGTCTCGTTCCGGCGCAGCGGCTGCAGCTCGCGCTGGAGGTCGTTGTAGTACTCGTGGTCCGACATGGATTCCTCCTCCACGGACCGTTGTGGCAAGTACTTGCTGGTGCTTGGCCGGGGCGTTGACTCACTCCCGCTCCCTTCGCTCATGCACAGCGACTCCATTGGTACCACTTCTGTCGGAATGCCCAACGTCTGCGGCAACACATTCTCTTCCGACATCAAGTATTCAGGGTTATCAACACACGTCCTCTTCCCGACAAATCCACTGAATCGTAAGTCTTTCACCTCTTGGTTTTCGCCAGTTTCACCGATTAAGTCCATGTACGTTGAAGCGTTTTGTGTGTGCTGCGGTGAAGGCATAAGGTAGTCATCCTCGTCCAGCGGCAAGTTCAACTTCAAGTTTCCTACCTGTGCTTCCTTCACCTTGGACATGTTGTCGAAATTAGATTCGCAGACTTCTGGTCGACCTTTCATCGGATCGCTGCAGTATCGCGAGCTTGAACCATCAGATGCGCAAACACCGTTGTTGTAGTAATGACGTAACTCCACTCCGTCACCGCAAGGGTTAGCCTGATGATTGTATCTTAAAAGTTCGTGGTCCCACGTCTCTGGTTTACTGTTGCCATCTGGAGTTGTACACTCGTTGTTAGCACCAGGCGGCCACGAAGGCGAGGGACATTGTTTCAATGAGTTCTGGTGGACTTCAATGACTGAGATCGTAGTGTTGGTGCTCGGCCCAGATTTGAACTTTGGCTGCAAATATTCATCTGCTTCGACCAGGGACTCAGGACCCTCCATCGCCGATGATAGGTTGCGAATCATTTCTTTCTCATCCTGAAACGTAAAAAAAATATGTTAAATAGACGTTTATTTATGTTTTATATTGAATGGTGAACATGCAACAACGGCAAGTATAAGAGCTATTCGAGGTTTTTTCACGTCAATACACCTTTTATTTAGGCCATTCCCATTTCCCATGTTTTGCCAAACTTTGAATACACGGTGTTTTGTACCATGACTATGAGAAACTGATAGAATATTAATAATATGGCATAGATTCCCCCTTATAGTTAGGGTAGATGTAGATTGTGTGGTTTCTGGAAAAGAGCAAGCTGCCTTGTTTCTTTCAGTTGGTGTCTTTAAAATTGATTCATCATCATCATCATCATCATCATCATCATCATCATCACCATCATCATCATCATCAGCCAGAAGACGTCCACTGCTGAACGAAGGCTTCTTCCTTAGACCACCACATCGGACGACATTCCGCCACTTGCATCCATCGGTTGCCCGCGACTTTCACAATGTCGTCGGTCCACCTAGTAGGAGGCCTTCCTACGTAGCGTCTTCCGGTTTGTGGTCGGTATAAGTGATAAAGGAATTCAAAATAATGGGTTGTTACCGAATATATATAATTATACCCTTATGAGATTATTGCGATCACAATTTGTTTGTAAAGTGATCAAGAAAATGTCTTAGCGTCATTCTTTGACCGCTATTAAGAATGACAATATTGGTAAGCTATGACAAAAAAAATTAATGCTTTACCTGCGTTGAGTAGGACGGGAGTCGCATAAACTTGTCACCTGGTATAACCAAGTATCTTCCTGGGTCTCTCGCCATTTCTGCAAACGTGTCGGCTAGCTGCTTGAAGGTAGGTCTACTGTCGGCGTCAAGCATCCAACAGGACACCATAATACAGTAAATATCCAATGTGCATATGCTTGGTTGCGGAAGTTTTAGCCCGTTCTCTATCAGCTCCGGTACGTTACGGGCCGAAATGTTCTCATACGGGCGTGCGCCATAGCTTAACAGTTCCCAGATCGTCACGCCGAATGCCCAGACATCGCTCTTGTGGGTGAAAATCCTGTGCTGGATGCACTCCAAGGCTAGCCATTTGATTGGCATCTTGCCGCCAGCAGCTTTGTATTCATCTGTATTGACTTCCAGTAACTTGGCCAAACCGAAATCAGTAATTTTTATGCAGTTCGGTGTTTGTACTAGCACATTTCGGGCGGCCAAATCTCGGTGCACCAATCGTTTTTCTTCAAGGTAGGCCATACCACGAGCTATTTGAGTACACCAATTCAAAAAGGCTTTTGAGCCAATTTTCTCCTTGTGTGTCCTAACGTAATCGAGAAGACATCCCAGGGGCATCAGTTGCGTGATGAGCATCATTTGATTGGTCATGCACACGGCTAGTAATTGCAGCAAGTTGGGGTGTTCAACACTGGCCATTATGTATGCTTCTTCTAAAAATTCCTTACTCGTGTTTTCGCCAGTTCCGTCTTTCAGTACCTTAATCGCAACCGGTATCTTTACATTTTCACCTTCTGGCACCCAAACACCTTTGTACACTTTACCAAATGCACCGTAACCAAGCATACCTCCTCTGCGTAACTCTACTTCTTTTACAATTCGCAATTTGGCTAAGTTCGGCTTAACGTTGGTTGGACGAAGAGGCTCATTGTCTTCACAGCCCGTTAGTACCATCGTCATTTTGACAGCTTCCTTGTTCGCCTTTGCTTTTTGTCTACATGTGTAACCAATTATTCCAAGGATGACCAACAATAAAAATGCAAGAACAAGGATGATAACCAATACTGTAGGTATCTTTGCAGTTACCATATTAGGATTCCCGTTAGTGTGTGTGGAACAATAGGGCTCATCTATAGTATTCTGAAGCTGTTCATCAAAATATATTTTGTATGGCATATGTGCAGGACAAGTACCTGTGCAATTAAAAAGTGGTTGGTTTTGGGAGTCATCCGGGGAATTTAGAATGATTTTTAAATTCTTGCATTTCACACAATCCGTTGAAGATGACCCCACACAGCCTTTGCATTCAGGATGGCACGGCGTACAAGTTTTGAGTAATTCGTCGGTATAGTCGTCCGCTGGACATTCGTCTTCGCATTGGTCACCTCTTTTGTATCCGTTACACACCAAGCAGACCTGAGTGTGTATTCCGAAGCCTACGCACTTCTTGCATCTAGGATGGCATTTTCGGCACACTACTTTTACTTTTCCTTCGAGCGGCTTGACGTTGCCGACCCATTCATTATAATATCCATCGGGACATGGCTCATTTTCACTTAAGCAACTTTCGACGGTTGCTTCGACGCTAATGATAGCTTTTTTGCAGGAATTGCAGGCACCTTCACCCACTGTGTTCTTAGGTCCAGTGCAGCCGGTGAAGCAGTTTTTATGACATGGCTGACATGTGGCGTTATCCGATGGATATCGGAAATCAGGGCATTCATGGACGCAGTATGGGCCATCGCGCACATTTCGACAACTCGTGCAGTTGGCGCGGGTAGGTCCATCACATCCGTCTTTGCACTCCGGATGGCATTCTTTGCAGCTTTTTGGTCCGTCTTTGTACATCCTGAAACAAGCATGAAAAAATGTGTCAATAGTTTTATTTTTTCAAACAACGGCTTTTGCTACATGAATATAAAAGGTGTTGTCGGTATATCTACGAGACAATGAGGCCGTGTTGCTCGGACGTCGAAACTGTCTATGCTACCCACACATACACCGCTTTTATTATGTTAATAAGGCTGCCAAAATGGACAAAGGCTGCTGTGAAACGTGATAGGTGCATTTTTCTGACAGAATCGACAGAACTGAAGCCAATAGATCACTTATTAAATACTAAAAGAAGTTCAGTCACAGATATAAAATGGATGCATAATTTCAGATAGACATATAGGGGAAAATTTTAGAGATACGCCAGAAGCATTTATGGATTATTGGTCGCTTCTATATTCAATAATATAAAATAGTAAAACAATCGCTTTGCATTAAGTATCACAAAATTATCATCAAAATGTTATATTATCATTTCGTTCTGTTGAAACTCACCCAGGAAAAACGCTGCAATTCTGGAGGCACATCTTCTCGAATGAGTAATTTTTGCAGGAGAGACACAGATCCGATCCTGGACCCCAGCAACCGTCCGCCGAGCATTGAGGATCACACACCAGACCTGCTCTTTCTGTTGAAATGTTTTTTTGTTAGGAACAACATATTACGTACTTACTACGACATCCCTTTGTAGGTTTGACCCTATAATGGAATGTTGATGAACTAAATCATGGGTCGACGGTTGTCGCATAGCTGAGGCATTTGCTGTTAATCGGGTTAGTCTGTGTGTCTGATGATGTGAAAAGTAAACAAAATTCGCAAATAAATGATGGATTTACATTAATCAATATTGAATCGCATAGGCAAAATTATATCTACATGCCTAACCATACCTAATTTTAAAATGAGGATCCTCAAAACATAAGCAAAGACGCAAAGCAAACTCACCACAAGCCCGCGTATCTCCATTGTTTTGTATTATTTGCTTGTGATCTTTAGACTTCACGAGTTTGTTCCAAGCGATTTTGTCGGCGAAACATAAATATTTATTCTCCATAATGGCAATAGCACCGGAGTTGACTCGTTTCAAGGATTTTAATCCCAAAGACTTCAGTGACGTCTTGACAATGTACAGGGAAGCAAAGAGATTTTCGACGACTTGGCGCCCTCCTATCACTTCCAGGTTGCGGAAATAAGAGAGGCTGGTGAAATTTGGATGGTGAGCCTGCACGTTCAAGTACCCGGTCACCTCGCGTACTGTGCTGAACACCTCTAGTCTGTGAGGCTCCATCTTGGCGTAGCGCTCACCAAATGAATAATCAGGATTCACGTGCTGGAATCCAGTGAAGGTCATTTCTAAAATCTCTATCGAACCATCGATAATTGTGCAGTCTTTAAAACTATCGATATTTCCGGAATGTATTGGTTTCTCCGCATGACATGTCTTCGGGCAGGTAACATTGCAAGGTATGCACTCTCCGTTGACAGCGGTCTTGTTAGGGGGGCAGCTTCTCACGCAAGCTCCATTATCCTTCAACAGATGCTCAGGGCAGTTGCGAACGCATGTTGCACCGTAAGCGTATTTTCCATTCGGATTTGGCTCCCAGGAATAAGTGGTGGGGTTGTATATTTGCATCGGCGGGCATTCTTGGGAACAGGTGCCTTCATCGTAGAAATTTCTACACGCCAGACATTGACTCGGCAGGGGTCCTGTGCAACCGCCGGCGCAGAACGCGTTGCAGCAATCTCGGGGATTTCGTCCGAAACAGCGGCCTTGTGCACACTGGGGACTGCAGATAGTTTTCGAAAACTTCTGGCAGTTCTCGGGACCTTCACCCCAACAGCCTGCTTCGCAGCTGTGATCGCACCGCGGACACTCTCGCTCGGCAGCCGCGAAATCATACACGTAGACATAGGTGGCATTAACCCCGGTTATTATCTCATCCCAGTTTATAGTCTTGACGTGGCAGAGATTATAATTGTTGTAGATACCAACGCTGCCGCGAAGCACGTCACGCAAGGCCGGTAGCTCGAGGGTAAACGCCGAGGACATGGTGACCATGAGCGCGAATTCTTCTTCCCTTACGTTCAGCTTGAATAGCGTTCGCCCGCGTATAATCTGCAGCTGTGGCAACACTATGTGTCGCACGTTCACATGAGATATCAGCACGTAACCGGTCACCTCTCGTATGTACTTTAGAAAGGACAAGTCCATAGTTTCGTTCTGTAGCCATGTGAGTTCGAGGTTGCCGTCGACGTACGTGCAATTTGTAAATCTGTCGCGAAGATTCCGATAGTGGGTGTCGCGATTCGATGGCACCGACATCCGTCCATTTGTTCCAATGCATACTGTAAAAGAAAAAGATAATGTTATAGAACACAGTGGGAGCACCAAAACATGAGTGTTACTTAATAGGTTGTTTGTCTGTTCCTATTGTAATAATAAAAACGATGTATTTGTTGGGTCGACGTTCGACTAGTTAGGAACTGAGTTCGTTTAACGAAGAGGCGTGCCGTGTGGGCGGGCTCTAAAGCGGGTTTCTTCTACTACGCTACAAGTAACACCGCTATTTCTGATTAATCGATGGAAATAGTTTTCAATGCCGAGTTGCCTCCGCGGACGGAACAAGGCACAGGGAACTAAAGCGCGTATGTAAAGCGAACCGAGCGGTAGTGTAAAATTTGTTGTTCACCAAATTTACCGTTGAACTTGTTTTTACACCAAACACAATACGCGGTTGTTTATAATGCACTATTTAGGTAAACGTTACCTAATGTTAAATTCGGTTTTAAAATAAATTAAGATTGTGAAATAAACAGTCATTCTGTCAGTCTTAATCGTAACCTTAATGTTAGAAAATAATGTAACTCTAAATATGGCACTTGATTTCCCAGGGATCAAATGTCCACGTATTGCTTGCATAACTTTACCTAAAACCGCAAAACCTGTGAGGCAGGCAGGGCTGTTGATGAGTTTTGAACCCCATTACGGACAATTAAAGTTCAGAATGGCTTGAGTGCAACGGAGGCTGTAGCGTGTCAACAAAGAATAGTTTTTGTCATAGAATGGTATAGAAATATGAAGGTATTCAAGAGGTAAGGTAAAGTTTACCTGTTCGTCTGTATAATAGATAGTTTTTTACCAGCGATGTATACAACAGTATAATGTTACTGTCATACGATACATTTTTGGCATTTGAACGTTTCTGAGCGGAATGTTTTGAAGGTTCGAAGGATTTGAGACTTTTGTCTTGAGTAAATTATTATTACGAGTTTCAATATCAAGTGATGTTAGAATATTGAGGTTTTTAAAGATTCGTTTCTTTTAACTGTTTTAGAACTAAAATATTTATAACAGTATCCATGAAGAGATCATCAGAGGCATATCATAAAATGCCGTTTATTTTAGAAGGCTCTGTTTACCAATTGGCGTTTATAGCTAGTAGGTATATATTGAAATAAATACATAATCGACGCGTACACGAATTACCGTTTCTACTAATTTTACCTCATCTTGTGCGGTTTAGGTTTTAAGAACTTCATTTCTCATAACTGATTACATATACATATTTACTTATATACAGTGAGTAAAGTAACCTTGTTTGTTTATGTTTTTATGGCCGGTCTCCGTCAACTTAGTTATCGAATAGCAGCAAAGTGAGTGTGGTTTAAAGATTAAGTGCTAATACAAGTTACCTACATACTCAAGGTAAGCGCACACGACTACTTCTAGCGAGTTGGACACAGAAATGACTTTCTCCAAAGTCTTAATTACTATTTGATCATCAATTATAAGTTGTAAAATGATTAATATTAAATAAACTAAACAATATTTGGCCTTGAGTGTACTTTCAGTGTACCAGGTTGCCTCTTTAACTGGTTAACGTCATTACGAAATCAATTTACTTACTCAAAATGTAGTCAAACATTAAAATTAATTTATACTTTCTAAAATGCCATCTGATAAACCGACAAATTTATGAATCATTTCGTATAGCGGAGTTGTTCGCAGTTGCACACTTATACAATTCGGATGGTTTGCCACCCACGTTTGTGTCTGATTTGAGATGTAGCCAACTGTTCGGGGAGTGCACATGATTTATGACTTTCAAATTTGGTAGTTTAAACCAGGTACCACGAATTTTGATTACAAAACAACAAAGCACAGTTCGCTCCCCATTGCGCTATGTATCTAGAGTCATTAACGGGTCTTAATTCGAAAAATACGATGGAATGCAAAATATTGTTTTGAACATTAACGTTTTGATGTTTTAGTGTGAGTTTGTGTCCGGTCGACCTAGTTGAACCTGCCGATGACATATGCGATAGTATTGAAATGTATTCACTGATTCAGAGATATAAAAATGACATTATTTAATGCTGAGAGCAAACAATAACGCGTGGGTTGAACTGGACTGTTGAAACTGTCAAATGAAAGTGTGTTTTGGCCGCTATGTTCTGGTCTATGTGTAGATCTTAGAGTAAAATAACACTAGTTTCAAACAAATATAAGTTGCATGAGAAGCTTAATGTGTGGCCGAAGATAATGATATAGATAGATTAAATGTTCCAAGGCATTAGAAGTCGTAAAAAAAGACCAAACATGGCGCAGATCACGAGATAGCACTGCATCATATAGAAGAAATAAAAAATAAAACGACAAGAAAACCTTACTAAAATTCCATTACATAACTGTTGACGAAAAATGTTTACAATCTATGAGTTCCTAACAAATGAACCATCTACTTCGTTCAGTATTGAATTCTATTTTAATCACAATGTACGATACATGGGTAATAAACATTTTATTTTAAGCTAAAGACATGGTAATGACGACAATAGTACTGACATGTCATAGAAATCACTGTTAATTACTGAGTTAATTTTAACTATGTATGTAGATGTGATTGGCGTATTAGATAAAAACAGTCAACACATATTAATAGTAAGTTAATTGATATCTTAACTGTAGTCGATTTTGTAATGGATTGTTTATTTTTCAAATCCTTGAGACCTTTGTTTCCGTAAATCAACCGACAGACAGACACTATTGGTGTGTGTATTTAGTTTCTTAGTACCTACGTAGTTTCCTTATGAGTACAACTTTATAACGTTAAGTATGAAATGAGATTTGTTGCTGTGTTCTTCTATCTATCACCGTGTGTTAAGTTTTATAAGTATTTACAAAGCTCGGCGTTCGTATGGCTGATGGCGAAATAGAAGCTAAGCATCTGAAAACGGTTAGGTTTTATGTGATGCATTATCCGACCAAGTTTGAGAGGAACGCTGCGCTCGCCGCGACTGGTTTGTCTTAAGGCAATGTTTTTATCCAGTTACTTGCATTCTGAAGCATTGGAACCAGTTTTGTCCCGCCACCATTTCGTTCTTGTAACACGACCTTTCACTACAATCCATTATTGTACGGTGTACCATGCCGCGCCCGAATGCAGTTTCCTTTTATGTTTATAAAGAAATGAGGCATTGGACGTGCCGCCTTTCGATATGAACGATAGTTAGTTTGGATTTTGTTCGAAAACCGTATCTGAATTTCCACGAAAGTGAAATAACTTTTACACAGAAGTTCGTTTGCGTATACATTGATACTAATCGATAATTTTGTTAATATCTCGTCAAAATATCTAAACATTTTTGTACTTAAAGCTTTTGCAGCTAATGTGCTATTGCCGTCTCCCTCTAATGAAGAGAAAATGGCAATGGCAGGTAAGTCTGTAAAGGCTCATCGAGCGTTTATTGAAGACAAGTTTTTATGAATAAGGGGATTTATCTCAGGTGCACTTAAAATGGCAGACAGGCCATAGCATAAAGGCCGGGTCTACTCACAAAATGCAATTACGAAATATTTCAAACTAAGTAGGTACTAGGCTTTCAGAAAACATAAGAAGTCAGCTTAGTTGCAAGGTACAGTACATTATTAACACATCATGAACTCATCTCAGCAACCTTTAATATTTCATTATTACATAGTTCTATGTAGATAATTATACATTGTGGTGAAGACACAAACGCTGCCATATGTAGATGTTCTTGACCCTTTAATGAATAATGATAGATTTAATACAAGTCTTGAATAATGCGTTATTGTTGTTACAAATTATAGTTTTAGGGTAAAAATATTAAAATACCGTACGTATCTGAGATTTACCATGCCAGTCACTGGGTTTCATAATGCATATAAAAGCATCTACAAAACATCCAGCGAGGATACAAAGGTTGTGCAAAAGGTGTTACATAAGACGAACTTGTTTACAGTTTCCATATTGTAAACATACTCAAGATAATTGTAGGAAAAATATCGTCAATAAATTTTATTTATGTGTGATATCTATTGCGTATTTCTGTTTAGGAATTACTAGATAGATACATATTTATGACGATGTAGTACAATCTTATTTACTTAATTAAATAGTCCCCTTCCCTAAAAACTTTGGTATACTTAATAATATTGCGTGCCTTTTTATATTTTTACAGGATGGATGTACACTTGGTTGTCGTAAATATCTATTATTCGTTTGAAGTAATTTTGATGTAAAATGTCTATATATATAATGAAATAGCTTCCGCCCGAGGCTTCGCCCGCGTGGATTACGAAACCGTGCATTTTGTCCGCGGAAACGTAATTCTTTTTCTAAAATAAAAGTAGCCTAAGTTACTCCTTATAACATCAGTTATCTGCCAGCAAAAGTCCCGTCAAAATCGGTCCAGCCGTTTCGGAGTATTAGCGGGAACAAACAAACAGATGGACAGACAACAAAAATAAAGACAATAAAATTGTTTTTTGTTATATGTACCGTATATACTTCCATATGCATTAAGTAAAAAGCTGTTATTTTGACATTAGAAACAGACACTTTAATTTTATTTATAAGATATTTATATCTCTGTCTCTTCTAAATTATATACACTATAATCTAATATATATATCTAATATATATATAATAATACTAATTTTTACTTTTCTAATCTGATTAATGTGTAAACATTAATCAGATTAGAAAAGTAAAAATTAAAAAAATATTACACATCAAAATACTCCTCCTACTACTCAAATATTTTATTTATTTGTATAGATTAACCGAAAAGGGTTCTAGCTGAGATTTCAACCGGTACTAAAAGCCTATTCACGAAACTATTTCCAAGTTCATACATACAACACGTGTTGTTACACCAATTAGAGGTTTTTCTCCAATGCCAGTTGAGTATATCTGACTCATAAATTCCGGTTATTTTAGTTTCTAAGCGATATTCGATACATAGCGATGGGTCAAGAAACTCTTCTTGCATATCATTATGGTCGATTAAATCTACTCGACTTGAAATATCAACGGGGCTCATTAATTTCTGGTGTTAATTAAATAGCTTTACCATACAAAGTTGTTTCATGTTGTCATATATTTCCAAAAGTTGTTATGTTTAAATATTTTTCCTGTTTGGAATCAGGAATGTTTTTAAGTAAACATAATAACAGGCTTCATGTATCCAGTATGTATGTTGATCTTCTATACAGGATCTAGTTTGAAGCCTACGTAGCACAATAGCTATGTGCTTATACGAGTTTCACTATATAGTTATAGGCTGTCAACCTACATATTATATGTCCTAGCCTAGGATAACAGCTACCATATCCGAATTGAAGAATAGGTAATATTTTTATTTATTACACAGAACAGATGCGGCAATTTCTTGTACAATTTCTTTGTTCGCGTTGAGATCTTTTATTGAGGAAAGTTTTATGATATGCGTGGGCGCAATCGTCTGTTGTAGATAATATGGATCTAAGTGACAACTGGGTGAACAACAGCCCTATCTTTCCTTGTTTTCAAACAAATAACGGTGACATGATTGCCCCCATCCTTAGACCCCTTATTAAATGATGGTTAATTTATTGCTATCTCTATTTATTGGCATATAAATGAGAAGGACAAGTGTAATTTGATAAGTATTTAAAAAACACAAGATTTTATAAGTAATAAAACTATAAGAAATAAAACGATAGTTAAAATTGAAATGACCTAGATTTAAATCCAGTATGTAGTAAAAGTCTATAAAAATGACACGTGGGACTTTAAGTACCCAAAAGTGTGTAAATACGGAGCCAGGTGGCGAGAATGCCATATCTTTTGCCACACACGTGCATAATTCCTTGGAAACGCGTAGGCGCCTATAATTTCCTTCTATAAGGTCTCAAACATACAATATTGCGTTTTCCTTGTTGGTGATATTAAAGTATTTTATTGCGTTGCACGTCTTATAAATTTTTTAATCACTGATTCACTGTTGTTAGTGGAGTGAACGAGAAGAGTGGAGAGAATGAGAAAAAAAATATAATTAGGTTATCGACAATAGTTTACAAACTTACGTCTTACAAGGAAAATTCTGGTCGTATAACTTCTCGAATACCTATTATAACAACTTTACGCAATGTCATTAATAAAATCTATTAATAAATGTAGTTTCCTACTACTAAAACTGTTCCATTCCCGTTTCTTAAAAGGACCGTTCCTCATAGTATAATGTTATACTTAATCAAATTTTTCAACGGTTGTCAAACGCACGCGTCCACAATTGGAGGCTGAATTTAGGTACAATTTTATTATGTCTGTATTGCAGCCCTAATGTAAATAATCACAACGTACGACCGCGATTCCCGCAGATTAACAAATGATAAAAATGCTGCAATACTTATGTAATTCGACCACAATAAAGAATAAAATTAAATTTGAGCGACAGTGCCTCCCAAAGTACGCGACGCCTGTATCTTTGGAGCTGAAAATATAAGAGAAACGCAAGGAAAAGCTAGTTTGAAAATAGCTTCGTTGCTAGTAGGTGTGGATTGTTATAGCTTAATTTTAAATGATTTCTACCGCCTTGTGAAGTGATATATATGTACCTACTAACGCCTGGGAACACATGTCCTATAAAACCCCAATAAAATAACTGCCAACTTTCAAAGACTTATGACACTGGACGTTTAACCAGTATCTAATAAAATTAATTGACATTTATTATAAAAACATGAGCAATTTTGCAGCAGAGAGGATGTGACGAGTTTTTATATCTCGTATTCCTTCTGTCTCTGTCCTTTTCTGATATTTATAATGGACAGGTAGTCGTTGATCCATAAATCTCAAAGTTCTCAATAGCCGTCCATAATCAAATATTTAACGGGAGAAATGTTGTTTCAGTTTTGAAATCTGTGGTGTCACGATCAAGTCAAATGCTATAATTTAGATGGACTGTGGAAACAGATTGGACGCGAACCGACATATCGTATAATACAGATTTCCCTTAGCAAGTAAGCACTTATTTAAAGGCTATATTTTCTTGGACAATGAATATAAGGTCTGCCGATCATGCGTGCGTATTTATTACAATTATCCAAAGTTTATTTTGTACTTACCTACACGTTATTTTTCCCTATGGGTAACCAAGTGAGGTTGGTATTACCAAGTAGTACTGACGTGCAAATTATAGGCCAAATGTTGGGGATCGCTGAGCTAGAACCGTCGACAACTGACGCCTCCTGCATACGTACTCATTTTTTAAACGAACTTTTCAATTGCTAATAATTTCATAATAAGTGCGTGAGTTGTGACAGTCATGCATGCGCACTCAACCACGCTCACTAGGTATTCCGTACTAGCTAATAATTAAGCCACTATTGTTAATAGAATCCAGCCATTAAGGCCACTATGCGAATCACAATTTACGAAGGTTAGCTTTTAACTTAAATTTCGATTTATACAAAACATTGAAACAAGTTATAATATTATTTCAACTTATGATACAACCCTAACTTTTGTTTTAGGAGTAACACTAAATTGAGGAATTTTTAGCTACTATTTATCAATATGTGTTTGTTATTTAATTTGATGGAGATTCGCCTTGTTAGGTTATTTCTGCTGCGCAATATGCCAAAGCGACGCAGCCTCAAAGTTGCCGCTAACGTTATTTTTCTTTCATATGTAGAATAGCTACAGGTATTTGTAATTCAAAACAGAAAGTTACGACGAGGACCACCCCGTCATTTTCTTGAGCCGTAAAGAGAAATGCACTGTCAGGAATGGCAGTATTCACTGGTGAACTAATTTTATAAAATTACTGAGTATGTAGTAACCGTACTAGCGTTTTGTCGAGGTACATACGCAAATGCAAACAATTAGACATTAGACTTTATTCATGATAATTCATCATTCTTGTAGTGATTTTAGATCTGAGTGCCGTTTACATACGTCACATTTTTTAATACGCGTTTCTATTCATACCGATTATTTCAACATGCCGGAATGAAAGTAGGCAATAGGTTATTAACCAATTGAGGTTTTTAATAAAGTTGACTACGTTTCTCAGTGCTTGCTTTTGCAACAGATATTGTTTGTAAAACGAATTCATGAATATTTACTAGATATATGACGACAGAAGTTTGCAAGTAAATGTCAACTTCATGAGCCATAAAATAGAATACAAACTCGTTTGAACTGATTAGTTAGATACGACAATGTCATTTTTTTATTGTTTGGCCACAAAAATTTGGTCTTTTATAACGGGAACCCGTGTTATTAATTGTACTATAGATTTGTAACATTTTACTAAATCATTTCGTTATTTTGCCGACTGGTGTAAACAGATTTTATACTATACCTAGCGGTTATATGAGTCTGGTTGTTCAACAAAACATTTTTTTTTTGTATTTTGCTATTGTTAATAGTAGTAGAGAAATTTTATTAACATAAGATATGACAACACAAATAACACTATCTTAGGACTATAATATTATTTCGGAAGAACAATTCGAGAATAATCTTGTGACATGACATTTCAAAATATAAGTATATTTAAGTATCTTCAAAATTTGAGTTAATCTTTCGTCTCTAATCCGCAAATTGTCTGAACGTAAGTCAAGCTGAGTTTAAAGCCTCTCGAGTGCTTAACATCAAGGTTTTTATACTAAAGTACATAATCATAATACAAAACAATGGAGCTTTGAAAGCCTTCGCGGTAAAGCAACGGATTTCTTTAACAATTGGCCAAAACAAGTTTAAAGTTACGAGCAGCGAGTTTGATTTACTAGGTACAAATCTTTTAGTACACGACTGTACTTTTAATAATATTATGAAAATAAATTAGAACTATTAAGCAGAAGCAGTGTTCAGTACAGTTTATAGCTAACTTTGTGCCTTTGATTTTTGTTAGTGAAGTTTTCGTGAGTGAGGCTTTTTTATATATAACAATGGTATATAATATAAGACTTCTGTTAAAGACGACATTCTAAAAGCCTGTTTAATGTCTGATCAGTAAATCTGCCGTCAAATTTCAAATTACTAAAGTGACAACAGTCTTTGCATCTTTTCAAGCAATTTTTTTAAAGGGTTTTTTTTTTCTAATCCTATAACTTTGTAAAATGTATAAAGTTGAATAACAACACAATATTTGAATGTTAGGATGTGTGCTGTTCTTGTCACCCACGTTATTTTGGCCAAGAGGTATTGATGCGAGGGACAAGCGAATTATTTATGAGTCTAATCTATTCGAGGAAGTTCGATAATTTTATTGCCACAATAAATAAATAACCGGCAGTGAAGTTCAAGACTTCCCTTATGAATAGTTGACTGTGCGTGTCTTTGAACCAGCTTCCACGAAACAAACGAAACAATCCTTGTCCAGAGCTCACGGCAAGTAATATATAATTTTGTCAATCAGTCCGTCAGAATGCGACAGACGCACAAAAGCTGCAACCACCAACTCGAAAGTTAAAGCGTATCACAATACTTGCACCTTGCCTTTCATCCCGTACGATATTGTCCCGCATCCCTTTCAAGTCGCTCGGAAAACATTGTCACACAAAATGAAGTTTAATTGTTCGTACAGTACAGGCAGCCTCTTAAGGCCAGTTCAGTGTACCGTCAAGCAGCTTTCCGCGCTATATAAGGCTACGTTTGTTGGTTCGAGATAAGCTTTGTTTATTTTATTCCAGCGATTAGCTAGTACCGCGTCTTTATTTCTACAGTTTTATGGAGCTATTTTACGGTCACTGTGTGTGGTTTACATTTAGGTTACAAGTTTATACATCACGGTTACAACTATATCACAGAACTGAACACATTGATATGAAGCGATGGTTTGAAACTTTGAAAGCGCCGTGGGCGGCACCGCACTTACTCTTTCCTTTTACGAATTCCGAATGTTTGTGTCGTGCGGGGTGTTGTCGGTGTCCGCGGGAGGCGGCCGGGGTCCCGACTGCGACGAGGCAAAGGCACCACAACAAGACACGCGCAGCGACCATGCTGCGACATCACTCGCGGAGCTACGCACACGACCGGCCGGCACTAACTTCCATCATGTACTGGCCCGCCCGGTTTGTGGAGCCTCGCGCTGCGCGGGCGCACCCACAGAGTGAAGCCTCCACAGACCCGACTCACTCAGGCTCACGTTTGGGCGGGAAAAAGTTTGTGCTACGAATTTTTATTTAAATAATCAAGCTTTCTCTAGAAATTTATAAGCCTAATTGAGTTAAAAGAAAAATAAATAAATAATTATTTACATCTGAACTCAAACGAATGTTTACAAGACACCACGGTTCAAGTGTCCAATCTATTAACGTCAACCCAAATAAATATCTTTTACTATAAAACCTTTTTGACACAGAAACTACAATCACTTTTTAATATGTACTTCATACTTTTAAACACTACCGAGACTGCGAGCTCAAAACCATTTCGTTTGCCGTATCTATAACTAGTGTGGGTCTATATTTGCCCTCTCACGAGCACAGGTAAACGTCGAGAAGGACGCAGGTATGCGTCGCACTCGACACGCCGTAGAAAAAAAAGCCACGTAACAAAAGTTTTTAATAACGCATTGTGCTCACCTAGTACAGATACGAACAAATTGTACAGACGGACGGACGAAAATGTAGCTTTTAGACGTATCGTGTACCTTTTTTGGTTCGATTTGGTAATTAAAGTGTATGATGTGTAGGATTTTTATTCGTTCAATATGCGTCTAGGTTTGGGAGTTGAAGCTCTACGTAGCTCCACTCTTAAAAAAAACCACTTGGATCATAATAAAAAAAAACGTGCGTGATTTAGGGTTGTCAAGGTAATAATAGAAATAATATTAATATTTTGCGTAATTCTAGTTTTTTTAAGAACTTAAGTTACACATTACGCATATTTAGAATTAAATCTGGGTTTAAGTGACATCCCTAAAGCTTAGTTCAACTCGGCCAGTGACTAATCTTACAGGTTCGAGTGGCACTATAATCATTACCGTTGCCCAACGCGCGTAACTGGGCTCCGTTTACTATCGAAACCTTATTTAAGAGCATAGAAATACAACCTTCAGGCATCCAGTCGTTCGAGATGTTGTAGATGTACCTACTGCGAAAAATAGGTCACCTGCATAATTAGCGTACCGAAGTTAAACGTTCCTTCTGGAGAAAGCTATGAAAAGAGTATTTCTGTCAAATTCAGCTTTTCTAAACTCAAAGTCATGAACTTAATGGCCGTCATGGATGCACGCAACACCATCTTGGCAGCTGATCGTTAAGGGTCCTAGATATGATTCCAAATTGCCAAAAAATTCAACTTAAATCCTAGCCATCGAAGAGTTGTAGTCACGTGCGCAAGTATTAACGGCTTGTCGACCTGCGTACACACCGTGAACATGACATGATGAAGATGATTTTCTGAAGACAAATCCAGGACACCAGCTTATATGAGAGTTAAAGAATGTACTTATATGACGACTTCGCACTTATCAAACTGTCAACAGCCCTTGAGGTTTAATTATACACAGTCGTATACGCATTTGTACACGTCTCGTACTCGGAATCCTAATAAGCATAATTCATTGATTAAATGATTAAATCCTTTACATCTACCGCTTACTTCTACACACCATTTGAAAATCGAAACCAGTGGTACTCAACCTGCGGTCTACGTACACAAGCCTCTATAACTAGTAGACGTATGCAGGCCGCGAATCAATAATGTTGACAGCACCTGACTAAATGATTATTCGCATTTCTCATACGACAAAACATAGTCCAGGAATATATTATAACTTTTATTTTATAACCTGTTTGATTTGCATATGTCATTCTTTATTTCTCTGATATCTGTATTTGTTTTTTAGTTTTTTTTTAAATAGTCTCGGATTAGCAATATATTTTTTAAAAAGGCAATTCTTTTAGAAGAGAGCTTTAAATTAAATTAAAAGTAATTGTGACTTAGCGTTATATGTTTTGATAATGATCGTCAGTGCAGTCATAACAACCTTGGGGAGTTGGGGTCCAGGGTGCAAATATCAGATGTCATTGGGGTATCGCTTAGATTTCATTTCATTTGCATGAATCAAAATCAATCAATCAAGTTAAAGTAATACTCAATAAAGGACGGTACTTTCGCCCCCAAACTATATTGGCGATATCGATATTGAGGAACTATGGGTCTACTAACTACTACTAACCTTTGTTGACCTGTTCTGGAGTAAGCTTGAGCGTCGTAATATTATGTACCTTATTATATACGGGCATTCTAAGCAGTTTGGAAACTTTATAGCAGGCCTATGTAGATGAAAGGCAGAAGTTTCCAAAAAATATCCCCAAGCCGCGGAACAAAACGTACTACTAAACTATATTTAATTTTGTATTTTTTATGTACATTATGCAAGTAAATAAACAAAAGTACCAACATTCAGTCCAAACGAGTTACATTATACGACAGTCCAAACGAAAAAAAAATGTCCATGCGTGTTTTTTCATTTTGTTTTTGAGTATTATTTATATTCATATCTAATAATGACCGGTATTATAAAATTTTACAATACGTTAATTAATATTATATATATTCTCGGAACATAAATAGTTATTATTGTTTGCAATTAGAAACAAATGATTATGTGCCATTTATTTACATGTTTACTACCTAACGGTTAAGGTTGTGTGAAGATTCTGAATTAACTCCACACATTAATATGCATAAGAATGACCTTAACGACCATATTATAATCTATACAATATCTATATTACCTACCCATGTACGTATAATATTAAGGTAACCAGGCCATCCCAAAAGACTTAGGCCCGAGTTCACCGACAACTTATAACCCGTTTAAGACTAAATCATACGTTTGCAATTAGATAGAGAACCAACATGTCGAAATCGAGATTATTATATCAAAAAACAATCACGGATATCAGTCACGTTATCCTTTATTCCTTTAATATATACAAGTACTGGTCGGATGTAGTCAAGATTTTAGTGACTTTTTCTATAGAGGTAGAGACTATGTCTATTAGACATTTACGTTAAATAAGAGAGAATTTCCTTCCTGGTATATTGTTGAACATGGTCCTTAGATTCACAACCAAAAGATTCATGTTTTTAAGATGCTACGGATAGTAGTAGTGAATAGAATCCATTAAAACATTTTAATATATATTTAATTTTCGTAGACGAGTGCTACGAGATACCAAAAATGTTCGTAACTGATATTATATTTGCTTGACATTTAACGGTTATCGTAACCTATGGACACTTGGAACACCAGGGGCATTCCTCGTTGCCGATCCTGTAAAGTCGTTTCACTCCCTTTTTGAAGATGTTTACAAAGGCAGTTTGAAATAGCTACGCTAATAGCGTTTCCGAACAAAATTCAACCAAAACGACAATTTAAATAACACGCAGGCACTAACAGTGTCGACACATATCATAAACGAGCAGTGGACATTAATATACACAATTTATAGTGTAATGTATCAATTATATTATTTACCCAACTTAGATTAGTTTGTAGACTCAGATAGCAAGCGCGCGTTGAACTCTTTACGTAAGTCGAGATCCGACCCACACCGCGGCAATCTTGCCGACCGCACGATACAACAACATCGTTTCTTATCTAACCATTGACGGTTAGCTATGAACGTTATATTCTATAGCGGTTGTGGCACTTCAATGTATGTCATGTTGGTAAGTTATCGTGTATAACGGATTCGCGGAATGAATGTTTGGTCAGTCGTAAAGTCGTAGCGAGTTCACCTCACATTCCTCAACTATAAAGTCTTCATGGTTTAGAATGCTCTTACAAATCTGTATGAGATGTTGTTGCAGTACAAGTCGATATATAGGAAAATGGACAAGTAACCGTACAGCCAAAGTAATCAATTTAGAAGTAGATATTAAACTTGAATTGATGACAGCGTCATTGGTACAGTGGTTGCAAGGGCTACTGCCAAGCGTGAGGTCTTGTGTTTTATTATCCGGGTTGGGCAGTGCCATTGAGTTTTCTCAGTAGCAGCACGAAGTTTGGAACTGTGCCCTATTACACAGGGCTCAATAACGGCGAAATGTGGATGAAGAATAATACTTCTGCCTAAAACTAACTAATGGCAGTCTCGGTAACATTTTTGAAGTAGTTATGAATCCAATATAGTGTCAAATTTCCACTACATCTAACTACATAAATGTATTACAGAACAAACTTTTAAACAATTAATTGTTTAGTAGTTTTCCACGAGTGAGAAAGATCGTCAGACGCACCCTGAGTAGTCAGCCTCGATACAAGCATTGTTGCGTTTCCACTTCGACATGAACGATTTCCATATGAAAGCTCGTACCGAAACGATACAAAAAGAGCGACCTAAAAATAAATACGTTACCAACAAAAACGTTGTTGTTTTGGTATGATTTTACTTGCATGAATGTTGCATTACGAAAGATACATTTATCAGTACCGATATCTTTTCATCTGCTTTTACAGCTAATTGCGTGCTCTTTAAGTATAATTTATCATTAAATAACTAGCAGTCATACTAACAACATTACATTCGTTCACCACACAACTTCAGTTCCTACTTCCCAGTGGAAAATACCACTTCAATTTTGCCGATAACTTACTTCTTTTTACCGAGGACTAAAGGTTATTATTGCATGGTTTTTATTCGTTGTTATGTTTGCAGCTCACGGCCCTTATACTCCGCCTACAGGTTAGCTTGCTAGGCTGTCAATAAAATATCGGTTAAACTACATAATCATATACATATATTATAAAGTTAGTAGTCTTGTTGTTTTATATTGCCACTACTAACCTTGAGTGTCATCGAATGAGTTTAATTGAACTTTTTATGGCATAGGAATTGGTAACGCATGTTTTTAATATAGGTGTGTTACAAGGCAAAGACGAGCAAGACAATAAGAAGCTAGTTCACCGCGTAACGCCGAAATTAAACACGAAATTAACCGAATTAAGTTAGAAGTACGTTTAATGTTTTCCTGACGATCACTCTCGAACAATATGATCAGGAAAAGTTTACACAGTCACTTCAGCCTCTGAATATCATCCAATCAATTTAATTCACTGCCATAATGAATTTCCATTGCCACCAGAGTAGACCCAAATATCAAACAGTCTGGATAACGTTTAAAATAAGATATACCTTAACTTCAAGATCATAATAATAATGCGGAACCTAGCAATAGGTTTGGAATGATCGAGTTACAAAGATTTTTGACGAATGTAATGTTTACTTTCTGTGTTCAGACATCAGCGCGTGTTTGATTTACAAATCAAACTATTACATAAATAAAAATATTAACGTATAAAGTCAAAGCTAGTACGCTGTAAAACGTACGCAAACACGAGTTTCGATACCCCGCTATTTCATTCCAAATTCAACAAACAAAACATTATTAAGGATTACAAGTACACCACGGGCCACAGGTACCTGCTGGTACAATAGTGAAATCAAAGCGCCATTGTGGGCACACAATGCAGTCAAGTGGTTGGAGAGGCTTTGTTGGTACCGTCCTCTTAAAGTGCCTGTTGCTCCACACATAATAGAATAAGATAGTAGCTCCCAATTTTTCGAAATAGAGATAGAAGATGTATCTCTCGCTCCTATTCATAATATTGGAGTTTTAGCACCGCTTTAATATGGCGTCAGTAAAGTATAGTTTTCATTAAGGACAGCTTACCTTTGACCAGACTTGTTTAACATTTTTGTGTTGATAACTCCAGAGTTGAGCTGGTCTTGGGTCAACTGACATGCAATATTCTAATACTTTTGCCCAACAGTGGGATGCTTTATATAATACTAAAAATAATCAAGACAAGGCACGGCTCGCATTGTGAGGAAGTTCCTCTCACTGTAGCCCTAGCCACAGATAGTTGAATCCTGTTGCCGATGCGTTATCCTTATTTTCTAATAGGTATTTCAAATGTATTTATTTTGAATATAGGCTCAAATAAAGGAAATCATATTTTTGTATTTTAACTAAATGTAATTCTTGCAATAGAATATGTTGACACAAACATAAAATTAAATTTAACAAATGGGTCAATACACAACGTGCGGTGGTAAAACTTTTCTCACGTGAAACATTCTCCATAAGTGCCTCAAATACCTAAGTTTCATATTAATTGTTTTTAGAACTAAAACCCAAATTGCTATGTTAGCACGTATGTTATGAACAAAATGGGCTGTTTGTATTCAGTGCGGCCTGTGGAAGGGGAACTACCCAAATATTGGTTGACATCAGTTCTTTTACGTGTGATCTAAAGTATAATTTAGCAGTCAATGCGTTTGTTGTTCTAAATACCTTGTTCTATGTGCAACGACGTTTATATTACATATTAAACAACCCTTTAATCACAACATGATAAAATGTCGTAGTCATCAATTAAAATTAATGTATACTTTAAAATAAGAATATAGTTAAGTGTTTCAATAAGAAATGATAAAAATAAATATTATTTTTACGTATATTATTAGTATTCTAATTTATATGACGATAGTCCATGCGAATTTAAAAGCTTATGAATTATGTGGTCCTATTAAGCGTGATATATCACGACAATTTATAGATTTTACTCAAATGCGATTTACAAGTAAATGAATTCATACGAATAAATAAAATTATTATTGCTAAATATTACAATTTGGCGCCAGAACTTTCCAACATCCAACGAGTCTGTTAATGGCCTGACATCGTAAAGATTAGTATTATAATGTGGAAAAAGATTTACCTGTTACACTATAATTAAATTAAAAAATTCCTGACAAGATTTTTACATATAAATTAGTATCAAAACTATGCAAAAATAGCTATAAAGAAACCTGTATATTGCCTAATGAACTTAGTCGCATTCACCTATTCACCTGCCTAACCGCTACGAGATTTATGTTTCAATTAAAGATGCATTAATCACCTATTAATTTTAAATAAACAATTACTTTATATATTTATATTGCCATGCACTATTACGTACATTAAAAATAAATTAAAATCCAGTACAATCAAATTTAAAGGCCCAATAACTATTCTTGAAACTAAGGTTGGACGGCGTGGAAAATAAACGAGCCAGCGATGAAGGTAACAGACGCTGCCGCCACCTACAGACATTAAAAATTATGTTTCTGATCATTAATACTAAACGTAGAAACTTAATAATTGCCGCCTATTATACATGATGTAATAAAAAACGCATTCTTGGATACCGGCCAGTATCCCACTGCGACGGGGTTGGACATTTCGAGTTCATGATGTACGACCTCAACTGTCTAACAAGCAACTCTAAACGTTCTTTCGTACACAATAAGATCGAACTCAACACCTAAGAATATTAGTAGTTCACAAAATACGATACGGTGTTAATAATAAAGAATACGTATGTGTTCGAAATGTAAAGAAATCAAAGGGCGAGGCATCTGCCACCCCCGACTGCTCGTCGTAATCGTATCAATAAGTTAGGCCGCAAGTTTATTTTTATCGATATCAATCGATCATAACGTCGTGCGTTAACGATACCATCAGATTAGTTGTTTTTGATTCCAAACTCGAAAGTTTTATAATTACAATCGATAGAGTTCTGTGTTTTTACAAAAAGTTGATCCTTATCAGTGATTTGTTATTTGTGAGCGAACCACAAATTAAGGTACTTAATTATAAATCTATCTGGCGATAGCTCGCGGCGGTTCACACTCGTTTGAATGAGAAAACTTTGGAAATATTTTGAACAGAACAGTCAATACGATATAAGTTTGGATAACATGCCGCGATAACCAGTTAATTTTTGAAAAGAACTTAAGTAGATTCAAAATTTGTTATCTTGGAAATATACAAAAGAGAAAGAACACTGCACAATGCTATGCAAAGATCGTCCAGAATGCATTTGGGCAGGAGATATGCATCAAGATGCTTGCATGTGTTCTCAAGCAATTCTCATGGTAATGCATGGCATTCGAGAGGCATGGTTCCCCTCGGGTTTTGGGTTACCCTCTACAATTTGTATAGAAAAATAAATCTGAATTACTAAATATCTAATACTCGTAACTCTTTATTAAACTACAAAATGATTATCTACTGACTAAACATAGATACGTTAGTAAAATAATTTTAAATACAAAAATCGCATTGTGATTATGGTAGTTCACGGGTTCTGAAGTCAATAAGCTTAATTCAAATTTTAAGTGCGACTTTTGTGCATGTTCAATACCGCTGAAGTCACGTTCTCTGTCTTCGTACGCATACATTAAGTTTATGACTTGAAAATCAGCGTCGAGCGTTTCACGATAACAGCCTAACGAGTACTACGATCGCTTGTGACTGATAAATACACTACTGAAATTATAATGGCCCCGACAGATGCACTTTTGACATACGGTCGGACAAAGGGCCTGTTCGCACGCTCGCCACAAATCGATGTTTTTTGTTTGAGCCTCCGAACGGAATCTAAACGCGAATCACATTGTGGGATCCTGACTTCTTATTTTGATTTTTTTTTCTCTGTGGCTACTCGGAATTGTTGCCAATGTAAATTAAAATGAGGTTTTGTGACAGATCGACTGCGATATGTGAGAACAGTTTAGACAAAGTTCACCGTTATTTTATACGTATACGTAGAGGTATTAAACCTCAATAAGCATGAAGTCGGTTAAAAATATTAATGGAAATGACATGTATCAAGTGATACAATTAATATTTAAATTAGTTTTCAGGCAATTCAAAAGTATACGATGGAGACGTGTGGCTATGTGAAATATTACGATACAAGTTGACCATTTAGAGCCAACTACAATAGAGTTGAGTCAAATTCATTTAGGAAATCTGAAACCCGTTCAAAGATTTTTACTTAATTGCCAAATCAGTTCAAAGATACGCAACTGACCTAGGTACGTTACATTGTCATGTTTATCGCTCATATTTATGTTATGTAAACTGTTTAACGAGATCTTTAATGGCTAGCAGCCATTAGAGTTGTGTAAAGAGTATTATGCGCTTATCTCTTCCTGAGTTCTGTAACTGATAGTAAATTGAGTCTAAATTCATAACATAACATAATTTTTATAAAGCTAAGTACCACTCCCGCACTCCTGGACTGATTTTCAATTTCTCATGAACTATAAAGTCTACAAGTTTGAAATATGGCAGGTAGGTTCCTTATAGGGTGTAGGCATCTGCTAAGAATTTCCCAATATTCAACCACTAAGAGACTGAAATAGGGGTCCAAAGTTTGTATGGAGAATCTTTCTACGTGGAAAGAGTCGCGGGAACAGATTATACACTTAGAAATAAAACAAAGATAGAAAATGATATGTCCACATTGAGGCCCGTGATGTTCTGAAATAAAATGCAAGTAACTTTATATAGAGCAGGACAAGAAAGTGCAAACAGTGACATAACCAAGGCTATATTCGCTCTCGACTGACGGACGGTCATAAATCGTCGACGTAAAAACGAGCGTGATGCCACACCACTCGACGACCAAAATGGACGATTAAAATCAAAAATAAAACTACAACACGGCATGCTTTTGTCTTACTCGTGTCTACAACAGGCTTTTATCTGTAGGACGCCGGTGCCCGTACCTTATATTAAAAAAAAAGTTTGAAGGAGCGATGGCGCGCGCAGGTAACCCGGCCATTTTGTTTCACGGTTTTATTGTTATTCTTTTTCAATAATCCGCATGTTTTATGGCTTGTTAGGTAGTTTGTTACGATTCGAGGTTACTAATTAAGTAACGGGAAACACCAGTAGCAGGAAATATTCATTATCAGAACGACTTTTTGGGGTTCCGTAAATTGGGATACTACGGATACGAAATAGCTTTTACTTTCGTTGGCCCATTTAAATAAAGATCAAATAAAATGTAAACCGGGCCAAATATATGCACTTTAGAAGATAATTACTAATAGTATGACACTTGTGTATATCTTTTTTGGTCCTTTGAGTCTTACGATGAGAGGCTTCATTAGCTATAAAAATAACGTGTCTTGTCGCGGTTAAATCACGCTGATCTGCGTAATATTCGTACAAAGTAATAGAACGACCACTAAATTAATGAAGCAAACATCATGTTTATGATGACTTGGCCAGTTCAGTCTCTGGTCATATTGACGCTGTCTGTAAGACCACCTTTTGGACACAAGATATGGTAATGCAGATCATCAAGTGCCCAGGGCTTTATTTGATTCGTAGCTGAACCTAATAATGGTGTAGACATTAATTTGACTTACAATAATACAAAAAAAATAGGAGCTATATTTTCATCGTGTTCAAACGATAGCTATTACTTTACTATTTGTTAATAATATGTTTGGAGGTGGCATGATAAACGGGTCTTCGTCCAACATGCGATCAATGATAATAATCAAGGCTAATAATTAGGTACCAAAAATGCATCTCGTAGCAAACAGGAAACATAATATTTACCTACAGATTTTTTCATGTCGCGATGTAAAAAATCCCATTTATTTTATTATATGCGTAATTCTCAATTTCCTGTGATTAAACACGATTACACTGTGATGGATTAATCATTTATATAGTGTTAATTTATTGTGACAAAGGTTATTATGGAAACCTGCTTGCTTTATCTAGATGTTCAAGTTTCCATGACCTGAATTCCTAAGTTAACACAAATTCATATGGGATTTATCCTGTAGAAAATAATTGTAGTCTCAATAAGTTTTCTTAGAGTTTTATTAAATACTAGCTGTGCCCGCGACATCGTTCGCGTGGATGTCGGAACTTAACAATGTATTTTTTAGTGAGACCAAATGCACTTAACCCTATTTTTTCCTAAAATAAAAGATTTTTTCTAAAATAAAAGTAGCCTAAGTTACTCCTTATTACATCAGCTACCTGCCAATAAAAGTCCCGTCAAAATCGGTCCAGCCATTTCAGAGATTAGCTTATACAAACAGACAGACAGACAAAAATTGTAAAAAATGTTATTTTGGTGTATGTACCGTATGTATATTCATATGCATGTAGTAAAAAACGGTTATTTCAATATTACAAACAGACACTCCAATTTTATTTATATGTATAGATTATTTGGTACTGGTAAGTGTTAAAATGATCTTTGATTCGACTTTCAAGAGCGACATACGACGTTGCAGGTACTAGACATATTTTTTCGATGCATACGACAGTCATAGCAAATCCATGGCAACGCTCACCCGTTTGAGCTGAACTCTATGCTCTTCACCTTTTCTTCTATTTATAGTAGGCTTAAGACAGTCTTTCTTTTTTGAACTTTGATCCTCATCATCCTTCACATTTCTTTATTTGGCTTTATTATTCAAAACACTCTACCAACGTCTTTATGAACAACGGGTCTTGCTTTAGGCACAATTATCCAAGCCTCATCTGAGCCTGCAGTTCATCATCCACAAGGTCGAGGCTCCCAAGCATTCTTTCTATACTAAAATATAAATCAACAACACATTTCACGAAAGAGCCGTTTTGGGGATGGGACATTTTGCGACCTATAGAAATTTAGCGACATTTTGCGACTAAGTCCACTTAAAGCCATAAAAACTTAAGTATTTTTAGATGAGTCAATTAGATAATTCGTCACGTTAGTTTAGTTTATTAAAACACCTTTGCAGTGCAAGAGCCTCAATGACTGACGAAAACTGATATTGCCCGTCACCTGGGCAGTAAGCTTCAATACCACTATTGCCAACTGGTTAATCTTTCCACCAGAACATGGGCGACTCACGTGTAGATGCTTACTCGTACCGACTCGACAAAAGAAGAAGACTTTTTATCTCCGAACACCAAACAGTTTTTACTTAGACTACGCCAAAGAAGTCACGGGCAAAAATTAGAAGATAATACAATGAATTCAAGATAGCCACGGATTGAACTTACATTTTTTTTTTATTGATTACTGCACCTATGAATGCGGATGTTTGCGCGTTCTGAATGTGTTACAGATGTACGCACTGTGGATTCTTTAGAATCCTATATTATTTCCATGTTTCCTTTTAAGTATACGTGCAATCCAGTTGCATGTATGTCTGTAGTACATAATTATATAAGACTAACCGAAATATCGTCGTAATATAGCGACTGCGCAGTAAGGACCAAGCCCAATCGTGTGGCAAGATGTTTGTTTTGTCACAAGTATTAAGAACTACGCCATGAGTAGTTTTAGAACTCAATCAGAAAACTTGATTGCCTTATCGGTGTAGTGGTCGCAAGCGCATCCGCTAAGCGATCTATGTTAAATATGAATCATACTCACTTTTTTCCAATAATGGACCATCGGATGCTTGAAAAAGAAAAAATAATTTGAAACAACGATATAAAATTACAGTATTTATTACATATTTGAAAACTGGTATCGAGCTGAATTCTTCCTATAATATGTTACTATACCTCTATTATGAGTTTTTTACTATTTACCCTCAAAGTAAATGTAAATTTTCATGCAATTTTTAGGGATTAGAGTCGCTAACATGACATCTCTATAATATAGTAAATCAAATCTTAACTGTGACACATATGTCACATAAGCGACTCTAATCCCTAATGTAACCAAGTTAAGAACTAAAATCGCTATCATGAAAATTTATTTTACTATGTTAGGAAATAGTAACAAAACTCGTGATAGCGGTACTGTCTCCCTGTGTAAAATTATTTATATTGACCTAATATTAGAGGACACAGTGCAATTATCCAAGATTTGATTTGAACATTCTGGTTCCGTGACTGCTCGCAAAAATAATATATAGATGTTAATATATTGCCATAAGATTATATATTTTTAAATTGATATTGGTTTGTCTACGATTATTTGTTGTAAGTGTTACCATTGCAAACAGCTACATAGCTGAGTGGGGCTCGTAGCTACATAGCTACCGCACAGATTGGTTGATCTGCGAGGTTAAGCAGCGCTTGACGCGGTCAGTCCTTGGATGGGTGACCATTTTTCACATATCGAGACCTCTCCGTGCCTCGGAAAGCACGTTAAGCAGTTGGTCCCGGGTGTCATACGAAGACCTATCACGGTCGTTACGTGTGTCAATAGCCCAAAAAGTCTGACAACCAGTCTTACCGTATAGAATCAGTGTCTCGAAGTTACTGGGTGGCGGAGGTCAGAAGGCAGTCGGTTCGTGTAAAATACTGATATTCAGCCGCAACCAGTTAGATTGGAAGCCGACCCCAATGTAGTCGGGAAAAGTATAGGCAGATGATGATTACCATTTCAAACAGAATAAAGATAATAATGCAAATAACATGTTCTACTCTAAGCAAATTGAGAGAGCCTTGTTTGTTTATTAAAAGCATAGGTTAAAATATTATTATTAAACATACATTTTAGATTATCGAATTCTCCTATTCAATGTTTATTGCTTGATAGCATGAACATCAAAAGGTGTTTGGTAGCGTCAAAACATTGCAAATGTGGGAAAGACATCAAAAATCGAAGATCTAGAGAGAGTGCTCCTTGATATGAATGTGATAATTATGATTATTGTACTGACTGCTCATTGGTCTAGTGTTCGCAAGAGCAACTGCTGGGCGTGAGGTCCCGGGTACAATTCCCAGGTCGGGCAGTGTTAATGAGTTTTTCTGTATAGAAATCCTCAGTAGCAGCACGGAGTTTGGAACTGTGTCCGGTTGATGGAAATAGGCTCGCCCACTATTACATGCGACTTAATAACAGCATCGGCGGAATGTGGGTGTACAATAGTACATACACTTCTGCTTAACACTTCAGGAATACAGGCGTGATGATATGTTATGTTATTATGTTATGTTGTACTTACCGTTTTCATCGCGTTTTCGAAACAACGGTACTGCTTGCAAAAATAAGAAATAAGATGTTAGTAGATTGCCATACGATTGTTTATTTTTAGATTGATATTGGTTTGGTAACGATTATTTATTTATTTTAAATTTTACCATAGGAAACGTAATATAGATAAGTACCTAACATGACATAACACGATTTAATTCTAAGCAAATTGTACGTGGGCAATAAGATAAGCAAGCTATACAATATGTATTATTTAATTGCCTCCTTTTTTCATTATATACAGGTTGGTCCAAATAGTGACGTTATAAAAAAATATTCCTCATGCCCAAGGGTATCCGAAAATACACTATATATTTTCTGCGATTCTTAATAGTTTTCGAGTTATTACACTCTGCATACCGAAGTACCGGTCTCCATTGCCCCATCCCCATACGTGACAACAAGAAGGTGCGTAGAGCTGTATTTACTTTATACAGCTCCAACACCCGCAACACTCACAAGCTTATTTATTTATTATTATGATAGTTATTATTAGTGATTTAGTTAAACTCTATACTTACGTGTTATATTTCCGAATTTTCCACCTTTGATGTCTAATTGGAAAAATAAGAAAAAATGTTAGTATGGCCTGGCAAATCTGTTCGTGACACTCCCATGGTCCGCGAGCGACGGGGGATGAAAAACTGCGGAGGTGCGGTGGTAAGAAAAGCGCGCGAAGCGAGGGTCACTGGCCCTTATCGACCATAGGAGCATCATGAACGAATTTGCCATTAGATGAATTATTTGATATTGGTATTAGTTTGACTATTGCAATAAGAATATAATAACATACACACAACACGTTCTAAGTTAATTATATACGAATGGCTTATTAGCTTAATAAAAGCAAAGGATTATATAGTATTTCAGATAGACGGTATGCATTATTGTTGAAGTCATCACAAATTAGTAATAATATTTCGAGGTCTATAACATCTAAAGTAAACTTATTAAATAGGTAAATCATTTTTATGGTTTATGTTATGCAAAATGCGTTATGCAAATTAATGTCAAATGTGTTTGTATTGATGATGATATGATTATGATTGTAATAATTTTAAACTATAGGTACTTACATAAGTATTTATTGTATGTCAAAGTTCCCAATACTGCATGCAAAAATGAAGAGATCATTAATTTACAAGTGACTAAGGGACATTTTTTTTTAAACGTTGCCTCTCACTTGGAATTATTCCTGTTTTGCGGGTGCGTATACAAACACAAATATTCACATGTACATACACCCAGACCCGAAACAACTACCTGTAGATCATACAAATATTTGTTTCGTGCGGGAATCGAACCCGCGACACATAGCTCAGCAGTCGATCGCTCAACCATTGCGCCAAACGTGTCGTCAAATGTGAACGTGTTGACGTCAAACACGTCGGCAGGAGTGACAGACATCGAAAAATTTAAGATCCAGTAAGATTGCTCTAAGATATGATAGTGATAATTATTATACTTACCATCTCCGTGAGCCAGTCTCATCTCTTTCTCGGTTTTTATAGCTGCTTGCAAAAAAATATAGAATACGATGTTAGAAAGATTATGAAGGAATACCATGTTAGTAAATTTGTCATAAGATTATTTATTTCAATGTTGGTATTGGTTTGGGTACGATTCTTGATTTTTTAATTATAGTACCAATGCAAAAATAATGCTGATAATATGCACATAAAACGTTCGTATGGTAAGTAAATTATACGCAAGTGGCTTATATTCTTAATAAAAGCATAGATTTTCATAGATTTTTCTACTTTGCTTTTTAAAGATAAACATGATTGTGTGTGAAATGACATCGCAAAGTAGTCTGAAGATTTCGATGTCTGTAACATCAAAGTAAGGTAATAAAACACCTAAATTTGATGTTATTAGCAATGAATGTCACATTTAGGTGTGGTGGCGTCAAACATGTTGGTTTATATTATTATATTTATACTTAGGTCTGAGTGTCCCATTGTTGGGCAAAGGCCTCTCCTGAGTCTTCCACTGACCTCTATTGTTAGACGCTTGTCACCACTGTAAGTTGAAGGCATCAAGTTCGTGTCGTCTTCTACGCGGTCTACCTCGATGTCATTTTACATGTTGGTGAGTATGGAAAAGACATTGAATATCCAAAATCCACTGAAACTTGTGCAAGATATGAATATGACAATTATAATTATTTACCGGATTCATTAAACATCTCTCCAAGTTCCATGTCTGCTTGCATAATAAAAAAAATAGTAAGTCTACCATAAGATTATTTTATTTTTAGGGTGATATTGGTTTGGGTACGATTATCCTATCCTACTATCCTACATCCTATCCTACTAATATTATATTATAATATTATAAATGTAAAAGTTTGTGAGGATGGATGCATGGATGGATGGATCTTTGTTACTCTTTCACGCCAGAACGGTTGAACGGATCTGGATGAAATTTGGCACACAGATAAGTTATAGTCTGGAATAGTACGTATATATAGGCTACTTTTTATCCCGGAAAAATGTAAGGGTTCGTAAACTACGCGGTTGAAGCCGCGGGCGGAAGCTAGTTTATTATAAATGTTAACATTGAAAACAGAATACATATCATATGCACGTAACACTGGTTTATTTTAAGCAATTCGTACATATTTGTTAAATAAAAGCATAGTTTTCAAGCAACTAGACGGTATGTATTTTATTTATTAAGTATAATTAAACTTACATGCTACACCGGCGAGATAATCTCTTGGTTCCGTCACTATAAAAATTAAGGAAACGATATTAGTAGATTTTAATATGTATTAACATTTCAAAATAAATACAGAACAATTTGAAGTGTGGGTCAAATTAAAATAATTACAAACATTTTCTTAGAATCAATGTTTCTTACTTCATTTGCTTTTTTATTTCATGACAACGAAAATGTATTTAAAAACAGATTTTTCGAATTCCAATAATACTTAGACGGATAAGTTTTAATAATATTATTCGTGAGACCTTATTTTCACCTAAAGTAACGTTAATAAGTATAAAGCAAGTATAAACATCCAAAGCAAAACACGTAAAGGTAATGTTTATTGCTCGATAGTCGTTAGCAGTAAACGTCAAATTAGTGTGTTTGGTGGCGTCAAACATATTGTGTGGGAAAGACATTGAAAAATGCAAATTCTGGAAAGATTGATCCAAGATATGAATATGATAATTATTCTTACAGGTTTTATTAACCCATTCTCCTGATTCCGTAGCTGCTTGCAAATATAAGGAAAATGAGGTTAGGTTAGTTTAGTTTTATAATAACAAAGTTTTATTACTTCCCTGTAGAATTCGTGCATAGAGCAATTCGTGTGTTTGGTGGCGACAAACATATTGGTAGGTGTGGGAAGAGATTGAAAAATCTAAAATCTGGGAAGATTGGTCCAAGATATGAATATGATAATTATTCTTACGGGTTTTATTATCCCATTTTCCTGGTTCCGTGGCTGCTTGCAAATATAAGGAAAATGAGGTTAGTAGGTTCGGATTTCGTCAGTTTTTTTTTTCAGACGTGGTTTTGCCGCATATTTATTAATTTGTGTGTTTGGTTGGCATGTGGGAAAGACATTGAAAATTTCAGAAAAATCGTTCCTAGATATGAATGTCAATTATAATTATTATACTTACATGTTTTATAATCCAGTTCTCCTAGTTCCGTAGCTGCATGCAAATATAAAGACAACGAGGTTAGTAAGTTTCGATGTTGTCAGATTTTTGTTCAGTCGTGATTTTGCGTCTTATAAAACGCTTGCAAAATGTGGTCCTTGTGGGTAAAGTTGTGTGTATAGATAAGGAGAAGTCTATGGAATGTATTTTAGAGTTTAGAGATTGAATTATAGATTCGCAGATGGTTACTTAAATTGAAGTATGGTTAATTCCAGAAAAAACGTTCCTAGATATGAATGTCAATTATAATTATTATACTTACATGTTTGATAATCCAGTTTTCCTAGTTCCGTAGCTGCTTGCAAATATAAGGAAAATAAGGTTAGGTTAGTTTAGTTTTATAAAAACAAAGTTTTTCAAAGCAATTCGTGCATAGAGCAATGCGTGTGTTTGGTGGCATTAAATATATTGGTAGGTGTAGAAAAGAGATTAAAAAAAAAAAACTAAAATCTAGAAAGATTGGTCCAAGATCCATATCTTGGACCAATCTTTCTAGATTTTGAATTTTTATTTCAATAAGTATAATGATCATATATCCATATATGATCATTATACTTACAGGTTTTATTATCCCATTCTCTTGGTTCCGTAGCTGCTTGCAAATTTAAGGAAAATTAGGTTAGGTTACGCTATGTTAGTTTTATAAAAACAATGAGTTTTATTATTTTCCTTTAGATGTATATAACGTCCAAAGTAATTTGTTAATAAGTCTAAAATCTAGAAAAATTGGTCTAAGATATGAATTTGATAATTATACTTACAGGTTTTATTATCCCGTTCTCCTGGTTCCGTAGCTGCTTGCAAATATAAGGAAAATGAGGTTAGATTATATTATGTTAGTTTTATAAAAACAAAGAGCTTTATTATTTTCTTTAGATGTCTATAACGTCCAAAGTAATTTTTTAATAAATCTAAAATCTAGAAAAATTGGTCTAAGATATGAATATGATAATTATTCTTACAGGTTTTATTATCCCATTCTCCTGGTTCCGTAGCTGCTTGCAAATATAAGGAAAATGAGGTTGGGTTAGTTTAGTTTCATAAAAACAAAGTTTTATAACTTCCCTGTAGATGTCTATAACGTCCAAAGCAATTTTTGCATAGAGCAATTCATTTTTTTGGTGGCGACAAACATATTGGAAAATATTGAAAAATCTAAAATCCTGAAAGATTGGTCCAAGATATGAATGTGATAATTATACTTACAGGTTTTATTATCCCATTCTCCTGGTTCCGTAGCTGCTTGCAAATATAAGGAAAATGAGGTTGGGTTAGTTTAGTTTCATAAAAACAAAGTTTTATAACTTCCCTGTAGATGTCTATAACGTCCAAAGCAATTTTTGCATAGAGCAATTCATTTTTTTGGTGGCGACAAACATATTGGAAAATATTGAAAAATCTAAAATCCTGAAAGATTGGTCCAAGATATGAATGTGATAATTATACTTACAGGTTTTATTATCCCATTCTCCTGGTTCCGTAGCTGCTTGCAAATATAAGGAAAATGAGGTTGGGTTAGTTTAGTTTCATAAAAACAAAGTTTTATAACTTCCCTGTAGATGTCTATAACGTCCAAAGCAATTTTTGCATAGAGCAATTCATTTTTTTGGTGGCGACAAACATATTGGAAAATATTGAAAAATCTAAAATCCTGAAAGATTGGTCCAAGATATGAATGTGATAATTATACTTACAGGTTTTATTATCCCATTCTCCTGGTTCCGTAGCTGCTTGCAAATATAAGGAAAATGAGGTTAGATTATATTATGTTAGTTTTATAAAAACAAAGAGCTTTATTATTTTCCTTAGATGTCTATAACGTCCAAAGTATTTTTTTTAATAAATCTAAAATCTAGAAAAATTGGTCTAAGATATGAATATGATCATTATTCTTACAGGTTTTATTATCCCATTCTCCTGGTTCCGTAGCTGCTTGCAAATATGAGGAAAACGAGGTTAGGTTTGTTTAGTTTTAAAAAACAAAGTTTTATTACTTCCCTATAGATGTCTATAACGTCCAAAGTATTTTTTTTAATAAATCTAAAATCTAGAAAAAATGGTCTAAGATATGAATATGATAATTATTCTTACAGGTTTTATTATCCCATTCTCCTGGTTCCGTAGCTGCTTGCAAATATGAGGAAAACGAGGTTAGGTTTGTTTACTTTTAAAAAACAAAGTTTTATTACTTCCCTGTAGATGTGTATAACGTCCAAGCAATTCGTGCATAGCGCAATTCGTGTGTTTGGTGGCATCAAATATATTGGTAGGTGTGGGAAGAGATTAAAAAATCTAAAATCTGGGAAGATTGGTCAAAGATATGAATATGATAATTATTCTTACAGGTTTTATTATCCCATTCTCCTGGTTCCGTAGCTGCTTGCAAATATAAGGAAAATGAGCTTGGGTTAGTTTAGTTTCATAAAAACAAAGTTTTATAACTTCCCTGTAGATGTCTATAACGTCCAAAGCAATTTTTGCATAGAGCAATTCATTTTTTTGGTGGCGACAAACATATTGGAAAAGATTGAAAAATCTAAAATCCTGAAAGATTGGTCCAAGATATGAATGTGATAATTATACTTACAGGTTTTATTATCCCATTCTCCTGGTTCCGTAGCTGCTTGCAAATGTAAGGAAAATTAGGTTAGGTTACGTTATGTTAGTTTTATAAAAACAAAGAGTTTTATTATTTTCCTTAGATGTCTATAACGTCCAAAGTAATTTGTTAATAAATCTAAAATCTATAAAAAATGGTCTAAGATATGAATATGATTATTATTCTTACAGGTTTTATTATCCCATTCTCCTGGTTCCGTAGCTGCTTGCAAATCTGAGGAAAACGAGGTTAGGTTTGTTTAGTTTTAAAAAACAAAGTTTTATTACTTCCCTGTAGATGTGTATAACGTCCAAAGCAATTCGTGCATAGCGCAATTCGTGTGTTTGGTGGCATCAAATATTTTAGTATAGGCCGACCGTTTAACTCGCGTATCGCCTGCGCGGTAAGAAGAGAGCGGGGGCGGGTAACGCTACACACGGAGTCAATAATCCAAAGATTTATATCGAGATAGACATTGTTGGTAAAGAATAAAATAATAAGTATCTTTTTTTTTATTAAGCGTTACCCGCCCCCGCTCCCTTCTTACCGCGCAGGCGATACGCGAGTTAAACGGTCGGCCTATAGGTGTGGGAAGAGATTAAAAAATCTAAAATCTGGGAAGATTGGTCAAAGATATGAATATGATAATTATTCTTACGGGTTTTATTATCCCATTCTCCTGGTTCCGTAGCTGCTTGCAAATATAAGGAAAATGAGGTTAGGTTATATTATGTTAGTTTTATAAAAACAAAGAGTTTTATTATTTTCCTTAGATGTCTATAACGTCCAAAGTAATTTTTTAATAAATCTAAAATCTAGAAAAATTGGTCTAAGATATGAATATGATAATTATTCTTACAGGTTTTATTATCCCATTCTCCTGGTTCCGTAGCTGCTTGCAAATATAAGGAAAATGAGGTTGGGTTCGTTCAGTTTTATAAAAACAAAGTTTTATAACTTCCCTGTAGATGTGTATAACGTCCAAAGCAATTTTTGCAAAGAGAAATTCGTGTTTTTGTTGGCGACAAATATATTGAAAGAGATTGAAAAATATAAATATAAGGAAAATGAGGTTAGGTTATATTGTTAGTTTTATAAAAACAAAGAGTTTTATTATTTTCCTTAGATGTCTATAACGTCCAAAGTAATTTGTTAATAAATCTAAAATCTAGAAAAATTGGTCCAACACATGAATGTGATCACTATATTTACAGGTTTTATTATCCCATTCTCCTGGTTCCGTGGCTGGTAGCAAATATGAGGAAAATGAGGTTGGGTTAGTTTAGTTTTATAAAAACAAAGTTTTATAACTTCCCTGTAGATGTCTATAACGTCCAAAGCAATTTTTGCATAGAGCAATTAATTTTTTTGGTGGCGACAAACATATTGGAAAAGATTGAAAAATCTAAAATCCTGAAAGATTGGTCCAAGATATGAATGTGATAATTATACTTACAGGTTTTATTATCCCATTTTCCTGGTTCCATAGCTGCTTGCAAATGTAAGGAAAATTAGGTTAGGTTATGTTATGTCAGTTTTATAAAAACAAAGAGTTTTATTATTTTCCTTAGATGTCTATAACGTCCAAAGCAATTTGTTAATAAATCTAAAATCTAGAAAAATTGGTCTAAGATATGAATATGATTATTATTCTTACAGGTTTTATTATCCCATTCTCCTGGTTCCGTAGCTGCTTGCAAATCTGAGGAAAACGAGGTTAGGTTTGTTTTTTGTTTTAAAAAACGAAGTTTTATTACTTCCCTGTAGATGTGTATAACGTCTAAAGAAATTCGTGCATAGCGCAATTCGTGTGTTTGGTGGCATCAAATATATTGGTAGGTGTGGGAAGAGATTAAAAAATCTAAAATCTGGGAAGATTGGTCAAAGATATGAATATGATAATTATTCTTACAGGTTTTATTATCCCATTCTCCTGGTTCCGTAGCTGCTTGCAAATATAAGGAAAATGAGGTTAGATTATATTATGTTAGTTTTATAAAAACAAAGAGCTTTATTATTTTCCTTAGATGTCTATAACGTCCAAAGTAATTTTTTAATAAATCTAAAATCTAGAAAAATTGGTCTAAGATATGAATATGATAATTATTCTTACAGGTTTTATTATCCCATTCTCCTGGTTCCGTAGCTGCTTGCAAATATAAGGAAAATGAGGTTGGGTTCGTTCAGTTTTATAAAAACAAAGTTTTATAACTTCCCTGTAGATGTGTATAACGTCCAAAGCAATTCGTGCATAGCGCAATTCGTGTGTTTGGTGGCATCAAATATATTGGTAGGTGTGGGGAGAGATTAAAAAATCTAAAATCTGGGAAGAATAATTATACTTACAGGTTTTATTATCCCATTCTCCTGGTTCCGTAGCTGCTTGCAAATATAAGGAAAATGAGCTTGGGTTAGTTTAGTTTTATAAAAACAAAGTTTTATAACTTCCCTGTAGATTTCTATAACGTCCAAAGCAATTTTTGCATAGAGCAATTCAGTTTTTTGGTGGCGACAAACATATTGGAAAAGATTGAAAAATCTAAAATCCTGAAAGATTGGTCCAAGATATGAATGTGATAATTATACTTACAGGTTTTATTATCCCATTCTCCTGGTTCCGTAGCTGCTTGCAAATATAAGGAAAATGAGGTTAGATTATATTATGTTAGTTTTATAAAAACAAAGAGCTTTATTATTTTCCTTAGATGTCTATAACGTCCAAAGTATTTTTTTTAATAAATCTAAAATCTAGAAAAATTGGTCTAAGATATGAATATGATCATTATTCTTACAGGTTTTATTATCCCATTCTCCTGGTTCCGTAGCTGCTTGCAAATATGAGGAAAACGAGGTTAGGTTTGTTTAGTTTTAAAAAACAAAGTTTTATTACTTCCCTATAGATGTCTATAACGTCCAAAGTATTTTTTTTAATAAATCTAAAATCTAGAAAAAATGGTCTAAGATATGAATATGATAATTATTCTTACAGGTTTTATTATCCCATTCTCCTGGTTCCGTAGCTGCTTGCAAATATGAGGAAAACGAGGTTAGGTTTGTTTAGTTTTAAAAAACAAAGTTTTATTACTTCCCTATAGATGTCTATAACGTCCAAAGTATTTTTTTAATAAATCTAAAATCTAGAAAAATTGGTCTAAGATATGAATATGATAATTATTCTTACAGGTTTTATTATCCCATTCTCCTGGTTCCGTAGCTGCTTGCAAATATAAGGAAAATGAGGTTGGGTTCGTTCAGTTTTATAAAAACAAAGTTTTATAACTTCCCTGTAGATGTGTATAACGTCCAAAGCAAGTTTTGCAAAGAGAAATTCGTGTTTTTGTTGGCGACAAACATATTGAAAGAGACTGAAAAATCTAAAATCCTGAAAGATTGGTCCAAGATATGAATGTGATAATTATACTTACAGGTTTTATTATCCCATTCTCCTGGTTCCGTAGCTGCTTGCAAATATAAGGAAAATGAGCTTGGGTTAGTTTAGTTTTATAAAAACAAAGTTTTATAACTTCCCTGTAGATGTCTATAACGTCCAAAGCAATTTTTGCATAGAGCAATTAATTTTTTTGGTGGCGACAAACATATTGAAAAAGATTGAAAAATCTAAAATCCTGAAAGATTGGTCCAAGATATGAATGTGATAATTATACTTACAGGTTTTATTATCCCATTCTCCTGGTTCCGTAGCTGCTTGCAAATGTAAGGAAAATTAGGTTAGGTTACGTTATGTTAGTTTTATAAAAACAAAGAGTTTTATTATTTTCCTTAGATGTCTATAACGTCCAAAGTAATTTGTTAATAAATCTAAAATCTAGAAAAATTGGTCTAAGATATGAATATGATAATTATTCTTACAGGTTTTATTATCCCATTCTCCTGGTTCCGTAGCTGCTTGCAAATATGAGGAAAACGAGGTTAGGTTTGTTTAGTTTTAAAAAACAAAGTTTTATTACTTCCCTGTAGATGTGTATAACGTCCAAAGCAATTCGTGCATAGCGCAATTCGTGTGTTTGGTGGCATCAAATATATTATTATAGGCCGACCGTTTAACTCGCGTATCGCCTGCGCGGTAAGAAGGGAGCGGGGGCGGGTAACGCTACACACGGAGTCAATAATCCAAAGATTTATATCGAGATAGACATTGTTGGTAAAGAATAAAATAATAAGTATCTTTTTTTTATTAAGCGTTACCCGCCCCCGCTCCCTTCTTACCGCGCAGGCGATACGCGAGATAAACGGTCGGCCTATAGGTGTGGGAAGAGATTAAAAAATCTAAAATCTGGGAAGATTGGTCAAAGATATGAATATGATAATTATTCTTACAGGTTTTATTATCCCATTCTCCTGGTTCCGTAGCTGCTTGCAAATATAAGGAAAATGAGGTTAGGTTATATTATGTTAGTTTTATAAAAACAAAGAGTTTTATTATTTTCTTTAGATGTCTATAACGTCCAAAGTAATTTTTTAATAAATCTAAAATCTAGAAAAATTGGTCTAAGATATGAATATGATAATTATTCTTACAGGTTTTATTATCCCATTCTCCTGGTTCCGTAGCTGCTTGCAAATATAAGGAAAAAGAGGTTGGGTTCGTTCAGTTTTATAAAAACAAAGTTTTATTACTTCCCTGTAGATGTGTATAACGTCCAAAGCAATTTTTGCAAAGAGAAGTTCGTGTTTTTGTTGGCGACAAACATATTGAAAGAGATTGAAAAATCTAAAATCCTGAAAGATTGGTCCAAGATATGAATGTGATAATTATACTTACAGGTTTTATCATCCCATTCTCCTGGTACCGTAGCTGCTTGCAAATATAAGGAAAATGAGGTTAGGTTATAGTGTTAGTTTTATAAAAACAAAGAGTTTTATTATTTTCCTTAGATGTCTATAACGTCCAAAGTAATTTGTTAATAAATCTAAAATCTAGAAAAATTGGTCCAAGACATGAATGTGATCACTATACTTACAGGTTTTATTATCCCATTCTCCTGGTTCCGTGGCTGGTAGCAAATATGAGGAAAATGAGGTTAGGTTTGTTTAGTTTTATAAAAACAAAGTTTTATTACTTCCCTGTAGATGTGTATAACGTCCAAAGCAATTCGTGCATAGCGCAATTCGTGTGTTTGGTGGCATCAAATATATTGGTAGGTGTGGGAAGAGATTAAAAAATCTAAAATCTGGGAAGAATAATTATACTTACAGGTTTTATTATCCCATTCTCCTGGTTCCGTAGCTGCTTGCAAATATAAGGAAAATGAGCTTGGGTTAGTTTAGTTTTATAAAAACAAAGTTTTATAACTTCGCTGTAGATGTCTATAACGTCCAAAGCAATTTTTGCATAGAGCAATTCATGTTTTTGGTGGCGACAAACATATTGGAAAAGATTGAAAAATCTAAAATCCTGAAAGATTGGTCCAAGATATGAATATGATAATTATACTTACAGGTTTTATTATCCCATTCTCCTGGTTCCGTAGCTGCTTGCAAATATAAGGAAAATGAGGTTGGGTTAGTTTAGTTTCATAAAAACAAAGTTTTATAACTTCCCTGTAGATGTCTATAACGTCCAAAGCAATTCGTGCATAGCGCAATTCGTGTGTTTGATGGCATCAAATATATTGGTATAGGCCGACCGTTTAACTCGCGTATCGCCTGCGCGGTAAGAAGGGAGCGGGGGCGGGTAACGCTACACACGGAGTCAATAATCCAAAGATTTATCTCGAGATAGACATTGTTGGTAAAGAATAAAATAATAAGTATCTTTTTTTTATTAAGCGTTACCCGCCCCCGCTCCCTTCTTACCGCGCAGGTGATACGCGAGTTAAACGGTCGGCCTATAGGTGTGGGAAGAGATTAAAAAATTTAAAATCTGGGAAGATTGGTCAAAGATATGAATATGATAATTATTCTTACAGGTTTTATTATCCCATTCTCCTGGTTCCGTAGCTGCTTGCAAATATAAGGAAAATGAGGTTAGGTTATATTATGTTAGTTTTATAAAAACAAAGAGTTTTATTATTTTCGTTAGATGTCTATAACGTCCAAAGTAATTTTTTAATAAATCTAAAATCTAGAAAAATTGGTCTAAGATATGAATATGATAATTATTCTTACAGGTTTTATTATCCCATTCTCCTGGTTCCGTAGCTGCTTGCAAATATAAGGAAAATGAGGTTGGGTTCGTTCAGTTTTATAAAAACAAGGTTTTATAACTTCCCTGTAGATGTGTATAACGTCCAAAGCAATTTTTGCAAAGAGAAATTCGTGTTTTTGGTGGCGACAAACATATTGAAAGAGATTGAAAAATCTAAAATCCTGAAAGATTGGTCCAAGATATGAATGTGATAATTATACTTACAGGTTTTATTATCCCATTCTCCCGGTTCCGTAGCTGCTTGCAAATATAAGGAAAATGAGGTTAGGTTATATTATGTTAGTTTTATAAAAAAAAAAGGTTTTTACTATTTTCCTTTAGATTTCTATAACGTCCAAAGTAATTTGTTAATAAATCTAAAATCTAGAAAAATTGGTCCAAGACATTAATGTGATCATTATTCTTACAGGTTTTATTATCCCATTCTGCTGGTTCCGTGGCTGCTTGCAAATATAAGGAAAATGAGGTTAGTAGGTTTGGATTTCGTCAGTTTTTTTTTCAGACGTGATTTTGCCGCATATTTATTAATTTGTGTGTTTGGTTGGCATGTGGGAAAGACATTGAAAATTTCAGAAAAATCGTTCCTAGATATGAATGTCAATTATAATTATTATACTTACATGTTTTATAATCCAGTTCTCCTAGTTCCGTAGCTGCATGCAAATATAAAGACAACGAGGTTATTATGTTCCGATATTGTCCGATTTTTGTTCAGTCGTGATTTTGCGTCTTATAAAACGCTTGCAAAATGTGGTCCTTTTGGGTAAAGTTGTGTGTATAGATAACGAGAAGTCTATGGAATGTATTTTAGAGTTTAGAGATTGAATTATAGATTCGCAGATGGTTACTTAAATTGAAGTATGGTAAATTCCAGAAAAAAACGTTCCTTGATATGAATGTCAATTATAATTATACTTACATGTCTGATAATCCAGTTTTCCTAGTTCCGTAGCTGCTTGCAAATATAAGGAAAATAAGGTTAGTAATGGATTTTGTCAGATTTTGGTTCAGTCGTGATTTTGCGGCTTATAAAAACGCTTGCAAAATGTGGTCCTTTTGGGTAAAGTTGTGTGTATACATAAGGAAAAGCTTATGTTATATATTTTAGGGTTTAGATTGAATTTTAATTTCGGAGATGGTTACGTAAATTGAAGTATTCTGCGCCTTTTTTAATTTATTATTTTATTCTTAAGAATCGCTTATTATATTTTCATTGAACAATTACATTACAATGAAATCTAACGTAAGATTAGATGGCAGTTATCCCCGATAGGAAAATTAAACTAACAAGTTTTACCGCGCTGAGGTGGGTGACAGTTAGCGTTGCCAACATATCTTCGGCGAAATATAGTATTTTTCAAACTAAGTTATAAAAAATATAGTACACTTAAAAAAATATAGTATTTTATGGCCAAGGGCAAAAAATAGACAAAGATAATATTTCTTACTTATTTATTTTTATAAAAACCATATTTTTTTGCATTTCTTGCATTTTAAAACGAAGGATTTGTTTGTTAGATTTCGGTGTTGAAAATATAGTATTTTTGCGTACTATGTATTTCTTCAACAGTATATAGTACGCAGACCCGAAATACAGTACAATACTATATATTATAGTACGGTTGGCAACCCTAGTGACAGTCCATGCTTTACATTTCGAATTATTTTTATTGTAATAATATACGCCTTATGCAATCGTAAAATATACTAAAAATACTGGAAACATTGACAATAACATAAAATAATTCCAAGCCTAACAAAATTGTGTCTGCATAATGATAAAAACAGTTGCAATTCTATTATAAAATGTTATTTAATTTGCTATGCAATCATTGCTCAGAGTATTTAATTAGTATGATAAAGTTTCATTATTTAAACATTGTTAGATGTTGAAATGATAAAAATATAGTACGACTTAAAATTAAGAGAAATACAAAGGATGAGACGATATGCGAAGATAGTAGGCATTTGAGTTCGTTCCGTATGCTGAAACATTGTTATGTGTCGGATCCGAACTTTAAAACGAAAACTCGAATAACCAAATTCCATACGTAAACAGCCATGTAGTTTACCAATTAGAAATACCCAACATTACGGGTACTCATAAAATAGAGAGGAGCATAATACAGGCTTGGATGAGAAATGGTAGCAGACGTAGGACTCCGGCGGCGGTTCGTGAAGACGTTTGCACGCCTCGTCACGAGCACGTTTCATGCCTCGAGCAATGTCGTCCATCATTCAGACTAAGGCACCAAATTAGGTCTCTAAAGCACGATATGGCTGTATTTTTTCAGAAGGTAGTGTAATTATGGCATATTTGACTGGGACATGGGACTGACATTTTTAATGTGTTATTTATGTTCTTTTTTCTACTTTTGGAGCCCGAACGTAATTATTATTTGTGTGTAACAATTAAAAGAATACCAGTAGCTTAAAATGTATAATTTTTTGTTGCGCATAAGTCACTTTAAATTTTGTTACACAAGTAAACAAACATATAATAAAATTAATAAATCATTTAACTTGCTCATCTATTATCATAGGTATAACGAGAAACTTCTTTGTGTTCTCGACATTCAAATACATTATGATGTTATATATTTTAGTGACATAAGAGTGTGTATGTAATGTTTGCATATTTATATGTTGCCCTCACCGATTGCAAATGTTAACAAGAACGATAAATCATGACAAGTTAATCTCATCAGATACGAGAATATTTAAATAGTCTCTGCACCTATACGAAGACAACACATCACAATCATTATTACAATGGTTCGATTAACATTAGCTACTATTTCAAAGCATTTGACCGAAGATGTCATTGACAAAGTGTTCAAGTTGAAGACAAATAGTGAGGATAATCTTCAAAGTGTTGAAATTTCGAGAGCAGCACCGGCAGGGGAGGGTTTAATCAGCGCGGTGTACCGGATCCAAGTGACAGGCAAGAATCATACAGCGAAATTCATCGCTAAGGGATTTGTAAACGATCTTCTTATGCGTAAAACGCTTGACTGCCCGACGTACTTCAAAAGAGAAGCTCTATTTTTCACAACACTACTTCCCAAATTGTGCGACATCCAAAAATCTTCAGGTGCAAAGGAGAGGATTCAGTACAACCTTCCAATATGCTACGGATGTCATCTCGATGGCACAGATGATTATATTTTGATGGAGGATATGTCTGAAACCGAATGTTTACCTTTATCTGAACTACCAACGAAATACGAAAGAAATCTCACGCTCAAAGCTTTGGCGCATTACCACGCTGTGTCTTTGGCTCTGCGAATTAAAAAGCCTGATGCTTTTGCTAAACTTGCAAACAGATTACACGAGGTTTATTACAATGATAAGAACAGGAGCTGGTATGCTAAATATCTTCAGGAAGCTATCGACATAGACGTAAATGTGCTTGCGGAATTTGAAGAATCAGAAAGTATTTATTATCAGCGATTTAAAGCAGCGATTAATGATGATGTTTATGGCCAACTGATCCGCATAGCAACCAGCCGGGGTGACCACCCTGTGTTTAACCATGGAGACGCGTGGTGTTCCAACTTTCTCTGTTCCAAAGATAAAGCTGTAGCTATCGACTTTCAATTGTTGAGATGTGCTTCTCCTGCAACCGACTTGTCCTACTTTATAATAATGTGCAGTAACCTGTGTCAGAGCAAAGAAGATTATTTTGAGGCTGTCGAAGTTTACTATAGGTCATTGGATTACTATCTAGCTGACATGGGAATTGATGCTAGTAAGGTATTTTCATACGATATGTTGAAAGAAGAATTGAAGAAGTACGGGAAGTTCGGCATTCTTGCCGCATTAACATCGATCCCATTAATGGCAGCGGATCGCTGCGACACACTGCAATCTTTTGAAAAGAAGTACTCCGGCTTTGACCGCATACCACTGGAAGAGCTTTGGCCGTTGTCTCCCATTAAAAGTGAAGAACATAAGATGCGTCTCGTAAACGCCGTCCGTGTCGCTGTCGACGTTGGTCTAATCTGAATACATCAATGTTAATGGAAATAATAAAACATTCGTTTATTATTTCTCCAGTGTTTGTTGTCTATCACGACTTGTGTACCTCGCAGTCAACGGGACGGTAAAACTTAAAATCATCTTTCAACCGCCACCTCGCAAACTGATTTGTGTAGAGATTCCATACAAAAACACCTGTATCTGTACAGATAAGCCTTTAGATGAGTCGGCAGTACTTCGGAATGTTCGAACTCGTGACCGCTAGGCAGCCGAAAACTAATTATTGAAGTGTTCGGCCGAGAGGCGCGTGTGTATCGAATAGGCTCGCATACAACGTACATTTTAAACCGGCCTACTAAGACTGGTGATTTTTTTACCTTTCACGGTTTTATCCTGTACTAAAATATAGCCAGCATTAATTGGTCCCGCCTCGTGAATTAATGAAGTACTACATTAACCAGTGATAACGTTTGAAATCCTGTTTTGAATTTAACGGTCATTAAAGCAAGGTTATAGCGAATGCAAATAGAAAGTCTGTATACTTAAGTGTCAATTGTTTATTTAAGTGTCCTCTTTATTGGGTGGGCTTTTAGTTTGTATGTGATATTTTTATTATCAATTATCACTGAGTTTGTGCAACTCTTTTTGTACACGTTAGCGGACGAATAAGAGTAAATACGTACCTTTTAGATTTTGTTCAATAAAAAATTAGCATCGACAGAAATTTATGTTCCCATAAAATACGAGGTACAACCCGATACCACATTCGTATCACATCGGATTCCTAAAACCGCACAAATACGTATCAAACTGAATAATTCCGTCGTTCATACTGTTCAGAAAATTGTAGCAAATAGAGACTGAATATAAATGTGACGATTTCGTTGTACTTATACATATTAAAACTCAATACTCGTCTTTAGGAAAATTGCTTAAACGGTGGAGCGGTGTTGAATTTTAATATTCCAATATAAAGGTTGGTTTACATTGAAGGGTTTGTCTTAAGTAAGCAAAGTTGTTAGTTGGTTGGCGTGTCAATCTATTTGAATCGAGCGTTTGATCCGCGATCTCATTTTAATCGATGCACGTGTGAGGCTTACGTTCGCGCAGGTCTAACAAACAAACACCAATAAACTAGTCTTGGTCGATGTGATTCATATGGGAAGGAAATATACCGCTGTGTGGAGTCCGAAGGCCAAATAGTTTTAGCAATAGAATATGTTTAAACAACGTAGCGTATCCTTATGCCTAAAAGTCTTTACAGATATTAATAATATGATAAAATAGACAAGATAAATAGGTCTTATTAGATGCTTTTTATACAGATAGACTCATTCACCTTACTACGACTTTGATTTTAAATGGCAAGACATAGGATATTAATTGATGTTTATCGATTTACATTATGACCAATTTGTACAGTCAGTGTCGGATCTTTTGGAACAGCTAAGGAGCTAACCTACCTAACGTAGGTTAGCTCTTCCATCCAATGCTTAATAAATACAGTGAAACATTTTTCAATAATTACCTTCGGCTCAGAGAGTATTCAAATTTAGTAGAAAAACGCCATAATCATATTGTTCGTTTCAGTCAACATGGATATATTATAGTAATTTATAGTAGGTACCTAAGAAAAATAAACCTATGTTTCGCTTAATTGGGACACAGTGGTTGTTTGTATGTATGTGTAGAGAGCTTGAAGCCACATAGTTAACACGTAGATCGGTTGAACTGAGAGTTTAAGCAGTGCTTGCTGCGGTCAATTCTCGGATGGGTAACCGTTCTTTACATATAGCGAACGCGTTCTCCTCCCTCCCTCCGTGACTCGGAAAGCACGCAGTCGATCTCGGGTGTCATACGAATATCTATCACAGTCATTACAAGTGTTAACAAAGTCTTACTCACTAGGAGTACAGACCAAACCAGAAAAATCTTTCCAATGATAAGGCTCAAACATCTAAGTGCTCTTTGTAACATTTTTAAAGCTGTGATAACTAAGATGGCTTTGAAATCTGTTGTCATCTCTTTTCATTTATATGAGAGTAAGTAAGTGAAAAATACAGGTACCTAGGTATATAATTTATCAAGCGCTTATAACGTCAATTTTCTGAATAGAAGGGATTAGTAACTGGTAATGAACAGAACAAAATGCAAATTTTACTAAAACAATGCGGGCCAAATGTTAGGAGTCACACGAAATACACCGACGTTGTATAAAATAACCAAATTTCAACTTAATATGCGTTTCGGTGATTGTTTATTTTGTAAGCGTAATGAAATAAGATTTTTTGATAATACTTAAATTAATATTTACGCCAACAATGTGGTTTTATGCAGTTAAAAATGAAAAATCCATAGAGCTTCTCTACTCCCCATTTTTAATTTCATTGCGATTGCTGAGTCTGTTTGCGTCATTTATAGTGTGGATTACAATCGTGAAGGTGACTGCAACACGACCAAAACTAAGAGAGCTTAATAATGATAAATGTCAATGCAGGCGATAGGAAATACTTCAGGGCGTATATTAGGCTTTTATTACTGGATGCTACGTGTGCATGAGATGGCAAAAGGGGAAGAGGTGGACTAGATGTGTTATGAAATTTTGTTGTATGCACGAAGGAGGTTTGGTTTTTGTCCTCCGACCATGCGAGGATAGCCTGGTGGATCGAAGCCCAATAGTAGATGTCGAACATTCGCATGTGTTAATCGTTGTAAACTTTCATAGTGCGATCCAGGATTTTCTGTTGTCACTTATTCTGATAGATGGCGCTTTACTTTTTGCCATGTAGCTAGTAGTGGCTACAGTTGCACTTGGGAGAGGCGTCCAGCAGAGGACTGTGAGAGGCTGAGTTGATTGTAACACAACTAAATCTAATTTTTTATAAGCTGAAGTCAATAGCGAGGTAAATGATGATGGTATACGAATCTATAGAGCGATACGTTGATTTACATTATGTCTGTACAGAAATGTTACACAGATTTGAGAATATCAAATCTGTGTAACATTTCTAACAACAATTCAACAACTCGTTGTATTATATTAGAGGGAAAATTTTTTGGGTTCGGGAGCAATGCTATGTGATCTCAATGGTATGGTAATATGGTACAACTACAAATGTTTGAGATTGGCGATTTATTTTAATGTAATCTAGCGGAATGTTACTCTAACGAAGATAGCAGTTTCACTAAAGGGGTTAACGACGTACTGAATTAAAATAATTATTTTCCATCGACACAAACCGCAAGCAAACGTAGAAACGATAATCCGAGATCGAGGTACTCATACTTTAACAACTGTCTGAAGGTAAGAACATATCAAAATAAAATTACGTGTTGGATACACTCACACGGCGCCGGCGCAATGTAATTTGTTTAAGACCCAACAATCATATCAACTTGGTTACGCAAAACTGCATCGTTTGCACATTCAAAGAATACCGACCAAAAAAAAGAAATATATTCCAACCATGAAACCCGAAAACTGGAAAATAAATGGCAATTATTAATAATTTTACATGCCCCATTAAGAGCGACCATGAGGCGACATCCCAAAGAGGGATAAATAAAAAAAACAAGAGTTCACATACGTCGAGGCTTTTAAAATTGTCAGAGGGAACTTCTAAAAAGAGATAACGCTTTAAACATTAAAAAAAGTGGAGTCCATTTTGTAAACAGGTTGTAAACGATCTTGTATACGGTGTTCAACCGAAAAATGGTAGGACATCTTAAATGTTTCACTAAAATGTCTCATATTTGAATTACGCCTGTCCCCTTTGATGTTGACGAGTTAAAAAAGCCGGTCAAGTGTGAGTTTAACTCGCACATTCACGGTCACGGTTCTCATAAGAAAAATGTTGTATTTTAACCAATAAATTTTCAGTATTTTCGATGATATCATGGTGGACAGACGGACAACGAAGTTTCACCATAAAACTTCTTTTTTAACGTGATTAGTACGAAACCCTAATTACAATACTTTATACATACATTTTAAGTAAAACAAGTATTTTTACGATCGCACATTCGCCGATGAATGCTCGTAAATATCACGAACTTTTCGCAAAAAAGCCCATTAAGTTACTTAAGAAATAAATCCTACAATAATTAGCAATGCAAAATAAATAACATAAAACGTTTTAGCACGTAATTTATTTGTTTGTATAATGCAATAAAAACTCTACCTACATTAAAATTATGTTATTTCATTGATACGGACACCTACACAAAGCCTAAACGTGAATCATTTGTAACCTAATCGCTATACCTGTAGTTATTTTCCTCTTTTTATTATTATTTTAATAACTTAAAATGAACTTTAGGGAAGGTATAATATATTTAAAAATCTTATCCGATGACAGGGTTAAAAATATGGATTTTTTATTTTGAATCACCTCGCATTATTAAAATACTGTTATCCAGTTGTTTAATTCCATAAATAATATGTAAATTATTATAACCAATGCAAATCTTGAAATATTTAAAAATAATCGTTTACATTATGGGACATGTATGTGTTCTAAACTGATAGATATGTCTGCCACTGTGTCAAATGGTCATAGTTTGCAGCACTAGAGTGACTGGAGCAAGGCTACCTTTTCATGTAGTAATACGACTGCCATTACGACCGAACCGTGAAATCGGAGAGCGAAAGAACGTTGTAAATCAACCCGATGGACGCTGCATTTTTTACTGTCCTGCGTGAAGGATGACCATGATTAGTTTGCTATGAGGATGGTCTATGGTCGGCTTTTATTTTTCACGCAGTGGTACTAGCAATATATGGTTCTCTCTTCTTTGGATTCAAAAAAGAAAAATGGTATATATGGTCTGGTATAATCTTATTATTATGTACACTTAGTAACAAAAATCTTGGATAATAGATTTTTAATTTACATAAATGTTCATCTATTTCTGACGCTGAATGCAAATCATTTGTGTAGCGAATCAAAACAATCTATTAATATATAATTTGTATCGTTTACGGCATTCGTGATGTTTTTTTACTGAATGACTCCGCTCTTGATCTTAATTTCGCTTGAAAGGTCAAGATCAGGTCTACGATCGAAAGAGAGCACCCAGAAGATGCCTATTCACTCTTTCTTCAAAGGTCATCGGGTTATAGGTAATAGAGACGTCAGTTGTTGGTAGAAGTTCCAAAATAGATTTAACCCTTGATTGCATTATCTAGCTGTATGTATTAGCACATACCAGTTACAGTTTTTTTATATAATTGTTTTAAATAAAAAAAAGGACCCATATCTACGAAGCTGTGTGGTCACATCAGTAAGGTCTCGAAGCTCTTAACGTTTATCTGTACGCGAGACCACTCTTGTTTGTAATCTTGTTGAAAAGTCGGGAACAAAACATTAGAGCCTTTTTCGTTTATCAAGCGGTTATGCTAACTAATTTAAAGGAATGTGATTTCTCTTTAAAATGTCTTAGTAAAAGTGCGGTTAGCAAAGAAAAACAAAAAACGCATTTAATGGAATAAATTTCGGAATGTTCCAATGACTTTCAGTATGCAGTAATCTGATTAATGCGAACTTGGGGAAAAATTATGGATATTATTTCGGTTGATAGAAGATTGATCGTGGGTTTCCTACAGAAGTTGCGGATATCATGTTACCCAACAGAATAATTTTATGCCTCCGTTAGGTAATTATTAATATGAGAAATATGTTAAAAACTAAATCTTACCTTATTATTTTGGTACGTTTTTACACTGTCGAGAAATAATTAAATTTAGTTTTTTACAATAAATCAAGTCTTGGACAACGGAGCTAAAGACTAAAATTAATTTCTATAATACGTAATTTGTTGCCAACTATAACCGTAAGAAATAAATGCGAAGATAATTTGTATGCGTAGTTGTATTTACCTATTGTTCTCTAATACACTCAATGATAAACTTTTGGTATAAAGTTTCAAATATTTCAGCTTTCAAGTGTTTAAAATATTTTATGTACATAGATATTATCTTTTCTACCTTCGAAGCATAACACTGATACTCATCGGAAAACCTGATATTTTTATATAAAATGCGACAGCCGGGTTTTGACGCAGATGACGAAGATAAAACAACAATATTTTAAACTTGTAACATAAGTAACAGGATATTGTGTTACTGGAGGATCTAGAAATGTTTCTACATTAGTATTTATGATACTTGTTGCAGCCAGTTCTACTTGTAACAGCCTAAGAAAAATGAGAAGAGAGTTTCTCTTAAAAAAAATTGTTGGTATGGAGGATTTTCCTATAAGTTTACAAAGATACCTACATCTCACAAACATATCCTTAGACCCGAAAGAACTATCTGTATCATACCTAATATATCCGTGTGGGAATCAAATTTGCGACACTAAGCGCTCAAAGCTAATCAGATAATCACTTGCGCCTTAAACGTGGTAGTAGTAGTAGTAGGGTTCCATGAAAAGGGCTCGACTGGCACAGTACTAGAGTCCTACTTACTGTATTATGCCATAACAACTGCGCAAGCGTACTAGGGTTTAGGGACGGAGCGCAAAAGGTATAATAATAGGTACACGAGGTATAAATAATCTAATTTTTTCATACATTTTTGGTTTCATGGTAACCCAAAGTCTGTGTATTTTTTCCCGAGTTCGACCGTGGAAGTCGAGAAAAAATACACGAACTATGGGTATCACAAGCTTATTATTCCACCAAGGTCAATGTTTAGGTCTTCTCTTCAGTCGGAATGGAGATGCGCACGCATTCATTATCATTTCGCACGCGTACGCATCTGCAGAAAATAGCCATTTTCAATTGATTATTTAGTTGTGAATCGATCTTGACTAATGATCAACTGGCGTACGAGTATGTATTTAGCCTTAGTCATTAACAACTTTCTGTCATCAACATTGTATTTGGGGATTTATGCGAATGATTAGGGATAATATGTTTAATTATGTTTCTATTGGTTTTAACTTAGACATAAACACGTGTATCTAAGTTTCAATCATCATGTCGCTTATCCATTTCACTGTCCAGTTTTATCCGTTAAGTGAATAGTATAGGTATATCAGTAAATAAAATCCCAATGAAAATTGAACGTATGCATTGTGTGTAGAACATATAATTGAACCTCTAGGTTCAGATATGTTAACATTTTATGTTCAAGTAGCTTGATTGATTTCCTCACTGAACATTAACTGACTGTTCTGGTTTTCTTTAGTATTAGGTATCAGTAGAACTTTACGCTAATATAGTATTGAAATTTCAACTATTTAGTAGTTATTATAAAAGCGAAATACCATTTACTTTTACGCGGGCACAGCTAGTTTCATAGCTATTTAGAGATAGGAATACAGGTTCACATGATATTAATGAAGTTTTATAAAGAACTGATGATAGATTTCTATAAATAGTTTTAAATAAATATAGCTTTAGTTTTAAATAATATATTAGTGGCATGTTTCCATTACTTATTTCGTTGTTCGACTGTACGATATCAATAAAACTGAGCAGCTTTGCCACAGTGCGCACGCGCTTGAGAGACTGCAATTTAAACTACAAAACAATTTGACGTATTGTACCTAACGTAACCGTATCGGTAATGGAAGAAAATTCAGTTATGTAATTTTGTTATAATTTTATGCGACAAGCGCAATTTGTATCATACATACATATGAATAAAGTCCTCAATTATTTGCGAAACGTGTATTTCTAATTCGTAAATTCATTCACCCAACACAACGGTTACGTTGTTAAACGTCAAAACATTAATGTTGGAACGATTTGTCAGTTTTGTCATTTATTTCCTTTGTTTTGTATACACAAGCTCATGAGATTATAGTTTTACTAATCAGTGGGTGTTCAACTGTTCATTAGACGTTACCAGTTACCTATCACTCCTGCCCACGTCGATTGCCCAACTTATATGATAGAATTATTGCCTATTATTGTTTGTTTTTGTTGCAATAACACCTAGCAGTTAACACTTACTGTGTCCTCGACAACCTACGTTTGTACCATGTTGTATGTGATATAAAGGCTTACCTGTAACAAAAAAAAAAAGGATTATTAGTATTATTCATTATTAAATTTGTATATTAGTAGACAATCAAGATAGCCGTTCGTCTGATTAAGATATTCTCTGTATCAGACGTCTGCTGCAGACAATTTAAAGGTCAAACATCACTTACAACTACGCCGTGGTGAGAATCCTCATGGACTTTCCTCCGGCCTGCGGTAGACGAAGCACCCTGATGATGGACTACGGGAACTCTAAGGAGATCACGCCGTAAAATAAAATATTTCAACCCATAATCAACTGCGAAACTAGTTTGATCAGAAACTTGAGACTAAGTTGTATTTACAGCTGCCGCTCTACACTTACAAATTTTACTTAGTACTAATAAAGCCTTTTTTAACTCTCTACCATAATTGTTAATATCTGGAAAAAATCTTAGGCTGTCACACCTAAGTATGGTCTCTACATTTAAACATGAGAGCGATACGTACTGCTCAAAGGTCTAAGAAAGCACTAAAAGCCTTATTTTCGTTTGGACTGTAGACAAAACCAAATGCATAGAAAATTCGTTAATAAGTTCCTTGCTTTAATTTCAAGTTCAAAGATTGCTAGCCCATCTACGAGGTTCACAAAAACAGGTTTTATCCAAAACCGTGTCATACATACACAGTATGCTAATAACATATCTATTATGTATGAACTCAGTACATAATACATGAAACTAAAAGTTATTTACATAGTAACAGCATCTACAATACTGGCCGATGAACAACGAAGTTCTTAGGCGATATTTAGTAGACATTTTAAAAAAAACAGTGCGCGTTCTTTTCTTAAAAATACATAATAGAAGTCACGCTACATCGTTAACTAAGAACGTACTTAAATCGTTAATCGAAGTACGCTACGCAAGTATTCCGTTGACCAGAGTCACGAGTACCAATTAATAAGATATGAATCCGTTGAGAGGCTCATTTAGGCCTTTGGGCACACGCGTTAAGTAACAGAACTTGTTGGACTGGTCGTTAAATTCCCTCAGATTCGACCCGGGAGGCGGTTCTTACACGTTGTTTTACACTTGCCTCGTGTAGTGTACGCTTATTCGCTTTAGGCGTCACGATAAATGTGTGTTTAATTTTAGATAAGAAATAAGTAACTTTGGTCGAGTGTTTTCAGAGCCTACCTATTTTAAACCCACTACAAAAATAATTTTCGTTACGTATTGGTTATAAAATAGTGGTGACAAATTATATAAGTAATATATATACGTGGTAATTAAAAAACAATATACCAACTGCTGTAAAATGCTGCGAATAGCAAAGCGAAAGTAGCTATCCTTCGTGTTAATTGCGAAATAAAAAGTATTTGAGGGGGTGCGTGGGTCGCCATATTTAAAGTTGATTTTTTTTACAACCATATTTAATAAAATTCAATCTTATTTCATTGACATAAGGTTGTATTCAGCCGTAATTTGAGTTGCTAAGTGATATTTACAACTAGCCCACGTTTCTTTTCAACACTACGAAGCAACGGCAAGTGTGGGCGCAGCCTACATGAAACATTAAAAAATAACAACAACATAGTCTGGTCTAGGCGCGAATTTGGCCCTGACGTAACATTCGAAATTTAAATAGTGCCACAGATACAAAAGAGACGGCTTAAAAGAGTTATCATACAAAGGTTGGTTACGACAAGTGGACAAGTCATAAACACAGATGTTTTAGTGGTTTAACATGTTTCAAAACTCTTCCATAACACGTTAATTGATAGAGAATTTAATAATAATTAACTATTACCATAACAGCCTGTTAAAGTGTGTATCTATAGAAACTTACTTCTTTGCGTAGGCAGTTAATGTCAAAGGCTTGCTTTTGTCTCAATACATTAGCTAAGTAATAAAAAAAAAACAGTACATTAATTAACAGTAGGTACCGAACTTGTTTCTTGCGTAATATTCGCTCAATAATAATGGCTATACAAGGATCTTATATCGATAACTTGTTCGTATCCAAACTTCCAAAAATTCTCGGTTCTGTGTCAATATGATATTTACTTAAGCCGTTTGTGACCTTACAGTTTCCCGTGTCCTATTTAATAGAGGTAGGGTGGAAGCACCAATTGTTGGTCCGACAATAATACATATTAAGACAAGTTTAGTTATCTATGAATTCTTTCAATACTGTTTAAAATGTCAAGTAACTTTTTTGAAAGCGTATTTACCAAATAATTTTTGTTACAATTTGTTGGAGTAGAAGCACAAACAAGGAAGGTTTTTTCTTGCTGTTCATAGCTAATACATAATTGATTTTTGTACATATTGTGTATTCAAAAAATGAAGTCATCCAATTTTAAAAAGTATTTTCAAGTATAAACGCTGTTTTTGAAGTGATCTGTTAAATGTAATTTAAGCAAGTTGACAAAAGAAAGAAAATAATGTCGTTTAGTTATATGAGTAAGTTAAACAATTTGAATATTTCACAAAATACTATAAAAATAATAAAAATTAGCCTTGCTGTTTTTTTCGTCGAAACTACAACAAACAAATCTGATAATTGTTCGTTCCACCTCAAAATAATATCAGCACAAGGTCATTTATCAGTGCGTATCTTATTAACACACAACAAGGGTGTCTTTGTAAATATTTAGGATATTATAGGAACTCACATTTATCGGGCCAACATACGGGAATAAACATACAATTATTTACATACGATTTCGCCAATTTTCATATTATTTAGTATCAATATTGTCGTTGAAGCGAAGTGCGTTCAAAGTCTACGTTTTGGCGTGATCGTATTACAATGAATGTTTCATTTATTTGACTTCTGAGAACCACATACATAAAGATTAAAATAAAAGACTCATATTAAATACAATAGGGCGTCTCATTGGCCGGGGAATTCCAGGTCATTCAAAATTGTAACGGATTTATTTGTTACTTTGATAGTGATTTACCTAAACGCCGAAAGACTATTGAAATCTATATATATATATATATATATAGATAAAATTGAAACAACACTCAAGCACTCACTGACTGAGTGACTAATGACGTAATCTCAGGGACTAATAATCCAATAAAATTGAAATTTGCAGGTAGATACCTCAGAGGGTGTAGATTTCGGCTAAGATTTCCAAAACTCTTGCTCTAAAGTTAGTTCGGGTTAAACCTACGATCGGTTCAACGGAAACTTTGTGAGGAAACCAGTGTTTGTGTGTGTAATACGCCAACACGAAAACCAGCTTGGTGTACTAAGTCCTACCCTACACATTTTGAGAATAAGCCCATGCCCAGCTGTGGAGCAGTTATGGGTTGAATTACTGATATAAGTATCATAAGTACCCACTTAATATTTAGACTGTTTATGTATAATTTTACTTAAGTTCTTAGACTTAGTAATTCTCTCAGCTGTTATTTCAATACATTATGTTTTCTTTTGGACTGCCTCATTGCGACCACTAGGTCGCAAGTGCGGCTGCTGAGCGTGAGGTCCTAGGTTCGTTCCCCATCTCGGGCATAGTGTTATTGGGTTTCTCTCTATAAAAACTCTCAGTAGCGGCACGGAATTTTGAGTTATACCCGGTTGTATCCTATTACATGGAACTCGAGAGAATTTCGGGTGGATAATACTACACCTCTGCCTATCCCTTCGGGGACTACATGCATGATGTTATAAAATCGAAAATCTATGTAAAGTTTTCGAAATCATACCTATAATTTTAAGTATTAAGTCAGCAAATAACAATATTCTCAATGCGTTTCTTCTTATATTTTGAAGCACCGCCTTCATTTGTTGTTAATTTCGTAACTTGGCACGTGCCGCAGCCCACGTGATACTTTCTTTAGAAAATTTATAATCCGGGCCCCCCCTGACCCTTCTCGATAGGGATTATGTTTTTGTATGGTAAAAACATGGAGCTGTACGCGATTGTGAACGTATATGTTGAACTGCTGCATTATAACTTGTTAACTTGTCATAAAGTATTAACTAAAGTTTCATTAATGGAATTTTCTTTATGTAGATATATCTCAGATACTATATTTCTGTGATAAGTCTATTAGAAACTGATCTAATTTCAATTTAACAACTAGATAACTTTTCTGGGCATTGAAAAATCGGGCCTATGTATAATATGTAACTTATTATTTTGGAAATCAGTCATCAACACTATAATCATTATCTATTGACTTGTAAGCTAGAATTGGTTACCAGTAGGGCCGGTGTTTAAAGTTCATTGCAATCATAACACACAATGGCCAATATATATCTATCTCATCTCGCTTCCTCCTATAACATAAAACGTTGGCCTGCGCCCACGCAGGTCGAAAGTGTGCGCAACGTTACACTCAAAACTTTATACTTAGTTATTCTTGTTCACGCTCCATTGTCTGCCTCCCATCGAGTCCCATACATCTGACCCGTTGACACCTCAATACTACCGGATTTTGTTTGAACCTTACCTGATGAGGAAAACGTGCTACTTCTTAGTTTTATTTAAGTATTTGTTAAGGTTGATGAATTTGTAAGAGGAAATGGGGAGGGAAAAAATTCAAAGGGAAGGGAAGAAGATTTTTAATCATAGCATCTACGTATCATCTGCCTAGCCTTTTCCCAACTACATTGGGGTCGGCTTCCAGTCTAACCGGTTGCGGCTGAATATCAGTATTTTACACGCAGCGACTGCTATCTGACCTCCACCACCCAATTACTCGGTTGTCAGAATTTTTGGGCTGCTGACACCCGTAACGACTGTCATAGGTCTTCATATGACACCTGGGACCAACTGCTTAACGTGCTTGCCGAGACATGGAGGGGTCTCGAAGTGTGAAATATGGTCGTCCATCCAAGGACTGACCGCAGCAAGCGCTTCTTAACCTCACAAATCGACCAATCTGCGCAGAAGCTATGTAGCTACTAGCCCCTCTAATCATAGCATCTACGTATGTCCCTACGTATTGCAAAGGTGAACTGCTTTGTTTATATACATAAATCCCACAAGCACAGGAACAAACTGTAGGTCTTACAAATATTTGTTGCGTGCGTGGTTGTATAAAATAGATGGATAGAATATGTCTGACTGTTTTTTTGACTGAACCCTAACCTGAATCCAGCGCCAAGCCAGTCACTGTGTCTGTCTTCGCAGTCGTACCAGCATTGTGTCCAAATGGCATTGACAAGACTGATCCTCGCTTTTGTGTCTTCATTAAGGAAACAATTACGTCTGGTAATTTTTAAACTACTTTAGATTTGTGATCTCAGAAGATTATAGCTCTTTATAATATCACTTAATTGGATCATAGCATTTTATTCCTTTATGAATTGAGTTATTCTTTATTATTTAATAGGGGAATTTTTAATATATTGAACATAATTACTTTATGAAGGAAATGGCGTAAACTATAGAGCGAAATGCCTTAATAGGCTAATTAGGAATAGGAGGAATTTATTAAATATAGGTTCGGCTTCTTATGCTATTTAGAAGGTGTATTCGCTTGCACCAATTAAGTAATGTAAAAATAATTGACTAACGGACTTTTTCCAAAAACCAAATAAATTCAAAATCAGATCTTTTTTATTCGTAATAGACTCGCGTCATATTTATTCGTTCCATTATGTCAATCGATGTCGCCAGTGCCATTCGATATTTTCGCCACCATATCTATGTCAATCCGCGGAGGGAAGTAATCTATCACATATAAGACCAAAAACTTGAACGAAAGGCCTTTGCGAAGGCTGAGAAAAAGCTACAAGTTTGTCCCCAATAGGAAATACTACAACTTTGAATAATTGTTTCCTTCCTAGCAAATTAACGACATCCTTTGCGTCATGACAGCCTTTTCCCAACACGTAAAAAGTGATTAAAGGGATTGTGTAAAGAGGATGGGAGGCAATGTTCCCCTGAGTTATCAAAACTTGAAGTTACCTAGCTACCGTAAAGATTGGTGGATTTGCGCGGTTAAGCAGCGTTTGCTGAGGTTAGTCCAGAAGCACGTTAAACAGTTGATCCTGGGTGTCATACGAATACCTATGACATTCGTTACGGGTGTTAGCAACCCAAAATCCTGACAGCCAATTTAATTTAACCTTAGAGTATCAGTGTTCAAGTAATTGGATCACGAAGCTGCTGAAAAGAATTTTTTTCGGCCTTAATATTTATATTCTTCTACAACCCATCATTCTAGCAATCTGGAAGTAGAGTACGGTTGATAATATTGTATCTTGACTTCCGAAATCTGAACGTACTTAGGGTCTCCTCAGGGCAAAGTTGCCGTCGTATCTAACTAGATGTAACAGAAAGCGGTCCGCCTACATATCTCAGCCTCGGGGCTTCCGATCCACACCTGTTAAAATTGTATAATACTCATTAATATCTCGTTTGGCAATGTAAAGACCGGATGTATCTTTATAGCCCATAGAAGCAGCCTTTGACACAGTTGCATTATCAAACCATCGCCCCCGCTCGGTCAAAAAGCCTTTAAATATTGAATAAATACACCTACAGTCCATCGTCGCAATGTCATGTAATCTGAACACGTGAAAAAGTGATGTGGCATGAAGAGGTTTGGTTAGATTCGGAGCTTTTGTATTCAGTCGGTTGACGATGCAGTTGCCTAATACCATGTAGGTTGACGGTGTCGCTGGGCGATCATCGCGTCTAGTTTTCGCCTCAAACCTTCAAGGTAATTTCGACTTTGTACATATGGAAATTTAGTCTGTTTTCGTGCAAAACAGGTTGATGTACCGTTTTGAAAATGGAATTACGTTGTTAGTGGCTCTACGGTGTCGCAATCGACGCGTGCCTTGCTGCTCGAAACTTACTACTGATTAACGATAGCTGCTGCATTTTATACTTAATTAATTTTGGAATAAGGTTCTTAATCGAACGTTTTTAAGGTCTGCATTTGAAGCGAATTGTATGCAAGTGCGGGGCAAAAGGCAAATTTGTTGGCACGTGGGAAGAGCGCTGACGTCATTATAAGAAACGAGTACCAACCAAGCTTGATAACAATTGCTAGAAGAATTTATGATATAATTAGTACCCGTAGTAGAATTTATAATACCCTTAATACCTTTCAGATAAACCCGATTAATCGATTGATTTACTAAAGCAAATGAATTTAATGATGAAAACAGACTTCAATAGAAACTATAGACTTAATTAGTAATTTGAAATCTCAGGGACCATGTTGTTTGTAATCGTAGCTTGAAGTCATTTTGAAAGTCGGTAAAGGCTTCGATTCCAGGTAATATATCGACTGTGAACTGGCAACACGACCTATCTCGATTTTATGAGGATTTTACTTGGTCCCATTCTAAACTATTTCATACCCGGCAGCGCTACAATAAGCATATTTTATTTCAATCAAAATTAGACGCCAAAATGGAATTCATTCGTTTGTAATAACATAGCGGTTGATAGTTTCTTCTTAAGCCTGTAATGTTGTCAAAAATGAGATAGTACCAGTTGCCAGTTCACAGTCGATATGTAATATTATGCCTACCCAGTACTTAATCCACAACGGGGGAGTCACCACAGTTATCACTTTTGCTTTTGTCCTTTACAATCGAACTAAATATCAGTTATAACGGAAAAAGGACAGATGGCAACAAAAGTTTCTTAATATATCAGTAATTCCGTAAACGAAACATCGAAGTAACAAATAACATAAACACGAGTAAAGTGCATAGTACACAGAAACAAAAAACTTCACAGTGCTTAAATAACATTAATGTACAAGACTAGTCGTGAAGGCAATCCACTTGACTTTTTGTTCTACTCGCACCTATGTGAGATGTATACTGTCGTCTCTCTCCTGCGCCGGCGCAGCCTCCGCCGGGATCATTTCTTGGAACTCTCTGCGTTCCCTAGATAGATGCGTATCGGGTGTGTAGTAAGTTAGTTTTCTATGTAACCGCAACTTTATAACTACATTTAATTTCTCTTAGTATGGGAAGATTCTTTATGTGAAAGCAAATTATTATCTGTTTTATGAAGGTTTCCATTACCGTCGTAAGTATTTTCTAAAACTGAGAAGTTTTATAGGAATGGTTTAATTATTTTGAATTGTCGACCTCGGCTCCTGGAATCTGCGGTTCTCGCGCACCTTTTATTCCGTCTGTAGTTGTCAGTTGGTATACAAAAGGTCAAGCAAAGTACTTTGTAGTTATAACAAAATAGTACCCACACTTTTGGAATCGTTCTACTAGATTCTCGACCTTTTGTAAATGCCTGCAAAAGCCCAGGCCCAAACACTGATTAACATTCTTGTCTACGTACGTACGGACGTCTAAACAATTAAATCAAAAATAGTTTTTTTTTTCCTAAATACATTCTTATTTGATCAACTTTAATATTACAACCCCGGGTCTCTACTGTTAATATAACACCCCCCCTCCCCAAAGACTGGTTGCGTCCGCGCCCGCGTCCAACATGCGGCGTACTCTTAAGCAAACAGTCCGTTATGACCCAAAATATAATTTAATGTACCTATGACTTAACTATATAATGATAGCTGCCTTAGATTAGGTGTCGTTGACACTGATAACAAAGTGGGTAAACTGATAAAGAGTAAAATCTAAAAACACTTAGCTTGCACGTTGTTTGGCGAGGGCCATCGGTGTTTACATGATAGTAAAAACATAACGCTGTATGTTAAGGAAATTGGCGGGAATTCTAAATAATAACTCACCTCTGCCTAAACCTTCGGACAATACTGGCGTGATGCTATGTTATCTTAGATGTATGTTGCATACGTTTTTTATTTTAAGAGCACTTAGTAACCCAAAATGTGGGGGACTTTTACTCACTAAAATAACGTTGGTGGCTGTCTTCAGCACATGATGAGGCTTCGGGAAGTCTAGTGCAGCTGCGCAGTACGTTCAGGGGAAAGAGGAAAGCCATTTCCCCGGATACCCTCGGGGTGCAGACTGCAGCATGTGATCACCACGTACTGATCCTGATGAGTCTCGAGACGGATTTTTAAAACCTCATCTCATTGTATCGGTTGACACATACCTACATTAATATTAATTTATTACTTTTAATCCGGAAAATCAGTTATATGTTTAAAACACATTCGACGCACCAAAGTGCACGCTAATTCTACGTTAGATAAATAGAACATGAAATAATAAAATAAAACAATACAACATAATAATGGTCCTGGGTTCGATTATCGGGTCACGCTAAGTGTTTTTGGGTTTTTCTATATGGAAATTCTCAGGTGTTTGGATCAGTGCCCGGTAAATGCGAAAACGCTATTGGAATTGGAATCGCGAAATGTGGATGCAGTATAGTAACTCGGTACCTCCTCTGCCTAACCCTTCGGGAACTACAAGCGTGATGCTCCCAAACAAAACCCCGTGATTTAAGGAGTTGAATGCTGGCAATATGGTAAAGATTTTCCTTCATGCGTAGTCAGTATATGAGTGGTATAATGTATATTAACACTTCTTAATCAATGCTAATATTTCTAGTAGCAAGCCTTGGCGGACAATGATTATCACAAGAACAGACCACAACACGGAAAATATTGGTTTTTAGATAATATTACAATAGTTATAATACTCAATTAATATACTTATATTCTTATAGTCACGTCTACATCGATCTTTAGGCTGGTATGAACTGCTGTGAATCATCAGCTCGCTGTTGAGAATGATGAGACCCTTGTTTTTTGACAAGAGCGAGCCTACTGCTATCTATCAAGCAGTACCTATTTCTATATTTTCTGTAAGAAAATTCTCGTTAGCATCTCAAAATTTGAAATGAAAGAAGAAAAATTTGGAATCATGGAGTTTGAGGAACTGTAAATGCTACAATATTGAATATATAAATATATATAAAATCGAAAAACCAGTCTCACATTCTAAATGAATCACTCATTAATCACGAAATCTCAGAAATAATTAATGGTAAAATCTTGAAATTTAGCAGGTTGGTTATATCCTTATACGGCAGAGCAATTCACTAGTAAAGGGGTTTTCAAAATTCAACCTCTTCGGTGGTAAAATGGGGTTAGGGGTTTGTATGAATCTTTAGGAGTGCGTATACCATTTGGCAAAGACAATTCTCTAGTCCGCCTATTTCCAATAGAGTTACGAAATATATATAGTATGCTAGGTAATGTGCTTGAACTACGTAATGTGCTATTATGCCACATTCCAAGAATCAGTGACGGAATGGCGGAAAGACATAATAATATAACATTACGGCTGTGTTCCTTCAAGTCTTAGAAAGATGTGTACGTAAAATGGTACATCCTTGGCGGGGGGCCTTAGGGGTTGCGAGCGCGCAGAGTGGGGACTCTGCTAGCGCTCTCGTCTAGCGACCCCCGAGAAGACGGCAACACGGTGTGGTCCCGTGTCGTACACAGGACCTAGCGAGGGTAACGGACCTCTCTACAGTCTCCCGGGACTTGCACGAGGGGTGGCCTCTTTACAGTCACCCCCTCCGGGAATTGCCGTTCGGCATGACACCATGGTGGGCTTCGACATGCGGTCTTCTAGGAGTTCCTGAGGCCCACCATATGGTGTCGAGGCGGACCACCGTGGTGAATTTAGCCGGTAGGAGCCCCCCCCCCCCCCCCCCCCCCCCCAGGCGGAGGGTAGCCCATGATGGGTTCTAACCACGTTAATCAAAAAAAAAAAGGTAAAAAGGTAGGTACATATTTTGTTCTAAGGCTCTAAACTGACATGTGCCAACCATTCATTAGAATGGTTGGCACATGTCAGTTCACTCTTCTTTTTTAAATTCTACATATAGAACAATTGACAAACTTTCATCACAATTCGCGTAGGACACCATGTTAACACCATCGCCGCCGTACATGGTTAATCAGGCCATCGTATTTGCAACGCAAATGTTGCGTGTGGCAAATTGCTGATTTTTATAATAAAACCCGTTGGAATTAGGCCCGTGCCCAAAATGTTTGGGGCACCTATCATTATCCACATTATAACTGATTCTAAATGCGATGGACCCGTGTTTATATGGAATCTTAGCTTGGGGCGTCACTTTCAAATTCTGCACACATTTTTGTGATTCTCAGCATTTTTACGTCATTTTCTCATATTCTGGGAACAAATCATAATATTTAACTAGCAGTTTAAAAGATAACAGGCATTTTCAATATAGATTTTTTTTGCAAACGACTTTGACATAAATGTTTTATAAGCGTATTTAAATGTTTTATTTGAACGTTTTACGAGTAAAAATTTGATTATTCTAAATTCAAAACCCATTTACTCATATAGGTAAAACATCAACAACAGGAAATTGAGCCTAAAAAAATAAGATTTAACTCAATTTGTATGATCATATTAAAAGCTAGAGACTGCTCTGAATATTTTTTATACATTTTGTTTATTCAACATGCGATAGCTATTATACATCGAATGTTAACGGGTACGTTAATGAAATACCAAAACCGGGTGTAAAAATGTTTACATTATTGCGTACGGAAAACTAAATGAGTTTTCTAGTTCCTAAATGAAGTAACAGGTCCTAACCGAGAGGGCCAGTACAGAACGGGTTCCAAACCGACCAATGTGTTAAAAACGTGTAAAATTGTTTTAACACGACGCCGAGTTTTCTCCGATACCGCGAAGTGATTAGGCGCTGGTATTTCTATGGAACGTGCACGCGGCGCATGCGACGCTAAGATGACACTGGTCCATAGCTTTCGTATGTAAAATAGGCGACTCGAGTCTATTTTCGAGACCTTTGATGTACATGTAAATGAATATTAAAACGTGTCTCAGGATAATAGGGGCCAATGCTCCTTTTCCTGCATTTTAATGTTATATCGCCATTTTATATTAATAATGACGGCTCAAAGAAGTTTAACACAGAAAAATCATGTAGCAGGTATACTTTCCCCGATTATTCTACCACAATACATCCACAATTGCGTGCCAGACAATTCTATAGTTGCGTAGCCATCTACGACCTTCACTTCATAGCTATAAAACACTAAATCGAATCTCCCTGCCAGACTACACTTGCATGCAGTTTAACATAGTTCAAATGCATGTAATTTATCATTGGTAGTATGATAATTGACTGAATAAGAACGGGTCTAAAGGGATTTGCTGGATGGGTTGCACCGCCATTGGTGTAACAAGCGATGGGCTAATAATATTCTAGAGTTTTGAGCTTCTCCGCTCACTAAGACTTGATGCTTTATCGGTCCTAAACGAAACCTCTAGGTAGGTAATACTACTAATACTATAGGAGTAGTATATTCAAATGCACGACAGCGTTGTTAGGTGTAATTTCTTCAGTTAATAAGGCAAGCAAGTTGTTGGCGCAGTCAGTCTTTGACCATCAGCGAAGACAGGGCTCTCTGAAGACCAAAGGGGTACTTGGGTATTTCTAAACGTTACCCCACACTACTATTTCATCTGAATCATGGGTACTATTTACCAACAAACTTTCCACATCAATAGAATAACAAATATTTGGTCCGAACGGATGGAACCCGCGACATTATCGACACGACGAATATCATCGCATCATGCCGTCAAGATTATGCGCGCACGGGCGTTTCGTAACCGCTACGACTAAAGATACTCCCCAATCTTCCCATACGTATCTACGCAGGTAAAAGCCGCGCATTTTGTTATGTACAATAACGTACGATATATCTGTGATGTAGGTTGCTATTAGCGCGCGGTTATTTAGCCGCCCGTGTGCGCCTTTGTGATAATCTCACCTTCTGTCAGTAGTCAGAGCCGCGGTGTTTGTCACAGCGTACTCCAGCATCGCGGGTGAGCTTGCCGTTTGGGGTAGTCGGGCAGGGCGCGCTCCCCAAACGAGACACACGTCTAATCACAGCAGTATATGCGCCCAGACTATACACGGCGGATTTGCTACCGCTCCCGTTCAATTGATCCGGGGTGAAGCTCAAATTGAACGGAGAGAATAAAGTCGAACCTGTCCGAGAGTCCGTTCCATTAATGGATACCAAGAGCGGGATTCGTTCAAATAGTATATGACACTGATTATGATTTAATATAAATGACGAGTGCTATTTAAGAACCTGTTCGGCTAATCTGTGCTATTAATATCGTGTTAGTTTGTGAATATACGGCGGAATGTTTTGCGTAAGCCTCTAATGACTTATACATGGTGTAATAATTGCAGTTAGATGCATAATAACTATAACGTGATAGAGCGTCAAGAATGTTTCTTTTTTCAATTAAGATTTTGTCTTTATTTATATTTTGACAAATATTTTAATGTATTCGGGAACATGTTCAAACAAACAGATTTCTTAACTCCATTTCTAACACAGGTAAAGACATTTTTGGTTGTAATGTATATTTTTTACATAAATATCAATATTGCATTTATATTTTGTTTACGCTTTTATATGATTATCAAAGTTTTCAAGAAAATCGTAATATTAATAATTAAAATAAGGTCAAGAACACCAGACGTTTCTGCAGCAATTAAGAATTTTTATTTAACATCCTTATCTATTTATCTATATATATATATATAGATTTAGTACCAAATTGATTTATTTTAAGATATTTAAAGACTCGACTAATCACATCGTAAAGGCTAAATTAAAAAATAAATGTGTTTATTTAAGGTACGGATAACCCACAATAATACAACGGATTCCCGTTTCGTCCAATCATTCTATTTACGACTCAATCCCAAGAACAGACACACAGTCGAAGGTATAAACATCGATTTCAATATTTAACTGATAAGAATCATCGGTTTTTTGTATACACAGTACCTAACGTTAAGCTTATTTTTATTTCTCAATTCTGTTTGCAATACAAGCATGGACGGGAGCAGTGTTTGTACGTCGATAAGAGATATACTAAAACGTTGGTTATCTACCTAAATATCGATATAAGACCGATCACCGCACGTTATCTTGAATAACATATTTTAAGTAGATTCTAATAATTTAGACGCTCGATAAAGGCGCCACTCTATAAAGCTCGCTGGCCATAGCATGCGAAATCGTAACGGATACAAAGCTACGCTAATAAAATGCAGATCAATTTAAATTAAATCTTACTTTTCTAGCTTATATCTCACAAATATATAAATAACATAAAGATATAATTAGCAATAAAAATCTTTTACGATCATTTGACTAATTATTAAATTCTTCGCAGCGATAAACTGGATGGATTTATATTTTCTGAAACATTATATGGTATGGTATCAAACATTTTATTACGTTTTTTTTATGACTCTTCATCGAGAAATTATTGCAACACCTACAGCTTTAAAATTATATCGTAACAATTGAAAGACGGCACTAGCAATAATAAGTTAGACATGTTAAAAAAAAAAATGTATATACAATTAACGTTATAGCCAGTGTTGGGGCCTAAAATCAAATTCGCGACCAGTATTTCACAGGCATTAGTCGATAAAAATCTCGTTTTTATTTAAATAAGTAGTCTACTAACTAAAACCAAATAAATAGTTCTACAAGTCCCGATCTGGAATGCGTCAGTTGTTGTCAAGCGAAATATTATATCATTTGCTACGTGACGGGCATAAGCAGCCGAGGTCCCACATATTTGCATAGGCTAAGTGATAGCTGAATATGTATACTTGTGAATAAATGTCGGCTATGCGGAATACTTCTTCGTAACCACTTGATTTGCATAAATATAGTTTTATAAATCTACGATTCTTGCTGTTGTTGCTGTGGAGTTGAGTTTAAATAGGTTCCTGATTTAAGCGGAGGATTCTATAGGTATATAAGTTGACATTTTTATTATGATAAAAATAGTTATGTTTTATGTGGAGCACTGCTATACTAAAAATATGTAGTGTAAGTTGCGGGCTTAAGATTTATTGATACTTTGGAAATGATTGCAGAAATCGTCTCACATTTAGTAATGATATTATGTTTTTTTGTATGTAAATGTACAATTAATAGCTTTAAACTTGTGTGTAGGGAACTTGATGAATTCTAAGTATTAAGTCAGAAAAATAAACCAGTAAGCAATTTGTTCGTAACACGCTTCAAAATTATAACCGGTTGCAGAATGATAGGATTCGCCATCAGAGTAGAACAGGTCTATGTATGTGCACTGTTTAAAGGGCAAGGTAAGGAGTTTCTTCAAGGAAAGAATTAAGGAAATACATTGGGAAAGAAAGCAAGATTGTAAAAGAAGGAAAGATTGTAAAAGTGAAAGCCTAAGAAAGAAATACCTAGGTAACATAAGTACGAAACTGAAAATTCTGATCAGGTTAGTTTGTGATATTTTCTATCTAATAACTAATCATAGACCCACTAAGTTATCCGTTATAATGAGCATTCATCGCCCTGACAGATTTTCTAATCACTAAAAGGCCGCGGTGTTCTAATTAGTCGAAATTATAATTTTACATAAGTTTAGATCTAGAAGTATAGATATTTCTAACCTTGTTTACACTTAATATCACCGATACACTATGATAATAAATAGCTGTTATTTACGTTTAACATTCGCCCATGTTCAGGTAACTTCTTCAACACTAAATCACAACCTTAAAACTGTGTTATAGAGTCTATTTTCCAATCAGGGCTGACGAATCTATGAAGGTGGTAGCCTACAGCAGTCCGAGTTTATGACGGATACACAATAACGCACAGGAAGTTCATGGTCGTACAAGCCCTACTATGAAAACCTGTTGGATGTTTCACTTTCTATCCTTTGCTATTGGAGCGATCGAGCGGTCGATACAAAAGAAACGATCGTCACAATATGCCAGTTACATTGCCAAATTATGTTAGAGTACTGAATATAAATCTTACTAGCGTATACAGAATTACAGAAAGACAGGTACCGTCCTAACCCATGTCTCTCAGCAGTACATATTATCTTTCAGTTGTTTATAAATATCAGGGGAGTCATATTTCGAGGTATGACATGATGACTGACTCTTATATGGTCAAAACTTTGTTTTATAGAATGTGAAAAATCGGAAAGAAATATGTAGCATTTAAAAAAAAAATCTCATCAGTTTCACAATTGAACCTTACCCTATCGCTGCTCGAAATAACGACGCATCGACTACAATAAAGGTTGTATATCAAATTTAAAAAAAGAACGAGTGAGCAAGACGTCAGATAGACGAGATATCTTCGGTCGTGGCCGGGCGTCGTCGTGCGGCCCGTATCGGCACATCTCGCTCTCTCGCCGCTCACGACTCGAAACAAAACTAAACAGAACATTCTGCAGATTAGCCACCACATCGGCTCAATCTCGAAGTGATGCTCGACTTGCTGACTGAAGGTCTGATCATCTCTTCTAAACACAAGAAAGAAGAAACATATTCCTTATAGTAAATCTATACAGTCGTTGGCTGTACAATAATACACATACATATATTCATATTGGGCTGGACTGAAACGCGAACTTACACCGAAGAAGGCTAATAATATCATGGACATCATACTCATTAACACCATATTATACCTAATTATGGAAGAACTGCAATACAAACGTGTTGGACGAAAGTTTTGAATGGTTGTCTTTTCGCCACATTGCACCAATAACACCAGTGAACAGTAAATTTAATATACTTAGGTAAATTTTCCACAAAGTTCACACTCATACAGGGACACGTTATGAATAATTTGGAAAATTTCGTTATCAGTATTCGCATATCAGTATGTATTAGTTGCAAGGAGAGATTCTCCACATAAGAGATCTTTTGGCTAACCATGGACAGTCAGCCATCAAGATAGCAGTCAGGACATCTGCTGACATACGACTACGGCATGAACAATTCCAATGTCATAATATCCGTGCCGACTCGACAGAAGAAGAATCATGGTGAAGAAAAATAAGTTTTAAGGAGAAAAATAAGTTGTCGCAAGTGCAAATGCCAAACGTAAAGTCCTGAGTTTAATTCTCGAGTCGATTCCAGTGATATTACATTTTTTTTTTTTATGGAAATTCTTATTGGCAGTACGGAGTCTAGAACTGTGCCCGGTTCCCTAATATGGGACTCAATAACGGCATCGGCGAAATGTAGGTGTACAATATTACACCTCTGCCTAAACCTTCGGTGCATACAAGTGTGATGCTATGTTAGGTTATGAAAGGATCACCTCGAAAGATCCATATTTATGATAGAAATACAAGAAATCTCGCAAGAATATTTGAAACTGCAGATTACGACTGTCCAAGCACACAAGAAAATAACCTCTAGTCACTGTTATTCAATCCTGCATTATGTCTTAAATAGATTTTGAATACTAGTTAGTCAAATTAGATTTTAAACGATGGAAATTTCGTAGAATGGCTTGTCACTCCATCGTAATGAAATCTCTGATTGAAGGTTTACTGAATCATTTAAACAGTATTTAAAGTCGAATTACTTTAAGTGGTCTGTCTGTAGATAATGATTGTCTTTTTTTCAGGAATGAAACAACTTTATTTGGTTTGTGTTAGCAAGCGGATAAACAAAGTGTAATATGGTTTTCTGTTTGGATAATGCTCATATTCTGTTAAAAGACTTGCTTTCTAAGGAAAGGATATGGGGACAAAACCAGGATTTCGACTAGGTGCTGAAATTTTGCACATATTATCTATCTGTGACTCACGATTGGCTCATAATCAACGCATAGAAACTATTACTATCATCCATGAACATTCTCTACATGGAGCAATTTGGTCAACTTTTAAACCAATAGCTTCAGGTAGTCTTTTGGTACGAATCGTGAATTAGAAACGAAAGAGTGCCAAAGCTCTAAGTAAAATAAGGATTAAGAAACATCTATTTTTTAAATTATATACGACTCCAGAATACTCAACATTTCATTCAAGATGGTCTGCGTAGTTTGTGGGTAATAAATATGTGGTCAGAGTGAACTTTCTATATGTTTCGTCCACCAACGCGACCGCAACCCGTCCCACTAGGTGACCCTACTTTGCGTAGGATGATAAGTAGGTGAAACTCTCTTTTATTCTGTTCCAATATTAGATAGAAAATATTTTTACAAAAAAAGAATATGTTTTGATACAGAAAATTGATAAAAATTACATATTTTACTGACGTATTTGAGATTATGTTTCTGGTCCTTTTCATAATGTCTGATGTGAAACCTACTCGAATCGCCCTCTTTAAAATAGAGCGATGGAGAATGGTCTTATGGGACCAAATAAAGCGAGGAGATTATATAGTTGCGGATACTAGCAATAAGAAGCAACAAAAAGTAGGACCAATTTTTGAAATGTAACCTGTGTATTGTACCGTGGACGATATATTATTGAATATCATAAAGAGATCCTTGTATCTTGCACCTGCATTTAGCTCGTCCTGTGCCCAGCTCATTACTCGTTCAATTAGGCAGCATTCACTAAAAAGCCTCATCTTTGTTTGTCATATACGAGTGAAATTCCTTAGTCGTTTGACGTGAGCGTGTTGGGTTAGTTAGTCGACGCACGCGCCGCCCGCCATTATAGTGTTACTTCTACCCGTATTCCAACTACAAATACAAACTACTTTGCGTGTCGTAATGGTCTTACATTTTTCTTCCGAGCTGACACGGTAAACTCTGTTGTGTATATTCAGGGGCTGGCCTTGGTTGTTTGTTAGAAGTTTTCGTAGTGAGTTTAACAAACAGTATGTAATACAATTTTTGTTGGAACAATGATACCTATACAGTTAGATTTAAATACATACGATTTAAGTAGTAGGCACGTATTTTAATGATTTTATTTATTATATAAATTGTGCATCTCTGTAAGTACGGGGATTCATCATGTTTTAGCCATTCGGGAAATATTTTTTCCCAAACAGACTGACAAACTTTTATATACTTTATAATTATTATTAGTGGTACGCTAAACCTAATTGTTAGGCATTTTTACTGGAACTAAACCTTACTGAACTTGGAACCTTACAGAACCCGTTGAAAGCGTAATTTGTAGAAGGTATGAAATAAAATACTTTTTAACCCCATACAACGTAGGGTTATCGACAATCATTATTGTTGGTCGAATCCATAATTATGGTGTTCAACATCTCTAGATTTTAGTAATGCTATGCCGTAGGACATGATACATATTCTAAGGCATCCAACATATATAAAAAATCGAGTCCATTATTAACTTTATAATAGGGTCCTTAATATCTGATAATAACACACCATGAGACTTTATTTCGGTCCTTTTGTCCGATACTACAAACTATAACAACGTCTACGGCAACGTGTATAGACTCTATATCAAACGGATAAGGTTGACAATTGCGTGGAACTTGCTTTTTGATACGAATGAAACATTTCAATGTGGTCTTATTCTTTGTTCGCACCGCGTTTGTAATTACAAATCGAAGCTTTGAAAAGAATCAAAGGATTGGACAGCAATACTACATAGACGTATAATTTTGATACTGTTTCATTGACATCGAAAAATAAAATGCATTCATTTTGATGCATAACATAGCATCACGCTTGTATTCCCTGTAGGGTTAGGCAGAGGTGTACTATTGTACACCCACATTAAGTCGGTATTAAGTCCCCTGTAGAAAGTAGGGCGAGCTTATTACGATCTATCGGGCACGGTTCCAAAATCCGTGCTGTTCACGGAGTAAATACAAAGGTGCTGTTAGTGAGAATTTCTATATCTACTAATACAACAACTAAAAACCCAATATCACTTGCCTGACTCGGGAATCAAACCCAGGACGTCACGCTCAGCAGTCACACTTGCAACCACTAGACCAATGAGACAGTTTTCATTCAGATTAGTTCTGATTTAAAATATTGTCTAGGCAAGTGAGTCTGTATTGGAATCAAAGCTATACATATGATTGTTACTGAAGTCCTAACTTAACATTTATTATAGATGGAGCTACACAAGAGACAGGTCCTCTTGAAATATTTATATCAAGTTTTCCCATACAGTTTTGAATTATTGTACCAGGTCAGTAAACGAAGCAACTACTAGATTCGAACGTTTTAAGATCCATAAAACCTTATAAATTATAAGCATTACCATATTATACATAATATTTATCTCATGGGGTTGTAAAACAGCTCGCCTGCCCGATATTAGTTTTCAGCTATGTTAAAACTGTTTGCACTTAAAGTGCAAATTTTAAGCGCCATGAAAAGCTACTTTTATAGTATTCAAGCAAGTTTAGTACGATTTCGTAAGCAAAGCTCCGGGCGCTCGATAGTTGCAGGCTTTTATTTTTACGACCAACGCGGTACAAATTTGTAAGGGCCCGACACGAGCCGTGTTCACGCACGATACCTTCTTTTTTCTCTTTTTTAATATATGACTCGTTTTGTATCGACCTCGGTGTAACTCGAAGGTCGACCTGTGATTGGATATTTGTCCTTTTTTAAAATTGTTCAGAGACTTTGGAAATAGAATTACTTTACTACTGGACTGATGAAAGTTCTACCTTTTATAATTATAAACCAGATTTTCCTTTAATTCGTTCAGTTGTTATACTAAGTATGGATGTTTAATTTGGACTTCGAAGACTGGATTCTTGTCCTGTCTGTTTATATAATTAGCGTTTTCAATTATGAACATATCTTAAGCGGTTACTTTTGCGGTTTTACGATTTTCCTCGTATTTTTATTCTGAGGTATTTTAATATTACGCGCTTTATGTGGTACCAAGATTTACTGCAATTAGAGGCCACAGTTCTATAGAGTAGGGAACGCGATTTTTAGGTCTACACACTTTGGGCGTAACACATCCGTCCCATCCCTATATTTAGGTTTGCACTTGCACGCAACACCATATAAAGCGTTCATAATATATTCATAAAGATTTCTTTCAACATTTTTTATTATAATTTCCTGCAAAATTGTTGTAATTCTGCTTTTTAAGAATCGGTAAGTAACTATTAATGTTTATGAACTTTTCAGCTCGGTTACGATAGCTACCTAATTAACAACTGTTATTATCAATATCTATGAGACGTACCATTACTCGTCAGCAACCGTTATTTTAATTTCAATCGTCGCAGTCGAAAATAGTAATAGGTTTAAGTTTCCTAGTGAAATGCGAACATATTGACAGGCACTGTCTTGATAGTTTCATTGTAATTTCAAAATAGGCTCATAAAAGTAGACTCTTCTAAAATCCAGACAGACACTTAATTTTATTCATCTATCTCTACGATTTGGTTCGTGATGCTTTCGTATTGCACATGTATGATGCATTGCGACTGACGCGACATGTTGTTGAGCTGATCGCTTTGATATTCATCAAACGGTCATTGCTTAGTATTTTGGTGACGGTGACACGCAGTCAACCACATTACAAAATGCGGTCATAACGCGTGCTCACCGCATTTCACGGGTAAACTTGCATACGATTAACGGAAAGGTATTTTAAGTTGCTTAACTATGCATGGAGAGTGGAACGTGCGTCAGATGATGCAAAATGCAGTAGACAGTGGACATATTTGGTTAAACGCACCTTTGAATGTTCAGTAGGACTTAATTGTTGATCTCTGAAAGGTACGGTGTTGTGGATGTCACAGAATTGATAATTATAAGAAGGCTTAGTGATTACCGTGTCAATTTAAATATCTGACATTTGTTCATGCTCTGAATATCAGAAAGCAGTAAATAGACTTTAAACTGGAAAATGGATGTGGAAAATATTAATCTGATTACTAATAACATCAAATGAAGCAAAAATACAGTAAGAATTATAACAATTATTAAAGTAAATAAGTCAAACAACAATCAAAATAACCACATATGTATGTGACTATTAAGATAAACTATTTAATAGTGGACACGACACACTGTCTTCACGACAAATGCTTGTGTGGTCGAAATCCCCAGTTTGTGTTGAACTACTTAATCTCACGAACACTAAATGTAAAAAGACCAAGCCACACTGGCAGTTGGATAGTTAGGGACTTGACAAAATTATAGGCCTAGAACAGGAAAATGTTATTTGGAGTAACGTTTCTAGATTATTCGTTGTGGGAAAATAAATAGAGTTATTACGAATTGTAGGGCAAAGACCACCGTGGTGATAGTTTTTACCGCCAGTGTATGCCAGATAGTGCCATCACCAATGTACCTAAGTAAATGAATAACGAAGATTTTAGTTAGCAGATCTCCGAGGCCTGTAGTCAGTAGTGATGATCTCAAAAGACATAATATAAGCATTATAACATATTTATCAAGTGCTACTTCTGGCAGCCATTAGTTTCCCTTAAGAATAAGGCAATGCATCTCCAGCGTACAGCGTATAGCGTACTCTCCTTAACTTGCGCGCGAGAATCAAACACTGAGTTCCATAAGAAATAATATAGAGTAACCAAAGGAGTAACGAACTAAGACGTGGAGTTACACTATGGTATGGTGTTAATAGTATGGTGTGCCATTAGAAAGGTAATATATGATTTGCCATAATTTAATCACACAAATTACGTGAGCAAAATGCTAGAATATGCATATAAGAAACGTGTTCAAATCTCTAATGTTTCTCTAATTTATGTAGAGACACGTACGTAGCGTCTAATAAAACTACAGTCTCATGTAATATCATGTGAGTTCGTGGTGAACCTTACGAAAGTTTAATAACAATTTACGATATTTTAATTTACAAGTTGTTACTAACTATATATTGAAAGAAATATTGTATTTTTTTTTCAAAAGTAACTGACTACTAAAGTTTCGCGCCAAACGGTTGCCGGAGGGAAATTGCACGCGCCATCTTGGAAATCAGACTAAAGCGCATGCGCAAGCGCTCGACACGTTTAGAAGAAATAAAACCTACGTGGTATACGATAGCGGCGTACAAACTTATTTGATCGGTCGTTCAACCATGTCGATATTGCGTTCTGCTCTGGCGCATGTGTGTGTCTCGCTCGCTCATACCGTTAAGGTGGTATGCCTGAGTTATGGCATTCCGATGTTACCACCACCACTTCGGAGGCTGCGCGGCGGCCTGCGCGTAATAGTAAGTTACATGTGATTTTAGCCTTTCATCTAATGTTTCTTACAAGGTGTGAACGCCCTCTGGTATTAGAAAATTAATTGATGATTGTAGAACTATTTAGTTGAAAAGCATTGCTTTTTACGTCTTCTAGTGACATTATTCAAAATCGATTTTCTTGGATCTATTTATAGAAAGGACCGTTTGTTTTAAAATGTAAATAGATCTAGATTTTAGCGTTATCGCAACCTTAATCCTCGAATCAACAGACTTATAGCAAGGTTAACACTAACTTTATAAGATCTGACCTAAATTGGACAAGAATTTGAAACCATCTAGCTATTATTTTAGAGGCTAATAGCCATGATATCGAATCCGGAGTATTATTACCAGTGGATTGTAGATTGGATCTGTGGTTTCGTTATGTCCTATGAAATTCTAAGAAACTAGTTGGCTATCAACATAAGAATATACGTATATTTATTAGTATTATCTTGTTTTTATCTCGTTAACATTTATTTAGATAAATGTAGGTATAGTGTTTCAGTTTATTTCTTCATTTAATTGGAAAGTATTACACAGGTAATAGGATTTCTATAATGACCGTAGCATAAGGTTTCTTCCAAATAGGATCAGCGAATTTAATGTTAGATTTTACTTGAGAACTTTAATGTTTATAAATGTTGTTGACGGTTGTAAATACTATTTCATTACTACAAGTTGATGTTGGCTCATCTGCTTTAGTTGACAAAAGTATTTCTTACGAACATTGATGGCTGATGGTCGTTGTTGAGAGCCTACTAGGACGTTTTAATTTTTTTAAATAACGTGTCTTCACGCGGCTTATTAATTGGTTACACGGCCTTTTCCTAACTTTCTGTCAGGGTCGGCGCCGTCCAAAAAAACAACTGAATAAAGGGCCCCGAAGTTTGATTTTTTTACGGATTTTATGTTACATATCCTTTTTTATTTTTGAAAACTTTGCCCCACACTAGTATTTCTCCTGTATCGTGGGTACAGTTTACAAACATACATGTCACATGCACACACAACCAGACCCGAAACAACTATCTGTACATCATACAAATATTTGTTCCGTGCGGGGATCGAACCCGCGACACGTAGCGTAGAAAGCTAATCGCTTAGCCACTGCGCCAATCTTGTCGTCAATTTAAACGAATGTTACACATTTGTAATTTATATGCCTAGATATTATTTAATCTATGATACTAGTTATATTCTATTCTTAGGTCTGTGGAAATGTCTATGTGCACTTTATAGCGCTTAACTACCTACCTATGTATACCCATCGATATCATCTATACCACAGACACAATGAACCCTTTGCCTCCGATAGATTTCGATTGTAGTTGATTATCGATGTTCCTTTTGAATATTTAACTAAACATACTATTTAGATGTATACATCCAACTGTTTTATCGATCCAATAGGCAAATAATATATGCATCTACTATTAGGGATACTCAATAGTTAAGGCATATTAAAAATGTTCAAAATCCCGACTCCTTTCAATGGAGTAGGGCAGGAGCCGTTGATATATACTGAAAACTCCAGATTCAAGTTTGTCGTAAGTACCTACATAAAGATTTAAAAAAAAAGGAACGATACTACATATTTACTGAACTGCATGGTGATAAATAAACATTTTTCCCCGAAATAAATAGTCTCAAACGGGCCGGTGTATCTGATTCGTTTACCGATAAATCAATCAAATCGATAATGCAAATAAGTAGGTTCTGGCGAACGTATCGCCGAATAAGGACATTCGTTCGCATGACGTGAGCACTCGTTTCCTCTCAATGAATATTGAATAGAATCAATTCCATATTTAGATAGAATCTGTTGTATCTCAACATCAATCATAACAATATGAAATTAGACCTTATATTGTTTTAGTTAAGGTAGAAATATGTGTGCAAACGAATAACATGCAAGCAGCCAATGGTTTGTAGTTTGCAGCTATGCAAAGTGATGTCATAGACTTATAGGTATGAAACGTGTATCAAAATCCGCTTTAAAGGTGTTGGGTACTTAGCATTAGATGTTTTGCTAATACAATGTATATACCTACCTATTATGTACTCACTAGTTTTGTAATTTGGTTAGTACTTTTTACAGGAATAAAAAGTATAGTTAGTTAACTAATCATGGCTACGCACAACTTGAATAGCTCCGAATGGATATAAAGTTAATATATAATTGCAATTAGAAAATTTTTGGAAACAAGGTCAGCAACAATGACAGATCCTGTGAACCTTAAGCTTCGGACAACAAGAGTTATTTTCGGCTGGACGTAATGTGGGCCGCGCGGCCCATAGTTGGCTTACGAGGTACTATCGTTTCTTCCTAAATGATTGTATCCATTTTAAGCGCTACATACCTAAGTATTAAATATTTAGATATTGACTGCCTCATTGGTCTGGTGGTCGTAATTAATAAGCGTGAGAGGTCCTGGGTTCGATTCCCGGGTCGGCAAAGTGGTATTGGGTTTTTCTGTATGAAAATTCTCAGTAGCAACACGGAGTCTACAACTGTGCCCGGTAAATAGCAATCGGCGCGTCCAAACTCAATAACGGCATCGGCGAAATGTGGGTGTATAATAGTACCTACACTTCTGCCTAAACCTTCAGGGAAAACAGGCGTGATGATATGTGTGTATACCTATGTATGTTACTGGAATAGACTGGTACCTTGGATAAAAAGAGCGAACCTAGTATTAATTTTATTTCGAATCAGGAAATGAATCTCTTCAGGGTAAGTTGTCGACCTAAATAATATCCTACCCGATGATAAATATGGCCTATAAAAGAACTTACATGAAAATAGCTAGGTGTCTAAGTATTTTGATTGACGTTGTTTTGCCTACAGCCACATTTTACACCCGTAAAGTGCTCAGGTGCAGTATAACCTACCTTAATGAACTCGAAATGTAGACAACCATTAGACACCAGACTATAACTTAGTACCTACATAACTAGTTATATATATATAAGGTACCTATGTACTCAGAGATCTGGCTCGCCGTAAACAACCGTATAAGGAAATTAGCGGGCAAAGAGACGAATACGTAGGCTGAAACTATGATGCTTCATAAGTCATTAGGTACCTACCTATTTATAATAAAAAACACGACAAGAAACGCACGATTTTTTAAATTCTATTCAATCGTTCTGCTCTAATTATCATCATAGTTCAGACGTTAAACAACAGGTAGTTCTATATCGCCATATCTGCTATAAAAGCAGTCAATATAATATGATAAACAATTTAAGTTTTGCGCCATCTGTCCGATACTCGTAGAATTACAACATTATGCAGACCAACAGTCGACAAAGTTGCTTCTTAGAGAACAGGGTAGATGGCGTTGTACGTCACTAAGCTGACGCATCGCCGGATTAAGCATGTGTTTGTTGCACAGATGGCGCTAGCTTAGTATTTTAGTTATGTTAGTTATAAATATGTGATAGATGGCGTTAGTAGTCGTATTACTTTTGTAACCAAGTTGATTTAGTTGATTGTGAAAATATTAGACTTTAAAAGATAGTTACCGCTGTTTATATTGAGTGAGACGAACTATGAAAGGCAAATGATATAAAGCATTAAATATATATAAACATTAAAAATTGTAAATTATACCCTTGTTGCTTTGATTCGAATTTGAAATTCGGAGGGATATGCGTACTAGATTTTTTACTAATTACCGAGATATGGTACCCATTTTTTTTGTATTTCACAATCAGCTCTGACTACCCGCATAGACCACTAGAATATCATTCCTTATAATAAAGAAAGACACATCAATCTACATACCCGGCTAACGCAAACTTCGCGGTAGGGCGTAAGACATGGCCTGTAATCAAATATCTGTCAAGTGATGCATGAAATTGTGCTCTGGCGCAGGCCCGGCCGTTGCCCCGCCACGACGTGAGCCTCGGCTTGATGAGGAGCTAATTGGTATTTGTGTTGAAGTTATTTTTTTCGTGTGCTGTTGTATGAAAATACCGGTACCATGAGTCAAAAAGATAAAATGGAGAACGTTGATAAAAGTCTTGAAAACGAAGTTTTAGGTACTTATTTATGATGCGGTTGAACTTTTATCGAAAGTTGTTTGAAAGTGGCCATAGGTGCTTACTTACCTATACTAGAGAATAAATATTAGTCCTTTCCTATACATACCTACACATACATACATAATTATATGCTCACAGAAAACCTCTAGAGTGTGTTTCAGTGAGGGGAATACCGAGTTAATTTGATTATTTTGCTGGATATTATTATTATTATTATGCGAAGTAAATTTGCTTCTATTGCGGCCAGTCACTTATTGATACAAGTTAAAAAAAATCCAAATAAAAAAGATGTGTTTTAAAAATATGATTAAGTACTAATTTGGTGATTCATAAGTATATTCTCGTTGCATAAAACTATTAATTATGTAGTGATGTATGTCCCAAAAGACTGATAATGACGACACGATTGGTAAAGTGGCTAAGGATCAATTCCCACTGAAAGAGCAGCGGCCGGCAGCGGCCGTAAGAGCGTGGCGCCGCAAGGGGCAGTGCGGCGCTAGAAGGCTCGTGCAGCCCGCGCTGCCCCTCTGTCTTCAAATAAGTATGGACTTTTTAATCACGTAGATAAGATTCAAAATGATTTGACATATTTTGCCTCAAAAAGCCGCTGCCGGCCGCTGCTCGCTCAGTGTGAATTGATCCTAAGTAATTAGGTTTCTGCACTAGGTGTCGCGGGTTCGATTCCCGCACGGAACAAATATTTGTATGATCTCCAGATAGTTAATTCAAGTCTGATTGTGTGTATATGTGACATATATGTTTGTAAACTGTACGGTGCCCACGATACAGGAGAAATCCTAGAGAGGCGCAAAGTATAAAAAAAATCTGACTGATAGTTTCTTTGGTATTTTAATCAAATTGGTATTGGTAGGTAGCCTCTGGCAAATTTGGCAGAGCTAGACTAAAAAAAGCAAACATTAGTAGGTAACTACTAACGATTTACAATGGTAAGATTGTTAGGCTAGGTACTTAGTTTGCACTTTTTTGCATACTCTTTGCAGATTTTTGTATAAATCGGCCCGCTGTCGCAATATACACAATAATGATGAATATGTTAAAGTTATAATATATACATGTGACGGTAAAACACGGAACTTTCATTAATAAATCGCTACAAATGCACTTGGGTGTGTAAACATATCAATGCATTACTTAAAACGCAAGTGTAAACAACCACAATGGTAATACATTATAAATAGAGCTGAGTAATACCTAAATAAAATATCTAGGTATTCTGTAACTACAAAATGAATAAATAAACTGCATTGCGTTTTATTATCAATAGTGAACACTACTTTTTTATTATTAGGTATCTACTAAAGTACTTACATTTGCTTTTCTTTTAAAAGAAACGTAGTCTCACACTAGGAATATTTCCTGTATAACCACATGCAGATCCGAAACAACTATCTGTATTTACTCGTAGGTCGTACAAAATAGTAGTTAAGTTTGGCAATCGAACCCTCGACGAGTGGCGTGGCAACCTACCTACTAGACAATCACTCAACCACTGCGCCAACCGTGCCGGCAACTTTTTTAATCTTAGTTTATACCTATGCCACTTTTAACATTCAATTGTAAATCTCTTACTGGTCAGGTTGGGTGCCAAGGAACCACATCACTTCTTCAAATAGTAATCTTTTTATACTGTCTTTCTAGATTGCTAGAGTTTGGCCGTAATTGGCGTGAAATAACGTTTTTGTATACCTGACACACGGGGAGAATTACCGAAATCTATTATAGCTACCAAATAGGAAAATACAATACATCTTTGGGCGCCAAAATAGATTTTCAAACAAATTCAAGAATTTTTCATCATCAATTCTCGTGTGTTTAGAGAATATTTCGGAATCGATATATCGAAAAGACCTTCTTTCTTCCATAATATCAATTAGAGGTATCACTTCTTTAGACATTCAAAACACAATAGTGATTGAACGCGGTCAAACAGAGGCTACCTCTAAAATAAACGTTTGTCAAACAACACGAGAATTATCCACCACATTATTTTATCCGTCATACTAGGACATACTACATACGTCAGAACTAATTAAGTTCTGGAGTCTGTAAATTTGGTTTATACAGAAGGAGGTTTTTGGTACCTGGAGTACGAGGCACCACCAGGATTGTCTTTTTAAACGGACTATTTTGTTATCCAACTAGAGATTAAGGCGCCAAAATTGTCCAAAATATTTTATATTTATTTTTACACACCTAACTTTTCACCTTGTAAAACCTCTTGGATAACTTAACTTCTTGGTTAGGTACTGATATTTGGATATTGGAGTATATTTCAATAAGGTTTTTGTATATTGGAGAAGGTCTAAGGGGGATTAAAAAATAAAAACTGACTCCAAAAAACTCAAAAACAAAACAAACTAAAAAGCAAAAATTAAATGTTTTATTATACAATATAGTATTTGAAGAATATTGAAGTCGGTGCCAAGTAAAACATGTAATGATAAACCGACACGATTGGCGAAGTGCATTTGTCGTGTCCGACACATAATTCGCCTCGCACTCGACAATTTTTACGTGAACTCGTTGTTTCAATGTCGCTATTATAGCAGCAAGGTATATTCTATACAAGTAAATTATGTCTATATTAAATACCAATAGAATTAAATATATTTTCTTCGATCATATGTTTTCGATTGCCATTTTATTATTTACCCCACGTCTTGTAATACTTTTCTTTATCTTCTAAGTACCGTTAAACTACAAATGTTATCCATTAAATAATTTTATAACTGTTAGTGTCGAAACACATTGAGTGCGTTTAATCGGCCAGTCCATTTGTGCCCGTATACGGCTGTTCATTTAATTATCGGCCCCTCCAAGTCAAGTAAAGGGGAGAGGGGGTTCGTCCAATGTATATTACTGATGTTTACACTTTTATAAAGCAATTGTTTTGAGAAATACAATAGGCAAAAGACAAATGAAACCGAAGTTGAATTGTATTATACTATATATACTAAACCATTTCAGGAGCTAAGGTGATTTTTATTAAAGACTAGCTCGCGATTTTTGCTTGCGATTTCGTCCGCGTAACTTATTATTTTCTAGTAAACGAAAAGATTTTACTAATAGTGAGACCAATCATTTACAGAGGCATCGTTGGGTGAAATTTGTTGCGGCAGCTTTTGGAACTTTTGCCTACGTTATAATTTAAAACCTTTTTATAATTTGATTCTATTCGTTATAGTTTAACGAGTAGAATCCAATAGCAAAGATATTGTTTATTTCCCATGCGAACTTAAGTATACAAATAAATATACAGCAGTATTTGTCACGTTCGTGAAGCTAAGCTTAGTACCATTTAGTATTCATCACGACGCGTCAACTTGGACACGAAAATCAATGTCGACTCAAACATATTCTAAAATTCATCGGTGTTTAATATTAATACATTTTTTAGTAAAACACATCACGTTTTCGGTAAATAACAATAATCACGCTTGACGGTAAATGATGACAGAATTGAACAGGTGACTCTATAATTTTGTTATCACGAAATTCGTCAACTTCAACGTACAAGCGAAGCTGGTTAGAGAGTTCTAGACTTATCATTTGGAGTCATTGTTTGACGTTTTCGATGTAGACCAATTAATTTAAATATTCCTAATAGTCACGGTTCTCATGCTTTAAAGACAATGAAAATAAACAAATTAAATGACTGTTTCTCTGTCATATACTTGTTCGTAGGAAGCTCTTTTTGTGATTCCTGAGTATGAGCACAAAATAAAGGTTGATATTTAGAGATAACTTCCCAGACCTCACCGCTTCAACTTGCAATTCAAAATCATTGAACACCGAATGGAACCAAAAAGTCCAGATATTCGGCGATAAACCAAAAATTAAAATCGCGACACAAAAATTAGTGAGCTCAGTCCAAGCCTGTTTGAGTTTCACGCGTTTTATTAGCAACATGAATGAGCGGCCGGCAGTTATGATGAGAACAGAGAATGAGAGGACTCGACATCGTGTTCACTTGTTTTATTTGCACGGAAACCTGTTTACTGAGCCACCGCGACCCGACACTTTTTATCACATATTTTTTAATGTTCTTACTTACATTTGTGGCCTGTACTTAATTTGCAAAAGGTAAAGAATGCAATAAAAGTATAAGCGCATGGATACAAGGATAAATAATTGTTATTTTGGGAATTAATATTATTAATTTTAATAAATATATTGTTGGTAATTATGAAAGTACCTATTTCTATTTCCTAAAAATTAGAAGGATAATGTCTCAAAAAATATTTGTTGTTATTCCGAATTGGTGTGATAGAGGCTCTTAGTTACTTTATACCAAGCGACCCGTCAATGTAATACATGGCTATCAAAATTTACAGATAATTTTAATGTTTAGATAAAGTATAATTTTATCAAGCTTTGTATTCGAGAAGATGATGATCTGAACACTACAGTTCACCATCCTAATTTTACTCTCGATCATTTAAAAACATTAATATTATTTGCCAGAATCATTAAACTTATGACCACGGCAAATTCCAAGTCAATTCTGTTGTATCGATTTCTAAAAAAAATACTTTTTTAATGACGTCGGGGCCTTCAAATTGGAAGTCATTCGAATACAGGATTAAATAAATAATGCACATCCGAGGATTGGAAGGGAGTTAATGATTAAAAAATCATTAAAAATAATGTAAGACTACATCAAACACGATTGTAGGAGGTATATGAGTTTTGGGATAACTGATACGTTTATTGATTTTTTGGTTTTTTAATTTCTTTGAATGACGCAAGCTTTTGGCATCGACTTATTTAATGATTCCTTAGAAAAGTTAGTTTATTCAATAGAAAAGTAGATATAATGCAATGCGTAACACAGTATCACGCTATTTTCTCCGAAGGGTTAGGTAGACGAGTACTTACTGTTTTACACCCTCATTTAGCTGACATCATTAGTACTTGAGTCCCATTATCATACAATACATTTTGAATTATTGAATAACTTATTATAAATAAAAAATAACTTAAATATATATTTGTGATATATTTTTCAATAGATACATATTTACGGAATACATTCACTCACAGAATATATACTTTTTTTTTTTTTTTTTTTTTTAAACGTTGCCCCCCACTAGGATTTCTCCTGTGTCGTGGGTACAGTAACAGACATGTCACATACACACACAACCAGACCCGAAACAACTATCTGTAGATCATACAAATATTTGTTCCGTGCGGGGATTGAACCCGCGACACATAGCGCAGAAAGCTAATCGCTTAACCACTGCGCCAACCGTGTCGTCTTTTTATTTTGTCATTGTCAATAATTTAACACCTTTAGCCAAGTAAGTTAATAATAAAATAATTTTACTAACAAGCTGTAATTAAAACGTTACTGGTTAATTAGCGCAATAATAATCTACTATATTAGCAATATTATTATTTTTATAGTTGTCCTGTTTTTCAAAGTAAAACATAGTCAGCTTAACATGATGGCGCGTGCAAGAGATGCAACAGCGCGACAGCCTTAACAATCGAAAGAGATAGCAACATCGAAAGATAGATATTTATTACATCAACTTTACTGAGGAATTTCGCGAGTTAGAAATAAAGCGTTGGTATGCAAATACTGTGCGTATGGAATTTTAATAGGTTGCGTACTACTAGGAAAGTAATAGAATTTTTTGTATAGAATTTCAATGTTTTTCACTGTTTCGTGATTATGTGAAAATAGTATGTAATATCAGTAGGCTGTACTGCTTTTTATGCTCTGCTGCTACTCTATATGCTATCTGCTGATACTCTGTCATTTTAATAAAACGTTATGAAATAAAACCTTTTGTAATTCATAAAAAATAACAGCTACAAAGGTAGCTGAAGTTTTTTTGAATGTTAAAAATCTTAAAACCATTAAAACATAAATTTCATAATAACAACATTTTTCACTTACGACGCTGACTGTACCTGACCTTCGGCTACTGTTTATTCAGGACTAACAAAATACCTACTTCTTATCTCTGTATGTATAATTGTTTATATAGGTAAGTACGGTGTAAATTTATATGTACATGATAGGTACATAAATCTATATAAATAAAAATCAATTGCCACATGTATGACGGAGCATCACTTGAGAACGGCTCTACCGATGTGGCTGTTTTTTTTTTGTTGTGTTCGTAATTATCCGGACAAGGTATGTATGAAAGATTTATTTTTGGAAAATCCACCGCTTGTGTTGGAAATTTCGATGGTATTTTTGTATAAAATTACCCATTTTCTTCCTTAGTAATTTGCACCCGTGCAGTACAAAAATAGTGTGTGAACGGTGAAAAATACAATCATTTTCGCATTTGTAATAGTAGTGCATTGTATAGTCGGACCAGGCTTTCTTGATGGTTTACGTTAATCCCATTCGCATATAGATATTAGCATACAGCTATGTTCCTATCGCTGGGAAGGCATGAATAATCTTAATAACATATAGAGATGCTGAGAGATGATACAGTGTTCTGTTTGCCTCTGTCCGATGGAACGTGAAGATACTGATGTTACTGTCGTTAGAAAGTATAAAAACGTGTCTTTTCAAGTGTCGTTGCATAAATCTAATGAGGTTTTTGATCTCAAGAATGTTATAAGAAATTTTTTGAAGAAGTATGGTGACTTGAACTTTTGGTTGTTTGAAGCAATTCGAGGGCCTAAGAAGGCCGCACAATATGTCCAAATATACAATTAATATCACCAAGTGATTATGTATTCAACAGTTATTATATATATTCGTAGATGAATTGATGGTGATTGCAAATAATTATCGCACTGAATTTGTAATAACATTTTTTTTTCCTTTACGAGTAACTTAGAAACAGGTGGCACAAGAGGACCCTTGATCTAAATTAATTTCCATCTATATTATGAAGATATATCTAACAAATTTTAAATTACCTATCGTGTTCAATCGTGTTGAAAACGCACAGAGTGTGAGTTATTGTGAAATCCGAATATCTTATTAAATCTTTGAGAGCACTATTTTCGCCTGTTATCATGAATCCCGGATCTGAGCGAAGGGCGACCGCTCAGATCCATGCACGACTGCTATAATAATAATGATGCACATTCCCACATTCTGTTTCAGTGTTAATTACAAACATTTGGTAAGACTTGTATCTGCTTTTAAAAACTTCAGGATGCGAGAGTTTCGTAAAAAGTTCGGATATCCTTAAGGACTAAGCAACATGTGTTCGATGTTACGAATTTTGTGAAAAGAGTGAGAGACAGACAGAAAAAAAGGCAGATTTTTTTCTTTATTTCGCCCCGGTACAGCATCTGTCAGGGATATTGGGTGACCCGATCTCACGTGAGATGTCGACTGCGACAAAAATGTGTTGGTACTTGAACGTTAGAGTAAGGTGCTCCCACACTGAAATTATAAAATGTGGCTTCTGATGATGATAACGCATAGTGATCCAGTCCCAAAAGAGCACTGGAGCCCCCACCTGCATTCAGGAGCTCTGGGGTTATTCTGTGTTCACCAGGAGCTTTGTGTTACTTGTGTTTTATAATGTTATATAACATTTTATAACCTCAGTGTGGGTGCACCTATAGTATGGAATCAAGTAATGTGATACAAAACGGAAGGCGAAGACAAAATAAATGGCGCTATAATAATCGACTACCGATTTGATTAGGTAATATTTTACGCTCTTGAAAACTGTTTTTAAAAGCTTGAAGCAAAACATATTGTTTTCGTATCAGAAGGATTTTTTTAAATCAGTTAAATGTCAATACTGGTACAGTTGAATGATAGCCTTTTTTGTTTTGATTATGTGCTTTATTTAGTTTTGATTAGCCTGTTTTCAAGCTTGTTTGTTATTTGCGTGAACGATAAGAGCTATTTTCATTTATTACATTGTGTGCCAAATCTTCTTATGAAAATAATTCAGACGACAAATAAACTGTTAATAATATTGCTTAGTATATACCTGTACCGCTATTATGAGCTTTCTTACCATTAACTTTCAAAGGAAAGTAAATTTTCATGATAGCGATTTTAGTTCTAAACTTCGTTACAGTAGGGATTAGAGTCGCCAATGTGACATCTAGTCATAGTAAAGATTTGATTTACTATTTACTATTTTATAGGGATGTCATGTTAGCGACTTTAATCCCTAATGTAACCTAATTAAGAACTGAAATCGCTATCACGATAATTTTCTTTACTTTGAAAGCTAATAGTAAGAAAACTCATGATAGCGGTATTGTATATATGAATATAGGTAGGTGTTATATATATATATATATGATTTACTTTACTTATTATTAGCTTAGTAAATGTTGTACTTACGACGTTTTCTTACACGATTTATTCGTTTCCTACGTAGGATTTCGTCCTGTGAATGCATAATTATTATGCTGCTTACCTGAAATAAACAAAATACAATTAAATATTTTAGTTTAACACCAAATATCGAGAGAATATGTAATACACATTATTATTCTGAATACAAAAAAAAAAAATGATTGGTAACAAAATATACCTGTGACCTAATACATTGTGTCTCATGCATTTTATTGAACAAAAACGCATCAGACATTTATTTTTAGTATCAAAACCTTTTCTCCACCGTAGATCAACTTGCATCGAACTCCGGTTCACACAGTCACCCCCACCATCGTATTTGAACCTGTTGAGTTACGTATGTGTGCGTGCGCAACAGGTACCTTACAAATGTGTTTGTGTGGGAGTGGCAAGGTATTCGCTAGTCTAAGATCGTTTTTATGAATGAGATCTAAGGTTTGTTCCAGTCGCATTGAATGTTCGTAGTGTGTAGATGCGAAAGGGATATTTTTGAAACGTGTTGGATTTCAAACTATTATTCATGAATAATAGTTTAATGCTACTGACGGTAAGATTGCACGCCTGATCTCTTATGTTATATTACCTACATTAACTAAGAAGATCGGGATATCCCCTCTTTTTAAGTAGGTACGTACCTAGCAAAATTGTCTATGCGTAGTTTGGGTATGTTTTGCCTTATATAAATTAAGATATTTATTTATGAATGTATCTTATGAATTAAGTTTTGTTATATTTTTAAAGGTTTGTCTGATTATTTTATGTTTTATCTTTAGATACAATATAGAATAATTATTAAAAAATAAATAAATAATTATTTATTAAGTACATATGAATATTTTTCATTTAATATAAATAAATAAATGAAAAATCCATTTTGTGGTGTATGGTATCAAAAGGTACTTATTAGAACATAGCAATAAAATAAAAGCAGTAGTTTAATAAAGCCTTTAATATGTGACCCAAATCTAAAATAAATTCTTATAAAATTTTGGGACCACGAACTCAATATCATACATGTCAAAGTTCAAATTCCATTGCAACCAACATTTATTTCCATTGCAATTGTTACTCTAAAATCAACTTCAACTACATAATACTAAAGTACGTAGTTGATTAAGTGGTAACGGGATGTAAATTATCTGAAATTCTGAATTCAAGTATAGTTTGTGGTTAGGTACTAGATGTTAAGCCTTTTTAATATTGTATTGTTGTTTACCGAACATAAAAGAAATAATAAAATAAAACAAAATTTCAACCACACTTTTTAATGATAAATTTGACGACACGATTGGCGCAGTGGTTGAGCGATCGACTGCTGCGTTACGTGTCGTAGGTTCAAATCCCGCACGGAACAAATATTTGTATGATCTACAAATAGTTGTTTCGGGTTTGGTGTATGTCCGTGTGTTTGTAAACGCACTCACGATACAGGAATTATTCCTAGCGTGTAATGTAGTCAAAAGAAAAAATAAGTATGTACTTTGTAATAACACTAGGAATTATTTCTTACTAGCTTCCGCCTGCGGCTTCGCCCGTGTGGTTTACGAACACGTACATTTTCCCGGGACAAAAAGTAGCCTATGTGCTATTCCAGACTATAATTTATATCTATCCCAAATTTCATCCAGATCCGATCAGCCGTTCTGGCGTGAAAGAGTAATAAAGATCCATCCATCCATCCTCACAAACTTTCGCATTTATAATATTAGTAGGATTCGATTTCTACTCGAATCATAAAATTGTGATGTGCCTACCTACTTATATATTAGTAAAAAATTAAAAGAACTAAAATTTGCCATTTTCCCGCTATCTAAATATGTTAAGACAGTGTTTTTCATGTGGTGATATACATTTGATATATTATGTAATTTCCTTTACAGAATGGTCCCCTTATCAAAGTCGTGTGGCTTTATCGTGCCATCCATAGACGGGGGTTGGTACCCTTGAATACGTAAATTAGCTTTGGCTTGCGGGAAATGGCAACAGGGGGCGTTTTTGTTTTAGCATGAAATTCCTCCATTGGTTGACAACCGTATCTACGGCGATTATCGTATTAATCACTAAGCTTTGCAGGCGTGATCCCTTTACATATTAACGGTGTTAGGCTGTTCATGGCTGAGCAGGAAAGTTTATTCAGTGGGGGACTGAGATAGGGGTTAAAAACATTTGTACAGTCGAAACAAAAGTCAGACCTGACGCAGGTAAAACTTACATTTTTCTAAAAACATGATAATTTTTTTTTTATGTAGTTAACATAACACTTAACATATCATCACGCCTGTATCCCCCGGAGGGTTAGGCGGAGGTGTACTGTGTACAACCACATTTCGCCGATGCTGTTATTGAGTCTCACGTAATAGGGGTGAGCCTATTGCAATCTACCGGGCACAATTCCAGACTCCGTGCTGCTACTGAGAATTGCCGGGAATTTCCATACAGAAAAACCCAATAACAGTTCGCCCGACCCGGGAAACGAATCAAGGACCTCACGCTCAGCAGTCGCACTTGCAACCACTAGACAAATGAGGCAGTCAGTTTATTAAGTTTTAGTTCTAATTAAGTAATATATTTCCTAGGTGATCTTTATTTAGTGTGGTAACCTTATAATACTTACCTACAACTCTTATTTGAAAAAGTAATGAAGTAAATCTTCTAAAAAGAATGAAAGTACATAATGAATTCTTAAAGAAATTACCGTGTTGAACAATGTGCAGCCAACCTCCTACATGCGCGCGCGCACCGGCTAACGCACTCCCACGACATCGTAACATCGTAGTAAAATTTGTAAACGTCTCCCTTATAAGGCCAGTGACATAATGCACGTAAATATTTTAAATAACTTAAGCCATTGTAGTGGCCTTTTATATTATTTTGGATTATTACAAATAAGTGTTAGCCTTGTCGTGGTTATTTTAAAATATTAATTAGTAAACCCGTGACAAGTTAGTCAGGTAATAATAGGCAGGATTTATTTAATTATAATACAGTGGACCCACCTCTGCGTACTCATTGAGGAATGTTTAAGGGCGTTTTTATTTTTTCCGCGTTCTTCATTTGGTTTAATGACATTAAGATGGTGGTAGAAGCTGCTGAAAAAGCGTTGATAGACATTAAAGGACCGTTCAGAGTGGCGTGATGTAGCAGAAGCCTAGTCAAAGTCGTGGGAAGAATTTAAAAATTAACTGATGACTGAAGTGATCTACCTTAACGACATCACAAATCATTTGAGCTACAGATAATCAAAAATTTTAGACCTACTACAAATCCATCTAGTTTTATTTCTGTGCAAGCTTAGTGTGAGTTAAGTTCCATTTCCGTGCGAGCCTTGTACAAGACTGACGTAGATTAGGGAAAGGATAAGAAAGCGGGGAAGGGTGCTGCCCCTGTTGTCTTTTCAGCGGCTTTCGGGTCCCTCCGCCTCTGAAATTTGTCCCCTACCAACCGTTGTTAAGGCCCCGCCTGAAACCGCCCCTCTGAAATCTTAACACCGCCTTCTGTGACCCAAATCCGAAACCGCCATTCATGAAAATAACATGAAAAAATCTGCGCAGGGATTTAATACCGTTCACGGTAAACATTTTAGAACGTAAAGCTGCGACGCGGCGTCATTACACGACGGATGACCTTAACAGGCGAACGTGTCAGGTACACTTGTACCTGTATACCGACCTTAATAAAACACTAACCTACGTGGACACTATACGTTTCTGCTTACAGTCAGTTATAATAGTACCTGACACCGCACAGATAACCGTCAATGCTCGCTTTCAAGACTTGTAGCTATGAAAACAATGCTGAAAAATGATCCAAGTGTGACACTTTAAACGATATCGGTACATTAAATTCGTCTGCAAAATGATGCAGGATGTATTTCATTTTTACTGCCGGCGTCGATATACACAAAAAGAAGGTAGTGTAGGTACTGTGTGCAAATGAAAACGGACTTTTCATGAAGCTCGGATGACACGTTGTCAAACACGTTGTAAAAATATCCATTTTGTTCTTTTATCGAAAAGTGAACCTTAGTATTCTTGTCCACAAGGGTCTGTTTGGCTCTTTATGAGTTTAATATTTATAAGTATTAATACGAGTGTTTTTTTTTATTATTTTCCTTTTTCCATACGAAAATGCGCGTAGTTTATAATTTAAACAAACCGTGTAAGTCATTAAACAAAACAGTTCTGAATCAGGTGTCCATCTTTTGTGTGAATGTTGATTCCTTCAATGAAGCTGGACAGTAATAATAATATGGTGTTTCTCAGAATAAGTCCCTGAAACAATACTGTTGACGTTTAGAAGCGTCGTTCAAGGTGATGGCAGGATTTTATGTTTCCGCGAACTTGCTGTGTGAATGGAGTTCCTAGTGTGGGCAATTGATGGCTCAAGTTATGGGAAAGATGTTTAGTAAACTTTTTTTACTGTGAAGTGAATATTAAACGTCTGTGGAATTTTGTTACTATAAAACCCAGAAAGAAATATTGTATGTTAAATTTTAGTGGAATAAAGTGAGTATTTTAAATTAGCAATGAATTACTTAAAAAGCAATAAAAATAATAGAAGAGTAAAAAATGTTAACGAGTGAATCTTTTCTTTCAAATCTCTTGAGATTTTGTATTGAAGACATTATAAAATTTACAATTTACACTGGTCATGATGTTATGTCATCGGTAACCAAAACACATAGACCTTCGCGTGTTACCCAAATTGATATTACAAAATTCAATGTATACCTACCCATAAAAAATTACCATATAAAAAAATCTCATTACATCGTCGATCCGATGTTCCATTTTCAAAAGGGAAACGAACAGACGATCCGTCCATTTTTTATATGCATTCTCAAGTTTAGTAACGGTAGTATAGAAAGAGGAATAGCGAAACATCCATTGGAGTGACAAGGATGGGAGATAGCTTGATTTTTTGCTAGAGCTCTCAAAAGAAAGAGTACGGGAACGAAGTGTGCCAAGAAGCAGTTCAGTTTTCTTAATGTATGGTAAATAAAATAGTTTCGAAGGAACGTATTATTTACTATTTGACCGAGATTGCTGTTTAACAACCATCAATGAATGGGAGACAGGTTTGACATGAATGTCCCAAATTCCTTTTCACTCTACAGATTTCTGTATTGGCAACATTATTGTTGGCATAGTTCTTTGCGTTTGATTTAGTCTATTCATCCTAAATCGCAAGTTTGTCTGTAAACTGTCTAAGTCATGTTATTTTTTAACCACCCGCTAAGTGTATAAAGCAAGTACATACAACACAATAAAAATAAAATTACTTACATATGCGACATTTTATAATTAAACGCAATGCTACCATCTGTTGCTATCGCAAAAGATTAATTTTTTTGTGCCACATTTGGTACTGATGCAAAAAGCCATTTTGCGAGCAATTTTTTTATTGCCTTTTTTAATCTGGAAACACTAATAAAATTAAAAGAAAATAACATTTTTAATTTTTGTAATGAATAGGGTGTACAAATATTCCTAGTGAATCTCAGGTTACGTAAATTAATACATATTGTTATCACGGCTTATAGCTACAGAGCTACTGCGTAGGACAATCGGTCTACGAGTGCAGTGCTGGTCGTGGTCAATCCTTAGATGAGTGTTGTTCACAAATCGAGACCCATCCGTGCCTCCGAAAGCACGTTAAGCAGAGAGACGGTCTAATCTTAGAGTATCAGTGTATGCCTGTAATTAGGTGGCGAAGGTCAAATTGTAAAATATTGGTATTCAGTCGCATCTGGTTAGATTATGTTGTATACGTACAACTATTTTACGGCTCACAAACCGACTGAAACATAGTTGGGCAAAAAGTTAGGTGGATGATGTATCGGTGCCAATTTTAATACTCATTAACAGTACCACACCGAAACTGATATTTAACAAGTGCCTAAGTGCTGATTAAAGATACTATATGCTTTGCAATACAATTTGTTTGATATAGGTACATACCTGATATGAAATCTTGTTAGGTAGGAGGTATTCGAATTAATGTATTGTATTCATTTTGATTCCAGCAATTTCTTTGCTGATTTTTATCACCATAACAACCTTCGTGCCCGCAAGCAGATAGGTATGACCACGAAATATTATTATGATTGAAATACTCAATAATTATAAACATTACATTATTAAAATAATAATTGTTATGTAGGTATGAATTATTTACGTGATATTTCTATAAACAATGTTTCAACTGTTTGAGACACGGCACTCGCTTACAAGTATCTAAGTACTCCTTATAATATCTTTATTTGTAATATTATGACTCAAGTATAATCTACAGCCGAGCCCAATGTCCACATTCGTAAACATTCACACAAATATAACATTTCAATTGTTATCTTCAAGCTTTCAACTATACTGGGTGGGCAGCTCAAAGCGAACTATAGTGAGTTGTGAGTCCAAAGATCATCTTACTATATATATATTGATATTGTTACTCAATCACGCCAGAAAGGCTGAACGGATCTGTATGAAATTTGGCACAGAGATAGATTATAGTCTGGAATATAGGCTACTTTTTATCCCGGAAAAATGTACGGCTTCTTAAACCACGCGGGCGGAAGCTAGTGACACCATAACTATTAGTTGATGGAAACGTGTTGTTTAATTTTAAGAACCTATTTAAAAAAAAAAAAACTGTAAGAAATCACAAATATTTTCTGTCATATGCCCATAAAGATATACCAAATTATTGGCTCAAGAATTCGGAAAGCCATTTATCAGTGGGTGCTCCAACACATAATATTAATAAATCATACTTTGCAACTGACTTATCGACAGATAACTGTCGTGTGGTAATGTGTTCTTAAATGATAAATCTCAACTAAAAACTTCATTAAAAGCTAAGTATATGATAATATGAGGCCATGAGAACCATAGTGGCCTAACTACATTTTTTACAATAGTGTTTATGATTTCTTATAGTTAAAATTGATCATTTTGGTTTCTACTGAATATTTATTGAATCACTTTTAGGCGACCCTGGAGAAACCATTTTGGTTATAGTTTTTATTTTTAAGTTTGTAAATTTGCCGAGTATGATTTTGGCCACTGGCCTAGAGTCAGGATCAAGTAAATAAGGAGAAAATATAACTTCTATGCTTGTAATACTGGAGTTAGCAATTAACTTTTTTTCTGATATTTCAGTGTAAAGACCGCGAGACCAGCAAAAATGGTTTATCTGTGATATACTTTACGCTACTATAAATTCAGATCTACTTTTGTATTATATAATTTGCATCTTGAATTAAATAGATAATAAAATTATTATCATAGCTACTTACTCCTCATCTTTCTTGTAAGCGCAAAGTTGTCTGGGGAAGGTTTAGTAAATATGCAATGGGCTTTCAAGTTCTCACTAAAGGAATGCATGATAAACTTATTAATGTATGCTAAACCAGTTCCCCTTGGCTTCCTGCAAATTGCAAGGATGCAGAATCTAAAGAAATTAGTATCGGTTTTTTATCTACTGATAAGCTACTACTAAAAGCTTTATAACGATAAAAATCCCGTTATGCTACTGGGTAATGGCAATAGGTTGGCCCCTTATTACATAGGACACAATAACATCATCGGTGAAATGTGGGTGTATAATAGTACACCTCTGCCTAACCCTTAGGGTAATTCAGGCGTGATGTTATGTTTTTGTCACAAGATGTCATGTAGATGACATGGACATAGCATGACGCCTGTATTTCCTGAAGGGTTAAGCAGAGGAACATACACCCACATTTTGCATATACCGTTGTTAAGTCCCATATACTGGGACTGGACTTGATCTACCGGTCTCCTCAGTACCCAGGACCTCATGCTTAGCAGTCGCGACTACTTGATCAATAATCTTTTATGAAGTAGATGAACATTCTTTTGGAAAAAATCTGATCGTAGCTGTGTCGCTTACGATATTCTTCTTGAAGAGGCTCGGTATGCAGATTAAGTACCAAAATATCTATTCAAATTCTAAGTGCGTTATAAACTATACAGTTTGCAAAAGGTTCCTTTGTGAATGTTGACACACATTACACTTTGTTACAAGAGCGGCAACAATGAGCTCGTGTTTTGTAAATCGTTTCGCGTTCTGTGTCTATCGATACTTTATTTATACATGTTTGGCATTCGAACGTCGTGTTACGAATGCACGCTGATAATATTTTTTTTATGAGGCCTTCTACTCACGTAGTTGTGTTTCGTCTCGGCATTTTGCGTTTAAAATCATATCGGTTACGACGGTAACATAGTAAGTTATGATAAGTTACCGTCGCGGATTTCTATAGCTTTATTACTTACCAATTATTTGATAATATAAGTATAAGCTGTTATGTTAAAATATAAAGAATAATGTTTAATTTATCCTAATCCTAACTAATATTATAAATGCGAAAGTAAGTTTGTTTGTTTGTTACCTTTTCAGGCCTAAACCACTGAACCGATCATCATGAAATTTTGCATATACGTTGTCAGGGATACAGAAAAGGATATATGGTACCTTTCATCCAGAAAAAGTACTGTTCCCGAGAGAAAGAACAGTAATTTTCGCCAGTCGCAATTGCTTTAGGATGCTAGATGGCGCTACGTGTGACCCAAAAATGCACGGGTTGGTAATCAATGCGGGCGAAGCCGCGGGCAAAAGCTAGTTCTCTATAAAATTAGATGGATACTAAGACAAGTTAAACTTTCTATAAATTACGGTTGTTATATTATATAATCGAACAACTATCATACCGAAATATAAAAATCAATCTTATATTTACGTATAAATATTAATATAGATGCTCAAATGTCGTCTACCACATTTGGCACACTAATAAAATCCCAACTATTCACATGTTTAGAAACGGCAATTATTGTAACGGACTTTTTGGTCGGCACTAAATTAAAGGTTACGCAACGGTGTAAGAGGCGGTTTGCGTATCGGATAACAATTAGCATTCATGTCGCACAGGTTACTTTTGGTTCGATACTAGTTTATAAGGTGTTTCGTGTCTGTTCTATGGTGTTTATGTGTTTTAGTCCACTCTAAAAACAGGTATTGCTAATAAAATCAAAGGAATCCATTTTATGGTAATGGCAAAAGTAATGCCAAATTATTTATAATATAATAAGAAGTGACTATCTACTATATCCTCCGAATGCTATGTAAATATGTCTGAGTAATTATGTTCATTCATTCAGTTTCCAAATTGCACGAGAAAAAAACCGGATTTCGTAAAAAAAAAAAACAACTTTCATTCATAGCAGGAAAACGTAATCTAAAAGGCAATAAAATTAATTAATCATTCTCGATGGTATCCGTTATTTCGTTGTAACCACTAAGAGAGTAAATAAACTTCTTTTTATTGATAAACGCACAGTATTAGCTGGTTCAGTTTATTGCAATTACATACAGCTTAGAAGATAGACCGTTATATTGAAAAAAAAAATACTGGAGTCTGTCCGTGTACCTGAACGGTACTGTCACAGCCTTATTCGGTATGTCATGTACGTTCCTTCGCTTGGCGGGAATGGGCGAGTGGTACCTATACCCAGTATCGGTATCTAATCACTCTTATCTCATACCTAGATTAAGTTCAAGTAAGTTTCTCAGTAGTCGGCTTAATCGTTTGTATTTCTTCATTGTGTAATGGTTTGTTGAATTCGTTTTGAGTGATTGTTTACTTTTTACGAAAAGATAGATTTATAATATAATATAATCATTTTTTTTAATACATTGCCCCACTCTAGGAATAATTAACTAATTAAATGAACACTAGGAATTCCTGTATCGTGGGTGCGTTTACAGATACGTATATTCACATACACAAAGACCCAGACCCAAAACAACTATTTGTAGATCATACAAATATTTGTTACATGCGGGAATCGAACCCGGGACACCTAGCGCAACACTCGATCTCTCAACCACTGCAACAATCGTGCCGTCAAATTTATTTTTTATTTATTATTCTATTAGATTTGATTTTCTTTCTTACATTTGTCATAGTTTGTATTCTCAAGAATTTGTCGCATGATTTGTCAAAGGCTGATCGGAGCGGTCGACTTCGACACTTTCACTGACACAAGAGGCCTTTGCGCAACCTCTCAATATGCCATTGTTACCGAATTTACAGTCTTCGACTTGTTAAATGGCAGAGAGTACACGAAACTTTGTAACTATTCACTTATGACTACTCCACTGACCGCTCCATTGATTTCTAAAGCAATATCTCTATCAAATACCAAAGGTTACAGCAATTTATAAAAAAATAACATATAAGTATTTGTATTTGCATAAACATCGTTCGAATACCAAATTTGTGATAAAAGTTCCAAAGTAAAAAATCCTTATTGGTGTTTCGACTTTCACGTCCCTAATCGTTAACCACCTTAGTGCTAGTGAGTGAACATTCCAGTCCAGTCCAGCGGTTAATCGAATAGATCAAATCGATTGAGGTGTCATGTGATTTTTCAACGGTACTGAACGCGTGGGATAATATGTAGAGACAATTGATTTGAAAATCGGCATAAAAAGCAAGCGAGAGCATGTGAAGTATGACATAGAACGCTAACGGCACCCAGTTGCACCGTATCGGCTTACTACGAAAGGTTACTGCCATCACTGCCACTGATGACGTCACGAACATCAAGATAACACGCTTCCTTTACAACAATTAACTTAAAAATATATGACTGAACAAGAAAGTATCAAGTGTTGCAAAAAACGATTCCTATCAGTGCATCGATTCGCCAAAAATCTTCTCGATTACTTTATAATTAATTACTGAACATATAGCCAAACCCATTCAGCAGTTGCTGCAATAACATGTTCAAATAACCTCTAAGTAGGTACCTATATGATTCGTTATCTTGTCACCGTTTACGTTTTATCCTTTTTCATCCGCAGAGATGAATATTTGATAAGCATCGCGACGTACGCAACGAACAATAGTAATTTTCATTTAAATGTACAGAAAAACATACGAATGTGTGCTAAACTATTCAGTGAAGGCAATTCACGTCGATCAAGTTGCTTATTTCAAACAATTCACACACAACGAGCTATTTCCCGAAGATCCATCGAACAGTACAATAGGCTAATAAAGGCATTTGTTTATAAATAACTAACAATATGACACCAAGAAACTATTATTATGTAAGGCATAGGTTCCAAGAAACGAGCAGTGTTCGGAAAATTAACTGTTTGTAAGTTTAAAAATAAACTTGTACCAACGTATAAGGCCCGTTTACAAGCCCGTCTTCTTGTGGCCTTTCGGAAACTTTCAAAGGCTTATGATGTAAATGGAACTTTTTTGTCGTATCGGCGCGAGCTATCGTACATGGGAATCGCTCATGCTAAAGTGGAAAGATTAGCCAGTCAGTCGAGACTGACTGTCCAGGATGCGCCAAACAAACGTGGAGGCTCCTTCCCTGCGTCCTAAATTGAACTGTGAAGGCTTGGACCAGACACTTCGAAGGATATTCCTGCTATTTTCCATTTTTTATTGGGTCATAAAACTGGATAGGTACTTAAACTTGAGTTTACATTAAAGCTTTCGCTTGTAGTGTCAAGATTATATCTGATTAGATGTGAACATAGCATGCATGGTAGGGTAAGATATGTTAAATTACAAAGTAATACAATTAAATATAGGTCAATATAAACTGGTTATATGCCATATGAAAGTGGCACCGGTGACTGAAAAGGTAAAGAGTAATCGTGTATCGTGGTATGGACACTTGATGAGTACGGATAAAAAACATGTTATAAGAAGGGTTATTAGTATGAATGTATATAGATAAAAGAAAGAGGCATATCCAAGAAAAGGTGGATGGATTGGGTGAAATGTGACATGGCGGATAAGAAAATGAAATCTGAGATAGTGTTTAATAGAGAGGAATGGAAGAAAAAGACATATTGTGCTAACACCAAATAATAGGGTTATTTCGGGGTGGGTCAGGTATATTCAATTTTCTTTTCTTCACGTACCTACTTGAAAGGCATTTGTAGAAATTTTACGCCTGTACAAGTGTACAGGATGTTGTTGTTCTTTACAAGGGGAAGACCCGGAGATTCTTCGAAATGATCTTCAATTAACATTTATGTAATTTGTATTATAAACACTGGTGTCTTATTATATTAAATTCTGAAAGGTCTTTCATAACAGATATATTTTAATTCTCAGAACGTTATTATTAGGGGAATCTCGATCGAACAATATAAGTATCTATTTATGAAATTGATGTATCTTTTGTTGTATAAGTATTCTAGTAATGCTTTATGGAGTACATTTCAGGAAAAACATACTTAAGGCTGTTTTACATGTACCTATAAAGTTTTATTTTTATTGATTTATGACATATTACTTTTATATAATTAGATTCGTTATATACAGAAAACTGATTAACATTTTACAAACTACTTATACTAATGTATTAATTAAATCTTAAAACAAAAAACAAAAATGAAAACCTATCCTAAACGAATACTTAGGCGTCAAAATACTCCTTCACATCGCTGTTAACTGGTAGCGTGCCTAGAAGACTGTCAGCACTACAACGTATTTTTATTTAAATAATAGTAGCTGTTCTCTTGGCTTCGTCTGTCTAGGGAAATTTTTTCATTCAAGGAGGTTTTAGAGATCGATTTTTGAAAAAATATTTCTTAGTGTATACCTACCTTCACGGTAGAATGAACCAATGTGCTAAATTCGCTAAAACTCTTTAGACTTTATAGTTCCTGTGATATCGTGATCAGTCAGTCAGTCAGTGGTATTGCACTTTTTAAACATAAAGATGAAGAAGAAAATGAAATGTATCATACCTTATACCACCTTACACTTTACACCACAATTACCATATGAACTAAGAACAAATGATCTCTCGCTTGGAACATGTATCCTGATAAAATCTTACTGAGTAATCTCTGGGTGAATACAAGCTCCTTAAACAGACTCCTAGATTGCGCAGAACTACCGAACAAACCCACCATCTTAGTCAAACGACATTCAATGAGCACCATTTAAGCAGATCCAAAAATAACTAACAATCTGAATGCACACCGTACAGGGCTTTAGCATGACATATAGTATTCCATGGGCATCCAGTACAAGCGATCGCATGCGTGCCTCGAATACCACACCAATTTCAGTGAACGTTTCAATACAAACAAATTAACGAAAGCATGCAACCTGAGCCTTATTTCTTTACATTAAAGTATTAAGTTGCAAAAAGTTTAGAATAAACTATGTAGCGGGAAGATAAATATCCAATAAGTTTAAGAATAGGAGATGTATTAGCCAATCATGAGACGGTGACGTCACGTCATCGACCAATGGGAATCGAGGGATTTTATGGGTTCAAGTTATCTGGTATTGAGACGGTTGGTCTCCGCTCGGTGCATACCGATATTTGCATACTGTGAGCACGATGGTAGTCTACACTCGGGGAATATTCAGTAAAATGTTATTGTAATTCAGAATGTGGTAATCAGACAGGCCGAATATGGTATTAGGTAACGAGAAAAACATATGCTTCATCATTTTTATCAACATAATTACAATATTCTTTACTTGCAATGCACAGATTTAAAACGAAAGAATATCGTTGAAAACAGTTCACAATTTGCCTGTACGTACATACTTCATTTAATTACATTAATACTCGTAATATACATAGCATCACGCTTGTGCCCTGAAGGGTAAGGCACAGGACTGTTGTACATCCACAGGTCGTCGATGATGTTATATGGCAGGGGTAGCCAACTCAATTAGACTCAAGATCTACTGTTTACTGACTAAGACTCTGTGCGATCTATACCAATTACATAATCAGTACTTTTTCACAAATATATTCACATCACATATTAAAATTACATTTTTCATTGCCTTGCCACGATCGACTGGACTAAAAGTCGCGATTGACTGGTCGGCCACCCCTGTTATATGGAGTCTATAGCCATCTAGGTAGGTATACAAAGTTTCATCCCATATACTTAGCTAAGAAAGCATCCCATTTAAGCGCCAGTAAAACTACTGGTCGGTTCAACGACTTACTCAAAGGTAGTCATTGAAAATCGCACAATTATGTCGTACGTACCTACCTACAGCAAGCTTGCATTTAAAATTCAAAGTAGGTTGTCAGTCATTAAAACCAACGCAGGTACTATCCACACAAAGTCTACATTACAAATGTATTTAAATGCAGTTTTAGAATGTAAATTAATTTGAAATATTATTCAGCGTGTAGATATGTTAATTATTTACAGATAGAAATAATAAACTCGTGTTTAGATGACATACAAATAATGATTTTAACATGGAGTCCTGGCATTCATTTGATCTATTTCGTTAAACCTTCAATATAAAATAAATGGTGCATAAATGAAAGCTATTTTTAGAACTGAAATCTGACTATTGGCGATGCTAAAATAATTGAAACTGTAACGAGAATTGACTAGCCTTTTAATTTGACATATCTACATTATAAAAATAGTAGTAGATGGGAAACCAAACAAAGAAAAAAAAATGGAAGTATCAACACAAAGGAATATTATTTGAGTTTTATGTCTATGTAAGCTGTCTTAAATGTTGTTGTACGCATAAATAGCCAACCAATATTTTCATCCTCCTTTCATAAGGATGGATCCTATTTAAAAAAGTTAATAGCAATACTCGTATGGGTCTTGATCCTTCAACGTTAAATGCGCCTGCACAAGTGAGTTAGGCACGATGGTTCTACTCAATGGGACTGGGTTCAAACTCACGACCTTTCCCACATCTAGTGCTCACGATAGCCCTAGGCTATTGTCCCCTCCAATAAACGGGCATGAACAGAAATTTAATAAGTCCCTTTAATTACAACGTAGAAGATTTTTTTTTTATCTAGTTTTTGAGTCAAAGTGGCATTCATTTTATTATATTATTTACTCGCGTTAGTCAAATATTGTCAATAAAAACAGTAATTGAGCTTCCAGTACCTACACATTTTATAATTACGACGATTCTAATCCAATTATTCGTTGCCAACTTTGCAGTCATTGACATTGGAATAATGCGATCATCAAAATAATCATCAGCTTGAATCAAATGCCAAACGCAGATGCTTCGGTTCTTACTTTGTAATCAACAAAAAAATATTAGGTACTCACTGCAATTGAATGAGTACATTTTAAATAATCAGCAATTATTTTGTCAATTATTGCTAATCAAATTAAAAACAACGATATTTGTTGAAATTGGCCGGAGCAAATAAATGTGCATAGCACGCAAGATGTCGACCTGTCATTAGGTCATTACTTACTGAATTGTACGCTGTCATTGCATGTATTTATATTCTTTAGCAAATTAGAACAAAGTTGCTAATCGATTACATCGGAAATTATGAAAAGCCGGAAAGCTTACGGATAATAATTGTTAGTAGTAACGCGGTAGACACACGTCAAGAGAGAAAACAGCCGTTCTTAATGGTTAATTTGAATGATAATCGTAGACGAAGCAATCCTATTACTATGTAAGCGTTCGAGCGTCCGGGCGTCCGGTCAGGCAGTCCAGCCCGGACGCCAACCGGCTGAGAAAGTAGACCGATGCGATGTGCACACTGTGCATCCCTATTCTGCGAGTAAATTACGAAAGATTATGATACTAACGTTAAGAAAGTAGGACGATTAAGGTATTAACAGCCCTTGGTTCTGGTAAGTGCAGACAATTATCAGTAATGATGCCACAATCTCAGTTATTTGTAATTGGCACATCACCTTATAAGGGGCGCTCGAGCAGGCAAATAGTTGAATGAAAAGAAGGAAAGAATATCTTGTTCGGACGTAGTAAAGGAAAAAACTAAAAAAAAACTAAAAATCAAATAATATAAATTCCTAGATAAAGTATGTCATGTGCGAGTATGTACCTATAACGTTGCAGCTGTGTTACAAATGAATCCGCTCAGCATTAATGCTGTTGCGCGGTGCGGCGTCAGCTACACTCCAGCGCTGGTTTTCAGCGGAAGCCTAAGTGAGGTTGCGACATCAAAACACGAGTCCACTTACAATATCTTATTTCACTTCGCCCTACTTTGGAATAGTTGAGGAATTTCGATTGGTCTGCACTTTGTAACAGTTTATTTGTTAAGAAGATGAACACCAAACTTATTTCGGTAAATAATTAAGTCCGATAAAAAATCATGTCAATAAAAAATTGGATCGCGTACAAAAGTGATTAGTTATAAAAAACGAAGTGTGTCTTAAGGTCATGACTTGGACAGCGCGCGTGGCGTGAGCGGCCGTCGTCTCGCAGGATTACAGTGCGTTGGCATTTGTTCAACTGAGGATACATGAATGAAAGTGCAGTAGTGCTGTTCATCAATGCGTCTGAGACTTCGGAAGTTATTGACGCAGACGGATGTCCGTGCTACTAACTCGATAATTATTTTTATTGTTGTTATACTTACATGTTATTGACCTATTTGTTGGGCGAGATTTGCAATGCGAAACAGATAATCGTCACAAATAAAGATTTCTCTAAAGATCTATCTCTACGCATTTGTGTTCTATGTATACCTACATTACCTAAGTGGTAATGTCTAAATAAGTCAGAAATGCAGGAAACAGATTTGTGATGAAACAGATCGCGGGTTAGGCCTTGGTTACAGTGATTGGTTTGTTAATCTATTACCCGGCTGAACTGTTATTATTGGTCTGATTAATGCAACAACAATAAACTGTATTACATTAACAATGGGTTGTGAAGACTCTATTGTTAATAATATTGTATAACTTAATTACAATCGAAGGTGAACGCAATTCGTTTTCATAAACCAATACAATATTATAGAGTGTGTCAGACAATGTTTAACAATTTTAACATAACATAAACATAGGTACAACAGAAATATATTAATCTCCATTGGGTGAGCAGTTGAGGACGTTAATAATGCATTAAAATGCGAGAACATTTTTAAACCAACTTCGAAATTCGTTATTAATAATATCAAACAGGTCCTTAGTAATACTTTTACTGAACAAAAACATAGCTCTACTGAAAAAGGCGACGCGACGGTGCAAGATGGCGCGGTTGTTTCCCACGCATGCGCACTGGGAACCCGTGACTCTCGCGCACATGTGCTCGTTTACGCGGGAAAACAACCGCGCATCGTGCGTGTTTCTTTTTCTTCTTAATTACAATTCGTGTCAAGTACATGTCATAAACGAAATTTGTAAACAAACAACAAGCTTTTATGTTATTCTGATATTTATTGTTAATATAATATGATTTCTAATTAAAATATGAAAAATTTAAAAGACATCTATTATTTTTATTTCGAAAGTTGTTATCCATGACTTTGAATGGTATATTTAAAACGTAAAATGGTTATGAGCCTACTAGCCTGATATACCTTTCGTCAGCGGGATGAAGTGACGAAATCTTGAGAGGGTTAATCGTGATTTGTGGTACAAACTTGATGCAGTAGGCAGAGGACTAAATTAAGTTGAGACATGATGGCAGGGGATAATATCCAGCAGTGCACTAAATAATACGCAGTATTAAAACGAAAAATTAAAATATAACTATCTCAATTTTTCTAAGTTCTCAATTTATAAATTAAAAATATTTAGATCCTCTCCAAAATATCTCCCAAAAATAAAAATAAACAAAAATATTTTTTATTGCAGTATGCAACTTTGTTAGTATCTCAAAAACTATCTAGACACGTTTTAATGATATCCCAAGTATCTCGAGGCCGGCCGAGGCGGGCATCGAACCGGCACCGTTATGACAACCTGTTCTCTCTCATTAGCCCTGCGGACATCTTACAATGTAATTGCAATTTATCTCCAGTTTGTAGTGAGAAGGCTTTACGAACTTAATCTGAGCGTAGTATTTTTTTTACGCTACTCGCTGTATAGCGGCTGTTTGGCAGAATAGATTTGGACTGATAAAAATAATTCATTCACGTAATGTCAATGTCAAATCACTATTAAGATCACGTAACATTTTCTGTAAGGCAGTGCGTATATTTAAGTCATAAGAGGATTATTTTGCGTTTACGTCAAACACTTAAAACGAATATATTTCGGAGGCGTAAAAAATAATTTCAAGTACCTATCCACCCCGACATCGACGTCGTATTCCTGGTAAAAAAATATTTTTTTCTCAAGGGATCCGATTAGAGTGGGGGCTCATTTAGCTAGGCACACGTGGTAGCCCGCATATGTTCTCTCAGCTCAATAACGAGCATCTGTGTTTCTGGTCTGATATTATACGACGATGATGAAAAACAACCAAATACTGAATTCAAAAGATTGTGAATGATGACTCTCTAAATCGGCCGTATACTTCTTCGCCCGCAAGAGGCATTCAAGATGTTTCAAGATGCAACGGCGCCGATTTGTGATGGCGTTTTATTGGGCATGGTCGTGTCCACGATTGAAGCATCTTAAATTAGTTGGATTGTAATGTTAGGGTCAGTACCAATTGACCCTATGCAGCTGCCGTTTGAAACGGTTCGTTTTCATGCGTGTCGATGTAAATACTTGTATTTTATTTGAAACATGTTTTTATCGATAGAATTTAATATATCCAGAGAAGGATTTAATGGTGCTCTGATTTATTGACAGGAAAGGAAATGGATTGCACTGACTCCATTTCTCTGTGACGATTTTATTGACAAATAAACGAAGTGTCAATTTTATGGGCCTACTTGGAAGTGTCCTAAGATTCTCCGTTAGCACTATGTAGGAATTCAAACGACTATTTAATTTGTTCATATTATATTATATAGACAAAACTTAAGACTGCAAAATTTCTTTTTAAACCCAAATTGGAGTTCATTTTACCTACTATAGTGCGCTCATTAGATGGTGATTAGGGTTTGGGTCCCGGGACGTCTCGTGTCTCGAAGTCCCGGGACTTTTCGTAATTTTAGTTGTCTCGAGTCCCGGGACTTTCGTCTCGAGACTCGAGACGAGACAAGATTATCGAAATTGTTAATATTTAGATTATTTAATTATGAATCAAATATGTGATTATGAGAATTAACAATGTTGTGATTATGACCAATGATTAGATACTAGAATTACTAGATAATAGTAAAGTTATAATTTTTAACTAAGTTCGTTTTATAACTATAAGATTTAACTGCTTAAAAGTGAATCTATGTGTGATTAAAAGAAATAAGCAAAGCAATTATTAAGACTGAAATTAATGTTAAAGCTATTAAGAATTAATTTTCTGTTTAATAAATGTTGATTTTTACAAAAAAATTGCCTTTTTTTAATACGTTTCACCAGAAATTAACTGAATTAAAATTCAAAAAAAAGTTTTGTCCCTTAAAAAAAAATCCTTAAATGTCACACGAGACTGAAATTGTCGGGAATTCCCAAACCCTAATCGTGATGGACAAACTAAGAGAACTGATTCCATGAAACAGCAAGTCTGATTCCTACAGAACTTTAAGCCAGGCTTCCGCAGTACCCTACTGATTATCTACCTAAAATCAATAACCCTGATGAGAATAAAGTAGCGTAAAAAGGAGCAAGTAACGGATCATAATAAGATTAAAAAGTAATGCGTAGGCAAATAGAACCTTAAAATTACCTGAAAACTATATAGTTCGTGTAAAAATATTCCCATGTTGTGTCTGCGGAATCCTAAGTCCCGACTTTTGCTGAACTATTGAAAAAAGTTAAATATAACGGAAGCTATAATAAGTCCTAATTTAATTCGGAAGAAACTAGGAATAAATGGCAACGTAGATCTCGCTGGAATTGCCCGTATAAGCTGATACATGGCAAGGTAGTGATGACAGAATCCCGTGCTGTACTGTGTCGTCTGGACACCGTCTACTTGTTGCTGTAAAGATAATATAGTGTATGCCGTTTTATGAATGCCGTTTTAATCTATAAAAATAAATAAAATTGAAGTGTCTGTTTGTTATGTCAAAATAACAGCTATTTAATAAATGCATATAAAAGTACATATATACAATATTAATAACAAAAAAACAATTTTTAAAATTATTGTCTGTTTCTTTGTTCCGGCTAATCTCTTAAACGGCTGGACCGATTTTGACGGGACTTTCACTGACAAATAGCCGATGTTATAAAGAGTAACTTAGGATTTTAATTAAGTAAAGTAAACTTAATTGTATAAAATATTATCCTTACTTTGTTTTTAGTAGTTTTAGTATATATTTTCCGGGACTTAATCATCAGTTCATGAGTGAAACCAGTGAGATCCAACTCAGTACTACCGTGAACCAATAATTTCAATGTTTTTGAATCATCATCTCAATTGATGGCGTCTATCAATGAGTGGGGTGACACATCATTCGACTATTTATTTATACGTATGGTATAACGCTTTATATTGCGTAATGAAAGATGCAATAAAGGATCGTTATTGTCGCCAGTATGTTCTTTGTTTGTGGATATCGAGCGGAAGATATCCGTTTATCCAATCGACGGAACTACGACGAAACAGTTGAGTTCTGTTCGGGCCATAGACTTGAAGATGTTCTACTACGCTGTGAAAATTTAAGTCGTAAAGTCTCGTTAAGTCGTATTTCATGGTAGACATTGACTATAGCACAAAGCTCATACTTTAGGTGTTACCAAACTTTGGGAGAAGTTTTTCTAGATTTTGGAGTTGCCATCTATTGGATATATACAATGATATTATTGTTATCGACACTGACGACCTCTGGCTAACTCTTCTATCTTTGGGGTCAACGGAAATTAATGGTAAATAAAAATGTTGTTTTCGATTGCCTTATTCCAGCAGGTGGTACTAATCAGCTGTTTGTTACTGACTCATTTTGGTCTTAATTGTAATTTAAGACATGTCTGACACGCAATCACCAATGATATTTGACATTGGAGGGATTTTGGGTCAATATAACAACATGTGTATAATATGCCCTATAGCCTCAGTCAAAGTCTCTAGCGCGATTGCTGAGTGTGAGGTCCAAGTTTCGATTCATGGGTGTTTCTGTGAGAAAATTCTTGGGATGCCCGGAGTATGGCATAATAATATGGGACTTAATGGCATATGCGAAATGTTGGTGTACAATAGTATAGAGTGACTGGCACTTTTAAGGAGGCCCTACTGTGGGCGAAGTCGGGCTATGGGTGATGATGTTTGCAGGTATTTATATAAATATATAAAATAATTTAGTACTTAGATAGTTGAATCCAGCTTAAAACTTCGCGGGCAGTCACAATATCTTCTTTAAATGGCTCATTTAAATTAAATCTATAGATCTTTTCAATAAAAAAACATAATTTTCATATTTATTATACTAAACTACTTCATTGGTGTAGTGGTTGCAAGCATGACTGATGAGCCTGAAGTCCTGGGTTCAAGTCCAGGGCTGGGCAGTGTTATATTACATGGGACTGAATAACGGCATCGGCGAAATGTAGGTGTACAATGGTAAACCTCTGCCTACCCTTTGGGGAATACAGGCGTGATGCTATGTAATGTTATTAGACAAAAACAAATCTAATATATGATATATTTCGTTATTTCCCGCATAATCACGTTAACTTAAAATACGTATTTAGTAGTGGCGTGCGGTGCATAAAGACGAAAAGACACTGCTTACCCTACAAAATTCAGACAAATATTTAGTATAAGATATTTGAGGTGGCAAATCACATACATCATTATTTAATCGACAAGACGACGAACTAATACCAACATGATACAGGTACTTTTGTAAGTAAGCTTTTAAAAATTTTTTGCCTGCCCTGTATAAAAATTCTGTACACGCCGCTGGTATTGAGCAATCAAATAATTAAAAAAACACAAATTAACATGCGCATAGTATTAATTAATGAGCGTATATAAATATATTATACATAGTTCCGTTACATATTACAAAGAATAGACGTCTCGCAACATTCATGACGCATTAAATTATGCCACTAATACCTACTACATACTCTTGGACGCAAGCGCGCCTGCGAGCGTCAGAACTTAGGCTCGATTCCCGGGTCCCCAGAAGTTCTCTTCTAGTAGATAGCAATACAATTACATGGGACTTAATAGCGGCATCGGCGAAATGTGGGTGTAAAATAGTACAGCGACATAAGAGGATGGAAACTTGGTAATTTTGAAATTGATTTATCATAGAAGATAATATTATTGTTACTAGCCAACCGTCTCACTAGTCAATATATAACATGGGTAATAATGAATTGTAAAAAGGAATCAAATTTGAAAGGCTTGTATTCATATAAATCTTATGAAACTTTGTACTTACAATACTTATAATAATAAATAACGTGAGAACAAACAGATAAATCCCACGTTCAAAACACACACTAGGGTACAAGCCTATAGTATACTAGCGGTGCCTTTTCAGAATCTCGACAACAGCGCCACCTATCGGGACCAACTACCGTTAAGAACCAACCAATTGAACCTATTAGTACAAAAAAAATCATCAATGTCGATTAAGTCGTTTAGAAGAATTACGAGCACACGTACACAAGAATTTTATATAACACTAGCGGCCCCGATAGACGTTGTCCTGCCAGAACATTGCAAATAAAAAATATATTCCTAGAACTTGATCGCAGCGCCACTTACCCGGTCTAATTGTGAAACTAAACCATCCAGGGACCCACTCAAATATATAAAAAAATCATTAAAATCCGTCCAGCCGTTTAGGAGGAGTCCAGTGACATAAACACGTACGGTAGAATTATATATATGTATATAAAGATATATAAATAAAAGAGGTTTGGATAACATATGTTTTTTTTTATAAATTTATTATATATATTATTATATTTTCTTTAGTATAAAATATAATATACTCTATCGCTTTTACTAATAAACACTATTAACTACTGTCATGATTAAAGGCATTTTAACTATAGGTAATTATTTTGATTCAAAGCTTAACATCACTAAGTATATTCGTCGTAGTGAGGTATCTATTTTTGAAGAAGATGTCAGATCATAGTTCAATCAATTTTAATACGTGTGATATGAGCGGAACTGTTTGAGGAAAACAACATAGCGACAACTAATAGTAGGGATAAAATCGCTGAACTTGCGGTCAGAATTCCAGTTATTATTACATAAATGTTTATTTATACTAGCAAGTAGTCGTGTAAATATAAGTAGGGCAAGTGACGCCAGGTCTTAAAGAACAAGCCGTTAGATGAAGAATTATTGTAATAATTCAGCCCGTTACTGGCTTATTCTATAAACATACTACTAGAGTAACATAATTTAGGGCTGTTTTTTCAATAGCTGTACTGTGAACCTCAGATCAGTAATTCCTCTGATAAGTCCATGTACAACTGTTCTAATTTTAATTTAACACTTAAATAACTTTTATCTGACATTGAACAGTCAGGCCTTAGCGGTTTAAAAATTCGTTGGGTTAACTTAGGAGTAAAGTTTTGTGCAACTAAAGTCCTATAACGTTTCAAGAGTGCTTGTAATAGGTTTATCTATACTAATATTATAAATAGGTAAAATTTGTTTGTTTGTACATACGTAGGGGTAATCCCCGGAATAAAAGACGCAATAAAAAAAAAACTCATTTTTCGCTATTTTATTCCCGAGTGCAAGGTTATAAATTATTATATAATATGAAGGTCACGCGGACGAAGTGGCGGGCAAAAGCTAGTTTGAAATAATAACAATTCTATTCTATTTTACCTGTAACGTAATCCACATTTGTTTACCAACATTAACAAAAGTTTCAGCAAAGTACCACTATCGAACTGTATTGCTAACCACTCAGTTAATCTTAGTTTAGATTTAGATTCTATTTGACAAATTTTCAAACAGCAGGTGTCAATCATGATGTATAGTATCAGCGGTGCGGCGGCGAGGCGGCGTCTCTGCGACATATTTCCAATATTTACCGTAACTGCGGCCAGACACCGTAGGACGGGCAGTAGCGTCCTCTCACTAATCGGTGAGCCACTGCGATCCCCAAGCCGCCTGCCAAGCGTGGGGATTATGGCAAACCCCCCCTTGGGGGAGGCCTTCGTCCAGCAGTGGACATCTTCCGGCTGATGATGATGATGATTTCGAACTTTTATAACCGCTATATTGGTCTTTCAACCGTCGTTTAACCAGTTTAAATGTTGAGGATTCAATTACAACTGCCCAAGCCTTCCAATCGAGGAACTGTTTGATTAGTTCAGTTTTAATTCTTTATTTACTTCGTTTTTAAATTCAGTCATGCAAATATTAGATTGATAAAATCATGCAATATTTTTATAAGCGTTGCCCCACACTGAATAATGTGTTTACATATTAGTTTGCAAACACAAATATTCACATTCACAAACAACCAAACCCGGAAACTATCTGCAGGCGATACACATCGATCGCTCAACGATTACGCCGAAAGTGCCGTCAAAATTCTATACATAGTGTAGATATCAGTAAACGTACTAATGATGTGATATTACTAGATTAGGTTAACAAAACATGCAGACTTTAGAGATACAACTAAATAATTTTCATTGATTTAAATTTAATTAATTCAGAACTTATGGAATCGAGGTGTTGAGTTCAAATCGTGATCACTAGTTGCGCAAGTCGTTCGCAATCCCAATTAATTCTTAAGACCACGGGACGAGTTGCGCAGTTTCGTTTTACATTCACATGGACAAACTATGGACTCGGACATCAATTAAAATATACAGTGTAGCTGATTCACGAGTATATTGGTATTTAACTTTTGGTAGTTTCATGATGTTTTAAATACAAAGCTACAAGATTATAACTCAAATCTCAAAAAATTATGAAAGCCTATGTACCGATAAAAATAAATCAGTCAAATGTCATACAAATGATCAGTCATTTGTTTTAAATTAACTTCAATGTTTTGACTAAAGCCCTCACTTAAAACAAGATGTACATTATTACTTAACTGGTTTGAATCTGTAAACTATGCGTGAAGTAAAATATCACATATTATCAACCGAGCATATAATTTTAGTCATTCAGATTTTTCTAACGTTTAGTAAAACTTAAAAGTACATATTATTATTACGCGTATCCGTTTACTTGTAGAAGTACTTACAAGTTGACTCGTTTCCGTCACGAGTAGACGTACCTAGCTCCGTAATGACCCGATTTGTCATTTGTGTAATCAAAAAATTGTTTATAACACGCAGACTAAACGCAAAGCAATTTTTATCTGCGGAAACTCGCCGATTATGATTCAATAGCAAAGTGTATTGTGTGCCTTTAGGGCCCGTATACACGAGCGTTGGAAAAGTAATGAAAGCGTTTAAAACTATTCACAGGTCTGTTAGCGTTCAAGCCAATTCAACGTCGCGCTATGACGTTGAATTGTCAAACACCCCGACCAACGTTGTTGACGACCCGCCGCCGGCGTGAACAGATGCTTAATGACGTTATCACTTTTATTTTGAACACAATATCTTCCAAATTATATAATCTGACCAAATAAACCAAAAATTACTCGTTACCTATAAAAAATAATCAAACGCACTAGAGTAAAAAGTACGTTGAGTTAGTCGATAGTAAAAAAAGGGCCGTGAGGCCATCTCGTAGGGACCCAGGCAAGCGTGACCGCGCAATGGGGCCGCGTGCGAATTGCCCGCTAACTGATTACTGCCGAACCGGTCGTTGTATCGAAAATTCTACTACATAACGTACTTTTGTTGTCTGCTCCCGTACAACTTTACGAGCTAAGTAAAGTGTTGGCAGACGCAAGACTTAACTGGTCTTGCGCTTTTGTCTAGGTTATACGGATATGATGGTCTATTATTAAATAGTGATGTCTTTTAGTAGGTACGTATTTTAATGATTTAAAAAACAAAGCCACGTTTTTCTGAGTTAGTTACGATTTGCTCGATTTGAGCAGCATGGAGTTTGGAATTGTAACCTGTAGATGAAATTAGGATCGCCTCTATATCGAATTATTATCGGTAAGTATCGGAGAAATATGAGTGTACAATGACACCTCTGCCTAACCACTTGGAGAACAGGCGCGACGTTATTTCGAAACGTATGCTGTAGGTATTGAAAAAATGTTCAATAATCAAATAGAATCATAGAGGGTGGTCCAAATAGACGGATTATTTGACTTTCATCTGAGTACGAAAATAAGCAATCAGTATATATTGAAACTGTATCCATTGTTTGAAACCACAAAATTATGATGCAATGTTTTTAATAAAACATTGTTTATATTATATGAAACATTGTTTTCTCATCATGTCGCACACATGTCCCGTGTGTTATTTCATTCTTAGTTTGTTATGCTGGCTAAAAGGTAGCTAACAAAAACATTCCTATCGAAGATTCTATTGATATTGATATCGTAAGATGTTGTGTAAGTCAATTAAGAGGTAAATCATAATGACTGTGTGTAATGGGAATCTTTGATTACAATTTTTATTTTTCCCGAATAGTGTTAATCAGCTAAAGTGTACTTAGAGAGTGTAAAATTTCAGGGACCATCATTAACTTCGGCTCATCAAAAGTGTTCAAATAGAGTGAAACATGTGTCTTAAGAACATGTGACTTATCTTACGTAAGTCAAAGTACTCATATTAGTGCAATCATAATCCTCCTGCCCTTATCCCATATTATTTGGGGTCGGCGCAATATGTCTTTTTCTTTCATTCATCTCTATCAGACGTCATCTCAAAGTTCACTTTCTTGTCCACCATGTCACCTTTCACACAATACATTCATCTTTTCTTGAGACTACCTCTTCCCTTGTATCCATCCACATTCATACTAAGAACACTTGATTTCATCCCTCCTCATCACATGTCCATACCACGACAAACGATTACTTCTTACTTTTTCTATCACCGGTGCCACTTTCATACTTCCTCTAATATACTCATTCCTAATCCTCTCTATTCTTGTCACACTACACATACCTCTTATGATTCGCATCTCCGCAGCATGTAATTGCCTTTCGTTCATCCCTTTTGTAGTTTAAAATTCTGATCCATACAAGACGGCAGGCCTAATCGTGGTTTATAAATTTTCTCCTTTAGTTTAATATGAGCGCAATAGTAAGAAAAATTAAACCTTTCGAAAGTTTCATTCTAGCGTTATCGCATTCTCTATCCTGTTAATAATTACAAATTTAAAATTAATTTGAACAGATTACCACTCATACGCACAATCTTTATATTCATCCACTTTTTATTCTTATTCTTCTTCTGTCATGTAGCATGTACAAGCTGTCATATTGCTCAAACCGTAGTGGAAAGAATAGCCGGTCAGAAATGGTGTTATCGAGGCTGACTGTCCATGGTGCGTCAGATGATCTGAGGTTACCTCACTCGTTAAAGTTCTTTCCTTTCACCCCTAATATTTGCTAGCATAAATTAATGAGACAACATTTGAGGCGTATGAATGTGGCTTAATCCACAATAATTTTGGTAATATATTTTACTTTATCCTTAAAGCTATTTTTGTATACCTCTGCCACATACCCAATACCTAATTATTTATATTTTTAAATCAGTCAGTAACCACAGTGAATAATTATTATTACTTATTAATACACGTTATATACAATGTTGTATTTTATGTCCTTACATTGATTACAAGTAAGGCATTTAGGTTCAAGTAAGGAATTATATTTGGGAGTTAATTCACATTCACCAGCGGCGCTTGCGATGATTCACATATGTATAAGGCCCATATAATAAGTAATATGTACATGAATAGCAATAATTAACGTTTACTTCCAACAGGAATTATAGTATAATGCTTTTATTCATTTTAATGGTCAATCAAAATGAGCTGAACATTATGTTCTAGAAGAAATGGTTCAATGCCCACTTTTGTCTATTGTTATAATAAACGGAATAGAGTATAACCAATTACGCAGTTCATTCTAGTAGCTAAGGATACACAGAACCTTGTAATAGTCACACAGTTGATTATTTAGGTAGATATATCTTTGCTTAAGAACTGACAGGAACAATAATTTTGAAATAATTGTCGGTTACTTGTATCTAATTTGCATTTGTCGCAAGCTACGTACCATTTAGTTCAAGGAACACTTGAATAGGGTGAACATAAATTAAGATAAACAGAGACGTTCTCGAGGCGTAACTAAACTGTTGATAATAAAATCTATCTGCATTGTGACCACTGAACCGGCTAATTGATGTGTAAGTCTAATAACGATAATTTGCAACAGGCATGGTTATTTTAGAAAATTGTATAATGTTTATCTTGTCAGTGGAAATTGCTTGTTAGCTTGTACAACAAAGCATATTCTGGTACCTAATTACCACGGAAAACATGATAACTCACATGCGAAAAGTCTCAATTAGACATTGCTGTGAAACCTAACATACTGTTTATTCCATTTATCTTCCATTCAAACGTAACACGTAACTAGTTATACCTGACATATTATGTTGATTATCTTCATATCATTATGTACCTCCATAATTTTAACGTGACATAAAAATATATCGTTTGCGACAAGCGTCACGCACGGTTACAGAGACTAGTTGCTATCCTGCCAAAGTCCATGGTCGTGGAGTGCGTACAATCGTACATGATGACACTTACATTCGGCACGGCTCACTGACGATGTTGTCGTGAAGATATGAGTATCTACGGAGTACGGGTAGGTAACGCACTGTGACTCCACTCATGCCTATGTTTAACTCATGATGGCTCGCGATGATTTTACTTATAAGTACAGGACTCATAATTTTATTTCGCAATTGATAATATACTATTTTATGGATAAATTACATCGTTTCTGCTTGCACAGAGCTTTTATGTGCAAACGGAAAAAAACGCGAATCACGTTTAAAATGTTTGTGTCGCAGATGTTACGCGTAATTTGTTTTAGAAGTAATATATTATGTTAGTTACGGTTATGTTATGTAAGTTTACAGGCATTCAGATCTCAAACAAAGTTTTGGAAACATTTTCAATGTACTAGTTTAATAATACAAAAAAATTAAGATAAGTAATGCAAGTAAAGAAAAAATCAATTAAGTACTACACTATCTTACTTTGACTAAAATATGAGATAAAAATAAATAAACACAAACAACAACAATTTGGTTATGTTTTGGAAGATTTCTCTAAACGATCGCCGTATAATTTCGATGATAATTAAAGCCCGTGAGAAACTTATAAAAATAAACTTGTATATTGGAATTTTATTTCATTTATAAAAAGATAACACAGCTGAATAATTAAATAAAGTGGATCGAGAAATGTTTTCGTAATCGCCGGTATTATAACTGTTATTTTTACACCGGGATAGCGACGAGTTTTTGTATGTTTGTTCGAAATCTATAGAAAGGTGAAATGCAGTTTTGCATAATAATCTTTTATGCCGGAACAAGTTGAAAGAATGTGGTGACATTCTTATTGATCACAAGATTATTTGATAAGGTTTATCTTATTGAACGAATTACGCTCAAGACTGGGAACCGTAGTATAAACTTGCCGAATCATTTAAGGTTCAGAGCAACCAGTACCTTTTAAAGGGTAATGTTTAGATATGATTACCTGGTCTAGTGGTCGTAAACGAGACTGTTGAGGTCATGGGTTAGAATGCCAGGTTGGGCAATGTGTTATTGGGTTTTTCTGTATGGAAATTCTGAGTAGCAGCATGGAGTCTGGAACTGTGCCCTGTAGATGTCAATAGGCTCGCCTCCTATTACACGGGACTCGATAACGGCATCGGCGAAATGTGAGTGTACAATAGAACACCTCTGCCTAAGCCTTCGGGAAATACAGGCGTGATGGTATATTATGTTAGATAGATAGTAATAATGATGACTCTCGTGGTTGAAAAGAAAACCTTTTACATTCATATCGTCTATCACGCTGCCCCTACCTTCCCCATGTTTTGTGCCCTTTAGTCAATACAGTTCGATGATTTCAATTAACTGCGCATAATACTGACACAATATGTTGCTTTCATTTCAACATCAACATAAAATATTTAACTTATTACATCAAGATTCAAGTCAAAACAACCGACTCTTTATGAACCAAAGAGTTACTGATGTAATTAATTAAACCTTCCAACGAATCCTCATTATTTCAATTTGTTATCTATAGTTGTCATCATTGTGTGTCAAAGTTGGTCACGGGCACAGAGGCGTCACTTTTTTGTTATTTAAAATCATTAGCAGCATTTGTGACAGCACGCGAATGTCCGACGAACGTTTTTTCAATTTAAATCAATTACTAAAACCTCGTACTTGAAGGTTAAGAAATACTCAGTTTTAAATTTAATTTTACTTCGAACCTCATGTTTCTTCTCTTCTCTGAGCATTTCATCATAGGATATAGCAATCATACGACAATTTCCTTTATATTCGTGCAATTATACCTGTGAGTCGCAGGCGGAGTTGCGAACACATTCAGTTAGCATAACGATTGGTATTATATGGGATTACAGGATGGCATCATGTGGTATCGAGGCTCGCGGGTAGGAGACGTCACGCTTAGCTGGGTAGGCGTCACGGGCTGCCGATCTTCCCCTTCTCCCCGCCTTCGGGAATCTTCGGCCGGGTTCGGCGGTCTTCGACTCCCAGATCCCAATTCCTTAGGTGCGCGCACGCTGGGTGACTCAACTAATTATCAAGATCTATTGGTGTAATGATATCACGGGGTCTTTATTGTTTTATTTAGTTGTAATTGGTCTGTGCTCGGCATGTGATTAGTCATCTAATTATAGGTCCGAACAAATGTTTAGTTTCAGAAGTTGGCTGCGTTTAAAGGAGGCTATTATTCATTTCGAACAACTGGACAAGAAACGAATTTTAGTACAAAAAATCTATTAACTTTTTCTAAGTAAGTTTATTGGCAGTTGGCGGCAAATGTTCGACGTGTATTTAAATCATCATATTCCTACACCATCATCGTTGCCAGTTGGGTCCAATAATTCGTCCAGCGTACCTACCTATAACTAAAAGTTTTTATTTAGTGGGTATTGTTCTCTACTGCTGTAATGTAGGTAACAAAAGTTTCAATGTGTGGATCATTGTACTGTGTCGTAATAAAAACAAAAATTTGAGGCTTGACATTGTTTAAAAAAATGGGAGCCATGATCCCGTATAGTATACGAGTGATGTGGAATGTGGTGGGTATGCATGGGACTGACTTTTGTTTACATTAACTTAAAGAGGTTGGAACGTGACATAAGTTTTGAATGGCTTTGTGACTTTCTTTAAAGTGGTACGCTTACTGTCAAAGTCACACTTGAGGTTGACGTTGACGTTTCTTTAGAGTGAATGGTAATATGACTACAGAAAAAAGATTTTTCTGTACCCGATTAGCTTTAATGTCTAGTTATTGCTTGGGATCAGAAAATTTTAAGTTTTTGATATAATGGTGCAACACTAAGGTTAGAAGATATTATTTCACGTGTCATATTTAGAGCCCACAATGTTCACCTCGGGAACCCAATTAAATATTAGTCATAATTATAACATACCATCTGAGGTCGTAATGATCACGTGCATTAATTTGTAGAAGGATAAGTAATGCAAGACACTACTGTACTGCTGCATTTTTTGGTCCTTTAGTCCGAATTTTAAAATATACCGAATAATATTAATTCAGTCCATCATTGTCCCACTTCTCGAAATAAGAAGGTTTTGGGGCTTAGTCTATCAGACTGACCTGATGGAGGTTGGTGTACTACACACACCAATGAGAACTTTCTGGAGGCTGGAGCTCAGGTGTGCAGATCCAGATCTAACAATGTTTGCCTCTACCTTTTGCGAAAGTGAAATCAGATAAACAAAATTCTGGTCCACACATGAAATACTAAATAATTCCAAAAGCCTAAATTAAAATATAAATCAGATAAGAATGTTAATATTTTCTTTATTATCAAATGAAAAGCGTACCAATTGTCCGTCCGTCATGAATTTATTACTTGATTTTTAGTGTCCTACATCGGAGCTATTTTCTAGTAAAATCTTAACAGTTAAACTGTTAGGTCTGTATTCAAATTCAAAATTCGTTTTATTAAAATTAGACTAGGTATAAATAAAGTCTTTTTATCGTTAAACATATAACATTAAGGAGAGAACCCTTTCGCCCGCCCCGTATATTAAAATTTTACCAATGATATAGCATAATAGAATGGAAATTAGGAAAGACCTAGGTCATTAATACGGCACACACACTCGGTGGAAATTGGGCACATACATCCTTTTAAAAAGGGACCTCCAACCGTCCCATTTCACATGCGGTGACACGCGTAGCGCTAATTAGATTATCCTACATCGTGGAAACTATGTCATTGTAATCATTGGCTTACGTTAATGAGAGAAACACGTCTGGTTCTCGTTGTCAAATCTGTTTGTGTTTATATTACCATAACACATTGTATATTGTTTTAACGGCACGGCTTGTGCGGTGCTAAGCAATAGATAGCTGCGTTACGTTTCGCCGGTTCGATTTCCGAATAAAACAGATCCCACTTAAGTTGGAGGCCTAAGTTGTTGTTGTCCCATTCAAGGAATTTCTGTACCGTGAGTCTGTTTTCGAACATATTATATTTACATACACAAAGATATATTTTTTCCGTACAGGAAACGACCCTGCAACACGTAGTGCAGCAGTCGATCGCTCAGCCACTGCGCCAACTGTCATCTAATATACCTAACTGATTTCTAGACGTTACGACAAATAATCCTATACAACATTACCATTACGTCAACTTACATTAGCTAGTACTGAGAAATCACAGTTTTCACATAGCAACAATATTAAATGTGAAAAAAAAAACAATGGAAATTACAAAATTTGTTTTTTTTTGTCACCCTATTCATCTTGATTTAGTAATTTAGGAGTCGTTTGTCGTCATTTAGTAGAATAGTTGTTGTACAATATACACTATGTACAAGTTTTCATAACCTCACTATATTATTAGGTACTTTTACTTTGCAGTAGCAAGACATATAAGCCTCTTCCAAAACAAAACGAGAAAAGGTAAACGGAAAAATACGAAGCGTGACGACCCTAATATTGACTTAAGAAACTCAAAGAGAACTAAGGAGCGGAGCAGACCATCGACGTAATAAGACAATCACTTAAATAATGCAATGAATGACTTCGAACTTATCTTACGCCAATGTGTAAATATCGCAAGTCTGCGGAATTTGGTAAACACTGAAAAGTCTGTCTTTAGACGATAATATAGGATACGGGAATTGTTCTACATATAATTAAACTGCATTTATAATAATATTCTTTGCACCAGCAAACCCAATCACACATTGACATATTTTCACATCCTTGTTATTTAATCACCAAGAGCATACTCTCTTACGTGAAATCTCTACAGTAGTTAGTAAAATTTATTTTTATTAGGCTGTTCTAACTACCTTTAGTCATGTAAGATGTCTCGAGCTTACAGAAAGTACATATATAGTACAGATTTCAAAACTGTCCCATTAATCGAATGGTAGCAAGCGCAGCCGTTCTGCCGTTCGATCTCCGGATCGTGTAAAATGTCATAGGGTTTCTCTGTTATCCTCAGTAACATCCCAGAGTTAGGAATTGTACGTGTACAAAAGTTCGAGAATTCCTCGGGGCGTGATGCTATGTAGAGATTTGCATGTCGCGGCTCAAAGGACAAAGTAAATAAAACTATTTTATGCGCCAACATTACAATAGGAACGAGTTAACTGTACCGTACACGTCATACTAATAGTTTAATTGAAATGGCAATGAAACTCTACTGATAAAACATATGTTTCTAGTACGTTACTATTTGGAATTGACATTTGTTTCGGTATTAGGGACTTGTTGAGTTTAGCTGAAAATTTCCTTAGCTCGTCAAGCGACGTTAGATACAATGGAAAACCTATCGTTTGTCAGTTAGACCGCAGATTCAAATAATACGAGATTTAATATAAACATATAAAAAATCTTATAAGAGTATTTAGACTTTTTAATAATATAACATAACATAGCATCACGCCTGTATTCCCCGAAGGTTTAGGCATAGGTGTACTATTGTACACCCACATTTCGCTGATACTGTTACTGAGTCCCATGTAATAGGCGGCGAGCCTATTGTCATCTATCAGACACAGTTCCAGACTCCGTGCTGCTACTGAGAATTTCCATACAGAAAAACCCAATAAAACTTTGCCACTTTGTGAATGATACTTAATATTAGAACTGCCTCTGAATTGATTGCCTCATTGGTCTAGTGGTCGCGTGAGAGGCTGCTGAGCAAGAGGTCCTGGATTTGATTCGTAGGCCGAGCAAAGTGTTTTTGAGATTTTCTGAAATTCTCAGTAGCAGCCCGGAGTTTGGAATTGTGCCAGGTCGATGACAACAGGCTCGTTATTACGTGGAACTTAATAACGCATCGGCGAAATGTGGGTGTACAATAGTACACCTGTGCCTAACCCTTCGGGGAATACAGGCGTGAGGCCATATTGTTGTTAGAAAGAAATGTGGTGAGACAAAATTATTACAGTTTGAAAAAAAAAAAAAGAATCTTCACCAATACCTTTTTGAAAAGAAAGGCAGATTTAGTCATACTTGGACCTTAGAATCGATACAAACATATAAAGCAAATAATAATTTATTGTACGGAACAAAAATATACTGCTTTTTAATGCACCGGTATGATTAAGTTATTTGCATACTATTTGTTCAAGTCCTGTTTTTGCCCTTGCAGCATCTCATTGTGCGCCACAATTAATAACAGTCGAGACTGACCGATGTTATCGCCTATGGGAAAACTGCGCAAGAGTCGTTTAAACCAACTACTGATACCTTGGAAGTAGATAAATCATGTTAGAGTCTTCACGTCTCGTTTCTTTGAGTTGGTAGGATTATTTAATATAATAATATAGACGGAAAGGCTTAATTTTTTATACCATAAAACTCACTAAAATGTATAAAAGGATAGATAAAAAATAAAAGCTTTATCCAAAAAAGATTAATACAGAACTGAAACAAAATGCTTTGTGCCGTTTTGAAAAGTCAATAGACACAATAAAATAAAAAATATTAAAAAATAGTTTTTATTACTATTTTACAAGCTTTTATTCAGCTTCAGTTTGCACTGTTTGTATGACTTTCCATCAAAACTTTTTATGATAAAGGACTGGGTCGATAGTTGAGGGCAGTAGAACATTTATTTGTATAGTAAAGTTTGGCAATAACGCAGCAACGTGATACCTAGATTCGTGGATGACTGGTATTCAAACAATTCCTGGAGATGAACAAATATATTATGAAGAAGTAGTAATAGATGAAGATTACTCAAGAAGTCATGAATGCATTCGAGTCATATTATTTAATTAATGGACATGGTTGATCCTCGTGTAAATCATATTTTAAAATGTCCATAATTATTTTTTATATTATATGTATTGTTCCACACTGCCTAGCGATACAAAGTTATGATTAAAAGAGAATCGACGAAAACCTCTGTGATTGACAAAGAGCTGATTTATTTTTAATTTTTTGACAATATTTAATATATTGTTTTGTGCTAGTCATGAAATAAAACAAAAAAACAACACGATTGATAAACGATATGTTATCGTTTATCAGAATTTTATTTTAATTGCAGTCTTTTATTATAAACAATATGCATTTTTATCTGAAGTTAGTATTCATTCATTGTTTTTGTGTCAATGGACTGATAATCGTTAATAGGTATTTGCTTTAGTACTGTTATTCTTGTTAAAGGAATGCCCAATTAAATTGTAATGAGGAAAATGGATGACCTTATAGCGAGATTATTTAAAAACATATTTGTAATAAGTACCTACTTATATGTAAAGAGAACGATGAAAAGTTAAGTAAGAATTTACCTGCTTATGGCTCATGCCCTTATATTAACAACTGTTTTCAAAATACAACCAGGAAAACGATATTTGCCGGTCGCTGCGATGTTCTTCGTATAATACGGTTAAATTCTTTTATAAGTACATAATACTTATTATCGGCGAAATTTTGCTCCACTTCTTAGATACATACACAAAATCATAAATTACAATATATTTCCAAAATAGGATTTTGGTTGCCTTGTGTGGTGTCATTCATAATTTGGTTTTTACATGTCATGCATGCTTTTATGGGGAGTGATAGCCAAACCAGAAACAAAATTACAGTATCGTCAGCAGGTTCTTACATACAGAGTTGAAATTTTATCTGTTTAAACGATTATTCCGTTAATATTCGTCATCTAGGTAATAGATTGAAAGTTGTATTCAAAATTTAAATTACGTTTACTGCTTGCCTACAAGTTTGGACGGACAGAGCAATCCTGAATGACGTTTGCCATATTTTACGTAGATTTCTGAATAAAGAAATAAATTACGTGGGATATTTAACAATCTTGAAAACAATCGATTAATACGAGTTATTCGACCAATTAGAAAACTGACGTTTTCACATACTTGCAGTTAAAACTAACTATGGAAAAATTTGTATTACGTGTGTAGGCCGTTATGGTGTTTGGTATTAAAGATACAGGATAGTAGGGTAGTCGGTAGTATTGAATCTACTAAGGGCTGATTTTCCAACAGCTGTATATGTAATGATTCCAAATTAACAGCTAGATAACTTTTGTCCGGGGATTGATAATCGGGCACTACCGAAGGTTAACTCTCTCTCGGACATGCCTGTAGCTTGTCAGATGAACTGAAACCGTATCATATAAATTAGCTACATTAACTGGCAAGTGTTTCTGCCTAAAGGATTTAAAACTAGGATAGAGGCAGCTGATAAAAAAAATACTGGCTATAAATCACTGCGAAACAACTGGTATTTTCAATCACAATGCGGCTCGTAGGTTTGAAATTACTGGGAATTTAAAATGAGCATAAATATCTTATAGAAACAATTATACAAAGAAATAGAAATAATACGACAAAGTAGCCAATAAATTAGTTGAGAAATGAAGTTTTGAGAGGCTATTGAAAAATTACCAGTCAGGGTCGGATTTAGATCTTAGGAGGTAACGAATTATTCCAAGAAATATACATAACATAAAAACTCTAATTAAATTAAGAGAAATAATAAATACCTTATGTGCGCAAATATCTACACTACTTACATTCTATATTGATTACACAAAGTTAATAGGGCGATCTAGTTCTTATATTTTAAAGTAAAGTTTAAAAACATACATGTCACATACTTGTATGTTTTTAAACTTTACCAACGATACGGAAAAAAAGCGTGTTAAAATCAAAGACGAATGTGAAGAGATCTTGAAATCAACGTTGCTTTTAAAAAAAGAAAATGATTTGCATCAATTTTTTTCTACATTGAGACTACTCTGGCCAGCTCCGGAGCATTCAGTTGAAATCGGTGAATTTTGTCGTTTACAGAGGATCATATGCGACGATATTTATCAATCTAGTCCGTCTACTGAATACATAAAGGTCAGCACTGCAAATCACGTTACGTGGATAGACGCGGTTGAAATCTCGAAACTCAGCCTGCTCAGGTTGTTGCCTATTTTAGGAACCCCGTTCCTTCTAAGTACATAGTTTATCTACTTTTCTTCAAGAATGTGTCTTTGTTCAATTGTATATTAAATTCAAGTAAGTCGACAACGGAATAACGACTTAATAGATAACATTTAATATGTACATTGTTCACTAAGCTACGTGTTACAAGGCCACTATTAATAGATATGTATCTACACTTCAGACTATGTATAATAATAGTATATTTTACAATGAGTATTTTGAGGCATAAAATACTTTATTGAGATCACAAATCCAAGGATTAGTTATAAGGTTGGATTGCAAAATCTGTCTATTTAATATTTGAGTTTAAACTTTAAATATCTTATAGTTGCGTTGCGTTGTAGGTATTAATCATCGATTTAGCGGTAGAACGCTCGTCCATCCAGGAAGGTCTGTGTTCAAACCCGGCCCGGGACTTTTCGGAATCCTGTGCGGATGAGAATTTGATTATCACTTGCGTTAATAGTGAAGGAAAACATAGTGAGGAAACCTGCACAGCGAAAGGTCTCCATAAAGTTCTCCATAGTGTGGGCAAAGGCCTAACCCTTCTCATTCTGAGAAGAGGGTCTTACCTAGCAATGGGTCAGTAATGGGCTGGATTTATTATAATTATAATCTTAAAAATATTTATAATTTACAAGAATGATTTCACATTTATTATTATTTACCAAAAATATTGTATTATTATTATATTACTTCAATTACTCAGGCCACCTTGTAACGTGCACGAGTATTCAAAACAATCGCATAAGATCAAATTTCGCATTGACAAAATATTATTTGTTAAACATTCCAACGTCAGCTACAACAGTTCATAAGATAGGTATAATTTTTCAAATATATTAATAATTGTGAACGGTGACTGGTGCCGTAGACACACCCGTCATAATGTATGGAATTTGAAAAAGATATACACTCCTGAAAAAGAGACTATAACGATGCTTTGATATGAAGTACGTAGTGTCGGGTTAGCAAATGTAAATTAAATACATATTGTTAAGAGCGGTTATAATATTAAATAACTGCCTAACTATAGTCAGTCTCACGGCCCGTTGCCCGTGGCCCAGCCACATTTTAATTGTCGGCATGGTTAGCATAGTGGTTGAGCGATCAACTACTACGCGAGTTCGATTCGGAGTAAATATGTGTACGGCCTACAGAAAGTTTTTTCCGGTCTGCGTTGTTGTGTATGTCTGAATTTTAGTGTTTGTGAACGCACCCACAATACACGATTTAATTTTAGTTGTAAAATATGTGTAATTATATTAACTGTCTCATTCGTCTAGTGGTCGCAAACGTGACCGCTGAGGTCCTGGGTTCGATCCCGGATGGGCAGAGATATTGATGTTTTCTATATAGAAATTCTCAGTAGTAACACGGAGTCTGGAACAGGTTGATGGCAATAAGCTCGCCCCCTATTACATGTACAATAGTACCGACACCTCTGCCCGACCCTTCGGGGAATGCAAGGATACTAAGCCAGCGTAAAGTACGCCAGTGTCAGTGATTGCTTAGAAGTAAGTCAAGACACTTTTATAACTTGTTCGCACTGTTACTTAAACCCTTTTTTAATAAACTAACTATGTATACTTAAACAAATGCCAAGCCCCTTTTTTAATAAACTAACTATGTAAAATAATGATGTATGTGATTTGCTACCTCAAATATCTTATAATAAATATTTATCTGAGTTATTTAGGGTAGGCAGTGTTTTTGTATTTATGAACCGCACGCCACCTATGTGGTGACAGGGGACCACCTCTACCTACCCATGAAAATTTGTAACATCAAAAGAGTCGCTTACGCGTTACTGACGTTTTGGAGATACCTACATATCGTATGTAGTACAGGACCTACGCTTTTTTGTCCGGATTAGTTTGAATTGGTGAGAAATCCTCGGTTTGATAGAGGAGTTATTACCCAAAGATATAAGATCACTACAGAGCAAATTAATATAATATCAACGTTTATAAGAAACAGTGCGTGTGCAGCGTGTTGTATAGAATATGTTCACCGCGTTCTAGATTGGTATACAAACACACATTAATTGAAATCACGTTCACCATAACGTGATTGAGACTTCCAAGTATTTAGGCACTTATTTTTATAGTGACACAGCCACACAGGCGCAATTCCATATTGAACCTTAATCTCACTAAGAACGTACATTCTTTGTAAATAAGCAGATGTAACTCTAATAAATAAACAAATGAAAAATTGTGTTTTTCATTCAATAATAACTGGAATATTTTCAGTTTCGAATTTGTTCGAAAACTGTATCTACGGTCTAAAATGGCATCAAATATAATGAAAGAAAATAAAGGTGATCGCAACAATCGGACTTACCATCGAGAACAATGGACGAACGCGTATATTTTGTCAACAATTTTTAACATTGACTGAACTGGCATTGTTGAAGTACCAAGTTTATATTGGCTCAGTACTAGATAGCTAAGTGATATGAAAACGAAAAATGATTTTACATTGTCACTTCTATACGTGTAAGTCCACTTACATATGAATGAATACCTATTTGTATGTAATGGCTGTATGTATGAGATCACTTGAAGTGTCACTCTAATCATGAATATTAATTACGGACTTTTTTATGATGGGTAATTAAAAAAGGACTGGTCCTGAAGCTTAAAATGAGTAACGAAGATGAAACTTAATCCTTTATTGATTAAATAAACCTAGTGTCAATTACTTGACTAGCTTTCGTCTATCTAGTACCACGTATGAGAACGCTGAGCTAGTAACTAGTACAGCATCTCATAACAAAGCGAGATGAATCGAAACATTCATATCCGCATAAAAATGTTGATATCGCACTAATATCGATATGGTCTACGATAAGACTTGAAACAATCAATATTTGCAACGACGACGCTGCGCCTACACCGTTCGTAAATCGATACTTTGCACGGTTCTATACCGAAATGGCTAAATCGGAACCCTTAATAATTCGTCTCTTCCGCGTATCCTGTTCATATATCACAGACGTAAATCAAAACTTTTTACATTTTAGGGTTCCGTAGGCAGTTGTCAAAATTGGAACCATTACCTATATCATAGATTCTAGGACCGCCATCTTTCCATCGATATAGGAAAAACAACTCTGTATAACATAATGGATTGCCTTACAAAACTAAAAAGAAGCGCTATTACGCGAAATAGCTTTAGCCGAGATCAATTTTGCAAATATAAATACTATGTGAGCTATTTTCGTGGCTTATAAGTTCTTACAGATCAACGTAAATTCATAGATACAATTAAACGCTATAGCCAAACGCCGAGCGTTTTTGTTTCCGCAATAGCAAAAGTATATAAATTCCCATAACAGAACTGACATAATGCACCGTTCCCTGATAAGAATGACGTGCAGTACTACATCTACTGTTGACTAGTGAAGTCATCAGCCTGAGATTCCATCACAACACAAAGCCCTATCAACACTACTTAACACACTAATATAGAGCATATGTATCAACAACAAAGTCCATATTCGGTTACGCGGCGTAAGCGATTATGTCGTTTCGATATATTAATTGGTATAAAGTGCTGATGTGATGCCAACTGCAAAAACAATCTTGAACATAGGAATTTTTTAAATGTAGAACAAAGAATAACACTTTTCATGTTTTGGTACATAACAATATTTAATTTATTGTTGTAATAGAGATAGGCCTGCACGTGTTTTGTTGAATTTCAAATAATGTAATTTTTTTTTTCATATAAATAACGTTTTTCTGAGAAAAAGATAACTGTAAGAGATATAAAATAAACCCACGTACATTTTAAAATATATTTTTCGGAAATTATCAAATAGCCAATTACATACAAGAGTATTTAAACTTATACCGATTTAACGAAAGAAAGTAGGTACTACTGGATGGGATCAATTTAACATCGGTATAAATAAGTAGTAATATTAAAAAAAGTCTAAGTATGCACTCTAAAACGGCTGCATCAATATTAAAAACTCCTTCAGAAATCAGAACAATTCAAAATACGAAGCTTAAAAACAATTAAATTTTCATTAGAAGCTTTATTTTCAATATCAAAGCGTACTCGAAGATATTTATTAATTAAGAGAACAGCATCACATACGCGAAGAATGAGTCACTGAACTTTGTACCTGGGATTTTTATTTCCTTCTGCTGGCTATTTTTCACTAGAAAAATAAGGATGTCTCCCTAGGATCTAATCCTAAACATCAGTGAAGCGTAATATTAAAGTTATTTTTACACCAGTCCAATTAAACAGAGAAAAACATCGTAACGGAAACAGAAAAACTGCCAAGTACAAGTCGTCGGCCAACCTACGCATAAAGTGAGCTTCCTAAGTCGTAATAATGCAATAATTATTGAAAAGAAAGTTTAGTTTTTGAAAACTTAAGTTTACAACCAGACCCGAAACCGATCTGTAGATCCTACTAAAACCATTTAATCCATTTATTTTTGCTACACACATTACATATAAAACACAATATAAGCACAGAAAAGAGAGACACCAAATATGTGTAGCAAAGGATGCAGCTCAGTATTATATAATAATATATATACTAATATTATATATGTGAAAGTTTGTGACAATGGATGGATGGATCTTTGTTACTCTTGCACGCCAGAACGGCTGAACGAAAAAATCTGGATGAAATTTGGCACAGAGATAGATTATAGTCTGGAATAGCACATAGGTTACTTTTTATCCCGGAAAAAATGTACGAGTTCGTAAACCATGCGGGCGAAGCCGCGGGCGGAAGCTAGTCATACAAATATTTATTGCGTGCGGGAATCGAACACGCTACAGGAAGCGCTATAAGCTAATCGCTTAGCCACTGCTTCATTTGTGCCGACAAATAAATAATATAAAAGAAGTAGCTATGGAGTTACTTATGCAGTCACTTAAAAGGATGGAATGTAATTTAATTTATTATATTTGAAACTGTTGATTGAAAGTCCCAAATGGGCCTAGCGGTAGCTAGGCTATGGCTGCTGACCGAGAGGTACTGGTTTTTTTTTTTTTTTTTTTTTTTTTTTTTTTTTCTTTTAAAAAACGTTGCCCCACACTAGGATTTCTCCTGTGTCGTGGGTACAGTTTACAAACATACATGTCACATACACACACAACCAGACCCGAAACAACTATCTGTAGATCATACAAATATTTGTTCCGTGCGGGGATCGAACCCGCGACACATAGCGCAGAAAGCTAATCGCTTAACCACTGCGCCAACCGTGTCGTCAAATTTTGACGTTTGATTCTAGGGTCGGGCGGTATTATTGTGATTTTCTGTTAGGTATCTAGGTATTAGCAGCAGCAGCCCGGAGATTATAATTGTGAGGCTTAATAACAGCAAGAGAGGAGAGAGAGAGAGAGAGAGAAATAGAAGAGACCCCTTTGCCCAGCAGTGGGATATGGATATGTGCTATTCCAGACTAAAATCTATCTCTGTCTGCCAAATTTCATACAGATCCGTGAAGCCATTTTTGCGTGAAAGAGTAACAAACATACATACATTCGTCCATCCTCACAAACTTTCGCATTTATATTTATAGTAGGCTAGGATAGGATAGGATGGTAGGATATTGATATAGTTCTGGGAACAAACAATCTTCTTAAATCTAAAATCTATTGGTAAAACCTATCTTATAAAATTGCCTCCTATAAGCATAACTGAATCCAGCCAGTCGCCTTGTTGCCGAAATTCGCCCGTATCAATTTTTAAGTTTGAACATTATTGAGGTTCTTTTCAAAGAATTTGTCAAAGAGTATATACCTCTGTAGTCATTACAAATATTTATTTTTCAATTTTGTTCTATTAGGATTCCGCTTACTCTAAATCTATGGTTGCGAGCGACATTGATTTGACATTTTATTATTTTATTATATTTTATTCGCTGATAACGTAGCTTTCCATCGGTGAAAGAATTTAAAAAATCGGTTTATTGGATAAGGCGCGAAAGCGTAACAAATAAACAAACAAACAAACTCCCTTTCGCATTTATAATATTAGTTAGGATAATAACGGCAAAATACACCGCTGTCGAATCTTTTAATTGGTGTTTTGCTTTGTTATTTGTTAACATTTTATTTGAAGCGAACTGACTAGTTTACTTTATTCCTAGATTTTTTTTCCGGTACAAAAATAGCGATACTTTTAATCTACTGTATTTTTAAACTTTTAATCAAAAATCATACCTGCATTTTTCCAATAATATTTTTGACTGCACGGTTGGCGCAGTTGTTAATTTAATTATACGTGTATCCCGATACAGGAATATTACTAGTACGAGTTCAAACAAAAAAATAACTTTAGTACTTTTGTATCATGTCAAGAGGCCGAAAACGGATATAAAAAAATAGGAATAAACCTTTTAACTACCCTCCAATATGTTCCAAGTTAAGAATTGAAATAAAAAAGGGTACTTGTGCACGATGCGACCGACGGCCCGGGATGCACAGGGGGTGTAGCTTTTTATCACATTACTTAGGTACCTACTCTTATTAACTTCCGCTTCATTGAAATACCGGAAGAGCTAAAGCATTTTTTTTGTGAGATCAAGTGTATGTGGATGTAGGATGTTTTGTGAGAATTCACTGGTTATTAGCTATTGATAAAATAGATATACGACTTGTGAATACTGGCTATAGGTATGTACTATATATTCCTTAACCCGGTTGGTGCTACAATGCACGAGTCCGTCACTAGATTCCGGATCACAAGATCAATTATTACGATATCTACTAACGCTTTTAGCTACTTTTATAAATAAGTAGATATGAAGATCCTATATTTGTTACTTAGACATTGAGAAATAGTAGCATCCTTAAGAAAAAATAATAAGCGATTCTAATTGTTTAGTTTAAGATATTTTATTTGAAATATCGTTTCTTGAAATGTTCACAAGTGAAGTATCAACATTGTAATTACATAGCAAAATTGCAAAACTGCACTGAGAATACAAGACTTGTTTAGTGAACACACGTTTTTCTAGGTTTCTCTTCCGCTCGTAGCTCGATTAAGTTGGTCCTCAGAGCCGCACCTAGCTCTTACCCTGTCATTATGGAGCTGGTTTAAGATTATTACTAGCCTTTCTATGAGTACGGTTGTATGAGCTTAGGTTTCGTTGCGGACTGCCATCGATGCCGATGTACCTACAATGAAATAAACGTATAGAATAGTGGTAAATATTATTTTCTCCTCAATAGCTTTACGGGGGCGTAGTATGTAGGGCCATTATACACGACTAGTGCTTCTTGAGACGGTACCAATTAGCAAATAATTATATTATTAAATTTATTTTTATTCTTTTGCTGCGTTCTTGGAAATCTTTTGTATCGTGGGACGATGCCGTATAAACAAATAGTTACATGAGAGACTCAAATCATAAAACAGTCGCGTAGAAAGTAAATTGCGTAGTCGCTGTTTAATTTATGTTTCAGTCTTTCAAAATTACCTTTATTAATGTAAACTAGCAAACTGACATCTCAGCCCTAATTTTTTGTTTGTCTTTAAACATATTTTTTTTATAACCTAATCTCTATTCGTATATCCCCACAAAATACTACATACACTACTAATTGGTAATAATCCGATATGAGTACCAAATAGTTGCGAATTCCTCTTACAATTAGTACAAATATGTTACCAGTAAATCGCATTTATTCGTAAAATCAAATCATTGAATAGCCAAATACGGGTATTATGTTGAGGAATCCCAATCAATATGGCTGAGTGTTTTTCAGGTACCGCTGCAACTAAATTTTGAAATACGAATTTGGTGTGTTAGTTTTGTTCTGCATTTAACAACCACCCCGATTACGTATCCTAATAAGTGTATTATATATTATTCGAAAATTCAATAGTTCATCAAACACCATTTTTTATAGAAATAAAATCAAATGTTTTGGAGGACTAACGTTTCGCGGATGTTATAATTTTTGTTAGTGTCAGTGCTATCAAGGGTGGATCCATGGGGGGTCATTGGGGTCATTACCCCCCCTGGGCTGGGTCTAGTTCGACCACTGATAATTTTTCTAATCGCACTGATAAATTTAATAAAAAAAATACTCTGTATGAAAAATAATATTGGATTTATTATTGTAAACGAATGACTGACTTGAAAGCTGGATTCGCTCTTAATTGCTATCGTATTATATTTCACAAGCAATAGAACATATTTACAAATAAAAGTCATAATAGTAATCATATATCTGAAGGGAAAAAGTTTCTCGATAAAAGCTTACTTACTGCATCAGGTCTGTACCCACCTACTGTAGAAAATATTATACGATCCTCCGTTGTTTACGCCAGCGGCCCTCAACCTTTTGTAGCGACAACACCCCATTAAAGTATTTTTTATTTTAAGTCGAAATCATCTTCTGTGGCGATGACAAAATTGCAACGATAAATGGAATATTTATGAAAATTGCGTTTATTTGATAATGTCTCTCCGTTCTTACGTAGTTCATGCGTTACCAACAAGTCACTAATTACTTCATAACAGTATTTGTGCAACATGGGGGGGGTCATATTCGTAATGGCATGTTACAGTTTTGCTAAAATCATACATGATAACACGTTTGAATTCCGTCCGTTTAAGTAAGTTAGTTTAAATTGTGTAAAAATTTGTTTCATTTTAGTGTTCCGTATCAAAATTGACAAGATATAAAACTCATAGAGTCACCTTGGTGATGTTACCTATATTATAATTTCACGTTGTACTACACCCACTACACTTTGTACACTTTGGTGTACAATTTAGAATCACTCACTCCACCTATCTATTTCTTTCTCATGTTTATAATAACAACTTTATCATTATACACATGTACATCTATTTTTGTAAACCCTTTCTTTTAATTAGTTTTTATTATAAGCCAACCTTTCGATATCGTATCGTTATAATATTGGTTTTTAGATAATATAAGGAAAATATAGCGCTATTACTTTGCTGACTTTAGAAGCAAGGACAATAGGTAGTTTGGTTGCAAAAAGTTCTGACGGAACGAGGTATGGTGCTCCTCCATTGAGAAGGGACCTCCTCCGACCGGGTGGACCGAACCCCAGTGTTCGATGCAAAACTGCTGTTTTTCTCCGTTAAATATTTTATCTTTACTATCGTTATATTTTGTCTTTATTGGTAAGATGGTAATGAAACCAGGAAAAAATAAAAGAAGTACTTTGAATTTTTCCTCTGTTATCCTTCACGATACCAGTTAGACATACTATAGTAAAATTATTAACTTACTCTTCTCATTACTCACATTGAATAGCACCACGCCTGTATTCCCCGAAGGATTAGGCAGGAGAGTACTATGTTACACCCACATTTCGCCGAAGCCGTTATTGAGTACCACGTAATAAGGTACGAGCCTATTGCCGTTTACCGGGAACAGTTTCAAACTTCGTACTGAATATTTCCTAAGAGGAATCTCACGAAATCTCACGAATCGAACCCAGGACCTCATCAGCACGTCGAACTTGCAATCACTAGACCAATGCGGCCGTTTTACTCTACTCATGTTGCAAATAAATAATTATATTGGAAATAAGAATATGCATAAAAAAATATTTGTAATCTAACCAATAGTTAATCGAAAAAAATACATAAATATACATACCATTAGTGAAATCATAATCAAAATTGATCGGAAAACAAACGAGATATAACCAATTTAAACGATTATTGCTGTCTCTTTTGCAAAAACGCTGTTTTCTATGGCAGTTCTATGGGCGTGATGTTATTTGACGTCAGATAACACGTCGAACCTCTCTTTCTAATACGTAACTTTAATGCTTTATAACTTTATCGCTGATGAAGATATTTTAAAAATTCTTTCACCATTATTTACTAGAGATTATAAATATTTTATTGAGCAAATATAAAAAATACATGCATATTCCCTAATTTGTACAAATAGCAAATGATGTTTGCAGTATCTAAATCATAGACAAGTATTAGTACTTAGGTGCTCTAAACATTTGTTTTTCTTCTTTGGAATTTTTACTGGTAATGATACTCGAACGATCTTTTGTCTGAAATTATTAATAATTAATAACTGGGTGGGTATACTCAGTATTGAATGATATCAGTATCGTTTTGTAAGTACCTTTTGATAAATCAGTAACACATCACCTATTATTAGTAATTTACTGTATTAAGTACCTGATATTTTCAGATTTCTGACTGTCACAGCAATCATTATAATATCGGTCACTTTCAATATTAAAAAAACTGTATGACAAATGTTCGCACACCATTAAACCAATATAACTCTTGACAGCTTCCCCGCCGCATTAATTGATTGAATTATTTCTCTTATGGGCCGTCAATCACTATTTATCCACTAAGGGTAGACAAACACTGGCAACTGTAAAAACCGTAAGGTCATTTACTGTTTTGCCTGCAGTCCGTGCGTTCGATGTTTTAAAACTTATCGTGCAATTTAACAACATACTGTACATACCTGAGAACAACTCGCCGTCGTTGCCTGTAATTGAAAGAGCACACCTCTTATATATATCTTAAATGGTGTAGGTTTGTCAGTGTCCTTTTGCCGGACTAGTACAGTCAGCGACAAAAGTATCTGAAGATATTTAGAGCTACAACTATGTTTTTTGAAAATTATACAATTTTGTAATGTATTGTAACAATTTGTGAGGATAGAGATTCGAAACAAAAAAATTTCGTTTACTTGTGACGCTGGCTGAACAGTAAGTATAGCAATTATTTATGACTGATCATTAATCTGTCTACATAGACATCTGAACAATGATTTCAGGAGCCCTAGCCTGGCTATGATGGCCATGGGCCAGTGGGGATATGAGACACGGGACATAGTCGAATTTTGAGAAAAGGCGTGTATTTGTACACCGCTGGTTAAGTGTGGATGTTTAGAAGTACACCATTAAATCAGTAACATTTTCGTACCTCGTCAGTGTGAAAAGCATTATAAACGAATAAATTTTGCTCGTGACAGTCCCACTGCTGGGCAAAGGCCTCTTCTCAGAATGAGAAGGATAGAGAATATAGAAGCCTTAGTCCACCACGCTAGCCCAGTGTGGGGTGGTGAACTACAAACACCATCGAGAACTTTATGGAGCCATCTCAGCTGTCCAGGTTTCCTCACGGTATTTTTCCTTCACCGTTAATAAAAGTGAATCAAATTCTGATCAGCACATGATACCGAAAAGTCAGAGATGCGGGCCGGTTTGAACTCAGACCCTTTTACATAGAAGGCAAGCGTTCAACCACTAGGCTATCACTACTTTTCAAAAACATTAATACAAGTCAGAGTGTGCAACGTCATTTTGATATAAATAGAGTCTTGGCGACGTAGATAGTACACACAATTTTTGAAAATATACTTAAAAAATATCAAAGGTAAACATTTCTCGAAGCCTCAATAAAAACCACTAAATAATATGAGATGGTTTCTAAAAATCAGTTAAATAACTTGTCTGTATAAAGCTTATTAGCTCAATCAATTCGTTCATCAATTTGTAAGAAAAAATCTAGTTCATGGCGTCACAGGCTCACTTAAAGTCATAACGATTGAAAGGTACAGGTAAATTCATCAGATTTAGATTACGACATAGGTTGTGATTGAGTCTGACTTTTTCCGACTTCTTATTGTAACAATATCCTAATTGCCCTTTGGAACACGCGACTTAAAGTTGAAGACTAGGTATGGCTGAATTAGGGTTTCAGCTTATTTGAATGAAAAACCTACGAATAAAACAAATGTTGAGGCTACAATAAGTCTTTTAATATTGGAATTAGATCATTATTGTCACAATAAACATGTTTGACAAAATTGAATAAGTTGTTCACGTTCAAGACCAAAATCCCAATAGTCTCTGAACTGAGAATTACCACGATCCCAGGAACTAAACTATCTTTCTTTTTTTTTTTGAAAAACTGCCCCACACTAGGAATAATTCCTGTATCGTGGGTGCGTTTACAAATGCATATATTCACATACACTTCTTTCTCATCTTCCCCTTAAGAATTAATAATTTAGGACCCATCCGAGCACCTCGAGCCTCAACTTTACATAAGTGCCTGTAACGTAGTATATACATACTACCATCATCATAATTATCATAACATCACCCCTGTTTTCTCTGAAGGGTTAGGCGGAGGCGTAGACTACTCACCGACGCCGATAAGTCACTTATTAGGGGGCGAGCCCATGGCTATCAACCGGATTCCAAACTCCAGGATGCAACTGTAAATTGTTCTTACAGAAAATTCTATAACACTTTGCCCGACCCGGGAACTGAAGCCAGAACCTCACGCGCAAACAACACCGCTTGCGTTCACTAGACCAATTTGGCAGTCTGATAACTAACGGCAATATCTAATTTATACTACAATGCCTTTATTAGAACATGTAATTAATTTTGTGTGTAAATTGTATCACCTGTTTTCCCAGATATAGCCTATATCTATCTATATATATATATATATATCAGTTATAGTATATATATACAATACAATACCAGATGTTTAAAATAACAACAGCCCTTGGATAATACAAAGGTAATTCATACTGCTTCTGTTGGTTTTTTGCGCTACGTGCCACTGGTTCAATCACCGCATGGGACGTAGAGATGTATGTTTATAAACAGTATCCACGATACAGGCGAAATCCTAGATGGTTATATAGTTGCCCGGATTGGTCTTCCAGTCATGAAGGACTCTCACATACAAATATGCTCCTTTAGTCACGGCAGAAGATGAGCGAAGCCTCATTAATGAAATCACAGTTACAATAACTATCAACATGAGGTTGACCAAATCTCGAATCTGGATGACGATAGAAAGTCTCAATATTATGAGATGAAAGGGGAGGAATACCGCAGACGGGATGGACAATCAACATAGAGACAAATCTAGAGTTCGATGGTAAAAAGATTAAAGTGCATTAAAATTCGTATCAATAAATGATTATGTTCCATCGTCATACTACCCTGGATTTCTCAGAAATGTAGCTTCCCTTAATTAAACATATACCTGTAGGATATTTGTTTATACCTAGAAGCGGATCTACCAAACCTAATCCAAAACCAATACAATCTACTCTATCTATCTACGATGAAAGATATAACTATAAGCTAAAGAGAGAAACTATACTTTATCCATTACTACAGATACACGAGTCCATTACCAAGTACTATATCTTTTAACGGACCCGGGTACGTCCTAAAACTGCGGCCAGACACCGGAGGACCGGCAGCAGCACGCGTCCTATCACTAATCGGTGAGCCACTGCGATCCCCAAGCCGCCTGCCAAGCGTGGGGATTATGGCAAACCTTGGGGGAAGCCTTCGTTCAGCTGTGGACGTCTTGAAAGAAGAAAGAAAGAAAGAATCGGAGAACAAAACAGAAAAAAGGACGTTACACTTGTTGAGTTCCGAATGTGTAAAGGTTAGAGGGTGACATAGAATGCTCCCACAAAGATCCCCCGCAATACCTGCCAGCTGGCTATTCAACGAAGATCATAATCGACTTGTTCGAATGTTGTGGGACAAGAAAAAAAGGAATAAGGTAGATTAAACAAGATCTAAGACGTATTTATGCAATAAATAAAGTTTGGGTAATAATTCGGCTGGTAATGTGGTTTAGGGCCTAATTATTTTTGCTTGCAATTTGTTTGGAATTGTTCTATGATAGTGTCCCCAAGTTAAGCCTTTACTAGTTTCAAAGATATCATGGGGAGACGGATAGTGTGAACACTGATCTTTTTAAAGGACTCCAGTTGGTACGGAACCTTAAAAAGTAGGTCCTAAAATAATCTACCAAATCTTTTTATCCAATTGTGAAACCCAAATTCTTTCCCATTTGCTTCTATGATATCTAAGCTCTACCGTTCATAGAATGAACTTAAAAACAGATTGTTAATAAAATTTTGCAAAGAGAAAAAAAAAATTACTGTGCAACATAGAGCGTGTTAATGGCACAAAAACCTTGGCCCAACCAACTTGAAAAGTATGATAATATATCAAATGACATTCCAAAATATATATTTTTACAAAGAATGTTTCAGTGACACCTACTTAACTAACACTACTTGAAGCTACCGGAGATATTAAGTTTAAAGGAAAATTTTGAAGATCTTATTTTAAAATTTTAGGTTACTTAATCATTCTTAGTGTATACAATACCCATGTAAACTAGAGATAAGTTTGAAAAAGGTAAAATTCAAGTTTAATATCAACACTAATAAACAACTACCTAATAGAAGGCGCGACTAAGTCTACAGATTAAAAACTTTGCAGAAAGTAGTAGGTAAGTACTGTTTGGTGTAAAAGTTCTCTAAAACCTTGTCAAACCACCGCAAAAGATGTCTCTACAGCATTGTTTTCACTTCTTGTAAGAGGAAAAGTGTTACGGAAACATAACAGCGGTGTACATAACAATTTGGGTATAGTCTCATTAAGTTACCGTAAGTCGATTAGCTGGTACCATTAAAACTGCAACTGGACTCGGCAATCAGCAACTCGGTTCGGCGTCTTAACTTTGGAAAAATGTCTAACTTTTTAAAGTTAAAACTTACCTCTTTCTTCTAGTTCAGCATAGCACCCCACCAGCGCGATGAGCACGAGGAATGAGTACTTCCACATGGTCACAATGTCACAATGTCACAGTCACAGGCACAAAAACACGGCACCAAACATGCTAGTAGTCACAGAGTCACAGGCCAGACTCGGGACGCTTCGAGTTCCGCCGCGTCCGCTCCGCTCAGAAGCGCAGCCTTTTGTGACGTGACGGTACGCTGTCGACAAACCACGCTGCTGTTGGACTCCGGACAAAGATTAAACCGTCGTGCAGATGCGACACTCGTTTCATGTTTCGTGACGATGTTGATGCTGATGATGTTTTATTTTATGGGAGTTGGAATAATTTTGTAGTTTGATTTTTAAAGAAATTATTATTCTAAAGTTTTGTTTAAATGTTAATCTAAGTATTTATAATGTGTTTTTCCAAGATCATTAGCATAAACAGAATTTATTTTTTGTTTTAGAGATAATATACAGTATCAAAATGAATAATTACTTTTATATAAAATATCTGTCAATTACTTTTTACCATATCTCACATAAATATATATGTGGTAACAACTAACTGAAATATATATTATAATTATATTTCTTATGAAAATATATAAAATAAATCATAGGTATATAATTATCATAATTATATTTTATATGTAAATATTATGCATAGGATATTATAAAACATCTTTTCACAACATAATAATATACTATACAGTCCCATCTGCACAACCACGCTCAATGCTAACGTAGTAGCGGTTCTCCGAGGCTATATCACTGAGCGGCGTATGCGCAGGTAAGCCTCCCGAACACGCAGCATGCCGTCCGGAGGGGTACGCGAGGTGGGGAGACGCAGGGGTAGGGCTGCAACGCTCAATGCACTTGTGTCCCGGCTGGGATGAGCTCAAAGGCCTCACGTGTTCAAAAGGGACTCAAAGGTCCCATTCAAAATGATGCCGGGATTATGGATCTCAAACTTTTCTTGTAATTGACTGTATTCAAATAAATTATATTATGAATATGATTGCAAATCAATCATTTTGTCTTGTCTCCCTGAGTGAGGGTGGTTTAGTGGTGGTTTTTTAATTAATATAGCTGACGAGACGAGACGCTTTTATTTAACCTGCACTGTTTTTATGTATAATGCGACCAAGATAAGAATAGCGACGTCAATGACCTCAACCTGTCATCTGTCACATGAAAATTATGATTTGCAAGCAAAATTATTCTATGTACTTTATGTATTTAAGTAACGGGCGATTTAGTACATCCATAAACTTCGGGTACCTAAGTTATTCTTCTGTTATGTCCATACAAAAACTGTTCCAATTTCAAATTGACAGCTAAATAAATTTATCTGTACATTGAAAAACTGGACATAAGTCATACTAATAAATCAATTGAATTTTAAATTGGTTTTAAAAATATTTTTGTAAACAGTATAAGACATTACGAGAAAGGCATTCTTATTTTGAGTGATTAGTTGTAATTTTATACAAACTTGAAACAAGTGCTATGTGTCTTTCGTACCTATAGGACACCAGGGTCTAATGGTGGCATTCAAAATAAAAACAGAAAAAAATAATCTTATATCGTTTAACTGTAATTCAATAACATTACGCCTGTACTCCTAAAGAGTTAGGTAGAGTTTTACTATTGTAAACACGTGTGTTATTCATGAAGAAAAAGAAGACTCCTCGTCTTTTTCGCACGAGCTATCACATGGAGGACGCTCATGCCGTGGTGGAAAGATTAGCTAGTCAGCAATGGTGGCTGACTGCCCAGGGTGCGCCGGACGATCGCATGATTCGTGACTCGTGAAGGCTCCTTCCTTACACCCTAGTGAGTAAACTTATTGCAAAAAACCAGACAGAATTATAAACTACGGGTTTCTACTCCGAACTTTATAACAGAAATCCGACCAACATGTAGCCCGCGGATCGCGCCTACGCTCAGTTGGTGTTAAGTTTGACAGAAAGAAAGAAAATTTGATTATTTCCGCCATGATGTGAAAGAAAAACAACTGAGGAAAATATGCGCCACATCCGCGCAAAAACGGCCGTCACTCAGCATTTTGTTCAATACAGCATGAGCAATAATTCTAAATAAGCGCTCACACAGCAGAAGAAGACATACGATATCATATCCTTCAGGTTGGTAGAATATACGAGTATATTTGACCGTCTTGCACTACTGTGCATGTAAAAACTGTTTTTACGGAGCACTGCGGCGAGCTCTTTGTCGTGAAGTTAATTGCATACACATGGATGGTTTTGCTTTAACTTCAATAAAATTATTTACTCTTTATTTTTAATTACTCGTGCGTAAGTGCTTGACATTGAAATAATGGTTAATTAACTCTCACGTTAAAATGCATCAGAAAATTTAATTGAAATCGACGACTATCAGTGGAAATTAGTTCATACGTGAAATTGTCAAAGCCGTTCCCTGTTATCAATTATCGAGGTTTTTAAAGGTCAATTAAATATGAGACACGTGTAAATAAATTAATTTTTACACGTGTCGTTCATATCCATGTGCCTATTATTTTCACCATAAAGTATCATCAAGTTAAGCACCTGATGTATTGAAGCATACATTTAAAGTCAATCAAAACAAGCGTGGGAAGCCCTAAGCCAGACCTTCTGGCGCCGGCAGCCTTTAAGAAAGTGATATTTGTGGCGCAACTTCAGAGAAGCCTATTTTTAGCACTTGATTGCGATAGACGAGATTTTCCTGGAGTCTCTTTACCTTTTATCAATTCTGTATCTCTGCTGAGGGATAGTCAAGCGGATATGCAACATCATCCACTTCGTAATCGATTATCTCCCATTCTTCAAGATAGTTAATCGCACATAGGACAGAATTGTTGGGGCAGTGGATAAACGATCCGCTGCTGCGGTATATGTCGCGGGTTCGATTCCCGTACGAACAAATATTTGTATGGTCTACAGATAGGTTTTCCAGGTTTGGGCGTATATCCATGTGCATATTGGTGATGGCGAGGCCAGTATTAAAAAAAAATATATATTGTATGCACAAAAATATATGTATAGTTTGTGGTTATATAATACTTGGGGCCGTTCAAGTATTACGTAAACACTATAGGGGGGCGGGGGGATCTTTGCTTTGCTTATTTTTGATGACATGGGGGGTGGGGGGGTCTAGATGGTGATTACGTCAGCAGTAGTTTTTTACTTTTTTACACGTATGGCAACCCACACATTGTCTATGTTTGAAAACGAAACGCATTTTCGGGGATTCCCACAAATAATGTATACTTACGTTTAGGTACTTGCTTAGAACCGAGTAGGGGAATTACCACGCACTTGTCAAAATTTCTTCCGTCAATCTATTATTTCGTTTCGGTACGATTGACGATTTGACGTATTGTAAGCAAAGCAAAGCAAGTTAATGTTTGTCTTACCGCTGATCCACTTTCGCCAAAGTTGAATTGTTTAATGGCACGATGTTGAATGGCTCGATGAGAACGACGTAGACATTCCAAAATGGGATGAAAGTGAGCAGACACACAACATTGAGCAGCAAACATCCAATATCATCGAAAACTTAGAATCATGGGTTCGGGTGTCATGGACTGAAGACTGTTAATTGGAATTAATATGTATACCAAAAATTTAAAAGAAGTTTTTTTTTGTTCGTAATATTACTTAAGATTATAATATTTGTACCTTGCTTTATGTTGAATATCGTGTCAATAAAGTTTGTTTAATGAATATTATATGTGCGTTAAAGTCCTATATCCTAAATCTATTTTCTTATTTCTAGAATTATAACTGCTGCTCATGAATCAATAAAAAAAAAAACAGAATACATTAAAAGAAAAATGCATATAACAGTGTTTACGTGACGTGGACGTGGGAGGGGGTAAGACCTTCGCTTACTTTTGCTGACAAGGGGGATGGGGGGGGGTAAATATTTGTAATAAATTTGCTTACGTAATACTTGAACGGCCCCCTTCAAATAATTAAAAATAAAAATGGCTTGTCTTTTCCTTGTGTGTGAAATTCTTCATGTTTTCCGCGTATTTTCCTATACCTTGTCAATGCTTTGTTATGGGCGCTTTTATAATAAGGGCCTGATTATATTATTTGTATGGTAACTTTTTATTACTCATGTAGCATGTAGACGGTCTTATGATTAAAATAGGTCAGTTTTTTTTTTTTATTGTACCGGTTCCAGTTATAGACGTATAGAGGTAATTGTATCTTCCTTATTTTATCGTGGCTTTTCTCGACGCATGAAGCCACTTTGCTTTATGAAACTGATCAGGCGCTACTAGATGGTGAGTAAAAGTAGTTGAATTTTTAGATTGAGCCTTTTTTGAGCAAATAAATCTGTTATTAGGACACTTTGCTTTTCCATATAATATATTCCATTATTTTAATTGAATTATTTTGTTGTTATTTATTGATGAGGACTTTTTTGTTTCTTTTTTTTATATACATTGCCCCACACTAGGATTTCTCCTGTGTCGTGGGTACATTATTACAAAAATATACATGTCACATGCACACACAACCAGGCCCGAAACAACTATTTGTAGATCATATAAATATGAATATGTTCCGTGTGAGAATCGAACCAGCACAGCCACATCACCCGGAATCCGGAATACTCTTCGTATAGGTGTTTTTGTTCATGGACAAATATAATCTAGTGAATGTATGCAACGTGATGCATTATCAAACGCCCACATTCCACACGGTGATTTAACAAGCAACAAGAAGATCAACAATATTGATTATAAAACAATAGCATTTTCACCCTTTGGGGTGCTTATTTTGGCGCGTGGGATGTGGGCAGAAAGTTATTAGTCGGACAATCCATGCACTATGGGCTTATGGAGGTATTAAAGCAAGCTATTGTATTGTGTTCTCTAATTAAAACCTAACAATGTACCAGGCCTACATGCATAGCTGTGCGTTAGATGATATTTTATCATCAATAATTAACAACCTATTAAGAACTCGCTGTTTCCTGACTTCTTATATGTAGAAAGCTTTTTGATACAAATTTCAACCAACTAAAACATTTCAACATAAACAAAGTCATCTGACAATGTATTGTAAAAATAATTTATGAAGTGCAGAAAACTAGATTAAAGATAGATTAGAGTCAATGGCTTAGCGTAGCGGGGGCGGCAGGGGCGGCCCGCCCCGGGCGACACGTTTAGGGGGCGGCAAAATTTCACAATAAATAAAAACACTTATATCTCATAAATATTTGAATCATTTCGTTTCATATTTATGTCGCACCTACAATGCGGATCGATTAAAATGAGCTCGGAACTTTTTATTCCTTATTCTGTGACGAGACCGGAGAATCCCCTTTCTTTAAAGACCAAAATAAGGAGGCGGCTGAAAACCACGCTACGCTACTGACAGCGGCGTGCACAGAGTTTTTAGATAGGGTAGGCAGACAATTTTAAAAGCTTACTAGAGGTGTCACTAATATAATCATAATAGTTACTGGTAACATAATATTAAGTATTAATATGATAATAGATTATTTAAATCTGCAGTAATAGTGTTACTCAGTAATAGTCAAATAACTATTCTAGTAAAAACTAATCAAGAATCAATGTACATAACGGTGATTAAACTTTTAAATACGCCATTGAACTAAACAACGTTGTCAGCGTTGTTTATTTCGTAGTCCTAATCCTGTAAAAGTATGAAGGAAATTTTTATGACCGTTTCGCGTAATATGTTAGTCGGTATCGATAATAGTGTAATCATACGACTGAGTACGTTAAATGAATAATATATTATTGGTAACGAATACTGAATCCGTAAACTATTATTTGACTATTACCTAGTAATAGTATAATAGTTATAATAATATAATATCAGTAAAGCGTTATATTTAATAATAGTATTACCAACTAATGACCCTATTACCCCATCTCTAAAGCTTACTTACCAATAATACCTACTGCATGTTGGTATTAGTTCGACGTCTTGTCGATTAAATAATGATGTATGTGATTTGCCACCTCAAATATCTTATAATAAATATTTATCTGAGTTATGTAGGGTAGACAGTGACTTTTTGTCGTTATGCATCACACGCCACTGGCCACCGATTAGATAAAGTACATCCTTCCAGGCTTCTTTCGGTCCTATAGTCAATTTGAACCACATCAGGGATTGTAGTAAGCCAAAAATGTATGAAAATAATGCGCACGATTCTTTCATAAATTTTTGGCTAAACGGTAACGACGACTGTGTTCGAGAAAACCTCGTACCACAAACGTTACTTCTTCTTTTCTGTTTAGGGGGAACAGAAAAGGAAGGAGTAACATGTATTAGGAATACAATCCTGAGAAACAATGTAACTTACATTATAACCCCGAAAAATGACGTTTGATTGAAACGATTTACATATTGCGCTGATCCCTGAAAATACGATAAGAACAAAATAATTAGGTATGATCCCTAACATATTGGCAAAACTTAGGACCAATACGTCATACATAGCTAATTTTAGCTTTAGAGCGCCACCTCCCGACTGAAGAAGGAAACTCAAATTGAACGAGTTCACACCAAGTGTTCAGTCGATATCGCACAAATTAGAAAGTAGTTATCAAAGGCACAAGTAGATGTCGCTAGTGTATCACCTAAAATCGATACAGCTTACATTGCCCAAACGCACCGTAGTTACCATGGTTTTATTTACAAAGGCATTGTTATAGATTAAACCAATCGCTTAAATAGTTACCTATACCTTTTTAGGCGAGGAGTTTGCCGACCGTGACAGGTACCGACTCACCAAATCATGACACTGGTGACAACCAGTATGACTTCAAACAAACCGAGAATAAGACAAGAAAGCCAGATGTACATATGTCGAAGTAGGTAAAATATTAGGATCTGTTAAATACGCCACCTGTACCGTATATTTTCTTTTACAAATGAGAAAACGATATATAGGTACCAAGATATTGTCGTTGCTTGGATACGAACTACCTAGATAACTTTATTTATTTTTATTAGACGGTAATTATATCCTTTCAATGACGACGCGTTAGCTCGTTAAATCATACTTCATTTTTCTTATTTTTATCAAACTACTTTTACTAGCTTCCGCCCGGGGTTTCGCCCGCGTGTTTTACGAACCCGTAGATTTTTTCGGAATAAAAAGTAGCCTATGTGCTATTATAGACTATAATCTATCTCTGTGCCAAATTTCATCCAGATCCTTTCAGTAGTTTTTGCGTGAAAGAGTAACAAACATCCATTCATCCATCCATCCTCACAAACTTTCACATTTATAATAAAATATAAAAGTAAGAAGTAGGATTAGTAGAATTGTCATACAGTAGAAGTGTGAACAATTCTATATTTCTTATAGAAATATATTTTTCTTTTAATAAAGCTCGAATCATATCATAGTCACCACTACCGTATCATACTGACCACAGAAACAAAAATATGAAAAAGCGTATCACTGTAACACGGGCACCTGTTGTAGTCCATGGCTACGTGTCATACGTGGTATGTAGCTACCGTCTAAAACAACGCAAGTTGCAACCACAATGCATCCGTGTTGCTCCTGCGACCTTTTGTGGTAGATACACGTGGTCTTATAGACGTACTGTTGTCCAAATATCTCTATGTAGTTGTGGAGTGGTAAGAAAGTGGTACCTCAGAATATAGCTTCAAAGTCTTTCAGTAGCTTCGCAACAATTTAATGAGAAATCCCACTAAGAGCCAAACGCAGTGGCGGACTAAGCCCGTCAGAGGCCCGGGGCGGCAAAGCTGAATGAGACCCCTAGTTTAAGAAGTGAATGTAATTTTACAAGCTTTTTATTCAGTTCACATTTGTATGTATAAGTGTTTATGTTTATTCAGTTAAAATCTTGCAAGTGAAATTTAAATTCGACTTATAAATAAGCATGCATAGAATATGGATATGGATCAGGAAAATAAAACGTCCCAACTCCAAAACGCCTCTTAGATAGGTACCAAGCAAATTTTTAAAGCCTTGTAGAGGATTTGATCAAGGGAACAAGAAGGCGTTTGGAGGCCCCCCGGCTCCAAGGATTAGAGACCCGGGGCGGGCCGCCCCTTCCGCCCCCCGTTAGTCCGCCACTGGCCAAACGCGACCTATAATAGATTTAGGTACACGAGGCAATTATTTTTCTAAAGATATTGTAGATATAAATCGTAATCTCTTAGGACAAATATCTAACCGTTCCATCAAAACAAGAGATTTTACGAATTCGCAGTAAGTAACACAATGCCGTTAAAGCAAACGGAAGAGGGAAAATTTTCGGCCGGTTCAATTAAAAAATCGCTTACATATTGTTCAGGCGCGGTCGCAACCAAAGACTTTGAGGGGTTATATTAAAGTTGAGCAAATTAGAATTTCATGACCCCATCCTCCCCCCCTCGGACCGACACTGCACAATGGCATGATAAAGTAGGTATATATGTAATTATAAGTAGTAGGATGACAAAAAAAAACCCACTGTATGTCCACTTGTGTTTAGAGTGCAAGGTAAATTAAATATTTAGTTTAATACCCAAAAATTCAATATCAATCCTCATTAAATCCATAACGCACTGTTCTGCATCGTTTTCCTTAGGTACAATGATATCATTCTACTTAATACTTTCTTCTTCTATTCGACCGAGAGATATTTATATCGCCTTTCGCGAGCTGCAATTACACATTGCGAAGAGTCCAAAGACATTTTGACATTTCATCATCTAGACTACCGGATGTACGTTGAATTTTTAGCGCACTAATGAATTATATCGCCTTCATTGCTTTTGTACGCTTTTTTATCCCTTCCGATATTCCGACATATCCCTTTCAGACGTGCGACAGTTATATCAAAACGTATCAAAAATCCGATTTCAGTCATAAACTGTTGCGCGATATTTCAAAGTAGAAAAACCTCGATAGCACATATGCAAAACGTATTGAACAACATCCGATTTGTACAAAGTCAAATCACCAACGCAACCAGCACAACCGTTTTCCACGTAAAGCTCTCGACGAATTTGGATTTGGGGGGTTTATAATGGAAATTAATTGCAATTTGCAATATACAACTACACGAGGACACAATAAGATCTAATTTAGATTGTTACGATTACGATGATACAATATTATTTTGGTAGCTATGTGATGAGAGCTTATCGCCTAGTCCTAAGCCTATATAAGCACAAAAGTTTTTAGAATACCTGCATGCATAAATGATAAATTTTTACAAAGGTGTGTTTGCATTTACCGTTTGTTAATAAAACCAAAACTATGCAGTATCAATGGCAACATATGTATATATCGACTGTGAACTGCTAACTGGTACTATCTCATTTTGGACAACATTACAGGATTAATTAAGAAGAAAATATAGCGATATTCTATCTAATACTATCTGTAGATCATACAAATACTTGTTCCGTGCGGGAATCGAACCCGCGTCACGTAGCGCAGCAGTCGATCTCTCAACCATTGCGCATCTCAACCGTGCCGTCCTTAATAAAATAAAAATGTTAAAATTTATTTAATTTCAAATTAAACTGTTAAGTTTCTTTTTCATAATTTTATTTCTGTTTGTGGATACCATAACGCTTAATATATATTTATTGTAATATATTATATAGTTAATTAAAAGCTATTTGTATCCTAAACTTTAATAAATTCTACCAAGAATCTCAATAATCTCAAGAATCTCAATCTCATGGCTATCTGAGCCATGGTAGATGCTTGGGGTAAAAATGTACCTATGTAAAACAATACACACGAGACGTGCGTACGCTATTAATAACGCCTTTAAAAATGGTCGGGAACATTAATATAATCTATTTTAGTTTATATTTATTACGAATGATTCAACGGGTGAGCTGTCTTGGCATGCATTTGCATCAACGTTAGCAGGAACAGTCATCAGACTCTGAAAGACACCAGACAATGCATAGACAATTGATAAGCCAGGTATTTTTAATCGGCTGTTCCGTATTTCAATCTGATTGGTTAAGAAAAAATGATGCCCGCTCTGTATCGTGTACTGACGTTATTTCATATACATCACCCAGACCCGGAACAAATACCTTTAGATTATACAAATATTTGTTCCGTATAAGAATCGAACCCACGATCCCTAGTACATAAAGCTGATCGCTTAACCACTGCACCAAATGCGCCGTCAAATTTAACCGTTATTTCTCTGTCTGTAATTCGTGATGTCTACAACAAAAGATTAATGTGATTTAGACAGATAATGTACAATGCTCCCGCTATGCATGCCCCGGCTATTCCACACTGCAAGGTGCACAACTCACGCTGGTACACGGGCGCCTGTCCGACGCATCGTAGCTGAGTATTTTCGCGCTTGAACTTCAAAAGAATGGCTACTGAATCTTTTTTTTTGCAACAAATTTAATAGTGTTTGGCAGCATAGTTCCATAGTATTATTCCTAAAATACCTACAAGTAGAATGATACTTAGTTACTTTTCTCTAAAATCAACGCACACATTCAACTATTTCTTTACCATTATTTCGCCGACATTGGTGTGGGTTTCGTTTATATAGTTTTAAATTGATTCTGTCATACTTTATGTGAACGTTTTAGCTCGCAGTTAGCTCAGGAAGGTTTTTACTGCTTAACCGGGCAAATGGCGAGACCAGAAGGGCCTCCAGCCGAGCATTTAATTGTAATGTATACCTAAATGCTTTAAGTAACAATAAAGAAAAAAAAAATGTACGGATGTACCCCCATGTTTTAACCATCTTATTGGTCATGTATTTTCTTCTTCTTCTTCTTCTTCTTCGTCTTCTTCTTCTTCTTCGTCTTCTTCTTCTTCTTCTAGTGGTCACAAGCATGGTTGGTCAGCATGTGATCCAAGGTTCGATTTCCAGTTTGGGCAGTCATAATTAAAGAAGCCATGTCATAAAAATATTTAATATTCAACTTTAATATATTTTTCATTTTGGATACCTATACAGTTTTTTTTTAACTTGACGGCTCTTTTGGCACCGTGGTTGAGAGATCGACTGCTACGATACGTGTCGCGGGTTCGATTCCCGCACGGAACAAATATTTGTACGATCTACAGATAGTTGTTTCGGGTCTGGGTCTTTGTGAATACGATCGCTCTCCGGTCGTGTCGGATTGCCGTCCCATCGGACTATGAGAGTGAAGGAATAGAGAGAGCACCTGTGTTTGCGCACATAGGTACTTGTGCTCTATAATATCTCCTGCGTAGTTGGCTAATCTCCGGTGAGATTGGCCGCCATGACCGAAATCGGTCAGGAGGACATTACAGTTCATTTTTCACATATGTACATTTTCATCCCACGCAGACTTTTGATGAACGAGTTGTTTTTATTGACTTTACTTCATCCATGATACACAGTAGCTATCGTTCCAGTATGCTTCAGATATTCATGATAATATTTCGCTATATTTTGTGAACGTTTGGTTCAATACATCGTGTGAATATTTAGATTTTCGGGCTTTTCAGTGTTTAACATTCGGCGGTGGACCATTGACAAACATCATAATAATCCATATCACATAGAATGAATATAAATGGAGCGGTAACGCTATGTATTTATATTATATGTAAGTATAGCAAAAACCTTTATAAAATAAACGCTCGAGCGCTTTCCAGCTGCGTTGCGTCGGCCATTAGCGATACTTGATACTGACGTACTATTGCAAATTGCCGGGTTAGGCAGAGGTGTACTGTGTGCACCCAAATTTCGCTGATGCCATGAAGTCGCATGTAATAGGGGGAGCCTAGTGCCATCATCATTATCATCATCAGCCAGAAGACGTCCACTGCTGAACGATGGCCTCCCCCAATTGGGGGGGTTTGCCATAATCCCCACGCTTGGCAGGCGGCTTGGGGATCGCAGTGGCTCACCGATTAGTGAGAGGACGCTGCTGCCCGTCCTCCGGCGTTCACTGCACTGCACTGGTCGCAGTTTTAAGACGTACCCGGGTCGGTACTAGTGCCATCAATCAGGCGCAATTCCAAAGTCCGTGCTACTACTGAGAATTTCCATACAGAAAAACCCAATAACACTGCTCGACCCGGGAATATAACCCAGGACCGCTAAACAGTCGTTTGACACCACTAGACGGATGAGGTAGTTGGCCATCGTTTTATATTTTTTTTTATGCGATAGGCGGCAAGCGAGCAAACGTATCGCCTGATGGTAAGCGATTAACGTCGCCCATGGACACCCGCAACACCGGAGGAGTCACATGTGCTTTGGTTGCCGCTGACTGTAACGCGCTCGCTAGCAGTTCATATAATGTAATCGTTCTTAACGATACCATCAATATATCCACACGTAAATTTTGTTGGACACCGGTGCTCGTCAATCACTGCGGCGAATGTTTGGCACTCAACGAACAGGTGCAGGTGTACCTTCCAACATGGCAGGTAATTGCAGGTACATAGTACAGGTAAACAGTCAATCAAACCAAATATTGCACTGTTGTACATCGGTGAACGCTCATTGATCAGTAGCAACGTTGGCTCACGTTTCCCAGTATCATCATCTGCCTAGCCTTTTCCCAACTACGAGTACATTGGAGTCGGCTCCCATTTTAACTAGTTGCAGCGGAATATCGAGTATTTTATAAGGAGCGACTGGCGTTTCACCTCCGCCACCCAATTATGGAAGACCGATTCTTTAAGGTTAGACCGGTTTTCAGCCTTTTTGGGCTGCTTAAACCCCTAACGACTGTCATAGATAGTACATATTCGTATTATATTAGGAACCAACGTGCTTTCCGACGCATGGAAGGGTCCCGATGATTGAAAATCATTGACTCAAGAAATGACCGCAGCAAGAGCTACTTAATTTCACAGATCGACTGATCTGCGCGGTAGCTAAGTAGAAGCCCCTCCGTGTGCGCAGCAAAATGTCTCGGGGAAAGCTAGCTGTTATATGTAATGTACCGTGTTTATTTTATGCAGTAATAATTTACACGGTGGTTCTAACCTAATCCTCTTAAATTCATTTTTTAATTCATTATCTGAATGGATATTCCTTACCATCGCCGTTACCTAAAGGAAGACGCTTCTACCTAGGTACTCGTCAGTGGGTAGAAACGGCACCCAATGACGATGATGATATGGCTGGAGGAGAATGAATCAATTAGTGCTATAATTATTCTATCGAATATAACGAAAATTGGTTTGTTCCGAGGAAAATGAAGAAATTATAATTATAATTAAAATTATACGACGTTTAAGTTAAACGACAGCTAGCAGGACATATTTAAAATATATATACGTCTTATGGACTCCAATTATGTCTCAAACTTTACTGCTACGCGTGTTCTCTTAAAGAAAGTACAAGTAATATTTCTATAACGTTAGCTTTATGAATTAAAACGGGTAAAAGAAAACATTCCCGTTAACGGAGTAGTACCTGAGTTAATAAAATAGCTCGGGTACAGAAAAATGTCCTGTTTGTTTATTTCATTCACTCTTTGAACCATGGTTGCCGGTGGCGACTTTCTCGGTACAAGACCGGAGTGGATGGGATGTTTTCATATTTTAAATTAATTCGCACCCCTGCCACCCCATCCCACTCCTCCTCACTGTCCGTTTTTACTACGTACATGAGGGATGTGGAGAGAATTTCGAGTGAAATGCACAGGTACTTGTGTAATGCTGCAGTTAATCTGGGGGAAAAAGCCCGTCGTGATTCTCGATAACCTTGCGGGTTATACCGTGGTGTTATACGTGGTACACCACGGTTCTATTCCCGGTATCGCCCAGAACTCACACCTTTAGAACTCATTTTTAACGCCTAGATCTGTTTGCAATCGCTTGTCGGCTATAAACCCGTAGCTGCCATTAAATTAACATTTGTATCAAGATTTTCAAATCTATTCAGATTTTGGTTGTACATAAATACTTCGCGAAGCTAGCAGAATTTTAAAAATACGTTTTAGTAATAGTAGTAATTAAAAAAAAAATGTTTTTATCGTTATAGAGAGTAGAGTTGAGTCGAGACCTTATTTAATAATATAATATAATCTACTTCCAAAATCTAACAAGAATACTCTAACACTAAAATATTATTTTCGATTCTAGCGAATCGGTTGAAACACAAAGGTACACAATGTTTTACATGGGCGCCAGAAATACTCATGTTCCATAAGAGCGACCTTCAATAGAAATATTTCAGTAAAGTAATAAACAAATAACAAAGCCGTCACAAAATATCTCCTGAATATTGCCAGATACTAAATGAAGACAAAGAGTAGATAAATGAGATGTAGAACACAGATAGTAGGTACTAATGTATCATCCTCCATCAGCCGGTTCACGAATATAATGGTTTATTTTTATTCCTGACAGCCCAATCCGAACACTAACATTTTAATCGAGCTTGACTTCATCGTAGTGTGTTCAGGTACTAGATTTAAAACGTTGCTGGTTTAGGGGTACAGTAAGCTTTAAGAAGTCTTTAGATCCTGAAGGAGCCGGCGTTTCTTCCCAAAGGAAGTAGGATGCTCCCATGATTAAAACCTACTCGCTTAAAGAGACACTGGGCTACAACAAATAACGCGCGCCCAGGGCTGATGTGAAGTCTTCGCATTTTTGGTTCAAGAATGTGCTGGTCTTCTGTAAATTCATTTCAATAGTTTAACTGTAGGTATGTCAAGACGTCTTTTCTACGAACCGTTTAGGAAGCTTTATAACTTCTAAACAGGCCATTGCCAGTCAATTTAATTTTATTACAGAATTTTCCTTTGCAAAATTGTTTCTGATTGCATTTGAGGAAATATTTAATAGGCAAAGTGGGTAACAATATTCAGTCTTGTAACCATGATGTGCTAAAAAAGAAACACATAGAGTAGTAAAAATACTCGTGATAGTTCTGCAATAAGTCAAATATGTTTAACAGCGCTATCATTTTGTAGTTTGATCAAAATTAATAACACTACGAAAGTAAATATTTTTACTAATTCATTTGTTTTTCGTTTAACTTAAAAAAATCAGAAAAAATAATACTATATAATAAAATTGAGTATTATATATTATAGTAAAAATATAGTTCTTGACCAGGTGTCGGTTGATCTATGCAAGGCCGGTGTCGGCGCATGCGGCTGTGTTGCGAAACTCGGTTCGGATGTGGAGCGATCTAAATATACGCGATTCTCGTGCGCGCTGCGGCGTTCGCTCTCAGTTTCCTACCTTCGCAGTTTGATTAAAATCACCTGTGATAAATGCTGATTAATTCTAGGAAAGTGCTTATAGAAAGCCGTAAAATTGTATGTAGTAGAAGAGCTATATGGTTAAGGAAGGAATTATAAACAAGGAATTATAATAAATCGGAATGCCTCGGCGTTGCAAACTGAACTGTTTAAATGTTATCATTTTGTAAACTTTAGCAGGTACCATATTTATACCTTTACGCTGTGTTCGAAGAATATTGTACTTTTATCCACAAAACCAAGCCAACCAATTTTTTTGCAATGATGCGAAACGTTTTACGAGTGTATATCGATAGTATAAAATAAATAAAGTTAGAGCAATTTACAGCAATAAATTTTTCATTTTTCAAAACGTTACACCTATATTCTTTGGTACATTAAACATATAAGAAGAGTTTAAGTATAACTGGACATCTAATAAACTTACATAAAAATTTGGAAATTTCCAGAACTCCTCCTTTCATTAACCAGTTACTCAATGTGTATCAATATCGGGAACATTTGTGTCACGTGTTCTCACATTGTTTCCGAAACACGTCATCCTTGAACATGCTTCCAGCGCGACCAAAAAATTTATTGGCAAGAACTTCGGTTGCAGGGGATCATGTTGTCTCAACCTCAGTTACATCTGAACGACGTTTATGCGACTCACACTAGTTACGCATGTACCTATCATCGTCATCACCATAATTCTAATCGTGAATCACCCACTGTCCTGGGCATAGGCCTCTTTTCATTTTTGTCAGCTGTTTCCAGCGGATTTAACTATTTCCTCCACTCAACGCAGTTTCGGGCAACCCAGCTGTTTTTATGACTCTAACTTTAATTCTATTTCGTTCCCTATAGGTAGGTACTATTTAGCATACCGAAATGCCCTTATTATTCAGTTCAAATAAAGAAATATTTCTAAAGAGTCTCGCGGTCCCTCAGAATGATTTTATGTGTATTCCTCCGTGATAAATTAGAGCACCAGAGATTTTCCATAACTGAAAGTTACAAGTTTGAAATCTATAGATAAAATTATTAGAATTCCTCTGCCGTGTCCCAGATTTTATTTCCTAAGTATTCTATATATAACTGCACAGGTATTTCTCGGAAAATCATAAGCAATTTCACATTTTGGTTTCTACGAAAAGAAACTCAATAAAAAGACAAATACAATTTAAATTGCACTCCAATTACATATTTACAACATGGACAACAGGCATTTACATATTTACATATATACAGATTCGTAGTAATAATTATTTCTCACTCAAGATCCACATTACCTTTGACATTACACACTTAATTTAATTTCGACAATCGGAAATATGACTATGTGATACTAGCGCTGACTATGTTATTTTTATATTTGTGTTGTGTATTATAACACGACATGACTAATGGTTTTTTGTCAGTTAGCCACCTGAGGCAACTGCTGAAAATCAGCGCTGCACTCACCTGAATCATTTGCTGAGCTGTGGCCTTTTAGGCACGCAATCCCGGATCAAGTTCGCACTATTAAGCTTTTTTTGTACTAATGCCTGTTACTACTTATGTACGTATTCTCTTTTTGATGGTGTGGTTTTGTGAAGCCTAATAAATATATTCTTTCTTTTTTTCAATTGGAGTTGCTAGGTCCAAAAATAGAAAAGCCCGAGATACATTCATATTTAGCCGGACATTTTACCCTGAAAGCCTGACGCACTGGATATTAAGATAAAAACAATTTTGAACTTTTATTTGTGAATTTATTACTGTTATTCATTTGAGACTTACTCTACTCTTAATTATATGTTATTATGAATGTGTCCACGTGAGTCGCTCGCGCGCTTTCGTTCGGCATCTTTTGGCGGTGCGGGGCTGACCAAAAGCCTACCAAAAGCTGGACAGGCCGGACTTGTATGCATGTATTTGCCCAGATACGATTGTAAAAAGCCGGACACCTGGCAACCCCAACTCCAATTGATTGGTTCAGGTCAGCCTTACTCACTATGTTCCTATCTAAAAAAGTAAGGATAGTAGCTATACAGCTACCGCGCAAATCGGTTGATGTGTGTGTTTAAACAGCGATTGCTGCAGTCTTTCGATGGGTGTCCTTTCTTCACACAACGAAATCCCTGCATGCCTCGGAAAGGACGATAAGTAGTTGGTTTCGGTGGCCATACGTATAACTATGACAGTGGTTAGGACGGAAATCAGCACACCACAAAGTCTGACAACCAGTAATTCGGTGGCGGAGGTCAGATAGCAGTCGGTTCATGTAAAATTCTAAAATTCAGCTGCATCTAGTTAGACTGGGAGCAGACAGATGATGTGTGTCTCATTCTAACAAAAACATGAGAAAAGGATGAAAGATATTAAATCGTTTCATGCCATTCCAGACATTATTATTCCGTAATAGACAAACGTTACAATCTTAATTGTTCCTCGAAATTAATTGCGAAAAATTAAATACACAAGCAGAGCGTTTGTTTTAATTCGACTGCGAAATCATAGTTGGTGCAATATTTGAGCGATCGACTGCGCTACAGGTCGCGAGTTGATACCCGCATGGAACCATCTTTTATAGCCTACACATAGTTATTTTTATAACCGCATAGTGCGTTTATAAAATTACCAAGAAATATTCATCATTTTTAGTTTAAAAAAGAAGAATAGGTAATTTCATGTTAACTCGGAAATAATAAATAAAGTAAGCAACCTTACTTTTCAGGTTTCGGTTGATTACAAATTATTTTCAATATATATAATAATGTGAAAGCGCTTTGCAATGGAACTGATTTTAATGCTTATTTAGGATGACATTATCACCCGTTAATTCATAGGTATGTAAAGGGGAGGGAAGGGAACAAATAGGTCATTCTATTGATTTAATTTCATGATATAGGCTTATTGATTCGTTGTATTCATTCGAGTACGATGTACCCATAATTCTCAAAGAATTAAAGATTATGGCAGAATGGCAGAATCTTTCATTCTCAATCTCATTAGATATATCTTTTCTTAAACACTATAAATGTTGCAGTGATTGGATGCACTCGAGGTTTTAGAGAAGAAAATCTATTGAGGAAAGAGAATAACAGAGATTCATGTCAAAGAGCGCGAGAATTGCCCCGCATAACGCAGGAAGTACTGATTATGGCACATCTGTATTGCTTCACAAATTTTCCTAGAAGAGGATAAAGATATGATCAGTAAGAAAGGAAGTCCATTGGCCACTATAGTCTGATGTACCTACTCAAAACTTTTTTTTTCAGCCCTCGTTGCCCAGGATTTCTTTAATATTGGATACAGTTTACAGCTACGTGCCGTAAAAGAACCAACATCATAATATCAGTAGTTCCGAAATTGTTGCTCATTATTTGTATGACATGCTGTAACTATTTATATAGTTTACTTTTTTATGAGGGTCTCGTAGCTACATAGTTACCGCGCAGATTCGCCGATCTGCGAGGTTAAGCAGCGCTTGTCGCGGTCAATCCTTGGATGGGTGACCATTTTTCACATATCGATACCCCTCCGTGCCTCGGAAAGCACGTTAAGCAGTTGGTCCCAGGTGTCATACGAAGACCTATGACAGTCTTTACGGGTAGTAGTAGACCAGTCTAATCTTAGAATATCAGTGTTTCCCAGTAATTGGGTGGCGGAGGTCAGAAGGCAGTCGCTCCGTGTAAAATACTGATCATATTCAGTCGTAACTGATTAGATTGGAAGCCGAACCCAATGTAGTCGGGAAAAGGCAGATGATGACTTTTTTTTTATTTCCGTATTTTTGACGACACTGTTGTCCCCGGGGTGAGAACAATAAATATAAGTGATTTTTGGCATTTTTGGCTAAATTCAAAGAAATTAGGCGGACGTGATGGAAATATTATTTAAGTAAGTACGAAAATACAGTTTATCTTAACTTTATTTAGGTAGGTACTTATAACGTAATTCATTTGAAATCGTATGTAAACTGCTACATATATGTTACCCAAATATTTGCGGGCGCAGTAAAATGCAGACTGAAATGTGCAGCTATATTTGAATACTACGAAATCAGAAGGACTTACTCCCAATTTGTCACATATTTTATTGCTATTTACAACGAAATTCAAACATAATATACCTTCAATGCACAATTTCGATTAAAAACAGAATTGATATTTAAGAATTTCTTGCATCTATCTCAGATATATTGGACCTGCCTTTCAAAGAGCAATGTTTAATGGCAATAACATTTATTTGACACCTATATCTTGTTTACATTCTTGGCAAGCTTATCTGGCGCCGAGTTTACGTAATATCACGCTCATTCCTAACGAGGAAAGCAGAGTTACAACGGCGACCAAACTACTAATAGCGACCACATTTAATTTTGGCATAAATATAGTGAGTTAATAATAGACCAAATTGCATAATGTAGCGACCAGTTGCTAGCCTTTCGCATATCTATATATAGAGCTTTAAGAACATAGAGTTTCTAAATAGACAAACACTGATGATAAGAGATAGTTGCCTTGGTGGTTTAGTAGTGATGTTCTTAAAACGGGTCAGGAGCGCAATACTCACAACGTCCATGTATGAAACAATGCATGAATTTAGATGAAGCATAAAAATAGTAGCGCGTGGCTTGTCGTAGTTTCTGCCTACCCCCATGGGAAAAATGCGTGACCTTATGTATGGATGATGGTTTTACTCAGATGACTCTTGCAATCATGCTAATTAGACTTGGACTAGAAAACTTGAAAAGGCCACATAGAGTAATAAACATTTGACATTTCTGATGTGTATCCTATTATGATTCATCTAAAGTATTCAGATTCATCAGGCTGTATTAGATGCCCTGGTTCATCGCATTGTAGGAGGTCGTGTGATTTTAAGGTACTTTGGGCAGTCAGCCTTTTGACGGAGGTGGATAATATGTCCACAACATGAGCATTATGGTCATGTTCACCTGCTCATGGCAGAAAGTAGTTATATCCAGCACAAGAGATGCCTTTTTCAAGCAGCATACTGTAATATGCTGTCAGCGTCATAAGCAGGTACAATACTAAAATAAACGGTCTCAATGACTTAGTTGTCGTAAGCGTAGCTGCTGAGTGTGAACGGCTTCGATTCTTTAATCAGACAAAATCTTATCAGATTTCCTCTAGGAAATTCTTAGTAGCAGTATAGACTTTGGAATTGGGCCCGGTAGATGGCACTAGTCTCGCTCCCCTATTACATGGAACGTCATGTGCGTTAACAGCAGCATCACTGCCTAATCATTTGGGGACTACATGCATGATATTGTGCTATGCGTTACAATAATTTCACAATTTATTGAAAGAATTAGGTAGATTTTTTATTTGAATATTGTTCAGAGCGCCATTTTTTGTATTCAAATAACACGGCGGAGGTGATTGCACACCTACGCCGAACTATTTCTGTGGGCTCCGGAATGTTCACACCTTGCTCCGGTTAGGCGATCTAACCTGATTTTGTATAATCGTTCTGTATCTGTTGAAAATCATAATAATTAGTTCCATTTTTCCACGATTTGTCCATCCCAAGGTTGTAGATAACCTTTGGTTACATATAGTGATCTTTTCTAGAGAAATGAGGGCTTTAATTTTGTGAACCGCCTTTGTCCGTCAATTTACACTTACACTTTGATTCTCGGAAATATATTCTCATGGTGTGCAATAAAGTTTGTTTCTGATTCTATTCTATTTCTATCAACATTTTGATTTTAGATTTTTTGACAGGAGTTCTTAAATCGTAATCCTATCCTACTAATATTATAAATGCGAACGTTTGTGAGGATGGATGGATCTTTGTTACTCTTTCACGCCAGAACGGCTGAACGGATCTGGATGAAATTTGACACAGAGATAGATTATAGTCTAGAATAGCACATAGGCTTTTTATCACGGGAAAATGCACGGATTCGTCATCCACGCGGGCGAAGCCGTGAGCGGAAGCTAGTATGATCATATTACGAATGTCAAAATATCCAATTGACGTCTTAATACCATTAGCGTAAGGTTCTTATTTAAAAAGGGTCTGTTTAATAGTTACAATACAATAAAAATCCACTTTATTGCACATCAGAAATCAGTTACTTTCAAAGATGAATGGCTCGACCCCACGGTTTTTAGTCTAATAGATACCTACCTATGCTTTCGGGGAGCTTACTTTTTTTGTTTTGAGATGTATAGATGTAGGTATATATTTATCTCTCCAACCTATTTCTCATTTTATTAGGAGTCAGTCCTTATTGACCATACTGTATCCATAGTGCATTGGATATTTTGTAGTAGATACTATCTTATATTTGTGCAAAAATAAATCATCATCTGCCTAGTCTTAACCAACTTCATCGGGGTCGGCTCTCAGTTTAACCGAGCTCGTTAAGCAGTTTTTCCCTGGATGTCACACGAATATCTATGGAAGACGTTGTGTTTCTCAACAGCCCTAAGTCAACATTCTAAAATTAGAGTGTCAGTGTCTCCCAGTAATTGGGTGGCCGAGGTCAGATGGCAGTCAGACGTATAAAACACTAATATTCAGCCGCATCTGACGGAAGGGTTCCGATGTGTGAAAAGCAGATACCCATCTAATCACTGACCGCAGCAAGCGTTGCTTAACCTCAGAACCCCTACTGAGGAAAAATAAATGGATTAATAATAAAGTAGGATTGTTACAGAATTCTTTCGTTAAGACTTCCAAGAAATTCTTATACCAAACAAACATCGTTCCGTTTTTCAACACAACATAATATATTTACGTACCAATGGTATATGTTTGCCAAGAATAGGACTCTCGTTCTTGGATCATCACGCTTGTTTCCGCGAAGGGTTAGGTAGAGGTGCACTGAAATTGTACATTTGGCCGACACCGTTATTAAGTCCCATGAGATAGGGGCGAGTGTTATACAATCTACCGAGTAGGTACCTACAATTAAATTCCTGATCAAACCCGTGGTTGCAACCACCAGACTAATGAGGCGCTATCTACAAATAGTGACTCAACATTTGTCGCAGTAGTAGAACATTTTCAGTACTACAGTCTGAGAAAAAATACAAAAGAAAAATTACACTTAAAGTTCACATCGGTTAAACAAAAACGACCTAAACGTTTCAAAAGACGGTCGGTTAATTACAGTTGGAATCTTAGGATGGAATGTCAAAGTCGTCTGAGAACGAATGGAGAAAATCTTCAAGCTTGTTTTTCTTATACCTTACCTATATACTTCTGTGGAAACGAAGCAGCCGCCGGTGACTCATATAATGTTTATTTCTGAATGAATCATCTTTGCGCCAGCGCCGCTTTTGCTTGAGTGAATAATTTTAGGATATTATTGACACTGGAATTACGTGAGTTCTGTATAATATTGAATGATTGTGTTAATTATGTATATAAGACTTGTGCATTCTAACTTATAGGTATGCTTATAATTTACGCGTCAGCTACTTATTTAAACTTGCTGCTCAAAAACTAGGAACATCCACAAAAAAGCAATCATTACTTGACTGAAATGAAGAAAATCTGCAAACTTCACATATCGTTTGTACGCTTTGACGTAGTCACACTGCAAAAATAGCTGAATGACCAAGCCGTATTTATTTACTACAGAGACGAGAGGTGGACACTGCTTCATAATTGACGGTGATTCTCTACTGGTCTGTACACACGAACTGCAGCTTCACCAGTAGAAGAGTCCGATATGACGTCACAAAAATACACACATAGGTACAGTTTACAAATATAAATCTCACACACTAATGTCTGGGATATATATGAAGTGTATAGGGTAAGTTTCTTTTAAAAATCACTAAGTATTTGATGCATCGATCACGCTCTAAGTTCCGATCGGCCCGCTCAGAGCTTTTCACCAACCTTAGTTACCACAGAACGAAATTGATGCACTTGTAAACTTTTCATAAAGAGTAAAAGCCGACTTCAAAAACGCAATATAATATTGAAAAATTATAAGTTTATTTAGGCGGTGACTAGGTTAATTGTAAATAATAATTGTTGGTTTGTTTTTGCCCGTCTATCTCAGAATATCGTCATCAGATTTCCATCAAATTTAAATGGACTATCACGGAAAAGACACTTTCCAACAAAAAAGCAGCATCCCAATTGGTGCATAGGACATTATGTCGTAGTTAACGTGAACATACATACGCACATATAAAAATATACAGACAAATTGAGAAAAATAGATTTACACGTGAGCCTTACATACATACATACATTGTGAGCCTTAGTAGGCTATATAAATACATTCATATATATGCCAGGGGAATCGAACCCTTGCTATTACCTATTCCTGCTCCAACCGTGCCCTCAACAGTCCAGCTCAAATCCTACCTTTTTATACGATCATTATGGCCACGTATTGGGTCCGAGATGGTCGCGTCGCGACGCTCGCGGCATTAAAATTAATCGAAGCTGACTTGCCGTACCGCATCAGTAATACATTTGTTAAACAGTGAGTTTACAGTAGATATCTAGATGTTGCACAGTTTGCACGTATCCAGAAATGATCTACACTTTTCCTACCATTTTCATAGGTGTATTTCACTTTTTAACCGACATAAAAAAGGAGGTTATCAACGCAACCTGTATGTATGTAATATTGTTGGAATTGCACAACATTCGTATATACGTATATTAGTCTATGTGGGCTTATAAACAGGTGTGTCAAATTTCAAAAGTGTTTGTTTGTATGTTTGTCCACGTATTTCTCAGAAACTAGGAATTGAATTGTAAACATTATTTTTTATTTGATTAAGTATCTTTCAACTTATAACGAAACAGTGTAAGATTCATTAAAATCGGTTCTGTATTTTTAAAGATATGGACGGTTAAGTGTATTGTAGCTAATTACGTAAAGTAGGTACTCGTGTGTTGTAAACGAATGATCAACACAAACTATAATAGAAATCTTAACGATAGCTAAAACCTAAGTAAATAAAAAAACACGGAACTGAAGTACCTGTAAATACCTATGTACTTAAAAAGAACCTATAAACACCTACCTAAAAATGAGAGAACCTAAAAAAGAAAAATAAATAATAACTGAAAAGGGAAAAATAATAATGTAGTGACTCGAAACTAGCCGAAGCGCGTATCGTGTTCCGCGCGTTGTATCAGTTGCTAGGTACGTTTATTCACGCCAGCGAGCGCCGCGATGTTGTTTCCCCTCTCCCTCGACAGTCCGGCTTGGTCCACCGTTGCGTGCCGATGCGTACGCTAGCTCTCACCACGGAAACAGTCCTAAAATCTTTCAATAGTCTATCCTTTTTATAAAACTATTGTAATTTACTCGAAATAAACGTTTTCTTCCTCAAAACCACGACTACAATAAGCTTTATCTTATACCTATATAAAAAAAGAACAAAAATTTAAATCAAAAGTGGTTGTATGCCAACTATTTTTTTTTTTGAGGTCGGTGCCATTTACAATTGCTATGATTCTTATTTTAGTGATAAGATGCGGGTACTTCCTCGTGGTACACCCGTTTGTTCACCTGGACGAACGGATGTAGGTACCACGAGAAAGTACTGTAAGATTCTTCTAATGAAAGACTTAACGAATTATCAAATTCTTTATAGCATTTATAGCAATCTCAAATTAACTTGGTAATAAGTTTATTCGAATTAGCGTTCGATTTGTTTATAATGAAAATGATTTACGTCATTCCTCAGAACAATAACCAAGTACATTCCAATACCATAATGCATGCCCTTCGTCTTATTTCTAAAGAACGATGAACGTGGCTATTGGGTTTATGGTTGTTTCACACCAGCAGCTTACCTATGCAGTCGTAGGCAGTATATTTGTGTTAACCATTAAATTTTTAACGTATACGCTCGACATTACGCTAAAAACAAATAAGTTTCGCTCTTTAGTGTATCTAATGCTGACTGTATATACATTCCCTGCATCCTTTAATGGAGACGTAGCGGAGCGTCTACGCGCGTCCTAAATACGCTACAAGTTCTTGCGACTTCGTTTTGGGTTGATATGCAACGCAAAAAAACGAACGAGACATTCACTGATATATTACCTCTGTTGCAACATCTGCAGGATTGTTATAAGTAGCTACCGTATTTACAAATTTATTTCGTGGGAGTGGCAAAAGTGGGTCGCGCGACCCAATTGTTGTCTCTTACTTCTTTAAGATGACTGGTGAAAGGTACATAAAAAAAAAACTAACTATTAGAGGCTCGTCATCTATGGAGACTGAGAAAACTATGATTCACTCGGTAATACTACATACATACTAAATACGTAAGGGTTGCCATTTATTGTTAGGGTTTATAGGAATATATTCATAACTAGCTGTGCCCGCGACTTTGTTCGCGTGGATTTCGGAACTTAACAATGTATTTTTTAGTGAGACCAAATGCATTTAACCCTATTTTTTTTCTAAAATAAAAGTAGCCTAACTTACTTCTTATTACATCAGCTACCTGCCAATAAGACCGCCTCACAGAAGGAGGCGACGGCCGCCCATGCGCTCTCGCTCCGAACCATGGATCTCACCAAGGTCGGGAGCGAGAGGTCGCCGCCGATCTCCTCTACGAGGACACGGCGCATCGGCTCCCATGCCGGGCACACCTCCACCGTGTGCTGCACCGTGTCCTCCGGGGCGTCCTCGCAGTGTAGACACCCCGGTGTGTCGATCCGCCTGATTCTGTGCAGGTACCTCCCAAAGCAGCCGTGCTTGGTGAGGACCTGCGTCAGGCGGAAGGTGAGGACGCCATGGCGCCTCTCCAGCCACTCTCTAAAGACGGGTCTTACCGCCTCGATCGACTCACTGGATAAACTAAGCCAAATAGAGCGAACCATGTCAGGTACAACAAGACAGTATTAATACCTCTTCTCTCGGCTCGGCACGTGGCAAGTGGCAAGATCAGTTAACAATGGTGGTATCGAGGTTCCAGTAGAACTCAGGTTTCATCAATCGTGGAAGCTCTTTCCTTGCACCCTTGTCAAACTGTTCAAATTATAGGTACTCACATACTGAATTATGATGACATCGTGGGATGCATAGGGGCTACCTTTCTTTCTTTATATAATGAACCTATCATTATAGAAAGAAGGGTGAGGTTTTCGGGTAATATTTTCTTAAATTACCCAGAAATTTAAAGGTGTTATCTTGGTGGCCAACCGTCCCAGGTCTCAAGAAAAGACCTTAACGCCTTTTAGTCACCTTCTCAGCCTTTTTTACCAAAGTTCATGTGTCTTCAGGTCGCCTTCATCTCCGGTGGAGTCAGTTACTACCGCTCCTGCCACTCCACATCTACACATAAAACACGTCGCTTGCACCTCGATAGAATTGCGTCCCAATCGTCGAAACTTCGCTTTATTTCAAAAATACAAATCATCTGCAACTCTATGTCATGGAGTCATAGCCCACTTGTCTCCACAGCCCCAAATATACCGTTCTCTACCTGCATCAAAAATGTCATCCAGGACTTCCGTGAAGTCCATCGTTCTGGAACCGATGACGCCTCTTATGATCCTTCATAGTCTAAACTTCACACTGACTATCTTTAACGTAAAAATACTATACTTTTTAAAATAAATTTAATATCCGTATTTAATTTCCATTTCTTTGTCGTTCTCTTTTTTAGTTGTCCACAGCTGTCGCTTCACGACACTGTGCGAGCATCATAGTTTTCCAGTGATTTATTTGTTTCTATAGGATGCAGTAATAAACGGGGTACCCAGGAAAAACGATGTTAGAAAAAAAACCGACTCCAAAAAACTCAAAAATAAAACTAATAACTAAAAAGCAAAAAATAAATCTTTTATTATACAATATAGTAGTTGAAGAATATTGAAATCGGTGCCAAGTAAAACATAAAAGTAATATACCTTGCTGCTATAATAGCGACATTGAAACAACGAGTTCACGTAGAAATTGTCGAGTGCGAAGCGGATGCGATATGCGATATGCGTCGGACACGACAAATGCACTTCGCCAATCGTGTCGGTTTATCATTGCATGTTTTACTTGGCACCGACTTCAATATTCTTCAACTACTATATTGTATAATAAAAGATTTATTTTTTGCTTTTTAGTTATTAGTTTTATTTTTGAGTTTTTTGGAGTCGGTTTTTTTTTTGTTAAAAAATTTAATTATTTTACAATTTTGAGTGATGGGTAGACCTAGTAAAGACGATTCTCTTGAAAAACTTTACAAAGGTCAAATGTATGTTGCCCAAATCGAGTGAAAACCTTAGACGGTATTGCACTATGTGATTTTAAAATAAAATAAATTACTTAGCCGACCACATGATGAAAACGCATTACGAGAAATGAAAAGATTAAGACGACTATTGTAACTAATACTGTGATAGTTTTGACTTTTAGAGGTTTAAAATGAGCCCAAACTCGAGGGGTTTACAAGTAGCTACTGAAGAGTTCCACCATATATCTCCTGGCTCCATCATCAGACCCTCTATACCAAATGTTTTATACGAGACTCATCAAAATATATCGAGTGATCCCAAACTCGGAAGTTTTATTCCCTTAACTCTTTACCGTTGAGGAATACTATGACATCCATCATCAGCTCAGCATCATTAAATGATGATTTTCAGACGCCAATACCTAACTTATTAAGAAAAAAAGCTCAAACGGGCATCCATCAATTTGAGGGTATCCCTCGATTTCCCTAGGATCCCATCATCAGATCCTGACTTGGTGATAATGGGACCAAATGGGAAGCATACTCTTTCAAACAAAACAAGAATTTTTAAAATCGGTCCCTAATTGACGGAATAATCGCCCAAACACTATGTAGCTGCTATCAACCATTAAGGAGTTCCCTAAACTGTACTGCACCTGCATCACGGACCTTGCAGTGGCAGTCATTACCCATCTCGGTGTAAAGATCTTGTCAACACAAATAAAATAAGCCCAAACACGAGGTAGTTAAGATGTACCGTTGAGGAGTTCCCTCGATCCTCTGTCGTCTCCATCATCAGATCTGCCCTAAACCTCCATAGTATTGTAGTCTCATCAGATATACACATAAATATTAAGTTTTTACCCCATGCTCGCCTACAATTTTCAAGAGATGCCCTCGATTTCTCAGGGTTTCCACCATCAGGTCCTGACCTGATGACAATGGGACCAAATGACAAGCAAACCCTTTCAAATAAAAAAAGAATTTTTGAAATCGGTCCAGGTGTCTTCGAGAAATCGAGTAACAAACATAAAAAAAAAAAAAAATACTGCCGAATTGAGAACCTCCTCCTTTTTTTTGAAGTCGGTTGAAAACCAAATAAAGAGTATGAAGCGCGCAAAATTAAATTATTTTTTCATTTCATACTTCGCAGTAAACGGTTAGTGTACTGAATTTTTCTGTCTTTCTTCATTCATTCCATAGTTTCGGGAAATATAAATAAATTGAATCGAAAAATCGGTTGTCAAAAAATAACGAAGTTGGTAAGCCCCGAGCGTTTTTGCTAAACTACAGAAGCTACGCAGATATAGATATAACCCGTGCTAATCAAGAAACGGATCTAAAATGTCAGCATCTACCAATATACAATATAAGTACATGATGCAATCTTGCTGGCACACTCATTCCGTTTTTACTAAAGGGCCATTTACATGGAGAAAGTTTCTAGTCTTGAAGGTTCGATTATCGAAAAATATAAAAAAGTTTCTTCATGTAAACATTCGCGATTGTCGCTATTCCGTGTAAGCGACGACCGCCTCGCCATTGAATATTGAACCTCTCCGTTTAAACGAAGCTTAATTATTGAACTTGCATTCAAAACGGTCCAAAACCCTTTGTACGATACTCTTATGGAATTAAAAAAATGTCATACGAGATAGCGTTTATATCTATCTGTAGATCATACTTTTTTTCCCTTGCGGGGGTCGAACCCGCGACCCGTAGAGCAGCAGTCGATCTCTCAACCACTGCACCAACCGCGCTGTCTATCCCAAGTACCTATACCGTAGCACAAACAAAAAGTATTAAAAGTGGACTGATAAATGGTGGACAAGATTGGAATGAGTCACAGAGGAGTGGCTTTAAAAGGAGAAGAATGAATTCATATCTGTCAGCATCAGGAAGGAGAATTGATGTGTACCTATACGAATGATGATGACGAAAAGTGGAATCACACTGATCTGACATAAAAATTAAATGATATCAAGGTAATCTATGTCCGTAACTTCACGAACTACAAAGACATAGGTACAGAAAAAGACCAACATATGGCTTAAAACTATGCCAACCTAATTAACCTATAACTGCTTCGAGGTGTGCTTGCCAGCTGAAATGAAACGAGCGTGAAGCCAATCACGAATAAACAAATAAAGTCGTATTTTGAAGTGGTGATTCAAACAACATCCACTCGCGTAGGCATTGCTCATTCGTTCAAGCACTAGAAACCTATATTCGCCAAAATAGAAATATGACAAACAAATTTTCAGAAACATTCGTGTGACTGCCGCGTTCATTCCGATAAAAATTCTAGAGATCGATCAAACTACACGTTGGTAATAAAAATCGATTCAATATTGATACTTCAAAAATATACACTGCGCAGTGTTTTAGTAAACACTTCGGTTGACTATGTACGTAGTTGAATTATCGACATTTAATTAATTCCGATTACTACCATCTAGTTAATCATTTTTAGTTGGGTCCTGTTCTTTTCTTCCATTCATCTCTATGACTCGGCAATTCGATTGACAGAGACAGAAATATTTGAAAAAGTAGCAAATTTGAATGGTGTTTTATTAATAAATTAATTAATTATGCATGTTTAAGCACTACCAGCCTGGTCACCGCCTACTGAGCACAACACCTAGATACATTCACACAGACCACTTGGAAAATAGGTTATCCTAAACTAAATAAACGATTTAAAAATCTCTTGACCTCTACCAGGATTTTCAGAATCGTGGGCGCCAATTTATATCGAACATACCGAATCCAATCAAATAGGCACGTGTAGCATACACGTGCCTATTTGATTGGATTCGGTATGTATTACGTAGGTATATCTGTTTTTTTATGGACGTTTTCATTATTTATTTTATGGAAAATAAATAATAAAATAAAACGCAAACGTAAATAAAAATAATATACATTACAATTGAATGCCTTACTGTATTTTTAATACATGTGATTGTAGCTGTTAAAAGTTTGTATAGGTTTTTAAAATAATAAATCATAATAGCCCCAGTAGTACAAACTACTACAAATATTGCATTACCGTGAGGGTAATGATTTTCTTTGTGATGAAGCAAAATTCCTAAAAACTCAAATAAGTAAATATATTTTATTTATATATCTTAATATCGCACAATAAATATTCAGTAAGCATTTTGCTTTAATCTATGGTCAAATGATTAGTGGGCTTTCGATTTTTTTTGTTGGTTCTTCAGAGTAAAATATGCACCTAAAGATTAATTCTTCGATCTCGGCCACAATTAAATCACGTAACGGCATCCGTAAAGTGCAGAGGTATTCAAACGTCACGTAAATAACCTGGATTGTTGGCACCGACGCTAACTCCTTTATAACCGTTAGGGACGTAAAGATTAAAATAAACTTTATTGGATGCGAAGACAACTTCTATGACTCGTTGACGAACGATTTCTGTTTATATATTTAAGTCACGTAAAAATATTCCGGATCATTCGACTATGTTATACACATTACTAAAATAGTGTGGAAATCAATCGACGTGAATCATTGTCTAAAATTGGACTTTTGTTTTGATACTCTCACTTTTCGGCTGGCATCGTTTTGCAATTTACACATTCCAATTTCTTTGACCTTTGACCTCTTCTCGGTTGGAATCTTTTCATGAATCTAATGCTCTTCATCTAGTTAAAATTCTCTATGAAAGATTGAAACACGCGTACGCAAACTTCAGAATTCAATATTATATTTTCTTCTACTATTAAATAGGATCCATCGAATTCATCGTAATGAGGGGATTTAGAGTTTCAATTTTGTCCTACACCTACAGTCAATTTTTTTTACAGATACTAATATACATTTGGGATTAAAAATAGCTTCGTTCAAATTTCACTCGAAACACAAGGGACCGATTAACCTAATAAACATATTGGTAGCAGTCCATAATGACTTCATTTACGAGGAAAGGTGTTTTGGCAAGTAACACTATCTTGCAAGTGAATGCCCTTTCGTTTTAAATAGATCTATAAATAAATAGAGAAAAAGAATTTTAAAAAAAATTGGTTTTGCTGTGCTATTTGCAAGATGTTTATGATTATTGCTATGAGCAATTTTTTAGTTGTGTTGCTTAATTAAATATATGTATAGAATCGACAGTCAAAATAGAATAGCTATTAATTTCAATAGCTATTCTATTTTGACTGTCGATTCTTTTCTATTCGTTAACTATGGAAATTACAAACCAATAAAATAAGTTATGTTAACGAAGGGAACTTGAGCCGTTTTTAATTTTTCATGAAGCGTAATATTGAAAGTAAAAGGTCTTTATTGTTTACGGATCCCGAAAAACATTACGTAGCTTGACAATGTTGGCTGTATACTTTTAAAAAATCATTAAACACAGCAGAATGTAGCCACGCCGAAAAAAGAAAACGTTTTGAAATCTAGTAGAAAACCACTGTAAAACTTTGCAGTCACCTCATTCCGAATAAATTAGTTCCAAAATAACAAATATTAATAAGTATTCTTATTAGAAGGAACATAAAGTTAAGAAGCGTCCCAGGCGGCATGGTGACACAAACACATTGGAAAAGCTATCACTAACGATTTCCATCGTGTCCAGTCGGCTGAGTCATTCGCGACGGGGGCGAGGTGGGGAGGGGAACACACGGAAAGCGTTCGGCCCACTTCGCGCAGGTACGAATATAACCGAATACTTTTCCACCTGCGCGTGCGCTGCGCGGTGGAAATCGGGACGCAGGACAGTCGTACACACAGTTTTATCGCTTAATATAATAAAATGATAACTCAGGCGTTATATTTAGGGATTTATTTCTGAAAGTGCAAACGTTTTCTATTAATTAATAGGCACTTACTTAATGTCTCGATGTTTGAACTCGAAGATTTAATATTTTTTTGCGTTTTCTACATAAATATAATTTCTATTTATATATAAATATAAATATAGGTAATACTATAATTTATTGTTAAAATTGCCTTGTATATCATTTCTTAAAATGACGAGTAAACGATTTGATATCTCATATATATCTTGAACATAGTTATATTTATGTGAACGATGAGGATAAAAATAAACTCATCAAATGTTTGCTACTTCAATTTTGATATTTGGAACATTGCAGTTTCTCAACATCAGTACATGCACTCACTGAAATAAATCTATGATTAATATCAGTACATTAGAACATATAAGAAAATATCGTTGACATTTCACTCTCCGCGATGTATATGCCGCAACGAATGCAGGTGTTCTGATTATGAAATATATTTGGATACAGCGCGAGCGCTTTTTAGGAATTTCTATTGTAACTAACCGTTAAGGATAGGAAGAGTTTTTCTTAGAAATACATCTAGTGTTTTATTAAGACGTCAGAACAACATTTCAGGATAAGTATGTATGTGAAAAAAAAAATAAGGACAATAGAAAAAAAGTACGTTTCATCGACTTAGCAATTTTTTATGTTTTGTTTTTGTTGTGGTTTTACAGAAATTTCATAGATTTAGACACAAAAAAAAAAACAAATAATCTAGTTTCATTGCCTCTGGAATTCTGCAGACGGATTACTCAAACAAATATTCTTATCTCTAACGGTTACATTGGTTAACTGTAAGAGATACTTAAAAAATCACCCTGTGTATCTCGCAAACTGGCTGTAAAATGTGTGTAAAATCCAGCTGTGCATATTCATTTTTAAATAACGTTGTTTAAACAATGGTGCAATTAAATCTAAACTTCGTACTAATGTTAAAATAAACAATATGTATGAAACAAATGTTTATATTTAAGCTTTTAAGGTATTCATAGATAGTTACATCTATACAATAGTCTACGAGATATGTGGACACATACACGCAGTGGCGTGCACAGAGTTTTTATACGGGGTAGGCAGAAAATTTTAAAAGCTTACTTACACAAAAATACCTACTGCATGTTGGTATCGGTTCGTCGTCTTGTCGATTAAGTAATGATGTATGTGATTTGCCACCTCAAATATCTTATAGTAAATATTTATCTGAGTTATGTAGGGTAGGCAGTGTCTTTTTGTCTTTATTAACCGCACGCCACTGCATACACGTGGACCTTAGAACATGAGACTAAATCCAGCCTTCTTTTGATGGCCGAGAATCCTATGTTAGACAGACCTATTAGTTGTACCTTTAAAATACAGGATTTGCTGCAATAATGACTTCGTAATATTATATATTTCAACACGTGTAACGGTCAACCAAACAGTTAGACCTGTAATGTATAAATTTCCATAAATAAAATAAATTTAACCCATTACTGTCCTACTGCTGGGCAAAGGTCTCTTCTCAGAATGAGAAGGGTTTATACTTTAGTTAAATTCCACAGCAAATCTTTTTTTTTCTGTTCCAAAACAAGAAATGGGGAAAGTGTCTCGAGCTTTTTGGCTTCACGTTTCTGTAAAGTTGCAACCCAGGGTTCAACATAAAATGTCATAAGTTTTAATTGTGGAAAAATTATTTACGTTACCAAGGTGCGAGTAGGTCTGGTGCCTGAAAGGGTTCCGTACCGTACCCTATGCATACTTATTATTACTTGAGCCAAGAGAACTCCCTTCATGACTAGAGCACCGTAAGTACCTCATAGATTTTGATGATTGAATGAGATTTTAAGTATGAAAGTACGCTTTGAAAAGCAGTGTCATTCTATTGCATTACACTAAAAACTTGATCGTATACTTCGTCGAGAAGACATGGGGTTGTGAAGTAGTATTGAACTCAGACCCGTATGTACAAGGCAAGCGTTCACTCAGTGGAGAGTACAGTAAATCACTAGGATTTACTGTTTGGCCGCATATAAATGGGCAGTCATCGCTTCAGTTACCATGGTGGGTGTCCTGATGCACAGAGCCCTTATGGTTGCCATAAGCAAGCTTATCGTTTGTATCATATCGTATGGCCATTACCAGCCAAGCAACTTGTGACTGTTATATGTGCCCGTAGAATCTTATCATTCAATTTATAGAAATAAGTAAAATAATACTTTTCTTAGCGACTGTACGTCACTTTAGCAGTTCGATTTTAATAATGTCCAATCAAAACAATCCAAATGTTCGGCTATTTTTCCAGTTTTGATGATATAGGTCATTTATATTTTTTAAACGTCTTTGACAAAATTTGTTGGTGAACTTGCTATCATGTCGAAGTTGGAGTTGATTCTCAGTTGTACAGGTTGATCACGATAGCTTCCTTTACCGTTATCTCATGATAACTTATTCATGACTTAGGTACATATTACTATATGAGTACGTATACTCATCACCAATGCATTAACGGTTAAAACAGCGCTGCAGGTGCTTAGGTATGTTTTAGTTATCAAAAAACAAAAAACAAGGACTTGTGTCTCGCTTGGTTTTTGGTCCAGGCTTTCATAGTAACTGAGATCTGTCTCAGCAGAGAGAACATTAACAGGCTGAAAATCAGTACTGTGCTTATGCCCACAGTAAATACTGAGCTGGATTCCTTGCCGCATACACCGATCTTATCTTTTGTGTGTTATGTGTGTGAACAAAATAAATGGTTGAAATGGCTTATGATCACTATGGTTTAAACTTCCTTATGCATGGGTAGTAAATCTTTTAATGATGTGTGTGCTATTTACATTTAGTATATCAGCAAAACTAAAGAAATAAACATGTAGCTAGATAGTATATTATCGCAAATAAGGATATTATTGTATGTGATAGAATTTAATAAAATTACACTGAAATTCTATATACCTACAATACAACCTCGTGTGTGAAATAGAAATAAGTATTACTGAAATCTTTGTGTGTGAAAATAATAATGATAAAGCATAAAAACAATATTTCTTTAACAATATATCGTCAAACATTGCTTATAACTATACTTATACATATATGGTCTACGCCAACAGCTACGAAGTGCTACGGCGCATCCTAAATGCGATGCATTGCTCATACAAGCTATGTCCATATGTTTTTCCAGTGAAAATATATGAATTTCTATGTAGACTTGCTAATATAAAGAAAAAATGAAAACTGGTCTCCAGAACCATCGCTACGAAATTCCACTAAACTTGTTTTAATATTGAAATTCATGTCTTACTCTCAAGACCAACCGACAAAATTAGATTTAATTAATGTTTGTAAACAGAGCAGTCGTCGGTTGTTAGGGGTTAATTTAAAGAGTACAAGAAGTTCATTGTTAAGTTCAGTCGATTGGTGGCATTTAGCGGGGCGCGGGCGCCTGCCAGGGACCGACAGGAATCCAACAGGAAACGCCTGGACCCGACATCATCGCCCACGACTCTACTTGTTTACAACAAGTCTGTGTACCGCCGATTACACCGCGCTGCCCCAAATGCATCGCTGCACGATAAGAGTATTTAGGACGTGAAGGTTTTCGCCAAATTTTTGGGCAAAACAAATAAAAGAGAACCGCGACGGCGTCAAGACGGGCGTGTCTATAAAAGGCTGAGAGGGGGGTGCGCGGGGGTGGTAACACGATCCGCGAGCTCCAGCCGGCCGGCCGCCCTGGAGAGCCGCGCGGGCGCGCAGGCAGGCCGCGGGCGCGGGGAGGGGTTGCGGGGGCGCGGGGCGGCTGCTGATGCGCGCGCGCCGCCCGCTCCCGCTCTCACTAGTCGAACGGTGCCCGACCGGTAACGTAGCGCCGACTGCCGATCGAGAGACGAACCAGCGACAATGTCCGCCGTGGCGAAGACTTCTAAATACACCTACCGCAGCAGCGGCGGTGGCACCACCGACGTCAACATCGAGTACAGCACCGACCTGAGTGCTCTCTCCAGGCTGGAGGTACCGGCTCCATCGACAAAGTGCAGTGCTTGTGAAGTGTTTGCGGAAACATGATAGAGTATATTGTATTTTTCAGGACAAAATCCGTCTCCTCCATGATGATCTGGAATCCGAAAGGGAGCTGCGTCAGAGGGTAAGCTGATCGAGCATGCGAAATGTGATACGGCGTGTGCGCCGGCCATACAGGGCGCGCGCGCCGCTCAGGTGTAGGCGGGGCGCGCCTTCCGCAACACCTCTATTAATACCGCCCGCCCTACGTCTCCGCTTGCATTTGCACCCTCATTAGTGGAAATATGCACACCCTTATGCAATTAATGAATTCATCATTTTAAATAAATTTTTAATTTCCTAACAAAACAAAAGTTTAAAATATTCTTTAATGCTTTAATAACTAACTCATTCAAGAAAAGATATATTAATAAATGTGTTTTAATAACAAAAGTAATAATATATAAATATACGGATATTAAAAAAAAACAGTGTTAACATTTGTGCAACAATATTACTGTGTAAAAGGATTGTAGTGACCTTAGATATTCTGTTTCCTCATATTGTGTTCAAATCCGTATCATGAAGTTCAATATCATAGCCATGGAGGACGTCATACATGATATGTCAGAAATTGTTCAGGAGTGACATCTGATCAAGCTTTGCGCATTCTATTTCTGTTACGTGGTTGCGTCCACATAGAATGGCGAGCATTCGTCGCGCATGCGTACTGTACGCAGCCGCGGATCAGACTCGCGGTTGCCGGCGCCCGCACACTCCGCGATATATTTAGCTCTGTAGCGAAAGCATTCTCTGAAATCTCAACATCTCGCCCTCCGGTCTCACTTTTGAAACTGGGCCAAATGATGCTCGTTCCCGTTGAGAATGCCACAATATTGAAATATAATAATAGACCGCGGTATGAGTAGCGAAAATATCCGAATTAGTCAGACCTGCCGTGAGACATAAACCGTTTCTTATTTTAGATGGGTACAATGCTGAAATATTCGAAGGACGACTTACCCAGAAACCTGGTATTGCATAATGGTTGAACAAACATTTTTATGCAAAAGGTACATTTTTAGGAAAGTCATCACTTATGGTTAATAATGATGCACAATATCTTGTAGTAGTTTTTGTATCATTTCAATTTCAAATTAAAATTTCCAAAGTTATGGACAACATGGAAACGTGGTAAACATGTCAATATAACGACATACCTGTAACTCAACAAACATTAAATAACTCCTTGCGCGAAAATAACATACTCATTTAACAATCATCAACAACTTAGGACTAACATCATGGCAATTAAAATGGAACTACAAACATTTTTGGTACAATTATTAATAATTTCCAGATCGAGAGGGAGAAGGCAGATTTGAGCGTGCAAGTTATCCAACTTTCTGAGAGGCTGGAGGAAGCTGAAGGCGGGGCCGAGAGTCAGGTAGATATTCCAAACAATTACTTACTAATTTTGACAAAAATATTCTATAATAAGTAAACATTGAAAGAACGGTAAGAATAGATACATAGTAAGAGCAAATAGAAAAAACAACTTGAAGATGAACACAAGAAATTATAATATACAGATATGGTTAAATTGAAAATATATAAATTAGCGAAGAAATTAAGATTTAGATAGACTGACAGGAGGAAAAATTATTACTAAATATAAATAATTACACAAAGGTACACCAAGTTTAAGCAAAGAATGCAATTTACGATTAAAAGTATGATTAAAACAAAGATACGTGGAAGAAGAAAGATTACAACTTTAAGGAAGAAAAAAGAACATAATCAAAGGAAATGGAAAGATGGACAGAAAATGGAATAAAAAAAAAATGAATTCGAAGACATAACATTAATTTTATAGCTTTGCGAAATTACATATTTGTAAGTTGACACTGCGAATTAATGCTAAGCGATATTTTTTATGTTATATAATTGTATCTATTTCAGGAAGAAGTAAAACAAATCAATCGTTAAAATTTCACTTTATTGCAATTTAGAAACTTAATTTAAATGTTGTAAATCTATCATAATAAAGGTTAAGGTAAAATTATCAAAAGCTATAAGTTATAATCAATATAACTCGCCCACCTGAAATAAATTATGGGCGAATTAAATTATATCTATGAAAGTAAATTTAATAAATATATTATCGAATTTCTAAAATCAGTTTCGTGATGTTATTTACTTAATTAATTAATATGACAAGAATGAAGTCGTAGTTTACTGCGAAAATAATTTTTCAAATGTCCACCCCAAAATTACCACATTTTTGGGGTAGTATTTGAAATGGTGCCATACATTTTTCAGTTCGAGATCAACAGAAAACGCGACACCGAACTTACCAAGCTCCGCAAGCTACTGGAAGATGTCCACCTTGAGTCCGAGGAGACCGCCCACCTGCTCAAGAAGAAACATCAGGAGATCGTCATTGACTTCCAGGAACAAATCGACCAGCTTACCAAAAGCAGAGCCAGGTGAGGACACACTGCCTATCCTCTACATACTTTTTATCATCGTTATACTAACTAAAGAATGTTTCAATGTTTACTATATGATAATTAATATAAGATAATGCTATGCGAAAACTATTGCGAATATTGCTGTGCGTCTATGACACTACACTAATACATCACCTGTGAGACGTCGACCTACATCATACAGAAAATATTATGGATTCCCGTAATTGCAACAAATATTTCTTTGTTGTCAGGTCTGAGAAGGAGAAGTCCAAATTCCAAGCTGAAGTTTACGAGTTGTTGGCCCAAGTGGAGAACGTGACCAAGGAGAAAATCACCATCTCCAAGACATGCGAGAGGCTCGAAATTAACATTAGCGAACTGCACATTAAGATCGAGGAGTTGAACCGCACCATTGTGGACATCACCTCGCACAAGCAGCGATTGTCTCAGGAGAACGTTGAGCTCATCAAGGAAGTTCAGGACCTTAAGGTAAAATTATATTTCATTAGATTGCTACTAGTAATGTGGATTGTATAGTTAGCGATATAAGTTGATTACCATTTAGTTGAGTATTTTGAAATAGTTTTTTTCAAAAAAGATAATTATTGTTCTTATCTGACCTTCTTAATAGTTAATAAAGTTACGCTATTCTATAACAATTAATTACAGAAAGGAATAAAACTTGAAAGTATTCATTCATTTAAAAAAAACTTGAAATTCCCTACAAAGACTTGACATTTGAATACGATGACTATTGCCGCTGACTATTCATGGACATTCTTGATATTCTTGTTAACTCTTCCAAGTAAACTAAATATTTTACCACTACTAGAACAACGGATGAGATTCGACTCAGCTCTTCTCGCCAGTAAAACGCCATTGGGCCATTGGAAGTTAATTTTTTTTTGCTGTACTACATGTCATAGTATCTGTACTAACAAAATTGGTCATACTTTTCAGGTGAACATTGAGAATGTGGTGTACCTTAGGAGCCAGTTGGCCAGCCAACTCGAGGACTCTCGCCGCAGGCTTGAGGATGAGGAGAGGAGGCGTTCTATGCTTGAAGCCAGCCTCCACCAGGTAAGACATCACAGAGGAAGTTGAATATATAGACGTGTATAACCATTTCACTAAGACTTATTTACTACTCTACTAAGGTTATTACTGGTACAATGTAACAGCTTGGAAATCAAGACCACTGCCCATAAGTGGGATACCACAGGATACTAGTAACAGTTGTATTAATTAGATTATAACAAACAAAAATGTAGTCTTATCAAATCGCACAAAATCTTATAAATTTTCTATACATATATCCTTATTTTCACATAAAACTTATATTCCAAATGTATTTATTTAAAATCTAAAATATTTTACGCACCTACAGGTTGAGATCGACTTGGAGTCCGTCCGTGTCCAGCTTGAGGAGGAATCTGAGGCCCGTTTGGACCTGGAACGTCAGCTGGTCAAGGCCAATGGCGAAGTCGGCCACTGGCGCTCCAAGTTCGAGGCCGAGGCGTCTGCTAGGGCTGAAGAGATCGAGGAGATCCGCCGCAAGTACTCCATCCGCATCCAGGAGCAAGAGGAACAGATTGAGACCCTTATCGTTAAGATCAACAACATTGAAAAGCAGAAGTCCCGTCTGCAGAGCGAGGTGTGTATTGAAAACATAAAATTTCAATAAGATCTAAACATACTTGAATTCAAGTGTGCCAAATTGTAGCTGGTAAAACTTCCATTATACGCTTGAGACATAATTTTAGGTACTAATCTGATAAATGACACAGGTTGAGGTGCTCATCATCGACCTGGAGAAGGCCAACGGAACAGCTCGGGAGCTCCAGAAGAGGACCGAACAGCTGGAGCGTGTCAACATCGAGATCAAGTCGCGCCTGGAGGAGACCGTACAGCTGTACGAGCAAACCCAGCGTGACCTGCGCGTCAAGGTCACTGAGATCCAGCGCATCTCCCACGAGCTCGACAAGACCCGTGAGCAAAAGGATGCCCTTGGCCGCGAAAACAAGAAACTGGGTGGTAAGTTGTCATTGTCAATAAATTATTTTATATATGTAGATACTTTTCAATCAAAGAAAGGTAATGTATTAAAGTTAGCTAACACTAGTGTTATTATATTATATTTCCCCCTCTCCTCCTCATTTCCCCCATCCCTTCTGTTTTTTTTTATTATATTCCAAATTCTGGTCTATATTTACATAAAACTTATTCTGAAAAAGCCAATTCATTACTGTAAATAAAACTTTTTTTTCTAGACTTTTGTAGTAGTTTTGAGTTTTTTACCGACTTCTACTTCTTCTACTTCTTCAGTCCTGTGACCATCAAAATTTCAATATCGATGTTTAATATATTCTTCAGAACTAATCAAGGTATTGTTAACAGATGACTTGCACGACGCACGTTCCAATCTCACGGAGTTGACCCGCCGTCTTCACGAGCTCGAGATCGAGCTGCGCCGTCTTGAGAACGAGCGAGAGGAACTCACCGCCGCCTACAAGGAAGCTGAAGCCGTAAGTGCCTTTATATCTATATTAAGGACCTTTCACTTCACTCTGTGACGTGGCGGACGGCAGAATCCATCACGCCTTACTAGGACATTTAGAGTGACGAGATCGCAGATATCTACAATTTATCCGTGACAGACTCTGTCTCGCTCATCCGCTCACGAACAATCCGCATCACACAGTAAAACCCCTAAAGTAACTACTGTTGACAAGCTGACTCCTTGAAAAGATCATTTTAATTTTCTGAGATTTTATGACATGACATGAAACAAAAACCAAAACACCAGTAAAAATATTTGCAAGTAGTAATTCATTAATCAGTGCTGCAATAATGAATAGGACAATCCAGGTTAAATATCTTGTTTACCTATACAGAACAGTCACTGAAAAGCTCGTTATTTAAATGTATTTGGATTTTCTCCCCAATCGATTTAGACTTCGAAATTTTTAGACCACCGATGGTCAAAAACAAAGAGTTATACAAAAAGAAAGAAAAAGGTTTGATTGTATCCTTGTTAGTTCAACTTAAAGTCAAAGTTAAGTCTTGATAACCAAACCACAAACTAAACACTTTTAACTGAAAAATTACCAAAATGTTTCAGGTAAAATAAAATACAGTATAGTTAAGACTTATATAGAAAAGAACACAAACTATACTACTAAGTACCTATTTTGATAAGCGTGGTGAAAATCTACCATGGGCTATCCTCTGCCTGGGAGGGCGGAGAGTTACACTTAAGTTTGAAAAAAATATCAAATTACTTCGAACCAAATAAACGCATAACCAAAGCAACGACTCATTTGACAACCGTAATTAATAGGTCATTCTTGTTCAGATTGTAAGCAACACTTTGGCAGCCAATCAGCTATTAAACACGATACTAGCAGACATGCCAGGGTTCCGTAAGATCTATAAATAGTACTTATATTTATAGCGTCGAGAACAATAGGTTATTCACACGACAATTCCGAAGCTATATAGTAAAAATGATTACTTTTACCTCTTACTTTTTGAACTAAAACAAATCGCGGTGCTTCCATTGTTGGAATATCTCGAAATACGGAAATCGCCTTATATGAAGAATTCGCAATGAAAGACATTCGCTTGTTTGGTTATCAAAGTAAAATAAGACGGCGCTCGTGGTTCAAAATGTGAAAAAGTAGTCAGATGATAGTAGTTGTGCAGTAGTGTCTCCTATTATTGAACATATAGCGTAGGTGTATGCATAAATATATACCTGCAGTTCTGGCAGTGGCTCGAGTTCGCAACGTACATTACTAATCCTGAATTAATCGACTCCTTACTGGAATATTCGACAATGTTTTTCCTGACTTATTTAATTAGACGAGATAAATTCGACAAAAATAAGTGGCTGTACTATTTTTGGGCACAAAAATGTGTACCCGTAGCGACATTTAAAAGTCAGTTTTAGAAGATCTAGTAATCATATAATTTTTAATGAAAAATGAAACATTTCACAATTAATACATTTTCTATAGTTTCTTTTGAATGCAGCTACGTATATATCCTTGTGCACGTCACTGTAATGAATACTTATCCATTTGACAAAAATCTGCTTGTTGTACTAGGGCCGCAAAGCTGAGGAGCAGCGTGCTATGAGGCTGGCCTCTGAACTGGGCCAGTTCCGTCACGAGGCCGAGCGCCGCCTTCAGGAGAAGGAAGAGGAAATCGAATCCATCCGGTGAGTACTTTTACTTTCCAGTAGATCTATCTGTAACACACAAAAATTAAATCAACTACATTATGATAACTCTCTTAAATAAATGTGAACATAATAATCTCAATACAAAGAACTTTAAACTCGGTGCAGAATTGTGGTTTGATGTCAATGTAAACGTACATGGACTGTAATAATTGTGAATATATTATGTAAAGTTTCAATACATACTCACTTAGAAAGGCTATGCTAATGTTTACACTGATGATGTCCGCGTATGACTGAAGTATCATCACACACTGCACTCGGCAATCGCCAACTCGGAACTACAAATTATCTGTATCTTTCAACGTTTGCTCCCCACCACTTCCCCGCGCTGACTGATGGGTGACATCCAATCACGCAATCAACAATCACAACCATGACACAATTATAACATGGATCCACGCCAATTAAAGATTGATAATATGCTTTTAAATTCACAACATATAGAAATAATGTCCCATTCAAAACTGATCATATTAACGGTTGATACGTTTCGAGATTAATGAAATCTAAATATAAACAACAAACTTCCGACTGAGAACGAATCGAACCAAATGCAGTTATGCATTAAGTTTATTTCGTAGAATTGGCACGAATTCCATTTATATATAACCGCGCCCCTGATTGGTGCTTATTATTGGTAATACATGCAAGCTTTGGCAATAAGTACTATTGAAAATGTACAAAAGACGATGCTCATTTTCTCGCGCCCCTAATAACGCAACCTCGGCCCCTGGCGGCAGACGTTGGGGTGAGTGCGTATCAATCGTAACGAATCGATGCAAGTCGTATATCTCTCATCATGCCGCCAGTTAAAGTGCCTAACTACAATAAGTGGAACAGACCACCCACTGCAATATACGAAGATAATTATGGCTACGGCATCAATTTTTATCAGCCGATGATAGACTATATAAGCGCTAAAGGACAAGGTGTTGCTACCAAGCCCCCCCATCTGCCGTGGAACAACGAGCGAGGATTAGACAAATACAGAGTTGATAAGCCGATACAGACGTACTCTGAATCGGACGTGATAAGACTGTCGCATGAAGCCGCAGAGCAAGCGAAACGAGATCTTAATTCTCATAGTATTGTTAAAAGATCGCCCTTCTCAGTGATTGCTACTGCAGACGCTGCGAATGTGACAAAGCATGTTGGTGTAGAAAGTGCAACGGCTAAAGCTAGGAAGAAAAAAATGGAGAGTGAAAAATATAAAATAGAGAGACAAAAAAAGAGAATGGACGAAATAGAAAAAGAATTGGTGTTATATGAAAAAGAAGTAAATGTGGGTGCGGAACTGAGAGGAAAGGCAAAAATGTATAGAGGTAAATCGGCTAAGGCAATCGCGCAAACTCTTCTAGAAGAGAGTAGAAAAAATGTTGATGAAGACAGATCAAATAAAATGGAGTTTCGTGGTAAAAGGAGCCTTATTGACAGAAATTTGTCCCAAATAACTCAAAACGTGTTATCACATGCAGTGGCACAGTCAAAAATTTCAAGTGCATCAGCTAATATATTATCAGACACAATGACTGAATCTATTCATAGAGCTATACGAGAAACATCGCCCTCTACATGCATCGTGAGGATCAGCACAGAATTACCGACAGTAAATGACTCATACTTGCAACCTTTGAACGAACTGAAACAAACGATAAAACAATTTGACGAACTAAATACTTGCTTTATGATTGACAGGAGGTAAAGTATTTTTTATTTATTCTAGGATTATAGTTGAAAATGAGTAGATTTTAGTGTAAATTCAGTATATTAATTTTCATTGTATTGTCAACAGCAAGCAGACCAGCATCGAGATCGAGCAATTGAACGCTCGCGTGGTTGAGGCCGAGACCAAGCTGAAGTCTGAAGTCACCCGCATCAAGAAGAAGCTGCAGATCCAGATCACCGAGCTTGAGCTGTCCCTTGATGTCGCCAACAAGACCAACATTGATCTCCAGAAGACCGTCAAGAAGCAGTCTCTGCAGGTAATTCTTACAACTCATATTTTAGTGACTAAAATTGTATAACGTAGATTAATAACTCACATCGGTATTAGTATCTAAAGATTGCCTGTGGGTGAAATATCAAAACATATCATAGCATTACGCCTGTATTCCCCGAAGGATTAGTCAGAGATGGACTATTGTACACCCACATTTCATCGATGCTGTTATTATGATTAGGCGAACCTATTGCCATCTACGGGGCACAGTTCCGGACTGCGTGTTACTGAGAATTTCCATACAGAAAAACCGAATAACACTTTGCCCGACCGGTAATCGAACTCAAGACCTCACGCTCAGGAATCGCACTTCCACCAGACCAATGAGGCAGTCTGTGATGAGGCAGAAATATGAAAACTGTTATCATAAATCGAAAATTAGACTATATGAAAAGAGAAAATTGTGGCAATCTTCTTCCAAATGACTTATGACACGTATTCTATGGATATTCTAGCTCACCGAGATCCAGACCCACTACGACGAAATCCAGAGGCAGCTCCAGGTGACGCTCGACCAGTACGGCGTCGCCCAGCGCAGGATACAGTCCCTCACCGGCGAGGTCGAAGAGATCCGTGGCAACTACGAGCAGGTCAGTTTGAATCAATATTATAAATACTTATACCATGCAATTTTACAGTTTCATTTGACTTTCATGCAGCGATATCTTCCTATCGAGACCCCAATAAAACAAAATGGCATTATATTTAGCTAAAGTTAATTTGATCAATAATTATCTCACTTCAATAGAGGTACCAATTTCATGTGAAATTATAAATAGGCACAAACCTTTCCTTTTTATTACTTTGACGTCTGAGAACTTTAAAGTTCAGAAAGGAAGTTCTAAAGAACTGATGACTGACCTTACAAAATTTGTTTGACTCAGGCCCTTCGCGCTAAGCGCACCGTCGAGCAGTCGTACGAGGAGGCGGTCACCCGCATCAATGAGTTGACCGTGATCAACGTCAACCTGTCGAGCAGCAAGGCTAAGATCGAGCAGGAGCTCGGTGCCGTCGCTGCCGACTATGACGAGATCACCAAGGAGCTGCGCATTGCTGACGAGAGATACCAGCGCGTCCAGGTACAAACTCTGACAATTCAAATGTACCAACACTGCTAAACACTTGAGGGATAACGCGATTTCGTATTTTTTATTGTTTGCTTTTGATACCTGTGTTCAAGAGCAGAATAAAAAAAATGCGTTTTACCATAAACACTTACCTTCTATAAGACTGTAGTAACATTAGCAGATCGACACCAAACCTTGTACACTACATACCGATATTCCGGCAAATACTTTAATGAAATATTAAATTTAATACCATATTTTATAGACTGAGCTGAAACACACCGTTGAGCACTTGCACGAAGAGCAGGAAAGGATCGTCAAGATAGAAGCTGTCAAGAAGTCTCTCGAGATCGAAGTCAAGGTATGCTGATATTACTTAATCTCCACTGAACGCTACTCGATTTATAATAACCAATTACTACATTATAATTCTGTCTTTTTAATGAGACTTGATAATTAAAGAAAGCATAAATAAACAGTACTTAAATCCAAATAAATTAAATTTCAAGAAATCTTTCTTAGTTCTACGTATCTCCCACGAATCTTATATTTTCCTCTTCTTCTAGAACATCTCCGTCCGTCTGGAAGAGGTTGAGGCCAACGCCATCGTTGGTGGCAAGCGCATCATCAGCAAACTTGAGGCTCGCATCAAGGACATGGAACTGGAAATGGATGAGGAGAAGAGGAGGCACGCTGAGACCATCAAGATCCTCCGCAAGAAGGAGCGTCAGCTCAAGGAGGTTATGATCCAGTGCGAGGAGGACCAGAAGAACATCATCCTTCTGCAGGACTCGCTTGAAAAGACCTCCCAGAAGGTCAACATCTACAAGAGGCAGCTGGCAGAGACGGTACGATCTTTTCCATATTTTAATCTAAGGATATTTCCTCGAAAAAGGAAACTCATTCTTCAGGTCAGAACTAGGACTATCAATGAACTTCTGTCAACTTTTATTAGCGCCAATTTGCTATTTTATCAGCATCGGAGACTCTCATTATCATTCTCTAATAAACACGGAGGTGTAAACTATCTTTTTTTTTTGTTTAAATAAAGGACATATAAATTTACTTGCATACTAATAATTTTGTCTGCCAACAGGAGGGTATGTCCCAGCAGAACGTGACCCGGGTGCGACGATTCCAACGCGAGCTGGAAGCCGCCGAGGACCGCGCCGACTGCGCCGAGAGCAATCTGTCCCTGATCCGTGCCAAGCACCGCACCTTCGTCACCACCTCTACCGTGCCCGGCTCCCAGGTCTACCTGGTGCAGGAGTCCCGTGCTATAAGCTCGGAGCGTATGTGAGCGCCCCACCCAAAGCCCCACCACACCAGCATTTCTCTCCACCAGTCGATATAGGGGCGCAATTCCGGTCGGGTAAAATAAGCCTAGTCGTTCATTAAGTCATGTACAAAGCGGTAGATGGCGCCAGTGCACGTGGCATTGTCCACGTACAGTGGTGCCCTCTATGCGCTGGCGACGAGTCGGGACGGGCGCTCGGCGCTGCGGCTCGCCCTAACGTTGCCGTGTCTCCGCACTACTCCGGCCAAACGCCGACCGCTCGTCCCAATGGACGTTTTTAAATGTAACGCTAATTCAACCAAATAAAGGAACCAAAAACTTTAAGCTTTTTTTTTCAATATTTTTCTAATATAAGGTCACCGGCGCTATAGAATACAATGTCGTTATATACCGTAATTTAGGTGCAGTAGTTTAAAATAAAAGAATTATTTTATATTATTATTTATTAATTGTGCAATACATATTGTACGTTTGTAACTGTAACTTTTAATATTTAAAAATAAATGCTATTTATGTTAAAGAAACAAAAAAAGCAATAAAACTTCAAAAGTAGCTTGGATTTTTATTTCTACCAGTTGGAGCACAAGAAATCGAATATGATAAAGAAACAGAGTACCTCTTTAATCATTATGAATTCAGCCAGCATAGACCACATAATATAAGTAACCACACTCGGCCCTCTGCTTTCTTTACCTAGTTTTCTATCGTACCCCCCTGTAGTTTATTAATAAAAATCAATTAAGTGTTAAGATTTCCAATACCATAATATTGTAGACTTTATCGAAGTGAGTGTATGCCACCAACAAAATAATTATTATTCAATTATTCGACAAAACAATACGAAACAGATTAACGTATGTTGTAAAAAAAAGAAAAACTTGTAGGTACGAGTATTTGGTCTCTCTAATGTGAAACTAAATGCTTATCATTGGTGATAGTTTATTGATCTAAGAAGACTACTATTAACCTTTGGATGAAGAGAACCTATCTTTAAAAGACTGCGTTTATCCACTTAACAAATGTTCTTAACGACGTTACTATAAAATACAAAATGATACTTCAAAATATAAAATATCCCCTGGCATCTGGAATATGGTTGGACTCCAGAGAGAGGAACCTCCCAAAAATACGAGCCGTGGCCAGACGTACCGCTTTCTACACCAACTTCCAGAGATTGTTGGTCCAAATCGCCTAACGATAGCCTCTTTAAGTGGTGTTCGTGGCTCTTGGCTATTGAGTCATTGTCAGTTACATCTATAGACATAATGATTGCTAAGTCCACATCGACAACCCAAGTCGAAAATCTCGTATACCAACCTCAAGATAAAGTATTCAATATTTTTTTCTTAAAAATATTATGTTTTCTATAATTATTTCTTTACAGTGCGTGCGTTTTCAAACACCAATTGTCACCTGTATAAACACTCAGATCCAGTACAACGATCTGTAGGCCATACAATTATTTGTATCGTGCGGAAATCGATCCCGCGACACGTAGCACGGCAATCGATCGCACAACCACTACGCCTACCGTGCTATTCGTTTTTGCTTAATAATTGTTATGTTGTTAGTTATAGCCAGTAAGTAGATACGTTGTCTACTCTAATTCGGTTCCCAGTCATCGAAGTTGTGTGAGCAGTGGAAACACGGAGGACGCAACATCAACCCATCCAGCACTGTAAAACCAGTAGTTGCTACGAAACCCTAATGTTATTGCCTGTAATCTTTTGAACCGCATTTTTTTTTACTGACTGAACATTATGAATCTTATGCAACGATTCTTATAAAAAAGGTTTGATATGTTATGGAACAACAATATTAATATAACATTAACATTCTGAATGTAGGAAAATATAATTGCTGGACAATACAAGTTAAAGAATGTTACCGAAGATGCAACGCACTAACATTAACAGGTTCAACTTATCAATGTAGAAAGCGTCTGTCCGTATTTACATTTTCACTGATTGGAAAGTAGACATTAATTACTGGATAAGGCGAATCAAGTAAATGGAATGTTTGGGCACGTTAATTACTTTCATAGTGCATTTCTATGACTTTGTAGGAATATAACCCCGATATAAGATAAACTTAGTCGTCGTTATCGTGCTGCTAATAGTTCTAATGCCCCGGATCAAATATTTTATAGGTTCTTTGATCTTGGTAGTGTTCACTAGTTGTTATGTGAAGTTTGGCAAAAACAACTGAATAGTCATATGAATTTGAGGCTGCAGTTGGAAGAAAAAATTCAATGATTAGGTCGAACCTATCTAATGGTGAAAGATCATTTGTCTATTTTTTTATGCGATAGGCGGCAAGCGAGCATGCGGGTCGCCTGATGGTAAGCGATTACCGTCGCCCATGGACACCCGCAACACCGGAGGAGTCAAGTGCGTTGCCGGCCTTTTGAAAAGGAGTACGCTCTTTTCTTGAAGGTTTGAAGGTCGTATTGGTTCGGAAATACCACAGGCGACAGCGACATTTTAAACGTATCATCGTAACGAATCTACTTTCTTTTGTAGTAAGGATGACACACATACATATTTTTGTAAGTTGAAATCTTGATCTCAAGAATAAAATGTATTTTCATGCGTAAGTCTGATCATCGTATATTTTGAGAAATTATTTGGACAATAGTAACTTTAATATGGATAAGCCCTTGGTACATCGTTGTTAGTAATCGGCAGACCGTAGTCGAAGCCAAACCTGTTCCCAAGCCTCGGAGTAGGAGCTGGGGAAGTCAGGGGATGCAAATCCTATCTAGCACTACGTGTCTCGCCAAGAACAATATAAGCAACCCGTGCTGCACACAACTTCCAACATCATTTTATTCTACATCTGGGCAACATATTTTTAAAATCTATGGTGGAATAGTACGTTATTGGGGTTCTGAGGATCTGTAGTTTATTGTTTTAAAACTGACTGACTAAAAATATTTAATTGGTGATTTTATTTCGCCGTAATTATCCGAAATTTGATTTTAATCAGGTTTTTCCGACGGAATGATATCCTTTTATTATTTAAATAGGGTACATGGCCACTTAAAAACGTCCTTTGGCCATAGAACAACGTAAAATACGTATCTTGGGTCTGTAATTTAAAAATATTCTGGTAAGCACAGTTTTTGTAAAAGGCGCAAAGGAACACTCACACTTCACATTCATTGCATGGGAAATTCCTGGAACTAGCGGTTTTGGATTCAAAGTAATGGATTTCGAATTGGAAACCCCGTTAAGTAGCTGGTTCTGGGTATCATACTAATATTTATGATAGTCTTTGCGGCAGCAGCCCAGAAAGTCTAACAACTGGTCTAACCTTAGAGTATCAGTGTCTCCCAGTAATTGGAAGGCGGAGGTCAGTTGCATTTGATTATACTGGGAGTCGAACCCAACATAGTTAAGATAAGGTGGCGATAGCATCAGTAGTCGAATCTGTTAATTTTGTAAAGTTCGGGTCGTGAAACCTTGGAACAAAAATTCGGTCTTTTCCCCTTTACTAAAAGTAAAAACCTGATTAATTATTTTAATATTTAGTTTAATAACCTTAGCACATTCAGTGTAAAGCTCTAAATAAAAAACTTGTTTTCTAGATTTGGAGACAAATATACCCAACGATTTAGATGTAGGTACCGAAAAGCTATTTTAAAGTATATTATTTACCTTCCTCTAAAATATTGAAACTATCATACTCCAATGCTTTCTATAATAGCAATAGAAACTAAACAAATTGAGGAACGGTGTGGTAAAGTGAATGAAACGTCAGATACTCGCCGTCGCGTCGTATCGTTTACGTCTCGCACGAACTAAAACTGTCGGTATCGGGGCAGCGAGTCACCAGACGCCGCCCGCCCAGTCGTCGGCCGCCCGCCCTGCAGCGCACGCGCATCTTCACGCCACATCACTACAGGTCAGTGAATTAACTTGCATTTTTAACTAAAATACACTCGTTTGTACCAAGACATGCGATCTACAGACCAAAAAAATGTTCGTCACGCTATCCGCATCAACACAGTATAAATTTTATTTTAGTACCGCACTATATTCGATGCATGTCGTCCGGACTGAATGTGTAATTAACCAAAACGGCATTTTGTATAAGCATTGCAACACTTTTTAGATAAACATGCGTCGCACGAAAATAACTTGACGTCACAATTTACAATGATAAAGTGAATCGGCATCGTTTGATATTTAAGGACAATCACGTGGCTAGCTTTGTATCCACTCGGATTTCGGATTTCAACTCGGTTCAATTTCAGTTCCATTCTATGTATCGGATATTATTATCAAATGTCAAAATAACTCATCATTGTTGTGTACGTAATCTTGGTCAATACTACAACAGTTTTCCGATGCAATAGTTTATGTCTAACATTTAAGGCAGTTACTTAATAAAACTTAATAAACTATAAGGTCAGTTTAATTTCGGAGTTCAGTAACCTACTTTGAATAAAGCAATGATAAGATATAGTCGGTTCTTGTTATCTTTCAAATTCTTTCAAAATATTTAACATGCTACTTTCTGACACAACAGATGTATGTATATATTTTGAATCTGTGATACATCTTAAAATCTCATTTACATGTGCAACACAGTGAACTAATTACATAGGTCTATTAATATATCGACTTGGTTTTAATTTATAAATCGGTAATTAAAGCCGCTAATTACAGCCAAGTGTTGATGCACCCATCGAAAGTACGTACCTACTCGTAGAAACTGCGCTAATTCTTCTTTTTGTCATCTTCTTTCCGACCACCGTGTTCTAATCTTAATTACTAATTCTTCTCTTTTCTCAAATGTTGCTATCAAATTGAGGGTTGATTTCCCCGTATTAATTCGACTTATACGTTCGAATTTTAAAAATCGTTTGGAAAACCTGTTAAATATATCTTAGCGTTACAAGTTTGTTGGTGATCAGTGATAACGGACCTTATAGACCATCTATATACAATTGAAAATATATGTAATGATATTCTGTTCGTTTTCGTTCTCAAACAAATCGCATGCACCTAGGTCCTAGGTGTATGCATCTTATCTACTCTCACACTAGGTCCTAGGGTATCATTGTATTACGTTAAAAAAATAGGCTGATTTTGGTTTCTTAAATAAATAAAAAAGTCGGGTTTTATGTTTAAACAACGCCGACCTCTTCACAATATTAGAACCTGTCTGTTATTAAACTGAAACTCATTGTAGTATATGTATCATATATATTATATTATTGTAGACATGTTCATGACTACAATCGAAGATGAATCGAAGAGTTAATAGTAATTAAAACCTTACGGAAAACTTAACAGAGAGCTAGCTCCTTGCCCAACTATGGGCAATTGCAGCTCAGTTGTTCGATATGCTTTTTCAGTTGTGCGAGTGTGCATCCATTATGATTATATTATCCTGTTCCATTTATTTAAGTGATACTAAAAGATAAATTGTTCGGTGCTGTCTAAACTGTCAAACTGTGTACTTTGAATAAAGTGTGTGATTTTACTTTGATTTTACTATGTGGACTATGTAGTACCTACATACTAATTTTCAATATATTAGTTGATCCTTTTTCTCAGAATTCGCTTTTTCTAGAATATTTTTTGACACAACAAGTGTAGTTTTGCACTCACCACTGAAAGCCAATCAATGCCTTAGCAGTTAAGCAACTGTCACTATCAGTTTGTTAAACCTGTGAAAATTACTTATAGTCGAACGCTCTCACAAGTACCTATTATAAAGAATCATAATAGTACCTAACATCAAATGTTGATGCGCAGATATCCGCCCGATATACAAAAACACAACAGCCTTAATTTACTTATATTTTCTTTTCACACGAACGTTTAAAAAATCTATATGTACAAACTTATAAACTAGTCATTTAAAGAGAATCTGTGTTAGTGCCAGCTCTGCTTACTTCAAAGATAACTAGCATCAAAACGATATAGATTAAAAAGATTTAAAAAACATATGTGCATTATTTATAATGTAGGTAGGCTGATTGATTCTATTTTGGACTGGATAGTGAACTCAACTTTCTTACCAGTAGACGAGAACTATGACAACGCGAGCGGAGTTTTTATATAAATAAACATGGTTGCAACACAACGTAGAGATACTTGTTGTCCATGGATTCTGCGTTCAAAACTTCGTATAATTTTGTTTACCGTTCATGCTTATCAGGGAAAACAGTGACATAGATTGCATCGTGAGGCCGTCAGATCTGAAATGACTTAATGCGTTAGAGTGGCCACAAGTCTTGATTCTTTTTATTTACCTAAAGGGTCAATTTTTTAACAGGGGTCGCTATGTCAGCTACGCTAACCGATTGAGATAGGAAGATTTGTTATTTGCGATTCATTCATCATAATTGTTTTTTATTTTTATTATTAAGAATCAGCATTCAAGAAAAGCGTTTTTCTTGCCAACTTAGTATATATGGTTTCATGTCAAATGCACCGTATATATAAATGTGAGCTAGCAGTTTACTCGTTCCGTAATAAAGAAAGCCACTATCGGCACATAGGCAAAGTACCTATACAATTTACCTGACTGTAGTATTCCATGGCAGTATTATATGCGTGTCTTATTGCCGTGTGAAATTCAAACTGTGCAGTGATATTGCCTTTGTTGTTACACGATGCCGACGTTATTGATATGAGCTTTTATTAAGAGCAAGCAAGTATCATTTTTCCCAGTAATAAACGCTAAAGAAAATCGATCTTAAAAAGGTAAATTATGGATTAGCTGCGAGCGAAGACGCGTCACGTACCAATTCCTAAAATAAAATCATAGTTATATAGTATTGTTTATATCAATTAATTGCTTAACGCAGTTTTAAGGTTAATAAAACAAAACAGACTATCCACCGGTTACTCTACCTATTTCCTTTGTGTATTCATTCTTGTGTTGAAAATTTGTATCCAATGTGTGTCAAGTTCGTTTATATTAATTTATAATTATATTACGGTACGCGTTCCGTTTTTTGCAATCATCCTCACAATTTACGATATCTCTGGTTGAATCTCGACCGTATTACATCTATTACTCAATTTCACGATATGAATACGAGTTATTTATTATATTCTGCATTCGTTTACTCAATCGTTGTACATGTTTATAGTCGGTTGTGAAAGATACTTAGTTTATAGTTTGCCGACGTTTTTAACCGACTTCAAAAAAGTAGGAGGTTCTCAATTCGACTGCAGGTTTTTTTTGTATGTTTGTTGTCAGGTGTTGGCGTCGGAAAATCATCATTTCATGATGCTGAGCTGATGATAGATGACATAGTACTCCTCAATGGCAAGGAGTTAGGGAATGAAACTTCCGAGTTTGGGATCACTCGATATATTTTGATGAGTTCCATATATAAGATTTCGTATAGAGGGTCTGATGATGAAGCCAGGAGATAGATAGTGGAACTCGCCAGTAGCTACTAGTAAACCGTTTAAAGTAGTAAGAGTTTCCGCTCATTTTTAACCGCTAAAAGGCAAGACTATCACTGTTTATTCACTGACTGACTTCAATATTCTTCAACTACTATATTTTATAATTAACATTTATTTTTTGCTTTTTAGTTAGTTTTGTTTTTGAGTGTTTTGAAGTCGGTTTTTATTTTTTGTTAAAACAATTATTCGTGACTTACGTTTTAAGGCTTTTTTTTATGATCAACTCAATAGTTTAGTTTAATAAAGAAGATCAGATTACCGGTTCCAAACGCATACTAATTATATAGCATTAAGCAAAAATAATTGTAAAACCCAAAAAAGAACTATTTCGAATAGGTTATTTTAATGTCATAGTAAATATTTCCCTACTGAACGCTCCAGAGGCCCTGGTGTAAGTTTCTTTTGACAAATTCGATTTAACGCATTGAACACGTTCGGCACTCCGATTCGTCTGTTTCGTGCTCTCCAGGAATCGGAACTCCGAACGCGTTCGATGCGTTAAATCGAATGAGTCAAAAGAAACTTACAGTACTCTGAACTTGTTCAGAATCTGGTTCCAGGAGAGATTAGATGACTATATGACCAGAAAAATTGTGAGACATGAAACATGGCATAACAAGGGGAATGCCTGGCTATACCCAGAAGTGGATAGAAAGGCTATCAATGATGAATAAGCTATTCTTCATATTCATGTGTGATATTTACACCGTCCAATATTAGAACTATTACAACATTATTTTATGTCCCAATAAATGTCAATTTAAGGAACCTAACATCATGACCTAGTTATCGCAGAAAATGAAGAGTGGGAAACAAGATTGCAACACGCATGGATAAATAATATGGTGCGAGTGACCGACCGACTAAACCTTGCCAAGACGTGTTTGTTTACCAACTAGGACACCTATTTTGGAATGTATTATGTTCTAAATACAATCCGAAATACTGAGGAAACCGTTAAAGCCAATCTTAGGAAAACTATATTTTGCTGTTCTGACAACCGTTGTCAGTTCCAAGACAATTAATGTAAATGGGACACTAAAGATTCTACTGTCGTGGCTTACGGGAACCACAGAACGAATGCGTCAGGTCTAACTCCTAAAAAGAATTCATAGGTCCCATATTACATAAGAACACCCAACAGTTACCTCTCACTAAAGTCCAGGGGAGCAATTTTACGTGCTTAGTGATAATTTGTTCCTGTATAAATGTTTAATTAAAATCTCGACTCCGTCTTACCACTGTTGCGTTTCGAGCACATAAATATGTATATCTATAATTTATTGATTGATATTTTGTACAGCGATTAGCCATTAAAACTAAATAACGTTTGATAAGTTAACCAATCACACTGTCTGCTCACAGAACCGCAAACATTCTAACTTGATCGTCTTCTATTCATGAGCAAACACATTCAATACTGGGCTGGTCTCCATGAACTCATTATATACCCATGTGTAATATTACGAAAATTTAGAATTCTCGACATTGACATTATTTATTTATTCATTAATCATCCTTAAGAGCTATGTTTACAGGTCTTAAACCTACTACGATAGTGTAGCTATAGACTTTGGTATTTATAAAAATAATAATTACTTCTCTAAACATACAAAATAAGCTTGAATTGCACCCTAATATTAATAAGTATTTAACTAATTACATAATTACTTAACTACTCCACATACTTTTATACATCATTCATTTAACATAATACAATACAAATTTGACAACTAAAAAGTTCTTAAATATATTCCTATAACAATTTTTTAACATACCCATATCTAATTTACATAACGAACTACATTTAAGAGAATCTTTGCGAATATACTCAACATACATAAATATATCCAATCTTTCAATCCAATCAGACGAAAATTCATTACATACAAATACATCATCCAAAGTGGTCATGTAGAGATCGTATGTATGTATAAAAATCTGAAGATTCAAGACCCATTCTAGAAGTACTTCTAAGTATGGAAAACTGTTAGTTTTGTTGGTAAACAATGCACGAACATAAAGCTTTAAGTGCAGCTGCAGTGAAAGTAGTCGTTTACTTCGTGTCACATGTCTTTGATGTATTGCCGAAGGGATTAATTAATTGCTGCACGCTCATACCTATACCTGTAATTCTAGCGATAAAAACACGGACGCGCGGTTGGGTTACGCTAGAAAAAAAACAGCTGATATTGTCCTCCCCCTCTGCCATATGATCGTCAGTGAGGTAATATGTGTGAGGGGTTAATACCAAATCCTATCGTCAGCCAGATCTCACCTAGAAAAAATAAACGTTATGCCGTTATAAAAATAAGTTTGAATTCAATATTTGTCAACATCATATAACGTGACGTTAAAACGGTATTGACATCAAGGAAATAGGGTTTATTTCCCCTAAATGTTCCGATAATATGAGCACTTTGACTGTAAATGATAATATGATTACAAAACTTGTTTCACTATATTAGAATACTTTTAATACTGAACCGAAGGTGATGAGTATTTGGTTTGTTTACCTCAGATGTTTGACTTACACCTTACAGATATCAGACGCTGATTGTACAAATACCTCAGTAATAAAACAGTTGCAGTGTAAAGTTCTAGTTACGTTGTTATTCTAGAGACAGTGTAGGCGTAAACCCACGCGTCTAGTTATTTTCCATATTCATATAAAAACATCTTCCACCCATTACCCCGAATTGTTCGACAAAACTTTGCACTTTTACCTCGATAGATAGATATTTTGACAGATGCTATCTGGGAATTAAATAACACATTGGCCATTTCAGACTCTAAAACGATTAACACAAGATTGATAATGATAAAATAGGAGGCACAAATTGTTTGCAAGTTGACAGTGTTTTATTACATAAATCTTTGCTTTTAATTACCTCGGGTATAGGCTAATAACAGGAATAGTTTTGGCTGAGTAGTAAACGAAAGTACGCAATATATTTAGGATAAAACATGCGTTCGCGAGCGTAGAACTTATCTAGATATAAAGACAGAGTGAATTATAATGTTTACATCTGAAAATGTGAAATGTGCATGCAGTGCATTCTCTTGTGTGTAAACTTGTAGCGTTTATCTATTATTATTGCTGTTACACTTGTGAGAACTTTCGTTTTTTTTTTTGTTAAACATTAATGAATGAAGAAATGGAACGATTTAAAACGCTGTTCCGCGATATATTTTTCTGATTTTGAATCTCGAATTTGTTTGTCAACTTTTGTTTAGGGTTATTGCGTATTCCAATATTCAGCGCCGCTGCGTCTTTCGCGTCCCTTTACGCGAAGGACGCAGGGGCGCAGTGGCGCTGGGGCACAGAACGTCTACAAACGTATAGTTTACATACACAGCTACCAAAATACTCGGTCAAGGTGAAGCTTAATTGCCGTAACTTTTTTATAGATTAGGAATCAGATATGCAATTGTGGCCCTTACGTGCTGAATTAATCAGTGACTTTGGAAAACCGCGTGGATATCCTACATTTTGAGTATATTTAGGTACAATTCGTCCATAATTACTGTATTATGTACCCACAACCGACGTCTGAATGTATGAAACGATGCATGAATGTAGATAAAGCAATAGGGTTATGTAAGTATGCCCGTGGTTTTATGTAGTTTCTGTCTACCCCTATGGGAAAAGGTGTGACATTATGTTCGATATATTATTCTGTAGGCATTTGAGGAGTCTTTTTGTACTCTCATCATGCAAAAAGTTTTTTATAGATTTTAATGGGACTTTCAGGATTTATTATTCTTTCAAATGAATGTTCACAATACTTTACATTAAACTATTAATCATAGCTAGTCTCGTAATACCACGTCATGGAAATCCAGCGAAATGTAGATAATATATCTTGACATTATTTTTGCAATGAACAAGCGGTGGTCAGAATAGATACTCTGTCTGTCGGTGAATCATAAAATCCGCGAAAAATGTACCCACCCACGACACATCTGGATGTCATGCAACATATTTGCACACATTGCACATGCACAAACAACTCACACTATGACAAAGTTGCACACAAATAGGTACGGAAACAGGGTATAGGTATAGATTTAACAATTTTTTGGAAGGTCCATTATCGATATTGTGCTTTGTGAACCCTTTGACACTGCGCGTCCTTCATGTTTGTTTTTATGTTCACAAAGCCCCAGTGCTAGCCAAAGGCGGTATTGGTTTTAAAAACGAAGAAAAATAGTACTTACTTATTAAAGATTTTTGTTGTTGTTGTTCTTTGGAAAGCGCTTGTGAATGGCTGGACGGATTTGGCTAATCTTTTTTTTAAATGTTGTTAATAATCTGAATAAGGTTTTTAGGAAAAGAAAACAGGGAAAACTTTCCCGCAAATATGGAAAATCCGAGTAAAACTGAAGCTTTTTTCTATGTGATTTTCGTAATTCCTTTTTTGTTTTGTTTGGTATAAACAAAACTAATTTATTGAAATTTGGACGTTTGTCGGGTTAGCTCGTTGGTATATAAATGTTTTATTAGGCGTATGACATTAAACGAAAGCGTTTTCGTATAATCAATGTACACATATAACTGCCTCAAAGGCGGCTCCAATCCCTTGTTCTGCTTCTGCGTTTAGAAATTCTAGAGGACGAGGTAGAATGTGGTAATTTGGTAATTTTCGTAGTGATCTGGTAATTTGAGTTGCTGTTCCTACCTTTCACCATGAACTCTACGCTTATAAAGTTTTTACGGGGGGTGAAATGGGTAGAAATATAATACCGCCCCAGTCGAGCTTGAACATGGAACTGGTTCTTTATGAAGTTCTCTGCAATGAATAAAAAGTAGAGGTTGAGCCTTTTGCGCGTCTCAATTCAGACACGTCCTAACGTGGGCGGACTACGTAGAAACTATGTTGTAATCTGAGTTTCGGCTACCGTTTTACAAAGCTAAAAGCACATTTCTGAACGTACAAACACTTAGATATTATTATGATGTTATAGTCATAAGTTTATAACCTTTTTCTTTGATAACGCCGGTCCTTTGAACAAAAGGAGGTTTTTTGTTTGTTTTCATATGCTCTTAGCTTACAAAGTGTTTGGTGAAAATTTAATGGTAGATTCGGTAATGACAAAGCATCATCACGTCTATATACCCTGAATAGTTAGGCAGAGGTGTACTATTGTACACTTACAATCGCCGATGCCGTTATTAAGTCCCTTGGAATAGGAGGAGAGCCCATTGCCATCTACTGGGTACAATTCCAAACTCCCGGCTGCTAATGAGAATTTTATCAATCAACCTTTGACCGACATTGGGATCGAACCCAAGACCTCACGCTTAGCAGCCGAACTTGCGACCACTAGTACTCTTGTACTTGTAGACCAATGAAGCCGTCAGCTATTAACAAGAAAAAATATATATTACTACTAATATATGTAACATTACGATTTATCCACAGGACACTTCTGTGGTATATATCATCGGAATTCTTTTGTTCTAATATTGTTACACATCAGGATCATCTAGCCTAAAGTTGTAAAGACTAATTAATCTTAACGTTCCGACCCAAGAAAACTTAAACTTTACTATGTTTAGAACTAAAATAAAAAGAATATTAACATGAACGGCATACAGAATCTCATATAGAAAATATAGGTATAGAAAGAAATTGGGATATTAAATCACATATCATAATATAATCATTAATTATATTTGGAACGGGACACAAAAACAGATTCGGTAAAGTAATATTTTTATCCATCATAGTGACTAAAGCGTTGGTACCGAGATACATTTGTACTAAATCTCCAAAATTTCATCATCGTCATCAGCCCATAGCATCCCATTGCAGGATATAGGACTCTCATCCAGCACCTGCCACCCACCATGCGAAGCCCCGAGGGCGTCCTACAATTCCCAAGCCACGATCTCCACTCTAGTACACCTCCAAACTTTAAAATTAATACAATTTTCACCGAACATAAATGAAATTCCATATGCTCCCAAAAATAGTCCCCTAGAACGAACAATTAGAAATAGGGACCGTCCCTAACGGATATAGAGACAAACTGGGATATATAAAAATAATTTGGAAGGATATCCCATCGCATCGAAATGTTGGCTGTAGGCTATTTTTGGCGGCAGTCGAGAATTGTACCCTCGCGACGATCGTACGTAGTGATAAAATTATGTTGACAAGCTCTTTGTATGTGTACGTATGCTTGAATTTGTGTGCGTTGCGAATTGTTTTATGATGTGCGTAATTTTAATTGAGTCTAAAGTTTTACACACCATCAGAGTACGTTTTAATACTCCAACGCTGATTTGTATGACTATATATTTATCTGACTGGTTATCGTAGCCTGTCTTCAAGGTGATAATTGTCGAGGTGTTGTATTGATAGGTCTGTGACGTGCTGGTCGGGCTCAGCTAATTACATTTATCAAATTTTAAACCACCGTATCTATGCTAAACGTGTTTCCAATTAGTGCTTTAGCTTCGGCACTAATTGTAGCAGCGTTTATCCTGTTTGTTGCCTACATAGGTGTGATTTTATGCATATCTGAACAAGACCAACTAGTATATGCCTAGTTTATAGTTATCTGATTAGAAAAAGTAAACTAGCTATTTATATCAGTTCTTTCAATCCTTTTTTTAGCTTTTGAAGTTAAGATATGTAGAATTTCAAATTCCGTCTATTCGATACAGCTTCTTTATTCATCAGGCGCTTAGCGGGAACAATTTTACATCGATGGAGTGCGTAAAGTTAATAAAATGTAGGAATGACATTTACGAATTAAGTAGCCGTTCGACATACTTGATGCCTTATTGCCCATGTCTAGTTCAAGCACGAGCACAAGCGCGATTGCTGAGCGAGAGTTCATGATCCCCGGATGTGTTATTGGGTTTCTATGTATGGAAATTCTCAGTTTAGCTCACCCCTACAGGTGACTCAATAACGTCATTGGCGAATGTGGATGTACAATAGTACCTCGGCCTAACCCTTCGGAGTATACAGGCGTGCAGTCGACCATTCGAGAGCTTCTAGTGAATTCTCTTCCTTGGAAATCAGAAATATCCTTGGCCATGATGGTTGATATGATTGCTAATTGATTTAGTTGCATACCGGTGAGTTACTGACAGCTTCCCGTTAAGTACAAACACATCATATTACTGATTTGCCGAATAGTTATGGCTTTATCAGTGAGTTCTAAATATATTTGTGTGTGACGCGTTGTTTGTTCCCTCCTTGTCCTAAATAAGCCTAATTCCTAAAACAACGTTTTTTCTAGAACCTCAGTAATTAATGTTTCCCTGTAATCAGTGGCGTGCGGTTCATAAAGACAAAAAGACACTGCCTACCCTACATAACTCAGATAAATATTTATTATAAGATATTGGAGGTGGCAAATCACATACAACATTATTTAATCGACAAGACAACGAACCAAAACCAACGTGCAGTAGATATTTTTAAGTAAATAAGCTTTTAAAATTTTCTGCCTACCCCGTCCAAAAACTCTGTGCATGCCGCTACTACCCGTAATTATTGTTAGCAGCAATATGGGCTACTGGAGTACCTACTGGGCCGTCTCCTCGAAAACATTTCACCTCTTAATATATACCCACTATCTTTAGAACGATATATTTTTGGCAAAATGTACTGGCATAGAAAAGAAAAAAGAAATATGTATAAGAAAAAAAAAAACAATGAATGACCTACACTATGACGTTTATAGGAACCACTCAAATTTGTATGACTCACTGGACTGGTGGAGTGATATAATCTTACATCTTTACACGTAATCTCGTACAAAATCTAAAAGAACTTTAAAATCTCTTTTCATTTATATGAAGGTGACAGTGATAGTTATAATTTATCAGGCTTTTTTATTCCGTCAGATTTTATGAATAGGTTAGTTCTACGTTATGTTTACTATAACAGTCCAATCCAGGCTTAAATAAATAATTTATTTGGCGTAACATTCCCGATTTTTGCGACTAATATTTGATTTTAATGACGGAACCATAAAATAATTGGCGAGGTATAGGGATAATTATAAAATATAAAGAATAAAATTTTGGTTTCTGTAAAGGAATAAATTATTTTTTCTTTCTTTCCCGTTTGCGAGTAATCTCTCAGTTTTATTTTTATGTAATACAAAGATAAATGATGTCACAACAAAAATGAGAAATAGCAAGAGAGACATTACTATAGTAAAATATAATAAAGAAAGCAAAATCACAGTGTAAAGAATGAAAACAGAGAGCGGGGTAAATGATGCGGCGAAGCCGTAAGTACTTTCATTCATCTAAGTTAAAAAAATGGAGTTAGCCTAGTAAATATATTGTAATTATATGCCACAGTAGTCACCTTGTAAACAAATCACCACGTGGCTTCATTCCAACGTGTGACTGTTCACGGTTTCATCACTTCAAATCATCGCCCATTCTTACGTACCAACTCATTTTTCTCTGCTATTCATTTATTTCTGTCTTCAGTCTGGGCCATATAGAAAATTATTGTTTGCTGTTTTCTTCTTGCGCAAGTCTTTATCGCGATGCTTTTAGCACACTAAAAAGGCAAAAACCAAACCCTCACGGTGAGACTTCAGTGTCTGGCTATCTAGACTCACAGCTGTTTATCTCTGAATATTTGAAGAGTAAGAACATAGCGAGTAATATCTGGAGATTCACGTGAATTGGAAAGCTTTACAATTTTTCCTTGCTTTGAGCTTCAATGGTAGGCCCCAAAACAACTTGCTGGATATTTCGAACTTCATTAACAACAATTTTTTTATTCTTCCAACGTAATTCTTGCAGCTGTAAGGAGCGGGTGGTATTTAGCACTCGCTTTATATGTAGTGTAAACCAATTAAGGAACTGGTATTGTGATATGAAAAAGATAGTCACTTGTCACAAAGTCATACTCTATAACTGGCGTGATACAAGCTCAAGTTATTGATAACCAACGCTGTGGAATGCACCAAATGAAGTCAGATTGACTCGAGGATAATGAACATGCCAGTACTCTAAGCCCGTGACAGCTTCCATGTGAGATCCACTTTGAAGACCGTTCTGTACGATAAGACTAAAAAAATGCATCTTATAATAAGCCGATGGCTTTATTATCATGCTGGCTTATTTGTTCTATCTAGTATAAAAGTATTTACGATAGTTTCCTATTACAAGTTGAGTTCGGTTGCAAAATTGACTCTTGAAAACGTAATATTTTTTTTAACTAACAACCGTAATCCTTCTTCCAATCAAATGAATAAATTAATTAACAGTCTGTCCACAGCCTTAACTGGCGAAGTAGTTTGTATGAGTTTCACCCTCTTTGGTGAAGGATCGCGTATCCCGTGTATTTATGCCTCATAATTTATTTGTTTTATTTAGCTTTCCAAGAATCCGTGTGTGGTCTCTTCACCGCTCAGGAGTTAAAAGGAAACACGTCATTTTAGTGCTTCATATGATTTTTAGAGTTGTTTGTGGTAGGGCTAGTGTCAATAATTTCATTGTTTCTAAATCGTGTATAAATACACGATCTATTTATATGATATAGGGAAAAATAGTGGACGAAATAACACGACACACTAACTAGTAATTTCTTTCAAAGCGACTGTTATTTAGCTTAATAGTTGTAGTCGTGACTCAAAATATTTTAAATACATTTTTTTACCCCCATTTCATCCCCATGGGGTTGAATTTGGGAACATTTTAGCAAATGCCTAAAGAATTCCTGCGTAATTTAAGTTTATTTTAGGTTTTATGGTTCCCGAGATTTCGTGATTAATCATTTACTGGTAATAGTTTCAATTTCGATTACTAGGTCATCATAGAAATAAATATATATTACTCATCAAATTGTACGAGATTTACAAAAAAAAAAACTGCTAATCTAACATCAACATATTTATGTACACAGGAAGCCGTGTCATATATTAAGATTATCACATTTTTAGAACTTGGATACTGATCATAGAACTGGGAAAATCTCATTAATTAGTGCAAGATGTAATGGAGTCCGAAGTCTATTTACCGAACGATGGCCTGTATTGTGCTCGTCGGGGAGTAAGTTGGCATAATACCTAATTAGTAATTTTAGCGCATTTGCCATCCATTTATATGCGCGGTCAATGTCCTAGAATACAAGCTAAGTATATAACATACTGTCACGCCTATGGTCCCCGAAGGGTCCACAATATGATGGTCCGATGCTGTTATTAGATGCCATGTAATATGGGCGAATGTTTTATTATCTATCAGGCACAATTCCAAAATTCTAAGTTGCTACTGAGAATTTTTATACCGAACAACCCAATAACATTCCAACTGAGAATCGAACTCAGGACCTTTCGTTCAGCAGCCGCTTACGACTGCTAGACCAATGAGACTGTAAATAGAGACTAGTGTACCTACCTATTTATAATTATAGTTACAGCTGGCAAATATGAAAAACTACGTTATAGTATTTATGTTAAAGCTTCAAAGAATCGATATTTTGGTAGATACTGATTAAATTATGAATTGTAATCAAATTCACAATCCCCTTGCAACTGATTTCAGTGAAGGTATCTTATCTCTTAGTTCACTTTACAAAGCGTTTCGTAAAGAAATTCATGAACGTACGATAAAGATGGATACAATATCCACCACCTGTATCAAAGAAAACGAACAAGCATCAATTGAATTATAATATAGACTCGTAAAAAGCATCACGCGTGTATTCCCCGAAGGTTAAAGCAGAGTTGTACACCAACATTTCACCGATTAATCCCATGTATGAGGGGGGGACAAGTCTATTGCCTAAATCTACGGTGCGCAATATCAAACTCCGAGCAGTTACTGAGAATTTCAGAAAATCCCGATATCAGTTTCCCCAATCTAAAATTTGTGAACTACAATCGGGGACCTTACATGCTCAGAAACCGCGCATGCGAGAACTACAACAATGAGGCAGTGATCTGGTATCTTCTGATCTATTAGCCTTTGTAAAGGCGAAAGCTGTTGCACCATATTCTTGGCCACAACTACAACCTTCACTGCAATCTTGCGCTAGCACCTGTAAAAACTGATCTTAGAAAGCTGGCTGGCAGCAAGGTGTTGGCCGATACCTACGGGAAGCCGATCCGACCCCATTTCGGCCGAGGCAACAACCCGGCCCGAACCCAACTCTTTGACACTTCTACTGAGAGTAGGCCATTTATTTTCGTAATGTACTTTCGACAGAAATAAATCTAACAGTTCCTATAGCGATTGTTTGGTTAGAGCTCCCGTTTGGTGTTCTGTGAACTGAGTTTAAATAGACTGTACATATATGTTAACGTACGTTTCTATCGTAAATTATACTATTATGGTAACCTAGTATAATTAAGTATTGATATCATAAAAGCCAAATTTCTTCTATATAATATGTAGTCTTATTTTTTATTGAATAAACATACAAACGTAAATATTTGTTTTGTAAAAACTTTACTCGGTTTGTTGATGACAATTACCCCTTTTACATCGTGTTAATTAAGTACTGTTATTGTGAGCCTGTCACGTTCCAGAGCTGGGTAAAGGCCTCCCCTGTTCTATTGTGTGCCAAAGATGACCAGTCTTCCAAATGTATCTATTTCGTTCCGTATTTTTACATTCAATTTTATTTACACAGTGTTTTCGTCGAGGGACGTAAAAAATGTGAGATATGCAGAATTTCGTTTTTTTATTAATTTTCACGGTACGTTGCATGCTCAAAAACATGTAGCTTAACGAATTAAAAATATACCTGGAATTCGCAACAACGCGTAGGTTGTTAAAATGTAATATAAGTACCTTCCATATTGTAAAATGAATTGTTATTCGATCCAATCATATGTATAAACTTTATATTTTCCCATGATGTTTCTTTATTTCTCTTTTAAAAGACAAGATTTAAGTTAGTCGTTGTACTACAGACATGTTGAACAACTTGACAACAAGTTTTTTGTGTGTATTGTGACAGTTGAAATTGACTGCACCAGTGACCACGAACTACCACTTTTTATGAACGTAATGTGGTTCTATAGTGGTTCTGCGAGCGAAATCTTACCGTGAGAGTCAATTAATTGAAAAACTATAGATTATATCGTCGTATGATTTTCTATTTTTGTTCAGGGCCGTGCTATTAAGTATTGGATATGTCCTTTATTTCTATTCTTTAACCAGTTTAAAGTTGGATATGATTTGTCTATTGCGTAAGACTGAATACAACAAAATATTTTGGATAAGTTAAAATGAACTTTTAGCAGACTTTTGACATAAAATGGCAACTTTCGTTTTTTTTTATGTATATTTGTCTAAATACATAGGGATAAATAAAACTTCTCTTTCATTCCATGTGACACACTAGTATAAACAGAGAACCGAGCTTTCACACATCATCAATCAGAACGTGTCGATATTTGTTATTAACAAAACCTGTATTTCGCTGAAACTCTCTCACCGGCAATGTGCCGTGAATATTTTTTTGACTTATTTTTAACTTATTTACCTTTCTTCAACAGTTTGCTATCTTACGGCAACAATTGAGCTCTCCCGCACATAGATCAGGCAGACAACAGGTCGCCATAAAGCTTGTAGGACACAATAAGCTCTATCCTCGTGTTGCCGTTAAAATATTATCTAATTACGGTCTCGCTCCGCTGCCCAGCATTTGTTCAAGATGTATGTCCATTGTCCAGAGTTAGGTCTTTATTACCGGCCAGACATATTCTGCATGACTTCACCTGCGTGGTCTTATTAGGAACTAGATAGCTCGCGAATACTGTGAGTCAAAAGTTGATGTTTAAGCTTTTTACTTTTGCTGATTATGCTTTGAGATTGGTTAACTTTGTCATCACGTCACATACCTCCAGGTTAATGAAATAACCTTTAGTTGATTAATAAGATTAAGTTCCAATTATCATGTGTCATTTATGATATTTAGAGGGTCTGTATGGTATATTCGGTTCTTAAATACTATACTGCTGTTAGGTACATAATAATAATTATGATTGCATTATTATTTGGTACATTGGTTTGTAGCGATTCTGTTATTTTATTTGTATCACCATAATGGTCTATATAAAGCGACGCATACCCACCCAAAATCCGTTCAACGTATATCCGAGTAGGAGATTTACAATTAAATTAGTTTAGTTTTACAGACATATACACGATTAGATTAGCGGATAGTTGTTTAACATGTACGCAGTGATTAAGACATCTTGAAGAGTTTATAGCTTGTTATTGAAATGCGTACAACCGATATACTTTCCGCAAATAATCATATGTATATTTATTAACGTTCGAACACATCTTGTATAATAGACTTGTTTGCGGAAATATTTACTAACCTAACTTTATAAAATATATCGTTGGCAAGTTTCTCATCTACATACATACGTAGTTTCTTTTTTTTATACCTCATGTAAAGGTGACAAACAGTTCGGGGCTATTAAGAAAGATATGGTATTTGGTATTTGGAATTAGAGCCTAAGCGTAGATACGAGTATAAGAAAAACAGACCCCTCGTGCGACAGGCAGTTTTGCACAACACAGATACCTAAATTATTTCATTACGCAATAACAATTTTAGTATTTTTTTAACGTATTTTTGTATCGAGTTTGGGACTGGGTACGTAAAGTTTTTCAAGCCAATACAGTTTTTATGATTGCTTCTAGCGTTCAGATGTCTATAACAACGTAATCAGATGTACAGACAGACGGGTCGCTCACAAAACACGCGGAAATAAAATTTTACGTATTTTAAGTCGTGATGGCGATTGTCCAAGCTTTATTTTATTTGTACTATCTTCAATCGATGTAAGAAGTTTCTGTGTAATTTCCTCACCGATGTAATTTTTTTTTATGGCATAAATTATAATAAACCGTGCATAGCCATAATTTGTGTGGGCTTCATGAGGATGAAGGATATTCTCATGGCGTTTAAAACTATATATTTATAGCCTCAAAGCTCTAAACAATATCTTCTGTGGTGTTTGCATGCGCAATATTGGAATTGTTCAAGTCTGAAAAGATTGGTCAGTCAGCATGTTCATTATGGGGCTGATAACCCAGGGGGATCTACAGACACAGTACAGTCGAACACAAAGGTAACAAGACTAGATAGAAGATGGCAATCTAAACAATAACAGAAGTCAGCTCTAAGATTATTTCCATATTCATAGTTGAATGACACTATTTAAGAAAAACTTCATTTTTACATTTAAGAAAAACTTCATATTATATTGATGACCTAGGTATCACCACTCGAAGCTTACTAATAAGGTGCCTACTACTAGAAGTTGTAGCGATAGAAAATGTTGAAGATCGGACAAATGGTTTCCAAACAGGGGGGGGGGGGGTTGAATACGCATCATTAGAAACCTAAAACGTAGAAGACGAAAATATCAAGACTAAAAACATCTGTCGGCCAGCCGGGTTTTGCTCTAGCAGGAACCAAACCAATGACCTGGAAGTTCACTAAACATTTAGTTTATCTTGTCTAGGAAGTGTGGGAGTAAAATTGAAACTACATAGGTATCTTTTATTTTAAACACTGCTAAACTTGGCCTCACTATTCCCGGTGAGGCTATATTTAGCAAGCTCCTGTAGCAGCAACTCCTGTAGGTACCGTAGGTTCCCCTTCCGGGAAGTGCCTTCCCGCATGGCACGTTGGTGGGCTTTGGTGCGGTATTCTACGAGTTCCCGAGTCCCACCATATGGTGTCGAAGCGGACCACCGTGGTGAGTTTAGTCGGTAGGAGTCCGGCACACCCCTCCGCCCGCCCCAGGCAGAGCATAACCCCTGATGGGTTCTCACTACGCTATCTCTCAAACACAAATATTCACACGTATAAATACGCGGACCCGGAACAACTATCTGTAAGCCATATAAATATTTGTTACGTGCGGGAATATAACCCACGACACGTAGCGTGGCATTCGATCACTCAACTCTGCCAATAGTGTCGATATAATATTATTACCATGTTTGGCAAAATTCCTACCATCTACCGACACCGACGAGATTGTTAAAATGGATGGGAAAATATTATTTGTTATTTTGAAACCCGGAACCGTTGCGGCATTTTAAACCATTTCCACTAAATCGTTACAGTATCCTTGTGAAATCAACAATTGCTTGAATACTACTGAAAATATTTACATAGGCCGAACTGAGTCACGATCGATGTTTACAGTTTGAGCTTCGATACAAGCTTTACGTACGATAAAAAGAAAACGGGGAAAAGGCACACCTGAATCTCTTAGCACTATTAATAAAAAAAACGGCCAAGTGCGAGCGCGACTCCCGTCTCGGTTTCATTACATAATTGTTAAGGAAATTAACGTACGTGTCAGAAAAAAGGTTTTACCAATATGAATAGAATAAATGGAATTAAAACGTGGACATCAAAGTCTCACCATTTTTATCAGTTTGGTACCAATCTATAAAATATAATAATCGTTTTAGACTAACGAATCGTTTTAAATGATAACTAGTTCCCTTCAATAAGTATATTGTACCACTAATTATGACATATGCACTGAAAATCGCGTTAATTTGAATCCGAAACTGCTTAATTGATGGATAGCTGATCGATCGTAGCTCGTCGCCGTTATCAACTACCATTTTTCCTTGTTTATTATGACACTGAGTGACCATGCATGACGAATGGCCTGCTTTTAGTCCTACACGTGTAGCAAACTGACGCGAAAAAGTTTAAAATAAAAAAAATCCCTGAACAATATTTTCCATGCAATATGGTCTATGTTACACCTTACCAAGACGAAAGCTCAAATACTTTTATTACCTACTTGTGATTATTTAGAGCAATATCCAGGACAATTAGAACCGTAAATAAAAACAAGTCTAATCGATGTATCTGTCAGTGTGATCTATATCTTTGTACACCAGACGCAAAACATGGACCGGAATAATTACAAATATTTACAACCGAATTTAAACGTTCTCTTCTAAAATATAAAGTTTAATATCGTAGAATGATATGTTAGAAACTTTACCATCATCTTTTGTTCATTGACTCAATCGATATAGGTCAGTCCGGAAACTAAAAACGTTTCTATTTTGAAACTAAAAGAAACTGGTATTTCTTACGCGAACGTGTATAGAATGACTCTGTTGTCAGCTCAAAGGATCTCAATGAGTACAATGTACAACTTATTCTTATTGCTTTGACATGTACACGTGGGCTTAGGGGAGACGCCGCCCGTGTTCTGTCGAATATTATAATGAAGTTTGTGTTTGTTTAAGATGTCTTCGAAAATAACAAATAGATTGCCTAAAAGTCGACAAGAAAATAATGCCGGTTTCAATCGATATATATTTCAGTTTAACCTATCAATGGTTATACGTAGATTTTAAAGTTATGCGCGTCTCCAAAACTGACTTTGAGTTGATTAATACACAGACAGACCCAAAATAACTATCAGTATCAAACAAATATTTGTTCCGTGCGGGAAAATTAGCCTGCGACACGAAGCGCAAAAAGCTGAGTGCTAAGCTGCAGTGCAAACGTAACACTATATAATCCTAGTGCAGTTTGTGTACAGAAAGGGTAAAAACAGATGGTGTGATCGGCGCAGTAGCTAAGCGATTGGTTTTCTGCGCAACATGCCGCGGGTACGATTCTCGTGCGAAACAAATATTTGTTGGATATACAAATCATTGTTTCTAATCTGGTAGGATGTGTATGTGAAACGTGTGTTTGTATAATGCAGTATCCATGATAAAGGAGAAATTCTAAAGTGGTGTCAAGTTTCTATAAGCTTAAAAAATAAACATCGCCTGTTACACTTTAAATATTCATCTTGTACGCGCATATTTAGCGTTTGCATATGCATAAGAAAACACGCTCTAACATGCTACCCGAGTTTACACTAATCGTAAAATTTAACTTATGGCTGGATTGTGGAATAGGGAATCGCCATGTAAGTCCATTCCATTTAGTAAACCGTTACTACGCACCATTAAATTACGAACAAGTGTCTGTATGTCTTATAAGACCAATGTCGGGCTATAACGGTATTAGTTGGATTTTCAGTAATTAAATACATTTATTTCATTCCAATTGCAATGTACCTGCTCAATTGACACTAAGACCTACCTCCTTGCAAATAGGGCACATATTTGTGGATTCTATTAAATAATTGATTAATATGTAGAATGTGTGGTTTTACGCCTCTTTCTATTGAAAACCCCTCTTCATCTGGTAAGTGTCACAGGTAACATGGGCTTTTTTATACACTGCTACAATGAATAGTTGTGAAGGACGGCACGGTACGAGCAGTGACTAAGCGATTAGCTTTCTGCATTACAGGTGGTAGTTTCAATTCCCGTAAAGAACAAATATTTGTACGATCTACAATTATTTGTTCCAGGTTTACCTATGTTTGTGAGATTTGATCCACGTTACAAGAAGAATCCTATTGTGCCCCATCATATTGCTTTAAAAACAATACATAGATTATTAAATCACCACGCTATGCATAAATTACTGATCGCAGTATGTTTACACATCTTAGGACTTGATACTTAAGTCGCCTTTTCCGACATTGGGGAAGTAATTGCCAACTCTTTGCACGACACCAGCCCGCCTTGCACTCGCTGTATAAACTGGTGTAAAAAGGCCCTCAACAATGTATTCCTCCTAACATTATTTGGTTCACGAGATACTAGAGACCAAAGTCACATTTTAAAGTTTAATGTAGCCACAGTATGAATAATACAGAATGCCTGGGTTCCGGTGTTCGGTATTTTTATGCCCGGTATTAATATAGTTTATAATATATGTAGTTACAGTTTATAAATAGATGATATTCGTCCATCTCATATAGTCTCCTCAATCGCCTTACAATATCCACGATAGGAGACAAAATGGTACATTCTTAGGCACGAAGCCCACTGCATATGGAACCAAACAACATTCCACTTTGTTGCCTCATGACAGTCGCAGTCAATTACAATTATACTAATTTTCTTTACAGAATTCACTGGAGCTGAATCAATATTGCGCGTACACCAATGGAAGAAACCTGATGTTTTGGCAAAATGTCTTTCAGAAACTATGTAAGTATTTTCCTTTTATCTAGCATTTTCCTATTCGGAAAACGACATTTCTACGGACAAACAATCATAAACATTGTTTTATATAAATAAATAGATACCTACGCATAAAATAGAGAATACACATTGTATCTATTGTTTTACTCATAAATATTGTAAAACATTAAAGTTCCTGTAAACCTGCGTCAAAACTACAATAAACCTTTCAGCTGCTTTTACATAATGAAGTGACAATTGTGACACTTCAGACAGAATAATTGTCACTTCTTTGTAGATTATATATCAGCCCTATATATTTTTGTTGATGATATCTTCGCTCTGGGAAAGAGAATGGCCAGGCGAAGGGTGTTCCTTCGGACGACCTACAGCATGTCAATTTTCGCGAAATGATTTCCAGTTCCATCCTTTACAATTTTATTATATTGGTGATGTCCTGTGATAATTGATAATAAAAGATATCAGCTAGAATTTTATGTAGCGCTATAACAAAAGTACCATCAATATCACTTCCATACTTCTTAGAAGAAAATAGATGAGATTTTTAAGGCAGACGTGGAAAATTGCCGAATAATTCATGCTCACTGATAAATTATGATAAAGCTGTGAAAATGAATAACGATTATATCGATCACCCCGGGACTTTAAACCCGGCAAAATAGGTTTAAAACAAATCGTAGAAGACAAAATCTTACAAACGTAATCTTAGTCTTATGTAATATAATATTTCGACTGAAAATACTGAAATTATTTGTCCAATATTTTTAGTTCTTGTTGAACACCGAAAATTTACAAATCACGTTAGGTGAGCTTCCCATGGTATCTCACCGATCGTTTCCCTTTCCATCAAAGCAATATCCTAATAATATGATGCGCAACATATTAATCGTTTATTTTCTAAACGCCCGAGATGCTCCGCCGCAAGTGAGTCCCTCGCTAGACGTTAACGATAATTGTTATGAAGGGCGCGAAAGGAGATGCGCACTGCCACTTGTTTTATTGTTCCAAGACCTGTCTCCTAGACGTCCATATTTAATAGTTTTAAATTTGTGATAGTGTCGGACTGTTTTATCGCTTCGTAGATAGATCTAGTTTTAGATCATAGTTCTGATATACCTGCCTTAGATTTGTGTTATGAACGTGAGTTTCTAGGCTTGAATTACTACGTACGAACGTAGGATACGCACGCACGTAAGAATATCAAATAATCACATTCACTATGATTTTACTTTCCAGATTTACGCTATTATTGTTTATTAAATTTTTAATATATTACACATATGTATATTAGTGATAAATGACATGACCACTTTTTAATTTGGGTCTTCTGATTAAATATCCATAAAGATAAGTACTATCAATTATTTTAAGCTAATTATTTGTTCAGTATAAGTATACTTTATTATGATGACGAAAACTGTGTTATGTGGTATACACTTAATTTTTGTTCCACATTTCAAATTAAAACATGATCTCTCCTATCTTATATTTAGAAACTTCATAAATGCTCAACCAGTAAACTATCCGTAAATTCCACGTTTTAGCCTGCGATTAATCAGTTCCAAGCCCTTAAACATACCGAATAACGAAGGGCTCAATAAAATCCCTCCCTGAATAATAATCTCAACACATACCTACGTACACGCATTCCCTTCGCTATTTATAAAACGGTGAAAGGAACAGCTTTATATGATAGTGTTGAACGAAGAATATGGATCTCACGTCATGTTAGAAAGATGTACACATCGTGCTACGCTTGATGTGCGAACACAATACAGTTCGTTTGTTTTGATTACAATCAGGCACATCCTTCACCACTTAATAATGAGGATAGTACGAGTAACTTCATTGTTTCTTTTATTCCAGTATGATACGCCGTCGTACGGCCGCAGTCGAGACACCGGACGGAGTACATCGAGTACCACCGCGGAACGGCCGACAACAGTCACAGCGAAATATCTCAATACAACACCGTCTTACAAGTCGTCAAGTATTCCTGTCCTCTGCCCGGACCGCTCGACTAAAGAAGATACCCCAATCTCGACCATTGCAAGCAGATACGCGAGTTATAACAAAACTGATAAACCTGCCACGAAATATGATCCGTATAACACGAGTAAGACAGAAAAACCTGCATCAAAATATGATGCCTACAGCACGAGTAAGACGGAAAAACCTGCGTCAAAATATGACACCTACAACACGAGCAAGACGGAAAAACCTGCGTCAAAATATGACGCCTATAATACGAGTAAGATAGAAAAACCTGCCTCCAAATATGATTCTTACAGCACAAGTAAAGCAGAAAAACCTACATCCAAGTACGAAAAAAAAGATTATTCGAAACTTACCGTACCTTCGATCACCACCACCAAAAGTAGAGACGTAAGTCCCGTTTCGACATCGAAATACAGTTTGAGCCGACCTTCTCGGCATTTGAGCCCAGAAAGACGAACCACGAAAACTTATAAAGATAAAAGCCGAGATCCCAGCCCAGGGGATCACGATAAAGACATTCCAAGTAAGACTGATAAGTCTACAGGCTACAATAGCCTGTCGAGTTACAAGTTATACCCTCGAACTTCAAATTACACGCGACCAGCGCCCCGAGCAGAAGCAAAACCAGAAATCACCGTCAACAGATACGCTATAGCAAATAGATTGACTTCAAATTACTTAAGAAGCCCTCCCACTGTTAAAACATCTTCCGTGTCTCCAGTCAGTCATACTGATTCTATTAAAAGTGAAGTGGAGAAGTGTATTTCACAACCCGCCAAAGAGATAGAAGAATTAAAAGCACAGAAAGAATCAATCAGTGAAAATAGTGAAAATTTTAATTCCAGTGATACACGAGTAGAAGAAAATGAAAATGAGACTGAAACAGTAATAATAGTGACCCGTCACACTTCACCAACCCCACCTGGTTCCTCTGCATACGTAAGGAGTAGAAGAGCAGATATGGCGAAGACTATAGAAAAGTCAATTACAAGGGCGAAGAAGAGACCTGAAATGATGGATAAAGAAATTCAATCAGATAGATTAGATGATCCAACACGAACAAGTAGATTTGGTAGTACAGCAAGAACGAGCGTGACAAACTGGTCGTACTATACCCCAAACTCAAGTAGCTATACTGGTTACGCAGGTAGATATTCTACGCAATATTCAAATTTAAGAGAAAATTCCAATAGCAACTCCTATTCTGCCAGTGATAGGACAGGTCGTAGTTACAGCACTGAACCGGAGAAAAGGGAAAATTCAAGTTTAAACTCTTTATCTGAACAGTGTAATCAAGATAGTAATGAATCTAATCATGTGGCTGAAACCAACAACGAAATTCTGTCGATTTATGCTGCTGAACAAAATAAGGGCGATGATACTTCAGAAATTATAATTAATGTTAATCTAAAATTAAAAAGAGCTAAAAGCCCAGAAGCTCCTACTGAGATTATTTCACCAGAGATTACTATAACAAATAGTCAGTTACCACCACAAGCACCTAAGACAGAAGGAACCACCAAAACGAAAAAGATAAAAGTAAGAAAAACAAGTACCGATTCATCTTCAGATCCTGGTTCTAAAAAAAAGATAGTTAAAAGAAGAAGTAAATCCGTTAGCTCTACTGATTCTGATCAGGGAAGTGAAGTGAGTGAGAAAGGATCACCACCAAAAAGTTTACAAAAAAATTCTTCAAGTAGTAACTTGCAAAATGGACCTTCAAAATTGAAACATTCCAAATCTCGAGAGAGCGCCAGCCCAGAATCAAGTATAACTTTATCGACGCAATCGTCAGTTAGTGAAGATGAAACTGTTTCAAAATCTAAAACTAATGAGCTTTCTAGAACTTCTGCTGACGAGTTATCGATTCCAACTGATCGGTCTGGTAAACAATCTTCTCCCTTATCTCCACAAAAGAATGAAAATGGTACTGAAGAGGCTAAATCTTTCTTAATACGAGCACTTGCACCAGTCACAAATTTATTTAAGATGAGACATCAAGAAAGCGGTGAAAATAGTCGTTGGTTAGAAAACTCTACTTCAGAGTCAACGGGCAAAGATGTTTCTAATATTACTACAGAAAGTGATAGATCTAATAAGGGTAAAATCGATACTACTAATATTATAGCATCAAACGATGATAATTTAGTTCAACTGAAAGCTATAAGACCAATAGAATCTGGAGAAAGAGCGTGGTGGTTAGATTCTGAATCTGAGAAGAAAAGTAGCTTAAAAAATAGCGAAAATCAAAGGTCTCCTTCAGAAAAAAACATTCCTCGAAAAATAAGACACGTAGAATCGGGAGAAAAAGCATGGTGGCTTGAATCTAATAGTGAGAGTAAACATGAAAATCAAATGTCACATACACATACAAATACACCAGAAATTTCTGAGTCTAACAAATTAAATCATAATAAATATAAATTCGCTGACGATGAAAAACCATGGTGGCTTGACAGCTGCGCAAATATTCCAGAAGGAATAGAAAGGCTTAGCCCACCTAGAAAATCGTCAAGCGATAGTGAAAAAAGTGAGAAATTCAACTTTTTCAAAGTCCGCCGTATTGAATCTGGTGACCAAAAAGATTGGTGGCTTACGAGCAATGAAAATTCAACAAATAGCAGTAAACCAGATCAAATTCAGAACTTGAGTAAATCAGGTTCTGAGCGCAATTTCCCACTAAGACGAATACGGCATATAGAATCTGGTGAGCGACCTTGGTGGTTAGCTAGCGACAAGAACATTCCAGAAGGTATTGAAAAGTTGCCCACCCCTCCGCCACAAGAAGAAAGCGATTCATCTGATTCCGAAGTCCAAGTTTATGTTCCACCAGCACACATCCCTCCGTTTCCTCTACACTTACCTGATGACGAACCTTTAGGAGCTAGGAGAAGTCCTGAGGGTTTGGAAACACCAAAAGAAAAAGAAGATTATTTGGGCCGCACATCACCTTACGAAAACCATCGCCAATTTAGGAGACCTCCAACGAATTCTTACCAAAAAGGCGTAAACAAATATATTTCTCGATACACTGATATAGATGATATCCTTGGTACTTCTGGACAAATATACAGTCCGTTTATGGATTCCATATTGGCTCGAAGAACCGGCCAGATACCATTTGACGACGACGCGTGTGAAGAAATAGATCCAACGCAAGTCAGAATCCACGATAGCACGGCGCAGCGGCCTGTAATTAAGAAGATTCGTTCCAGGTAAGGTATTTTTAATACATTTAAATAACGCTATTTCTGTACTTGGTTATAAAAATCAAAACTGATATGTTTATGCTGGTGGCCTCGGTAACTATAGAAGAGTGATGAAAAAAAAATGTTTTTTATAAACGTATTTTTACACGTATTTACTGGCTGGTAAAGCAATAATAATGAAAAAAATGAAACTGCAGTATGGAGGAGACGATTGACCAAATTGTCCCTCGGTATCAGAAGCTTTTTAAATACTGTTTTTTTTTTTCCAATTAGAGACCGCGCTAGCCGTCAACAGAACTATTAAGTTGATTTAACATAGCAACTATTAGGCATCATCACAACAAAACAACACACACAATAACATGGAACCCGATATAAACTAAACATTTAAATCAATGAACAAAATATACGCATAATTCCATGTTAATTCACAATCCATCCTTAAATTTTCTTAGTTCGTTGATGTCCTTTCTTGAGCAACTAAGCCACATATCTTTTGAATAAAATAGCTCCCATTTTCACTGTAAACTTCTGTTTTAGTTGTAATATATATCTTCTATATTTTTCAACGTTACGAAGGTACACAGCACGAACGAATTCTTAACCAGACAAAGTGCTTACCGAGTATGGTAGTGCACGAATACTACGTGCTTGAAGAACTTCCACATATAGGTTCAATTCACACTAAAGTTTCAATATCGCTTGATATCAATATTACCTCATATTCTTTTTTAGTTTCAGGATAACTAAGCATTAAAGAGTTAAATAAATCGATTAACAGTATAATAGATTATATGTTTTTTTCTTTCTTATAATTCATTCCTGTATCGCCAGTTCCATTATAAACACAATTCTTCACATGCACAAACCCCCACGCCCGGAACAACCATGCCAAACAAATATATTTTCCATGCGGGTATCGAACCCGGGCGGGACACGCAGCGTAGCGATCCATCGTGTCAATCGTGCCGTCAAATCAATGAAATCTCTCATTAAAACTGATCACACAAATTAGATAATTAAGTCATAATCTTCAACTTTATTTAAACCTTGTTCTTTCTCTTTTACAGAAGCAATATCATCGATTACCGAGATGAGGATCAAGTAAGTGGATAATCCCATTACCTATTTATTTTTCGAATTGTTACATTTTCAGCGACAGTCAAAACAAACCTCTTGCTTTTATTTTAATTTTTAATTTTACACATGCCGTGAATTTACGATGCAATGTATGTAACATTTAAACAAAATAAACTTCAAATATTCAGGTGATGTTAACAAGAAAGGGAAATTTTAAATAAATCTGTATAATACCGGTCAAAGGTTTAAATTTAAACTTGTTATGTTCAGGAATTTAGCCTAGACATGAATGAGTCAGCTCTGAACATTTGTTCATAAACTCCTTCACTATTGTTCTAAAGTTAATAGCAACCTTATTTATCTAATGGACTTCCACACGGGATATATTCTCTGAGACTCGTCTGCGTTTAAAGTAGAGTCGTAATGAATCATCGATTGTTCCAACAGTTCAAATTTCAGAATATTATACTTTTCTTCGTAACCGACGTACAACATATGCAAAGATAGGAGTTACGTATAAAATATGCAGTGAAACCTGACCTATACACTTTAGCTGATCTAATCGGATTAAGTAAATTAAATCAGCAGTCTAGAAAAATAAGCCTGGTCGCATTTTATACCACGCAATAGGTCCTGTACACGATGGACGATGTTGGCACATATGTAAGCAACTTCTGACTGTGAGGTCCATATTTACGATGTGTTGGTGTAAAATTTAACCATAAAAGGCTTTCTCTACGGAAATAAAGAAAGATTTATTAAGAGTAAGTTTTGTTTTGAAAAAATATATGGGACGGTAGCATTTAATTTTCTGTTTGAGTTTTAAATTCGTCCTTCTTTTATATATTTTTTCGTCGCAAACATATTTTATCTTCTTCTGCTACAGGATATTTATAAATTAAACTATTCCCCAAACTAGGAATACTGTATCGTGGGTGCATTTAAAAATTCAAACAAAATCAAATATTTTTTAATTTGTTCCGTGCGGGAGTCGAACCCGCGACACAGGGCAGCAGTCGATTGCTCAACCACTTCGCCAACCTGGCAGTCGTTACTTATAAATAATTTGAAACATTAATAAAGGGCACGCCTATTTTTAAATAAATAGCGACAAATATTTACACTGGCCATTAAAATACATTGCGGTCGCCGCTAATAACATCAGCTGGCTATACAAAAACTTGTCCAAGTTAATAAAAAAGCGGTAGGTCTGCTAAGTCGGTTATCAGTCTAATGGAGACGGATTTGGTTCTCGACCGTGCGTTCTTAATGTCATTAATATTTATAATATTTACTTATAGGTAATCATAATTTCAGTAATACGATTTTTTGGTCTATTGAAATGTAAATAATATAACAAATAAATTACGTTTTACATCCTAATTCACCCACCCATTTAATAAAATATTCTTAAATATTATGCGCGTAATCGAAAATATACCGATATCCAGTAATAAACCTGTAGATTCTGTAGTAAAAAAATTGCAACGTTAAAATATTTATAGGTACGAGTTCGGGAAGTAAAAAAAAGACGGTCGGACACTCATGCGCAGAGTAAGGCTTCAACGCAACAGCGGGAGCAGTGAACTGAGGAGTGCACTGTATCCTTGAAGCGGTCCCGTATGGGAGCTCAGCGGCGAAAAGAGACGGCGATATGGTGCGCGTTGCTGACATTTTACATCGATGACGTCAGTGTCAAAGATTTGAATTTGTGTAGACGGTATACGAGCGAGAATGAAGAGTATCTACCTAATTATTTGTACGTAGCTAAATTAAAGCGGTGTAATTCGTTCGATTCAGTTAAACTAAAAAGATAAATAGCATACTGGTACGTTAGACCGCTGATATTACGTCGACAAAACGATTAAAGTAAAAGAACATGAAAATGATAGTTAATTAATATCAAGCACGTGTATTGATTTTTTGAACTTCCAAAGAAGTTACTAGTAAACCGGGATTTATATAATAGAATGTGGACATTGTGTATGTGAATGTGGATATTACTTTGTTATTCACATCTTAAGTAAAACTACACTCTTTGTTCTATTTTTAAAACCGATTTCGGTTTCGGAACTGGTTGCGTCATTTATTACTGCGAACACCTAAATGTTAACAAAATCATTGACCGAACTATTCGATTATAAAGCGTTTAAACACCATGACCTAAATATCACGTTTTTTTTCTCAATACGCTATCATATCCTAATTCCAATTATCCATCAAAAAAATTAACCAACTTTTATTTAGGTAAATTATTGTCTGGGTCTCCTATAAACATAGTTATTCTATGCGCAGGTTCAGTCATTCGCTTTTCATCTCTTTCTCCCTCGCCCGACGATGTGATACAATGTTCTTTTCGATACAACCTTACCATATCTAGTAGGTGGCTACGTCCCCACAGCGCTATACTACAACGCAGACCTGTTGAGTGTAACCGGTTAATAAAGACGTGAAAATTGTACCTGAGGCGACTTGTCTCACAAGCTCTTCAGTAATACTTATGACTCGGTATCGGTATCTACTCGGGTGTGCTGTTAGTGCCTTCGCACCCTAAAAGTTGGAAACAAAACAATGCAGTGAATATTGTGATACACAGACTATTTTCTGATCTCCGAAGGTAGTGTTTAACCTTAATTTATTTGGTACCAAAAAATTCGCGCATCTTTTGAACGTGGAGCCGGTTTTAAACTTTTTTCTTTTTCATGTACGAGCTTTCTTACTGTACATCATGGTAAAATATTTTGCTATTGTTTATCTGTTTTATTTTGATCTTAGTAATATTTATCCTTTATTATTAAAATTAACGATTATATTCCAGCGTCGAACACTAACCGTACAACTTTCTTTGAACACAAATTAAACAATTATCGTGACATCATATTATTAGGTATAACATTAACCGTGTTGTTAAATTATCAAATTGTTTGCAAAATTCTACACTGATGTATCGAATAAGATCCTACGATTATTTTTTTGTTTCATGTTAATGTCTGTAACTGCATTTACATGAAACAAAAAGGTTTTAAAGGCAGTTTCTGTCTGGGAAGTTTAATTGCCAGGTTTTCAATTCTTGCTTGCGAAATCCAATATCATTAAAATAAAACGCCTTGCGTTTTATTTTTGTTCAAAATGAGTCACAAATAACGAAATACACAAACAGATCAAGTCCCTACTAATTTGGCAGCGAGCAATATAAGACAAAAAGAAGGAAAATGGTGATGCAAAAACTTATAATATCAATATTAGTTTATCCTCCACTTAGTAAAAGTACAGTCATGGTCAAAACTGCACGATTCTTTATTAAAAAAGGTAAGTATAAACAAGTACAAAAGCAAAAATCTGTTGTTCTTTTGTCTTTACATCGGGACAACTTAAATGACTCTTAGTAGTAATTTAATATTGAAAAATAAAGTTCATTTTTAAGACATATTTCGTTTATTAACAGTATTTATCCTTCATTTGGAGACGAACTTAGGGAACGTCGGGGTGAACAAATAAAATATTATAAAAGGTTTAAAAATACCTGAGTTTAAATTGAGGGCTGCTATTATAACAATGGTATCCTAGAAGGTATAGGTTCTTCTTCTGTTGGCACTGACAACCGTTCTTTGATAAATCAGTTAAAACGATATAAACTCGTTTATTCTTCGTGTATTTTAGTAACGAGTAAGTAATCTACAATTATCCCAAATCAGAAAGTAATTTCGATATCATTATTTTGTTTATAATTATTTTTTTATAAATATCTTTTGATAAATATAAAAAACTTGCATACCATCTTATAAATTAATAAAGGCGTCCCAGTATTTAATGAACAACAACATTTTAATTGTGTTCTTTTTAATGAGATTTTTTATGTTATTATCAGGCTCAAGTTCATTGCTTGGAACTTAAAGTTTATTTATCCATGACTCGTAAGCTACAAGTTACTAGCAGAGCGTCAACAAAAAAAAATATTAATATTGAATCGAAAATGTCGTTTTCTTCGAAAGAAAGATATAAAAAAATTGAAACCTTTAATATCAACCAAACTTCTTATATATAAATAAACTAAATATTGTAAAAAAATCGGACTAAACGATAATATATATAGAATACGTACTTTAACATAAAAAAATAAACTTAATGTTACAAAAATGGATTTTCCGTAATTTATAACTATTTTACATTCTCTTAAGCCCAATATTGGGCTACTAATTATCTGTTACCAAGTTCACAGGTAAACAAATATCCCTTATCTTGGTATATAGGAAGAACATTGTTCATTCATTCGGTTTTTTAAGACATCCGGTCGGTTCGAGGTCGATAAGAAGTTTATTGCTTTAACACCTTTAGACAAAGGATAAAATATAATATTTGGAAGTAGGGGAAATTCCACTGGCCTCCATTGTTTCCAGAAAGCAGGTGTTAGCATTTGATAACAAATAAGGCAGAGGGTGGATTCTGGGTATTTTTTGTAAATGTGTGAAAACGGACATCCTAAAGTAAATAATGCAAAAAACTCAACAAGTTTTATGTTAGCTTTTTATTTTATTCTCGACATGTTTATGTGGGATGCTGAAAGGACCAGTTTTGAGCTCTAATTTTTTACATAACTGGTTTTATTTTAATTTTTGTACACATTATTATATATAAATATATCTGTTAAATTAAACATTACGATAGATGTATAAAAAATAGTATTCATTTTGGAAGCAAGTTATGACCAGTTTAAAGACCGTATGAGACCGCTGACAATGCACGGTTTTTACAAAACCAAAAACCAACTAGCCTAGGTACCTACTGGTAGCCTGCTCCGCGCCGGATCCACTCGGTATAAATAACAAAAATTAATAGGAATTCGGTACTGTCATTACTGAGACCACACGGAAAGACTCCCCAATTGACATATAATTCAGCGTGCCTTTTGATTGCAAGAAAAATGTATATTTTTTGTTACGAAAATCAAGCCTGCACCGGAACCGGGCCGGGCCCAAAACGGACAGGTCTCGCATCAACCGGTTGCTAGGAACAATGTTGAGAGGACGTTACACCGATACGAAGCTTTAAAAGTAAACGCAATCGACTCAGCCATTGATTTGTAGGTTCTTAATTTTATGCATATTTTATGAAAGGCATTGTTCTGAACAGTAACCTCGCGCTCACGACAGATTAATGTAAGCGTATATAGCTATAGTACCGAAGATAAACTAACTACTCAAAGAAGAATACACAAAATAAAAAAAAAATATGAACGCACTCAATGCAAGGCGCAATATCGTTGAAAGTGTCAGAGCGCGAAAGACCCCACAATGCGAATATAATATCAGTTCTTTTGCCTAATGACACACTCATATAAATACCCTGAAACGAAGAATGTCCATCAAAAGACGGTAAAAAACCCGTCAAATCCCGTAATAGTTTTGTTGCCCACGTATGACATAATAATAAGCATCGGATTCGCAAAAAAGGTACAGTTCAACGGCACAAGCACATTATCATTGCACTTTTGTACGTGTCTGTAAATCCTTGAAAATGTACCACTATAATTTAAGTAGGTATAAAAAGTATAATGTAATTTTGGATTCCTCACCCATGCCGTAGTTATCTCTCTCTTTTTCTTTCTGGAGATTACGTTTTTATTTAAAAATAAGTTATCAATGTATGAAAGACTTGATCAGTTACCTTGCAAGTTTCTTCACAATATTACTAAACTAAAGAACGCAAGAATTTTCAGTAGATCAGCGTAAATGTGTATGACTAATCAACAAACAAACAATAATGTTTCCTTTTCACAATATTAGTTTGATATATCCATTCAAAAGTACTTGCACAAAAGTACAACGATTGAAACAATCCGCTTAGCAATTAAAATATGACACGAGCTTTCCTAATGAATTAACAAAAGATTAGAAAGCCTTAGTTAAGTCGGTTTCACTCGCCGCGTGGAAAGTACAAAGGACGAGTGATCAGATAAAAGCAAGCCAGTTTAATACTTTTTAAAATTTAAATTAAGTACGTTTTATATCGGTGCAACCTGTCTTGAGTGGTGATGTAGCATCATTTATTTAGTTAACTCGACTCGTTTAATAGTAGTTGAGTAAATAAAGAGTACTTGTGACTGTTTCAATAACAAAGTTATATCTAAAAGACGATTCTAGAATCTAAGATGAATAAGATTTCAGTAAAGTTGTTAAAGTATTTTGTTTATTCTTCTTCTCCTTCTATCGAGTCGGCAGGAACTATCACATGGAGGTCGCTCATGCCGTAGAAAGATTAGCCAGACAGCAATGGTGGTTATTAATGCACCCTATTTTATAGGTGAAGTTGCACACAATACAACGTGTCATAATAGGAAACTATGTGTGTCAAGAAGATGTCCCCTTTACTTATAAACGCTATGAATAACAGCTCTATAACCATAAGTTTTACGTAAAACTTAAACATAAATCAATTTACTTTGACATAAATTTATTCAGTGTTTATTAGAGGGGTGTAACTTTATAAAATAATTTGGCTAAGTTGAAATTCGAGTGATCATCACTTATATTTAATAGTAGATGTATCTTAATGTTTTTTTTTTATTTATTATCCTGCAATAAAATTTCTTTCTATTTTAATATGAGTTGAACAAAACATTGATATTCAAGAGAGAGCTTAGTATAGTTTACGATGCTCTAATGCCAAATATTACGATCCTATCGATGTAGAATACTGGTATAAAAGAAAGTGAACGATTGTTAGATTTATGAGGCTAAAGGCTATAACACTACACATTATCTTATTTTATAACAAACTTTTACCAACTACTTCTAATGAAATGAACATTTTGCTTTCGTAAAGCATTGTTTTTGGTTTTAATTTTCAAATGAATACGATTTATGACGTTTTAGGGTTCCGTATCTCAAAAGGCTTTCCTTTTTAAACGGAAACCTTATAGGATCACTTTGTTGTTCGTCTGTCAGTCTGTCTGTCAAGACCCTTTATATCAAGAACGCGTGGGGGTATCGAGTTGAAATTAAAACCATATACTCAAGTTGAATGAAATGTAGCTTTGGCGATGAGCAACATGGTTTTATTAGGAAGCGCTCGACTACATCTAACTTAATTCTATCACATGAATTTATATCAGATGGAATGGAACAACATGCACAAGTTGACGTTATTTACACTGATTACAGTAAGTGTTTCGATCGTATTGACCATCAGCTACTTTTGAAAAAGCTATTAGCGGCAGGTATACATGGAGACTTGTACCGATGGATCTCCTCTTACATTGAAAACCGAACGCAGGCTGTGGTACTCCAGGGATACACATCTAGATGGAGCTCCGTACCGTCTGGAGTGCCCCAGGGCTCAATATTGGGACCTCTTTTGTTCACGTTGTTTATTGCTGACGTTAAGTACTGCTTTAAGCACTCCTACATCTTACTTTATGCAGATGATATGAAGATTCATAAAATCATTCGTGGCATTTCTGATGCACGTCAATTGCAGGCAGATCTCCAGAGATTTGAGGCATACTGTAGCGTTAACAAACTTCAGTTGAATGTATCAAAATGTTTCCATGTAACTTATACACGTCAAAAGTCCATAATTGACTGTAACTACAGACTTTACGATCAAAGCATCGGTAAAGTTAACAGCATTAGAGATCTAGGTATTATACAAGACAGTAAGCTATTATTTGATCAACATATTGAGTACATAGTTAAAAAAGCTTCCAGCGCGTTAGGTTTCATAATGAGGGCATCATCCTGTTTTCGTTCTCTCAAGCCTATCAAAATACTATACTGTTCGTACGTACGCAGCCACTTGGAATATGCATCGCAAGTCTGGAGTCCTCAATACGAGATTTATAAGTCTCGTATTGAGGGAGTCCAGATGAAGTTTCTGAGATATTTGGACTTCAGGGCACAGCAGTACTCACACGATTACAGCCATCGTTGCAGAAGGTATCACTTTCTACCGCTTGACTATAGGCGCCAAATTAATGATACATGTTTCCTATTAAATATCGCAAACGGCTCTATTGACAGTTCTGAACTTGTCTCAAAATTATCATTGCGTACTAATCATGTTGGATTCCGTCAACGACCTCTTTTAGATACACCTTTTGTAAGGACTAACTATAGGCGAAATGCCTTTTTCATAAGAAGCGCATATAGTTTTAACAAGGTTTCACGTGATCTTGACATTGATTTATTCTGTACCCACGCAAGCACAGCAAGGCGAATCTCAGCTTCATCATTTTTTGGTATTAATCATAATTCTTAATTAAATTGATCAATCTATCGAGATTAAAAGAGCATATGCATATGTATTGTATTGCAATGAGAGAAAAAAAAAATATTTATTTACTTGTATTGTGTAAATTAAGTTACGTAATATATAAGGGAATCATCTTTTTTTTTTTTCTTTATGTGTACACATTTGTGGAGGCTTGTAATTAGCAACATAGATATTATTTTGTTATTAAATATTGTAATTAGTCTGTAAGCCATCCTAAGAATAATAAAAAAAAAAAAAAAAAAAAGTCTACAGTCCCTTGAGGCTGTGAAAAAATCAGACTTCTAAGTTAACGTAAAAAAAAAAGATACGGCCGTTTATGCCGCAAAAATACGTATATTTCGACACTCTCAAGGAAATCAAAAATTATAGGGTACTTTCCGTTGACTTAGAACTATGAAATTTGGCAAGTAATATCGACTTATACTACAAGTACAGGTAAAAATCTGAAAATTATATATTTATAATTAAATCATAAAAAATATAGTTTTTATTTAAAGTACGTAATCAATCACTGAGGTTAAGCAACGGTATGCGCGGTCATAACTGTATGGGTTAAAATCTTTTTGTAGACCTGAACTATTTATGACGAATTTGTACGGAACCCTCGGTGGGCGAGTCCGACTCGCACTTGTCCGGTTTTTTTATTGACTGGACTTGTTATGCATGGTACTATCTTAAGATTGCCTTAATAAATAATAACTGTCAGAAGTAACAATTCGAATAAAATAGAAAAACATTCAAACCAATTTCATTTTACCCTATAATCCTATCTGGTAAAACGCTGTCCGTTTTCAATTCATTAAAAAAAATGTTTCGTCCAAAAACAAGAACACAAATATTGTGTTAAGTGCCAAACCCATCGCCATCGACAATATCAAACTCACATAAATGTTATTATCGAAATCGATTTTTAATACTAAGATCGGGAGCTGATAGATTTAAAGTCTTTCTTGCGCCTCAATTCAAAGCTTGTCATTCCATTACTTATAATATAATAGAGTTTCAGATGTGAACGGGCAAGACAGACGGATGGTAAGGCGTTGACCCCGCGGTATTGCGACTAAAATTTTATATCGATTCCTGACGCGCCGGTAGAGTAATCGACTGAACACATTGTTAGGTCTTCGCGTTTTTTGCTCTATGCCTCACATCGTATTCCAGTGCTTTTAGTACACAGTATCACGTCACACGCGGCAGATGCATCCTTGGATCATATGTTACGGAAGTTAAGTTGTAGAAATTATTTCTGAACTCTGAGAAGAGTAACAAAGAAAAAAAGATGTTTTTCTCATAGCTCTATAAATTATTATCTAGACCAAGACTAAACTTGAAACTTCTAAATTATTTTGTATACTATATGCAACAGCACCTATAGCCCTAAATATGCATACATTTAAATATTAAAGTATTAATTTAAATCGAATCTTTGGATATCGATAAAACTTTTGGTGATGCTATCGGAATTCCCGTCAGTCTCTCTTAAACAAATGATAAGAGACCCTACATACCCTGAATACTTTCCAAAAATTAAAATTATTTATTTGAAACTAAATCAACACTGAGAGGACACACCGATTTTATGAATTTTACAATTATTTACAATATCTCAATCAACTAGCGAAGTCGATCTATGATATAACACCATTTAAGGCAAGAACAACAACGAACCAATTACCAACGCCCAAACCTGTGTATTAGGCATACCAAAATGTAAGCCACAGGCTCGAACAAACTTGTTTTTCTAACTAATAAGCTAACTAGATATTTGCTATTATAAATCGATTTATTGGTAATAGGTGAGAGACCTGATAGCCGTCCGTAAATATTAAGTGCAAAAATGTGAATCTCGTTGAAAATTGGCGATTATACAGACAGCGCACGGTCGTGGTTTGGTTATTTTTTTTTTATGATTTTAGCTACTTTTTACTGTGGCTACGAAATAAAAGACAAAGAGTTTAGTTGATTGTTTGGTTTTGATTGTAATATAAATAAAGTATTATATAACCCGGAAAGATTCATCGATTAATTCTAAAATTTCATATAATACCTATTCAAATATCAAAAGATAGAGTTGTTAAATAATATGATAATATTGGAAATAACAAAACTGTCGATGATTTCAGAGTTGAAAATAGAAATGGCTAATAAATATTATTTAATACTGAATTTTTTATTGATTCATTGTTATAGCCGGCTTTACCACATCGTATTAAATAAATAAAATTTTCTTTCTTTTATATAAATAGGCCAGTTAAAGACACTTATGAATATTCAGACACTATACGAGTATACCACATTTTAAAGTGTTATTTTCCTATGGAGAAGAACAGAAAAGAAACTCAATGGTTAGGTTCTCTTTTAAATTTAGTTTATGTAACATTATTGTATACTTATGAATTCAATGTTCCTTCTACGTTATGTGAGGAGAATGCTATACTAGGTCTAGACCAAAACAAACTGATTACTATAAGTTCAGAAATTTCTGATATGAGCTGACCAGTCCCAGCAGACGGAAAACTCAAACTGCCGGACAGCTATCTACTAGTTAATATAACATGTCTAATAGTTAATATGACGGCACAGTTGGCACAGTGGTTGAGAGATCGACTGCTGCGCTGCGTGTCGCGGGTTCGATTCCCGCACGGATCAAATATTTGTATGAATTACAGATAGTTGTTTCGGGTCTGGGTCTTTGTGTATGTGAATATATGTGTTTGTAAACGCATCCACAATACAGAAATTATTCCTAGTGGGGGCAAAGTTAAATAAAAAACATTATGACTACACGATTCTCACATAATAACAAATTCCAATTATTTTATGAGTATACAAAGCAAGTACCAATACGGTCACATAACAGATGACAATCTCGAAATAACATTATAGATTAGTAGGTTAGAGAGTGTTCCCCAACTTTACTACTATTGGCACAAACCTTCAAGCACAAACAAGACCAATTTCGCTGATATCCTTTTTTTAAATACGAACTACTTGATTTAGAAGAAAACCTTTATTGCTAGTAGTCCCAGAAGGCGATGGAAAACAAAGGTGTTTACGAAATATAGTTCGAATCTCAAGAAACACTTTGCTACATGACACTAGCAATCCCGTTGTAAATAAGTGTAAAGTTAATACGTATCACTGGGTAGCCAATTGTAAGGCGATTCACCCTACTTCATGTAATTAATCAACTTAATGTAGTCAATATTAATCCAGTTTGTCTATCTACTAAAATTTGGTCTAGATTTCATGCAAATTAGAAAAGTAACTGTTGATTATAATAGCTAAAACAGTGAACATACAATGAGATATTAAAAAAAAATAGCAATTTGTCTTTTGGGTACCGGTTTTTGCATGCAAATTACAAATACATTATTAACATATAGTATATTTTTAACAGAATAAAATATTTCTTAGTAGATTTGGGTGGCGGAGGTCAGATGCCAGTTGCTCCGTGTAAAATACTGATGTTCAGCCCCAACCGGTTACATAGGAAACCGACCCCAATGTTAGGAAAAGGCTAGGCAGATTATGAGTGGCAAAATCATCATGATCATCTGTTGTCCCGAAATCTTTACACATACACATCACAACATTCGTGCCTCATAAGACAAGTCCAACGGAGAACGAACTAAACATTATACAAAGCAAAGGACGAGTTTCATTGAAGTCACTTCAATTCTCCGGTATATATAAAATGTGAGATTTAAGACCACGATACTGCATAAGTAGTTAGGTTGCACTTGCAACCCTATCGCATAATATCAACTGGTTTTCCTTAGATATGCTAAGGGCCCAAGAGGCACACAAGACTTTTCCCACCTTTTCGTCACGGTCTTTATTAGTTACTGGTTGACTCGATTCAGAATGATGCTAAAATAAGCTTCAGTATGAGGTCTATTCTCATTATCTTTCAATTATTGATTCTAGCTCTTGGTACCGCCAATAGGTTTATTAAGATACACACGCGTAATCGGATATGTTCAATTTTTAAATTTTAAGAATGTTCATTGGAGTTTTCTCACTTTCGAGCGGCGCAATTTTTAAAGCATACTACGCTTCGATTAAGAGCGTGTATAGTGATTACCCTGCAGTATGGATGCTATCCTGAAGCAATCGATTTATTTAAACCCAGTTTGACTAAGACACAGTTGCAGTCATTGCTCCAACTGTGGTCACAAGAGCTCCCATATTGTAGCTAGCAACAGTGACGCCACAGCACCGCAACAATATTACAACTGCAGCGCATTGACATCGACAAAATCGATACCCTATAAAATTACGCAACCTTGTACAGGGCCGCAATCAAACCCACTTACAAAAGGGTCGATGCAGTCCTTCTAGGTCTTAATAATCACCAATACCAATTATAAGCGACTGCTATTTTCCCATTATTAAGAGTATCAAAGGCCTAGAAGTTACGGAATACATTGGCAGTTGCATCGGCAAGCACCTGTTTGATTTCACACGATCAATGTTGCCAAGTAAGTAGTATCGATGTATGATAAGCGCTCGATAAACGGCATTGCCCTGCTGCATTTCAATGCTTCTGTGTATCTGATGTTATTATTCATGATCATGAACACAAAGTGTGTCATATTGTTATTCATGCAGTCCCGTCGTGTATTTTTAAGATCTTGTAAACAAATGTGATGTAGATATTGTGCTGTCTTTAGAGTTTAAATAGAGAATCAATGTAACTGTTTTGTTATGTCGATAAAGCTACCGTCAGATTTTATTGTAACATTGAGCTGTCGAATCGATTGTGTGCATTTAATTCATCGATGATTTAATAATAATAAACATTGAATAAGGGCCATTTTTATCCACAGCATAAAAGACGTATAAAAAAGAAATTAAAGCCAGCCGCCCTAAAGTATGGTATTTTGGTTCTGAACATTGCCTTTAGTTGTTACATACACTCGACGTGATGATCCTAACTTCTTTTTTAGTACTACGCCTCTATATAGGTATTATTAACCCAGGCGTGCATATCGTGCAATATATTTTCGGCACCCAAGCGCAGCAAGGTCACCTATAGCTCGAGTATGCAATTGATAATTCTTACGGTCATCAAGACAGTACATTCGAAGGTGAGCATATTTTTAAAAATAGTATCTTTTTTCCATTGCCATGGATTCGGTTGGATTTAAAAAAATAAAGTCTTCCGAAAAGAGTTGCTTTTGGTCCAGGTTTAGAGCATGAATGATAAGTACATTTTGGCTTCAATCAAGTTAGCTTATCGCAGTCCAATGCTGGATATGGGCCTCTCGCAAGTGTCGCCATTACGGCTTACTTTTGTTATTTGCAATAAAAACAAATACATTGTCAAAGTCTGATTTTATGAATGAAGGAACTTTGTCTTTTAATACCAAACAATAACTTAAAAATGTTGGCCACATTATAGTGGTAATGCCAGATCGTAAAATGCGCAGTGAGTCCTAGGGGAGTGACCACGCATACAAAAGCGTGCCACGTCCCAAATGTACACAGAGTCTTTGCTATCCCTCTTACACTTTGTATAAGAGAGTAGGACGGGAACATATTCTTGGATTCCTGTGCATAAATAGGCAAACGTGGGAAAATAACACTTCAAGTCTCGTGGGCGTCGTGGTAACTATATTGGAACAAGAATTCAGGCAGACAGGCAGTTATACTAATTTTTTAAGCAAAAATAAACCAACCTGAATTGATACCCATACTCAACAAAATGCGGACAAATTAGAGGTTGTTTTCTTATTAGGAAAGGCCGAAATATAAAGCTAATGCCAATAAAGGTTCATTACATAAAAAGACGTAACAACGTAATGGATAGGCATTCTGCGTTACACAATGGCGCGTACACACACAGGAGTATTATATGGCACACAATGATTAAATGTAGGACGATGCGACAAAATACCAACAGCCGGGTCTAGGCCAACTGAGTTGTACTTGTGACTGACAAACGAACATGATTACGACTACGACGACTATTCATAACGATTCCTTTAAACGCAGATCGCAGATTTATTGCGATTATATCCAGCGGAACTAAAAGGCCACATTAAGCAAATAATCTCTATAGTTGCAGAATATGAACTTTACACGAGTCAAAAGTGACGTCAATTAAGTAGCCAATGTAGTTATTTGTCATATTCGATTCAACTAAAGCGGCCTCTTAGAATCTGAGTAAACATATATCAGCCCATTGCTGAATATGACCTTCCTAGAAGAATGGTTGAATTATTGTTTTCTTTTATGTAAGTATATAATAAATACTTTAAAATATATATTTTTATTACAAGTTTAAATATCGGGACTCGGGAACACGAGACACGGAAAAATGTATATAGAGCCTCCTTTTAAATTTTCCCGATTGATCAAGAAGCACCAAGTAGTCACATGTGTCCTTCCTCAGGAAGGATAGTTCCTCTCTATTAGGAACTATAAAAAAACACTAAGCACATTCCTAACCAGCTGTCTTTTTTCTGTCGGAATCCATGAGACGTTTAAAGTTATTTCTTAACTTCAGATGTTCCTTAATTTTTTCAACGTTCGTTGACAAGAAAATTACCGAGACGCTTTTTGTCGGTAGTTTTTAAGGGAAACGCACTGTCACGCGAGTTGTACCTAAATATCAATCCCGTATATTTTGGCATCAATATTCTCTAGTGACAATAGACTGCCACTTGTTAAGGCTGGTGACGGTTTGTGCACTCGGAAGCATAGGGGTTGGAATGCCTTTGATATGTGAAGCATTAACAACAAAACAAATCTTGACAATCTGACGCACTATGAACTGAGAGTTTCACTAAGTTTAGGTCATCGCTCCCCAACGGTCCCAAAGACAAAGTCGAAGCTATTAACAGGTAGGAGAAAACAAAAAATTATGAGAATGTCCGTGGACTGGGGGTCTCGAGATGTATATTTTCATTTTACATACATGTGCCTTCTCGACGATCTCGGCACTAAAAATCTTGAGAAGCCATGGTATAGTTAATAACGACTATAAGCGATCTTAAAAACGTCACAAGGTACTTACATTTAGTTTACCGCCGCCACCTCCACTTCCGCTCCACTGCTTCACCACTGAGTGACGCTTGGCTGTAAAAACATAACAAACCCTTGAACGGCTCATCATAATAACATGAAATAAAGTAGTCATTGTAATAGATTTCATGCTGTGTTATCAATTAAAACACTCGGTGCCGTCACTCATCATTATAACATTGTCCTCGTGCTAATTACTTAAGATAGTAGTTTTTCTTCCTGCAAATTAACCCGGTGACAGACGAGTTATTTTTATACAATGAATTGATGAATGACGAATGAATATAAAAAAGATTTTTTATTAAATGTTGGTTCAAAAATAATCATATTCAGTGAAAACTTAGGTACGTATTAACTGACTAACCGACATAACATAGCATCATGCCTGTATTCCCCGAAGGGTTAGGCAGCGGTAGGTATACTATTGTACACCAACATATCGCCGATGCTGTTGCTGAGTTTCATGTAATAGGGGGCGAGCCTATTGTCATCTACCGGGCACAGTTCCAGACTCCGTGCTGCTACTGAGAATTTTCATACAGAAAAACCCATAACTGTTGGCCCGACCTTGGAATCGAACCCAGGACCTCACGCTTAGCAGTCGCGCTTGCCACTACTAGACCGATGAGGCAGTCTTGACTAACCTAATACCTATAACAAACAACAGATTGAATCCTATGGATAGTTTAATTTGCTCTGCTTTATAAATCATTTAAGTTTACTATCATTAACTGGTTAATACTTATTTGTATAGTTACCTGCAGGCAAACAATGAAAATAATAATTAAATGTTCGCCTTTAAAACTATGAAAACACGAGCATAATAATTAAGACTACAAACATAAGTAGGTAAATCATTCTAAGAAATCCTGAACTTTCTTTAGAAACTAATATAAACTAAGCATCTCATTAACTGAATCACTCGACCAGTAAAGATTTTTACCTTCTAAAATATCACTTTACAAAATAAGGATAGTCCAGAATAAATTAACTAACTTGTCAAACAAATTCCAGCTTAAAACGGTGATGCTAAAGTTACTTATCGTATAACTTACAAAATACAGTAGCGTTACGCAGTCCCGTGATTACAACCTGTCAATGGGTTCCTGAATGGAACATTTTTTCTTTTATCGTCTAAAATAAACTTGCTGGCCGATTTCCAACTTTATATGTAGGTAGTAAGGATGAAGAGAGAAGTTTAAAACTAAAGAGGTTTAATAATCGGTTTACAGACACGACATTGTCTACCAACATTCTAAAGTTTTTTTTTTTCCAAGACACGAAATGGTCACGGGAAATGCCCACAGTAACGGTGCAAGGAGCGCAGGGGCCGTAAAATGTATTAAAATTGATCGACAAAACACATTGGGCTTATTTTTATTACTACACTTATTACCGACTGCTTTCCCTTGTGTGGTCAGACCAAATTCCAAATGTTCAGTGAATTTATTAAAATAATTGTGGTTCAAAATGAACACGAAAATATTATTATTATACCAGTAACAACGTCGCTTTGTATTCGGACTTATTGAACGCACATAACATTTAGATTTTTATTATTAATCTAGCGACCCGCCCCGGCTTCGCACGGGTGCAATATACTAATTAAGAAATTGAGTTTTCCAGTGGATTTTCCAAAAAAAATATTTCATACAAACCTTGCCTTACCATTACAAACACAACAAAAAAAGAATTAGCCAAATAGGTGCAGTTGTTTTGAAGTTATGCGCTTAGATACATTTTCAGCAATTGATTTTTATTTATATAGATGAAAATATATTGGAATACCAATTATTAACATGATGATCAGAATTCTTAAAATATTAGAGGAAATAAATACCCATACAAATACTTCGAATTATTTAAAATTTAATATACCTATTATTTAGCAAATTTTTAAGCATTTTCGTTATATGGCAGATTTAATAATAATAAGGAAATCTTTATTTTTATTAAGGGTCCGGGCGTCATTAGGCAATGGTACTCAGTATAATAAATTAAAACGTAATCATACTATTTGCGCCACAAATTCCGTAACTGCGTTTAGTAATCCGAACAAAAACGGTACAGAGGTTGCAACAGATCATGTTTATTCTAATTAATATGCGCTCGCGCATCTGCAACTTCGTAGCGGTAAAGAATTCGCGTTACCTTCAGATGCATATCTCCTTGGTTCAGTGATTTTTATAAAATGTTACATTTGCATTAGATAGCTGTTATGCATGTTTTGGTTTATTAATAGTGAACCAGTTGTAAAATATAGGTCAAGGTTTAATTAAATTATTATTTTATCATTATTATGACATGGCACTGTAGATCTTCCTGCTTAAACGTTATTCACATCACAGCGTCAATAAAAAGGTACCTGATGGTAATCAAAACATACCATTGCAATCTTAGATACTCTTTTAGTGAAATCGTTTATTATTTATTTATTTCGATTTAGCGTCGTACAAAATACTTATTTATAACTAATCAAAGAAAACGGTACATAGAAGTATTCGCAAATCAATTAAGTCATGGCGGCAAGTAAGTCATTAACGTCACCATATATAATTTTACCGTTATTATAAATTTGCGAGCGTTGTCACATGTCGCCAACCACAGGTAAGTAAATTGGCAAAGTACTGATTATGCTATAAATGTGTTGTTACTGATATAATGGAGATATAAGCATATAAGTCATAGAGATCTAATTAATTAATAATATATCTTATAAATTAGATTGAGATTTTTTGTAGAAACCTTTAAGCCATTAACGTCACCATATATAATTTTACCGTTACTATAAATTTGCGAGCATTGTCACATATCGCCAACCACAGGTAGGTAAATTGGCAAAGTATTGATGATCCTATAAATCTCATTGAGATTTTTTGTAGAAACCTTTGATGTTATAATCATTTGAATTGGGCTTAACGAAGTAAAGGATAGTTATTAAGATTAATTAGGTCAGATTTGTCAATAGCTGGGTAAATCTCAGATCAGTTATTTCTTTGATATGTCCATACATAAACGCATTAAAGTAATTTTGTGGATCATTGGCCGTAGTTGTAAGTGTAGCAACAGAACTCAGGTCTTGCGTTTGATTTTCTGGCCAAATCAGACGAGTGCTTTACGATTATTTAAGATAAATTAAACCGTTTTCAAATTAAAATTGCACAACAGATCGCTTATAAACCTAATATCTTATAGTAATATTGTCTCGCGTGAATAAGGATCGGGTTTTTGCGCACGAATTCGGTTCCTACACGGAAAATATGGTCTGGTAAATCTGTGTGTTAACTCTATGGGGGTCTGTAAATCCTAGTGTAGGGCCAAAGTTGTGAAAAACAAACCGTTCAAAATAATATTTTCTTATAGGTACTACTTGGAATGCTAAGCGATTTTAATCTCAATCATCATCAGTTCAACAATAAACCTATATTTTAAACAAAATTAACCAATGCCTATCTAGACTTGAAGCCTATTGAAAAGAATAAGGACAGGAACAAAAGATAAATAGCATAACAACAAAACCCAGTCGAGTTCAAACTTTAACGGGACTTATACAAAGCCACAAAAACCAAGGAAGTGACACCTGTCCACTATATCTGTCAGTTTGGTTTGGATTTAAATATGCTTATAATCCATAGATTACCGCTTGTAACGAGATAATCGGTAGGTATTGAAATGTATAGACAGTTTTCTTGATAAACATTACCATTGTTCCGTGAGTATGTATTTCCTTACGGTCACCGTTTTTTTATGACAGTGTAAAAGTACATATTATATATATATATATATATATTCTTAATTAAAAGCGTGGGATGGGAGTAAGGAAACGGCCTCCACGATTGATGAATTCTGAGTTCGACTAGCACAATATTCTTTCATTTCTTTTTTTTTTTTAAACTCTACCTCACTCTCTGATTTATTCTTGTATCGTGAGTACGTTTACAAACACAAAGATTCATATCCACAAATATCGAGACTCGAAAATACTATCTGGTCCTTCAGCTTCAATACAACAAATAGTGACTGTTTATATGTATGACTGATTACATGAAAAAAGAAGATTCAAAGTCTAATCGTAGTGGTAGGGTCGTAATCCTACTTTATTTATTTTTATTTAATGTTATAAATGTGAAAGTTTGTAAGGATTGATGGATGGATATTTGTTACCCAATCACGCCAGAACGGCTGAACGGATCTGGATGAAATTTGGCACAGAGATAGATTATAGTCTGGAATAGCACATAGGCTTCTTTTTATCGGGTTCGTAAACCACGTGGGCGAAGCCGCGGGCGGAAGCTAGTAGTCCTACTAATATTATAAATGTGAAAGTTTGTGGGGATGGATGGATCCTTGTTACTCTTTCACGCCAGAACGGCTGAACGGATCTGGAAAAATGTACGGGTTCGTAAAACACGCGGGCGAAGCCGCGTGGGGTAGCTAGTATTATATACCGCTGAAAGTAGACTTTCCCCATTGATTTCCAGAATTACCCATTGGCAGGACATATTAGAAATAATTCAATGCAAATGCGAAACGGGCTCAATCTGAAACAATGTATTGCAATATTATGAAACTGATGCGACATCGACAGCGGCAAAATAAAATCTAATCGATACAACCAACCGATGATATCATACGTAATTGTGACTGATGTAGTGCTGCACCATTGTTCATAGTTCCCATCACCCGTTGTTCTAAGGTAAACCGGTTATACGTCGTTTTTAGCATATTCTGCGAAATGAAGTATAACCTGAGGGTCGCGCCGTGTAAAACGTGTCATTGTACGGGACTTCGGCTGCGATGTCTAGAAACGTACATAAATGTACGGGAAAACACGGAGTTACGACTTACGACATAGCTGTACTAAGAGCGTCTAGAGTCTAGATTGAAAAAGACATAGGTCTTGCCCAAACAGACTATTCTGACGCTCAACACAAAGGCAGATGACACGCAAAAACAAAAATCACTGTATCACGATTGCACAATTAATTGAGACGCCTACAAAATCCCACACTCAATAACGACAAAAAAGTTCCTCAGCATGATGGTATCGGTATAAAATCGATACCAATCATTTCGCACATTCAATTCTCAACAAAATATTCCTGTTTGTCTAGCGTTGCATTTCGTATAGTTGGCGTTAAGCACGGCTTACACATTGACCTACGACCTTGGTTAGGTAATGTGTGTAGAACAAGTTACAAACGTTGGGCGAGCATAACGCATTTTACTTATGTCAAAAAGCTAAATTGATGCACATGAATGTCTGTGGCGATGTCAAGACATCATAATATAACAGAATGAGCACGTTTGTATTGGTTTTAGCCTAGTGCTAGTAGGTACGAGTGAGCGAGAAAATAATATCTACTAACAATTCCTTTAAAAGCTGTTTAAAAAATTGATACCGTAAAATCCGAAATCTATCCATATGAATTCGATGTTTGACATGAGTCACATCAAGAAATAGGTCTGTTACCTGTTACTGTAAGCATTAGTAAACCTGGGTATACCTAACATTATCCAATCTTATTCAGTAAAGTCCAAATATTACTTTGAATTCAGAGCTTATCCGCGTACGCCTAGGTTAACCCTAGTTTATCTGGGTAATAATAGAGAAATACTAACCTAACCAAACATTACCTACTCGGCACTGGGTAAACCTAAGAGTACGTGAGTAAACGCCGAATTCAAGTTATTTTTTTGTTGTTATTTGGACTTTACCCAATGAGCTCACATAATATTAGGTAAAAAACAAAATTTATTAAAGACATCAGCAACTCATTTTGTAATATTAACGTATCATAGATAGCAGCGTAACTAACATATCATTGTGGTCTTTGCCCTATTCTCTACTGGCCACAAGCGCAGCTGTTGAGCGTGAGATCCAATGTCCCTGAGTCAACCTACTAGAAAATTTTCAGCCCACCATTTGGATTCATGCTCGGTAGATACCAATAGGGTCGCCCCATATTACATGGGACTTAATAAAGGGAAAAAAGTGAGAGGCATATCAGATAATCGCAACAGACACTTTCAGTAGCATTACTCTAACCGCTATTGCTTATCGCCTGTGGCACACAACTCCGCGGAGTCACGGCCAATCTCGTTAGTGAGGAACATAGCACACGTGGAATAGTGACACTAACGGAATCCTCATTGTTGTTTACTTGTACCGTATGCCACATAATATGTTTATACCCAACCGTAGAAACAACACCATTACCATTAGATATTTAACATGGTGTTCATAATTATATATTTTATCATAAACTAAGTAGTGTGCTTACTTATACTTTAGTCCAAGGAAGGACCCTGAGTAACGAAATCTGAGATTGTCTGCCACACCCTGGGAGTGAGACTCGATTCAAGCTAATTTTTCCACTACAGTGGCAACTAGAGCCTGACTGTTCATAAGTGCCTGTAAATGGTTTACATGAATAAAAATATATTTGAATTTGACAGCATTTGCCCGTTTCTGACTCGATAGAAGAACCTACAGTAGACTGTTTATGTCTATATAATTGTAATGAGGCTAATTTTGACGGTTTTTAATCCGTAAATAGCAATGTTAACCTTACATAGTTGAAACTAGTTAATGCATTTTCAAGATCATGATCTTACATTACCAAAATGTTTATTATTTATCTTTGATACGCCCAATTAGCTACAAATCAAGCTGAAAACAACAGCACGTCTAAAAATGCCGCCTTAATGAATTGAATATGATTCGCGTAAGGTTCGTATTCAGAAATCATCAGTTACTATAGGGATACTAGATGAGTTGATCAATATGGCCTTTTTGGCCCGCAGGTCCTTGCATCAATACGATTGGATCAGAACCAATTAGTAATCGATAAACCGTATAGATCTAACGATATTGATTACAATTAAACGATGACCCTGTGTATGCAGTATTATCACGAATCTTACCATATTGTTACTTACAACAAAACTTTTGCTTTTCGTCTTGTTGGCTAGCGTTTCAACGTATGCCGAATAAATTGCAGCCTTTAGATCAAGGATTGCTTAGGTTAGAAGTATTTTTTAAAGTTTAAAACTCACTTAATTGTTTCATTTAACTTTCTTGACCATACTATTGATAATTTAACTTTCTGCCTCGCACAACAAAACTGTGGAGTGAACTGTCGCCTGTGGTATTTCCGGACCAATGCGACCTTCAAGAAAAGAGCGTACTCCTTTTTACAAGGCCGGCAACGCACTTGTGACTCCTCTGGTGTTACGGGTGTCCATGGGCGATGGTAATCGCTTACCATCAGGAGATTCGTTTGCAGACAATTTTTTTTTAAATAAAAAGTCCCTAATTTATATTCAAATTTTTTCGCTATCAAAATCCTAAAATATGTATTTATTTTCTCCACCAAAAATCTCATCAGCTACATAAAACTGTACTGCTATCGTTTCATTATTGCAGTGTCCAATGATGTTATCGTATTAGTAAGAACGCATCATAGCCTGACACTTATATTAAAAGCCATTCGTCGGACGTTAATGATGGTCGATAATTTTAATGATCATTTGGACTTTATTTTTCAACGTTACGAATTCAAACGGTATATTTTTTGTTATAAGATTAATTTGTTTTATAATTTGGTGGTTCAATAAAAGTGCCAGTTATGTGTACCAGATTTGTCAGCGTAATTTTATTGTACGTAAGTTTTTCAGTGAATGTTGGCTTGCGGTGCAGTAAATTGCATTACCACTTACTAGATAATTAAGATACCTTTAAAAAAATAGACCATTCCGTGTTCGCATATGACAGTGAACGTGATGGATGATGCTAATTCGAAGTCACTAAACAAACAAAGCTAAGTGTTTGTCGAAAGTAATGGAGTTTTACTGGTAGTAGAAGTAAAACATGTCTAACAATCCATATAAAAGAAGAGACTGCTCATGCACTTGCTAATGACTTCACGACTAGTACCTTTCAGTCAACGTTTACAATTAGCTAAAAAAACGGTATAAAAAAGAGTTTTGAACTACGAATTCCGATGTCCCGAGTTGTCTTACGGCAGATGGGACTTGATGTTTGATGACTTGAGGTTATCACGTTCTTATTTCAAATACTGCTCAAATGGTTTTGTGTTATGTGATGACCCTGTGACTATTAACATATTCCATACTATACTTATTATATTGATAATATCAATTCAAAAGCAGTCTACGATTGTATGGGATAACTTAGTAACACTAAGGTTGAGCAAATCAAAACCGAATGACGTACAACAGATAATCTAAAGTTTGTCTATGAACTAACAACGCAACACACTATTATGTAAAATCAAAATATTTGGCATATTTTTTGCATAAGATTAGGTAACATCTCAATACCAATGATGACATTCTATTTTCCATAAAGGTCTGATGTAACTACTGGTTGACGGTAACTGCATCACTGCCTAAAATAGACAGTGACGTCATGGGTAACAAACCGGAAGGAGGATTGTCTGTTGTAAGCAGAAAGTCGTATAGATATTCTGATCACGCTAACATTGCGCTATCGACAAAATCAAAGTGATATGTATTACCTGGCATAAGCAGTAGAAAGTTATTTATATTTACGATGGTATTCTAAAATGGAGTGAATTGAATTTTCGAACCGATACAAGTCATACTAGTTAAACGGTTTGATTATGTGAACTCGGATATTTAAGAATCAAATGTTGTATACATTAATAATATATAATGTATCAGTTTTCGTACTTATAAACCCATTGCATATGTCCCACTACGCCTTGATTAAATTATTTACAATAATCCCATCGCGAAAATACCAATCAAACAAGGTTGGAGTTTCCCAGGGAACTATCTTGGGGCCCATAAATTTAACCAAAAAGAAACAAGTATGGGATTATTCGTGATAATTATTGGCCGTGAAATATTTTCGCGTCCATAAAGTTTATTAACAAGGTACATTCCGACTAAGAGCGTCAGTTTGCTGTACAATTTGCACCTGCCTGTCAACTGGTATGTTCTCACGAGACGAGTCAGATGTACCTATTGTGTTAATTATTTATTGTGAGGGTTTGAACACACGATCATCTTTTGCTAATAGTTCCAATACTTGCAGTTCATATACATATTTATGCTATAAATTGTTTGTTTAGAAGTGTTTTTGTGTAAACCTAATTTTGACAACATGATTTTTTTTATTCATTAATATGTATCATTTGTGTATCAATTGGCTGCAGTTCCATATTTCAATAACAAACCCTATTTGTCATAAAAACGTGTAGGTATTATATAATAATATGAAGTGACTTGTGATAAAAAGACAAGTGTTTGGCAAACAATATATCCGCATATAATATATATCCGCATAACAATGTCAAGTTAAAGATTTGATTGATTCATTATTAACAAACCAAGCAACTTGGAACTTTATCGAACTTCGGCCAAATTACGTCGCTTCGTGTCACGAGTTTGATTCCCACTAGAGTGTGTGAATGTGTGAATTAAGTTTATAAAATATACAAACCAAGGCGAAATCATAGAGCGAGGCAATGTTAGATGTCACGATTGACTAAGCAGTTATCTTTCTGTGTAACTTGCCGCAGGTTCGATTCTTACACGGAACAATATGTCATCATCATCAGCCAGAAGACGTCCACTGTTGAACGAAGGCCTCCCCCTTAGACCACCACATCGAACGACATTCCGCCACTTGCATCCATCGGAGAGGACGGGCAGCAGCGTCCTCTCACTAAGCAGCCGCCTGCCAAGCGTGGGGATTATGGCAATGACAGAAACCATTTGCCAAAGGCCCCTAGTCCCCGGCAAATCCTCTATCCCTGGCCTAGGTAGCGGGCCAGGTAACGGAGGAGCAGGGGGTGCGATGAATCCCCGGAACAATATGTATGTGATACAAACAGTTGTTTCGGGTCTGCGTGTGTGTGTATGTGACATTTATTTTTGTACACCTGTAACAAATTATACCTACGATAAAGTGTGGGACAATGTATAAATTAAAAGAAGACATATTTTTTTTATAAAAACGTGCATCAACATAATATATGTATATTTCAGTAACTGTCAAACCTTGTTCGTAGTCATTCCTATAAAAATATCTCGTCACCATGAATAGTTTGGATGTTTGTATCTTACCATAAATTCCACTTAAAATGTAACAACAATGTTGGTAAAACAGGAACGTGTAGGAATTCCATATTAATTGTTCGCAGTGCCTTGTTGAATAATAATATACGAAATCGACCATCTGTTTTAAAATAGCTTGCGTACAGAATATGCGTCGATCGTGTGCGTGATTTGACAATGGAATCGTTTACACTACATGTGTTGTGCAACACTTGACATGTCACATAGCAATTTCTTCTTCTGGCAAATCGATAAAAGTTATCACATGGGAATCGCTCATATCAGTCAGTAATGGTAGAATCGAGACTCACTACCCAGACTGCACCAGACGATCTCCAGTATCGTTATTCGTGGAAACTCTTACTTATATAGTTTGATTAATCAGAAAAAAAATACAATTAAAATTCACATGGATGATCATTTTATCGAATCATATAGTTACTGGCAAACAATTTATCCTGCAATTTGGAAATCGACACAATCGTGACGATCTATCTATTGGAAGGATACAAATTGCTATCGATTATGACATAACGAAGCTTTTTATATACCAAAAGGATCCAGTAAGATATGCGGTAGTTAAAGCCATATTTCGATCAGCCACGCTTATTCGTTTGTTCGCTTTAATTATAAAATATGATGCTGGTTTCTCTTCTCCTTTGTTAAGATGGATTTGAATATTAATTTTGTGTTTTCGTTCGAGGCTCACTGATTGATGCCATATATTAATTTCGTAAGTCGGAATGTCACCAATTCCGCTAATGATATAAAATATTGTAGGTATATATCTAGATATAATATTTTTCTGAATATCGTTCACTGTCTTTTGAAGTGTAATAATATAAAATATAATTATTTATCTTAATCGTAAACGAACACAATATTACTCGTCATTAAACTGACACTAATAATTCGCTCCACATAACTCATAGTTCACACCTCATTTGTTCGCGAATGTGATCTCATTTTATAATTACAATCGCTTAGTCAAAGTTAACCTTTCACTTTCTTAAATATAATCCAACTTGCATTCTTTAGTTTAAAGGTTACAACAATTAGCCAATATTATAATTAGGAGCTTGACTGGTAGTCAAAGTATTACACAAAAACTTTGAGCCAAAAAAAACAGCTATTTGTCCTACAGGAAAGTCAATCATACCTTTTAGGTTTCCAAAGCCAATGATACAAATAAATTGTCATCGCCAAAAACTAAGTGTTTTCGCTCATTGTAATTTTTAACAAAACGGGACGACAATAATAAAAATTATTTCTGCGGAAATATATACTAACTAATAAACGAGGAAAGAAGTTATGATATGAAGTCATTAGAACAATAACAGTCGCGACAGTCCAGTGTCCACATTTTCACGTATTGCTCAACTGTTACCTACATTCGTCCCTGCCCACGCGCACGTTACGTAACCGCTTCGAAATTAGAATAGAATACCACCTAATGACGGCTTGCAGCGCTTGTCAAAGTAATGCCACCTGTCAAATCTAGCTTTTAAACACAAGAATAGGTGTTAAACTTGATTTATATTGATATGCTAACATTTATGTTTGGGTTAAATGTCTATTTGTTTGTAAATTCAGCGTCACTTTTATTAAAACTGTGTTTTACATTACTACACTTGAACTAGGTATGTAACAGGTTGTCAATGTATCCAATCTAGGCTATTTAGGTAACTAACGAGACACAAATCTAAATAGCCAATACCTACCAATCATAGGATAGATGGAAATAAAGGTCCTGTTTATAAGTTATCTATGGTTTCCCATACATACACCCACATTCAAATGAAATAAATCTAATTAAAGTATCCATCAAAAGGTTGTAATTTTTTTTTGTATAATTTATTATCCAAAATTAATTATTTTTTATAACGGCAGAGCTTGGCTGTGAAGTAAAAATGGCAATATGCTTATGCAAAAGATAAATACATTAACTCTACCTAGCGATTGAACTAGTCGTGATCGCGACTCCAACGCAGCTAGGGTTACCAAATAGCTTAATTTTAAAGTCATACCTCCTAGACAATGGTCAATGGCTTACGGTGACCACACAACTAGATCATTTTGATAAATCTCAATATTTGTAAAGTGATGCTGGCGGTGCAATGGAACTGGTACTGCAATGGTCTTCGCCATGATATTTCTGTTGCTTTTTGTTGGTTAATTTTCCAAAAGACAACAGAAGCAAAATTAGAAGAATCTTTATTTTCACCTGTGCATCGTAAAGGTGCAGTTACCAATTTAGACTGACAGCAGGCCGTCGGGTTACCAAGCTGGTTACAAAAATGATCGATAAATTACTCTTATCACCTATGTTAATATTTTTATTTTTAATAATAGGCACGACATTATTTGAGGGATTCGTAGCTACCACGCAGATCTACGAGGTTAACCAGCGCTTGCCGCGGTTAGTCCTTGAATGGGTGACCATTGTTTAGACTCGGAAAGTACGATAAGCAGTTGGTTCCGAGTGTCATACGAAGACCAATGACAGTTACGGGTGTCAGCAGCCCAAAAAACCTCAAAACCAGTCTAACCTTAGGGTTGAACCACATCTGGCAGCATGGAATTGCATTTGTTCCGCCTGTGCTACAGCGTGCTGCAGCATGCTGCCGCCTGACTTCCGCTCCGTTTCGCGTTGCAGAGCGCCTCGTTGATTCCGCCGCGTGCGGTCGCACTCCCGCTCTCTTTCTCGCTCTAGTAAATGACGGTTCTAAGCGACAGAAAAGGATAGAAGCACAAGAAAGTGCGATTCGATGCGGCCAGATGTAGTTAAAACCTTAGAATGTCAGTGTCTCCCAGTAATTGGGTGGCGGAGGCCAGGTGGCAGTTGCTCTGTGTCAAATACTAATACTGAAACAACGTTAGTGAAAGCAAAATTAAACAACAATATCACAGGACATAATAAACTCAAGCAAATAATAACTGGTAACCCCAATCACGACACTGGTCGATAAGTTCACGTAGTCAGGTCACAAACCATCACGACAGTCGATGGTCACCGAACATCGAACAAACATTATAATTAATATCATTGAACATAAAATGTTCATAAAAGAGAAAGGTACACGATATGAGCCTTGGACGGTTAGTTGCATTTTTATTTTAAAGTAATTGAGAATTTTGGAAGTGCAGTAAACGGGTTAAGGTTTACTGTGCGACGGTATTGTAAGGATATCGCGCCATCATGTGTTATCTAGTGCAGTCAAACAAAGAAATAGGTAAGGTAAGGTAACTGAGTAAAGAAACAGATGCAGATGAAGTTTTCTGAAGAACTGAGGATGATTGATTGATTTAAATAGGATTTTGGTACAACTGTACACTATGTATCTGATTTTCACTCACTATACGAAAACTGTTAACCAGGATATACTTCATAAATAAATCGAAGTAATATGCGTTCAAAAATTCAGATTATTTTTTCATCCATGTCATATTTATCTTCCAAAGACAAAATTTTGAGCTTATTTTAACGATTGATAGGCTTGGTGCTCGAATACCAGGTGATCGCCAAGAGGTGGCAGCAGGAATGTTAGGATAGGGTGATACCAATAGACTTGTGTAATGCATATATCAATGAAATTATAGTTTTAGAAAATTCAAAGTGTATTTCTGTATTGACACATATAAGCCAAGGTTTGGTTATGTAGGCTCCTATTTGATAGGTATAGATATATTAATCAAAACATAATGTCAAATAAAAATCAAAACGGATTTGGCCTTCCAGCGCCACTCGATCTTATTACGAAACGATTCTATCCGGAATCAGTAGTATATAAATATATTTCTTTATTTTTTATTTGAGTCCCCAATCACAGGCGTGATGAATCGTAGAAACAGAGCGAGCGGCGCGTGCGCCGGGATCGTTGACCTCACGTGAAACGATTTCCCGAACGAAGAGTTTGGGAACAGATACTTAGGCATTTTTCTTGAGAAATAATGTAAAGCGATTCAATATGTTAGTGACTCTATGGATTGAGTTATGTAACTTTCGGTTGTCATAAAGCAAAGGAATACTAATTTACATAATGTTCACTTAAAAGTGATGAAGCAGGATACAATCAATAAGGCAGGATGATATAAGCCAATCGTTGATAACCAAGCAATTTGTCAAATAAAATTATTTAATTCAGCAAATTAATTGATCATCCAATTTCGAGATGAATAAATAAAGAAACTTTAGGCTTTAAGCACTATTTTGAAAAAATAAATGTCAAAATTATCGTACAGCACTGCAACAGGTATATAGCTGTATGGTGATTATGCTATTTTATTGTTTTCACCCTCAAAATAGGGTAGCTGTTAATATCTCTTACTTAATAAATACTTTTAAAACAAAGTCAGCATGCGCCTAAGCAGGCTTAGAGTCCACTTTACACTAAAATCTCAATTCACAGTGATCGAATTCTTTGAATTTTCGAAAAAGTATTATTTCCGTACTTAAGTAATGAGAGTAGTAAAAAAAAAAAGAAAAAAGACAAGTTCTTATAATTTGTAGTTTGTTACATTAGCAGTTAAATTAAAAAATATATAACGATCAAAATCATTAAGAATGATTAACTGGTTTTACCTCTAGCAAGTCAATATTACGTACCTATTGGAAAATCCTACTTGCTAATAGGTTTTCCCTTTTCTCCATTTTAATTAGGAGTAAGTTACCGATTAGCATTGTCAGCATCATCAGTATAATTAAGATGCCATCATTACAATGTCGAGGCCCGCCTTTCTAATTAAATTCTTTCACTTTCCTCCACTCTCCCCTATCTGTGCAGTCAATGACGTTATCATGACCCAAGGGTAAACCCAAAGCAAGTCAAAGTGACGCAGTTATATTTTAGCTTCAGATATTCTACTAGTTCTCAGAGTTTTCCTTTCAGCTCCATATTCGTCCGTTGAAACTCTTCACATATTCAACTGTCCTATACGGGACAGTGAGCATATGCTTTTCGCATCTTCTCTACTCTGACTGCTTGCTTCAGGTCGTCTGCTAATGTGGCTGATCCTACGCTTCATTTGATAATTCAAATATATACTCAGCGACTCCTCTACGCAATCAATAACTATTGATTGTTCAAATATCGGTCACTCCAGTACCTACTTTTCCGGATTATTCAGTTTTGACTACAATAAGATTCCTCCAATAAAGGAAATTCCATAGCTTGCTTCTTCTTAACCATCTCGAATTATAGATGAACTCGACTGCCAATATCAAAGAATGTCTTTCAGTTCATCATACTTCTCTCGCCATAACGCTTTAGGTCTAGGTATGTGATATTTGTGCTATGCTGTGACCATACGACGACTTCAAATAGTTTCTGGCCAGTATATTTTAATGGTTACGATCGTAGTCAAAAAAAATATATAACACCAATTTGTACGGAATTTATTGACATTGACCTACTTATAGTAAAATGGAACAACATCAATTGACAAAATTCATTCTATTGTTATACCTAATGGTAATCACGTACTACATTCAAATATATCGAATTTGCAATTTCGTTTCAATTTGAACCCACTTATATTAATAGAGATGGATGTGTCATTTGGATAGCATATCCAATCATTTCAATGTGAATAGAATTGATTTCAATTCAAGAATTACTCCTACGACACTGGTCACTGTCGAGAACATGACCTCGTGTGAATATTGTTGTCAGTTTCTATAGAATCAATACTGTTTTGTTTGCCATCATTAAACAAATGACAATGACAAACAATTCGATGCGATCTTGGCTTAGCTACTGATCGTGGTTTAGAAGATGAACAACCTGTATAGATCAACAATTCATATAAATTAATAGAATTGCACCTTTTTCGTAAAAGAGAAGGTAAGGCAAAGATGGTGCTTTTTCCTGACACAGGTTTTATGGAACATATACTGTTACAATCAGCTTCCTTATAATCGTAGAACAATTTCTAAGCAATAGTCTTTACTCTTGTATAAAATTTGATGAAGTATGAAATTGTACACCATTTTTGTTTTCCATTACTCTCTTACTTTATATGTAATGTTTACATTAGAACGCGTAGCGAGAAACCTTGATGTGAAAATGTTTATTAATTCGCTATCGTCTTTAAAGTACTATACTTTAGTTTTTTAACTTGACATTTTGTTATAACGGGGCCTCTCAGAAAGAGATCTGCGTTAGCGTTTGCGCCCAACCACATCCTTACTCATGCTGCCAAAAAACTTAATCATAACATCTTGCATGTTATCGTGCAACTACGATCAGACGCGAGCGTGAGTCCTCCAACGCTAAACACAACGCAGACTTCAGTCGGCGCGCGCTCGCGATTACGTTCGACGCTGGAAAAAGATAAAACCTCCGCGAAAAAATATCAAACACCGGCTCCTAACAAATTATTTTGTTTAAATTCAAATATCGATCTAAGATTCTTTTTTGTTCTTTATCAGGTTTGTTTAGTGTAAAATGTGATTAAAACTGTGATTTAATACGTTAGTGCATCAAAACATGATTGAACTGTTGAAAGTGAATGACAACAGGGTAAACGGAACAATGAGAGATATCGGATCAGATTCGTTCGTGTGCAGAGTTCAGTATCTGGACGACCTGGATCCCTTTATGGAGTACAATGTTCGGGAACCGCCACGGCCACTGTACCACACATTCAACACGACCATACCACTGTCATATCAAATAGCTGCCGTACATCGCTTGCTGCAAGCCCCACATCGGGTGAGTGTTACCTGTTATATCACAATGTTTATCGTATTTTATTACTATTTAAATACCGTAAACAGATTTTATTACTTGCAATAAGACGTGTATACGACCTCCGGCGTTAATTAAAAAAACAATCGCCAATTTTTCGCTGTGCTCGGATACACGTAGCTTAGGTAGCGAAGCAAGCGCGTAAATATTTACAATAAAATCAGTCACTGATAATTGCTGGCTGTTATCAAGAAATGGTTGATTGAAAAGGAAATAGGTAACAATCACTGACGTCGGGGAAGATAATAATTAGTATCAATTTTTTATAAAAAGAAATGCACGTAATTGTCTTTGTTTCTATAGATAACCGAAACTTATTATCAAACCAATCTAAACAATGTTTTATTTACTTCGATACTTCTTTTTTTTTTTACATTATGGACACAACTCACCTTTAAGTCCATAATTCCATTCGTAAAAGGACGACTACCCAATTAGTATTAATCCAACAATGTACTTCGAGCATGCGCTTACATTAGTCATCGTAACAGGAGCAGTAAGGACATTCCAATCGATAAACCGAAGTAACCTTAAAAGTTTTAGTATGTTGTGTAAGGTTCGCCGCGGTCAGGAAAACGTCGAATAATGGTATCGTACACTAGAAATACACTATAGATGCAGCCGTACTAATATTAGTGTAGTGCGTTATAAATGTGATGCATGTAAACACTATTACTAATACCAGTGTTACTCATCGTGGTATTTGGCTAAAATTATACGTTCTAAATTCTTCCCCCTTGCTCAGGTGTAGGTATGACATAATGTCACTTATGATTGTACATACCTACTTTGTTTTGGCGACACCTGCATTGTATAGGTCGTGACCAGGAATAGACCACCCCGTGTATTCCCGTGAGAATTGTAAAGCTAACAGCACATTGGCGACTATATTGTTACCGACTAGTTGTTTTAATCGATATGTCCGCATATGAACGCGACAGAGTTGTTATTAATTTAATTAACACACCTAGACAACCAGCTTTTTCTAAAAAAGTCAAAGCTTTTAAAATTTATACTAAAAATGTTACTAGTCGTTTTAGTAACCGACATGTTTGTTTGGTTAGTTCACAGCGATTCACTATTGTTTGCGCATCTAGTCGCCCATGTGGGATCAGCCAGAGATATGACTAAGGCGTTATGTTTATTAACTACCCGCCTCTATTTCATCGTCCATGGAATGCTCGGAGGAAAGCATATTCTCCAGAATAGTGTGCTGGTTATTAGGCAACCCCCAGCCTTTAAATTGTATAATCTTTGATTTCTCAGCGTTATATCTAACCGTATTGCGTCAACTTACTAACAGCGCTCCTATAGACGTGGTAATGTTAGCTAACGGTAGTCAAATGGTAGGTACTCATTAGCAAATACTTAGTGGTGTTTCTACTGGGACATGGAAACATCCACTCAAACATAATAACCATTACTTAATATAAAGTAAAACATTCATTACGTTTAGACCCAATCCCGGTATTAAAACCAGTTACTATTGTCATAACATCAATCTGGCTGTACTCGTTCACAGAGCCTTCTCAATTACATACTTTAGTAAAATTACAGTATTACGTAGTATAACACGGTAAATAATCAGAGGATACGCAAACATATGTAAAGTAGCCTAGAAGAAACGGGAGTACATAAAATGTTGGACAATACACGATCATTATCTTATATTACGAATGCGAAAGTTGGAAGGTTTGTAACTGAATCACGACGTAATGTCTTAACGGATTTGGATGACACAGAAGAAATGCATCCTGGATTAACTGAGCAGTGTTTTTTTATACAGTTTAACTGTACACTTTTAAAAAGGCTATCGCGAACTTGTCTATAGTAAAAAACGAAGTGTTCTTAAGAACCATTTATATAATTCTGGATATTTATAAGTTCACATTATATAATTATGTCACCTCGGATTTCTAAATGAACGGTTACTTCGTGCCAAAGCTTTACTTGCATATGAATGTGGGATTGTAGACAATCATGTGCGAAAAGATGATAATTGCACGATATATTAGGTAGTTTCTTGAACTGGTGTATCATTATTGTTGTAATAATTGCGGCTCCGCACTTTTAGGTTGTAGCTTTTTTATATTATTTCTATTCTTTTAAAAAAAAAATGTTGCCCCTCTCTAGGAATAGTTCCTGATCATACAAATGTTTGTTCAGTGCGGCAATCGAGACCGCGACACGTAGCGCAACAGTCGATGTCTCAACCACTGCGCCAACCGTGCCATCATATTCGTTTCGATTTTATGTTTAGCCGTAGATAATACAGTTCTTACGTTATTCTCAATAAAGCCTTTTGAAGTAACAGATATAGCTGTTATGTTTCTTCGCTATATCTGCTTTAGAAATAACGTCCCTTACTCCGTTTCGATGGTAATTTAATTTTACTTCGACAACATAAGTACGCGCTGTACGCATAAAATAACAATGGTAGTGTAAATCATTCTTTATTACTATATTACTCACTAGTTTTATATTTTTTTTCCTCCTATTACTCATGTCCAGATGTATGTAAGAAATTATATTATATATTTGTATAACAGAAATGCTATTCCTGTATATTTTTTACATAGACTCATAAGGTCGTCGCTACGATCCATAAAAAAACGTTGTTCATGCAACGTAGTTTGGAATAATGCTGGATACATTGATAAATAAATAACACAGAACTCTCCAATTTACACATTCTGTGTTTAAATTCTATCTTACAATCGTCAGTTTAAAAATAGACTGTCCTATTAAACCCTCTGACCTTTCTTCCTCCCTGTGCCATAATACTCATAACTGTGTCATCGTATTACTACATCTGCCAAAAATAATGTGAGCTGCGTGTTCCTGGAAACGATCTGTGAACACGCGTGTGATGTTGCACTAAGGGAGAACACTATATGTGACTCAGATGTGGGTCGAGTGGTGCCCGACATAATGTCAACTAGATCTGAGTGTATAAGCGAAAACTGCTCATAGGAAAAGAGCATTTGGTTTCAAAAATTTTAATATATACCCCTATCAAAAGTTTTGTTATTTTCCGATTTCGGGTGATCGATTCGTACTGGACTTATGTCAGTTTACACTCTCATTAGAGCCAAATTTGTTAGTGTAATCAGATATTTATTGAATTAAAATACATACATTGAAATTGGATTGCTCGTTAAAACAGATTTTAGCATGGAGCATTATTATGAAAATATGAAAATACATTCGTGAATTTCACATTTAATGAAACTGAAGTATCAGTTAAAGCCCCGGCTTATTTTCTATAAGTACCTATATATATATAGTCCTACCCAGTCACTACCGATTAAAAATAGCCAGATAACCGTAAATGTTTTGAAAACGATTTTGATTAGGTACCACACACCTAAACTAAGTGATAGCATTTCAGATAGCTGCAGCGTTATCTCTACGTAAACTAGCTATATATGTGACATTAATCAAAGTCGGCTCTTTCACGTTGACCTAAGAATTATAGAAAACATAAGCTGGTTATCATGTAGCGTTAATCATAAGTAGGTGTTAATTGAGGTGAAGGGTTAGCATCGTGCCTACTGCAAGTTGATACGTGGGCCATATTTTATGCACTAATTGAACGTCTAATTCTTAGGTTTCAATACAAATTTTGTGACCGAATAAATCAGCACGTTATCTGTTTTTCATAAGCGAATATGGTGATCAGTATATGTAATATGGCATTTAATTATGTGCCAGTGTCATTTTCTCAATGTTCACCATTCGAAGCTTTTACAAGTTGTCAATCCTTATTGGACCCACGTGTAGAAAATAACTAGTTAAATATCTTAACTTTTTAATATCTATTTTTAAATATATTATTATGTTGTGATTATTTTAAATAAGTACCTGTACAAAATTCATGCCAATATCCTTTAATGATGGCCATTTATCTGTATCATCAATCCTGTTATATTTAGAGACTGACGTCAATACAATACACAATTCGCGCAATCATAAAAGTCACGTAAGTAATACAGGCACCTAACACAACTGGTTTATGCAGTCATAAAGACTATCTCCTTCTTCTTCGATCGTTTCAGAACGATCGCTTACTTAGAAATTACGCACAGGCAGCAATTCACCAGTTTAATATCTTGGAAAAACACTTTTCATGGACCCCATACATAAAGACTGTATGAATATCAATTATACTAAGTATTTACGCAAATAATCTTGTTCATAAAAATAAGTAGAAGTAATCCAGAATATCAAATGAGTTTAAATTCCAGCAAAACGAAATAATTCCTTGATAGCTACTGGATATCGTGTTACCCCAAGCCTGTTGATTGCAAGCAACAGTTTTGCACATTTTTATCGCACTATTTTCACGTCCCGCACACATTTCCAGCAGGTACGTGCTGGCTGGACGATTGCCAAATCAAACGGCGTGGAAATGCTAACGTCTGTAAACATGATATCTAGGAATCGATTTTAATGTCATTTTGTGTTTAAACCTGAGCTAACTATAGACAGGTATGTTATTCTAGTTCAAAATAGATTCATCGAGATTGTTTGAGGGTCAAGGCGTGAAGATGATTTTATGTAGGGCTGTCGAAAGATTAGGTATACTTAAATAAAGAGAACTTTAATCACGAGTGTTCTAAGCTAACCTATGATAGTTATTAGGTACATGCGGTCTATCGTGACGTTGCCCGCGACTTCATCTGCGTGTATTCTCTATTGAATATAAAAATAGTGTTTTGCTGCAATATCAAAAATAAGCATATGTTCTTCTACAAGACCCTGGCTACGTTTTTGTAAAATTTCATAAGTACGCATCAGTGGTTTAGTCGAGACGAAGTAACAAATAGACAGACAGAGTTACATTCGCATTTATAATACTTAATGTGGATCTGGGGTTATACCCACCGCTTTGTCGCCGAACATCATATGAAAGGGAGGTAAAAGGCAGAATTCACAGAAATTAAAACCATGGAATATTTTCACGATGGAATACGTTTTTATTATAATGTTACTCGATCCATAAAGATGTTTTGTCCTATGGACCATTTACCGTGTTTCCTCGCCATCATATACAGCTCATTAATATTGAACCTACGAAAAATATTGAACCTATTAAATAACCTATGTAACTATGGTGCAAGCAACTTAGAATCGGTCATTATAGATCTACGGTAAGGCTTAATGATAATACTTGTGTTATTTAAATAATAATATAAAAGTATATAACATATTACGTGTCTAACTCTACGACACTGGCGCGGTGGTTGAGCGATCAAATCCTGCGCTACGTTACAAGTTCAATTCCCGCACGGCACATATATATATATAGGGTTATACAAAGTTGTTTCGGGTCTAGGTGTTTGTCTTATAATATTTGTGTTTGTAAATTCACCTATGAAACATGTATTTTTCCTAGTGCGGGGCAAAGTTTATAAAAAAAAAACAATCAATACTAAATACATGGAGGTTATACGTTATGAAATGTGAAATATAGCTATAGTGAAATACAGGAGTATTTCATATATATGTATGGATAGGTACCTATACTACATTATAGAGATACATTTTTATGTATATATTTATATATATATATTTACAAAGACACTATAGAACTTGAATATGAAACTCCCTGAAAATAAACTAAAACCGAACTCTTGTTTGTCCTATTCCATTGTTCGGACCACTTCTTTGTACTTCATGCTGGGGAAGAATAAACGCCGCCGCAAACTCACCAGCAATACGTCTTTTATGATTTAATTTAATTTCTAATGTTGTTAAGTACTACGCAGATAAGTATGTCTATGTACGTATTAGACAAGATCTTACTAATCTGTAACTATACATATATATATATTATAATGTATTGTAAATGCTTTTGACGCTGTTAAATAGGTAATATAATAATATGAACTTGGCACTTCTTCATGGCCCGGTGATGCCGCTGGTATGACGTCATGAGATGGCGAAAACGAAACCATATAAATGTAACAACATGGCACACGAATTAAAACCAACGCGATTACCTATCTAGCTAATAAAATAGGTCAGACAGTTACGATGCCGCCACGACATAATAGTGCAGTGACTAAACGATTGGTTTTCTGCGCCACGTAGGTACCTACCGCGGGTTGACCACAGCACGATTTTTTTTTACGGTCTACTTCAATGTATTTCGGGTAGTATCCACGATAGAGAAGTACTGTAGTAGAAAGTTTAAAAATAATGTTACATATCGCACAAGTATTCAAGTTTCGAAATATTGGAATAAATATCTACGGAAATTCCAGCTGACGCAATAATTTCTTATCAAACATGTATATACCTATTTACCTATGTATATAAGTAGTTACGTGACAAACCAACCTCGTTAAAAAGAATTTCAGTAATCCCAACATTGCATGAAATGTAAAATAAATTGACATATTAATCGTTAGATTTCGACGAAGTAATAAATGATATCAGATTGACAAGTTTGGTGATTTAGAATAGAATAGAATACTCTTTATTGTACATCTATAAAAATTTGGATACAACTTATGTATTAAAAGATGTGTGAGTTATGTATTGAAAGACCAAGGGCGGTCTTATCGCAGCCGGCGATCTCAATCAGACAACCTTAGGATGGACAAGCATAGAAGGTTTATACCACACTTTCATGATAATTATTACAAAAAAGAAGACCATAGAAGGACATATGTAGGTACTATAATTTTAGAATAGATCAGATATTATTTCATACTAACTGTTGAGACTTCGTCAGCGTGTCCAATTTTCCGAGTACCTTTTCCATTTTTTTTTTCTTAATAATTTTTTGGACTACACAACATTACAAAGAGCCAAAACGGTCTATCTGTTCTCAAGTGATGCGCATACCAATGAACAGCACATAATTTTTATTTATATAGTTAGATAAACCTTAACTAGATAGATATAGATAGGCTTTGGATACATTTTTATTATATGCTGTTATAATAAAATCAAGACTACTTGCTCTTATGTAAATGGAACATTTTTCAATAGTAACAATGATACTTATAGCGCCATCTACATGTGAAAGACGAAACTATGCAATGAACACAGCATGCAGTGTTGACAGATAGATGACGCCACTTGGGAAACGTTAAAGCGAAAGTTGAAAATCATTCGACATTACTATTATACGAAATTCTAAATTTATGATTAAACCATAATAATTAATATATAATCATAAAAATTTTATTGCGTATTTTTTATATATTTAAAGGATTGACGGTAGAAATTTTTGAATCGAGAGGACTGGAATGTGGCCTTTGTCCTGCAGTAGGGTTTTAACGGCTAATTAATAAACAGAAAATAAACTATTACTATGTCATAATATAGTGCGAGATAATTATCTATTTTAAAAAATTCTAGAATATTACTTTTTTTTTCTGAATGTAGGTACCACATTATATTACCACATTTTAGTATTAAGGTACAACAATCGTACTTGTATATATTTGTCTTTCTAAAGATAAATCTAAACGGACATGCATCTCATTGTTACAGCTGGACGACGCGACGTTACAGGTATTCAAAGATGGCGACTATGGGCCCTACCTCGACTTGGACTCCACGCTCGGCGAGCAGGATGAGGAACTCGAAGGTCTTCAAGACAGGTACTTACTTGTCACTATATTTTCTTATTGTTCTACACCAAGTAGGTACTTACAAGTTATTTTGTTTGTTACAAATTGTGTGCGGGCAGCACAGGACCAGTCAATGTGGCGATGTTTGGAGGAGGCCTTTGTCCAGCAGTGGACGTCATTCGACTGAGATGATGATGATGATGATGATGATGATGATGAAATAGCACCGAATACGCATTAAAAACAACATTACGAAGGTGTGGTACATCGCAAATGTTTGTCTATTAGCTTCGAGTCGCAAAACAATCACTTTTGCCCGCCCATCATCATCTGCGTAGACTTTTCCTAATAACGTTGAGATCCGCTCCCAGTCTAACCTGCAAATGCAGTAGGTTAGAGTACTGCCATCTGACATGTGCCACCTAATTACTGGTAGTCCAAGACTTTTTTGGGTTGCTAAAACCGATACTGACTGTCATAGGTATTCGTATGACAAATGGGACCAATAACGGGAGCTTAACGAGGTTGCCGAGGCACAGAAAAGTTTCGATATGTGAAGTATGGTCACCCATCTAAGGACAGACAGCAATAATAACAAAAAATTGTAAAATCCCCATAACACACTTGAATAGCACTTTTCCCAACCAATCAAACCCGGGACTTTATGTTCACCAGCCGCGCTTGCGACCACTAGACACTAGACAATCAGGTTGGTTGTACCTATGTACAATATATATAATATCTATCAAATTCGTAAAGATATTTGTATGGCATATAATTCAAAGAGGTAGATCTACAAATCAAAAAAGAAAAACAAGGGTCTGCATTTTAACATGGATATGCAGCGGGAATTTTTATACTTGGATATACCGTTTCTGGGAATAATAAATCGCAGTGCACTGCTTTATTTGAAAGCAATTGCATGTAGTGCAAATACAACAGCGAGAGCCTGGTTAACGCTTACTTTCTATGCAAGAGGATTTGAGTTCGACCCTGGCCCAATAGTTTCCGAAAACAAAAGTGTTCTGAATCTGTACACAAATAAAATTCAAATAAGTTTCGTTTGTCTAGAAATAATAGAAATAATTCTAAGACTTGTTGATCAACTGATCGACTGTAAAGTCTATTAAATACCGAAAAACGCATAAATACACAGCACTATATAGATGTTTCATGTGATATTCATTTAGACACTGAATGAGATTGCGTCGTCCGTCCCTCGACGCAACTTATTGACTTGTTCCGGCAGTTCCCTGCTCCCCTCTTGTTCCCATATGAGAATAAATACTGCTCAGGTCTACCATCCACTAAGAGAATTTCCACAATCTATCAAAAATATCCTTTTCCTATCAAACCTTAAATATTTTCATGCATATAATTACAACTTGATAGGTTTATAAGTAATTTTTCTTTTCATCTATTAATTTATTTAAGAGTATAAATAATATACACACACTCAAATTAAACACTAGGTATTTATTAAATTTAATCTTATAAAATAAGGTATCATAACATTTATAACCCACTTCTTAGGTTATTTGTTTTATTATAACATGTCATTGTATTTCATTTCATGATATCTATATTATCGTTAGATATAATATAGCGACCAACATTGAGAAAATTTCTTCTAAAGGCAAGATTATTATCTCATCCAAAAGTAAAAAGTACTACTAAAAATATGCATATTTAAAATTCCTTACACCTTTGAATACAAGATGACGTCAACGTAAAGGTATTCCTAATGCACCGTACTAATAAACTTGATTATTCATATAGGAATAATAATGATACCTTGATCGAATAAAAATTTACTTAAAATTAAATGGAATGAGTATTTTCTGCACGTGGATCATGTATTATAACCTCCACATGATGATTGATGCATCTGCAATTGCATGCAGGGGTTTGCAAAAATAGCTTCAATGGAAAAGTGATTTGCAGAGGATATCCTATACTCACAGTCAGTAACTAATAGCAACCCCGTAAAACTAAGTCTTAAGTAGCTCTCAATACAGCTAAGAGTAAGCAAAGGTCAATCGGAAATTCTGGACCCATACCTCGATCCAAATGATTTACCCACCAATATAAGTAAGTACTATGACTGAGGTAAATCGTCTGGATATTCAGAGTTATACTATCATAAAATGTATCCTTATCTAACCCAAAGAGTTGTATTTAAGAACAAAATCAGTGTCAAGCTCAAGTATACTACTATATACCTATATATAACAAAACTAGTTGTGTCTCTTTTCGATTAATACCCAAATTCAACACGTTTATGTTTGAAACTTTTATCCATACATACCACGTTATTAAAATTTAATCAAATTATTTTGATAAGGTGGGTGACGTTATTGAAAACGTTGCGATGGCAGTGTTATCAAAAAACACCCAATACGTCCATTTTACTCGTCACAGTAGGCATGAAACTACGACTACATACAGTTGAGCCGGATAAAAACAATATACTATTTGACTCTCCGATAAAACATTTTTAAAGTCATATAGATCTACTTGATTTTTTTTTTTATCATCTAGGGCCCATCGAACTTCGTAAAAGATCGTCTCACCATTTGCCATCAGTTCAAAAATAGATTAGTACCGGATTCGACACATGTAGATTTATTTAGGTTACTGTTACACTAGTAACCGGGTAAACGCGTAATTTCGCGGTTTATAGTAGACGAAGGTGGATTCTTTCATTAGGCATTTTGTGAATTACTTTTTCATTAAACATAGCAAGTTTAGTTTGCGCTTTAATGATAAAATTATTTTACGTCATCGCGACATGTCACTATATCGTCATGGTAGAAAGTATGGGTACTATTAGCGAGCGAAACCGTCCGTGTTTTGTTCAGTATCGTGTTTTTTTCGATGCTGTTTCATTCGCGATGAAGTCGAACGTTAACAAAAACCTAGTCTTCGTCCAAACAATGAACTTACACTGCGAAAATTAATACACAGGCTGTGTTAATATAAGTAAGAGAAAATCCATCTACATATAAAGAGCACAGATTCATTTTTAAAACAACTTAAGTCTTATAACCTTTGCGATTGGATAGCATATACGGAAATGAAGCCTCGGGAGGTCATTGCTTTTAAAATAAGGATCATATATTGAGGATAAAAGATATGTATAATGGCCCTAAAATAAAATAAAACCACCATACCACTTATCAGACAACAAGTTGATATCAAAACCGGAACAGGACTGTAAAGAAGAATCATGTAATAATTGAGAGTTACCGGTCAATGCATTTGTAAGTCCCGCGAATTTGCATGTGTGTGTGTACAAACTTTATGTACACAACGTTTGTAAAATTGTATCAAGTATTATCAAGGCACGATAGGCCCAGTCGGGTGCAGGGAGCGATGGGAGAAGCAGGCTCCACAACTCCACGTAATACTGACCTATAAAATTCATTCTTGATACAGTGATTATAAATAAAAGTGCTAAAAAAATATAGGTATGCGTGAACAAATCGAACTCGCGTATGTAAATTAATTTATCAAATAAATTAATTATATTAAATAAATGCATTCTCGTACCTATCTAAAAAAAATTGAATACGTAAAATTCTGAATTCGATTTTACAAACGGGCATATTATGATGAGGCTTTTTATAACCGTTAATTACTTGAACGGAATAACATATTCCATTTCGCACTTGTGAAAAGTCGAAGAGGTAATAAAACAGCCTGTATACAATTTGTGAGAGAAAAATGGAAGATAACATGCGAAACTTCACACGATCCGACTTGGTCGAGGGAAATGCTCATCTGGAACGTTCAGTGCCGAACATAAAATTTAGACAAGTATCATTGGATTCCGGTATTGCTGATGAAGAAGAAGGTTCTGTGAAAGTGAATTTTAACCTGGAATTGGACTATGATATGTCGGAAGACGAAGATGAAGATCTCATCGATGAAGACTTGTGAGTTAGAGGCAATTTTTATTTTTTATTTTTGAAACGTTGCCCGCCCTTGAAATAATTCCTGTATCGTGGGTGCGTTTACAAACACTAAATATTCACATGGACATAGACCCAGGCCCAAAACAACTATTTTAGATCATACAAATATTTGTTACGTGCGGGAATCGAACCCACGATATGTTCGTCGTGTTGTTGATGTCGTCGATCGTGTGTTAAAGAACCTATTCTTATTCTAAAGGATTTTCAAAACAAATACGTAGATTGTTGTCTTTTTGCCTTACTTTTTTTCTTATATTAATTTCGTTAGAAGTGATAAGATAATTTAACTCAATTTTAATCTCTAATTTATTGGTTGCTTGTGGTTTTTTTTTCTTTTATTTTCTCATTTTTATGACATGGTTTATTTGTTTCGTTATCACAAACGCAGCTGTTGGTCGTTCGCTCCTAGGTTTGATTTCTAGACCAGGCAAAGTGTTATATGAATTCTGAATACTATCGTGTGGAAATGTGTCCGGTAAATGACAATAGTCTCGCCCTATAACATGGCACTTCATAACGGCATCGATTTATCGTACAACAACAATACTTACACCTGGGCCTACTCCACCATACGAGGCTGATGCTGTTTGTCTTTAATATCTTCTACTCGTAAAAAGGCTTCAGTTAAACAGTACTATTACACCTGCTATTATACAACGACAAGCATAATGGTTATATACATTTATTTCCTCAAAAGACTTTACAAAAATCACTTACAGAGAAAATACAACATTCAAATAAACAAATTCATTAGACCGATCGCCGTAGACAGAGAATAAAAGTTTGAATTTGGTAGTGATGTCTTTCAATAAACTACAAGACCCGCGTTTATATTAACTACAAGTCGGTTTTAATATAATAGATATTTATTAACTGTTAAGTTTGAAATAATTTATTATTATATACCTATAGATAGTGTTATTAAATATTTTATATTTTAGGTAATATTATTATGTAATTGAATGCTATGACAGTATGAATACGGTAACTTTAAAGTATTATATCCTAAACCCTGTTATACAGTAGTCAAGCTGAGCTGAGCCATCTACCAATCTGTACTGGGCTCGCGTGATTGATATCCGCCCAGTCCTGCCATCAGCGAGGAAGATTTTTTTTAAACGTTGTTCCTCTTTTCTTTTTATCCTGTACTGTGAGTACGGTTTACAGACATGCATCTCACGGGATTGAAATGGCGATACGTTACGCAGGAAGCTAATCACTTAGCCACTGCGCCAACTGTGCTGTAAAAACTGACTATACTTATCTATAGATAGCTATAGATAATTAAATTTTAAGCGCCAATAACACGGCTTTGATCCCGATCCATTGCATAATAGACGTAAACCCACTCTTATTAAGTTAAGCAGCCCCTGTACGACCTAGACCTTTCAACTGTCACTTGAAAATTACGATGTGCAAGGAAAATATATTGCATACATAACCTTTTTTTTCTATATTAATTAACTACGTTTACTTGTATTACAAAATTTATTGAAGTATTAATTGATTATAATAAAATTAAGCTATTATATATGGCGGAAAGTCATTCTTATTGTTATTTAACCCGGCAAGATTTATTGCAATTGCAACTGCAACATACTGAATTGCGTTGGTATGGGCTCTCAAGCCGTGAAAGATAGGTTAGCGGGTCAGTAAGGTTTGTCACCAATAAGACAGCGGGTCTAGTACGTAACGCCAACGGTAATACTTATCCATTCTGCTTATAGATTGAATGACAAAATTAAGTTACAGCTACCGTGTAAAATTTTCCTAATCATGTCGTTCGAGAGTAATCGTTATTATAACAAGCTCTTTGTATCCCTTCAGGGATAATTGATCGTATTCTTCGAAAAGTTAGGTCAAAGGTACCATTTCACATTCACTTTTTTCCATGTCTTTATTTACTAGTAGACATTAGCGGGCGAGCCTACTGCCACCTACTGGGCATCAGGTCCTGTAATAATTGGCCTTATGTGTCCATATGAAATAGATCATTTATTAAATTTGAAAGAGAATTTACCAAATAAAAGTATTTTTAATCTATGCTCGGCTAGCTCCTAATATACATATACGAATGGGATCCAACTTCAATATATTTAGGGAAAAAGCTACGTAAGTTATTATTATGATGGTAATATTAATACAGTAAGTAGCCAATACTTTGGTATAATTGGACACAGGATTGGTTCCGTGTGGTTGGCATAATAATGTCCTCCTGACCGATTTCGGTCACGGCGGCCAATCTCACCGGAGATTAGCCAACTACGCAGGAGATATTATGGAGCACAAGTGTATGCGCAAACACAGGTGTTCTCTCTATTCCTTCACTCTCATAGTCCGATGGGACGGCAATCCGACACGACCGGAGAGAGATCAGGCGCAGGACCAACGGCTTTACGTGCTTTCCGAGGCACGGTGTGTATTCACATACACGAAGAACCAGACCCGAAACAACTTTCTGTAGATCATACAAATATTTGTTCCGTGCGGGAATCGAACCCGCGACACATAGCGCAGCAGTCGATCTCTCAACCACTGCGCCAACCGTGCCGTGTGGTTGGTATACAATACATGTACCTAGAAAGCTACCGAGATACTTCAACATAGTATGACGAGTATTCATGCATGAATCTCGTAGATATTTTAGTCTCACCAATTTGTTGCGCTATATTGTTTATTATATTATTATAAACACATCGGTTAACGTTGCTATTTCTATTTTCCAGCCGCAAAAATGCCCTGGTCCTACGGACCCAGTTATCTGTTCGAGTACACGCAATCATTGGTAAGTCATTAAATATATAGTGTATTTATGAACTTTTATCTAAAACAGTTACTCAGTAAGCAATGATAGCCTAGCGGTTGAACGCTTGGATTACGATACGAATTCATCCGGCCCGCACCTTTGAATTTTCGGAATCATATCCGAATCAGAACTTGATTATCACTTACGTTAACGGTGATTGATTTTTTTTTTTGTGAATACACCTGAATCGGCTCCATAAAGTTCTTGATGGTGTGTGTAGTCCGCCAACCCACACTAGGGCAGGGTGGTGGACTAAGGCCTGACCCTTGCTAAGGCCTTGCGTAGCAGTAGGTCAGAGGGTCATCGTAGGGGCTGAGTAGAATTATAATTCTCTTACCTACACGACAAAATAGTATCACGCCAGTATCCCCCGAAGAGTTAGACAGAGGTATAATATTGACACCCACATTTCGCTGAGTCCCGTGTAATGGGGGGGAGCCTATTACGATCCACCCGGCACATTTTCAACTTCGTGCTCCTATTGAGAATTTCCAAACTGATAAACCCAACAACACTGCACGACCTGGGAATCGAAGCTGAGCAGTCGCGCCCACTAGACCAATGAGGCAGTCAAAATGATATAACAAAAACATTTGATCGGCGCAGCGTACATAAATAGATTTAACAACAATGTTTACTAATTATGGCCACGACTTCGTCCGCGTCAAATTCGACAGCACTCTGTTTGTTTTTGAAAATGCATATTCCAATTCTAATTTCCAAATATCATACAAATACAAACTCGATACCCGACAACCACAGTCCAATCATTCACCTTTAGGTTACGTGGGTAGTTATGAATTTTATCCCGGGATCCCGATGATGATGTTCTTATTCTTAAAGAATAGGTACCTACTATCAAGATTACATTTCAAAGTTACTATGTAAAACATGTGCTAAAAGTTCTACATCATCACAAACACCGGTGAATATCCATTCTATCTCCCTCGATATACACGTAGCAACAGCGGGCAACACTGGGGTGTTACCATAGCCACCGCTTGACGCCCGGATTAGTCATCGAAGTTATTGGCACGTCACGACAGGATACTATAGCTTCCAATATTCTTTATTATATTATCCTTTAGTCGCAAAAACCCCACGAACCGATGGGGTTGTCATTTCGTAGTTTCGTGTTAGTCAAAATAATTTTAATTATCACCTATTTACATACTTTGTCATTCCACAGAAAGGCTACTTCACTCTCAAGGCCGGGAACTTCGCAGGGCGCTATTCACCCTCAAACAGATTCTGCAATCAGACAAGGACCTCGTTCACGAGTTCGTCGCCAACAAAGGTCTGGATTGTCTCATGCAAGTCGGCAATATGGCTGACCATAATTATTTGGATTACATACTACGAGCTCTTGGACAGGTAATTTATATTTATGTTATATTTTCTAGTAACTGCGCGGCCACTTCTGGATTGAAAATAGACAACGTGTTAAATCTTCATCATGAACTTTATGCCAAATATGCGTGCAAGGCGTAATTAAAACATAAAACATCCAAAAATACTTTCACGTTACCCCGGTATAATAAAATACCAAAATGATTTAGGTCATATTTTGACTTTGCTAAAATAGAAATATGTTTTATTAAATTCTACCTGGTGAATCATTATCAATTTAATAATGATTAGTATCTGTTATGTTAGTTATAAGTAGCTATGCATGTATACAGCGACCTACGTGTCGCGCGTATGCGCCGGTCACAAGGGCAGTGCATTAAAGAGCTTTTTTACCGAACGCCGTGTCTCATTTAACAGTGGCGACGATTTAACAATTACCTACGTACGGGAAAAATTATAAAATGAGCAACTTCATCGGAACTGTTCCTACTTTTGAGCTCGGCCAGGACTGGAACGTCTTTAAGGAAAGGCTTTCTCAGTGGTTAACGGCAAATACGTTGTTAATAAAGGGAGAAGGACAAGAAGAGGTTCGGCAGAAGGCGGTACTACTGAGTGCACTCAACGATAATGCGTATAAGTTGGTGCGCGAGTTAATTGCCCCAAAAGCAGTTAAAGAGATATCTTATAGTGAATTAAATACAGAATTAGATAAGCACTTTTTGCCGAAGAAGTCGGTTTTAGCTGAAAGACACAAGTTTCATACGGCGGCGCAAGAGACGGGCGAGGATTTGACTCACTGGGCGGCTCGTGTACGAAAATTAGCAGTGGACTGCAGCTTTGGCACAGCTCTGGACGAAATGTTGCGCGACAGGTTTATAATAGGGATGTATCCGGGACCGGAACGAGACAAGCTGTTCATGGACGAAAAAGTGTCATCATCTTTATCCAAAGCATTAGAGGTCGCAGTGGCTGTAAATAGTGCAAAGCGCGCAGCGAGGCAGTCTACGACAGTAGCGGTCACGACAGTAAACACCGCCGAAGTTTTCAAGATATCTGCGGGCCCGCCGAAGTCAACTAAATGTGGTGTATGCGGCTATAACAACCATGCGACCGACAAATGTCGATTTTCTAATTACAAATGTAAAAAATGCGGAGTTAAGGGTCATTTGAAAAAAAATGTGTCGTAATAAAAGTGGACAAATTAATTGCCTTCAAACGTGTGACGAATATGATGACGACGGTAAGAGTATTCTTATTTGTAATATACGTAGTTATTCCGGCGAGCCTATGACGCTGTCTGTCGATGTAAACGGCCATGAGTTAACGTTCGAAGTAGACAGTGGATCCTGTGCTACGGCTATTCCATTAAACATTTATAAAAAATATTTTAACAACGTTTCGTTAGTGTGTCCCAGGTCAGTGCTAAAAGCGTATTCAGGTGAAAAATTGGAGGTAGTGGGGGTAATGAAAGTCCCGATTACATATATAGGAGAAAGAAAACATATTGACATATACGTCATTAAAGGTTCTGGTCCAGCCTTATTAGGTAGATTTTTTTTATCTTTATATAAATTACAGTTATCTAAGGTGAATCATTGTGTTAAGCTAACGGAACTCGAGTACTATGTAGATAAATATCCTTCACTGTTTTCCGATCAGTTAGGGAGTTTTAACAAATATAAAATTAAACTTACATTAAAACCGAACTGTCAACCCAGTTTTTTTCGGCCTAGAACAGTACCTTTTGCGTTAAGGAGTAAGGTGGAAAGGGAATTAAGTAGGTTAGTAGAATCTGGTGTGTTAATTCCTGTCGAACATTCCGATTTTGCAAGTCCGATAGTTCCTATATTTTAAAAAAATGGTGAGATTCGTTTATGCGCAGATTTTTCAGTGTCGTTAAATAAATGTTTAAATATTGATAAGTACCCCTTACCGAGAACGGAAGAACTTTTTTCGAAGTTACATGGGGGTCGTCAATTTTCCCAGCTAGATTTGAGTAGTGCTTACTTACAACTTTTGTTACATGAAGAGTCCCAAATTCTTACTACGATTAATACTCATAAGGGATTATTTAAGTTTACGCGTTTAGTGTTTGGCCTAGCAAATGCTCCAGCTATGTTTCAAAAAACCATGGAGAACTTACTTCATGGCATTGAGGGGGTCTTATGCCTGTTGGATGACGTACTTGTGACAGGAGATTCTAAAGTTGTTCATACGGAGAGGTTACAACAAGTCTTTAACCGTTTACAGGAAGCGGGATTGGTACTTAATAAAAATAAATGTAGGTTGTTCCAAGATTCCGTAACCTATTTAAGGTTTGTCATAGATAGAAATGGTATTCACAAATCTTCAGAGAAAGTTATAGCTATGACGAACACTATTGCCCCTAGTAGTGTACAGGAATTAAAATCATTTTTAGGTTTTGTTAATTACTATCGAATGTTTATTCCGAATGCTTCGTCTATACTTAGCCCTTTAAATGACTTGCTTAAAAAAGGGGTTGATTGGTGTTGGTCGGAGATTCATGATGCTGCTTTTAATCAAATTAAGAAGGAATTAACATCTGTACGAACGCTAGCTCACTTTGATCCTTCTTACAAATTGGTTCTGACAGTGGATGCGTCCCCTACAGGGTTAGGTGCAGTGTTAGCACAAATAGAGGAACGGTTAGAACGGCCTATTGCATATGCCTCGAGATCCCTCAATAATGCTGAAAGGAATTATAGTCAAATTCAAAGGGAAGCGACAGCTATATTGTTTGGTATTCGTCGTTTTCACCAGTATTTGTATGGTGTCGAAACACCTTTTATATTGCGTACAGATCACAAGCCGTTAATGTTTATATTCCATCCAAACAAAGGCATACCCGAAGTGTCAGCAAACCGGTTGCAACGATACGCTTTATTTTTATCTAGTTATAATTATGAGATACAATATATACCAAGCGCTAGTAATTGTGCCGACTACTTCAGTCGTGCGGCCACCGCGGCTGCAGGCGCCGACGACAGCACGTGCAACGGTTTGAGGTCAAGCTCTGACAACATAAATAACGGATTTAACTCGATTTCGGTCGTCACTACGAATCAGTCCGAGGATAAGGCGTCTTATATAAATTTCGTTATGGATGGGCATTTGCCTATATCGCTAAATGATATTCGTTTAGAAACATGCAACGACAGTATTTTACAGAAAGTAATGCAATATGTTCAAGTGGGTTGGCCTAAGATAAATAACAAAGACTTGCTACCTTTTTATAAATGTCGTTTTGATTTAACTAAAGAAAGTGATTGTTTACTTAGAGGTCATAAAATAATAATTCCAAGGTCTTTGCGAGGTAAAATTTTAGATGAATTACATAGACCACATTTAGGAATTATAAAAACAAAGGTTGAAGCTAGATCTAGATTCTGGTGGCCTTGTATAGATAAAGATATAGAGAATAAGATCTCTAACTGTACTGTTTGTTTAAGTTTAAGACCTACACCCCATAGGGCTCCGTTGACGCCATGGCCTTTTCCGGATCGTCCATGGTTCAGAGTACATTTAGATTTTTTTGGTCCATGGCAAGGCGAAATGTACCTTATCATTATTGATGCTTTTTCCAAATGGGTGGAATGTTTTAATCTTAACAGCGACTACTCTTCGGCTTCTGTAATAGCGAAATTACAGGAAACTATAGCAAGATTTGGCATCATGCACACGTTAGTTACCGATAATGGAACTTCATTAATTTTTAAAGATTTTTGTAATCTTAATGGTATAAAACATATTACTTCGCCCACATACTCGCCGTGCAGTAATGGACAAGCTGAAATATATGTTAAAATTGTAAAGAAATTTTTAAAGGGGTTAGAAACACACAATATCTTTTGGAATTTTTATTTAGGTATAGGAATTCAAAACATTCTACGACAGACAGCTCACCGGCCGAATTAATGCTCGGACGTAATTTGCGTTGCAGGTTTGATTTATTAAACACTTCGATGCCGGTGTCGTCCTCATTATCGTCACATAGCTTACAAAAATTAGTGCGCGAGAAACAATCCGTACAGGCTAAATATTTTAAAGGCAATAGGAAGATTGATTATAAAATTAACGATGCAGTATTAGTGAAAGTGAATAACATTAACAAATAGATGCGGGCTATTGTTAAAAATAAATTAGGTAAAAGTGTGTATGAAATCTATATGCCAGAAAAAGACATTACTGTAAAAAAACATAAAAACCAACTGTATAAATTAAAATCGCTCGAGGTCCAACAAGACGGTGACCTTGACTGGGCTCTCTTAGGCTCAAATGCAATCGACGAACAAATCTCACCTCCAAGCGGCGTTCAGCCATTGGATCAGTACAATGAGTCTACGATAGAGGAGGAAGTGTGGAGTGAGGCTACCACGGAGCCTGTGGAAGTGGGCAGGGAGCTAGTAGCCCAAAGGCCAAATTTGCGATCTAATCTTGAAGCTCGCCCTAAACTAAGGAATATCCCTCGCAGCGACTATAGGAAATATTTCTAGTGATTATTAGTTAAGAATTTATGGTGGAGGGATGTTATGTTAGTTATAAGTAGCTATGCATGTATACAGCGACCTACGTGTCGCGCGTATGCGCCGGTCACAAGGGCAGTGCATTAAAGAGCTTTGTTACCGAACGCCGTGTCTCATTTAACAGTATCCAAGCCAAGAAAAGCGACGACACGTTGCCCACCCTCTATACTATAAAAAATAATGTTTGATTAACCGCATCATTTCAGATACTGCTTTACGTAGACGGAATGCATGGGGTGATGGCACACAAACGTTGCATCCAGTGGCTGTACTCTCTCATCGCTAGCAAATTCCGTCACGTCGTCAAAACCGCTCTCAAACTACTCCTCGTCTTCGTCGAATACACAGAAAAGAACTGTTTGCTCCTCATAGATGCCATAATATCTGTAGACAGCTCCAATGGAAGGCAACCCTGGTACAATATCATGAAGATACTACAAGACTTCGATGCATCTGATACAGAACTGCTTATATACGCAACAACTTTGATAAATAGGTGTCTCAACAACGTTCCTGATAGGGACACGTATTACGACCAAGTGGATGCGTTGCAGGACCAGGGAATAGATGACATTATCCAACTATATATGACAAAGCAAGGAACTGATTTAGATCTGCTCAGGCAGTTGCAGATATTTGAAGCTGTTCTGTTGTACGAGGATGGTGATGAGACAGGGACGGCTTTAAAGTGAGTTCTTTAAAAATATATTTAGATTTCTTTGTTATAAAATGAAGTGAAATGGTTGAGACGAACTCTTATGGCCTCACTATTATTGTAAAAACAAGATTTCAGTTCAGTCTGAGTAAATGGATCTATTCAAAAATATAAAAACGGCCAAGTTTAATTAATTATTATTGACTTGATGAGATATCCGGGTTATGTCGCACATGGTAATAAATAAGTTTAATTGTACTAAGTGTGTACCAATAGAAAACATTATATTAATTTCAGACAACTGGATGACTCAGTAATCAGTTCGATTCGCCGCAGGAGCATAAGTATTAATACTACTGAAAGAAGAAAATCCAAAAAACAACAATGCAAAGAGAAAGGTATGTCACCAAATACAGATGTTTTTTTGAATGAAGATTTCTCGGTGTGCTTTATATACATATTACTTATTAAATTAATATTTTTGCATGGTATGGCATTTCATACCTAAATCTACTAAGACTTTTTCAACCATATTCCAAACAGAAAATTTAATAGAGTTTTCTTTTTAAGCCTGTTGTCTTTGTTTGCAAAATGTTGTTTAAAAAAGCACCGTCTATTCTTAACAGGGAAATCATTTCTCGTGTTCATCCACTGTCTCTCTTTAGTTTACGACTATTCCCAAAAAGGTTTCAAAAATAGGAAAATTATGTTCCATTGCATTTTAAACAACATAAACATTTAATCCCAGTGTCTTTATCTCGTGCTATTTTTCACTAACGACAGCAAAACCAGTCATCACACATACTGAAACAGACAACAAAATAATTAATAACCATCGCACACAATTCTTACCGTCGATCACTGATAATAATAAAGAGAATAAAGAACTGAGCTCAGCTTTAAGAAGAAGAAGGGACAGATATGCAAGACAAGCACACCACATTATTCAGCAGCAGGAGATGTTAAACCATTCTAGTGACATTTATAACGGCCTATTCCCCAATGCCAACGGGAGCTACACAACTACCAATGGAAGTTTTACAATTACAAATGGGAATTTCTCAACTCCTAACGGAAGCTTTACAAATACCCATGGTAGTTTTACAAGTCCCAACGGCAGCTTTTCGAGTCTCAATGGAAGTTTTTCAAGCACTAATGGAAGCTTTACTAGTACTAACGGAAGCTTTACTAGTACTAATGGGACTTTCCCAAGTCTCATTGGGAATTACACTAATACAAATGGCAATTTCACTTGTACGAATGGGAATTATAGCACATACACGAATAATAAAAGTTACTCGAATATTAATGGTAACATCAATGGATCGAGCCTCTTGAATGGAGTCAATGGTCATCAAGAAGAAGATAACAACTGTCTGAATAGACCGACGAAGAATTTTAATTTAGCAGATGTTTTGAAGAATGGTTTGTGCTTTAACTAACACACTAATTTATTTCTTTTGTCACCCGCTTTGTTCAGCTTCTGTATTGCTCTTTGTATATGATATTTTTTATTATATAGTTAGGTATTATTAATAGATAGATAAATAAAGTACTCGATTATTTTTTAACAGGAAACCAAAGATATACAGCAGGTCTGAAACAAAGAATCCAAAATGGTACGTTAGGGCATAGTGTGAATTCTGTTGATACAATCACTGTAATGCGGCAAAAACAGATTGATATCACTCCTGAGGTGAAAGATGATCGGGGTATCCTGCTGAATAGAGAACACAGCATCAAAGATTTAGCACAAAGGCTGACTAGTCCAGTCAGTCCAACTAGTGAAGATAAACCTATAAGGGTTTCTGAAATGGCCGGAATTGTGTCGAAGGCCAAAGAAGAATTAGCAAAATCTCAATCAAAAGGTAACATCACTTCCTTAATTTATTTTAGTCTCATATAATTTAGTGTATACAAATAAGATATTTTATTTTTCACAGAAATTATAAAGAGTCCAACAATCGAGAAGTCACCCAAAGTACACGAAATAAAAGTGTCAGAGAACGACTTGCATTGGGAAGAACTGAGGAAAGGATGTCTTCATAGAGAATTCCATTTATGTGACTTGGACTTCGCTGATCTGCGCGATGATTCCGATGATGATATGTTATCACCTGCTGTGAACACTGCTAGCGGTCCTCCGCCACCTCCTCCAACAATGTTCCCACCGATGGGAATACCTCCTCCCCTACCCGGCTGCTTCCCCCTACTGTCAAAAAGTAACGTTCCTGCTCCACCCAAATCAGCTCTATCCTCAGAGTTATCAAATGATTCTGACAGCTCCACTATAAAGAAGAATAAGAAAACTGTGAAGCTGTTTTGGAGGGAGATTCAGGAGAATCCGACGCCTGTGGCCATTAGGCCTAAAGTTGGTGGATTCATATGGGATGACTTGCCCGATGTCACCGTGGACACAGCCATGTTGGAGCATCTATTTGAATCTAGGACGAATGACTTAATAATCAAAGTAAGCTCTTTTAGCCAAGCCTTTTTAGACAATATAAATATAAATTTAGAAACCTATGCTCAAATTCTGCAACAAGGTAGCGTTAATAATTCTAAGGAATTCTTGATAGTATTTAGACCTCGGCAACGTATGTATGTTTGTTTTTCTAAAATCTTGGTTCTATGTTCCCCTCTCTTTACTGACATCGAGATTGTCTATATGTACAGCTTATAGGATCAACAAACGTGTGACCGTATTGTACAAAGTAAGTTATAATATTATGTTAAGTTTAATTTTCCTTACTAATTAAATTTTCTTTCTTTTTCATGGACTTCTTCGGGCACCTTCAGGAAGTAAGTATCATGGTTTGTGAAAAATTACTTTCCTGTAATTCTCAACTTCAAACTACCTAAATCCTTGTCAAGGAAGAGAAAGCTTATAACATATAATTTACGTCACTACAGCCGATATAAACTTAAAATTATTTTTAATAATTCCATAATATTAAAATCCTGTTTTACTAACTTTTACGTGTATTTACAGAAGCTTATGGAACCAAAGAGAAACCTTATATTAGATGCAAAACGCTCAAACGCTATTAACATAGCTATGAAAAAATTGCCGACACCACAAACTATAAAAGCAGCCATAATGAAAATGGATGCTACAGTCATTGGAAGAGAAGGCATAGAAAAGCTCTTAACCATGCTACCGACAGAAGAAGAAAAAGTCAAAATTCAAGAAGCACAGGTAATATTGTAACTCGAAAAGGCAAAGCAAATCGATAAATGCTCTAGCTGTGTTATTAGTGTACCGCTGTCATGTCTTTGATTTTATGTATCTTATTAAGAAATACTTATGATATTCTATTTCGACTATATTGTCGATTGAATCTAAATAAATTGAATTTCAAATTTTCAGTACGCAAATCCGGACTTGCCTCTGGGCAGTGCTGAGCAGTTCCTTCTCACCTTGGCCTCTATAAATGAACTCTCATCGCGACTTAAACTTTGGGTATTCAAATTGGATTTTGACAATTTAGAGGTAAGAATCACTCAACTGGATAATTCTCGCACAATGAGAATGAATACCGACAATTAACACGAGACATTTTTATCCATATAAATAATCACAAGCTCTCTATTCAATATTGCAGAAAGAAATCGCCGAACCGCTCATGGACCTAAAGCTAGGCATAGAATTATTAATGGTGAACAGTACTTTCAAAGTTATCCTCTCCACGTTGCGTACAGTGGGAAACTACCTGAATGGTAATTACGCTAAGGGATTCCGCCTGGAGTACTTGTCAAAGGTGGTGGAAGTCAAGGACACCGTGCACAAACACCCACTGCTGTACCATATCTGTGAAATGATAATAGAAAAATTTCCAGATAGCTCAGACTTTTTCAGCGAAGTTAGTATAAATGGTCTAGTTTAATTTTAGTTAATTTAGTTTTAGTAGTATTAATTGCCATAAATGAAATATTCTTTACATTATCACCTTGATCTAAAACAACATCGTGGTGAAAAAGTCTGTAGCCTACATAAATAACACAATACTTTTAATTTTCAGGTTGGTCCTGTAATCCGTGCCTCCAAAGTTGATTTTGACGTTCTCTCAGCAAACCTTCAGAAATTAGAATCTGACTGCAAAGCGTCTTGGGATCACATGAAACGCGTTGCCAAACACGACGGCTCACAGATATTTAAAACAAAAATAAATGAATTCCTCACAGATGCAGCTGAGAGAATCATTTTACTTTCTATTATTAAAAAGAGGGTGATGCGCAGGTAATTCGCTTAAATATATTATTGGATAAAAGCCTCACCTTAACTCTTCTGTTCGTGTCTGTTGTTAGCCGCTTGTCACCACTGTTTGTTGAAGGCATCAACTTAATCTCGCATCTTCTGCGCGGTCTTTAGTTACTGTCTTCAATTTGTTGGAGAAAATTCTCTAACTATCTTGGCCCATAGGTTTGCATATGACAAACACTACACTCCAATTTAGCGGCAGTCTGAGCTATGTTTCTACTTTGCGTTTTGCAGTGTCTTTATTTGCGTTATTGTAATTTGTATAAACATCTGGATTATTGCAATAAATGCTTATGCGGTGTTGATATGATAAAATTGTGTACAATGCAATGCGAATCAGCTCTTGCGATTTAAAAAGCTTAATGACATGATATGAAAAAGAGAGAACAAAGATGCTTTTGCTTGTTACAGATTCAACAAATTCTTACTATTCCTGGGAGTCCCGCCCTGCGACATACATAAGACCAAACCGGCAGAATTCCTTAAGGTCATAGCGGAGTTTTCTCTGGAGTACAGAACAACAAGAGAGAGAGTTCTGCAACAACTAGAAAAGAAAGCCAATCACAGGGAGAGAAATAAGACTAGAGGCAAAATGATTATTGACGTAAGTTTTATGTATCAAATTTTGATCGGAGTACTTATCACATACCTACTCAGGATTTTTTTTATAGTAAACAAACTTTTAGCATTTCATTAAAAAATGTAAATTATTTTAGGTGGGCAACTATGCACACAAAAATGGGGACCACACTGCTGACAGTGCTCTAAAAGAACTGTTAAAGACCGATCCTGATACCGATAGCCTCACAGAGGGCAGGCGAAAGAGTCAGCCAAACAATAGAAGAATTCTAGTCAAGTATGTTTTGAACTTATATTTTTTAGTCATCATAATATTAATAAATCAAAAAGAAGAGCAAATTAGAACATTACCCTTGTTACATTCAGTTGTTAATTATATTAAAGACACTCCTAAATGCACCATACTTACTGATAACGATATAGGACAACGATATAATGATTTTGAGAGGATTAGCGGATATTTATTGAACAATAGACACTGGAATTGTATTGACATTGAAATTATTTTCTAGAATAACCCACCTTTTTTTTTTTTTTTTTTTTTTGTCGCTGGGAAAAAAATGCATTACGCATACCCTCCCATCGGGGGATGGGGGGTTATGTGGGACTCCCCGGTCTGGTTCGGGTATACCCACTAAAAACAACCCAGCGGCCTTTACCCGCTTCGTCCGAGCGGCGGGGACTGGGAAACCGGCACAGCCTCTACGTCCAGTCCCCCGCCGACGATTGCCCTTTATGACGGGTGCAATGCAGGCAAAGGCGCTCGCACGCCCGTCGCCCGCCCGTCGCCACGCACTCTCCGACCCCTTCTTCGTCTGCGGAGCGGCGCAGCGAGAGGGTCGTCCTCCCGCGCGCGCTCCGCCTCCTCCTTTTGCGAGATTACGTCCTCGCAAAAAGAGGCTACCGCTGCCCAGGCCTCCTCGCCCCCCAGCATGGCACTGATCACGCCGGGAAGCGAGAGGTCCCGCCCAACTAGAATAACCCACCTGATATATTCATTCTAAGCGCAATGTTGAGTACCTTGGTGTTTACTCAAATCAAAAAACAACTCTAAGGCACAATAACAATTAGCTCAACTGTTTGACTGTTTTAGCGGAGACATTTCAGCGGACGATGAAATATTAGAAAGCTTGGTGAGATCAGCCACATCGAAACGCAAGCCGGTCGCTCGAGAACGCAGAAGGAATAGAATCTCTGACAGGAAAAACTGTAAGTGTAGCCTTTTAATAAATAAACGCTCGGCAAATACATGAATCTGTCAACTGTTTGGATAGATAATGCACTAGGGAGCTATGCTGCGTAGCTAACGTGTTAGCAAATCTGATAATACCTCACGGTAAAACGGAATGACTTCCGCAGTTTGGCGCACTAGTACATATCTATCTAAGAATCTGTGTAGATTATATATTATATTTTTATGCGAATAATGAAATTTACACTTTGGTAACGATAACTTACGTTATAAAGAAAATACTACTATTCAAATATTGTGAAATTCCATCTTGAATCTAATTTAAAAGTTTGTTAGTGTATTTTATTTCAATGCCGTTACTAAAGCGTCAAAATTAGGAGCCTCGAAGTCATTACGTTCCAAAAATGCGAATTTGTTTATTTAAGATTATTTTTAAAGTTTCTAATGATCTACTTTTTATTACGATACGCATCAAAGTAATCTGGTTTTGCTGTGCGGTGATTTACTGAAGATCTACTAACTTAAGAAAATAAAACATGGTGTGGTCACAACTTCCAGACTATTAACGCGCTATAATGCGACAATTCAAAATATTTTCCAGTCGTATTGGGAGAGTTACAATATCGTGATGACAGATGTGTAAAACCTTGCCAACTAGAAATGTTAGGAATCCAAAATCCAGCGCACTAAATTAAAATTCACGTGATGTAAATAAATTTCGTATTACCTATATACAAAAAATAAACTGGTACATCGCGTTTTAAAAATAACTGCTGTGAAAATCTCTCCCACTTACGTCTTCAAAAGGGACAAAACATGTGGACTGTACTGTGCCCTTTATAAGCACTAATAACATTGAACTCCAAGATGTAAACATTACATGAAGCTGCTGCGGGGATTCCGCTGTGCTCCCTATGTCAAGGAAAACTATTCAATTGTAGTTATATATTTATTTATAATAAATTTTATTTACAGTGAACAGGACTCTAGATGGAAACCAATCATGACGCGAAAGAGTACTATCTGCGGTACGTAGTTTTATGATGTCCAACCTTAGCATTCGCTTTAAGACAAATGGACCTAAGTCTTTGAGGCACATAATTAAATAAATGAGATACAGGACTACCCCAGCCGTACTCTCCCCTGGGTACAGCCTTGCCTATGCATCAACGAGATGGTCGTATTGGTATTATATTCCAATTGGACATTCACTGATAATTATTGGCTTTGAACAAACAATCCTGTCATTAGGAGTCGTAAAAGAGCGACCCCAAATCGTAGTTTGAATTTGATCTAGTGGAATACGAATGTCAACTGGTAGGTAAAGTTGCTGTAATGGTTGAATGTAATGCAGAATGAAAATTCAATTTCAGACAATGAATCTTAGCAGATTGACAAACTTTATAACAATTTATTTATAATGCCTATCAATAAAGAAACAGGACTGTGACGCAATTCTTACAAATGAAAATTGAGATTTATCTTTAACTTATCCCTTTTTGTTTCAGATTCCTGAAAACTATCAAGAAGCTAAGTAGTGGGAATTGCAATATATACAGCACTCAAGATTCTGATATGCCAGACATTTTGCGAATCTCATATATGTATTCTACGGACTACCAGTGTTTATTAGGATTTTTTTTTTTTGTATAAATTGAAACAGTTTTGTACCACACATCGAAGCCACATCGGAAGACCTTCACTGCTTAATTATGAAAAATTATGAGCAGCGCAAACGTTTTTTAAGAATATCTAAAAATGCTTCCACTACCACATAATAATACAGAGCTCCTAATGATGACGGAATAACTATAGATCTCCTGAATGCAAGTGAGGTTCCAGTGCTCTTTTAGGGCTAGAACACTATGCGCCATCATCACCAGAAGCCTCGTATTATAATGTTTTATAACTATTTACAAAGTCAGTATAAGAATACATTAATGCAGCAAATATGTATATACATACATAATATAAATACTCCTAATTATTACACATATGTGCTGCACTAAATACTTTTCAAATAAACAATACACTCAATCTGTATCTGATGTCAAATATCAAATCTAAAAGAACATCATTAGGAATAAGAGGAGAAAGACGTACGAGATTGTCCCTAGTATCGAGAATACACTAATTTAAAAGATATTCAAGAAAATCCAGGTGCAAAGCATTTATGTTGGCACGTTAAATCACCTAGTTTTCATAGTAATAATTTCTCGAAAGTTTTCTTCTTTTGACATTCCATTTCCTATCTGTTTCTCCTAAGAAATGTTACTTTTATCGTATTTTTTTTTTTAATCTTCTTGTTTGTTCTAAAATAATTTTTGTATGGTACGGAATAAGACGGTCCACTGAGACAATTCTGTATACCACCAAACGAACATCTTGTGGACATTCAACTTTTTCTGTCTTTGACGGTGTCTTTAGAAATTGACCAATGCCGAGAGAAACATTTTCCCAAAGAAAACCAGGTGACGTTTATTAGTTTTGCTGCCATGGAATAAGATCATTTTACTCCACGGATCATCTCGTCCGCCTTTCCTTTTCGTACAAGTTCTGACACAAAATGATTATGAATTATAAAACTTTTGTGGTTTCATTGTGTACCTAATGCCAAACCATAAATCTCACACAATTTTGTATCTACAATTAGTACCTATCTAGTACTGTATTCTCTTCAACATTTATACATATACCGCACATTTAATTAGTCAGTAAAATAAGGTGATTTTTCATTTATTCCAGTAATAAATCAAATTATCATTGATATACCGTGTTATTTCTAGAATGCACCGTGTACATACCATGTAGGGACACACAAAATACCCATTAAAACATTTAATCCAAATTATTATAGAGAGTAGTAGGTATCTAATCGAAATAGTCACATATTATAGTCTAGTTTCGTCACTTAGAAATGTATTTTCTACGCTAAGAGTAGAAAAACACTGCATTTCGATTTCTGCATTTCCTTAAAAGCTTTGGTGCGTAGGATATCTATTCTCATCTTTAGACCGTAGTAGCATATTAGATTAACTTCATTGTTACAGATATGCAATGAATATCATCATCGATTAGATGAATATGCATCAAGCGTTATACTGGAATTTCTTCATCATTCAGGGCTAATTCGTTTTGTCTCAAAGAGGTTCTTTAGAAAATCAAACTATTCGAACGGCCTGGCCAAATTAAGTTATATGAATATGCTAAGCAATTAACTATTGGATGATCTCCCATGTATATTGAATCTACTAATTATAATGGTAGTCTTGTTCGGTTTTCTGCTGTTGTAAGCTTATGTGAATTTCATCGATAATATGAGTTTAAAGAATTTTTTCTGTCAAAATTTTTCAATGATTATAGTGTCTTGTGGTATAAAATAAATGAGACTTAGTCGCAATATGCACAGAGGCCATATGAATGAGGCATTTAATATTTTTCCAACAGAGTATGCAAATGTATCGAGCATACATTGTCATGTTTGAATGTAGGCGTCACATACATAGTTGTTGTAGACCTATGTACGTCTACACAAGTTCTACTTATATGGTATCTGTGTGTAATCCGCCCTTTTGTGTAATTTAATGACTGCTGTATATCCCAACTTTGTTAGTGTATCTATGTAAATAACTGATGTAAATAACTAACTATATATGTATCTTTTGTGGGTTTTGCATATTGCAGTCTTTCGATTTTAGTAATCAAATATGATAATGTGACCTATTTTTCAGTGTTCAACTCCTTTAAACTCTCTTTAAAGTTCTATAGATCACGTATCTAATATAAGGCGCACGGTAGTGTTCAAAGCAAATTAAGTCTTTTGGATCGGTCATGCAAACACTACAGTGTTTGCAACAGAATTTTCAATTATATCGTACCTTTATTGTATATGCATTCAGTATTACTGAATGCAAACAATTACTATATTTTGCGGATCTATTTGTATCATGAGTCCGTTTATTGTAATTAATGTATTTTATTAGTTGTAATAAGATCATTTTCTGACGTGTCACAAATAATTGCTAATAACCACTTTTCGCTGATGTATTTCTAGCATGGCTCCGTTTATTGTAATTATTGTATTGTATTCGTTATAATTACATAATTTCTGACTCATCACAAATAATCGCTAATGATCACTTTTAGCTATTCGTAGCATGACTCCGTTTATTGTAATAATTGTATTGTATTCGTTGTAATTAGATATTTTTTAAATTAATTTCTGATTCATCATCGTTAGAATAAAATATTAAAAAATATTGTATATTTTTATTTCTTCAACAAGTAATCCTTATTACTTCGAACTTATTTTGATCCAAGTGCTCGAGGATAGATAGATGATAGATCTAGATGTATCTATCCATCCAGCCTACATTCAGACACTATTGTAAGTAGGTACACTTGGTTCATTTAAACGCGCTACTAGGGGTATACACTGGCCTCCTTTGATTAGCTACAGCTTGGTTGTCCTATGAGAATCTATGATTAGGAAAAAGGCTCGAGTCCAGTTATAATTATGTTTGGCCTTCTCTAGCTCGATAAGACTAAACTGAAGATTTAGTACCTACTGCTGATCCTAAATTTTATGAGTGTGACAGAGATCTACTGCGAGTGTAACTTAGTCGCGTCAAATTAGTACAGCAATTCACTAAAGACATAAATCAGATGTTTTGCAAAGAGCCTTTTTATATACATGATATCTCATTAATTATTCATACAACTTAACTTACAATATAATTTTAACACACAAATTTAGACTCATAATGAGCCGAAGAAAAAATATCGATTTACCTATGTTTTTTTTGGCAATGTCTTCTATACTATACAAGCTTTTCTTATATCATGAAGTAACAGATAGACGGACAAACACCAAAGCTAAGGGTTCATCACGAAACACAGTGTATTTAACTAATCAATGTACCTAACACAAAATGGATGATTTCCTATTACTAAATTATCCCCGAATCAGTTTTACGACTCCAAGGGGAGTGTTAGAGATATTCTCTACTCTAAATGTGACCACAACCAGTTCAATGTATGTATATACTCGTATGTGTAAATTAATATACATATTGTTGTCAACAGGCTGACTAATTATACCACACTTACAGCTTGAAACAACGCTGTAGGTAGCTTGTTGGCATTGATAACTAATTCATATTATGACGTTGCATCAATTTACCTACTAGGTACTATTTCGCAACTTTTCAACCTCTAGGAAATTAGCGTCAAGCTTTCCATTATTTATCATTGCTAGGCCATTACTGGACATCTTCCTCAAAGAGATAGTCTTTAGTTCATTCGGTTGACCTCTAATATTTAAATTATAGGTAGGTCTATATATATTATATTTCGTTCATTTAGGAGCCAGTATTCTCAAGAATACAACTTGAACGAAGAACGTGGCGACTCTCGATTTTACTTGGTTATCAAAGGACTTCAGTATTCTGTACCAACATTTGGTAAAAACCTAGTTCAAATTTTAATACGCGCCACTGGTCTTCTTGATATGAGTTAAAAAAAACAGAGTTACGAGTAAACTGCCTCATAGGCCTAGTGCGCTGTGGCTGAGCGTGAGGAACTATATTTGATTCCCGGTTGATGGCAATAGGCACACCCTATTACATAAACTTCATAACAGCATCGGCGAAACGTGAGTGTACAATACTAGTACTCCATGAGTACTCCGGAAGTGTTTTCATTATCTATCTGCGTAAAAATGCCTAGTGCCATGCGTTTTGCAGTCAGTCTACACCGAGTTGATGTCCATGTGCTTAAATAAGTTTGTAATTAAGTTCGAAGAAATGGTACATTATTTTGGTAAAAAAAAAAGGAAAAAGAGAGGTTATTAAACGTTCATAACCAAGCCTGACTTTAGCGGTAACGGGCTCGTAGGCTGTAGATTGGTTAATTTAAATAAGCGCGATTCAATTGTGCTTGTCAATCACTCCTCGGATAGGTCATCTGCACTCCGGTCCTCCGAGTCGCAAGCACAGCTAGTTATCAATGATATAAAAATAAAATATTAACTAAGTTGCAACTTAAGCTTTTGTGTCTACAAGTTATTATGCTGCGTTGCTACAAATTAAGGTGTATATTACAGTGCAAAACGCGAACAAAAAGGTATTTTCTCATGATTTGGTCCTTTTACGTAAGTTGTAGATAAACGAATTCGCGATGAGTAAAGCAGGTACCTGCTTTACTCATCGGGAATTCGTTTATGTACGTACGAGCACGGAACTGCAAGGAGTGCGAAACTGCGCCTGGCAGATGGGAATAAATATAGGGCTCAATAACGGCAACGGAAATGTTGGTATAAAATAAAACATGTTACGTTATGTGATACTAAAGTAAGATACAAAAGAATAATCATTACTTGGAGAAATTTTGTGTTAAATCATCCGCTTATAATACCCGCTATCTTGTACACTCACGCGTAGTCTTACGGACAGGTAGGTACGGGGAAGGCTTACGTGAGCGGGCCGCGGGGCGGGGACAGGCAGTGCCGCGACAGACACCATCTTGAGTGCGCGTGAGTGCTTCTTAGTGTTGTGATTTTATTCATGTTCCATCCAGGTTAGTTCACACTTTTTACTTAACTTTTTTCAATACCAGCCTTTTTATAGCTTTCGTCGATTTTCATTAAAATAGTTTTAAAATAGCGTTATAACTCAAACCGGTTAAGTAATAAACCACTTTTACGAGTCGACCGAGTTAGTCAACTACTGAATTTTAAAGTTCGCTATATTTACTTATGTACATTGTAAGAACAATTTCTTAATCAGGTACCGTTTTGGAAATGAAAAATAGTTTTATGCTTCTAAATTGGTGTTTTAATGAGAATTTGATGCGATTGTTCGTTGATGTGACGTCATTGTGCATTATTATTTTGTTAATGGAACTGGTAAAGAACCAGCTTGAGACAGAAGATTGTTATTATTACTGAATGATGGAAGCAAGCATTGAAGTACTTGGGCATCGTACTGAAGATAGAAATATTGATATAAACAGAAGTTATACAACTTAAAACCTTTCTCCGTGGCTTCGTCCGCGAAATCGATGTTATCGGGAACCAGATCCGTTGCAAGGATAAAAAAACACTAAGCCAGTGTGAGTGTTGCGTGTGTTAGTATCCTAAAATAGAGTTTAAAGTCCAGACATGATTCATCTTTGTTAGTTTCACCGGAATCTGTTGAGCCGTTTCGAAATGATTGGGTAATGAAATCTTAATTGAACACGCTTTCTGATTTAGTCCTACTAACCACTATTAGAATTTAAAGTCAAGGAATGGATGATCGCCTAGTATCTTAACTAAAGAGATATTGGAATAGGGTTTACCCAAGGCGATACTCTAGGCCCCATTGTTATTTTTTCTATTCTATGAAACAAATTATTTTCACAGTGCTTTAACTTTTAACTTTCTTGGTACTTAAAAGTACCAAACAACTCAGCCATACATTAAAGTTCTAATACATAAATACTGCTATCATTGTGAACATCTACCTCTATTCTGGGTATATACCTAAGCTGTATTCGTAAAACTAACCCACATAATATAAATAAAACAAATTGCGGATTCAATTTAAAAATAGCCTATTGTATAAATGAACCAAGTATATTGGTAGATAATTGAATTATGGTAGGTGTCACTGAGATAGGTAGGTAGTTATATTGCTATACACTGGATTTGTACATATTTGTATTCAGGGAGACCACTTCGTTGGTCTAGTGGTCGCAAGCGCAAGAGCGCCCGGGATGATTCGAGTTCGATACCCGACAGTGTTAATTGGTTCTTATGTTAGAAAATTCTCACTACGAGTCCGGAGTTTAGGAATTGTGCCCGTACACCTCTACCTAACGCTTCGTGAATACAGGCGTAATGTATTCATGAACTTGATAGTTATATAGATACTGATCACACAATTCATTACATTCAACAGTAAATTAGAAGTAAATTTTTATTAAACATACAAATTAAAAGCAAGCATTAGCAAGCAGTGATAGCCTAGCGGTTGAACGCTTGCCTACCATGCAGGAGGATCCGCGTTCAAACCCGGCCCGCACCTCTGACTTTTCGGAATCATGTGCGGATCAGAATTTGATTATCACTTGCATTTACGGTGAAGGAAAAACATCGTGAGGAAACCTGCACACCTGAGAGGGCTCCATAAAGTTCTAGACGGTGTGTGTAGTCCGCCAACCCGCACCAGTCCAGCGTGGTGGACTAAGGCCTACCCCTTCTCATTCTCAGAAGAGACCCTTGCCGAGCAGTGGGAATGTAATGTGTTGAATTTATTAATACAAATTAAAAAAGAAGTGTGATTTATCCTTATGTGGTTATGTTCAGTACCTACTAGTGCCTCAGATTTAATATATGTAGAGATAGAGCGAGATAGAAAATACAGTTGTATCTACCCCCTGACATGAAAATACCATGGCTAAGGAGAATGTTGTGCAGTGTAAACATTCATAACATAAACAAGAAAGATTAATAATCTTTATATTGATATCGAAATCACATCACCCAGCCAATAAAATAACATGCCTAAATAAAACTAAATAAATAGTCAATAACTAAATGACCGTCTACTTACATTAGAATAACTAATTCTTATGTCAAGTCACTCATGCCGTAGTAGAGCCTTCTCTACTACGGCATGAGCCACTTGATATAAGTCGACAATAGTGACAGCAATTCGCAGTTACCTGCGCGAGATGCAGTTCCGTCACTCGTTGGTCGTCGGTTACATGCAGGGGTTAAAGTATATTTACTTTAACCCCTTACGGTTACTAAGGTCAGCCTACTATTATACTACAAAAGTAATACCTACTTTCTAATATGAACTTACGATCGTAGAGCTGTTTGCCGAAGTAGAGAACAACAGCAATTACTAAATAAAAAATAAATCTTTTTAGCGCAGTCCTTGACTATCACCGACATTTAAATCGAATCGTAATACTTTCAAAAGCACACTAATGATTGAGATCAATCTCGAACTCTCGGCTAATCATATCTTAATCGTAGGAACCTATACTTTAGTTTCATTTATTATATTTAACGAAATGAATATACCTACCTCATGTTTTATGTAACATGTGCTAATAATATCTCAGGTAATATACTCCTACATTCGCCAAATAACAGCTTTATAATCTTATGTCTATATCTGGTAATATCACAATGAGGCACTGGATATAATAATATCAAATCGCCATCATAGTACGTACTACAAGAATATTCTATAATACTGTATAACCTTGTGATATAAGTAACGGAAATAAGCAAATATTAAATAAAGGATAATAAATATCCATAATTTAATAGATAAGGTATCAATATCATCATTGTGTTTTGTGGATATTTATTTAAAAGGTAAAATTCAATTATCAATTTACAAAGTACCCCGCCTCCTCATTCCCCCACACATATTGACGGTTAGGTTACATGATAAAGTTTTGTACCTACATTGATAAATGTCCTTTTTACTTGCTGAAAGAAGCACTGTAAAATCTACCATATAACATTAATTATATTATCTATGTAAAACTTGCCATAGTCAAGTAACACCCAAATCAAAAATAAAACTGCAAATAATGAATGAATTATTGAATGTGCGACCTAGCTCTTGGAAGGTCAATATCTAATATTTGATCACTTCTACCAAAATATGTACAAACACATAGATACTAATAACGAACAATTGACGTCACAGTTCTTTTGCTTATTTATTTATAAGGTAAAACTGAATGATATACTTAGACGAGCCTTGACAATGAACAGACATAAAAACAACGGTGTAACAGTTCACATCGTGTAAGAATGGTGACGTTTCACGTTGTAGCGAACATCCGGTAGTTTGGTTTGTGGTTGTAGTATACGGTACTAACGACAGCGGCAGCGGAGGCGGATGAGCACAAAAGAAACCCCTGTGTGATATGTACAAATTTACAGATATAGGTGGGAATTATCGTATCTAATGATGAAAACTCAGTCTCTAAGCTAGTTCTTCTTACCGGTTGGTTGTCTAAAGTAATAAACAGACTACAATTTAAATACGAACATTATCATGGACAAAAGATGAAGAAGACTTTATGTCTAAATAGTATAAACAGACATCATCTGCGGAATTTTAGGTTCAAGTCAGATTAAGTGCTTTTGAGAAACCTATAACCTCGCATCCCTAAATTTCGCTGTCTTCAGTTGCATTGTCTAAAAAATTATTAGTAAGTACCTCATTTTGCGGCTGTATAAGTAAATACGAAAGCGGCACGAACGGCCAGCGAAAGGTGCCTTTTGGCACCAAATAAAATCTGAGGTTAAGTTGCCCGCCTGTTGCTTATCATTAGACCAAACAAAACTTGCACACATCAATGCAGTGTGGAGAGTTGAACAACTAGGTCGGTAGCAGCGCCGGACGCAGTAAAGCGCGGTTTTCTTTACTTTCATTATGTTTTGCAAAACTGCCAAGAAAATCCGCACTTCCGTTTATATCAAACACTAAGTATGCTAATTGTTGGTGACTAAGTGGCTGAGAACGAGAAATGCCTATAACTTTGATACTTTATGACAAGTTGGATACGGCGGCTGGCTGTTGAACGATTTTATGTCTATTGAACATGTTTTATGTAAAGAAGGAACGATTTTAACCCTTTCTTATCTTACCAATATTAAAGAAAGATAGTATACATGTTAGTAACATAATTTTTCATAATATTTGCGTAAAGAAAAGCGTATCCTAGATTAGAACATAGACCAATTTTGACAAAAAGTTCGTTCCATTTAGAAATAAAAATCTAAATAGTATAAAGGTCGGTACTTATAGGAGTTGAATTAAATAGTAAGTATAGAGTTGTATACTTACTATACCATGCTATGAAAATCACGTCCAATGCCAAATCATTATTTCCGAACTAAATCGTAATGGTTACGGGGTAAATAGAACTTCGAGCGGTACTAACAAATCACGTCGGTACTTCGAAGGCACGTTCAGAATAAAATATTGGGTTTGAAGAACGCAGTAGTATCGAAGGTCAGTGACCTGTCGCATCGAGTACCAGAAATCCGTTACCGTCAGTAGACTTTTATTTTGATGAAAAGTTTTTTTCTTTTCCACGATAAATGTTTATGATATACTTAAGGAATTATTATCGAGTTATTCAATGTCAGTTTCATTTGTTTTATATCCTCCTAAATAAATGAAAATAAAAGTTACCCATCAGGGACCTAGATGTTCAGGCGGGCCACAGTTAAAGATGATAAGATAATCAATAATGTTCAGATAGACTTCACTGCGCACGCGTTGCGTTCAAATAAGTATTCTTAATGCAAGAACAGCCTACAAATGCCAGTTGCGACATTGACACAACAAAAGGCAAATTTAATGGATCGTTAGTGGGCGAGCTACTTTCAATTGATAGATTTATCTTTAAATCACTGATGTGCCAATGAATTGTAACAAAGATTAGTATACTAATAATCCTCATACAACTACGCCTTAGGTAGACGCGTAGAAAAACTAGGAAAATAGAACCATGGAGAGCTGCCTAAATAATTAGTTAAATATATACTTGAAAAATAACTTATTTTAACAAAAAGTTTACCTTACTTTCACTAATACGGATAATATGATATGACACACATTACGCAAGCGGCCGCGCAACTGCTCCGTAGTAACCGCCTCACCGTCGATAACTCGACAAAATATCCAGAGAACAAGTCACCGGTAATTGCAACATTGTGATTTCATTTCATTTAAATGTACGTATTCATTTATTACCGTAATTTTATTATCTAATTGATTATGTGTCTTGTTGCGTTGCTTCCAGCTGTTTTCAATCACATGTACCTAAGTGTTTCCCGACACAAAACAACACGATTCAAATATACTTAATTGCACATCATAACAAAATCGGTATAACAAATTATAGTTGTTATCGCTATATTGTTAATAGGGATGTTACGGAGGTGGATTTATCGGAGGCGGAATCGGAGTCGGAGGTTCTCGTAGTGACCTCCGCGGAGTCGGAGGTGAATCGGAGTCGGAGTCGGAGCAAATCTACGAATTTAAAATGTAAATAAATAAAAAAGAAAAAACTTGTCGCAACTCGTTCACTCTTCGTTCATCAGTTGCACAGAACACATATACTCAGTCAGATGTCAGTGTCACATAGAAAGCGCTCGGTAGCGCTGCAGCGATAGCAAGTCATAACTTGTAACTCCGATATATACCTCCGTTTTGATATATCGGAACCGGAGCCGGATTCGGAGGTGTAATTTTAATCGGAGGTTCCGACATATCGGATTCGGAGTCGAAGCTCCGTAACATCCCTAATTGTTAATAATTGCAATTAAATAACATATACTCATACATTTATATCATGTTTTACATTGATATCATTCAAGGATGGAGAAGAGAAGCCAGTGTTATGTATTAGATCTTATTTTGCGATATCGACAATGTTTTTCAATCAGGCTTATTGGCACATAACTCTACCAATGTCACAACCGTGTTACTAGTTACAGGCCTCTTCTGAAAATGTAAAGGGTTGAGCCACGCTGGTCCGGTACTGGTTAGCACTCTACAAACAGTTTCAAGAACTTTAATAGCCCTCTCAAGTGTGCAGATTTTCTCACGTTGTTTACCTTCACCGTTAATATGCAAGTGATAATAAAATTCTAATCCTGATGAAAAATCAGCCCTATCTATCTACTGGCATACGTCACTTCTCTCTTTGAAAAGAGTATGTCGCTTCTGCATCAAGCCACAGATACGTCTCAAACTTCTTACACAGATTTCTTTCTATACAATATCGATCGATCTGCGAGGAAAAACCGCTTGCCGCGGTCATGGTCGTGCGCATGCCCTCTCTGCGCCTCGAAGAGCACGATAAGCCGCCGATTCCGGTTGTTATGCGAATACCTGCTTAATAATGATAGTCACCAGTCAGTCATGAGTAGTTGGCCCAGTTGTTGATGTGCCGACTTGCGAGTCCTAAGTCCTATGTCCGAAACCAAGCGGGAGCGCAATAAAGGTATAGGAAAAACATCGGGAAAGAACCGGTAAATCCTAGACCCAAAAAATGAAGAATAAGACATCCAATTAAGATAGCTCGTGCACACTTTTACAAGATCCATTAACGTTAATGATTGAGTGATTTATCTATGCGATGTTTAATAGTAATCTCCGCATGTCATTAATTCGTTAAACTGCTTAGGCAAATAGGCATGCCACAAAATGTAATAAAGAACATTTATAATGCATTAAACATTATTTTCCGATGACATGCGTATACAGTCGTCATACTGTTGGCGAAAATGTGTAACGTGGCACTATTGTGTGACGTGTGTCATGTGTACGCTGTCAGGGTGATTACCTATACGCGAGCGGTAATCCGAACGAGGGCATTGTAACACAAATTAGGCCTACACTCAACAGTCAGCGATAAATTACTGGTAATAACACGATAATCTGACCTTCTTTGTTCGTCGTCAAACGTCGTCGTGAAACATCTAGCTCATCACTTAACCAGAATAACAAACAATATGCCATCATCTTACCCTGTCAGTGGTTGAGCCTGCAATGAATGCTTTTACTTGACTAGCACTATCGCTGAAGAACTAGCAATGAATGTGATTTTACTTTTTTAATGGTGCAAAATGAAAAGCGATTCGTCGTATTGAGTCTCGTGTCATTCATTGATTTACATTGTTGTTAAAGATTGATTGTATTGAACCTCGCACGATCGACGCCAGAAACTCAAAACCAGCCAAAGTGGGTACATTTATGGCAGCAGTATGGAATAATACACCTTATTACGTCGACGAAATTTTCGTTTTAGCATTCTCACGTTATGTTGAAAATGCATAGATCATATATTCAAATTTAACTCCAACGGAATATAGATTTTTCATTGCATTTTTCCTTACTGCTACCATAATTATGACCATCTCTTTTTCACATACACAGTGTATCTGAAACTTTGAGCGTCAAATTCAATTCAATAAAAGGACAAATCGACCTGACATTTATACAGTCATTAATAGAAGTCTGTTTCATAACATAAATCAATACCAAAAACCGCTCCCGAAGGTTCCAGTCGGATTTGATTAGTTCTTGTTTGTTCTTCATTATGAACACCAAAAAGAAGTTGTAGTACTATCTGTGACACAAAAAACTTTTGTTCACCGTAAGTTTTTCGATCAATACCGTATTTAAATTATTACCTATAGCAATACTTAGTTTCGAATCTGACCACCTTTATTTATATCAGTTTTTGAATTATAGTAAATATAGCGCGGCTCCATATATAGTAAACTAAATTAATTAACATATAATTAATTTAATTAACTATATTTTCATAAGTAAGTCATAATTAATCTTTTGAATGGAATTCCATATTTACAAATATCCGTTTGATTTTGGGACTAAAGTATTTTATTTCATTGCATGTTATGACCAATTTTTTTTTTTTTTTAATTATATTATTTTATAATTAATGAAAAGTAATCTCATATGTATTAGTCATCAACAAGAAACAACATAAATAACTTTATGACCAAGGTGTCAGTTTAACAAATCTGTTTATTAAGTGTTACGATAATACCCGCCTGTACATATTTGCCATAGCCCATACTAATGGCTCCAACACTTGGCACATACATCTGACAGTTCGCTGATGTGCTATTTGGGTCGTAAACGTCTTCAATTCAGATAAGCATGAAACTTTTCGGTCAATTAAACTCTTCAACGGTACTGGCGATGTTGATACCTGTATCCATTATGTGGAGAACGTTCCGCAAATGCTCTCAAACAAATGTTCGGAACGAGATAATCATGCCACTTGGTGTTTACATATCATCACTTCTTTTTTGTTTTGGACTTGTAGAACAAAAGCACAACGTGTTTAATACATGTCAAGCTTATGTGTACATGATTTTATAGTTTTTTTTTTTTCTCCGCAGCGTGTACCTTATACATATAATAAAGAGGAAATTTTTGTTTGTTATTTCGCATAACATACACTAGGATCTACTAGGATTGACAAAATATTATAAGTATATTCAGCGTCAGATACAGCTTAGCTGTGAATATCTGACATCTCAGATATTAACTATATTCGGTTTAACAAAATTATTCAAATATAGTGGAACAAGTCGCAATCATATTAATAGCTTTTGCCCGCGACTTCGTACGCGGGGAATTTAGAATCGGATATTTTCCTGCAATAAAATGGAGCCTATCTTTTAAGTTAGACCTCTAGCAATACATCGGTGAAAACTGCATTCATTTCCATCCATAAGTATCTATAATGTACAAACATCAGCCTGTCATAATTTTATTAAATGTATAGACATAGTGGTATATACATGGTAACAGCTGGACCCTTAAAATAACCTTGTCCCGTTACAAAGAAGGAAGGTATTTTGATACGTAGTAGGTATCCATCATCGTACGTACTTAATGAAATTGAAAAGCGATTTTAGTTAATGAAATCTTGACCAATTTTACACATACATAGTATCTGCGGATATATTAAAATACATAGTCATTAAAATTTTATGATTTTAACAAATAGTTTTATAAGAATAAGCGTTTGAATTTCGCTGCGTATATACATATTTTTGATACTGACTGTACATGTTTGAGAGAGGTTTATTTTGATATTTATAAGTATCTAAAAACAAGATGTGATTACAGTATTTTTTTTCCTGATGAGAATCCTCATGGACTACCCGCCACTTAGGTTACACTGAGGGTTGTGCCTGTGAATACGTCTCCCTATAACCAATGAATCGATGTGTTGTGTGACAGTGACACGAGACAACAACTTAGTATTAAGATACCTAAACTTTGCATAACCAAATCGATTGTGTATAATAGAATACTGACCTGACAAAGACATCAACGCGCAAACTTTTAGGTGCTTTTCTATTAAATAACTGTAGAGCAAAGCAATACGTTGAAAACATAAACAGAGATATTTACACCTCGAACTATCAAGTCCCGGGTTCGCCTTGCTGTCTGACTTACTTCGTTATATAATATAACTGATAGGGTGATTTATTCAAAGTAATCTAGCCTACAGCGAATTCACCCACACAAGAACATATTCAAGTCGCGAGAGTGCAGTATAAAAAGTGAGATCACATTGAAATATGTCATTATTTAAAATTCATTTTTCCATTGTAGGCACAAACAATAAGCCGCGATTTCCAATTGAATGAGAGAAAACTGCGGTTACGCTCGCGGTTAACATAACCACGCCGTAATAAGTCCGTTATGGTTACAGAGGTCTAAAAACAAAATTTTGAAAAATAGATTTTTCTTGTTTTGTATTTCGTTGTGATGATGGTCAGAGTGTCGTCTTAGGGTCTCTTAGGTCTCTTTCACCCACCACAATAATACACCTATAGTTACGAGCGGCACTGTATGACACTCATGAATTCCGTAAATGATGATAGCTAAGTCTGATAGAACAGATGCCATATCTCATCGTTATCAACAACACAACACTATAGTAAGCCGTCACAAGGGCTGCCATACGACACCATGCAATAGGCTAATAAGATATTATAACAACCTGATATAATACCTAAGGTATTATGTATGTATTATGTACCTTAGGTTTACGACACGAGCCTGCGCTCTCCTACAATAAGTGGAGAGAGTGGTTTAGGATCGTTCAATTTAGTTATCTATGAAGGAGATTAATGAAATGAACTTGGATGCCTCCTAGCTCATACTGACACGTCATCCACCAAGTGGACCATACCTAAAAATAAACTCTTCGTGGCTAAATGAAGACACATTAAAGCCATTACATTTATGAACTCTAGCTCATGTAGAAATCGAGACTGACATAGCTGATATTAAACCATTTTCCGACTAATAGTCGGGCGCAATCGAGATTTTAGTGACTTTTTTATAGAAGATGCCAAGTCTATTTTACATTTTGACCACAAATGTAAAATAAAATAGACTTCGCAGCGCGTAAGAGTTGCCTCCCTGAAGTTACCTTTAAAACATCGCTAACACTTCAATGCCCCTCGATCTTTTGTCAGATACCGCTACTCAAGACACACATTTCCGTCTTACTCTTAAGACTACGCCCTATCGTTATTTATAATTCTATTACATTATGTCTGGACGACTGGACGCCATTTATTTGCCACGCTCCACTTCCTCGCTGTGTCAGTAAAGTAGCAGTAGGTATGCAGTTCCGTTTAATTTATTTTTGCACCTAGCGTTTTATTGCAATGCATTTATAATGCCTCGGAAATCACTAATCCATACCGGCTGTTGCATTAATATATATGATAGTTGCTACGAGCTGAAGAAAGAGCCTCCATGAGTGAGGAAACTTGATATCATCTGGCGTGCCCTGGACCATCAGCCTCGTTTCCACTATTGCTGACAAAAATAAGGAAGACCGAGAATTGGAAAACCATATCTTAAGTTTAAAAGGCCCCGATGATGACTTTCAATCTAGTTCAGGAGGCCGAATCTTAAAATATATTTCTTCTGTAATTTCGGCATCCCATATTAAAACTCCTTGTGCTCTTGGACTGGAGAAGGATGAATAGGTCGGCAAGGTTCGTAACTGTTGTATCATCTAGGCTTAATACCTACATGAAATGGATGTTACTCGCCACTCACAATTATATATCTATTTGATTTTTGTTTCTCTTTTATATTACTGTTGTATTATAATTTACGCGATGTTTTATTCTAAAATAAATAAGTAAGGACATTATAGTTACGAAGCCACAGCTTAAGGTGCAAGAGATAGATACGCCTTTTGCGCTACAGGTCACGGGTTCGATTCCAGTAATAAACTAATATTTGTATGATTGATTGCATTGTTCCGGGTGTGTACTTGTGACATTTGTATTTGTAAACGCACTCACGACAGAAGCAACCCTAGAGAGGGCCAAAGTTTTCTTAAAAGGAAGAATAGTGGCAATAGGTAGCTCTGGAAGATCGATCAATCTACTTCTTCATGCTCCTCAACCCTGCCATAGTTTGTTTATTGTGTAAATTCTAAGCTCATTTTCCTTATTCACAGGATGACGGATTACGAGCGCATCAAGCAGACGTGTCTGGAGAAGGGGGAACTGTGGGAGGATCCTGACTTCCCTGCTAACCAGTCCTCAGTATTTTACTACCAGACTCCACCCTTTCATTTTGAGTGGAAACGATCTAAGGTATGTATTAATTTTATAAGATAGATATTCCAAACATTTTTAGGCTAAGTAGTAAGTCATAGATATTCTTATCTATATGGAATGATGCAACACAAGTGGGGATTTCGTTTCGATACAAGTAAGCAGGCAAGGGTACACACAGGAAAGCAATAACTATTGAGAGAAGCTATTGTCGATTTGTTACGCTGCCGAGTCTGAGACGCGATTAGGCACGGGCCGAATGTTCTTAGGCCATAGTGGCAGCTGTGAATACATCATAATTCTAAAAGACAACGACAGTGGTCCTGGGTTCGAATCCTGGTTCGGGCAGTGTTATTGTGTTTATTTATATGGAATCGCAGTAGCAGTACGTAGTTTGGAACTGTGCCGCTATTACATGAGACTCAATAATGGCGAAATGTAGATGTACAATACACACATGGTGCTTTTTATTTTATGTAAAAACAAAAATTTAATAAATGTCAGAATAAATTGCTTCAATCAATCGTATTTACCTAAGTTAAGTAAGACGAAAAACCGCTTAGACTTCATACAATAGTATAAATGTGAACACTTCAATCACAAGTCATTGAAACTGAACCACTACTCTTGTCTGGATCTCGACAATACCACCACTTAGCAGGTCCAACTATAGCTAAGAACCATCCAGATGATCCCATAAGTGCAAATAAAACAAAATCGATCAAGCCGTTTAGGCAGAGAAGAATTACGCACACCGGAATCGTATATATAAAGAAATATAAGAATAAGACATATAGTAAATAATAATGCCCACTGCTAGGCAAGTGGTCCTTTGTTGCCTTGTTACGTATATTTTCCAACATCCCGCACATACGTGCTACTTGATCAATTGGCGTATTATTTGATACACGTTACAAATGTTAAAATATCCACATAATTGACGACTGTCAATATTGTTATTATATTCAGCAATCAACTATTTAACAGTCACAGATTTGCAGATGAACTGCCTCTTAATCTTGGTAAACCCGAATATCAAAGTGTGAAGCATTGTTTCGACATTTATTTACATTTTAATTCATAACGCGCGTGAGGTGAAAGTGCCAGCTAGACGTTGGCATACTTAGATACTTACTACTTACACAGTACTATTTATTTTGGAAAGAATCGCTTGTACTTAACTCAATGCGTGTTCGTTGATGGTTTGTGTCAGGTAGTGTGTGGGAGTCGTTCAGGCTCAGGGTACGACCGTCGAAATGGTCTTCGAGTTCGTGACCATCGATCTTGCGATAGCCAATTAGCCATAGCCAGAATTAGACTTGCTTTGTATCATCAGACGCTAAGTCCAAGGACTCCCGAAACAGAGTATGGACTCATAAAAATTCAGCCGATTTTCTATGTTTTCAATTAATTTTGAAATCTCAGTGATTTATTGAATTTTAATGCTCCGCTAGTTAAACCGCGGTAACACTCAATTCAATACCAGCGCCACCTATATACATATTAAATCAACACTATTATTATAAATGTAGTATTTGCGTCAAACTTAATTATTTAAGTTCAGTATAGCCTATTTCCAATATAAATAAAGTCAAAATTGTAAATTTTAACCATCTAAAAGGAAAGTGCTTCCGCCTATAAATATTTGATATCCATGTTGTAACGACAGTCGTCGGGTGGCGCATGACAATACGTGTAAGTTAATGATAAACAAAATCTTAATGTCTATCTTATTTTTATCGCAAAAGTATATTAGAACTAACACACTGCGATTAATATAGTTTTGATTAATGAGAGGTCTTTTAACCCTAATTAATCACTTTGAATTTTCTTACGAGTAAGCATTTTTATGTACCACTGTGCGGCGGACCTACCGGCCGATATTTGTGACACTTGTATGATGTATTTAAGTAATTTAGTTTTTAAACCTATGTTTGCATTATGCCTACGAATCAATACTACGAAACTAATTTAAATAGTACTTTTATCATATTATTTTCTCAATTGAGTGAAATCGTGTAGGTACATCTATTTATTACAATAAGTATTAAAAATTCAAGCGAAGATGTCTTTTTCAATCCTAGCTATGCAAGATTTGCGTAAAATAATCGAGATACAAAGTAATGCCTGGTTGCCACTTATCCGCGTGGGTGTGAAATACATACCCCCTCTAGCAAACCGGACACCATAAATATCTGATAAGCGATAAGGTGACTAAGTGGTCTACGTTCCCTGTATATCCTGAGTCTATCGCAGAAATATAAAAACCTCTCCTACTTATCATAATATTCATAATTTTATTAACATAATTTTAATTTTACTGCTTGAAAGTTTTCATTCAAAAAATATACAAGTTCACCTTGTTTATTTGAGCTTGCTAAATCTTTTAATATTCGTTAGGAATGCGGCGAAACCTGATAGCTAATGTGTACACACACAAATGAGTAGGTACACTGTGCGTATGCCTGTAAGTCCCTACAGGTAGCATTAGGAGGTGATGATCGGTAGAATTTCAAAATTCCTGAACTAAGTACTACTACTATATTATTAAAATTATCCAAGGTTTATGCAACTCATGTTGCCCAGTTTTTACTGACTGACTATATTAACTTTTGATCATGTTGACTGTACATGAACAAGTAAAACAGGGTTTATCACCTGTCTTTGTAAACAAGTTGCAATTGTCAACCGAAGAGAAACGAATGACGAATGGGGTTAATAGCCTATCAATGTTTACGGACTACGCTCTTTCAAAATTGACGATATAACGATGCACCAAGAGTCCAAAACGCATAAACTCGTTATAAGTAACCCCTTAGCCTTGTACCTGTAAGCGAAAAGATGCGAGTCCAATTTTATTGTAAAAGGCGTTTGCAGTGTCTAGACGTAACTGCTGCAACGAAAAAATTAGTCAAATATAATTGCAGGAAACAATATAAATGACCTTTTAACATATACGATCTCAACGTTCGATCTCCGAAGTCGGAAGCCATAGTTACGAATACTTAACCGTTTCATGTCAAATAAATCCAATTAAAGCCTTCACCTAAAATTCAGTATTATTAAACTATCTTGTCTTATGTCACAAAGCCTCAAGAAAAAAATATTAAAATTAATTCATGGGCGGCGCAGTTGCTAAGCGATTAGCTTTCTACGCTGCGTGTTGCGCGTTCGGTTCTCGCACGGAACAAATATTTGTATGATCTAAATTGTTGTTTCTTATCTGGGTACGTGCATGCGCGATGTATGTTTGTAAACTATACTCACGATACAGGACAAATGGAGAAAAACTGATAAAAAATATTTTAAATATTATAAAATCTTAAAAAAACAAGTACTCTGACAGAGATTTAGATTTAGAAGACAAACTTACTGTCTCCCTCACTTACATACGGTTACTGCCTTCCTGATCAACATCACATAATCAATGTTACATGACGTTACATTATGTTTAAAAAAAAACATTTGAAACAGGTTGACAGGAATTGGTATAGTAAAAATCACTTTGGAAGGACCTAACCTACTTAAATACAAACAGTTAAATTAAACTGTAAAAATACGAATTCTCGTAGCGTGCACATGATTTGAACCGTTAGTATTATAACACTGCCAAATGCCGTGATGGATAGAAACTAAGAGTGGTTGGGAGTTCGACCTTTTGATTTGGTAGGGTTATTACCGGCCGGGCAATTGAGCAGGTTTCATGTTCATAAGCGAAGCGGAATGATAATCACGATGATTAAATAATGCGCTTTTTGTTTGATTGATTTGCATACATATACGTATACGATTTTAATGAAACACTTGCTGGTATATGCGGTCAATACCTATTGAGATATGTTTACACACATTAATTTTCCACAGGGTTGACGAATATCCCAAAATATATAAAATAAATAGTCCAGCCTCAATGAACATCGTCTTAGTTTCTAGTGAAAACATAATCGCAGCCTAATCTACAATAACAATTATGAAAATATCACAATGGGTATTGTTCCTTCGCAAAACCAAAACGAATGTTTATTCAGGATTGTAACGAACTACACAAATAAAAATAGGTAAACATAAATAATAACATCATAATAGTATTGTGTTTCGTGTATAAGTTTATAATAACTACTACATATTTATACGCAGGGTATACCTACGACTTACAATAAACAATTCGGTTAAATAAAACTGCGTTCAAACTGACACCAATCAGCCCGTGTGTCACCCACGCAGCCGCACTGCTATTGTTTCTACAGAAATGTAAGAGACGCGAGTGGCACGCGGGCACGTGTGATTCGCGTTACTTCGAGCAGCTTCGCAGCTTAAGCATTTAATCGCGAGGTAAAAATTACAGTCGTCTGAGCTAAATTAACTATGCTAATGATTGCTAATACATTCATGCATTCCTTGGTACTTATATTTACCACGTGGGACACATAGACAAGGTGAATGTTACTTGTACACTATACGAGTATCCGGGTCGATGTTAAACCTCATCAGCTGCCTTTTATGAACCAAGACGGACTGCGGAAGTGAACCAAATATGATCATAAAGACCTACTCGATGTATTGCTACTATGAACCTATCCGATTCGCTTTAGAAGATACGTACGCAGCCTCAGAGTCCTAGATAGAGCATATGTAGATATATTTAAGTGCAATGATACTTAATCTGTTCTTAGTACGAGTACATAGGAGTGGTATTGTGTTTTGATAAATAAATCATAGCCCGTTATTGTTCCAATGTTGGGCAACGGCCTCTTTTTATTTCAGAATAACAAGGTTGAAGCATTAGTCCACCAAACGTATACACATACCATCGAGAAGTTTAGGAGCATCTTAGGTGGGCAGGTTTTCTCATGATGCGTTCCTTAACCGTAATCGCACGCAATAATCGATTTCAGTCCGCACATGATCTATAAAAGTCAGAAGTGCGAACTAGGTTTTGACCTCAGACCCTCTTGTATGGAAGGCAGGCGATCAATCAATAAGCTATCATTGCCTCACTATCGTATATTTAAATAAATTAAATAATAATAATTTCAACTTAGCCCATGCATCTTATCCCAAAAAATCTGATGAGACGAATAAAAAACTGGTAGAAAACCAGTTTGTCTTGATTTAAGAATTATTTCTCGTATAGAAACAATATCTATTATATTGAAATAAAATTTAAATCCTTTTGTGACTCTTTCTATGAATCGATAAATGCAAAATGATTAGTTTTTAGAATCTTTGCGGTAATCGAATTTATAGGTAAATGCTATTTATATTCCAGCATCTATGTCCTTCTTAGTCTGAGTCGAGAAAATTCAAATTATGCATACCCAGTTTAGGTTACTGGGAGACACTGGTAAATAAGATAAGGCCGGTTGGCACACATTTTGGGCTGCTCACTATTATTGGGCTATTCGTATGACATCTGGAAACAACTGCTTACCGTGACTTGAGAGGACTTTTCGATGTACAAAACAGTCACCCATCCAAATTTTTCAGTTGTGAAATCCATTGTGTTGTTCTAAACAGCGAAACAAATATCTGTAAAGCACTTTGTTAAATTTTGAAACTTAAATCGATTGCGATTACGGCGTGCATCGTTGTTACCTAGCTGATCACAAAGTCTAGAATTATACATACAAATTTTATTTTATTAATTTCTAAGTCACTTCATTCAAACCCCAACATTTCCGTAACCAATTGAGTATTACAAACACACAAAATACCTAAATATTCTATTTTTGTATTACAGTAATTAAAACCCTGTTTATTTGCACGGCTGTTAAAAATCAAGTTTTCGATCTAAATCAACGTTCTATTAGAAAACTGACCTGCCCATATTAAGTAATAACTAATCAAGTTCCATAAATATATTGGAATAATTTTAGTCAACCACAGCCAATTGTTATTTTAAATGTTATATCATGTTAGAATCTCTGAATGTTTTCTTTATAGTCATTTTCGATAATGGGTAGACAGAACGTTACAGCGTAGAAGTTGCTAAATATTGCGAAATATTTTCAAGATACTCATAGTAATGTGTAGCTTTTACTTGTTTAACGCCTTATTTCATATCTTAAGAAAAGCTTGGAACCCACTTTCGTTGTATTAAAAATGCCCATCAATACCATCATCATCATCATCATCAGCCAGAAGACGTCCACTGCTTAAATAATTAATACCATCAATACCATCCAGAATAAATTAGACATTTTTATTGTTCATACATGAATCCCCATAACCTTTATCTCCGTAAACGTTTTGATAATATATATAAATAAGCTTAATATTCTAATAAACGTTCTCCACCAAGTATCCACAAAAAAGCTGAAAAATATAATCCTCCCCGGCGGGGGATCGAACCCCGGTCTCCCGCGTGACAGGCGGGGATACTAACCACTATACTACCGAGGATTGTGATGAAATCGCTAAAATTAAGGTTCTTATGGGTGAATGCATCGCATTGTATCAACTTATATCTGATAGTGTAGTATAAACAATTACTATAGAGAAAAAAAAATAACATAATTAACAGTATTTTGTTAAAATTCAGTTTCATTGCGTTTTATAGGGTGTGCAGTGCCACCTACAGAACCTTATTTTCCAACAGCATAGCTAGCCCGCATTGCTAATAAGTTTCGCTACTGCTCGCTAGATTGTGCAGTTGCACGTTACATTGAAATATGAACCCTTTATCCAGGAGACATGTCTGATAATGGGAGGATGACCAATTTAATGGCATTGCTATTCGGCATGAGATGTCATAGTTTGCAATAATACAACCTAGATAATTGTTAATAATAATAATGTGGAAATAACTGAAAACAACAATTTACAAATTGTATTATATAGGCATATTATTATAATATATACTGTATGTATGATAATTGTACGCAGACATTCTCTACCATTTTCAATTAAATTTTTGTACATAGTAGCTATTTTCAATTTTTAATTGCAGATAGCCGATTGAAGTAATCTGAGTGTTTATTAATAATCAAAAATTCCTTGGGTAGGAAACCATTAAAATTCCTACCCATTAATATAAGTTGAAAAGTAAAGAATATAGTTAAAAACAATAAAATTGCTCCCCGGCGGGGAATCGAACCCCGGTCTCCCACGTGACAGGCAGGAATACTAGCCGTTATACTACCGGGGATTACGATGACGTGTTTAAATAAGGGTTCTGATTCTAGTAGGAATTTGTAAAATGTCGACTAAATCTAAAGTTTTCAACTTTAAATGTTTCATGTGAAATGTACATATAGTATCATATTTTTTTTGCCCTATTGGACAAATCGTTTCGATTGTTATAGGAATTTTATTTTATGAGGTTTGAACTCACCGCTTTTTGATTAGTTACCTAGTCCAATGCCTTAACCGCTGGGCTATTATCGACTTTGTGTAAGAGATTGTAAACGTTTTTCAGCATGTACAGTAAAATACACGAAATAATATATAATAGTATAAAATGGTTTCAGTATTTTCTTACATTATTTTTCTAATAGGGCAGGACGAAGACACTGTAGGCCTTATATACCGAAACCTAACTGCGAACAGATATAATAAATCAAACATGTATGTCACTTATTTTGCTACATTATAACTGAATTTTAATGCGCACGGTATGGTCCTCATGATCCGCCGCAAAACCGTGTTCCAGAAGTCCGATCTTGTCTCTTACGGTATAGTGTGGCAAAAATTAAACGCGGCGGGGATACCGACAAGGTTGAAAATTGGCATGTATGGTAAGGCTGGTTGAGCTCAGTTACGCGGACGATATGGTGTTGTTAGTTTAGTGTGTTGGTAATTTGTTGCTTCACACGGTCTAATGTAAACTCAGTACAGGTCTTCTACTTGCATACCAGATGTCCCAATGACCTAATTACATAAATTTCGAATAAACCCTGGAAAGAGAACACAAATTCAAATATCTTAGAGAGGGAACTGTCAGTTCATTGTCGGTTCTGGCAAACTCGCCGCCGACTCGGAGATCAAACTAAAGCCTTCGAATGTCTGAATGCTTGGGAACTTAAAGGGATCATGACCGTGCTAATTGTAGTTATGGAGGAACGAGGTATGGTGTTCCTCCATTGAAAAGGGAGGATCCTCCGACCAGGCAAGGTGGTTAGCCTGGCGGGCCGAAGCCCAACGATTGATGTTGGACATTCGTATGTCCAACATCATGTCCGACAAGTACCAATCAATGTTAAATTGAATGGAGTGGAACTGGACATTGTGGATTCGACTGTTTTTCTAGGTATCACTATAGACGCCAAACTGCAATGGGGCCCGCAAATAAACAAATTATCGGGTAAGCTTAGTTCTGCCGCGTTTGCTGTCAAAAAAATTCGGCACTTAACTGATGTGGATACAGCCAGAATAGTTTATTTCAGTTATTTTCATAGCGTTATGACTTACGGCATCCTCCTCTGGGGAAACTCTGCAGACATCAATACTATATTCGTCTTGCAAAAAAGGGCTGTCCGAGCTATTTATAATCTTGGTCCAAGGGTGTCGCTGAGACACAGATTTAAGGAAATTAATATTCTAACTGTAGCGTCACAATATATTTTTGAAAATTTAATATATGTTTATAAAAATATTTCGAACTTTGTCAAACTGTCTGATACTCATTCTTTGAACACTAGGAATAAACACAACCTTGCTGTACATGCTACGCGCCTCCACAGAATAAGCAACTCGTTCATGGGACAATGTATACGCTTTTACAATAAGCTTCCCAATGATATACGTAATTTAACATTAAAGAAGTTCAAAATTGTAATTAAATCTAAACTTTGTAAAAAAGGATACTATAAAATTTCGGACTATTTAGATGACAAAAACGCTTGGGATTGAGCCGCTCTTTAGCCTTTCCTTTTTTTTTTTATATATACAAATTTTGCCATTAATTATTATATTATTTACTTCATTATTTTGTTATTGTAATGTCGTTTAAATTGAAATTATTTCTTATATATAACCGCTATACATTGTAAATGTGAGTGAGATCTAGGCTGAGCGCTCTTCATTTCATTAATTCTCACGATAACTGATGCATGCTTGCACTCTGTTGCGACAGGTTAGCTCAAATAGTTATGGCACTTTCTTCAAAAGGCTATTCCACCCTATATTTGTCTCACATAAACCTTTACATCAATACAATCTGTCTGGACTTTAAAATAGACTTTGACCCCTGAGTTTGTTTCGGCGTTTCTTCTCAGGGATAGTCATAGGAAATGCCGACGCCATCTAGTTTAAAAAAGACGTGTAAAAGTGATTGAAAAATCCTAATTGCAAAATAAATAATTTCATTTCATTTCATATATGTGTTAGAATCGTTGTAAACTTTCATAGTGCGATTCAGGGTTTGTTGTTGTAGCTTTACTTCGATAGATGGCGCTTTACTTTGCCATGTTGCGAGTAGTAGTCGCTACATAGTGACCAAAGGTAAACCAGAGGTAGAAGGAAGCTCAGAGAGACATTCATTTTAAGACTTTCCCTTTCATCAAATTCACTCTGACGTTGACTAACATGTTAATAAAAAAGTGAATGACAAAAAAATTAAATGTAAGAGGTACGGTGCGGGCAGTGGGCGGCTCAGTTGTCGGCCTTGCCGCCTACCTTAATAGGTATAGCCTGCTCATCTTGACAGTTCATTGATACTCATAAACCGTTGGGCGGATTACGAAATTAGCACTTTTGATCTTTATGATGTGACAAAAGTTACAAAACTAGACATTATATAAAAAAAAAATATTAATCACTACCCGTCAACCTCTCTGCAAAAAAATTGTACACTAAGACGCGGACAAAAACATCAAATTATTTATGCCAATAAACAAACAACTACATTTTTTCATAAAATAATTACACTTCCATCGAACCGTCTAGTCTGGCTACATCTTGACGAATATTTTCATTCCCCTAATGTAATGGGTGGCGTTTGGGGGTTAATTAGATGGCATTTGGGGCGAATTATATCGCGCTATGGTTTCGTTATGCCGCTCTTCATAAGGTACACAAAACTTTAAAATTTGGACTTTACATCGCCCAGTTGTTTTAAATACGAAATTTTTGCGAAACTGCGTTTTTAAGTCGGGCTTTATATAGATTAAGTGTCCCAATAATATAACCTTGTAGAAAAAATCAAGCATTTAGGTAAGAATCTAAAATTATTACAACCAGGTATAGATTAAAAAAAAGAAGAATAAAAAATACGTTTCACTGTCGATAGGTAAATACTTTAAGAATGTATTAATTATTTATTTATAACTAGCTGTGCCCGCAACTTTGTTCGCGTGGATGTCGGAACTTAACAAGGTATTTTAGAGCGAAACGCAATTAAAAAAAAATTATAATACTTACGTGAAGTTAAGAAGACCAAATGCACTTAACCCTATTTTTTTTCTAAAATAAAAGATTTTTTCTAAAATAAAAGTAGCCTAAGTTACTCCTTATTACATCAGCTACCTGCCAATAAAAGTCCCGTCAAAATCGGTCCAGCCATTTCAGAGATTAGCCTATACAAACAGACAGACAGACAGACAGACAGACAGATAGACAGACAGACAAAAATTTAAAAAAAATGTTATTTTGGTGTATGTACCGTATATATATTCATATGCATGTAGTAAAAAACGGTTATTTCAATATTACAAACAGACACTCCAATTTTATTTATATGTATAGATGTATAGATGTTATGAGGAAGGAGGAATGTTGTTCCTTCATTGAAAAAGGAGGATCCTCCCACGTTAGCCTGGCGGGCAGAAGCCTGACAGTTGATGTCGGACATTCGTATATATCTTAGAATCGTTGTCAACTGTCATAGTGCGATTCAGGGTTTGTAGCTTCACTCCGATAGATGGCGCTTTACTTTTTGCTATGTTGCGAGTAGTTGTCGCTACAATATTAAAAACTGATTTTTTACAGACAATCAAACACACTTAAGAAGTAAACCTAGGGGAATACCGAAATAACTGGAAACAGCAGTAAAGAAAGATTTAGAAGTAACCCTAAATATAACCAAAAGCTTTCTTTCTTCGTTTGTTAGTCTCGCAATGTCACGTATGGCAGATGATATATTTATAGCTATACTTCTAGAGCTCTATATACGAAAAGCCCAAAGCGCAGTATAGGGGCGCGATTGAAAACGATGTCAAAATCCAGGTAATAAATCAAAAAAACATGATGGAACATAGAATTAGAAATACCTTTAAACGAAATGTCACTCGTAGTCGGACGCAAGTTAGGTTATAGAGACTATTTCTTTGCACTCTTTGCTCCTTTAGTCCTTTCCATCTATCAGCTAACTAACACACACTACTTTTGGTACGCATGTATACACTACTACATTCTCAAATGACCATTCCTTAACTTTTACATGAAACCAATGAATTTAACGTAGCAAGGTCGACTAGTCACAGGTTCAAGTAGTAAACCAAAGCGAGTGATTTCCTCATTTATTATCAGCCGCCGATTGTCCGTGTGGTTCCCAGTAGGTATGCCGCAACCATCCACCTATACGCGTTCTAATATCTAACTACGTATCTAAGACTGCGCTATCAAAAACATCCTTTTTTTCTTCCCGTTCTATAAATATTTATAATATATTGTACAGTAATTAGTGACTTTTGAGGCCGACTTACGTACAGTCAGAGACGCCTGCCATATTAATATTATGTAGGATTCCTTTATCTTCTATCAAACACTTATTTTAGTCAATCCCAAATTACAATAATGGTTTGCCGTCTATTAGTCTGCCACAGACCACGCTAATATAAAAATAAAGCAATATAATAGAGAATTTCGCTTGTTACTTAAACCACGAGAATTAATATGTGAGCGTAGATAATTGCCAATTGGCAACCACTACCAAAAACTACAAAAGCCGGTTATGGTAGGTAACTTATCGATTGTTATAGAAGCTTTCGATCGTAACTGTGAATAGTGAACAATATTATATTCATAAATCTAAGTAATTGTGACATTTTGAGGTCGAACTGTCAACAGCATGTCGATATGTACAAAATTACTATGACCTTGACTAATCTTTGAGAGAACAAACTGACTGATACGCATTTAACCCAGTATTTATTTTATTTTGAATTATGATGACTCGCAATAACAAAAATTCACTTTTTCGACACTCATGCAATGCGAGGTGAATGGAAATGAATTCTGCTTTTTCCCGCGCGGTACCCCCTCTCGAGCATGACGCATAATACGTCCAAGTCTTGCATAAACCATCACAGGCGCCAAACGGAATCCTGTTTTGAAAAGGCTTAATTTGAGTGGAAAATTCTACCTCGGCCGTACTTACTCATTACATTACATGGATAACAAGATAACCCACAATTACGCCAAAGTATGCCTTAAAGATACTAGGCGATTACAGATAACGGTGGACACTGGCGTTGTTGATATGACATGACATGTTGATAATAAACCCTTAAAATAAATCCCTGATCTTGTACTACTTTTATTTTTAATACCAATTACAATCGTCAATATTTTGAATTAGTTTAGCCGGTCACGTTTTTCGTATTCCGTTATAATTATTATTCCGAAAGTTTACAACTTACTAAGCCTCCACCACGCTTTTTCAGTATGTGACACTGATTTCATATGATAACGTTGATCATATGAAATATTGGGACTATTCTATCAGTTTACCGGAGTCGAGGCTTAATTATTTTGCCTCAAGACGAATAGGTAGGAACTGGTTCTACAATTTTTCGTTGTCTAACCCCCAAGGGGCTTGCTCGTGGGGTGAGAGTTGACACCCCTCACCCTTTCAGCGCTCTTGATAACACATGACACAGCGTCAATGCAAAATTCTCCTGAAAATCTACGAACTTACTTTAAATCAACTTGCTCGTTTTGCTTGTAAGAATATAATTATATAATTGTAAATGAAAATAAAAACGCTGAGTATTTTAGAACAATCAAAGGGCAAGCTAACTACCGCCTGTGTTAGTGTCTAAAGTACCCGAAAGAGGGCGGTGTCGCACGCGGTAACATTTCGTCGCACTGCAGACGACATTCACATCGTTGCCTTCACCAGAACATGATGTTTAATAACGCCTGCTTTTTGTTCACAGGAAATTTATCCAAACCCGTCGTTTATCCACGACAGAAACGAAGTCTTTGACGTTATTCCTGGCAAATTGGGTAAGTAGATAGCTACGCAGCAAGTTCATGTCATCATTAAAATACATAACTAAGTATTACTCATATCTAAATCGTGTCCGCTGTGCTGCCTAACGCGACTTCTTTTATACCATGAAGTACCATCTATATTTCTAGTGAGTTTTAAAATATGTGCAACGGTGTTGATGTAACGTTTGTACAAGGGACATTATTATTATTATGTTACGGGTTCCTTCCTTATTATTCCACCTTAGATGGAAAAGCTTTACAAAAGTGGTTTCTATTAAAACGTTTGGTAGACTGTCGTTATTATTTCTGCAATGCGATTTAATCATCATATTATTTTGTTAACTGTTTTAAAAATTGCTAGAAGAAAATCTTAGCTACTCATTGTATGTATATATTTACCTTTTGCATTTAACTGTGATATAAACTGACCACGCACAATAAAACAAGTGAGTTTACATAATAAATTAATTTTGATTAAACCTAACAGAAATATTAGAACAAAGCAGTAATTTGAGCCTTATTTCAATGAACAAAAAGGCAGCTGCTTTTCAAAAGGCAGATTAGTAATATTTTATGGTATGACTAATTAATTCCTTGAGGTGCTGCGTGTGTTTTGTTTTTGAGTTGATTTGATTTCATGCTATTTCGCGAATGTTGAACAAATGAGGTCGACTGTTGTTGGCACGTTTGCAAAGCATTAAGCGTGACCATGCTATCTGTTGCGCAACGTCTGAATACCGGTTTTGTTTTCAGTTTAGTTTATAAGTATACTAAAATTATACATTTTAAAGGAGCTCTGAAATCGGCTCGTAAATCGAGTACCTAGTTACAAAGATGCACTGCTGTATTGTTACTACTATTGCAGCTATATTGGCGGTCCCAAGTTGGGCGCCTACTCGTTCATCAAATTAGGTCGCGTGGCAAGAAATAAATAACATTTATAAAGTTCCATAACGAACCTTTTTGTACAATCCTGACATATACACCAAGGGAAGACTGACTGTCTTCAAATGATGTAAATTTAAGGATATTTTATTCTAGCAAAAAAGGCAGTAATATTAAACCATCCTTTGATTTAGGAGTATCTTGTTAATACAAAAGTAAAGACACATTGGTAAGATACGCTGGTCGATGTACATAGTGCTTGTGCAGAGTTGTCTTTTTTATAAATAGGTGGCGTTGGGATCGAATTAAATGGCAATCTGGTTTCGTTACCGCGATTTAACTAAGGTAGGACAGTTTTGGTCACGGTATTCAGTCTAAAAAAAAACTATTAATAAAAAGTCAATTTTTTTCGAAAGTCTACTCACTTTCTCGGGTGTCCCTGGACTTTATAATACACTAAATTTATATAGATGTTACATCTTATTTATGAGCTTACAATGTCATAAGTCGCAAACGATCGGATGATTGTGTATCCGTAAGGAAAATTAAATCGTTTGATATAAGTATTCGGTACATAAAACATCTATAGTACATTTCGAAGGTTATTGAGATCTGTAACGGTTTTATACATTAATTACTTTTTAATTCGATGAGCGATTATGAAGGCATATAATTTAATTTAAGGTGAAGTTATAAAAAATAAAGTATAATCTTATGGAGGAACGAGGTATGATGTTCCTCCATTGAAAAGGGAGAATCCTCAGACTCAACGATTGATGTTGGACATTCGTATATGTGTTAAAATCGTAGTAAACTTTCATAGTGCGATTCAGGGTTTGTTGTTGTAGCTTCACTCAGATAGATGGCGCTTTACTTTTTGCCATGTTGCGAGTAGTTGTCGCTACAAACTGTACACATATCTCCAAAATGTACATTTAGTAAACACAATATGCAACTGCAGTCTAGCGTGGAGTAGAGAAACTAAGCGGTTTGATTGGCTATACTAAAAGTGAAGTTCTGTAGAGCTTTATTCATGTCACTTCACGTGATTAGTTAAAACTAACAGTCTGTATCTAGATCACAATTTCGTCTACTTACGGCTAATAAGCAAAAAGTGCATTTAGAATCAAAATGCAGTTATTGCTTTTTAGCCGTAAGCAGACGATTAATTCATATTTTTCTGTATTACTACCAAGGAACATACTGCAACTGATTGCTCTATCTAGCTTTGAGAGGCGGAACTAGATTGCTCGGTAAGCAATCATCTGTCATAGAGTTTACGTGCAAATGTCGCTTTCGTGTAGAATTTCTACGTATTCAAGCTTTTTTGTGGATTGTGCAAATGTAATGATAAGTGGAAATAATTACTGCAAAGTTCATATAAAACTGGAAAAGTGCAGTATTAAAAAGAATTCTGGCATTCTGAACTGAGAAAGAAACGATCCTTAATTTCAGCGACGTGATTACAATCCGCGGTAGCATAGTAGATTATACCCGCCCATCACAAGATAGACAAGGGTCCGATCCCCGCTGAGGAACAAACTTTTCGCTTCTTAATGTTTCTTTCTTACTGGTCGTATCAACAGTGATATCCACCTTTTTACATTCGCAACTGCATTGGGGTCGGCTTTCAGTCTAACCGGTTGCGGCTGAATACCAATATTTCACACGGAGCGACTGCCATCCGACCTCCGCCACCCAATTAGGCACTGAGAGACACTCATACTGTAAGTTTATACTGGTTGTCAGACTTTTTGGGCTGCTGACACTCGTACGTCGTAGCGACTGTCATAGCTCTTCATATGACACCCGGAACTTTGTGGGGTGACACCCGGGTGTTTTCCGAGGCACGGAGGGGCGTGCCTCGGAAACATGAAAAATTCTTGACGTTTGAAAAATGGTCACCCATCCAAGTACCTACTATCCGCGGCAAGTGCTGCTTAACCTCGCAAATTGACCAATCTGCGCGGTAGCCTGTATAACTACGAGTCGAAGCGATTAACACTAAACCCTCGTTTTCAGGAAGGTAAATGACATAAATACATTTGGATTTTTTATTTTGTGTGAGTGTTTTTCGAATCGTACAGAACATGAAAGAAATTGTCTTGCAAAAAGTGTTTCTAATCTTACAGAATATGAAAGAAATTGTCTAGCTTGTGTTGTGTGTTTATCACTAGATTTTCGGTGTGTACTATGTACCTATTTATATATAAAATTCAGTTCCTAAACATTATGGCGTCCGTATATTTTTTATGGAGACTTGCTGCTTTAGCCTTCTTCCGATCCACGCCATGGAACGTTACGCCTAGCATGGCATACATGGCAAAGTGGAGTGGAAATCCATGCATCTGCACAGTGTAGCTCTGCGCGTCCACACTTCGTAGACGCACCAGGCGTCATTCTGCGCCTATTTGCCTTTCTGTCCTACGAAACTAGAGTTTATTTTTTCTTATTGGTGCAATGAGGTTCTTCAATGCTATCAAAATACGCACACCTCCTTTCTGTATCCGTCTGATTTGGACATCTACACGTTGTGAGACGTTCGTGGGCTTAGTGTGCACACGAAAATGCCGCGTTTTGCCCGTCTCAGATGTCTACGTCGGTAGGATGTAGAACTCGTTAAGACGGGACGTAGATATGATGGATGAATTATTTTTTCTCGTACTTAAATATTTTTTATTCTGTATAATAATAAAAAATATTTTAATGCTCACTGAAAGAGTAACATATTATATAAATAAAAATATTAAAAATCCGTAGCACTGCTAATGAATCTTCGTAGCGCAAGTGCTACGAAAAGAATTCCTACCGTATAGTGTAGCAATTTTTTTTTTTTTTTTGAGTTGTCTCTCGCAGTTAGCTCTGGGAGCTTTTACTGCTTAACCGGGCAAATGGCGAGACCAGAAGGGCCTCCAGCCGAGCAAATTATATAATATTAAGCAACACTGCTAAGGGTGTCCCATAGTGGGACTCGAACCTCGGCTTAGGGCGTTGCTGGGGGGCATACAAGAGAGGACTTGCTGGATCTGATTGTGATTATTTGGGGACATTTGATTTATTACTACTGGCTCAGCGCGGGCTGGCTCGAGCAAGGGTCGGGGTGGAGAATGAACGGGTCTTCGCGACGGGCCTCGCCGGCGAGGACGGTACGACGGTCGGTTGTGTGTAGTGTTGGTAGTTTTCCTAACCAATCGGAGCGCCTCCTGATGGAGGGTGATATCGTCGTCTGGGTATGTGAGAGTGTGCCTAGGACGGCGAATTTTGGATATGCGGGAGGGGGTGTAATTGGCGGCAGATACCACTAAGGGGTTTGTGTGCGAGGGAGCAGAGTCGAAGAAGCGTTTAGACGCTTTCTTCATGAAACATCTGATGGTCGGGAGGTTTAGGTCAGCGTGGAGCTGTTTATTGCGAACGTACCAGGGCGAGCCTGTGGCTTTGCGCAAGAAACGGTTTTGAAGGATTTGCAACCTATGGAGTCTGGACGTCTTTACGTGTGAGAACACGACGCTAGCGTACGTCATGATAGGGCGGATGCATGTGGTGTAAATTCGCACCTTGGACTTGAGTGCTAATTTACTCCGCGCATTGAGGATGAAATGGAGGCGACCGAGAGCAAAGGCGGCGCGGTGGCGAACCGTCTTTATGTGCTCGGTGAATTTGAGTCGGTCGTCGAGGGTCACACCGAGATATTTGGCCGTCAGTTCCCAGGGGATCTGTTGGCTAAACATGGAGATGGGACTTATGAGACTAGGATCCACGCCGCGTCTCGAAAAGAGCACGGCGGCGCTCTTAGTCGGGTTGACTTCGAACCTCCAGTTCGTGAACCATTTCCCTAGGGCATTGGCTGCGGTCTGGAGGGATCGGGAATAGTGTAGCAACGATACATTTATGTATTTAAAGACATGCCTAACGAGGGTTAAGGAAGGGATGTTCGGCACTATATGTACATGAGGCTGATATATTGTTAAGGATTAATGACGCAATTGCTGCGACGTTTCAGTAGCGTCTATGAAACGATTTTAAATCGATTTAATTATAGTTTTTTATTTATTGTCTACTAGTGTGCTAAAGCGATGTAATATTTATGTTTTTTTTTTTTTTTTGAAAAATTACTAACAATATCATTTTAGCAATCGACTAATTTATACCATTCGTGTAGAAAAATATCCATGAGATTTTGATGACGACAGATTTTGTCTAGTTAAAAAGCGAAATTCTGAAATATTTGTGTATCTCCCCACATTAACCTTAGCAAGTAGTCATGTAACTTAAATATTTATAAGTATTTTAAAAGCTAGACGATACACACATTTTTACATTAGCTTAGTAATACTAAGACAAGCCTATGCCTTTTTAGACAAAAGCAAATTTTCTTATATCATATATTAAGAGAAAAAAGTACACTTCAGAAATCCACTTTATTACCAAATAGTTGTACCTATAGTACATATGTTCAAAAGGGTTTAGATTTGCTTACACATTTTTAAACCTTAAAGGTACACTGTTAGATATTATTTTGAACGACAGATTACATCTCGCGCTGGTCCGTTCGGAGCGCGGGATGTAACCCGTCTGACGATAGAATCAAGTGAGCTTCCACAGCCGCCGTCTACCGCGGAGGGTTTGTGGAGCATGCGCAATGAGTCCGTCAATAAAATATCCATAGATATAGATACCTAATACACAACATAACAACACGCTGATGATTCTAAACGGGGTGAGCAGAGTTAGACTTATGATTCGAAAACCGGGGAAATTACACTAAAATTGAAAAAAGTTCGTAATAGCATCATGCCTGTAGGCAGAGGTGCACTATTGTACACCCACATTGCACCGATGCCATTATTGAATCCCAAGTAGGATTCCCTAAACTATGCCATCTACTGGGCCCAATTCCAGACTCCGAAGTGCTACTGAGAATGACCATACAGAAAAACCAAATAACTCTGCCCGACCCGGGAATCGAACCCAGAACATCACATACAGCAGTCGCGCTTCCGACCATTAGACCAATGAGGCAGTCCAAATATGTATAAAGAATAAATAATAATCCCGACAATCACGACCAAAAATAAATTAATGACTAAGAAAATGGGTGGCGTTAATAAAGGCTAAAATTAGCTACTTTTATTTTGTTATTCGTAAATGTTAAACTTTAACTAAAAGTAAATAAATAACTATAACACTTTAAAGGTAATGTGCGAGCGTAATAAGATATTCATAAAAAGCGTTTTAATTTTAGAGCAATGCAAAGGATATTATTTCGTGAAGTGACTATTAAAATGTATAGTATTTATAAAGATAAAAATTGTAGTACGCAAAATATTATAATCTAGAGTATTTGTTTTAAAAAAATAAGTAAACAGTAAAAATATTACATCTAATAAAATATTATATTTTCGCTGTAACCAAAATAAATAATTAATCTATATCGGAGAATATATATATATAAAAATCATTTTCCTTAACTTACCTACTGTCTACTTTATTATACAAATATTATGTATTTTAAAAAAGGAATTAGGGAATAACTTAAATATCGAAAAAACTACTCACAGATATCAAAATCTCTGTAACTTAAAAAAGAGCAATATTATTTTATTTATTACTGAAAAAAGGAGTACACTTTAAAAAATCTGAACAACTTAAAAAATGGGAATATTTTTATGAAACTAAATAGTTATTTATAAGAAATAACAGTGAAGATTTACAGTGAGTTTTCCATGAATATCTATTCCATATTTGTATGATCTACAGATAGTTGTTTCGGTTCTGGTTGTTTGTGCATGTGACATGTATGTTTGTAAACTGTACCCACGATACAGGAGAAATGCTAGTGTGGGGCAATGTTATAAAAAAAAATTTTTTGGTCCTACAAGTAATCACAATATTCACTTCTTATTTACTTAACACCGTTTTACAAAGATTAAAGTAATACAATTATGAAATATTTTGAGGTCGAGAGATAAACGTCTCGGTCGGTTGCAATTTCCGTTGCATAAGTGATCCTGAGTCAAATTTTAATTCAAATTCTGTAGAGGATCTATTTTGCTTCTTATTTTGTATGTCTTTTCTGACACCTCTTAATTGAATTACCAACAAATATTTAGATTTTGCAAATCTACTTAATTTGCGAAAATAGTTCATTTTTTATTTCATTATTAAATAATTTTAGGTAGAGAGTAACTGTTAGATATTATTTTGAACGACAGATTACATCTCGCGCTGGTCCGTTCGGAGCGCGGGATGTAACCCGTCTGACGATAGAATCTATTGTAGTAAGCTCCTGCAGCCGCCCGACGCCAGCCAAAGAGGATTTGTGGAGCATGCGCACTGAGAACATTGATAATCTATAGATATATCTTGAAGACATAACTTCACGCTTAATTATACATGGGGTCAGTAGAGTTATAACTTATGACTCGAGAGGGATTACTGTTTCAGTGGGGATCGAGATGGAAAACTTGGATTAAGCCCGGAATGGAGTCATTGTTAGTTCTAGAGTCTACTAGAGAGAACGAGAGAGAGAGTTCTACTAGAGTCTACTAACCCTGGCAGTGCAGAAGATACTTCACCGCGGGTTGTACGGAAAAGTAGGCCATAACCTGGCGATTGGTTTTTTTATTGGCGCATTACATCAGTGAATATGTACATGAGGACAGCGGACAACGGAGAACAGTTCCATCCAGCTTAGTTAAGCAATTAACTGCGCAAAACCGCAGGTATCGGGTTGAAACTGCGAACATTGGGCCTGTGTGTCTATTGCTGCACTGCAAGAAATTATATTGCCAAACGAGGGTTCTTTTGGGTGGGCAAAGATGCCTTTGAACACAGACAAAATCAGTAGGCTTCGCAATACGCAATTATCTTGAGTCTGTATACCATTCCAAGGCGTTAACGAACGGCGAATTTCCCTTCTTTTCGTCTATGAACAAACAACCTCTAAGCCTACGACGTAAGCCTTACATAAAAAGAATTAGGGTCTAGAATTTAAGGCGTTATACATAGCGTTGCTTGTGTAAGAATTTTAGGAAAATATGCAAGTCAAATTTGGAAGTTCTTTGAAGTCCTTCAACTACTACAGTTGAAGGACAAAGAACTATGAATATGAATAATTTCGGCATTTCCAAATGGGGCAGGTAAACAATATTTTAATTAGCTTGCTTTCAGTAGTTAATGATAAAGCTATAGTAAACAAAATCTATCATGATTTGTAAAATTCATCAGACACGTATTGATAGTGTGCTTGTGTGTATCTATACTGTGAAGATACGATCAATAACCGAATAGGGTAAATTCGTTAGAGATGGCCGTATGGGAGAGTTGGCCAATTAGTATGATTTGCTCATTTATTCACAAGATAGCGCTATATTTAAATTACTACACTTCGTACGACAACACGGAACAACATCAGAACAAAACATTGCACAATAAAAAAGGTAAGTAAATTGACCTTAATTTCATTCGCCAATGGTAAACATACATTCATAGTAGGTTCATACACCATTCCGAAATACCAATATTTTTATTAGTTCTCTGTGTTTTTGTGAGTTTATTGTGTTTAGTGTATATTTTTCTTCTTTCTAACTTCAAAATGGTAAAGTAATTATGATTCGTTAGTTTAAATACTGAAGTGGCCATCTCACCCGGACAAAAAGGACAGATGACCATGTAAAGGCAAGGTAAGATGGCCATAATATTGAATGCTTTTTATGCTATTTTAATGCTTGTACTTTTTGCTATAGATGTCAAACTGTTACCAATAAAAGGGTGTAGCTGCTTGAGGTAACTGGAGTGAGAAATTTATTGAAAGTCCCTTTAAATTGTTAAAAAAATGGAGAAAAATGTCTGTTTACAGGGCGACTAATTTTTATAACATACCTTAGAACCCTTGAGAAAAGGTACCAATATTCATGTTTAGGGATGAGAATAAAATATATCATTTTTCTCGTCACATAACATCTAAGAAAAACCAAAGAAGAAGGAAAATAAGCGGAAACTTAAACAAGTTTTTTTTTAGGTTAATACAGAATGGAATAAGGCTGAAAAACTAACCAATGCAAAATAACGAAAAGTTGACAAACGGATAGAAAGAAGGTCTGAAAGTAGCACTAGTGAGGAACAATCAGTATTATGTGATACATCAGGTGAAAAAGACGCAGAAAATGAAGTTGATAACTGCGCTGGAAGTGGTGAAATTTGTTATAAAACCCATCTCATTGAACATTGGCTTCAATGTTTGATCTGTAAGCTATGGGTATATGAGAATTGTACACCTTTTGATTACATGTGCGCTAAATGTGGGCAGAAGAATAAAAAGGAGCTCCAGCACGCAAAAATTAAAAGAAAGGGGCAAGGTAGAGGCAAATCTAGTGCCGGCCATCTGTCCCGTACGACTACGGCCATCATTCCTGCATAGCCGGGTGAGACGGCCAATTATAGTATTTTTTTTAATCTTTTTTTTTTATCTCTTTCTTACAGCATAAGAATATCTTTATTCTGATTCTCTAAAGACAGATTGTTTTTGATTTTCCTAAAAATAAAAGTTTAATTATAATCTCAATATTTTCAATTTTATTTAAAGTTAAAAAAGCTATTGCTATTTCTAACGAATTTACCCTATATCCCTCCACTAGTCGTATGATAAATCCGAGAGAATCAATGTCTGAAAAGGAGCTCGAGGTTTTTCGACAAAACACGTCCGCTTTGTTGTTTGATCGCATCAGGGGGCCTAGACAAAGTGTCATTTTCGTTAACGATAGCGAAGTTCGATAAATCTGAAATGTATGGAATTGACATAAGCTTTCGAAATGTCACGTGACTAATCGTTTTCGATCGCTAATTGGTAGACAATGTCAAATCGCGTAACGAAACGATGACGAAATCGAATGACTCGATCGCTATTCTCATACAAATGCGTAGACAAGTGGCGTTCTTGACAATCGACATCGCTGAGATATCGAATCGTTCGATTGAAATCTTAGCGAACGCTTGGACCCTGTAGAAAAGCAAAACAATATGGCTGATTGTTAGTCAGCTGTTGGTGTTATATTAAATTTCATTAAAATATCAATATGTCTGTTTGTCTAATTGACTATTAATAATAAATGACTCATTCTCTACATAATTGTAGCATGTTTAACAATTTTTTATTGGGTGTCATGATTCTACTGCCCTTATCACTACTTATTAGAGGTCGGTGGAGTATGTTGCACTTTCCTTTCATACTCTTTCAGCCGTCATCTCTGTATTCACATTCTTTTTTTCATAATTATCATATTTCACAAACTCCGTCCATTCTGGGTGTGTTATTAAAATAAAAATAGTCAAAGTCAAACATAAAGCTTATAATTTTCTTATTTAATTAGCTCTCTTATATTATTAATCTAATTTCCTACTTTAATAAATAACTTAAAAATATTTAGGCAGATACACTTAAAAATAAACTACTTACTCATTATGTAATTAAAACAGAACTTAATATAATTATAACTTTCAATACTTAAAAAAGACTTAAAAAAAATATTAGTACTATAAACATAACAAATATAACAAATTATCTACATTTAAAATTCTTAAAAATCTGTAAATAGCTGAAAATAAAATATTTTTAATATAATTTTAAATATTATCTATGCGCTTTGTGTTGTCCTTACTGTGGTAGTGGTCAAACTAATCATATTCAAAGTCAATCGTGTTTTATTGGCGCATGGCAGGTGGTGGAGTAACGGCCGGTGTTGGGGATGAGATGAATTGTGATGAACCCTGAAAAAAGTTTCGTTTTAAATATTTATGTTAAGTAATACCTAGATATAATTAAATAAATCATTTACTTAACTAAGCATATCATTTTAAAAACCCCATGCGTTGTAATATTGCTCATAACATTATCATTACTACTCATGTTATACAGGTCCTGTCATACTATTTTCTAATAGGGCTTTCAAAGTTTAACAAGCAAGGTAACAACAGGAGGTTCAGACAACACAGGCCTTACTTTACAAAACAATAAAATAGGTAGGTATAAGCTAGGGTGTCCCAAATATGACCAAAAAAAAATTTTTTTCGAATTTTGAAATGCATACCCTCTATATCTTTTATAAATGCAAAACCATACTCAAATATGAAATTTTATCATTCTAGCATGATTGCAACCCGTGCCGACCGAGCCACAAAGTTTATCAAATCTCATGTTTAATGTTAATATTTGGTTCTCCTATAAAATTAATAAAAATGCAATAAATGAAGTAAATAAAAGACAAAATCAAATTAGAGAAATATTTACCTTTATTTAAACACATAAAATAACAACAATCAGCCAGGGTAATTTCTCTTTAAGGTATGTTTTTTACAGTCTGGATAATAATTTCTATGTTCCTGGATACAACGCAACAGGAATTATTTTTGCTCTTCTTTAGCCGTGATAAGTCCGTAAAATCTTGCATTAATTTGACAGTTCCTTCAGCAGTGTCATTTAAAATCTTCAAACGAGTTATTCTTCTTTTAGTTTCCAGAAAAGCAGCATTATCTTCCCAAGGCACATATTCCTGAAGAAAAATGTCGTCGATTTTCAGTCGAGATTTTTATTTTTCTTCTTTTCTATCTATTCCCCCTCAAAAACACTACGCATAATTCGACCGATTCGTGATAATCGTCTCTTATTAAAGCTTTGTTCAGTTGTGCTATAAAAAACATTAACAAAGATGTAATGTTTGTCTCAGCAACATGGTATTTTACGAAATCAAGGCATTTTTCAATGTTATTTGAATCGATGTTTTTCCAATTGTATCTGAACTTTTTAAAGATCGGAATATCTGGAGTGCTAGTAATTTGCTTTATCTTGTTACAGTTTTATGAACCAACTCATAAACATGATGACGACAAGCGAAAAGTAACAATTCTCTTTCTAAAGTCTGCTCCAAAAGAGCATAAGCTCCATTGAAACGTCCAATATTCGAAGATGTTGTGTCGCACATTATTTGTACCTTGTCATTAACATTCCAGTTATAGAGGGCAGTTGAGATGGTTTTAGCAAATTGGCGAATTTGCTGAATCGAGGATTTGTTAATGGAGATGTAATCGATGTTCAGACCAAGCGCTTCTACGAGCGCATGAAGAATGTAAACGGAGTCTCATATGCTTAGCTGGCATCGATCTAAAGCTACGACGAGTTTAGGTGTTATCAGATTCTTTCCGCTGGCAATCTGACTTCGTCTGAATCATGTGGATATTCCAAGTTATGTGTAGTATAAGTCCATGCAAGAGCAAGTAACTCTTTTTGTCTTAGTTTTCTTTCCTTCTCCTCTAATCGTCTTAGTCTAGCTCTTTTGTGTTTGTCCGCCAAGTTTTTGTGTACATCAGGTAAGCATCCCAGTCGACCTGGCTCCCTCTGATTCTTCAAAAATACTTTGTCTTCCTCTATTTTCATTCTTTCAAAGGCATCAGCATGTGCAATATCAAATAAGTTATCAAGGTGTCTTTCACAATTATTTTCTGAGTTCTTTTACAATTTTTTGCAGCTCTCTCCAAACGTGGTTTTTGTAGGAATTCTTATGTTTTTCCAAAATATAATGCACTTCCTAATCACAAGATTAGTACTTTCACTAAAAGTCGTTTGACTTCGCGAATATTGTCAAACAAGACAGCGAGAACTTGTCGATTAGATGGTAATTTTACACCATTTATTAAATGGTTTTGGAAGTCTGGTAAAAAAAATACTTTGTTTATCACTCCGTAATTCAACTGACATCTTTATGCAAGAAATAACAGCGTACTAATATTCTAAAAAATCACGTTTGAAATGACAAATAAAACACGTAGTTACAGGTCGCAGTGCAGTACCCGCGAAATTTGTATGGGCGAGTTTAAATCGCAAGTCGGCACGGGTTATCGTTCATAAAATGGACTAATCTTTTGTTTTTAGACTATATTGGGTTATTACGAAAGTTTTTAGAAGGTATGCGTAAAAAAAAATCGCACTTGAAATTTATGGGACACCCTAGTATAAGCATATTCGTACCATCCACAATGTAAACGTCGATTTATTTCCTCCACCACCAATAGAAATTAACATTGTCGCCAACTGGCACCATAGACGCTCAGATTTCAGTCGTCCTTGAGGTCCACCTCGGGGCTTCGAAAGATCGCCGTGACTGTAAATGAAGAAAGAATAGGGCAATAAGCAACGTATTGTTAGAATCATTAGGATCACGTCATTGTTTACATTAAGCATTCTCAAGTGATATGAATTTAATCAAGTTCATGGTCTCCGGGAATACTTCCTTACCTTTCTATGAATTCCAAAAGGGTCGAAAACTGTTCACTACTGGCTCGCACTTTTGTTTCCATTGTTATTATCCTTAAAAATGAAAAAAGAAACAATCAGTTCCCGCTTGTATATAGTATCATAAAATTTGTGTAATTTTAGAACTTAACATTATTTAATGAAGTTAAGGAACTTACCTATGAATATTTTAGTTAATTAGTTAATGTTATCACAATATTGTTCGTCAATTACACTTTCACCGAACAAACTTTATTTTAATAACAAACCAAATGTAGTTTGTTTATATTTGGCGCGGCCCGGTTGACAGAATTGACGTCTTGAATTTGACGTTTCATTACGAAACCATAGCCAAAAAGCTGATTTTTATCGAAAGAACGCTTCGCCTTATCGTTCGGTTTGCTGATGTTACTTTGTCTACCACTTGGCGATCGACATCGCTTAAGCGATATCGATTTTCGAAATGGAATCGACACGGAACGATTGCCACTTGTCTAGGCCCCCAGTTCTAAACTAGCTGCGCAAAAAATCTAGTAACTCATATCTCGATAATATCTGAATTACCAATACCCGTGACATAATATTTGTATAATATATGTGCAATAATGCAGTGGAGAGGCGGATTGAATTTTTAGGGTGGAGTCTTACCCTTATGATAAAATTAACTTAATCAATCATGAAGGAGACTTTTGATTATAATTTTTTTATTTATAAGATATAACAAGTATTTTACTATTTTCTTTTTTCAGTTATTCCTTATTTTCCTCTATTTAACCATAAAAAACTAGGTAAACACAAGGCTCCGGGATATGACTTAAGTATCGTGACCATATTATATATATATAACAGCTACCGGAAGAAGCTATAACCTTTCTCACTTACCTATTTAACGCCATAGTGCAGCGCAACACAATTATTTATATTCTCGAACAATAGAACGAAGCGCAAATCATCATGATCCTAAATCCGGGCAATACGGAAAATGATGTCAAATCATATAGATCTACTAGCCTACTGCTTATTGATTCTAAGATATGCGACTTTGTTTTTAAAAGAACTTCTGCCGCTGCTAACGGAGAGAAACCTCATTACAGAACGTCAATTTGGATTCAGAATAGGTCATTGTAATGTGGAATAGCTACATAGATTAGTAGAAAAGATATGTTTTTTTTTTAAACGTTGCCCGTCACTTTGAATAACTCCTGTATCGTGGGCCCGCTTAAAAGAATGACACATATATTCACATACACAAAGACCCAGACCCGACTATCTGTAGATCATATAAATATTTGAACCCGCGACACGTAGCGCAGCTATCGATCACTCAACCACTGCGCCAACCGTGCCGTCAACAGCATATTTGAGGAAAAATAATTATGTTTTGCGGTTTTCTTGTCTCGCAGGCTTTTGATCGCGTATGGCACTAAGAACTACTAACTAAAATCAAAATATCTCACCCAACAAACTACTTTTTGTTCCTGCATTCCTACCTTAACGAAAGATTCTTCTTCGTGAAGCAGGGAGAGGATGTTACAAACCCACGTCAAATACAGACAAAGGAGGCACAGGCACAGGAGTACCTCAACCTAGTGTCCTGGGTCCAACCTGTGTCTACTATACACTGCCGACCTGCCCTTAAACAATAATGTAGAGCAGTCTCAACTTGATCTCCGATTGGCTCAAAGACTGGAAAATAAAAACTAATGAAACGAAGTCAGTTCAGGTGACCTTCACTACACGGAAAGATACCTGCCCTCATAAAGTACCCCAAACATATCACGCGATAAAGATATCGCATAACCAATACGGTAAAGGCATAGATTTAGAATGTAAAATTGAACAATGACAGCTTGTAGGAGATACCGAAAAACAATATGCATATGTGTTAGTGACTGATATGTCAGATGAAAATAGGGTTGTGTATTTGCTTTGTCAATTTAGAATAGTATCGATAGATTAAATCTTGCCCTAATGAATAGAGTTATATATGCTATTAAATTAATCCTCTTAGATAAAATCATTTTATTTGTGAAAATATAATGGGTTTTTAAGATGATGTATGCAGCAAACATCCACGCTCTTGCTCATACACGTGCCTGTGACTGTGTCCGAATGCTCGAATTTTGGTTTTTGATAATACAGGTACCGACAGATATACTACATTTCTAAACATTATTGTACAATTTACTTTCAATGAGATTTCTTTAGATAAGGCTACAGACAGTTAAATAACCAAACAATAGTATCCTCCCAAGCTGTGTCTTAACTTCTCAAGATGTATCAACGGATTGAGATGAAACATGTCTTAGTTCGTAAGTTAGACTAATATCAATAAAACTGTATAGTTTCATTGTAATCTGTTCGTACCCCTAGTGTAAGTTTCTATTGACAAATTCCATTTACTAAATCGAACGCGTTCGGCGCTCCGATTGGTCCGTTTCGTGCTCTCCACCAATCGATGATCAATGATCGAATTTGTCAAAAGAAACTTACACCAGTACCCCTACAGTAAGTTTCGCAAGAATATTAAGTATATATTATAATATAAAACATATAGAAAACTTCACAGGCGGACTTAAATATGATAAAAATGAAGTGAAAGTAACAATTATTGCATAGAATTAGAAAAAAAGATGCTGTACTGTCCACTAGCACCATATCAATAACTGTTATTAACGTTTTAGTTACCGTCAGAGCGCATTATCCGTATGTCGATCATATTAATAATAAAAATAATATTTTTATTCATGTAGACCAGCGGTTCTCAAACTTATGTCGTCTAACACTTTGAAACGCCCGCTTTAAAAATCAATTATTTTTCAGCACCCCCCATTTTTTTTTTTACTTTACCACATCTTATAAACCTCAGTGGCATTCATTTCTTTAATTAATTTTATTATAGTGTGCTTTATTAGTTTGGTCTGGAGTTTAAACCTACATTCTAAACGAGACTTTTTTACCAGTGAGAGAAATTAAAACAAAAATAATCAATTTTAATTTTAAAACTATTCTAATGTGAAGGATGAATCTGATGATTTTTAACAAGTCTGTTGATATCAAGTCCGAATTTACTCAAAAACAGCCGCAAGTCGCCGCGTTCGGTTACATGCAAACGATTTCTCTTTTTAGTAAGCAGTGTTGCCACAACTCTAAATCCACGTTCACACAAATATGACGATGGGAATGCTATCAAAAATCGTTGAACGGTCGACCACAATCCAGGGTACAATTGCGTGATTGGCTTTTCTAGCCAAAATTATTGGTAGCCATTTTTTTATTTGATTTTTATTCCTCGTTCGTTGTCAGTTCTATAAGTTCTTTTTCCAGCTGGGGTAATATTGCTGTGTTGACATTTGAAAAAGGATCCAACACCTAGTCTGGTATTTCCAATTACAAAATATCCTGGAATCGTTCTATGAAATCACTGTGGAGGTTTTCCAAATGTTGGCAGTCCAAAAGTCGTCGTTGTTGCAGCATACTGATAAATTTGGAAAAAAGTTGAACTCACGTCTGCCGATATTCTTCTTGTGTAAGAGCAGTTTGGCTACAAAAGCAGCAACGAATTTTTTTGTTTTAATTAAGATCGAGTCATTACCTTGAAGTTGGAGATTTATATCAATAAACAATTTATACATATCTGACAAGTACGCGATATCATTCTGTCATGTGATGAGGTTGATCCAAGATCTCTATCACAGAGTCAAACAGATTGTAAAATCGAGTCAGACGATTCCAAGTTTTTAGACCCAGCGGTTGTATACATAGAATCAGTCAGTCAGTCAGTCAGGATAAGTCTTTTGATGTATATAGATTGATTGGTCTGATTTTTTACTGTCCTCTGAATATTATAGTTTTATTTAAATATGTTCTTAAGGTTGCCCTATCAAACTTTAACATTTTGATCTCGTGTTTTAAGCGCATACTAAAATAACTTTCAATTATGGTTTTCATTAGAAGATATTTATGAGTTTCCAATGGATCTTGGTCCAAAACATGATATTTAAGACTATCAAATAAATAGTGGGTTTTACGAAGAACTTTTAAAACATTTTTTGCAAAAATTAAGGTATCCATTCGTTTCCCCTTCATGTTTTCTAAAAAGTAGTAACTAAGTTAATTAAGAAGTAATTTTCAGGTCTACTACACAATTTAATAACATCATTGGACGGGTAGGTGAGATAACGTGCACCTGTTTTTGAGTAATCACTCTTGATTATCAATGAGTTGTAATAAATTTCGGATGAATTTGATAATAAACTCTGGACACAGACATCACACCTTATCTTTTTCGTAATTCGTTTCACCACGTTTCCGGAAACGTAGGACACAATCATCATCTTCATTTGAGATAAAGATGCAGTATTGTCGAATAGTACAGATTTATTCAGATTTATATCTGTTTCTTGGTCTTGATCTAAATAATTACTGTTCTGCAACAATTCTTTAAAAATATTGTTATAACTAGAAGAACTGTTAATTTTATCGATAGTTGACATGGTGTTATTAGACAATACTGCATTTTTTTCTAATTCTAAGAAATTACCACTTTCACTTATCTTAATATCTGTGTGGCAGAGTAACCTTTTATACGCTGCAATAAAAATTTTGACGGTTGGGTTGTTATTAAACCCACCTTTAGACCTGATAGCGCCGAAAAATGTTTCTATTTGGTCCTGGGACAACTTATACGTAGGAAGGAATTTCAAGTTTTGTTTTTCTATGTATTGTACATAAATCCATTTCAGTGAGATAATATTAATGATAAAGCCCAAAAACCCTAAACGCCTCTGTGTATTTATAACAAGTCTGCCATCCGCAAATCTGAGGCATTGAAAATATTGATATACTTCATCGAGCTTGTTAAAAATATCTGTGTGATTAGTCTGACAAAGAGGTTTTTTGAAACCAAAGTTGTTTAAGTTCCTAGAATTGAAAATATCAAAAATATCATTGACGTGGAAAAGAAACTGTACAGTTGAATCAGAATTTTCGAATTCAGGAATTCGGAGGTCCTTGTCACAAACATTGATAGCAACACCCACTGACCTGCTTAACAACCGAGCAGCAAGTCTGACCTTTATCTTTTGGGTTTTGAAATCAATATAATTGCAATATATTTGAAAGCAGATAATTTGTTGCAAGATGTAAGATGCAAATCCTCAAATTTCTGTAACGCCTGCAAGTGTTCCACGAACCTTATTGAATTTTGCATCCCATATCGTCATAAAATATCTTATGGTCTGCAAAGCAATTCCTAATCAGCTTAATTAAGTGACATGGATCAAACAAAATATTGTATTTTCTACCATTATGAATAAAATTGGGTCTATAAGGCGCTGTAGTTAGAGAAGCACCAAGTAATTGTGCCATATTGAAATTAGATGCGATCCCGTCAAAAGTTATTGCAACCGCGATACAATTTGCATCGCTTAATAAATCAAGACATATTTTTAATAGTCTGGCTTTCTCAGACGCTGTAAAGCTTTTAGCCGGAAAGAAACCAACAGGTAGTTTCCAGTAACCATTTACAGCTACCACCATAAAAACTAGAATTTCCTTGGCAATTTCTATCTCATCCTCACACAAGTCATTCCCCACGTTAACATAACCATAATGCTTTTTGCCAACTATTTCTGGCTCTTCTCTAATTTTGATTTCATCAAAAGTGAGATTGACGAAAACCGGTCCTTTTTTTGTCATTTCTAAAATTGTGTTGAGTGACTCTTCTGTGAACTCTGTGTCGCAATTTAAACGCGAATACCATTTTCGCAAAGAATTTGCATGCGGTAAACATAAATCAAATTTTTCTCTAATATAATTGTAACTTCTAGGGCTGTAAAAATGTATGCTTAAAGCCAGTTTCTTGAGGTTGTCATCGTACTCAGCTTATGTGTGACTTATTTTATATGATATTTTATATGATTTATTACTTTACTAACTTCCTGTAAAGTTAAAATACGTTTTCCCATCCTTTTAGTCCTTAGTTTTAAATTTCTTATGACCCTACTTTTTCTGAAATCCTTCTTGTTAAACGTGCATTCCTGTCAATTAGTTTTTCTATTTTTGAAGCTAATGCTTGCTTTGAGAGTCCAGGCGTTGACCCTGCAGGTGAAGTTAGTTCCTCAGACGGAAGCGTAATGTCTCCATTTACATATGAAGACACCGATCTTCTTTGTTTCAATTGAATCTGTATAAATTAAAGTAATTTTATATTATTTTTAGTAATAGCTACAATAGCGTATTCTTCTCTAAAAATAGACAAGTATTTTTTAAATTCATATAAAGTAAATATAAAAGAAAAAATATAATTAGTGAGTAACACGCAATTTCTTAATTTAAAACTGTTTTTAAATATTTCATAATAATATTTTTCATTGTTGCCGTTGAAACTACAACATTATGACTATAAAATAAGTAAAAATAACAAACAATTACGTTATTATATTATTAATTAATGGACAGCACTAGAAATAACTTACGGGTACATGTAACGTCGGTATTGAGTCTTTCATTAGCAAACGTCGGTGTTTTCTTTGTATGAAATACGTCTGCTCAAAATGTTTACTACAAACACATGAGTGCTTATGTGGAGTCCATTCTGGTCTATTAATGATCCGTATCCATTTTCCACGTAATTCACAATTAAATGGAAGCCTAAAATAGCCAAAGTGCTGAAGATGCCATGCTTTATGCATTAACAAGTTAAGAAATAGCTGGTGAAGCCGAATTAAGCTGATGATGAAATTGACATACTTCAGCTAATATTTTATAATATTATAGACAGATAAGTATGGTACAAAGATTTATCCTTGTGCTATCCACTAGTTACAGTTTTGTGCACTGATAATGATAATGTATAATATTACCATAGCTAGTTCCCTTATGCCCGATTATTTAATAATCTGATAAAAATCTATCGACTTTTTATCGATATTCGTTAATTCATTTCTACAGTGAACCCTAGCGTAAACATACTTTTTTTAATATTTACACTAAATATTATTTATTTCTTGTTTTATCCACAAAATATTACCACATACCGGAAGAAAATCTAATATACTACGGTAAAATTTGTTTTCTCGGCGAATTAATACTAGTACGTACACATAATATGGTTTCTAAATGTACGATGAAAAAATCACATTTACCTGTGAAACGTGTAATTATTTGGATTATTTTTCTTTGTCACGTTACAATTGGCAAAAGAACATGACATTATGACTGCCTAAATTTCACTAGTCGCCAATAATTGCACGATTATTTTACAAATTAATAAAATATATTTGACACTGAAGCAAGGGTAACGATAGGTAATGATCCTTCAAAAAAATAATTGTATCATACTGACATTTGCATCTCTTTCTTTCTCGGGTAGTGTTCATATGACATAGATATCTCTTTTCCACGCTTAGTTGGTCTTTTAGCGTAAGCGAAATTCTAAGTCTATGGGTAAAGGAATATACCTCGACAGACGCCTTACTTGGAAATACCACATTATTCACCAAACGCAAAGTCCTAAGTCAAAAACTCTGTTGTTTATACTGGATGCTCAATAAAAAATCCCAAATGTCTCTGGAAAGCAAACTTGTTTACAAATGCATCCTGAAGCTCATCTGGAGCTATGGTATCCAACTTTTGGGAAATTTCAGCAAAGTCCAGTATAGATATCCACTAAACATTCCAGTGCAAAATTTAAGGTAGTTAATTCACCTTGGTATGTCACAAACGAGAGAATCCACAAAGATCTGAAGATAAAAACCATTAATGAGGAAATTAAAACAAATACACTCAAAACACCCGAACCAATTGGCAATGGAACTTATGTATGTCTGACCCATCTACCTTTAAAAGACTGATAAGAAGGACGCCGGATGACCTATTAAATAAGAACGGCATGATAAGCTGTAGTATCAATCGGTTGGAGCAATAGCTCCATACTGTGCAAGACATATCATCAGTCAGTTTCACTGTAATCTGTTCAGCAGTTTTCTCGTGAGGAGGTAACAAACAAACAAACAGACTAACAGACAGACAAGTCAGAACGACTGATATTCTGAAAATTATGGAAGCATGTTCTATTCTGCATTTCGCCCAAAATGAATTGGGTGACCTTTTTTAAATGTATAGACTTGTAAAACTCTTTTATTTTATAGTAACGCCAACACCAGTTATTAAGACTATCAAATACTATAAAACCTGCTTGAATAAATCCAGACCGTGTACAAAAATAAAAGGTTTCTCAGCTCAGCTGATATCATGCGCTACCGTTCAGAGCGCATGATATTAGCTGACTACCGCTGTCGACATCAAGTAAGGACTGTGTATGCTAGAAGCTTTTGGATCATGCGCACTGCAACCCTCTTTATCATGTCGCAGTGTCATCGCAGAATCTAATACTTTCATAAAAATCCTATTTTATAAAGGGAAATTTGATATGACTTCACAATAAGTATGTACGTTATATGGTGAACCAAATTGCAGTGTGACCTATTTGAAAATTTTATTAAAGTCTTTTTGTCAAGTATTGCCAGTTAGTAGAATAATAAAATATGCCAAATGCCTAGCTTTAACCATAAACATTAAACACATCTATATAATATATCAATAGATATATAATTATAACGTGATACTTATACATCCGCTAAACATCGAACCCCCGAAATGTATCTATTAGTACTCTATAGTAAAATTGCCTCTAATCGCTCGACTATTAATAAATTAAACAATCTATATATTTTTAACATAATATGTACATATGTATGTAGCTACTACGCCATTAGGTGAAAGAACACACAGTTTTTTTTATTGACGGTATTACGTACGCAATATGATTTATGCAATGAAGACAATAAATACTGCCAAAAATAAAAAATATCTCACATTTAGGTATTATTGGAAACATCCGATTATAAAATGTGGATTCCAGTAACACGCGTACTGCGCATGTCCCAATCACTGACTAGTACGAACCTTTTGCCGGCGAACGCAAACTGAAATCAGTAGGTTATGGTCTCGAGCCAGATACGCTCGGGACCATAAGCTGCTACGCAAATAAATTCATTAAATAATATAAGAAAACGCTAGGCCATGATTTGAGCTGTTATTTAAATTATACTCCTTTATAGAAATAACAGGGTATGGACACAACAAAGTGGTTTGAATTTTTTAAATACCAAAATTGAATCTTCTTAATTTCCAAATAGAAGAACAGGATATTCGCGATAAAAGAAAACGATTTCGGAAATTCTTAAAATAAAAACATGTATTTATTCCGAATTGTTCTTTTTACGAGCTTTTATTTTAATTTTATACCACTTCCCATTGGAGAGAGTAACGGAATCTCTAGATTAGAAACGAAAATAATCTTCATTTAAGTTTAAAGATAAATAGTAAATAACGAGATGGAAGGAAGGCGGTCAATTGGATCTCTGCGCCGGATACAGCTAGGACCTTCGCGTTTGGGATGAGTTCAAAGTAACTGTTGTCAAGGGAAATATTTTAATGACTATCAAGGTCTTATAAAGACCAGGAAAGTTATACCTTTTTTATTTTACCGGTGTGAATCCTCAAGGACTATCCTCCATGTGGGTATATTGGGAATATTTCAGGGCGATAGTTTGAGTCCGCTTTGGTTCTGCCTAGCCCTGAATCCCCTAAGCACACTGCTGGAAGGTTCAGGTATAGGCTATCGGCTGAGGAGAGGTGGTCAGATTATATCTCACCTCCTTTAAATGGATGACCTAAAACTCTTTGCTCCCAACAATTTGCAACTGATGGAGCTACTGAAAGTAACAGAAACCTTCAGTAGCGCCATTAGGATGGATTTTGGTGTGGAGAAATGTGCGGTCATGCATGTAAAGCGAGGGGAGATTGTGGAATCCGTGGGAACCCAACTCTCGGATTCCATAAACCTTCGAACCCTCTCCGCAGCCGAAACCTATAAGTATTTGGGTATGTCGGAAGCGTTGGGCATCAATGTTACTGACATGAAGCAATGGTTGAAGGAGCGCTTCTTTGGCCGCCCGAAGAAAGTATTTAATAGTCTTTTATCAGGCGGAAATAAGGTGCGCGCCTTCAACGGTTGGGTCATGCCGGTTTTGATGTACTCTTTCGGCATACTCAAATGGACTCAGACCGAACTCGACGCCCTGGATAGGAGGGTCCGTACGCTGCTGACTGCATATCGAATGCATCACCCACGATCATCGGTAATGAGACTATATATCCCGCGAAAGTGAGAGAGAGGTCGAGGCTTACGCTAAGACCCTCCACAATCGCGAGATATGCAGTCTCAGAGAATATTTCCTACAAGACGACGTGGGGATGCATAGAGATGTGGTTATGGTAGACAAGTGCCTCACCCCGCTCTCCTTGGCTAAAGAGAACTGGCGCAAACCTGTAGTGCTTGACACTAATGATCGCATGGAGGTATGGCAGAGTAAGGAGCTTCACGGACGCTTTTTCCGGGCCCTACATGGACCCGATGTAGATTTATTAGCGTCCGTAGCCTGACTGCGTTTCGGTGACCTCTTTGGGGAAACCGAAGGTTTTGTCTGTGCAATTATGGACGAAGTTATGATGACGAACAATTACCGGACATTTATTGTGAAAGACGGCACGGTTGACATCTGTCGGGCATGCCACCGTCCGGGAGAATCCATCAGACACATAATCTCCGGGTGTTCTCGTCTAGCTAACGAAGAATACTTGCAAAGGCATAACCTCGTAGCCAGGATTATCCACAAACAACTTGCTCTGAAATACAGCCTTGTGGAATCGAATGTGCCGTTCTCGAAAATGGACATATCACACTGTACTGGGATCGATCCATCATCACTGACAGGACTATTGTAGCCAATAAGCCTGATATAGTGGTGGTGGATCGACTAGAGCGGCGCGCAATGATCGTTGACATAACAGTCCCGCATGACGGGAACCTCGTAAAAGCCGAGAAAGATAAACAAATCAAGATTGTCGACATGTGGGATGTGGACTCAGCGATCATTGTGCCGATAGTCGTTTCAGCCAATGGCTTGATAGCCAATAGCCTCGACCAACACCTGAGGAGGCTCTCGTTCGGCGGCTGGGTTAAGGGCCTGATTCAGAGAGCGGTACTTCTTGACACGGCTCGCATTGTTAGGAGGTTCCTCTCTCTGGAGCCCTGACCGCCGGTAGCTTGGACCCTGTTCCAGATACCGGTGGGCTACTATTTTTTTATATTTTTATACTAATATTTAAAAATGTAATTTATATGTGTATTTAAGGAAATAAAGAGATAATAATAAAACTTTTATTTGTTCACGTAACATGACTCTGACATTGTGGTTTAAAATAATTTTTAAGAAAAGTTTGCTGTCTTAATTATTTTGAGATCTTAAGGATCTGATGATTGTCTGGAAGTAATAGCCAAATCTCAGTAACGGAAGCAGATATAAACATGGCTTACAATAAAGCTTGTCAGTCGAAAACATCACGCCTAAAAGATATCATATCGACCAGGAAGGCCATATCTGGATGTACATTTGGATTTCCTTTTGCATGTTTTGAGTGATAAAATTACTGATGAACCTGAAGGTAGCCATGGTTGCGCCAATCAGGCAATCACTTATACCGAGATGGGCTAGTTGGCTTGGTTGAGAGCTTGTGAGTTATAAAACTATGACAAATCACTTAGTGTCTCACTTCAGTAGTCCCTAGCTTTCTCACGCTTTTTCTGTATTTCCCCCGACAAACGTTAACTTTATATTTAAAAGCCATGTCAAAGCGAAGGTGCTTATTTAACCCGTTGCCTCGTAGCTGTTATCCTGGTGCTTTATTTCAACAACTGTTACTTATAATTTTAGTCAGCAAAGTTTCTTGGATAGCTTCTCTTAATTCTTGTTAACCATCAGACCCTCAAAAAGTTTCAAGAGTCATTAAAAAAAGATTTAATACATACTTTTAAAAACAAACGCAAATTTTCCAGCTGTATGCAGATACCGTCTCATCAGACCTTCTTGATTACAATATTTAGTATATTATATTGCATTCTTGTAAACGGATCTAACAATTTCGATGAAATTTCGGTGGCGAAAATTCCACCTAGCTAAGTTCTCATCTCTAGAAAAATTCGCTATCAATAAATTTTGTACCGAATGGTCGCTCGGTCACACAGATAATGTGTTTTAATCGAATATAATTGCAGCACACCGATGCGTCTCTCAAATTACTTTATCATCTCGCCTACTCTATACAATAAACATGTAGACTCCGTTTCTTACCATCTGATGCCTGAGAAGTAAACCCATACGAAAGTTCATCATGCCAACAGAAGTTAGAAGTTATAGAAATGATTGAGTTTCATTTACAACCGACTTCAAAAAATGAGGAGGTTCTCAATTCATGTTCTCGTAAAACTCCGACATAAATGCACCGATTTGGATGGTCCTTTTTTGTTTAAATGTTTTTTTTTTTTGAGTTGCTCCCATTGATAACCTTTGGAGTTCTGATAAGGACCTTCGGTGATAGACAATGAAACTTCTCAATGACGAACAGCACATTTATCATGATTGGGTTATTGTACTAAAGATCAGAGGAAGTAGCTGGTTAGGCACCTATCAGTAGTCAACTGATTATAGATTTCTAGGATATCCTATGAAACTCCTCAATTACAAACAGCATATTTATCATGATGATGTTATTATACTGAAGATCAAAAGAAGTAGCTGATTAGGCACTTATCAGTGATCAACTTATTAGACTTCGACGATATCCCATGAAACTCCTCAATGACGAACAGCACAATTATCGTGATTGGGTTATTGTACTGAAGAAGGGAGTAGCTGGTTAGGCACCTATCAGTGGTCAACCGATTATGGACTTCGAATTCATCCCACAAAACCCAATGACGAACTGGGAACAGAGCGTTTGGAGGATGCGCACAACACAATCATATCGCTGCGTATAAATAGATATGTGGCACACGCACTGTTGATATTATTTAATAGATTTCCTTAGCTTGATGTCATTGAGTCTTGATCATTTTTAAAGTCCCGAAAACCGCAAACAATATTTTATAAGTGTCATGTTTACTTCACTCTGATAGAAGGGATAAAGAACAAACAGCTAAGCTTTGGCCTTTGGTAATATAGAAAACATATATGAACCATAAATTAAAAGCCATTTCCGTCTATAACCAACTTTAAATCGGTATAATTCGAATAGTTTTTAAGCTTACAGTCGGTTTCTTCATAATAAAAGGTTGTACGAAATCATCCTCATATCATCATTACCATAGGCCGTTAAAAGTATGACGATAAACTGTCAATTTTCGGTAGCTTCAAAAGTATCGTGAAAAGTGACAGGCAACTATTAGTACAATGATCAAAATATTGAAAAATGATCAAAATTTAATTCAAAAGCAATTTAATTATAAACACATAATTATTCTCTTATAATTCATTGTTATAAAATTAGTCCAGAAAGACCTTAGATATTTTTATCTCCTGACCACATCCATGTTTCATTACATAATTACAATAAATAAAATCTCATCTAATGATTATAATCTCAGTAATTTAAATAGCATGGCGAATATTTCGTATCATCGTCTGTACTCGTATTATCGATTGTAGGGCGCGTCGCCCCAGTCTCGCTGGTATTGAGGTAATCTCACCTGCCCTGTGGGGAACAGGGTCCGAATTCGAACCAAGGTCATACACGTACTTTCTGGTTTTTACTAATAAATCAGAACCTGTTTTGGATTAACCTACCAGTAGGTTTAAGACACACTTAGACAAGAAATCAGTATTTTTTTTCATTTTGCACTTTTTTTTATATATTAAACCTATCAACACGCATCTATTTAACAATTTTATTGTTGTAATGATTACGTGGATAATTTTGAATGAGAAAAGGGTATCAAAATAATTGAAAAACAGGAAATTTCAGTTTTATTACGGTATTCATAAACTATTACTTGAAAAATCTGTACCATACTGTGTAGAACAATGCCGATATTCAGACTAACATAATAATATGCCAATTAAGTGTTCCATTATGGAGCTATTCATAATTTTATAACCTAGAATTCCGAAAGAGAATCATAATTTCGGCCACGTCATCACAATCCTCGGTAGTACAGTTGGTTAGTATATCCGCCTGTCCCGCGGAAGGCCGGGGTTCAAGCCCCCGCCGGGGAGAAACACCTTTTTATTCCTCATTTTTAATTTCAGGGCAGTAATAATTGCATATCCCGTAATTTTCTTGCTCTTGTGTCTTATATAGGCTTAACTCTGTACTAAAAACACTTTCATACTCCTAAGAGACACCATGTCAACCATCATTGAGATGGCGCTATCACTATGACAAATAAATACTAGTACTGGAGCGTAAGACACCAAACAACAACTTAGGAAAGTTTTGTGAAATTCAGTATAACATCTGTATCACCTGAATATCAAGTTTTATACTAAATTATACTAAATCCTAGAAAAGGCAGGTCATAATGCTGTACCAAAAACAACGCCATCTATAACAACCCTTGCTGCATTTTGTGCAACGTACGTTATGCAGCCGGCACAGACATACTTCACAAACTTGAAAGATGGCAGGTCAACCGAACCAGCTTACCTTGTCATTACAAAGTATATCCTAATGATACAGCACATAAGCCCATTTTTTGTTTATACCGTACCTAGGGATTTCTCTATACTTGGTTTAGTTCGTTTCACATTTAAGCATAAATATTATGTCCAGACTATTGCTTAAACTGTATTTTTTCATAAATCGTGTCAATTATTATTTTAATTAAGTTAAATATTAATTTTAGTAATTAGGTAGCTTACATTATTAACACCTTTTTATTGACCTTGTTCTCCAGGCAATACAAGCTAGTAAAACTGCTTCTATTGACTGGAGAATAACATATAAAAAGTGGTCGGATCTGCCGGAAATTCGATCGGTACGATCTTACCCTATTGCCGATATTACCCCAACGCACCTGACTAATATTTTAGGTATATTGTGTTATTGCACTCCCAGACCTCCACCACGAAATAACTAGTTGCATAGAGAAGAAAAAACAGCAATGAACGTCCCTTGTTTCAAAACCACCCCACACGCGTTCCGCTAGTAAGTCTAGAGAGCTTTATGCGGAATACCACCTCAGTGAGATAGACGCAAGACCTAAGTTATGGATTTACTGAAACCATACCCCTCCCTACTTCATTAACTCGTCCAACGTCCACGTATTGCATAATTCATTAAGCCATAGTCCAAGTGACGACCAGTCGTAATCAACCAACCGCACGAGGATCCCAACTGTCCCCTATCTCGCTAGTGCTACGCTCGAATTATTTTGCTTGCTGCTATTATAATACAGGAGGGTTGGTGAAAAACTTTTTAAAAATTTAGGGGTTAACGGTCAGGTATATGCGCGTTTAGTTTCACGAGTTCTTCGAACTTGTCATTTTTCCTGATTCTCCAGCTGCCAACTGGTCTCTGCACAGGGCTCAAGATCTTTGGTAGCAGTAGTAGTTAGTCCTTCCTCTCTGTTACTAGAAGATTGTCTTCTCCCTTCTGGATCAGTGTCCAAGCTTGACATCCATACATTAGTAAGGGTCTAGTGACCGTTTTATAAAAAATCGAAATTTGGAACATCTAAAATTAATAATTTTCTAAAAACACATTCTAGAACCAAATTAAAAAGCATGGGAGACAGGGCTTTACCTTGCTTAAGCCCAGTAATCATATCAAAGAAGTCTGTAAACTCATTTTCGACTCGAACCGTCAGCTTTCCTTGGTTGGTCCACTTGGATCATATTCGATCATAACTTTTTGGGGATATCAAAATTTCTATCTATTTTAGATAGGGCATTTCGATCAGTACTATCGTAGGCTTTTGTGAAATCTACAAACAGCGTATAAATACTCACATATTCCTATTTCTTCTCCATGTGTTTGCCCGAATTTCGGTAAAGTCATTTGGTACCTAGTACAGGGTAACGACAGAGTGTAATTCCGTCAAAAACAGCTACGATAATAAAGGAATCTTAAACCAACATACAGGATACATTAAATTATTATTGCGTATGTGTTTGCTGTGCGATTAATGTGCTTTCTGCGGCGCAACGTTACGATTACCTAGTTTCAGCATCATCTTCATCTTATACATTAAGAATTGTTGGTGTAGGCATAATAAATGTATTTTCTTGTGTTTCGTTGATTACAGTATTTGGTTTCAGGTGACAAATGGATGGTATCCTGCCTCGGAGTCCTGTATCTCACAAAGGGTCTTTTCTATCGAGTAGTGCCCGCGGACCAAAGGGTGGACGAAGCTTACGCTGGCGTATTTAGGTAGTAGTTGAAACCAGTTACAAGATTACTAAAATTGACCTTTATAAAACATTATATTTATTCTCATTAATCCTGTGGTTGCATACGCAACTGGAGACGAGTGCTGTCCAATGATTATTTTGCAGGTTAAATATGTGTCGAGTAAATGGCCGTTGCAAGGTCAAATTCATACAGTAGGTAGTGTCTTCTGGCTAAAATATACGAGTACTATACTTATGTTTGTCTTTTGCTCTGGAGTATCACAGGTGACAGTTATCATATATCTAGCTTTTTTCTAACTAGATGCGGCTGAATACATAGTATTTTACACAGAGCGGTTGCCATTTGACTTGCGCAACTCAATTACTGCAAGACGCTGATACTCTACGGTTAGACTGGGCGTCAAACTTTTACGGCCTGATGACTGTTTGTAACGTGTGTTAAAGCGCGTTCTGAACCACAGAAGGATCTCAGTGTGAAAAGAACTATCACTCAACCATCTGGACTGACTAAGACAAGCCCAGCTACTGTAGCCATATAGCTACGAGCCCCTTAACAACTACAGGCATGACGGTTACCTTATGAATCTATACAATTTCCACTTACAGATTTCGTCTATGGTGGTGTGGTCAATGGCTAGAGGTGCTGGTTGACGATCGGCTACCGACAGTCAATGGCAAGCTGGCATTCCTTCAAAGCAACCACACGGAGCAGATGTGGCCAGCACTACTGGAAAAAGCCTACGCCAAGTAAGTTCAAATAAATACTTTTACCTAACTTAGTTGGGATAAATATATACAATGTATCTAATGTATATCATACCGTCATAATATTCAATACTAAAATCACATCTCTCGGTGTCATAGTGCTCTACCAATTAAAATTTAATTTAAAACAGCAAAAGTTTAACGTCTTTTAATTTTAAAATAGAAAACTTCTTATAGAATTGTTTAGAAAGAAATTTTTTTTTTTCGAATTTTAGACACCTATTATTTAACACTTTACTTTTCAGACTACATGGGTCCTACGAAGCTCTAAAGTACGGGAGCTTGCTAGACGGGCTCGCAGACCTCACGGGGGGCATCACCGAGTCGCTACAAATGGCCGAGCTGACTGATGCCGAAACTCTGAGGAGTTTGCTGAAGAACACGAGCCTTGTTACAGCACATCATGTGGCTGCTGTAAGTGACTAGACACTTATAATAATACTTTGTTAATTGACATGCGCAATCGCACCGCAATGTACACCGCGTAACGCCACTGATAACGGATAACCATTCTGGCAATTAATTGCAAGACGAAGTCAAGAGCCGTAGGTACGAACTACCATGTAAAAATTTACTGATCGTGACGATCACAGCCGAACGATACGATAAAGGAAAAATTAAAAAACATATTTTAAAACTTTAACCAAAGTAACGCCAGGTTATTACTGCTAGCTTCTGCAAGATATTTATCAGGGAGTTTGTAACATTTGTTTATAGTTAGGTATATTCCTTATAGTTATTAGCGGTAATAATGCATGTTGCAGACGTCTTACTATATCTATACTGTGTTACCTACTGTATATTCCTAAAATAATGGTCGCCCAATCTGGATACCCTAGAATTGACTGATGCAATATCGCTTAACCGCACAGGTTCATCGATTTATGACAGTGATGTTAACTTTGTTATGTTTGAACTTTATTTGTATCTTTATGTTTTCTTATTTACATACTGAAAGCAGAGCGTTTGTATGCAATAAGTTAAAGAAGACATATTTTATAAGACGTTATGTATTGCAAACGAAGTTAAGAGTAACAAGTAACAGAAAGAGAATAGAAATTAGTAAAAACATATAAATTCAGATATATGTCAAAAAGAAACTCAATTTACAAGATGTTCTTACTAATCTAAAAAATAAAATAAATAAATAAATTTATACACACAGAGAACAAAATATTATTTTATTCAATTGCATTCATGAACTATGGACACCCTCACGTGGTAGACAGTCGTATCTCTATCTTTGACTTATTGGCGTGGTCCCAAAGTTCTCTATCTGGTGCCATGTAGGCCCACCGTGGCGAGTTTAGCCGGCATATCCCGGTAGGGTTAGGTAAAAAATCGACCAATTTAAGTTGGCGTATGAGTTTACCACTTTTGAAATCACTCAGGAAAATTCATCCACATGTCCGCATCGCGATTCATCAATTAAAGGTATTTCAAAATTAGAAATTTGTTTCAGGCACCCGAAGACAAAATTCCCGAACTACAAACGGAAATGAACTACGTCGTGTTAAATGTAGAGCAGGTAAACAAAGACGATTCAATTGAATCGAGAAACTACAGTATAAAATACGAGTACCATAATGATTCGTTATTACGAATAAAGACGACGATTAATATAATTTTTGTGGACATCTAAAAAATCCTACCTACTATCCGCAAGGCCTACAGTGAAAAGTTTAACTGTAGCATAGGGTCCAACTCTATGACCATCAGATTCATAGCAAAGTTTATGTTAGGAATATATACACAGACAGATAACGAAGTGGTCCTATAAAGGTTCCTTTTTTCCTTTCGAGGTACGGAGCCCCAAAACGGGTTGTGTTTCTAGAACCCAGACTTGACTGATTACATCTCAAATACCGTTTCAAACTGTCCGAACCCGACTAGCTTAAGTGTAGTAGTTGTATGACAGCCTAGTATATTTTCAGGTTGAAAGCACAAAGGGTCCTGTACACGTTTTGCGCTTGCGCCGACCACTTGGCATTGGAGAGGTTCCCGTTCCCTACATCGTATTAAACCCAGAATCGTAAGTCCCGAACCCTTATCTGCATAAAAATAAAAATGCAAAAGTTCCTGGTAAACACACATTGGCAGTATAAACTCAAAGGACAACACTTCCGTTTTCTAGACGCACCTAATATTCACAAAGATACCTAATAAAATAAAATAATAAATAAAATAATAAACGTATAGCGGTTTTAAGATTGTTGAGGTTAGTACTCTTACACGCTGTGTGTATGTTATGACAAATGGACCACTTTTAGCGAGTTGTAACGGGTCTATAATTAAACAATACTCACAATTCTCTATAGCTGGCACACAATCCCGCAACAAGAAAGAGACCGCTTCATTTCAACACCCAAAGGAATCTGGATGCTGTTCTCCGACTTCCAACGCGTTTTCACTCGAGTCGAAGTCGTCCACTTGGACTCTGAAACCTGTAGGGCAGAGCCGTTCTTAGCTGACAAGGTCAAGTGGCAGATGAAAATGCACCAAGCTGGATGGAAGAGGGGAGTTTCCGCAGGTGGATGTCGGAATTACGTGCGTAAGTACTTTCGAATCAGGGACGGATTGCGCTTCCTTGCCCTCCCTCCGAAAGCTCCCAATGTTGCGACGTCTTACTTCTTATTCTTCAGTCGTGTCAACTATCACATATGATCACTCATGTGAAAGTGAAAGATTAACCAGTCAGCAATTGTGATATCCAAGCGGACTAGTGTGACAGAAAACGTCTTACTGAAGAAAAAAAATCTTAAGCAAGACGTTTTCTGTTACCTTTAACTTTTTTTTTTTTTTTTTTTTTTTTTTTTTTTTTAAACATTGCCCCACACTAGGATTTCTCCTGTATCGTGGGTACAGTTTACAAACATACATGTCACATGCACACACAACCAGACCCGAAACAATTATATATAGATCATACAAATATTTGTTCCGTGCGGGGATCGAACCCGCGACACCTAGCGCAGCAGTCGATCTCTCAACCACTGCGCCAACCGTGCCGTCTTAACTTAGATAAAACATTAATGTTTATTAGTATTCTATTGCACATAATAGATACAAATAAATGTACCAACTCTACACCAACTGTACTGCTACTAGGTGCAACACGTTTATATGTATCAAAATCTATAATATCTAGATATTTGAATAATGAGATAGAGATCGAGTATTATTTATTTTACATTAAAGCAAGTTGTACAAAGTGAAATAAGAACATCGTCTTCATAACATTATTATAGTATGCTTATTATTCGTTTCAGACTTCTTCCACACGAACCCACAAATACAAATAGTTCTAACAGAACCGGACACAGTAATTATATCTCTAAACCAGCACTGCATCATGGAACCCAAAGTAATAGGCTTCAGCATCTATAAAATACCTTCGCCCCTGAACGAAACAGCAAAAGCACTGTTCTTTAGGAAAGTGAAGAGTACCATAAATTCTCAATACACGAACAGTCGGCAAGTCACTCATAGGTAAGTTCTACGCCAAGGCAGTTTCACTATAGTATAATTATAAAACTGATATATTAGCTACGTGGCCAATCCGACCCAAACGCCAATGAGACTAGCAAAACAATAATTGTATGTTTTATTTGGCGACCGACGCGTCGGTCGCGACGGTGGGTTTTCGGTGAAATATTTAGCCAATACTTTCGGCCTTGTCTGTTTCAATTTATAATTATATTGCGTTCTACTGCGATGTGCTTCTATGTGACTCTGAAGGTGATTTTGACCCAACTCATTTCATCCGGTATGAAAGATGAAGGCATTTTATTTGAAACATGTAAACGCATTCTATCTCTGCGCATTATATCCCTTCTATGATGGACGAATTCCGCCCCGAGTGAATTCTTTCAAAAAAATTGAGACGTCTCCTAGACGAAATGCGTTTATCTTTTTTGTAAATTGTTATCTCGGCCGAAATGAGTCAGGTTGAAATGCACCGGACCTTTCTTACTGCGACTATAGCGAAAAGATGAAATAAAACTTTACAAAACACTAGTATCTATTTATAGGTGAGCCATAAAACAAGCGTAGCCTACTTTTCGGTCAATTAGATTAACTTAATTTGGGAAATGTAAACTTTTAAAATCTTCATAGTAAAAACATGTATACCTAAGAGCGGAAGTACAGATGATAAAAAAATGTGATAAGCGTGACCATAATTATCCAGCATATTATATGGAGATTTTTATTCAAAATTCAGGAAGTGTGAATGCGCATAGCGAATTCAAAGCGATTGTAAAGAATCCTTATTCGAGTAGTTCAATCAGCGATAGATACACTGGAATAACTATTGTGTTAATTTCATCGGAATATGGATTATTTGTCTTATCTCTTATAATTACATCTTTGATTGTACTTGATACTATATTCACGACTCTTGCTCTACAATCCTTTTGCTGAGCCAGATAATGATTATCTGAGTTATTTTATTTTATTTGGACAACTTAGCAGTTCCATTGTATGTATCCGATGTTACTGGACCTCTACTTAATTAATTTTAATAAAAAACCAACGGTATTTTTTTATTCAGATCACCTCTAGAAGCGAGCGCTTTCATCATAATGCCAACAACATTTGAACCACGCGATGAAGCCAACTTCACTCTTAGAATATTCTCGAACAAACCAATCAAGATGAAGGTGCTGGACAATCCACCGAAGATGACTAAGACAGCTGTAGTGAAGGCACCTCCAGTGGTAGAAGTAAATAGCTTCGCACAGTACGAGGCCGTATTTCTACAACTAGCCGACGAGCATAAAACTATAGATCCATTTGAGCTGCAGGAGTTACTCGATGCGTGTCTTCCAAATGATTACATCAAGAGTTGCGCTTCGGTAGACACTTGCAGACAAATAGTTCTATCTCTAGACGTATCCTTTTTTATTCGAGGTTCCAATTCGACAAATCATCAAAACAAATCTTATTCACTATTTCCTAGGAAAATATATACTTATTTTAAAAAACACAAATACCCCACAGAAAGATTTCTTATAAGTTAGTAAAGCATTACGCTTGAATGCAAGGAATAGATAGGCAGAGGTGCTGATTTGAAATTTTCCTAACAGAAAAACCTATTGTCTTTTTGCTGAATACACGTGTTTCTCTATAAGCATTTGAACACTCGCTGTATCGAAGATATTATAATAAGCATGTATTGCCTAATTTGACTTTATAAGTTAAATGCATGAAATGTTGATGAAATTTCAATATATAACAACATAAGTGAAGAATATTTAATCTTACATCCTTCCCTTCTGAAAGCGTTAGAGTTACAAATCCAAAACGATCGTATATATGTATATATATATATATAATAAAATGGCTTTATTTTGATTACGATAGAGTCCAAATTCATGCTATTTATAAGGGGATCAGTTGCCTTATATTACATGAACCCTTTATAAATAGCACACTCACTGTACCTAACTGCTTTAAACACATTCTTAAGTCCTTTTTGATAACTCAATGTCACAGTTTCTCAACCTTCCTTTCCTTAACAAGCACTACAGAAAAAAGGCACAGGTCGTATCTCGCTGTCAGACTTCAAAGACCTTATGTGCAGCTTGAAGCATTGGCAGCTAGTATTCAGAACGCACGCTAGAGACAAGATGGGAGTCCTACGAGCTGAAAGGTTCCGCGACGCACTCCGTGACGTTGGCTTCATAGTGCCCGAGAAAGTAATGAACCTACTTGTGCTAAGGTATATGAGGAAGGACGGCATGCTGAGGTTCGGCGACTTCGTTTCGGCTGTGATGCATCTACACAGGGCTTTTGGTAAGAAATAATACCATTTCATTCTGAGACGAACATCAAGTGAAAAATTATCAGCATCCAAAAGTATTGAATGAGCCAGTTTTAATTCAAACGATATTTCGGATTATCAACAAATAGGAACTCAAATACAGTAGTTGAATTAGTTACTTTGGTACCTATGAAATTTAAAGCACGCTTTTCTCTTCACAGAAATCTTCCACAAAGGCAATAGTCTTCGAACGGAAGGCGTTCAAATGAATCTAACAGAGGTAAGCATGCCCGGTCCCTTGAACATAAATACTTAAAACAATAAGTGAGAAAAATAGAAGAAAAAAAAAATTGTCAACAATAGAATTTTCCATGTATATTCGGAAGACTGGACTGAGTAATTTGGGAGAGACCTTTGTCTAGCATTTTACTGTGATTGGGAAGAACAGTTACTTCAAACAACTAAGCCTATTTACGGATTGATGCTACAATATAAACGGTGATGCATTTAGTTTAAAAAATATATGCCTGAATCGAAACAATTTGCGTTATGCTCACCAAATATCATTATTCGCATTAGCAAATTTGAAATAAACACGAAATATAGGGAATATTTTGAGACGATGGAGAGGTATATCATAAGGGGCCATCCATTAATCACGTGATGTTTTTTAGCATTTTACATGCTTCATTATTTTATCAGGCAATGTGTTATTGGGTTTTCTGTGTAGAAATTACACCATTATCATTAATAATGCGTATTATCGAACAGTGCACGGCATATTATGGAAATGAGTTATCCCTTATTAAAAAAAAAAAAACCAAAAACGGCATTTTCCAAATTTGGGTATACAAATAGTACCCGTCTGCCTAATCCTTGGCGGTATACACACGTAGTGCTAATGTATATCACTGTCTGGGTCCCGCGCATGTCAGGTAGGTGTCTGTCTTTTACAACGTACGATTTTGGTATGTTTTCAGTAGCGAATCAAACACTGAGAAAAAGTTGCATTAACATAATGACGAATAGGTAGTTTATAGAATAAACTCCGATTTAATGAAATTTTAATAGTCAATAAGTTAAATTGATGAGTATTGTAACATAATACGTAAAAAAAATACGTTTTTAATGAACAATCAGATTATTCACATTTATTACTCTAATAATTCGACATAAAACATCTATCTATTCCACCCGTATTAATTTATCTTAAATTGAATGATTGCCCGACACATTATTTAATTTAATTCAGGATCGCGTGATCGGGAGCTGTAAAGAACCCTTTTCCCCCACTCCTTTAGTGAATTGGATTCATAGGGTCTGTTGCGAACTACGCTCAGTATTTGCTTCAGAAGGCGTTATCGTCCGGACAGGAACGGTCCAGACGATAACGTCTTCTCCCCATATAGTACTGAAAGCCTTTGGTGAAACTGCAAAGGCACTGTGTGTTTGGGAAGGGTGTGTAATATATGGTATAAAATTACAAATGTATTTAAAATTAACAATAAAATTATATAATTTCATTTCATATAATTTTAGTATCGTTATATACATATAAATTCCGTAATTAAACGGCTTGATTGATTTTGATGATTTTTTTTAAGTGTTTATGGTGTCTTTTGGACAGTTCTTAGCTACAGTTGGACCTGGTAGGTGGTAGTTTATTATAGAAATATAATAAATTATTTCGATATGGCATTATTTGATGTTTTTCTCTACAGATAGTTGTTCCAGGTCTGAAAAATACAGGGTATTAATATTTAATTTTGTTTATGGGTCGGTTCGATACAGGGGAAAGACAAACAAAACTAAAAAAAAACGTTTAAGTAAAATTAGCTGACTTCGTACTACCTAATATTTATTCGGGATATGTGTTCTAGGGCTGTATGTATCTTTATTTATAATATATAATATATAATAATATAAGTTTATTTTATTTGTACTTATTTATTAAAAAGGTGCATTCCACAATTTGTCCTGATAAAGTCGAGTCTTAATATTAATTCGATATTGGTCTCTTGTAGGATTGTTGCGGGTGCTAATTACGATTCTTTCGAAATCCAATATGACCGATGTGATGATGGTGCTAATTACGAATATGACTTCTATTTTGAAATCCAAGTTGATCGAAATGCTTATTTTACAATCTTTTAATTAACTTGCAAAGTTTGTATGTTAGTTTGTTTAGGTCAAATCTTGCAAGCTGAATTAGAATCACTTTCTCGTATCCTACGGAGTTGAATTTTTACGTGTTTAGTTTCGATGACAATGTATTTTTATGGTAAGTATGACCTGAATCGACATCCAGGATTAGCTCCCGATAAAGGAACTCTTCAACGATCATCAGCACAGATATGAAATTTTATGTACACATTTTATTATGATAGCCGGTTTTAAGTTTTACCATGACATGGTTGCTGTACTCACAGTTGGGTCCTGACTAGAGAACCCCTCAATAGTTAGCAGCACAGACATGAAATGTCTTGTGAAATGTGTGTATAAGCAATCAATTATGATAACACCATGTCGCCATGACATGGCAACTGCACTCAAGGTTGGCTTTTAACGAGGGAACTCCTCAACGGTTAACAGCACAGACGAAATTTTGTATATTGTGATGAAAATTGCATAGATTTATCAAGAAATATTTGTGGTTAAGTAGCATGTAACAAAACGTTCATCTTCTATATTATCGGTTAGAGACCTAATTAGAGAGGAAGTTGCTTATAATGTTATATTTATTTATGAATTGAACCAGACGACAACACATTACTTTTTCGAAAATTTTCTAAAATATTGATATGAGTGTGATAGGTCTATAGGTAGTTTTTTCGCGTACTGAGAACTTTCAATTTTTCAGGAAAAACGCCGTCTGTGATGGAAATATAATTGTCTGACACACTAACTGTGATATGATTCCAGCACTCAATTTTAGTTTGTGCGTAGAGATCTCATCATACACTACCGACTATTTATTTTTTAAAGATTTTATGTCACGTAATGTTCGATGTCAGAGCATGTATTAAGGAATACATTTAAGTTATTCCTGGTGGGTACCAGGCGTTTTTAAATAATGGTGTTTAACTAAACTAACTTAAAGCAAATGCTACATGCTTTTAGTATTTTATTATATTTTAAATTTTGGGATCGTAAGTCTTCGTTACTTTTATTTTTTTATGAGACACATTATTTTGAGTTTCCTTTTATAAATGCAAGATTATTTTATACCGTTACTAATCCACTTAGGAGATGTATTATTTACATAAATTTTAGTTTTTCTTAAGAAGAAACATAATATATAGAACAACAAGAAGCTTTCGTGAAAAATATTAAAGCTCTCGTTTGTGTCAGAGTTGTCCAGAACATCAACCCACGATAGATTTCCTATTGATTCTAGAAACTTGTTAACGTTGTCATTTGCAGGTTTTATTTGCGCGGCATAGATACGTACTTCACCAGCGCGACCCGACATTTACTAGAAACGCAGCTTGTATTTATTTACGATCAAACCAACGCCAATAAGCAGTCGCGCACATAGCTTTCGCCGATGCGTCGCAAAAAACATTTAACTATAAGTTCGCATATCGTTCGGCGTGCGCATTATTCAGTGGTGGCTCTTGCACTGGGTTTATCGTACGTCTCGCTCACTCTCGAGGTCACCGTGTCCGCGCGGAGCATATTTTTCCTATCAGATAAGGTCGCAGTAGATAGACTCGTAGCGGGCTCCTTCGTAGCAAGCGTTTTCGTAGCAGATAAATGTCTTGGTAATCGTATACCGCTCAGCATTCTTATTTTTGCAAAGCTTTTCTCCTTGACTAATGAAATTTAATGTTTAGTTAATGTTTAGAATCACACGCATCGGCCGTTTATTTCCGCGCTAACCAGCGCGCGATGCATGTTCGTCGCTTATACATATTATCAATGTTACAGTGAACCCGTCCTCCAGTAGTGCAACAATACGCACTGTACCATTAGGTCCGCTTATTGAGATGGGAACGGTTTTTAGTAACAGTTTACAGCTGTTCATTTTTATATGAGTTATTATTTCTATAGCCGAACTATCTTTAGAATCAGTGTTAGAGACGGTATAATGAAAACTCACAGTTTCAAACTTATTGTCTTGCTTCGTTGTCCTCCCATAAACATGGTTATTCATAGTTTCCGGGCGACTAGGGCGGCGTGAGGTATCGGGGAGAGTGCGCTGGCACATACCGCTGTGCCACGTGTTTAGCCATGCGTCGATGGCAGGCGCCGGTGAAAGTTCGGTCAGTTAAAGAACTTTTAAATATTATTTGGACGAAATGTAACACGGTATAAAAATTATTATAGTTTCTTTTATTTTCAGGTTTAGTATATACATAAAATAATGGTGTACATTACCACTTACAGTACACACCCGTTACCACTATAAAAATAAACTTAACTTTCAGCCAGGATATCATTAAAATGTTCTTAATCTCCAGGCCAAATTTGAAAAGTCTCCAACCTTTTTTAATGATAATAATTTAAGTATCTGTAGTCATATAGAACAGATGAAGATAACATAATTATCTACTTCGATATACCTTTACCTAGACGAATAAGAACCGAAAAATATTATATATTAATAATAATTAATATATTATTCAGAATACATGATTTTAATTTAAACTCCTGATCTGCTCACCACCCTGTATTAAATAATAATGTTACAGACATACATATTATATAGCTATATTTATACAGACTAGAATAACAGATTCATTTCTAGAAAGCGTTTTAAATCCTACCCAACTAATTATTTGTCTCCTACAAACTACCTGTTAATAATATGCATTGACTTCGAGACTGGTTATTCATACTTCTCACAAAGTTTTCCTGGAAAGCCATACGTGCGCCACTTGGATTTTTTCCCCTGGTAAAAGTATATTACTAATGAATTTTTGTTTTGTTTACAGTGGCTGAAGAATGTTTTCATGTGTTGAAATTGAATAAAAACTACAGTGTTTGTGTTTTATTCGCTAAGAAAAAGAGGACTGAAGATTATAAATGAATGATTATAGGAAAGAATTATTTTTTACAAGATTTTATAGTGATTACACTAGATTAATAAAAATATTTTTGGATATATTTACATAACCAGTTTTGCGGCACCTTTGCAAATTATCATACCTCTTAGTTTGTACTACCTAGGTACTGAATAAAACCTGCACATAAATAAGTTGATTTGTAGAATATATCAAGTACCTGTAAATCATTAGTATCATGCTCATATCACGATTGTGATGCGGTTTATATAAAAGTTTTTGGTATCCATTTACTTGTCGTGAGATATTGTTTATAAATGAGATGACATGAATTATATAAGTACCTATTTTAAAATATCTCATAATATTATGTATATCTTGTGCGGTATTGTATTCACGAAATCAAAAAAATATCAGAACTACACATCTGGTTTTTTTTAGTCTGCATTTATCTATTTAAATTAATATTGTCAATGTAATTTTATCAGGGTCAGTTATTATTTACTGTATGTTTTATTGTATTTATTTTAGTCATTATATATCCAATTTTTATTTATACACACCCATATATATATATGTATTGTTTATGTAGTTTATATTTATGTTGCACCGCGAACTACCCTTTCTCTTTTTTCCTGTTACTCTGTCCATCCTAAGGTTGTCTGGCAGAAATCGCCAAATGCGATAAGACCGCCCTTTGTACATCTCAATTGGTTTTCATTTTGTATATTTTTTATGTTTCTAGTGTGCAATAAAGTGTATTATATTGTATTGTACTGATATATGTGTTTTCCCAATAGGCTGTTACTAATAGTTTAGTTATACAATAAGTTACAATGTCATAATAGTTGTAGTGATGTTCAACAAGCTACAGTCCCACTTTTGAAATTGATAGTTGACCTTAGGATATCGATAGTCTCATCGATAGTATCGATTTCGCTAAAATACTATAAAATATACGGTACGGTAATAAAATAATATACGGTAATAATAATAAAAATGTATTTGCTTTATACTATCGATAGTGTTGCAGTCAATAGTGGTAACGCAATCGATAGTATCGGTAGTATTAGTATTTTATAAGTGTCTACTATTGACACTCGACACTAATTACGTGTGATACTTTATAATAGTACTGCAAATCTATAGTATTATCTCATTTTGCGCTATTGGTACTATCGATATTCAGACTACTGGTGGAATATTGATACTCGCCTATCGAGTGGCATCACGAAATACCTAGTAGGTATATGTATAAAGTTCAGCATATTTACAGCATATTTACGGTATTCAAATAGTATCTACCTATTATCTTCGACTTGATTCGGCAAAAGTATTCAAAAATAGTGTGGCAGGCACAGGTGTCCAAATTGCACAATTATTTAAACATTAAATAAAACAATGAGTACCTATTTGGAATGTGTAGGTATTCCGCTCTATATTGACGTCTTAGTTCTTACAGTGTAACTGACGCTGACTGTACCTAGTTAGGTTACTCGCAACATTATAAATACTCAGTGCATTTAGCTCTTACTTTAGTTAGATTTAATTTGTTAGTGTCCTATAGTCGGTTGGTTGAAAATACAATTGCCTATCTACCCAATGCTTTCAAGTCATAACTCACGTTATTGTTTCTTTTTTAATAAAATTGCATTTTCGACCCCGTCTTTTTGCAACACATGCAACACGATGTGTTGTATGTATGTACGAAGCCTGAGTCATAGCCTGGAAATCTACAGAGTCACTCTCAGTAACAAGTAACACAATCACAAAGTTCAGTAAGTAACGTAATTAGATATGATTTTTAATTAATTTTTCATTGAGTAGTACCTATTTATTTCCAGTCCATGACGCCATGGCCAGTGTCTGAATAAACAAGTGCTTTTTAAGGACACAATATTACTGCAACGATCTCGCTTGACTCAAAATAATAATTATAATAATATTTTTTTATGTTTAATTGTAAATAATAGCATCGTAAATCCACCGAGTCGGTACATTAGTTTGTTTGAAACACAGAAATTAAAGCATCATGAATAGTATTGTTTGTTTTTGTATGAAATATATTTTGGTTGTCGAATAAATTTTTTAGTTTGATACCATTTATTTTTTGTGACTGACACACCCTATCTAAATTAGATTCTATATAAAACATTATTTTTTATTAATTGACTCATTGGTCCTGATTGCGAGCGCGACTGCTAAGCTCGTCCTGGTCCTGGGTTCGATTCCCGGGTCGGGCATAGTGATATTGGGTTTTTCTATATGGAAATTCACAGTAGCAGCACGGAGTCAGACAAGGACAAATAAATACAAGTGGAAATGCCAATACCCAGCTGGTAGCCCCATGTGAGGGGAATTTAAAAAGTCAATTATAAATCTTTGGATCATTAGTATTACTACATTTGAACCCGTTATTAATCATTTGCGCAGCTTATGGTATAGCAGAAGCTATCAATAAGCTTCTATTGAAATCAAGAACAAAAGACGTCGAATTATATTAATTCCTTGATTACTTAATTAATCATACTTTTAATAATACTCAAATATCTTGTCTAATACTAAACTAAGGATATTTATTTAAGGATATTTTGAATAACAACATTTTAGTTCCTTTTTTTTTATTTCATCTAAATACTTCATAACTACTAAAACATATACAAATTCTAAATAATTCAAAACTACATAATATTAATATATTAATAATACTTTATTACTCAACTAACAAATAAATCTATGTACATAGATGTCCTACATACTACAAAAATACAAGTAGATATAATTCACATTAATATGGGTTGAACAAAATTTCAAATTAGAATTATTTTATGTTGTAATTGCATACAAAAGTTAATTTGCAAAATGCTTTATAAGGGTTTTACATGCCTGACATTTCGTATTAATGACCTGTTCCACCTCCAATAGTTAATTAAAGGGTGCATGTGACATAATCACAATGTCCTATGCTCTCTTTCATGTAAGGGAGCATGTGACATAAACTCAATATGTCACATGCATCCTTTTAGCTATCGAGGGCTGCATTAAAGATAAGGTAGTATGAAATACCACTTCCCCTATGTATTTAAATCACTTGATTTGAATACATATGGGCTATGGTATTCCCTACTCATACCTTTGCTTGAACAGGCCTGAGATCCAATTTATTATATAGTTGAGCTAGAATCTTTGTGCATATTTCAGAAATATGTCATCACAAATCCCATTAAGTAACACAAACTAGACAGAATTTATAATCTGTTGAGCCTGTATTGGGCCAGCGTGTCAATTACATTCAAAGTACAAAATTGTCTGAGTAGTGCTACAGATGTCCCATCAGTATCAGGTTATATCATGAATAGATCATAGTAGAGTGCAGTAAAAATTTTGGAACAATGTTTATATACAGAAATAGTTACCCCAGAAATTTATTATTGTATAAATATAAAACTAGATATGTTTTCTTCCTTCACTTTTATGCAACTATTACTAGCATTAATACTAATTGAAATTCCGATCAACCCACACAAATATATGTTACTAAAAAATAAATAAAGAATTACTATATTCATTTCTTGTCTTCTGACTTGTGTTCAATATCTTCGCTGGGATCTGTAGCTGCTTTGTGAAGTTCATACAGTTGCATAAGTTGTTCATCTGTCATGTGGTCTAAGATTTGTGGGTCTAGGTATTCCCCAACTTTCTTTTTCTTTGCTTGTTGTAGAGGTTTCATTTGTTTTGCCAGAGTTATTGCATAATCCTGAATCAAGAAAATGAAAATTATTATGAAGCCAGTGTGTGAGTGAAAATACTTGTGTATTCTCTAAGAATCGGTGAATAAATTGATTTCACATAGTACTCTAGTGCATAGTTCTGCTTTCTGATGTTTTTTTTAAATCTTAATAGATTTAATTATTTTAATATTAAAATTTGATAACATGATAAGTGTAGCATATTGTAAAAGCAGATGGAGTTAGATTAAACCACCTGATGATAAGACCCATATACAGAAGACTATCATATCAGCTCAATTAAACTGAGATGAGGCTTATTGTGTATGTTAAAAATAGAAAACTTGTTAATGTTTGTTTTCCAAGGTTGAAAGCTATGATGAAAATAAAATAACATACTGTCCATTCATTGAGAAATATCTTAGCTTCTTCAGGATTGCATTTCTTATGTCTTTTGAATTCGTCTCTTGCATAGTTGTCACCCATGACGCGAAGCTCTGGTGGAAGAGCGCGATGGACGCGGAATATGAGTTTGTATAGCCGACGTACTCGGAATATATGCTCCGTTGATGACATATTTACTGGAACAAGATTTCATTCAACATTGTATCAGTAAGTATAGAGTACAAATGTAAGTAATCAACAGGTTCGGAAGTCAGCTAAAATCTAAAAAACACCACTAAATTATAAACTAGTAAAGAAATAACATTCTCTCTATGAACAGTTTTACATGGCACCAACTAAGTAAAATGTTAATTTTAATATCTTGTCTCCTTAGCAACTAACATCTCCGCCCCTAGGGCAACCCTTGATCAAGATTTTCCTTCATTAGATCCCGAACAATAAATAAAATAGGACTAGGTTAGCTAGCTGGATAATGTAAAAAAACCGTATCATCTTGGTAAATAGAAGCATACCTGAGATGCGCCCAAACAAACATATATACCAAATACCAAATATACGAAAGGAATTATAAATATTTCCAAGACTTTCTTGTTTGTTACATTAAATCAAAGCCCTACAGTAGAGCAGAACACTCCATACATAACCTCTAAATATGCCAAAAATTATAAATCCATGTCATAACATACCTATTATTTGTCACGAAAGTGTTAAATGGAACATAATATTTTGAAAGGTTCAAAATAATATTCTAAAATCATAATTACTATTCATTTTGCAAAACTAAGTGACCAAAACAATCGATCCAAAAATCATAGACTCTTTATAGCTTTTTTAAACGGGCTATCCATTCTCGAACTGGCCATCTAGCGAATCGCCAAAAGCTGCCATCGACAAATTAATCATATTTGTTTTTTCACAAGTAGACTACGATCGTTCAATTATGTTTTCCAAAACTAAAATGTACTCTGTGTCCAAAACTATCTCATACATGACCGTCACTCCAGATCATTCCTGTCTTTTTTATATAAAATTAGCGATGAATGGCTAGCGCTTGCAATTTAAAATTATTAATTTATACTTGGTTTTACAAGTTTAAATAAGGAATATTAGACTCAACTCCCAGTCCAACCACCAAGGTGCGACTAAAGAATCTTTCAGTAAAGATACATACAGTATCATATATGGTGTAATCTGATTGTAAAAATGCAACCTATTACCCTATGGTGAATGCAGAGGTTCGTAACGACGACAACATCTTGTCCTGAATAGACTATTTTTGTTGTATTTTTCTTTTTTTGGTTAATGAAAATTATTTCTTCAGACCAGCATAATTATTATTTAGTAACATATTTTTTTAAATTTATAAATATATATAATAAAAAAATACATTTATAAATATAAAAAATAGGGACCAACCGGTATCGGGAATAGGGTCCAAGCTACCGGTAGTTAGGGCTCCAGAGACAGAAACCTCCTCACAATACGTGCCGTATCAAGGAGTACCGCTTTCTGAATCAGTCCCTTGACCCAGCCGCCCAACGAGAGCCTCTTGAGATGTTGGTTGAGGCTCTTGGCCATCAGGCCATTGGCCGTCACAACAATCGGCACGACGATAGCCGAATCGACATTCCACATGTCGACAACCTCGTGCGCCAAGTCGAGATACTTCATTTGTTTCTCTTTCTCAGCTTTCACGAGATTCTCGTCATGCGGAATGGCGATATCGATTATCATCGTGCGGCGCGCTAATCGATCTATCACCACTATATCAGGCTTATTGGCTACAATAGTCCTGTCAGTGATGATAGACCGATCCCAGTACAACGTGACATGGTCATTTTCGAGAACTGAGTCGGGCACGTACTTGTAGTACGGTACCTCAAGATCCACAAGTTTGTACTGCAGAGCAAGTTGCTGGTGGATGATCTTGGCCACTTGGTTATGTCTGTGTAAGTACTCGCCGTTAGCCAAACGAGAACAGCCAGATATATGTCTGATAGACTCACCTGGATGGTGACATGCCCGACATATGTCAACCGTCCCGTCTTTCATGATATATCTCCGGTAGTTATTCGTCAAGATAACTTCGTCCATAATTGCACAGACAAACCCTTCGTGTTGCGACTCCGCATAATAGTTTTTAATACTTTTAATTATTATCGAAATTATATGCGTAAATCAAGAAATCTTTAGAAATAAATAGAATGTTCTGGAATAATATTTATGTATGGAACGCAATTTGGAAAATTCCAGAACATTAGTCAGGAACATTCTGGAACCAGGGCAGCGCTCTGATTGGTCGAGCGCTAGCCAATCACATTTTGCCGTTTATCCTATATAAACGGCGCACTTTAGAGATAAGCATGCATTCCTATTCAGTATTCGGCATTGAAACGTTCTTATTCGTATTGTGATCATTAGAAAATAATTTGTAGTCGATCGTCGTGGAACCGAAATAAAAGGAGAACGAAAAAGGCGAGTTTTAATTCATCCCAGTCCCGCCAGTGCAACTGTAAAGGTTACCCGAGGCGGCCTCACCGACACCCCTCACAGTAACAATTTCTGGTCCTTCGAGCCGGATCGGGAAGATTGAAGATAAAAGGATGCCGACCATGCACTCGCCGCTCCGTTCTAGATCTGAGCACGAAGAAACGACAGAGACGTCGACTACCGATTGGTCAACGAATACGCCGACTGAATCAAGGACAGCCGCATCGACTTCCACATGCACCGCACCCCCTGTGCGCCCTGCCGCTGCCACCTCCCCTGCGCGTCCCATCGCCGCTGCCGGCAGGTCCACCGCATCGGTTAGAAGAACAACCCGCGCCGCCGCCGCTGCTGCCGCCGCCGCCGCCGCCGCTACTGCAACCGCCGCATTGCATGCAGACGACGTACATCCCGCTCGCCCTGATGTCAGTACAGCGTCGTCGCAGAGGAAGTTGATGACTGTGACACCGAAGAACATTGGAGGACCACCAGAAGTACCACCGTGTGTTTCTTCGGACACTTTGGTTCCACCGCCCGCCCCGAGGTCAACAACGAAGTCCACGAAGAGGATGGAGTTGGAAGCACGCAGAGAACTGCTGAAGAGGCAGGCAGAAGCCGCACAAGCCGCAGTCGCTCTAGCCCAAGCAGAAGTTGAACTCGTCCAGTACCTATCAGAAGAAGAATTAGAAGACGAGTACGACGTGGAGAAATCGACGCAGGTGGAACGATGGGTAGAGCAGACTACCACCTATGTAGAAGAGCCAAAGCAAATAGATAGAACAATCCAGAAAAGTGAAATTAGAGAATTGGCCGACGCCATCGCTAACGCCGTGAGAACCGTTCAGCCAGCTACGACACTTGCACCGCCGAAGTACGCCTGGGTATTACCGGACTTCAATGGAGCATATGAAGAATGGCTTCCCTTCAAGAGGGCTTACACGGACAGCTCAGCAATGTACAACCAAGTGCATAACATGGCACGGCTCAGAAAAGCAATCAAAGGAACAGCAAAAGAAGCTGTCAGAAGTTTATTGTTCGTGGCCTCCGACCCCGAAGAAGTGATGACCGCCCTCGAGCGAAGATTTGGAAGGCCAGAACAACTTGTGCTCGCGGAAATGGAGAAACTAAAGGAATTGCCACGTGTTAGTGACACACCGCGTGACATATGTGTTTTCGCAAGCAAAGTTGATAACGCAGTGACAACAATAAGTGTATTGAACAAGCCGCATTACTTATTCTCGCCTGAAATGAGTAAATGCATCATTGAGAAGTTGCCACCCATACTGCGATACAGATGGTACGACTACAGCGCACGTAATAGTGAAGATCCTGAACTGATTAGAATTAAGAAATTCCTGAACATAGAAGCCGACTTATGTGGAACATTCGCGCCGCCGGAAACTTCTAGAAAGAGAATTGTGAATCAACGATATCCGGTGCACGCAGCTCGTGACAGTAAAGAAGATGCCACAAAGCCGACGGAAACGCGCAAAAAGTCTTGTGGTAACTGTGGAAAGGAACATTGGATCACCGAGTGCGAGAAGTTCAGAGAAGCAACCACGAACGAAAGGTGGGAAATAGCAAAAGAAAAACACCTTTGCTTCAGGTGCTTACGACGACGACACATAAGGATGAACTGCAGAGGACAAGCCTGCAAGAAATGTAATCGACCGCATCACACAATGCTGCATTCAGATCTCTCTCCACATACAACAGCCTCAGCTCAACAAGAGGAGTCTGCAAGTAACCATTCCGCAGACTCAGAGGACTCGAACACCATCACAAAGCCAGTGTACGTAACAGCAGATGAAACTAGGGTCTACTTGAAAATGATACCGGTAGACATCTACGGCCCGAATGGCTCCGCTCGCGTCATCGCTCTACTAGACGAAGGGTCCACAGTGACTTTGTTGGACTCTGACCTCGCTGCGTATCTGGGAGCCACCGGTAAGCAAGAGACACTCGCCATATCAACTATCGGTGGGAGATTAATTGAAAAAAGAGATTCGCAACGCATGGACCTGAAAATCAAAGGGGCTCATCGGAGTGATAAGAGGACTCTAAAAGGCGTTCGAACAGTAGGAAACTTACAGCTGGCACCTCAGTACGTGAACAAGTCGATCGTCGAGAACTGCAAGCATCTGAAAGAAATGGTAAATGAACTTCTATACGAGTGTGAGAAACCAGCATTGCTCATCGGTCAAGATAATTGGGACCTGATAGTATCAAGGAAGATCTTGAAAGGTAAACCGAACGAACCTGTCGCATCACTGACGAGCCTTGGCTGGGTATTGCATGGACGCTGCAATGACAATATTGCTCCAGTAAACTTTGTCAATCATTGTCGAACTATTGGTAACGAAGAAAACATAGAAGAAATGATCAAGCGTCACTTCGATCTCGACTCGATCGGAATACAACAGCGACGTCCTAGCAACGACGCCGACGGAAGAGCCCTAGCGCTGCTGAACGAGACAACGAGGCAGCTGCCCGAAGGAAGGTATGAATCTGGGCTCCTGTGGAAAACCGACACCGAGACGCTACCGAACAACTACGCCCAAGCGTACAACAGACTGCTTGACGTAGAGAAGAAACTAGATAAAAACTCGGCACTCAAAGAAGAATATGGAAGACAGCTAGAACATTTGCTAGCCAGTGGATACGCTGAGGAAGCTCCAGTCAACTCCACCCTGGGCCGCACCTTTTATCTGCCTCACTTTGCAGTAGTACATCCTACAAAGAAAAAGATTCGCATTGTATTTGATGCTGCAGCTAGATTCGACGGAAAGTGCCTGAACGACGCGCTACTCCCGGGACCCGACCTACTCCAATCATTGTTCGGTGTGCTCTTGAGGTTCAGACAAGGGCCTGTGGCAGTAGTAGCAGACATCAAGGAAATGTTTCTGCAGATACGCATAAGGGCAGAGGATCGTGACAGCATACGATATCTATGGCGCGGTGAAGACAGGAACAAGAAGCCAAAAGAATACAGGATGACCTCCGTGATCTTCGGAGCAGCTTCATCGCCAGCCACAGCTATCTTTGTAAAGAACATAAATGCACAAAGGCATGAAGAACAATATCCTGATGCAGCAAAGGCAATCGTCCGCAATCATTATATGGACGATTATCTCCAAAGCTTCGCGACTGTAGAAGAGGCATCGAAAATAGCAGAAGACGTAAGCACTATACATAAGGCAGCTGGTTTCGAACTGCGACAATGGGCCAGTAATAGAAAGGAGATACTACAACGAGTTGTCGGAGAAGAAAAATCGCCAAGCGTAGTAAGTATCACCAGCAAAGAAGAAAAGACGCTCGGACTGAGGTGGCTTGCGAACGAAGATATGATAGCTTTCAACATCGGACTGAGGAATACCCCGAATGAAGTTTCCAACGGAAACAGAATTCCGACAAAACGAGAAGTCACTAGTGCAGTTATGTCCACGTTTGATCCGATGGGTCTCGTCGCTCCGGTTCTCATTCAAGGAAAAAGGTTGATTCAAGATACGTGGCGAACCGGTACGAAATGGGATGAGACCATAAATGAAGAACAGCATCAACTCTGGTTAGATTATTTAGAACAGGTCAAAACACTGCAGTATTTGAAGATTCCTCGGTGTCTCGCGCCTTCAACGAAAGAAGGACAACTTCACACTTTCGTCGATGCTAGCGAAACTGCATACGCCGCTGCATCATACTGGAGGACAGTCACAGCGACCGGTGAAATCTACGTCACACTGATAGCTGGAAAGGCACGAGTAACGCCAGTCAAGCGTACATCGATCCCTCGCTTAGAACTGCAAGCAGCGCTATTAGGAGCAAGACTGGCCGCTACCATCACGACAGAAACCGACCTAGAAATAACAGAAAGAGTATTCTGGTCCGCTTCCAGCACAGTGTTTCAGTGGATGAAGTCCGACCCTCGACGTTTTAAACCATTTATCGCTCACCGCCTCGCCGAATTAGAAGACTTGTCGAAACCGTGTGAATGGAGATGGGTCCCTACAAGAGATAATCCTGCGGACGACGCAACGCGAGATACACCTAAGGGTTTCTGCAGCGAATCGAGGTGGTTTATTGGTCCCACATTTCTTCAACGTCCCGAGTCGGAATGGCCTGTCAAGAGGTTCGAAGAAATAGAACTCACTGGAAAAGAGAAGAAGCCGCAAGATATAGTTGCTACAGTCAAGACGGAACGAAGATGTGGACTGCCAGAACCTAAAAAGTTTTCAAAATGGACGCGCTTACTTCGAGCGACAGCAAGAGTATTTATGTTCTTGAGCCTGTGCAGAAGAAACAGAGCTCTCACTAATACTGCTCGTCATCAAGACGGAGATTCGAAGCCGTATCAGAAGAAAGGAAAGAAAACGAGTATGCATCAGGGACCGAAAACGAAAAAAGAGTATCTACCAACTCTTATGCCACGAAAACTGGATGGGCGGAAAACAACTGACCCACAACGAGGGGATATAGTGATCATCGCAGATATATCGCTCCCCCGCAATACTTGGCCACGAGGAGAAGTCATCAACGTCTACGTCGGGCCCGATGGAAGAACGAGGATCGTCGACGTACGGACGACGGGAGGCGTGCTGCGGCGGCCTACTTCACGTCTCATTATCGTGGTGCCAGCAGCGTCGTCGCAGTCAAATGTTGGAGTGCCCGATGGAACGCGCACTGGGGGGGAAACTGTTGCGACTCCGCATAATAGTTTTTAATACTTTTAATTATTATCGAAATTATATGCGTAAATCAAGAAATCTTTAGAAATAAATAGAATGTTCTGGAATAATATTTATGTATGGAACGCAATTTGGAAAATTCCAGAACATTAGTCAGGAACATTCTGGAACCAGGGCAGCGCTCTGATTGGTCGAGCGCTAGCCAATCACATTTTGCCGTTTATCCTATATAAACGGCGCACTTTAGAGATAAGCATGCATTCCTATTCAGTATTCGGCATTGAAACGTTCTTATTCGTATTGTGATCATTAGAAAATAATTTGTAGTCGATCGTCGTGGAACCGAAATAAAAGGAGAACGAAAAAGGCGAGTTTTAATTCATCCCAGTCCCGCCAGTGCAACTGTAAAGGTTACCCGAGGCGGCCTCACCGACACCCCTCACAGTAACACTTCGGTTTCCCCAAAGAGATCACCGAAGCGTAGCCAAGATACGGACGCTATGAAGTCTACATCGGGCCCATGAAGAGCCCGGAAAAAGCGTCCGTGTAGCTCCTTGCCTTGCCATACCTCCTTGCGATCATTGGTAGTTAGTACCACAGGTTTGCGCCAGTTCTCGTTAGCCATCGACAGCGGGGTGAGTCCTTTGTCCACTGCGACCACATCTCGATGCATACACACGTCGCTTTTATGGAAATATTCCCTGAGATTGCACACCTCACGGTTGTGGAGCGTCTTAGCATTTAAAAAGCCTCGCCCTCCACATTTCCGTGGGATGTACAATCTCATCACCGACGATCGTGGGTGATGCATCCGATCTGCGGTCAGCAGTTTCCGGACTCTCCTATCCAGAGCGTCTAGTTCAGTCTGAGTCCACTTGAGTATGCCAAAGGAATACATCAGGACTGGCATGACCCAACCATTAAAGGCGCGAACCTTATTGCCACCTGATAAGGAACTTTTAAGAACCTTATTCAAGCGGCCAAAGAAACGCTCCTGTAACGATTGCTTCATGTCAGCCACAATTATTATTATTATTAAGAGAGTATTGGTTCACTGCAAGGCAATTCTTCGTTTCCTTGACGAATCAATATTTTCTGTAGGGTGTCCACATTTCCATCAGTGTCTACCGCGATGGCATTGGGTGCTTTGAGAGACTAGACTGGTCACTTGATACTAAAATTTGGCACAATTTGGCTAGTAATGAACGAATGAATCAAGGGAAAATAAAATAACACGCATTACATCATTATCTTAATAATTTATTCTCAACATTGACACTAAGTTCAACAATCTTGTAGCACAACAGTATAGAAGTACACTCTACCTGTACAAGTGTACATCTTAGCTCATGCTTATGCTAAAAAATCAACTCCATTCCTATTACCAGAAACAATAGAAAATACTACCTAATCGGAAATTGTAACCATTTTTAAAGAGTATAAAGTATATCTATTTACAAGAAATCTAATTAGGATGTAACAAACACTATCGCAAGGTGGCGCTGCTAGATCGTATGTGTAAAATTGACTACAGTATAGTATATAACATTTCCCCTTGTATATGGTACTAGTCGCATTAGAATATGTAAATATAACAAATTTCAATCATAGCGGTGCCACCAAGCACCTAAATGGGAAGTTTCTTTGCCACAAAGTATATAGTGAAAATAATCGGAAGAGTTTATGTAGAAAAACACATTGAGAAATTAAGTCATATACTACTCATGACAACCTTGGAAACAATTGCAACTATAATTTGTTAAAATTAACAGATTAAGTACTAATTATTTGTAAATATTTCGTTGAAACAATACATGAACATTCACACATTATAATACATGAACATTTTTATATAATAACAATATGGAACAAGCGAGTTTATTCATTTGGTATGTATTATGTCGGATTTATGGACAGCTATGTATATATAGATATTTATATAATCTTTCAATTAGATAACTTCCCTGGATAAACATTAAAACTCTTTGTCAATCTGTAACTATTGTATAGATTATGGATTTAGAAAGACCGAGCGCCTTGACATTGCTTTCTAATTTATCGATAGGTATTCAATTCTATTCACATATTATAAATTTATTCTTCTGTCGGTTCTTATTTTTACGTTTTTTGGACCTAGCCTGGTGTTTTGGGCTGGCTTCCTCGTAATACTAAATTTTCTCTTGTATGAAGGGGTGTGCGAGGCAATGGTTTACAGAAGCCCTCTTAGCTGGGTCCAACATGAGCATACGTTCGAGAAGGTCCTTTAACTGTGCGATTTTCTTTGCTTCTGGGACAGGAAGTCTGTGGTGTGGTGGGGCTAGTTCGGCCTGCAAGTCTCTCGTCGGTTTTATACTTGAAATTATAACTACTTTTTCCTGTAAAGAAAATAAACTATTAGTGTGTGTCTATTGGCCCCTTTAAATATTCTAGGTTCAAAGGAGTAATGCCGTATGCGGGAAAGCCTCTTCTGTTGGTTATTCGCCTCGCCATAATTATGCTAGAGAACAAATTATTTATTTATGTTTTGTTATAATATACCTTATGGAATATATTATAATGGAGACCATTATCCAAATTGAATTACGCAACCAGATTACTTTTAAATCTTAATAATTCTTTTTTAACCATTATAGAAGTTATTAAATTGACATGCAAGCAGAAACTTACCCTTTCAGTAATCTTATCTAACTCATGATACAAAAAGTTGCAATTAGCATCAAAATGTTGCTCCTTAAAATAGCCTTTTTTGATAATCTTATTCGGTATCTTTCCCTTCAGATCCATGAAATATTTTAACATTTCATTATTTGATTTTCCACTAAACATGATTTTTCCTGTGGACAATTCGTAAATGGTGCAAGCAGTGGACCACATATCTATACCATGGTCGTATGTCACTCCGAGAATGATCTCAGGGGATCTGTAGAATCGGGACACAAGGTATGGTGTGATTTCATTGTCTGAAACGTGTGACGCTGCGCCGAAATCGCAAAGTTTAAGCATCAATTTGTTATCATTTACGAGAATGTTGTCCGGTTTTATGTCTGGAAAAGAAAGAGCAAATAAGAATTTTGGTTCAAGATAAAAACTGATATTTTAATTGCATTAAAATTTAAGGTTTTATCAAGAAATATTATGATCAGCAAATGCAAGAAACCGTATCCACTAGAAACAGCGGTGACGATTCTATCTCTTGGAAAATAACATGATACATGACGTTGACCATTGACGCAGCTCGGATGAAGCTCAGGGGGCATGCACCCGCCCATTTATTGCATGCTCCTCAAAACCAGTTGATACTATTGAAAAAGGAACCCTGGCAACAGTCTCTTATTTAGGTCTAAGGTTAATGGACATCGGAATGTAGGTGACCTTCATTTCATACCATGCTAAGTACTAAATCCTTGAGAATTCCTTTAATAAAAAGTTAAAATATCTGAACCGTATGTGCCGTCTAAAAAAATGCTAACTACGCACGTGATTTAGACTGATGCCGATAGTCTTTACTATCACTACGATACGATAGACAAGGTTACTTGCCTGCATGTAAAATCCCAGTCTTCTTCAAAAGTTTCAGTGCCAAAAGCATCTGCTGCGTGTAACTTCTGACTGCCTTGATGTGTATCCCGCTATTCTTGCCATACTTCTTGAGCACCTCCCTGAGGTTCATAGACAGAGGTTCCATGACCATGCACAAGTGCCTCTTGTGGAAAAAGTGACGGAACAGACGAAGGCAATGGAACTTATCTTCGGGATCTGCGTCGTTCAGGCGTTTGAGAATCTCCAACTCGCGAAGGCCAGTCTTATGCCTGTGGTATGAAGAATTTAAAGTTATTTATTTATGTTCTATTAATTTATATGCATATTTTATGTATTTTAGACCTAGCATAAAGATACTAGATCTTTATGCTAGGTCTAAAAATATTATATTGGCCATAACAGAATTTCTTTCTTTTTATGAAAGAGCCTGTTCAGGCGTACACAACGCTGTGTAGTAGAAACGGTTATTGTGTAAGCTAGGATCAATAGATGCCAAATATTATCTTGACCTCGATTAACCAATTTTCTTTTTCTTAGTCTCCTTCTTCTATCGTGTCAATGGTTAAACACTATATTTTGGAAAGGAGTGTGGCCAGTTGAATTGCATTTGGTGGGGCCGCGTTAAGATTAAGGTATTCAGGCTCAAGAGACACACAAGCAAGTGCGTCATCGTTTGTATTGGGGCCCCACAATCACATCCGTTAAGACGTGGCTTCCTAAACCTCCATTTACACAAAATCTGCTGACAACAAAAAACTTGAATGCGGAATCGGTTAAGCGACTTTCACGAGGTAGGTCAAAGTAAGTCTTGTTGGGTCAAAATTAGGAGGTGTGGGTATTTCAGGTGTGGGTATTGTTATTTTTATATAATCACAGTTTGCATCTGGTAGCAGCCGGGTCGTTGTAGCTTGTGTGGTTCGTAAGAAGCTTCATGTATTTTTGTAAGTCAACTCGTAAATACTCTGCGGAATACTCACATAATCTCGTTGTTCCTGATGATCTTGACGGCCACGTCACTGTTGCCGCGGGCCTGGTCTCTAGCGCGTACTACATTTGAGAACACGCCCTGCCCCGTGTAGCCATACACTGTGTATCTGTTGTCCAACGTCTCCCCGATACGCACTCTGTGGTAGATATAAAAATATAAATAATCGAGAGCAGTAATAGCGAATCCCCACTCTTGCTCCGATATTGAATTTGGGAAAGCCCGAGTCGAAACTAGCAACCACGGTTTTAAGGAGTGAGCGGTTTAACCACGGTTATTATATAAAGAGGATTGAGTAAAGAAAGTCTTACCTATAGTATCCTTCAGCGTCGTCCCAATTGTCAGTCAGCGACGGGTTTTCAGCAGCATTCTTGCTTTTAGGCTTCCCGGCCGTCGGCGTCTGTTTTAATAGATCAAAATTAGACTATAATTTACAACTGAACGCAACAAAAACATTTTAAAAATTGTATTTTGAATACATTTTATTGCGTACTACAATCAGTTTCTGTAGTTGGTAAACAGAATAACCAAAGTCAATATAATATCACTATAATTCTATTATAGATTATTTTTACAGAAATAAATCTCGCACACCTTAACTCCGACCAAAATCGCTTGTAGGGAACTCGCAGTCTGCAGGAACTACCGAAATTGAATGTAGACTTAAGTTTCAAGGTGAACTCGCACGTACACATATATGTCCTAAAAGAATCGACCGCGTTCAATGAACGTGTATATCACGCAATGATAATATGCGGATGACGTTATTCGTACGAAAATCTTTACCTTCTGATTTTTCCGACAATTCGGCGCATTCACCTATAAGATTTCATACAAAAAGTTCTAAAATACGATACTCACATCAACACTGTCAAAGTTGTCTTGATCAGCAAACATATCCCATTCACCACTTTTGACCGACTTCTCCAACTTGATATCAGTCTTCGTTTCATTTTGTATATTCCTTATCAGCCCACTTGTATTACTCTTATCAGTTTTCGATTCTTTTATTTCCTTTTTGTCTTTGGTGTCAGTCTCATCTTTCAGTATCCGCACCTCTGGTGTTTCGGAACCTACTCTGATGCTGTTTTTAGGCTCAATTTTTGGTTCCGGTGTTGTTTCTGGTTTTGGTGGTGACGTGACTGGATTCTCCTCGGATTTATTACTGGCAGTTTCACCACCGAGTCGCTGTAAAAATGATATTAACAACGTGTGTGAGAATTGCTAATGTTCTGAAAGAATCCCCGTTGCATACAAAGGTACGTTTATTTAATACGTTTTTTTTTTATACACACTGGTGTCGCGCCGACGCAGCCTAAGGTTGTTATAAGTTGTCGTCAGTTTTATTGTTTGCTATGTGCCTTATGTTGGCCGGTATACGGGTGACTCTGGATGTTTGTCTTACGAGTTTCGATTAGAGTTCTTTATTTATAGTAGCGTGCTATTAATTGAATGATCTACCTTCATAAGCTGCTCTCTTTGTTTCCGCCTCCTTTCAATGATCTGCTCCTCAGTTTCCTCTTCATCATCAGTGTTGATGGATATGTTCAGTTCTTCATCGCTAGAACTTGGTACTATTTGTGCCACTTCACTTAGTGAATTCTGCAAACAAAAATAACATTATATATTTTTTTTTAGAAATAATGCAAACATTCTTGGTCCTATGAACTTCCCAATACACTTGGAATAATAAACCATAAAAAAACCTTAACGGAAGTTAATATTTTACACTTCCCTACAATAAAGCTTATAAAATGCTTAGTGGCCAGATTGATAGTAGATGCCTATTGTTCTTTACCTTACGGGCCCGGAAATCGGGTCGAGGGAATGTATCTCGCCTGTCTATATTACGATCGCGCGACCGTCGCTCGCGGTCTGTGAGTTTGTGGTCGCGTCGCATCGGCGGGGACCGCTCACGCGACCTTCGATGTGTTCTCGAGATATCCCTATCCCCTCTTCGTCTGATTTCTGATGATCGCCGTTCTCTTTCTCTTTCTCGCTCCCTGTCGCGTTCCCTTTCTCGGTCCTTAATCTCCCTTTCTCGCTCTCGCTCCCGTCTTTTATCCCGTTCCTTCTCATCTACCTTTCGACGCTCCTTTTCCTTTCTCTCTCTATACTCTCTTTCTTCTAACCGCCGCTCCATTTCCTTTCGACTTTCTCTATTTATTATCTCTCTTAAATCTTCCTCTTGTCTCTTCGCTTTATGTTTCTCTCTTTCAGTAGAGCGATCTTTACTGGATTTGTGTTTACTGCTTCTTTTATGATCATGATCCTTATCTTTTTTTGATTTTTTAATAACTGGTGACCTGGTATCGTCGTTAATACAAATAACTTCATTCGATTTGTCATCTTTACTTTCGTCATCACTCTTTTCTGAGTAATACGCGACGAGCCGAGCTTGAAGTAGCTCTTTCTGCTTCATAAGTTCCTCCAGGTTTAAGTCATCTTCTATTAGCGTCAGCTCAGGACTTGCACAGTCTTCTTGGTAATTCTCAGTCTCGGAGTTAGAAGATATGATTTCCAAAGTTTCTGGTTTTAATTCAACTTTTCTAGTGTAGGTTGTTATTTTCACATGAGATTTGGTTGACGCGTCGCCATTTTTATTAGGTTTAGGAATAGGAATTTTCACAGGTGCTCGTATGACCTGCTTTATTTGTCCAGACTTCTGCATCAATTCTTCAACATCTGATAAAGAAGTTTCACTCTCTTGTTTGGGGCTCTTATGCTTCTCCTTCTTAGATTTCTTTTTCTTCTTATATACTTTATCGATATTCTCCTCTGACACACGCTTGTGTTTCTTGTGCTTCTTACTTTTCTTTTTCTTCTTACTTTCGTCGTCAACACTTTCACCATTTGTAGACTTCTCTGTCTCCGTTTTCTTTCTGTGAACAAAATAATCGTGCCTATACTTACTAGTTCTTTATTCGGCGTTTCCTGTTCCGAGTCTTTTTCCTTCGCAACATATCGAACAACTCTGCAACGTTAGATTATAACATCAGCAAAGTCTCGTTAATTGTTTCAGTTAATATTTTATTGTAGATTACGAGGCAACGCATATTATAGATTTAGTGATAAATAGAACATTGGGTCATTATAATAAGTTATTTGGTTGACCTGTACTAAACACCCCTAAATAGCTAGCCCGGTCACCTCAATACTGTCTTTTAATTATTTAATTAGGAATTAATTCACATCAATCGTTGAGATGATTTAGGAAACGGTATGATTGCGTGCACTTAATATTCATTTTCATAGAAACTATGTGTTGGCAAGCAGTAGTAACTTAATCACGGCAATTTCTTGGATTTTAAATGATGAAACACTGATAATATCATTTAAATTGCTAAGAGAGAAATATTACTACTACACTAGTAAACTTCAACAAGTGCGTTACTCGTAACCGACAATCACCTGTAACTAGATGTCTACCTGGTTGTTACGTTAGGGGCGGTTATTAATTCTATAGAAATATTTATACTGAGTTCTGGATCGCTCATAACTGAGAAATAACGTTTGCGGAAATCTGAAACATATTGGGAAATTATATTTTATTTTAATTCATTTTTTTATATCCAAAATATTGTTATCCCCTTATCCCGTCACGTCACGTCATCGCGTACGAATTCCAAAAGTCAAATATAGCTCATTTGTGTCGTAAGATTCAGCTGTCAACAAGAAATTTGGAAAAAGTTCCTATGTGTAAAAAGGAAGTTATTCCGACCACTTCATTGGCTTAAAAAGTGCCGCCGCAGTTAATTTGAGCGAAAATAAAAACCTTACTTTACTCATGTCCATGTGTCATACCGATATGTTATAAGTATGACTGATATGTAAACAAATAACATGTTATTCTTCTACTTCTTAGAGGCTTTATACACGATGTTAAAATTTAAAACCGCTGCATGACGTATTTTTCATTATAAAGAAATCGTGTCATAAAATAAAAGGAAATTTGCTATTTATTGGGATTACTTAAAATTAAAAATTAAAAACAACTTGTTAAGTTATAAATGATTGAATACAAATTTATTAATCATTGGTCAACTAGTGCTCAAAAGCGTCGTGGCTTTTCTTCATAGCCACAACGCGTTGTGGTCGTATACTATGATATCCACGACATGAATTTCACTATGTGGTGTTTCTGTGATTGCCACAACGCGTCATGGGCGTTTTAATCTCGCGATGTGGATGTTTTCCAGTGAACACAGCGCCTTGTGGGCTGTTTTTTCGCTCAATAAGCGTATTTGGTCTTTGAGCGTAACATATATAAAAAAAAACTTAAGGCTTGGTAGAGTGGAAATATACATTGAAAATTAATAAAACGAAAAATAATAAGCATAATATACTATTTGCTGTAGTCAAACCCGAGAAATGTAGGACGACAGGCCATTAGAACCATAGACTTAGAATTTCTTCTTCTTCTCTTTCTTTCGTCTTGTCCGATGGTATGATGGCTAAGACTACTGCGAACTAGTATTATTTTGTGAGTCTTAATGAGAGCCATTCTTCCAACAAATATAAGAAGAAAAAAGTAGACTCTAGCCAGAGGCTGGGAAAAGACTTGGAACAGGAACAAACTGATATTTCAGCACAGCTTATACATACATAGGCATAAAACACATACTGCATTTGTTATTATATTAATCATAGTGTTAATTATAGCAATATTTATCATAGTGAGCAGGGTTTGTAACGGTACTGATAGAACGAGGTGCGCCGGACATCGTCACTCGGGTATTTTCCTTGCATCCCAACATTTCTCCCCAGATGTCACGGACAAAATATAAAATACCGAACGTTCAAATCAAAGGTGGTTCGGTGATCCTACAATCCCTTATTTGTTCATAATCGATTTGTTACAATATAGGCCTTCAAAATCCGCTGTTTGTAACAGCTGACACGAGAGTACATTTTTCACTTGCAACATTGTATTTTATCTCTGAGGTAAAATCACAAGTTTCTCAATGCTCTCTCTTTCTGAAAGCTAGCCGATTATGATCAGTATTGCTTTTTCACTTACTCTTTCCCCATTTTCACTAAGGTTGCCTGTCTTGCTTGTTGCTTGTCTTCAAGTGAAGTCTGCAATGGAGAGAAAATTATCATAAATTCACAGAAGACAAATAATGTAGTTCTTCAATAAAAAGAAAAGAGAGTGTAAGACAGTCAAATCTCAATAAAATTTAAAAATGCTAAATCAAAAGTTCTCAAGTTCGTAATGTATTTTTGAAACTTTGCTCATACATACTCCGATTTTTAGCCAGTGTGTAAATATTGTGTCACCAAGTTAGCTTACGAAGATCACCACATGGTGTAAATTTTAGCTGCATAGTGTCTCCATCCATATCCATCCATATGTGTTATGTTATTTTGAACACCCCTGTTCAAAATAACATAAAACATATAAGTAACATAATAAGACATTTCGCTGATGCTGATATTGTGTCAAATTTTATGTATTACGAAGCAAACCCATTACCAGCCATTGGGCTCAATTCTAAACTCCAGGCTGCTTCTGAAAAACTCAATAATACCATAATGACCCAGATATCGAACCTAGGATCTCATGCTCAGCAGCCGCGCTTACAACCACTAGACCAAAACGTTTCCTGTAAAGGGTTAGTGCAGCAGTGGTTTGGTTCCTCGTTTTCGATCTTTGGCCGCACTCCCGTCGCGGCCCCTTATAATAAATCGTTATCATATGTGCAAAGCGCCTTTTATAAGGATTATTTAAAAATACAAAATTAAACTATGTGAAGTTTTTTCATTTCAATTTAATCTTTGGCTAAAGAAAACCCTAATGTCCTTTTTATGTTACCCTATGAATCACCCTTGGAGACTTTTAAGGTACCTAATATTTATAACTGGATATGAAACACATAATAATGTTTGTGATAGTATACTCAGAATTTCGTTATAAACATAATAGCCATTGTTATTTAATCTATGGAAGAAGAAACCAATCTTAGGCAATATCGAACTCATAGTATATTGGTTCAAAGAGATCAGGGTTTACATGTTCATCAAAAAACACCAGTTTCTTCTTTAAATTTGGGCACTTATGACCAGTTACACATAACTATTTTGATTATTTTTCTGTAAATTTGGGAATTGCTAATACTGTAGTTCAAGATTGGCCAGCCTGCAATACTGGAATTAAGATTGATAGAGGTCCAAGACCGACTTTCTTAATAAGAATGAGTAAAAATCTCATAAACTTTATATTTAAAACTGTATACTTGTATATTTCTGGTGTATAATGAAGAATAATAAAGAAAGAATCTGATATTTCCAATACTCGCATTTTAAAAGAAGACAGGTTCTAACACAATTCAGGTTTGAATAATCACAAAATATTGGGTATTTTTATTAATATTCATAATTCGCAAGTGAGTTGAAAAGCTACAAAGAATTATTTTATAAGAGAATAATAGTTCGCAACAGTATTAGAGCATGTAGGGATGTAGGGTCATCAGTCATCTATAGAAATGTAAAGTCAAGCACACTGTCTAGTAGAAGTAATTTGGTCTATTAATCGCAAGCATGGTTGCTAAGCATGATGAGAGTTCAGGCTGTTTTATTTGATTTTCTGTTCTGAAATTCTTAGTGGCAGTTACAAAATTACACAATCTAAGGGACTATTTCCATTACTTGCTGCGGTCACTATAATACTACCTCGATTTAGGTAAAAAGGCCTATTGGCTAATAGCCACCATAAAAAATAGCTTATAGTAACTGGTCTAGTACTATGCTTATAATATGTAGCTAGGAACTGAGCATAAAATAACCACGAATTTTGTACATAAAAGAACCGAAACTGATTGATGCACTGACATACTTAGCCCAAACTGTAGTGTTTAGAAATTTAGGAGTTACATTTTTAATTTAAAAATTATGCATGGCTTATGAAAGTTTGTGTGGAAATCCGAATGGACCTAGGTTATTGAAGAATATATACTATGTGTATCTGTGATGGTTTATCAATAGTAGGTACATATTCCATCTTTTGAGGACAACTGCATTGGGAAATGGATCACAACACTTTTATAATTTGTATTCATAGTTTTTAATGTTTTTAGGTTCCGAGGAATAAATAACGCTTTACTTTTTAAAAATACTATTATAATAATTAAAGACAAAGTCAGATTATAGTAGTTTTGGTGGTAGTTTGCTGAACTTGGAAACAACAAGTTTTCAACATAGTTAAAGACAAACATAGGCATTAAAAATCTCAATTTATATTGGAAATAAGATAAAACACGAGTAAAGAAGAGTTTTGAGGTTATAATGGTTAATATTTACGATGCGATACAATAAAATAGGAAAAAATCAGCAAACATACCTTTATGATCGGTAGCGCTCAAACGGAAATAGCGTTTGTGTAACTGTATATGTAAAAAGATTTTCCGCCAGGAATTACAATTATGCAGAGGAGATATTTAACGTTTCTTTTCTCTACTCATACACAAATTGGAAAATCAAACAGGGCTAAGGGTAACAAGAAATATACGTGACATTATTTCTCTCTCGTCAACCCACGAAAATTTTCTTTAACGCGTTGTTTTAGTATAAGGTAAAGGAATCGTATTACAATGCCAATACTAAACGAATGTTCTTTTGTCACTTGTACTATCTAAAAATTATACAGAAGTAGTATTTTTTTAATAATAAAAAGAACGATTAAAATTAATGAATAAAGGTGAAGACAAGATTAAATTTATACTAAAGATTTAATGCGACTTCTCGTTGCTAAATTCAGAGGATAGCCGAAGTCGTATACCGTTTTGCCCTAATGCCGCGTATAGACTGGTGAAACGTAACATATGAAAGAATTTTCCGTACACGCAATGCAACACACGTTGTAACAAATCTTCATATTCTGGACGTCTTGCGCGCGCAAACTGTGCAATGTGCATTTCATGCGCACGCCACTACACTACACGCTATGAGATTTGTTGGTGTTTCTTGTTGTGAATATATTACATGTTTTTTTTGTTGTTTATTTATTAGACGGTAAATATTGAATAGTTTGTACATAGCAATTACAGATGAAAATATTTTCTTTTTTCATGCCTATTAGAGCGTGATTTTGTAGTCGTCGGGTTTTAGTTTTAGAACTTACTTTATATTTAAATTATTTTGGGGTTATAGTTTCGTGATAAAGTATTTGCAGAGCCGCGTTACATTTTTTTGTGTATATATATGTATTATGGGTAGATTTGGAAAGAAAAAATGTTTGGCTCACATCTGAGGCGTGATTTTAGAAGCCAGCAGACAATCAAGATTCTTCCAACGATACCTCATTTGTGAAATTATGATAAGTAGCTTAGAAGTAATGAGGGAACAGATGAATATACATAATATATACCCACATACATGAATACATACCGTTCAAAATCATAACCCTCCTTCTTGCTTCGCCGTAGTCGGGTAAAAATACTACATTTAGTTTGTCTATGACTTTGATTTTAGTATTTATAATCTGTGAAAAATGAAACGAAATGACAAAACCCGTGGAAATAAAAATAATATGTCAAAACACTCAAAACCACAGTCTGTGAAACGATTAAATTGGATCAAACGACATTTATTTACTTGTGTATGAGATGTATTTAACTTTGCTATAACGATATATTGTTGGATTGATTTCTAGAAATTGCTAATATACGTATATCGAAAATAGAAGAAAGCGACTCGGTAAGTTTAACCCGTTTCTAAGGATTTGACATTTCTAGCTTGACCACATGAATATTTTAGTGATATTGAACATTTCAATGTGTGTTCTATTTCCAGAAATGAATACATCGAACATATCTAGTGTGCGAAAGTTCTGCTATGACGACGAGACTGGTGAAATTGTAATTTACAATGTAAATGACGAGACCGGAGAGCCATTACTTGAGAACAATTCACCACCTGTTCTTGAAGATCTTAGAAATCCACTGGGTACCCGAGAAACTTCTACTAAATATATGAAGTTCCCCCGGGGCTACATGAGCAAAACAAAGAAATTCCAGTCATTAAAAGCCAATATTATTGCTGGTTCAAACCAAATCAGCCACCGTTTGCTGCTCATACCGTCACTTATGGTTTTCCCTGGCCTCTTCTGTGTTGTTCTCATGATTCTTGAAATATTTCTGCATGTCAACTGCCACAAAAAGAACAAAATGCTGAAAGATCCCAATTTGTATTACCGCAGCCCATTCCATGTGGTCACTAGCACATTCTGTGGTGTATGCCGTGATTGTGACACTGCCTCTAAAATTGGCCAACTACAGGACCAGCGACGTAACCGTTATGACTATTTCCGGGGCATAGCTATCTAATTCTATTCTTAAATTTATTTCAGATAAGTGTGGGTACATTAGGCTTAAGTAACATGACAATGTTAAACATTTTTTAAATATACACTAGAAGTGACTTATGATCTCTAACTGAAAAAACCTTATTGTTTTGTTTGACACTTGTTTTCAATGTTTTGGTGATTGTGATTAGAATCCACAAATTGTTTCCTAGCATGACTATCATAATAATCACATACATTTAAAACAATTATATTAATTTAAGGAGAAAAGAAATCCATGCTGATTATGAAAAAAAAAAAAAACTCATTATCATTTGTTTATAAGTATAGTCGGCATCTGATATACTGGAATACCTAAGGTGCTAAGTAACTGTCAATACCTATAACAAGATAACTATAACAATATATACAGCTTTACCTAGACATTGCTAAAACCAAACAAACAAATTTTATTTTGCCTAGCTCAATAGCTATAGCTAACTATACATCTCCAGTACTCCATGGACTACCGGAGATGTTTCACTCTATGTGCACACTTTATGTGTTCTAATGTATCTGATGCAGGCTATACATAAATTTAATATAAGTGAATGTCAATTTCTCATGTTAAAAACAGAACTAAGTCAATTAACCGAGGTTTAACAAGATAAAGTAGTAATTATTTCAGAAAAATTATGATCTTATTTAGGTACTTTACTCAAAATTTTTACAACACAGTGAGCTTCTAACAACTGTTTTGTTACAAGTAGTACAGTTTATAGCCAATTGCAGTTGTTGAAATGTTTATAAACAATTTGTCACTAGGACGTGACAATACATTGATATAATGTTACAAAGCTAAATAATAATCAAAGCTCTCTGTACAATTCTTATAGTTGCTCGAATATATTCTGATGTAAATTTAGGTTGAAAAATAAATACTGATTTATACAGGGTGTCCCAGAAATAAACATAAAACTGGAATTGGGTGATAGGTCTTATCTATTTTTATTGATGTTTTATATTTATTTGCAATGTACAAGTCGAAGAATTTATAGTTACCAGTTCGCTTGCACTCGTAAGTGTTTTTGAGACTGCTTCTTTTGTTAGCCAATCTAAATAGTAAACCGTTTGAAACTGCTGGAAATCATGTTATCATGTAAGGTAAAGGTTTTTATGAATGATAGTGTTATAGAATAAAACCCATACTATATTTTAATGTGAAATATATTTATGCAATGTTTGATACTACAGTTTTGCAAATAGTTGTATATAACCAAATTGTTACAAAAATTGATCCATTTTTATTATTTTGGATGATTACTTTTCTCAAGACTGGCTTTATGAAGGCCGCAGATATTTTTAAATTGTTATTTTACTTTTATTAGACAGGGTGACGGGTAAATTGTTACTATTCAATTGATTGCGTTATTTCCTGGTCACCATATTGTGTAAACCAAAAATATTTGTTTACTCCACTACATATTAATAGACAGAAGTAATGTTATACCGTAAAATGGCGATATTTCGGAAACGCGGGGGTAAATGGGATTGGGATTTAAAGTATTAATTATGTGAGCTTCTCATATGGATAAATAAAACCGCTATTTTAAAAGCAGTCGTATGTTTCAAACATATACTCTACGTATATGTTTGAAACAGTAAAGGTCATCTCGATTTACTTTAGAATATATTTTCAAAATAGGTACCTATCAACACATGTTAGTCTCAAAAAGTCCCGTGTTTCCCAAATAGCTTTATGCTTTACCGGAATTTATTGGTGAAGGGTAATCTCGACAATAAAACATAAGTAATAAGCTATATCTACTTGTTTATTCTTAATGTGTGGTTACAATAAAGTTTTTTTAGAGTACTGCCTAAACATCTTGTTTTTAATACTTTCAGACTTTTGGAATTCCATACAATAAGTACATACTTACAATAGTTACGAGTTTATTAAAAAAATCTTTAGATATCGGTATTATAAAACGACTTTAATTATTAAAAACCTAATAAAATATTACACAAATAAATTTTAAATCTGGTATTTGACTTGAATATGACCTAAAAGCAGGTAGAAAATGCTCAGAAATATCAATGATATGTGTTCAAGTCATCAGATATCTAAAAATAGTTTTTGATACATAATATTGAAAATTACGACTTAATTATTTAAGTGAATAAATAAATTTTATGCTAGACCGTGAGATACACCGCTGTGTTGTATCACGTATCGTGCAGCGTTGCGTTCTTCCCATCTTATTCCATACCACCGTTCTGCTGACAGAAAACTTCTATTGTATCGCCTTCTTCCATCTCCAGTGTGATTGCTGTGTCTATGACGCTGATGGCTTGTCCTTCGTATATAAAGCGGGCTACTTGTATTGGAAGTTTGGCTCGTTCACAATAAGCAAGCATCAGCTTCCTGAGCGGTATGTTCTTTTTTACCTTGAACCTCATGATGACATTATCTTGCCCAAATAGGTTCAAGGTAATATATTCATCTACTGTGTTATTCTCTTGCACCGCTAATGCCTGTGCCATGTTGTTTAGGCGTACCAACACAGATTCGGTTGAAAATTCCGATAATTATTAAATGCTAAATTCACTAGCGGCAGATTTGTAGTCCGATGATATGTTAATGGCGTCCTGTCGCGCCTTTTTAGAAGCGACGCTGTTCTTCCCACGCATGCGCAAACCTGTGCAATCATAACAAAAAAGTATTATCATTGTATCCTGACTGAAGCGAAAGTCCTCGATCTGATTTGCTATTGAAATGTATATTTTTCTTACCTGGGCTTTCGTAGATAATTCAATTTCAAATTGTAATACCTAAAGTTTTCGTTACTAATTTTCTTTAAAGGTTAATAAATCACTGGTTCATCGTATTGATGAGGTGATTCTATAGGACACTGTATACAGCCACCGGGCAGGGAGGGCTCCACCCAGCAGCGCGGAGTAGGGTAGGTCGTGTAGTAAAGACCCGTTTTCATTCTACCAGACCGGTTGCCGGTTTTCCTTTGTTATAGAACATTAAAACCCGTTATTTTAATGATACACCTAAAAATCATCAAACGTCTCAAAGTATTTTATAAGTCGGTGTCTATTTCTATAATATCACAAATCTATTTCTTCTTGGAATATATATACGCTCGTATGTAATAGCGATTTTGCACATTGTAATTTGAAGTGCTTTAGGCGTGTAGATCGAACGCTGGTCTATCGTTTGTACAGCTACTGAGCCTGAGACAACCTGAATTTGATTCCCAGTTATTTCTGTAACAATTCAGCACCCAGAGTTTGGGACTGTTTTTGATGGAACAGCCACCGGTAGCTAATAGCAAAATATGGTAGTATAGCCTGGCTAATCGTTGTGTGAATACAGGCGTCATGCTATGATGAGTGTTATAACACTTCATTGCGTGCTTAAAGTCCGTGTTTTATAGTTCGTATTTGAAGTAGACCGAGCCCTGTAGGTCGCCGTTAAATCGTATAACTATTTTATAAAAATAAGTGGATGACTGTCAAAATAATCTTTAAAATTTTATGTGGGAGAGGCTACAATCCGTATAGATATCCAGGTGACCATATTAATGGTGTACCCGTCATTGAGCCTTGTCTGAGCCGGACTGGGCATGCGTACGCCAGTGAGCGGAAAAAGCGAGCATCTGGCGCCGTTCCCCATTTCGTAGATGTCAGGCGGCGGAGTTAGTCATTGCGTGCTCTAACTTTTCGTTTAATTCTGATGCAAAGGTGTTTTGAAACTGCTTAAACAGTCCAGTGTAACACTAGATAATTTGGATAGTGACAGTGTTCCAGCGTAAGTAGAAGATACAATTATAGGTTGAGTTTTCTATTGCCCAAGCGATGGTGGTATCCTGTAACTGAATGTACCTACCATCCCTCATAAAACGATTTTTATATATAAATAGAATGTCTGTGACTGGGTTTATTCGTGTGTAGTTTACAGAAAACCTTGAGCGTTTGCTATCACATTTCAGCTGGCGTTTCAATATTTATTGAACCAGAACTACTGGTGCCTGGTAGACAACATACATTTTTGTTACATCCGAGGAATACCTTCCAATTTAGTGTGGATATTTGAATTTAACATGATAAATACACTAAGTTAATTTTCCGATTAATTTCTCATCTCGTTATGTTATAAATATGAAACCGTGGAATAAGTACGATGTTGGTAGGATACAGTACAAAACTGATTACCTAGTCTCGACTACAACTTCACCGTTGCCCGTGTTGTTCGTTATTTTTCTGTAAATATATTAAATATAAGATTATTAGCAATGATCGTCCCACTGCATGGCAAATGCCTCACTAACACTTTGCAATCCTCTCGGTTCAAAGTTTAAACTAAACTAACTGGTATGAAATAAAGTTTATTCTGAGAAGAAATTAATGTTTCATTACAACGCATATAAAGATAAAGCTCTTGATGGTTGACATTGTTTTTCAAGATTCCTATAACGAACAAGATTAACTTAAATAAACTTAACCGCAGCTTTTGGAATTATACGCCAGTATTTTGTCGATTATTACTTGCTACGCTGCACGCCCATGCTACGCCGCGCGTCTCTACGGTTGCGGCCCACGCCGCCGTGCGTCAGTGCCACGCCGCGCTGCTTACCTGCCGGTCGTGGCCGGTCTTACTTCTTACTATTCTCATAATACTATTTTCGATTAAACATTCTTCTCAGAAACATAATTTATTATCAACTTTTATGGATATTTCTTTTTATATATAAATATCTAAAATGTTAATTACCTAATTTACAAATAAAGTATTAACATAATAATTAAAATACACTACATATCACCGAGAGTTTCTGACTACTTAACGAGCAGACCAATCCGACTAAATGCCCGGTCCGATACAGTGCGAAATCCCTATTAAAAGTACGGCGTACATAAATAAGGGGTTGAATTATTGCACTTGCGCAATGGGTTTTGCATCAATCAATAACGTGTATCGGACGAGTCCATTACAGTGACCACGTGTAACGCGACGCCAAACTGCCTGCCAAAACAGTTCAGTAAACACTTAAGAGAAAACAGAAGGAAGAAAACTTTTGAAAGCAAGTGGGTGAGTAGAACTGTTTTTTATGTCGGTGGACATACATATTTACATTACATAATTGTTGCGTTTTGTTTCCAAACAAAGTGGAGAGGATAGGGAATTGACGATAATATCTGTGCCCTAGCTTTCTTTGTAATGTTGTAGTATTAGTTGTAATTACGAATGTTTATAAATATCTTCAATGTTTATGTTTGTGGTCTTACAATAAATACTAACTATTCTCGTAAAATGACACTGGGTGTGGTGATATTATTCTATATCGTTCGCTGCTCCTAAAGTTTGGTTTTAAAATCTAAATTTTGTCCTACGACAATAAAAATTAATATTCCCGGGTGTAAGTAAGATGTACTCATCTTTTGTTTAACACTGAACATTTAAATTTTCAGGAATGGATAAAAACATTTTTCCTAAAACTTATCGACTCGTCCATCGAGAATGCTCGGCGAAAAATATTAACACTCAAACTGGAAAACTGCTAAAGGATCCGTGGATACATTTGTGCTACCGAAGATTCGTGTTTACAAGCCAAAAGGACAGAGCCCGGTCCTATCAGTAAACAGTGCTTTGCAACAATGAGTTTTAAATGGAAATCCTCAAGACTAAATGAACGCTACTTTGTGATCTTGGGAACCCATAAATGCTTTATGTTTCAGGTCTTCACTAAGAAATAATTTCCTGCATAATTTTGTCAAGTTTATTTATAGTGTAGAATTATGTGTCAAAGACTCGGTATCAGATAAACTTTAGTTGAATTAAGTCGATTTATGTATGCACAAAGCTTTGTATTTTACGTTATTAAATTTGTGATATTTTACGACTATGTATATAAGGACCGATACCGATATAAATAGTAAATGGATCCTGATTCAATCCAATTAAAAGGGCAGTGTGTAACTAACGAGATCCATCAAATTAAATGCCTATCACTAGGTCCTTGTATTTCTATGAGAGACAATTTTTTTTTTCTGACGTTTCCTGAAAGATCGTTAGATCGACACCATTTTTTGATTGAGTGCAATCAATTGCAGTTAATCTTAATTCTAATTTAAGTCTATATTGTATTATGTACTCATACGTATATTTAGAAACTTTCTAAATTTAGCTTGGACGTCAGGAAGATATACAATATTATTAATATTCGGACACTCTTAAATCTTCCAAATTTTTTACGGTTAAGTTTATAGAGTCTATTAATATTAAGGGTGTTATTGATTTTGAATGTTTTCACATAGATTTATAGATCAGTGATGAATTGTTTAAATACTGTAGTTATATATTATATAAGTTTATCAAGTTAGAATAGTTAGATATATGTGGTACTTTCGGCTATCAGTAGCCCTTTACGCAATATTAAGTACATACGTGTTTTGAACAATGTGCATGAGGCATTTTTTTCGCCATTTGACATGCAAATTTAGCGGCAAGGTCGACCGCTATATATATTTTTTTCTGTACAAGTAACCAGTTTAGGCCAAATTTAATGATTCGGATTGTGATATATGAGACTGATAAACACGCGTAAAGCAAAGACGCGTAGATTGATAATTTAAGCTGTTGTTAATGAGAGAGAGGTACGGCGTTATTAAGACTTTTGGATTAAAATAAAAATGTCAACGCCAAGAACTTTTCTATTTCCAGGCGCACGACGTAAAATGTGCATAACACGGACGTTTTGCATATCTACATACTAGAGTTTTAAAATTCCAGGCACTCGTACTTATTTAACTTGTGTCGTTTACAAAGATGTTATGTGTATACAAAATATGTATGAAATCTATATGGTATTGTAATAAATATGAATAAATAAACGATGTTTTATTCCTAATAAGCCATTTTGTTAGTATATGGCCAATTAAAATTCTACAAAAATATTATAAAACAACACACAAGTAACTGGTATTAAAATTTACTTAGGTGCCGGTGTAAAAAGATGGGTAGGTATACCCGAAATACTTTAATGTCAGTTTATCACCATTTTCCTGGGGTTCAAGGAAGGACGACGACGACTGCCTGCACCGGTGATAAAGTTTAAGTTCGTTTGGCGCACTCTTGGGAGTAAGCCTCGATACCATTATTGCTGGCTGGCTAATCTTTCCACTATGGCATGAGCGATTCCCATGTGATAGCTCATCCCAACTCGACAGAGGAAGAAAACCATCTCTGCTCAACAGAGAAGTTTATTAGTACATCAACGTGATCACACTAACTAAAGGGTAACAGACGTCTCATTTGAAGGCTATGCAATTATATACTTAGCCGTTATTTCCTACAGACAGCCGTGCCTAAGGATACTTTCGTAAGCCCATAAATTATCACGGTTCACCGTTGAAGGTCGATGACTTTGGCTGGGTCGGGGTCGCTCAGCGACGAATCGATAATTTTGGGTCAGGGACAATGAAGAACATTTGCAATTACCTCATTCAAGGAATTTTAGATTGTTAATACCTAGTTAGGTTAGTAGAATTTTTAAGTTTAAAATCTGATCTACTCTGACCGCATAGTCTATTGGTGAAACCACCAGCTCTTGTTTCAGCCCACATTCCAGCTAATAGAGCTCAGATAGCAAACCTACCCACCTTACTGTATTAATCTGAAATATATCAATCAGTTCACTAGGCAGTCTTAGTCTTTCCAAAAATATGATTAGACAGGAAAAGAAAGGTCAAATAGACGAGAATATTAGTTGTTCCGTACGTGTAGTACCTGTCAGTGTGATTAATATGAAGAAAAGTCTTCTCTGTAGAAATTTAAGACCTGGAAGCGGATAAAAAAACACGCTGTCGAAAACCTTAGGTATCACTTGGTAATCGTCATACTTACATTACCATACGTCAAATGTAACAGATGTTCATTCGAAATTCCCATACCCTATGGTTATATTATTGCCCGTTATTTTCGACAGACGGTCGTGCCCAAGGGAACTTCCGTGAGAGACGAAGGTTCACCGTTTCGAGTCGACCTTGGCCGGGGTCGCGGTCGTTCAGCGGAGAATCAATAATTTTTGGGTCAGGGACGCTGTAGATGATATACACAAGTGAGCAATGAGCAGAAAGCAATAAGATATTCATGGACTCTTTTATCGGTTCTTGTTACGTTTACGATCCCTAACATCAATTTAATCATAGTAAATGTAGTATTATATTAATTTATATGAGGTTCGTTTGGTTTAGTACTCTTTTGTTGGGACAAAATGTCTACTTATCAAACCTTATTAATTAATACATTAGTTTTAAGGACAAGTTAGGCATTGTCCTCTATATTTTAATGTAGGTAGTATATTTATTACTGTTGTACAATATTCTGATTTATGAATTGATTGATTTATTATTATTATTAAGTGCCTGAAAATCTTTTGAAAATATGTTTCATTTCATTTTTCGAGACTTATTTTATCATGCACATTGGAGGATCGTTAATAATATTTGTTATAGTTTTCTCTTTAAATTTTGAATCTAATTTCGTATCTAAGTGAATTCAGTTGTGTTTAATTAGGTTAGGTTTAATTAAGTGATAAATAAAACAACTGTTTGCTACGATGACAACCTGACTACATACAGGTAGACTACATTCATTCTATTCATTTAAGAATGAAAGTTTTTACATGGAATTATAATGAAATCGATGTCAGATTTGGAGGTATGCAACACTTGTGGCTTGCCGGTCTTCGACGCGGTATTGTTAATGCTGGCCAAGAACTCCGCCATGTTGGAGTCGCTCAGCATCATGACAATAGTATCGCTTAGGTCTTGTCCTTGCTCGTCCAGCACTTCGACGGTTTTCCTTTGACCTGTAAAAAACGACAGAAAGGAATATAACCAGAATACATGTACAGACATGGCACGACTGGCGTAGTAGTTGAGAGATTGACTGCTGCACTACGTTCTCGAAGGGGTTCGATTTCCGTACGGAACAGATAGTTGTATGATCTACAGATAGTTGCTTCTGGTCTGGTTGTATGTGTATGTGACATGTATGTTTGTAAACTGTACCCACGACACAAGAGAAATACGAGTGACTGGAAAGGTTAAAAAAAACAAACAAAGTAAACTACGAGTGATAAAACATAAAATTTATCTGCCGCACAATTGGCAATCAGCCTGGATACCACCATGGCTTACTAGCTAATCTTTCCACTACGTTATGAGCGATTTCTATATCATATCTGGCGACTCGACAGAATAATCACACTATTATGAGAGGAGAGCTGTTTCGGGAATCGAACCCAGCACTTCACGCTCAATAGCTACTCTGGAGACCAAAAAGGAAATTAAATCTATAAAAACTAAGTGCCATGTTAAGGACTGAATGGTAGTCGCATGGAACATCTTTCATATAAAAACTTCTATACCGTTGCCTACTATGTATATGGATTTCTTTTGGAAATCAATTGTAGTCCGTTGTTCAACGGCTTTGTCCATAAAATGATAGAATTTCCAAAATTTGTTTTCATGAGATAATTTTAAACTCGTTAAAAATCCTTAAGTTTTTTATTAAAATACAAAATAATTAATGTGATAGGTACCTTTATCGGGGCCCGGTCCCTTTTTTTCAGAATTTTTCTTTTTCTTGTCTGTAATCAAAACAAATGAAATTGAATTAAAATGATCGTATATTTTAAAATCAGAAACATATTGTCGTGGTTAATGTTTTATGGAGAACAGCATTAATGTTGTAAAAGGTGTGGTACAACAAATTCGCCAATGTCTATTCGAGGGCGGGAGGCTGGCGATTAATGAATTAATAGATCGTAATCTCTACAATAAGTTGGTAAATCATGTTCTGCTTACCATCTTGACCACCACTACTCATTTTGCAGATTTTAATTTTCAGAACCCGTTCAGAATAGATAAGCGTGCCTCTTGCCTTCTGCAAGAATAAATCAATACGTCGTTACCAACGCCTAAAAGCTCTGTAAAGGATCGTTTGCACGCAACTACGTTTTGTTAGCGTGCAAGCAAAAAGGGTCCACAACACGACTCACGTGTGACGAAACCTGAGATCAAAGAGCAAAACGGTGGCACCCGTAGCGATCGTGATTCAGGTTATAGTTTCGTGCAGACGTGCAATTGTGTATAATAAAATAAAATAGTGATGAAATATGGAAATGCTTTTTTCCACTTGTTGCTGCGTTGTGCTTTAATAACCGAACGAACTAGCCTCCTAGTAGTTCTCAATTTAATATGTATGTACTACATACTTATTATAGTAAATTGTTTATTGACGCTTTTAAATTATTGTAAAGCCTGTATGTAAACTAGAAAAGGTATGGGTGATGAACCTAATGGCCTCGCTTCACTTTCATGGCCTATATTGAATTTGAATTTAAAAACACAAGCCGCGACTGCTGGGCGTGAGGTCCTGGGTTTGATTCGGTTTTTCTGTATGGAAATTCTCAATAGCAGCACGGAGTCTGGAACTGTGCCCGGTAGATGGTAATAGGCTCGCCCCCTATTACATGGGACTTAATAACGACATCGGCGAAATGTGAGTGTACAATAGTACACCTCTGCCTAACCTTTCGGGAAATACAGGCGTGATGCTATGTTATGTTTATGTTATAAACCGGTAGAGACTGTTTAAATAACCACCCATTTAAACAGTCTCTACCGGTTTGTGTTTAACTAAATAATGTTTAAAATAAAAATCTTTATTATTTGATTCAATTTGAACAACTGCTCTCATATGCCGCACAAATGAGTCGCGAGCCACACAAATCCAGCTACTAAGGCTCGAGTTCCTGGGCCCAGTCACTAAGGTCGCCTCACTATGCAGGGTAAAATTATGGAAAGTTGGGACATAAAGCATCTTATCCTATCTTATTCCTCTACATTGTATATGACTCAAAGTTTGGCCGAGACTGTACAATGATGTCTTGATGAAATATTTTTTGGGATATTGTATCATATTTTGATATTGTAAATTGGAACCGGGGTCCGATTCTATTTACTCACAATAATACAATATTTAACTAAACTGCAATCAAAACGCAACCGGTCAACGGCTTTCGGACAATTTTTTGTTAAGAAAACTGTCCTGGAAGTGTAATCAAACCCCAGTACTGGACGTTGAGCCAATTATTCTTGAAAAAATATTAGCGACTCAAAACATTCAAATTTACAAAACATGAACAAATTCATTTATTATTACTAAGTTAAATATATTCTACTATATATTTTCCGGTTGCTGTAGATTCGAATCTAAGTAATATAATTATTTGGTCCAAAAGCCCAGGTGGCAAACCCAAGGGCAAACATCTAGTCCGTGCCATCGATTTATAACCCTGGCTAATTGGCAACTGATTACCCAACTCAAATAGTCATTTGCTCATCATTCTCTCGCCCTCGGCGCAATACGGCCAATCTACCCAACTCTAAATGAAAATCCATCCATCTTTTCTAAGGTCTACTTTTCTCTCTTATAATATATCCATCCTCATTAATACTTGAAAGTCTAAACCGACCTAAAACTCTTCTTTTAACATTTTTCACGTCCACCTTTATCACATGTTGAGGTCCAAAGCTCAGAAAATGGCACTCTTCCCATTAGTGTAGTGAACTAGTGATCATCATTATCGCTACCCTTCACTTTTCTCTAAAACCTCCAGATTGACCCAACCTAACAAAGATAGCTGGGGTAAACTGGGTGTGAAAGGAACGAGGGAGAAGAACTGAGTGTTATAGCACAGCCTGGGAGAAGCAAACCTACCAGGGCACTACGATAGGCCGAGTAGACTGATTGAATTGATATACTTACGACATCACACTCCTGTATCTATTTTATGTATGAAGTGCTAGTTAAAAGCTGTTGGGGACCATCTCCTTATCTACATCCTCTTACTTACATATTTACTAGGGATTTTATTCAATAAATAACACAAATATTTTTAAACTTTTATTTGCTACGATACAAGATTGAAATTTAATCTAGTAGGTACCTTCTAGATATATGTATATTAACAAAACGTACCAGTGATTTTTTTAAGAATAACATATAACAATCGTATAGGATACAACAATCGTATAGGATAGCATAGCTTAAGGTCAATAAAATTATCATTCTCGTAACATCAACTACGTTCTATGAATACGTCACAAATCGCGATAGCGCTAGGCCAACGCTTTCTGTGTTATTCCTTTACAACTTTTACAACAATCTGTACTTCTTTTACGTAGTAACGTATTTCTCGGTTATATAAAATTGACTAAGGCCACAACGGGCAACTAACAAGAATAACATGAAAATATATACTAATAATTATATTAGAGAAAAATAATGGCTTAACATTATTTTAGTTACCACTAGAAAGAATAACAAGAATAGATTTAAACCTAAGAAGTGTATCTTCATAATAATCTGCGTAATAATCAAGAGCAAGTACCTGATTTTTGTTAGATTATGGTTTTTAATGAGATACCATTAAAATATAATGGAGAATAAACAGTTTGTAGGTACCTACCCTATCTACTAACAACGATACACTGGGAATGCTTTGGGTCACATGCTAAAGGATTCTAGCTAAGTAAATGACGACGGTCTTGATCGCCATGCTTAGATGGACATCATGACCTTATCAGGATCGAAGCGTGGCTGGTTTTGAGGATTTTGATATTCCAGCCTGGTTTTGGACTCGTCCACGGGAGGGCGCAAGTCGCTGAAAGCTGTTGACACCACGTAGTCGCGGTACTTGGTGGTCTGATCGATCATGATGAGCGCTTCCGTCAGTTTCCGTAGAGTCTCTATGGGGCAAATCTTTTGATTGGAATCCATTTCTGTGAAAGAAGAAAGATACAGTAATTTAATAAGATTCGTATAATATTCGTCAGAAGGGCACGCAATCGTATAATTTCGTTGACCGGAAAATTTGTGAGGTGGAAGCAGACATACACGGCATCATGCCTATATTCCCTGAAAGGTTTGGCAGAGATGTTTGGCCTATAGCGTTATTGAGTCCCATGCAATAGTGGGCGAGCACAGTCCAATACGCACAGTACAATAAAACTTTACACGAACCGAGAACTAAACCCAGAACCTCAAGCTCTGTAGTTGCGCTTGCAACTACTAGATCAATAAGGCACCCGAATACAATTAAATGATAGAAAATTGATGTATAAAAGATTATAAGGTTACTCCCAAATAACTGGGTCGACTCTGGGAGGTGACCGTCCAACTAGTAGAATATTTAAAAATGTCAACGTTGTTTTATTATACGTGTTAATTGTTTAATTGTACCAACATAATAAAAATATACCACTTCTGCGGTATTCTATTAATAAACTATTGTATTTTCGATTCGGAAATAAATTATTCCACATGACCAATTTCAAGAACAAATTAGCTCCACTGTATTATAGTTGTTAAAAGTATTACTTACCGCGATTTGGTCTCTTTGTATCAGCCGAAAATTATTTTTCTTTGCGATTTGAGAGCTCCAATCCGCCTTCACCAGAATTTTCCAACGCTGTTATTGATTCTTGTTTGGTCAAACTGTACTGCGCAAGTGCAACTTTAAAAGGAGTGTTTACACTCACCTGCTTTTGGTATGCAACTGGCGTGCATGGTGCATACCCCTTAAAATGAAATGCTTAATACATAAAATTAAAGAGGATGGTTCTTTTAAAGAAGTATTGTTTTGGTTAGCGTATATATTTTTCACCTTTGCTTTATTTTTGACATGGCTAAATTTGGTCTTGTTAATAACAAGACCAAATTTAGCCATGTCAAAAATTTGGTCTTGTTATTAACAAAGATGGACAATATACAACAATACAATAGCGTATTTTTTAATTTCTTGTTAGTCGTTGATTTTTGTAGATTATAGTTACCGCATATGATAGCATGAGTCTGACACCTAAATGGAATACAATGTCATCGGTGATAGTCATGTTATAAAAAAGTTATGTGTTATAAAGGTATGAGCATATTTTAGTCGAGAGTTGTATTTTGGCGTTTAAGTCACATTTACAATCTGGCGAATCTGATCAGCGTCAGAGCGCTGAAGAACATTGGCGAGGTAAATTGTGCCACTGTAATATTTTTCTGGTTGGCGCCGCGCCGCCTGTGACCATCACGAGCCTGTCCTACAAACAGGATGCATTCACTCGTGTATTCAGGGGCGTAGCTACCGCCGTATCAGTCGTATCAAAGATACGGGGCCCCCCAGCTACAAGGGTCCCAAAACCGTGTAGCTATGTAGCCATTATGTAATAAAAAAAATTGGGTGTTGTAATGGTTTAATGAAAATAAAAGAAGTAATGTTTAATAATGTGTGCTCCACTATAAATACAGGTAATTATAATTAAATTCGGGCGCCAGGAGCTAACACAAAAATATATCCGGAAGCTTACCGAGTAAAGTTGAACTTTCAATCTTCAGGCGGGAGGAATAAATAAAAGCAGCAGTTAAGTAGAAAGCCAAAACAAATTTTACGGGCCCGTCTAGGGCAAGCTACGCCACTGCGTGTATTGTAGTCTGAATGTTACATTTCTAAACTGAAATTCATGAGTGATGAAATTCATAAATATTCATGAACGTCAAGTTCTGCATAACGTGAACTGGATTGAATTATAATGGGGGTCTCCGTCTAAAAGAATTGCAACTTCAGAAGCGATAAGACGTTTCTACGCGAGAGCAAAAGACTGGCCTATTTTTTTACCAAAGAAATTGCATTGGCATCCAGCGTGGCAATGCTGCACGTTGTCGGTTGACAGCAATGTGGATAAATATATTGATGGATAGTGTAGGTAATTGATGGTTTTACATTAAACAAAAACACAAGTATTTTGATTTGGGCTAGGTATGGTTGTATAGACTATGCATATATTGGCATATAATTTAGGTAAGACAGTGCGTCCGACCGAAGTGTTACCTACTCGTTGCTCGTTCACAATACTCGCACCTTGGACCTTTACTCAACCCAATCACTGCAGTCAGACATCTCCAAAGCGAGCTTCTGGTTCCACCCTAAAAAGGACTTTGTAGGAGTAGTATGTGTTCTTTGGAGTCAGGTGGTCAATATGTTTCAAATTAACAGCAATGTTTTAAATGATCCACTCTACGTTTACTTTGCGTCTCAGATGACGGGTTAATTTATCTATCTAAATAAATAAAAAATAAATGCTGTTTGTTGGTAAGCACATCACTTCAGAACGGTTGGACCAAATTGCCTTTTTTTTTAAAACGAATAAGACTTTTAGATGAACAAAAATTGGAAAAATTGCTTGGAAAATTCTCAAGACCAGAAAGACGACGTCGGTCAGCTATTTGTAAAATAATTATTATATAATTGAATTATAATAAATTAATCAATATCAATAGTTAATTACCAACTACTTCTTAAGCTGTATCTGATCCTATTTAGATAAGCAAGGTGGCTTATCTAATACATGGTTGCCCCGTTCCATAGTTAACGAGGTAGGTTATGTATATTGCCAATATTGTAAAACTGACCGTCGATCCTGCAAATAGTTACATTGTATTTGTTTGGGGGTATATGATCCGTAAATTGTACAGTAAAGCTCAAAATTAAACAACATAAGGTTTGGGTGAAGAAGTTTACAACATATTCTGTAAGATTTTTAATTAATGTATCACCTCAAAAGATTATAATATGAAGTCGCAAATATGCTCGTAATTCAACATCAAAATATTACTTCTAAATTCATAGAAAAATATCCTTCAGGCCGTGTTCACACGATAAAAGTTTTGTTCGGTATTTTCCAGGCGGGCGGGCATTTATGTGTTACAAACCTCCAATCCGAGTTGTATTACCGCATAAACGCCGTTAAGCGTCGTTCACACAAACATCACTGGCACTCTGATCTAATTTGAGAAAGCCTCGTGTTCCGTAAATATAAACACGTTCGTCGTGTTTTGATTTGTTACTCCCCTGCTAAAGCCGGGAATTTATTGACAAATAGCTCTTGCCCGAGACTTCGTCATGTATTTTGCCTAATTGTTTTTTTAAATTAGTGTTTTGCAATAGTAAAAAATAATCCTACACCTTTCTTCAGATCTCAGGCTACGTCTAGGTAAAATTTCATTACGATCAGTTCTGCGGTTTACTCTTAGTCTTACTCATGAGGTAGCAAATAGACTCACAGAGTTAATTTCTTATTTGTAATAGTGTGGATGTACCTACAGATTTTTCGTTTTATTATAGTTAGCGTAATCGAAAGTCTACAATATAGATAGATGTTGATAATGTACGCCGTGAGTTTATGCTAATTACTTTTTTAAAATAATCGGTTTCTTCCATCATCATGACGTGTGTTAACATCATGATTACATATAGTAGTATAATAGTCTTAATGGATATTAAAGCCTCGGCACGTGATATAAATATCCTTGTAAGGGTAAGCCCCTTTAAAGCCTAAAATTTTATGGTGCCTGTCAGCATCTATGACTCGGTCTCGGTATCATGTCTATGTTAACCATAATAAAGAAAATACATATCGTAAATTCATTTTCATTTTGAAGCCACAGGTTAATGACATAATTAATCATTCTAGACTTTTTAAAATATGGTCGGACTTTGAAAAATCCAGATTGTAATAATTATTCATATTGGTTTTTGTATTTATTTCCAACAATTTACTTGTAATTAAATATAAAACTATCCTCAAATTGCATTATTGAATTTGAAATCTTTGTGAAAATTAGGTATTTGGTAGCTACCACTTATCAAGTGGACTACGTCACAATATAGGTTCTCATCAATAAGTTGACAATATATTTAGGAAAGTATTTATTACATTTAATCCATTACATTTCATACGTTATTATGGCAATAAAGGACATCAATAAGTCTCAAGTCTTAAGATAAACATACATCCAAATATTAATGTTTGGTAAATATTGTTTTGCTTTTAATATAATTATATGATATACATACGTAGGTACATAGGCATTTATATTGATACCTACATATCATTTAAGAAAATTAATCCGCACATATGTTTAAATGACGGCTAAATTACCACTTACAGATAGGATACAATCGACACACGACAAATCTTTCCATTTAGGAAGAAGGAATCTACACATACGACGACGACAAAATCTACTCATGTATAGGCGTAAAGAAGTCCAGAAATAAATACAGTATTACTGAAGCTTTTGAACATTGAAAGAATTTTACAAACAATTATGTGCTATACTATGAAAACAAGAGAAATAAAGTAGGCACTTTATCTGTCGAATAAAATTACATATACTCGTAAAATACTAAGATAAAAAAATACTATGTTCGAAACACCTGATTCTGGATTGGGTTTTTAATTTTTTATGGGGAATACAAAGGGTGTTTACGATACTTAACGATTACTTACTTAAAGATAACGATCGTTACTTACGTTATTTAATCGATACTTTATTAAAACTCTAAAGTTTAAAGTTTGTCCGTGAAATGATTTTAATTAGACTTTTGATCAGATTTTATATTTGGTTATTACGTAGTAATAACTACAAAATACGTATAATAATTGACAATCACACTCTAAGCAGTACCTACTAGTTGCTGGATGGAACAGCTAGTTTATAAGAAAAACCCGGATGGTGAAAAATTGTGGACATCCTCACCATCTGGTCTCATTTTCATTTTGCCACGACCCGAGGAAGTTTGAGACATCTTTTCCCGCAGGTAATTTATGTAGAAGCGCATCGCTATATCAGGATCGTTCCACCAAACATCTCTATTCGCGTCGTCTACATTGTATGTACGTCTTCTTTTTGGTTGTGGTGGAGCATCTTCTGATTTAGAAGATACAGATTTTTCTGCAGACTCTTGAACAGCCTGGTCGATTTCCAGGTCTTCTATCTTTTCATTATCTTCTATTTCGAGCGTATCTTTGACCTTTTTTGACATGTCTTGCTTGCAGTTCGTGGTGCTGTCCGATTGGTTGCGAGTCCCGGTGGCACTAGAGTGCTTGCTAGTAACTTTTTCAACTCTCAGGCCTGTTTCCTTCGTTTCATTGTCTTTTTTTCTAAGCATATCTTTGGCCTTTTTTGACAGGTATTGCTTGCAGTCTGTCTTATGGATGAACAGTAACTGAATGGGGCTGTCTGGCGTACTGCGAGTCATGGCGGCGGCAGAGTATTTGATTGGAGCCTTTTCAACAGCCTGGACGCCTTTCAGTTCCACTTTTTTCTTTTCATTACCTTTTTTTCCAAGCTTATCTTTGGCCTTTTTTGACAGGTATTGCTTGCAGCCTGCTTTACGGGTGACCTTTGACAGAATGGTGCTGTCCATTGTATTGTGAGCCACCGCGGCGCCAGAGAGCTTCCTTGTTGCCTGGACGGCTTTCAGTTCCATTTCTTTCGTTTCATTTTTTTTTCCATACTTGTCTTTGGCTTTTTTTGGCACGTGTCGCTTGTAGTTTGCTTTACGGATGGCCGGTGACTGAATGGTGCTGCCCGGAGTGTTGAGAGTCATGACGGTTGCAGAGAACTTTTTTGTAGCCTCTTTAACAGCCTGAACGGCTTCCAGTTCCATTTCCTTTGATTCATTTTTTTTTCCAAGTTTATCTTTAGCTTTTTTTGACAGGTGCTGCTTTCTGTCCGCTTTACTGTGAACCGGTGACTGCATGGTGCGGGGCGGTTTGTTGTAAGGCGCAATGGCAGCGGCAGCGAGCTTGCTTGTAGCTTCATCAATAGTATGGACGACTTTCAGTTCCACTTCTTTACTTTCATATTTTGTTTTTCTAAGTTTATCCGTGGTGTTTCTTAACATGTACGGCTTGCTGTCCGCTTTAATGTTTGCCAGCGGCTGAATGGTACTGTCCGGTGTGCTGTGAGTTGCAGCAACAGCAGACTTCTTGGTTTTAATCTCTTTAACAGCCTGGTCTGCTTTCTCTTCCACTTCTTTCTGTTCATCATTTTTTTTTCCACGTTTATCTTTTGTGTTTCTTAACATGTACGGCTTGCTGTCCGCTTTAATATTGGCCGGTGGCTGAATGGTACTGTCCGGTGTGTTGTGAGTCGTGGCAACAGCAGACTTCTTGGTTTTAATCTCTTCAACAGCCTGGTCTGCTTTCTCTTCCACTTCTTTCTGTTCATCTTTTTTTTTTCCAAGTTTATCTTTGGTATTTCTTAACATGTACGGCCTGTTGTCCGCTTTAATGTTGGCTGGCGGCTGAATGGTACTGTCCGGTTTGTTGTGAGTCGCGGCAACAGCAGATTGCTTGCTTGTAACCTCTTCAACAGCCTGGAATACTTTCTCTTCCAGTTTTTTCAATTCATCATTTATCATTCCAAGCTTTTCTTTAGCCTTTTTTAACATGCACAGCGTACAAAGCAGTCTATTATCGGCCGATGACTGCATGTTGCAATTAGTCACATCTGTAAAAACACAATTCGAAATCAATTAAACAATTTTAATACTAAGACCGTGCGTTCACTGTAATTATTAAGAAAGAAACTAGTCTTATAAAAACCCTCTGGTTTTTACTTATCTATACGTCTATTAGAAGCTATCTCAACATGGACGTAAGACATAGCTGCTTTCTTACTAGTGGGCTGTCTTACTGTTGTCTGACTATGATTTGTAGCCATTAAAAGACTGATAAAAGGCCAACGCCGTTATGCGGTCGTGCGAGAAGCAGCGAGCAAACGAACCTATATTTATCTTAGTGAGCATATATTTTGCTTACTGTTATAGAGCAGTCAACAGAATTAGTATAGTGAAAACCATAAAAAAAACTGGCATTGTCGTTAAACATAAATTGCCACACGATGGCAGAAATCGATAACGAAATGCCTTAAAATTCGGGGCGCAGCGGAAAGGTCAATGTCAAGTTCAGGCGGGTAGCCTCTTCGCAAGTATTACGAAGGGGAGCCTTGACATTTTAATAAGAAGGGTAAGAAACCCTCAGCAATTCATAATAAGATGTTGATAACTTATCTAAACATAATAAAAAAAATTGACCAATATTTTATGACTGTTGTATGTATTCGGACTTTTATTATAGAGCTTAAACAATAATTACTTTAAAGGAAATAAAAGCGAAAAATAATGTTAACTGTCTGTGTTTTATTTTGGAAATGCTAAATAGTGGCCGTGAATGATTGCGGGTGGATTTTGTTCAGGTTGATCTGTCACTGATAGATGAAAGCAATGCAGTTCAATACTTTCATCCAGCCAGTAAATTAGTAAAGGACATCATCCGTTTTGATCCAAATGTGAAAGTGCCGGTCAAAAAGAAAATGCTATATTCTATTAGATCTTGTACCTCTTAGCATTTATTATTATGGCGCCAAAGCTGTAGGGTTCTTCTCCTTGGTTTTATTGGTTTTTCAGTGCCAAACAGTAGGTTTCAGTGTCAGATAGTGAAGACCCCGTCATCTAAGGTGAATATTGTAAAACTCTCTAATTATGAATAACATATCACAAATGTTGAAGGCCTACATTAAAACTTCTATAAATAAACTTCCTATTTGGAAGCATATGATTATAAAGTTTTAATTACTTTTTGAAATCTGCTTTAATTAAAGGTATAGTAGTTCCTAGTGAGAAAGCTGGGTGAGGTCCTGAGTTGAGTCCCCGAATCGGTGCAATTTTTATAATTGGGTCTAACATTGGAATTCTCGATGTACCTATGACAGTAGGTGAGGGTGATGCGTATCCAGGCGGATACGGACGCGAGGGTGTATCACCGGATCCGCGCTATCCGCTAGGACGGTGAGACCGCGCCGGCTTCGGCGTTCGAAAGGTTAAGGCGGCGCGCACGTAGACACGCGCTCGACTTGTGGCGCGAACGGCTTTTACGGCCACAGTTCGCGCACAAGCGCGTTGTTGAAGCGATACTGCTACACTTCGGAACCTGGCTCAAGAGGAGCGAGCGCGTCACGTACCGATTGACGCAGGTGTTCACCGGGCTACCGACTGACGCAGGTGTTCACCGGGCACAGTTGCTTCGGTGAATACCTGAATAGGATCGGCCGCGAGGCTACGGCAGATTGCCACCATTGTGGACGAGGCGGCCAGGATACTGCACAGCACACGCTCGAGGCGTGCCCTGCGTGGGCCGCGGAGCGGCAGATTCTGGACGGCCAGATCGGGCAAGATCTCTCTCTGCCAGCCATAGTATCGGCTATGCTGGCAGAATCGGAAAACTGGAGGGCAGTGGTCTCCTTCTGTGAAGCAGTCATGCTCCAGAAGGAGGCCGATGAGCGGGAACGGGAGAGGGCCGATCCCGCTCGACGGAGGAGGAGGCGCCGGGGAGCAACCGCCCCGGCGCGCAACACGCCGCAACCCCCCGCCTAACACACCTTAGCGGGGGGCCTTAGGGGTCGCGAGCGCGCAGAGTGGGGACTCTGCGCGCTCTCACTTAGCGACCCCCGAGAAGACGGCGACACGCTGTGGTCCGTGTCACCGTGCACACAGCACCAGCGAGGGTAACAGGGCGACCTCTTTACAGTCTCCCCCGGGTCGTGCACGAGGGGGTGGCCTTTTTTTTTACAGTCACCCCCTCCGAGAGTGCCGTTTGGCATGGCACCGTGGTGGGCCTCGGTGCGGTCTTCTAAAAGTTCCCGAGGCCCACCATATGGTGTCGAGGCGGACCACCGTGGTGAGTTTAGCCGGTAGGAGTCCCGGCATATTTTTGAATGTAAATTGGGAATGTAAATTTAAATTTTAAAAAATTGCAAAAAAAATTCAGCACTGACTGTCGCAATGAGATATTAATTTTATTCTCATTTATACACGATGTGTCATATAAAACAATGCATTCGTCGCGCAATCTTATTTCACATATAATTGTGAGATCAAAACGACTCTTTTTTTCTTCCTTCGCTTTTTATAATTCTTTCGCGTCATGATTCAACCTAGAAGTTTGGTAACTCTGGAAGACATTGCTTTGTACATGTTAATTTTATACAAATGTACACTAACATTGCTTACTCTACATAGAGGCGGTCAGTAGCTATAAAAATCTATCGGTTATTCAACTGTTGGGACACCCAAATGCTACAAAATTTATAATTATGTAGTTGTGATTGTCGTAGATCATCTCGTAGCTACCGCGTAGATCGGTCGGTCTCTGAGGTTGCGGCCAAACCTAGATCGGGTGGCCGTTTTTTACTGACTGCATAGAAAACACATAAAAGCACACCGGTATAAACTTCGGCTATCGAAATATGTCAACAATCGGGCACCAGCAGGCTTAGCCAAGTTACAAACGTTTCAAACGTAATCTCTTTCTATAATTGTTAACGTCTCAGCGATAGCGATTTTAGAAAACGATTATTTGCTAGCCAAGTCAACACAACTGTGTCGATCGCTCATTCTACAACGTGGATAGAAAAACAATGTGTAATAGTCTATGGTGAGCGCTCTAAACCGTCAAAGCAACGTCAAAGTCATGACTGTGTACTTTGTGCGCGGGAGAGTTTAAATTTATTATAAACCTAAAATTTTGAAGTTTATTTTATTATTGATTGAAGTCATTTTATATATTATATCTACAGTGCACAATTTAATTTTAAACAACTATTGTGACTTAAACTTATTAAATTAGTCTAAATTGCTGTCTAGGTTTAAATAAAGGATGGAATCTAGATCCCGAGCTAGCTCGGAATAGTTTGCGGCTCGGATACGTTAATGATTAGATATTACTTAAAAACGCCCTTTGAAATGAAATGAAATTATTTATTTTGCAATTAGGATTTTTCAATCACTTTTACACGTCTTTTTTAAACTAGATGGCGTCGGCATTTCCTATGACTATCCCTGAGAAGAAACGCCGAAACAAACTCAGGGGTCAAAGTCTATTTTAAAGTCCAGACAGATTGTATTGATGTAAAGGTTTATGTGAGACAAATATAGGGTGGAATAGCCTTTTGAAGAAAGTGCCATAACTATTTGAGCTAACCTGTCGCAACAGAGTGCAAGCATGCATCAGTTATCGTGAGAATTAATGAAATGAAGAGCGCTCAGCCTAGATCTCACTCACATTTACAATGTATAGCGGTTATATATAAGAAATAATTTCAATTTAAACGACATTACAATAACAAAATAATGAAGTAAATAATATAATAATTAATGGCAAAATTTGTATATAAAAAAAAAAAGGAAAGGCTAAAAAGCGGCTCAATCCCAAGCGTTTTTGTCATCTAAATAGTCCGAAATTTTATAGTATCCTTTTTTACAAAGTTTAGATTTAATTACAATTTTGAACTTCTTTAATGTTAAATTACGTATATCATTGGGAAGCTTATTGTAAAAGCGTATACATTGTCCCATGAACGAGTTGCTTATTCTGTGGAGGCGCGTAGCATGTACAGCAAGGTTGTGTTTATTCCTAGTGTTCAAAGAATGAGTATCAGACAGTTTGACAAAAAACAAAAAACTTTTTGACTGAATCTTTCTCATATTTAAGAATGTATAACATAAACAATGACGTGATACGCACGCAACTTGAACTAGGTACCTAGATAAGAAACAAACGAAACAACTTTGTGTAAACAAAGTACCTATCCGACATTAATTCTCCTATTGTATCCATGAACTGACAATATAAATCTCTTTTCCGGCGATTTAGCCACACTTCTTCATGACGAGCACACCACAACATATTTTAAATATGCATTTTCAATGTTAACAGGCAAATAAAGTTCAAAATCAACTTGAACGAATAATAAACATCCCAGTCTTAGAACAGCTGATTCTAAATGCGCCATCTTTTTAGCGTTATCTCGTGGGTCTCAGCGATCGCTAATGTAGCGAACAGAAACTTAGATTACGAGACGATAGCGATTGTCAAAAGTGAAACTTGGCTACCATTTGTATGAGTTATCGTGATCAACATTGTAGAATCGACAACGTTCTATTCTATTTGTTTGAACGAACGGATATCTTGTAAACTTGGCTACGATTTGAAAATTCGTTTGCTCTAACCACGTGACATAACGATGACGATATGTAAGTCCCATACATTTGCTGAGTTTTCTAAAGCGATAGCGATTATAGATAGTCAACTTGGCTAAGCCCACAGAGGTTAGATGGCAGTCGCTCAGTGTATTCAGTGTTCAGCCGCATCTAACTCGTGTGATGTAAAGTACCTAATAATACTATATTTAAAAACAGATTGCTGTGTACTTACTAATCTCGGATGCTTTGAGGTCCTTCGGTAGCACAATACTCAGTTTAATAATGAAAGAAAACCAATATATATTAATTTATTTTAATTTCGGGCCGATCTGCGCAGCTACTGTCGTCTAGACCTGAGATTTGAAGTGATTTATTGATTTATTATACAGTCCTAGTATATAGAAGTGCAGGTATCAGTGCACCCCCGCCCTACCCCACGCAACATGGCTGCTGTGTTTCACCCGAGAGGGGATGATACATTTTCGATGTACATTGAAGGTTCGTTTAGACTTTTAGTCAAGTCTATGTAGATGTACTCGTACAGCAATGAATGATAAAGTGTTGCTAGCATGCTAGGCTTTATAAATCAATTTATAGTTGCCAGAATATTTTTTACTGACCGAAGTTTGAAATTAGCTGGGTCCGTTAAAATAGACTTACTGATGAAGACCCATGTATGAAAAGAGAACTAGATAAAACTCTTATAACTATCTTGGCATCATCAGCAATATATTCGACCAAATTTACTTTATACTACTTTACACTATGTTCCTTTACTATAAGCTAAACCATAATTCTTTCTCTTATGTCATGAAAAAAGTTATGAATGAAAGCATACTATCCTTTGGTATATGGATCTGTTTATGTGCCCTTCACGAAACCAGTTCAAATATCTGTCTGACCTTACATGTGAAATGTAATACCAACTTAATCCCTACCATTAATAATAATTAACCATAGCATTCGTGTCCACTGCATTTGGAGCTGAACCAAGCAGACTATGAATGGTCAAAAGGGTTCAGCCCTCAAGTTATAAAAAGTTGTTTCTATAAAATATCTATTGAATTACCGAACACCCGTTACTTGTAACACATCTGGACCGGCCAGGTTAAATCAAAACCCCTTCGTGACCTATTTTTAGGTAACAACAAAAGTTATCCCACAGAATTTTTTATAACAGCGGTGTTGCCTTGCTTGTGTACAAAACTACACAAGCAAGGCAACACCAACCTGACATAAACACTATAAAAATATAAATAATTATAAATGTAAATACAAAAATACACTACAAAAAATACAAAAAAGTATTAATTGAGTTAAATCGCGATATAGTTATTCGCCATATTATTTAAAGTCGTTAATATATATTGCAACATTTAAATGTGCACGCTCCAGTTCGAATCGCAACAGGGAGTTTAGCACTAAACGCCCCATATTTGACCAAATGTTGGCCGATCTTGGGCAAACATTAATAGATTGCTAGCCATATATTTTGATTAATGTCCGTGGATGGAGATAGCCGAGCAATGAACACTATAAATACCAACAATGGAAAGCTGTTTGGCTCTCTTACATATGTGCCAGAGAAACAGATTCAATTTTAACTAATATTTTGGCAATATTTTTCAAGACAACGATAATTATGTCTATCTCTGTATATGAGGTATATGAGGGAGGGGGGAAGGGATTTTATTGATTTGCATGATGCCAATGCTACGCAACTAAGTACTCTACTGACTTACCTATACCTATAAGACCTTTTTGCGGATTGCACTGATCGTAACTTCTAATTTTTAAACAACTGGTCGGCTTGTTTAGGGGCCGATTTTATGATAGGACTAAATTTTGCTTTTTCATTTCCAATTTCAAATCACAAAGAACTTTATTCGGTCCATCGAAAATTGGATGCTATCTGTAGTTTTCGGTCATACATATTGAATGGGGCTAAGTAGCCCTGTATAAGCGTTACTTGTGAGGTAAATGATTAAATGTTCTTATTTGGAACATAATGGTCTACATAAATTTATTATAGCCTTTACATACAGGTTTTCGTAAGAAAATGCCTATTGTAGGAGTACGATTAATAAAGTTAAGACACCTCTTCCATCTTATAACAAAGTACAGTAACAGGCCCTTCTGCCAACCTCGTTTTGGATTTTACTTTTGTTTCTTATAGGTACTAGTTATTTGAGTGTCAATCAATACAACATTCAGTGAAATTCCTAAGAAAAAAAGATAGAGGAATAAAAAATACTTTATTAAAATTTTAATCATACATAACAATGATATGAAAAACTAAGCCAAACTTTAAATTAACTCCTGAAATTACAGATAGCTTACATAGGTAGTTTCTTAAAAATGTAAAAGTGGTCGAAACAGGTAAATAAATTAAAGCCTTTATTTACTCTGATAGTTTGTAGGCGGATTGGTACTCAACTACGGGATTATTTAGCACAATTTTCATGTGTATGCTTCCTAACCGCCATTTACAGAAAAACATCCCAAATAAAAAAATAAAAATACACCTTATATAAGACTATACCCAGAAACGACATACAAATATGGACTAACCTACGACGTTTGTCCGTACATTCCACGCACAGCACGAACAACATTTGTGCGGAGCAGCCCCGCACAGCATTACATACTAGATCTGTGGCAACACGGTGCGGTGCGGTGCGACGCGGGTGGCTTATCCCACCACATAGAGTTAAAGAGACACCTAACATTAAAAAGTATCACGGATACAACACACATTAACATTTAAGGAGATCCCTCCTAACATCAAAATACATCGTGAAGACAACAATCTCTAAAATTTGAAGAAGCTGGCAGCTGGAGTGCGGTTTGGAGGCACCTCGCTTATTTTGGTCGCCTCATCGCAGTCTTTGCGGACGCAGCAATATGCAATCACGGTCTCCTGATCAAAATGGCCGTTGAAGACGATGCAAGGACAATAGGCCGGAGTGTATGGCTCCAAAACTGGGTTGTCACTAAGCTTTTCTTTCTTTGCTGGCGGTGGCTGGTCGCGGAAGATAGGGTTGGAAGCCATAGCTTGAGCTGTAATCAGAATAACAAAAAGTTAAATATATCCTGTCGTGAACAAAGTAAAAAAAAAAACATATCCTTTTATAACTGACAATGTGTTATTACCTAATTCGCGGCGGCGGGGGCGCTCCTGCCCATGTTCCACTTTGACTTTTTCGCAGTCAGTGCGAGCACAGCAAATGGTATTAGCCACCACTTGATTGGGGTATGGCAGAGCCGGATCTTTTATCGGCACATCGGCACCTGTCATTCCGTTCATGCCGTTCATGCCGTTCATGCCGTTTAATTGCTGACGATGATTCATATCTGAAATAACATGAACAAATTTTTTAATAAAATTTGCATACTACGTATGTATGCACAGAGCGGGTTTTGAGAATATTTCGTAACGGGTTGATGATTGCACTTTCACGTCCACAGCATTTGATTTATTATCTGCGCGAGCAGCTTTCAAAGCGCAAAGCGAGACTCTAAACGAAGACGAAAAACACTTATTACCGTATTCTTACGTATGTACCTAGATACTATGAACAATAATAGAACCGATCAATACGCGTAGATTAAAAAAATGTATAAAAGTAACTATTTTATTGATTAATAATTTAATCGCCAAGCGCATACATACACTTACCGATATCTACAACGCCGAAGATGCACCAAGCAACAAAATAATTATTAATTTTAATAGCGGAAACGTAATGTGTCCGTTAAAGCCCGTGACTGAATGCGAAGTACAACGCCCAGGCTTTGCGATGAAGTTATTGATTGATGCAACCCGGCACAGTATTGCGCAAGTGCAACTTCAGGCCGCATTCATACTGACTCTTTATTTCTCTATGGATATTTTCAAAGGGTTGAAATAATAACTATACCGACGTTATTAAAAAATAACTGTTATACGTCCGAATGTCCATCTGTATGCCTAAACACGTATGACACAAAAGCAAATGGACTGATTTTGGTACAAATTTCAATGCAGTGGGTAACAGAACTGGTAAATATCTAATGATATAAATGTGTGATGTGAATGTTCGTTCTTGATAAATAAAAAGTATCACGATATATCAAACTCATCATTTGCCAGCCTTTTCCCAACTACATTGAGGTCGGCTCCCAGTCTAACCCGAGTCATCTGGATATGAGTGTTTTTCACGGAGTTACTGTCACATCGACGGGTCATACGTATACTGGTGCAAGTGCAAAAACACAACTTTATGGGAGAGTAATTTAAAAGGTCTGAAGCTCGTAACTTTAAAATTAGTCAACAATTTTTTTTTAATGTTTGTATGTTATACTTGAATCTTATTGCAAAAGAACTGCATTAATTAATATTTTTTAAATATTTATATAGGTTATTGTAATGCGTTTAATGCAACAAAATAGATTTAGCCATTTTGAGGGTTGCACCAATACACGTAGGACCCATCGATCTGACCTCCGCCACCTAGTTACTGGGAGACTTTGATACTCTAAGTTGCAGCAGTCCAAAAAGTTTGACGACCTGTCTTAAATGGTTGTCAGACTTTTTGGGCTGCTGCACCCATAACGATATGATATGTAGGTATTCGTATGACACCCGGGACCAACTGCTTCGCGTGCTTTCTAAGGCGCGCGGTCGACACACACGAAATATCAAATTTAACTGTAGTTTTTTTTGTTTTTATATTGGGAAAAGTCATTTTATGGTTACCCGTAAGTAACCACACGGATTTCAGCACTTTAATAACTTTTAGATTTTATTTTTTAATCATTATTTCCCATAGTTCGGGAATTAACTACAGAGTATAATATCTTTAAATCAGCTTGAATTGTAATTTTAAACCTTTTCTTTAATTTGGCCTAACTTGTAAGTAATCAACCTCCCAGCTCATTCCTTTATTCATTTCATTCATTAACAAATAACACAGAAAATAGACTTCAAATTAATGGCAAGGATATACGATATTTCAATGAATGCAAAACAGGACAAGGAAGTCACAAGTCAGACCGAGAATGCCTTGAAGAGCTACTGGTCCATAAAAAAGGAATACCTTGCAATGTCACTGAAGTGGAAACTTTTTGACATGTTCATTCTCTTTGTTTTCTATGGAGCTTAGATATGGTCTTTGACTAAACATTAAAAGCCCAGTGGAACGTAGTGCTAGAACATATGCTCCATAGGACTTCGGCAGGGATTCGAACACGGTCTGTTAATTTACGGTCTTGATAAACCACAACATTGTGTTCTAAAACACAACATTATTTTCTAAAACACAACATTGTGCTCTAACACACAAACGGAGTTCATTAAGCCGTAAAAGTAAAGTGGGATTGCGCTACCCATGTCTACCAAATGCTCAAGAGCTGTGAGCCATAGATAACCGCTTACTGAAACCCTGTTACACCGAGCAGGCGCGGCAAACCAACGTGGATGGCGGGACGAACTTTATTTTAAATTAATAGCTTTCCTGAGAGTCTCTATTTCATACTGAGTCTGAAAATTATTTATAATTTTTCGTTTCGTGGGTTGATTATTCCAATCCCCAGTCCGTAACACAAAAGTGGATGCCACTTCTCAATTTAACAAAACACCCTAAGTAATCCTTTTTTTTTTTCACTGTAAAGCAGATAGCCAAAAACTAAATAATATCATAACGAAACTGATTTACATAAAATATAGTTATTAAAAAACTGTTTCGGATCATAACCTTAAGGATCGCGCCCTTATACGCGTATTGTCCGTTTAACATGGACATTTTCCTCGCCACGCATGGCTCTAGATTCTACAATGTCTAGCTACCTATATTTGTTAAATAGGTGTGGCCAATATATTGATTAATGTAGATTTATGCGCACCTGCGTGGATGGCTGCGTTTATTGATTCTGAAGAGGTTTTGACAAATTTAGTACTCATCTCATAAATAGATAGATTGGAAGAGATGAATGTATGAAAATTAATGAATTTTCTCTTTTTGAGAAGGCTTTTGACAATCAATATGACTATTGTAGACCGATATATACCGATATGTATAGACTTCTTACTGATTGTAATAAAATATTCTAATAGTTCAGCTGCAGTAAGAAAGACATTACAAAAATGCAGTAGGTACTTGAGTATTTTTTATTATAAAAAGTTAACTATGGTTAAAAACTTATGTTTTCGAATACTTATACTTTATGTTTTCGAAACATTATTGTAATAATTAACTATATGTGTTATAATTTTAAAAAATTATCAAGTTTTTTATTTGAAATAAAAACAGTTTTTTTATGGACTTATCAAGAAATAAATTATCCAGGTATTGAAAAATCTGCCATGAGTCAAAACATACTAAACTACAACACTTTTGTAAATGATGATTAACCTGACAGATCAGCAGAAAAACTTTACAACTCACTTTTGACCTCACTTTTTTCAAGTTGATATTAAACGTATGTATTTTCAAAGTATTTGGTAGCAAAAATGCTGTAGATATATGTACTTATATCGGACTAAAAAGTATATGATTGCAAATGTATTAAGTTACTTTTTATAGCACTCTGACTTATCACTTAGCTTTAATGTTCCATCAAGACCTGCGTGTCCTTTTAAAATAGCCAATTTACAGCTTATATTATATTATTGAAGACTGATACTACTGAATATTATTGAAGCTTAATTTTTTATATTAAGAAAATATAGACTAAAATTTTACACTAGCTGATAAGTACCTACCATACAATTTATAGTACTCCTAAATAGCAAATTCAAGTTGTTAAAGACTTTAGAATAGATTATCAATAAATACAAGCTATAATAAAAATGTAATAGACATAACTGTCTTCGTGTAACTTTCCAAGGATCCATTATTGACTGAACTACTTGTAGTATGTTACAAAGTTCACAGCCAAGTAGACATAGCCAGATTACCAGCAAGAAAATATATGAGAACTCTTTGAAAATTATATAAAATCAAATATAAATGATCAATATGTTTTTGAGCTAAAATATATGTTTTGTATAGATTAGATATCTTACATTTTTATTATCACTAGAAAGCTATTAAGTATATGGATTTTAGTACTTAAATCCCTAAATATCCTATTTTTCGGTGCTGAATAAAATTCAGCATTGAACAAAATATGTACCTCACACTTAGCCAAATTCAATTTTTTATTGGCTAAAAACAAGGAACCTAGCCTTAGAATTTTCATGCATCCCAGTTAATAGAACACTTCTTGTCACTCAGCGGTTTATTAACCGCTGTGCAGTGCAGAATATTTTCTGCAAGAAATGTATTACTAATATCCTGAGGCTAATGGAGCATAATGTGCTTCTTGTGCATCATTCTTATACTTACACCCTTTACACGCTTCGACTCCTAGACTTTAACTCTGTCGAGGACACCCAGATACACGCCACATGTGAGATCCCATTTATTAACTGGAGACGAGGTTCTAAGGTCTAACGTATCCAGGTACGCTGTGTCACACCACTAGCTCGTCACAACGCCTTGTGGGATTTATGTTTTTTGAAATAAAACGCATTACTTTTTAGAGACATTTAATGACACGACAACATCAAAAAGTGTGCCCTATCATCTTAGATCTTGATATAAAAGAAAATATTTGTAAAATCCTAAAAAGGTATCAAAAGTGTATACGTAAATTTGAAGCAAGATTGAGTCAGATACAATTTTCATTCTTAAACCTTCACATGAACAAGAAAACTTTTGATAAGTTCCTGCAAGCTATCATGTTACTCTCCATACACAACCCAAATAATAATACCTTAATACATAAGTGTGAAATTATAATTATACTTTACTATTTCTTTCATCCTAACATAATATATTAAAATTAAGTTAAACTAAAATTATCACTTAGACCCAAGTTGATAGAGATCTTAGGATACACCATATGATATGTAACAAATTAATTCGGTTGTTATTATACTTCCAAAAAGATACAAAAGGAGTTTAGGTCGCCATTCTTTTATTATTAAGTTCTAAAAAAACATTTATTATTTTGATTAAAAAATCCTACGGTATGCAAAATTTTAAGCACAAGCAACACCCGCTTTGATAAACTGAATTAATTTGGGTTGCATGAACAGCCATGTTTAAATGGCTTTCCTAACTCGTCATTGAGTCTGTATAACGAGAGGTTAATAATTCCGTCCTCGTCTAAGTCATCGTCGTCAGTTACCACAATGACGACGACGTTCAGATTGGGCTGAGTCTCCTTCTTCTGCACCTTATTCTTCTTTTTACGACACTCCTCCTGCTGCCTATCTCCCTTCTTCTTTGCTTGAGCAAGATTCATTTCTGAAATTACAAATAGTAAACGTAAGAACAGTGTCTTTTTATCAAATTTTAGGAGAGTTGGGATCTAACTTTTATAAGGCGTTGCTTAATCTAAAATTACGTTTGCGTTTAGTACTAATATTTGAGTGCCATGCCTATTCGGGATTGGAGGACAAGAGAATACAAAGGATTTTTGTTTTGAAAACAGCGCAAACCAACCTTTTCAACAATCGTCGCTCGAGCTCGAGCTTATGAAATATTCTTACTCTGTGTATCACACACACTTAACACTCGCCGTAAGTGTCCCGCCCAAAACACAGATTAAAGAGTACAGTAGAAAGAAATTAGCATTTTTTGTAATCAATGTGAGAAGCAAGTATTTCTCACAACAAACTATATAGCCCAATATGTCTGCCAGGACAATCTGGGCGGGGTCGTGGTGAGACATGATGCCGATATTAGAATATTCATGCATCAGAATTTTAAGTATGTATTATTTGATTAGAACTCACTTACCGTTAACTAAAACCGTAGGACGCGTCGCGATATTTGATTTATCCGGAGATTTTCACGAATTCTTGTCCAGACTGCAATCGGCGATGCAAGACGTACGGCGCAGGTTCTGTTTAAAAGGGGTGTTTAGACATACCGCCGCCTAAACTGTTGCATCGATGCATTTAATGTGGCATCGTATAAAAAGCTTGCCATTCGAGAGAAAAATTAAAGTTCGTGAATATTTGGTCAATCTAAAAAATTACTTTGCCTTTGTCAGCTTCACGTGTCAACATATTTCCAAAAATTAACATTTAAAATTCAGAGCTCTACGATTTAAATGTCGTAGATTGCAGAAAAGAAACGATTTTTTTTTTGTTAATTGGAATATACATAAAAATAAGTCTGCCTAAGTAAAAATAATAAAAATAAATACACCTAGTATATAAGAAATACCTAATTAAAACGTAAATTAACAAACGGAACAGCGTGGCCGTGGCCATCGCTGTTAAATTGCCTAGCTTGTTCGTATCAAGATGCATTTTAGTTGAGCGAGATTAAGCGCAAAATGAATGCACGGAACTTGAATGGAATATAAAGTTTATATTGCTGCATGGGGAATGAGTCTAGGGGATTTAGCCATCGTGTAGTACTACTCTTAGTTTCGTTTTACTGTCTGCCGTTCGTTCGGGGTGGCACCACTATCAACGCAGCGACGATTAATCGACAAATCGTAATTTTTCATTTTTAATTTTCCGTGTATCTGATGCATGTACAGCGACCATCGTGTAGTGACGCCGTGATAGAGTTATTTATGGTTCCGTACATACAAAATCAATATTCTCGATCAACTTTAACAAGAGCGATTGTTCACTGAAAGTATAAAGATTTGTGGAGTAAAATTAAATCAAATACAATGAGAGTTTAAGAAGTCATAGATTCGCTGCCCCTTCAGCTTTTGATAACTGAAAAATTATTTATTGATGGTGATTTGCTAAATTACATGTAAATCACTGGAATATTGAATGGTTGGACAATGAATGATTAATATTTGAAATTAATGATAACCGGACAGAGGTTTTCAAGAAAATTACGTATGCTGTTCTTGCCGTAAACAGCAAGCGGTGAATGGAACAAGTTTTCGTGACCAAAAACAATAAAGAACGGTTACTGCTGAGCTTATATTTCTGGTTAACAATTTTGCTGAGTGAAAAGTGATCAATTTGCTGCACAATTGATAAAGGATTACATTGAGATTGTAAAAGCTTCATGTCGCAGCAGTTGCAGCGAAGTTATTGGTTTTGTGACTGTGAACAATTCTGTGCGTCCTCATGAGAACTGTTCCTGCTGTGCATCTATTTCGGGTAAACAATTTTGCTAAATGAAAAGTGATATTTTGTGACACAATTAATAAATAATAACATTGAATTATAAAAGCTTCGTGTCGCCGCAGTTGCAGCGAAGTTGTATTGTTATTGTGTCTGTAAACATTTCTGTGCGTCCTCAACAGTGCTAAACAAATATTTTTATGTGATTTTGATCATATGTATGTAATTTCACGTGATTGTAACGGTTGAAAGTACATCAAGTATTGTCAAAAAATATTAAATTTGTATTATTTAGACGAGTGCAAAAAGACGTTAATTAATAAATCAATAATTGATGGATTTGTACTGAATGAAATATTGACATCTCAAACGTTTTGAACTGTAAGCGTAATAAACTATTCTTACATATTTAATATTCTATTTTAGGGATAACAAATATTTACAATACTAGTATATACTATAATTGTAACCCTTTCGGATTGTGTGAGTAATAAAATCTATTTTAAGTTCTAGAATTTAAATGGGTGCCATAAAGGCGAATGTCACTTAATTTGACCAGTTTAACTTCTTCAATTTGTGAATGTAATAAGGTCTTCTTGTATTGTTGAAAATATTCAGTTCTTATGTTATTTAGATTGGTGCCAATAAGGCGAAAGTTAATTAGTTCGACACACTAGTGTGTTATATTATAATCTGAACTAATTCCAATTGTTTGTTTAAAAATTTCATGTATTACTGTGTATTGAATCGTTATATCTAGGTGGCTGCCAATAAGGCTATTGTAATTAATTCTCTATAATTTAATAGACTTGTGTCATGTTCCTGAACTTTACATAGGGAGTGTAATAAAGTATACTTGTAATTTTTTTTTAATATAAAATTGTATATTTTTTATTGGGTGCCAAAACTGCGAAAGCTAATTTGATATATATTGTATTGTAAGTCTTCTTGTATTGTTAAAAACATATATTTTTTATAATTACACTGGTGCCAAAATGGCGAATGTCAACTAATTCGATTTAGGAATTCGATTTGTGTCAAATTTTATAATACCCTTTTTAAATTGTATGTGTAAATTACTATAATTTATTTATAAACATTAAATTCTAATTTTTAGATAGGTGTCAAAACGAAGGACAGTTAATTTGATATACATAGAATTTTCTACATTTTATTATTTTTAAAGTAAATTTTGACTACTTATTTATTTTTATATATTAGGGTCGACTCTCAAGGCTCCTTTAAAGTTACACTGGTTGTCGGACGTTTTTGGGCCGCTGCCACTCGTAACCACTTTCATACCAACAGCTTAACGTGCTTTTATCTCTATCTACATAAACAAAATGATTTTTAACAGAATTTTCGAGTACTTAACTCAAAACCCTCAAGACCTACATACATTTTTGATCTGTCTTCTTATATGCTTAATGTTTATTGCGATGGAGATAATCATCAATATTGTGATGAAGGCACTCAAATATTTTAATGATTTTTAAGTTACACTTAAAATTTCAACGCAGACTATGCACAGTTATGATTGTTTTATTTGCTTATTTAGTTCTCGTGCGATGGTTCTACAAATTATTTTAAAAAAATCTGTGTTCCTACTTCTCTTATGTATTAAACTTCAGATAAGTACGTACGCAGATACAACTCACTTTTGGATTCAAAAATGTAAGGGAAAGATTATTCCTATCCTACAATATAATGTCCAAAAATTACAAAATTAATACAACATTTGGATAATTCAAAATTGAGTTTACAACGAGTTTGTGTTCTTTGTCTTCAAATAAAGAATAATGATGTAGTTCATTGTTTTATTTATCCCTAAGTAATGTACTTGTATAAATACATAAATACATACATATTCTCAATTTTTACTTGCACCAAACAGGGAATAACTAAATATAATCCTTCCTTAATACCGATAGCCATACTAGCCCAAATAAAGAAGTAGATGCAACAATTTAATATTCAATTTACATATATTAATAAAGTAATAGGAGCCACTCGCCTACGATTTAATTATCCCTGGAAGATAATTTACTACGCGTTTCTCGGCGTACCTTAATCGTAGGGTCATTTATTTCGTAGCTGCGTAGCAGGATGCTACGCAGAAACTGCGTAGCAATACCTTGCTACGACGTTACTGCGGCTATTGTTTACTCTGAGAATTAACACTGTACTCTTCAGAATTAACTTTGGCCTTTATAATATTATAAAAAAGGGATTAGATTAAATAACACTTTCATTTCTCGCAGACACTATTTATGTATTTATAATGGAATATGATTGTGAATGAAATGAAAAATGAAATGAATTTTTATTCTCTTCCACGAATTACCTATAACAGTTTAGGATATTATCACAAAGTATAATAAGACAAAAATAATCTATGGTAGTCTGGTGCCTAAACTAAGCCTATGCCTGTATCTTAGGATACCAGGTAGTAGGGGGTTACAGGTGCAGGTACAGGTTACAAATATTATCATTAACAATTGGAAATATATTATAAGAAGTCAATATATGTTACTTTCTATTTTACACAGTAAAAAAGAAAAGAAGGTGGTATTTGTTTAAGAGTTGTGTATGTGTGTATGCATGTTCGATATTCATCTATACTTATAATAAATCTGTAGAGAGGTCAATTCTGTACATGAAATATATTTTCAAAATAACTATCAGGTGATTAGTGATCGATACTGATGCCAAAAATGCAATCAGTAAAATTTTTGTCTGTCTGTCTGTCTGTCTGTCTGTATGTTCCTTATAGAAACAAAAACTACTCGACGGATTTTAACGAAACTTGGTACAATTATTCTTCATACTCCTGGGCAGGTTATAGTATACTTTTCATCACGCTACAATCAATAGGAGCAGAGCAGAGTGAAGGGAAATGTTGGGAAAACGGGAGAAGTTACTCCATTTTTTAAGCTTCCGTCGCGTGTGCATCCTTAATGGTTAAAGCTACATAGAAATCATATACGAAAGTTAATCTGTCTGTTACATCAAAACCATTGAACCGTGAGGAAGGACATACGCTACTTTTTTACGAAAAACGACTGAAACGCGGACGATTCAGTCATTCCATACTTTGTTAACCATGTAATTACTTTTCTTTTCATTCCGTTTTATTGTTTTTGAATATACTTATATCCTTATTGACTATAAGGGTCCTCGAAAGATATAAAATGTTTGTGCAATACTTGTATTTGCTTAAAACTTATGACAAATCGCATAGTGCCTTCTTGTTGTACATTTTTCCAGGTTAAAGGATTTAAGGTCTGAATGTTGCCTTAGTATAGTTAAGAGCATATACAATTGCCTAATGGTTAAGACCCCAGTGAACTCGGTTTTATTGTAAAAATAGTCTCTCTCTGTCATGTAGATTTTACTTATCTCACAAGAATTTATTAATCATCTTGCCCCCTTCTTATTATACTCCGGGCGGCTCATAGCTAAATAGCTACCTTGCAGATTGGTCAATCCTTGGATGGGTGACCTTTCTTTACACATCGAAACCCCTCCGTGCCTCGGAAAGCACGCTAAGCATTTAGTTCTCGGGTTTAACAGGCATTACACAACCGGCTACACAACCTAACCTAATCTTAAAGTATCAGTGTATCCCAATGATTGGGAGGCGGAGGTTGGATGGCAATCGCTCGAACCGCCCTGGCTCCGCACGGCTAGCACACAAAATTAACAAAAAGCCAATTTTTTTTTGTTTATCCACCCGCTACCAAACTTTGCGGGATCACCCGCTGAGCTAATCTAAAGATAACCTAAAAATTTCAATTAAATCGCTTCAGCCGTTTTGGAGTCAATAGGGAACATACATACACATATTTATTTTTATATATAATATAGAAGAAGAAGATATTTAGCCGCAACTGGTTAGACGAGAAGCTAACCGCCATGGCGTTGGAAAAAGCCTAGGCGGATGATGATGATCTTGTCCCTTTTTTGGATCAGAAGCTCTTGAAAGATTCATTGCAATCCATTGTAATAACAATTACAAAATTCTAATACAAAATAACGTCGAGACCATGTGAAGCTTAATTTAGTATTTCAATATCGTATTTTTCTTTTCGTGTCGAATCTGCTCGTCCCAAAACACGGTCCGGTCGACAGCTCTTTTTTTCTTTCAACGTCGTTCTTAGATGCTCCACATATCAGAAGACAGGCCGTTTGTGTAGCGCCGCAGACACACCTATCAGTATTATTATCCTATAGCAAAAACAACGCTCAGATTATTATTCTTATACAAAAACAGCTACAATTCCAAATTATTAGCTAAATAAATTTAGGAGTAATAAATTTAGTTTGACCCGGGTACGTCTTAAAACTGCGGCCAGACACCGGACGACGGGCAGCAGCGTCCTCTCACTAATCGGTGAGCCACTGCGATCCCCAAGCCGCCTGCCAAGCGTGGGGATTATGGCAAACCCCCCCCTTGAGGGAGGTCTTCGTTCAGCAGTGGACGTCTTCTGGCTGATGATGATGATGATGATGAAATTTAGGAGACCTGTTTATTGAGTGTAACATAACATCACGCCAGTATCTTCTTTTTTAAAGTTAGGCAGAGGGGTTTTTATATACTCACAATTCGCCGATGCCGTTATTAAGTCCCATGTAACAAGGAGTGAGCCTATTGGTAACTACCGGGCGCGGTTTCAAACTCCGTGCTGCTTCTGAGAATTTTCCCCGAATTTTGACCCGGGAATCAAACCCAGGAATTCACGCTCAACAGTCATGCTTAACGACAAACGCACTAGTGAGGCAGTCTCACGCTTAGCGATCACTGCACCGATGGCACAGAATTTGAGAGTTAGAGAGACATTGTTTCTTTAATTTAGGTTATGTTAAGAATTTTGTTAGGTGAAAAAAGTTATCATGGTTTTTAAACAGTTGAAATACATATATAAGACATTTTAGAACAACTACATTTAAAAAATAACAAGAGTATATACTGGGAAATATTATTATTTGTCGCCCAAAACAGTTACATGACAATTCAAATTACACATGAAAATTGATTCATACATTCGTAAAACATTATTAGAACTGACTAATACTTAACCCTACAATTGAAAACATTCCAGTGCTTTTATATAAAATGTATTGTATATTTCCTAAACTACATTACATACATTAAGAATCACTTCATGACCTTAATATTTTACGGTTATAATTAATAAAGGTAAAAATTGGTAAGTTCTTACAAAACATACTTCATCTTCTACCCACCCTTTTCCCAACAATGTTGGAGCCAACTCTCAGATCTCATCGAAAACTTGCATTGAAAATATACTAGTATTAAAATTACCCTTAAATTTCATTGATACACCCTGCCAAATCGTTTATGTTTGTCTAAGTTGACACTCAAGTTACAAAGAGCATGTTTTATATAAAACTTGTTACTTCCAAAAATATCAAAATGACAAAGCGGATAGAATTGCTCAATAAATTGCGTTACAAAACATCTTATAACTGTTACCATTTTAATGATTATTGTCGTACTGAAATATCAAAGGCAAAGAATCATATTAACCAACTGCTCAACCTGGACCTCTACTAGATATTTAACGAACAGTCCCAAAACACTGCTATTTCTTTTGTTTTGTCTTCTGACCATAGTAGCAGTTTTAGCACCAATTGAAATTTCTCGTTACACACATCTCACTTATGACTGGCGAAAATTGCCCCGGGAGAGGAGGCAGTAACAATTTTCCCCCTGGCAATCCTCGGCAGTCAATCCTTTCAGTTTTCTCATTGCATGTTAAAATTTTAATTTATGACTCATAATTTCTTGCCCCAAGTGAGAGCACCCGCAGCATTGGACAGCACTACAAAAAATTGATTTATCGCTGTGTTTTCATATAAAAAAATTGACCGTTTTAACATTACGCCGAACCGCGGTCGTGCTTTCCATAAAATGAACGTGTATAAGGTATATTGTCACACCCACATAAGTTAGCGCTTACGCCGTTTGTTTTTCGGTTGGCCGCTGGGAGTATCGCGTCCTTTATGGTCATTGCTGTCTTGACGAGTACTGGCCGTTGTGCTAGCTTCCACCAGGTCGTAGTACACCCAATTGGTATACCTCATATCTAAAATGTATGGATCAATACATTTAATGGGTTTTCCGTAACAGCCGTATTTCTCACAATCCCGACAGGAACAAAAGAAAGTGGTAGTCACCACGTGACTGCGGAAACTAAAATTGGGATCCTGCTCCGCCTCTCTATTGTTCGAGTGTTTCATGGTGTATTCTATGGTGCGTACTCTTCGATTTACATTAATCTCATGTTGGTCCATTTCTGTGGAGACAAGAAACAAGCGCATGTTAAAAAAAGAAAATATACATAGCGTGTGCAATGTCTCTAGCGATGTCAATGCAATGTCCATCTAATTCTTTCCTGTGCCGTTTCCTTCACTTTCTTATAAGTTAAAATTTTTGCCTCCTCCTTAAGTCGTTTTGTGTATGTCCTAAATCTACTCTAGTACAAAGAAAAGAAAATTCAAATGCTAACTAATATTATACGATAGGTAGTCGCTAGCGAGTACTTGTAAACTCGCAATAGAGGTACTCACTGAAATGTCACAGAAATAAATAACGATAGAATTTTTTAAAGCGAAATACTTGAATTGAATCAGCGACGGTACATTTCTGCCTAACCCTTTGGGGTAAAATGCGTGATACTTATTTAAGAAGTGAAGTATAGGAGGACCGGTTAATATTTTTCATTCCACCAAAATGCTGAATCAAGATTTTTTAAACATTGCTCCCACTTTGTATAATTCCTGTATCGTGGGTGTATTTACCAACACATATATTCACATACACAAAGACCTAGATCCGAAACAACTATCTGTAGATCATACAAATATTTGTCTCGTGCGGGAGTCGAACCCGCGACACGTAGCGTAGCAGTCGATCTCTCAACCACTGCACCAACCGTGTCTTAAATAATTGTAACATTAATTGCATATCATAACAACACTACTGCAATCACCAATCCGCTTATCAGGACAAACCATTAAAGCGGCGCGATGGCGGCGTAACGAAGCTGGAGGCTGTATTTGTAGAGGTCAATGACCCCTCACCACTGAAAGTCTGCGTCGGCGGGATAATGCGACGATAACACAAAGTTGTACTTACATAGCGGTCTCGTAGGCTCAACAGGTAGGTGTTCTTGATGAAATGCTTCAAGATCACCGATTATTCTTCTCGTCACTGTTCTGGGAGTAAGGCAACAGAGCGCCACAAATCACTGACGTTTCAAAATTATTTATTGATTGATGCACTCAAAGTATTTGTGCGCAAGTGCAATTCAGGTCCTTGTTTACACGAACCTGGATGTACGCAGCACACGCCCACCTTGGAATAAATACAGCTAACTAGCTACGAAAGTAAGTATATATTATAAAAGCTCCAATGATCATTATATCAACATCTGTGTAAATGACTGAATCTAATTCTCTAAAATATAGGCTAGATAGAGTACTAGCATAAGTATGCTATACTCTTTGAACATACGAGCTATTTATAGAATTATTAGATTAAGACAAAAAAGTTTAATATTAAACTTTTAAACTGAAACCTAATCAGGTTATATTAAGTGCTTAGATATTTTACCTAGAACTTATACATACATTAACTATGCAAAGCAACATCGGAGTCTCAAATATTTAACGGAGTCCTGAAAGGGTTTTCTTCGAAAGCAAAACTACCTTTCCTCTGCTTTTTGTCATCAATCTGTACTGTGTTGGTTCTGGAACAGCCAACCAATACCCTTTGTTTTTCGACTAAGTAAATAGGAAAAAGACACAAGCCGTATTTTTAAGAAAAGCTCATCATATGTCTAACTAGCTTCTACCTGCGGCTTCGCCCGCGTGGATGACGAATCCGTACATTTTCCCGAAATAAAAAGCCTAGCCTATGTGCTATTCCAAACTATAATCTATCTCTGTGCCAAATTTCATCCAGATCCGTTCAGCCGTTCTGGCGTGAAAGAGTAACAAAGATCCATCCATCCTCACAAACTTTTGCATTTATAATATTAATAGGATAGGATTAGTGTATATATAGGATAAGTATTAGTTAATTTACAACGTACAGATAGATTTGTGGACTAAAACCAGCAATCAGTTCAAGAAGCAAATGGTATATTTACTTACGGGAGGAGCTTACTTACATATATTTGATATCAGGTATTTTTCAATGAATAACAAAACAACACCAACTTAAGTTGTTTTTAGACGTATTTATTATAATTTTGATACATTTTCATTAACCTAATTTAGATTACCAAGACGAAACCTAGAAATATTGTTAAAAATATCACAACAGCAGAAAGATTATTTTTATCGTTCTCTAAAATAAATTCTCAAAAAAAGAAAGTAACTGAACAATTGATAAAAACGAAATACGTATACGTATTTTAAGAAGTACTTTAAAGAATTTTAAAGACCTTAAAAGTAGTATTACCGAATGATGTTTCGTCTAGTAACAACAGATCTAATTATCTAAGTGTCAACGCTAGTAGCCTTGTCACAAATTAGTTGCTTCCAGCTTCCCTCCTAACCGTAAGCGAATACCAGTGTTTTGTACGGTGACACAGCTCCGCAACCCAATTGCTTGGGGATACCGATATCGACCTAAGGCCAGGTTGACAATACTCAGTTTCGAGTTAATAGGCTCGTGACGACTGTCATTTGTGTTCATATAACAACCGGGACCAACGGCTTAACGTGCCTTCCGAAGCACGAAGTATCGCAGGGTTGTCGATGTGTTAAAAATGCAAGGCATGACGTTGCAAATTACCCACGAGCACCCCATATAACGAATCAAAATCGAATAACGTTTTAAGGTGATCAATTTTGATTTATTATAGATACCAGTAATGTACTTTAGTTGTATAATAACGCCCTAAGTTTAAAAACAATATCTAAAACCTTTTACCGAACATATTTCGTCTAAAAACAAGAGATCTAACTAAGTGTCAATACTCGTCGTATCATAAGTGTTAATTGCTTCGGACTCCAGTCTAACCATAAGTGAATATCGGGGACGCCGATACCGATTTTAAGGTTGTGTTGACGAGTATGCATCGAGTTAGGCCCGTGACGACTGTCATTTGTGTTCGTATAACAACCGGGACCAACGGCTTAACGTGCCTTCCGAAGCACGAAATATCGTAGGGGTGTCGATATGTTAAAAATTCAAGGTATGACGTTGCAAATTAGTCACGAGCACCCCATATAACGAATCATAATCGAATAACGGTTTTTGATGATCGATTTTGATTTATTATAGATACCAGTAATGTACTTTAATTGTACAATAACGGTCTAAGTTTTTTTTTAAAAGAACTATTACCTATTACCGAACAAATATCGTCTAAAAAAAAAATCTAACTAAGTGTCAACACTGGTTGTATCGCAAATGTTAGTTGCTTTAGACTCCAGTCTAACCACAAGCGTTTATCGAGGACGCCGAAACCGATCTTTAAGTTTCGTTGACAGTATACAGTTGACATCTGTATCGAGCTCCTGGTTAATTCTTGTGTGCTCATGAGCTACATTTTTTAACTTAATATAGCCAAAACAAATATAAAATAGGTAAAGCTTATTTAACATAAAAAAATCGTATTTAACAATACAAATAATAAAAGAACAGTTCAGTAATCATAAACAAAACACAAAACTTTACCTTTACAACACAGTGTTTTTTATAATTTGATTTATAAAATTAAAATTATAAATTTGAGCATAAAAAAGCAGTACTCTGCTGAGATGAAGTATAGTGAAAAATAGACACAAGAAACGACGAAGCAAGCTGGAGAACCGCAATTTAAGAATTGCCTTTTTTCTGCTGTGGACTGCTTTTGGATGAATGGTGTTCTTGATTTTTCTTATTTTGTGGTACTGGAGCGGCTTCGGTTATTACTGCTTCGACTATAATACCCTTGCTGAGGGGATCCTGGCGCGCTTTGATTGCAACCACCGTCCCGACCTTTGGCTCATTTTTCGGAATGTTATCATTAAGTTTGTCTTCCTCCTCCTCAGTGACGTCTTCTCCACCCATACCTGTAAGTAAGGTGATACAAATTTCATATTAATAAAGTATCGGAGTGTTGCTCAATTTAACTACTACTATCTGAATCGATATGGTTCCTGGAACGAATTGACCAACCTCTGTCTACCTGCGTTTGAATAAAAAATAGGTCAATTTATGTACACCTGGCGAGTAGTAGAAGGCGACTAAGGAATTGTCCATGTTCTGCAGTGGACTTGGTTACTGGCTGGTTTAATTATGTATTACAACAACTGGAGTTGAACCGTATTTACGTGAGTTGGTATATATGAAACAGAAAATTCCAAAAAACGCCGACGACACCAAAGCGCGATTCTTTCAATCATTAACATATAGGATTGAATTAAATCAAGATGGCCGGGCCACGCCCTTTTTAATCCAAATATTTTAGTGTATCATTTTCATATGTATTATATATTGCACCCTTTATTAATTGGCGTTACACCTAATGGCTACGAATGTAGCACTAAACTACATGAGGGTATCACAAGAGACAACTATCAGCCCGTGCGGAAAAAAAGTAACATTTATTGATCGGCCACCAGTTCTTTGTCATGTATATACAATCCACATCATCAGAACTTAGGAAGGGGAATATTTGTCTACCCAGCCTCTTTACTTCGCGGGCCACATGGTAAAAGTATCTTATTGCGCATTAATAACATTTTACTGCAATCGCCATTTTGGCTTATCGGGCGTGGTGCTTATAATATCTAATATCCCGCTACAATAATCGATCGTGACATTCCTAAGAGCCTTTTTCAATGTTCTGCTTACCTTGTATCTTCACGATCTTATAGACCAGTAATAAACAGTAAATTGGTGACGCTGGTTCTCGCCTACCGAGGATCTCTTCCGGAGGCGACAGCTTCAGAATAGGGCGTGTAGCTAATGAGTCACGGCGCAAATGCAGCTCAGGATTATAGGTACCTATATTTTTATACGAATGGTTGCGTTTGGGTGCATTCAGTGTCAGATCAAATATTGCAAATTTATAACTAATACTACTACACGACTCAACGTTTTGTTGTAACTTCAAAGTTTATTCCTTTTGTGATAGCGTAATTAGACCAGGCTATTTATTAATGCATAATACTGTAGACTGCCCGCAATCTAAAGTAGAATTGACTTCAAAAAGAGTTTAATACGACTGAGCCATAGATGAGATGTCTCGTGGACCGAGTTTCGTGCCTACATCGACCACTAACTTAAATTTACTGAAAGTATATTCAGAAATTAATCCCACTTGTCAAAAGCTTTAGGGTAAGATGAGGGTATAATCAAATTGACCAAATTCTCGCTTGTTGAGCTTATTCCCAACAAGCGAGAATTTATTGATTTTATTGGTAAGTACTACAGTACTCCTGGCATAAGGATTCAAGAAAGTGATACCACCTTTTTTACGTTTGAACTAAAATTGTATTTTTATTTCTTTTCTTTTATTTCTATTTGTACTTGTCTTTAATTATTGTAATTGGTTGTTAACCCTCATAATTAAAGTAAAATAAATAAATAAATAAATTAGTCAAAATGAAGCCAATGTTCTCATTTAAATTTCATCTTTATTTTTACAGCTTTGAGTTATCTGTGTTGACGCATTCATTCATTATTTCAATATTCCTCAGCGACTCTCCTTACACTGATGTCGTACATAATAATGAAGACGGTGTGATCGTAATTTGGCCCACTCTTGAGCTCTGGCTCTGGCTTCTTACCAGAATGAGAAGTAAAGCTTAGATATTTTTTAAATTCAATTCTTAAAAAAGGTTTAATGGTTGAGATTTTTTTATTTTCACTATAACCTTTGAATTTTGGTTACCTACTATACAATATCTGGGACCAGATCTTCCGGAGAACTTATTCAAAATGGATATAATTTCCAGACAATCTGTACTATCAAGTGATCGAAAGTCTGCTGTAAATGGATTAACCCTATCAAGACTATTTTATAATCTAGGACGTTAGTCTACCTAGTTCAGTTTGCTAGCCGCTGTTGGTTCGGGGTGGCGTGGCAGTGAGGGTGTCACCACTTTTGACATATGAGAAAATTTTAATAATAAAACACATTACATATATGTAGGTACCTATAGCACATTATATGAGGTTATCATTTTATTTTTCATTTTAACTTCTTATACTTCTTCAGGGCAGATGCATTTTGATCCTGTCTCAAAAATGAACAGCCAGTTTAGGTCAAGTTTGTTCTTTTGGTTCCTTGTCGAAAATATCGATCGGCACGGCGAAGCGTTTAATATACTGAGATTTTAGTAAATGTATTAATACGTATATTTGTACCTACCCTTTGTACTTACCCCTTTAAACGTTGTACCTACCCCTTTCTAAACATATTGCGCGTACGGAGGAGTGTGAGATTTGGTATAGTTAAACTTTATATGGAGAAGAAGTTCCGAAAGCTAACATTTATATATAATACGTATTACAAATACATTCAATTAAATAAAACATTAATTGTTTACGTTCATACTGCCGATGCCAAACATATGAAAGATTATACACGCTCGCAGCTCAAGTAATAGAAGAAAATTTAAAAAATTAAAATATGCAAAGACCATAGAGGTATACTCTTAGATAAAAGAACCTCATTAACGGTTAAACTATTTAACATTAATTCTAATTCAAATAGTTTCTATAATTGTAATTCAAATAGTTCTAATAATTGTAATTCAAATAATTTTATTAATTGTAATACTAAGGATTCTAATTCAAATAATTGATATTCAAATAATTGTAAACTAAATAATTGTAAAAATATAATTTTGCATGCCCATGAGGGTGAAATATGTCCTGTGCTATAATTTAATGTAACATCTTGTGTACCCACCCTGTTTCAGGTAAAATAAATAAATTGAAAAATAATGTATTACGGTCGAATTTCGACCACTAGGCGACTACTTGTACTTATAGATAGTCATCGAGTAAGTAGCGTACATAGTATGGAAACAAGTTCTCTAGAACACTCAAATGTACTTAACATACTTATGAATTCTCATGGACCCGGGTACATCCTAAAACTGCGGCCAGACACCGGAGGACGGGCAGCAGCATCCTCTCACTAATTGGTGAACCACTGCGATCCCCAAGCCGCCTGCCAAGCGTGGGGATTATGGCAAGACTAATCCAATCTTGGTCTTGATCTCGGATGAAGACAAGAGTATTCCAGTTTGGTCTTAATTTTAGATGAAGACAAAAGTAGTCTAGTCTTGGTGTTGGTCTTGGTCTTGCTGCAAGAGTCTCGTAAGTCTTGCAATTACATATTGATACTTATATTTAAGACAAAGACTAACACCAAAACTGATTTACTGATGCAGAACCAAGACCAGTCTAATCCAGTCTTGGTCTTGATCTCGGAAGAAGACAAGAGTAGTCCAGTCTTGGTCTTGATTTTGGATGAAGTCAAGAGTAGTCTAATCTTGGTGTTGGTCTCAGTCTTACTGCAAGAGTTTCGTAAGTTTTGCAATGACCTATTGCTGCTTATACTTAAGATGCATTTAAGCAACACAATTTAATTCAAGGATCAAATAAATAAGATTCAGGAACAGGTAATTTAATTAGATATTCAATGAATAACACGAAGTAATTTTACACACATTTATTTTACCTCTGATACATTCATTACACAGTCAAATAATTTTATTAAAAAACACAACAGCAAGAAGAAGAACAGAGTATTACAATTTTTAACTATATCCCAAATAAATATACAATAAATAGCTTGTAAGAACCTAATTAATAACGAAACATTATATGAAGTATTTTTTAAAATTTTCCTATAATTATAAAAAGATCTTAATTAAAAGTAGTAATTATTACCGAACAATGTGCCGTTGAAAATCAAGAGATCTAATAAAGTTTCAACGCGCAAATTAATTGCATATGATTGCCAACCTAAGCCAATACCAGTGTTTTCCACAAGACAGAGTTCCGCAACCCAATTCCTTGGGGATACCGATTTCGACCGTAAGGCCAGGGTGCAAGCTTCCAAGCAAGCAAGCAAGGTTTCAAGCTGTTAAACCCGTGACGACTGTCATTCGTGTTCGTATGACAACCGGGACCAACGGCTTAACGTGCCTTCCGAAGCACGGAGTATCGCAGGGGCGTTAGCCACTAACACCCCATATAATGAATCAAAATCGAATCACGTTTTCAATTTAATTTTGATTTATTATAGATACCAATAATGTACTTCAAAAGCATAACGCTACACTATTAGATCTACAACCTATTGCTGAACTTATATCGTCCAAAACCAGGCGATCTAAGTGTCAACACTGAGCTTAATGCAACTGTAAGTTGCTTCGGACCCCAATCTAACCTTAAGCGAATATCGGGGACGCCGATACCGATTTTAAGGTTACGTTGACGAGTATGCATCGAGCTAAGCCCGTGACCACTGTCATTTGTATTCATATGACAGCCGGAACCGACGGCTTAACGTGCCCTCCGAAGCACGGAGTAACCGGTGGTGTAGTAACAATTACGTTTCAACTAAATAATTAAAGATTAGTTTAGCAAATCGATATGTAAACAAACATATAAATGACCGCGCCCCGTCACTGTCAATATTTGATCTTTGATTCTTTTTTCTAATATACGTAAACACCATACGTCGGAATTTTTAACAAACTTGTGATTTATAAAACTAAAATAAACACAAAATGAGTGGACTACAAAAAAAAATGGTAAATATGCTTAAAATTTGTTCAAATATACGACGGATGGAGAACCGTATGGCGCAAATGACGATAAAATGAGTCAATGTCTCATTCAATCACTCATTGTTTTCCGTTATTTCTGGGTGTTGAAGTGGCGGCGGGTTTGATTGCTTCATTGTTGATCTAGAAAATCGCAGCAACTACAATGCCCATGCTGACAGGAACTTGGCGCGCGGTCTTTGTTATCTCCATGTGGATCTTTGGTTGGTTTTTCCGATTGTTATCAGTTATATCCTCTTCCTCCTCGCCCTCAGCGTCGTCTTCTCCCTCCATATCTGTAAAGACATAAAAATTTCACATCAATAAACTTATGTACTTAACATAAAATCCTAGATTTACGGTTTTTGTGAAACAAAAAGCTACACCTTTTGCTGCATCTTGACCATGTTACAAAGGAAATTGTTACAGGCACAGGTACAACCATAAGTACTAGGATTTCATACAATAACTATTCAAATATTATATTTGTACATAATTCAACAAATATTCAATCTAACGAGATTTATTGATCGGTTGAAAAAGGCGTGGCACGACCATCTTCATTTATTTGCGTACCACCCTGTATGTACATATATATTGTACCCTACTCTTTTGGCTACGAATCTGGCATTAGATTACATGAAAGTACCACAAGAGACAACCACCAGCTCGTGCGGAAGAAATGCGAAAGTTTAATGATCTGCGATCAGTTCTTTGTCACGTATGCAGAACATTTATGCACACCTTCCTGTCATGTAGTAGACTGCAGCAAGACGAATACTTATCGGCCCGATCCGTAGGCCAATTCAAATCGAATGGTGCCAATAGTATTACTATTAAATATACTAATTACATTATAATGCGATCGCCATCTTGATTTGGGCGTGGTTATACAATATTCCTCCAGAATAACTGGCACGAGCATTTTCTATAAGGGTTGATAAGGAAGTGAATGAGAGTTTAGCTTACCTTACACCTTTAGGCTCCTATCAATCAGCAAACGGTAATGTCGTGTCTCCGTCCACAAATCCGTCCGGGACGACGCGTCCCGGTCGACGACAGCGTCCCAAATGCCGTACGGCGCAAGTCTAGATCAGGAGTAAGATACCTACATAATATAACCTATATCTGTTTCGATCATTACGGTAGGGTGCATTCAGTCAACTCAAAGTAATGCAAACTTATGAAAATTACGAATTCATCACCTTTATGATCTATAATAATAATATATGGCTAAATTAAGTATTTATTTGTTACACAATCAAGAACCTACTAAAAATTAAGTTCAAATTTGATAAAATGTATTACTCCGATGAAACCCGTCCATAGAGTAGATTTGTAGCGAGGCCCGGGTTTCGTGCCTACATCGACCGTGAAATAATATTTATGAGTTCACAGATAAAAAAAATGGGTTATTTTGGGTTCACTGGTAAGATTTTCAAACAAACTTAAAAGGCGTACCTATATACCAACTATTTTAAATACTCTAGGTACTTGATAATTTAAAGAATGTCTAAGGTAGCGTATGTTCATATTCATTCATTAATTAATTTATTTATTGTGTCCACTTTGCGTTTCTTATGGATGCTATTACCATTTGTACCCTACATGTAGGGCTCCCAAATTTTTGTACGAGAAATAAAGTATTTTAAGGTCGGAGAATAAAATGAACAGTATTTTAGAAACGTAAACAGATTTTTTTGACATTTTAAAAACATTTTTTGGAACCTCCTGCACATACTAACAATTTATTATCATTTTTTAAAGAAAAAATATTCCTTTTTTAGTTTTATAGCTCCGAATACTAGCGGTCATAAAACAGTATTTTGTATACGTTTTTTTATAGAACAGTAAAAAGTATGAACGAGCTAAAAAAAGTATAATACTGTTTTTAACAGTATGGTTGGGAACCCCTACCGTTACCGTACCGTACCGTACCGTTTCTTTTGGTGTTCATTACAAAATACTATATATATCTATCTATATAATGATAAATAGATATTGTACGTTGTATGAAAAATGTTAAACTGTACACGCGTTTAATATAGCAATAAATAACTGGTTTATGTTTTGTGTGTGTGTGTTGTGTGTGTGTGTATATGTGTGATATTATTTATGTGTTAGTATCGAGCTAAGCTCCTAAGTAACGCTATATTGATAGTCTCATCAATTAATCCACTAGTTTTGAAATTATAACATGTAAGTTCAGCCACCCCAACCCTCGCTCGAGCCAGCCCGCGCTGAGCCAGTAGTAATAAATCAAATGTCCCTTAATAATCACAATCAGATCCAGCAAGTCCTCTCTTGTCTGCCCCCCAGCAACGCCCTAAGCCGAGGTTCGAGTCCCATTATGGGACACCCTTAGCAGTGTCGCTCAGTATTATTTAATTTGCTCGGCTGGAAGCCCTTCTGGTCTCGCCATTTGCCCGGTTAAGCAGTAAAAGCTCCCTGAGCAAAATGCGAGAGACAAATAAAAAAAAAAGTACGTTTTCAGTTTATGCAATAAATGTTCTTATTGCATACTAGCTTCTGCCCGCGACTTCGTCCGCGTAACCTACATACGATATATAAGGAATAATGTAGCTTTCTACCAGTGAAAGAACTTTTAGAATCGAAACATTAGTTCCGCTGATTACCCTCTACATACAAACAAATTTTACCTCTCGACACTTGCACAACTCGAGAATATTAATCTACATATACTAATATTAATTAGTATAGATTAATATTCTCGATAATAGCCTAGCGGTTGAACGCTTGCCTTCCATGCGGGAGGTTCCGCGTTCAAACCCGGCCTCTGACTTTTCGGAATCATGTGCGGATCAGAATTTGATTATCACTTGCATTGACGGTGAAGGAAAAACATCGTGAGGAAACCTGCACACCTGAGAGGGCTCAATAAAGTTCTCGACGGTATGTGTAGTCCGCCAACCCGCACCGGGCCTGCGTGGTGGACTAAGGCCTACCCCTTCTCATTCTGAGAAGAGACCCTTGCCCAGCAGTGGGACAGTAATGGGTTGAATTTATTATTCGTTTTGAGGACCCTGAGCCCATAAAGGAACTGTGATATTTTTATTTTAACTTTATCTACATGTTTCTTCCAGTTAAGGTGGGTGTCCAGAGTTAACCCTAGTAAAGTGAAATTATTTACTTCTTCAATATTAATAATTTGTGTTATAGCATTTAGATTAATATTCTGTTTTTGATAAGGTTTGAATTGCATTTTTTTTTTGTTTTTTTATTGTTTACCTCTAGATTATGATTGTGTAGCCAAATTTTTACTGTATTGTAGTTTTCTATTATGGTATTGTTTTCTATTTTATTTGCCGGCGTCTTAAAGAGGATAGATACATCGTCGGCGAACATCACACGTAGTTGATGACAGATTTTAGGTAGGTCATTAATATATATGAGGAAGAGAATACAACCTTTTTCCTTCACCGTAAACGCAAGTGATAATCAAATTCTGATCCGCACATGATTCCGAAAAGTCAGAGGTGCGGGCCGGGTTGAACTCAGACCCTCCTGCACGGCAGGCAAGCGTTCAACATATACTAATTTAAAATGTACACTATCTGTATACTATGCTTATGCATATACATGGTTGCATTATGGGATTATCATGTGGGGCCATAGTACAGATGCTCATGACCTATTCATTACACAAAAGAAATGCATACGCATTATATATAATATTAGACCAAGAGAAAGCTGCAAATCCTACTTTATTAAAGAGAAAATTCTATCCCTGCCATCAATATACATCTTAAAAATAGCCATATTTGTCAAAAATAATATAAATGAGTACAAATTTCACAAAAATAAACGCCGCAAAAATAAATTAGAACTACCAGTGCCTAGAATAGAAATGTATAGAAATAGCCCTCAGTATAAATCTATCCAAATATTTAATAAGTTACCTGACTGTATAAAAGACAGTAAAACGACAAATATATTTAAAATTAAGTTAAAGAGAATGTTATTCGAGAAATGTTATTATACCATTAAAGAGTTTATGGAAGATAAATTTTAAAGAACTAGCTACAGTATATACCTATTGATTTATCTTATATAGTTTTTATATACAAACTAATTGTTGTTACTATTTAATTTTAAGCAAAATAAGTTGTCATAGCAGTAAAACAATTTGCTACACCCTTACAGGGTCTATGTGTGTTTATATTAGCTTAATTGTTTTTCTGTAACAACATAGTGCAATAAATAAATAAATGATGATACTTAAGTATCTGGTACTTGGCATAGTTGGAAACGTAGTGGATTGTACATTTACTTATAGCACACTGTGTATCTAGATTTAATATACAATGTACGATTGTTTGTTTTCCCAAATAAAAAAAAAAAAAAAAAAATAGTTGACATCCTAGATCTACTCATCATCTGCCTTACCTTTTCCCAATTTCATTAGGGTCGGCTTCCAGTCTAACCGGTTGTGGCTGAATATCAATATTTCACACGGTGCGACTGCCATCTGATCTCCGCCACCCAATCAGTAAAGGGTAGATTAGTTGTCAGACTTTTTTGAGTGCAGACAAAAGTTACGCCTGACACAGGTGGTATTACAACCGGTTAACGCGCTTTTCGAGGCACGGTGAGGTCTCGATGTGTAAAAAATGTTCGCCCATCCAAGGACTGACCGCAGCTGACAGACCCCAATGCTGTCGCTGTGGCCGAAATCGGTTAGACATAATCAAAACTTATTCAGAAAAGGCATCATTAGATAACTAGCATAAACATCCACTGATCCGAAGTCTCTGAGATCCTTTATAGATTATTTTTATAATCTAGGACGTTTAGTTTACTGTTTAGTTTCGTATACCGCCGTTCATTCAGGGTGGCGCGGGCGTGGTGGTGCCTTGGTGCCCACCGTGGGACCACTTTTGACGTAGGAGAAATCTATAAAACATAACGTATACATTAGATTATATATATATAGGTAGGTATATGCCGTAGTTATAAGAGGTTATATAAAATTAAGATTTTATACCTTACATGCTTGAAGGAAGCGGATGTACATATATCTGATTCTGTACAAGAAAAACTAATTAATACGACTACATAAGTCTTTTGGTACTTCTGTCTAAATTATCGATCGGCGCTTGGTGCGAAACTTTTAGAATAAGTTGTATGAGTTTAAGCAGGATATTCTAATGATGGCGGGGCCCGTACCATTCTGAATAAGGGGAAATCAAAGGCAATGAGAAAATCCACCATTTAAATACATCAAGCATGGTAATCATCAATATACGGCACTTTTAATATGCTTATTATGTTTTAGAAGAGAAGGATATACACCTACTCTCTGTTCTTTGTAGTAAACTTTTTTTTTTCTATATCTTACTGTCCCACTACTGAGTAAAGGTCTTCCACATATCCCCCATTCCCCAACTAATTGTGATTTCTAAAAACTAATCTAAAATATAGACTACCAAACGTATTACAAATATATTTGATGTTATAGATAAAGAGTATACTGGGTAAAACTTGTATCATAGTTTCTAAATTTCTTTAAAGTCAATTTTTATTTAGAAAATGTTATCGAGTATCTTTCCGTGTTCGTTTATTGTCTACGACGACTCGTTTAACATGGTAATAAAAATGCCTGATATTATTTGTCAAGAAACATTTATTAAAATTCAGCGCTACTACTGACATTACAAAAAACACATCCGAGATTATATAAACTACTAACAACATCAAGTCATCGTCCATTTAAAGAGACTAGTCAATAGAGGATCTAAAAAAAATCCAACTGATAATAATAAAAAAATACGTTATTTAAGTAAATATAAACTAAAAAAACCTATATTATGATACTCTTAGAGTAGGTTTATATTTGGCATCACAATACGCAGATTCTTAAAACAGAACCACAATTTGTAAAGATTATTTCACAATTTATAGTTTTTATTACCTAAATAAGCTCTCTTGCTAGCTCAGGGGCGTAACAAGGATTTTTTTTTTATTATAATTCAAAGAACTACATTCTTTAATTAACTATCTTAAATTTAATACTAGCTACGCACATGTGCTAGCAACTAAACTATGGACTGATTCATCATTTTGGCCCAAAACTGTAATGTTATAAAAGATAATAAATTAATAATAGATTAGTTAACTAATCCTAATTTTAAAATAATTAAATTATAAACTTATAAATTTAGGGACGTACCATAGACAATTAGAAGACTAATTTTTAAACATAGATATACGATTGATGACATACATAGATTACACAATCTACTACAGTTAGCAACAACATTAATTATCTAATAATACTCAGTGACAATAAAACAGTAAATAAATAACAACAGATTGAATTATCAAGCTAATAAACAGACTGTGCTGTGTTTATTTATTTATTTTTTGACGATTCACGTATAATTTACTTATGCAATTGATAAACAACGTGTGTCATATCATAGCTTATAGTTTCGAGGTGGTGTAGGGTTGTATAGTATGTTTATGTATCTGTTTCATATATTCAGATACAGATTATCATTTGCCGGCAACATGTCCCTAATCCGGACGCTTATGATTGTGAACTACGTTGCTAAAGCTGACATATAGAATTAGATATAAGTATACTGTTTAGTTATTATACTACGTCAAGACTTTATAATTTATCATATTTGAAAAACAAATAATATTTCATACGAATTCGGATTAATATTTGAACACTGAAGAACATAGTATAAACACAGACACCTAGAAGAAACACATACAAGGTTTACAGTACATACTCCTACATCTGACGACATACATATAAACGACCAAGTGATTTATGATTTGAATATAAAAGCGAATAAACAAGAAATGGGAAAAGTGTGACAACACTTGAGATCGTCTGTCGCACTCTGGACAGTCAGCCTCGATAACATCATGGCTGACTGGCTAACCTTTCCATTGCTGCATTCCGTGACTGTATTAGCATTCCCTATGTAACTGTTTGTGCCGGCTCAACGAAAGAGGATGTAAAACTGGAAATACTATCCAAGTCAATAATATCAATAATATAACAAAACCAAATTAATCTACATTTACCTGCAACATAAAAATAAAATGGATATGTCCCATTTTTAACAAATACAAAATTTAATATTTGACATTCTTGTTCTTATCGTCTTCGCTAATATCCATGGCAGTGTCAGCTTCGGGCTCTCGATTAACAGCCTTCTTTGCTGCAGGTGTAAGGCTCGAATAGGTCCATTTAGGATATCTTGTTTCAACAACGAATGGGTCAAAACAACCAATAGGCTGCCCTTTATAGAAAAAGCGCCGGCAATCGCGACAGGCGCAGTAGAATTTCGTGGATCCCTGTGGGGCCCGGTACGCATAGGTTGGGGAGTCATCCTTTGGTGGCTGTGATTTATTAATATCATTAGCCGAGTACTCATTTGTCCTCTGCTTCTTGATGGGTCGCATTTCGTCATCGTGATCACTCATTTCTGTAACAAAACAAGATAAAGTTTAATATGTATTTTTTACAAAAGTGAGAATTATCGAGTCATCGTCATCGTCATCAGCCAGAAGACGTCCACTGCTGAACGAAGGCCTCCCATAATTATCGAGTAACTGAGAGGAACTGGAGAATTTTATTAAATATTATTTAAGCATCCTTTCATTATCACTTCCACGAAGAATTCGTGAGGATGATGGTATCGTCATTGCACTATAAAGGTCAAAGGTCGCGTATCATGATAGCAAAATTGGCATCACCAATCCGCCTGGCAAGCGAAAAGCGTAATTCTAGTCAGCTTTCTGCTTTTGCATTGTACTTGTAAGTACTCATTATCCCAACATACTCCTGGGTCCCAGCTACTTGTCCGAAACCCGACCCCGCCCTACCCCAACAGTGAATGTTAGTTGGATGTTATGATAAATTCACCAACGATTACTTACCGATCGGTTTCTGATCACTATACACTCAATAGGCACGAGAATTAACGAACTTCTTCAAGTCTGGACACTATTCCACAAGTTACACACCGAACTAGGTTTTCGCAAGCGACGAACAACCCGTGACGTTCTGAAAATATTTTATTGATCAATGCATCGAAGTATTTTGTGCGCAAGTGCAATAAATTTGATTCCTTGTCTAGTGACCTACTTTTACCTGTGAACCTAGATTTGGCCCGGGATACTAGATATCGACTACCCTTAGACTACGTAACACAATTTATACCCATGATTTCCAGATAAGAACTTCTCTTAAATGAGCATGAAGATAACAAATTCTTAAAAAATACAGAAAATTAAAAAAAACGATAAATCAAGAAATATAGTCAAAAAAGTCGAGATTTGATTTTGAAAAGGTATAAAAAGACACCTTCCTAATCGCTGGATGGTTGTATTAGTGTAATAAGAATATAAAATGCGTTTTGGTTTTGCCTTAGGGTGGTGCCATGGTGCGGGGTGCCCATGCCGCACCGCACAGCAAAATTGTTGGTGTCACAGAGTGTCGTACCGCGCGACGTATCAGTATAATGACACTGCCAAGTGTTAGTCATTCGGTGAATATGGATCGCGAAAAATCACTATATCACTGTTAATACTCGCTTTGTTATCACAAGCGGTTGCGATTCCAGGAAGACTACAAAGACTATATTTCTCTCGTACATAGATGATAGGCCATCCATTCCAGCTTATTCGGACGTATGCCAAATGTAATTTCAGGTGTCTACCTAATGCTTTATTAACTTCAGCTATATTAGTGGGAATCGTGAGATAAGCCCAATGGAAAAATCATCTGTAACGAGAACAACTCAGCTCTGCTGCTTATGCTATCAGAAAAGTAAGGCAACTTACCGACGTAGACACAGCTCGACTAGTCTATTATAGCTATTTTCACGGCATCGCGTCCTACGGAATTCTTTTGTGGGGCAGAGCTGCTGATATTGAAAGCATTTTTATTTTGCAGAAAAGAGCTGTTCGTGCCATATACCAGTTAGGAGCTAGAATTTCGCTTAGAGAACGTTTTAAAGATATTGGTATTTTGACTGTTGCATCTCAATAGATTTATGCCAATATAATGTTTGTAAGGCAAAATTAAATTTGTATACAAAAAATAGTGATGTCCATAACATCAAATTCAAATTCAAATATATTTTTATTCATGTTAACCATTTACAGGCACTTATGAATAGCCAGGTTCTAGTTGCCACGTTCCTAGGTGTTGATTTCCAATGGAGAAGAACGGGCAAGAAACTCCATGGTTACTCTTTTAAACTCGGAATTAAATATACAATATTAATTTATACATTAATCTCGAACAACAATTATGTGAGTACAATGTAGCTTAAAAGAGTCTAACTTATGTAAGTCTGAAACTCAAGCCTGAAAGTTATGAAAAATATAATTACTTTTTTAAATATGTGTTTTTAAATATATGTACAATATTTTCATTAAATCTGTCTTAAAGTGCCTCTACGTGTTGGCTTCGGCCCCACACACGCCTTCCAAAAGTCCGGGACTCTGTAGTCCCGTGCAAGAAATAGACATACATAATAATAATAAACCCTCTTATTTTCATATCCTTAATTTTGCATTTTGATGTTGTTAGTATCGTTAGTTAGTTTAGCTTATTATCTAGTTGTTAGTTGGTTAGTTGTTTTCTTCGGGGATATGAACCCGTCTTTGGGTGAAAGCCTCCTCCAACTTCTTCCATGACTCTCTAGATAGATTGATAGAATTGTTTTTATTTCAAATAAACCTAATACAGGCACTTATGAAACGTTATAGGACTCTAGTTGCACGGTTCCAAAAAGTTGGTCCTATGGAGAAGAACCGGCAAGAAACTCCATGGATACTCTTTTAAAGTCTCTTTTAACAATCTTGCCATGAACATAATGTGGAAAAAGTATGGGAGAACAATGTAGGTTTCGTCAAATAAATACTAAATGCAACTTTAATATAAAGTCTGTTAATAAAAATAAAAGTAAAAAGAATACCTCTACACTATGCTCACATTTACAATGGATAGCCATCTGTAACAAGCGTAAGATTACACTATACATGTATATAAAGAAATTGATTATCAAAGATTAGCTTACAATGGCAACTAGCTTACGGATACATTAAACAAAATAATAAGATAATTGAAAATACAAAAATCTAATATTTCATTAACAAGATGTCATAGCAACCTATGAAAAAGAGAGAATAAAATAAATACAAACATGATAAGACATGTTAAAAAACTATTAAATTGTAAAAAAATAATTAGTATGAATAGCTCAACACATGAATGAATTGATTGTGATTGCGGTTCGGGTGGTTGCCAGGGAAGCCACATGTGCAGTGACTATGTGCAGAGAGAATTACCGCCAGACATCTCTATCTCCGACATAATCTTTAATTTTGTAGTACGCTTTGCGTATAAGGATGGATTTAACATATGTTTTGAACTTCCCATCAGTTAGATTAGTGACAGTTTTAGGTAACTTGTTGTAGAAACGTACAGAATTCCCCAAAAATTAATTATTCGATTTGGCTAATCTGAATTTAGGGACAACGAGTTTATATTTATTTCTAGTATTTATGTTATGTACGTCGCTTAGAGTTTTGAACATTTGGAAGTTTTTACGTACGTACATAATATTTTCAAAAACGTAAAGAGAAGGCATAGTAAGTACATAGTTTTAAAAAAAAATCTCTGAGGTACTCACGAGGACCCATATTATAGATGGCACGGATTGCTCTTTTTTGTAGTATAAAAATTGAGTCTACGTCTGCCGCTGCACCCCACAGTAAGATGCCGTAGGACATAATACTCTGGAAGTACGCAAAATAAACAAGCCTGGCCGTAGCTACGTCGGTGAGCTGTTTTTAGCCAATGTCAACCAATCTTTTCCTACTTTTTCTGTTCTATCATCAGCCCACCTTCTATATGGCTTGCCTATATTCCTTTTTCCCGTCAATATTTTTATAAATGTTGCTGTTATTGAGTCCCATGTCATAAATTGCCATCCTTGTTGCCATCAATCCGACACAGTTCCAAATTTCGTGCTGCTAATGAGAATTTCCACACAGAAAAACCCATTAATACTTTGTCCGACCAAGCAATCAAGCACAACTCACACTTAATAAGCCGCTAAACATTGTAATGATTTATTGCATAATACATTACAATGAGCAAGGAAAGACGCTTGTGACGAAGTGAGAATGAGTATTTTTTTAATTAGGGACTATCCTATATTGAATTATAAGTAAGATAAGAGACACAGTCAAAGCCGTTATTAACTAAATTAAGTTGTAGGAACAGTAACAACAAAACTTGAATAATGATTGACACGAGCGGGTGTTCTATCGAACCGTGCCATCCTACATTAAACAACGTCTAAACAATGCCTTAATAATGCCCAGGCTAAATGAGTTGAGCTCGAAACTTGAAAAGATAATGGGCACCTTTGTATGGGCTTTTTTAAAAGGGTAAATAATAATCTTATTACTTTGTATATCCACACCACTCGTACAATAATATTGTAGGAAAAAACATGGATCATTCTTTCAAATTACGTTGGTATATCCAATTGATACAACACTTGGGACAAAATGCCCATTTTTCTTTTGGGCAGTAGGTAGATAGGTTCTAAGTTTTATGGAGTTGAGTCCACTTTGAAAGGGTTTTTGGGCAATTTTAGAAGCGAGATAGATATACATATATTCGCGAACTAAGTATGGTGAAAGGTTTGAAATTAATTGAAATATGTGAAGCTACTGGAGAACTCTCTTGACTGACCTACTGAAGAACACGGTAGGTGTTCTTGATTACCTGCTATCCCTTTGTCTATTCGTTCGGCCAACAGCTGAATGTGAATTATGTTTGTATGATTGTCTTATAGGGTATTGTGACTAACCACGAAATCCAACTATAAATCCTACAAACTTGAAATATGACAGGTAAGGTTCCGTCTACGCATCTGCTAAGAAAGGTTTTCCAAAACTCCAAGTCAAAATATGTGGCTTGGCCGTTTCGTTACTATAAGAACTATTGTATAACAGAAAAGTAATGAACAGTGAATACATTTTTCACCTTACGACCATGTGACATTTTGTGAAGTTAGGGCTTGTAGAGTTAGGGCGTGTAGAGTTAGAAGCTTGGCTCTCCATAAGATCTGATGAACTGAACAGTGCAAGCCATTTGGTCTCGTCTTGGCAACATTTTACATGAAAATGGATTTGGTGGGATTTCACTTCTTTTTTTAAGTTGCTTACGACAATTTTTTTTAAACATACTAATTTAGGCAAAAAAAAGAGAAATCAAAAGTAGGAAACAAACAAATTTGGGCCTTACACTTTTTTTTGAGGTTGTTGCCAACTCTCAAAAAACAATTATGAAATCTAAAAATGGATGGGGGGTAGAAGTTCCAAGTTTTAGATTTTTTTTTGTTGTTTGTGTTCTTATAATAGCTTACATACAAAATTTCAGCTTTCTAGGACTTCAGGCAGTACCCTAAGAACTTTGATGATCATCAGTGAGTGAGTCAGTGACGAAATCGGGGTTTTTAGATATCAACAAAATCTAAAGTATAAGAGCTATGGAATTGAAACTTTATATGTTTAATAAGTCCACGGTTCAAAAAAACGACGAAACGCTTCGAGGAATGGTAGGTAGTGCCCTTGTGCTTCGCTTGGCTCGTATTGGCGTCAGATGTAAAGAAGTACCTATTATAATATTGGTAGATCGCACAGAGTCGTAGTCAGTAAACAGTAGATCTTGAGTCTAACCAAGTTGGCCACCTCTAGTCTAAGCTAAACCGAAAGATCATGTTAGATATCTTTTTGCCGAGTTGATTGACTTGAAACCTTTTAGATTTTATCTAAACGTTTGAAGTAAATAGCTTATCACACTCCACTGCTAAGGATAGGTTTCAGTTGCGTCACGACCTCGTTCCTGCTACTTTGTACAGCGATCGGTTAAGCAGACCCACGCCACATTTAAAAATTTAATCATTGTTAAGGCTTATCTGAAAGGCAATCTCCGCCATGACTTCACGAGGTCTCAATATTAACATCATATTTACCTGAATTCTGCGTGACGAGTCAGCGAAGACAAACGTAGAAAGGTAATAAGTGATTTAACTTTCAGTCAATTGTTCAGTATTTATTGTTTTTAATATTGGCTTTATTTTTTGGATATAAGTAGGTATAACATTTATATGTTATGGGAAAAAGGCGTGGCATAATCTATACTTATAATAAATCTGTAGAGAGGTCAATTCTGTACATGAAATGTATTTTCACAATAACTATCATGGGGTGATTAGTGATCGATACTGATGTCAAAAATGCAATCAGTAAAATTTTTGTCTGTCTGTCTGTCTGTTTGTATGTTCCTTATAGAAACAAAAACTACTCGACGGATTTTAACGAAACTTGGTACAATTATTCTTCATACTCCTGGGCAGGTTATAGTATACTTTTCATCACGCTACAATCAATAAGAGCAGAGCAGAGTGAAGGGAAATGTTGGGAAAACGGGAGAAGGTACTCCATTTTTTAAGCTTCCGTCGCGTGTGCAGCCTTAATGGTTAAAGCTACATAGAAATCATATACGAAAGTTAATCTGTCTGTTACATCAAAACCATTGAACCGTGAGGAAGGACATACTCTACTTTTTTACGAAAAGCGACTGAAACGCGGACGAAGTCGCGGGCAAAAGCTAGTGTATGTTATATTGTTAGCTCCCTATACATCACTTTTGTTGGTAACATACATATGTACATACATAAAGTCACGCCTTTTCCCATGGGGGTAAGCAGAAACTACGGAGCGCCACGTACTACGATCTTGGTAATATTTATCAAAAACCACGTAGGAGGATCTATGTATCTAATATTTAAATAAATCCACAACACATTGCTTTTCAAGGGACATTTATTTTCACACGACACGAAACAGAGAGTAGGACATCAATTAGACATCTCAGATGAGTACATCCTCGTAAGATCATCACCAGACACCATCACCCAGATTTTATACAATGTATAATTAAAAATTTTAAAATGACGTCTAAAATTGATCAAAAATCAGTTTTATTTTCATCTTTTTCACGATCAGCTTACGTGACACTTATCTTAATTAGGAAAATACTTGACAATAAATTTAATTTGAGTTTTTCACCACAAAATTAGAAACTCCCTGCCTGGTAAGAAGGATTACTATTAAAGGTAAATATTTAAAGAAATCCTTCATTAATAAGTTTGAAACTAGACATTAAACATGAAAACAAAAAATCATGTATTAAATGCAGATTGTTTGATAACTTAAATACCTATCTTCTGGTTTATTACTTGACGATATTATTATGAGATTAATCAGATTACAAATAAGACGTACACATTCACAAAGACAAATAGACACACAATAATCAAAAGATGCCTCTAAGCAGCATTCACGACCATTTAATATTTGTATTGGATTTCATTATTTTTTAGTTTTGGTGGATCATCGCTGATCTTGCATTTGGCCGCAGCCGCAGTAATGTCGTCAACATCGTCGCATTCGCGACGAGCCTTGGCCAGCATCGTGGCCACAACGACGCTGATGTAGCCACGCGTGGTCTCCTTCAAATCTATATTGCGCTGATCAGTGTACAGCGGGTAGAGTGGGCGGCTGGAAGTCCCTGGTAGAACAGGATCGGTCATTTCTGGAATTAAAAAACGTTCTGAATTAACAAAAGGACGTTATCTGTATTATATTAGGAAGTATCCTACGCCCCTTTTTAATAACACAGCTAATATTGCCCATGAAACCGTTACTACAGTTACCAAGCGCCTGAACAAAATACACGCGCCAACCACTTTGGACATTTTTATTTTTCAAGGAGGAAAATGGTGGTCTTTTTTAAAAAAAATGGCAGATATGTAAAGTATTAGAGCACACACCCGTAGAAACAAAAAGATCGAAACTAAGTGTTTATTTTTTCGTCAATAACGGCTGTTCGTCAGATATTTTTTGCCGCACATGTGCGGGGTCGTTCCTAAGAAAGAAAAATGGTTTAGAACATTCTATACACAATAATACTATTCTTTTTATGTTACTATGCTTTAATCGGCCGATTAATTCGCAGCCGCGAATTAATTCGATTCAGGTTGAATTCGCGCGCGATTGAATATTTTTTTTTATACTTACTTTTCGCATGAAGTATGTATATATTGAATGCTAAATGTAAACTAATATACCTACGTTATTATAACATACGTCATCGATCGTAATTTAAAACTAAAAAAATGTTGTTAGACCTACTTCTCAGTTTTTGAGCCGATTTTTAAGTGTCAGCATTTTTTATAAATACTTACGACGTCGCGCAACTCAAATAACACTTGAAATGTGTTCGGTATTGCTTTAGCTAAACAAAACTTCCTTTGTTTAACTCTCAAGATCAGAGTGTCAACAAGACAAGAGTGTCACCTTATCAGTTTGTTTATATTAACGCTGCTGCGCGCTGGCCGCCACATGTAAGTACATGTGCGAAAAAAGCACCCAGTTGTAATGCATAGTGATAATCTAGATAACTCAGATAAATATTTATTATAAGATATTTGAGGTGGCAAATAACATACATCAATATTTAATCGACAAAACGACGAACCAATACCAACATACAGTAGCTATTATTGGTAAGTAAGGTTTTAAAATGTTCTGCTTACCCTGTCTAAAAACTTTGTGCATGCCGCTGCCCACACTACCAAAGCAAAAGAGCTTGTGCATCCCTAAGTAATAAAAATGCATCTATACATGTATACAACAGACATCGGCGAGGGACGCGTAAGGTATCTAAACAGGGAGTTAGGGTAATGTGGAAGGGATATTTGCGACACACCCTTCACTATATGACTATGGTGAAGCCAAAACGAGGGTACGAAAGATAAGTTATTTAGTCTCTCTTTGTATGTGCCAACGAGGACCCGAAACCGTGTTGCATGCAATTCCAATATACGAATTATTATTTGACATGCGCAGCGGCCATATTGGGTCCCCCAAAATGAACGAATATTAATTGGGTGATTATTGGTTTATCATGTAGCTGCCTATTAATTTGTCAGGTAGGTGCTTAACTTTAAGCATGAATAATATCTTATATCTAGTGGACAGTTATTATGGAGAACGAAATGATTACTAAAGTTCTACCGGATGCTTTAAGATATTTTACTAAGGGTCGGTAGGTAAACTTACATAAGAATGATAAAATCTACCGGTTCTCTGATAACTTTAGGTATACCACAATCATAAATTTTCGATCATCACCAGCCCACTTCTAACTAAAGCCCACTAAGCACTAAACGTCCACGTGCAATACTCAAAAACATAATCATCACAATTTCCTTGTTGATTGGTGAGCACAGTTGCTATGAGCACAACTGACGACACTGCTTCAAGTCACCTGGACAGAATCTTTTACGACACGGACTGAGGAGGGGCTGGGTCATCCTTCGTCAGAAACCGTTCCACGGAACAATAGTTTCCAACAGTAAAAGGGTTGATTGTATAACGAATACGATCCACTTACCGAGCTTCATGGGTTTCGATAGAACCGGAATGATGCCGACGTATAGGAACACGCGAACTGAACCGAGCAGGAGCCGCTCCACACGAATTATTGATTTGATGCAAGCCTTACTGCGCAAGTGCAACGGAGACCCCTGGCCGAAGTTACTTAGGTGCCGTTTACAATACACCTGTTCGGATGCATTCAGTGTTGACACGAACGTAAGTTGGTCAATAAACCAGAAATAAACAGTCACGACAAGTATCATATATATGAATTATAACAATACATAAATATAAAACATTAGTCGCAGCAGAAATCTTGGTCGTCAAAATATAAAGGAGATTTCCAATTAATAAGTGATTCACTACTACATCCATTATTTTCATATTAAAAAACTAAATAATGCAGGTATATTTGGGTAGATTTAAAATTATATGGCAATAAAATTAAGTTAATGTTTTATCGAAACATGAATTGTTCGTAACAAAATTAAATCGTGGTTTATAATAAATCGTCACCCTCCCCGCTTACTGTTCTAACTAGCATTTGATTGATATTCTTCCAGAGCAAGTTTTTCGGTTGAGCGCTACAATCATGTTACTGTAGTTGGGTTACTTGTGGCTTTATTAATGAATTAATAACTTTTTTATGTTGCTCTTGGTTTACTGTTTAAGTTAGTAGTAGCCCTAAAACCCTAAAGTATCTTTATTTATTTCTACTCCTTTGAAGCAGATACGTCAACCTGAAAGAATTTTGTTTTACAACTTGTGTCTGTTACGAAGTGACTATTTGGTAAAAAAAATATGAATAGAACTCTATTAAATTCGTATAATATACTATTTAAGGATATATGACGTTTAACGAGTTACAAAGTAATGCCAAGAATGTTAACTAACATTTTTGGCAATTTATTTTATGTTAAACTATTAGTAATGAGATAAACTAACACTTAACTTTCTTTAAATAATTTTTGTGTTTTTTCTTAACAACTAGGTTTTAATTACTTTAATGTCTCAATCTCTAAACTGTTCTTTATCCTTTTTTATAATAGTTATAGAACGAAACGTTTACCGTTTTATGCGTATGCTTATTCTGGATAATAGTTCATCTCTATTAGTGTTATGCTCGTGTTAGTACACGAGTATAATATAGCATCACGCCGGTATCCCCAAAGGGTTAGGCAAAGGTGTACTACCTATTGTGCACCCACATTTCGCCTACTGATATAAGTAACTCTATAACAGACGACTCCCTAAAGGTTGGGCAGTGCAGAACTGCTCTATGTCAGGAAATTCTGCCCACTGAGTTATATGCTCCCAAATAAATAGTCGCATAATTCGTAGGTATCAACCTTATTCATATTGTCAGCATTTCCATTCTCTAGTGGCTGTTTATTTTCAGCTTGTTTAAGAGGCTGGAAACGAATAAATGGGCCAAGGACTTACTGGCTCATTGCCCGGATCCGCGCGCCCCTCGTGCTGAGACTGCTAAAGGGGCGCCGACTGTGTTAGAAGGTTATTTGTACATTTGACTTTGACCTAGTGCCGAATTCAAAGGGGTTACGTTGAACACGAACACACGCCTGAACTGGCGCCAAAGAAAATGATACCTTATTTCTTAAGAAATGCGAATATTATTTACGTAAGTACGCGAATGAGTTTTGTTTAATACACCAGACAGTTAATGTGACGCCTTGGCCGATGTCACTAATATAATCATAATAGTTACTGGTAACATAATATTAAGTATTGATATGATAATAGATTATTCAAATCTGCAGTAATAGTGTTACTCAGTAATAGTCAAATAACTATTCTAGTAAAAACGAACCAAGAATCAATGTACATAACGGTGATTAAACTTTTAAATACGCCATTGAACTAAACAACGTTGTTTAGTTCGTAGTCCTAATCCTGTAAAAGTATGAAGGAAATTTTAATGACCGTTTCGCGTAATATGTTAGTCGGTATCGATAATAGTGTAATCATACGACTGAGTACGTTAAATGAATAATATATATTATTGGGTAACGAATACTGAATCCGTAAACTATTATTTGACTATTACCGAGTAATAGTTATAATAATATAATATCAGTAAAGCGTTATATTTTATAATAGTATTACCAACTAATGACCCTATTACCCCATCTCTAGTACATATACCACTTACACGCTTAGTTATACACACCTTGTTATAATAATAATAATTTATTCAAAAATTTGTTATAAGATAAAATCATACAGTGGTGCTTAAATGTTAATTATATTATATTAACTAGGTAAATCCTGTGTTTCAGGCAAGAAGAGCTAAAACAGTTTAAAGTAATTAATAAACAATCAAAAAGTTATAACATAAGGTACAAAAAAGAAAATAATGCTAAATTAGACAGATAGAGAAAGAAATTAGAAATAGACAAAATACCTAATTACTTAGTCATTATTATTTATTTATCGTACTAGGTACGGTAACTTTTATGACTAAAAAGTTAGCAATTGTACGCGGCTTCGATAGTTTTCCTGTAAAAAAGGTTCAAGTTTATGTTACCTACTTTAGAATCCCTAGTTAAGACCGCCTGCAAATTTACAAACGCTGTGTCTAATACTTTCAGCCTGTTTAAGTACGTTATATTGTAACTTTGAAATAACTGGTAACTGAAAGAAAAACGTTCATTGTCAACGTCATTGTTACGCGGATTAATGGATTTCTAAGCCTGTACCCCTAGTGTAAGTTTCTTTTGACAAATTCGATTTACCAAATCGAACGCGTTCGGCGCTCCGAGGCCCTAGTGTAAGTTTCTTTCGACAAAACGGATTTACCGATAAACTCAGTAAGCACTTGCTTAGGACATTCAAGCTTCAGGGTAGCCAAAAATGCTTAATCGTTAGCTTGAGTAGATAAACACAGATAACATATAATAGGATAAAAGCTGCTTTTCAATGTTGATGCAATATTCTGCAATCATACAGTGATAGCAGGTAATGAATTGCCGAACCGAATCTTATATTCATTTGACTTCTCGTAAAAATCCAGGCCCCGCCTACATTTTGGTTCTTACGTAAACTCGATAAGATAAAGATAAGGGGTTGGGCAATAGCCCCAGGGTGCCCCTGATGGATCCGTGCTGGACAAACCTACATGAGTGTTTATAACAAAACAAATAATAAAATGAGGACGTACGTATCGCTTGGTGGCAGTGGCGTAGCATATTGTGGGACCCAGGGGCGGCCCGCCCCGGGTGGCACTTTTAGGGGGCGGCAAAATTCCACATAAATAATAATACCTATATATCTTATAAATATTTGAACCATTTAATTTCATATTAACCAATGTTGCACCTATAATTCAGACCGATTAAAATGAGCACGGAACTTTTTATTCCTTATTCTGTGATGAAATCGGGGAATCCCATATCTTTAAAAGACATAAATATAAGGGTGCGGCGAAATTTGCCTGCAATCCGGGCGGCTGAAACCCACGCTATGCCACTGCTTGGTAGTTTTGTTATAGGCACAGAGGATGCCATCGTTCACGTCGCATAAATATCCGCTGAAAACGGGTATTTATCTGACGTGAGCAAAGAAAGGAAGTTATGTTTTATAGTTATTATATGTTTGGAAATACAGTTACTTTTACTTTTTTAATCTTTTAAGTTAAGATAATATTCTTCGTTGCACAGAACATAAATAAATATTAAAATCACTTTTTACACTGACGCGGTGGGAGTTCAATGAAAAAATATGATGTCGGTAATTATTACTTTAAATCAACTCTAAGATAGATTGAATTCATGAACATCACACATAAGTACGTACCAATACCGTAGGTATAACTGTACCTTTAGTAATAGGTCAGATACTTACCTAGATAAGTACCTAAGCTATTACTTAAATGAAAATATAAATATCTAGCGGGCCAAAATGGATGTTATCGAAAATACTCGTTTGTATCCACTTGGTTGAAAACATTTTCAACCTTTACATGTGTAATCTTAACAAATGCCGCCTTTATAGTAATTATATTTATATACATATAATTCTTCTGGACGAGTATGTCACTGAACTCCTCCGAAAGGGCTGGACCAATTTTGATGATATTTTTTTTATGTTTTTGTAAGTCCCTGTATAGTTTAGATTCACAATAAGACCTAGTAGGTGGTGCTGCGATCGAGTTCTAGGACAGGTTCAGACAGGACAACAGTGTCTCGGGTCCGCTAGTTATCTATTTGCGTTATTATTTCGTTTGTCGTGCCTAACATGCACGCCATCTCCGCTCGCTCGATCGATCACTAGGGTTGTCTACCAAGAATATGTATGAACTTATTATGTACTTGTTTCTATCATATTCACGGAACAAAATAATTATTTAAACCTTTGCTTGAAAAAACATGCAACATAAATACAGATAGGTATGCATAGCTTCGGTCCGGAACGCTAAGGACAAAAAATATATACGTACAGTCGAATTGAGAACATGCTCGTTTTCTTAACGCCGCTTCATAATTATAACAGCAACAAAGTAGGTAATTAATCTTACCTTTCAATTTTCTAAATAAACGACGAAACGTATAGCCCAATTGTTATGCCGTACCTTTTAAATTTTCTTTTCTTAGGTACCTACTCTTTAAACTTGAACTAAATCGGTTTAAATATTTTAAGTAAGCATCTACCTTCACTTCGAGTTGCCTAAATTTGGCGCTCGCGCAGCATTGGTATTTTTGTATCTAAACTGCGGAGTACGACAAGCCTGTCAGTGTATAGGTACAAATGGACAGCAATACTGCAATCCAATTTAGATTACGATAATGTGAAACTACCCCGCATGGGAAATAACAATGCGAGTTTCATTTCTAAAAAAGCAACAACGTTCTTTTTAAACGAACAAACATACATAACATTCCTTTTGGATTTACTGAGGATAATCTTATAGGACGAGGACTGTAGTAAATGAAAAACAAATATATAGAAAATACAGATTATTTATAATCGTGTATACATCTAAGCTGCGATATAGAATAATAATAATACAAATCACACAGGCAATTCAGTGTCGACAGTGAGACATTTCAAGTTACTATTACAAAACATGCGGTTTAGTAACGCTTAAAATAATCCACGTAATGTTATGTCGATATTCGCTACAACCGACCATTTAAAATAAAGTAACAACCGTGAAGATTCAGTGTACATCTACATTATATTTAACACAGTACTTAATATTCATTATTTTGAAAACTACACCAATATTACATTAAAGAGAAATGCATTCTGCTAATGTTAAAGTACAAGTTCATAACTCAGGAGTAACTTATAAAAAAAACAATTTTATTAACACTTGGAAAAGTTGAGTATAAAAATGTTGTTTATGAGATCGAAAATTATTTTATATCATAAATATCGACAACTTTTGCTATACACACATGTGGCTGTGGACAATCTATATAAATAAAAATCAATTGCCGCATGTATGAAAGATGATCACTTGAGAACGGCTCGGCCGATTTGGCTGTATCTTTTTTTTGTTTTATCTGAAAGATTTTTTGGAAAATCCACCGGAAATGTCGGAAATTTGGATGAAAATCTCAAAAAATAACATTAGTTAATTTCACCCCTGCGAAGTCGGGGCGGCTAGTAATAAATAAATAATGAGCACATCCATTTTTTTTTTTAAATCATTTAATATACCGATGTGGATTCCCTAGACTTCGTCAATTTCGATTCAAAGTTAAGGCTAATTACATACAAAATATACGAGCTTGGCCCACATCTGTAGTCTTCCGGTGCCTTACATGCTAATCTCTAACCAAACACATTATTATGACACACCAATTTGGACGAAGTTGAGTTCGTCGCGATGGTCTATGCAGCATGCAATCACTGACTACCCTCGATTACCGAATCAGTTACGTAAGTAACTAATTTCGTCAAAACAGTCTTATCGCACCTCTGGCCAAAAGATAATAGTGACACACTTACTCATCATTATGCCTCAAAATAAAAAATGTTAGCACTTCGAATTAAATAACAAATTTAAAAGATAACAAATAAAATATGCACTTTAGCATGTATACCAACTACACCTAGAGTTGTGTCGACAATCGACTAGTTTAATGATGCAACAATACAATGTATATCTTAATTAATTTAATCACCTAACTGTTAGAATGTTTTTGTTGTGTCCTTATTTAATGGACATTATATACAAGTATTAATTGAAAAATATATATTGCTAAAAAAAATATATCGAAGCCGTTAAACAATTAAGGAAAAATATGTATAACAGAATTCCTGAGTACAATTAGCTTTGAAAGTAAAACGTTCATAACAGCTGAATCATGAATATCTATAGTATCGATTAAGGTCACCCATGTCATACTGCAACTAAATTTAACTTGAAGGGGGTCAACTTGAATTTTGTTGCAATATGAGATGATGCCGCAAAGGTGCGTAAGATTGCCTCCTAACTGTCTATCTCTAGTTTTGTAGTATATGTTTCTTGTAAATCCGTGTTATATTATAAACAAGAAAATGTTGTACAGTTTTGGTATTTCGACATATGTATGTATGTCAAATTCTAACAATATTTTTCTCCATCCTAACTCTATCCGGTCTTCAACTTTATAGCTAACTGTATACAGAAATAACAAACTTTTAGACAACTGATAATAAATTTTTGAAACTTAATACATGTACGATCAAACGTTATCTGCCAGACGTGCTAATGCATATTCTATATGCATAAAACATTATAATAATCTGTATTTTATACTAAACGTGCAATTAAAGCAAAATATAAAAATGACTCCAGTAAGAAATTATTATAACGTTAAAATAAATATTATATGCTTTCATCATTAGGACCAATAATGCAATAAACATAGAGACCTCAATGTCTTACACAGTAGATTTCTTGTGAACAAGCCATGTTTTGGAATTGAAACTTACTTTGATTTAAGTCAATCAGAAGTAGAATATAATTTACTCCAAAAGATTTCGTAATTGAATGAGACATTTTAATTACTTCATAACGGCTCAAATAGTACATTTACATTATCACGGCCGAGCATTACTTTTGGTATTCTATGTATAACATCATATTAACTATTTACCTTTATGATAAAGTGTTCGGATATATGCTAATGCCGATGAGTGGGTTCCGCATATTCTAGCAAAACATTGAATACTAAAGTAGGTATACATATAGTTTCAAGACCTAATTAGATGAAGGGATGCAGAAATATAATGATATGTTCTATAATTTTTACAATATGGCGACATATTCCTAGTGCCGGAAATCAACCTAGGATTTATTAAGAAGTACTTTTAACAAATTATCTTATTTGAAGTACTCATGCTTTACGTATATACATATACAACTACAATTATATAATATATATTCTGCTAAATTAACCTCGACTTCGAATAACTCAAACTATTGAGAATGTGCATCCGAATTTCTGCTAAAAAGCGAATACACATAGATGCGTATTAAATATTTTTTAAAAAGCGAATACACATAGTTGCGTATTATATTGAACATATCAAATAACACATGTAATAATCGATTCTAAAATTATTTAACTAATTGCAGTGTAACGTATAACGTGTTAATGATGAGACGGACGCACTTTAGATTCGTCCATTTTTAATAAAACACTGATATTGTTACTTCATCATAATTATGTTTATATTATGTTTTCGCGCTTCATCTCCTAATCAAATAGGCGGAAACAAGCGAGCGCCTAAAGCTAACACATAATATGTAATCACACCTCCCAATGATTAACTGCCATAAGTAATGGAAAAGACTTTTAATATATATATTAATCGCTAGAATTAATATATAGGACACACAGGAAATGATAATATGCATGCAAATTGACAATAAGAAGAGAATATATATGGAACCCAAATTTAAACAGATGCGTATTCGTTGAACATATCACAAAATATATCCAGTTCCCGATACCACAATTATTTAAATAATTGCAGTGTTAACAACAACGTGTGGCGCGTCGAACATGAGACGCACGCACTTTAGATTCTTCCACCGTTTTATAAAACACTGATATTGTTACTTCATCATATAATAAGTTAAATATTATACGATTGCTCGGTACACTTCCTAGCCAAAGAGGCGGAAAAATTCGAGCACCGGTGGCTACAAACACACATAAAAAATCACACCCTCTAATGATTAACTTCTGCTATAATCAATTAATTAAATATAATCAATCACAATGAATGTATGAAGTACAATATCAGTATTCAAATAAATTGAATATTTACAAGGTGATAATCTATTTAAAATATAATCAGGCCTTCTAAATTGACTGTAATCCTATTTCTCTTACTAATCACGATGTAAGTATTCAACACATTTGTTTAAACATGACTCAATTATGAAAATTCTTCTAAAGATATGCACACTTTGAATATATGCTCCGCTTTTGATAATGTCTCAGGGTAGAAAACCCAAAACGGCCTGGCAGCTTTGATAGTTTTATGAGCATCAAGCCTCACTGGGAAATTTTAAGCTATGGCCTACCGCCTAGACAATTTGAACCAACATATGTTTATTGGCAATAATTTGTATATGGAATTAACTCCAACACGACTAACAGCGACTAATTTATACAACGGTGTTTCAGTGCCAAGCTGTTTTGATTTTTTATAAATGCTATGCTAAAACGTATAACGAACAATTTAGAGCCTACTATGAATTGTATCTAGCGTAAGCGGCAAAATGGAGGATATATTCAATAAGTGTGATAAACATACAGTAAAGAAGTAAGTATTAAATGTTTCATTTATGATCCAAACTTGAATTTAGTCGGCACTTGCGCTGGTACGGTGAACATGTAGCCTGGAACCAAAATTAACGGTATTTAGATTTCGTATTCTTAAAAAGAAATTAGATTGTCTAAGAGACAAAAAACAGAATTTTCTCAATGACATGGTTATCTCGGTGAGCATAGGTCAGTCACCTATGCTGCATTATTTTATACCTGATTTGCATATATAATCACAGCTAATTATTGTATAGTTTTATTTGAAGTATTTTTGCCTTATTTTGGTAGAGGCAGTAAGCATAAGTCAAGTAGCCGATCCTACTGACCAGTAAATGTTACTGCAGTGTTACATACCTCCACTCTGTTCGATGCGCTTGCTGTCCTGTTGTGCTTTGCGTTGGTCGGCGAGTACGAACACAGCAGTCAACTGCTTCTGTTGTGTCTCATTCAGACCGCTGGTCAGCGCGTGGTACAGAACAGGCTCGCTCGTCGACAGAGCTGTGTGTGGGCAATATTACATTTAAATCGTAAAATATTACATTGACAGTGAGCGGAATAACCTGATCAAGTTAATTTGGTCATTATAACATTACATACAAATCATAATAGTATAAAAGGACCACTTGGAATGGTTCTTTTCCCCAGAAATTAAGGTATAGATACCGCACCCAGACGATATCGTGCTGATAGCCAGCGCAGCATATACCGCCATATACATATACAATCCAAACCGTCGTCAGCCAGACAAAAGTGGGAGATTTGACCTTGAGGCCAATTACATTTAGTTGGCAGAGGCTTATCAAACAAAAAGTGATATGATCGTATCGTATGCGCCCTCAAGTCTGCGGAACTTGTTTTGAACAGTCTGCCAATTTGATAGTGCTTAAATGCTGGCAATAGGGAAAAACTAATAGAGACAGAATAATTCAATACGTACCATGCAGTGTGCTCTTGAATTTGATATACTCGTCAATTATGCAATCCTTCTCATCGAGAGGCGTTGTGTAGCATTCTATGGCCGTGTCTTCCCCGTCATAGTCCTCGTCGTCCTGATAACAAAAGATGTCACTTCTAATGTTAAACTACTTCTATGCTACGTATGTTGATTGTGAAGTACTGACCCTCGAAAAAAGAAATTTGGGGTGTTATTCATTTTAGATGATTTTTGCGAGTCATCGTACTGCTAGAAAAATGGCGCTAGGCGTCTTATTTAAATGAGACGATAACCTTCATCGGCGATCTGTGAGCGTAGATACTATAAGTATATTAGTTTGTACATACAGCCTCCTTTTAGGAACAGGCGTGACAAATATGTGATGACATGAATACTATATACAAGTTAGAAACTACTCAGTATCAAATGTACACAAGGCGACAGGAATAGTGAGTTTTAGTAATATAACTCTTACAGTATGACTCCATATTGGTCTAGCCGACACGAACGCAGGTGCGGATTCTGGGGGTCTTGGATTTTTCTGTTAGAAACACTGAGTTATAACCAAGGGTGCGGCTTGTTCGCTATCATGAGTACTAATATACCGTTATCAACGAACTGTCAGAATAAGAAGCCAGGATATTGCCAAAGAAGGTTTTAGGACTATCACACAAACGCCGAGAATAATTTTTGTAATTTATTGGTGAAATGTCTAGCAGTAACGTATAATGGTTGGGTGTAAAAAATTCAAACGTTCACAGTTAGTATTACTTTAATTAGTAGTTTTTAGTTTGCAAAAGCATATTAGCATGTTAGATACCCACTTCTAGTTTGATCAGTGGAAGTAACTGGAGGAAAGCAGTACGCAGTTTATAACTTGCTTCTAATTGCTTGCACTGATCAATTTAATCTGACAGAACCTTATGTTAGGGGAAATAAGTATGAAAATACATTGTTACTCACGTTTGTTGCAGTCGTCGGTCTTAAATTCTACGATGTGAAGCTGGACGCATATAAATATGCTAGCAACACCGATAAATTCTTATTTAAAAAAAAAACTAGTAATATGATTTTTATGACAAAATCTATGTTTTAACTCTTAACTGCAAGAGATACGGTAGTAGCCCTTAATAGTCTAAAATCATACAGCACCTTATATGCGTCCAGGCTCCATTTCTTCATCGTCATTCACCAGCACTTTGACGTCTAACAGAAACAAATTACACACACTTACATATCAATGCGTACTATCGCGTTCAGTTTTATTTGCTGCTCTCCTGCTATCTTGACGCCATAACACTTAATTTGCTAAAAGCAAGGAATACTAACGAGTTGACTCACATCGTCACTCTCTTCATAATCCTCGATCTTAGCTGTCATATTGATACCCTGCTGGGCGCTGTTCTTAACTGCCATCCGCGCTAAGTTTTCGAGGTATTCATTGTTCATTTCTTCTAAATCATCTTCGTCGCTTGATAAGACCTCTGAAATGTGTGGTTTTGTTTAATAAAATTGGGAGTACACTAAGAGAAAGAGAGAAAACTCACATCATATCCCATAGCCACCAAGGACCAGCCCAATACTTTACAGTAATTTAAAAGACCAAAGAGATAAAGGATGCAGATATAGTTACACCTACATTTTAACACTATAAGTGACAAAATCTAAATATAAAATCGGCATGAAAAAAAAATATTAACCTATAAAATCCTAAACACAGCACATACCTTCATCATCGTCTTCCTCATCTTCCTCCGAAGACGTCTCCTCATCAGCCTCGGCCCTCGCCTCGTAGGCACGCTTGAGGCCATCGAACAGAACCAGACAAGACGGTAGGATCTTGGGCACGATCTCCTCAAGGTTCGGCCGCTGCGGGCCCATTTCCAACAGCGTGCAAATGCCGAGCACACATAATTTTCTATCGTGAAGCCTGCAACAAAGACGGTTGGAGTTGTTCAAAAGGTTCTGTATTACGGCATTGAATTGAACGTGGAAAACATTTTCATGCAATACCAGACTGCACTGCGCTGTAATAAGCTATGCCATCGAGAATGTTTCATCTACATGTATAAATAAAGATCAGCTTACCCCATAAAGCAGTCGGTGTCGTGTATCCACTGCTTGATGAAGTGCTGAGTGATGGACGCGTTGGGCACCGACTCCTGCAGCTTGTCCAGGATGGTGAACAACAGGTGCGGATTGCAGTACAGGATAGCTATTAGTACCTGGTAAATAAAACACAACATTTTCACTTTTCTATTGATGCAGTAATTTTTGCTGCTCCTCCATCAAGGAATAACCAAAAAAGTGTCTGCTTACAACACTGCCAGATTGTATTGGCTTGTTCTGAAGACATTAGCACACCGATAATAAAAAAATAGAAAACATGCCACTGACAACTTGTTACATCAATTGCTAACTTCCAAATCCTATACCACAGCAATTTTGATGTGACAGAGTTATGCAAAACAGTAATTATAAATTTCAGTGAAAATATAGCAAATGATATCACGAGTTGCCAATCGTATGCCTTATTGTCCATTTATACTATTTACCTGCAGCAGCATAGTCCTAAGCTCGGAGGTCTTGACTTTCCTAGTTAGTCTGTTCAGCACCAGCTCCACGAAGGAGGGCAGGCAGTTGTCGATCTTGCCCGAACACTGCAGCACCATCACTTCGAGAAGTTTCGCCGCATAGATCTCAGACTCGTCCTCAGCATCGGAGTTGAGAACCTGATAAGGAAATTGTTTGTTCTGGAGATGTGTTTTTCATAAATCTAGTCGGCAGTTCTTTCAGATAGAATACATTGTTTCTATATGTTAAACTAACTAACATTTATATACCAAATGCCTGAGACATTAATTCCAATCTACTTGCCCATAAAACTAATTTATCATACACAGAAATATATATTGTCAAGTCATGGAAACAAAATTCCATTTCAAGTTTCCATAACCTTGGCATTACGGTAATGTTTGTTTAATTCGTTTTTGTTTCTGCTTTAGATAACGATTGTTTTCTAAACGGTATCAAATGTACGGCAAGTTATCGCACGACAAATACGAAAATATGTTTCATATTACGCAAATGACGTAAAATATTAAGTATCGACCTATAGATTTTACGGCGCTTTTACAACGCCCACTAATAAAACGGGTTTATCAAAGTTCCATGGAAACGGAATACAGTACTTATAAAATCTATTTTTGATCAGAAATAGTAAGCGTCCCAGGCTAATATTATACCTACTATTGATTTGCGCACAGCTCTCTGTGAATATAACTACGCCTATCGAAAGAATAAATAGACGTTTGCAAATTCATCGGTACAAGTCCGTTTGTAGGAAAGGACCAATTGTTACATTGTTACATTGAGAAAGTCAAAGAATCCTCACACATATCGACGAGTCGGATTTAGCCGGTCAGACAAGACATGATACCAAGGCTATAAATATGTATTGCGAATCGCATCCTTATGATCTTGCAATAAAGACGATTAGGGTCCGCTTAAATTAATTTCACGCTGATGTGTGGTGGGCGCGTAAGCCCTTACACAAACACATCCCCTTCCTTATAAAGCAGAGCTTTACAGTGCCAAAGCATTTAATATTAAAAACAATATAAATCAAGAGGATCTTTGCGTAGTTGCGTATCTAAGCTTTAAGGTATAATACCATCTCACCCATTTCCTCCATCTTTTGTTTAAAGACTAACATGTTTTTACTTCTTCTATTTCTGTACTATAAACTGAGACATGATTCCCCATTGTCAATAACGAAAGGCCAAGGTGAGGAAATGTAAAGAAAGCGACCTTATTGGTGCTTATACAGAATATTAGATGCATTTGACGGCTACCGACTTGCCTATAAATATTTCACTGCATTTCATGTGTTTATTGGATTTCTTATTCGAGTATTACTCGTTTGTATAATACTGTGAGATATATAAAAAGCTACTATTTGTAATTGAGATTATAATTTACATATTTTGATGCCCGGCAAGTGTCTTGTTTAACAAAGACGGAACATTCCAGCAGCGTTTGGAGAAAAGCTATTGTGTGGTCTTTTCTCTCTTGTGAAGATCATATTTGTCTCAGAAATAAAACATCACAGAGAAATGCATGCCTGTTTTCCGTGCGAATCTTACCAGACTTTCCAATGTAAACTTTACCATAACTACACAAAGTATAAATTGTGCTAACATACACGGGCGGAATTTAGAGCCTTGTGTCCGCTAATTATGCACTTTATTGATAACACCGGAAGGCACATATTCCGGTAATTACGTTAACACTCGGGTTGGCTGCGTTCCAATTAGACACCGAGTTTATTAACAGAGCATTCTCACTTTGCAAATGTATTGACATTATCTACACGTGGAAATAGTATCACGCTTTCCTTCTATTACGAGGTGAGTAGAACTGCTAATAAAGAATGTGAATCTTGGTGAACTATAAAAATATTTATTTATATATTCTGTACTGGACATCTTTGTAGATATTATTATGTATAGACGACATACACATTTAACTAACACCGTCAGCCGTCAAAATCTATCCTTTGAATATCCAATTGGGCGAGTATTTACCATTCATGTAAGTACATACATGGTTATGAAAACGATTTTAAAGGTAATACTGTGTAGTATGAAATTTAACTTGGATTAAGATAAATGTAATTAGTTCTACTATACGATGATGTTACACAGCATAATAGGCGGATCAAATGTTATCGGACGCATAGAAGTAATAAAAAAATCGCAATCGCTTATAACGGCAGCTCGCGCACGTGTTTAAGGAAAAAGTCGCAAGACGTAAGTATTATACTCAGTTTGTTAGAAAAAAAAAACGCGTTTTCCTAATAATAGGGTAACTTAAAAAATAATCAATGTATTACGGAGATACGGTGCTCCAAGTAAATGGACAAAAATAATGTGTCTACCAAACCTATTATAATTTTGATAATTTGGGCGCAACCAATTCGAATGATCGTTCAATTGGTTATAAAACGGTATTGTTTTATACTATCAGGCCATGAATGTTCTAGCTCGTTTATTTGGTGTGTAACCACACCCTTACGTGACTCATACGTGACTATAGATAAATTGAAATCTATATACTCTTGTCTAGCTCACATAAAACCTCATGCTCTATAAATGTACCGTGCAAGCGCGGATACATTGAATTTTGCGAGGATAAGCGGGGGGGGGGGTGATGCTACCGTGATGAGATTATTGCGCTGTATTAATTGGTATTGCAGTGTACTTATTTCAAATGGTTAATTCTATGGTTTCGATTCATGTGTAGACATTAACTATAAACCCCCCCTCCTTCAACCCTCTAAACAGTTATAATATCAAGTAAAAGCAATATGGTATCACCAAGACCATACGACTTATTGGTCCTTCGAGCCGGATCTGAAATTTTCTGGAAAGTGGATCCTATTATTCCATTTCATTTCATTTATTTATTTTTTTAAATTTACATACATAACATTACAGTATATACCAATACGTTGCGCAGTTCAAAATAAAAGATAATAATAATAAAAAAAAAGTAAAACCATAAACAAATCACGAAAAATAAAAGGCAACAAATTTTACAAATATATAACACAAAATTAAACTTCATCTCTTATCCATCTCCTCACAGAAACTCAAACATTCACGACACACATCCATCCATCGCATCGAAAACAAATCACACTCTGGGGATGATGTCAGAAGGATCATGTTGATATATGAATGTATACTATATTGTTGTATTGAATAAATACAAACTGATAGCACCTGTATCTATTAAAGTTTCGTTATAATAATATAACAAATTTAAGTATACATAGCACTATAACATATGTATAAATTTGGATACCACCTACATTGGCATAATTCATATAATCAAATCAAGATTAACTAAATTAGTTTAAATAAATGAATAGTGCTGATATACCTGAAGAAGGCCTGCACTTGCATGTAAATATCTAAACATAAATAAGATAAATGATAAACTTACAGCTTTGGCCATGTTGAACATGGCGAGGATATGGTTTTCGTTGGACAGGAACGCGTTGGTGTCCACCGTGATATAGTTGTGTAGCACTGGCATCATGTCCGTGAAGTAATCGAAACCTTCCTTCTCAAACACCTGGTACAACATCTCTAAAACCTTCCACATGTCCTCCGATATGGTTTTGGAGGTCAAATTGCAGAGCAGCGTCATCGCTTCCTCATAGTACTCTGTAGAATTATACTTGCATTATATTTTACTTGTGTATTTAATATTTAAATCAATAAGCCGTTTTATGATTGATGAGTGTAATAAGTTGAATTAATGGTCCCGGTGGTAACAAGTCCGTGGTGGAACAATCAGTCCGATAAATAAGCTTAAAAACGGAATGTCACTGATATTATATCTGGTGATTAAGATGATTATTGAAGAAAGTCAATATTCTAAGTAAAGACTATCAACATGTCGCCATATAAAATAGAAAATTAGGAAATTGTTTAGATAAGTATAATGTAGCTAAAATTTCATATGAACGGCAGCTAAATAAAATTTTTATGTAAACTGTCTTCACAGACCTACAATAAACGTATACGTATACGTAGCATGAACGTGTTAAGTGATGGAATGGCTTCAACCTTAATAAAATTTTATTTTAATGAGGAAGCAATTGTGCGCTCGTCGCTAGGTGAAATCGAGTAGATGATGCTGCACAGGCACTGAATAAAAATACCTTCTTACCAATAATATTGTGGTGCAGAATATGCCCAACGACACGCAATACTGTCTTTTCTAGCTGAGCCATAATCTCAGGGTTGTCCTCCATAACATTGAGGACTGTCTCCATAGTGTTGAGTAGACCCATAGCTGTGATAGCTTTCTCGTCTGTTCCCGCGTCGGTTTCGATAACTTTGCTGAACGTAGTTGCCAAATGGTCGGTAATCTCAAACGCCATAGGCATCAACTGCTCAGTGTACAACGGTACAATCTTCTGCAAAACATTCGCTATGTTATCATTCTCTGTCTCGCGAATAACTTTGAGCAGTTCCGACGTCACTGGCTTCACTTGAGGCTCCAAGTATTTGTGTACTTTCTCTTGCGAGGATAATAGCATCTGAATGGCAATAGCTGCTTCGACTTTGACGGGCAACTCAGTGTCGTTGAGGAGAGCAGTGACCGTCAAACGGACGGCTTCTAGGAGGAGCTGCTCGCTCTTGAAGCGGACGCTGGCAAAGCAGTGGAGTGTCCAGCAAGCCCTGGCTCTCATGTAGCCAAGGGGACTGCGGAACTCAGGGAATACGTATTGGCTGAGTAGGGTGTCAATCTCCTCTCTGTAGAACTTTTTCTTGATAAGAATGTCGTTGAGCGTGCCAACCATGTGAAGGACACCGTCACGCTGTCGTGACCCGTACTCGCCGTTCTGGTTCGTCAGGACTTGCATACACAGGTGCATCGTGCGACCCAACATGTCCTTGCGCTTTTTGCAACATGATACAAGAAGTGTCTGAGCCGCTGTGACGGGTGACACAAAGTCTTCGAATATGTCTAAAAATATAATTACAATGATAAGTTATTTTACACCACCGTATCACCCGGTAACAGTGCACTGGGAAAATAAACTGAAACTCAATAAATGTTAATGGTTAGTACAAGTGTGAGTCGCGCCCTATTGTTTAAAATTTCGAAAATATAAGCTACCTAAGTTGTACGGGAATTTTATTATTCGTACCAATAAAACCTATACGCGTTTTGTTTAGGTATCTAACTAAAGGTAAACAATCTTGATGTGTCTTTTTAATATTTTTTTGTTTAAAAACTCAGTTAAAAAATAAAACGCGACTAAAAACCAATGTAAAACAACAATAACGATTACCAAATGATTGAACTACTAGTTTAAGCAGTAGTTTATTTGTTTAATATGTGTAGCGTGATGATGCGTATTAGGTATTTATTATGGTGTAAGTCCCATTATAACCTATACACTGGTTTTAAAATTTAAGTGTTCACACAAATAATTTCAGTTTTAATATAGGATAATAATTGTCTTCAAACCGAAGTCTCAAGTTCTCAAGACTTGGTCACCGGGAAATACCCTAGTAGTTCTATGATCACTCAGTGAGTTCGACTTTTGGTGCCGCTACTATTATGCGGTACGGACCTATCGAATCGATCGATCTAAATCGATTACCACCAGACTTGGCAAAGAAATTATTATCATACAGAAGGATGCTAATCCTCATCCTTAAAACGAGGGACTAATGGGTTGTCCATTAGTCCCTCAGCCGATTCCCCCCCCGGTGACCATGCAAGGGTTCTTGGCTTTTACGTTAACACAAAATGTAACAATACATATATAGATATATTGATTTCTTATATACAGGGCGGAAACTAGAAGTGGCTCGGTCTGGGCCTTAACCATAACTTTTGTTGAAACAGCAAAACGTTCTTATTAGACACTTATTTATGAAGGTCTTTCGACCAATCACAAATTTTTAGAGCCATGTTCACCAACACTATAACAGATGTTTCATGTATTTTGGCTTTTGTCTTAAATTGTCTGTTATGTTGTCTGTGAACTGAGGCCTTAGTCTCTTAAGAACGTTTTCTGGAGCATCAATGGTTATGGTAGTTGCGCTTACTGCACCATTTCCAGTTTCTACCCCGTACACCATCTTTACGACTATAATCCAACTGTAGTCGGCAGACTGCAAAATAAGCAAAATCGTTCCTGGTAAAGTATCTATCAATAACATTGGTTATTAAATGAAATGTCGTAAGGTTTTGTGATCTACACTTACCGAATTTGATTCGTATATATTCGTGGGGATCTGTTTCCCAGAGCTCCTCGTCGGCTTCGGAATACGACATGAGGGGGAACAGGACGTCTTGAATGATGGCGAACATATGGGGTTTCAGAAGCTTCCACGAATGAGCGTGGCTCACGCTGGGAAAGATACGGTCAGTATGTAACAAAACTTTTGATGAAAACGAAATACAACCATGAAAAGTTAAATCTTTTGAGACCTTAGGTCATTCTTAAGAATCTACTCAAGAATCAATGATTTTTTCTCTGAGTACCTACATTTTCAGCCTATATATAGAATATAGTGTTATAATATCCACTAAAATAATGCATTCACGGTTACTTTTCAAATAAGATTACTGGCATAATATTGCAAATATAGATAGAACCAGAATCCATGGCTATAGTGAGGTATTTATTTATAATTGTACTGAAAAAAAAAAAAGTGTTAAGAGACTATATACTATATGACGTCATATGCAAAGGCCGCGAAGGCTAGACTAGCCCAGTTCGACGAATAATAAAACAGCCTAATATGGTCTATTTTATGGGACTTTCAATATCCCATTTCCCTACGCGGCTGACCTAGATGAATGATACTATTTTAGATTTATAAATTATTGCATTAAATTATAAAATAGTACTAATTTTCGATTAAACAGCATCAATTAATAACTTCCACACATGTGCAGTTCTTATTTTATAGTTGTTCAAATAGAATGAATGCGCCAATAAAAAATCGCATACTTTTATTGTTGAAAAATTTATCAAGTATTCAACAAGTTCGATTTGTAATTTCTTTTTAACCGACTTCAAAAAAGGAGGAGGTTCTCAATTCGATGTTTGTTATAAATTATACAAGGCAGCTATATTGAGGCATTGAAGTTACGGAACATTTACATTGCAATTCACAATCAATTAAACTCTTTTGACTTATTGAATTTATCATTAACAGGAGTGCATTTTTGTATGATTGCATGATATAAAATATCTTACCATTGGTCGATGTAGCTGATGGTCTGCTGCAGGACCCTTGGAGATATGTAGACCTTGTTCCTGTACTGGTCCAGAACTCTGAGGAGGACTTCCAGGATTCCACCGGTGAACGTAGTCAGATACCATTCGGCGAACTGGATATACTCTTCGCGTGCGTTCACTGGACTGCCATACCTATTTACAATATAACTGTCAATAATTTTGAATAGATAACAAAATAATTTTGTATGTATAGCAACTTTTACCCTTAGATTAGACTGCAAAGTTTTAAAATTTCATTTAAATGTCAATAAATTCAGCCCATCACTATCCCACTATTAGGCAAGGACCTCTTCTCAAAATGAGAAGGGTAAGGGATTTGTCCACCACACCAGCTTGACGCGGGTTGATGTAATTCTATCAGGAGTGCAGGTTTACTCACAATGTTTTCCTTTCACTGTTAACGCAAGTAATAATAAAATTCTGATTCTGAGGTGCAGGCTGGGTTTGACTCAGACCCTCCTACACAGAAGGCAAGCGTCGAACTGCTAGACTATCACAGACTGCGAAACTTCACGATGTGTACGATGAAAATAATGAAATACTTACATTTGAATTATAAAATTTCATTTAAGAAATTGCTGGTATTACTTCATCACTTGTAAGTCTATTATAATCTATAGGTATAAGATACTATGTTAATTAGCGGATGACGAAGTACATTAGTAAAATATACAACTTTATGCTAAACAAACCATCAATTAATTGTTTACTGCACAGTTCAGATGTACATTCTGTATGCTGGAAATTGATTTCGTTGAAAAAACAAAAAAAAATATACATGTATCCATATTCAAATCTATTAGTCTCATGTGAGTCAACCTCGATTCTACATGAGCTGTAAAAAATATGCATCCTACACTCCGTAGCACGCCCATACTTATTAGCAATAAAATATTCATGTCAATTTAATGCATTATATCGATGTTCAAGTTCATGTATTCGCATTAACAATTCTATCGACGCGCATAATTTATATGTGTGGTTCTTGTTATGAACGACATCGCTACTTATCCACAAAGGGATAGGCAGAGATGAACTGTTATTCATATGTAATAGACACCCAAGATTTCCATACGAAAATTCGAAATGAAACATGTTGGAGATTAATACTAGAACTTCAAAAGTTTATATTCACGTTTGCTACCATGAAGAAATGTCGAATCGAATTATTTTTATTTGTACATGTTAATTTCAAATTGTATGCAGAAAATCTGGTACTGAATAGGCAGCACATGTTCAAAAGTGTTGTCAAATGTTTGAATAACAGACTAACAATTTTCCTCTTCATCTAGGATGATCGTTTGTACCCCATAGAAATATAAGTGTGTACACATGCACATCCTTATTAAGACTGCAATTTAATGTCTTATTATCAGTAACAGTCATTTAACTCCAAACCAAATTAATTTAAACCAAAATTCATATTGTATTTGGCAAATACTTATTTTTCGTCTAATATACTCCAAAAAATTCCCAATTCATTCAAAATAGTATACTTGCCGTTCAAACAGCCTATACAGAGTGTGCACCGCCCACTTCTTGCTCTTCCACCATGGCAGCTCCATACGTTCATCTTCATCGACTTGCAGGGTGGTATCTGGCACAGGCTGTTCCATCACAGCACGTAGCACCTCCATCCATTTTGTGAAAATATCCTTTGTTATCAGGTCGAGAGGTAGAATGTACTGGAATAAAAATTATGTTCAAGTATCTACATATTTGAACAAGAAATTTATACATTGACTGTATTTTGAAGTGAATTACCTTGATCAGACCATAGAAGCACTTGAGTATTTGCTTCTGAATGAGAACAGATTCCACCGAGACATCAGCTTGGAGATTCACAATCAAATTATACATCATTGGCAGCAGCAAGTTCATTGCTTCTATTAGTGGTGATCTCTTCTCGGCAATGTGATATTCATAGTTCTTTATCAGCTGATACAGGCACAGAAGAGCTCCCATCCAGCCATTTGGCTCAGGGTTTTGCAGGTATATGTGTATCTTGTCTACAATCTGTGTCCAACGTGTTGGGAAATCGTGTTTGATAATTGTTTTCAAACATACACACAACTGCACTCTTATTATGTCTGGGGCTTGTACTACAGCATCTACTATAATGTCTCTGATCATGGCACGGTCTTGTTCGTGAATACTGAAGGGGATTGGCTCCCCTTCTTCGGCTTCCTTCTCTTGCCATCCTGATGTGACGAGGTTCTTTAGGTAAACAGCACCAGCTTGTCGCACTGGTATGGCTACCTCATTGAGCATAACCACTTGAAGCAGCGATGGAGCAAATCCAATTATTTTATGAATCTGGAATATGTATATATTTTTCAAATCTAGAAGAACAGGAAACTGAATTGTTTTTCATACACTCAAGATATTGAAACCTTCCTTAATCCTTTTCCGCTGACTATGGGCCCCAAATACTAATTAATGGATATAAACATAACCATCAAATAAACTATTTTAAAATGTTAGTCCATCTCAATCGTCTACAAACTAGACAAAACAGAGCTTCTTAGCAAAATGTACTGATTAGTAATTATGCAGGAAAATTATAAGGAGACCTAATTTCAGCAGCACTGACTACATTAATCCATCAAGTGATATAAATGCGACACATCAGAAAATCTATTGTATCTCATTGCCATGCACTTCGCTAATGAGTAATATTCAAAAAGTCAGAACAATTTCAAAATAGCTGAATTATTCAATTTAACAAACCACATAATTTGCTACTTTGATGTTGACTGTACCCTGACAAATTACTATTCAAAAAATTCTCACCATAACAGCACACTAAAGGCAAAACAGCAAATTTATGCCCAATTTTATTTTTGTATATGTGCCCATTTACCTTGTGGGCAATATCAAATCAACTAAACTATCGTCCTATGAAAAGTCTATAGTGTGCGGAAAATCTGAGTTCTATAGGAATATGACTAACCTATGTCATTTCATCAAGACAAAAGGACATTAATTGGCACATATAATGTTTTGCAAACTATAAACGGGATAATATTTTTGATGCAATCAAAAAAATATCTATTTTCTGAAGTTTTAGTTAGCGAGTTCATTCCAATATCATGTGTACGATAATGCAAGATAATTCGAAACAGTATTATAGCAAAAAGTGTAGATGACGATCATAATATTTTTAAAGATCTCAGCAATCATCTAAAATAATTCCATGTAAAAAAAAAAAAAAAAAAATATGTAGGTAGCAAAATATTCAAATATTAAAAGAAGATTAGGTATAACATTAATTTAATTTTACATTAGTAAGATCTACATTCAGCAATCATCCTCTCACTAATCGGTGAGCCACTGCGATCCCCAATCTGCCTGTCAAGCGTGGGGATTATGGCAAATCCCTCCCTTGGAGGAGGCCTTCATTCAGCAGTGGACGTCTTCTGGCTTATGATGATGATGATGATGACATTCAGCAATACATATCCATTGGTTGTTGGTATCATGGTAGGCAGGTCAATACCTGCTGCTATTCCTAATTAGCTAATAATCACTAGGTTACCCGAGCCAGAAATTGATGATGGATAACCCAAGTCTGTCCATTTGTTGTTCTATAACATGCTAGTTTTTTTACAATGCTCCCCTTTACTATTAAAGCATAACTTGTGTAAATAATCAACTTAAATCTTTTGTGTAGGTATATAATATGTGTATTATATGTGCCACATCAATTGGAAATATCCATATAAGTAACCACTAATTATCATACTGGATAAAAGAACTTCTCGATTGTACATAAAAAAGCAGGAAAGCCAAGCTGGAAATGGAATGTTCTTGAAACATTGCATCCAATGCATTTATAAACTTCTACCCTCAAGCCATTATAATTATGCAAACTTTTACATTTCAAGTATAACATTATTAGACGACAAAGAAAACGCGCCAAAACTGTTGAAACTTCATTTATTAGAAAATCTATTTATAGTAACTAATGATTTTACATGAGCTAGTCGAGTTTGGTTAGGACTTCTTTTTTTAGAGTACCCCCATATTAGTAGACTGCATCTAGATCTATAATGCTGGTAAAGATAGATGTACCCAGCCACATGTCGAGAATTATCTTCAAATACAACCAATTAATCCGTGAGTTGAGTTAAAACATGGTGTTCCTTATCATACCAGCGCGGCATGTCATTAGACGGCAAAATTAAGAAGCCTCATGCACAATAGAGGTGCCTAAAATTCACTGTGATATGTAATTTGGTCGTATTATAAAATTCCCGAGCATGTGGTTGATGGAAATGATGGAGGCGAATCTAAAACTCACCTGTGCAAGTTGTTCTTCAGCCTGCTGCCTCTGGTTTGGATCGATGGTTCCACGCAAAATTTCAGTCAGCTTTCTCGTGTCCATTTTTAAGTATTCGACATCAAATTACAAAATAAATATTTTTTCTGAATGAGTACAAACCGCCGCCGGGCGTGGAGGTAAAAAAGACAGATTGTCTATGAATTGCATGTCACGTGACACATAAAGATCCTATTCACTTGACATAAGCTAAGTTATATTCAATGTCTGGTCTATACTTTAGAAGACTTAATATCACGATTAGCGTAGTAGTACAGCAATCTACGCACCGTGTCACAGGTTCAATCCTCCATGAAACAAAAATCTGTATGATCCACAGATATTTGTTCAGGGTCAAAGGTATATGTAAATATATGCGTGTGAGATGCATAATTAAAAGGATACAAAAAATTCTAGGTGGAGCAACGTTTTTAATAGGGAAAAATAATTATGTTCATTCAGTTTGCTTCACTCTAGCGTTTCAGTATTTGTGTATATGTGCTAACTAACTCTAACTCACTGAAATGTACAATCTACTGTAGAGAATATTTCGATAATCCACAATTTAACCAGATTCAAGTCAGGTATTAGGATTAGGAATAAAGAGGCTTTCTAATCGATATGCGAGTGTGGTAGTCTAGGTATTAGTCTATGATAATTAAGAATAAAAACTGTTGACAAGACCTGTCTAAATAACTATCCTAAGTTTTATGTGAATTAAAACCTGACATATATATTACGGGTTTTATTATGATTACTTCAATTTAATTCACATAAAAATAATTAAGTAATGGATAAGTATTTTCGCCCAGAGCGTTTTGATGCGGATCCTTCATCAAGCTTGGATCAATCCCCGCAATGGACACACTGGAAAAAAACATTTGAAAATTTTATTGCCATCATTTCCCAAGGTACCGATTCAATAAGTTCTACAATGAAACTACAGCTGTTGGAAAATCATCTTTCTCCAATTGTATATCTACATATCAAGAATTGCAATAATTACAACACCGCGATGGCTAAAGCTTGAGAAAATATATTTGAAACCAACAAATGAAGTATTCTCTAGATATAAACTATCCCGCCGTCAGCAAAACGCAGGCGAATCTGTCGACCAGTATTTGCAAGTCTTAAAACTTCTTGCACAAGATTGCGACTTCAAATCTGTTACTGCTGAAGAGCATGAGGATAAATATGTCAGGGATGCATTCATATCGGGTCTATCTTCTGCCACGATAAGACAAAGATTATTAGAAAATAATACGCTCTCGTTGGATGACGCTCATCGTCAAGCGCGTTCCCTAGAATGCGCTCAGATTCAAAATGAATCTTAACAACATCAGGCGACCATCCAAGGAAGAATTGCCCTGCAGCTAGCGTAACATGTATTTCTTGTGGAAAAAAGGGGCATTTCGCCAAAGTATGCAATAGTAAAACAAAACAACAATCGTTTGCTATTCAGAGCAACTCAACAGAGAATTCAATAACAGTTCCCTCAGCGGACTCTTCACATCAAGTATCTTGTGTCGTTGTAGCTTCAATAGACTTAAGTAAGGCTATCCTTCCTGTGACTATTAACGGTTCTTTCGCTGCGAAAGCACTAATCGATACTGGAAGCACTGCTAGTTTTATAAATAGGAAGATAGTACAAAGATTTAAATTATTAACTACTCCTTTTCAACAATCTGTGTCTATGGCAGCAACTCATCTAACATCAAATGTAGACGGCTTATGCACCTTAGAAATAAATTTACAAGGTCAAACTTTTAAAGCCGATTTCCTCGTGATTGAAGGACTTTGTGCTGACATTATTATTGGACACGATATTTTGAAGAAGCACACAGCTTTAGAAATGCATTTTGGAGGACCTCGAGCTCCATTAAAATTATACTCACTGTCATGTGCTAATATAGAACCAGTAAGTCTGTTTTCTAATCTTATATCGGACTGTAAACATATTACAGTAAGATCTCGCAAATTCTCAGATCAAGATAAAGATTTTATCAATGCAGAAGTAAAGAAATTACTAGCAGATGGCATTATAGAACCAAGTCGATCTCCTTGGAGAGCACAGGTTTTGGTTGTTACTGGTCATAAGAAAAGAATGTGTATTGACTATTCACAAACAATCAATCGATTCACTCAATTAGATGCGTATCCTTTACCATGCATTGCTGAAGTTGTAGCTAAAGTAGCTAAACACCGAGTATTGCAAAATTGATTTAATAAGTGCTTACCATCAAATCAATCAATATCCTTGGATATATCTCTCAAAGTATAATTAAACCAGACCCAGAACGGCTCCGCCCACTCTTAGAACTTTCCCCTCCAACTGATTCAACTTCGCTTCGTCGAACACTTGGGTTATTTGCACATTATTCAAAATGGATATCAAAATTTTCTGAGAAAATACATCCACTAGTAAAGCGAGAATCTTTTCCTCTAAATGAAACGGCTCTTAAGTCATTTAATGATCTTAAAACAGAAATCGCTAATTCTGCTATAAACGCAATCGACGATAAGATGCCATTTACAGTCGAAACCGATGCATCAGCTACAGCAATAGTTGCATGTCTTAAAAAATGGCGTCAATATCTAGTCGGAAAGCCTTTCAAATTAATAACGGATCAAAAATCAGTAGTTTTCATGTTTAATCAATCTCATTCATCATAAATAAAAAACGAAAAATACAACGCTGGAGACTGGAACTATCTATATTTCATTTTGACATAATTTATCGGCCAGAAAGAGAAAATATAGTAGCAGACACTTTGTCGAGAGCCAACGCGATTATGATTGCTGCTATGGACAATTCTAAACTAAGCGAATTGCATAAAAGTCTTTGCCATCCAGGAGTAACAAGAATGATGCACTAGATCAGAAGCAAAAATTTACCATATTCAGTTGAAGAAGTAAAGCGAAGTTCTGCAAATTGTAGGACATGTGCAGAAATCAAGCCAAGATTTCATAAAAGCAGAGGGAATTTAATAAAAGCTACCTCACCGTTCGAGAGGTTATCAATTGATTTTAAAGGACCTCTACCGACGGAAGGTAATGGTAACCGATACATACTAACTATTGTAGATGAATTTTCTCGATTTCCCTTTGCCTATGCGTGTTCTGATTTATCTACAGAAACTGTTAAAAACAAGCTCACACATCTATTTTATTTATTTAGTATGCCTTCGTATATACATTCTGACCGTGGATCGGCATTTTTATCTGATGAAATGAAAAGTTTTTTACATGAGAAAGGAATCGCCACTAGTTATACAACTCCTTACAACCCTCAAGGAAATGGACAAACCGAACGTTATAACGGCATCATTTGGAAAACTGTGCAGCTGGCGCTTAAAGATTATAATTTGCCAATAAAAAAATGGGAATCGGTATTAACTCAAGCTCTTCACTCTATATGATCATTGTTATGCACAGCAACGAATTGTACACCGCATGAAAGAATGTTTGGTCACCCGAGAAGGTCATCTAATGGGCAGTCTATGCTAACTTGGCTAACGACCCCTGGAACTATTTTAGTAAAAAACTATCATAGGACTTCTAAGTATGATCCCATTATAGAAGAAGCTGAACTACTAGAGGCTAACCCATTCCACTCTAGGGTACGCCTATGCCGAACTGGAAGAGAGCTAGTTGTTTCAAATCGACACCTAGCTCCGGTTGGAGATGGAATTGTAAATTTTCCTGATCCAATAAATAATGGACAACTGTATGAAGGACAGAAAGAATCTACGGAGATCAACGAGTCACAAGGTCAGGAAGCATCTGCAGACATTAACGAGCCACTTCTTGAGACTGTTCCAAGACAGCCAGGAGTCCATGTTGATACTAGATCGAATTTGGACGAACCACGTCGCTCACAAAGGTCTCGCCACCCGCCTAGTTACTTAGATGACTACGTCACAAATTGAGCGTGGGTGAATGTGGTGGTCTAGGTATTAGTCTATGATAATTAAGAATAAAAACTGTTGACAAGACCTGTCTAAATAACTATCCTAAGTTTTATGTGAATTAAAACCTGATATTTATTACGGGTTTTATTATGATTACTTCAGCGAGTAAGCGTAAACCCGTGGTCTCAGCTACAGAGGGGTGGGAACTACGGCAAGAGCAGCGGGTGAGAGTTGAACCAGGGCGGTGAAAATTCCATACAAAGCAAAAAACATTTACAAAATAATAAGAAAATAACTTTTTCAAAGCAAAATAAAGTACTTTATAAAAAAAATTGTACCATACTTGGAGAATTCTTTAATATATCATAACAACTAAATCCGATAAATAAAATTTTCAAATCATAAACCTGACTTGGGTGATCCTAGACATGACAGATGTATACTGACAGTTCGATCGATTTTACAATCGATTGTTTTTCACATAATCTAATAGAATTCACTTAATCTTAGAGAAATAAAGAAATTTAAACCGTATGTCCATAGTTTTTCATAATTGACTAAAGCTATTATTGTAATAAACGATTAAGCGATTATAGAAAATCGATAATTAATATCACTATTTTAGACGCTGCTCAAGCAAATGTCAGTGAAAGTAGATACCTACACTAAAATATCACCGCTAAGTGATGAGTGATACAGACCTACAAGAGAAGTTATTCTAAACATAAGGCTTCCTTAAAAGAAAAGGTGCGAAATTTTTTTGTAATAAATTCGTTTTTCTTTACTGATTTAAGTCTACGTTTTTATTATTAAAACCAGATAACTCGTATACTGCCATTTTTCAATTTTTCCTTCTATCTGTGATACAATACAAAGTATTTTTATATTATTAAGTAGACAGAGAGTCTTTTACTTTATGATATTAAATAAATTATACAACTAGCTTTTGCCCGTGACTTCGTACGCGTGCAATTTAGATTCTGATATTTTCCTGTGGTGAAATGGAGCCTATATTTTAAGTTAGACCTCTAGCAATACACTGGTGAAAACTGTATTCAATTCCATGGAGTAGTTTTTGTGTGATGCGTGTACAAACATACAGACAGATGTTTTGGCTTCTGTTGCTCTAATAAAGACTAATCTATTAAGAGCGGGGGTTATATATTAGTTTTCCTCCAATATCTATAATGTACAGTCATCGGTCTGTTATAATTTTATTATATGTATAGATACTGACGGCTTATACAGAGCTAAAAGGACACGGCTCTACACAAATCTACGTAGATTAAAAGTCCCATTATTCAGGTCATATAAAACTAATAAAAAAATACTAACGTCAAAATCAAAACTGATAAGTTGATATCTCAGACAAATTTTAGTTGTAACTTCATCGAGTTTTAAATAACAGTAAAATACAACAACAAAATGCGGTAAAATAATCCTTAGAATTCATTTGTAACAACGGCTGCCTATATGGCGTATCAGTACCAGTAAAAAAAATCTGTACCGTATAAAATTTACTCCCAACTTTATTACTTGGGAAAACAGTGAAACTATAGGCTTACACACACATGATGATATTTTTATATTAATTTCATAAATATGAGATGTAATAAGCAAGAATTAGTCGCGTTAGCATCTCAGACATCGCAGAATTTCGATCGTGAAGGTGTGTTAGTACTGAAAGAGAGGCAGGATGGTTTCTTCAGGAGGTCTGAGGGTGAGTTCTGTGCTTGTATCATTAAAACTATAGTTTACTTGAACACTTGACAAGGCAACATATTTATTTCATTATTTATCTAAAGTTATTAACATTTTTTCTGGTTATAAGATTGGTGTATTTTAGTAGGTATTGTACCTATGGAGTACTTGTATGTAATTGCTATTATAAGTAAATAATTAATATGCCTATATTTATAATATTAATATGAAAACCCATTAATGCAGGCTTCACATTGCCACTTTATTTATCAACAAGAACTCTGATACAGTGAAAATGCTGCCTTCTGACACAGTAACTTTTAAGTTAAACAGACACATTGTGTGATAATGTTGTAATGCTGTTGTGTCTTGTCCTTTGTTTAATGTGTTATTTCATCATGTTTCCATGGTCTCAGAGGCTGTGGTGTAATTATAACTCCATGTGCCTGCTTGGAAAACAGTAAAGAGTAATAATGGACATACCAAGTATTTTTGTTAGAAGGTTGGTTTCTCGAGCTCTTTCATGCATTAAATGGGGTTCAGCAGTTCTGCATCTAATTTTCAATTATTTCATATTATATCCATACTATTATTAATGCAAAAGCAACTTAGTCTGTATGTATGTTTGTTACTTCATCAAGACTAAAATACTGAACTAATGCTAATAAATTTCACAAAGATGTAGCCTAGGATCTATAGGATACAGGCTTATTAGGTAATGAAAACAATAATTAGATAATAAATAAAAAATATACAAGATAAAGTTGCAGGCATTAGCTAGTTAATGATAAAAGTTAGTCATGACAGAACAGAGATCCAATGTGTGGAAACTAGAATTGTTCAAGTGTATTAGTAAGAATTATTTATATAATTTAATAATCACTTGCGTTTACGGTGAAGGAAAATATTGTGAGGAAGCCTGCAGACCTGTGAGGAATCTATGAAATTCTTGATGGTGTGTATAATCTGCCAACCTGCACTGGGCCTTAGTTCTGGACTAAGGCCTTACCCGTCTCATTCTGAGTAGAGACCCTCGCCCAATAGTGGCACAGTGAGGGTTGAAATTTTATTTATATTCTATTAAAAAAAATGTAGTACTATAAGTAAAATCTTGGTGATCGTGATATATCAATAAATAATGGTGGATATAACTTGTATACTGTTTTTTTTTTATTCTTATTATATATATATACACATTAGAGATATTATTACTTAACACTAGACATGTAACTGGTAGTCTATACAGGGAGAGACTATTTCTAGAATAGATTAATAGACCTAAGTTGTTAGAATTGGCCTTGGTATTTTGTAATTATCAAAATGTTATGCCTTTTTTGTACTGGTTGTGATGTGACACCAAAGTATGTGCCTAATTATGTGTCAATGTTGATGTGATTGTGATTTACTATATAAAAAATATTTTTAAAAACAAATGTTACAGCTAAAGAAATAAACATGCTATGACGTCATATCACGTCAAGGTACATAAAGTACAAATGTTTACGTTAGCTATCACAGGCTGATTTCCTCATATTCACGTCACAGCGCGTATTTTGCGTGACCATAGTAGTACAATAGTATAACAAAATGTTTGATGTTTTCTTTCCGTTATCGTACTTTGGTCAGAAGCCCGCCAAATTATCCATGTACTAGCGACCCGTCCCGGCTTCGCACGGGTAGCAGAGCATATACGCCTTCTATTTTTTTCTGTCGTAGTTTCGTATCAGCCTGTTACGTCGAGCATTTACTCCGTGTACGCGAGTAAAACTCCCAGTCGGTATGATTTTTTCCGAAATATTCAACTATCATCGTCATATTTAAGCCAATTTACACAGAACCTTGACGAATTATACACTTAAACCTTCCTCATGAATCACTCTGTCTATTGGTGAAAACCGCATGAAAATCCTTTCACAGACAGACGCGGCGCGGGGACTTTGTTTTATAATATGTAGTGATATGTAATGATTAAATGATGAATTAATTTTGAAAGTATATTAAAAATATGTGATTAGTTTGTAAATTAATCAACCAATTATAAACAAATTACCTACATTGCAATACATGTTGTGTATCATAATTGTGTGCAATGTCAGTACAATTAGTATCAGTAGGTCAAATAAATATTTATATTCACGCTGGAATTAATTGCATCTTTGAGCCAAGTGGACCACATGTTTTATGGACATGTTATCTATAGAAAACAATTCATGGTCTAATGGCTGTTACACATCGTTGATTCAGGTTTATAAAACTCGAGTTTGGTATTAAAAATCATATTAAAAACCAGCTCAGCAGTTGGTCCAAGACCTCACGCTCACCAGTACTTGTGTCCGTGGATGAATGAGGCAAAACGGCTATTAATGCCATCAAAATACTGCTATAAGGACTTATCAAAATCTGAAGAAAAAATAATTGTTCACTTGTCTATTACATTACTTTTGATTTTCTTTGAATACTAATGCTTGTTTGTTGAGAATAGTATGAACAATACAATGGTATGTACTACGTAATTATTTACGTCTCCTCTACGTCATAACACACATGTATGTACATAATTTTATGTACTTATATTCATATTGTTAGTTGACACTGATTGTATGTCACTGAGATGTTATACATACCTATTTAAACGTTCTTTTCAAACATTAATAGATATCGCACTAGAAAAGGGTGTCCGTAATGTGCTATTTTTAGTCTTTATCTCGGTCATTCTAAGAATATCAAAGTATTTTTATCATGTTTGTGGAGCAAGTTTATTATCATTAGAGTTAGTTTTATCTCGGAAGGTTGAAATTATATTATGAAATGAAATTATTTATTTTGCAATTAGGATTTTTCAATCACTTTTACACGTCTTTAAATGTATCATGTTCATGTACTTCTCGTTTTGCTTTTTTGTTCCATACTATCAAAATTACGCGCACAGGATAACTATATTTCGATGAAGCAGGAAGAGTTCCATCGTTAATTAGATGCCATTTGTCGAATTTATTGATTTATGAAAAAGATAATTATCGTTGTAAACCATCTCACTAGTCGATAAAGTTATCATTACATATTATAAAACAAAGTCCCCCGCCGCGTCTGTCTGTCTGTTCGCGATAAACTCAAAAACTACTGAACGGATTTTCATGCGGTTTTCACCAATAGACACAGTGATTCATGAGGAAGATTTAGGTGTATAATTCATTAAGGTTTTGTGTAAATTGGCTGAAATATGACGATGATAGTTGAAGATGTCGGAAAAAATCATGCCGATTGGGAGCTTTACTGGCGTGCACCGAGTACATGCTCGACGTAACAGAATGTTCGTTACATTACGACACAATACGACAGAAAAATATTAAGGCCTATATGCTCTGCTACCCGTGCGAAGATGGGTCGGGTCGCTAGTGCTATTATATAACAATTCATGAGAAAGAAATTCTACAGAAAGAAATGAAATATGAAAGGTTTTCTTATAAAAAAGGTTTTGAGATTGTACTAGTATTTATGAACGAAAGTATAAGGACCTTCTCTTTATAATGTGTAGGAACTCAAGCTTACTTCGTCTATTTAAAATACACAATCCGGAAGACTGCACTATAATATACATGTAAATGCTTAAAACATTCTTGAAATATAAAATGACGTCACTAATAAGGTCACGACAAGCAAAATGTTCGTGTTTCCTATTTGTATACGTGACTTTAAATAGTACTTAAAAGTCTTAAATAAATCTACTTGTGTCATCTTTTTTCTTCAAATCTAGATCTCGTATGCTATTGGTGGACATAGGCCTATGCTAATTTTCGCCACTGGCGCCAGGTCGTAAAAATGTCTGATAAATATTAACTCGTACCCATGTATTTGTATATGCCTTCAAAAAAGCGTATTAAACCTACTCTGAGAAAGAATGAAAAGCTTTCTTCGCTGCTCAATCTGTTAAGATGTTTATTCGGTTCCAGGTTGTTCTGTGCGATGGTTCCGTCTCCGAGGCAATCTGCTATTTTACCTGAAAGGACCAGAGCCATGGTACGAGCCCATGGGAGTCATAGTTTTAGGACATCATCAGATCAAAGTGCAATCACAAGACGAAAATGGTCATTGGCCTTTTCAGATACGTAAGTTATTCTTTTGAATTAATTGTTCCGTTAGTTTCGTTCAGTTAAAGATATGAGGATTTTTTAAAGTATTGAACTTATTATCTTATTAATTCTCTTTATACTTGACATCAAACTATGTAATGTAAAATGTTTTTTAGATATACATATGAGTATCTATAAAAGATTCCTAAAGAAGGGGATCCTTTATTAAGAAAATTTGTTAGCCAATGATTTGTTAAACCCCGTAGTTTTTTTTTGAAAACTCATTAGCCATGTATTAAATCATTAACGAACTTTTTTAATTTCCTTACAGTTTGGGAGAACGGCGTGTGTTACAAAATGGCGACGTTTCACGAGTCAGAACGAACGCTATGGTTGAAGGCCATAGAATTAGCGCCATATGACAACATTCAGGCGCAAGTGAACTCGCTGAGGGAAAGACTGAATAAAATCAGACCCAATCTAGATATAGCTACTTATAGACTGCAGAAAGGAATTGTGACTGGTGAGCTATTTATAACATAAATTGCTTAGATCCCTCGACTCCTCTGACATTACAAAACAAAAGGCTTGCCCGACCCCAATCTTTATTTACAAGATATCTCAAAACTAACATAATACAAGTACATATTTACAAACAGGTAAGCTTTCCTCTTAGAACAGTTGTAATGGAACTTTATGTATGTGTGTTCTGTACGAACGCACACATAGACAAGATCTCATGCCACCTGGAACTCACTGGTTGTAGAAAGTTGAGCTTCGCACTGTGTGTCTATTTATACTCGTACGTATAAGGCGCGCTAACATATACGACACGCTCGGCACTGTTCTGTCAACACTAACTAGTTTTTATTAAAAAAATATCTATCCTATTTGAGGAAATATCAGCAAGTATTCATACGTTAGTCGCAACAAACACTGATAATATATTTAGCCGTATTTGGCCTCATTGAGTCCTGTTATCTTTCTCAGTAACTCACTAAGAGTTACTCACCACCGATACTAAATTTTAAATAATAAATAAACGTTATTGTAGGGAAAGTAATTGGCCTGAAAATGCGAATGGCTTACAGTATCTAATAAGTAATTTTCTCTTACAATATATCAACATTATCTACCTCGCCTTTTCTCAACTATGCGAGTTTAGGCTGGCCTTCTAACCAGATGTGGCTCAATATCGGTATTTTGCACGGTCTGACCCCCGCTAACCAATTACCGAGAGACACAGAAATTCTAAGGTTAGACCGGTTTTCAGACATTTTATTGTCCTGCTGACACCCAACGATTATTTTAGGTATGCGTTTGATACCCGAGATCATCTCCTTAACGTGTTTTGTGAGTCATGGAGGGGTCTCAATGTTTAAATAACGGTCATCCATCCAAAGACTGACTGCAGCAAGTGATGTTTAACATTATCACAATGTAATCCTCTAAAATAATTATTTTTTAGATATGAACGAAGTGCCGCTATGTGAGCTAGCGTTGTCTTGTGACAACCTACTGTGTGACACGCACGGCAGACCTCCGTCGCCTCTCATAGTCATATACGTCAAGTACGACAAAGGACTGTGTGTTAGATACGGCTGTACCGAAATTGTTGAGGTAAGAAACTTTTGACTATGGTTTGATAGTAGCGGCCTGCACAGTGTTTTTAGACAGGGTAGGCAGAACATTTTAAAAGCTTACTTACCAATAATACCTACTGCATGTTGATATTAGTTCGTCGTCTTGTCAATTAAATAATGATGTATGTGATTTACCACCTCAAATATCTTATAATAAATATTTATCTGAGTTATGTAGGGTAGGCAGTGTCTTTTTGTCTTTATGAACCGCACGCCACTGTTTGATACAATGATCAGGGGGGAAATGACCTTATTACCAACTTTGGCAAGTAGATATATGTTCGTAGTTATTGTTAGCACATAAGAAGCACCGTTTTCTTGTCCCTTTCACCTTTTATGAACAACACGGGTGGAGATGGAATGGCCATTCCCTGCCGGGATAATCGGAGTGTCTAGTCAATAATATTATAGAATCCTTCTGGATTGTAAGTAGGTGATCATCAGCTTTTTATGAATGAAACTCGCAAATTTCATTTTTTTTTTATCAAAGTTATCTGAACTTATCAAAGAACATGAACAATAACTTAACCTTCTAATTAAGTTAATTTACTTTTGTCGCTGACTGTACTATGAACTCTAATTTATTTAATTTTCTTTTCAGACTTGCAGTAACCCGTGCTTCTCTAAAACCATACTGTTTCGTGCAAGTGACGGTCTGACAGGTTCAGCGTTGGTGCGTATTGTGGTCTACGACGTCAAGGAGCGGGTCTCCGAGACGGTCGTGCCGATGGGTTACACATCTATGCTGCTCAGCACTATACAGGTGCGAACTAACCCCATATCGGGACAAAGTTTCATACAAGCGTTCCGCAACGCACACACACATGCGCAGGGTGCTGCTCAGGCACACTGTGAAAGTAACATGATATTTAGTACTAACTCTCTTTTATGCTTCTGCGTTCTCTTGTATACTCTTCTGGCAAAGGTCTTCCCTATTGCCTTCTACCATTTTCTTTGTATTGTGTTTGTTTCTCCGTAAAGGAATTGTAAATATTCACCATCAAACTATCGACGTCAAGATGAGACGGGTATCCGCAAGATAATACATATATACTAAATAAATTCGGATATCATTGACGCGCACATTTTAATATCTTTTGCATTGTTACACTAATATCATCTAAAATTTCCATTCAATAAGTGTTCACATAGCAAATAAAAATTAAACATTTCGATACCCACAGGAAGCACAAAGAATGCGCGTAGCACTTATAACAAGGGACCAGAAGACAGTCGGCTTCGTGACAATGAACGGCTGGAGTCTAGAACCTTCGTACATCGGTACCAGCCCTAGCCACACGAACGATAGAAACAGTATAGATATACCACAGAAGGTGTTATGTCACCGTCGATCACAATCGTTACCTCCCAGACTAGGGTTGAAGCTAAAGTTTCCGTCGTACGGAAGTTTATTGAAGCAGAATTTTATTAATAGTCATCAAGTGACGTATAGGTTTCATTCGGGCCTGGGCGGAGATATCACTGTGCATGAAATAATGGCTGAACCGAAACTGTGCTTCGCGATGCCTATACAATTGTTGTGAGTATATATTTTTATCTATAACTCACAGATAAAATCAATAGCCTTTAGTTCGAGCTACTCTGTCTCTTACCTGATCCCTGCCGAACAACATGAACAGGATTTTCTCACACTGTAGCTTAACTTATGGCTTTTAATTTCGTCTTGCTCTCAATCTTTTTGTAGCACTACTTATTTATTGAAATGTATCTATCCAATTTCTCCAGAGACATATACATTCAGCGAGAGAGAGAACTCTTAGATGAGCTAATGTCAGTAGGAGATATATGTGGGCAGTGGCAGTCGAGGCAGTTGGAACTGGTCACTACGCACGTGTCCTTACTAAGACACTACTGCCACTCGCGACGGTCTATGCTCAACATGGAGAACCGGTACTTCAAACCCAGTTGCAAAAAAGGTACGGTTTATATTGGCACTGATATAAGTCACTGTATGTACGAAGCTTTACATATGTTTTTAGAATAAAAATATTGCAATTTTTATTTCTTTTGTAGTATAGAATAGCTTACAGTGTAAAGGGTTGTTATTAAATTAATATCAGACGTAAAGTTCACCTACTTAATTCGCTTACTGTACTTTAACTGCTGAATATTTCTTTCAAAAATAACCTGTGCATTGTCATAATCACAACACTTAGCTAGTGTACACGTAAATTGCACTTACGGCATCATTTTAGCTTCATCACTTCGATTTCCCTCGCTGATCTTGGAATCACTCATAGTTGGAAGATTTGCCAGTCACGGTGGTAGCGAGTCCAGTCCACAATGCACCAAACGATCTCAGATACCGTGCACACTTGCATGCATCCCATGTACACTTCAAGAAATTCTTTAGTTGTAATGATGACTTTTGCAAGCGGATCAGAGAAGTTGTTGTCAAAAGATTTAGAATAAGAAATCAAGATGTAGCTGACGTACATTTATCAAAATACCAATAAATAATAATAAGCGAACTAATAAGCCTATACACTAAAAGGTGACGATAAAAAAATGACCCAAAGTAAATATCTTTCGTTACCATCAATTTTGATGTTTTTTTTTTTAATAATTGAATTGAAAATGTCGTGACAGCCAAGCGGTTGATCGCTTACCTGCTCGCCTAAAATGGTGTGTGTACTTTGCTAACACGCAGCAAGCCAGCGTGGTGGACTAAGGCCTTAACCCTTCTAATTCAGGAGAGGCCCTTGCCCAGCAGTGTGACAGTAATGGGCAAAATTACTATATATATTTTATTGAAGCAATGCTTTCATGCTATTTTACAGACGACGCGAGCCTCGAATTCGCACCTATAAATCTGCACCTACAACGAATGTGGGTACACAACGACACGCTGAACAAGACCGGCTTCCACGACATTGTCACTACAGGTGCCTTCGCAGCACACACGCATACGGCAGAACGCACTGGAGGGTTGATAAGGTAAATAAATCTACTCCTACAACACATATAACACAGCGATAGTTTAAACAAGACTGGCCCAGGACATTGTGACTGCAGGCGTGTTCGTAGCACACACGCGTACCTCATAAGACAAAACGCACAGAAGGGTTTATATAGTTCCTCAATAAAGACAAGCATCACAGACTACATAGTATAGAGAATTTCGAACAGTGTAAAAGTGTTCACTCATACCAACAATTTTTCCTTTATCAGAAGTGAATTTCAATTAAAAATAACATTACGTAATATGTGGTAGGAGACAAACCTATCGCCATCTATTGAGTACAGACTTGCTACCTAGAATTTCCATACAGAAAGACTCTAAACCTAGAGATGACCAATGAGGTAGTCTAGTTAAAAAATTCAATTAAGTATTTGCACTATAATATCATATTCTCTCCATGTTCAGGTTAGTCCAGCAAGTCAAAGACATAAACAGTACTAAAGCTGAGTTAAGTTCTATCACTAACAAAATACAAGCGGAGTACGACAACTTGGTGGCCGTGAGGAGGCTCCGCGAGGAAGTCTCTGAGGATATGGAGAAGATTCTGATGCTGATGCAAGCGACGCATTATGGAGGGGTCGCAACCGTTGTGGAAGGTAAGTTATTACTTGTAGCTGGCATCATAGAAATTGGTCGACTGTAATAATAAAATAGAAAAATACATAGTTGGACAACATCAGAAAAAAATAATTACATCGAGTCAATTACTTATTCTTCTTCTTCTATCGTGTTGGCACGAGCTATCACATCGGAATCGAAGAATTTGAACAAAGATTAGTCAGTCAACAATATTGGTATCGAGGCTGACCGTCCAGGATGACATTCATATAGGTTCTTTCCTTGTACCCCAATCAATGATTCGTGGGCACAACATACCCGAAATAAACATGTGTAGCATACGTATTAGTGATCGCATAATCTCGTTACTGGCAGTCATAATGTGCTGCCGCTATAATGCAGTCGTAGATAATATAATAATATACTAGTACAGATTCCCAATTTATCGGCATAATATAGGCAAATTAAGTAAAACGCCATCTATTGCAGGCATTAAAACAAAATCAAATATCAATTGCTAGTTCATAATGAAAATGGGTTTGAATGCCTTCATTCATCTTTTGTTGTTGAAAATACGTGATTAATAAATAATTATCAGTGTAAATTAACTTTAAATAAGACAGTTTTGATTTTTACTAATCTTATTTCAGCCAAATTCTACCGTTCAAGGTTTTAGTAATTTATAATTTCTCAATTGTTACCTATGCTGCCATCTGTACGATTTTTTAAAGACAAATTGTAATTTGTTTGAGTTGAGACCCCATGATGCAGTTTACTTTTTTAGTCCTGTTCTATGACACCCACGTTAAGGAAAGGGTTTGCCTTTATCTTGAAAGTAAGAGAAAGAGAAGGTAAGGATTGAGTTGTATCAAGAATTCAAAATGAAAGCACAGAATACAGAGAATTGGCATTTGCTTCTCAGAAAAGAGCTTAGTTCTTAAATTAAAGTAGGAAAAAAAAAGAAGTGTACTAGCTGGAAGAACATAATTTCTCAATACGCAATGTTTTCATCATAAGATCAATATCACGCCTATATTCCAAAGAGTTAGGCAGAGGTGTCATTTTCTTAAGTATTGTTATAGGGGGACCAGAAAATGTCACATTATCCCTACTATACGTACATTCCAGGTATAAAAAGTAAAGTGAAGAGCATATTGACGCAATGGGAACCGGCTGTGGTCGAGGAGTCGCTGTCTTATATCGGTTGGCCGAAGAATAACAGCAACGAGGAGTCTGATCATCAGGTATATAGCACAGAAAGTTATATACGAATAGTGAATCATTTTTGACAGGTTCCTTGGCGCGTGTATTGTTTAGGTTTCGAAACACGATTTTAAACGCTTTGTATCTCGGCGAATGAGCACTGAAAGTATTGTGATAATCTGACTTTACGAATACCTTTGCTCTGTAATTTGGACTCACTGAAAGTCTTGCAGCAAACTGCAAGCAATATGTGTCGATTGCTATCTCCTTCAATAATGTGTTATTTTAGTCACACCCCTATAATATTTAACTTTGGTGATGAGTGACAAATTCTTATCAGTGAACATCAAAATCACTTCCCTTGTGAAGACGATAAGTGAATCTCACGGAATCGTAATCATCGAGCGAACTCATATTGCCCAAAAAATGCTATTACAATGTTAAATTTGTTTCCAGACGATGTCCACAATAATGCGCTTGTCGGCACAAATGAGTATATTCGATACCAATTCCGACTGCGATACTTTGGACGCGTCATCAAGTTCAAGCTCAAAAGAAACATCCCCCACAGGAGACACGCCAACCCTGTCTTCAAGCGTGCCCAACATCTCCGATTACCCCAAAAAGAAGGTTCTAGAAACAGGTAATGCTGGACAGCAGAACTTTCTGCAGTTTCTTTTAGGTCAGGCTGTTTTTACTGCCACGACACGATTTACGCCGACCTGTAGTTACGAAATTTATGACAATTGTTGTTTCCTATGGCGCCGCGGTTTGTAGTCTTTGCGTCCAATGAAGTTTTATGTAGTGTCTTTTGTTCTGTCGTGGACATAAGCTACAAAATGCCACATGCTTCGATCCATACTTTCTTATTTAGCTTCAAAAGTTGTATGAATAACTTTTGAAGCTAAATAAGAAAGTATATAAAAATAAATTAGGCATATTACTGTACCATTGCTGAGCAAGAGCTTCTTCTCAGGAAGAGAAGGGTTAGACCGTAGGCCACCAGGCTAGCTTGGTGTGGGTAGAGCACCACCACCCACCATAGAGGACTTTAATGGAGCTCTCAGGTGTACAGGTTTTCTCACGATGTTTTCCTTCACCAATGCCAGTGATAATGGGTTGGGTTTGAGCTCAGACCGAGGCAGGAAAAGCAAGCGCTAAGCTGTCACAGCTTCCAAAACCTTTTAAACAGAATAAACAATTTGTTTACAGAACTTCATTTCCACAACGATTATTTCAAGAATGAAAAAGAGGATAGAGATAGAGGGGGCTTGAACCTGTCCTTCAGATCCGTGAGATTGTCTAAACCGAAGATGGATGGTCAGAGTCTCTCGTTTGACTGCACCAAGAGACACGGAAGCTTGAGACATGACTTCAAAAGCTCGGCGTCCCTGGAACAAGTGTCTTACAGATCTCTGATGGATGGCTTAAGGCATGATAAGAGAAAGGTGGGTCAAATGATAATTTTTACTTTTATATTTGATTAAGGGTCTGTTTCATAACTCATATCACAACTTGGGGACCATATGTGTTAGATATAATAGCTATAAGGATCTATCTGTATGAATCATGGTGTTTATCTGGTAAATTTAATTATAAGACACAATTTTAATGCTTTTTTCAGATAGGTGTAGACAATCTGTTTATCAGAAAGTGTTGAAAGTAGTTGCAATTTGTCAGTCTGATAGCCACGCATGAGCCTGCATGCCCTGGCATTACCTAATGTTTCCTTTACAAAAATGTTTTATTCCCAAAGCGTGAAACATTCTGTATGCATTTCTGACCTTGCAATAATAACTATGGGTTATCTCCAAGGTAATTCGTGGACGATATGATCTCCAGCAAATTAAAAATGTATATCAACACATATAGTGTTTCTTCTTGATAGCATATTATATGTATGTATGCTATTTGTGATCACGCTAAATAACTGTGTAATACTCCCGGTAGTTTTGGCGCTATTTATTTAATATGGCTTTGCGTGTATGATGTGTAGGGTCTAGAACAATACTTTGAACTATGTGACCGCAACAGCAGAACATCGATAATTATTTAAGAAAGTTTAGGTTAGCTGTGCGTAGTATAGGAAGCGAAATCATCGAACCGTATAGTTACTCAACTGTTAGTGTTGATGACGACACGGTTGGCGCAGTGGCTAAGCGATTAGCTTTCTGCGCTACGTGTCGCGGGTTCGATCCCCGCACGAAATAAATATTTGTATGATCTACAGATATGACATGTATGTTTGTAAACTGTACAGTACAGGAGAAAATCCTAGTGCGGGGAAAGTGTTAGAGGTCTAGAGAGTTTCCTATAAAATATCAGTAGTATTGTATAAGTAACAGTTCTGGATTTGGCTTACATCACCATGATAACCAATTATTGCCTTATGGCATTAGGGTTTGCTTCCAATGTTATAATGCTGAGGCTTATTTGTATTTTACATTTTTATGTAATTTCTCTAGAACGGGATAAATATGTAGCTATAAAAATCAATGAAAACAATGCTATTTAGATTTTATCCCTCTTACTAATTATAGCAAAACCGGTACCAGGCAGCTAGACCCAATCAGTTTTCTACTGTTTGCTTTGCGTCACTTATCGGCCATCCATACGTTTTTGGACAATATATATATATACATATATTGACATAACTGTCTTCAGAATTTATGAGTAGAGCCTATATGCTTTGTTTTAAATATTGTTATTTATTTCTTTGTTTATGTAAAGCCACTTGTCACTGTCCTCGCTTTAGTCGAATTTAAACTGTGCGATCTAGTATTAGTATGCATTATGTCCAGTTTTTAGCCCATTGGTGGACATAGTTTTTTCCAAAATAGATATATTGCTTAGCTTAGATAGTCGATTGGTGAGATAGTTTACTGCTCAGTAGCTGTGCGTTTTCCCCTTCTGACAGTTTTGTCAGACGCATTTTTGTATGGCGTAGGTTCTTTTGTCCTTCGAACTCACATGGAAATTGCTAATGGTGTACAAAGATTGCCAGTCAACAAAGTTAGTATAGGGTACAATAGCCTAGGCGTCATCATTCGAACGCCGAAACTCGAAAGCGTGAGTTCTATTTGGTTATTATTTCGGATTCGTATGTTAGTGCGTGGTGCGAATTTTGCTTCGTCCTCGTCCGGTCCCCGCATTGCTATTAGAATAGCGCTTTTTATGCCTTTATTGCTGCTTAAATGCTCATTGCGATCGTCATTTTAATTTTATTATAGATTTTTTGTGTCATATGTTGCCAATAAACATTGCTTGCCTTTGTTTTTTCTTTGTTGTGTTGTATTTAAAGTGTTTCTACGATCGTCATACAAATGAATGAAATAAAAAAGTATATCATCACTTGCTTTATTCTGCAAATTCGCTCGCGTGGATTTTGAAAGCAATATTTTCTTGTGCACCTTACACCCCATAAAAAGTTTTATCTAGATAATTGTTAGTATATTAGCGAGCTGTTGCATACACATTAAATTCGTATGGCATTAGTAGCATTAGACCTCTTAGAGATTGACTTAATCGTAATTCCTGTTTTAGTCTGCTCTACACTCTCCAAGATATCTGTATCTTTCTAATTTCTTGTTTGTATAATATATAGGCTGCGCATTGTGAGTCAGTCAATCGCGGAACTGTTTCATATTCATTGAATACGTATGGCATTACTAGTAGCAATTCTCTTAAAGATGTGTTTTCTTCCTTAGGTATTGGTGATCTTCCTTATTTCTTGTTTTATCCGAAGCGAGTTAGGCTGTGCGTTGTAAGTCAAATACGGAACTGTTTCATATTAGTCGAATACGTATGGCATTACTAATAGTAGTCATTAGTCGCCCTCTAAGACTTATACCATAACATAACATAGCATCATGCCTGTATTCTCCGATGGGCTAGGCAGAGGTGTACTATGGTACACCCACATTTCGCCGATGCTGTTATTGAGTCCCATATAGTAGGGGGCGAGCCTATTGCCATCTACCGGGCACAGCTCCAGACTTCGTGCTGCTACTGAGAATTTCCATATAGAAAAACTCAATAACACTGCCCGACCTGGGAATCGAACTCAGTGTCTCACATTCGGCAGTGTTGCCTGCGAACACTAGACCAATGAGGCAGTCAAAGAATTATATCTCCGTAATTTCTTGTTTGTATCTTAAGCGAGTTAGGCTGTGCGTTTTGAGAGAGTCAGTCAATTACAAAAGTTTTTCAAAAGCGTTGAATACGTGTGACATTACTAATAGTCGTCACTCCATAGCCTCTAAGAAATATATTTTATTAACTTCTTGGTTGTATCTTAAGCGAGTTAGGCTGTGTGTTGTCTGCCGGGGGTGCGATGAATGCGCGAGCGAATCCGATATCTCCGGCGCTACAGGTATGCCGCAGGAACACCGTGTGGTTTTAGTCGGTAAAAGTCCGACATCACCCGTCGCCATCCCCAGGGCGGTGGGTATGCATGAGCATTTCCAAACGTAAAAAAAAAAGAGGCTGTGTGTTGTGAGTCAGTCAGTCAATCACGCAAGTTGTTTCACAGGCGTTGAATACGTATGACATTACTAATAGTAGTCACTCCATAGCCTCTAAGAAATATATTTTCTTAACTTCTTGGTTGTATCTTAAGCGTTAGGCTGTGCGTTGTAAGTCAGTCGTCATTCATTAATGGGTTGATTTATTCGAAACATATTTCATAGTAACTCTTCACCCTTTAGAAAATAGATAATCTTCTTAATTTTTTGTTTTTATCATATCGAAATAGGCTTTGCGTTTTATTCACCACGAAATTCACGTCATATCGCGGAACTGTTTCATATACGTTGAATAGGTTAGGCTTTAGTTCTGTTATGGGTTTATTGTATTGAAAGTATTTCTTATTGTCCCTCTATACTCGCTTAGAAACGTATCTTTCATATTTCATACTAAAGTTTCAAGTTTTGTAAACGCTGAGCGCTGTCTGTCAGTCTGTGATTCCTGGAATTGTTTTGTAAGCTGTGCCCATTAACAAAACATTATGGTCGAACAAACTATGAACCTACATTTAACCTTCTTTGATATTTCACTAACTAATGTATTTATATCAATGACTATACTATTGAAATGTCTTTAAGTGTCACAACTTATCTTTGGGCTGTCTTTTGGTATTTCATTTGCCTTTCCGCATATTATGTCGTAATTGCGCTGTAGCGATGTTGAAACAACATTATACAAACTGTTGAAAATAGGCCTCTACGATGGTTATCATAGATATGTATATTGCGATTGCTAGTTTCTAGACCACAATACGCTGTTAGCGCACAATAAGCTTTTTATTTGTCGAGTCGGCATGAGTTATCACAAGGGAATCGCTGGTCAGCAATAATGGTACCTAGACGGACTACCCAGGGTACGCAAGATGATGACATGTTTCGTTACTCATACTCGTCTTACCTTGGATTTGGCTGCCCATACTCCCGGTATATCCTTAGTCGCATTTTTGACATCTATGGCATAAGAAGAGTTAGTGTATTCTTTGCTTTTGCGCAAGTAAAATAAATAGTCAGCCCATTACTGGCCCACTGCTAGCCACGGACCTCTTCTCAAAACGAGAAGTGTTAATCCGTAGTCCACCATACTGGCTTGGTGAAGGATAGTGGAAAATCACAATATTTAGAACTTTGTGGAGTTCTATCAGGGGAGCAGGCTTACTCACGATGCTTTTCTTCACCGTTATTCAAATTCTGCACACTGCACCGAAAAGTTGTGTGTGTCGATTTCTAATACAGACTCTTCTGCACGGAACCGTTAAATCGCTAGGCTATTCTATACTACAGTCAAATTTGTAGCCCACCAGTATCAGAGCATTGCAATATGTACATATGCTATTGTATATTTGATGTTTATATTTTAATATTGCTGTGTTATGAACTTGGCCATGGCCTGTAATATTACGTGAACTGTTTATGGTTTAGCGATTGAATTAGTATTATCTCATAGAAACTTGGCCAATAAATGCTCAAGCCACATTGAAGGGTGCAATCATTTCGGTTTATACAATTTAATTACTAATTATTGTTTTATAGCTCACTTATTAAACAGATACAAAACGATATGATATTTGTTACCCTTCTGTAAACTTTTATATTGCGTTATAATATACAGTATGTATAAACTAATTTTCTTAAACTTTGCACCACTCTGTGAAGTATTTTTATACCGTGCATTCAATAACCAACACAAATTTTCACATGCGCAGTTACCCAGACCTAGAATAATGATCTGTAGGCTATACAAATATATGCACCATGCGACAATCGAACCCGCGACACGCAGCGCAGCAGTCTATCGCTTAACCACTAAGCTAACCGTGACGTCTCATTCCTATATTATTGTCTCTGCTCGCGTGCCACGCTCTACTGCTGGATCGTCTTATTATTGTTTTCCTGTCGTTGTGACAGTTTCGCCATATCTTGCATTGACTAGCGCGAATCGCTTTGTTGAAACTACTTCATAACTGTTTTATGTGTTGAAATATTGAATTTTAAAATATTCAGATACGAACTAAACTTGCGTTTGACTGATAAATGTATAGGTTTTTTGCGGAACCATTTACCAAATTATTCATTACTATATTAATGCATGATATGTGTATTTCGCTTGTGATATTTCATTTTCGTAACGTATTTACAAAATGCTTGAGGGTGTGTGCTTCTGTAACTCTTCAGAATGCCAAAAAGGTCGTTGTTATGCATGATTTGTTGTCTCTATACTTTTGTTTCAGCATTCTTTGAACGCTACAGCAAAGTTGTCATTAATATTCATAGTGTGTTCACTGTTTTAAACTCTCAGTTAACAAAAAAACAACATTCGCGCATGCGCAGACATTTCAGCCACAGCCGCGCGCATCTTCCGAAATCGACCTTAAAGAATTCGGGCATCAAATTTATAACGTTGAATATTTGATTTAAGGGATCAGAATCGAGGCGGGAGTCAGGGACGTTGCCCGCTGTTGGCCAACTGGACCAAGCGACGAGAGATAGCAATTTGACGTATCTGAGAAACGTTGGGATTGTGGTTGAGGAATCGCTCAAGTCTCTGACAGAAGAGCTGAATAAGATTGTGGCGAACAACGGTAATTTCATTAATGATTAGTTTTAAAAGTGCGTGACTGAACCTCTGATAACTCAACGTTATTGCCATTCAAAATAATTATAATTACTTATATCAATCCGTTGAGCCACGTGAGCGTCGGTGACGTCATTCATCGGCGTATCTGTGCACCGCCACTGTGATGCACGTTTCACTAAAGCGCTTCGGCTGAATTTAGCCCATTGAGCAATTTTTAGAGCTTTACTAATCTTTAGCCCTTGAGATTTTGATTTCCCAGGGAATTGAAATGGCATATTTCTTTCATTAATCTCATTGATGTTTCATAGGGGTACGTACGAGTGCCTTTAGTGTATATGTATGTATATGATACATAACTTCCAGCTGTATCTGATGAAGACGTAGAAACGATAAAAGGGCTAATGGACGGTGTAAGGTCGAGTGCAGATGAAGCAGCAAAATGGATGCGATTGTCTCATGCTGCGTTACGACTACGATGCGAGTCGCCGCAATGGGCTCGTGAGCACGCCGCCTTACAGACAAGGAGGGACACTTGCTTCTCCCAAGCGGTATGTATACAAGCGCTTAGCGATTAGTTATAAGATAATATGGTTGATGGCACGAGATTATCCGACAGAGGACCAGTGTAATCGACATAGCCCATAGGATTAGTCGGCTGAAGTGGCAGTGGGCTGGTCACATAATCCGAAGAACCGATAATCGTTGGGGTAGGCGAGTTCTCGAGTGGAGACCGCGAGTAGGCAAACGTAGTGTATGGCGCCCACCAGCCAGATGGAGCGACGATTTGCGTAAGGTGGCTGGTAGAAAGTGGATGCGGAGAGCCGAAGACCGGGTTCAGTGGCGCTTACTGGGAGAGGCCTATGTCCAGCAGTGGACGAATATGGGCTGATGATGATGATGCTTGATGGTTGCCCGACCTCACCATCAAATATAAATAGAAATTTTAGACAGTAAGCGGGATATTTCTTCTTTTAGTTATCAACGGTATCTGCCGGCTTACTTTGCTGGCTTTGCTCCATGCCCGGTGACGTGGTCGCAAAACTGCTAAGTTCAGGGCTGGGCCCTCTGTGCGGCTTTGAAGGCTTGCTGAGCCTGTACTCTACTGAGAAAGCAATGTGGGGAGACATGGTGGTCGCTGTTGAAGACCTGCAGACCGTCGTGTTTACTTTGACCAAAGTTGGACATAGGTGAGTTGTGAGGAATAGATGTTCATCTTTTAACGACATGGATATACGAAAAAAACAAACGCAGATTGATGACGTCATTGCATTATTTAGTGATCGCGCATGATTTGCACGACAAACAACGACCGAAATCTTAGAATAGCTGGATGGGTGGAGGATGAGCGGTTCAATACTTTTTGTTGATTAGAGTAACAAGGTATGGTGTTTTTCTATTGAAAAAGAAGGCGGTTAGATGCAGCTTATTTTCATGAAGCTTGTTCGCTACACGTACCTTGACATCTCAGTGTGGGAACACTTGTGTGCATCACTTCACTGGGAGTCGTGCAGTGGTAGAATGGAAATAGTTTAAATGTGTACTTTGGGACATTTTTTCATACATTCTAAGCTACGAAGAATTTTAGATCTTGGTCCACCATGATAGCTTGATGCGGGTTGAGTTACACATACTATCAATAATTTTATGGAGTCATCTCAAGTTTGCGGGTTCACGACATTTTCCATTTCTAGACGTTTAAACATGTTATTACAATCGGTTCTGTTGCTGATTCTGAACAAACTACTTTCAGTTTTATTATATACTAAAAATAATGTTGTATATATATATATATATATATAGAATAGCGAAATACCATTCATTTACTGACTAATCACAAAATCTCATGAACTATAAAGCCATGAAATTTGAAATTTTGATTAAGAAACGATTTTCCTAAATTCAACCCCTAAGGGGGTGAAATGAGGATTTAAAGTTGTAGAGTTAAGTGATATGATATATGTTTCTACGGGGACGGAGATGCGAGAACACTTCATTATTAATATGTTTCTATGATTTTTTCAGCAATACGTCGATACCACAAGTGACGGGTACTCGCGGGGCATTAACCGTCTACCTTCCTATTTCTGATTCTCTATACACGAAGTTCACGTCTAAAGAAGTAAGTTTTACGCTTTTTTATTAATGTATTATGTAGTAGAACACTGCAGCCGACTGCATTCTGTTGAAGGAAGGAAACGGTTCACATCTGATGATAACCAATCACCGCTGTCCATAAGCATAACCTGTCTCTTGACCTTCGGAACCCAACTACAGATAGTGTCATCCACGAAGACGCGACCCACTCTTCTTCCTAATTGCTTACAGTACAAGTGTGCAACCTTCCGCAAGTGTTTAAGTTGTGTCGATACACACTATTTACCTATGACTGCACACGCACACTACGAAATATTAACTGATCACGAAAGAGCATTACGGTCGGCTGGAAAGCCTCGACCAAAAATAATGGGGCGCGTCTTCGTGGATGGCACTATCTATACAGGGAAATATCGGCTATTACTGCTTTTAAGTGCGCATAAAGATTGCGCGTGGTGTTAATGGTAACTTCATAAAACATCAGTACAGCGTCAACAGTTGCCTCTTAACCGAAGTTGACGCAGACTAAAATGTACGGTATTTCACCTATTTATCATTTGATAATGGAACAATGACATCATTTGGTTGGCAGCACCTATCATTCACGATAACGGCCGTGTTCTTCAACATCGGCGTCAACGAGAAGGCGACGCTGGCCGAAGCGCTGGGAGAGACGACACCACAGTACCATTCTAATAGCGACAACTTGGACAGGCTCACTAAATACTACCACAAGTACAGCAAGATATTTCCTGCTGATCATATGGCGGCGGGGAGAGGTCAGTGGATATTTTGAACATACATATAAATAAAATTGGAGTGTCTGTGTTTAATATTGAAATAACCGTTTTTTACTACATGCATATGAATATATATACGGTACATAAACCAAAATAACATTTTTTACAATTTTTGTCTGTCTGTCTGTTTGTATAGGCTAATCTCTGAAATGGCTGGACCGATTTTGACGGGACTTTTATTGACAGGTAGCTGATGTAATAAGGAGTAACATAGGCTACTTTTATTTTAGAAAAATTTGGTCTCACTAAAAAATACATTGTTAAGTTCCGACATCCACGCGAACGAAGTCGCGGGCACAGCTAATAAGATATAAAAATATAGCATCACGCCTGTATTCTCCGAAGGGTTAGGCAGAGGTGTATTATTGTACAACCAAATTTCGCCGATACAGTTATTGAGTCCCATGTAATAGGGGGCGAGCCTGTTGCTATCTAGCGGGCATAGTTCCAGACTCCGTGCTGCTACTGAGAGTTTCCATATAGAAACACCCAATAAGAGTTTGCGTGATCCAGGAATCAAACCCATGACCTCACGCTTAACAGTCGTACTTGCGACCACTAGACCAACGAGGCAGTCATAAGATATATTTACAATTAAAATTAATAAAAGGTCAAAATAACTTAACTCGTCACCACCTGACTTACTAAAAAACCCACCCTAGTAATTACTTCTGTATCGGGGTTGCCTTTACAAACACATATATTCACATACACAAAGACCCAGACCCGAAACAACTATCTGTAGATCATACAAATATTTGATCCGTGCGGGAATCGAACCCGCAACACGTAGCGCAGCAGTCGATCTCTCAACGACTTCGCCAATCGTGCCATCAATATTATCCCATAAAGTCAACATTTTAATGCCAAGCTATAAAAATGTACACAAAAAAGATGCATATCTACATGTGAGCTACATAGCTTTTCACGATAGGTATACATACGAATTCAAATAGAGAAATTAAAAAAAATGGCCTCCATTATAACTGAATAATAGCTGAATTTGATCGCTGCGCTACGTGTTGCGAGTTCAATTCCCGCATGGTAAAAATATTGTTATGGTGTACAGATTCTTCCGGGCCTGGCCCTGCATGTGAATGTGTTTGTAAATGCACCCACAATATAATGATCAACCACGACCATGATGACGATGTCAACTACCCATTAATATTTCCAGCTTCATCAAGAACAAAGCCTCTAGAAGAAGTAATGGAAAACCTAAGGATATGTGTGCACAAGAAAGTCCCGAAGAACATCGAAGTGCTGCATCTAGCCGCATTAGCTACCAGACTTATGAATGGTGAGAAGTTATCTCTTTCAAGTTGTTTTTCGCTCTAGTAGTTTCATATGACAGCGAGAGAGAGCAGATACTAATAGACTGATGATGATGAAGTGCAATATTAGATGTTTTTTATGGCATCTTTGCGCCGATCATAGTAATATAGCCAGTTTCGTTCGTTCATTAACATGACTCAAAGTTATTCAACGTAAAAATGAGGATTTATAAATAGATGTTGGACGTTTTGTGAACATCCCTGGATGAGCGTGAACTTTTGTATAGTGATTAATCGGTAGCATATTTACATACATCTAAACGGTCTACCGTTGTGACCTGGGTACGTCCTAAAACAGCGGCCAGACACCGGGGGACGGGCAGCAGCGTCCTCTCACTAATCGGTGAGCCACTGCGATCCCCAAGCCGCCTGCCAAGCGTGGGGATTATGGCAATCCCCCGCAGGAATGTTATTAAACTTAATTAATTCTTTGTAAAAAATTAAACCGTCGGCCGGCTATTAAATATACAAATTATAATCTTTTTTTCATTTTTATGTAAGCTAGATTATATACAAATAAAATATTCTATTCTATTTTATGGTTTCATGGACATTATATGTGTATGTATGAAACTCCAGGTGTACGCTTCACGTCGTGCAAGAGTGCCAAGGACAGAACGGGTATGTCGGTGACGCTGGAGCAGTGTTCCATCCTCGCATCCGAGTACCATCTAGCTGAACACGAGATGAAGAAGGCGCTGAGTATCATGAGAAGGTAGGCTTCTTATACTAACGTCTTTATCATGGCTAGCGCCAATAGAAAATAGCCAATTTATTTGTTGCTGCTGCTAGTTAATTTTTATAATGTTTATAATATCACTTCGACAGTTAGAAAGGGATGAGAGATGAATCATGTTTGCTCTTTGTATTATGAGTTCACTTCGCAACTTAGTTAGGAAATAACATTACACATAATTAACGGCATTACCCCCGAATTCAAGATAGGCAGAGGTTTAATATTGAACACAAACATTTGGCCGATTCAGGGCTGCTTATACGCACCTATTGCCATCGACCGGGCATAATTCCATACCGGGCTGCTATCGGATTTTTTTTAACAGAATACCCATCTTTTGGCTTGACCGGGAAACGAACCAAGGACCTCCTGCTCAGCTGCCGCGCTTGCATTCCTTAGACCAATAAGGCAGCCATTCATTTTAAGTGAATCAGTATTTAAGTCTTTAGAAGCTTACCCGAAATCCATATAAGGAACTCACTTTGCAAGGCAAAAATAAAATTCATAAGTAATCAGGACTTAATATTTTCAGTGAGGGTTGTCGCCGCGAAAATACAAACAAGAACATCGGCATAAGAAAGTACGCATTTACGAAGAAACAAGTGATGGCTCTGCCTGCAGAATACAGACCTCCTGCCGGTTCCTACGGCTCTTCACAAACGTAAAGGTCAGGCCACATACAACACTAGAAAACATAATTACTACATATTATCACGGTCTTGACTCTACAAAAATTATCGTTTAATTAAAATTTTACGGTCAGCGATAATATTGTTGCGTTAAAATGATTTTACTTGATTAAGGTTTCTTTGAATTGAGTAAAAAACTGTGAGTATTTCCAAATTTGTTGATACCGAGTAATTTTTTTTTTTTTTAATCAAATTATCTTTATCAAGCATAGGATATTTGAAGGATGTAGTTTTAAATTGATTGGTAGGTAATATCAAAACCACGCAATAGCAATACATGTTACATTTGTATTCAAATAAATAGTATTTAGTAGTATAGCAACAGCCATTCTAAATACATGTTGTGACAGAATTCTAAAATATATTAAAATCACTAGATTTTTATAGAAAACCGAAATAGTCGAGAAATGTTTACATTCATATTATGTTAATGAACCAATTATAAATAATATATCAATATGTTAATTAAATAAGCAATAATGAGTACCGATTACATCCGTTTTTGAAATTAGAATAGTGAAATTTTCTCTACAAGGCGTTTTGAAACTCAAAAATCATGTCGATTTTACCTAGGTCATGGAAACAGAGCATCAATAAAAAAAAACAAGTATTCTTTTTTAAAGATTATCTATTTGTTTAGATCATGTTTAGAAAACTTATTTATGACACACATATAGGTACATGAATTCAACAATGAGATTTTATGTGTGACACATAAATTTAAATTAGATAGAATCTCATAATTTTCCACGATTTAAACGGATTTTGTGTTAGCTAGTTTTCATAACTAATGAAAAATGTAAGATTCTTTCACGAAATATAGAACACATCGTGATAAAGGAGTCTCAAAAAGTATATCAAAAAGTATTCTACTCATATTTTCGGGACGAGTCTTTTTATTATTGCAAAGTATAAGTTTAGTGTTCTTTTTTCAATATAATATGTTTTTATTAATATTTAGTGCGTTTGTATAGAAAAGGTCTTTTAGCAATCGCCTTATTCGTAGACCTTTGAAAGACTATAAACACAAATAACGACATCGAAATTTACTGTGCCGTAAATAAGTTATTTGAGTATTATGATAACTTATTCCAAAATCTTCCAATGTAGTTGCCAAGAAATGTATTAAGTACTTAAAATGTATACTAAATGACTATTTATCATTATTATACACTTAATGTGGTGTAAATTAGTTCTGAAGGATTGTTCTGTTGGAGAATAATTACTTTTATTATATCTTAGTTTTGGTGGTGGCCACGAGATTAGTAGGTGACGTAATGTTACTGACCTCGTCGTGACTGCAGTGTACACACTCTATTGAAAGTTGTAATTTCTTGGCGTAGTCGGCCGCAGCCATTTTAATATTTTTCATCTACAAACTCAATTAAACAAATGGTTTAGAAAGATTGTACTAAATTGTCACAATTCCGAAATATTTGCAGTGCAGATAAAAACTAGAACAAAATATTTAATAAGATATTTTTTTGCCACGTCTGACTATGCCAGTTTCCTAAGAAATATTGTTACAGGTCATGATTATAATAGTTAAGCAAGATTATACAAAGCCAGGACTTGTTTATTTCAAGTCATTTCAAGTAGACATCGGGGCTTTTACTCTCGTCATTGTTATACACAACTCTATGAGTTACAAAATAGAGTTCAAAATACAGTAACTTATTCCACTGATTTAGAGTAAGTGCCTCGGCCAGTAAGTTCAAAGTTTGTATAAATACGGTGCCTAGAATAGTAGTTAGTAAACCAGTATTCAACAGCAATTTAATCTTCCATGATAATAGTGCCAAAATATATTTATTAAAATAACAATAATAACCACATACAATTTATAGAAGTATTATATTATAATGAAGAAACGATATATTTTCCAGTTCTTTAATATTAATAGTTTATCTTAAACTGGTGTATTGTATTTTCGACCGGAGTTCGTGTGATGAAGGCTAAGATATTTTATTCCTATAAAAGATTTCGAAATTACAAGAGAAGCCAGATTATTTCATATTTTTAAATTACTCAATAGATTGTTAATGTTACAGTGCTTATCGCCATTTATTTGCATGCTACTTTTATATAACAAATTGGACGGCAATTTCTTAGTTCTTTACTATCTAAAAGTTCAGATAATGAAAGTTGTAAAATACGTACAATCGATTTTTATACAATGTTATAAAAATTTAAAGATTTAATTTTTTTTTTCTGAACACCTATATGTCTTCTCTTGTAATTATTCCCGATTTGTGTTAATGTGAATGTCGTTGGGGACACACAAATCGAATGAAATTGAACGCCAGAAAGCAAAATATTTTACGGTAATCATCGAAACACTCATGGAATATGTAAGAGTCTATATTCGGTATTCAGTTTATTCAATATGGCTGCGGGCGGCACTCACTGTGATAATTCGAACAAGCCAATTTATGAAGTTATGAAATATTTTTATATGGAATATTAATATCGATGTTTGTCGTTATGTAAATAGAAGTTTTGCAAATAATATAAGAATAATGCAAAATATGTCTTATTTGTGACATTTTTGAAGCTACGTGCGTATGAGGTATGCGCCACATGAATAAGAACACAATATATTATGTTCGATCTAAGGCATTTGCAGTTGTTGTAGTATCTACACAAAACTAAAGGAATAACACTGACTCTTTGCTATAAAATATTTCACATTCAACATAATCGTTTGTTGACAATGTGCACACATTTACGGTAAGAGTTTACTTAAATGCGTTCGCACAATTTTTTAGATGAGATAAGTAAATCGTTTTTATAGAGTAAAATTCTGTTATAGCCACGCATGGTACACACAAAGGGTTACTCTCGAGTGTGCTATCGGTCATCAGTTCTTGGACGTCAGTCATCATCCTCATCCTCCTGCCCTTATCCCATATTATTTGGGGTCGGTTCAATATGTCTTTTTCTTACATTCATCTCTATCAGACGTCATCTCAGAGTTCACTTTCTTGTACACCATGTCACTTTTCACACAATCCATCCATCTTTTCTTGGGTTTACCTCTTCCCTTGTATCCATCCACATTCATACTGATAACCCTTCTAGTGACATGTTTCTCATCCCTCCTCATCACATGTCCATACCACGACAAACGATTGCTTCTTACCTCTTCTGTCACCGGTGCCACTTTCATACTTCCTCTAATATACTCATTCCTAATCCTGTGCATTCTTGTCACACTACACATACCTCTTAGCATTCGCATCTCCGCAGCATGTAATTGCCCTTCGTTCATCCCTTTTATAGTCCAACATTCTGATACATACACATAGTCCAACATTCTGATACATAGACATTCTGATCATACAAGATAGCAGGCCTTATTATGGTCTTGTAAATTTTTCCCCCTAATTTAAAGGGAACTTGAAGTCGCATGTTCTTGGACGTCAGTATCTGAACAGTATTTCATTGAGTGAGTCCATATAAAATGTTTCGTTTTGAAAAATTTCCATGATCCGGTCGCGTAAGTTCTTCTAAGCCACAACTCGCGTACAAAGTTCAGATTTGCATGTGATCCGATGCGACATGAAGGTAATTCGTAACCAGATACTTTTGTATGACCAGGGGTTATCGCATACATCTCTAGCTTTATACACGTTACTGTCATAAAATAACCAGATAGGTTAGGGACTAAATCAAAGTGTTAATTAGATGTTAATAGATTAGTTTATTTCATTAAGCAATACACAAAACTGCAATTCTAAATAGAATATGAGAAACAGTGCCTTTTCTGTGGGTGAATCACGTTCGATTGTTCGTTTGTTTGTCCCCAGCTAGACTAGCCTTCCCTGATCATACTCCTGTAACTATACTATGAGTTTACAAGTTTATACTTGCAGGCGACTATCGAGTAAAATTGGTATGAAACCAAACGCAGCGCCTCCTAGCGGGTACTACATCAAACTTAAAAAATGTCGTTTCAATTGAATTTAATAATGGCAACCCAACCATTTTTGCGGTGCAAAAATACACCACCGACAGCAGAAACGGCTTGTTAATACAGAGTTGTTTTTGCTGGCGCGGCACGTTCGCAATGTAGGTACGATTTGTTATTGAAGCGCAAACGAATTTGTAATAGTTATTAAATTCAATTAAAATGAACTATAACATTGTTCGGTAGTCTCTAGTGAGTAAACACATAATAGACGTACTAAAATCTTTAGACCGTACTTTGACTGTGAATGAGAATGTCCAGTAAGATTGTACTTGTCCTACGTTTTGACAATACGGTACCATTTACCTTTTCCGAAGTTGAAGAAATGTTGACGAAAGCATTTGCAGTCAAAGTAAAGTTTTCATGTTTCGTGTTACAACACAAAACAAAATAAAACCATACCTGTTTGAGTGTAAATAGGATCTACAGATAAAATATATTCAGAATCAGATTGAAGTATCATAGAAAACACATATTTGGGGCCTCAAAAAAAGTCGAATTAGACCTACATTTTATTGCATTTTCAGCGCCTAAAATGTTTGCTTGGGAGAAACCATAGTAAAGTATCGTCCAAATAAATATTTCGGGGCTTGAAATAAAATCATATTAGATCTATTAACATTAATTTGTTAAAGACGTATATTAACTATTAGTGTACCGTTATAACTGTAACATAATGAAAATTGTCAGAAAATAGGTTTAAAAAATCCAACATTACATCGAGACTTTTATCGTCATCAATCTTTCTACTAAACAAAAAAATAATTATTTATGTTGAGACTAAGTTTCATTTTTTAAAATATTATAAAACATTTATGAAAAATAAAAACCAAATAAGTTTAAAGGTCCTAGGAATCACCCATTCATCGCTGTTCTTTTCCCCTTCATCATGATTCAGTTAAACGGTAAACTACCACAATTAATTAAAGAGTGGGATTATAAATTATGGCCACTCTACGCCATCGGCTCGACGATCATAATTGTGAGCGAGAGTCAAATATGGAATACTAAAGAATAACCGCCATTCATAATCCCATTCTTTTTTCGTGTATTCGTATTGTACGGTAAACATTTTACCGATCAATGGTGACGTTAATTGCTGTGAGGAACTTCGTATTATCTCGTAGTGTGAACTAGTGGAGATACATATATGATATATTTACCAACACGTAGATATAAGTCACGTACGCTAGACTTAGGTAAGTTTTGTGTATATAGTGCGTTGTTTTGTCATGGTAACACGAAATCGTGATCATTTTTATGGTATAGAATGATACATTTATACAGCGACGATTATGAAAATAAAGAATTATTGTGCTATTATTATACATTATTGGGTTCGATTGCGCTAATATTAATATAATAATAATTTTTTTTGGCAATTTATCGGCTAATAATTAGGCTGCCCCATAAGCATGAATTTAAAATTGCACCCCGTAAACTGAATATGTACAGTTCAAATAGCGTCGGGTTTATTTAAAGTTAATTTAGCTATATTGAACTTAAGACCATACAATCTGTAGTCAATCGGTTGTTAATTGAACTTTAGTCTCTTCAGTCATCAATTTATAGAAATCAATCACTGAATCAATGAGTCCACCATACTAATGTCAGTAAGTACTAACATTTATTACTACTTCCAAAATTAATTTTGTGAGATATTATATACCTACTTTTGAATATCTGAAAAACCTGAGGGTTTAATTCCCTAAATATATTATATTCAAATTGAATACTTTATTAAATAGGATACTATAGGTTTCATGTCCAGTATTAAACATCGAAAATGGAACAGTATATCTATGAATAGTGTTATGATAATTCTATAAAACATCGAGCTATGTGTAATTTATTTAAAACTATGTGCAATTTACTAGAGGAGTAAAAACTCTTTTTTCTGTTGATTTGCCGGTCCCTGTTATTTTTCGTATAAATGTACAACTCGCGGCTAGGATTTGGTTAGTGATGAAAGTTGGCAACAGAACACTAAAGTACAGGATGACACAAAAAATAAGGCGCCTCGTCAATCTTAGTTCACGCAGATACGACCTATTGACGAAAACATCCGAAACATCAAATAAATTTATAATCAACCTTATGTAATGCTATTAAAGCCTAATATAATCCGTTCTCACGTTTCTGTACACTGGGTAGATGACACGTGTGGCGGTTGAATTTGATATTTTGTCATCTGAGCAGGTACATCAGTGGGACTTAGAAAACATTATTATATGGCTACGAACGCCTGAGTGCCATCGCTGTATAATATGCATATTGCTGATATTATATTTATTACTAACTACTAAATATATGTTTCTAAAAGGTATAAATATATATAAGTAATCAGTACTTTTAGTGTTGCAATGACAAAACAGCGCAATAAGAAACATATATTAATATTATTTATTAAATAATAAAGTGTTACCTTACAATGTTCTTTCCTTTACACTTAGTGAATTGATTTCACAAATTAAAAGTAATTTAGTAATATTACCTGTATATGTTAGATGAGTTATTAATGCTTCTATGTGTTGTTCGTAATTTGATTAGTATTAGAATGTATGAATATTATTGTGGTTGATATTTGTGTACTTATTAAGCTGACATGTATAAAACGTATCGTGCGTATTACGACGCTCACAGGTCATCTTTACTTGAGCAGTGTTTGAAATGAGACTCAAGTACCACTCATAATAACCACCGAGTGTCAACAAATCTAAGTCTGTATTACAGAATTGTAATACAGACTTAGATTTGTTTGGCTGCCCCACTTCTAAACCCTTCTCAGCCTCCCATACATTGCGTATGCCTACTGTTCAAATTCCGGATCTCACCTCCCCGCTTCATCCTCACCCGGCCACTCGGCCAAAAGTTTCGTTCAATCAAATTGACTACGATTTATACATATCAGCAACGGTGAGTTATATACCCAAGCCACGAATTTCCAACACCAATGTGTATGTACCGTGGGCCAAGAAAGTGGTTTACCAGTTGAAAAAAGATATTCTAATGCGAAAAAAAAATACAGTAAAAAGAATTTTCAAGCGTAGTCTTATCATATCATGCAAAGGCTATTCAACTTTAGACTGGAAAGCCATTTTTTATCTGCTATAGTTAATCATAATAATATCATTATTTGGGAAGGGCAATACTATTTGCACACGCCTCTATAAATCTAAAGATATAAATCGATAAGATCGATAGGTAAATCTTGAAAATAAATAAGTAATATGATATTATAATGAGATACACTTAGTACCTACACCCAAAAGTACAGATGTTACATAATTATCTGTGGTTTTGATTCCTAGTGCGCCTCAATATTCGGGTAAACGCCATATTAAGACGTGCTATTCGTTTCCACTTTTATATTTTTTTACCTTTTAATTATATAGTGGTAACACTTTTAAAATGTTGTTATTTCGAAAACGTTTTTTTCATATCTTTCTTCCCACTTTACGATTGTACTTAATTATGTATCCTAGTACTTAAAATTCTTTTTATGGTTATTGGTGTTAAAAGGGTTACTAATGTGCCATTCTACGATATTGAGATTTTTGGTACAAATTAATTTAATACATTGTTTTGTTAGGCGTTCACTGTGTATATTGTGTTATTTGGCAACTGACAGCTAGGTTAAAATATGTTTCGCGTTTCATGGGGCTGAATACGCCCCAAGCACGGTTGTGGTATTCATATTTATTAATATCTCTATCATCCTAGCTGTCAGCTTGCAATACTATATTTAAGTTTACTTAGTATTTGGAGTATGTCTTCCCATTTAAATGGCTTTATTTAATTCGATTAAGGATACAGAATATTATTTATGAAGTGTTTTATCATGCAAGTTAAGTGTGCAAACTTTACATGTAGTAGCAAAATTGGGTTGGATGCAGTGCCAGATTAACCACGTAGCAAGAGTGGCAATTGCTATGGGCCCTGCGCCACCTCCGCCTAGCGTTACACCTGTTTTCCGACTAAGACAATCCTCGTCAGACAGTTGGTAACCGATTATTTTTTGGCGAAAATAAAACATAATTTCAAACGGTAAACGCACAAGTTCTGCAAAAAGTCACTTTATACTTAAGAGTTCATAACAGATCAAGGGCCCCTCGATAGAATTTGCTATGGGCCCCGCGCTTGCTTAATCCGGCACTGGTTGGATGTGAGGAGGTCTACTTTTATCGTATAATTTTGAAATCCAAAGTAGTAAATATGTATTTCGACGATTAACACAATGAAAATATCAACATAAGATCGCGATTTTAACTGAGAGACTTTTTATGACCCGCCCGGTCATAGGTACTTAAAATAATTTAAGTATATTAACTCAGCAATCAGACCTAAACCTTATTAATATTTTACAGATACTGATAAATGAGGACCACCTATTATGTACATGTGTACACACTGGCGTAAACCGTGCAAATGTGACTTTTTAACGCAAAATTATTAACAGTGTGTCCAGATACAAGTGTGCCATTTATTTTTTTACACATCTTCGTAACACCTTTCACCTAATTTTGACGCCGCACGGCAATCTGCGATAGCTACTGTTGTGAGCGTTTAAGTTGATATTATTTTTGCCAAATAATTTTCCAAAGACCATAGATTATTGGACAATAAATAAATTTGGGTTATTATTCATTTATTTATTTTTTATTTTCAAATAGGGCAACCCTGGATATCTTGGGAGCAAAAAAAATCTTGTGCCTATGTGTTTATAGTATTGTAGGTAACGATGTGACGGTAGTTTAAGGGAATAAATGTTAACAAAGATTTTGGCGTTCGTAAATCTTTATTTTTTGTTTACATTTTTTCCTTAGCATTGTCGGCCTGTGTTTAAGTTTCTACATGTGAAGTTCGCGCCATGTTTTTGCAAAAGATCTGTCGTTTATTGTTAGTTTTTATTTTTGGATTAGGCTGTGAATCTGTATGTGAATCGAGTGATTAATAATAAATAAATTATTATGTTGCTTTCTTCGTGTTTTATTTGAATTTTGTATATTTTTTATTTATATTACATGTAAGCTGGAAACTTTCTACGAACCATTGATTAATATTTTCTTAAAAATGTATTAAACAATATTAAAAATAACATGTGTACGCTATGGGTTCAAGGTTATTCTAACAATTACGGATCCTCTCAAATTGAAATCATATCTTTTCTTATAAACCAGTTGGTTTTGGTTGCGTTTCCAAACACAAATATTCACAAGCATTTCTCTGGTCTTGTGTTTGCATTTTTTTTTGCCTACTGATTATAATACAAATATATTTTTTAAATTAAAATTAACTAAGTGCAATGATAAAAATAAGCCTATATCCTTCTCCAGGGTCTAGGCTACTTTGTAAAATATTATAACGATTGGTCAGTATTTTAGGGTCATGTTCAACGGCACCATCACAGTTGTTTAAAATGAAAACGGTTGATTGCAAAAATCGCTGTCAAATGGTTGATTTGTGCATTAAACGTTTGTTGAGGGAGGCCTTCGTTCAGCAGTGGACGTCTTCTAGCTGACGATGATGATGATATCGTTGGTGAAATTGAGCCTTAGTGGCGAACCACTACATCTAAATGTCACCAGTGATTGGCATATAATTTGACAACACTGATTTTTAATCTCTACGACTATGAGACTATGGCTTCACTAGTTGGATCTTGGGACCAGAATATAAAAAAGCCTGCCATTATTAGGTCGTTTTCTAAAATGGTCTAAACTGTAACTATTTAAGTAATTATCTTGTTTTAAATGTGCAGTGTTAATATTATATTACACATAATATCCTGGAACCGTTGTTTTATACGTATATACGACCATCAAACCTTCAAGAAAAGAGCGTACTCCTTTTTAAAAGGCCGGCAACGCACTTGTGACTCCTCCGGTATTGCGGGTGTCCATGGGCGACGTTAATCGCTTACCATCAGGCGATCCGTCTGTTCGTTTGCCGCCTATAACATAAAAAAAAAAACGTATCAAGCAAGCAACTCTGAGCACAGATTACGCGCTTAAGGTAATACGCAGACAGACAGGGTTACTTGTTCATAATAGTGTTGAAAAGGTTAAGGATCCTTTTTACTTATTTTTCTAATGCATATGACATGACTTATCAATAATGACATAAAGCTTTGTGTTCCATGACAATAGTTCATACGAATCTTAATCACAATTTTATATAAATCTTAAATTTTTTCGTGAATAATATTGATTTGAGTAAAGTAAAAAAAAAATGTCGTTTCTAGCACTTGATAAATGGGCGCGGTTCTTTAGAATCATACGACAACATGGTGGAATTCTTAAATCTGCTTATAAGTTGTGGAGATTCGATAGTTTAAAAGTAAGTTTTCAATATTATAAGAGTTTAACGTTATCTTCGTCTACGCACCGTTGCATTTTCCCTACGAACAAGTCTGTTAAGCAGACCGTGTTATTAATCCTCTGAAAGCCATAGACTATATGCGTCAATAGAAAATGTGTTTGCCATGCCATATTAGGCAATAAAAAATAAAACGGTACGGCCCGACTGCTTCGAGTTGAAGGTCTAAGCCTAGCAGTCAGAAGGTTAATCGCTTAACATTGCGTATCGCAATCCACTGCTAGATAACTTGGGACAGGCTTATGGCTAGATGCTATATTTGTTGAGATTTCAGTCGTGAATCTTATAATTTTCCTTCAATACTCCAGGAAGGTACCTACGTCGGAAGTGACTCCAACGGTAACAAATACTATATGAACAATACCTACATGATAGGCCGCAGCCGATGGGTGGAATACAACCCCAATTCCAAATGGGACTACGAAGGAAGTCAGGTAAATTAGTATCAGTATCACAGTACAATATCCAAATACAACTCACGAAACTTAGAATGTAAAAAGAAAAACGTAAAACCTATCGGTGAGAGCGTAGTCTTTTGCAAGGCCGGATCCAGCTTTCAAGTCAGGGGGGGGTCACATGTTTGAAGTCTAGTCGGGACGGATTCGATCCGTACGATCAATGCGATTAGAAAAATTATCAGTGGTCGACCTAGAACCAGCCCAGGTGGGGGGTCAATGACAATGACCCCTCCCCTGGATCCGCCCTTGGTCTTTTGGAACATGTTGTCTACTACAAAAGTATTAAAGAAGAAACAAGTAAGAGCGTTAGAAAATTTCAGATAACATCGGAGTGGTATGGATGGATCCACTACAAAACGGACAGATTGCCGTGCGAAGATTGCGCCAAATACTGCCTCAACTGTTGCTGTTGGGTCCACTGTTGGCTCCAACCCTTCGTCGAAAATATGACCGGGACTGAGGAAGCCTTTTATCCGTATAGTACTACGAACCACCACATCAACGTTTGGGATGGTAATTATTTTAAATGTCTTATATATGATATCACCATAGCCTTCTTTACTGTCTCAAGTGACATGATTCTTCAATTGGGTGTCTAACCGTACATAAAGATCTTGAACGGGATGGAGGAAACAATGCTGCTAAGTTTAGAAATAATATAGATAGGAATGAATTCCTAAAAAGAAAATAAATGTTTATACCTAACAGCCCTGTATTACATCGGAATTGGAAAAGGCTAGTTGTCTCAAAAATAGCGACTTTAAGCTGATGAAGAGGTTTGCTGCTATTTCTTGGCAATCTTCAGATATCTTTAAATAACGCTTAGAATGCAGGACCTTATTTTATTACGGAGCTGCGATTAAGTGTTTATTTAATGTGTTTAAAGTGTTTATGTAAAACAACCCCATCTATGAACAGGTGGTGAAACTATATTTTATTACGTTCGTAGCTAGATAGCGCTAGGAGTTACGTTAGGAGTTTATACAATCGCGTATTTAAATGTGAATCAAATGTCCGTCCGGTCCGGCTGTCAGAATCATTAACGTTGGTTTAAATCACTTTTTTTTTAAACATAGTTGTCTGTTACTCCTGTTTCAAATATGCCGTGGGTACCGATTTTACGTGTTTACGACAAAGAAACATATAAATGACTATAAACTGGGTGGTACTTATCACATAAATGTTATATTTTATTCTTTACGTTTCGTTCTACTATAGTCTTTTCGTAACTACTAGAAAGAAGATAACACATTGCTCTCTAAATTTTATAATATATGCAGGAGATTTTATTTTTGATTTTAGACATAGTTTTGAGAATATTGAAATGAGTAAGCAATTTTTTTTTGCATTAGTAAATAATGTTAGTTCTTCATTCATAATAGAATATGAATTATTAGATATCAGGAAATAACTAGATAGCAATGTGCTCGAGTTGGCAGCAGTTGTAAAACCCTCTACGAACCACGAATCGCGTTAGGACTCTATCGATGTTGGTACAGAGTTCAAGTTCCAGTAAAACGAGCGCTCCTGTCCACAACTTTGCAAATCCACGTAGATTTTTTTTCTCGGTCCGTCTGTGTATCATTTCCATGGTTTTCGGATATGCTAATGCCGAAATCCATAATAACTATAATAATTATATAATAATGATTTGTGTTGTTGATAGTTGTTTATGTGTCGATAGTTGGATTGTTGGTTTCGGTTATCGCAATAGCTGAATACGAGGTTGAACTATGAAAATGACGAAAAATTTAATCAATTTCATGGCCGCAATATTTTTCTCCTAAAATCTTTCTACTCCGTAACACCATAAACCAAATGACGGATGGGTGACTGAGCGAGTTGCTTCTTCACTACAAAGAGCGCGTTCGTGCCACGGCTATGCATCGACGTCTATTGCAGCGCAGCGGGCGCGCTAACATGACGATTACATGGGCAAAATAATAAAAAAAGACGGTGCGGCTCGCCGTTTCCACTCTTCACCTCGACACTTAATCGGCGGGTGGGTACTCTCCCTTAATACCTATCCTCTGGTTATAGGTATTCTAAGCTTTATCAGGATCACAAATTGTATTCCACTTAAAAATACATTCTTAGATAAACGCCATAGGAATCTCTATGGTTTAGGCTAAACGAGAGTCTAGACATGGCAAATGTACCTAAACAATAAACATGGACTTTTAAACGGAAACTTAATAAGCAATAATTTTGATAAGGCATTTTAATATTATTATTCTCAGTATTATTTGAGATATTAAATTTTATGTAGGTATAATGAGCTAATAATTAATCTAGTAGTAGTAGCAGCAAGCGCGACTGATGAACAAACGGTCGGGCAAAGTGCTACTGAGTTTTTTGTATGGAAATTCTCAGTAGTAGCACGGAGTCTGAAATTGTGCTCGGTAGATGGCAATAGGCTCGGCCCCTATTAAACGGGACTTAATTATGACATCGGTGAAATGTGGGTGCGAGTACATCTCTGCGTTACCCTTTGAGTAATATAGGCTTGATGCTATGTTATCTTATATGGGATACATTCAGTTGAATGTAGCATAGTAACATTATCTAAATTTCTAAATTTTTAAGCATGTTTTAAAAAAATGGATGCATTCTACTTTCTGTTTATTTTATTTATAGTACTGTTTCTAAACTACGCTTAGGCTAGTTTGGGGCCGTCCATTAATCACGTGAGGCTCGAAAGGGGGTGGGAGGGGATTTGGCAAAAATCACGAAATATCACAAGGGGGGAGGGGGTTGTAGTAAGATATCACGTGTATTTATTCTTTCACTTGCTAATCCGTGGTCCGAGGACAATGTACATTCAATATATTCATGTACCTATTAGTACAATATATGTTTTTCGCATAATTACACCATTCCTTTAATTTTATTATTATGCCAGTCAAAAACAACCTGCAACCTTTCTGTCTAGACATTTTTATCATGGTCCTTAATTTCAGAATATAATCAGATTAAACTTTAATTAATTATACATGTATTTAAAGATAATATACTAAAAAAATTAAGATTCTTGCAGGTACTAAAAAATACACGTTCTTTTGGGTGGGTAGTCTTAAACCTTACCACGTATCACCAAGGGGGAGGGGGGGTTAAAATGAAAAACATCACGTGATTAATGGATGGCCCCTTTCCAGCATTAGACGATAATTGTTTAAAGTTGTAAATTGTGATAGAAAGAAAGAAAAAGACGACCCCGAGTAAAAATCGGACTTGTGACCTTTTGGTTTAATAGGTAGTTTAGGTTCTCCTGTCGCACTAGCCTCTTGGCTACGGCGATCTTTGCTCTCTATCTATGTAGAATTCGTTTCACAATTTTATTGTTTAGCTCCATCGCTCAATCCGTATTCGCCAAAATGAATTTGATGATAGCTTCGCGCACATTTTGCGCAGCATTGCGTCGCTATCCAATATTGGATCTCTACTAGAGAGGAGGGACGACGATACAAGTCTCTTGTTGTGCGCACGGTTACTTCCTTGTTAGAATACCAACCTTTAGGCATGATGAAAGGTCAATAAATTCGGGATAACTCTAGGAACCTATCGAACAAATTTAAGTGACTACATCACTAAATGTGCACCAGCCTATCCGCACATGTTTGTGTGTGCGCACCGAGCGAGAGGGACAACGCTATATGATACGCTTAGGTCGCACAATTGAACGTAGACGTATCCTTGATTGCACCAGTTTCCTTATCCGAAACCAAATGATTAATTATGGAAGCGTTGCCAACCTAAGCCTAAGATTGTCTTTATAACTATGTTTTTACCTTACCTTTACCTGCGTTTTATCCGGACTCTAACACTAGACAGGTCTAAAAAATACTACTAATTTCAATACTGTTAAAGTGCCTTTCTGAAGTAAAACTGTAATTATCCAAAATAACATTATTATAAGCCTGCCATTGTTAAGGCCTTCCTTCCCTCTTTCTGCTTTTCTCGGTCTGTTGCAACTTGGGACCAACCTTTTAATTGTAAGTCCAGCTCATCACACCATCTTCTTCTAGACCCGCTGTGTTGCCGTTTTCCTGCTATTTTAGATCCACTGTGTTGTTATTTTAGCTCAAAGGTCCTCATCCTCAAAATAACATGAATCAATTAAATTTTTAGATAATAAAGCATTGATTTATTTTGACCTTTTCCAAGCATTCGATAGCTGCACTTTCAGTTAGGTACTGCATTGTTCTCAAAATTATAAGACCACGAGTCTATTCGTGGTTTTAGATTAAATTGATTTAGAAATTAGCTCAGAAGCTAAAGCAACCGTTTTATACGTTACATACGTAAGTCTTGTTCAAGAATATTTTGGAGTACTACAAGGATCTGTTGTAAGACCTTTAATATTTTAGTAAAACATAAGTCTTTTTTCTAAAATTTACTATTTAGCAGATAATTCGGCCTTCATTTCTTGCCATTTGTACGAGAAGCGTAGGCAAGCGTTAGTTATAGCGTTAGGTAGGATGTTAAAAGTGGAAGGACCGTGTTCCACGATGAAAGGCGTATGGCGTATAGTCACGAAATAAGGGAAAAATAATATCTTATATTTATTTTTCCGATAGGATTTAATGTACCTACCAGCTACCTTTTTACTGTTTTATTAAGTACTGATGAGTTGCGTATGGAAGGTATAATTTAATGTTGCTTATACATCATAGATGGCGCTACATTATTCTGTACCATCTCACAACACATACAAATGGTTAGGTGCTACCTATATCTATTAGGTTATTTTAGATTGGATGATTTGTTTAGAATAAATTATATAGTAAAATTATTTTGTTTTAAAATATCTTTTTATTTTCAGGTTGTTCACGCTGCAATCGAGATAAATATAATTAGCCTTGAAGTATTCATAATATATGACAAATATATATATTATATATTTGATTTAATAATTAATTAACTGTGTTTTGCATATAGATAGCAAAATTAAACCTATTATAAAATAACAAATAAATTATGTGATCTAAAAGTTATTGTTTTGTTTATAATGATCTCTATATATATACACCTCTAACAGGCGATGCTACACAGGTTTTTTTTTTTACATCCAGGTCTATACCGTTTCTATATACCTATAACTATGTACTGCAGAAAAAAGAGGGTTTTTTCTGGTTGGTTCTTTTAGACGTTGGGCAAATCTGGTTCCAATTCTTTTTTTGTAAACTTGTAAAAAATAAGCAGTATATTATTCAGAATTTATTTGGCCTTTTGGCGCTCCATATTTAACTTTGTATACTAAAGATGTCTTATCTAAAATTTTAAATGTTTAAATTTCGCATTAATAAAAATATAATTATAAATATAAATTATTGTTGAAGTTTTATATCATATCTCTAAAGTATATTTTTAACAAATTATAATTATATTAATCTGGAGACTGCTATCTATTTTTAATTTGACAATTAAAAGTCACGCAGTGGTTTTAAACATAAAAGTTTAATGTATAACACTTAAATAATAATTTTTAGCTACCGTAGGCGTTCAAATGTTCAATTGGCTTCACAAATGTGATAATAATACCTATCTTATGAATTTAAAGAATAAATTATAAAATCATCGCCCATAAAACTATTCAAACAATATGATAATTTTATTATATCCACGTAGCTATAAATTTTTTCGGTACAAATGAGTGAATGAAAAAAATTGCAAGCATTTATTGCGCCGAAATGCTTTAAACGGCAGAAAAAATTTCGTAAACAGATTTAGAAAAAAGTTAATCGTGGTGGGGAGGGGCGTTGCGTTGGGCGGCGTTCGGCCCACCTTCCCTGGTGGGGCAAGCTGGTGGAATCAGTTGCGCATCGGCTGCGACGAAGGTCGCACGAATGTTTCGCGAGTGAGTGCTGCAGTGTTGTGGGGCACAGGCCCATACATTCGAAAATAGCAAACGAAAAAATTGAACCCCAGATGGGAGTATACGAGGAGAGGGGAACGATGCACTGGGTATGATACTTCTTATTTGTTTTTTTTTTTTTTTCTTAAGTTTTTTGTTTCTTAACTGAGTCTAAGTTTTTAGTTACTTTGATAGTTTTTTTTTTTATGTTTTGTCTAATGTTTAGTTCTAGTTACCCTGCTATATGTCCGTATATAATTATGTATATTATACCAAATATTGTCTGTAAATATAAATAGTTTTAACTTAACTATAACTAGTCACTTTATTATGTAAGCAAACCAGATCATATAACGACTTTCATTTTAATTTTATTAACTAAAACATATAAAATAATGTAAAAAAAAATATAAATTAGCAGTAACTAGTCAACTGAAGTTTACATCACATGAAATTCAGCATTTGTAATTCACTTCAATGAGATGAGTACCTGGTAACATTAATTAAATTTGTGTATGAATTTAATACATAAAGAAAACTTACATAATCATTTAAGGGCCCACTTATAATTTTAATTTAACCTTGTTTTAAATAAAACAATAAAATTAAAATTTCTACGGTTGATTTTGCTTTGACTGAATGAGAATTGTTATTTTAACTGTTGTTCCGCACCCGAGGTAACTTTAAACTAGTTGTTTTTCCGTGCCAATACAAAATAAAGTTTTCAGTAGAGTTGGATTCATTCAGTTGGAATATTCGTTGATAGTTGGCAGAACTTTATTGTTTGGTATTTCGGTTGGGCTTGCAGGTTTTTACATATTATAACTTCGTTCAGAGGTATGCTGAAATACTAGATAGGTCTATTTTACGTATGCCTTGTCGGCCTTATTGTTTACCGTGTTTTTGTATCTACAGCTATGTATAATACAGATTTAAATAGATCGAATTTTATTTAATCTTACGAACTTAACGCCACACTTGAGACTCGTAACTCGGATAGCAGAGCTACGTATAATAAGAACCAATATTTCAACATCTGCATAATATTAGGCAATCATCTTATACAAATTTGTTATAATAATTTCTAGTTGGAAATCATTATAACTTATAAGCGCTTCACACTTTAGAATAATAATTTTGGAAGCTGTACAGAACTTGCATGATGCGATTATATGCATTTAATTTAGATTATTTGGAGAGCTATGTAGGTACAACTAGCACGATCCAATTCTATCTGTTAAATAAGGACCATTTGGAAAGCTATGTAGAACTTGCATGATCCAATAGTATCCGTTAAATAAGGACCATTTGGGAAGCTATGTAGAACTTGTATGATCCGATTATTTAATTTAAATTAGGATCGTTTGGAGAGCTATGTAGAACTTGCATGATCCAATTGTATCCGTTAAATAAAAACCATTTGGGAAGCTATGTAGAACTTGTATGGTCCAATTATTTAAGTTAAATTAGGATCGTTTGGAGAGCTATGTAGAACTTGCATGATCCAATTGTATCTGTTAAATTAGGATCATTTGGGAACCTATCTAGAACTAGCATGATCCGATTATATTCGTTATATTAGGGAAGTCGTTATTGTTTGGGAAGTTAGCTCGTTCAAGTGTGACGTAGTGGTAAAACGGAAACGTATTTAAAAAATCTTATTGTATAAACTATATGATCCCTTTTTCACAGTTAAATATAAGGGTCGTTTCTACAGTTATGTAGTAGAAAAATATCGTGTTGGTATAAAAACGCCTGGAACAGAAATTATTAGGAGTTACAGTTTAAAAACTTAATATCTGAGTTGTCGAGTTATATGCCTACCTATATTTCACTTACCTGTCAATCGAATCAATATTATAGTTACATAGGTATTGTAACTTTTAATTGTAAGTAAGTAACATTTTAGTAACTTTAATTATAATTATATAATTAATGCTCTATTCTAATTATTAGAGATATTTAAACAATATAGAGCGATAGAGGCACTAACATAACGTTTTAGGTATCAAATATATTGAAATAACATTTTTAGTTAATTATTCTTCATTATAATAAACATCTGGTGATATGGCGTTTTTAAACCTTCTGAAATTGTTATTATGAACGTTTATTATATATATATAACTGTAGTTACCTATTATTATTGAAGTTAAATAAAAAAAATACTTTCGAACTGTATTACCATTCAGAATTTAGTTCAGACGTAAGGAAAAACGACAAAATATAAACGACCTAACCTACGTACATAATATCAACTAATATTTCTACAAATAAGTTTTCACAGAAATATATACATATATATTCCGGTAAAGAGATTTACTAATATGTGAACTCTACTTACCATTCTCAGTCTTTTGTTCGTCCTTAGAAATGAAAAAGAAATAAAAATATAAATAACGTGAACCGAGATATCTTCAAAAATACGGACAGTCTTCTAAGAACATTTTCTTGTCGTTGGAACGGTTGAACTCCGAACTGCTCCGTCTCAAGTTTCCACCCAGTATAAACGAAACGAGTGTTTATACTCGTAATGAAATATCTATATAATTTTAATAAAATTTGAATTAATTTAAATAATCATTTCATTAGTTTTATTTATTTAGCTACAAAATAAATTTAATTAACTATAAAACATTATAACTATGCGTGATATCTTTTATAGAAAATTTAATTCTGTCTACGAATTGCATGTACTGTCATGAAGCTCAGAATATTAAAAGTAACTACTTACCAGTAAAATAAATCGGTTGCAGAACAGCTCTAAGCAATATTTAGGTGCATTGTATCGAGTTTAATCGAGTCCGATTGGGTGAAAGGTGAAATACCAAGTCTATCGATCACGAGCGTCATAATGAGATAATTATATTAATTGATTGGTACACTTACTGCCAATAAGTTATGTCACAGCTTCTGTGAATATTTAGTGAATATATAGGTATACTGAAAAGTAAAGGTAATCATAAAAAAATAATTTTAATCACGATTTTTTAATCATGCTATTGACTAACAGCTTGAACATACAACTACGAAAGTAGTACATTTATATGTATAAGAAGAAAAAAAAATCCAACGAAATCAAATAATTTGTACTAAGTTAATGCGGGTAGCTAGCAGCAATAAAATTTATGTATATAGATATATCTTAAAATTAAAATGGTTCAAAGAATTTATTATGATTTTGAGGTATATCTAGCTATTGAAGTAGCATCGGCCCCTTACGGCACAATCAATTATGCCTTTTTATTAAAATAAAAATTGTACGAAATCGAATCGAATCGTGCAGATGCTGCATATCCAAAATACATCTGTCAATGTACGAGTACAAGTAAAATATCTAATGGCCATTTTTTTACATATGATCATAGAGACAGCGTATAAATACTAGATGTGTGGGCGACTTTGTCTATGTAGAAATAATTGTACAACCTTTCAAAGTTTCAATCTCCATTTTAGGGATACAATTACGTAAAATTATTTCTGGGAAGATCTGCAAAGAACCTGCAATTTTTTTGGTTTTAAAATTCCTCAGATTTCGTGATTAGAGAGTGGGAGGTATTTCGCTTTTATATACTATACTATATAATTAACAGAGCTAAAAGCTAATTTTCTATCTCTAATGCTACTGGGATAAACGGGAAAAAAATAGGACCAGCCCGAGGCATTTCCTTCCTATTCAGGACGAGCAAACTCGGACATTTTGAAATCTCATTAATACTTCTTCCTTGCCACATTCTAGCATTTACTAGGTAAAAATAATACCTAATAAAAAATTATAAGCGCGAAAAAATTTAATATTTAATTAGTGCTTATAAAATGCAATTATATTAGCTTAAGACCGTAACCCGTTTAATGTTTAATTTACAAAGATTACCTATTATTACGGTTAATTTTTTAAGGGGTTAGCTGTGGTCTAATTGAGTTAGGTTTGTTGTATTAAGTCGTTGTATTTCTCGATTCATAAGTGATGGCTTCCATACATTGTTGGTAGCCGATAACTGAAATAACAATGACCTTTAGTAAAACAGATTAACTATCATGAGGTCAATGTGCCGAGAATTTTATGTCACTAAGTGTACGATTTCTTTAGTTTCTTACGTTCCATATTGGCCTACGTCTGTTAGAACGAGTTGGTATACCGTCATACTTAAAAAGCTATAAACATATTATTTATTCATATCTACTATTTAGTATGATTATATTCTCCTTTCATATGTCCATAAATATGATATAAGTATCATATTTGTTTAGCTATCTTTCATTTAAGTAATTCTGAAGTGAACAAAGTAAGAAAAGTAAAAAAAAATTCTTGCCTATGTTTTGGGTGTTTGATCAACAGCTTTAAAGCGAGCTAATTTCTTTAACATATTTTGTATGTTTTAGTCAAGAAAAAAAAAGGGTTGTGAGACACAGATTTAAGGAAATTAATATTCTAACTATAGCGTCAAAATATACTTGTTTTAATATTTTCTTTTTTTAAATATTTCAATTTGAATTATAAGTCGACTATGTGCGTAACTAGTGACGCCTAACTTTGGCAGTATGGGGAAACAAGTAAAAATTTCAACAGCCTTTGCAATTGTGTTAAATTTTATACTGCATACCAATATAATTTTTCATTTTTATTTTAAAGTGTTAATGGAACTGACATTTTTAATTTATGGGCTCCGGCGGTCAAAAACAATCTATTTTGATATTGTGTCTGTTTTGCGTAATTCAATGGTTCAAATCCAGTTCAATAATAAAAGATTTAAATTTTTTGATTTAATTTAATTTGTTTTTCTTGTTTTTATTAATTACACAAGCTTTTATTCAACTTGCACTGTTAAACTTATTGAATATAATAATGTTTTGGTATTATCTATCTTATCTAGAGGCCTATGTCCCGCAGTGGACGAATATGGGCTGATGATGATGGTGATAATGATGATTATCTATCGATAGAGTGTTGTTAACATTGGGAAATGTATTAAATTATATATACATATATAATTTAATACATTGCCTAGTGTTACCAACCTGGATTTACCAAAACAAATTCGGGTTTTAACGCTTACCTACTTATTACATAAGCTGATTACTGATGGAAAAAGTAACTAACTTTTTGGCTCCAAAGGTCAGCAATAATGACAGATCCTGTGAACCTCAAGTGAACGTTAAGAATCGGACAATAAGAGTTATTTATGGATGACGTAATGTGGGCCGCGCGGCCCCTGGCTTACGCGGCTAATATATATAATAAGTACATAGCTAATAAGGAACTGACACTAACATAATATACCATCACTGATGTATTATCTGAAGGGTTGGGCACTGTTTTAAAGTCACATTTCGCCGGTGAAATTATCGATTTCCATTGAGCCTATTGCAAAATTTGAGCTCCTCAGTATTTTTTTTACTAAAAAACCTATTAACACGATCCGAAGGTCAAAACCAGAACACAACAACAACGCAGTGCCTGGTATGCTGAGAAGCAGACATATAAACACACTAGACGTTAAAGTACAAGTAGGGCTACTTAATTCATTAATCCGCAGCCGGTTGCTATAAACCGTCAAACAATAGATCCTCTATTGTGTCTAATTTGTGATTAATTATGCTTTGCAGCATTCATATACAGATCCTAACTATATTTACAGGTAGAAAAGCTCCTACTTAGGACACCTACCCACATGTTTATTCATACATATAATACGACGAAGCAATTTGTGCTGTGGATCCTGGTTGGGTAACCATTGATGAAACACGTGCTTACTTACACCCACAGTGGTTTTGATGTGACTGCTATTAGGCCTGTTTTATATTTAGGTTTGTAATTTTCTGCTATTATTGGAAAGCTTACTTAATCTTTATATAAAAAGATCCGGTGTGCGTGGGTTCGTAATTCTTTTCCTCCTAAAGGGCGATTCTGGGGGGTTTTTTTTAAGACACAATATACTCCCTCTTAGTGGTGGGCAACAACTAGGTTATTATAATGATGAACACATTTTGGCCAGAAAGTTTTCCAGCCGGGTTTTAATACATGTGTAATGAACCTTAACGTCAAACAAAGTGAGCTGACACAGTACTAAAGACATTCGTGCATTGGTAGGCCAATTTTGTCTATTTTTATAATAACTTTAAGGTGTTTCCGCGGATCAAAGATATATATTTGTGGGCTATGTTAATTGGGTGCCTATTGTGCGTCTGTACCAAAAGTCTATCTCCATTTATTGTGATTATAGGCTACGTCTAGTTCTTTACCTTAAGTAGTGTTTCTTAGAGAAACAAAAATATAACAACCCGCACATTATTACTATGTAAAGCCGAAGAAAAGACTCTAGATGAAATTTTCTTACGAAATTGCGCGCTATCATATATTACTATGGACGATATATAATTAAGCACATGCATAGAAAATAAAAAATAAAGGCAAATTGAGAAGCTCCTCCTTTTTAAAGTCAGTTAAAAGTATTGATTATTCTGAAGGAGTTTGAAAGCCGTTTTCCGTCGGAACGTTTTTAATCAGGCGTAGGCGCTATTGGTAGGTTTTAAGTTATATCTCATAACATATTTTAATTATAAATTTGTTATTTTGATATATTATATTTTTATGAAAATACATTGTAAGTTAATATTGTTTTATCACGCACAGATAATGAATCAACCGAAGGAATCTGTTCATAAATTTTCGGAAGACCTGAAATATAACATCGGATCTGACTTATTACGCACCTAAATAGTTAAAAATTATTAAATGGACAATAATTGTAAGAACAAAAACCTCAAAATCTGTTCAGTAATTGAGATATGCGAAATTATATTGATATTTTTTATAGCAAATCTAACTGGTTAGTCTGATGGTTTCTATTTCCAGTTCAGGCAATGTTATTGAGATTTTTCCCGGTAAATACCAATAGGCTAGCCATCTACTTCATGAGACACAATTATACGCCAATACACCTCTGCGCAACTCTTCGGGGGAAACAGGATGCTATGTTATGTTATATAACGGTGTCAGTAGGGGAGAGGGGGGCTAGTTGTAACAGGGGTAAGTAGTAACAGCTTAATTACTCAGCAGGTTTCGAATATTTTGTTTCCAATTTATACTTAATCTGCTCCTTATAACCGGGCCTATGACGCAAGCACAGTCAGTGAGATGCGGGAGAGCGCAGTGAGTGGTCATGAGTAGGTGCACCATTTTTGCCAGTTAATATAAAAAAATTAAGTTCGTAAAGTTTGATTCTAAGTTACGGCAATGTCTTTTTGAAATGAGTATCTATTAATTTATATAGTCAATACATTAAGCTGTCGTACGTAACTACTTTCATTGGATAATAACATAAACTTTTTTTTCAATAATCAAAAATATTCAAAATTTTGTCATGGGGCTAGTTGTAACGAAATTTTGGGGCACATTGTAACAAAATTCAAATACAATATTCCACTACTGTGCAAAGGTCTTACCTATTGCAGACCTAACAGATTTATCTTAATCAAATTTATTTTTGTCTTAGGATGAGAAATTAAAGAATGTAAGAGATTTAGCGACTTCTTATTTAAAGGCGTTAAAAACATCCCTCCGTTTTGGTACAAAAATGGTACGGTTGGAGCAGATTGGTTTCAAAAAATCATGAAAAGAAATCCAATCACTCAAAATATCACTTTTCAATCATTGAAAATTATTTTGTCTGTTGATAGACATGTTGTTATTTTGTTTAAAAGACTAAATAGATACTAAGCGACAAAAAATATCAAGATGTTGATAAAGAAACACTGGTTACCTCATTAGTTTGTAATAAATACTTTATAAGTAATATATCTCATATTGATTTACAATAAATACCTTAAAATCGAACAAATATGTTGTATTATAATGTTGTTACTACTTACCCCACGCCAGTTACAATTAGCCCCAAGAACGGGGTAAGTTGTAACATACTCCAACTTTCACAAAAAGTCATTTATACAAGCATTTCTTATCAATTTAAGCCCAATAATCATTCTGATTGATACCTGAATAGACGTTCTCTTATTTTAAAGTGCTTCATGATGAAAATATTCAATATTTTGACTTCCCCAATGAAAAAACTAAAAATTGTTACAACTAGCCCCCCGCTCCCCTACATAGGTACGATATTGTAATATTTTTTCCAACCAAGTTATTTCTATATGCAAGGTTGAATAACTGGTAGACTCAGCGTAGAAACAAAAAACTTTATAAATAATATCACGGTTTGATGATCATTTAACTTTTTTTATTGTTAAGGCCGTGCTAACCAAACTAATATTTACTTAACTAATCTTCTTGCTAAATTAACTGTTGGCGTTAATTTATGTTAAACTATACTTAATAATTAATGAACTAAGTTTATTTTATTATTAAACCTGTTTGCGATCAGGAGTCGGGCGTACAATGCTGCACTGAGTTTCTAGTGGAGTTTGGGTTTGCGCTAAAACTATCATTTTAATTAAATTAATTAATATATTAGATAATATTATAGACCTGATGTTGATCTTTGTTTGTAGTAGCTTCACGCTTGCTTTGAACTGTTACTAAATGACTACCACTACTCTTGGACACTTATTTCCACTTTCTCACTCGTAAAATATATGTAACTAATAGTCTTTTAATCCATGCACACATTCAGCAATAGTCACTGAGAAGATTAGGGCAGATAAAGTGTAGACTCTACTTATTGGACTTTGGAGGGACACACACTGAAGTAATTTTTGGGTTATGTATATTGGAGCTTCATTATCGTGCTCTCCATACATTTTGATAAGGTAGAAATTCCGTGTAAAAACTATTCCAGTTTTAAATTAACAGCTAGCGACATATTTTTTCTAGCTATTGAAAACTGCGCTTATACGACAACTTGATTATTAAGATCTGCGCAGTATATAATCAGTATTGTTGTTGCATAACGCAAGCAGACAATAACCGGCCTAGCTCTAAATCTAGCTGATAAGACCAGGCCGTGACCTCATCTCACTGAACTCACTGACCTGAAGATTACTAGTGTCTAGACGTGCAAAAATACTCATAAAGATTTGGTTATGAATTGGTTTCTAGAAATACGTTGTGAATGACGCTAGGTATTTTAATGAAGAGACTAAGGGACTAGGCCAAGAGAAAGTGCAGCGTTTACTGCGACCATTAATCCATTTTATTTTTGCTTCATATACTTAAGACCTAACATTATTTTAGATGTCATATAGTTAGAGGGATACAGGACAGTGATCTTGGAGCTCTTCTCGCAATAACATTAGGTACTGTGCAGCTGATGTCAGAGTATATGACTGGTACTCTTCTGTTTTAAGGGGTTACATCTAATTGACGGCCAAAAAAGAAGTGTTTTTGAGATATTTTTTTTGAGAAAATTGTTCCAGGTTTCGAACTTTGTCTTTTTAACAGTAAAGGGTATATCTTTGAGTATGTTTCATATTTTTTTTATTGGAAAAAAATCATAAAAACCCCTTTTTATCTTCGGTCGCCAACTAGATGTAACCCCTTAAGACACTTCTGAGTTAAAAACTAACTTCGACCATCTTCTATACCGTGGTCGAGTGTCCCGTAATTAATCTAATTTCGCTAACTAACTTTGAAATTAAACTCTAAGTGGGGATGTATGACACCTCGCGCCCGTGCACTATTATTATTATTATTAATTGAAACCTGAGGCACACAGTGGACTAGTCCGACCGTTTTATAGAAAAAAATAATTTTGAAATGAAACTGACTCATATCGACTATATGGATTAAATGGAGCAGGTTTGTGTAATGTAAAATTATTATTAGAAATAATAAGGAAAGTAGTTTTTTTCCTATAAATCCTTATAATTATTTAAGCCTCATAAAAATATTTTGCGGTCGTATTAAACCTTATACCAGTTAGATAGTCTTATATGGCAGCTTGAACATCAGTAAATATTACTTACATTAAGCAACCAATATTCACTGTTTACAAAATTCAAATAGCACTAATTACCCGAATGAAATTGAAAGTCCTAATCCTTTCGAAGAGCATTAATTTTACTGGCGACTGTTATCCTATTAATATTAGATATAAACGCGAAAGTTTGTGATGTATGGATGTTTGTTATTCTTTCACGCAAAACTACTGAACGGATTTGGTTGAAATTTGAAATGGAGATAGCTTATACCCTGTATTAACACATCATAATACAGACAAACTTTTATCTTGGAAAGACACTGTTACCGCGGGATGGTCAGCGGCACTTTAAACCGTGGGTAACACCGGAGGGTGCAGCTATCTATACTAATATTATAAAGCTGAAGAGATTGTTTGTTTGAACGCGCTAATGTCTGGAACTACTAGTCCGTCATACCGAATTGAAAAAATATTTTTGAATGATAATGATAGCCTATAGCTTATTGATTGAAGGTTGCAGGCTTTTTATTCCAAGAAAATGCATGGGTTTGTAATCCACGCGAGCGGAAGCTAATAATCTATAACGATTTATTCGTACGGAAGTATGAACGTGCATTTTCGGTAGTGCGATTGCGGACCCTTAAAAAGGCATAATTGAACTCAAAAAATAACAATAATTAAATGCCACGTTAGTACTCGATTATGAGCGAGGAGTTGTTCACTCGGCTCTCGTTCGGACGATTTGAATGCAGGAATCGGGGCATTCCATAAATTTAGTAATGTGTTGTTTAATTTTTAGATTATGTTTTTTTTGGTGTTGATCATCCCTTTCAATCCTCCCGATATCAACACCTGGGAAGCCTCTCGATGCTGCTTGTTTTACAATAACATTGCCCTTAAATTATTGGGTTAATGTCTCCAGGTTAAAAAACTGCGCTTACTACCAATTCTTCCACGTTTTTCCCATTCTTTTTTTCTTCTTAGCGAGTCGATATAATTCCGGTATGCTTTCGGTTCGTAGTTCTTCTCCCCCTAAACGGCTTGATCGATTTGGATGAATTTCTTTCTGTATTCATGGGGTCCTTTGGATAGTTCTTAGCTGTAGTCGGACCCAACATACACGCAAACTAATTTTCTGGGAAACTGCTAGTATCTATGTATATATTTTTTACATTCACTTTAGGTGTTAGTCGCAGTGTATGTGACGATGTAAACATTACATTCTGCTTTATATTAAATTTAATAAATTTTTGTCTGTCTTTCTGTCTGTATGTTTGTACACGCATCACGCAAAAACTATAAGCATGGAATTGAATGCACTTTTTACCGATATATTGCTAGAGGTCTAACTTAAAATATACTCGTAAGTTCCATTTTACCGCAGAAAAATATCAGATTCTAAATACCACGCGTACGAAGTCGCGGGCAAAAGCTAGTTTTTTAATAAAATAATAATAGAATATCTTTTCCACTAACAAGGTTTAGTTAGTTGACTTCCTCATTTTCTTTTTAATAAGCGGTTTGGACAAAATATTTGGAGAGGGATTATGAATTCCAGGTAACAAAAGTAATTAATGTCGTTTGGTTTAAGTTCTTTCTAAACATAACCTAACAATAATTCAGGTTAAATATAGAATTAATTTTCAGTAACACAAAATTATGTACAGTTATAAAAAAGCTTTTTAATATATTAATTTAATTTAATTATGCTCCATTAAAATATAACTGAGTGTTAAAATACTGACATAATTATAAAAGCTTTTGCGTCATTATGAATTATTCGCATGAAACCTCTTTGGTCGTGATATGTTTATTTTTGGCTTCTGGTCTAAAAATGTATTAGTTTTATTAGCATACGCAAGGATAAGAGAGCTGAGAGAGTTTCATCGTACCAATACATTAAGTGTCCAGAGGTCGCAAGGATGATTGTTGAGAGTGTGCGTGAAATAGGGTTAGAAAATAATTAAAGTAAATTTTATATAAACTATAAACAAAAGTAATACCTATAAAAAAATATAAACTGAAATAAAGTAAATTTTATATATCATTTGAGCAAGCGCTACGAAGGTATGAATGTAATTTTAAACCCTGACCGTTAGAAAGCGAATCAAGTTTATGAAAACGGAAAAAAGCTAGTTTATATTATTACTGTTTACATTCATCACAGACCTTGAATATTTAATTTACGATACAATGTTTGTCAGTTTTGTTTTCATGATTGATTCTATAGATTGGTATCATAAAAATATAGGAGTTTATTTTTCGCATTTGGATCGGTTCAAATTCCAGACAGGTAAGGGACTTTTCACAAATGTTTGAACGCTGTTTTGATTAACTTTAAACACAAATTGATTGTTATACTTGAGTAAAATTTGCTGACTTAATTATTTTGGTACCTCCCTCTAAGGCCCGTCTGTTCTTTCTATCCTCTATATTTATATATACATTTTCAGTCGCCTGCTTAACGCTGCGTCCAAACAGGAATCCGCAGCGCGGGTGGCACACGGGTGGATTCGCATCAGTTTAAGCACGGCTTTATACAGTGTGTACTGCGCTTAGTTCGGGGAGATAAAGTACGAGGGGAAGTGTTAAGTTATATTTGTTTATTAGTACAGTCAAATAAAGAGATATGCATATAGGGTAGCTATGGAAGTTTCTAAAAAACACATTGTGGACTTTTTTAAATAGAGTTATGGAAATTTATTTTATGAATTAGGTACATACTTAAATTTTTTGTTCAATCAAATGACATATTGTATTCTTGTTTATTTACACAGATAAATCTTGCGACAAGCATTTATATAATATAAATGGTATAATATAATAAATTGATGAGTGTGAAACATGTTTCTAAGTGTGTTAATTTCATTTAAGGCGTTATTGTTGCATGGTCGTTTTTTTATGCGATAGGCGGCAAGCGAGCAGACGGATCGCCTGATGGTAAGCGATTACCGTCGCCCATGGACACGTTTCGTTTGTCTGTTAATCTAGTTCTTCAATAAGGAGACCTAGCTATTTTATTGAATGCATATATACAAGATATCGTGCCTATGCTGTTGATTGTTGAACGGTTCCTTCTTCACTCGGAATCCAACCCTGAGGGCAGTAGTCATGTCATAAAACTTAGAACGGGCTTTCACAAATGCGTACATAACACTCCGTGTCTGTGCTGTTAACCGTTGAGGAGTTTTCTCGTTAGGAGCCAACCTTGAGTGCAGTAGCCATGTCATGGTGACACTTAGAATGGGTTATCATAATTGAATGCGTATACAACATTTCATATCTATGCTGTTGACCGTTGAAGAGTTATCTGGTGCTAATTCTAGATATCTATTCAGGTCATGGTTACCATAAAAGTGCATTGTCATCGGAACTGAACCAACATGTAAAAATTCAAATCCGTAGGTCAAGAGGAAGTGGTTCTAATTCAGCTTGCAAGATTTGACCTAAACAAACTAACATACAAACATTGCAAGTTAAATTAAAGCTTGTTACAAAAATATTTCTTTCTTTGGACACAAAGAATCGTGAAGGACCGAACAGAAAGCTATATTCAGGATTTTATAAAAACTGATATTCATTTGCATCATTATTTTGTAGGATCTGGGTTTTGCCTCAAGTGCAGAACTAACAACGCTAGTGCATTTTGATTCTTGATAAGATTTGGAATAATAACTTGTCGTTAGTGTTACTTTTGTTACTTCTTTATAAGGCGCAATTTTTTTTACTGTCGCGTCTATCTAAACCAATTAATGTCGATCACATTGTATTTTACGTAGCGGCTATATGTATACTCAGACGAGAAATATTCTGACATCTGTATACCTACTTAAAACTTCAGACGGGCCCAATCCGATCACGAACTCCTTTTCATCTAAGAATCGTTGTTTCAGCAACAAAGTGAGAGATACCTAACGTCGGCGTACGAGGGGGGCGGCGACTTGTCCCCTGTCGCACCCGCGGCGTCTCCCGGCTCGCCACGCGACTGCAGGTCGTGTAGAAAGCGGGAGCCCCCGGACGAAACGCCCCAACCTCCCCCTGAAGACGCTTGTGCCGGCTGCGGCGCCCGAATCACCGACAGATACTACCTTTTGGCATTAGAACGCCGCTGGCATACACCCTGCCTAAAGTGCTGCGAGTGCAAGATGCCCTTAGATTCGGAACAACGATGCTATGCTCGAGATAGCAACATATTCTGCAAGAACGATTATTTCAGGTAAGTTCGTTATTTATTTTTTGCCGTTTCTCCCTTCACTTGGAAGGCTATCTAAAAGTTTTGGAGTATTACAATATTTATCTCATACATTTTCAGTAACACGAAAATCGCCTGAAAACTAATGTATTTCTGTAATTAGTCATCGAGAAGTACCTACAGTACAAAACAGGTGCGATCGTGTCTTCGTTTTAGTAGTATAGCAGTATTTACTAAGAATTATGTAACTGTGACTAACTGAAAACGGGTGCCAATATGTCACGCGCAGTATTAGTAAAAAATAATCTTCTTTTAAAACGAGCGTTTGTTCTAAAAACGTTTTCATTTCAAATTAACACCAGAGTACTAATATGCCTTTTAGTGTGTATTATTTTACTTACTACTTACTACTGTTATTGATAGTTACATAATATAATTAGTCAAAGTAATTTTGATATCAGGTACTACACGCGTACGTCGATTTAGAAGTGGATAAAGGCAGGCAGAGAGTTTAAATTTATCGTGAATAATATATTAGTTAATTAATTTTGAAATATACATGTGAGGTTCGATATTAACTAATGGGAAATTGTACTTGTATGGGAGCTGGAACACGTACATAACATAGTTGCCTCGATCAATATGAATAGATAGGTCGACTATGGAGACCGTGGAGTCTGTACCATTCTTCTTCATAGAAAGTCAAAACTTAGGAACGTGGCTCCTAGAGTCTGACTATTCTGAACATAGCATCACGCCTATATTCTCCGAAGAGGTAGGCACAGGTGTACTATTATATACCCAAATTTCGACGATGCCGTTATTGAGTTCCCATGTTATAGGGGGCGAGCCTATTGCCATCTCCCGGGCACAGTTCCAGACCCCGTGCTTCTGAGAATTTCCATACAGAAAAACCCAATAACACTTTGCCCTACCCGGGAATCGAACCCAGAACCTCACGCCCAGCAGTCACCTTTGCGACCGCTACACCAATGAGACAGACAACTATTCTGAAGAAATGTATATGGGCTACATTTATCTTATCTTCTCTTATTGATTGTATTTCGGAACTTAGATTTTTTTATAATGACTTTCTTTTATTAAAATTGTAAATAATAATATTTTTATTCATAATCAAATTATTTCTGAAAACTTTCGAGCGTCACCTCATTCATGCCTCAAAATAACGCTCTTCATCAAAAGGCGCAACCGCAATTTTATTCACATAAAATTTCGTATAAAACATACTCACAAAAACATTTGTGAAAACTACACATGTAACTGTCACTTTTATAAAATTTATGTGCGTTACATTAATTTATCGTACATTACGAGTGCGCCAACGACGGTGTACCCTCCGCCTGTTACTGAGTCAGCAATGAATCTCGCGCGTAACGATATAGGCGCCATAATTATATCAACATTGCGAATTATGAGTGTTCGCAATGCGAGGGTTATTAAATGTGAAGGGGTTTTGATTGCGAGATGGAGGATCCGTATTTCATTATTACCAGACTATAAATTAAAAAATATGATTATGATAATCTACGTACACCTATGCTACACCAAAATGTCTATGAAAATCATTGATTTTTAGTCTAAAGCTACACTCAACGATGCTTCACAGAGGCGAAGGCTCCTAGTTTCGTCGATAAATAGATTGCAAGTGGTCAAATAGGTATTTGCAGTTAGTTCAAGTATCTTTAAGGAAATCATTTTCTGAGTTGTGCGCTGCAAAACCTAATGCAGGGTAGGCGAACCTTTATGTATCAACGTTCCATTTTTTCTAAAGAAATGTTTAATGAGGTCATAGACGTGCCATCAAACAATTTTCACTATGTGATTATTGGGAAAATAATAATAATAAATACTATCAACTCAAAACTCTTTAGGTACTACAAAAAAAAAATTCAGTGTGTCAATTATAAGCGTAATTTAAATTAAATTAAAGTAAAATTAGTGTGACTTCTATTGTTGCAGATTAGATGACGTTCGCTCGTTATATAATATCTAGATCACGTTTTTTTTCTTAGTGCATAATAAATTTTGTGATCGGTGACGTACCCAAAATATTGTGTCGCGTGCTATTAATGGCACGCGTGCCATTGGTTCGCCATCCCTGACCTAGTGTATTCGCTTTGTAACTTAACTTAACTTAACTTTTCACCGCTCAATCAGATGAGCGTTTCGATTCAAAGCTTACAGAACCCTAGTAATATAAACTGTGGATAATATTACGTCGCGTCAGACTCAACGGTTTTAAAAGCTTAATTAAAAGAGTAATACGTATATTATAGTGTAAGTTTAATTATAATTATTTTTGCATCGATTTATGCGTCCATGATTACATTCCTAGTTATAATTTTGTGATATGTGTTAGATTTAAAGTATTTAAAGGAGGTTTGGTGTGTATGAGAGCGTTATTTCAAACACAGTTCAATTCAACCGTACCTATGTTAAGTAAAGCAAGGTTCACAATGATACGAAAGCTTCTAACATGACATGTTCTCTATTTAAATGAAACATGCTTGTGTACCATGTGTGGCCGCAAAGCTGTTTAATCTGTGCCTGTGTTCATTCCATCCGCTATCACTGGAACCTGACCTTTACCGCAATATTTATAGAGCACCACATAAGTTACCCGTTTCGATTCCGGGAGGTGTCAAAATGCGTTATGCGTTTTAATTATTTCTCTGATAGTATTTATTATTAATTGAACGATACCTACGATAAAAGATAAAATCGTTAAGGCTGAGTTACTATCTTAAGGTTAGTTAAGTTATTTATGTGTTATAAATTTATCGCAATTCTAATTTTAGCACGCCCAGGTTACATTATCATTTTATTAATACATATTTATTTGCTTATGAGGAGTTATATTCGAATTTAAGTTTAAGATAATTTTCTGGTCTAAAGGTTTAGATTGTTATCAACGGATTAAGAAAGATTTTAAATGTAGCTGCCAAAAGTTAAGTAAGTACTTATTTGTGGCAGTTTACATATATTAGCAGAAGCAGTTTAGTTAAAATTACAGTATGATTTTAAGATTATGTAATTATTTTTAGTAATTAGGTCTCCTTGAACTTTGGTAGGTAAAGTAACAATCACAAAATGTCTTCAGTCTTGTTAGAATCAGGTTAGGGTCTGTTTCGAGTATACGGTACTTTATCAACAATCTATATAAATAAAAATCAATTGCCATAATTATGTATGAAGGAACATCACTTGAGAACGGCTCGACCGATTTGGCTGTTTTTTTGTTGTGTTCGTTTTTGTCAGGACAAGGTTTTGTATGATAGAATAGTCGGATATTTGGATGGTATTTTCGTATGAAATGTCTAATCTTCTTCATTAGTAAATTGCGCCCGTGCGAACACATGGCGGGTCGCTAATATTTATATTAAAAAGTGAAATACTCACTTACTGACTCATCACGAAATCTTATGAACTTTAAAGCATGTAAACTTGAAATTTGACACGTAGGTTAAGGTGTAAGCATTCACTATTTCCCAAAACTTAACCACTATGGGGGTGAGATGGGGGTCCAAAGATTGTTTGTAAAATTTTACTCTTTACAGATGTAGACACGGGCAAGTATATACAGTAGAAATAGTATCGTATCATGGTGATTAGCGCGGTGGCAGAGCGTCTGCCGGCCATATATGGCGCATTTGTATGGCTCTCGGATGTTTGTTCAGAGAGTGGATGGTCGTGATTTGTGAAGGTATATAACGAAACCATTACAAGAAGTTTCCAATGGCGGGTTAGAGAAGCTTTTATTTCCTAGTCTGCTATATGATGTAAGGTAAGAGGTATTCGAAAATCTTTAGTCTTATACGTCTATAGGAGTGCTGAATATTGCCATTTCCAGGGAAGTTTCAAACTTCGGACTAGTATAAAAGAATTTCATACGAAAAAGACAAATATTTATCCGATTTGAGAATCGAAACTAGGACCTCGCGTTCAACAGCAGCGTCAAGATTAACGAGATCAACGATGTCTTCATTCAACTATTTCTTGTCAATGTGAGTTGACAGCCCTGAAGCAGCTTAAAACACGTTTCATATATATTGGACATTAAACGCACTCTCCCGATGCTAGTGCATCAAAGACCTGCAGATATAAATTTGGTTTCATTCAAAGCCTATTTAGCATGGGCCTAAGGTGCCTATAAAATCGCAAGTCTTAAAAGCATACCATTCATATTTTGAATGAACCATAGGTCTCACAAAATACACACTATAATAACTCATAGTAGCGCCATTAAAATGGTGCGTCTGGTGTGGGCTTGGTGGAATGTGGAGTAAAAATGTCATGAAGTGATGAATATTACCTACATCTGTGGCCTTTGATATCAATCGTTTTAATATAAATACTAAACGTTCGTCAGTAACAGATGCTGGCAATAATGAAACACCTAATTCTTTAATTAATTCCAATCTAATTCTTTAATTAGATCTTGTATTTTTCTTGCGTACCTATTTCATTAGTTGTAAGGCTAATTCATTAAGCACTATTAAAGAACGGAATTCTGTATTGTATAACATAAATAATGTTGGAAACATGTACATTTTCAAGGCTGAAGTGTGGGCTGTTATAAACTAGCATGATTTAATACAGATTACATCTCAACAAGTACGTTCTCAAACATACATTACTATATATCATGATACTTAGTAGTAGTGCCATGGCAAGTTGGGGATATAAAGGTACTTTAGAGATCTCATCTTCATCACAAACATTACTGGATGGGTGATATTTCCATTTCAGTATGAGTACTCTTGCCACCGATAGTTGTGCAGCCATAAAAGATGAAGAATTTTCGGAAAAACTTCTTAATTTTCTCATTGGTTTTGTAGGCGCAAGCGAGGCTGGTAAGCGTAAGGTTTAAAGCTCAATACCCGGGTGGGCAGTACATTATTGTAGTACTTCTTTACGAAGAATAGAGGCGTGACCCTAAGTCATGTAATTTGACAAGAGAATCACTTGCGTTCGATGCATAAAGTAAAAAGAGTCAGTTTTCAGGAATAACACGGTCAACATTCGGTCAATAGACAAAAAAATTTGAAACACCTTATCAAGCGACACCAGTGAGTCATTGTCAGCAGCGTCCAATCACGCGTACGTCACCTACTACTATCTGATGAACGTTTTACATCCTACGGGCTCCACAAGTTACCTCGCATTATCTGACCGTTTACTTAGAACACGTACCAGATCTCGGCGGGACATCGGTGTGGGATGGGTTGGCGGCGACCAGCGGGTTATGGGTGCTTCTATCGTGAGATCGTCGATAGAGGAACAGTAGAGTAGTTTCTTTATATAAAACGGATCGTTTGTTTAGTGATGTTCGCAATAGTAAAGTTGAGCTGTTAGTCTAATGAACCCAATTTTACCTGCATTGTTATCTATTTTGCAACTTTGGGGACTGTTACTCGTAGCTGTAGATCCAGCATTCAGCGAACAGTTAAGTAATTGTTTGTATCTTCGTGTACCTATACTAGTAGATTTAAGGTAGGTAGTTTCTGTGTTTACTGAAAAATATGTTAAGTCAAGTGTCTAGGCTTCCGCGTTTGTCTTCTTCAAAGAATTTTTCTATTTCGTCCCGCAATGGTTTACCGTTTCGATCATAATACACTTTGTAACTTAGTACTTAATTATCATTTTTTTTACTTACTTTAATGCTGGCTATTCATAAGCTGTGTTGTGATTGACATATTCAGCCTTTTACAAAGTCTTGCCTAAAGTTAGCCGTTGGCTTTGTATTACAATAATCCATAGTTGTAGTAAATTGTGTGAGATGAAGGGTCTGTTACCAAATCAGTATGGGAAACCACTTTGTTTCTCACGCTGCATTGTGATATATTTTATATTGTTTCTTAATGTATTGTATCTATGTAGCTAATATTAATAAAGTCTACATACAATGTAAACCTAGATTAAAGCCATCTGAAGTAATCATATAATTTTTCTCCAAAATCCCTTTTCAACTTGAATGGACAATAATTTGAGGTTTTTAACGCCACACTCGCACCACATCACCGATATTAGCCAAGTTTCTTTTTTATATCCCTAATATATTCACTTTTAACTGTTCGAATCGTTGTCTATAATTCACGACGACGTCGACGTTTGACGTCATTTTTCATGTCGTAAAGAATAAGAATTATTATGATGTCCCACTTTGTAATAGATACTTTCGACGATGACTAGATTATGACATATTACGATATAATAAAGTTATTCTATCTGATAGGGGACATTTACATAAATATACTATAGAGGAAGAACATAAATTTTTATGTTGTAGTGAACAGGCCAACAGGCTTCTGTTTTTGTTTGCCGAGGGGATCGGGGACTGCCCGTCGTTATGTCAGAATTTATTTGGTATTATACTCTATTTTATATAACAATCGACGAATAAGGTCCATTTTAGCATGGAGTAAACAATGTGTTCGCTTCTGTTTGCTTCAATGTAAGTAGATACCTACCTATAATTTTATGAACCTTAATGGACAATCAAGATGAGCTGAAATTTTACTTGAAGAAAATAACGCAAAGATATCCGTGCTTTGGTGGGTGTCTATTATTGTGATATTTTTATTTTATTAAAACTTTAACGTTATTTACAATTTAGAGAAAATCTGTACAAAGGCGGACTAGGCATACCTTAGGCATTTTCTAATAGTGTACCTTAGTGCTATAATAAATATTATGGTATAGGTACCTAGTTTGGAACTCGGATCTTCGGACACCTGCGAAAGTTATTTAAACCCATTTAACAATACATTCTTCTGTGACTATCGTATACCTACACATGGTAATACACCATACATACACCATACATTGTCGAGGATTTTTTTTTTTTGTGGTTAAGGGCAATGGGTCTGTCGCGTCTAGAGTCTCGACTTTTTAAAAGTGCCTAAAAGGCCTCTTTGATATAAAAAGCTTTGACTTTGAATCGTAAGTCAAAATTAAGGCAAGCGCACCAATGTGTCAATCAATTCATGTCGTGTGTTATTTATTCATCATCATTGCTCTTAACGGTTTTGATGACGGAGGGCTACAAGAATTCCAAATTCAAAACAGAAATGGAGTGAGGTGCCAAAACCATAATTTTGTTGACTTCGAATCGATTAAATGTTCGATGACGGATTTGATTGCGTGCATCGATATAAACTATAATCGATATTGACATCAACCGCTCGTCGCCTTCAATACGAACCGACAAGCTCGTTGATATGTTTTCATTCCGTCATGACAGTTTTGATTATGTTTGACGCGTTGACCGATCACGGCTAAAAGAGTATTCGTGTTGTCAAAAATCCGTGATGGTGATTTTGTTGATACACAATTTTTTGCTTGTCTGGGAGTGACGGAATGTGTAACTATAACTACTCGGATGGTTGCTCAACTCAATGGTCACCTTTTTTGAAACTTTTGCTTGACCTCATTGGATTTCTGTCTAACAGTCACCAGCGCTAACGAATTAATTTGTCAAATATATACACCACGGATTCAAATTCTCTAGAATAAGTTTAATTTGAAAATATCGATTTTACTTGTCGACCGCATTTTGCGTACCAATTAGCCCGCTCTGAGTTCTTCAACAAGAGAGCTTCTGACAGTCTTTTGTTCTATGGCACAAGTTCTCAAGTCTTGTGTTTGAACCAGCACAAGACTTCAACTTGATTCTTGCGTGAAGTTTAATCGTATAAGTTACTAAACGAAACGTTGCTCGTTATACGCCGCGATATACATATGAATGAGTAGTTTAATGCTGGTAAGGACTGGAGTACACAATCTGTAAGTAGCTGCCTGACAACAAATCCGAATTGTCGTAGTGAACTTCGGGCCTAATAGAGTACTGACTTGTAAGTGCAAGGGTAGCTGACTGCTTCATTGGAAACTGAATACATGTGCTAATCTCCTTCAGTCTGCCAGTCGATCAAAAGCAACCGAACACGCTACCTCTTAACTTTTGAATGTGCTTCGTCCTCCAGATCTCAAATAACATATCGGCTCCCAAACTTGATATACAAGAAACAATAAACGTAAAACGTACATTATGTGAACATAAATCAAATCGTGGTTCGTCCACGACACTTGTTAAATTGCTAATAAAAGTCTTCAACGCGACGCGTACGCATATATTAGAGTGGTTTTATTGCGCCCGAGTGCATCGGCGCTTTTGATTGGCCCGCTCGCGCTGTCGGCGGTGATCGGGTGAAGTCGCCGTTCGAATTTTAAACTGACTACGAAGTTAAATAGAAGGGTTGTGTGGTAAATGTCCGTATCTTTCCCTTGTTGACATGTAACCGCTGTAGTTGGTACCTGTCTTTTTTGTAAGCCATGAGTCACATCAATGCACCAGAAAAATCTAAATAGCATCTAGATAGCATTACTATCAAGACTTTAGTGACTGTCTGTCTATCACACTATGATCCTTATCTTTGAAACCATCTTAACTCTTTAGTACAATATTATACTTCTATTGACTGTACTAGTAAGTGTCAAATTCATGGCGCTTGAGTATACTATATAGACGTTTCTGTTCTTACAACGGCAATTCTAGGTCAATTATTTGTAATGATGAAAAATAAAAGACTTATTACTGCTAATAATGTTTTACAGTCAGCCAAAAAGATAGGTATTCAGGGTCACCACATATGGACGGAGTTTTCTAAAGAACCGATGATGGATATCTAAAAAAGGCCTTTTTTATAATCCTCTTTCAACTTTGTGTCTACTATCTGTTGCCTGCGGCTTTTCTCGCGTGGCTATCGTGTTTTATACATATGTGGAACTATTGTTGAAATTATTGCTCTTACAAACAAATTTCCATCTCCCATTTTAGTCACTTAGGGGTAGAACTTTTTAAAATACTGAAATACATTTCTTTTTTGTTTTTAATCGTAAGCCCAATTACTCTTGTTTATGGATAAAAGGACTGTTTCTATTTCGAACAAACGACTATACTGTGGTATTTGGACTGTGGCCCTTGTTTGCCTGCTTGGAAGGAAATGTTTCTTCACTATATACAAGGTACATAATGCACAATGTGTGTATACTTTTTGTTTCAGAATTAAATAGTCTATATCATAATTAATACGATGTATCTATACATATGATAAAAATTAAATACAAATTAAAAAAAAATTGTTTCATTGGTCCAGTGGAAGCACTGCTGCTGAGTGTGAAATCCTGGATTCTAATCCCTCGGTCGACCAAAATGAATAAGTTAATGAGAATTTATGTTATAAAAAAAATAATGCAAAACAAGTGATATCCCCTTATTCCATGGGACTTAATCTATTTAGATCTGAAACATTTTTTTAAAACAATTGTTACCATGTTATAGGGTGTTATAGAAAACATTTAATTTTTTTAAATGACAACTCAATATTTCGGTAGAAAGGGCCTAAACACTACATTTGACACTGGTACCAGACTAACTAATTCATAACGAGGGTACTTAAAAATAATATATGTATTACTTCTGACGTATCCTATGTGAGACGGTAGGTCTAAATAGGTTAAAGAAACGTGGGTGTACAATAGTACACCTCTGTCATATTCTTCCAGGGATATAGGCGTGATGGTATGTTACGTGTGTTAAATCAAACACACCACAAAGTTAGAACACATCACATAATGTGAAAGTCAATGAAATAAATTATTTTTTTACCCAAGTGCCCGCCGGTTGGCCTTGATCACTCCTACATTGGCGCCCACATATGAGTTGACTAGGTACCGTTAAAAAAACAAGTACAGTTACCAACTAAACTGGATTGAGAACAATTTTTATAATAAAACGTATAATGTTTAATATAATGTTGGATGGTTGTGGGAATTTCGACGTTCATTGTTGGAATGGTTTGTTCATCTTAGAGCTGACGGTTCGACGCTTCTACAGTTTTTAATTTGGATTATAAACTTGTGTGTGGAAGCGTGCAATAGCGTGCTTGTCACTATTAACCAACCTCTGCGCTTACTACTAAATATTAATCTTTAAAAAAAAGAAGCTCTCCCTAGGATTTGTCTTATATCATTGGTACAGTTTACACTATCATACGATCATACAAATATTAGTACCGTGCGGGAATCAAAGTCGCGACATGTAGCGCTGAAAGATAATCACTTAGCCACTGCGCCAGCCATAATAATTTTTACAAAACACTGTCTTGTATAAATAAATTATCCACAATAATACTTTCTTATTTGTATATTGTTGGGTTACTAATTCTTACTCTGTACCTAAAACCACAAATAGTATATAAATATAGATAGGTATAAGCAATATATCAATATACCTAATTGTAGTGTAACGGATACTGTCACTACTGGCGATTGTAATCACTGATTTGCATATAATCTCGCCTAGTATCTTGTAAACTGATAGTATTTTCGTCGTAACGTAGTTTTACGCTGCTGACTGAGGAAAAGATAATAAATTTTTTAGATGTTCTTCGTTTAACATATAATCACGCCAGGATTCCGTGATGGGTTAGGCAGATTCATAATTAAGTATTAAGTATTAGGTATTCGCGTTTTAGTGAAAGTTATAAGGCCCATGTAATAACGGGCGAGAATCGATATTGAGAATTTTCAACAGAAAAACCTAATAATGCTTTGCTCGGGAATTGAATTCAGATCCTCACGTTTAGTAGCCCCGCTTGCGTACTGACTAGCCGTTAAGATAGTCACGTTTTACACTTAATTTACGGAAAATAAACTTTAATTTAGAGTACCTTTTGACGCTCTCTACACATTAAAGAATTTTACCTACATATTACAACAATAATAAGATTTTATTAGACAATAGTATTAAATAAGCCGTTATGAAACGCTGCAAATTATATTAATTTCAATTATCTTTAAGTTATTCTATTTTTTAGTTTTTTGTATTGAAGCAATCGAAGTAACGCGTTAGGACAAGTTGAGTTGCATCTCAATAATCAGGAAAGTGGTCTGAAATGCTCTATTTATAGAATTTAGTTAAAAGGGATATCATCACCCCTTGCAGTGTGGATCAGTTCCCTTCAAATTATTACGTGGTTCCTCTTTTTATGAGACGATCGCATGCGCATTATGGAATGTCGCTTCATAATTGATTTTTTATTTTAATAGAAATAAAGTTATCGCTCTCAGATACCGTTTCTTTCTTTTAATAAATCTAGGAATAATTCCTGTATCGTGTGTGCGTTTACAAACACATATTTATTCACATACACAAAGACTTAGATTCGAAACAACTATCTGTAGATCATACAAATATTTGCTCCGTGTGAGAATGGAACCCACAACACGCAGCGCAGCATTCGATCTCTCAATCAATGCGCCAACCGTGCCATAATTTGGTTCTGGCAAAGTTTAGACAGTCTACGAACTCAAGGGGTGCCATTAAAGGTTTGGACGACCAGCAGCGACATCCAGTATCCAAAAACAGCACTACAATTACCAACTCCAATTTGCCTTGGATCCTGTAATAGTGTTAATTTTACAATACAATAATACAAAAACACAACACAATAACACACATTCAGAACATACTTACACGTGTTTAAAAATACATAAGAATAGTACCTATATATACATACTCAGACTGATAAGGACTCGGCATTATATTAATAACATACTATTAAACTATTATATTGTATGTACCTACGTATACATTATTTGAAAGACGCCCGGCTGTATTATATGGGCTATCCACTTCGTCTGTCATTGGTAGCAAGGGTGTTATCGCGAACTCGCTGCATCAGGGTCCTATTCGAGTTCACAGAAATGCATGGAAAACTGGCATATCTTCTGTGAACGACTTCTCTTCGACTTATGGCCTTACTACCCTAAAAGTATTACTATATCTACCACAGACTGTACTTGTGGCTAAGTTCAATACTGAACGTTTATGGATATAATGGTACAAATGACACTGCAATGTACACAGTAGCTGCACAATATACAGTATGATATTTTCTTCCTTAATCACAGATTTCCTCATTGTTCAGAGTCGTTACTATAATTTTGGGTGATGTGATGTTAATGCAACATTCATCCCACGTTATGCGATCCTGTGAAAGTAGTTTTTTCAGATGAAAGGTCATTAGTTTAGAGTGTGTCCGTTTCATGTACATCTAACTACAAACAAGTTTCACTAAGGGTTATTAAAAAAAATCTGGCAAAAAGATGAGTAAAGAAATACGTCATATTTTTGCCTTTAATTTAAAATAGTGAAGTCTCTTTGAAAAATCGTAAGGAGAATTCTTTTAAGAAACTTCACTGAATGATTGTAAACTTTTTCTCAGTTCAGCAAGAACACATTAAAAGAGAAAATTTTGAGTTGCACGTTTCTTCGAGTAACAAAATCGATTCGGAATATCTTTATCAAAAAGATAACGGTCAATAATAATCTTTGCCTTTTATGGTTAATAACCGGCTCCCATGGTGTTTTATCATTAAAATCTCCGTGTTTATGAAATTTAGATATATTTTATGGTTTTTCGGCCATCCATGGGAAAATACAGTGGCTTCATCAAGTTGATATTATATGCGCCAGACTTCATTATGAGGCAATTGAAATTTTTACTCAATGTTCTTGTAATAAGATATTTTTTCGTGTGAATCGTTTGGAAAGTTATTGCTGTAATATGAAGAAGTGCATTTTACATACCATGCTGAGTTTGGAATTAAAAAAGAAAGACGCCGAATTACCTGCGTATTAGTCAACTGGAAGATATCTCGGTGACATTGATATACTAGAAGTCGAGGATGATACACGAAAGGTACTGATAGATCTGAACGAATGGTTTTACCAACAAGCGTTGGTACGAAAATTTCTTCGATTGTTCTAGCAAACACTCAAGTAAATGCTTGTAAAAAATACTAGAAAAACAAATCGCAGAGGGCCGGAACAATAGGAATTGATCAGCTCGGCAAAAAGTTGGAAACAATTTTTTGTTGATTCGTTATGAATGATCCTGTTCGATCAAATGCTGTGAGTGAACAACGTGAGGAAGTTGTAATGCAACATTCGCTTGATCCTCACTAAGTGAGTTTAAGTTTATTATCGTTAACTGATTTATTTATTTTTACATTTATCAAAACTAATGATTACATAAGACTAATCAGTAGAGATTACCATTCATCCGCAAAAACGTCACAGTTAGAGCTTGGTATCCAAGAGGACGTTGAGCGTAGGCAGTGTGCGAGAAACGGGCCAGCTAGTTCACGAGACGGTGCCACATGGGATTCTTCAAGGGATTCAAAGAATCTGTGCCTCCTGCAACATGAAAAAATAGTTGCCAACATCGTTATGCAGATCAGGAGCTTCAATTTGAACATAAAGGATGTTGGACATATTTGTTATTTATTCATTGTATCTATTGACCTCCAGAGAATTGTAAAATGCTTCATAAAAATAAGCTCTCATACCATATACCACGTATCTTATATGCCCCGTATCTTCAGCCTATGAATCCGTTTAATATCGCGAGTGCAGTTACTTCTTATCCAGGCTTATCACAAAAATTTATGTCATACTTCAAACACTCTGTCTGCCAAACTAAGTGATTATGTCAAGCTCATGATACTTGGTAGCTGTCATTGATACCCTGAATTGACCGCTATAATTAACCCTGGTTAGATTGACGGGCTTATATTTGTACAGTCGATCAAAAAGATAAGTTTACAGGGTTGCCAGATTCAGATGAAGTTTACACAGAAAATTGTAACTTACTTAAAAGCTCAATCTTTAACTTTCTTTGTCATTGATAAAGGCCATTCACTTTTTTTTTGAGAGTGCTATGTAAGGGTAATACCCATAATAAATAATGGTAATATCATAGATCTTTAATAAAATGACGACTTTGTCCATGTTTTGGAACGACTTCGGTTAATATGGGACTTGGAGTAATATGGGGTTTTCTGTGTTTCATAACTTCGTTGAATCTGTTAAATAAGCTTAAACATAATTAACAGTACATCGTAATGATGCCGGTCGATGGATCTACACGAGATAAGGTCGTTAAATTAAATTTTTAACAGCTATTATGTTATCTAGAACAAATATAAACATAAAACAATGATAGTGTTACATTGTATGTTTGATATTAACACTGGGTCAAAACGTGACGAATTCCTCTATCGCTGTGTCGTAAGAAATGATCTAAGTGCCCGATACTATTTATGTGGGTATTTTATATATTTGTGTGATTCTACAGTCCTCTTTGGGAAGTGGACTAATAAGTAGTATTCACGGGCATCGTTTCAGAATGAGAAGGTTTAGGGTTAAATCCACCGTGCTAGCTTAGTGCGAGTTAGCCGACACCGTTATGTAGCACTCTCAGGTGAAAATTGAAATTGTGACCGGGTTCGAGTCACGGAAGGCCTTGTTCATTAGGCTATCAAGCTTTTTATGTATTTAACATGTAATAATAGTTTTAATTTTTGATGATGATTTATCCTGGTGTTGCATGGCCGCCATTATCGGATACCGAAAAGCTGATCCACGCAAGACAAAATGGAATGTGTCCGTAATTTCGGTGTCCAAGAGGTCAATATAACTGATACTAAATGATTATTTTACGTAAATAAAATGTAATTTCAATGTAGGTAAGTATGAATTTAGATTTATAACCAAATTTAACGTTACTATGTGAAAAACTTTGTACCTTAATGAAGAGATATACTCCGTCACCTTGGAGTGGAGGAATAGATGTTAAGTGCATCTAGTATAACGCTATAAATAATCCTAATCATAGCAGCCAGGTCACTATTTCATTAAACATTTCAACGACTACGTTGAAGGGTGTAATTACGCCCTTACTTCCAGGTATCTATAGCGTTCCCACCCTTGGACATCGGGAAAAAAATCAATTACTGTTCGCGTGTTTCAAAGGAGTTTGATCGCGCTAATCCGCCGGCCAGCGCGCGCGCACACCGTGACGTCACGCGAGCTTCCGGCGTGAAAATCATTTTAATTCTTTTAATACGTCCGAACAATCGTTTGCTATTGTATTTTCAACTCTATATTTAGGTATATAAAGTTCTTTAGACACTATTTTGGGTGCAAATATATTTGTCAAGTTTATGAAGATACGGTCTGATAAAGAAGTGATTTTAGACATCCAGGTCCAAGAGTTATGTCTGTAAGTTTGTGCATCCTACTTATTTATGGTATTCGGTAATACGTTGACTGTGTGGTATGTGTATGCTTATTTTAATAGCTTTTTTGTGGGCTTCCAAGTCGAAGGTAATGGGGGAAGCGGATTATCGTAAGTAATGGTCTAGTGAGAAGACGCTGGTTTTGTTATTATAAATCTCTCTGACCGCTGCTAAGGCATGCCTATATTTTTAAAGCCTTAATTATTGCCTTTTATGGATGCAACCCTATTTTCATTTAATTGGCCTTGACATCTGAGAATATTTTGAAACTCCCAAAATCGAATCCTGGGGCCCAGAACCTATAGCTCAAGATCCAGTCAAACTTGGTATATCACATCAATAACCGTAGAACCGTACTGTTCGTAACTTGACGCGACCGCGCCATTCACAAGGCGAGAGAGTAATGATACGTGTGGTAACTAAAAATAATCCCATCTTAAGTTCTCCCAACAGTACCTGGTATGATGTGATCACTGAGTCTGTTAGCACAACGACGCCAAAAGCATTAAATACATAGCGCGAAGTTTTAGTCCATTAACTAGCTAACGCTAAACTTAATCCATTTCTTAAGCGCGGCATCAAGAATCGCTCCACTGAGTTTATTCACGATTGCTATCGTATGGGAGCGGGGCAGCATTGTTTTGCAGTTCACACAGCGGCGCTTGTGACTGTCCGACGTCGTCCCGCGAAGTATAGAAAGCGGAAGCGATAGGTACGTTATAAAAGCTATAAATGGTGATATTTTAAAATTTATGACCTTTTTTATTTTATCACATATGTTAATATAACTCAAAAGAGAAATCAACAATCAAATTTTAACATTAACAGAATAAAACATGAATTAAACGAATGTAACGTAGCGTAGGTAAGTTCAATACTTGTAACTACTTCATCGTAGCTTTTCTTGGAAATCTTTGAATCGTTTGCTTAAAGGAATTGTATGTAGAATATAGGCGGGAACCATTAAGTAAAAAGCAATGAAAAGTACTGTTGAGAATGATGATACAATAATATTATTTTATGTATTATCAATAAACAGCCTTAGTTAAAATGTAGGTACACGTAAAATAAACTCTGTATTCCACTATGAATGTAGTTTAAAGGTAGCGAGGTGAGTCCAATATTATGAGCTCGCAGTAATAAAGTCGTAACCGATGCGATAATCTGCCTTTTGCGTCATTATAATCGCATGTAGTACTTATCTTTACGCGGCTTTCAGATCAGTAATTAAGTATAATCTCGAATAATGCTTGCTTTGGAGTTTAAGCTCCTGGTTGAGAATGGACCGAAGCATTTTACGGTTTTATAGAGACACTTCGGTTGATGGCTCTCGAATTACGTGAGGAATCTGAGGGTTTATTAAACAGGGAAATTGTTAAAGTACTGTCGCTTCGAATAGTTTTCAGTGAAGAATAATATCTAGTCTGCTTGAGGGATTTAGTGCCCACCACCGGTACTACTTCAAACAACTCCCGATGCATTCTGTTTAAATATGCTGTTGTACTGGAAAACATTATACAAATATTTTATGTCAATGATTTCAACTTATTTAGCTTACAACATTTCGCTCATTACTCGCTTAGCTATCTCTGGTCAGCAGCATTGAACTGCAGGCTCGAATGTCTAGTATAACGGAATACGAATTGCTTTGTTTTCGGCAAGTGATATGTAAAGTCGAGATATGATATACATTGATGTTTCATAACTATGTTACATGCCGAAGTTTTGGCCGAAAACGTTTTTCACACGGCTTACAAGTGAATTAACTCGAGTGAACCGTTTGATAATAATAATTTGTAAGATATTTTTTACGATTTTTAGGACCGTGTTGCTTTACCTGAGTACAGATATGTCCCTCGAACACTGCTCAAGTAGAATTACCGCTGAGCGTACTTCTGTAAATTGACTTTAGGTGTTCATTCATAAATATGGTTTCTGAATACGTGTTAATGGAGAAATTGTTTCTCAACTCCACATGATGCACACAATATAACATCATTATTGTATTCTTCATCCCATTTTATTTGCGGTCGGTGCAATATGTCCTTTACTTCACCAAAAGCCATCTCAGAATTACTCTTCTCTTTTGTTGTCTCTACTCTTGTACCTACTGTGTATAAATTTTAGTAGTCTTTGCACAGCACACACTATAGATAGCGGGATAGCGATATTCTATTTCATCATTCCTGTATTTTCAAAAGGGTTACCCAGATATAATTTAGCCGGCATTAACCACTGCAATAAGCGGTGTATGATGTGACCGGTTTACAAATATTCTATTCGAGTATTAATTTCTTATATGCCTAAAAACGCCCAGATGCCGTTTTCAGTGAATTACAATTCCTGCACATCTCAGAGAAACGAAGTCTTGATTGCAATAGGTACCCTAAGGGCAATGGTCCAAAGGTCATACGTTTTATGGGTCCCGCAATAAGACCCCAATAAATTCCTCCAGCATTTGCAGTCTGCATAAGTAGTTATATGCATTTTTATTTGCAGTTATTTATGACGCCAATTTTCTGTTGCATAAATAAAAGACAGGTATTATGTTATTTTAGAGAAAGCTTTATTTTATGAGTTGGCTTGTGTTAGGGCTGGTGCATGCAATCGTTTTTTGTTGAGTTACCTTGTGGCGTTAGGATTATATAAGGCTAACGATTAAAAAAAAAAAACTGTTGTGTGGTTTTTATTCATACATAGATCTCACACATGCAGACTCAAGTGGGTAGTTGTAGGTCATACAAAAAGCGGATCCGGCACTCTACAGCGCAGAAAGCTAAAAACCACTGCGCCATCCATCTAATTAACTTTCCGTGTAATAAATGTGTCATCTGATTTTAAAGTGAAGTGAAGATCTGATTTTAAGTCCTAGTCGATCGCGTGCCATACATTCCATCACAATATCCGGAACCAGGCACGAGCGTAGCAGTAAACATAAACAGTGTTTTCACGCGCCGCGCAGACGAACTTATCGTACGCGTCCGGGTCACCGGGCCTCGAGCACTTATCGGAGGCAAGGCGATGTGCACACCGGGGCCCTGTGGAGTGCGACGGTACTGCTAGCACAGTAGTGTTAGCAGAGGATCATGTCATCGGTGATAAACCACCTGCAATGCTATTTGCTACAGCTTTTCTAAAGTAGGTTCATATAATTTTACTTTAGAAAAAGAGTTCATACATGTCACAATAGATTTAGACACAGGTCGCAGTGACTAAGGAACTTCTACGTTACCTAACTTTTCTTCCACAAATTACCAAACAAAACAACAAAAAAAAAAATTACTGTTTGATTAGTTCACTAAATGATGGATTAGATGGTCTGTATATGGATAGATGATTATTTTTAAAAACAAATCTTTATTTAAAGGCATAGCTGCCATCTGAGATAAAAAAAATGTAAGCCTGTCTATAAAAACCTTGCTATTGCGCGAATAGAAAGGATGAAGATCGAAATAAAAAGAACGACTGGATCTTTCCTGCCTTTCTCTCTTCTGAATGTACGAAAAATGATAACTCGATTTTTTAACGAAGCTTGCACAAAAATTTAATCTGTCTGGATTTCTTTCAGGATTTCAACTAAAAATAAAATTTTTTACATAATCACGACAGCTGTTTACCCAATGCTGGGTAAACACGCCTCTTCTTTTATGCCAATTGGTAACCTCAGCATCCATATTTAAACTCTCCATAATCCATAAAACATGCATCTTCTGAACTTTATAATCATACCCTTACATTTGTACTTGCATCAATAATTCGTCTAAAGTTTACTCGATAACTATTTGCGTACCATAAGTATGTCATAAGGGCCCGACTGCATAAGCCCTGTGGGCCGATTATTTTGGCGATCGACGTAAGGTCAACATTGATACGAAAGGTTAACTATATTAAGATATCAGAGCTCTATTTGCTCAATGGATGTGAATCCAGTGCCATCAATATGGAATGACTGGGCGTCTTATCACCCGCGCATGTTGTAGTAAAATAGAAAGCTAAAAGCTTAATGTCTCAAGAGGGTAATTTAAATATCTTTAGTTGACTAGCAACTTATTTTCGAGTATTGCATCACCATTTCGATGACAAATTTAATTTATTTCTGGATTGATTGACCGCAGAAAAAGTGAAAAGGGAATAAAGTGTTGATGGAACTCGGAGAAATAAGGATTCTAGAGTTGTAACTCCTGGAGGCACTTTGCTTTTTTTCGCTTCATCTGTAACCCAATCTTCGTAGGTACCTGTTGTTTTATCGTTAACCTCTTGTTATGTTTATAGTTATTAATTAATGGGGTAGATTCTTTTAATCATAATAATTAAACTCGTAATTCTCATTTTTATGTGAGTGTCTAATAGTTTCAAAGTAAGTCTGTATCATTGGTCTAGTGGTCAAAAGCGCGACTGCTGAGCGTCCTGGGTGTTTCTGGGCGGAAATTATTAGACAATAGCGAGGGAGTTTGAAACTTTTCCAGTGGATGACAGTGGGCTCGCATTACATGGGACTCAATAACGGCATCGGTGAAATATGGAATTCGAGGTACACAGGCCCGATCTTATGTTATGATAAAGTAAGCCTAAGTAGTCATAACCATTGCCGCGGCACTTTACTGACGCAAGAAGTCTTAGCAAATATTTAGAGCATCCAAGTTATCATGTTTTCCTGGTACCTGCGATGTGACGAAGACAGGTGGATGCTTGATATCTTTACAACATCTGAGTTCTTAAATGACACCCACTAGAGAAATGACTTATTTGTCATTCATAAATGTTAATTTGGGTACTTTAAATTCTTCCTTCGTAAATATTGTTTTATCATGGAAGTATCATCTTAATCTTTCTATCCACTTTTGACCCCCCGGCACTTCATTCCGGTGAGTATAACGTACCAGCATTTGTGTTTATGTAAGCCTCGGCAAACGTTTCCAATCACAAACATTTTAAAATGAATTACAATAAATTAATCATTTATTGCATGTGACACGGTATATACATAGGTTTTATTTATAATAAGATTCACATGTTTCGCCGATTTCTCGGCATGCAATGGGTAACTGGTTCCAATTATCCTTGTTATTTACTAAGTATCCATATGTATATAATGGTTGTACAATGTACATAAGTACGGTATCTTCGCACATTACTGCGGCCTAAAACTGAGCCGTATCTACATATTATCATCGTTTCTCGTTACGACCAGTCATGCGAGCAATTCATGACGTAAAATCTTACGCTGGCAACATTGTGTTAAAATCTCTCTATATCTACTAGATACTATTAAAACGATAGATTACTTTGGATAAAATCATCCGAAAATCCCTTTTCTTTTTGGCTTTAATACCTTACAATCAGTAGGCAACTGCCGAGATTATATTTCTCTATATTAGTACTTGCCAATCCGAGTTCGTCTCCTGTTTTTTTCATTGGTTTTATCTATCTTGTATAAATAGTACCAAATAATCTTGAAAGAGTACTGACCCAAGGAGGATTTACTAAATTCAATACTATCTAATTTTAACACCCTACTGAGGCTTAACAAACCACGTTTACAAAACCAATTTGATCTATCTATCTATCTATATACATTTTTTGGGCCGTTTGAACAACATTCCATAATCACAGTCTTCGAAAATCACTTAGCTAAAGCGTGCGTACCTACTATAATAGTAGTCGTAGTAAATAAATTGATTTTAATTGTACATAGGTATTTACCTAACAGTTATGTAGGGGCAACCTCTCGCGATACGTTATCGGTCAAAGTGCGCAGACTTTGTGTGGCTCACATTAGCTCCGTGCGTGAGACGGACGGAGATTTATATGACTGGATATGGCGAGCGTAGTTAGACGACTGGGCGAAACGTACCGTATGGATTCTACAGGGATAGGCTTTTACTTATCGGCTCTGCGTCACTTGAGTTAAAGTTGAGTTTTGATTGATCTTTATTTGCTGATTAAATACAATTCGAACTTGGTTGCACTCTTAAGTTTGCTTCCAAACTCAATTACACTTCTAAACTAAACAATATTTTTGTTTACTCGGTTCACACAATTTTTTTGTATAAAACCAATTTAGTAAAGTTACTTTAAACAGGACGTGGGGCTTCCATAGTGTAGTCAATTAAACTAAAACGCTTTACGATACGTAAAATATAATGGGCCGTTGTATAAGGTGGAATGAAGACTATTTGTTAGTTTTCCTGTGCTCTGGGAAATACTACGAACCGCTTCTATCGCAAAGAATTTCAAGAATTCAATCATCAATTATATATTGTCCTGTACCTTTGTATAAATATAAATATTTGCTAAAGATATTGTATTGTTATTTGTTCTTTTCTGTATTGTTTTTGTTGTGTTACTTCGTTACTGTTAAGTTCATTAGAAACAATGAATGGAAAATTAATAAGTTATAGAATGGACCTCCTGGTGGTTTCCCCACTTTTTTATTTACATGAAAATAACGCGATTGAATGGAAGTTGTTTTTACATTTAAGCTTCAGTCGATTTCTAAACGTAACTGAAGTAGCACGAATTCAATCTTGTTTTACTAGAAAGAAAATTATGCAATGAAATAGGTACATAATTAGTTTGATAGTTTATATTCTCTAGGGTTTTTATCTATACTAATATTATAAAGAGGTAAAATTTGTTTGTTTGTATGTAGGGGGTTATCTCTGGAACTAATGATCCGAATCTGAAAATTCTTTCACCGATCACGCGGACGATGTCGCGGGCTGAAGCTAGTATTCAATAAAATAGAAGTCATATATTTTGACAGTACACATTATGATAAGGGAGATGCACGAGCACATCACAGATCGCTTCTATTAAGCCTTATTTTCTGCGACACTTCATAATATCTTGGGTGAAACTTACATACTGTTTTAACTGTCCGTCACCATAAACGGTTCATTAAAAGCGACTTTCCACAATCTCGTATTAATTAGTCCCCTGTGATGACGCGTTATCGTGTTGTATCGTAATCGTATCGTACCTACGGCGGAAAATACAAAAGCGTCCAGAATAAAAATTTGAAACACGAATATTTTACTCCAAATTCATGTTACAACGATAAAACCTTTTTAATTGGTGCACGGGACACTGAATTATTTGCCTCAGTGCAGCAAAATCGACTGGTAGTGTCGATTGGTAGAACGTTTTCAATTAACTGCAAAATACTATGAGCTGATTGGTAGCCCTGATTGAGTGAAATTATATTGCTTCGCTGACAAATGGGCAGTCACAGTAAAGTATTGAGGTGTCATATTGATTGGCAAATTGAACTGAATTAATTGACTCTTTTTTCTACTGAATATGAACGCTGAAGTGGTTTCAGGGAACATGGGCTAGGCTGTGTTAAGGGACTGAAGACTGGGTTCATCGCATGTCTCTATTTATTTATCTACTTGAATAAAAGCACAGAATAAATAGTAGGTATTAACGATTCCTTTCATTTGAGATCGTATGATTTAGTTCTCCTTACATTTCAAGGTAAAAAGTACTTCTTGCATGTTGTATTTGTAATTTGTTTGCCGTAGACGTCGCTCAGTCTTCTAATCCGACTGTTTCCTTCACAATGTAAACCATCGAGCAGCATCTTTCACAATCTTATCCATATTCAGTTCCCACGTACTTCATAACGTACCTTAAGATACACCCACCGTCACATCCATTCGCCCTAACTCTGCGCACTTATCGGCCGAACATCAGAACAACCGCGTTAGTCACCTCTGTATGATAAACTCCGGGCCGTTACACGTAAGACAATGCTACTTTATCATCACGTATATCTAACAGTTATCACTGTGCGCTATTTGCATCAAACTGCTTACTTCTTCACTGGACGTGTCTTGACGTATGGAGTGTTGGGTGCTACGGTGCTTTGTACTAAGCTTTTTAGGGTTCCGTTGTAAATACACGGAATCATACATCTGTCTGATTAGAATATAATAATAATAATTTTTTGTTATTACGACATGCGGTGTCTCACTGCAGGGCAAATATGTCCCTCTCATTTATCCGCTTTCTTCTGGTTTTTGCTAGTAGGGACTAGTAGTTTACTGTTAGTAAACTTGTTGCTTACTACACCAGTCTCTTAAATTTCAACAAAGCGCAATTAAAAATGTATTTATATTACTTCTGGTTGAATTAATCACGAATACTGAACTGGTTATTTGATATAATAGAAAATTAGGTCGTTATCATCCCCTTTAAAATAATTAAAATATTGATGTAGAGTGAATTGAATGACCTATTTTAAGACTTAACTATGTAGGTATATGGATCAGTAGGCATGTAATACAAAGGTTTGAATGACGTTTATCGATATTATAATTAACGTCAGACTCATACCAGGAATTTCATCAAACAGTCGTTTGCACTAGTTATCCGTGTATTACAAACGATATTAAGTTCGAATGAGAGAATATTTCAATGATAACACTAAATTCGATGCTGGAAATGTAGTTTCAGGTAAAATTATTATATTCGGTAAAGAGCTGTATTTCGTTTCGATCATTAATTAAACTTACGCCTTTAGAATAGTGATGAATATATTATTAACTAGATTTATTATTATGTTTAAATTATTATAATAAATTATAAACTATAGTTAGCCTATTTTAAGATGAACAACTACAGAAGGACTATATTGAAAATAACCAATTCAAGCCGCTGAAAGTATTTATCAGTGCTTAAAAATGATCTAAAATTAGAATTAACTAAACGATACAACTATATCACGTAAGCAACTGTTATCTATATATTAATACGTGAAGAGAAAACTGTGTACCCTTTTTAAACATATAACGTGCACGGAAGAGTGTGAGATTTGGTCTGGTTAAAGTTTATATGTAGAAGAAGTGCCGAAAGCTAAAATTTATATACGAGTATAATGTGTGTTACAAACACATTCAATTAAATAAAACATTAATTGTTTACGTTCATACTGTCGATGTCAAACATATGAAATGTCATACACGCTTGCAGCTGACGTAATAGAACAAAAATTAAAAAATTAAAATATTCAATGACCATAGATACCTGGTCATGGAATATTTTTTTTTTTTTAACTTTTGTTCTATTACTCTATGATAAAATAACTTCATTAACGGTTAGATTAAAAAAAAATAAAGTATTACAGTCGAATTTTGACCACTAGGCGACTACTAGTTATCATAAATAGACGTGCAGTTAAAATAATACACATTTAGATAAAATCACATTGCAAAACTAGCTATACATTGCAAGATCGCGTCTTTAGAAATTCGGAAACCGAAAACTAACGTCTCTAAACAATTCTTGTTTGAGAAACCATTTGACCTATAAACGCTTTGTTATGGCAGATGCCACAAGCGGAAGTATTTTTTTCTACGATTTCCATAAGTCAGTTCTATGGCGTTGTAATAAGGTCGGTTGCATCCCTTATTGTGAGGGATGTTGACAAATGAATGATGACAATTATATTGTGTGCCTTTGTAGCGGTGACGACTGTATTATGATGTGGTGAGACCGTTGGCTGTACAATAGTTCCCTGGGCATGTTTGGGTAAATTATTATTCACTGTTGCTAATTGTTGTGTAAAATATTTGTTTGATCATTTGATTTTGATTTAAAACAACAAACTAAGTAGGTACTTAGTGTTCAGAAAAATTCCGCTGTTCCCTCTGAAAGTAGATTTTATATTATTTTGTATGAATATTAATTATATTGTTCACACAATTGTAGATGTCAAAACAGGTATTATTATATAAATCTGAATATTGTTTCTCTAGGTCATCTTCCCACAAGTTAGCTAGAAGACCTTGTTAGGCTTATCATAATCATGTCGTAACTTTTAATAATGAACAGTTCTGCATTCAACGGCATTGACAGCGGTTCCCTGTTTTTTACTGAACAAGAATTATAAATTCACCGCAGATACCACAATAGACCCCACAATGTAAATGCGAAACTAGCAAAATAATGCGATTTCGTGCATCGCGTCACACTTATGAACTACATATAAGCTCAACAATCGACTATTCATTGTACCGTGTTTCATCACTCTTGTCCCCACTTTTGTTTAGCCGAATTGTTATATCGCTTGAATAGAGTTGTCATACACTTGAAGATATTTTTTTGTTCGTTTTTTGTAGAAGGGTAGGCTCTTGACTGTTTGTGTAAACAAACATGAGTGTTTTATTCCGATTATTTCGAGTGGGCGAATGAAATGTCAAAGTCGAGTTGTTGTTTCAATGAATGAGTGTTGTTTTGTTCGCCGATTACTGTTTGTTTTGATAAGTTATAGTGGAGAATTTTAAATTTATTTTTATTAATTTTATGCTATATTTCTTTAAAGTTCATTATAAAAGTTAATTTCGACTTAGTCACAGATTTGTTTGCACTCAATTAGAGCAAGTGATTAGTTGGTAATGTGTAAATACGCAATGTTACTTTATTAATGACTCTCCCTTATCAAACTGTAGCCTTCATTAGTGTAAGCCGCCTATGAGTACCTATTTATAACACCTATTACGTTCCCTTCTGTGGACTAATTAGAGTTTCTTGACTTCTGTTTTTTATATAATTTCTGGTTATTTATTCTAATAATATACACGTAGCGTTTATAATTAAATGTAGGTAATAACATTTAATTAACTGGTATAATATATCTACTTTTGTAAAAAATGGAATATCCACATCACTAGGTAGCGCTCGTCATATTTTCGAGGAGGAACTTAAGGTTATTTAAGAAACTTATCATTAAACAACATGAAGAAAATACTCTGCAGATTTTTTAAGTACCATTGCTCGAGCTTTGTTTGTTTGCTTTTATGATATTCATATCTCAGCCACGATAATTACTATACAAACTTACTGAACGTCCCTCGGATATAACGTTCGAAAAAATATATTTATTTCCTATTTCACATGAGAAACCACGGCGTGCGCGACACGTAGCTGGCAACCCGCTGGTTGGTATTGTGCAACCGGGGTTGCCCAACCTTTTGTCCACTCGCCCCGGGGATCAGCCGGGTGTTTATTTGCAAACAAACACTACACACCGCCCGCTGCGCCCCGCACTACGCCGATTTGTTACGATTTCTGTAATACGATAGTTTTGAATTTAGTCGATTCTTGTTTCCGCGGTAGGGTGTGTGAATCTGGTCTGTTACCCCTTCTAGCAGTTATAAATTACATTAACACTAGAGAGTCTGTGAGCTGAGTCCTATACCGTTGAAATTTAAAAGTGGAATAAATATAATTGCAATTTATGTTAAGTTAATGAATAACTTAAATTTTTGTTTTCTTTACTAAAAATATCATGTAATTAATTGTAATGAATGTTTATATAATTCTTAATTATCTCGAGATCCAACATACCTTGTTAATACTGTTTAAAATCCTGCTCAAAGGAAACGGAGCGTGTCGATGTATCCACGATACAGTTACTTTACTCAAATAAACAAATAAAACATTGATTTTATTGACTTACAACATAATATATCTATCAAATAACGTTACTACATAATGGCATTAAAACTTTGGAACTTGGACAATCTACTCCGACATGTCTCCGAATGATTTATTAAAAAAAATTTTATCCAATAAATTCTCGTTCCATTAGCTAGGTTCTAAAATCGTTATTAGGTATATATAATATATATAGTTATACTTAATAAAATTCCCACGAAACTTTTATCGTGCAATAAACTCGAAACGGTAGGCAACCGACGGAAGAATAAAACCGAATACTTATAGATAATTTTAATAGACACTTTAAAATCGATATGACAAATTCAATTCGAACATCGAATTATATCGATACGTTTTATAACGATATCTTAGTCGATATTATAAAATTTGTTTTTCGAATATTGATTGACATTCGAATGTTTTAGTGGTTTGAAGAAAGTTTTTATTTGTATGTTATCTTCTTTTTTTTAAAGTGTTTTTATATCTTAACCGTGTGCTACCGAAAAATTTGAGAATATTTTGCTTCTTTTTGAATTTTGACAGTGTTAAAACCTCAGATTAGTTAAACTCCAGATTGACTCCGTGAAAATGTGTACCGTTCTTGCAAAAAAATTATTGTACACAGACGTCGTTCACAAAACAAACATTAGCTTGTGTGTCTTGTGATTTTTATATCGGAATGCTTGGTGCGTATATTTTATTGGGATAAGGGATAACAGTTGTCGTGCTGCTACGCCCTGGGGTGCTATTATTAAAGCCAATATCTATATTTTCTTTAAAATATTTAATCACACTAGTCAACGGCTTTTCTCGCATAGTTAAGAGTGACTCATAACTTTCTTCCTCGATAACAAGATCGGCTATGTTCCCGCTAAGCCACACTTAAGTTTCTTGTTTATAACTTTTATTGGTACTCCAAGTAAACAAATTAAAGCCGAGTGTATTTTATATTCGTGTTAATTGAAAATGTTTCTGTGACCGCCATCAAGCCGTTTATAAAATTTTTATGTTATTATCAAATAGTTTAAGCGCGTTCTGTGGAAGAGCTTTATGTCACTTTTATTTGTTCATTTTGTTCGTGCTTATCTTTATTGATTTCTGTATTTTTTACGGAAAATTATTTCAAAGCTTATGCATTGGCGTCTGGCTTTGAAAACGCCACTATTTCTAATAATGTCTAATGATCAACTTTTGTTGTGTTGTGTAAATGTTATCATACACCACAATTTGAGAAACTGAACAGAACACCGTCGTTCAAATATTAAAATTAATTTGATAAATCAATGTGAAGCGAGTGTCGAGCAATATTCTATCCGCATCAGAATAGTTTCAGCTGATGTCCGCCATATTTGGATCCCTAATCGTCTCAACTCACACGTAACTTGACGGCTGGAGATAAATTTTAGACAAGCGATAGTCGCGCGACCGTCCCGAGATTGTTCCGAGACGCTCGATCATTCCGTGTGAAAATACTAGAGATGTGACATTATACATATTACATTTTTTATCTCAGCTCGGAATTATTCCAGCGTAAAACCAACCATAAAAAATAAAAACCATTTTTTAGCTTTAAACGTGATAACTGAGAAAGGTCTACTGAAATAGTTAGTTATGCTCTAACAGACCGTTACTAGTGCATGTAATTTGCGCTCTTTTTCTTGTGAGCAAAGTGCAAGGTAACGACACCAAGTTCGTTGACACCATTCAGAGCCACTTAAAGATCAAATGCGCACAAGTGCCGGCTATTGGACCACAATGACCAATTCCTGTGACTTGAATCAAATTTCTTGAAAGCTCACACGCTCGTTTTCATTGTAAGCAGAAAAAACCGCAATGACTGTTATAACTATTTGAAATGCATCATAAAATAGATTTTCCGAATCATTTGCTGACATCACGCGGAAAAAAGCTGCCACGTGCGTGCAAAAAAACTGTGCACATTACAAACGGCTATTAAGTAAACTGTCCGAGTGTGTAAACGGGTGTGCTGTTAAATTGCAATGCAGTGTACGATGTGGCGATGATAGTTTAATTGTACACTGAGTTTTTTTTTTTAGATTAAATTGTTTTGGTCTGGAAAGTGTGTTTATAGAAGACGTGAACTTTTTAGCGAATGAAGTTGGTTACCTGGCCAGTTATATAATAAAATCGAGTGCTATATTTCACCATTATTAAGGCATTTGATAAGCCTACAAACTGCTATGTGATTTATCTCATGTGTGTTGTATGTGTATAACCCTGTTTTTTGTATCGCTCATATGGACTTGTCCGAAATAAAGTTTTATTATTATTATTATTATATACGGTTTTCTAATAAGAATAACTAATAAATCTACTTAGCCAGATATTTATGAAAAAGAAGTTACTAGTTCGCGGTAATTTTTCAGAACTCATTCAGTTGGTATTAGATTTTATGGCATTATATTTACTAGGATAACTAGACATGGTAGTGAACTGGTAGTGAACGAAATTATAATCTGTATTGTTATACACAATATTATTACATACCTCCTAGCTTCCCATTACGAAACACTTTGGGAAACAGGAAATATAATCCAGTTACCATGATCGATGTGTTCGAATACAATTAATTATAATATTATTCAAAATATTTTGTGTATTATGTTAATTTTACGTTTAACGTTCTCACAGCGATCGTGGCATTAGGGAATAATTTGTATAAATACAGTGCTCTAATTTTGATTCATATGAATGACTTTAGTTCGCGGTGGTGCTGATGTCGAAATAACATCCTCTATATTTAATAACAAGTTGTTGGAAGGTTCTTATGTCACCTAAAACTGGTCACGTCATGAGAGATTTGAAACGGAAATCTTTCCTTCGCCTATGCGATTTTTGAATATTACGGCCATATTCTATAATTGTTATTAGGTACTAAAGTCTTGAAACAAGGCTTCTAAGGTTCACAGACAACTTTTTAAGTAATTTTTTTTATAAACTCAACTCCATTTTATATTAGTGAAAACAACAGAGAACAGACAATATCATAATATTTTATTTTTGTGCATTACATTTTTACATATAATGATCGTTTGTGTTCCTGTGATGTGTCTTTAAAATGAATAGTTGGTGCGAGACAAACATCTCGGTACGTGTTGCGATAACTTTTGACATTTGTACGGACGCACAGTAATACGAGTCTTATTAGATAGGTACTATTTGTATGCAGCGACATGCGACGTTCTGTTGCGAAAGTGCGATTTTTTTGACCCATCGTTCGTGCTTGGGTGAAGATATTTTGCTATTTGAATATAGAAGATAAGGATGAGCCATGATTGCAGTTATGTGTGTCTATGGAAGTTTTTTAACGGTGATGTTATTTTATGTTTATGTATGAATTTCTCGGTGTACCGATGTTCACAGACATGCTGTCTGTAGACTTGAAGTTTACTAATGTTTATGTACGCTCATAGCGACGGGCGTTTTCTAATTTCTAGTTTTTACTTCACGAGATGTTGTAAAACTCTGTCTAATGCTCACAGCATAAAAATTTATACATAAAAACACATTTTTATAACAAAAGCTTCTGTTTAACTACGTATTTAACTATGTATCTCTTCAGTTTGGAAATTATGATAATTATTTTGTACCCTGAACATATATGGGTAAGGCCGTAGATTTTGCCACTTAGTAACATAGAGTAATATAGACACTTCTATGTTACGGTAATATAGAAGTAACGTGAAAGTAACGCATAATAGTTGTAAGGCCGATTGCATAACGTGGTATTTTTAGCCGACTTCAAAAAGGAGGATGTTTCGATGCATAAGCTAAATGCTAAACTGACTGTACAGTTCGCCAACTGTGAGAAGATCAGTGATAGAAAAAAATAAGTTCAATTCACGAGGATGAGTCTGAAATTTTTTTTAAACTGTCAACAGTTTCGAATGATAACTTAACACACAACCATGAAATGTATTCAAGGTTACCAAATAAAGGAATATGATCAGGAAAATAATACTACACTATAAGTAGAGTAACAAAAGTATTTAATGTCATACATAGTTTCTCAAAAACTCTTCTAGCAAAAACGAAATAACATTCATTATAATATGTTTTAAACCTAGAAAATAAGCTACACAATGATATATACCTACAATATATATATATTAGATAATAAACACAGAATACACGCAGACAAAGTCGTCGGGTAACAGCTAGTTTAAAAATCAATTTGTAACATGCTGACGTTAAAACCATGGTTAGTTAGTAATTTTTTTCGCGAGGAAATTAACGCTTTCGACGTGACAACTAGTGTCCAATTTATATGAAACAAATGTTAATCTACCTATAACACACACTTCTCATAATAAACACTCGATATTAATTCGTACTACCAAAAGATGTCTGGGACAGTCAGGTAAATCTGAGTGTCATTAATCCATTCTAATTTAGCTATATATACGCGTCTAAAGTTATGAGCTCAAAAATAAATCCGTCGGCAAACGCCCTTACTACGGCAACCAGCGATGTCGCGTTCTCGATGTGAATTGCTACCAAAACTTGATCATGTTTTTTTCTGGGGTGCCGATAGTTTCATTGTCTATATTACTTACATATGTCGGTTTGTCTTCTTTTGATTTTGTTAACGGTTTTAAATTATGTCGCTTGCAAGTGTAGCTGTAGTTTTAGGAGGATACAATGTACAGTTGTCTACGTCTATGTACACTTTTGGTTGAAACTATATCAATGCGTGCAAAGGCGGAGTCTCCTTAATATGATTTGATAGATCCTCCGTTCTGTTAGTATAGGATCTTGAATTGATCCCACTTCTGGGCATGAGTCTCTTCTCAGAATTGGTAGAATTAGGCCTGTTCCCCGCAGGGTTAGGCTGAGGTGTTCTATTGTCCACCCTCATTTCGCTGATGCTGTTATTGTTTCTTATGACGAGCCTATTGCTAACTACCGGTCACAGTCCTAGACTCTGTGCTGCTACAGAAACCTTCCTCACAGAAAAACATTATAAAAAAATTCCCAGCAATCGAACCAATGCAATCACTAGACTGAAGACGAAGTTTGTGGATAAACTAGCACATTAATGCAACTTGTTTTGTATAGTTTTCCAATAACCGTATCTAACTTTAACCCTCTGTAATGTTATCATCTTCCAAGCGGTTGTTAAAAGTCTTTCGCAGTCGGTTTGAAAACAAATCTGCAGTGAATAATAACGCGAAATAAAAAACAAGAAGCAAAATGGTCAGCTAATTGATAACTCTTAAGAGATTCGCGTAAAGTTCACATTCAGAAAATCTGTTTGTCAGTGACCAATGAGATTCTTAAATGCATAGCGCAATGTGGCCTTTTTAGGCACGAAATTTGTCTATGGTAACATTATGTCTCCGAAGTCGGTAATTTATAATGAACGACATCAAGCGAGGCCTCGATATCCTACACTATCACTAATTATTATGATTAGCTTTAGGTCTTAGAATACTGTCTTGTCTCTATCAACAAAGTTCTCTAACAGAAAGGTACTGAAATGCGGTTGTCATTCTAACCCTGCTCTCCTTGAACCGTGAAGCCAACTAACTCAATGAGGCGTTCATATATTTTGAAGTCAAGCGATCTCGTATTCCAGCGTTAGGGCCGGTCGTTGCGGACGATTGGCGCGCGACACCGCGACGGCTGCGACGCGGCGGCGCGACCCGGCGCGGGGCTAATTAACGACTGCGCCATCTATCGGCGACGCCCTATCAATCTCGCGGCGTCAGTTTTGTCGCACATTTGTCGCAGCGGTATTTGGCCCGCGTTTGGTTGTTGTTTATTTAGACGGGGCAAGGTTCAAGTACCTAGTAATAGCAGGTAAAAGGCCGACAGCCTAATTACCGATGTAGCGACAGGCGTATATCGCGCGATACCTTCTGTCAAACGTCATTTTTGTGTCATATAATGTATTGGCTGACAGTGAGATTTCTGTCACGTGGCTGTCGCATTGCTATCGCTTTTTTTACGTAATTAGGCTGCGGGACTATGTAATGTCGGTAACTCTAATTCCATTTTTGAGATTGATTCATGTTTACGCTCGACAGTAGTGTAGTGTGCTTGAAGTGTATTGTCTTATGTGAAACTGTTCTATAATATTTTAAAATGAGACAAAAGCTGTATTTTAAAATATACTTATTGGATATACGTTCGTATCTGTATATTATCTACATTATTAATTTGATATATATACCATTTTGATAATCCTAACCGATACAAATCTCGTCATATTGTACTAAAATTGGCTTTTGAAATTGAATTCCTACAAATACCAATTGCATTACTAAGGAGCTTACACATTAGTTCGGTTTATGTTAAATGTAGCACATATTTATCGACATAATTTGAGCAAGGCTGACGTGTTATTTTGTTCTTATTTATATTAACTACAATTCCTGCTTACTCCTCTCGAGCACGTCCGTGAAGGCTTCTTTGGTAACGACCGTTGCGAATGCTGATGACATATCATATTTTATGTCTCCGACACTCAAATTAAGCGCCATTACTGCGCGTCCGTTGGCATTTTAAGGTATTTCATAAGATGACAGGTGTTGAAAACAGGTAATACCTTTAATTTAAAGGGTAGGTCTAATGGGCTATGATGAACTACCTACTCACTTTGTTTACATATTAGGTTTTACTTAAGAACAAAGTTTGTTCTGCCGAGCGTGACGACAGTGCTCAAAGTGATAGAATTTCTCGACTTGTACTTTATTTACCGTACCAGGCAAAGTTGTATGATATAGTACCTATGCGCGACTTTTTAATAGAAGTTCGGTCACTTGCGCGCGCACGTTACTTTCGTACATTTAGTGGCTTAACAATTACAGTCGACATCGAGAAAAACTCGCACCATGAGTACGGAGGCCCTAGTGCAAGTTTCTTTTGACAAACTCGATTTAACGCATCGAACGCGTTCGGCGCTTCGATTGGTCCGTTTCGTGCTCTCCACCAATCAGAGCACCGAACGCGTTCGATGCGTTAAATCGAGTCTGTCGAAAGAAACTTACACTAGGGCCTCTGTATGAGTTTTCGTTCATCTTGATCATATAGGAGTCAAATGCATGCGCACGAAGTTTTCATACTATTTTGGTAAAGTCGAGGTCGAGATAAATTCGTAATTGAGACCGAGATCTTTGACCTGTTTTTCTGAAGTCTTTAGCGTACTTGACAAGTAGAGTCCATTACCAAATAAAGTTGGGAATTCCTGAATCTAATTTAGCTTGCAGTTCTTATCATATTTACGTGAAAGTTAGATAGGTATTAAGAACATATTGATATACGTTCGTACACACCCATTCACAGGAGGTAGGTAGTTATTATAAATAAGTTATACTGCAAATGTGTGAGTGCAAAAGACATCACTACATCATCACCACCATTTTTCATTGTCTAAAGTAATTTTTCGCATTTGTCAAAATATAAATGTATCTGCAATACAGAAGGTTGATTATTATTTTATAATTTTTGCAGAAAGCCTCTCACAAATTCCTCAAAACAATCTATACCTCCAAAATTAAAGCGATTCCGATTCCGATTGTGTTACGCTATTACATAAGATGATATTGTTACAAAACCTAAATAAAACGAGAGTAGGTACCTAAATGGAATTTATATAAAGCTGGTTATAGAAATGTGGGTGAATCGCTGACAATCAATATTCAATAACGGAAAATTCAAAATATTGATTTGCTTAAATATGGTTACAATTCAAGTTACATAATAATATTTAGTAGTCCAGCATATTTGGTCATAATATAATGACATGCAAATATTTAAGTTTATAATAGTATGATAACAAGTATTTTTAGTTTGACAATATGTATTAAAATTTATCTTCCAAGTATTCTTTATTTGTTTGAAATATGAAAATATATGAAGAAGAAAAAAAGGCACAACGGCCTAGACTCGTGACAATAATTCTGACTGCCTTGTTATTGCAAATAACCGCAAAGATACGAGATTTCGTAGTCGCAGCAATACATCGTATTTCTCACTACGGTCCAGATGTTCTCACTGAGCCGGAACGGATGGGTTTCGGCAGACCGCCAAGGACTTGAAGGAAACTATCAATATAACACCGTTTTTATAACGTCCCTAAAATATTATTTCTACTATAACGATAGGTGATATTAAGATTTAACTGTTTTATTTTATTATGTATTTTAGACAGCTAAATTTCATCAATTGCTGTTCACTGTTTTATAATACCTGACGGGTTTATATTTTATGTTAAGTCGAGTATACATATAGTAGTGTGTAAAACGTTACTACCTTAGTTTTCAAATCAAAATATTTCTTACGATGTACTGTATACATGAAAATATAATATTAAAAACAATAACAACAAACAGGTGATTACAACAACATGTTGTAGGTATAAGTTCTAAGAATTTACCCTGTATTGCTGATTAAGGTTACAATAATATCATATCAGTGACAGTAAACTAGATTCTGTATTGTGGGATTATAGAACACAGAGCTTCAGGGCTCTGAGTGGGTGTTACCTAGAAATAATGACACATTTATCACCTGCTATATCCCGTTACAAAGCGATGTCCAGTACACTGTACAGATCAATAGTTATAATTATTAATAAGATCAGGGTTACCTCATTTGTGACAGTATGATTTGCCGTCTTGATCACGGCACACGCATTCAGTGAACTCCCTGTAAGGACATCTCTCCAGTTTTCCCAAGAAAATCAATGAATTTTGGATAGGCTGCGTCAACCAGAATTCGTGCTATATGGCTAAGCAATAAGGATATTGTTTTAACATTTATGGAGAACCAGCTCCTGCAGTTGTGGAGAACGCAGCAATAGTTATGGAGACTACTCGCTGCTGTTACGCTAGATCGTTTGCGCTGTAAGTAAACACCAAAATTTATAAATCCTAAAGTTACACGACAAAAACTTCGCGAGTAGCGCTAACCGGCTCGGTTTCGATCCAATTCTCACATTCCTTTTTCTATCGGCATTATCGGCGAGCGAATTGCCGTGTCATATTCGTTTGGCGTAGCATATTATTCACAAATAAAGCTTGCCGCGCCCCATTGTTGTTCACGGCGTGAAGAATCGGCTCGTTTCTAGCGTGCCGAGGACCGGCCAAGTGCCGATAAAGGGTTTCGGATACCAAATATTTAATGCGATGCTTGTTAGGCTAACCCGGCGACCGAAACGGGAGGTATTGTGTTGAAGTGTCGTACTTTTTATACTTTTTTGTTTTACGGGTATTTTGTGAGTTCTAAAGGTTGTGGACAAGTAATCCTGGGTCGTAAGCTTTTGTTTCAGCATAAACATGCACAATACAAATGAAAATTGTTACACGATAAGCGATATAAAATTGGAAGTGTATTTTGGAACTGGAGTCAAATACAAGAGGTATATTTTTTTTACGGTAATGGCAACATTTTACGTACAAATTTGTAGTATTTGGGATTACTCGAGTTAACTTGGGGCTTTTGTTGGCTGAACACGATATATTCCTCATCGTTCGCCGCTGTCATGTAGCGATGACGGTCTGAAAATGAAACCACATATTTTATATCTCGTGACCGTTCGTCTTCGTCGTTCGTCGAAAATCTAGAAACGATGTTTGTAAAGTCTAACCTGTAACCAAAATTTTCTTTATTCACATTTATGGAACAGATAAAAGTGACATAAGTTTTTACCTCGATGTCTATTCCGTTAGAAGAATGAGAGAATAGAGATATTTCTCTCAATTGTCGTTGTGAAGCAAAAAATAACATTCCTTAAATTCGTTGAGTTTTCGTTTACAACGTGGCATTTAATGTAATTACCCTGTATATATTATGACAATATTTGTTAGTGAGGAATTTCAATTTGAAAGCCAATTACAAGTATTCCTACTAGGCTTCAGGCTTTTTTTAAACAAACGAGGCGAATTCACTTTAAGCTTATACAAACAAAAAGTAATTTGTTTAATTTAGCTAATTTACAAGGAAACAGGGCCACGATTCACGGTGCTGCCCGATGCAGCGATAACCGTTACGGTGCCACGGTAATAGCTAGCACTGTGTTACTATGAATTACTTGTATTTAGTCTTCTTGGCTAGACTAGACTAATTTTTCACGTTGCCTACATTAAGAAATAAAACATCACTAGGACTGTGTTCTTAGGTCAATGGTAGGGTCTTAACTCATCTTGAATTCTCCCCTCTTTATCATTCAGTGTTTTATTTAGTAACTAATTTTGTTAATTGTAGTTATATACATATGTATTATGTGCAATTATCTTAATTTGTATGCGTAACAAAGCTAAGCATAGTGATACTCAATTTTATTAAATTAACACCAAGTCTCAGGCACCGACTTCAATATTCTTCAACTACTATATTGTAACAATAAACCTTTATTTTTTGCTTTTTAGTTAGTGTTGCTTTTTAGTTTTTTGAAGTCGTTTTTTTTAAACTAAACATTTGCTCTACAGCCTTTGAATTCAAAGCTCGGTTTCTATGTTTGAGTTTTTTATTTGTTTATTTCCCGAAAACACTAGATAAACAAAGTCCGTTTTTCGTGAAATGTATGTGAGTGAGAGCGTAATGTTTTTACGCTATAATCCGACTTTGCGTGAATGAATTACGCGATCTTACGGTTCTGAAATCAACTATACAATTATTCTTAAAAGTTTAGATTTATGCTATAAATTAAAAACAACCATGTTTTCATTCTTCTAAAAATCACTTTCCAATTTCGTTAGATATGTGTCTTGTCCAGGCTGACTGTACTTACTGTTTTCTCATTGCATGTAAGTATATAATGATATTTATCAAAGTCTTGCTTTATAAATCAAAGGCGCAAACTAGCTGCAGCGGATTTATATCACATTTGCAGTAGATACAAATACAAAGAGACAGGCTTGACCGTTCACAAGCACATTAAATTTATTTTTAACTCACACGCACCTTGCCTATCAATCTTTCTCACAGAGTGGAGTACGACAAGCGGCTGATAGAATAGAGTTTTTCTCCCATTCCTAGAAGTTTGGTTTCTGTATCGCTCGGTAACTCTGAAACATATGATCGTGTACGTAACTCATGTGCGGTTATTTATGAGTGACATATGTTCTTCCATTTTTAGTGTTCCGTAACTCACTAAGATACGGGATCCATATATGATTATTCTTGCGTCCGTATGTTTGACATCGCCGTTTTCTCAGAAACTTGTAGACGTTATAAATAGATTTTACAAAATTTTGGTTTATAAAAAAGTTTTCAATTTCCAAATATTAAGCGCGTTAATTAATTATACTTACTTCACAAATAATAAAATTTGTTCAAGATTCAGTCTTCGTAAAACCCTACAGATAACATGACATGCATACTAAATAACTAAGCGTTCTCAATATAAAATTTTCACTAAGTAAAACAATGGTTTCGCAACCCGGGACTTAGGGGTCCGGGGTCCGCGGGACCTGTGTGGTCAAGATACGATCGCTCGTGACTAACACCCACGAACCTTCGATAACTTCATTTCAATGCTGCGCAGGGTATGGCGCTAGTTATCGCGGTAACCAACTTGAGGACACGACTAAACGCGACGAATAGGTATGCGCGCGCACCTGTCGAATTTTTTGCGTAGTCTGTCGCGCTTTTATATAACGCAACCAATTTTCTGTCAAACTCAGATTCAGTTTTTTTCTAAGAATTTTTGCTGTTTTGTATAATTTACAGGCCGTTAGTACCTACTCGGTGCCTACATAGTGCCAATACAGACACTGAGATCTAACAAGGTGTTCTGAATCCCACCACTGAGATTCTCACACAGTGTTTTCCCACAAGTTAAAATTCTCAGGTGTTCTTAACTTAAACATGCTTGAAATATTCATAAAGAAAATAAAAATTACACAGAATAAATCGAACACAACTTTGCTATACAGATAACGATCTCACTAAAACATTCGCGTTTTAAATAAACCTATCATTTTGATTAATTCATAAGTCCTGACTTAGTTATACAATGTTTCACTGAAAAGGAATGTTATACCATAATTATAATTGAAAAACAGTTACGTTCCTGCCCGCTATCATTGCATACCTACCTACATTCTGCTTAGACGTGGTTTCAAGGTATTTGCACAAAAGAATGTTGCCAACTAAGAATTAAAATTATCGAGCTTCATCCTTTTAGTTTGAAAAAATACGTATACTTGCCTACATTTTCATTGTAATTTATCTGTAACAAAGGGCTTAAGTGTAGTAAAAAAAAAACAATATTTTTCGTTATATTGAAACTTTACAAAGGTAAAACACATGCCGTAATACCTGGAAAATACTTCTGTGTTCTGTTCTGTGTAAAAAAACTTCACCAAAATAATAAAACTTTAAGATAGGTTAAAATTAAAATTTGGTAGTATAGAATGTTTCTATTATTTTTTGTTCGAACAGCGTAAGAATAAATAATAAAATCTTTATCGACCAAGTGTACGTTACATGTTTATAATTTTGTTTCAAAATTTTTGCTAAACGCGGATAAAATTTTTGGGGCTTAAAATATGACCAGAGGGCAGTGTATGAAGAAGAAAGCTTTTTTGAACACACGGACGAACGAGCTTGCCTTTAGAGTATTTTTTTTAGACTATACAGGGTGGCGATAGTTGAGAACAGCTGCCTACCATTGACTTCCAAACCATGAACACAAACCAGTAATTAAAAAGGCCATTAACAAAGATTTCTGATGATAGTCAGTTAAGTATCTAAAAAATTTCTAACGTTCAAGCGGTATTTCCTTAACGTCTTATTTAAAGCAGCTAAGAGTACGATCTAGATAGGGAAGGGACCACACGGGGATGTCTCACTCGGGAGGAGAACCCGCTATCTTGGATCTTGAGACCGGCGGATGCATTTAATTATCATTTTAAAACCAAAGGCCTCGCCCGGTCAGCACAGAATGACATTTATTTTAGGACACCGAAATGAGATAAGGTGTTTTAAAAGTTATTTTTATACGATTTTTTTTTGTAGTTCGGAAATGATCTGCTAGTATGAAAGTTATGCTTGGTTCACTTTACGGGATAAACCAGTGTCAAATCATTGGAAAAGAATGCATATTTCAGACCTTTGTGGAGTAAATACATACTGTTAAAATATCTATTAGAGCCTGTTCATAATTATGTTAACACGTGATTTTGAACTGTTTTTTGTTAATTAATGACGTCATACTTTTATAAACGTAAAAGTCATAATCAAATCATCATGAAACTGGTTATCTACTGAACAACTGTACAATATTGTTGCTGCTTCCAAAGATTATATGATTAGCTAAAATCTCATAAAACATACCCACATTCTAAGCTAAGGAGTGCGCTTGCGTTTGTTATTATATCGGATACATTTCACCAACACATGCTGTGCAATGCAATCTGTATTTTACTACACAGCTCACAATTCGAGAAATCCGATTTTCGCATGAGGTATGCATAGCATCACGCCTGTATTCCCCGAAGGGTTAGGTAGAGCTGTACTATTGTACACCCACATTTCGCCGATGCTGTTATTGAGTCCCATGTAATAGGGGGCGAGCCTAATGCCATCTACCAGGCACAGTTCCAGACTCCGTGCTACTACTGAGAGTTTTAACCCAATAACACTTTGCCCGACCCGGGAATAGACCTCAGGACCTCACGATCAGTGTAGCGTACCGTGTAGCGGGTAAAGTTAAAACTCACATGAATGCAGTTCTGGAATCACTATATGTTTTGGATCGAACCCGCACCAAGTACCGCAGCAAGTCGTTCTGTTAAAAAAGTTATTTTGCTGAAATAATTAAATGTAGTTTTATATTTTTTATAATATGAATAATGCTGCATGTACCTACCAGATAGGCATCAGTTAGGCACATTTGCATAAAATGTGGTGATTTTCGCTATTTCGAGCCTTATCAAGAGTAGAGATAATTTTGCTAAACAATGAGGTTTTTCTGTATTGAGGTTAACCGAGTAGGCACCATCGTGTGCGTGTTTTATTTTCCCTAAATTTATTTGGAAATTCCCTATATAGAGTTTGGCATTTATTTACATAAAAATGACAATTTATGTAAACATTTAATTAATTATATGCGAATATTCCAAGCTTAAATAACCACAAATATTTCTAAAATATTTAATTACTCACATTGACTATGCATACTACGATTTACGAGGGGAAAATAAGCTATAAATATATAAATGTAGCTAGGCTAAAAAAGGAACTGCTTTTAATTATATTTCGTACCTAGGTCTGTGGTCAAAAATTGTAATAAAATTTTTATTAATTGGTACTTAGATTAACGTGTAAGTACTTCACATTACATATTAATCATGCTGGCTGAAATTCAGCACACATGCTTTTTTCTTCTTGATCAGCATGGTGAAACAAACAATGAAGTCATCGCTAATAATATTTTACGGAGATACTTTTCATCGTGATCATTACAATTAGCACTTAGTTCTTTTGCTTGTTGTAAAACATTTCATTTTATCTCACGTGCCCGAGTAAGGCTTTATAAAGTGAGACTGAAATAATAGCGCGAGTTAGCGCCATAGCAGCAGGTATCTAAAGGTCATTGACTTGGCAATAAATAGAATTATTAAAGATTTTTTGGGCTAAATTTAACGTTTTGACTATTGTACCGTTCGTTCCTGAAACGAACTTTTAATTTTTTTAAAGACATTGAACTATTCCCCACGTAATTTTAACGCGTTTCAGCTCCATTTCTGACTAATGAATAATGATCTGTGAAACTAGGACTTAAAACACATATTTGTGATGCATGAATCGCCATTCGCATGACACATTATTCTGACACTTTAGGGGGGTATCATTTTAATTGGTCAAATAATGTTCAATTACTATATCTAAATAAAAATATTCTGTAAATTTTCTAACTTTGAAATGTTTTGCGAGTCCATCTTAATTGTCTGACCTAGAAAATGTTTACCGTCGTTGCTTCAACGTTTATTATAATAAATAAATTATTCAGAGTAAACCTAGTGTTAGAAGTGTTTTATATTTATTTATTTTTTTCGCTCCCGGCTCACTGCCTGGTAGCTCACGTCTAGAACTTTGTTGTGGCTGGCCCGTGCTCTACTCTGCTTGACGCACACCGTAGTATAAAAGCAAAGGATGCGCGGTCAACAAAAAAATAAATTTTGAAATGCTTAAATTTTTGGTCCTTCGAGCCGGATATGCAAGTTTAAGAATCTCTTATTATCATATGAGAACGAATACGCGAACGAACGCAGACGCTTTCTGTTGCAATGGTTAGGAAGTATTCTCTTGTGCTTGTGTAGTGATAAACAGTCAAGTGTAATAAACGGCGTTTGTTAAGCAGTGAACGACAAAAGGGACACAGTTAAAAAAAAGCCTATTAGTTAGCCTGTTTAGCGGCGCCTAGCTAGCTCCTTCGGGTCTTTTTATTTAATACAACATGTACAGTACATAAATGTTAACGATGTGATCAAACGGCCCTGGCCAGACAATGAGCGATCGTGGCAAAAAGCTATAAAACTTTTATATTTAATTAACACGCTGATAACGTCCATTAATTGCTAGCTAGTGATTTGACACGGGTTGCGATGCACTTGTATGTAGGTGTATAACCTAATGGCGTCTACAGATTTGCTGAATCGTTAATCAGTTGTATCGATCGATTTCGACAAGTCACATGTCAAGCCATGTCAATGTGACGGCAGGATTGCCGAGGCGGGTAACCACTTAAATTTGTGCATAGAACGAATATTTGTACGGTTGACAGATTGTTATTCCGGGTTTGGATGTGTCTGTGTTGCATTTGAAATGTCCAGCTATAATTGTTAGATTAGGTATGCAAAGGATTTAACAATTATATAATATTACCTATACATTATTTTCTAACCAAACTAAATAGGTAACATCTCATATAAATATTACGATGGACGCATGTGGCGGAATGTCGTTCGATGTGGTGGTCTAAGGGGGAGGCCTTCGTTCAGCAGTTGAAGTCTTCTGGCTGATGTTGATAAATATTACGGCTAAGGTAGAAACAACAATAAAAAAGTGAACAACTATCCTAACGAACAGTTAGGCGTCAAAGTACTCCTCCATATCACTGTCAAATGGTAGCGTGCCTAGGTGGCCGCATTACCACGTTGAATGGCAATTAAATGTATGAAATTGGCATAATTATTTAGCTATATTAAAGTTACCTGATCTTAATGCCAACAAATTCAAATCAAATCAATTTATTTGTATAATATAAGTGTTGGTACATTTTCTGTTTTATCATACTTCAATAATTTTTATAGACCCATAACAGTATATTGTGAGATGCAAACATTTATGTATAGACAATTGTATTAAATATTGTTTCATTAATTTACATTGAAAAGGTCTGGTTGTTATATTTTAAAATCACAGAACAGAATAAAATAAAATAAAAATAGAAAAAAATAGAATAAAAAAAAACTATCACCCTAGTTCTAGTAATTTATCTTCTTTACTTATCGACTCACCTAAAATTTCACCTTCGATAAAATTATTAATAGAACAGCTTGTTCTATTTGTAGATATCACGTGTTTATGGTTTGCCGATTGGCTTTCGGCGATATAGCTTGCGGTTTCAATTCCTGCACACAAAATATGGGCAAGGCCCGCAAATAGGTATAGCCTGTAAAAAAAAAAGTTCTAATCACTAATCTCCCATGCACTTGCATGTGAGTGGAATGAAATGAAATAATTTACTTTGCAATTAGAATTTTTCAATCACTTTTACACGTCTTTTTTAAACTAGATGGCGTGTCTGTGAATAAGTCAATATATTTTTTAATTTGACAATTTAATGTGTCTTAATATAGGGTTGAAGACCCAATAATGAACAGACTACTTTCAGGGAGCGTATTTATTATGTCGTATATTATATCTACAAGGAGTATCATACTAATATTTTTATTCTGCAACAGGTTGTATGGATCGAAGCGCTGCGCTCGCTGCAACACTCAGATCTCAGCATCAGAGCTGGTGATGCGCGCTCGGGACCTGGTGTTCCACGTGCACTGCTTCTCCTGCGCGCTATGCAGCACACCTCTGAATAAAGGAGACACCTTCGGCATCAGAGACGCGGCTGTTTATTGCAGGTCAGTTTAATTAAGCTAGCTATAGCATAAGGTTGCTTGGAAGAGATCTCTGATTTTGATTAAGTCGCAGGTAGTACCTACCTGTAAATTTATTTTTATTCCTGTGTCGTGTGTTCGTAATTCTTCTACTTCTAAACGGCTTGATCGATTTTGATGATTGTTTTGTACTTTAGGGGTCACCTAGATAGTTCCTAGCTATAGGTAGTTGGACCCAGTGAGGTGGCGCTGTTGTCAAGATAAAGAAAAGGGCCCGCTAGTGTTTATATGTATTCTTCAAATATTCACATGTATTAAACAAAGGTACATTTGAAAAACTCTGGCTAGGGAATTAACCAAATTAAATATTTGAACCGAAATATTCGGTTCGCTTTAGTTTTGATGCATTTCGAATTTTAATCAAATCGGCTTTACAGTTGTGTTACATAAATGAATAGAACATTAATGCTGTTCGTTATCAAAGTTCTATTTATTTAAGTAAGTAATACCTGTTTCAGTTAATGGAATATATATGTGAACCGAAATTATCGGTTGACTTTGGTTTGAAATGCACTTTTCGTATATCAATTAAATCAGTTTTGTAGTTGTTATGGACAGTAATATAAGTTTATTCATTTATATATTCTAGGTTTATTCTATTTAAAAATAGGTAGATACTATTTTGCAGAAACCGATACTTGATTAAACTTTCCTTCCGCAGGCTGCATTACGAAACCATGCCGGAGTACGGACCGCATAATATGGCCGTGCCGGGGCCTCCGCAGATGTGTCCCGGGCCGTACGCGGGTCCTCCCCCTGGCGCGCATTACCCTCCATACCCTTCCCCCGAGTTCGCTCGGGTGGATTCCGATGTTCCTAAAGGCCCTTTCTTCAACGGATCCACAGCGCCTCCACCCCGGCAAAAAGGACGTCCCCGGAAAAAGAAGCCAAAAGACCAAGAAATCATGTCAGCTAACCTTGGTGAGTCCCAAAAACATACGCAAAGCGAATTCATACAGCGAACTTAATAAAGATTTGAATTATTTAAAATCGTCATCACATTTTGCCATTTTGTCGGCGTTACATCGGACATCGGGCCCACGTTTCGCCGACAAAACGCTAACAATTTTATTAACACATTAAAGTCAAAACCGCACTTACCATCGCCAGATTATCGGAGCGACTTCCCGTGTGTTTGATTTTTAATTTCTTTTTCGAGATACAGAAACCAGTCTTTATCTGGCCAGTTCGGTCGGAGCGACAGGAACTCTTTCTCAAAATTTGAAATTAGTACGTTGCGTGCAGGCCGAGAGGCTGTAAATAAATAAATCTTAACTTTTCGGTGCCGATCCAAATAACGAAAATCAAGCGCAAGTGCTAAGTTGACGTAGAAGTATATATAGTTTAATGAACGTTCATTTACCGCATTATTTTACTTAAAATCCCTCTCGGATCTTGTACCTATTCAATTCAATTCAATTCAAGTTATAGACAATGCCGACGCCATCTAGTTAAAAAAAGACGCGTAAACGTGATAAAAAAATCTTAATTGCAAAATAAATAATTTCATTTCATTTCAACCATAATATAACTTTTGTGTGTTTATTTAATTTTGGTCTTGCCGTAGTCAGCTCTCAGTCTATAGTTCATTTTCCAAAAGTTCCTGACCCGCACCAAACCGCTTATCAATCTGCTTATGGCCTCATGTGAACGACCATATAGAGTGGTAATAGCAAAATATGATTACATTCAGAAATGTTTTGTTTTTGCTTTCATTACGTACTCGCATAGTTATTAATTATAGCCCATAAAAATTGCCTATTTATACGGCTGAACAGCTCCATATTGGAACATTATCGTTACGGCTTATTGGTATGCGGGATTAGCAGAATTTAAGCGGCATGTTGTGTGTTTGTAAAGAATGAAAATTAATCTCCTTTCGTTAAATAATACACTTTATGAATTAAAGTAGGCATATAAACAGTATCAACATTCGGGTGTAACCTGCGTAACTTAATAACAATGGGTAAGTCAGATCCACAAATATTTCTCCATAATTACCCTAGAACCAGTACATTATTTAATTTCCCAACACAAAAACCGCTAAAATCTTTCTTCAAAAACAGCATCAAGCCCTTTTACACGTCAGAATGTATGCCAATTTGGTTGTTAGTGGTCTAAAATCTCTCCTAATGGTCTAAAACACCGCCGGAACCTGTTTCTCACGTGCGTTCGCGCAGTTCGCGTGCTGCAAGTTCATCATACTCTCGCAATTTCAATGAACCGGCCGATCCTCACAAATAGTATTTGTATTCGTACTGTCTATGTACGAAAGCTTAGGGGAACTTTTGGAGGAAAATTCGGGATTAAAATTATTAGAGGAAAAGATTATTGGAGGAAAATTGCTAACGAGTGAGGAAGTTTGTTTTAGAAATAAAATGATTGGTTTCCTTTTATGAAATCCAAATTCAAATAATAGGTAATGTTGATTGTATATACGTATTTGGAACTTACTAATAATTCGTGCAAAACAAAGAGAGTCATGTTGGATTATTATTAAACGCAATGATTAAATTATTTCAGCAAACTTCTAAACTACATATCGCCATTTTTAACGATTTTATACATCTTATCTGGTCGTATTCGTTGCTATACAAAAGATCACACCGATAACAAGCAATCCGTCTTCATATTTGCATAGTCTTTTTTTTCCGCTGTCGTTAATTTACACAAAACAAATGAAGTAACACAGTAGTCACTGAATGTGTACTCATCAGTTATCGTCTATTGTTACAAATATCTAACGATACAGACCTAAAACCCGCCAATTACTCGTATCTATCTAATAGTTGCGGTACAATATCACACACTAATAATAGGCAATCTGTCTTCCTATTTACATAGAATGTCTGATAGCTTTTTTGCGGCAATCGCGAAAAAACTACACAAAATATGGAGTAACACAGAAGTCTGTGAGTGGCGAGTGATTTTTTCTCACCTATTGTCAGAAAACAACAGGCAAGTTCGCGTGATCGCGCAGTATTAACCTCGAATATGTAACATGCATCTAAATAACCTGGTTATAAGTAACCATTATCAAGCAGAGGAAAGCTGGTTTTTGGTTGTATTGTTCACCAGTGAACAATGTGGGAGTTCGGTGTGCATATAAATAAAATTATTTTTCTTTTTATTAAATCATGATCGTTGGTTAAATAGTTAATTAATAAAGAAACACAAAAGCGGTAAAATATCTTTACATATACTTGAATTTCTCACGAATAAGTTGGACAGGCAACCACAATACTGCGTCAAAATTAACAGGAATATCTCGATAAATCGGATCAGCAACTTGCCCCCGTTACTTGCTGGTATTGCCTAACGAACAAGCCACAGACATTTTCAGCCTGAACAGTCGTTACGGTCTCTGCTCTCAGTTGATCATTATAAAGTATAATTTTCAGTCATAAAACAGGCGGGTAATTATATTTTTTATTTCAATATTTCTGTTCTGTACTGGGGTGCCACCCCACGTAACAGAACACCGAAATACGAGGTTCGATTCCCGGTTTATGTACACACATTAATCTTCTGTCGGATGGGGGTGGGCTAGTTATTTTTTATTATAAATTTGTCGGTTATTATCACGGTAATGTTGTGGTGTCGCATTGTTAGCTTCTGGATAAAGGGCCTACGTAATATCAGCGTATGTTGATACACTAGGCGTTTATTGTTCATCCCCTTCTATTGTGAGTATCGTTTTACTGACAATCCTACAACACCCTAATGTTGATTGTTATTGGCGCATCTTGAAACGATAACAGTCACTTTTGTGTCACATTGGGCGTGATTTAAAAATGTTAATAATATTCTTTGGTTCAAACTATAAAAAAAAATTGTTGACAATTTCTACAGCTTATATAAATGAAGTATACCTGTTTCACTTGTAAATAAGCGATATAATGTTGACTCAAAGTAAGTAGAGCATACATTACATAAACTTTTGTTTCTATGTGATTCTGTTTACCTAGATATTAGAAACGAATTGCAACTCTGCCTATGCAATCTATAGAATAATAAGTATCAGGATGATAATATCAATGATGCCTTTGATGATGCCATTCAGTATCAATGATACAGGAGGAGCACTAAGTGGCTGTTACAGTCCACCCCCTACGGCTTTATAACCGACAAGACACGTCAAATTAAGCTACCATCATTAATAACATAATTCATGTATTATTAATAAGACAACTCAGTTTGAATGTATAACACAGAATTATACTCGAATTGAACAACCAATCTATAGTTAAAACAATACTGACCACTCTTAAAACTAGTATTAAGAACGTACTGTAGAACGATCGTAATTGGCTGATGACCTACATATAAGAAAATAATTGGCAGCTAGCATAATTCATTGCCTTTTAAAATAACATTGAACATGTGCAAAATACCGATGTTGAGCATCGCCCAACCGGAGTGCCGAAGCTCGAAAAAAAGTTGTTTCGAAAAAAAGCCGCACGATCTCGACTTTTAATTTAATACGTTTTTAAGGTTCTGTAGTAAAACAAAGGATACTATTTTCGTCATGTCCGTCTGTCCCTTTATTCGTATGTCAAAGCCATTTAATTCAGTCATTACTTTATAAATATGGACAAAATACTTGCTTCTTTATTACTTTCAGATTTAATACAAGCTGAAATAACATCGTTACAAAATGAAATAAGTTTTGTTACGTTTCAGAATTTTACTGAGTACAGAACCCTGTAATGTGCGTGTCCAACTCACTCCTGGCAGGTTTTTTAATTTTCTCTCCACATATAAGGTACACAATTTGCCTAATAGGAGCTAGTCGGCACCTGTCCGCTACAAGATTAAGCGATTACCGCTTACAATGCTGCCGTAGAGAGACACCAATAAATTATATGACACTGTATTGGATATTTTAAATAGTTATAGTGTCCGACTTTAGTAAAGCCTCTTTTTGCTGCGTCCGGCCATTTTCCAGAGTCGGTACAGTTTTTTGCGACCAGTTTTAAAGTGGTCGGGCGACGGTATCAATTATATGGGAACGTAGGTTCGCGTAAGTAAGTAAGTAACCTCGCTACTAACTCACGTATGAAGTGTATTGCTCAAAATTACGGACAGGAATTTTTTGACATGGGTGGTGTTTATGTTTAGATAAATTATAATGATAATAATTAGTAACATATTGCTGGGAGTTATCGTCTTTTTGTTGGGGGCAACATTTCGAGATATTTTCTAAACAATTGAGAATTTGTTGTTGCGTGTAACACGTTACCAAAAGATTACGAGACGACACAGTTGGCCCAGTGATTGAGCAACCGACTGTTGAACTACTTGTTGCATGTTCGATTCCCGCATCAGTAAATTAATCAATATGTATGGCATAGTTAGTTGTTCCGGGTCTAAAAAAAGCTTTTTCTGAAAAAGTTAGCTGTATTCTATTTTATAAATCTATAAAAAATACTACATTATTTATATTTATCGAGATAGAAATACAATAAATAATAAAAAGGAATTTGTTTTAGAACTCCCAGAAGTCCGAAATAGGAAAGGATTACCGTAAAAGTTCTGACTGATTGCTTCACAGCAACACGGGAACATTAACGCTAGCCAGCCACGCGGCAGTAGCCCAACAGTTTTGTGGACTGGAGGCTGCTTTGGCGACATTCTGTTACATAGGCGCCAACTAAATAAACTGAAAATATTTTTGTCTTTCTAAACAGGTGAAATGAAATCAATACCGGAGAATTTTTGAGATATCAATCTGTTATACAATTATAATACGAGTAAATGGCGTTTATAACTTATAAGTTGCATACAGCTACAAATTTCAATTTAATCTTATTGTTGTTTTACTGGTTAGAACGAGACAAAATATATTTTAATTTAGTTCGTGTTTTACGGAAACAGTCAACAATGCGAACTGTAATACCGCAGTATGTTTTGAATTGCCACAGTGTAAAATGATTGAAATTTCGAATCAATGACAATCGACCATTCATACTTGGAAGTTTCATCGAATAAAATTTCATCGTTATTTCAAAAACATAGTACGTTTACTATAAACAATTGTGGAACACTATCATTCGATCGCCGCTGCTCCTCGGCGCGGGCGAGTCGTATCTGATCGAGGTTCCGAGGCACCCAGACTGAACGTGAATAGGGACGCGGAATAGGCACGTAGCGAGACGTGATGCCTTGGATGTCGGAATGTTGGACTTGGTTAGCTTGGCGCGTTGGCGCCAATGTTGGTGTACTTGAAGCTTTTTCTGTGAAAAGTAGGAACTTTAGATTCAGGTTGAAACGGCCAATTTGACGTATAATAAGCAAATCGAATAAATTAACACACCTTTGGGTCGTGGCCGTTGCGCATCGAATTATCCAATAAATAATTCTTACGAGCGGATTTCATAAGGCCACTTTCTCATTAATTTGTCCGTTCGATGTTAGATGGGTATCAGTTCAGGGCACCTACATTTCCTACAACGCACTGAAACAATATTGCGCGGCAATTGAGATAGCGGCCAGCTCTATAATACTGTGTGTAATGCACCTTAAGTAGTGGAGGTATTCTATAACACAAGTAAGTTTTCTATCAATCCCATATTCTCGTTCCCATTTTGTTCACCTAATAAAACTAACGAAAACATTTTATCCACTCCGTTCTAATAAATTCTTCGCGTAATAACAGGCTCGACCATACACACCGGAGGAGGCGACTACACACGACACACCCACACAACACATGGTATCAATGATCTATGTAGCGAGCACCCGTATACGAACATATGAAGGGAAAGGACGTTTTCGCATTAGCCGATAACGACACCGACACGATACCGATATGTCTGCGCTTGAATTGAAAATGTCGGTGTTGGCTACAGCGACGGTAGAGAACGTTTTCACAAAAGCCGATAACGCCAACTATTATATAGCTTATATCGGTATCCATAGAAAGAAAAGTCGTTGACGTTGACGATATAGTTACACCCGTACTGATAGTCGTGGATGTGGAATATCTCCATTTAGTATTTACTAGTACCAATACCAAAAACATTACACTCCTTTTTTGGGCAGTCGTGTAAAAACATCGATAATAATTTACATAAATTTATAACTAACCGCTTTCACACTATGTCGACGCCGCTGATGATCGGTATCGTGTCTATCGTTATCAGTTAATGTGAAAGGACCTAAGTAAAATATATAATATGTAACATGTCTTTTATCCATACTTGGGCTTATATTATTTCAATATACTGTTATCGGTACTTACCTACACGACGTTTTACGGCTTTCAACATTTCAATATCGTATCGGAACCGGTCAATATCGGTGTCGACTGATGTAAATAGGCTTTATATCCTATGTGAGCATAACCTCGTACGTCGGGGCAACACTTACTAGGGTTTCAGCGAAACATCAGGTATTTGCAATTAGTTCCTTTATTTATTCTTTCTCCAGAATATCGTATTCTTAACATATTATTTTTCGAACAAGCTTTTTGGCAGCACGAAAATACTCCGAAATGGCCAGATAGGTAGTAGTCGAACAAAATGTTTGTCAACGTTCGGTAATACTCGGATTAACTCGAGAGCTTTCGGTTAAACTCGGTGATTTCCCCGTCGCTCGCCTTTGCATGGAGATTCAATCGAGTGAGTTATTCCTTAGTACTGAATCGCTTGTCTAATAAATACATAGAGGTCAATGGGCCGATAGCTTAATAATAAATTCAATAGTTAGTGGTCGATTAGGTATGTAGACGCATTAGGACACTAAAGCTTAAAATGGTTTTCGGGACATTCGGGAGTCTTATAGTGACAGTGTCAGCATAAAAAACAAACCTCTCAAAAATACATAAATCGTGTCTAACACGTAATATTTATAAAACACTAGCGACCCGTCCCGGCTTCTTACGGGTGCAATTTAGTAATGAAGGAAAGGAGAAGTGCGCTTAGCAATAAAATTATAAGTACATATGTTTATTTCAAAACTTGTCACATGTGACAGCAGAACTGTCAAATTGAACGTCACATTTTTTTTTGAGGATTACCATACAAATTTCATACTTTTCCGGTAGACTTTCCAATTTCCTTTCATACAAAACTTGTCATGACAATAAGGAAAATGACAAAAAAAAATGCCAAATCGGTTGAGCCGTTCTCAAGTGATCATCTTACATACATGCGGCAATTGATTTTTATTTATATAGATATAGGATCAGATAATTCAAGTTTACGTTTCGAAATGTAGCGTTGAAATAAAAATAAAAATTGGGATATTTTATACAATTTCTGAATTATTTACATTTCCGGTAACATAATATTCTCTATGGACCAAAATAATATTTTTGTCACAACCGTAAGAGACAATTCCTTGAATGAGATTGTAGAAGTCTTATGTACTGAATTTCTTCCTGTATTATTATACAAAATGGCTGCCAAAAAGCTACCTAATTTCTCAAAGTATCCTATATTAAGCCGAAAAACACCATGCCTGACTTGAAGATGCCTTTTTGTAAATAGAAGATTCGGATCATGTCCTAGTTGAGAAGTAAATGATCAGTCGCCAATACCATGTTTTTCTGTTAAGAAGAGATTCAGAGATCAGATATAAGTTGTTGATAAACTGCGGCAGTTAAAAGACACACTACGCATTCTGACTGGGCACCCAAACGCGTTAACAAATCCCGTCGGCACCGGCAGAGCTCAAATTGAGTGGTGCGTTATCTGCCCAAAGCTCTTTGAATGTAATTAACAGATAATAAATACAACCTCAAATTCTTCAAACGATATTCATTGACTTATTTGTTGACTCGACGACACGGTTGGCACAGTGGCTAAGCCATTAGCTTTCTGCGCTACGTGTTGCAGGTTCGATCTCCGCACGGAACAAATATTTGTATGATCTACAGATAGTCGTTTCGGGTCTTGTTTTGTGTGTATGTGACATGTATGTTTGTAAACTGTACCCACGATACAGGAGAAATCATATTGTGGGGCAGTTTTTAAAAGAAAAACAGAAAAAAAAATGACTCATTGACAAATGAATAAATATATCATATAGGTTTCACTGCCCAGGGTCTTATCGCTCTGAACATACTTAGTAATTTATTTGTCAAGGGAAGAAACGTTGATATGAATGGGTTAAAGCCTATTTTTCACACCGTAAAGTACATACTATACCTGTAAACCAAGCCTTATAAATTCATACAGGCGTATCTAATGCATATCTTCAAATACCTTTAATTCAGGTCCTGAAGCGTAGGAAGAAAATCGAACGACACCACACCGAACGGAATAAATATTAAGCAATTTATTTAACAGTCGACCATAGATAAATATGTCATATAATTACGGTTACCTTCCCTAAATATCCGAGAGTAGTGACAATAAATAAGGCGTTAACGGGCGGCCGGTGAAAAAAAAAAACATTTCCTACTACAGTAACGGGAGCGGAGTCATAAGGACCCATCTGCTTGGCTTCACGTGGTGTCACCTTTTTGGAGTTCCTTCGAAATTTAAAACAATTGAAGTAAAGATGAGGCTTTAGTACAAAGGTGACATAATCTGAAATAAACGTTAGAGTAAATATGTAGGTACGTGAAATCGCATGGACATGAAATATAGGTTGACATGTTTTTTTAACAATTACTTTCTGTTGCTTGAAAAAATATTATAAATATTTTTTCAAGAAACAGAAAGCTGAATAGACGCTAATCACATAGTAAGGATATTATTGTAATTATATTTGACGTGTTTTTTTTTTTACAAACAACATGCAGTTTTTTGTTTAGAGAATTTGTTTTTAAAGCTACATCTAGAGTCTTTTTCTTTAGGCACGGAACCCACACATTCGAATCAAAGACGTTCACCTTTTTTCGTCTTTTGTCTTAACTTTTCTACCGAGTGCACCGTGTTATACCGCCATAAATTTTGTATAGCGTCCCTTCCGTGATTTATTTCCCGCCAAAATATGTGACATTTTTTATTTTATTTTTTTAAGTATCGGACATTTCGAGTAGCGTCCACGATCGTTGATAGGGTGGGCGCGTTCCAGCACCGCCGGTAGTTGGTTCAAATACTTTTTACATTTTTTATTTTTCGAAACAAAACGGCTTTTGGAGGTGACTTTATTTTTTTGAATCGTGGCAAAAGACAGTCTGTGTTTCGTTTCTTGGGTTGATTTTCATTTTAGAAAAAGAAAAGTATTTGCCGATTGTAAAGTTAAGGCTTCTGTACGCAGCGGTTTATTTGTTGTGGGTTGGGCACACTTCGATGCCCGTTGGCGTATTATCAGAGTTTTTGGTGATCTTTTCATTTTTTCTTTCTCTTTATCCATAGATACAGCATTAACCTCGACATAATAGTTTGACTGTGTTAAAATGTACTATAAATAATATGTAGGTACTACACATACAAGCAACACATTAAAGATACGGAAACCGCCACTTAAAATCGTAACATTATATTGTAATAAAAATAATAAATAAATCATTCAATTTACAGAAAGTCGTAATGTCATAATGAAATCCGATTGAAATAAACTTTATCAAATATTGTGATGACATTAAAACAAATAGAATATATGCTATTCCAAGGCTTACGAGCTAAGTGCAATATCTGATTATAACGTAAAAATGTATTAAATCACTCGATCTTGAAAGAACACAATTATATTTTATTGCACATTTAAATAAACAATGAAAATGCATGCCAGGCTTTTTATAGGTACGTAAAGTGTTCAGACAATAGGCTTAGCTGTCACAATAGCAAGCAACAAGTATCCGTAGCAATGTTTTTTCAATTTAACTCAATTAATATATATAGTAACCTTTGAACCGCGAAGTTTGCGGCTTACGTGGACCACTTTGTTTATGGACTAGTGCCTTTATTATGTTCATGGTATGCAAATAAAACTTAAAGAAAACTTTTCAAAACTGCTATTGTATTTTTACAGTTTGCAGTGGCGCGTATCAAGAACGGATTTACTTTAAATATCATGTTTCGCCATTATGGTGGACAGCTTGAAAACGTTATGTCCTACGAAGTTTATATTAAACTATGTTTTTCTTTCAACTCCAGGTCAGCATGGAATCCAATTTTATTGTTCAAAGGCAAATTTATATCGATATGAAACATTATTATGTTTTATTACTATTTATATTTACATTCGAAACGTACGAAGTTTATTCAAAATCTTCACGCTAATATTGTGTTTAAAGCCTTTTGCCTATTTCAATTTCTTGGCTGGATGCAAAAGGCGTGTTAAATGTGATTCAAAATGCAAATATAATATTATATTATAATTCGGTTTTAACCGATTATAATCGGTTATAACGATATTTTTATATTTATTTGTATGTCGTAATCGATTAAGGTAAAATATAAATATATTTTATTTCGGATTTAACGCTAACTTTAAATATGTTTATATTGTACGTGTTTTATCTTCACGGTTTCATAGTTTCTGTACCTACATAATCGGTGATGTAGGACATGGTTCCATGTCTATTGATGGATTACGGGCACGTTCAGTGAGCTCATGGTATAAAATGGAGCAATGTACATATGTTGTATAGGAGGCCGGCAATAATTTTCTAAATTGATTTAGGAATGTGGACTGCTGATTACCTTTCCATTTTTAAGACACTAATAGTATTCAAATATCTCGTTACGCCGTCCTAGTGCGTATTGAAATAATGAACGAAACTTAGATTTTAAAAATAGATTATAAAACAATCGCGTAAGACTTCCTGAAAATGTTAATCCTAAAAAACAAACGTTTTTCTCTTTTGTACATTAGGATGAATGCTCGGAGCTACCTTCGATACCGAGCGTGGATATAGAGGTTAAACCTCTTTTCATCACGTTGTATACGTCACTCGCCTAATGTGATATCCGTGTACTTTTTGTTCCCGCCGCTATCTTTACCGGGACATCTGTATCGGTGGCAAGACCAACATTATTGAATCAGTAATTTATAGCTGGGACTTGGGGACGAATTAAGAAATTTTGGTATAAAACTGAGATGTTAGTTGCGCGGTCGGCGTTTTTTGAGAGTTGTTTTTTTCATACTCAATTGGACGTATTAGCTTTTTATTGAGTTACTTCTAGTGTGGTAATCAGAATTTTTATGCAATGCAATTCATTGCTTCGTGTGACTGCGACTGTAGCACGAGAATTAAGCTTTGGTCAGATTTAGCTTAGTATGTAGACAATTTTATCTTACAAGTCTCCTATAATTATTTTTTTTGTATTAAGCAACATCAACGTTATCAATGTTAATAACAGACTAGTTACCTACTATAGATAGCATTTATAATCCGCTACTTATATTTATTTTGTTGTAGATAATACTATCTACATGGAATATCTTAAAATTTACATTTATGTATAACGGTTTAGATACACATGGCTTGGAGTCATGACTTCTCTTCTAAAGAAAGCAAGCGTGAACTGTATAAATTACTAAAATCTAAAAAAAAAAATTGCAAATCTGTCTGTCATTGACATCACGCGTATAATTCTCAGAACTGGTACTAAAGTTGTGCATAATTAAATTACCAAGCGTCATAGATAAAAAAATAGGCATAAAAACAAACGGGCAAGTACATTTTTTACAATTTTCATTCATAATGTTTGCTTTATTTTATAGAAAAAACGGAACGTGGATGTTTTTTTTTTGCTTTAACCCATTGCGGTCAGTCACTTATATTTTTTTCTATTTTCATTTTATTAAAACAATTTTATTTCGTTAATTTATGCCAACATATAAAAATACATTCGTGGATACATTAAAAGCAATGTGCTCATAAAATTTTTGTTTAGCCCGTAGGGTGCCATGTTCATGATGTTCAATAGTGACGCGATGATTTTTTATCGATGAAATTTTATTAGTGTCGATGTATAAAACTTCTCAAGAAAATTAAGTCATAAAATTAGTGTATTCCTCGTATAGTACACGATTTTGAGCACATTTTCGATCGGTACACTTTTATGCCGTTTTCGGTACACGACTTGAGCCATTAAAAGAATCTATAAAATAATTTATTAAAGTAATAAATGCACAAGTAAGCCAACAATAGGTTACTCTTTTCACAAGTTCTTTTTTTTAATATTTGTCATTTATAAACATGTGGACAGTAAGTCTCGTACTTAATTTGACACCTTAGTTCATCTATTAGTTGATTTCGTCTTTATAAATATATGTACTATTTAAGCTTCATTATCAAATCATTCAATGATCTCATTTCATAAGTATTTGGAGCAATTCAATATTAAAAAAAGAAAAGTCAAAGGATTCACAATAATATTTACTACACACAATACCGTCCGTTCCAACATATAAAATTATTGCAAATATAAAGAAAAAACAAATAGAAATTTCTAAAACATGCTCTTCACTAACTCATAAACATTTTAATATTTCGTCGTGGTATCAATGTACGTTTGATATCTATCGTTTCGATATAACTCCAACGTTTTAAGTACTAATAACATGAGACGTGCTCTGTTGCATGATATAGTGTCCCCGGTAGCACCCCCCGTCGCTATGTTATGCGATACGACACATAATGCCGAAATTAATAATTTTACATTTTTAATCGCGTCGACGACTCGAAAAAATCTTTTACTGAACAAGATTCCTATCTTTATATAGACTTTCTCGATGCAGAACCAACTTTAAGGTCAGTAATGCAAGGTATGTTATTTATTATTGTATTTTATACGTAAATAAGTTTGTTTGCTAAATCGTACGAGTGAGAATATCATCAGTGTAAGGAATGAAAGCATACGATTCTTGTTTATGTGTTTCTTTCATTTTAAACAATTCGCTTTTGTTTATATTAAATTAAAATAATCAATTCATATATGTTTCAGTTTCTTTTTATTAGTGTTGCACAATTTAAGAACTTATCAATAAACTAATTAGCATGTTATACTGCAAAGATAATCAATCTGTTTTGCTGTTTTGTTTTTCTTCTTTTGGGATATTCTGAGTTTGATAGATTAACAAAGGATTTTTTGCCCATTCTTCTCTAAAGGGTTAGTTCACCACTTTGCAATAGGACTACTATCGTCTAAAAAGTAATTAACTTACAAAATAATCTTATTTAATAAAACAATGATTTCGTCATAAAGAAACATATATTACTATTATTAGCGCGGTCAACCACTAAGGCGTTTCGTTTTTGCTATTACAAAAAAATGTGGCCACCGGACGAAGTGTTATCGTTAAGGAAATCTATTTTTTTTCCTTTCGGCCTTAAAAACATGAATGGTACGTACGATTTATGATATCACAATTCTTTTTATAACCCACCCAATGTTTTTTTTTTAGTTTTTTTCGCCCCGCGCCTTATCTCCACAATTTTGTGTCTCAATCTATTAATAACGTCTTCTTTTAAGACGCGACGTTTTGTGTCGATGTCTATCGATAGCTGACGTGTCAGATGGTACATCACTAGATTCGTTTAGTGATTGGTCAGATTTATGTGTCGAGATAGTTATTGTTTTAATATGTGCGTGATTTTTTACTTTTCTCTTCAAATAATGTAATCACGTAACCTTTATTTTAATGGTAAGTTCCAAATTCGCTCTTTATTAGAGCCCATTATTAATATGTAAACTCGACGTTACTGTAGGTATGACACAACACGCTACAATAAAGATTTGACGAGTCCACGAGTGACGAGACATGAGATCGTACCCTGGACAATCGGCCTCGACACCACCATTGCTGATTGGCTAATCTTTCCACTACGGCATGAGCGATTCCCACGTGACAGCTTGTGCCGACTCGACAGAAAAAGACTAATGACGGATTATACTGCTTCTGAAGAACTTATGTTTACACTAGTAAAATGTAGGCAGCAATTGTAACGGAGCTAATAATACAACGTCTATGAAAATAATTATGTCATATATGTAGTATTGAGAAACGTTTTCACCGTTGTTAGGTTATTTTAAGCTGCTTACATTTTATTTTCATCTCGTTGTCAAGTCTTAGATTCTTCGCTTAGATTTTTGTGCATAAATTATAACATACTGTTTCCCTCACATCTGAAAACGTATAAAAAATTCTCATGTCTCACTTTCTGTTTGCGGAGACCGTATCATCAACTTGGCGCACGAAAGCCTCAGGCGATGTTGTAGCAACCAGCATGCTTTGATCTTCCTTGTCTCCTTTAATATGCCATTTTTAGGGCACAAGGTAGTGTTTACATAGTTTTTGAGAGGTCTTAGTTGTTTGGTTGCTGTTATCAGAGGTTGCGGAGTAAATCATGTCGAGTAAACACAGGACGGGCGTCAAAGCTGCGCATCGCACGATCAGTGTGAATTGTGTGTTTTTAAGTTCGCTCTCCTTACGCCCTACGAGAAAGGCAGAATTTTAAATGTTGATGGAATTTGGAATACCTACTTTGTAAAAGCTTAAAATATAAATGGTGACACCCAAATATTTTTAATATTTCTTGGTTCTTTATTTCCTAATTGCAGAATACTGTGACAAAAAAAGTTAAAACAAATTAATAAAGAGATATGAGGAAATCATCGAAATGTTGAATTCGTTACCGTCAAAATTGTATGTCTACAAGAATCGATAAAAAGAATTTACGGACATAACAAAAAATATTATATTTTAACTCCAGACATAATTATTACAGTTTGCATTTACAAAATCGAACATTCTCTGCGGTGCGTTCGAGAACGCGGTTCGTTTTACGTATCGGTCGCGCCCATTATATCGCGCCAACGGGCCACCGCATAATTACTTACACGCTAATTGTTCGGGCTTTGGAACGCACACTTGCGGTTTAAAAAACAAATAAAATTACAATTTTTGAATCTGGAATAGGTACTGAACTTTGAATATTATTTGTTTGAATGTAAATAAAGTTTGATAGCAATGTTTTCGTGATCAGGTTCTTGGTCAATAATGCTTAGTGCTGTTATGTCGTTTGAATACGATTATCCAGCCAATGCATTTTAGGGATCCTTGATGAATGAAACTTAAATAAAAAAAGAACTGGTATTCCAAAATAATTACACTTTGTTGTTTCTTACCGTATACGCATTATTATCGATAGCCAAGGAAGGTTTTTTATATTTTATTGGTTTTGGTTACCTATGTGATTTGTGGGAGAAATGCCCTTCGGACATTTTGATAGTTATTTGTAAATATAGATTTTTAAGGTTCAAAACAAGTAAAACAAATTCGCTACTAAAATTTTAATGGATTTGTGATATATTAATTGTAAATAATGTATTGCTATTAACATTTTTTTTCAATAAAATTATTAAAAATAGAATACAAACTCAAAAGAAAAGTGAAAAAAGAAAAAAAGTTTTATAACATACTTTTATGGTACATTTATTATTGTTTACGTCACCACCTACGCCAAGTAGGTACTACTTTTAATTCGGTTAATTAAAAAAAAACTCCAGTAATTCATTTTACACGTGACTTGACTTCATTATAGTAAAAATACAGTATGCAATTAATAAAATAATATTGGGAGTTTTATAAAAGAATATGAAAACCAAAAGGGAATTCATAAAACAGAGTAAACATTTGAAGTTCAATTTAAAGAGGCACTTTTAGTTCAGTTTCATGCAATCAATAACACACTTTCACTTTAAAAATTTTTAGTTACACTTTATTTATAACGGCTATAACAAGCAAAGAAAGCAGTTATAATAAGATCTATCTTTAGAAATAAGTTCACGAGTGCGTTATAATTATATTTTTCTCTAAAGATAGAGTCATTATTACGGTCACGTTTGATTGTGAGTTCTAAAAGGAGTTTGAGGAAAAAATATAATTAAAAATAAACCTTCATGCGTCAAGTATATGCGATAAAATTGGCTTTTGATAGGTTTATGAGGAATAGTATTTATGTGTTCAAGTACATATATTATTATATAGGTAAATATAGGTACTTGTGACTGTTCGTGTTTTATTTATTCAGCGCTAAAATAGTTACGCCATCGTTCTTTGTGGTAGCAGAAATTCTTGACTAATTGTCACTTGTCACTTTGGTATCAAACTTCACCAAAAACAAAGTATATCAATGTACGATGCTGAAATACTTCGGCAAGGGAATGTCAGCGTAACTCCGGATTAGATTATACGAAAATCGAGTCCATGTTGTTGGTGTTAACGCTTAAATTATTCAGCATCAATCACACATCGATTTTCAGTATCACTCAGCAAAATACCGTTTCAATTATTCGGAATGCATTGCCAAATTGCCGAATGTCGAGTTTATACTGGTTTTCAACCGCTGTCCGATACCCTTAACCGCAAATCTCAAAGCGTTTCTGTAAACATCGCAGTAAGTTTCGGTTTATTTATTAGCAGCATTTATCGGTCGTTAAAACGAAGTCGCGGCACCGTGCCGACTCCGTCACGGGGACGTCACGGTTCGTATTGTAACGGAAAACAATGCGGCGTGCGTGTTACGATCGATTTATGACCGTAGGCATGCCATGCGTGCGGATTTCGAACGGACCCGTTTCGAAGCTGGACTTAAGTCCGCGCGCGAATTTTGAATTAAGAACCCTGAGAACTTTAAGTTTCGGATTTAATTTTTGACACTCTGTTTATAAAAGGCTATGGAAGTAGTTCTGATGGTTTGGATTTCAACGTTTGTTTGTTTAGTAACTATTGGCTTAGGTGTTAGGTAGATATAGGTATTAGGTAGAAATATGTAACAGCAAGTTTTTTGTTCACTGCTACAGTAGAAATAAAAGCTTTTACATATTAACTTTCTTCTCATTTGTAGGATACAAATTTTAAAACGCTCTGATTTTATAAAATCTAATAGATCGTACAAAACGCTAATTCCTAGCTTTAACGTTCAATATATGATATCCACCACTGTTAAAATAAATTTGTGTATTTGGTATTTTCATTTCACTTGCCGACTGTGCTCGGTTTAATCCGAGTTCCTGGAATAAAAATATATGTACATATTAACTAATACAATCAAAGCAAATAATTTTATATTATGATTACAATTTGTGACGTTCTTGAGCATAAAATATTCAGAATAAGAATAGGATAGGGTTACTTTTAAATCGAATGGTTCGGGAGATTTTTATCTAATCTAGGAAAAGGCGTATTAAAAATATGGTCAATACAATCCGGGGCGTCTCAGAGTAAAATTGTCATCGAACTCTTTATTAATTAAACAGGATCCCGCCAGCCTTGCGCATAAATTCACGTAAAATATGCCTATGAAATGTAAACATTTTATATATTTTTACATACATTATTATCTTTATAGCCGTTTACGACCGTAATACAGACAATAACAATTAACATAATTAAATATAAACATGTAAATATTGGCATTATCATGCAATGTGCAGATATAAAACAAATTACGATAATTCGGTAAATTGATAATTGCCGATCGGGTTCTTAAGTAGATGCAATGTTGTTTTTGCGAATTTTGCGATGCGAATGTGACTTTAGTGTTGTTGATAAGCTGTTTATAATAATTGTTCTTGTGATTATTGCTAGAGCTAACAATTTGGTGTACTAACATTATTCTTGTTCGATGTAATGATGCTTTAATTATTTTCTAGTCACCATGAGTAGAAAATTAAATAAGTATCAAAGATTTCCCTTTATATTCTTTTTATCAATTCTTCTTTTCTATTATTTGATGTCTCACCTAAATCCTGATACTTACGCCTCACAAAATAATGGTAGTACCAAAAATGCAGCATTTAGCAGTGTGACTGTCGTTCTTCAATCAGATCTGAACCCTGACTATTTGGAGATGGGATTCCGCGGCGGTGCTGGACTGGGGTCAACGTCGCGCACCAAGCGCATGCGCACCAGCTTCAAACACCACCAGCTCCGCACCATGAAATCCTACTTCGCGATCAACCACAACCCAGATGCTAAAGACCTGAAGCAACTCAGCCAGAAGACTGGATTACCCAAAAGGGTGCTTCAGGTAATAACATGTTTTTATTGCGGTCTTGTGATCCAAAATGTTGATTATTATGATGACGTAATGTCCTTTTCGAGTCAACTTTGCCAAGTCAGCGCTAATCGAAAAGTAAGTATGAATACACATCGCAAACCTTATTTTTGCTTTTTGAAACACTTGAGCTGTGAACATGGATGACACAACAAAAAATCTCCTTCACAAAAATACATAGTATGTTAGCTAACTCAAGATCTAAATCGAAGATGAAAATATTTCATTAATTATTTTTCTCTAAAAAGTATTTACTGCCTAACGTGATATCGAAAGTATCGAATAGCATAGTATTTATTTTATATTCTGTGGTTAGAAAACAAATCCCGAGGTGTTATTTCACGCGTAGGTAGCGGCCTCATTAGCATACTGATCAAGACGTTAGAATATGCTTGACTATGATTACCACCAATATTACTGATAAGATATGCGCCTCAGAATGTTCAAGTCTACAGTTATCACTGTTTCGAACATGGGTGTAGATTTTTATAAAAATAAAGCTATGCACATAACACCGGTAGTTGACCTGTGTGTGTACCTAATCATGTCGATTCTAAGATTTACTTCAAGTAAGTTCATGTATAGGCCATACAAGTGTCGCTAGTAACGTACCTTAATCCTATCCTATCTTACTAATATTATAAATGTGAAAGTTCGTGAGGATGGATGAATGGATGGATGGATCTTTGTTACTCATTCACGCCAGAACGACTGAACGGATCTGGATGAAATTTGGCACAGAGATAGATTGTAGTCTGGAATAGCACATAGGCTACTTTTTATCCCGGGAAAATGTACGGATTAGTAAACCATGCGGGCGAAGCCGCGGGCGGAAGCTATTTGCGTATGAAGACAACGGTAACAAAAAGAAAATAAAAGGCCCCCAGTCTTTAACGCTTTAGGAATTAACAAATAAAGTAAGATATTAAAATGAGGTGCGGGCATGAAATGTCTTTGTATTTTATTATTATCAATCAATGTACAAAAGCAGTGTAAAGTTGCCATTAGTCTCAAATGTTAAACTTTAATCGTTCGTTTATTAAAATTAAGTACTTAAACTACACCAAACTCCGACGGACGAGACCTATAGGCGTGAATAACATTACGATTTTGGGATTAATCAACATATTTTAATGAAATTTAACGTTATAGCTGTATAAAGTGGAACATTACCAAAATCGTTAGTTTTAAGTGCATTTATTTAGATAAAAAGCTTTGAAAAATATTTAAAACATCATTTTAAACCTCGTTCAACACATTGACGGAAAATACCGTAATTTTAATATGTTTAATTGACACACAAAAATAATTTTAATCTTCATTAAACGTCAAATTGACACGGTACAAGTTATGTACACATGTAAGGTGCTAGTATGTGAGTTACATACAGCAGTGAGTCAAACCAGAACTCAAGTGTGTCAAACGCATAAAATAAGTCTTAAACAAACCGGTAGTTGAAAGCTAATGCGAATTTAATGTAGTCCCGATACCGCGTCGCTTTGCACAGTATCGACTTATCAACATTTTGCATTGCGAATGTTTTATAAAGTTGAATTTTATTTATTCGTTTTCGTCATTCGTTTTTTTATCATCACTCGTTTTGACGGCTGACGAGTGGTATAATCGGTTTGTTTTAATTTATAAATTGATAAAGGTAGCACAACAAACTTTAAAATTGAAAATAATTTCAAATTCTGTCATTTTTATTTAATGATCTTATTTTTGTAAAATTAATGTTTCTTCCAGTAAATTACTGTATTTTTGACAGGAAAACGGTAAGTATAAGACAAAGCTTTAAAATAAGATGTCCGTGATCTACCACCGGACATGGATGTCAACATGATTGGCTTCACAGAAATGGCGTGTTGCAAGCTAAAAATTGCACTTCTCTTCTCGTAATGGTAATTGTGGCGTTATTATTGACCGCCATAATCAGTGTTCGCAGGTACGTCGGGAATTTTGTGAAATCGAACACCAAACTAGTGTACCAAAGTGAAAGGTAGATGTCGATTGAATGATCAAAAGTATAATTTTGCGGTATACGCTCGAGTCGAAGATAAATGTGAGTATTTTTTCTTTTGAATCGTGAGTACTGAGGTACTTTAGCAAGCAGTTTTTTAATTATCGACTTTTTAATGACGTTCCTGAAAATGAGTAAACATGCTGTATTGTCACTAAGTGTATTCTTACGTTAATATTTATCAAGTATTTTATTCAGTACAAAATAATTACTTGTACCTTTAATGTAGAGCCAATGTCGATAAGAACTGCAACTTGAGTGCATCAATGAGATAATTGAAAATAATAATGTAGTTAATATTTATATAAGTAGTTGCCAGAAAAATACAAGATTTCAAATACTATTATTTTTCTTCGTCGTCTGTGTAAGCGATCTGAGAATCACATTCCTTATAACTCACGTATGTTCAAACACAGAATGTTCTGTGTCCCGCCTTTGAAGGTATCTTCTAACTGAAAGTACACACATCGGCTCGTCTTCGCATTTAACACTGTATATTGCATTTAATTTGTTTGCTATAAGCGGCACTTTAATGTAGGGCTCGGCAAAGCGCTACCCTTTGTTCCCGTAATTACTGGAGTAACTCAAAAAAGGTTGAGTAACACGTGCGCTTCTGACGTCATAGGTTGAGGATTTAATTTGTTCATTTCATATGTACGTAAACTAAAAATAGTATGCGGGAATATTTTAGGACCTTTCATTATTGTTCATACGTTTATTTGTGATTCTAACAACAATATGGATGTAAAATCCGAAATAAAATGATTATATATTATAATCATTTGATCAGTAGTAGCATCTGAAAGGGCGAAAGCGCATGTAAGGACAGGAGGGGGTAACTTTTATTCTCTTACATATGATATTGTTGTAGTTATTAAATTAATAATTAAAAAACTGTAGTGTAGCGTCTTTGATTGAATAACGCAGACGATCAAACTTAAAAGTTTCGAGAAAGAAAAACATAAATAATATTATCGGAGATTCAAAAAATAAATCTCTAATTAGTAGGTATGTAGGTAATTTGACACCTAATACTACTCTTTAAACACAATCAAAGCAAACTTAGCATACATCTAGAAGTGTTCGCCGGCCCTGTAGATGCAAGCCAATAATTCAATAATTGAATATGATAGGAGGATTAAATGCGGATGTATTATAATGTAGATATTATCCTCTTTTTGTATCGTATTCTTACAAGAATATATTCATACTCAGTTTTAGGCACCGATCTATAAAATTGACATCTGGTTTTAACATTTCTAGAAAAGAAAAGTATCCATTCCATATAGAAGAGGAACTATCCCCTGGCAAGAGTCAAGCAAAAATAATGAGAATAAGACAGAAATATTCTGAATAGCAACTTGAATATTATACTACTACGCTACGGATGCTACGGATATTTATTTCGAATATTTGACTATCATTGTGTCTACATGATACTTTTCTTGCTTATTCAACGCAGCTTGATCTAAATTGGAATAAATTAAACAGGTTTTATTTCTGACACGCATGAGTTTCCAAAACTTTAGGTACTTCAAAACGGGACTCTTCGTGAAAATATACGTTGCGTGGCTTTTCCTTCTCACAATTCCACCAAAATGGACATTATGTTGCGTTACACTAACTCAAAGACAGACAATAGCACATTACCACCAGAAACTGACTTTCCCAAAGTTTAGCAGAACTTAAGTTTAAAGGATACATACGCAAAAGAGTTAAATACATTGAAGTTATGCGATCTTTTAGTTATGAACGTGGACCCCATAAAAATTGTAAGGGCTACCAAATCTTTTGTTACTCGCAGGCTGTACCTATATAGCAACCTGTCTTTATCGTAGCCGACCCGAACCCGATATCTGCAGCATAAATAAATCCGCCAACCAATTATGCGAAGGACCCCCCTTACCCCTTGAATATTGATCGAGATTTTTTCCGGCAAAAACCTTTCGACTCGACGTCGTCGCCATATTGTGAAGATAATATCTTGTTCGTTTTTGCGCCCCGACGCACTTTTGGCTGTACGCTGCTGCAGACAAGCCTTTAGTTTTACGTTTTTAAATCCCAAGATTATCGCTTTAAGATCTGTTTTGTTTTTGTTCGATAGGATTTCGGCTGTGAAGCTTCTTTCTCAATTGTTTCTTTTACCCAAAAATGCGCATCAAACTAGTAGTAAATCACATTACATCGAATTCCAAATGAAGAATAAGAATCGGAAATTCATTTCAAAATTTTTAATTAAGCGTTCAAATTACTAGACTAGGTCACATTCGTTTTATGATACCGCCATATCGAGAGGCTTATTCACTCGCTTGTTCAATTGACGTACCCCAAAGGTCTTTACAACTCAATTCAATCACAAGAAACGCTATCAAAGAATTATAGGCACCATAAAACCCATAAAAACCGCTGTCGATGCCGCAATACCGCAGCATAAAAAGCTAAGCATTTTCAGCTATCCCTAAATAAAACACGACACGAGGGGCTGAAACCAAAAGATTTATGTCTCTCACCTCTCAAGTTATTTACGAGAATTACGAGACTAATTGCTTTTGATCACGATTTTGAATCTTATTGCTTTACGAATAAGAGTGTGGAACAATTAAAGTTTGCATAGACCTCAAAGGCTGGCGTTTCAGTCCGCGTTTGGAGGAGAGATCCAACGGATTGGAGAGTTGCCCCTCACTTTAGCCGCTTTCTATGTTCGTGTGGCGTTTGCCGCGTGGCTGCCGCGCACTTGAGGCTTCAGCCTAAAGAGTATTGCGTTCTATAACGTGGCCTTTGAACGGCCGTCCTGAATGCCGTCTGTTTTATACACCTTATGCTGAAAGCATTACTCTCGACGTCCTTGCATATGCTAGTACGAAAATAAACTGATCCGTTTGTTTGCAGCCATTGACTTGCAACGAATGATTCCAATTCCTAAATATTGCTCTTATTCCTTTTATTTGGACCAGGCAAATCATGCAGGAAATATCCTATTCCCAAAATGATGATAAAATTTATATTCCGTATAATATTTTACATCATTTTGGGAATGATATGGAAAATATTATAATAAATAAATTCAGGTAAGCAACAGGAATTTCCTTATTTAAATGATGTAGAATGAAAATAATAATTGTTATGAGAGACGTCCGTCAATCTGTTATTTCGGACGTTAATTATTTCTCGTCTACCGTCGCTTTCAAAGTTTTCTTATAGGTAAATTGGGTACGCAGAATCGTTTTTTAATATGGTTGTTAATAATTGGTGGTCGATGAAAACTGAAAGACGTTCAGAATTCCAAAGTACTTATAAAATGTACTTTTTAAACGGCAATTCAGAACAGGTGCGATGCCTGGCGTCTAATTGCCTCGGGCGCCCCCATAATATATAGACGCACTGTCACCCGAACCGCGGCGCAGGCGCATTTAGAACAAACCACGCCATATATCTCTCCTTGCGTCCGCAATTACGTGATTTGTCACTCCACTCTCTTTTTTTTTCTTCTTCCATTCTGAAAAATGACTCGAGTTCAACTGTTCAAGTAGCACAGACGTAATTAGTTGGCTGAAAAAGTGCCTTTGCCTGTTAACTTTATTGTGCGATCAATTCACATAGCTACTGTGTTTAATCGACTATTAAATTTATCTCACTCGATTAATTAGTTGATTTCCAATAAGGGCAATCATTGGTTAATTCTCGTTTAAACGTGTTCTGTGCGTGGTTGTACTGCAGTTTTTTGTGCTATATTTTGGTTTTAAAATATTCTTTTGTATTAAAATTTGTATTCTCGAAATCCGTTTGAATAAATACTTTTAAACCTCGATGGCATTTTAGGTTTAGCTCATCAAATTAAAATTAGCTTTAGCTTGTTATTTATTTTAGATTCCGATTTCATTGTAGCTTCAACACACTTTAAAGAGATAAAACTGTACGAAAAAGCAAAACATCTAGTGATATACAACGTTCCTTCTTCCCGGTCTCACAAAAATTAATTACGGGTTGCTATTTTTAAAACGTTTTCATGCCATGATTTCGAACACTATAAAGATGCCTCTTAACGGCACACAAATATTCCGGCCAAAGGCGATGGCTCACAACCCTCGCAATTAGTATCGGATGGTCACACCTTGACGTTTGGCCGCGTATAATTTTACTTTCTAAGTACATTTTGTGACAATAATAAACGGATCCCCACATTCAACACTAAACTTTATTACATCGTATTAAAGTTAAAAATTCCACATACAAATAAGATCAAATCAAACAGTCTAGTAATTAGTACAGGCGCGCTCAGCGACGCTCCGTTGGGCAGATAATTTCCGCTGTACGTTCAAAAGACGTCCATTTGTCATTTGGTCGCGCGAAGTCGCACAGAGCGGACGTGCTTCTCCCTACTTAATTTATTCAAATATTATTTATTTAAGGAAAACGGGACTATTAATCACATTTCTACAGTTTTTATTTACATACGGGGAACGTTGTTCGCTTTGATCGTTCAGACATTTATAAGAGGTCCTTATGCAGTGTTTTTTCGGTTTATATAGAGCATAATTAAATTGGGCATCAATTTACAAATTATATCGCTTGGTTGTGTAATTAGATCGGTGTGATGTTTGATATTGTTCGTTTAAATTTAATTAAACCTAATTTGTGTGCCATCATTAGTATAAAATTGGACGGTACTTTCATAACTATTCGATTGGGGTTTTGAATTAACACTCTGTATAATTACGGCATTTCATGTAAAATTACCACCTACTAATGGTTTTTCAATATTTGTTACACTATGGTGTGATTTGCGTCGTTCTTAGGTTTCTTTGTGCGTGATTCTAATTTGTATATTTATGTCTCTATCGAAGTTAACACATCGGAAGAAATTCAAATTAGATTTTATAAATATGAACATCTTACTACTACTATGTCACGAAACTCCGTTAGTTTCGTATTTACCGCAGTTATTGTATTCTCCTGCGCATATCGCCATATTCGCGTCTTTACGGTGCCTGCTCGACTACTGGCTTTAATCGTATTGCAAATTTCAATACTCAATTTGAATGTCAATTTCCTATTCCTGCCAATTAACTCGCACACAAAGCGACTGAAATAGTAACATGTTGCGTATTTACAAACATCACAGTTAATAAACCTACATCTCAACAATTTCTGAAGGCAGCTGTTAGTCATGTAATGTTCCCGATTTTTTTTATCACAAATGCGTTGCAATTATTGCTAGTTCAGTATTAGAAACATCTGGCCTCACAAACTATAAAGAACATATTGCTCACATTAATATTAAAACAACTTAAACATTATCATCCTGTTATGTGTTGTGACAAAATGACTTAATTTGCGTTTGCTATTCAATTACCTGCACAGTGTTGGGGCATGAAATGCGTGCAATCAGTCATGATTAGTGCGCGCTCACACGGTGCAACCGTGCCAATAAATTGTGGCAACAAGTTTTGACTGATAGTGCAGGTCAGTACGTTCAGATCATCAGATTAATGAAAAAGCCTTGACAAACATGAAATTTGAAATACAATACAATGTGATATTTTTTTTTTTCAAATGCCAGAATGTCTTCCGTTTTTATTATGTTGTACTGATGACCGCTGCGTCGTGTAAGCCCACACTTAATGTGCACCAATTTTGTCTCGTTTGTTCTAGTTGGGTGCGCGGGGGCAATTTGCGAGCATCGCCGCGTTGGTGTCATTGCATAGTGGTTGGAGTAATGAGCTATGACGCCGAATGAGACGTTAAATCGGCTAGGGGTCCCCACCCCTAGCCGATTTAACGTCTAATTATTGTGCCAGTTGTGCAATGATTATGTATCAGTTGGAATTTATTGTATTGCCATGCCAATTCCGTGTTAGCAACAAGTGGTTCTTTCTCTAAAGAATAATGAAGTGAGGTAAACAAATAAGATTCAATTTTGTAGCGTCGCTTTGTGTGAGTTCATACTTATGACACAATATATTGTTTAAATAAATTATTAATGTAGTTGTAATTACATAATATTGTAGCGGTTATTACTCGAGGACAAAACTTATCCGTATCAGGTACTATAAAAATAATATTCAATATATTTTTTTGATGTTCTTCTTACGATTGACTCTGGTTATAGACGTATGTTGTCAATGAAAAGTCGTTCAAAGCGTCAATGAACTAATCTCAAACGATCAGTCTCAAAATATCTCGAGTATTCAACACTCGCGTCAATATTATTTAACATTTCGACACAAGAATCGAACTGCTATCTACAAATGGGTTCGCCAACCAAAGCAGGAGTTATAAATACTATTCAAGATCATTCAGTCAATGTCTGGCGTCAGCTACCGTCGAGACGGTAGATCGTATCTGAATGACAAATAGTGTTACTGTTGTATCCCTAGCATTTAGTTGGTGCAACGATATATTAGTGAGCTCTTAACTGTCTTGTGGATATATAAAAAAAAGTATCGGTACCAGCAGAGTCAGTGTAGAATCCAGTCCAAGGTTCGGCTGTAGCTGAACTAGTAGATAGTCCATGAGGCTGCCTGTAACTACATGTAGTGTAATCAACTTTGAACTCTCTTTTATTTACACTGTCGTTTATCGATGCCATTCTTGAGAGTTCCAATTTTTCGTAGTCGTTTGTAAGAAATGTGGAAATCATCGCGTTGATTGTAGAAATGTATCTATACGCCGTATTACAAAATATAAAAATCATTACAATGTAAGGGAATATATGTAAGGACGAATATAATTTTGAATTCACATTCTGTTTCTCTACACTAATAAATAACATCATATAAATTGAGACAAAGTTTGTGATGTCATAAATTTTGTAGCAACAAGATTATATTGTATTATTCGCGCAAAATACAGCTCAATCTCGCACTTGACATCAATATATCTCGAAAAACTGACAATTCAATTTTTCATTTAACATATATCATTCAGTCATTTCGAAAGTGAAATAAAAAAAAACATAAATAAAAAATAACATAAATAAAAAAAATAACGTTAACACTCGACCGCTGAAAAATTACTCGCATGAATATTTTCAAGTGTCTTAAAGTGTTGATCGGTGATGCGAAACTGAGTCGTAAGTTTTGTTTGCTAGAAGTTATTTTTGGTTGGTGGATGTGCGTGACGGTATAACTAATGATGTGTCCGAGGCAGTGCTTATTTATTCGAAATGTGAGCGAGAATAGCGTGTCGTGTGTTTTTGGCCTTTGCCTCGTGTACGTACGTGATAGAGATTGTACTACGTTTCGTCTAGTTATCTCCGCGAATTATTATTATTTAGTTGTATTTTGCATGTGAAATCTCCGATTTTGTTTCATCTTGACTCATCTTGAGTAGTGCTGAGAACATAATCGGAGTTTTTTTATGAACAAAACAGGAGAAATTGGAATTACAAAATGCTAAAGTTCTACCTAAAAGTTGATTAAATTGCGCTTATAGTCCTATCATTTGTAATGTGCGTTAAAAATATGTTTAAATAATATTGAAAACTCATCATGAAAAAGAAACGTAAAACATTTACAGCATTAAATCTGTAACATTTCTCAGATCTTTCAAAACTTGGCTGTAAAGTATTTAAATTTTCAATTCGAAAGTGTAATCCGTACTTGCGTTTAACTAAAATCCATTTGAGGCGGCTTACAGACACTTTGGTTTGGCGTTCATTAAAATTATTTATACAAGTAAATAAAATTGGAGTGTTTGTTTGTAATATCAAAATAACAGTTTTTTTTTACTAAATGCATATGAAAGTATATAATGTATTATAAAAAAACTGTCTGTCTGTTTGTTCCGGCTAATCTCTGAAACAGCTGGACCAATTTTGATGGGACTTTCAGTAGCAGAAAGATAGCTGATGTTTTTATTTTAGAAAAAGAAATAGAGTTTCGCGAATAAAGAATTAAAACTCGTGAAATTGTTTTGCTGCTTCTGCTTTTTGATCGGTAAAAATGCACGGTTTGGTAATCCACCCGGACGAAACCGCGGGTGGATGCTAGTTATAAGATAAAAACCATCATGATGATCAGAGGACTCTGGATTTGGCTTCTTATTGCTGGTTCTGGTGTTATTTCTTTTATAGTTGCGCATGCCGCCGTCTTGGAAAGATTTTCTAGTCAGTACATAGTTAGCCTGACTGCCCAAGGTGCGTATGACAAACATAGGTATGTAACTCTAACTCGGAGAGACTCTTTGTATAAAGTATAATACATCAGAATTATCCTAAAATTCAAAGCAGAATATTATTTTCATCTCCGAATCACTTACCTAGGTATCTATGTAAAAATTATTACCTACTCGTAAGTAAAATAAAATCCCTATAAGAATTTCATCGTAATTTGCGTAAACGGTGAAGGAAAATATCGTGAGCAAAATCTAAGATCCATCATCACTTAGCAATGGGTTGTATTATTAAAGTTAAAGAGACATTATATTATAATCATAATTATTACACATCACTATAATTATACGAGCAATATTTATATATATAAATATTTGTTTGTTTGTAATCGCGTCCTCGAAAACGGCTCTAACGATTTCGATGAAATTTATAATAGTTACCTATGAGGTTTTTCGGGTTGAAAAATCAGTCAACCTAGGTCTTATCTGTCGAAACATTCGTTATCACAAAAATGTATTACTATACCTCAATATTTATTTTGCTTGTACTCAAGCAATATCAACACACAATCTCACTACCAGTAGCCGAAAACAGATGACAGTGTCAATGACAGGCTGGCAGCACCAAGCACATGATAGTGTCATTCATTGGTAACGCAGCATATTGTTTCGGACCACCAAGATGGCTTTATCTCTTCGTGACAGCGCAGTCATCAATCGTCCACGGGTTTCTAGTCGATTTGAATCAAGAAAAGTCGATGAATATGATTGGTGTTACTTAATTTTTTTTTGTTGCCCATTAAAAGATCACAAGTACTACTTTTGTCTTTGAAACATTATGAGATAATGACGTTATTAGTTAGTTGATACTTTACAACGCACGTGATATGATTTTGCTGTTCACTCGTGCTGAGGATAAATTGACTTGAATTTCTAATGCCAATCGAACTACATTCCTTTGCCAATGCCGGGCATGAGTATTTAATAAAAGTAGGTACCTACGTATGTCTAATGATATTGATCTGCGAGGAATGTATTATTGATTAATCGTAAGTAGATAATTTCTTTAGTATATAAGTCTGAGACTAGTATGTTTAGTTTATATTTTTGAAATTAATTGTTTCAGTAATCGTATCTTCTTTCACACTCTATCATTGAACTAAATATATTCGATTAAGTACTTATTATTTTTGAATGAATTTAACTGTGGATATCGATTTTATATGAATAAAATTCCAGGTAATACTAAATTAAGTATCCGAACACAATTCAAAATCAAGGGCGTGGGCGATTGAATCTAAATCCTCCCATAGTGACTAATCGACTAATTGATTAGTTACGTCACTACCCAAGAGGCGGACTAACTGATTCGTCACAGAACACTGCCGTAAAAATAGGTATATTTGTAGTATAAAAAATTATAGCTCATGTTGAAAGTTATTTTGTTGAAATAAATTTATCAGGCAATTCTAACCCAACGAAAACATCTGTATATTTTGATTTTGAAATTATTACACATCGACGCATTAAAAAGTATCCGTTTTTAATGTATTATCCTGAAATTTTGTTTTTGAAAACGAAACCTTTCACTGTATTGAAATTTATTGAGTCGTCTCCTCTTTCCTTTTTAAGGTCCACTTTGAAAAACGCTCCCAAATTTTCCCTCTGGTACCTAATAATTGTACCCAAGTTGTATGGTAGCTGTAGATACCTATAGAGTTATTGAACTTTCCGCTTTTTCCGGACAATCGCCAGCCGAATGCCACTTCACGGCCAAGAAAGAAACGGGCATCTAAATTTGGCGTAAGGCAACATCGGCCGCCATGACGCGGGGGGCGGGGCTACAGCGCGGCCGCGCGTGATTGGTCGCAAGATTCGCGCGCGTACGCCGTCCGCACTGAATCTTCAACATGAACATTTTACAAGTACGGATAAAGTCGGTCGAATCGTCTAGGTTTATAACTATGATCGACTTAATCCGTAATTTGGTAGCTTTTCCACAGCAAGCACATTTAGCGCATGCTACAACGCTCTGGAATGTTGCGCCTGCGACGGTCACGCACCGGCCGGCCAGCTCGCTAATTACAGATAAAATCTGCACTTCGGAACGCTCAACGGCGGGCAAGAACGCAATCACGTGCCACAAAAACGGGGCAGGCAGGAATCCAGCTTCCGCGTGCAATGCGGTCGGGCGGAAGCCAGGACCGCCAGAAAATTTGGAGCGCGCTCTCCGTTTTTTGCGACATTTATTTTACGAAGCTGTGCGCACGCTGGCGTGATTTGTTTTATGGGCACACACCAACAGTTTTATTTTTTGTTCTCAGGTGTGGTTTCAGAACGCGCGGGCGAAGTGGCGGCGAATGGTGACCAAGCAAGAGAACAAGATGTCGGAGAAGTGTTCACCGGACGCGTCCTTGGAGATGGACATGTATCACGGCCCGATGGGTTCGATTCAGTCGCTGCCGCCGCACAGCCCGCCCTACAGCGTGATGGGGGGCCCCCCGAGCCCCAACTCGATGGATTGCCCATAGCCATTATTTTGCGCTTTATGAGCGCCATAGACTTTGCTTTGTGTAGTTCGCCAGTACGCTCTTTGCGGTGGCGTCTGCCAGCAGCGTGTTCCTTTCTTAGGGCACAATAATTAAAATTCCAATTTCGGTATACATTGCGGGAGTGGACAGTGAAAACTAGTGTTTGTGTTTCTGATATATCAATGGTACATTCAAACGGTCGTTAATGAAACTGCATCTCATATAAAGACAATATTGAACTAAATCTTATTTAAAGATGAATTATATTCTGACTATCTAAAAACTAAAAAGGTTGTATAGTATAATATGATTGTGTTAGACTGTGAACCATTAAGAACCTTTATTGTTCTATCAAATACATTAATTCAGTGATAGTGAGTCAATTCTATAGTATATTTTACTTTAAAAGTTCAGCGGAACATTAAAAAGGTGGTTAACTTTCAAAATTATAGTCCAATGCAAGTGATACGTCAAAACGATATTTAATCCGTGCTAGTAAGAACACTCTGCAATCAAAAATATATCTGTGAAGCATGGTGATTATTATAATAGAGAGTCCAAGTTCACCGGTTCATGTTTACCTACAAGTTGATACAATGACTGTTACTTTGTTCACGACACTTTAATCAAAGTATGTATATAAGCACAACTTTGTGGCTCCGTCCATCATATCAGCAGAAATGTCTTCATGTATTATAAAATAATTTAAAAAAAAAAACAGCAAATTTCTGTGTCATTCCACTAACTTTATTGCCGTGGGTATAAAAATTCCCATGATTTCTTGCGAGTTTTCGCATGACAGTAACAACATTTGAAGAACTCGCATTTATTATCTTTATTCAAAATTAAAATGTACAGAAATCGCCAGTGCGATAAGACCGCCCCTTGTACATCTCTATTGGTTTCCATTTTGTATGTTTTTTTCTGTTTCTGGTGTGCAATAAAGTGTATTGTATTGTATTGTATTGTATTAATAGCATTGCATATTAACTTAACTCAATAATCACAGTATCTATCAGGTAGGGTAAATACAATGATAGTAAAATTTAAATCTGAATAATTTCAAACAATAAATTTATCCACTGTAATTAAGATTATAAAAGACTCGTAGATATGGTTAATAGCATGTGTCTTTAGATCTGTGTTTATCAATTACCTAATATAAAAATGTCTGTCTGACTGTCAGTATGTGTCGAAATTGTGTATAAATAATTAAGAACCTATTATGATAAGATGAAATATGTAGAAAACTAAACTTGTTTAAAACTACTCTGCGGATGTTAGTTTTCTGTTATTTGTTTTAACTATAATAATTCTGTAATTCGGTTCTCGGTTCGAGCCAAAACGGAAAAAAAGTTCTTTTATTAATATATTACTATTTATTTATTGACAATTAATATTTAAATTACCTAGGTTAAGATAAACTAGGTAGGTGCGTAAAATCAATGTGAATTTTTTCCATAGTTGTAATAATTATTACTTAGGCTAGTACATTATATATAGTCATAGGAAATTAGATTGGCCGGCTAAAATATTATTTAAAATGTTTCTTTGCAGTGAACTTTTGTTCCAAAATTTTACATTTACCTACTGTTTTTAGTAGTTTAATTATTACTTTAGTAATATTCCGGCTAAGTACATGCACTGTTAGTTCCTTTTTGTATAGATTTAAAATACATTATTATAAAATAATCCACAATAATATATACATGTAGCTGACACGATAATTATCGTACTTGATTAAAATTTAGTAATGATTATAATATTAATGATTAAAATACCATTTAAAAATATTCGATTTCATTCGGCATCAACGGGTTAACTCGAAAATGCCTGTGACTAAGATTTATAAATATCTGTTAAATAAAAATATTTCAACTGTATTTATTTTATTTCTCTCTTTTTATCATTTCCAAAACATTTTTTTGCTTATTAACGCAATAATTTATTTATTTGTTATATTTAAAAACAGTAGACGAGTGAGTAAGTCAAATTAGCAACGTGATTAAATGAAATTATTTATTTTGAAATTAGGATTTTTCAATCACTTTTACACGTCTTTTTTAAACTAAAAGCGCAAAGTACGCCGTGACTTGGGGAGGTCCCTTTTGTACATTCAGCCTCAAAAAGGTGTAGGTACCCACCACTACAACACTCACAAAAAATCAGAAATATAGTGATTGAAATAGACATAGTGATTGAAGTATTTACAAATTTTACACACGGATACATAAAGCACATGCTTATTTGAAATTTAATAAACTTAAGCACTTAAAATAAGTATTAAATTTTGTTTATTTAAAACATCTTATTAAGGCCGACTTACCGTTCGACTTGTCGAGCTTGGTTTTATTATATTATTATTTCTTTCTGATATCTCCGGTAAAACGTTTACTATTGAACTGTAAAAGGTTTTACAGTGTATGTCCTAAACATAATATTTATAGATCGTAAGTATTGTTATTTATGTCTTTTCGAATTAAACTGGAATCTCTATGAAAAATAAATGTTGTTGTAAATTTCATTCTAAAATTGTGTTATTTGTAGTCTACAATCACTATATGTACAAGGAAAAGATAAAATCCTACTAATCCTACTAATATCCTACTAATATTATAAATGTAAAAGTTTGTGAAGATGGATGGATGGATCTTTGTTACTCTTTCACGCCAGAAAGGCTGAACGGATCTGGATGAAATTTGGCACCGAGATAGATTATAGTCTGGAATAGCACATAGGCTACTTTTTATCCTGAAAAAATGTACGGGTTCGTAAACCACGCGGGTGAAGCCGCGAGCGGAAGCTAGTATAATATATATACAATGTGGAAACTAAATTTACATATACCTATAACGTGCTACTTACCTAATTGTGTCAGCACCACAGCATTGGTAAAATCAACAGACATTCCGAATTTAGCAGGAATGGCCAGCATCAGTTACATTGAAAAGGTATTAAAATGAACCTCATTCCGTTTACGAAAGTCCTATTATAGTACTGTCAAGTAAACCCATGAAACATTCTTATAAACAATATTTTAACTATTTATATATATATTTATAATAATTATTAATAGCTTTTTTTTCCTGTACATCGGCACTTATCAGTGATTGGAATAGTCGTTTATTTCTTGGCCACAAGTTGTACCCGGCTACATCAAAACACAATATACATAACAGTACATAAAGAAACTTATCGATTTCCTATCCCTTCGATCATCGCAGTATGTTACAACATTCCATGTTTTTGTTTCACCAGACCATCGATCCAATCAATCGAATACCAGAAAAATAATGTTACTTCACTATTCCCATACATTAAATTATCCTAGATTCTCCGCATGTGCCGTGTGTTTGTCACAAAGAAGCCCAGAAGCTTCCTTTAGAGTTACTGGCTGTTATAGAGGCGCGCGCGCAGTCCTGAGTTATGCTGTTTTAATTAAAACAATAAATAAACCGCAGCTGGGCGGTTGGGTGGTCCCATCGGATGCCTCTTTTAAAAATTCCAGCTTTTATCAGTACGGAGAATATCTTTTTTACGCTTAAAACTGTTTCCTTATACACGGGAATGCTTGGTCAAGCTTGGCTTGGGTAAAAAGGTAGATGATTTTTGTACAATAGGTACTAACATAAGTATATAATTTTGAGTCATTCTCTACAACTTTATTTTACCATCGAAACGTTGCGCAGTAGTAAGAACTTAAAAGCTCGCAGATACTTATTCCGAATTCGTAGGGACTTTAAACGTGACTCATTTTTATAGCTCTATGACAATAATGTAGTGACACAAAATATTTATAATAGTCATTGTCACCACAGAGGCATCTTTTTCTTCATCTAGGAAGATATTTGAAATTCCGACTGATAAGGACACTATTAAAATATTGATACTAGAGTTGCACGGACGAGTAGTTATGTCTTACCAACAGTCGGCAACGCGTCCGCGACTCTTCTGGTGTTTGTGAATGTTCAAGAGCGATGGCAGTAACTTGGAATCAGGAGACGCTGACAGGTTTGCCGTCTACACTATAAATAGACGAACCAGAAGAGAAGCTGTGAAGCTAAAAAGCTTACTACAACGGTAATGCTGCAGTGTAAGTATGAGAAGTTATGACCATAAAGGTCAGCTTCTTCGTCAAATTTAAGGGAGAGGGAGAGACAGTTTAAGGGACCCATTGATCGCTATTCTCCATGTTACTGAAAATAGGGACGCTTGGTGTGATACTATCAAAAGATACGTTGTCATTTGCGATCCGCGATCCTCAACAGTGAAGTAAGACCCGAGTAGAACTTACTTTTTTGAAAAATATTTCATAGACTATTTTAATGCCCATTAAATTTAACTAATAAAAACACGAAATATTCAAAAATAAAATTGTGTTTTTCTTAATTTTTTGGGGGTTTAGATATAAAACGTTTAAGTACCTAACTACGCTTATGAGTCAGTTACTTAAGTGTCAACAATAGTGCCGATAACACAACCACTTATATGTATAACTCACTAATCCTCTGTTGAATAGAACCTGTCTCCCAAATGGGACTGGCCTAATCAGCGCTTAAACTTAATTCAATTAGTGCGTTCAATTGATTTAGCAATATTGTAGGTAATTTGCCAAGTTTATCCATTAGGGATTACATGAGTGATTCTATTTAAACTATGTATATATAAGCTTATCAGTTGTAAAGGGGCGAAGCTAAGCGGTTGATACTTCAAACAAGGGGAGCTCAGCGCTCAGCACTAACAAAGCGTTATGTTTGTTTATATAACATTAATAGTGTATGCACTAAAGATTTATTTAAGTTCGACACGGATTAAACAATTTGGAGCCCAGTCTTGTCTGCATTGTCGAACTGCACCTGGTATTTTATGCAAATATAATTACATAGCATCACGCCTGTATTCCCCGAAGGGTAACGGTATGCTTTACATGCACATTTCGGGGATGCCGTAATTAAGTTCCATAGGGTTGCAACTGAATCTGTGTATCAAGCACAATTCCAAACTCTGGTTGCCACTGAGACTTTTTCTAATCTAATAACTCCCTTTGCTCGACTTAGGAAATGGAGATGTTTTATATACCGGGGCTAACATATTATAAAGCCGGTAAAATAGATGTATCTGTGATTTGCCTAACCGAAGAAGCAAGGTCTCATAAACTCAGTTATATTTACGACTTGGTAGACCCAAGGCAATGGAAAGCAAACTGACCAAAGTTGGCGCAACTAACTGATAGTAAGTTATTCGTTATATTCACATATAACTATTGTATCTTCGTATAGCAAAATGTGACTCCATGATGATTTCTACAGGAGCCTTCGTTGCAAAAACTGGTCCTGCTGTCTGCGACTTCCATTCAAGGGGGACTGAGACACCGCTATACGTAACCCCACTGAACCGAAAAGGACAACAATAGAAACGCGTAACGGGATTCGTTTTCGGGTTCTCGGCATTGTTTTTGAGTTCTGAGAAAAGCAACTGGTCTTATATAAGTATTTATCACGCAATATATCGAGTAAGTATATAGGTAAGGGAATGTGCTGGAAAAATTTCTTGCCCACCGTTTTGGAATTTTTGACCGATGAATATTCCGAAAGGACCAGGTTTTCATACGGAACTGGTACTAAATTAATACAGCTTTAAAAGTAAATTTTCTTTTAAGGCAAACAGTTATTATAATTTCCTTTTAGGTTCAAGTAACTGAATGCTATTAATGGTAGTGGGTTCACAAAACCACTTTAACGGGCAGGATTAGAATTCACTACGTCTGTCTCAGTTGACTATTTAATGTTATTAGTTGGACTATTGTAAGTAGCTTTTATTTATTCAGCTACTTACTTCCTGCTTCTCAGAAATGGAAGATATTTGGCCAACGAGAATAAGACAGTGCAGTTTTATTATTCAAAGAACTCTACGTACATATTTATGTTAATGTGTGTGAGATGTAGACTGAACACTCTTAAATTCATTAATGCTCACGATGATGCGACATGTCAGCTCAAATAGGTATGGCACTTACCTCAAAAGGCAAATACAGACGATAACCTATATCTGTCTCTCATAAATCTTTACTATAATCTGTCTGGATTTTAAAATCTTTTTTGACCCCTGAGTTTTTCTCGGCATTTCTTCTCAGTGAATATTCGTAGGAAATGCCGATGCCACCTCGTTTAAAAAAGACGTGTAAAAGTGATTGTAAAGTCCTAATTGCAAAATAAAAATTTTTATATTATAGCTACTGCATACTAAATCTAATAGACACAGCATACACGTTGATGGACACAGAAGGCAGATGAACATTGAATCTCCAGACGAACCATTGAACCGGCCACCATCAGTGCGCAGAATCGGAATTCGATTCCCCACATTTTGTAACTATATCTACCAACCTATATATAATATGTGTTCGGAGGATGTTCGACACCCGAGCGAAGGTATACTGTTTTTAACGAAACTGAGCCGTTTGCATTTCCTATATCGTGAATAGGTACAGTTTACGAACATACATCTCACATTCACACCTAGACGGAGAACAATTCTGTAAGCCATACCAATGTACGTTCCGTAGATCGAACCCGAGGCACATAGAGCAGAAAGTGATTAGCTACTGAGCCAACGGACCCGTATTGTGTTGTTTGTTTAAATTAAAAAGAAATTGACTCACAAAACATTGTATAGCCTTTTGTTTTAATCAAACGAGTTTGGAAACAATTGAGTTTTATGATGCGATAACAATATAAATGATCTCAATTACTTGGATAACGATGACGGGTTCAAGTTTTTTATATGCATCTTATCAAAGGCAATGAACTGATGTTAACATATTGCTAACGAAGTTTTGTTCGCATTTATAAATATTTAAACCAACTCGTGGTAAGCTGACATTTTATTTCTGATCATTTCAGTACGTCAATCATTAATTTAATTTAGGCTAGATGAGAAAAGTACTTACTCTAATATATTCTTGGAGTCATAGTTTTTAGTAGATCCAGGTGCGCTCTTGACTTGGTCGCCAGCTTCTTCCATCCAGGACAGAACAATGCCGTCCTGGTAAAGATAGAATTATCGCAGACCAACAGCCTTCTAAAATCAGGTGTACGTCAGGAAATATGTCATTTAATTTTAAGAATTATATGACTTAATTGCACATGGCAATGGTAAATGCAATTGGCACATGATTGAAGTAGATAGGATGCGGTGGAGCTATGTAATGTGGAGGAATTTCGGAAAAGACCAGGGTGATCTAATGTAAAGCACAGTTGAAAGACACAAATTCCTGAAGAAACGGGTACACTTTGTTACTTCACTTCAATTTAACCTTTTTGATGTACGTTTGCTTGATATCTGCTGGGTTTCACATCAACATTATTGCTTCGTCTAATCAACGCTAAATAAAGTAAGTAGTTTGCATCTGCTTTATAGGTAGTGGACCTGTGTCCTGTGTAGGATTTTCGAAACTGGCCAAGTATTACTGGGTCTTTCTATAAGTATGGAAATTCTAAGTGGAGGCTTAGAGTTTGGAACTGTCCAGCAGATGGCGACGGGTTCGCTCTCTGTTACTTGGCTTAACAACGGCATCGGCGAAATTAGCTATTTATGGATAACTCTGCATAACCCTTCGGGGGAATAATGTAATGTAATTTTACTCCTCAGCGACTTGCGACTAGAAACTTAAAATATTTATAAACTCAGTAGTAAGCTTTAAGATAAACACACTAATCCATTTGTGTGAGATGTAACCGCAGCAGCCGCGGCCCCTTTACTCACTTTTTGTGGCTGCACAATAAATCATGGTCGCATGTAATGTAGCGTGCGGTTTTAAGTTTTTGGGTGTCACACCACACGTTTGGTAGAGACATGTTCAACACACAAACACATGATACAGACGCACACGCATAAAAAATATGCGTTGATTTTTTTATTCGCTGAGTTTTTTTCTACTTTATCACATTTATAGCACGTACTATACACCCATATTTCTTAGATGCCGTTATTATGTCTTATGTCCAATGTTAGGTATAGGAGGCGAGCCTATAGCCATCTACCGGGCATAAATTGTTCTCTTATAATTAAAGGAGTACACTTCATTGATAAAGAATGTTTAATTTGTGTTTTATATTTTGTTGGAAACCTTAATGTATAATACTATAATGAAAATATAATAGCTGTATGATTTCTGTCTTAGTTTAGAGCGTAGATAGAGTACATCAGTTTCAGTATTGTCTCTTTCTGTCTTCATTAATCAACATCTTTACTGAATATTGACGGCATGTTTGGCGCAGTAGTTAAGCGATTAGCTTTCTGCGCTTCGTGACGCGGGTTCGATTTCCGCACAAACCAAATATTTATATGATCTACAGATAGTTGTTTCGGATCTAGTTTTGTGTATATATGCGTGTCACATGTATGTTTGTAAACCGTATCCATCATACAGAAGAAATCCTAGTATGGTAAAAGGGTTTAAAACCTAAGGCTTGATACTATCAAGGTATGCCAATGAGGTCACCTACCTAATGCCTGCAACATAATTATCATTATGTGAGGTGTTTCTTGTAAATAAGGCGGCGAGTGGTTCATCATAGCTTGTTAGACAGTTTTTCTTCTGTCATAGCGACTCGAGCTATCACATAAGAATCGCTCATGCCGTAGTGGAGAGATTAGCCAGTCAGAAAATATCGTCACCTCAGACACTGCAACCTTCAAACCAAAAGTATCTGATCTAAACAGTCGATTTCCAATCATACTAACAGTATATTGAATCCTACAAGACATAGTGCCTCGAGTACAACCGTTTCACAGTAGGCCTAGCACGAATATTTGTGTAAATATAGTAATGTAAGTTAATTCTAAAACAGAAAGTAACATCGTCCTAAAAGTTTGTTGTAATTTTATTCGACTAGTACAATTTGATATTATGAAATACGAATAAAGACGTGAATAATTAATAAGCAAGCGCGAAACGAGTTGCTTCCAATTCAAAATTGACGCACGTCGATATAATTATGTTACCATACGACAAAACGTTCCAACACTCGCACTGCAAGAATTTCGAATCTCGAACAACGCGTGGATCGATAAATTGCGAGCGTCGCGCAGCGGTTGGTGCTGCCGAAATTATTTCACTGTACATTTGAGAATCTATAGTTGCAACTGAAACCTTTACAGAGCTGTCAAACGTTCTCGGTCTAGAGGTAGAGAACCCATCGTCTACGAGTCACGGTCGGTTAAAAGACCTCCGGCCCGGTTTCACCGCAAAGTTAGTTTTTGCGTCCGTCTCAGCCCATTACGCCCCGGAAGGGAAGTCAGATGTTACGACCTATTTCTTGGGCACGTTTTTGCTATAGGCGCCATTATTGCTCTGCCTACCCACTTGTAGGTAACTATGATCATTTTAGAAATATTAATTTAAGTTTTCTTTGTCCGACAATTTGAATAAATAAATTGTAGCTAGATTTAATAGGTATTTGAAAATTAATCAAAATTGTATAAGTTTGGCCCAAAAGGGTTTTTATGCAACTTATATTTACACTAAAGCCATTCACGATCGTCAATTTAGATTGGTGCCATTGTTTTATCATAGATATGACATCTAAAATATTACAAACTTAACTATCCCCCCAATAAAACTAAAACCATATGAAAATGCGCCTTAATTGCCTTAAATTAGAGAGCATTATTTTGAAACGTAACGATAAAGGAAACGTCATTATTGATCACCTTTCGATTCATTGACGAGTCAGGTAGATGGCGCTTCACAAAAAAATGTGATGAATGCTCATTGAGCTGGAGACGATTGTTATCTACAAAGTGTTAGGAAATGTCTCGACGGAAGATGATTACGTTCTTTTTCGAGAACTGTCAAAGTGAGATACTAAGGTATATAGTTTTTTGGTTCCTGCCAGCTTTGTATTGCGGATGTTTCTTCATCCTCGTGTTAACATAGGTCAAACGTAATAACGTACTGGCTATTTTGAATGGGATCTTAGGTTTTGATAGTTCAACAATATTTTATTTAGCAGGACGTGCATGATGCACTCCAAAACAATAAAAAAGGTAGGTAATCCCTCCTATGTGGAAAGGCACAAATGTTTATAACAACATTGGCTAAATTAATGAAATATTGTAAAAGAAAACCAAAAACTAAACGAAAGTGATTGCGAGATAGTTGCACAATAACGTCCACAGTGTTACATGGAACCTTTCAGGGGCACGTGCTATTGTGAAAAAATTATCCAGTCTGTAAGGTACCGGGGTGGGGTTTGGTGTGGTCTTCTGAGAGTTCCCTAAGCCCACTATATGGTGTCGAGGTGGACACAGTGGTCTACCACGCTGCTAGTTAAACTCGTCACAGTTGGCGAGTTTTACCACTGCCCCAGGATGGAGCATAACCCATGACGGGACACAAAATATAAAAAAAGTCTGTAAGATGCATATCACATCTAGCAAGATGTGATATGCATCTTACATCTAGTCTTTTAGTTACTCTATTTTTTTTCCATAGCATCAAAACAACATAGCATCACGCCTGTATTCCCCGAAGAGTTAGGCAGTGGTGTACTATTGTACACCCACATTTCGCCGATGCTGTTATTGAGCCCCATGTAATACGCGAGCCTATTGCCAAAACCCAATAATACTTTGCCCGACCCGGGAATCGAACCCAGGACCTCAGGCTCAGCAGTCGCGTTTGTGACCACTAGACACACAATGAGGCAGTTTTTTTTTCCACCTGTTAAATTATAACAAGGTTACCGCTCACTCGAGCCTAACACATTTCCGATTGCTAAATAAGAAATACTTACAATTCTTTGGTAATGAGTGCAATTAAATGTTTTTCAAACACTTCCTAACATTTACTAGTGTTTTTCATAATGTATATTTCTTATGCAGCAATTGAAACATATCAAGAGCAAAAGCTGTTTATAATCGCATATATAAATTCGTTAGAGGCATGGTATTTTTGAACTTCTTCACACAAGATGAAGAAATGTGTAAAGAAATGTGCGAAAATAATTAACACCGAATAATGCCAGAATAACATTATTTATTTCATTAGTAACTTTTGTTTAAATTATGACCCGGGTACGTCATAAAACTGTGGCCGGACACCGGAGGACGGGCAGCAGCGTCCTCTCACTAATCGGTGAGCCACTGCGATCTCTAAGCCGCCTGCCAAGCGTGGGGATTATGGCAAACCCCCCTTTGAGGGAGGCCTTCGTTCAGCAGTGGACGTCTTCTGGCTGATGATGATGATGATGTTTAAATTGCATTGCTGTAATGGTAGCAACCGCAACTGATGAGTGAGCGGGTTCGAATCGTAGGTCATCATTTAAAATTGTCAATAGTACTCTGGCCACTCGTGTCTCAGGTTGTTTTTCAACTGGAGCTTATTATGAAGTGTTTAGGACATAAACCTGCTGTGAATAAATAACAATTCGTGGAATATAAGCATAAATATTTATTTGCGAAAATTAATACGTATATGTATATTTGTTATGATTTTTGCATTAGTGTTGTTTTGTGTACTGAAATTTGGTATTCTTCGTATACGAGTTACGGTTTCAGGGCACCCATAGTACTGCGTTTATAAAAATATACTATTATCAAAGATAACTGAATAATTGATAGTCAATCAATTGGCTCTCACGATACTTGGATTCGCATCACAGTTTACTGTTTCAGTCATTTTACATTGACTGATCGGAACCAGGCGCCCGAGGTAATCGTTTTATGCGTAAAGGTTACTTTTTTCTCTTAAATACCCACAACGTAGAAACAATGTCGCAACAGATTTACTTATTGGAAACATCGATAAAATCTTAAAATCATAATATTTTGGAGCGGACTTGTGACACACCGAGCCTGCGCGCGCACTCAATGAATCATACATAATTGATCGGCCAGCGAGATCGCTCCGATGACGTTGTCATCTCGAACACGGCTTTTTGTCACTTTCCTGTTACTTTTATCGTTTTTTTTTCTTTTTTGGTGATCTTTTCATCGCTTCGATAAATGAATGGTGTGTTGATGATTTTAGGTTTATTTATTTGTAACATTTTTGAGATGACCGTGCGAATGGTTAGTAGAATTTTAGTAAAACAGCATCACGCGAGTCAATGTGTTTCCTGATGTGATAAGCAGAGACGTACCCAATATTTCATTATAATAGATAACGAGTCATTTGCCCTCTAATGGCCACAATTCCAAACTTCGGGCTATCACTGAGAATTTTCTAATGGAAAATTGCAATAACACTTTACCTGGCTTGGGAATTGAATCTGGAACTTCACGCTCGTAGTCAGTTGAATATTACTGTACTATGATGATAATAATCATTAAATTTATTTCCTTGTATATAAAAAATCTTTGCCCCAAAAAGGTAAGTATATCTTTGTTTGAATTTATTATGTACATATGTCTTTACTTATATTTGTAAAGCACTGTGTAACAAGTGATAAAGAAAGAGCCTTCAAGAGATCGTCTGGCGCACCCTGAAATGTCAGCCTCGGTAACACCATTACTAACAGATCTTTACACTACGGTATGAGCGAATTTCCTATGACAGCTTGTGTCTACTCGACAAAGAAGTAATAAGTTTCAATAAAACTACATATGCCGTTGAAGAAGCCTTCTATTAAACCGCCTATACTATCCTTAGAACTCTTCATTGACATACAATACTAAGTTATGGAACTCTTTCGAGCCATAACTGCGATAAAATGCACGTATAAAATCCTTATCATGTAAATAATCACGACACACTTGTATATGTGACAGCGGCTACACTCCTAACAATATAGAACCCTTATTTTTCCATCCCCAAAAACAGCGTGAAATTCGTATAAATTAATGGGAAATTTACGCCAAATCAATGAAGCGCATCAATTATGGGTTGAAATTGTAACCTATCGTCGCTGGAGTATCCTGTGACTCCATACAGCAATACGTTGCTAGGCATTAAGCTTTATCTAGGGCGAGAAATTTGGAAACACACGGGAAGATATTTGAGGCTTGTGCTTTTTTCTTACAGGATAAGTATGTGGATTTTGTTTTTATTTTATCTCTTATCATTAGATATAACGGCCAATTGCAAAAAGTTATACTGGGCAGTTTTTTAGTACAGGAAACATCAAACATTTTCATCAACGTAACCTAGGGGTGGTAATTGATGGGTTAAACCCATCACTTTTGGTTTCACTCGTAAAAACGTCAAAACTTGGTACTCAAACTACTAACAGGAGAGAAAGTGGTCATTTTCTTTGATAAGTACTTTACTTAAATGATTAATTAAGATTCTAAGACTGAAAATGTTGACAGATAAGTAAAATAAAATATATTGCAACATTGGTGTATCATCATCATTTTTGTATTGGATTATCATCAAGCTAGACATTTTCAACAATGAATATAACATAACATAGCATCACGCCTGTATTCCCCGAAGGATCAGGTAGATGTGTTCTATTGTTTCGCCGACATTTCGCCGTTGCTGTTACTGAGACCCATGTAATAGGGGGCCTATTGCTAAGCCTATTGCTATCTACCGGGCACCGTTCCAGATTCCGTGCCGGTACTGAGAATTTCCATAAGGAAAAACCCAATAACACTTTACCCGATCTGGGAATCGCATCCAGGACCTCACACTCAGCAGTCGCGCTTGCGACCACTAGACCAATGAGACAGTCGTTTGAATCTTTCTTCAAGTATACATAGACCGTTATAGATCACAAAATCTGTGAAATGTCAAAATATTGTGAGGAATCCCTGTTGAAATAAATATATTGTTTGTCAATACATTTCTTTGCTAAAATGGCTTTTATATATAATAGAGGGAGTTTAAGTATGATTCAAAATCCACGGAGCGAGTCTTAACTGATACCTCTACCATATCATTACTAATAGTAGTATATTCTACAAGCATACTACTAGTAATAGTAGCACATAATGACAACTACTGTAATTACTTTAATGTAACTATTCCGAGATAACTATTAAGCAGATATAGCTAAAAGCTGAATAAAACGCGTAAAATTTAATTTCGAGTACGTACACAAAATCCTCCCGTATATTTCTAACCCTGACATCCCTATAAGATACTCCACAATGCACAACTCAAAAATGACTACTACGATCCTTGCTTTAAAGTCTTTAATCGTGGAACATTTAAGATAATGGTTTTGCCAAGCCACGTGGCGCGCCCTAGTGCCCTCTCCCGCCCCATTGTTGGGGTCAAAAAACAAACCTAAACTCACGTATCGACCTTTTTATTAGAACAAAGGGCACAGTTCTTGGGAAATGGTTTTTCGAAGGTATTGTTCGGGAATTCATTGTGTATTTTTCCCGTGGTACGGTAACGGATCAGAGTTTATTGTTTAATAGTTTTGGATGAGAGGTGCCTGTAGTCCAAATTTAAAATAGCGTCTGATGGTTTTACTTTTTGATTCAATCATATTGGTTGTGACGTAACATTTGGTCAAGAGGCAATCGCATGGTATCGTTTCCAAACCTTTCCTGAATACCGCAAGATAAATTTACTGGTATATAGTGCTTTATCTACTCCCTTAATAATAAAGTTTGTTAGTTATGACAACCTTAAATAAGTCACAAAAATTTAGGTTTATACTGAAACCATACACACTCATAAAAATACTGTATTAATATTTTAATACTATTGTCAAAAATTTGGTGCTTTCGTTTCACAAGTGGGCTGCGTAAGATGTTTTCAAGGATGTGTAAAATGTCTTGACCTTTATTAAATAAAATAAAATTGAAGTGCTATTGTTAGAAATAGATATCGGATAACTGCTAGTATTTATATTGTTCATCCGGTCTTAATCAGGTCTCGGGTTCGCTTTGAACACATTTTATAATTAGTTGTCCGTAAGTGTTACAGGTGGGTACATAGCTTACTATGCACTCACTTGTGACACATTACGATCTGTTTATAAGTTTCTGAAGGAAGTTATCGAAAGTTTATTGGTCAATTGGACCGAACGTTTGGCGGCACAGTTGGTGTACTGGCTAGGCGATTAGCTTTCTGCGTTTCGTGTCGCGGGTTCCAATCTAGCATGGAACAAATATTTGTATGATATACACATAGTGGTTGTTTAGGGATTTAATGTGCGAATGTGACGACATTGTACTCACGATACAGGAGATCCTAGTGTGGGGAAGTGATTCTTTAATAAAAAGGAAACATGTAGAAGATATAAGGAAATAGGAATATAAAAATCATTTTTATTATCATTGGCTTCAAACTAGGCAAGCCTGTATCTTGCATACCCGCAATAACACCTGTTTGCTGATTTAGTTAATCAATAAGGCCGCATTGTGTGCCGACGACAGTGCATACACAGACGGGCCCAATTAACTTCAATTCCATTACTTAATATTTTATTTTTTTCCTCTCTCCATTTTATATTCACGATGGGAAAAAATGCGGAACTTGTAAGAAAGGAAATGATTTTAAAAATATTTGTCTTTGGAACTGCGCGTTTGAAAAGCATTTTTATCATTTCATTCAGCACAATTTTTAGGTTAAAACACCTGTTCTTTGCTTACTTTTGAAGTAATTTCATTTAACATAATTATTTTTAAATAAAATTGTGAACGTAAATGTCTAATTTATTAACTAAGGTTAAAGAATCCATGCTTTCGAGTTGTTTAAATTCAATTTTTACGTTTAAACTCGACAGTTGAAATAACGATAAAAATATAGTATTTTTGTACTAAATATATTACTTTTCTTTAATATATAGTAGTATAATTGACTAAAATATAGTACGGTACTATAAAATACAGTACGGATACCAAACCCAATTCCAGCAATCAATACTGCTTAGGTCGCTCCCAGAACAGGGCCAATTAAATGGATTAAACAGTGTAGAAGCGTCACTTTAGATATGTATTAGGTACACACTGTGCTATTTTATGGTAGAACATACACAGATAAACGACATATAAACCCAGAACCCGAAGCTCGCTGACGTTATGTAGGACTGAAATGTTGGCTTGTTGTAGTACTGCGTACCCAGCTTTTTTCACGCGGCTTTCACTGATTTTATTACCTGTTTAGTGACATTAGAACATTCTTTGTATTTTTATAATCTTTGCAGCAAGCCACTGAAATAGGCTTTTACACTTCCACTACTAACGATTTAATTCCCTTTAAATTTGTTAAAATTAATAATCATACAAACTGCGACACCTGCACTCATAATAGCGAATTAAATGCGATTACACGATAAGTGGGGTTCTTATAATGTTGCTCGCAGGTGGCTATACCCCATCGGTAGCTATTGTACGCTTTGTTACTATTAATTTAGTTATAAGCTGTGATTATAGATTTTTTGTTTGAGTTTATTAATTGAAATTTTTGGCTCGAAAGCGCGATAAAAGAAAATCGAAGAGGTCAATAGATTTTTGTTTCTTCGTAATAAAAAAATAATTCAAATCTATAATAAATCGAGGCAGTAACTATCTTATTGCTGTGTATTAGTTTCGTTATTGTTTTCTTTGTAAATCTGTTTAAAAATTTCCGTATGAATTCCAGAGTGGAACAAAGTTTAAATTCTTAGATATTATCTTTTAAAAACATCTGTGATGTACATATTTAAATTAAATAAGTTCATTCATGTAGTAAGCAAAATTACATTTATTGTGTAATTAAATATATAATGTCTGAAATTAAGACGTTCATTATGAGTTTTTTAAGTATGGATGTTTTGATGGAGATAATGGGATGCACTAACAATGGCTAGTAACTATAATATGGCGGTGACCATGAGTCGTTGGAGGCGCTGCATTCCGAAGTGGTGTGGCGTCTAATTTTAACTAGGTAAACCTTAAAAGATTTAATTATAGGATTTTTTGTTGTTGTTGTTTTTGTTTTTGTATCAATATTTGTGTTACCTTACGTGGCTGACTTGGCGCATCAGCGCAAAAAGCCTCATCAAATAAAGGATTAAAAAATAAAATACGTCGTAAGCATAACAACGTATCACCGTGGTGGCTTTCAGTGTGGTTTCCTAAGAATTCCTGAAGCCATCAGGTGTCAAAGTGGACCACTCACCTCTCCGGAAGCGGAGGATAGTTAGTGAGGATACTAACGCAAAATCGAAAAAATATGAATCCTACCAAAACACCGAAATTCTCACCGAAATACGAGCTCAGTTTAATGGACATACAACTGTTGAAATGAATGTAGTGGTGCAGAGGACCCCGGTGTAGAGGGTGGTAAAGTGGTAGCGGGCCCTTGACCGCGCTGGGAGCGGCTGCCTATTGCGCTATGTTTTTATGTCATGTGTCGAGGGCTAACGTAATCGTGTTTTTCGATGACAGTCTGTAGACTTAGAGGGAATTTTAAAAATAATAGGTAATTGGGAGAATTTATAGCGAAATTTAACGATAATATTGCCAAAGTTCGGATGACTGGAAACAAGAAAATTAATTGGTAAATATCTTAGGTATTTTAAAAGTGTATCAGCGTTGTCTCAAGTTTCGTTGGTATTTTAAGATGATAAATTTATGTTTTTAAACTAGACCTAGGATAGATATATTTAGATTACATCATTGCGGTTCGAGAAATACGTAGTGTCAAGAATAATTCGATGGTAAAATTCGATGGATGAGAGGCGATAAATGAAAGGGATTTATAAAGCAATTGTAAGTGGAAATACCGGGAGAGGATGGCCTAGGCGGACTTTTATACCGACGTCATTGGTGATATCCCCAGAAATTTATGTGCGCATGACATGATGCATGAATGTTGATGAAGCAAAAGAGGTATGTGAGGATCGTAGCACGTGGCGTTCAATAGTTTCTGCCTACCACTATGGGAACAAGGGGAGACATTAGGACTGTATGTAAGTATATGTACATTATGGTCACAATAATGATTATATTTTTATTCGGCTATTTCACAAAAATTGTTTATAGTATTTTTGGTTCTATAATGTATTAAAAACGGTTGAAATCACGCCGGCATCTATAAATGTACCACCCCCATAATAGATCTAAATAATATTCTGTGGTTTTAACCGTCCAAAAGTTCGCATAAAAATTGTTCAAATAAACAAGAACAAATCAGGTATGAGCAAATAAGGTTGAGGGTAGGCCACGCGACCGGCACGTGGCTCTAAGTCCTCGTCGAGAGGAGAATCCGACAGGCTTTGCTAATGACCGTGTGCTGGTCTCGAATAACGCCCCATGGTGGCCCTTAATATACTAGAAAATTGAGGAAGTCAAAATGGATTGGGGAACGACAAATAGGCGAGGGAAATTTGAGAGTACATAAAGAGTTTAGCGTTTATAAAAATGCGCTATCTGTGAAGTACCAAATGAGTATTACATTGACAAGTCATTGAATCAAGTTGTAATGTAAGTTCCTATTCGAAGTACCTAGTTACAGTTGGGAACTTCGGTACATAAATGTAGAAGTAAATACGTTTTATTTTCTATATGAAATAAAAAGAATATGCCAATCCTCAGAAAAAAGAGAATAAATGCGAAAATTATTTCATATTCCATATTTCTTCAGGTAACCAATGACGCGATCTACATTTAAAGCTAATCAGATTCCCATTTAAAGTGTTCAAGAAGATTGCTCATACACAAAATGTAAATGGATTTTTCTGGCTGAATATGCTTTTAACATGATTGCGTGGGATTTTTTCATACTAACAAATGTAATAAATCGTTGTGCTTTCATGAGAATCCGGGAAACGAAACGAAAGTCTATTGGTATACGGTTTTATTAATATTCATACTAAATGTTAAATATCTCTTAACATTTATCGGATATCGGTTCGTGGTAAGGAAAATACATATAGAAGAAATAACGTGCCTATTATTGCACGAGTATTATGTAGAATATTATTATGAACTATATTCATATATGTTGCAAAAGTGTAACCTGTATCTTTAGAGATGGTGTAAATATATACAGGGAAATGAAACTACTCATTTCGTTAACTCTCTAGGATGTCACCGGATGTGTCAAGTAGTTATGTAAAATCGCAAATAAATTGGGGATCACCAGCATAATTGCTATATAAGTATAAACATATCCCAATATCGCAAACGATGACCATTAACACTGCTATTAACCTCTAAACCCTTAAATGGCATGTTTATGTTGATCGAATCACATATCACTCGGGATCGACTAATCCCTAGCGATCCGATTACTCGACTAAAAAGGGAAAAAACTAAAACCGCTATAATAGACGCGTGGCGGAAACAATAATGTTAGGAGAATGGTGGGTAATGAAGGCCGGAGTGTGTCGGCCGCGTGCGGGGCCTGCCGCGGCCCGTAATGAGAGCCGCACGCGTCCCTTGTATGACGAATGCCGTGCGTGCAAATTCGAGAAATTAAAAAAAATAATAAAAAATGTTTTGTTATCCGATAGGTTTGAGTGCAACGAAGAATAATAGTGCGCTCAATTACGGGAGGAAAGCGGTGTGAACGAATTTGGAGCCGGATCCGTATCTGCGGTGAGTGGTTGAATGATTTTTCGTGTTTATACTTGTAGTCCGCAAAAATTTAGTCTTACTGTTTCGATCTGACACTAATTATTTCAGCAAACAAGAAACCCATGTGTGCTGAGAATTTATATACTAGATATTTGTGAGCGTTATTTAAAAATTTATTTCGAGATGTTATATTTAGGTATAAATTATATCTACACTTTTCATCAAAACTGTACATCACTTACTATATTATATCATTATATCATGAGCCCGAAGATTGACAGGTCTGTTGTTAATAAATCCATCTATTATAACACCAGTGTACATAAAAGTACAAAGAAATGATTAAATAGTGAGAACAAACTGGCTACACAAAAATACATAACTTATCAATTTCTAACCACAAAAATGAAGACCCATCCTCTATTCAAGTACTTAACCCTATCAACGCGTAAGTGATAAATACGATGCGTTCACGTGAAAGTCGATTCCGATCCGATTCTTTTAGTCGATTAATCAAAACTCGGTCACCTGTGCTGTCTTCGCTTTAGTCGTGTTCTGTCAAAACTCTTAATCCAAAGGTTTAGGGAGTATGATCGATTGTCATTTGGCCTGTGAATTTGTGACTTTGTGGCCGGAGAAACAGCGATTTGTATCTCCAGAACTCAATAGTATTTTTTTTTCGTAATTGTATTTTGCGTCATAATTCAAAAACTATGCGATCTAACAACAAAAATAGATTATGTTTTGAAATATAATGCACTTGTCCATACAACTACATATTAAATTAACACCTTATTCCGCACACCATAATAAACCGAAGAAAAAATACAAAAAAATTAAATACAATTTTATTGTTTTTTGTACCAAGACAATTTTACACTTTAGATGTTTTAAAGATTATAACTGTCACTGACAGACAGACAGAACAGAAGTCATACAACAACATTTTTTTATAAGGTAAATGTAATAAAATCCTTCGAATCGTGTATTTATGTTACTTCTTTATAATTCTACTACTTTTGCGATACGTGTGATAGTTTAAGAGTAAAATATTAATTTGCTTTTTAAATTCAGAAAATAAGACCCCAAATGGATTAAGAATAAACACTTACGGGGTAATAATACTAGATTGTTATCGTTTAATCCTTAAATCCGATACTATCAATAAGGTAGCATAAGTAAAAACAAGTTAATGTAAGTAGTGTTTACAATTTACGCAAATGTATTAAAATTCTTATTTCTCGCTAAAGAAAACTTAGTAAACATCCGTTGTTAATTTCAATAAAAACCAATAGCATGCGGTGTTATTAGTGTGTACTATACACACTAATAACACCGTTAGTGTGAGTGTCAGTGTATAGTGTTGTTAGTGTATATTAACAATAATGTTACATTTGCTCAGACAAAATTTATCCAGATAATTGAATACGAAATATGTATATAGGTACAAAAATAAATAAAATTGGTTAGCTGAACACAAAATAAAATCGGTTATCTGACTGCCTCATTGGTCTCGTGCTGGTAAGCGTGACTGCTGAGCGTGATATCCACATCTGCCTAACCCTTCGGGAAATACAAGCGTGACGCTATGTTATGTTATCTGAACTCAAAATATTTGTAACGAGATTGTAATATTACATTTTTATTTCGAACACTTAGTGGCCCCAACATCAAGGTGTTGATTTTTTATAAAACTTTTTTTAAATTTAGATACAACTGAACATTTTGTACGTCGGCGCTCTGTTATCGGTGTCGGGGCATCAGCAGAAGGGTTGGGCACCTCAGATATTCGGCCACTCGTGACGATAAAAATAAGGTGTACGGAGATAATATTATATTTCCTCTTCATTTTCCTAAGGTTTACAATATAGCTAAGAAAAAAAAAATGTAGCTACATTAGTAGGTATACTACATTTTTATAGTTTGGAGATTTCGGATATGGTCTATCCGTATATAGTCCATAGCTGTATTCTTATTATCCCTTATATACCTACGTTTAATCACAAACCATTCTCTTCTATCTTTAGTTAATTTGGTAAGTCGTTTTTTCGTTACATTTTTTAAATGATTAGTTGGAATTTCAGGGATTCAAGAATAAGTTTCTAGATCAATTCAAAATTACAGAGTGATCGAAAATGAAAGCGCTACAAGTGGATTGCGCGTTTTAAACGTCCCACACTATTTATTATTTCTGTATCGTGGGTGTGTTTACAAACACAAATGTTCACATGTAAAAATACCCAGGCTGACAAGTCCGTAGGTCATACAAATATTTCTTCCATGCGGGACTCAAACCCGCGACACGTAGCGCAGCAGTTCGCTCAACAACTGCGCTAACCGTGCGCCCCGGCATACGGCCCCGTCTTTCATTCACCTTGGCGGGCGCACGGTGCAGCTCTTCAATTTAACGTATACTTTTTAACTTAAACGCATTGAACCTAAAATTTCCATACTGAGTCAACCATAGGTATATCGAAATCGTTCTTATGTAAAATAAATTAAAGGGTTGTTTTTCATCACTTCTGTTCTGCAGTAATTTCAAAATTGTCATATTTAACATTTATTATATAACTAGCTGTGCCCGCGACTTCGTTCGCGTGGATGTCGGAACTTAACAATGTATTTTTTAGTGAGACCAAATGAACTTAACCCTATTTTTTTCTAAAAGAAAAGAATTTTTCTAAAATAAAAGTAGCCTAAGTTACTCCTTATTACATCAGCTACCTGCCAATAAAAGTCCCGTCAAAATCGGTCCAGCCATTTCAGAGATTAGCCTATACAAACAGACAGACAGACAGACAAAAATTGTAAAAAATGTTATTTTGGTGTATGTACCGTATATATATTCATATGCATGTAGTAAAAAACGATTATTTCAATATTACAAACAGACACTCCAATTTTATTTATATGTATAGATATGTATAGATAACTTAAAACGGAATATTTACCATAGATGATTTTATTTGTTTTGTGTTTTCGATATTTCGTCAATATTGCAAGCACATGCAGTGGCGTGCACAGAGTTTTTAGACAGAGTACACAGAAATTTTTAAAAGCCTACTTTACAAATAATACCTACTGCAGGTTGTTATTGATTCGTCGTCTTGTCTTCGTTTAAATAATGATGTATGTGATTTGCCGTCTCAAATATCTTATAATAAATATTTATCTGTGTTATGTAAGGTAGGTAGTGTCTTTTTGTCTTTATGCACCGCACGCCACTGCCTATATGGTAAATATCCCGTTTTAACTTATAAGAAAAGCCTTAATTAAGGATTAAAATCGATACGAAGAAGCATTATTATATAAACTTGCAACATTGCATAATACGGTAGATGACGATTAGTCATCTGAGTTGCTTTTTATGAACTGTCAAAAACGAAATTTTGTTTTAAACATGTTCGGAATACAAAGGCACGATGATAAATTAAAAATTGAAAAAGCCAAAGATCAGCAAAAGATTAAGTTTAACTAAGTTTTTAGAAAGAAAACTATTTACCAAACAAGTTTTCAGAATTTATTTTTGATGCAGTCATTTAGCCTATTGCACTGGAACTATTTATTGTTACAATGCAATAATAAACAAATAGATTCTATTGCTCTAAAGTCCTTGTAGCTTATTATGACATAAAAACCTTTCGGTACTTTATAATTCAAACCTCACAGGCTATATTGTGGAAAAAATATTATGCCTACCTCATTAATTTAGTGGATGGAAGTTCGAGTGAAGAGCGTGTGGTCCTGTATTCGATTGCAATGTCAGGAATAATGTTATTTGGTTTTTCTGTATGGAAATTCTCAGTATCAGCACGGACTTCGAAACAATGTTCGTTAGATGAGTGTAAGCCTGCTATTATATGGAACTCAATAACGGCGTTGAAGGACTGGAGATAGGAATGCCAGATGATTGGTCATCGGCTAGATAGGCAGACAAGATTGTTGCCAGCACGTATCAAACCTGAACGAGAATGGCGCAGTAGCAGTAAGGCTGCCAAAAAGAGAGGCTTTTATTTCAAAGAGAGGCCTCTGCAGCCATAGGTGAAGTCGAGATGAGGATGTTGATGATAAATTATATTATAGTTGCCATTGGTCTAGTGTTTGCAAGCGCGACTGCTGACCGTGAGGTTCTAGGTTCGATTCCTAGGTCGAGCAAAGTGTTATTGGGTTTCCTGTAATTCTTAGTAGCAGCCTGGAGTTTGGAATTGTATGCGATAGATAGCAATAGGCTCGCCCTCTATTACGAGGGACTTAATAACGGCATCGGCGAAATGTGGTGTACAAAAGTACACGTTTGCCTACCTCTTCGGGGAATTCAGGCGTGATGCTATGTTATGTTATAATTTATTTATTACGCTCTTCCTGTACAAATTCACCGTCTAAGTAGGTCTTAGTCTTATAGATCGTATCCACTAAACCATTATACATTTTATTTATTTCCTATTTATCCAGTAAGTTGTTAGTATAGTAAGCGAATGCACTCCTCGTGGGCAGTCGGTTTACATAAATTTTCCTCATAAAGAAATATTGGAGAGAGAGGACGTCGTGTCTACGACCACGCAAAAAAATATAGTTGCCTTGAGTCCAGTATCTGTAAGGAGCTTTTGCTTTGATAAAATATTTTTATGCATTCCAATTTTACTTGTTTTGCAAAAGAAATAAACTAGACTTTTCTCTTAAGATGTTGCAGTTCGCTTGCAGTAGAATTTAATATTCCGAGAGCAACTTTTTATTTATTTTTACCCCCAGGCAATCATCAGTGTAATTATTTTAAAATTTTATCATTATTTTTAAATGTATTAGTTTTATAATTTTTAGGACCTTTAGGGCTAGTTGTAACTGATAAACTAGCTGATTGTTTACCCACAACTTACGTGGATATTTATAAGAATGCGCTAATATTGCTATTTCACGGGTATCTGATACACGAATCCAACTGATAATCTTTCTGATTCATACCTATATATTTTTGATGAAAATTACTTCTAGTGTATTTTTTTTTTCTATCTAACTGATATTTTATGTCTGTGTTAGTATAACAGTTAGTGGTGAATTAGGTTCTTAGCGTTTATACAGTAAGTAACGACTTGACGGCGTTTAGTTGGATGTGTCGTCGGCTGGTATCATTTAGCGGGTTGAACAAAATAAAACAATATGTGTAATGAATATCACAGTATTTTGACGTTTCTACATTTATATAAGAAAAAACACAACATCTTTACTATTCCAATTAATCTCTGATTTTATTTATCAATAGAAATATCTAAACAAACAAACAAGTCTGTAATAATGCCGACACCAGTAGCAGCGTGTAATTGATAATATTTTATTATATTTGCCCACCAACCCCTGCTGATAACACCCCACATATTTGTTTTTTTTTACAAAGCATATGATTTGCTTTGGTAGCCGTGGATAAGGGAACGAGCGATGAGCGGCTAGAAAATGGATACGATGTCGTTAAAAATATTTTTTTAAATTATAGAGGTGACATTTCTTCGTTCATTCAATATCTTTTGACGTATCAAGGGTCTAGTAGCCACAAACAGGGCTGTTGTGGGTACTGGGTTCGATAGGATCGTTGGGCCAGTTAAATTGTTAGTAAGTAAATCACGGCAGTACAGTAACGTTTACGACCCGGGTACGTACCGGTTAAAAATGCGGCCAGACACCGGAGGACGGGCAGCAGCGTCCTCTCTCTAATCGGTGAGCCACTGCGATCCCCAAGCCGCCTGCCAAGCGTGGGGATTATGGCAAACCCCCCCTTAGGGGAGGCCTTCGTTCAGCAGTGGACGTCTTCTGGCTGCTGATGATGACAGTAACGTTAAGTGGTAATCACAAAGATTTAAATCATGAATCCGCAGTCGGACACCGATGAACGACAGACAACAGAATATCTTTAGCATCTACTTTGCGCCACTTAACGAGATAAACGCTCTCCGCTTATGACTTTAGCATCACAAATAAACATATTTGTTATTTGCAAGTGTTTTCAGTGACGTTAAAATATTAAAGAGAAGGGTTTGTTGTTTGTCTATTGTTATCTCGAGAACTTTGAGTTTTTTTTTTGTAGGAAAACAATAAGCTGTAATTATGACGGATGGCCTGTTAGTGTGGAGTATGAGGGGTGCGGGAAGTACCGGCATTATTTGACTAGTGCGTAGTATTAGAGTAGAATACATAGGTATACATATACATATGAGGCCATGAGAACCATAGTGGCCTAACTTCATTTTTTAACAATATTGAGGTTTTTGATTTTTCTACCAAAATGATCAGTTTTAACTGTAAGAAATCATAAACTCAATATTGTAAAAAAATTAGTTAGGCCACTATGCTTCTCATGGCCTCGTATACTATCTTTATGAATAGTTTTGTCAATTATATTTATATATACTATAACATTTATAATCTAAATTACAATTAATATACTATTCTATGACTAAGGTAAAAAAAAAAAGAAAAACAAGCACAGTTTTATGAAAGGAACATGAATCGTCAAAGTAACTCCTTCAAATCACTGTCAATTAGTAGAGCAGTAAATTGGCAGCATTGCTACGTTGATTCGCAATGCTTTTCTATTGACCAAAAAGTGATATAAAAGGTTAAAGTTTGAACATAATATAATAAGTTCTTCTTTAAAATTTTCATTTCCTAACAAAATAAATTTATGCTTTTAATTTCCTGACTTCCCTATATTTTTTCTCAAAATCATAATACAGGTAGTATAACAATTTTCTTGTATTCATCGATAACATTTCTAGAAGATATTTAAATTCAAAATCGTATTTTTTTTATATTTTTCTCCGAGCCAGCTATTGCATTGTTGTTTATTTGCTTTTATTTTTACGTTTTGGTAGAAGATACTGCGGTTGAACTCTTAGTTTCAATGGCTAAATAAAAATATAGATGGTACTATGAAATTGGAACGGCAAGAACTGTTCTGATTTCAAACGTGCAATTTTTTTTTCATAAAACTGTCTTATGTAAGGGCCAGCTATTGAAAAATCGGCCAATAAATATGTACCTATACTACATTTTTAACTGAACCACATTAGTAAAAGATATTAGGTATTTTTTTCACTTATCACCTGTTTTCGGACACTCTTAATCCAAAACTGATCATTAACAATGATTTTATCAATGCACTCCCCCTTTCACCCTCAAATAATTGGCAAGGGGTGGCGAGGGACGATGAGAGACATATGTCCAACCCCTATGGACCGTTTGATGCGTCATTATCTCAAATCAGATGGAAACTATTTGCCGAGATATTTTTATGGTTATTTTGTGACTTGCTGTCTATTTTTGTTCGACTGGTAAGGGCACTGTGCATTTGATGTGGTTTGTCAAATGTATGTAATATATATGCTGACATAATTTGTATTGTTATTATAAATCTGTAGAGTATCACTGCAGGGCAAAGGCCTCCCTATCCTCTTCAACTTATTCCGGTCTATTTTAATTTGGGATCTTTTGGGAAAATCTAGTTCACCACGAGATTTTCAAGTTTCTGCCGCGTTGCTGTTTCCTGCTATTTCGGACCCTGAGTGCGTTCGTCTTTGCCCAATGTTCCTCTGCCATGCGGCAGATGTGACCAGCCCAGTTCAATTTTAACTTGGCACCTTTGTGGCATGATCTGCAATTTGTGTTTTTGAACAGAGTATCGAGTTCTCTACACCGTCTTTAAGGCTTCCATTTCTCTTTGCCAGACCCCGAGCGCGGTTTTTGTTTTCTCCAGAAACCTTTTATAGATTGCCTTATACCATAATAAATGGCAAAATTTATACAAAAAAAACATTATGTGCATTTATAACCAAAAATATACTTAATATTTGTATCGCATTATTATTTTCTCCCAAGGTGCCAAGCGTAGTAGGTATTAAAAAAAAAAACAGGTAATTTCAATAATACAAAAATAAACTTAATTGAAACATGTCCAGCGGTTTACGAGTAATAAAATAACTTCCAACAATAACAATAACACACTCTTATATTATAAGGCTGGAGGCACATGTAGCAATTTGGCACTAATGAAGTCATTGCGACAACTCGCTACGCGTATGTTCCGTTCGTTGGGTGAGTGTAACCCTTACTTTAATTTTATGGCTTTCGTCGGCCGATATGATAATCATCGTGTTTATAATTTACTTGTGCTAGGGTACAAACCACCAAACGGGTTGAACATTACACAAATGATACGCTACTTCATTAAGGAATTCATTGTTGGGGTTCCTTGGTTTATACTGTTACGGGTTATATTTTTTACATATGCTTTGCTGGTTTATGAATAAAAGATTTTATATGTTTCTAAATTTCAATAGTATATTCCACTCCTAATAACGAGATCAAGGTAACTTTACGGTTTAAATAAACAGATTTCCCTTAAAGAAATTATAGCTTTAATTTTCATTCATAACTTATTCGGGACTTTTTAGTATCATGTTTTGTAAAGGAAAAGGTTTTTTTTTATGTAAAACATAAAGTACGAGTAAATTTTAATCCGATGAGCTTTTCTAAAGAGCAGCTTGCGTTGTAGAGATTTGTATTTATTGATTTCATAACCAATTTATATTTAAAATATCGTCTGCAACGCAAGTTGTAAACGAAAAATATATCTACTATGAAAAATATGATTAAACTAAAAACAAAATGATATAAAAATAAATGAAACAATATGGCTGCATTGGTTACGAACATCGAAATAATATGTGATATTATTTTGATGGTTACGAAATATTCCCTTTGACAGTTTGTTTCTGTCAAAGATTTCACTGCAAAAGTTTTCTATTTTTAAATTCAATGTTAGTGATTTTGCGAAAAACAGACAGAACCATTTCGCTTTTCCCCTTTCGGCTGTCATTGTCAATTTGGGCTTGGTAGTCCGCGTCCGATACTAATGTTATTTAGTTTACGACTGGTTTCCCTTCACCGTGATCGTTAACGCTGAGTGTGATTGTCTGTTGGCTCGTCAGAATAATTGAGACGCATATCCTCATAATAATAAAGAATCGTTGATTAAATTATTAGTAATCTACACAAATGACGACACCCGATTTTGATTGCCTGCATTCTATTTTTATATTATTAATTTTATACAGTAAGTATACAATATCCAATATTTTGACATATGTACAGTACCTATATTGTCAGATGAATAAGTACTTTTAGTTGGTTACATGGGCCCGGAGGGATTATGATGTTAAACTCATCGTGTAGCAGGTATTTACCTGCCTGTTGTTTTGCCAGCCGACAAACAACGTTGACATACAATATTATTCAGTATAATTCCACTAGTTGCTATGACAGCCAATTTAGCGTTTAAAAAATTTACTAGGTATCGCTAGTAGTGATCGTACGATTTGATTTACAAGAGCGCCCTTTTTTGTTGTTCTTTAGGTGTATCTATATTTTTGTAGACGGTATACGGCAAAGTATGGCGGTATAGTACTGTCCTTTTAGGTTATTTATACAAATAAATAGTGTAAATTCAATGCCGGCAGACTGCAAAAGTAAAAGCATATTAAATTTATTAAAAATACGTACAAACGGTGATAGGTTCTTTATTTTCACAGCATGCGCATGATTGTTAAAACGAACTCGGGAAGGTTAATTAAACTTTGCGTTTATAGTTAATTTACGGCATTGCAGTAAAATAAATATTATGACAACTACTGGACTCCCTATTCCATGTTATAGATAATGATGTATGCTCCGCTGTGACATATAGGTTGATGAAGTGACGACACGGTTGGTGCAGTGGTTAAGCGGTTAGCTTTCTGCGCTGTGTCGCAGGTTCGATCGTATGTTTGTAAACTGTACCCACGACACAGGAGAAATCAAAGTGTGGGGCAGTGTTACTTAAAAAAAAAAAGGTTTTTTGTACCAGGTAATCGGCGGAATCCAGAGAGTAATGTTTTTGTAGGGAACTTGTAGGTAAAATTCGTTGAAGTAATTAAGGCAACAACACCTTATTAGGTTTATATACACAGTATTGTGATTAAGTAACTCTTTATTTGTTAGTAATACCAATCCTATTATTCGTTAGGCATATAATAAATAACTAAAAACAATAGAAAACTGATTGTTTATTGTCGCCACCGGGCGCCTCCTGTCTTAATACTATAGTTTAGCTAAAAATTATCATACAGAATGCACTAACGTTTTTACTTCAGTAAACATGAGCTGATTTTGATATAGTTATTTATATGTTATAGACATAAGTAAAAAGTACTATGTTTTTTATATTGTTTATACATTGAGAAATAATTAACCCTCAAAATCATCCTCATACTTATTTCGTGATAATTCATTATTTATTAATCAAAATTTTGAAAAAACATAACTTGTCTACCTAGTTTATAATCTGGCAAAAGAATAGACACCAAAATCAAATTAATTCGTTAAGATTTAGATTTAAGAAACGTTAACGCCCAAACACCTATTTTGCGCATATTTCAATTTTGACCATTGGCAACTGAAATCATTTAGCTGTCGGCAAAATAGTCAAAACTGAATAATTATAATTGAAAAGAGTATCGACTCTTAATGAATTAATTCGATTATATAATTATGTAACTTTATAAGTTCAGTTACGAAACGACTTTTAAAGCTCCCCAGTTCGATTAAATTCCTTTAAAACTGACATATAATACTGATATAATGAAAATTAAAATATAAACAGTCATATATTCAACACAACATCCTATTAAACAGTTTTTCGATATAAAATTACAATTAAATTTTCCACCGAAATAAGTCTATCCATCCAATTATCCGGACATTTTATGGATGTCAGCGTTTTGAGGGGTGTCACGATGTTAATCCCAAAATCAAGTGATGCTTGACTAAGCCCGGGTACAGACGGGAGAGGGGGCGATCACCCTACGAAAAAAAAATAGCACCTGTTACCCTTTTGGTCCTAATGTTCCCGATAGTTGCGATAAACGTAAAAAGCTTTGAAAACATTTGCATATGATAAGGAACGAATGTTTTGTAAAATAAAATGTTCATTGTATCTTAATTTTCGATCAGGAGGAAAAAGTTAAATTGTCCGCGTGTACTGGAGCAGCATACCTTGTTTTTTTTTTGTTGATGGGTACAGAAACGGTGATAGCTTTGAAGATTAAACCTTTGTGTTACAATAATGTTATGTTGTTGAGAGGTAAACATTAAAGGTATAAAAATTTTTACTTTTTCAAACGTTACTTTTAGATATATGTATGTCGCTTTGTAAGTGTAAACTTGACATTATTTTTGGCAGTTAAAAAGAATAATAACGTGTAGTGACTAGAGTTTAATTCGGAATTATATATTTTATATAATAAACCCTAAAATAAACCCTAGTCATAACAGGATACTATTCCCCTACCTCTATTCGATAATGAATAAATTTGTTATTGAATAGAGGATCGTACTTGTAAATTTACAAAGGTGTGGTGGACACTGTCCGCTTGTTTAATTAATATCATATGCTTTAGCAAAAATATTATGTTCAATTTTGTTTCTGAATATTTAATTAAAGCCTTATCGATCTAGTACCAGTTGGCACGCTTGTGGATTTTGTGCCAAGGGGTGTGATTTTCTAGTAAATTTGATTGGTTAAATCATGTTATATAAACACGCCTCTATATTAGTGAAATAACCCGGAACATAACGGCCAGTAACCATTAACATAAACACACAACCTACAAACTAATACTAACACACTGGTGCTATAATTTAAAAAAAGAGCTATATGAACCCGCTATTAGATTTTTTGCTTGTTTGAAATTATTCGTCGTGAATATTTCCCAGTACCCATTAAAGCGGTCTCTTAAAATGACAAAAGAGGTATAAAATTGCACCTAATTATGGTCGCAAAACATATATGCTGTTGCATGCATCAATGTCGTTCAAGGTTTGTAGGTTGGAGTAGAGACCTTGTACTGGAGAATTCTTATATTAGGGACATAACACATGCAGCGCGATTCACTGCCGCGAATTTACTATGAAATTGTCGTTCGGTGCCGCCGCAACTCAACAAAAGATTATTGCGATGTGGTACCAAGCAGCACTTCGCCCTATCTCTCTAGTTGTATGTAGGTACTTAGTAAGCTTTTATGTAGGTGTGTAGGGTAATACTGATTATGAGTGAACAACTGATTTACGGATGCAGTGAAAGATGAAAATACTGACAGATTGGCTTACTTGAGCATGTATGAAAAAGGATGAATCCAAAATGTTTTAGTGTAGTTTCTAGTAATAGTTAAAAAAAAAAAGCAATATCGATCACTGCCACCAATACAAGTAGGTGTGCTAGGTACACATATGTAGCCTGATATTTGTGTTCTAGTGACCATTTTTTATTTTATTACTTGCTTACTTTATAACTAAACAGTCTATCCAAAGATTCGGTGGCGGAGCCTTTCAAAAAACTCTGAAGTACCATTGTATCAAAAAGTACCGAATTCGACGTCATGTGAGTGAGGGCACAAGTACCTGTCTGCCACCTGTCGATGACGTCACGCACGGACAACCGCGCCTTTGCGCGACCACTTCGGGCGGCTATTCTCATAGTCGGGAGCGTAATTTATCATGCTTGTTGTGAAAACAAGTTGTTTGCTGCGTCGCGTATGTGTTGTAAATAGTATTAAACTGGTTCGGGCTTAGCATATTTGTATTTCATCACTGATTGTTACTGGCTGTGTGTTTGTTGTGTCAAAAGGCTTTTTAACCTTACTCCCATATTATTATTCCAACGAAAATTGTATTTATTCTGTTGTATTTTTTTCTAGAATCTTTAATTTGTGATCCACCTACAAGAACGCGATTTCCAGGGGGTGGCTTATATAACTGTACGTTCGTACTTGCCAGAATATTGGAGCAAAGTGTATACTGAGAAATGCAAAGTAGATACATAATTAATTACAAGGATATAAATAAATAGTGTCAGTTTATAATAATTGAAGGGCCCGTAGCTACATAGTTCGCCACGCAGATCGGTCGATCTGCGGGGTTAAGCAGCGTTTGACGCGGTCAGTCCTTGGATGGGTGACCATTTTTCACATATCGAGACCTGTCTGTGCCTCGGAAGGCACATTAAGCAGTTGGTCCCGGGTGTCATACGAAGACCTAAGACAGTCGTTATGGGTGTCAGTAGCCCAAAAGTCTGACAACCAGTTTAACCTTAGAGTATCTGTGTCTCCCAGTTACTGGGTGGCGGAGGTCAGAAGGCAGTCGCTCCGTGTAAAAAACTGATATTCAGCCGCAATCACTTAGATTGAAGCCGACCCAAATGTAGTTGGGAAAAGGCAGGCAGATGATGTTAGTTAATAATAATTAGTCAGTAACTTTACTATACTAGAGGAACATGATATTTTTTTATACATAAATAAAAGTTTTTCCGTCTTTTGTTTGACCCGCATCTGTATTCACTACAGAATAGGCCCCCAAAGTTGCAGCGTCACTACCCAGCCTACAATCATACGCTCCTCGAAATAATTCAATTCGTTCATAATTTGTAGTTGAGAAAAAACTTCTGAACAATATAATTATGTTACAAAATGATCAGTTCAATGTGTGCCTAGAAATGCACGACTCATCGTTGGGAACAAACAGTGCTAAAGTATTAAGTATTACGTCTGTATTTTAAAGGGAAAGCATTGATAATTATGTAGGAGTGATTGTAACGTAGCATCACGCCCGTATTCGCCGAAGGTTTAGGCAGAGGTGTAGTTTAGTACATCCACATTTCGCTAATGCCGTTATTGAGTCCCATTTAACAGGGGGCGAGCCTATTGCGATCTACCGGGCCCAGTTCCAGACTCCGTGCTTGCTACTGAGAATTTCCACACAGAAATACCTAATAACATTTTGGCCAACCTGGGCATCGAACCCAGTAAGTAACCTCACGCTCAGTAGTCACGCTTGCAACCACTAGACAAACGAGGTAGTCAACTATTAGCACAAGCACTATACGATATATAGGCATACAAAGTCAGAAACATAAAGTAGCAAACATCAAGTCTTGTATCTAAGGATTCACCTTAAGCTTTAGGGACATTTTCTAGTAAAAGGATTACCTTTATGCTCATACTACTTTGTAGTAGCATTTCAGAGAAATATTTGTTTGGTAGCTAATTACATACGTCTTATACTTTCTTGAGTGGTATCAGAGGAGGAAGATAAACATTTTTTTATGTTTTTTTACTACTGGATATTTAATGTTGATCGTTTGCCCGTGATTTTATATATAAACATAAAAAGTATCATGTCTGTATTCCTCAAAGGCAAAGGCGTACTTAACTTATGTAAACCCATAGTTCACCAAAGTCGTTATTAAGTTTATCCAAACTCCAGGCTACTACAGACGAATGCGCTTGCGACTACTAGATCAATGAGGTACGCGTGTATTCCAGACTATTTTGCGAATGAGCTTTAGAACCCTTCAGTAACCTTTAAGGTTGATTCTCGAAAAATTTACCTTTTTCGTTAAACTGTGGTACATTTCATCAAGAAAACCGCTACGCACCCACATCGCATATCTGACAATAAAAATAAAAAAAACTCAAATTTAACGCTCAAGGCTAGATTTTTGTTCCCGGTGTTGCTTGCGTCCATAGCTTGCAGCCGCTTTAGTTATAGTATAAGCTGAGGTTCGCCACTGAATTTTATCGCCTCAATATCTCGTCTTGACTGGTCATGACGACCAAATAACACCTTAACCGAGGGACCTGCATTTGAACGAAGGAGTTTGGCTGACCTGTTGAGTCACCTTCGATATTTGGACAGCCCTCAAAAGGACATATCGGTGGTTTATCCAACACCAATAGTAAATGCGCCACCGATACATGGTGGACATCCCACTCACACGCACAAAACGTTTTGGGAACACATTCATTGTGCGTACAGCTAAGGAGTGGAATTACCTGCCAGAGTCTGTGTTTCCTGATAGCTACAACCTGGGAGTTTTTAAGTCAAGAGTGAATAGGTTACTTCTAGGCAAGCGTGCTACATCTTCGACCACATCATCGCTTACCATCAGGTGAGATAGTGGACAAACGCGTGCCTATCAAGAATAAAAATTAAAAAAATGTCGTCAAAATCTCCTTTATACGTAAGTTTAAATTCTGTGTAAAACAGCCCCAACCGCTATTAAAAAATATTGTTTTATTCCTACCTATTTCAAACAAGTTATTATTTTTATTTTCAAAACGCGTAACAGTAGCAATTCATTTGAAACACCATACTTATGGAGTAAAACAAACATTTTTTCCCCCTTATCTTATGTGTTGCCTATAATTAATTTATTACTCGCTAGTTATGGTTTTATTTGCACCACTGTTCCCTGCGGCTTTGTTTAGCACAGTAAACTTTTATATATGGCATGTTTTCTTTTTCTGTTCAATAAAATAAAATATTGCCGTATTGGCTATCTAATCGCCTCCAGCAAGATATGTTGTTCAGTATTTTTCCGAGAATTTCTTAATGTTTTTATTTTTATCTTGCACTTTTTGTTCCTAAGAACCTCGATGTGGAACTGAGATTTAAAACATATGTTTGAAACATAAGATATAACGGTAAATGTAAAAAATTTTGCTTTTGTAAATTATTTTCTACAATGGCCACAATCTTATGAAACGAGATTTAAGTTGACACTTATTTTGAATTTATCAACATAATTATCATTTAAAGGACAAATTCCATTCACTATTCATCGCTTCATTGAACACATATTAAGCTGAAAGCTTAGTATTTTTTTACTTTCATCGTATCTTTTCAAATATAGCTATTTCCTGAAAGAAATAGCAGTATCTTGATAACTGTAGCGAAGCACCGCATCACATCACAGTGGAGTATCACATAAAATTCGCTACATTGCTAATATAGAGGAACGAGTTTTGGTGTTCCTCCATTGAAAAAGAAGGATCCTCCGACCAGGAAAGGTAATTAGCCTGGCCGGCCGAAGCCCAACGGTTGATTTCGGGCATTCCTATGTCTATTAGAATCGTTGTAAACTCATAGTGCGATTTATTTCGATGACGGTTTACTTTTACTTTGCCATGTCCCTACACCAAGTCACAACATCACGCAAAACTAAAAGACTTTCGGACCAATAAATACTATTTTCATGGTAAACTTCGCTGATTATTTTCAGATATATTATTCCATTTATATTCCAATTATATTGTATGTAACGATTACAGTAATATATGTCACAACCGTAGCTGACGGTGATTCGCTGTGCCACGGACAGGCGTGTACGGTTGTTCAAGACTTGAGCGTGACTTACGTGATCATTAATTAACCGCGGAAACAATAGCATTATTTACCATAGTTACTGATATACGTTAATCTAGGCTCAGCAGGCAAGCCCCATTTATACGGAGATAGTGTAATTTTAATGTTCACATGCAGACAAGATATAAAATATCGCCTACGATTTCGTCTTACCAATTTCGCACGGAATGTATCGCCTGCTGCAACTGTTTTCACTGCAAAATATTATATTATTTAGATTTTTATTAGCATACATGATTGTATCTTTTAAATCAGTTTGAAGTGTTTTGAGAGCGAGATTCGCCATTAGAGATCGGTGATTAAGTCTTTGTTGATTACCACGTTGTTTACTCGGAGAAGTTCCTTATTCAGTGGCGAGGCGCTTGTGCACGAAGAAACTTTTTTATATTCTTATAGTATCTTCGAAACGAGAAACTTTCACTTTGTAAATCGGGCTTTGTTCCTGTTTGGTACCAAGCCTGGTTGTCAGTAGAGCGACACGTGATAGTCATTAGGCTGAAATCCTCCCCGATGGATTAAGCACAATGTTCGTTAGGCTCGGGTATGCTGGTATATACGCAATGTTATAGGAGATTGGCGTATAGCTAATACTCGGATATATTTTTAAAGTACATAAGTAATTTTGAAAAACTAGGGCCATAGACGAATATAATAGTAACACCAGCTATTTTTTTTAAATAATTAAATATATACTGTTGAACATTTACGTAATTCGTAAATGTCGTAATTTGCTGGCGTTTCTGCTCTATAGCGATTTTATAATATTATAGGTAAAACTAGACAAATTAGTACCTAAATCCAGGTTTAACCGGGTGTATCTAATATTATCCGAGCTCATTGGGTAAAGTCTAAATATCGACAGAAAATAACTTGGATTATCTATTATTACCCAAACAGACTTAGGTAAATCTAGGTGTACGCGGGGTAAGCTCCAAATTCAAAGTAATTTTGGGACTTTACTGAATAAAATTGGATACTTAATAAAATTGGATACGCGGGTAACCCTAGGTTTATTAATTAATGCTTCTAGCATTACCCGTAACATATACCTACACTGCAATTTCTCTAGAGCTGTATAGTGTTTGCATGTAAAATATGAATTTCAGACGGAACTTTGTGTCCATGTAGTCCTCCAAAGAAAAATGTCGCGGAATTGAGGGGAATATTAGATGTTCACCGTTACTCTTATATTAAATACTTCGTAGCGGTCTCTTGTAAGGCTTTTTTTCTTGACTCTTGTAATCTACCCTTTAATGCAAATTGTATGAAAATAACTATATTGGGTAAAACATTCCTTCATAAATAAATCTATATTGAAAGAATTTCGTCTTCAACAAATGGTAAAGAAAGATAAAGTTACACATCACGCTCGCTATTGTGCAATGGTCAGCACAATAGGTGCCGCGGTGTTAGACTACTAGTCTTACAGGAACAAAGACTTGTTTGAGGAGATCAGAATGACCAGTGATTGCTCCTTGTTCAGTCCGTAACAATTATTTGGTGGTTGGTGCAAGTTATGACCGTAAGCACCTACAAAGTCGACAAGATATTTGCGAATATGAGTTACAAACTCCGATATGACGTTGACGTCATTCCACCATCGCACTACCAGACGTGGGAGGGGCTTCCATCCGTATGTCGTTGATATTCCTTTTATAAGCACTAAGCGTTTTGCGTCATCGTTTCTCATGCGAACGGCTAGAGAATGGGAATGTACCCGGGTCACTACAAAAGATAATACTACAATAAAAACAGTATAGCAGTTGCATCAGCTAATATCATAGCCATATATTGTTTCAGAAGAGGCTAAACTTTGAAATTCTGAACTTTCAAAAACTCTTCTGTGTAACTATCTGTAGAGATTTTACCGGAGAAGTTGAAGGAAACTTAAAGAACTTTTCTGTTGATTTCAACTCATTAATTGCGCCGTACGTGATCTGTGAGATAGAAATCCTACTGAATATCACAAATGAAGACGCGTCGGCACCACAATACGAAGACGTTTGCTCATTTATCAAATGATGGCAGAATGTGACGGCCGTGGCCGCGTACCTGGATACGTAAGAGCTGGATAAGTAATAGAAGTGACATTATTTAATGTAAAATAATGCAATGCAAATTTTATTATTATTAAACCGGACACGTAGTGTTAAGATTCCATAAGTGCTAGGAACTGGTGTATATGGTAATTATACTATAATTAAAGTATCTGTCTGGCAGACAAGTTACGACACAATCAGCAGTTAATATAGAAAGTAAAAATATGATTGATATTTATTAGTATTTAGTTTAGTAAAATATATAGATATACAAAAATATTAATAAAACATATAGCTAGCCTAACGTTATCCGAACGAATCAATCAATTACTCCATACTTATGTTCTGTTTAATTCAATTTAAAACTTCTTATCCTGTATTCACGTATCCAAGTCATAGTCCCGACGATGAATCAGCAATATAGTAGCGATTGAAATGTTACCGCTTACCACTTTACCCTGCCCCCTTGTCATCAAGCGTGATGCATCAGAAACCGACGTATAACTACCAAATCTCATAATGAAGGTCAAACCTTTTGTTTCTTTACAAATTCTATAGAACCCGTACAGGTCATGTGTTTTGATTTGCCTTTTTTATTTTTTAAAGTTTGTTTGACTTTGGTGTGAAAATGTCCGTTATAATAGTACATTAAGCTGATATTGTGTTGGCAGATTTTATCAGCTTGTACTCTTGACTGTCTGTCTATTGGTGTAGGTTGAATAATAAACGTATTTAAACAACCGACAAGAAAGAATTAAGATTGTAAATCTTATACTAAATTTTAATGTAAGTTACATTAAAATTTTGTATAGAGCCTTGAATGATAAAATAAGGCATATTACACGTAAACTTTTCGAATCAAAATGTGTCTTTAATTTGATATTCTTATCTTGAATTAATATTCTAAACAGTCACAATTAATGAGATTTCGAAGATATATAGTAGTTTCTACTAATTATATTCCAGTCAAGGAACTACTTTTAATATAGACTGCTTCTTAAACAATATCACCTGATCTGGTTCATTCAGTCTACCCCAGCTATTTGTCCATCAATCACTACATGCTAAAATCACGCATTATTCAGCGTTGCAACACTTGGTCTTATTTGACCCAAAAAATCCAAATTATTTAAAGCAAATTACGGAGTCGACCTATTTGGTAACCGCCCCAATTACAGGAAAAAAAATCGGCTATTTAATTTGATAATTTTGTATCATTAGCAGGCAACACCGGCGCATACGTCACTTCCCGTGTCATGGCCGACTACAGATTCGGTGATAATCATTATTGATGATTGCGACTGTATAGATAGTTTGGTTTTTGTTGCAACAGTTGGTTTGTGGTCTATATTAGGAGTAGGAGCGGTTATATTTTTAATAGTTTTGACATACCAAACTTCACCCAACTGTTCTTACTTCTATCGTCTAGAAAGTACAACGTTTATAAGCTGTCACCTTAACAACATTCATAATATAGACTAGTGGTTTATCAATCGAATCTGTTTTATTAAGTAGAAGTAAATTTATTATGTAGTACCATTATTCGTTCGTAAAAATTAAATTTATTTTAATTCTTAGTAAATTTATAAATGGAATAAAGTTCAGACAGCTAGAATTGCAAAAAAAAAAATAGAACAATTTTCTTTTTTGTTTGATTCTAATTTTGATTTTAACACTAGCCACCCACAGCTTGGACCATCCCCGGGTATCAAATATAGTGCCAACTCACGTCGGTTTGACGACCGTACAGACAGACATTCCTTTATATAATAAGAGCTAACGTGTTACCCCTTGATTGACCGATTCACGTTTGCATGACGACTTGGGTTTTTAAGACAGGTAGCTCCTGGGTTATTTTTTGTTGTTCTAGGTTCTGTTCTGTCTATTTAGGTTTTGTCTATTCGACAAAATTAGATTCAAGCCTTGCGGTCTGTAGCCCAAGTGTGAGGTGGCCTCGACCCCGACCTAGTTACCGTCAAGCCAAGAATCTACGTTTGAGTGAACTTCTATGGAAAATACGCACACACTATTTTCATGCATGTAGGTAAAATAAAATGCTTTTCAGGAAAAATAACTTGAAATTATGACAAACAGTGCAGTGCAGTGGCAGTGACTCAGTAGCTAATCATGATATCTAAAGAAGATGAAAAAGGAGTCCAAAGTATGTATAAAAAAAAATCTATGCAAACTAATTCACGGGTACAGTTAGTTAGTTAGTTATGACATTTTATTACACGATTTAACATATTCCACATTGTGACAGTCTGCCAATCCTACTAAATTAAATTAATTGGAGTATTCGATAGTCTACTAGATCTGATTCAAGATAATTATCACCGACGTACAGATGTAACTAAGCTCTGTAGCAAATGCGCTGAGGTATTCCTCACGCAGTGTGGTTTCTAATCAAGTGTTCGGTTTACGGTTTCTGTATCCCTTTGGAGGGGATTATACTGAGTAAGTGCTAGCTTTACAGGTGTTAAGTTATAAACACTAGTAAACAAGAAACGTTTTGGTGCAGGAAATCAAGGAGTCTTTTAATATCTTCAATTATTACTTTCAAGCAATGATAGCACGAATTAATTACTAGGTACCTACTCTATAAAAAGATTCCTTTGTTCAAAAATATAATCGGCACTGGATTATAAAGCTCGGAAATAAATATAATACCTTTACGTTAGTCTAAGCAAATTAATACTATAAAGTTTCATATTTATTTTAGCGAATAACTCGACTCGTCTTATTTCTAGTGCATTAATTAGTATTTTCAGCGAGTTATTATGAAGACTCAATCTGGATTAGTTCAAACTTAATTGCTTAGTCTAGCATTTTCATGACTTTGTAGGGCACGGTCGGTCTAACTAGACGCGGCTCATTAGAACTTTAGACATACTGGCTGGCTAGCTCTAAGTGGGAGACTGGAACAAGGACTTGATACAGAAGGCGGTTTTCGACCCGGTTCGTCTTCTGAAAAAGCTCCTCTCCCCAGAGCTCTAGCCATCGGTGGTTTCTTTCAGATTCGGTGTTGGTCTCTATTTGTTGATAATAATAAAGATTGTAGGAAATTTCAATAATTAGTTTACAAAAAAAGGTACTAAATACATACATATATCTACAATCGTAATTGTGTAATAAGTTACTGCCGCATCTGTATTTTCCCCAGATAGTGGCAGGTTTCCAGTGCAATTGAACTAACTAAAGGGGTAAATAGGGCTAAGGGACTGAAACCCCCAAATCTTAAGTGCGGACATTTGAGGTTTATTTTTACTAAAACTGAAAGAAATCCTGAAAGAGCTAAAATAACTTCTGGATTTTCAACCGTGTGACATATATCAAATCATTTATTGAAAGGTGCCTGTGATCTTATCAATTACAATAGCCTGAGAATAGACAAACAACACAATAATATTCTATTCACATATTAATAATAATAAAAACAAAAGTAACAGATAAAAACGAAAATAAAATAATATTCTCTAAATAAGACTTTAGTCCGTATTTATAAAGCATCATCTATATATATAATATAATTATAACAGGCCGATGTCTGTACATTATAAATGTTGGAGAAAATCTTTAATTATGGGGGGTCTTTATTAGAGCAACAGAGCAATTTTTGTCCGTCTGTCTGTTTGTATATTTGTACACGTATCACGCAAAAACTACTGTATGGAACTGAATGTAGTTTTCACCGATGTATTGCTAGAGGTCTAACTTAAAATAAATACTCCATTTTATCGCAGGAAAATATCAGATTCTAAATTATACGCGTACGAAGTCGCGGGCAAAAGCTAGTTATTACACTAAAAATATTGTTTTTGACCGTCTATCTGTCTAGCATCAATCCGTAGCAAAACATCAAAAAAAGTGTTTTAAAAACTTTGTGCACACCTACATTTCGCCAATATCTTGAGTCCCATGTTCCAGGGGACAAACCCATTGCCATTCCACCACACACAGTTCTGTGAAATCCGTGCTGCTACTGAGTATTGCCATACAGAAAAACACAATAACAATTGTCAGTGCATCATCAGCCAGAAGACGTCCACTGCTGAACGAAGGCCTCCCCCTTAGACCACCACATCGAACGACATTCCGCCACTTGTATCCATCGGTTGCCCGCGACTTTCACAATGTTGTCGGTCCACCTAGTAGGAGGGTAATTACTTAAAATTAGAATTTCCTCTCTACATGACTTTGTATGCAACACCACTGGCTTACACTGAGGGCACCACAGTTAGTTATATTATTTTACCGTTGTATTTTCTAGAACCTAATTGTTTATATATGGCTAAAAATACTATTGAGCAAAAGTTGCCCTATATTGTTGGTAGCAACGTTTTTTTGTAAACAACGAATCTGTGTTAAGGTGTAGCCGGAGGACTTCACATCGTTGCTATGTTTATCAACATCTCCGCACACGTAAACAATAAACAATTGTTACTAAGCCGCGGGTCTACCGCTTAATTCCAGTAGTAATGGATATTTCTTGGAACTCTGACAGTGAATTTCATGAAGAAATGAAGTGCCTTAAATTTTATATTTAATAAAGTAATTATATATGAAAAAGTTTGTTACAAGAATGTTTCTATTCCATTGAAGAGTTCTTAAAAAATATTCCTGTATTATGTGTGGATATAAAAACACAAATCTTTGTACGACAACAACAAACTGTAGCTCTAAATATTTGTTTTGTACGGAAATTAAACACGCAACACGTAACGTCGGAGATCACAACTCAATCACTACGCCAACCGTGCCATCCAATTTTTATTTATAAAAATCTGTACCACTAATTATAGTGAATGGCTTTCCGGGGAACACAATTCTGGCTACCTTATGATCACATTTTCAGTGTTAGCATTGGCTTCATACACAGAATATTCGGTAAATTTTCGAGTGCTGGTCTAGTTAGCAGCTTACGTAATATCCAACCGCAATTCCATGATTAAGTGATTAAGCCATTTATTCCTAATCATTGTGCGCGTAAAGTCCATTGTGATTTCGAGGAGTTCAATTAATAAAGGAACCGATCGATTTATGCTTTGTTCAATGTTATCTTTGTTTCTTCAATGAATTGTTTGAAAAACTTATCCGTATTCTTGGGTAGCGAGTTTAGATGGAGTTGAGGATATATGGAATAGGATATAGGTAAAATAAAAGGAAAGTTTTATAAAATCAGTCACTTGCACCGGCCACAAGGTGGCTAGGCCAAATCAACAAATACTTTCAATGAAATCTTAATAATCACTGCTATGTTCCCGAAGGCTAGGTTTAATATGTATGTAATCGTTAGCTCACATTTTTTTGACAATAATATCTTACGAAGATTGGAATAATGATGAGATGTTTTTGCTAAATGATTTTTACAGTACTAAATTCCCAGTTACGCGAATCACAAGCGACTGCTCCCGAGTTAGCCCGAGAAATTCAAAATGTTGACAAATATTATATTCATAAACTGACACTATATACATTAAAATTTTCATACTAAGCATTTTTTCTATGGAAAAAAATTGACATCACCCATAACTTTATCCTATAAGCCTGTATACAATTTTAAAGCGATGAGCTGTTATTCTAAGGATGTGCATTGTTTTTGTGTCCCGCGCATGAGTGGCGTCGCGGCCGGCGCCTCGTGCGGTGGATCCAATTACAAAGGACGACCCGAACGCGCTACCAAGAGTGATACATTGACGCGAGAACCATGTGAGATTAGGCAAATAGACGAGACTGTAGAGAAAAATTACAAACGAGAGCATATGGGATTTGATATTTATAGATCTCTTAACCATTTAACAGTCGCATATCAAATATAAAATCGAGTAGAACTCAACAACAAGATAAAAGACATCGTTTGTTAGTTTATGTAAATTCAGTACATTTTTCTGATGTTGCTATTCTTTTAGGAGATAATCATCCAACAAGCTTAGACATCATCATCATCATCATCAGCCAGAAGACGTCCACTGCTGAACGAAGGCCTCCCCCAAGGGGGGAGTTTGCCATAATCCCCACGCTTGGCAGGCGGTTTGGGGATCGCAGTGTCTCACCGATTAGTGAGAGGACGCTGCTGCCCGTCCTCCGGTGTCTGGCCGCAGTTTAAAGACGTACCCGGGTCAAGCTTAGACATAGCTTTTTCAAAAGGTGAGATAAGCAAGTGAGATGGTGAACGATTGGGTCTCGGAGATGGATGAGGATGCTGCGCTGGTAATCCGTTGGTCACTAAATGGGTCACGCTAATAATGCATGTACTGCGATAACCGATATTCGTCAAGTGTGGTAATTGTGACAATAATTTCTAACTACCGCTCATTATAAATGTTACCGTTTATTATGTAATACCTGTGCGGTACCAAAAATTATGCCAATTAGAGTCCCTTAAAAGGCCTTGAAACTGTCTAGCATATCCGAATTACCTATGTTGGTGTCTGATGACAGTTTAATGAATGTCAGGTGTCTGCGTCAAGTAAGACCTATTAAATGAGCTTTCTAATGGTAAGAAGCTCGATGTGTAAAGAACAGTGTCCCATCCAAATATTGTCAAATTGGAAGAAGACTGTTCACAGTAACTTTTTATCTTTAATTTCGGTTTTTTTTGGGTTTTGTACATATATTAATCTTATTTTGTAATATTCGGAAACATTCACGTACGAGTCATGCAAACTATTATAGGGGCACAAACGGGCATAGACGGGCTAGTATACAATCAAATAACAGACAAAAAAAATGTAAAAAATAAAACAATTGTGTAGCTAAAAGATAAAAATAGATGGTTCAAAAAAGAGGTGTTGTTATAAAAATAACGTTTTCTAAAACGTTAGGTTGTGTTGATTTGGAATTCAAACAGTTTTTGTGTGGACTTATTAGACATAAAATAGCCGAGTTGTACCCAGCAATTGAAAAGTCGGCCCTAATGGGTCGACATCGTCTCTGCTATGGACGAATGAGAAAGAATATTGTGAAATATGAATATCGATAAAAACAATGCATAAAAACACCAGTGCCATACATTATTTTTAAACTAATAAAAATATTTCAAATAAGTATCGATAGTTTGAATGCATTCATTGTTTCTCTTTAAAACATTTATGGACCATATCGATATCGTGACAATATTTTCAATAGGCCCTTATTGTTCTTTACTATTAAAATATAATATGAAGTTGAATATAAAACATGAATCCACTTCGAGTTTAAATCGACTTCCACAAGTAAAGGACAGCGTGACATCGTTCCCGTCCGTTCCTTCAAAAAGTGGGTGTTATATGTCATAATTTATGATATATTCGCATTCTATATAAAAAAACATACACCATTAAGCGCCTAAACGGTAAACCGAGGATTTAGTTACTTTCCGAAGAAGCGCTGGTAACCAAACAAACATGTCAGACAAATCAATTTTGAACATTGAATTTTGAACTTTGTTTTAATCGCAATAAGGAGCATTACAATTTTAATGAGTGTATCGAATTAGATTGTCAGTCTATAATTCATTAGTTTAGGTGAGGGGGTCGCTCGGATTTTTTTGAAGCACAATTTTGATTGATTGCTATAGGAAGTCAGCGGGTTCGATTCAGATTCGAGACAACATTATGTTTAACATGTTTGTAAAGGAAACCTCAAACAAGATGTGAATTGCATTTGTGAATCATTTTTTTAAATGGTGATTTATTTATGTCCGTTCATCTTGTGTACCGACTTATTTGTTTAAATATGATTTGTTACAAGTGCATATAAACTCAAGGGTAGTGGTCAGGTTCTAATGTTGAGCCTAAAAGTGATGAAAATAAATGAGATCATCTGGCGCCCGGTGGTTAATCTTCCTTTAAGAAACAAAAATCAATTCATCCAGGTAATTTTATTTTGAATCTTTAAAGTCAATAAAACCATAATTAAAATTTTAATATCATAGAACGGATTGACTTAAGCAAAGTCAATTCTTATGTTATCATTTTTTTGTGGAAAAAAATATGGCACCGCGATCAAGAATTGAAATTATTACCTCATTACGACTAAAACACTGAACCGATCATTATGCAATTTTATAAAGAAGTCGTATCCTGGACACAGGACAATTTTTTTTGCTATTTCACGAAAGCACTAATTAGGTAATAAATACAACAAGCCGCGGGCAAAAGCTTGTATGCTATTAATATTGCCTAGGTTTAATTATCTTGTAATTACATACCACAGAGATTTTAGTTCTGATGTCGGAGTAGCGGGTCGGCGTCGTTTCAATCTGGTTACCGTATCATCCAAACAAAACCAGATTGTTCGAGTTATACTAACATAACAACGTTGCAATTTCGCTTCTGCAAATTTCGATTATGGTTAGGTGCAAACTGCTAATCCGTGCATAACAGTTTGCCGGGTGTGTATTACGTTTGGATATTAATTAAATCAATTACAAAAGCCGATTGTACTGATTGATGACTTGTGTGTAACACTGACAAAGCGATTAGCTTTCGCGTTTGATTCTCGCACGGAACATATATTTCTGTGGTCTTCAGATAGTTTTTCCAGTAATAACCGTGTGAGATTAATGTCTGCGAACTATAGTTAGGGTCCCATAAACCGGGCCCATAAACTAGCATTGCTCATAACTCAAAGATTCAAAGTTTACGTCACCTCGGGGCAGAAAGTCATGTGTGGGAGATATTAGCTGTCAAGTATTGTTGTTTCAATGACTGCACCGGTACCTCACTAAACAGCTATTTGTATTCGGTGTGTGACCTACACTTCCAACTTGTTTGTATTAAGTTTTTTATGTATCGATATTTTGCATCATGTAGGTACTCTTTTACCATAATCATGAAATATCCATTAAAACCAAACAGACTCATATATTTTTATTTCTAAGGCCTTAATCACATAAGGAGAATTGTTGCGTACGCTTCATACAAATTAGCCATTTTAAATAGTTAAAATGCGAATCGATGCTGATAAATGTGATTCAGGCCTAATGCTTACCGTTTGTAGCCATCGATGGAGTGTCTTGGTAGTGAAGTCATGAATTCACATTTATTTACGACTATGTGCAGATTATTCGTCATTAATTGCACCGAAAGAAATAAATGTTATGGAATCCGGATGATATAGATAAAAAAAATATAGATGTCACATCTACCATATAAGCTCACGTAGAAGATACTCAGTCTCTTTTTCGGAGCGCGGATCTTAGTCCGGGGTTGACGTATACAAATAAAAAATTTATAACAGGCCGATGTATGTACATTATTGATATTGGAGAAAAACTAATATGGGGGGTCTTTATTAGAGCAACAGAAGCCAAAACAACCGTTTTTAGAATTTTTGTGTGTCTGTCTGTCTGTATGTTTGTACACGCATCATGCAAAAATTACTGTATGGAATTGAATGCAGTTTTCACTGACGTATTGCTAGAGGTCTGACTTAAAGGCTCCATTTTACCACAGGAAAATATCAGATTCTAAATACCACGCGTGCGAAGTCGCGGACAAAAGTTAGTAAATAATAAATATGTAATATAATTATGCGAACCACAGTCTCTTCGTCAGGTTCCAATAACTGTTTTTATTTTTATTTTCATTTAAAGATCAATACGAAACGAAACACAGCTCAGTGCAAACACAACAAGGCCCAAAGTTTTTAATTATTCCACATATAATAAACGTGCCATAATATTTATATGGTTATTTTTTTCGGCGCCTGCGTTTGCGTCAAACATTTTTTGCATCCAATCTTGACGTCTGGCAGTTAAATTTTAACAGTTAATTATTATAGATTAAAACTCAGATTAACAGATACACTCGCAACTATAAACTCTAGACCGTTTGCTGTTGTTTTTTGGTTTAGTAATAATTATAATTATGATTTTTGAATGTGCATCTCGAGCGTCGAATCACAGTGGTCGATTTTTAAAATTGTATTTTAGAATATTAAGGAAAAGTCATTTGGTTAGCAAGCGCAAATCGCAAGCGTGCCTGCTGAGCGTGCAGTTCTGGGTTCGATCTCAGAGTCGGGCAAAGTTTAATTGGGTTATGTTAATTCTTAGTAGCCTGGAGTTTGTAACCGTCCCCGCTGGATGGTAAAAAGCTCGCCCCATGAAGTGTAACTTAATAACGGCATCCGGCGACCTAACATTATCTAAGAGGATTAAATAGGCGTGAAGCGTACTTTATGTTTTCTTCACTCTGTGAGACACCTGCCATTTTACTAAAATGACACAGGAGAAATACTAGTGTGGGGCAATGTTTTAAAAAAAAAAAAAATAGCGAAGATTTTTGTTTTTTTATTAATGGTCACTGGGAAACCATACTTTTATTGTATAATTACGATTCAGCTCTGAAAATCTGCAAAAAAAATATTTAATAACCAGTTTAAATTTACACAATTATTTATTAATTGTCTGCCCATTTAAAAATATATTTTTATGGTAATAAATGTATTTTGAGCGTGAACCTGTAAACATGACATCAAATAAGAATTCATTCAGTATAATTAGGTGCAATCAGAACGAAATAGAAGTTAAAGACGTAGAGTTCTATCGTAGTTGTACAATGTATATGGAAAGTCTAGAAAGCGTTGAGGTGTCACATTTAAGTCTAAATAAAACATTGCATAAAGCCTCCTTAAATTTTCAATACTAGCTTCCGCCTGCGGCTCCGCCCGCGTGGATTACGAACCCGTGCATATTTTCTGTCGTAGTGTCGTATCATCCTATTACGTCGAGCATTTACTCGGCGCACGCCAGTAAAGCTCCCAGTCGGCAAGATTTTTTCCGACATCTTCAACTATCATCGTCATATTTCAGCCAATTTAGGTACACAAAACCTTAACAAATTATAAAACCTAAAGCTTCCTCATGAATCACTCTGTCTATTGGTGAAAACTACCGTTCAGTAGTTTTTGAGTTTATCGCGAACAGACAGACAGATAGACGCGGCGGGGGACTTTGTTTTATAATATGCGCCGGCCCCCCGGCCGGTACCGCCGCAACCGCTATGTTCTTGCATTTTAAATCTGTAATAGCTTCGAAAATATTCATTTAAATTACATGCTGTAAATGGCCATATTGATCTATATTAAATGCACAATGTATTTCAGGTACTTAATTGGATAAGGATTAATGCTGTATTGCTTAAAATCGCTTCGTAAATAAGCCATTATTTCTCGTAAAAAGTAAAGGATAAAAAATGGTTATTGTGGGTTATCCCTAAGAGATAGACATATACAATCGCGGACTTTTTTGTAGACCTTTTTAGGGTGTACAATACTGTATCATTATTTTGATCTATTTCGTAGGGTTCAGCCAGCGTTTGCAATGTAAGCGCAAAAAATGTCTTTATTTACGACAGCACATTAGAAACCTCTAAATTTATCAGTGCTTCTCTACTATATTATGCATGTATTATACATATAAACCTCCCCCTTGAATCACTCTATCTATTAAAAAAACCGCATCAAAATCCGTTGCGTAGTTTTAAAGATCTTAGCATACATAGGGACAGACAAACAGCGGGAAGCGACTTTGTTTTATACTATGTAGTGAAGCTAACACATTTTTTTTAAATTTACCTTTTCTCACCTTGAATTAAATCCAAATAAAACACTGCATTTCACTGCAACACATTTTCTTCAAAGTATTTTTTTTTATATAGCTTTTATCACCTAGAAATTTTGAAGTAAATCCTTTCTTCCACAAAAAGTAACCCGTGCGAACACTAGCCGCAATAAAATGCTCTCTCATAATCTTATGCGAATATTTCCTTATTTGCATTTCGAAATGGAATCGACCCACAGTTTATTTAGCGGCCGATATAATTAAACAATCAACATTTAACACTGCTGTTGTCTCGTAAATCATAAATTATATCTCCAGTTAATATAAAAGTGGGATACGCTTACACCGAAACGATTGTATTGCGAATTAAGAACGGTACGGCGAGCGATCGAACGGGTCTGCTACTGTAATTAGCAGTCGATATTGTTTGGAATATGTGCGACGCTTGAGTGAGATGGACATATTATAAAACGATAATTGTAAATAACAAATGAAAGTCGGTCAAGGATGTGAATTTTCAGATTAAGAATTCGAAATGAAATGAAATTTTCATTTTCAACCCCGATAACATCAACGTTTTTTGCCTAATCTCTACACTGCAACATAGGCGGCTATCATAGGATAGCTTGTGCCAAAACTACACATAAAAATACCTGTTTACTGTGACTTCATTAGTAAATATTAATATCTATGTATTTCTGTGTGTTGCTTTCCTTTTCCAATTTTCTTAGAACATTTCCAATTGATTAATACTACCATAAAATTGAATATCGAGTACGGTCTCCATAAATAATGCTTTAAATTGTTCTCGATGCAATGCGGTGTAACACGCAGTTAGGTAGTTAATAAGACATTTCAAACGAGAATTTCTAATTTTCGCTGGGCCTTCGTTGGGCTGTTAAACTGCGCATCGCACTATTGCTGGCAATTGCCTAATTACTATTACGATGGTAGCAACAGCTAGTAATTCCATGGAATATGTGAAAGTAGGAACAATATGCATTTAAGTAATAATCTTACCGGTTAGCTGCTGCGTTTTGCTAAGTCCGTAAAATGAATAAAAGTGGGCAGGTATTATTATGGAGAAGCTTATTTTAAATTTCAACACGTTCTACCAAGTTGATGTCTCTATGAAGAAATAAACATCAACATCATAAACAAAAATACTCAATAAGGAGCTGTACCAAAAATATTTTGAGGTTTTTATATTAACCTGAATTATATACCTATGACTAGGACAGCAGACCAACAGACTTTATCTTACTGGCAACTAGAAGCTCAAATCTTCCAGAAATCTAACACTGGCTGCGAAGATGCTATTGCAAGACAACCTGAAATATTTAGGCCGGTCTCATGTGCCGTCCGAAGCATAAGGGATGGTTCGGACGGCACATGAGGTTTGACAATACTCTTCTATAAAAATTCGGTTAATAAAACCGATTAAAAGAAATAGCACTATTAAATTTCAAGAGATTTAACATTTCGCAATTATGTAAATTTGTTCCCGGTGTTTCTAAGTTATCCATTAACACCGGGGTTACCCGTTAGACCCGCTAAATAGCAACGCGTTCATTTGCCATAAAGTTGCGGATAAGGTTCATGGGCGGCAGTGATGTCTTACCTACGGGTGACCAGGAATTTGGTTTTCCTTCGTGTATCATAAAATCATAAAAAAGAAGCAAGCCCAGTCATTTACAACCTGCTACATCTGCCACTTCACACGATCACTTGCGTGTTTAAACACGTGACGTAAAATACCTGAACAATTACCTCACTACTCCAGACTCGAGACTATGTACACTATTAAAAAATAAATCAAAACCAAATAAAAACAGCCGGCGTAGCAGTAAAGCAATTAAAAAGCAAACAATCAGACTTTACAACGGGCTCGGGTCGTCCCGTTCCTAACCGATCATAAACGAATGGAAAAAAAGAGAACTAATAATTGTTCAGTCGTAAAAGCTCGGGAATGGGTGATGGTAAACTCCGTGGAGAATGGTATGGAGTAACAACAGATTTTTACTATAAAAGAACACTTCTTGATTTTGGTTATCGTGGTCAGTATCTAAGTATAAGACAAAGCAACATTGACTCAGTCAGCCGCTCAATACACTAAAGCCCCAACCTTTGCCCACCTCCCTGGATTGGCGAGCATTCTACTTTTTTCTGTAGTGTATATTACCTATTGCTTTTTCTGTCCTGCTTAGCTTTATTTATAAATCTAAGTATTTATATATTTAATTGGCCCATGTCTCCGATCTTACTTGACTTTGTCTGTATCAGTCACTTTATTAAAATTTTATAATTCCTACATAAAATACGAATGCACGAAAGTACAAATATTATCGACGAATCAAACCATATCCGCTCATCACAATCCAATGATGGACACACCTTCTCGGGTCGCGACAACCAACAAATCGCTACAATCAACAAACAGCCGAACATCGAAAGCCGTCAACAACTCATATATTTGTCTGCAATACCAAAACCCATTTGAGCATTGTTAACATGCATACGTATAATTTATTGTCCGAAGTCCAACTCTCGAGGCATAAATACTAAAAACAAAACAGTACCGACATCGAAAAAAATGATTAACATTGAAAATGAAGTGTTAATTGTGTAGAAACATTGAAAAATGATCAACATATGTTATATAAATAACAATAAATAAAGTTTCGAAATACAGTTTAAATAATAATAAGTGCAAGAGTGAGGTTCGAATAAAAAAACAACGTGTTATTAATTTCGTGGTTGTAGAGGTGTGAGTTTCGATCACGGGGCAATGAGTGGAGTCGCTTCAAGTTTTAGTTTTACTTTAAAATAAGTTTTCCTTCGTCTTAATAAATAATATGCGTCTTCGTTTTATGTGGAATCTTTTAACATGAGTTGCAAAATCTTCGATTAAAAGAATTAGCATTGTAATTTTATATGGTACTTTTGTAATTTGCTAGACATGTAAAGCAATTGACGGTCCACAGAAGAAAAAAGAAAAATAAAACAATGAGAATAAACTTTACATTAATGTACCTAACATTAATGTAAAGTTTATTCTGGAACACTGATAATGATTTCAAGAGTTTGAAATATTCCATCGATAGTGATGTTGCATGTCAATGAAATTTAATCGTCGAATACCTATGCAATTGAATAAATATTGCTAAACGTTCAATCAGAAAGTCTCTGTTAAAATTTAATCAGCGTGTGTTTTTTTTTAATATTTTAATATTCCAGTTCAATTGATAATAAAATTGAAGGAAATTTAAAACTGTTATTTAAAATTGTACTTTTAATTTAATTTCACTTGAATATTGACAGAAATAATACTGTAAAAAATTATAATATTTTAAAACACGCTTCAGAATACAGATTTTAACTGTTATTATTAAATCAATCATATAGGTAATTTAATCAAATAAATATATGATTGAAGTATTGGACGTGTATTTAATTTAAATTTTATCAGAATTATATTTTGGTAAGTTCATTATTGGGTACTTGGTACGATGATTAATCTTGCAATCACATATGACATGATTGCACTGGGGGCAGAAAATAAACAATAATAATATTTCATTAATGGGCTTACAGATAATTAGGTATTTGTTCCAAGTATAACTGAGAAACACTAAGAAAAACATCAACTAATAAGATTGGCATAATCTGCTTTTCTAATTTAATAGAAATAAATAACTAAAAAAAAACGGTAAACATTGCGGCTCATAAGATTTCTCAGTCCAAGCTTCAATTCCGAACCAGAGTTTGACTTACGACGCAGGTCTAAATAACTGCCGGCCACTCATTACATTCCGAGTCGCTATTTGCATAACTATTGGAATCGAACCTGGGACCCAACGGTGTGTGTTTAGCCTGATGTACGACCTGTGGACGTTAAACGCGTTCGCTGTTTCATTACATTGTTTTTTTTTGCAATGTTTATGATGCTAACGATATCTGGTGTTATGAATTAAAAGCATATTTTGCGTGCATTGATTTCGAGATGAACAGACTATAGTTTAGCTAAAAGTTTTCATACAAAATGCGTTAACGTTTTTAACCCACTAAACATGGGCTGATTATGCAAATTTTTGTATGTTATAGACACCAGTAAAAACTGAGTCGTCACGTTTAAGTTTTTTTGATATTTTTTATAGACTGAGAAATAATTAACTCTCATCTCTCTCACTCTCGTTTTATTAACTACAAATCTTTCTTGTACTTATCTCGTGATGATTATTAAATTAACCAAATTTTGAAAAAAATTAATAAGAAATTAACATACATAACTTGTCTACCTAGTTCTAAATCTGACAAAACGATAGACCGTTTTGTATTTAAAACTAGTTCGACAAGTACCAAAATCAAATTAATTCGTTAAAATTTAGATGTAAAAACCTATTTTGCGCGTATTTCATCCAATTTCAAGACAATTTTGTCAGAAGCCGGCAGCTAAACGATACCTTCTTCTTGCAATTTTTGCCTAAGGTTGCTAGGCATCCGTAATCACTAGGTTTCGGATGTTAATTGGCGACAGTGGTCCGTTACTAGGTGAGTGTTATACACGATTGACGAAATCTGAGATCATCTGGTGCATCTTGAGCTGTCAGCCTGGATAATATCATTGCTGACTGGCTGGTCTTTTCACTACAGCATGACCGATTTCCACGTGAGAAAATAACTGTAGTAAAGGAGGTTCTACTATGATACAAGTGTCCTCCGTGCTAATAACAACATAAAAATAATGCATGACGTCACCAATCCACTTATCAAATGAAAACGATTATCTTCTTCTTTCAAGTGCGACTGCTGAGCGTGAGGTCCTGGGTTCCATTCCCGGGTCGGGCAAAGTGTTATTGGGTTTTTCTGTATGGAAATTCTCAATAGCTGCACGGAGTCTGGAACTGTGCCCGGTAGATGGCAATAGGCTCGTCCCCTATTACATGGGCCTCAATAACGGCATCGGCGAAGTGTGGGTGTACAATAATACACCTCTGCCTAACACTTCGGGCAATACAGGCGTGATGCTATGTTATGTTATGCTATCTTCATTGACATCAATCAAAATCTTAGTATAGACTTCATCGTCTTATTATCAGCACTACAGCTGGATATAAGCATCTCTCAACATTTCCCTTGTTTTATTAGGTTCCATGAACGCAGGTCGAACGCTTGTACACAACTGAACAATCGAATTCGTCGCAGAGCGCGCCACGCCTAAACGGAATGATCTGATACCTATTGGTTTATGTTTTTCTGTTTCGTTCGTATAACTATGAAGTGCATTCTTGGCTACAGGATAAAATGAATAAAATATTTATCTGTCTATGAGATTGCGGTGTCTGTTTGCCTATCCGATACACGATGACATTTTTGAAGTTTTTAAATTGTAATTAGTTTTTGATGCGTAAAATATTTTTATCTCGGCTTATTGCAGAAATGGAATTGACAGAAATACAGACAAACCTATGATCATCATAAAAATAATTGACACTTATCGCACTTGCGACACCTCTACGGTTTTATAGTTACATCGTCGTTGAAGTTCTAACACCACGTATGTCAAAAATAACAACCTTTCAGGAGATTGAAAAAACTGCTTCGTTTTACATAGACACCATTATATATTCATTTCATTTTGAGTTTCTATTGGGCGATGCTTGTTTCTGATTGGCTGAAACAACGCGTCTTCCGATTTTTTAGCAAATGGCATCAAAATGTCAAAACCGCCAAAAAATTACAAACGTGGTGTTAGAACTTCAACAACGATTTCTCATTTTTATGATGGGGTTATTGGGTTGGCGATATAATGTTTTTTCTTCAAAACATCTCTAACGAAGAGTTCGCTTTGTTTCCACAACCTTTGGTTCTCCTCTTATGTATAACCATCAACATCTATTCTTAAAACTTTAAAACTCCTATCGTAACATTTTTCTCATCCCTTATCTTATTATATTATTCACGCCAACAGAAAGGTTACAGTTTAAAATTATAGTTTAACAACCTACGCATCGATATATTTTCAGAAATTGCGTTAGATGAACGAACACGTACCCGATATAATTTTCCGTTACGGAAATCAATCGCGGTCAAGGCCATGGCAATCGATGAACCGTATAAACGAACCTGTCAGAAAAACAAAGGTGCATATCACAACCATTCCCAATAGCCGGCGGCGCGGTGCGCGGCTGCAATGCGAAATCCCATTTAGGGTTGTCAAAACTTCGACTGTGCATACATTTTGCAATTACATCTGCGACAGACGAACAATTATCGGCCAGTTTAGAAATGTTTTAATTGAAATGACCGAAAAATAACTGACTTGTTGATGTAGCGTTTTACATTTATGCTACTTTAACGCCATAACAGAAAAAGGCAAGTTGGCAGAAAATATAATAAACAATACATATTTGAGAAATTATTGGATAGTGTAACCCGCAATCAAATAACTCAAATCCATTGGAAAAATGAGTGAATAAAAATATAATTCGTTTAGCTATCATGTACCGCTTGGTCGTTGCGGTCGGCGCGGCGCGCGACTTGCTTTTCGTGCACGCGCGAGTATTAAACACATTACATATTGCATTCATAGTTTCATCGTCCTGTGTAGCGAATATTTTCTGTAGAAACTTTATGCTTACGATATGAAATTGGTTTTTGAAAATTGATTTAAAAGTCGGTTAATTAAGTTTAAAGTTTAAATAGGAGATGTTATAAATGTTTCGAGAATGAGAGAATGTTTTGTTTTGGTCCGTTTCGTGCTTTCCAATCGGAGCGTCGAACGCGTTCGATGCGTTAAATAGAGTTTGTCAAAAGAAAATTACACTAGGGCCTCAGGCCAGCACCACTGACTATTTTAAATTGTCTGCGGATCAGAATTTGGTGATCACTTGCGTTAAGGTGAAGGAAAACCTCATGAGGAAACCTGCACCCTAGAGGGCCTCATAAAGTTATTGATGGTGTGTGTAGTTCGCCAACACACACAAGGCTAGCGTAGTGGAGTAAACCTTTTCATGAGAGGAGGTCATTTAAAAACGGGGACATACGGGGACATCAAAAAATATAATTAAAAGGGACGTAATTTTTTCACGAAATATTACTAGTATCGTGTTGGACCATCAAGTATAAATTAAGACTTCGTAATAAACAAAGTCTATTTTTCGACGAATATCCTTTCCACTTTGTGTGAAAGTCCCAACGACTAAAATTGTATTACATAAGTCGAGCAAAATTTAATTAAGACTTCAGCAACAGGACAACTTCGAACATTGCATTTACGACCTTATTTCACTCCGTTAAGGTATATTTTTTTCTTTATTTACAATGTTAATAATACATGTTTAAATATCTATAGCTAGATATCTACTGAGTATCGATTTTGACTTCTGGTCAAGTTAGGGATGTCACTGCAAATTGGTGTGTTCGGCATGTGAGTTTATGGTATTGTCATTGTGTATTGAGTAACATGGGAATTGCTCCTGATCTCTGCCGAACCTTCGGGGTAATACCTATGTTTATTAGTGACTGCGTTTGTAATATCAGCTGTTTAATATATTAGTTAAAATGTTTGGTTATACGAATGGGCACCAGCGTAGTACAAGCAGCCCAAAAAGACCAGCAAAACCACTTAACTTTTAGTACTGGGAAGACTATCTTTTGCACCCTTACATAACAATATTATTAATGATAATAAAAAAAGGTTTATTTTTTATTTATTAAAAAAAAGAAAACTATGCTCCACACTAGGAATAATTCCTGTATTATGAATTACAAACACAAATATTCACATGGACATACACCCAGACTCGAAACAACTATATGTTATACCTAGATCATACAAATATTTGTTCCGTGTCGGCATCGAACCCGCGATACGTAGCGCAGCAGTCGACCGCTCAACAACTGCGTCAAACGTGTCGTCATTCAATTGTTATAATTATTCTAGAATTATACAGGTTTTCAGATTTTATGAGCTGTATTCTGAGTTCGCGAGAAGCCTAAAAGTTTTTGTTGAGTAAAAAGTGTAACATAATGCATATGAAATATTGCTAGCCTTGCCGCATTTGTGGAACTTCGTTTCAAGGAACATTGATTTACTACTTTGATTTTGATAGGTGTTGCAGTTTTCTGGTAGTATTTTGATGTATGGATATTTTGAAGATGTTCAGTGCTTTGTATTTCAATGACAGAGAACACACAATCACTTATGCAAATTACTATAGGCTACTTTCAAAATAGGTTATGATTAAGTAGAAATTTTACATTAAAAATTGTAGATATACATAAAATTCATGATTTTTGTTTAATTGTGGCATCTATCCACATAATAATAATGCCGTTTTTCTTTTTGAAGCATTCATGTTTATGACAAATAACATACAACGACTCACGCGATCGCTACCGAGAGTAAATTTAAAAAAAATCACAGAAACAGATTTTCACAATACAGTTTCGTGTTCAGAACTGCTAGAGTAATGATATCATTTAAAACTATAATTTATCAACACGCTCATTTTTTGTCACAGTATGTGCCCAAACAGTAGCAACGGTGTCGGCACTATTATTATATTGCATCCCAATTTTATAAAAAAATAAATGTTACAGACGATTATAGGTACAGGTGCCAGTTTCGCAAAATTGTCTAAAAAAGTATACATCTTATTGTTGTGTTTAGAACTGTACGGCTCGTTCTATTTTAAGTATGGTCCTAACATAACACTTTGGGGTTATTGTCGAAATAGGGTTCCTTAGGTTCCTTAGAAACGTAACGAGTTTTTTTTTCGGTACGTTAAATAATGTTGGATTTTCGAATTAACTAGTCGTCCATATAATTTCGAAATTCAATTTTCATTAAGCCGAAAAGATATTCTGGAAATTAGTTGGAATATATTTTCGGCATGTATTTTACTTAAAAGCGCCCGTACCTACATAAAATTTATTCCGAGAAGTATATTTTGTGATTATGATGCAAAGCAGTCATCATTTACAATGCTGATCAGCATTTTGATGCTTGTTATGTATTGTGATGTTTTGCGCCCCGTTGACATCAGCGTTACGATACCAAACCGCGCTGGTTAAGCCTTATTTAAGCTATGAAAATTATAAATACAAAAATACAAACCTAATCTTATGCTATACCTTCCATACGTTATAGAAGATATCATCATAATAAAAACTCGAATACATAATAATAAAGAAGAAAACTTTTCACTAAAAACTAATAAAATTTGAAGTATCACTAAGCCATGCCTCATGTCTACAGAACCCTTTCCAAACGCACATTTTTTTCCACTCGCTACCGTAAAACTAAGACTCCAACTGTACCGCTCACACTAGTAAAAAAATAAACATTTATTACACACTCGAATCTCTATTATTCTGAGTAGCAGAAAAAATATAACACCCCAATAGTCCAATAAAAGTAGGATTTGGTCTTTATTTCAGATATTAATAGTTAAAGATTCTTGGAAGGTTGGTGCTCTGTTCTCACGAAATACTGACATGTAACCGTTTGATTGAGTTAACAGTAATAAATAGTTGATTACAGGGCAGGCGCCGTCGTCATAAATGTATATAGTGTGGTTTATTATTCACGTAAATATGTGCTTGTAATTTTGTTTGGGCTTTTTCTGAATTCGCTTTCGGTTGTATACCGTACCTGCGACGTCAATGATCGGAGATTTAATTATATTGAGAATTACTTTTTTATTTGTCTATATAAATACTGGAGGCATGTTCTTGCATACCTAAGGGTGGGTCCAGATTAATGTAGTAATGTGTCGTGTAATGTATTATAATAAACATTCTTCGTGCGGATGTCGGTATGAACGTTACATGCAAGGCTCGCGCTGATGTATTGCCTATCAGTTTTTGCGAGGAACACAAAGGTACTTGCGCTCACGCTCTCCGTTTTGTAATACACCAGTGCGTCATTTTAACAATTCACATTAAATTATATGACACTACATTGCATTTTACAGTCATTCCGAGACTCCGATCTATAACCGATAGCCAATTAGGTCCAATTTAGTGATAAAAGATTGAAATAGATAGTTGTGTATGATGTGATTAGAATGTTGTATTACTAGCTAAGTTCCTTATTGATACTTTAAAGGTAGATTTACTTTTTTTCTTGATCCTAGTATTATACGCTCGTTTTAACTCTATTTCTCGGGTATGAAAAAAGTTGTGGATACAAAAACATCGTCAGCCACTTAGCTACGTTGTGGCTGCAGAAGAACACCTAAACTATGAGGAACAACTATGTTCCATCTAGAAATCTCTAAACCGACTCTGAAACTAGATGGTGCTGCACATAGGGATATTCCAAGTAGACAGATGCGAGTGTGAAGTCACACAATAAAATGTTTTCAATGTGAACTAACACCTGCACTTTTAAAGACCTGTGCGAAGCCACGGACGGTGTGGTCAAGATCTGGTCAAAAAACATTTCAATATTCGTAATCTATACGAAGAAGTAGAAGATTCTCTGGAAATTGTATTACATCCGTAGTATTTCTGAACTACTTTAAGTTTCCGACACAACGGGTCTATTGGCGTCTATTGGAACTCATTTGGTGACTCCAATTGTGGCGACTATGATGTTATCAATGCTATTTCCTATAGTTTGGCCTACAAACTGGACAACTTAATTATCTTTAACAATCTCAAGTTTACAACCATTTCTGAGTCGATTTACACCCTGAAGTGATTGCTTGTTAACCGACTTTGTAACGAGGAGTCATCATTATATATCCATAAATCGCTGCAATCGTAATACGTACACTTCAATTAAATTGAATTATTGAAACCGAGAGAAATTTCGGAATACGAAACGTTCTCATGAAAGCGTTGAATTGGGCGTCGAAAACGCCTCATGGCAAAATGCCTTGATTTAATTCAAGTGCGCGCTGTGCTTGACTGCAGTAATTAAAAGCCATCTGGCGTGCTATTATCGACATTAATCATTAACATCGATGCCCATCCTGTAGCCCATGCGTTACGAACATAAAGTGACGTTACAATTTAATCAGCTAGCATAGATATGAGATGAGATTTTAAAAGTATAAGCTCTATCAAAGCTTATACTTGTTACTACTACAGGACTACTTAGCTCGATAGGCGTTTTATGTAACGTTAATCTCACACTTAGGCGATAGGTATAGTTGTTTTTTTTCACCGATGTTAAAGCTGCGGAGAAACTATTTAGGATTACCATGGATGGAGAGCGTTGCATAAAGCTGACTGCCAACCAAACCAATGCTGGAGTGGCGCTCTAAAAAAGAAGTACAAATGCGAAATATTGATAATCATGGCAATATTCTCCGCATTTCAGTAATTTAAATGCTTTCCACGTTAACCGAATTCTAAGAAATTGCCCTGACCACAATCGTGTTACTGTTCTTTAGCCTTTGTTTTAACACTTCTTGTTGCAGTAGCACCTTGCCGTCCACGTGTCCAATTTTCAAGAATTTAAGTAGGAACAAGTGTGAACGATTTTGTAGCACATGTGTTTTATCAAAAGAGGTTATTGTTACATTTTGTTTTATATTCAGTTAGTGTGGGCTTGCTAATGCGGAGTTAATGAAGGGGCGTCGGAACTGTAACGCAAGCTTGCGGTTGAATATTTGACGAGTTAGCCGCTGTGGGTGAAGTGAGAAAAACGAGACCTTTTTGTGGTTTGATATCAGGTGGAAGAGAACTCTGATAAAAAACCAGGATTAATAACTTTAGACGGAGTATTTTCATTTATATATTTTAAGAGCTGTATGTTATGCCGCTGCATTTTCAAGAGGAATCCTATACAAATATCGCTTGAATACAGTCGCTATTAAAATAGTGTTTCGAGTATTGTATTCAGAGCAGACGAATCAATGGCAAAGCGTAATGAGCACCAACAGTGCCTGGTACATTCAAGCTTACAGGTCAGCGCCCGTCAGCATCCTTTTAGCCATCATAAAGTCAATAAAAATTTGCCAAACGTTGTACATATTATGTACAACGTATTGTATTATTACGTGTTGTATTATTGTACATTATATGTCATGTTCAGTGATTATTTTGATAGGAGCGGTTTGTTGCGTCGTTGAAGTAAATTAATAGGTAATATTTCAAAGTGATATCCCGAGAAATATGTACGTACAATATTATTCACATATATTCAACTTGTTAAATCACAAACCCCCGAATGAGTCAGAACCTAAAATAACGCAGTATGGTCGCCGTCTGGAATTGAACCCGGCGCGTGCTCTTCTTTGATCCGTCGTCCCCTTTGTAACCCTACACGCAACTGTAACCTCTCCACACCTGAAATTATTAACGACCGATGACTGTCTAGGGTTACTGAAATAACAGAAGAGGGGCGTAGTCATCAATCATCGAATACTAGGGAGGCAGAACTTAGGTAATGTTAGGCTTGTTGTAATTAACATAGGTAAAGCCGTTTACTCTGGGGCCTCAAATAGACTAAATGTCAGACGATGTGACGATAGAGAGAGCAGGAACAAAGATTAATCATAAAGCGCGAGGTACGTCATGTAATTATTGAAATTGCAGTTTCCATTTGGTTTGGGTCTTGACGATGTAAGAGGTGATTATAAAGCATACTATATCAATAATACATTACTAGGGCTGCAAAAACATGATTTTGATTTGTGTATTACGGAATTAATTATAATATAATAAATTCAGCTCACTATCCCACTGTTGGGCAAGGGTCTCTTCACAAAATGAGAGGGTTAAGACTTAGTCAGAAACGGTTTAAGTTAATTAAAAAATATCGATATTTATACAGCATAATTATGATCTCTAATAATAATTATATACTCGGTCTTAACTTCATTCTTCAAGACGGTAAGTATGGATGTCAAGCCAGAGATAAACGGGAATATTTTAAACTGCCTTTTTTTGTTTTGTTCGTCAGTCATTGTACCCCGTGGTTCTAATAGTGTCTAGAGTTACAATCTGAAAGAGTGGATAACGTATCATTATGTACCTACTTTCTATGATGTGGGAATGGTCAGTCACCAATAAAGCGATTAATGGGTAAGCAGGAGCTACATCAAAGGTGTTAAGGGTGTACCTATAGTGGATTCTGCCTTTGGCTTTGAACAACATTCAATCCTATAATTGTCCAGTGCGGCCTAGTAGCAATTAGAACATCAGGCGTCTCTAGTGACCCATAATGGGTGCAAGAACATGTTGCAGGTAGTAGAAATAGGCATCTAGTACAATTACTTAATTATAAACTCGATGAATACAAGATAGTCAAGTGTTGAGGTCCACGACAGAGTCATTTTATACAATTAAATTGATCACCGTCCAATTTTTTTTAAGTATAACTCCAAGATTATATTTGTGATAAAAATAATAATTAGGGAAGTCTTTTCACAAAGGGTACATTAAAAATTGTCACGGACGGAATTGGCACAGGACGATACAACAGATAAATTTTGGTTGATGTGATCTAATCCAGCATAGAACTGAGCTTCGACTGGTATTAGTACAGTTGTGGCATTTTAAGCAAAACTCACACGTTTGATATTGCTTTGAGGTCAAACTATATAAAATGTTATTAAGTTATTATGTTCACTTATCGGTTTTATACAAGTTTATATTACCCGTATTATGCGCATATGGTCAACCATTGACCGGACATATCGCTTTGAGGCACGTTTGGTATACATACACATAACAATATAATAGATACATACGCAGACCACGTTTTAATGTTACATATTTTGACGATACGATTATAAATTATTATACTTAGGCCTGAGTATCGCATTGTTGGGCAAAGGCCTCCTCCTGAGTCCTCCACTGATCTCTACTGTTAGCTGCTTGTTGCCACTGTAAATTGAAGAGATCAAGTTCGTCTCGCCATCTTCTACGCGATCTATCTCGGTGTCGTTTCCCACTTGTTGGAGACCATTCTGTTATGTAGTTTAGCCCATAGGTGATCCGACAAATATAACTTTCATTTAGTAGCAGTCTGAGCTAAGTTTCTAATTTGCGTTTTGGAGCGCAGCGTGATGTTTCTAACCCGATCGATTTTTATAATTTCATTAGCCGCAAGCGCGACAGTTGAGCGTGAGATTCTGGTATCGATTTCAGGCGCGGGCAAAGCGTTGTTGGATTTTTCTGTATAGAAATTCTCATAAGAAGCACGGATTCTGGAACTGTGCCTGGTAGATGGCTATAGGCTCCTACCTATTACATGGGACTCTATAACGGCATCGGCGAAGTGTGGATGTACAATAGTACACCTCTGTCTAATCCCTTGAGAATATAGGCGTGATGTTATTTCATACCCTTTTTTGTATTGAGATTACGACGAAAGTACAATACTAAGAAATTATTCTTGTACATATACAAATATTCACATCCACTGACACTCGTATCCAGAGCAACGATCTGTATGCCGTACAAATATGTATGTTCGGGAATCGAACCCACACGTAGCAGAGCATTCGATTTCGCTCTACCACTACGCCTCGTAGCGTCTTACTAATTAACAGTTAAGATAATTAATAACGATTATTTCAATCACAGCCACAAAAAATTACATCTAAAATAAATCTGTGATATTTAAGTAAAGTATGTAACTTCTAAATAATGTTAAACTCAATATGGAGTAAACAGAATATTTTTTTCCTTATTTACCTATATGGACGTGTATGTCCCTATATATACATATGTGAGTATTTTATTAAGCATAATAATAATTATTGTGACTGGAAAACGTGTCATGTATAAAACGAAGCTTTAGAGTCAATTCACACTGAGCGAGCAGCGGCAGCGGCTTTGTGAGGCAAAATATTACAAATCATTTTGAATCTTATCTACGTGATTAAAAAATCCATAGTTATTTGAAGACAAAGGAGGGGCAGCGCGGCACCGCGATGCTGTACGAGCTTTCTAGCGCTGCACTGCCCCTTGCGGCGCGGCGCCGCACTCTTACGGCCGCTGCCGGCCGCTGCTCTTTCAGTGGGAATTGAGCATAAAGTGGCACATATAAAGATATGTACAATTTATATGTGTTACCTATGGTTTTCCGCATCACGTTAACTTGATATGGAGAAAAGGGATTGTTTTGAATATTTTTACATGAAATAAATTGATGTCTACTTTTCTGATTGCTTGCAGCGTCTTGTACCATCGTGATACATCGTAACTTTAAGTCACATGCGAAACAAAGTGTTTTTTGTTTTTCAGATATCAGAAAACATTTATATGTTAAACGTAGGTGTTACTTATGGATTCTTTGTACACAAGTTCTAGGAATTGTATACATATTAATATATATGTAATTATTCTGTATGTATGTTTGTCACCTAATTCCTCCTAAACGGCTGGACCGATTTGGGTGAAATATTGTGTGTATATTTCAATGGGTTCCTGGATGGTTTGAAAACACAATTGGACCCGGTAGGTGGTGCTGCGATCGAGTTCTAAAACAGGTTCGGGCAGGACATCGTCTACCGGGTCCGCTAGTTTTCTATAAATGTACACGAATCCTCCATTATATGCAACATAGCATCACCCTTATATTCCCCGAAGGGTTAGGCAGAGGTGTACTATTGTATACGCTCAGGAGTCGCGCTTGCGACTACTGGACTAATGAGGCAGTAAATTATATGTAAGTATATTTTTTTTTTTGTTTTGTTTTTTTATAAAACATTGCCCCACACTAGGATTTCTCCTGTGTCGTGGGTACATTTTTACAAACATACATGTCACATGCACACACGACCAGAACCGAAACAACTATCTGTAGATCATACAAACATTTGTTCCGTTCGGGAATCGAACCCGCGACACTAAGCGCAGAGAGCTAATCGCTTAGCCACTGCGCCAACCGTGTCGTCAAATCTTTTCAATTATATTTTGACTGCGTATTGTGTCTAGCGAATTAAACCATCACAAACGCTACATTAGTGCAAATTTGTACATCACGGGTAACTTAAATCGACCACTAAACTAATTATTATCACTTCCATAAATTCAGATATCTCTTCATATTCAACGCTCTTTACCCGTTGACTAATTAACAGTTTTATCAATAAACGAGCAATGAAATTCTCAAGTTAAAACTTCATGAATATCATAATATCAATTAATACTATACGTATCGTCGTAATACTAATTGAACTATTTCCATTTGAACCTGTTTCGTCATACACCGTATACGCTTAAGTAATTTTTTCGATGTGAATAAAACTGCTTCGGTCACCTAATCACATAGAATACTCGTGGGTGACTAAATTAAAATGGTAGCAGATGACTAAATTAACAGCCTGTATAATGATTAATGGCACCTGGTGTATATATGCTTTTCTGTGTTGCCAGTTTTACAGTAGAAAACTCCGTGATAGATACTTTAGGTTGTAGTATATTACAGTAGGTCTTTATAGAAACACTGTAATTTTGCTGAGTTTTCTCAGTAGAATAAACCCCATTATTATCCATACTCCACCCATTTCTGATAATGAGTAACATATCTCGTTATTTTTTGTTTCCAGGTATGACTGTGTTTCGTCTGCTTTAAACTTTTGATCATTAATGATCCTATATATTTTACAACAAGTAATTTTTCTATTCCACTATCGCAATACTTTCTTTCACTACGGCATGAGCGATTTTCATGATCGTGTCATGACAGAAGAAGAAGAAGAATACTTTCTTATCTTCTCTTATCTTTAATTATTAAGGTTATGACGTGATTATGGTTATTCAGGCCCACATATTTCTTGTCTTTCGACACCTAAATAAACCTAATAAAATAATATGATTATCGTTTGATTTCACAAGTTATCTGCGGTCTTAAACCGAAGATTACTAGTGAAGTCACATGTAAATCTCTCATACAATCTTCTCGTACGTCTCAATTACATTCTAATATTCGCACCCGATAGTTATATCGGACAATGAAACTGCCACTGTGTATAAAAAGCCAATTTTGATTAAACCAAAATAATATGATTCACATAAAACAATTATCAGTTCAGGACAATATCTGCCAAACAATACAGAAGCATTATTAAAAAAAAAACAACAGTAAAATAATATGTTCCCCCTATAATCAGGAAAAATTTCACAGCTAGCAACACCACAGTCCAAGCTGGTCCATTCCGGTTTCATCTCGACCGGTCGTTTTTGCGCTCCTATATAAGGCTCGGCCCACAATTGATATTAATTTCATGAGATGCTATTGAAGTAAAAAGCTCATCCCGTATAGGACGGCCGCCTTGTTTTTGCAGTACATAATGGCTGCACGCAATGGCGACTTCCGCGATGAAAGCGGCTGATTGGGGAGTGTCCAAGAAGATTGGCTATTTGTTCAATGCTTTTCATCGTTCGTTGCTGGGCGCTGTCTCTTTGGAATATACATGGTGATTCTTTCTAACTGTAAAATCAACGATGTGGGGTTCTTAGCAAAAATGTGGTTACCTTCCTACCTCTAAAAGTTTCAGATATTTCCTAACTGCCCCATCTCATTAATTAGTCGGTATATGAGCCGTATTAGATAATATTATAGGTATTTTATTTACATCTTTGGTCTAGTGGTCGCAAGCTAGACTACTGGACGTGAGGTCGTGGGTTTGATTCCCGGGGAGTGCAAAGTACTATTGGGTTTATATATGGTAATTTTGCATAGCAGCACAGAGTCTTGAACTGTGTCCGCTAGATGGCAATAGACTCGGCCCTTATTACATGGGATCCAATAATGCATCAGGCGAAATGCAGGTGTACAATTATGTATAGTACACCTTTGCTTAACCCTTCAGGGAATATCAACTAATGTTCAATAAACGGCCAATAGTTCAGACTTTTCTTAAAAGCTATTTAAGTACTCTTAGATAATCCAAGAATCTCTTTGAGGTCACTTTTATAAAATTCCTTTTCAACGTATTTATAAAAATGTACGTGACACGATCATGAAAATCGCTCATGCCGTAGTGAAAGACAGTACTGCAATCGTGGAATAGAAAAATTACTCGTTGTAAAATATAGAAAACAGAAAAGATCATTAATGATCAAAAGTTTGAAGCAGACGAAACACAGTACTACCTGGAAAAAAATAACGAGACCTGTTACTCATTATCAGAAATGGGTGGAGTATGGATAATAATGGTGTTTATTCTACTGAGAAAACTCAGCAAAATTACAATGTTTCTATAAAAGACTTACTATAATATACTCGAACTTAATGTAGGTATCTATCACGGAGTTTTTTTACTGTAAATCTGGCAACACAGAAAAGCATATATACAGCAGGTGCCATTAATCATTATACAGGCTGTTAATTTAGTCAACTGCTAGCTGCAAGCGTAATTTTCGAATGTATTCAAATTTTCAGCGCACGTCTTTTCTCCCTAGACCCAATTATTGAATCTGTAACGTACTGACTGTTCTCATCAACAATTTCGCCTTGGGGGCTGCGAAAAATTTAATTTTCCTCGCGCGCTGCCCCCTGCCTATAACCTGTCGATAACACGTGCTCGTAGCGATATCCAACGAAGTAGCCTTATCATCTCCTTAAAATTTTAAATTAAATCAAATTTATAACAAAATGGTAAAGCTTAGAAACAGTTTTAAATGGATAAAGTTTACAAATAGGTATAGGTAACGTTTGTTCCGTGCGGGAATCGAATCTTTGTACGCAGAAAATCTAATCGCTTAGCCACTGCCCCAACCGTGTTAACAATTTGACGTAACCTCCTTCAGAATTGAAGACAAACATAATCAGGTTTAATATTGAGTTATCTTAAAGATTTTGAACGGCGAACAATATTAGCGGAATAGTAATTTGATTGAAAATACATAATATGTTTTATATCTACTTTCAATATTAATAAAGCTAAGAATTTAATTTAAAGCGATTTCAACTTAACTCACTAATTGATTGTTAATGCTTCTCCAAATCCTTACCACAAAGACCTCAACCTACACTATAACACAAACAACCGTGAAGATATTACAGCAGTTGCGAGTTGTTGTGCCGCGTAAAATTAGCGACCGCAACCGGTTGCTGGCATCCAATGCAGTTTGCCCTTAATTGGTATCGGTACAACAAATAACTGGCAATTATCTTTGTATAATATGTCTTAAATCTGATAAAATACTTTTTGTATCTTATTGCATCGAGTCATATTAATGCTGAGATTTATGACCTGGATTTTGAAGAGTTGAAGTCCAAAATGAGCCCTTAGCAACTACAAGTAATAGCCAGACCAGATATCAGTGGCTGCTGGGGTATTTCACAGTCATGTTCATCGTACTTCAGTGAGACACAAGTAATTGGGAACTCGACCACCTTTATTCTTAAGCAGTAGCTTGAATTCTACTGTGGTGACTGTAAATCATCAGTAAACCGGCAATATATGTCGAAACACCGATGACCAACGGAATAGTTGAAGAAGAGACGAGTTCATAGCAGGAGCTCCTGATGATGAAGTTGATCTGAAGAAAATAGAGGGTAAATTGAATGCTGAAAGAGAAGGACCTAGTCATGAACTGCAACCAGAAGTCTATAAGACTTGTAGAATAGTAACTTATTATCCACTGTAGCTATTAATTTACTCGGATAGTACAATTACGTCGTAAAAAGAGGTTTATTAGGTACACACAATTCAGGAGTTCTCCTAAGAGATTTCCTCGACTCTATCCATAGTTACTGTTGAGCAAAAAATGTATGAAAAATTTTGTGCGCGCGCACATTATTTTCAGCCTTGCGTTAACTTTGGTCGTGTACGAGAAAAAGTTGTTCTAGACCCCCAAAAATAATATAAGGTTTTTATAAATTTGCTTCATTAGGATAGAGGCCGGAAGCTCAATATATTTCAAAGCATATTATTTTTCTCAGTATATTCTCACCTCGAATGGGGAGCGTAGGTTCGATCGGAAATTTCTCCGTCACAGCCCGGCAGCCTAATTACGTAAAAAAGCGACAGCAACACGACAGCCACGCGACTGCAATCTCACTGTCAGCCAATACATTTTATGACACAAAAATGACGTTTGACAGAAGTTATCGCGCGATGTACGCCTGTCGCTACATCGGTAATCAGGCTGCGGAGATTGGAATTGTCCGGTAGATGACAAGTCTCGCCCCTTATCAAATGGGAGATAATCAGGGCATCGGCAATGCAAATGTAGGTGTACAATACTGTACACCTCTGCTTACTACTTTGGAGAATAGAGACGTGGCGCCATTATCTGTTTTATTAAAAACTAACTGCTCCCCGCTACGTCGCCTGCGTGTATATTGTAGGTATTTATAATGTACCTAATTAGTGTTCTGGTGTAAAAGTAAAAATAAGGAACCAAGCTTCCTTTTTTGCAAAATTTCGTAACAATCGGTCCACTGATTTAGCTGTTAGGAAGTAACAAATAAACAGACAGTACATCTGTTATGAGTTTTTTACTATTAACTTTCATAGTAAATGTAAATTTTCATGTAAGCGATTTATAAAAAGGAGGATGTAGACAATTTTTAAAAAGGGTACTCATGTGATAACTTAGCTGTAAAATGCTTGCCTTACATGAAAAATTTTCGACACTTATTCTAATTCGCTGACAGGGTAAAGATTTAATCAGGGTAAAGATCTCAAAATCGTATGTGTGACAAACGTAGGTATAAAGATCTAGGATATTTGCTTACCCTGTCAGGAAACAAGAATATTAATACAGAACACTTTGTACAGAACAGAAATCTGTTTACAATATTAATATTATTATTATTATTATTTTAAACCTTACGCCTTTGAATTAGGGGACAGAATTGACGGTATCCATCAACAGAAATATAATTGTCACTGCATAATGAGATGAAAGCTATGGCGACTATTTTAGGATGTACGAGACATACAGTTGAACTGAACGACGAACAAAGCTACAGATTAGATGAATGCTATTATTGACGAAAAAAAATCATAGAATTTTCAATATCGTTATGTAATTCGGATGCAATGCTTGTGCTGAATATTTTACATAGAGCGACTGCGATCTTGACCTTCGCCACCCAATTACTGGCAGATCGATGTTTAACATGCTTTCTGAGGCATGGAGGCACATATTCAATACAATCTGTGCACGGATGTGTCTCGATGTGTGAACAACGGTCAGCGCACTTGCAAATCGACCGTTCTATGTAGTAGCTATGTAGCTACGAGCCCACTCTTATCGATCAAGTGTCTACCCTGAACCTTTAGTATGAGTTAGTTCACTCATATTCTACCTCTAGTATGATTGAACTAGTATATACTGGCTAGTGATATCGAATATTACATAGGTAATAGGTGCATTATTTTCTTAATTCACAGTGAAATATATTGTTACACTTTGGTCCTTAGGTACAAAAATTCCTTTAAGTATAAGCCTTTGATAAAGTAAATAAAATATTTTGGGAGCCACTTGTTGAGTCCCGATTATGATTGAAGGAAAGAGCTTAATCGTCTTATTAATAAATCACCGTGACTCAAGCGACAGCTTGGTTAACCTGTGCTCTATCGTTTTTCATTCTCAAAGAATTGACAGTGACAGCAATAGAGTTGGACCTAGAACCATCATTAGATCGCTGATCCTCAGCTGATCTTGGTTATAAGGCAGCAAATCCTTGTTTTATTGATGCCTCGTGTTGATAATTTATTTTAGCTCCATACCACCCACCCTTAAACTTTACCGTCTAAGTTTTTGAATTTTGCGGTGGATTGTTATAACAAATTTAGGTGACGTCAGAAACTCGTGTTATGGCTAGACATCGGAGCATCATGTGTCTTTGTGCTATAAAATTTCAGTACTATATTTATGGTACTAGATCACACCTGTATTCCTCGAAGGATTAGGCAGATATGAAAAGATATAGTCCCACATTTCGGCGATGCTGTTATTGAGTCCCATGTAATGTAGGGCCTATTGTCATTCATCATTGTCTAAATCGAACGCAGGACCTTACGCAGTTCCACGATAATTATATATTTGTTTTATGAGGTTTAAAAGTTTATCACCTGTACTTTTGTAGAGTGTTAGCAAGTCTTTGCATAATTATTTTACTCTGAAATCAACAGTGAACTTTTACCTTTACCTTACAACATGCAAATTAAACATTCATAAAACTCGAGGCTTATTCATTTCCAGGTTGCTTCAAAACAAATAAATTGTTACCATAATGATATACCACAATAATATGCGAGCCGTTCCCAACATCTGTATGTATCGTTTCTAATTATTATAAATCTGTCGTCGCCAATGCCAGAGGACACTGTGTAATCTTTTTTCACCCAGCGAGTAATTTCACACGGACAAGTGTTAGGGATGTTAATTAAATGCTTCGATTTTATTTTTGTGTGCGACTGTTTTTTATTTGGCACACTGTGCTTCATGCTTCGTCTGCATATTGTGATTAAAAATGTTTGGGCAACTCCAATTTTGTGTTCCCTTTTTTCGTTTTGGTTCTGTTTGAATGTTTTCATGAATTGCTCGCAATTGTGTATGATTTTAAACGATTCTTTGTTTCTTTTGGGTTAATGGTTAATTTCTTGTCCGTGCTAAAACACATTTTTTATAATGAAAATATATATAAACTTAGATATATTTATTTATAATGTAAATGTGTGATTTCTATTTAAGACATTTACTTTCAGTATTAGGTATGTTTCAGATAAATAATTTGTACGTTGACGGCACTGTTGGTTTAGTGATTAAAAGTGCAACCAGTGAGAACCAGTGAGGTCTTGGATTCGATTCCGATTTCGGGCGAAGTTATTGAGTTTCTCTGTTAGAGGTTTCTCACTCACAGCACACAGTCTGGAATTAGGACCGGTGGTTGGGTGTCGATACTGGCTTCGATGAAATGTGGGTGTACCATACGTACACAGGTGTACGCATGGTACACCTCTGGGCTACTGGTACTGGTACTGGTGTGAAAAAATCTAAAATAATCTGACGAAGGAAAGTTTTTATTCATGAACTCAGACAATGAATTACTTGTTTTATTGTTACAAAACTAATGAAGTGTGGTGCAAAACTAATGACACCACATTTTTACCCTCTTCTCTCCTCTTCTCTCCACAACTCATCCGTCCACTCCAAGAGACACCATTCGCTCCGTAACATCTTGCCAACATGTTCTTTCGTTATAATAGCTCATTATAATGCGGCCTTCGTTGAATTACCTATATTATGATTCCTGACTACTCGTGTACATAGTTTAGAGATTATTTTCTGCACTATGAATACTTAAAAGATGATCCACTTGACAGACGAATACGCATGCATAAAAATACACAAAAGGTTTGTTCAACTTTTAAAAAATGGACGTTTTTAAAGTGTAGTTCGTTTTATTTCAATTTCGTCGTAAACTTATTGTGTTCCAATTATTTTGGATTTTTCATTCTATTGTGTGTTAGTATTTTATAACAAAACGAAACATATATTGGCAATCATATTAAGTTTCCGCGTAGCGTACTCAAGTATTTGTTGATTTTATTTATTAAGTGTCTTTGATTAAACACATTTTTGACACAAGAAAGAGAAATATAAGACAAAGTAGAACAGGGTAGGTTAAATTGCTATAGCAGAGTAGCGATTTGTCATCGCGTTCTTAATTTAAAAACAATCTAATAAGGAGCAACTCAATATTATTAGAGAAAGGCCTTTCCAGTCTAACTAGCTGCGGCTGTCATATCAGCAGTGGCGTGCGGTTCATAAAGACAAAAAGACACTGCCTACCCTACATAACTCAGATTTATTAAAAAATATTTGAGGTGGCAAATCACATACATCATTATTTAATCGACAAGACGAACCGATACCAACATGCAGTAGGTATATTTGTTAAGTAAGCTTTTAAAATTTTCTGCCTACCCTGTCTAAAAACTCTGTGCACGTTGCTGCATATCAGTATTTTACACGTACCAACTGCCATCTGACTTCCGCCACCCCATACACCAGTACACTACACTGGGAGACACTGATACTCTAAAGTTAGGACTTTTTGGGCTGCTGACAACAGTAACGACTGTCATAGGTATTCATATGATACCCGAGCCAAACTGCTTAACGTGTTTTCCAAAACCTGGAGGGGTGTGTGGAAAACGGTAACCCGTATAAGGACTAACCTCAGCAAATGCTACATAATCTAGCAGATTGACTGATTTTTGCGGTAGCTATGGAGCTGATGATGATTCAAAGCCAAATCGTAACAATAAATCGATGCCTTTGCTTCTGTTCCTTGAGCCTCTGAACGTTGTTCTTTGAAGAAAATCGCTTTAATTTTTACTAGAGGCAATATAGCAGAAACAAAACAAGATTTTCTAACCCTCAATCGTGGTCATCGTCAAACCAAAAATGCTGAAATATATAGTGCGCCTGCAAGAAAGCCTGCCTAGAATAATTATATATTCTGTTACATCTTATTCGTCTTAGTATTTGTTTATTTGAGTTCGAGAAATCTGTCTTTTCATACATTTTCGAAATAATGAAATAAAAAAAAAACAAATGAAATATCCTGGCATAACCTTACATTTTGAAAATCTTTTAGTAAGAAACAATGGTTCTAAATCCAATTTAGACATGAAAATCATTTATTGAGGGATTTGATTTACAATTAGCCTCAATAATAGTTTGCTAAATGAACACCTGACCGAGTTAAAGGGAAACTCGTTTATGGATGACTGGAGGGCAATTGCAATCCGGACATGTCAAAGCCAGATAGTATTACACAGACATCGTGATCGATACGTCATTAAATATGTCATTAGCTCGACAAGCAATCGCTCACTATTATTGAACGTACAATATTGGAAAAGGAACAATCGGGTGCTGCTCTCATATGATGTGGTATAATAATATGGTTTCTGAGCTATGCTATATATTTTCCAGAATTCTCTCACACACACATACATACATCACACCCACAGCTTTTCGATAGGGGAAAATTATTGTTATGCCAGACCATGACGATATATTGTTTAATCTATAAATAAATCCGGGCACAATTCCAAATTCCAAGCTACTACTGATTTCTTTAGAGTAAAACCCAATAACACTTATCCCGACCCGGAAGATGAACCCTAGATCTCAAGTCCAACAGTTGCTTGCAGCCACTACATCAATCAGGCAGCAACCTGACCACACCTTTTTTTTATTAGCCTGGTGAGAACTCATCATAGGATATCCTCTGCCTGGGTGGGCAGAGGGGTGTGCCGGACTCCTACCGGCTAAACTCACCACGGTGGTCCGCCTCGACACCGTACGTCAAGTAATACGTGATTTCGCCTGATCCCCTAACCTCGAAACAAATGGTGCATTGACTGCGCTCGCTACTATTATAACATAACAAAGCATGGCCAGTCAGTATTTTCTGGAAGACTACAATTCATTTACACACCTCAAACGGTACAGCCGGCAGAGCGTAAGAATAGCGTAGAAGGTAAATTTTTACGCTACGTATCGCGGACGATTACGCGGACGAACAAATATTAGGATGATTTTCAGACAATTGTTTCGTTTGGTATGTGCTTTGAGTACGTTTGCAAACTTTTAAAACGTTAGTACGACGTTTTATTTTCATGGTATTAAAACCTGTGGTAATATTCGCATACGCTCTACAGGACTCGTAATTATTCATTTGGTGCTCGTTGTCTATTGTCCGGCAGATCAAAAGCACCCCGCTGAGGTGACGTCATTGTTAGAAAAAAGTTCGTATTTAAATGACTGCTTTGTTTTAGTCAATGGATAAAAGCGACAAAGCGTTTTTGGGTGTTGAATATAAGCGTTTATTGATTGTTAATTCCGGTACCTGTGCGTTGTTTATGGGTGAAATTATCTTTCAGCATTGATTCGCATTTTGAAAATGCATATCCAGTACGTAATTCTTCTCTCATTGGGTAGAATTCTAACAATGTTACACGAATTTCACCCTAACGGACATGCCAAAGATCTAAAGGTGCATTTGATAGTTCTACGCTCGATTTTTCCAGCAGCTAGAGGGCAGTGATAGCCTAGCGGCTAAATGCCTTCCTTGCAGGAGGGTCTACTCTACTTTTCATCGTGCATCGTGAGGAAACTTGCACATCTCCACAAAGTTCTCGATGGTGCGTGGTGTCCACCAACCAGCACCAGGCCAGCGTGGTGACCTATGGCGTAACCCATCTCATTCTGAGAAGAGGCCCTTGCCCATTAGTTGGACAGGAAAAGGTTGAATTTATTTATTTATTTTCAGAGCGTTTTCCAATTTGCCGAGTGTCCGACGATGTCTATACCAATGTTGTGTCGGTTAGGCACTGCCTAACGTAAAGCGCTTAAAGCCGCTTAAAACGCCGCTTACCTCTATTAACATTATTATTAGTATGAAATCAAGCGCGGCAAATGAACCATATTTAAAAATCATATAACCCAGGATCACGACCACGGCCACTAGACTAATGAGACAGGCAGATGATATGGAACATACTGCCTATGCTTTTCCTGTGTAGATCCGTTAACTGGCTTTGTTCAACATCACATACAAGTCTAATTAAAGTAAATACACAGTAATTAATACGTTTCCCCATCACTAGGTGTTAAAGTTTATCGCAGTACATTTTTTTGTTCGACAATCGGCGCGGCGGAAGCGTGCGATACGTTATCGCTTCTAGCAATCGCGGCACTCTTTATGACTGTGTTGACTAACTTTATGCTGTGACTGTGTATCGATTTTAATGCAGAAGAGTTACAGAAGGGTAGCTTGGGATACAATCACCATGTTTCTTTAATACTACGGACTAATCGGAACACAGATGTCGATGTAAAAACAAAAACTACAATACATATCATCTATCATCTGTCTCACTGGTCTAGTGGTCGCATGCGTGAGGTCCTAAGTTCGATGCCCGGGTCGTGCAAAATACTATTGGGATTTTCTGCATGGAAATTCTCAGTACTAGCACGGAGTCCGCAACTGTGCCCGGTACATGGCAATAGGCTAGCCTGTATTACATGGGATTCAATAACGGCGTCGGCTAAATGTGGGTGTACTAATAGTACCCTAACTCTTTGGGGAATACAGGTTTAATGCTATGGTAGGTTATGTTATGTTACATTTCATTCAATAGCCCCAGTGAATTGAATTTGAGTGACCTATGTGATGAAAAGTTTTCGTATGACATTTTTTATTTGTAGGTACTATTAATGGAAAATTCAAATGATAAAAAAAAAGTTATGTAGGTATCTTGTCAAAACTAGTGGTGATTGACCTTTCGAAAAGGGAATTTCATGGCTAGTGTTAGTAGCGTCTACTCGTACCAACTGTTAGTAGAACTGAGAATAAAAATCCAACACTCGGCACTTGCAGTTGTTTCCTTTTCATGACACCTTTTCACATAATCCTGTGGTAGGACACAAAACAAACATTTGTAAAGTCGGTACTGAATAAGACACTTCGATTCTACCATAAAAGATATAAAGAAAAAATCAGCGGTGAACAACGAATACAAAAATATTAAACGAATGCTGCAATTTTATCCAGTAAAGCCGCATTTCAGTTCTGCATTCGCTTAATCAAAGATTTTCCATTCATAAGTATTCCGATGAAAAGAACATAAAAGGCTACTAGTATCAATATTTTCAATGAATCTTCAACAGAATCATAAGTAGGTTGCGTGGATTATGAGGGTTTTATTTAATAGTCTGTTATAAAGTGCAGCCTTATATTGAATATTGTGAATACATTTTGAGGACGTGGATTTTTTTATTAACTATTTACGTAGATGTTTAATCAATGAATGTACCTAATGTGATAAGCCGCTTAGAGGGAAGCAAGAGTAACCTTGCCAGAGGATTATGCATTATACAGTCTGTCTAGTAAGGGTATCTATCTCACAATAAACAAAAAAGTACGGAAATATTCCAACCTCGAACCGCGACTAGCGATTGTTCAACAATCGTGAAAATAATCAAATTTTGTTGTACAGAACACGCCTCTATTCTCCTGAATTTTAATCCCACTTGGGGAGTGGGGTAATATTATGATAGTCATGTAGTATGGTTGTAACAATTTGGTACCAGAAGTTTAGTGTTAGCTAACAAGCAGCACCTGTACGTAAAACGAGAGACAAAAGGAAACACGTAAATAGCCTGTAGTAAACTTAAAATTTGACGACTTTTTTTTCATCATAACGGTCTGAAATAGCCTCTATTAGATATGGTGCTTGTATATACGTAAACATGCCACAGAATAACAATAATTTGAGCAAATGTTACTTTGGTACAGTATGTTAAAGTACTGAACTTAAATAGCATTAACCGAGCGCAACACATACATAAGTATCTCATATCATAGCGTTCTTTTTTAATAACTAATAGTAATATTTTTCTGTGCAACAAACACAATTTCTCACGTATTATATTATAAACATCTATATTTAACAATAATTTTTAATTACGACCAGTTATCGTGTACAATAGTATTGGCGGCGCATTTCATATCAAAGGTTTTTAATTATAATGCACACAAATATAGATATACTTTGACCGCGACAAACTGGCAAACTGCGATTCTCACCCCCTTTTGCCTTATCCGCAAGAATAAGAAAGATCGAAAAGGTTTATCAAAAAAAATTCAGAGTAAATATTCTCTGTTCCTACTTTTTAGTATATTAGTTTTACGAAATTTAGCTTTGGCATGTTGTGGTTAATTAGAGATTACATTAAATTCGAAAGTTATCATAAAAAAAAAACCTTACGATATACGACAAAAAAAGTAACGTAGTACCGATCGAATTTCCGGCTGATTCGAGCACCTTTTTGTTGACCTTGTTCTCCAGGCAATACAAGCTAATCAAATTGCTTCTTCACTGGAGAACAACATATAAAAAGTGGTCGAATCAAACGGAAATTCGATCCGTACGATCTCACCCAATTGCCGGTCTTACCCCAGCGCACCTTATGGTTTTTAATGATTTTATCATACGACGAGAAAAGTAATTTCAACGAACATAGTGCTTATGACAAAGTCCCGACGCTCATCTTACTATAATCAGGAGACGGACATCCTAAACAGAATTGGGAGAATATAAACTAACTCATAACAAAGCAAACTGCACACCATCTCATCTCAAATATCTTTGGGACGACGGATGGTCGGGCAAACTATATATTTTTCAAGCGTTGACAGGGACACTCAAGCACGGTAACTCAAAGTCAACCAAGATGCCAATATTTTGTTGGTATTTTTTGTAGTACTGTGGAACGAGGATAGGAACGCCAGGTACACTTACAAGGTAGGTACATTTTGCGGACGCTGACGAAAGGACAATGCTGCGTCCAGTCAAGCTCCGCCGTGCAGCCACATAAATAATAAGATATTATATATAGGCAATAAGATTGCCAGTCCCAATGGGACAGTCGTATTTATTCCGACTGGTGGGCAAAGGTCTCTACACAAAGAGTAGCCTAGAAAAAATGTATCGAAATGACTTAGATGCGTACTAAAGGGGCTGGTTTGAAATGGCGCAGGAAAGAGATACGTGGAAGAACTTGGGCGAGACCTTTGCCTAGCATCCAGTCTGTCTTACAGGGTAACCAAAAAAAAGCTGACGTGGAAGGATCTGTTTTCTGTGATCGTATTTAGTTCCATACCGTGTGAGTTGAATTTATGTTTTAGGAATTTTATTGGATTTTTATTTCATCAGTGTTCCGTCATCTAAAGTCATTACCCTTAGTATGAAAGTTACTGAACTATATAATGAAAATAAAAGCTTTTTAATTATATATTTTTTGGTACTATAAAAAACCGTTTGACCTTCTATTAAAATAATTAATATAAAACATGATCATAAAATAAAATCATTAAGTATAAGACTCTTAATAGAACGAGATTAAACTTTTTGCCAGTGCAAAATAGAAATAGGCTAATAATCCGTCACATTTATTTATTAAATCACTAGCTTCCGCTCGCGGCTGCGCCCGCGTGGTTTACGAATCCGTGCATTTTCCCGGGATAAAAAGTAAAGTTCCAGACTATAATCTATCTCTGTGCCAAATTTCATCCAGATCCATTCAGTAGTTTTTGCGTGAAAGAGTAACAAAAATCCATCCATCCATCCTCACAAACTTTCGCATTTATAATATTAGTAGGATTAGTAGGATAGTAGGATTATAATATAATAATTATAATATTATAATTATAATATAATAGGATACAAAATGAGCAACATAACGACAATTAATTTAGTAAAAACATTAACCATATTGGTTTTTCCGTAGAACATTGATTGGTTCGTTAACAGTCGGTTACACAAAATGTGGTTAGACACCACGGCGCCCGGCGCCCGCACTCACCAGTCTACCCTATACATGTAAGTACAAAAATAATAATTTTAACATGACCACAGACACAACAATAGGTACTTTTTTATATTTATATTTTAATATCATGAAATATTATTCGGTACAGTATTCAGAGGGCTTGTAGCTACATTAGTGGATCTACGAGGGTAAGTAGCAGTTGCTGCGGTCAGTCCTTGCATGGCTGACCATTTTTTACACATCAAAATCCCTGCACGCCTCATATTCCAGTTAGATCTAGGTGTCCTACGAAAACCTATGACAGCTGTTACAGGTGTCAGCAGACCAAAAAACAGTTTGACAGTCTAACCTTTAGAGTATCAGGGGTGGCGGAGGTCAGTTGGCAGTCGCTCTGTTTAAAATACTGATAATAAGCCGCAACTGGTTAGACTGGAAACCGACCAGAATGTAGTTGGGAAAAGGCTAGGCAGAGGATGCGTATAATATTTTACATTTACGTTGAAAGCTGTACGTTGTGTTAGGTCTTAATTTCTTCAGGGATTAAGTTGTAATGACTATTTCACTTCTAAGCTAAGAAAATTCTCACCGCTTCAAGCTGCAAAAGCAAATGTCTTAATACGTATTATATTATAAGCAAATGTATTAAGACATTTGCTTTTGGGTAAATTAACAATGTGAATTGTTAATATGCCGTCGTATTAAGACATTTGCTTTTGCAGCTTGAAGTGGTGAAATTAATGGCTATTCATATACTAGAACAGGTCTTAAGAATATCGTTTAGCTGGCAGCTTCTGACGAAATTGTCTTGAAATACGGGCAAAATAGGTGTTTGGGCGTTAATGTTTCCTACATCGATTTGTCAGTTTATAAACTAGATCGACAAGTTTAGTTTTAATTTTTTCAATTTTTTTTTAATTCAATAATGATTACGAGATAAGTATAAGGAAGATTTTTAGTTAATAAACGCATTTTGAGGCTTAACTATTTCTCAATTTATAAACAATATAAAAAACAAAATCGTGATGACCTAGTTTTTACTTGTGTCTGTAACATATAAAATGCAGCAAAATCAGTTCACGTTTAGTGGGGTAAAAAAGTTAACGAATTTTGTATGAAAAATTTTAGCCTTAACTATAGTCTTAAGGCAGGGTGTTTGCACCTGGAAATACTCTCGTACGCAAAAAAAAGCAAAATGTATTTAAAACCTTAATTCGATGTATATTAATATAATTTGTGACATTAATCAAAATATTATGAACATTTCGTGTGGTAAAGTTGACGACACCTGCGCTTACTTTTTTTAAACAAAACACTTAACGTCACATTCATTAGTTGTATCTTTTGATCGAATACATTAGAAACCCAGGGACTCCTAACTCATGTGGACCGAGCTTATGACACGTAAAGGGCATAATAATATGTAACTTTAACTTAATTTCATAACGAGCTAGTAAACAGGAGATCATGAGTATTCTGACCACGTAAAACAAATAAATACTTGTAAAGGATTTAGATGTTACTGAAGATACGATTATAATATGTTTTTAAATAAATGTTGACAATCTATGCATTAGATTTTTTAAATAATTTTTTTTAACATTGCCCCATATTAGGAATTATTCTTGTGTCGTGACGTTTATAAACACAAATATTAATATATGCAAACATCCAGAACCGGAATAATATCTATAGGTCATACAAATATCTGTTCCGTGGTTTATTCGAACCTGCGATACGTAGCGCAGCAGTCGATCGCTCAAGGACTGTGCCAGTCGTTGGATGTGAAAGAATTTCTCTGGGACATATTTGAACATTTTTAAACTCAATCCGAACATAATGCATTATAATAATTACACACGTCACGTCTCACACGTTTCCACAAGTCTTTTTTAGATCTAGATGGCGCCGGCGTTTTCTACTGACTGCATCTGAGAAGAAAATTATTTCATTAAAATTTATACGTTTTACACTTTTATTAATTTTAAAACATACGAGTAAGTTACATCTATATTTTACTTACCTACTAAATTAAATACGCGAAAAATGTACTACACAGCATAATAAAAAGCCAAAAACAAAAACTAGGCACATTAAGCCAACACTTACTCCTCCAGACCACTGTTAAATGGTAGCGTGCCCAGAAGAGTTGCCTTGTTAATTGGAATACCTATTTTTTGACTAAAAAAGAAGCTAGCTCTCTGGACACACGTAGGGTCGAAAGAAACTGTGTATAATAAATAACTTCTTATTCACATTGTACTAGTGAACATTATTGTAAAGCTACCTAATGCTTTTACTCCAATACTCTCTCCCTCACTGACATACTTTTCAAACCACTAGTGTTCCTCAATGTAGTGACAACGTAATTTAAAAAAATATAATAGAATATAATATAGTTCTTTACCAAAACTTGACATCATTAAAAAAATATATCAAGTTTTTGTACGTGATTATGACTATATGTTAAATTTGTTAAGTACTGGTTAGTTAAATTTATTCAATCATGTGGACACATGCGTAAGCACACAATGATTGGATACATGCGATGACGAATTTCAGACCAATCAAATGAAATTCGAGTGAAATTGCTCAAGTGCGAATCGCCACTGATAAGTATAATTTCAGCCATGGCCAATTCCTTTTTAATTTGTTATTCATAACTGATTTTCTAGTTATTTGTAGATTGGTAGGTAGGTATAATACTTATCGGATTAAAATAAGGTAGGTAGGTATAATACTTATAAGTTTTTACTATACCTATTTATGAAATTGTTTTGTTTGTAAAATACTTATGGTAAGAAAAATTGTTTTATTTAATTTATTTTATTAATTCATTACGGGAGCTTCGTGAATAAAAATTTTAATATCATAGGAGTTCGTATCTAGAAGCTACATCGCATATCACTCGTTCTGACAAAAATAAGCAGCGCTTGCTGCGGTCAGTCTTTGGATGGGTGACCGCACTGAGAGCCCTCTGTGTCTCGGATAACACATTAAGATCCCGAATGTTATATAAATAACTATAATAGTGCAACAGTTCCCAGCCAAAATAATAGCTAGCCAGTCTAACCAAATAATTACCGTAATGTTAAAAATCCTTGTTAATTATGTAAAGCGAGGTCCTGGCTTCAATTCCCGGATCTGGCAGTGTTACTATGTTTTTCTGAATGAAATTTCTAAGTAGCACCACGGAATTTAGAACTATGCCCGGTAGATGGCAATACACTCGGCCCTATTACATCAAACTCAATAACGGCATCGGCATATATAATAATAATAATGTCCTCCTGACCGATTTCGGTCACGGCGGCCAGGCCAATCTCACCGGAGATTAGCCAACTACGCAGGAGATATTATAGAGCACAAGTGTATGCGCAAACACAGGTACTCTCTCTGTTCCTTCACTCTCATAGTCCGATGGGACGGCAATCCGACACGACCGGAGAGAGATCAGGTGCAGGACCAACGGCTTTACGTGCTTTCCGAGGCACGGTGTGTATTTACATACATGAAGATCCAGACCCGAAACAACTATTTGTAGATCATACAAATATTTGTTCCGTGCGGGAATCGAACCCGCGACACGTAGCGCAGCAGTCGCTCTCTCAACCACTGCGCCAACCGTGCCGCCAAATATAGATGTTATATGTATAGTACACCTGTCTTACCCTTTCGGGACACAAAAGGCGGTACTAATTTATTATTAGACTCCTACTGGCTATACTCACCACGGTGGTTCGCCTCGACACCATATGGTGGGCCTCGGGAACTCTTAGAAGACCGCATCGAAGCCCACCACGGTGCCATGCCGAAACGCACTTCCCGGAGGGGATGAATGTAAAGATGCCACCCTCTCGTGCACCACCCGGGGGAGACTGTACAGAGGTCCTCCCTTAACCCTCGCTATCGGTGTAAGACCTACATTCAAATTTACAAATTCGTCTAACTAGTCTAATCAACTCATAGTTTAGGAACAACTACTCGGTATCCATCGATACGAACTGGCGCCGACAGGAAATGTAAAGTAGGTCATTAGATTTGCGTTCCCAGAATATAGAAACAACAGAACGCGAGCAAGGTATACCCACAGTAATTGGGTACAAAGGCCCGAGGCAATCTGTCCGGGTGAGATATTAGTGTTTAGCTGCATGTAGAAGCTGATGATGACGTGGACATGTGATCGTAGAGCTCGTGAACTGAAGCCGTCAGAAGGGAAAGCTCTTTACTACCTATTTCTAAGGCAAAATATTTTCATGTAATGGTTTGAAGAATAGTGTATTATTTTAGGTAAGTTCATATTATACGATCTTAGTCTTAGATTTTCATGTTTTCAATTGCCCTGCTTTTGGATCTTTTAGTAGGACTTGCGGCAGCTTCTGACATGGCAAATTGCAGTGCAGTGGTCTCTTAATCTTAAGTGAATTATTTGATTTTATTTTTGATTGGTTGTAAAAAATAAATACAGAATTGGTCTTATGGTTGCAAGCGCGACTGCTTAGCTTGAGATTCTGAGTTCGATGCCCGGGTTGGGAAAAGTGAGTTAGTCTGTATTGAAATTCTAAGAAGCACGGAGTCTGGAACTGACCCTTTGATGATAATTGGCTTGCCCTTTATTTCACGGGACTCAGTAACGGTTTCGGCGAAATGTAAGTGTACAATACACCTCTGCTATCTTCTGGTAATACAGGCGTGATGCTATGTTATTTTGCAGGATTGTTTCATCTTTGTATTGTTAATAGAATTTATCAGTGGCTGATGAGGTGAGTTATAGTAACCTTACGATTTTTCAGTTTAACGGTTAGCGGAGGCTGATCGTGTTTGGTCGTGGACGAGCTGAATATATAAATAAATAAACTAAAAAAAAAAAACATAAACATGTTTCCTGTGTTCCCATTGTTAAGCCGATTAGCTTTCATAACAGCCAAATATGATAAACCATAAAACTAATAGCTTCCATTTTTATCTCATCATTTATGAGCAGTTCCATTAGTTCAGATTTTCTGAACGCAATTGATTAACTAGCTTCCGCCCGCGGCTTCACCCGCGTGGATTAGTCACCCGTGCATTTTTTCGAATCAAAAAGCAGCCTACAACCTTCTTCAATAATACGGATATAACTATTGGTTTACGCGGCGCACGCTTGTAAAGCTCCCAGTCGGCATGTTTTTTTCTGACATCTTCAACAATCATGATCATATTTTAGCCAATTTACACAAAACCTTAATGAATTATACACCTAAACCTTCTTCATGAATTACTCTGTCTATTGGTGAAAACCGCATGAAAATCCGTTCTGTAGTTTTTGAGTTTATCGCGAACAGACACACAGACGCGGCGGGGGACTTTGTTTTATAATATGTAGTGATGATTCTTGCATTTATGCTACGACTTTGTCCAACAGACGTAAAATCAAACAAAGAGATAAGTAGGTACTCAGGGTCACCAGATATAAATATAGTTCTCTAAAAGATATATAAGAAGATTTGAAATTATAAAGTATAACATAAATGGAGGTTGTGAATTAATCAAATAATATATAGTTTTTGCCCGTGACTTCATGCACGTGACCTACAATTATGTATAATTTATAACGTATAGCACTCGGGTATAATGTAGCTATCTATAATGGGGGATAGTGTTTCATTAGTTCCAGAGGATACTCTTTATAATATCAGTATAGATTACTGGAACGACCCAACGACCTTGATTAGTTAATCATTTGTTTGAATTGTGTGTCTGTATGCCAATCTTGGGCATAATGCAGCTTCAATAGACATGCCGAGACCATTGTATCTACGATCCTATCTCGTGTTCAGCCGGCAATTTGCGCACAATTTGTTGTCTAGACTGAAACTTGATTGTAGTGGGGTCGAAGTGATGATGCATTTGAATTTAGTTGAATGAATTTCAGACGCTGCACCACTCGTGTATTTACTGAACAATAATATCAATATGATGTGTTACAGAATTGCTGATACTGGTTTGTGTTATTTTGTAGTTAGTTAGTAAAATTCGATTAATTATTTCATTACATTTCACGTTTATACGTACAGTACCTCTATTATGAGTTTTTTACTGTTTACTTTCATAGTAAATGTAAATTTTCATGCAAGCGATTTTAGTTCTTAACTTGGTTACATTAGGGATTAGAGTCGCTAACATGACATCTCTATAATGTAGTAAATAGTTAATCAAAAACTTTACTATGACACATGTGTCACATAAGCGACTCTAATCCCTAATGTAACCAAGTTAAGAACTAAAATCGCTATCATGAAAATTTACTTTACTACGATAGTAAATAGTAAGAAAACTCGTGATAGAGGTACAGGTCTTCTTACAACAGTACCCACACTTCGATCAACATCAGGACAATAGGAAGTATTAGAAATAGGGGTATACTTACGCATAAAAAAAAACATTAGAGGTGAGGTACACAGTGATGACTGGCTGCAAACGTGCTAGATTTAAATTTTCACAGTTAACTTTCAATTATGTATGTAAGTAACATTGTAATCTACCTATCTGAATTTTTTGGTTAATCCTACTGCCTGCTAAGGATGTCCAATACCTACTGATCAGTACCTCTATCACGAGTTTTCTTACTATTTACTATCATAGTAAAGTAAATTTTCATGATAGCAATTTTAGCTCTTAACTTGGTTACATTAGGGATTAGAGTCACTTATGTGACATATGTTGTCATAGTTAAGTTTTGATTTAATATTTACGATATTATAGAGATGTCATGTTAGCGACTCTAATCCCTAATATAACCAAGTTAAGAACTAAAATAGCTTGCATAAAAATTTACATTTACTATGAAAATAAATAGTGAAAAACTCGTAATAGAGGTACAGTATTCCTAGCAAGAATATATTCCTGCGTAAATTCGCAACGATAGCGTTACGCAAGATTGAAATGTTCGTCGCGCCTGTACTCTCCAAAGGGATAAGCAGTTACGCTATTATATACCCATATTTCGCCGATTCCGTTATTGAGTCCCGTGTAATAGGGGGCGAGCCTATTGCCATCTACCGGGCACAAAAAACTTCAAACTCAGTGCTACTGAGAATATCCATACGGAATAACCCAATATCACTTTGCCCGACCCGGGAATCGGACCCAGGACCTTTTGCTTAGCAGTCACACTTGCGATCACTAGATATTATACACTACACTAGAGACTATACACTATATACACACGATACACTACAGACTATGTTCTTTTTGAGAAATAAATTCTTTAAACCCAAACCAATGGGGCACTTTTCTTATTATAGGTACTCTGCAAGTTACAATGGTATGAGCTCGTACATATTGATCAGTATATTCATGAAGAAAATGAGAAGAAAGCCTAGTGTGCTGTCTTCCAGTAGGCAAACGCAGTACAATGCTTTTATGAAATTGCCTTTCCTTATCAATCAGAGCTGAAAATGTTGACGAAGTGGTTCAAAAGTCATCGTACCTTGCTCACCCAGTTTCTTTTTATTGTTATTTTTTTGTTTTGCTATAGACTACCAGCCTCATTACGAACTACGGTATGAGTTATTACATTGTAAGTGCTTATACACGACAGAAGAATAAGTCAACGTTAAATTCCTGAAATGCTGGGTATTGTTATATACTACCTAGTGACCTACTTTGCGCCACGTGAGTCTCGATGTTTAGATAGTATCTGCAAGGGCCAAGTACAAATAAGTTATATAATACAGTGAAACCTGGTTAATTGGGATCTCAAGGGACCAAGGATTTTGTGCCATTTAAAGAGGTTTTCATTTATCCAGTTTTCCAATTAGACAGGTTTAAAATTATAGTTGTCTCATTTACAGAAGCCCCACTTATAGAGGTCGAAATGTACCGTTATTCCATTTATAGAGGTGCCAATGTTAATAAATATTTACGTTTGAACATTTTGTACACTTTTATTCCCTTATTTGTAGGTCAAAACCTGAGATAGTACTGACAAACAAACAATGTGCAAAAGAAATTCAAATGTTTGTAAACAAATGTGTTGAAACCTGTCCCAACCTGATAAAATGTCTCATTTATACAGAGTATTGAGCTACAGAGCCCCAATTACAGAAGTAAACATCGAAAAAATCCTAGGATTCAAATCTCATTTATCCAGGTTCGAAAATCCTATTAACAGAGGTAATTTGACGAAAAAGTGCCGGGACCTCATTGGGATTCTCAATAATAGAGGTTTCTCACTTATCCAGGTCCCACTTAACCAGGCTTCACTGTATATTTTTTACCTATGTAGGTAGGTATACCGTACACATAAATGAGCAGAAGATTTTTTTAAACCTATTTCAGAAGGACCATGTTCTCTGTACCATAGGACCAAATGACAGCTGATATAATACTAAGTACGGTACTTTGTATTAAACGCTCTAATTCATATTAGGTAATTATTAAATTTATGGATAGGTAACTAGCTTCTGCTCGCGGCTTCTCCCGCGTGGTTTACGAACTCGTACATTTTTCAGGATAAAAAATATGTGCTGTTCCAGACTATAATATATCTCTGTGCCAAATTTCATCCAGATACGTTCAACCGTTCTGGCGTGAAAGAGTAATAAAGATCCATCCATCCATCCATCCATCCTTTCCATCCATCCAACTTTCGTATTTATAATATTCAGTAGGATGAGCACGCTGCTTCGTACATCTATTAAAAGGCAGTTATTCGTTGATTCGTCTCAAAAGAAATTCGTCTTATGAGACGAAATGTATTTGGGTAACGTAATTTCGAAATTTTATAACGATATTAATAAAATAAATACTTCGTCACTCGAGATAAATTATTTATTCTCGAGCAATTAAAAGCATAACAGCGTACAAAACAATGCGTAGCAAATATAAGTAGGTAATCGTAGACGTAATACGACACCTACAATACTTTCCTATTTATCTTTATCTATACTTGAGGCAGCTGTAATAAACACAGCCCCCGACCCGTCCTGCACGCTACTCCACCCGTGCGCGTCATACCACACAAAGTTCACAATAGACCTCATAAAACTTTATACCATTTTGATAAGATTATTCAAAAATACATAGAAATAACTCCACAGTGTTTAAGATGATCGTAATTTTTTATTTGTTCCTAGATAACTTATACCTACTGTTAAACAATATTATAGCAGGATGTGTATGTAGATTACGTTCCGGTTGAAGTAGATCAAGATCAGATCCCGATCGATGTCAGCCAAGGCCGTTGTCAAGGGTTTCTAAGGGGATCGCACTTTTTGTTTTCTGAACCGTGTACTCACATATTCCCATAATTGAGTGCTTTTTTGCCTAAAATTGGCTCATTATAATTATAAACGTGCAAGTCATTCCTTTTTTTTTCTTTCTTATTAAGACTTTCTTATTGAGGTTTTTTCTTATGGGGAGGGGGAAGGGGGCATAACAAAGAACAAAAACGTCACTATGCAATATCATAAATAATTCCTTCTAAAGGACAAGTAGGTGACCCTCTTTATTTTATTTTCTTACAATCCTGATTTATACAGACCCCGTACTACGGATAGCAAATTCAAGAGACAAAAAAAAAACAGCATACAACCCGTAAAAATATTGATATCATTAATTTCTCACCAAACGATATTATGTATAAAAAGATCTTAATTTACACAATTCAAGATGAATTTACAAAAGTCATTTACAAAAGGCGATATTTATTATTTATAGGTATGATTTTAATTTTATTTCGTTCCTAAAAAGCGGTACCTATACCTATGTATGTAAGTAGTTTTTGCCCCTAATGCTCTACACCGTAACCTTGAGACATGAAGAGATGTAGGAAAAAACGAGCTTGCTATTTAACGTAATTTTTTAAGGAATATACTGTACTATCGTCAACTATATCTGTACCTAGGATTTCATTAAGAAAATAGGTACACTAGAAATTGCCTTTATGAGTGAGTCAATTCATAATTAATTTATCATTTCGATGTTTTAAAGTAAGATTAAAAAATATCTTAATTTGACCCAATGATCCACTAAATCACAAAGTAGAATTTTGTTTTTAGTTAAATTTCGGTAATTTTCCTTATTGGTACAGAATTAAAATTAATACCTACTAGTTCTTTATAATGTAGACGCCTCTAAATCTACACTCATTGGTAATAGAAATAACGCCCAAGTTCAATAGATCTGTGTTACTATAGTAAGTATATTTTTAAATTTATAATGTAACATTCGGTATTCCATCAAGAAAATCTCAAAATAAAATATCATTTTTCTTGGAAACGAAAATAAATACCGCGACTCAAAGGCACTTCTTAAATAATAATCGACCCTCCGCCGCAAACCGTAACTGTATTTACAGTAACTTGTGTTACGCTTTATTTAATAACTTACTTAAACTTTTAAGACGCTACGACATACAATACTCTGTATACGTTACAAAACTTAGTTCAAATTACAATATCTAAACGTTAAAGATATGTAACTTTCTAACTGCGGGCAGCATAAAATATCGAACAAGAATATCAAATACTCATTTCTTCATCTCTTTCACACTTACACGAATAATCTAAAAATGAAAGAGACGCTAATACAGGACAAAAGTTCGGAATTCAAATCACATTTATAGCGTGCGCGCATGTCATTGGTTGGTTTTCATGCAAAGGCGTGGCAACGTCGCACAGCGCCCCTTAGATGTCCGCCGCCCGACAGTCGCGCGTTACATTTTCGAACAGTTGAATGCTTGCGCGTTCGCTGACAGCGTATCTTTCGCGACGTTGCCAGTTCGCCGCGAATTAGGAGGTAAATTTGAAATTGAATTGGTTACGACGTATGATGTGGTAATGTTTGAACAAGTGGACTGTCTTATTGTTAAGATGTACATTTCTTTGAAAATATTAGATGATTGAGTAGTTGGAGGCCAATTTACAATAATTTAGGCTAATAATTCATGACAGAAAAAAAAACTGTAAGTTTAACAAATATGAAATCTAATTTAAGATAGACACCAAACAGTGCAGGCGTTATATTTGGATAAGAATCGTCTGCACTGTTTGGTGTAGTAATACTAACTAATCACTCATTTAGCTATGAAAATAAATAAGTACTCTTTTAAAATGTATTTTGACTTTTTTTAGAAAACATTGAAATTTGATTACTATAATTATGTTGGGTAGAGTATCCATCTAGGACATTTTTGAATGGCGAAAAAAGTAAAATAGATGAATGTAAAGATAGTACGTTTTTTATTCAATAAACGTCATCATGCTTCACCTACACACAAGATAATAATAATTTTTATATTATTTACCTATTTAGTATAATATATTAGATATTCTCACTAGACAGGAAAGCTATCCTAGTGCGAGGTAAGGTATTAAAAAGTGAAATATAGGTATTTCAGTAGCTAAAGTGGTAATATTGTATATACAACCTAGGTCGACAGTTAAAAAAAATGCCATAAATAGCGACTGAAATTAAATTTGAAATTAATTCCGCAGATGTTATTGGTAGTCAAACATAAGAGAGATTGCATTTTCTTCTTCTTCTTTTTAAAAACGTTGCCCCACACTAGGAATAATTCCTGTATCGTGGATGCGTTTACAAACACATATATTCACATACACAAATACCCAGACCCGAAACAATTATCTGTAGATCATACAAATATTTGTTCCGTGCGGGAATCGAACCCACGACACGCAGCGCAGCAGTCTATCTCTCAACCAATGCGCCAACCGTGCCGTCAAGCTTTTATTTAGCTTAAAAATAAGCTTTTTATCAATGTATAGCAAGATTTCATTTCTACAATCCTCCAACATACAGACTAGGTGATTTTGGTAGAAGCAGGTCATAATAGTATCATGTTTGTACATAATAAATTTAACAAATAATAACCTAATTTGTCTTTATGCTAATATATTTTGCCACTTTCTTAAAGTTATGTACACATTATGATATACACCAGGTCTCATGGAGTCTCAACTTTTATATATATATTTCTTTCTATGGTAACGCTAATTTTCGCTGTTAGGCAAATTTATTTCACCGAAAGTGATGTTTCCCACACAAGGCGAATAAAAAACGTTCTTTATTTATTGTTAGTAAATTAAGTACCTACCTGTACCTATAGGAAAAAAGTACGGAATATTCTTAAGTATTTGAGCGAACTGTGTAATGAAGTGTATTAGCTAGGTAACTATTCACTTGAAATAAGTTGCAAGAGAAATATTTCAGTGGGTCCAATGAAGTTTTATTAACTGTTTCAACAATTCCATTGGAAATAAAATTGTAGTTTCTTGTGAGCAACTTGTGATAGTCAAATATTGTGTAGGTGTGTATAAATTCAGAAGGTATTAGGTAATTTAATTTTAGTAATTCTTGAAGGATTGATTATTGCCGATGATTTTGTGAGACGTCAATTCACATTTGCATGGTTAGGCGAGACCACTAGGACAGTATTTAGATAAAATTATTTTGCTATCGTCATAATTTAGTACTTAAGCATGCACCTAGGTACTTATTTAATAAAACAGTATCGGCTTTACTTTAGTATGTAATTAATGTGACTAAGTGCTGAAAGTAGGTTAAGATCTAAAAGTTCAGGGGCGCGAGTGAAGAGAGTTAGTTATTATTATAATAATACATTTGCAGGTCGTTTTTGATTTATGTTAGGACTTCTTTTTGATTTGTGCTTTTATTATTTTATGTTAGATATCCTCATTACGTGTAAAAATTAAATATTCTTCTTTCTTTTAAGAACCTAAATGTTTTTAATTCAATGAGTCTTTTTAAGTAACTAGATTTATCTAGAGACGTACCGCATTGATACGATAATACGGGTACCTACTTGGTACTCATTTTGGGACGTTAGGGTCAACCTTAGTAGGTACATATATGGTACTGGTACTATGGTCTTGTCTAGCTGGAATTTTTATCACTTAGCAAATATAGTAAATTAAATATGTACGATAAAATTCGATATCATCGAATTCAATGTCAACCTCAAAAAGGTGCATACACAGAGGGAATTAGAAAGACAATGACGCAAAATTAAATATTACCATCTATTCTAATGTTTCCGCAAATTGTACTATGTATTAAATTTTGTTAAAGTTTTATCAATATTTGGCCTCTATTGAGGCTAACTAACACCTTTACAAAATTCTGAGTGAATTGTGTTCAGCCAGCAACCACGGTACGTACACATTTCCGTGTACATCCCCCTTTTAGTACCTATACAAGAGATTCATCTAAGCTTAAACTAATTCCTCAATACACGTTGTAGGCGACATCGGTCATTAAGGAATTATGTGAAGCAATGGAGGGAAACGGTTTATTATTACACCCCTAGTACTAGGGTTAGCACATGGCGGCGATTTGTATAATCAGATGATTGCAGGTGTTTGTCATTCAGGCGTATATTATATGGTCTTCTGCAGTGTATCACAGACGAAACTGGTCCTTCGAGACGTAGACGTAACAAAATATTTACTTTATTAAATAAAAAAACTCACTCAATTTTACTAATGATGTTATGGTATACGTATGATTTTTTAATGTTATCATTACGAGTATTATCAGGTTCTTTGGCTTAAAATATGTAGATCGTAGGTAGTAAGGTACTCCTACGATATTTTATTTATTTTCGAATAATTATATCTGCCAGCCAGTAAGCAAATGCTGTATCCGGGCTGACTGCCCAGGGTGTGAGCATGCGCCATCCTCAACTTTCGTCCCTCGTAGAGGCTTTTTACCTATTATACCCCAGGGGAGGGTCGGGGGAATCCTAGCACCCTTCGACATATGTCTATTTTAAACTTAGACTCTGTTGTATAGAAATGCTGATTAATACTAATTGCATGCGTTTAAAGTAAAAATATCTCTAATGTGATATACCAAGAGTTTGAAAAAGGGACTTGAGCAATATCTGTCATGTTTTTTCGATGTGTGTGTGTGTGTGTGTGAATCTCTATTTCCACATAATCTAATAGGGCATCGTGCTTTAAAATATTTAGAGACATATCTATCGATCAAAATTAGGTACCAACCAAAACATGTAAAAAAAAGCAAGCAAAACCCGAGGGTAAGCTTCAATTACCTGTCTACTATAAGTAGATGAGTAATTGAGTACGAATAGACTTGTTCGTGTTCACTGGTTAACTGAACAACCTGTCGTATTCACCAGTACAATTAACTAATTGAAAGATTCAGCTATTCGTGTATCTCGTTTATAATCGAACGTGGATTTGGTACGTAAATGATTTTTTTAACTCGTGACGTGACCTTATGTTTGCTTTTATTTTTTTTGATTATTTATGTAAGGTTTTAATGTAAAATCACAGCCAACAATACCATGATATTTTTAGCAAAATAGCGATAGACCTTTATGAAATTATGAAAATTGTACTCATTCAAATCATTCAGCATTAATATGTATAAGTGTCGATTTTTTATATAACTGCAATTGCAAATGCAAAAACTAATCGAAATTCACTTAACAGGTACATTTAATCCGGCTATTGACATTTCGGGGTGGTCCATTTCACAAACGTAAATATTAACTTTATGGTCCATATTTACTAGAGTACATCACAAATTAATAATAATTATGGTGTTTGCTGAATATTGGATTTATATCTATAATATAATACAAAGGCGCCAGAGCTGTTATTAACCGCAACACCATCAATACTCGTGTTTAAAAATACCACGGTTAATATGCGGAAACCTACATTACAAAATTAGTACAGTCAGTACAATAAGTAGTTAAAATTTATTTTAAAAAATAATTATTATTCTTAACTAACCTAGTCGATAAAGTTACGATATTGTATTTTAATTAATTACGAGAAATAAAAAAAAGTTAATTAAGAAAACAATGATAGTTACTTTAGTTGCGTATGAACTACGCTCTACAAGTAAATAAATTGGGATTAATTAGTTGTATCAAAATTTGACCTATTTAAGATCAAACGGTAATTCCCGTGCGGTTTCTGGACATGGATACACTTCTCTCAAGGAACACTTAGTTTGTTCATAATTTTTTTGTTTCTCGTTCTGGATAGAAACCTAAAACCAAGAATGCTCTAACTAGAAATGATTGATCATCAAAGACACCTGTCATTTAAAGTAAATTTTTGCCATTCAACACTGATATATAGACGCAATTAACGTCTTGATGGGTAGTGGTTGTGGTCTTAGTAGGACCCTGCAAGGCAAACAGCTTCCACGAGTGATGTAACTTGAGATCGTCTGGCGCTCCCTTGCCAATCAACCGCGCTACAACATATGAACGATTCTCAGTATGTACCGTTTCAACAGAAAAATACAATCTTTACTAACTTCTGCATGCTCCTAGTGGTTTTTCAAGCGTAGTGATATCAGTATTATTCCGTCATGTCATCCGTAACTGATGCATGAGGTCAACTTAAAAGAATAAAAGTTTCCGAGTTCTATAATAATGATACCGTACCGTTTTCTCAAACAGAAAATTCTGATGGTGCTACACAGTTTCATCATGTCTCAAGATAAACCACATTGTTTATTTTGTGAATTCTTCTGTCGAGTCGGCAAGAGCTATCACGTGGAGGTCGCCCATGCCGTAGTGGTAAGATTAGACAGTTAGCAATGGTGTATCGAGGCTTACTTCCCAGAGTGCGCCAGACGATCTTATGATTCGTCATTCGTGGAGGCTCTTTCTTTGCATCCCTTATACTTTGCAAATGGCTTAAGCTTATTTCACAGTCATACCCACACAAAGACAATGGAAATTATACGTCATTGTTTTATTCATAAAAACTTATCACACCACGCCTTTTTATTAAATAATAAATAAATGTTCTTTTCTGCAACCTAAGCAAACCCGTCAGTTACAGTCTAATCTTCAGCTAAACCAAAGCTATTCAAGTCAAATAACTCGTGCAGAATACAGCGCCTGCCATCTAGTATCATATCATAGTCACTATCGCTGAAGCAAATTATAGAGGCACCTTTCAGCAGGAAGTATCCCAATGTTCCAATAGCTGAAGGTATTGTAGAAACATGCTTCACTTCGACCTCAATCGAATGCATTGTATTCGAACTGGAGCATGTCCTGCAGGTAGGTAATCCAATATCGTAGCAAAGCTCCCCGCTCTATTGTTGACGAGTATCAACTTCATTCATAGCTTTGGCTTCGGAATCTAACCTCGTGCAACAGCATATAACAAGTCTACTATTATATGAAGACATTGTTGCATGTAGACCTCCAAATTCTGAAGTTCACCTTACAATAGCTATTTGTATAATTTATTGTTTACTACATATAGTTTAATGAACACCGGACGGCTTATTCTTTGGAAAATATTATGTAATTTTCTGCTGTATATTGGTAGGTATATAAATTTCTGTAAAATTAACTATACATGGGTAACCTAAGACCAACACTTGATTAATGCAACTTAGATCTAATGCTAATAGTTTGTAAGATCAAAATCAAGTTCCTTAAATTATCGACCCGTTATTACTACATATGTATGTTTATCACAAGACGGTACTGAGGTATGGCGGAAATTCGTTTCCTCCAAGACGTGCTTTTAGGATCAGGGGACAAAATCTCATCCAGTAACGTACTGGCTATTTCTTTTACATAGCAGATTCCGACAAAATATTCCTGCGTCTAGTCTACAAATTGAATACAAAGCCTCCCCAGGGACCTCTTGGTTACAAATACGGGGTGTACTCGGGGAGTGTCGGGAGGGCCGCCCAAACTGAGGAGGGCGGATTTTTCAAATCCCCTCATTCGCGCGAAAACCTTTGAACTTGCCGAACGTGTTTCATATATTTTCGTTTAGGGTCGTGTGATATATTAAATTCTTTTTTATATCGCTATTTAATGTTGATTACTTATTTGTAAATAATCGGATTTTTATGTGATCGTCTGGTTCTTAGATACTGGCTGTTTAGACGAGTTGATAATTTTCTTTGCGTGAATGTTTTTGATGCGTGGTAAAGATTTTTCTTCTTAGTGTCATGTGAACTGTCTTATCAATCATATACAATAATTAAAAGATACATAGTGTAGTATATCCAGTGTTGTTGTTTACATTCAAGTTTGTTTACTGTAAGTATATTTTTGGCATTATGATTTATGTTACTTGGTTGCAGCGGTGACGATAGACACATTCTTAGAAACTCACCTCATGGTTCTTTGCTTAGGTGTAGTGTGAATATTGAACTTGAAAACCAGTAAGCGAGTTAGGATTAGTTAAACTAGAAAAACAAACTTACTTTTTTTAAATACGCTGTAGCGCAACACGATTTTCTTCACAAATCTCACTTTGCATACAAGTATAAAATTTGTACCGTGCGGGTATCAAAATCGCGAACACCTATAAAGGGTTGCTTTTCTGGTTTCCACGCTCATGAAAGTGATCACGACATCCATCATTACTGAAAAGGCTAGAATTTTAATTTTAGTAATTATACCGATGATTATCACTGTGTCACTTATGCGTCACAGAAAAAGTGTGAAAGGGCTTTATAAGTATGCGATAAGCGATAACTGCTGTTATCGCATAATTAAAAAGCTGTTTTAATTAGGAAAAAAAAAACATTACAACTATAGGGAATTTAATAAGAGAATAATACGTTAAAACGTATTAATTCAAACTATTTAAAAAACAACATATTTATATATAAACATATAGAATTTTTCCTTTTTTTTATCACAAGAATCTTCCTTTCCTGCGTTTATTGTGACATTTTTAGCGTTTAAAGTTATTATATACCAGGTATATGCAAAATTTCGTCACGATCGGTTCAGTCGTTTAGGCATGAAAAACTAACAAACAAACAAAATTACTTTCGCATTTATAATATTAGTAAGGATTTTATTACGACAAATTACGACAATTTGGAATATGTAAGCAAGCGATATTCGGTGTTCTAGTTAATCTATACCCTGATTATTTTGTAAACAATGAGTCAAAAACGTAGGATGTTTAGCTTTAGCAAGGACTCAGGGATAGGAAAGGGTTCGAATTTTGTTCTCGTGGGGAGGATCGAGTTACCCTCTGCGGGTTCCTAATAAGGAGAGGTGTATGCATTATGAGTACCTTAATACAATCATTTTATAAATTGCTGCACTAATAATATAATAATGTTTAATAATAATATAGTCAGACTGTTGGAATGGAAGACTGGGACTTTTTGTTATATAACGGGAATGTTCTGGCATTTTATATTACGTAGTCTGTAAAAGTACGTACTTGTGTGAGAGCTTCTTTGAGGTAAGTTCTTCCCCGTAACAAGAATCTACGGTTACCGAAAAAATAAACTGATAAGAATAATAATATGTTAATCTTTTTGCCTAACAATGATGTCACATTTAAATCATAAACAACATGAAACCATTTACCGTAACAGGATATTTTATACAAACTATTCTAAGGAGCATAATTTTAATATAATCAAAATATGTGTTTTATTAAATAAATATTGGTTTATTGATATTTTAATATTAAACAGTATTTATTCCCATTATGGTTTATTGAAAATCAATATATTTGTTACTATGTTGATATGGAAAATCAGCAGTATTTAATACGCAACTTTATATTTGAAAACGTTACAATCTATATCTGAATAAGCCACAAAAGTAATTCATTGTAAACATCATTATTATTTACCTGTCAGGCAACGAAAATTCGTATTGTTCAACAAGCAGGACATCCGCGACCGCTTATTGAATTTATAGATTAATGATTTTAATTTATCCTCATCCTCAACACATACTGTATTATTACACCATCTGATAGTATCTCTATTAAGGATCAAATTCTGGGAAGTTATGACATACGGCAAACTAAGTTTCGGATTTGGCCATGCATGATGCATACATGAAAAATTCAAATAAAATAAAGAAGAAAAAAGAGAAATACCACTCATTTATTCACTCACTGACTAATCACGATATCTCTGTAACTTTAAAGCCTACTAAATTAAAAATGTCCGTATGGATTGAGGAGCCTATATGATACAAAATTTTCAAAAATATTCATTAAATACTTTTCGTCTTCCAGGTGGCTCCTCAATTCAGATGTTTAGATTGAGGAGTCACTTTTACATTGATATAACTTTGGATATAAATATTTTACTACAAATTTCAGTATTTGGCCTATAATAATATTTGTTTTCCAACTAAATAAGGGGTGAGTTTTCTTTTAAAATCTGAAGTGGCTCCTCAATCCATACGGACATAATTAAAAATTTGATTGGTTGATTTTTTATGTAATTTTATAAAACGAATTTTCCAAAATTCAACCCCTAAGGGGATGGAAAATCTTTCTACACAGAGTCGCAATAACACTAGTATGAAAATATTAAAATAATACAATTAGCACAGTGTTTTAAAACCACACAATTACATAGAAATAATAAACCTTCCCTTTTATAGAGTATAAGAAACTTGTTTATCGAATTTATAGAATTACAGTAAAATTATTGCCGATAAAAACGGTAGGTACCGTGGTCAAATGGTAATATAATTGAAAAACAAACGAACCAATAAAAATAACATAAGTTTTATCGGTAGTACGGCTGATTACTGTATAGTTACTCTAGTACGTACTTCGAACGATTTTATAATAGTCGCCTGCACACTTCGATATCGTTTTCTTGGCAATAAAACGGGGAAAAAAAATATCTTTTGAAGATCAATAAAAAAATGTCCTCATAGAGAGACGGATAAAAAATTTGTATGACGTTATTAAAAAAAAAAAACAAAACAGATTAAAATAATAATTTTAATAAAAAATCTATTTATTTAATCATGACTTTAATTATTTGGGTCATCGTCTGGTTTTTCATCAAATTTATTTTGGCTTATTGCTTTGGGTACGATAATTTAATAAAATATTTAAATCATTATAAAAATTAAACGATAATTTATACTTATATACCTTTATTTACATAAACATTATCTTGGGAATGTTATTACTAAATTAAAAATAATAAATAATTTTAATAATACAATTAAATATAACATTAAACTGTAACATATATACAAAAATATAAACATAAAAAGTAAATCTCATCCCCTTTTTTATAACTCTTGATAAAGCTTTATTTTCTCCACACTTCATATTTGTAATGTTACAAAAGTCAAAACTTTTTGAAGAGCGCGTATTATTTAATTAACTTTAACAACCGCTTTACAAAGACTACCAGTATAAAATAGTAGTCTTTATATTATGAAATGTTAAAGAATTAACACCTGGAGGAATGCGCCTGTTAATAAAGTTGGAGCAATTACTTTTTATGTCTCATTTTTTTACCATTAAGTGCCCTTTCACGCACGGTTGGTTTTACGATTTTTATATAGAAAATATTCGTTTTGTGGGTAGGTTATTTGTGGTGCCGGCTAATTGAAATTAATAGTATCATCCATCATTCTATTTATAATAGCTTTTGTCCGCGATTTAAACAACATAGATTCTGGATTACTCTCACACAAACAATAACATACAAATCGAAGTCTATTTCGTAGTTGAAATGAATACCTATATTATTCTTAAGGATATATAGCATCACGCCTGTAATTCCCAAAGGGTTAGGCAGAGGTGTACTATTATAGAACCACATGTTGCCGATGCAAGTTTTGCAGATCGGCAGCCTAATTACCGATGTAGCGACAGGCGTAGATCGCGCGATAACTTCTGTCAAACGTCATTTTTGTGTCATATAATGTATTGGCTGACAGTGAGATTGCTGTCGCGTGGCTGTCGCGTTGCTGTCGCTTTTTTACGTAATTAGGCCGCCGAGCCTATTTCCATTTACCCGGTACAGTCTCAAACTCCGCTCGCTGCAACTGAGTGTAGCAAGTGGAGTTTGGGACTGTACCGGCAATACCGTAATTGCAACACAGAAAACCCCAATAATTAATATATAAATTTAATCTTCCGTGGTCGATCTGCTGTTAATTACATATATTTTTATTTTTATTATCTTCAATTTAAATTCATTGTGTAAACCCAATAACACTGCCTGACCTGTTAATTGAATCCAGGACCAGTCGCGATTGCAACCACTAGACCAGGGTTACTCAAACTTATGACCCCACGTACCCCTGTTAAAGTTCCTAAACTACTGCGAAAAAATGGCCCCTCTCCTCTAACATAAAAAAAAATCCAGCAGTTCAGAAAATAATAGTATTTTATTTTAGTTACTAAAAACGAAAATAGTAAGTACTAAGTAAAAGGTAAGTGTTAAAAATAAAAAGTTATTAATGTGATGGATGGGCTTGTTTTTTAGCGCAAACTGAGTCTAATATAGGAAAATTTTAATCTTACTCTATCTATGTTACGCACGCGCCATCATTCGTGTCGTATGCGCTTGCCAGCTATCCAGTAGCCATTACGTAAATTTTGTCTCGAACCCCCTACCATTAAATGGCGAACCCCTAGGGGTTCGCGTACCCCAGTTTGAGATACCCTGCACCAGACCAATATGGCAGTTATTTCAAAATCACAAAAACATCAAACAAACGAGCAAGCATTGCTGACAGTATTAGGTACGTCCGATATAAAAGCAGTGCCAAATCGCCAAAGGAGCAAGTCAATGAACTTTTAATTAACAGGGACAAAATCGTTACTTTTTCCTAACTGTGTCGTTATCGTTCCAAGTTAGATTAATTTAACGATTTCAGTTTATCGTTGCTGATTATTTTAACTGCTGCCCGTTTCCGGGATGAAATTATGGTTGTTTCAAATTTTTTAAATATTGTTTATCAATTCGCCTATCGGTTCGGCTTTATGTGTGTTGGCCATGAAGTATAATAAAAATATGTTATTACTTTTAAAAATATAATTATAATTCCCAAATTAGCTTTATCACATACGTGTCTTGTGAATCTTATGAAGGGTACGTTGCTAGGTTTCTTCTTTTGTTTTGCTCTGTTTAACGTTGTTTTCTTACAAAACACTGAATTCTTTCATGGTAGCGACTATAGGCATGTTTCTGTAATACTATGTATATGAGCATTTTTGTTTGTTATTCTACAGATAGATGGATTTTACTATCAATATGTATGTGGTCAGATCAGTGTGTTAGGTTACATACAAAACAACACACGGTCACATTAATATTGTGGAGCAAGAAGTCAATGAATAAGAGATTATCAAAAAAAAAATTCTGGATATTGCTCGCCTGTCTTTTTCTGAATTCTCACGTTAGAAGTTTTTTTCTTTAAACCCTTATAAGCAGCGGCGTGAACAGAGTTTTTAGACAGCGTAGGCAGAACATTTTATAAGCTTACTTATCAGAAATACCTACTTTATGTTGGTATTGGTTCGTCGTCTTGTCGATTAAATAATGATGTATGTGACTTGCTAGCTCAAATATTTTATATACCTAAAACTAGCGGACCCGACAGACGTTGTCCTGCCCGTATCTGTTTTAGAACTCGATCGCCGCGCCGCCTACCGCGTCCAATTGTATTTTCAAACCATCCAGGAACCCATTGAAATATACACACACAATTTTATCCAAATCGGTTCAGCCGTTTAGCAGGAGTTAGGTGACAAACATACGTACAGAAGAATTATATATATTATTAAGATATTTATCTGAGTTATGTAGGGTAGGCAGTGTCTTTTTGTCTTTATGAACCGCACACCACTGCGAGTCGAGGTTTTAAAGAATATTTTCGATAGTGAAAGATTATTTCTAGGTGCTTAATATTAGCAGTTGTAGATCGTCGCAATTAATGCGCAAACAAAGCACTTAACCTGCCAACATTAGATGAAAGTATCATAAATCAAATCTCAATAAGTACGAAAATCTCTCTGTTTCATTGGTCTAATAGTCACAAACACGATTGCTCGTGCGACTCAGCGTGATGACCTAGGTTCGAATCCCGGGTGGGGCAAACTGTTATTGGGTTTTTCTGTTTGGAAATTCTCAGTAGCAGCATGCAGTTTGGAAGTGTGCCCATAGATAAAGATATAACACCTCTGCCCAACCCTAGAATACAGGCGAGATGCTATTTAATGCAAAAATACGTATCGTAAGTTACGTTTACTTTTATTAGCTTCAATTAAGACTCGCCAAATGGCCGATAGCCGATTTTATTGATGTTAAACAAATGAAACGGTGTACTAATTGCATAGACTTACTCGTAACTATTAGTTTGTTAGCCAGTTTCAGATTGCCGACTGTGTTTTACGAGCTTATTTGAATGTAGCTACAAGTGGCTTGTGTAGTTTGTGAAAAACTGTTTTGTAGTTGTTTCATTGATAATAATACTAGAAAGGATTACATAGGTACTACGTTTGTTTTAGTTTGCTGTTTTGTTTTAAGCCATATCTTAGTTTGTTTTAAGTCTGTTTTGGGATGTAAAGGTATTTCTTTTTGTGTCACCGCAAGCTGGAAATGCGCAAGAATTGCCCATCACATGTCGGTAAGATTAGACAGTCAGGAATGAACCTAATCTAAGTGTCTTCACACAGGGAGGCTCTTCACGTACATCCGTACGTATCGCTTATAACATGCAATTGATAACATAAACACGTACTATCTCAAAACATTTTAACACTTTATCCTTCAAACAAACTGAATGTTTATCTCTGTTATTCGGCCTGCTATAGTACAGGCAACGCCATTATATTGTTGCGGTTTCAACTATTATATTATTTCTTTGATGCGAGGTTAACTGGTTAGTAATATAATGAAGGTAAATACGCATTTATTTTTATAGCTGTTTCACATAGTTGTTTATGCATATATGAGTTTTTGAGGAAGGAAAACAGGTGCCGTTCAGTTTTCGAAATATAAAATCTAAAATAGTTTGCACTGTAGCTACGACGTAACCGACATGATGACGTAACAGCTACGCGAACTACGCTTTCGTAGCAGATAATTTATCAGTTCTACGTTTAGAGTTAATATCAATATTCTTGGTACCGTTGGGAATAGGTCGTTTATTTGGACTGTATTGGTTTTATTCAAAACTAGCTGTTGCCTGCGACTTCTTCTGCATGTATTTTGTACTTATTATCTAATAAGTATTGTGCTGCAATAGTAAAAACAAGCTTATGTCTTTCGCCAAGTCCCAGGCTATCTCTTTGTAAAATTCTATAACGATCGGTTCAGTAGTTCAGTCGTGATGAGGTAACAAACAGACGGACAGGGTTACTTTCGCAATTAGAATAGAATGGATAAACTCCTGTTTATATTAAGGCCAACATCAGTGCCGGTTTTGACATTTCCCAACTTTCTTAACGGCTCATTATAACAATCGAAGTTAATAATGCGAAAATAAATCTAAACTATCCTATTAATAGCAAAATTTCTGGCACATTGACAAAAAAAAAATCTCTTCACCAAAATATGGTGTTAGTGACTGTACTTGTGTGTACGACGGAGGGTGGGTTAAAGCACGCGCTCCTGAGAACGCGCAAGCGCTTTAAGTCGCTTTACTTTTAATAAGACATTTGAAGAACATCTCCCATAAAAATATTATAATAAAAAATACGTACTGGAAAGACAGCGTATTTATAAAACTAAAATTAGACTGAGGCCCTAGTGTAAGTTTCTTTCGACAAATTCGATTTACTACATCGAACGCGTTCGGCGCTCCGATTGGTGGACAGCACGAAACGGACCAATCGGAGCGCCGAATATACACTAGGGGTACAGATCATTTGAATAGTTTGTGTAATACGCTTGGTAAGTAAAAATTATATTTAAAAAGCTTACGTATTGATAAGATACTTCGATACATACATAGATCTTTTTCTTTTGTGTCATCTTTTATATTTGCTAGGTTTTTCTAATACCTACCTGGGTGTTTATTTACCCAGTTCGTGGTTTAATATGTTATCAATTTGGCTTGTGTAGATACTACGTACTCGGCCGTACTCCCCCAAAACGTAAGGTTATTTTTACCCTAATTGGCTGTCTGTGAGGGAGTTTCTTGTTCCTTTAGCTTAATAATATAAGAATATACAATACTATACACAAAAATACGAAACTCTTTAGTTCGAAACGTACCCGTCTTCATAATGTATATATCTTGAAAGGATTTTTTAAATGTATAATTAAATTCGTTTATATTTTAGTAGACGAACTTCAGGTAATACTTCAAATGGAATTATTTTTATTTAGACAAAGTTTTAAGTCGTAATGTTGTATCCTACCCTGTATTTTCAAAAACGGCAGAGATGTGCTGTTATATTGTACACCCAGATCCCACCAATGCTGTTACTGAGTCCTATTTAGTAAGACAGCGAGCCTTATGCCCTTCGGGGCACAATTCCAAAGTCCGGGCTACAAAGGTGTAAGGATAGGAAATCATATTATTATTCTTTGATATAACGAAAAAGACACAATAGGTAAAAATTACTGAAACCTAATTATGATGACATTCATGATCGACCTAAATACTTTATATGAGCACTAGCTTATGTCCGCGATTTCGTCCGCGTAACCTACGTGCAATATATAATTTATAGCCTATAGCACTCAGGGATACTGTAGCTTTCAACCAGTGAAAGAATTTTTAGAATTGGTTCATTAGTTTCGGAGATTACCCCCTACATACAAACTTACAAATAAATTACCTCTTTATAATATTAGTATAGATAACGATAGGTAAACACACATAAGGCTCATATTTATTCATCAATTAAACTCATTGCCGGATCAAGCAAACGCAGGGCCCGTAGCAAATTCTATCGAGAGGCCCTTGATCTGCTATGGGTTTTTAAGTATAAAGTGACTTTTTGTAGAACTTGTGCGTATAAAATTCTGTTTTTTTTTTTTGCAACAAAATAATCGGTTACCGATTGTCTGACGTGGATTGTCTTAGTCGGAAAACAGGTATTACATTCCACGTTTTTGTGACATCAAGTAAATTCAATATACCACGTCTTAATAAGGTTCACACAAAAAAAAATACGCTTTGGAAAAATTACGGGTTTGGATACGCGGGGCCCCCTTTTGCGCGGGGCCCGTAGCAATTGCTACTCTTGCTACGTGGTTAATCTGACACTGATTAAACTCATACTTATGTCGAAAACATTACTGTACCTACAAATTATATCGACGATTAAAATCTTCGCTAGATTTAGATAAGACATAATTCATATGCGAGATCGAAACGTCTAGACTAATCCTAGGTGAGTTGAATCTTTTTCTAATAATAATATCAATTATGTCGTCTAGCCAGATATCGTGTGATCTCTTTGGTAATATAACTAACATATGTATGTACCTATATAAATGAAGATTTTTCATAGCACTTGTTAACGAACAATTATTTTAGTTTCATAACACCACACCTGTATTCTAGGTCGGGGTAGTTAGGGGCTAGGGGTCGTCCATTAATCACGTTATATTTTTAGCAACTTTTAACTCCTCCCCTGATGATACGTGGTAAGGTTTCAGACTAACCTTATCGGTTTATAAATCGAGCGTTCAACGAAAAAATTAATACACGTGATATCCCACTACACCCTCCCTTGTGATATTTGGTGATTTTATCCGAACCCCTCATCACCTTTCAAGCGTCAATAGACAATTCCTAGACAGAAGTGTACTGGCACCCAATCACTTTTCGATGTTGAAACTCATTCAACTCATATCGGGTACGATTCAAAACTCCCGGCTGATGCTGAAAGTTTCCTAACAGATTTTTTAGACTCCTTACATATAAACTGACTGTCACATTGGTCAAGCGTTTGCAAGCGTAACTGCTGAGCATGAGGTTATTGCTCGGATTCCCGGGACGGGCAAAGTTTTATTGGATTTTACTTTATGGAAATTCTTAGTACCAGCACGGAGTCAGGAACTGTGCCCGGTACCTAGAGGGCATCGGTGAAATGTGGGTGTACATATGTACCTACAATAGTACAACTCTGACTAACCCTTCGGAGAATACAGGCGTGATGCTATTTTATCTTACATATAAACCTAGTAGGTATTTTTTTTTTTGTTGGAACAAAAATAAATTATTTTCTTTCTTTCTTTCTTTAGAAGCCATTATCTCACGCAACTACATATATATATTAATAGTCATCGCAATTGTATTGATACAGAGCTTTCATATTATGAAAAAAGAGATGACGAGACATCTTTCTTCTGATCAATAGTACATAAGTATATAAGTAAAACAAAGATATATATAATACGAAGATATATATATGTATGTATATTCAAAATTATGCGACGACAGTCGGACTCGAATCACGAATGAAAATAAAAAGACCTCGCGCCATTGTCTCGTGGTAAGAAATCCATAGGATTCACATTGTATATGTATACTGATTTGTGAGACCGAATAATGATATGGAAAAGAGCCTTCGGTTTATTTTGGAATTAAATGCACTTGCCGGACGGTATATGTTTTGTTTCATATAAAATATTATTTGAAACAAATAAACAAACAGAACAGCACACGATGGCCATCTTGTATTATACATGGTGGCAAGTGGACAAGTCCATACGGCAATGATATAACTTATTTATATGATCGTTATAAAGTTACTTTATCTTCTTACCGAGATAACTGTGATGTCTTAAATAAAATCAACCGTTTATCAGTATAAAAAATCATTAAAATCGATCATATTTGTCTTAAAATCGATAAGATCGAAAAATCGCTCTTAATATGACGACTTAAAAACCACTTTATACTTAGGGACGCAGATTTCGAATATCGGGTTTCAAGTTTTCAACTCTTAAAACGGCGCTTGAACTAGCGATGTACCGAATGTGAACTTTAAGTATTGTTGGAAAAGTATCTGCAACTTTTGCCGTATTATTAAAGTTACATAGAACAACTTCTATCAATATTATATCGTGTGATGTTTTGCTTCAGTTGTGTCGTGTGTTTTTGACTCCTTCGAAATCTTTTCAGCAGTTACTGCACGTTTGGTACAGTGGCTAAGCGATGTTACTACGTGTTGCGGGTTCCACCACAGCTGCACAAATATTTGTATGACTTATAGACAGTTGTTTCGAGTCTAAGTGTAGGTCAAAGACATTCCAACGTATTGATTTAATGACGCAATAGCGGCTGAAACATTTTAACGCGAGCATTCAAATATTTCCGCGGTGTTTGCATGTAAGATTTCGTTTTAACAGTAAAACTATACCAGGTTGTTTCTAATGGTGACAAGCACTTACCCGTACGCGTGATTTTGATACGTGTAGATGTATGAAACGTGGAGTAGTCTTTTATAGTAATGGGAAATTAATACACTTTAGAATCATGATGCACAGTACCGCTATCACGAGTTTTCTTATTATTTACTATATTATAGAGATGTCATGTTAGCGACTCTAATCCCTAATATAACCAATTTAAGAACTAAAATCGCTTGCATGAAAATTTACATTTACTATGAAAGTAAATAGTAAAAATCTCATAATAGAGGTACAGTTCAATGGGCAATATAGCGAAAAGGAGATCCCATTACTGTGAAGTGTTAAGTCAATAAAGTTAATTTTCTTAATTCCCTGCCACCAAAATATTTAACCTATACAATAAAGATTATTAAAAATTTTAAACCCATTTAATCTTTTTGTTGACAGATCCTCAAGAATCCCGTTTGATCCGAAAACAAAAAGTGGAGAAAACCTCTGCTATTATGGCTGTTCCAAATGGCAGTGGTGAGAGCGTGCAAGGTGAAACGAACCTAGTTATTTGAGAAAGAGAGTTTAGTTCTGCGGGCAGAACAGATCAAGAAGGCATGTTGAAGGAACGAGAAAGCTCGGAAGACTCTCCCGCGGCTCCCGATGAGTGCGCGGGTTGCGGGGGGAGAATACAGGACAGGTGAGATTACATAAATCTAAGGATTTAACCTTGAAAATTGTATTGAAAATGGCACAATATTTCTAAAGTGCCCTTGGATGGTAAACCTCGTACATAGAAGCCGAATGTGTGAAAGTAACTAGCTATATAATACTAATGATTTATTTAGATTAGCATGATCCAAAACGAATTAGTAATAACTTATAACTATGGTTAGTACAGTATCCAATACCTACTGAATATTTTATTAAGCAATTCAGAAATAACTCTTATTATCCGGATGCTTAAGGTTCACTAAAAATTTACAGGATTTGCCAGGATTTGTGACCTTGAGAGTAAAAAGGTTAAATTTAAGCACGACGTCACAATGTTCATTGAGTCAGTGATTCACGTCTCTACAATTTAGCCTATTGGCTATCATAGTTAGAACGGTGGTGCGGCTTCCCAGCATCGCTTGCGCATAGTTGCGTAGGAGCAATCGATGCGCGCATCAGCGAACATGTCCGATGCACTGCAATTGCGGTGCAACCGCAACGCTTTGAGTGCATTGTATTGTTTGTTTAGCTCTCAGGGTAGATGTATGCGCAGAATGCTCTGAAGTTTTTAATTTTAACTTATTTTGAACACCCTACAAACCTGCAAGCAATCCTGTTAGCTCTTACCAACAGTGCTCTACGTTCCCTCAATAATGACCCAGATATTTGACTTGATGTACTCTTTTTAGGTCAACTTAATTTACATAATAGAGGATAAACTAGAAGAACCTAGTACTGACTTTAAACACTTTGGTTGCTATACAAGATTCATAATTTTTAAAGCTTTCTAATTCTAATGCTAAAACTCGATGCACTCAGTAACACTATGTCGTCTGCTTTACTATAGTTATTAACACATACCACATCATAGTTGCCGAGGGTAGCTCATTCATATAAAAATTGAAGATACTGGGTGAGGTGAGTCCTCCGTTAGCCTGATAGTGCGCGTCCATCCACCGTCATGACTAAAACAATATTTGAAAATTGATGAATTTTAAAATTAAAATAATATTACATATGAACTTTAGAATGTGATCCAAATACTATATCTTTGTCTGACCATAACTTTCATTTTACGCACAGCAATTACACAAAGTAGACCAAATTGACCATGTTCTTTCTCCAGATATTACCTGCTGGCAGTAGACCGGCAATGGCACGGCACCTGCCTTCGCTGCTGTGAATGTCGCCTGCCCCTCGACACAGAACTCACCTGCTTCTCCCGAGACGGCAATATTTACTGCAAAGAGGATTACTACAGGTAAGCAGTTTGAAATAGCTTTGAATTGTCTTTTTTTCCATGATAAAAAACTATCAGAAAGTTGCGATTCGACTGAAGGGTAGGAATAGCCAGTGACAGAAGGAGTTCCAACTTTAGCTTTAGGTTGGTAATATATCCATAATGGTCTCGGCGTTTAGCCCTAATTATTATATGGTAACAGGCAAATCCGGGTCCTCTCACTAATCGGTAAGCCACTGCGATCCCCAAGCCGCCTGCCAAGCGTGGGGATTATGGCAACCTTTGGGCATTTGGCATATGGTCTTTTGGCTGATGAACAGGCAAAACAATTGAAAACCTCAATTAAAATTACACGTCCATAGGTCCGTCAGAGCTTACTACACTGATTGTACTAATCTAGTGGTTTGGTCTAGTTTGGTATTTGTCTAGTAAGTCTACTTACACCGGTAACGTTGTTTATCATCATCAGCAAATTACTCGTATGCTATAGCTAACAGCATCGGCACAGTTCAAAGTACTTCGGTACTCCAACCGACTTATCGTAAGATGTACATCGTTAAGAAATTCGGTAGAGTTAGGTTCATGAAAATCGGACAGGTACTCGGCACGGGTTCTTTCGTAGAATTTTACATGCAGGCATGAAATGTATCGTCTGTATTGCTAGAGAAAACAATAATCTATATTAATATTAATTTCATCCATAATTACCTAAGTCTCTGATCATTCCATAAAACTGTCTTTAAATTGATTTTGAATTGGGTATCAATGAACATACTAAGGTCTCCCCTCAGGAAAATAATTCCTTACAACGCTTACGCTACGATTATTGAACTAGTTTATTTTTTTTCTTTTTTGATATTTCGGCTTTCGTTACTGTATTCTTGTTGGTTGTTGTATCTGATCATAATTGGCTCTGTAAAGAAAGCTTGCGAGTGAGTATCTCTTGCTATTGCGAAATGCTGCGCGATTTTTTGTATCTCAAGAGTAACTATCTTGAATTTTCTGTCCTTTTATATTTCTAGAGCATCTAATTGAAGATGTAAGTACTTACAATCGGCTCATGTCGAGTCTACTCAAGAGTTAAGGTTTAAACAACGTATCTTTGTTTACTACTTATGTTTCTTTTACTCATTAACTTAGTTTTTAGGATTGGATTTTGCTAATGATAACAGAAAGCAGGTACATTTTTTAGATATTCGTAAACAATATTCTCTATGAACAGAGTTAAAAATTTAGTATTAAAAGATCAAAGATTATAATACGTTATTATATAACCACCCACCACTAACAATAGAGTTTTCTTTTGAAAGACAACTTAATAAAAACAAGTTTTGTAATACAAAACAAAGTTAAACAGACAACCGACTATCAACATGATATAGTTATCGCATTTTTGTACTTTTTCATTAAAAAAGAAAACTATTCGCAAGGCTTAATCAATTATGATAATCCTATAATTACAAGGTTCACGAGGCGCAGTCAACATTAACCGTCTGTCAAACTGTAGGTGATATGTATAGCAATTAGGGAGCTAGGCAGCCGTCACTCAAAGTCCTACACACTCGGGCGTTCGCACACCTGTCCAAGACATGTTTATATCCATTGCGTAAACACATGCGTACGTAGGTGAGTTATACTAAAATATTTATCATTATTGTTTTTTACTAACACTTCAGTGCTCTTGAGAAATTAAATTTATGAGAAAATAATAGTTTACAGAAACACGCTTTTATAACACACCGAACTAAGAAGTTAAAAATATTTTTTAAGTATAAATGACTATTCATTTCATAGTAAAAAAAAGCGTGGGGTGCTTTCACGATATTTTTAAATTAACTTTACTTATAAAAATAGCTATCAATAGAATATTTGTAACGTTTAATATCTAGTACCTCACGCTTTGCTCTTACAATGAAATGAATTGTTATTTTTACTTAAAAATTATTTTCAGTGTTTATTACAGTCAAGAGATTTTATTTTCAATGTATCTTATAAAAAAAGAAGAATAAGTTTTACCGACACTTATCCTGGTGATCCTGGCCAGGATACTAGGACAAAATTATGAAATTATTGTACTGTCATCGGTCCTTGGTACGTGTGCCAATTTTCAAGTTCATCAGAAATCTTGAAGATGGTGAAAATCACTTTGAAAGATTCCATTACATAGATACATAAACATACAGGTCAAGCTAATATGAAGCGTGTAATTAGCATTATTGTTGAAAAGTGCATGCGGCTGGAGGACTTTTCTAATTCTTTTATCGATATTTAAAAATGTAAAAAAAGACATTAGCCTTTAGTAATAAGTACTTATCTATGACTTTCCTAAAAACCTATTATGGTTCAATCGAGTTGCTGTAGAAGTAAATAAGTATGGCGGTTGCACTCACTTCCCTTTTTTTTATTTATTTATTAAAAAATATACAATATAAGCTTATGAATTATATACAATGTCCCACAAAACTATACAAACAGTTTGACTGTGGGATCAAAATAGAATAAAAAAAAGACAATTTAAATTTGCTCGGCTCGCTTTCTGTTGTGCTCACGGTTGACTTTACCGGACCTAATGGGTATATTAGACGTCACTGCACCACATTAGAAATCACATAACACACCTGCCACGACATCAACACACTACCCCTACTTTTTCTAACCTATTGGATGATGAACATAACAACAGGAATTTAAATAGTGTAGTGTAATAGCTTCACTAACTTATACCTGTTATTACACGACTGCCCAAAATAGGAGTGTAATGTTTTCAGGGTTCATGTATGTGAGTTTCTTTGTTCCACCATAACTTTTAAAGGCCTGAACATATTTCGATGTATGAGGTATCGTTAATCGTTACAATCCTTACATCATACCGAGCGATCTGTCTGTGACACAGCCTATTAATGTTTTGAGACCTCTTAGATTAAAAAGTGTCTTTCGACAGCAGTGACAATTTTATTTATGTTTAGTCAATGAGTAAATGAGTGACCTTTCGCCTTGTATACAGATTAACTAATACAACTTGTTTTACTTTTTAGTCAGTTTTTTGCCAGGGCAGTCGTATTTTACTTAACTCCACAGTCAGTCTAAACCGTAACCATTTTGAGATATAGGTGAGAATGTATTTCTAGTTTTACGTAAGTGTAGAGAAACTTTTAAAAAGATGGCAAATGGGGCTTGGTTTGTCTGGTGAGCTAATAATAATTAGCTCATGCGTAAAGGCTGTTCATAGGTATAGTGTAACGATATCGGTGTATATACATATATCTAAAACATAATATAGTATCACGCCTGTATTCCCCGAAGGGTAAGGCAAAAGTGTAGTAGTGTATCTACGAGTATCTACACTGCAGGCAGATACGAATGTTTTTGCCTATCGTGATAGCTGTTCCTCTACGTAAGTTTGTTGGTCAGATTGGACCTCCCTCAGCGTATTTACACCACACTTTTTACACACTTTTTTACGGTGTAAATATTATATTTGTAGAGCTAGCGGAAAACACAAGGCAAAAAAAAAATATCAAAATCAAAATGCTCATTCAATTCTATCACTCCAGGTTGTATTTTCTGCCTCCAAATTCCCGTGCATCGACGATCGGGAATTTACGTGCGTATTCGGAAATATTCGGGGTATTCAATTTTACATAAAAACGATATGCTCAGTTCTCTCGTTTGTCGTCATGTCGGTGTCGCCGCCGCTAGCAAAATCGCCAGCGATTGAAATGTCGACTTTTATAACGAATTTTTCCCCACGGCAAACTGGATACACCTAATACTGACAGTGTAAAAGACCTTATATTTGTATTCATATTTACTGATCAAATATATTAATGTTTTGTAAGCACAACGTTAATCTGGCTCGAAGGACCAAAATGTAACTATAATATAACTTAAACAATTCTTCGGTATTTAAAAGAGAATGGATTATGACAATTAATTTTTATGTTCATGATCATACAAAATATAATTTTATAGGTGTATTTAAAACAAATTAAAATAATGGTATTCAATGTATTAAATAAATATAGTATATTATTATAAAAATAAATAGGCTTAAGGAGACAGAGTAGCTATTTACGTCAGTGACATAAGTAAATGAACATTTCATTTTTCATTAAGATTTTTTTAACTACCTATCATTCGATTCGATAAAGTTCCGCAATTCTATAAAAAAAAAACAAAATATAATTATATTTTCAGGAATTCTTTCAACTTTTTCTTAGCAAGGCAATGGCCATATAAATAGTCTCAGCCTAGAAGTCAGCTGTAAAGACTGCACTATTAGTGGCATCCATTAGTTCAATATGCAGGCATGGTTACATTGATCAGCTACTTTTGTCGCTAACTGTACTTGTGAGATAAGTAGCCAATTAGACTGATCAATTCGATTGGTCTAATTGATCGAAGACGTCGACGAAATTTATGACGTTATGTTGAACTTTAAATTGATCCATTAACTCTCAAAACTGTTTTCACCTTTTTATTTTGAGGATGAAACAAAACGCAACTGTCAAAATAATGTCAAATTTGCGGTATAATTTGACACTCTAGCCACCCCCTTGTTATAAGCGGACATATGTTATAATTGTTTACATGGGGCCCGTCAGTACTAGCGATAACGATTGATTGATTATCGAAATGTTTGTTGAGACTGGCCCATTATCTATAACTACTGTAGGGTTAGGTCGCACAGGGTTACTGCTTCTATTGTATCGGGAGTGGATGGTGTGACAGGTACCTAATAGTAATAATATTTTGTCCACAATCCACTTATACAAAAAATGCATTATAATCGAACGCGAATAGATTTTTGGTACGAAACGCTCGGTCTCAAAGCTGGGCGTGACATATATAACACGCGATAACTAGCTGTACGCACGCTGTAACTAGACTGTAAAACTAAACGTGTTGGATTACAAGATTCTTCCTTAAATGCGTCGATGAAAATCCAATATCGCGGTTCTCAGCACCTAAAAGTTCGGTTGTTCCGATTTCGTAAAGGAAAGAATGTAAATCAAGTGAATTTCAGGCGACACCCTATTATATTCAGCTGAATATATGGATATACGGGTCGCTTCTCAAGAATGAGAGAGCTAAGGCAAATTCACAACTCTAGCCTTGTGCGAGTTAGTGTGTAAGTTCCTCGTGGTGTCTTCCTTGAATATATTTTTTTCATATGGATGTACCCTAATCATGGTGGGCTAATAAGTAATTTATTTATAATTTAAACAATACAACCTTTTTCTTAGAGTCAGAGACGCGAGCCGGTTTCGAACTCAGGCGCAAATAAGTACATAGAAGGGAACCGTTCAACCACTTAGCTATCACTCCGTTCATAGTAGCTTTATTATTCATTCATGATTATGTAATTCATTCATCATATTGTAACACAATGTAATAATGATGGTGCGATGAGTATATTACGACGAATAACATACCGACTGCAAACAACGGTAATTTTAGTACCATGGCACAGTTGGCGCAGTGGTTGAGAGATTGACTGCTGAGCTACGTGTCGCGGGTTCGATTCTCGCACGAAACAAATATTTGTATGATGTACAGATAGTTGTTTCGGGTCTGGGTCTTTGTGTATGTGAATACACACCGTGCCTCGGAAAGCACGTAAAGCCGTTAGTCCTGCGCCTGATCTCTCTCCGGTCGTGTCGGATCGCCGTCCGTGTTTGCGCACACACTTGTGCTCTATAATATCTCCTGCGTAGTTGGCTAATCTCCGGTGAGTCTGGCCACCGTGACCGAAATCGGTCAGGAAACCATTCATTTAAAAAAAATGCATTTATGTCTGTGGTCTTCCCCATTGGTCTAGTGGTCTCAACTGCGACTGCTGAGCGGGATGTCCTGAGTTTAATTCCACGATCGGGCAAAGTGTTATCAGGTTTTTCTGTATGAAAATTCCCAGTAAATTGCAATACGCTCGCGGCCTATTGCATGGGTACTTAATAACGCTATCGGCGAAATGTGGGCGTACAATGATAGTACGTCTCTGCCTAACCCTTTGGAGATTAGAAACGTGATGCTATGTTATGTAGTATCAAGTAGAGAAGTTGGCACTCACAGATGGCCGGTTGTATAAAAATCAGGCTTCAGCACCAATTCTTCTCTATTCTGCAACCTTAATGTATTTGCGTTACGGACAGACAGTACAGCCAGTGCAACAAAAAGCGCGGTTGTGCGCTTAAGCGATTTTTCTTTTTGTAGGAGTCGGCCACAATCGTTGATTGAAGTTGAGTTAGTCTCAAGTGCGCATGTCAGTGTTCAGTCGGCTTCCAACTGGAACTCTTAACGTGATAACATAATATTCCAAGTTAATATTTTTATACAATAAAGAAAAATATATAATGAGAGAACGAAGAGAAATTACATTGGCGGAATTGAGATTAACAACGTTAATAATATCCGCGACTTAGGCATTTTATTAGATGACAAATTAAAATTTGATACGCACGTATATAAATATCTCAACCAAGGGTAATATAGAAAATTAGACTATTTTGTTTTTGTTACAATGATCACACTGCTTAATTACTTTCTAGTTACACAAATAGATTTAGACATTACCACATGATTTCCCTTTCGAACCGTAGAAAGATAATAGACGCCGTTTTCTTACATAAACTATTCAATGAAGTTATATACTGTAGTGAGCTGCAAATAAACATAACGACTCGCCTACCAAGGAAAACATCTATACATAGTTTAACATCCCTTATTGTAGATAAAATCTTGGACATTACGCCGCTGTACCAAAACTTTGAGTAAATTACACAATATGATCACAAAAACTAGTGAGGCAGATATAAGTGATACCTTAACTAAGAAAAATAAATGTGTAACAGAAACTATTTATTACTAATTTTATCTTTGATTCTCATTTATACTTTTTAATTTAACTAGTGAATAGTGTCATACTCGAGAATGGGTGCTGTCTACTGGGACTGTTCAGCTGTCATGGTAGTACTATCAGAATTTTCTGGACATTATAGCTATCAATTTGTTTATCTAGATCTAGTAAAGTCTAGACCTTGTACTACATTTTCATCAAACAACGTTGAGGAAACAATGTATTCATAAGTATGAAATGTTAAACAATCAGAATTTAAAGGAGTTAAGTACCATGGAATTTTTTGCCCGTTCTTCTCCATAGGAAAACAACACTTTGGAACATGGCCACTTAGGTCTGACTATTCATAAGTGCCTTTAACTGGTCTACGTGAATAAGAATAATTTTATTTTATTTATTTAACATACATATTTTGTTTAAACTAATTGTAATTTAAACCATTTTTTTTATGAAACTTTTATTACTGTAACTACTTATTTAAAACATAATATATTTGGTCTGTTTAGTTCTTAAGATGCTGTGGTCTCCCGTAAATGAAGGAGTACACAGACAAGAATCATACTCTAGTTTGTATTTAATAATGTCCTGTACATCCTTTACTGGACATCATTAAACTAAATAAATAAACGGTTATTGGATAGGTCCATGGAATAGGTTCCTTGTTAGGTTTACACTACAGTTTTTAGTGATTAAGAAACTCATACTCCACACTCTCCCCCACAAGGGCGGATTCAGCTTTCAAGTCAGGGGGGGGTCACATGTTTGAAGTCTAGTCGGGACAGGCTCCTATTCGATTACAATAATAAATACTGTACGATCAATGTGATTAGAAGAATTATCAGTGGTCGACCTAGAACCAGTCCATGTCATCACCCCAATGAATCCAGGGGGGCCCCTGGATTCGCCCTTGCTCCCCCAGGGGTTTAGAGTTTAATGCAGCTTTAATTAACTTATTATAATATAATAAATTAATTGAGGTTGCAAACGAAAACGGCAAATATTTTTGCTTTACATAATATGTAAAACAATAATATTTGCCGTTTTCGTCTTGACGTGGCTATAATTAAAACTATGATAAGGTTGAAAAAACAAATAGGAGAGAGAGTTTCGATAAATTCTCTCGTTAATTATTGCGGGTACATGTAGCTTATTACGAGGGTAGAATGTAATTAATATTTTCATGAAGAGGAGTCATATTTCGTTCATTAATATTTTTGATTGAAACGTTTTATGTTCCACTACAAGTAACTTTAATGTTTAACTTTTATTTCATTATTCATATTTTAGTTACGTTCGTTATATAACACAGCATCACGCTTGTATGCCTCGAAATATTAGGCAGAGGTGTACGGTTGTACACTCACAGTATACTAATGCCATTAGTGGGTAAAATATAATTGATGGCAAGCCTATTGCCACATACTCGGCAATATCAAACTCCCGGCTGCTATTGGGAATTTCTTTATAGAAAAACTTAATAACAACCAGGAATCGAATATGAGAACGTCAAGATCAGTAGTCGCGGTTGCGATCACTAGACCATTGAGAATAGTTAGTTAATCAAATCAACTTTTAATTTGGCGGGAATTTTTTTTTCTTTTTTTTTTTAAACGTTGCCCCACACTAGGATTTCTCCTTTGTCGTGGGTACAGTTTACAAACATACATGTCACATGCACACACAACCAGACCTGAAACAACTATCTGTAGATCATACAAATACCCGCGACACATAGCGCAGAAAGCTAATGGCTTAGCCACTGCGCCAACCGTGTAGTCAATTTAAAAAAAGTTCTTTCCCTTAAAACTTTATTCGGAATAAAACGAACGGTATACCTAAAATAAATATAAAACTACACTCCACACAAAAAATGTATACTTATTCACGATAAAATATCCCTTTACGATTCATTTGGTAAAGCGGTTTAAATATCGTTCATTCATCGTTCGAAGTCATCGCTGGAAATACACAGAGTACCGAGACTTAACGCCGGAACAGTTAGTTAAGTATTAAGTTCATTCAGTATACACATTGATTCTTAGAATTTCGCATGTTTTTATTGGAAACAAGTGAGCGTGAACTAGGTGAAAGTTTGTTTACGCTCAGTGAGCACGTAAGAATATCAAGTTCATAGTAACCTTGAATAAAGAATGATAGGGTTTACATAAAAGTTTTTTATTATGAAAGGAGGGTACTAGTATTTTATATCATGCAGAGGTGTGGGTAATTGTAGCGAATAATAGCTACATATAAAGCTAAAGGTATTACGTTTATGAGAAAAGAAAAAACTTTATGAAAATTTCTATTACCTTTTAAATATGGTAGTTGGTGTTTAGTATGTTGACCCAGGTTAGAACGTACATACCACGTTTGCTGGCATTCGAGTTATTTGTACCAGAACATGAGATGAGAGGCAAATACAGCATGATTGATTAAGTGAAGCAGTAGAAGTAATCGAAAAAAATAATTAAATCACATAATTATCTAGTTCACTCACACCAGACCAACATGGTGGACTGGATAATTTGAGAAGTCTTCTGAGAAGAGGTTCGAACCCAGCAGAGGGACAGTACCTAATGGGCTCTCCTAGGTCATGTTTCGAAAATGAATCATACCTGGTTAATTAAAGGTCATTCACCCGATGCAGTGCCGCGCGCTTGTTTTTTTCACACTTCGCAAATCCTATTACAATATTTTCAGTAAAGTTTTCTTTTTGATTAATAAGTGGTTTTAATTATATAGTCTTGCATATATCTCTCGTTAAACCAGTCAAAATTATTGACGATAACGTATAAGTTATACACAATACACCGTTGAACATAGTGGTGTCGCGTTACAACGATGTACTTATTAACTACCTTTGCGTATATAACCAAAAGCTCTGCTGATCCCAAGCTCCAGAGCAATACTTTTCTCCTTGTTACAGATTATTCTGCGTGAAGCGTTGTGCCCGCTGCGGGAACGGGATAATGGCGAACGAGCTGGTGATGAGAGCAAAAGATCTCGTCTACCACCTCACTTGCTTCACATGCGCGGCTTGTGGCACGCAGCTTTCTAAAGGAGACGTGTTCGGGATGAGAGATGGCCTTGTCTACTGCCGACCTCATTACGACAGCGCCTGCCTTGATGATTATTGCGATGACGTCTATAGGTGGGTAGATTTTTTGTGATCTATGAAAAAGATGCATGCAGTACCTCTATCACGAGTTTTCTATTTACTATCATAGTAAAGTAAATTTTCATGATAGCGATTTTAGTTCTTAACTTGGTTACATTAGGGATTAGAGTCGCATATGTGACATATGAGAAAGAAAGAAAGAAGAGGTACAGGTTTTATATGCGTTTCAGATTTCAAAAAGGAAAAAATGCTTATGAATCCTAAAGTTATATAATCCAGTTAGTATTTGATTCAAAACAGTTTCATCATCAGCCAGAAGACGTCCACTGCCGAACGAAGGCCTCCCTCAAGGGGGGTTTGCCATAATCCCCACGCTTGGCAGGCGGCTTGGGGATCGCAGTGGCTCACCGATTAGTGAGAGGACGAGGATGAGAGGACAAAACAGTTTATGAAACCTTTAATTATTAGACCCCCTCTAATAATGATCCCATATCGCCGATGCATTTGGACACACAAATAGTCTTTTTGCACGGATAACCAGTCCCAGAACCATTATTTGTGCGTACAAATATTTGTTCCATGCAGCATCGGAACCACAACATATAGCATGGTAGTCGATCGCCAACATTGCGCGAAACATCCCGTCAACCCGCTTTCAATGAAGATATTATATAAATAATTAAATTTTTTCTTCGGCACTAAATAAAGTTGATAGTATTTTTTTGTTTAGCACGGATTGTGCTCATAGGAATTTTGAAATCGGTTTTAACCAAACCCTACAACTACTAACCTAATAAATCTCATGTGAGACGTAATTATTAAATAATCACGATATTAAATACATACAAAAAGAAATATCTGGACTTTTATAAAGTAACTTTTGGGTTTCTTTCTCTTTTCTAAAAGTCAATAGTAAACGCGCTTTCTGAATCTAAAAAAAAAAAGACTTTCCAAAAAAGTTTCCTGTTAGTAATTATTTTCAGAAAACAAATCATTATTTAATTATAACTGCTAGGTGTCATTCCAGACGTGGTTCTAATCTTACGTGCAAAAGTAAAAACAAAATAATTACATTAGGTAGCCTGCAATATTTCCTCAATTAATTTAAAGTAGCTTCATAATATATGTTACCTTATGTAACACTGTGTATTGAGGAAAATAAAAATTCATTGTTACGGTAATGTTAGTGATACGTGAATGGTGCATTTGAATTCCTGGAATCGGTTCGGATATGTGTAATTGTTGTTATCGGAAAAATATTAATGTATTCTAATACTCATTCTCTATCGTAACATTCATATTTATTCAATATGTCGTTTAGTCGTGTGGCCTCCCACATCCCTGTAAAGAGTGACGAGCTTATTGCCATTTGCGTGGCCCACTTCCAAATCTCCAGACTATTAATGAGATTAATTCACAATACTGGGCAGTATAATATATACCCGGGAACCGAAGTCACAACCTCACACTCAGCATTCGCGCTTTTAACTACTGAACCATATAACCATATACAAGTTGTATAAATCTTATTATCATTATTTTATTAGTTCTATTTCTATTTTATCATAACTTCAAACTTCTTTATTACCTATATTAAAAAAATACTTAACATAAATAAAAAATGCTGGAAACAATTCCAATAAAAAAGTCCTGAGTTAAATCCCGTCTATCCACTTAACCCTTCAAAGCGGGCTTCCGAATATTTCGCCAATTAAATTGGATCCGCACCGATAATAGGCACAAAGAATTTGTATCACAAATTCTACAAAATGAATCGCAGAAAAATCAATCAACATTCCACTCTGTATGCTACAATATATTGGAAACAAAACATAACCTGGATTTTTGTTACCAGGTGTCAAGATTTGCACAGCGAAGGTGACTCACCGTCCCAATATTATAATGGGGGACCTAGCCAGAAAGGACGACCACGGAAGAGGAAGATCGCCCAAGGATCTCCGGACGATATGCAAGTCCAAACGATGCGGATGACCAGCACCGCTTTAGGTGAGTTGAATATCATTACTTTCCTCAGTTCAGCGAATTGTATCAACAGCGAATTGAAATGCTATCATGTAATTAAAAATCTTGGTGAGTTTAACTCGCCTTAATAAGCTTTGACAAAATTCCCTCGCGTTTCCCTTTGAACTCAGCGTTACTTGTAAGAAAATACATTTGAGCCGAGACGCAGACGATCCGACCCCGGACGCTATACATATTTCATAGAATTCGCGCGCTCAAAACTTTTGCAGAAACCTCAGCAGGGAACTCCGAGCGCCTACCCCGATGTCCCAGATGTCAAATGATCCCGTGCCGTAATCACGACTAATGAATAGAAGACGCAATGTCAAAACTATGTCTGTCCTTTTCTCCCCCGTTGTTTAGCCGTAAGTTAGAGGGAGAGGCGCATGTTTACGCGGGTTGGGTCGTCTGTCAGGGTCGGTTTGGATTATTCTTTATAACGTCGAAATGCGAGGCACTCATTGAGGTGAATTCAGGTTGTGTTGACTTGTCGACCCGATTAATAATGGCGTTAGGCTGAATGGGGCACAAGACAAACGTCGTTATTTTAGTGTTAAGTAATATACACACTGTTATTACGACTTATGCTCTTACGCATCAATAAGTCTTTGAAGTGAAACTTTATATCTTTGAACGTACAAAGTGAAATTTTCCAAATTTTGAAATTAACCTAAATTATGATTTCCAATTTTTATGTCACCGTTTGAAAATATCGAAACCTAATATAGGACTTGTTGGTGGCCTTACAATGTTTTCTTCTAGAAGTCTTAATATTATTTGACATAATGGACGTTACTGAAATACTATGGCATTACAGTATTCTTGGAATAACATGACTTATTTCATGTAAGCGATCTATCAATTTAAATATATATTTTACATTTCATACTTAAAGACACAATCGAGTTTTCGTCAAGCTGTTTGTATGCTCTCCACAGTATGGTAAATTAAACTTACATTACGTACCTACTAAAATTGTTTGTATACAGGTATCTCTAAAATGGGAAGGCCAGCTAGCAATGCACATATGCATTATTATATTATTTAATTAGATATTATTTCGCGGATAAAAAAAAAAGCATAGATATACCAGTGCGTTTACTTGGGCCTGACAACCCATAAAAAGGGATTACTAGATTTATGAAAAAATAGCAACTCAAAATATTGTTATGTACCTGAAAATATTTATGACAGACATTATTTACTCCACGTTTATTACTAAAGGTTTATAATATAGCTATCTATTTATATGTATAAAAATAAATGTGTGTATGTATGTTCCCTATGGACTTTAAAATGGCTGGGGCGATATAAGGACTTTTTATGTAATCTTCAGATTAGCCTAGTTTTTTTAGCCTTTTTTAAATTTTGTGTGCTACCCGTGTGAAGCCGGGGTGGGTCGCTAATTTTAAGTTGCAGTGGAAATTGTAGGTTCGATAAATTTACAGAATACATACATAATAAAGTGAAGTTTAAAATTTAAAAATTTCAAATGTCTTCGATATTTTCGAAATACAAAATATACAGGGTGTCCAAGAAAGTAGTGTCAAGTGGATGTCCTGAAGTAGAGTACCCTTAAAAGTATTCGGAATCACCCCATGTATGATCCGCGATTTTTTTTGCGGTTTTCGAGTTACGAACTATTGTCGTGTTTTTTAATCTAACTCAACATTTTTTTATTCTCACGACGTAAATTATTGAGATATATGCGTATTTTTGTGGAGTAGCTGAATATTTAATCTACCAAGCATACATATTTGTTTCATACAATTAAAAAATATATTGATTTCCACAAACCTTCGTAACGATCAAAAATGTTACGAAAGACAGAGTTTGATTAAAATCACTTAAATCATTATTATAACGGTCGTCATATTCTACGGTTAACTGATGCAAACATATTTTATATAGGTTACTTTTCATTGCAACAACGGTCACAGAATAATAACACAAAATAAATAAGTTCAGAAGGCCAGTTACATACAACGAACGAATACGAGCGCATGCACATGCATAGAGGATTACCTGGGGCTATCTCAAACAAATGCTGGTTGCGTCGCGACGAGTGTCCGCAAGTACGCGTCTGTGTGTGCATGCGTTTTCTCCCGTTGTATGGAGCTATAACTCTAATTAAATTTAGATTCCGGTACAGCTAACTCTAGGTTCTGTTGTTTTACTGTTCTTTATTAACCTCAGAAAATACACCTACTGCCCCAAATAACAAAACCAAAACAAAAATAATACGAGTGATACTTCACTGAAAAATAAAATCCGAGCGAAACGTTCAGTGGCGTACCGGCATTAAAAAATAGACAAGAGCGAGTCGCACATTCCGCCCGGTTGAGAACACTAGAATTCGTTGGTATTGACGAGATTTTTCCTATTATTTTTGTTGTCGTTACAGGCTCTACGTAGGCACTCGCATTTGATCGACAAAAATATGAATCCATTTTATTCTACCGGAAAATTTTCAGACTGACATGAATTGAAAAACAAAACAGAGAGTAGGAGATGTTGAATTGATAATGAAATATTACCGGAAAAATAATACGATATCTCGAATATTCACAGTTTTTGACTAATATTAACATTATTTATAGAGAACCCTTGGAGCACTTGATAAGATTTTTAAGTCACATTTAGTGCATTGATCCTCATGTGACCTACGCAATTTGATCCTAATCACACAAAATTCAGACATCTACCATACTTTATTAAATGAACAAGAGAAAGCAAGGTCTCCACATAACGTCACAAAAATAAAAAATGAATTTTTCATATTTTCGTTCTTTGACGCAGGGTTATTTATTGTGTACCGAGAGAACGATACGTGATGTTTTCTTTGTAAGATACTATCTTTTTCAGCCGTCTTCGTATTTGATTAATTTATCTAAATTCAAACCTTTTGATACAGCATTTTCACGACTGTATTTTTCATTTTAATTAGCATTACATGAAAATCACAAACAATCTTCTTTTGGTAAAAGAAGTTTGATTGAAAAGCTCCTATAAAATGAAGTCTAGTCTAACCTAAAAATTTACACTAGCGTATCGTTGCTCTTAAGTAAAAATTTTCCTTATTACCGCGCCCTAACAATTTGTAATTGCCGTTATATCTTGATACAATCACACGCACCATTCCGTCTACGGCGTGCACTCTGTTTCCCGCCAAAACGGCAGCCATGTTGGCACAACGGCGCCATTCGAGTGGCGCGCGTGACGCCGATAATGAGAACTACGAGGGCCCTCGAGTTAGTGACGTGCCTTATCGATAATCGAAGAATTGATCTAGAATATCGCCTGGTTTGCAGGTTGTATGTAAAATACTAGGCATAAATTAACAATATTGGTTTTGAAGCTATTTCCCGGGCTTCAACTTCGAAAAGTTTTTTGATCGACAATGGGGTAGGACCGTACTGATCGAATTTCCGGCTGATTCGAACACTTTTTATATATTGTTCTCCAGTCAATAGAAGCAGTTTTATTACCTCGTATTGCCTGGAGAACAAGGTCAGTAAAAATGTGCTCGAATCAGCCGGGAATTCGATCGGTACGATCTTACCCCATTGCCGATCTTGCCCCAACGCACCTTGCTTTGGAAAGGGCATAAATTAATAATGTAACTGATTTTTTTTACAAGATACCTATCACTGATCAAAGATCGTCTGGTCAAGTACGAAAATCTCCGCAGAATTCCACAAATCGAAAGTTATAAATGTGTATAAATATGTGGACGCAGTTTATCATATATGCTAAGTTTTGAAATTCTATCTCAGTTAGCCTGCGATCAGAATAATTACTGGAAAATCTTTCCTAAGATCTCAATGTTTAATCCAAAAAAGGCAATAAGTAGTAGTATTGTGTTAGCCCTCTATTAAAATTTTACTAAATAAATATACCTAACACATATTTTACAGAAAACCACGAAGACCTACGAATTAAAGTCATTTAACAAAAATAAGCAGATGCCACCAACGAACAGGCCCAATAAAATGTTTTTAATTAACAAAATTTTGACAAAGAAAAAACTACCTACAACCAACTTTTAAAATGACATATTGATTTTTATCTATCTCTTAAACAAAAACTAAATTGATTATCTATCAGCAAAACTTTTATACGAACGAAAATGAGAGCTGTTACAACATTATTAAAGTTCTAATCAACTTAAAGAGTAATTCCGAGAGTGTAAAATTGGGGTTGTCGCTTGTGGTCAAGGAGCAAACAGCGGTTCTTTGTTTTTATTGATATTATAAAGGATGTGTTATTAAATAGGTCGGTTTGTGGTGTGAAGTCCATAAATAGATAGTTTTTTGTGTTTTACGTACATTTTTTTTTCTTTTTAGGCCAAGGGTTACAAACACAGTCTTTTCATAATACGTATACAGTTCCACAGATTAACAGCATTCTATAACCTGAGAGTTGTTACATTTTGAAGTTATGTTATTTTAATTTTTAATAATTTATCACTTTTTTGCGAGAAAATAGATTATTACCTACATAGGTAAGACTTGCAATATAAAATACTTTTTTTTTTAAAACGTTATCCCACACTTGTATTTTCTCCTGTATCGTGGATACAGTTTACAAACATACATGTCACATGGACACACAACCAGACCCGAAACAATTATCTGTAGATCATACAAATATTTGATCCGTGCGGGGATCGAACCCGCGACACGTAGCGCAGAAAGCTAATCGCTTAGCCACTGCGCCAACCGTGTCGTCAAATGCGTTTATCCCTGATTTAAAGGTTAATCATACAAAGCCACTAAGGTATAGAAGGCTAGATAAAACTTAAAAAAAAAATACACTGAACTCAATGTCACACATAAAAACGATGTCCAATTGTAAATTAAGCTCCAGGCACTTAGACGTGTATATGCATTAAGCTATCAAAAAAGTCATTTACCCTACTTACCTTGTGCTTATCATAGGTCTTATGTCAACTGGAAAACTAATATACTACTCAATTAGTCATCAATTGCCAATACGGCATTCATTGCTCTATTTGTATACATAAGTCCTGTCAATGTGGTATTGATCCATCAATGTATACGTACCTAATTGGTTTCTACCGTGCATTGTATACTGTTAGAGTTCGTCGTTTAAAAATTATTAAATTTCGTGAGCTAATTCGGTTTTCAGCTATTTGAGAATTCTTGAAAACCCACGTAACGACATGGTGTCCTAGAAGGTATTATAACTTTAATTAGGTAAAACAACTTATAAAGTCGTGTTTAAACTTTATCACTTGTGTAGATGTTGCAAAACGTCCTTTATTTTGTTTTCTGATCGGACAAATTGTTATTGGTTTATCTGTATACAGATTCTCCGTAGCAGTCCAAAGTTTAGAAATTTTCTGGGTGGATGGCATGGAATTCAATATAATAATACAATAGTAGGTGTGCACACTACACCTCGGTCAAACCTTTCGAGTAATACTGGCATGATACTATGTGTAATACAAACGATTAAAAATAAGCTTCTGATAAGCGAACTAACCATTTATTATCTTATGAAAAAATATCACTTAATGTATAGAACCCTTGCATCATCATCATCATCAGCCAGAAGACGTCCACTGCTGAACGAAGACCTCCCCCAAGGGGGGGGGGGGGATGCCATAATCCCCACGCTTGGCAGGCGGCTTGGGTTCGCAGTGGCTCACCGATTAGTGAGAGGACGCTGCTGCCCGTCCCGCGGTGTCTGGCCGCAGTTTTAGACGTACCCGGATCATATCACCCTTGCATCAATATAATACAATTTATGCTACCTAATTAAAAACTAATGGCACAAAAAAATATTATAAACGGACTCCCCACCCGATTAAAACTATTAACAATAAACAATACTTTAAACAACTCTAACCACACAGTAAAAAATTCGTTAACATGATTCCATCACCTGTCTTCGAAAGTGGTCAAGTGTGATCGCGTATCTTCAACCCCGGATACGGTAAATTCAAATTTTATTTTGCTTTCTTATTTTTTTAGGGATTTATAATTAAGAGAGATTGTTTGTTGTTTAGAATACTGATATTCATCTGCATTTAATTAAATGGAGCCGATGCGAATTTGGATATTAACATTGTTGCATTAAAATTTCAAAAAAGGTGACAGGTTAAAAAGCAGTAAATCGACGTTAAATCAATCAAAATAAATCTTATATTAGGTGTTTATGTAATGTCACGGGTACAAATATGCAAACAGTTGTAGAGACATTAAAAATATAGGTATCGATTATAAAATCTTTGATTACAAACCAAGTGTTACTGTTATTGTTTAAAATGTTCATTATAACATAACACTTAACATTACATAGCATCACTCCTGTATCTCTAGAAGGTTTAGGCTGTACTGTTGTACTACCCACATTTTGCCAAGGCCGCTAGTGCCATATAACGGGCACAATTCCAAATTCCGTCCTGCTAGTGAGAGTTTCCATAAAGAAAATCCCAACACCATTTTGCCCGACCCATGAATTGAACATATGATCTCACACTTAACATTACCATTTGTTACCACGAGACCAATGATGCAGTTTTCGGTATTTGTATACAATTATAAATGTTTGTGCTTACCTGTACTTACTTAGACTGAATAAAAATATCGTATATTGTCTCTATTCTTTCGTAAATTGAAGATGAAGGTTTAAGAGAATCCTTTGAGACTTTCAGTATTACATTCATATGAATTTCTCGAGCAGAAGAGCGTGAGATCCTGAGATCGATCCCGAATCTTTGATCACTGGGGTTTTTTTGAGAGAAAATTTCCTTAGCAGCCCGATTCAAATTGTGTTTAATCGAGAGCTTACAATAAACCTCTGCCTATCCTTCGAGGAAGAAAGGCGTGATGCGTTTTGTTATGCTGTTATTTTCTGGGCTGATTGCAAAACTTTGTGTGTTGGAGCGGCTCTCAAAGAAGAAAATATGAGTGGACCCGCTATAGTCATTAGAAAAAGTCAGCAAATTGTGTCTTGATCCAGAAAAAAGTATTACATATAAAAATCTGTACATATGTATGTAGGTGTTGGATGGTCTTGACTTGATTGCGACAAATATACGACTACCTACCAGCGTAGCAGCTTTCGTTTCACATCAGTATCATTTTACAAGGTCCGAAATTTTATTGTGGATTTGTACCAAGTTGTAGGATTCGGCGGTGAGTTGTTTGAGAAGTGTCACATCGCGTTTTTATAATACTTACTATTATTTTCCTAAGAGAGTTTCTAGTTTATAAATAATAATTATAATAAGCGTATTGGTATTCATACATATAGGAAATACCTCGTCGATATTTTATTTATTGATCATTTATCATATCGTATTTAAACAGTTGTTTTTCTCGTAAATTATGACAACGACCTTTAAATGTATATTATTTTAATACTTTAAATAAGTGCCTCCTTAACATGTATCAAAACTAAGAAGCGAAATAGAAATCTTATTACTATAATTATTTTATTTTAATACTTTTAAAGCAAATAATTCTTCAATATTATCAAACTTCGTCCCAGTTCTTTGTTGGACATACAGTTCGCCGATGTAACGAAATTGTGCCTTATCAATAGGCTTACGTAATATCGTCTTTACGCTGTATTGAATCGTATATAGATATCGGTGTTGAATATCAGATATCGAATCTACATATTTCAATATCTATATATTTTTCAAAATCTATGGTACTCGGAAATCGAAGCAGTACCACATGTTACTGTTATTTTTAAAGTTTCAATTTTATGGAACGTATGCGGTATGGCGTATTGGTTGAATCTATGATATTCTTAAACGAAAGTGGTTCAGTTGTTCGGTCGTATCTAAGCGTTCAGAGTATCATAGATATTTTACGTTATTATTATTGTGTGGTTCTGTGCAGTGTCACTCGAGTCGAGCGATATTGTACATAGTTTGTGCGCCGTTCGTTAGATAGATATTGGATATTGTGCCGATATAGATATTGTATCTATATACGATTTGTATCGCCCCCCTTGTATGTTACCGTAAAACTGAATCTACATTTTTCTTGCGGTGTAAATGAAAACTACACGAAATGTTGTTCCAGTTTCAAATAGTATAGTGGTAAATTTGAACGCTTACTCCCTCAATTAGGGCCATAGTCCAAAGAGCGGCGCCTATCTGTGTAATAAACCAAACACTGACTTGGGGCTTCTTTATTTTTTTTATAGCCTATCGTTAATATCGAGGCTTTTACAGCTCTGATGCTTTATTACCGACTTTAAAAAAAATGTAGTACTTCTCCTTTTCTCAAATTCGGTAACCTGTTAATTTCGATTTTAAAAATAAAACACGTATGTTGTTTTTATTGTTGAAGAAATCACTTTTATTTAAATTGTGATGTGGAAACTGGGAATTAAATCGTTTTTAGCTTGTAAGGTATCTACCATTACTCTGCTATAGTAAGTTGGGTACATTGAAATGTTGTTTTTTGTCTTTATATAGATATACAGTATCTATGTGAACGTATTCACATTATCTTTGACAAATTTCAAGTCTAGACCTTTAAGAGGTAACAATGTGCACTGTATCGCTGTTTTTTTTTTTGTTGCATAAACATTATATGTACTATGTTTTATCCACTTCGTTAGTGGCACTATCTAAATGTTTATTAATTGTTTTATCTTGCAATGATAAAGTGTTAACAGTTTATTTTTTAATTATATTCTGCTTCTGCGATATAAGTTCGACTTTCAATACATTCGGTTGTTTCGTTTTTTTTTCTTTTCAGTTCAATATACTCCTTGAACTGTTCCGTGAAATGTTTGTCAAATACGGCGAAAAGGCTGCCAGCGATTGTATCTAATTACATCGATAAGTATGACGCGTTCTGGACCGTCAAACAGGTGATCAGTGATTGTGTAATTCTCATATTTAGTTATAGTGATAAATTAATGAGTTTGTAGCGACAACTACTCGCAACATGGCAAAAAGTAAAGCGCCATCTATCGGAGTGAAGCTTACAACAACAAACCATGAATTGCACTATGAGAATTTACAACGATTCTAACACATATGTATACGAATGTCTGACATCAATCGTCCGGCTTCGGCCCCCCAAGCTAACCACCTTGCCTGGTCGGAGGATCCTCCCTTATCAATGGAGGAATACTATACCTCGTTCCTCCATAAGTTCAACAAACTAATTGTTGAATAATTTCCATTGTTTGTTGTTAAATTAAGTTATAAAAATCTAGCTTATAACAGTTCTCTACTCAGAATGAGGACATACACCACTGACAACCAGGAGTGCAGGGTTCCTCGCGATGTCTTTTGATCACGGATAACGCAAGTGATATCCCTCCCGCACGGTACGGGTTCGAATTGAACTCAGACCTTACAGAAGATAAGCGTGTAACTTTACAAAAATTTGGTCAGAACAATTACCTAATTTTAATGCGAGCGTAGGTAATGTTTCCGTGCTTCTAGAATATTATTTTCAAATAAGTATAGGAGATTACCTAAAGGTGGGATTGTTACGAAGGATTGAGGACTAACCTACTTCTTCCACCTACTTTTTTAATCTTTTCCACGTACTAGGAATTTATCCCGTAATCGTGGGTTCGTTTATAACAAAATATTCATATAAATAGATAGCCAGACCCGGAACAACCGTACCAAACAAATCCTTAAAGACCATGTAAGTATTTGTTTAACGCGGAAATCGAACCCGCGGAACATTGCGTGACCGTCGAACGCTCAATCAATATGCCAGCCGTGCCACTTTTATACCATTCATACAAACAAGGAGTGGGAGGAGACTAAAGAGGCCTTTGCCCTGCAATGGAAATATTATTTCTTTATCAGAAAAATACCTACAACAATCAAGAATAACAGACTTATCTTAATTTAAAACTTTATTTTGAATGCTATTTTATGTTTGCGCCCACACACGCCTTCAATTAACCATATTGTTCTATATATGTATAAATAAAAAATAAATAAATTTTATAATCATAAAAATATACTTAGCCAACAGTAAGGGTAAAGGTACCATTGATCGAAAGTCTACTTCTTCGACATTAATTAAAATAAATGTTCGGTAAATTTGAGACAGTATAATGAAACATAAAGGGGTTGTTTTGAGGTACATTCCTCATTAACCAACCCGCATTCTTAGTAACAACCAACGTAGAACATAATATTATATTATGGAAATACCTGTAATTGGTAGCGGTTGTAAGCCATTTGGTGCCGTAATAAATTGTATACGCCAAGTATCACAAATAACATTAAGATATGCTTCGTAGTATCTCTATCATTAAAATGAAGTGTGTTGAATTCTGACGACCTTGAGTAGGTACATGGCCACCATGCAGGTTGAGTGATATTATTGAATAGGTAGGTATATCCAGCTGTGCGGTGTGGTCTCCTGTCCTACAGTAGCGAGGGTAACGGGTCCTCTCTACAGTGTCCCCCGGGAAGTGCACGAGGAGGTGGCTTCTTTACAGTCACCCCCTCCGAGAAGTGCGCTACGGAATGGCACTGTGGTGGGCTTCGGTGCGGTCTTCTAAGAGTTCCCGAAACCCACCATATGGTGTCGAATCGGACCACTGTGGTGAGTTTAGCCGGTAGGAGTCCGGCACAACCCTCCGCCCCCCTCAGACGGAGGATAGCCCAAGGTGCGTTCTCACCACGCTAATAGAAAAAAAGGGTAGGTCGCGCTGAGGACTTCATAGGTTGAGTTTAAAAACATGTCATAAAAAAGCATACTATAAGATTACATAAATACGTGTGGCGTTAGTTTTCTTCTGCAAATGTGAAAAATCTCAAAAATCTTTCGTGGTAACTTTGTCACATCGTATCAAAACCCTTCAGCTAAGTTACCGTGATTTTACATTTTTTGGCAATATTTATATATTTTTAGTTTCATTTTATTGAGTCTATATTTTTGTTGATTTTTCTTTTTCTTCCTTTATATTCTTTTGTATTCATTCGTGTTATTAATTCTAATATTGTAAAAACAATTTTTTGAAAAGAGTATCATTGGAAATTCTTGCCGGTTTATTCTACATAGGACCAACCAACTTGACACCGTGCAAATAGAACCATAAAGTTTCAAAAGTGCCTGTAAAGACCCAGTTGAAATAAAAGTCTTTGACTTTGACGGTTCACGCTGTTAGATATAGTCATTGTCAGATGTCTAAATACAGCAGCTTAGGTGTCCAAATACACCGTAACATCAAAATTTCTTATCATCTTCGGCTCAGCAAAAGTAATCAAATATAGTGGAACAAGCATCCGAATCATATTGAGCACTGCAGTCAAAGTAATCTTATATGGGTAAAGTTAGTGACCGAAATGATTTGCTCTACTAAGACACCTTAGGTGCTCCAATATAGTCGAGAAGAGAAGAAGAAGAAGAATATAGTCTTAGCCTTAACTTGCGCAGAGTTTGTGGACACTACTCTGAACTCCTATATCAACACCTACTTATGTCGATGAAGTTGGAAAGGTCTTGCCACTATTATACGAAGCTGTTCACATTTAAGTGCAGTTCAGTGTTCACATTTAAAATAAAAACGACCAGATGTAATTGATATTAATAAACTGTTCCATTTTCATATTATACAATTATTAATAATCAAATATGTGATATATAATCAGGAACTAATTTTATTCACATAAACGTAGTATCACACCTACTTGTATACCTATACCTTGAAGTGTTAGGCACACACACATTTCGCTGAAGCCGTTATTAAGTCGCATGCAATAGGGGGCATTGACCCGGGTACGTCTTAAAACTGCGACCAGACACCGGAGGACGGGCAGCAGCGTCCTCTCACTAATCGGTGAGCCACTGCGATCCCCAAGCCGCCTGCCAAGCGTGGGGATTATGGCAAACCCCCCCACTTGGGGGAGGCCTTCGTTCAGCAGTGGACGTCTTCTGGCTGATGATGATGATGATGAATAGGGGGCAAGCCTATTGTTTTAAAGTCTGTCCTGCTACTGAGAATATCCAAGCTTAGAAACCCAGTAACATTTTGCCCAACCCGTGAATAACGACCACTAGACCAATGACGCAGATAAATTATTAATTCAAATATTAAAATCAGTAGTAGTTTTTAATATTATACAAATCTTACAGCATGATCATCTACGTTAATTTGTACCTATTCAAAAGAAAAATAACAGTGACAGACTGCTTGACATAGAAGCTGACACTTCAGTACAGTTGCACTTATCACATAAATTTTGTTGTTGGTTTAATAAAATTAAATAAGTGCATAAGAATTAACTTGACTTCACCAAGACTATGAGCCGAAAATCCACTTTTAAAGACCTAATCGTTTTTTGTTCCAGCTATTGTAAACTTTGAAACGGCGTCATAAAATGGACGCAACTGTCCGACCCTACATTTGAATCACACAAACCCGTCTAATATATTTAATTATAAATTTAATAATTAGCTAGTTGCGCATCGGCGATTTCGTTACATATTACGCAGTCAACCACCCAAGTGTTGTAGCGAGATATTAATAAAAACCACTGACTTTTTATTATCAAGACCCATTATTACTAGGGCCAGTATATGTGAATTTCATAATTCGGGACAGGTAGTTAATTTGGCTCAGTTGTATAAGATAATGTCGAAAAAATATGAACAAATGAGCTTTTCTCTACGTATGAGGATAAGATTTGTAACATGTTTTGATTATTGTCAAGTCTGATAATACCTACTTACCTAGAAAATGGGCTAAGGAAAGAGTCTTCGCCAGTGCCGATATTGTAGATCGTCTGGCGCACCTTTGGCAGTTAGCCTCGCTACAAATATTGCTCGCTGGCTAATCTTTCCACTAAGGCATCGATTCCCACGTGATAGCTCGTGCCAACACGAGAGTAGAAGAACCTACACCGAAACATCCAATAAATTATGTTCATTAATTTTGTCGGTTGTGTAATTTGCATTTTTCTCAAGTAAATGTAATAATGTTTACACACTTTTTCTATTCGTTTTAATTAAAGACTTAAATAATAATAAACCTGTTAATCCATACGAGGCTTCTTCATATACATTTCCCATCGTACTCCAAAATAAGGACAAATCCACGCATCTACATGACGCATGCACTCCCTACTTATTCGGCACTATCTATTAGATCAAAACGCGTCCAATTATCGGAACATACATCATCCTACGTTATTTGTTTTGACGCGCAAGTCACTGGGTGCCTATTGTCGGCAGCCTTCATTTCCGTTGTCTGCTAATGAGTATTAACGATGGTTTTGCTTATCAATTAATAGAGGGTTCCCTTTACTTAGAATTAAAAATATGAATAAAGTGACAGGCTTTATGTTTTAGAAATGTTGAGTGTTAACTCGGTTTATCAGAAGTAACATTAAAGTTTTCGGTGTCATACATAGGTATTAGTTTTTTTTTTCCTGTCTCTAGAGTAATGAAATACCAATCACGTTGTTAGTTGTTGTAGAAATTATTATTGGTTATATCAGATGCAAAATGTAGACAAACACGTGAAAAAGATTTAAAGTACGGGACAACTGTTGCCATATAAACGCGAGAGAACACATTGCACTTTGTTTTCAAATATCTTTCTTAAGCTTTATAATATTAAGAATCAATCACTGTTGTATTTCTGTGTTGTTACAATATACTAGAGTTACTAGATACTATTGCGATATCTACAACAAAATACCAGTATTTGTTCTGTGTATTTGTTTTTATTTTTTACGGATTTCAAGACCATGTTAGGACCATTTTACGGTGCGGCTATATAGTCTGCAAATTAAGTCAGTCCGGCAGGCAAGTTGCAAAAAAGAACCGAGATTACTGTAACAGATTTATTATATTATGTTATTATAAATTACAATATATTGGTATGATTAAAATGGATGACAATTGTTCGATGTTAGAAACAAAAGTGAGTTAAATTCCTGAATTCGATGATATCGTCCAGTCGCCGAAGTGCGTCACGTTGACCCGAATCAGCACTTCCACACTTGTTGTCAGACTGATGCAATATTTAAATGATATTACACGATATTCTATGGTTGCAGATTCCGTAGATAATCGGTACTTAACATGCAGTGTAAAATGTGAATATATATTAAATCATGTTTATAATTAAAAATATCAAATCTACAAATATGGATGTATTTAAATTATCAGCTAATATTATGATAATTTAATCAATTTATTTCAGGTTTTATATTAAGGACGCCATCTAAATTATGAAAGGAATACCGAGTGACAATTTAACATCTTGAGTATAGCTGCATCAGTTTTCCACCAGTGTTAACTTTTGTTGTTCTTACATCTGTGAAGGTTTCTATCCATGCTTCGTTTCCCAGGCCCCGGAACCTAACTTCCTCAATAAGCAAAAAGCACTGTCGTGGTCCGGCGCTTGTGACCGCAGTCTCCTAGAGGGCCCGCTTGCTCCCAGACTAATAACCTAAGGATGTGGGTTTGAGATGGTGCTCTGTGAAATTGGGTTCATTAGAAACGTTGTTATTTATAACTGATTGCGACGTTATACCATTATTATTACCTACGATATTTAAGATCGTTCATTGAAAATTTGACGTGTTGATATCAAGTACTGATGTAAAGTCACTTTTGCCATAGGAACGATTATGGGGTCGAGTTGAAATTGAAAATCGGGAGTAGCAACCTGTTTGAACTGATAACCATATACGTGGTTACATCTAATTTATGATAGTGTTACCTACATCATTAAATAAAGATCATTAAATGTGGTGCGACCATCAAACGGGACTTCCAGCATCCAATACAAGCTTTCAACTACTAAACTATCACTGTTATAAAGAATATATTATTTTTCTTTACTAAATTTCTGAATTGTTCCAGATTTGCTGCATCGCGGTGACTTGTCGTCTTCCATGGAGTCACTGGCCTACGACTCGTCAGTCGCATCGCCGGGCAGCGTCTCCAGTCACACGCAACGCACCAAGCGCATGCGCACCAGCTTCAAACACCACCAGCTCCGCACCATGAAGTCCTACTTCGCGATCAACCAGAATCCTGACGCTAAGGACCTGAAGCAATTAGCACAGAAGACGGGGCTGTCCAAAAGGGTTTTGCAAGTAAGTCATAAATACATTTTGGTACGTCTAAAGTCGGGAGCACTTGTATCCATATGTATGTAAGCAGAATAAACAAATAATAATAGTGTCGGGAATTGAACCCGAGGCTCCTGGAATCCTAGTCACTAGACCAGTTTAAGATATATATATAATTCTGTAAATAAATGAATTCTAAACTCATTAATGATAGAAAATATCAAGTACCTATTTGGAATTGTTTGAAAAGTCACAAAAATTTGAGCCGTCCGATTAAATTTCTGTAATTCAGTCGGAATTAGCAACTGTATTAATTTGCAAGTTCTTAAAATAAAAATAACATAATAACAATTCTTTTTTTCCTAGGTCTGGTTCCAAAATGCACGAGCCAAGTGGCGCCGTAACATGATGCGTCAGGAGTCGAACAACGGTGTTGGACACAGCAACGGCTCTATCCTCCCAGGATCAGTCCCACAGTCCAGCGTTGGGTCAAGCACGATGCTGCTGTCCGAACCGATGCAGCCCATGGATGACATGAGAGTCCACACACCTCACCCACATCCAATGGCTTTCAACGAGATATATTGACGTTATTTTCATTAATGATAATATTGAAATAGGACCGGCCGGACTTCTGAAATGCTTTACATACATTTTATGTTTAAGAGAGTAGATGGCGTTGTATGAACGAGGGGTGTCAAACGAAAAACAGTATAAAACAACATTGAAAATTGTAAATAATAATAAAAAAAAAATATAATTGGTATGAATATTAACAAAATTATACTGGAAATCTAGAAGGCTTGAAGAAACGTCTACCGTAAAGTGCTGATTTATAATGTGCTTTACTGGAACCGCCTATATTCTGTCAACGCCATCTATCTTGGTACTGGGAAAAAATATCCCTCATTACACACCTTTTCCTATTATTAATTCCAGCAGCTTACACACTACACAGTCAGCCTCAAAAATCTGTAGATACACACATAGTGAGTTTCAAACGCTTATTTCAAGAAAAGTAGTGATTGAAATCATGTGATGTATTCTTATGAATATATTGGAATTAATCTATTTCGAAACGTGCGCCTAGAGTCTCGACATTTCATAAGTGCCCGAACTTGATTTACATGAAATAAAGATATACTCTATTCTATATTGTATGTGTACATATAGTTACCTAATAGTTGTAAAATTCCATAAAAATTCAAACACTCTTTTTCTTCTAAAATTTACTTTTGAAAATTGCTAAGTGTACATTTTTTTCAGGCTGACTGTATTAAAAAAATGAAACCTGGATATAAGATTTTTTGAAAATAGAACTTGAAGGGTTCATTCTTCGCACGATATACCTCAGAAGTTATTCATCTAATAAGTCCGTACAAAAACTGTACCAATTTCAAAACAGCTATATAACTTAATGGGCACAGAAAAATTGTGCCAGCCAATATTGTTTTGGTATCATCATTATTGTCAAAGGGAAAGGGGACACTTAAAAAAAATTACGATGCCGGCCGTCACGACGATGGTTATCAGTGACTGTTGGTTAATATGTCAAGTTGTGTTAATTTTGCAAATATAGTTATACTTATGTAATAGTTTGGTGTGAAGGTTCTCAAACAAATGACAAAGAAGTAGAGATAGCATCATAATTGGATCGTTAATCTTAGGATTATAATATTTTTTTTATTAATATGTTTATAAACCTTATTAATAACAGTATGTAGAAACATTTGACAGGTATAAAAACGTTTTTTGAACGATGTAGCAACGTACACTTTTGGAAGTAAAATAGATTGTATGTGGAGAAGGATAATAATTATTTAGTCCTCGTAAGTAACGACTAAATTTATTCGCCAGCATTCAATTAAATTTTTAACTAACTAATTACACAAGAATCTTAATTCCACACTACTGTCTGTCCTATACAAAGTTTGGTTCAAAGACCGAATTATTTAGATATAGTTTAATATTTAAAAATAGTTCCTAAAACATATTTTGTAGAATTATAATAAATGGTAGGATGTACTGCAACTAGAACACTAGACAATTGTCATTGTCGTACGTTAGCCTCTTGCAGCCCGCGAGGTCTGGACGATTTCTGATGCAGATAAATTACAGCTATCCGCGTCCAACTCACTCTCAGCCGTATTTTATTGTTTGCGATATAATAAAACTCTCGATTTTACGCATCAACTGCATTCTGTGTGCCGATTGATACCTTAATCGTCAATAACGTTTAGCCAAATATGTACCTATAAAAAAATTGTACGCGCGCATTTTGTGAACTGCTTTTGAAGACGAGAGCAAATGATTTCCATACATTTTTGGCTTGCGGAAAGGTCGTATCAGACGTCCAGATCTCTTCATCAATATGACGTCAAACCCACGGGTTGCGTCAAATTGTGATTATCAAAAATCTTACAGGTGCCCTTAAAGTACGATAGTTAGGAGTACTGTTTTGGCGTCTGTCGCGGGCATCTCAACAACCGGTGTCACATTGTAAACGCTTTTAAATTTTTTATTCATATTAATGTAACGATTCCAATAGTAAGATTTTTTGTAAATATTATAATAGGTATTTAAAACTAAAACCCGATTACGAGTTTTTGGGCTACTTCAGTATTTTATTTGTTTTCTGAAACAGTCAAGACAAAGTGACCGTTTGTCACACACACATAATTACTTTAATTCCTGAAAGGTTGACAGAAACATACTTTTTAAACCCAGTGCGTGAGATTCAGCTCAAATGGAAATTAAACGAGGATCCTAATATTGGTGCAATGCTGCCGAATGTGATAATCAAGGAATTGTTTCTTATTAGACATCGCCAGACCAGGAACTATCGATTACAGAGAATCACTTCCAGGAGGCAGTAATTTGGATGTTGGTGGGGAAAAAAGCCGCAAAGAGCTAGAGGGGTCTAGTTCGTTACACCGAACCATTCTGGGCTGTTATTATCATAAATATGAAACCTGACAGGCATCCTTATTGTTGGCTATCATGGCACCCCTGGGATGAAGGGCCGTGAATTTTAACGATGTCTCCATCTTTATCTTATAATAGGTAGGTAATACAAGGTGGACCAGAAAATACAATAAATGACACCATGGTAGGTTGTAAGACCGTACTCAAAAAATCTATGAAATAAATTCAGTGCATTTGCATATAAATATTGATCAAGAAGACGATTTTACATAATTCTCTATCCTGTTCGTACCAATAATTGTAATATGGGATGTAGGAGAAAGAAACGAAAGTTTTGCCTGCAACGACTATAAAATTTCCAGCAAGAGAATAGTTGTACTTTTAGAACGCATCATGCCGTAATGATAATATTGTATTACGGTGACATATTTTAGACTCGTATTTTTATTCCACCATGTTTATTAAACTGTTTTTGAGTCACTCCAAAGAATCTGGTGCTTTATTACTTGTCCTACTATGTAATAGCTGGTAATACCTACTGTAATAGGTACCTGGGGACCTAAAAAAAGCCATATTAAAAAATTCATCTACGACTCTGCATAGTAACTGTCAAACATTATTGTTGAATATGAACTTTAAGCTAGTGAAATTATGAGTCATCAATCCAGTGTATATTAATTATCAGAGAATCATATTACGATTCATCAAAAGCGGCCTTTGTAGGCCCACTGAAATGATTATGTATGTCTCAGCGTAACTTTTTTTTAAATGGCTATACAGTGAACTTCAAATAACACTGGTCCACTGATCTATGATAAAAGTAGATGGGCCAACCAATCAAATCGTAGTCGGGTAAAACGTGATACTAGTCAAAACACGGTACTTAACTATTATAATGACAGTAGTTGTGTAAGAACTAATACATATGAATGCAGTTGTAAATCACCATACATTTAACCCTGCTAAAGATAGAAAACTAAAACTGTAATTGTCTAAGTGAGAAATGAAATTTTTGTCAGTTTTATAATTACCTATGGTTTGTCTGAAATAACCTAAGGCCTGTTTCACTAATGATAAACTAGCAAGCCGATAAAAAATCAGTTTGTTTAAAAATTACACAGTAGCTGCCATTTTTCATCTTAATGTATATGAAACAGAGAGTTGATCAGCTTGATTTACTTATCAGATACTTGTAAAACGCAAACTTTAAAGTGTTCTGTCAGATGTGTTGTGGATAGGCAATTGGTACCTACTTTATCAGTAAGTGGTGAAACAAGCCCAAACGGTGAGTCATGCCTGGTTAAGACAAATTTATAATATTTTATACACCAGTTAAAACATAGTAACGGTAATGATTGTATGTCACAACGATTTTAAAAAGATAACTGACGATTTCTCTTGTTAAAATAATAGTGACATACTATATACACGTAATAAATACTTGAACCAATACGTGCTTGGTTTTTTACACAAAAATAGATGTGAAGTAACGTACATTTTTAATTACGAACCGAGTTACTGTTTTAATGATAAGAACGTTGTAAGAAAATTAAAATTTGTTATACAATCTATGGTTTTTTACAATAACACCGACATCGTTAAATCCACTACATAAAACCTATAGAAAACAAAAAAATAAATAGTAAAAAAATCTATAACACCATTTCATTACGTATAGGCTTGCTATAAAAAGTCCAATTATAACAGTTTTCTTTAGCCCTTGAGTCGGAATATAGCTAAAAAATAACTTTTACCTATTCAACGTAGTAAGAATTAGTCGGTACTACCTATAAGTAACTTATGATAATCATGTAACTATTACTAATATTCTACCTACAATAGAAAATATATTCCAGGTAATAAATTATAATGGTAATGTAAATATTAAATTTAAAATGGATGCTAACTCATATGTATATTCTAGATGCCAGGTTAAAACCTGTAAAACTTGTTCCAAATCCAAATTATATCTCGTACCTACCCTGGCGAGTTGTTGGCCTATATTCCCTCCCTCTACTTACCAGGGAAACTGAGATATATATCTGATGTATCCCTAACATGATTTCTTTTTAATTTGATTCCAAATTTAATATTAAAAGCTTGTAATATAATATTAGTTGCGTAGTATGGTAGGTAAGTGGTAGGTTTTTATTAAGTGTTAGAATTAGTGCGTAGACTTAGTCTTAGAGAAACATATTTATACACGAAAATTATTTAATATATTGACATCACATTTAATTAAGTTGTTTTATTTTTATACCTTGTACCATTGTGTAATTAGCACAAGTATTGAAGTTCAATTAAATGCGACCCAGACAATATCTGTACTATTTGTACAATAACATGACGTATGGAAACGTCAAATTATATGAAATTGGTTCTGCACTCGACGTGAGCTCAACCACAATGATAATAGTTTGTTGACCCCTTTATTACGCAACGTAGTTATTCATTCAAAATACCATTGACGGTAAGCGAATAAAATCATTATTGTGAATGGGTGGAAAAGGGTGAATACTAAAAATAAGTCGGGAAAACGACGACTAAGTACTTATTTTTAATGGCGTACAGATAGTTGTAGTTAGGGCATGTGAGATGCCATGTTTGTAAACTATACCTACAATTCAGGAGAAATATAAGTGTGGAAAAGATTTATTAAAAAAAAACTTCCTTGTATTGAAACTATAAGATGATTAGATTAAAAGGCTCTAAAAAGTAAAAAATTATTTACAACTTAGTTTCTATGGTAGGTAAGTAATAATGCTTTGTCCTGTGGTTACATTAATGCGGCACAATCTTGTAACAGGCATCGGCGGACTACAAAAATTACCTTCTAAGTTTCGTATTGTGATAGTCTAATTGTGATTTGATTTGAAAAGTCACAAGTGCGAGCGATGTTCGTAGTCAGACACTCCAGCAGAAAAGGCATGCTTTCAACCGTTACGCAATCATAGCTTATTTTTTAGGGTGGTAAAAGGTGAATTAGGGATTATAACAAGTGAAAGAGCAGGAAACAGCATCCGGTGTACGAATCACTTCTTAACGCAATCATGAAATCCCCGAAGCCTGATAATATGGCAAAGCCGTCAATTGTAGCGGTCATTGGGAGTGCCATATTATTTAGAAATTCAAAAAAATATACCTACTCTTTAATGGATGACTGTGATTTTTTACCAAATATTAGACTTACAACTTAGATTAAGTAGTATACGTAGCCACGTAATAAAGATATATCTGTTTATAATTCGCAGACGGACATCATTAAAAAGCAGATGCCTCGTCATAAATCTGTTGCGGACTAGAAAATATTTTAACAAGTTCCAGCTAAGATGGTTGGCAAAGCTTAAAAATGATGTTGATACATTAGTCTCTGTTTGTAAATCCTATTGTTCTATTCATAAATAAAATTGTGAGATTGTAAAACAGCATAATAAATTATAACTTTCAATTAATCAGATGAAACTTTCAATGAGTGGGGACTTAAGCTCTTTTTTTTTTAAAATATAGCCTCTCTAGTTGAGTAAGTATTTATTATTATAGATATGTATGTAACATAGATAATATAGTGGTATTTGCAGGATTGAATATTTATTAATTTTAGTCTTACATTATGGATATTAATTTACTTATATTTTGTTATCATCATCAACAGCCAGAAGACATCCACTGCTGAACGAAGGCCTCCCTCAAGGGGGGGTTTGCCATAATCCCCACGCTTGGCAGGCGGCTTGGGGATAGCAGTGGCTCACCGATTAGTGAGAGGACGCTGCCCGTCCTCCGGTGTCTGGCCGCAGTTTTAAGACGTACCCGGGTCAATTTTTTTCGGGTATATTTTGTTATATTAAGTTATTAAATTAAATTACCTTGAAACTATCATAACAGCTAAGTACTTAATGCGATAGTGTGGTCTAGTATATAAAAAGTAAAATAATGAATTAGATATAATACGACTTATATTGCTGCCTTGAGTTCTTAATAATAAACATCGAAAGACAGGTAATCTACTACAAAAAAAAAATTGTTTTAAAGCTGAAGCTTTGTGTTTAATCTCAAAAGCCGATAAACCTCTTCAGATAAACAATACATAGACAAACAGCTATAGTCTTATAAAATTAAATTGTACATCTACAATAGACAAGCGCAACGCATCGACTGTCATAGCACGCGTCATATTAATTGCATTGAATCAAAACGCACAACAATCACTACACATTATGCGGACAAAGTCGCCAGAGAAGAGATGTCGACAAAAACCGGCAAGGCAACAAACTTACAGGGTCGAGACAGAAAGGAACCCGGAAGCGACGCCGCAGTATTTTCAGGTACTGGTTACGTTTATAAATTATTTATCGATAAGTCAGGAGGACCATGGTTTGGGAGATTATTGGACTCCTCGTTATTTTTAATAAGGTAGAAATTACCTCACAATATTCTGTTGGACCTCTGTCTTTGGCGGTTCACGCTCATTGTCATTTACACAAACATCTAACAAGGGATGGATGAGTCAATACATGCTGATGATTTTGTCACCTTAAATACATAAGCAGGTGAACCAGTATAAGACATAATACCACAATCAATAAAACAGAAATAGTACCTTAATTTTTCATCAATATATCGAATTTATAGTCTCAATCCTAAACAGTCTGCAAACTGTTGACCCTAACCGATCGTAAGTCTTAAGTAGAGTAAGGCTGTATGTAGTTCTACCAATCATAGCGCACGCGCATGACGTTCCGAATCCCGCTGCCCTTCACAATGACCGAATGTAAAAACAATTTCTTTAATTTTTATGAGATTATTCCACCCCATTGAAATGATCCAATGACTAAATCGGCATCCTGTATTTATGTTAACCAATGGAGCGTTTTTTCTTATTACATACATAGATTTACAGTGACTTTATTTCAATCTATGAGTGCAATGACTAAGTTTATAATTTTTCATACTCTTGTAATCCCGTTCCACATTAGCCTTCTTTTATTCTGTTATATTTGCCGCAATTCATATTTTATTTGCATTCAGCTCTATTGGATAGCATCTCGAGAGTTTACTTTTTTATATTTACATAATTCATCCATCTATTTTTGGGTCTACCCCTTCCTTTATATACATCCTTATTCATACTTAACTCTTGTTACAAGCTTTTCAGTCGCGATACAGCTCCAAGATAATTATTTTGAACTTTCCAAAACCGCATTTGTCCTACTTTTTACAAATTCCTGGCCACAGCACCTTTATTACGTTTTTGTTAAAGACAATGCTGGCTTTTCACATGTCGGTTGGACAACTCGCCGACAATTGTAACTTCAGCCGCTTAACCGCTGCGGCTTTTTATGAAGCTGTGGCTTTTCCGCTTATGGGCGCAGCTGTCAGTTTCAAAAGGGTATTTTTTAAAAAAGAACCTTTCGATTTTTTTGCTGTTCGTTGTTCTTGGAAGTGTTGTAACTGGTGAAGGGTATCTTTATGGCTTTATTTGATTGGAATTGTATGTTTGTTAATTCAAGGTTGTAACGCGACATAACTTTCCAAATATATAAATGTAGCATCACGCTTTGGACTTCGAAGAGTTAGGCAGCAGTAAACTGTTGTTCACCCAAATTTCAACGATGTCGGTATCGAGTCCCATATAATAGGGGGTGAACCTATTGCCACCTGGCACAGTTCCAAATTGTGGGTTGCTGATGAGAATTCCCGTATAGAAAAACCCAAAAACACTCTACATGATCCGGAAATTAAGCCCAAGAACTCAGGCTCAGCAGCATTAGCGACCACTAGACCAATTCGGCAGTCCAAATATGTAAATCTGCATTAAAGGGTTATAATTTAGAAACCCATAGATGACATGGGTACTTTAGGACTGCTGAGAAAGACTCTTGGTACAGAAAGCTAAAAATTATTTGTCCTACAGATATCAGTAAATGTGTTGGAGGCTCGCAAACTGACGTGGACGAACCCTCATTCAGCCAACTCTTACGTCATCGTAGTGCTGGGAAAGAAAAAACATAGAACAAGCATCAGGAGGAATATGGAGGAACCATACTACAGAGAGGTAATTTTTTTTTACTATAGCTAGTATGTATATAAGAGAACTTGCATATTTTAGAAGAAAAAAAATATCCAGTGCGGAATATTAGTGTTTTATATATAAACGGCAATTATAATATCGTACTTACATATATATCAATATATTCATTTGAGGGGCTCGTAGCTACATTTCTCCCGCGCAGGTCGTTCTGCGAGGTTAAGCAGCGCTTGACGCGGTATCCTTGGATGGGTGACCATTTTTCACATATCGAGACCCTTCCGTGCCTCGGAAAGCACGTTAAGCAGTTGGTCCCGGTTGTCATACGAAGGTCTATGACAGTCGTTACGGGTATCAGTAGCCCAAAAAGTCTAACAACCAGTCTAACCTTAGAGTATCAGTATTTCCCAGCTACTGGATGCCGGAGGGCAGAAGCCAGTCGCTCCGTGTAAAATACTGATATTCAGCCGCAACCGGTTAGACTGGAAGCCGACCCCAATGTAGTTGGGAAAAGGCTAGGCAGATGATGATATCAATATATTCATTTTTTTATTAGACTAAGCAAAAAATATTAAGCAATTTTATACCAAATAAAGAAATTCCTAGGAATATAATATTTTTAAATTTTTATAAATATTCTTGAAAGGAACTCCAAAAAGTTTCCTGATTTTGATAGTTATACCCATGTCACCGTGAAAATAAGTAGGGGTAATAAAATTTGTATGAAAAATTATGTTATTACACATTACGTTTGTTTACTCTGCGGGGTTATAGCCAGAGGTAATGAGCCGAGTGTCGGTCGTTTCGGTGTGTGCTTCCACATGAATATGATAGGTGCTCAAGCACGATGATCAGATTAGGGCTGACCAGACGGCTGACTAATCATTAGGACAACAATTTAGTCGCTATCAAAACTTTGGAATTTAAGTATGTACTTATATGAGAAGGCGCACACGACAACTACTCAATTGCCAAAGTTTCTGTCTCTTTCATTTAAATACTTAGCTCTTGTTTTTGAAGCAATTGTCACTGCTCTTTATTCTCTACCTTCGTTTTGACCTCTTGATGCGAAACTGCCCCTAGTTTTTGATTTCAACTAAAATGTTGTGTCCCTGATTATTCGATTGTCTGCTCGAGTTCTTATTTACATTGTAAATTCGTTGGCAAACACACATATACACATACGCACATAAAGAAGTCAATAGTCATACCTTTTCAAAAATTCCCGTCTACGTTTAGTCGCCGGCACGCCACCGTGTAATTTACAATAGTGTCTGTCGTGCAATAAGCACTTAATACTACAAGCCAAGATATCTTGCGATAATGGCTTGAGTTGCGCTGAATTACTTATATTTATAAGTCATTCAGCGGTGTTGGTACTGCAGTCGAATGCAAAAACAACAGTAAAAAAAAAAAGAAATAGTTTTATAGGAACACCAGATATGACGGCACGGTTGGCACAGTGGTTGAGAGATCGACTGCTGCGCTAGGTACCGCGGGTTCGATTCCCGCACGGAAAAAATATTTGTATGATCTACAGATAGATGTTTCGGGTCTGGGTATGTATGTATGTGAATATACGTGTTTGTAAACGCACCCACGATACAGGAATTATTCCTAGTATGGGGAAATGTTATTTTTTTTTAAGAGGACCACGAAGTCGTACATTCGATTCCTACTCGTGGTCGTTTTTATTTCCACAATGAGAATCGAACCAAGGACCTCATCTTAGCAGTCGGGCTTGCAACCGCCAGACCAATGAGATATTCTACTGTCTAGTCTAGTTTTCTACCTGATGAAAAAAGCTTTAGTAGATTACTACTTACCCTGCATTTCTCGTTATTCGACTGTCCGTAAATAGGCACTTATCGTTCAATTAAAGAGGTCCTTTCCCTATATACCATACTAGTTTTCACCCACGACTTCATCCGTGTAACCTACGTGCAATATATATAATTCATAGCCTATAGCACTCAGGAATAATGTAGCTTCAGGGAAATTATTTTTTAGAATCGGATAAGTTCCGGAGATTACGCCCTACATACAAACTTACAAACAAATGTTTCCTCTTTATAATATTAGTATAGATAAAAATAATAGGTATATACTTCATATAATATTCAAAATGTTCTCAATAGCTTAGGCCCGGATAATACGACGATGGAGCTCTGGTTTTTATACAATTCCAACCGAATTTTGCGATACAGTTTATTTGTATGGATACAGAATCCGAAGCAAATCCCATTGTTGTATAATGTTAATGTTGTGAACCATGCTAGAAGCATTAGTAAACCTAGGTTTACCCGGATATACCTAACATTACCCAATCTTGAATAATGTACTAAAATTATTTTGAACTAGCTACCCACCCTGTCTTCGCACGGGTAACAGTTAAAATCGTCTTATAAGTTTTTTGAAATTTTCCAATTATCTGTGCAATTTTCTTAATTTTTCTTTCCATAAGAACCTTCTACAAAGTATTAGAAAACTGAAAAAAGAAGACGAATGAAATCGGTAAAATCGTTCTTAAGTAAAATTTTTATAAATATAGATTTGGAGCTTATCCGCGTACACCTAGGTTTACTCAAGTCTGTCTGGGTAATAACAGATAAATATTTACCTAACCAAACCTAACATTACCCAGCCGGCACTGGGTAAATCTAAGAGTATGTGGGTAAACAGCGAATTCAAGTTATTTTTTGTCGTTATTTGAACTTTACCCAATGAGCTCGGATAGTATTAGGTATCTATACCCGGGTAAACGTAGGTTTACTAATTCGTCTAGTTTTACACGTAACGTATATATCGTGCAGTCTATCTCGATAATATATAATAACGCCATCTTTGATTTATTTACGGGACCAAATAGCACACCCATAGGGACGGCAAGCGTCCCCATGGATATGGATGCTATGAGCCGCAACGAGTTGCAGATAGAGGGCGCTGGTAGTCACAGGAAATGTTACTTCACAATTCCACAAAAAAAAAACGTAAATAAATTCCTAATTTATTTTAAAATAATTGTTAATAGGTACCAATCCATTTTTATTTGCTAGTTTTCAGTCAGTTTTATAGTAAGATAGGTAAGTACAGGTTTATCATCGGAGGGTTTACGCTAATTCAGGTAAAATTCTTATAGTAGTGTATATCTCTTTAGATTTTATTTTGTATGTAAATTAAATCAATAATCAATTTTACCAACTTTAAAAGTCCCGTCATGAAAAGTCACAAATTATAGAAAATATGATCTATAGGTATAAATGAAAATTACTATACTATACTATATAACTCTTTGTTGGTAAGGGTTCACTTGAGAACGGCTGGACCGAAATGCTTATTTTTTTTAAATGTCCTTAATAATCCGAATAAGGTTTTAAGCATAATATAAAAATATAATATTTTTAAGAATAATTGGAATAGCTGCGCGGAATATTTGAAATATCGTGAATAACTAAAAGTGCTCTTTCTATTTTGTATTTACTCAAGGCCATAACTCACAGAATAAATAAAAAAGTATTAAAATAAAATAATGTCTAATAACTAGTTAAGTTTGAAGCTTCAGTCCTCATATATAAACAGTAGCATCTACTATCCGTATATAAAACTAGCTGGTACTGATAGCAAGGAGTCTCAAAATCGCCCTCCGCTAAGAACGTTTTGGTCCTTATGAGTTGACGCGGTTTGAAAATAGAGGTCGCTAGTTACATCGAAATTGAAAATATTCACCTCTTTCACCCTTGCCTCTACACCCCTTTATAGGACCACGCCATCACCACATTACAGAGTCACAGTGAATTATAACTTAGGTAGGTACTGATCTGTGTGATAGGTTGGTGAAGTGATTTATTTAAATGCCTTCTGTTAGAGCTACCGTGTAATTTTATTCCTGTTATGGACGATTATTTCCAAACAATATGATCAGGGGAGTTGAAGTATGGGTGGTTATGGTAGACTCGTGGGCTTTATTTTAATATCACTAATGGTCAGATCATTACATCAGCACACATTCGTCCATTCGTCGACTGAGGGATGACTTCAAGTTAAGCGGTAGCAGAAACCTTCTCTTTGTTATTAACAATTTATAGGTACTCATGTGGTTACCAATAACCAACCCAATAGCCAACTATGATAATTATGACCAACAGGCTATGTTTTTAGTCTTGTAGGTGATCTTTTCGGTACGGTAGTATCTAGTACCGAGCATCGATTAAGAAAACGTATCCAGGTAATATTTGGAGCTCTGAACGTTTTTTGAATCAATGCTCGATGCTCAGATCAGTAGGTACACTGGGTACGCCCAGTGTACCTACTGAGGGTACTCATGGTTAATCCCCCGCTCCCTCCCCAACCCACCTGGGCACACCTATGCAGATCGCCTAAATCATTAGTTCTCAAAGTGTTCCAGGTGGACCCCCAGAGATCCACGGGAGACTCGACGGGGTTCGTCGTCGTTGGCGTGACAAAAAATGGGGGTTTACAATTCAATTTACAATATGGTAGACATGTAGCTGCAGGGGGTCCACCGGAACCAGCAAAATTTTAAAAGTAGTCTAAGAAAACAACGTGTGAATACCTCTGGCCTAAATAGTCAATACAAATCTTACATTGCAAATATATAACACGGCGTGTGTATAACAAGGCGTGAGATTTTACCGTTTAGTAAACTGTAACTAAATTTTTATACCATTTTACTTTATACTTACTATTATATACTTACTCAAATACTTATTTTCCAATAGTACTTCATGTTCGAGCTGTACGTGAGTATCAGAGACATACAACGGTCCAGTATTTGGTTGGCGGTGATGGAGCCACGATGCTGTGCCCCGCCAAGGCTGATGGGAGAAGCGAACATCGATCTCGGATCAATATGGTCACAGCCTCGTAAGTAATATTCACAAAACAGTGAAATGTAAATACTCAAAAAAAAAACCTGTCATATTTCAATAACACAAACACCATTTTTCAACATGTTGTGGTCAACAGACGGAGATTTAGTGTAGAATTGTATTTTCATGATATTCTAAGAGCTTCGTCGTTTAAATTGAAATTATTTCTCATATATAACCGCAATACATTGTAAATGTGAGTGAGATCTAGGCTGAGCGCTCTTCATTTCATTAATTCTTACGATAACTGGTGCATGCTTGCACTCTGTTGCGACAGGTTAGCTCAAATAGTTATGGCACTTTCTTCAAAAGGCTATTCCACCCTATATTTGTCTCACATAAAACCTTACATCATTACAATCTGTCTGGACTTTAAAATAGACTTTGACCCCTGAGTTTGTTTCGGCGTTTCTTCTCAGGGATAGTCATAGGAAATACCGACGCCATCTAGTTTAAAAAAGACGTGTAAAAGTGATTGAAAAATGAAGTGAATGAAAAAAAAATTCATTTCATTTCTTTTTAAGAGGTTTTTGATAATTACTTATAAAAACACTTCTAATATCAAATTCACAGCTAGATAACTTTTATCCGGGCATTGAAAAATCGGGCCTAAATGTTGTGAAATTCTAAATTTTATAAGGTTACAGGCTGCGCCAGATATAAAAATATATAAAAAAAAAAACCATAGGTGTCCAAATATGGCGAAACATCTCATCAGATAATGGGTATCCAGTCCGGCAATTAATTGAATGACGAAATCAAGCGCCTTAACATAGAGCTGCCGTGTATATTTTTTCCTGATCATGTCTTTCGGGAGTGATCGTCACTATCACTATCATTTCGTCTTTCAATTCATTGCCAGAATGGATAGCCAAAACTACCGGCGTGACGTTGTAAACCCGCAGATGTTATCTTTGACTTAGCAAAATTATTACGCTTAATATAACGTCATAATAAATAAGCGTAACAATCGTAAGTGCTCATATTATCCCAGCCTGTACCCTATTTCATTCGTACTACACCCAACTTATTTCGCCTGCTGGTATACAATACAGAGGGCCGGAGATAGACTTAAAATATTAAGATGACCCAAACGGGCTGGGGAGAACCCACATGTGGCCCTGCGTCGATCTCGCCTTAGATTTACTTGATTCATATTTGGTCTGCGACGTCCTACTCTGATAATACTTACTAGTAGTGTAATTCAATGCCAGGGGACTAATATTCTTTTTTACCACCACAAAGAATATGTTTAATCTTATGATTCCCACGCAGAAGAAATACGGTATACTTTCTCCCTTTCGGAAGCTTTTTCGAGAAGAGATGGGACACCGAGTACCAACCTGGGTCTGTCCATGACTGCGGTAAAGGAAAACGTCAGTTAATATACTCCAAAGATTATGGATAGACGACATTGTATTCAGAAGTGAACTAAAAAGGGTAATACTGTTTAATCTGAAATTTGATTTTGATATTACTGGTGTGCTATGAAGGCCCTAACTCCAGTGCTCAGTGGTTGGCGGATTAATCTGGAGATTGTCGTCTAGCTGTAATGACTACAGAACCCTACATGGAGCGCGATATAGGGCTCTATAATAGTCAGTACGTAGTGGTACGACACGCAATTATATGCCCCTGCTATTTTCAACTGTGTTGAATTTTGTAAAGATCATATTAATGGTGAACTTTAAAATGCTCAACCTGAAGACGGAATGGAAAAACTATATACATGGGTGACCTACATTGCACTCAGAAGTGACCTAGAAATCCTAACTATAAATAACTAAAGCTGATATCACTCGGGTGCTATAGAGGCCCTAACTCCAGCGCTCAGCGGGTCGGGGGTTAACCTAACTATTGTCTCCCTGGCGTACTTACTACAATGCCCTACACGGGGCGTGGCGTGACACACAAATGGAAGAAATGGAATGGAATTTATTAAGCTACTAAACTTAACCCAGCTGTAGTAAAGTTCATTATAAAGCCCAACCCGTAGATAGAAAACGGATGAGAAGTTCAACAATAAATCACTACACAGGTCAGAATATTAGACATTTATTAGGTATATAGATCAGTCATTCGCTCTTTCATATAATGACTACGAGGACATAATATATTAAAATAAGTATCTAAACAAAAATAGGTAACAAGTGTAAAAGTGTTATATATAAATTTGGCTCCTAAAATAATTAGAATTTTGCCAAACACGTTCAAAAGTTAATATATATTATATATTGGTACCTTTTAAGAAATACCCTACACAATACATTCATGTTTCAATAGATACGTAAAAAATCGCTTAGGAATAGACACTACTACTATAGTAAATGAGATCACAAGGAATTTTGCATGTAGCATTCAATAAACTTATTATAATAGAACATACATTTCGCGCTCGAGGCGGAATTAATCATTACATCGAAGTCACTGTAAATAGATACATTAATGAAATTGATTATTTCATAATACATTTATCACTACACATTTAAAACGTGTGTTTCGAAATAGGACTGGATATGCTAGACACTGAAAAGTTACAATAATCTGTAGTAAATGGATTATGTTTTTCAAATTTTAACTCGTAATTCAGATGAGACAATCTAAACACTTAAAAGTTCATAATCTGATTTTTTTTTCTACTTTCAACACGTAATAGTAGTAAAGTAGGATTTTGTATATGAAAACATGTAGAAGAAATACCTATTGAATTGAAAAATGGTATAATAACTAAACACTTAATTAAACACGTAGATATTATGAAACGACAATCGAAAAAGCTTAACCGGAGCTACGCTCACGGATTCGTTTTAGCTCACGAGCAAGTCGACGTTGTATTTCTCTTTTCCGTTCCCTTATTAAAAACCGTACCATGGCCATGGGCAGATTAGTCATATTCCATTCTGGACATCCGTCTTCATCACACTCAAATTGAGCGCTCCCGTATCCTGCAGGGTCAGTAGAACCAAAGTTTGCGTTGTCTAAATTAACCAATTCTAATGATTCATCGTAATCATAGTCTTCGCTGTCCGAACGACTACACTCGTCCAAGATTGATGGTCGGAACGGAAAATAGTTTAAAATATTAGCTTCTTCACTTGCCGAGCTTGATTCATCATTGTCAATAATATAGTCAAAGCCAGTAAAGCTATCACATTGAATTCTTGATTCTATGTATTCGACACTCGATTCTCCAAAATCCTTGAAGAGTGCAGAATTATACCATTCAGCTGCCGCAGTTGATGCTTCATTTGGAACGTCTCGTGCAGGATTATCACCTACTGTGCTTATCGGTCCATACGGAACGTATATTGAAGAACTAAAGCCTATGCCTGCTACCCTCATTGCTCTGACATCCATATATAGTGCAGAGCTAACGCTTTCGCCTGCTGTGCTTGATGCTCCAAGTTTTGGGTACTGCGACGTATTATAGGCTTCACCTGCCAAAGTCGATGCTCCAAATTCTAAGTACCGCTGTGCATTACTGCCTTCGCCTGTCAAGCTTGATGCTCCGAATTCAAACCGCGGCGCATTAGGGCTTCCGCCTACCAAGCTTGATGCTCGAAATTCATACCGCGAGTCATTACAGCCTTCGCCTGTCAAGCTTGATGCTCCAAATTCATACCGGGGTGCATTTTGGCCTTCGCCTGTCAAGCTTGTTGCACCAAGTTCGTACCGTGGCCCATTATTGCTTTCGCCTGCCAAGCTTGATGCTCCAAATTCGTGGCGCCGCGCATTACGGCCTTCGCCTGCCAAGCTTGATGCTACAAATTCAAGGTATCGTGGCACATAATGGCTTCCGCCTGCCGAGGTTGATGACCCAAATTCAAGGAATTGCGGCGTATTACGGTCTTCGCATGCCATGTTTGACGCCTCAAATTCTAGGTGTTGCGGCAAACGGCATTCGACTGCTGCTATGCTTGATGCTCCAAACTCCATGTAGCGCTGTGAACTAAGACTTTCGCCTACCGTGCTTGATGCACCAAAGTCACGGTAGTGCGGTGACCTAAGGCCGTCGCCAGTCACGCTTTCTGCTTCCAAGTTATTGTAGCACGACGAATAAAAGCCTTCGCCTGCCGTAGTCGATGCTTCGAGTTGATTGTAGCGCGGTGACCTCGGGCCTTCGTTTGCCATGCTTGATGCTCTGATTTCATTATATTCCTGTGACCTAAGGCCTTCGCCAGCGGTACTTGATGCTTCGAAGTTATTATAGCGTGGCGTACAAAAGCCTTCGCCTGCCGTATTTGATTCTGCGAGTTTATTGTAGTTTGGAGACCTCGGGCCTTCGATTGCCGTGCTTGATGCTCCATTTTCATTATAACCCAGTGACCTAAGGCCTTCGCCAGCCATACCTGATGCTGCGAAGTTATTATAGCGCGGCGAATAAAAGCCTTCGCCTGCCGTACTTGATTCTCCGAGTTCATTGTAACGCGGAGACCTCAGGCCTTCACCTGCCGTGCTTAATGTTTCGAGTTCATTATAGCACGGTGACCTTAGGCCTTCGCTAGCCATGCTTAATGTTCCGAGTTCATTATAGGGTGGTAACCTAAGGCCTTCGCCAGCAATGCTTGATGCTCCGAGTTCATTGTAGCGCGGAGACATCAGATCTTCGCCTATCGTGCTCGATGCTCCGCGTTCATTGTAACGCGGAGACCTCGGGCCTTCGTCTGCCGTGCTTGATGTTACGAGATCATTATAGCGTGGTGACCTAAGGCCTTCGCCAGCCATGCTTGAAGTTCCAAGTTCATTGTAGCGCGGAGACATCAGATCTTCGCCTATCGTGCTCGATGCTCCGCGTTCATTGTAACGCGGAGACCTCGGGCTTTCGCTTGCCGTGCTTGATGTTACGAGTTCATTATAGCGCGGTGACCTCAGGCCTTCGCCAGCCATGCTTGAAGTTCCAAGTTCATTGTAGCGTGGAGACATCAGATCTTCGCCTATCGTGCTCAATGCTCCGCGTTCATTGTAACGCGGAGACCTCGGGCCTTCGCCTGCCGTGCTTGATGTTCCGAGTTCATTATAGCGCGGTGACCTAAGGCCTTCGCCAGCCATGCTTGAAGTTCCAAGTTCATTGTAGCGCGGAGATATCAGATCTTCGCCTATCGTGCTCGATGCTCCGCGTTCATTGTAACGCGGTGACCTAAGGCCTTCGCCAGGCATACCTGATGTTTCGAAATTATTGTAGCGCGGCGAATAAAAGCCTTCACTTGGCGTACTTGATGCTCCGAGTTGAATGTAGAGCGGTGACCTAAGGCCTTCGCGAGCCATGTTTGATACTTCGAAGTTATTGTAGTGCGGCGAATAAAATCCTTCGCTTGCCGTACTTGATGCTCCGAGTTCATTGTAGTGCAAAGATCTACGACCTTCGCCTACCGTACTTGATGCTCCGAGTTCAATGTAGCGGGAAGACCTCAGGCTTTCGCCTGCCGTGCTTGGTGAACTGAGGTAATGGTGACGTGTTGACCTAATGTCTGCGTCTGCTGTGCTTGATGCTGCAAAATTACGATAACGTGATGACCTAAGGCTTGCGCCTGCCATGCTTGATGATTCTAGGTCACTGTAGCGTAGAGACCTAAAGCCTGCGCCCGCCGTCCTTGTTGATCTGATATTATGGTGACGTCGTGACCAAAGGCCTTCGCCTGCCGTGTTTGACGCTCCTTGGTCACTGTACCGCAAAGACCTAAAGTCTTCGCCCGTCGTCCTTGTTGATCCAAGATTATGGCGACGTACTGACCTAAGGCCTTGGCTTGTCGCGCTTGAAGTTCTATAATTACGGTAAAGCGACGCACTAAAGACTTCGCCTGCTGTACTTGATGCTCCAAGTTCATAGTTCCGTGAGGAACGAAGGCTCTGATATAAATAGGACAAGGCAGTATTTCTTTGGCCTGTCAAGTGCAACATAGATTGATTTACATATAGTGAATCAGCGTAGCCTGCCCCTGAGTGAATGAATCGTCTATTACGCGCATTCTGCGGTATACTACGACGTACAAAGGCCAAAGCATGCGTTGTTGTGCTTGAGAATCTAGGAAATCGCATCGTCCAGTCGCTGGGTCTACGAAGGTGGCCTGGCGTCGTGAATTGACGGCGAGCACGTCTGTGGCGTCGTCCAGAATTTCTGTAGGAACCGCTACTTCCCCGGCTTGAGGTACTGGATTCAGAACGCCGTTTGCCATCATTGGTCCTCCTACCTCCACGGTCACGCACATTTTTTTTCTCTAGTCTTTTAGGCTCCATAGCCACGGAAACGCAGTACTGCGTCAATATTTTGCACAAAAGTCTGTGATTTATAAGTCCACAAATACTAATTTCACTGGTATTGAACCTATGTATTTATGTAACACAGAACGTTGTTGACGTCCATACACAAACAAGTGAAAATGGCGACTGGAAGGCTGGCAGAGACTAGCTAGATGCTAGGGTGACTAGATCACGCAATATGTTCTAAGGGTTGTAACAAATTGATTCGTGAAAAAGGAGGTATTAATTTTGTAGGACATATATTTTTTGTTTATATGAAATTGTATTTTTAGTGCCTTGAACCTATTAATTTCACACGTGCAACAAATTAAACATGACGTGTTGTTACGGTGCTAAAAAATTTGGTAAGGCGCTATACATACATTTTTGAATTATATGAATTTGTTTTTAATGGATTACGTGTAATATACCAATAATTTTGATATAATATATTTTCAAAATATTCTCATTAAAGTCATCACTGGTATTGTAAAATGATACCCAAATTATGTATTTATGTTAAATAAATTAAATTGCAATACTTTAATCATTATATTACTAGTGCAGTTACAATTATCGCTGCAACTATTCTAATATGTGCCTACGTAAATAAAAACAAAACTTGATTTATGTACTAGGTATTTTACCGACGCCTGGTAAGAAGAGAGAGAGCTGGAGAGAGAACAGAGCTTGGGGTTGTTAATGTGCCTACCCCAAATATAGAGAAAATAAAAACTTTAGAGCTACCACACACAACAGTTTTTAACGATGACAATCTTCAAAATTAGATTAGCAACTCCTCACACCTACTTGAACATTAGTAACCGTTAAGTTGGTCAGTTCAAGAAGGATCGGATCAATTTTATTGATAAAATTAGAGTGTGGTAATACTTTTGGAGATGGTACAAGGGATAAGTCATTGTAAAATTATATACCAATTATTTTTTTAATATATTGACAGATCATCAGGTGTTTCACAAATGGGCGCAGTTAAGTTTACCACGGAACCCTGCTGCTGGAGCTGTGGGGTTTTTAAAGGTGGACATATCCATCATATTCAGAGGAGATATTCAAGTAATGCCCGTTGTGGTTAACGATGAGAGAGTTGAAGAGTAAGTTCCAAAATTCGCGCAGTACCTAAATGACTAAAAGTTCACGTCTTTCAGGTGTTTTTAAAGCATCAATTATGTCAGATAAAGTTACTATCCCTTAATAATCTATAAAGATTAACTCACTTGACATTTAGCTACACATATTTTTAGAAGTATGTGTAGCTAAATGTCACAGCCTTGTGAGTGTGTTTTAAAACTAACAAAGTGTGACGCAATTAATTGAGCTACCTAGAAGTGTTTCAATCTATACTACTTGCGCGATCCATCAAACACCAATGACGTGTGTTGTAATTTTATCTACTCTTGTCCCCCTAGCCAAGTATCAGTACAAGAGAATTCAACTATGGATATGAGTGACGCATACGTTATTACTATAATATTAAAAATTGTAATGTAAATTAATATAAATTATTTTCCATGCAGTAACCTTCTTTTGCCGACGGGATCAGAGCAACAACCGGCAAATTATGTTATTACCATATATGGAGCTTTTGGTTTACCAAATGGTACGCACGGCCAAGGAGACAGGCGTTTTGGAAAGTTACCAAATTCTTTCGTCAGAGTATCTTTTTGCGGACTTTCGGTAATTAATATAACATAAGTCTTCATTATTATAATGATACCTAACACATTACATTTCATTTACATTCCATTCCCTCCTAATTACAAGAGGTTTAGCATCCTTATGCATCTTGAAAATTACCTGTTATTTATAGGCCAAAACTGCAGTGCAGGTCCGCAACAACCACCCGACGTACTGTGAACAGATATCCATCGTGGAAATGTTTCCTAACATGAGTGAGATGATAAGATTGGAAGTGTGTTCTGGAGAAAGTTGCTTTAATAGAGTACTTGCCAGCGCACATTTGAAGCTTGGACAAATTTCACATGATGGCGAAAACGGTGAGTATTTCAAAATTTCTAGTCAAAATGAAGGGTCAAGGAAACAGCCTCCAAACGTAATGAAACTTAAGATCGTCTGGCGCACCTTGGGTCTTCGCTTAGTTAAGAAACCTTCGATTTTCACTGGCTAATGTTTTTATGATGGTATGAGCGATGCCTATGTGACAGCTTGTGCTGACAGGATAGAAGAAGAAGAAGACCAAAACAAAAATTCAAATTTCATGACCTACGAATTTTTAAAAACCGATTAACTTTGAATTTACTAAGCAAAAGGAAGCCTGCGGTGTTTATCGAATCTCAATATTAATACTTGACTGACGTGACAAACTGTTTTAACACAAATCGGCAAAATATGTACTCATTTACCCCGAGGAAAACTTATCTTCCTTATTATCCAGGTTTTCTCCCCACATTTGGTCCTTCGCTTCTCCACATGTACGGGACATCGACTACGGGAACTTTAGCCACGACCGGTGAAGATGGACCTTACCACCGTGGAGCGATGCTTGTATCACTGCGGACTATAGTGCCTTACTATCAGCAGGGACTGAGGACTACCAGCGTGGAGCCAGTGGCGCCATTACAACCGGTAAAGTCACTTACCCCATCATTCGGACAAAAACTAGTTTAGGACCTTTCGTTACGGTGGTTTCATAAGATCATCATAAAAAGTATTGTAGGAATCTAGATATAGGGCGAGAATTTTTTTTTAATTAAATGGCATTTTTTTTTCTCTCTATATTTTACGATGGGTTTTACCATTGTGTAATAAATATCGCTACTTACTTTACGTAAAACTACTTAAGTTAACCTCCACCCGATTTTAATGCAATTTTTTATTATGTATTATCTTAGCATGTCCCATAGATAACCGTTACACTTACCAGTTAGCTGACAGGTCAAACGATCTATTAGTAACTTAAAAAAAAGAATTATAGACAGAGTCACGGTAAAAAGTTAGCTAGTAATAATAGAAAACTGCTGAGTGCCAACCCTGTCTCACCCAACAGACGAAATCAATAATCTCGCGGGGACGCCGAGCTCCGGTGAAGCTGGAGCGCATCTGTGTTTACGTGCTAAAACATTTACTTTTATTGAAAAGCTTTTAAAATATTCAAAAAGTTAAAGTTAACTAAATTTTAAAATACGAAATTTGATTTTGAATGCCTTAGAAATAAATAATATTGATGTACAACAATTTTAACCATATATTGACATCATTTAAATAATGCATTTCCGGATATCGTATCACGCTGACGTGTTCGGGCTGCAGCCAATCAGAGGCGAGGCGATTGCAGCAAACCTGGCGGGACGCGTTGGGTGTTTCAAGTTTTGCAATTTGTATGCAAATCCAGCTCTGATAGGTCAATAAATCACCGCGAAGTTTTGAATATGCCCTAGTAATAATTCATGGATTTACTGTCCGCACACGCGCAATCGGTCCCCTCGGTAGGTCGGTCCACCTATTGATTTATGATCAGGTCCCACGAAGTGTTTACAAGTAGGTACTTAATTGTTATTGTTTTAGTACAGGTATTCTATGTAACTTCTTACCAGCAATTATCATTGTACACTGGTCGATGAACATAAAACAAACATTGATGGATGATGAAATTCCATGAACCTGCATTTTGGAAATGAATTCGAGATAATAATTTAAAAGAATTAATTAATGTATTGTTCTTAATCAACCGTATTACCTAGTTAGTAAAGCGGCCTTCCTCTGTGTAGGTTTAGATATGTATATTTAGGATCTAAGACTTTTTGTGGTGAAGTTATCTTAACCCTGTCTTCGTAACTGAAAGTGTATGTGAAGAAATTACACCTTTGTTTTTTTTTTAATATGTGTAGGTTTACAACTTAACATTTAAACCTTCACTAACCCCTATTTTTTTTTGCATTGAACCAATGTATATTGAGGTTTTACTGGATCAATTATAATTAAACTTTTCTGGCCATATTCTTGACCCCCCGTATCAGTTCACGCGTCCATAGGTTTGAAACGAGGCTCACCAATGACTCATACTTCAATATTAATAAACTACGCTTTATTCAACACGACAGCGCTTTTTATTTGTTTTTTGCTGTTTCTTACCAGCTGCGATATTTCGTGGCCGCGACCCCTTTCGGGTTCGGTAGCCCGGTTTAATAACAAACAAATGTCGAGCCACTGCGTGCCCTTGACACTGAAAGAAAAGGGGTTGTGTGCTCGCCCTATAAAGGGAACGAGCGTGTTTAAGTAAAGATAATATGGGCCCAATTTTGCTGGGCTGCGTCCATTATTCAAAGAGGTTAAGCTGCGACTATATTTTAGGTGGATGATCGTTCTTTACATATCTGAACTGCTCAAAGCCTCGCTGAGCATCCAATTGTCATTTAATTAATGAATTCATTACCTACTAATAGTTACGGTGAGCTGAGAACAATATCAGATTAGGAGCCTGGTTGTGATGATGATGATGATGATAAAAGACAATGAAACAAATAAATTTACAAAATGTACATTGTATTCCTATATGGATATGAGAAAGCTGTTTTCACTCCATAGATTAATATTTAAAATATAAACAATAAGCTCTAATGTGTAGCTGTATTCGTTGTTATTATTTTCTCCTTGCACGAGACTACAGAGATTATAATTATTCCTTTATTCATTATACAAATCACATTTAAATTTAAATTTATAAAAAAAATACATTAGAGCCTCTGAAGATGTTGGTCAAGGCTCTTGGCTATTAAGTCATTAGCCGAAACAACTATTGACTCTATGACTGTTGAGTCCACGTCCCACATGTCGACAACCTCGTGTATCCAGTCAAGATTAATTTGTTTATCTTTCTCCTCGGCATTCATTGGGATGGTAGCATCAACAATAATAGTGCGGCACACTGACCGATATATCAACAGCAAATCTATATCAGGCTTATTATTATAATTATCGTATGTCTTCTCCTTGCACGGGATTACAAAGTCCTGGACGTTTGGAAGGCGTGCGTGGGGCCGAAGCCAACACGCAGAGGCACTTTAAGACACCTTTAATGAAACGTTATGGTGACATACCCAGCGATTATCGCTATATTGACTATAAAAATGCACCCAAGGACAATCCCTGGATTTGAAGGACTACTGTAGAACATGTGGAGAAAAACTACTTGGGCTATTGTGATGGGATGTGAGTGGACTGGGTTATGGGGAACTATAGAAATTTATGGCGCCTGCCGAAACAATGTACTTTGCACACGTAAAAATGGTAGACGGAGACTCGCCAACCCACTAACTGGGCCCCCACAAATAGTTGCTCGGGTCGTAACAGGAACGTGAGCGGCTGAAGGGTGAAGAATCTTCGCTGGACTTTAAACCTCAGATCACTTGCTCCCAGAGGGTCCAACATCACTGGCCCAATCGCCACTTACTCTCAGCATCCATCCTACGAGCAGAGCTATGCTCTAACGACTCCACTCTGGACGGACAATAAAGACAACTGCAAGGAGGAGGGAGCCCTATTCCTCCTCAGTGTTTACTCCAGCCAGCCAATGAAAGCAAGCCGGAGGTGAGGACTGGTGGATTTCTCCTGGAGCACTCAGGAGTACCGTGGGGTTGATACTTCTCGTCACCTCGCCTCGTCCGCGCGCTTATTATTATTATTATTGTACTGTCAGGTTTTTGTTTGTCATTTTGTATGCCATAGAAATGTAGATGCCAACAAGATTTATACAAATAAATAATTTGAATTTGACACAATTTCCAACCAAAAATAATTATGATGATAAAAATATTATGACTATAGTTATTTGAGTGAATTAATCTCGCTGAAACCACAGATGTTTTATAAAAAGTTTAAAAAACGTGTAACAAAAATCGGCCGTGAACAGGAATCGAACCTGCATTCTTCTGGTTTTGTAGACCAGTCGCTCTAGCTTGAGCTACCACAGCCACCGTTCGGTCTAACGAATTTTCCTTTCACGTTCACAAATGATGTAAAAAATTATATTGATCTAGGAACTAAGGAATGTTTTAGACACTACCTCGCATGCTGTCAGGTGAAGATGCAGTGTGTGGTGTTCCTTGTTTCCTTTCAACACTTTTCATGACTGACTGAGAGATGCTTAAGTATTAAGTTGAACTAATAATACCGTGAAATAATTTTTCAGGAGACGTTATGGCTAATGGAAGATTTCTGCATCTTTTGTCCGGTTCTTGAAGTCTCGATGCTAGATAGACGTGTTTCTGGAAAATTCTGTGGCATTGCTATTACTGTAGGCGAACTGCCCACTGATGATCAAGGGGATGAAGGTGAGTGTGTTAATTACTAACTTAATATTTACACTTTAGATCTTTGAAATATGCCCTTTGTCTTGCCTTGATTTACTAGATTGGAAACGTGTTGCGGGTTCGATGCTCGAAATTAAAGCAAGTGATTACTTACTTTGAAAAAAATACTTTATGTTTCCTATGAGTAAAATTAGTTGGTTTTAGTGTAAACCCTACTTCCCCTGGAGGGCCCGGTTCAATTTTCCACCCTGTATACAAAATATAACGTAATAAACCACACTGTGAAATAAGTATGTTACGAATTGGCTTTTGAATCGATTTTAGTCTTTATAATATATGTTTTTTTTTTCTTTAAAGTAATATATAGTAAATTACAGTTGTCGGCTCTTTTTGCCGTTAACAGTTGTGCTCATTAGTCTCACTTGTGAGACTGTGTTCGTTTGTAGATTTGTATTATGTCTAGACTGTGTTCGTTTGTAGTTTTGTATTATGTCTAGACTGTGAGTTTATCAATGTTTTTAAACAATATTTAAGATAGAATAAAATTTCAGTATTATGATTATAACTGGATATTCTGTTTGAGAGTGTACAATTAAAGTGCAATTAAAGAATTTAAATGTAGTATAGTACAGATAGATCACGAATTTGTGGGGAAATTACATTTATTTGTTTTGAATTTCATTGATATGAATATCATAAAATGGCTACGTCGTAAGAAATAATGTCTATACATTTGGTAACCCAACACTCCTTATTACTTTAGGAAACTTTTAAAATCTTTCTTCCTAGACTTTGATCCTCATTAGTGACACTATCGGATGGTGTAATAATACAGCGTGCGCTTTCTTTTTTCCAAAATCAGCGTGTTCAATTCCTGGCTAGGTATTATATTGGTATATTGGTATGTTGGTTTTTCAAAAATCCAATGATGCAGTTTTAATAATCATCAAAATCGGGCTCGAGACTTTTTTGAGTATTTTTTGCTATTCCTTATACTTACCACTTTAAAAATTCAGCCTGTATATAAATATATACTGGCATTACCGTAGACACCTGTAACGATTTTGATGAAATTTACAATATTGAGGCTGAAAAATCGAAATAGCAAGGTCTCATGTCCAAAAAAAATTTCCTCCGTTTTAATGTTGTTTCCTTTATTTCAGAGTTTGTTGCGATGATGGCGGAGATAAGTAAGTACTGTCATGGAATTATTAACTTAAACATTACATTTACATGGAGACAGAGAGAGTCTCTTTCTCTTTTTTAATCGCGAAATGATTATCGCCCTTCTCAGTGCAAATGTTTCGTCTCTTCATTTAAATGGCCATTTACTCGAACAGAGTTTCTCGTCTCCAAGGTACGAATATTCTAACATTCACGATTGTTGCCCTTCCACGTGAGTGACAATCGCCTTGCCATTGAATATTGTCTCCGTGTAAATTAGGGTTGCCAACCGTTTCTGTTTTCCCAGGACATGTCCTGCTTTTTGGAGTGTCCTGGAATGTCCTGAATAGTTATTAAGTAGCGTCCTGGGTTTTTAAAGTCTTCGTAAGGTCTTGTTTTATCATTCGCACGCCACGACTGCCTCAAAACTTGCGTTTAATCATCAGCGTTATTTTATAATTGAATCCTTCATTTCATTTCTTACATTACATAATTTAATTGAAGATCATTTTATAAAACATTGTAATTGCTATTCATTGAGTTTTATTGACACTGTTTTGTTATACTTTTTTTATACTGCGTCCTGTTTTTAAACCGAAATGTCCTGGAATTTCCACTTTAAAATCCTTTTTTTTTAATTTTGTGCTGGCAACCTTAATTTAAACGGAACTTAATCACTAATATTTTTAAGTTAATAATTATTTTATACATATATGTATACATAAATAAATAAATTCAACCCATTACTGTCCAACTGCTGGGCAAGGGTCTCTTCTCAGAACGAGAAGGGTTAGGCCTTAGTCCACCACGCTGGCCCGGTGCAGGTTGGCGGACTACACACACCGTCAAGAACTTTATGGAGCCCTCTCAGGTGTGCAGGTTTCCTCATGATGTTTTTCTTCACCGTAAACGCAAGTGATAATCAAATTCTGATCCGCACATGATTCCGAAAAGTCAGAGGTGCGGGCCGGGTTCGAACTCAAACCCTCCTGCATGGAAGGCAAGCGTTCAACCGCTAGGCTATCACTGCTAGTACGTATACATATATTTTTTTAATTGTAGTTTATTACAGTCTCTTGTGTTCGTGACCCATAGCCTATATTTTACAGAAGTCCGCAAGTAAAAGGTAGTCTCAATAGTATGCGAGACCAGTTTATACTGGTTTTGTTTTAACTAATTTGTGCCCTACTGTACTTTGAATGATATATACGTCTTCAATGTTGTGTACACCAGACCTAAGCCAGCAATGATCTACACCAAATTTTGTGCATTAATGTTAAATATACAATAAGGAGCAAGAATATGTACTTTTCGTAATTCATTAATGTAAAGGTTTTATTTTCTATTGCTGGATAAACCTCGTATAAGTTATTCCTCTGATAAACCCATAAAAGAACTGTTATAATTTCAAATTAACAGTCTTAACTTTTATCCGGACATGGGAAAATCGGACCGAAGTAATGAAATTTTAAATTATCAACCATATTTTTTTTACGTCTTTAACTTCGTGCAATGATCAGCTAATTTTGCCGAACACCGTACCTACATGTAGATAATAATGCTTCACTTAAAAACTATAATATTTAGTTCGTTTAGTTCAATTTAATTACAAATTCATTTGCTATTCAATAACACATCGCACCTACATTGCGAACGTGGCGCGGCTGCAAAAACAACAGTCGATTCTGCTGTCGCGTTGCTTTCGCAATCTATAGATGTTTTGTGCCCAAAAATAAGGTTGATAATCGTTTGAAACGAACTTTACAATATTATTGACAACAGGAACACGCAAGCTTTACTACACCGGTTCCATGGACGTGCTCAAGACTCGTCCCGTCCACGGCTATCTGGAGTTTGAGAATACCTTTCCTGTATTGCAACTTGCGACCAGGCTGCCTGACTTCAGGTTCAGGATGTATAGAAACAACATGGTGTATGGCATCGTTGTAGATTTGGTGAGTTTACTTTTCCTCGAAACAAAATACATCAGATTCTACTTTTCTGGTTTCTTTTTAAATTATTGGGTATCTTGGGTGGGTTAAGCAAACACAAATATTTACATACACATATACTCAGACCCAAAACAAATATTAGTCCGATGCAGGAATTAAACCTAATGACACATGCACGTGCACATTAAATATAAACCCTATATTGGATCAAAATATATTTGTCAGAAGTGGGATTCGAACCCACGCCCACAGAAGTGGACTGCGACCTGAACGCAGCGCCTTAGACCGCTCGGCCATCCTGACTTGTGTTTTATCTTAGTTATGAAAATCTAATAGGTACCTACTTTTACTGGCGCTAAGAAACAATAGGAAGATTTTTCCTGATTAACTATTACTTAAATTCATTTTATCTGTCTACAAAATCATGCCTTTCGGGTGCCTCTACTTTACATTGGAAATACCAGAAACTCGTTTATATATTACTATCTACTAACGCCATCTAGGATTGAACGGAAAAAATACATTAAAAAATACATAAGGCGTAATTTAAATAAAAATGCACGTAGAGCAATCACTCTCATTTCAAATCAGTCTATCAGATTTTCTTCATTACGATTTTATTATAATATATTGAGATTTCAATTAAAAGTAGGATATACATATTTGAAACCAACATTAATATACTCGGAGAAAAACTCGGGAAAGGCGGAGTTGGTATTGGCCGACCGCTTCAACACATAAAACTTTATATGTATATTAAAGCTACATAAAAAATATATCCACAGGAACAATCTTTAACAGAAGTGGAACGCCGTCTGAAAAACTCCGAGTACAATTCGCTAAGAGACCTAACAGACGATCTGAACAGAGCGACAGATGACGCCGCGGGTAACATTCTCAAGTATTTGGACATCATCCAGTACTCCAGTCCCGGCGGCAGTGCCGAGAAGACCATGATAAAGTATAGCACTGAGTTGGATAGCAAGCAGTTGGGATTGCAGAAGGAGGAAATTGTGAGTTTATTGCCTTCGTTTTGAATGGCTTCATTAATATATATAGGCAGCTAGATTATCATTCTACTAAGGAGTATCACTTCAAATACCCCATGGTTTTCGCGTATGATAACCCAAACCGACAATATAGAAGAAGAAGATTACGTATGTTTATTAGAACTTGCTTTGGAATTTGTGTTGTCTAGAAAATTCCCTGGTTCAAGAATAATTACAATAAAAACTATGAAAAAGTTCTATTTTATATGCCTAAAGAATTATTGTATTTCTATTTTATAAATAACAGCAAAGAATGAAGACAGAAGAAATACAAATAATTTTCCTTTTAACACTTTATCAGGAAAAAATCTACCAGCAAATAACAAAAAGAACGCAGAGATTCTCCTCAACCCTGAGCCTTATTCAAGCGATCACCAAATCTGATTCAACGACCAGTACGAAGAAAGATGTCAAGATGATGCTCGCGGAGACTAAAGCAATCGCTGAGAGTTTGAAGAATCTCATTTATACGGTAATGTATTGACATAATAACAATAATAAGTATGTAAATAATAATTCAGTTCTCTACTGGACATTGTCTAGATAAACTTAGTACTTAAAGGAGCTTGAATATGTCTAGGTCCATATATAACTCACTCTCCAAAATAAAATATCATTAGGTCTTTCCTAATGATAACATAATTACGGATAAGAATAAGACTTAGTACAAAAATATAATCAGGATACTTTCTTCAAAATTGACTTTTTGACATTCTATAAATTAAAGACAGCATTCGTCAGTTCTTAAGCTTCATTTCCTATAGTTTTTAAACTAAATTGCTAACTTGCTCTGCTGACACTACTTTTATCATCCGCTTGAGTTCATAACGTTTACAGGTAGAATAGAATGTGAATAAGTGACTAATGAAAACTGTTTTTGTAACTCAGATTCCCAGAATACAGGTTTGCCTAATTTGGGAACTGCCGAGTACCTATTTCATGTAAATCTTTATAATGTAAGAAATAAATACACTTTCATAACTTGTAGGTAATATAATCTGAAGTCCCAAATGGAAACGCCGACGCAATCTTCTACTTGACCTGTTAAAGAGTTGTTATCAACCTATTTGCTGAAACCTGTACTTATCAATAAGACTATTTATGATGTAATAGAATAGAATAAACTTTATTTCAAGTATCAGATTCATAGGGTCAATAACAGTATTATACTAGCAAAAATAATTATCTTTCAGACGTCCGAAGGTTGGCCCGACGTGGTGATATGGCTTCTCAACGGCGGTTCAAGAGTTGCATTTCACAAAATTTCGATAGCAGACATTGTATTCTCTGTGATCCCTGAACAGAACGGAAGAAACTGTGGACGTATACAAAGCGTCTACCTAAAGGTTTGAACAATTTATTGCATGTCTTTTAGGCACCGGATATATCATTGTTAGCCTACATCATCCCACTGCTGGGCAATAGCGTTCCTCTTTTTTAGTAGTATTGCACGGAAAAAGTCCAGCTGAGAAAGGATACCAGATTTTTTTCAGCACATCCTGGGCACTCGTCTTTCTATCATGACTACCTTCATCTGACATGATTAAAAATATAGTGTTTTATGACGTGCTGATTGTTATTCTATGTTCTAGAGTGTTACACAATAAAATATAGGTACTATTAGCGTCAGATACACAGGTGTATGAACAAAGCGAATCATCTTAGGCAGGTAATCATTATCTTTGGCTCAGCAAAATAATTGAAGACCGTGGTAATCATATTACCCGCTACAATCAACGTGGTCATATCATGGTTACAGGAAACAAAATTTAACCTTATAAAAATTAGCAGAAAATTATTATGATCGATTTTAACATCTATCTTTTGTTCTATAAGGCTTATTTAAACTTTTTCGAGCTCAGTTCTTCTCAGTAGAGCAATTGCCACTGCTATCTATCCTGTGCCTTAAGTTTGACCTCTTGTTACGACCCAACCCCTACTTTCACCTTGACTTGTTCTACTAAGCTTCGTGTAGGTCCTCCTCTGCCTACATTCGCTACGTGGATAGGGACGGTAGCGTCCAGCGGAGGTGAATCACGTGCGGGGTTCCACAGGGGTCGGTTCTGTGTTGTGGAATCTCGCCTATGACGCGGTCCTGCGTGTCGATCTCCCCGCCGGCGTCGGCATTGTCTGTTATGCCGACGACACCTTGGTGTTAGCCGGCGGTGATACCTGGGAAAGAACCATCCGACTTACCGGGCAAGCGGTGGCAACAGTCGTGGCTGAAATCCGCGCGCTGGGTCTGGAGATAGCGCCTCACAAAACCGAGGCGCTATGATTCCAGATACTGCCTCGCGGCAGGGAACCTCCCAGCTCGCGGATACGCGTTGGTGACGTATGGGTCGAGGTGGGCCGGTACATGAAGTACCTGGGACTTACCTTGGACAGTCGGTGGGGCTTCGAAGAGCACTTCGAATGCCTGGTCCCCCTAGTCGATAATAGGTGCAATGTACAGACTGCTGCCCAATCTCGGGAGGCCTCGGGAGGAAGTTCGCCACCTCTACGGGGGGATCGTGCGATCCGTGGTGCTGTACGGGGCGCCTGTATGGTAAGCTCGACTGTCAGGCGTCTGGCGTTGCAGGACGAAAATTAACGGTCTGCAGCGCAAAGTCGCTATTCGTCTACACGAGGATACCGAACAGTATCCTTCGAGGCGGCAGCTCTACTGGCGCGGTATGTGCCGTTCGACATCCAGGCGGATACAGACGCGAGGGTGTATCACCGGATCCGAGTTATCCGTCAGGACGGCGACACCGCGCCGGCTTCTGCGTTTGAGAGGCTAAAGCGGAAAGCATGTAGACAAGCGCTCGAATTGTGGTGCGAACGGCTTTTATGGCCACAGTGGGATTGGGAGAGAGCCGACCTCGCTCGACGGAGAAGGAGGCTCCGGGGAGCAACCGCCTCGGCGCGCAACACACCGTAAACCCTCGCCTAACACATCTTGGCAGGGGGCCTTAGGGGTCGCGAGCGCGCAGAGTGGGGACTTTACACGCTCTCGTCTATCGACCCCCGAGAAGACGGCGACGCGTGTCGCCCCCCGTGTCGCCGTGCACAGAAGCGAGGGTAACGCGGGGACCTCTGTACACAAACCATGGTGGGCTTCGGTGCGTTCTTCTAAGAGTTCCCGAGGCCCACCATATGGTGTCGAGGCGGACCACCGTGGTGAGTTTAGCCGGTAGAAGTCCGCGGCGTACTCCTCCGCCCGCCCCAAGCGGAGGATAGCCCATGATGGGTTCACATTACGCAAATCAAAAAAAGTTCTTCCTCAACCTCTCTTTTTTTTAAATATTTCCTTCTAAAGTTATCTTGGAAGAAGTGTATGTCATATTAAATGACCAATCATCTTTCCTCTCAAGAGAGGAATGATACATGTTTCAATTAAAACTTTCCGGAACCTTCCAGCCTCTAAAATGCCAGAAACACATGAACTCTATAGCAACGGGTTGCTGCTGCATCGCTGGGAAGGTCGAGCTGATCCTGTGGATGGGATTGTACCGACAGATCCATGCCTTCGAGAACTGTCTGCCTAAAGGATACAAATTGCGAGTCAAGGATTACGATATGTGTCTGAAGACTTCTACTATGGTGAGGGAAATTAATTTACTATAATGCCAATACTTTAGGTACCTACCACTCTTATTGAACCAGATCACCGAAGAATTTGATTAGTACTTGCATTAAAGGATAAGGAAGTCCTCGTGAAGAAAACTGGACCAGGTGGACGTCAAGAGCATAACCCTTTTAATGCTGAGAAGAAGGTGCCGAGCAGTATCCGTAACCCTTTGCTGGATGCAGTAAAAGTAGACAAAGAGTCAAATAAAAAATCAATTGCTTTAATGCGTTTAATATTTTCGAGTAATTTTGTTCAATAATTCTATTACATGCGAAGTATGTATATAATATTATAGTATGTCGCAAAAACTGCACGCTGGTTAAAAAATGCAACAATAAATTAATTTAATCAAAATGAATATGATGTTTTCAGATGTTGGAATGCCGTGTTTTCATATACAGAGCGAAACTGAACACTAGTTTCGATCGAAATAGTCAGGTTCATCCCTTTGTAAGAATCAATACCCTGAACGCAGTTAAGGAAACAAAGGTACGTAATGGAATCACGTTTTAAGAGATTTTGGCACTTACCAAATTTAATTTCAGGTTTAAAGTTCAGATTTCACGCACTTAAAATATGAAAAGATTTCAAACGCGCTTTGCATTTGTTATGTCGTGTTGTGACTCCTCTTTTTTTATTTATTGATGCAGTGTTAGCTGATAAAACCTTGTTGTCTTATGACGCATTCTTGCTCATATTCATTTGATTGGTTAATCCCGCGTCATGGTGAGGCGTTGTGGTCCCCACAAGAATTGGTGATTTGTCGGTCCCTTTACTATCTAATATTTTATACATTGAATATCCTACTCATAGCAGAATATCAAACGAATAAAATTATGATTAAATAAATTGTTAGTAGCGTATTACAGACCCTGTTACAGACTCCATGATGCTATGTACTAAGAATTCCTATACATCAAACCCCAATAACAGTGCCCGACCCAGGATCGAATCGAGGACCTCACACTTGGCAGTCGAGCTTGCGATCAAACCAAGTCTAAATAAATTGTTCTACATAATAATCGTAGAAACAAATGAATGCATATCTGGGTTGATTTGTTTTAGTATAGGGTTGCCATTCTGAAAACCAGGATTTGAAAGTGGAAATGCTAGGACATTTCGGTTTAAAAACAGGACGCAGTATAAGAAAACAGTGTCAATGAAACTCAATGAATAGTTATTACAATGTTTTATGAAATTATCTTCAATTAAATTATATAATATTATAAGAAATGAATAGAAGGATTAAATTATAAAATAACGCCGATGATTAAACAATATGATGGCAATAGTGGCGCGCAAATAATATAACACAGGATCTTACGAGTACTACGACTTTTTAAATAACCTAGGACGCTACTTAATAACTATCCAGGACAACCCAGGACACTCCAAAAAGCAGGACATGTCCTGGGTAAACACGACGGCTGGTACGCAATAAATAATTAAAAGCATCTACATACTACTCTACCAATCATAAAATTTGGTACGTACGGTCTTTGGTACAGGTAAAGGAATAAAATCTCGTGAGATATATTAAAATATAATGCGTAGATTCTTGATTGATATAATGCAATTAAGAACACAATCATCCTGTCGATTCTAGTACTAAGAATGTGTGTATACGTGGCCATACTTTTACAAGTTTTCAGCTAATAGAAATATTTGAACGGTGGAATGAGGATAGGAAAGGTCTTTTGTCTGCAATGGGACGATTGGGAGAAAAGTTAATATCTTTAAAATATGATTATAGATACAGCAGAGGACGTTGGCCCCTGTTTGGAACCAAGTGTTAAAGATTCACAAGCTGGTCTCCGCGACCCACGACCGAATTGCGAACAGTCCTCCTCTGGTCATGGTGGAGGTGCTCGACAGTGATCTTTCGGTGTGTATCTCATTTTATCAATCATCTGCCTAGCCTTTTACCAACTGCATTGGGGTCGGCTTCCAATCTAACCGGTTGCGGCTGAATATCAGTACTTTACACGGAGTGACCGCCACCTGACCTCCGCCAACCAATTACTGAGAGACACTGATGCTTTAAGGTTAGACTGGTTGTCAGACTTTTCGGGCTGCTGACACTCTTGATGACTGTATGGGTCTTCATATGATACCCGGGAATAGCTGTTTAACCTCGCAGTTCGACCAATCTGCGCGATAGCTGTATAGCTACGAGCCTCACGAAGAAATTGTATCAGATTGGTAATTTAATGCCCCTTCGGGCTAAGTAAATCTGACTCACCGCTAATTTAGACCAGCTTGACGAGGACTCCTTTGAAGTGACTGACTCCCGTTTACTGTTTATCAACATTTAAAATAATTATGCTGACTTGAGACTGGGTAGTACTTCACCACGATGGGGATGGTGGCACTAATATTGGGTCTACTTTGCGTCATTTGACGGATTAAATAATGCAAGGGGAAACAAAAGCACGGGATCGCAAAAATATTTGAAAATTGAGGGTTGTTTTCCTCAAGAGAGGGACAGCATAGTTTGATTTTAATAATAAATAATGCGTGTGCACCTCATTTAATAGATAATAAATTCTAAACGCTTTAACTGAGAAATCGGTACGTTGTAGCTATATTAACGTTTTTTGGCGTTTCAACCATCATTAGTTGAGTATTTGGAAGCTATCTTTAAGTCACATTCCAGTATAAACCGATGCGTCACAATAGTATTTTATGTGGAGGAATTACCATGTAATCCCACAATCAAGCTGCAGAGCAATATCAATTTCAATACGGTTAGGACATTTAAGCTTGCTTTGAACAACTAGTACTTAATTTATTTATATTTGTCTCCAGGGCCAGCCACTTAACATATCTTCCGAGACTCCCTTTTCGAGCTCTAGCTAATCCAAAAATTTTTTTGTTCATGGCTATCTTAGCTAAATCAGTTTCGTAGTATGGCTATAGGAGCCATTGAATAATTGACTAGCTTCTATATTTTACGTTCTGGATTTTTAGACAGAACCGTAAAGTATAAAAGATTGGTCAATTTTTGACTTATTCTCTGATTCCCGTCTAATTGTTATTTGTCACATATTCCAGGGCAAAAGCGAGCTGATAGGTCGATTCCAAGTCCAGCCTGTGGTGGATGATAGACAAGACTACGACTATGCACCTAAACTGCAGTGGTACGACATTCATAAAGGGGCGGAGTACGCTGGCCAGATACTCATGTCTGTACAACTGTTGCAGGTGAGGAAAATTTATTCGGCGGTTTGGCCTACTAGAGATAGGAATTTGACATAATTATCTAATTACAGTAAAACTATGTGGACATATCCAGTACATTTCATACTATGTATGGCCATAGATACCATTTCTATTGACTGTATCAGAAGCTTCATTTTATTTAGATGTACAAAAGTCATTTACGAACCATTTTTACATGAAGTAAAACAAGCGTTAAACAAGATTCCTGGCTGTTTGTGATTCTATCGTACGGTCCATTGCTATTTGGTTAAATAAAAGCAATAGTGTAGATGAGAATATATATATATATTTTTAATGATTTTGTTGTTTTTTGAAGATACCCGAAACTTTAATGAAAAATACAGTGTACACGCCGATCGAGGAGACTTATGTTGCGTCCGAAATTAAAGTCACAGACCCAGAAGCGGATGAGGCGGAGCAGTTGCCCTCCAGTCTTATTCCGAAGTCAACTACGTATAAGTGATTATTATTAACCAATTCTACTTAAAACATCACCATAATCAGTCGTATCTTTTTCATAACTATTCTTTCACGAGTAACGAAATCTGAGAATGTCTGGCGCTCACCCTGGGCAGTCAGCCTCGCTACTACCACTGCTGATTGGCTAATCTTTTCACTATGGCTTGAGCAATTCCCATGTGATAGGTCTCCCCTGTTGGTAGAGCTACAGCGATCTGACCTCAACTTGATCACAAGAATAATGTACCATTTGTAATGATTATTGCACCAGTTCGTAAATTATGTTTTTGAGGCTCGGACATGCGCAAAGTATAGTATATAGTAAATATAGTAATCGAAAACAACGTTTCGTGAGTATTAGAACTGACCAAACGTGGTCTCCGAGGCAGGGGGAAGCCACAATGTGTGTAAAGAATGGTAATGAAGTTTCCACCATTCAATATTATTAATAATGATTAATCTTATATACAATAGAACTGCCATGTTATCATTATTTATACTGTTATCCAGTTACTTGTCTTTGAAAATAACAAACAAAAGTATCTAAAAATTCTGAGTATTAATAGAACAAAGACCAATAACAAAACAACAGTTTCTCGCATTACAGGGTAGACATCTACTGGTGGGGGTTACGTGATGTCACAACCACCAGAAAGCCTTGCGTCGTCCTTGAAATAGATGAACTGACGATAAAGTCTGACGTGGTCTGCGACAAGAAGTCTAACTGCAACTTTCCTAACGGACGATCTTCGCAGACTTTCCAAGCTCCATTGAATGAGGTCTACTGCCCTCCTTTGAGCATCAGGCTGTATGACAGCAGCACTTTTGGAAGAACCCTCTTTTTGGGCACAAATATAGTCAAAAACCCTAATAAGTACATAGTGAGTTGGCTGCCTAAAGTCGAAAGGGAGGCGTCTTTGAGGACCGTATCTATTACAGCTTCTAACTTTTTTCAAGGTTTGTTTATTAATTTAGATATGCTAAAGCTAAATAATATAGGTTGTAGTAAAAAGCGAAACATTATCAAGATATTCAAAAGTTGATACTATAGATTATGTGTAGCGACTTGATCCAGTTAGATTGATTTTTATATTGAAAAATTATTGATCTATTTACATAGTCTCAAACAACAATTATTATTACAATTATTATTACACCTTCATCTCACATGCTAATAAATTAACGTTTTCATCATTGCAGTTAGTCAAATTCTTTACATAAAGAAAAGCTTCACGCCGACGATGGACGATTCAGGCAGCAAAACCTCATTGAGAAGCCTTAAGAAAACAAAGAGGCCTCGATGGAAGCGTCTCTTCAGTAGCAAAGAACCTGAAGAAGAAGAATACGTACTTCTTCCAATGTTCTCCAAAGAAAAGAACCAAATTAAAATGGTTAAAAATGGCCTAGAGAACCCTGAACAGAAAGATTGGTGGATGAGATATTTCTCTGCGCAAATGGTATGTATTATATACGTAGCTTAAGAAACTACAAAGTTTTTCCTTTCGTGCTTTTATTGTCTTTATTCTTTCAACTTTCGTACGTTATGTTTATCGCGTTGGGCCCTTGGATTGACGAGGAAATAGGAGCAAAACGAGAAACTCGTTTCCTTTGTTACAATAAACGTACACTAGGGCTTCTGATGTTAAGCAATATTTGCCAAGATTACGTTCCTAGTAGGATGGAGGCGCGATTAGGAATCTGTTATTCTTCTTTTGCCGCACGGAATACTGCAACACCACATTGTCGTCGCTTGGTATTTTTGGCTAACCCATTTACGAACTGTAGTGAACAATTAGCTACGACTTGCAATTGCAGTTGTTGCAGTTGTAGCAATACTTGTGGTTACCACGTAGAAACATCGATCAGTCTAAAGCTGCACTCAAAATGCAGCGAATAAGTCCACTTTCTGCACGCGGTGTGGATTCCTGTTGATTGTTTTAATAACAGTGTAAATTTTTTTATAAGTCTGATGGCATTATTTAATTTCATTGATTCTAGGAGGAACTAGATGACAATACAATCAATTCAGACAGAATCATGGTAAGCAAAGCAATTCTTTAGTTCGTAGGCAATGGCCAATGTTAAGACCAATCATTAGCACTAATATTTATCATTATCGCAAAATAAGAGCTTTACTCTTCTTTTTGTAGTGTATAAGTATTGAAAGTGTTGTATTTTATTTTACTGGTAATTTTTGAGGTTGGTAGGTCAGTATTGCTTCCTGGGTTCTTTCATTCTAACCAAATCAGTATTATCATTGCCAAGCCAAACACGTATTTTGTTCTGTAAAGTTTGGAGAAATAATTTCTATGTTTACGGATTTAAAACTTAGGGTTTAGTGTTCATACGACTTGATTGAGTTATATTTTAGGGTAGTAGTAGTATAATTTTGCCGATGTCAAAAGGGGTCTCAAATCATGAATTCATTAATTTATCAGAATGAATTCATGATTTGAATCAATTTAAAATTCAGTAATTTGCAGTGTACCTCGTCCATGAACGTAAACAAGACAAAATAAAAAGACCCAGGATTTCTATTTTTAAGATGTATTCATCGGAGTTAGAAAGCCAGCCAGAATTTTCCAAGTTCAAAGACTGGTGCTCCACCTTGAAGCTTTACAATGGCAAGAAGACGGGCATCCCGGAAAAAGATGAGCAGTTGTACTGCGGGTTTTTGAAAGCTGGCATCGCCATTTACAGGTGGCCTCCACCTGAGGACATTGTTGCTGTTAGCTGCCATGGAGTTGAGCTAGACAATGGGTAGGAATCGGAGCTATAACTTATAATAAAAATAGACAACGATTTTTCAAGTATTTCAGCTTTATCTTAACTGTTAATACTGTAATTATAATGGGATGAATACCTACTAGATGAAAACACCTATATGGGCATCCTTTGACTATTGTTAGTAAAATTGAGTATGAAACTTTAATTTGTCTTTTGAAAAGAGCGATGTCTTTCTATAAGATTTCTCCTGTTTCATTGAATTGAGGAGCCAACATTTAAAAATTCTAGATTACTAAATACACAACATAGAAAGTTAAGGGCGCGGTTACCGCAGTGGCCACAGGTTCGATTCCCCTACGGAACAAATATTTTGTACGATCTACCGATAGTTGTTTCGGGTCTGGGTGTGTATGCATGTAACCCGATTTATAAACTGTACTGTACTTTCGATACAAGTAACATCCTAGTATGGGGCTATATTTCGCCCGCGGCTTCGTCCGAGTGTATTACGATACCGTGCATTTTTTCGAGTCAAAAAGCAGCCTACAACCGTCTTCAAAAAATAGGCTATAAAGTAACAAAAATGATTTTTCAAATCGGTCTGGTAGTTCCAGAGATGAGCGCATCCAAACATACAATCTATTCAGCTTTATAATATTAGCATGGATAGCTACACCTTGTGGTGTTACCCGTGGTTTAAACTGACGCTGACCATCCTGCGGTAGCAGTGTCTTTTACATAGACATAAAAATTAGTCTACGTGTTAATCCAGGGTATAAGCTATCTCCATTCATAATTTCAACCAAATCCGTTCAATAGTTTTTGCGTGAGGTTGTATTGCAAACATCCTCAGAAACGACGGTACGGTTAGCGCAGTGGCTGAGTAATTAGCTTTCTACGCTAGGTGTCGCGGGATCGATTCCGGAACGGAATAAATATTTGTATGATCTACAGATAATTGTTTCGGGTCTGGGTGTGTGTGTATGTAACATGTATGTATGTTTTTAAACTGTACCCACGATACAGGAGAAATCCTAGTGTGGGGCAACGTTTTTAAAAAAGGAAAGAAAGCACTTTTTGCGTTTATAATATTAGTAGGCTACAAACATACAAAATATATTAATTTGTAAAGAAGCATTATAGCAAAATAGTACTTTATTTAACCTATCTTGAAGACAAAGAAAGTAGGTATTACAAAGTAATAGTATTTAATTACGGGCTAACGCTTGGAAACTTTCTTTTGTATTTATTGTAAAGATTATATTTAACAAACATTCTAGTTTCTTCAACGATTACCCAAACAACGAGCCATCGAAATACTTGGTCCGCGTATACATCGTCAAAGGAGTGAACCTGGTAGCCAAAGCGTTTACTGGCAAGTTGGACCCTTACGTTGCCATCAGCTGTGGTAACAAACACCTTGGAGACAGGAAGAGCTACGTAAAAAACACACTGAACCCTATTTTTGGAAAGTAAGTTGACTATGCACTTCATCATCATCATCATCATCATCAGCCAGAAGACGTCCACTGCTGAACGAAGGCCTCCTCCAAGGGAGGGATTTGCCGTAATCCCCACGCTTGGCACGCGGATTGGGGATCGCAGTGGCTCACCGATTAGTGAGAGGACGCTGCTGCCCATCCTCCGGTGTCTGGTCGCAGTTTTAGGACTTACTCGGGTCACCGGGTCACTATACATTTAGTCATATACAAATATATATATATATATATTTCATATACAATATACAAATTTAGTCCGTCAAAAATCAAAATATCGAACTAATGGTCATAACATAACATAGCGTCACGCCTGTATCCCCGCAGGGTTAAGCATAGGTGATAGTGCACCCACATTTCGCCGATACCGTTATGAAGTTCCATGTAATAGGGGGCGAGCCTATTGCCATTATGCGGGCACAGTCGCAATATCCGTGCTGCAACTGAGACTTCCATAAAGAAAACTTTGCCCGACCCGGGAATCGAACCCAGGACCTCACGCTCAACGGTCGCGCTTGCAACCAGTAGGCCAATGAGGCAATTAAACTAAAGTTTCTTCTGATAAATTCGGCAAATTACTGTCCCAGTCCCAATGCTAACAATGAGAATCTGCAATCGCTTTAATTTATTATTACTGCAAGCGAAGTATGAACTTTTCAACCTTTCTACTCAATATAACTATCACTATAAGTGAAAATATGTTAATATGTTTTCGTATTTTTACCTTTATTATGACGTATTCTCTTGTGATTAGCTTGTGATAATAACACAGCTGGGTGAAGGCAATCTGATGATTAAATTAATGATTACAGGATGTACGAATTTCGATGCACATTACCAGATGATTATCTTCTGACAGTATCTCTATACGATTACGACGCTGTGCCTCCAGATGAGCTGATAGGCTCTACAACCATTGACCTGGAGGACAGGATATTTTCAAAGCATAGAGCTAAAGTTGGATTGGCCACTGAATATAACGCGTGAGTAATTCTTTAACTCTTCATTTACCCAGTATTGATCAGGTTTAAAATGCGTGTGAGTAGAATCAAGCCTTTGCAAAATTGCTAGTTTCCGTCAAAGGTCTCTAACCTTTGTTGTGGGTCAATTTCACTTACTACTTTCACCATTATGTAATAAGATTTGTTGATATTCTTTTGTGAATTCTCTGAGAAAATACTTTTGTTTTAGAAAGCAAGCTTGTAAACCACACTGAGTTATTCATATACAAATCTCTATAGTAACTGTCAATTAGATGACTGGTAAACTAATATAAACGTTACGCGAATCGTTATTAATCCATGAATCCACAGTTAGACACGACACAGACTGACAAACAAAACTTATTCTATTATGTCTACCTTGCGTCAGTTGACGTCGTTAATTAAGCGGCCATTTTAATTTTTGTAAAGTAAATCATGGATTCATCAAAAACGACCTTTTTAAACCACCCAGACAATGTTTCCAGTAAAAAAATAATGCAAATCTAATTTCCAGGACTGGCGTTAACAAATGGCGTGATTGTCAGAAACCCTCCGTTATCCTAGAAGACCTCTGTTTTAAGAACCATTTGTCCCCACCTGTGTTTCCTGACAATAACACGGTGGTCGTCAATGGGGTTGAATATCGAGACAACGATAGCAATGGTGATAATTATAGTAGCATAAATTACCTAACACTTTGTAGAAATCAAAGTGCATTCAGTCAAGAAAGCTCGAGAGAGGCGAACAGTATTTTAGCCAGCGTTAGTACCAACGTGTGGAACTGTGCAGCCTGCTTTACTAAAACCTTGGTCGAGCTAGTTCTCTCGTATAATAACCAGTGGAGCTGAATATATGTTCTTTGCACCGATAACTCTATTTTTCTAAAAATCGCTTCATTTCTTTCTCAGGTAGAAGTTACAGATCAGCGTCAGATCGCAAAGAGAACATTTGTCTCAGCTTATTGCACAGTTGGCACACACTCCCCATCTGCGGATACCGTTTGGTGCCTGAGCACGTGGAGTGTAGAGGTCTGATGAATGCTGAAAAGAATGCGCTTGAACAGGTCAGTCGACAATGTAAAAGTATAACACGTATGCGCTGTTAAAAAATTGAGTCACAATTTTACAGCGTAGTTGCCACAGTGATTGAGCGATCGACTGCTGGATATTAATGCCGGGGTTCCTCAGGGGTCGGTACTCTCGGCAACATTGTTCTTGCTGCATATTAATGATCTGCTAAAACCCGGTACCTTTCGGTATGCAGATGACAGCACTGTTGCTGAGAGATACGTGCCCAACGCAAGTGCTGGTGGGTCGCAGATCCGGTCTCTCCGAGAAGCTATGGTTGTGCGCTTGAACTTGTCCTTACAGGCTGTCTCTGAATGGGGCGATGCCATTCTGGTCAAGTGCTGCTAAGACCCAGGCGTGTCTTTTTTCCGCTAAAAGGAGTCAATTCTACCCAGCTCCATCTTTTCGGGGTGTAACCGTGCCGATAACCGACCGGCTTGAGCTTCTTGGTGTCACGTTAACATCGACCCTCAATTTTGGCCCTTTCATAGAGGCAAGGGCTCAAGTGGCTGCTAAAAAGCTGGGAATCCTAGCAAGGGTGAGAAGGTACTTCACGCCGGAACAGCTGCTCAAATTTTATCAAGCGCAAGTTTGATCGTGTATGGAGTACTGTTCTCACCTTTGGGACGGATCTGCCAGATACCACCTTGAGGCCCTTGATTCGATTGAGAAAAGAGCCAAAAGGATCATTGGCAATGATAGACTCGTCGAGTCGAAGCTCCAAAGTCTTGAGCACCGACGCCGAGTTGCTGGCCTGTCGGTTTTCTATCGGTTGCATTTTCTATCGGTCGGAATTGCATAGTTTAATTCCGCCAAGTCCGTTCCATCATCGGACCACAAAAAGTACGGCGATGCGCCACCGGTACATGGTGGACATCCCACTCACACGCACAAAACGTTTTGGGAATACATTCATTGTGCGTACAGCAAAGGAGTGGAATTCCCTGCCAGAGTCTGTGTTTCCTGTTAGCTACAACCTGGGAGTATTTAAGTCAAGAGTGAATAGGTTACTTCTAGGTAAGCGTGCTACATCTTCGACTACATCATCGCTTACCATCAGGTGAGATAGTGGTCAAACGAGTGCCTATCAAAAAAAAAAAAGATTGTTGTTCCGAGTATGGGCGTTAGTTCACATGAATATTTGTGTTTAAAATACGTACCCACGATACGGGAATTACCTACTGCTAGTGTAAAAAGAATGAATTTTGTATAAAGAATCGTAGTCAAAACGATAAAAAAAAAGAAATGCGTAGTACGCGTCGCTTTCTTTCGCGTACAAGGTGCCTAAGTTTTTTCTCACTCATTGGAATAACGATGTTCTAGGCAACATGATGTGTGCGAATTATCTGGCGTATAACATGTTACAAAGATAGAATTACTGTACAAAACTTTTTCGCCTTTCAGGGTAAACTCCAAATGTGGGTAGATATCTTCCCCCTTGACGCTGACATCTACATACCGCCTGCAGTGGATATTACCCCTAAAAAGTTGGAGGACTATGAGCTTCGTGTGATTGTGTGGGACGTTCAGGGAATAAAGCTCGATGATAACGGGAAGAAAGTCTCAGATATCTATGTTAGAGCGTAAGTATGAATATTGCTTTATTGAATAATTGTAAATACGTACTTATTTGTCAAATGACTGGCCAAACTTACTTAGCCTTACTTAGGCTTAATTTAAGTAAAAAGGTTGCAAGTGTTATCATAATGTGCCATCACGCCTGTATTACCCGAAAAGTCAGGCAGGGGTGTACTATTGTACACCTGATACCGTTACTGGGTCCCATGTACACAATAATTCACTAATTACTTTTACTAAAAAAATACCAAACGTATAGAAAGAAATTCAAACCAACTGTGTACGCTAAAACCAAAAACCAAATACGGCAAAAGGAATATAAGGTATGAAGGCGTGCAATTGTATAATGCTCTTGCGATCGAAATCAGGAACGCATCTTCTATATATATATTTAAAGCTAGACTTAGATCGTACCTTGCGGGGAATGAAATGTTCTTTAAACCAATATTCAGGAAATTTTCTCTTCACTCGGGAACTCTTAGAAGACCGCACACCACGGTACCATGCCGAACGGCACTTCTTGTGCACGTCCCGGGGGAGACTGTAGAGACGTCACTCCGTTAACCTCGCTGGGTGCAGTGTGCACGGCGACATGGGACCACACCGTGTCGCCGTCTTCTCGGAGGTCGCTAGACGGGATCGGCCCTCTTCCGATCCCGCTCAGCGGCCTCCTTCTGGAGCATGAGTGCTTCACAGAAGGAGACCACTGCCCTCCAGTTTTCCGATTCTGTCAGCATAGCCGATACTATGGCTGGCAGAGAGATCTTGCCCGATCTGGTCTACCAGAAGAATACTGTCTTCCTACTGCGAAAGTTCGTTTTCACAAAAATAACCCTCCTACTCATATCCATAATACACTGACATTTTCCATATCGAGGAACAGGTTAGATCGTATGATCATGTAACACAAGATTAAATTATCCTTTAAATAAGTCCAGTTTTCTAGTGATGTTTATGGACTACTGTCTCTGAATTACTTGTTTCTCTGACAGCTGGATAGACACAATAGAACAGGCACAGTACACGAACGTTCACTATAGCAGCGCCACTGGTGAGGGTAGCTTTAACTGGCGAATGATATTCCACTTCCAATACCATAATGCAGAAAAGAAGGTATTTAGTTAATTTACATAATATGTAGGTTAATATATCGTTTTGAAGCGAGCCTACCGCAGTCTACTACCACATGTAGTCATCAGTGATTATGCATCATGCTATCACTGTTTTTTTTTTAGAAGTCCTGTAGACAGTCAAGTGATCACCAGCAACACAGTGATAAATCTCCGACAGTAGGTAGCCTGGAGCAAAATCGTAGGTGCATTTACAAACAGACATATTCACATAGAAACACACCTAGACCCGGAACAAAATTTTGATCCGTGCGGGAATAGAACGCGCGACACGTAGCGCAGCTGTCGTAACAAACAAATTTTGATGAACATTTTAAAGTTTAATTCCGACTCTAACTGTTGTGTCCCTGATCAGTGGGCCGTCTACTGGAGCCATTCTATGATAACTACTATAGCCATACCATCATGGCCCACCACTGGTTACTAGTACATGTACGAGTAGTATCTTTATACTACATGTATAGTCGCGAACTTTAATTTGATACCCATTCAGGATAGTATAAAAAGCCTATATAATATAATATAACTAAAATAAATTAGTAACGTTGGTATTGACAACGCCTTGTACACTGACGTTACTAAGAGAAACTGCTCTCAGATATGTAGATATATAACCCGACCCGACTTTACTGCATTGAGTGTTCTTAAAAAATATCTATGGATAGGGTCCCATATTAAAGTTTGCGACTGAAACAGTTGACAACGGTAGGCTCGCTTTAAACGATTTTTGAATTATGTGAACTGTAGTAAAAGTGCGATTTTTATGAGAGATTATTACTTAAGTAACGTCACATAGGAAGACTCCGAAACATTAATTCTATATAACCATCAGGCCATAACCTTGCAAGTTCTCCCCATAGCTCGGACAAGAGGATTGTTAGCCACGATGCGAATTCGCTCCTTTGTCAATTATAAATATTGTTTTGTTGCAAGTATGTGAAAAATTGCTTTTCGTTTTAACAGTTGGTAAGAAAAGAAAAAGGCCCATTTACCGAAGTCGAAGAGCACATGCCTCCGATATTGGTGGTGCAAGTATTGGACAGCGACGCTGCTTCCCAGGATGACTTTTTGGGTACGTAGGTAGTAACATGAGAAGCACACTCGATAAGAGGCTCGCTGGGAGGATGAGGTGGATCGAAAGCCTGATACAGCAGGTGGTTATCCTCGACATGGCACGCATAGTGAGGAGATTCGATTCCTCTCTACAGACCTAAGTGTTGGTGACTTGGACCCTGTTCTCGATGCTAGTGGACTACTATTTTCATATTTTTTTATGTAGCCTAGGGATTTTACCGTATTAATCACTAAGTGGTTACCTAGTGGTTCAACGCTTGCCTTCCATGCAAGGGGATCTGAGTTCAAACCCGACCGGCACCCCTGACTTTTCGGAATCATGTGCGTATCAGAAGGTGAAGGAAAACATCGTAAGGAAACCTGCACACCTGAGAGGGCTCCGCCAACCTGCACTGGGCCAGCGATGTGCATTAAAACCTAAATTTTCACATTCTGAGAAAAGGGCGCTTGCCCACAAATGGGACAGTAATGGGCTAAATTTATTTATTTATTTACTCAATAAAATACAATCCACGCCCGGCATTTGGAAAAATCTTGCCGAAATAATAATTGTATAAATCTTATTCATCATTGCATATCATATATTTGCATGCGTATCTAAGTGTCGGTCAAAAAGTTATTATGTATTTATGTTCGAAATTCTTGGTAGGAAACCACAAATCAGAATTTTACCCGGTCGATGGCAGTGCATCTCTGCCTAGCTCATCAAGCATACATAAATGTGATGGAAAGATATGTTTACCTTAGTGTTAATAATATTTTTACAGCATCGCTATCGTTCAATCTGAACTCAATGCCAAAAGGAGTGAAACAAGCCGCCAAATGTAAGATGGAGGAAATGGAAAAGTACAAGAAGATCAACTTGTTCACAACCATGTCGGTCAGAGCTTGGTATCCGCTGGTGTACACCAACCGTAATACTTGCATGAATTCACCTGCCGTGAGTAAATCTAATCTCAATATACGGTTAAAAAGACAAGAACATATATGAACTCAAAAATTTAATCAATGTCAATAATTACTCATTCCAGGGTGTAATAGATTTAGAGATGACTCTGTTGCCGAAAGAAAAGGCGATATTGATGCCAGTTGGACTCGGGAGAGAACCACCATCAGCTTTGCCAGAGCCCGCGTGTGTGTTTGTCTATGTACTTACATAGTTACCTAGTATTCAAATGAGGATCATAGTACTATTATCGTCTCATTAAATATGAGTGAAAGTAAAATAGCAAATGGCTTTCAGTGTCAAGTCACAAAATCACGAACCCTCCGTGCCTTGGAAAACACGATAAGTAGTTGTTCCCAGTTGCCATAAAATTACTATGATACTCATTAAGGTTGTCAATAAACTTAACAATCTGACGATCGGTGTAACTTTATGGTACATATCAGTGATTTCTAGTATTTATGGTAGGTAGCGGAGGGCAGATGGCAGTTGCTTTTATAAAATACTAAGTATGCTGCCGATCTCTAGATGGGAAATGTTCACTAATACTGCTGCGGAGGGCCTTTTCACTGACACTGTTAGGTACCTGTAGTTGCGCAAGATTCGACAAAATTTGTCACTATTTTGAGGCAATCGTTGCCTTTTCTTGTTTTATTTATCTTGTCTTGTGCTTACATGAAGTGTTTATTCCGCAGTGTCTTAAGAGTGTCGTTTAGCTGCCGGCTTCTGACAAAATTGTCTTGAAATACGCACAAAATAGGTGTTTAGGCGTTAACGTTTCCCATATCTATGTCTTAACGAAATAATTTGATTTTTATCTTTATCATTTTTTCAGATTATAAACTAGGCGAACAGGTTGTTTTTTTTTTTCCAAAATTTTGACTAATTTAATAATTATCACGAGATAAGTACAAGGAAGATATTTAGTTAAAAGAGCATTTTGAGGATTAATTATTTCTCAATCTACAAACAATAACAAAAAACAAAAACGTGACAACCTAGTTTTTATTTGTGTCTATAACATAAAAAATCAGCACATGTTTAGAGGGGTAAAAACGTTAACGCATTTTGTATGAAAACTTTTAGCTAAACCATCGTCTTAAGTTATACCTTCATTATTCGTAGAGGTGGCTAGCAGTAGCTTTAGTTCGACAGATATGATGTGAGGCAACAGTAAGTTCAACTATAGTGCACTTTCCTATGTTCCAAGTAGAAGCCTAACTATTGTATTTGCATAGGCGCACGGATACTTCGAGTCCATTGAAGTTCGTCAAGAGTTTGAAGTTCAGCTGGCGGAAGGAACACACATTAATGACATTTACTGCCATTATAATAGGACTGGGTTTGCTCGCCTATTACCTAGAAATACCACAAACTCTACTTGACAATCTTTGAAGGTAAATATTTCCTTTAAGCACAAGAACTAATTTTAACCAAAGCGTAAATTTTTGTTTATTTTGTTTCTATGAAATCTAATGGTGAAGTCCTGGGTTAGATTCTGTGAAGTGATGTTTCCCATATGAAGGAAGCTTACCAGTATGACATGTTAGCCTTACTAGCCTTACATGGCTTGAGTAACTGGATTTCTGATTTCTTGAGCAAACGGTTCATTCGAGTGGTGATCGATGGATGCTCGTCTGACCAATTGGCTATTAGAGCCGGGGTACCTCAGGGCTCAGTTCTTTCCGCAACTTTGTTTCAGTTGCATATCAATGATCTGCTTAAACCCGGTGTATTTGGATATGCAGACAGTAGACAGATATCTCTCCACAACTGCGTCAGCACGGTTAGTCATATCTGTCTACTGCTCGAGCTAGTAGTAAGGATATACGATATCAAAGAGAGGCCATGATAGAGCGCATCAACCTAACACTCAAGGCGGTCTCCGAATGGGGCGGTGCCAACCTTGTTAGATTCAATGCCTCTCTAAAACTCAGGCGTGTCTATTCACTGCAAAAAGGAGTCTTTTCGCCTTTACTCCTACTATTCGAGATGAATCCATTGAGATGTCCGACCAGTTTGAGCTCCTTGGCGTACATTTAAAATCTAATCTCAATTTCGGGAAATATTTAGATTCCAAGTCCAAAATTGCTGCTAAAAATATTGGAATCCTCTCAAAGGTGAGACGTTATTTCACACCGGCACAGTTTCTAGCGTTGTACCAAGCCCAAGTCCGGTCTTGTATGGAATACTAGTCTCACTTATGGGACGGATCAGCCCGCTACCAACTGGATGCTTTGGATTTTATTGACCGACGTGCCAGGAGACATAAAGGTGACGAGAAATTTGTGGTAAACAAGCTCCAAAGCCAAGAAAATCGCCGTAAAGTGGCTTGTCTATCTGTTTTCTTTAGGATTAATTTCGGAGAGGGTGCCTAGGAACTTCACGACCTCATACCACCTTCTCCATTCCACCATCGCATGTTATATTTATTTTCCCTTTTCAGTGGCGAGTTCGCGTTCTCGTATGAAAACAACATCGGAGGATTTATCATCAAGTACTTCATATTAGTTTGGCAGTTTTTTGTAAGCAGTATACATAAGTTTCAAGATATTATTAGGTACAATTTTACAGTAATTTAGATATTTATTGTAGGACTTTGTGGACTGAAATATTAGTAGATTTTGTAATTTTGTTTTTGCTGGAATAAATACATACTTTGTGGGTAACTTTTTTTCTTGTTTACCTTTATGTACAGACTTACGCGAGTATGACTTTTAATTTTACAAACAGGTACGAAAATAGCGTAGTGGTTTGAGTTCGAACCCGAACCGTACCTCTGATGACTTCTTTGACAGGGAAAACATCGTGAAGAGACGTCCATAATCGTAGGAAATCCACTTTTATTAAGGATATTTGTCAATTGTAGACCCAGTCTCATGAATTTCGTCAGTCAACAAAGTAAAGGTAAGTACATTAGAGGCAAAGAGAGAATGGGATCGACGGCTGTTTGTTCTTAAAAAAATGGGGAACAATACTTGCCCGGGAACTATGTATTGTACATACCCAACTGGTTTCTTATGTACAGTCGGTGCCCTACATCACCAGACCTCTCTAGTATTTATCATTTAATGTTTAGGGTCTGTCACTTAATGTAGGGCACCAACTGTACAATCGACTAATCGGAATCATGAGCCACCATAAGCTTAGGTACTTTTTTTTGCAGACAATATAATACAATTAGGTCTTATTTTGCATAAACAGATATTTCTAGGGCATTTATTATCAATTCTATTAGACAGTGACAGTCATTGACAGTTATTTTACCAATAGGTATCTGTGTCTCCCTATTATGCCAACTTCAACTTGAATTATTGTAGGAAAAAATTAAAATCAGAAAACTCACGAAAGATCCCGCTTTTTTATCTAGCCTCGGTTCCATGGAAAAAGAGCATGGTTAGCCTTTGTTGACATCACAGAAATTTCCTAGGCAGTCACATATCTCCGGATTTCCATGAAAAAAATAAATTGATTCTTATCATAAACTAGGATGCAATATGTCGTTGAAAATCCATTTCCTGCATTCCCATTTGAGTTTCTTTCCGGAAATTATGAGTTTAGTAAGCGATGAACACGGAGAACGTTTTCATCAAGAAATGGCAGAGCTAGAGAAGCGTTATCAAGGTAGATGGGAACTAGCCATGCTTGTATACTACTTTTGGGGCTTCCAGAGGGATACTGCAACTACTGACTACAAGATGAAAGACAATCGCTTGAAAAATATATGTATTTTTAATAAAAAATAATGATTTTTGTCCCTAATTCATGTAATTTAAATAAAAATCAATTATTGCTTTTTACTACGAAATCTGACGTGATATTACAGTTTTATATATAAACCTCAATTGACTTAAAGGTGAGGAATCATAATTACATATGTAGTAGCCCAGTGAAAAAAACATTTTTATTTTGTTTTTCGTCCGGTCTTAATGTCAATCATGATTATCTAACAGTATCTACATTTTTTTTAAAACAGAGTGTAAATAACTTTTAAAAACAAAGGTCAAGGTCAAGATACACATTTTCTATAACATTTAAAATGTCGTACGTGCAGTGACTTGTAAGCATGCTAATAAGAAATAAAAATTACTGTTTTTAGCTGTACCAGATCAAGTTGTTCTTTATGGTCGACACACTTACCCCATTAGCATACAATTATACAGATTCATTAAGTTTTGAGATGTAGTGTATCCTGAATCTAAAAACTAATCCCTACATCAGAATTTTGAACTGCGTAAAGTGGTGAATTAATAGGATATCTTTATTTCCTAAGATCTTCAATGTTTGGATAAATTAAGCTTATATGGAGTTCTTTGCCTTGCGGCAATTGCTCTCCACGTATAATAAACATTCCAAAAGAGGACCTTAAATACTTACGTAAAAAATATGATAATTCGATATATTTTGTATATTCTTACACAAAATAGTAATGGATTATTTCATTTCGATCACAAAAAGAGAAACAAGTTTAATGAAACGTAGTGACTGACCTCTATAGTACAAATTACGCAACAGAGGGTTGTGCAGAGTTTTTTATTTAACTAACTAGGTGGCGTTGGGATCGAATTGAATGGCGATATGGTTTCGTTACCGCGATTTAACCAAGCCAGGACAGCTTTTGTTTACGATATTCAAAGTTTGGAAAAATCAAATAATTTTTACTAAGTCCATACACTACTTGTGTCCCTGGACATAATAAACACTAATATTTAAAGAAATGGTGCCGCCCGGCAACTTCGGCTCAGTTCATGATGACCGGTGAACAGTGTTACCCATAGACTTAGAATTTCGCTTATGTTACCATACCAACCCTATAGTTTTCACTGTAGAATCACAGTTCTTAGTTTAGTACCTCAAATCCATCCATTTTTCCTTAGAGCACACCAATGCCATCTGTTAATGTCATCCTGTCCGTCATATGGTCCATCCGCAGTCAAATTCTTGCCCATAACTCTCAGAAGTAGGTACTTAATTAAATTCAATAGATGTTTAAATGTATGGGTTTAATTTTGTCGGAAAATTTCATTTTTATAACACACTAGCGAACCGCCCCGGCTTCGCAGGGGTTATTTTTTTTTTATTGAGATTTTCATACATATATACCATCCAAATTTCCAACTAACCGGCGGATTTTCAAAAAAACCTTAATTCTAACCTTCTCTTGACAATTACCAACACAACAAAAAAATAATTTACTAAATAGGTTCAGTCGTTCTGAAGTTATGCGCTGACATACATTTTTGGCAATTGATTTTTATTTATATAATACATATATTATCTCGTTGAAATTTTCTTCATTAATTGTAAAGTATGATTTATATTGTAAAATCGATTAATTTTGCAAGTTTGTACATTCTTAGTCGTAACTTAAAAAACGAAATAAACAAAAACTGTAGATCTGGATTTATTTATTTTACATTTACAGTTTTTTTTACGGTCCTATGTAGTTTTACTGTGCGACAGGGTTTGCAACACTGACAGTGGGGACTTTATTTATTTAGTTACTGTTAGAATGTATTTAATACGTTACGTATACGTTGTTGAGGAGATTTACCTGCTTACTAACCAAAATACTTCGTCGCCGATTTGCTAAAATCTTGTTTCTATTTGAAAAGAATCTTATTGCTGTAACTGAATAATTTTAGATGGCTCCGTTGAAGACCCAGAACTGACGTATATTTGGTTGGTTATATCACTTTACTCGTTGTGATCGAAGTACACCGTATGGCGATGTAATGCTTCTGACTTAATCAAGTATTCCGATGACACGACGACAAGATCTTGAGGTTTCAGTGGTGAAGACCTATGGGTCACATTCAACTTTCACGGCCGTTTTATATTTGTGTGTTGTGTATGCCACCTCTAATGACTTGACCGGCCGGATTTCGTAGCCTTATATATTCATTCCCATACATTTTGGGAGTATTTTCCTATCGTTACTGAATATCAACTAGATCTTCTCGAGGCTTCCGGTACGGCGCGTAGAATAAATGCAGCATAAATTGATTTTTTTATGTCTGTCGTATGAAACGAGCTATAAGTACCTACTGTATTATGCACTCCAGAAGAAGACCACTTTGAAGATACGTAAGAAATAAGATAAAATGATTTATTTGTGTTTCCATAATACTCAAAATATAATCTTTTTTATCTTATTTTTATCACGAAAGAGAAACAAGTTTAATAAAATGTAGTCACCGACCTCTATAGTAGGTACAAATTAAGCATCATAGAGGTTGCACAGAGTTCTCTTTTTAAATAACTAGGCGGCGTTGGGATCGAACTGAATGGCGATATGGTTCGTTACCGCGATTTAACTAAAGGTCGGTTAAACTAAGGACTGGTATTCAGTCTAAAAAAATAAAATAAAAAAAAAAACCTATTTTTTTTCAGAGTCCATAAACTGTTTGATTCCCTGGACTAATGGACTTAATAAATATTATAAAATTGATATAGACTTGCATCTCACTCTATGAGATTATAATACTTCAGTCGCAAGCGAATGTGACCGTGAAATATTTGCACGGCAAATTGAACTCTAGTGCCTGTAATGTTAGGAACACAGTCGCTTATTCGCTTTAGTATAAAAATTTAGTGTTAGGTTGTGTTGTTTACGTTTTAGCTGGTTGACGTGATAACCTTGTGGTTCAACGCTTTAGGGTCCGTCACTCACCTCTGTCTTTTCAGGACCAAGTGCGAATCAGAATTTCATTATCACCTGCAGATATAAGAGGGCGGCTCCATAAAGTCCTCGATATATGTTCGTGTCCAATACACATAGGTAGTGTTTTTTACATGTTTTTTCGTCACTCACTTTGGATTTTGAAGTTGAATCTCAACTTATGTTACAAAACCTATGCTAGTCAAAAGCGCAATTTTAATCACATATCTGAGGCAAAGTGTGTAAGAGAGCCCTTATAAATATTAATATCTTTGTATCAGTTATGACTTGGCTCGTAGTATACACCAAAAAAAGTATTTGAAGAAAAGTACAGTAAGTAAGTAAAATAAAAATATAAATAATAGATGTTATGATCAAATTGAATGGCGGTATGGTTCCGTTCACAGATTTTATTTTGTCACTCTCAGCTCTCTGAATAACATAAAATAAACATAACACAGCAGCACGCCTGTATTCCACGAAGGGTAAGGCGGAGGTGTACTATTGTACACCCACATTTCGCCGATGCTGTGTATTGAGTCCCATGTAGGGGACGAGCCTATTACCAACCAGCGGGCATAGATCCAGACTCCGTGCTGCTACTGAGAATTTCCATACAGAAAGAGCCAATAACAATTTGCCCGACCCAGGAATCGAACCTAGGACCTCACGCTCAGCTGTCGCGCTTGCGACCACTAGACCAATGAGGTAGCTCACTGAAATACTGAAATATTCAGAGCTATATTATTATTTCTGTACTACTTAAGCTTAGGTGTAAATACTTACTAATATTCTGTGTAACGCACTTACTACCCTCTCAATCTGGGAAACCAGGCGTTCGAAACACTCTTAGAAGCCCCAATGACTATCCAAAGAGAGTTCCAAGTCCTGGTCCACCTCAATTTGTGGGTTATTCTTGCCTCGCGGGAATTTGTTGAACTTTAGTGCCTCAGTTTTGTAAGGCGCTATCTGCAGACTCAGTTCGCGGATTTCAGCCACGACCTCTATATATAGCGTTTACAGCGAATACTGTTTGCCACTCCGTTCGTCTCCCTCAGCGAAGGAAATATTAGGAGAGCCATACTATCCCACATACGATAAATAATTAGAGGCAAGCCATTTTCCAAAAGAACGAAAGGAAGCTCAATATCCCCACCACCCCAATAAATTTACCCTCGAAGCACCCTGTACCTCTGAACCAGCGAAAGTAATCAGGGACGTTGAAGGGTTCAGCCACCATCGCGAAGGACTACGCGGCTACTTTTTACTGTCAAAGGTTCTGGGCACTTTGGCAATGATTCAGGTTGCTCTATAGCAGCCATACTCAACCTTTTTATTATAAGGGCCACAAAAACGTTTCAGTTATGGTGGCTATGGTGCCGCGGGCCACAACATAAAATTTTGGTGTTAATAAAAAACTTAATTTAAATATAATTGAAAAGATGAAGTGTTCACAGTTCATCTGACTGTATGATCTTATATAATGTGAGGTTATCATGCAGCCATATGCGATCTTAACAAAGTTTTGAAAGAGCTTTATATTTAATGAGATTTCTGAATCCTTATATCACTCACTACAACGCAATGCGCGGTAGGGTTATTTAGGTACCTATTTTACACCGCGTGCTCTCATTTTCTCTGGATCTGTGCGAAAATTAAAGTGGTGAACAACTGAACCACTATGCCAGGTGGGCCACTCACAAAAGCTCGGCGGGCCGCATGCGGCCCGAGGGCTGCAGGTTGAGTATAGCTGCTCTATAGGATCAATCATCTATCAATAAAGGCTTAAATTAATTATGTTTTTATTGAATTACGTTTCCCTTTACTAAGAAAATCAACGAGAGTAAAATTAGATTGGTTAAGTTCACCGTCACTGTGTCACCTACGCTGTGTCTAATGCGTAGGTAGTGTTATCTCTTATTTTGTTAGTATAACAACATTACACGAACACACCAGAAGTACAGTGAAATTTCAGAATCAGCTTACGGAAAAGTTACACTACCATAGTGAAGATGGCGCTATTTACAATTTTCCAAGGATACTAAAATATAAATAGTGAAGTCTTATAATTAAATATAAAGAATCACTGTCTTAATGACTATTAGACGTACATATATTAACGATAAACCGATGTTCATGTGTATACATTCAACAAAAAATCGAAAGGATTTGTTTAATAATTGCTAACTAGTAAGAAACCATCAGAAAAAAAAACAAAAATATCTGCCTATATAATAGCAACAAATTTTTAAAGTTAATCTATTTAGAACTTTGAATGTAGTAATAGTTAGCTTTTGCGAAACCACCTATAAAATATAAGTACTCAAAACATGAACGAACTACGTGATAAAATAACAATCAATACATTTTTCAGATTCAAAATGCGAAAGCTCATGCCTGATTTGGGTGAATTCCACATCCGTCCACTAAGAAACCTTTGAAAAGTTTTGTCCATCGCAGGGCGCATCACGCATGCCTACTCAGGAGAGGTGTGGGGCCGCCCATTCGGTACACATTCTCGCGATGACCATAATATCCGCGGCCGCGTACCGTCGCCTATTCGAACGCACGCAACATTTTTAAAACTTTAAATATATAAAAAAAGTTGCATAATACGCGCATACCGGTGTAGGATTTGTGAATTCGCGGTAAGTTTTGATTTTTTTATCTGTCGTGTTACTTATTTGCTTTGAAGTTTTATTCGTGAAAAAAGGAGCTGTGTAGAAATTAACACTTTACTTAATTAGTATTTGTTTTTTATTTATTTATTTTTATAAGGAGTAATTTCGTGTTTGTAATACTATACTAGTAACATTTATTTTTTTCTATATAAAATAAAAAAGTGTACACCTCCATACAAGTCATTAATGCATTTTAGGAGTGCAAATTAAAATCCTATAAACAACAATTGGGTGCATCTTTTCAAATAATAATTATGAATTATACACAGAAACGAAAGTTAAATAACACTCCCCATTTTTTTCATGATTAGAAATATATATATATAAATACGGTTTAGTTACTTGATAAACAACTGCTTAGATTGCCTGAGCTTCTTAAATTGTTAATGTTAATAATATTCACGTGATTTTATCTAAGTAAATAATTATGATATGTTGGGTGACAACCTGCTCGTAGATTGGAGAAGAAATTTTAGCACATCCGCAATACTTATTATGTTAATAATAATACCCGATTACTAAGTAATGATTATGATTATTATTTTGTTTTTATGCATATGGATATAGGTACCTAGTTTTAATTAATGTGTGTTATATTTGTAATTAATTCAGTCCATCACTGTGCCACTGGGCACGTGCTTTTGCTCAGAATGAGAAGGGTTAGGCTTAAGTCACACACACAGTGTTACTTCTCCTTCTGTCGTTATCAGTGTTCACATGGGAATCGTACATATCATAATGGAAAGATTAGCCAGTCAACAATGGTGATATCGAGTCTAACTGCCCAATTATAGGTGCGCCGGGTAATGTCAGGTTCTGTCACACGTGGACACAAGATAGTTAAATAGTTATCTAAATCATTATCATTTTCCTGCCCTTATCCCATATTATTTGGGGTCAGAGCAATATGTTTTTTTCTTCCATTCATCTCTATCAGACGTCATCTCAGAGTTCACTTTCTCATACACCATGTCACCATTTTCCACAATCCATCCTTCTTTTTTTGGATCTACCTCTTCTCTTGTTCTCATTCCTCCTCATCACACGCCCATAGTTAGTCCTTACTTACGTACTTGTTTGACTCAGATCAACGGAAACCTTGATCATATGATTATATAATTTAGTATTAAGAACGCAATCTCAAAAATAATTAAACTGCTCATTAGTTGAAGAGAGCGTAACAGTTTGTAAGAAAAAAAAAAAAAAAAATCTTGTAGTCCTTTATTATACGCTAAAGATTTAATTACTTTCCGTCTAGGTACATTAAAATGTAAATTAGCCAATAGGTAGCATTTAGGACGCAAATAGGGCAACCCACTAACATGTAGCATACTTTTAGTACATATCTGGGAGTAATTGATTTTTTTATTTTAACTTTTCGCTCTTTCAGTACAAAAAGTACCAACAAATATAGAGCCTCATAGTACCAACTTCTAAATACATAATAAGATGCTAAAACTTCGTCCTACCCAGGATTCTTTTCGTCCATAAAATCACACTTCTGCTAGTGTCCCATAAAGTACGGCGTAAAGATTGACATTGTTCGGAGTGGACATACAACTGCACTTAAAAGTCCTGAAAGCTTAAGAAGTTAATGGAAATTGTGTTCTTAGTCTTAAACTTAGGACATACTTTTACGCAAACTTATAGGTATGTCTGTGAGGAAAAAGGAGATAAGTCACAGAAAAACAAAAATTATACACCACAACGTTGGTATAGAAAGCAACTGGAATAACTTCTATAACTGATTTTCACAACTCAATTGGTTGTTTTGGGCGTGGCGGGAAAGTTTTCACGGTTAAGTCAATAGAGAGTAATTAGAGTCGTCGCCACGGTCTGTCATTTGCGTAATAGACGACTGCACAACAGTTTGACGAAAGCATCGTATAAATTGGCCTTTTTACGAGTCTCGCAGACCTGCTTGTATTCTTCAGTCCGACAGTCAGAGCTGTCACATGGGAATCGGTCGTGCCGTAGTGAAAAGATTAGCCAGTTAGCCAGTGCCGGATTAAGCAAGCGCAGGACCCGTAGCAAATTATATCGCGGGGCCCTTGATAGATTTATAAAAGTATAAAGTGACTTATTGTAGAACTTGTGCGTTTACCGTATGGAATTCTGTATTTTATTTTCGCCGAAAAAATAATCGATTACCGAAATGAAATGAAACGAAACGAAACGAAATGAAATTATTTAATTATTTTGTAATTAGGATTTTTCAATCACTTTTACACGTCTTTTTTAAACTAGATGGCGTCATCATTTCCTATGACTATTCCTGAGATGAAACGCCGAAACAAACTCAGGGATCAAGGTCTATTTTAAAGTCCAGACAGATTGTAATGATGTAAGGGTTTATGTGAGACAAATATGGGGTGGAATAGCCTTTTGAAGAAAGTGCCATAACTATATGAGCTAACCTGTCGCAACAGTGTGACAGACAGCAAGCCTGGATCAGTTATCGTGAGAATTAATGAAATTAAGAGTGTTCAGCCTAGATCTCACTCACATTTACAATGTATAGCAGTTATATATAAGAAATCATTTCAATTTAAACGACATTACAATATCAATATAATGAAGTAAATAATATAATAATTAATGGCAAAAATTGTATATAAAAAAAGGAAAGGCTAAAGAGCGGCTCAATCCCAAGCGTTTTTGTCATCTAAATAGTCCGAAATTTTATAGTATTCTTTTTTACAAAGTTTAGATTTAACTACAATTTCGAACTTCTTTAATGTTAAATTACGTATATCATTGGGAAGTTTATTGTAAAAGCGTATACATTGTCCCATGAACAAGTTGCTTATTCTGTGGAGGCGCGTAGCATGTACAGCAAGGTTGTGTTTATTCCTAGTGTTCAAAGAATGAGTACGTCTAACGTGGATGGGTTTGGATACGCGGGGCCCGTAGCAATTGGTACTCTTGCTACGTGGTTAATCCGGCACTGCAGTCAGTAATGGTGGTATCGAAGCTGACTGATCAGGTTGCGCCGGACGATTTCAGGTATCGTTACTTGTGGAGTTTACCTAGTTTATTTTAGAGTACTGAACTGTAGCTTCTGGTAATACTATGCCAGTTTGGAATGGAAAGTAGGAGATTAACAAACTGGTCTGGGCTGGATAATTGGAGATTCTTCCTTAATAACATTATACGCAATATGACAGTTAATAGGCGCCATCAATACTTGATATTATTGTATAGTATTTTAATTTATTTATCTTTTATTTTATATTGTATATGTAGTTTAAGGTTATATTTATATTGCACCGTGAACTACCCTTTCTCTTTTCGCCTGCTACTCTGTGCATCCTAAGGTTGTCTCGCAGAAATCGCCAAGTGCGATAAGTCCGCCTGTTGTACTATCCCTATAGGTTTCCATTTTTGTATATTTTTTTCTTTTTCTGGTGTGCATTAAAGTGAATTGTATTGTATACTTTTGAAAACTTTATTTTTAACTGGTATACTTTTTCTTCGGCGCTTAAGCCTAAATCAGCTGAAGAGGTCAGTAAGAAGAGATTAATAGGACTGCTGAGTGTGGCTTCATCGGTTCAATTCCCAGGTCGTCCAAAGTTATATTGGGTTTTGCTGTAAAGAAATTCTCAGCATCCTGGAGTTAGGAATTTTGCCCGGTAGATGGGATTAGGCTCACCTCACCTTACATGAGACCTAATAACAGCATCTGCGAAATATGTATGGACAGTAGTACTCCTCTTCCTAACCTTTCAGGTTCCGATCTGCGTCTAATTTATCCCAGCGATTTGTTTCATCACAATCATGCCTTTGAATCGGGGATCTCGTCTGCCAATAGTGTTTCATAACAATGACTGAAGAACAGAATGCAATTAGTATTCTGTGTATACGCAAATTATTCTTTCTTTCTTTCTGTATTTTCTTACGTGTTAGGATGTTAAACATCAAACAAAGAACATGTGTATAACCATGTTTGTTGGTGTGTATGTAACGTTTGTAAAAAATAACAGCGACCATATTTTATTTTTCATCTTTTTTAACTTTAATTAACACATTACTGTCCCACTGTTGGGCAAGTCTGGTCTCTTCTCAGAATGAGAAGGGTTAGACTTTAGTCTACCACGATGGCTTGATGCGGGTTGGCGAAGCCCTCTCAGGTGTGCAGGTTTCCTCACGATATTTTCCTTCACCGTAAACGCAAGTGATAATGAAATTCTGATCCGCACATGATTCCGAAAAGTCAGAGGTGCGGGCCGGGTTTGAACTCAGACCCTCCTGCTTGGAAGGCAAACGTTCAACCGCTAGGCTATCAAAGCTTCTTATTTTTCATATATTTGAATTAAATTAAATCAGAATTTATTTGCATAACTCAGCTACATAAAGTTGGTGAAATGTAATACATAATAAGAAATGTGCGCCGAATGATTACATTATGAAAGTATGCAAATGTTCATTAGGTTTTATTAAACACATTAATACATGCACTAAAGTTGACATACTGTGTTGAAATGTGACATATTATTATAATTACAGATGTCGTGCATTAGAATACACAAAAAAATAACTTGATATAATTTCAATAATGTCACAAAGTTCATGTCATATAATTGAGTAATATTAAATATTTAAAAAGTGGTGAATTAGCTAACGTCAAATTAATAATACAAAAAATAACTAAACTTCAAATCACAAAATGTCATAATTAATAATATAGAATGTGATTACAATTTATCTAACAAAAAGTCTGTGACACTGTAATGATATTTTTCATTCAATAGCTTACTTAACCTTGGCTTGTTTGGCAATTTATTATATATTAACCATAGCGAAAATATGTACTATTATTTGGTACACTTAGTACTACTTTGGTATAATTTTAACTGTCCATTTCTGATCCCAACACACTAAGGCGCGTGGGCATTCCCCATTTCAATTTCTAATCATATGAAAACCCTCTTTATATGAACAAACATAAAAACGTATATTGCGTAACAATTTCATTTCACTCTTAGGTACAGGCTGTCGTCATCAGTCATTAAATAATCAGTAAATATTTGTTAATTGCTCTATCGCCGCGCGTCATGTCTTATCGTAGTGACACAATGCGATTATTATCAACAGGTATCTCCCCATTATACGATATAAGTACACACATATAATTAAGTTTATGACGGTCATAGCAGGTAAATATCCTAATATAATATATTATACTTAAACAATATATACAAAATTAGCCCATCTAGGCAGGCATCAAGGCATCTTTTGAACTATTTCGTTTAAGTTTCAGCGCATTGTTGATTCGAAGTTTGATTGCCCGTTATGGTCAATAAAAGCATTATACTGACTGAATTCCTGCTAGAAGCTAACACGTTATTGTAATGCCTTATCGTATTTTTTTTTTTTAATAAAATATGGATGAATGATTCTACTTTGAGGGACTCGTTACCACATAGTTTCTGCGCTGACCCGTCGATCTGCGATGTTAAGTAGCACGTTCCGCGGCCACTCCTTGGTTGGATTACCATTTTTCACACAACGAGCATTTTTTTTTTGTACCTCGGAATGCACGTTAAGCATTTGGTCTCGTGTTTTATACGAATACCGATGCCAGTCGTTACGGTGTCAGCAGCACAAGAAGTCTGAAAACCAGTTTTTTTTTTATGCCATTGGTGACATACGAGCAACGGATCGCCTGATGGTAAGCGGTTACCGTCGCCCATGGACACCCGCAACACCGGAGGAGCCACAAGTGCGTTGCCGGCCGTTTAAAAAGCAGTATGCTCATTTCTTGAAGGTTTGAAGGTCGTATTGGTCCGGAAACACCGCAGACGACAGTTCACTCTTATGAAAAATTTTATAAGCGCGAAGGGGTGCACTGGTTTTTGTTCTCATATTTGGCAAAGAATAATCGGAGACCCGAAAATATGACCGCCTGCGTAACCCGAGGTTATCAGTATCGCGTATGACTGAGTCGCATAGATCTAAATGGCGTGGCTTCATGTATGGAATGAAAGCTAACAGTGGGTGGATATTAACCATATTTTAAGTCTTTATTTGACACAAATAAACAAATATACTTATTTATATCGCAGTATGCGGGTTATGATATTTCCACCTCATGTGAAAATATCACATAAATTATTCAAAGCTAAACCCCAAATAAGCTTGATTCTGAATTTAATATAACGCTTCGGTGCGCACAAGGTTGAATGTGATAAGAAAATGACAATTTTACATATAATATCTAATCATTTTATATTATATTTATCTAATAATAGATAATCGTAACTATCATATTTTTAGGTGTGTTTTGATGTCCCAATAGTGGGTGTACCTAATTTGTGATCGTCTGAGATTCTGTGTTCCAATCTCGTTCTTTGTTATTCGGAAATTCTCATAGCAACACTTTGGGGAGCCTATTGCGGTTTACTGGGCACGATTTTAAGTGCCTATGTAATGGGAATAAGTATGTACATTGACACTACTCTTTATTATCAATATTTATGAACGCGTACAACAGTCGGCATTCTTGGTAAAATGTAATTCTTTACCCCAAAAAAATTGAGTGTGGCCTAATTTTATTAATTATTTTAGAAATTAATAATTGCTAGACCTGAAGTCCCTACGGAATAGTGGTAAAAATTGAATTTTGAGTAATAATAAAGTGCCTACTCAAAAAGGTTTTAAGGCGTCTTCAGTTAAAATTATATAAAATACGATGTTATCGTTTCTTGCCTATATAGCAATGTTGAGGGCTTATGCTCCCAGAATTTGCTTATGGGACACTGCTGGTAGGTCTGTGTAAGATCTGGGAGCTTTGTGTACACACGGGTCCAACCCATAGACTAAAAATTTCGCTTGATCTAACTATGCTTCGCCCGTGTGACACGGCGTTGAGTAGGAGGTCCGTAGGACATCCAGTAAACACTAAAGGCGTCTGGGCCGCGCTGAACAATATTTTGTAAACCGTGTCTATCTGAGATCGCTGGGATCGCAAATAAGTGGATAATTCAATATTAAATGTAGGTACTTCGATAATCTTACCGATATTTGATCAAGTGAAATGGCATATAGAATGGCTAGAGGTGCAATGGATATCAAAGACAGAATTTCAAACAAACGTTTCCATACTCCAGGAACTCGGCATCAAACAGCGTCTATCAGCACTAGTACAGTCAGTTTACTCAAGTTCTTTGGCTATATCTTAAGGCGGAATAATGACTCAATAGAGCGTCTAGTTGTACAGAGCAGAGTATAGAAGGTAACAGGCCACGCGGGATGTTACCAATGAGGTAAATGAAGGCACCAGACTGTCTTAGAGAACTAGATTGAAAGAAATCGTGAGACGAGCAACGAGTACACCACCGAATGGACAAAAGTCATCGTGGCCACGACCGCCCTGTCAAGACCGAAGCGAAGGAAGAGAAAACCAATATTACATACGTATAGTTAATTGTTTTTAAATTTTGATTTAATTGAAAACAATTAACAATAAATTACTTTAATTACTACATTAAAAATATACCACAAATGTACACCAGTAAAGTTATAGTAATATCTTAATTTATATATAAGCCTGACTTTTCTATAGCGGGACGTTGTAGGAAGACACTTGCTAAAATTTAAATAACATTACAGAAGATATTTAACTCTTCTGTTCGATTGCCTAAATTGAGCAGTCCAGCGATTCTGCCAAAATGACTATGTTATCAGCAAATAGGAGGATGTGTTCGCTATTGATGTTGAAATCGTATCATGACCAGTTCAGAAGCTGATTAAAGCATTGCATTTGCATTTCCTGCCGATACCCTGTTGCAGGCAGGAAACATGAATGTAAATAAATTAATCTTAGTTGTGCAAGTTGGTATTTTTTTCTCGGAAATCAGTTTTTACGCACATAGTGGGTTTATTTAAGCTATGCCGACAACGTCGTGCGTACGGTATCAGTATTATAGCAATAAAACATACAAATATTTTAATTAGAACTCTGTCTTTATCTCTATTGTTTCCCATCTAATTAACGTTTAAATATGAAATTAGTCAGTCTGAATAATAGTTTTGATGAACCAACTCGCTTTATCTTTTAAACCTTGTGCTCTTACAATTTAAATCTAAAATGAACGAGAAAAAGAAGATTAAGAACGATATCAAAGATCCTGATGAAAACGGGAAAACTGAAGAAGTTGACTATGACCAATTACTCTCGTCGGCAGGTGAATTCGGTCGCTATCAAGTATTCTTATTCTTTACAACATTCCCATTCTACGTATTTGGAGCTTTCTCTTACTTCACTCAACTGTTCCTGACAGAAACTTCTCCAAACCACTGGTGCTTGATTCCGGAATTGGAGAATTTGACTGACATAGAAAGAAAAAATCTTGCTATACCATTAGATGAAAACTCTCCGTTTGGATATTCCCGTTGTCAGGCTTATGAAGCTAACTGGAGCGCAGTGCTATCTACAGAAGCACCATCAAATCAAACCTGGAATACAGTGCCTTGTCAACATGGATGGGAATTCAACAAGACAGAATTTGCATATCCAACAATAGCCAGTGAAATGGGATGGGTATGTGAAAAAAATAGCTACCAAGCAACTGCCCAATCAATCTTCTTTGTTGGTTCTATTGTTGGAGGTTTGTTAATAGGCTGGATTTCTGACCGCTTTGGAAGGATACCAGCCGCTGTGTCCAGCAACATGGTAGGAGCGATCGCGGGCGTGGGCAGCATATTTGTCAGCAATTTCACTCAATTTGCTGTCTGCCGCTTCTTTGTGGGAATGTCCTACGACAACTGTATGATGATGACCTACCTTGTAGTTTTAGAGTATGTTGCGCCCAAATACAGAACAATGATGATAAATTTATCATTTGCTATATTTTTCACAATTGGAACTGTTGCATTGCCATGGATTGCCTTAGCTTGTGGACATTGGAAAATACTAGGACTTGCTACAAGTTTGCCTATGGCGTTATCTTTGTTGACCCCGTTTATTCTGCCAGAGAGCCCGAGGTGGTTGTTGTCCAAAGGGAGAATCGACGAAACCGTGAATAAAGTCTTGAATATAGCTCGGGTAAATAAAAAAGAGGTGCCACAAAATTTAATACATCAGTTTAAATATACTATATTAAAAAGTGCTAAAATACCTGGAAATATGTTGGATTTGTTAAAAAGACCTCTACTGAGAAAAATATTTATTTGTGCATGTCTGGAATTAATGTGCTGCCAATTAACTTTTGACGCTCTCGTCAGGACTATAGGACAGTTGAAGTTTGATTTTTTTGTTTCTTTTTCTGTGATATCGTGTACTGAATTACCTTCATTGGTTATTTTATCCTTTGTATTAGATTTTACTGGAAGAAAATCTATGATGATTGTTACAATGTCCATCTGTGCTATTTTTAGTTTTTTGATACCGTTCGTCGGCGATGGTCTACCGTCTGTGTTATGTGCAGTTGTGGCAAGATTTGCTGTGAATATGGCTTGCAATACAGCTATGCAATGGGCTGCAGAATTGTTACCCACTTCAGTGAGAGGTTCTGGTACATCAATTGTACATATTTGTGGATACATAGCTATTGTTATAGCACCTTTTATAGCATACCTTGATACTTACTGCTCATGGCTGCCCATGGTTGTTGTGGGATGCGTTGCTGTGGTAGCTGCGTTTCTTGGGTTCACTCTTCCTGAAACAGCCAAAAGGGATATGCCGCAAACGTTTGATGACGCGGAAGTACTAATCAGGAGCCAAGGATTTTCTTTCATATCGTGTTTGAAAAAGGAAACTAGAAAGGGCCATGCGAATGACAGTTATGAATTGAATTGAAATGCGCATATTTACACTGCGCAGCAGCAAATGCGATGGTACATATTGTTAATAATAGCTATACAGTATTTTGTTTTATTTGTAAAGAAATTTGTGTGGATTATATATTGTATAATGATTATCAATATTTAATAAATATAACATGTGATAGTTTATCGCTGATGAGTTTCAGTGGTAGTAAAAAAATAGTTTGTTACGTGAAAAAGCGAAATACACATTATATTTTTTGTTTTACTTGAGCGTAGCGCACAGTTACAATAAATATCATTTTTTCTTCAGAATAATGGGTTTTTGTATATTTATCATGATATCCTCCTATTGTACGAGTAATATTTATACATACTCGGACATATATTTGTTCGAAATCATGATCTCGAAAACAGCTCTAATGATTTGCCTACAAGATAGGGTTTTCGGTGAAAAAATCGATCCAGTCAGGTCTGATGTCTGGAAAAATAAGTTACCGGTAAAAAAAAAAAAACATTCTGTCCCGAGTGGGCGCTCCGTAGCTCAGATATTTTAATTTAAAAGCCAATGGCCGTTAAATGTAATCCGACATAGTAATCCATGTTTAAACAACAGTAAACATCGAGGTTAGTACGCAGGCGCGCTTTATAATTATTTTATGCTTTATGTTTTTAAGATGTCAGCGGTTTCAGATTATGTTGCCGTTGAGTTGTTAAGATGAGGCTGTAACGGCGTAGTGGCCACACCGCCCTTTACAGCCTCATCTTATTCGTTCGTCTTTATCGTGAGGTTCTGGATTCGATTTTCGGGTCGGCCAAATAGTAATTGGGTTTTTCTGAATGGAAATTCTCAGTAGCAGCACGGAGTCCGTAACTGTGCTTGGTAGATGGCAATAGTTCACAGCAACTTATAGCCAACGAGTTGTTGGCGTTTATACAACATGCCATCGATACCATGGACGAAGTCAGCATTTTGCAGATCTGCAAATCAAACTTCAAAGAAGAGGAGATAAGCAGTGGCAAAATGCTCCTATTCCAAACGCTCGGAAAAATTGACCAGATGCCTTCACGCAGGAGGGACGGAACGGAGAAGAGCATCCAAGATATCGTTACCTTACTGAAGGTGACCGACCCGGACGACGTGCCTGCTTTCGTGGCAAAGGAGCTGCATCGGCTGCCCCCAGTCACATTCGATTACGTTGATGTTACCAGGTTGCTGAAGGATATTACATCCCTAAAAAGGAGCCTGGGCGAGGTGCAGTCTAAGTTAGAGGTGTCGGATGGCACCATAAGTGAACTACGTGCTGAAATGGTGTTGTTACGTAACGTTGTTTCGATAAGTAGGTCACTTGACACCTCTGAGGTGAACACGCGTCGAGGGGCGCAGAATGCTTCCATGAGCAGTTTTGAATCGGCGAAATTAGATGCGTTACCGGCTTTCGATATAGCAGGCGATGCTTTCTAACGCCCCGCTGAATGTGCCTCGACTCCGGTAGAGGATATGACACGCGTTAGTACATCGACCCCTAAACGTGCTTACGCTGCTATTGGTGCCACAAACAAACCTGCTACAATGCAAGTTAAGCAGCAAAAAGGGGGAAAGCAGGACCGCCGTGAATTCATTCACCGGGATCTGCCATCGCAGAGTCTAAAGAAAGGCCAGTGTGACAAGGAGGGTTTTATCAAGGTAGAGAAGAAGAATAGAAAGCCCACTTGTCGGAACCAGTGCGGTACCGCACCGACCGGACCAAATCACCTGCTGCGTCCTGCTGTGCCAGCGACGCTGTTATACGTGTCCCGGCTGCATTACTCCACAAAGGCCGAGAAGATTGTAGAGTACATCCGCATCTAAGCCAAATTCACCTTGAGGGTCGAACGGTTGGAGTCTCGTCGCAATGCGAATTTTAATTCCTTTGTGGTGAGAGTGCCGACCGGACATCTGTCGACACTCATGAAGGAAGATTTTTGGCCGAAAGGTGTAAAGTTCCGGCGATTCCGAGGCCGGCTACCGGACACTGCGCGACACACGACGCCAACTACTCGTGTAAATTAGTGTTTATATTATTATTGTTTATGTATAGTATTTTTATATTAGTCATAAATGTTATAATGTATTGTTTTATTGGATTTATATGGGCCTTGATTCCTGAATTAAATAAATAAATAGCCTCGTCCCCTATTACATGGGACTCAATAACGGCATCGGCGAAATTTGGGTCTACAAGAGTACACATTTGCCTAACCCCTCGTGGAATACAGGCGTGATGCTATGTTATGTGGCTAATATAATAATCTCTCTCCGGTCGTGTCGAATTGCCGTCCCATCGGACTATGAGAGTGAAGGAATAGAAAGAGCACCTGTGTTTGCGCACACACTTGTGCTCTATAATATCTCCTGCGTAGTTGGCTAATCTCCGGTGAGATTGACCGCCGTGACCGAAATCGGTCAGGAGGACATTATTATTATTAATATAATAATAGGTATCAAGTACCTATTTTATAACGTGGTAAACTTATCTCAATTTATTGCACCTTTGAAATATTACATCATATATCTCGAACAACTCTACACAAAGCGAAACATAATATTTACACTTGGAAATATTCTTTCCGTTTGCGTAACATGCCTTATCAACATCAGTACACACAATATTATATTGTCATTATGACGTGACTTGAGGTCTGATAAAGAAGATCCACCAAATTAATACAGAGAGGCCCAATTAACTATATATCGAGGGTATAGTGCTCAAACCCAATAAGTATAAAACTGTCACTTTGTTCCAGTCATCAGTTTTGGCTACCTCTAGTAATTTTCTTTCTATTAAGAAATCCGCTTTGTGATTAGCCCACTGGAAAGAGCGTCAAAAATGCATTAAGGTGGACTAAAAAACCGATTTTTGATTTCTTAGCACTTATTGGGTAATCCTACTCTTTTTCCTTTGCATCCCACTAGCCGTTTAAAATATTCCCAACTATCGGGGTTGGCTCCTAGTCTAACCGATTACGACTGAATATCAGTATTTTATCCGACTACCGCCACCCAATTACCCAGAGATGCTCATACTATATGGTTAGACTGGTTATCAGACTTTTCGCCTACCGATATCCGTAACTAATCAGGCTCCATGTAATAGGGGGCGAGCCTATCGCTATAAACCGGGCACATTTGATAACACGCCCTTGCCCAGCAGTGGGACAGTTATAGGCTGGATCTATTTATTTATTCCTATATTCTAATAAATTGCCTCATTGGTCTAGTGGTCGCAAGTGGCGACTGCTGAGCGTGAGGGTTCGATTCTCAGGTCGGGCAAAGTGTTATCGGCTCTTTCTGTATGGAAATTCTCAGTAGCAGCACGGAGTCTGGAACTGTATCCGGTAGATGGCAATAAGCTCGCCCCCTATTACATGGGACTCAATAACAACATCGGCGAAATGTGGGTGTACAATAGTACACCTGCGCTTAAACCCTCGGGGAATACAGGCGTGATGCTATGTTATGCTATGTTAAGTTACTGAAACTCTACTTGAATGAATGACTCAAAAGACTTGGAGACGTTGCCTTACTATTGTAGGTTTAGTATTTAAATAAATGATGTCCGCATTCATAGGCCTCTTATGCCACGGCAATAAAGCTACGTCAGACATATTCCCCCACAATAATAAATGTTGTAAATTCTCATTTACATAATGTATTTTACACCTACCTATCTAACTAAACCTAAGGCTTTATACTAAATTAAGTGGGAATTATAAATCCCACTACACAACGTACTAAGTATTTGCCTTATCTTATTTGTTTTGTTGATTGAGTTCTATGTATTACACGGATTTTTTTAGTGACGTCACGCCTATCTTTAGTATACAGTTGATACCTGTGTGAAAGCCAAAAGCCTTTCCTCATGCTTTCAAGATGTTATGTGCAATCTTTACTAAATGTGTCCAGTTCGCCCCGCTGACTCTTTCGTTGTCTATGTACTTATGTACCACTTACGTTGTAACTATTAAATAATCTTTACTGCGTTATTTTGTTGTGTCAGGTGTCCACGGAGTGGTTATTTTAGCCGTCAGCTCAAACAGTATACGAGAGATTTTGCCAGCCCTTATCTTATCTTAGAAACTTAAATTAAAATATTATTTCAATAAGTTTCAAAATTATAATTTTACTAGAGAGACATTGCCACCGTGAAAGTAATGTATGCCGCTGACAATACAAAATGTATCTAGATTTGTTTTTTCAAATGACTTATACTAACATTTATACCGTATTTATATATTAAATTAAAGCTCTATCAAATCATAGTGAGTCATAAAAACAGTCGAAATACGATACAATTTATATTTTCAAGTTAGGCCTGCCAGACATAACACCTGGCCGATCGCCTATTCCGAGGATCCTGCCTTTTCACCCAGGGGCGACTCTAGCCCACGTAGCGCCCGGGTGAAAAAAATACCCTGGCACCCTCTAGTTGGCACGCGATCAAAATGTCGTCAAAATTCGGGTACAAATGGTGCAGTTATAAATGATTAGCTTCCGCCCGTGACTTCGCCCGCGTGGATTATTAACCCACACAGTTTATTTTCTAAATTAGAACAATGCGCTGTTTTTGTATCTAAGTCCCGCGAGCGGCGCTCCGCACCCCCTGAGACCATGCGCCCGGGTGCACTGCACACCTTGCACCATAAGTAAAGGCAGTGTTTTCACCAATACCTCTTTTAACTTTTTAAAACATGTATATATTCCAGTTTATTATGGTAACACTGGGCACAGGCCTCTTCGAAACTTAAAACTATTAATCCACTACCCTGATGCGCGTTGGTGAACACACACCCATAATTTTCTCCTGACAATCAAATTCTTTATTTCAAACGAATTCAAACAAGGCAAGCGTTCTACTTTTATGCTATCTGCACGAATCTATCCATAAGAAGTAGGTATATGTTTTATGAACTGCACAGACTCACTAAGCAAATCTGCTTCTCACGTTGATTTCATGCTACACTAACAAGCGACAAAGACACTGTTCAGGAAACTACGTCAGTGCCATATTGATACGTGTGTCATACATTTACGATACAAACATACTGTAAACTCGTATCAAACATTTACAGTATTAACACATATGTGTGCATTTGTGAGGTCATGGCACCAGTCTGCGGTTCATAAGTTCTTGAACGTAAATAATACACAGCAGATAAATAAAACACAATATCTAGATAAATAGAAAGTTTTGTATTAAAGCAACAGACGACACATTTTGCTATTTTAGTGGCTTGGAAACAGAGATGAATGATTAAGATTTGATAAACAACTTTTATTTTATCTCTATTAGTGAGGAAGTGTGGGCAGATCGGATGATCTTCATCTGCCTGGCCTTTTTCCAACTGCGTTCGTACAGTTCTGAGTTTAACCATATGCGGCTGAGTATTTTACACCTAAACTCAATTACTGGGAGACGCTGATAGGCAAGGGTTATTAATTATCAAATTTTTTTTGGCTACTGATATCCTTAACAAGTGTTATAGGTATCTGACACCAGGGATGTTTTTTTTTTTCAGGGATAGTCATATTAAATACCGACGCCATCTAGTTAAAAAAAGAGGTGTAAAAGTGATTGAAAAATCTTAATTACTAAATATACAATTTCATTTCATTTCATTGGACCAACTGATTAACGTACCTTCCGAAGCATCCAAGAACTGACCCCAAAAAGCACTTTTAAAACTAGGTGGCTTAGGCATTTCCTATGACTATCCCTGAGAAGATACACTGAAACAAACTCAGAGGTCAAAGTCTATTTTAAAGTCCAGACAGATTCTTGTATGGATTTATGTGAGACAAATATAGGGTGGAATGGCCTTTTGAAGAAAGCGCCATAGCAATTTGAGCTAACGTGTCGCCACAGAGGGCAAGCATGGATCAGTCAACGTGAGAATTAATGTAATTAAGAGCGTTCAACCTAGATCTAACTCACATTTACAATATATAGCGGTTATATATAAAAGATCATTTAAAGTAGCTTATGTAGTAACTAGAGGCAGCCTAAGTCCTTGAAGACATACATTTATTTTTACTATTGCAACAAATAGTAATTAGATAAATACAAAAAACATGCAAATGAAGTCACGGATTACAGCTATATAATAATAAAAGAATATATTTAAGTACACATTACAAATTGAACCCTAAAAGCACACAAATATATTAACAGTTGTTTTGTGTAGACAGGCTACAACCTGCTCTCACGTCGTACAAGATATTTATTTATGCCTCGTACGAACACTTATTTTCGCCACAATTTGGGCGTCTGGTAGATAAAATAACGAAATTGTTCTAGAAACCAGGTGCCGAAAGAAATATTCTTAATTAAAACATTTAGTTTGGCATCCCCTTACGGTAACGTTTCTGTAAAATATGGTAAGTACTGAGAATTCGTCGCCTTGTAATTTTGTTAGTACCATATTTTGTTCAAAATTATGTATTAAACTTGGATCTTGGTAATTAAGAACAAAAATATAATTCTTGCATTCTGACAAAAATCTGTCAAAACGATTTTATGACGAAATAAAACAGTTACTTATGTGATAACCCTCTTCGAATTCAAAATTCAAACGTATCGACGGGTAGTAACTATTATGTCGCCTGTATCGACGATACCCACCACAAGAAAAATGGATGTGCCATGAAAATGATCAAAATTTCTCGGCGTAAGACCGTCCCAAGTCTTTTTGTTTTTATTGCAGCAGAGATCGCACGCAGCGTTCGACGATAAAAAACAATCGATTTTATATTTCTCATTTGGATATCACTTGACGGGGAATAGAATTTATAACTGTATCTCTGACACGAATCTGCTGTTTTTTTTTTAGGATAGTTTAAAATACGAGTATATCACCTGCTAGCGGTCACTGCTACGAACGATCCAAAATGTTAGAGATAACATCCGTAGTCAAAAAGCAAAAACTCTTGTCTTTTAAAAACGAGCAGCTGGCACAGTTTTTCATATTGGTATTCCATCAAGCCAGACGGAAGAGTCGGGGAATAATACTATTGTATGTATCATTATACTTACACTTACATTATTACAACCGCACGATGTCTTGAGAGCGCTTTTTATGCATTCCACGTTTCACGACGTATTACGTGAACGTTGTTATGTTTTCATATTATTGTGTTTCAGAAAATGTAGAGAGTTAGTTATTTGTTATATATATTATTTAATATTGTATTCTTATTGTAAATATCTGGGCATTTTTTAAGGTTGGAAACACTAAGTTGAGTGGTTGAGTTTCGTCTTCACTTTTTTCTTTGACATGGTTTGCTCTTTCATCGGTGCTCGTCAGTGCTTCTAGTATACACAAGCCAGGGTTATAATAATTGTTAGGTTGCGCTCGTGGTTGATTTCGTCTATAGTTTGGAACTATTCCAGTCCAGACCCACACCAATTCCATTTTCAATTTTTTTCAATGTAGACCCTGGAAATTGAGAGCTACGATATTGGTTACCTGAAAGTGGGTAATGTAAATAGTTGCTGTAACATTTATAGAAAGGTTGACTTTCTAGCCTGAACCAACATACGCGTATCCATCATGGCGGTTTTTCCAAACAAGTAAACATACACCACTTTGCGGATTGAAATCAAAATGGATTTCAATGTATGTTCTGTGGACACCTACAACATAATTATTGGGTTGTTCAGGTTTATTATTAACGTCTCCATATGCTAATTTGGAAAGGCCTTGATGCCTAAGATACAAGGTATTGTATTAAGTAATATTAGTAAACGTCATCCCAAAGTGGTCATGATATATTTCTTAAAAAAGTGATGCTCTAGACAATCGTGGGTACAGATTACAAATATTTATCTCACATGCACGTCCATCGCACACCCAATCTTAGAACCATCCAGCTATGTCATACAAATATTTCTTCGTCTTCAGTTTTCATATCTGTGACACGTAGAAGAAAGACAATCGTCAACCTAGCTAATACACCATTGTCGTATTTTTTTTTTTTTTGTACTCCTAAGCCCTTAGTAGCCATACCACTAAGGGCTGATTGAAAAATTGGGCCTTAGCTATTTCAAACTTGTGACGTCTAAAAGTTATAGTCAAACTTAAAATCCCGTTATATAGGTGATATTTTTTTTGCCTATTTAGACTCTCTCATCGAAATGATAGATATTGCAATATATCTAACGTCTTTGAATTACTGAAGGAAATTAATTGCATTGTTGCTATCGTGAGTTGAGTTGGGAAAATGACCTTGAGACTAATAAATAGGAGCCATTTGGTCCCTTTACTCATATTCGACATTTAGGCTTGTAACACACGTGCTACTTTTAGCAGCTGCGGTCGGCGACTGGCGAAAGTCTTTTATGGGTTGCTTTAAAAGTGACCCTTTTCATTCTATATTGAGATGACCCTATCTGTCTATGTAAAGAATACCCCATTATAATGAGATGCGTATTTGTATGGTAATCATATTGGAAACCCTCGGTCTGCGTGACACTCAGAACTTGATTGGTTTTATTGTAGTTATACTGCTACACTACCAATGAGTATTATGTACTCAAAAATAAAAAAATAAACTCGTACCTACAAAATCAAAAGAAACAGTGTAGTTAGCTATAAATCAAATGCTTATCACGCATTTAAAAGCGGTTGCTTGATCTAGTTGCAAAATACAAGGATCTAAGTTTGTTTACCAGTTCACTGACTGACGTAATGCATTGCTTCCATCGAGTGACGATATAAATTTGATTGTTTAGCGCACCCTGGCCTCCTCGGCTATCAACCCACTAACCTTTTTAGCACGGCATGAACTGACTGCCAAGTTCCAACAATGGAGAGACACTCTAAAAAAAAGATGAGCTGTGATTGTGTAGACCTCGCCGACACCATTGAAGAACTATCGAATCTAAGATTCAACTACGACACAATCAATCCCATTGGGATTATAATTTTGTAGTATAATTTAACTTCAATATTTTATGAATCTGGTTTGAGTTTAATCAATAGTCCCGTGTCGAAATTGCATGTGCTGGTCATACGATTTTGAAACTGCGTAAGTTGCTAATTAAAGCAGTGGCAATTTCCCCAATGGCTGGTGTGTTTTGCGTCTTAATTTAGTTTGTAGGTTCCCGTCCTATTTATTTATTCAGGCGGAGTAAAACCTCTAGACGCGTTGGTAGTCTAAGCCACGTGTTACCTGTTCAGGTGAGTTACGTAAATACAACGTGTTTATATGCTTGTGACCCTGATTTTGACCTGTCATATATTTATGTAGCAAAGTACAAGTTTTTATTTTGACTGATGTATATCAGTCAAATTAAAACTTCGCAAATTGTTTTCACAAGAAATGTTGAGGAATAAATAGTTTAAATCTTTACTAAAGTAATGTTTATTTCATAACATTATGACTTTCATCATTATATTGAAAGCATCATCAGTTCCTAATATCGTTTAAATTATTCAGCTTTAGGTGCGAATGATGGCTCTCACTATACTTCAAAACGTCATAAAGATCTATCTAAGTTAAGAATATACAATATATTCATATTTCATCATAGTAATTCTATCACAAAAGTAGAAACATGTATGCTTATGAATGGAGCGTGAGCTTGTGCAGAGTTGTATTTTTTATAACTAGGTGGCGTTGGGGTCGAATTGAATGGCGATATGGTTTCGTTACCGCGATTTAGCTAAAGGCAGGACAGCGTCGTGCGCACAGTATTCAGTCTAAAAAAAAACTTTAAAATAAAAATCAATTTTTTTATAGCCCATGCACTATCACTGGTGTCCTTGGGCTTAATAAACACTTGTTGTATTAAATTGATGTTTTCTCATATTTATGAGTTAACATTGCCATAACTCGCTAGTGGGCGCGTAAAATATTTGTATGGTAGATTGTGCAGCGCCTCTAGCGGTTACGTTAAGAACTAAATGGCTTATTAAAGTTTTTGGTTAGTACGTCATATTACGATTATGAATAGTTTCAATAGCTACCAAGATTTTAAAACGCGCATTGGATTGCAATTTGATTATAATATAAGCAATATGCAGCAGCTATGAACGAGTATAAAATCAATAATCATGCCTATTGCAGAATTATAGGGAGCTATTTTCAAACACAGCAAACTTTACGCCGTCAGACAATTTTAGCATAGAGAATAGTATAAGGTTCAAGATAGAGGTATATATGAAGAAATGATTCAAGATAATGGTACAAGACAGTAGTTCCATAATAAGCCACTTTGCTTATTGTTTATATAAATGGAATACAGTTTTTAAGTTTGATGCAAAGTGGCAGATGGCAGCCGCAGGTTATAATTAAGCTTAGATATGGCTATAGCCGCAGTCTGCTATTCCGTGCTAAGTCATCTGTAACTAAATACCTGGCACTCCTTCAAAAAATACAGGCGTGACGGTTATTTTACATTTCCTGTTGCCCAGAAACCTACAATTAATTTAATCCCGGATTAGTATAAAACAATTACAAATCCTCCAATGTCAACGAACAAAGTTCAAACAAATTAATTACAATTTCACCTCGAACCTGCTACACTAAAACGTTAACCCAACCCTACAATGATGATTGCTCAATGAACCAAATTATATAGGCTTTTAATTAATTTATGAAGTCCCAAAAGAACCACGTGGTTGAACACGCTTCGTTCTTGATGTGCGAAGTGACTGAATATGGCAAGTTTTGTAGTACCACGATGCACTGTTATTAGCCTCCACAAGTAACGAAATCGACGAAAAATCTAAATTGGATTGATGTCCACATTGTTGTGTGTGAATATAGCCGTGTTCATTCTCCTGCCTATTCGATACACATCGGAATATTATAAGTATATATCCTATCCGAATAATCCTACTAATATTATAAATGCGAAAGTTTGTGAGGATGGATAGATGGATGGATGTTTGTTACACTTTCACGCCAGAACGGCTGACCGAATCTGGATGAAATTTGGCACAAAGATATATTATAGTCTGAAATAGCACATAGCCTACTTTTACCCCGGGAAAAAGCACGCGGGCGAAGCCGCGAGTGGAAGCTAGTATTATAAACGTGAAAGTTTGTGAGGATGGATGGATGGATTCCTGTTACAGAACGGCTGAACGGATCTAGATGAAATTTGGCACATAGATATACTATAGTCTGGAATAGCACATAGACTACTTTTTATCCCAGGAAAATACGGGTTCGTAAACCACGCGGGTGAAGCCGCGCGCGGAAGCTACTAGATGATACATTTAAGTAAAACCTTAGACTAATGGTTTCAAATAAAATAATAAAAAAATATGAACAGACTTTATTTTGCTATTAGCTGAAAGCTTTTGTTGTATTTCATCTGTACAAATTTTGGTCAAGTATACCGCATCCGAACATTTCTCACGTTATTGTTGTTTAGTGATTGACTGACTTAATCAACGCTCGAAGCCTTTCGTCGTCTCCACCATTGGGGGCCGAATATTCTGTATTTTTGATCTGTTTCTTAGATGACTAATTTAAGTAGTTCATTGTTCCAACAGCCATATTTAATACCGCTGATTTTGAAAAATGGACGTGATTGGTTTTAAAAATATTGTTTTGACTTTAACCTGTATAATAATTTTGGTAAGTCATTAGTTTTGTAAACAAACGTTGTATTAAGATTTTTTTAATAACAAATCCCTTGGCTTCTATGTTAAAGTCCCAAACTATCATCACTTTCTTTTTATTTAATATATTATTACAATAAATTCATATATTTTTTTTAATTTCTAGTTATTCGTTCACCTGCAGCTGGATATTGTTATGTATTTAAGTTAACTGTCTGTTCCGTTAGGTTAAATCCCACCTCTGTATTCAACATCACGTTTAAAGGTACCCGGGTGCCGAGTTTTATTTTTACATTTAACGGATTATCTTCTCTTCTCTCTATTATCTGTCTGAACACATAACTTAAAAATCCATAAATAATTTTTTTAGGGCTTTCATTGTTACTTTGTTACTTAACTATTGTTAAATTTTATATCTAATAGACGTGACTGCTGTCTAGCAGTTTGAGTTTGTCATGCTCATTTAAATGTTCTGATGATGGTGGCGTTGTGCATCGGGTCGTTGGGTTCCCTGCAATATGGTTGGCTAAAGCGGTGCTGATGCACGCGGTATACTCGTGAACGGGTGTCCACTATTGGGACTGGTCAGCTCATAGCTGCCGTGGCAATTTTATCAAAAGTTATACTATATTCTTCAAAATTATCAGGCTTGAGTTTCGGACTTACATAAGTTAGACTCTTTTGTACTACATTGTACTCACATAACTGTTATTCAAAATCAATATTGTATGTATAAATTAATATTGTATGTAAAAATCCGAATTAAAAACAGTAACCATGGAGTTTCTTGCCCGTTCTTCTCCATTGGAAATCAACACTGGAACGTGGCAACTAGAGTCTGACTCTGCCTGAAATGGTTTACATGAATAGAAATATATTGTATTTGATTAATTGATAAGAGTTCAGTTCTAATAATAAATATGTATCATCACGGTATCGCTTAAACGATTTTAATAACTTTCACTGGCATTGGAAATCCACGCGAAAGATGAACGTTATATTTTAAAGAAAATAAGAAAAAAACAAGTCTGCATTCCATAAAACTAAATCAAGCAACTTTGTGTCAATGATAATCTACTTTTGTAGACGACTGCTGTTTGGTCTAGTTTATCTTGCTTGCCATAATAATTATTTATATTATCCATAATATATAACTCCATTATCTTTTCTTTTGTTAACTTTACCGTGAGCGGATAAAAACGGTAGTAAAACCTTCATCGGGTATCATAATAGCCTGTTATCTTAAATTTTTCATGCAAACAGCGTGTGAGACTCCATTATTCACTGTCGTACGGGATGAAATATGAATGTTTCAAGGTATCCAATAAACCGTGATACTTTGCGTTTGGTCCGGCTTGAATTACCTTGCTTTTGAACTTTTTGAATAAACAGATAAGTAAATGGCGAACCAAACATACGAAATATTTTCGTTTAAACATTTTACTTACTACATAATAAACTAAAGCACCCTGTATATTATAAATTAATTAAGTTATCTACTCTCCGTCTGGTCCTAAACCTAGACGTAGACCTAGTCTAAGAAATCTTTTATTACTATACGAGTGACGAATTCTATCGTTTATTCGTCTGGGGCACTTTAGGCATTCAGCCTCCATATCATTATTACTGTCTGGCTAATCTTTCCCCTACGGCATGAACACATGGTAGCTCATGTCAACTCGATAGAATTATATTAATCCAATCAACTTCTGTCTTACTGCTAGGCACAGGTCTAATCACCTTTAGAGTACTGTTAGGGCTGGCGCTAGCTCAGCAAAGTGTGGTGACAGCAAAGCATAGCTTGCAAAATATGGCAAATATGTTTGCCTGTGCATCTCGGAACAAACTTCAGGCACTGGCAACTACAACAACAGCCAAAACACGTTATTGTCTTTGACGCAAGTTATACAGTGATTTTCCGTGTAATTGGTACAAAAGCTGTGTTTAACATTATAAAAATCTCACACACTCTATTGCCATACTTGTTACTGTTTTGTTTTTCTATTTACAACGACTGACCCTATTGGCAATCATATTCGCACTAATCGCGAGACACTGGTTGATAAAAAAAAATGAATATTTTGAACATTGGCATTCTATATACATATGTCTAAAAAATAACCTTCGAACCAAAACTTTTTTGAAATTATAAAATATAGTGTTTTTTTAATGTGGGATAGGTTAAAAGGGATTTTTTGAAGTCCTTGTCATTTTTTACTTTGAAAGGATTACAATATACGATCGAGTGACCGCCAATATTTTCAAGGACGTTATGATACAGTTAGGTGTGATTGATTACCGTACCATTTTTTATTAAAGAATTCTTGGATAAAGTTTTATGATATAAACATTTTTTTATATTTGGCAGTGAGATTACGATAGGTATATACTGAATTTTAAGTAAAATTTACACCCACGAACCACTTACACGTAACTTAAATGAAATGCATTTACATCCTAAGTAATAATAAACACCTTTATTATGATATAAACCAATATGACTACAAACATAAATCATGAGGATGTTTGTTTACTCGCGGAATGTAATAAATTTTGTTTTCATTGACCAAACAAGTCTGTGTGAGAAAGTTTTTGCACAGCGATTTTTCAGATTTTCAATTCCCCTATTTTACAAGTGTAGTACATTCATTCATTTGATTTACGTCATTCGTTTTGCAAACCAAAGACGTCAGGGAGAAATTGAATTTAGCTAAAGTAGGTTGATTGAACTTTCTTCCCACAGGTTCTAGATATTGCTGATCGAAGATTTTCAAGAATAACTACAGTAGCAACGCTGTGAAAGTTTCTTACAGTTGATGACAACAGTACCTCTATTATGAGTTTTTCACTATTTACTTTCATAGTAAATGTAAATTTTTATGCAAGCGATTTTAGTTCTTAACTTGGTTACATTAGGGATTAGAGTCACTAACATGACATCTCTATAATATCGTAAATAGTAAATCAAAACTTAACTATGACACATATGTCACATAAGCGACTCTAATCCCTAATGTAACCAAGTTAAGAACTAAAATCGCTATCATGAAAATTTACTTTACTATGATAGTAAATAGTTAGAAAACTCATAATAGAGGTACAGTTCAGATGGATAAATGTATTCAACTTACTCTCCTCCGTGGACATAAAGAGTCGAAGGCAAAGAATCCAGTCATCAACAATGCACAATTTTCAGTTCATACAGTATTTCTGTTTGATCGGATGCCAGTATTAGGTTCGATTCACATCTTATGAATGTTATGACGTTGCTCAGTATCAATACATTTATTCTTTTCGTTTTTTTAAGGAGAAACGAAGCTTCTCCGTATTGATAAAGAATAGTATTAGGGATTGTCTCATTGGGCTAGCGGTCGTAAGCGCGGCTGCTGAGCCGATTCCCGGGTTGGACAAACTGTTATTCGGAGTTTGGATTTGTGCATGTTTGATGGCATTTAATGTTATAAAACGGGACTCAATGACAGCATCAGTGAAATATGGATGTACCTGAGAACACTTCTTCGGAGACAGGAGTGATGCGTTGAAAATAATAAATTTTGATTTACTGTATCGGTATGCTCTATGTGAGTATTTATTGGGACTCTCTATGCGTGTATCTATCTTCTTAGCTTGCAGATCTCGTTATAACTTGAGAGTAAACGAAGCGATTATTACCTACTACTTTTCCAATGCAGGACAAACTTCTCCCTCCCCTCTTACCCCTTTCTGCTTTTATCAGGAATCAATCATTCGAATAAGAATCCAACTCATCTCACCAAGTCCTTTTGGACCTGCTGTGGTTTTATTTACCGCTATTTATTTCGCTTTCTTTGGTCCATTCAAACACATATCTAAATGATTAGTTCACAAAACTAACTCCTGTAACGTCTCATTCTTGGCGCGAAGTAGATTAATAGGTTTATTGCCTTCACAATACAAAGTCCAGACGATTCTTTTAATTAAGGTTTCTTCTTAGTTCGCGCCTTGTAAGATATTTTCAACATGGCATTTCAAATGTTAAATTTGTTTCAAGTTGTTATACATTACTATTTTATTGAGTCTGTGCTATCACAATGATGAGCAAAGGCCTCTTTAAGTCTGCCCTCGATCTTTATTCATAGTAGTTTCGTCTAAAACGGTGCAACACAATTAAACGGCAAGTTAAGTTATTTTACACATTAAATTAAAGTAGGGTGGAAGGAAAGAGCCTCCATAAATGATGACACCTGACATCGTCTGGCACATCATGAGCATTCAGCCTTGATATCCACCATTGCTCACTCGCTAATCTTTCCGATACCACATGAACGAGCTCTTGCTGACTTGACAGACGGAGAGAGACCGTAAAAAATACTTGTGAATCTTATTGTAGAAAGTAGACCTATGTCGATTCCGTGGATCGCCAATCCTGCCAATATGGTTTCATGCCAAGATACTTCAGGCTATAATAATCGAAAGGCGACGAGAAGCAAAACAATTGAGTAGAAGTGAGAAGTCAGAATGGGAAGGTTAAGGCTTTAGTTCAGCACGCTGGCTCGGTGCGGATTGGCGAACTACACACACCATCGAGAACTTTATGGAGAACTCTCAGGTGTGAAGTTTCCTTACGATGTTTTTCCTTCACCGCAACACCGCACCTTTAACGCAAGTGATAATCAAAGTCTGATCGGCACATGATTCCGAAAAGTAAGAGGTACGGGCAGGGTTAAAACTCTTGCATGGCGGGCTAGCGTGCAAATGCTTAGCTGTCACTATTAACACCTACTGGATGAGAAACATAAACAACGGTCGTATTCCAAATTACATAACGTTATTTTTACCATTTTCATAAGATGTTATCCATTTTTCATTGATTCCGCAGTTACTTTATATTCTTGAGACAATCTGCAAACGACTTTCGAATAACTTACAGTTTAAGCGATTATATTTAAGTACTAAAAATAATTCGGTTCTAAGTGTAAAATATTATAAAGTAAGGTCAGAAACGTACTTTTGAAAATATTTAAAATCTGGCCTCATTTTTACTGAGTTTGATATCGTCAAATAAATTTATTTGAAGATTCATATTTCTTACAGTTTAATCTTCCGATTGAATTATTGTCACGTCGTGTCGCCATATCGAGCGTTCTGGGAGTTTTGTATCAACTAAATTGTTGGATGTATTATATTCTTCAAGAAAATAATGTTTAAGCTTGTTCTTTAGAAGCTGCTTTTTCTGGTTGGCCAGGGTGCGCCAACGCCATTAGTGCCCACAGGGCTCAAAACGTTGAGATGCCTTTATTAGCCTATAAGAAGGACACAATTAGAGATATACGGGGTTGAAGTGTCGAATGCTATAGTAACGATGAAACCAGGTCCGAGTCTTCGAGAGCCACGATGTCAAAACCAAAGACACATCTCACACCATTGTCGCCGATGTTACTTGTCTGTAGTGTCGTTTAATTACTGTAACTGGGGCCGGTAATGCACCGGAATTTTATAATAATATGAAACAACTACTGCCCTTTAAAACCATTGTTGAACCATCCAAAAGACCAATTTGCTCATTCTCAAGTATGAGAAGAAAATAGTAGTACACCAGAGTGTTAACCATTTAATAAGTGCGGTTTTTACTATATTAGATTACTTTAATATATCGAAGTGGTTTATCGAAGGCAATGTTAGAGGTGGGCGTTAACGGGCTATGATTAATTCGCTCTAACATTAACTTTTTTATCTATCACTTATACTCAGTTTGTTTAGGTACTTAACTAAAGGTAAACAATCTTGATGTGTCTTTTTACACAAACACATATTAAACAAATAAACTACTGCTTAAACTAGTGGTTCAATTGATTTGGTAATCGTTATTGTTGTTTTACATTGGTTTTTAGTCTTGTTTTATTTTTAAACTGAGTTTTTAAACAAAAAATATTAAAACGACACATCAAGATTGTTTACCTTTATTTAAGTACCTAAACAAACCGAGTATAGGTACTCGTAACTACATAGGGCAGATCAGTCGATCTTCAGGGGATGCCAGAACTTACTGATATTCAATCTTGGAGGAGTGACCGTAATTGCACCCATAGACACCTTAACGTACCTCAAAAAGCACGTTATGCAATTGGTCCTCGATGTCATACGAATACCGATGATAGTCGTTACGTGTGTCACAAGCCCAAAAATCTGATGACCAGTATAATCTTAGAGTCTCTCTCTAAGTGTCTCTCAGTAATTGGGTGGCAGAGTTCGGATGCTTTCAGGTACTTTCCGGGGCACGGAGGGGTTTCGAAATGTGTAAAACGGTCACCCATCCAAGGACTGACCGCAGTAAGCACTAATTAACCTCACAGGTCGACTGATCTGTACAGTAGCTTTGCTCGAGTCCCTTCCTAGTAATTGAAAACCCTCAGTAATTACGTATGGCAGCCTTCTCAGACGAAGGCGTGGCACCATTAACCCGATGAGCGATGCTTGATAAGCGACTACCAATTAGCCCATTAATTGATGAAAATGACTGGTGAAGTGAAAAAAAAAATGTCGTGTGTACTTTGGTCCTTGGGATTGTTGAAATTGGCTTGCGCACGGACAGGTTGGCCGTAGGTGTTCCAATTAAGTAATCTGTTTCAGGGATATATGTTTGCTGTTTAGGGAAACGTCGGCCTTACATAAATGGGCTGTTTGAATTGTATTGCTGTCGATTTAGTTAGGAGCTTTTGTCATTGTTGTCAAGTTACGTGTTTTTATGTTGCTATGGGGAATTAATACTAGAATATACGATCAGTTCAGTCCGTAAGTTCAGGGTTGATTAACATTTTTTTTACTGAGCCCCTTGCTAATATTCCTCCTGTGTCGTGAGAACAGTATATACATATAATAATTCTCTCAGTCACACACATCCAAAGACAAAACTATCTTTTAATAATTATTGATTTGATGCGTGTTGGAATCGAGCCCATGACCCATAGCGTAGAAAAATTAATCGCTTAGCCACTGCATCAACCGTCTCTCATGTACATTGGTAAAATAATCTGGATGATTGGCTGATGATAGCGTAATTTGAGATTTTTGTAATGACAGTGTTCTTTTTTATAATAATCTATATTTTAAAAATTATACTCAAAGTACGGCACTTTTGCTACGACGTAGCTAACGCGATAATGTCTCTGCTACGCCAGCTACACTATCGTAGCAAGTAACATAATATCCATTGTCGAGTCATAATGAACTTTGTTGAGCATCGTATGTGTGTCTGGCTGTTTGTAACTGTAGGTTTGTTTCACAATGGTGGTTTGACTGAAGAAACTGATCGTAGTTCACTTACTATTCAACCAGTGTGAGAGGGAAGAACATATTGAAGGAAATCGGTAATCGATTCTCTTTCCAAATATGAAAAAAAAAAATAGGACCTCAATATTTTGCATAGGTTTTATTTAGTGGTTGAACGTTGCCTTTCATGCATATGGCTAAAGCTCAAATTCATCACCATATGCTTTTCCCAAGGAAACACATCGTCAGGAAACCTGCGCACATGAGAGGGCTTCATAAGCGCTCGGAACAGGTCAGCTAAAGACTCATTCAGAGAAGAGGTTCATGTCTGGATTTATATATAGATATGTGTTTTTGATGATAGACACTATTTAGTTTTTGTGCAAGGCATATCTAAGTTATAGCCTGAGACAATCTGTAGGTGTATCAAACACTTCCAAACCCTTGAGAATATACAAGCGCGATGGTTGATGTGATTTTTGGTCCTTGTTCCAGTATCTCATGTTATATCGAGCATGTGGCTACTAAGCGGTGGTGCAGCTAGACCGCCCCCCGAGTGCCCGCCCCGTGGCCCCGCGATCCTGGCGACATCTGACGGCGGAGTGCCACCTGTGCAAGTCATCACACATAACTATGCTACCACGCCGAGGAAAAGAGGTCTCGCTGTAAGTATCCAAATTATTTTTTCTTGTTTGTCTATCAATATGAGCAAGTAGGGCTTTATCAACGAAACAACGATAGATTCAAAACTATATATTAATACATGAAGAGAAAACTTTGTACCCCTTTTTAAGCATATTGCGTGCACGGAGGAGTTTGAGATTTGGTATAATTAAAGTTTATATGGAGAAGGAGTGCAGTAAAATTTATATATCATATGTGTTGCAAATACATTAAATTAAATAACACATTAATTTTTTACGTTCATACTGCTGATGTTAAACATCTTAATATGTCATACATGCTCGCAGTTGAGGTAACAGAAAAAAAATAAAATATGGCAAGACCATGGATAATCTTTACTAAAAGAATCTCATTAACTATAAAAAATGTATTACGGTCGAATTTCGACCACTAGGCGCACTAGGTAAAGAATAAATATCACATCTACTGATCTGTTATTGTATCCCATCAAATTAAATAAGAAATATTGTTTAGCTTTTGTATTTCTTAGCTGTAAAGTTCATTTTTTCGTGTCACTGAGTTTATTTGGATAGAAACAACAGGAAGATCATAACTTCTCGAGTTAACATGTTAAAAGATTTATAAATTACAAAATAAGCTGATAAAGATCTTGTTTTAAAAATATCGTTGGGTGCTTATTGAATGGATAAATATTAATTATTGTTAACTGAAAGAACTTCATTCAGGACTGACAGGGTGTTTAGAACATGGACAGATACAATTTTTTGGGGAGTTGGGAGCGTCATTTGCTCGGTTTCACCAAAAGACCCCATGTCCTAAGTGTCACGGTAATTCAGATATGCTTTATTTGTTAGTTTTTTTTTTAAATTACCCGAATTCTCGCCATTAAATCATCATAACTTTACGTTATTAGGTTTTGATTCCCTTACGAGTATCAAAATATACGGCATAAACGGCCGTATATTTTGATTTTGTTGGCTTAGAAGTTTGATAATTTCAAACTTGATACCTCCACGCATTACTGAGAAAAAGGGTCTTGATAGATAAACAACGAAGTGATCCTATAAGGGTTCCTTTTTTCCTGTTGAGGTATGGAACCCTAAAAACAATATACAGGGACCAACCAGCATTCGGAACGCTACAGGTATACCGCAGGAACACCGTGTGATTTTAGTCGGTAAAAGTCCGACATCACCTGTCGTCTTCCCCAGGGCGGACAGTATATGTACATGAGCAACTGCATACGTTAAAAAAAAACCGTTCACAAATTTTATTTTATAACTGGCTCGCTTAAGTACTGTAGTAACAGTACTTCTTAGTCATAAAATATAAAAAACAACTACAAAAATATAGCTCTGAAAGTATAATTAGTCTTACGTCAGAACTAACTAATTTCTAAATTAAAACGAAAACGAATTTCTTTGCATGTAGAAATCCAGGAGTATCACCCCTGAATTTCTGTTGTGCGTCTGGGGACGTGCAAAGGAATTAGTTTACGCAACGCAGGCCCACAACGGAAATGTTAACAGAGAATTAGCACCGCGTTCAAAACGATGAAAGCACAATTGCGGCTGCATACAACAACTGTCAAAATAAGAAACCGGTTTCGTATCTTTATACGAAATAATGTAGGACATTTTGAACAAATTTTTTAACTGAATTTTTTAATAAAAACATTTTGGAACAAGCGATTTTGTGTCTCACATTACAGGCGTTATTGCACAATTTTCCGTGCAAATATTTCACGGTGGCGCTGTGCTTGCAACCAAAGTATTGTACATACTTATAATCTCAAGATACAATACCGTTTTACAATATATATTAAGTCCAGGGACACACAGTGTGTATGGACTTTACAAAAAATATTTATTAATGTAGGTTTTACTTTAGCCAATGCCATGACCAAAAGCTTTCCTGACCTAACTAAATCGCAGTAACGAAACCATATCGTCATTCAATTCGACCCCAACGCCACCTAGTTATAAAATGTACAACTCTGCACAAGCTCACGCTCCATTCTTAAGCAAACCTGTTACGATACTATTTTTATTTTAGATAATTTTTCGGTAATGATTTGAACACACGAAAATACTATATGTACATTAAGATTTTATACAACATTTGAGCTTATTGTAGGGACTTAACAGATATTTTCTGCCTGGTTTGTTTAAAAGTAAGTGTAAAACGAAAAGTAATATAAAAATATTATACAGGTTCCTCTTTCTGGTTTAATGGTTGGTGCCTTGGATCCTGTTCCGGATGCTGGTTGGTCCCTATATATATTCTTTTTATTATGATTAATGTAATAATAAACTTTATCACATACAACTCAACGTGCAAATATTTCAGGGTGGCGCTGCTTGCTACTAAAGTATTGTAATCTCTTAATTCAAGATACAATATCTTTATACAGTATTTATAAAGTCCAGAGACACAAACAGTGTATGGACTACAAAAATTATATTAGTTATTTATTTATTATTACAAGATTTTAAGTCTGGTGCTGAGACCTTTTTTTTTTTTTTTTTTTTTTTTTTGTGTTGTCTCTCGCAGTTAGCTCAGGGAGCTTTTACTGCTTAACCGGGCAAATGGCGAGACCAGAAGGGCCTCCAGCCGAGCAAATTATATAATATTAAGCAACACTGCTAAGGGTGTCCCATAGTGGGACTCGAACCTCGGCTTAGGGCGTTGCTGGGGGGCATACAAGAGAGGACTTGCTGGATCTGATTGTGATTATTTGGGGACATTTGATTTATTACTACTGGCTCAGCGCGGGCTGGCTCGAGCAAGGGTCGGGGTGGAGAATGAACGGGTCTTCGCGACGGGCCTCGCCGGCGAGGACGGTACGACGGTCGGTTGTGTGTAGTGTTGGTAGTTTTCCTAACCAATCGGAGCGCCTCCTGATGGAGGGTGATATCGTCGTCTGGGTACGTGAGAGTGTGCCTAGGACGGCGAATTTTGGATATGCGGGAGGGGGTGTAATTGGCGGCAGATACCACTAAGGGGTTTGTGTGCGAGGGAGCAGAGTCGAAGAAGCGTTTAGACGCTTTCTTCATGAAACATCTGATGGTCGGGAGGTTTAGGTCAGCGTGGAGCTGTTTATTGCGAACGTACCAGGGCGAGCCTGTGGCTTTGCGCAAGAAACGGTTTTGAAGGATTTGCAACCTATGGAGTCTGGACGTTTTTACGTGTGAGAACACGACGCTAGCGTACGTCATGATAGGGCGGATGCATGTGGTGTAAATTCGCACCTTGGACTTGAGTGCTAATTTACTCCGCGCATTGAGGATGAAATGGAGGCGACCGAGAGCAAAGGCGGCGCGGTGGCGAACCGTCTTTATGTGCTCGGTGAATTTGAGTCGGTCGTCGAGGGTCACACCGAGATATTTGGCCGTCAGTTCCCAGGGGATCTGTTGACTAAACATGGAGATGGGACTTATGAGACTAGGATCCACGCCGCGTCTCGAAAAGAGCACGGCGGCGCTCTTAGTCGGGTTGACTTCGAACCTCCAGTTCGTGAACCATTTCCCTAGGGCATTGGCTGCGGTCTGGAGGGATCGGGAGATGCAGTCCGGATTAATGCCGGAGTAGAAGATGGCTGTGTCGTCAGCGAATAAGGCTAATCGACATTTGCCTCTGATCGGGATATCGCTTGTGTACAGCGTGAAGAGAAGCGGGGAGAGCACTGAGCCCTGAGGGACTCCGGCTCGGATCGGATGAGGGGACGAGAGCGCACCCTCTATGCGGTAGCGAAAACTGCGGTTCGACAAGAAGTCTCGGATGATGAGCACGAGACGGTCGGGCACTTTATGCTGATACAGCTTATATAATAAGCCGTTGTGCCAGACCTTGTCGAAGGCTTTCGCCACGTCAAAGAAGAGAACGCCTGTCTTGAGGCCTTTTTGGAAACCAGCACTGATATGCTCTACTATGCGGTGAACCTGACGGATCTGGTGCTGAGACCAAAACCTTTCCTGACTTAGGTAAATCGCGGTAACGAAACCATATCGCCATTCAATTCGACCCCAACGCCACCTAGTTATAAAATGTACAACTCTGCATAAGCTCGCGTTCCATTCATAAGCAAACATGTTAGAGTACTATTTTTAAGTATGAACTAGAGTATTAATAAATAAGTTTGACGAAAAAATTCAATTTGAACTACAAAACAGGACCTAAAAAAGTGACCAAAGTGAGTAAAAAAATCACAAATGTTATCTGTTTGAATATAAACCTTATACTTACGTGATTAAGAGTGGTCAGTAAAGTGAATATGTCGAAATATTATTTGTACTTAATCTGAATGTTCAGATTAATTAGTGTTTTATATAATAAGGGCTTGTTTCTTCACTTACTGATAAACTACTTGATTGCCTATCTACATCTTATATAAATGGCACAATCCGTTAAATCTCAAACGGGTCGTATTAGAACCAAGTGGTTTGGCCCGTGACGATGGGAAGAGACCAGATGGTATGACATTATCGCTATGGAAGTTGGGTAGGCTTCTGGTGTCGGACGCAACATGCGTCGACACCCTTGCGCCATCACATCTTCCCAGCTCGGCGAGCTGTGCCGGTGCTGCTGCTGCATCTGCAGAAACCCTCAAGCGGCGAAAATATAATAACCTACTCAGTGGTTATATTTTCGAGCCGTTTGGGGTCGAAACACTTGGGCCTTGGGGTCCGAGTGCTCGCATCTTGTTTAAACATATCGCAAAGCGATTAATCGACTCTACGCATGACCACTGAAGGATGGATTATTCTTTGGTCAAAGAATAAACATTGCCACACAGCGTTCTGTCGTGTCGGCACGAGCTATGTATAACATTGAGATCGTCCATACCGTGGTGGAAAGATTAACCAGTCAGCGATGGCTGACTACCGAGCGTGCGCCGCATGCTTTCGTGGAAACTCTTTTCTCGCACCTAATTAATAGTATTTTTTTACCTAACTGATATTTTATCTGTTAGTTTGTTTAGCGTGGTGAAACATTGCCTTAGTGTCAAAAGGACAGATCTGAGGTGTACTTATTTCTCATAAGAATTTTACAATTCACTTATATATACAACTTGTCACCAAAATCTGTTGACAGTGACTGGGGCAAGAAAAGTAATGTCTGCGGATTGAATATAGTTCGTATCAGTATTATTTTTTTCTGTTTCCCCTTAACACTTTCAAAGTCCAGCTAAATAGCTAAAAATAAATAACTTGAAACATTATTAGTAACCAGGAATAGAAAGGGTTAACTTTGGTAATGTTAATCGTGAACATAACTTGTTATGTACTTCTTTTTAAATTAGAAATAAAGAATTTTATAATTAGAATAGTACAAGTTGTGCCCGCGACTGTACGTGTATTTTTGGATCACGAAGTTGGGTTGCTCGAATTTGGTTTTTGAAAATACATCGTTTTAAAGTAAAAAAAGTGTTTATCTTGTGATCTGATGGCATTTGAAACCTCTGAAATGCATTCTTTCATTTACTCCTAGGCTACGTGGCTCCTTAAAAGATATGAGTTCTATTGGTTATCCTTTAACCGACTGGACTAATTATTTTGATAATATTTTCTATGCACAGAAACGCCACACCTACAGATTTATTATAAGTATATATGTGGCCCAATAGCTGAAATTATATTGTTTTTCAAAATCCTCGCGGGTTATGCCGCGCCGAAAACTAGTGACAAAATAAACCAAAGTAATATCTGACATTTTATTGGCTATTATAGTGGAGAGGTGGCAATGTTCTGACTCAGTCCTACTAACCAAACAATATTTATTTAAGCTGTTTTGAAATAATTTTAGAACCGATTCGAATTTTACGACTATGAAATACTAGCTTCCGTCCGCAGCTTCGCCTGCGTGATTTACGAACCCGTACATTTTTCCGGGATAATGTGCTATTCCAGACTATGATCCATCTCTGTGGAAAATTTCATCCAAATCCTTTCAGCCGTTGTAACAAGTATCCATCCATCCATCCTCACAAACTTTCACATTTATAATATTAGTAGGATTAGTAGGATAGGATAGGATTTCACTGTTTTATTTTTAAATGGTTTCTGATGGTTCCATCTATTAAACCTACTGCCACTAATCATATTTTGACGACACTGTTGGCGCAGTGGCTAAGCGATTTGCTTTCTGCGCTACGTGTCGCGGGTTCGATCCCCGCACGGAACAAATATTTGTATGATCTACAGATAGTTGTTTCGGGTCTGGTTGTGTGTGTATGTGACATTTATGTTTGTAAACTGTACCCACGACACAGGAGAAATCCTAGTAAGGGGCAAAGTATTAAAAAAAAAAAAAACTTTTAATTCATATACCAATATTATAGCGTATTGAGAGTTTTGTGTTATTTTTTAAGTTATTTACTCGTAGTTACGAATTTCGAGCGGAATCAACAAGTGAACAAACACAGCTAACTTTACGAATATCTAAGTTTGTGTGTTGTAGTTCTACTTTGAAGACAGTGAACTTCGATAATCTGGACTATTCAAAGGGTTCCATCATAAATAAGGAAGGTTTTTTAGTCATGTCTGTCATCCTGCTTGGCTTTTTCCAACTATATTGGTATCAGTTTGCTGTTTAATGTGCTTTGCCAAGCACGGAGCGGATCTCGATGTGAGGAGGCCACCTATCCAAAGAAGGACCGTGGCAAGCGCTGCAGGCTGCAGTCACAGATTGATTGATCAGAGGGGTTACCCCTCTGATCGAGGTAATTACGACCTTTTCCATTATATCTCTCTTCCTTAGAAATATGTAACGTTCCATACTAAATTTAAAAAATAAATCCATAGCTCGCATACATTTTAACCAGTACTCCAATCAGCACAAAACAAGCAGATCAAAGAGTAAGCGGATTATGCTTGTTATACTGAAAGTACGTAGGTATAATAACTGCGTTGGGATCGTTAAAAGCGATGCATTTAACTCGGACACCCGAGGGACATCGGCTTCATATCCTAGTCCACTAATTAATTGGTCTGCACCTGCTATGTTGTTTTAACACCTACACTGCTTGTTTTCTTAATTAATAGAATAATCAACACACTATGTGAAAGAAAATACTCAGTTCTACATGCTACTTGCGCATGTATTTTTATCCAAACGAAGACATCTGTCTATGACATCTATCATGCATAAAAGGCTAGGCAGGCCTAAACAGCTGTTGCTACAAACTTGAAATTTTGGTAGTTGATGCCTTTTTTGCCATAAGATCCACTAAAGAAGGATTTTTAGAAATTTCATCCTTAAGGTAAAATAAGGAATGAACGGTTGCATGGAAGTCCGTCATTTTCAAAGTAAGACGCACGAAATTTCATATACCTACTTCTGGTTAGAAATAAATGTATACGTACGTTTTTCAAACGACCCTTTTGTTAATATACATAAGTATATTCACGCGAGCGAAGCCGCGGGCAACAGCTAGTTATATTATAAAATTAGCTAGAATTGCAAATTCTGAATTAATTGACGTTCGTTTCTGTTGTTTGAAAATAACATTTCAAACAATTTTCGAATTGCTGATGCCCTAAGGAAAAATTAGCTAATCAGTAATAGTGGTATTGAGACTGACTGCCCAGGGTTCGCCAGACGAATTCAGATTTGGTCACTCTTGGAAGCTGTTACCGTGCTCCGAGTTTATTGAAGATGGGCTATGATGTGTCGTCGAGCCGTGTAGTATCCGACCGCAGCTGCCACTCTGTTGCTTCTCATGGGCGTCGCCGTCGTGTTCGTTAACTAATGTTTTATATCTAATAAATGGGCAGAAAATTGCGTAACGGTCGCGGCCATAAGCTAACACTAATCAGTATCCGATTTGATCATGGACAGTACCTACATTTTAATATGTAGAGATCGAACATAAATCCATTTGCCAAATATAGGAATCAGGTTAATATACATATATGTATATAAATAGTAACAAGTAATAATATATAGGTATAGTAATAATCGCCACATGGGCTCGTAGCTACATAGTTACCGCGCAGATCCGTCGATCTGCGAGGTTAAGCAGCGCTTGATGCGGTGATTCATTGGATGGGTGTCCAGTTTTCACATATCGAGACCCCTCCGTGCCTCGTAAAACACGTTAAGTTGGTCCCGGGTGTCATACGAAGACCTATGGCAGTCGTTACAGGTGCCAGTACCTCAAAAAGTCTGACGACCAGTCTAACCTTAGAGTATCAGTGTCTTCCAGTTTCTGGGTGGCGGAGGTTAGATGGCAGTCGCTCCGTATAAAATACCGATATTCAGCCGCAACCTGGAAGCTACCCCATGATGAGGCAGATGATGAGTAATAAGCGCCACGACATAATTTTGTCGGAGTATTAAATTACCTCGTAAGAAAACATTAAGTTATTACGCTGTCGTCTTGTTGTGACGCCAATTCAATTCAAAATTCATTTATTCAAAATAGACTACTACTAGTGCTTTTTGAACGTCAAACATATTATGGACAGAACTAATACGCCCGCCCTTGACCGCTTCCTATGTGTTTTAGCTTGGGGAGAAGAAACGGCCCAACAAACTCCCCAGCAACACTCCCATGTCTGTCATTATACAATACTAAAAAAATATAATTAAAGAATGCTATTACAATAATTAAAGCTTAGCAAAAACGTTTCCACATGTGAGCTAGCGCACACCATTTCACCAAAAGGTATAAGGTAATATAGCCTCCGTTGTCTTAAAGATGTCATACACCTAAGTGTGAAGAGCGCGCCCGCCCACACCTGCAATCGCTTTGGAATAGCAGTCATAAGGGCTTTACGGCTCACGCATGCAGAACTATGATACATTAAATGCAAGGCAAATGCATGTATGTAAATGAATAAATTATAAATTCATTAATCTCAGCCAGCAAGTCGACCAGTCACCACAAGCAGCACCCGTTCACGAGTATGACGCAAAGATCAGCCATCACCTGCCTCGCCATTTTAGAGGGAAGCAGGTGACCCGACCCATGACGCCACCGCATGCAATGACATCAAAGGGAGCATGACGAATTTGCTACCTGAGAATTGCATAAAAATAAAATAATATAGAAATTGCAATGATCACCAGTTAACTGCATTAGACCTCCAAGCCTCTGAATCAAGATAATGACAGGGGAACAAAAAAAAAAAATAATAAAACATAAAATAAAAACAAAACATACAAAATGTACAATTGATATGATTGTCATTAATTAATAAAATATCTATGTCAGTAAATCAAATAAAGGATTAAAAATTAATAAATAAAGCACAAAACAAAAAAACAAAAGAGAACAATAAACGTCATGTCATGCTCGTTATATAATTTGGAATATAATTTGGAATTGTCCTGCGTTTAACACGATGACCAACCGTTTTTATCATTTATACAGTAATAAGCCTTCTTAATAAGATAATGTTTAATAGTAAAACTTTGTACCGCGACAAAATTTTGTCGTGGCTCATGAAGGCAATGTTTAAAGCCTAATTTACGAAAATCTACACTGGCCTTTTAAAACTGTTTTACGTTTTCATTGCCAGTCACAGTACCTACCCTCGGTCATATTGAAAACTCACGAATAAACAAAGCTTCTTGTTATTGTTTCTTGGAACCACTATCCGGCTTTTAACAATAATTGATTTGATAACAACTAAAGCGCCACTTAAGTAATGTGATTTATAACATCGTTACGGTACGTACTCACAAACGTTCCAGTTTGATGTTGATGGATTTATTAAACATTATTCATAGGGTTTAAAAGATTTGGAGATCAACATACAGTTTTGTAAAGAAAAAAATCTTTTATTTAACCCCTCGCAGTCCAATTTTAATTAATTGAAAGACCCTCATCTTAAAGGACTCTAAACATACCGTACCGAATTCTATTTGTCTGCGAAAACGTCACATTCAGTTTTGGATGCGAAAAAAATGTTGCGCGTGAAGAGTTTATGATGAAATGGCAAGTGGACGGCATGATGAACCGACTCGTGGGCACACCATATACTTATTTAAACCCTTTTTTGGATCAGCTGACCTAATAATGACATCTTCGAATTAATTTTTCAATCAGAATAATTGATTGATTAATGATAATTGTTGAATTTGTACCCTACGCCAATCATATGAAGAGTTATATATTCAGTGGATTCGTTCACTGCTGAGCATTGGCCTCTGTCAAGTTGAGTAAACATGTAAAGTGAGGCTCAGGTTGGGAAAAATGTAATTGAATTTCTCTGTCAGAAAAGTTATCATTCTGCAAAGAATTTTATGGCCGATAAAACGTCGATAAGGTTGACCTCGACGCCTTCATTGGGACTTAATTCGTCATCGATGAACTCCAAGTGTACGATCGGAAGCTTTTAATGACGTCATTAAAGATTAAATTATAATTATTTAAATGGAATTCATAGCGGCAACAGCCCAAAGACCACAGTTCGATCCCCACCCGTTATACAATTGATGTAAGCAGTGTAAACATCCAGTCATAAGCCTATTCAGGTGAGGATGAAGCATAAACAGGAATAAATAAAACAAACAAAAGAACATATACGGAATTTACCCAATCATATTTGACACACCCTATAACAAGCATAGTAACAGGCTCCCTTAATAGAAATGGAACGAATACCGTGAAATATCATACAGTTATTTCATTATACCATTTATTTAACGTTAAAAGCTTGCCTCTATTACTTTAGATTCCTTTGTTACTCGTTATTGAATTTATTCGTACGTAAAAAAATAAAGAAAATCCCTTCTTTCAAGTTAAAGTGTTCTTGTTTTGTCATCGGGATGGGTAAAAAGCTAAGAGCACTTAAATATATTGTAGTTATTTATTTATATTTGGGAACCAAACAACTTTAAATTAACATTAATTATTCACAGTGAATATATCATAAGCCTATAGTTTTCAAAAATGAATACAGAATTAGAAAAATTAAAACTTAACAGTAACCATCTAGAAATGAGATCGTTTTATTATTGTGAATGTGAATAGTTTTATTTCAATCAGCTTAAGGTTTTTAGTCAGCAATCATCTGTTTGGGAGTTACTATGCGCATTGATTTATTGAGCATAACATAATATAACATGCGCCTGTATTTCTTGAAGGGTTAAGTAGAGGTGTACTATTGAAGCCCATATTTCGCTGACGCCTTTATAAAGTCCCATGTAATAACGCGAGCCTATTTCCATCTACCGAGTATATTTGCAAACTCTGAGAATTTACTTAAAGAAAAACCCAAGAACACTTTGCATGACCTCGATTCCTGGGTCATCCAGGACCTCACGCTTAGCTATCGCACTTGCTATCACTGAAACAATAAGACAGATCTATCAGTTTATTGATGATGAATTGCTCTTAAAAGCTCAATGTGTCAATGTCTTTAAGGCCCGCTGATGGATGGCAATACAAAACGGGCTTTATTTGTCTATTGTTACATCGTTATTTGTTATTTTCCAAGTTACTCTACACTGATACAGTGGGTGTGTTTACAGACACAAAACTCGCAAGTGCATACAATTACCCAGACAGGGAACAACTATGTATTATGTAGGTTTTACATATATCTGTTCCGTGCGAGATTACGTGCGCTGCAGCGCAGAAATACAATCGATCAGCCACTGTGCCATCCTATATCAATGTATTAAAAATATAAAGACCTCTTCAATGACATCGACCCAAACTATGTTCTGATTCTAGGCATCTTTCAGCTTATTACAGACTAACAAAAACAAATGACTGATAGTTTTTCAAGACACTGTACGTAACGTAGGTAAAATTAAATATCTTACAGCTTGGTTAGCATGGTAACTACCGTTGGTAAAAAATATGTCCTGCAGTTGAACGTAGTGGTATCATAAGAGCGCAGCCACTTTTGAAAATACGCCAAAAGGGCAGAGTTAATTGTTTTGAAAACTCGATCACACTGAGCAGAAGAACTGACAAGTGTCTTTATAGTAAGAGGACTTTAGACAAGTATTAAAAGTAGAATTTATGTCATTATAAGTACATAGAGTAACGAAACTTAGAGGAGTCCGTGGTTACATAGTTACTGTGCAGATTGTTTGAACTGCGATGCCAAGTATCGCTGCAACCATTTTGCTTTGTCCCTTTTGTCTTTTATTTCCGCGATGATTCGGGAGTCTTTCGTTTATTTTAGCTTCTTTTTTGCTCAAGTAATTTGCATGGGCTGTGCTAATACCGGCCAGTGTGTTTGAATACCGAAAGTTCAATCTTTCTATACAGTCTACCGCAAATACCACTTTCCTAGGTAACCAGGTTATTGCCCTAACTTGCCTTACAGCTTATCACTAGTTCTGTGTGTATTTGTACAGTAATAACGGCTAATATTATAACTGTTATTGCCATCTCTAGGGATTGTAAACAATATGTTTGAAAATTTATTATACCGTATGACTCATCTGGGTATTACAATGTTACTCTAATTAATTGTGAAAATTTAATTATTTTACTAAACGAGTATAGACCTTACAATGTTATAGGCGTACTGGTATGTTCATATATTATATAATATTATATGACCATCTGATTTAAATTACTTAAAATTTAAATAGGAGTTGGCTTATTAAATTTCAAACAAATTACTGTTATTTTTTTTTTTTAAACAAGGTTTTTAAATGTAATCACATTCTGCGGTGCGACGCGGCAAAGCAATAAGCGTTGTTCATGGAAATTAATATTCGTTTTTTTCACAAAGTGGGGTTTCAATCTAAAGTTCCTCGGAAACAAAACAAAGGCGATGTTCATTGTGGTGGTAATTGTAAGTGCAAGAAACGCAGCCGCAGCCAGGAAGAAATACTTCAAACTTAATTTTCATTTATTACTTGAACTCGAAATAGAATGCTAAGTTAATTTACAGTTCTTCGTTAAATTCAAGTACATGGAACTCTTTGGTCAAGGTCTGCCTTGCACAAAGCTTGAAGTTCATGCTTGTAGTATTTTCCTTTGTATTTTAACTTTGTTTTTTTAAATTATTTTTTATATTTTAATTTAATTTTAATTTAAACGTCTTAATGATTCCTTTATTATTGTAGTCAGGCAATAGTGTTTAATGTAGGTATCATCTGAATACTATGTACATACACATAATAATTGGTCTTTAAATATGAAAAAATATATTTTATTACATTTTAAGCGTCAACATGGTTGAGCTGAATGACGCTGACACATATGTCATACTCGTGAACGGGTGCCGTCTGCTGGGACTGGTCAGCTCATAACTGTCATGGCAGTATTATCAGAAATTTCCACATATTATAGTTATCAGTTTGTTTAGTCTAGACATAGTACCTACTACATTTTCCTCACATAACGTTGAGGGAACAATGTATTCATCATAATTATTATGAAATGTTAAACAATGTGACTTATATGTGAACCACTATATAAGTTTAACATTTGCAATTACCATATACTAAGAAATAAACGATATTCTATTCTAATCAGACTTTAAAACCATGGAGTTTCTTGCTCGTTTTTCGCCATAAGAAAACAACACTTTGGAACGTAGCAACTAGAGTCTGACTGAGTGCTTTTAACTGGTCTATATGAATAAAAATATATTTTATTTATTATTATAAGTTAATACTGTATGTTGGTATAAGTTCAAACATGCTCAAAATATCCTTGGAAAAACAAAGAAAAAGAATTATCTACTTTACATACAAAAATCCTTTATAAGTGGTTTGAAGATATTAATCTCTCATCATCATCAGCCAGAAGACGTCCACTGTTGAACGAAGGCTTCCTCCTTAGACCACCACATCGAACGACATTCCGCCAGTTGCATCCATCGGTTGCCCGCGACTTATTAATCTATGCAGCCTGGATTTTTATTGTTGTATGAACGAAAATAAATCTATAAATGTACACAGCTTTCGACATACTTAAGATCCATTTTTGTATCTGGTATAAATCTTTATTTAGTATAATGTACACATATTTGTATGTACATAGTGCTAATGAATGTGAGCAAAATAAATACGTACATTTTCATTCTTTCCGTTTACATATTATTTACATTTTAACATATCATCACGCCTGTATTTCCCGAAGGGTTAGACAGATGTTTACTTTTCGTACACCCACATTTCGCCGATGCCGTTATCAAGTCCCACGTAATAGGGGACGAGCCTATTGCCATCTACCGGGTACAGTTCCAAACTCCGGGCTGCTATTGAGAATTTCAGAAAACCTCAATATCTTAAATAATTACTTTCTTCCAGGAATGGGTGTGGACCTTGACTGGTCATAACCGTCATAGTCGCGAGAAGGTGGATCCTGGAGGCGAGTTGCAGATCATGCTGCCTACCCCACAAGCTGATAAAAATACCTCCGGGGAAGTCTGCTTGCTGGCTGAGAGCCCCTTCAGGATCTTGAGGGTAAGTTTTTTTTAGTGGAGCCTCCACCCTCCAACCTCTTCTCTCTTCTTCTCTTGTCTTCCATTGAATACCTTTATGGTAGCAGTCGCATTATACCACCTGCAATACCACAAAATAGTTCACGTGTTATTTTAGTACCTATGTATCGGGATATAAAAACAGCAATCACTTGCACTGGTTCGTATTATCAGTTGACATAAGCATCAGCAATGGCGGTTGCGTTTTCGAAATGGCCTCTCAAAGTATACTCTGACCATTATTGACAGGTTAACTGAAAAAAGCAAGTTGAGACTGAAAAGTACCTGCATTGGAGTAGTAGATTATAAAATAAGCAACATCAACTAAGGGTGCCCCTAGGGCTCGGTTAATCCGTTGCTAGGAAACAGCTAGGGGGCTGGACTGGCTTTTAATTATTTAGAGACATATGTTTAAGTGTACTACAACTCAGCACGGGCTGGATCCTCAAGGGTCGGGAAAATGGTGCCACCATTAAGCGGTGCAATTTTATATTTTTTATGAAAATCCAACGCCTCGTTAACGCCAAATGTTGCAGTTTTGAGACAGTTTCACATGGACGTAATACAATTCAGTCTGTTAGACGTTTTGTGCTAAGTTTGCAAACCTTTATTGCTTCAATAGCACAGTCTTGACTGTGTGGGTGATTCTCGCGCAGTTATCGATCATGTTGAAATCAAGATTTATCTTAAATATACATACGATGAATATCGCTTACCCTCTTCCAAATTCTTGTAATATCACTTAAGAAATAATCTTTCTGGCTCATAGCTACATAGCTACCGCGTGATATCAGTTGATTTGCAAGGGTAAGCAGCAATTGCTGCGATTAGTACTTGGATGAGGGAGCGTTTTTCACACATCGAGACCCCTCTGTTCTTCAGAAAGCAGGTTAAGCAGTTGGTCCCGGGTGTCATACAAATACTTGTGATAGTCGTTACAGGTTTTAGTAGCCCAAAAGTGTCTAATAACCAGTCTAACCTTAGAGTATGTCTCCCTGTAATTTAGTGGCGGAGGTCAGATGGCAGTGGCTCCGTTTAAAATACTGATTATCATCCGTAATTGGTTAGACTGGAAGCCGACCCCAATGTAGTTGAAAGGCTAGGTGGAATGCACTAATCTTGCTTACGCAGTCAAGATTTTAGTTGCACCTTCCAAACAGGAAAATGCAACTAGAAAAAAAAAATGGTGCCACTAGAGTCCTATAACGTTTCAAAAGTGCCTGTAATAGGTTTATTTCAAATAAAACCAAGCCAATTGCCACCAAGCACAAACACTATAAATGGATCCCAACACGTAGTTTTGCTATACATACATGACTTGAGTACTTAAGTAAAAGTTATAACTAGTTTACTTAGAAACGCCGCGCCACCGCACCGGCCCCGCCCCGTATTACACTTTATCAAAACTGCTTTTCAAACGCTATGAAAACCAAATCGAAATGTTATATTAAGTTATCATCTTCACAACTTCAACCATAAGTAAACGGTAGCGAATCAATCAAAACTATCTTCCTCAGTCAGTCAATGTATTTGGGTTTTTCTGGAAATGTTCAATACTAACTAAAGTAACAGCCCGGGTATGAAATTGTGCTCGGTAAATAGAAATACGCATTACATGGCACTTAAAAACGGCATCAGCATGGTGGGTGTCAATCAATATACCTAGTCAGAGAGCCTAATACTTCAGTGAATACAGGCGTCATGCTATGAATACGTTAGTCAATGAAATCACCATCTCAAGAGTTCTTGGTCCTTCTCTGTTGTGTGACCTTTCTCATTAAAAGGCCTATTTAGCAAAGTTCGTATCGAAGCTTTCTAACCACTGCCCAAAAAGCGTTGGACATTCTCAGTCTAAGTCGTGAAAGCTCTTTTTATCCACCCTGTTTCAACAATACACATAAGATAGTTCGTATGTTATATAAGGCTTTACCATTCTCATTCTGAGAAAAACTTGATGCCCAGCAGACGTAAGCAACAAGGAATTCCTATTAACAAGCAAACAATCACGGATTTTGCTAAATACAAAAGGAAAAGCGGAATCGTCCTGCATAAACATCCTAACTTCCTAACTAATATTATAAATGCGAAAGTGAGTTTGTCTGTTTGTTTGTTACGCTTTCACGCCTAATCCACTAAACTGATTTTAAAAATTCACCAATGGAAAGCTACGTTATCAGCGAGTAAAATAGGCTATATTTTATCCCCGTATTCCCACGGGAACGGGAATCCTAACTAATATTATAATACAAATGTGAGATTGTTTACGTTCATACTGCAAATGTCAAATCAATGTCGCTCGCAACCATAGATTTAGAGTAAGCGGAATCCTAAGTCTATGCTCGCAAATGACGTAATAGAACAAAATTAAAAATAAAATATTTGCAATTACTACAGAGGTATATACTCTTTGAAAAGAACTTCAATAATGTTCAAACTTTAAAATTGATACGGTCGAATTTCGGCCACAAGGCGACTGGCTGGATTCGGTTATGCTTATAGAAGGCAATTTTATAAGATAGGTTTTACCAATAGATTTTAGATCTAAGAAGATTGTTTGTTCCTATCCTACTATAAAAATAAATGCAAAATTTTGTGAGGATGGACCCTCACAAACTTTGTATGTATGTATGTTTGTTACTCTTTCACGCAAAAATGGAACGGAAATTTGGCACAGACATAGTCTGGAATATCACGTACGCTACATTTTATCCCGGGAAAACGCGGGCGGAGCCGCGGGCAGAAGCTAGTACCTACAAAATAAACCCACCACACTCTGATATCAAATGTAAGCTTGATTCATTAAAGCATTCATACATTTAGCTCAGTCTACGCTAATGGAGTGATAAGCACTTCAGATAGCGCTATCAATGTCATATGACTTAAATGCACTCATCCGAGATTATGATATGATCGATACGCCCCAGTATATCTGGGGCGTAATATATATTATTTCAAACATATTTTGGACTAATTTTCCATGTTGGTATCATAAACTGATTTCAGGTTATCGGTCTGTAAACCTGAGTTAGAGAAAACTGGATAATTGCGTTTTAAATACCTATAATAAAATGTACATCAATGGAGGGGTTAAAACAGTGTGTTGGGAATGAGAACGTGGTCTGATTCAACAACACATTCCTTAAGTTAAGGAATACCTACTAGCTTTTTCAAACGTTGTCTAGATAAACTCTTATCAATATGACTTTTGTTTGTCAAATTTTTCAAAAACTTTCTAAAATTGACGACACTGTTGGCGCAGTGGCTAAGCGATTAGCTTTCTGCGCTACGTGTCGCGGGTTCGATCCCCGCACGGAACAAATATTTGTATGATCTACAGATAGTTGTTTCGGGTCTGGTTGTTTGTGCATGTGCGATGTATGTTTGTAAACTGTACCCACGATACAGGAGAAATCCTAGTGGGGGGCAATGTCGTTTAAAAAAAAAAAAACCTTTCCATTTAACTTGACTTTTGGTAATAACGGGTCTAATTTAAGTAATTCTATAGAGTTCACAACCTATATTTATTGTCATACTCTATAACCAATATAATCACTCTATTTAAAGTAACTTACACCTTATACACTCAAATAAGAATATAGGTTCACTTTTTCTGCCTTCTTTGAAAAATGCGTTGTTACCAGCTATGCTCCATACGTTCGATTTTTGCTTAACAGAATACTGCGGATCGTAGTGAAGAGTCGTCCTTAGAAAACAGTCCTTAGAAAAGTATGAAAGGCATATGAATTTTCTGTTGTTCAACTATGCATTTCATCTTAACTGCACGCCATCTTTCTCAAAACATAGTACGTCAATAAGGCTTCCAAACTTGATTCGACAACATTACAAATAGTGGTGGTAAAAGTTTACAGGATCTGAGAAAGAATGCTGATCTTTTGGTCGACCCGTGGCTTTAGGGTGAAGATTTAGGAAATTGAAGCTTACTTGAAATTATCTTGGAGAACATTAATGTACTTATAGAAGCATCTAGTCCACATAAATTAACAATATATATACATATATATATATTTTATTCTTTAAAACATTGCATCACTCTAGGAATTATTTCTGTATTGTAGATACATTTACGAAGATAGCGTAAAAAGAATATACCTTATTTATAAAAATGTGCGCATCATATAGCATCTAAACTCCACGAGTGAAGAATTATAAGATCATCTGGCGCACCCTAGGAAGTCAGCGTCGTTATCACCATTGCTGACTGGCTAATCATTCCATTACAATTCCAGCGATTCCCATGTTTTAGCTTATGCTGACATAACAGAAGAAATAAAATAGCATCACGTCTGTATTTTCCTGAGGTATACAAGGTGTTGTACACCAGATTTCCCCGATGCCGAAAAATCCAATAATCCTTTGATCGACTCGAGAATCCAATTCAGGACCTCAGATTTAGCAGCCAGGATGTCGACAGACAATGAGGTAGCATAATGATGAATGAAACCCTATAACCGGTAACCTGGCAAGGTAATAGTTAGCCCATAGCCCAAATACGATGACTAATCATCATGAAGCTGTGCTGCGCTGTGCTATGCTGTGTTCTATTTATAATTTAGTAACAAACAAAACGTGGTGTGCTAACACAGAACACAGCACAGCACGCAGAAAAAAGTAATCATCTAATGTCTACTTAATCTCAACCTAGTACAGCGATGTAAAGTCACAAGCCGTGTAAACTAATAAGCTTTCACTCCTCGTTACTTAATGAAGTTGTATATTATAAGGGAGCAAACATGGTACTAACGATTAGCGATTTAATGTAAATATTTTTTAAGGAAGATATTAGTTTAATGTTAGATACCTATATATTAATAATCCCCCTTAGGTATTAATATACTTATACGTTAAGTTTATATTTATATTGACGTTAATATTTTAATGTTTCGGGCTTCTCTGTTTACTGTCAATAGTTGGCAGACAATGTAAGTATTGTCAAATAAATTGCCTCAGAGCAATAACTTAACCATGCACAGCCTTAAAATTAACGCTTTCACTATATTTAGACTGTTCGCACTTAAATTATGACATCGACACTTCATTAAGACATTTCGAAATAAAATCGTTACTTTCGAACATCACAATACCGCCACCCTACGGTGCCGCGGTCCTTTAGTGTAATTCGAATTATAATGGAAGGGGTTTACGCTAAAGTGCCGGGCAGAATTAATTCGTGTACCTTATCAACTATCATCAAACATATGATTACTGAGTATAAGAGCGAGAAACGATTTTTATGTTTTTCTGTATGGAAATTTTCAGTAGCAGCACGGAGTTTGAATCTATGCCCCGTGAATGGCCATAGGCTCGCCTCATATTAAATGGGACTTAATATCGGCGTCGGCGAAATATTCGTATACGAAGTGCATCTAAAAGATAGTTTAGTAAGTAGCAAGGGCTCCAGATAGGTACAGCCTATATCTTGGTTCATTCACATTCGTTAGGACAAGCAAAGAGTTCATAGTCTGCTCGTGCTTCTGAAAAACCTTACTAAATTTATGTCATTTGCATGGAATGAAATAAATCATATTTTACATAATGCAATTGTTTACCAGCTGTCCAAAGACCGTTTGATTTGTATCGAATTATTACCTTTCAACTGTTATCGGCATTCAAATTAGAACTAAATTAGTGAACTATAAACAAAGTATTTTTTTCGTCTCAGGTATTACGACTAAGCCCGACCAAAACAGGTTGAACTGTGTCATATATCTGTTTCAATCTTTCCGATCACCGTCAATTTTTTATTAAACAACTGTATAAAGATTAACCTAAATAGGACGTAAACTTAGCCCGGTCAAAGGTCACATGTTAGATTAGACCAATAAAGGTTTATACCTACTACCCGGTACCATCAAAAATAAATCTATAAAAAAAACTACTATTACGGTCATAGTAAGGTGTATGGTACAATTTATGGTTTCTGCTCACCCGCTATCCTAACAACACTGTATCCTCCCCTGAATGCCTCTGATAGCGTCCGCGACTAGATAATCGTCGAACTCGTTAACCTGTTAATGGGCTATCATTGTATCTTGATTATGTAAGATAACATCGGTCCTGTAATCCTCACCGCTATTATAAACCTGTGTCTGGCTGGACATGCGCGTAAAGATGGTGTTTATGTAAATCTCGCGGTGAAATATGTGGCTGTTTCGGCGCGCGAATACTGTCCCGAATATACCCCTGACGCCGACTAAGTTCTATGCGGTGAGTTTGTCACAATTGTAAGGTGGTAGGGTAGAAGATCGATTGACAATTTATTTATATGTGCGGTTTATCACCGAGTAAAGAAACACAATAAATGACACACGTTACTCGTGAGCAAGTCCCCAATGGTGACGTTTGCTGTAACTTTCTTTTACACATTGTCTTTATGCTTAACCGCAACAATAAGTCTTACAGTAGAAGAGTCCAAATATAAAAGGATATCATTATGAATCGACCCAATAGCAATAGATTTAGTTGAATTTTTGACATGAACTTCTATTGCTTTTTCTTATAATAATCGATGTATAATATATCTAATACGTATTCTGTAGCACACATTATACGAGAAAAACTTCCGTTAAACCCCGATCTAGTGAAATAAATGCTTTTGCTCACCATGTTTAACGGATCGAATCTAAGATCACGACTATTAAGTTATCCGACGTCTTCAATGTTATAATAGTATGTGGTTAGTAAAGCTAAGACAATCTATAAAACGCTTAGAGTTTTCGTAGAGTCGGGCGTGCATAGTATGAATAATATTTATTCTTTCATTCCAGAAAAACGATTTTTCCTTAGAATGGGTAGTTTATTTATTAGAAAAACATGCGAAAATAGGGAGGAGGGCACTGATCGGTTGATCTGCGAGGTTAAGCTGTACCTCTAATGTCTGTAATCCTGTAATGAATAGGTTGTCTCTTTCATCTCAACACATTGCAAGTTATAATACTTTTGGACGCTTTAATGTCACGTATGTGTATGTAATAGCTTTTCTTGAACGAATTTATGCCAAGGGTGATTGGATTACCATTCTGGAATTTCTCATTTTGCCGTCTATACATCAATCATAATTATGTTTGAAACAAATAAAAAAATTACATCTTTTAATATAAATACTTTTGCTTGTAATTAAATGCTATTCATTAGCATATTCCAAAGAGTAACAAACGCAAGCATCATTGTATAAACTCAAACAACTTAGCCTTTAGCTGTGTGCTCGCACTGCTGAAGAAACTCTCTCCTAAATTGGACCATAACACTCAGTTCTTCACCTTCCGCATCCACTCACGTCCCATCCTCTTGTCGTCGGTCCACCTAGCGGGGAGCGTCCCACACGTTTGCCGACTTACTTCCACTCAAGGTCTCGTCTGCTCTAGTTAACATCAGTCCTTCTACAGATATGGCCAGCCCATTGCAGTTGAATTGCTAATCCTGTAAACTACGTTGATGACTCCAGTTTTTTTCAAACATATCTCCCTGAGCGACTTTAAATTGGTGAACTACCCCATTTATCCCTCGTATCACTCACATCGTCTCAGCACCGAATGTCGTGACAAGCAGATTTGGGATATAGGCGTTGAATCGACCGCAAAGTGTGTCAAATTTTGACAAAGAGACTCCTCTTGTTGGCTCCTTTCTCAAAATTTTCTCATACACGTTAACACATCTTAATTCTGCGATAAATTTACGCAGAGGAGTACAATTCTACACCCTTATTATCACCACTCTCCGATTGAATCCTAAGTAGATAACAGGGAGCGAGATTTCTCTTCACCAGAAATAAAAAACTGAGCTCCTTCAGTTTTTCTGTTAGGAAATAATCGCAGAATGAAAGATAACCCGGGGTTTCAGCTTATGTTACCGCTCATCAGCTCCTAAATTAGGGCGTACTAATTGGCTACACATTAAACGATCTCGATTCAACTTTACCATCATGATGAGCTTGCATGGCAAATATGAATCTCGTACTTAGGTTATTATTAGCGCATATTATGACTACTTATGCTGCTGCACAGTAAACCCTCGTAATCTTTCATACACCTCATCTAAAACCCACATTTAGATATAGGTTTTGCCGTTTCTTTGGGTATAGCACCAGACATGCTTAAAAGCAGGGTTTGATTGCGATACTCCTAGTTTTTAGAAGAAGAAAAAAAAAGAAGAGCGAATTTCGCTTCCTGTTGTAATCAGTAAAAAAGAATGTGCATTGAAACTTCAGTATATCGGACTTGTTATGTTTCATAAAGACGCGTTCAATATGGTTCGTTCGTTCTCGGCATTAGATAGCGTTAAATACCGTTTAGCGATCAGCGATCTACGTGCCGCCGGCAGCCTAATTACGTAAAATAGCGACAGCAATGCGATAGCCACTCTACAGCAATCTCACTGTCAGCCAATACATTATATGTCACAAAAATGACGTTTGACAGAAGTTATCGCGCGATTCACGCCTGTCGCTACATCGGTAATTAAGCTGCGGTTCAGTCCCTGTATCTGAGATGTATGTTTGTAGAGGTTTTATTGAGAAGAGGAAACACAGTCTCTATTTATGTTTTGCGATCTAATAGAAAGATTACAAAAACACTGCTTTAGCAGAAATAATAATGGGAGCCACAGTCTGTGCCTATGTAGACTCCAACCACTTAGTAAAAGGTATTTTCAATGACTTCAGTGACTAGTTACACTATAAAAGCACCCTATCTAGTATTTCAGACGCTCGTTTTCACTAACTGTTGTACCTACACTGATTGCGTTGGCTTATAGCCACAATGTGCAATCTAGACGACCATAGTAGAATTAGCAGTAGTAGAAGTCAAGTAGAGTTACCCACCAAAAACTAAAACACTGTGTTGTATTTGTGACCTAAACTGGTTTATATTGCATTCCCTCAATAGTTAGGCGAACACTTAAATTTGGCTGATGCTGTTATTGAGTCCCTTGTAAAAAGGAGCAAGTCTATTGCTACTGTTAATTGTAACACTGGTGTACAATTGCATCAAAAATATGTATACGCATATTGAAATTCAAACGCTTATTAGTGGAAAATATTGGTTCAAATCATAAAATTTAAATGACTATGTATTTTTATGTATCCCATGTAATTAATGTATTTAATTATCTGTACCTCTATTATGAGTTTTTTACTATTTACTCTCATGGTAAATGTAAATTTTCGTGCAAGCGATTTTAGTTCTTAACTTGGTTAAATTAGGGATTAGAGTCGCTAACATGCATCTCTATAATATAGTAAATAGTAAGAAAACTCGTGATAGTGGTACTGTTCTATCCTTAACGTTTATGGAAAGAATGGTGTGCTCCGCCTATCACAGGATTTTATATTTCCTAACTAAACCAGATTCAGCTGATTTATAAATAGCACGAAGCAACTACAAATAAAATTTCCTTAGAAGAAGAGTTTCTTCGATTTAACGGCACGGTTGGCGCAGTGGTTGAGAGATCGACTGCTGCGCTACGTGTCACGGGTTCCATTTCCGCACGGAACAAATATTTGTATGGTGTACAGATAGCTGTTTCGGGTCTAGGTCTTTGTGTTTGTAAACGCACCCGCGAAACAGGAATTATCCTAGTGTAGGACAACGATTAGTATAAAAATTAAAAAAAAAAAACCTTTTTATTAATAGAGATTTCAGTCGTAGCACGCGAGATTTGCTCCCCCGGGATGTGTAACGACGAGTAACAAGTAATCGTTGTCGCATTGTATATCCAATCGCCTCACAAACACGTGTATATAGGTACCTAGACGATCAAGAAATCAATTTATTAGCCTATGGTATTAAATTAGCAATCTTTTGTGGTCAAATGACCATACATCGCATATAAATCCTGTATAATACGTTCATTAAAATGTTTTGAGTCAATGCACTAACACCCAATAACTCTTCCCCTTTTACTCAGTATAAATTATGCGAGATGAAAGTTAAATATTGAAGTTTTGAGAGCAAAATTGATACTAGACAAATTGTTTTCATTAGGGGAGGTAAACGTGAAAGTAGCCAAGACCCTGAGGGACAGAAAGTTTCTCAATAAAATACAAGGGTAGAGAAAAGCCGATAATGAGGTCTTTTTTATGGATAAGTGTACCTATTCCAAGCCTGAAGGGCTCGTAGCTACTGCGGAGACGGTCAAACTGCTAGTGTGATCAGCGCTTGCGTAAGTCCTTTGTGACTTAGAAAGCACGCAAAAAACAATAAGCAGTTTGTCGCGGGTGCAATATGAATGCCTAGGATAGTCCTTATGCGTCAGTAGCCTTTGAGAAAGTAACAATGCAGTTGCAGGTCACCACTACTGACATGACTGCGCTGTCATGACAGACGAGTCTCTTACCATGGCACATTACTGTGAGCTCATGCTTGCTCATCCGCACGAAACCACCTTCATTGGTACAGTAAGATTATCCATAGACTTTCTTGCCGGTCTCTTCTCGATAGGACCAACCCACTTTTAGAACCGCGCAACTAGAATCATAACGTTTTAAAAGGGCCCGTAAAGGCCCAGTTGAAATAAAAATATTTGACGACTTTGACTTCTGTTAAATCTAAGGTACAGGGTGTTTGGTGACAACAAATTAATATATGATGTCCTCCTGACCGATTTCGGTCACGGCGGCCATGACCGGAGAGAGATCAGGCGCAGGACCAACGGCTTTACGTGCTTTCCGAGGCACGGTGTGTATTCACATACACGAATACTGATAATACTGTAATAATGATGAATATTATAATAATATTATAATATAATACTGTAATAATAATGAACTGATAATACTAATACTGTAGATCATACAAATATTTGTTCCGTGCGGGAATCGAATCCGCGACACGTAGCGCAGCAGTCGATCTCTCAACCACTGCGCCAACCGTGCCGATTAATATATTGTTAGGTGAAATGTATCGGAATCTTCAGACTATATTTTTGACGATATCAGCATTAAATTTTACTGCTGATAATTATTTTCAAATTTATCTAGTTCGGTACTGCTTGAAAAAATAAAAATAACTAGTATTAGTTGATTAAAACGTCGCGGTTGGTTAGTGGCTAAGTGATTAGCATTCTGGGGTATGTGACGCGGGTTCGATTCTCGCACGGAACAAATATTTGTATGATCTTCAGATAGTTGTTTCGGTCCTGGTTGTGTGTGTATGTGACATGTATGCTTGTAAACTGTACCCACGAGACAGGAGAAATCAAAGGGTAGGAAAAGGTTATTCAAAAAAAAAACCATAAAATTAAAATGTACATAGAAGATAAATCATTGCAATATTGCAACATGCAACATGACGCGGCTATACTAAATCCAGGGACGTAACAGTGGGGGTATTTTCAGTGCGTATTATAAAAGCTTGTTAAAAGATAAATATTTACAGAAATAATTTTAGGGTCGTCCAACTTAATATGCAAGGGTGGACTTTACTCAGGCCATTGTTTACGTTATTTTCAGTTTCGTTTAGAGATAACTGTTTTCGGCATTTTCTTCCTAATTATAAAAGTTAAACAACATATTATGTAGCACCACGCTTGTATACCCTGAAGGGTTACGCAGAAGTTCATTTTTTACACCCACATTTCATCGATTAAGTCCCATCTAATTGGCACCAACGCTATTGCCATCTACCGGGCTGCTATTGAGATTTTTCTAATATAAATTCCCGGTAACAGTTTAAAATACTGTAGAAGTTGGAATTAAGGTAAATATGCTATTTCTAAAATCTCATATTTGTATTAAAAAAGACGCACACGTCGATGCTATACGAAAACATAGTTTAATAGTGGGCCCTTTTCTGGATCTTTATAACAGCGCCACCTACCGGGATCAACTATAGCTAAGAACCATCCAGGTGACCCCAAAGAACATTAAAAAAAATCATCAAAATTGATCAAGCCGTCTAGGAAGAGAAGAATTAGGAACACAAGCACACTTGAATTTTATATCCTCATCAGCCAGAATATGTCCTCCCCCTTAGAGCTGAACGACGGCCTCCCCCTTAGACCACCACATCGAACGACATTCCGCCACTTGCATCCATCGATTGCCCGCGACTTTCAGAATGTCGTCGGTCCACCTAGTAGGAGGCCTTCCTACGCTGCATCTTCCGGTTCGTGGTCGCCACTCGAGAACCTTTCTTCTCCATCGGTTGTCCGTTCTTCGAGTGATGTGGCCTGCCCATTGCCACTTCAGCTTACAAATCCTGAGAGCTATGTCGGTGACCTTGGTTCTTTGGCGAATATCCTCGTTCCGGATTTTATCGCGCAAAGAGACTCCGAGCATAGCTTTCTCCATTGCCCGCTATGTGACTCTGGCCTCTCTAAGAGGCCAACAGTTAACGACCACGTCTCAGAATTTTATATAATCCAAAGATTTATATTCTTAGATTGAAAATGTATAGCTTATTACCCCGAGATAGAGCGTGATGTATTTTTATCACAGATGTTCCCTAGTGTCTTTCACAAATATCGATCATACAACACAAAAATATTTTGCACTGCTCAGCTTCTATGAGTGATAAAGTACTAAGATATACTTACCTATTATGTTACCCAGACACGCTACGCAAAAATCCCGCCAAAATACGGCTACGCCTATTTACGTTTTAAGTGTTCAATGGGATAAACAGACAAGTCTTAAAAAATGTTTTGGCTTCTGTGTCAATGATATAGAATATTATATTTAAAAAAAATAAACTATTAACATAAATGCCCCCCTTGTGTTTTATTATAGTATATAGTACAAACAGTTTCCTGCTTCAAATTAGTATAAACCCACTGCAGGGCCTCTTCTCAGAATGGGAAGGGTTTGGCCTTAGCCCACCAAGCTAGTACAATATTGTTTTGGAGAAAACCTTGTAAGCCCGACTGCCCCTGTCGGGCTTACAAAGCTTTCTGAAGCGGACGCCGAGCGCTGTTCGCAACAGACTGTATGAATCCAATACACTAGTATGGTGGGGGAAAAAGGCTTTTTACAGCTTCCGATTATCCAGCCCTCAATATATTGAGAGTGTCGGGTAGTCATACTTTTTAAAATTGTCATTGCAGTCGGGGGACCTCTTAGATTAAAATGTGTTCCACAGAATGGTCCCCCGACTGAAATGACAATATTATTTATCTGTTTAGTCACCGAGTAAATGGCCTTTCGCTTTGTATATACAGATTAATTAATATAACTTGTTATTTACTTTTTAGTTCATTTTTGGCAAGGCAGTCGTGTTTTTTAATTATTTTAACTTTATATAATTTTATACTGTTGACCTCTATTATATTATTTAATAATAGCATCGGCGAAATGTAAGCGTACAATAGTAAACCTCTGCCTAACCCTTCAGGGAAAAACGGCATAATGCTATGTTATGTTATGTTATTATTTACCTATAAATAAATAAATTAAACCCATTACTGTCCCACTGCTGGACAAGGGTCTCTTCTCTGGATGAGAAGGTTTGGGCTTTAGTCCACCACGCTGGCCTGGTGCGGGTTGGCGGACTACGTGATGTGCAGGTTTCTTCACGATGGTTTCCTTCACCGTAAACGCAAGTGATAATCAAATTCAAATAATTTACCTATGTAATATCAAATTTCAACCATGAGTTTGTTCTTTAGACGCGTGAAGTCTCTGCGACTTTTTTCTCGATACGATACTCCGAAACTAGCCAAAATCGTTCGTTGTAAAGAACAGTATCCTACCTGACATGCGCGGAATGAAAACTGCGATACTTACATGTCTGTTATCGTACATATACTGCACTAAAGATAGATAGACTGGTACTGTGAGCGATACAACAATGCAGATTAATGACAGGTTTTATTTGGTACCTATGTTCTGTAACATACCGGATACAAAGAAAGGGAATTTGTTATTTTTTAAAAGGCAAATTAACCAGGAAAAATATTTTAACTAGCCATTTTCTTTTAAATTTCTTTGTGGATGTTGGATTTTAGTGAGACGCCATATTGAATGACGATAAAAATGAGTACCTAATTAATATGAACAAAAGTCTTAAATTATTTTTTTGTATTGATAACGATATCATGAACGATGAATGTATGTCATGTCTGGCATATGGTTCCTTACCAACGGTTCACACCGAACCTCTGGCTGCGCTTGAATTTTTGTTTGATTTGTTTTTGAAGTATGTTCAGCTTCCAGACTGTCTCCATTGCCACGTATGAGATGTCAAAAGTGATTGAGTTATTTCCTGTAAAGGATAATGCAATGAACGCGTCTTCGAACATAATAGGTACATCATAAATTGCACAGCTATAATAGAGACAAGAATAAAAACAGTAATAGTGCAATTACGCAGTACAGGCAAACTTTCAGACAGTTATGCTGACTGAAATTTTTGAAAACGGTACGATTTCTCGTTCCTCGTTTAGTACCGTTAAAACTTATTTTGCCGGGATACGGTTTATTTTTCCATACCTAAACTATAAATGTATATATAGCAGTGATAGCCTAGTGATTAAACGCTTACCTTCTATTCAGTTTAAGGTCTGAGTTCGAAGACAGCTAACACTTCTGACTTGTAGAAATTCATGCGTCGATTAGAATCTTGTTTGACTATGACTTGTGATAATGGTGATGAAAAACGTCGTGAGGAGACTTGCATAACTGACAGGGCTCTACAAAGTTCTCGAGGGTCCGGCAACCCAGGCCAGCCATAAATATAATAATATGAACGCCTATAACTATAACTAATAATAATAATAAAGTCTTTGGTTCATTATATTTAAATTCTATTATTTTTAAATTCTATTATTTTTTTACCACTAGGTTTAGAAACAGCTTGAAAGTAAAGGCAAAAATATTTATTAGGTATTATAATACCGATTCAACTTTATTGGTACAAATGTTTTGGAAGTTCATTAACATACTTTGAAAACTTTTGGTTTTCCTCGTTATGTTCTCGATGACCTTCCCGGAAGACTTGATCATTAAATTGTAGTGGTCTATTGGATAACCCTATATTTAATAACTGATTTTATTTCGATCGTCTTCTAGAAACTGTAGTGTGCCTGTCTTCGGACCTGGATTAGAGTGACTAATCAACATTAAGCTATCCTGCGCTGTGCTTTGCTTAGCTAAGCTAACTTTCTGTTTATTCTACGAACAACATTAAGTTACGCGAGGTGTGTTGTGTAATTTCACAAGATGCTACATGCATACGTGCAAGTCCTAAGTCTGAGCGATATAGACGGAAGACCAAGTGGACGTGTACGTGGTTAGGTAGTGAGCAGTTACATATCGTGAGATCCCTGCTGTGTTTAATCAAAGAATGGCGCAACACGAAGCAAAACACAACACAGCGCAGCGTAGCTGAATGTTCAATAGTCACACTTACGAGTATGTAGCCTCTGTCAAATGATATCCAAGAAATAGCCATGTCGCCATATTTATTTTTTTCTCCTGAGAAAGATAGACAGACATGTTTCTGGGAAGTTTTCCCAACTAAAACACATAGGGTGGGTATTTTTGGGGTACTATCTTGTGTGTGCGATTTCAAAAAGTAACAAAATATGCATACTTACATGTACCATAACGCAAAATACACACACGATGACTAATCACTACTTTGATAAGTTTGTTTGTTATAGGTGCAGGAATCCGTTAAGAATGATAATTTAATATTTAACCTCCAGCTAGGGGATAATATGGGGGTATAAAGTTTATATGAAAATCTTTCTACGCGGACGGAGTCGCAAGAACAGCTAGTTTCGTATAAAGGAGAGCAAATTATGCCTTCGACTTAGTGGTAGCATGCACGGTTGCTAAGCATGAGGTCCTGGGTTCGTTGCCTAGGTCAGGCACAATTTTTTAGAAATTTCCTGAAATTTTCAGTCGGAGTATGAAATTGACTCCGGTAGATGGTAATAGCCTCGGCCCTTCGGAGATGTGTGGCTTAACAAGTATAACTTACCCTTCGGGGAATACAGGCGTGATTTTGAAATTCAAATCTAATTTCTCTTGAATTAACGACGAATCGGGATAGTGTGTGCACGGGTTCAGCATCAAATACATTGTACGAGGGCTAAAGGCTCTCGTACAATGTATTTGATCGTCAAGTGTAATTTTTTGATTATTACGGCTTTATCACTTTAAAACGCGCGTGTCACGACTTTGATTTCCGCACGAGTATTTTTTTTTTTAATGAAACTTTTATTTTCTTTCTTCGTCAACTGTAGGTGCCCACAATAAAGGAAAAGTCATATTATATAAAAAACATCTAGCGGTCTTGGGATCGATTCTCAGATTGGGCAAAGTAATATTGCTAATTTTTTTTTACATTCTGAGCAGCACAAATTTCTGAATTGTGTCCAGTATATTGCCATAAACCTACCCCCAATTCTATGATTGATTAATTACGGAATACCCAATGAATTAATTACGGAATCGGCGAAATCTAGATGCACCTCTATGTAACTCTCAGGCGATACTACTTTGTACATCTTATATATAAGGTATCATAACGATATGCTTCATCCACCGCTTTTTACTAACTTTACTTCTACGCCTTTTCTCTATTTACGTCTTCATATAAGTCTCTCTAACGACAGAAGCATACATATCTTGTCGTCAAACGTACTTACTTTATTAAGAAAAAACAAGTGACAAAGCCTTGAACCCGGTACAATTTGGGGATTAACGTGCCGTCGCTCGACGGGACCAAATATTGCTGGCAGAGTTGGCAACTTCTGTAATTAATGTTGACCTATTACTACATTTAATTTTTTGTTTAAGCTGTTAATGTTCTTAACGGTAATGATGCGATCAGTGTTACTAAAGTCACCTTCAGAGAAATCATAAAATAATCTTTAGACTCGGAAATCTATTTTTTCTTTTTTCTTTCTTTTTTTATAAAACATTGACCCACACTAGGAATGTGGGTGCATTTACAAACATATATATTCACATACACAAAGACCTAGGTCTTTAGTTTTAGTTGTTTGGGGTCTAGACCCGAAACAACTATTTGTAGATTATACAAATAAAATATTTACTGATATTTACGCGAATTACGCCTTTTTTTTTTTTTTTTTCTTTAAAAAAAACGTTGTCCCACACTAGGATTTCTCCTGTGTCGTGGGTACATTTTTACAAACATACATGTCACATGCACACACAACCAGACCCGAAACAACTATCGCCTGTATTTATTTTTATTAATACGACTTTATTATTTGATATCTTTGATATTCTATATGAAAAAACCAAATAATAATAATAATAAGCCCGCAGGGCACCATGAGGCGAGGTTACGGGGAGTAGCGGCCCCACGGACCCAAGTGCTCCAGGAAGAAGTCACCGTTCCTCATCTCCGGCTTGCTTTCATTGGCTGACTGGAGTGAACAATGACGAGGAACAGGTCTCACGCCTCTGTGTTGCCTTTATTGGCCGCCCAGAGTGGAGTCGTTAGAGCAGAGCTCTGTTCGTAGGGTGGATGCTGAGCGTAAGTGGCGAGTGGTCCAGTGATGCCGGACCCTCAGGGAGCAAGTGATCTGAGTTTAAAGTCCAGTCCATTCTCATTAAAGCTGTCTTAAAGGCCTCTACGTGTTGGCTTCCGCCCCACGCACGCCTTCCAAAAGTCCGGGACTCTGTAGTCCCGTGCAAGGAAAATACAAACAAATAATAATAATAATCATCTATAATATCTAAAAAAAAATAAGTAATCAATACATGATTTCACTGCTACCTGCCGTAATTAGCGCATAATATTGACTGCTTCATTGGTCCAATGCAGCAATACTTAATTTTTTTCCATAAGGGCCACAAAAAACTTATTATTTACGGTGCCGCGGGCCGCAACACAAAATTTAGGTGTTAATAAAAAACGTTATATTTAAATACCGTAAAAAAGGTAATGAATACGAAAAAAAAAAGTCTTATGATGTGAGGTTATCATGCAGCCACATGCGATCTTGACGAAATTTTGAAAGTGCTTTCACTATCCAAAACTTTGCCTTTAATGAGATCTCTGAATCCCTCTATCACTCACTGCAACGCAATGCTAGGTAGGGTTATCTAGATACCTATTGTACTCCGCGCGCCCACACTTTCTCTGGATCTGCGCGAAATTTAAAGTGGTTGACAACTTGACTACTATGCCAGGTGGGCCACTCACAAAAGCTCGGCGGGCCGCAGGTTGAGTATGGCGGGTCTAATGGTTCTAAGCGCGACTGCTAAGAATGAGATCCTGGCAATTATATAATGTAATATTTTTTTCTGAAATATATAGTCAATAGGAAGCATTAAAAATAATTAAAACTTCCAACATTCGAAACGTCAGGCAAATCGTCTTCCAACGTCAGGCAAAGTATTGTCGAGATTTTCTGAATGTAAATTCTCAGAAGCAGCACGGAGTTTGGAACTGTGCTCGATAGACGACAATTGCTCACCAATAACGTCATTGTCTAAATGTGTACAATTGAACACCGCTGAGTAATTCTTCAGACAATATAAGCATGATGATATGTTAATTGTAAGTTCAAAAATGTCCCATATCGTTAATTGGTTCAAAGTTATTCAACCGAAGCCAGCAAATACACCGATATATTTATGATGTCACTTCGATGTCTAAAGAAAACATTATCCTGTTGATACTGCATTGATTTGGACTGATGATAAAAGGGATCCTGGCTAAAAATAAATGATACGCGTGAATTTGAGAGCAGTTTCGAGGTGATGGAAAAAGTCCTAAGTCGGGACGGCCAGAGATTTCACAACACGGACACGCTGAAAAATGGTGTTTATAATCTGAAATTACTCCAAAATTAATTGCGAAAATGTAGCGTCTTATTTATATGTACAGTTTTTTTGGCAGCTAATTTGTATAAAAAACAAACCGCTATTGGTTCATAACATTGCATAGGTATGACGTAAAAATTAAAAAAAATAAAATGTAATTTTGAATATATATTGGTGTGTGGGCCTATTAACAGCACAAATTTGATTACTGTGTTAATTACACGTTAACTGATGGAAATAAATAAAATACAATCTCTATTACGTTTCTTTAAGTGCTTTATCGAAACTTTTTTGTTGTCTTGATTATCTATCAAAGTTATTCGATTACTACGAATGTTACTTAAGAATCATAAATATAAAAAAAAATAAGAAAGTGCTCGCGATGTAAATAATTTTCCTAGTACTTTATTCCTTATATAAGACGGGCAACCTTAAGTAGAGCTTTTAGTAGGAGTCATGTAGCCGGCACCGCCGCTCGCTTCACTTGTCCGCGATCATGACTCTCCGACCGTCGCTTTCCAAACAAAAGTTTAAATCATAAATTGTGTTCTATTTATGAAATTAACTATTATTTTCAATTGTATTGTCAGTGAATTTTTATTTTTTACATTCGGTTTTTGAATTGAACGAGTTATTTTAAACAGTTAGTGATGGGTTCAATCAGCCAATCGAAACGGTTGAGAAACCTTCAGAATTTGAAAAGTGGCGCCATCAAGCTACCTCGACACTGGTCAAAGATGCTTGGACTGGTTAATGTGAGCAAAGCTTCAGTTGAGGAGATATTACAAGTAAGTGGGTTAAATGTTAGGATGTGGAATCAAAGTAAACAAATATGTTTCAAAAATAAAGGACATCTAATCAAGTACTTATCCTACAGGAATTCACGGTATTCACGAATATAAATAAAACTTTCTAGAATATTCAGTATAATTTTGTTGTTTGTTAAATGTAAATTCTAAATAATGTTGTTACCCTAATAATAGGGGTGCTTGTAAGTACCAAAATTAGTTATTTCAGATTCTGTACTAGTAATTAAGTATTAACGTAATTTGTTTCTAAGTATTGACTGCTGTATTTAACGCCGTAACTCAAGTTTTCATTTTAATGGCTGAATTTAATAATAATAATAAGGTAACGGTTCGTAACTAATTTCATCTGTGGCTTTGTAATAAAGTACCTAACTAAAATATCGAAAACATTCAATTTTAATAAGGTCGAATATAGTCAATTAATAAAGGAAATATGCACTTTATACATATAATTTTGCATGACCACATCAAAAAAAAAAAAGATACATCAAATAAGTATGATAAAAAGTGGATCTTTGATACATAACGAAAGATAGGGTATAGAATATTTAAAGATGAACCGCTTTGTTCCTCAAGAATTTACTCCTTCACAACATTTTTCCATATTAATAAGACGAGACGATACGTTTTCTTTCACCTACATTTTCGTGACCCTCGTTGGGCGCCAACTGAGTCCGAAAAACTTTCGTTAATTTCAATAAAACAAGTTTAATGGAAACAGCATCTAATTAAAATGGATAAACGACGAGATCTGAGGAAATTGTTTGTTTAATTTGATTGTAACAAAGTAGTGAGTTTACTTTGAGGTCGATCTGAAACTTAATAAATAACTTGAGTATGATAATTATCAATTTACATTGGTACATCGTACAATAGGGATTTCGTAACAGGTGTTTCGAAAATTTAACAACTCGTTAGGTAAGATAAAAATGTTCTTAGCTTTAGATATCAGTGTCGCCTGTAATTTGGGTGTAAGGGTCAGATAGCAGCTGCTAAACGAACCCTACTTCATGAATATCTACGACACGGAGAAATACTTATTACATATCAATAGAAAACAGAGATTTACGATACAATATCAATATGTTGAATACTTACATATATGCTTGAACGGTTAGCAATTGTGGCAAAAAATATTGGTCCTTATGGTACAAACACAATATTGGTCCTTAGTGTCCAAGATGGGCGACATCACAACAAAGTCACATAAAACATAAAGTAAGGTAAACGTAAACATTACGCACGATCTCGTGACCAAGTCGATCGTTCATTTGTTTTGCTTGGTAATCCTACTGGAAGCGTCACAACTATAGACATAAAGTCTTATGTTGTTGATCTTAGTTCCTATTCACATCATCATATCAACTCGTAAAATACTATGTTGATAATGGGCCTTAAACCGCTACAATGAGCGGTCATGTAAAAATATCGCCATAGTTACCTACAGTTCAGTTAATCCCAGTGTTTTTATTATCCGCTTAAGAATGCCACTGCCTATTTATTTGTCATAATTGTAGTCAATTTACTATATTGATATAAGTCCGACACTTACGTTGAGTGCTGCCGAGTTGGCCCTTGAAGATCGCTAAACGAGTTAGCGAAAACGAGCGTAGTAGCAATTTAAATTGATGACAATCTAATTGGTACAGTGTTCTGTGGTCATGGCCGTAATCGAACACTGACATATGTATGATCTTTTTATTTAAGAATAGGCATATAACATTATTTTTTTAATTTAAACAACATTATCATCGTTTTTGTTTTTGTGTGTTGTATTTTTATAGCATACACCTTATTTTAACATATTTCGATGTACAGTCAGTCAGCACGTTATAATCAAAAATATTCATACGCTTATCGAAACGTATCGATTAATGTCATGTATTGAATTACTTGTAAAATTATTGTATAATATATATATCCACTATTCTTTTTTAAAATTAACTAGAATTTAGCTAAGGATAACTTTTTGCAGATTACTGTACAACGCACTTAAAAATAAGATTTGAAAACAGAAAATCAGTTTAAACTGCAGTCATAAAATCAGTAATTATTGAATATATTTCCAATACTTACAATCTTTTACAATATAGATCCAGTACCGATCGCTGAATGGATTTTGAAAGAGTATAAAAATGTTTTTTGACTATAAAAGACGAATAGTGTTATCACCATGACGAAATAGGTTTTATTCGATGGTGGACACCCAAATGTATTCATTGATTTCTAAACGAAAAAATAAATTTCTTTTGTTTATTTTTATAAAAAGGTCGCGCTGTCACAAACATTAGGATTATTGGAAATAATCTTACGTAAATATTTTGCTCGTACGACAAGGTTATGAGATTACGGAATAAGAACTTTGGGCTTATATTTACACGAGCATTTTCCAATACTACACTGGCGCAGATGCCTCATTTAGGTACTATGTAAAAAATGCCTGAAAAGTATTTAAACTGAAAATATCAAGTCGTATAGCTTGCTTGTCGGTTTAGTCCATAAATATTTTTGAGGATAATTCATAGGGTATTGCCTTTTTTCCAATTTAACCAAAATTGAATCTTTTGCTTCATATACGTGCATGCACTTTCATGCAATTACATTAGATAAGTCATAATCTTGTAAACAGTGAAAGAAAATATTATGAGTAATTCACGCCATCTAGTTTAAAAAAGACGTGTAAAAGTGATTAAAAAATCCTAATTGCAAAAGAAATAATTTCATTTCATTTCATAACCAAGCTTATAGGTGGTATATGTAGCCCAGAATCAGCATCAAGCGCATGTGGACTTGAGCTTAAAACCTCCTCACTCTGAGAAGAGGCCTGTCCCTAGTGGGACCTTAATATGTTACTTATACACAATATCGTCGGCGTCAGGAGACGGTTTGACTAATTCTTTTTTTGTTGCGTTTCTAATTATAACAAACACAACAAAAAAAGAATTAGCCAAATAAGTACAGCCGTTCGGAAGTTATGCGCTTAGCAACACATTTTATAGATATGGGTACATACACATTCAATCATGTCCTACTTAATAGGCATCAAAATTGGTTTTAGGGTATTATTCGTTGTAGGTACAACTACACATATATGATCTGAATTCGTGTGAAAAATAAAATTGCAAAACAAGGAGTTTTTTTTAATATATATTCAAAGAACAATATACTTTTCAGGAAGTAAGCACTAATATTATCCAAGCTTTGGGTCACGATAAAATGTTGTTGATAACTGTATTATAATTATTGGTTTCAGTAGCCAGTGTATTGTGTAACCTTGGCTGCGGTGTAAAATATATGTAACGCTGGTGTAAAATAAGATTTGGAAGTTTTTGTCGGGGATAAGTAACTTAACAGAATGTTCCATCATATCCAAGAGAATTTATATCATGGCTGGGCATTTAATGACTGATTCCGTCGTACAGGCGAACAACTAAGTGATGCGGAATGTTAGATACGTGGGGTTACTCGCACTGTTGAGGTCTATGACCGTTCTTTACACGTCGTGAGCTCTTCAGGGACGGTTCTACAGATCTACCGTCTTCACCCGTCATATCAAGTCTGTGAAGGGTAGAAATGGCCGGTAATCAAACTGGAATTCAAGCCATTCCAACTTTACCCTCAAGTCAGCGAGCCATTGGAGTCGCTGGTTATGATTGCTTACTGTGAAGTGACCGCTCGTTTACCATCCTAGAATACAAAAAGGATAATAGAAAAGAAAAAAAGAGCCGTCATCATTAATATACCTAGAGATTTTTTTTTTATTCTTATTAATTTCGAGGCTTTTACCTTATAAAGGTATGTGAGCCTCATCGTTACCTAATCTAATAATCATATAATTGCCGCGGATGAGGGAGATTTTGATGCAACCACCATTTTAAATATGAATTTAGTTATTTTATATCTGGACTCAGCTAACAGAGAACAAATTGGATATCTTAGCTTTATTTCCATATTGAAGTATTGAGTTAATAGTATATTACGATACAGAACCTACTGACATCCAAAAACCTTTAAAGTAACTGGATCGTAGCACGGTTTTAATACAAAACTTATGATTGATATTTTTGAATTGTGAGATTTGATAAAAGAAAGATTCAGACGTCCGCACTTCACGATGACATAATCACTAGTGCAAATGGAGGAAAGACATAGTAATAATTTGACACTTACAAAAATAACTACAACGTTTACTACCTATAGCTTTTCAGAAAAAACAAAACATTTTTTTTAAATCTATGAACCAATTATGTAAGTGATGTAACAAAAGGTAATGACGTGGCAGCAGGTTTGTTTTTTCTTTATAAAATACCCGTATAAAAGCAGGCTATCATGAAAGACGTGCTAAAGCCACATGGCGTCGTTAGTGGCTTGATCAGTGTTGACATAATGCGAGGATATTATTTCTGCTGTACACTTATGAGCACAATTTATTATACATTTTATAAAAAAGTATTAATTGTGAAGTATTTTAAATCAAATATTTAATGCATTTTTGAGTTTTTTAATCACTATGTATTATTTCTTCTAAAATTCACCTTTGAATATCGCTGTATGTATAGATTTGTTTTGAGCTCGGAACTGTACTATTGTAAGCTTCAATAATTGGTATAGGAATACTTAGAAATATCTACGACTCAATGTATGAATATCTAAGACAACCTACAAACCAAGTGTTCTTTAACTATGTATGTTAAATTAGAATTCAATAATTTGTATTTTTGCAAGGGATGCAAGGAAAGAATCTCCACGAATGCTGAATCTGCAGATAGTCTGGTGCACCCTGGGTAGTCAGCCTCGATATCACCATTGCTGACTGGCTAATCATCTCGATAGAAGAAGAATTTGTATTTTAATAGTAACAGTGCCCTAATCTCAATCAATCCTTTGTTAGACATGTAATAATCATTTACTTTTAACATATATTTCACTAGAAATAACAAAACAAATATTATTCTCTCACAAAGTCCTCGTCATGTGACACAACTACACAAGCAGAGTTTTGATTAAAATATAAATTAAATGCTTTCGTGTCACTTTAATGCCAGGTTTTGCTGTAGTTCTGATATTAATGTAGATTCACTGTGTGTGCATGTTATTTACAATAAGAGTTTGATTGCAGATAGTCTCGTGTTATTTATTATACAAAAAAAAAATAGACCAAGGTCGCAAAATTAAGTTCGAGCTTCGCAGTAACCCAAAGGCCTCTTTAAAATTTCGATTGTGTGTGTAGTCCATCAATCCGCATCAAGCTCGCATGGTGGACTAAGGACTAATACTTAAGACAAGAAAAAGAAGAAGAAAAAAAAAAGAGTCGCATGTCCAACAGTGAGAATATAGTTGGCTAACTTATTAATAATGGTTATTAATTGTTAAGAGAAATCAAGAGTAGAAGAGATGAAAGACGTGGCACATTGAAAATTGAGTAGGTAACGATAAAATAGGCGTAGACAAGTGTCTTATAATTATGATGGTGATCTTATTTCATCTTTAATACGTCATCACATTATCATTTTATATATTTTTTAATAATTTTGTTCCTAAACAATAATTCCTGTATTATGGGTGCGTTTTCATACACTAATCACATACAAAAAACACCTAGACCCATATAAAGATCTGTAGACCATACAAACATTTATTGTGAAAGGGATCAAACCCGCGACACACAGTTCTTAATGTTAACTTGCACGCTGTAACACTCAACAACTCATTACAATGGAGTCCTAACTAGAGGCCTAGCTAGCTAGTGCATATGACAGCCATTGCCAAATACAGCCTGAACATAGCCCAACAAATTTAAATGATTTAAAGCCTAATTCACCGCAACTCGCAATTTGCATACAGAAACTATAGGAACCATATTTTAGTAATATGCGACAAGCCAAATCAACCAAGTCGCTGTGAATAAAAAAACTGCAAAAAAATGTGTCATATTAATGTTTCACGGTTTACCCCTTATTGGGTTCGAGGGGTAAACTAAGACCAAAAGGCTAATTAAGACAGAAATTCTCGGTAGCACGCTGGAACTGTAATAGTCATTACTCTCTTCACGCGGTCAACACTTGCTACTTAATTTATTGCTTATCATGGACTCGAAAAATCATTCAATATTAATATTTGAACAAGGTGCAATGCGAAGAATGTCTTAAAAATCGTCTTCCGACTACTAGAAGAACGCACTGAATATTTATATAGTTTGATACTGAGAGTCTAACGCAGTTGGTTACTTCATGTCATGCCGCCATTGCGTAGCATTGAACAGATCACAGATAATGAACTCTACTGATTATACACTCACACTAGTTATTTTATCAACTATGAAGTGTAAGGAATTCCTGGTCCACTATTTATTGAAGGAGGGAAAGTGGAAGTCTCTGTAAAAGTAAGTGGCGAACCAACGGCTAAATCCTCCACCGCTTACCATAGTCCGTTCGAAGGAACAGCGTGCTATTAAAGCCGGTATGAGTCCAACATTACCCTTTTATAACCAGGAAGGGTAACAAAAAAACCGGTGTCAGCGGTCAAGTCAAGTCAGCGTCAATAAAACTATCCGTTTTGCTGAAGAAAATTTGCATTTTGTATTCTTCAACAAGCTATAACGGAACTTTTGTAAAAATAATTAACATAACATAAAATTGCATCACGCATCACATTTCACCGATGCCGTTATTGAGTCCCATGTAGGGGGCGAGCCTATTGCCACCTACCGGAGACAGTTTAAGACCCCGCGCTGCTACTAAGAATTTTTATACAGAAAGACCCAATAACACCTTGCCCGACACGGGAATCAAACCCAGAACTTCACGCTCACCAATCGCGTTTGCAACCACTAGTCCAATGAAGCAGTCAATTGTTATGTTATTTCGGCGGAACCATTCGATGTTTTCAAAAAGCTCTCTAGAGTAATATTATTTCTGAAAAAGACAGGTCTGCTAGTCACAGAGAAATACATAAATTAAGAAGTAAGGATCGAGTCTAACCTTGGAAGCTCTATTTGCGTGGTTTTGATACTACGCTCACGAATACCGGTTGAAAAGGTGCGACTAATTGGAAAACCATTTTTGTATAATGTTTTTCACTTTTTACTATTCCGAGGCGAATCTTTAAAAATAGGTACTTTCATATAATTTAAAGAATTAAAAAAAGTACTGTTTTATGTTTTTATCTCCAGATCCCTAGGTCACAAAATGACAATTCACATACCTTATTAGTAGATTCCGATTGTTCCGGATCTAGGTGTATTCCAAAGATCATAAACATTAGCAAGTACACGACGTGTCCAAACTAGGCAAGCTTGTATGGACCTGGATTACTAAAAACAATTTAGGTGCCTACAGAAAAAATTGGTATAAATAGTAAAAAATATAATTTGAAATACAATCAATATAGATATAATGAATTAACAGTAAGAGTTTAAAAAAATATAAGAAAAATTAAATTGACAAATAATGTCCACTAACTCCTCGCATTCTCGCGTAACTATGGACTGCGCAACCTTATGTCCACATAAATAGACAGTGATTACAGCCAGTGCCGAATTAAGCAACCGCGGGGCCCATAGCAAATTCTATCAGGGGCCCTTGATCTGCTATGGCTTAAGTATAAACTGACTTTTTGTAGAAATCCTGTGTTATATGTTCTTAATAAGTTTCACCCAAAAAATTACGCTGAGGCAGAGGTGGGCGGGTTTGGATACGCGGGGCCCCATTTTGCGCGGGGCCCGTATCAATTGCTACTCTTGGTACGTGTATTAATCTGGCACTGATTACAGAAACATTGTTCATCGCCTTTCGATTATAACTTGAACAGATTTAGTTGAAGGGATATCCCTTTCACAACGTCTTTTACTTCAAATCCCTTACATTTGATCAGCACTCAGATTCACTTCGACTAGTGTATTATTCCAATGGTTTATCGACCTCTTGATTGGATAAGATTTTGTAATTAGCTCAATTTGCGAACTGGGATTCCGGTGTGTAGCAATTATTTAATAGTTTCTGCATTCTATTTTCATGATAATTCTGGTTCTTGTCAAAGTTGCTTGTATTAATATTATTAGACGGTTTCAATTAGCCTCACTTACATTTATTTAGTGCGGAACCAAAATGAGCAAAGCAATTTTTAGGGTAAGATTTTGATACCTGCTTGTCTGCCCGTCTATCTGTCACAACATATATTCGAAACTTAATAAAACATGAAATTCAAATGTGAATTCAATCTCTTCAAGCTTAATATTAAGTCCAAAATGGACTGTTTATATTTTAACCGATTTTCAAGGCTTAGTTCACCACCCTATCCAAGATTATTGAATAAGAAGCCGATGTCATTTTCTCATTAAGCTATTTAAAAAGGCAGTAGTTTACTTCTAGATGTTACTAGTAAGAATCTGTAGTCTTGTCTTGCATGTTTCTTATTTTTACTTGTTACTCCAGTTCTTACGGATTTAGGGTTTTAATGCTAATTCACGAGAATTATCTAGACCTTCCATACACCGTTTCTAATTGTAAGTACATTACATAAATTACGTTAAAATGTAAAATATTTGCTTGAAACGGGTAAAGGCGAAAGTTTATTTTATTAGATTTGTAATAAACCTCACACTATTTAAACTTGTGATTAATTTACTAGTATATTCTAATAAAAGCAAACAAGGATGATACGGGTCGCTCGGTAGTCTTAAATAAAGTTTTATATCAACGGAATTTAATTAACGCAAAATCTCTATAATATAACTAGGAGCTGTGTCATTGTTATCAATGGTTAAAATAATCGCTTCCGTAATTATCATTCCATTTTTTTTATTGGCAGTTATTAGACTTATCTAATAGTTCTCTTAATAACAAATTAAAGAAACAAGCAGATTCCGATTTTAAAAATGTAGAACTCGTGTTTGTTGTATAAAAATGTAATAGGGAAATAGTGTGTAATAGAAGTTAATAGAACTGATACACTATATCTACTAGTGTACAATAAAGTTCAATGAACTACGATATCAAGAGATGTCACTCAAATGTTATATAGTCTGACAAAGGATATTTTTCATTTCCATATTAACGTGGCTGGAAAATAGAAATTAGAATTTTATATTATGCGACAAATAGAGCATGACTTACTAAAAAATCAATTATGTTTACATGACAGATAAAATTCAGTTCTCTCACTTTGTATGGGCCTGCATAGACCGGGAAACAATTCTGGCGATTGGAGGTCATGTTTAAATCGAGGTATCGAAAAATCATGTTTATACCGTTCTCCTGTTTGCATCCAAATTCTTGTAATCTTACTTAAACGCTCCAAAAGTACGGAGAAAGTTGAACCGCGTTAATTGCCCATAAAAAACAATATATGTGCACGCACTAGGAACGAGACGTCTACACAGACTAAATTATACTAAGTCAATGCAAAACTGTCTCAGCACTGCCGCATTTAGTAAGAAAGAGATTTAGTAGATGTCTCTTCTCCATTTTTAGACTGTGGTTATTTAGACTCGAATATGTATGACTGAACTAAAATATTTGAAACAAAACGAACGATCTAGAAGTTAAGTTCTGTTCTATTCAAGAATACACAACATACAAAAGGGTATTTAATTGATGTTCTAGGTGTACTTACAAATTATTACTTTCTTTAAGTACCGTTTGAATTGCTGTATCAGTCATAAATAAACAGTTTAATCAACGTAATATTAATTATCTGTAGAAGAATCCCCAGATTTAAGTTCAGACTAATATGAAGATTTTTATATAAACCTAACATACAAATACTAACATATGTTGCATACAGCGTCACCTATTTTTATTTTCTCAACAACACACCCTTTGTGTTAAAAAGATAAAGTACTTACACACATGTTGTACGTGTTGAATTTTTGTATTACCTTTGCTATCTGCTCATAAATTCACCCTCGTGTTTTTTCCTGATCAAACATACTCTGGGTACTAATCAGGACACCTACTTCTGTGCTTTAAACTGTTAGGTTGTTTAAGAAACAAAAACGCAGCGGGCATTTGATTGTAATAACCAGCCTATCGTGATCTGAACTTTACATACATCTGCATACTACGCATGAGATCAAACTCAGATGGAAACAATCAAAGATTGATGGAAATTCTCATTAATGTGTATATCTAGCAAAACTGAAATATATCAGAAAAAACGAGTACATTGAGAAGAATTGCTAACAATAATTTGCAACTAAAATTTGTTTTCAGTGTCTTGCACTAGACGTGAGAAACTAACAATGCAGATGTAATTTCCATAAAAATCCGAGTAGATGTAAGACATAAACACATGACTTAAATTTCTAACTACAAGTTTTACAAGTGCGCATCAGGTGTTACAATACTCAATCCTTAGATGAGGCGACCACACATCCTTCGGCGATACAGACAGATTAAGAGTCTCAGAATTTCTGTGTAATGTGACTCACAATATGATTCATCTAAAGTCACTCGTCTTTTAGTTCTATTGAGAATCATTATCAAGTGATCACTTACAAGAAATCCGTTTTCACAACGAGCCGGTTGTATCCAACAGTTCCCTCCGAGTATCTGAGGCAGGCCAGCTCTTTCGTGGTCAACCTTGAAGTATGTTTATACCTCAACATTAGCAGCCCAGCAGAAAATATTTACAGCAGGTAGTCACTTTTTCTTCTTAGGTTTACTCCACTTCGGCATCTGATGGTAGCATTTAAAAAGTCTTAGGAGACCATGCCGAAACCTACATAGTGTGTGTAATTCTTAATATGAGTTGTTCTCAGGATACTTATTCCCGGTATAGTGCCACCCTTATAAAGTCACCTTTTCATAGGCGATACTTTACTGCAGTCTGTTGGCACCGCAAGGCTTTGGCACAATACCACTATTTTAACATATTTGGAAGTTTCTCGCGCGGTGTTTGCAGTGGCATTCTGCATTTCATAAGTCCCCCTTTAATCTTTCACATTTTCATGAAAGAATTTTGAACGCAAAACTTGTCTGAGCTGGATATAAAATTCTGTCAATTCGTTGAACGTCGCTAAAGATTAATGGATTAGATTATGGTACAGAAAATGCTATCCATATAAGCTCTGGATTATAATTCATGTTAGTGATCACTATACTCTTCAGTTTATCAACAGATACATATATAAGATGACGTTTGCGTCAGAACAATGCAAATGACTAAGGGAAAGTATATACCTCTTTCTAGAAGCATCTGTACAGTCAATAATAAAAGTGATACATAAGTGTACGTTGACACACAATTTGCTTGATTGTTTTATTTCAATTCACGTCCAATAGATGTCCACTTTGTGTCACCCAATTACGTGATGTCTGATGTATGTCTAGATATTGTCACTAAACTGTCATAGCGTAATTATTTGTTACTTGAAAAGTTGAAGAGTATGTCTTTTAAAATGGTTAGGTCATGGACTTTATGCTCCATATACCTAAGGGTTTTTGGTTTAATTGAATTTTGTATTTTAAAAATACATAGATTTATATGTATAGCATATCTATCAACGTATGCATTGCTGTCCTAGTGCCGAGTATGGATCTTCACTCAGAATGAAAAAAGTTAGTTTTAGTCCACAAAGCTGGCCTGATACGGGTTAGCAGATTACATATCATCGAGAACTTTATGGAGCCCTCTGAGGTGTGCCGGTTTCCTCACCGTTCACGCAAGTGATAATAAAATTAAGAACGATTGATCTGAGTGGCCGTGAATCAATTTAGGACTCGTTTACTGGGCAATATCTGAAACAATAAACTGGATGCCGTGAGCTAGGAATGACATTGAATCAAACTAGTTGTGTTTTTCTTTTGTCATGTCTATTAAGGATAAGTAAAACGTACCAAGGCGCTACAAGAGAGTTGAGTTTATAAGAGCATTATCTATTAAAGCTTCGGACATTCGAGCCCTACTATTTCACGACAAGAGCAACTGTTGTAGAATAATAAGTCAGTTAAGCAACGGAGTTACCTGTTCAATCTACGTCGGCTGAACTTACGAAAAGAAAAATAATGAAGTCCAAAATTCTATTATATTTTGTACTATAAAAACTTATGTATAAGGTTTTGTGCAGTTATATCCTAGAAATATTTCTTTAAGAAGTTTTAAATTTAAAAGAAGGGTTTGTTCTAGTAGAAACAAGATGGTGATTCAAAGATAAAACAAATATAAAGTTTTTATATCTAATGCTCTTTACTGGAGCAGGTTAAGTAAAAAATAATAACACACATATATAGTTTTCCCACGTGTAGCGTTTAAGTACGATTTTAGATGTAGTACTTTACGGTAAAGTAGTTTTCAAGTGCTGTCACCTAAAAGTAACCTGGTTCGTCGAAGTTATCGTGGTGTTCTACCTACCTCTATTGAAAACAGGAGTAACGGTATGTTTAAATGCAAGCAAAGTTATACCTACGTATCTTTTATTTTAAGGTCATAAGAAAAATTGTATATTAAGTAAATGCGTTACTTACATTTATTAATACTATCTCATTTGTTTCATTTAGGGTCGATTTCTAACAACCTGAAACTATAAAAGGATTATTATGTAAAAGTTATGAGTAAGAGTTGTGTTGTGTTATATGTGTTCTTCAAACCTTCAAGAAAAGAGAGTACTCCTTTTTAAAAGGCCGGCAACGCACTTGTGACTTCTCCGGTGTTGCGGGTGTCCATGGGCGACGTTAATCGCTTACCATCAGGCGATCCGTCTGTTCGTTTGCCGCCTATGACATAAAAAAAATGTATATACATTGTTATTTGTTATAAGGTCCTCAAATCGGCTCTTTATAATTTGAAACCAGGATTTGTGTTAAATTTCGAGGAGTCTAGAAATAAAATAAAATATAATTTTCTTCAACAGAACAGCAGATTTTTTTAAAATGTTAGTGCAGTATCAACATTTTTTCTCCGTCAATATCTTGTGAAGGATTATGGCCATTTCATTAGTTTCTTTAACTGTCAAATGGTTCTAGAATGTATGCTTAGATTCATGTTACAATTCCATTGAAATAGAGACTCTGAAGGGGATTGTCTCACAGTGAAAACAAACAGTGCAATCTAGTAGAAAGAGCTAGTTTTCTTTTTAAACCAGATTATGTTCGTTACAGACAACGGTATGTGAGTTTGTACAGCCAATAACCTACCGATCGTTTGTTATATATCTTCAAGTAATTTTCTAAAGAGGTTGAAACTTTAATGTATATTAAAATGATTTAGGGTCAATTTTGTATTTTAATGGGATTGGATGTTGATTGAACCAATCATGTTATAAACCAAAATATTATAAAGTTTGTGGAATCTTTAGTAACTTTCGCTTATTAGAAAAATTATGGTCAGTTAGAGAAGTGACTAGTTAGACTGAGACAGATGTTTACCAATAAAAATCGGCGAGCTAGGGTGTTCAGAACACCCTTATCCCTTTGTGGAGAGTGTATGACGTAGGACCATAAAGAATCAACACTAACATTATCCATAACAGAAACAATAATAGCTAGGTTTTGATTTTGAGTAAGACGCTTTATAAACCTGAGGATATTTTTTTTAAACACTCAGCTCTTGAATTTCTTGTGCAGGCCTTTGACATTAACACATTGATGCTCTTTATCATCACCATAACTGGTCATTTGCACTGCATTCGTTATAATAATATTTTTTCTTCACTGCTTCTAATAATTATTTGTAAATATGCCTTTTAAATCTCTTTATATTACGGGTAAAAACAATATATTACAAAGATTATATGTTTATCAAAATATAGAAATGTTTCCAAAGGGTAAGGGAATCTCAGGGAACGTATCATGTTTTTATCGATAAAAAAATAATCGGCAAAAATATCAGGATTCAATGGGTTCTGTATATTTTTGGATGGTTCAAAGGATGATCCCTTATTACGTACTAATACCTACCGTTATGCCTTCAAGGAAATCATATATAATGGCTAGTACCTCTATTATGAGTTTAAAAGTCTATACTGCTGGCTACTGTTGAATAATATTAGCGTGAGTGAAATGAAGCGTGTTGCCTAAAGCTGATATACAACGCCAAACTACAGATTGTCGTATTAATACTCGCCAGTGTTTAAAGATTTAAGTAATAAAGGTACTATAATGAGAAATAATGGACTGTGACTAAGATGATTTGTTTGTGTACCCTTGGCTTAAATTGCGGTAAAAACTCAGATGTTTTTGAGGGAGTGGTGAAATTAATCACACTGCATTGTCATATATTTTATTTTAAAACTGTTAATGAACAGATTTTTTGTTATTTCATATTCAGTCTATAGATGATCACTGTTGGACAACAACCTCTTTATAAATCTCCTTTATACGATGCCTTAGTCACCGTGAAATTAATCACCCTGATTATAGAAATTGATAGTACAATCAAAATGTGATGGTCACTCGAATTTCTAAATTATTTAAAGTTAATGTAACTAAGATTTACTAGTTCTGGTATCTGACCATTGCAGTGCTTTGGTATCGTTTTTGCTTTATATCTTCTATATAAATAATAAAAATCAATTGACATATAATAATTGTATGACAGTGCTTCACTGGAGAACGACTGGAATGAATTGGGTGTTTTTATTTTGTTGTAATAAAGTATTTTTTTGGAAATCCACTGTAACACTCGGACGGATGGTACCTATTTTTGTATGCAAATCTTAGTAAACGCATTTCTCATTTTCTTCATTAGTGAATTGCACCTGTCCGAAGCTGAGTCCGAAGGCGGGTCGCTAGTTATAAATGAAGCAAAAGAAGTCCCAAAAAGGGACCAATATTGATTTATCGCAACGAAACGATAAACTGTTAATATAAAGTCGAAGCCTAAATTAAAGAATAACCCTCTTCAATAGTAATTCTAACATGTCAGTTATGGCAAATGTTACGTGGGTTGAGCAGTATCCCTATCGCGAGTTGTGTAGAGTAGAAAGTTGACTCCATAGTTCGCTCGTAGAAAAGCTATCAAACGGTGCCTGTAGTTCCGCGGCCACAAAACCACTGGCGTCTTTGATGATGATTTCAGTTTATAAAGTTCACTTTGTTAATCAGGCTAAAACACTTTATATTTCTTATATTAGGTATGTCCATGTATTTGTGGGCGGTGCTGCATACTGCATACAATATTAATAAACTATTTTGGAGGAATTAACACTAAATATTCTAATTGCAATTTTATATGCCATGGATTTCTGCAAAGTATAACCTGGTTCTGTTAGTTATAATACCCCTGTGTCTAATCTTTCGGAGAATACAGGCGTGATGTTATGATGTCCTCCTTACCGATTTCGGTCACGGCGGCTTATTTCACCGGAGATTAGCCAACTACGCAGGAGATATTATAGAGCATAAGTGTGTGCGCAGACACAGATGCTCTCTCTTTTCCTTCGCTTTCATAGTCCGATGGGACGGCAATCCGACACGACCGCAGAGAGATCAGGCGCAGGGCCAACGGCTTTACGTGCTTTCCGAGGCACGGTGTGTATTCAATACACGAAGACCCAGACCCGAAATAAATATCTGTAGATCATATGTATGTACAAATATTTGTTTCGTTCGAGAATCGAACCCGCGGCAGCTCAGCCGTCGTTCTCTCAACCACGGTGCCAATCGTGCCGTCTGCGTGATGTTATATTATGTATATGTCACCGTAAAATTGTAAATGTCGAAAACTGTCGAAAGATTGTGAACCGTAAACAATTTAACGCATTATTTTTCGGTATATTATAATCTATTTGTATTTAAAAATTTACGGTGACAAATACACGTACAAGTGCTCCATCAACAAAACTATTGAAAATAAATAATTGAATGGAAAGTTTAAAAGGGCGCTTGAGATTAATGTTAATATGATTCACCTTACAAATGTCGAAATATGCACTAAGGTAATTAGTGAACCTTATTATCAGTAGCGTAAAGATGATATTCAGCAATCATCTGTTTGACAGTTACTATGGAAGCATTTTTTAGCTCGGCAGTGATTATTTATTGACATGAACATTACTTGCTAACGTGCCTTGAAGTTATTTGTTCGAAGGTGATTGTACTTGTAAAGATTTAATGGAGCAAAACAAGTCTTTCAAAGTCAATTTGAATTATTCAATAAGTACACAAATGGCTAAATGTCCATTAGGTAATTTCAATTAGGTAAAAAATTCAGCGATACAATTCACGACTGTTTATCGCACGCAGTATTCTGACTGGAGAGCACCTCTCGCGTACTTTGACCTTAAATCTCTATTAGAGATCACAGCAACTTAAAAAAAAAACTTGTTTATATTTTTATTTCCACTGATATATACTCTTCTTTTTGTGTCAGTATGAGTTCTTGAACATCACACTGACAATATTCACGGCTACGAAATTCTTCTAACAGCTTGTCAGGCGGCACATTTATCTCGATTACTTGTTTAATATACCACATTATAGATGCTCAGTGACAGGAATCTTCACGACTCTGTGAAGGGATGGGGTATCTTAATTAAAAAGGAAAGTTCCACTGACCAGGCGAGGTGATCTTGTCTTGGGGGACCAAATCCTGACGGATAATGTCCGATATTGGTATATATGTATGTTTTTAGCTTGTTTTCGGTAGATGGCACTGGTTATCATGCGGCTAGCAGTGGATACAACTTTAATTTTAACTTGAAAGAGCGATGGATTCAGTTCGTTGTTTACGTAGATAAAAGCATTTATCTTGAATCTGATAGCCTACTAGCATTCTCCAAGCAAAACTTACACACAACAGGAACAGTGAAAAATCTGGATCAAATCTATAGACAGGATTGTATTTTGCGTTACTTACATAAACATACAGTTTGTATTTGCTGAATGCAGCTTTATGTAGCTTAGAAGAGCTACGCACGGAGCCACATGCCTACGCTTGTAGCTCATCGGCTACGCGTGTAGAGACATGACCGAAGTTGCTACGGGGGAACACAATATTCGATCGTAATTACTCTATATTCAAAACTGGTAGTTACACCCATGACAGATGACATATCATGGGTTCATGACGCAAGTTTAGAAAAACATTCCGACTATTTTGACATTTCATAATAAATTGCTGAAAAATGCATTTGGCATAACTCGGTTTATGCGCTTGCTATAAAGTGAGCCATCCATAAGCAAGCTATTGCTCTTTTATGTTGATAACCTAAGATTAAACTCGACGTTTCATGGCCGAGACACGAAGGAGATGGATTGAAGGCATTTTCAGCACTCGTTATTGAAATAACTGTCTCTGACTGAACTGAATACAAATAAATACTTCTTTACGTTTGTTTTCATTTCATCTATATTAGGTCTATAATTTTCATTTACTCAGGTAACCCTAACATTAGCTAATGAGTACACCTGTGGGTGAAAATAATGCAGGTGTCCACATTTTCGTTTTCACTATCGTCACTAATAGACGAAATAAAGAAAACAACGCTAGTATTTTCAGATATACATCTCTAAAACAACATTAAGATTTAAAGCCGAACAAATTTGTGTAAACTAATCGCTGAGCCATTGCGCAAAACATTCTTTTTTTTCTTCTTACTCAAAAAACGTTGCCCCACACTAGGAATAATTCCTGTATCGAGGGTGCGTTACAAACATATATATTCACATACACAAACACCCAGAACCGAAACAATTATCTGTAGATCATACGAATATTTGTTCCGTGCGGGGATCGAACCCGCGACACTTAGCGGAGAAATAACGCTTAGCCACTGCGCCAACCGTGTCATCGTATGAAGATACATATCGTATAAAGATAGCCATAAGACAGTGATTGGTTTAAATAATATGTTTAAGCATATAGAATGATTTTATAAGCTTTCTCGAATTTTACTGCCTCGGTCTAGTGGTTGCAAGCTCGACTATTGAGCGTGAGGTCCTATGTTTGATTCTCATTTGGACGGAAAATGTGCTATTGGGTATTCCTGAATGGATGGCAATAGGTTCGCCCCCTGAATATTAGTATTTTACAAGGCACCACTGCTATCTGACCTCCGCCACCCAACTACAGAGAGACACGTATTTTATCCTAAGGTTAGACTGCTTGTCAGACTTTTTGGGCTGCTAACACCAGTAACGACTATTAAAACGATTTATACATTGTATAGTATACTTTTAACGTGCTTTCCGAGGGCACGGAAAACTTCATCTTCTTTGGTGACCCTGTATCTTCCAACTAGCTAGCTTGTTGATGGACACTACGAACTACACTATTTCATATTTTTTCATGACATGATCATAGCCATCCCAAAGAGCATCCCACAACAAGATTGCCCTTTTAGTAATCAGAACTTGAATGAATTCTTAAAATTGTATACATATATTGCATAATTAATTGTATTATACACTCGTTTTCATGTATGTTATCGATGTTTAGTTAGAATTTTATTTATCGTTTGTATTTTATCATCATGGTAAAAAATATTCTAAATTATTTATTGTATAAAACATATTTTTATTCTATTCGTTTATGCAAGGAATTATTATGTACCACGACATATTTTTTTGCTGAACTTCAGGCTACTCATGTTAAACTGAACGTACTTATGTCTAATTAACACGGCTGAAATATTGTCACATTTACTTTACCTTCGTATCCTAGAACATCAAAAGAAAGTGTTGAGAAGTTGCCTCTAGATAATGAGTACTGTTCTCGTTACGTCTTTGTATGTTCACAATTTTTGCGAGATGTCTTGAAACCTCGTTTCTTGGAACTCTTGTACTACCAGGAATAATCACGGAAAGCGATGGAGTTGCCACTCTTAAAAAATATGGCACGTTGTTTTACATTAAAGAACATCACGCTTGTATTTCCTGAATGCTTAGGCAGAAGTTTAATATTGAGTAAACCCATATTTAACCTATATCGTTATTAAGTCCCACGTGGTAGGTGACTATAATTTTCCAATAGAAAAAAACAGTAACACTCTACCCGACCCGGAGATCGAATCCAGGTTGCATGCTCAACATTTGCGCTTGCAATGTTGCCACCACTAGACCAATTAGGCGGTTAATTGTAAATAATGTTTCTAAGGAACAAAGGCGTAATGTTTTATAAAAACTGATCAATTACTCTGTACGAATAGTTGTTTTTTTGTTATTAGTTCTAAAAAGTATTTATTACGATAAGTTTAGTGACAACAAAAAAGTAACTTGTGACTTTTTTATAAGTAGCTATAACCATTTATTGACGAGATATCCAAAATATAAATCAAATCTAGAAAAGCGCTTGTTATTTGCATGATAATTATCAAACATATTATATGACTTTTATTCCAAAAATGTGTTGTATAACTTGTTCGTTATAGCTTTCCGTGTTTCGTTTCGATCGATTTTGACCATAAACCTACAACACAAATGGTTTCAATCGTGCGCTCTCGTACGATCAATCAAGTTTTGTTTACACTTTATTGAGTAGTTGCATTGTGAGTGTCCACGTTTCCGCACCGTGGGTCATAACAGGTAGGACGCACTGATTGAAAACTTTTATTATCAGACATTGCGGTATAGGTGACGAAAAGATTCAACACTACCCAACCCAACTGAATTCATATCTTGGCTTCCTTCTCGAAGTTGTTTCTACCTAACTGCACTGTCTGCCTGAGATATACATACTTCTTGACAACTTCAATAAGATGGCCTTGTACGACGACTGGATCCATGTATATGTATTCATTGAGCATGATCTCGGTTTTATCCATATTCATCCGGAGACCGATTCGTTGAGAAGAATCAGCAAGGCCATTTATAGTGATGCCAATTTTTTTCCAATCCAGCATCTTAAACAAATCCTCCAATGTGTTGGTACACAGTTAGTTAAGGCAATCAACACTTCGATGCAACTACGTCCACTTGGCATCACTGCAGGGATTCCCTACCTAGGTCTCGATAGACTTAAAAGCCTTCTCGTAGTCAACAAAAGCTGGGCACAGGAGCCCATTATTCTCTTTGGACTTTCGTATAATCTGCTACACTGCATGGATGTAATCTACGGTGCCGTAACCGTTACGAAACCCGGCCTGTTTCGGGGGCTGATATTCGTGGAACCTTCTTGCAAGAGGATTTGTGATTACTCATGAAAACAATTTATAGATGTGGCTCAGGAGTGAAATACGGTGATAGTTTTTCTATAATGTTTTGTGCCCTTTTTAAAGAAGAGGACAACTATACTCCTGTTCCACGTCTCCAAAGCTCTCCAACTTATGCTTTAGCAGAAATATTAGCCAGTCAGCAATGGTGGTATCGAGGCTGGCTGTCCAGTTCCACTCGCGGAGGCTCAAAAACCAAACTTTAATTCTAGGTGATTATATTTTCAATTAAGTTGCACTTTGTTCCCCTATATATTTATCTTTTTCATTCTTGTTCTCTCTTGCACTAGTTCACAAGATCATCATCATCATTAAAATTTAACAGTATAAAGATATAAAGTCATTAAAGACTTAAGCTAGTGACGAAATCATGAACAAGGGTCTAAATTAGAAATGATTACTACGATGCGATGTGGATTCTGTCAACCCGCACCACGGTTGCATAATGGAGTCAGGCTTAAACTCTTATCATCCGGAAAATGGCTCGTACCAAGCAGTAATAATGGGCTAGATTTTTAAATGCTCCCCGATACACTGAACAACAAGATATTGCCATCAGTCTGACAGACGATTTGAAAATGAAAATTAAAAGAATTAGTAGTAAACTAATCCTTTTAAGATAATCCATTAGTCAAATTCTACACCACCCATAATAGAGACAGGATTATGACATTCGTGACTGTAACTACAAAACTCTCCGGTGTAAGTAGATACAGTTAATCAGAACAATATTATATTTGGTTGGACGAGCTATATTCGACTTTGAGACACGGCGCACTTAGATGCAGTCAATGCACCGTCGCATCGCTAGTTGGTGTTGAGCGACCGAGATAGAAGTACCTTCAGTGATCTGTGTGGCACCGCAAGGACTCAACTTTGCAATATATACCAGATTTTCACAAAAGTGTCGTTTTATAAAAGTTTATAATATAAAAAAATCGTCAAAAGAAAGCATATTTACAACGGCGCGTGCGTAATAGTAACATTAAGAAGGTACGTATCTACCAGCCGTAAGTCTCAATCGCGTATGTATGGAAAAGTATTGTGTGAGTGTAGTAGTGTGTAGCCTCAAATATTATAAGACGTATAGCGTCTTTGAGCTTCTTTTTCTTAATAAGTCAGGTGTTGGCGTTGTGAAAATCATCATTTCGTGATGCTGAGCTGATGATGGAACCAATAGTACTCATCAACGGTAAGAAGTTAGAGATGAAACTTCTGAGTTTGAGATCACGCGATGTATTTTGATGAGTCCCATATATAACATTTGGTATAGAAGGTGTTTGAATGCCAAGTTGCGCCTGCCGCCTGCGTGGGCCAACACTATGGTGGAAACATCGTTCCAAACCGGCCCGAAGTGGTTCATCGCAAGGCGCGATGTGACGTCAGGAACAGAAGGTCTGATGATGGAGCCAGGAGATAGCGGAACTCTTCTGTAGCTACTAGTAACCCCCTCGAGTTTGGGCTCATTTTAAACCACTAAATAGCAAGACTATGACTGTATTAGATACAATCGTCTTAATCTTTCCATTTCTCGTAATGCCTCGTCATGATGTGGTCGGCACACTACAAAAATTGAAAAATATTTTATTTTTATGAAATAATACCGACTTCACAAAACTCTCTTCTTCTCGCTCAGGAGCGAGTTTGCGATCACTAGGCCAATTTTTTTCAAATAACGAGAAGTTATTATACAACATTTATATTTCAGTAACGTGTTCTATCTATTTCTATAGTAGGTATAAGAACAGAACGAAACGCATGATCAATAGAAAATCTTCTCACCCTATCCTTCTATGAAAAGAAAATTATACCAAAACTTATATCTTGAATAAGTAAGGAGATACAAATGTGTGACTCCCACGTGACTCCGTTTATCGCGTGTCGCATCGCAACAGCGCGACAATAACGGTCTCAAAAAGCTCTTTCTTGAATGAAGTAACAAACACCTGTTTAATGTACCAAAATCAGTCAGGATTTATGTGTAGATTTCATATTGACTGAACTGAACGGGATAGGTATTTCATTATTGGAAATAACTGGCCTCCTAATTTCGTAACACGTTATAACGGTATCGGTTCAATCACGAAAGTTCAGTCATGTATTCCTTAAGTAGAATATTTTAAAAATAACTCAGATTGACAAGTGGAATAAAGCAATGAAGGTTTTTGAACAATACAAAAGCTATTCCCATTACGATGCGTAGTCGGTAGCGCCAATCTTCCTTAAAAGCATCAGGCATCGTCGCATTTGTCAGTATAAGTAAGATAAAAAAGATTATTGAAATATTAGATTATTGTAATAACAGTCGTTAAATCAATTGTTTGTGTACCGGCACTCGTTAGCTGTAGGTACAACAAACGACTTACTTAGATGGACTTTTCGTGATTTCGAAATTCTTTTATCAAAGAAGATAATAAAGTATGTATTTCAACAAATTGAGATATTTAGCTCACGGCATACTTCACTATAAATAAATGAAATAGTGTGCACAAATTATTCCGATACGTCAAAAAACTTCTGAGATATTACAATTAAAACATTTTGTAACCGGAACGTCACGTGGTCTCCACTGCCTGCTGAGATGGTCACACATCTTCACTCTCAGTCCTTTCAGCGCCCGTACGGAAGCGACTCCGTAGTATTTTCTAGTATTTTATGTTATTACGACTGACTCAAGTAGGTCACTTAGTGACTTTGTATTTGTATGAAACAGCTGATTTTATCGCGATTTCTAGGTGGTTCCACGGTAAAGTTATTTAATTGATGGATACCTCCACCCCATAAAATTCTCCCGTAAAGTGGCTAGTAAGAACAAGAATTGAAAAATATTTCTGAATAAAATTAGAAAAACGGAACCATCTTTTTCTTTACTCTATTAAACGAAACCTTAAGAACTAGTTTGCGTGGCTAACTTTTCCAGCTGAAAAAAAGACATAAACTAAAGAAGTCATAAACTAAAATGTCCCTTCTAGAAACCTGCTAATTATCAAACAAAAACAATAAAAGCTCTATGAGTGCTGTATCAACCGCAAAAAACATTTACTTTTTTATTTCAAACAATAATTAATTCGATATATTATTCTATGTTCAGGCAGCAGAAAGTGGCAATGTCGAAGACTTCATGCGACTGTACCTCAGCGAGCCATCGAGGCTTGCGGTGAGGGACGGCAGAGGGCGAACGGCTGCACACCAGGCAGCAGCCAGAAACAACACCAATATACTGCACTTCATCAACAACTATGGTGGAGGTGAGTTACTGTTGTATGAGCTAACAAAAAGGTTTAGTAAGACAGCGAGGGACGATGACAGCACACTAGAGCTATTGTCATGCTTGGCAGCGCAGTTGCAGCAGATTTAAACATGTGTATATTACACTTATACATACTTCATTAACAACTGTGGTGGAGGTAATGTCTTTAGCAGACCTAAAAATTAGGTACCAATGTATTGCAATAACAGTGGAGGTGAGTTTCTTTTGTATGAACTAGCGAGGGACGACAGCAATACACAAGATGTATTATCGGCCTTCACAGCGTAGTTGCAGCAGACCTAAACAATACCCACTATTACAGTTCATCAACAATATTATGGCGATGAGTTAGTGTTGTAGCTAACGAAAAGATAATGAGAACACTGTAGAAATACACCCAAGGACAATCCCTGGATTTGTAGAACTATTGCAGAACATGCGGAGAAAAACTATTTAGGCTATTGTGATGGAATTGTAATGTACTGGGTTTTGGGGAACTATGGAAACCTATTGCGCCTGCTCAAACAATGTAATAAAACACGTAAAATCTCTCTTTTCGCAACAAGGGGGCAACAGGAACGTGAAAACTGCATTCAATTCCATGAAGTAGTTTTTAAGTGATGCGTGTACAAATATACAGACAGACAGACAGACAAAAACTGTTGTTTTGGCTTCTATTGCTCTAATAAAGACCCCATATTAGTTTTTCTCCAATATATATAATGTACAGACATCGGACTTATAATTTTATTATATGTATAGATATGATAGGTTTTTTTTTTACTTTGAGAAGATAGAAATTGAACTTGAAAAAAGCATTACAATATTTAATATCCTCTTATTCAAATGCATCGATGCAACGTTTTAAACTTTTGATATAAAATTACCTTTACAAAACAAGCTTTTGTTCCAGACATCTCTTTGAACTTCACCCTTACTTCATTTCCTTTACAAGCCACCCTTGTAAAAGCTACCAATGCATTTAAAAGCATATTCTTTTAATAATAGAGTCGGAAATACCATTCTCATATGACAGCTCAGCCTTGTTAGCCACAACCAATTCTGGCAACCAAAGTAATAATATGTTGTATCCTTTGGTAAGTAGACTGCACCTAATAATTCTTTTTAAATTTTTAACCTCTTCGGAATCCGATAATATTAACGTCAGATAGAAGAAACTTTACTAGTCTAAAAGACTTAATGTTATCTATTCTCGCCCAATGCTCATTGTATATGTTCTAGGATTATACCTTAATCCACCAAGACCTAGTGCGAGTGTGCAGACTGTATATACCATCCTTCCATAAAAGTTTTTGTAAGTGATAGTCGGATTTTAACAAAACACGTGGTGACTTGACGACAAAAACAAAAGAAGATAATTTCTTTATTTTCACATTTTTAAAATACGAATACCCGTGCACAGTACAAAGGGTTTAATATGACTTTTTAGTGACCAATCCATCAATATTTGTGTTGGATTAGTAATTCATTAGTGATTAAAAGACCCTCCCGGATAGAAGACAAGCGTACTATCTCTAACCTATGACTGCTCCATGAGACAGAATGATGCATTGAGGTCGATTATAAGGATCATCAAGATATCTATCACAGTCTTCTAGAAAACCTGCACCTTACACGTTTGCTACTCTATTCATAAGTTTATCTTTCATAATTTTCGATAAAAATCTTGATTGAACTTCAAATGAAATTGCATTTCTCCTACCTGACGATGAATCGTGAAGAACTAATAAGATTAAGAAAAACAGAATAATTATTTAAATTAAAATGCATAAAAGCTTGTTCAAAATGGTTTTTTAAACGCGCGCTACGACACCTACACATTAAATTTCTCATTACTGATCAGCCATTGACACCGTGGTGGACTTAAACCTTCACATGCTGAGAAGAGGTCCTTCCTCAGCAGCGGGACTATATTGGGCCACCTTATTATATTATGTATCGACTATAACTTGATCAGGACATCAAGGTCAGTATGGAGCCCGCGTTAAAACTTTTGCAAGAATAAGTGCTACGAAGGAACTGCTACTATATATAACTACTCTCCGCTGGTATAAGATGACAAGGTTGTTTGATTGATTACTAGCACTATACTAGGCAAAGGACCTTCTGCTGATTTGTTCATAGAATAAAATAGTATACGCTTTATTGTACACCGATAAATTTTGTATACAACTTATGTTTTAAAATAGACCTTAAAAGAGTATCCATTGACTTTCTTGCCGGTTCTTCTCTATAGGACCAACTTTTTGGAACCGTGCAACTAGAGTCCTTTTTATTATAAGTGTCTGTATTAGGTTTATATGAAATAAAAACAATTCAATACAGTAAACAATCTATCTATCTACCTGAAAGATGTATAACGGGTGGTGATATCAAAGTCGGCGATCTCTACCAAACAACCTTAGGATGGACGAGGATATTAGGCGAAAAGATGGGATGTAACCATGAGTTAAATATCTCGTATGTGTTTATGGTACTCCTTATATCGTTTAGACTCAATTACAGTTAGACCTGAGATTCTAAGCAAGAAAACCCATGCATTTTCATTAACTGTTACTACCTGAGTTATGAGATAGGCTGGCCAGACATGACAATTTGAAATTACTTCATTAATATGTTGTGAGCACACTAGTTGCTCAAACCATTACCTAAATAGAAGCATAGGTATCGTTAATTATCTTTGTATTCTTATAGAAAACAATTGAACGTTGAACTCCAATTCCAAGCCTTATATATTTTCATATCGGTCCTCTTTGCTTTATTTAAATTGAATTCCAGATTCCATATCTTTATACTGATTGAAAAACAACGCATTCGTAAACAGAGCAACTGATATTTATGATAAAAATAGCCATTGCGCCGCTTTTCTTCTAACCCGTCATTGGCACTAACTGAGACTTATTTCAGTCAGAGGATCCATTTTAACATAAGTTAATCAACATGCTTGTTCCAGATTTGAATGCAAAAGACAACTTCGGTAACACACCGCTTCACGTGTCTGTAGAAAACGAGGCATTAGATGCGTTGGAATTCTTGTTGCAGCAGTAAGTATTGCAAATATTTTTAATATCTGTTGAACTCAGCCACCTACCTAGCGTAATTTAGTATTACGTATTATAGCACAAACATATTTTATATATCCGAAGTCTCCTCACATACTTGAGCACAATATCTGGTGAATTTCATCAACTTTCACCAATAATTTCGAAGGAGTGCATTCGATATGTCGATTGCACCAAAACCAACAAACCTACATGTCATCTAAATAACCCCAAAGGAACAATTGTGTATACAACTTGGAATCGACATAATAACTGTATGCTTACTTATTTAATTTAATTGACGTTTAATGATTTTTTTGATTTGATTCTGTTTAATCTGTGTATGCCTATTGTGGCGGCGACTCATAACTGGACATTATTATTTGCCTATATACCACAATAAAATTTGATTAAATTTTGAAACTTTAATTAAAACCGACTTCAAAATGTAATAAATTGTATCTGGACTACATGTAGTCAAAAGTTATCTTTAGGTATAAAAAGACCTTGCATGAGTGACGAAACCGGACATCGATTAGAGCACCCTGGGCAGTCAGCGTCGATATCACCCATTGCTGACTGGCTAATCTTTCCACTGCAACTTGAGTGCTTCGAAAGAAACCTACTTAAAGAGGACTGCTGTGATCACGTGACAATTTGGATGTAACTGACTTTTTTAAACTCGCAAGCTGCAATATTTTTGCAGGCACGGAACCAACGCTACAAATGCATCACATCTTATCGGATTATTTGTAAATTTTACTCAATTTTGATGTTAGAAAAAACATCAAGTGGAATATTATGTTATAAATCCGTTCAAACCATATTAGGTTTCCATAAATAGCTTATATTTTATTGATATTACAGAAGTAACATTACAATGATGGCTTGATAGGTATAATATGAAAAAGATTGGTAACAGACCATATCTATCATTTTTCAATACAAATATACTGTACTGTTTTCTTCAAATCATTCTCTAGTGCTGGCAATTTTATCGTATTTCTATGAACTACATACATTATTAACCTCTCGTATCGGAATTTTATTCAATACTGTATATCGGAATAGATTTATTGTTTCCAGAAAGATGCTTTAGCTACTCTTAAGACGATCCGTGTACGAACATATCAAGTTGAGTTTTTAGATTGCATAAAGGTGTACTTACTTATACACTCACATTTCTCCAATGCCATTTTTAACATAACATAATATAATAGCCTGCATCCCCCGAAGGGTAAGCGGAGGTGTACTTTTATACATCCACATTTCGCCGATGGCTTTAGGTTCCCATGTCATAGGCGCGTGCCTATTGCCAACTGCATGGCGGCACGGTTGGCGCAGTTGGTACTGGTATGATCTACAAATAATTGTTTCGGATCTGGGTATTTGTTTATGTGAATACACACCGTGCCTCGGAAAGGACGTAAAACCGTTGGTCGTGCGCCTGATCTCTCTCCGGTTGGGTCGGATTGCCGCCCCATCGTACTATGAGAATGAAAGAATAGAGAAAGCACCTGTGTTTGCGCACACACTTGTTCTCTATAATATCTCCTACGTAATTGGCTAATCTCCGGTGAGATTGGCCGCCGTGACCGAAATCGGTCAGGAAGAAATTATTGTAAACTACCGACAATTCCAAACACCAGGCTTGTACTGTAGTTTTGTATATCTAGCGTAATACGCGTTTGGGTACATTCATAACGAATTCTATAAATAAGATCGTTAGCAAGCACATACTAGCTATTCTTACTCCTTGAGAAAGACAAGCAGACAATATTAATAATATTTTCAACGGTTCTGTTTATGTTTTGTTTTAGAACCTACAAACGCAGGTCCTTTGTTCCCAACAATTAATGTAGGTATATACATACATATTTCAACTTACCGTTCTTTGCTTGAATATTTATTTGAATAGAATTTTTGCAACTTGTATTTCCATTGTTTTAAGTGTAAATGATACTATTATCGTCTAGGTATATACCTAGATGAACTCAAAAACATGGTATCAATATTAATACCATGTTTTTGACTTCATCTATATTAATAATAATAATCAGATATTGACTCTGAAAATACTGAATATTATATTTTGGGGTTGACATTACGTACTTTCTTTTTTGTCCGGTCGTTAACTTCCAAAATGGTACCTGATTCTCTTTTCTCTTTTTTTTTAAATACATTGCCCATCTCATTGTTTTTGTATCTGGGTTATTAGTGATCATATCAAAATAGAAATATATCTGAATACCATCGTCGACATCGCTCGCCTTACCTTTTAAACCTCGACCTGAAACTAATGTTCGGATGCACTTGAGATTTTAGTGACGTTTTCTGTAAGAGAGGGAGACTAAATCTCATAGAAATTTCATCCAAAAAGATTCGTAGATATCACTAATCTAATATTACGAATATTTGGTTTTAGGTCACTTTGGTTTCTTCACGACTTATTTCGTCGAATACATGTATTACAATTCTAAATAGTAATACGATTAAGAATTGGTTCTGACAAGGCACGGGTCCTACGAGGGTATGGATAATGCAATTCTCAGATGACACGTGTAATAAACAAGATTTTTACACGTTCTAGCATTTATATATACGCTTGGCTACCGTTTTAATTGTTAATCTGCTTATTAAGCAGATGATATTACTGAACAGAAATTGAGGCAAGAATTACGGTGATATATTTTGTCATCTATCATGAAATCAATGCAAGGATTAGGTAGTTGTGTCTTAATTATGAAAGCCAACCCAAAAAAGGTTAAGCACTGGTGACTACGCTTCACGTATAAGGAAGTCAAGCGTTTTAGCTAGGATTAAAATATTAGGCCTAGTTTTAATCAGAAATACTTATCCTAATATTTCATAGAATCACGCGTGTATTTCATGAAGGTCTATTGTACAGATGTGTACTGTTGAACGTGTTAATATTACACAAAATACTACAGGTGATATGCTATGTTCCAGTGGTTATTGTTTAATTTATAGGGTCCAAGCTATTAATTTTGTTTCAGTCGCGTCGATACAAGCATCTTGAACGATAAAAGCCAGGGTGCCCTGCATTTGGCTACGGAGCTGAACCGGGTAAGAGATTTCTATATTACAATAATTACATAAAAACATATTAGGTATATAAATACTCTATAGTTCAAGAGTTAAGGATTTCTTCTTAATCGTTTGGGAAACACGAAATACCTAAATTCGCTTCCATACAAGTAATCCTCAAGTCAGTCCTGTTGTACCGTGCACGGGCAAAAGAACGTGAATAGGTCTCACTCCGTTCTCTCCGGTAGGCAACATATTATTAAAACTTTATTTTATAAGACTAAAATAATCAAGTAACAATCATAAATCAAGTTTTCTATTCGTGTGGGCGGAACAAAATTAAGAGTTAAGTTGTCTTTTAAGCTAAGTTGGCAGTACGAAGCAAGAACCACAAAAGAAGAATAAGGAAGGTTTCGAATAAGACAACAAAAAATGGACTCCTAAAATATATAACACCACGCAAAATTCCACCGGTTTCTTAGGAAACCGGCATTGGAGCAATAATTTAACTTAAAATTGTCATGTACAGGTCGCGGTACTCCAAACCTTTGCCAGATATAAGGACCTGTTCAATGTTGAGCTAGGCGGCGAACATGGACGCACTGCGCTTCACTTCGCCGCCATACATGACCACGACATCTGCGCCAAAATACTGGTAACACATATTTTTGTGATGGTAACACCAAATACTTTATGGAAACCAGTTCCTTCTGAAACGATGGGTCAATAACTAGACATTTTTGATAAATTAAATAACAATTATGTATTATTATTTTTATTTATCAACGTGTGGTTGTCACGACACTAGTATTAAAAGAAAAAATAAAAGTAATGAGTTTTCCGTCTTGAACTAAACAGAATCTCATAGTGTTTAAATTGAAACAGATCACAGACTTAGGCGCCGAGTGCAAGAGAGCTTGCAACAACGGGTATTACCCAATCCACGAAGCAGCTAAGAACGCTTCATCCAGGACAATGGAAGTGTTCCTTCAGTGGGGAGAATCCAAGGGCTGTACCCGAGAGTCAATGATATCCTTATACGACAACGAGGGCAACGTACCCCTGCACTCGGCAGTTCATGGAGGGGACATTAAGGCTGTTGAGCTTTGCCTTAAGTCCGGAGCCAAGATATCAACGCAGCAGTATGACTTGTCCACGCCCGTTCACCTGGCATGCGCACAGGTATGTCTTTAAACTCGAGGATGATATTTTTCTTTAAAAGAAACGTTATTCCACACCAATTATATATTTTACTTGTATCGGAGGCATAGTTACCAGATATGAATCTTTTTTATTTTAAAGAAACTTTGCCCCTCAATAGGAATAATTCCTCTATCATGGGTGCGTTTACAAACACATGATACACAATACACATACCTAGCAAATATTTGTTCCTGTATTAAATCCGTGAACAATAACGATGCATTAGTTTATTTGTCTTTCTGTGCTATTATATGAGATTTCCCTACAGGGTGCTCTTGAAATCGTGAAGCTCATGTTCACGATGCAACCGACTGAGAAGCTTGCTTGTCTGACCTCCTGCGACGTCCAGAAAATGACCCCCGTCCACTGCGCTGCTATGTTTGACCACCCAGATATCGTTCACTATCTTATAACCGAGGGTTCAGACATCAACCCTTTGGATAAGGAACGGCGTTCGCCGTTGCTACTGGCTGCCTCTCGGGCTGGTTGGAGGACTGTACATACTCTGGTAAGCGGAGCTTGGCCAACATAGTCGCGACATAATTTTGTCGACGTCAAAATTATTTAATCGAGGCTGTGTCAGTATTTATGAGACATTGAACAATGGCAGCTTCGGTTACGTTACAACCAGAAACAAACAGTTTTTACTTCACATTTTAATAGAACACGACATGAAATTATTTTTATTCATATTTTTTTCTGTAACCACGTGCGCCAGATTAGCATACTTCACACAGTAAAATAAAAATATTTCAAAACTAACAGATATAGAAATCAGCACCACGAACTGTAGTCACAGACTTGAAAACTTGGAACTTTTAGAACTGTAACAAACAAGAAAATAACTGTCATTTAGCATCTTGCGATAGACATGGTAAACAAGTTACTCCCTGTCAGTTCTAGTTCGATCCATTTCGTTAACGTTCTAATTATTTTCTTTGAGTATCAATTACAGTTTTCCAATAAAATGGAGCAGAAAATCTTAAAGTTCCTGGAAATCCCGATTGAATAAATTATGTTAACGGATCATTTTTGGGATCATTTCAAAAATGGTTCTTTCTCTTTGGAATGGATCTCGAATCTTCGAGCTATTGTGGTTCTTTGTTCTAAAACTTTGAATTAAAATTTCTCATTTCGAATCCCACAGATATACCAGTTACATACATTTTCATTAATTAACAATGTCATAAGACATTATAATTGTGATTCTATACCAATTACCAAAAATAGTGTGTTGGGTTTTTTCTAGAGCTGAATTCCTGTTCAATTATAAAGGCGCCTTTTACAAATATACTCTCGTAGCTGATTTTGTAATCATTTGATTCGATTGCAGAATGCTTTGTGAGCCCGCATCTTTCATTCTATGCGAAGGGAGAGGTATCACTTTATTCTTAAAGACCTGTAAAATTAATAACGTGATTGTGGTAGTTAGCTTATTAGACCTAATGCGGTACTACACATAACAGTAGTGTATCTTACTATACATTTGTACCTGAAAATTTAACGAATGTTGTTTACTACATTTGTTCTATGACATCAGCCAAGTTGAATAGCCACCCAGGTTAGGCTAGCTTCAGACTCTATGTGGTCTGCGCGATAGAAATCCAGAATGGCTATAGCCATGAGTGGTTATAGCACAAGTTGACGGTACAGTGCAGTAACAATGTATCTAATTTAATTTTTGGAGCCGGGTCTATTCTTAATATTGGCTAAACTTTGTTAAACCTTTATGGCCGCTGCCAAACTTCAATATTTCGATTTTTATCAACTGTTTGATGATCATACTATGTATCTCATTGGCCTATTGATCGCAAGCGCGCCTAATGAGCTCATAGACACGGGTTCGATTCCCAGGTTGGGTTTCGAATTTTACCCAATGGTAACAGACTCTTCTATTACATGGTTACTATACACAGCATTGTTAAATGTGAGTGTACGAAAGCAAACCTCTGGCTTAGGTACTCTTTGGGGGATACAGGAGTGATTCTACAATATAACTATACTCGTTTTGTAGATTCGTCTTGGCGCAGACATCGAGTTAAAAGACATCAACTCCAGAAATGTTCTGCATCTCGTCGTGATGAACGGTGGCAGACTTGAAGACTTCGCGGCTACTTGCAAGGTGCCTAAGTCAATTAGAATTACTTTAATTAAATAATCTCACATCCCCTTTCCTTCATCATGTTACAAGCGATAGGCAGGTATACGGGAAAACTGCCCCCGTCAAAAAGGTTTCTACACAGATTTTAGTATCAGAAATTAAAATGGGAATACCAACAGGAATAGGTATTAGTAAATATCTCTGGGAAGAGTTTCATTACTTATTTAATTTATAAAAAAATGTTTTGTAACAGAATATCCAACTCTTTCGCAGTCTCTAGTTACATTATATGTCATGAAAAGTAATTATATGAACAATGTACATTTGTATCTTTATTCAAGACTGTGTTCTGTGTTCTGGCATTCACGATACCGTGAAACTCAGGTGAGAGTTCATTGACACACAATATCTAGTTAAACAGCGAAGAACAAGTAAGCTTGAGATATCCTTGGGGAATGAAACGACTTATTTTCCTGTTACATTTCACAGTTTCCATTAGGTTATGAGGGTTGGAATTGTAGGATGACACCAGAATTTGTTATCACAGATACGACTGTAGACAGATTTTGTACCTAATTGATACTATTCGGAACTCACATAAAAAAAACGAAAATACATTTTTTTTTCTGATCACTCTGTAAGTACTTTGTGATCGGCAAGCTACATGCTAGCATACATAAGAGTCTAAATTTCGTCTTTTAAGAGAGTGCTAAAATGGATATCTATTTACCACTAGTACCCCCGCTGTTGGTTAGAGATTTGAAGAATTTTGAACAAATGTTTCAAGTATTTCAAGAAACTTTTTCTATATATTTAAATTGTGCACCGAGTTTTACGTATAAGGGCTTCCCTCAATATCGCGCGCAGGAGAATGCTCCAGCTAATCCTCTCGACTTAATTTCTAAGTCACATTTTACGATGACTACTGCCAGAAAGCAATGGTCTATCTGTCCTAGAAAATCATACGGCGAATACTAGTGAGTTTAAATATGTTAATAAATACATTGCATTAAACAGATGATCCCTTTACTTGTTTGGCATATTTATTAAATGCGACTAGTGCAATGCTTATTCTAATCCGATTGAAACTAAACATGCCTATCACATTCTACATAATTATACTGTGTAACACTAACAGATTCATAAATTAACGAGTTCACGACTTCAGCTTAAATCTATACATATAAATAAAATTGGAGTGTCTGTTTGTAATATTGAAATAACCGTTTTTTACTACATGCATATGAATATATATACGGTACATACACCAAAATAACATTTTTTACAATTTTTGTCTGTCTGTCTGTCTGTCTGTCTGTCTGTTTGTATTGGCTAATCTCTGAAATGGCTAGACCGATTTTGACGGGACTTTTATTGGCAGGTAGCTGATGTAATAAGGAGTAACTTAGGCTAATTCTTTTATTTTAGAAAAAAATAGGGATAAGTGCATTTAGTTTCACTAAAAAATACATTGTTAAGTTCCGACATCCACGCGAACGAAGTCGCGGGCACAGCTAGTAAAAAATATAACCATTGCACAAGTCACCCTAAGGATGACTAATCAACATTAATCTATGCTGTTCTGTGCTTTGCTTAGTTCACTTGCTCCTCATATAATAATGAAGAATAAAAATAGAAAATTAAAGCTTTGTTTAACACACAGCAGAGATCACACGATACGACGTGTTGACTCGTTCTTTACCGCGTACCCAACCACTTGGTCTACCATCTATCTCGCTCCTACATCACATAGTACACCTCACGCATCTCAAATTTGTGTATAGAAAAAGCATAGTGCAGTAAAGTTAGCTGAGCTAAACACAGCACACCGCAACATAGCTTAATATTGATTTAGAGTTGTGTTAGTAGAATTCACAAACCATTATTCCATTTGCAGGTATCATAATCATCGTTATACGATAAAATATTGGTGTATGTAGATGTGAAATGGTGACTTTATAATCGTGTCCGCACATGTATAGGTAAGGTCATATTTTTATTCGATTTCATGACCCCTTGTTACACAAACAGCTTACATTACAGAATCGCTGCGACAAGAGTCTCGCTCAGCTTCTAAACGAGAAAGACAGTACTGGTTGCTCACCCCTTCACTACGCCAGCCGTGAAGGTCACATTAGGTCACTGGAGAACCTCATCAGACTCGGGGCTTGCATCAATTTGAAGAATAATAATAATGAGAGTCCCCTGCACTTTGCCGCGAGGTATGTATACGTTAAAAGCAGTACCCAAGTGTACGGTGTACAAGGTTGCGTGGTATTAAATGCAAAAGATAAAATTACTGTTTAAAATAATTTATTATAATTTTTTCTTAATAATATTAATTCTATAGTTATGTTCAAGTAAGTGTTCCGTTGGCAAAGGTGTTCATTTAATTGGACCGAACACCAAGCATCGGATATCTATCACTGCAATCACTGTTTCTACTGCGTTTTAGTGTCATGGTCGTAAAAATTGCAAAGTCGAGAGTATAGTTACTATCTGAATAGTGGATGGAATTAGGCTCACCTCGGATAAGAGACTAATTTAACAACAACAAGAGGCACAAATAATAATTAATTAAAAAATTCTGCACCATCTACCGTTAGATGCTCGTAGTAATTGACAGATGGCGTTGTTGAAAGTTTTTCGGACGCACGACGCTTTGCCGACAGTCACCAAACAAAAACATTGTGTTCGGCATTTTACTGTTGATTTCGTGCACGTGTGCGTGAAATGTACTCTACATTTGTATAACTGAAAATTTCGTGTCTCTTTATAGCTTCAGGTATTATTTTGTAATGTTTACTTATGAGTTATTAATAATGAATTAAAAGCAATTCTTTCTATATTCACGTCAAAATATTCAGGTTTGTTACATTGTTCGCCTGTTTTTGTTTCATTGTTTACATACAATTCTGACGCATCGTGAGGTTGTTTATCACTGATTAATGCATGATACATGATACACTGATAAATGATAGCAATGAGATCAGGAAATAGACAAACTTAAAAAAAAAACTTCCATTTTATTAATTATATTTTATATTAAATGCTATATTTATCTCGTTTTCAGGTATGGGCGCTACCACACCGCTTGCCAGCTACTAGACTCTGACAAAGGCACATTTATCATCAACGAGAGTGACGGTGAAGGTCTGACTCCTCTCCACATTGCTTCTCGTGAAGGTCATACACGAGTGGTCCATTTACTCCTGAACCGGGGCGCGTTGCTCCATAGAGATCATAATGGTCGCAACCCATTGCACCTAGCAGCTATGTCTGGTTATACACAGACCATCGAACTACTGCATTCCGTGCATTCTCATCTTCTGGATCAATCTGATAAGGATGGGGTAAGTCTTTACGTTTTATAATTCAGCCATCCTTCATTAAAAGCTCAACTTTTGTCGGTAGCGCAATCGCTCTACCACTGATCTCCTACTTTCTATACATAAAAACTACCACTACAAGAACCGTTCCAAGAGCATAGCCACTTAAATAAAAATTCTTTACATATGTTTATTAGTGTCTAAAATTATAAATTTAGAATTATATTTCGCTAATTCATATTAGATAGTATGGGTAAAATCATCAGAATTTGGCTAATACATGAGAACAAATGGTCATTTTCTTTTTAATTTTGTCATTACATTTATCATTTAATTATTTTTATTTTTTTTTGTTGTTGATTATTTGAAATATACACAGACATTGAGGCTGACCATACTTGACCTGTATATTTTAAATATAAAATACCCTTTGTCTGCATACCATTAGAACACCAGCTTTAAGATATACAAATTATTCTATTTTATTGTATTTTATAGAATATCCAATTCTCTAATATCTTTCATTGTACCATATTACAGAACTCTCCTCTTCACTTGGCTACAATGGAAAACAAGCCCAACTCAATAGCTCTTCTGCTGTCCATGGGGTGTCGCCTCAACTACAACAATCTGGATATGAGTGCTATTGACTACGCCATTTACTACAAGTTCCCCGAGGCTGCTCTGGCCATGGTCACTCACGAAAACCGGTACGTATATAAGGAGCATACTAACCCTCTAATAATGTTATAAATAAGGGCATTTTAATAATATATGTTTGACCAACATTCATAGATTCACGCTTGTACTCCCCAAATGGTTAAGCAGAGGAGTACTTTTGTACACCCAGAGGGGGCGAGCCTTTTGCTATCTACCGGGGATAGTTCCAAACTCCGTGCTAGTACTGAGAATTTCCATACAGAAAAACCCAATAACACTTTGTCCGACCCGGGGATCTCACGATCAGCAATCGCGGTCGCGATTAGAAAGGTATTTTAAATTCTGGTGAAAACATTTAGAGCTGCATCGGGCTTATCATTTAATTTTCAGAGCTAAAGAAGTGATGGCACTTCGTTCCGACCGACATCCTTGCGTCACTCTTGCTCTTATTGCGTACATGCCCCGAGTCTTCGAGGCTGTCCAGGATAAATGCATCACCAAGGCCAACTGCAAAAAGGATTCCAAAAGCTTCTACGTGAGTGTATAATATCAATGCTGTTATATATAATTATTTATAATCTAATGATTGATGATCATTATCAGCTAATGATTAAAATATTTAGTTACTTCTGACGAGTTCGATCCTGTCATATAAATACGATTTCGTAAATATATACAGGATAACTGAATTGACGAACTTATCGAAGAATATGACATTCATGTCAGGATGCACGCAAATGGAAAAATTAAAACAAAAAAAAACCTTAATGTCTTAATATTGTTAATAATCCGTGTGAATGCAACTACACGGAGAACATGGCCTTTGATGAGGCAGAAAGTATTATCCGTCTTCAAATAGCAAAAAATGCTTAAAATCGATTTCATAGATAATATGGATATTTATGTGAAGTGTCCTATTTTTATAAATATTTGCACCGAAAATCGAATATTGAATACTCCCTTCAATTTTTATTTATTGGTACTTTTAATTTATTGGTACTGGCATAATAATATAATTTAATAAAATAAAAATTTTTTAACAAAAAAAAAACCGACTCCAAAAAACTCAAAAACAAAACTAATAACTAAAAAGCATAAAATAAATCTTTTATTATACAATATAGTAGTTGAAGAATATTGAAATCGGTGCCAAGTAAAACATAAAAGTAATATACCTTGCTGCTATAATAGCGACATTGAAACAACGAGTTCACGTAGAAATTGTCGAGTGCGGAGCGGATTATGCGTCGGACACGACAAATGCACTTCGCCAATCGTGTCGGTTTATCATTGCATGTTTTACTTGGCACCGACTTCAATATTCTTCAACTACTATATTGTATAATAAAAGATTTATTTTATGCTTTTTAGTTATTAGTTTTGTTTTTGAGTTTTTTGGAGTCGGTTTTTTTTTTGTTAAAAAATTTAATTATTTTACAATTTTGAGTGATGGGTAGACCTAGTAAAGACGATTCTCTTGAAAAACTTTACAAAGGTCAAATGTATGTTGCCCCAAGTCGAGTGAAAACCTTAGACGGTATTGCACTATGTGATTTTAAAATCAAATAAATTGCTTAGCCGACCACATGATGAAAACGCATTACGAGAAATGAAAAGATTAAGACGACTATTGTAACTAATACTGTGATAGTTTTGACTTTTAGAGGTTTAAAATGAGCCCAAACTCGAGGGGTTTACAAGTAGCTACTGAAGAGTTCCACCATCTATCTCCTGGCTCCATCATCAGACCCTCTATACCAAATGTTTTATACGGGACTCATCAAAATATATCGAGTGATCCCAAACTCGGAAGTTTTATTCCCTAACTCTTTACCGTTGAGGAGTACTATGACATCCATCATCAGCTCAGCATCATTAAATGATGATTTTCAGACGCCAATACCTAACTTATTAAGAAAAAAAGCTCAAACGGGCTATTTGTCTTACAATATTTGAGGGTATCCCTCGATTTCCCTAGGATCCCATCATCAGATCCTGACTTGGTGATAATGGGACCAAATGGGAAGCATACTCTTTCAAACAAAACAAGAATTTTTAAAATCGGTCCGTAATTGACGGAATAATCGCCCAAACACTATGTAGCTGCTATCAACCATTAAGGAGTTCCCTAAACAGTACTGCACCTGCATCACGGACCTTGCAGTGGCAGTCATTACCCATCTCGGTGTAAAGATCTTGTCAACACGAATAAAATAAGCCCAAACACGAGATAGTTAAGATATACCGTTGAGGAGTTCCCTCGATCCTCTGTCGTCTCCATCATCAGATCTGCCCTAAACCTCCATATCCATCCACATAAATATCAAGTTTTTACCCCATGCTCGCCTACAATTTTCAAGAGATGCCCTCGATTTCTCAGGGTTTCCACCATCAGGTCCTGACCTGATGACAATGGGACCAAATGACAAGCATACCCTTTCAAATAAAAAAAGAATTTTTGAAATCGGTCCAGGCGTCTTCGAGAAATCGAGTAACAAACATAAAAAAAAAAAAAAAAAAAAAAAAAAAAAAATACAGCCGAATTGAGAACCTCCTCCTTTTTTTTGAAGTCGGTTGAAAACCATATACATCGAAAAATCTCCAAGCAATTTTTGAATAGCGTAATCAAATAGTTATTTCACATTGTATGATCACTAAGTGCCTAAAACCTAACCTGAAGTTTCATAACAGTACTGATGAAATTTAATTTATTAAATTATAAAAATTAAATGAAATTTATCATTATAGGAATACATTATTATACATTTTACTTTACTAGATTATAAACCTGAGTTATATGATATTGGAATTTCTAATGATCATTAAGTCTAATCGCTTTAAAAATGTATTCAGATAAAGTATAGCTTCGACGCTCTGTGCCCTCAACTTAAGATTGAAGATGGCAATAACGTTCGTCGGAAATCAGAGAACGTGCCAAAATCTCAAAACATACCTTTACCTGCTCTAAATGTAAGTCAATATCTTTAAGTTTTAATTTTTTTTATTTTCATTTGCTACGTCGCAGATTAAATATTCTTTCAAATTCTACCAACGGTCGAAGCTAGAAGTCGACGCGTTAAGACTGGCTCTTAATGACCCCAAGTATCGGCCAGAACCGTTGTGTGTTATCAACGTGAGTCAAAACTACTTGCAGAGTGGTGCCTTGCTTAATTTACACTTATATGCTTAGATTCCGATGGTCTGATGACGTTTCACTGCCTTCCAATTTTCATTAGCATTGCGTTTTTAGTGATAATTTACTATCACAAAAATCATCATTTGCTGACAACGATGACAAAGCACACATAAAATACTTTACTACACACATTGTAAATCATCTGCGTAGCCTTTTCCCAACTGCATCGGGATCGGCTCGTAATCCCAGAGATTAAATTATAGATTCTGAGATAATAAATATTAAATTTAGTAAGTATACAATATCATAAAATTAGCGCAAACAACAAGTGTGGCCACAACAAGCATTTTGGTTGCCTGGTAGACATAAATATTAGAAATTGAGACAACGTGAATTACCAGCTTTGGTGTTGATTGGTGCTGAACTCAAAATAACTAATAAAAATATTAAGCAGGTATCAGAGCATCGGATTTCTAGTATTTGTATAATATATGAAAATACACGGCAACACACGACGCTTATACTATCTGCCTACACTATCTGTATCGGTGAAGGTTTCTATTTTGAATTTGCTCATTTTGTATGTCCTTTTTTTGTAAATACATCTATAATTCACCGCAATCGTATCAGCACATTTTATTTTGAGTAATCTGTAATGAATCTCCGATGATCCAATCAGAAGTGTGTAGCAACAATTTCAACTGAGTTCGTACTTCTATTACTTTTACACAAACTTTATTAATTGTATATATTCCTTACTAATTTGGTTATTTCTTCACTATCATAACTTATTATCCCTACATTCCAAATTATCGGAGATTTATTATATGGATTTCTAAGATAAGTATAAAACTAATGAAATTTTAAAACCCTTTCAGGCCATGGTTGCACATGGTAGAGTTGAACTCCTGGCACATCCTCTGAGCCAGAAGTATCTTCAGATGAAGTGGCATAGTTACGGAAAATACTTCCATCTGGCTAATCTCCTGTTCTACTGCATATACTTAATTTTTGTAACAGTATATACTTATTTACTGATGATGAATGCGGATCCCTTTTCATCTACAAAAAAATCTGCTAAATGCAACCTAACTGACACAATGACCGTTGACTTAGAAAATAAAACTACTCGAAACATTATTTTAAGTCCGGGTGAGTGTACTTACATTAAATTAATAATTAATCATATTAATGAGGATTCAAAACTTGTAGATAAGTAAGTACTCTTGTAACTTTTATAAACCAAGACATAATAATTAAATTTCAGATTTTGAGTCTAAAGTTGCTATGTATACTAGTACAGTTGCGATTTTGGTGTACAATGCGATATGTTTGGTCCGCGAAGCTTATAACGTGAAACAACAGAAATGGCATTATATGGTCGATCCATCTAACCTAGTATCCTGGCTATTGTACGTTAGCTCATCTCTCATGGTTTTCCCGACGATCTTTGGATATTTCAATGAGATTCAGGTAAGGGACCCAATATGAATACTTGAGATACACCTCATTTATTAGAATTTGAAATATTTGTTTCCATTGCTCAAATATTGATATTAATGAATAATATGCTTAAAGAATAGAAATAACTAGTTAATTTATATTCTAGTTCTCGGCGGCTTCCATCACCGTATTTCTATCATGGTTTGAACTGCTACTCTTGCTCCAACGCTTTGACCAAGTCGGAATCTACGTCGTGATGTTTTTGGAAATTCTTCAGACCCTGATTAAAGTTTTAATGGTGTTCTCGATCCTGATCATCGCGTTTGGCCTCGCGTTTTTCATACTCCTGTCCAAAGTGGGTCCTGACGAGACGGTATTTATGTATATTGCTATTTTTGTAGATTTTTGGTAAGACTTACTATAATTTCAAAGTTACCACTGCTATTGCTACCGCACTATAAATATGAGAAGAAAGTAGTGCTAGTACAGACGCAAACCTAAAATATGTATTATTAAAAAAATGGTAAGTATTATGTATGGTAGCTTGCACTTTTTAGACCCAAATGGTGCAATATGCATGGAGTCGAGGTTTCGATTCCCAAGTCGTACCAACATTTTGTAAAGCACACATAATTGTTCCGAGTCTGGATGTTTGTGTATGTGATTTGTGTGTGTAAGTAATGGCGTGACACAAGGTTTGTAACTGTGGGGTTATGTGTATGAATCGTCTATTCAAAAAAAATAATACTTGCATATAGTGTTGCTAACTCCTTTAGCTTGCGTTCATGACGTCATGAAAATACTTGTTCATAATTTTACTTACCTACATCTTTAATAAGTATGCGATTTTTACTTCCAATTCATCATATAAGTATATAATGCGAATGAGCCCGAAATAAAACGAAATATTTGTAGTCAGTTTTATATAAGCGACCAAAGATCAAAATCGCAGTTATCAGGCCAAAGCGAGACCTGCTTTGCGCTATTCCCTGACCTGTATTAGAACAAATTGCTGATCTATTTTTTTTCCAGGGCCATCACTTGTCTTTTAATAGTATCCCGATGTCTTTGATGAGAACGTTTGCTATGATGCTCGGAGAATTGGACTTTGTTGGCACATATGTCCAGCCCTACTATAAATCAGAGTCAGATATACTTCTGCCGTTCCCGATGCCGACGTTTTTCATATTGGGCCTGTTCATGGTGCTTATGCCGATATTGCTGATGAACCTCCTGATCGGTTTGGCTGTGGGAGATATTGAAAGTGTGAGGAGGAATGCCCAGTTGAAACGCCTGGCCATGCAGGTAACGACGTAGTATTGATTTTATTATCAACTTGTTAATTTAATAATCTTGGTGTATTAGAGTGGTTTTATAAATTACTCCATTTTTTCGAATAAAATCCATAAAATACGAATAAGAAATTTAAGATTGACAAAAATCAATATTTTCTTATAAGATATACCGTTAATTTTTGTCGTTTCAAGATTCCAAACTATCCTAGATGTCTAATAATTACAGGTTGTACTACATACCGAGCTGGAACGCAAGCTACCGGCCATTCTCCTGGAGAAAGTGGACAAAGATGAACTGATCGAATACCCTAACAACAAGAAATGCAAACTCGGCTTCCTGGACCTGATCCTGCGCAAATGGTTCTGCAACCCCTTCACTGATGATAGTATGTTGACATTAATATAATTTAAGCAGATGCGAAAGATTTATTTGTTCATCATACTTGTGCGAAATTTTCAAAACAAAAATTCTCATGTTAATTTTTTTTTATTACGCCCTCATTTAAGTGCTAGTAACTAAATCCCTAAAGTATTTGTCCTTGTTGGTACGTCGTTTTCAGCTGGCCTGGACTTGGTACTGGAGAGTAGCGAGGACTACATAACAGCTGAACTAGACAAGCAGAAGCGCAAGTTGCGGGAGATGTCACAAGTGTTAGACCAACAACACACGCTTGTCCGTCTAATCGTTCAGGTAGATATTGTTCAACTTATTCTTTATTTCCTCGTGTGCATCTTATTTGAGTAATCGAGACAGTTTAATTATTAGCTGTGCATTATATTTATATATTTCAGCATCGGAATAGCGTAAGAGCAGTTATAGCTTAGCAGTTGAACGTTTGCAGAAATCATAATCCCCGCACCTCTGTCTTTTAAATTCAAGATGTGAATAAAATTCGATTATCGCTTTTTTTAACCACGAAAATCCTGCACATCAGGTGTGCAATATTCATCACGAAATTTTCCAGAGTCTAAAAAGTTTTAAACTATGTCTGTACTCCACAAACTTATACCTAGCAAAGTGGAATAAGCTCTAAAATTTTCCCATTCGGTAAAGAGCCCCATTTGCTATATTAAACTGGATATGTTATCCATATACTCGTAGTTAGCACTGTAGATTCTACTAAGCACTGTACCAAATGTCTTTAAAACTGTACACTCACTGTACTTTCAAAAAAAGCAGTGTTACTCGTCTCATATTCACGATGAGAACTAACTCTAGAGTTCATTGTTATTACTTACATTTCCTTTTCCGCATTATATTATACCTATATTATTTTTAATAATATTTTCTAATTTCATATTTATTATTTTTATTTCCTCTCTTTTTTTTTATTGGTATATTTTTTTAATATTAGTATTTGATTACATTCTAGTACACTATCGTTGACAAATGTAACAATAATGCTTTCAGAAAATGGAAATTAAGACCGAGGCTGATGACGTGGATGAAGGAGTTTCTCCCAGCGACACCCGCGTAATTCCACGCTGGAGCTCTCCAAGGATCCGGAAAAAGCTGCGAACCGCTTCATCGTTCAACAAAGGTGGCTAAATAATGTCAAGAAAGAACCCCACAGGTGCCCTAACAACTGACCATTGCTGATTAAATTATTTATAGCGATATAATTATTGTAACTTACAATTAGTATATCACAAGTAGTATCTTATTTAATAAGTTAATGTTATATACCTAAATCTTTACTTCTATAAATGTGCAATTAATCAAATCAACACACAAGTAAGCCAACATTTATTTTTGATAAAATGCCATTAATCTTCAATTTGATGTTGTTCCAAAATTTGTTAAATAATTGTATTCATTTTGATTGTACGATAATACCTATACAGTTATAATAAAACTTAACAAAATACAATAAATTAACAAAAAACACGTTCGTATCTTCAATGATTTTTCAAGTTTTCTTTGAAGCAGTTAATTTGGACAAAATTAACAACATGGTCACATATGTTGATAAAAACTATTTTATAAGCAAAAATTGGTAATATCGTACAATGTTCTATAAAGCTATGCAAAGTTTAAAAACATTGTATTAGAATCTATAAAATATGAAACATTAAGATGTCGCCACCGCCTCAAAAGAGGACGATAAAAAGAAAAAGCTTGAATGTAGTAGATACGGTCAGGTATAAGATCGATGTTCGAGAGTACGTGACATCGAGTTCTGGCCGTGTCAATAATTTTTCAAGGTTTCTTTGTAGTATTTTTACAACGATAATAATATCGTGAATACAAATATTGGAGTTAGCTTTATATCAAAAATGAATTAGCATCTCGAATTTATTGTTGTCTAATGAAATATTATTAATCTTAGATATAATGAATGTCAGTAGTTATTAAAATTTATAATCATAATCTTAAAATCATCACGTAATTAATTGATATTTATATTAAACGACGTGGTACATTCAGTTCCATCCGTAATTTACATAATACTTGCATTCTCGATTATGCATCTTGAACTATGCTTTTAGTTCTTCAAATTATTTTATATAAAATAGAAAATATATTCTTTAATAGAAAATAAGGTACTTTAAGACATTTCTGCTATCTACGAGTACTATCTACTTTTCTGGGTTTTCTACGTACTTACTATTTATATTTTTATATTATTAAAAACATAATATTTAAATAATATTTGTAACCGAACATGAGTACTTTTTTCAAAGCAGTTTCATTCTTATCATAGGTTTTGTCTATTTTAATCTTATTGTGGTCGTCTATTAGATTTTATAGAACTTAAGTATCATTATCATTATGATTATATATTTTTTTTGCTGCATCTTATTTATATGTAACCATTTTATCGCTTATTTTTGTAGGCCTATCTATGTAAGGACCAGGTATAATGGAATATTTAGAATTAGTCTACAGTATAAGTAACGGCCCATAGCCGATTTGGATGTAATTTAGCATTAATATCATAAATTTTAATGTAATACCTATTTAATCTTTTTGAAGTCTTTAATTCTGATGTGGGTTATTTAACCCAATAGATGTAAACAAGTAAAATATAACACTAGCGTTATAAAATAGATGTTTATTCATTGATATTACATTCACACAAAATTTCTACACATTACAACTTACTGTTTCCATTGTTTTAGTACAGTCTGCATTTTCGGGTTATTCTCGAAAATTAAATGGTGCGTTCTAGTTGGAAGGTTTAGGTATATTATGTGTGTGCAACGAGTGGCTTGTCCAGTTTATAGTTAATATTTCAAGCTACACTAGTCAATTTTGTAAGATTCATATTTGAAAAGTTACTTTTATTACCAGTGAGCTCTAACTCAAAGTGCTTTTTGAGATTTAAAAAAAGCATTTTTCTTAATATGTCAGCCCAAACCTAACAAAATTACAAATTGAAACCATACATTTATTTGGCAATATATTAAAATTAAAATTGTAGTCTCTAACAATCTCTTATAGTCAGATAGTTAACAAATAATCTTCAGTTGATATTTTGTCGTCACATTGAGATTTGCTTTTTTTTTCTCAGTAAGCATTTCTGGCATCTAAGTTTTTGTCATGTATTTCGAGGCCATTTTAATTAAATATTTTAATAAGTTACCTTATGTATAATATTTGCAACAATTTAGGGAGTTTGTACATTTAGCAAGATCTCCTTTACATTGTGTTAAGTTTATTTCATATAATTATCAAGAAGAGGCCTCTATTTTACTTATAATGTTTTTCATATTTTCACTAAAGAACGTGCAATTATTATAGGTTTAAAGAATTATTGCCCTTTCATTAGAAGTTAACAATCACTGTCGAAGTTATTAGGAAAAAGACAGCGCTTTTTTAATGGAGCAAGTTCAAAATTAACCATTTTTATGTTGATAAATAAAGTAAATTCAAAATACCATTTGACAATCAAACTAAACTAACTGCTTAACACAGAAAAAAAACCACAGCTGTAGTCTCAAGATGCAGAACAAGTTTCGTATTTTGTTAAGCGCGTCATATTAGTACTAATCACTTGCACTAATCGACATTTAAAGAGGTCTGAAGTAAGTCATATTTTATAATATGTAAGTCCAAGCTTTACTTGAGAGCAAAGCTCTTATATATTATATTACATTTTACATAAGGAAGGGTGGTTTACGACTTCTAACGACCATACATTGTATGACAATTTAAATCTTTTTATGTATTATTTATTGATATACATTTACTTATAGTGTTTGTACGTAATTTTTATAAGAACGGATAGTGTAGTACCATCCTAGTTGTCATGTTGAGTTTTTAGATACTAAGCCTAATAACTTAATGTACTTTTGTTTTGAACGTACTTAATATTTAATATGAGATTCTATAGAAAACATGCATTAAAAAAACATTCAATTTTTACATTGAATGGTTTTTGAGACGAGAATTATTAATTGATAAAAAGATATCCATACACTAGAATACCAAGTCGATTGAAGATCAAGTAAAACTATTAGTAAAATTGTTCCTACAAGAACATAACTTATTTGTTACGCTAATCTTTTGGTACATTTCACAATTTGATTTTTCTTCTGTTTCCCAACATAGAATTTAAAAGTCTTTAAGTGATTATCTAAAAGTCTAAGCTTTGATGAGAGTAAAAATGTCTATTTATAATAAAAATAATAACTATTTCTGTATCTAAAAATGAGACTAGGTTGGTAGTGCCTATAAAAATGTGTATTTTTGGACGGACGTGTTTTAAAAACATGTTAGATAGTTTTGGATAATGTTGACTTTTACTTAGTCACATTATACATTGTTGATAAGAGCTTGGAACGCGTAAACGCACGTAGGATAAGTTACGAGGCCAGTCCTATGAGACTTTGGCCTCGAAGGTAAAGTGGGAGTAATGAGGCCACATTTTGTAAACAGAAAATATATGGAATAACCCGACTTTTTTCAGTCAAACGATATCGTATATTAAAAATATAACTTACAATATTTTATAATTCCGTTATAAAATTACATTATTAGTTTAAAATAACATTTGATGATCTCAGATATTTTTTTTTTCATTGCCATCCAGGCCATAGTCTCATCTCAACCATGTAACAACATATTCGATGTTAATTTTTTTAAATAAAGTCTTTTCAAAGTAGATAAAAATTTTGTTTATTTGCCCTAATATAAAACTTATGTTTTAGGATACAGGAACAATGAGTATAAAAATAATTTAAATGCAAAAGTACTTTGCTCTCACATATAATTTTGATGAATTTCTCAATAGCCGCACAAATATTGTTTGAATCAATAGTTCGAACCATTTGTTCAAGTACAGTTTCAGATCGTCTTGATTGATTGTTATGGTTTATATACGAAAAAGAGTATTGTTTACCGCCATAATATGGCAAAAAAAAATGAACTATAGATGAACAGTAAATGTGGAAGTGTAGTAGAAAAACCATTTAAATCAAATATGTTTTAAACAGTCCCCGGGAACGCATTTCCAGTGCACCTTTAGCCAATGAAAATCAGTTTCAATTGTTCATATGGTAACCCTGTACTACCATTCATTAGTTCATTCCTCTTTGCTTATAGCAAGTCGGTTTAAAAACGATAACCGGCTAGAGAGGGCGCTGTTCATACTTTACCAAGTCTATTTTGGTCGAGCATATCGATTTTCTTCAAGCACAACTGCGCAGCACGTGAAATTCTGAAACGCGCATCACTGGATACTGAGACCGGCGCAAGTTCAAAGGAGTCAAACAGTCTTTTTTTTTTAATAAACTCTCCAATCTGCAAAATCATATACGGTCGGGACTCAGAAATATCAACCTAACCATTCAGCGATTAGCGGCGTGATACTGCCTACCTATACTATGAATATATAATAAATACATCTATCATTATATATATAGATAATTTAACTAACGTAGTATCTTTGTGATTTAATTTTTAAAACAGCAAGATACTGTGTTTTTGCTGGATTTGAATTCAATGTACATCAACGAAAGTCCTACCATTTACTGCTAGGTTCAATCAAATCAAAATCTCAGAAATCAAAATCTTAATGTTGAAAATCTATCGCTTAGTGATGATTTTCATCCCAAATGTTCATCCCATTTCTCTGTTTTAACCACATAAACATATTTATTTTTGGGTTCAATCAATGAACCCAAAAACAAATATGTTGCACAGTCCATCTCTCACAAATAATACCGTGATGATATTACATATTTATTTGAAAAGTTAAACGCTTAAAACCGGCACGTAGTGAAAGTAAAGAAAGAAAGAAAGAAAAATCCACTGGTTCTGTTTTATAAGTACTCAAAGAAAACAGACGTTTCCAAAAAAAAAAAAGTTTCGACATTTGTACGGGAATAAATTAAAATAAAAAAATTGGAAACCTCTGCAATGTATACATACCTATATATCCAATGTGCATATATACCACTAGCTATGAAAAGCTCTGAACGCATGGTTATTTTTAGAAGAAACTTAAAATATGTATTGTTTCAAAAAGCTTACTATTCCATCGATGAATTTTTAAAAGATACACTTTGATTTTATAATCTACTAGCTTTTGCCCGCGACTTCGTACGCGTGAAATTGAGAATCTGATATTTTCCTGTGGTAAAATGGAGTCTATATTTTAAGTTAGACCTCTAGTAATACATCATACATGAAAACTGCATTCAATTCCATGCAAAATTTTTTGCGTGATGCGTGTACAAACATACAGACAGATAGACGGACAGACAAAAATTCTAAAAACTGTTATTTTAGCTTCTGTTGTTTATTAGTTTTTCTCCAATATCTACATATAATGTACAGACATCGGCCTGTTATAATTTTATTATATGTATGGATAAAGTCTATAACCTTAAATAAATAAATATAATAAATATAAATATAAATTCAAAATGTAAATTTTGCACACCCAAATAGGTAGAATATGGAGAGACTACTTTTCAAATCATTGTATACCATCTCAATGTACCTGTATTTCATGCAAATAAAGGAATATCCTTAATCCTACTATTATTATCATTTGAGCTTATGAAATGAAACAACATCAATCTGTATAATTCAAATTTTTATTTATTAGTTGTATATATGAATAGCTACAGCCAGTTAGTGTCAAGTCAAACAAACAAGTATTTCCAAGGAGAACTATATCTATCGTAACACCATCTTTGTGTTACCCATGAATCAAGAGTAGAGAGAGAATGCATTTATTAATATGTAGATACATAACCTACGTTCAATCTTATTTAAAACTATCAGCACTTACTATATTATCATTAACACACAAAAAAAAAGACATTATGATACACATTCATAACAGGAGTAATAAGTTATATTATTTTGTAGCATATATAAAGTAAAACAAATGCGAATAACTAAGATAGGTTTTATTATATGTATATAATAGATAATTAAAATTTGTGGTGTATAAAATCACCTCTTTGATCATTTAAAAATACAAACAAATTCCTATGTAAACGTACTACTCTCCGGCTGTAGGACGGCAGCTCCTCGTCCTTCGCTAAGCGTATCAGCTCCTGTGAGCTCGAGTCACGCCGGTTATGATCTCGTGATCGGCCACGTCTGTCATTTTGTTGAAAATTATTATGTGGACGTACTACTCTCTGGCTGCAGGATGGCAGCTCCTCATCCTTCGCTAAGCGTATCGACCCCTGTGAGCTCGAGTCACGCCGGTAACGATCTCGTGATCGGCCACGTCTGTCATTATGTTGAAAATTCCTTTGTAAACGTACTACTCTCTGGCTGCAGGACGGCAGCTCCTCATCCTTCGCTGAGCGTATCGTCTCCTGTGAGCTCGAGTCACGCCGGCTATGATTTCGTGATCGGCCACGTCTGTCATTATGTTGAAAATTCCTATGTAAACGTACTACTCTCTGGCTGCAGGACGGCAGCTCCTCATCCTTCGCTAAGCGTATCGAATCCTGGGCGCTCGAGTCATGCCGATAACGATCTCGTGATCGGCTACGTCTGTCATTATGTTGAAAATTATTATGTGGACGTACTACTCTCTGGCTGCAGGACGGCAGCTCCTCATCCTTCACTGAGTGTATCGGCTCCTGTGAGCTCGAGTCACGCCGGTTATGATCTCGTGATCGGCCACGTCTGTCATTTTGTTGAAAATTATTATGTGAACGTACTACTCTCTGGCTGCAGGATGGCAGCTCCTCATCCTTCGCTAAGCGTATCAGCTCCTGTGAGCTCGAGTCACGCCGGTTATGATCTCGTGATCGGCCACGTCTGTCATTTTGTTGAAAATTCCTATGTAAACGTACTACTCTCTGGCTGCAGGATGGCAGCTCCTCATCGTTCGCTAAGCGTATCGACTCCTGTGAGCTCGAGTCACGCCGGTAACGATCTCGTGATCGGCCACGTCTGTCATTATGTTGAAAATTCCTATGTAAACGTACTACTCTCTGGCTGCAGGACGGCAGCTCCTCATCCTTCGCTAAGCGTATCAGCTCCTGTGAGCTCGAGTCACGCCGGTTATGATCTCGTGATCGGCCACGTCTGTCATTTTGTTGAAAATTCCTATGTAAACGTACTACTCTCTGGCTGCAGGATGGCAGCTCCTCATCCTTCGCTAAGCGTATCGACCCCTGTGAGCTCGAGTCACTCCGGTAACGATCTCGTGATCGGCCACGTCTGTCATTATGTTGAAAATTCCTATGTAAATGTACTACTATCTGGCTGCAGGACGGCAGCTCCTCATCCTTCGCTAAGCGTATCGACTCCTGTGAGCTCGAGTCACGCCGGTTACGATCTCGTGATCTGTCACGTCTGTCATTTTGTTGGAAATTCTTATGTGAACGTACTACTCTCTGGTTGCAGGATGGCAGCTCCTCATTCTCCGCTGAGCGCACCGGCTCCTGTGAGGTCGAGTCACGCAGTTTATGACGCCGATCAAAGCTCCGGATACGGCCTTGTGACGGGCCACGCCTACGGACATTAGATATGGATTGTGCTCCATCCTCATTTTCCGCTGCGTACAACGTATCTCGCCTTCCCGAGCGAGACCGGTGGCGTCCTCGTGACAGGCCTCGGCGCGAACTGTTCCCGTCTCTAGGAACGCTCATCTTATTGCCTTCTTTTTCGCCTGACAAGACTATCACCATAATATCACCACTAAAAATGTCCTTTTGCATTTATGTATATAATCCGTTCGTAGTGTACAATAACTGTAGTTTGTAAATAGGGTAAACTACACCATGACTCGCGAATACGTCATTATTATTATTCATTAATCGTTTTCACTCTTCTTCACGTTATTGACAACTGTAGTTATTATTAAACTTCTGTCTCTCAACCTTTTTATGTGAATAAACTGAGATAAAAAACGTTCACTAAACTGTCCAATACGACGAACACTACATTTAAACAAGTATAATTCAAATGTTAAAATTCAGTTTTATTTTCCCATGATGCAGATGAAGCGGGAAACGCAATACGTCCGTCCGCCGGCAGACGTTCGACTAAATGTTGTCTGTTTGGTCAATTTTCCCTTGATACTGGAAGTTTATCTAGAAAAGGGGATTTGACAAATGTGGCACCTGGTCCCTACATAAGTATTAATAAAGATGAGCATTCGTCCAAGTGATTTTGCAATAAAACTTAGTTTGTTTTTTTTTTTTTTTTTTTTTTACATTGCTCTACCTTATGACTTCTCCTGTATCGTGGGTACAGTTTACAAACATACATTTCACGTGCACACATACCAGACCTGAAACAACTATCTGTAGATCATACAAATATTTGTATGAGAACAAAGCAATGCACACAAATAACATCAGCTCAATTTACCTATCGTCTATGATATTTGTTTTGTTGAGAGCAAATTAATTTTCAACCCTCGCCAGACAGAGGGTCCGGCTACGTATTTGTAGGCAAGGAGTCTGGCATAATTTTAATAGCAGCACATTATTATTTCAATTCCGTTTCCTAAGATAGCAATAAAGTCAATACAAAATAGACTATTAATCTTAGTAATGTATTTTTAGTTCTATGTTCAACATAAGTGAACACATTACACTGTTCATTGGATGAAAAAATATCAGTTGATTGCATTGCATGTACTTAATTGCCTTATTGGACAACTCTTTGGCAATATTATAATTATAAAAGCTGTAAAATAATAAAATTATTAGGCTGTCCTGTAACATAGGGAAACAAAATTTCGTCCAAATCCGTTCAGTCGTATTAGCGTGACAAACATTAGATAATCTACTCAAACTTTCACATTTAAAAGCAATTTTTTATATTTATTTTTTATTTATTATTGCGTCGGAATCTCTGAGTACATTTCACTCTAAGATTTCAAAGGTAGTAATAAGGTAATTACAGTTTAGATGAGTTATGTTTGATGCCTGCATTCGAATCCTTACATCCGCTCTGGCAAAGCAAATAACTTCACCAGTCGCAATTTTCTTAACTTTACAAGGAACTGAAAAGCAGATTCTAAACGATTTTAGTAGCAGGAAATTACTTTCAAGTCAGCATAGCAACATATTGTCCAATCACGAATCGGAAGCAATATTTTAATATGGGCAAGTTACAAGGATCAGATTAGCTGTATATTACGTGATTCGAAACATATATTCATATAGGTAGGTACATAATTCTGGTGATATTCAAATCATCATTATATCGTAGAAGATCTTTTGGAGACTTAAGTATGCCTACCACAAAAAAATCCTTTGTACTTAATATTACCATTAAAAAAAATCACTCAAAGGTACGGTATCTCGATAATTTTAACGAAGGGCCAGAGATACATAGCTCAACGAAATCGCACAAACACCTCCCCCGCCTCCACACACCCACACAAATTTCATCTTCCGTTGCATACTGTAAGGCAGTGACTCCCGAACTTTGTTTTATTGGTCCATATGGGACATGCTTCTTTTTACAATGACAATGACTAAAGTAAATTAATACTTGTAGCTTTGTCAATTTATACTAGTTTTTACGAGTTAGTGTTTTACAAAGTACCGAAAAAAAAAACATCGCATGTCTTTTTTATCTCATGCTGCATATATTTTGTTTGTGTTTTTTTATGTCCCTTTGTACATTTCAAGGCTTCTGCAGATTATACATCCGACGATGTTGAAGGGTTTGGAGAACTAGATTTTGCTTTAAAAGTAGGGTTAAATTGAATTAGGGTTCGAATACAGAGGGTCAGGGTCAGTGGTGTGTCAAATGCGTTAACTTCGATGATATTGTATATTTCATCATATTTTGTTCTAGAGGTATTGTGAGCAAACCAAAAAGTAGTACATTTTACAACCAAACATTTGAAGTCATCTGCCAATCCTAACCAACCCTCGTGCATTCCAGCTAAGTTCCTTATTCAGATAGGTGACCAAGTTCCAGCACTGGGAAAATAATAAGACATTATCAATTGTAAGTATGGATTTATTTTTACACCTTTATAATATTTAAAGTAAATTAATTGTAAATTTCAGTTCATGATATTTGCAAAATTGCTATTTGCTGAAAAAAATTACGTTTTTACTCACATATGAGTCATGTTTCCATGATATTTTTTTTCCATTTATACTGCTGCAAGTACACTTCACATGAAAAGCCACATTTTAAGGATTTGTAGGTATACTGTTTGATGGAGGAAAATTAAAAGTAAAAAGCATCCAGTCTTTCGCCGAATATTTGGTCTCCCGCCTCTAGCCTGGCCAGATATCACTAAACGTTACATCTATAAACATTCTTCAAATATGATTTCGAACAGGATTTTTATGTAACAAAGTAAAATATATATGCTATCCTACTAATCCTACGAATATTATAAACGTGAAAGTTTGTGAGGATGGATGGATGTATGGATGGATCTTTGTTACTCTTTCACGCCAGAACGGCTGAACGGATGGCCTTTTTATCCCGGGAAAATGTACGGGTGCGAAAACTACGCGAGCGAAGCCGCGAGCGGAAGCTAGCATAATCTAAAATTTTTAAGTTATGACTTATTTTTGTTTTAGTACCTTCGAAGGCGGTTACCAAAGTTAAGTGTATGATAACATTATATATGATAAAGTTATTCGAAGTTACATGCGTCACGAACTCACTCTGTAAACAACCCATAAACAGTTTGAGAGCTGCAGCCCTACCTGGTATTGATCGAACGTTATTAAATGCCCGTAACAGACATACCAGACTAATAGTTCAGGAGCTGTATCAGTATTTTTTTCATTAACATTTAATTAATATATTGGTTTTGTTTGATGACTGTAATATTATTAAACTTTTAAAATTTCAATATTTTCTAATCTATAGAAGTTGGAGATTTAAAATAAAAAACATTTTATAGCAAATTTTATCAGCTTTCTTTGAAACTAGTAAACTATACATTAGTAACATTTTTTACGTAAAAAAAAAGATAAAACTATAAAAATAGCCATTTTTAGCTTAGTGTCAAAAAACTCAGTTAACATTTATAAGTATGTTTTACATGTTATTTAATTTTTAATACTGGTATTGCCTCCTCGGGCTCTGACTACAGCTTCGAGCCGGTTTGGCATACTGAGCACGAGATTTCGGAGCCGATGTTGGGGAATATTCTCCCATCTAACTAGATGTTATGTGTAGTCCACCAACACGCTCCAGGCCAGCATGGTTGATTTACGAGTATCGTTTAGTTGCCGGCTTCTGACAAAATTGCCTTGAAATACGTGCTAAATAGGTGTTTGAACGTTAAAGTTTCTTACATCGAAATCTTAACGAATTAATTTGATTTTGGTCTTTATCGTTTTGTCAGATTATAAACTACGTCGAAACGTTTGTGACGGTTAATTATTTCTCAACCTTATAAACAATACCAAAATCAAAAACGTGACCTAGTTTTTAATTGTGTCTATAACATATAAAGAAATCAGCAAAATCAGCTCATGTTTCGTGGGGTAAAAAGGTTAACCCATTTTGTGTGAAAACTTTTAGCTAAACTATAGTCTTAAGGGCTAAAAAATATTTAACTTGCTTTATTTGTTAGTAAAAGTAAGCATATAGAAACAAACTCCAAGAGCCAGTATCTTCAAAACAAATAAATTCACGAATTCTTACAAAGTGAAAGTAGACGAGAAGAGAGTGTCCATTTACGGCTTCTTCAAAAAAATATTTGAATTTTTCGTATTCTATTGTTAGGTTTATGTTTGTTGTTAGGAAATTCTCAGTCACAGCCCAGAGTACTTACGCAATTATAACAGGTACCTATATAATAATAGACTCGCCCCTTATTACATGGGATTCAATAACAGATTTTGTGCAATATGTGTTTACGAAATATCATAAATTATGCAGGTGATTTCTGCGTTACCCATCTATATTATGTATTTAAAATTGAATACGACAGAATTTAATTTAACTTCAAATAACATGAAACCCTCAGTGCGAGCCGAGTGCAATGTTCATAATAAATTCCTGCAAAAACTTCTACAGATTCGCTATCAAAGGAGCGTCTGAGAAGTAATGAAATAAACTTTGGCTCCTTTTATGGACTTTTAGAAGCCTTTTAACCAAGAACTTTGACGATGATGTGGAACGTTTAACCTGTCAGATTCCTGGGATGAATTATTCTATTTGTTAGCTCCAAGAACTATTTAATCTGATTAACCAGTCTACTGACTCAAAGTAGACATGATAAAATATCTATATGTATATATTCTGCGAGGCGGCGACGACGACCGTCTATGTATTTATGAATGAATATGTGTATGAATTAAGCTGTAGTAAAACTTAAATTATAGGAAACTGAATATTTGATATACCTACTGCAGATTTTTTCTCACGTTATCTATCTATCTAAATAAATAAAAATAAATTGCCAAAAATGTATGTAAACGCATAACTTCAGAACGGCTACACCTATTTCGCTAATTATTTTTTCTTGTGTTCGTAATTGTTAGGACAAGGTTTGAATGAAAGAAAGTGTTTGGAAAATCCACCGGTAAACTCATTTTCTTTATTAGTAAATTGCACCCGTGCGAAGCCGAAGCAGGTCGCTAGTATTCATCATCAGCCTAGTCGGGTCGCTACTACTACGACTACGGGTCGCTAGTATTATATGATTGTAAAATCAGATTGCATACAAATTAGTATCGACAATACAACAATTATTGAAATTACATTCCGGTTATTGCGTTAGTAGGTCGTTCACCAAAGACTATAAAATTATATTCAAGGATTTATGTTTTACTTTAATAATTTGTACGAGTTCTCTAGGCATTCAGAAGGTTATTCACCGAGACGGACTGATTTTTCTTTTTACCTACATGCGTGTAATACAACCAAATAAAATTTCATCATCATCATCCACAAACTGACTTCGCCCACTGCTGGGCATAGGCCTCGCTCCTGCGCCAGTCTCATCTATGTCCGACCCCCGATGGCAACAATATTGTCCGCCCATCATGCCGCGGCATGACCCTCATTTCTTCTCCCAGTCCTTGGCCGCCATTCGGTCACAGCTTTACTCCATCTGTTATCACAAAGCTTTTTGACGTAAGAAAGCGAGTAATGGAACTCAAGTGGAGTGGGGCAGAACACCTGGCAAGGCGTGATGACGACAGTAGGAATAAATAAAATTTGCGACTCAAAAATTATCATCTACTTAGAAGTAATACAATATTGACGATTGCAATTTCGTAGTAATAACAGCTAATTTAATAATTGTAAAATATATTGACTGACGATAAAGATCGCTACGTTGTCACCACTCTGTAAAATGTGAGCATGATGTAATGATTTATGTTATAATTATATACTGATTAAATACCTATCTGCTGTCTGGTTATGTTTGTCTGCAATTCTCACTGAAAGTTCTTGCTAATTGTGATGATGTGTGTGATGATCGGACTTTTATATGGAAAAGTCAATTGCTCCCCGTGTATGGGTACCTACTTAAAATATGAAAATCATCGTCAAAAATGATATATCAAATGTTTTACCGTGAAGAGAAAAACAACTTATCTCAGCAAAACACTAACGGGAACTACAAACCGGGGTGGATATCAACCCCACACACACAGTAACCAAGGAACCGAGTAGTCTCGTGACATTTCCGTAGTGTTAGAACCTTGATCTGACTTATAGTCCAGGTCCTGAGTCGATAATGTCACTGACTAACTTAAGAACGTAGTTCAAAGTTCGCCTGGGGTATATATCGACCCCGGTTTGTAGTTCTAGGGTTAAGTAAATGAAAAAATACAGCTAGAAACTCTACTACTAGAGTATGTTTTTATTTGAATGATAGTTTATCCGTGTGTTAGTTTATCAGTAAGTCAGTGAAACAGGTACATAGGCCGCAACACCGCTGGATCAAAAATATAGCGAAAACGTATACAGTTTATTTTCAAAAATAAGAGCGAAAAAGTATTACTTCTTTAAAAAAATATCATAAAATTTTAATTTTAAAAGTATACCCACTGCACCTATTAGATAAAAATAAAACATCCTTATCTGTTTATATAAAGATTTTTTTTTATCATAGATACATACGTATCTATACTTTCTCTTTTGAAGTATATGCGATTCTTGTCATATCTATCAATGTATTGATCGATTTGCTGACTGATATTGTTTGTGAAACAATATTATTTTAAAATAAACATGTTAAAAGATACAATCCAGAAAAATAATCACAAAAAAATAACAATCGATATTCAATTCTTCACGATCGAAAAAGGAAAAAAAGCAAACACAAGTTTTACGTTTTACACTCCAGTTATCTCCGTAATACTTGTGTCACACAGAATTTAAATATCACAGCTCATTAAAGCTATGTATTAGCAATACCTAAACGTTCCAACGACACAATAAACAAGCGCTGTCACCGAAACTGCGAAACGATTACCTATATAAGTGGTATCATTAAGTGTACACAAAGCGAGGTGGCGTTCCATGCTGTTGGCTAAAAGAAAATTATCACCAACCCATTGTCACCATCTGTGTAATAGGTGAAATTCACCATTGTTTCCCTTCCCGACAACATGATATATATAGAAATAGCAACAATATATCCGTCCCATACATTTGTTGGTGATACGGTAAAATGAGAGTTAGTTTGGTGATTATTGTGTTATGGTATGGGTTTTGTGACGCCAGCGAAGGTATGGTGAATGGGAGGGTTCGCAGCGTTTCGGTCCTAAACCGAAATAAAGGCAAGGTGCAGGATATATCGAAAGACCAACGGTTTTGGCCGCCAGGACAAAAGGAAAGCAGATGTGAGTATAACATTCCTCATGTATATAGAATACGACGTGCGTTGTTTTGTGTGTGCGTATTGTGTAAATACAATGTCTTAGAGTTTATATTCCCATCCAGTGCTAGCTTTACCTATGGTGCAGGGTATGCAGTGCACACGGGCGCAGGGTCTCGGTGGGCCCGAGCGCCGCTCGCGGGACTTAGATACGAAATTGCGCATTGTTCTAATTTAATAAATAAAATATGTGGGCTCGTAATCCATGCGGACGAAGCCGCGGGCGAAAGCTATTCATTTATAATTGCACCATTTGCACCCGAATTTTGATGACATTTTGATCGCGCGACTCCTAGACCCCCAAGCGCCAGGGTATTTTTTGCACCCGGGCGCTACGTGGACTAGAGCCGCCCCGTGTATACCCGTGTATCTCATCCGTGTATACCTACTGTTTAGGTGTAATATTTTAGTGTAACTCAAAGTGTTTGTTCTTTAGGACTAATAAACATTAGTCCTGTCACAACATTCGAACAGATTTTGCCTCAAAATTAGACCAAAACTAAAATGCCTAATGGTGACATTTTATCTAAAATATTATGCCGTCAGTATCCGTATTACTATCACTCATACTACTACTAAGGAAATACATATCATATTATACGTTTTCGTTACAAACAAAACACGAAAATTAATTGAATATAACCTTCTAATACTAAGCTGAGCAAATACCTGTAGAACTAATTGTTAATTGGGTTTCCTGCAACGTCGAAGCGCAAAACCGAGGCATATCTCCAGTGTTCCAATTAATTCAATATGAACTTTGCGTTTCCACTTTATCGGAAAACAAACCTAGAACAGAAGCGGTTCAGACGTGTTGACGCTGAGCTGCGAGATATTACGGACCATCGGATCTGACTGCTCTAACTAGTGGCAAAAGGGGTTAAAATCGTCTGACACACTTCAATTCTATGTAGACACATTAAGCCGGGCTTTCGTTTGTGCGCTTGCCCATTCTGCTTGAATTGTCCCTTTCAACGAAATTGACGTTGGCTATGTGATAAGCTGGCAGCAAATACTAAGTGTACCATAAAGTTTGGGGTTCTCAAATCAAATCCAGTTCCATTTTCGTGAAATGTGGTACATGTAGGAACAGATAGATTTTCGGTGAACAAATATTAATTATACTATACTGCTGACTATTATAACATGACTTGGCGCAGTATTGGCCAGGAACCCTTTAAATTTGTTGTATATTAAGAATATTTTCTTCATTCTTCTTCTTCTGCTGTGTTACATGGAAAGCCGCTCATGCCATAGTGATATTTAGGCTAACTGTTCAGTACAGTAGTGTAAGTTTCTTTTGACAAATTCGACTTAATTTTTTTTTTTATTTTATGTAGTAAATTGAATTTGTCGTAAGAAACTTACACTAGGGCCTCAGGGTGCGCCAAACGACCTCAGGATTCGTCACTCGTGGAGGCTTTTTCCTTTTGTGTTATTAATTAATTGGTGCTATTAAATAGTTATTAAATAATATTTGATTATCATGTCACGGAAGATCATTTCATTCATTCATCACAAAAGCATACCAAAAAAAAAGTGGATGTAAAAAGTAGTATTACATATTTTTTTTAACCTGGTGCGTTAATAAAGTTATTAGTTAATATATTCACATACACAAAGTCCCAGAGTCGAAACAACTATCCGTAGATCATACAAATATTTGTTCTGTGCGGGAATCGAACTCACGACACGTAGCGCAACAATCGATCTCTCAACCACTGCGGCAACTGAGCCATCATATATTTCGTTACTTTTTTCAAACTTTTATGAAATCATTTTATATTTAATATAACAGTTCTTTTGTTTTTTTTTTTTCAAAATACTGTATTTAACAGTCTTGTTTGAGATCAATATCTTTGGATTGTATTTGTAAGGGTGAATGCACCTGTGTATGTTATAGCACCCACGACAAGGAAAATAGAATAATCGATAACTAACTTATCAAATTATTTGTTTATAGGTTTATATTATTTTATATTATATACATATATAGAATTACTAAAAGGAAAAATTTAATTTTAAAAAATCCTGTGCCCAGTTCTCTCCCTCTTCACGGTGGTGACATTCCCGAATGGTGGATGCGCGGGCGCGTCTGGTGACAACGGAACCTGTATGACTGCGCGCGAGTGTACCGCACGCGGTGGATCAGCTAATGGCTACTGCGCTAATGGTTTTGGATTGTGTTGCATCTGTAAGTAAGAACATATTTAGTCTAGATTTTGCCAAGTTTCTGGCGTATAATGACTGATTCCCAGACTAAGTACAAAACGTTATAATTTATTAATGGTAGGTGATTTTACGAGCATGTGCCGAATCTGTGCGGGAATATCTGAGAATAGTAACTCACCTACAAGTGGACAAATACTGCCGTTTGATGCCGGCACACTGGCCTGAGTTCAAACCCAGCGCACACCTTTCAGTTTTTGGTATCATATGCGGATCCGAATTCGATTATTACTTGCTTTAAAGAGAAAGGTAAACATCGTGAGGCACACTGCACACCTGAGGGGTCTCTATAAAGTTCTCAATGGTGTGTATAGGCCACCTACTCACAACAGGCCAGCGTGGTAGACTAAGCCCTAACCCTTCTCATTCCGAGAAGAGTCTTGCCAAACTTCCTGATATTTTGTGGAGTGGCTCTTTTACTAAATAATGTAGTATCTTAGTAAAATAATTTTCAGTGAACTGTAATAATTAACAAAGCTAGAGGAAAATTAATACCTTTGCATAATAATGAAATAATTGTTCATACGCTAATGCTAAGTTTCCTGTGCAAAGTGCATTTTGCCAGAAGTAAACTTACAAATCTAAGCAAAAGATAATTGCAATTAGTGTTACGTTATAGCGTAATAATAATGATGATTTTGAGAGCGAACAGGGTTGTACGACTTCACACATTTAAATTAAATTTAGCTGTAAACTCATCGTGTAATATCATAGCAGTATTCAAAGGTTTCAATAGTTAGCTAGAGCAGTGCTTCCAAAGTGGGCGTGCTGCCTTCAGTGGGCGTATCGACTGCACTGAAATAAAGGGGCGCGGCCTCGTCGCTGAAATCAATTTCAGCTTCATATCATGAAAACAGAAATTTTATTTTTCAGTGTCTACTTTTTCATGTTAACATAAGGTCTGTTGTTATAATGTAAACCATCTACGAGTATGAATAGTCAGACTCCAAAGCCTTGACTTCCTATGGACAAAAGGGAAAGATTTTTTTAAAAGTTGCCCTTTGAATTGTTACTGTACTCTGCGGGAATCGAACCTGTGATACGTAGCGCAGCAGTCAATCATTCAACTACTGCGCCAACCATGCCATCAAAGCTACATAAGGACAAAAAAGAACTTGGAAGTTTTTTTTTTTTTTTTTGAGTTGTCTCTCGCGGTTAGCTCAGGGAGTTTTTACTGCTTAACCAGGCAAATGTCGAAATCAGAGGGGCCTCCAGCCGAGCAAATTAAATAATATTAAGCAACACTGCTAAGGGTGTTCCATAGTAGGACTCGGACCTCGGCTTAGGGCGTTGCTGGGGGACAGACAAGAGAGGACTTGCTGGATCTGATTGTGACTTAGTGTTGTGTATTATTTCTTTTTATATAGCTCCGGACTACACTCCAGCCAGTAAAACTTCGATGTGTGTACTGTCTGTCACACCCTTGTATCATTAAGAACGTACTTACACGTGAAAGGATTTTGATAAAATTTTTGTCGGCTCATTATGGAGTACAAAAATAGTAGAAAAATGTTAGACAATGAAAAATACGATGAATCTGTCAGAAATCAAAACTGTCACAATATTTAAGTAAATGTTTATTTGAACATCACTCCTGTTTCTCTGAAAGGTTAGGCAGAAATTGTACACCCACATTTCGCTGATGCTGTTATTAAGTCCATTGTAATACGAAACGAGCTTATTACCATCTAGGGGGCATACTTCCAAACTTAGGGCTGCTAGTGAGATTTTTTTGAACCCTATAACAATATCCCGATCCGGGAATCGAACCCAGGACCTCACGCTCAGCATCCACGCATGCGGCTACTAAATCAATAAAGCAGGATAAAATGTTATTGTGCAGTATATAAAGTTAAACCAAATTCAAAGGTTTTATTTCTATTGGGCCTTTACGGGGCATTTTTAAAACAGGGCCTAAAATTAGTCCTATTGTGAAGAAACCGGCAAGAAACTACATGGATACTCCTTTAAAATAACTATATTACATTTCTTCAAAGACTTCTTCAAAGACAAAGACAAAAAAATTACACATTACTTGTGTGATTTCGCAATGTTTAGGGAAATCCTTCTCGTATTTTTTCGGTTGTTTTTTTTTTTTGATATATTGTATTTTTATGTTCTTTTGTAGTTTTAAGTGTGTAAGTAACTTTATTTTGTATATTTTAAAGTCTTTGAAGAAATGTAATATAGTTATTTTAAAAGAGTATCCATGTAGTTTCTTGCCGGTTTCTTCACAATAGGACTATTTTTTCTGTGATTTCGCAATGTTTAGGGAAACTGTGTTATTAGGGAACATGTGTTCTAAAAGAACACATTGTACACATCTTTATCGTCAACATAGTCTGTAATCTTATACTACGCTAATTTTATAAGAACTGATTAAACATATGTATATTTCAAATACGTGTAGGTATCAGCTTACATAATACTTAACGCGAACGTTAAGTAATTAAGACGTGTTCCGTTGCTCCATATTGAATGACTTAAATATCTGATCTCACAATCTCCCCATAGGATTTCTTAGTCTTAAGATAATAAAGTTTCCAGCGTTGTCGTTCTTATTAATCCTATTATGCTCGCACCTGTCTCTCAGATAGCTTAATGGAAATAGTTCAGTCCATACAGAATGGCATTTCCGCGTACCTTTGAAATACTTGACGAAACGAAATTGATAAATGAGGGAGGTTTTGCTATTAAATTATTAAAAGAAAAAATTTGTGAGTACAGTTTGGTTAATTATAATTTGATTACGTTCCTTCTATATTTTTATTTATTTTTCAACTTCAAGTGTCGCTAAGTAGATAGAAAAAAATATTGAGACATCATTTTGTCCATTCGTTTATTTATGAATTAATGATTCAGACAGTTTATCAACTATATTTACTTCTAAAACAAATATATCAACGCATTTGGTGACATAGGTATTGTCAATGTCGTTTTTATCGGCAAGTGGTAAAATCGGCGCTAAATAGATTATCTGGTTCAACGATTAAAACTCATCGCTATTAGTAATCACCATCTAAATTTATATATTTTTAATGTAAATAATTAAATACGTGTTTTGTCTTTTAGTATCAATTAGTACTGTACTAAAATATTGAGATTCGGCATCTCAAAGTTGTCTCATAATAATTTACGTTAGTGGATGAGTGGAGTGCCCTTTTTCATTTCGTACTTACACGACAATCGTAATACACGTATTTAACGTTTCACTTAGTAACCACGCTGAATTGATGATAATTTCGAGATAATTCTTTTATTGTGAAAATTATACACACCTAGCAATTTCTTTTTTCAAAAAATGTAATCTTAGAATGATACCTATCGATCGATTTAAGATTTGGATTCAATATCCAATTAAAAAAACATGTAACAATATTCCGTTACGTTTAATTACACTATTACTAGATATTACTTTCTCTTTTGTTTTTGTCTGAAAAATTGTTGTAAACTAATGATAATAGAAGAGCCTCGTACCTATAAAGTTACTACTATTCGATCTGTGAGGTTAAGCAGAACTCGCTGCGGTAAGCTTTGGATAGGTGGCCGTTTTCAGACGGTAAGCATATTAAGCAGGACAATAATCTTACCTTGGAGAATCAATGTCTCCCAGTAATTGATCGGTGAAGGTGTAAAATACTCCTATTGATCTGAATCTGGTTAGACTAGGAGCCGACCTCAACTGTTAAGGTTTTATAGTGGTGTATTTTATATTCGAAAGTTGAACATCTGCCTCCCTAGATGGAGTTGGGATCGAATTAGATGGTGATATGGTTTCGTTACCAACGCTATCATAAGGGAGGTGAATGAAGTTTATCATTTTGGTTTGCCGGGAATTGTTTTGATTTATTTGAGGTAGTATCATTTCCCGCCCCGCAGACCCCCGGGAATCTTGTTTATGGTCCTTCGAGCCGGATAAGGAAAAGATAGATTGAGCAGACTAGGCAGATGATGATCACTGTGTAAACCAATGCTAATCGCTCTTTATATTTTCAGTCATGACTTCGTGCGGCAGTACTACATCAGAGAACGGTACTTACTTTGTCAACTCTGGCTATCCATCAACGTATGACGGGACAGGCTCCTGTGAATTGACTGTCCTCAAATCACACCCTGATGTTTGTCAAATCAGGTACGTATGATTAATAGCAATTACATCTAATACAATACATAGTATTTATATAAATAAAAATGAAATGGTGTTAGTTGGTAAGCGTATCATTTGAGACCCGGTTAATATTTATTTGAAAATGTTCGTAATAGTCCAAATAAGGTTAAAAAAGTAAAAATGGCAAAATACGTGACAAACTGAAAGTGTTTTGTTCTATGGGATTTTTGTATAAACTCAAGAGATAGGAAGTCTGTCGGGTCAGCGAGTTGTAAATAAATATTTTTCTGCTCCCTTCTTTCAACACTATAATTTAACATAAATTCATTAATTAATTATGTAAACACGTAATGATAACGACGCTGGATTCAAATGTACATGCTTGGGATACAGTAGATACTCTAAAAACGACTATTTCAATTATACTTAAACGCTCTACGATTACGTAACTCTTGAAGGAAATTGAAAATAATCAATCTAAATAAAAAAATATTATTGTGAATATATAAGAGAAATATTTCCTTCGTCGTTTATGAAGTATTTAAATGTATCTTAGTGAATCCAAAATTACATGCACTCACTATAAAATAGAATTCTCTCGTAGCGCCTACGCTGTGCTACGATATCACGTAGCTCTCCGTAGCCAGCGTAGACATGTTCGCGAATCCTTTGCTCTACGTATGAGATTGAAAATAACTACGCACAACAAACGTTTATCTAACAAAGTATTTATTGATTTTTTTTAAATTTTCTTATAAAACAATTATGTTTTCAAAGGTAACTTAACAAGAACTGGTCTATGAAAAAACCAAATTAACTGAAATTATTAAAAAAAAAAAAAAACAATTGTTTATAATACATATTTATCACTCACAAAAAATATGACTTTAACTTATAAATCTGTTCATATAATTTGAAATTATGGAACATTAAAGTAATACGTTGATAAGTGTTCACTTAGGAATTCTATCTCATGTTGTTACGCAAAGTGATTTTAATTAGATGCAGATTTTCTCATACTACGTATTCCGTATTTTATTAACTTATAATAATTTATTTTATAAAACAAACCTTTCACTCTCAGCAATATTAAATTTAATATTACTTTGTTTTTGAGACCGTAATTGGATATGCAGTGGTACATTAAATGTACACAGTAAGTATCTAGGTCGCTTCCAAAGGCACGGTTTAGCGAAATAGGTACATTCAGCATCAAAGCGATGTATACGCTTAATGAAATTCAAATGCAATTTTTAGAGGAAATAGTGATTGAAATTTTGACCAATTTTAGATTGTATGATTTTAACCAATAGTGTTCAAAGAGTAAGCGTTTGAATTTCGCTACATGTATACATATTTTTGATGATGACTGGGCATATCGCACCCCCACTGAATAAAGTCGTAATATCGAAATCACAACTTTTGAGGAAAATGAAAAACCCCTTAAATTATATAATATTTTTAATATGTGCATTTACCTTTGTAAAAAACGCAAAAAAAACTCCGTCTTAATTGCACTTACAACTTTATTCGGTAGGGGCGCGACATGATTACTTAATGTCGAGAATAAAAGCTTAAAATTTTGCACGTATGTACAGAATAGACTTCAACCGCTTCACAATCGCGGGGCCGGAGCAAATGAACCACGTGTGCAACCAGGACCAGTTCATAGTGTCTGGAGGTAACCCAGTGCCAACTATCTGTGGAGTCAACCAAGGCAGTCACAGTGAGTTACAGAATACTTGTTCATACCTATTGTAAAATTTACAGCAACATCTGAATTTGAATGGTTGATTGGCCGATGAAGAAGCAATTTAACCAAATGGTCCTATCCACGTTCCAAGTTTAGAGTAAATTTGGAGCCCGTATGAAGACTTGTTGCACTTACTGTCCTCCCGTCATGCACAACCACCTGAAAGGCTTTAAATATGGCAACCGACATAAATACAGGCATCGAAATCGATCATATTCATCAAGAATCTTACGTTTAGGCTTTGGTGGCTTGTCACGAAAAAAATAATAATACAATCACATAATAAATAAACCCTGTTTTAAACATGTACTCGTATTTAGGTAATTTATACAAATAACCAAACTATGCTCCTGGTATATACATGTACTGCCTCCAAATACAGTAATTGTTCATCGAAATTCTGCATAGTTTTCAAAACGCTTTGTAAATGCACTAATTCCGCTTTCAGCATGAAAGCGCACACAAACTTTTGAAAGTAATCTACAAACGCAGTCGAAATATAAGGACATAAATCGCCGTCATATGCATGAAATCTCAAAGGAAATTTTAATCTCTTTGACGTACAAAGCATTCGTACGTGTTCCAGGCTTCAAAAGAGTCTATCTCGGCTTCGGAGCGAGAAGTACCCCGATTAATGTATTTATTGCAATGAAACTTTATCTGGAAACGATCGGAAATTACATGTATAACTTAGCGTCTCCAAACGCTACATCTTTTACACCATGATAAATAATTTTGAAAATATCAGAAGACTGAAGTTCTTCAATCGTTTTAGTAACGTGGAGAGAATGAATGAGAGATAGTATGTGAAGGGAGGACCAAAAACAATTTATACCGACTTTTATTTATGTGCTTCTGGGGATCTAAGCAAAAGAGAAGGGTCGTAGTGATGCGCTCTGTAGATTTTGCCTACACCCATGGAGGAAAAACGGGATCCTATGTAAAGGAAGAAGTTCCACGTTGATCCAACTCTATGACAACTACGATCCATCTTACAAATTGATAATCTTAATATCATAGTCATATGGTTCATATTCAAGAAAATTACATACTATTGATGAAATACTCAATTTGAGTTTTTGCAGTACCCCAACATCACAGTCGACTCCAGTAGACTGAGATATCGGGTGTATGACAGCCAGCCGAGATAGAATTAACATAAAAAACTTTAGCAGAAACATATCTTAATATATATATATAATTCTTCTGTACGTGTATTTGTCACCTAACTCCTAAACGGCTAGCCTGATTTGGATGGAATTTTGTGTATATATTTCAAGAGGTTCCAGGATGATTTGAAAACACGATTGGACCCGTTAGGTGGCGCTGCGATCGAGTTCTAAAACAGGTTCGGGCAGGACAACATCTGTCGGGTCTGCTAGTAGATTGTATAAAAACATTCTACTTATTTTAAAACCCATGCAAGAATATTAAAAAAGGTTTAAGAAACACAATGTAATTTAAATCCTGTGTGTATCTTGAACCACAAAGAGAACTTTGTGAAAAACACGCAAACGAAACGGCGTCTGCCTACACGCAGCCGCGGGCAACAGTTGTAAATATTTTAAAGTACAGTCGAACAAATAGGTAAATAATAAGTATACATGGTTACCAGACACAGAAGAAGTTTTCGTAGGAATAATGTACAGATTTTTTTTATGTTATGATAATTTTGATATCTGGCGGATAATTTCTGAGCCGCTTATTTTATGTATTTGTACTTTACGTATGTAGCTAAAACTAATTGGTTTCGGTCCTTCTAGGTGAAAGGAATCGGGGTGTTTAATGGGCCATTTCTTCACCCCAAGCTAAAACACATAGGAAACGGTCAAGGGCAGGCGAATGAGTTTTGTCCGTAATATTATTAGTTTAGCATTCAAATAGCACTATTATAATCTAATTTGAATAAATGAATTTTTGAATTTGTATTACCTAATGAACTTGCCTTAAAACTCGTCAAAATTGTTTATATATAATTTAGTATTTTTTGGCGAACTACTAACGCGATACCCAGAATATGCAATCAATACTTATCGTAATGTCATACATATATAGATACATGTGATACGGTAATGCTGTATTTCTGTATGCAATATGTGTCTTTGTTCGGTTGCACAAAGGTTGGTGATCAAAGGGCATCGAACAGCTAACGTTTCTTTGTCGCTTTTGCTTTGACACTGCATCAAATACAAGCAACAAGATTATACTCCCACTCAGAACCCAGTACATACAAACAAGGGAAATCGGGTTCGCTTTACAAAAAAAAAAACTCACATGGAGTACAAAAGAAAAAGAAGAGAAAGAAATATACGTACGCGTGCCATTATCGAATTAAGAAAATATTAGAAAATTATAATGTTGAATTTTAAACAAGATATTTTTAGTAATATTTCTGACATAAGCGCTTAACTTATTCTGGTATTTATAAATAAGGGGGTGTATAAAAACTATGACGGCACGGTGGGCGTAGTAGTTAAGCAATCGATTGCCGCGTTACGTTTTGCGTGTTCGATTCCCGCTAGCAACAGATATTATATATTATATATGACTTACCGACCTACCTATTCCTATCTATGTTTGTAAACGATATAGGAAACTACAAGAGGAAAGTTTAAAAAGAAAAACAATCTCTTCAAACTTCGTTTTTTTCTCGATGCTGCGCCCGTGGAACAATTCTCAATGATTAAAGATATACTGAATTACCTACGCGGATCCTGTTTTTCAAAGCCTTGTAATACCTTAGTTCTTTACTTTAAACGTTCAAAAGTAATTGGATATCGTCGAGATTTCTACGACTTTATTCTTGAAGAATATGGTATTATTAGAATTCAGATAAAATAAGGCTACTATTATTTATATTTTTTGTATATACGACAAATGATTTCTAATCGCATTATAATTGCCCCCTTGTCCGATTACTAGATTCAAATTGTCGATTGTTACTGCAATGATAATTTGTCGTACAATATTTGTTTATTTTTCGAACAGTGTACATTGACGCCGGCGTCGGGATGACGAATCCTGTGAAGTTGACCTTTGTCACCAGCGGGACCTCGTTCGAGAGGCTCTGGAAGGTCAAAGTGACGCAGATACCTTGCAGCACTATTTATAAAGGTAACTATTTATTTAGGTACATTTTTATAAGATTAGCTTTGCCTTTCACTTCGCCCAAGTGTATTTAATAATATAGGTATAGGGAATATGTCATGTTACGTGATATAACGATACTGCGAAAATCTAGTTTTTGTTAAGTAAGGTTAGCGGCTAATGGTTTGTCTTCTATGTGTGGGGATGGGAGTTCAAACCCGGCCCGCACGATGAATAAAAACATTAAAAGGAAACGGGCACAGCAGAGAGGACTTCATTAAGTTCTCGGTGATGTGTGTAGAGCGCCAACCCACACCAGGGTACCATGATGGTAATTGAGGCTGACTGTACCTAAGTTTACATGCAGAAGATAAGATAAGATGAGATGTCTCCGCATGTCTCAATAAAAGTGTTTAGATGTATACTGTAGGTATGTATCGAATCCAATTTTAGGTGAGTCAAAAGAGCCATATTCCACTGTGCACCTATTATTGCCGGCTGAAAATTTGCCAACACACACTATTTTTCTCTCTGTCACACAAAATTTAAAGCTGCCAATTCCGTGATCACATAGTACGAGTACTTACTACGCCATTATTTCCTAATACCCCGACGTCAAAGTTCTCGATCATGCGCGCATAAGTTTTGACACGTGGCTTAAAGCTCATGGCCACGGCAGCAATCTATTTCACTTAGTTCACGACCATTGTAAGGAAACTCCACATTTCATTTAGGTGAAACTTTGTGTGATTTTCTGTGTACACTTCTTTTTTTATAGTTATGTTTTGAGGACATCAATAATTCTTTATCCGAGATAAGAAAGATTTCGCCAAAAAATGGATTTGCGTTCTAGATTTTGAACATGAGAGGTTCTATTGTATACGAGACGAATCAAATGGGGTCTGATATTTACATTATAAGAATACTAAAACTAAACCAGTACTGATATACGTAAGAACCGAATCGACAAGAAGTCAGCAAAAATCAACGTAAGAACACCATCCCCAGGACGATGAAACCCAACATTTTAGTATGTGGGTCGACCCATATCGAGGGTTGAGTTCTAAAACCCAATAAGTGCCAAAATCTCGAAATTTCGTTTTTAAACCTATCGTGATCAGTTTTTTGCGCTCTTTCCAATGATCTAACCCAATAATTAAAATTCGCACTAGAAAGCTAAAATTGAAGCATTCATTTACCACATAAATAGACCTTTTCACATTTATTATCATACAAAAATCCAATAAAGCACTTTTACACCAAATTTATTTATTTTTGTTTAAGGAAAAATCCTATAACGGTTATTTGTCAGTATTTTAGTGTATTAGTATTTATAGATTATTAACCTTTTATACGACGTAATACCATTATAAATGTGTTTATTTGAATTTTGTTTTTCATATTTTATAATAAAACATATTCATAGACAAAAGTAAATTCCACTAAAACATTTTATTGTATTTTTCTTTTCCGTGATTTAAAATTACAACAGACTTGAATAAGATAAAATACCCAATAATTTTATTTATCGCCTTGTACTTTCATGTGATTGATGAAAAGAAAATCCACAATAACATGTTATTGGATTTTACTACGTCAACTATTTCGAACATAACTGGACCTTAATTAAACTAAAATACTATAATATTATTTAATGGATTTATGGGAATGAATTTTGTTAAAAAAGATGATGTAATCTATAGATATGGTGTATTCGCATTATACAAACAATTGATAAGGTGGAATCCAATATATACATTGGAACGTAATACATTGTGTCGAAATTTTTACGAAATGAATTTTAAAGCTTAAACGAACCTTATTCTTGCTCGTGTGGTTACTTCAGGGTCAGCCTCAGGTTAAAACAAGAAAATTTAATAAAACCTCAAGTAAAAAGGATCGGGTCTATAGCAAACATTGCTTTTTTTAAATAAGGCAAAAATACAATGCAAGTTTCGTAAACGTTTTTTATGGCTACTTTGTGTATGTATAAGCGTCGATTCGACGCTGTGTCAAAAATGGATTCAGTAGGCATTTACAGTGAAGATGATCAACGTGGCAGGAAAATGTCTCGAAATAAAACTAATACAGGTGATGTTCAATCTGTCAAGGACTACATAGAGTCTTTTCCGGTAATAGAGTCCCAATACCGTCGAAAAGATACGAAAAAAAGTATCTGGGCCCAGACATAAAGTCAATAAAACATATGTACAGAGAAACCAAAACACCAGTCGTATCAGAATTTGTTTACCGAAAAAATTTAAATGATAATAACAATTTCAGTTTCTTTAGCCCAAAAAAAAACGACAATTGCAGCCTTTGCGAAAAATATAGTAAAGCCGAATGTAAAATATCTCTGGAACATGAATACCAGGATACCATATACGGCGGAAGATTGTTTGCCAAGCAGCAATATATTCTAAAGTTCGTGCTAGGTCGATGAGACATCTATATCCATTACAATAGAACTGCAAGCGGTATTACAAATCCCAAATGGAGGTGTCAGTATTTTATATTATTTACGTAAACTAGTACTGAATAATTGCACAATGTACGAGGCCCGTCTACCGAATAACGCTTGAATTGAATGAGGGTTTACAACGATTCTAACACATATACGAATGTCCGTCATCAACTGTCGGACTTTGGCCAGGCTTATTACCTCGCCTGGTCGGGGGATCCTTCCTTTTCAATGGAGGGACACGATACCTCGTTCCCCTATACTGTCTTTGCCGGAGTGAAATTAATAATAAAAAGGGTAAAGAGACATGTGGCTATCTTCCAACTCTGTGAGATATGCACAGTCATGTCTCTTCTATTACCTTTCAGAACAAATACAAAAGACGGTAAAATAAATAAGCATTTTATCGGATACATGCAATGGCTAAAACAGGAATCAACACGTTTCACCTCTGTTACTCTGGGCAGTATAGAAATTAGACCAATAGAGCAGAAGTTTCTTGACTCTTGTCATACACATATGGAGGTGGACTCTATGCATGCGGCGATAGACCATGCTACCAGAAACCAATCTACTGTATGGAAACTGTTAACAAACTAAAGATAAAAAGAATTCGGTACGATAGATATAAGATTGTATTTTAATTATGATATGTCGGTAATTTCGGACATATTGACGTTTAAAATATATATAAACACACCAAAAACTAGGGCTACACGGTCATCAAACCCTCCATCAGTTAATATGCAACTGGTAGACGAATTAAAATTAGTCTTTAGATGCCAGTTGCATATAAGTATACCAAAAAAATAGTATTGCTTAATTTATGCAAAACAACAAATTATTCCAGAAGAATTACATGGCTGGAGTGAAAATATGAAAATTTCTAACCATAAAAATACGGTCCAATCTGATAAAGAATGATATTTTTTGTGTAGTTTTTTGAATTTGCCTCAATAAAATATCTTTTATTTTAATTATATTGTTATTTAATTGGTAGTCAAACCCGATAAGTCAGCACCTCGTGTCATTTAATTGGATTTTATAGAAAATCTAATTACATTATGTACTTAAAAAGCATGACAACAATTTTTTAAATATATTTACGAGACAAAAAAGTATAATTTGCATCTAAATAACTTTATTTTAACTTTAATAAGCGCAATGAAACTTTCAACATTGAATATCTCAAAAGTAGCTTTTTGTTACTTGTTGGGTTTTAGAACTCAACCCTCGATATGGTCCTAGAAAACTCAGTCGTAACTGATATTGATTTCCGAAAGTTGGTTCACGCTACTTACTAAAGAGTAATGGATCATAATACAAGTTTCACACAAAATTAGAACATAAAAGTCCCTAGTCTATTAGATAACGTGTTGTTCGACTTCAGTTGAGTAAGTACGGTAAAAGCCAGCACAACAATAGCATTGTTATCACTATCGTTATTATTCGCTTTTAAGAAGTTTGATGCTACTCTTACAATCTGGTAATGAACCCTTTCAAAATGTGCCTCGCTATAATATTAATAACATGTTCTGTTTGGTAGCCGATGAAGGGTGTCTCCAGTATTACACGGGAGTGTCAGGGCAGCTACGGTCCTTCAACTACGATCCCACTTCGGGGTTGCAGCTCAGCAACCAAGATTACGGGATCTGCGTCAGAATGGAACGCAACTTCTGTGGAATACAGTACACAGCTTGCCCGGATACAGGTAAGGAAACACAGGAGGGTACCGGCGTCGCAACTCCATAGTTTAACAAAAAATATGAGCAATAACAAATAACAAAAGGAATTAAATCGCAATTCATCATCCGTGGCGGAAACAGGCACCATTATAAAGCCTATTGACCAAACAGATATGCGATAATCGTGTTCATTGTACATTGAGCACGTTTGTGCTCATTAAATACAATTATTACAGTATTCATATAATCCTGTTACTGAAAGATCGTATTTTTCCATGAGAGTTCATTAACCGCAGAAAGGCTTACTATTTGTCAATAGCTACATGTAGGGCATTGGCTAAGCTATATAAGCCTTTCTGAGCTGCGTGATGCAAACAAATGTTTCTAAAGCCACAGCGTTCCACATCTGTACGTGGAATATATTTACGATACGGCAAACAATATAGTGAAACATAGTTCCTTTAAAAAAAATACCACCTTTAAATATCACACCACTGATTGATTTGATTTTAGATTATTATTAAAAGAGTTTATTTTGTAGTCATTTAATCTAATATCAACTAAACTAATTGCGTAGTATCGTATCCAATGTTTGCGTGGTGTTTTGTCGCAAGATCTTAGTTTAAAGCAAGAAAACTTCTACCGACTACCGGCTGTCAACGAACGGACTTGTGGATTTTGAATCATCAAACCCGGAGAGTCTTTTGTTATTTATTTAATATTTTATCTACTCTAATTGTACACTCCCTCATCAACTCACTGCTCAGAACAATGAGCTACGTCCAGTACGCACCGGCACGGTTTATGTCTCCTTTTGCTTGACAACCTGTGGAAGCAAAATTGACGATGCACCTTAAAAACACCTCACTCAAGAACGAGATGGATGATTTGCACATTCAATACATGGACTTACTCGACCAACATAACCAACTTTTTCAAACAGTGTCTTCATTCAAACAGTGCAGTGACACACATGAATTAGCTTTAAGTCGTATATCAGATCTTGAACTTGAATTATGTGAAGCCCATAAGGCAATATCATTATTAGAGTCCGACAAAAGCATTGAGCTGGCCAATAATACCCAAAAAGTTGGTAGGCAGTGTTTCTGCACCTATATGTTCCCAAGCTATCACAATCGACCTAACTGGTGATGATACCATTTCACAATGTCCACTAATACTTAGTCACAACAAGCTTAAAAAATATATAAAACTAAATAAGCTTATCAAAAAATCTCATATTGCTCTAAGAAAACATAGGTTAAGCTCTAAAAGTAATATTAGTCTAAGGAAAGAGCATATCATACTAGTAAAAAAACTCAGTACTTGTTCCATTAAGCTAGAGCACAGTAGGGCTAGGTATGATGTTGACACACAGTGCCTACAGGATGAGCTACTGTATAAGGAAAACATCTTAGTAGATATCTTCCATAAGTATGAACAGTCACAGAACCAACTAAGTGAACGCTTGCTCGAGGCCAGTGAGCTGGTGGATCTGGTGAAGTATAACGCTGAGAGGTTTGAGTCTCTGACAAACAATCTTTCATGCACCTGTGCCCACTCTGAGTCACCAACTGAGCCTCAATCCCAGCCTATCACACCCACTATGGAGGTGCCTCAGTCATTGGCTGACTATGTCGACAATCTGTGCCATTCAACTATTGTATTCTCTGATAAGATAGGTATAGGTCTAGAATCTACTGTACAACATTATTTGAACCACAGTGTCATTAATCATTGTTATCCAAATTTACACTTCATCCATCTAATTAAAAAAATCTCAAATTGTAACTTAAATTGTAAAACGACCTTGGTTCTGTTATTAGGTGACAGCATCGGAATAAAAAAAGGGATATTGTGAAAGGTATTGATTGTTTACTAAAATTAAATATAGGTAGAATAATGTTTTGTGTTCTGCCATACTCAGATTTGTTATCAGACAAACATAATAAGTATATTCATAACTTGAACAATTTCATTTAAATGTTGACATGTCGTCATAGTGACAAATTATTGTTTTTCGACACTAATACGTTTGTTAGTGGATTTAACTTAACAGCTGAAGATATGTTTCTTCACAGGCAATACAGACTTTTGATCGCTACGTTGATAGCATATAATATTAACTATGTTATAACATAGTTAATATTATATGCTATCATCTATATATCTATAGATAATATAAAAAAACACTAGGTTAAGCGTTGAGGCAGTGACATTGCGTCATTCTAATGATACTGTGATAGATTGTTTAAACTTACACAGCCGACAATAGAGAAGCAAGATGATAAAATTCTACTTTATCACCAGAAAATTAATCGCTTTTCTGGCAAAATTCTAGATATAGAACCAAATGATGTCGCATTTTAATAAAAATAAGATACTACATGACCGACAGTTTGACTTCACGAAAGGTAGATCGACTACAGACGCAGGTGTCAAATTGGTCACCCACATCTTATTAGCCTGGGAGGACTCGCAGGATGCCGTTGGTATCTTTTGCGACCTCTCGAAGGCTTCTCGAAGGATTGCGTCAACCACAATACGCTCATGAGGAAATTAAGTCACTACGGAATTCGTGGACGAGCCCTTGAGCTTGTACTATCGTATCTTTCAAACGGACTCCAAAAAGTAGGTATTAATGGAGTAACCTCTCTGGGGTCCCTGGTTAAAGTGGGTGTGTCTCAAGGCTCAATCCTGGGCCCTTTTTTGTTCCTTGCATTTCATTTCTTTTTTGTTCATTAATATATAATGATCACCCTTATATGATGACAGAATTGTCCGATATAGTTTTGTTTGCAGACGACACATCATTAATTTTTAAAATCCATAGGAAAGACCGTGATCTTTTACATGTTAACGATGGTCTAGCCATCCTTTCTAAATGGTTTGCGGCTAACAATCTACTATTAATAATAGTTTTCACTGCCAAATGTTGACGACACGGTTGGCGCAGTGGCTAAGCGATTAGCTTTGTGCGCTACGTGTCGCGGGTTCGATCTCCGCACAGAACAAATATTTGTATGATCTACAGATAGTTGTTTCGGGTCTGGTTGTTTGTGCATGTGACATATATGTTTGTAAACTGTACCCACGATACAGGAGAAATCCTAGTACGGGGCAATGTAAAAAAAAAAAAAACAAAATGTACCACAACTAGGATCAAACGTAATGCTCAAGGGCAGCAAGCTCGATTTAACAAATGAAACAGTTTTTTTAGGTAGAACTATTGACTCAAAATTGCAATGGGGTGCTCATTTTTTTTTTATTTTTTTTTTTTATTTAAATATTACATAATATTACGACCCTGTCCAGCAGGTTAAGTTCTGCTGCGTTTGCAGTAAGGAAAATTAGGCAACTAACTGGCGTAGCCACTGCCCGCTTAGTTTATTTCGCGTATTTCCACAGCATCATGTCATATGGGATCCTGTTGTGGGGGGCAGTGGCGGATGTAGACGCTATTTTTACACTCCAGAAAAGGGCAATTCGCGCCATTTATGAAATGGGATCCCGGAAGTCGCTCAGATTTTTTTTTAAAGTTACTAATATTCTTACGTTGCTATCTCTGTATATTTTCGAAAATATAATGTATTTTCGTAAACACCTCCAATCGTTTAAACAGTGATTATCACAAAATAAATACTAGAAATAAACCTAAAATAATAGTACCTAAATTTAGATTAACCAAAACAAATAAGTCCTTCTTAGGGAATAGTATCCGATTTTATAATAAACTGCCCAAAGCAATAACGGATCTAACGGATGGCAAGTTTAAAAAACATGTTAAGTCAGTGCTTATAAAAAAGCATACTATAAGATTATAGACTATGTTGACGATAAAGACGTGTGGCGTTAATTTTCTTCTGCACATGTGGCTTCCCTGGAAATTATCGCATCCTGTCTAAATCCTACGACTTGGTTATCGTGATTTCGCATTTTTTTGTATTTGTTTGTATTTTAGATACTTTCATTATATAACTGTTTTTCTTTTTTTTATTATTTCCTTTGTGTTTAGTTTTTTGTACTGTATAATTTGCGTATTGAAAAAGAATGTAAATCAGTTTTTTGAAAAGAGTATCATGGAGTTTCTTGCCGGTCTCTTCTCCATAGGACCAACCCACTTTTGGAACCGCGCAACTAGAATCATAACGTTTTAAAAGCGCCCGTAAAGGCCCAGTTGAAATAAAAACATTTGACTTTGACTTTGACTGTGTTTCACACAGTTACATAAATAACAAGTAGGTGAACCTGCAGAATGTTAGCTGCTACGATCCTTTTGATACATGTACATTCGTGATCTTTTTAAAGCAGCGCCATGATCTTGTAGCAGTCAGAGTGAACGAATATCTTGCTCCCGGCCATGGTTCCATACAACACAATTAATATAACATAAATAATATATCTGAAGCATAATTATATGCGAGCCCGTGGCTTCTAAAAAGTAGATAGAATAATCACCTTTCATCCCAGTAGGGAAGCACCAAGCGCCGCAGATTGTGTGGTTAAGAAAGTACTGAGTTGTTATTAAACGCCCAGTATTCTTTTTGATTCCAGAAGCTAGTGGGTAGTGTTATATATGTCTCATTAGGTAGATCGATGTATACGCTTTCATTAAATATTCTCTGGCGTTTTTGCAGTTACACTACAGTTACTGTTTCCCATTGATTTATCGAACCAGCTATTCTAGAACTCATGCTGTGTCAGGTGCACGTTTTCCCATACACGGGGCAATAATTAAGGTGGCATTTACCTGACCTGTAATGGTCTGAATGATTTAAAAGACTGCTTCATCAAGAGCTATTTTTATTCACCGTAGCAGTTTTCTAGTAGGCATATTGTTGCATTTTTAAGAATCACTTAAAACTTAGCTGCTTCTTTGAAAGGCTAAAAACTAGTTGATGTTGCAACAATAAAACTTTGGCAACACTTATATTATCAAGCTTTGTGTTTTTGAACTATTGTTGTAACACTGATTTATATAAAATAACAAAGTGCGTAGGGTTTTGCCAGTATAAGTCTTTAATATATCAAACTAGCTCCAAAATCTAGCTTTTGAAGTCTAATCTCTAACTCTACGCCATACATTTTTCAATATGTCATATTCCTATTAATTTAGGTATCAATGCAACACATCCATTACATCCTTTTTATCTTTCCAGTGAACAACCGCTCCCGAGCCTTCACTTTGAGCGGCAACAGCAACAGTCCAGTCAATGCGATGATTGGCTCTGGAGCTGGGCCTAACAACTGCGCCTATGATTGGCTGCTGCTGCCATGTGCTACTAATGTTGGGCGAATCCAGCCCGCTCAAGCTTTATGTACTGATAGAATTTGTGGAGGCACCTTTTCAGCGGAGCTTTCGATGCAAGCGGCTACCGTATTAAGTAAGTAGCCCGTAGGCAGCCGTTATATAATAACCACATTGATTGCTTTTAACAGACTTAAAAAAGAGTAAAAGACATATGAAGACTTTTAAAAAAATAAGTTTCTGTTTTTACAGGCACTGTGAAGCCTTTCCGTCTTTGGTTCCACACAGACAACGTGGAAGCTCCCGTCGATATAGACAATCGGGGGTTTTGTCTAAACTTCGTGCAACAGCCTTGTACCAATAATGTCGCTTAGATTGTGTTAGACACCTTCAGCTGTAAGAACGTATATAAGATGGTAGCGTCATTACGGCCTGCGTAGACCAAATTCAAGACTGTGTTAGACGTTTTAATAAATGAATGAATGAACATATTAATTGGTACATGACGTCTATTCGACTTTACTTGAATGCGAAGTTGAGGAGGATTGTTCAAATTGTTTGTATGGGAGTAGTTGCAGAAATTATACAGATAGATCACATCAGAACGTAAGAAAAACATATTCTGATATTATTGGATACTCACAGAGGGGCTTAAGTCGGAAAAAAACATTGTTTTATTAAAGAATATGCAATATCAATTAGGGCTCCACCCTAAGTCACAATCCACTACCTACGGCCCCGAAATATGCTTAGAGATAATTGCTATGGAGTGTTTACCTTACCGAGAAATGTTTGTTATGATACCTGAAGAAATATTGGTTTAATCATCGATAAGAAACTGCCATGTAATTTGGCCTTGCCAATTTATTTCCACTGCACAAAAGAGTTGGTACAAATAACATTTTAAATCTTTAGTTAATTAAGATTAAGTTACGGTAACTGGCAGTAGATAAGTTTTCCAAGAAAGTAAACGAAATATAAATATATTTATTATAATTATAACTTTTATTTAACTTAATAAAGGCAATCTAACATTGTTTAGAAAGTTTGGCATTGAGGTGTCTATTTTAATAATTTTGAAAATTGAAGACTTCATTTTAACTTATAATTGATTAATCTGCTAATTAGTACTTAGTGATTAAGGGCCTGTTTTACCACTTGCTGATAACTGTCTGATTGTTAGATAATAAATGACAGGTATAAGATGAAAATGTTAAAGAGTCAGAGAGTCATAGATTAACTTGTAAGATTGATTTGTGAAATCGATTGATCGCATTCTGTCAGTTAAGCTGTGTACAATCAAGAAGCTAGTATGTCTCAACAGGTCCTAAAATGATTATTTGTTATAATAATAAATTACTTGATTATCTCAATTTATATAAAAGTTTTGAGGATCGTGATTTTCCGACTTAGAATTTTCTTTGTACTACTGTTCTCTTGGTAGTTATTGCCACCTAAAATATACATTTTATTCAAGTTATTTACCGCCACTATAAGAATAATTAATTTTAAAATATACCTTATATTTGTGTTATGTTGTGTTCAATAGTGTGTTTGTAAATGAAGGATTTTTTTCGAATAAAATATTATAACAAATCTGATGTTCTCATTTCATTCATAATTATACCATCACCATCAGCACATACATATATGATGTTCCCATTAATGGAACTTTGCTAGTTTCTTTTTTTTTCATTTCCTGCCTTTAGTTTTACAACTCTTTTCTTTTCTTTTCTCGTTTTCAAATCTTATCTTCTACTTTAATTTACAAGTTTAGTTCTTATCGCTAGGCCCATCTACTTCTCCTACGGGTCATGCTGGTATTCGTGTCACTGCTGCCTGACCCCATAGAACAAGTCATTTAGTGGCGGCATTAATTCGCTACGTCACAAAGTTATTTCTATAGAAATGTTTTCCAAACAGAACACTCCACTACGACCTGTTAACCTTGCCGCTCATGATCAGGGACCGCTTATTCAATGAATTCGCACCTAATCTATATATCTGGTAGCCTGCAAGCCTGGTATGCTGGTAGCTCAAAGCGTGGGGATTATGGCAAACCCCCCCTGCTTGGGGGAGGCCTTCGTTCAGCAGTGGACGTCTTCTGGCTGATGATGAAGTGATAGGTAAATAGGTTCAGATACGATAGCTAAAGACAAGTGTACAATCTTTAATCGCAAGAGAATCGAAATTTCCAGTAACATGTCTGATGATATCATTACTGATGGTCACGTGATCTATGTACATGTCATTACATAAATCGAGATTCAATTCTCTACCAATCGTACATTTAAAATTTTCTAGAAAAGCAGCATTATAATATTATTTTTCAAACATAAACGTAGTATTTTTTACATTCTAAAAAAAGCCTTTCTAAAGTGCACAAGGTACAAGGTTACCATTATTCACCTGTACACTTACATAAGATATTCTCAGAGCCATTCGTCAAACTGTTTGTACAGTTATTTTAGTACTTATTTGGTATAACGAGACTTCCCCTACTATGTAGGTTTCCACTCACAATAGTGAAAACTATTCGCACTCAACATCGGCATTACCTTAAATTCCGGTATAAATTATCATTTGTATCATCTAATAGATAGCACAATCAATACACTTAACCGCCAATCACTAGTAGCGTAAGTGCAACGTAGGCTTTGAACATATAAAAGGCGTTGTCACGCTGTCGTGGAAGTCATTACGCTTTATAGAGCTTCTTCGAGTCATAGCTGCATGTAGCCTGTCCCATACTCCAATCAGTCTTTCAGTTGTCCCCGTTCAGTTAACACGTTATGCTGAACACACAACAAACTGGCGCGCTACTCAGAATCCACCACAATGGTGGTGACGGAATCAAGTAAATACATTTTTAATCCGACTTATTGCCTTGTAGACTATATACAATTGTTTTATTCAATACTTGTGGTAGGTGCCACCTTTTGTTTCCCAGGTTAATATTTAAAAGGCTACCGTACACTTGCCTGACCAGTAAATATCTGTCGGTCGAACGCAACGCTTGGTGGTAATTGTTTATCGGGGCACATAATGTTTGAATATGATTATTGAAATGTCAAGTCGGCAGCAATTGTATCCGACTATAACGACTGCTAGTGAGTTTATGTTTTCGTTTAAGTAATGTTATCAAAATTTGAAGTTCCCGTGTCATAGTTTCTTTTCTTTTACTTTTTTTTCTTTCTCCTGATCTATTTTACGTGTTGCAGTCAACGAAGAAGCCGACAGTGAAAGTAAGACATGTGGGAAAATTTTAGTTGTTCTATCATGGATCCTGGTCGCCCTTACGATGCCTTTCTCGCTCTTCATCTGCTTCAAGGTAAGTGGAACAGAGCATATTGTAATCCAAATTTTATTTTTCCTTCTTAAATTTATTGTTTTTATTTTTTGAATTTTGTACTGATAAATAAATTGAACTGAATGTGTTTAAAACTTAGCTTGCGTAGCACCGCTTTTGTGATGTCCATGCGAAATCCTTAATAATATGTGTCACAAATTTAGTTTTTGAGACTATGTTACTTTCTACCCATAATCAGAATAAAAATTCGTCACTAAGATAAGAAATAAATATAAAACAATAATAGTTACACCTTAAACGTAACACGGTTTCGGGAAGATGTTTTGGCAAAAGAAAATGACCAATTTTATTTTAGCTTTCTCCAATCGCACTACTAGTTTAATGAAAACAAAATTAAAGTGTGATATCATTTATCGGCTATTAATAACAAACCCATGTAATAAAAAAATTGATATAATTATTTGCTCGTGAAATACGAACCCTAGTCTCTTGTATTTATAGATGCATTTATTATGTATTCGACACTTCAGCCACTTGGTCAGTTACACGATACATCGTTTGTCTCTCCGATACTGAACAAGATTAATTTCAGAATTGATCATAACATATCATCACGCCTATATTCCCTGAAGAGATAGAGAGAGATAGGCATTACATTATCATACAGTATGCCCACATTTTGCCAATGCCGTTTTTAAGTCACATGTAATATAAGCCGTGTCTGTTGTCGTTCTCCCGGGACAATTCCAAAATTCGAGCTACAAATAAGAATTTTAGAAAAATAAAACCTATGACACTTTGCCAAACTTGGAAATTGAACTCAAGACCTCATGCTCTGCGCTTCCAACCACTAGACTAATGAAGAAGTCACTAATGAAGCAGTTTTCTGAATTAATCTAATAATATTTCACATTTGTATTATGCCCAAGTAACAGCGTAATAAATATAAGTATGGTACTACTACATACTATCGAAATCGTCATGTTATTATTATTTTATTTTCTCATTTTAGCTTTTAGATTCTTTTTTCCAAGTCTTATCTACCTTTTCAAGTATAAAAAATAGACATATAATAAAAAATATGCTTATTATGCATAAAACGTTTTTTGAACTATCTAATAACAGAATGCAAACTATTACGAGTATAGTATTTCTGACGCAACTTCTCGTACTTGCAATAAGTTTATTGTTCGCCACCTGAGCGGAAAAATCTTTACGCACGTATAAATATTACATACGTATATTATTGATTGGTGAAATTACTTTGTCTTATGAAGAAATATTACTCGTTTAACCTCGAGGGGACTATTAAATTATGAATAGCAATGAAGTATGCAGGTTTCAAAGTCAAATAATAAAACGATTTTAAATTTAAAAAATAAATGGTTGATTTTTCTTGAACATCCATACGCCATAATAAATATGGTGGGTAATATAAAGTTTAAAAACACATTAGGTAAGGTCAATGTCAGTTTCATCGACTTTTTCAAATATTTTATCATTCCTAATCTTACCTTTTAACACGATTAAATTGTCATACAATAATTTATGAATAAATAAGCAGCACGTACCAGGCGTTTTAGTTCCCACATAGGTAGATTGAACTCAATATGAATAGTACCAGCTGAGACAGAGCCTTGAATGTGGATCAATAAACGTTTTATTATTAATGCATTAGATCGATTTACAAATATGGATGTTATTTTCTACGTGAAACTTATATGTATGACGGTTTATACTCGATTCATTTCTCAAGAGTATTGTGAGGCTTTCCACTGGCGAGCATTACGCAAATAAAGTTCATGTAGTTGCGAAAGTTTGAAAGTTTTTTACCCCGTAAATTTATATAACCGATTCAGGTAAGTTGCCGGAACAACATTGTTTATTTAACTAACGCCCACGCACGAAATGCTTTCGCTCAATGGCACCATTATTTGACCTCGCTAGGCTTAATTCTTAGGCAACTAGCGTTTTCAGCAGCAAGCGAAAGCTAATTATGTAGCCGCCGCTGAACAGCCAATAACGCACGCCCACGTAACATTAAAGGGACGTAGGTTTTCTCGGTGCAAGCTAGTGCATAAATTTCGTACCTGCGCAGGACAGTAGGGGTGAGGTAACGGGAACGGGAGGATAGGTATGGGTTATAAAAACCGCTGCTGCACATTCTTAGCACAGTACCTCAGAGCAAGTCTTAGAGTTAACTCGTGTTCCTAGTGCCGCGTCGTAAATCACATCCCAACCTCACTTCCACCCTTCAGCCTCGCTCTACTCCGTTTTCGCCTTGACTCCACCGCTCTTGGTCAGGCGTTTAGTTCCTGGTCCCCCTTTCCACTCAGGTCCTCACTTTCTCACCTCTCTTCCACCCTAGTTCTTGAGCTTTAGCTCGAGAACCAGCGGGGAGCGAGGAGCGGGAGTGAGACCTGGGAATTAACCCAGACCTCACTCCCGCTCCCTGCAGCCTGCAAACACTATTTGCTTCGTTGTGCTAACATTGCTGTTCTTCGAGTGCTTTCACCAGTAAATACCAGGTAATCAATTTATTATGATATTATAATAAACATTTAAACAGTTTGTGTGAGAAATAATAGACCATTATAGTTCGTGCAGTGAATCAATTTTGATTTCACAATCTAATATGTTTTTAAATACATTGTTTATTAATTTTCCTTATATGTATATCAGAATAATTATTTAGTGTTATTGGTTATCTTAAATACGCCATGTGAAAATAATTTGACATACAAACATACATGTAAATATAATTTGCTTATTAAAAAAAGTGACCCGGGTACGTCTTTAATCTGCGGCCAAACACCGGAGGACGGGCAGCAGCGTCCTCTCACTAATCGGTGAGCCACTGCGATCCCCAAGCCGTCTGCCAAGCGTGGGGATTATGGCAAACCCCCCCCCCCCCCCCCTTGAGGTAGGCCTTCGTTCAGCAGTGGACGTATTCTGGCTGATGATGATGATGATGATGATTAAAAAAAGATCCCAGTTAATTTAATACAGTATAATTATTATTTTACAAACAATAGGTAATTAAAAAAATTAACTCTTCAACTAAAGCGTCAATATACCCTTTTATTCTTCTTCTAAGCGTTATCCTGGCTAGTTGCCAGGGTTGATTCTTCTCCACTTCGCCACCTTTGGAACCTCCACGGTTAAATAATTGCCACTCATTTTGGCTTTCACAGCATCCAGCCACCGCTTTTTGGGCCTACCAGAAGGTATCACTTCCAGTAATGATAATGCCAGACACTCCATACCAAAGTAGTCCCTAGGTTTGGGTAGGGCGTCGCTAAACCATCTCTGCTGACGCTCTTGTAGCTTGTCGGTTTTTTCAGTTATCCCAAGGCTGCGGATACGCTTAATCTGTATCCGATCTTATCGGCAACGACAACATCTCACCTTCGACACTTCTGTGAGCTATTCGATTCGATTCCGGGCAGGCCTCGCTACTGTATAGGAGTATTAGTTCCTATGATAATCTTTGTATAAAAAACCACAGAGTATAACAGAAATCGTGTAGTCACAGGTCATGTCTGTTGTCTCTTGTCGGAAACAACAGACATTACGTTACGGGCTTCGAAAATTGTTGTTGATGTTTCCGAACCGAACTACAATAATTCTTATTTAATTTAACTTCTGTATAATTACTATCGATCTTTTTAACGAATTCAGCACGGTATAGACTTATAGAAATTCAAATTCAGTCATTAAAAATATATATCCAATCAAAAACATTTCATAACTCGTCAGTATAACTGACTGTAAAGCGTGGGTCACACTGTGCACCACCAAATATTTGGTAGGAATCGGGTAGCGTAGCATTTCTGTTACGGGTCTCATATCATACCGCTCTCTGTCAGACCCATGGGTTTTGTTTGCGAAGCAGTTCGATTTCCGACTAAAGGGACACATTAAATACCCGACCCTCAGTATAATCTGCGGCAATATGGACCTCCGAGTATCTAAACATATTAGTTAATTAGTGGTCGGAGAATTAAACAATCATTCAATAATTATGTTATTTCCGTACCGATCGTAAAGGAGAATAAATAAGTTCGATGAAGTTGGAGAGAATTTTCGTTAATTTAGTTCATCAATAAAATAATATTGGACTTGATAATAGTCAAATGTTAATTTCGAAAAAGTATGAAAACAAAAGCTATTAAAGAAACAATAAAGCCTGAAAGAAATCAAATAATAAAATAAAAATATTATTTCTAAAAGAACTAAATAAAAACAATTAAAAACAAACACTAATATGTTCGTGATGACGGAGTGTGTAACGAGCGTTATAATGGGAGCATACCACACGCGGCAACCTGGCAAAAGTGCCATCGCCAAATGGCATCATAACATCACGCTCGTATTACCCGAAGGGTTAGGCAGAGTTGTATATTGCATATACACCCACTAGACGGTGAACAAGGCAAAATTTCAATTGGTCAACTACTTCTTCATCTATTTTGTCAATGGTTTATTAAACACTGCTACTGAGAATTATCTAACTGCAGAAGAATCTAATAGCACTTAGCCCAACCTGAGGGTCGAAACTAGAACCCCACGTCCAGCAACCGCGCTTGCGATTACTAGACGAAGCAGCACTAACTGAGCAGCTATCATATCTTGTATACAAATAAACAGGAAAGTCATATACATATAGTAAGCCGCCGCCCGTTACAATTTCCGTACTTGCTAAGAAAATAGGTCAAAGGGAATAATACGTTGTTACTACTCAACTTTGCAAGGTAGGTACGCTAGAAGAATCAATTCGATCAAAGCACAAGTATCCATTCAATATTTGATGGATCCTGAAAACTTATGAAAATTCTATTAAACTACTATACTATACTATTGCATATACGTTTGCATATCAGCGGTATATCGGTTATACTATTGCAGCTCCAATGCTAATGCATTAGGCGTAATCCATCCGAACACATTTTTGTCACGTCTCCACATTCGGAGCATTTGTGGGAATCTCCTAAAAACAAATGAAAGGATAATAGATTGTGCTCTCACATTTGAACGAGATCTGTGTGTACCCGCTTCAGTCTTGCATTAATTGCGCTCAGAACTTGATCACCTCGATGCATATTGCGAGTGCATACATCAATCAGTATTTAACGAACATGGCAGATCATAAAAGTAATAATTATTTAATAATACAATATATTCATCCCGCTGCGGGATCGGGCTTTTTTTCAGAATAAGCAGGGTTAAGGCTATATTCCATCATCACCGTGGTGCGGGTTGGGGACATTATCGAGAACTTCACTAAGCCCTCTTAGATAGGACAAATTCTTCACAATGTTGTGCTTTGCCGGTTACCACGATATTTAACTGGGATTTAAAATTCACAGCGAGTCCAGTCATTTTCTCTTTATCAGAGGGGGCTTTACCAGAAAAATCAATGCATTTCTATAAACAGATAAAAATATACCATCATTTGAATCAGCCTTCGAATAAATACTACACCCAATGCAAAAACAACTCTGTTTGTTAACTTATCACAACGAAATTACTGAACCGATCGTAATAAAATGCATAAGGACGTAGGCTTATTAAATACACACTGACGAAACAGCGAGCAAGAAAAAATAAAAGTAACTCTGCAGACAGAATGAAATGTTAATAATCCGTCTTTATTTTTCCCGGATGTTTAGCCGGCAGCCTGTTGCACTGTATCGACATGTCTTATTTTATACTTAACTAGCTTTTGCCCGCGACTTCGTACGCATGGAATTAAGAATCTGATATTCTTCTGCGGTAAAATGGAGCCTATATTTTAAGTTAGACCTCTAACAATACATCGGTGAAAACTGCATTCAATTCCATGCAGTAGTTTTTGTGCGATGCGTATACAATTATACAGACAGACAGACAGACAGACAGAGAGACAAACATTCTAAAAACTGTTTTTTTGACTTCTGTTGCTCTAATAAAGACCCCCCATATTAGTTTTTCTTCAATATCTATAATGTACAGACATCGGCCTGTTATAATTTTATTATATGTATAGATTCAATAAATCGAGAAGCAAATCGGTCTTAAACAGCAGGAAGGACTCAGACAATTTTCGAGTCATATTTTTAATTGATTAAACAATCTGTTTTTTGGAATTTTGGGTAGCGACCCGTAGCTTGGAATAACGTACGTATTTATATATTTTGACTCACACATGTTTATACAAATAAAAAAAACCTAACGTGTCTTAATAACAGCGTCGGAAAAATGTGGGTGTACAATAAATAGTTCACATCTTTAATACTCTTGAGGGCTTTAAAATGAATATTTTATATTGCAGAGACGCTTAGATTTATATAGGTTTACAATGATATATACTAGAAATCGTTCAGTCGGAGTATTTGCGTAGGAGACACATCTATACGTTGTATTCCTTTGATGCTCTCAGCTATAAATATACATTTGAAAAGATAAAAGTACAATCACACCCACACTTAAGCTCACGTCAACAAGTTCTTTGTCAAATGCAAATGCACTTCCAGATAATATACGAGCAACTGCTCTTGACTACATTACCATATTTTCTTATAAAGTTGACCAACCTTGAGAAAACCATCGGACTTTGAGACCAAATACTGGAAATACTGGTTGAGATTTTATTTCGCCAACTATTTTAAACAAGCACTTTGGCACTTGCTTCAATAATTGTCAATTTGTTTCTAGACCTTGTAACACAATTTTTTTTTTGTATTTTAGGTAGTCCTAGAATATGAACGCGCTGTTATTTTTCGTTTGGGCCGCCTTCTATCTGGAGGTGCTAAAGGACCCGGTAAGTAAACAATATTAACTTTTTTTTATTCATTAAATTGTTTTATGCTAGTTCATACGTCGTAACGCGAACGCATGCACTAATTTGGGGGCAATTCTCCCGCGCTTCGACACCATGTTGAAATTAATAGGTATATATCTATATCGTTAAACGTGGCAGATATCTCTCTTCTACCTTTTTTCCTTATTCTTGTAATATCACAGTCAAAATATATATACATAAAACGAAAAACGAAATATAACTTGTGGTCGGAAACGGAGAAAATTTTAGTTAGTCTTTCTTTTAAGGGAGTTACGATTTTTACTACACATTTATGTTGTAGAACAAGATTAGTACATCTGACCAATCAACAGTTTCGTCAGATGATAGAAATGTGTAGTCATGACGCTCACGCAGTCGACTAACCTAACCAATAAATATCAATTAACAAATCCAGTCACTGCCTACTGATACAGTGCATTTAAATTTTTCAGGCATTTTCTTTATTCTACCCTGCATTGATACCTATGCCCGTGTAGATCTGCGAACCCGAACCTACGATGTCCCACCCCAAGAGGTACATACAGTATTTTTATATTATTTGGATAACCGTAACATTTCCTTTTTTCTTCTTGAATTTTTTCATGTACTGATTTTATTTATTTTTTCTCCATATCCATTTCTCTCCACTCCACTACCCAACACAATTCTTGCAGGTCCTTACAAAAGATTCCGTAACTGTCTCCGTGGACGCTGTGGTATACTACCGCGTCCAAAATGCTACCATATCCATCGCAAACGTAGAAAATGCACACCACTCGACCAGATTACTAGCTCAGACCACACTCCGCAACACCATGGGAACCCGGCCTTTACATGAGATCTTAAGCGAAAGAGAAACACTATCTGGGACAATGCAGCTTTCCCTCGACGAGGCTACTGAAGCTTGGGGTATAAAGGTGGAACGCGTCGAAATGTAAGTATTTATTTATGTCTATTTTATGTTTTTGTAGAAAAGAAGGGTGGGCTGAGGACAGAACGAAATAAATATCTTGCTTAAAACTTTTTCAGGACGCCGCTTTTATAATGACGTGATAGTATATTGATCGTTTGAAAATCGTTTTTTTTATTTTTTATTTTTGGAGAAATATGATCCATTAAATCATTCTTCTGCTGTTATCCCATATTATTTGGTGTCGTCGCAATGTCTTTTTCTTCCATTCGTCTCCATCAGACGCCATCTCAGTGTTCACTTTCTACACAATCCATCCATCTTTTCTTGGGTCTGCCTCTTCTCTTGTATCCAGCCACATTCATACTGATAACCAAATATGATCCAGTCAATATATATATTATTGTAATGGCATATTTACGGATTTAACTTATATTCTACCGATCACAATCGATACTAGTAGGAATTAGGCTTTAATACGGCGTTTTACCAACATTACTGCTGTATTTAAAATAATACGTACGCATATCTCAACATAATATGCAGGCCCAGGGATCATTTGCACCGAAGAATGCAATCAGTAGCAGAACATCGCATTTCAAGCAGTAATTTCACAAAAATGTTTCGATTGATGCGGGATGAATACGTGCGGTTTTCAATTACGAATACCTATCCCGGTTTGTGTTTCGATATGTTTGGTTGTAGGCAGGTTATTAAATATGCAGTAACTTTAGGCGATCCTAACAAGAGAAATACATAAAAAATCCTCGAGCAACAATTATTGTTCTGTTTTGAAGTTTTTTTTTTTTTTCAGAATCCAAACAATTCCTGAAATTTTCGCACATTTCACAATTTAATCCGAATAGTACAAGTTACGCTTAATCAATTTATGAAATAGAATAATGTGAGGAATAGCTCGTAAGCTGTTGCTAATCTTTCATTGTAAATATGATTGCCTTCGATCAGCATGGAAAGCTGGAAATTAATTTTAGACCTTATTTCAAAGGGACAAAAGTTTTAACGGATGTATAAAGACCCTTTACCAATACCAATTTTTCCTATCATTAGTATGAACGTCAAATGTAGGTCAAAGTTACCTTTTCTTACATTTTGTACACAATTATGTACATATGACAGAAATTTCATTTCACAAATTTGTGGACTGTCGATTTTATATACAATCTTCGACATTACAAGAACTAGTGCTTACTCGTTACTCTCTGCAGCAAAGACGTGCGTCTACCTGTCCAGCTTCAGAGGGCAATGGCGGCAGAAGCTGAAGCCGCGCGGGAGGCTCGGGCCAAGGTCATAGCAGCAGAAGGAGAACAAAAAGCCTCTCGTGCTTTACGAGAGGCCTCTGAAGTAATAGGTGACAGTCCTGCAGCACTCCAACTCCGCTATCTTCAAGTAAGCCGCCCCAGTTTTCAGTAACATGTTGAAATTCTTTGCAATCTGATATTTTTTTTAAGGTTTCACATATTTATTTTTTACGTGGCACGTTTGAATTCGAATGTACAAAAAAAGGATTCACATACCAAATTCAAGCCGTGTTGAATTTGATACACCTAATGTGGATTTTTTAATTGATTTCCAACATGTTATTATTCCACTACCATGACTTGAATTTTATTGTCTATCACTTTTTGATCCTGAGCAGTAAATCACCGTGGCATCATACCTGCTTTCCCTGGTAAGGCCGAAATTTACAATAATACATCCAGTATTAACTCACCTGTAATAGAAGGCGAAATATTTCCCATCTACCGACCACCATTCCACAAATTTCAAAAAATTTGACCAACATTACCTAGCCGACCCGAGGCTCAAATCCAGGACATCGCGCTCAGCAACCTTGCTTGCGACAACTAAACCAATGACAAAATTTTATTAACATTCATATTTTATTTCCAGACACTCAACACCATCTCAGCAGAGAAGAATTCGACTATCGTTTTCCCTCTGCCGATAGATATGATTACATATTTCATGCGTGCAAAAGAGGGACATGTGGAAAATCGGTAAATTGTAATTGTAATTCCCAATTATATACTCGTATATTCCAATATTATAATCAAGTAAATATCTGTCTCAACATATTCTAATTATATTAGAGGTTAGGCTTTTAGGAGATGAGCTCATAGTTGACGCCAAAGTATAACCACAAAATATAACTACTTTATAATATTGTATTTTACATCGATAAATGGAGTTATAAGTAAATTTTACTATTATAATTAGTATTAATTATTAAATTAAAATTGAATCGAAAACCCAATCCTTTAGTAAACCGATTTTAATCCAATACTTAGTAGTATTGGATCAAAATGTAAGTAATCTGTATGAATTCAAACATAATTTCTATATTTTGTTTTACGTTCTCCTACAGCTAAATTAAAACTATATTCGTATGTTTTACGGCCAGCCGGTTAGGTATTATACCTACCCGGATGGTCACTGAGTTACTCATTTTTAAATTTACATTGACGATCAAGACATTGCTATTCTGTAAAAAAAAAAACAATCTTTTGAACGAACACTCCCTGTTATTATTTGCGTTGCAATGTACTTGCATGGCTACCGCACAGAACAAGCCAGGATCGACCTGCCAGGTTATGCTGATAGGACAGCCCGATGTAACCTATGTAATTGTTCTTCATACAACAAGTAACTGGGTTACAGAAATCAGCCACCCGAAAAGGTTGGTTACCGGATAACATAATAGAATCGGTATCTCCCAATAATTCGGTGGGCAGTTGGCAGTAGCTCCGTATATTCAAGTCTTTTTTCATATCAGAAACCCAATGCTTGTGTTCGTGCAAACGTAACCAATAAGCCAGGAGCCCTTAACACAAATCGCGCAGTTATCAGTGTTGCAACTCACTTCACATTCATACCAATCCGATTTTTTATGCCGCTGTTAAAATGTCCGTGTGGATTAAGAAGTGATGTGCTTTACAGAATAGCAAAACAATTATGGGTTATTTTTATCTGTGCTTAGTCAGTTTAGTTTCTATTAGTATTCATCATCAATATTGCACGAATAGTAGTGTTTTAGTCATTTATGATAGTTCGCTTTAATATATTTGTATTATTTAAAAGTAAAATAATCGGACGGCAATGCCGTTTTTCATCTAATGGCTGTGTAAATTAGTATTTTTGGATTGATTAAAATATAACAATCATTACGAAATGTAGAAAATCAAGTAGCACGTGAAGTGACAGATCAAATTAAAAAATCATATTCCATAAAATAGCTAATTAGTTAATACATATTTAAACGCAGATTGTTATTAGTTACCATGATTCATAGTTATTTAAATATGCAAACTGATTCTTTAAGAACAAAGGTAAAAAAAAAAACTATTAAAAATTACACATACGTACGAAAAAAAATATAAAACCAACAAAATTAATAAAAAAAATACGTGATTAGAAAGTTAAAAGATAAGATTAAGATAAATAGCTACTTTATATGTAGGTCATCGTTTAATTAGAAAACAGATAAAAGGAATACATTCACCCAGTTCAGATATATTAGAATAGAATTCAATTATAAAGGCACCCAAAATGTACTAAAAAAGCGTGTAAATGTAATAATTATAAAAATAAATACATATAATTTTAAAAAGCACTATAACGGAAATTATATATTTTAAGAGATAACTTTAAAAGATATCATAATATGAAAAGCAAGATAAACACAATGTTATTATTATATTTACCTATGTATTTTTATACTAAAATTTACGGTTTGTTAAATGTTGGAACATGATACGACCAGTCATCGTTATTTAATTGGGCAAAATGGCACTTATAAAAAGAGCACAAAAAACGAACACAAAAAAATAAAAATGAAAGATAATTCAAAAAACCCATCGAATTCAAAAAATTTAAAGTAAAGTTAAAAATATACTAGAAATATATATTTTTTATGATATGACACATGTTATGCTACTTTGAAATTTTAAACTGACGTTCTGTATTTAATTAACAAAGTCGCGCTAAAAGTACCTATATGCATACAGCTTTAAACAGCTATGGAGCAACAATGTATATTTACCATTTTTATTATATTTGTAATATAATATATCTATATGTACATATATATAACATCAGAACTAATATTATATGAAAAAAAAGTTCTTGCTGCAGCTTTTGCACGGATATTAAAAATAATGACTGGTTTGACTGGACATTGAATAGGCACCACTGAATTTATAAATGATGAACAATGTACCTTCTTCTTCTTCTTATATGGAAAATAACACGCTTTTTTAAATCAATTTTATAATTCATCACCATCACCAAAGAGTAGACATATTAAACTTCTAAAAATTGTAACCTTTTAATAGAATTAAATTACTAAGTAAGGATAAGCGTAAACAAATTCTAAATAAAAAGTTAGATAGGCGTTAAATCACACTCAAAACTGTCAGTATTTCGTCAAATGTCCACAGTATTTGACATTTTTAAACGTCAATATACTGTGATGATACGGTGAACATACTGTCAGTATGCGGAGCGTTATAATTGAGCCTATAACCAGTGTGATTGACGTCGCATTATATTTCTTAAAATTAAGTAGGCTTAAGTATCTGTCAATGTTTCTGTAGAAAAGTCATATTGTAGTACATACGTTGAAAATTATTTAACAATATATTCAAATATCTAGATATTAAGCAAAATATTTAATCAAACCTTAAATTGATAGTAAATTTTTTAGAATTGTTTATTTTACATGTGTTATAATTAATATTCTAAATAAACATAACTATCAGCCGCTTTGTTTGTTTCATTTTATATTCCCCTATTTTTTAGATTCTGTAGATGAACATAGACCTGGACCGTATTAATAATAATTATTAATACGGTCCAGCTATAGCAATAAATAATAATTTATTGCGAGAAACCAAGACCTATAGGAGGTCAGTAACATATTATTTAAAAACTATGTAAACTATGTAAAGTGGACACGAATAAAGAATATCCCACCAAAAACATTCTGTAAAAAACTAGCCAAGTCTCGATGGAGCTGCTTGTTTATCTCTAAAAAGTAATGAAATCTAGACAAAGTTGTGCCAAGTCTAAGGTTCCTTACTGCGATTTCTTTATTATTATAGTTAATGTTGTGTGACTTGGCCGTTGAAGGGTACACAAGAGTACAAAACCAGGTGCTCCATGACACCAATGCACCCAGCCTGAAACAAACAGTATAAAAAATTATTTCCAGTACAGACGGACTTCTATCAATGATTAGACTGGAAATATTTTTTTATACTGTTTGTTTCAGGCTCGCCTATACATAAGTATTATTGAAATACGCAGCTTTATCAAGCCTACAATTGACTGGTTATTGGATCAACGTTTTCCAAGTGGCAATTTTCCATCGTCAATGGGTAGCGGTTCTGGCGACAGATTGGTGCAATGGTGTCATGGAGCACCTGGTTTTGTACCCTTGTGTACCCTTCAACGGCCAAATCACACAACATTAACTATAATAATAAATAAATCGCAGTAAGGAACCTTAGACTTGGCACGACTTTGTCTAGATTTCATTACTTTTTAGAGATAAACAAGCAGCTCCATTGAGATTTCGCTAGTTTTTTACAGAATGTTTTTGGTGGGATTTCACTTCTTTTTGTAGAAACGTATAGGGCATATTGATTTATTTTATTAGATTTTCTTATTTGACATCGTTGGATTTTTGCAATGACAGTCGATTTTTTTATGTACGAAGTAGAAGGGGGCATTACCATATCTCTAATACAGCTGAGACCAGCTGAGGGTCCTTCATCAGATACTTCAGACCTTCGATTTTTGACATCAAATGAAGCGGCCCACCAAGTTGAATATTTTTTGTAAAGGCGGTATGTCGATCTCTAATAGTTTGGTTGGGCTCTTGTGTTTTCTAATCAGGGTCACCAGGTACTCCAGATCTTCGATTATCCTAGTTTTTATAGTTTTCCCTTTATGTGGCCATTAAACCCTAACTCTGTACCAAATTTCAGCTCTCTGAGTTTATGGGAAGTACTAGTTCTATTCTGATGATCATGAGTGAGTAAGTGAGTGTCATAAATGCGAAACTTTGCTTTCGCTTAACTTCGGAACTAAATGACCTACAGACTTGAAATTTTGAATTTTAAGTATGTGATTATAGCTTACTGGATGACGAAAATTTCTGCGTTCTGGTCTTATCCAGAGGTTCTCAAATAGGGGCCTGAAAATGCGGCGAAATGGTTCCAGTAAAGGATGGTACGGCAGTGTTTGCTTCACGCTCGACTTGCCGATAAAAAAAGCAGCACACACACATTACTGTCCTATTGCACTGTTCTCAGGATGAGAAGGATTAGGCCTTGGTCCACTTCGCTGGTCCAGTGTGGATTGGCTGACTACACACACTATCAAGAACACTATGGAGCCCTGTCAGGTGTATGAATTCCTCACGAGGTTTTCCTTCACCGTTAACACAAGTAGTAATCAATCACGATCCCGAAAAGTCAGAGGTGCGGGGTGGGGAGGGCAAGCTTTCAACTACTAGGCTATCACTGCAAAAATTACAGTCATCATCATCAGCCAGAAAATGTCCACTGCTGAACGGAGGCCTCCCCCAAGGGGGGGGGTTGCCATTTCTTAAGACACACCAACGGAAATGACTCTATATTATTATAAGCCAAGATTTCGAACTGCTTCCTATCATATTCCGATCACCATTTACCATTTTTACCCATTGCGGTCTGAAACAACCCTTGGTCGAAATTTTGAAGATAGTTAAATATTTTATGATGGTTTAATATTTAAATATTGATTAGTTCACGAGCAAATTATCTCACATAACACTCACACACCCACCGGGAGTAAAAGGTCATATCAGATTCAGCAATTATCTTTGGGCCCGTTAATAAGTACAGTGGTAGAAGAATTGCTTAATGTGGCCTTTTGTACACAATATTAGATGTCATAATACGATCTCTTATTGCAGTGGTAACCACTGCAATAAGAGATCGTATTAGTATAGTAAGGGACTTTTCGATAATCATCACTTAGCAGTGGCTCACCGATTAGTGAGAGGACGCTGCTGCCCGTCCTCCGGTGTCTGGCCGCAGTTTTAGGACGTACCCGGGTCCTATACATATCATAGTATCAAGACACTATTATCACCAATTCGCTTGCTAACTGGTGACACTCAGAAGACCGTTGCTGCACATACACTTGACAAAATCACTTAATTTTCAACCCATTATTTTTCACATTTTGCTAAGCGTTGTGCGCGTTAGCGAAGTACACACACCATCGCAAACTTTAGAAGAGCTCTTAGATCTCCCCATATTGTTTTCCTTCACCATTAATGCGAGAGCAGAAATAATAATCTAATTCAAATCTAATTGAAAAGTCAAATGTGCGGGCTGGACCACAGATATAAGAAAGAGGTATTAAAATCTGTTATATATGCTTTCCAAACTACCGGGACTACGGAGTCCCGGTAGTTTGGAAGGCATGCGTGGTGCCGAAGTCAACACATAGAGGCCCTTTAAGACAACTTTAATACAATGTAATGATGACACACCCAATTTTTATCCCCGAATACATTATAGAAATGCACCCAAAGACAAGCCCTGGTTTGTTCAATACTATTGCAGATAATTATTATTATGTATCTTTTCTCTATTCAGCGGGACAGACCCACGCATTATAAGGAGCAGGCGTATGATTAAAATTTTATACTAAAGCCGTCTTTTATAAAACGCTCAGGGGCTTCGAGCTTATTCAGCGTAATTGCCTCGATATCGCTTTCAAAAATTGGAAATTTTATTTCTGGGTTTAAAAAAAGATCATTTTGTTTTTGATGTTAGTATACCTACCACAGTACACCTCTGCATAACCTTTTGGAGAATACAGGCGTAATGCTAACTTTGTTACAAACGAAACGATATATTCCGTCAGATATTAATATGTCCAACATTCATGTTACAACACGTCGCGTGACACCGGAGGGTGGTGTACCCCTCACAGAGGGCGTGAACCACCCCACGATGTACACGGTGCAAGCAATTACAGTAACAATAACTCCCTTCAATTACAAACATGTTTACGATGAAATGCAAGGTCTGTGCTGTTTAGTATAGGAGTGATGGAAAAGACAGATAAAAAAACGAAATACCACACATTCACTCACTGGCTGATCACAGGTAGTTTCTATAGAATGTGAGCATTCGCTAAGAAAGGACTTCCAAAGTTCTATCCGGGTTTAAATTCTGTATGAGAAAACTTTCTACGAAGACGGATTCCAGTTATATAAATGCTGTTGCGCAGTGAGTGGCTGCGTGTTGTCGAGAGCAATTCAAGTACGCACACCGATTTGTACTGGACAACTCTCCCTTACTAATAGTTCTGTTACCGGTAAGTCAATTAAAGATATTTTATCTTTAATAAATTTCTTCCATCGTCGTACTCGTAGATACCATCAAGCCAAAAATATAAGAGAATTACATATTACATATTTTTGTCGGTGTTTTTTCAATAGAAGGACATTTAAATGCACGAACACATTATTTTCATACATTTTCGGTAACGGTAATCAAGATTCGACGATTAGGAAAAGTCTCGGACTATATCGATTTTGTGAAGCATTAACGCCTACGTAGCAAATTCTAAGGTTATAAATTGTACCTAGAAAAAAATCTACCGCGATCTAGAATCGAATTGTGACCTTCTGGTTCAGTACATACAATTTAAGCTCTCTGCTCTCTATGGCGAATCCTTCAAATAATAAATAAATATACGTTTTTATTCATGTAGACCAGTTAAAGGCACTTATAAATAGTCAGACTCTAGTTGCCACGTTCCAAAGTGTTGTTTTCCTAAGTAGAAGACCGGGCAAGAAACTCCATGGTTACTCTTTTAAATGATGATTTAACATTTCATATTTATGAATACATTACTTTCTCAACGTTATGTGAGGAAAATGTAGTACTAGGTCTAGACTAAACAAACTGATAACTATAATATCCGAAAATTTCTGAAAGTAGGTACTGCCGTGACAGCTATGAGCTGACCAGTCCTAGCAGACACCATCCGTTCAGGAGTATGACGTATGTGTCAGCATCATTCAGTTTGACCATATTGCAGGGAACCGAACGACCCGACACACACCGCCACCATCAGCAGGACATTTGAGTGAACATGACAAGCTCAAACTGCCAGACGACTATCATGTCTGTTAATATATGTATAATTACAGCTACAAGATTCTGAAATAATAATAAATTATAAGTTATTTTATCAATATACAACAACTTCCACATATATGTATTTAAGCGTCTTATAGTGACGGTAGCGACATCTTTATAAATGGAACTTATCACAGTGAGTTTTTCATAGAATTGCAATGAATTCAATGTCGCACAAATATCGCCATACCAAATCAATAATATTGATTATATGTCGCAATAATGCCTGCCAAGAGAATTTTAAAGGTGTAAATTGCGCAATGAAAATCCTTCTGGTACATTAGTTTATACACTGAACAAATTTATTGTTGAACGAGTGAGAATTTAACTTGTTGAGATATTTCTTGTTTTATCGCAAAATTAAAACTATAATTCCCATAAACCATACATGATAGTTGGCGATAATTTCATAATAAATAACAGGTTTGAAACAGCCGTTTTGAAATCTTACTTAATAAAATTAACAGTGTCATTATAAGGCCGGATGGCATGGTTTGGATGATATGGATATTCTTAGAAATCAGTGATAAAATTAGCTTTATTGCTAGCAAAGAAGTAGCTTTATGTTCCCATAAATTAACATATTACTTGAAAAACATAATGGCAACGGTAATATTATTTCTTTTTTCAGTATTTGGCTTCTTATATACATAGACTCCTTTACATAGACGTTTACCTAATTCTCGATAAAGAAACATTATATTACAAAAAAGATTTCCGTCAGTTTCGGGCATTTTTTAATTGAGTCGTTTCAAATTAGGAATATTCTGTAATTTCGCGCAATTAATTAGCATGTCGAAATTGAAATAATAATACCTATCTATAAATATTGAAATTTAAGTCGGCCGGACGCATTCGATATTTTAATGACTCTTTCTGTAGGAGATACTATCTATGATAAGGAATTATATCGAATCGCGTGATTATCCCCAAAACTCTTCCGTCAAATAGTAAAGATGCCAGTAAAAGTGTAACAACTTATATAATCATTAATAAACAAAGGACTTGTACGTCTTCATAAAAATCTAAATTCTTCGACCTATATCGATAAAAACTAATAAACACATCAACAATAAACCTTCCAACACTTAAATTCCATGGACTCTTGATATCCAATGGCAATACAGATTGCCATTGCATATCAAGAGTCCTCTGCAAATCTACAAAGCTTCCATTGCAATCTCAATTTAATTACTCCATCGATTTTGCAAAGCTTCTATTCGCTACCCCTTTGAACGTTGCTTTCATTCAAATATGTTGGGGCTGTCCCCGCTCCTAATGAGATTGGACGGCCACGTGCAGTTTGTCTGACAACCCTACCGTACTTTTAGCTACTTATTATTATGACCGTTAAACGGGTTTTGAGACTCTGTGAACTGTACATTAATAAAAACCAAGTGATATTTCGTGAACTGATACAAATGAGACACAAATAAAAATCTATTGGTGCCGGGCACCTCGTGTGTCTTAATGAGATAGAAATGAAGGATTACAATTTTAGAAGTATCATTTTTTTTTAATAAAGATGAAATAAACATATCTTTTGCTAACTTCGAGCAGTCGAACGATTGTGTCAGTATTTGAAATTAAATCTGTCTCAGATACCAACGTAACGTGTGTCCAAAATATTGGAAATTAGCAGTACCTTCATATTCCCCATCAACATCGCGTGTAAAAGAAATATAATCTCAAATCAGCGTAGCAAACCTTATTTCAAATTTAATAATTTCACAATGTCCGTTGCCGAGATACAAAACGTCAAACAAAGTTTAAAAAATGATGAGTCAATTAAAATTTCTAATTTCCCCATACAGGCAGGTAATAAAATATGTTTTGTAAAACATGGGCTTATGCATGTTTGATGTGATAATAGTTGAATATTGCAGCATGAAGTGAATCAATCAACATGGCAAGAAGATTAAGAATGCACGTTGTAATAGCTTTTACAGCACGCATCAACTCATACCATGGTATTTCCAAAGTGATTTATTATTCAAACTTCAAGGTTCCTACTAACTATGGTCGTTGGTATTAATACATGTAACCCGCGGCATGTAGCGCAGAAAGCAAATCGCTTAATCCAGTTTCCATAAGAGTGAACTTAAAATGGCAACCGTTAAGAACTCAGAAGGGTTCAAGCAACAATAGTGCCGGATACAATGAGAAGTGCAAAAGTGAGCTCGCATCGCGTATTATAGCACAATCATCACATCAACAGTCTAAATGTATGAAAGTTGTTACACTAGCGTACGAGCGTATGTTGAAATTAATATTATCTTCTATATATATATAAAAATCAATTGCCAAAAATGTATGTTTGCGCATAACTCCAGAACGGCTGCACCTATTTGGCTAATTCTTTTTTTGTTGTATTCGTAATTGTCAGGAGAAAGTTTGTATGAAAGATTTTGTTTTTTTGAAATCTACCGGAAACGTTAGAAATTTGGATGGTGTTTTCTGAATTATCATTTTCTTCATGAATAAACTGCACCCGTGCGAAACTGGGGCGAGTAGTCGACTAGTTTATTATATATATGCTATAATATCAGTGATCAATGATCCACTGATAACATAACATGTTGCAGAACTGTACCTACCCCTAGCACGAATGTTTTGACTTTGACTTATTTTTATATTTGATTGAAGACTTGCTTCATATTTAAGTAGAATTCTAATTCTGCGTCAAACATAAAATTATAACAATATCCTATAGGGCTGCTGTATTTTTTATTAAAAATTCATTGAAATTTACGATACGAATACGTTTCTATATGTCAAAGTATAAGAATACTTTGACATATAGAAACGTATTCGTCTAAGCCTACTAATGAATGGCCCAGATATATTAATAATAATCAATGTTTTTTATTTTATTTAAATAGACTCACTACTATTTCAGTTTTTGTTCACATATATGTCCTGATGTTTCAAATAAACTAGTGACAGGCACTTTTTTAACATAAAGATTCTGGCTATTCCTGATGTTTTAGTATTTTGTATTCTTTTTTGTATTTTTTTTCTGTTTTATCCGCTTTGATATGTTTATGCCGTTTTTATTTTACGTATATATTCAAAACACTTAGAGTTTCTTGCCGGTCTCTTCTCCATAGGACCTACCCCCTTTGAAACCATGCGCCTAGAGCCTCGACTTTTTAAAAGTCTCTGAAAAGGCCTACTTGACATAAAAAACTTTGACTTTGACCTTGACTTTGAGTTGCATGTCTAAATTAATCCTTGAGTTAGCCGTAAAAAGCCCAAGCCAAATAATCTAAAGAGTAGTGAGACGGCAGATTGGATCCGAACGACGTACTCGCTGTATGATGCCAATCAAATTGGAACCGATTGAATGAGGGGTATTTCTCAATGTAACGACGAGATCTCCTATTTCGAGACCAACTGAGATGGCTTAGGATACACAAGTTACGTAGGGAAAAATGTTGAAGAGCAATAAATATTTGCTATCAGTATGGTGGAAACCTGGCCTTGTAAACCAACATGCGGCACGTAATATGCCATGTATAAAGACACCATCAATTTGATCCATCGGCAATGAATTATTGAAACAATAAGTCGGTAATCGACCCGAAGGTAAAACCCGTAATCATACGGCCATAATTTGCTACTAGATATAACTTGGTAGTTACGGATATTTTTTGTTCCCAAATTTAGCAAACCAAACATTTATTTCGACAATTTTTTTTTTATAGCAAATATAGCATCCCTACATTCCACAAAGGGTAAGGTAGAGATGTACTATTATTGTATACCCATATTTCACCGTTCCCGTTATTGAGTAATGTAAATGTAATAGGAGGTGAGCTTATTACCATTTACCGGGCACAGTTTCAAGTTCCATGCTGCCATTGAGAATTATAAGTTTTTTTCCATGTAATAATAATAAACTGAATGACACTCGCAAAACAATGGATTGCCTGTTGTTTGCTCGTATGAGACTTGGTATCAACTCCTAAACGTGGTTTCCGAGGCACGGAAGGGTCTCGATGTGTGAAAATCGATCACCCATCCAAGAAGTGACCGCAGCAAGCGGTAGCTATGTAGCCATGAGCCCCTAAATGTGCTAGACTTTATAAAGTCCATAAAAGAGCCGACGAGAAGGCCATGTTCTGGGTCGGACAAACTTCAAATTTCAAAAGAAGATGACAATACCAAAACCTTTTCCTCCGAACTAATTTCATTCTCATCTACTTTAGTAACGACTAATCATCAATAAAGTACATTCAGGTTTTGAAAACGGTTGCAGGACATCGATTTTGGGAATATTTGATTGACAAATGGCAACCGTATACCATTATCTTTTCACTTCACTGGAATTTAAAATGTATTCAATATAAAATGCTACGATTGAAAAGCATAAACAACAAGCCGTAATGTGAACCGCAAATAAGCATCATTTTAATTTCCGTATGCATTCGATTGTTCAATGCATGGACTTCATTAAAAGAAACGAGAAAAGCAGGTTGTAGCTCGGACTGGCGAGCGAGAGAAGAGCTAATTAGTATTTGTATTCTATTAACAGAAAACAAAAACAAAGCAGTCTCTCAGTATTATACATAGTTCATCTGTTCATATTATGAATTAAGTGTTCTTATAACTATTAAACAACTAAAAACATGTTCATAACACGCGCGTTTAGAGATTGTGTCAAATCGAGATATACTTATCGAAAAATCGGATGTGTATCTCGCCTACATTTTTACAGATTCTCGTACTTAGGCTTAGTGCATAGACTCGACTGCCTTTTACTTAAGGCTTAGTAACGGTATTGGCAAAATGTGGGTGTATACATGTACCTAACCCTAAGGGGGATACAAGAAGCGCAAAAGATTATTTAGTTGTATAAAAAACTTATGCTATTATTTTTTTAATATTCCACTAAACTACTAACCACTAAACTATTTGGCTATATACTAAAGTTTATTACATAATATACCCAAGTTCATTGATAGCTTAAAATAACCTAGTCAGTCTTAAAGCAGTCTAGGCTAATTACGTAACCGTACCCGCTCTTTAAGCCCCCTGGGGTATACATGAACACTTACTCTCAAACCCTCTGGGGATCCAATAACATTGACAATTCCCTTGAAACTAGCGGAGATCATGTTCATGACTATGGTCCTGGTGGAAACATATTAGTAACACCCGAATGCCAGGGATTAATCTGGCATTCGGGTCGAGAGTGTAGCAACTTCATTAAACTTCTAGGTACCTAGATATCTATCCGAGATCGCCCCTATTATGAGTTTACAAGCCAAGAGTCAAATATCAACTGTAACAAGCTCAAATTTTCTTATAAAGAACAATATTTTTCATAGCGCATCCAAAATATTGTATAATGCTGCAAGTTTACATTGTGTTACACATTTGAAATAGATTATATTTCGACACTGCAACACACTCTCTGAATTTAAATCCAAATTGTGATGTATTCGGTCCAATGGGTTCCTACTTCAGATCGTAGAAACAAATGCGATATGCCTTTAAATAGCTTTATGGCTTTAATCGTGTGTATGGTCAATAAGTTGCAAGGAAATCTTTGAGAAAAATATTATGAATATATACTCGAAATTATAGAATACTGGACGAAGGAGGACATAACGAACTTGGTTCTGATCGACTTTGGAGGCAAAGGGTGAAATTTGTCTGTTTCGGTGTCTGAATAAACTTCTTCTACTGAAAGTGTGTATTAAAAAATGCCAGCAGAATAACACTTCACAAATACCATATCCCCCATGCTTAACTGATCCGGCTTGCTTTAACATTTTGTACCAAAACATTTTTAATACTAGACTGGAAATATGTGCAGCACCAAAATGTGAATTTATTTAATATTTGAAAATACATCACAAAATGCATCGAGTTTATTTCCGTTTCCAGCATTGTGCCAATCGAATGTAAGTGAAGTGTGAATAAAATGGCACGTCAGGCGTTTTTGGTACTACGTAGGTATGTGGAATGTTATGTGTGCCAGAACAAGAGGTATATCCTCGTGATTGCGCATATCGACTGTGAACTGGCAACTAGTACTATCTCATTTTTGACAACATTACAGGATTAAGAAGAAACTATTGTTATACGCGTTGTATGCACAACGCGATCGATGTTAGTACAAATTGAATGAATTCGATTTTGGCGTCTAATTTTGATGGAAGTAAAATATGCTTTTTGCAGCGCTGCTGGGCATGAAATAGTTTAGAATCGTATAACCAAGTAAAATTGTCGATATGCAATTATTTTTCGACCGAGGAAGGTGATAGTGTAGCTATACTATTTTTATTTGCGTTGCTGACACCAGATGCCTGGTGCATCTAGTTTTGAACAGAAATTTAAAGGGCTGATTGAAAACATTTTAGAGACTAGCTGCCCGAAGCCCAAAACTGAATGTTACACATTTGGTCTACCTAAGTCAAGTAACAACATAAACCAAAATTTATCAGGTGTGGATTACTTAAATATCCATGACCTGTGTTAATAAGCGATAAAAATAATCTTGGTGTAATAATATTGATACCCTCAATTTGTCAAAGAGGATACCATCGTAGACATCGAAAAAATGCGGTTAATGATTAAAGTACCTACATTATTTTTTTAATTATTCATCATACTTAGGTCCAGACATTCGTTTTAGGGCCGTGGGCTACTTGCAGATTTTTTTAATCATGGCTCCACACATGTCATAAAAATGTGTTATACAAATATTTTTTCCAGAAATATAATCGGTTAACCACTACGCCTATTGTGCCGTTGTCCAAAAATTTTACATTTAAACGATAATAATGCATCGAAATCACCAGATAAATATACTATCTGCTCCTGGAACAGCCAATTCGAAATGTTTTAGCTCGGTTTTACTCGCTACTTTTATGAAAGTTAAAGATTACAAAGCTTCCGACAGACTTGAGCATCATTTTGTACCAACAAATTCGCACATTCGCAGTTTTTAAATGTTCTTGAATAAACATCTAATAGAACAACGCAAGGATACGAACATTTCGCCTAACATTTTAGCGATTGCTCAAGTATATGTCAAAAATATTACAAAAGCAAAGAGACGATGAGAATTGCTCGGCCCGGAAGATTTGGAAAAAAAAAATTGTTTTGCTAAAACGCTTCTGTTCAACCAAATACTCAAATCGTGTGAGCATTTAGTTGTAATGTAAAATGCTTCTTCGAGTCAACCTTCGAATCGACACAACTATAGAATTAAATAATTATCAGTGTATTACTGTATACTGTAATCTGACAACGGAATACTGGAAGGAAATGTTAGTTGAACAACAGTTTGTTTGCAGTTGTTGTCCAGTTAGTTCCTGAAGATAGTATGCAAACAATGTAGGCATTACCCATCCTATGAATAGTGGATCGTAATGGTAATAAAATATATTATTTTTACAATATTTTAAATGAAGTTGAACCCCAAATAATTGCTTTTGTGATTATTCATTTTGGGTTTTAAATTCTTAAAAGACATCATAAGAAATCTTGGTTTGTTAAAATTTTGATGATGGCATTTTTTTTTTTTTTTAATTGCTTGCCACACTAAGTTTTCTCATGGGTTTTAGTACTCGTAGTATAGTTACAGAAACAATAATTGCAGGCAGAGAAACCCAGACCCAGTACAACTATCTGTAGGCCACACAAAGAAATATTTGTTCCGTACGGGGATCGAACCCACAACACGTAACGCAGAAAAGCAATCGCTTAGCCACTGCGCCAATTGTGTATAAAATCCTAACAATTTTCCAATATTTGTACACATTTCTGAGGTAACAGCAATAAAAGATGTAAAGTTAAGTGTACTCTAATCACAGATAAGATAAGATGACCCGGGTACGTCTTAAAACTGCGGCCAGACACCGGAGGACGGGCAGCAGCGTCCTCTCACTAATCGGTGAGCCACTGCGATCCCCAAGCCGCCTGCCAAGCGTAGGGATTACGGCATACCCTTGGGGGAGGCCTTCGTTCAGCAGTGGACGTCTTCTGGCTGATGATGATGATGATGACTATGATCACCTATTCTCCTGCTAAGTGATGATTATCGAAAAGTCCTTATATCCACATGATCTGTTATTGCAGTGGTCTTCTGGCTGATGATGATGATGATGATGAATCACAGATAAGTACCCAGAAAATGTGTATAACCGCGCGCTTTCATGGCATGGTCTCTGTATTGTAATTACAACCAGCTGACCCGTCAGACTTGTGTGGAAAAGGCGTTTTCTCCGAATTTCCAATTTTCGGGTTAACTTTTGTTTTCCCTCATAAACCATTACAGTTAACCAAATCGGTCCAGCAGTTCTCAAATGAAGCGTTTACCAACGAACAGAATTTCAATTTTATTTATATAGTAGATAAGATAACCATGTATTTTTACCTGCTACCAATTTGCTGATTGCTAAACAATAAAAACACTATCCTCTATTGCAAAAGTATTATTGAGTGAATAATTACTTCACCTACACTATAATTTGTTTAAAAATATGAACCTATAATCAGCCATTTGTTTTCCGGAGTAACCTATACTTAGTGCATGGGAAAATACCCAGCTGATGAACGTAACTTTATTTGTACAAGTTAAATAATTAATGAATGCTCGCTATTGACACGTGTTACACTATTATCATGGATATTATCGATTTTATAAGTCATGACGCAAAGGCTGCTCAAATTCTCAGGCCATCAAAGTCAAAGTCAAAGCCAAGTTTTTTTTTTTTTTTGAGTTGTCTCTCGCTGTTAGCTCAGGGAGCTTTTACTGCTTAACCGGGCAAATGGCGAGACCAGAAGGGCCTCCAGCCGAGTCAAAGTCAAGTCAAAGTTTTTTTTTTATTTCAACAGGGCTTTTTCGGGCACTATTGATACGTCAAAACTGTAGGCGCCCGATTCCAAAGGGGATAGCTGAAAAATAAAAGGTTAATTTACATTAAAATTAAAACTTAAATTTAACATGCATTATACATAAGAAAAAACAAAATTATCAAAACGTTACATTGCATAATGAGGTACGTAATACAGTACAATCGAATGGTGCATCGAAGTTTTCTGTCATATTTTGTTACCTTGCTATTACTTTAAATTTTAAATCCACCTGATGATGTACAGTCATGAACACAAACACGTAAGCACAAACTTTTAACGAATACCGATTACCGATAACTCTAACGTGTATTACTAAGATAATAATTAGGTACGTAACACCGATAGGAGAACCATTCCTACCCATAGACATATATCAATACTTTTATTTTTCAGATAACTATTTACTTATATGGACTTTAAAAAGTGCAAATGTATACACGTTTGTGATCGTGACTGTACAAGTGTACATGATACTTTTACTTTAATAACAGTCTAGTCTTGCCTTTATATTTGTGCTGAAATCCTCATGGATACCTCATGTGCTCAGAATCTATTCTGTTCTATTTAAATGCTGCTCATCCGCTTATATCAAAGCCTTCAGATGCAAGGATATGTTTGGCGTACAGTCTAACAAAGAGATATGTATACAGAGCGAGATCGCTATCAAAGTGGTAGGAGAATAGGTTGAGATGGTAGTCATGTTAACAGAAGACAACCGGATTGCGTAGGAATCCTAGCACTCCATCTTTCTGTACCTGGAAAGAGATCCCGATAGGTACCTAAAACCAGATGGATAGATGTATAGAGATATGATGACATGCAGGTTTCTGGTGTGGATATCAACGATACACCGAAGTGGAGAAGAAATATAATGAACCCCATCAACATGTGAGATTGACAGCCAGCAAGAGAGAGAGAGATACACAGTCACTAGATATAGATGCAGTTTTAAATAAATATATTACTAATATTTATATTTCCTATGTGCGTGTGTTCATAATTCTTCTTCGCCTAAACTAGATTATGATGATTATTTTTATATTTGGTAGGTCCACCGAGATCGTATTTAGATGTAGTTGAACCCAGTTGGTGACGCTGTTGTCAAGACCCAAAAAACAAAATACCTGATTACTCACATGTGTCTAAAATCTCCTCTGATGATCCTGTTATCTTTTTTTCGACACAAGGACTTTACTGTTACATTTTTTTTTCTTCCGTACGTGTTATTTATTTTGTGAATAATTTCTAGACCAACGTAGATTCTAGATACGTAAACTACCTATTGCTTTCCAACTGCCAGATGCGCACGTTTCCTTTAATCCTACGCTCTTTCTCCCATTGTGCACCTATAAGAAGATTATTGATGTTACTCCATAGAAAACAACCTAATAATATAACAAACTGTGGGTGAATGTATTATTTGAATACGTGTTTGAAAGGAGGCGTATTTTAAAGAACTTGAAGCCCGTTATAAAATCCGACTATATTTTATTCATCTTATGAATCTCTTTTCACAATTTTTATGTGGCAACAAACTTGAAAAACAAATCTTTTGTGTCACAACCTACGCAACCGTTCGGGTACTAAACATCTTTACACATTTTGAAAATTTTAAATTGCATTACGTAATCTTTTGGTTCGCCGAGTGATTAGGAATAAGAACCATATTTGGCTTCGTATATTAACAAAATCGTTCCGAAATTCCGAATTATAATCGTTTCATTAAGTATTTAATCATTATCAGCTTTCAGACTGCACTGAACATGATTATTTTAAACATATCGTCCCCTTACTGCAAAAACCAAATATCTGCATGAATGTTAGTTTTGAGAAAAACGAATTTAAAGGTTTGCATATCAAAATGTTTATTATGAACTGATAATAGCAGCACTATTTGAACGTTTTTATTTAGACATTTTATTACTTAGTAGCATAGTATATTTTAAATAACAAAATAATATAAATTAGTAGGTACTAATAATGTTTTAATTCAATAGATACTGCAGTTAAATGGTTTTGCCTGTAGACATTCTATTTTTCTATCTTCTGAATTTAATACTTTGGCACGGTACTTTCGACTAAATTCGTTTTTATATATACATTCATTCAATTCTACGTGTTATGTATTGACAGAATGCATAAAATTTCAATTACAACTAAAAATATCATTCTTATAACAGGTTTTGTCTATAGTTTTCTTTTTAATTCTTTATTCAGTGCCCTTACATCTATCAAAATGTGCTTATTATGTTTTGACTCTTAACATTTTCGATTAATTTCACTACTTTTGTAATAAGACCCAATATCTTCGAAAAACCTAGTGCTCTAGGAACTAGGAAAAAAACTATGCGCTCGCATATAAGCGGTTTTGCCTGAATATTTTTTTTAACGACGTATGTATAATGTTACAAGTAAAACCAACCATACTATACTTAATCTCTATTGGCTGTAAGATTTTTTTTTGTCTCTTGAGTTAAAGTAAAATGTCAAAAACTATTACAGGCTGTTTTAACCTATTTCCTGCTGACAAAATAAACTACATTCATTACGTGTTTTACTTCAAATTCCATGAAGAAATGTTTAGTATTTTTATGCAGTAATTATAATAATAATTTTTTCAAAATATTCATATACCAAAATCACATAAAAGGTGATAATAACATTTTTCTTGTTGTATAACATACAAGCAGTTATTTTATCATATAGTTATAAACTTTTGCCTGTTTGCAGAGTTACAAAATTACCGATAAGTAACTTTACGATACAGGCTAAATAGAAAACGAAGAGTCGTATCGAAAAAGGGATTAAAGCAGTATACAGATTGGGAAAAGGAGATTCCAACAGTATTCACAACTCATTTACGCCAAAAAGTGCGTTTACATGGTTTTTGCATTAAGGGGACGATATTTTTGTTATAGGAGTTATAGACAGCCATCTATGCGGAACCTGAAATTAAGCAAAAGAACCAGGAGCCCTATGCCTACTGAACTGACCTGACCTGATGTACATACAGAATACTTGGGTATTTACGTAAATGTACTAACGTGTGTACTCTTAATACCGATTATCTTCGTTTCAAGTGTAGTCTACGAAAGTGTAGTCTAAAATCTGAGCCCAGAAGTTTCCTATACCTATATTCCAATAAAGTTCGTATAAAAATATATATTTAAAATGTTACTTGTAAACAAAAACAACGTAATATATATACTAATACAATACCGGCAGCTATAAAGTAAACAATGAATAGCGGTTACACGGGTGATCGACAGTTTTCAAAGGGCGCCCAACGTGGGGCCATATTGATAATTGATAGTTGTTAGCTACTCTTTATTAGTGACACGTGTACACATGTCCTTGTAGGTGTTCCAACATAATATCTAAAAATAACAATGTTAACTGTGGAAAAATACTCGCATAGATTGACTATAATATAATAATTATAAGTATGGTAGTAATTAGTTATCGCTGCACCAAAAGAATATTGCTGCATAACTTTATACGTAACATTATCATTACTGACACTAGAAAAACACTACAAAACATGTACGGGACCACTCAGACAGCTAGGACGAATAGCTCTTCAAACAGAATTGTGTCCTTATAGAATAAAAAGGAGAAGCAAAAAAATTTTTTTCTTTTATTACTATTTCGGCCCTCTTAATCGAAACATTGTCTACAATATTATTAATGCGAAAGTGACTCTATCTGTCTGTTTGTTACCTCCTCGCGACTAAATCACTAAACCGTTTGTTATGACATTTTACAGAAATGATACCTGGGCCCTAGAGAAGGCTCTAGGGCCCAGGTATCATTTATGTAAAATATATTTGCTGCAATATTAAACATAGGCTTGTATTTAATATTGCACCAAAACATCTATAGGTACATAAGAATATAACAGGCCGATTTCTGTACATTATATTGTAGATATTAGAGAATAACTTATATCGGGGCTCTTTATTAGAGCAACAGAAGCCAAAAGAACAGTTTTAAGAATTTTTGTCTGTCTGTCTGTATGTTTGTACACGCATCACGCAAAAACTACTGCATGGAATTGAATGCAGTTTTCACCGATGTATTGCTAGATGTCTAACTTAAAATATAGGCTCCATTTTACCGCAGGAAAATAACAGATTCTAAATTCCACGTGTACGAAGTCGCGGGCAAAAGTTAGTCATCATCATCATCAGCCAGAATACGTTCACTGCTGAACGAAGGCCTCCCTCAAGGGGGGGTTTGCCATAATCCCCACGCTTGGCAGGCGGCTTGGGGATCGCAGTGGTTCACCGATTAGTGAGAGGACGCTGCTGCCCGTCCTCCGGTGTCTGGCCGTAGTTTTAAGACGTACCCGGGTCTAAGCAAAAGCAAAAGCTAGTACTAGTTTTCAATAAACTCATTTCAAATTAAAGATCAGTTTTGAAGAAAATATAATCTACGTATTTCAAGAAAGTTCGACTGAAAAGGGAAACGAAAATAGACTAAACGAAGCCCCGTCGATTTTGACGACAATAAACGCCAGAATTTAATTAAAACTTACGTAAACGGTGAAGGAAAGCATCGTGAGGAAACCTTCACACCTGAAAACTATAACAACATTATGGAGCCCTCTATATAGTTCTAGATGGTGCGTGAAGCCCGTCACGTCGCACCAGGCCAATGAGGTGGACTAAGGCCTTTCTTTTTAAACTTTGCCCCACACTTCTGTTTTTCCTGTATCGTTACAAACATACATGCCACTTACACAACCAGACCCGATACAACTACCTGAAGAGATCATACAAATATGTGTTCCATGCTGGAATAGAACCCGCGACACGTAACGTAGCAGTCGATCGCTCAACCACTGCGCCAACAGATACTAAAGTGCAATATCGGCCAAAATTCAGACTGTCGTATACATATGTATTTATCTATGAAACTTTCTGACTCGCACAACAAAACTGTGGAATGGACTGTCGCCTGCGGTATTTCCGGACCAATACGACCTTCATACCTTCAAGAAAAGAGCGTACTCCTTTTTAAAAGGCCGGCAACGCACTTGACTCCTCCGGTGTTGCGGGTGTCCATGGGCGACGTTAATCGCTTACCATCAGGCGACCCGTCAGATCTTTAGCCGCCTATACCATAAAAAAGTCTAAAACGGGATGTTAAAAAAAAAAATCTTTAGTAGCTTTATCGCCTGAACTGCTAACTCAGTTACTAATAACGAGAATTGACATTTTTCACAGCCCATCTTTTGTCGAGGCAAGAGAACATATCCATAGAAAGATTATCTAGTGAGCAATGGTTGTATCAACTGCTAACTGCCCAGAGCGCGGCAGACGATTTCATGTTTCGTCACTCGTAGATGCTCTTTCCTTGCACTAGTCTACGACAGAGGCCCGGGGGGGCAAAGCTGAATGAGGAGTATAAGAAATTAATGTAATTTTACAAGCTTTTTATTCAGTTCACATTTGTATGTAAAAGTGTTAATGTTTATTTAGTTAAAATCTTGCAAGTGAAATTTAAATTCGACTTAAATAAACATACATAGAATATGGATATGGATGAGGAAAATATAACCTCCCAACTCCAAACCACCTCTAAGCATATTTTTAAAGCTTTGTTAAGGATTTGATCAAGAACATGGAGGCGTTTGGAGGCCCAAGACCAGAGGCCCCGAGCGGGCCGCCCCTCCCCCCCCCCCCCCCGTTAGTCCGCCACTGCCTACGATTGTCACTTCCTACCGAGCGCGTATATCCAACATGTTGGACTACTTGCTTAACGATGAACATTTACTATGACAAAACATTGTTCACTAATGGCACGATCACGTGATAATTATGCAGTGATTTATTTTGTCTTACCCAAATTAGATGCTTTCACCTTTCAATTGAATGCTGAACCTGTGTAAAGTGTGACCTCTTGCTAGAGGCGTTGACCTGTAGTGTCTTCCATCGAATTCGATCAATATTGGTCAACGATTAGCGTAAGCGAAATTCTAAGTCTATGGTCAACGAATAGAAATATTAGACCCAAGTTATGAATTGTAGCCAAAGAAGTTATTCTGGAGCTTCAACGCTGCTACACAAGTACAATGTACATGTAAATGTACCTTAGGAAATTCTAACAACCACAGCGACCAACAACAGTGCATCTGTTTCATTCTTATGTATTTTGCATATGAAGATATGGAATACTATGTTTTTAGCGACGGAAACTTCCAGAATTCAGCTGTCACGTATTTGTTAGTCAACGTCAACGACACAACCTTATTCTTTATTTAAATGATATTAAAAAAAATTACCTTCCTCCCACCAAATCTGTGATTATGTATTGACTTGTTTGTTTCGTTTATTTATTCATATGTGATAGCACAAGTTTGGTTCACAGTTCGTTGATAACATGATATAATTTCTTATTATGTTTCCTTCAAAACACACAGCGTTGGTTGAAGAAGCTGTCTTTGGATTTTGCCTTGATTTAGTAAATAGTATGTAAAACTTACCGCGATCCATTGTGTGAGTTTACCTTAGGCTCTTTCACTATGGCAGTAGCTCGCAGTAATCTATGGTTGCGGCGAGCTGACATCTGTCACTCATAGCGTCTAAAAATTTTGCCGCCAACGTATGGAAAATTTTTACTCTCGTTATTTTTCTTAAAAAATTTAGCTAACTTTCAGGTAAATCTGTATAAAAGTGATAATAGTGCTCCTGAAAAGTAAATTTGTGTTTTCCCTGACTATGAGTCAGCGTAATACCGAATTAGAGAGCGAAAGCTCCCATCTCGAGGTTGCCGGTGCCCCTGCCGGTGCTTCGGAGGGAGACCGGTCTGTAGGCAGCGAACCCGAGCGGCGGTTCTCTTATGAGAGTGGGGAAGAATGCTCTTCATCCTCGGAGGAAGAAGGCACCGCCTCCCCACCGCCGAACAAGAGGTCAAAGAGGTCGAAGCGATTTCCTTGTACGGACCCACGTATCGATAATCTAATGAACCAAGTAAGTTTCATATCTGGTTACATGACACAATTACCACATTATATCACTAATCTCACTCAGAAACACCATCAACCAACCTCTAATTTTAACTGTTCTGATCCTAGTGTTGCTAGTACTTCTAATGCACATTGCAGTTTTCTAAACAAAAAGTTTAAAACTGGTTACAAAAGGAACAATAATTCCTTTCGTTACAAAAGCACCCGAGATTCCAAGTCCAATGCTGAACGAGGATCAGAGCAAAAATGACTATACCGGGATTCAGACTTTTCGGGGGGGCTGCCTAAAGAACTATTTAAAAGCTTGGGAACTAATGAATGCAAACCAGTTCATCCTAAAGATCATAACGGGAAGTCGAATACCGTTCAATACCAAGCCCCCAATGCAATATCCCACAAAACATATTTTAAAGAAGTTTTCAACCAGACAAAACCCAGCAATGACAGATATAATAGAGAAATTAAAAGAGCAAAATGTGTTAGAGATACCCAAAGCAGTAAATGCCGGATTTTATTCCAAGATGTTTCTAGTAAAGAAATCAGACGGCAGCTCAAGACCCATATTCGACCTGAGGGGATTAAACCAACATGTAGCAGTGAAGCATTTTCAACTCATATCTCAGATAGATGTTGTCCAGTTCCTACAACAAAAGGACTGGCTTGTGAAAATAGATTTACACCAAGCATACTTTCATCTGCCCATCGCAAGATCACACCGTCGATTCCTGAGAGTCATTTACAAACAGGAAATATTGCAATTGACAGCACTCCCTTTTGGCCTTTCTTCAGCACCCCGGACATTTGCAGCGGTTACCAACTGGGTAGCACAAAAATTGCGAGCCAGTGGTATCCGCATTCTCGTTTATTTGGACGATTTTTTACTGGCACACCAGGACAAGTCAATTTTAGACTCCCATGTCTCAAAGACTGTGGAAGTCCTAAAAATGCTTGGGTGGCAAGTGAATTTCACAAAGTCCATTCTAAACCCCACTCAGGAGTTAGAATACCTAGGCCTTCTTTGGAACACTGCCACCAACCACAAGGCCCTGCCCACAAACAAGGTAGAAAGAATAAAGATAGTAATACCAACACTTCTAAAAAAGAAATTTTGTTCCCTAAAACAAATTCAAAGCTTATTAGGACTCCTAAATTTTGCGACCCTCACAACTCCAAGAGGACGCCTACATTGTCGTCATACACAAATATTTCTGAAATCATTCAGGCAGGGGAGACCAAGACAAAAAAGGTTGCTGCCCCCGTTGGTTTGCCAAGAGCTAAGGTGGTGGCGAGAAGCCATAGACCGCAGCTCAGTTCCTCTACATGTCGGGCACGTAACCCAGTTCCTGACCACAGATGCTGCAGACGAAGGATGGGGAGCTCACATGAATGGCCTACTCTTGGCAGGAACCTGGCAACCGCACCAAAGAAGATGGCACTCGAATCTGAAAGAGATGTTTGCCGTATACGCAGCAATAAGCAGCCAGAAAGCCTATCTTCAGAGTGCACATATTTTAGTTCAGTCCGGACGTGATTTGAACACGCGACTTTCTGATTCATTAATAATTTAGTACTGAATTCATATTTTGGGCTTCGGCCCGCCAGGCTAATTACCTTGCCTGATCGGAGGATCGTCCCTTTCCAATGAAGGAACACCATATCTCGTTCCTCCACAGTGGTGAACCCGACGTGGACCTTTTCGCGTCCCAAAAGTCGGCCGTTGTGCGACAGTACGTCACATGGGACTCAAACGATGGCTTGGCAAGCTTCTGCGATGCTTTCAGTCGAAGGTGGCAGTATCGACTAGCGTGGGTGTTCCCTCCACCCAACTTAATACCCCGAGTGCTCAGTCATCTGAACTCGGCGGAGGGGACGTACATATTAATCGCGCCACACTGGACCCAGTGTGCTTGGCTCCCAGACTTGAAGGCGAGAGCTCTCGGAGAGCCAGTGCCAATACAGAATATATGCAAGAACCTAATAGATCTGACAACAGGCAGGAGTCCTCCGCAGATCGACAAGCTGCAACTCCTAGCTTGGAAAGTTGGGGGTGGGCCAGTCAGGTTACCCAGTGGTCGGTAGAAGAAAAGGATCTGTTAAGAAGTAGTTGGAGAAAATCCACACTTGTTACTTATAAAGCTCCTATTCAGAGATGGATATCATGGTGTAATTCTAATAATATTAATTCTAAATCACCTGATCCCAAAGATTTAGCTAGGTTTTTAGCTAAATTATACTTAGTCGACAATTTAGCCTATAGCACTATCCGTTTACATAAATCTGCAATATCTACATACTGTGCAATACCAACGGATGTTATATCTAAGAACTTTTTCGTCCATCAGGTTTTAAAAGCAATATCTTTAGCCAAACCATTGCCTAGGAAATCACCTATATGGGATACAAAATTACTCTTTGATTGGCTTAAGGTGACACCACAGGTAAATACACTCTTCGATATTTCTAGAAGAACAGCGCTAATTTTACTTTTAGCTTCTGGCAGGCGTTTACATGACCTAACATTGTTAGATATTTCACAAGAACATATGATATTAGATGATGAATCTATAACATTGTGGCCAAAGTTTGGGTCAAAAACAGACACTGGAAGCCACAGACAATCAGGATGGTTACTTAAAATTCACCCTGATCCTAATCTATGTCCAGTCAGATACATTCAATCCCTCTTACAATCTTCACTTGACAGAAGAGAAAAAGTCAGTGAATTAACAAGCTTATTTATTACAATAACAGGGGTGGCTAAGCCAGCTTCAAAAACTATAATTTCAGGATGGATAAAATCCATATTTAAACAGGTTGAGATTAAGGGGCCTCCTGGAAGTATAAGGTCGGCAGTAGCCTCTAAAAGCTGGCTGGAGAACAGACCCCTAGATGAAATTTTAAGTAGAGGAAACTGGAAGAGCAGCGAGACCTTCAGAAAATATTACTGTCGTGAAGTAATAAGAGAAAAGACTATCCCTCAAGAGGATTTATTATATGATAATTTTTCTCAGATTTAATTATATTAATGTAGTACATGGTACACATTTCTTGGCAATTTATAAGACTATAATTAATCATTTGATTGATCTCACTAACTTCTAAGTATATTAAGTATTTCATTAAGTAAGAATATAATTGATCTCATTGATTCCCTCTAAGTACTAATAAGATAAGATCTCATTGATTTTTAATTACCAAGATAGTTTTTATATTTTATGTGCACCTTATAAATAAGGTCAAACAATTTGTTATTTACTTATAACATTTTATAAGAAAACTTGTTAATTATAGCATTTATTAGAATAAAATAGTTTGGAAATCCTTAATTTAATTTTTGTTGTTTAATGAATAATAAACACCTAAATATTCATTCAATCCATACATAATTCACATAGCGTCTACATTCTTCAGGCATTCTTTCACCAGCAGATAACAAACAGGTCTTCAACCAACGCTGTGTGTTTTGAAGGAAACATAATAGAACTGTTTTGCATTAAAACAAAACAGATATTATGTTAAATGAAAAACACACAGCGTTGCAGCAAGGTGCTTGCTGGTGACTTTTGAAGACTTCTATGAGTGACAGATGTCAGCTCGCCGCAACCATAGATTACTGCGAGCTACTGCCATAGTGAAAGAGCCTAAGGTAAACTCACACAATGGATCGCGGTAAGTTTTACATACTATTTACTAAATCAAGGCAAAATCCAAAGACAGCTTCTTCAACCAACGCTGTGTGTTTTTCATTTAACATAATATCTGTTTTGTTTTAATGCAAAACAGTTCTAATATCTTCTTTGGATTATTATGGGTACAATGACACAATTTTCTACCACAAACGCCTGATAGTCTGTCAGCGATTATAATCTAAACTCACTCATCTCGATTATTCCAAAGTATGCCCAAATCACCGCGCCAGATACGGCAATCTCCAGTTTTCATTTATTTGATCTACTACCACAATAGGCCAACTATGGTTTATCATCTTCATTAAGAAAAGTAGAGTAAAGGACGACATTAAAACCAAAGGTTGTTTAACACAAATATAATCAGCATTAAAATATAATATTACATCATAACTATAAGTATAATATAATTATTTAACTACACCAATACAAACTTAAACAAAATACTACACCTATAAAAACCTAAAATAATTAAGAAATTAATCAAGTTGAAGCTTTGTCAGAAACTTCTGATGATGGACGAAGCTTGCCAGATCTTACGGTCTTCAGGATCTTTTGGATATTCTCGACGCTGTCACTCTTAGGGGGAAGTCGGTCGTAAGGTGTTGGCACATCTGTCAGATCCGAAGTGTCAGTATCAATGATCTCATCGCTAATGAGCAACATGCCCAAATTAAGCTTTAGACTTGTCACTCCATCTCTAAATAGCAAATAAATGTTTGCTTGATCCAAGATTTTTAGTGCGAACTGTTCATTTAGCTTCACGGCCTTCATCCTAATCTGGAAAGGCTTGAATTTCTGTAAAAGCTTGGTTGCTTTCTCTTTGACGAAGTTATCTAATTCTATTGCAAGCATTTCGGGGTGCGTACGTCTCTCATTAATGTTTGCATCATGGGCGAGATTAGATTTCGATACCATTTCGAGGTCATGGTCCCTTTGTTTCAATCTAGTGTTCACAAACACCTGCTGTAAGACTGGGGGATCGTTCAGAGTATGCCACTTCCACCTGCCTGGTGGACCAAGCTTCGAGTCTACTATCAAACCCTCCGATTGGTTGTATTTTAGTCTGTTGAATAAACAAATGTTATATTTATAGAGTGATATGAAAGAAACTCATTAATGTTTTATTATGTTACATGTAGAAAGATATACAAGTACTGTGGAAATGGTTTGAATCGATTCATATATACAATTCCATTGTGCGTCTGTTTATAATTCTTCTCCTAAACGGCTCGATCGATTTTGAGGATTTTTTTTATACTTATGGGTTCACCCAGATCGTTCTTAGCTATAGCTGGACCCGGTAGGTGGCTTTGTCGTCGACATCCAGAAAAGGATCCGCTTGTATAAGTTCATGTTACATCTTTGATAGAGCTAAACAGCAGTCTCATCAAACAATTAATTCTGGCACTCGCTAAAGGCCCTTTTTTTATAGTATATTATATTCTCGAAAGGGGGTTCACAGAAGCAGTCTAAGACGAACGCAGGAGATGAGAGAAGGAAACAATATTTATATTTTTTTGTTTTTATAAAACCGTTGCCCGGTTTTCGAATTTACCGTGAATCGTGGTTACTGTTTACAAACATACATCTCACATGAACATAGGACACTCCCTGACCCGAAACAATTATCGGCAGATGAAACAAACATTAGTTCCATGCTGGAATCAAACCTACAACCATTACGCCAACAGTGCCAACAAATTACATCAACGGGAACTAAACATTTCAAAAGAGATTGTACCTATATGTATGTGTGCCTTAAATTTGAGGTCACTGGGTTACCATGCCAACCAACCAGGAAGAAGCCACGCCTACTCCTCTTTCCTAACTACTTGTAACTCCGTATTTTGTACCGTCCTTGCATATACGTACGTTGAATGAAAAATAGAAAAGAGACACCAATAGCACCCAGCTCCGACATCAAAGTACGTCACAAATAAAAATAAAAGCAAGTTATCCTTGAAAATTTATAATGTGCGTGTGTGTTGTTATCATCTACCAAACTATTACAAATTAGGTGTTATCTCCATAAATTATTTTCCAAGCTAGTATTAAAATATTATTCTGTATAAGTACTGATATTCAGCCGCATCTGGTCGGACTGAGATGACACATATTGCTGGCATTTAAAAAATATATCCACCTGACGTTTCCATAGTGGTCATAGACTACACCATTTCCAAGGACGTCGAACAACGCTAGAACAGTGCGCGGTTTCAGTCTCCCATACTCCATTTCTTCACCAGAACTGTACACTACGTACCTCTGGCCTGTATTCAATTCTGAGACAAAAAATATAAATTAATAATAACAATAGGCATGGCTGTTCTCCTCGACATAGTCTGCGAGAATTTTGCATTTATTTATCTACACAAGACTACTAGTAGAACACAGACTACCTCTTTGTAAAATTTCATAGCAATCGGTTCAGTGGTTTAGTCGGGATTCGTGATCAGGTTACAAAAAGAGAAGAAGTTACTTTCGTATTTATATTAGTGTGGATGGATACATATAAAAGTTAGGTAGAGGATATTGTAAACCTACATATCAACGATGCCGTTATTAAATCCCATGTAATAGTTGTTGCTACATATAGGACACAGATACACTTCAACTCGAAACCGAAAATCTAAACCCAAATCGAACCCGCCTCACGGCGGTTAACGGCGGTTAACAGATTAATGCCCGTTAAGAACCTCGCGCAAATGCTTATATGTAGTACTAGTGTTCAAATAGAAAAGAGGAAGAAAATACGATTATCTGGCCCAAACAAAATGCAGCACATCACTGGCACTAAAAAGAAGTTTACATGATAAAACGTTACGCAAGCTACTTTGCATCAATGCGAGCGGCTCTACGACAATTTGACAGCTCTAGAATAAAAAATTGTCAAACCGCTATATTTATTCTTCTTATATACATTATCTGACGATTGAAAAATCGCCCCTGAATCTTAAATAGGCAAAAAACACATTTTAGAAGCTGCACAGACCTTCAGCATTATAGTAATCGAGGGCTATAGCGCCGTTGCGGTAATACCAATGTCCGCGGCCATTATCGTCAATATCTGCCAATTTATGTCCACTGTCGTAGAATAATTCCTTCTCCTGTTTATGCCGCTCAAACCAGTCATACTGTGGACTCGCTGGCTCCATTCTGTAGATATTCATCTGGACAGAGTATACATGGACTGGTTAAAAGAAGGACATTTACGGACATGATAATCTATAATACTATATAAAAATAAAACAAATGATTTCAAAAACACCGGACAATATTGTAGATATTATGTTAAGTGTGTAAAAATTCTTGCGCAAGCAACTGCATCTCTGAATAGACTTTGATTACGCAGGTGGTATGATCCGCAATTCATTCATATCTCAAACTTGGACTGGTAAATATCGCCGTGGTGGGGTGCAGTGCGGTCTTCTGAGAGTTCCCGAATCGCACCATTTGGTGTCGAAACGGACCACCGTGGTGAGTTTAGCCCACAGGAGTCTGGCAAACCCGGTTCTCACCACACTAATAAAAAAACCTGGTAAATATACCTATGTGTTTTAATTATGTATGGTATCTACAAAGCTTTCATTAAAGTTATTCATAAACGTATATATGCAAAATTAGATAAACATCAGCCACTAGAACAAGCCGGATTTCGCCCGTTTCTCCAAATCTTCAGATTCTTAACCAACTTATAGAAAAAATTACAGAATACAACAAGCCACTATATGTAGTCTTCGGAGATTATACTAAGGCCTTTGATAGTATCAAACGATCCGAAATATTTAGATCCCTTCAAAACCACGAACTTGAAAAACCCTACATAGACCTCCTAAAAAATATTTAAAAAATAGCCCCGCAAACGTCAAACTCAATAGCACAGGATCCCCTTTCAAAATTCTTAAAGGAGTAAAACAAGGTGATCCACTCTCTACCAAGTTATTTACGAGTACACTTGAAGAGATATTCAGAACACTGGTAGTCTCATGGGAGACCAAGGGTATAGAAGTTGGCAATAGAAGATTGACAAACCTTCGATTTGCCGACTGGTGTGGGACTCACGATGAACCGGTCAAAAACCAAAGTTATGACTAATGGCACGAAAGATAGGGTCAAGGTAGATGGGAAAGAGATACATTATGTTGATGAATACATCTACTTGGGCCAGTAAGTTTTTTCGAAAACAGGCAGGAGAGAGAAATCGGTCGCCGAATCGAAAACACCTGGAAAAGCTACTGATCCATGAAGACGCTCTTGAAGGGAGATCTCCCAATCTCCCGGAAACGCATGTGCCTCGACATATGTATCCTGCCCATCCTAACCTACGGTACCCAGACCTGGTCAATTGCCGACTCGCAAAAGTTCCGACTTGGCGTTTGTCAAAGAGCAATGGAGCGCAGCATTGTGTAAATAGAACGGACAAAATACGTAACACCACGCTGCGCTCTAAAACGGGCATAATAGACCTAGGCAATGAGGCTGCTAAGCTCAAATGGGATTGGGCGGGTCACGTCAGTCCGACCGGTGGGCAAAGGTCTCTACACAATGGGTGCCTAAAGATGGGCGACGCCGCCGAGCTCGGCCTAAAAAGAGGTGGAGCGATGGATGACCTAGACGCGTACCAGAGGAGCTGGTTCAAGGTGGCGCAGGATAGAGATGGGTGGAAGAATTTGGAGAGAACTTTGTCCAACAGAGGGACAATTTGGGTTAAATAAATAAAAAATGGTTCGACATAGTATATTTGGAATGCGAATCAAATACTGAAGACTCCTTCAATATAGTATCTCGTTTAACCAGCCAATTCTCTATAAATGACGATAGAAGATTTATAGCACACTTAGCATATATATAGGTATACTTTGGATTATGATACATTCGTGATTTGTTAGTGTGAAAGAGAAGTAAAATAATATACTATTTATTAAACATTACAAAATATACCCTTCGCATTATTTTCTTCGTTGGTAACTTTGTCCATCCTTTGTCTATGAATTCTTTATCAGATAATCTGTATCTGATTATACCGTCTGTCTCATCCTGAAAAAAGGTAACATTATTTATAGAATATTTTTAATCGTCATGTTAATATCACCCATTCTATTCTCAAGTCCATTTATGAACATAAACCGCTCTCAGAGATTATTACGTCGAAAGGATCATCACTCAAGAACCTTTTTCTCCAACAGTTGTCAGACCGCCGAGCAATGTGACCTGCCCAAAGGCAGTTCAACAACAAATCCTAAGAACTATGCCTTATTTTCAGTACATAACCAGGGAGATACATAATCAGCCGATAGCACCGGCGATACGTAGCGCAAAAAGCCAAATCGCTAAGACACTAAGCCAACAATGTTTTTATTCATCATATACTGTTTAAACTAGAAGCTAGAATGGTGGATTAAAAAGAGTATTTGATTTATTAATGACGAAAGTTTTGAATCCTTGTGCAATATAAAATTTTAGTTTTAACGTGTTAACGTTATTTATATCGTAGTTTTTATAATGTTTTCTGCATAATGCGTCAGTTAAACACAGTTTATAAAATAAAGGACTCAATTTTACAAATTATGATCTTACCCTACGGTCCACTTTTGGTTTTTTTGGTTTAGGAAATATATTTTCCATGGTAGATGGATGTTCAAAAAGCGGACGCTCTGGGAAATTTATCTGCGTCTTAAAAATGAGAGGTTCCACATGCGTATCCATTTCATCTTTATAATGGGGATCATACGGCACTATCGTATTTCCTCTGACCATAACCTTTGGAACACGAGTTTGTCCAGCATCACACACAGCAATAGATTCTGAAATTACGTCGTCCAATACCTGTTGTATCACAACATTATTTTCTACCGGCAAATATTTCAATTTCAAGTCTTCCAATTTCTTCTCCCTTTCTTTTGCTATTGGTCGTTCTTGGTGCAATTTATATTTATCTGGTTTGTCTTTGTTAGCTTGTGACATTTTCAGAAGTATATCATCTGACATTTTTGGTAAAAAAATTATTTTTTCCATGGACAATGATTTTCGTTTCACTGTACTTTGCAATTCCTTCAATGTTTTGTCTTTTTTCTTTTTATCTTCAGGAGAAAGATTCTCCTTTTCTTTTGTAGACAATTTCATTTTTTCTTTCGACGTTTCGCCCCTTGAATTTTCTTTTTTGGAACCCCTTTTTCCAGGTTTAGCTCCTCTTTTGACAATATCTTCCTCGGATTCAGATGCTTGTTTATCTTTGACATCACCATGCTTGGATCTGATACCCTTTTTACCTCTGGAAGCATTTTCTTCAAACTGGGATCCGTATTGAGCCAAATCACTCGTTTGTTTTTTACTTGCTTTAGATCCTGGACGTAACGCTTTACTTGATAATCCAGAATTCAATCTTTTACTTGTCTTTTTTGATATCATCTTTATTAGATCTTTAGATAAATCTTGTTTCACGTACTTGGTACTTTGAGAAATCGTTTTTAAATCGTCTTTAACCGGTCCCTGGACGGCTTTTTTATTTTGTTCTTTAGATAATCCTTGTGACATTGCTTTGCTTGTATCTTTAAGCGAACTCGGTATTAATTCGGTATTTTTTGAATCTGCTAATTTCTGGCCCAGTTGATTATTCGCATTTTTAAATAATGTTTGTGTCCTTTCTTTACTTCTAGTAGTAGAAGATCTTTTTTTCATGTCTTTGATTGCTTTATTTAAATCTTTAGGTGATGTTGGAGTTTTCCCTTTAATTATGTCTTTAGATAATCCTTGTGCTATATCTTTACTGTGTCCTTTACCTTTAGTTAAACCTTGTGTTACTTCTTCATGTGGTCTTGGACTAGCCTCTTTATCGAAACCTTTTGATTTATCTTGTGTAACTTCTTTACGTGCACTTTGACCAACTTCTTTATCCAGACCTTTTGATTTATCTTTTGGTACTTTTTTATGGGCACCTTGATCAACTCCTTTGTCCAGACCTTTTAATTCATCTTGTGTTACTTTTTTATGGGCGCCTTGATCATCTTTTTTGTCCAAACCTTTTGATTTATCTTGTGTTACTTTTTTATGGGCACTTTGATCATCTTTTTTGTCCAGACCTTTTGATTTATCTTGTGTTACTTTTTTATGGGCATCTTGATCAACTTCTCTATCCAGACCTTTTGATTTATCTTGTGTTACTTCTTTATGTTTACTTTGTCCAACTTCTTTGTCCAAATCTTTTAATTTACCACGTGTCATTTCTTTGCTTTGAGTTCTTGGTGAACCATGTTTTTTTTCTATGTTAAACCTTTTAGATGAACCTTGCTCTACTCCTTTGTGTATATCCTTAGGTAAACCTTGCGGTACTTCTTTATGTGAACCTGAGAAACTTTTTGAACTGTATTTACTTTGACTTTTAGGCGAACCCTGAGTTATTTCTTTACTTTGACTTATAGGTAATACTTGTTTTACTTCTTTGTGTAGGCTTTTAGCTAATCCGTCCTCCATATATTCAGGGACACTTTTAAATAATTTTAAAGCTTTATCCTTGTACCCACTTTTAGATAGTGCTTGCTCAACATCTTTATGAATACTTTTAGATAATATTTCCGACTGTTCTTTTGTCAAACCTTTAGATAATTCGTGGGTCAGTAATTCAGTTAAATCAACTAATAATTGTAAACAATCTCGATTTAGACCTGGAGATGACCCTTGACTCAGTACATCATTTAAATCTTTTATCAATTCATGTATTACTTCGTCGTTCAAATTCACAGATAAATCATGAGGTAGTGTGTTTCTTATTTCACTTAATTCTTTTATTAGTTTAACAATAATATCTGTAGATAATCCTTGATTGATTGCTGTATTTAGTGTTCCAACTAGCTGTTGTAATAACTCTTGATTAAGATTCAACTCCTGTGGTAAAGCTTTGCTTAGATCTAACAATCTTTTTATTAGTTTTTTGAATATATCTTGACTGAGTAATTTGCTAAAATCTGTAGATTTTCTTGTACCTAATCCTGAAGTTTCTCCTCCGTCAAAACGTCCCTCTTTTAAATATTTGCATAAGCACGTTTCCTTAGACGGCAATGGATAGAGACTATCTTCTGAATTATAATGTTTTTCGCCTTGAAAATTAATTTTAGCAAGTAATTCTTCAAGCATGTCTTTGCTTTCTGAAAGACTTTGAAGAGACGTCAATTGGTCTGGATCAAATTTAGGAAAAAAATCTATTTCTGGCTCTCGCATAGAAAGTGGTGCTTTAAGTTCTTTCAAAAATCTCTCTAATTCAGTATCTTTATATACTCTGTGCTGGCATATGATCTCTGAATCAAGTATGGCTTTTAACAAATGTTTTACTCTACAAAGCCATACCTTAAATCGTTGTTGCCTTTCTTCACACTGCTTCTGATGCATATCAATGAATTTATTAACTATAAAATCGCACCTTTTGCATGTTTTGTTCTGGTTCACTCGTTTGCAATGCTCGCAAACTCCTATAACTTCATTTTCCTTAATAGCTCTTATTTCGTCCAGCAGACTACGAACTTTTTGTACAATTGTTTTACATTGCCCACATTTTGTTTTGAATTGATCTGTGAAATATATTTTTATTAATGTAAATAATACATTGGGCGAAATAACAAACGAGACCAAGCAGGCGGTCGACTAACTACATATAAAAATATATGAACAAAGAACAAAGCATGGTGCAAATAAAAATATATAGTCACCATTTTGACCTAAAAATGTTTCGTAGGTCATATACATTACAGTTCTGTTCGATAACTGTAATATTCCCTATGATTCTAGTTATGATCGTAAATCGCCTTTACTATATTGAAAAGTGCTAGTTACGTCATACTTTCGACCTACTTTACCGGAAACCTTATGGTATAACTAATATACTATGTATACCATAAATAATATTTTTACTTACGGAGCTCACTGATGTACTCGGGCCTTTTAAGATGCTTAGTGCTAGTATTGTGGAGTATAAAAGAATCGTCATGTTTCGAAGAGCCCGCTTTCTTCTGAAACTATATAAAATATTTATAGCATCATAGTACCACTTGTGTTGCCCGAACAGTTACATTCTGTCGGTGAACCGCATCCATATTACGCTATTAAGTTTCATCTAATAGAAGACAAGCCACCAACCGGGCGGGGGCGTTACATACTCTACTGCTACTGAGAATTTTTCTGATAAAATAAAAACACTTAACACGTTGCCTAACCCATAAATCGATTCTAGAACCTTACGCTCAGCCACGCTTGCGACCGCTAGTCCAAGGAGGCAATCAATACAGTAAAATAGGTAGGTATTAAATATTACTATTACTGGGCACAGTCTCTACTCAAAATAAGGATAGCTATGCACGCCTTAGCCCATACGCTGGCCCCGGTGCGGCTTGGCAGACCATACACACCGTCAAGCCCTCTCAGGTGTAGAGAAGATTTTTCACGGTGATTTTCCTTCACCGTTAACTCAAGTACCTATAATCAAATTCTTCCAAAAAATATGAGTGCGTGCTGTGTTCGAACAGGTGAGTTCCTGCATGGTAAGCAAGCGTCCAACCGCAAGGCTAACACTAATATCACTCCCCTTTAAAAAATCAATATGAGCAATAAATATATTTGCGATCATTTTTGAGATTATTGATGGTCGTAAGCGCGACTGCTGAGCGTGAAATCCTGGGTTCCATTCTCGGGTCGGGCAATGTGTTATTGGGTTTTTCTGTGTGAAAATTCTCAATAGCAGCACGGAGTCTGGAACTGTGCCCGGTAGATGTCAATAGGCTCGCCCCCTATTAAATGGGAAACAATAACAGCAACTGCGAAATGTGGGTGTACAATAGTACACCTCTGCCTAACCCTTATGGGAATACAGGCGTGATGCTATGTTATGTTTTTGAGATTATATCTCTTTAGTTCATTCATTGGGTTAAAGTTGGCACTTCGTTGTAATATGGTTTCGTAATTTATGGTGATCAATACTATAACCACAGATATTTCCTCGTTTCATAAGACCGTGAGAATATAATTGATAACCAATGAAAACTCAATGACTACGTAACTCTAATGTACTTTGATGGTTGAAGGCACCCCAAACGTGGAATATTTTGTTGCATCATAAAGTTAAGAATTAATTGTAATTTAGATAAGAATTAAAACATAATTGTAATTTATGAATCCACAGTTGAACACAGTCAAACAAACAATATATTTAATATTGTATCTACTTTGCATCAATTGACGTGTTAGGGGGCCTCTAACTGTATACTCACTGTTAAACCAAAACATGGATCATTTCGTTGCAGCATAAAATGTTTTGCGTGTTTTGTGTTATGCGTACATAATCATTCAGAGACAAGTTTCAGCTTGTAAGTATATTATTAAAAGTATACCTATCTGAAATTCAGGATGAAGACTGAGTAAAACGACGATTCATTCATACATTTATTTGACATCAAATGATTACATGTTTCTCTTATTAACTAGCTGATGTACGCGGCTTCGCTCGCATGGTACGTCGATAGTAAACTATTCTACATGTTGGTCCAGAACATGATCCAACTATGTGCCAAATTTCATCACGGCTTGTACATGATTCGGTAAAACATTCAAATATCAAAACGTCTTCACATATTTAATATTAATAGTAAACACATGAGACTAAAAAAGTCGCCAAGTGTGCACTAATATATGCCTCAAATATATGTGTAAAAAATTGGGTATCCACCTGTGAAGACCATAATTTATAATGTGGTCCACATTAGGTACCCTGTTGCTAAATGGTTATCTCAAATATAATTTATTTTTAAGTAGGATTAATGTCCTGCCTAATAATAAAATATATGAGGCTTGAAATTATTTTATTAATCTAACCCTATAACCTATCATTACACATTCCCTTCAGTACTAACTACTGATTGAAATTCAATTCAGATTGAGACACCAATCAAGGATTCTAGTAGTAAGGTTTATGTAGCCATACACTAGAATAAATACAATATTATAATTATGATTAAATACGACACAAAACTACAGTCATTCAAAGTCTTTGAATACTAGCTGAAACAACATGCGTAGTAATTGCAAATACATTTCATTTCAAGATGACATCACAATCGCTCCCTTTTTATAATTTACTGCTGAAACAATCTTTTTAACTACTATAACTCTAGGTTTCCATTCGACTTATAAATAGTTCAGACTTTCAGAGTTTAAAATTAAATAAAAGAGTTTTACTCATAAACAATATAAAAAATACATAATTTAAGTAGGTTTTTCTAACTTATAAGTAGGCAGGTACATTGATATAAATTTTAATACCCATAATTGACTTTCGAACTCGGTATCACAACGTCTTATTTTTAAATAAAAAATAATAAATTAACAAAGAAAACATAGCTCTTAGAACTCACTATCAAGAAATTTTACAAAACTCAGATAAAATTCATTCATTTTCTTTCCCGTGCTTAGTTGGTATAAGCGTAATTACATACATATAAAATGTATTTTAAAAATACAATTACGATAGGTCATACAAAGAAATGTTTACAACGTAATACCTATTATTGTACGTAAAAAATTACGACAGTCTTAAAAATTTACCCAAAATCCAATAATTCTACGACAGATATTCATCCTTTAATACAATATTTATGCTCTTGCAAACTCAGTTGCAAGGCAAACATAATACATACACATAGATAATTAAATCACGCGTCTAATTTTTTGAGAAATTTTGATGTTAGGTTTTTTGTATGCAAGGAATGTAAACTTACTTTGCATATAAAAATTCGTAAATCATTACGAATTGTGATTACTTTTCAGATTTTGCTTTTTTGGCCGGTGGCGGAGAAACTGAAGGTAGAACAGGCATTTCTGAAATAGGTGATTCTGGAACAGGCGCTTCTGGAACAGACGCTTCTGAAACAGGCGCTTCTGGAACAGGCGCTTCTGGAGCAGGCGCTTCTGGAGCAGGCGCTTCTGGAGCAGGCGCTTTTTGAACAGGTGCTTCTGGAACATGCGCTTCGGGAACAGGTGATTCTGGTTCCACTTCTATTATGATCCACTGGTCACCACTACCAGGACAATCGGGGTTCCCCGAACCCACTACTATAATAGCTTCGTTATCCATGTCGCCGAGTTTAGGCACAACAATATTCAAGGGCATCGCCTGATGGGACGGACCAACGGCAGCAACAGCGGAATCGGAATCGCTTGATTTCTCGGGGATCTCAACATTGTCAGTGCTTGGCACCAGGCCCAAAGAAAAGGACCGAGCGGACGAACCACCGACATTGTCACTCATTTCTAAAAGGATGTTTTGTTCTTCGCTGTCTTCCAAGACCTGAAGGGACAGATCGGTGACATCGGAATCTCTTGTTCCTTCGGGGGTCCCGTCGGTGCTGCTGCTGCTGCTATCCAAACTCCAAATGGGCATATCCTCCCCCAGACTAGGAGCATCAACGTATGGTATTCCATTGGAGGGCCATGGGTTCCCGTTGTTTACCAAGTTCGAAATATGTGAGGCCTGATGGGATGAACCGACAGCGTCGGGGCCAGTTATTTCCTCAGAGGTCTCTTCGTTCCCGATGCCGTCTACGTTATCAGCCAAGGCTTCGACAAATGGAGCAGCGACACCGGGATCAGCTATTATCTCAGGGGTAGAAACATCCTTGGATCCCTCCATTATCGGCTTTTTATTTGGACGTTGCATTTCACTTTATTTTTGCGATTATAAAAACGATTTTTATGAAATTTGACTCAAAAACAAACAAGAACTTACATCAATCAAAACAAAGTTCAACGCCCTTTTAGGTTAACAGCCGAGCGCTCGGGCGGGCGGAACACTTTCGACTGCATTACTAAAGGTTGGGATGCGTCGAGTGACATACTTGTATGTATAATCTTACCCATTTTTTGTTCGTCCGACTCTACGCATCAAAATAACAATCATGAAGTTGATGAGGGTTGATTTGTAATGAAACTGCTTGACTTAATGTAAAGAAAAGTTGGAAAAAATAAATATTATTACTATATTATATTATCTACCTGCTCATCTTTTTTTGTGTGAAGATAAATGACAAGTCCGGAATATTGAAGATCAACCACTTTTTTGAAGTCTCCCGCACAAGGAGCTTTGCAGTTTTGGCAACATCTGAAGAAATTATAATAAATGTATTACATATAACATACCGAAATCCCACCAGCGAGGGGTAACCTTTCTTTAATGGGATAGTAAAAAAGTAAAAAGACGTAATTTAACAACATAGCAACAGTATACGCTATTTTTTATTATAATAAAATTGGTGTTCTTGGTCATTTACTTAATAATCTTACCGAGCTTTTTCTTCCATATTAATTTTCCCATTGTATCATCTTGATAGTGACAGAATAAAACAGTAACTCTGTCAATAACATATCATGTGACATAAAAAAATTAAAATTATACGTGCTATTATATAAAGACGTTCAAAATATTAAAACTTATATTTTAATCGATCTAGTTGGTTGATGATGATGATATGTATTAACTGAATAAAGTAATTAACAAAAAAGTTAAATTCGACGATTGTTTATATTCTTATTTATTAAAATTTCCCGCCATATTCGGAAATGAACGACTTCCGGCCGATTTATGATACTGAACGAAGTCAATAGTGTTGCCATTCATCATCAGTCATATTTATAATAAGTATATTATTATCCTTTATTCATATTACTTACATATATATTTTTAAATTTATAAATATAAATAACACAAATAAAAATACATTTATAAATATTAAAAAAATAGGGACCAACCGGCATCGGGAACAGGGTCCAAGCTACCGGTAGTTAGGGCTCCAGAGACAGAAACCTCCTCACAATACGTGCCGTATCAAGGAGTACCGCTTTCTGAATCAGTCCCTTGACCCAGCGCCCAACGAGAGCCTCTTGGGATGTTGGTCGAGGCTCTTGGCCATCAGGCCATTGGCCGTCACAACGATAGCCGAATCGACATTCCACATGCAGACAACCTCGTGCGCCAAGTCGAGATACTTCATTTGTTTCTCTTTTTCAGCTTTCAGGAGATTCTCGTCATGCGGAATGGTGATATCGATTATCATCGTGCGGTGCGCTAATCGATCTATCACCACTATATCAGGCTTATTGGCTACAATAGTCCTATCGAGTCGGGCACATCCTTGTAGTGCGGTACCTCAAGATCCGCAATATCCGTTTGTACTGTATAGCAAGTTGCTGGTGGATGATCTTGGCCACTTGGTTATGTGTTACTTACACATAACCAAGTGGCCAAGATCATCCACCACCACCACTCGCCGTTACCCAAACGAGAACAGCCAGATATGATATGTCTGATAGACCTCTAGACTCACCTGGATGGTGACATGCCCGACATGTATCCGTCTTTCATGATATATCTCCGGTAGTTATTCGTCAAGATAACTTCGTCCGTAATGGCACAGACAAACCCTTCGGTTTCCCCAAAGATATCACCGAAGCGTAGCCAAGATACGGACGCTATGAAGTCTGCATCGGGCCGATGAAGAGCTCGGTAAAAGCGTACGTGTAGCTCCTTGTCTTGCCATACCTCCTTGCGATCATTGGTAGTTAGTACCACAGGTTTGTGCCAGCTCTCGTTAGCCAACGACAGCGGGGTGAGTCCTTTGTCCACTGCGACCACATCTCGATGCATACACACGCTTTTATGGAAATATTCCCTGAGATTGCACACCTCACGGTTGTGGCGCGTCTTAGCATTTAAAAAGCCTCGTCCTCCACATTTCCGTGGGATGTACAATCTCATCACCGACGATCGTGAGTGATGCATCCGATCTGCGGTCAGCAGTGTCCGGACTCTCCTATCCAGGGCATCTAGTTCAGTCTGAGTCCACTTGAGTATGCCAAAGGAGTACATCAGGATTGACATGACCCAATCATTAAAGGCGCAAATCTTATTGCCACCTGATAAGGAACTTTTAAGAACCTTATTCAAGCGTGTGAAGAATAGAAAACTACCTTTGTAAATATATTTTATTAGTTATAACAATAATATTTGACAAATACTAACTATTCCATACTAATAGAGCTGGTTATCTTTTATTTTCCTTTGCAGTTTTGCAATATTTAACATGTTTCAATTCCGATGGAGAAATGAGTAATATTAACTCTGACTTGCAGAGTTCTTCACCTTCAGTATCATCTGTAGGAGTATTCTCTACGTGTTTCGAGTTTGCATTTTACTAGAACTGCCTTTGCTTGAAAAACCCAAGTTTCATAATTTTCTTTTGTTAGGGCTTCAATTTTTGTATGAATTGCATTTACCATTTTGTTTCTGGGTTTTATATTAGAACCACGCTCTGCTACCATGTGAAGAATAGAAAACTACATTTGTAAATATATTTTATTAGTTATAACCATAATATTTGACAGACATCTTCTTCTTTTATTTTTCTAACTATTCGAGAACTATTCCATGCTAATAGAGTCGATTATTATCATACACGATCACTTTCCAAAGCCGCCAAAGAAACGCTCCTGTAACGATTGCTTCATATCAGCCACTTTGATGCCTAATCCTCCGACATACCCAGGTTTTTGTAAGTATCGCTTGCGGAGAGTGATTTCAGGTTTATAGAATCCGAGAGTTGTAGTCCCTCGGATTCCACAATCCCTCCTCGCTTTACATGCATGACTGCACATTTGTCCACACCGAATTCCATCCTGTTGGAGTTACTGATAGTTTCAGTTACCCTCAGTAGCTTCATCAGTTGCAATTTAGTAGGGGCAAACAGTTTTAAATCATCCATATAAAGCAAGTGCGATATCACCTGAACTACTGTCCTCAAAGGATAGCCCAGCCTCAAACCCTTCAGCAGTGTGCTCAAAGGGTTCAAAGTAGGGCATGCAGTTTCATATATTTCCAGTTTCGAAATTGGCTTCTGAAATCGGTCTTATAAACTTCGAAATTTCGAAATTTCGAAGTTGTGGGCAATCTTCATTAATGAAAATTCGATAATCAGATTATTACTTTTAATTTAATTGAAAATGTTAAAAAAGCTTAGCCTAGCGTAACAAAAATGAAACCAATAAGTTTTCCGCCGTATATTTCGTTCCCGCGTCGACCCAACGCGACAACGCAAATTGGTGAGAAAAATATCTAAGTGATGAAACATATTACATGTTGTATTGTATGTGTGGATCTAATAACATTTACACTGGCCTACAAAACTAAGTATCACACTTTTAAAATTGGAATAACTTTTTAAGTACAAAAGATATACTTTCGAAACAAAAAGGACTAAAAAAAGAGTTTAAGTTTGTATATAATAACTTCATAGTCGAGAACCTTCTTTTAAGAAATGGCTGAAAAAAGCTTTAAAAACAAAAATTATCCTTTTCGAATTACAATTTTACCATTCATTTTTTTTTGTTTATGATTTTGTTTTCAATTTTTTTCTTGATCGACGAGTCTTGTTACAAATGTTAAGTTAGACAACAGCACATAAATTTTATTTATCGTGCCTCTTTCACCTGAAGAATGTGCTAGGATCATGACTTTTCTGGAACTAGGCATCAGTCTGCGTCGTACTTCAAGAATGGTGAGTGTGACGTTACGAATGGTCCAGAAGGTGAAGCGAAGGTACGAAGAAACTGGAAACCATCTGAGGAGACCTTGTAATGGCAGACCCAGATGTACTAGTGCCCGACAAGACCGTAATATTGTTTCCACTGTGTTGAAAAATCGCCACCGTAATGCGGTTGAAGTCCAGCAACAGCTTCTTCAGACCCGAAGGGACTACATTAGTGACAGTACAGTGAGAAGAAGACTTGCTGAAGCAAATCTGAAACTCCGAAGACCAGCGTGTGGCCCCAAACTCGAGAGAGAGTACCGAGTAGCGAGACTGCGATACGCCCGTGAACACATACAGTGGGATGAAGGAGAGTGGTCAAGAATTTTGTTCACAGATAAGTCTCGATTCCCACTTTACACTTCTGATGGAAGGCGAAGTATCTACAGGCGACCTGGTGAGCGATACTTCAAGACTGCTTCTCAGAAAGAGTCCAGTACGGTGGAGACAGTGTACATGTATGGGCTGACATATCTTCAGAAGGTCGCACAGAGTTAGTGGCCATAGAAAATGGCACTCTGACTGGGGAAAGACATGCTCAAGAGATTCTCAATGAGTATGCAGGGCCATATTTAGCAAATATGGGTGAAGGATAGATGCTGATGCATGATAATGCCCGGCCACACATGGCTCAGGTCTTGCAAGAGTATTCAGGAGGTAGGTATCAGCGTGAAGGCTTGGCCATCAAGAAGTCCTGATGTCAACCTGATTGAGCACGCCTAGGATGAGCTAGGGAGGCTAGTCAGAAGCCGCAGACCACCACCTTCAGGGCACTAAAACAGGCCCTGATTGAAGAATGGGAGAATATTCCCCAACATCGGCTCCGAAATCTCATGTTCAGTATGTCACGAAGCTGTAGTGTAGTAGTAATTAAATAACATACGTATAAATGTGTTATTGAGTTTTTTGACACTAAGCTAAAATGGCAATTTTTTTAGTTTTATCTTTTTTTAAAGTTAAAAATGTTACTAATGTATAGTTTACTAGTTTCAAAGAAAGCTGATAAAATTAGCTATAAAACGTTTATTTTTATTTTAAATCTAACTTCTATAGTTTAGAAAAAAAAAAAAGTAGTATTTAGTTTTGCAAGCCGGTGTAGTTATATTATCTTCTTCTATCTTATAAGGATCTTTTTGATTTCTGTCTAAACTATTATTATAAAAAGAAAAGATTAGATTTTTTGTATGTTTGTTTGTAATGGATAAACTGAAAAATCAATAAACCGAGTTTAAAAATTCTTTCACCTATAGAAACGTACATTATCAATCAGAGATATAAAAAAAATAAAATCTCCGAAAATTGCAATAATTTAACCCAAGGGTAATATTATATGTATTATCTGTGCCCAAGGTATCATAAATTAGCTTATAAGTCATTATTTGTGAGGATGTATGTTTGATAATCTTTCAAACAAAAATAAACAAATTTAAAATTAATTATTTCGAAATTTCGAAACTAGGGGTTTCAATTTCGAAATTAAATAACATGCAAATATGGTCCGAAATTTCGAATTTATGAAATTTCGAAATTTCGAAATGCATGCCCTAGTTCAAAGCCAAACAAAACCAGAGTGGACTTAAGCTGTCAACCTGAAATATTCCCCGCTCGATTTTAAGGGGCTCGTCGTTCCCTTCATTCTGTCGACACTCTGGATAGCGAAGAACAGTTCTCCATTGCCCCATATATGACGCAAGAAAGGTGCGTAGGTATATATATTTTATACAACACCAGGTGTAAAATTATAAATGTGGTAAATGGTGGTAAATGTACGTGGTGTTGTATATTTATTTTATACAACACCAGCACCCTCATGAGCCATGTATGAGGGACCGACAGATTCTTTCGAGATCTTCGAACCTGTTGGCTAATAACCATTTCGATAACGAGATCAAAAATCTAACACAATTCTTACTCCTGGGAAAAGTGAAAACATGTTACACTTAAACCCCTTTTAATGTTTTCAATTCAAAGGGACATTGAAATACATAAATGATGATGATTAAGGCTTAAAAACATTTAGGTATTTTTCCTACTAATATTTAAAATGTAGACCTCTAAACAAAACAAATAGGGCAGCTCGATTCAGATAAATATTATATGCAAGAGATGGCGGGACAAACTGGACTGGAAAAGACTGGTCATCTTTGGCACGAAATACGGCAACTCAAAGTTATTATTTTGACTTTTGATAATTATGGTCATTAGCTACACAAAATCATGAACATCGGAAATAAATCACTAATATTGGAGATCCTATCGGTATTAACACTGCGAACATATTTTTCTTTTAGTTCAAATAACAGATAATCTAATTTAATCAGTAACAAGCTAGAAATATACTAATAAAAGTACAAACTGTTAAAAACGGGGAGGGTAAGAAATCATAGGGCATCGTAAAATTCGTCCACATCGCTGTCAACGGGAAAAGTACCCAGAACGCTGGCGGCATTGCCACGTTGTATTGCAATGCTGATTCTCTGACCGAAGTAGAGGCCACTTGTCACTTGAAGAGTCGACTAACCGTTTGCTGATTTCACGGAAAATCCGATGAGCATCCGGATCCCACGGCCCTAGTGTTTCAACCCCAAACGGCTCGAACATATAATTTCCGATGAGGTTGTTGTATTTACGCCGTTTGAGGTTTTCTGCTCCTGCAGCAGCCGCCCCAGCACAACCCGTCGTACTTAGAAGGTGGGATGGCGCAAGGGTGTCGACACATGTCGCATCCCACACCCAAGGCCTATCCAACTTCCAAGGCAAGACGTTGAGTGTCGGTAATGCCTGTAGCCAAAGGCCCGATTCCCACTCACCCACAACCAGCAGGTAGGCACGCTCAGCAGTATTGGTTGACGTATTTATGAGGTTATTCCGTACCAATCTGCAGAGCGGCTCATCCCACTGTCTTTGGGAATGTGGGTTCTCGGTTCGAATCGGTATTAACTGATTTTCTATTTGGCAACTCTTTAAACGAATGACTTCAGTTAATGAACGACATCCGGTAAGAAATCAGAGTAATGTCATTGTCATGTCAATAATGTCAAACATTATTGACATTACTGGAATATGTCAAGACCTCAATTAAATCAAGTTGACTTGAAACGAGCGTTTTGTAATTTATTGAAAATTGTGTTAAAATTGTTAATTTTATTGACACAATGCCTTTGCAACGGATCGTGGCTCTGTCTAACTTAATGCTCCAAACAAATCGCTCCAGTTTATTATCGTGTACGAAGTATCAACAGATTACGACGTACAAGTGAGTATTCTCAACAAATACGCATTACGGAATCGTAAACAACAAGTTTTGAAGCCAAGAGCGCTTTATTTTTAACCTTTCTGTATTAAAACAGAATCTATAAGTAGGTCATTGAATATTGAGTGGCAAAATAGTGAATTATTTTACAATCACGGCTATAAATGTTGGGCTTATAACCAGCCAGCACGACCTGAACCAAGGATTTCTGTTACGCTGTGAATATGCCATACATTTTTCTGTATGGCATCGGTCTAAAATCAGACCCTTTGTTGTTAGAATATTTAATACCGTCAATTTGAAAATCTTACATGCTTACACTTTTTGACGGTAACACGTGAATGGGCCATTGTAGCTAATATTTTTGAATTACAAGTCCGAAATCTTTGGAATTTCATATCTCTGAATGTTACATTAAATGATGTGCACAATTTGTGCCAATACTGATGTTTGCTTTTGATGCTCATTTGCCATTGTATCTTTTTTATATTTGCTTTTTTGTTAGCCTGTCACACTGCAGCTGGGCAAAAGCCTTAACATTCTATATGAAATATTAAATTATATATCTTATTTACAGATGTCTAACGATAAACAGATTAAAACACACAAAAGTACTGAAAAGTGAAAAAGAAAAGCTGCGGACGTATGTAATTCAGCGATATATAAACTACGTAAAAAGCTACACAAAAGTACTAGAAAACAGATTCCCTACTGCCGTTAAGATGTACAGAGTCTTCAGTGTAGGAATCAAAGATTTCCTCAGGGATCTGAAAACATATATATCTTTAAGAATAAAACTAACCAGGGATCGTGGTTTTGGAAAAATGAGCAGACAAGAGATTGAGTTGTACCAGAAAATGCCATCAGATATGTGGAGAATAGCACCAGTTCTGATATTATCTGCAATACCGTTTGGAAATTATATAATTTTTCCTTTAGCGTAAGTATTATAATGTACATGTATATTAAAAGCATAAGTAATAATTATGTACTATAGCAAAACACGACACTATGGTATTGTGCATAACATTAACAATTTTTGAACTACATATCACTTAAATTGAAATCAGTGATGGTCTGAGATTGTAGGGGTCATGACCCCCCCACCAAAATCATACAAGTCAAATTGACAAACATCCCAAAAATAAGCAATTCATGTAAATTAGTAATAAATTATTAAGTTCCTGCTAAAAACATCTAAATAATGAAATTAGAAATATAATACTAACTTTATAATGATATAATATTTAGCTTATACTCAATTTTGAAAATTAAATCTGTGGCAGCCATGCCATTTAAGAAGATTTTTTGAAAGATTAAAACTGAATACTTATAAATTTTGAACATTTGATTACACAAAATGAGAAAGAAAATTTGCATTTCCAGATTCTTGAAACCAAGGAAGCTACTTTGTTCCCATTTTTGGTCAATACAACAAAAAGTGGAATTTTCGACGCTGGATTTGATAGAACGCTTGAAAAACAACAAGCCAGTATTTAGAGCTTTACAAGCAAAACTGTACTTAGTACCAACTGGTGAAGTAAGGAACAAGTGGAACAAAATTATAGGTTTACTTGGGTCTGGAGTTCATCCAACCCCAGAAGATATCATAGCATGCAAAGATTTGTTTGTTAATGACCCTTATCGGTTAAGCAATTTAACCTATGCCCATGCGGTAAGTTTTTACTATAGAAACAAATGTAGTAGCTTGTGTTATTGTTTAAATTAACTTTGTTTCTGCCACTTCATCCAATTCTTGTTTTCTGTCATGTCTTGCCTAATCTTTAACCATGCATTGTACCTAATTAGTAAATAGATAGATGATAGATATATGTAACTTATTTATCTGTATTATTGACTTCTGCAACTATTTACTTAATAAACTGTTTCATTGGTCCATTAACCACAAGCATGGTTGCTGAGCGTAAGTTCCTGGGTTCGATCCTCAGGTTGGGCAAAGTAGTATTGGGTTTTTGTGTTAGATTACTACTTGCAGCCAAGAATTTAGATTTTTTTTTTACTAGATAGTAGTAGGCTAGAGAAAGGTGTACTGTTGTGAAACTGAATTTAACAGCATTAATAAACTGCCATCTTCCATGTTTTGTATTGTGTTGTATCATATTTGAAACATTCTAATGCTGCTCGCGTCAATATTGCAATAGCTGCCTTTTTTACTGCAACTTGATAATTATTTATATTACAAAACACGTCACAACATCACATCACAAATGTTTTGAGTTCCTATTTATTAAAACTGTGTGTATGTAGGTAGTTCTCACGAAATTCCGAAATAGAAGTCCTTTCAGTAAAAAAAAATCTATTTAACATATAACGGTAACTATTATTTCCTTGCAATTAACATTACTGTAGCTAAGAGTGTCCGTTATAATTTCTTAACCAAATGTATAAATAAGACAAATACAAGCTATAAAACGTATCTAAGATCATTCCCTCACTATGTCCCAACCTCCAGATTAAGTTATATTTTTATCAATCAATATAATCAAACAAAATTGGTACAAATTTGACTAATTGACAAAAAATACAATGGATTTATGAAAATATTTTAAATTTGGATTATAAAGTAAAGGAAGTATAAAAATAAATAAAAAATACCCGTGTCCCTTAAAAAAAAAACATTCCCTCACACCTTTACTGACAGTCGATTTTTATAGGCATTTTTAATCAAACACGACCGCTACCATTCGTTTTTGATAGTTGGTGGTACTGTCATTTTATTAATATGGCGAATTAATCGTACGCATTTAAGAGTTTCTGTCTTAAAAAGGTTTAATTCATATTTTTTGAAGATTACATTTGTGACAATCAATCCCTCACATCCTAGAAGAACAAAGAGAATTACGTAAAAATAATATTAATTACGCAATCAAGTAGGCTTTTGGGAGTAGTCAATAACACAAAGAAAAATTAAAATTAAGGTTACGTCGCAAGGTTTTTGTTTTGGATAAGCTTTATTTCGTCATTCCCTCATTTATTTCTTATTTAAACGTGTAGTGAGGGAATAATTTTTTATAAGGGAATGATTTTTGACTGGGGCAGCTTGCCTATTTTTTATTGTTTGCTTTAGCTAGCCCTTGAATTTGCCGCTGCCATCTTGTTGTAGGGCCAAATAATGCTGAGAAAAAAGAATATAAGCGAAGAATAAAGGAAGAAGGGATGTGTTATATATTCTCTTAATCTCTCCTCATAATTCTCAGAAAACACGTTTATTTTGGGGACCACTATATAATTAAAATGTAGTAACATAAGTACTTCAAAAATCATGGAAAATAAATACAAATTAATTTAATTTTTTTTTATTCATTTTTGAAAACCGGGTTTCGTAATTTCGTGAGAACTACCCATGTACTGTGCGTAAAACAGCAATTTAAAAAGTGTTCGTGTATATTGATCCATGTTCTGCTAGCTTCGTTGATGATTTTGCTTCATTGATGGCTTAGCGGCTAAGCGTTTAGCTTGCTGCGCTGCCTATCGCGGGTTTAATTCCCGCTCGAAACTAGATCTGAATTTAGGCAGGTGGCATTCATGTTCGCAAAACTGTACAAGAGAAATATGCAGCAATAAAATATAATACAAGAATTTCTTTAATACAGTGTAAAACGATAAAAAAATCCTAGAAAAAGCTATATCACATAGGATTCGCTCATACCGTAGTGGAAAGATCATACAGTCAGCAATGTTGGTAGCGAGAATAACTGCCCAGTGTGTGCCAGTCGATCTCACATCATCGCTCGCGACGACTCTTTTCTTGCATAGACTATAATTATCAACATTACCAACATCAAAGTAGTCACACTCATTTTCTGGCAGTGTAATCAAACCTACTGTATTGGGGGAACTATTTTCCTGCATGTGACTTTATCGCGACCTCATCATGTTTACTCAGACAGCATCAAACAAGCGAAATCTATAATTATTATTAACTCACATTCCAGGGTTATCTACTGAAAATGCATGGATTAAGAAGAACAATATTTAGGAAAAACAAGTTAAAGTACCGAGCGTTTATACTCCTCGAGATGGATAAAGCTATCCTTAGGGAAGGTGGGGTAGATGCCCTTACCATGGAAACGTTAAGAAACGCATGCCTAATAAGGGGGTTGAATGGCAGTCATCTAACAAACCTAGAAATGAAGAACTGGCTTCGCAATTGGCTTCAAATATCCCAATGTGTCGACAAAACATCATACTCACTATTGTTACACACTCCAATACTTTTGGCGTACAATCATCCACAGAATTGGGTGCTTATATATTAGGCTGTTTATACCTGTAAATTGTGAAAGTGTTTTATTATTAATATATGTGCAATTCGGTGATGTTCTAACTCTGTGACAAAAAATATATATTTTCACCTGATTTTTCAATGGTTAGATAAAAATTTCATTTCATTTCATTTGAAATTGAAACAGTTTCCATATTGAATTTTCGGAAGAATTAGTCATCTGGGTTTTATCCAGCTATTGAAATATCGGCCCTAGATGTTGTTGCCAAGATTCCTTAGAGTGGCTATAGAGTACTTTGCCATTTCAAATCAGGGATGTAGTGCCAATAAAACTGAGCTTAGAAATATTTAGAACTGTCTCATTTGTCTAGTAGTCACGAACTGCTGAGCGAGAAGTCTTGGGTTAAATTTCTAGATTTTTAATAATAAATGCACAGAACATTTAATACAAAAAAACTAGAAATTCAAAAAGTTGGGAATTGTACCCAGCAGATGGCGCTAAGCTCGCTCTCTATTATATGAGATCTTGTAATAATTGTATAGCAGTACACCTTTGCTAAACGTACGGGGAGTACAGTTAATGCTATGCAAAGATTTTTTTTAGTACGCCTCTCTAGTATCTTGTGTGATGTTTATCTTAAAATTGTTCATTCGACTCCAATTTTGAGAGCTTCCCTCTGTTGTAAATCTTAATAACAATACGAGTAACTAGCAATAACTTAATGTGCCTGTTACATACATGTTCATATCAATGTACAAATCTGTGAAATAACTAACTTCTCGTATAGTTAAAACAGACAACACCGTACGTCATTTAATACGGAATTGTAGATAAAAAAATACACATTTTGTAAATTTAGTTTAACGATATAACTTGATAATATGTAAGGCCTTATTTGGTGCTTTTATCGGGTATGATGCTTAAAACATATATCTAATACATACTTTCGCCTTTATTTTTAGAGAAATTCTTCTGCTTCTATACTAATATAAAACTCTTAAAATTGTATTCTTATGTAAAGTCAGTCATAACCACAAATAATTTAAAATTCGGTGAACCGATCTTGATTCAGTTTTATTAATAAATATTTACCTATCATCACGCTACCCCTCATAAGATTTTAATCATTTTCACGAGCATTCGAAATCTGCGCAGAAAAAGTCGCTTCCTGTTACACTGGCAGGTAAATGTAATGATGCCCAAAAGCCTGAAATATAGCACAAAATGTGAATATAAAACCAGCACTATTTTAATAGGTACCTTCTGAGTGATTGCACTTGGTGCGACACTCATAGTTAGCTAATTTAGGAAAATATGTAAATAAAAAATAAACTACTGCTGATAACACATTAGCAATATTTAGTTCCTAAACAAAGTACACAGTACATACAGGCCTTATTCCCCATGACAGCTTAACACAACACAGTTAAACCCTGCTGGGAGACAATTCTCGCACGATTCATCATCATGAGATACATCTTTACTTTAAACATTTGTAATTCATCTAGTGTGTAGTAATGAGATTTTAGTATTGTCGAAGCGCACGAGAATTGACTCCTGATAAAATGCAGTACAAATCCACTTTATTGCAAATGAAAATTTGGTACAGTATATATTGATAAATGTACAAATTGAAGATGTTATTGCTACTCGGCGATCCCTTCCACACAACCATAATTATAAAGATCTGATCTGCGTCACATCCATATACAGTATTAGAATGAATTGTTACCATAATAAATCAACTAATTGAATTTAACCGTGGCTGTCAGAGAATAGAGCCCCTGTTATTTTAATAGTTTTTATCTGTTAGGTATTATTTGATTGATGTGCACTAACAGTATTATTTTGTCTCTATAAGAGAAATGAGGAAAAAATATGTCAACAATTTCTTAATTGTTATAAAAAAATGTTTGGCTGTTTGTTTTTTTTTTTTTAACAAAGATTGGATTTTATTTTGTTATTGTTTTCTGTTATTGAATTAGTTGTGGATTGTATGTACTAGACATTTTCAATTGCAGTAGATTTAATATTAATAAGACAAGTATATTTTTTTATATTTTTCAACAATAACATAAAATGATGCGTTCAGTTGTCAGACAACTACAGTCTCAGAACAATAACTAAAGCATAGAAGGAGTGCTACTTAGCATAAGCGAATCAAAATATAGCCATGTATTTACTCATCCGAGTCCACCGGGACTTAGTGTTGTCAGAGCGACACTTAACAGACCGTAAAAATAAATGGTTGTATCACATTCTATGAAACTAGGGATGAGGGTGTGCAAAGACCATCGCTATCGATAAAATAAAAGTCATAGAATATAAATGGATATAATTTTATTTACAGATAAGTAAAGTTAATAATGAAAACATTCCCGAGCAAATGGAATAAATTATTAATGAATATTCCTTATAAATTATTACTATCCTTTAAATATTATTGTCTTAGTCAAGTAAGATCTGATTTTGTCAATATTTTTTGATAACTTTTTAGTTATGTAGTTAATTCTGTTTTTTAAATATGTTTGACTAATGCAATTTATGAATAAAGGTTTGTGATGGTCAACCATCGCATTTTCGAGAGAATAGTCATTTAAATTGGGAATTCAATAATATTGATGTTATTTTATCTATTTAGCATCGCCAACATATGTTTAGGTTGTCCGATATTTTTGGATCCAACTCGTACGTTGTATTCACGCAGTATTTGTTCAACAACTTTGCAAGTTTTTGTGGCATCTGCTGATGAATTTTGTAGACCGCCCCGATTTTTTTTTTTTTACAACTCTGTTGTGATTTTTTGGAGTCCAACCAACTTCGGGAGACACCGCAGCAATCCATGTTTCTTGTAAAATTTTGTGCGGGGAAACCTAAATGAAATACAAAATAGTAAATTAAGTAGTGAATTAATTAAACGTAAACTAACTTAACTCTAACACAAAAATAACACTGTCAATAGATTTATCGATCAATAAATTTACAACCCTATAATAATCTCTTAGGCAAACAATTAAATTGATAAATAGTTATGATTTCTATAGTGCATACTTATTTATTTTACTTCTTAAAAAAGATAATGTCTTGCTTTTCCTTATTTTATGTTTATTGAATAAAAATCTTGTCTGTAGAAAAGAAAATTTATGAATAAACATAAAAATACTACATACTTACTTGTGGAAGCTGATGTTTTCACTTTGATTTTCTTTATTCTATCTATACATGCGAGATTTACACTTTTTAACGACACAGGCCATAGCGAACACTCTTATTTACAAATGCAATCGTCTTTTAATCAAGGATTTATACGAATTCCTACAAAAATCATTTATCAAAACCATAGACTTAGAATTTCGCTTACGCTAACAAAGTAACAAACGCACCAGCGACCCAAACACTATACGACAAAATTCAAGATGTCGTCGTCGTTCGACAAGCCATCCTAATGGGCGGGTTATGTAATTTGGTAGCGTCAAAAAGCTACAAAGGCTACAGAATTGACAGATGGCCGTGTACGTTTTGCAGGTACTGTGACGGTTTCTATGCTTTAGTTATTGTTCTGAGACTACAGTATAACTATAATCGTTGCTTGGTGTCTATGATATGTGTAGTGTTGAGTCCATATTATATTATACAAGGTGGCAACGAGATTAAGACATAAGTTTCTTCACCGACAAATGAAAAATAGTGAAAAATTATACGAACACAACATTTATGAAATATGTTAATTTAATGTCCTGCAGCTCGTTGCCTGCCTGTGTAAAAATTTACAAATAGATTGTAAGTTTTTGCGTTTTGACAACTTTCACTAGCTGTCATCGCAATGATTCCGTCAAAATTAAAATCGCTCAGAAAATCAAAAAACCATTGCTGTAACAATATTCGATCAATCATTGGAGGCGGAATCGAGGCGAATCTGCGGCGTTATACTCCTTGACTGCCTATCGCCTAGTATTTATCAACTAATATACTTGTTAATTCTTTAAAAGTATAAACTTATAAATTTTGAATTCCACGACGGCAATTTTTTTTACTGAACCGCATTTTTAGCCTTTGCTATTTTTAAAACGATAGCAATGTGCATGCTATTGCGAACATATTATTGTGAATTGTATAGATATATTTTGAATAAATACTTGTTATTATATTTCTGTCATTTTAATTTTATTGTCTGGCATGTTATAAAACCTATATCACTGAACAAACAAAAAACTAGATATTATATTTTTAAATTTATAATGTCATTTTCAATTTGACAATATCCAAAGATTTAAAAAAATATAGAGATTACGTTGAAAATATTAAACAATATCATTCCGCATACTCATGTCTTTTAACTTCCATAAATATTTAACTGTCTGGGTAGTTTGCTTACTTCTAATGATACAAACTAAAAAACCGAGCGGTAAGCGGCAGCAGGCAGTCTGGCGTCTAGAATGCGAACTGGGTATAATCACTGACACCGACTGCCCAATAGACGGAGGGTGGTCGCCTTGGAGCCCCTGGTCTGCTTGTCAGGGATCCTGCGATGACGTAGGACATCGGCTTCGAACCAGGGAATGCATCAACCCACCACCTTCCCAAGATGGCGCACCTTGCGGTGGACCTGATGAACAATCTGATGTCTGTTTCCTCACAAACTGCACTGTCGTTGATTTCCGAAAACTTGTTAAAGGAGACTTCGCCAGGATGGAAGCCTTGCATCATTTAGAAGCCGTCCCAGCTCTCATGGAACGCTGCCTGCAAATGGAATGTCCCTTTGAGGCAATTGAAGCTGCCTTGGCCTTCGATAATACATGGCAACTGAATTCTGAATCTCTGTGGAATGCGTTACAATGTGTCAAGCGTAATCTGGGTTGTTCAGTGGCCGGTGAGTGGGGAGCGTGGGGCGCATGGTCTGCTTGCGGCGCGCGGTGCGGCCGAGGCTTGAGATGGAGACTACGACGTTGCGATACACCGGCGCCATCAGATGCACATCTTGCCTGCGCCGGTCCTCCTCTTCAAGCTGACATTTGTATCGGTGACCAGTGCGCCATTACGAGCCACGACTCCGGGGGAAGTTGGGGAGAGTGGAGCCAATGGTCGCCATGCTCAGAGAAATGTGGAGCAGGAGTCCGACGTCGGAGAAGAGTCTGTCATGAAACTGATACGCCGCCTGCTTCTGGAACGTGGGGAACACACTGTCGAGGACAACATGATCAGTTGGAAGTGTGTGAAAACAGTGTATGTTACCTAGACGGAGTATGGTCAGGATGGGGTAGTTGGGGACCGTGCTCACAAACATGCGGGGCAGGCAGAAGATCTAGAACGAGGACTTGCACCAGACCAATGCCTCAAGGAGGAGGTACGCCTTGCGTTGGCCCAAGAACTGAAGTCGGATCTTGCCATTTGTTCCCTTGTGAAGCTCTTTCTCACATGGTCGCCATTTTTCACGGGGAATCAGCGCTCCATTATAACTTCGACAATAAACGTGCAACACTTTATCATTTTTTTATGCGTTTTATGCCTTTGTCGCCTCACGGAACTTTGGTTCGTCGAGAAGCTGGTCAAAACTCATACATTCGACTCAGTTTACAAAAATGGCATGTTTGCCTAGACGCGTGTGGCTCTAGTCGATCTTGTTGTTTGCCAAGAAGCTGTTCACATACGAACGTAGAACCAGCAGCTTGGCACTCTGTACTCGTCACTGTTACCAGTGAAGCCGCAACATTAAGGCTGGACGATGCTTCTATAGGTTTAAGGAGCTCTTGGCCATGCGATCCTGATTTACCAGATGATAAAATGAAGATTTATGTCGGAGAAAAGCTACACGGACAAGTTCAGGAGCTAATTTTGAATTTCATTCCTTTGAACATGAATATAAATCGAAATCAAAGAGCCAGAAAAACTGATTTCTATCCAGTTGCAGCTTCAAACATTGAATACGAAAAAGCAATTACTGAGGAAGCATATTTGCCTATTCAAAATGAACAGTACTTGCGATTACCGTGCTTTGAGAATCAAGATGAATGGCGACTAGAACTAACTTTGAAAACCAATAAAGAAGCCGGAACAATTTTATTTCTGAAAAATGATAAGAGCAACAATTGGTTATACTTATATTTGCAGAATTTAAGGCTAAAAATGAAACTGGCGCTTGACAACTTTAGGTCTGAGAGTAGCAGCACAGCAGAGTGTTTGCCTGACCAGTGGGTTGACGTGACTCTTTCCAAAAAGCAGGAGACACATGCGATCGAAGCGACAATTAATGCTGGAGAACGACTACACGTACTGTTTGAGGAAGAGGTGGCCAGAAATAGACGTGAGTCGTACACCACAGATGGTATCAATGTTAAGTCTTCAACCAAATCGTCAAACAATACATATAAAACTGTAACTTCCGTAAAACCAATGATATTCGATTTGTGCACTGACGAATTCTACATCGGTGGAGTACCTAATATTATAAAAAAGAATGTAATCGAGGACTTCGCTGCTTTTTCGGGAGTTATAGCATCGATCAGACAAAACGGAGTTCTTTTAGATCTTCATGAATATAGTATTGAACGGTACAAAAACGATAAAGTACAGGTTTCGTCAAGAACTGCAAGCGTATCTGGATCTTATCACGAAACAGCTTGGGGCAAGTCAAACCGGCTGAACTTAACATGCCTTCATGCGAGAACTGCAAGGTCCCCGCATGAGGCCAGTTGGCTTTTCTTAGACACTGCCGTAACAGGAATTTTAAGGGATAAAACAGTGAGATCTATCGATGATGGCAGGGTTCTTAGGCTTGTAGCAACAGCTGACAATGATTTGAGAGGATTCTATACATGTCGTGCGCATAGTAACAGACGCACTCGGAATATCGTGACATACGGTGTTTTAGGAAAGATTCAATACAAATTGACTGGTCCTGATACAACTACAGCCATCGCTGTTGTTACTACTCTTATTTTAGTCTTGGGTACTCTAACCTGGCTTATTATCGAAGGTGTTCATGATATTCGTAACGGTTATGGTTTCTTTAGAGATGCGCATTTATCTCCCAAAGAAGAGGCCGAAGCGGTATGCAGGTACATCGATCAAAATATGAATTTAATTGGTTCAAAGAGCGCTGCTAAGGTAGCTAAAGCTCGAGCTAGGAGGAGAGGTAGACAACTGGCGAGTCGATATAGTTTCGCTGCTCAGGAACCACAAGGTCTGATGCAGGAGAGCCTGCAACCGGAGCAAAGTGAGAACACACCGAGCGAGCCCGAAGGGTTGCCGGCGTTGCCTGAAGTGAAAAGTTCTGCCGCTGAGCCATCTCATGACGTGTACAGACTTGAGCCGTGTTACGTAAGCTCTCCTCGTCACGGGTCAATATCGTCACCTAAAACCAGAGTGACGTCATCTTCGTCTTTCGAACTGGTTTCTCCGAGAATCCTTTGCTCTCAGTTGCTACTTACGAAACGCACCAGTTCCAAGGAAAGTGTAATATCTAAAAAGAAAGCAGCGCGTACCACTCTTACGACATCACTACGGAGGACTCGAGCTAGTCTCACGACTATCAAGTCTTCAGTTTGCGTGACCCCGTCACCCGCTCAAAAGATACTGCAAAAGTTCCAAAAGTTGAAAGGTGGTGATGTGTAATAGTTATATGAACTTACAATGAACTGGGTTGAAGGGACAAAATATTTTATCATCTAGTTCAGATAACTTAGTAACGATTATTGTTAGATAATATTAAGTACATACATATTTAAAGTAGATATATTGAAGACACGTTCACATGGCATTTCACTCAATGTAAAAACCTAATTCTCGAAATACAAAAGTGAAATAAAAAAGCAAAATTGTTGTTCGTCATAATTTATTTTAAATAAGTTCTGTGACATAATTAAAATATAAATAAATTCGGCTATGGCCATATTTGGCACTTACATTATTGATAACATAAAATTCGGCTGATAAAAATAAATGGCACCAAATATTTTGTAAAAATAAATACATTTTATGTTGGATAATTTACAAAACCATTTCATAAACAATCATTATAAATAGGAATATGTAAAAAGTATGTATTGGAAAATTATAATGATAATTAAAACTAATAATTTGTCTTTTTATGCTAAATTCACGCAAAAAATGCACAACAATGACACCCTATGAGTTATTGTGTGGTCATAAAATTTTAATTTGTACTAAATATTTAAGCCACTAGCTTCGTGCCCATGCGAAACTACTAAAAATATTCAACAATTATTTGCATAACATGTAAAACATAATACTTTCATATGTTTGCGACATTTTTTTAAATCACTATAGTCTATTTGCGAGAAGTTATGGTAAGGTCACTTCATAAACTTATATTTTAAGATTTGTATATTTCTTATAAGTTGGTAGTCTTGCACCAATTATTAAAGGACGGTTCTATCGCTGATCACCATACGCGTCGCACCAATGGGAACATCTTATTCGCTGTGTCAATGGTATTATTAGGTATAGTAATTTTGCGAGCAAGTTTCACTTAAGTCACTTGAACTAAACATGCGAATTCTACACAGGCGAATTGATTTTTTTATAAAAAACAACATGCATAGTAATACCGACGTTGACGACAGACTTTAAGCTGGTAAATAATATTAAGTTAGACGTTGCGGTCAGAAGCTACACCGAGCGCGCCTTTTCAATCCAACGTCGTTCAGAACCCTGGGGGTAAGATGATTCGTCACACGACTCTCCGGCCAGAGCGTTGTTACTTTTTACTATCCGAACAATCCAAAATCCATTATAAAACACACAAATTGTCTCGAAGCATTGAAGTGAATTGTCAATATCAATGAAAGAAACAAGTTTAATTTCATTGCATCTGTTTTTCATTGCTATTTGAGGCAGAGCGAATGCATTCCATCTCGAAAACATATTAAGCGAAAATTTCATGTCATGTCACAATGGACCGTGCGGGCCTCACCGGCAAGACTTTTAATTCTGTATCGACTAATTACTAAACTAATCACCACCTATTCTAAAATCTTGATGCAACATTTTTCGACAATGGTTTCGTCAAACGATACAAAGAAACTTCCCGTTAAGCTATAACAATCAACAGTGTCTTAAAATAATAACATATTTTATGCACAATAACACACTAAATACCAATGGAAACCTAGCAAGTTCAACAAGCGAAAATTCTACAGAAATATTTTGACTATTCCACTTATCAAAGCCAATTGCACCTTAGTGACTAGAATACATATTGATTTTCTTTTTGTATAAGCGACAAAATACTTAGAATTATTAGGAAAATTTATCTATAAGACTACTAAAGATAATAATTTATTATAGTAATATATAATATCAGATATTTTCGGAATATATTTTATAGGTGTTATCCACTGGTTCTGCAAGGCTGTTGAGGCACATGTGTGTATAGTCGACAAAGGAACTTAATCAGTTTGGATGATACCTCAGACCTAAAGCAAATTTTGCTAAAATCTATATTTTTATTCTGTCATGTGATGAAATCACAAGGAACCAAAGTTAATCTAAGTTTAATAAGCGAAAAAAGACCATATTGTTAAGCTAAGGTAAAGAAAATTCTTGGATACTACAATGTCTTGTTTTATCAAACGGAATGTAACAATATAGTTATATTTTTAAGCGTATTTGAAAGCGACAGCGATCTATCTTTGTCCACGTATTCTCAAAATTTTATACAATTATATAGTCAAAATATGTTTTCTTGCCTACCTACACAGTCTGCTCAACCAGTGAACAAATACTTTAACTAGCAATAGATTATAACATTTCGAGCTATATAAAATATATCTTAAATTAAAATATCATTTGATACACGCATTAAAATATAATTATATATCTACTATTGTTGCATATACTTTTAATAAGAGGTAATATAGAAGATTTGAATAACACTATAGTAATACAAATACGTGAGAAAATTTATAGGCAGTATTTGTGCTATTAGATAGACCTATGTAACCACCGGATACTCAAACGTAAAAGCAAACGCTGCGCTCAAACTGACGCGGATCCGCTCGCGTCGCGGAACCATGTCGATTGTTTCTATATAAATAACTCGATTACGACGATTATAGAGAAACCGCAGCGTTTGCGATACGCGGGCGGTTCTATTGCGAGTATCCACCTAAAAATAAACAAAGACAGCATACGTATTAACAGCTCCATAAAATTAAAATACGTTTGAGTATTCGCCGGTTATTCTAATAAAATATGTAGAGTACATAAGAATCTATTAAATTTTATAAAATAGAATAATTATCTAGTTAATCACTCATCGATTTTTCTCTTATACACACGACAATGTATTTTCAAAGCCTGCTGCCAATTTCTAATATAATATTGTCTGAGATAAATGTGACAATTCTCTCAAGAGTGACGATAAGTTGTCTTGTGAACGCTAAACCGACAAGCTTACGCGATTATATACAAGCTGATGTGTAACTATGTTATTATTTAAACCGTCTAAGATCAACTGACATTTGAAATTTTATAACAACCTCGCTAGTGTGGTTTTCGCATAGTCGCTACAACAGACATAAACTATGGAAGACAGATTTATTCATACCTGTTTATAAAAATATGTTACGAATACTATTGTTTGGTTGGAATGATCACGCGATCTCCGTACAAGTATCATTAATACGTCCAGTATAATGATGATGCCATCCATATTTCGGCCACATAGCTGAGAGCTTCGATATACTGTTCACTCTTGTGCTTTCATGCGACTACTATATGTTACTTTAGGTCTAAAACTCTGAGCACAGAGCGGAAACGGTATAGCATTGCCACGTGCGATTTACTGCAGCTGTGCAATGCTATGCTCTATTGCCTTGCTTTGTATAAACATTACCGCGCGCTGAGCGACAAATATCGGAAAGATCTGAAGGTCTCTAATGGCTGGTTCAGGTTTTTTTTTTTGTCTCGTGTTGAATACGAGCAACCAGATACTATTCATGTGAAATCGACCAATTTTTACACAATAAAAAAAATGAAAATTGGTTGCTCTTATCCGACACAAGACTTAATATAGATTCTTTATATTATTGCACAGCTAGAACTATTAAAAATGAATACAAATTACTAGTCCCTATGGAATTTCTTGTGTAAATGATCAATAAACATTATATTTTCTTTCTTTCTTTCCTTAATTTTAATATAAGTATACTTCTACGAACGAATTACTACTGTTTGACGTGTTGCATCTATTCGATGTGTAGGAATTTGTAATAAATGCTGCATTTACACAAACCTTAATAGTATACAACGATTATACGTTCATACGCTATTGGCGAGGTCATAATATTGCTCATCGGTAATCTTATTCGTTAACTAAGGTAAAATCTTGGCAGGCTAATCTCTGCCATTACACTGCAATTTCGGAATTTTGAATCGGCAGCCTAATTACCGATGTAGCAATCAGTTTGCGGCAGGCGTAGATCGCGCGATAGCTACTGTCAAACGTCACATTTGTTTCATATATGTATTGGCCAACAGTGAGGCTGCTGTCGTGTGGCTGTAGCGTCGCTGTCGCCATTTTCACGTAATTAGGCTGCGCGTAACACCTTTTCGTTTCATTCAATGTATAGATTGATTGGACTCATAGTCTCACACTTTTCTCTAAGGCTGATCAAATTTTATCAAAATAAACGTCGTCAAATTACTTCCTTCTTTTTCTACTTTAGGTTCTTTAAAAAGGACGTCAACGGATTTTTGTGGAATTTAACTTTATAACAGAATAATGTGAAAACATTCGTCAAACTAGTGTAGCTGCCCGTTGTTACGAATCAACAATATGTTATTAAAATAATATCTTGAATGTAACCAATCCTTGTTACCGAGCCTACCGTGTTACCAAGACCGTGGCTTAAGGCTTAAAAAACAGCATACTTGTGACGGATCGTTGTGTCCTTGAAGTTAGGCAGATCTAAAAGACGAAATGCAATGAGTGGAGAAAGGGAGAGTTAAATTATTTCACATAACATTTTTGTTGCGACTGTACAATGCGCACAAGAAATAGAAGAAGAAAGAAAGATACGTTTGTTAGACAATGACAATAAAAACCCACAGCTAACTTCAGACACAAAGACCCGTGGCGAGTAATGTATCTTTGCAAGTGGGTATTGATATATGCAATATAACCAGTGGTGTAGTACAACTTAAATGGCAAAGTGGGACTTATTAATGATCCTGTAATTATAATACCTCATTTGAATCTAATTTGTAATTTGGCACATTCACTCGGTATTATTTTTTGGTCCAACTCTTGATTCAAAGCCCCACTGGTCATCATCTTGTACAATCTGTACCCACCATGAATAAGGAACCTTACTGGCCGCACGACAAAACCATTCTAATGTTCCAATAAGAACAAAAATTTCATTCTGATAGATATTCTTTGGAGCCGAAACAAGGGTCCCTAACAACACGAGGTGCGTTATTCTCTATGACATCGACGCACGTTTCTTGAAGACCAGCGTGGTTAAACGGTGACAAGTTTTTGTCAGAGGCACCATTAGGGATTTAAGCCAGTTTTACATTACTGTGTTATGTAGTGTTGTTGCGCGTTGACGCAATGTTTCAACCAATCAAATCGCGTCGTTATATGACGCATTCGTGCACAGATTCATTGGACATTCACAGATTGATTGGTCATTTCTGCGTCACAACACACGACACACATCGCTTTAGAGACGTTTAGACATACATAAACACGACTAAACTTACAAGAAAACATCAAACTCTTGGTGCTGAGTATGTCAAATTATATAAGTGTCAAAAAATCTTTAAGAACATCCGTAGAATTACCGTACATAGATTATATATCACATAACAATATTTACCCGCTGTATGCAGTGGAGAGCGAACCTAATCGGAATGGCTATGGCTTCGGCTAGTGGACTTTCTTCGCGTCCGGCGCGGCGCGGGGCAACATTGCTTCTTGTAGTACAGCGCCGTGCCCAGTACTGCAGAACTCAGCATGGTCGATATGAAGAAGTTTGTCATGAGCTTGAAATCAGCGGAGTCCACGTAGACGGTGAAGATGCGTGCTGAAATGGTTATAAGTATACACGTTATATAAGCAGAATACATAAACGAAACTAAAATAGCGGCGCTAATGCCTTCTCCCTCGCACCCTATTTCTATCTTTACTCACACACTCGTACTGCATACGCAAAAAAAGATCTGTTTCAAGGGCTCAGTTACCATAAATGTATTGCTACAAATACGTTGTGTTTGTATAAAACATAATTTGATGATAAATTGCCTTATAGGTCTAGTAGTCTCAAGCGCGGCTGCCGACCGAGAAGTCCTGGGTTCGATTCCCAGTTTGGGAAAAGTGTTATTGGGTTTTTCTGTTTGGAAATTTCCAGTAACAGCACATTGTTGGGAACGGTGCCCGGTAGATAACAAAAGGCTTGCCACCTATACTCAATAAATATACTCGGCTATAAAGCAATATTTTTATTATATGTGCTCTTCGCTCTTCATTGTAATACCTACTGTATAATTAGACTTCTGTGCTTGCGGGCTCGATTCCTGCACGGACCAAATATAAGTATGACGTACAGATAGTTGTTCCTGTCGCTTTGGGTGTTTGTGCATATATTGTGCAAGATTTGTGTTCGAAAACAAAGCATTAGAATAATACCAAATGTGGTTAAGTTTTAAATAAATACTAGCTTTTGCCCGCAGCTACGGCGCAGGGAGGTCGGAAAACAAAATCATAACGAAAATCACAGGATACAGGAATGTTGAAATGATCCCACGGAAATATCGGGATAATAAGTATCATATATCCTAACCTAGGTCATGGTCTACCCGTCTCCCAAATTTCATCCAAACCCATTCAGTCTCTAAGGTGTGATTGGTTAACAAACATCCAAAATTTCACATTTATAATATTAGTAGTAAGAAGGACAGGATAATTCTCATGCAAACATTCACCCCATTCATCACCTGCTTAGCCTTTTCCCAACTACATTTGGGTCAGCTATAATTAAGAATTAAACTAACCCCAATATCAAGATATCAGTATTTAACACGGAGCGACTGGCATCTAACCTCCGCCACCCAATAATTGGGAGACTGATACTCTAAGATTAGACTGGTTGTCAGACTTTTTGTGCTGCCGACATTCGTAATCACGGTCATAGGTTTTCGTATGATACCAGGGACCAACTGATTAATGTGTTTTCCGAGGCACGGAGGCGTCTTGATATGTGAAAAATGGTCACCCATCCAAGGACTGACCGTGGCAAGTGTTGCTTAACCTAGCAGATCGGCCGATCTGCGCTCTAGCTATGTAGCTATGAATTCCTTCTCGATTTCAATAATAATTAAATTATACACACATACTTCGGCATACAAAAATACTTGATTTCTCATACAAACTTACAGCTCCTATTTTAATCCCCTAAGTGCCAAAAAAATTCGTGTATGTTTATTTCTTACCAGAAAAGTAAATATTTTATTTTATGCTTCTTATTTCGCAAATACGTCAATGAATTCAACTTACATTCAAACTTTCATCCCATAATTTACCCCCTTAGGGATGGAATATTTAAAGATCCTTTCTTAGCGAGCACCCTACAGCGAACCTACTTGCTTAAATTCAAATCTGAAGGCTTTATGAGATTCGTGATTAAACAGCTAGTCAAGGAATGATGGTATTTCGCTTTGTATATAGATATGTAGAGATGTGAAGCGTAATTTATAGAAATACTCATATAGATCAGGATTAAACCACCATATCTGGCATTTCGACCCTTTCAGTTTAAAAATACCCACCTAGGTTAGTAGTCACGGATATGACCCACGTGGTAAGGGATACCGCGTCAGCATTCTCATCTCTTATGATCCCGTAGATGTAAGTGACCTTCGCGAAGCCGCTGAGAGGCGTGCAGAGTGGCTGGAAATTTGAACATGTCAAAATTAGTTTAAGGACTACGCAAAATATAAAGCTCATCGTCAATCTTCGTTCGCGCAGATACGAAAAACAATTAACGGATACACCCGAAATAATAAATACATATATCAACAAGCTTATGCAATTTACATAAGGTGTAACAACTGATTGCCGTGCCTTTTTCTACTTCACACGTTCGCGTGGTGTCGCGTGTGTGGGGTTCTTTCTAATTGGTTGTTCAATTCCCGCATATTTAAATAGTGGCAACTGCGTAGGTACTTCGGTAGTCCATATTATATGTGTACTACTGAACAATATATTCAGTTAACGCTCGCTATGACTAAGTCAGTGATTCTTTCGATACGAATCCCCACCTCAGGATTTTTCATTTCGTGACGGTTGCGACAATATTCATCAAACTTACACTAGGGTCTATGGTCGATTTCTATGTGAGATCCCATGAAAGGACAAAAAAGTTTCGTTTTAAAAAAAATGGACCAGAACAGATGCCTTATCACATAATATTCGATCTCTCAAGCATTTGAGGCATATAAAATAATTATTAGATCAAAAAAACTTCAAGATAACAGTTATTTCTGTCCGCGGTAAGTAGTACAGTGAAACTCTTTACTTCGCGTACGAATGTTCTAATCAGTACAACAGCATGTCAATGACCGCACGTAGCACAATGACATCAATTTGTATATAAAGTAAAACGCTGATATAGTATGACGAAAATGTTTTAGTCATTACAATATTATGTAGAGCAAAGTGTTATCATATTATCAACCTGCAAACGTCTACCGTCGTTTATCACATTGACCGTATGGAAATCAGGAGAAATTTTAAGATCACTGTTTGGCAAACGTATGTTGTTATAAGGAGATAGAAGGACGCTGATGGAATGAAGGAACCTGGTAAGGCGCCCCTCGTCAGGTTTAGCGATGAACTGCGAAAGGTGGTTGGCTGAAAGTGGATCCGGAGTGCCGAAGACCAGCCTTAATTCGAGGGGACGAATGTGGGCCGATGATGAGGTTATTTTTTTTAAGAGTATCGTCTGACTACAAAATATATCATCATCATCATCTCAGCGTAAAGTCTTCCACTACTGGACATAGGCCTCTCCACACCGACCGGTCCTGGTCCACCAAAAGGTATACTTTGACTGTTTTATTTAATATACTAAGAAACAATAGGGTTGTTCATCATATAAATATTAGCTTCGAAAACAACAAACACGAACTTCTATCAACTAAACTACTTAATTTCTACGACTAACTATGTACGTCGAAGGACACTATCACAATTTAATAGCTGGCAAATGGGAAATTGCAGTACGATATTAAGAGTTCCTATTCGAGTGAATAAATCGGAGCTTTATTAAACTCCTAACGGATGTAATCAAGGTCCCAGCGCCCGATCAACTCATCGCTTAATCGAACCAATAAAAGTTAGCACGAGTAAAGGCTCTCGTACACGTGCTACGCTTTACCGAGGAGTTGTAGAGAGTAAGTTGGGTCAAATCTCACGGAAGAAGCGTCGCAAATTGTAGGTTGTGTAACCCCACAATCTAAAATTGGTACAGTATCATCCAATCATACCATACTTGACTGATGATCGGTTACTGTTTTCCTTAGATTTAGCCCAAACCTTACAGCAGCCATTTAAATTGAACGGCAATCGACATCAAGGTGACCGCTCCAGAGTGTTGGTCCAGGAGTGTGAATCCAGATCTACTTAAGTCTTTCCGTTTCGGAAACTCGTCACGTGCTCGAAGCAATGACTCCTAATTTCGTCTTTAAATTCAATGTCTGTATGTCTGGTTCAATGCCTGAAAACTTGGTGCGCAAATTCAGAGTTATGTCCTATAGTGGACTGCAATAGTAGACTGAAAGTAGAACTTCAAGCGCAAATTAATCTAAAATGATTCGAGCCACAGTAGGACAAAAATATTGCAGTTAACGAACTCATAAACTAGCAGGTCACGGTCGGAGTCCTTGGACTCAATGGCGCTTAAGATGTAAAGCCAAACTGAATGAGACAGAAGTTATTTCATCAACATCATTATCCACAGCCCGCGTTCGTCCACAGCTGGGCATAGGCTTCTCTCTGGAAATGCCAATTTCCACGCTCCTGCGCCACTCAGCTCTTAAATTAGGTGGCACTTGAAACTATAGGAAAAAAAGACCTCAGAGCAGATAGTGGAACGAGCTTAATACACTAAATAATAAATTAATGATCCACGCGGGCTCTAAATTGAAAAGTATCGTGGGGGGGACCCTATACCCAGCAGAGGGATGAAACCGGCTGATGTTAACGATAGCTATTCTAAGCAACTCAAACATTCCCGTCTTTCTCGTTTTTAATTTACTAGTAAAAGATTTAAAACAATATATTTAACCAGAGCTTGTTTAGACTTGACGCCTGTCACATATTTACATATGGAAATGAAGGAGTCAATGTTTGATGCATCAGTGAAGTACATCGTTACTGACAACTCGTTAGCATATTGCCATCGAGTATCATTTTACTCGAACCCTCAATTGGGTGCAACAAGTTACACGAACTATTATGATATGCAATTGAACCTACAGAAACACTCAGTTTATTGACACGTGTCTCAATTCGTTTCCGTCAATTGAACTGCTACTTGCAGTTATCATCTTAAATTATTACATTGCAACCAATCAATCAATATGACACGTAAGTACTTGGGTATAAACGTTTTCGGTACAAAATGTTGAAAATAAGTAAGTAGGAAATAATTATGGTGTCTATGTATGTCTGTACCCACGATACAGGATACGATTTGTGCAGAGAGGGAAGAGGTTAAAAATAATATAATGCCGTTATCACTGTGCCTAGTCTGAAACGGGCATGGGGGGCATATTATCTATGAAAATGAAATGCGCATTAATTCATCAACAAATCATAAACATAATATACTTAACACTAGTATAATACGCAAAGTTTGGCGCAGTGGTTGAAGTCAGCTCAATCGTATGCTATATCGACATATCCTAGTGAGAATTTTATAGTGACTGTCTACGCAGCCAGTGACACCAATGAATATAAAGGTGTAAACCACTTTACGTAGGTAAGAACGTCACCAACAGGACCATTCATCAATGTCAAATACACTTAAAGAAAATTGATAACTTGGCGGCCATCCAGTATTATGTAGTTAATTTATTCGGTTTAAAATTGCAAAAACAACGGTAGACTTATATTTGGATACTAGCCAATCACAAAATTGAATTGAAATGTAATCTTAATTGCGTATGTGACATTGAACCATTAATAGGCTGTCCATGCCAATATTGAAACACATAGAGAAGTAGAAGTGTGACTGAAGGGTTCCGCACATAATTACTTTATTAGCATGCATATAAAGATCTCACATATGGCATTATGTATGTAAATAAAACGTGATTAATCGAAATCAAATAACTATTAATTTTGCATTTTGAGCGAGTCGGTGTGATTGGAAATTCCTTCGCTTCTGTGTTGATTGCACGACGATACCATTAATTAAATCGTTGAAAATAGTCGAAGTCCTTCAATTTATCGGATTTTTTAGCTTAACAATTTTCAGATTTATATATACTGCAGTATAAAGTAATTGCATTAAATTGAAATGGTTTGTTATCAAGCAGCGTGGAAAATGAAATACTCGTAAGTAATGAGCAAATAAACTATGCGCAGAATGTGAAAACGAGACGCGGATTAAAGAATTTCATAGCAAAACCGAAATACCCGTACTCTTTTCTTGCTTATTGTTCATTTTATTGACTTAGGGGAAAAGCTTCTCCTACAGAACGCACACGGATGCCTTTCTAAAAACTGACCTGCTCTTAGAATGACTCTTTATGGAGTAACTTCATAGGTTCATGAATCGATGACCAATAAGAAAGCAATAAGATTTGCATAAGCTATTAGAAGGCAATAAGATTTTCAAATATCGAGTTGATATAATAGCTATACTATAATAAATACTAAACGTCAGTCCTAAGAAGGATTGCCGAGTTGAGAAAGTTTATTAAGTACAAATAAATCGGCTATGGTCGATATAGTTTACGACTTCGATTTGCACTCTGTAAATTACAATAGACTGGCCGCTTTTGCATGATACTTAATAACAGCATCGGCGAATGTGGATATGTTGTACATGAGCATAAGATTTAGAAAATTACAGGCGAGATGCCGAGATGGAACAGCGACTTTTCAAAGAAAAATAACGCTTTAAACACCTGAGAGAGGGCTTAATGCAGTTTAATAAGAAATTCAATCTCGCCGATGGAAGGTCAAATCGTGAACACTATAAATACGACGAGTCCGGAAATCAGTTTTCCAATAACTTAATAAACCTATCGCAGCAAACAAATATTAAAGATGATTTTTCACTGCAATATCCCATCGAGATAACCCCTTGACGCAGTTCTGACGACCAAAATAGAACAAAAAACCAAGTTCAAGACAGACCTCGCTCTCGGGTACCGTACATAATATGACTTATTAACTTTTTGAACCCGGCAAAGAAAATATATTTTTTATTTTAGTCATAACTTACTAACTACATTATGAATCGGGACTTCCAGTATTTACTGTATAAATACAGTATATATGGTACATGATATATAGGGATTTCTAACCTAACCAGTTTGATTTTTGACCTTAAATTTCTATATTTTTGGAGATAGAAAGAAAATAAATATATTTTTGTTCTCTACTCAATGAGCACTCACTATGACAATAACACCCCACATGACAGGTTAAAAAAACAATTGTTTTATGAATGTTTCAAATAATAATTAATTTAATTTAATTTTAACGTTTTACAAAAAAAATATATCCAAACAGGTTTAGGTAACTCATTCCGTTTACGAGCTAAAGGCCCGTGACGTAGGTACGGACGGATGAACTGCCGGACAATCAGACAACAGAGTGACAGCAATAGGACACCGTTTTACAATCTGGGTATGGAACCCAAAAAATGTCTACCCGGCCACCCAATGCAATACAAGCCGGTGAAATAAAAAAACAAAGCAGCTATGCACCTAGCGAAACAGAAGAGCTATCTTCTGTTTTTGATATCATGTTTCGACGGAGTCATGTTTCTGACTGACTACACCATTATTTCCCTGGGGTGTTCGGAAGACTATGCGGAATTTGAAGCAGTCTGACCCACATCCGTATTACGTAAGAAAAGTCTGACAGTTGCTATCGCTAATAAATATGCTATTCTGTACGTACGTACGAGAAAGGGATACACTGTTTATTCGTTACTTTGGCTGTCAAATATTTTTTACTTACCACCTGCCACCGATATTCGGAGCGAGCTAACGTTAGAGCGGTTCCTGTTAAAATCCTCGCGGTTTATCTAACTGCATTGACTACTGTAATGCTCACTTTATAACACGTTGCATTACACGTAAATGATAGCTATGGATCTTTATATGTTATAAGAATAATGTAAGATTTCGAGTTATAACTCGAAAACTTACCGGTATACCGGTAGTTTTATTTTGGGAGTCTATTTAGTTGTCAGGATAGTATGCAAAGACTGGGTGGGCTTCAACCTTGTTTAGTGGACCTATACAGGCGGGAAATATAGAGTTGGATCCATGTTATTGCGAGACACAGCGGTATGGGCCCACTCAGCGTTTTGGGACGTAGGCTTCCTCAGGTATTACTAAATTTTGTTATATGCCTGCCACTTACGAGGACCTACGAACACTATTGTTGTTGTGCCTTCAGTGATCTTTGGTTGCTGGCAACGGTTGAGAGGCGTGACTAAGGTGGCGGGATAGCACATTGCCCGCCTCAGGCTCATCAAGCTCGCCGCCGGCCGTAACTTTGGCACGGCGGGCAATGTGCCAAAGTTACGGCCAGCGGCGAGCCTGATTTCGCTATACGCTTACCACAACAAGACTGCGTCAGTATACTACTATTTCGATGCGTAGAAGTACGTAACTTGGTCGACTCGTAGGAACGCCAGGTGCTAGCTGACTATAATGTTATTTGAACTCATGTCGATGACGACAGCGACAATATATGAATGCCTCGTTCAACGCAAATTATGTAATTCGAACCGTGCAGTGAGGAGCGTCCTTTTCTGAGCATTGCACTGAACTCTAACGTCATATTACGAATTACGACCATCACTCCATATATCAAGTGACAGTAATCAATGAATATTTTTTGATGGGTTAATAGAGTTAATCAATGTTCATGAGTGGCTCACGGACAAGATCACTTATGTTAAATTGGGTGGAAAAGGTCCAAAGGCCAGAGTTGGGCTCTTATGAAGAATGGCATGTAAGAGGGGAGGCTGTGAACAGATGGAAACTATTTTGTGTAATTGATTAAAACACGTGATATTCCTTTACGTATAACTACAAATTGTTACCACAAAATTAAGCTAACACCTGTCTTTAATTAGGGGCCATCCATAAATTACATCACACCTTAAGAGGGGGGAAGGGGGTCGACGAAGTGTGACATTGTGTGACAAGGGGTGAGAGGGGTCCTAAGTTTCGTGACATCACATTTCAAAATCTAACATATCTAAGTATTAAAACGTGAAATTTAAACTATTAACGAAAAACTTAAAAATATTTCCGACTCTATCTGTGTGAATATAAGATTTAAATTGTTATGATGGCGAGTTCCTCGAGAGCCTCGCCGTGGTTTCAAATAAATGGAAATAAAACTAATTTCGGAACTGCTGTTTTAATTTAATAATTTTTGGATATAAAATTGCAAAATATGTGACGTCACACTAGGGAGGGGGGGGGGGGGTCTCACAAATGTGACCAGCTGTGACAAGGACGGGGGAGGGGTCAAAAAGCATGAAATTCGTGTGACGTAATTTATGGATGGCCCCTTACATACCTACTGACATGTCCCCAATTCTTATGCTAATGCACTGTTAGCAATTAGTGCTTTCTAGTCTTAGTTCATTATTTGAAAGTAAGCAACATAGTTTCTTACAAATAGTCTCGTGCTAGCGAGACATGAGCTTGAGAAATTACTACAAGGATTTAGATATCGAGCGAACATCACGTCCGTGCTACGTCGCCATCAAAATTTCTGTGATAAACCCAAAGCAACGAACGGTGCTATGGCACAGTTTGTTGGGTATGCCCATACACAGTAATATCCTACTAATATTATAAGTGTGAAAGTTTGCGAGGATGGATGGATGGATGGATGGATCTGGATGAAATTTGGCAGAAACAGATTAGTCTGGAATAGCACATAGGCTACTTTTTATCTCGGAAAAATGTACGGATTCGTAAACCACGCGGGCGAAGCCGCGAGTAGAAGCTAGTACCTAAATAAACGTTACAATACGCAAACATTCAAGAAAACTTACCACCAGGTATGACAGGACGGACTTCGGCAAAACGCCCAGCATGAATCCGACAACCGTAGTCGCATATCCTATGGTCAATATAGGTACTACCGGCAGACACAACAAATCTTTATACTTCAGGACATAGTAGAACATTACGTACACTTGCAGCAGTATTATCGGGTACTCCATGTAGGTCATGATACTATACTTGTTTGTAAAATTGTATAGCGTCATTATTGAGAAACTGGAAATAATACAAACACGTGATGAGTTTTCCTAGAATTTATAATCTGTACAACACTGATTACTGTCGATCAAGTACTACGAAACATGGAACAATGCCTTTAAAGTATTATAATTGAAGGAATACCAAAATTCTACGAACTAGGCTAAGCTGCGCTTGCGCATACGTACTGATTTAAGCAGTGTATGCTCCGTCACCCTCAGACTATCGTGCTAGGAAAAAGACCAACTCCAGCAATATAATATATCAGTGCACACTCGGCAAATGATGCCCGTCTAACCCTGATGAAATCCGAGATCAATCTGCGTTGGTAGGTATAATGTTAAAAATAATAAGTCACGCTTTCGATGTCTTGTGATATTTATTTTGCTCCATATGCCACTGACAAAAGTTACAAGCAAGTCGAAATTGTCTAACCTAAGAGGATATCCGCATCCGGTGATTCTGTAGAGAAGGTCAGACGGCAGCAGCTATGTGTAATCGAACCCGCTATGACACAATGTTTTACAGTCACGACAAACGTATTTCAGTCGTAAGTTGCAGTGTTTTGATCTTGTCACGTCACCCCATAAATGTCTACTGCTTTCCATTCGCGCAAGCGCATGGGAATCTTTAGAAGTATAGTACAATGGGTACACACCCTATAATCATGCTTGGTAGGCAAATTTGTGAGTGGAACCAAATTTTACTTACAGTTAAATGCAAGCAATTCATTATGATTTTCAATTACTGACAAGACCTTGTAACAAAAGTATGCATGTGCCATATATGCACAATGATAAATATCAGAAAAACAATATGCCACATGAGTTGCAAGGACTTAATGTATGACATTCATAATCCAGTTCAAACATACTTTGCAGTTTAATGCTCAAGATAAGCACTGAAATAGCAATTACGAATTTATGATTTCGTATTAACTATCATTTCAGAGAGAGATTAAGGCTGATGGATTGGTGATTGCATTCTGGTGTCACACATGTTGGATGGAACACTCGTACATTCACTATCATAACAATTCATTGTTATTATGGCTTAGTTATTTTTTATTTATTTATCAGTTGTTAAACAAGCTACTCTAGTCTAATCCCAGATAGTAAGAGATCACTGCCACTCATTAACATCCGTAACCCTGTTACAAAGGATGTGTAGCCAACTGAAGGCTAAAATTGTGATGATTTTTTGTTTACACCTATGCTTTTAACAGTTATGGCAGCTAATATAGATAGGACCGTAGTAGTGCCTCAGTCAAGCTTGTAACATGGAACTCTATGTTATGTCTTTTGGCCTGTTATTTGAAATCTCTTGGTATAACTTTATGTGAGCATGTAATACTGATAGTATTCTGTAATACCCACATAAAATAAAATACTTTATGCATTCAAACTATTTAAATTATTTTGACAACAATAGGCACCTTACAGTTTTATTAAGTCCTAACCCTACACAGACCTAGTAGTAAAGATCTTGATGATGTACATAGTTGACTGACTTTCATCAGGTCTAACTATTCTTATTCTGAGAAACAGTACTATGGAACAGTAATAATCTGAATTATTATATTTAACAACTCACCCAACTACTTCCATGATCATAGCTTGAACATATATCCCCTCTGCGGACCGCTTCTCTCTAATGTAAATAATTTGAGGTACTTTAAGGAATAGACATGAGAGTATTGTCAATGTGCTGAGCAAATTTGCTATGCTCTGTGAGATGTTACCTTCCATTTTGGTTCAGTTTTCTGTAGCCTGAAACAAAAGAAAATAATAAGAGTATTGGTTTAGCTTCCTTCATAAAATTGTATTGGTGTACAGGTATAATATAAATTTATGAAACAATAAATAAAGGCTCAACATAGATTTTGGCTAAATGCTTTTCTGTATCTGTTGGACAGGCAGAAAAGCAGGAAGGAAGACAGAAGGAAGGAGAACCAGAGAAGCAGAAACTGCCTGTTTGATTAAAGTATATGTGAAATTTACATACCCCTAAGATGAAACGCACATGAACAGTTTCAAAAATAAATAAGCCGACTACAACAGAGAATAACTTAAAAATATTTAAATACGGGCTGCTAACGCTCGCCGCCGAGTATATCATGAATAAAAATTGGTGTCAACATTCAGGTTACAATACGGAACGTGTTATTTGATGCAAGATATTGCCCTCTACTGGTGCCAGAGGTGTTCCTCCGGCACTCAATCAAATCCACCGCTGTTAGAACACTTGATTTAATGCCAAGGTCAGACAATTTTTGTATTATTCACATTACTTACCGACGACTGAATAATACACGTTTACAAAGAAAAACTCTTTAAGGTATGATTCCTGGTATACTCAGCGGTATTAATACATATTTTTGGTGACATTGTTATTCATAAATCTGCTAGAACTTGGAATATAAGCAAATTAAAAATTTATTCTATATCGCCAAACTTCATTTTTTCGTAGTGTTGACGGTGTTGACGTATTTTTTTCTGTGTTGCCAGCTCCGAGTTCGATATTAACTATTAATCATGTTTACAAAATAGAACTCCTAGAACTTCTTTATAAAGTATGAGTAAGAAGATATTTTTTTTCATTATAAGAACCATTTTTATTATTCAAACTAGGCTTCAAGAAATCTAGAAAAAACATATTAAAGACATACCGCTATCCTAATGCTATTATCATTTATTTTTACAATAATGATTAAGAATAAGAATAATATGTATTTTAATTACCTATTACGTAAGTGTAAATACGTAGATTCAGAGACAGTATTTTAAAAATACGTAGATAATCGTTTATTCCAAGTTCTCCGGTGTATTCTATAATTGGCAGCCCCGGCAGTAGCTGTCAGAATTCATTAGTCTTGTCTAGGTCTAGATGGCGTTAGTAGTATCTAAAGTACAATGTTATGAATCTTACAACCGCAGTATCTTTCGTAGATTCATAAAGATAAAATCATAAAACTTGTTGCGTTACCAAAATTACTAGCGTAAGGGATTGGTAATACCTTATGGTAAAAACTTATAAATTCTTGATTAATATTTCATTAAATTAAAGCCAAAGCTCAGGCAAAAATAAACTTAGATTAGGCGAAGCTACAATACATAAAACTTCTTACGCCGATCCGCTTATAATAACTAAAACAATCTGGTACAGCATAACTAGTAAAACTCGATAATTTTCTAGACAAACGACTAATTATTTACAATATGTTTTAATTTAAAACATACAGCTTTTAAGTTTTAATGCAACTTAAATGACGTTTAAAGTTTCCATTCCTACTCGAAAGAGCGCGAAATACAAAAGGTTACTTTTATATAGCGCTTTCCAGTTTTAAAACTTCAATAAAATTAGAAGAATACTACCGCTCTGAACGTATACGACCCTTTTTACTGCTAACATACTTGACAAGGGATTTCGTAATATTAACTGTCTGTTTTATGTCCTTCTCATTCGTCGTCATCAGTCTTGCTGTCGCCCCTGCTATCATGAAGTTCGTTTGGAACCCTGCGCAGAGGGGTTGAAATTACCCTAGTGCGCAGCTTCGTCCCCACTCAGTACAACCCCACCACACCTAGCAACAGAACCAAACGAAGGTCCCAATATTTTTATTGCAATTCCAGCGGTAGTACAAGGTATCCGTGTTTTGCGAATACCGCACGTTCGCTCAAATAAATTTCGAAATTGTAATGTTTCTTTTAAATATTTTTGTGATGTCTTATTGAACTAATACGCTGTTTTAGTATTATTTTAAATGTAAAACTGCAAGTATTTTGCGGATTTTAAAGTGCAGATTTAAAAGTTAACTCAGAACTTTGAATTTGCGTGTTTTTCTTCACTTTGTTGTCGTCGAACCCGGTGTTTGCGGAGTTTCGTGTTTCTAAAGGTTAGTGAACGAAGCTTTCTTTTATTGTTTTAAACCCTGATTTGCTTGTGTAAATTATTAAAATTTATGAGTTAAATTAGTGCTCATTTTTATGTTGCAAATTATTTGTTTGTTTTTTCTTAACTTGGATAGAACAAATTGTGTTGATTTTTATTTGTTTCTGTTTTGTATCGGGCCAGCAGCCGGCGTGAAAGACTCCATATTATTTTATCAATTTACGAGCGTATTATGAATGACACGCATTATTTGTTTTATTGCAATTAATAGTAAGTTTTTTAAATTATATATTCTGATTTGAATCGTTGGCTGATTTGTGTGTTTTGGTGTTTTTACCACGCTTTGTTTACTCCTGCGTGTATTATTTCCGTTTGCGGTTCGGTTTTTATTCGCTGCGGATTATTAGGTACCTTTAGGTTTCCCAAAGTGCTTTTAATGAAAAATTTATCGTTTGTCAGTCGCACTTGGGCAACTGCGAAGTTATGAAAAAATTTACTTACGCATCTACTTATTTAAAATCTAGGTACCAAGTTTTTGAAGACCTATATTAAAAAAAGAAATAGCCCCAAAGTTTTAAACCTACCAAAAGACACGGAAATATTAAAAACTAGGAATAATTAAACAACGCGCGTATCGTTTTTGACTTGAAAAACGTATTGTATCATACATATTATTATTAAGATTAATATATACATACAATATATACATAGGAAGGCGATTAATTCATTTCAGTCTTTATAGTTAATTTATAATGGGGTTATCTACCTAACATCGACCGGTTTTGTGGGACTCGCAGATTGAAAAATCGCTGTGAATGCCGCAGCCCGTCCTTTGATGGGTGACCGTTCTAGACGAATGGAGAGATTAGGACGTTGCATCCCTAAGCTGTCGGACTTGCCTGATAGCATGACCGCCGCGACAGATTTTTATCGTTGCATTCACTCGTGCATTTAGATGTTTTTAAAGGCATTATTCAGCATGTCCGATAGAATTCTGTTGCAGGCAAATGTTATCCTAGCTAGTTGTAATACGAAAATGTACGTATGACTGTCATTATGGAGTCAGCAGCCTAGTTTGTTGTCAGATGGTAAACGCCTCGTTTAAAATACTGGTAATATGTGATTATATTATATAAGTGCATTTGCTTTAAACTTAACCGTCTACACGTCAACATTGTTGGCCACGGCTAGGCTAAATACGATTATAATTCATCGACTGTAGTCTGTCTGAACATTCCGTCCGAATTAGGTATTTGGTGTAGATTTACTGATAGTATTAGTTGGAAAATAAACAAATCTTCTTAAAGAATTCGAGGGAGTATGTTAGATATAAAAGGGGTGACTTTTTCTTGGACTGGGACACACGAGACAGTTTCTGGTGCAATCAGCTAATCTAGTGGATTACTTTAGTTGTTTGTCAACCGACGTCAGTTGGAATTATGAAGGTTGGTTTATTCTTGGATTTTGACTACAAAAGACTCCTGTATTCGTTTACCGACCTACTTGGATTGTCATACGTAGCCGTTATTGAATATTTATAATATGTACAGCGGTTTTATCCCTGAACTAGGGCTACATAGGGAAGTTTCTGAAACTGTCGACAATTTTGGTAGGATACTTTACACGTTGACCGCCCTATGTTAATTGTAATAAGTAGGATGGCTTATTCATTGGTTGGGACTGAATAGAACAGATTTTGGTGCTGTTGCCCATCCTTGTAGAATCCTGTAGCTGTTCAGCGACCAATAATGATTGATTCGGGAGGGGGGAAGGTAGTTTATTCTTGGACTGAGACTACATAGGACGGTTTCTGATGCTGTTGGCCACCCTGATAGGGTATTTCTTCTCCAATCGAAGTGGATTATTATACGCCGGGTGCATTATTTTTGGATCGGGACTTCTTACGGCAGTTTCTAATCACGTCGACCATTTTAGTAGAATTCTGTAGATGTTCACCGATGTCCATTATAATAGGTACATAGGGTGGATTATTCTTGGGTTGGGACTACATAGGACAGTTTCTTGTGCTGTCAACCACTTTGATAGAATTTTTTATTTGTTCACCGACCAATGTCGATTATAATAGGTCCGTAGGGTCGATTACTATAAGCGCGATCACACAGAGTAGTTTTCTAGTGCAGTTGGCCATCCAGATAGGATAATTTAGTTGGTCGCCGATCGATGTCGACTGTTACTACGATAGATTTCTCTTGCATTGGGACTATCCTGTAGTTATTCAACGATGTCGATTATAATAGCTACTAAGAGTGCATTATTCTTGGATTGGGACCACATAGGGCAGTTTCTAGTGATGTCGGCCATCTTGATATAATCCTATAGTTGTTCACCGGTGTCGATTATAATAGGTTTTAGGGTGGATTATTATTAAGCTAGGAACACACAAGGCAGTTCTTGGTGTAATTGGCTATCCTGATAGAATAATTTAGTTGATCACCGATTGAAAACAATTTTAGGTAATACGTAGAATCGTATATTCTTAGGCTGGGAGTACATAGGATCGTTTCTAGTGCCGTTGACCATCTTGATAGAATCCTATAGTTTTTCACCGACCGAGGGAGCATTTTTCTTGGATTGGGACTACACAGCACAGCTTCTGGTGCAGTGGGCCATCCTGATAAGATTCTTTACTTGTTCACCGACGGATGTAAATTGTAACACGTAGGGTGGCTTATTCTTGGGCTGGGACGACACATAACAATTTTTGGTATCTTCGTCAGCCGTGTTGAGATTGCTGTAGTTGTTCACCGACCGTTGAGCTGACCGATTCCGATTGTACCTAATTGGTACGTAGGCTGATTATTTTTAGTCTGGTAACACACAGAACAGTTTTTGGTGCAGTAGGCCATCATAATAGAACCCTTATGTTGCTTGCCGATCGTCGTCGACTTGTGAAATATAGAGCGCCCTATTCATAGACTGGAACTACAAAGACCAGATGCTTCGTGTGTTGTTAGTCTCCCTAATAACGCTTCTATTCCCAGAAGGCTTAAACACAGGTGTATTTGTTGAGTTGTAGTTTCGCCAGTAGAAGCATAATGCAATAGCGGACTATAACGTGATTGCGCTCATAGTCAGTAGTGGCCCGTGAATCGTTGGCAGGTTGTAGGTTCGAATCAAGTTATGATCACACCATTTTAAGTCGGATTTATTAATGATTTTGTGCGCATTACCACTATGTACTGAACTAATTGACGGTAACAGAGTACATTACGAGGAAACAATTTAAGAAGTAAAAGTCGAAAGACCTAACATTTACCAATTCGCACAGGACTCTCGTGGTGGATCACACATTAGGTATGCTCACTCATTCGGCATAGGGGTAACAATAATAGGATAATAATAAATATGGGGCCGGTCTACTGTTATCGACCAGCACTGCCTTACTCCGGGCTTCTCTTGACAGTATTCCATCAGGTAATGCCTATAAACTGGGAATCAAACTTGGAACTTCACATGAGGCAAAAACATCGTTTGCGTTTGCGACTGCTTAGATCAGTGAAGCAGTTAACCTTCACTAAATTATGAGTATTATAATTTACATACTAATTTTTTATGTCTACTCTTTTTTATACATTTTTATTATAAATCGGGAAAACTGGAAGGAGGGTGCGGAGGCTTTCCTGTGTTTAAATAAAAGTTAATATTTAGGTCATGATAGTAAATAAATAAAATAAAAAAATGCTACCCTAACCGGCAATTTAGTGCCGAGGCACAATAATATTTACCAAGAAATAGTAAAAACATTTTGGACTCAATTAAATTATAAATGATTTAATGAGCACGAGGAGAGTCGGTCCACACATGAATACTATAGGTATTAATTATGTATAGTTAACCAGTTGAGTTTCTTGCCGATTCTTCTCCATTGGACCAAGTTTTTGGAACAATGCAACTAGGATCCTATTAACGTTTCAAAGGTGCCTGATAGATAGGTTTATTTGAAATGAAAACAACTCTATTCTATTGAGATACGAACTACACACTTTCAAAGTATAGGTAACTATGTTAACAGTCTATTTGAATTCATTTGTCGTTAAACTAATATTTTCTGTATCTGGATGACATCGTCACTTTAAGTTTATGGCAATAAATTTCCTTACCTATATGCAATCGATCGACATTTCATTAGAAATGCCAAGCTGAAACCAACAAAGCAGTGTCACAATACAAGACCTACTTGGAAAATAAATGCAAACAGACATCGTTAACCAAAGGAATACATTGCGCACTATGACAACAACTTTAAAAGAGTTCCCTGCGACTTGCGGATGCGGCTGAACATTGCAATTAACTTTGAAAGAGTTTTCAGCGAATGTTTACTCTGTCCAGTAACTTTTCTGTATCGTGGTGAATACGAGTACAATCGTCATCGTTATTGCGTTAGATTCTATCCAAAACCAAAACAGTTCAAAAAACAAATGTTCTTTTTCATAAAACTCTTCTACTCTAACTAACTCTTTAGGCAAAAGAACAAAAGGGTTGTTTCAGACTATGCAGTTACCGTAAAACCTCGTAAAATATTTTCTCGCGCATATTCGGAGAAAACCACTAAAAAGTTAAGCACTATATTATTTGACGTAACTGGAGCGTGCATGTGAGATACTAAACTTAAATGACATTTATTAAAGTTTGCATTCAAATTGAATACAAAAGTGGCTCAGGTGAGCGTTTTACGGGTCTTTCAGGTTGTGAACAATGGCTTTTGCTAAAATTCAGTGTCCTATTTACGCTCGTGAAGACCCAGATACCAGATGAACGTTGGCACTGCTGATGCTAATATTATTTAGCATTATATTACTTATTCAACAGTTGATACGGCGAAGATATTAATATCTTATATAACTTAAAACAATAATAAACACTACGGCTATGACTTAAGGTGGCTTTCCACGGTATCGCGGATGAGCAGATATGTGCTCACAGCGATGTACTGTCCGTGATGCGTCGGATTCACGGCGGATCGGAAACTGGGAACGTGTGATCTGCTGCTTTATCGATACGTTCTTTTTGGCATGTTGCATTGAAAAATAGTTTTGAATCCTACACCCGCATTGAAGAACACGAACTGTGGAATAGTGTCAGTGTGAAGTGCGTGGCCGTTCGCCGTACGAGGTATCCTTTAAATTAATAGTACACCGTTTTTGATTCGAGGCGTATTCGAGGGAAAATCGTTAACCGAAAGGGATTTTAATAAGCTGATTTCACGAACAAATTACGATGTACGTATAATTTATTTACACTATTATTTGGGCCAATACTTTCCGACAATCGCTGTACATGTGGCCGTTTGCTAACGTCAAACTCCCATAAAACCGGACAATAAATGGGAAACAAACATAAATACGCTTTTGTCAGGAAAAAATCAAACGGAACTCGACCTTATGTTAATTGTAGTAGAGCTGTATATAAACTTTGATTGCAGTATTTTTTCTCCGAACGCGTTAATTTCCCTTGACACGTCTAGTCTGCGACCATATCGCGATAGTTGTTCCCGATTTTTTACAACTCATTCTAATTTCGAATCTTATTTGTTACGTTCTGGGTGCATGTCGGTTCACTAAGCGTGTAAATTGTTGCGTTAAATTTAGAACTGTTGTCGTTATAATTGTTGCTATATCCGTTCTTTTGTTTACAGTTGTATCAGTCGGATAGCGACAGCGCTCCTGACCCGCCTCTGCCCTAGATCTTCATCAAAGCGGCGATAAAGTGAGTGATATTATATAGTTAATTATACTAACAACATATAAACCACTTTTAACTTTCAAGTACACAATCGCTGACTGACGAGGCGTTGACAACGCGCAGTTGTGTCGGGTCATCCAAGGCGATAGGTCAAATTCCCTGGGCGATACTGTATTTATAATAACGGTACAACCGTTACAACATCGAAGGGACTTGCGACTTGGGACTTGATTTTGGGTGGTCAATTACTTCCGTCTTAATCCGGCTTCATAGTAGTTCAGAGGGAGGAGCGAAGGCAATAAAATTATGATGTACTCTTCATTAGGCCGCCTCAATCACGTGGTCTTTCGATGATCGGAGAAGATATAACGTATCCTGGTGGTAGTGGTAGTCATATGTTACGTTATGAGAAATATGTTATTTCATTATTATCCTGGCCTTACTCCATAATTAGATGACATCATCACTGAGTTAAAAAATTTATCAGCCATGTCACATTTCAGACAATCCATCCATCTTTTCTTGGGGCTGCTCTTTCTTGGGTCTGACTCTTTCTTACGTCTAGCCCTTTCTTGTGTTACTTAATATACTATGGGTTCAATGAGCATAATATCATATACCCACTTAATAAGTACCTCAATTCAAGTTTTTGTTGCACTCCACAAAGTACATATTCAGGTGGGAAAATTAAAATTTAGTAATAATCATGGGGCCTGTTGGGCACGGAAAAATATCGAAGAGAGGAAGAAATTCGTCAAGATATTATTTAAACATAATATATAATTATATGTGTTAATACTAAGTTCGTATAGGTATTCAAAAAAATATTTTTTTACCTAAAAGTTTTGAAGTGGTTAGAACCTGCACACGCGTTGAACTCTTTAACAGGCAGCGCTAAGTCTAAGACAATATTTCTTATATATTTACTTAATCACAACTTATATTTAAAATTTGAGGACATTGTCGAATGTAGTGGAGTGGATTTATAATCAATATGAATTAATCTGTCCATCTTTAGTGGATGGGTTATTTAAATTGTCTGTTTTACCATATCCATTGTTTGTACCTAATTTCTAACTTTAATTGGACATGGCATAACAGGCTCAATGATTTTAATGGAACTTTCAAAATACTGTAAGGTCACTCTCATTTCGCAACCCAATTATTTAATTTTATTGTTTTAAAAATTGATTTTCTGTTCACCAGGTAAAGTAATCATGTACCGGACGGGGCCACCGTTCCCGGGGTCCATAAACGGGACTCGGGTGTACTCCCCAGTGACGCTTAGCCGTGATTGGCCAACACTTGGCCGTCTCATCTTTATTGTCTTTTGTTCATGCTTCGGCTCGACTATGAATGGCTTCTTCGTGGCTTCGTTCTTCGTTGAACACACTCTGAAACGTATTGGTAAGTTTCTTGGTTCAGGTCTACCAGTGGCTTCTTTGTGAAGAGAGTTGGTAAGTTTTTTCTGCATTAATGAGACTTCTTAGTCTCCTTTCGTAATAATCTGAGTTAGGTATTTTATGATGTTAGGAAAGATTTACAGAAAATTAAAAAAACATGCATTTGAAGCGATTTCATGACTTTACAGTCTGGCAAACACCACAAATTGAACCCTAAAGGTTTCTTAGAATCCTAGATTGAAAATGTTACGATTCAGTTACGAACCAAATTAACCTATATCGTAGGTAACCTGACCGGATGTTGTGACTTTACGCAACTTTCGACAAAATGAACTGCTATCTGATATCGCTATCAGGTCTGGTGGTTTATACAAAATAATTTAAATTCAGCAATTATCAATATTGCGTATATGGGATAAAATTGATGCTTGGAGATTGACGTAGTGTAGAAACTTTTAGCAGAACTTCAGCAAGTCCTGGAGAACTTTAACGCGATATATAGAACGACGCGTAAACACAACATGCTTTCGTATTTTGGTAGATGCCCAGAGAGCTCAATCTGAGCAGCCGCGATCTTAAAACCCCTCTTACGGTTATTTGGTGACTGGGAGAGGTTGCAGTGTGGAGCTCTTAGGAAATCAGCGCCTTTGTCTCCGAGCAGGATCCTTGCAGACGCTCATGGTATTCTACTCTAGACCCTCACGGTCCTGAATAGACCTTCACAGTAGCAGTCCAGGAAACAGCTTAATTTACCCATCTTTTTACCAGGAAATGTGTTCCACGCCTGCGTGGGCATGTCCGACCTGATACTTACGACCGCGGTGATGCCTATTTCCGCCGTGGTCCTTCTGTCAGGACAATGGGATATCGTCCCTGTCTGCCAAATCCTGCAGTTCCTGAGCGAAGCCGCAACCTATTGCTACAGTCTGTTCTTCACTGTAAGTACAATAATATATGCTATTGTGTTTATAATATCAGAACTTATACTAGAAACGCAAGTATTAGAAAGATTGCTTATGTAAATAGGTTGGATTTTAACGTAAACAACCTTTCTTGATTCCTAACGACGATGAAAATGATGTGCAATCCGGATAAAAATTGATTAATAAAAGAGAGTTTATTAAGACCCAGTTAAAAGTTAGTAGACTAACACGAAGTCAGGACTTCTTGTGCTTAGCGTAAAAAAACTTGGTACCCTATTTCATCTCTCAGATTAAATCAATATTATTAGTGTTGATGTTTGATAGTATTAATGTAAACGAGCTCTTTCCACTTACCTTGTCATCTCTGAGAACTGGAATAACGAGTACTACCGACCAAAAAACATCACTATTGAAAAAAAATGATTTAGTAACAGATACTGAATCGATTAGCAACAGGAAACATTAGCTTTTATATAAAATCCGACCGCTTAACTATGACATCGCCTGCGATGTAAGAGAGGCGCGGGGGTGGGATAACGTTGCACTGCGTTGCACAGGTTCTGAAATGTTTGAGGAAATTTTTTGAGATTAGTGACATTTGTTTTCTATATAGTTTGTATTTTTTTTTTATCATCTGCCCTCTTTATTTTTTTATACTGACTAGTAAGTTTGTGTCTAAAGATGCATCGATAGATTTGGGATTGCAATCTCGTGTGTATATCTCGGAGTATACGCAACGAATGACACATAGATATGTTCGCTATACTCGTGAGTAGTGAACTGATTGTGCGGCATGATACGCCTGCGGTCCGCCTCCCGCACGACGTCTCTGTAGTCATGCCTGCACCCCTGTAGCGTCCCAGGCGATGTCTGAGAAGCGGTCGACCAAAAATTAGCTGTGCTATGTGGCTAATTGCTATTGTTTGTTCGTTATATTTCCGAAATGCATGTATTCGTAGTTCAGGATTTTGAACTTTAGATTCGTTAACCTTATCTCGTTAGATTCATAATTCAGTGTTAATTTAAAACGTGTACCAAATTAACGTCGGCTATTCACGCGGTGTTACTTAACTAAAGTTATTTCGCAGCTGGTAGCCGCCGAAAATTACTACCGCCTTTGCCGCACATCTGCCGAGTACGAGATGTTCATATCCATGCGAATTGGTCTCGTCGCCATTTTCGTGTTTGTGGTGGGATTTGTCATGGCCGGCCTGGGCACCTTCCTCGGTCTAGACTACGACTACTGCCAGCGTCTCCACTTCGGCGACTTCTACTTCAGATGTGCAACCTCTGTGATTTTCCACGCCATTCCTTTTCTCTTATCTTGTTTCTGTCTCCTATCCTCCTCCATTGAAATCCGTCGTCGCTCCCGCGAACAGATTCATTACAAGCGCTCCCGACAATACGAGAGAGATTACTCTACTAACAATTTAAACATCGCTTCTTATATAATTTACACCCTTGCTTGGACCCCATACCTCATCGTCGTCCACGAATTCCCAGGCACCAGCGACAGCAAGTATTACCACTGCGCATGGATTGGTATTTGCCGCTCTTTGATCACTAGTTTGTTATATAGCTCTCTCAATAGGGGTTTTAGGCGCGCTTTTGCTCATCTCTTCTATTACTGCTGCTGCAAGAGCACGTTGACTGGTTCTTTCACTAGCCGCCACCGAAGAGCACTTGAGTACAAAGCCGGGACCGGAGACGTTAGGGTTCACATTATGCACCAGGCCGTAAACATATGCAGTCCTCAGAGAGCCACGTCCTCATCTCGGGAGACTCAAGAGCTGTAATCTGTTTGGCAAGAAAACGTTTACATTTTAGAAGATTTTGATGTTCTTTAAATGGTGCATACTGCATCTTCGCGTAGCTGGAATGTTGACTGCGATATTTAAGAACATTTTAGTCATATTGGAGAAGGTTTTGGATATTTTACAAAAATAAAATTACGAGAGAGATTGGACATGATATTTGATTTTGTTTGTTATTTCGTTAAAAATTTAATAACTTGGCTTAGTTCCAAGTAATTTCGCAAAAATACGCACATACTTCCATTCATGCGGATTTAATGTTGGTACTATTCTGATCTAAGCGTAAAAAAATAGAAATTATTATAAAAAACCAAATAGAGTCAAATATTTATAAATGACTGAGTCAAAAACTAGTATTGTTAGTTGTAAAGTCTATTTGGTAGTTAAGGGGGAGGGAGGGAGGTCAAAGGAATTGAAATATCGCAGAAGTATGTTAGGTGTTCAATTTATCTTTCAATGTGAAGCTTATAAATGTTTATCTTCAATGTTGTACGGGCTTACTCGGGTTTCATAGAATAGATAACATTGACTTAATGGATAATTTTGACCCTATTTGTCTGTTATTAAGTTAATTTTAATTTGGACAGAAGATAGTCCGACCTTGATTCCTGGATAGAGGTTATCATGTGAAGCTTTTAATATCTAATTACCTACTTAGTAACATTTATTGATGTTAGTATTAATAAACATATTTAAAAAAATACTTTTATCGATCTGAATCCTAAACGAAATAAGCGTAGTCAGTATTCCCAATATTTTTTTATATTTCAAAAAGAAGAAAGAATGTTAAGATCGCTTCAAATCAGCGAATTAACGTTAGCATAGACAATATTGATAACTTTTGGATGTTTTATAATACAATATTGTATCAAAATTTCAAACGCCATTTTTTTGGAAATTAATATACAGTTGTTATTGCCCCAAAACTATTAAATTGGACGTGAATTAATTTTATAAACAACTGTACCTGTATATTTTTATAATAATTGTTAATTTATATAAAATCCCAAAAATGGACTAAGTATTCGAATTTATATGGGTAGTGTTCTATATATTATCTTAAATGTATTTCCTTTTAGAGGACCTTGTATTACAATGTTAAAATGGACGAGTGAGAGACGGAACTGTGTGTCTGTTATAGTTTATACAAGAACAACATAATATTTGAGATAGAAGGTGTCACTTAGGCGTACGTGACAGTGAACGGGAAGAAATAAAAAAAAAACAGTTGAACCCTTTCTTTTACTGTCCTACGGTTTTATAGATCTTTATATCTCTATAGGATATAGAAATTTAGCAATGAGCCCGGGTCAAGTTCATGGTGTTGTCTGCTTTTATAATGTATCACCTCAATGTTTTCCATTGTATTCGTAGACTGTGACTGTCAGTAGCCATTTGACTTGAACTGTGTTTGTAACATCGTTGTCACCTTATATACATCTGTCATGTACCTCCAAGTGTATCCTTTCTTGTACTGATGTGTAATTAAGTGTTTGTACAATCACGCACATACAACAGTTTTCAGGCACTTCACTATTATTTATAATTTTGTGTTATTGTTTGTTGACTGTATTTATTTTGCGGGCACAATACGGCATTTATTTCTTTATAGGGCAAATAATATTACGCACACATAACATATTTATATTCAACCTATTGAACCTACGACTAATTTTCTTTGTCAATCTACTACAAGTATTTTCCGAGTCAATATTATACCTGCCTATTTTTTACTACACCTCCGTCCTTAGCAAAAAATGAGTTTCACGCGTAATATTTATATATAAATAAAGAAAAAAGTGAGAATTTACATGATTGTAAAAGTGCGTTTAATATAAATCGGTATCTCATTGTATACGAGAGGGAATTTTGACGGAGAGAGGCTAGTCTGAAAGCTGTTTAAAGCTATTAATATAGCCTTAAAATTGGTGTCTCCGTCAAGGGTATAATTATGTCGCAGGATAACAGAAAAGGACGGAATTTCGATAACATCCCAGGAACTTGGCTATAGCTTAAAGCTTATTTTTTTTAAGATTTAAACAATTTGGAATACTGTATTAACTAACATAGCCATGGTACCAAAATTCTGTCCTAGTATATCCTGCCACATATACAAGGTGGATAAATAATCTTACCTGTAATATGGACAATGAAAGGTACCACGTATCACGTATATGATGCGTCATAATACATAGTTTGATAATTGAATAATTGAACCTGTTTGCATTCAAAATGTTGTATATTTGCACGTGTGGGACGCCTAAGATAATATAAATTTCCACTTCGAGCTCGCTCACGCTTACGCTCACTTAGAGCAGCGCTTCTCAAACTTTTTTGGCGACGGAACCCTTATGGAAAACGAAATATTTGAAGAAGCCCTAAGTAGTTTTATGTGTGTACTTAATTAATAATCATATTACTTAACATTAACATTTGCATCTAATGGGAGGTATGAAATTGCTTTTTACTTTTCATCAATTTTTCGATGTAAGGCTTGAAAAAAGAGAGTAGACTGTGAAGAGCGTGACCAGTATTTTCCCTACAAGGACTTTGCGAACCCCTAGCGTTCCGCGGAGCACACTTTGAGTATGACTGACCTAGAGAAATGAGCGAAAAATTGTTGCGGTCAACACATCATAGAATACGTGGTACCGTTTATTGTCCACATGGTCGAGTTGGTCATAACCACCTTGTATAATATAAAATTATATATTATATTAAAGTTTGTTATTGGTTGCATTAAAAATTTTATAGCAAATCTGTATATTGGCTATAAAAATAATCTAAAAGATAAATAAATCTATGAATTGGTTTTTAAATTCATATTATATAATAATGGTAAAAATCAGCGAGTTTATAAAATTCGAATTTAAATTGTTATCTTATACATATGAACTTATTAATATAATGTTATATCTTACTGAAGACTGTTTTTGGAAACTTAAATATATTGTACTATAAGTATTTCCATTGAAAATTCTGGACCAGTTAATGTATCTATATATTTTGAAGAGAAAAAATAACTTTGTAACATTCCATTTGTAACATCAATTACGCTTCGGTTTGCAAAATAAGTATACGACATTATGAACATTATAATATAAATTAACACAAAAAAAAATATTAACACGTATGCTCTAATTTTGCACCAATTACCATAACAACGTTTACATAAGTACATCAAGATCTTAGCACATTTTTAGTAACCCTTATTAAGAATAAAAATACATTCCAACATATATAATTAATTCAATGTCATCCTATAGTAAAGACTAACCCCTGACAATTGCCGTCTTATTTGTTTAAATGTATAAGTAAAAAGAAGCGTAATTGGTGTTCTTAGAAGAATTGTGACTGACCCTGCTTTACACTTTGGCCGGCCAAGACGTAGATTGCTCCATTGCTGAACTATGTATATTTTTACTGACTTATTGTTGGAGCGATGGACGTCGTTATTTAGACGTTGGCCGGGCAGCGTGTAGAGAGGCGTAAGTGTAGCGTGGTATGGAGTTGTCTTCTGATATAGTTACTGGTTCCAAGCAATGTAGGACGGAGCGTCTTGATTAACGTGATCTTACGTTAAATGGACTACTATTATTTTACTTTGTTCAAGTTTAACCTACCTTCAGGAGTTGAACCTGAGTTTATTAGTCTAAATATCAATAATTTATTTTCTCTTCTATTTTTATATTTCTCTACTCTTATGATTTCAAATCTACATTGATTGGCAGCTATGCCTTAATCAAATAAGTATACATTTAATTTGTAGTGAGAACTTTGTGGCTTGTAGGACAATATATATATTTACTTATATATAAAATGAATATATGCTTCCATAGCGACTCTTTTTGAATTGTGTCTCTTAATCACTATTGGTGTAATGTTGTAAGAGTTGCACATCTGTCAAAGTTGCGCGATATGATATCAATAATATAGCATTTTCAGTTTCTCGCAAATAAAATTACAAACATATAATTATATGTATAAAGGTTTCTTTTTATATTTTGTATATATATACCTACTACCTACTATTTTAATTTTATTAAGTGACACGAACCCTATGCTAGAAATAATAATTTAACAATTTTGACAGATATGTAGGTTCTTTCAAAATTTTTGCTTTTAGCATTTCAAAATCAGTCTGTTTTTTATTTTACTGTCAATATAAATGGTGCACTAAAAATATGTCTGTTAGATGCATTGTACTACTTATTAAGAACATTATATTAAAGTAGCCATATTGTACTACATAATATGTAGTACAATATTTTTCGTATTATGAACTATAGTTAATGTCTACTAATAACCACAATAAATATATTTACTATGTGTCTACAAAACACTTTGGTTTCATTTATCTCTTACCCTACAATTTTCGTACAAATTTCCCATACATATCGCACCCTCAGAATGAAAGTGACCTAAGTCTAAAAATGCAATTTGTGTAAAATTATCAAGAAAGTCTTAAAAAAGTATACTTTTTAGGTTAGTTTAGGAAAATCAAATTCTGAGTTAGGTCACTTTCATTCTAAGGGTGAGATATATACTAGGGCACACATATAACAAAAATAGGTCATCAATTTTTAAAAATAGATTCTGCCTAATTTCTTTACATATTTTCATGATATTAAAGATAGAGAGAGAACAGTCATAGAAGAAAAATATTTTGACAGCATTAAAAAAGTTAAGAACTTTATTATATCACTTCAGGTGCCACAGACACCTCGATACGAGCCTTACTGACTTGATTGAGCATGGCCCCAGTCGACACGAAGTAGAACAGTAGAAAAAGAAAAAGAACAGTCAGCAACTGCTTTTACTTTTCCTTTTTCGAATATTTTCAGCTAAATATTAAGTGTTCCTTTGTTTCAATATAAATGGACAAACAATCGTCAGTCATTTGATAATAGTCCTGACACCAGAGGTGTCACACGTTTGAGAGACTGGGCTTCTTGAACTCTTCACTCACCGCATAAAACGCAGCTGTTACCGCCCGACCACGGGAGGTCATCTGCTCAATTTTACCTCGTCACGACACAGATTGCGACGCCAGAACAACGTGGCCACGGTTCGAGCATGGCAATGCAACTACTATCAACTACTGGCTACAGCTGGGCTCTACTAAAGTCAATACTACCTACTTATAACCAAGCTAAATTTCTCCATTACACAAAAATATACTTATTATCAATTCAGAGCAAGTAGTCGTATAGCAAGAGATCACGAAACAAGTACCTACTTTGTACTATTTGCTATATTAGTTAGAAATTAGATTGGTGATCACAGTACGACGCTAATGGTCATTCTCTTGATATATTCCCTTAGTCTGACACCTACAGGTGACACTAAGACCAAGACACTTTATTTTTTGTGTAAAACTAAAACATACGAATGGAATTAAATAATGCTGAAAAACGTTTCATACATATTCTCGAAAATTGTTTCAATATTTTAGTAGCCGGAACCTATTGAATGATTTAGTATTGCAACATTAATTAATTAAAGGCCTTACTGCATCGCAATGGCCGTCCGGGTTGTCTGTATACACACACCATCGAGTACTACCTGGAATAATCTCGGTTGGCTTTAATAAAGTTTTTAAATTAATATAAACATGCTAGCGTTCGCGCTGATTTAATATTATGTTATACTAGCTTCCGCCCACGGCTTCGCCCGCCTATAATACGAACCTGTGCATTTTTTTGCGCGGAAACCAAATTATATTTCTAAAAAACATTACTCCTTATTTATCCGGAACAAACAGACAGAAAGACAACAAATTTAAAATTTGTATTTTTTTTTTGTTATATGTACCGTGTAACTTTCGTATGCATTTAGTAAAACGCTGTTATTTTGACATTACAAACAGACACTTAAATTTTTTATATTTTATTTAAATATTTAATTTTTGACTGGACGATTGGCGAGCGCTACTTAGGTACGTGTCCCGGGTGTTTGTCCATGTGAGCATTTGTGTTTGTAAACGCACCCACGATACAAGATACATTCTTAGTGTCGTGCAAAGTTTAAAACAAAATCAATACAACTATAAAATTAAAACAATATTTCTTAAAATCGAACAGAATTTTCTCTGAAACTATCGTTTCTGAAAAGAAGATCCGTGAGCTCAGCAGAAAGACAGCAAAGGCCCCGTCAGCCGCAGTGACAAAACTGATTAAGAATAAGTAACAAAAAATCCGCCTTCAAAAAACTCAAAAACAAAATTAAAAAGCAAAAAATAAATGTTTTATTATGACAATATAGTAGTTGAAGAATATTGAAGTCGGTGCCAAGTAAAACTTGCATTTGTTGAAATGCATTTGTCACCTCTGCTTAATTCTATACATTAGTGAGCAAACACCAAGTCTATGGTTTTAACCCCACAAGAGAATGCCCCTGGACATTCTGTATCCTCTGAAATAATATTGGATTGACAGTCGTAATTACCTATAGCGAAATCAATAAAGGAATTTCCTAACAGTTGATACTGGACAATGGAACATCATAATTCTTTTGTTTTTCTTTGTGAAGATTTCGAACTTACATCAACGACAATTTAGGCCCATTATAGTATTATGATATGACAGAGCTGAAATAAGGACAGTCAAATACGTAAGTACAATAATTATACACACTCACAGATATTTTTCACAACTTGTACTATTAATCAGGACTACGACAAGGTAAGGGCTTAATGTACCATTACAATTATTGATAGGTCGACGACATAAGTCGCGCTCACCAGTGCATGCAGTCATGTTACGACCTGAGCGTAACAATGATGTAAATTACAAAAATATGCAGTCAAAAATATTATGACATACATTCACGTGAGTTATGTGTGTTAAAACCGGGGGAGAAAGTGATTGTCACGGACGGCGCGGCGGCGATAGGCGCCGACGCATGCGAGTATAGACTCCAGCACCGCCGCGCCGCGCTCATACTTTCTCACTGACAACTGCGGTCGGCGATACCGGCGGTACATACGGTACATCATCATAAGAGCCTGCGTCGACCATCGTCAAGATTAGCAAAAGTAGGCAGGTATATAAATGTTAGACTGGACGAAAAAATATTGGATCGTCTTTTTGGGCTTTGCTGTAGACTCCGAGTTGTAAACTGTAATGCCTCGCATAGGAATTCTTGCAGGTAAATCGAGAACCGCTGCATTTTAATATGCTGTCAGAAAGATAAAATACGAAACATAATGTGGCTATGGCTAGATTAGTATAATTTGCTTACTTTCTTGGTATTATGTCCTATTGCATTTTATTGTGGCGATCGGCCGCTGATTTTGAAATAATTGTCATACAACAAAAATGGATAGGCAGAGCTATTTATAATCTAGGCTCACATGTCTCGCTCTTTGAATTATTTAATTCAGTTAGACACAGGAGGCGCCGAACAAGGAGAAACAATAGATTTTATATTGTACCTCTTTTGCATCACTTGAGATATATGGAGATAAATTCCCGAATTCTATATACGTCTGTAGGAATATACCCAATTTTTGCAATGCATTTTGAACATTGGAAACAATAAAATTTTTAACAAAAAATAAAAACCGACTCCAAAAAACTCAAAAACAAAACTAATAACTAAAAAGCAAAAAATAAATCTTTTATTATACAATATGTTGAAGAATATTAAAGTCGGTGCCAAATAAAACATAAAAGTAATATACCTTGCTGCTATAATAGCGACATTGAAACAACGAGTTCACGTAGAAATTGTCGAGTGCGGAGCGAATTATGCGTCGGACACGACAAATGCACTTCGCCAATCGTGTCGGTTTATCATTTCATGTTTTACTTGGCACCGACTTCAATATTCTTCAACATATTGTATAATAAAAGATTTATTTTTTGCTTTTTAGTAATTAGTTTTGTTTTTGAGTTTTTTGGAGTCGGTTTTTATTTTTTGTTAAAAATTTTAATTATTTTACAATTTTGAGTGATGGGTAGACCTAGTAAAGACGATTCTCTTGAAAAACTTTACAAAGGTCAAATGTATGTTGCCCCAGGTCGAGTGAAAACCTTAGACGGTATTGCACTATGTGATTTTAAAATCAAATAAATTACTTAGCCGACCATCGAATCTGCAATATTACCCATCTCGGCTTAAAGTGCGCATCAATACGAATAAAATAAGCCCAAACACTATGTAGCTGCTATCAACCATGAAGGAGTTCCCTAAACTGTACTGCACCTGCATCACGGACCTTGCAGTGGCAGTCATTACCCATCTCAGTGTAAAGATCTTGTCAACACGAATAAAATAAGCCCAAACACGAGGTAGTTAAGATGTACCGTTAAGGAGTTCCCTCGATCCTGTGTCGTCTCCATCATCAGATCTGCCCTAAACCTCCATAGTATTGTAGTCTCATCAGATATACACATAAATATCAAGGTTTTACCCCATGCTCGCCTACAATTTTCAAGAGATGCCCTCGATTTCTCAGGGTTTCCACCATCAGGTCCTGACCTGATGACAATGGGACCAAATGATAAGCACACCCTTTCAAATAAAATAAAAAAAATTGAAATCGGTCCAGGCGTCTTCGAGAAAACGAGTAACAAACATAAAAAACAAAAAAAAAAAAATACAGCCGAATTGAGAACCTCCTCCTTTTTTTGAAGTCGGTTGAAAACAAACTTGCAGGCCCCGGTTATAGACTCAGCAAGACCGATAATTAATTTATGGGGAACTGCGTTAGGTTTATACTATAGTAAAATTGCGAATAGCTAAACCAATTTACCTGATAATAAGTTCAAACCACTCACAAAGCGTATTTTGATGTACGGCGCTTATAATAGTACATATACAGTTTGTTGAGGACAACAAATAGCTATGTCTGGCAAATTGTTTGGAAAAATTCAATTTTTTTTACAAAATATATATTTTTATTTAATTATTTTACCTCTCCATTATTATATTGACAATGTATTCCTAAATATGAATGTAAAATAATCTAAATTTAAAAGAATACCTGCGTCCTTTCACTACCGTTATTTTCCATAGGTAAACAATACTTCAAACAACGCCGACTATTCATAACAGACCTACATGATGTTTATTTTTTACATGATGTTTTTAATATCACCTTTATTAATCTTTTTACACATAATTGTTTGTGTTTATTTAACATAACATTGCATATTATGCATTCCCCTTAGAGTTAGATAGAGGTGTACACATTTACACCCACATTTCGCCATTGCTGTTATTGAGCGCCATGCAATAGGGCGGGGCCCAATCCAAGTTCCGGACTACTAAGAATTTTTCTGACAGAAAAACTTAATAATACTTTGCCTGACTAGATCAGTAGGTCAACGTACGGTGCATAATTGGTCTTAAGTGATGACATTTTAGGTTCATGCTCATATGCCAGCAAGCTATGGAGTAAGAGACAGAAAAGTTTGAATTTCTACTGTTAAAATGTAAGTATTACTATGTACTACTAAAATAGGATAGGGAGCGATTCTCAAGCGGTTAGACACCATTTCGAAATCGAGGTACATATATCGAAACATAACGAATATTGGTCGCCTACCTTTTTCTCTTATTATCACGAGAGATCGATATGTTTACAATAAACACGTTAAATTTAGCAGTGGTAGGACTTAGTAGAGTAATAAGAAAAAAAAATCTATACGTATAGACTTATTGTCGAAAGCCGTGAGAATCGTCCCACTGGGCCGGACACGTCTGTAGCATGTTAGATTGGTCCAAAAGAACCACGGATTGCCCCAGTAAATGCTTAGCGGTATCACGGCATAACTAAGCGAAGGTCTCGGGTTGTACTGGTCTATTGGAAATTGGAAGATACTAGAGAAAAAAGGTGGTGCCTTTGCACCTTTGTTAAGCAGTGTATAACAATACAGTTTGGAATGAAAATCAACAAAAAAACTTACTTACATACATTGTCAATTTTCAGTCCTTAAAATATTTTAGTGTTCGCATGTTATTTAGACCGCAATCCTCCCCAAGTTTACAAAAATATGTTAAGTCAGTCACACATCCCCTCTTTTAACAGTTAGGGTAGCAAAGAAATTGCATTCGTGGTTCGTGCATAAATTCAGTCTGTTAGGGTAGGCGAGGGAACAAAGAAGTGCTGGAAAATATTCAAAACTGTGGTTAGTGTAAAAAAATACATAGCTATTTGTCTATAATGTTCTAAGCACAAGTGAAGACGTATAAACGAAGGCAGTATTATGACTTAACAATCGGCCCAAATATAGAGCTGTTACAACAGGAGTTAACACCCTATTTCCGTGTAGTAAATGGGCCGTTTTTGTTGAATGTCAATCGTCGTATAGCCTTGCTCAACGCTGTCTTTCGAGTTACGAATTGTAACGGTGAAAGGCGTCTTGTGGTGGGGGCGGACAGCAGCGCAGGCGCTGATTCAGTCCGACGCGAATATTCGACTGTGTCGTATTTCCCGCGCGCCGTTGCGGTAACAAACCAAGTGCTAAACTTTCGCGCCAGCGTTTGAATTTAGAATTTTCAAATTTTGACAGTGCATGTGTAAGTGACGTCATGAACAAGTGATGCTCGTCAATCCTCAAGACGATTGCAAAATGTTTCTGTGTTTTTGTCTCGTTATTTGGAGCGCTCTTTCGCCGGCTCTGGCCCAAGGTGAGTGGAACAATGCACAATCCGTTCCTTTATTAAGCGAAAAACCGCGGCTGTAGTGAGATACCGATGTAAGATAGTTTTAGCCTCCATTTATATTGCTATGATATGTAATAGAGCACTGCGAAACGAACAAGGAAAACTTTGGTCCTAAGTAGCTATATCGATAGTTACTGGTCATTTATTAGATGTCTTATTATAAGACATCAGAACTCCTATAAATACTGCTTACTTAGTGGTCAGATGCTTATTCCGTCAACTTATGACTCAGGCTGGACAAACCATTTTGTGAGGCGCATGCGCGAACATTTTTAATGCTATGTTATATGAATTTAATAACATATTTGCATAAGGTATAGATGAAGGATTCTTGATTTAATTCCAACTTTTAATTCTAATATGCGAAGTAGTTCCGGTTTTTCCAAAATACGAACTTCACCAAGTCCCAAAACTATGTATCTAAGTGTAGCTTACATGAACTTATCTCTGTTCAAACAATATAAAGTTTTATATAAAGAAACTAATTAAAAAAAAAAAACGTAAATGTCAAGGAATTGCTAAAGGAACAATTAAATAAAGTTTACACACAATAGGTGTGATTTCAAAACCTAACAAATGACGTAAACAGAATAGCAGTAGATAGCTAATTAGCCGCAACTGCCATTGTACATTGGCGATTATGATAATTTGTCGCGAATTACACGAGGACCCTGCCAACCGTGGCCCGTCTGTCTGTGGTTCTGCATGGCGAAGCCTTTTTGCGCCATTAACATCCGCTTTTACTTTTTATATGGTAACTAGCGATCCGCCCCGGCTTCGCACGGGTAGCGCTAATTATCTATAGCCAGATAATTTGTAGGAAACATACGACACAAAATTGCCTAAAGCAAAAAAAAAAGTGTTTGTTGATCCGATTGCTACCAAACTTCACAAGATCACCCGCTGGGCTAATCTAAAGATTACCTAAAATTTTTATCAAAATTGCTCCAGCCGTTTTGGAGTCCATAGGGCATTCATACACACATTTATTTTCATATATATAGATAATTGTCTATTGTCTATACTCTATACGAATACTTTTTCAGGCAGGACAATGTGCAAGAATCTGTTACACTGCATTCTTAGGGCTCCGTACCTCGTAATAGAAAATAACCCTCATATGTAGGTTCTCTTTGTTGTCTGTTTATTGTGTGTCATGGTCTTTTCTCTGAAATAGATATAGTATCAACTTGAAATGAATAGTATTGTAAAAATTCTTTATTTTAGTTTAACGAAAAGATAGTCTTCCATAGCGAAATTTTCTAGCGTCTTCTAAAATTTTCTTACTAAAATTATGACTATCACGGTTGTCCCAGTAGTTGAGCGATCGACTGCTGTGATATGTGTCCTGGGTTCGATACCCGAACGGTACGAATTTAAAAAAATATATGACCCTCATATTGTCTCGTTACGGGTCTGAGTGTTTGTACATGTGAATATTTGTTGTATTTGTAAACGCACCAACGATACAGGAATTATTCCTAGTGGCAACGTATATTTAAAAAGACTTGTACTTTTTTATATATTTAAATTCCCTTCTGTTCGCCACCTGTGTTGAGATTACAGAATCAAAATAGAACCTGCAACATTGTTGAACCTTCTGCTCTCAATTTTGTTCAAGCAAACAACTGGGAGCAATTAAAATTGTATTTAAACAACTCTATCGTCTCGTGATTTATACTTTTAACCTTTTGACCAGTTTCTAGGTCAGCTACAATGCCCTGTAAAAAAAACGCCCAGTAAAAAATACCAAGTTCTATTACTTTGCTTTTTTTGCAATGATATTAGTGGATTAATAAATTAGCAAAATTTCTGGTTTGCTGACGTAGTTTTAATTACTCCTGTAACTGTAGATACCATCATGAGGTATACGTTTCTTTCTAAAAATGTTAATCGTAACGTCTTAAATGCCTTTGCATATTGGAGATATAATCAGGATATGTAACAACTTAAGAGGTTTAAAACTGTTCAGAAAATAAAAAGCTTTGCCCGATACTGTCTGACATTAGAATCGATAGAAAGCTATCCTCACAGTATCCCAAGGTTAAACTGATTTCCTCTAGTAATTACTTTAATTCTCACTGCACTTTCCGACCAGGATAAAAATAAATACCAACTAATTTAACTATGTTTAATTTCATATTGTTTTTGGGGTTGTGTTTAACTTTGGTCTGGCAAAAAGTGGCGCACGAGTATTGCACGAGTCATGCTGTTAACACAAAAACTTTATTACGAAACTAATTTCAACCTGCATTGATCTACGTCAAGTCTTACTTCGACTGTGCTAAATTACCAATTATGGCGTTTAAACCAACTTAAGGTGACTAATCGCATAGTATTATATATTTTGATCCATTAACGCAGATATGAGAAAGCGTGGTAAACTTTATTTTGGAACTTCGCAGCCATTTTCGCAGCGAAACTCATTTGAATCAAATTTTGGGTCTAAAATAAAAGTCGTTTTCATCTAACGGGATATTTGCAATAAATGTTAACTGTCTCAACCGATTAACTTTTTCTAGTTTTGGACAAGCGTCCTAGATATATTTTTTTTTTAAATAAAATGGCATTTCTGGGCTTTTTGCCAGTTCATTTTTATTAGTATTAAAATTTCTGCTCAATTTTATTCAGTTCAAAGTTTTTAACATGATGCTATCGAAACTTCATCAAATTATTTCATTTATATATACAACTACTTGGTCAAACACTTTAAAAGTTCGACTACCTTCTGATTCACATGTTTTAGCACCGACCACCTGTTGTCCTCGTAATCCCCTTTCCAAACTTTCATTACGCCTGAATGCTCAAGGCCAGCGGCCGATGTATTTAAGTTTTGGCGAACGAAGTGGGCAGCTGACTGTACAAACATTACCGCGTGATACCGCTTGAAACCTAAATATTGTGGTTTAGTACCACCTAGCAAATGAAAGATACATAAAGATATTACCTATACATTCATACTTATGTCTAGAAAGGAAAAGCAATAACCTAGCACAACTAATGGCCGGCATTGACGGCTCTGATGGTGCAGCGCCTAAGCGATTAGTTTTATGCACTACTGTTGCACGTCTGTACCCCTAGTGTAAGTTTCTTTTGTCAAATTCGATGTACTACATCGAACGCGTTCGGCACTCCGATTGGTGGAGAGCACAAAACGGACCAATCGGAGCGCCGAACGCATTCGATGTAGTAAATCGAATTTGACAAAAGAAACTTACACTAGGGTACAGAACGCACAGGCTCTCCCACACGTTTATAGCATCAGCAACCTGACAACGATATTTGTAAGTTGTCTCCCATAAATTTATTAGTCAAAAGTATTCATTTTTTTCCATAATAATACCTACATCTCCTAACCACTCGGGGAATACAGGCGTGACGCTATATTATGTTATGTTTATATAACTATTCCTTTCTTTTAAATATTTATAAAAAGAACTCAACTGTTAATCAACTTTTATTCCCGACTGTACAGTCCTAACAAATACTAGTATCTACGTACTGATTGTGTCTTTATAGAAACAAGAATTGTAGAGAAGATGAATGCTCCATTGCCCTATTTATCTAAAGTTTACTGACACCGTAAAATGAGGAATCCTAGTATACACGCGATCTTTTTTCTGCCACCCATCAATCAAAACAAGATGAAACACTCACAAGTAGGTTTTTTATGTAGCAATATTCTTGTAACTATAGTTAACGTTAAAATAGAAATGATCTTATAAAAGTTTGAGTCAAACGCACTAGAAATAAAAGATGGTTTATTTAATTATTATTAGATAAAGATTAAATAACGGCATCGGTGAAATTTGGATGTACACTTCTGCCTAAACTGTTGGGGAATACAGGCGTGATGATATGTTATATTATAATTACTTTCAATTTACTTTTTAGTACTAACACCGTTCTGTTCTGGGTCTCATGAATTGTTATACGAGTATATATATAATCTATATACTTATCAGATTTTTGTCCACGATTTCGTCCGCGGACTTCTAGATCTACAACAGTGCCACGGCCTGTCCAGATAATCCAAAAACAGAAAAAAACAACATCAAAATCGGCAAATTCCTTCTCCTAGAAGAAGATTACAAACACACGCACACCGGAATTTTACATATAAAGAAATAGGCTGATGACTGCATCAAAAATAAATTTTGAAATATTGTTTGGTACTTAATTGGCGTTTACTTACTAAAAACTTAACTTACAACAAACTTTATTTACCAAAATCACACAGTTAATAGGTCAATGGCAATGAAAAACGATGACGTCACGCTTTTGTAATCCAAACATTTTTAGAACAAAATGTCGTTTTCGATAGCCCATAAAAAGTAACTCAGATGACCAGTAGTCACCTACCGTATTGTAACAAAGTAAACCCGAATCTTGAATATTTTTCTAATTATTGTTTGTTACGCTGTAAGACGCTTTCTTCGTGAACGATAAACTTCAAATTCGGTTCACCCTATCAAAAGTTACGTCAATTAAAAGTTTATCAGTAGCTAATGAGAAATGAGCAGTAAAATATTATATGTGAAATAAAATTTTGTTATGAAATTTTGGAGTCTAACACCTCGGCAGGTCTGAGGCCCTAATGTCAAATCCGATTTACTTTATCGAACGTGTTCGGCGCTCCGATTGGTGGAGAGCACGAAACGGACCAATCGAAGCGCCGAACGCGTTCGATGTAGTAAATCGGATTTGTCGAAAGAAACTTACACTAGGGCCTCGGATATCTAAAAAGTATAGTATAGGTAATGCTACGCCTTCAGGGGACTGAGGTATTACTCGGGTATCGAATCCAGGACCTCACGCTTAAATCATCGCTCGTCGAATAAGGAAAACGATGTTATAATAGCTCTTAGAATTGGACACACGAGCACAGCAGCAAGTCAAAACTAATTGCATTCACTGAACTAACACAGTTTTGTGCTGTGTTAAAGCAATTATGATCCCCTCAGTAATCTCAATATTCTACGAAAGTCTATTTCACGTGAGCGTGGCGTAGGCAGGTACGTATTAAATAAGTTATTTGAAGCCAAGCTCTAAAGATACAACCTGTGATCGGACTAAGCGAGTTCAAGATTTATCCGAATTAAAAATCATCAATGGTACGGAATAATTTAGGCTCTTGGTGATAGCAAAGCACAAACTTAAAATAACCGAGACATAGAATTTAATTACCTACAAAGTAACAGTGGGTTAAAAACGGCCAAATCGAATAACGGCGCAAGAGAAAAATAGCAGATTTCAGAAAAAAAATCATACATTTGTTCATTCCCTATGTTACTTTTTTACTACCTCTGCCTCATTAGTTTAGGAAAAGTAGTTGCAATTGCTAATTCTGCGCGTGAGATCCTGGCAACGATTCTCAGGTCAAGCAAAGTGTAATTTGATTTTCTGTAGCAGCATAGTTTGTAACTGTACCCAGGCTCGTTCTGTTTACATGGGACAGCATCGATGAAATGTGGGTGTATGTACACATCTTCTAAGTCTTCGTGACATCCAGTAGTGATCTATGTTATATGTTTTGTTACTTATTTTCTGATTCATCATACTTATATTTTTAAAACTAGCTTTGAATAATCACGTTTTTTGCGTATAATCGAGAAAGCGAATAGTTAATATTGTAATTTTAGGTTTTGTCGATATTCGTCCAACTTAAAAGTATTTAGACATGTTTTCCTTACAACAAATGAATCAAAGATGGCTAAAAAGTAATCTAGACGAAATACAGAAACGTTGAACAAAAATGAAAAAAAAAATACTTAAAAATAAATAACATGCGTAAAAGCTCTAACACGTCTATTCTTTGTAGCCGTCGTTTTTCTTACAAGTGTGTTACTAGATTGCATTCTCGCCATATCTCTGCCCGAAGCGATATAAAAGTTAACTGATTTAAAGATTTTATTTTACTACCCCGATTTACTCTCACGATGCAAGATTCAATCGAGAGAAATTTCTCTTACTTTACTTTTACTTTAATGATGCTTATAATAACATGAATACCTACATAATTGTTTGCATACATTATTTCCAGTGAAGGGTTATTAATTGCACTACTCGTAACTACGTTTCACGTAGGTTAATTCAGTCAGCACGGTTGGCGCAGTGGTGGAGCTATTGACGGCTGCGTTACGTGTCCGGTTCTATTTCCACATGGAACAAATATTTGCATGATCTACAGATACCTAGATGTTCCAGGTCTTGGTATTTATGCATGTGAATATTTGTGTTTGTAAATGCTCCCACGATTTGGGAGTTATTCCTAATGTGGGGCAAAGTTATTTTTTACAAAAAAGGAAGAAAGCACCACCCACCAGTGTGGGACTCGTTGTAATTATAGTTATGCCCCACAATATTAAACGTAGGTCGAGGATATCGGGCAAGAGATAAATACTTACACTATATCACTGCGTTAGTTAGCTTCAAGCAAAACGGGGGGAAAAGAGAAATCGGTAACCGAATTGAAAAAACTGTTTCCTGGAAAACGCGCGTTCATTTTTATTTAATAATTGAAATTAAGACGGGACGGGAGATCACCCAATCTCTCTGAAGGGAAATTAATCCATATCTTACCCAACCTAAGCTACGGTACGATACGACTTTAGAGTTCGTCAAAGAGCAATAAAGCGCAGCATTCTGTCTATAAAATGAACAGAGGGAGGACGCAGCACTGCGTTGCGCTCAAAAACGTGTATGTAACGTGTACGTAGGCAATAAGGCTCAAATGAAATTGGGCGGGTCATCTCAGCTATGCATACCGACCAGTGAGCAAATTACTTGACGCAATCGTTATCCGCCACGAGCGTCCAGGCCGTACTTTGAAAGATAAGGCGTGAAGACCTTGAAGCATACCAAATAAGATGTATAAAAGAATTTGGGGAAGATATTTGCCCAGCAGTGGGACAGTATGAGATAACCAAAATAAAGTAAGCACATATTCAAGAGGTATATTTGTTATCTATACGCACTAACATTGCAAGTTAAATATAACCATGGAAATTAATTAAATAAAACTGAAATGAAAAATACGCTGAAAAATATAACGATAAAAAACCTTTGTGAAGTTTAAAATAGAAAGTTATTTTTAAACTATACAAAATATGCTTTCACTTCAGTGCATAACAAAGGAAATATACCTTGTTAGTCGATATTATTCTAATATGCATCACAACCAACGCTTATTTGAAGTCATCGGTATAACCAAATGAGTCTCCATGACATTTCGATCGATGGTGTTACTTGGAAAGCTGAAATAACGGTATATTTCATTTATAGAAACGTTGCCCCAATCTATGAATAATTCCTGTATGGTAGCTACGTTTAACACGAATGTTTGCATATATGCAAAAACCAATATTTGTGTAACCGGGTGCCGAAACCGGGACACATAGTGTTACTCCATCGCTCAACTGCACCAAACGTGCCCTGAAACTTAACTGATCATTCTACTACATTATTACAATAATTATTATGAATTTTAAGCGTATTTTCTCTGCATGAAGTGCAGGTATGTGTGTACAGCAAAATATGTTATTCCAAGATATGGTGCAAATTAGACTTGGTTAATTACCCGTGGGTGTCCAGTAAATGATTCCGTATACGACGCTCTTGCAGTGCATTTATATTATAATTATAAGCACGTTTTGCAAAATAGTTGCTAGATACACCTGTATATCAACCATATCATATTGCAATCACCATCCCTTTGTCATGGTAATGCCTTGTATCGTTATTTATAGCTTTCTACGCAACAGGCTCGTTGACGTACTTGCAATTTGAAAATTATGACGTGTAAGCGCGACGCCACTCAATATTTGCACAAATACCTATTTCACGGTATTAGTCTTCAATTTTTATTTTTATAGATCCGTATGAAAATGTTAGAACGGAGCCCTATCGCTGTCACTCTGATGTCCGTCCATATGTTACGGACGGGTTAGAAATTTGGATATTTTGTGTAAACTATTGCCCAGCGGGGGTCCCGTACATAAAAAGGAGGCGTTTTATTTTTTTCTTAATATTTCATTTGAGGTGTCATTGTCTAGAGCTCATTGAGCGTAGGAAGTAAAATTTCCTTTTTTTATCGCCAAAAATAAGGAACAGGCGCTCCACAGGGTGGCGCCTATCAGTTGTCAGTTATAGATCATTTTTGTTACAAGGTCTATCTTAAAAATCTTAACTGGTGAAGAATTTGAAATCTGTGAATAATAAGCACCACGTGCATGAAACGCCGGTTTATAATATTAGATATGTACGGAACTATTATAGAGCGAGGCCTGACTTGCACATTTTTAATAATCAAAAAAGTAATCAAAATCCATATTGTATAGTGTCATACTATGATTGAATATTGTGAAAAATAATATTTACAGTATTTGAAGCGCTGTTTTTGATTGACTTTAAAATAAACATTAAATTCAGTATATTTAACTAAACCAAAATTAATTGAAAAACAGTTTTCATACCAAATGAATGAAGGCAGGAGATTTTTAATTACTTTTATTTTTAAATATAAAAGGATTTCCTGTTCTACCTCCCTGTATTTTTTATTTTCGTTTGAATTTCGAATGCACTAACTGATAGGCTCCGCAAATAACATATTTATAAATAGACTAGCTGAAGTGGATTGGTGATTTATTTTTTCTATTTTAGAAACTCTTTGTACCTGGAAAGCACTTTTACTGAATATAATATAACCGGTACCACTATCACGAGTTTTCTTACTATTTACTATCATAGTAAAGTAAATTTTCACGATAGCGATTTTAGTTCTTAACTTGGTTACATTAGTGATTAGAGTCGCTTATGTGACATCTAGTCAAGGTAAAGTTTTGATTTACTATTTACTATATTATAGAGATGTCATGTTAGCGACTCTAATCCCTAATGTAACCAGATTAAGGACTAAAATCGCTTGCATGAAAATTTACATTTACTATGAAAGTAAATAGTAAAAAACTCATAATAGAGGTGCGGTTCATTAAGGATTAAACCCATGCCTTATATGTCTCTAATTCAACACTACTAGACACTACTACATTCTAATGGCAAACCTCTGAATGAAAGATTTAAGTGCCTAATTTCTGTGATTGTAAAAAGAGGCTATGAGTTTCTCTCAAAATAATTTCATTAGGTTTTGGTAATTGTGAAAGTAATTTATCATAATATTAATATAAAATAGCATCACCCCTGTATTCCCCGAAGGGTTAGGCAGAGGTGTACTATTGTACATCCACATTTCGCCGATGCCGTTATCGAGTTCCATGTAAAAGGGAGCGAGCCTATTGCCATCTGCTGGGCACAGTTCCAGACTCCGTGCTGCTACTGAGAATTTCCATACAGAAAAACCCAATAACACTTTACGCGCCCCGGGAATCGAACCCAGGACCTCACGCTCAGCAGTCGCGCTTACGACCACTAGACCAATGAGACAGTCATATAATATACCATAGACGAATATTGTTATTGTTCTTTGCCGATCATTAGAATACCTCATAGATAAAGTTTAAAAGTAAAACTAGTTCAATACCTACAAAACGTGACGTTAGTTATTGAAATATGCATTTTTACAGGTCTTAATAAAATTTCAATTATAAAAAATTGATGTTTATTTAAAAATAGAACTGCTACTAGCTCTTATAAACACCGTCTGCCAGACTGAAGTTCAATGTCAAATCCTAGCTTCAAGGAAGCATTAATTAATTACCCGGAAGTGGAGTTCCAACTTGAACCTGCCAGAACCAGCCAACATAGCGCTCTGAGTTCTGGCTCGTGCAAATGCAATTAGTCTAACGAGAATTTTTAGTTGTGCTATTTTTTTTTTCGAAGAATATTCATAAATATTTCAATTTCTCACTTTTAGGTATTCACAGTAACAGTTCGGATATGAATTAAGTAATTACAATAGTTCGATGTTACAATTTCCTTTTGTTGAACCGAATTAAGCGTATTTAACTGTAAAGAAATTGACAATCTCAAAACCGATCATTATAATTAAGGACAGGTGAACTCCTAACTTTCCCACTAGTGCTTTTCATGAGAAGGGTTAAGCATAAGTCTTACTCCTCTCTGGCTCGGTGTGGGTTGGCTAACTAAATATACAATTGAAGCTTTTTTATCAAGCGTGTGAAGGTTTCTTCACGATGTTTTGCTTAAATTCTCATATGCGGACTGGACTTGAACTTCGAACTTAGACGAACGTACAGAAAGCCTGCTAACTTTAACGAACGAAAACGCACGCACGCATAGACACGTACGGACGCCTGAGGCCCTACTACTAATCGACAAACTCGATTTAACGCACCAATCGGAGCGCCGAACGCGTTCGATGCGTTAAATCGAGTTTGTCAAAAGACACTTACACTAGGGCCTCTGAGCGCAGCATTTCCGACGCGGCCAGCATCAGCGTTTGTGTGTGTGCGCCTATTTTCCCTCGTTGTATGGAATAGGCCTTCTGTACTCTACTGTACTTTGTGTTCAGGCCCTCCTGTATGGAAAGCGTTCTACTGCTATATAACTGTATTAGGTACGACAACCGGACCAAAGTTTCCGTCCTCTATTTAAATCTCAAATCTTTAACTTTAGCTTACTCTCAGACTTTCAAAACGGATGTTGGAGAGTCTACATTGATAAACTTCTCGTATGTGTAATTTTATGAACGCCTACGCATTTTGCATTTAGTAGGAAATGAACTTGGAAACGTAAAGCATTATATTATTATGTGAGCTAAGAATAGATACTTATTATACAGCGATTTATAGTCGACAAACAGGGTTCTAAGTAGGATTAATTATAAGTACATACTTATTGTTTTAATTTTCCCTTGGGTAGCAAGGATTCACGATGCACTGTTTTATTTAATTTGAGTAGCTTCCCGGGACTCACTCGGGGATTATTTATTGCTCATCTCATCATAAAGATAGATACTAGATACGTGTCGCAGGGTAATTACGGAACCAGGGATTTTATGAAATCCCGGGAAATGTCGAACTTAAATGACTAAAAATTTACTGCGCCTATTTATAGATCTCAATTAATATCTCCTTTCAATAGCCAAACTAATATCAAACTTTTAAAAAGTTATTTGCGTTCTTATATTCTAGTAACCTAGTTTGACTAGAGTCCCCGATAGGAAAGCGTACGACTTCACTTCTGTTGTAATTACTTCCGGTAGTATTGCTTCTCTGTATTTCCTATCTACATCAAAGAATACAGATTTCTAGTTTCAATAAATCAATGGCAGAGAAAATATGTGTTAGTTAGTACCTACGACCTACATGGACATATTTTATTACAATGTACATGGACACCATTATTCCTATTTAGGACACGTCCTAAGTATTATAAAATAGTATCACGCTTGTATTCCAGGAAAAGCGGGCAGAGATGTATTATTATACATCTCAATTTCTTCGAAGCTGGTTTTAAGGTCCATATTAGAAGGCGTCGAGTCTATTTCCATCTACCCACCACAATTTGAAAGTCCGAGCTGCTACTGAGAATTTAATAACAGGAAAATCACACACAATCAGCAATGTTGTTAAAATTGCTCATGATTTGATTGCGTTTTATTTTCTTACCTATATAACTTTGAGGCCGCTTTGATTGCATGTCACGCGACAGACGTGGAATGTGCGCGCGCGCTTTAAAGACTTAAGCACGTAAATTGTAAAAGCCAACAAGAAAATGGGTTATGTACTCTTGGGTTGTTGAATAGCAACCAGTCATTGCTTAGTCACTTTTACTCTTAAATAACCTTGTTGAACGTGACTTACAGTAAGAACCCATTATTTAGTCAAGTTGTGTGATGATGAGGTCGCTCTATCTTTTATCTTGGATTTTATAACGGGTGATAGACAAGATTATTAGATATTATAGAAGAGCTGCTTTCGTATGTGTTGTGGACATAATACACACATATGATACAATAATAGGATCCGACTCAGTATTCGCTGTGTGTATAAACAGAGCTATGTTGCGAAAAGTTCATCTTTCATAATCATAAAGAATACTTTATACTAGAGAGTAAACCATGTGGTCATTTAACATACTTAAAGTAACATGGCCCATTTTCATTAAACTCTAAGTAAGTTGAGTTTTATTCTTAAATCGTACTTCGAGGTCCAATCTTAAGGGTAAAGTCATGATTGATACCATCATGCAAAATGCAAGACGTGTACGAAAAGAATTGTTATCAACGTATTTACTGAAAAAAGACGGTGTTTCTCAGTAAATAAGTATATTTATTAATTATTTACCGAGAAACACCATAAATTTAAGTTTCCAAGTATTATAAGTAAACACATAACATAATTGAGCATCACGCCAGCATTGACGCGTTTACGCGAAGATTTAGGTTAATAAGGATCGAAACAATTACCATGTTTCGAGCACCATGTTCGTGCTGCTAGAGAATTTCCATACCGAAAAACCTAGTAAGATTTCATAATTAAAAAATATTATGTATAGATACCTATACTCCATTTATAATAGCATTAGAAAAAAGAGGCTCGCAGAAGCAGGGATGCAAAACATTTTATTTAAAATTAACTTTGATAAATGGATATTATATACTAGTACCTACATATAGATATTAAAAAATATGTACTTAGAAAAACGAATAAAATCTTTATGCCTTATTTATAATAACGTCTTCGTCACACATCACAAACTTACAACAAAATTTTACTATTTTTAGCAATATTTTATTTAAAGTAACAACTTACAACACACAATACGTTGGAGAAATTTCTTCATCTTCATCATCTAATTCAGTCACTATAATCAGATGATGAAGATGAAGAAGTTTCACAAAACATGTTACTTTAAAATATTTTATAGTAATAATTTTATGACTCATCCTTACCGGCAACTTTTGCGGTTTTCTTTATCATCTCAGTCTTATAGCAAGGCGTACCTGCAGGCCACGACTCCTTAAACTGTTTAAAAATATTGATCACTGTTTGTTTTTCTACAGCATGAAGTGGAGTTTGCTTCATTATTTTTTTCTTGGGAGACATTACTATGTCGTCGGGGTCAACGTTAGTGCCACGTTTTTTCCGCTGTTTACTTTGGTCAGACTCGGAGATTACATGTTGTGAGCCACTCGGGCCCGCACCGGGATTACTAATAGTTCAACAAAACGTAAACTTTGTACAAACAACAAGATAACAACACTAATGACGATAACAAAACAATAACAAAGGAAAAACAGAATAAACAACAAAGGAAAAACAGTAACAAATAATAAATAAATCAGGAAAATTCTGTAATATATATAACATAACGTCGCATTTACAAGTGAATGACAAATTGACAATCCCAGAAGTTTATTTATGTCAATTTGACAGATAACATAAACCCGTAAAATTTGAAAATCCCGGCTTATGAACTTTTGAAAAGATTACGTAATATTTTAAATTTGGTAGAATTATAGTGAAACGAAAAACGTTCCCAGTATTGTTCACCCCTGCTTCTTTCAGGTTTTTAGCATTGAACAAACGCGATTTTTTTTTTGCCCTTTTTTGCTCGTTATCAATAATGGCAACAGGTACTCGGGCACTTGAACTTGAAGAGGCACTTGAAATATTCACAAAATACTCAGTTGTATTTTTACTTTAATAATAAATACCTACTGTTGTTTACCTAGTCAATGGTACGGAACCCTTCGTGCGCGAGTCCGACTCGCACTTGGCCGGTTTTTAACTTCTGTATAATGCTATCATAAATGGACTACAGTCAGATTAAAGTATTAGGAAAAATTTAGGTATTACAAATTTTTCATACAATAATCAACTTATTAACGTCTGTTAAAAACTACTCATAAGCCACATAAAAGTAAAATCAACCAAACAACAATAATTGAGCTTAATTTCGTTTTCAAACTAAATACCTAGTAGGTACCTACTTACAACAATCTACAAAAAGTTCGTTCAATTCACACACACTCGCAACAAAATCGCGTACAAGTCCGACTGAGATTGCTTTCACTTATCCTCAAAGTCCATGTGTTTGTGTACATATGACTGTGTATGTATGAGTACGTATCTGTATCTGTGTGTGCGCATACTTGTGCGTTCGCCGAGCGATATACCGGTCTAAGGCCAGGATACAAGCACGGTGCCGAGTCGTGACCGATCTGACCGAATAACTTGAGCTTTCGATCTATGGACTCGTTAAGACCGGGAACACACGATTGTGAAGTCGTGATAGCAGGATTATTTTTATGCTCTTGTTGAATGGAACTATACTGCATTATAACAATAGATAAATAAAGCCAGTTCAGCAAGGAAATATATAGATATAAAGAACGTGTTTACTTCTTTCTTCTCGACTTCAATAATACCGGGAGTGTTGTGTTTCAATAATAAGAAAAACACTCGGTGCATCAAGATGGAGGATTCAAAAAATATTTGTGTCTTCGTAAACGCTACTATTGTCCTATTGTTTAAATGGATTACAGTTATATGGTTTTCTGATATCATTAAAGTCGTGAAGACGAAAATATAATTTCACATTAAAATTACTATACCCCCAAATACATAAGTAAAGCATGTCTTTAAAACGCCGGCTACTGACCACCCAGTGTGCAAACATTATATGCATTTTGTCTGTACTCTCTGAAGAGACAGTGGGGTGTTATTGTATAACCACATTCTGCCTATGACGTTATTGAGTAGGCCCCATCTAATAGGGGACGAGCCTATTCCGATAACACATTTTCAAACTCGGCAACCTAATTACCGATGTAGCGACAGGCGTAGATCGCGCGATAGCTTCTGTCAAACGTCACTTTTGTGACATATAATGTATTGGCTGACAGTGAGATTGCTGTCGCGTTGCTATCGCGTTGCTGTCGATTTTTTTACGTAATTAAGCTGCCGGTCTGCTCTTGAGATTTTTTAACAGAAAACCCTATATTATTTTGTGCGATCTTTGGCTCGAACCTCGAACCACACGCTCAGCAGCCGCATTTTCGACCATAATACCAATAAGGTAGTCATGTGAGTTAAAACCAAAATGCGTTAATGATTATTTAATAAAAAAAAAAATTACTGAAATAAATAATAACATGTACACAAAAAATTACAATAGGTGATCATGTACCTACGGTTAAATGATTTTAAGTGTAAGAAATTAATTACAATGAGAATACTTTTTGTGAAAACAAAAAAACACATTTACTGAGGACTTAATAAAACTTTTAGAATTAGAATCTGTCTTAGTTTATCCGATTCAATTTCAATGTCAACCATAGGTTTTCAACAATAAGCTCATAATCCGAGCTCCTTAATACCTTCAGATCTTTTTATCCTTCATCGTAATACAGTTTTTTTTCTTCGCTAGATAGTAAGATAACGAAACTTCACCTTCCTCCAAGTTTTCTTAATGCTGGCTCATTCAGACCTGTGCATTTGATTTTCAATAATTAGGTACAGTAGATGTCAGAATGGTTTTTAAAATTATGTTTTTATATCTCTCCTGTATTATTGGTACAGTATGTACACCAGTGAGTGTACGACGTCCACAACTCCGAGAGAAGAACTGCAATAAGCGTTAATTTTGACGAGACTCAATCTGCAACATGACTCATCCATGAGACAACCTATGGAGATGAATCGTCCATAAGAGGATAGGCCCGAAACCGAGATAAATAATAAAAACAATACAAAGAACAAATATTTGTTACGTACGAGAATCGAAGCCGTGACTCCTAGACCAGAAAGACAATACTTACAAACGTCAATCTTGCAGCAGATTTAAGCAAACAGAAAAAAATCGAACGTCGTTTAAAAAAATATCGTTTGTCTTCTGTTTTGATAGTATACAACAAAAATATATTTAAACTAGCTGTGCCCGCGACTTCGTTCGCGTGGATGTCGGAACTTAACAATGTATTTTTTAGTGAGAACAAATGCACTTAACCCAATTTTTTTCTATTTTATTATTTTTCTAAAATAATAGTAGCCTAAGTTACGCCTTATTACATCAGCTACCTGCCAATAAAAATCCCGTCAAAATCGGTCCAGCCATTTCAGAGATTAGCCTATACAAACAGACAGACAGACAGACGGACAGACAGACAGACAGACAAAAATTGTAAAAAATGTTATTTTGGTGTATGTACCGTATATATATGCATGTAGTAAAAAACGGTTATTTCAATATTACAAACAGACACTCCAATTTTATTTATATGTATAGATTAGGAATGAACTTCCAAAACGTTAATTACACACGCACATGCCGCACATAATTAAGAGGAATTGATTAGCTGTATACCAGTGATACATTTGTTTTGGGCACGTGTCACGATGTAATATTGTACGGATGTATGATGTATTGAGGTTACTCAAGTGTGTAAGGGGTATATCCCGCGGAGTTAATACGAAAAAATGTTAACAAACAGACCATTAGAGGTTTTAATCTAATAAACTGTTTCATGGCTAAACGATGACGTTTCTTATGAATATGACTGTGCTATTAGTAACATATACAATGTTATTCTTTAGAGAATAAGAATCACAAATTACAAATGTTATTACATTAGGAATTTCGACTGTGTAGAGACTGCGAAACATGATGGCACGGTTGGCACAGTGGTTGAACGATCGACCATGTAGCGGGTTTGATTCCCGTCATCATCATCATCATCATCATCATCATCAGCCAGAAGACGTCCACTGCTGAACGAAGGCCTCCCTCACAATTACATAATTACATAATCAACAACACAATTACATAATCCGGACTGCTACTGAGAAATTCTGAGATTCTAATCCAGGGTTTCCAGGCTTATTTACATTTTTTTTTCTTTTTTTTTTAAACTTTGCTGTGTAAAGCAAAGTTTAAAAAAAAAAGAAAAAAAAATGTTTGATTTCTTCTTTATCGTGGGTATATTTTACAAAAATACATGTCATATACACACACAACCAGACCCGAAACAACTATCTGTAGATCATACAAATATTTGTTCCATGCGGGAATCTAACCTGCGACTCAAAGCCAACTGTAGCTGCCGCTGTGGATGTGGATATTCAAGCTTTCCGTTGATGAAAAATAAATATAAATTTGTGAAGCTAAATAATTCCGTTGTAAATATTCTTAAACCAGCTTTTCATTTTCTAAGGATTTATTTTTTGTTATATATTAAGTTAAGTGTAGACATTAATATTTAAATAACACTAGATAACTTAACCTATCACTCTGTCTTCTCATAGCAAACATTCTAGATAAGTAACTCTTAGAAGAAAATAAAGATTACTAAAATTTGTTCGTACCTATATATAATATATTCATTAAACATGGTACTCACTTTTATTAAAATACATCAAAGATCCATTACCTACCTTATACCCCATCATAGCTCCAGCATCAGCTGACCTGACCGACCTTAATCTTACGAAGAGTCGACCTTCAACGTGAACGCGTCGCTATTAAAATAATAATGAATAATATTTGCGGTATTTCTAATGTCATAATTATACGAAGCGGCATTGACCAGCTTTCTCTGACTATCGTGATTATGAGTGACCGCAGGTCAAGCAGCAGTGTCATACTGAACGATGCATTATACTGTGAAAGGGGTAAGCAACAATATCGATAAGAGATAGGCGAGAAGAGTATCGTTAATCTAACTCCAAAGACCTAAGTCGTTAACTAGTTATTCTGGAAAAGAAAAAAAAGCAGTACTTTCCTAAAGGTCAGGAAAAAATAAGCTTAAGCGTAAATATTTTTTTATTTTTTCGACGTCTTATCAAGACCCGCTCTTGAACTTCAATTTGATCGGTATTCATCCTTAATAATATAATCAATCAAAGGAATCTTTCACTGACCTTGAAACCGCATAATAGAGAAAATTAAGTTTAGCTGGCAAAGAAAAATAATGACGTCATCCACGTCTCAAATCTTATAACAGGGTGAGCAGAGTAACCCAAGTAACAAATAAATTCAGTACTTAAAAATCTTGCTGTATAGGTAGAATGTATTTTTCTCGATCTGTCTGACTCACATTAATTGTTTAAAAGTTGAATTTGTACGAATTTAGACATAAAGTGAGAGCAATTAGCGAGTGAGAAAGGTTAATAAAAGTTCATGCTACGCCTGCTGGTTAATAAAATAAATGTGTAAATCCGTTAAAAATTAAGGTTTTCACGGATTTTAAACAATTTATATTATCAGTGAGAAAGTTTGAGAAAAGTTCATACGACGTCTGCAGGTATAAAAAGAAGCAGAAATAAAAACACGTTTATTAAACTGCCTGACACGGACTTTGAGCCCAACCCCAAGATTCTTAGTACACTTGCAGTTTCTACAATCAACCCAACGATTCTAATGTCAACGACCAATTAATTGAAGTAACAAGACGCCAATATAGTTATATAAAAGATCATAACACGTCAAAACTATAATCTTATCGTCTTAACCATTTCTAAATATCATTACCGTACTGTATTGACATTTGAAACGATTGTAATCGCCAAATTCGTTAACAATTATGTAAACTCTAACTACAATGTTCTTACTGACGAAATGCGGTCAGCGTATGAATGGAATAGATGAATCACGATTCGATTTTATTTTTCAGGTAAGTGTGGAAATTCCTGCGGATATTCAATCGTATCTGCGGGTGGACTGGCGACTTGGCATCGGTAACTATGTTACACTGCAAGCAAAAGGCTAAGGAATAAGTATTTTGCCAACTAACTTGGATTCGAATAGGGTTTTTTGATTAAGTAATTGCCGATCAAATCACTAACGGGGAAGCGATTAAATCATTGAACGGTCCGCAACATTATAGATTAAAAATAAACACAGTTGTGCTGATAAATCTTTTTCTTTTTAGTTAAAGAATAAACAAACATTGACAACGCGGATCTCAATTATAAATATATAACTTAAAAAAAAAAATAACAAAAAAGTTTTCTAAAAGTTCAGTGAACTTCGAGAAGTTCGAGAGTTTTTTTTTATTCTAATTTATTTCGACGCTTTTACCTTATAGAGGTATGTCAGTTTCATCGTAATCTAAAATACCGATAGTTAGAGCAAGCGATTTCCAATGAAAGTACTTAGTACTCGTAGGACTGTTGACAGACGTCCCGGATAGTCTGATAACATAAAAAGACTCCATGCTCAGTTTGGATGCGGGATAGAACTTTGTAATGTAGCGGAGAGATTATGTCCAACGGTGGACAATTGTGCGTTTTTAAATAACGCAACTGATTTATAGTAAGCGTTGGTTGGTACTATAGAGAGTTGGTACTATAGTCAAACATGAAGCTCCAACCGCTTTTCAATCGTCAGTATCAAAAGTACCCGCGTCCTTTTCCAGATTTCAAGTTGTATCATTGCTAAATTTTAGGAATATCGGTTCGACAATTAGCCGTTAGAAATAACAAACAGACAGACAAACGGAACTCATTTTTGCATTTATCTATTCAAGTGTAAGTAAAGTTACTTACAAGTATAAATAAATCACATTATTAGTGAAAACATCTTAGTCGTTGCTCATCCTCTGAAAATTTTCCATCAAAAGGTTAACAGAATCATCTTATTTTTCCGCCGTTAACAAAGTTTAGGCTTGTAAACTTCGTAATGGCGGCGTTCTTGAGTCTATTTGATTTTTTTAAATGTTAAATCTACTTCAAAATTGTAAACTGCATTCAGTTGGTTAAATAAAATAGGCTTGGCTTTTAATAAATACCTTACGTAGGTACTTCTTTTATCAATAAATTTGTTATACTGAGTTATGAAATATAATACTGCTAATGCAGTATTAAATGATACAACTGGATAAAGCCTAAATTCTTAGCTAAACTTAATAAACTATTGCGATGGTAACGTAATACGCTTCGATTTAATTTCTATGAACTTTTTTACGTATACTCTGAAATGTATAGAAATAAACAATTTGTTAGTTTCTAGCAGGAATTCAACACATTATAATGGAGTTAAAACTCTACCTCCTTGAAGAATAGTTCACAAGATATTTTCGGTGTGGCCAGTTTTGTCTACTGTTTTATTAAATGGAGTATCTTTATACTTATATAAGATTCTGACGTGCGTGTGTTTGCAATGTAATTCTGATCAGCTTGATCGATTTTGATGTTTTTTTTTTCTTCTTATGTGGTCAGCTAGGTAGTTCTTAGCTATAGTTGGATCAAACTTTTTTTTTCAGACATAAAAATATAACTGTATTCCCAAAGGGTCCACAAGTAGGTTTATAAAAATCTCACGTAATAGTTGAGTCGTCATCACGTGCAAATTGGTATTAACATGCCTAATCTACGGTTATTTGTTAGTCTTGCGAAGCTTTAGTTACGGATATCATAGCTGTACGTTCAACGAGCACGCGTGTCTCATTTTAATTTACACCTTATATCATTGTATCAAAAGTGGAAAGTCACACGCACTTCACACAGTCTTAGCTGTATATTTATTAATAGAACTGATGACAAAAAAAAACAACATGATTTAAAATTTCACCAATTCGTCTCTTGAGACGAAATTTCATGGGAGACTAATCGACGTACAGATCAAGTTATATAAAATTGCCGCTACCTCCGCCGCACTCGCCTCACCTCTACTGCAGCTTTAAAGGTTCCAATCAGCTGTGCGAGAGAAAGTTCTACGATTATCTATACCTACATATAGTGAAGTACCGGATATCGACTGCCGGTTCTACAAGACGATGTTTCTAGCTGTTAATTTCACGCAAAATTGGGCACGAATTCAATAACAAATATAATAAAAATAGTTTAATAATAATTACGTTATTCCTTTGATAAGCAAGTGACGACACGGTTGGCGCAATGGTTGAGCGATCGACTCCTGCGCTACGTGCCGTGAGTTCGATTCCCACACAGAACAAATATTTGTATGATCTACAGATAGTTGTTTCGGGTTTGGGTGTATGTCCATGTGAATATTTGTGTTTGTAAACGCACCCAAGATGCAGGTATTATTCCTAGTGGTGGGGCAACGGTTTTTTTTTAATATTATTATTTTATGGTTATATTATTTCCACACATTTTGATTGCCTTATTGGGAGATATCAGTCTAATATAAGACTCGCAAACCCGACTGGCCGTGAGGTCCAGCTTTGTCAATATCAAGCACGCATACATACATGGGTCATGGAACTTCATAACAACATAGTTGAAATTTGCCTAAACAACGGTACACTTTGATACAATTGAGTTTCATGTGTACGCCCTTATTACTTGATTTCATGTAGGACTTATTCCTTGGGGCGTAGGCTAGCTCCCCCATAGGTGGAAGGACCAACAACTTAAGATACCAAGGAGTCATTGGATGGAATCGGAGCAGTGGACGATAAAAGCTGTCATGGTAATGATAAGGTATCTGGCATAAAGAAGTTAATAACCCAAATATGCCTACTTAGTTGGCCAGAGGGTCTAGAAACTTTTTCAATAGATAATTAAAATAATTCAATAGTAGGTAGTTGTTTACAATAAAGATGCATCCATTCTTATGCACTTTAGTCCTGAACAAAAATGGTAAAGGAAAAGACCTACACGTTTTGACTGCGCGAGAGTTCATTAACCGGTCGTCAAACCTAATTCGCGAAGCAGGTACTATTTACTTACATATTATTGTCAGACGGTGCTTTTTGCAGTTAAAAATTACGAATGTTTTTTCTTCCACAGAAATGAAATATTGAGTATGGGAAAAATTAATTGTTTTCTAAAATGTCTTTTTAAAGCGCTGGCCTTAGGAATTAGAGCATTAGGTCACTCTGTAGCTACACTTCAGAATATGACAAGGAAATTACACTCATGTCTCCGATGCCCTCGATTTAGGACCCGTCGTATGCGAAATGAACGACATCTAAGAACAAGATAATTAAACAAGCGAACTAAATTAGGTACCAGGCTACATAATATTAATTTTAAAAAGTTTTTTTTTATCTCCTTTATGTCAAACATCACCGATACTTACACTTGTCTCTAACCACAATCAATTGTTTGAAAATATGAACAATAAAAAGGCCCACAGCCAGACGCCTGCGCAGCGCCGCGCGCTCCTTTCGGAATCTCACGGTTATGTCGAAAAACTCTCAAACATACAAAACTGGCGTTTTACTGTAAAACATTTCGCACGACTAACTCTAAGAATAACCGTTCAGCCAAACTAGGTAAAATACAATAAATATTAATAAGATACAGCTACCTAAAAGTGGTGTTACACTACTAGGTATTAGCACAGTGTCAAGCGGTGACAGAAAACGTAAGTGACATATCGACACAGTGTCACTGTTGGAACACGGAGTGACCGATTTCGGCCCACACGCTGACGTCATCCAGCCGGACCGGTTTGAAAGCATGCAATTAATATAATTTTATAAATTCTTAGACTGTATGTCAGTTTTGTTTAGCATTAAATATTGTTGCAAATATAATTGTGTATGTATTATTATGTATTGATTAGTAATTATTTGTATAAATGTGTCTGTAACGTCTATTTTCTTCACCACTGTATCAAACGAACGTAATGAATTTATTGACATTATCGCCAATATTGCGCTTGTCATCCGATGAGCAATAATAAGTTATTTAAGTGAAATAATTAAGGTCACTTTTACAAGTCATAAACTCGAAGAGTCTTAAGAGTCATTTGAAATCGATAATACAGATTTGACTACATATGCGCTTTGGTAACTCTTATGACTGTAAACGAAACATTAACTGATTAAAAACTGCACTCCATTTTCTTTGTACCATAGTTGCTAATCTTGCTATTTTCCAATGCCACGGTATCAGAGGCTGGATAACTCTTTACCGAACGTTCAAAGATAAAGTAAAGATTTTAATACACTATTTTTAATTCAGCGATGTTGCGCTTAGTGATTAAAATGATTGCAATAGAAAATTATATCCATGTTTGTAGAAACAAAATAATAAAAAAGATTAAGGAAAAAAGTATGGTAAAGGCTTGTAGGGTAATCCCGCGCGTTTTGACATACACAGACGGAGTTTCTGCCTTTATCAAATTATTCAGTAAATCTTTACTGACTCCAACCACTAGTTACTTTTCGAGCATTCAAAGTAAATATAAATATATTTGATGTGAGAAATACGATATATCAGAAAAAGGTATACAAGCGATATCCGGCTTGTTTGTCTCTCTCTCTCTGTAATCACGCGACATTTGCTCTCCCAATGAGCGCACGATCATGCAACCGTGATACATCTTTTTGATTTTAAAAACAACGGAAATTTAAAAGTTTACGAAGACATGAAATATATTTTCGTACATAACTGATGCAGTTGAACATTTTACCTATTTATTTCTTAAACAATAAAGGATTTTTTGAAAATTGACTATTCTTTATATTATACTCTGAGTAATCTCTGTAGGTCATATATGAACCTTTTCATTTGGGGTAACTTATGCGACCTGGGGTAACTATTCCTTTACGACCTTTACTGTACCCTGTCTATATTACATATATTACCCAGTATTGAATCTAAGGACACTTGTATCCAATGGCTATGCTAATATTAAGAAGTTCAGCTATTTATATGAACAACATATGATATTTATAGTTATTTAATATGACAGAACGAGCTGCGACCGTGTAGCGAGGTCAACTGGTTCGCCATGTTCACAGCCGCTTCTGTGACCCTTACTTGAAACAGAGATCGTTTTATTATAGTTTTATTATATGATATTTAAAATAATATAGCTACGTAATTAAATTTGGTGAATAGATGAATTGGTGCTTTTAGACTCTAAGTAATTAGCTATGTTCGGATTTTTTTTATGTACTTATCATTTGCATCGCTTGATAGTTTTATAAACATTATCTCTTCGGCAATATCTGGGGTAGTTTTACGGACGTGGTACTTTAGAAAATTTGTATAATAACAAAAGTAGACGATCAGCAAAAAATAAAGTACCTACTCCTAAAATCCTGCGCGCAATCAAGCTACGATAATGTTCCGCAGGATTTAAATATTCCTCCTAGGAGTATTGGTAACAAAATTTGACAGTAATATGTGATTCTTACGACGAGAGAATTTTTCATACTTATCTCAGAAGAGTCAACCTTCTGGTGGTCAGTATACAGTATACGCTTTAATACGCATACTGGTTTTTGGCTGCGACACACGGTTCCTGTGCTTCACTTCGAAGTATTTTTGATCCGTATGATCGCAAGTAGCGTGATCACAATGTCCATAATATTTCAAACTCAAACACAAAAGCTTTTTACTCGTAAAGGCCATAAAATACACTAACAAATTGTTAGCTGATTAATTCGTAATACATTACATGGAAGATATGTAAGAATAATATAGGTCAACGTTTGGACTGGCGTTTGGAGGAAAGCGACAGATTTGAGCTGACGACACCATCAGATCTGTAGACATTTTCGAACTTCAGACACCTTCATTCAGTTCAAATAAACATATAATACTATCTGACTATTGGATCAGCAGAGGTTTAAGCCTAAGACTCACTACACGTTTATTTCCTTTAGGAGTAGGAAGCAACTGAGGGATTTAATAGATAATGGTCAGTCCACAATGAAAAGCAAATATTCCAATACCATAATTGCCAGACTAGGTAAGTAGCAAAGTTAATCCTGCATTAGAAGAATATCAACATTTTGTTGTACTGATTGTTATAGTTTTTGATAATGATTTTCATAGTTATAATTTTAGGTATTGCCATTGCAGTTAGTAGTTAATTTAAGAGCTTTTTATTACTGTAGTTCCAAAAACTGCATCGGATTTACAAAAATAAAGCTGTCATCCCACAAAAAGAGACTTCTTGTAATCCATATATAGAAACATGGAAGCGCGGAAATGACATTTAATTCAACGTGAGGGGTCGAACCTTCCGTTCCCCAGGCACTTCATCTATCTAGCTTGAAGTAAGTTAATAGGTAGGTATGCAAGTGTGACAGGTTGCCCGGCCATCGCCTACACAGTTATGACTTAAATACTGTTTAAGATTAAGCCATTTCGTTCAAGGTTTTGCTGTCCATATAAAGAGCAAAAGTCGCTAGCTGTCCATTGTTCATTATAAAGGTCCGTTTGCAAACAAATCGTTATAGAGCAAAGGCCTGCGCCCACTTGCGAAACAGCGAGATCGCTGTATAAAACGATTGTTGTTTAAAAATAATGTAGGAAAGGAAAAACAAGCCCACAAAAATATTAATTTCATAGATATAATGCACACTACAGACTGTCTCATTGGTATAGTAGTCGCAAACTTGACTATCGAGCGTGAGGACCTGGGTTCGATTTCCGGGTCGAGCAAAGTGTTATTGGATTTTTCTGTATCAAAATCTTCAGTAGCATCACGGGGTCTGGAACTTTGCTCTGTAGATGGCAACGGGGTCGCCCCCTATTACATAGGTCTCAATAACGGCACCGGCGAAATGTGGATGTACAATAATACAGCTCTGTCTAACCCTTCAAGTAATACAGGCGTGATGCTATGTTATATATACCACACTACGAAAATATGCATTTTGGTTGCCTACATAAACATTACACATCGTAACTTAAAGACAGAAAGATGTTGAACGCAGAATGTGAATCAACCCCAAACCCTAAGTGAACACGATAGCCCTTATTGCGTCAATGGGGCCTCTATGGTTATTTTTATAGCCCATAGAATCCTGCCTCCTGTATTATGAGAGGCAAATATTTCCCGTTGGCCATTAACCCAAAAATATAGGTCACAGATTTATTTTCGTGGTTTACAACAGTGTACGGTCATACAAGTAATTATTTACCGCGGCTCCAATTGTCTATTAGTTACATGGTAACCCCAATATCACTCGAGGCCGCAATTTCGTAGAGCGTTTTCTAATCACATTTTTTTCCATTCAACAGGTGTTATTATTGAGAATGGCCCGCTATGTACCACCAATTACAGTCGGCGACGCGAATTAGCGGCTTTTTTATACGTTTTTTAAACACCAATAAATGTTTTGAAGCGTTTATTTTTAAGTGTTTGGCTAGTAAAGTTGTCTATAAGTGGGTAAGTAGCGCAAGTGGTTTTGTTTGTAGTAAAGACAACCTTAACGAGATAGGAAACTGATATCTGACTAGAGTTTGTAGGGAGTCGAGAAATATATCTCTTTATTGAGAATTTTCTGTATTGACGCAGTGGTTGAGAGATCGACTGCTGCGCTACGTGTCGCTGGTTCGATTCCCGCACGGAACGAATATTTGTATGATAAATAAATAAATATAGATAGTTGTTTTGGGTCTCTGGGTCTTTGTGTATGTGATATTTCTAGAATTATTCCTAGTGTGGGGCAAAGTTTTTTTTAGTTAAAAAAACATTTTCCACCGCGCGATCAGTTACGATTTTATATCTGTTGCCTCTCAATGTACTTATTTCTGTTATAGTATGTATTTATATTTTATTTCGACCCGGGTACATCTTAAAACTGCGGCCAGACACCGGAGGACGGGCAGCAGCATCCTCTCACTAATCGGTGTGCCACTGCGATCCCCAAGCCGCCTGCCAAGCGTGGGGATTATGGCAACCCCCCCCCCCCCTTGGGGGTGGCCTTCGTTCAGCAGTGGACGTCTTCTGGCTGATGATGATGATGATGTATTTTATAGAAAATAGACGTTATATGATATAAGGTACCAACTGTATGTTCCGAGGTATGGACAAATCTTGACGACTGTGTAAAGAACGGTTACCCATCTGACTGACCACGGCTAGTAGATGTTGCTTCAAAAACGCCTGACAGATCTCCAGCTTTAAACACTACCTAATCAAACAATTCAACAGGTTACTAAAAAAAGAACTAAACCGGTCTGAATGACAACCTTAACATTTATACAGGTTTCACTTAAAGAAAAAAGTGCGATTAATTTTATTAAGTCCAACGTGATTGCGTCATCGTAGTTGCATTGCGAAAGATTCATCGGCGCCGGCGCAACTTTTAATGACGCGAAGTCACGACCAACGTTGCGTTGTTTTAAACATACGTTAGATAACGAATTGTTTAAAGGATGAACTAAAAATATATGAATGACTTGGACTCTAGGTGCATCTTGTTTGGTCTCGAAAACCTATCAAAAGCTGTATAGCCTGTGTGTACACCAACTTGAGACACAAACAGTGTCCTAAGATATAGATGATAGATCTCTCCATGATAGATTTCTTCTTCTTCGATGGCTGTATTGTAAAATAAGTACACAAAATACTGTGAACTTTTGAATCCACACTATTATACATGCGAAATGCTGTACGTTTGTTTGTTTGTTACCGTCTGAACCGGTCAACCGATCGTTATGAAATTTTACAAAGAGGTGGCCTGGTTTCTGGACAATGACTTTGATTTAAATTTACTATTGCAGCAAAATATTAATTAGATAATAATACAATACTCGCAGATGAAGTCGCGGGCAACAGCTAGTAAAAAGCTACCGTTAAGTTTTATTTTAGTAGCTGCATGGACCAAATATTTAACACGATATGGAATTAATTCGATATTATAAAATCAATTCTAGCAGCTTCGACAAACACATTCTCTATTAGAGATTTTACCACAATACAGAGTCACTAAAATCTCGACTGAGTTCTACCATTACTTGCTTTGGTTTAACTTTAAAGAAAAAAAGGTGATGTGCTATTACGAAATAATATGGGAAAAACAAACGAGCGATATCCGCCATCTTTTTTAAATATCTCGATTTCGACATAATCTCTAATCGAAAATTGCCCTCAAGGTAGAGAATAGATTGTTCGTAGTGATATTCGTGATTCGTAACTAGTTTCAACAATCTTAATTAAAGTGCAAGACATAGATACTCTCTGTAATATACCAATAATTCCAACTTTTAAATTAACTGGTAATTTAACCGCCTTTGCCCCTCAACAGACTTCTAACTAGTAAGAAGTTCATTTGAACACAACACCGTTAATTAATTGAAAGGCGAAGCTTGAAGCTCCTAAAATGCATAGAACATTGGAACAGAAACAGATAAAAACGAAGATTCCTTGCAAACCGCGGTCGCTCCGAAAAGAACCCGGACATACCAGATCTAGCCAACACATGTTCTTCTCGACAACATAACAATTAAAAGATTAATTATACAAAACGCATCTGCCGCCAACACAAAAATTCCGCTGTACATCTTCAAATGCAATTAGCCTTATTACGTGGTGTATAAGTTTCAATATCGTTTGGCAAAATATTACACTTACACTTGAACTTGAATTTATTGTTACGTCAAGTTATAAATAATGTTCTGTCATCAGTTGGTAGGCGATGGTGTAAGCCTCTTTTGGTTAAACATATAAGCTCCTTAATAGCATGTCATTAAGACAATATTTTTGTTGTACATAAGATTGTATGTAGGTATATGTTATAAGATCTAAACAAAATAATATACCTATGTTGGGAAAACATTTAGTGCAAAAAATGAACATTATCTAGTACTTGTTTCGCATTAATTTCGCCGAAAATGATTCCACTAATATTACGTTTCACAAATAAGTAATATTTTCTTGTATAATCGGAAAAACTTTCATTAAAAAGCGATTCAAATTTATTTCGGTACTTAGAATAACGTTTCAAAGAACTTACATTAGGTACATAGAATATCAGTAAACCATAATATCAGTTGAGGCCATGAGAACCATAGTGGCCTAACTACATTTTTACAATAGAGTTTATGATTTCTTACTATTAAAATTGATCATTTTGGTTTCTACCAAAATAATCAATTTTAAAAATCTACTTAATATTTATCATTTTGGTAGAAACCAAAATGATCAATTTTAACTGTAAGAAATCATAAACTCAATATTGTAAAAAATGTAGTTCAGGCCACTATGGTTCTCATGTTAATTGAAACATGATTTACAAAATGTACCAACATTACTCAGGGTGTTACTATTTTAGTAACCAACTTTGATGGAGGTCATTGTCGTGCGATTAAAGGCTATTTCGAAATCGAAATTTATTTATATAACAGTCACCAATTTCAAAATTAACGTAATTTTTCATTGACATATAAATGCAGCCAGCGGCGTGCACAGAGTTTTTAGACAGGGTAAGCAGAAAATTTTAAAAGCTTACTTACCCAAAATACCTACTGCATGTTGGTATGGGTTCGTCGTCTTGTCGATTAAATAATGATGTATGTGATTTGCCACCTCAAATATATTATAATAAATATTTATCTGAGTTATGTATGGTAGGCAGTGTCTTTTTGTCTTTATGAACCGCACGCCACTGAATGCAGCAGCGGTTAGACGTAGTCGAGATTTTCGTGAAAAAATCTATAGAAGAGAATCCCACGAGAATTGGTCCTCAGGACCTACTGAACACAGTCTAAAAAACCAGGTAGCAAACATATTAGAAAAACTTTATACAGCAATTATACCTGTGTAACTTTTCAGAATAATAAAATATTCACGTCCTTCTATTTTTAGTTAACTGCTCAAAACAGAATGTCCATTCAATACAGAAATGTTAGGCCGTGGGAAAATAACCAAGGTTAAACATATTAACGAGAAATTACTACTGTAGACACTCTGTTAGTTATGTGCCGTACTAGTTGGATATAAACTTATGATTAGCGGCACCAGCTAAGGCGTCGGTGGATCAAAAGAGCTCAAAGTTCAACCCTTGGCACTATTATTATTCCTATATAATGTGATTTTCTTAATATTCATTGGATCTGTTTAAGAAGAACCTCACATGATAAGAAAAAAGCCTCTTTAAGTACATATTTAAATAAACTAGTACAAATAAAATAGTACAGTTTACAGTCAGTACAATCTCCTTCCAAACATTTATCTCCATCCTTCGCCTATTTTGTTGTTTTTCCATCGTTACCTAAATACATTTTCCTCTAGCTGTTTCCCGTTTGGACCTAACCATCTTGTGATCTACAATGGTGACCCACAGGATACACGACTGTATTTCCTAGTGGTGGTAGGACAAAACCTTTACGTTACCGATATGATGAGAGTAAAATCCAGTTAGATCACCCATTAAGATAGTAGCGTACAACATTCAGCGCAGGCATATTTTAAAATGTACATTTGGTATCGTTAAGCAGTACTGTTTTTAATGCCATACGTCTATCAAGACTTACAAAGGGCCGTTTTATACATTTTTAAGTACAAAACCGCATCAAGCACATCTGTCACTCGTGGGTGGGTACTGTAATATGGACGTATTTCTAATATTATTTACGAGTATACCTGTTGATGAAATCACTTTACAAGTATTTGTCAATGTAGGTATGACCAGATTACAATAGCTATTAACGTAACATAAGTATCAGTACATTGACACTCTACCCACTGGCATACAAATATTCAAATAAATTAAATTACAATACAAATAACAAATTTCAAATTAATATGTCAGAACTACAGAATATAATAATATTTAAATCACACATCACATTATATTTTATTATTGATTACCTACCTATTTTAGAAACATATTTATTTAAAAATAAGTATCAACTTCTTCAAAAAATTATGCCTCGTGACCCGTACTTGTTTTATTTGTTATTTTGCCTTTGTTCGTACTTATATAAAATATATTAGCGAAGGTCATTTTGAAGCAAAAAAAATGACGCCATATTTTCTTTTAACTCGCTATAGCTTTAGAATTGTTCCATTCAGGATAAGCGGCCTCAATCCTCTATTCTCATACTCATCTTGTGTAGTACCGAGGACAACCTCTAATTAGAAGTACCAACCAATTTGTTACAATTAGACTGGTGTTAGCGCAACCATTTATTTTATGGATGATGCGTGACAACCCAGACCCAAATTTTACATTGTATAAACTGGTTATTTTTTACACGAGAGACTTATACAAAATAGCAGTAGTGGCCTAGTGGCAATAGGGCCCGATTTAAGAGTCACAGATCGTGGGTTCGAATTCAGGGGAGCTGCACTTATTGTTACGCTTAATTGTCCCGCTGCAGGCCAAAGACCTCCCTAGTTCCACTGTTGGTTCGAAATTTCTGCAGTCAATCGAACGAGAACTAACGCTTTCTTCAATCACCTCCGCCACTTAGATGACTGATGACATTCTCTGCTTCATGGGTTTAGTGGTCGCAAGTGCGGTTGCTGAGCATGAAGTTCTTGACTCGATCTCCGGATCAGGATGTCTGAGATATTCTATTTAAAAAAACTTAGTAGCAACTCGGAGTACAATAGTTCCAACGCCTAACTCTTCAGAGGATGAGGACGTGATGTTGATATATTTATGTAATGAGATTATGCAAATACCACTTATTCTTCGGCATTTTTTGCATCTCAACCCGTTCACTGCTCATATAAAAACGTTATAATGTCTTATATTAGAAACTCGACGTACAGTGATTAAAGAAACTTCTAAACGATTATATTCCAGAAATACGCTTGTGTAACCGAACAAAAAGGTACTCTAAGTGAATATAACGAGCGAATAAACCTTAAAAAGTTTGGTCGTAAACAAGGCATATTTCTACTAAAACACTTCAGTAATAAATACTATAGAGCTGTTGCTCAAATAAGATAGTTATGGCCTTAAACCCATTGCATACCATACGCAAAAAACCCAAGCGTGTTCTATCAGCGAATCGGCAAGCCGTGAGTGCCGTGACTAGTTAGTGACAATATTAAACGTCATTATCGATGTCAATCTACGAGTCCTTGTTGACGTAACTTCAGGAAATGTCAGATGCTAGGACATACAGCCGATCATTATTCTTCTGTATGTATAGGGTGACTGATTAAACGACGAACAAATTCAATGACATGATAATTCACGATCACACCACAGCTTTACGCACACATTCATGATAATAGTAACCGTACATAAGTGAGGAAAAGTCTTGCGCACGTGATATAACCCGGAAAATAATCTTCGATTAGGCAGGTATACCTTTTCCATTCATACTAACAAACAAACCTGGGGTATACCGCGTAACGTCAGTGTTAGTGGATATCCTTCCGACAATTCATTGAAAAACAATTTAAAGTGGTTACAAGGGGTTTAGTTACACATGGATGCGCGCAAAATCTACTGTAATGGGCTTATTAAAAGAAAAATGACACGTCGTTAGGCGACACTAACTCGACACCCAGTTAAAGCGCACAGCCAATCCTACAACACCGTCGACGCAACGTAACTAAATACAAACTTAAAAAAAAAAAAAAAAAAAGATGTGTGGTTAAATAAAATCTGAATTTCGTTCTTCGTCTAAATAACTTGCGATTGAAGTAAATTGATGCGCAACAGACATATCCTTCTAAACTTTAAACCGTCTGACCGTCTGACCTGCAACCGTGTGGCTCCCTGCAATCTGACATACAGAGGCACGTTGTATAAACGAATGCAGGCGCTGTCGGCTTGCATTGCCTTAGGTACGTTATGTCTTAGAAAGTTGTTCTATTTCTAAATATAGGCACAGGAGCTGGAAAGTCAGTTTGTTATATACTAGGTTTTATATAGCGGCATTAACGGCCCAAACACTGCTAGCATTTAGTCCTTGCAAATGATTTGTACACATAAAAATATCAAAATTTTATACGTCTGTGTGTGAGGTATTTGTAAATGACGACATTTACTTCTAAAGTATCAAACCTGAGTAGTACAACTAAATTTAATGAGGTTCTTGGTAAGAATTTTTCAGCTATAAACAACAATTAAATTTTGGAAGTCATAAAATATAAAACGATCTTATAGGGCGTGAATTTGAGACTACTTTGAACGGGCAGCACTCACCTGTGTGATAATAAGACAAGATATTACAAATTAAATTCCATTGCAAAATCATCCATTTGCAAAACGGAAACATGGCCATTCTTCACTGGAGCTTTCTAGCCATTCTATGTTCAACGGGGACCAAAATTCGGTACTTATTATGTAAGGTGAAGTATGCAACATACAAACGGATGCAATACAATGAAACAGTAGCCGTAGGTAACTACAATTTATCTTATTTCTCAGATCAGAATGCAAGGAATGAATGAATCGGAAGGCCGTCAATATTAATCGCAGAATTCCCCGTTTTGTAAGTGACACGCGTGATAAATACTTTGTTGATCGTGCGCACAGGTGTATCCGACATAGCCAGGTATAATCTCGTCAGCCTGGGTTCACTGGTCCGACACGGCCTTGAGTTTTGGCGGAGGGCTTTTGGAGTTGCGAGCACATGTAATAGGGACCCGTGACTGCGTGCCCGTACGGAGCGGCCCCTGGATAGCGCTGCTGTACGCATACAGCGACACTTTGTAGTTAGGTGACACCGTGCACTATACACACAGGAGAACGGGGAGGACCTCATCACCAGATCAAATTAGCCACGGTGATAACCCACCCGATAGGGCAGTATAAATGAAACATTATTTTATTTCACGTGGTCATAATCCCCGACACTGACACACAGGAGATACTTTTTGCCATAAACAACAAGCTTGGCAGACGGGCTAGAGATATCAGTTTAATGTTATAAGCGGACAAAAGGGAGCGACAATCGTTTGGAGGTCTTTTCCTATGCCCGAAATTATAGAGTTACGTAGTCATTTCCTAAAACCACTCTGACTCATGCCGCATGACTATCAATCAGTAGTTCAATCTTTTTAATAGTATCTCTAAGCAAATACATAACAATTTCAGTAGTAAAATATTAAATTGAAAACGTTTAGTTTATTTTCTCCATTGATGTAACTCAATTAAACTCAACTTTCTACGAGTTAACTTGTCGCTTAGCGCCGCACATATCGCCACGCCCGTTCGCGCCTTTTATTACGTCGTTGTCATTACTTACTATCTCACTTTAATAACTGAACAATATTCCGAAGCGTTTGAATAAACGACATCAGAAGTAAAACATTTTACGCACCCACCGAAGTATGGGGAACTCAACATACCAATGTCCGTAGGCGAACGAGCGCGTTGCACTCGACTCGCAAAAATCCTTGACTTTTCACTCAAAATCGCATCAAGTTGACTACATAAATACATTGCTGTTCATTATGTAGGCGTATCTAAATAAACACAATATAATTGTTCAATGGATAACGCCTCACGAATTTGGGCACGAAGTCATAAAAACAATTGCCAACTTGTTTTAATATCGTGTTCTAAAAGTGAACATGGAATGTAGGAAGTGATTAGAGTACTTGTTTGTTAGTGACATTGTTAACACTTTTTATCCGCCTAGTTTTAGTGGCCATAATATACTTCTGGGATAGAAGGACCATAACGCAGTGCGAGTTGCGTCAATAGGCAAGTGTGTTGCTGCCCGCTTATTGTGAGAGAAGTGGTAGCTACATACGCTGCAACAAAATCCTCAAGGTCGGGAATCTCGCTTTACCCCAATATAGGGTGCGGGCTGTCCGCAGTATTGTCCGGCGCTGGAATAAGGTTAGTATTCGCGCGACTAGTTTGATACAATGGTTGGTAGACCCTTCTTGATCCGTAGCAGTGAACAAAATAAAAAGGGTTGTAGTCTGGAAGCCAGACATTAAAACTGTCAGTATATTCTGAAAACTCTGACGGTTTTTGAAGCACTAATTAATAAAGGTGATAAAATCTCGCATTATATGTATATTCATAGTACCTATGTTGCACTCGTAGATGAACGTAGATGCGTGAGACACAATGCAAAATTATACCACACAGACACATCCTAAAAACCTAAAATCAAGCAAGAAGCGTATCAAATATTTTAAAAACATATAACAAGTTCATTTAGTAAAAGCTTTTTTAGAGGTCATTCCTTAGAGTTAGCCGGTATACACCATCGACACTTTTACGTATTTTATTATACAAAGAATTTCACTGGAAACTGGTTGAAAAAAATCCGAGGAAATAAGAATAAATCCTACGTACTTTGTGCAGGGTGCAGCGTTTACCACGAAACAGGCAAAATTTTATATTCTATGAAACAATTTTATGAAAGGTTGTATAAGAAATGTTTGATATTTATACCACGGGTTCGTGTTTTGAAATACCATACAGTATAAAACCATACTATATTCCTCTAAGGCCTTTTAAAAGTGGTCGAAAGCGCGACTTCTGAGCGTAGGGTTGAGATCGATTCCCAGGTCGGACAAAGTCTTATTGGGTTTTTCTGTATGGAAATTCTGGAATTATGCCCGGTAGATGGCAATAGGCTCGCCCCCTATTACATGGGACTTAATAACGAGATCTGCATCGGAGTAATATAAGTGTAGGTACAATAGTACACCTCTGGTTAACTCTTCAGGGAATACAGTTGAGATACTGACGCTGATATTACCTGAAAAAGCGACAACATTGGCCGAATACCGAATAGTACCCAAATATCCAATACATCCCTATTTAATTAAAACCAACTATAGGCTTATTAATACATTCACGGTCACATCATTATATCAGGCTAGTAAGTATCATCAACCCGTTAATGCAGTACACGTGTACGTTTATCCTTTAATCGTATTTTACGCTACTAACGGAAAATTATATTATCCTTATCAGTCTTCCCCGTATTTTCCTAGGTTAGACCGGCTAGGGTGGCGATACGCTTTACCTATGTGATAATGACTTGTTTACATGTCGACGCAGACCCAGAAGGATATAGTGGAAAGAACTGGAGTCCTTCTTTTAAGACGGGTCCATATTAGCTTTAAATGGAGAGAAGTACAAAGAGAGTAGGCAATCGAACAAACATTATGATGACGTAAATCAATCATAAGCGAAAGTTTATCAAAAAGCTGATTCCTTACAAAATCTTTCTTTGTTTTCTATATTTCTATAGGAACCCTTATGATAAAAGAACAATGAGCGAGAGAAAGAACCGTTTAGAAAAAACAATTTATGGAAAACGTTAAAGTCTATATATAGATTATATTAAAATCAATGAGTCTATACGTTTTTATCTTACACGGCTTCTCGTGTCTTAATTACCTAAGTAAATTAGCCTGGTCTTAAACAAAGTACTTCCACAAAAAATTCTGGAAACATCGCCAAATTCAATGCCATAGTGTATTGAAATATAAAACAAAACATTTTTTTCTATTTCTCTAAAGATCGTATATGCAGATGGTCACTGCTTCACTAGAGAAGCATGACATATGTATTTAGTCATGACCAATGCTTTTTTGTGCCATCCCGTCTGACATGTGGGCGTCATTGAGACATTGTTAAGAGTACAGTCGATGTCGCTGTAAACTTCAATTGGGAAGAGAATATTTTATGCAGTTATTGCGCTATTATTATTAAACGGCTTGCATCCAACACTGAATGGGCACAAACTACAAATGATCACGTTTACATTGGAAGGCCGATTTTTCTTCTGACAATGATAGTGGCAGCCGTAATATGCATATAGATACTTGTAAATTATTGCCCGTGGCCACATCAGATTACAAAGTATTGAATAACCTCTAGAAGTGAATAAGGTAAACTTTACCGATAAATATTAAACGAGCTTTATTAAAATCCTGCTGTCGATAATTTTCACCATTACTGTCCGCTTTAAACTGTTAATAATAGCATACAGAATAACGGAGTATTGTTTACCGGAAATTTAGCCTAAGTGAAAATAGATACAGGCTGTACAGCTTCTTGATTTCGCATGCCTGTTAGGTTTTAACAAGCTCTGTCGCGTATCGAGCGGATAGCGTACCTACATCCGCTAACATATCAGAGGAGTATAAAAATACGAAAACATTTTCCTTCAGCACAGGATGTTATGAAAGTAAACTAGCTATATTTATTTTTCTAAAACAAAATCACAAACGCATAACAACAATATATACGAAGGTTTTGGACATTGCGTCATTCACAATATCACAAACGCAATCGCGTCAAATAATGACGGTAAACCAACCTAAAACGCTGAGCGGTTTACATTGCTATTGAATAATGCAAATATCTGCTATCAGAGCTCTGAATGACTCATTGCTTGCGTTCAACAAAAGTAGCGAAATTTTATAGTTAACACATAATATGTACATGCACTTAATTCCTCGTAATATATACGAGGCAAAATGGTTCGCTTTGGCCACATCACCAAGTAGGACTATTGCGCTGGTACAGCAGTCAACTTTTGAGTGTATCGAGATACATATAACTAGTGTTTCCCGTGATTACGCTTGTAAAGGATGCTCAAAATTAATAAACGAACTCGTGAATGGAAAATCTTATTTCAGATTTTATGTATTTACTATATTACTATATATATTATTATATTATATATTATTATATATATTACTATATTTTATTTCATATTATAAATGAATTACAAAAATGTACAGAGTCCGTTCTGCGAGCGGGCGTTATTAGCAGTAAATAATATATAAGCTATTGTCCACGTTTTAACCTGCTATATATTGCAAGTAAACCTTTGTGTACTGAAACGAACATTAAAGCTCTTACTGCGTGCATCGTACCATCCTGGAAATATTAATGTATAATCTTCTTACTCGTCAAGTGAACTAACAAAAGCAGACCAAGAACTTTCCTTTCATCATCTTTTCATAGTAAAGCCTATTAGCGGAGCTTCCTGAAGTTTACAGGTTTAAAAAATATAACGAGTATGTAAAGGTGTGAATGCATTTGTTTATTCGTAAACCATTGCCAGGTTTCAAACTATGTACTATTTCCGTTGGTAGCTTTGAACGAGCGATGAAAAGATGAACAAAATTTGGATTTGAACATTAACATGTTTCTAGAATTATGCTCTTGCTTTTCCGGAATAACAACCTGGAGTAGATTTTGTAACACGTTGAAATTGTGTGAATGTGTTTGAGGTTGTCCATATTCAATCTCATTACTTAGTTCGTGCCTCAAAGTTGTTAAACTGAGCTAATTAACCTTGCTCTTATTTTTAACTTTATGAAAGTATTGTAAGTTGAGATGAACTTATGCAATCATTGAGAACAGACTTAAAACGATACCATTTACATCTTGCTGTGTCTATGGAACACTACGCTAGTCAACGTAATTAATAAAGTCCATTTCATAAATTAATTTTCGATGCAAGTTAACTAATCTCTGTGAAAGTTTGCGTTCGAAAGTTATCTCCATCACAATGAAATGACAAATGTCATCAACGATCAACAACAAATTCAACCGATGTCAGAGCCTAATTTACTATCAAAACCTTTTTTTTATTTGCGTTGTGAGAACCCATCATGGGCTATCCTCTGTCTGGGGGGGGGAGGGGTGTGCCGGACTCCTACCTCCTGGTGGGCCTCGGGAACTCTTAGAAGACTGCACCGAAGCCCACCACGGTGTCGTGCCGATCCGCACTTCCCGGAGGGAGTGACTGTAAAAAGGCCACCCCTTCGTGCACGTCCCGGGGGAGACTGTAAAGAGGTCCCCCCGTTACCCTCGCTGGTGCTGTGTGCACGGCGACACGGACCACACCGTGTCGCTGTCTTCTCGGGGGTCGCTAAGTGAGTCCGCGCAGAGTGCCCACTCTGCGCGCTCGCGACTCCTAAGGTACTATCAAAACCTAATCTAAATTTACAGGACTGTGTTGGCCTTTGCAAGTCTCCCTCATTATTGTTCACAGACTCAGCAGGCGCACTTGCAACCACTAGACCAAAGAGGCAGATAGTACTTGTTTTGATATATTTATATTTAATCTCATATGTCCTTGAAAATAAATTTTTCATATACTGTTTTTCTCTTTTATCTGTAGTGTCATTCAAACCGTCTATTATTATGCATATTTTTACAAAGTAGGTGGGTTCAAAATTTATATGCTCAGTGACATCGATGTTGACACTGTTACCAAGCTATATACGATACGTGGTCTGGGCACAGTCGACCAAAAATATTTATACACGAGTGTTTTGTCTCTGTTTAACATTCATTACAAATCACAGGCCACCATTGTCCGTAAGACACGGCTATTATACTTTAGTCTGTCGAAAATTATTTCGACACTAGTCGGCTCGATCTACGTAACAAATAAGCAGTAAAGCTTTGTACTCACAATCGTAAACAGCTGTCACGTTGGTAAAATAATAACGCCGAGGTCGTTTTTTTCGAATTTGTTTTGAAAGTAAGGACGGTGTGTATCAACAAAGTTTTGAGTTAGGGAGAACACAAAACAATAAAATTATATATTTTAATCAAGAGTACCTACATACTTGGTAAATTGTGGGCCACCTTTTTTACTACTACTTTAACCTGGGAACGTATTGAAAACACATTCCTGGAAAACCCATATATCTTATCTTAGAAATCCTTAGGAACAATTACTGAAATATTTCAAATCTTTTTTTTTTTTGTATATATTTGAATCCCTTTGGCAACATTTTCTCCTGATGGTAAGTAACGATGCTGCGTAGGATACATCATTATAATAATAATAATAATGTATTAAGTTTGTTACATTATCTAGATAGTCCCGTCATACAGTGTCAGACTGGCCATATAGTCGAGGCGGCGTTTGTCAGCCGGGCCCCAGCCGGCGCGGGTTCCTCACGGGCCTGCCTTGCGGGGCTTGCCGCAAGCCAGGCGGTAGGTAGGATAGGAGACCCGCGCAGGCTAGGTCCCAGCTCTTGTAATTATAATTATTAATTTGTATATTTCATTATTTTCCCATAGTATACCATCTACCATTATCCAGTTCGGGCTCTTGTGGGGAGCCACCCGGGCCCTTCCGGCCCAGTCCGACCCTGCCGTTATACATGTACATTAAATTGTTTCTGGTCCTGTTCGTGGCCCCCAAACTAAGCGACGCCTGTATCTTAGCAACTGAATTGCTGCTTTGACTAGATATTAAGAATAATTCAGATTGTTAACATATGGATGAGAACTTAATAAAAATATAAACTAAAAATAATATATAATTCTGTTAAACTATAATAATTAGGAGAAAATTAAATCAAACATAGCGCAAGGATGTGTTTGTGAGGAAATGTAGGACGAGCTGTCTCGATTTTATACCACCGACAACTACCGACGCAATAGAAGACGCAATTTGTTCGCCGTACCATAGTGACGTAGGTACCGTGGCCCGCGCCAACTCGCACTTTATAAGTTTTTCGATTTATAAGCTTGACATAACTTTGTTCTGCGTTAATTACGGAGACTGTATAGATCAAAAATCTGCCTTTTGCTCTTTTGCCAATCACTGTGGCTTTGATCAACTCAACCTACGGTTTACCACTATTGAATATAGGCCGCGATATTAACCGAGGTCCTAAAAACCAAGTTTGAAAAGACTATTCAAATTATTTATAATCTTACTAAACAATTTTAGGTATATTTGTTATTAGGTAGATTTCTTTGTGAAATCATCGCATTCAAAAACTTGATAATTTATCAGAAATAATATACCGTTTGGAAAACAAATATATTGAAATAAGCTGATTAACATTGTTGAATTTATAAAAATACCTCTAAACACTTCACATACCTACGCAATCACAGCATTAGAAGAAAAAAGAAATTATACCTATTGAATATAAATAACAAATTGTCGAGCCCTGTTGTACAATCAGCTACTTTATTATTACCATTGACGGTATATCATTGACGGATATTTACTGAGAAGTGTTGATATTTTGTCGTCACATGTCAGAATTATTGAACATTTATGACTAATTGAGACCATGGTTTTTTTTTCAACGTTTTTGAGAGTTTTAAGATGTTTTGGTTCTCGTGCGGAACAAATATACTATGTATAGCGCACAGTTAGTTGGTTCGAATTTTGTTTATTAACATACTTTTTTATTTTTTTATATGTAATGTTTGATAAGTTTGCATTATTTTAAACACCCTCATATCCATCCGTGCCTCGGAAAGCACGTTAAGCAGTTGGTCTCGGCTGTTATACGAATACCTATGAAAGTATTTGTAGGTGTCCGCAGAACAAACAGTCTAAGAACCAGTCTTACCTTAGAGTATCAGTGTCTCTCAGTATTTGGGTGGCGGCAACCGATTAAACTGGGAGCTCGCCCTTATATAGTTGGGAAAAGGCTAGGCAGATGATGACTCTCCTATCATTTCATACATTTAAAATATTATTAATATTCTCTCTATACCAGTTCCGTATAGGATTAGATTCTACTTGTACCTATGTTGGGGTCAGCTCCCAGTCTCACCAGATGCAGTTGTATATAAGTATACTATAGCATGGCATTCCTCACGGCTTTTGTTTGTTGAACAATAATCCAACCGAAGACAACCAGACATTTTTCATTAAGATCATATAAAAATACTACGAGTCCTTCCCCTCGGAGACGTCCTCAATAATGCAACGCGTGGGCTATGACTTTGTGGCTGCCTAGAACTCTCGTTTACCAGTTGAACGCCTTAGCCGATCGACTTTTGTCCTTAAAATTGCTTTGCAGAGCGAGAAATTAGACTGCAGACACCACTTTGTGACATTGAGAATAGACATTTGGATTTAGTCGTATTCCTACGTTATCTTAACCATATTCGTGTTTTGGCTCATTCCTGATTCATTTCATCATTCCATTTGAAAGTAGATGGGAAGTGAGAATATGTGGGTAGTTTGGCAGATCTTTATTCGAATGTTCATCCATTCTTTAATCCCAGCTACTATTGTGCAAGTAGTACTGAATCAGTACGACGCACCATCGAGAAAAGATCAGTTATTCTTAATTTAAAATTTTAAAAGACCTTTTTTATTCACCAAAAGTTTGAAAATTGCCATATTTAGCAATTCCAAATGTGTCTAAATGCTGGCAGCCCACATACATTACAAGTATAAGCATAGTGGCAAATACATGAAAATATGAACTTCAAAAGATGAAGTAAGAAATATTTTTTTACCTACCTAAATGGGAAAGTCCCATACAGATTATCTCTATTATACTCTATATATACAATATGAGTTTTATACACAAATATTTGTTCCGTGCGGGGATCGAGACCGCGACACCTTGCACAGAAAGCTAATGGCTTAGCCATTGAGCCAACCATGTCGTCTATAATAAATATAATATAAAGATTTTGTCCACGATTTACACGTGTTTAATAATTATTTTATTAAGTTTCGCAGAATGTCACAGCACTAGCACGGGCGAATGCAATTCGCTGAAGTGAATGGGAATGACCTTTTGATAATGTGTGATCTGTACTTCAAACTTGGTTTAAAACAGCTAAAATGCGAAGTGATCAATTTTATTAGATAAAAATAAAACTTCAATCAGATTTTTTTACATTGTTGGAACGAGAATCGAATACTGCATATCCTCCTTTAATATGTCCAATGTTTTACCAGTCAGTCTGTATATATTTCTTAGCACCTATTTCTTTTCTATTGATCGACTGAATAATGTAGTTTCAGGCGTCGCGTTGACATAACTTGCAACGTCCATCCAGTTAATTGTACGTTTCCTAAGTGAACGCTGTGTGTGATTTACTTTTTGAAGTACAGTTTAAATATTTCGAGGCGATATTGAATGTTGTAAATTTAAATATTGAACTGCTGTTAATTAAAGCTTACGCTTTTAATTCGTGAATTGTTAGGCAGAGGCGTTCTGCCTCTTTGCTCTAGTCATAGGAAGGGCGGCTGCTGAGTGTGAGGTTTTCTTTAAGAAAACGATTTTTGTGAATGTTTTCTGATAGAAAATTCTCAGTAGCAGGCCGGAGTTTGGAATTGTGTCCTTTAGGTAACAGTAAGCCCAAGGCATTACATGGAATTTAATAACGCTATGAGCGAAACCTTTTGCTCAATACTGCACAATGATACGTTATGTTGTATGTCATGCGCATCTTACCTACTTTTGCAGATGACGGTTTTATGTTTGAGTCTATTATTTTAGACTTTGAATCGAATCGTTGCCTAAGTTTTGACAGGGACTTTTTTCTGAGCTGTCAACTGAATATCCTTAATATATTTTGTAAAGATAATTGATGGTTTATGATTGCAGCTTGATTTAAAATACTACCTTTACCTAGTAACCGATGACGCTTGTGTAGTATAATAAGAGTACAGAACAATGTCAAGTTCCCATTTTAACGAGCTACAATTATGCACTGCTGTAAATGAGCCTCACTCTAAACTTGTTGACATAATTTTGCTGCGTGTCCATTTATTGTACACCAATTTTTCTGTCACAATAGATGAAGAGAAACAGGCTAATAACAGAGAGCAGAAAAAACAGGGACCTTTGCCCAACATAGATACCACAGGCTCAATATAATAAGTAAAAAAAAAGAAATTTACACACATTATGTAGTTTGGTTGTTTTTTTTTTTTCTATAGTGATGATAACGTCCTAACGCCTCCCTCCTTCATCTCCCTAAATCATATTTTCAATATGAATAATACTAAGTACCTACTCTAATGAAATGGACCACACCAGCACTCTATTTATTCAGTGAGGGTCAGTTCCCGTCATAAACAAACCCAAAGCCAATGGTTAAAAAAACCTGCAACCGCGACCCAAGAGCCTATAAATCAGTCGGCAAGACATCTTTGACAACATCTGTTGAACAGGCAGCGTGCGCCAGCGCAAGGCGCACTATGCTTTCTAACAATAACGGACTGTCCTGTTATTTTAAGTAAAATAAATGTTCTCTTTATAATAATTAAGGAATATTTGCTAAAAACATTTTTGTATGAAGATAACATCTCTCTATTTGTTGTATCTATTGTCCTCAAAATGATGAAATACTGAATTGTTCCAAATTATAAGTAGGTACACGTGCTAGAAAAGACTCGTCGCTACATTCACAAAAGCTAAGCAACACGTGGCGCTATATGTGTCTAAATAAGTCAACCTTCGTGCCTCGGAAAGCACGTCAAGTAATTAGTCCCGGGTGTCATATGAATACATGGCAGCCGTTACGGGAGCCAGTAGCCCAAAACGTCTGACAAACGATCTATTACATATATTATAAGACCTTAGGATATTGAATCAGTGTCATTCAAATCATTAATGATTCACACATCAACACTACAGTCGCAATATTAAGTTGTTAAATTGTCATACAAAGTGTAATGATACGGTCTCTTGATAATACCGTGCGATGCAAACACGAATGAAATCAACGACACTATACTATAAATGTTAAGTTCAGCGAACTACGTAGTCCCCGGAAAACTTTACAATTGTACGCTAAGATGTACCTAGCGCCATCTATCCGCTCTGGCGGCAAACACAGTTCAGACTTTTAGAAGAAAACTACGAGTAAAGTTTTAGTTTGTTGGAAATATCATTATCATATTATAATAATCAATCGGAGTATGTTCTAAGTAGTATGTAGTTTACGTTACTCGATAAAGGTTAAAAGTATCTACTTAGTTAATTAAAAATGTTTAAAGTACCTACAAACTTTACGAGTATTAAGAACATACATAGTGTTAAATTTAATTCTAATTTTACATAACTAAAACATACTTAATTGGATTCAATAGTTTTCTATATAAATACTCTTTATAAAAATAATTAACAGAAAAAAACGGCGGACTGTTACGTATAACTGCCAGCCTTTCTCATCAACAAATTACATTACCTCATCAATCGACAATAGGTAATATATTCTGTTAATATGATTTGTTTTCTATATGGATCAGGACAATACTGTCATAGTAATAGTCCATTACCACACGGAAGACACCTAACGTTTCATGTTTATTACTTGAACACTTGTGCGTCAATTAGGACCATGATATATGAGTCCAAATTGAAACTCAACTGCTCGATGTACAGTTTGTACGCGCGGACCTCATTAAACGACGGAAAATCTTAATACCGCCATTCAGCTTTGAGGGGATTTTGCATAACGACATCTATTGAACAAATTGTAATCAAAATGCAAATTGCATGTTCAGAACCATATGAACTTCTCTGCCGAAATACAATACAAAAGAAAATTATATTCCACTTTGGTATTCACACCAAAACATATAAATGATTTTTTTATGAAACAAAAATATGGTATCAATATTTTCCAATGTAATTTTATTAACGTCAGTTTTGATTGAATGACACTGAATAAATGTCCTGTGATTAAAAACTTGCTTTTTTAACTATGGATTTCTTTTCTGTAAACTTAATTTTATGTTTATGGATTAATTTTTAGTTTTACACAGCGTTTATATCCTCCTTTACGCATTGTGCAACATCACGTTGCAGTGTGAAGTTAGGCGCAACCGGAGCCAGGTGTCATTACTGTCAATAACTTTAGAACTCTTTTAGATTACTTTTTTTTTTAAAGGAATTAATCTTAAATATATAAAAAGGTATAAAATTCATACTTTACATTAATGTCGGGTAGTTGCGAGATTCTTGAGCACTGGAAGTATGGACTAATAATAAATAAATATTCTTCAAGAATGTTAACAGCATTCTATTATTATATATATATTCTATTATTATATTCTTATTAATAAATAATGTAAGTATATGTTCTATTTGAAAAACATTATGAGCGTCAAGTTTCAATCAAAATTGTCAAAAGCGTCAAATATTGTAAGATGGTTTTCATAATTGTATTAAAATGCAAAATTTTCATAAATGTGCAACCCACGTTCTTTTTATATCACACATTTGGTAAATAGCGATGTTGTACAGTCAGATTTCAGGAGTTCATTTTAGAAGAAATTATTGTTATTATATTGTATTCTGAAATTTTGTACATAATACTTCCCTATCTGCGAAAACATATGAATACACGACGATTTAAATTCTACTATTTCAAACACTACTTTTTATAGAATCAACAGACACCTATGTTGGTATGTATGTTTTTGAGGCCTGCCCATGACAGTACATTTGCATCACCTGACGGGTTAAAAGTTTAACCCCTAATTCCGCCACTGTGGAAGTCTCATCAAAAGCAGTAGACTACTTCTTCGGTTATAATTTCGAAGAAAAAAACCCAACAAACAGATGTTTCGAAATAGGTGGTTCCGACTCTCTAATAATAGTATAGTATACGTATACGTACAGTAGTATACGTGAATTCAGATATAATAGAATTTACAAAAATCTAATACAATATTCCGTCTCTGTCTCGTTCAAGCTAATTCGAAAATTAGACTCAATAATCGAACGTTAATAAAATTAAATATGTAATAAGGCGATCCTATCTTAGAAACACTACAACATGGTAACCGTAACTTGCGCAGGAGTCGGAAAATGGGGCTTTGTTTCAACGGTCTAGCGTAACGTCATCCGTGTCAATGAAAAATTATGTTGTTTTAGTTAAAAATAGATCACTTGACGGATTAATTTATGAGCAGATGGTCGTATTCTTTACAATGCCGGCATTGTATTAGAAACAATAGCCGATTTCAAGTTAGGTATATCATGTTCTACATTTCTCAGTTCAGGTAGTATTGAAACTAATTGACACTGGCACAAATTCTATAATTGTATCTCGACATCAAAAATATATATTTTTTAAATCTTACCCCCTATAACATACAGGATGTTGTTTTTTTTTTTTTTCACTTGAACTTTTTGTTTAATGGTATACAGTGGCTTCATATCACTGCTGCAGCACTTTTTTTTTTAATTTTACCAACCCCGCTCACTATCTTATTTTTTGGTTGCTTATCTTCTTGCAGACATGTTTAGTCTTCAATGTATATGAAACAAAACAGACATGACCACTTCACAGTTCAGTCTTTTTTTCGTTTTTTAAAATGGAGTTGTTTCTTTCTAGGTGCCTAATCTAAAGTGGGTTTAGTTTGCATGAAAATTATACAGTACAAATGCTGAATATGATATAACTAGACAACGTGTAGTCCGCGTGCCATAAAATTACTTTTGGTTTAGTTGGCACGTGTCGCTATAACTCGGGAAATATGTAGCCACTGTATAAAGTTAAAAATAACCTCAGAAAAAATTTAATACCCAAAGAAAACTCAAAACTCGAATAATATTTTAAATTTGATTTTTACAACTGAAAGGAGAATGTTTTTTTGGCAACCTACTATTTATATAGGGATTTGTATCTACATAGCTACCGCGCAGATTGGTTGATCCGCGAGGTTAAGCAGCACTTGCCGCGTCTCAGTCCATGGATGGTTGACCATTTTAACTAAATATTCTCTTAAGGTGTTGTCTCATATTCTCTTAAGGTGTTGGTCCCGGATTTCATATGAAATTCGTGACGGGCGTCAGAAGCCCAAAAAGTTGAACAACTGTATCTTAGAGTATCAGTGTCTCCCAGTAATTGGATGGCGAAGGTCAGGTAACACACGCTCCGTGTAAAATTCGTACTTTCAGCCGCAACCGGTTAGACTGGAAGCTGCCCCCAATGTAGTTGAATAAAACCTAGGTAGATGATTATATGTATTTACATTTTATTACTAAACTTAGGGCTGATTATTGAATGACTGGAAGTTATTCCGCTGATTAGTCTATACGAGAAGTGTTCTAATTACAAATTAACAAGCTAACTAACTTTTATCTGGCTGTTGAAAAATTGGGGCTTAATATAATACATTTAAATTTACAGTCTAATAAAATAATAAATGATATTAGTATGTTTAATTTCACCACGCCTCTCTTTTTCTGTAGTACAAGGTTGGCAGAGATCCCAAACCGTTTAAACCATGTTCAGAAGTTTAAAATACAGCCGAACTAAATGTTTACACTTTTTTTATCGTGTGGAAAAGCTCATACATACCCGCCGCCCTGGGGAAGGCGACTGGTGATGTCGGACTTTTACCGACTAAAAACACACAGTGTTCCTACGGTATGCCTGTAGGCCCGGAGATCTGAGATCCGCTCGCGCATTCACCGCACTCCTGGCAGCTATCGGCCCGCCAGTGGATGACCGGGCAGGTAAGCATTGACACTTAGAAAGCGAAACACATTTTGAACAGCTACAATATACAGGGTGGTTTGAGACAGAGCAATAAATAAGCTTAAACGTTGTAAAAAACTATATAATTTAATAATCAAATTTCTGAACTCCTGAAAGTTAAGTAAACACTTGAATGGAATTTTGTATAGTCCCAGTACTATTTATAACAATGTATACAACATTAATACATACATGTTTTAAAACCTATTAATTTTCACTCAGTCAGGAAAATAACAATGAAATTATATGTGTTAATTATAATAACATTATATAAATTGTGGGAAAATAATACAATGGGCTTTGTTAGCATCCTTGAGTGAGAATTTAATCATATGTAGTAAATGATAGAATCAACTAAATATACGAGGTGGCAATGACGGTACGACATTAAACGGAACAATTACCATGGTCGTAAGTACGAGTGCAAGGCTTCATTCCCGGGTCGGGCAAATTGTTATTGGGTTTTTCTATATGGAAATTCTTAGTAGCAGCTTGGGGTCCGAAACTATGCCCGTTTGATGGCAATAGGTTGGACCCCTATTACACTGGGACTCAATAACGGAATTGGAAAAATGTGGATGTATTACGGCTCTACCCTTTGGGCAATACAGACATAGAGCTATGTTATATTATTATTTATTTGGTATCATACTTACTTACTTGCTTAAAATAAATGGGTAGGTAATCGTGGTAGATGCTCGTAATCGATTCAGTTTTGACAGTTCAATAATGTACATTGCGTTGTTCCAATAGTCGAACGGAATGATTTTTACAACTTGCTACGCAATGAACATTTTGAAATTGTCAATATAGAACCGTTTACCGCCTATCGTGGAAATCTTGCCTAATATCTCCATAGAGTGTTATAACCACCGTTATCTACCCTACATATGGTTGAAAGGTATTAACATTCTGACATTCTCATATCAACGACCGACGATTTTTTGCTCAGTCTACAAAATATTTTAGCTATGTGCGAAGGTGGTTGTTTTGCAAGTTAATTAGATAGGCCCATTATACCATTGTTAATTGTAACTGTTGCCATAGAGGTGATCGACCTAGCAATGATTCAACTTATTACAAGGAAATGCGTGTCATCTTCACTATATATACATTGACCTGCAAAACTAAGTATCACACTTTTAAAATTGGAATAACTTTTTAAGTACGTACACAAGATATACTTTTGAAATAAAAAGGACTCGAAAAAGGGTTTAATTTTGTATTTCAAGGCTTTAAAAACAAAAATAATCCTTTTCGAATTACAATTTTACCATTCATTTTTTTGTTTCTGTTTTTGTATTCAAATTTGTTCTTGATCGATGAGTCTTGTTACAAAAGCTAAGTTAGACAACAGCACATACATTTTATTTATAATGCTTCTTTCACCTCAAGAATGTGCTAGGATTATAACTTTTCTGGAAATAGGCATCAGTATGCGTCGTACTGCAAGAATGGTGGGTCTGATGTTACCAACGGTCCAGAAGGTGAAGCGAAGGTACGAAGAGACTGGAAACCATCTGAGGAGACCTTGTAATGGCAGATCCAGGTGTACTAGTGCCCGAAAAGACCGTTATATTGTTTCCACTGTGTTGAGAAATCTTAATGCAGTTGAAGTCCAGCAACAGTTTCTTCAAACCCGAAAGGACAGTATAGTGAGAAACAGTATAGAGAGTTGAGACAGTATAGAGAGTATAGTACCTTAGTGACAGTATAGTGAGAAGAAGACTTGCTGAAGCAAATCTGAAACCCAGAAGACCAGCGAGTGGCCCCAAACTCCAGAGAGAGCATCGAATAGCGAGACTGCGATACGCCCGTGAACACATACAGTGGGATGAAGAAGAATGGTTAAGAATTTTGTTCACAGATGAGTCTCGATTCTCAGTTTACACTTCTGATGGAAGGCGAAGTGTCTACAGGCGGCCTGGTGAGCAATACCTTCAAGACTGCTTCTCAGAAAGTGTCCAGTACGGTGGAGGCAGTGCACATGTATGGGCTGGAATATCTTCAGAAGGTCGCTCAGAGTTAGTGGCCATAGAAAATGGCACTGTGACTGGGGAAACATATGCCCAAGAGATTCTCAACGAGTATGCAGGGCCGTATTTAGCAAATATGGGTGATGGATCGATGCTGATGCATGATAATGCCCGGCCACACACGCCTCAGGTCTTGCAAGAGTATATTCAGGAGGTTGGTATCAGCGTGATGGCTTGGCCATCAAGAAGTCCTGATCTCAATCCGATTGAGCACGCCTGGGATGAGCTAGGGAGGCTAGTCAGAAGCCGCAGACCATCACCTACCACCCTCAGGGCACTAAAACTGGCACTGATTGAAGAATGGGAAAATATTCCCCAACATCGGCTCCGAAACCTCGTGTTCAGTATGCCAAACCGGCTCGAAGCTGCAGTCAGAGACCGAGAAGGCAATACCAATTATTAAAAATTAACATGTAAAATATACATATAAATTTTAATTGAGTTTTTTGACACTAAGCTAAAAATGGCTATTTTTATAGTATTATCTTTTTTTTTAAGTTAAAATTGTTTCTAATGTATAGTTTACTAGTTACAAAGAAAGCTGATAAAATTTGCTATAAAACGTATTTTTTATTTTAAATCTCTAACTTTTAAAGTTTAAAAAAATTGAAATTTTAAAAGTCTAGTTATTAGTTTTGCAGGCCAGTATATACATATATATACTAACTGTATGTATCTCGCTATTGCATTCGTTGAAAATATGGAGTGTTAAAAGTGCTAATAAGGTAATAATTTTCTCACGATCTCAACAGTATTGGAATGAACATACTGAACAGCAGCGTCTTTCAGTATGTTCACACAATATACCTACTGCGAATAAGTTGTCAAATTGTGGTGGAAAATGGTCAGTAGAGGTTGCTGTTCTTATTGCGTATTTAAATATATGCAGGACAGGATAGATTGAGGCAAAGCTGGAATGACACGTGTTAAAGGGAGTAGGATACGAGAGGGAGAGTCATGAATTTGAAAGTGCATAAGGGAAAGGTTGAGAAAGCATATGCTGCCTGATGATGAATGACAGATGATGAAAGGTGTTAACAACTATAAATTAATCTAACTGATAATAATATTGATGTTTTTTATGATACCTTAAATATGCCGTCCGACTCATGAGTAAAGACAGCGCTATACCAAGGCAGCCATCACATCAGTCCAACCTCAAGGCTTTCAGTGCTCGGTTCTTGGGATATACATGATTCTGAAGGCTGAATTCGAATTTCAGACGCTTACTCCTCTTAAGTGTGGCAACTACACTTAGAATTAAGTAGGAATATGCCTTGTCGACCCGGGTACGTCTTAAAACTGCGGCCAGACACCGGAGGACGGGCAACAGCGTCCTCTCACTAATCGGTGAGCCACTGCGATCCCCAAGCCGCCTGCCAAGCGTGGGGATTATGGCAAACCCCCCCCTTGGGGAAGGCCTTCGTTCAGCAGTGGACGTCTTCTGGCTGATGATGATGATGATGATGATGCCTTGTCATTATTTTATTGTGTGTGTATGTTTGTATTAAATATTTTGTATTAAGTTTTAGAAAAAATCTTGATAGAAACAAAGATTAAACACACAAAAACGACATAATACACTTATTCATGCATTTATTGGTGATTATGTTTTTCGGATGGTAAAATATTTCATTAAATTCGTCCTTATTTTAAGTGCGTTTACAGATACCAAATTCTACACATAAAACCCATAGCGAAAACAATTAATATTTATTTATTTATTTATTATTAACCAACTTACATTAACAGAGAATTCCACACACATAAGTTATAGGTTACATACTATTTGACTAGGCAAATCAATATCTTTAAGCTAACAAAAATTCTGTTCCGTAAATTATTTATTAAAAGCGCGCCCGTTTATAGAAAGGTAATAGGCCACTGTGCCATTGGGTCATCTAAACTGATTTTAGTTGTAAAACTTATCATTTATCAACAACAAGTTTATATACTATACAGACCAAGCCATGTTAATCTATTTGCCATAACATGCCATAAAGATGCGACCTTTTGATTTTGTATTTCAAAAACCCGTTCGAACATCGTAAAAACATACTAAATTATTCTCGGTGACGTTATACTTTGATTAAAACATCCCGCGTATCACCTGATTGTCATTCAACGCAAGTTAGTTACCCAGTTAACTTAGAAATAGGTCATTGTGCTACGACTACGAGTCGGCTACGAAGTTACAACCTGTTTATGTACTACGACGCGACGTCGACCCGGATGCAGTTGCTACGCAGCTGGCACTGAAGGACGTGGGACTTTGAATTTCAAACCGATCCCCAAAGAGAATAAATTATTTTCTGATCCCCAAGTATAGTAATAATAAGGCCCTGATATAGAAAGCTGTACTCATTGACACTCCACGCATTGTGAGGTTTGCTCTCGTTCGAGCCCAGCCACCGGTAGCTTTGACCCTGTTCCCGATGCCGGGTGGTACCTATTTTATTTTAATCATAATACGGTAGATGACTACTAGTCATCTAAGTTACTTTTTATGAACTTATTATATTTATTACCAATCACATCGTTTCCCGATTTTTTATCTGTTACTGAACAATATCAAGCAAAAAGAAGCTTAGTGTACGCACACTTTGTTTTTCTTATTCTTTTTTAAAAAGGTTACGGCTATTTTTACTTGCCTTTTGACTCATTTTGATAACTGTCACTTCCAACACAAACTCATCAAGTGCGATCAAAGTTCGATCTTTAGACATTTGTGTACGACTGATACAGAGGACAGATCATCATCTGTGAAACAGTAGGTCCATAATAAGCTAATAAAGTGATACCATGATGTAACTGTTCACTGCAATTCTTATGTGTCCAATAAGGGCCTTTGTCCACCCTAAGCTATAACAGCACGTTAGCAACTTGAGTATTCGAAGCTTCGAAGAACAAGTTAAACTATCGTCAAGTGTAACCATGTTGTAATATACAAGTCGTCGGTAGCAATCTAAGTTAGAAACAGGTACGCCTTGATAATGGATTGTTCCTACGTCGATTAAAAGTCTCCGGGTAAACTAAAATGCAAATACATAGTAACTGATGAACTGCCCTTCATATTTAGAGACACATGGATTATATAAACCTAATTTAGTCAACCTAATTTAGTCACAAGGAGCTTTTAAAATGACGCTTGTCAAAAATAGATATCTTGCATTCGCCCGTATCATTTTAATTTTGATTTCCATTTTTGAATTTGTTTTTTTATTACCATTCTCTTTTTATGACACTTTTTGATAGTATTTTTTTTCTTTTGACGTCACGTAGAAGGTAACCAACAGATGACCAGAGACAGCAGGATGGACGAAATCGCATTGTGGTGCTAATAACAACGTACCACATGTGTGAATATGGCAGTAATCTGGAAAGAAATCTTTTGATTATATGAATTTACAAATTCTTTAGTTAGAGAAAGGGCCAGCCGTCTTATTTCGTAATGTCGACCAAACGCTTTGGAGTTTCTTAAAACTAAAAACTAGCACTCGGACCCCACGACCTAAACGTTTACCATATTTATTGAAATGTTAGACTAGAACAAGGTAAACCGATTTTAAAATAAAAATGATTTAAATACGTAATGCCTAAATAAGATGCGATGGTCAATTGTGGAACTGAGATTATCTCATTGGTAATCTCAGTACCACCACTGAATAATTAAATTATTTGCTTAATTAACGTATTTAATATTTTAATCCAAATGGCTTGAAAATAAAACAACTCATAACGATATCAGTACATCGTTCGATCCGAAGCTTCGTTGGCAGTAGGTCGACTTCCTAGAAGCATCAGTTCCTGGTCGTTGTATGCGTTGTGACATTAATGTGTACCAGTAGCTCACTGGCCCAGCGCCCGCGCCGGCTAGTTACTGCACACATACCTGACCACTTTACACGTTGGCACAAGTGATAAACGAGGTTTCCGACTTTGATATACGTGTATAATTTTAAGATATTTTTAACGACAATGCAAAGGTATCGTGTTGTCCCCAGGTTTACGAATAGGGGAACCTATTCGTAAGTGGTGTGTGTAATAATTAAGATATCGAATGATTTTAGAGTCGATCTGCCGGTTGCCAATAAGCCAAAGCGTAACTTAACACGCTTGACTTGTTAATGAAGTTATGTACATACATACATTTTGATTTATCGAGAGAAACAATCGCTTGAGAAGTAAAAGTGTGCCTGTGTCCATGTCCAATTGAATACAGGAAAATCATTTAAATAGGTAATTAGAAAAAGAGAAACGGTTTAAGGAAAACGGTTAACTAGGCAAATTAGAGATACTTTCGCTCTTTACTTTGTAAATCTTGTACTTATCCTGATACTGCGCAAATTGGACTCAAATTGAAAATTTAAAATGTTTACGGTCTTTGACCAGTCAACAACATCGCTATCTCTTAATGATGACGCCACACTCTTAAGTAGGGTACACACGTCTCCGCATATAGGTATTTGCGGCTAGAACAAGCACACCGTTACTGGCGGTACGTCGATGTCGGTCAGTGGCCCTTGCGTCGCATTGTGCATAAAAATTGGTCGGTTAAGTGTGAACATGTATGGTCATTGTCAGAAGTCGAACTGGTACTGCTATCGATTTTGTTCGAACAATAGTTCGGTGTATGGTTGAAAACACACTGGATTCTACAGAGCGTGCATGAACGACTCAATTCAACTGTTGTTTTGTGATGTCTCTGAGCTGACATACAACGGCTTCTGATTGATTGTCTATATCACAAACAGACACAACAATGTATACACAGCAACATTAAAAACTATATATTTTTAATGACTATTAATAAAAAAAAATCAAACATTTGTAATTATGTAATGCCTACAAATGCCCTATACAAATATTTAGTTTAAATTAGAAGATTCTCAGAAATGAATACATATTTGTGATCCTCACTGAATATGCACAAAACCGTTTATAGTTTTGAACTATTCAAAATATTAAACCACAATTCCAGAACGTTAAACAAATCTATCTATTAATTATTATCCATATAATATATCCGTCAATTTTATATTGAACACCAGTTAATGATTAAGGGCATACATTGCTCATATATTTTAACCCATTTTGTACGGAACAAAGTAGCAAGGTATTTTTAATTTTACTAAAATAGTAATCGACTGCATCATGTCTCTAGTAATTCCAAGCGCGACTGCTAAGCGTTAGGTTCCGGGTCGGGCAAAGTGCTATTGGATTTATCTCTATGGAAATTCTAAGCAGCAGCACGGAGTCTGGAACTGTGCCCGGTAGATGGCAATAGGATCGCCCCCTATAACATGAGACTCAAATAACGCCATCAGCGAAATGTGGGTGTATTAACACCTCTGCCTGACCATTCTGGGAATTCAGGCGTGATGCTGTATTATGTTTTATGAAGTAAGTTGTCTTTTTTCTATACTGAACAAAGCACGCCCTCAAATCATCTCTGATATTAAAAAATTAGGAAGTGAAATATGTCATAACCTCGGTACTAATTTTGTGTCACTAGTTAGAGTCAAAGCAAAGATAGTGGTTGAACGCTTGACTTTCATGCAGGAGAGTCTGAGTTCGAACCCGGCCGGCACCTCTGACTTTTCGAAATCATGTCCGGATCAGAATTTGATTATCACTCGCGTTAACGGTGAAAGAAAACATCGAGATGAAACCTGCACACCTGAGAGGGCTCCATAAAGTTCTTGATGGTGTGTGTACTTCGCCAACCCGCACTGGGCCAGCGTGTTGGACTAAGGCCTAATAAGGCCCTTCTCATCCCGAGAACGGGCCCTTGCCCAGCAATGGGACAGTAATGGGCTGAATTTATTTATTATATATTATTTTATTACTATTTAATGTCGATGCAGACTGTCTTCGTTTACCCCATGGAATAAGCTTTTAGTTTAGTTTCCTACAATAAACAAAATTATGATATAAAAAATAACAACTTGCAAATAATTCACATCATTTATGTTGGCCCGTCGAGCCGTGAAATTACAGCCAGCCGACTCACTTTTGCATTAATTATAATAATTAATTATTCTATAAAGACTATCCATTTGACTAAATTACAGCATTCCTAGGATTAACCAGCCAATAACACCTTTCATCATTTGCCCAGCCTGTTCCCAACCATGTTAGGGGTCGGTTTCCAATCTAACCATATGTATACGAATATTTTACACGAAGCGACTGCCATCTCCACCACACAATTACGGGAGACACTGATAGTTACCTACTCTAAGGTAAGACTGGTTCTCAGACTTTGAGGACTGCTGATACTCGTAACAACTGTCATAGGTATTCGTATGACAACCGGGACCATTGGCTCATTGTACTTTCTGAGGCATAGTGGGGTCTTGATGTATGAAGAACGGTCACCCATCCAAGAACTGACCGCCGCAAGCGCTCCTTAATCTCGAAGATCGACTGACGGTAGCTACGAGGCTTATTGCTTATAACCTCTTTAATGCTTACTAATTAATATTAAAAAGATTAATCTGGGCATGTTGCACTAGGAGATAAGTTAACGTCTATAGCACAGGGGAAGGGTTGTGAATTACACTGGCTTTGTATGTATGTGAGATAGTTTATTACCTCGACCAACCGAAATTCCAGAAACAGATTACGAAGAGTCCACAGTGACGTCATCGATATGCCCCAGAGTATACCTATGACGTCACAGGAAATCAAATGCTACGAACGCCGGATGAATAGAGTTCCTGTGAATGTCGTACCGCTATTGACATCTCGTTAATTGATGCTCCACATACATAACCCTTTATTCGAATATCATTTTATCTGAAAAGTGGTTAAATAAAAGTAAAAAATACCGACAACGGTAAAAAAAATAAGAGCATGAAAGAAAAATTTCTTGCCTGAAATTTTAATATTTCAGAGGTCGAACACCATCCCATATGTAAAGGGGATACAATATAAAATCTATTGCTTGACACCGCCGGGCGCCTCCTGTAGCGCAATGGGTAATAATGCAAACTTACTTAATTACACAGCCTACACTATGGCTGTACAACATAACAAACAACAACAACCCAACAATAATGCCTAACAAAAGTATTTTTAACTTTCAAAGTTTCAGTTTTATCAATACAAAGTTGATAAACATGACTGTAACACTAACAATACCAATAATAAAAAGAAAATACATTTTGGTTTACATAATCTTTGAAAGCACCATCTGCGAAATTTGGGTATACAGTTAAGTAGGACAGCTCTGTCTTACCCTTCTGGAAATACAGTCATGCTATGCTATCTATCAGAAGCTATTATTGGAAATAGTCGCTGCGCAAATAATTTGATAATCCGGTTTCAATCCTATCCAGGCGCATCATTGCAACTTCCATCGCAATCGCGCAAAGGTAACTACAGGTCGAGGAAAACTGGGGCTCGGGGTACTGGTTTCAATTTTAATGAATTTTTAATTAATTAAACGTAGGATTTCCTTCGATCATAAACTTGCCAGATGGTTTCGAAACCAACCTCCTTTGACATTTTGTTCCTAAATGCCAACCTTTACGTTTATGTCCGATAGATTAGGCTATTAAATTGAACTCATAGAACTTAAAAGGATTTAGATATGCTCTTGTTGAATCTTCATAAGTACATTTAGATTATGGATGATTGAAGATTTGGTTTAGTGGTCATTGGTCAAGTGGTTCCAGGCGCGGGTGTTACTATTCCCGTTCGGTCAAAATTGCGTAGATGCCAACTTCTACTAAGTACAACAAAAAAGTCTCACAAGCAAACAATTTTAGTTTTAAATTGATACCAATATCGAGGTGGCCTCTGATACCATTGAAGCTATTTGAGAATTTTCAAAAGTGACCTTGTCTAAATGTATCGAAGGCTACGGAATGAATGTCTTTACAATTGGACGGACGGATCCAATGAGATTGCAATACCAAAATGATTATACGGCTGAACTAGTAAAACAGGTAGACTGCACCCATCTCTAGGATATCTGGGCTTTTAGTGACAATTTGTATTTAGCAATAGTCGCTATTGAGACGCAATCAAACTGATTTACACGCCACTTGTAAAGGTAAGGTAGAGGTTGCATTGTATATGGAATAGAACGCCAACCTAACAATGTTTCAACTGGAACTAGAACTGCAAAGGGTTTAAATAATAGTAAATAAAATGAAGAAAACCTAGTCACACTTCACCGCCCTGAGAATCCAGTATACCCAGTAGTCGCTCTTGCTACTGTTCTTCAATGAGGCGATAAATTTCTAAAATCTAGAAAATGACAACTCAAAGAAGTGACACACTGATCGAAGATCAGATCAAACAATACGATAACAAAATAATGATACTCGCGACTCGTGTCGACCCCCTTTTGTGCCATCCAATCCTTCACGGCAGGTACGTGACCGAAGCAACACGTTTACCAAGTCAACAACTTAAGAGATGCTAGCGATTCAAGGCAATGTCTACTGACAGCTCGGCTGTTCTAGCTTTAAAACAAGTCAAACGATTTCTTGTTGAGATTTTACTTTGAAGTTTGGTTTCATCCAGTTTTTCTTTGAAACTATAGGTAATTTTATTTAGAAATGATGACATATTGATGGTTATCATTCTTATGTTTGAAGTTACATGGCATTTCTTAATTGATTTAAAAGAATATAAAAGAAAACAAACAAGAAAACAAAATTTCAGTCTTGGTCTCAAATGAAATAAGATTTAGCAAGATTTTTAAAGCAGTAAGGCCCACCATCCACACTAGGTTCTAGGGATGGTGTAACATGTTATCCACGGATGAGTAACCCTAATGGTTTTGCCATCGAGTAGCCCGCAGGCTATTTTGCTCCGTATATCATTATAAAGCGAAAAACATCGAGCGTTCAATGATTTAGTGCACTTCATCCCCGTTCCACGCCCCCCGTCAAAAGAAAATATCCATCGTCCCCAATGTAAACATCGGCTCTTTCACTGTCTGGCAAGACTGAACGGCAAATAGATGGAGTAAATATCCCCTAACCAACTAAATACCAATTTAAACGAACCAAGTGAAACCAGGTGAAATCAAAATGGCTACTTTTTAATAAATTTCATCATATACGACGAAAGTATATAAATACACTCCAATTTATTGCATATTCTGTATTGTTAGTGTTTGATTCATTCAATTTGTTGTGCATCGCGCAAAACAATTTATTTATTTTAAAAAAACGTGGGTCCATTGAACCTGGTTTTTGTGTAGAATTTTTCGCCAACATTTAATTCCTTGCTCCACACATTACGTGCGCTTGAAAATTGGATACAAGTTATGAATGTCGTCACTGCTGCTGGACCACATTTTTTGTCTCATAGTGGAATGCACGTTGCTGAATCGAATACACTGTTACGACTTCTTTGCAACAACCAGAAGTACAAAAATAGTTCTAGGAATTACTGTGACCTAAATAATGTGAATAAACCCAATTTCGGAGATTTTTTGCCAATCACACAGAAAAGCGAATAGCAGAAAGTAGCACACAGGGATAGGCCTAGATTGAACACGACATTCGCTACGGGTATACGAGGACCAGCCTCAATTGGAATTCAGTTCTTATTTTGATGAAAAACTCTCGTCGCTGGGCTGGATTTTTTAATAACCATATTTTTTTCTTAAGTTTTATACGGTTAATATAAACATTTAAATTATCCTCACGACATAATATGTCTCCAATTATTAACTAAGTCTGAACAAAGATGATAATAATAATAAAGATAATTGTGGATCTTGAGGTACCGTACTACAAGTATGTGCCCGACTCAGTTCTCGAAAATGACCATGTCACGTTGTACTGGGATCGGTCTATCATCACTGACAGGACTATTGTAGCCAATAAGCCTGATATAGTGGTGATAGATCGATTAGCGCGCCGCACGATGATAATCGATATCACCATTCCGCATGACGAGAATCTCGTGAAAGCTGAGAAAGAGAAACAAATGAAGTATCTCGACTTGGCGCACGAGGTTGTCGACATGTGGAATGTCGATTCGGCTATCGTCGTGCCGATTGTTGTGACGGCCAATGGCCTGATGGCCAAGAGCCTCGACCAACATCTCAAGAGGCTCTCGTTGGGCGGCTGGGTTGGACGAAGGGACTGATTCAGAAAGCGGTACTCCTTGATACGGCACGTATTGTGAGGAGGTTTCTGTCTCTGGAGCCCTAACCACCGGTAGCGTGGACCCTGTTCCCGATACCGGTGGGTCCCTATTTTTTTATATATTTATAAATGTATTTTTATTTTATTATTAATTATATTTATAAATTTAAAAAATAAAATATGTAATTTAATAAATAAAGAAGATAATTGTACCTTGTTTTCTAACTGTTTGTCAGACGCCTGATGTTCCGTAACTTTTATCGGCGATTGATAAAAACAAGGAAACAGTACCAATATGTAACAGTTCTTACATAAGCGACGCATGCGCATCCAAATTTGGTCGCGTTTATTATTTTCTTCGCGTAACATTACACAATATACAAGGCTCGGTTATCTAACTGGCTATTTAAATCAGAAGAAAGGCGACCTAGTTATACATACGTTGATTTAATATATAGGCCTTCACACCAAGGCTAAAAATACGGATACGGTCGTATTTTTAATATTAATTGCGAATTTAATTGGCCGTAATAAATATGTTGTAAGTCAAAATGATACATTTTATTGTATTAACAAAGCTGATGACTGTTTGTGTGTTAATTAATTATGCCTCAACAAATGTTATGAATAAATATTATTATAATATGTATATATTTGTACAACCTACATAAAATACTTATTTCATTCCGAAACACAAATAATTATTTAAGGATTTTGTGTAATAAATTATCTGTCTGATAAATAAGTACAATAATTACATTAATAAATTAATATGTAGATAATATTCTTGTGATTTACCCAAATAATTATGTATTTTGTTTTGTCCCATATTTTTTATCACTAGCGTTATTTTAGCTTTGTTTGAGTCAGTACACAAAAATAAGTTTAACATTTAAACATATCATAAAATTGACAATAACTCGGAATATGCCGTACAATGTGACTTTAAAAGTCATTAATGTTAGGCAACAAAATTCAACTAGCATCAAAGACTTTAAAGCCCAGTGCATCAATAGAAAGCGAATTGCGGAAGCCACATGTTGCCATTACCCGCCATCCAATTACGTCACAGCTGCAAACAATTTGACGTTTGTTGCAAGTACTTCCAAGCTCAACAATCCTTCGCACAACTATAACAATAGAGATCAATTTAATTATTTTATTGATTCACTATACATTCTAGATTGTACCCGAATCAAAATAGTAGCATAGTAGTAGGGTAGTTCTATTTATACTAAGAGATTGACTGGTGTAGTACTACAGTCCTACGTGACTTTTCCCAACTACATTGAGGTTTGCTTCCAATCTAACCGATTGCGGCTGAATATCAGTTTTTTACACGGAGTACCAACTGGCAGACTCGGATACTCTAAGGTTAGACTGCTTATCAGACTTTTTGGGTTACTGACACCCGTAACGACTGTCCATATCTGAAAAACCATCACCCATTCAAGAACTGACCTTAGCCAACGCCGCTTAACTTCGTAGATCCACTGATCTGCGCGGTAGCTATGTAGCTACGAGCCCCGTCATATTCGTCATAACATATGTATGTACCTATATGCGTAATTGTGTAAGCGTTACCGTGTTGTGTTCCGGGTAGGCAGGAACAGCCAAATTACCGGAACACAATGCATTCCAACTTAAGCCTTAGGTCAGCCACGCATCCGTATTCACCGGGTTACGGATGTTCATGGGCAGCAGTGATTGCTTATCAGTTGACCCGAAAAAATATTTCCCGTCCTTCAACATTAAAAAAAAAACTTATCGGTCTAGTAGCGTATGGTCGCAAGCGGAACTGATATATCGGGTTTTCCTTTAGGAAAGTAAATCGTAATAGGCTGCCTAGGATTCAATAGTAATATCGGAAATTTATATGTTGTATATAAAATGTATAGCTATGCCTATATAGACAGGCTTGACGTTGTTACCCTCCATCCTATGGTATCATGCTGTAGTATGTCTGGCGTAAACAGAATATACGAGATACTTCTTTATCATGATGAGGTTTGATATTATACCAACAGTTTAAGTGTACCTCGTCCCCCAAGTCCATGTTCCCAGTGGGGATAAGGACACCAAATGTGTAGTACTCTTTAGTTTATATACCCTTGGTCCCCAAGTTTTTAGGAACGCAGCAAAAAACGACGGGTTGACCACTTGTTAACATATAGATCCACTTTTATCAGTTTCTTCGAAGGTTTTTTTTTTCATGTTCTACCGACCTTCGTCATTCATGTGACTTGAAATGCAGTCCAAACTTCAAAGTTGTGGTGCTTATCTACACTTCTCTTCTTATAATTTATTTTTATTTTTGATGTCTTTATTTAAAAAAATTACAAAACATGTTAATGACATTTTAGATCCTTTTCTAAAAGCATTTAACATAGTATTAACGTCTTATGCATTAGTGCGCCTATGTAAAACATTTAACATGGTAAAAAGAAAGTCTTATCTACTGCTCCGCGGTTCATTTGGTATCACATACCTGTTGCGTTTGTATATTACGCAAATAGGTCAAAGATCTTGAAATGAGCTAAAAAGTGAGAGGTACGTAGTTCATCTCATGCCGACAGCAATTGAATACATTACCTCAACAACTTTTTATAATACTGTTACCGTTTCGCTTCACTACCAAAGGTGCAGTTGAAAACCAGAGTCAGGTGCTAGTTGTCTGGCATTTTGCTGAACTGGACCTATTTGGTGCAGCTGATGAGGCACACAATACAGCTCTAAAGCTGATTAGGTATTATTATTATCTTTATTATTTTTGTTTTCCTTTTTTCCTTTGTTCTGTTATAAATATTATTATAGTGTGCCTTTAGTTTGGGCCAAATAAACGTATTTTCTTTCATTCTAAAGCATCCGGTTATTTTATTTAGCATTTAACCGTAACAATCAATTTCAGAGATACTACATTTTTGTGAAATATAATATATATTTCACAAAAATGTATTTAATATTTCACAATAATGTATGTAACCGAATATACGTTATATTATCTTTACCCAGAAGAGCAATTTAACTTTTCTTATTTTATTTAATTATTATATGCATGCCATTTAATTAATTTTTTTTTTTTTTAATTAAATTTATAAAATAATATAATAATAATAAATTCAGCCCATTACTGTCCCACTGCAAGGGCCTCTTCTCAGAACGAGAAGGGTTAGGCGTTAGTCTGCCACACTGGCGCGAAAAACCCAATAACAGTACGCAACCCGGGAATCGAACCCCAGGACTTCACGCTCAACAGTCACAGGCAGTTAGCGGTTCTATTAATTTTACTATAGGTATTTAAGTATCCAGGTCTATTATTTCTCTATTTGATTCTCTATTTAGATGAGTTTAGGTTGACTATCTTTATAAATATAACATTCCGATGTGCGTGTGTCCGTATTTCTGTACTGCTAAACAACTTCATCGATTTTGATGCAATTGTTTTTATTTTACTTAAGGCGTCATCTGAATCTTTCTTAACTATAATTGAGCCCGGTAGGTGGCGCTTTTGTTGAGATCCATAAAACAAAATACACGCAGATGAAGTTGTGGGCAACAGCGAGTTGTTTACTAAAATTGTGCTCAGCCTTTCACATTTCAAATTAAACACACTAATCTACTAGACTTACTTAAGCACTTCTTACTAAGATGTCCAATTTAGTTAAAACGGCTTTTACCATTACATAAAGGCCATTAGAATTTATATTTTAAATTGCCTGATGGCCGTTAGAACATATTTACCCGTAAGTATGTTTCCAAGAACAGTCGTGTATAAACGTCGTTACCCGCCTTTCTAGATGATTGCTGCGGCGCACACGCAATTGGCCGCCATTGTTAGGTAGGTTTTCGGTTTGATCTAACATTGGCCATTGATAAATTAACGCCGTCTGAGTGATAAGTTTTTTTTATTTTTTTATTGTATTTTTTGATTTATTTATTTAATATACAGGGTGAATTTTTAAAGTGAGCGTGGATGGCCAAATTCGAAACTATAAAGAATAGCGTAAAATACTCAAGGGAGTCTCGAGCCCGATTTTGATGAAACTAAAACTGCATCATCCCAAAATCAATATTCCTAGAAAGGAGTCGAAACGGAAGGTTTTGAAAAAAAAAAACACGCTCTGTATTATTATACCATCCGATATTCCACCATCAATTAGTAGTTATCAACGAAACGTCGAAGCTCACATCCGCCTACACAACCCAGGACACACCTATAGACTGAAAAATATTTATTCGGTGCGTGGCGACTCACAACGTAAAAGCCGATCACTTAGCCGCTGCGCCACCGGCAGCGTAAAATCTGGGATGAATTACTGTCAGCTCTCAAATAACTCGGTTACACCATAAATGAATCCAAGACATGAGTCGCGCCTTGTTCGTTTGATGTTCACGGTCAATTTAGCGACGTGGTCCTCGTGTCAGTTAATGCAATATACCAGTTTATACCTGCATTGCTGTGATAAGTGCAGGACATACAAGTAATAGGGTCTAAGTGGCACAAACTCGATTATTACTGATCAAATTAGTCCTGCAGCAACCTGTAAGAGGACAAGACTTTGACCTTTACACGGAGGGACCAAAGGGTGGGGAATCCATGCTCAGGGTTACATTCCTATTAGTTGCACGTGTATGTACATTGCACACTCCACACACTTTGATTGCACTGATGAAATAATCAGATTGTGTGGACCAGTTAGACATAAATCCGTTCCGTAAACAGCATCAGGTTTATCGGAAGGGATAGGCTGAGGTGTGTTCTATATTTATACGCCCTTGATGCCATGATAGTACCGAGAATAGTGTCTAACAGAAAAACCTAATAACACTCTACACTTTGGAACCTTACGGAGAAAGGTTGAAAAGATATTTCGTACACTTACACTTCCCTGACTCTTTCTTTCAGGACTAGTCTTCAGCATTCACTTTGGTAAACTCATATTATTATGAAAAGCCAAGCTTCCGAAGTCATTAAGTTCGATTAACACTAAGAACTATATGTTGCTCACAAACTATTTAATAATCATAATGGTTACGCCAACTTTTCCTGTTTTTGTTTACGGCTGCAATTATTTTAAGCCAAGTTGTGCAGGAGACAGCTAAGTCAATGATAACAAACCGATGCAGTTTGAATCTACATCCTCCAAAACTCCAAACTCCATAACTTTCGATTAAAGTTTAGTGACTTCAACTACTAATAAACCATACACTAGCTACGACTTCATTTGGTTACGATAATACTATTATACAGATACTGAAGGTCTAACACGAATGTTTTGACGTCGGATATCGTAACCGTATCGTTAACATACACGAATTTTGAATTGGAATTAGTCGTTTCGAATGTACTGTTTTTTTTTTGTAATTTATGACTTTATTCATACATATGATACAAATTGTGCGTGAGGGATAGAATTAAAAAAATCTTACAGGCGTTCTTTATTTTCTTATTTTAAAATTCAATTAAATTAATGATACGGTTACGTTTATATACGTCGACATATTCGTGCTAGGCCTGTCGGTGAAGAATTAACAACAATAAATTAAAACACGGTCGCTACTAGTCAACCAATATTATATTAAATTAGGAATCAAATTAAAAAATCTTCAGTAGTGATAATATCAACTTGAAGTTCACATAATTTTTTCGGTCAGTCTGAGTGACCTTGCCTAGTGAACTCGTACAAATAAAGACTGTGGCTATACACTTGAATATAGTTTGATAATTTTTGGTGTATAAACTACTAACGCAATATGGTCGTTATTTCATCACTTTGTATATCTTACATACATTTATGTGCTGCTTGCTTAGGTAATATATGCTGAATATGACTATGGCTATGTAGCAAGGAAACTCGGCCTTTGCAATGGGTTCATGCAAACCGACTTCGATCTTCTCGAAATCGGTTTCGAGAAGGTCCAAGTCGGCTTACAAGTCTCCGTCAGGCAAGCGGTCAATGAGGATCAGTATCGAATACTAACATTTAAAACCTCCGTTACGTTTTCGTAGCATATTTATTGGGGTACATCAGCCACATGAGAGCAAAACACCAATACTCTCAAAATTCGAAGCCTTATCGAAATCGGCTTGGAAAGATTAAAGTTACTCAGAAATGTTCAACTTGGTATACAGAGCTTATAATTTGCACCAGTGCTTTACTATTAAACTAACTGAAACGTATGATTGACCTTCTCAAATTTCTCAAAACGCTTCTGTGTTGGTATTGGAATATTAGTAGCTTCACTGCCCCTCGTGTCGCACATGTTGTTGGCGGCCGCTATTTGCATCCGAAGAATATTGAGTTTTGCTTTCACGTTGTTGATATTATATCGAAATTTAATTACGGAACTGCAGTACTGTTTGTTCAATGACATGGGTGGCGGGTGAAAATGTCTTAATTAAAAATTTGGGTGACACGAACTAGAGATTAAACGGGATACGATATGGCAAACTTTTATAATTTAGTCTAAGGATCTTGAGATGAATGGAAAAAACGGCATCTATTTTTAAAAGCAGATGGTTGTATAACGATTTTTTTTTATTGAGATATTCGTACAATAATACCTCCAACCGACATGCACAGTGGATGTTTCAAAAAATTTCTTCCACATAGGTACAAACCTTGTCCTTACAATTACGAACACAAAAATAAAAACGCCAAACCGGTCGGGCCGTTCTCAAGTGATGATCTTCCATACATGCGGCAATCGATTTATTTATATATTGTAGATTAAAGAACATCGATCATTAATCGAAGAAAACTTCCTCTTTGTTCGTCTGTATCTAGTAAGTATAAAATTTTGATTGTCATAAGAAAATTGATACTTGGTCCTGATTATACACAGTGTCTAATGACGCTCGTAGCACGTATAGTAGCTACAGATATATTGCTTACGGCACAAACAAGTTATGTCATGTGTTCAAATTTATTATTTAGGAAAACGACCTTGAATGAAACTGACATGTCAAGTCACGCTTGACTAAAGGCACGTCATTTAATATCTATTCTAAGGATGGATTCGACCAAATTCCATGTTATAGCAGAGTAATTAACCCTCGAATAATTTTACTTTTCGCTCTTACTCTCAGATAAACTCGTTTATATTATTTCATCACAATCGTAGAGTAACCCATACCCCATACTGAGGCCCTAGTGTAAGTTTCTTTCGACAAACTCGATTGGTCCGTTTCCTGCTCTCCACCAATTAGAGCGCCGAACGTGTTCGATGCGTTGAATCGAGTTTGTCGAAAGAAACTTACACTAGGGCCTCTGGATATTGTTACTCTAGAGTTGATGAAAAAAGTGTAAGTCAACTAAAATTAAAATGCAATTACTTCTATAGAGGAACACAAAATCTTATGTCCACATAATTTAGCCGGATTATAATGGTGTCAACTGTAAGTGAATATTCAAACGAGTCGTCATTGAGTTAGGTCAGTTTTCTTTTCAAGTTGATTGTGCATGTTGATTGATCGTGGACGCCCTGGGGATGTATTCTTTATTGCTAACAGAGTCTTCGATTCTAATTCGTAAACGACGCATTATTTAAAAAAGTAATTTTAATCACACAACTAATAATCAATTTTTTAACAAAAGATTCGAAAACTGCTCTTTTAATGTAGCGGACGCCATTAAAATAATCTCAGATAACTTGTTCATTCCGTGAATTTTGGCGGTATAGTGATTTACTCTTGGATAGACATTATTCATGGATTAAGATTTATTAAAACGAAAAGTTCTCTAACTCAAGGGTAATTTGTCATTTTATCCGCAGGATAAGACTTAAACAATTTTGGTGGAATCGAAAAGGAGAAAATATATTACTTGCTATCTATTCAAATAAATAAAATTGAGTGTCTGTTGTAACGTCAAAATAACAGCTTTTTTATTAAATGCGTTTGAAAGCATATACGGTACCTATTTATAACAAAAATGATTTTTTCAAATTTTTCCCTGGCAGGTGCTGTTTTTATATGGAGTAACTTTGGCTTCTATAGAAAACCATGGGTTCGTTATCCACGTGAGCGAAACCGCGGGCGGAAGGTAGTTTACTATAAAGGAAAATCATAACGTAATTATTTCAAAGGTAGCTGGTCCGCTAGTGTCTATTTTCATTTTAGATTTACAGGAAATATTTTATAAAATAATATCTATTTTAGTGACTTCTAAAAATATAGGTACCTTAATGAATTGCACTGGTATCTATTTTAGTCATACATTTAATACTTATGACTCTTTTTTTTTCTGTTACATATTTTAGACAAAATAATATATGGGTTGTAAATTAAATCAAATTGTTGCGTGAATGATTTTTATAAAATACTGTGATTATGACTAGAAAACAAAGTGATTAAAAACTATGTGTATAGTATCAACAAATTGTATAGCCACCAGTAAAATAAACAATCTTATAATATGATCTAACAGGACCAGTTCGGGAAAAAATGACGATATCCTCCCACTTAACAGCTCGGACACACTCAACTCTTACTTCACACACATAGTGTTTTGTTTCATATGGTTATACTAAGGTCAAAGTATGCTACGGTTTAGTGGGTACGAACCTTAAGTAACCACTCATATCAATGTATTATGGATGAACTGAACTAAAAGCACATTGTTTATTTCGCATCACTCCTAGTCTCAATGATTAGGTAAACAATACGGCCTCGAACCTCCTTAAATTTCCAGTAAACACCGTTAATTTATATGATGTTGATGATTTGACGACACGGTTGGCGCAGTGGCTAAGCGCTTCTGCGCTACGTGTCGCGGGTTCAATCCCCGCACGGTACAAATATTTATATGATCTACAGATAGTTTTTTCGGGTTTGGTTGTGTGTGTATGTGACATGTGAAATCATAGTATGGGGCAAAAACAATGTAAAAAGTTAAAAGTACAATATAAAAATACTAGCTTCCGCTCGCTGCTTCGCCCGCGTGGTTTACGAACCCGTACATTTTCCCGGGATAAAAAGTAGCCTATGTGCTATTCCAGACTATAATCTATCTCTGTGCCAAATTTCATCCAGATACATTCAGTGGCTTTTGCATGAAAGAGTAACAAAGATCCATCCATCCATATCCTCACAAACTTTCACATTTATAATATTAGTAGGATTACATTTTCATACAAAAAATATTTCATTTGAGACCTATAATCACTTTTTAGTTTAGTGTTGCAACGTCTATAACGCCTTTTCTAGTATTAATATGAGATTTTGTTGAATTAAATGGCAATTCTAATCATCGAAAGTTCATTGTAAAAGCGGAAATGAAACGCTACAGAGAATGCAATGTGCAGACTGCAGTCGTACATATTCGTATGTTATTTCTATATCTTTCTTTCCTTATTTCAAATAAATACAGTACTTATAGGTATTATTTGCATTATTAGTGTTTTAACTGTTAATTATGTTGGTATAATATACGTCTATTTGAAAACGATAACATATGTATTTTGTTGGCTTCACCTATCTGTTGAATTACTCTTATAGTAGAATCCGAGCTAGTTAGCGAACCTTTTTTTATTCATAACTTGCTCGCGAAGTTCCATCCTATCTATACTAGTAACGGCAGCGCTATATTGAAAGGTCAGCGTCTAACTCCATAAAATCATATCGTCCTTCTAATTAACTATTTCAACAGCCAGAAGAGCATCACTTGACTATTATAGGAACATCGTTCTCGAGTCCTCATATCTGTATTTCATTCAGAGCGCACTCAGTGTTACATAACAATCACGTACGTGAAGATGTTACGATAAGATCGCGTTGCATTGCGCCACTACTGAGCCATCAATTCCAATTAGCTGGAACATTGCCTACAATGTATCATGCATGTTACGATATAATTCAACTAGTCTGAATTGTAAAAATCTATGGAGTACGTGATTGTAGCTTCCGCGTTTCTTTTTGCATGGCATTAGTGCATAAACGAGTGTTTTGTACGATATTCCGTAGTTCCGTAAATATTCGAAAATAGAATGTATTCGTACGTTATAAGACTGAAATTAAAAATGATAGTGCTTCATATCAAAAATTAAGCTTATATGTAATGCCTATTACATTTGTCTGGCCTCGTGTTAAGTAACGGAACTGCGATAGAGGCCTTCGATAGTAGTTCCTATAAGCCATAAATCGACCTTTGTACGGTTAGTGTTGCCTTATAGTACTAATTTACATTAGTAATTTGATAAATAATTGTTTATTATTCGTTTAGTAAAATCATGGCTAATACATTTTCTACGTCTTTACCCATAGGAAGACTTGGCAAACGTGCACTTGTTCCCCAAAACACAAATTAAAAACACTTTCACTTTCGAACATATAGTTCGATTCGATTAATTCCCTAGGGTGACCTGTGAATTAATTATTTATTTATTTATTCTATCTTTCTAGGCGATCGCCGCTGCGGGCACCCTGCCGTGCCTCCGAACGCCAGGGTCTCGTTGCCCACAGAAGACATAGTACCTGGCACGATAGCGACATACGAGTGCGATGAAGGATATGAGCTGTTCGGGGCCCAACAGAGAGAATGCACGCTGAGAGGCGACTGGACTGCCGAGGTGCCGTTCTGTGGTAAGACTTTTTTTTTCATTCTAGCTTTTGCCCATAAGTTCTATCGCGTGGTTTGCTATTCGGAGTGTGATGGAGTCAACTTTGGGTGTTTATTGCTAGTCTTCGAGTACATAGATACGGCAAAAGGGTCCATACAACCAAATATATTATCATAATAAAAAAAATAGGTACCATCATGCCATCTTCATAGAGTTACAATGGTTTAGTCCACTTCGTATTCAATAATAATATAATTTTTCTTTGTCCCTCATAAGTTCTTACAGTATTTATTACTCCAACAGGGACAAACGTGGCATTCAGAAAGCCAGCGAACCAGTCGACCACAGTCAGAGGAGGAGCAGCAGCCAACGGCAACGATGGAGAGAAGACCACTGAGCATGACGGGAAACGGTGCACCGAGACGCAGAGGGAGGCGTCCCCCTGGTGGCAAGTTGACTTGCTCAGGCACTACGCTGTCAAAGTCGTCAGAGTTACCACGAGAGGGTGCTGTGGTAAGTTTCAAATAAAACTACTTTTAGCTTCAGGAAAATTTTCAACGAAATGTGAGTGAGACCACTGAATATGAAAATTACGGGTTCTCCAGTGGTAATAAGTTGACTTGCTCGAGTATCTACTACGTTGTCAAAGTTGAAAAGGCTTCTCTGCTTTAAAGTGACACAGTAGGCCTTTTAATTTCTATCAAATCTTTCCCTAGCAACGATGCAGGAAATACTCTTAAATAATATCGGCAACAGATGCACCGAGACAAAGGCGAAAATCCGCGAAGAAGTTTCTGTTAACTCCATTTAACCTTTTGATATCCCTGAATCGTTTATAATGATACCCATGAGAATATACCTGTATTTATTCGGCTATATATTACGGAATACACAGTGGGCTTCATTACGCTGAAATAATGAACATGAATCTAATAATGTATCTATGCAGGCCAAAATGTTCGCTACGAAACTGGCTTTAAACACCAAAATACGCTGTTAGTGTCTGATTTCCTGTGAATTGCAAATCCAATAAAGCATTCTATTTTGGTTCAAATTTCTAAATTTAGTTCATGCAAGTCAATTTCATCGCGTTTTCTATAGGTTTATACGAGAAATAAGTAGCATATACGGTAAGTTTTATAAGTTGAAGGTGAATCTTATGCAATTTCAAACTGCTGTCTTTGTTCGTCAATGGTCTGATTTTTAAATAACTTATTTATTTCTCTGACAAGTACAAAACTGTTCTAATTTCAAATTATCAGGGATCCTTTTTATCTGGGCATTGAAAAATCGAGCCTACATAAAAAATGGTTGGTTTATTTTATCAGTGTTTTGTCTCAATTTCAAAAGTTTCTGTATTGGAACTCGCTTTTGAAAATGCATAAGAGATTACATACAAATTATATTTAAAAAATGATAATTGTCGACTATACCGGTCCAATAATAATATTTTTTTATTATTTCCAAATCAAGTTATAAACTTCATCGTACGTTCGAAGGCTCTCATTGGAGAAAACAGAAGTAATAGCGTATTACTTTAACAAATAATTCGCAACGGTCATTGTCCAGTTTGGGTACGTAAGCGAGCCAGCAATTTTGCAAAAGTTACTCAACGTTGCACTTATTGGTAACTAGCTTCCGCTCGCGGCTTCGCCCGCGTGGTTTACGAACCCGTACATTTTCCGGGATAAAAATAGCCTATGTGCTATTCCAGATTATAATCTATCTCTGTGCCAAATTTCATCCAGATTCGTTCAGCCGTTCTGGCGTGAAAGAGTAACAAAGATCCATCCATCTATACATCCATCCTCACAAACATTCGCATTTATAATATTAAAGTAGGATTGGATTAATAATTAACGTGAATATTGCCGTTATAGCCCACAATACCAAAGAACGACGTACTTATAAAACACCGGACCATTTCTAAGTGTCTTTATTAAACCAATAACAGCGTCCGTTCAGTCTCCGGTTGAGTACTTTAGTCTGAACTCCAGACCAAATGAAGTTATCTATTCCTATAAGTGGCTTTAGTGTCGACAAAAGGATTATATTCGTTGCATATAGAATTGTAGATATCAACTAGACACAAGACGGTGTCTTCTCAGACTTTTTTTATATTTACACAACCACATAAGCGAAAAATCCTCTTATCTATATCGTTTATAGACCCGAGTACGTCTTAAAACTGCGGCCAGACACCGGAGGACGGGCAGCAGCATCCTCTCACTAATCGGTGAGCCACTGCGATCCCCAAGCCGCCTGCCAAGCGTGGCGATTATGGCAAAACCCCCTTGGGGGAGGCTTTCGTTCAGCAGTGGACGTCTTCTGGCTGATGATGATGATATGGTTTATATAACAATGTTATATGTATAAGTACACCACCATTTCACACACAAGCGCACCTGATGACTGTGTGGGTTTGGGTTCGATTCCCAGGTCCGGTAAATGCCACTGGGATTTTCTGTGAAGAATCGACTTTGAGACAATGGAACTCCATATCAGTGAAATATACAACTAAGCGAAATTCTATGTTTATGTGTACAACCGTAGGTACATCTCTGCCTAACCCGTCAGGAATATTTGTTAGCAATTATGTATGGGCAGTATAATTAATGTACAAAATCCTTTACCAGGTCACCAGCCACTCCAGGACTTAGAGATCAGAGTGGGCAACAGCAGCACTGACTTACAACGGAACCCACTATGCGCCTGGTTTCCTGGGACCATTGGTGAGTACTGAATTCTTCTTCTTCTGCAGTCGAACGCTGGCTGCCATCTAAAGACTTGACAATCGTAGGATTTATTTGTCGATTATTCGGATTGTAAGTGTGTCCTAGCGATAAATACGTGCTATCAAAATAAAAATATCCGCCATATTGAGACATGTGTGACAAAAATCTGTTTAAATTATTCTTAAAATAAGTTAAAATTTGTATATGTATTGTAGGGATGTAGTAAGTAGAGCCTCATTGGTTTAGTAGGCGTATGCGTGACTGCTAACTGTAAGGTCCTGGGTTCGATTCCCAGGCAAAGTGTTATTGGGTTTTTCTGTATGGAAATTCTCAGTAGCAGCACGAAGTCTGGATTTGTAGATGGCAATAGGGGCGAGCCTATTGCCATCTATTGCCTATTACATAGGAGTCAATAACGGCATCGGCGAAATGTGGATGTACAATAGTAATCCTCTGCTTTACCCTTCGGGGAATACAGGCATGATGTGTATATACTTTTCAGAAAGCGTCACGAAAATCAACGGACGGTACGCAAAGCACCCAAACAGTTGTTAACAATGAAAAAGTAGAAAAAATCATTACGTAAAAATAAACATTTTCCTTGAAAAACGTACTTTTCAAGTAATAGTTCTCAGCTAGAGGCCGTTGATGTTCCTTTTCTTATCTTGATCGTATTTATTGTAAACAATTACTATATCTTACTATTCACGACGACTGAGCCAACTCCGGTGACTGAGTCACGTTATTTTAATCAAAAAAATCGTTATTTTAAATAAAACAATATTTCGGTCTCCTGTTTAGAGACCTTGAGTGATTTCATCTGCATACAATAAGGGTCAATTCCCACTGAAAGAGCAGCGGCCGCGGCGTGCAGCGGCCGTAAGAGCAAGTGACTGAGCGCGGCGCCGCAAGGGGCAGTGCGGCGCGAGAGGGCTCCTGCAGCTTCGCGACGCCGCGCTGCCCCTCAGCGCGGCGGCAAGCTGCAGCCTTTGTCTTTAAATAACTATGAACTTTTTAATCACGTGGATAAGATTCAAAATGATTTGTAATATTTTGCCTAAAAAGCGGCTGCCAGCCGCTGCTCGCTCAGTGTGAATTGACCCCAACCTATATACGAAAAGTAATCGCAATACTTTATAGCACAGATTATATTGTTATATTATAAAAAATATAGTTTAATACTCTCCGCTGTGAGCGTTGTTTAGTTTATTCACTTTTTAAAACTTATTATACGAACTGGACGCAAAACTAGGTCAGTTATTTATATAATTTGCGTATCCAATCGGAATTATGTTATTCTTGCATTTTTCTTCAAAGTTACTGAGTTCAGTTTTCCTTTTGAAACAAAATAAATCAGTTAAAGCAAGGAAAATTGAACTGGCATCTTGCTCGAGCCATAGAATAAATAATAGTACGAGAAAAAAGAAAGAAAGAAAATTAATTTATTCCGTACGAGACAGTAACAGCACAACAAAGAAAAACAAATAAATAAATTCAGCCCATTCGTTACTGTCCCACTGTTGCTGAGAAGTGTTAGTCCACTTTTACACACCTTAGTCCACCACGGCCTAGCGGCTAGGCCTGTGTGGTGTTTGTTGGTGGAACACACAAACCATCGGGCTTCATGGAGCCCTCTCAGATGTACAGGTTTCCTCACAATATTTTCCTTCACCGATAACGCAAGTGATAATCAAATTCTGATCACCACTTTATTCTTCAAGTCAGAGGTGCGGGCCGGGTTTAAACTCAGACCTGCGTGGAAGGCAAACGTTCAACCGCTAGGCTAAAACACTTCTAAAACAAACAAAGAGAAATAACTACTAAGTGCTTATAATTAAAAAATACGCTGACAGCACGTACTAAGGTTTGACCTTACAAAAAGTTGTATTTTCTAAAATAAACTAGCAGAACTAATAATAACAATTTCACCCCATACATCAGCTAGCTAACGAAGACACATTGTCGTTGAAACCTGCCACATTGAAAATGTATTCGGAGAAAAGTGATAGAGACAGGTGTGAATAGTTTTACCGCGAAACTAATATAAGTACTTGCTACAAGTTTTACATACCGCGTGAATAGTAGTTGTCTAACGCAGTTTGAATTTAGGACATAACATACACCCAAACCCGAAAAAACTATCTGTAGGTCATATAAATATTTGTTCAGTGCGGGCCCAACCTGTGACACGTAGCGCAGCAGTTGAACGGTCGACCACTGCGCCAACCGTGCCATCAAATAGATGAGAGATGATGATATGATCTTAGAAAAACAAAAGAAGCGCAAAAAATTAAAACAAAGATCTATTTGAAATAATCAACATGGTGCGCAATAACAAACGCGTGTTCTATGACGACGATAAGTAGCAATGCAACTTTCGAGAAGACCAACATTTAATATGCTACACTTGTCCAGTACCTTTCCCTGTCGCGGTGCTGGAAAGGCTAAGTTCACGCTTCACTACCAAACAAAAGATTTATTTACTGCCAAAAGCATTACAAAATTCAAAGTAGATACAAAAACAAATTAGGTTAGTAAAGGGTTCCACGGTCTTGCCCCATCGCCCTTATTTCACTTAATAAAAATAGAGTATGCACTGCAATGTTTATTGTAACTATAGTTCGCTTGTACTGATGTTCTTATAAGTCGGTCATGGTGAGCTGTTTATGATGTGAGAGCTCTATAAATTGTTTATAGGATTTAGGCTTAGTTTACATTACAGAATAGCAAGGATATCGATACATTTTTATGTCGTAATAATTTTTATGTCCATTCATACCATAGGCTTTTTTTTATTTTTAACATTGCTTTTGGACATACTCGCAGGTAATGAATGATATAAGTGCTGTTTTATAGAATAGATTATTTATTTGGACACAAAAGGACCATTTTTATATTTCGTTATTTATTAAACTGTTCCCAGGAAAACATAACAGCATCGAACAAATTATTATCTATTTATTTGATTAAAATATCTTTGTATGTGTTGTATGTTGCATAGCTTTTGTATGTTAAAGCAACCGTCAATCATAATTTATGTATAATGTACATTGTACGTTGTCAAGTGGATCTTGGCCGTTTACATTCACACAACACTCTCTGACCGAAAATTATTGAATCATTGCTGTAATTTCTAGAAGCCTTACCCATGCTTTATACTAAAGCTGGCGATGAAATAAATTATACAAAAATATTGTTTTTATTGTCCATAATATTCATATCTAACGATTAACATTATAGACTAACCGTTTAAAACACACGATGAAATTGAATGGCGGCTATAAACGGCATGTTTCATGAAATTTTATGAATGAAACACATCGGATACCGGTAGTTGTACTAGTCATAGGTGTATACTATGATATAGGTGCGATTCATAGTGGGGAAGTGCATTGCCACCAGTCCTCAATAGATAAAGCAGTTTAGTCATGCGCACTGCGAGCAACACTGTTTCGCTCCAGAATGCAAGTCATGGAGACCCAAATGGCCACACATATTCAGCAAATATGTTTTATTTCTTAATATACATGATCAATCTAAGATGATCATTGTTACACTTAAAAGTGATATATTTTGATGACATAGATCTTAGTGGAAGGCTACCTGCCAATTTTGTATACCCGTGCCATCGCGCGCATCATTTGATTGGTGGACTACCGCGCAGGTGTCAATTATGTCAGACGAACTTGCAGAGAGTCCCGACCGGCGATGTGTCCGTCAGTGGATGATTCATCCTTAGCCGGAGTAACAGGCTAAAGATGAATCTACCCACAGTAAACCATTATAGTATGTATTCAGAAGCTTTTTGCTCTGCGTTAAATTTAAAGAAAATATTGTATTTGTGGTTCCTACAGAATGTCAAATAAATAATATAGCGTTTATATCTTCGATTACATGGCTTTTTCCTTGCTTTTTTACCAATAGTTTAATGTTTTATTAAATTTTATCCCCTTTGCCCGTGGCCCGTTGGACCTCAAATCTCATAAATATGTTTGATTTGGATGACAATATTATAATACGGTACCATCAGGCTGACCTGACTATGGAAACAGTGAGAAAGTACTGGATAGAACTTCTGAATTATTAATAGTAGACCCGTTGAGATTGGACTCATTTCATGCATTTTGTTAAGCCAAATTTACAAATGTGGTGGTCGGGTCCCAATGATGGACCGAGAAGATTGGTGATTGAATTCTTCAATAGTTAGTAGTAGATCCTTCGAGTTTGGGGTTATTTTATTCGTTTTGTTGAGCCAAATTTCCATTTATGGTGGTCGGATCCCAAAGAGCGACCCAGAAGATTGTTGCTTGAATTCTTCAATTGTTAGTAGCAGACCACTCGAGTTAGGGCTCATTTCATTTGTTTTATTTAGCCATATTTTCATATACAGCGGTCAGCTCCCGAAGAAAGACCCAGAAGATTGGTGCTGGAACTCTTCAATAGTTGGTAGCAGACTCATTAATTCCGGGCTCATTTCATCCATTTTATTGAAGCAAATTAACACGTATGGTGGTCATGTCCCACAGATGGAGCCAGTCAGAAACTCCTCAATAGTGAGCTCATTTCCGTTGTTTTGATGGTATTTGTTAATTAACAGTGCTGGCCAGGGTATGATGATGGACCCCCAATGTGTGTTGTCCATGTCGGAACTTTTCGATAGCGTATTATTATGTACTAGCTGTTGCGCGCAACTTCGTCTGCGTATATTTTGTACTTATTATCAAATTCCGTATAGGCACGACTGTTGCAAAGGGAGTCGACCACGCGTTTGAGCTGCGGGGTATGGCTAGTTGATATAGGAACAGTTCGGCTCTTCTCTGTAATGCTCGGTTGTCGTCGGACGACCGCCCTCGGTCACCGACCCACCGCATCGCATCGCCTGCTAGCGCTATTACTTCGTTTTCGCTTATTTATTTCGTGTTTTTTCTGATATTTTTTCTTTTTGCTGGCTCCTTAGGATCGTTGCGTGATGTTAAATAGCCGGAAAGTTAAATAACCTTTCTTAATATGTCTATCAAATACAAAAAGATTTTTTCTAATCTGACTGAGAGATCTGTAGTTCCAGAGATTTTTAATTTCAGGCATTTCGCGTTCAAATATGTTTGTTTGAACTTTTCAGCTTTATTATATTATTAGTATAGATAACATAGCATAGCATCACGCCTACTCCCCGAAGGTTTAAGCAGAGGTGTAATATGGTACACTCACATTTCGCCGATGTCGTGATTAAGTCCCATGTAATAGGGGGCGAGGCTATTGCCATCTACCGGGCACAGTTCCAAACTCCGTGCTGCTACTGAGAATTTTCATACATAAAAACCCAATATCACTTTGCCCGAATCGAACCCAGGACCTCACGCTCATCAGTTGCGCTTGCAAAAAATAGACCATTCAGGTAGTGCAGCCTTACACGTTGCAAATAAGCGTCGCGTTGCAACGAAGTTTTGAGTTTCGACCCTACATTTAGTTAGAAGCTTACTAGAACTTTTCAAACCCACATAGCTTGGAGCCGTAACGTTTCAGTGCATTTTATATATTCTCATGAACTAAATTAGGGATTTACCTAGAAAACGCTGGCGCTATTGCCAACTTACGTGCAAAACGTATTTCAATATATATTATTTAATAATGTAAAAAATAAATAAACGCAAAGACAGTTCGGTGCATTGTTATTATTTAAAAATAGCTTTCCATTTTCGTTCGTCGCCCAAAATATACTCGTGTTGTTCATAATTTACAAAAGTATTTGGAATTCGTATGGGAGTGTGCAGGGTAACTGGACAGTAGTGTGAGTGCAACAACAATGTGCGAATGATAATATATATATATCTATCAATGTGGTGGCTAAAAATCGATGTTACTATGGAAATGATTCGTTGCCAATATTTACATTAGGTAGACTACAAATAGCGCAATCGATAATCATTAACATAATATTATATTAGAGCTATAAAAAGCTTGATCCTACGTTTCGAATAGGTCAAAAATAGTGAGGGCCTAGCGGTTGAATGACTGCCTTTCGTACAGGAGGGTCTGAGGTTAAACTCAGCCCGGGCCTCTGACGTCCAGAATCATATGTATAAGAATTTGTATTGTCAGCATTTGCTTACCACGAACACACCCTGAGAGGAGTCTATAAAGTTCTCGGGGAAATGTGTCCGCCCACCCGCATCACGCCAGCGAGGTCTAGTAAGGCCTTTTCGTTCTGAGAACAGGTCTGTGACCATTACAGTGGAACAGTAGAAAAGTTAATAGTGCTGAATAATCAATAATTTTTACCACACAAATTCTTAATCATATTTGGTTTCATATAGTGTTTTTTTTTTAATACGTTTATGTAGGTAGTATATTATAGGTTTGATCATTTTGTAAATCTTACCGGATCATAAAACGAAAACAACAAACAAGTAATGCAAAAATAATCATAGAAATAAACCAAATACACACTAAGCGAAGTAGAAATCGTGTCAGTTCACATGCTCTCGAGGTGGGAACCGGTATACCTGTGTGGAAGCGGGTCAGCGCAATTAAGTCATTGGTGCCGCTTACCATGTCTTCAAACGTCTGATGATCGGGAACAGCAGAGGTTAGACCAAAGAAGAGAAACAGATACGATGTGATATTATAAGGCCAGTGCAGAGGTTTGTTCTTAATTCATAGGGTTTAGGCGCTACACATCGCAGGATCGATTTTTGAAAGAACCAATATTTATAGGACCAACAGTTAGTCGTTTCGTCTCTGGAAGTGTATGCGTCTATCATTATAAACTGTAGCCATTAATCCCAGGTTGTTTCGAACACGTTTACGTCATCACCATATAGATCATCAAAATTGAAGTTCGACACAAAACTAGTTTTAAACTGTGATGAAAGCTTGGATTTCTTTATGTAGTATCCATCTTAGTCAAATTCAAATTCTACATAAAATGCTACTACAATACAAACTTCTATTTAACTTGTACTGTTTGTTTATATGTAAATATAGGTTGGAAAAAATAATTCAAACGTGAAAGAGACGTACTCTCTGTACATTTTGCAGATACTCGTAATATATTCAAAGGGAAGTTGATAAACAAAAATGTTGCCATATAAAACTCTACTACTAATAAACCTACCATGTAATACCTACTATTCTGTATTCAAAAATCTTTATACCACCGACTAGAGAACCCACGCAAGATCTTACACGACTATAAAATAATAAGTGTTTTAAAAATTCGATCGCCCTGCCACGATGCGGATAATTGTAGATCCAGAAGTATAACTCTAAAAACATTTGATCAGCCTTTGGAACAAAATTGATCTTCTGCTAGACCACTACATTATACACCATGGTACCACTTTGCCATAATCATATCGCATCACACTCGGATTTATTAACACATCCTACTATCCTAGTAATCCTACTAATATTATAAATGCGAAAGTTTATGAGGATAAATGGATGGATGGATATTTGTTACCCAATCAGGCCAGAATGTTCTGAACGGATCTGGATGTTTGGCACAGATACAGATCATAGTCTGGAATAGCACATAGGCTTTTTATCCCGGAAAATGTACGGGTTCGTAAAGCACGCGGGTGAAGCTACGGGCGGAAGCTAGTTACCTATATTATTCAGCACATCACTGTCTTAATGCGCGCACAGGCTTCTTGTCAGTATGAGAAAGGTAACCTTAGTTCAGTGGTGTTTTAGTTACTATTGGCGGTTCTGAAGCTCTCTAATGGTGTTTCTTCACACAATATTTAACCGCCGTAAATTACAGATCTATACTTTGGCCTGATATTAAGAGGCTAAGGTTACCTTCGAAATTAAATCGTCAACTTGAGCTTTTTCCACTTTTCTTTATAAACATAGCAGTGACTGCTATTTCTTGGCGAAATGCTTGGTGTATTATTAAGGGGCTGTGATTGTGATATCATTATCGCGTATAGTCATTCTTCCGTGCGTTTTTCTTTTGTGGCAAGCAGTGTGAAGTCGGCGCGTCGCGGTCGGCGGCGGCACGAACAAGAACAAAATAAATTCGTACGTCGCATTTTCCTTCATAAGTTAAATGTTCTTAAGTCGAGTCTCAAGCTAGCTCAGTTTCCTTTCCTTCGATAAACGTCACTGTAAAATTGTAAGTTTTATTTAAGGAAAAGCTGCACTATAGAGTTAATTGAAAAGAAAATGCTACTGTGGTGGCCGTTATATCGCTTTTCAGAACTTGCCTTTCAGCAACGGATAATAATGCTTCTTCACGGAAATTGTTACTCGGCTTCTTAGAAGCTTATAATTATTTTATGTTATCCTGTCAATATTGAGGTTATTATTAACGTCTAACGTTTACGTTGATATTTAATTATCAGAACTGCAGAACGATTTAATAAAATAATCATATTGTCTTGGAATTTCAAAAATAATTATTGATTCATTTGTCGTCAATTTATATATAAAGTATATAATTATGGTATAAAAACTTGACTCCTTTTCCGTCGTGATAACACACTAGCTTTTACAATTCACAGAACAAAGATTGCCTCAGTTATTTCTCCTTTCATTAAATTCATTAGCAAATTCGTAAAAACTTTACCCGTTGTCAAGGACAGGAGGAAGTAACATCCAAGTTATCTATACGTTTGTCGAAGTGTTAAATTAAAAAATGCGGACGAAAAATTACCGACACATTCAAAATATTAATGTGGCATTCGTTGTAGTATTTGATATAATAACAATGAAGGTCAGAAATAATTAATTTTACGATTTTCGGAAATCAGAGGTTCGTTTCGTTTCATAATATTTTCGTGGCTACATTCTTGAATGGACAGTTGATTTGTTGAGCGATATAATGACTGTTCGCAATAGTTCTTGGACTAATTAGCCACCGTGTGTGACGTAGGCAGATGTTTTATTGGAAGTGATAGCGGGTGCTTGAGCGGGCGCGATTCTCAGCATACAGCTACTATTTTACACTCAAAACTTTGACTGGCGAAAGGATAATTACAGATAATTCTGCCTAATAATCCAATAACATATAGACGGTAAACCAAATGACATCATATACAAAACCGCTACAAGGATTTTGCCATATAATGATCACGACGAATTGACAAGATAGGTTACGTCACTGCTTCATTGACATACAGTTTCGTGATATTAGAGTATTCGATGTATTCTTCTTATATAATTAGGCATTTAAAAGAGGCCTTGTCTTGTCTGTTGAATTTGATGACAAAATCGTGCTTGGAAAGGCATTCATAAGATATTCGCATATTGTATCTCATCTCTTTGAACAGCCCGTACCATTGCACAGTTCCGTTTCACGCCTAAATAACTTCCTTATGACTATGTATTATGCACACCTACTCACATATTATATCATATTCCCATGATTATATTTCTAAGGAAGATTAGGTTTCCCATGACTTTCGATCCAGTACTTCTCACGTCACGTCACTCGCTCCCGCGCTCGCTTTCACCAAACCGCTACCACCCACATTAAAATAATTATGTAAAATTATCAACATTGTTTATTCATTACATAAGCTAAGGTTTTCACTTCACTGCGTATTGTTTTTAACATCGAAACTTCAGACCGCAGTGTTATAATTTAATTATATAATAAAAAGCTATGTAAACACGTAGGGCTATTGTTACTGAGAACTAGTTTATCTGATTTAGTAAAAGCCAAAAGACATGAGTAAAATTACGTAAGACAAAGAAATTATATTATGTTTTTACAGCTGTTTTGGCCATTTTTAAATATGCATATAATATCTACACTTCTACGCTGTTTATATCTACACTAATATTGTATTGACGGCACGGTTGGCGCAGTGGTTGAGAGATCGACTGCTGCGCTACGTGTCGCGGGTTCGATTCCCGCACGGAACTTAATATTTGTATGATCTACTGATACTTGTTTCGGGTCTGGGTCTTTGTGTATATGATACACACCGTGCCTCGGAAAGCACGTAAACCCGTTGGTCCTGCGCCTGATCTCTCTCCGGTCGTGTCGGATTGCCGTCCCATCGAACTATGAGAGTGAAGGAATAGAGAGAGCACCTGTGTTTGCGCACACACTTGTGCTCTATAATATTTCTTGCGTAGTTGGCTAATCTCCGGTGTGGTTAGCTGCCGTGACCGAAATCGATCAGGAGGACATTATTATTAATATTGTATATATATAAAGTAACTCTTTCAGTGGACAGAACTCTTTATTACAAACCTATAATTTTTATTTTGCCAGTATAACCACAGCTCGATAGATGATTTTGTGCTGGTGACGTCATTTTCTGAATAAGTGTTAAGATTTTCCACGAAAAATAGTCGCATACACGGTTTGCTTCTGTAAAAAAATATTTTTTTTATATTCCTAATGATATATTTTCTGTTTCTTTCGTTCGTAAAGAAAAGTAGATAAATATAAAATCATTACAAACTGCAATATGTTTATGCCGCTTCTATTGTTCACATTACCACCTATTTCCTAGATTAATCAATTATGATTATTGGGTTAATTAAATTACTAGCTCACATATTATATTTTCCAACAAGAAAACGAGAGAAACCTGCAAACGCAATAATTGTATTGTAATGTACTCATTATTAGACAGTTACTGCAACGGCTAATTTTTGTTTTAATCGTCTGGAGAAAATTGCGGCGAAAGTAAACAGAGGATCAATCGCTACTTAAAGAGGCATTTATACTTACCAGATTTGATATCTATAAAACACACGATCACACGCTATAAACTCATTCCATTACCCCACGGGTTAAACAATTGACTTACGGAATCATAACGGAGGAGCGATGTAAAAAAATCTCAACAAATTATAACGCGAAAGTGACTTACGCTTTCTAAATCATAGTATACGGTTTCTATTAACGACAATGAAGATTCCCACAGCCAAGTGTTGGTGAAGTTAGTTATGCGCACTTGTCACACCGTAGCTCAGTTGGAAACTAATTTAGAACCCGAAATACATGAGTCCCCGTGACCTTTGTTTGTTTTAGCGATGACGACGGTGTTGAAGTTTGTTTTATTCAGGTTGATTGTGTGTTACCTACGCGACAAAATACTCCTCCGTATCGCTGTTAGCCGACATTGTGCCCAGAAGACTGGCAGCATTGCTGGTGACTTATATAGTTTGGACATAACATAGCATGACGCGTATATTCCGCTAAGGGTTAGACAGAGGTGTACTATTGTACCACCCACATTTCGCCAATGCCGTTATTAAGTACCATGTAATAGAGGGCAAGCATATTGCCATTCATACGTATACAATCCCAATAACACATTGCCCTACGCGGGAATCGATCCCAGGACCTCACATTTCACAGTCGCGCTTACGACCACTAGACCAATTAGACAGTCTTATAGTTTAGATTTGCTCACAAATTCATCAAAAAAATCCAGGGTAAAAGCTTTATTCCTTACAAACTAATTTTAGAGACGGGTCTTTTGATATAAATAACAGTAATCGGGTCTCTTGTGTTTTCACAAAGCAAGCTTCACGTTAAACATCACCCCGAAAAACAAATGATGTACTTAATTCCTACGAAATTAACCAACGCTTACACGTGTTACGGTATAAAGAAATATGTAATAACATGTTCCATTCACCGTTTCGTTTTATACCAGTTATTTAATATTGAATACTGGAGTGAAAAAGTTTCAGGATCCTCACGGTTTATGATTTCTGAATAATATTTGCTGCTTGTTTAAATTGGTCTGTTGAAAAAGAATATCATTGTTTCCTTTTCTGGATTGTTTCATTCGTATAGCTATAATAGTATAGTATTTATTTGTCTGAAACTTCGTAATGTGTTGATCTGGCATACAAATCTGAAAGACTGAGTTCAAACTTAAGGTAATACAAAATTCAAAACAGTAACTAAAACAAATTGAACTGTACTACCTCATTGTTCGCAAGTGCGACTGCTGAGCGAAAGGTCCTGGGTTGAGCATTCCCGGCTTGAGCAAAATGTTATTGGGGAAATTCTCAGTAGCAGCACGGAGTCTGGAACTGTGCCCAGAGATGGCAATATGCTCGTCCCTTATTACATGGGATTCAATAACGGCAGTCTGCCCAGTCCTTTGGGGAATATAGGCGTGATGTTATGTAACTAAAACCAATTAACGGATTATTATAATGGTAAGTTGTAAGTACTTACATTTCCTTTAAAAGATAAACTATAAAAATAAATAACAATAAATTTACGTGTTACCACAAACCTAATAATTAACTTAGATTTTAAGATATCGTTAACTTTATAGAAAGGTTTATTCATTCATCATCATTCATTATTAAGACTTACTTGAAATATCTCAAGGTTATATTATTCATAAATTCGATTAAAGGGTCAGGAATTAAATTATTTAATCCAGCAAAACTAAGTAGAATTTAATGTAAATTAGAATTTAAAAAATCGCCTCTAAGGTGAACACAACAAAAGCAGTGCAAACTCTAAGTGCAGTTGAAACTAGATTTTAAAGAAATTAAACCTTTAGATCATAAGACATTAGTACCAAAATCATAAACTAATAAATCTAAGTCGGAGGTTTAAAATGTCTAATCTACGGCAGATGGCTGTGTGAAGGTGGGCGCCCGCAAAATATATAGTTATTTTCTAATGTGTTACCAAAGTAGAGGACTCAAAAGTCATCTGCCGGGTTAAAATAAAGTCTCATATATCGATCTTAGGCAATATTTCCATAATCAATACGATGGACTGGTCCAGATATTTAACGTAAGTAGAACAATGTTACTAATAAAAAGACACGGTTTAGCCAAACGATCTGATTCTATTGAGCAGGACTCGACATTTTTCAAACCAATTTCGATGGGGCGATTTCAATAGGTTATGTCGCTGTTAAAGAGTTAGCGTCGAACCTTTGAACTGTGTGAAATCCTTTGTCGAAAATTCTCACACACTTGTGAAGTCGCTCATGCAATAGTGAAAAGCTTTGCCAGTCAGGAATGGCGGTATCAAAGCTAACTCACTTACGCCGCGGAGGCTGGAATACAAGCCTTTATTATCCTCTTTGGAAAAGTTGCAGTGAGCATTGTTAGCACACGTCATCGTGTCACATCACTAGATTCTCTGTCACCAAATAATGTAGAGATGTTACGAAACAGTGTGACAGTCTACCATAGCGTGCATTTACTCTTGAAAGATGTCAGTGCAAGCATGCAATCGACTCGTGCGCAATAATCACTGACAATTGCCTAGTAGGAAGAACCGACACTATAATTAAAGACTATATTTATTTATAGAACTACTTCTAGATCTTCATAAAAGCTATTTAGGCTGTTTATATTTAGGTCTGAACCTGTTGTAACTGCAGTTTTCTCAATTGATGTACCAACAAGGACTATAGCTTTGCAAATGTTTGCGACTACTTACGCATCGAGGATCTTATTAGGAGCGACTGACACTTAGAGTGGTATGTACGTAACGTAAACAGAATGTACATTTTTGGCCCTATCTGAACCTACAGATTAGATGTTTTTGTCTACCAACTGTTTTAGACGTAATGCCATTTTTGGTCAAAACTAAGATATTAAAACTTAAACAACGCGAAGATGAAACAAAAATCTAAGTTGCAATTAAAATCCTTGAACTAAGGTCATTGCCTGTTTAGTTTCAAAATTTTATGTGAAACTTCATCAGTTCGAGTTTCTGCCTACGTAACTTAAATGTGTTTGCAAAGTTCTCTAAAGTCCCTAAATAAAAAATTCCTTGTTCCAGACGAGGGCATCACAAAGACATTCACATGCGCGCGGCCGCTGGTCGGCCAGCATGTGTTCCTGCAGCTGGTTGGAGTGGAGGGCTCCCTGTCCTTGTGCGAAGTAGAAGTATTCACTACCGAAGGTACGTGCAATCAGCTGAAGGACCTGAGGGTTAAAAAGTTCACCCCATCAACTTCAGATTCACGGAAACTTGCTCTGATAACAAACTCATCTTTAAATGTGCTTTTTTGAATTCACAGATTAGACAAAAGTGGGGGTTCGAATCCCGCACGGAACATTTATTTTTGTGGCTTACAAATATGTAGATGTTCCGGGTTTTGGTGTCTGTTTGTAAACTGTAGACCTGGGTAAATATAAAACTATTCTATAAATATAAATAATTACTTTTAAATTTTACTTTGTTCCCATTCCCAGAATTCTCGAACGACCGCTGTGCCCCGTCCAGTGCACCGGCAGACATCGAGCTGGCTGCGTTCTCGAGGAACTGCTACGAGTTCAACGTGGCCAAGGGAATGTCCTTCGACGAGGCGAGGAAGCAATGCAAGACGCACGGAGGAGATTTGATTCATGGTTTTCAAGTAAGTTTCGTGTGCCCTAGTAGTTACCTAGCCTTCTTGCGAGTTCTGCTGGCTCTGTTTCATTATATACACAATAACTTCATCGTCAGCTATATTTTAGAGCTGTTTGGGGTTAAAACGTTGGTGTTAAGAGGTTCCAAATGCACAACTCCTTTCTTACCGCTGTCCGACACTGCGTGACCAGAAGGCTGGCCTATCTTTGTCATTTAACTTAGCACTGCTATCTGTCTTCTGCCCTCGTTACGACTTGACAGTGACGTGGAGGAGTATTTTGTCACCTAAATCGTTCTGTTGTAGGCGTATGTATATTTTTATTGCTTCTAATCAATCAGTTTTATTACATAAATAGTTATGTTTAGAGTAAACCCATATCAATCTAGTTTTCCTGAAGTCGCTATCAGTACGTTACATATAGATGCTATATTTGCATTTGCTCTATTACAATTAAAAAGCGATTCGGAATGTGACTTTTATTATTATGACAAAAGGTTCAAATTATATGCGCCGAATAACATTGTATAGGTGATTCTTAACTCAATACCATATTAATGCATATTTTATGAACAATTGGGTACGATACACTCACGCTATTATATAGTCTCGTCCCAAGGGAAATCAGTAACACGTATAGAGGCACAACTACAAAGTAGTGCAACTACCATCAATATGGCTGCGTTTTCCTTCATTGAAAATCTCTAATCAGAAAGTGATTTGCATGACAATGGGTATAGCTATACCAACAATGGTGTCGTTAGATGGTGATACGCAGAAATTGTCTTCACGCATATAAACCTTGAGGTTGATCAGAATATGTCGTGTTCATTGCGTGGTCGTAATAGTACGACCGGGTTACAAATACGAGTAGTGTGCTTTCTGTTGATACACAGACAATAAGCTCATGCCAATACAGAACCAATAATACCTTTATATCATAAAGGTCTTCCCAGAATACCACCTGTATTCACAATTTGTCGATCACGAGCTTGATAACATATACCACGCACAAATACAAACCTTCTTGGTTACTGGGAATTATCAAAAATACCCCATAATACTGTACACTCAGTACGCTCGTAACCAATAACCCATCAATAAAGTATATTTATATGTAGATAGAAAAACACAAGACCATTGGCCTAGTGATCGCAAGCGCGAAAGCTGAGTTTGAGGTCCTGGGTTCGATTCCCGGTTGGGCAGTGCTATTGGGATTTTCTGTATGAAAATTCTCAGTAGCAACACGGAGTTTGGAACTGTGCCCGGGAGATGGCAGTAGACTCGCCCTATTACATGGGACTCAATAACTGCATCGGCGGAATGTGGGTGCACAATAGTAAACCTCTGCCTAAGCCTTCGGAGAATACAGGCGTGATGCTATGTTATGTTATGATATAGAAAAACAGTGCCTAATTATGTATCACATTAATTTAGCCAGAATGTTCTCCCATTTACATCTCAAAATGCGAATTGCATAGCAAAAAATGTCGCCGGTTCAACTCCGATTGACCGTAAAGGAGATGACAATAAACTAACTGAATAATTGACTATAGACCGCATCTTCACCGGTTCAATATCAGTGCAAATAAATATGCGGTCTTGAAATATCCTACAAATCTAATGGTGTCATGCCTCTGGTGGTTGAGTTCCTTATAATAGGGTTGAGCCACACGATGACTGGTGAATGCGCCCCGTCTGTAAGGACAGGCCAAATCTATTATTGGACTATCAATTTACTCCAAACGCCAGTCAAGACGTTGACATTGACATACATTGTTCTTACACATCTTCCATATAAAGTCTCACGAACGATATTTCAAAAGTAAACATGGACATTCTTGCTGATTCTTCTCCATGGAACGACTAACTGAACCAGCATTATTTAGCTTGTTGCCTATACTAGACAATCTTAAGGATTGCAATACTAAGTTAACATTCGTTCTAGAGTCCACTTTATCCTAATTAAGTCCAATGAAGAATGAAACACGTCTTATCCCAACGGCGTATTGTTTCAATCTAGGCTAAGTCTATGTGCCTCTGTGGACATTTAGATACCGGGTACTGATAAAGGTAGCTAACTCCAGGGAAATGACAAAGGAAGATGATGGCTATTGTCACGTTCATCTTACGCGTAACATTTACCTAATTTGAATGCCGTATTAGTTAATACGTGTGTCAGTCGTTAGTCACAGTTATTCCGGTTATTAACCGTTTTCTGCTGTTCATTGGCTTTAGCAACGCAAGGGCTTGTATAACTGCTTGTGTGATTGGAAAGTTTCGTTTTATTGAGCATCAAATTCGAGAGCACGTAAGTCACTTATACGAAAAAGTAAGAAGTTTTTGGAATTAGGCATTTAGTTTAGTTTTTGTACGGCCTCTGAGGTCAAGTTATAATTTTTGACTTTATACGGAAATCCTAGAGCAGACCACTAAAATAACTTTCACTGTTCATGTCGTAATACTAATTTTAATATCCCGTAACCGGATCCTTAAAGTGGAGCAGATTTTACATTATTACATCGCCACAGTTTGGCCTTTCGATATATATGATATTACAACCGAATCTGGCTTCGAGGTTTTAAACTTATACGTAAAAGTTGACTAGTTTTTATTTTGTATCACTTCGTCTGTCAGTAAAAGGAGCGTATTTTAAAACTGGACGATATTGAAACTCGCAGAAACTGAACGATAAGATCTTTAGATCAGTAAAATAGTTTTGCACGATTGTTCGTTGTTTTAGATGTTCGGCATTACATTCTTTCTAGTTGCAGTAACCACAAGCACCAAAGACTTTACCTCTTAGTCTAAACTTTATTGTTACAGGGTGCCACATCAAGCTTCTTGATTCAAGAGTTGGAGCGCAGGAAACCTCAATTGAAAACGCAGTTGGTCTGGATCGGCGCGCAGAAAGAACCGGGACTAACTTCTAGGACTTGGAAATGGGTTGACGGTAAATAAAATTGAATAAAGTTTTACAGAATAATAGATGCCTACACAATTCAGAAACTCCGGACACTATTGTAAGTGATGAGATCAACACTGAATTAATTAATCTCGTAGAGAGTGTCAATTTGACACCTATTATTTAATACTCTGCTACTCTGCTCATTAAATGTCATGTCTAACGCTGACCAAAATCTTCCAGGTGAGCTGGTGTTGAAACCGACATGGGGAAAAGACCAACCTAACAACTACAACGGCGAGCAGAACTGCGTGGTCCTCGACGGCGGCCGTGCGTGGTTGTGGAACGATGTCGGCTGCAACCTGGACTATCTGCACTGGATCTGCCAGTACCGTGAGTGTCATACATAGGTACATATCGTTTTATAATGGTTGCAAGCGAATGTGCTCAGCGAGGTATGTTATGACTTATATTTGTTCAAGGCAACCCAGTGTTAGAACTAGACAACCTTCTTCCAGCTGTTATTAAACTCTCAGTCATCTGCGCAAAACACTAAACAAATATCTATTACCTTAAGCATGGAAATTTGAATGGAATCTGTTTATTTTTGTGTGTTTTAGCTGGTACAATACCAATGATATAAGAAATCCTAGATCTTTGTTTATAGAGGAAAGTGAAAGTAAAGTTTTTAGTGCATTAGCACTAAATGAATATTGCACAAGTATTAAGCTGCAGCCCGCGGGTTCAATGCCCGTAGCGGGAGTAATGTTTATTTATAACTTTAGTACTAGAAAACCATTCGAAGTTGAATGAGAGAGGACGAAATCTTTTCCATCTTGATTTCCCAAAGCGCTGAGCTATACGACGCTACTTATTGTTTAAAACTGACCTAAAAATACGTCAACAGATTTTTTTTCCTAACGTTGAGACCGATACGACGACGTACATATACTGCAACATGGCTAATTAAATCTTGCCAGGAAATAATTACTAACAAATTAATACTTAAATTTCATATAAGCGAATACCTCTAAACTGTACTTGCTCCAAGCAATTTTATTACACGTAATTTGCATATGCAATGATTGCAATACTGTTTCAAATTGCCTATTATAATTGTTTGTACGTATATGTAACGCGGATAAGTATAAGTAAGTGTGCACTACCTATGTATAAAATCTTGTCGGTGTTTATCCCAAATACCGACAATCAACAGCTTCATCGATAAAAGAGCCCTAAGATCGAGAACCGTAGTTACAAAGAAACGTATAACCATATAATATAAGTATAACCAGTGATAAAGTGAATTTTTTTTATTCAATAAGTACTCCTCTTTGATGACAACAGAGAGATTATTTAACGCGTGGTAGCTCCACGTGTAAAATAATGTCCAACGCTTGTCAAAAAACACAATTTTACGTTCCGAGAAATGATGATTGATATTGCACTGGCTTTTGCTTTGCGTTTTATTGAGGTAAAATCTGGCAACACGTGCCGTGTAATACACGTGTGGCGGTGCACACGTTCCGGAAATCTCATCTATCACTGAAGATAAACATATTTGGCTCCGAGATAATGAATTTTGCAGCGGTGTAGTTTGCATAAGCTAATCATGAGAATGTAAATATTTGACATAAAACTTCCACGTGAACGTTTGCACCACCGGCTTCAGGGAACACGAGCGTGACCTTCAAATAAAAAGCCCTCATTTCTTCTGTTTGAAAAAGTTGCAATTATAAATCCGCGACGGACCGTGAATGATGTACATTCACGGTCCGTCGGTCACGGGACCAACTGGACACATTATGAGGTACAGTATGAGGTCATCTTTGGACAAAATCGAACAGTTTGGAAATCAAGAGGATTTGCCTTTGCCCAGCTGTGGGATAGCAAAGGCTATTCGTGACAAGACCGTACTACCGTACCGTAACTTACGGTCTGTTGGCGGTTCGCGTCTAACAACACTTATCTCGCTTAGATAAAATAACAAGATAGTCAATATTTAGTGGAGATCCTTTAGTTAAGAAATATAAATTATTTAAGCTGGCCTCTGTAAAAGAAACGCCAGCCACAACAGTGGTAATATAACAAAAAACTGACGATGATAGAAAAGCCACGTCATATCAACGACGTTTCTATTGCTTGGTGTATTTGGGAAAAGTGTGCTTGGTAATGTTGCGCATCTTGTTTTCACAGCTAAGCACCGGCGACCAATGAAAGGCGGACGTGCCGGACGTGTCGGACATAGCGCACGGCACTGACAACTTTTGTTGCCGTTTAAAATAAAATTCGTGGACCTAGATACATTTTTTGAAATTCATTTCGAAGAAAGGATGGGAGATGATACTAGATGAAATTGAATGGCTATTATTAAAAATGTTTCTCCGTAATGTTTATTGTATTGAAAGAAGTATTTCTGCTTATTAAACTGATTCTTCAGAACGCTAAATTTAAATAAATATGTACTTCATGTGTTTTGGGATCTAAGAAAAAAAAATAACCGGCTTCTTCAATTCTACAATATAGGGATTTTAGGGGGCGAAACATCGCGAAATATCTATATAGGTATCAAAAATCGTTATAAGTAAAATATAAAGATTTTGATCCAAGAGATCGTTCGTTCGCCCAAATATTACTTATTATGTTACGGAAAACTTAACAAAATTACTCAAAAATTCTATGTACCTATGTATATTTTTATAGCAACTAGACTAACTTTGGCGACATAGTTGGCGCAGTTGTTGAGCGATCGATTGCTGTGTTACGTGTCGCGGGTTCGATTCCCGCACGAAACAAATATTTGTATGATCTACAGATAGTTGTTTCGGGTCTGGGTGTATGTCCATGTGAATATTTGTGTTTGTAAACGCACACATGATACAGGAATAATTCATAGTGTGGGGCAAAGCTTTTTTTTATAAAAAACTAAAAAAAACTGTTAGTTACACTTTTTCTTTTACGGTTACTATATGTAATTAATACAACATTTAGTTTTGAAGAAATCGGTGGTCAGCATTTACATTGTACTATTCATTTACGGTTCAATGTGGAGTACACTGGAATAATGTTACGTTAACTGACTAACCGCACTACATGACAACTGTGAAACACATATGTACATACTAGCATTTTTGCCCCGACTTTGTCCGTGTGTTTTTATATTATAATTTATAGCTTCCGCCCGTGGCTTCGCCCGCGTGGTTTACGAACCCGTACATTTTCACGGTATAAGAGTAGCCTATGTGCTATTCCAGACTATAATCTATCTCTGTGCCAAATTTCATCCAGAGCCGTTCAGCTGTTCTAAGTAACAAAGATCCATCCATCCTCACAAACTTTTACATTTATAATATTAGTAGGATAGTAGGATAGCACTCGAGAATAATGAAATTAAATTGTTTATTAGGACTTTTCAATCACTTTAACACTTCTTTTTTTATTTTTTAACTAGATGGCGTCGCCTTTTCCTACGGCTATCCCTGAGAAAAAACGCCTATATTAACTCATGGGTCAAGGTCTATGTAACTAGCTAGCATTTAAAGAGTTTTCAGAATCGGATTATTAGTTCCGGTGACCACCTACGCACTACTACTACCCCTACACACAAACTAACAAAATTTACCTCTTAATAATATATATACAGATATATAGATACCAAGTACCAAGTCCTTTGTGAAACGAGCTTTAAGGCGACCCCGTTTCACAATGTGCAGTGTCCACTGTCCACCCTGTAATATTTCACAATTAGGTGATGAAAAATAGGACTTCATACCTGAAGCAATGGACGATTGGATATCGATTCAATCGGACTCAGCTTCTGGTCCCGCTAGGGTGCGCTGTTTGCGGTGGATATAGAACAAACTGTGCAATTGAATTGCGACTTGTTGTAGCTGTATAATGAAAGATTATTGTGGCGTTTGTACTGTAAGCGAATACTTTAGCTAGTAATATTTCTTACCTGTATTATTCTTAACTTAAATGAATAACTTATGAAGTTATTATTTAATATTCGACCGTTTGAGACACAAATTTATTTACCAATGTCCAAAAACTCGTGCGTACCTTCAAAATGAGTTTTGATGACTGGCGATAGAATGGCGGCGCTTGCGACTCTCTTATATATACTATAAACTATTATTAACCTATATTATCAGCTGGCTTTATGATTATCATACAGGAAATAATATCTTGATGTGTCTGCTCCAGTGCCACCCTCTTGCGGAAGTCCAGACAAGATGCTGAACACGACGATCGAAGGGAACAACTACCAGGTGGGAGCGTCCATCGGGTACCGATGTCCCGAAGGTCACATGCTTCTGGGCGACAAGACCAGAGAGTGCAAGAAGGATGGCTTCTGGTCAGGCACTGCTCCGAGCTGTAAATGTGAGTTGCTATAAAGTTTGTTTCAATGGAATTTAATAACGATTACCAACCTTATTACTTACTCGGTCCATAAATACGCTACCCATAGACTGCGAAAGCGACGTGACAGCAGAAACGGCTTGGTAATACAAAGTTGTTTTGCTGCTGTGCCACGTTCGCACAAACGAATTATAACTATAAATTAAGTATTCATTTTTTGTTGGTATACTAAACACACTTTTTTTTCTTATATTTATAATATTAAAGTAAAATTGCAAAAGGACTCAAAGTGTTTTAAATAATTAAAAACACATTTGCGGTAATCCAAACTTGACTGAATGTACAGTCAGCATCAAAAGGATGTATACATGTAGCGAAATTGAAAAACGAGTTTTAGAGGAAATAGTGATAGAAATCTTTACCAATTTCATACAAAGTATCTGCGAATATGTACATAAAAATATGATCTGTCATGGTCATTTAAATTTTCTGATTTTAACCAATACCTTTCCAAGAATAATAAGCGTTTGAATTTCAAGTTTGATTCCTAATACAATTGTTTAATAATGATTAAACCATTGAATTCGGTGCCAAGCCAAGTATTATTGAGAAATGTTACACCATCATTTGATCGGGTCATAAGTAATGTAAAAAGCGTCAAATGGACCTTAAAGCTATGTGAGTTAGGTATATCATCCTCGGTATAACAATCACCAATGCGCAAATTTTACAGATGTCAACTGCGGCGGACTTACACCAATCCAAGACGGAGAAGTGATGGTAGTCGACGGCAAGACGACTCACGGAGCAAAAGCTATATACTCGTGCCGAGAAAACTACACTCTGGTGGGAGAACCCGAACGGATTTGCGGTGACAAAGGCGTATGGACTGGGGAAGCTCCCAAATGCCTGTTCGACTGGTGCCCTGAACCGCCGCCAGTCACTGGGGCCATTGTAACAGTTACCGGACACAAGGCCGGGTCCTTGGCGACCTACACGTGCCAGAATGGATTCATACTGTTTGGCCCACCGGTAAGTGTCACTTTAAATGACATGTGATAACTGTACTTTTTTCTTTATCTATCGAAATTTGATCGAAGAGAGACAGCATGATTGGCGCAGTGGCTACGCGCTGATTTCTGCGCTGCGTGTCATGGATTCAATTCCCGCACTTATCAAATACATATTTGAAATTGCCTACAAATAATTTATAACAAATCCTCACGCCTGTATTCCCCGAAGGGTTAGGCAGAGGTGTACTATTATACACCCACATTTCGCCGATGCTGTTATTGAGTCCCATGTAATAGGGGGCGAGCCTATTGCAATCTACTGGGCATAGTTCCAGACTCCGTGCTGCTACTGAGAATTTCCATACAGAAAAACCCAATAACACTTTGCCCGACCCGGAAATCGAACCCAGAACCTCACGCTCAGCAGTCGCGCTTACGACCACTAGACCAATGAAGTAGTCAAGATAATTTATTCCGGCTCAAAATAGTGAATGTGACATGAATGTTTTTAAATTGTATCCTCGATACAGAAGGAATGAAAATGTGGGTCAGAGTATTAAAAAACCTTACAATTGACGTAGTAGCTAAGCACGTAGCTCTCTGCGCTACTTCATACTTGTAATATATATGTACCATACCAAGTTGAAGTAAGAAGGGACGTTCTAAAAAAGACCTGTATTCCCTAGTTTCCCGCTTCATGATTATCAAGTAGGTATAATGAATGTCCATAGTTACAACTTCATGGGAACAGAAATGGGTAGGTACCACAATTGTTCAGACAATATTCGTATGAAAGAAATAATGCGAAAAATACCTACACAACCACAAAAAATTTAACGGACAGATATAATCACCACACAATCAAACCGCTAAACCGGTTTTGTGGGAGATTGTTTTAAATGAATATTGTATCTCTTTTATAATAATAAATAAATAAATAAATCTGATGAACTCCCATTAGTAACAACGCCCGAACTTCCTGTGAAGTATACTCAATCTTGAGATTTCTACTGATTGGTCAGTAGATTTAGGTCACCTAGTTTTGGGGTCAGTCACAGATCTTTAGTCAGAACTTGCATATCGAGAAATGTAGCTTATTAGTGTATTGATTTGTTATAAGTTTATATTTGAGAACTACCTTAAAATTTGACAGATACATATACCAAGAGAGAAATTCAAATTAAAAGTAATGAAAATCTATCTCAAACTATACATATGCACACAAATATGTATAATTTATAAATATTTTTCATAAACTCATATTAGTAACGAATGAATTCTTATAAGCAGGAGTAAATGGATAAGGTTGGGTTGTCATCCCCAAATTTTGAAAACTACAGCTTAAAGGTGGGAATACCAGGACATTTCGGTTTAAAAAAAGGACCCAGTATAAGATCAGTAGATAATTAGCAGTACGTAAGACGTATCCAAAACAGGGTCAATGAAACTCAATTAATAGTAATAGGCTAGATGACTGCATAATAAATTCTGAAATGTTGTTGGGCAAATAGTTTTCCTTCTAAAAACTCAGTAACACTTAATCTCTGACCCGGGTCTGTTGACCCGGATACGTCTTAAAACTGCGGCCAGACACCGGAGGACGGGCAGCAGCGTCCTCTCACTAATCGGTGAGCCACTGCGATCCTCAAGCCGCCTGCCAGGCGTGGGGATTATGGCAAACCCCCACCTTGAGGGAAGCCTTCGTTCAGCAGTGGACATCTTCTGGCTGATGATGATGATGACTTAATCTCTTGCCTATCTTAGATGTTTTAATTTTTTTATTTATCAAAATCACACTATAATAATGTCAATGGCAATGAAAAACTATGACGTCACGCCTTGCTATTCCAAACATTTTTAGAACAAAATGTTTTTTGAGTGTTTATAAAAAATAACTCAAATGACTAGTAGTCATATACCGGGTTACAAGGTTTTATGAAAGTATCTTCAATTAAATTATAGAGATTAAATGATACCTTCATCTCATTATGAATTATAAAATGAAATAGGCGCGCCCAAACGAAAATCGTAAACTCACAGGACGTTACCAGAGGCCCTAGTGTAAGTTTCTTTCGACAAACTCGATTTACTACATCGAACGCGTTCGGCGCTCTGATTGGTCCGTTTCGTGCTCTCTACCAATCGGAGCGCCGAACGCGTTCGATGTAGTAAATCGAATTTGTCGAAAGAAACTTACTCTAGGCCCTCAGGACGCTACTTAAAAACTATCCAGGACAATCTAGGACACCCCAAAAAGTAGGACATGTCCTGGGAAAACAGGACGGTCGGCAACCCTAATAGGGAATAATATAATGCATGAAAATAATATTTATAACCCAACCAGTTAATCGAAAAAAATACATAAATATCATACCATTAGTGAAACCATAATCAAAATTGATCAAAAAACAAACGAGATATAACCAATTTAAACGAATATTGCTGTCTCTTTCTCAAAAAACGCTGTTTTCTATGTAAGTTCTATGGGAGTGATGTTATTCGACGTCAGATGATACGTCGGACCTCTCTTTTTAATTCGTCACTTCAATGCTTTATAACTTTATCGCTAATGAAGATATTTAAAAAATTCTTTCACCATTATTTACTAGAGATTATAAATATATTATTAAGCAAATAAAAAAAATACATGCATATTCCCTATTAGGAAGATGTTGGAGCATGTTGTACGTCACCATCTTTCTATCAGCTCTGCATGTCAACTGCTGATAAAGAGATATAAGTCAAATAAGTTTCAACCAACTTAATTATATTTTCGCTTTTATGTTTCCAGAGCGTAACCTGTACTCTCGGAGGATCGTGGTCGGGCACTCCTCCATCTTGCAAGTATGTCGACTGCGGCACTCCAGCGCAAGTCCATAAGGGCTCTTTCATACTCCTCAATGGGACCACGACGTACGGCTCCATCGCTCAGTTCAACTGTGAACCTGACTACTGGCTGGCTGGTGCTGAGACCCTCACTTGCAACAGAGATGGAAAATGGTCGCATGATATACCGTCATGCGAATGTAAGTTATTTTTATTTTATAAATTAATTCGAGTAATATTGATTAAAATAATGACACAATGGATCCCAAATAGCAAGAAACGGCAACGCGGCGGGCCCAGAAGAAGATGGCATGATAAGCTGGACTTGCATCTGAAGGGTTGCTCCCAAGTACCAACAGACCGGGAAAAGTGGAAAGATGGAAGGGCGGCCTTTGCCCCGCAGTGGGACCGTACAGGATTATAATAATAATAATATCGATTAACTGCCTCATTTGTCTAGCGAACGACTGATGAACGTGAGATCCAGGGTTCGATTCCCGGATTGGGCAAAATGTTATTGGGTTTTTCTTTATAGAATTTTTTAGTAGTAAGCGCGGAATCTGTATTTACTTTTTGAGGAATGCACGTGTAATGTTAGGTTATGTGTTATGAATATCGACCTATGTAACCTAAAGTAAAAGCAAATGTTAAAACGACATGCGAAAACTCTTCAAACAATACTGTTGGTAAACTCAGTTATAACATATTTATATTTTCCAGTAATATCATGCGCTGACCCTGAAGTCCCTGCCGGCGGGTACATGGAAGCCTACGACTACAACGTTCACTCTACCATCGACTTCCACTGTGAGAAAGGACATAAGCTGGTTGGAGAATCGAGCCTTATATGCCAACAGGACGGCGAATGGTCCGGGGAGTCGCCAAAATGCGAATGTGAGTAATTTAAGGTTACCTACTAACAGACTTTAATTTAAAAGAAAAACTAGCACACTTTTACTCTTGGAGACTTTTTCACCAGTTACTCACTTATCAAGCATATATTTTCATCTAAATGTAAAAATATACATGTGTATCAGAGTTTATCTGCTAGATTCAGACGCTTAATAAACCGAATTATTAACATCTGACTGCCGATTTGTGGATAGTCAATCAGCTAGTTTATCAGTTATTGGCGAAACAGACCCTCAGTCTCTTACTTAAACATCCATTTTACCTACTATGCAGGATACCTCCTAGTGTAGGATCAAGTTACAATATAATCAAAAACTGATTTTCTTTCCCAGACGTGGACTGCGGTAAGCTTCCACCACTGACGTATGGTGCATCTGAACTGCTCAACGGAACTACCCACCTCGGTAGCGTGATTCAGTACTCGTGCACCACAAACTTCAGACTCGTCGGCCCGGTCAGGAGGACTTGCACTGAAGATTTCCAGTGGAGTGACTCCTCTCCCAGATGTGAAGGTAGGTCGAGAATCATGTGATACGTTTATTAATAGGTAATACATAAATCCTGCACATAAAATATAACAATCTTGCAGCATAATTTGTGTCTTACATGGTGAACAAGGATAATATAATAGTATCTACAAATTTGGCTAACCCGTCTCTAATAAATTGAATATAGGATAAACCTTATAGACGAATTAAAAAAATGTATACATAATACCATTATAAACCATCGTACTTTCATAACTTTGGCGTAAAAAGGAACGAACACCTACTGAAATAAGATGACATTCGTTTTTCCAGAAATCCGGTGCTCAGACCCCGTTGTACCAGAAAACAGCATTGTATCAGTGACAGGCAACGACCGCAACCACGGGCGCACGCTCATCCGAACTGCCGTCACCACCAGCGTCGGGAACAGCTACCGCATCGGCGCACTCGTCAAGTACCGCTGCGAGCGAGGGTACAAGGTCGTCGGCGAGAGCATCTCCACGTGCGAGGACAACGGCCAGTGGAGCGGAGTCACACCTCGGTGTCAATGTAAGGATTATGTTAACTAATACCAACTATGACCCAATTTCTTAACCACTCATAAATAATGTCAAGTGTTAGACGAACTTTGGTCGCACATACCAAGTTCGATATTGCACTGCGTCTACTCTCCATATGTTTAATCCACTATCTTTGCCCAAAGCATATCCAAAAATCAGTTAAACATGACTTGCTAGAATTTAAGAATGGCTTCAATTTATTTAAGACTTGATGTACTAACTATGTAGTTTAAACTTATGAAATCCTTTTACAGATGTGGATTGCGGAAACCCAGGCCTGATTCAAAACGGCAAGGTTACGCTGGCGACGAATGCAACCTACTACGGCGCGGCAGTGCTTTACGAATGCAACGAACACTGGCATCTGGATGGCGTATCCCGGAGACTCTGCCAAGATAATGGCACGTGGAGTTCTGAAGCACCAATGTGCAAAGGTATACTCGTGATGTAATGTGTATGGCCATTTAGCTAGACTAGTCACTATTTTTTGTTAAGGGTTAGCTTAGGGTTTGTTAGTGTGCAATACTAAAACGGCGTGCCTAAACACGGGATTTGGAAACTGTCCTATATGTGGCAAGGGTAAATTCTATGCACTAGAAACTTGATATAATATCATCATGGTATCTTAAAAAGCATAATTATTATCATATGGTTTAATCCACTACGTAATTTATAATTTCCTCTATAACAATTCACTCAATATTCCAGTTAAATTATGATTCTAATGTTTTCTTCTTCTAACAGAAATAACATGCACAGACCCATCGATTCAAATCAAGGGCAGCATCGGACTGCTGGTTGCTACCTCGACCCTGAGCATTGGAGGAGAGGCCCACTATCGCTGCGAGCGTGGATATGGACTGCAAGGAAACCAAACCAGGACCTGCAAGCCGAGGGGACAGTGGAGTGGAGCACCACCTGTCTGTATTCGTAAGTATTTTTGATGAAGCTTTGAATGTGGCGTAATCAATTTACTTATCTTATTATAACTTATGAGAGTAAATTTTACCTCCACAGCTATCGACTGCAAGTCTCCAGGCACGATCGAGAACGGCCGTATCATCATCTCGAACAGCTCCACATTGTTCGGTAGCTCCATTGAGTACCACTGTCTACCGCAGTTCCAGCGCGTAGGACCTTTCCTGCGAAAGTGCATGGACGACGGCAAATGGTCTGGTGAAGAGCCCAGCTGTGAAATCATCACCAATGAAGCTGCCGAGAATGGAACATTGCCGCTAAGTGTTGGGGTTGGATGCGGTGTTGTCCTGTTTTTGCTGATGTTGCTTGGTGTGATCTATTTGAGGCTGTGAGTATGCTAGATTTATAATCTTAAGAGTAGATAAATCAATCAAACAATGTTAAATAAGTCTAAAATAGCATTGTTAAAGTAAGTGGTTGTACGCTTGCCGGCCATGCAGGACTCGGACCGAATTTGATGGCAGCCCGCGGACTCCTAACATTACGAATCATGTGCGAGCGGATCAGAATTTGATTGTTACGAGCGTTAACGTTGAAGGAAAACATTATGAGGAAACTTGTGTATTCCCCTCCAAACCTGCAAACAAAGTAGACATCCTAGGCCTAAGTTTCTCACTACTCGACAAGTGCACCTTCTCATTTTGAAAATAGTCGCAAATCATTAATTGAATTATTATATAAGCACTCGACGAGGGATAGAATAATCTTATTCTTTTTAGTTTTTTATATACAGTAAAAACTCCTTTATCCGGACCTCAATTATACGCATTCGCGATTATTCAGAATGCCAACCGTGATCAAGAATCTTTGTACATAGATAAATGCGTGCGTGCATGGACATGTCGAAACTGGCACCATCCATCAGCGGCCCGCGTGTTGTCTGCCCCATGCGCTTCGTTATTGTTTTAGTTAGACATTTAGGTGCCAATAGTTACGCTACTACGTCATGTCACGTTTGTTTTTGCGGAAAATGATGCTAGACCATCTCTTGCGGAAGCATATCAGGTTCGAAAAACAAACAGAGCGTGATACTTTAAGTTTACTACGGTTAAAACGAATTCGTGATGTAGGAGCAATGAAGAGAAAAAATTGTTTATATAGAAAATGTATCTCTAATCTTTTAATAAACATCGATTTTTGTTAATAAGTTTAATTAGTTTTTGTTGTTTCGCTTTTCTTCACACATTCAATTATCCGGATTTTTGATTATCCGAATGTCTTATGACAGCAATAAGTCCAGTTAATTGAGTCTCTACTGTATATATATACATACGTCTTGAATTTTTCATAAACGTAAATCTCATTTTTTTAGTCGGAAAGCCACACCAGTGAAGAACACTGAGAACATCGAAGGCGCCGAACGGAAAGAGGACCAAAACGCCGCTGTGATGAGCTACGCGACGCTCCACGACTCCAACGGACGACACATCTACGATCACGTCTCAGACAATGTGTACGACTCGCCTTATAGCGAGAGAATTACTGATAACGTCGCGTATGGCAGACGAAGCGACACCGACTCCGCCTATGAACCGGAACCCACTGGACCCAGCGCAGTCGTCACAATCAACGGAGTCGCCGTACGCTGATCGGCGCACAAGAGGTTGAGGCTCGAAAGACTTTTTAGGTAACCAAATCCGACACTTAATTGGTGTTCCTCTGTGTAGATGTTACCTGCAAATTTCCCCCTTAAAGTGGTTACCATTGACTCGAGTGTTCAAACGATACGATAGTTGTAGGGTTAGTTTTGAATCCCGTTTGCTAGTTGATCACCAACCCTTACTAGGTATTGTACCAAAGATGTAAATGTGTTGGATTCGTGTGATAAGTTTAACACTGCAATTCTTATTTTTATTAAAACCGTAGATCTATTGTAAATTATATTACAATCCATCGTGGATTATTTAAATATGAGGATTATTTTGAATAAAAAATGTCTAGTCTACCGAGTAACCAATAAAATACATAGGTACTTATAATTGTTCACAAAATGTGGCCCGATCTAGCGAATCACATAAGAATTGCAGTTTTAAACTCGTGTGTAGGTATACTTTTTGTTCATATTTTTTACAAAAATAACTTACAATAAGAACAAAGAGTATTATGAATACTTTACGTATGTAGTTATAAAACGTATTTATTGTTGTATGTATGTCGAACGATTCGATTTTGATGCCAAAATAATTCTGCTAATATGCTTTTGTAAACGCATTAAAAGTAAGGAATATTAGTTTTTATTTTATTGTTCCTTTTGGATTATATTTAATTTCTTAATCGGGATACCTATCTAGCTATAAACTTTTTAGAAATTATTATGGGATAATCATAGTGTTATGATGAATTACTAACTTGACACATGTTATTTCATGTCGTTTTATGTTTTCATTTATTGTTTTGTAAATATTATTTAAGTTAGTTTTTTAATAAAATGTTGCGTAGATTTCCAATGCCTGTAAAAATCTATTGTATGCACTAAGTCCCTATGTCTACGAAATGTAAATAATTTTATTTTATCGTACAATAAAATGTGTGGACTGCACCATTGAATAAGAAATATATTTTATGATTTATGAACAAACTTCGAAGACTTGACTTTATCATTTCTTAAAAATAGAAACATGACTAATATTTAAATCCCAAATACTAAGTACCTAATTGAATGTGTACTATGATAAAAATGCTCAATCCAGCTGCAGTTGATTATGTGTTCGGCAGAGACCATGGCCTTGGAATGTCTGTGCCACGAAGTATCTTTAATATTGTTGCAACCATTTCTTGATAATATTGATCTCAATACTTGTCACACGGTTCTACCACTGCCAGACTAAATCGAGGCCTTCATCAGGAGGCCATGGTATACTGGAACGCAGGCAACAACAATTTAACCCAATACCTAATGTGATTAATTATACTTAAGTGTTCATCGGATACTGGTAGGTACAGAAATATTTTTGTTATGATTTTATACATACAATATTTTTTATTATAATTTAGAAATTTCGTTAAATAAATGTTCTGAATGTGCCTATGCGTTTTATTTTTCTCCAACATCGTAGAATCTGCCCAACACCGTATGGGACTGTCAACGTCAAATACGCAGGAATGCTTAAGGTGCTCGAATCGAGCTAAATATAGTAAAAATATTATATTTAGCTCGATTCGAGCTAAGTGTACCTATTCCAATATAGTGAAACAAGTATCGTAAATTAGTGATAATAATTATACTTCTTTAAAGTCAACATGGTCATATTACGCTTATGTAACATGGTAACAGTAAGAAAAGATTAAATTTAGAAGTTTAAAAATAATGAGATCGGTTCGTGTTGATTGGCAAAAATAATTAATATTTATTATAAGGACAATAGAGTTCAAAATATAAAAAAGACAACTTTAATATTTACTATAAAAAACTCACTTTATTTGTATAAAATTACCAAAACATGGTGAAGACACCGATTGCCTTACAACATAGTAGTAATCTTTATATATAAAAATCCCGTGTCACGATGTTCGTTTAAGCTAATCTCCGAAACCGCTAAACCGATTTTAATATAGTTTTGTAAATGTTTATTGTTTGACCCAATTTAAAAGATAGGATAGTTTTTATCCCGATAAGTCACCCACAATATTTTTTATACGAGTATATTATTATAATTCATCTGTACGTGTGTATGTCACTGAACATTCTAAACGGCTGGACCGATTTTGATAAAAAAGATTGTGTGTGTTTGAGTGAGTCCCTGGATGGTTTTGATTATCAATTGGACCCGATAGGTGGCGCTGCGACCAAGTTCTGGGACAGATTCGGACAGGACAACGTCTGACGTGTCCGCTAGTACACTAATAAAAATCATAAGTACGTACTTATAGCTAAATCAAATAATATCTGCGCGTGGCTACAAAAATTGACACATGTTAACGATATAGGAGGAACACTTCGCCCGACCTGGGAATCGAACCCAGGAACTCACACTTAGTACTCGCGCTTGCGACCACTAGACCAATGTGGCAGTAGGCTTATTTCTAATTTATAACATCGATACTTTATATTATATTTGGTGTGATCCTTCTACAGTTTTCTACTATGTGTCACATACTTGAGTTTAAATGTGTAGATAAAAAAGTGAGCCGTCGCGTCGCGGAACTGGCAGATGTGAAACATCGAAATTATTTTGTACAGATAATATGCATAAAAGTATAGTTTATGAAAGGAAATAAATATGGGTTAATAAAAAATAAAATATTAGATATATGTTAGGTATTCACTGAATATGTATTTTTTAAATAAAGAACATTTCTTCTCATAAACCTGAATATCATGACCTCCTTTCATGCATATTTTATATTTTTGTTTCATACTATCATATAGCGTGGCAACGCGTCGCCATCATTATCATCTTTATCGCTTATTTTTTTTATGTGAAACATCTAAGTTTCACATTTTAAAAAATAAGCGCTGTCTCGATTTACATAAGTCACAGTAATGGACGACATTGGGAATACCTATCAAGTTGTAGGTAGAAAGGTTAAGTTAGCTTTATTTTTCATTGTTCGTTATTCAATTTACGGGAATAGTCTACACCTGCACCGCCGAAATTTTGTTCCGTGCGTGTGCTGCGTCCGCCGGCGGCTCATGGACGCATACCTTAAGACAGTAATTTACGACCGTTGATTGAATTGGGCGACTAAGGTACATACATATATTATGTGCGTTTAGGAACTTTTTTATTATAGGAGAATAACCAACCTTTCTCTTCAGGTGAGCGTCGTGGTAGCAACGTTGTCTTATTACGGCTATTATAAAAGAAATTAACCTATATGTAAATAGTTCGTCCATCACGGGAATCGGGTCTCGAAGATTTGAACTTAACTTCGCCGTTGGAAAACTGTTGTCTCCATACATCGATATAGGTCGCGGTCAGTATACCAACTACAAATAAGTATATAATCGCAAAAAAATTGTGAAGTAACTACTAATTTACGGTTTTCGGATTTTTCCCTTCACTTGTGATAAACGAACATTAGTTTCCCGTTTTAATTTTTTATCTCCGTACTGAGGCCATGCAACTACACTAGCGGCCGACTAAAAGTCTCAAGTGCGTGCTGGCCCTTACTAATAACAAGATATTTATTTCCAGTATTTGTTCGTTAAAAGAACGAGAAAATCGGATTACACCTCCACCTGTCTCGATTTGTTTTCTCAGAAACTGTTTCAAACAAAAAACCTACCATTTTCTGAAAAGGCTAAAAAAACTAAAATTGTTTTTGAGATTTTGCCAGTGAACGTTGTATTTATTACCTATAAGGATTTTATTATTATCAATTTAATATAGAATTGTACAAAAATATTTTTTATTTTAATCTCTAAAGGTTCTTGGATTACAATTTATCCTCAGAAGCTTATCTAAGGATTATATTGAAATAATCTCTCAGCTTAGCTGTAAAGCAGATCTGCGATATTTGGATGGGTGACCGATTTTTAGTCGTCAAGATCAGGCACTCGTTGATATCTCTTGATTCTCTCTGGAATACGTATGAAAGCAAATACTCATTCTCATATTTTGTTAAGTTTTTTTGTATCTTAAGTTGGCCCTATATTTTTATTCTTTAATTATTAAAATTAAATTGTTCCTACATGAACGCTCCTTTGTTTCAAGTACCTACGTTTCTTTGTTCTTTCAAGTAAATGGGTTTTGTGTCTTTGGTTGCACCATGTACCTATCTTTGGCTGGCATACCGGTATCTACCTGTAATTAGGTTGCAGAAGCTAAATGACAGTCGCAGATGGCAGCCGCATCTGTTGGTGATTGGAAACCGATCCCAATATAATTGGGAAATGGTTTGGCATAATAATTTATTGATTCTAGGCATCCAACAGTTAAACGATATGCAATTGAAACCGGGATTTTGAAACAATATAGGTTACTTCCCTCTTTGGGCTAGTGATCGCAAGCGCAATTGCTGAGCGTGATATCCTGGTTTCGATTCCCGGGTCGGGTAAAATGTTATTGGGTTTTTTAGGATGGAAATTCGCAAAAACAGTACGGAGTTAGATGATAAATAGGCTCGCCTCCTATTACATGTGATTCTACTTTTAAAGGTTTGATGCTATATATAGGTACTTAGGTTACTTTTTCAATCGTCCACAGAAATATAAAAATATATTCTTTTTGGTCTCCAAGTGCTCCTGCTGCATTATATTTTGTTACAAAAATGAAAAATATGTGGCTGCACGTCTGATAGATATAAAAAGGAAAATGAAAATAGACCTTAGTAAACACGTTTGAGTTATTTCTTACAAATATCCCGAATTCTAAGATATATAACGATACCAAAGTCAAAATCTTCACCTTTTTGAAAATGGGTACAAATGGTTATTCTCTGTGTATTGCTCTCAAGCATTTTTATGTACAAAGTTTGCTTTTTGGTAATGCACAGAATTGCCCCACAGATGCTTACCGTACTTTAAGACAGAGCCTACATATTCATAATAAACATCTGACGGCACGGTTGGCGCAGTGGTTGCCAGATCGACTACTGAGCTACGTGTTGCGGGTTCGATTCCCGCACGCAACAAATATTTGTATGATCTACAAATAGTCGTTTCGGGTCTTTGTGTATGAGAATACACACCGTGCCTCGGAAAGCACGTAAAGCCGTTGGTCCTGCGCGTGATCTCTCTCCGGTCGTGTCGGATTGCCGTCCCATCGGACTATGAGAGTAAAGAAATAGAGAGAACACCGGTGTTTGCGCACACACTTGTGCTCTATAATATCTCCTGCGTAGTTGGCTAATCTCCGGTGAGATTGGCCGCCGTGACCGAAATCGGTCAGGAAGACATTATTATTAGCTATAAAACGTAGCTTTCGCAAAGCGTATACAAAGCTGTTTAGGTTTTGCAAGTCACATCGATAAGTAATTTCCAACTAAAATTTTCATCTAGTGTTAGTCCTAAGAATCTTATATTAATATCTTTACTAACACTTTTGTTACTCTAGGTTAAATCAATACTTTGTTGTTTGTAGTTTGAAAACTGAATAAATTTAGTTTTTGTTAAGGTTACTTTAAGATATTTTTTTGTTATTACTCCTGAAAGTAAACAAGTTAATAAAGTTTGATTTAATATTATTAATCCTATTGAAATGGGATTATTTAAAAATATTATTGAACTGAAAATGAAATCTATATAAATAAAAATGAATCGCCAAATGTGTTGCTAAGCGCATAACTTCAGAATGGCTTCACCGATTTAGCTAATTCTTTTTTTGTTGTGTTTGTAATTTTGGAAAATCCCCCGGATAGTCGGAAATTTGGATGGTATTTATGATTTTTTTTTATTTTCTTCATTAGTGAATTGCACCCGTGCGAAGCTGGGGCGGGTCGCTAGTTATTAATAAAGAACAAAATATTTTTGTTATATTAAATCAAAGAAGTCTGATCTGTGACCCGGGTACGTTTTAAAACTGCGGCCAGACACCGGAGGACGGGCAGCAGCGTCCTCTCACTAATCGGTGAGCTACTGCGATCCCCAAGCCGCCTGCCAAGCGTGGGGATTATGGCAAACCCCCCCTTGGCGGAGGCCTTCGTTCAGCAGTGGACGTCTTCTGGCTGATGATGATGATGAAATCAAAGAATAGTTTAAGTAAAATAATAATTTTGAAAATTATTGATGAAGAGATTCTTTTTCTTTGAAGTTTTTAAAATATTTAACTTAAATTTGATTTACAAGACCATTTTTTTTTAAATTATAAAATCTATAAATGATAATTTTAAATATATGAAAATTGTAAATAATTTTATTTTTATTCCTAAACATAAACATTTACTAATTGTTTTATTGTTGGCACGTCATTGATATATAAAACAGTAACAGGAGGGGCCCAAGGATACTCTCCTGTGGCACCCCTGATTTATTATATTTTGAAAGTGATCTGTACGGCACATTTACTAGTTCTTCATTGATACGAGCTATTTCAACGCATTGTAATCTATCGCTGAGATAACTCTGTAGCCGTACACACAAAAGCCGGACCTCTAATTCCATAGCATGTCAAGTAGGGTTATATGATAAACAAGATCGAAAGCTTTGTTCATATCAAGGAAAACAAGCCGCTTCTTATCTATATTATCTATTATAGATCTAACGAGAGAGAATGCAGCCAATGTAGCCTAGCCTCTTCTTTCTGAAATCCAATTTGTTTCCCGTTAAATAATGTCATGTTTATTAATAAACTGAATTAATCAACTACCTACATTATTTTTTCATACCTACATTTTTGAGAACATCGGTATCTCAAAAATGTAGGTATGAAAAAATAACTTAGAATTTCGCTATGGATTCTATGGTCTATAATTGGTTTTGTTTAGTGAACTTTAATGTAGAGGCTTTACTATTGTGACTTTTTATCAATCAGGAAAGACACCTTGTATTAAATAAGCTTTTCTGTCTCATTGGTCTAGTGGTCGCAAGCACTGCTGAATATGAGTCGGGTTCGATTTCCGGGCCGGGTAAAGTGCTATTGGCTTTTCTTAGTAGCAGCACGGACTCTGGAACTATGCCTAGTAGATGGCAACACGCTCGCCGCCTATTACATGGGACTCAATAGCGGCATCGGCGAAATGTGGGTCTATAATAGTACACCTCTGCCTAACCCTTCGCGGATACAACTGTGAAGCTCAGAGCTCAGCTCAGCACCGAGAAGCTCAATTATCACAGTGGGCGTAGATACAGGACGCTCTATTTCTCCACACAAATAACGTACTCAATTTATACAAGAAATCTGTTTGGGGCCATTCATTAATTACGTAAGGTTCCCGAGGGGGAGGGGGGGTCCTCAAAATCTCTACATGCCCTTATCTCGGGGGGTAAAAGCAATTCTTAAGTTATATTTTATAAGTCGAAATGTGCGATTTTTAATTTAGAGTGATGGATATTTGACAACTATGCGTTGGAAAAACAACTGTGAGATCTATTTTTTTCTTTTTTGATGTACAATTTTATTTATACATATTTTTTATTGCTTATTAAGTTTTCAAAACCAGATAAAATCTTACGTAAGAATAAATCCGATCCAAATATATTAAATCTGAGAAATCTGGGGTGGTAATAATGGCCAAAATTGTGCTTACGTAATTAATGGATAGCCCCTTTGATGATACTTATGCCCTCAGGTTTCAGGTTCAGGTCAATGTTTGTTTGCATTTTATACGCTGTCATACCGTTCATCTTAATACGATAAAACTTTGGCATAGTACAATTAACTTACAGTAGCTGGCGCGGTAAATGTACCTATTTAAAAGAGCTGTTCTGCAATTCCACAATTATTTCTTCTGCGGCAGCAACGCGCCAAGTACAAGCTAGTAGGTTTATAAATATCATTATAATTAGTCAATTACATACATTAGGCATTATTACCAGATAAATAAATATCTTTATTAGGGGTTACCAGAACCACCACCATTCATCATTTTATGGGTCAAGGATAAAAAATTAATTAACATAAAAATATTTTCTCTAGATTTGTCTTTGAAATGTTTCTATCAAATAAGTATAATTTCCCTGACCCAGTTGTTCGTATTGTCGCAGTATCCATAGTTTAAAACATATGGAGAAAGCTTTCGTAACAGCTAACGGAATACTTTAAATCTAGGCAATTTTAAAATATACTGTAAAATAATAAAATATAATATAAATAAAATGGCACCGAAGTAGGTCCTGTGATGGCGTGACATAGCTACTTATTTGTTCATACTATGCCACTGAAACCGACGTTATGTATTTACCTTTTTAGGCTTCGCTATGCAGGCATTATTGCATCATAGATTCCATATCTTCTTCGAAACAAATGTCCGCTGATCAACAGTACACTAATCGTACGCAGTCGAGCTATAAGATACGTGCGCAACGGTTATTTAAATAAAATATAAGCTTTAATATCAGTGTATCATATCTTTGTACGCTACCTTCCTACTTTACTCATATTTTAATTATTTACAGATTATTATAACTTATTATTTACACTTTTACATTATATACCTACTTTCACATTACACCTCTTTGATGAGCCACGTATGTCCACGTTTTGACATGTCATATGTCCATGGCCAAAAACCTATGCAGCTAATCGCAGCAATTTCTGGTGATACGTTGATCAAAGTAATACAACGACACTCCTACATCTTTACACTGTGCTATAGTAACACTGGTACAACATGTAGTTTATTAATTTATATAACCACCATGTAAATCGCCAAAGTATCAAAAGGATAAAAACCAAAAGAAAACAAACTATAATGAAGAACTGTTTATTTTAACTTCCTCTTCAAATAAATAAAAACGTTAATGAACAAAAAAATTCAGGATCACTAAGTCAATATGTAGGTATACGAGTTGTATACAGAATATAGTTTTTACGAATATCATTTACCACTTTAACAAACTTATAAAAATCCATTTTAATCATTATCAATCTTCACGATTTTACTTTTAACAAGCTTACATAAATGTTCTTTTTAATAATAATTAACGTTAATTTTATTACAGCTCGGCAAAAAACTGAGATAATAAACAGCTACATAAACAAACGAGGTCTTTCAAACCTAGTTACGTATTTATCGTCAAACGAATGAGTGGTCGGACCGAATTATGCGTGCCAACAGCGGCACACGACCACCATCTTTGACTGTATAGATATGAAAGCCTCAAATAATATTATCAATAACTGTTAACAGTAGTACTACATCATTACAAACAACTGTTGGGAACATGGCAAAGATTTACGCAGGCAAACGTGTATTCGCAGTTACAACGCGAAGAATATTTCGCTGCTAATTTAGACTAGCATTTTGGTGCCCTACTGAGGCTCAGGACTCTAGGCAACACTTGTGACGCATAAGTATAAGTTAAATGGACGTACAACACTGCTTATAGGCCAAGTCACATAGTTTACTTACCGGGTTCGAGTCCGTGGCCGGAAGTCGTAAGTTACATTTTAAGGCCTCGAATATTTGAAAATATCTCAAGAAATTACGAGATGCTCACTATAGATAATAGTTCATATGACATAGTCTTGGTCCGTTAGGCCTAGCTAGCTTTATTGAGTACAGGCAAAACGTATAAATATTCACATTATGGCCCCGATAAATTCATCTTTTAAAGGTAAACAACAGTCTATTTCGCTAATACAAAATGTTTCTATGATTGTCGTACAAAATCGATATATCACAATCCAATCGGCTATAGACTATTGTCTAGAATAAAAACTATACATTAATATATTAGTAATTCGAGATACATATGTCGATAAGATATTGAATTTCATAGTTATTAATAATTTTGAGGTATAATGTCAATTAGGAGATGAATTATTATATAAACCACAATATCTAGGCGACATACATAGCTATATATAACATATATGTCGGGTGAATCAAGCCCTCTACAAAAAAAAAATCAAAGTAAAACTAATCTATTTTACACTTATGTAGGAATATGTCAAAAGTTATCAACAAGAAATACACCTCGAGAAATGTGATATTTATATGTAAAGTCCCATTTTAATAGGTGGCGAGTTCAAAGTTAATACTCCTTTACAATAAAAATATATCAATAATAAGAGCTAAGCCACAAAATCGTCGCGAACCGAATATTTATATGTTAATAAAAGATTTATGTAGAACCAAATCTCTATTAAAACGGTACAATACATGCATAGAATATCCATGCGTCTAATTTGATACTGATGACTCCGCGACGTCACTAAGTACGAATCACGTTCAATAAGTACATTATAATTTCTCATACAAAGTAAATGGGTGCGTTATAATATAAACACACTGTCAATACAACACACATGCCAGATAATTCAACTAAGCCAAACTGAATGTTGGTGAATTTCAAAAACTCAGGTTGGCGATAAAAGTGTAGCAATGTATATTTACATAATACCAATGATTTCATCGATTTTAAATATTATTGTGATGGCATTTGCTTTAATTCGACAATCAAACTCTTGCTAATTCACTTTTAGCTAACAACAACCCGTCGTCATTATTTAATACTAGGTAATAAATCAAACGGAATAAATTCCTTAGTATTGGAAAACGTTAAATGACTAGACTATTCCACTAAAAGTGAGTGAGTCTTCATTCTCTCGAGTAGCTACTGGTTTGGCTACAATACATTTTGAACTTTAGTGCTATGATAAAAAGTGGATTTCGAATAGATTAGTATTAGTCTTTCAGTAATACGTCCGTAACCTATAATTATAATGTCAAATAATACATGATTTATAATAAGACAGTTCCTTTAAAAATATGACTAGAATAATGAAATCACTCACTTTTAGTAAAATTATCCCAATATTTTACGATGGCAGGCGGTTTTTAGGTTCTCAGTTTAAGATTTTAACAAAATGTTTTAGTAACATGTGTCAGACTAGAGACTGCGTCGATAATTTTTGTGTCACAAGTTTGTGATTGCAAGAAGCGTAGGTATTATTTGATGATATGTTCCGAATGCATAATCTGCCATCTTAAACAAAATGTGTTAAATAGTTAAGCCTTTTATTTAAATCTTAGGATAACAACATTCTAATAATAATTATATTAGAGAACCACTTTCCTAGTTTGGCAATTCGATTAGGCTTTGAGGGAGTCAAGGTATATATGATATTATGCTCAACTCTTTATTACCATTGTTTTGTTTAGAACGACAGTATATGCATCATAAACGCTCATTATTACGCAACATTATCTGGAACCTAAATACACTCAAAACATATAACTATATAAATACAGCAATGTCAGGAACAATATTTCATTGATATGAAAGTTATGAATTGCACGGTTTTCATTATTAGCTTTACTTACTATGCCTTTTTAACATCATAAAAAGCGGGACTAAAATTAAAAACTGCAAGAGCAAACTTAAAGCACTAATATACAGATTTTGTACTGCAGTCATTGTCCTCCGTACGTGCTTTCATAGCTCCATAATCATTCAATAGGTAAAATAATTAAGAATTTCCGTTGTCTAAAATTAAAAATAATAATGGCGATAAGATCATTAATAATTTATACTGGCTGTCATTATCTTCATAAAATTAATAAATGGATAGTTCATTTCAAAATTAAATTACTACATAGGAGATAAATACCGTTTTAGATAGCAGCAGAATAGTTTGGCGGATCGACTGTACACATTTGTATTAGAATTATTCGGGATATACTTTATAAGATACTCCCAAAAGGAAAAAGTTAACTAAACACGTATTTTGTTCAGTTATAGTGACCCCTATCAACATTGAATAAATAACACGAAATATATATGAATAAACCTTTGAAATAACAGAGTAACGAGCACGTCGGTCGTAGACGTGTTGCCGGTGAATACTTGGCGTGCTATGCTATGTTATTTTAGGAGACGCGAGATGGCGGGCCGGTCACTTGGACAGTTTGCTGATCACCCGGATTAGGGCTCCGTTCTCGTCCTTCAGCCGCTGGTTTTCAGCTTGAAGTGTTTGTTGATACTGAAATTTTTATAAATTATTTGGTCAATAATGTTATTATTAATGTTGTTGGAATATGTTTTGAAACGATACATGCGTTTTCATACTTATGTGTATTTACTTATATGTACTTATATGTATATATACCCACATATTTTATTTTGATGTAAACGCAGATATCGGTAACATTTACAAAGTTCGGGATAAAACAGGGGATTTCAAATTAAATCGTGTGATATTTACGGATTCAAACATCAGGAACTACACAACAACTAGTCAGGTTTTGGTGAAACAAAACACTACTGACATTGCTCTCGCGAAGGGAAACCAATACAATGAAATACAATACGAATACAGACTATACAAATGCATTCTGACACCTAAACCATGAAATAAATTTAGGCTAGTAATATTGTAAAAATACTAGTGTATCTGTAGAGAACGTAATAGGGTGTAAGTTTTACGGATTACATGTGTATTATTATAAAATCAGTATAGAACATATCAAAATCGGTACAAAAATATATTATACAACTGATGGCCAAGCTTTAATACAACTATGATTTTGATAAGTATTTTTGATATCCGGGTGCCATCTGACTAAAATGTCTTAACTCTTTTAGGAAGTAACACTCGTGTGAATCAATTCAATAATAAGCCTACACAAAAAATAATAAAGCTGAGATTCATTAATATTAATTCATTATGACACAGCCAGTATCCGTTGGCCAGAAACAATAGATTTTCATCAAAATCAAGTGACGCTTGTTATAATATAATCCAAAGCTGGACTTAGGCCTCTCAAACTGCGCTTGTCGATCCTCAGCATACCGCATCCAGTCTATAATGATTTATTTCAGTTTTATCTTCAAACTGATCCATACATGTCTGGCATCACTACTTACATAACTTAATTCTCAACCTTCAAGACAGTAATACTAAAAGCTATATCACATATTTACAGGTGCGCAAACGCTGTTTGTTAGAGTAATTGGCATCAGCACTATAAACCTAACGGAACTGGAACGGATTTTAAAAGTTGATTAGCACAATGTGTGCTGTGAGTACATGTTAGGATTCATTTATTTATTAAAGTGTTTTTTTAAATATATAATTACCATATATTAATAATTTAATTCATATATTTTCTTTGCATTACAATTCATGCAACATACGTTAGCCAATGGTATAAAAATGTGTTCTGTTCAGCCAATAAGTGCAATTTATTTATGTAAACCGTAATAATTTGAATGAAAAACATGACAAAAATAGGATCCAATAAAAACAAACCAACAAAAAAAAAGTAAAATTCATTGTTAAAAATAAATTTTGAATCCACGAGTACGATTTGAAAATTTAATGCAGATTAAAAAAATATTTTTGTCTGAACTATTATATTACACCTTTAGTCTAAACCGATAATAAGAGACATGTACAAAGTATTCTTTGAGTATGTCTACGTAATAACCTAAAAGTCAGACCATGACGTCTCAAATCATTCCAATAAAGATCATTGAGACTGACTTGCCATAATATAGGTTACAAGATCGTCATAACGATATTAAAAACAAGTGCGGACCATTTTATGTAATACACAGAACTTTTGACAAAACACAATGGATGAGGGTGCGTGCATGCAATGCACACATCACGCGCACGCCACAGGTTACGTTGTGACGCTACGTGCATTTAACGTCATCAGCACGCACATGCGACGCTGACGCCACGTGCACGCAACGCAAACGCACGCGACACTTCTCCCGAACGCAAGTTAGACATGTACCAAAGCATGCTCGCCATAACACACTGTTAATCATAGCAGGGCTGGGGCTCGCGACATATACCGCGACGCTGCGCGACTGTGCTTTGGCTAATGTGTCGACTCGCTCACACGCCTTAAACATGAGTAGGATAGAGAATGTGGTTCGATAAAGATTTGTTTGAAAAACTGTGTGGCCGGTATGTCGGGGAAAGTGCGTAAATATAAAGGGTTCCTATTCTATCTAATTTATTTAACCATCTTTTACATGTTATCTATCCTTTGATTTAATGTAACATAGGAAGCAACAGTGCCATAAACCCTTTATTCTCTCATTATACTCTGTACTTTAAAATCATCAAAATATTTAGGGACCATGATGAGAATGAAAAAGGATATTTAATTTTAAAAAAAGGTAATTATAATGATGACTATACCGGAATTTAGTTAAAAGCCAGAAAACTATAAAATGCGTAAACTAAAACATTATAAAACCTTAAAACTTGTGTAAATGTCACTCGTATGCAAGTTAGATCACACACGTTCTCATTTTACCGCGGCATACAAGTTTAAAAGCGTGCCAAAGCGGTCATATTATAATGTCTCTAATACAAATATGTTACTAAATATTGTAACATTGCATGCGATGTCACAAAAAAACCGTTTACCATGGTAAAAAGAAGACGTGTGAGATTGCCTAGCGAAAATATCAGGTGTTTATGTGTGAGAAAAATGTGAATATCAACGTGTAAGCGAGAGCGACGATCGGTTTAGTTCCGGCGCAAGCCGCACGGTGTCGCCACTGAGCTGCACGCTCAATTAATGTACACATTTACCTATTTGGCGGAAGAGTTGGTCAATTTGCTGACGACCCGCGTAAGGGCACGATTCTCAGCCCTCAGCCTTTCGTTCTCGGCTTTTAATTTTTGCAATTGCTATAAAACGAACACCAACATGTCAATTTTATTATTATCTCTTTTGTTTTCTGGCGGCTCCAGCTATCTTGACGTCCGCCATTTTAGTTTAGATTCAAACTTGTACAATCTAACGGTGTAATATATTTTAATATAAACTGCTGTTTGCAAATACATATATATGTGTCGTGTATGTATCCCTTAGAAGTTTATTTAGGTGTATGTGTATATAAATGAATAATTACCTTTAATTCTTCCTCCATTTCCGATAACTTCCTCTCCATGGCCCTCTTTTCTCGTTTCTCGACTTCAGACAATGAATTTTGATTCTGAAAATTAAGAGAAGTGTGGTTTCAAGCACTTATTCTGTTTAACATAAAAGTTGACTGTCTCGACACATAACCCAACAAATACCCTAAATACATACATCGCATTTGTCTATAAAAAGCACAATAATAATTATATGACTAATCGCAAGCAACGCCAAGCGTAACTAAATACAATCTGACTTTTCGCAAATGAAACAGCAAAGCATATGTGTCCATAAATATGAATGTTTAGGTTGGAAGCGCCAATCTGTCAGCTGTCTATGCAAATAATTAGTGTTGTGCTGTAGGCGGGAATTAGTCAAAGTATTAAGAATAGTCGAGCTAATTACGTTAGAAAAACACGTAGTCACGGTGAAGGTGAAACTCGGGTTTGTAATACGCGGAAATATTAATAGAAAAGTATTACAAGTACCTACGTACATATATATGTTAGAAAGACATAGAACTGAGCCTATGCACTATAAGATTTTAACAATTCTGTACCACATTCTACAAGATTTATTAAAGATGCGTCACACCAGTTGATCTAAACTATAAAAAATTCTTTAGGGATATATCTGTAAATTCGACATTTTTCCAAAAAAAATATATATTTATTTTGGTGTAAAGAACAATGAGGTGAGAAAAGTGTTCAAAAATTTTAATAAAAGGGAATTAAGAACAACCTTAGGAACGGACTAATTTTTTCAGTACATATGTATAACTAAATTCAAACATCCGAACTCCAGGAGTCAGGGGCACAGCCAGTAACATAATCAATTAAAAAGGGCTAACTAATTGAAATATAAATAACACATGCTCGATTTCGACACGGTAAAGGCAGTCATTTATGAGAGCAATTTATAGTGGATATGAACAAGTTACTGTGGTGCAATCAGACTAAACCTAATTTTGTTACAGGAAAGATCATTTAGTGATGGGTCATTCATAGGCGACGAAGTGAAGATTTATTAGTAATGGTCACAATTCAACTGACTCTTTTAAACGCTGTACTATTCGTCTGTTCTTACAAGTACAGTTTTAAAGTACTAAACCTTTAAAGTTCCACCACTAAACAATTGACCACAAAATTACAATACATGTATTCGATATGCAGTATATGTAATCGACAAATTAAAAATAAAACAAAATAAATCCGCTCAAGGTTCGCAAAGGCACCAATATACAAATGTTCGCTACATTCCAAACACAACAACCGCAAATGTAATTACTCAAGATCTTTAAACATCGTGTATATTAAACATGCATTTGGCAGTTCGAGATATATCTGCTACCAAATAATAAGAATCCATGTTCTGCTTATACATTGACATATTGCTCACTAAATTTAATGAAGGCGAAATAACTCTTAGATAAATATTAGAATTTCAGACGGTATCCATTGACATTTGATTAATACCACCAGCAAAAAAAAAAGCAAATGCGTCTAAACGCATCTGTAGTTTTGTCTGTTTAACCGAAATATATCATCAGGATAGCCCCTTCCTGAGAAATTTTTTCAGTGAAAAAAAAAATTGCTTCAGTGTTATTATCTTTACATTGTCGAGCTACCGAGTCTGCGCAGGAGCTTATTATAATCACATAAACAGCACTACACCCCTTGCACTAATATTGTTTGTAAGTAAAACCACTTCCAACTGAAGTTCGCACGGTAAATCTGGGGTAGCTAAATACAATCCTATAAAAATGCTTTACCTTACTGACTGATCTATCAACGTACAGCCTTAACCGATGGAGCTAGGAATGAAATTTTGACAGTAGATTCCTTTTATGACGTTTTTTATACAGGGGATGAAAGTTTATATGAAACCATATAAAATTGTATTTGGGCTTTCGATAAAAAATAAAACGAACACTTGATTCAGTATTGTTACGCAAGCAAAGCCGCGAGCCACAACTAGTATAACATACAAACAAAAGAAAAATTATAAAATAACATAAAACATGCAGTGCTAATACTAGTGATCTATTCATGGGGCGCAAGCGAAACGAAAAAATCCTAATTCGTCGACATCTAGTAGGTGAAATAAGGCGTTTTGTTTTTTCGTAATTTACTACACGCGTAAACTAAATGCATCCACCCACAGAAATATTAATAATTAGTCAATAGGCGTTGTAAAGACGCTTATTACACTTAAATGGCAATTGTGCATTCACTCTGCTTTACTCAAACATTCCACTGCCACGACCCCAGCGAGGTTTGGCGTTAAGTATGCACAATACTGAGTAAAATGCGAATTTTATAATTATTGTATCTGCTTCACTATAGCTGCCTCGATAATAAAAGACAATATATAAACATTCCTATTGACTTATTTTGGATTTGTTTGTTCGTACCACTTGAGTGAGCCTGGTGATGGTGGCGCGAGCCTCGCGCAGCTGTTGTTCGGAGGTGGCCAGCAAGGCGCGCAGGCGGCGCACCTCGCTCTGGGACGCCTCGTACAGCGCCTTGTAATCCTTGTCCTCACCCTCCTCTGTACGTTCGCTGCCAGACTGAAATTATACAAATATACATTTTAGTATATTATAAGTTTTATGTAAAGACTGCAATGTAAAGACATTAATTCAATACTTTTTCTTTCTTTTTCTTTTGTATAAAAAACGTAGTCCCACATTAGGATTTCTCCTGTATCGTGGGTACAGTTTACAAACATACATGTCACATGCACACACAACCAAACCCGAAACAACTATCTATAGATCATACAAATATTTGTTCCGTGCGGGGATCGAACCCGCGACACGTAGCGCAGAAAGCTAATCGCTTAACCACTGCGCCAACCGTGTCGTCCACTGCGTTGTAAATACAATAGAATGAAATAGTTCTAATTTCAAATAAACCTATCACAGATACTTAGTATACTAGAGCTAGTAGTAGCTCCAAAGACTAGATTCAGTCCAATCAAAAGTCAAATAGTTGAATTCATTGAAGTTTCCAAATTAATAATGAACATGGTTTTTAGGGTTGCGTACCCAAAGGATAAAAACGGGACCCTATTACTAAGACTTCGCTGTCTGTCCGTCAGTCCGTCTGTCCGTCCGTCTGTCTGTCACCAGGCTGTATCTCAAGAAACGAGATAGCTAAACAGTTGAAATTTTAACAAATTATGTATTTCTGTTGCCGCTATAACAGCAAATACTAAAAACAAAACAAAATAAATATTTAAGGGTCCCATACAAAAAACGCGATTTTTTTTTGCCAATTTTTGCTCGATATCAATAATGGCAACAGGTAGGCACTTGAAATATTCACAAAATACTCAGTTGTATTTTTACTTTAATAATAAATACCTACTGTTGTTTACCTAGTCAATGGTACGGAACCCTTCGTGCGCGAGTCCGACTCGCACTTGGCCGGTTTTTTACTGTACAGTACCTACTCGAGAACCTAAATAAATATTGGAACTTATTCCTCCACTGGACGATGAAAGTCTACCACTCAACATAAACCACGTGTTGTTCTCGATTTCCTAAAAATAATCAAGGGCATTGCGAAACAATGTCAGTAAAAGTGGCTGGAATTCGATCTTTAACATATAAAATAATGGAGTGAATCGTGAATCTATTCTTATCCTCAATTATACGTACCTTACAAAGTTAAGGTTGATATTTTAATTTACTAGAACTCGAGTTTATAACGTTACTGCTATGCGTGCGACTACGTCGGCGTCGAAAGATTTTTAATACAAAATATGAACCCCCATTTCACCCTGTTAAGGTTTCAATTTTTAAAAAGTCTTCTTTAATAAAATTATCAGATTTTGTGATTAGTTTGTGAATAAATTACTAGGGTTTCGCTAATACATGTATATACAACGTTTTCTAAAATTCCAAGGCGATAATAACTAAGCGAGAAAACGTCTAACAAATAAAACGATTCAATTTCAAACAATGGTAGCGTAAGACCCATTTTATCGGTAACAAATAGAGATCTAAAGCGAACCGCCTATAAATAGAAACGATGAACCAACACAAAAGCTGTAAAAAGCACACGATTGTTCTTGGACGCATTCAAACGAGTTCAGACAGTTTCCACAAAATCCAGATTACAACGAAAAAAAAATGTTTCACACATTTAACTCAGTGAACATGTATTCTTTAGATTTGCAGTTCAACAGAATTCACAATACTATTCTGGGAGCAATGAAAACGAAAAAGAAATGTTAGTATTCTTATGTCAAATTGACTGGAAGGTAATATTTGAACAGTTCCTTCGAGTTGGCAAGAGTTGCCTTAAATCTTTGGGCTATGGTCATCATGATGATGATGCCAAGCAAACGTAACAATAGGTCGTAATAAACATTGTAATCGTTGGTCACACGTCTGTAAGATATGTATGGACAGTTAACATAGCATTTATAATAGCAACAAAATTACAGATACGATTAACTGCAGTTTGGATATGCGTCACTACTCCAAGGACTTACACTGAAAGTGTGTGTGGAACCTGAAGCTACATTGAAATATCCCTAGAAGCAGACACAGACAGATGAAGCAGATTCATAAACATTTCAATTTAAATGAACCCGCGATGTTAACTAATCAGCACGTAAACAAACGAAGGAGTTCTGAAATGTTTAAAACACCGGTGCTAATGGAAACTTGAAGTCTTTGATTATTAAGGTATTAAATTTTATGTAGTGAAGAGCATTACGTACGCAGTATCCATCTGAAGCGAGGGAATTTAAGCTGAGGGAGCGGGAACCAAGCGCACCCGAAGTCTCTAAGGAGCTGAGAGAGCGGGACCGCTCTTTGTCCAAGTTGCCGGCTTTGCTCGCGCGTGATTTTCGTTCCGGCCTCACGGGCGGGATATCCGCGAATTCTAGCGGTGGAGGCGCCGTGACTTTTGCCTCCGCGTGAACCTCTGTTGGCTCCTGAACCTTCGCTAGCGGTACAGGCTTAGGCTTAAAGTCTTTTTTACTTGCCAACAATCTCTTGTCCAACTTTTTCAACACTGGCGTCATTAAATTCAATGATCCTAACGAAGAACCACTTAAGTATATACCCCCGTACCCTGAACTTGTACCACCGTATATACCGAGATTAGATGATGGCCGCCCTAGTCCCGCACTGTAAGGATTATAGTTTCTGTACGCACTAGAACTGTAGTTTGAATAGTTGTTTGAGTAAGGACTGTACTGACTACCGAGCATCGTGCCCAGCATACTGGGGGACGAGCTGTAGTGCGAAGTTAGGCTTCGCGGCCTAGAAGTGTAACGATCCTGTTTACGACTCATTTTGTGCACATTTCACTGGGACCGAATAGTTTAAGAACTGGCGGGCGAACGCCACGCGCTACGTAAACACACTGACTGTTTTCCGAGTTGTGTTCTACGCGCAGTGATAATATTATGTGCGCCCACGCTGCGGGCGGCAGGATCGCGCGTGTGTGACGCCGGTGACGCACTGACATGGTCAGACGAGAGGGCGATATCCACCAGACACGTGAGACGGGCATCACCTGTAAATATAACGGCGTAGCATAGGGAGCGCCGGCCGGCGGCGCGTAGCCCGAACCCGCCGCATCGCAAGGACACTACACAAATAGAGATTACAGCCCTCTATTATTATCGGCGACGCCTCATCAATCAGTCGACAGTTTACTTCATAATTAGTGCGCTGATCGAAGGCCGCCCGCGCCTCCGCCCCGATCGTACAGGTATACAACGTAAGTGCTAAAATTAAGCCGGCACCTCCTATGAACATTGTATATTCTCCCGAACATAAATAATTATAAGACCTGAAAATATATAGAACCGAGTGCATCACAAAATGTACATACGGGCAATTCTAAAATTGACTAAAATTCTGAACGACTCGCCTTCAGCCATAATATTATCAGTAGATAACACCGTTTTGAAAGATCAGATATTCCCACGATCACTTGAAGAGCATATTTTAAGTTGTTGGCCTAATTCTATTTTCCATAGTAGAACAGAGGCGACGAAATCGTTTTTCAAAATTTCGTCATTTACACCAAATAGTATTTCGAAATTGTCTCGTGAAACTCGGCCGTTAACTCCACGTCTCACGTGGGCGATAGACGCTACTCAAACGACACGATGTCTGTCCTACATTATGGACATTGACAAAGTGGTTATAAATTGTTCGTGAACCATAAAATTAACGTTTTAGCACTTGGCTAATGAAAACGTTATAAGAATGACGCCTTAATTCTCGTCGTTCCTGAAACGATGTAGCGGGTCAAGGGTGTGTAAAACATGTAATCTAGTTTTTATTTTTTGTATTTATGAGCGTCTGCATTTTGTCCCGTTTCCTGTTATTGCACGTCAAAGAAAAACAAAAATAATTTTTCAAGTCAGTCATGAAAAATTATTCTATGATCTGACGTAATGATTAATATTTCCCGTAGAATTAACGTGATAATATTTAGCGTGGCATGTGATGCGAGTTTCGCGTCGCCCACGTATACCAGTTGATATTACATATTGAAATAATGTTAAAGGCGGTTTCATTGTGACCGGGTTAGTGACGTCATCGGCCATGTGTGCAGGGAAACCGGCGTCACGGACGGATACGCTAAAAATAATAAAACTCCTTGGATCAGCAGTCAGTAACAACGATTATATTTAAAGCCCAAGATATTTCCTCGATGGATATCATCAATTCTTCCTCTAGTTTGTATATACATCTATAGAATCGTAACGTTGCCTATGCATTTTGAGCATTATCTACACTCAACCGTGTCCCTAGCCATCTTGGACAGAAGCCTGTTTGGTTATTATCCGCATACTAATACTTTCTTCTGACCATCATCATAAGTACCAATCGCCTGTAAAAGCAACTGGTACCTGGAACCCTGTCACTTGCAACAACTAGCCAACTAATGAAACAATAAGCTTCATTGATAACGTAAACTTAAATAGTTAAGTGCCAAGATAATATACGGATGCGGTACGCCGTGTCAAAAAAGATCACGTAAGTAACACAACAACGATAAGTGAAGATCACGGCTCTTATCTCCACTCTTATCTCACCCGTCAGAGTGACCATTCTAGGAAGTCGACAGTAGTGAATACATATCAAAATCAAAGTCAAATATTTTTATTTCGAGTAGGCCTTTACAGGCTCTTTCAAAACGTTGTGATTCTAGGTGCATGGTTCCAAAGTGGGGGTAGGTCCTATGGAGAAGAGACCGGCAAGAAACTCCATGGATACTCTTTTAAAATAATAGTTTTATACTGGGTACAATCTTAACAAAGTTGTAAGGACAAATTCCAAATTAATTTAATTTGGTATTCGCTTTTAAGCATTATTATTACTATAAACCCGTATGTATATGTCAAACTGCAGAAAAAAGGCCTCCCAATCAGTTCCACTTTATTATAGGACTCCAGTTCTTCATTCATTAGTATGGTAGGTTTCCGAGTGACAATTATTATTTTTGCAATGGAACGAATTTTAGGTCTGACATTAGAATATTCCGCCAGGTAAACTACCAGGTCACTCTACTGACCGAGGAGCATACAACTTACTACTTACACGTATAATGACACTAGTCAGCACATCTACTCACAGTGTGAACAGGATTTCCAAAACCGCAAAATTTGGCTTTGCTAGTCTGGGTCGCTATAATCGGATACGGTGAAGAGGTGGAATACTTCAACCTACTAATATTGTAATGGTCGGCTCCGTTCTCACTTCTGTAATGTTTGAAGTTGTATCATTACAAGTGTGCACGGTAACGCTTGAATGCGAGCTGATACATTACGCGCGAAAGCTACCGGTCTATACACACCTTAGCATTACTATTTCAACGCAACCCGTTTTATGGTTAGAACTTTAGTAGTTATAGTTAGTTTGTAGAACATTTCGTTCCTCTTAGTGTTTCAGGGAATTCAATTTGGTTTACTGTTTACTTCCTTGGACACAAATGTTAGCATAGTATGCATTCAATTTTGATATGTTTCAGCTTCCACTGTTAACACCTTACATACCTAAGCCATAAAGTTAGTATTTAATAAAAGTGGAAGTCAGACCGCGCGTACCGAAGAATTCTACACATTTCCGTTCACGTAAAAATAAATATTTTCCAGGATTATTAAATTATTTTTGGTTCTTATGGTTGGTGGTTGTATATGTTAAAATTTAAAAGATTTGAGCAATATTCGTTTATCACTCGGTATGAACTCTATCATAAAAAGATTCACGTCAAGAAAATTCATAGCAGCGCCAAAAGCTTGGGAGTTCTCAGAATTATTCATACGAAACATGTAATCATTATTAGTCTCAATATATGAAAACGCTTTCAATTACCCGTCCTAAAACCTCAATTTACGATGAAATACACGAAAACAAAAGTCAAATGTAGATAAATAAATATTTTTTTCTAAATTGCTAAACGTAGTTGAGTAGTGACCAATCAATCGCAATTTATATGTCGTTCATAGCGGCGTTGGAATACTGCCAAATTTCTCCACATTGACCACAAAAAACCTGAATATTTATTGTGGTGCTCGAGACATACAATGATTAATTACATTTTCTCACAAATGAACTTCCGAAATAAAGAAAAGTTAATGGACCCGACAGAACACACTTTGTATTAAAAAAGCTTTAACGGTCGATAAATCATTTATTGTTTTTTAAATTTTTTTTATAAACGCTGGACTAGAATATAATTTTGTCTAAGAAAAAGATCTTCAATAACCATGTAAACAGGCAGCACTATACGGTTTAGAAAATGGGCTTTACTAAACGATCAAGACTCATTTGTCACTGGTATACACATGCGGGCCTTCAGGTCATATAAGTTGGGGCAAACTGCAGTTTGGTTTCCTATAAGCAAATTCCCAGATTTGTCGTGAGATCAGAATAACATATGATCGTATTCCTAAAAATCTAAGCTAGTAACAGCTAACTGCAAATGTGGTTCGTATAATTCTCCCTTCCGACAACACTAGTGTCTTTCAAATTACAACTTTCCTTTCCTTTCCATAGAAATTAACAACTTTCCTTTCAATAAATTTCTAAACTATATAAAACCCCGCCTTCCGTGACACTGAACTAAAAAAAAAGTGGATCGTCGCCAAGCCAAACACAGTTATCGTAAGATTACAAATAGGTATCAATGAGAAAAGCAAATTTAAAAAGAATCGGTGTCGCAATCTATCATTCGGAGACGGTCTGACTAAGGTGTAGTGACAAGCTGTCGAGTTATCTTCAGCAAGTAGGTTTTTTATTGCAAAATTCTCAAATTAGCAGAATCTTGAGGTGAGACCATTGATCTCTTACTCATGTGTCAATTTCCAAATCGGATTCTATTTGCAATGGAAAACTTTGTGAGTGCGGGGATAAGCCGTTATTTCCATGAGTAAATTGGTAATGTCGTTTCATTAGGAAATTGGCTACATGAAAGTTCCAGTTAGTGCATAGGAGAAACGTGAAAATCCATAGACGTGGAAAATCTTCTGAGCTATACATTTCTCAAGGAGAAATAGACCATTAACTTCCTTTGACGCACGAACCTTTCACCAGAGCTAATTCATTTGCAGAACATGTTTAGAGTCAATGACGTTGGGCATGAGTTGCCAAAATCGAGTCCCTTTTAAAATGGTCGTATTTCACCGACCTTGCACATGAGCGCGAGAATAACGCGATGTCACTCATAACGTTAGCATGTGAATCATAGTGGGCCAACGTACAGTGGCTGAAACTTTAAATAGGTGTATCGTCATTGTACGGTCCGGAAGTGTTATCTGCTAAAATTGATACGACAGTTTTAGACCATAAAAGCTGGGACCATATTATAAACTGCAAATTGTGAGCAGTCAGTTATATTTTCGAGGAGAAGACCTAGGAAGTAAATCAATTGTTATTCTTTTAAAAATTGTTCACGTTTAGTTGTAGGAAAAGTGTTGTAGGTTTCACATATATGTATTGTTGTACGTGTATATGTATGCGAGAAAGGTGTAACAAAGTCTGAATTGGCCTTTGGAAGAAAGTGTCAGTGGAGATTTTAGTCACACACTTTTTTCATGTTTTGCTGCGTGAGTGTCCGTTGTTCCTCCTAAGCCGTTGCCTAGATCTGGCTTGCTCTCGACTGCTTCTAAAATTATACTATAGTAATACCAGGCATTCGTCATTTCGCGCTGTTTACATACGCCTTCATACCTATTACCGGTAGCAAGCGCGCGCTTTGTTTTGTACCATTTTATTATAATAAGTAATGGACCAAGAAGGGAACTATGGGCATTTATAGGTTAACGACAAAAATGAAGGGGAGCTTTCCATACTTTATATACAACCGACCCCTAAGGTGATGTGTGTACGACACATTTTTATTGGGTGATAAAGGAGGTTTTTACTGACTGTGAGGACAAAACAATGTTTAACGTTGAAATATCGGAATAAACGATCTTGTGTGACTTACAGATCAAATAAAATTAAAAAAAAAATCGGGGAATTGAGACCAATAAAATCGGAATTGGGATCACTGTGAAGATCTTTTGTTTACAACTGAAAATTCAGGTCTGCGGTATATTTATGTATTTATTATACAGTGATTCGGGGAGAACAGTAAATGTAATCGTATAACAAAAACGCAATTATAAAATTGTATCGTACATATGAAATACGTCGTGATACACCGCGTCACACACGAATGCGGGGAAGTATCTAGTGCATAATGGAAAAGCAAGATAGAGTTATCAAAAACTTCTTATTTGACAAGTATATCGTGCCAGAATGATAATATGAGTGGTATTGTGCCTATCGTGCCAAACCATAATGGAGAACCATTTTGTTTTAATGCAATTATAAATCCATTGAATGATTTATGATTTTATTAATGATTCCGTAGCACGGTAATCAAAAGTACGCAATACTTGAAAGATTTTACCCAATATTTGTAGCTTCTTTTAAAAACTGAAGGATTTTCTTTTCATGATCTGCTTCGTGTGGAAGCATAATATTCAGCTACCATTAGTAACGTGCAATCACAGAAGTATTTTAAAATGCAGGCGTCGTTAGTGTCTCTAGATATATCAAGATCGTCTCACACATAACAGAATTAAAGATTTTTTTAAATAATGTTCGCCGAAACTTTCTTAGCAGTTGCAGTGAATTTAACACGCATTTTCCTTGGGGAAATTCTACGAACGAAACGCGTCACATGAATTAAAATAGTATTTATTTGTTTAAAACAGGGTTATATTAGGGTCATTTATTCCTAATAATTAATAACGATTTTAAGTACTTCTGGTAATTTCTCTGTAATTTTTAGGACTGTTGTTCAAACGATGTTTTAATGCAGTAGATTATGAATTTTCTTTTGCACTGATTTGATGTTATCTAATAAATCAAATGGACGGTGAAGATTCAGTCATGATATAACAGCCAGAAATACCCCACACCTATTGTTCAGTGACGTCAACTAGCGAGGTGAAAGCCGCTAAAATGACGCTGTTAACAGCTCAGGAAATATTCTAATAAATATGTGCGTCGCATATGTAATCCATTTTTCATCGCTGATTCTTTGAAAATGGATCATTGATTACTCTCATATTTTAAGACTCTAATCACTACCATCAATCATCCTACTTTTTTCAATGTTCAGCAAAAATCGGAGCATTACTTGTACTGTATAGATCAACACTATTCTGTTACGTAGTCACAGCATTCTCAACGGCATTTTAGCTCTTTCCGCTTTAATACGTCATCAACAGGTGTCTCGACTGTCACGCGGTCTAATGACCCAATAAATAACAATACACGATACTCTAACGTAATTAGTAAGGATTAGGGGTTACATGTGTCTCTCGCATAGTCTTCAGATTATATTTGGAGAGTCGCCATATTGAAGACTTATTGGTGGCGGTCACTGATGAAATGAAATGATTTATTTTGCAATCAGGATTTTTCAATCACTTTTACCCATCTTAAACTAGATGGCGTCGGCATTTCCTATGACTATCCCTGAGAAGAAACACCGAAACAAACTCGAGGTCACGGTCTATTTTAAAATCCAGACAGATAATAGTGGTATGGCCTTTCGAAGAAAGTGCAAGTGAAGTGAAGAAGTGATGTGAAGTAAGTTAAGTATTTGACCTGACCTGACCTGACCTGTCGCACCAGAGGGCAAGCATTAATGGCATAATTGTATATAAAAAAGAAGGAAAGGCTATATTATAATTTATGCTATAGAGCGGTGTGATAAATAGCCCAACCCTATGACTGTCCGCCATTAGTGGGCGAAGAATGACACTGCTATCACCAACCCGCTTGCCCAGCGTGGTAATTGTTGGCAAATCCGACGACTTTATATGACAATGTTCAATGTACGAAGGATGAGCTTAGACATTCAACTTCCGAGCTAGAAGTGGAGCAAAGTCTGGCTTATGCTGAATTCCGGAGAACGGGAGACAACACGATAACCCTAGAGTCGTTCGACTTGTTCATCTACCGCGAAGGTGATAAGCTCTTCAAAGGTGATGTTGAGTTGTTGACTCTCAGGTCAATAGCGCCCGTGTCAACTCTGTTGGGATGGCACACCAAATAAAGACATTTAAACGATGAGCGTATTGATATCAAAATGACTAATTTGAGTTATATGGGCAAAATGTATGGCGAAGTCGTTTTAGATACTGACTATAAAAATATCCGAATATAGTATAGTAAATATGTTCATATGTGGTTTACAGATTCGAACTTTACTCTTGATGAAACTAACCCACCACGTTCCACCTACTATGGGCTATCGTCACTTGTCTATAAATAACATGAGAAGATTTCGAGCGCACAACTCCCACACTTCACAACTGTTCACGAATATCAACAGCCAACAAACTACTTAGAAACACATTTGATGAAAACATCTTAACGTGAAAGCATCCCAAAAATATAAGGGTTTTTTTACACATCAATATGATATACCTGTTGTTATTTTTTTACAATTATGGCGGTCGAAAACCTGTCGGCTGTTCTTGACGAAAGATGAAAAAAGTATGTGAATTTGTAACTAGTACTTGTTATACGGCCTTTTTTAACATAGCATTACGCCCGTAGTAACCAAAGGTTAAGCAGAAGTGTACTATTCTATTACATATTATTACAAGTGTACACCAACATTAACGCCGATGTCGTTATTGAGTCTCGTGTAATAGGGCACAGTTCCAGACCGCCTGATACATGCTACTACTGATAATTTCCATACAGAAAAACTATTAACGCCAATTGAACCCAGGATCTCACGCTTGGCAGTCGCTTGCGACCACTAGACGAAAGACGCAATCAAACATTTAAATGTAAACTTTAAATAGAGGCTGATACAAATCAATAATACAAATTAACTAGATACCGGATATTATAATGGAGAAGCATACAAAACTTAAATCGTTATGTGAGTATCAACAGGTAAGACCTATTTTAGTCCATATATTTTGATAATCGATACTAACTTATACTTCGATACTGTTACCTATATTGCTTCTTCAACAAAAATACTTATCAGTACTCATTTGATGTTGATTTCGGCAGTCTTAATATTATCTGTTCGTGTCTGTTTATCGACCGAGTTGCATAAATTTTATCTCTACAGTTTTACTCTCGAAAATAATTATAATGAATTGGAAATTGTTTTTTTTTTTTTGATAAATCTTAACATTTTCAGTAACGCCAGTTTGATGGATTAGTGGGTAATTATCGAGCTAAAAGACAATGTAATTATATTCAAGAAAAATCCACGGAGGGGGTTATTCTCGCCGAATCAAGTCGATATCGAGAATCGAGAATTTTCGTAGTATAACATTAGTATATTTTCTTTTAACGCCTGAAATGAAACAGTGCGATATTTTAGTGACTTTTATATAGATATATCAGGGGTCTAATAACAAAGGCGGCAAAGTCCAGTTGAATTGTTGGGACTTTGCCGACTTTGTTATTAGACCCCTGATATAAAGTATCACGCGAGAATTGACCCCCAATTCGCATCTTTTTACTACTACAAAATAATATCCTACTATCCTACTAATATTATAAATGCGAAAGTTTGTGAGAATGGATGGATGGATGGATCTTTGTTACTCTTTCACACCAGAACGGCTGAATGGATCTGGATGAAATTTGGAACAAAGATAGATTATAGTCTGGAATAGCACATAGGTTATTTATCCCGGGAAAATACAAGGATTCGTAATCCACGCGGGCAAAGCCGCGGGCGGAAGCTAGTTAACACATAATTAACTTACCGGTGGCGCTTCGCTGTCCACGTCAACGCCCTCGCCGCCTCCACCGCGGTCATTGACGATGTCCTGTGAACAAATATGGACTATTATACTTATAACATATGATTGTTTTGCTAATACGGTTCGAGCTTTTGAGATAAACAACGTCTAAATGATGTTCGATTGTTCGTGGGTAGAACGTCGATTGTTTAGTTTCTTTCAACGAAGCAATTCATGTTGAAATATTAGCCATCGGCTGAGAACACACTACTGAACGAAGTTAAGAAGTCTTTATCGTTATTTCGCACCAAGAAAACCTGAATACAGCTAAACTAATAAACGCGAACAGGCACAATTCTAGTGTTAGAAAGATATATCGTCTGCTTACAGCTAAAAAGCAATAAGTACCTTTTGACTCTAAATGCATTTATTGCTTTATGGCCGTAAGCAGACGATAGGTAGTGATAGTGATATTGTATACGTGTATGCGTGTTGTGTATTTTTTACCTATTGACAACGATAAGATCAACAATTTGGCGGTCTGCTTACGGCTAAAAACGTACGTACTTATTGCTTTTTAGGTGTAAGCAGACGATATTGTTATTGCTTTTGATAAAATGATCTACTTTCCTAACGTTATGGCATGCACGTGCGTTGCAGTACGTGCATTTCGTATAATATGATCATAAAGAACCATTTCTAAAGGTGTTTTACTTGAGTTTCAAGCGACGCGTCGTATGAAGACAGCTCCAAACTATTACTTAAAATACAACCGGCCAACCAAAACAGTTCGGCTGCGCATCGAATGGCGGCAAGTTCACGCCCCTTTTGACGCGTCGCCTATACGTGACCACAAAAACGCGCGGCTCAAAGCCGCATGACCACGGTCTTAATATCTATTTCTGGTTGTAAACATTCGAAGCAGTCCGTAAAGCTGGTCATGAACATACACTATCAATAAGCTCATACAATAACAATACGTTCTGTGAGTCATGCAACAAATAGGACGCTGCGCTGTATGCGCGTCACATTTTACTTAGAATGCAAACTATGATCGTTATTTATAACAGACGTGTATGTTATAACCGTTTCCCGCAGCGTATTAATATTAAGTACGGTGACAGACTAGCTGTCGAACTAGCCAGCCTCTCTTCCATGCACGGTCTGGGTTAGACCCGGCCTGCACGGTCACGAGAGACCGATTTAGAAGAAGAATGTACATAAACACTTCACTTCATGTATGTAGTATGGTGAGAGACATATTAACTGAAGGCAGCATACAAAAGGGGGAGCAAAATGTTGGTAAAGTATCGCGCGTCATGTGCTTTTCAATTTACTGAAGGATTGTTTTTATTTTTTGACAAAATTGCTACACCTCTTCATGATTCGTAATGACTTATTGGAAATAGCGTTGATATGTGTATATGTGTAGCAAGTGGTCACATACGCTACTATAATAGTACAAACTATTCGTACGTCCATATCGACGTGTCCGACGCCGGTGGAGCGTCGCTTGGGCCTGCGTCTGCGCTGTATCACGTTGAGCGCGGCTTGCGTACTTGCTGGCGAGGCGTTGCTTGATGATTTGCTTTCCGTACTGCTTTCGCGTTCTTTTTCTTCCTCACCAGCGGGTTCTGGGTCAAACAAACAGAATTAAATTGTAGCCACTCGATAATCATCCAGATTCCGTCAAAAGTACGTGGTGCTATCAACCAACTAGGCTCTGACAACCAACGCATGTCAATTAACATTAACATTGAAAGTCCAAATATCGCAGGCTGGTAATGACACCAGCATCACCGGTGTAAGAAACTGGCTCTACGGCCACGTAGGTAGCCAGATGTCAGTACGAGCGTGACTTTTGAGCAAAAAGGCATGTCTACTACTGTTGCTATTGCCCTAAGGGGTTTGCAGTATGTATGTGCATCTTACCTGTCCTATTCTCTTCTTTAGCTGTCGAGGCGGTGGTATTCGCGTTAGAGCCAGTGGGCGGACGGCGGTACGGCAGCGTCACTGTTGCTTCAGCTGCCGTTGTGGCTGGCCGGGGCGACGACCGTCCAGCGTCTTCTAGCTCAAACTGTTAACATGAAATATCAAGTTAATTAACGAAGAGGAATCCTTTAAGTCTTTGAATTGAGGTTAGGGGCAGTTGTTCCCACCAGGAGCATTGCATGCGCTAACAGAAGTGCATTATTATGCGCGGATGTGTTGTGTCTATAACATTTTTTAAGTCAGGAATTTGAGTTTTAGTTTTACTCTTGTCATTACTTTTAATACCCTTGCATGTTTAAGATGGAAGAACTTCGTTTGTTGTGCGGAATTATTAAGCTTCCTGGTGTGAACAAACCAGATGACACCATTATTTTCCAAAAGTGTCCTTTAAGTTTAACGATATGCATGCATCTCGTCCCTGTTTGGGAACTTGAACACCGTGCGTGAAGCAGACATACAGACACATAAGCCTCCTCGAGTGGTGCATTGAGATAACAGCCACCTTAAAATGTTATTACAAGTAATTTAGATAATTTTGACACAGTCGTCCTTAATACCTATAAAATAAAATAAACACAAATTGTCTTAGAAATGCTAATCTACCACAATATTACCCAATTAACTATTAGAAAAGTCTTCTACTTAGTACATACAAGCTTAGTGCATCTAAATCTACACATATTTTTGTATCATAAAGAACCGATTTTTCAATGCCCAGATAATACAAAATTGGAACAGTTTTTGTATGGACTTATCAGAGGAATAACTTATTCAGTTATAGAATAAGTTTATCCAGTTATTAAAAAATCAGCCCTTATCTATATTTATAAAGCATGCAATAGCCATATTGATAATCAAATACCTAACACCTTACCCTTATTCATAAAAAATATATAAAGCTTCCAATAGTTAAATTGTGTTTTGTTTTGTTCTTGCTGATGCGCGGGAACAAGAAACAACACTTTTTAAATATGATATTATTATTTTTTGGGAAGTTTTGCCGTTTTCTAATACAGGGATCGAGTATTCCTAAAAGTAAGATTAAGTCTAAAGTACGTGTATACGTTATATAACTTAGAAATCTACCCAAAAGCGATATATTTGTCAATTTGGCATAATGAAAGTAATTCGATGGCTTATATATGTTTAAACTAGTTTCATTTGATAAATCTTTCATTAACGGGCTACGTACTGTTAATGAGCGATTAAAAGTGCGATAAAAATATCTTACTTTCACGTTGAAGCAGAAAGGGTTCTAACAATTTTCATTGCGTACCAGGAGAGCATACATGCAAACATACAGCCATGAAACAAGAGATAGGACGTGACAGAAGACAAAACTACATATATAATTATATACTTATACAGATACCTACTAAACTTCCTACGTTTGCTAGCGTTGCATGTGTGCGTGTGGGCAAACCGACGTAGGAAGTCAAGTTTATGTACAACATAAGTATAATCTGTGCAGGAAGATTCACACATGGCATGCTGAGAATGTGGTGCACGGAATAACTGACAAAACGTCTGATAGTATGCAAATAATTCTGATGTTGGGATCAATGAGACTTAAATTATGGACTTAAATAATGACAACGATATTTATGATCTTATTTTATCAGTTTAGCTTTACCCCACCATAGATGTTTGTCGCTATGCTATATGCGAAACGAAAAAGGATAAAAACAAATCTTTGTATTTCACGTGTTTATTTTTTATTAAGTTGGTGCAGGCATATGAACCAGATGAGTTTAGATTTAACGTTTTATTAAACTAATCGGCTGGCAGAATTTATTTTTGTGTTAAGAGAGCTATTTTTAACATAACCATTCTTTTTTTGTATTCTGGTTGTTCCCTCTCAATTAAACATAACTTAAACTACCTATATGAATTTAAAAATATTAAGTCTAGTCCCAAAATCAGAATTTGAATACCGATTTGCGAAAGAGAATTTATTACACACCATGCGCGTCCCGTCAAGCGATTGAGTCGAACGAGATTGTCGATCCAGGAATTGTAAATGGTCTACGATGTAAACTAAAATTTATCAATGTTATGGTGGTTCTAATAGGCAATTTTAGTGTTCGTGCATCGGAATTTTTTTGGGATATGCTATGAATGTCAAGGAAAATGTCAACATAGTCATTCGAAACACTGGTTACTGATATTCATAATGTGTTCTAGTGCTTCTCGAGAAGAGAGTCGGGAATGGGAATCGGTCATCGAATTAAATTTAATGTTACAAATACAGTATTGTATGCATATAACGGGGAAACTGAACTCTAAATTTCACTTAACTTAGCATCACAATTTAATTCAGACAATTTGACGACATTACATTTTTGGTGATGTTGACATGAAAAATGTTCGATACAATGCAATTCAGCGGAAAAATTACGTTAGAATTGAATTAGCTCGATCGACAATCTCAATCGCTCATCGCTGTGCTATAGCCACCTTATTAGTGGGGTCGAGCCTGAGCCTCCACGAGGGGCGGCGCTCGCTGTTGGCGGCTATGGTTGCCGTCGCCGTCGCCGACGCGCAAGCCAGCGCTAGCGACACCGCCACGTCGCCGCCCGGAACTGACCCGCGCGCCTATACATACCCCACTTGTGAACATTCTAGGATTCAGTCAACCAACTCGTTTCCAATTTGAAAATTTTGAATGTAAATTTACATAATAAAAATCGGACTACTCGCATTATTTGACATAGGTACCTTTAAAAATATGGTGTCTGTAATTTTGAAAATAGAAATATAATTATTTTTTTGCTCTATATTACAGGATTATTTTTTCGTACAAATAATAAATGACGAAAATATAAGAGATAGATGAACGTCATGATAATGTAACGAGGGGCCAAATAATCACGATGAGACATGGAAATAAAACTAATGTAAACATTGGACCGATGTGTCTGATTGATGTAAAAGTGAAAAAACTCAAAACATACAAACTCAACGTATGTACAAGTATTGTAGGACCAGTGCAATTTTATGTTCTAAGTCTCTGGTTCAGGCAAATTATTTGTGGACTCAATAATGCTATTATTAACTTAATAAAAGCATATAAAAGCAAATTCTCCGACGGACATCGTTTGAAGTAATATAAAGAATATAAATTGTGATTAACTTGTTCTCCAAATCATCCGGGCAACAATAATATAACTAATTATCTTGTTAATCCAATATCCAAAAGTTAATAGCACTAATCCCTTTTACTGATTAGTCACTTTTGTAAGTAAAGTTTTTGATACAAGAATTAATTTTATTAATTCCCTACAACCTCTCAACCCTCTACTACCGAATATGGTCTAAGAAACTTGAAAATCTGGAAAGTATGAGATTACTCTCATCTCATAGTTTGCAGATTTTATATATATTTTAGATTTTAATGTATATATACAGAATAAGCATAATTGTAATACTAATAACAGCATGTTTATAGGTTGGGTTATTTCTACAATTATGTTCTACGTACCGAGCCGTTGTCCTGTGTCACTGTAGCTGCTGCGGGTTCCTCTTTCTTCTGGCTGCCGGGGGAGGGGTTTTCTGTGGTGCCATTACCGGCTTTCTTCTTAACGAGTTGTTCGGCGGACTTAATCTCGTCAAGTGTGACGCCTTGGGTGGAGCGTCGTGTTTCGCGCACGCGCTTTGCATGAGCTTTCCTCTGAGTTTCACTCTCCTCATCGCGAACCGGGGGTACAAACGACCTGGGGTAGCATTCTCATGTTATTTTTTTATTTATTAAATTGATTGTATTAAACAAACAAGCGTAATGTAAAATAATGATTGCTAAATCACAAGTTAAAGACTCTAATAGACATGCAACACGTCTCAATTATCTTGAAACTCCATCATGCTTCGTATTTAAATCAATAAAACGCAAATTAAATCGTCCGAGCACAAAACAAGCGCAAATGATAACTAACACACACAAAAACCGTATATACTTGAACACGAGATCTGTTTTACATTAAAGCTTTGTTATCTGATTTCCATTATAACATCGAGCTAGATTATATAACAACTACTTAATTGCTGATTGATTTATACTACATTTTAGTATCAAGTTTGTTGATCAATATAGACTGGCAATATTTTTATGATTCAATCAATAAAATGTTATAATCCCCAAGGGCGAACATTATGGATGCAGCTTCATAAATCCCTTTTTAAATTAAATAGGACTTCATTATCATACAGTAAAGTCACAATTCTCGTGTCCAAGTAATCTATATAACATCACGGTTACTTGAAGAAGTTCTTGAAAATGTTCCCGGGCGACAATTTGGTGGGAGTCGCCGAACTGGGTGTCGAATTGCTACTGTTCGACTCTACGCTCTCCGAGGAACTGTTCACATAATACAATACTATATATTTTGTACCGCCATTTGCAACAGGACTGCCATATATTGAGTATATATTTAATATTTTTCGTGATTCTTGTAATTTATTACATGACGGCCAACATATATTTTAAGATACGTTTCTAGGCTTACTTCTAGGACAAATACGATTTACGTAATATACAGATACTATCTACTTAACAAAATACTTTAAATATAAATACTTGACATTGCTTGTATTTCAGACATATATTAACTACTAAATAACAGTACAATGGTGCGGATAGATATAGTTGTTAAAGTGAATGAGTAAGACCATTTTTTTTTAAATATCATTCATTTGTGTGGTTTTGTTGATATTGATTGGAAGAGACTTTATTAACCAATGAACTTCACAGCCCCTGTTCAACGAAGATACAGTGGGCATAATACAAAGTTTCTTGTAAACAAAATATAAACCATACATTTTATGACTTGGAAACCTACTTTATATCGTGTGCAAGAAGGATCAAATTTCCTTAGTAACATTTGTGGAGTTACCGAACACAGTAAGTAAAGTACTCGCTTAAACAATAAGTTACCTTCTGACTGTCGTCGTAGTAGTCGTGTTAGTCGGACTGGCGCTCGGCGTAGTAGTTGTAGGTCCGCTCCACGTGTTTACCTCTCGTTCCCGTCTCTCCGTTGGGTTTGTTCTAAGTAAACATACGACAAAAGTCAGAATATTGAAGTAATACTGTAAAATATATTATCAAGTCAATATTTGGTGTGTGCTTGTGTACGATTATAATTTCTTACAAATAGCGTCTGATTATTAAAAAGAGTAACGGTGCTCTATCTTTTTCTTAATAAAAGACGACAGAAGTGGAGTTTCCCCTCGAGCCCTTAGATCTTTTATCAGTTGATATTTAATAAGGGCGGACTTGTAAGTTAAATTAGGGATACTCTTTGTTCGAAGTAAACACAAGCGTATTGAAAGGGATAGATAATTAATTGTAATATTTAATTTAAAACTTTAAATGTTCAAACATTGGAGTAATGCTTTTAAAAAAATTGTGAGTGTTGTGTATGTAATATAAACGTAGGATATATACATATTAATCATATTATATAAATAGTAACATATACACATATAGGCAAAGAAATAATAAGCATGTGACATAGCGAGACATACATAAAAGTTATTTTTGGCGAATATCAATTAACATGAATGGGTGACGATAATTGCGGTTTGTTCTTGTTTCTAAAATTCGTAATTCAATAAGTACGAATACAAAAACTTTTAAAATAATTGTATTTGAATAAATTGAAACTGTATAAGAATAAGTATGTCGAACATGGGTTCATGTAAAGCTGTATGATACTACGCGTCATGTAGTGAGTTTCAAAACGAACCGCAACCATCGCTAGCTAAGATTGAACGAGCACCTTGTTTGTACATCGTCGTTAGTACTCTCTGTCGCATTGTTAGTGTGCTCTTGAGTCTTTTTCCTCTCCACTGCTGGCTGCGGCGGCGGTATTGAAGGACAGGACGACGCCTTTATGCGTGCAGTCACGTCTCGATACCGTTGGTAGAAGCTACAATGCACACAAGCATGCGACATGTACGTAGCGTATGCGATGTTAAATGTTAAAGAGAATTGAAGTTGAAATAAGAGCTTGGCTGAACACTGCCAAGCGTTGGCTGAGGTTCATATGAATGGTGACGAAACTGTACGGTGAATACGACTTGAGTAACTAATATCTATCCTTAGTAGAGAAAAACAAGGATAGGTTGTTGGGGTTCTATTGACCAATAGCCAGCACTGGGCGAATACAATAATAATGATACTGTTAAAATTCTTGTCATTTCAGCATACATTTTCGGTAAAGAACTTAAATATTCTACAAGAAAGCTAACTATAGTTTCTTTTGTTTTTAATTTGTAATGAATATTATATCTTTTCGTCCGTTAGCACATCGTTAAACGTTATGTTTATATTGTTTTTCAATGGTTTAGAGCAAGCAACACGCAGTGACGTCAAAAAAATATATTACAAGATGATAAAGGAGTCATACAGTCATACAATTCTATATGATATTTCATAAAATAATATTTGAATATTTTAGTCAAATTGATTTGATTTTTATTTACATAGATAAGACATCACATAAGCTGTAACTTGATAAGACAGCACAATATTTTGATGCCACAATAATTATTATGCAGAGACGTTTCCATATCTCTACGGGTTGTGATAAATTAATCAACTCTGCCTATTACCATCCACAGGATAATTGTAGATAATGTTAAAAAGACATTTCACATAATGTTAAACGCCAATATGTATGCCAGCACTAAACACAGACTATTGTTCATTAATGACTTTTTAAAGCATTAAATTAACATTTCTAAAGAATTGTGAGCAAGAATTGTGAAAATGGGTAAAATATTTTGTACAGCAAAAAGTATAAAGTGCAAAACTATTATGACAAACACTGAAGTGTCTAAAATTATTACTAAATGTCTACACTAGTGGGACAACATAAGACAAATTTAAGAGAATATTGTATTACATTACATTAGGTAGATTTATTAATTTAAAAAATTTCGCGTTATACACAGGCTGTTACCTAAATCGTGTACTTCCTTTTAATTCGTTCGTGGCGGTCAGGCACATGAAACAGGATAGCTTTTGCTTAAATATGCGTTTTTATTTTCATTATTTTTTATTCTTATCAAATAATGTGGTTGCGATATGCGTGGCGCATTGTGTGACTGGAGATTTTTTTTACTGCAATATTTCAATTTTCAATCAATGATTTTTATTTAAACTGGGTCTTTACATGCGCTTTTAAAACGTGATTCAAGTTGAACGGTTCTAAAAGTGGGTGGATCACATGAACAAGAGACAGACAAAAAAAAGACCATGGATACTCTTCATAGGTCTGATAACTTCCTAAAAGGAATTGCAAGATTTAGAAAGTAACCTGTATAGTACAGTATACTGTTATTCATGGCAGCCGCAAGACGACCAGCGCTGGACATAGAGCTTTCTCATTAATTTCTATAACAAACTGTTTCGCGCCGCTTGCATCCAACGGCTCCCCGCGACCCTCGTCAGATCGTCTGTCCATCTAGTCAAAAGTGTTTAAAGATATCATAACAAGCAATACTTCCAACTCACAATTCTCGAAGAATGTTGACATTTTAATTGATTTTTAGTTTTCATGCCAATGTTTATCGACATACAATTAATTTTGTATATACAGCAATACTTTGGTATTGCACGAACGTTCCGTTTCTGAAGACGCTCAATAAAAATAAAGCCTGGCTTCGTGCCATTTGCGATAACCTAGTATTTCGTTTACAATTATTTTAAATAGAATATATAATTAGTTAAGTCTTTACTCCTAAAATTTTGAATTTTATCTTCGTGATTTCAGGACCATTAACTTGTATACTTTGCCGAGTGCTTTTCAGCTTATTTAGGAAAGGCATACAGGGAGTCACCTTTATGTTTGCTAAGACCTCTTAACAAACTTTCTTCCCTTGTAATAGTATTACAGATGAAACATAGACATTAAAGTCGTTTAGACCCATTGTATTGTAGTGGCGTTTACACCGCTATTATTATAGTATACAATATGTCTATTAACGGTTTGCAATTTAAAGAACGCCTTCGTAAAACATCGTGCTCTACTAAAGTATTAGGCAGGGTGTACTGCGTCGCATCGAATCGGTACCTCTTATCGTTTTCAAAGCTGTGTGTCCTCCTCAGAATGGTGTCGTTGTCAACTGCGTTGTTAGCAGTCTTGTTGTTGTCCCCTGAAAATTTACAAGTGGATAATGATTGAGGAATAACATTTTTCTTATATCTCTGATATTGTAGACTTCCGCCTAGGACATTATTCATTATGGTGAAGTCAACTATGTGAATATTGTTCTCATTTTATATTAGGTTCCCTACCATGCCTAACCCAAAAATCTGGGCTATTTATTGGACCCTAATGTACTGAAATTTTGAGAGTATTAGAGGGTAAAAAAAATGGTATAATATTGTACAGACAAACAAGTTCCTCCCCCGCCGGCGAAGACATTTATCAATGTCACCGTAACCCACCGTGGGTGGGTTTAATTCTAACATAAAACGGGCGTAACAGCACTCCACTAGTCCGAATCCCTGAATACTCACTAGGCGTATCTGGTTGCCTATTACGGAATGACGCAGATCTGCGCCACGAGGGCGCGTCTTCCGGCGAGGACTCGATTTCGGTGGTCTCAGGTGAAGGTGGCCGGCCTCGCGGTGGCTTCCCTTCCGTCTTTATAATCTCCGGGGACGCCGGCGGCTTGTCTGTCGTGAATGATGATGGATGAGTGATCGGTTTGAACAACATTTCAAATAAAATAAACTCGATAATTAGTCAATTACAATATTTTTTGCTGATCTTTTTTTAAGTACAATAAGGTAATTCGTTAATCAAAATACATGTTGTCCAAACCAGAACGTTTTATGAACTTCAATGCGACCTCGGCCAGTCCATCAGGCAGAGTGATAGTTAGCACAATAAACACTCATAGGAACCATTAAGGACGGTGATGATATCAAAGTAACGGGGTTATTTCGTGAATTAATTTAGTGCCAGCGTCCTAATTATGTAGGAATGTTACACTGTGAGCTCTGCAATTAAACTACAGTCCCGACATCTAAAAGTTTGACCAGCGGGCCTAATACTTTGAGCAATTCATCTTTGAATCTCCATAAACTGTCAGAAGAATCGCTGTATATGAACCTCACGTTAATAATCGAGTGGTAATTTTATGATCCGTAATGTATCATAACATACTATATACAATTTGTATGAATAAGCCTTTTTAGATCCGCAGTTGTCATCTTTAGTTTTGAACGATTTTTTTTTTTTAGCGATATCACCTTTCTAACCTGAGTATTTAAGCAACGTGCGTGTTTACCGACAGTAATTATCATACTGCAGCTACATTTAGACACAAAGAGCGACTGCATGGTTATCTACCACCACAAGCAAGCACATGAATATAGAGAGCAAACCATTGATTCTTACCATTCACAACTTTGTCTGGCTGCGGTGTAATCTCGATGTCGACTCGCTTAGCGTCATGTTGCGGCGGACTGCGCTTCCGCTTATTGTTGTTGTTGTTCAATCGACGCTGCACATTCATCGCCTCTGCTAGCCACGTCGACATACCAGGGTCAACTAAGTCCATGCATGTTTGGCCCTAAAAGAAAATTGTGTTTACAAAGAAATGTTGTAAAATAACGTTCAAGATTTTAATGAGTAAAGAGGTAATTTGAGAATGTGTACGTTTCAAATGAAATTAGGTTGGGAAAGTACACTCATAATCAGAATGAAGAGACTAAATAATAATGTAGAGGTGTCTATTTTCCGGTCACCATTGTTTAACGTTGATAATACGAGTATGTGATTACTCAGTGCCATTAGACACCGATTATTGAACAAAATGTTTATAGTCATACTAGCTCGCCGATTGAATTCAACATAATAACCGATATAGGTTTCGGAAAAAATGTTTGTTTATCACTTTAGCCACATTGGTGATTTGGCTGTATTTATCGATAATTCTCATAGGTAAGCACGAACCCATTGGTCAGATTTATTAGTAATCAAGGTATGCTATATATGACCAACAATAAGAAGACTTGTGACATCTACCACTCGGCACTAGGCCCAACATTGGGAATATCGACAGCTTGTTGATGCCCATGCTTGGCATTACGCCGTATCTCAGTAATGGGATTACTTAATCAAAATAATCTACACTTACTGAGTAATTCTTGATGTGTGGGTCAGCTCCATACTTGAGGAGCAAAGCGGCTGCTTCCTTTTGTCCCCATAGCGCAGCCGCGTGGATTGGCGTCCATCCTTCGAAGTCCACACAATCAGGGTCTGCGTTGCACTCTTCTAATAGGGTTTTAGCCACCTGAAAGTATATAGAAATGATTGAAGGTCAGATCAGTTCACACCATTTCCAAAAACGAGTGAATCGCGATGATCATGCTATATTAACTCGTTTATCGGCAATTAATATAGTTAAACATTCGTGTATCTCAAGCAGTAGCGATCTTACAACCTAAAGGCATAAACAGATGAAGACATCAGTTGAACGTGTGTTGGTAAAGCGTTCTCCCTGGTTAAATGGAGATAGATTGGTCCTACATAAACCGACATCTCGCTCTCTCTCATTCTCATAGTAAAAAGATAAGACAGTATTATTTGATACTAACATCGATGTATCCCTTAGCTGCCGCGACATGAAGCGGAGTCCCTCCGTTCATGTCCCTTACTTCTACATAACCGTTAGCCGCCCAGTTGCGAGCGTCGCTCAACAGCGTGTCGACCTCCGCGTTACGGGATTTCTCGCAGTCCACTCCTGACAAACAAAAGATTATATAATTACTTATTAAATATTACATTACCCACTATTCGTATCATACATTGCATCTGTGCCTATAAAGCTACTCAGCATTATACTGTGCGGCGTGCAACGCTGCACACAGCGCTGGTTCTCAGCAGGGGCCTCAAGTTACTGACGCACGTCACAGCGGGCACAAGTTCTTTAAAGAATCTACATTTTTCACCTAGTTAGGCGCGTTTAATGTTTTTTTTTTTGCATAAATTATAAGGTATTTAGAACTTAGATGTAGCTCGAACTGCCGCTCTGACTAAACTGAGACTGGGCAGGACATAATCGTCGCATGCGAAATGAACTGTAAGCCACACAGAACTGGCACCCAGAGGCTGCAAGGGCTCGCGGCAGGTCACATTCTACCTCGACCTACCTAGCAATCATAACTCTTGGCCACCTTTACTGACCTTTCTCATCGATGATTTTCTGCAGCATGTCAGCCATAGCATCGCTTTCGGCGATGTCCACTGGCAGCTCTCCGTCATAGTTGACAGCAGCAACGTCCGCGCCGTTCTCCAAGAGGTACCTGAAAATTAATACATCTGCAGTCAGCAGTCGTAACAAACGAAATCATAACACGAGCACTTTTGGGACTCGATTTTGGGTGGGCACCAGATGGCAATTCAGTACTCAAGCCTAATGCAGATTGGATATCACGAGTAGATACTCGAATTTGTAAAATATTAATGAATAGCGATAGATTTTCAATTCAGACTCAATGTTCAATGGTCTAGGTTTCAAGGGACTTAGCCAACAGATTCGTATTATCTTTGTTATTCGCTTATAACTACAAGAGAATGCTTGTAATATATATCCTTAGTCTCTATTTATAATATATAGGGGAGACCTATAGTTCACTGGCCAACACGGCTAGAGCAGCACAACAAGGTAATGTTTAGTGAATTAAAAATAACAAAATAGTATAAGTTTGTAGGGAATATTAACAGGAAAACTAAACAAAACATAATTCTAACATCGACTTTTACAATTCTTCAAATGTTTTATTTGTCTATGACCTATTTGAGGTGAACACAATTACATTATTTTCGTCTACATACGATATAGAGTTATCAACTTCCATATATTATATAATGTTAGCAAGTTTCTAGTAAAGAAGAACTGTCTCCCTTTACTCCTACTTTAAATAAAGAATTCATCGAATGCTCCTTTCAGCGAATTCAACTTAATCGGCTCCTATCTAACTTTGGCAACATTTGTAAAACCAGATTTAAGCAGTATGATAGATGCTGGAATATCGAGTGAAATTCGTCACAGGATACAGGAAAATGTTTTTTAACCCATAACTACTCATAAGACGACACCAAATAACCATAATAAGCGAATAACTCCAACACAATAAACATCAGTATATTATCATTCTTAGCTAAATACAATGAATAGTGTCGTTCACAGAAAACCCGGGTTAGTACCTATTGGGTCAGTGTGACTCAACCTTTGTTTTCAGTCTCCTATCGTTTGTCGCACGCTGCGTCAATGTTGCGTTATTCATCATGTTATGGCACAAATAAGTAATTATTGATTGAGAGGAAACTATTGGGGGAGAATACCTGAACTTGCGGTTATTGAGATTTATAATTTTTTCTAATAAATAGTTTACAAGTTTGTTACGGGTCATTTACTTTAAGGGTCAGTATGTCTTCCAAAGAGGAAGTGACCTTTGTGTCCAAACGTAAGGCAATTAATTGGGATATTCCTATTATTAAATTCGTTTTAATATTGCTGCACAACTGCATTTCCGCTATCTCCTCTATGAATAACTGGAAGCATAATTTTTGTTTACCTAGCTATGCTGAGAAAGCCGCACGATGCTGTGGCGTGCAGAGGGGTCCAACCCTCGTTGTCTCCACGGTTCACGTCGGCGCCATGCGTCACAAGGAACTCCACCATATCCAGGTTGTCGTCTATGCATGCCTGAAAAGAAACACATGGAAATGTGTTTAAAGAGGTTTCGTTTGTTTAGCTTTAAAAGTACTGTAAGTCGATGTTTCTGTAATGATTACACTGGCAATACTACAACCTAGCCATTCTGTTCGTATACATGTCAATATACGTTTATTTATCAGTGGATGTTGAAGTGTGGTCAACAGTTTAGCACTGGCTATAAAGCCACTTTCATACATACTCATTTAGTTGAGTTTGCCGATCAGTAACGGCGGACAAACTCGATCAAATATTTATCTTCAAATTGTAAAACTATTTACTGCAATAATGAAACTAAAATAATTTTGCTGAAATAAATAAACCAAATATATGCAGACACGAAATGTAGAAAGTCTCTACTGAAACTGCATACTGTTATATATTGTTTTCGTAGTTTTCAATTATAGATCAGACGTCGGAGTTACTTATTACGAGCGTGTAGAAATAAGATCGACTTCTATTCACGCGGAAGATTTTGGTTTCATTTAAAGACCCCAAGAATCATAATTATAATCACCTAGTTTAAGAAAATAGTAGCTGTGTCAACGCAAATCGTAATAATCTTTACCATCATAAAACTCTCATCATCATCAAAGTGCACTGGACAGTGTAGCAATTTCGATCTATCTCTATCTAAATCTAAAGCTTAATCTTTTAATAATAATATAACTCTAGAGACCACTTCTGGACTTGTGGTGTACCTACACTATTATCAATATAGAAAACGAAATAACAATTTTTAGAAACGTTAAATCTAATCACTAAAAACAATTCATAGCGTGGCTTAGAGGTCTGAGTGACATCGTAAATATATTTCATCACGGTATCGCTTTTAGGAACGGGGCAGTGCAACATATTTTGAGAATGTGTATATGGGTAAAATTTACCGATTTGGATGGTATTGGCTATTTTACCTTTTCAAGTAAAGGTGAGGTGAAAAATGCAACATACATTTGTGTACCTAATGTGATGCTTTTTAAATGAGACAATTAAATAAATTTAAGTCGGGTTCAAAAACATTACTATGTACAAAAGTACTGAAATGAAATTAAATAAAATGAAATTATTTATTTTGCAATTAGGATTTTTCAACCGTTTTACACATCTTTTTTAATTAGATGGCGTCAGCATTTCCTATGACTTTCCCTGAAAAGAAACGCCAAAACAGACTGCACAACAAGTAAAGGAGAAAGTAGAGGTAGAGTCGTATCAAGAGGTCAAAACGAAGACAGAAAACCGAGAGCAGCGGCGATTCTTTCCGACAAGAGCTAAGCTCTTAATGAAAGAAGAAGAAAAAGTACCGAAGGGGAACTAAACGATAACTTTTCAACCTAAGGAACGGCTATGTCTACAATAATAGTATCAAGCCACATAACTTAGCAGGAAATAGGACCTTGGTTTACTGTCACTTATCAAGTTAGACCCTGGCCCAAACACAAAACCTTTTTGAAAACATTTTATTTTCCAAAAAGAAAACTCGAACAGGCGAACTCCATGCAGTCCGTCTGCATGGAGTTCGCCTGTTCGAGTTTTCTTGTCGCGGGCACAACTAGTAAAAACAACGTGGGAGAAAGTACGCGCAGCAGTAAATACTTACACTAGATCTTAATATCATACATGAATCGTACAAATATCGAAGTACACAAAGGTGCAAGCTCGAGATGTCGTGTCACACATATAAAAGCAACGATAGCTACATCGTACAGTTTACTGTTGCAAAGCCATGGTCGAATACCATGAAACGGTTCCCTTAATCGTCTCTAGCACATTTTACGGTACAACGAGCCCCCTTTGGGAAGCAGATAATTAAGAATACAATGAAACACAGTTCAATTTGTAGACAGCCAATTTCCAAAATTCCTAAACATTTCAATTTATACTTCGCAAACATAACCTTGCAGGTCGTAGGTGCAACAAAAATCATTAACATTGGCGGGAAGTAATTTACTTGATGAATAAACAATGAGACGCTGAGCACAATACAGTTGGAGCCATTTCAATGTATTTGCATGAATGTTAAACAGTAATAGAGGCATGCATATATTTGTGGTAATTGAAATCATATCGGATACGGAACGAGTTCAGATTTCACGATCGTTGAATAGAATATTATATGAACCAACCAACGTATCATGTACTTCGATGACGAGTACGGGATTCATGTTGCACATGCGTACTAATAATATTACACCTTTCAGATAGTAATCACCGAATAGCCTACCAAGACAATTTCACCAGTAAATGAAAACGACTCAATGAAGAAAACAAAGACAGATTCCATAGATTTAACTTCATAATAATGCTTATCTGCAGTTTTTCCTCACGATTTAACCTTACAAATGAATAGTCTACAATATGATTAGATATGCTAAGGTTTATAGGCAACGGATGTTATTTTTTTAAAAGGCTATTAGTAACGCCTCCAACATATATCATTGTCATACATCAAACAGATACAATTCGCCTATCGTATAAGGTATTATTCCGCCTATGAATGCAATAATGGAACTATCGCAAGGCAATATTCGCTAGTTAAGCTGGGATTTACATAATAACAGTGGCACTAGCTGCTCAGTTAGAATTAGTACTTAAGCACTATTCGAAAACACACAAGATATTGTGGTATACACAAACTGAAAAGATTGGTAACTTAGTGAAGGAAGGTGACTAGCACATTGCGGTCAATACGATCATACACATTAACCCCTCCTACTTTTTACTAGCTGAAATACGGTCTATGTTTCTTTTACTCCATCAGCGTGGAAGAATAATAGCGTAGCTATGAACAATAAATAACAAGTTATGTTAGCAGTAAGTGAAGCTGTATGTGCATCAGTTCGGAACCAGTGCAGGGTCAGTGCCGCGGTCGCTGGCGCGTGCAATGCAGTACCAGCTCGCTGCCTACATAGAACTGCCTGACCAACAAATTATAGCTTTAGGGTCGACTTATTACGACGAAGGGTTCATGACTAGAAGACAGATCAACAAATACTCAGTTCAAAACGCAAGTTAACAACGCCAACTTTAGCAGTTATCTATTGCCAATAACCAGTTTCTGTAGCCATCAATGGGCCTTATCTTAACCCTCTAGTTGGACGCAGGTGTGGCTCACATTTCTCCTAGTTTATAAGACAGACTGTGGTCATAAGTAAGACAGAGTGTAGGGATATGGGTCAAAGTAATAATACCACATTTTAATATGTACATAGATAAAGTATATATAACACAATCGCACATCCAAGCATTATTTTTTACGTACAAAAGAACCATGGTTTACTATTTGACATTAATAACTCATAAAATAAGACGGTTCTTGGCAAACCACCGGAAGTTATTAGCACAAGGGGACTGGCATAACAACTGCCAGATATCAAGAATTTGCGTTCAGAATAATAAAAATAGTAGACCTATGTTCAAGAATGTATTGGCACATTACAGAGTAAGGACAGAAGATGATTAAACATTTTAAAGAGTCGCACAGCCAAAATATCTCTTGCTATTTTTTTTTCTTTATTGTAATCTGTATTGTTTGAAGATATTCCCAGTGCCTACCTACTAAGTTGCAGTCCAAGATTGCAATTGTAAATAAATAATGACACTTGACCATTGCCAATGAGCAGTACAACAAGCAATTTCCCCCAATTGACCCCTACAATTAACATTGATAACAAACAGCGGATACAAACTGCAACTTTTTTATTTCCTTCATCGATATTGCTTCGATGTATCAAGTATCACTTTGGTCACCCACACATAAAATCCGCGAATAATAACAATTGAAACACACGAATGGACATGAAATTTAATTACTATAAAAACTTTTCCTTTTTATTATACAATACAAATTACGATCGATCGCTTTCGCTAGCGCGGAGCATACACATGTATAAAAATTGCATTAGTGCGCGAACTTTATTATAAACATTTGCCTTGCAGAATAATAACAGCAAAGAAATTATTTGACATTCAACCTGAATCCCCTATACTTAAAACGCCCTTCATACAGTTTTAGCAGAGATTGCTAGTATAAAATAGACGATTTCGGGATATGAGATTGTTCTCATGGTACAGAGGTGAAACAGAATTGACAAAGGATATCGATGTGAGTATCGTATTATCTGGATTCTCCGGATGTGACCGATATTTGAGTTGTGGACGCGAACAGTACAATTAACTTTTCATTATGAATGAGCACTTTTGTATCGGTCCACAATGGAAAGGCTGATATGAAATATGCAACAATGAGAAAATATTTCTATAGAATACTAGTCTGTGGAATCACATTACTATTAGACGGACATGAATACAACAGATTGCATTATTTCCGTGCTAATACGGATGCCGTAACAAGAGTGTATGATATTTATATTGCCGGGATAATTCTAGCTATAATATGTTAGATTGCTGATTACAGGTTGAAACTGCCTCACGAGACGATATAGTATTTACTAATTTAGGGTGAAAACAAATCAATGCACTATTGGAGTACCATGCAAGATTGGCTGAGGCCACAAAAAGGCAGCTTAGATAGATCCGTTAGTATAACACAAATATAAATTATATATGTTTTTTTATAGAACAATATTAAACTTTGACACCTACTATTTACTTTGATACATAGTGAACAATAGAATCGACATTAAATAGAAGACACTGTATAGCATACATGTGTACGTTGTAATTTTAATTTTATCAGTCGTGTAAGCTGTTGGGTACCTGCATGGTATCATAAATAAAAAACCCAGTGATAGTCTTTTGAGGTCATAGACTTCTAACATATAAAAGCAGGTTTTCAATTGGTAGAAACTTCTACACAATATTGGTTCAAAATCAAATGATGATTTTTTAGTAAAACGGATCTCCTAACAAACGGTATAATGATTAATATGCTAATTTTGTTGTTTAAATCTAAAACCAGAAATACAACAATTAATTATGTATATTGAAGGACTCAAATATAAATTCGTTTCGTTGCTCGTGGATCTAAAGCAAATTATTACAAGAAAATAAATATTAATAACAATTTTTCGTAAAAGTATTTCATACGAGCTAATTATGCGCTCATTACTAATTTAGGGCAATCTCGTTGGCAGCTTAGTTTACGAGGAGTTTTGGGCAGTTGTTCTACATGCTATATTCGCTACAAAAGTTTGCAATCAGAACTGCCAAAACATTAATCGGATAACAAAAGTTTTGATGTCCTACTTTATCATTCAGATGACTAGAACACTGCACAGACGTAAGCATCATGACTAGATATACATATATACACTAATATAAAGTAATATATTTCAATTGGGGAGCATTTTATTATTCATTGAATGACATTCATGGCATAAATCAAAAGGTTATGCAAGCCAAAATAATGAATAGACTTGTATTTAATAATACTGACATCATCACAATGTGTTCCCCTGTCCTAGTGTGTTGTCTAAGTTTAATATATAAACATAGTCATCATTCATTGCATAAAAGGACCCATTAAATATGAATTAAAATATAAATAATATTTTTATATATAAAGAATATTTTTATATATAAAGAATATTTTTATATACAAAGAATATTTTTATATTAAAATATAATTAAGTGAAGGAATTTATACTTCTTTTGAGCAATAAATGTCTTAACCCGTAAGAATATATCGTTAAAATCTATCAACCGTCACCAGTTTGTAACAGGTCATAGTTTGATTTTACGTACAAAATGTACTCGAGATTAAATTCCTCTTTCGAGATAAGAGTAATAAACCAACATCATTAGGTATCGGGTAACTGACAGTACACAGACGGCAATAACTTCAATTACAGGCGAAGTCTTTGCCAAAAATTCGGCTCAGGTTCCACATTGGCAAAGTGACTTTAAGTTTACGAAAAAAATATTTCGTCGCGTGCGCAACCTCTGACGCAACATAAGTCCAATATTAACAGATTCCTGTCTAACGTGACCTCGAAATAAAATTTTTCTCGCCCAATTCTAAAATAACGCGGCGCTATACCATTCAATAATAATCGTCAAGAAAATTTGGGTCGGTCAATGACAGCTAAGGATTTTATAGCTATCTAAACTACTAGAATCTAGGAACTAGGACAATAATTGGGTCGGGCCTTTTTGCGGACCGCGCGTTTACGATTTCACAAAACGAGAACGCCACGATGGAAGAAGCACCGATTTAGTCTATATTCCAACTCAAACATTACAAAAGATAATCAAACTGGATGGTATACCGTCATCGTCAGACACACTGAAATGACTGAAATAACCCAAGAGACCATAATTAAATTTAATCCGTCAGTAAAATAAGCATTATGCTTTTGATGAAAATTTTGTTTTAGTCAAATTTTTCGTTTGCCCCGCGTTTTGTTCAGAATCGGTGGCAACGAGTCATCGACCCAATTTCCTGGACGATCTAACGAGATGACTATCGCACACTATAAATACCGAGCGTTATGTTAGATGGACGTATAGCCAAGACAAAACGCATCCGCGATCACACGCTGCCAAAATAATAACTCAAGGGCGAGATGGCAATAACAGATAGCAGAAGGTTTACAATTATAATAAATAAGTGACCGTTGTCATAGTGCCTTTCGAACATGATGATTTAAAATGATCCGATAGATTTCTAGTCTATACTAGCTTTTGCCCGCAACTTCGTACGCGTGAAATTTAGAATCTGATATTTTCCTGCGGGAAAATGGAGCCTATATTTTAAGTTAGACCTCTAGCAATACATCGGTGCAACCTGCATTCAATTCCATGCAGTAGTTTTTGCGTGATGCGTGTACAAACATATAGACAGACAGACAAAAATTCTAAAAGCTGTTGTTTAGACTTCCGTTGGTCTAATAAAGATCCCCCATATTAGTTTTTCTTCAATATCTAAAATGTACAGACATCGGCCTGTTATAATTTTTTTTTATGTATAGATTTTTCCTTCCTAACCTTCTTTAAATAGTTTATTGCAATGTGAAATGGTTCGACCTCACAATCATAAAGTGACGTGGAAAAAATTGCGGCGTATATATTGTACATTCGAACTGAAATTATCAATTTAATGTCGTCATGTGATCGGTAAACGATATAAAACGACCGTCAACGTCAAACTCATGTGAAATAATGTAATTGAAAGAAAAATCTGTGGTAGGCAAGGCAAGTAAACGTGCCAAATCTGTGTTCCGACCTAGCAGCAGACTCGCCCATTTCCACCTTGATAAAATCTTGTTAAAACACTGTGAACAGCAAACGGCATGGCAGATAATTATTATAAAAGTGACGCAATAGGTAATTGACACACTACACCAGCTACTCCATACATAAGGTGTAAGAGATCGGTGAATATTAATATACACAGACATGCCATAATACACCGACGATAATCTTTGCGCGTGGTCAGTTCAGACCAGACAGCTCCGTTACATGGTAGCTATTCTAATGCCTACACGGCTCGTAAAGTCCACTATTCAAAATGCTGAATCTCTTAAGCCGTGTTCTAACGAGGTGAGTCAGTCGTTCAACTTTTGGTAGATCAATAAAAAAGTAGTCTATCTACTTTTGCTGACAGCTTATTCTCATAATATCTATAGAATTCAAGTAGATGACCACCTACCAGCTGAACAAACGCCTACTATTTATTCATTTGTATGTTAAGTCCATCAGCTTTTTACTTTATCTTATTACTAATAAACCGAAGAACGCCCACATATCGTTTCAAATTGTAGTTAAATAGTTAACGAAATGCATTATACAAACGCCGCCTAAAGGTGCTAATAAACCTCAGTATTCTCTTGTAACTGAACAACAAACAATTTCGCATTTGCCGTTTTTTTAGTTATTTTAGGTGCAATGTAACATTAGCAAAAATACTCATTACAAGTAAATGCTCAGGTTTACCACTACCTTAATATGTAACATTTAGTTTTAAATATGTTCGTGATACCAAGATCATTGGCACACGCGTAATTAATCGACTCTACGTAGGTATCGGTACATCGCATTGTTGTAGTTTTCGTCATTGGCACGTCAGTAGTTTATATCTGATCTGAGGTAACTAACCGCACTTTATAAATAGGGCAGGCACACACGCCCGTCCAGATGCGGTACACACACGGAACATAAATAAAAAAATATATAGCAATCGATAAAATGATCAGTGCGGCTCGGACCGATGATGTAAACAGAGAGAATGCGTATAGGCATCGAAACGGATAGCAACCGATACTAGACATGGATGGATTAGAGGTATAGATTGTGCGTCAGTAACTTGGCGAATTTTGATTGATCTCTCCGACTTCTAAACGAAGAGAAGTTCAGAGCGATTCTCGATAATGATAGTAGAAGCAGACTACACAATAAACGTGTAAACAGGGTTAAAGACAATAGTGTTTAAATAACAGGCCTGCCAGTAGCAGTAATTCCTTCAGTTGACTTTTACAACTCTCGTGATTGTAAACAGCTGATAGACTGTCTTTAGTTGGCTAACGTGGAAACAAAGCGGAACATATTATGACCTGTTACAATCACCAGCGGAGGTACTTATCCAATTTTAGGTATTCATTCACCGGTCATTGTTATAATTTGGGACGCAGTCATCACAAAACGGATAGGTAGGTACCACAGGCAAGACCAGTGTAGTTGTAAATTTAAGGTACCTACAGTGTATAATACTTATAACACATAAAGCATAACCATATATCACGTATACCCCAGTACGCTTTTATTAAACATTTCGTAATCAACTAGTTTGCGTGACGAATAAATGTGCTAGCAAACGTTCATTTTTCGAGCAACATTAGCTCGTATCGATCGCTGAGCGACAGAGTTGTTTAAAAAATAAAAATAAAAAACTAAAAAAGTTTCCTAGCTATTTGAAACGAAACCATAATGGACACAGTATTCCTTGAAATTCAATAAATTTTTCGTCAAATAAGGACTTTAAATATGGACGTCTTAACCAAGACTTTGTAAAAAAGCGTATTGAAATAAAATTATAATCTTGCTAAATTGGTACTACGTAGAGTTTGATAAGGAAACTGTCGAAAAGGGATTTCATTTTAGAATTAATTTAGTTTTTTAATTGTAAAAAATCTCTTTTCCACAGTTAAATAATACTCGTACATGTACGAAAACTTCAACTAAATTAGCGTGGTCACATGATCCCATCACGCAGAAAAGGTTGAAAGGCAATATATTCCTAGTCTCTCCCGATTTTAAGATTCCGACTCGAATAAAAGATTTGGTAGAAATGTGACAAGTGTTGTGCGTCATCGCTATTAGGATGCGGCGCTAGCGTACATCTACACCAAATAAATATTAATGTGACGTATGTATAAACTATGCAGGAACATACATAGCATACCAAGTTTGTGGCTTCCTTCAAAATCGAATTTCAATACGAGCTATGGGTTAAGCCAGGACTGTTATTATCATAGACCAAGGACCAGGGAAGAAGGGAAACAACTCATTGCGTTTCTGGAAGATAAGACTACAATATAATATATAATATACTAGCAGACCCGATAGACGATGTCATGGATGAAAGTAGCAAATAAAAAAAAATCCTAGAACTTGATCGCAACTCCACCTACCGGGTCCAATTGTGAATCTTAACCATACAGAGACCCACACAAACACGCAAAAAAATTCATCAAAATCGGTTCAGCTGTTTAGGATGAGTTCAGTGACATACAAACGTACAGAAGAGTTATATTTATAAAGATTTGTGGTGGTTCTTCAAATGATTGAATTAAAACTTTTGGAAATTAATGAAACAAATGCATTAAAAAAATAGCTTTTTTAATTAAAGCTTGAAACTGGACTATCCCTACTCTTTTTTCCCCGAAAAAGGATACCCGATGCTTTATCACACAAGCACTAGCCTTTTCATACCGTTTAACCTGCTCACAAACGCGGGTCAAAGGCATCCGAGCTCCAAAATTTTAGCAACAAGCACAATTATATATGACTATTTAATGTTGAACTTGATTTACTGTTATTATCATACAATAACGTGTTTCAATATTTCCACGACGCTTACACTCGTCCCCCGCAAACGTTTAGCGTGGTTCTTATTTTTGTAACAAGGTTGCATATATTCGAATAAGCTGATCTTGACACGGAGAAAATTGTGCATAAGTACGAGTATTACCCTGTCAATTCCATAGTGTCGTAAATCGGTCTCGACCTAAATATAAGGTGCTGAGCAATTCTATTTTTATATAACCAAGTTTCAAATAGAATATTTGATTCGTAAGTATAACATCTGAATGGCACTAGGATGAGAAGGAACTGGAACAGTTCCTATGGGTTTAGTAATGACAACGACATTATATTAAGAGAATGTTCACCGTTATCATTGTCCTAATAACATTTAAAGGTAGCTCAAGACCCTAAAAGTACGCTTATTATGACCATAACGGGAATCCCACCCCTCCTCTGGCTATGTCGTATTAGGTGGTAACTAACCTAACTTACTATGGGAATAACTAATATACTACATATACATATCCGGCTTACAAATTAATTATTCATAATTAGCCATACTGACCGCACATTCTCATACCGACGACATACATGTACATGAAATAAAGTTATGCTAACAGTCAAAATTGTTTCAAAATATTAATTTAACATAATTTTCTGTGAATTCTCGATAAAACCATTCTCGTTATTAATTGATTAATTTCGCGAACAAAATTAATCGCTGAGTGCGTATCTTTTAAAATTGTAGCTAGGCAAACAGTCCTCTTTTTTAAATGTCACCGGCAGATTTAATGGACGTAGTTTCAACATTTTTAATCAATATTTTTTTAATATACATTTTTAATATCTCCAGTATAATACTGAACGATGAGACACCAGTTTGATATAAGTAAGAACCCCCATAGATAGACATTTCCTGATTTATGTAAATTCTGTAAAGGAGGCTAAAAATATCTCACAACGGCTATAAATAACAACCAAACCAGCTAAAAGCTATACGTAATGCTAAAAATAAATTAACTTCGTATCTGAGTTAAGTCTTCAAGAAGTGTGAGTATTATGAATACCGTCGTTATAAATAACTGTTGTTGTTACATAATCAAGATGTAATCCAAAGTACACAACTGTTATGTTTGGCGTTCTAACCACGTTGGCAGTTGACAGCAATACATGTCCAAAAGGACAGCTTTGGGCACATTTGGTAGCCAGAATATTTATCCCTGAAAAATATTTAGATTCACGCATGACATATTTTGTGATAGTCTACTATAACGAAAACGCTTCAAACCCAAAGCCGAAAATTTAAGTATGTTTCTAAACTTTAATTCTGCACCATATCAGCCGTTGGGGCGACCGGTAAAGGAAGATGTCATGACGTTACGACTTCACATTCAGGACGTTCACGTTTACTGATCGAATGCTCAATTGCCCTATGCAAACTGTCAAATTGGTACATATTTATCGGTTCCTAACTAAAGCATAATCACTGCTATTGACTTCTAAAACTAAATTAATGTGTCTATTACTGCTGACGACACGCCTGGCCCGCGGGCGACCTGCTTAATTTCAACAGATTTCACATGCAGATCTAATTACGCTACTGTTTAAAACTTATTGGGAATAGAGACGTGAAATATAAAGCGAATTTTAAAATAAAATAAAATAAAAATTGGAAAGAAAGAAATTTTAATGAAGAAACAGTTTTTGTACTCAAAATTTGCAGTAAGTCTGATAACTGTGTGTCAAGCCCTATCACTGTTAAATTCAATAAAAAACTAATCCGCATGTTTCAACTTTTCAGGAACTGCAAGCGCTTAGCGACTAACTGCTACTCCTGAAAAGTTGAAGTTCAGCATACATTTAGACCTCGACGAATATCATCATATGCGTAGCCTTTTTTCAAACTACGTTAGGGTCAGCTTCCTGTCAACTAGATGAGCTGAATATCAGTGCGGAACGACAACTTACATATCCCAAAATATATCAGCTTCAATAAAACTCTTTCAGTCGTTTTAAGACCAGTTTATAACGGAATTTGACAGCCAGGCAGCTTAAACGGACTAGGTCCTAGACCACAACATCCAAATGCGTTAACTAATCCGACGGCGGCAACTAGGCGAGTTTACATAACCTATATGCCCATTATATGTACACCGATTTAACTACATTAGCTTGGCTGTAAATAGGGTATCTGCCGAAATGTAAATCAAATAACCGATAATCGAATCTGTGTGAATAAAAAACTAATACACATTAAACTAGGTTCCTATTCGAAAGACTCTGAACGAATAGTGCGTTGCAACTCTCCACAACAGTTGAGCCGTCATATTTAGCCACCGGTGCGTAGATAGGCCGCCGTGCGACTGACGGGCGAGGCGAATGCCAACCCGGCAACCAATACTAAATAATAAATCTTAACTCTCACATAATACAGTTGCGAATTATGTTCAACTGTATTAACCTCATTTCGAGACGAGACACTAGTTATCTGCAGGATTTTATGCGCGTCTGGAAATCAACAATGTCAGAGTATCCACAACATCAACATCTTATCATCCCAAGCGACAACTAAAATAATTAAAATTAAGCCCATTACTGTCCCACTGCTGACACGGACCTCCTTATAGAATGGGAAAGGTTAAGGCCTTAGTCCACCATGCTGACCTTATGCGGATTGGCGACCACACACCATTGAGAACTTTATAAAGCCCGCTTAGGTTTGCAGGTTTCTTCACGATGTTTTCCTTCACCTTTAACGCAAGTGATAATCAAATTCTGACCCGCACATAATTTCCAAGAGTCAGAACATGCATGGAAGACACGTTTATCTATTAGACTATCACTGAAATATATAAGAAAAAACATAACATTGTCTTATAACGTTTTAGGTACAAAGCGGATCCTTCTTATTACGTCCGATAGTAACGGAGGCGGATATATCCAGCCTTAATAGCAGTCTTAGAGAATTTATGCAGATCGATTAGTCCCAGGAATCATCGGGACTGACAAATACATAGTCGTGAAATATGAACAAAGGCCCGTGCTTAATAATTTCAATTGAATTGCATCACGAAGGTAATGCGACACAAGGCTATACGATTATAAAGAATCCCCAACAAGGCAGCATTTCTAATAACGCTTTTATTATTAATAGCTATAAAATACCCACAGCCGAAGTCGCAGGTAATGACTTAGTTTGCATGGATTTTGTATTTATCATGGGATTAGTGTTTTACTGCAATCATAAAAATAAACCTATGTCCTTCTCCAGGTCTCAGGCTACCTTTTTGTAAAATTCAGTATCAGTTACACTATCGGTTCAGTAGTTTAATCGTGAAGTAGTGACAGGCAGACAGACAGAGTTACTTTCCCATTTATTATAGCTTGGACCACAATTATAGGTGGCGTTTTGGTGTTTGTTAGTAAAGTTACTCATTGATCCATATAAAATGTGATCACTTTTGATACAGTGACTCGATTACGATGAAACAAAAACTAAACGTTTCAGCGAGTTACGCACAATATTAATTATTTATACACAAGTCAACAACATATATTAGTTCTGTACTTTTATGATGCTTGCATAAAAACTACAGTCTACATTACAAATGTATTATATGTATACATAGAATAGATAGAAGAAGGTAGATAGTCAGCTCCATCTACAGCAGGATTTATCAAAACATCCCTACGGTATGACGGGGTTCGTATTACATTAGAAATTGGGCCATGGTCGACAATGTGCTCCATTCTGGTTTCACAATGGCGAAGTGAACCGAGACTGATCTCACCATTCCTTTCATCGATTCTAAGTAGGATTACACTATTTAATTATTTTAAAAATTCGTCAACACTATTTACATTGAATAATAACAGCAATATTCATATAAAATTAACCAAAACAAATACTACGCCCAAAATTATATTCAATTTATATTGTTTGATACATTAGAAAGTATGTAGTAGAAGCGATATTAATTAACCCGACTATTTGGCTGATAACAGACTAGTAAAACTGTCACGACGCAATTTCCTCAAAATACACACACTAAACAATGTCAATACACTCTCCAACGCTATAATATCAAAACTAAAAATACAACAAATAGACAAACTGACTGTGAGCCAAAACTGAAACCATACACTCGTCAAGTATTAAAACGAATTAACGATAACTCTCGCTAAACAAACTATGTATTCCTAGTACCAAGTGTTAGCTAAACATAGCCCTCTTTTTTATACTATATCAAAAATAGGGATTATTATTTATCCTTCGTCTTCACTACAATGTCGAATCTACAGGGAGGACAAAAAGTAGTTTGATTACTACTAATTAAAACCTAGGGACGAAAACGTGGATACCACCAAATACCACCACCAAAAGTTATTCGTAGTGTCTCTCGATCCTATCTAACAAAACATAAAATGATCTCTAAATCAATTCTTCATGATTGTGTTCAAATGGGAATACACAAACAATATTTCAGCTGCGTCTCTGCAACTTGTAACAGGGAAATGTTTTATTGTGGTACTTATAGCGAAGTGCAAGATATGTCATTACTAATCTACAATTAATGGCTCTCGCACACAATGGGCCACTTTGGCCGCTTTTCAGTGTGTATCAGTACATTCAAATGTAAGTGATAATTCATCAATGGATGTTGAAAAGCAGCCAACTCTCAGTATTGTTGGGAGTCCAAATAGTAGGTGCCAGCAGCTAATTGAGTTTATTGTGAGATGACGTCCATGTAGAGACATATAAAATGACATCTTTATCTATCTTTCTGTTTCTTTCATTGAAGAAACTACCAAATTAATTTGCCGCTACTTACCTCGTCAGGGCTCATGAGCTTGACTTTACAGTCAATGAAGTCTTTTATTTGCACACGTTTACAGCGACCTTTAAACTACTCACTATGTATGTTTTATATGCGCATGCGGCACCGTGTTCAGTTAGTATCGTATTCCCATGCGTCAACGGCAAGCTCTGATGCAACACATGTACCAGAAAATCTGGTTAAGAATAGTATGCATACCATTTCCATATACCGCTGGTGTATTGTGCTTTTTGAATAGTGCAGACCTTCATTCAAGAATTGGGATAATTGAATCTACTTCAATATTTTATGGAAAACAGAATGTTTATTATATAATCCAGAATTCAATATAAATTTATCGAAAACTATTAGATGCTTATCGATGGATCTCGCCTGATTAAAAAATGATTTTTTCAAAGTATTAAAAAAAATCTTAATATTTGATCCAGACAGTTTGAGTAAACTGAAAACTCTAAATCATGGGGGGATTTGCCCAGCAAGTGGTATGATGCAAGCTACACGTAACAGTAACATTTTTTTTATTTAGGTAAGTTATTTCTGTATCCATCTCTCATCAACCAACGAAAGCCTCTTTAACGTTGTAAGTTGAGGCTCCTGTCTAGTAAGCAAATACTCGGAACAACTATCGAAATGGACTGCTGAATCCACATCCCATACGTCAACAACCTTGCGTACCAAATCCAGATTTTAATTTGTTTATCTTTCTTGGTTTTCACGAGATTCTTGTCATTCAGTACGTTAAAATCAATAACCACAGTGCGGCGCGTTGAGACGCAGGCTTATTGGCAACAACTTGTCCTGTCAGTGATAAAAGTGATGGTAGGGGGTATCTCAATATCTAGCCCATAATGTTGTACTTTAGAGCAAATGGCTGGAGGAAAATCCTGGCATTTGGTCGTGCCTTTGTCCCGCAATGGATCATTCAACAAAACCCGGTCAGGATACGGACAGTAAAAAATACTCCGAGACCACGTAGGGTCCTATATAATCATACGAATAGCGTCATGCTCTACCATACATTTTTGGTAGTTAGTGTTGTTGTTACTGTTAAAGTACAGTACTGACTGCAAACAGGTAGCACATGACGTAAGTCATGCAACATGCGATCGTAACTAGCCTTACCAAAATTATATTAGACGTCAATAGGGTAACATGAATGTAATATATTTTATAAACTTAACGTGTGCGTTATTTTTTTACTGAAGTAGCTAGAAAGTTCAACAGGTTCGCTCACCAGTTCTCTTCAGCAAAGGAGAGCGAAGTGAGTCCTTTGTCCACTGCGATCTCGGACCTTTCTACCAAGGGCATCCGGATCAGTCGGAGTTGTATTTATTTTATTGAACTTCAGCACCCTGATAGGATATGCATTATGCTGATTCGTGGATTATTAAAAATAAATTACATCAATCAATGGCCAGCGTGTAAGAGCGTCCATGGGAGAATGTTAATTGTCTCCATTAAAACTTGTTAATATCTTCCTGCGGTCACTGACTGCATTATTAGACAAATCTTGCGAGTGGGCGCGTTTTCCCTACGACCTTAGATTGTCTTAATTAATAGTGCTTCTAATTCCAGTCAAAGGGCTTGAGGAACATTACAATTCACAGCTTTGTTTATGTTATGTATGTAAGTATGAAACTTTAGACTTCGAAGTTGGACTTTTAATTACAATATTCTTAAATAATTGTATTCTTAAATTCATCAAAAGTGTATATGTCGCGACAACCCAACTCCGCGTCAATACAACGCCGCTTTATTTGATGTAAGCGAACGAGTCGCTTCGATCCAAGCTCGCAATGTACACGGTGACGTACGAGATAGTGCTGTAGACAGTCAGATTCTAATTCTGTACTGGTGACGTTTGGTTCGGTCGAAACAATCGAAAGTTATTCCGAGTGCTAAACCGACACACGTGACTTGGTATGCCGCGTTCTATTCGAAACACCAATTTGCGGAAGTCGATTATAAATATATCGATAACATAGCATCACGCTAGTAAATCCAAAAGGTTAGGCAGAGAAATACTGTTTTATACCTAAATTTCGCGGATGCCGTTATATACTGAGCGAAATAAATATTTCTATATAAAACTTCATTTTCATTTGAGTTGTAACTAACATTTTCTTCTATGAGTGAATATAAAATATACGGAATGCAACAGTTGTTTGTTATAACAATCAATTTTTATGCGCAGTCAGATTATAATCACTGCTAAAAATTTGGCGGCACGGTTAGCGCAGTGGTCGCGAGATCAACTGCACCGCTACGTGTCGCGAGTTGGATTCCCACACGGAACAAATATTTGTATGATCTATAGATAGTTGTATCAGATCTGGGTCTTTGTGTATGTGAATTATGTGTTTGTAAATGCACCCACGATATAGGAATTATTTCCATGGGGAGAAACGATTTTTTTTTTCGAAAAGTCTAACGAAAAAGTAGGTAATTTAATTGCAATTTTGGAAAAAACGAATTGAATTATGAAATATCTGATGACATCCAGGAACATAATATAATAATATGTGACAGACAGTCTAGACAGCACTAACATAGGGAAACAAATTGTATGCTATCCGTTAGTTTAACCCTATCAGTGGCTATCGTGTTACTGTCTATGATAGCCTAAACAAATTAGCAGCATGTTTTGAACCATTTTTACAATATTTGGAAATTATTTTAAACAATCAGGTATTGTTTAATAACTCTTTTAACTGTTTTTAGTTCAATTGTCTATTCAAAAAATAAATGACTGTGTAAAAAAAAATTATATTGGTGATATTATTAGCATTAATAGTTTTAATATTATACTCGGTTTGTTTAGGTACTTAACTAAAGGTAAACAATCTTGATGTGTCTTATTAATTTTTTTTGTTTAAAAACTCAGTTTAAAAATAATACACAACTAAAAACCAATGTAAAACAACAATAACGATTACCAAATCAATTGAACCACTAGTTTAAGCAATAGTTTATTTGTTTAATAAGTGTTTGTGTAAAAAGTCACATCAAGATTGTTTACCTTTAGTTAAGTACCTAAACAAACCGAGTATAGTAATAATTGAGGTAATTTTAAACCGAAACTTTATATCATAGAAAATCCTAATAATACAACTACTAAAAACTTATTGTTTAGAATATATATTTATATATATTATAGAATAATTCCTGTATCATGGGTCCAATTACAAACACAAATATTTACATCCACAAACATCCAGACTCTGAAAACATATCGCTAATCTAATGTGCCAACCGTGCAATCAAACTATCTGTACAAAACTGCTGGTATTTTTTTAACTCCTGAATTTTAGGTCAAAATCAATCTTTTGATATAATTTCACAGTTGTTAATGTATTAATCCAATTGATCAATAATATTCACTTAAGCGCATCACATGGAAGGCGGTGACAAATATCATTTCTGAGCACAGGGTATGTCCGTTACAGGTGTAATTAATGATAACCATACCCATAATTATCTAAAATCAGTTGAGATTTATCATATTTACCATAATATATAAGTATAGATTACTAACTGCCACTTGAGATGATGATACCTTTAAATACAATCTATTTGACAACCTAAAGTTGTTCAAAGTTATTATTACAATACTTTATTTTATAATATTTCATAATATTTAGAATATGTCAAGTACACTGCAAGTACAAAACCCTTTTACAAGACATGTTACACATACTGTCTTGCCCATTGTGTACTGCCACCTGCATCCGTGAGGATTCAAATATGGCAACTGACATGGCCATTAAGGTTGATACATAGTAGCTGACATGAAAAAAAGAAGAATTAAATCAAATCATTTTATTTCTCAATGTAGGTATCAGAAAATATTACAGTATGTGTTCACATAAAATAAGAATACTGTTATACCTAAATTGGCCAAATTTTAATCTAGATATTGAATTTGAGCTTGCTTGCGTCACAAACTGGACATAAATGCAGTTTAGAAACATTAATTAGACACTTGAATTATGGATATATCTTGACTTTATTGTATAAATAAAAATGTTGCATAATTTAAGATATTGAATGTTGGATTAATCAATGATATTGAAATAAAATACTTAACACTTAAAAAACAAAATATTGATACGCTAGATGCCATTGAATTTTTTTAATTTTGGGCATCAAAAGTCATAGTTGATAGGATGATTGCAGGTTGTAAACATGATTTTCCTAGCTTTTACTCAACATTGTGGGGTCCGCTTCTGGTTTAAAAAAAAGGTTAAGTACCAGATGAGACAAAATATATTTTATATTATGGTGGATGACTTTCTGATACCAATGTAAATCCATGCTGACCTCTTCCATATTGATGAGCAAAGTGAATGCATATTAATACCTACTTAATGCATTAGTTTTTAGTAGCAAGAAAGGTCAACACTGCTGTATTTTATTAACCTATTATTAATCATGTCTGTTAATTTACTTTACAAGGTTCAAGATCGAATGTAATCATGCATCAAACCAGAGAAATACATGGATATATCATAATAATCTATGTTACTGTAATAAAGTGACCCATGTAATATCTTAGACACAGAATATTCACTGTAGCTAGCTAATAAAACATGATGTGGCATTAACATGTTTGAATATAAGGACAATAATAATATTAATAATCAACTTGAAGATATGATTACCTTTATATAGTAGAATTAAGCCAACTTGCTGTTCTAATTCAATAAGCTACAATTGCACTTTGAAGTGAACTTGATAATGAAACTTTTCTATACTGAGAACACATGGCAACATTATAAACTTATTGTATAAAGCTTGACAAGACATATATTGTAATAAATGTCTCATGCATACCCTACAATCACAGATGGTGTGCTAAACTAAGAAAACTTTAATAGGAAAGGGATAAGAGCTGATAAATTGCTTTAATTAATCATAGACAAGTGTTGTTTCATATGACAGCCAAACTAAGATAACTTTGATGATGCTGAAAGAAATATACTTCAAATTTAACATAGCTATGAATTTCACTTTTATTTTCTTATACTTCAAACTAAGAACTTTTCAATATGATAAATGAACTCATGAGGAAAATATTATGTATAGGCACAGCTTGGGAGTTTGAGGAAAAAACAACAAGGTATACATGAAATGAGACCATAAAGTGGTCAAATTTGGAAGTGAAGAGGTGATATTGTAAGGGAAAGCTTATGTGAAATAGTTTTCTTACCTGATGGAGAGCAGTGAGGCCGTCTACATTCGCAGTGTTGATGTCTGCGCCTCTTTTCAGCAATCTTTGCACCTCATCCTTGTCACCCGACGTGCAAGCCGCCAAAAAGACTATCCCAGAAGAAAACTGGATCCTCGAGGCCCGACGCGGCGTCGGAGATTGCTTGTTCGTGTCCGACTCTTCCCATCTCTTCAACTGCTCCGCTCTCTTGAACAACGCTGACGACGACCTATTATCCGTCATTTTAACTCTCGACAAACCACTTAGCACTCAATATGGTCCATGTGAACACTTTTCACGGAGCATAGATTGTGTTTTTACTGCATACAGTACACAAACGCCGAGTCCATAACTTAATTGCCAAAAAAGGAAACATGAAAGAGGAAACGTTCCAGGGAGATTGATACTAAGAAGCATTCACGCGACCATTGTTCCACACACTTGTTGAATTGTAACAATTGCACATCCGGACACCGATTCTATGTACATGACATAACCAATAAGCTAGACATTTAGCGTGGCAGCCATTACAAGAATAAATTTAAACAGCCAACTAAAGTACCTACATACCGAATGCTAAAAGAAAAACTAGGCAGCGAATGAGAATGACGGAAGAAGAAAACGCCTAGCGCCACCTAGCACTAGCACAACAATCATCCTGAGTTGCCATAACGAAAATTCTACGACTGTAAGTATACGTTATACTCGTAATTGGAAACGTACTTTGATGCTATTCTCGTTTAGACCATCGATAGGAAATAATTTAAACCCTATTTTATATAATGTAATTGATTATGGATCTTGAAGTTTTAAACTTGGTTTAGTCTTGTATGACTGCCATATTTGTAGTTTTCCATGCATATGTATATCCATGGATATATTTAGAATCGGTCATATTTAATAAAACATATTTATTTGAAAAATGAACTACTGTTACTATAATGCAATAAATATTAACATTAATAATAATATATAACCCACTGCCTTGCACGGGTTCTGTTCTTCCTATCACGCTGCTATGGTGCGGTTTGGCGTATAACTGAACCATGGCATCAAAAACGTTTTGGATCGTTCACTTTGGTGTGTAGGTGTCTTCACGACGTTATGATCTTCGCTTCGTGTGGTACGGTGCCGGCACCCGCATCGCACCAGACAAAACTGTGAGTGTGGTGTCAATACAATACCGTATCGTGTGGCACACTCTGCAGCGAGATTTTGACAGCTGCTACACCGCATGCGACGGCTTGTGGTTCGGCGTCGCACCGCACTGTTTTGCATCACTCTAACACTGAAGCTTTATTTTGTAGTTAAATGTAAGTCTTTTAAGTGGAAATAGTCATATTTAAAAAACCATTATTGTTACCTATATATTTAATCTTAAAACAGTTTAAATATTAAAATTGCAATGGCGGGAGAGAAGGGGGAAGCTCTAACAAGTATCTGTGTTCGAAACAGTTTATACAATGCTTTTTAGGGGAGATCAGATGATATAGACATAAACTCACATAATCGAATATTCAATGAAAATTGTGTCCGTTCAACATCACAAAAAGGTTAAAAATGTAATATAAATACCCTCGTTCATATGTTCTCGCAAGGAGGTTTCATGCATACTAACTGGAAGCGGAATCGCGGAGAAACGTGTGAAGCGATCTTGACAGTATATAGCAGCCCGATTAACGGCGTTTGTGTTAGATTTCTAATAATGTGCATAAAGTCTAATACGAACCACTCTACCGAACAACCGATTATAATGAAAGACCTAAATTGTTAAATTATGGTTCCATGGAATTATACTCAGTCAGTGGCAAGTTATGTATACATTCTAGCCGCGCCGCAGTATTCTACGAAAATACGCACCGATTGTCACAATTTTAAACCTTCCCTCTTATAAATAAATAAAAATTTGGCCTTTGGTTAGGTACATATAGAACGACGAGTAATGCTCAGCGGGATATTTACCTGACCACTCCGTACCCCTAGTGTAAGTTTCTTTTGACAAATTCGATTTACTACATCGAACGCGTTCGGCGCTCCGATTGGTTCCTTTCGTGCTCTCCACCAATCGGAGCACCGAACGCGTTCGATGTAGTAAATCGAATTTGTCGAAAGAAACTTACACTAGGGCCTCTGACCAGTGTTTGAGTAACGTGTTTGTATTACACGACAGACTCAAATCAAATAATGTGCTCAAGTAAAAATCACCACTGAGCGTTACGCGTCGCTATGTAATAGAATGTAAAACAGACTGTAGTGAATAATGGTCCGAGAAAAGTTAATTTAAAAATAAAAAAATTAAAGCATTGACTTAGTTTCTGATGAAGATTGATTGATTATGTAAAAATAAGTCAAACTGATGAAGATATCCGCATATCTGCAACAGGTATATTGTTGATATGGTAACATTTGAATTTAAAAGTATATTTCTATTTATATAAATTACATCCACGAATTTCTTTGAATTCATATTCATGATGTTATTATTCATATTTTTCAATATTAGTGCAAATTATTGTATTTTACACAGCTTTTACGTGAACGCCGGTGTCAAATATTTTGTGCATTAAGAACAAGCTAGCTCGCACTGCTAGCGGTCTCTGGTGTTCACAACCTGTGTCAGTAGTTGGCATCTCTTCATAGTCTGTGCCTCTGTCTACGGTCTGTGCAGTATCAGTAGTTCGCGAGTCGGAGCCAGAAATTATTCAAAATTCAAGATGGCCATGTGTCACGATGGTTTCTTGAATTGTAATAGTTAACTTTATTTGTTTTGTGAGAAAAAAGTGCTTTACCATGATGGCTGACTTAAGTGTTGATGTATCAAAGCTGCCGGACGAGATAAGAGACAAATTAGCCGAATTAGACTTGGAGTTATCCGAAGGTAAGAATGCAGTAAGTCTGCGTTGCTCGTAGATCGATAATTTGTTAATAATTTTTTTTTAAGTAAATTATGCTTTATATTTTTATTTTTGTTACTTTCTGAATTTTATTTGCATAGTTTTGTTGTTACTTTAGCGTTGAAAATAAGTTTTTTATTTGACGTAATTCGCCAGCTGATGTTTTCGGTAAATAAAGTATGGTATGAGTTTACAGTGGTTGATTTTGATATGTTGTGATAAAGTTATGTGTGTTAGGTGCTCACGCTCGACTAGTTACGTTGTCACACATGGCGTACTAAGGAATGCAACACACAGGGACACAGCACGAGACGACGCTTCTTAGAATACGCTTTACGTACTCGCAACTTTGTGGCGTTGTTACTTTTGTTGTGCCAAGAACAAGCCTGTCGGTCACTCGCCGTGCGTTCTACCCCTTCAGTAAAGAGGTCTCCGATATTAAAACATAAAACTAGTTTGTAGTATCTGTTTCAACTTTTGAAGGAGATCAAAACACGATATCATACTTTTTTTATATTATGAAAATCTTTCGTATTTCTTGTCTGTTTATCGTTGATCGAATACAACCAAGTCATTGTTAGTTTCTTTGTTAACAAATCATCCCAACTGTACTCAAGTTAGTAAGAATAAATTACTCATATCCTCTGCAGGTTTATACACTCAATTTAGTGTTATCCTTTACAATTGCAGGAAGTGAGAGGGTATCAAGATTGTACTGAATTTAAACTTCATTATATGTACAGTAGAAAAATAAATTCTTTTACGAATTAAAGTATGCTTGTATGAGAAAGTAACAACATTTATAGTAAATAATTCTTATGAGAATTTAAAATCTAAAGCTCCCCTCAGTTTAAAATTACTATTCCTATGATTCCGATGTAAAAGGGTTGTTGTCATCATAATTGTAGATCTTTTCAAAACAGGTCTGTAATGGTTGACCCTCTTTGATTTGAATAACAACAATATGGTGTTATTTAAAGAAATGAATAGTTACACTGGAGGACGGTTTTTAAATTTTAATATTTCAGTTAGACGACAACTTTATTGATCAGAAGATATTCTAATCTGACAATGATACAAGCCTACATCGACACATACATTTAAGTATGTGATGTTTTTAACATCACATACATAAATGTGACAAGGTATAAAAATTTTAAGGAATTGCACTTGTTTGATGATACAAATTGGTATATTGAACCAGCTAATATTTATACTAAACCTGTTTTGCCGTGAAAATATTATAATAATAAAGAAAAACCATGTCTAATAAATATAAATGTGGATATAGACAGAATCCTATAATCAACTTATTGATACATTTTAATTGTATTTACAAATGGTTCAAAATTTTATTAGAATCTCCCAGTTCGACTTTATTTTTAGGATTTGATTAAGACTTACTTATTTATTTTATGTGTGAATAATACCTTGCCAAACATATATATATATATATATATCTTTTTTTTTTCGCCCTTTAAATACTTATTATTTACGTTTTTTACACTCACTCGTAAAATGTTCGAAAAAACATTTCGCCATAACTAGTTATAGATATAGGTATAGGTATAACGGGCTATCAAGCGCAAATCCACACCTATGCGCATTTTTTGTTGGCTGGGAATAATGTTAGTTTATTCGATCCACCCCAGTTCTTCGAGAAATGCCAGCAGACGCTTGAAGTTGTGCTGTGAAGTATGTGGCGACCTAAGGGCAGTTCAGTAGCACGTGGGCTGCCGTTTCTTCCTCCTCCATGCATGCTCTGCACAGACGATTGTCGGTAATTCCTATAACGAAAAGATGTTTATTTAAGGAGCCATGTCTGGTAAACGCCGCTGTGAGTATTCGAAACTGGTTAGTTAGATTTCCGTTATATACAGCCTTACAGAAGACTTCTGCATAGTCTCTCTCTCTCTCTCATCATAGAGATCAAATGCTCGATATTAGACCTTGTTTATTTTTTTAATTTAACAATACTGCAAAACGGTTCTGTGTTCGGGCTAAATTCAAACTTGATAGCCCTCTTGGCTACGTGGCTTGTTACGATTTTTTTTTCTTTCTTTATTAAAAAACTTTGCCCCACACTAGAATTTCTCCTGTATCGTGGGTACAGTTTACAAACATACATGTCACATGCACAAACGACCAGACCCGAAAGAACTATTCATCATACAAATATTTGTTCCGTGCGGGAATCGAACCCGCGACACGTAGCGCAGAAAGCTAATCGCTTAGCCACTGCGCCAACAAATTGTACAGATAGTTGTTCTTACGGTTGAACATCTATCGCTAAGTGCCCTGAAGGTAGTTATGGCGTGATGTTTATTTTTATCACAAATTTTACCTCAAATCTTTAATCTTATAATTACAAATAGACCATATTCTATATAATTAAAATATAAGATAATCGATAAATCATAGTACACAAAGTATAGCTCAGCTCAGCCCCCATGAACAGTAGCATGATACATATACATATTTCTTTAAAAATGTGGACCCTATGTAACTAGAGTTAATTTCTATCAAAATCTGATCAATAGTTACAGTTTTAAATGAAACAATACATAACAAAATATATTTTTAATGTTACTCAAGCCCTTATTTATTTATTTATTCGGGACATAAAACAGTTACATATTTAAACTTATCATTAAACAATATAATAACTTACAAGATACTAAACATGCAACCCATACCTATGTCCACAAATTACTTAATGAAATTAAGGAAGCTTACAGCAATTGAACCCGTAAGTTGCGAGGTGAATAATAAAAAGAGAAAAGAAGGAAAGGGAAAAATACAGGAAATATATAAACAATGCATTGTACAACAATAAATAATCATAATATAAAGATAATTTTGTTACTAACGGAACTTAGGTACGCTACAGTAAAAGTCCCATCGAAATCGGTCCACTAGTTCTTTTGTTATAAGCGTTCATGGGGAAAGATAGGCAGCGTTTCCAAAAAATCTTGTTTTGGCTTCTGTATCTTAAACCTACCATAATTAAAATTATGGTTAAACTAGCGGACTCGACAGACGTTGTCCTACCTGAACCTGTTTTAGAACTCGATCGCAGCGCCACCTATCGGGTCCAATTGTGTTTTGAAACCATCCAGGAACCATTGAAATATACACACAAAATTTCATCCAATTCGGTCCAGCCGTTTAGGAGGAGTTAGGTGACAAACACACGTACATCAAAATTATATATATTTTCCAAAAGCAGTCCTAGAGTTTTACATTCTGTTGAATTGCAACATACGGCAGTTTTATTAAAATCCGTCCGAGAGTATATACTTGATGAAATAAAGACGGACAGATCTTTCTAATGATATAACGTTATTGTACATTTAAATACTGCTATCATTACGTTTATTTGTTTCTTTATTAATCTTTTAGAGCGCGCGCATACAGAAAGGGCTAAAGACAATGGCCCAATAAAATAAAAACATAAGTCGACGCTTAGAAGTACCGATCATTAAATGATTTAAAGGACGGGTGATAAAGATGCGAGATTTTTAAAGAACGGGTGAAATTTTCACCCTTTCTTTAAAAATCTCGCATCTTTTCAATGATCCTAGGATTTCTGTTATAATCCATTCACAACGCACATGTCGCTTCGGCCACGATGGTCAATGATAACATTACCTTAGTCTAAGCTGAAGAATTTTTAGCATCCTTTACATCTGCGCGAACTCGCATTTCATCAAATGCTATGCAAACTAACATACATTCATAACATAACATCACGACTTTTTTTCCATGGCTAGGCACAAACAACAGAACACCACTTGCTACAATCCTTACTTACCCCTTTTGTTTCTTCATTCAACATCTTTTCATACATATCCGCTGGTTGCAAAAACTGCACCTGAATTATTTGCTATAGCAAAAACAACAAGACTGAACAGTAATAATAATTTTGGAACAGTTTTAAACGATTTCTGCTCTCGACTTTATCCGCTTGGATTTAGGATATTCCCATACAAACTTCAATAACCTGTTTCACCCCTTATTTGTTTTGAAAGTTCTTTTACGTTTCAACTGGTTTTGTGCAGGCGATTTTACATATAATCGCCCTTTCTCATTTTAGGGTTTGATTTTTGAAGAAATCTTTCTTAGTGAACTTCTTTCTAAGAAACAGAACTTCCACAGTTTGTTTCTTTCTTCATCGATTCAGGCTTTGCGTTGTTTTCAGTCTTTTACCGTCTGGACTGTATTAATACACACGATCATGATCATGATGTGAGCTCAGCGTGCAGCGTAGCAATGCGAATATTATGTTTATTTGTTTATTTTTATTGGGTTATTATTATTAATTTATTTTTCGTGAGCATACATGGTAAATACCATGTACGCGCAGTTGCGAGTTCTTTTGTTGATTATTGTTTCACTAGGAAAATGTGTTCACGGTTTTATTTTCTTTGAAATTGAATGAAAAAATTAGTTTATTTGATTTTGGATAAGATTTTTTTTATATATTTGTATTTGTTTTATGAAAAGATAAGTTAGGGTATTAATACGGCATTTTTCATAGTAAGGATTTGCTGCATCTTTAACAGGTTTTGGTCTGTCACCTACTTTGGCGTTCATCGCTATATTTAAAACAAACGATAATATAACGTTCAATTACGTATTATAGTCCTTCAGATTTTGATCTCCAATAAATCCATAGCTGTGCCTTATTCAATTTACCCTTTAAATACCAAGGATTATGAAGAACCCTTATTATGAAAAATTTTAGAGCGGCTTCCACTAACAAATAAAAATAAACTGATACCCATTAAAATAACAAAATCCTGAGTATATACATTAACTAACACATTTTTACAGTATTTCGTTCAGAGAGCAGAAAAGCCGGACAGAGTGCTTTTTAACTCCGGGCTACTGCCAAAACCAAAACAGAAAAAAAACTTTTAGATTTATGTTTAACTAAAACGTCGAATTTGTTATTTTATTATAATTAATAAAAAAATCGTTGGAGTGAGTGAGAGTTGACGGAGTGCCTCGTTCTGAAAATATATTTTAATTTTTTTTACAAGACAAGCAACTAAAATATATTTAGTTATGTAACTAGCTGTTTCCCCACACATACGCATTCATAATAATTTTGAACCCCTTCAATTCCGTCAAGGGTTGAAATTCGGAAAATCCTTTCTTATCGGGTGCCTATAAGGAACCTACTAGCCAAATTTAAAGTATAATATCCGCTAGGTCCCGAGTTGTTTTCAAATACCTAGGGATTGTATACAATCTCTTAGGAATTAAACATAAATACATATAACCGGTCACATATGTACTGATACACGTACTGGTTCATAAAATCTATAATTTTGCAAAGATATCTTCATCATCATCTTAGAGCATGCACGGACCTATTTAGGGTCGGACTTGATATTAGAAAAAAACAAAATTATTCAGCCAATCCAGCCGTGTGGAAATACTGTCAACCATTATGAATACATAACCAATGCGAAACCACAGCGCATGGGATTACATCGAGTTGCTTAACAAAGTCTTACTCAAAGTATTATTAAGTGTTAAACGGTAATATTATACCATGACAGGTGTGATTACAAGTCGTTATTTAATTCAATTGGGAGCACAAGCGTGAGCGTGTTGTACATATATTACGCCAAGTTCTTTATGGTTTGTGTAATATTGTGTCAACAATTTTTCCCACTGATGAACGGGAAAAAAAATATTATGAATAACATCAGTATAACTATAGAGTTTGACACAAAACGATTTCGCTTCCATCAGAGGGTTTTCTTTTTTACGCTATTTTAAATCCTCTGTAACAGTTAGACAGGAAATGTCACAGTCGCTTAGTACGTACTGGGACAACTATTCTTTTTCCTGCAACACAAATGTCTAATTTCACTGCACCCTAGAAATCATAATATATATATGATATGCCCGGTATGTGCCGTTATATATATTTTTTAATAATAGAATTGCATGAAGAGAATATAAACTACAATATACTATATATTGTCGTTTCTATTCTTTAGGTAGGTATATAAATTAGCTGAATGTTTTGCCAGAAAAAGAAAAATCCCGTAACCGTCCATAGGAAATTACACGTTTCATAATACATACTTCCGTTAAGTCAAGGAAAATACTAGTGAATGAAGGAAAAGCGCATTATGCGAAACAAACAAACATTCAATTACGTAATTTCTCTGAACTAACAGTCAAACGTCTTGGTTGACTGTCACTCAAGTCTGCCCTATGAAGTTTGATTGCGGGTGCAGCTTTTACTTACTTAGATCAAATGAATGCTCTTCAAATAGTCTTTTGGTAAAATCTGTTATCAAACTCGATGGTACGCAAATAGCACGGAATTATTGTAAATAAACGATTCATTGCCTGCCTGACAGACGTAACCTGAGAGATTCCTGTGAATTAATTAATATATGGAATATGGCGGTATCGGAGTGCGTGGCTCCGGAACCACCCGGCGGGCGTCCACTGACGTCATTCCCGTTTCGATTAGTGTCCGATTGATCGATTTTTTTTTATTTCGGTTTATTACAATCAACAGCATCGTGTTTATATTGCCTTTTATTACTGATCATTGTTGACGTTTATTTAAATATGTTCATTGATCAAAGGCTATTTATTAAACGCGGTTTTATTTTATTTGTGATTGTTACAGCGCTTGCAATTTTAATTTATGTTTTCATTAAGATTAAAAATAATATCTTATCTCAAGTAACAATGTAAGGACGTAAGATAAAATGTATTGCTACCATACCTTAAATACATACCTATGTAGGTACTTAGGTATAGGTATAGGTATAATTGTCTCGATGTCTCCTTGAAGATTTATAACATAAGAACATGGAAAATCAGTGACCCGACTTTAATGGGACTTTCACTGTAGCACACTTTGGGTACCGTACCGTAGGTCTGAGTAAGATCAAAAGAATATTTGATCATGATATCGTTTATAGGAGCTGCAGTGTTGTATTAGATACCAAATTATTAAAAAGTGTAAGATTTAAAAAAAATGAGGGAATAGTAATTAAGCTATCGTAGCATACATGACGATTTCGAGTTCGAATCCGGCCCAAATATAGACACTTCATTTTTTATTGCCTTTAATCATATAAGTAATGTATTTAATAGTGCACCCGAACTCCACGTGGACAGAAAGGCGAACAGCTAGTTATAAATAATTTTGCTTATCTGGCAGCTTATAATATTTAAATGTGGTGATCCTTCCAAATGCTGACTGGTGGTTAAAACGGGTTGAATGAAACCTACAGATTTGTCATACATTTCACAACATTTATCCTTAATATTCTACGCTATTGTTCCACTAGTCGACTCGTGCGCAGGCACATACGACCTCTTTCTCTTCGTTGATAATGACGCATCACCTAACCCGTTTTGTCGTCATGACTCGCTCTGACTAATCCAAACTGTGGTCACAATTACGTTTCTCAAATATACAGATATGATGGTTGTTGTTTATTATTTTAAATAGAGCTATATTTTTGCTTTAAAATGAATTTGTAGTAGATTGTTATAAGCTCGACTAGGGCGGTATTACATACAGATACATGGTATTCCGGTATAACAACTACGTGTAAACATTCCTGGAGTAGGGTGGCTAGAAACAGAAAGTTCCGTCTTTCGCCTTAAGTCGGCAACGAATCTGTAATAAGATTGCAGATGCATTATGGTACACAAAAAAAAATTAAAAGCACCAAAAACGATTTAAGCAAATTACTTTGACCCTTTACACATCTCGATACTAGAATGTAAATAAAACGAAACGACGAATGGCGAGCGAATGGCAGTAACATTCCGCGCTATCGTACCGAACAGGACGAATTGTAATTTGGAGTACGAACGTAGCAATGTCGATACGAGTGGCGACGCGACGTGGCGTCATACGGCATACGCTTCTGTCTAAAACATTGGCACTTTTTTGTGTTCCGTATCAATATTGGCACAAATGGACACCTAAATTATTACCTTGCTGTTTGTTTGTATATGTGCAACATATAAAAAGCTGAATAGTACAGTTTTAGTAATTTAACGACTAGGTATTTATAGACACGAAATTTAAGAGGAACAAGGGCATAAAATTATAATGCTGAAACGCCAAATATAATAAATAGATCTATTGCTTGGGAATTGACCCAAGTCAGGACGTGATAGGTACCACCACATCGATCACATCGACCGACAGCGACGTGGCCGTGGCCGTCCGTCGATCAAATCTGGGCACTAGTTTTGAAAGGTCATTTCATCGTTTCAGCGGGAAGAGCTATGCTACACATAGTACGATTTGTTGATTTTTAACTCTCCTAAAATATTTTCAAATCTGGTCATCTCTATAAATGTTGCTCTTGTTTTGTCTCTGCCCTATCTTCTCGCCATAGTCGATCTATTGTGGCGTTAAGTGTCTCAATCAACGGACAGAAAGTCCCGGCGTGCGCTCAAAGCCCATACAGTACAGTACACATATCATAACAGTCTAAGCAAACACTTAACATTCAATATGATTACGCATACAACACACATTTATAGTACATATAGTGAGATAGCCATAAAAATAGTTAGCGGCGCATGCGCAAGTCGAGTTGCATGTCGTGAATGTTATGATCGTTGAGTGAACAGTAGTTTTGTGTTACAAAATGTTTGGTGAGTTGATAAACATATGTAAACGCTGAGATGAAAGATTGCATGATAGTAGGAATTAAAGCCGTAAATACCAGTATAGTCTTATCGCGTTATGCGACAATCATAAAAATTAACAGAACCCGCTAAAAAAACGATATAAAAAAGTCGTACATATTTTGATAATTATTTTCCGTATTCGTATTTATTCGTATGGTGCGAGATCTCTGGCTTTGCGGTCTTTTTTCAACCACTACGTTAGTTCGGTGGGTTGACCACAGGCATGGTTTCCCTTTTCGGGAATCCTCGCATTTTTGAAGTACACCAGTGAATCATCATCTGCTTTTTATTTTGTTCATTTCAAATACAGCGTGAAATAACATAAATAGTTTATAGGTAAAAACTATGCAATCAACAAATATTTAAACCGTTGGCTATTTCACGAGTTTTGAATATTGCCATTCCTTTCGAATGAATGCCTTCATACATATGGAATATTAGACTGGACTGTGAATCATTCGACCGGAGTGTGAGTCGCTATTATTTGTGCAACCGTCGAATTCATTCAATCAAAAAGACTCTTTGACTGAATTGACAGCCTCATAATATCAAAATAACTACTTAGTATAACTGGAACTTACCTAGAAAAAGAAAACCTACAGTGCAGTACTGGACAAGATCGGTAGTGGTAAAGAAAGATTGATTGTAGTGCAACGTATCCTAGACGTGGTTTGGTTTTATTATCTGTAGTCTTACGTTGCTGTTGGATATCACCGCTTTAGCGTGTAATGAATAAATATGTAGTGTCAATTATATGTTTAGAATGAAAATCTATTTGCCCTAAGCTTTAGTCGTGCCCAGGAGTACACTCTCACCAATAAACAGTTGTTGTTTGGACACGTTCCGTTTCTCAACCATTTCGCACGTTCGTGTCAATTGTGTTGCGTAAACTTGTGAAAATTTATTTGACCGTTCGCGTTCGTCTTACAACCTTTATATCTAGCCGTCACAGAAGTAAAGATAAATTTACGGTTTCCCTTTATTAAAACTTAAGTGAAGCACTAACAAATACATCCCGCCAGTAGTATGTCAGTGGATAACAGTCTACTGCACATGTAAATCTGCGTTACATAGCAATATTGTTATATTTAAACCTAAAGTATGGCTATATTTTCGCTCCGACGAAATTAATTAAAGTTTTTAGATGACGATATCTGAGATCGTCTCGAGAGTCGGTCTGCTACTGAAGGAATAATCTTTTATTGGCGACGCTGACTGAATCGCTGCTGAATGGCTAATCTTTCCACTATGGTATAAGAGATTCCAAGTCCGTGCCGACATTACAGAAGAAGGAAAAATATTTTAATGATCTTATAATCTCAAACGAAAGTTTTGCATGAGAAATTAAAAGGCTTTTGATAGTAAACACAATTTAAGTGCGTATCTTGATTCCAGCTGTTTTGCAGCCAGATGTTTTAGGTGTTCAATTTCGCACACGAGACGGGGAGCATGCAGACTCAGCGTGAGGTCAGTGATGGGGATATTGATGAGAAACCATAACTAGTAACCCGTACAAATAAAATATAATTTTCACTACACGGTTTTGCCACATGCATTTAATTTCCAATACCATTTCGTGTAACATCTGCCAGTAAAGCCAGTTACAACCATATACATGTCAGGAATTAGTGCACATCACTCTTCCCACGTAGTGTGTGGGCGCATTTTACTCAAAAATCATACAGCGCCCTTCGCGTCTAGTATAATAAATGCATTCAGGTTTCTGATGGGGCTGCCTCGATACTGCAGCTCTTGTCAGGACGCGAAAGGTTAGGCCTTAGTCCTTCGGTTGGGGTTGACGAACTACACATGCCATCGAGAACTTTATGGAGCTCACTCAGGTGTACAGGTTGTCTCACGATGTTTTCCTTCACCATTGACGCAACTGATATAACGAATATCTGATATAACTGATATATCAAATTATGATAAGATGCGAGCTGGGTTTGTACTCTGACCCTCCTAGATGGAAGGTAAGCGTTTAACTGTTAGGCTAACAACACTGTTTTACATATCGACTTCAATTCACAAAAACCTGCAATGCGTAGAACATTTAATAAATGTAATTAGGTCGTGCTTCTTTTGTTTCAAAATCCATTACTACTATACGTTGCTGTAAATAAAGATGTTATTGTCCTATTATTATTTTAAAAAAGTACTGTTAGTACAGTTATTAGCCCCTGGATAAAGTTGTTTCATTCCACTTAGTTATATACATCACGTCACGTCATGGTAATGATTTCAGACGGGGAATATAAAACTACTGTTAATATTAAACAACTACGTAGTCTTTTTCGCTGTTACTGGAGTCTGCTTTTAACGACACAATATCACAAAGAATCTACGATTTCCAAGATGTAAGGTAAAACTAATACATAAAAAAATATACAATTGAATTAGCAGAACAGAAAACTATTCCTGGCTTTGACATACATCTTATTTGTGACCCGTGACTTTACAGTTGAGTTGTGGGTAACTCACGTTCAGACAGGGTAACATATTATATTATATTCAGCATTATTTGGTAGGTATATTAGTTTTTTGTCTAGTAGTCGATCCCCAGCGCGTTTTGATGTCAATGGGTTAATGCTCAATTAGGATGGGTGACGAGCGGCAGACGGCCATATTAGTTGTCCGCATACGATGGGGAGAAGATTATATTTAGAGTAACCAGTTGTACAACAAATATTAAAACCGGTACAGTCCACGTGTTTAAAGATAAGACAGGACAACTGCAGGCCTATTACGTAATATTTGTTATAATCGGCTTTTATTTGAAACCAGTCAACATAGCGGTATTGCTATCTATTTTCGTTAATTATAATCTCTTTTAACTTGGGTAAAATGTTTGACACTTAAATAGTAAAAAAATTAAAGTAATTTTAGGCAGTTTAGTTTACTTGTGGGAAGGACGCAGATCAATAGCATTTAGTATAGTGCGCTGAAGCATTATATAAAATTCCCCGTATGAAGAGGCGCGTTCAATTTGTGAATGAAAACTGTCGCCTAATTAACAAACGTCATTGCATATGAATACATGTAACGGTTATATAAGCCTTGCACTTAATTTAGTTAATAGAAGTGAGTTTTTATAGTTCATATTTAGTCAATTATGTAGGAACATTAGGTAATTACCGTTTACGAATAGCAAGTCTACCGAAAAGATAGTTTATAACGCGTAGTGATAAAAAATAAAGGCATTCACGAAGTCAAATTCGTCTTGGAATTGATAATTCATACATGATTCAATACGTATCGCAGAGTAGTCGTGCATCTTACATGCGATGAATATTTTATTTTTAATAGGTATACCTACCAAGGATTTGTGTGAAGAATTACAGAAACGCAATGATGAAGTTATAGTTTGTTATCGCGACAACGTCAGCTCACAAATTTTGAACAACATTTTCACCCCGTTTGGGATTCGGTCTTAGAAAATATTTCTTAAAGTACTAGCCTACACCCTAGAAAGAAAGTACCGGTAAATTTTATGTTTGTAGTCTTTAAATTTTATTATGATAAATCAATGAGTAGATGGGTGAGTCAGATTTTACGGGAAAAAATTTAATGTCGTATTCATTAAGTGAAACAACATAATTACCTGTAATACAAATCTTATGGACTCTTGTCTCATGGACAAGTATTTATAATAAGGTCTTAGACGTACTCAGAACTTATATTAAGTACTAAAGTAAGTGCACTGAGCGAATAGAGTTTTCAACAGAAGAGTCCTCTCTGAGCGGATTTCATTTCAGGAGCTTTGCTGCTGGGTATTAATATGTATTGTTATACCTAGCTTTTCTTTGTCGTTTCAATTTCGTCGTGCTTCTATCTCTTAAGATTTTTGTCTTATTACAGTTTGCCTGCACACAGTTCTTTAGTTTCAACGAATTATTATTCTGCTTGTAATATTGTTGAGCCAGTGATTGGCGAGTATCTGCGCAAGACTGCGCAAAGGTAGTCCAAGTCTCGTAGCCCAAGATTGAGTTAATGTCGCTGAGCCTAAGGAATAGTAGAATAGTATTGTCATAAGTTTTGAATTGAATAGGGATTAATGAAAATATGGGTTGGATACGAGTGATTGCTTTCCCGGTCGTGTTGCACGAATGACCTCAGGGAAATCACGTATGGGGTTATGTAGGTACATATGTATTCGAGATCTAAACGCGGTGCCTTCAGGTATTAGTCATAGGTATTATTTGAAACAGAACTTAAACAACCACTTAAAATGAAGTTGTTTTTATTTTCAATGTTTACTATGATGAAGGAAATGTTAATAGAAAACTTTTAAGAGCATGTTGTTAATTCAATTTTGTAAAATATGTTACCTCATTATGTCAATTCATATTTTAAGAAGCCGGAATGTCTATTTTGCTTATGATTCTCATGTCGGAGAAAGTTAAATTGGGTTTTGTCAAATTTTCGCAATCAAATACTATTAAACTCGGCGTACCAGCGCACTGTGTGTCCAATATAAAGAATATATCTTAATTTATCTACCTTATCGTCTGAGAACACACGAGAGAAGGTGTACCAAACCAAAAAAAAATCTGAACTGACTATGATCGGGATTCATAATAAGTTGGACACCGGCTATCGAAAAACAATATATTTTCTATTCTCTAATTTGCATCAGTTGACGAGTTAAAACTCGAAACTAAAACTTTATAGGTCTCCTATACCAAGAAACACTAATGATGAACTGTTACTGCCTGTTCGGAAGTTTAATTTTAAGAGGAACGGAGACAGACAATATCCTTTTGGTAGTTAACAAGAAAGTAATTTAATCTATAGGAATATTAACAAATATAAAGATACATTCAGGGGCCACAATCCAGCCAGCGCATTCTTCGGACAATTTACTATTCTACTTCGTAGGACAGCTAGATAAGCTGATTGTCTTTAACTAACTACTCCATTTACGGGCTGATTCATTGTGTAATAAATCAATTTATTTGTCGCAGGATATATTGGTGTTAAGCGTAGCAATTTCGCGTCGGTTTCCATGCAGATTGAACGATAACATTCACTCTCCCTAGTCGTGTACTAAGTATCTAGTGCCCTACATAGGTATCCGGTCATTTCGGCGTTGATTTCCATACTGTTTTGAATGTAGAATAAAGACAAAAGTGTATTACGGTCTTGGGTATTTAGTAATTAAAGCTAGTTATAAATTTTATTTCGCTACTTAAGGAGAAGTATGCGCTTGATAGTGCCCAGTTGAATCATTTGCCAAGATATCGCAACATTACAATCAAGCTTGCGTGTTAACGCAATCGTCAAACACTACTACAAGGTGCGAGCAGCAACCAATCATTTGCATCGCTAGTTTCTCCGACTGCAAATACGGCACTGTATGCCAAAGGAATTATCCGTCCAACGCAACAGAGAGCTTCAAGGTACATGTATCAATAACGTCAGTTGACCTGTCAGAATTCAATATACAAACAGGTGACCGGCCGATTGATCGAGTGCCGTACTGGCTCGTTTATCGCACCGTCACAATACCGTTTAGCCTCTGTCCCTCTTGTCTTTAAACATTGCAATCTGTTATAGACACAGGATTCAAAGCGATTGGTTCTATGTCGGTATGTCGCCGTCGGCAACTTGACTGCGTCCAGACCACAGATCTAGTAGTTAATCGTTGAATAACGTACGTAACAACTCGATTAGTCAATACTGTCAACAGCTCATGCCGTCGTTTTAACAAGATCTCGAAAAGCTAACTGCTTTAGTTGATCGCTCATGCTTCAGTTGTAATATGGATTTTGAAGAAGACTTACTGTTGTTGCTTTTGCTCAAGTGCTGATGGTACATGTTGAACGATAACCTTAACCTTAGCGATTTACGACCTATTACGCAAGATAATTAAAAATCACCTAAATAGTTCCGCAGCCATTCTTACCAACATTAATTAAAGTGTAGTATAATCGCATCGTAAATCAGTGATATGTATCAGTGGTATATTTTTGCTATTGTATTGCGATTATACCTAGATTATAATATAATTTACCCAGTGCCTCTTATTTTCTCATTTAAATAGAGTAAAAAATAACTATAATATATAACTAATAACTTTTCTTTGCGTAGCATTTTTTGAGAATATTTTACAATTTACAATGAAGTTCTTAAACTTTAGAAGAAAACCGAGTATCGAGCCTAGTAAAAGTTCCTTGGCGGTGTAATGTAGCAACATTTTATTTTGTTCCTGCCAAAACGCTACAACAAGTGCATTTATGTTTCTGCGTATAAATAGGGTTTCTATTAAAACGATCGTTTTTCTTTTAGTTTTTTTAAACATCGTGTTCTATAGTAATAGCTTATCTGGTCTTCATCTAGATTTTTAGAATCTTTATCTATATTTACTCTTGCGTCTTACGCTCAACTGCGACTTATAACACACCAGGCGGAGTGCGTTACTATACACTGGCCCTTATCAAATTACTATAAGCCACTTATGTTTTCAATTAGTAACTCTTTTCCATATTCCTATCACACTCAATTAGGCGGAATAATACTTGGTATTTGATATATATCGTCAATGCATCTGCACTAGTCCTAAGAGCATTTCATCTGCTCTGCACCCATCACATGTGCAGTCCACTCATAAACTCATACAAGTGCCACATTTATTAATAGCTGACGATAATCGCATTGATGTTACAAGTGCGAACGTTACCATATCGATTACAAATTCAATTGAATCGAATAAGATAATCGATATCAGTTGCATGCTGTTTATCAGTACCTATGATGTCAATATACTGGTTGTCATCTGGTTATCATCGATATGTTTGTAGTCCTACGGTTTGTTTGCATGTATCTTACAAAAAAGCTTTTAATTTTATAGGAAACTGACATTACTAAGTAGTAAGTAGAGTACTGAGACACAAGCATACTACAGCAGCAAGGCTTTAATATACAGACGAAAAAAACTGTATACAATGAAACAGAACGCTACGCAGTATTCTATTAGGGGCAGACTAACATGACATGTACCTGGCATTGTGTGCAGATTGCAAAGTGCATTCACAGTGACAAGTAGCTAGTCTAAGGGCCATTAAAACCCATCAGTGTGCGACGGTAATTAGATGAATTACCACGGTTTTCTCTACCAGAGATTTACCATGACCCTTAGTTGGGCTGATTTGGATTCTTGTATCTTTACTGTGCTGAACTTCTATAGTTATTGCCATTTAAAGTCACATGTAAACTAAGTCGAATGACAAAATAAACGAGCCATTTTTATTAGCATTTTAGTTATTTTGTGCTTCATAAAATCCGTTCTCTATAAACGTCATGATATTAAATATGTTTTCCACCAACGTAGACTATTTTTCTATCCCCGAAGGCATTCCGGATTGTATCTTGTTTGTCCGTCATTGTATAACACACTATTACTGGACATACTTGACGTTGGATATGCAGATGATTGAATAGCAGCCTGCTGAGGTCTATTTCTAAATCATACATAAAGGCGGGTTCAAGCGTTTTATTATTTAATGGATACTTTCCTTGTTAAAGGGTTGATATTGATTGTAACATACATATTATATCTGGAATAATTGGCCTGTTTATTTATTATTCCTTTGCAATGGTAACAAAGACAGTACCTATACAATAACAGTGTCATTATAAATATTTTGCTCTGATATTTACTGATGTTCATACGAAACGAAGTAGGTTCTTGCGAAAACTCAACGATTCCGACTGTAGTCTTCTAAATCTATAATTCTTTTATTTTTCACTTAAGGCAAAGAGTTTTCGAAGTTATTAAAACACAATTATTATCTCTGGTAATATAATGAAACGGTTTTTTTTTTACAAGTAGTAATTTAAATGACTTCGAGGAATCCTCAATAATTATAATAATATCAGGAAGCATCTCAATGTAGTGCGGTAGTACGCGTACGAGTGATCATCAAAAGCGGCCACTCGTACACGGCAAGATATGCGTACAAACAAATTATAGTTCCCTCCGATATTTTTATCGCGACCGTGATATTGTTATGTGCAAATTTATTAAAACGCCCATCATTGAAATATCATGATTGAATACTGCAGTATGTTTTCACAAACCTGTGAACAATAGATACGACCGAATCTTATCGGGTGACTGTTTCCGCGGTATCTATATCCGATGCGTTACAGATAATGGCTAGAATCATACTATTATTTATTCTGTGCTTGAATTTACTTTTTGAATGTTACCCGGTCCCCTTCCGGCCAGGAATCCTGCCGCTAATCTCTTTATCTGTACCAAAAATAGATAGAGTGAAATGTGGCGCTGACGTCATGTTTGTTTTGGGCGTCGTTAAATGCCGTAGTGAATGTGGAACAATAATAATTGTATGAGTGTATTGTCACGTTCTGTTCTTGAAATTGTTAGGTTGTTTTGCCGATACAATTTAACCGACTTCAATAATGAGGAATCACCTTTTCTTTCATTTGATCGAAGACACTCCCAGGTTTATCCTATTGAATTTTTGTTATTTAATTTTATTTATTCGATTTAAACATGTCAATTTTTAATGTTTAATCGTTTCATATGAAAATAAGGCTTGATTTAGATTATCATATCGGTTTAATGTGTGTTTATTTACGCTATACACGAGTACCTACAGTATACGTAAGACGAATTAATATATTCATAAAAATAAACAATAAGAACATTCACCCTTTGATACCGTTCCGAATTCCGATAGCGATACTATTCAAGTTCCAAAATGACATCTGATCGATAACTTATCAAGAACAAGCAATGCTCTATAGTTTAAATTATTACAAAACGCCCAAAACAATTTACTCTTGGTTCCCAATTCCGCAAGGAAAGTAGTAAACATGTTATAATGTTGACAAACAAACTTCATGCGGCCCAACTAGCCTCGGGATCACGTTTATATTCAACTTTGTATATTCAACGCTTTGTAATGTATTCGCAATTGCGATGACGTAATCACCACTTATTGTAGTGATGAAATCATTATTCTTGTACAGGTATCGTAGGAAAAACAATGATTAATTTTAGTTACCTACACTAATTATTGTGTACGTCTGGAAAGAAGGGTACAATATTAAAAAGTTATCAGCCGTTGGTCATCGTAACATAAACATGACCGCTTTTAGAAGTCCAACTGTGAATATAAGCTTTTGAGTCACATGTGTAGGTACGTAGTAGTAGGTAATGACAGAATAAATAATAGTAGATTGACTTCTGTACCTATGATGTGCATTTACTGTTCTATGGTACAGTATCCTCACCAGATACTCCTTCAGTCGCTTCTTACATCATTTCAACTTACTATTCATTCTATAGAGAGAAGAGAATAGATATAGAGAGAAGAGAAGATAAATATTCGGCAAGCTGCTGCGCTGCGCTAAGTGCATCATTCGTCTCCTGCAACAGATTAATTCAGTTGTGAATATTAATGTGACAAGACAGACACTAAACTAGATGCCAGTTGGATAACGAATATAAACTCTGACCCTATAAATGGATTCCATTTAATGATTATTTTGAAAATAATCGTGTCTGATACCTAACTTATTATATTTTCCGTCAATTTGGATTATGAGCGCCAATGTGGTGAGCAAGCTGGCGAAACCAAATTTAGTTTAAACGTAACGCATAAATTATGGTGCGTTTATAATGTTAGCTAAATTGGTTAGGAAGCTCAGTATTCAAGGTAGCGATTGATGTGATCGCATTAACGTAATGCTCACACTCTTATCTGTCAAACCGATCAGTAGAGCTCCTGCAATATGGGACGGAATTAGGCGAGCTCCGATAGCTACTGCCTATGTCAGGAGATTGGAACCAACCGCTTTTCGATACAAATTGGGACATGAGTCCGTGAATAGGTGTATGGATACCGACATAATTTTAAAGGAAGAAAGCTCAGATTCAGGAACATACAAACTTTCGTTGAATAGAATGTATTATTTCTTTGCTTTTCGCAGATGAAGCTTACTTACGAGATATTACTAAAGTCCTTCACAAATTATAATTACAATACAATACAATAAACTTTATTTCACTCCAGAAACAGAAAAAATATACAACACTGGAAACCAATAGAGATGTACAAGGGGCGGTCTTATCGCACTTGGCGATTTCTGCCAGACAAACTTAGGATGGATAGAGTAGTAGGTAAAAAGAGAAGGGTAGTTCACAGTGTAACATAAATAAATGATCCTAATAAAATTACATTGACTGGAAGTGTTCCTTGACAAGCCTTCTTAAAATAGCTAAGGATTTAGCACTTCTCAGGGTAACTGGTAATGAATTCCACAATCGAACAACCTGTATCGTGAAGGATTTCTCAAAATAGCTTGTGGAATGCATTGGCATTTTTAGCGTCAAATTCTCTGATGATCGTAGGAATTTCGAATGTGTATCATGGAGAAAATCAAAACGTTCTTTAATATAGCAGGGGGTAGAAGAATTGAACAAGATAGTTTATAGAAGACGAAGAATATCAGTATTCCGACGAAGGCGTATTAGAAGCCACTCGAGCTTAGTGCGAAACTCTGAACCATGATCATATTTGCGCAGACCAAATATGAATCTGATACAAACATTTTGGAGTCGCTCAAGTTTATTAAAATAGCTGGTGTCGGCGCACAGTGGTTCGTCTCCATACAAGAGGTTGGACATAGGATTCTTGAAACAAAAATTGTTGAATTTAGAAAAACAAACACTGATGAATGGAATTATCGGATGAAGAAGAGATTGTACTAGCGCAGTTTTAGGGGAAATAGGCAGAAAGTTACGTAGTCTACGTAAAGACCCCGCTGATGCGAAGAGTTTACAAGTGACTTCCTTGACTTGTAGTAATCAAAACAAAGTTTTATCTACAATATATATTGCCAGGTTCTTAACCTTGTCGCTTACGGGAATCGTAGTGCCATCAAAAAGAACCGGGAGAAGTCGGGCCCACTGGACTCTAAAAATCATCCGAGAGCTGCCAACTACTATGACCTGGGTCTTTGCAGGATTAATCTTTAGTCCATAAGCCTGGCTCCATTCGCTGATTCGATCCAGATCATTATTAATGACGCCGTCAGCTTCGGACAATTTCTCTGGTGGTACTTTGGAGTAAATTTGGAGATCATCTGCATAAAGATGGTAGGATTAAAGAAGACGATTAGAAATAGTATCAATAAATACGGCGAATAATAAAGGAGATAAAACGCCACCCTGAGGCACGCCAGCAGAGATATTGCACCAGGAAGAAAAGGTTTCCTCAATGCGAACACACTGACGACGTCCAAATTACAATGTAGCAAATTGATTACTTGTTTAATAATAGCATCTTAGGTGACACAGAAATCTTTTATCTTCATTATATTGTCGCGTGTTATGATGACTCATAATGTAACGTTAGCGGACCGCAGCTATCTGCGCACGCGTCGGACATAATAAACCAAAAATAAAAATAATAATTCTAAGAAGTGTGAACAACTTAGTTCTTGCGGAAGTATTAGTTTTGTGTAAAAACATTTAATTTTCTACAGCTACCTAGATGTTTTCAAGATTCGACTCCGGGTACATAAATTGCTATGCAATTTATAGTGTTTACTTGTCAAGATGCATCGATCAAAACAAAGCCAGTCTTCGTATTTTGATAAGCCATATTTAAATATCCTATTTTTAGTAGAGCAAGTAGTCCACTGAACGGTATTTGTGATGAAACTGAGCGACTGAAACAGTAAGATACGGGTGTCTCACCTGGTTTGGGGGTCTCGGTTAACCCTTTTATTAAGGAAACCATTAGTTACTAGAAATAATTTAATGTAGATGTATAACGGAACTATCTAAATAATGTAACAAACTTAATAAATTAGAATAAAAACAATAATTTCTAAACATGTTGATATTTCCGTAATTATAGAAAATAACATTAATCTGTTATTTGATATAGGTACTAGATTTATTGTCTATTCGTACCACGTACCTAGTCCAGTCTATGTACTTGGCAATGTATAGACTACTAGTGAATGGAGTTCGTAATAGCGAGGCGAGGTACGCATCCACCTATGCGCTAATATGCTTTGCGAGAACAAATCCGACTGCATTTCATGAAAGCGAAGTGAATGTTGCAAGAATGTGTAGTTTGGAGGGAAGTCTGAGTATAACTTTAGAATTCCTCCGTGTAGACTCCATTGTTAGTAATGTCGTACCGCACCGGAATTATTGTATTTATGTATTAGATCAAAACTAAAATTACTTTTTTTCTTATAACAAAATAATTGGATTGGATAGAGTTGATGTTTGTGATTTATCATTACTTAATTCAATCATTGCTTGAATAGGGAGCATCTTCAAGAAACCGACTTAAATAAAAATGGAGGACCTCAATTAAAATAAAATATCACCTGTATCGGTATTTTGCACCGATCTTGATGATTATTTATTCTTTCGTAATATCTCGATTCGATTCAAATTATTAATTTTGACGACACGGTTGGCGCAGTGGTTAAGCAATTAGCTTTCTGCGCTATGTGTCGTGGGTTCGATCCCCGCACGGAACAAATATTTGTATGATCTACAGATAGTTGTTTCGGGTCTGGTTGTGTGTGCATGTGACATGTATGTTTGTAAACTGTACCCACGATACAGGAGAAATGCTAGAGGGGGGCAAAGTAACTAAAAAAAAAAAAAGTGGAGATCTGATGAGGACTTTCGGAAATAGGTAATAGATACGAACAGTACACTTATGTATTGTGATTTGATTTATACTGAAGATCAAAAGAGGTTAGGTATCTATTAGCGGTCAACTGATTACAGACTTCGAAGGTACCTCATGGGACTTCTCAAAGGCAAACTCCAAATATATCGAGATACTGAAGATTCGTGGGAAGGGCTGGTTATGTACCTATCAGCTGTAAAATAATAGTAAACCAACGGATATTTATTGAAACACTCAAAATGAAAAATAAACACATATATACTTCAAAAACGCCCTGAATCGGTTTTTATTAGCTACATAATTAGTTTATAACTTGTGGAAAATGACACAACAATTAACGTAAAATCATTATTTACCCGCTATAATATTCAACGGGTTCATATTGGAGCCTGAAACGATCGCTTAATAGCGGCTGCGTTCGTCAACGTCACGTCGCTGACACCTCACTATGGCCCGGCCATAGACTTAGAATTTCGCTTACACTAAAAGACCAACTAAGCGTGGAAAAGAGATATAATTTTAATATGAACACTACCCGAGAAAGAAAGAGACAGATGTCAATGTCAGGATGATACAATTTTTTTGAAGGATCGTTACCTATGTATATTTACCCTTGCTTTAGTGTCAAATATATTTTATTAATTTATAAAATAATCGTGCAATTATTGGCGATAAGTGATATTTAGGCAGTCATAATGTCATGTTCTTTTGCCAATTGTAACGTGACATACAGAAATAATCCAAATAATTACATCTTTCAGGGTAAATGTGATTTTTTCATCGTACGTTTTGAAACCATATTTTGTGTAGGTACTAGTATTAATTCACCGAGAAAACAAATTTTACCATAGTATATTAGATTTTCTTCCGATACGTGGTAATATTTTGGAGATAAAATAAGAAATGAGTAATATTTAGTGTAAATATTAAAATGTATGTTTACGCTAGGGTTGACTGTAGAAATGACTTCACGAATATCGATAAAAAATCGATAGATTTTTATCTGATTATTAAATAATCGGGCCTAAGGGAACTAGCTATGGTAATCATACATTAATTTATCATTATCAGTGCACAAAACTGTGATCAGTGGATAGTACAAGGTCAAATCTTTGTACTTTCATAAATAAAATGATTTTATCGGTTTATTAATTTATAATAAGAGGATTTAATTAGTAGCGTATATACCTCTATTAATTAGGGCAAGATTTAATCTATCGACACTATACTATATTGACATTGCAAATACACAACCCTATTTTCATCTGACATATCAGTCACTATAACACATATGCATATTATTTTTCGGTATCTCCTACAAGCTGTCATTGTTCGTCGTTTACATTCTAAATCTATAGGCCCGGCTACGCTCCAACCACGTGCCACGTTTAACATTTATGTAATTTTTATACTTGTTTGAAGATGTCAATTCACGTCATACCCAGAAAGCATACTTGACTTTTGAAGAGAGCAAATTCTTTACTACCTACGTGTACTTCGAAAAATAAAACAACGAGGTGCTCTGCATTTTAATTATGTTCGTTCCGAGAACTAAGAAATTGCTACCCTTTATATAAAACTACACCTACTGAGGCACAAAGGCGTCGTTCACTGAAAAATTTCTGCTTTTATCGCTTCAATCATTAAATCTTTTCTCATGAAGTATCATAAAATATTCGCTTTGTTCAACGAAAAATTATATTCTGGAGAAAAACAGATCCTTTGATAAATTTTAATTAGCTCTTCATAAAAACTCTTTGGGTTGCTAGAAATTTAAAAGAGAGTAAACAAAGTTTTCCTAAAGCAAAAACACCTATCCGGAGAAATATTCTAATTAAACCCGGTAGTTTTCATTTTAAATTCTGGAACGTTATTCGCACATGTCGAATACCAAAACTCCGTTTTGAATGTACCAAAGGACACCAACCATTTATTTTGAAAAAAAAAAAAACCATAATACTGGTCTGGTACCTGACGCGCATGCGACGGTATTGGATTCGGTCGGAAACTTTTTTTTTGAGTAAAGATGGGAGTAACGTTAGCATATGAATAATCGTGACTATGAAAATGTAGCCGGTACCCTAAATTACTCTACCCAAATTAAACATTTAATCTATTGCAGTACACAGTCCTTGTTATTCAAAATATTGACTTTTAACGAAACATACCTATTCAAAGAAATATGTTTTCCATCAAGGTTATACTTCCTAGTTGTTTTTCTTGGAGTTTTTGTTAAGCAAACGTGTTATGAGCGCTTAATGTTTTTGAGAACTAGTTTATGTACAGTGACATGTGTGAAGCCAGTTGAATACAATAAATAATGTGTAATACGTACAAAAACCAGAATAGTACCTATTAAAACCTCAACGTTAATTTTCTATCATGAGGGTTTTGAGTAAAATACCTACTTGATCTTGATTTTAAATGTAATTTTAGAGAAATAACAAAGGTTTTTTCTTTCTTTTTATGAGTTTTATTATTCAGAGGAACTTATTGACCAGATATTATTTTTTTTAGAATTTCTTATTGAGGCTTCTTCATAATAGGTAACTGTTTTTAAGAGTTATTTATATTTTACTTATTATTATTAGACGCGGTTCTTGACGATCAAATGACATGCTTCGTGAAGCGCGAAGGGGTTAAGTGGTCACGATAGCATTGATTGTTATGTTTCATTTATAATTTTAATATTTAAACTGCCTAATCGGCCTAGTAGTCGCAAGCGCGGTTGCTCACCGGGAGCTCCTGAGTTCAATCCCCGAATCAAGCAATTTCATTTTATTCCCTGTTACAAAATTGTCAATTGCAGCCGGAAGTTGAGAATTGGGCCCGGTAGACGGCAATATGTTCGCCCCGTACATGGAACTTAAAAACGGCATCAGCGAACAGGGGTTTATATAATAAATTCTACTAATATTATAAATGTGAAAGTTTGTGAGGATGGATGGATGGATCTTTGTTACTCTTTCCCGCCAGAACGGCTGAACGGATCTGGATAAAATTTGGCACAGAGATAGATTATAGTCTGGAATAGCACATAGGCTTTTCATCACGGAAAAATGTACGGGTTCGTAAACCACGCGGGCGAAGCCGCGAGCGGAAGCAAGTAAAAAATAAATACGAGATTTTTCGTACACCATCTTGAGCCACGACCTACCCGTCCCATTTGGACAATATAGGAAGTTTTTAACAAAGTAATACTTGGTTCTGTATTTCATTCCATTTATTTTATTCTTCAAATTTCAAGTCGGATGAGTATAGTCGAGAACAAAGTTGTTCATAGCTAAGTATTCTCAATAGGTAGTTATTAAAATTACGTAGCATCACCTCTGTATTCCGTGTAGGGTTAGGCAGAGGTGTACTGTTGTAGCTTGCACACTCAGTACATTTCCCTAGTAATAAGAGGGAATACAGAAAATGGTATCACTAGATTTTGAATTTCATCAAAATACTTATCAACAAAATTTAGGTACACATAACGTAAAAGAAGTCTGACGACTCGTAAAATTTATTATTCGTCTCGACGTCAGCACCGTGCACTGTGCCTGGCAATACTTTTTCTTCGAGTACATGAAGTAATTTCCCCAGAAAAAGAGTGAAACCGCGGGCTACAGTACATCTATACATATATATTTACTTGTCCTAACTGATTCATCAAGGCAGAGCCTAAACCGCTGGGGCTACAGGATTGAATTTTTGGCAGTAGATGCCTTTTAATAATAATAATAATATCCTGACCGAATTTCGGTCACGGCGACCAATCTCACCGGAGATTAGCCAATTACGCAGGAGATATTATAGAGCACAAGTGTGTGCGCAAACACAAGTGCTCTCTCTATTCCTTCACTCTCATAGTCCGATGGGACGGCAATCCGACACGACCGGAGAGAGATCAGGCGCAGGAGTAACGACTTTACGTGCTTTCCGAGGCACGGTGTGTATTCACATACACAAAGACCCAGACCCGAAACAACTATCTGTAGATCATACAAATATTTGTTCCGTGCGGGAATGGAACCCGCGACACGTAGCGCAGCAGTCGATCTCTCAACCACTGCGCCAACCGTGCCGATGCCTTTTATGTTGTAAGTATACACTGCGGAAGGATTTTTGGAAATTTCACCCCTAAGGCGGTAAAATAAGCGATGAATGGTTGTATGGAAGTCTGTCATTTTCAAAGTGAGAAGCGCGAAATTTAATACATGCTTCTAGTTAGAAATAATTGTACACGTATATCGGCGTTTTACAAACGTACCTTATTTAAAAAAATACACATGTATATCCACGCGAGCGAAGCGGCGCGCAACAGCTAGTAGTATCATAAAATCTTAGGCTATAAAATCAATGCGCCATATTCAATTATATTAAAACTATAATCTCTAGAGGTTTATGTGGTCATTTAATTTTAGTTTTCTTAATATATTGTTTATCATTAAACGTCGAAGAAAAGCTTTATTCATTAAGAAAGTAATAAATTTTGTGAAGATTTCTAAAGCCTGGATATAATCCTTTCTAGACCTTACAACATGCACAACTGAGTTGATTATTATTGCTTTTAATCGTGAACTCGTGTTTCCTGTACGGTTTACTTAAAAAAACAATGCGTGTGCCACAATCAGTAAATTCTAAAACCTGAAAACAATTACTATTGTACCCACAATGTTTATACTTAAGAGCTTTTTCAAACTTCATATCTATAAGGAGGCAGCTCCGTTAGCGTCGTGATTCGTCGTCAGAATGCTATCACTTGTCTGCAACGGTCTCGTGAACAAAGATTTAATAAAATAGCTACAAATATCTCATTAATAACCTATATCTCATTTTAAAATGTTAACTGCGAGTAATAAAATTAACCTGACTCAATACTTTTCTAACAAGCTAAGGAATACGTGACACATTGACTAGTGAAATTATGCCGACATCTTGGAAAAGAAAAGGTAATAAATTACAGGAAATGATAAGAAAAGAAAAGATCTTTGATCATTTTATTCATCATACGGGGCTAGTAATTTTATGAGAGTTCAATGTTTCTGCTCCGTGTATTACCTACAGTAAACCATGGGTCAAGTTCCATGAACCTTCACGGGTCTGCACAAATACAATATGCATAAAGCTCGCTTTACTAGGAATTAAGGCTTACTGTACATTATTCCAATGTATACTAATGTACATGTTATATTATTGTAATTGTTATCTATACAGGGTGAACGAACTTATAATTTTGAGTTTAAAAGGGTTGATGAAATTAAGTGTCTGACGAGTTTCGATACCATACCATAGCAGTGGGTAGCACACGATTGATATGTTGATGATTAGGTTATCATATGCTTTTCATATTTTTGCAGGTGACATCACACAAAAGGGCTATGAGAAAAAACGAACGCGCCTACTTACGCCGTACATTCCACAGCAGCAGCCGCAAGGTAAGTTCAGTTTTATAACATTAACAATAAAACGCAATATCGCTGCTAACACCGATGCCTGAACTAATAATATACCTTATATGACCCATACTGGCACGTTTTTAGTCAGTGACGTTACGTGTTCCATTATTACAGTTCTGAGGCGTCCAAGGTCGCGACAGAAGCGTCGCTGGGGTCAAGTGTCAATTGATCGCCGTCGATGGATGTTGGACAATCGCGAAATTATCGAGACGGCCCGGCCCGATTCCGCAACGAGGGTCAAACGGTGGGGCCATCTTGAATCTGGACCCCCGACTGCACGTATTTAGAACAAGAGTACGATGAACCTCTAATACACTTGTCGGCTTTAAAATATACACTTGAACGGCTTTCACGATAATAATAATATAACAGGAGCCCTTTCTGTGTACAAAATAAAGGAGCGGTAAAAACATAATTTTCAAGTCTACTCAATTTTAATTAACAATGCTGACTAGCTATGCTATGCTAGCTAGCAATGCTTTCTAGGTAAATATCTAAAAATATCTAAAACACTTGTTGTCAAGGTCGAAATGTTATTTTTTGCTAGTCTAAATATTTTTAAGCCGACAACAGATAATTTCTGCATTGGTTCAGCGGTCGGTATTATTAAAATAATGAGGTCGACCTTCATTCATTTGCTGATACGAAAAAAGAAACTAGCTGCCGTCGAGCATTGTCCAACTGCCATCGATAGCGGTTTATTTATTTGTTTGGTTATATTTTTTCCATCTTTCCCCTTTTTAGTTTTTATGGTTTAGTTAGTCGGTAATCCACACGCACACAACCACACTTTATCACCACAGTACTATTTCGTAAATGGCACTTAATATAACACTAGATAATGACACTCGATATGTACTAGCTTTATTCGCTTGCGGTGCAGTTTCGCCTCCAAAAAAATTCACTAAACCTTGGCTCGAGGTGAAACGTGAGGGGTCCATTATTAAAAACTAACTAGACGTTTCGAAAGTCACTCGTAGAAAAATTAACCCATAAATTCCGAGTTTGCAGCAATACAATTAAGACTTATTTGTCCATTTCCATGTGCATTGTCCGTTTTCCGAGGTTATAACTGACATAATTACACAGACAGAGACGACAAAAGTTCCAACAGTTAATTTAAAACATTTGTACATTTATGTTTGAAATTATTCTCACATAATTTACTTTGGATTAAAAGGTAGAACAAATTTTGTTAAATTTTGAGTTTGTCCAACAATGTAACTAGAGTGCCGCATTCGTTGCATGCGTACTGTTACGTTGACTCATTGTTGTTAACAGTCGCATCGCTGCATATTGTTGAAGAACAATATGGGTAATGCACTGAATATATTAAAAGCTGTGTAAGCGTAGGCGTCGTTTGTCTGCTGTGTATGCATGACGTAATGGCAAACCTTTCCCTATCAGGTTCCTAATGGATTTAGTAATTGGCGTAGTGTTGAAATGTACATAAATTTGCTATTAATATGAGGTGAAATCGTTCGGAGCAGACGCCGCGTCGGCTGAACCGTGTCGTTCGCCAGTCAAGTGCGTCAGTTATTTTGTACTGCACAGTTGAACTAGCAACGGTAAACATATTGCGATATATGTATGTATTACCGAAACGATAATTTCGAAACAGTACACATTATTAGGTAGGTACATACATCGTACTTATTACAACTATTATGTACGAGGCTTGTTGCGTGTCAATCTATTCTAGTTTTTTACGAGTGAAATGTAACGGCCGGCGAGCCGAGATCTGTAGATATATTTCCATTATGCGATGCCGACAGTTCTTGGTGAAATGAAAAATGTAACGAACACGTTAAGTTCCTGGGTTTTAAACGCTTAAACTAATGCGAGATGTTTAAAGCTGTAGTATGTATTATAATATAACGTTCTAGTAGAGGTGTCAAAGTTTAGAGTCCTCCTTAATACTAAAATAGGTTAAAACGCGTTTATTTTACCAAACAGAAATCTAAATTGGAATTCAGAAATTCCTAGGAATTTGTCGATAAGTATTATGATAAGCGTTCGGAAAGCTGCACAATAACATCTCGTCCGAAACCAGGTCGTAAACCATGATCCTTCATTGTTGCCTCATAAGTTCCATTCAACGAGCTATAGAAAAGAACATCCTCGGTTTTTCTCTACGCGATAAAATCCGGAACTAGGAAATCCATAGAAAAACCAAAATTACCAACATATCAGGTCACAGGACAGATCAGGTGGACTCACAACCGTTGGAGAAAAAAGGTCGAATGACAACTGGGAATCGGAAAGCGTAAGAGGGTTCCCAACTAGAGGCGGAAGACCTAGTTAAGATTGGGGTGAGCCGTTGACTGAAAACAGCCGACCAAAGCTATTAAATGTGGAAATCTAAAGAGGAGATCTATCTCCAGTTGACGTGAACAACCTCGGAAGAATGGTTTATAAAATCCAAACAGTCGCCGTAAATAACGGAGAAGCGATATTTTATCATCAATTAGACTGACCAAACACTAAAGATACCGAGATACTAGTTGCAATGATTTAATTGCTTGTTCATGCTCAATTAACTCTCAGAACTTTTTTCATGCTTTAGTTATTCAAAGGAATGATTGATCCGTTGTATCATTAATTAATATGAAGTGTTCATAACCCTAGAAGATTTTGAGTTAAATTTAGTATTTCTTAACTGACACTCCCCTTTTAAATTAGTTTGTACTGTTAAATCAATTTCGTAACTTTGCATTCATATTAAAAGAAAGTTTTGGATTTCAGAACATACGTCAAGTGTTCTGAGATCAAAGTACGCTAAAATCAAGTGCGTTCAATTGCACCAACCCCTTCTTGCATACAAAACCGGGGTCTCGCTCTTTCTATCTCCTTCCTGGTCGCTCCCAGGGAAGTCTACAGTTCTAGATATGTATTTATAGATCGTAAGTTTGTATAACGATTGACTGTTTTCGTGTAACCTAAGGAGTGGTGCACTAGCAGGTTATGTATACAGTTTGTAATTAAATCGTGAACAAAGCTTTAGAAAGTCTTTAGAAACGTTTCCAGAGAAAATTGAATATTTAGACAAAAACCATGACGTAGACAAACTTATTTGTTACAATTACAAACAAAGGCTGCTAAACTTCGCGGTACGCAGTGGACGGTATGTATCGATTGACATACCTTAGAAGCTGTTTTCGGGCCTGCATTGCGGTACCTGATAACGTTAACCGCACTTATCAGTCGGGCAGGTCATTGACCCCGCGTGATAACCCGCTCCTAACGTCCGCGTTACAACCTTGTCACACTACACTCGTTAACTGGCGCTACTCACGACCATTGTTAACGGACACAAAAAGGTGATTGTTGTGTTTCTGGATTAGTTTTAGCGCATGAGGAAAGAACTGAAAAGTATATTTAATTTTTTTTATGTTTTCGTCGATACTTAAAGAGGAAAGCAGTAAAATTATAATAAAATGTAAAATAATAAACCGAAATGTTCTGATGAATTTTCGTGTACATTGTAAAATATCCGTACTAAAACAAACGGAACTGAAAATAAATTAAGCAAAAAATTCAGATTCTAGAAATTACAAAATGCAACATTGCAGCGGAAAAAAATCTTTAATTGAGAGCTCTCTCTACATTCAATGTATTTAAAAAAATATTACTGTCGGATTTATATCATATATACAAATTCCGTTAAATCTTTTGCGAAAAAACAAAAATGTCGAATCGGAATTTTTAGTCATTTATGAATGACTATATTTCGTCAGATTATACATTTGTATTCCCAGCCTCATGTGAATTGCATAGACAAGGCGAGTAAATCGATTGCCGAGTTTCTTGCGGGGTAGGGTTCGATTCTTTTAAACAACATACCACATACATATTCCATCGTACAATTAACTCCCTTAAGAAATCAATAAAACAAAAAAAAAAAAACAAAAAAGCAATGAACTGGTACAGCCCGAATTTGCATACACTTAAAAATCTATAAATTAGGGGTATGTATTGAATGCCATAAATGTGTGATATATTTCCGAACTATAACACCTTTTTTCAGTGTTTTTATACCAACCCTTTTTTTTGTTTACACACCATTTATTTAGTTTTGAATCAGTTTTTTTCAAAGGCGTTTCCAAATATTTTGCAATCAAATTTGTATGCGTGATTGCGGAGAACTAACTTACGTTTCAATGCCTGTAATTTAGGATAGGCATGGTTTTTTTTTTTTTACATTTTTGCCTTAAGTTAGTGAGTGGGATTCGTGATTGGGTTAAAAGATTAAACTTCAAACTGAGATTGTGTTGTTTCAAATGAATAAATTTGAAAACGCCTTTGAACCGACATTTGACCCGTTTTCTAAACTAAGGTATCAACAGCAGTTTGCCTACTTTTAAAATATTAAATGTGCTCATTCGTCATTGTAAGCTGAAAGTGAGCTGTAAAGCGCTTTTTGATGTCAAAGCTATGTTGTGTTACCCGTAGACACACTCTGTACCTACGTAATATGTAAATTGTAACGTGTCTCAAAGTAAATAAATATTCGTCGACAGCATCCATTATATTTTAGGCAAACTGAAATGTAAAATTTCATAAAATTAAAAATCTATCTTAACTAGTAATTTTCTAAGTGTCTATGTCTTTACCAGACGATTATTTATTGAGCTTCTAGGCGGTAAGTACGAATATTGGTTGCCAACATTGGCTATGGCTTGTTTTGGACGCAGCCGGTAGCCAGCCGCCCCGAGGCCCCCGAGGCGACGGCGGCAGCAGCCGACAGCACACGAGGAACCGACGCACACATCGCCGCGTCACCCACAATGAGAAGAGATACCATTCAGGTATCCGAAAGGAAGCCCTCCGATTGGTAGTTGCCGCACACACACACCTACACTAACCCAACACTAACATGATATAGACAGGATACATTTTAATGGTAGACTTGAGTAGATATATAGATATCCACTAGAAAGGAGTCTGCGCTTCTGCTTAGACTGACCGCCGACTGGCTTGAGAGATTTATTTATTTACATTTAATAGAACGGCCGATATTCCTATTGAATCGCCGAGCGACTCGATGTCACTTTTACGCGATTCAACGAAAATAAACATACAAAAAAATTGCTTTTAAGATTTAAGCTCCGTCAGTAATTATTATGTAGATAATTGATGTAATTAATAGTTTCTTAAGTCTAGAGCTTTAGCTTTCGTTAAGGTAGCTACCATCTATCGCATGAGCGATATTAATTTAAAAGTCAAAATAACCACAGAATTAGGTAAAAATTTGTATGAAGCGGAATTACTTATTGTTAATTATTTTTTAATATTCGTCGCTAGATTACGGTGAGCTCGAATGTGTGATATATCAGTTGATTTCGCGAGAAAATGGTGTAGGTAAGGATTATGATGTCAAAATGTATTATTGGTTGATCGATGTTATTTTCTCAATCTAAGAAATCAAACTATTTAATCTGCATTGTATACTAATATAGTATATCAAACAACAATTTTCTCTAACATAGATGACATTTTATTATCAATAATACATTGCGAGCGTTCACTCATTACGAACACTAATTGTGCAGTAAATTTCAGTAGCGTTCAAAAAGTTTAATTGCGTGGTAACTGCACGAACGTACAACTTGTAATACCAAACGGTATAGAAGTAATAATAGGCACTAGACCAATGTCTTAGAGACGAGACTTCCGTGCGTTGATACATCTAGGATTTATTCCGGTTTTAAAAAGAAACATCAGATTATTGTACACACAAAAGCCTTGGGCAGTGGTCTTGCACCATTTGGTAGGTAAACGTACGGTTGTTCGCGAGTTTATAAAAGAAGCAGTACCTAGTTAAGTGTAAAATTCAAATGTTATTACGCATAGAACGTATTTTATAACGACGCTAATAAAGTAAAAAAATAAGACATCCAATCTTACTTCTTATCTATAAATAAAATAAACACCCTTCCAGAAGCGAAACTAAGTTACTAGAATAGCGAAAACTGTTCACTACTACCCACTGGATGTTCAAAGCGAACCAGACTGGTACAAATTGTACACAAACCGGTAAACGATACAGAAAATTAGTTAACACACCTAGTTTTCTTAATAAACAACATTGCTAATTGATCGGTTCGCTGTACACAAACACACTAAATCTTCACAAGTGTTTTTAATTACGTCCAGTTATCTTACGGAACAGAGAAAAACAAATAACGGGGAGCAAACGATACATTACGCATTCGTCAAATATAGGCCAATGGTTTAAAACAGTATTACGGTACTCGTGTAGTTTCGTAACAGGCAAGATGTACTGATGAAATTGTTGCATCTCTGATGTCGCGATTGGGGTAATGGGGACGCATGTTTATCTTCGCGCTCTTTGAACGTGCATAAGCAGTTTTGGTATGGAAGAAAACATGATTTATTGTGTCTAAAGCTCAATTTTTGTCTGTTGAAATGTTTACTCGAGATTAAAGCGCATACGTAGTCGCTACTTGAATTAAACTTTTAAAATATAGCACACCATTAATTTTTGTCTGAAATTGAAATTATGCACAAGTTGAAATTAGTTCGTAAGGTTTCCCATTTGTTCGTCCGGTTATTCTATGTAATGTCTAAATACTCAACTTTAAATAAATTTTGTTAATAATTAAACGTATGATTTGTGGAGTGATTTAAACAATTTAGTATATTGGTACGCAGGTATCACTTTGTTTGACAAGAAAACCGGTTTAAAAGTTGGAACCAACTTAAATCTAAAGTTAAAGTTCGTTAAAGCATTGTCCCATCGAAACTAGACGCAGTTTATCGACACGGGTTCGTTGCGATAGCACTCGGCAAATAACCGCAACCGCGACTCATTGTTTCACTCCTTTTAAGGGTTCCGTACCCAAAGGGTAAAAACGGGACCCTATTACTAAGACTTCGCTGTCTGTCCGTCCGTCTGTCTGTCACCAGGCTGTATCTCAAGAACCGCGATAGCTAGACAGTTGAAATTTTCACAAATTTAGTATTTCTGTTGCCGCTATAACAACAAATACTAAAATTGTTTTTATTAAATAAAATAAATATTTAAGGGGGGCTCCCATGCAACAAACGCGATTTTTTTTGCCCTTTTTTTGCTCGATATCAATAATGGCAACAGGTAGGCACTTGAAATATTCACAAAATACTCAGTTGTATTTTTACTTTAATAATAAATACATACCTAGTTTACCTAGTCATTGGTACAGAACCCTTCGTGCGCGAGTCTTACTAGCACTTGGCCGGTTTTTGTGTATTGCTCTCGCGTTACTCCTGGTATCTTAATTTTTTAATTCATACGAGTTTTACTTCATATTAACATACCACCAACCACCGATACAATATAACGCTTTCTTAGTTTATTTTGAATTAATTGAAAAACGACGACACAGAAAGAAAGGCAACCAATCAAAAAAAAAAAAATTGTAGAGGTATGCTTAAATTTTTATAGTAACTAAGTAATTTAGTTAACAACTTTCAGCTATGGAGTGTGTTGATTGCCAGTGAACTTAGCGATCTAATTTGCCGTGATTTGTATGTTTAACGCCGCGTTAGCTAAACGGATCATTAACCTGAAGTGGATGAATTGATGATTAAGAGATAATCTGTTTTAAATTTTCTTTACTTATAAATGTTATAAGTGAACAAAAATACTTACTTACTGTAAAGAACAGGTTGAGAAAATGAAAGACCTCGTATCTCTTTTAAAAATTAAAAGATTTTTTGAGCTCCTGAATGATAAATAATTTCCTTTTCCTATCTTGAGGTATAACATCAGCCAGTCCATATAAAATAAGATTCATACTAAACAGTGGTCAGTGGATAAAGTAAATCTTCTCACGCTTGATAACGTTTGTACAATAAATCAGTTCTATTGATACGGGTACTGGAATAAGATTTCTATTTTATTTTTATTAAAAAGCAAGTTCGAAGCCATCTAACTTGTAAACCTAATTTTAAGAGACTATTTATAGAAGATAAAGATTTAGATATTATTCACAGATTAAAAAAAAAAAATTAAATTGAGATAATAAACTAGTTTTATTTCCATATTAGGCAACTGATTTACTTATTCAGATCAGTATAATTAATAGCATAGTATTAAAGTTATTAATGGCACAAGTATTATGGATACTCATGGCGTATACTGATGGCGCATAAAATCGGAACGATTGGAAAATGCCGGTCTCAAAATAAAGTATATAAGACTGTATCCGTACAAATAGTTAATTGGTCGTTACTAATGCGTGGGGTAAGACAAAAGTGACGCGGCTACTATTCTCACGTCGCCGGTCCGTCTTCGTTTTGTAGTGTTTTGTTCAAGTATTGTGTGTCAGTAGAGCGCACCTGCTGGGCGTGACGTCAGCCGCGAAGACGTAAATTTTACAAGCGAAATGTCAATGAACTTTTTGTTTAGATTTACAGAAACAAATTGATAAGTGGATACCTATAATAATGTTCTCAAGTTTATAGCTTGTTACTGTGATACTTGGTCAGAAAATCAGTTAGTCTATGGCCAATGGTAACTCATTAATTTTAATTCTAAAGCTTAACCGCTGATGGAAGGTTTTAATTATTTTCGCGGCTGCTAGGATAGCATTTTGAATGAGGCGTCTATTCATTATTGAAATTTTTTTCAAGGTTATTACCGATGCAGCTTCCACGCACGCAAACAATTAATTAATTTTGTGTAAATGGGTTTCCATAATCATAAAGAATTCATCAAATCCTCTCGTAATTTAATTTGACGTCATAATATAGATCTACATATATATCAGTTAAGCCGCCTTTTACGATTATTGTAGTGGTAGGTTGTTAATCCGACACATCACATTATATACACAGAGTCGCCTTGTATATGATTAGATTAACACATTTCTCTTCCACGGGTAACCTGAAACGGTAAGCCTGAAAAACTGCGAACTCAGGTTTGTTGCAGCAGGTTTTTCGCCCAAACCAATTTGCAATATTGATTTAAATCCACTACTACACCTACTTTGTTAATAGGAATACTAACTCGTTCAAGATTAAAATAAACAGCTAGGGGTACATCAGTATCTTACCACGTGGATAAGATAAGATCGCCTTGTATAGAGAAAATACATTTACCAACAAAGTTGTTATGCAATTCAGTATTTTTCATAAAACAAAGCAAAATATATCAATGTAAGGCTTTATCAACATAATGAATACATCATAAGAGCGAATTGTTTTCATGAAATAAATGCGAGAAATATATTATTTGCGCAATATTTCTCGTGTGAAAAAAATATTTATGGAAAATAAAGGTTTCGCAAGATGTAGGTCGCACAGACCGCATTTGTGATATGAATCATACATTTCAAATTCAATGAAATTCAACTGAAACTTAAGCAATCGCTTATAAATGCTAGTGATTTTGATGAACCAATGATTTTGTTTTGTTCTTTCACGAAATATTATCTTTTGCTGACGATATAAATTGATTTCGGTTCTAATATTAATCGTGTGTAAATTCAAATTAAATAAAACAAATAAACAAGTGTCGGGTTTCTGTCCAGTCATCGAAGCGGTGTAATGTCAAGGTCATTTAGAATCTATAGCATTATTTTCTATCTTGTAACAGTTTCGATATAGGTATGAAATTAAGGATATTGTATTGTATATAGAAATGGTATTTTGAAAATTTGGTTGACTTTATTGTTGATCCCACAAAAGATTTAAGTATACAACTTTCGTAGTTAACGAATTAATAACAATGATAGTTAGTAATATGTATAGGTACATAGTTTTTACTTAAACTAGTGCAGAATCTGATCTTTTTGTTTTAATCCATCCCATTCAAATTACGTTTGGTTATGCCTTAACTTAAACTTATTTCTGCAAAGAGCAAAGGTAAAATTTTCACTACCTAGGCCATTCATTTGATTTTTACAGTTGGATTTAATTTAACGCTCATGTCTGTCGGTGCACTATGAATACTTACGTCAAAACCTTCTCCCACTTCGGTACTTCGCCTTATATTCTACCCACTCTCATTCAGTAACTCGTAATTCCTCATCATTGTTGTTCGACGTTCAAAGCAACCAAGAGAAAACCTGAAACACAAGAGTGAAATTAATTAATTACATACATTGTGCGGTCTCAACAATGTGCTGCAAGTTTGAAACCGTATATGCATAAGCTTTACGTTCTTAGTCTAATAACACCGTCTACCATCGTCACAAGTTATTATGAAAAAACAAAAACAAAATAATAGTTAGGGCACAGTCGTATGCTCTGTTTATGAGAGAGATATTATTATTATCAGGGATATAAGAGATTTTGATTCAGTATAAAATAAGCGCATCTAATGTTTTTTTATCATTCCGTACTTAAACTTTCTTGGAACTAAGATAGAAACTATTGTAGAAAGCATATTCCACAATAAAACCACCCTCACAGAAAGCTTCTGCGCCCCGCATCTTTCGTATCGTGTTTAAGCTCATACCTAAAATATATCTCAATTTAAAGCTATTATCTATTAGATTGGATTTCCTGAGCTGATAGAAAAGATTCGATACCAGTGTAATCTGTATGTGACAAGCCTGCATCCCAGGTGATATTTCTATAAGTTTTCAATTAAGTCAACTTGTTTTGTTACTCATGCAATAATATAAAAGGTTCTTTGAGTAAAAATAATATTGTGATTGCCTTTACTCGCAGTAACTAGGTTGGTAAATGTGATCGAGATGTTTTAATGTCAATTAAATCTTCCTTTTATTTATACGTGTCGATAATTTGCTTCTAACTTCGTCCTGTTTCCTACGTGAGGGCCGATGTTGTGAAATAAGCAGAATTTACAAACACCAACTTCTGATGTTTTGGAAATTTCCGAGAACAATAAACAATAACGATGTAGTTTTGAAGAAATCAATGTTGCAAAAGTTGAGACGGGTTTAATTATAAAGTATCTAGTATGTATGTAAACGATATATTTGGATATTGTTAAACCGCATACTATATTTTACGTACAATTTCTAGTAAGATATAGTTTAAAGCGATTATTAAATAATATTTCTTACTTTAATGTATCTCATATAAACTTGGTGTATAAATATAATATATAATAATCTGTCTAAGTATTTAATTGAGCTAGGTTTTACTTACATACATACAGTTAATATACGTTACATAAAAAAATGAAGTGGTGTACAATTTGATAAAAAATATCATTATTAGATAGAGCTATTTATAGAATCACATGAATAGTTAAGTCTGCGCTGTGCACAGTTAGCCTCAAAAATATCGAATCAAAAATACCTGCATCACTTGGCAAAATACTGAGACGTGCTTTAAAAAATAAGGAGAATAAGTCATTGAAATCTTAAATTTATCGTTGGAGGACGAAAATATCGTTCAATTTAAAAAAAAGGTGGACCTACTCAGTTGTTACGTTGCACTCCTCAATACAGGTTAAATATGCATGGGAAACATTGGTTTTAACGTTGTATATTCAACGCTAGTGATGTGTATTTAATAACTATTCTGAGCAAGAGTGCTGCATTCATGTTAAAGCAAACAATAAATGAATCGTTTACATTGTACGTGCAGCAGTAACTTATGTTAGTTGGCTATATGCGCGTTACAAACTACATTCGCTTGCATAGTTGACGCAGTTAGTTTGCTCACATTGAAGAACTTGTACCATCGATATTCCTTAACCGAACATAATTTGAAAGTTTGCACGCTTAATTAGCCAAGCCTTACCGTTTCTTTAATAATATTGGTGAAATTAGTACGTACAATATAACTTGTGGATTGACAATAAAAATAAAATTTATTCCGTGCAAGAAAGTTTAATTTTAACGCTGTTACTTTAAGTCATGTTGATACATACATGTTTTATGAAGGCTTATCTTTCTTACGACCACTTTGACAGTAATGAGTATTACGTTAACGACACTTGTTCCGACTACTATTGACGACTCGAAGATAATGAGTTACCGAGATGTTTCGCTCTATAAGGACACCTTAACTGTTCCAGTCACGCCGACCGTCCTATGCCAATTTTCAGCTTCGTAGATGAAATTGACCACCTATTTATAAGAATTTGTTAGAAGGTTTAGTTTATATTGTTAGTATAAAAAAAATATTTTCTAATGGCGTCGACATGGTCTTGGAACTATAGCAATTTTTTTTTATAATGTATTGTTCCATTATTTGTAAATATATCAGTGAAAAATCTATTTAGCTACTACTAGCCTTGTAGAGCAATGGAAAGTAAAGTAGACTTTTAATGACGATTCACGGATTTGCCTAGTTTTTAAAAACATATAAGTAAGTAAGTAGGTTCTGCCTGTATATGATGTGAGTGATTTTCTGATGAACTATTGTTGCGTATGATGAAGTAATCTCTAATAAGATAACGTGCAAAATATGGGTTCGGTTGACGAGCGAATTCGTTTAAAAACTTCGACGAAGGTACCCAGAACTGACGTGACAGTGCAAAGCGGAAAAAATTCAATAAACCAGAGCGGCTCGATTTTTGCTGCCATATGAATGTTCGTCTGCCTATAATTTACAGTGTATGATCATATTCAATTCACTCTTTGGCCATCATTATATAATATTATCTATCCTCTGTTCAAATAAATTATCCTAGAATCGTATCAAGTGATTGTGAAAACGCGTAACTAAGCGTCGCGTTAAAGTAATCAACATAATATCTTTGGTTAAGTTTTCTACAGTCCAAGAAAATTTATTGATTTTTGCACATTACTACACTGTTTATTTTTATATGACGCGGTATTTTACGAATATCAAGGAAAGAACAGGTGTTTGTTACGAGCTATGTAACGCGTGTGTATGTAAAAGTCGATTGAGGGAAATAGGCGAAGTTCATAGGTGAAAGGCCAGCGACCTGTGGCTGTGTTGACTTGTACCTAACACGACATTGCTGTTTTATGTTTATAGTCCTTACCACAGGTATAACGTTGTGGTCGCAACCTATATGAAAAGTTTTCAAACTTAGGCCGACCATAAATGCCCAAGATGCATGGGCCCGGTTTCTGCTTTCACTGTTTCGTTTCGTAGATCAGAATATACATTTGTATAGACTACGTATGATATTGGTTCTGGGATTAAATGCTTGGGGTACATTAATCGGGGGCCGTGGTAGTGTTGCTCCCTTAATTCTCACAACGTTTGTAACAAAATCTTAACCTCTATCTAAGTTCCAAGTTCTATTTATAGACGTAAGAAGAAGTGGAAATTAGTTATTGAAACCTAGCTTCTTTACATTGGCTATTATCTCCTAAACTAAACATACATATTTCTGATATAATCTAAAATCTTCTACCTCACTCTTCTGTTCACTTCTTTTTACGTCTGCTGAATAAACAATGTATTAGCTGGAATAAAATTCACATATTAAAATGACTGGCTACTAGAAATGTTGAAATAAAAGGTTTCAACATTTCTCGTAGCTAGTCATTTGCGGTAGGCAGCTGCTCGAAGCTTTTCTGACAAATAGAATACTAAAAATGTGCAAAATTACGATTCATATCCAACTTGTGAATAGTTCTCTTATTGTACGGTAAACCGTGCGAAATAAAAAAGTTGCAAATGACGCCGCACTGCGCTGAGAGCGGTCCCTTCAACAAATTTATTTTCAGAGCGGTTTTCAAGTAGGAACTAAAAAATATCCAACACACCTATATAACAATAACACAGTAGTTATCTAAATTCCTAAAAAAAAAATCGATTATATTTTTTACACTAGAACCTTTAACACGCATAAGTAGTTACTACTCGTCGGTATGCTAAAAGAAGTATGTATTGTATTTTATAATAATTTCAAACAGACACACATATATACACACACACACACACACACACACACAAACACACACGTGGCAGATACCAATACAGGTCCCTTTTAACCTTGTATGATTGAGTCACGTAATATACTGGGCCCAAATTTTTTCAGCTTCTTTTGGTTTCTTTTTAGTTAGGTAAGGGTTTGTTTTGTATTCATGTTACACTTAGTCACTGTGGCATGACTGTCGAATGTATTGATGTTTTTTTTGTCAGTTTGTTTAGACTAGGCGTTTGACCTGTTTTATGGGCAAGGAATAGGCGTTTGTAATTTATACATCGTGTGGTAATGGAGTAGAGTTGAGCTTCGTATAAATATAGTAGTTAGAGACGCACATTATTACTAGTAATTGCACATAGAATACGCACTTATCACATATGTACTGTAGATTTTGGTAGTCTATCTGCTCAATCTGGTTTACACTATATTTTTTCGAATTATGGTAAGTAAATTTACCCCACTTAGGGGTTTAATTTTCATAAACCGTCTCTTTTGATTTATGCAGTTATTACTGAATAAAGATATGTATGTACAATTATTTATCTTGTGGTAAAGATCAAATATTAAGAAATCGTTTTATAAGTGGATATTGAATTTTCCAGTTGTTATTTTTAAGGCTTAAGACTATTAAGTGTTTAGTAGGTTGAGGTTAGAATCAGTTATTATCCTTTACGTTAATTATAATAAAAGATTTTTATATTAAAAAAAAATTGAATAAGATATTTTATAAGATGTCCGGTCTCTCTAGCTTAAAGGCGTTTAAGCGTTATAAAATCAAGTATTTTTAAGTGGAAGGCTTTCCCCGTATTATTGCAGTTAAAGAAAACACTGTCGTTATTGAGTGTATTTGATACTGTAAAATAAAAAAATCTGTAATATCCCGAAATAACATAAACGAGGTGTAAGCTACCTTAAAAAAAAAGAATGGTCAGTACCTTTTTCTTATTTAGTACCAAATATAAACAGTAGGTGCAACTGTCAATTTAGAACCAATCGGCGGGCGTAACGGTCACTTTTGATAGGTTTAAATTGAACAGCATTTATAATCAGGCGCGTTATGATACGTGACGGTTCAATTCTATCACATTTAGCTGTCTAACATTCGGAATGGATCCTTTATGTATATAAGATATACATAAGGATAAGAACCATTTTACAACTAAATAGCCAATATTTTCTTAGCAAGTTGCTATTTGTTCCGTTTATGGGACAATTTCAAGAAGCATCGCAACGTTTCGGTTTTATTGCCGAGAACAGCTTTAGCCTAGATAACACTGTCATACTTAACTTGATGTTGGTTTGTTACTGGTGAGAATCGAAAAGCGAAAAGCACCGTGACAAACATGCGTCATTCAATACACTTTTACTTTAAATGTGTTGTATTGAGTAGGTACGAAATTCACTACCACTTTTTATTTTTCGTCTATTTTGAGATAATAATAAATCGAAAATATTAAATATGTTAAGATTAACACGTTAAGCTAAACATAGGATCTAAACACTTAGCTGGCAATGTTACGAACAATGGTGCGGCCTTGATTGGAAACTTGTATAACGACTAGCCAAAGAGTTAATACGCTGGTTTATTTCGGATTGCAAATTCTTGTGTACCGTGTTTAACGTACTGAGTTATTTCATTGTACATATAAACAGAAATACCTTTAATTCAATTAAAATGTTGTGCCAAAACTTTCAGGCCCATTGTGGGCGAATTCGGAAAGTAAACTTTAAGTTGTAGTTTTCATATTAAATAATTGAAATAAAATTCGTCAGTTTACCTACTAGTTTAAAACAGTTTATACTTGTCTCGGCTGAATGAACTGTAAATTGAAGAGATTTAAAGTGAAGCCGAGACATAATGTTGTTACGATCCGAAGTTCCTCTTGACATAGGCGGGCGGATATTGCATGAAATGAAGTTACTCCTTCACATTTCCAACGTCAAACGACTCAGACCTAATAGTAAAATATAAGATCATGTTGAAGCGTTAAATTCAAACCGTGCAGACTTGAAAATATTAAGTTATAAGCAATTTGACTTTCTTCACCATGGCTTTTAGTTAGGTCACCTTATCCCAGACTTCTTGTTGGCTTACGCCTTTAAAGCTTGTTCTGGACACGTGTAGCTATAATTTAGGAGAAATTAAATTTGTCAGCGTGACATAAAGTGACAGTTCTTTTTATTATCATAATTATTACCTTTTTGGGGGTTCGTAGGTCAATCTGCAAGGTTAAGCAGCTCTTGATGCGGTCAGTCCTTGGATAGGTAACCATTTTTCACATATTGAGACCCCTCCGTGACTCGAAAAGCACGTTAAGTTTCCTTTACGTCAGCTTCAACTAGCGTGGATTAATTACTCTTTAGAATTTTATTCTTACTTTCACATTAAGGTCAAACTTTTCTTTCTTTCGCTAGTTCTCAACCAGTTATACGACTTCCATAAATCTGGAGAAATTAAAACGTTCCAGCTTTTCTTCACGAGTTCAAATCCTTTTTTTCTTCTTTTAGAAAGTATGTGTCTCTTTCATTGTCAGTTTCCTTTAAAAGCTATTTGACGTTTAGTCTTGAAAGCAAGGTACGTTTTTATTAGTTTTGTTTTATACTACAATGACAATAAATTGTATAACTTTATTTCTTATGGTTTTGCGGAGTTTTAGCGTAACCTGTATGGACCTCTATGATATAATTTTTTCTTCTTTTTTCATATCGGCACTACCACATGGGGAATAGCTCATGACAATAGTGAAAAGAGCAACCAGATAGCAATGATGGTTGAGGCTGACTGCCAGGATAGTTCATCGCATATTTTGTCACCTGTGGAGGGAAAATAAAGACAAAAGTACTTTTATGAATGTCATTGCTTAGAACAATTTACACACTAAATAAAAGCTTTCTACAATAGCACTGACCTAATAGGGATTAAGGATATTAAGCAGCCAATATCAAGTTTTAGTGATTTGTAGTATTTTGTAGTGTAACTAATGTACTAAGGGCTACCATTCAACTAGTATCGAAAAACAATACTAAGCAATAAGGCATCACTACGTCTTCGTCTTTACGTAAGGATTTCGATTTGATACCATAAAAAGAAAAAGTAAGAAAACAAGTAGCTGTTGCGACATTTAACCCGAACGACGCAGTGAGCAAAATTTTAGAATAAACGATATTTGGTTCCAATTGCTTATCGAATTTCAACATAAAATACGTTTATTGAAAAAAATTCTTCACTGCGTCATTTCGGGTTAAATGTCGCAACAGCTACTTGTTTTGCCCAAAAGAAATGGACACTCACATTTTTGTATTTATTTCTCCGAATAAATTACGATTGAATTAAAATTAGCCTGACTTTGAAACACTTTGTAAGTCTTCAATAATTCAAAAGTTATACGTCTTCTTCGTAACTAAGAAAGAGTAGGAACTTTTAGGAGCATAATACGAGTTTTACTGCGTAGTTGAAATGTTTCTCATTAAAAATATTTGATTCAATGATAAGTGAAATTCCTGAAACATCCCTTGTACGCAACGCAAACAGTAGACAACGTTTCGGAAATGAAAAAAAAAATACATTTTTATAGCGCTGCCGGATAGTTTGAAAATGCTTGCTTTTAGTTTTAAATAGTTTGTAGTTATTTATATTTGGTGGTAGTGCCTATAGTCAAATAATGCCGCATAAATCACGATTTCAAATTACTTTGAAAGCTCTAAATAAATGCAAATATAAATGTCATGACTTATACTTCATACTTACTTCCATATTAATCGAAGGTATGGCCACTGTTCAGTGGGCGTGGTTTTAGCTAGTGAAACCATGCTTTCCATTCCATCGGCCGTGCGGGACCCGGACCTAATTACGTACAGGTATTTAGGTAGCGGTGTAAGTACTACACTACGGAAACCCACATCCGCCGCCTTGTAACAATGTTTATTATGATATAATGGGTCTGCACGTGAAGAGACCTTACGCGACAAACCTACTAATTAGAGCCACTTAAGTTTTAAGAATACGTTGACGAAGTTCAATTAAACCTTTTAGGCCCAAGGATCAGCGTTAGGACCACGATATGGCTTTTATTTGCATATCCAACTGAAGCATAGCTATTATAAAGGAATCTAATAACATTTATTTTATTTTGTTTCCCCTTCGATAAATTCTGTGGAAACGTCTCAAAAGATTTTATGTTAAAGAAAACTCTTGTGAATTTATTGGAAGCAATTCCACTTCAATATCTGACGAATCAGCACATTTCGCTCCACCGACTGAGTATTGCACTGCGTTGCGTACAAAAGTCAATGACGTTCGTCTCTCCTGGCTTTTAAGGGCCTTATTAAACTGCAAGAAGCTTCTTATCTGCTCTAAGTGTACTCAAACATTTAATTTTTTTTCACTCTTGAACCGAATACATTTTCCGACCCTGGTATTGTTAGCGCGCTAATTTGGACATGAAATAAAATCCGACCGTGGCTTTTTGTGCGTTGGCGATACTACCGATTATAAGTAGGTATTCAACTTACTTTCGTAACGTTTCTTAGTACCGTTGGTATTATATCGAATACTTATCTACTATCATTAGCTATTATTCCTATAATTGTCTAAGTAAATCATACTTGTCGCAAAGATAGAAGTTGTGTTATTTCGTGTCCCTAAAATGTATTAGGTATTATTGTTTTCATACTAAAACGTATGGCGGCTTGATATTTAAAAACTTTTATGAAAGGCTTGTGACAGTATTCATGCTGTTGATTCAGGTGAAGTAAATTGACAGCTTGAAAGAGGCGGTTGGCCAGGAAACGTCATTTTTTTTGCTTAACACGTTTCTAGTGCAGGAGCCTTTGAGCATCTCGTGTTGATAAATTTTGCTTTGAGCTCAGCTAACAGGAAACTGAAAGCATCAAAGTAAACACATCCATGTAAATAACAATATTCTAGTCGCGGCGATACTATTGTTTCGTAATAACATTTATTATAAACGTTGTTTCAACTTAGGGGAGAGTCTGATATATCGTACCGCATGATAAATTGTACTACCTCAAAATTTCCTACTAATTGTTATAATTTTTCGTTGGTGGAACCATTAAAATAGCTTACCACTTATAGCGCCCTAAACTACTTGTCATTTTGTAAAGGCGTCCGGCAAGTGGATTCAGTTTGAGATATATAAAACGTTTTTGTCAGTGTTTGATGTAAATTTTGATGCGTGTACCTCACGACTATACTCATTAAAAAGGTTACTTATAAATTTGTAAACATTGTTTATTGGACAGGTCTCATCACCTTTCAAACTGCAAAGAAACGAACTAATTAGATTTTGAGGTTATTTTGTGACAATTTTTTTTTTTAATGAATCATATTCGTAAATCTTACCACCAGTAGTTGTCTTAATTGTACTGGTACAACTTACCCGACCAGATACGTGAATTATTTCAGATGAACGGTATTCAAAGAAAATATTACAAATGAAACAAGGCAGACTTAGGTACAAAGGCGTTGTCAATTTTAGAAAAGAAGGAAATGAGTTTGATCCGGATATATGCAACATATTGTATTCCAATGATAATGATAATTAATAATTCACCAAATAATAATATTAAGTTAAATAATTCATTTTGATTTTATTAAAGAATTAATTTATATTTAACTTTGATAAATGTTTAAGTTTTTAATACTTTTGTTTAATTGGTTTCATAATTATGAATGTTACTTAATTACAAAATATTGATTTAATTTTTGTTACCACTTTTTTAATAATATTTAAAACATTACCATTTAAAGTATTGTGTATATTTAAACCATGTTTTTCAAATAATTAATCAATTATCATGCCTTAAAGTCACTTATCTCTTAGTGGCACAATTTACCTTACCCGTGGTACAATTTAACCGACTGGTCGGGTAAATTGTACCAACGGAAAACCTTTGGGAAAACGTATATTGTGTTTTTTTTTTTGAGTTGTCTCTCGCAGTTAGCTCAGGGAGCTTTTACTGCTTAACCGGGCAAATGGCGAGACCAGAAGGGCCTCCAGCAGAGCAAATTATATAATACTAAGCAACACTGCTAAGGGTGTCCCATAGTGGGACTCGAACCTCGGCTTAGGGCGTTGCTGGGGGGCAGACAAGAGAGGACTTGCTGGATCTGATTGTGAGCATATTGTGAAGAAGAAAGAAGAAATTTATAAGGAGTATGATATTGTCATTGCGGTATAAGTTAAACGAGATTCTTAACTATGTGGCATTGGATAAATAGTTTGTTTTAATCAATATCTAAACGAGATATCTGCCTGAAAGTAAAAAGTGGTACATTATATCCGACTCTCCCCTATGTCATGAATAAAGGCATTTTAACCATTTATTTTTGTTATGTTTAACCTTGTTACAAGCTTATTCCGCGTTTATTGTAATAATAATACCTATAGTAAATAAATCTCTATCGACAAAAAAAATTACAATAGTAATACTACCTGCTGCACTAGCACGTGTGCCTGAATTAGTCAACTGCGGCTTATAATTTCATCGTGCTTACGGATTACTCATAGGACAAGTATTTACTTTATCTCGTAAAATCTGGAATTTATTGTGGCGGCACACTAAATTACATTCTCAACTGATATACTTCGGTATACTTAATGTAGACCTAAGAAATTTATTGTGTTACCAAGTTTCTAAGGTTTCCTTTATCAAGTCTTGGACTTCAATACGCTTTGTCCGGTCGACGGCCTATCATCAGTTTATTAACTTTCATTTGATATTAAACACTCAGCCAATGTCACGAAGTAGATTAAAGTTCAAGATGTTCAACATAACCTGCGTTTGTACGTCCTTTAAATACCAGAATGTTTGAACAGCTCAAAAGCAACCCATTTAGCGCTCAATAGTGTTGACATCTAACTGAAAAGACAACGTTACCCAGGATTGAAACGTGCGTGCTACACTAGCGCCTAATCCAGTTACTTATGTTCTGAAAGCACGGGTTTTAATTATATTAGTCAATACTCGTTGCGTTAACGGATAACTGTCAAAGCCCAGTTAAACCTGCGCTCGCCGACCCTGCATCCTGCCCCTGCTAAATTCTATTAGCCTCCTCCTTCGGTGTTCGAGGGTTCTACCTTTGTGCAAGGTCGGATTTGGTAAACGACTCAGTCACTAACTCGATTCCGCACGATATCAATGTATCTCTGTGTGAGTAACGCGTTGCTATGGTTATACATATATATACCATCGCTATATGTACAATAATCGAATCGACTAAATTTGCTCTAATTCCTCCATCCTCGTAACCATCACTGAATATACCTACACTTACTTATCTCAATTAATTACTGTGATATATGTACTTATCTCAATTAATTACTAACTTAAATTCAGGTTAAAACTTGTCTAATTCTAGATTTAAGCCATTAATTGCTTGAATAAACGTTGATTAGTGACGCACTACGCTTGTTTGCTGATCTATGAAACTAGTTTTAATAGAGTTCATAGAAACCTGGTTCCAATGTTATCAGTTTTACAGGTAGTTGTTGAGGATATTTTATGCTAAACACTTAATACACAACCGGATTAAGAAGGTTAGAAAATGAAATATGTACAACGGAACGGGAATTAATATTTTTAGTACTTACAACAAAAACTTGGGTCAAAGGACCAAAATATGTATCTCGGACTGAAAATACTTTCCACAGAAATCCTTCGTTTCGATATCTTTGATACCTTCTCTGTCACAGTTCTCAAATATTTTAGTTCGGTATGACAATAGTTATGTCACGAGACTCAAATATATCTACTAGTGACAATTGAGATAAACAGAAAAAAAAAATATGAAAATGGAATTTATTTTCTACGAACTCTCAGTAATTTGATTTAAGACAAAAGATTTATGCTCTAAATACCTGCAACTATTTTCAGCGATGAAACATGAAAATGAAATATGGAAAATTTTCAGTTTTGGCGAGTAGCTCTGCGAAATATTCTTAATTAATAAAATTGTACTGCGGATTAATAAAATTGTACATTGGCATTGTACATACGAGCTTTGTAAAACTATTTTGTTTATCTGGTAAATATTTGTAAATTTGTTAACTCAATCCCCATTGGATTAAATATGTACTTTATCGCATTGATATAAATATAGCTTGTGTCACTCGTACGTGTATTCAACGTATTTTTTTCTTTTTTAAAATAGATATCTTACTAGAACAATGTTCAAATAGGTATTGATAATAGTGACGAAATCACATGCAAAGTTTTCAGCATGACGGATAGCAATACGTCACCTCGTTAATGAAGAAACGGGTTAAAATTATGTTCATTTCATTTCACACAGTCATCTCGAATTAAAACAGTTGGATAAGAAAGATAAAAATGTGTATCTCCATTCTCCATGCAATCCCCTCAGGGAAAGAGTGTTGCTTTATTCGATTATCATTAATTATGTCAATTGTTTTAGATTCGCTTTGTTTCTCAATCAGGAATAGAGTCCATTTCCACTAGATAAAAATAACGTGATTATGCAGCTGAATAATCATTATAAAATGAACTCTGCGCGGCGTTCATCTCGGCTACAGTAATAATAGGTCTAAATCATAGGCAATTAATTCGGTGTAACTTGGCTGCGCGTATTTTCGAAGCCGGCGGCAGTGATTTGTCGCGACGGACAATCACATTACGCGACTATATTTCATTTGGTTAGGGTTAGACACTTCAGTTTCTATTCCTAAGTGGAATAATTTGCTTATGAGATAGGAATATTTGTTTAATGAAATGTTTTGGTTATGTTTTTACTATTTTGTTTTTCTTATTCTATCATTAACATATCTTAGGTTAACGATAGAAATATGTTTCCGACTCATAAACGGTTGAATGAATAATATATTCATGTGTGACATTCCAAATCGATCTTTCTTTTCTTTCTTTCTTTCTTCTTTTTTTTTTTTTTTTTTTTTAAACGTTGCCCCACACTAGGAATAATTCCTGTATCGTGGGTGCTTTTACAAACACATATATTCACATACACAAACGCCCAGACCCGAAACAATTATCTGTAGATCATACAAATATTTGTTCCGTGCGGGGATCGAACCCGCGACACTTAGCGCAGAAAGCTAATCGCTTAGCCACTACGCCAACCGTGTCGTGATCGAAATACCACTGTCTTTTAGAATTAACTATTTCGATCGCTGATGCATCAAATATTCAGGACAACGTTAGTGAACCCACCCCTTTAGTCCATTAGTAATGCAGCGAAGCTTTCGTACAGACAACTTTTAGCTTCGCTTCAAGCAGTTTGAACATTTTATACTTTTCAAACCGGTTCTCTGTTAGAAAAGAGGACCGATAATAAAACATGGAATTAATTCACTAATGGTCTTTCGAAACCTTTGAGTATTAAGCCAATACTCAAACTTCGAAACAGAGTACAAAAACTTATCTAAAACAATAAAAGTATTAATTAACTACTTTGAAACTAAAAGCAATGCGATGTTATTCGACGTACGGTGTATAATTAATTAACTCACGTTTTTACCTGATTTCGCTTAGATCCGTCCGTTTTTACACTGTTTACATAATGTCTGAGGGTTGATGTAATGTGATATGCTGGTCACAGGTAGACGACGGAAGCGCTCGCATCTCTTTTTTAATCGCCGTTGATCTCAAGGCCAGGTTTTTTACAATCCAATTACAATCTTGGTAACAAATACCTAACATAACAACTTAATATTTTGTCACTTTTTACATAAATTAGAGTTATAGTTTAAGCTTATACTAGTTAAGTCACATAAAAATCCTTATCCTTAGCCTTAAATTGTTACACCGAAAAGAAAGCTGATCGTTTAAGCGCTACAGTAACATTTCTTCGTCTATAGTAATCTGGCCTTTATAATAATTAATTCAGGATAAATCTTGAATTACATGTAACTTGAATTTACTCTATAAAATATTAAAGTTAAATTAAAACAAGGGGTATCAAAAAATATCTCTTTCTATGGTTTATTATAGTTATTCATAACTACTAGATGACGTGATTTTAACTAATAGTTTGATCCTAAATGTGACATTCTCAAAAGTTGAATAACGCATTTATGAGAATGTATGTCACATGAAATTGAAATTCCAGTAACTGTTTGTCCTCATCGTTCCAGTAGTCTTTATTGGAAAAAATATCCCCGGGGTCTGCAGTAGCTAGTGACGGTTTGTTCTCCACTTTTAAAACAAATTTTTGATAGTCATGCACTGAGTTTAGTTCGTCAGTTTTAATATTCAGATACATTTTTCCTTTGTGCCCACGTTCGGAAATATTACACGCGATTTTTTATTAAATCGTCATTATGTATTATGAAATGATCGTAGAGGTCAAATTTTATTTTTCTATATTGATAGGAGGACGCATACCCAGTTAGTTACTTTCTACAAATTTCTGATAGTCAAAATGTCACAATTGCTTTAGTTATAATCAACGCATGCATACACGCCTCGTCTGTTTGTACAGCTCGACCAATGTACAAGCTAACATGTACAGTGGTCGAGCTGTACAAACAGACGACGCGTGTGTTTTGGCAGCCGCACCGTCCATCGGTCCGTGATGCCTAATTTATAAGCGATAAACAGTTCAATTCACACAGTAATAGAACAACGCGGGGTGCGACCTTGCGGATTTTGACAACCCTAGTGGTGGTGCTGACGTATCGATTTAGATTCACCGGACGAACGGATGAATCGGAGTCGAATTCAAATGTCCGATGATTTCGATGGATAACTTATAATCATCACACAAATAAGCATATCAAACGACAGCTAAAACGCCAGAATTTTAAAATTAAGTATTTGGGTATGTTCTTGATCTACAAAAGATGGAAGATGAACAAATTAATTCACTAAAGTTAGATATAAAGTATAGTTTAAAAAAAGACGCTTATTAGTTAGGACGTTAGTAACGTTATTTTAAAACAATTTAAATTCATAGCATAGATCCCGTTTTTCATTGTTTATAACAAATTCAATTGTTATAAACAATTAACTTAGCTAACCATGCATTGTCATCCAAACTAATGTGTATGCAAAATTTCAGCTTAATCGGGAACCGGGAAGTGGATCAAATTTAACTAAAAACTAAAAGATTTTTTTACATAGTTAAAAAAATGCATAAAGCTGATTACTTTGAAATAGGGCTTATGAAAACCCAGCACATTGCGTCAGCGCTCAGTACCTGTGCCCTTATTACATTAGCTGCTGCAGACCGTGCTATTTAAGCAACGTGTCAGCTGCTTGGGAACCCGCTCTCCCGACAACTGAGGAAATTAGGTTAATGTTACGCTCGTAGAAATCCGCTTATGTAAACAAAGTGACGTTTTAAATTCAACTCGTTCCCAGTAGTAATGCAACAAGTGTTAAAATTTAGTACAATTCTTGAGAGTTTAAAAAAGAAACACTTAGACTGTAAAAGGTTTATCTTTTAATTTGTCTTTAATTGTAGCCGTTACAATATAAATCGTTGCATGAGGTTAATCACCTCCGTACCTATTTTTTATTTCTACGACATTAATGCAGAATTTCTATTTGTTTTAATAGATGCCAGTTTTAATCTGCCGATGCACTTAATACGCACAATATTGATAAACTTCAAAAATGGATTGAAGTCCATTTTAAGCTGGATATAAGTACATTTAAAAATGTTTGTTAGTGTTAAGATTTTTATTTTATGAAAAACTTGCTTTTCCTTCGATTTCGTCCGCGTAACCTACGTGCTAATAGACTATAGTAATATACTTTTAGCACTCAGGAATAATGTAGCTTTCTATCAGTGAAAGAATTTTTAGAATCAGATGATTAGTTCCTGAGATTACACCCTACATACAAACAAATTTTACCTCTTTATAACATTGATTTGTTCTGTTATTTCCAATCCAAATTCCGTTTCAACTAGATTTGATGGGTTTATTTTTAGCTTTGTTATTGCATATTTTGATATACCTGGTCACGGACGTGCTGTAAAACATCACAGGGCTTTCATCATAATTTATAATCCGAAGTATGTTGCTTTAGGAATCTAAGTAACTGCAATTTTTCAAACAACAAAACATTTATTTCCTCTCTATAAGTTTTAAACGAAAAAAGGATGTAGATCAGTTGAACTCATAGATTTAGAATGTAAAAGATGAACAATGACAGCTTGTAGGAGATACCGAAAAATAATATGCATATGTGTGCAGATGAAAATAGGGTTGTATATTTGCATTGTCAATATAGTATAGTATCGATAGATTAAATCTTGTCCTAATGAATAGAGGTATATACGCTACTAATTTAATTCTCTTATTATAAATTAATAAACGGATAAAATCATTTTATTTATGAAAATACAATGACTATTACAAAATATAATAATAATTTTAAGATGATGTTGTATGCAGCATACAGATAAGTATAGTACAAAGATTTAACCTTATGCTATCCACTAGTCACAGTTTTGTGCACTGATAACGATAAAGTAATGTATGATATTACCATAGCTAGTTCCCTTAGGCCCGATTATTTAATAATCAGATAAAAATCTATCGACTTTTTATCGATATTCGTGAAGTCATTTCTACAGTCAATCCTAGCGTAAACATACATTTTAATATTTACACTAAATATTATTTATATCTTGTTTTATCTACAAAATATTACTACTTATCGGAAGAAAATCTAATATACTATGGTAAAATTTGTTTTCTCGGCGAATTATTACTAGTACGCACACAAAATATGGTTTCAAAACGTACGATGAAAAAATCACATTTACCTGTGAAACGTGTAATTATTTGGATTATTTCTCTATGTCACGTTACAATTGGCAAAAGAACATGACATTATGACTGTCTAAATATCACTTATCGCCAATAATAACACGATTATTTTATAAATTAATAAAATATATTTGACATTAAAACAAGGGTAACGAAAGGTAACGATCCTTCAAAAAAAAAATAGTATCATACTGACATTGACATCTGTCTCTTTCTTTCTCGGGTAGTGTTCATATGAAAATGATATCTCTTTTCCACGCTTAGTTGGTCTTTTAGCGTAAGCGAAATTCTAAGTCTATGGTTGAACTAGCAGCCCAATGCATCTTTATTTCGGGGTAGATGATCCGTGACATACGTATCGACGAAATGTTTTCTTGTCCGTCTCTTAAAAAGTGCTCCAGCCAGTGCCAGTATTCCAGTTAGCTAGATACATTTAGGTTTGCTAAAAACTCAGAAAGCACAAGTTGTAACTTGTGAGACAATGAGTTTACATACATAAATAGTTGTTCTTCAATCGTAAGCTTCTGAAAATATACCAACTTCGTATATTTCAAATTGTTTATTTGTACGCAAATCATGCTTGTCACTACCTATTATGGCACTACAGCGACCGACGCGGTTTTTCATTTTATTACAAAGCGAAAACTTAGCAATTGCATCTGTATTTTAAATTATCGCCTCGCCACACATATCCGAATATGACTGTAAAGAATAACAGTTTTCGTTTCGTAGTACTTAAAAGCAAATTAAATTTTGTTATATTATTAGAACAAGATGCGGCCACAACACAACACAATTAATATTTAACTTAAAATGTTAATACGTCGAAAATAAAACCTGTTAAGATTTCATTCAAATTCAGGAAAAGCTGGTCTGTTCATAGATAAAGTTGGAACACAGTTAAATTGAAGCAAATTGCTAGTCTATCCCGGGTAACCGTGCCTAATCCCATTCCGTCGGCATACCGACAAAGTTTATCCACTCCACGTCGTTATTCTATAAAATAAAGAAATAACTTCTAACTGAAGTATACCATATTATTATTAATTTTAAGAACAACGATATAACGTCGCTCGTGTTTTCAGAATGAGTGAGTTCACAGAATTTATTTAATATATCGCTGCTAAACGCATGACTGCTAGGTTCCCGGAATAGCAGATATAGTTAATTTTAAAAAGAGATGACAACATATTTTGAGAACAATTAACTTGTACGTATAGAGGATGATTCACACTGATATGATAATTTGTTTACGCATTCTATTTATAATTCAATGGCGCTACTAAATGTTGTATACAATGAGTTGAATTGTAACTGTTATAAATGATAGTTGCATTTTTCAATGACAATGTGCCGCGCATACATTCATTACAGTAGTAACTTTTTTATTTGTATGCATTGTATTGCCCTTTTTTCTGCAGCATCAGCACAAGACGTGTTATTTTTCTTTTAAAGACAGCATTTTATACATATTTCTCATATTGGCACCGATCGATCGTCAGTCGTGACTCAAAGACTCAACTAAAGGGGCCTCACCAGTGTCGCAACTGTTAATTATGACATTAGAATGACATTGACTTTCGTCTCTTTTATAGAAGAGAAAACACGAATGCATTGCTAATTTGCGATGTGACAGCTTGCCGGGGATCGGCGTCGGTGTCCACTCTCGGGGGCCGTGTACACTTCGGTTTAATATGGACGATGTCTTAAAAGTTTTCCATTGCTATCCCTAATTGCCAGGTCCTATTGAGGTAACGTAAATATTAAATATTTTTTAAAGACTTGTTCGGTTTCGGTTTGCACAGTGGCTAAGCGATTAGCTTTCTGCGCTTCGTGTCGCGGGTTCGATCCCCGCACGGAACAAATATTTGTATGATCTACAGATAGTTGATTCGGGTTTGGTTGTGTGTGCATGTGACATGTATGTTTGTAAACTGTACCCATGACACAGGAGAAAGATGTACTAAAGTGGGGCAAAGTTAAAAAAAAGCTTGCCTCAAATTTATTTATTAATGATCCTTAACATCTATTTTACAAGTCTTAAACCTAATACGATAGTGTGGCTATTGACTTACATACAATTATAAAAATTATCAACCAACAAATTTATTAAACCAACTTAACTCGTTCATTTTGTGCCCGAACTAATGTAACAATTAGATACATTTCCACCACCAATACCGATCCCATAAAAAGTGTCATAAAGCTTTCGTAAACTTCTTGACGCGATGAGAAAATAGTAGGTTAGCAACATCATTTACAATCATAGTTGATAAATGTAGTGTAGATACGTTCAGCCTTAACCTCCGGCGAATTCTTGCTCTTACACAACTCGGTCAAGGCGCACTGTAATGAGTCAACTGAAAACGAGTAACAAAATCGAATGTATCGACGATTTTAATCGTGTATACGACTCGGTGTAAATACTTTATAGACTCGAAACTCGATTTACTACATATAATTACGAATAAATGGCCCGTATGTACGACTATCGAATTATCAACCAGCATCTTTGCACGATTATAAACTTTAGAATATTTTCATGTCGTTTAAAGGTATGGTCCAAAAGTATTACTAATGGCTAGCACAATAGGCATATTTGAAACACTTGTAAAGTACACGTACCGAAAGATAAAATACGATTGTCACCAAAGATTCACTCTGTAACCGTTTACGACTCTATTACTTATAGAAATGATTTTATTTTCATTCTAATTTGACCGTAGGTGTTGCATATTTTTGATATTTGTAATGAAATACAGAATTTGTATATTGATATGGTACTGAGTCGTTGCTTCGTAGAAATCTTCTATTTCACATGATTGATGCGCTACTTAATATAGTCTAAATATAGACTAGCCTGACCAGACCTATCTGAACTATTACACGCGTAATGTGGTCTATCTGTGTTTAAAAAGTAAATCCTAATACATTCTGGGAGAGAGGAAATAATCCATTTGTACGACGTAAATGTCGTAACATTTAAGGTTTTAATTAAGAACGTTTTTACCACTTAGCCTTTCGCGTGGTGGAAACGTTCGATCAACGGTCACGCAGCTCGATTGCCGTAAAAGAAAGGAGTTTCTAAAAATAAATGTGTGATCGACCGAGCGCAGGACAGGCCTCGTCCTTACGTTTTGACTCGCTACGATTAGGTACGACGGACGCTCGTAATCAGAATAGATTTAATTTTGGCCGTGCAACAATGCACATTGAATTGTTTAAACTGTCATGGGGGCCGATTTTTAAAACATTCTGCGCAATGTACTGTACTGTTTAAATGTCAAGAATAAATCGATTCCGATTACGAGCGAGAATTGTCGGTAATTAAATAAACAGGACCCCTGAACAAACGATGATAACGAGTGTATAAATGTCAGAATCGCATCGTATGTCCATCCAAGGCCGAGGACGTGTTTGGATTTAAACTTCTTGCCAATGCAGAAAATCTCGACGTTTATGGCTTTGATAAATATGCTTATCAATATATTCGTAATATATATTATTGGCTTACCTTGCTTGGACTTGTCATTAACCAATATTGTACTGTGCAGACGATGTCGGCTGCGGTGTTAATAAAGTTCGAAAGGTCATTTGGGACTAACAACTAAACACCTGCAGAACCCCTCTTTCTACAAATACGTTTCACAAATGATGGAATGATTATTGAGGTAAATCAAATTACATGGTAGGTACAATGTTGTGCTTAATAGTTTAACATCGTAGAGTAAGTTTTCTTTCTGAATATCAATTCCGGGTTATTAAATAATAAGATCAAATTATTGTTTGATTATGTGATACTGCTTAATTTATCTCATTTAATAACAGTTGCGAATGTGTAGGTATAGTCAAATACACCGATACCACAGCCAAAGTGGTAAAAACTGATCAGATTTTACACCGTATTAGGATAAAATAAATTTTAAGAAATATGTCTACATTCTAAAACAGAATCTTCGTCAACAGAATAAGGTTAAATTTTACTAACTTTTGCCGTCAATATGCTACTTTGTCGTTTTCCCTAGCTTTTATGCTGATTTTACTAATTATCCTTTACCACGTAAACAATTTTTATTCCATGAAGAATCTTGGGCATTATCAAATTTTCTCCCGACAGTTGGCCGGAGTTCATGCCTAAGTATAAAGCTTGCTGTTGTTTCTCAAAAGTACGTACTATTCCTACTACTCGCACTTTTTCCCACCCGCTGAACGTTGTTACTCTAAAATGTATATTGAAAAATCAAAAAGAAAAATACTGAAAAACTATATGGAAACTTTAATATTTATGCACATTGTAGTTAGATGGCTACTGCGCTTTGCAGCTCATCTGCGAAGTAAAGCTGTATTGGCCACAGTTTTCGGACCTCGAGACCCTCCTCCGTTAAACAACTGATCCCGGTTGTAATGTACGTACCTATGACAATGGTAAAGGGTAGCCAGCAGATCGAAAAATCTGACAACTAGTCTAACTACGGCGTTGTATCTGAGAAGGCCAGATGCCCGTGTAAATACTTCTTTTCAAGCAAGTAATAGTTTAGATCGGGGGTCAACTCCAATATGCTGGGAAAAGGTTTCAATTAATAGCGGACACTTTAGAACAAACATCATTTATAAATCAGCTACCGGCCAAATACTCTTTGCCGCGTACACTATTTTAATCCACACGATACCGTAATTTTTAGTCGGCGGCAATATTATCACTGTTACATTCGCGTGCACTAAGCATCAACGAATGATAGGTGTTATTAGTAATGCATGTGTTTTTAACGGCTACAGCGAAACCCATACTATGATTGACGTATTCTTTGGTAAAACGTATATTTTTAAAACAACGAAGATGTATCGCCTGCTTCATGTCGTAATTGACATCGTGATATGATTCGTCTGAATGAGACGTAACAACGAAATCTATTTCTAACCACTGCAGGGCTACGGTATTCGTGGCTGTATTGTGTTAGTCTGTGGAAAAAACAAAGATACGCTTAGATATGGTTGCTGCTAATCTTTGTCTTATAATATTAGCTTATGAATCAGTCTATGTTTCATATCTAATACAAACAAAATACACTTCTGTGAAAAAGAAGAATGTTTCTCTCGGAAAAAACATCACTCTGAAAATTCGTTTTTATTTACAATACTGCGAACCTAATCCGATTTTCCGTTTTTCGTTTTGCATTCGAAGGAGGAACGCTCGTTTGCTTGCTGTTACTAAAATAAAATTTTCGTCTGATTTGATAATGTCCTGTGTAGACTTCAAAAAATACGGCAGAAGTACGAATGAACCGACTGTAATTTTTTTGGTCATCGTTGTTGTTTTTCTTATGGCGTATATCAATATTTTATTAAGGAAAGTATTCATGGTTGGTTTGACCGTGCCGTGCACTTTACGGCTGAAAAGGGACATGTTGACAATGAAAGCTGGAAGACGTCTTCGAAACAGACAATGTTTTATCTCATGAATTGATTGTAGTTAGAGATTGCAATCTAGCGGCATTTTCAATCCAACTGGATTTATGCTAGATCATAGCAAATCTAGCTGGATACAGTATGAATTAAGCATTAATCGACTTTTCAAACAAATGAAGCATATTTTTAAACTGTAGAAACTTTAATAACTTTTTACTTACATTTACATCACAGATGTGTTTGTAGATATAAGTAATTTTTGATGTTAGCAAAGTAATAGTTACCAAATATTATTATTAATTATCACATACAATCATAAATCACATAAATTGATATCCTAGATATCTGAAATAGCTATTCATTTACTTATTTTACTATGTAATCTCTGTTTCTCAGTCTCCCTGATTTACGGAATAAAATTGCGTAGCCCGCTTATAAAATCTTTAGTTAACTCTTATTGGAATTAGAATCCAACTGGATTGCTAGCCAGCATTGCAATCCCTAATTGGAGTATATACAATACAGTACAAATTTACTTTATTGCACATCAGAAATTTACAAATATTTGTTTTAAATTCGGATCATTTGTTATATTTCTATTAGTATTAGTACCTATGTATATTCAACGTAATAATAATGATTGATTAGGTAACATAACAATACAATTCTAGCTCGTTCTTTATTGGATCGAGCTAGGATATTGTACAAATTAGCATAGTACATTTTAAAGAAACACAAAAATTTTATATTCACGCGTAGATTGCTGATTGTATAGGGTGACGTTATCGGCCAGCGATAAAGCCCATAAAATAAGAAAATAAAAATAGAATCTATTTTTAATTAACTAATAGAAATAGTAATATTCAATATCTAACAAACTTTATGATCCCATAATAAATAAGCCAGATTCGTTGGAAGACCTAGTTTCGGGATCGTGTTCAAAATTAGCTATAATATATTGATGATTCTTCACTAAATGTTTTTGCAAACATATCTTCTTCGCAAACACTTTATGGCACTGAGCACACCTGGACCCACCCTCCGTATGCTTGTTAAGGATGTGGCTTTGAAGAGCTGTTACTGAGTTGAAGCTCTTTTCACACCAGTTGCAATCAGTAGCTCCAGGGGGGTGTATGGTCGCGTTGTGGTTCATCAATCTTCGATGTGTCGTGAATGTACGACGACACACCGCGCACCAATGTTTTCTCTTCTCCGGATGTTTATATTTTATGTGGTTTCGTAAAGCCAGTTGGGAATCGAACACCTTACCGCACTGGGAACAAGGCGTCTCGGTTTTACTGCACCCCTCACCGTGCAGAACCAATAATTCTGGAGTAGCAAACGTTCTATAACAAGCTTTACAGCGGTTCTTGTAGCGGTGCATGTATCGCATATGCTTCTGCAAGCTCAACAATGATGGGTACTTCTTATCGCACGCTACACATTGTCCCTCTATCTCGTTCTCAGGGTGCATGAGCAGGTAGTGGGCGTGTAACGTAGTGGCTGTTTTATAGATCTTCCCGCAGTGTTGGCACATGTGGCCGTCGTCATTGATATCGTCATTGCCGTCATAGTCGTCATCATTATCGGCGTTTCTTGAATCTTTCAAAATATCTTGCAACACGAGAGTAGAGTTACGAAGATGCTCGTCGATAATATCGGAGTCCAAACGCTCGACATCCACTTCGACATCCGGTTTTTGGATATAGCTACTCATTATTTCAACAATAATTTTGTGAATTCGCGTCACCTTATTTACTACTGATATTTTCATAAATGACACTTAATGCTAAAAAAAGAAAACGATCAAAAAAAGTTTTTATTTTTTTAATTTGACGCGATTGAATTCTCTCTTCGGCCAGTGGACCTTTATGGACTATTCTCTTTACTCGCACCGTTGGTACTTATCTATTACAAATAATGCGATTTATTCATGCCGATTCTGATGCACATTTCACTAAACGAATTATATTACAGTATATGATGTTTTTGTTTATAACTCATTGAAAAACGATATGACTTATGTTTATTAGACGTACGGACGTACGGACGTACGTATTTGACGGCACGGTTGGCGCAGTGGTTGAGAGATCGACTGCTGAGCTACGTGTCGCGGGTTCGATTCTCGCACGGAACAAATATTTGTATGATCTACAGATAGTTGTTTCGGGTCTGGGTCTTTGTGTATGTGAATACAAACCGTGCCTTTGAAAGCACGTAAAGCCGTTGGTCCTGCGCCTGATCTCTCTCCGGTCGTGTCGGATTGCCGTCCCATCGGACTATGAGAGTGAAGGAATAGAGAGAGCGCCTGTGTTTGCGCATACACTTGTGCTCTATAATATCTCCTGCGTAGTTGGCTAATCTCCGATGAGATTGGCCGCCTTGACCGAAATCGGTCAGGAGGACATCATCATTAGACGTAGCCTATAGCGATGGCGACTAAGGGTGAAATCACTTTATCAGATATTAAATGGTTATTTATATGAAGATGCGTAATGAAAAATGTGATTTCACCCTAAATTAAGGATGATAGCAATTGGACTAAATATATCTTATATTTCCGGGGTCCGCAAATAATATAAGTAACATAACATAATATAGCATCACGCCTGCATCCCCGCCGATAGGCAAAGGTGTACATTTGTACACACACATTACGCCGATGCTGTTATCGAGTCCCATGTAAAAGGGGCGAGCCTATTGGTTTATAACAAATTCAATTGTCAAAAACAATTAACTTGGCAAACCATGCATTGTCATCCAAACTAAATGTGTATGCAAATTTATCTTCCAAAAATTTTTTTACATTGTTATTTACAGGTGAAGCCAATAAAAATAATAAAAGCGTGTTAAAATATCAAGTATTAAATACCTTAAATACTGCAGTCATAAATACTCGATTGTTGCATGATGTCCAAGATAGGATTGCATTTATATATATTATATATATCTATATCCCAATTCTGCGCCCACAATAATCATGTCTGATCACGATTATATAATAACTCATATAATAAATTTATATGTTGATGTAACAGTAATTAAATATTTATTTTCTTTACTTTTTAAGGTGGTATTTACAAAATTTTATATGGTTTGAATTTAGTACGATTTAGAAGTGCTTAAAAGGTAAAATGTGGTTGTTGTTGCGTAAAATTTTTACAGTAAATATGGGAATCCATTCAACCCTAAGCGCATTAGTTCGTGTTATACGTTTTCTGTGTGTGGTGGATAATTTGCGGGGATAAAACACGTAGACATTACCGTAAATATAAACTTTAATCACCATTAAAGTGTTTAGGCGATTTGCTAATGGCTAATTATAATTTACACTAATTAAGATGGTGATTAAACTTGTTTATTATGATTTCGGAATTGAATCATTTTCGATCGGTGGTCAATAACTAACAGTTGGCAAATTATTGTGCGATTTCTTTTCGATTCCGAATTCAAAATAAAAGGTATTATCTGTGGCGTCTGTGTAAGTAAGCGTGTGGCGCGTATGTGTGTGTGTGTTGTTACGTGTACGTGTGGTTCTTTATCGGGTCGCAGTGAGATCGGCCGCGGCGCTCCGTTCGCCGCCTGGAAGGACCAACAGGCGGCTAACGCGGAACGAGAGCCGGTACCATTCGGGTGAGTCACTACTTTATAAAGAACCTAACGCTGTGTTCGTAGACTCATCGGTCATTGGTGTTGTGTAGGGTTGCCAATCTGTAGGGTTAATAATTTAATTTGTTAGGAAGAAACGGGAAATAGAATAAAATAAAAGAATAAAAAACTGAATTGTGTCTTTTAATAGTCTCGCTCTCTACCTACATTAACAAAAGTTGTTTTGTGTTAAGTCATCATAATCGAATATTATTTTATCAAAGAATCTACTGCAGTGTGTTGAGGTGAATTTTTCGATTTGTATGAAGAAAATAAGTTTGAATTAAATATATTGAAAGAGAAAAGGGATTATTAATTTTTGCGTCTTGGTCGCAAAAATTCTCGAAATAGCTCGAGAATTCTCGGGAATACGTTCTATTTCATTATGGTCTCTTGCCTAATTTTTACGTCACTTAATGGAGATAATATTCAAAATGAAAAAAAAGAAATAGAATAAAAATTACCCTTTCTTCCGCGGGATGTAAAGTGACCTAAACATAAATAGTTCATGATTGGCAACCCTATCGGTGTGATGTCATACTTGATGTATTTTGTTATTGGGCTGGTTTAGGGATCAATCAACAAGTGCATTCAGTCTTGTTAAAAGTACCTACCAATTTTTTTTTGACTAGAACATTTTTGTTTCTATTTCTTCTTTTGTGTTAATATTTATTGTATATTTTTATTTTCTTTTATATCTTTTTTTATTTTACATATACATCGTTTAATTATATTTTTATCGGCGATAAAAAGATCTTGTAGGCGGTACCTACTGTTAAAGTGGCGCTATATGTAGTCTATTAAAGTTCTATTACTTCATTAATTCCCTAGGGACGCGCATATGCGCATACGCGCATATGCTCACCCACAGAAGTCTAAATAATACTTCAGTATTTATATAATAATTGTTTAGATTTCTATAGGCTCACGCGAACTACGACGCAAGTGACGCTGCGCTTATCCGTCGTCGTGTGTGTTAAAAACAGGTTAAAGTGAATATAAACTAGAACTTTTTCTATAACGTCGGACCCAAGAAACGTAAGTACTTATGTATTTAGTCCCAAAATGAATTAAACGCAAAATACCTAAAAGGCTAGGGAATTAGTTAGGATATGTGTTATAGTAATAGTAAAATGCATAGATATTCAGTACTTTATGGTCTCCACTCTCGAGTACCGGAATCGGCATCGGTTAATATAATCGTGTTGCAAATACGTGGTCTCATAACCGGTGCGACTGGTTCACTCACTGGCTTTCTATTTACATATGTAGGTATATTGATTTTTATGCAAAAAGAACTACGGAAGACGAGATTAAAATATGATTAGGTACTAAGTATACGAAGTCTTAAGAGCGTCACGGGTCCCGTCACAACAACTGGCATAAAATAAATAAATAAATAAACAATAAAATACTGTTCTAATGTTAAGTATGTAGTTAATTAAGCTATTGTTTTTTGTGTTTACATAAAAATATAAAGTAATATCGATTTATGACTTATGGCTCGTGGCTATTCTGTTATGTGGTTTAACGATAACTTAACTTATTTATAGCCGATAATATATTCTTTTAAGTCGAAGTACGCTTTTATTTTGCATTTTGGCGATGTCTCCCGTATATACATAATATATACCTACAGTATCTACTGTTTATAAATGAAAAAATAGGACGCGTTATTTTTGTCCCAGAATGGTTTGATTCTTATTTGGTAAGATAAATTTGGCATAAAAATAATGAACGCAAAAATAAAACTGTATTTTTTTGGCACATCATTGGGGTTTTATACGGATTAACTGTAACACCGTATGATTTAATTAGCTACTGATATTACTCGATAATCTAGGTGTGCAAAAATTATCCCACAACAAGCTACGATATATTAATATGGAGACTGCACTCCTTTAAAAAAAATAGCACACGAATATTTGAAATTTTGGAAGGTGTTTGAAATCCGATTTGTACATTGTGTACTCCGAAATAGAACCTAAAACGACGGGCTCTAGGTATTTCCAGATCAGGAGACCATAAATGTCGGCTACACATTAAAAATCTGTTGAAAACTTTACCGCGCTAAGGTATAACTAAATGTTATATTCCATTTCTAGTCTACTTATATATTGAATAATGTTGCAGCTCCGTACTGTCGTAGTAGGTATCGTAATGATGTAACCATCACGTCTACAATGATTCATTTACTACTTCCGTCAAGGTATTTAAGGTCCGTCGATTCATGTCCAGATTACTTCAAAACATCTGATTGTGTAACGAAATGTTTTTTTTAATGAATACTTAGTGAATAGTCTATAACAGTTTTTTTTTGTAAAAATCGAAATTCTTTTTATCATTTTTTATATCTCTTATTTTATAAAAATAAGCGTCTAAAAACACTTATCGTTCATACCCTGTATATATGGTGATAGACGAATATTATCATTGCAATACAATTTGAATCGTCGAACAACTTTTTTATTTCACTGCAGTTGATAAACGATTATTCAGTCAATTGATAAGCGACTCATTATGAAAATCATGCATTTGTTCGCTACTTTGAATACTATCAATGTTTAATTTCACATTTATAAAGGTAATGTGTACTTTCATTTTACCTCAAATATCGTGCTATGTTGTATCAAAATCATAAAAATGCCGTACAAATAGTTATTGTGATTCCGAAAAATATTCATTTGAGCCCTGTATTTAGTTCCATTGATACCAATATATTAAATTATGTTATATATAAAGTGTTTGATGTTTATTTGATCTTGTCTGTTTATTTTGTATGATAAATACATTAAAACTGGCATTGCTAGAATCAGTCTCACAAATAAAAACAAATCGCGTTTTAAATATGTAATGTCGTACTTTTTACAAACAAACGATCAAGGCTCGTTTATGTCAACATAGTTAACCCAAGGAGGCAATATTTCCTCTCTTACAATACATATAAATACTTAACTAAATAAAATCAAATTATAACCAGGTCACGGTCAACGATCTTGCTAATTTGAATTCTCTACCAACAAAACTCTCTCTTCAAAAGATAGTTCAGCTTGGACATTGAACATAGCTTTTGTGTTGGAACTCGTCCGAGCTACAGTCCATTACGCGAGAGAGAACAGTTTGAATGGTGCAAAATTGTGAATTTTTTGGACAGTTCCCTCTGATACAACCCTTTTTGTTGCAGTTTTATTGAATAGACCGGACGTGGAATTTATCGGTTACTACACATGCTATAGTCGTAACTATTGTTTGTGGTGAGTTAATAATCATCGTCATATTTGACAACAGTGTTTAGGGCTCATATCCGGTATAATCATCAGACCGAACTATACTAAACTACTGTAAAAAATCATCGAGGAGATAAGCGACCGACCGACGATCACGCAGCCAACATAATTTCTTCATTTTTTCCTGACTGCTTGCATTGTTGGTGCCTGCTGCTAACAAGGTCGTACTTCGTCCGTAATATAACAAGTACTCACTAGTTTTGCGTAGAGATAGAGCAATACTGCAAATACGTTTTTTTTTTAAGTATCAGCTATGCTAGCTTTTATTTAGCCATTATCACAATTTTACATATAATAAAATTATAACAGGCCGATGTCTGTACATTATAGACATTGGAGAAAAACTAATATGGGGGGTCTTTATTAGAACATACAGAAGCCAAAACAACAGTTTTTAGAATTTTTGAATCACGCAAAGATCTCATCGATGTATTGCTATAGGTCTAACTTAAAATATAGGCAACATTTTACCACAGAAAAATATCAGAATCTAAATTCCACACGTACGAAGTCGCGGGCTAAAGCTAGTACATAATAATTATATCAGCTTAATTTTCTTTTTCCGTTTGCGACTCTACCGTATCCATACGGGGAAAAGTTCAAACAATTTTCTATCAATTAGATGATGCTAACTTGGCTACGCCTATAGCACTGGAATTGTTGATGGATAGGCGCCAATTATAGTGATAGGCCCAACTGACGCGTCGAGAATATTTCTCTGTACAAACCATTTACTGTAATGAATTGCGCGCAATTAACCTTGTCTTGTACCACCCACGCTACCTAAACATTACCTACTCTTACCAAATCATACATCAAGACTGGAATATACCGAGCGAGTCTTCTTATAGGTCTAGGGTAGAAAACTAGGCTGCCGAATTTCACATGTAACATAAGTATGTACATCTGTAGGTACTAAACAAAAATATAAGTGATACATACGTAGAGTCTGATTAGTTTTAGCACACCGGTTTGAATGTGTACATGCGAACATATACACAACAATTGTTACGTAATATTGGACAACTATTCCTTTTTAAACCATTTATGATTATGTTTTTTATTTCTTTTAACAATCACTTAACCGGGATGGAATAAAAAGAAATTACATATAAAAGCTTTTGCAATTGTTTCAACAATTTTAGCTTATCGACAAGGATTTTTAAAGGAATCTTTTTCTGAAGTATTTCATGGAAACCCTTACTTTCATTTGAGTTGGAATATGTCTAGGAATACAAAGAAATACTTATAGATACAATTATAATAGTCAAATGGAAATAATTATAGGTCATGAACTTTCATTTCATCAGCATCTGAGGGTGTGGATTGTAATAGTTGCTTTGTACTTCACGACCAATTAGTAGGTACTTACTACATATACTTACCTACCAAACATAGGAAACTTATGCAATAAGCATGTTAGTTAGTTATATGCAATGTATTCGTTTGAAATGCTATGCTTTTCACAAACTAAGTATACGATTACTCAAATAAGAACCTTGCATGATAGCAAAGAACTTGGAACTTTCAAGAGCGTAGTTTCTTTCTTGATATGTATTTTAACAAGAATGAACGTAGAAAACTTAAAGATAGCAGAAATCATTATAGTGGGATATTGCGAATGTAGGATAAAAAAAAGTTTAAGTTTACTATAATATGTTTCCAGTTACATTTCTTTCTAAATATACGAGAATATTTTATGAAAGTTCCAGAATTTTGGACCGCTCGTAATAGTGATATCATTAAGAGCTGTCCAAAAGTCTGAAACGACGTTTGACGTCATGACGTCTGGCCTTTGGCGACCCCTGACACGACCAACGAATATAACATCTGGAACAAACTGGGGAACAAAGACTTGCCATTTCCTCTCAAAACCCTTAACATTCAATAAACGACTTTATCGATTGACATTTTAGTGGATTTTACAATGACATCATTTTTAACGGATACATGTTCTATACATCTGCGAATTTAAGTGACATGTACGTGTATTTGCAGACAAACGAAAGTTTTATCCACGAATGACTGAGCATCCAACAAATGTTATTTTGTTTTATAGTGATGTTTAGATGCACGCGACGCAACGTAGACAAACAATAGACAGGCATACGAGCGTATAAAGACATGTTTTTATGACAGCGCAGCCAATTTTACTTGCACTGGCATGACAACAAGAAAATACTGGGTGAAATATTATCGTTATTGTTTTAAAAACTGAATTTTATTACTCTTAAAATACCCAAGAAGAAAAGCACATCATTTCTTTGCTCAAAATAATGTTTCGTATTCAGTTTTATACACGTACGTGCAGATGGTAAAATATCGCACATGTGCTAAAATCTCCGCTCACTGAAAAGAAAACCTCCACCTCAAATGACTATTTATCGTATATTAGACAATTTTGGAAAAATATAAAATATCTATAGGCGTTACCAAAGACGCCGACCAAAATAAAATCGATGTGTATAAGAACATTTAAGTAGTGGTAAACAACGGTGACCACGCTGCGGTTCGTTGCCAAGCGGGGGCAGGTGTTACCACAGTACAATCAACGTGCTGCTACCACGTGTCGTCCATTACAGCAATGAGAGAATGACGCATACACGTTAAGACTTGATGAAAGTTCTACTTTGTTGCATGGGGAGATTCTTTGGCTTCTTTTCGTTCCAGCGAAAATTATAGCAAAGCAGCGGGCTTAGTAACGCCTGCTGTTGGGAACGTACTGAAGGGAGTCAGGTATTATTGTGACAATCCATAGAATGTCTGTAATATTCAGTAGCTAGGGCACAGTATCAAAAAATTTAATACTTTGCAAGTAAATATAATATACGTAGTCCTTCAGTAGACAAGTTGATATACACATATATATTATATACAAATAAAAATCAATTGCCAAAAATGTATGTTATGTGCTTGCATAATTTCAGAACTGCTGCACCTATTTGGCTAATTATTTTTCGTTGTGTTCCTAATTGTACAGTACAAGGTTTATATGAATTCCACTGGAATTTTGGATGGTATTTTTGTATGAAAATCTGAAAAAAATGAATTGCACCCGTGCGGAGCTGGAGCGGGTCGCTAGTATTATTATAAATATACAACTCAAAATATTTTTCTACAGTCTATCGAAACGAAATGTCAATTCAACGGAAAAAGGCTCATTATGAACCCATTTCCGGGCCGGTAATGAACTAAAACGATCATTATTTTGATGATTGTGTGGAGCCTCGTCAAGGTCGCTACTACGTAAATAATTACTGAGATTATACTTTTAATTTTACAATATTTTGTTGAATACAACAATAAAGTAATTATTCCGTTAATTATGAAGAAATTAATGTCAAGAGATCTTCGGGATCTGAGGTCACCATGGGCGTCCCGCAGGGTTCAATTCTAGGTCCATTTTTGTTTCTAGTTTATATTAACGATTTGCCATATTACGTACGGGGTCATCACGAGGTAGTATTGTTCGCGGATGATACTTTTCTAATATTTAAAATTCGACGACAATTACTAGATTTTCGCGAAGTTAACGTTGCACTATCCAATGTAGTTCATTGGTTCAATGTTAATAATCTTCTCCTTAATGAGAAAAAAACCAAATGTCTTAAATTTTCAACGCCCAATGTCCGACAAGACTTTTAATTTAATTAATTCTCACGATAACTGATGCATGCTTGCACTCTGTTGCGACAGGTTAGCTCAAATAGTTATCACTTTCTGCAAAAGGCTATTCCACCCTATATTTGTCTCACATAAACCCTTACATCATTACAATCTGTCTGGACTTTAAAATAGACTTTGACCCCTGAGTTTGTTTCGGCGTTTCTTCTCAGGGATAGTCATAGTAAATGCCGACGCCATCTAGTTTAAAAAAGACGTGTAAAAGTGATTGAAAAATCCTAATTGCAAAATAAATAATTTCATTTCATTTCAATACGTTTGTTTCATGATAAGAATAATTACGATTGGTACTTAATTATGTTTATATTATATTTAAATAATTACACTAGTAAGTGGTGAAAACTGTAGTTAGATTAAACAAAGAAAAACTGGACTTTTCGAACAAGTGTCTGCAACATACAAACAGCCTGCCAACATGATACTGATTCCAGGCACAGCGTTTTAGTGTTTACACCAACTCATGAACCTCAAAGTCATTACGATATTAATTAGTTAAAAGTGGTTTTTTTTTTTAGTATTGTACATTAGATATTAAAACTCATTGTTATCACTATAACATCACTGTTCTTGACCTTATATTCTTATGTCTTGAATTTGAGCATAAATAAATAAATAAGGTTTCGTCATGTAAAATCTGTACAAATCATTCGCGCAAGTGGACTGCTATATATATTATTCTGTATTTAAAAACACTTTATTCCCTTCAAAATGTTCATTTTCCAGACAAATGTATACTTCCCTTTTAATATTATAAGTCGATACTAATAAAGTGTAAGTAACCTCAAAGCTGAAGCCATCCGGCGACTAATTGAGAGAGAAGTCAAACAGAGTTCACCTAATTACATTGCTCTACACAATTATAGAGCCTACCATTTGTTTATAAACTTACATAAAAACCTTTACAATTACCCATACGTATACTACGTAGTACATGAATATTCATGTATTATATCTCATTGTTACATGGGTATCCGAAAGCAAATAATAGAGAGGATGTACATCTAACAAAAACTAGCATGCTGGAGCCGGATGACCTTCAATGTCGTTAATAGCGGCCTCAAATCATAGTGTGCACTGTGCACGCATAGCTTTTATTCACGTTGCGTTGGCGCTACCAATTAAAATGTTCTATTGTTGCCGATAACGTCAATTTAAAAATTATAAAATACGGTCAAACCAATGTATATTATTTTTCAAATTAAGTATGGGCGCTTCTTTAAAAAACGATTAGCGCACAACAGAATCAAAACGATGATGGTATCGGTACTTATTGATCCCACCGCCAGTGTAGGGAGAACGTATTAATTTCGATAAATTTGTTTAAGGCCGATGTGATTTTTCAATTCAGATATATGTAGAGGTAGTCGTTTCTTCTAGATGTGAATAGTTAGGACCCGAAGTCTTCCATGTTTGTATCGTTGTGTATCTTCGCATTTTTATATGTTATTTTCGTGCGTGAACAAATTAGTTTTACGCTACCTAACTTAAATACAAATAATTGTCGACAATAGAATATTGACGTAATCCAAGAGAGCAGATTATTAGCATTGATTATCAATAATATGTAGAACTTATTACATTATAATGTATGTAAGAATGTATACTGCTACCTTTTTTTAGTTATGTTTGTAAATATTTGTAACATGTTATTTTCTTCTGTATATTTCTATCTTTAGATTAAACACTTCTACTTCTTAGTTTAGTTTTATAATTATGTACACTGTTATCTTGCATGGTATTGATTATTCAGACTTGATCACATTACATTATAATAACTGGATTATTGAATGAATTGTGTTGCTATGTATTAGTTATGACCGTTATTGGTGTAATGTGATCACGCCCGTCAGCGCATGCATCCGTAGTCTAATACGTCGCACTAATCATACATCTGCGTGAGGTTTACGCTCATTTGTGCGTTGTGTTGCATGATGGGGATTGATTAATAAGTAAGCTTACGTATCTGATGTTTTGGGTACCTACTCTTCAAGTAACTAATTATAAATATTGTATGACTTACATATTGATCATGTTCTAAGCGCTTTAAGCTATGTTTAGCTTTATTTGTGTAAGTTTAAGCTAAAAAAATCGCCAGGAATTCCATAAAAAGGACGCGGATTAAAAGTAATCCGCGAATGGTATTGTTTCACTGGGAAACTTATTTCTGGAGTATTATTGGTTTATTAAAGGCTTTGTTTATTACGCCCTCGCATTGTCGTTTATATAAAGGGTTGCTTTTTAGAATCGAGCGACAGTATTTTTATAACTTTGAGCCCGACAGCTTTCAGTGAACAACCAGTTTGAATAAATTTCAGAGATTTAGTAGTGGCTGTTCTGCTTTGCAAACTCTTTATTGAGTAGTTTTGATTTGTTAATCCACTATAATTACAATTGAAATAACTGTGGTGTTATTGAGTAAAGACATATTGCATGAGTAATCTCAGACCTTCCATATTCCTATTCTTGACCTTCCATATTCTTGAGGATTGACTTCTAACTTGAGTTTGTTTTGCAGAAGTGAGGCAGGAGGCTGTCCAGCAAGCTCTTGCGGAGATGCAGAACCGACCCAAGCCCTCGCTGCCGATGCCTTCAAAGAGGACCTCCATGATGGCCAAGAGTCCTGACAGAGAGAGACATGACCTCTGTGAGTACCGTGTCTATTAAAGGAAATTTCCTCCAATCAGCTGACGTGGTGCTTCTGCCGGGCCGTAGGCCGACGATCAATGTCGGAAGTTTGCTTATGCTCTGCCGCTATATAGCATTATAATGAATACCATGGTGCAAAAGACTATTCACATAGGTGCATTTTTTAATAAGCCACTAATTCTCTAAATTTTCTATAAATTAGCAAGTAATCATCTGTATTGACATAGTATATAATCTGAGCTACCAATCATCAATACGTTGATATTTGACGATATTGCAAAAAGTTGCCGTGTGAGTAGAAATATTCGCGTTTAATAATGTATTTGTAGAAAAATTTAACAAATTTATTTTTAAAATACGTGAACCTTCGAAATATTTTCCGATTCCAATAAATTCTTACCTGAACTGATTTTGAAATGAAATGGACCAAGTTGGTATGGTAGGCGAAAGAGTTGTAAATCGTTTAATGATTTTCACATTCTCCCTTATGCGTTATGAAGTACGATTCAAACCTCCAGCTAAATTGACAACTATGGTGTTCCCTCGCTTATTGTAACCATATTTACGATATTAAAAACATAATACTGAAACAAGATCCTATTAGATGTTTTTATTCAGTTTCCTTAATTCACTACAGCGTTTAATTATCCTGTGACAGCTTCATCATCGGACGAAGATTCATGCGCGGGCGATACCGAGCTCCCTCCACCACCTGAGCTTGGCTCTCCACCTGCGCGCCGCCCCGCCGCTCCACATCCTCGTGCACATCCTCACCCGCTGCCCCAGCCCCACCATCTCAGGGAGAAGAAACATGTACCCAGGGAAAGGACAGAGATGCGTGAACGAACTGAAATTGATTTATCTGAGATGACTCACCTGCCTGCTTGTGAGTACACTTTTAAGATAGTCAAAGAAGAAGACTAGATTCCTAGGCTTGCTTACCCCTGGTCGCTTAAATAATTGTTTAATATATGATATTTTTTTTGTTCTAATAGGCGTTTGAACATATCTGTTTATTAAATAGTATGATTAACAACCACTTACTCATTTATAGTGCGTATGTAACATTGCCAAAAAATTCCAAACTTAGGAACAGTTTGATATTGTTGAATTATTTGATATAAATCGGTTGACATGCGGTGTTCTTACCGATCAGTTGTGATTTATTTGGATTTCCTCTTTTAACTTGTTGTAACTACATTAAATTAGTACTTGACTTATTATATGTAAGAATTAGTGATTATTCCGGCTTGGTGATTTTTAACGAGGAAATCTGCATTTTGATTGCTAGAAGTATTATTTTCAAGAGTTTTACAACAAATAATATTACTATCGACAAATGACTTCACAAATAAAATTTGTTTTAATACGTCCTCAATAAATGCCCGATTGTGTAATACAAATATCGGGAAACTAACTTCACCTAACCGACTTAGTGTAGCGCTTAGGTCATAACTGATTCCGCCCGAGCAGAAGTACTAATTGTATTGTTTGAGCCAATTACACCGCTTTAATATATGCAGAGTATATTGCAGTACCGTAAGCTTCAGTGTCGGCGCCTTGGAATCAGAAGTTATCTGATTATATCAGCTCTACAGATAACATTATATGTAGGTCGCGTTGCTTCCTAGATTGTTACAATGCTTTGACGTTTATAAGTAGTGGAAGTGTAGTATCATGTGTACCAAATTCCGCATTTGAACTGATTATTGTGTGTTTTATATTTATGGTAAAGTATTAGCGTAAAACATTAATACGTGATTCTTTTAATTCATATTTCGCGACAGTCATAAATGCCATCTTGATGGTAGGCTTCTTTTTATGCAGAGAAATGGTATAAGCAGCACGGAAAAAATATTTAATACATTATTATTCAAACAATTATAAACAAAAATAGGAATATGATTTACGTAGGTACTGGATGAGGAAGTTTTTGCATAATATAATTTTCCCTGTGGTAGTGGTCTTCGACTACGTAAAATGAATCACTGTTGACTTACGTCATCAATTCAACGAAGGTGAACGATTGAACACTATTAAACAAAAAATACATCAGTTTGCCTCACTGTGTAACAGACGTAGGGCGGTTTCAGGGACGTGTGTAAATTGTCAAGCAAGTGAGTACTGCGTTGAAATCTTAAGACGTTTGGGTTGTAGACTTCATATTTCGTGCATATTAAAATAAGCCTGGCGGTAGTCACAAAAGCATGACTTTTAAACCGTCTCAATGCTTAAAAGATCGATCAACAAGTGACATTAATCAGCATATACGAATTTAACTACAGCGATTTACTAAAACATAGTAGTGATAGTGGAAGTGAATTGGTCGTGTATTCATAGTACTTATAAATAACTTAAGTATATTAAAAATCTTGTTGTGTTGCGACTTGTGAGTGTGTGAAGTTTTACATAATTCATAGAGACTTCTGTAGCGACACTGCTTCTCGAGTCTGATGAGCAAATAAAAAGGGTAACATTAAACTAAGGGTAAGTTTTGAGGTAGATTACAAAACAATATAGTAAATTGCTGCTGCCGTTTTTATCCGGTTACAATTATAGTTTTAATTATTCTTATGAATACTCCTGTTAGTGTTTGAGGAAAAACTATTATATTAGACTTATTCCTAGAATCTGGATCTGTTGTGAAAATGCGCATTGAATAATTAAAAACTGTCTGTTATATGCAGAAAATATCGAACTTACGTAATTACATGCCAGTTTAGATGTTCTCTTTTTCGTTTTAGTAAAATATTTCCATTAGGGTTATCTTCCTTGTACACCTTATAGGTTTACGTCATAAGTTAATAACTATTTCATAATTTTTAATTTTTATCAAAGATACTAATTTGTTTGTTTAATATAATTCTAGCCGATATACTGTTCAGTCCATATTATTATTATTTATTATTATTACTTATTATTAACACATCATCACTATCGTTACAGGAATTTCCCAATTCAATAGTGTGGCCATAATTACACATACATTACATATTATCGACACTTAAAAGACGTAATTATTAAAGCTTTATTTGAAGATCAACTAAATACAGTATTCACCATTATGTTATTTGATCAAACACTACAATTGGCAAAAAGACTCCACGCTAATAATTTATCTTTCATTGACCAAAAATTGATACAGCCACAGTTTGATAAGTCTGCAACGTAAAATCGTTGTGTTTTATCTGTATTTCTGTGGTTCGTATAAGCTACAAAGAAAATAATACAACTGAAGAGTCTAGACAAGTGTGTGGAAGCCGGTGGAACTCGATTCTCTTTAATTACTGAAAGGCCTAGAACTCGCTGAGATTTATTTGCTCAATGCATTTCCTACGGACAAACATAGCTAATCAAACAACCATGCGTAAATAAGTTTAGTATTAGCTTGGTATCATGTAACTGTCGCCTGGCTTTTGATTGCCTTCTGGTCTAGGCATATTATACGATGGTACAGTGTTCGACTAAGCCACAGCTTATAGTATTCCGTGAAGTGAGTTACTAAATGTTATTAAGTACCTATTTCTATCTAATCTGGCAAAACATTTTTTAATTCCAATAATTTGGTAGATGTTTCTACTTCAGTCTGGCGTTATAAATCTCGCCTTTGCCTTAGAATTCCGTAGTAAAGAGATGGTGCCGCCGGGTTTCTTCGTCTAATCCAATACCTACTTTATAAATTGGGAATTCGAGAAAACTCTGACAATCAGTAATTCTAATTGAGGCCATGAGAACCATAATGGCCTAACTACATGCTTTACAATATTGAGTTTGTGATTTCTTACAGTTAAAATTAATCATTTTGGTTTCTACCGAAATGGTTTCTCCAGGGTGGCCTAAAAGTGATACAATAAATATTCAGTAGACTGTTCAAATTGATGATTTTTAACACTAAGAAATCATAATCAATATTGTAAAATAATAATATTTAAGTCACTATGGTTCTCATGGCCTCAATTTTGCTTCAGAAAAAAGGCTGAAAGAGAATAGTAAGCTGATTTTTGACAATAATTCATGATAGTTCGTGGTGTAGTTATCGATTGAAACACATGAATGCACGCAATCGATACAACTTGCTGCCTCCGGTCAATGAGCGGGCGCATATTGAACACAGGCGTTAAAGCGCATAAGCGTTTATCTGATCTTATTGCAGACGTGTTGACATGTATTTTGTATAATGTGCAATAGATGTTAAATATTTAATACCAAAAGCTGGCGTAAATCATAACAGGCCTTTGCCTTTAAACGAATGTAAACTGGGAAGAGAGTTACTACTACTATTTTGAACATAACCTTTTAACTCTAAAGTATGCCGACGGATGCCATCTTGTTAGCTGTGCTTTGTGTTTTTAATATAATCATCCATAGGCAGATTTATTTCGACATGCAATTTCTTTAGGTATTTTTTATTTGATACATTAGATAGACTATTTGGGCGATTCTTTAACACATTTGCATGAGTTGCAATAATAACATATTTTTATTCGTACATTTTTGGTCGATATCTGAGTAAAAAAAAATCACTATCTCATGATGTGTATGAAACCAGAAAATATTCTAATTTGAAATTGTCATGTACAAACGATTGAATATTTATCATCTTTTAAATAAATAATTTACACGTAATATATTTTAATGTATTTAATACATATTCATAGTGATGTTGTTAGTGTAGGTGGCATACGTCCACGGCTATCCTCTGGATAGCCGTGGACGTATGCCACCTACACTAACAAAACAATACGTTCTAACAGTAGTAATAGTAAGCGATCATAAGCTTTAGGGTAAAGTGGCATACGACCACGGCTATCCTCTGTGGCTGGCGCGTCGCATGCCGATATGTCCGGGGAAAAACAGTTAAAAATAATTATTAATTTTCATTGGTTACATTTTTTCCGTACGTTCCTCGTTTGATGACTACCCTTCACACATCTAACAATTAATAGTCCATCACACTTAGATCAGTGTCGGTAGAAGTCGAATGCCGTAACAAATCAGCAATTATACAATAATATATTCTATTTATAAAGTCCTCAAATGTAAATAAAGTTTTCTTCATCATTTTGTTTGAATTTGCCATTTAAAGTTTCAAGCAGCCGATAAACAATTATTAGCCTCATTTATTAACTACTAAACATTTAATTTTTACTTAAAAATTATGATCCGCCCTATCATGACGTACGCTAGCGTCGTGTTTTCACACGTAAAGACCTCCAGACTCCATAGGTTGCAAATCCTCCAAAACCGTTTCTTGCGCAAAGCCACAGGCTCGCCCTGGTACGTTCGCAATCAACAGCTCCACGTTGACCTAAACCTCCCGACCATCAGATGTTTCATGAAGAAAGCGTCTAAACGCTTCTTCGACTCTGCTCCCTCGCACACAAACCCCTTAGTGGTACTGCCGCCACTTACACCCCCTCCCGTATATCCAAAATTCGCCGTCCTAGGCACACTCTCAAGTACCCAGACGACGATATCACCCTCCATCAGGAGGCGCTCCGATTGGTTAGGAAAACTACCAACACTACACACAACCGACCATCGTACCGTCCTCGCCGGCGAGGCCCGTCGCGAAGACCCGTTCATTCTCCACCCCGACCCTTACTCGAGCTAGCCCGCGCTGAGCCAGTAGTAATAAATCAAATTTCCCTAAATAATCACAATCAGATCCAGCAAGTCCTCTCTTGTCTGCCCCCCAGCAACGCCCTAAGCCGAGGTTCGAGTCCCACTATGGGACACCCTTAGCAGTGTTACTTAGTATTATTTAATTTGCTCGGCTGGGGGCCCTTCTGGTCTCGCCATTTGCCCGGTTAAGCAGTAAAAGCTCCCTGAGCTAACTGCTGAGACAACTCAAAAAAAAAACTAATTAAAAATTATGTTATGACTCACTTCAAACGGCAATCGCAAACTCCCAAATTATAAACGATCGCGAGTGTGTATAGCCAGCCAGGGGAAGCAAACATCTATACGTAGGACCATAGAGCCCGATAAACAATACGGACAGACAGCAGACGGTGTGAACGTTATATTGTAGAAATTGCCATACCTACGTGCATTACACAACGCAGAGCCACGTATCGCCTATTAGGTACTACACTGTACGCTCGCTGGCTCGACTGCTTTCTGTCTGTGCGGGCTCTTAAGCTAGGAACACACTTGGCTTGCCAACCGACACGTGCTCATGTAATAAAATCTGGGCACACGCGATAAAATCTGGCCAAAGAGCACGCGCCATTTACATTTTGTGGTGTCCTCAAGAAGTCTGTTCCTGGCTTCACACTTGTTTGATCTGTAATAACACGTGGTTTGTTATCAGACATCCAGCCTGATGTGACTCATACTTCATCAGGCGCACGCCGCGGAGGGGCCCTGGTCGCGGACCGCGTGCAGTGCTACGCGCAGCCCGAGGACACCGGCACCGGCACCGGCCGATGGAAGGTAAGTGTAAGTAATGTAACCTCATGGTTTTTTTTTATTTTATTTTTTATTTTTTGCCTATTACCAGCTCTTCACATCCTCTGTTGAACGAAGACCTCTTAATAGACCGACATATTCGTGATCCCTTTGCCTTTTTAACTACGTTTATTCTTCAATTAGTGCATACGCAGATCCTCTTCACTTAAATAATCTCTCATTTGCCTTCACGGCTACCACCGGACGATTATATTCTTCATTGGAATCAAACACCTACTTTAACTTTTTTATTTTATATAGTTTTTTCACATAACTATCGTTTGATATATTAGATGATTATGAATGGAGTTTATAATGGTGTTTATTCAATTAATCAATGTAAATATTATTCCATTAATGCCTAGTAAGTAAAATATTTGTTTAAACTAACTGCCTCATTGGTCTAGTTGTCGCAACCGCGACTGCTAAGCGTGAGGTCCTGGGTTCGATTTCCGGGTCGGGCAAAGTATTATTGAGTTTTTCCATATGTAAATTCTCAGTGGCAGCACAGATTCTGGAACTGTGCCCGGTAGACGATAATAGGCTCGTCCCCTATTTCATGGGACTCAATAACGGCATCGGCGAAATGTGGGTGTACAATAATATATTATTGTTGTTTTTAAACGTGTTGCATAAAATGTCATTAATTCAGTGGTGCGTATTGAAATTTTAGACTAGAGATACTGATACACGATTAGGTGTATTTAACAGAAATGCCGAGTAGGTATCCATCCCTTCAAGTAATGTCGATAAAAACAGTCTATATTCAATACGTCCATTTAGGGACAGTCGCGATTGATTTGGTAGTATTAAGTGAGCCATGTATTGTGTTTCTACTATTATGGCCCGAGTGGTATATTTTGCTAAGACATATTTAGGTGATTTGAAGTCAAACAATACAGGCTCTTCGGCTTAAAGTCACTCGGTCAAAAGGACGGATTTAAGCCATCGACTACTTAATCCTAAATAGTATTCCCACATTCATACGTTATTTCAATTAATTTAGAACGTTTTTAAATACGCACGAAGTCCAAAATATAATAATTATTTTTTAACCTCTAAGCTAAACTGTATTAAGTAAATGTTCGAATGATATAAAGTCTATAAATATATAATCTATAATTAGTCCGGATTTTAATACTTAAAAACATAATAAAAAATACTTAAAGAATTATGGAAAAAGTATAAGACTAAGGTCTGATTTTCTAGTGCCTTTGAAAAATCAGACCTTAAACTACTTAAATGTATTATTTGATATAGGTATCGGCAAAGATACAGCAGCTGCTGAATACACTCAAGAGGCCAAAACGCCGACCTCTGCCGGAATTCTACGAGGACGACGATATCGAACTGGAACTTGCTGCCAACCCTAAGGATCCTAACGCTCCGAAACCAGAAGGTGGCACTATGACTCCAGCCGTAGGCGAACAACTTGTCGTACCGGCGGGATTGCCTCGCAACCTTGAGGCAGCTCTGCAGAGATACGGAACCGCTTCGTTCAAAGCCAATGTGGCTACTGTACTTGATCCCAATGGAAAACTCAGCAGCTCGCTCAATTATGGTAAGTAGGTACTGACGTTATGTTTATGGCAAGTGTTGTTCGTTTTTATATTATTTCTTTTTAGTGTTCTGTACCGATATCGGCCAACCGGAACCATTTCACCTCTTTGTCCGTCCGTCTTTCACATGATATTTCACAGATATTAACGGCCAGTTATTTATATTATCAGAATTGAAACTTCTCCAAAATATTGAACAATAGTGGAAAAAAATAAAGATTTTTTGTGCAAATGGGGGAATTTATGAGGTTTCCACTACCTTGGGTACATTAGTACCTACATTACCTCAGTATGATTGATTGATTACCACTGCCTGAATCTTCAACTTGTAATTTTATTATTTTTACTTCTGATTTTAAACTCTTAGTAGATGTTAAAGTAAGCTTTTCTTCTTCAGGAAAACTACTCAGTCGTTCGCTCAAAATTGCTCACGCATTGCTCAACAAGACGTTCACTTCAAAGACCAGTAGTGGTGGACCCCTGACTGGGGACAACTCTATCAAGCCGGGAGACCGCGTTGCTCTGGTTTACCCGAACAACGATCCTATTAATTTCGTGTGCGCCTTTTACGGGTGTCTTCAGGCTGGCATAGTGCCGGTTCCAATAGAAGTGCCGCTGACTCGCCGCGACGCTGGTTTGCAGCAAGTTGGATTCCTGCTTGGCTCATGTAGCATTCAGTACGCGCTTACTTCTGATAATTGCTTGAAAGGTAAGAAGTTTTTCACAGACTTAGAAAAAGCTTGGTCGGTAGGCACTTGAGCATTTGACTCCGTCATTTGCCTTATTTGACCTGTCTGGACACATTATTCCAGGAATTCCAGGAATTCCAGGAAACCAGGAATCGAGAACACGCTTAATGGTTAGGTCTCTTACATAAGCGGTTTTGTGGATTAAATATATTGGTTAACAGCTATTATAATAAAACAAATATTAATCATAGAATGATATTTAAAATACCAAATATATACATACATACATAAATAAAGTCACGCCTTTTCACCGAATATATAAGAGTTACAAAGACAACTATTACAAAGTGCGTCACGTTCCCGTACAAAGTCTATTAAGTTTCGTCACCCCTTTTGATTTGGACATGCCTTTGGCGCGATACATGCGACGCGGAGCTAAAGTGCCTTGAATTCGTGAATTCGTTTGATATTACTCGTGCGCGCGCTAACACCTGAAACAATGTGTGGATCACACTAGCACGACTGCTGGTGAAATTATTGGGAAGCGTCCCCTTAATATTCCACGTGTAAGCCAACTATCTATCTTTGCATTTGTATCATTAATGATACTTTACTTACTATTGTAAAGAATATTTATTAATAAGAAGATATAACATCGATAGTTTTTAAAGAACCAATATACATATATATATTGATCCTAAACTTTCTATTACATCTTATTTTATTTTATTACACTTATGGTTTATTTATACTCTAAACGAAAATAAATAAACACACTCATCCTAATCGCAGAATTTCAGTGCCGAAAGGACACCTCTATTACATATTTATATTATCATCTAACAAAGATCCTGCCTGCTGATTAAATTGTTTGCATATTCAAGATAATCTTAAACAAATATATTATAGAGGTGACAGTTTACAAGATTTTCAATGCACGGTACCGTATCGATACTAGACGGCAGCCGTTAGACTCTCGATTAAATAAGGAATCGTTTAAATCCGATCGCGTAAGCTGGAGTATTACATCATAAAACGACCGTACCGAAGGTAATCCGTTCGCCGACAAATCTGTCACGAAGATTTAATATCGACGTTTCGCAGATAAACACAGACTTAACCCGTCTAGCAGCGTTAAGTAGACACAATTGAAAATACTATTGTTTGCGAGTTCCGTGACCGTTGCATTGCTCGATGATTTAAGGGATGTCTGAAAATATACTTAACCCTGTTTGTATAACACATTTACTTTATGCAATTATCTTTTTACAGCGGCCTCTTTAACATCTCTTTAGGTTATGCATAGATTCTCTACTGTAGCTTTGTTGTTTGTCCTGTTTGTATTGTTCTTCTCCTTTTTTTGTCGTCCATGTTTTATAACTACCGTCCACTCGTGTACGCTTCCTCTTATCCCTGACAGCTTTCATTGAACTGCAGTCGTCTAAATTGGACAATAAAAATATAGCTTGTATGGAAGCCGTTTTATATTACTTGGTAGCCAATCACTGACTTTCCATGCATTACGTAACAATAATGAATCATCCTCCTGTCCCTATCCCATTCTTATTTTCAGTCTGTCTTTTTCAAACACAAAATCCTTTACGTAACAATAAATTTAATATATATTCAATGTATATAAAGTACCTATATAAGTAAAAGTGTTATTACAGACAAAGCAATCCTCTTAATTAATTTCTTAAAAGAAATAGTAAGATTGAAGCAACTATAAAGTGTACACAATTGCAAACTCACTTTTATAGCAATAAGTTTGCCAGGCTTTTTCAAGCAACTTTTTATATTTGAATAAAAAGTTGTCTGCCTTTACTTGTCTTGATGTTAGGTAGGTACGTTCTGAAACATTGCTTTCGTGGATTTCAGATTAATTATGGTCTGTTGTCATTTCTCGAATTTCAGGAGAATTCTGTAGCCGGGTGTCTGGATATGTCTTGCAATTGAAATACGGACTCATATTTAACAATTAAGCTTAATCTACTCTTAGTATGAACAAATACTTCGTTCCAGAAGTAGCCAATAACCAGCTATAAAGGATATTGTCAGAATACGTTTACTGCGTATACGGCTTATTAATTAATTCTGTGGTATTGGTTTGAGTTACAACATCCTAAACTACCAGGTCTGCCGAAGACATCATCAGGGGACGTGGTATCGTTCCGCGGCTGGCCGTCCTTGCAGTGGGTGTCGACCGAGAAACTGCCGCGCCCCCCGCGCGACTGGATTCCCCCGCCCCGCCCCGCGGAGGATAGCCCTGCTCACATTGAACATACCTCTGCCGTTGACGGGTCGGCTATGGGTGTTATAGTCACCAGGTAAGACTGCGGATTTACAGGGAGAAAGAAATGCGGCGCTCGAACAGCTCTCGGTCTCCTTGATGAAAACGTACGACTCGCAGTGAAAGCTGTGCACCAATCCCAAAGCTTCATAATGTAACTGTGAAACTAAGTTCTTCCTTTAATGATTTATGAGCTGATATTATAGACATGAAAATTATATATATATAATTGAAATTGTTCAATAGATACTACATTATTTCTCACTTTCTAACCTGTTTTCGGTGCAAAATCATACTTGCATTACTCACCAAGAGAATTTGGGCGTACTAGTCCGGCTGCATACAGGCGTCAAACGATCTATAGGTACTGACTAGAATGGTATCTAGTGCTCAATAATCGAAATCGGACGTCCATTATAGGACGTAAGCCGGCTCGATGCACTAGCATCAAATCCACGTGTATTAGAGGAATGGCCAATGCGATGTAGTCTACCAAGCAATTAATAAATAAAACGTTCATTGCGACGATATGAATACAAAAGCGAACATTGATTTTAATCCGTGAAATAGGCGTCCAGTGATCCTATTTGCGACATGGACTTTGGAGATTGTGTCTGTGAAGTGTCTATGTACCAAGACAGAAGTATAAAACAGCGAAAAGCTTCTGCCAAATACAATTTAGTTTCCATATAGTGTTTTTCTGGTATATTTAAAACGAGTAAGTATTTAAAACAAACAAGTGTAATATTAAAAGAGTACACAAATAAAATACAAACTGAAAGACCTGTTATTCAATATTTTTGTAAACAAACGCAATCACATAGGACAGTTAACTCGATTTTTTCCATTCGTTTCATCAAGCTTCAAACGAATGAATGAAATTACACTGACTGTCATTGTTTTATTTCCACGACATAAAAGCTGAACATTAATTAAATTGTAAGTAACACGTATTTTCGAGTAAGTACATTTTCCCGAAATACGTTTCTGTATTTTATAACATCAGTATGTAATGCGATTGATAGCTGTCCGTCCCAAAAATGTAGGACACCATTCGTTAAAGAATTCCATGAAATATGCATCTCATAAACAAAAGTCGTCGTTGTTACGTTTGGCCTTACTTTTCTTAAAATGTCTCTCATTTGTATAGAATTTAAATAAGTTCTTGCCTGAGTAATGTCTGGCTTGCGAAAGTGCGTGTTAGTCATCATTGACGATCTTACACTCATATGTAACGTTATACTTAAGATACCTTAAATTGTGTTACTGAGTAAACTTTACTGTAACGGTCTATTGGTTTCTACGTTTTTTGTTTGACAATTGAATTTAATATGTCATGACAATTGTCGATCAATGTTTTGACAACATAAAGTGGTTACCAATTTATTATTTCTACGTCCTACTTCGTTTATCCCATATGTTTTGGGACCGGCGCCATTTGTATTTAAGTTCTCAGATATATTCAAGCGTTATTCATTTCCTTGGTAACAATAATTATTGAATGCACAATGAAAAGTAAAAGCATACATAGGCAGAGACATATTCAATTTTCAATCGTATATGCAATAACTTTATAAAATTGTTGTTGTATCGAGTTTGAAACTATGTTACAGTTTATTGAATAAAACCTATGAGGAAGCTCAGGAAACGCTATTGTATTCAGGATATTGAACAAATCAACTTCACCGTACTCGGTAGCGATTGTGAGGCAACTTATATTGGAGGCACTTCTGATTGGCTGCAGCCGTGGAAATGGTTGGGTGCCTCATGATAAAATCGTTTATAGATGCGCTTGAAGATACAAAATTCAATTGCGATTTTTTTAGTGCTATTTTGAAAACACGCTTTATATTATTAAAATGCCTATAAAACTCTAAAAATATTGTGATTAAGTTGACTCTGCCGGTTTAAATCATAAAGAAAATTAAAAGCTTCGGCGGCCCGGCTCTGCACAGTTCCGCACTGAAATAAGCGAGATAATGGTATAGTCGTACTTAGGTTTACTACTCAAACGTTTTGTATTACCTACTCGTGTTCGTCCAATTGTCATTTAGACGCTCTAGTGCTCTGCTCTTATATGTACGCAACATATTGGCTGCAATAGCTATAATCCTACAACTAATATGAAGCGTAGTGGGTATTGCCAATCACATATTAGTTATCCATGCATGAGTAGATTTATTACAGATTCGATAAGCCGAAGACGATCTGTAATTGAACTGGTAACTGGATGAAGATAGCTCAATATTAAAGCTATAATATATGTACATCAGTGTGATATCGTTGTACTTACATATTTACATTAAAACACGTATTTTGGTGCGTTGTTTATTCATTTATTTATTCAGTCAAGCCCTATAATGTAAATGGCATCCGCAGGTTTTATCAGGCGCGTTCAAAATGCACACATCACGCAAAAATAACAATCGATGACGTATCAATACTTCCCCCAAAATACCGTTACACTAACAAAAAGGTAGTTAAAAAATATTATTAAACCGGAGATGAAACCCTTTAAAAAAAGTAATAAAATGCTTCACGTCTCTGTTCCAAATTGCAATGTAAAGTTATGTAGATACAACGCGACTAGTTTTAAAATGTTAAATATTAGCGCTTTGAATGTAGATTTCCACGTATGATACAACATTTAAGAAGAAGTCATTACCAAAAGTATACAATATGCAGCTGTGGGTCAGGTATTTGGATCAGGTCACCATTCCCGACATGTGTTGTTATGCAATGGCTTTTAAAGATGTTCAGGAGAATTGCACCTACGTCCATCGTTGTATTAACTTCTTCTATCTTCAGTTTAATGCGATTACTAAATGGTGTAGTGATCATTAAATTTCAGTCTGCTAAATAAAGTCGATGCAACCTTCAATTTATGAATACCTATTTATTCCTCGTTCAGGTGGAATTTATGTACTTTTGAGAAGCTTCAATGAATTTCCTCAACTTGAGCCAAACTGAAGCAGACTTCACTTGAGTTGCCTCGGGTGGACACGCTTTGAAAGGAAAACACCTTGTCTTTATTTAGTTCAGCGCGGACGTTACTAAGTATTCTAATTTAATTACACGAGGATTTTCCCTACAGTCTTGCTGTTGTGTAAAACCGTAACAAATCTTAGCTATTTATAATTTTATGCTGAAGTTTTACCAACTTAATTGAAAGTTTCTTGTATTGCTTTATGAAACTTGCGTGATTGACATTATAATGGTCTGTAACTGTACACAGTGGCGGATTCTGTATGAAGTTTAACTTCTGTAATTATAAGTATAATTACTTAGCCCTGAGTGTCCCATTGTTGGGCAAAGGTCTCCCCCTGAGTCTTCCACTGATCTCTGCTGTTAGCTGCTTGTCGCCACTGTAAGTTGAAGGCGTCAAGTGGAGTTGGGCCAATCATGTTTGTCGGATGCCGGATAACCTATGGGCCAAATTATGACTACTAGAATGGTCTCCAATAAATGGAAAACGGCGCCAAGGTAGACCGCGCAGAAGATGGTGAGACTTCTGTAATAATAATAATTTAATACCACTCGTAAATAAGGAAGTAATCAATATGCTACCCCAGATGGTTAATTAGTGTCTGCTTTGCCTTCAACACTAGAGCGAGACAAAATTTCGTTCAATAAGGGTCATTAAGTAGGAGATCTACAAGAACGGTGTTTCTGCAGGGCATCAATGCTGGCCCACTGTCGCATGCTATCCGTCGCTTGCAACTACACCGAGGGCGAGCACATGGTGTGCGTGCTGGACTTCAAGCGCGAGACAGGGCTGTGGCACGCGGTGCTCGCCAGTGTGCTCAACGGAATGCACGTCATCTTCATACCGTACGCGCTCATGAAAGTCAGCCCTGCGTCTTGGATGCATATGATTACCAAGTACAGGTCAGTATTCAATTTCAGGCTATGTTCAGAAGACGAGAGCGCTGTCGCATAAACCGTTGAATTAACAACGCGTTTTATTGGGAATTTATAAAACTGAAAATTAATTATTTACACAGGGCATCTGTAGCTATAGTAAAGTCACGAGATTTGCATTGGGGCCTCCTGGCGACCCGCGACCACAAGGAGATCTCGCTCAGTTCGCTACGCATGCTACTGGTCGCTGACGGTGCCAACCCATGGTCGCTGTCCTCTTGCGACCAGTTCCTATCAGTGTTCCAGAGCAAAGGTAAAAAGGATTTTAGATTATTTATCACATGGTAACTAATAAATTTTCACTTATTTTTATGAAAGTGTCGTATTGAGAATATGCTATTCAAGAAGCATCATTCACTATTTTTTAAAATCTACTGCAAATTTCATATTAATTAATTCGTTTTAAAGGCGTTTTCGATGAGGGGCTTGTCTCACCACTAGACACAAAATGAGATATTTCTCAAATTACGTTTAGTTAGACGATTATCGCTTAAAGTGAGCTAAAATAAAAAGCTTACAGACGGATAGTATTCTTCCGTCGAATGTGTAAGTGTAATAAATATATAAATTGAAATGCTCTTAAAATTATTGCAATCTTTCTTTCCCTTGCAATAGGAGTCCGGGGTGATGCGATTTGCCCGTGCGCTTGCAGCAGCGAATCGCTGACAGTTTGCGTGCGTCGCGCTGGCCGTGGAGGTGCGTCCGCCGGCCGGGGCGTACTCTCCATGTCCGGTCTATCGTACGGCGTGGTGCGGGTTGACGCAGAAAACTCACTTACTTCGCTTACACTGCAGGACTGCGGACAAGTGATGCCGTCATGTAAGTTTCATAATTATTAGGCACTGGTCACTTATTAAAATGAGTTCTTAATTGAACGCTTAAAAATTAGAATCTCAAGCTTGTTGTCTAACGTCCTAAAAATACTACAGACATCCTTTTTTAAATAAATTAATTTTCAAATAGGCGTCATAGTAGTCGTCAAAATGGAAGGTCCTGCGTATCTCTGCAAAACGGACGAAGTGGGCGAGATTTGCGTGCTGTCAGGAGCTACCGGGTCTGGCTACTGGGGCCTGCCTGGGCTCACCAACACTGTGTTCCGAGTTCGGCCACTAGACGCCGATGGCGAACCGATCGGCGAAGAACATTATGTGAGGAGCGGACTCCTTGGCTTCTTGGGACCTGGCGGTAAGTTTATGTGACACTTAGTTTTTCTTAACATATCAAAAGGTTCGTGCGTAAGCATCCTGCCTGAGTTCGAAATCCAGATTTTTGGGGAGAACATCTACAAAACCAACGCTACGTAATAAAAATAAAACACCGTGTTACAGGTCCTTGTTTAGTTTAATTAATTAGAGTGGGGCTCTATTCGGAGTTAGACGTGAGAGCGGTATGTCAACACATACAGGATTTCAGATAAATAGTTAGTTAGGTTTCGTTGACGTAAAATTGAATGTGCAGCCACAAACTATAAAGCAATAACTGTTCTGTGATCAAAAGACTAGTGCGACATATTAATGACTTGAGACTTGATAATTTTCACAGAGAAAAGTCGTACATATCGTGCGAAGGTTTTTAAATAGTGACTGCATCATTATGCTCACATGTAGATACCGTAATGTAATATAAGGCCACAAATGCCTACCAATATGACATTATTTATATAGGAAGGTTAACAACTGTCATCTACAAACAGATAGTAAGGTTGGAACTTACGAATAAAATATTACCACCTAATCTAGCTACAGTTTCGATTTTTGCAATGTCGAGATTGTCTTACGATGTTTATGTTTTTTTAATCGTTTGACTCGCGTATGGGCCGCGCGGCCCATATGACGTCATTCAAAAATAACTCTTATTATCCGGATGCTTAAGGTTCACTAAAAATTTACAGGATTTGCCAGGATTTGTGACCTTGCGTGTAAAAAGGTTAATTATTGACAATAAAAGTATGAAGCGTGAACTTAAAGCTCTAGTTTTCCTTCACCAGGTCTAGTATTCGTGTGTGGTTCTCGCGACGGACTGATGACGGTGACGGGTCGCAAGCACAACATGGATGACATCATAGCTACTGTGCTGGCAGTCGAACCCATGAAGTTTATCTACAGAGGACGCATAGCCGTCTTCTCCGTGAGAGTTCTCCGCGATGAGAGGATTTGCATCGTGGCTGAACAACGTCCGGATTGTGGCGAAGAAGAGGTACGTTTAAAATAAAGTGATCATTCCAGCCTGTTGTCACGTTAATCCAAGTGACATTTATAGTGACTAATTTATTTTAAATTTTCAATTTTGTACTTATACCAACTTCATACTTATACCAACTTTAAAAACTATCGTTAGATCAGATTCGTTGGTCGAGTAATGTTGTAGAAATAACGCTAAACTAATATTACTCGGCGAGCGCTATCGGAGTGCTCATAAACGTCGAGACAAGTGGTTTACGATAACCTAGTGTATTCAATAAATTGTATTTGCGTAACAGCGCGCTTAGAGTGATAACACACTAGACGGTCAGGTTGGGGTACTTCGACGTACCTACGGCTAGTAACTGACATTTGGCTTAATTGTCGTAGCAGCCTGATTTTTTTGGCAGCCTAGTACACTATAGTCCAAGTGATGTGACGAAAGGCGTCTATAGCCGCACTTGTGCACACTAAATGTTAAAATATTACGTATGTTGCGGGGTACCTATAATATTGTTAGAATATGTTTTGGAACACGCGTTAATAGTCTCTAATCCTATAGTAATCCACAAGCAGGTTTGGATTGACTTGAGTCTAAGTTTGGAGCTGAAATAAGTAGATACAGTTTTACTTCCTTATAAAATTCTTTCTCCAAACTAAAACAATCAGAAGTTCCTCGAACATTTATTTGGTTAAATAATAAGAATTTACGTAGGAAAATTACATCATAAATTAATAAAATACATAGTTATATTAAATATTAACACGTTGTCGACGTAATCCGAATCGCAACGATTCTGTAAACTTCTGTGCAAGAGAGGCGTGCTGTCTACTCTGAGCTTGGTACGCGACTGACGCAGTCGCAGACAGACACAGCAGTTGTCTTTGTTTAACAACTGAAAAGAAAGGGAAGGCAATAATAACTAAACCGAATGTACAAGAATACTGTTATTGCATACTGAATCGTACTAGCATTCAGAACAAATTTAATTTTCATCACCACTTAAAACTGGAAGAATATTCGGCATCGGCTCAGTTGCCAATAAAGGAAAAAAATAATAATTTTGGTGATTGCTTTATTGATTTAACTTAGTAATTCAAAATTTTGTTGATAACTTACATGTACAATTTTATACTACTGCCTACAAACAAATCTAAAAAGAAAGAGAAGGATATATAAAAACCCAAGTATAAACTAATGTTGTCGAACAAAGTTTTATACTTATCACTTTCAAGTATGTACTTAAAAATAGAAAATCACGGTACCGGTTTTATACAATTTCATTTGCTTTTTGACCCAAGGGAAACAAACTACATTTATGCTAGTGTTCGATTCTCGGCAAGTATTCACATGGGTCAAATTCTTAGATTAAAGTAATGAAATGGGAGAGGAAGGAAGACGGTGCAAACCAGGACGAAAAATTCTAGGAACCGGTCGATAAAATCTAACCTCAAGGTCCTTTACGTCTGCAGTCATTCCAATGGATGTCCCGCGTTCTCCAAGCTGTGGACTCAATCCATCAGGTCGGCATCTATTGCTTGGCTCTAGTCCAGCCTAACTACTTGCCGAAGACTCCGCTGGGTGGCATTCACCTGAGTGAATGCAAGCGTCGCTTTCTAGAGGGCACCCTGCATCCGGCCAACGTGCTCATGTGCCCACACACCTGCGTTACTAACCTCCCCAAACCCCGGGAGATACATTCTGGTAAGTCTTTGAGAGTGGTGCAATGGTGTTTGATTAAGCTGCGTTCAAACTGTCATGAATAGGCCCGCGTGCCGCCAGTGTTGCGGACTTTTAGTATTGAAATTTATAAGAGATTTATAGTTTGAGCGCAGCTTAATATGATTCTTGTTATAATATTAAAATATTCATTAGTTTTTAAATAATAATGTTCTGTTTATTGTAGTGTGTTTCTTTTTTGTATGGTTTGGCAATAATGCTTGCGAAGCGATTTCTAAAGATATAATTCATCATCTGCCTAGCCTTTTCTCAACTACATTGGGATTGGCTTCCAATCTAACTGGTTGTGGCTGAATATCAGTATTATACACGGAGCGACTGCCTTCTGACCTCCGCCATTCAATTACTGGGAGACAGTGATACTCTAAGGTTAGACTGGTTGTCAGACTTTTTTGGGCTACTGACACCCGTAACGACTGTCATAGATCTTTGTATGACAGCTGGGACTAAATGCTTAACGTGCTTTCCGAGGAACGGCAGGGTTACGATGTGTGAAAAATGGTCACCCATCCAAAGTCTGATCGCATCAAGCGCTGCTTAACCTCACAGATTGATTGATCTGCGCGGTAGCTATGTAGCTACGTGCAAATTGTGGTAAAAAATTTCGACATCATAAGTCAGTTAAATTATGTGGATGAAGCATTCGGCATTGCGCGCAGAGATTGCCATAGCTCAGAGGCTAGAGCGGCTGATGTACTCAGCCAGAACGTCGCCGGTTCGATTCCTGCTTGTGTTAGAATTTTTCTTACCACAATTTATATTATATCATTAATGTAATCAGGATTCTTGAATAGACACCTGAATGGAGTTAACTAAGTTGAGGTAGCTGTGCCCTGGTCTTGTTATATTATGTTGGGAAGTGTTTCCGTCTGGGTATATTATATAGGGCCTCTATGCTGTGTGGTAGACATTTGCAACAAGTTTCTTCAAAATAAAAGATTTCATGAATTCGTATAACGTAACCGTATGTCATCAAATTAAACGTTAAGCGTAATATGTTCTAAAAAAGTATACTTTGAAGAAACCTGCTGTTGGTGTCTCTAATCTAACTTATTTATCTTTTTTCTTTTTTCAATTCTACACGTATATTCAGTATTTGACCTGAGTACTTCTCTGAGCTTTTCTTTGTCGTAAATAAAACGTCTGCTTATGTTTCAACAGTAGACATTTAATTTGCAAACATTTAAACCTTTTATTTTAAAACATACGCGAAGTTAAAATAATGTATTGATCAGCGAATCTATCTGCCACAGGCGATTCGTTTTATGAATAACTAAACAGAATATTCCAAGCTGTTGCGTTCGTCAATATGAAAAGTCTTAGATTACGATAATTTTGTTAAATCAAATAATATTAATGTGTGTTTGATTAATTTAGTGCTGTGATATGTTTAGATGTGGGCCCAGCTTCGGTGATAGTTGGCAACTTAGTGCAGGGCAACAGGCTTGCATCCGCTCAAGGCCGCGACATGGGCTACACTGATGATTCCGATGCTGCCAGGAAGGTAAACACATTTCCCTATATCTACTTCCATCAATGAAAACAACAAGATTCCATGACATTAATCGGAGATCATCAAGACACTAACAAGATTTTGTTTTAAATTTCCAGTACCAGTTCATATCGCAAATTCTGCGATGGCGTGCACAGAGTACGTCTGACCATGTGATATTTACGTTGCTCAACTCCAAAGGCGCTGTATCCAAGGTGCTAACCTGCGCTGAACTGCACAAGAAAGCCGAGAGGATTGGCAACCTACTGCTGGAGAAAGGGCGCGTCAATACGGGCGATCACGTTGCTCTTATTTTTCCACCGGGACTTGATCTCATTTGCGCTTTCTACGGATGTCTGTACGTAGGCGCGGTCCCAGTCACCATTCGCCCCCCGCACCCGCAAAACCTTCACACCACGCTCCCAACCGTGAGGATGATCGTTGACGTCAGCAAGGCCACGCTGGTGCTCTCCAACCAATCAGTTATAAAGCTCCTGCGCTCTAAGGAGGCCAGCAATGTTCTCGACAGCAAGGCTTGGCCACTGACCCTCGACACTGATGACATGCCGAAGAAGAAACTCCCCATACTGTACCGCGCCCCCACGGCTGAGATGCTGGCCTACTTAGACTTTAGCGTTTCCACTACCGGCATGCTCGCTGGCATCAAGATGTCCCACGCGGCCGTTACCTCGCTCTGCCGCTCAATGAAGATCGCATGCGAGCTGTACCCCTCGCGCCACATCGCGCTCTGCCTCGACCCGTACTGCGGCCTCGGATTTGCTCTGTGGTGCCTCAGCAGCATCTATTCTGGACATCACTCAATCCTGATCCCACCTTCCGAGGTTGAGATCAACCCCGCGCTGTGGCTGAGTGCCGTCTCTCAATACAAAGTGCGAGACACCTTCTGCTCTTACGGCGTCATGGAGCTGTGCACCAAAGGACTGGGCAGCTCGGTCAATCAGCTCAAAGCTAAGGGCATTAGCCTGGCCTGCGTCCGGACGTGCGTCGTAGTTGCCGAAGAGCGTCCGCGTATCAACTTGACCAATTCGTTCTCCAAGCTATTCTCGGCACTTGGTCTGAGTCCGCGCGCTGTGTCCACGTCGTTCGGCTGTCGCGTGAACATCGCCATTTGCTTGCAAGGCGCATCTAGTCCCGAACCATCCACCGTGTATGTCGACCTCCGCGCTCTGAGGAACGACCGCGTGTCACTCGTAGAACGAGGCAGCCCACACTCGCTCTGTCTCATGGAGTCTGGCAAATTACTGCCTGGAGTGAAAGTCATCACAGCCAATCCCGAAACTAAAGGGCAATGCGGAGACTCCCATTTGGGCGAGATATGGGTGCAATCACCCCACAATGCGAGCGGATACTTCACCATATATGGTGATGAGAGTGACTACGCAGATCATTTCAGCGCTCAGCTGGTGACTGGAAATACAGGCGAAGTTTACGCCAGGACTGGATATCTGGGCTTCTTGCGGCGAACAGAGATCAGTACGACAAGCCATGTGTCGGACGACACGTCGATGATAACGCGGGATAGCGACACGGACTCGCTCGCATCGGCGTTCGGGAGCCTCAACCTGGGCCCGGACACGCATGACACTCACGACGCCGTGTTCGTGGTGGGCGCCCTCGATGAAACGATCATGCTGCGCGGCATGCGATACCACCCCATCGATATCGAGAACTCCGTAATGAGGTGCCACAAGAAGATTGCCGAATGGTAATTAACTTCTTGCATATTTTTACACCTAAACGAAAATATTTTGTAATTTAACTTTGATATTTACTGGACTTTGTTCAACTTCATCGCCATACCACTTAAGAAGTCTTTTATTACCCAAATTGATATATTAAAATGTATACTTTCCAGTGCCGTGTTCACCTGGACCAACTTGCTTGTGGTGGTCGTGGAGCTGGACGGCAATGACAGCGAGGCACTGAACCTGGTACCGCTGGTTACCAACACGGTGCTTGAAGAACACCACTTGATCGTCGGCGTCGTGGTCGTGGTCGACCCAGGAGTAGTGCCCATCAACTCGCGCGGAGAGAAGCAGCGCATGCACCTGCGTGACGGATTCCTGTCCGACCAGATTGATGCAATTTATATAGCTTACAATATGTAGGCCATGAGACCACGGCGGCCGGCGCCCCCGCCCCGGCCGGCCACGTCGTGCTGCCAGAGATCAACCGGTGCACGACCCAAAATGACCGCGAGTGGCTCTAGGCTTCATCGCTAAATCATTACGCATTCGAGTCAGTGAACCCAACTTATCGACTTTTGTTCATCTCCCTTCGTGTTTATGTAATAACGGAACGGAAGATCTAAAGACTGTAAACGCGAATTATTTGTAAGTTCTTGCGATTTGATTGACGACCCATGGTCGCAACTAGACTGATGTAAGTCTGAACTTAGATTGTTTTATCTTTGTCCCTTATCTGCACGACATAACTGACTCTACTACGATATGTAATACTGTGAATGCAAGCGGTCTGTAGACCGCATGGTCGTCGATTTCGGTCGCGGGCATGTGCGAGTGTTTTGATTTTGCTAAACATACATTTGAAGTGTGCAGAATGGTTTTGGAGAATTCTGAAGTAACGAGTTACTAAAAGTTTCAATTTAGTTTACAAACTTATATTTCTTGTATAACATGCAATGGTCCTCAATCTATCGGTGACAGGCGTAACTAGTCTCTGAAATACTGCGATGCATAAAAGCGCCATCTATACGATCGACTTAAGCTGTAGGCAGCAGTACTAGTGATATCGAGTTACCAGTATTCGCCGCAAGGTGACTCTTAACTTTTCTGACTACTTTTAAGATCTCACTTGAATTAACGTGTGACTTTATTTTCATTAAATTAGTTAATATTGGGACTTTGTAAATCGCCGTATTATTATTTGTTTGAAATAATTATGAATGTATAAAGCTTTATTTTCACTAAATTCTAGTTAGACTTTAACCATTATTTCTTTGTCAGGCTTGTAGAAAAGAAATAAGATGTTTTGCCATATTAGGCACGAGACACAAAATTTTGAAAAAATATGACGCACAATGACTTGGTGCGGTGAAATTTTTAATGACGACACTGTTCAACTTGTGTGTTACGGTACTTATGCAGAATCAAAACACGGTGCACGTCCCAATTGTCTGAATGTAGACTTTGTTAGTAGGAATTATTAAAGGACACATGATACGTTCGTAATTTTTCCGTAACACAATTATATTGTTGTGATTATTGTGAATCAAATGATTTCTAATGCTAGTATGTATGTTAAATAATGTATGACGATAATATACTTAGTATTAGCGAATATTGCAAGTAAAATGTATTGCATTTAAAGTGTTAACGTTAGACTCAGTTCTTATAATCGTTGACTATATTTTGGCGCTAAATGTTCTCGCTGGCGATTTTGATCTGTTGAAGTGGTTTATTTACATTCATAAAAAGTTAAAATTTAAATATTAATTTTACTTTTGAGAGCTCCAAAAAGATGAGAGCATTTGTTATTCGAAATTTATTTTCAGTCTACGATTAATCATAGTCATAGCTGTGTTTTTTGCTAGTAACTGAGCCCGTTATACCAGTGTGGTACGGAAGTTTTAAAAATCTTGTTGTCTATTGGTATTTTTCTGAAATTTCTCTGAATATGGATGTCTAGCAAGCTTGTCACATAGGACAGTCATTTCGTTCATTCTTCGTGTATTCGCAGTGTGAAGCAAATATAATGCTTACTCAACAACTGTTTTGTGTCTCTTCAATGTTAGATCTCAAAGAATAAGAAATAGTAATAATTATAATACATTATATGTGTAATTCTCAATGGCGTGTTATCAGTGTTATCAAACCTTCAACAGATTTCATTAAAAATATAATTGTCTATTATGTTCCATTCCAGTATACGTTCAGAACGATTATTACATAAAATAATTATTATTAAAAGTATGTTCGTCTTTATTAGATTCCATTATTTACAATTATTCTATTATTATTTTGTAATTATTTATTGCTAAATTGTACATATATTTTTGTTATTTAATTTTACGTTAAATGATTTCCTTATTTAGCTTTTAAATGTCGTTTTATGAGAAAAGGATGGTTTAATCCACAATTATTTAATTAAGAATCAAAACTTGTATCGATCAATGATTTCATGTACGTATAAGAAATAATTCAGAATATTCCTTTAATTACATTTATGAAGGTATAATTTTACGATTTACGAAGTGTAGTCATTAAATAAATAAGTATACAAGTAGTTTAAACTCAGTTCTGCGAACAAACGTTTGTTAATTGTAATCCTTGATTGTATAAGCATGTTTGGGAGGCAGCGGCCCTCGCCACGTAGCATAACTCGTAAGCACTCACCGCCACAGTAACTGCATGCATTTGTCCCCCATTGTATACTTAACATTTAACATTTATGTAATACCTTTTATTGCGCACAAAAATACGAACCAACATTTTTGGCAACTTTATAACCTGTTGTTTTCAACTATCCCTTCGAATTTTTGTACCTCTGTCGCCAAAGACATAATTTGGAACTTTGTAACAGCTTTTACAATTTGTGATTGTTTTTTTTTTTCTGGAAATGAATAAATAAACGTGCATTCTGATTAGAAATATTTATTGACGACACCCATAGTTAAAAATAGGTTACAAAAAACTTTCACAATCACAAAGTTTTACAGTTTCACAATCATTTGGAAAAAAGCCTGTTGGTGATATGCAAAATTCCTTAGGTTAGGTTAGGTTACGCCCGATCTAGCAATTTATCTGCTTCGGGCAAAAATAATATTTGCTTCCCTTTACGATGACACCTTATAAGTCATGAGCATATTATTCCAGAGATGGTGCATTTTTAATCGACGACGACGAATTGTATAATATTCACATATGTTAATCTACTGGGACTTCGTGGACGAGTATAGGTACCAAATTTTGGTAAATTGGGTGCTAGTATGTTTGTCCAAGAATTTCTAAGAAAATACTGAATGGATTGAAATAATTCTTTTTTTATCGACTACTTGACTGACTGACTTGCATCTTTCAACTTTGGGAACGGTGAACATTTCATTCATTCATTTAAACATGTGCATAATATCTGTATTTGTGTTTATTCTGGACGTTTTCCTAGAATGGAACAGTCTTATGTTTATATAGGCTTTATGACCTGCTTCAATAACCTCCGACAATTTCCCTGCAGATCTATAAGGTCTGCTGTATTTTGTGTAGGCACTGTAGCACTCTTCTGTACCATCCACATGCCTGTTACCAACTTTGCGGTTTCTAGACGATTCAAGAGATTTTTACATACTGACAATTTGATAAAATGCTCAATTTCGTCAAGTGCAGTCTATTACTCGTGTTAATTAATTAACTTGGACTAACATTTCGTATGGGAGGATCCAACTTACACTTTTTAGTACGTTTGCTTCTGAAAAATCGTTTGGCCTGCCTCGTACTATAGTTATACAGTTGGTGTTTGAAGAATCAGCGATTGAGAATCTGGCGCAGTAATTGGCATCTATCTTTACACTACATACGACAGAATAAAAAAATATAAAATCTTTTAGAATCAAAAATAATTCAAATTTGGTCGTCATCGTACCTTAATTGTTACGTTACGTTAATTGTTTCGCACATTAATGTTTTAAATTGATTATTTTATAACTATCAACAAAAACAAGAATTAGAAAGTGACAACAACATTTTTGTAGGGACTATCTAAAAGAATAGAATAGAATAGATTTATTTGCGTAAAATTTAGGTAACATAGTGATGGACAGTAGAAATTAAACAGTACCGGATACACTTTGTCGGTCTACGACATGCAAATATTCAAGTACCTATACACAGAAATTATAATTACGATACAAAATACATTAAATTAATACAAAATACATTAATAATACAAATAAACTATTTATTATTATTATTATTATATTATTATTAATACAAAATTAAATTACATACAAGATACATTACAAATACAATACAAAATACACTCACTTTACTAACAATTCAGATATAGAATAAAAACATTTGTCCATAAGCCATAATTTTAGTTTTCTTTTAAATCTTTTTGTTGGCAATTCTCTTATATTATTCGGAATAGCATTAAATATACGCCCACACATTACATAGCAATTTTTTGCATACATTGTCGACTTAGGTATACTTTTGACCACAATTCTGGTTGGATTCCTGGTATTCCTGGGAAAACGGTCTCTGGCTGTTTTAAATAGATTTGGGTTTAATTTTACAAACATTGTTGGACAAAAAGACTTGAACAATGTTATTATAAGAAGTAGGTACATGATGGTACCTACTTTGAGAAGACCTTTTTGTAGTCATCTGTGGAATCACTATTTTCTAGTTAATTTGATAGAATTTCTTTAAATAATTACAATTCTAAAGTTATTAGATGTAAAATAAACAAAAATTTAAAAAAAAAGTACTCGTGAGGAGTCCTTCTTTAACATAAAAATAATTCTAAAAGTTATGTAATGCGCATGCCTGACTGAGGTGCGTACGCAAACAATAAGCATTTGGCAGGTTTCGGGTACTCTAGTAAAAGAGTGTTTAATCTTACCTCGTAAATATTACTGTACTTTAGTTGGCCAAAAACTAAAGAACGTTGACACATACTATCATACTTATTAAAGAACATCGGTAGTATCGATTTTTGTCCAGCTAAATCGTCACTGCCGTGTGTGCGGCGCCCTCTTTTTTTGCCGTTCTGAGCATTTGCCCGGCTTGCCCCCCTTACATCGGGCCTCTAATATGTAAGTGCCAGGTAATAATAAGAAAAAAAGTATTTAGAGACACTGTCGACACACGCAACGGTTAGCGCAGTGGTTGAGAGATCAACTGCTGCGCTATGTGTCGCAGGTTCGATTCCCACACGGAACAAATATTTGTATAATCTACAGGTAGTTTTTTGGGGTCTGTGTCTTTGTGTTTGTGAATATATGTGTTTGTAAACGCACCCGCGATACAGGAATTATTGCTAGTGTAAGCGAAAATAGCCTAATTATAAAATTATTCCACCCGTGGTTCTTAAAAATGAAAAGGTTCATGGTCTTTGTTCAGCATTGGTTAGTGAGTCATACGACTTGAAGCTTTAGGCAATCCCTCATATTTCGGTCTCCCGAGCTGACAATTTTATAAACGCAATTGAACTACGCGAACTTCGAATCATTGCGTCGTCTTCCACAGATTGGTACGTTAGAAAATTGCATAAAACAACCGAACCACACCTTTATTATTGAAGTTCTTTTGGCGCGCACACCGACAGATAAAAGCGACGCCATGAAGTTGGCTGGTAAATTTCTGTTAAATTTTCTTGGGAATTGATAGCTATATTCAAGGTAGTTATTGAAATATTTGTGCATTTGTAACACGCGTGTCATATCAGTAGAAATAAAAAAACAAAGGAGGATAACTTCTTACGTGCGTACATAAGTACACACACACACAAACACACACATTTTTTGTATATTAATAATATAAGTCTTTGATTCCCGAGAAAAGGACTTCACGAACAAAAATACCAGTGCCACCCTGCGGATAATCCTGAAACCCCGATAGGCGATAGGATTGAAGTTTCAGGTTGGCGCACGCTGGAGTGAAAATAAATCAACTAGATGGCGTTAGTATGCACGAATCGTAAAGCTCGCTGTAGATGTTGAAAAACCAACAGACGACGCAACCTCGAGAAAACTATCGTTGAAATAATAGAGTTACTCGCTTTTATTGAGAGACAAAGTTTTGATATTTTTGTACGCGCACTCTTCAAACTTTTCAAAATGATTAATTTAATATGTAGGTATTTAGCAATCACTAAACACGTTCAATGTAACTGGATTCTGATACTGAGACTAATTGATTGAATTAAACAGTGTGTATTATTTGACCCGAATAGTATGTAGAAATATTAAACCAAAGGAGCCATAGTAAAACTTTCTTAGGAGAAATTTTATTTGCTTATTTTATAACAAATATAAAGGCGAAGAAAAAAAACATCAACTCTATTAATTTAGGTAGATTTATACAAAAAGTACGGCAGTGATAGCCTAGCGGTTGAACGCTTGCCTTCCATGCAGAAGGGTCTGAGTTTAAACTCGGCTCGCACCTCTGACTTTTCGGAATCATGTGCGGATCAAAATTTGATTATCTCTTGTGTTTACGGTGAAGGAAAACATCGCGAGGAAACCTGCAAACCTGAGAGGGCTCCATAAAGTTCTTAACGGTGTGTCTAGTCCGCCATCCCACACCGGGTCAGCGTGGTGGATTAAGGCCTAAGCCTTCTCATTCTGAGAAGAGACCCTTGCCCAGCAGTGGGACAATAATGGGTTCAATTATTTATACAAAAAAATAACGACAGACCAAAAATTTAGGTGAACTTCTTTGGTACAACCATACTGTACCCATACGTGTACCCTGTTCCAATTAAACAATAGGTACATGTACCTTCAGTAGATGTGCACAGTATCCAACATAAATTACTTCACGAAAATGAAACAGGTCTATCTCTATTGATGAGTCATGCTCGCATGTTAATTGGCTCGTTATCGGACAGCTGCAGTTGAAAACCCCGCTTGCAAGTAGGTAATTTATCACCAAAACCTCCGGAAATTCTTTACATTGTTATGTATCCATCATCTATGACTTAATTAATATTTAAAAGTCATCATCATCAGCCAGAAGACGTCCACTGCTGAACGAAGGCCTCCTCCAAGGGAGGGATTTGCCATAATCCCCACGCTTGGCAGGCGGATTGGGGGATCGCAGTGGCTCACCGATTAGTGAGAGGACGCTGCTGCCCATCCTCCGGTGTCTGGCCGCAGTTTTAGGACGTACCCGGGTCACATATATATATAATATTTAAAAGTGCGCATCCATTTTCACCCTAACAAAGGCTGCGCCCCACTCTCAATCGTGTATAAAACGCAATGATTTTCCTTTAAAGTCATCTAGACCAACATCCACCCCAATGCAATTTAGTGATCCAATACGTAAACCCTACTAGTAAAACTAATACTAATATCCTGCGTTCTAATTTTATGTGAAAACATAACGTTGGCACATAATCTTCAGCTATTGCCAAAATACGACGACTTCTGATCACCTCACAACCTTAATAACCTTGAACTTTTCACCGCACTCGTCACAGACGTCACAGTTGAACCTCTTATATTTACACCTGCTTTGCCTCGAGCGCTCTCGGCCTTGACGTAGCGCTATCGCCTGCATCCACATCGCGAGCCGTGTCGGGCGCTCGTGGCGATCGTCTGCCGCGGCCGTATTGATACCCTTGCCTTGAGGCCCTCGCCCGCTTCGCCGCCGCCCCGTCAATCAATCTCATTTAATAACGCGACGAATATACATCGGCCACTACTTGAAATTCAAATTAAAAAAGTTTTTAATTTTAGCGGGTTTATTCAATATTATTAACTCACATTGTTAAGAATAACTTAATTATAAGCTTATAGACTTGGCGTTATTCGAGCGGGTGCTTTTTTACACGACTACCCAAAAAAGTAGTTGAAGGATGTTTTTTTATTTTTTTATTATTCATGTATGTATTAACAATATGGGTGTCAAATTGAAGGCCTTGATGAGCACATTCCAAAACTATATATTTATGCAATTTTTATGAAAATAATATGTTTTTTATGTAAACTGTAGAAATCCAAAATGCATACGCAATATTAACGCAGAAAAAGCTATAAGTTCGCGCTGTATGAACGTTTGAAAAAGAAACGCACACGCCTTATTTTATTCTGTTAGATGATAAAATATCCCGACTCGTATGCTTTTATGCTCTATTGGTAAATACGAAAACAATAATTATATCCAAAATATTGAGGAATAACCTCATAATTACAAACTGTCAAACGTCAAAATGGTTAAGTGTTAACCGGGATTATAAACAATGTCTCCCACCTAGGTAACAAATAACGGTTGATTACTGTTTAATTGGTTTTTGAGATGAAAATTATTATTGAGGAATTGTTGGAATTTTTTATGAAATGACTGCGTCGTTGGTATAGTGGTCGTTAGCGCGACTGCTGAGCGTGAGGTCCTGGGTTCGAATCCCGGGTCGGGCAAAAGTGATATTGAGTTTTTTTAGGTTCCATGTAGCAAGGAGCAATCTTATTGCTATAATACCGGGCACAGTTCCGCATTTCGAGCTGTTACCACATGAATACCAAAAGAGTCATATTCTTTCATACAACTGGTGAACCGCGCTTCTTCCGTCGTGTCGGAACGAGTTATAGCATTGGTATCGCCCATGCTGTGGTGACAAGATTAGCTAGTCAGCAATGTTGGTATCGTGGTTGACTGCCAAGGGTGCGCCAGACGATCTCGACGAGGTATGATGATACCTGAGATCGTAGAACCCGAGTGATGACTCGTGGCGGCTCTTTGTTACCTTGCACCCCACTACAGCTTACAACTGCGCTACGAATAAGGTAGATTACTACAATGTGCGGCTGTGTGTGTGCGTCCTCTCACTGCGGCGGCGGCAACAAGTTCATGTTCCGTCGCCCGCACAGGAACAAAACCGTTTTACGCTGGTCAGCAGTGGACCACACAGTAATACCTATATATTTTGTGAGTGGACGATCGCAGCGTGAGTGTGTCACAGGTTAAAAGTTTTTTTACTTAAGTATATATCCTTGTGATTATTTTATAAAATTAATTGTAATGTTGCGTGCCGACCCATTGGTTTAAGTAATTAGATATGTAAAATCACGAGTTTTAACGAGTTGACGGCCTATTGCCATCTACAGATAACAGTTCCAGACTACGGAGCCTGAAACTGTGTGTGCTACTGAGAATTTTAATTTATTAAAACATTTAAATTTTTTCTTTAAATTTAAATTTTAATTTTACCGCCTGACCCGGTAACCGAACCCAGGAGCTCATGCACTCAGCGCCGGCTCTGGGGTAGAGCGAGTGGAGCGGTCGCTCTAGGCGCCAGGTGGCAAGGGGCGCCAAAATGCCAAATGCGAAAAGCCATTTCGTGCGAAAAATAATTTAATGGCTCCTTTTGAGAGGCGGGACTGCGCGCCTGTTCATGTTAATGAAGCAGCCGTGAAATCATTTAATTTCAATATGGGATGACTTTTACAAAAGAGTTGATTTTTGGAAAACTTGGTAATTATTATTAAAATAAACAGAAACACAATGTATGTGATGTGAATGCGTCGATCAAAGAGCACCGAAAGAGGATTTTTCGCTCTACTCTGAAAAAGGGCTAGGGCAGGCGCTGCATGCACTGCAGCTGCTATTGTAGCCAATATAAATTATCGTTTACAGATTTATTAATTAAATGATGTTCATATTAATATAAATCTAAAGAAAAATTGCGTGCGAATAGCAGACATATACTTACACTTCTTTATAAACAGTCACTGTATTTCTATATAACGCGTCAATTAATTAACGCAAGACCTCAGCCTCAGATACCCAAAAGAATAACAATAAAAAAAATACGTTTAAGCCTAGCATTATTTACTGTATTACTGTATGTACTGTTGTCTAATATGATTACATTTTTGAAAGACCAATGGAAAAAAATTAATAAAAAAATGGAACATTACTGAAAACGGATCAGTAGTAAATTATGAACGAACTAATTTCAGGAATTCCCTTTATTCTATTACACGTGTAAGATAAACAATTAAGATTGTAACAGGTGAGGGAAGCTTGTGTACGCCACGCTCCCTCAGCCTCCCTAATTATGAACCTGACCTACAAGCGTCTCGCGGGGATGCTGATCGATGCGGGTTTGATGACCGACAGCTAACATGCACCCATACTAACTGTCTGCTCCTATAAACATGTTGTAATCGCAATCGGCGTGAACGTTTGTAAGTATGCAAATTCTAAAGGTACATTAATTTGAGTGGTTCTGTAGGTTGAAATCTGATTTTGTATATTAGACCTTCGTTATTAATGTTTTGTTTGTAATATTGTCATTTGTCATTACATAAATAGGTACAGAAAGCCGGTTTCACACAAGGAGCGATTGTAGGCACACGCACACATAGACGGAATGGCGGGCGGGGGGCGGGCGCGAGCGGCCGTCGTGTTTCAAACGTGCGTACGTTTGTGTGTGCGTTTTTCGCTCATTATTTGGCTCTACTGTTGTAGGTCATGTTTATGTCGCCGTAGATAAGACTATAAGTAATATTTTTTTGGGATGATCAGCTTTCTTTTAAGTTTAATGAATTTTGGTCAATCTTTTCTTTTTACATCGTTGATTATTAAGATTCACCAATTAAAATGGATGCAAAGCCAGTTGCCACCCAGGCGTAAAAAAAAAATTGTACCAAATCTCCTTGTCATGAGGCAATTCATATCCGGCAATAGACTTGTGTGTAAGTTGTTTAGCAAATGGTCACAATATCCGATCATTACAAAAATTCAATTCAATTATGTCCCGGGTACGTCTTAAAACTGCGGCCAGACACCGGAGGACGGGCAGCAGCGTTCTTTCACTAATCGGTGAGACACTGCGATCCCCAAGCCGCCTGCCAAGCGTGGGGATTATGGCAAACCCCCCCTTGACGGTGGTCTTCATTCAGCAGTGGACGCCTTCAGGCTGATGATGACAAAAATTCAGGGAATTTTGTTTCATGGCCTTGCAGCATCTCGTTTATGGATTCCTGGTCCGCATAAAATTTTGGTACGCAGATGCATAAAAGCCTTGATAATAAATGTATCTGATAAGCTGGATACTGGATAGCAGCCGGGTATCCGTTTACGTTGCATTTATTATATAGGTAGGTAGTTAATTACCTTACAGCTAACCGGATACACGTACGTTCTGAGAATTCAATGATATAATTGAGCAAGCTGACACGATAGTTATAGCCATTTAATACCATTATTCTAGGAAATATTCAATCCTACGTGGCATTAAATAGGAAAAGAAAATACTGAGAAATCCTCTATCTTAATGACCTTTCTTATACCTTATACGCGGAATTAGTTACATTATAATTAGATTATAGGTAAAATATAAATATCTAAATAAAATTATACTTTAACATGTCCCAGTAACACAGTCACTCAAAATAAAAACAAGTGCGATTTTAACAATGAAATCAAAAGTAAAATCGGTAAACTGCAGCGTTGATCATAAAAATGTAAATGTTTTCCTATAATAAGAATCACTTAGTCACTTTCCTATAACGACAATCACTTAGTAATTTACACGGTAGCTATAACCGAAGGCTTTTAATTTAGTATTTCAATTAATGTTCAGAGTCCATTACCACCGACACCGGCGGCGTTACGCGGTAGGTCCGCTGTTCATTGATGGAAGTACACATACTTACATAGAGCAGCACGCACACACTCACAATATTTTGGCTTCCTTGCAGTTGCACACACACTTATCCTCGCAGACGCAACCACTCTCGCACCCTCGTAGACTCGCAGACGCACACACCCAAACAAAAGCTACAAACTTATCGAAGTACCCTCTTTACTGCCGGGGAATACGAGACTGGGTGTTGCATACGGGCGTGAGTCCGGAAAGGACCTTGAACTCGTCAGTGTGCCGTTAGGCGTCGGATGGAGAGGTGCTGTCGGAACGCGCTCTATTTGCGTTTACGAGAAAATTGCTGTTTGAAAATATAAAAAATAAATCGACGTTATTCCTGTCTTTGATCTTTTATTGGATTGAATAATTCATTATATTATGCAGCATTGCATAGCCTATGAGATTTTTTAATCATACCATTAGGAATAAAAAATTCTCATAAAAAAATCACGACATGGCTTTTTAACTTGATCTTTGGGAGAAGATCTATTGAAGACAAACAGTATTCTATGAATTAGGGCGGGCACTAATATTCTCTTGACGTAAGATAAAAGACCGATTGAAAAAATATCTGCTATTTTGTAGGAAGCTTAAAACAATAGTTTGATTAATTCGTGATTGTCTTAATGAATTTATTTCCCGAAATTGAATGATTATACAGTGGTAGTCACAACAAAGAGCAAATATTGAAACTGGTTGATAGGTAGGTTTCTCTCTTATGCCCACTATTTTGTAGTCGGTTAAAATAATTACCATCAGCATCCTGCACATTGCGAAGAAATCAGAAACGTATGATTGCGTACATTAATAAAGAAGTAATGGTGAGAAATAAAAGTATATGAATAGTGACAAAACGTACGATTGTATTGGACTTGAGAACCGAGCTATTAACAAGTTTCTACAAGCTGCTGTACAAGATTTCAGCTAAATTTAGTTTTTGAACGAAATATCTGACTTAAATAGTAAGTACATACCTACTGATAGAGCTCGTTGTAAATAAGATACTCAGAATTTTTCACGTAGCTGAAAGTTATATTGCATCAAAGCAGTCACTTATATGTAACATGTTTAAGAAAATAAACTTTGAGACGCGGTATAACGTTATTTACTGTTCGTACAGAATTAAAAAAATTGATATTCTAAAGAGCTTCTTATTAGCGAGTCGATGGCAATCTAAATAGTTCGTGAAGGCCGTTTCCTGATTTCCTTCGAAAAACGACAGGTACTTTCATTATTGACTTGTTATGAATGAAACTAAGTACTTATGTAAACTTAATGGATTGAAAGAAAATATACATTTATTTTGGTGTAGAGTACACTATAAAGACGTAGCGCAGCAATCAATCTCAACATGGCGCCATGCGCTGGCGCAGTGGTTGACTGATGTGCTACGTATCCCGGGTTCGGTTTCCGCACATGGCCTATGTAATGTTGTTCCGATTCGTCTATTTTGAAGATTTGTGAACGCATGTTTTTACATGTTAAAAGCAACGCTTATTATATTTTATAATTAAATAAGTAAGTATAGTAATGACTGGTTTTTTTTTTACATTGCCGCACTATGATTTCTTCTGTTTTGTGGGTACAGTTTACAAACATGCATGTCACATAAACAGATAGCAAGACCCGAAACAATTACTTGTAGATCATACAAATATTTGTTCCGTGCGGGGATCGAACCCGCGACACGAAGCGCAGAAAGCTAATCGCTTAGCCACCGTGCCAGCCGTGTCGTCTTACTTAGCGGATATCATGTTTGCTTGTATACTTAACCTCCCATCAATTTCAATTCAATATCGACAGTTTACCTTGATTGCCTCTTTGGTCTAGTGGGTTCGATTCCCAGGACCGGCAAAGTGGAATTGTACCTGGTAGATGGCAATAGGTTCGCCCACTATTAGATGGGATGGGACTTAATAACGAAATCGGCGAAATGTGGCTGTTCAAAAATAAGCCTACCCTTTTGCAAATACAGTCGAGCTGCTATGTTTTTTTTTTTTCATTAATACTTTAATACCCCTTACAATATGTACAATTTAAATGATTCGAATTACCAGTAAAAGTTTCAATGCAACGCAAAGTAAACACTGAATATATCAGGAATAAATATTATTGAATTTATCAGGATATAAACTTAAATTCGTTTGAAATGCTCTTAACGGCTCAAACAATTAGAGCTTTTTATTCGAACAGCTAGCTGTAGCCCTGTTGCGTGTGACTTCAGGAAATCTGGTTGGTGGTGTGTCAATATTGTGATGAAAAAAAATATACCATCAATATTATATGAATGAAAGAAGCTATTTAATAATTAAAAAAAAAATGAATATTCAAATTTTTATTTTTTACATAAATAAATTCCACCAGTCGAACTCGCTCATTCGAACACAACGAAAAATATTGATCTACTAAAATATTGTTATTATTGTGTGAATGTATGAAATATTTGTACCAAGCAACAACGTTACACATCGGTATTGCCGGCAGAGTTGCCCGGGTTCCCCAGTTCGCCGCAAGGCTTCTAATGGAGAGGTACTGTCGCTTAACGCTCTGAAACTTTGTATTTATGACGAACGACTCAATTATCGAATGATAAATCTGTGTCACAGCTACGTAAACGAGATTTTTATTAATAAAGTGCGTTTTTTTTTTATTTAATTCTATTTTTGTAATACTTATTACCTATTGGGTATTGGTATATCAGGCTGATGTTCGCAAATCCACGTTGCGCGTTTTTTGCGTAGAGGTGGGAATAAGTGCTAGTTTATCCGAGCCATAGGCAATTATTTATTTGAGCCTTTTCGCGTCGAAACGCTCGGGTCATGGGGTCCGAATGCACGTCTCTTTTTTAGAGACCTTGCTAAACGCTTGGTCGACAGTACACGTGACCAGAGGGCTGGCCTATTCTTTGATCAAAGAATAAGCATTGCCATTCAACGTGGTAATGCTGTCAGTCTTCTGGGCATGTTACCATTCGACAGCGATGTGGAGGAGTACTATGACACCCAAGTATTCGTTTAGGATAGGTTTTTTCATTTTTGATTTTTTTTTTATACATTAGTATAAGTTGTTAGTTTTAAAAATAGTTTAGTTATTTTTTTAATTATTGTAATTAGAATAGATAAATTAAATTATAAGACCTTATATTTATGTGCATATTAAACAAAATAATAATTAAATCGACGACTACAAATCTATATTTTAAATTAATTAAGATTTGATTTTTTATCTCATTTAACATTACCTGTGTGGATAGTTGCTTATATAATCAGTGATAGCCTAGTGGTTTCATGAACGCTATTCCATGCAGGAAAGCTTAAATTAACCCTTTGATCAGGATTTAATTGTCACTTTTGCTAATGGTGAAGGAAAACATCACGATGAAACCTTTTCACTTGACCTTAGTAGACTAGGACTTTATAAGTTCTTGGACCATGTGTGTAGCGTGGACTGAGTATTTAACCCCTTTAAGCAGCTGGACGATAGTAGGGTGGGTTATTATTGTGTAGAATCTTTTTAATGAAGGTAGATTGCAAAGAAGTTTTAAATGTATGGACTTTTAATTTTATAGGTATAATAATAGAGTAATAAATAATATACAAGAGTACTTCTTAGTTAATTTAATTTGAATTCTTCTTATATTAATTATTCATTATTAAACAATTATAATTAAGCATTGCATGCCATAAGGGGGAATAAAATAGGGATAACAATTTTTAAGGACTTTTATTTTATAGGTATAATAGAGTAATAATAATAATTTATTTATTTCAGATAATTACATCCATACTTGGTACATTAATTAATTACTTTTTTTTTTTATTTGCAGTCTGACAATAATTTCAATGATTCCAACACAATTAATAATAACGATCAATAATAATACAATAATAATTCAATCAAAAATAGTTAAATAAATTACTAACGGCAAAATAAAACAATATAAAAATAGAATAGTAGTCACACATACAACACACACACACTAGTGACCCAACATAATTCTCATTCATGTGTATTGGATCGGACAGTCAGCACGTGAAGCAATCATCTTCAGGATGCTGTTGCTACTGTCCCTCACACGTCTAAAGACCGAAGCGACTTTCTTGCGAATGATCGCTTGAAAGCCGTCCGTGCGCGCCTCCGCAAAACATACCAGACGCGCTGCAGTAGCGAGGCAGCCGCAACAGCATCCTAAAGATATTATTATATTGAACACGCAGAACGTTGGCGGCCCGGCGTGTATGATTCACCCATAGGCCACCCGAGTAGAATGATTGGCAATATGTCTTGAAAAGAGTTATTTTAACATCTCTCGAGCAGCGAGCAAACCTACGAGCAAGCATGTTTCCCCTGACCGCCAACGCCCTACGTTCCCTTTCCAAATCGGCGTCATCAAATAGGTCTTCGGTCACAATATGCCCCAAATACTTGAAACTAGTCACCACCTTCAAAGCCTCACCGTTCAGCGTAATACGTGGAACAAGTATCGGTGCACTGGAACTACTCTTAAAGACCAGCACTTCGCTCTTTGTTGAGTTATATTTGAGCCCATGTTCCACTGCATACGCCTCACAAATTGCCGTTAGTTTGCGAATCGCACCCACCGACGGCCTTAGCAGGACCATATCGTCCGCGTAGACTGGTTGTCACACCATCAATGTGACAACCAGTATGCGTACTGCTAAGCTCGCCTATAAGGTCGTTTATATATAAGTTGAACAACAGAGGAGAGGTAAGCCCCCCCTGCCGCACCCCACACTCCATGCCGTACGGGTCAGACAATACACCTGCCCACCTCACCTGGTTCTGCTGGCAACCATACCAGTTTTTTAAAATAAGTGTAACTTCCGCCGGTACATCCGCACTGTCTAACTTTCCCCACAGTTTTTCATATATTACTGTGTCAAATGCTCTTGACAGATCCAGGAAGCACGATTACACGGCGTTCTCCTATCAGTGTAGTACCTGACAGCCTGCTTAAAACATAATATCGCACTTTCGGTGGATAACCCAGCCCTGAAACCGAACTGGGCGTCGTGCAGTTTAATATGTTTTTGAAGAATGTTATTAAGCAGACTATCAAGCACCTTCGCCATAATAGTCGCCAATGAGATGGGCCGGTAGTTATTCTTGTCCGACAGATCTCCAGTCTTATTTTTAACAATTGGGACCACAATCGTTCTTGTTAGTTCTTCAGGTAAATATCCATGACACAAACATAGGGCATAGAACATGGAGAGTACTCGCGGCAGGTGAACGCCTGCATATTTAAGATGTTCGATGCTGAGACCATCGTACCCAGGAGATTTGCCTCTGCGCATACCACGGATAACTTTTTGCACATCTTTGGCAGTAAATTTTACAAGTCTCTTCTGGGCGACAGACCCAACACCTACTGGTCCACACATGCTGTCACTATGCTGCGGTTTCACTCTAAAATGCTCACTAAAAAGATTAGCAACCATACTGTGATCACTAACTCCATCTATACTCACAGGAAGGCCAGGCTTGCAGTTCATTTTACCCGTTTCTTTCCAAAACTGTTTAAAGTTATTGGCCGAATGATGAGATGCAAGAACGTCCATTTTTAATTGATCTTGCCTATATTGGCACCACTTTAACTTTTAAAACCTGTCCTGCTCTCTTTCATGTCATCATATATTTGGCCACTTTTAGGTTTGCCAGCTTCGACCCAGGCCAAAAACTTTACCCTGGCCTCCCTATGGACACTTAAAACGTGTTTGTTCCACCCAGCAATGTAACCACCCCTCCTATGTGCCCGCACTCGTTCGTGTGAACCTATTGAGGCCTCTGTCAGAACAGTAACCAGTCTCAAGTACATGCTTTTTAATAGGGACTTATGATTTATATTGCCGCACATTCCATCACAATATTCTGATAATTCAACTGGAAAATCAATTTCCCTAAGCTGAGAGTTACATACCTTGCGATAACGCCGAATTTGGTCAGTTGTACGTTCACCCCACAGAACAGATAAGTTCACCCCACACAATTTTGCTCGGCAGTGGTTTACGTGTAGCCATTTCTTTATACAATATCTGGCCCAAGTCGCACTCAATAACAAGTGGAAAATGATCCGACCACCAACCATTGCACGTCATTTTCCACTCGAACACTACTAACTGTCAACAGCGCTGCACTCGTAACAATACAATGATCTAACCGTCTTGCGCACCCATGGGCCTCACTTACAAACGTATATGTACTTGATACATCCAAGACGCTCATGTCAGCACATATCCACTGCTAATCCCTACAAAAATCCAACATGTGATTACAGAAAGGCTCATTCGGGTGTGCATTAAAGTCACCCAATATATAAACTGCAGCGGTGCCTTCATTTTCCTCTATTATTGAGCTAACTTTACTTAAACACTCTGTAAACTCAGGTAGATTATCTATACAATCGGTCGGCATATAAACACTAAATACTATGACAGATGTATTTCTTAGTCCCAATTTAACCGCCGCTAGACGCACATCATCACAGTCAATCACTGTAACGGTCCGAAACGCTTTTTTCCTCCACAATATGGCAACGCCTCCATAAGGCCTCCCTCTTAGCAAGCCCACAGAAGCGTCTACAGCTGACGTCCCTGTGCTACCAAACTCCTCATTCCTAATATATACACAAGAATATTTCTTAATTAATTTAATTTAAATTCTTATTATATTACATTATTAATTATTAAACAATTATAATTAAGCATTGCATGCCATAAGGGTCCCATAAAATAGGGATAACAATTTTTTTTCTCAGCAAGCCCACAGAAGCGTCTACAGCTGACGTCCCTGTGCTACCAAACTTCTCATTCATAATATACACAATGTATACACAAGAATACTTCTTAATTAATTTAATTTAAATTCTTCTTATATTAAATTATTAATTATTAAACAATTATAATTAGGCATTGCATGCCATAAGGGTCTCATAAAATAGGGATAACAATTTTTAAAATTACTTCCCAATATTCATAATAAATAAATTTGAAATTATTAATAAATACTTATTTTTTAACATAACATTTTAAAATTTTGTAATTCCCTTAATAAATATATTGTAAGATAAATTATTTACAAACATTTAAAATTAATCAATTGATTTATTTACGTACAAAATGAGACGTTTAAAATATGTATGTAGCGATAATTGTTCTGGTAAATTTTTCCTAACAGCAAACTATCTATTCTATGATAAAATTCTAGAGGAGATACAATCTTTGAAAAGTATTCAATTTTTCCAAAGTTTTGATTGTAGTATACTATCGATAAAAATGTCACTCATATGGAACAAATAGGTATCCAATAGTAGTAATAGTAGCTTATCCAAAATGGAAGATTTTCTTACATTTTCTGTGCTTATGAGACCATTATCCTGTGGGAGTAGAGTGCAGTCGGCAGCACCAGCATCTCCGATATACATACAACTGCACTATAATATTTTGTTTAATTTTATACGACAAGCACATTTTATATATGTATTATACGGCCTTTTAAAAAGGAGTACGCTCTTTTCTTGAAGGTTTGAAGGTCGTATCGGTCCGGAAATACCGCAGGCGACAGTTCATTCCACAGTTTTGTTGTGCGAGGCAGAAAGTTTCGCGAGAAACGCACAGTTGTGGACTGCCAACCATCTAAATGATGGTGATGGAACTGCATCGCGTAGAATGATGGCGGAAAGAGGCAGCAGGGATAAGCAATATGTATATTTCTAATTCACTCATGATAACAATATGGTTACGACACCAGAAAATATTCATGCAAGGCTGGTTATATGATGCATGCCTAAAAAATTAGAAAAATTTTTATTTTAAATTTAAAAAAAATTCCCACAAGTTACTGGTCTCCTGAATTACTCATTTCGAATACATTAATGTTATCAATCAATCTAACATCAAAATAACAAAACTTAAAACCTAATTACATATAGTTATTAGACACAGATTTAAGGAAATTAATATTCTAACTGTAGCGTCACAATATATTTTTGAAAATTTAATATGTTTATAAAAATATTTCGAACATTGTCAAACTGTCTGATACTCATTCTTTGAACACTAGGAATAAACACAACCTTGCTGTACATGCTACGCGCCTCCACAGAATAAGCAACTCGTTCATGGGACAATATATACGCTTTTACAATAAGCTTCCCAGTGATATACGTAATTTAACATTAAAGAAGTTCAAAATTGTAATTAAATCTAAACTTTGTAAAAAAGGATACTATAAAATTTCGGACTATTTAGATGACAAAAACGCTTGGGATTGAGCCGCTCTTTAGCCTATCCTTTTTTTTATATATACAATTTTTGCCATTAATTATTATATTATTTACTTCATTATTTTGATATTGTAATGTCGTTTAAATTGTAATTATTTCTTATATATAACCGCAATACATTGTAAATGTGAGTGAGATCTAGGCTGAGCGCTCTTCATTTCATTAATTCTCACGATAACTGATGCATGCTTGCACTCTGTTGCGACGGGTTAGCTCAAATAGTTATGGCACTTTCTTCAAAAGGCTATTCCACCCTATATTTGTCTCACATAAAACCTTACATCATTACAATCTGTCTGGACTTTAAAATAGACTTTGACCCTTGAGTTTGTTTCGGCGTTTCTTCTCAGGGATAGTCATAGGAAATGCCGACGCCATCTAGTTTAAAAAAGTCGTGTAAAAGTGATTGAAAAATCCTAATTGCAATATAAATAATTTCATTTCATTACCTAGCTAAAACTAATTAAAACTTTTTGAAAGCCCGTCTTCCATAGTGCGGCGCGGACGCACGGTAGGTTGAGCTGGGTGCCCGTTTGATGCGTACACCTGGCAGCGCACGTGCATAGTTGCCGGGAGGTGCTCGAATAGACACGCAAGGAGGCCATCGGACAGGTATAGGTAGTATGCCGGTAGAAGCGGTGGGATTTGATGACGAGGTACGAGGAGTGGAGTGGACATAGGACATGGTGCGGTGAGGAAATGAACGAAAGGATCTCACATGGGAGGGCTTGCCACGTGACCCCCTTGTCTGGACAATTGTACTCCATGTTGGGGTGTCCCTTGCGGGCTTGGAGGCTTCTGACTTATCCGATATAATTCCGACTATCTTAGAACTTGTACCAGGTTCAGGCACTGATGGCGATTTCTCTTTCCGTGCCACTTTTTTCCATATATGTGGATATGGGTCTTTAGGCCATAATTTATACTGAAGGTGCTCAGGTAGCGGGTTTGGCAGTGGGTCTTTCAGTTGATCAGGCAGTGGCGCATTAGGGATGATTGGTATACCTTCTTTAATGAAATCCTCTAACATTTGTGATTGCGAATTTCGCGGAGAAGTATAAATAATGGGTCTATAAGCAAATAGAGTGTGTGGGTTTTTGTAATTATAGGGAAAGGTGTATGTTTTTGGCACCAGGTCCTGGGTCACAATCGTACATTGTGAGTCAGAAGTTGAGGACTTAGTGCGAGGTAAAGCAAGGGTCGAAGTATGGGTCACTTTATGGGTAGCAGTAGACCAATCGTTTATTTGAGCAACGTGGGGCAAGTTATTGGGTACGCTCTGGGGCATCGTATAGGGCGCGCTCAAGAGTGCTGGATAGGGTACGGGGAGAGGTTTGTTCAAGGGCAAGGTGTAGGGCGTAGAGAGAATCTCGTCTCTGAATATTGGTTGTGACCCAAATTCATGTATATTTGTTTGATAAGGGCAATAGGGAATATCTTGGCGGTATGGCGTGTAGTAGGGTAAATTTTGATGGCTGGGTGGGACTTGGTAGTAGAACGTATATGGTTTCGTTTCATTGTTCTTGTAATATAACATCGAGGAGGGAGGGACCTGAAAACAGATAATACATGACACAGATTTTTGGGAGTGTTTTAGTATTAAGAAACTTGAGTCAAATTTTGGAGGAACTAAAAATATTATTCTATTAAAGTTAGTCAACTGTGGAAAGAAAATATGACCGCAAGCAGGAATCGAACCTGGGACCTTCCGGTTTGGTACACTAGCCGCTGTAGCTGCCACAATTTCTGCCCGCTATCATGCTTCCTCGTTTATCTAACCGTCTTATGGTGACTCAGTTGGCGCGTGGTCGTATTTTTACAAGCTTTTATTTAACTTGCAATGTTTCTATGGATGTTCGGATCAAACCTTGCACCTGAATTTTAAAGCAGTTATCCTTAACTGATTGAAGTGAAATTTTGCATACACGTTTTTAGTTTGGATGACAATGTATGGTTAGCTAAGTGACGTCATTATAAATCCAATATGGCGGACGGCCTAATATGGTGGGCTAGTTATTTTTTATGCACTCCTATGATATGGGTATCAAATAAAAGGGTTTGCTGAAAAAAATACGAATATACAATAACACAGCAATAACTAAAAAATAAATAAATAGAAAGAAAAAACATTTTTTAAAACAAGCTTTTATTTAAATGCTCTAAAAAGAAGAAAATAAACTTTAAATTGATTCAAATCCATCAATTTATTACATTACACAATTTATATGATATAAAAGCTTGTCATATATAATATACAATACAACTCGCGAAAAGCTTTCTAGCTTCTAATATATTCAGAGACATTTAAATAGTAACTTTTTTTTCCATGTTTACGATGCCTACAATACCATATGATATATATCATATTATACAACATTTAAAAATACTTCTAGCACTGGATATGACCACATTTGTACGAAATTAGTAAAACAGGTAGTAATGTTCTTTGCTCCCATATTAATTCATGTAATACATTTTTGTTTCACAAAGTCAAGGTACATATTCAGACAAGCTCAAGGTATCAAAAAAAAACCCCATTTAAGAAGAACAACAAAGAGGACATCTCTTGCTACAGACCTATTGCTTTAGTATCAATCTTCTCCAATATTTTTGATAAAGTAATATAATATTATAAAAACGTACTTCAAAGATAATAACACCTACAAAAAATTATCTATTAATACGGGAATCTATGAATTCTTAAAAAATTACTTGTTTTGCTCTTTACATGCACTTAACAAAAGTCTTCGATTTTGTAGACCATAAAATGATATTAGATAAGTTAAAATCGTATAGCGCCCGAGGTAATCTAGCAAAAATTCAGTCATATCTCAATAATAGTTAACAATCAATAGAATTTGCATAAAAATCAAAACATAAATTTCATGCCAATCACGTTTCAGAACTGTATCTTATGGACCATTATTGTTTTTAATATACATGAAAGACTTTCCTACAGCAACAATCACTGTGTTATTATTAGAAAACATAGTCATTCGATATATTTGGATGATTATGTTCGACACGGAAAAATCAATCATTCGAATCAGATATAAATAATAATGTTACATTAGTTATTAAATGGCTGGAAATAAATAATTTAAAAATAAATTTAGATAAAACGATAATTATGACATTTGGACAAAGAATAAACAAGAAAATGACAATTAATATTAATTTAAACGACAAGCCAATTGCAGAAATTACAATTAATAAATTTCTTGGACTTCATATAGAAAATACACTTATATGGAATACACAGCTTGAAAAATTATGCAAAACGTGAAACCAACATGCTTATGCTCTACCTATATCTATACATATAATTAAATTATAACAGGTCGATGTCTGTAAATTATATATTTTGGAGAAAATCTAATATGGGGGGTCTTTATTAGAGCAACAGAAGCCAAAACAACAGTTTTTAGAATTTTTGTCTGTCTGTCTGTTTGTATGTTTGTACACGCATCACGCAAAAACTACTGCATGGAATTGAATGCAGTTCACCGATACCTACCTGAGGTCTTCCTGAGGCTGAGCTACGACATGGACAGCTTTAAACAAAAATTAAAAAGAGTCCTCTTCGAAAAGGGTAGGCATCGCACCTGTGGTACCGCTGGTATTGCAAATGTCCCTATAGGTAGGCCGCCTGTCTGTTTGCCACTCTAAGGCAATTCGAATCTAATTTTACGGAAATTTCGTACAAGACCCGGTTTGGGGGTCTAGTACAGTCGGTGCCCTGAATTACCTGACCCCCCTAGAATTATAGGAGGGTTGGGTCATGTAGGGCATCGACTGTACGAGTGCTTAATATAAGTGAGAATAATATAAAGAAATTGTACCTACATTACTATTGTTGAGCGGATACTTGTTATCCTCTAGCTGCCTAGGGTTACGCCCTCCATTGCTGCTTACATTTGAATTCGGATGTCGAATACCTGCACAAACGTAATAACATGTAACATAATAAATCCACAGCCCGAAAGTGAATGCAATTTCTATAACTTTAAAATAATTAAATGACAATCACTATTCTTTTTAACCGTTTGCATGGCCACCGCCTTCAGAAACTGTTAATTTTATTTGTTGATAAATCATTATTTTAATCCTTTTTAGGGCATTTTGAAGTCGAATTTTACTTTTTTTGAAGAGTTGTTTTTCTTTTTACTTTTATTTTTCCTTGCTTTTACTTGTAAATATTCCAAAATAAATACCCCTACTAATAATATAATACCGATAGGTACCAAACAGCAGGCTAATTCACGTAACTAAAGACGCTCGGTTGACGTGCAGTTGCAGTCAAGTTTCGATCAAAACGTCACTTTTCGTATTCTCTTACCATCGGCGAACGCTTTCAGTTACGCGAGCGGCACGCGAGCGCATTAATGGTATTCTACTTGAACGCAGTTTGATCGATATTCTCCTAATCATTTGACATTTCAAATGTCAAATTTATCCGATCTATTTGCAGTTTTGTTCACGCTTGTCAAAAGTTCATAATTGTTTATTTTTGTAGGCATTGTGTGGTGTTTTCCTGTGAATTTTTAGTGTATTTGTGATTAAAATTAAATATCGTGAGTAAAGTTTATGTCTTTAATCGTTCTCTTCAGCTCCCAGCACAATTAAATAACCTAATCACAATAATAAATGCTGTTCGTCATTGAAGAATTTCATTTGGTTCCAGTTCAAGTGATTATAGACTTCAAAGATGGGATACCTACATTCGGAATCCATAATCATGATCACTGATAGGTACCTAACCTGCTACTGCCTTTGATCTTTAGCACAATAACTCAATCTCAATCATCGAAAACGGTCTATATCGGACGGAGTAAACTACATATATACAATATATATTTTAGTTAAAGACAACCACTTTGAATATTATATCTTATCCCGGTCTATGAAAGCATAAAATACCAAAAATGTATAATAACAGCAGATATAAGAGATGAGAACGAATGCAACCGAGTCTTGCGAAATCTAAAGTATACTCGATTAACTGTCGGAGTCATGCTAGATTTTCTCAAAAGCCTTATTTTAAACATTACTCGATTTCTAGGTTTTGTAACAATAAACCATTCGGTTGTTCCAAAAGTATACATACATATATATGTATATATATGCAAACAGAACACGCGGCTGCGTACCGGCCGTTTACATTTTAGATATCGCATCATGTTTACTTTTAATGCAAATAGTAGGCGCGTCTGCGTACCGGCCGTATACGCTGTACATTTTAGATATGCGCATTAGGTTTTTTTTGTTGCAACTTACAGCACGAGGTATTATTCGATACTTTAGGCAAATAAGCGACAATTTTGAAACACTGCATACAGCACTGAAATGTTCAAAACAATGACCTTTCAACAAATTAATTTAATAGTTTCATAAGACAAAAGGTGCATAAGCAACAACAAAAGGTTTCAGAAAATTCCTCATTATTTTTGAGTAAGGCAACTTGTTTGCAAAGATTAGCAACAAATGATACTTAATACTTACCATAGGTAGACTGATATTTTACTAGCTTGCCCGCTCCGGGTTGCCAAGATTCATTTACATTCATATAAGGAGAATCTGCACAAAAGAAACATAAATGAAATACAATGCAGTCCATATTTACAACGTTTTAGGTACAAAACAATTGAAATTATTTAGAAAATCAATAAAATTAAGAATTAGTTATATAAAGTATAAAGGAAACGATATGTATGAAAAATATTTTTTCTTGCAAATCGTACTTTTCTAGTAACAGTTGAGGTCATTCCTGAGGACATTCTTATTTATATCTCGAATTCTTAATCTCATTCTACTATTTAATGTTGCTGCACTAGACTTTATTTTAGTTCGGATTCCAAGTTTAGAATAATTAAACTTCTTAAACTCTATACGCCACTTATGGACAGTTGTAGGTATTCTAGACACTCACATGCTGGCATGCGAACACGGCTCTAGCTTGACCATTTTTGTACCTATGCATTTCATCATTTCTGTCTGAATTATTTTCTTGTTTTGTACTTTTTAGATCACTTTTATATTTCCGTAGTCGTTTCATCAATCAAGCGTTTTAACGCTTGATTGAACGATGAACGATTTATTAAGATTTGATTAACTGTTCGTTGGTATCATTTTATCTTGCTATATTTATCTTGCTCTTTATTTATTATATAATCTCGGCAACGGTTGACGGGACTTTCACTAGCAGATAGCTGATGTTATGAGGAGTTCCCCATTTCCCACGGGAATGCGATTTACGTGGATGAAACCGTATGGCGCTGCTAGTAGGTATTTATAGTTGCACAGCCACGCCGTACGTACTTAGCACAGTCTCACTTTGGCTTTATGAAAAAAAAATCAATTTGTACATATAAATACACATACCATTGTAAAACTGGTTGTGTGTTTGCTGAACTGCGGCGGGCTTGCCATCGTTTGCGTTCGGATAAAAAGGATCTGTGTGAAGGAAATAATAGAATAAGTAATAAACTATAAGTAGAGCTAGTAATCTAGTGAGGATTACATATGTATATATACACATACCATTGTAAAACTGGTTGTGTGTTTGCTGAACCGCGGCGGGCTTGCCATCGCTTGCGTTCAGATAAAAAAGATCTGTGTGAAGGAAATAATAGAATAAGTAATAAACTATAAGTAGAGCTAGTAATCTAGTGAGGATTACATATATGTATATAGTATATACACATACCATTGTAAAACTGGTTGTGTGTTTGCTGAACTGCGGCGGGCTTGCCATCGTTTGCGTTCGGATAAAAAGGATCTGTGTGAAGGAAATAAAAGAATAAGTAACAAAATATAAGTAGAGCTAGTGACTTAGTGAGGATTGTATAGTTTACAGATGCAAGTACTATAAACACGCACACACCCCGAAACGAAACACGGTTTGTAGGTCATACAATTAATATCCTTTAATTCGCATTCCACAATGTTAATATTTAGGTGTCAAAAAGTAAATTTCGCAAACAATTATAGACTGGTGAGATTTGTGAAATTGGAAGATTTTGTGTTAAAACTGCAAACTTATTTTATTGCACTAAACACATTGCATGGCTTTATTTAATTAAAAAAATGATGTATGTACTACTTAGGTACGACAATCATTATAATAGAAGTTAATAAGTTAATATTTTTTTAAATTATTTATAATTATTCGATATATATTAATAATTATTAGTGTATATTACTTTACCCAGTAGATGAGTCTACTATTGGTATATCTACGAAATGATACCGAGTAATTTAAATAAAGGGTATTTTTTATGTATCTAGTTAATATATTGTTGGTTAAGTTGGTTATAAATATATCTTTCTCTTTTATATTTCAATAAATTGCAATTAGTAATAAATTTTCTGTAGCTAGATCCGTCGCAAAAAACTTCTACTTATTTATTTAAGTGATATATGTATGTCTATGTGCTTTGTCGACTTCAACAATATGAGCTGCAACTTTTATTTTTTATGTGACAACCAGGTTTCGCTAGTAAATATTACATTGTGTGTCCGGTTTTCTTAGACAAATGTTACCACTGTGTTGTTTGTTAAAAAAGCACACTTTGTATGTTTTGTAATAGTATTCGGAAGTACTGGTTCGTGGTGCTTCCGAATATATAGTTGTATTTGTTTTCTCCGGATGAAGTAGTAACTGCTCGGACGAATGATTTTCCTTTTTTTATTTTTTAACAACAAACAGCGCCGTCTACTCTCAATGACGTCTACTTCGACGATACGGTAGGCGCAGTGGCTGAGCAATCGACTGCTACGCTAGGTGTCGCGGTTTCGATTCCCGCACGAAACAAATATTTGTATGATCTACAGGTAGTTGTTTCGGGTCTGGGTGTATGTCCATGTGAATATTTGTGTTTGTAAATGGACTCACGATACAGGAATAACCCCTAGTGTGGGGCAAAGTTTTTTAAACGACGGCGAAAAGTTGATCGATCGCATTATGTTTGAGTAAGGCAAATACTGGTTGCAAGTAAAGTAACCAATGTAATGTAATGTAATTTTGTAAGAATGATTTTTAGACATTAATTATATTTTTGTTACTTAAAACCTTAACTTATTTAATTTGCGTAGTGCTAGGGGCAACACTGAAATGTGAACTCGTATTTCTGGGACCCCACGATACGGGCATGCCTAGTGTGGCGACCACGTTTAATAACTACTGTGCTCAACTCATAAAAATGTACAAATTCTATAAGTTTTCTTTTGTTGATCTCATAGGTTAAGTTAAACATTTGTACTTTTTTTCAATAAATACTTTTTTCATTTTCATTTCAAGTGTGATGTTTGGGAAAATTAGTAATATTTTATACATAATACTTACTGTAATTTACTAGCTGCTGATTTTGATATGGGTATTGATGTCGACTGGTGGGGTACCCATAATAGTCTACAGTTATATGATTTCCAACTGCACAAAAAATTTAGTTGAAATAATATGCAATTTTAGGTAGCAAGATAACATGCAAGTACATATTGAAGATGCAATAGATTTGGCTGGATACTGGATATCAGGCGCAGCTCTTAGCTGTAGCACCGAATCCTGCTACCGGATATATAGGTACCAAAAGATTTGTGCGATTTAAAGCAGATGTATGTAGTAGACAGCAAACGGTAACAGTATAAATCAGATATATGTATGTATATAATAAAAATATTACAAAAATTGTGAGCCTTTATATTTCGTGTCCTTACAGATTAGAAATTTTGCTCTGAAGTAGGTCCCGTACGTTGCATAATACTATGTATATTAGTTGTAGTAGATACAACGGGTTACGGGTTACGGGTTTGAAACGCATTTAAAAAAAGGACGCGTTTACGCAACATGTTTTTCAGTCGGATAACCGGATATCCGAAAAAATACCGGATAGGCCGGATACAGGACCGAGGTAACGCTACATCTTTAAAATAATTATTACACTGTCATATAATAAATTCGAGGTTTTCAAAAAATAATTATATTGGAAAATTTGTACACGATACCTACAATTATTATTGTCAAGTCGGTTGTGTGCTCGCTGAGCGGCGCGGGCGGCGCGCTCGTTGTCTCTTGCGTTCGGATAAAAAGGACCTGTGTGAAGGAAACAAAAACAATAAGCAATGTTACCATGTCACCTTAACTATAGAGTTAGTGACTGCGAGAGATTTTTATTTAAAAGCTTCTAAGTTTCGTTGACCGTTAGACTGTGCACCTTTGCCTGTACCGCTTTTTATAGCTTTGCCCTTTTTTAGGTACTATGATTGCTCCTATATCGAGGCTACAGCAACCCGAGTGTGAGTAGTTCTAGACCTCGATCGTAATTACCGTCAAGCTAATAGATATGAAAACATCGGCCGCGCGCATTTCGCAAACTTCTTACATAAAAAACGCGTGTACATTTTTTTTTAATTTTACAATTGAATTGTCATCCAGCTTGACATTTCTAGCCAGTTTCGACATAAATGACTGTAAGAGGTAGCACTTATTGCTTGGAGTGATCTTTTGGCGTACAAAAATTGCCTCCTGATTATTTATTATAAATGACCGATATTCAGTTGAAGTTGGTTTCTGGCGATAAGTTTTCTTGTACTTTATTCTCAAGATCAGCACCGGCGCGAGCTTTAAAGCCCTATGCACACTCGTTTTTAATAGTATATAGGGTAATTAAAAAAAGTATCGTAAATAGGAAGGCGCCAGTGGGTCGGTGCGTGCGACGGGCGGGGATAATATCGTCGCATGAGTGCAATATCGCTCGATTTTCAAAGGCTCTGCCATTTTTAGACGTTTAAAATAAACAAACATTTATGTATCTACATATAAGTCGTAGTACGATATGTCGTAAAAAAAGTTATAAGTACTTAGAAATTTCGGTATTTTTTTCAATTACCCTGTATATTATGCAAAGCTGCGCAGTTTTGTCTCTACCTTAATACTAATCATAAGCGGAATTCTAAGTCTATGAATCAATCAGTAATTTGAATTTCTAATACTCGCCGTCACTACTCTAGATTTTACGTGCAATAAGGTCTAATGCCACATAAGCTAACCGCATAGACGGACCTGCAGTCTTTGTAGGATTCTATCATATTCCATATATGTACATACTGTTAGATACATTACTTGGGTGTGCAATATTTATAAAATGATATTTAACTATTCTATCATAAATAATGAATACTTTCCTTAATACTTTTTTTAGGATTAGGACTGATAGTTTGAACACGGATTGTAAATAATTAATACGTCTAGAAATAGATCATGCTCAGGTAGGTACAGCCAAGACATTTGAATCATGACCCACCTACTCGAGATTTCGTCTCCCTCTGTCAAACAAACTTAAGTTAACGTCAAAATATCATTGTATAAATATAATTATAACTGCAGTTTTAGTATCGTGGATATAATTCTGAGAAAATCGATCCGATTTTTCAATGCCCATAAAAGTCAAGCTGTTAATTTGAATTTAGAAGTTTTTTTTTTTTAGGAATAACTTTTCTGAGATTTAAAAGTCTGTTGGATAAGAGGGGTTGTGAGAAAAATAGTGGTTCATGATTCAAATTTATTGACTATACATCCATAGATTGTTACTGGGTTTAAATTTACTATAAACTAGCGTATTTAAAAGTTTAACTTACACAGTTATTGTTAACATCGTTTATTTGTTACAAGCAGTACCTACTTTGTTGTGTGTGAAACCTCCACCTCCATCTATATGTAAGTATTAAGAGTTTGTGCAAACGGATAAAATATCAATGACATAGAAATTACATTAGTAGCTGTGATTTTAACTCTAAACGTATATAATCGGAGATCCGACTAGATTAACTTATCAGACAATTGTGAAACAGAAATTTTAATAATAAATTGCTCAACTAATTATTTATACGAGTAACGTCGAGCCGAACATCCTAGTATTAGTTAGTAGTAGTATTCCGATAGTGGAAGACAGGGGGAGGTGTTTGGCCTAATAATAATAATTCCGACGGTCTGATATCTCGTTACATCCATTTTAAAGGCAAATCTTGTTAAACATGTCTGCCTACCGTGGGGAATAGGATATAGGAATTCACGGTGACTTTCAACATAGAATGGTGTTCAATTTAAAATGAAGTCCCATGATACCTGTACAAATTGTACTGAAACCGGAGCGTGGGTGACACCCAATCTTTACAATGTGGCAGATCGTTGCTGAACATGAAATTTGTCGCGCAGTATTTTATTATGAACCTTGCGTATAGAAAAAAAACAGCAGTATACGCAAGAAAGGCCGGAGATGCGAATTAAATATGATAGAAATATACGAACTTGTGACAATTGGGTAATGAATTTAGAGGATCATAATGTAAAGACATTATTTTTATTGTAAATATCATGGCTCTTGGTATATGGACCATTGTGTTCAATAAATTCTTCATGGCGCGCCTAAATAAATGATTGATGAATGATCCATCGTCATAGGAAACATGGCAAGCCAGGAAGGCAAATATGAGAAGTATGGTATACACAACAGTGTGTGTTGTAGAGTTATGGTTTCTTATCAATTAAACATCATGAACTAGTGACAGTACACTTGGTAAATATGTACCGCCGAAGCATAATAGTTACCAGTCATATTGAGGAAATGTTTGAAACTGGAAAAGCAGCAGTACAAGTAGACTTATCAGCAGCTTTTGACAGGGTCAATCAAAAACGGTTGGTAGAAATGTCCAGAAAGGCTGTTGTAACTTGGCCTATTCATAACCATTCGTCACCGTGTTGTACTTCGATGGGAAATAAGAATAAAATGTTTTATAAGTTTAAAATAATTAATTATTACAATGTTGCTCCTTTTTACGAAATATTTAATTCTAAAGTGGCTTTAGCTTTAGTGTAGATTAGTGTAGCTTTTTACAGTAGCTTAGGGGAGGCCCTAACCAAAAAGGTTAACCACCTTACTAAAATAAGCAGTAAAATTAAGATATACTACGATTATAACCTCCCTATAAATTCGTTATTGAAGTCGCATGAAATCCGAACGAACTTTATATAGATACAGAAATCAATCGCTACATTGATCTTGTTCGGGTACATTTCCAAACTACGAGCTGTTGCTGAGAGTTTCCATAGAGAAAACCTAATAACAATGTTCCCCGTGCGTGGATAAAGCTCAGGATCACACGCTCAGTACCGCGCTTCTGGCCGCTTAACCAATGAGACAGTAATTATTCTGTTTTTTAAATTCCATGTTAGTAAAATAATGTCATTCATTAGCAGTCTTAACGTAAAAAATACTAACGAAAAAGAAGATAATCAATTGATTAAGGTTTAAACCTTCAACTTCAACCGGATTAATTTATAATAAGTAGGTGCATAAAAATATATAAATAAAATATAAGAGTGTTTTAAAATCTGATCTTGTAAGTAGAATTCATACGAATGACAATTAATATCGGCAGTTTTAATATCTAAAAGAATAACCGGACACGGAGCGTCGGACGGCCACCTCTGCATAAATGGACAACCTGTATATACGGAACTGAAGACGCTCGGTTAAAGTGCATTTGCGCAGAAGTTAACTTAAATTTATTCACTGAAGCGCATAAACGGTGATCTACTGCCGTGCGCTTGATTTCTAGTTTGAAAGTCGCATCTAGTAATGGACGTGAAGATGAAGTGTGATATTTTGCTACAGGCAGACCCCACGATGTAGGCTTGTCTAGTGTCCCCATACTTGGCAAGCCTATAGTGTGGGGTCCATCACTACGGTAAATAAGTTGTGTGTTGTGTAATCTGTCTTCAAATTACATAATACATAACAATGTAACTACTAATTAGTTACGTTGCTTATGATCTCTTTTCTACCATAAATAAGTTAAATGTATGTGATTTCTATTATGTTTTTTTTTTTTTCGTACTACTGTAGTGATCTCGAACATACCTTCATTTAAAATAGCCGATAAAAATGAATTGTGTCCTCGTTGCGATCACACTTATACGGCCAAGGAAGCCACCAGTGAGATTTAGCTGACAGTAGAAGAGTTGCGTCTTTACAAAAGTTGTCGCCGGTGTGGCTGAAAATTCATCGTCATCACCAGATATAAAAGTCTCATGCATAAAAGAAATAAAAATACGCGACCTTTCCTGCTTTTAATAGTAATGACAATTGTTTTAAACTGGTCCTCTGATACGCAACTAGGTCATGCAATGTCCGTCCAATTTTAGTAAACGATTTTTCAAATTAGTAACGTATGATTTATCATTCGATTTGATTACAAAATATAAGTAAAAAAAATATTTTTGGTAAGTTTTTGTAATTGATACCTACCGTCTTGTGAACTTAAACATCCTGAAAAAGCATAATTTTGACAATATAAATATAAAAAGAAGTTATTATTGTTTTCTAACCATTACTATAGTCCATTCACGCCATTCTATAATAACTAGTGAAAGTTGCAAGTTTTCAGTCATAAAAAAGCTAATAAAACTTTGTAGAATGATTTGCTACTTTTGTCTATGGGGTTGATGCAGATTTTATGCATTTTATACCATGTCTTCTGGTACTTTAGCGTGCAGTTCAAGATGCATGTGGAATACTTCAATCATGATAATAATAAAACTAGCAAATATATTATGATTAATAAGAAACATTCTTTAACAAAGAAAACAATATTCTTTGGTCAAAGAATCAGCATTACCGCCATACAGCGTGGCAATGCTGTCAGTCTTCTGGGCACACCGCCGGTTGACAGCGATGCGGAGGAGTATTTTTACGCGTAGGTTATGTTTTTAATTTTTTTACATCTTTAACCTGTTTAGTGTTTTTAGTAGTTAGTCATGAGTAATTAATAAAATTAAACATAAGTACATAATAAGCACATGAATACATAAGGGAAAGTGGTGTTGCCTTCTGACCTACATAATATATATATAGGTACAGAGTGGTGACGATATAACGATGGAAAATAATTAAAACACGATCGCTACTAGTAAAACTGAATAAACACTTTAAATTACGCGTTACATCATATTTCAAAAATCAACATTGGTCTCTTAGATATTATATTACTAATAATTTTTAAACCGCTCATTTTATTTGGTTGTATTTAACACATACCATGTGTAGCGATTATCGGAGTGAAGCTACAACAAGAAACCTTGAATCACACTATGAGAGTGTACATCGGTTCTAACAAATATAGGAATGTCCGCCATCAATCGTCGGACTTCAGTGCGCCATTGCCAACCTAACCACCTTGCCTGGTCGGAGGATCTTCCCTTTTTAATGCAGGAACACCAGACCTCGTTCTTCCATAATAAATCTAGATTATTTCTCTGTGTCTTAGACATCGTATTGAACTCGTAAACATGTTAAGGTAAAAAAGAATACCTATATATATACCTTTGAATATAATTTGGTAATTTTTGGTGTACGAACTACTAACGCGATACCCAGAATATGGTTTGAATTAGTGTTGTTATACTTGTTATGTCGTCACCATTTTGTATACATATAGGTAGTATTGAAAGTTAAATATATGAAATTATCAATTGTTTTCTGAATTGCTGAGGTACGAAGAAGAAACTGCGTTTATAGAGTGTAATACCATACTACATACTATTTAATCATTATAAAACATATAACACAAGGCTTGCGCTTATAATAGAACTACCACACAGCTCTTTCAGTGCTGGAGCAGCACCTGCTATAATCACAAGGAGCCTCGTGATGTAGTGTTTTAGAACGTTACGTTATTTATTTTAACGTTTTACGACGTCAACGTAATCTCAGCCATAACGATAACAATACTCTAATAAGAAAATAAAAATAAAGAAAAACTGTTTAGAAGTTAAAACATAGTTTATTTATTAAAATATAGTTTATCTATTTATTACAGAAATTCATTGATATTACACATCGATTAACAGTTTTAATATTGTAACAGTTAACTTAAAAACGATTGAATGAGTGAATTCTTTATAATTGATACAGATAATAAATACCTACGCCAACTTTTGTGATGAAACATAATATTGTATTATTATTAGATAACATGTTATAGATGAGCAGGAGCAATAATATTTGAGTATGCATGAGATGCGCGAAATACAATTTACGTAAACTCTTTTTACTAAAATTAAGACGTCATCTGCCATGTAAAGTGAATAAAAGATTTTATCAAGTGCAACAGCAGCATCATTCTATGCGCTAATAACCTCTTCACTCTTTACAAACCATTTTATTTTATCTTGTATATTTCTCTTTTTTTTATTAATATTTCTCCATATTTCTCCATATATGTGAGTGTTCTCGCATAAGCACCAGTATCGAGGATATTTTGCTGACTGTTTAAGCACTGATACTGATATTGTTTTCAATTAATTTTATTAATTTGTTGGCGAACAATCCAGCTGTCGTCGTTAAAAGTAGTAGGGAAACGACTAGACAGGCTTGCGGCCAACTAAAAAGTGAAGTTTAGGTGGGTTGCGTTGATGTTTTGCAACCTGTCATGTCAAAAGCAAAAACATTCCCGCCTTATGGGCAAAAAAAAAAAAAAAACATGCTGAATTGTAAAATTGTACACTTCTTTTATAAATTTTATTTATCTAAATATTTATCATATATTACAAATATTTTATTAATTAACATTTATATATTTGACTTCGTCCGGATGTCACTGCAGGGGTGCCAACTGAAAATCAGCGCTGGGTGTTAAGCCTAGCATATGCTGAGTTGGTAACCTATTCGGTATGGGTATGCCCGACAGCGCATTTTATTACAATAAGTGTGTAAGTGTTTATTTTTTATTATTTTTTTTCTTTGTATATTTTCTTATTTTTTTTTTTTTATATATATATAATTTTTGTGCTGACGGTTACGCTGGTACTGAATAAATGCTTTTTCTTTCTTTCTTTCTTTTCTTTCTATATCGTGCGGTTACGACTAATGTGAACCTGACGTCGAATTATAATCTCGTACTTATGGGCACGCTATTCACTTGTCATTCAATCTCCGTATGTCAAACCGACGAACCCTAATTTTTCCTAATTCTTGCTACATCTTTCTAACCGCAACGATATTTTATCATACTCGGTCTTATTCTTTATGTCTACGTCATTAATTGGATATTCCGAAAAAGATGATATTGATAAAAAGGTGTTATAAAGTCGGCTGCCTCCAATGGAGGAAGGGTTTAGCGCCTTGCCTTTCATCCGCGCAAACCTGTTCCAAAGTTCCGCCCTGACCACGAAAACCGGAAAACCTTCCACCGGAAAACCAATTACTTATAAGGTTTTACTCAACATAACTATTTTGATTATGCACGTAATACGTTACTCCGATATATTTTTTTAAATTTTAGTAAAGTTTTTACAATATAAGTAACAATTATATATTACTACATAATATATAACCTCAGATTTGAGGGAAGCATCATAAATAACCTTGAAATGATGTTATTTGGATACAACGGGGTTATTGATAAATGAGATAATTCCTTCTCCAATTAACCCCGTGGTTTTCAAATAAAACAAATTTACGCTAATCGTTACAATTGTTAGGTATATATGTACACGAAACTTTTATAATTTTTCTACTCATATAGTATACATTATTTATTAAAATATACTCGTTGTATAGTAAGAGACAAGTTATTTATGTAAGTGCGAGATTATGCTATAGGTATGTAAAGTATTTGTATACTATTCAGTACTCTTCTTTTGTCATATAGGCTCATTGAGCTCTGTCAACAAAAAAACTTGTGCCATTCTTAATATTATTGTAGATAGGCCGTATGATTTGTAGACAGGGCAACATGAAATATCCAGATGACGCCACCTAAACAACCGAGCCCTGAGCACGTAGCCCCGTGGCCCTAAGAAGAAGACTGAATAGTATCGGTAAGATTAAAATATTTGTGCATTTTACTAGCATAGCTATAATTTACACTCGTATACTCGTATATCGTAGGTATAATTCACGCTTATGATATCTAACTGGGTATATAGTTAATAAATTATCCATTTGTTCCATGTTTGACACATCACATTCAGTCATCACAGTTAGGTCAGGTTAGATATCTTGGAATCGTAGAATGGGGTTACATTATTGAATTTTGATACTAAAATCAGTGTTTTTGTATAAAAAATATATGTTATCTCATCATTCCACGACTCCGAATAGAATAAAATGTACATAATATATTTTTGATACAAAACCTACTGTATAGTAAATAAATTTTACATTTGTTCCTGGTTTTACACAACACATCATCAGTCATCTGGTCACGTACTTTGCCAACCTTTTCCCAGCTATGTTGGGGTAGGCTTCCAGTCCAATCACATGCCGCTGACTATATCAGTATTGTACACGGAGCGACTGTGATCCACTACCCAACTTTACTGAACTGAAGACAGCAATACCATAAGGCAAGACCAGATGTTACACTTTTTGGGTTATGTCATAGGTAATCGTATGACGCCCGGGACTAATTATTGCTTAACTTGCATTCCGAGAAGAGATGTTGCGTGTATCGCAACACCCCTGCTCGGAAAGCACGTAATAAATAATTATAAAAATAAAGTGCTGTTTTACATATTTTCGATCCAAAATCTATTTTGTAGTAAACAAATTATCCATTTGATCCATATTTTACACATCACTATCAGTCATCACAGTTACGTACCTTGGAATCGCAGAACAGAGTTACATTAGCGAATTTTATAAATTGAATCTCTATATATATCCTTATATAAAATATACAATTATCTCAATTCCACATTTTTGTTTAAAAATGTGCACATTTCTAATTAGGTAGGTTGTTCAACTACTTGTCTGAGAGAAGGCCGGGTGACTGCAGTGGAAACGACTGCTAACTTAATTTAAATATTTGACTCATACGTGGCATCTACAATTATAATAATTATGTACCTGAGTAAAATACCGGTGAAAATTAAACTTATTTTGCTTCATTCTTCATATATTTCCAGACGTTGATTTATCGTTGATTGCTGATTTATATCAGGTATTCTTTGTAACCTGCGGAATTTACACTTTATTAATTAATCTAAACCTTCTTCTTTATTATTTCAGTATCAAAAAAGCCTGATTTCACTTTCTTGCAAAAATAAAATTAGAGAAATTCGCTGTACGTGAGAAAAGGGCCAAGTGACTAATACTTACTGTGTATAAATAAATTGCACTAAGTGATGAATGAGGTGCGTGTAAATAATAATACAAACATGATTAGGTTGCATTATTACAGAATAATTGAAATAGGCAGATTATCGCGTATACATAAAATATACGCGGAAGACGTAGACGTAAGACGATTAAACACGAGGAAATACTTGCGCTATAACCCATCAAATAATATGTCTCGCTTTATGAATCGTGAACGTAGATTCTAAACAGACACTCTTTCATTTGGGACTAAACTAATAATTCAAATCCTTGTAAAACGAAGTTTAGAAAAACTGCTGAGTGCCTACTCAGATTTTGTTCATCCTAAAATATTCCTTATTTTTAATCTTCCGAACCTTGAATTCGCAATAATCCGTCTTTTCCAAATATCCTAAAACCACACTTTCTCCAACATGTTGTAACTAGTTTAATTGGTATTCTGTATTTACTTTGGGATGGTTTTACTTTTTTTGACGTAGTATTTGGTAACGCCAGTAGGTGACTCCAAGGAGTAATTTCGAACTTAGGTATTTGTTGACGGGTCGTAACTGCAGTTAGGGCTTTTTTCGGGGAAATTCGGACTGATGTTTTACTAATGTAAAAACAAATACCGCAAATGTTATGGTTACGCAATCGGTTTAAGTTAGGACAATGATATGATATTTCTAAAAATGCAATATTACAGAAATAGTCTATCATTTATCAACTCATCAGGATCATAATAACATATACATATGTATAAAGAAATAAAGCACCATATGAAGATATCAGATTTACTGAAAAAAAAATCTATAACTAACAGAAACAAAATTTATGTTCAGATCGAGACAAAAGGATTTTTACAATATTATGTTGCGCAAGAGTCACCTGATGTAAAGTTTTCTTACAGACTTGTGGTATCCTTAATGAGAAAAGAGATCCACAAATTTACTGTGTAAGTATAGAAATAAATAAAATACATACATGTTTATAGCCTTCACGATCTCGAACCAAATTATTTGTTTTAGTTAAGTTTTAAGTTAAGAAGAAAGAAAGTTCATATTCATGCAGTTTTTTCACACGAAGTCTTATAATGGCATTTAACGCTGGCAATGATCCACAAATAAATTAGGAATGCCGCGAACCCGCAACAGTTTCAAATTCAGATGGTTCTGCATGGTAAGGCAAGGGTTCCATTAGATTACTATCACACACAGTACATAATATATTATTTGTAAAAAACGCCAAGTCATAACTTATGTTGTTTTAATTCTTCACACAAATAACTTTTTTCTTTTTGAATTGGGATGTTGTTTCTTATTCCGTTGAAAGGCTAGTACACGCCTGGTGGTATTCAAACACCAGTTAACTTTGCAGCAATTAAAAAAGGTCATCATGGAATAACAAAAAGAACAAGATGACAATGAGAATAAAGTGCTATCAATATTAAATATTATTGCTAAATAAAATAATGATAGGGCAGAATTGTATGGTCAATTAATTAAAATCTATGAGGAACGGAATAAGCTTGAGCATATTAAAGTCTAAGTAAACAAATTCGACCAGAGCATTGATTAGTTTGACTCAACAGTCAAACGCAACGCTGAGCTGGAGTATAAGCTAAGTGAAGCCCAGGACACTATCAATAGGATGGACAGCAATAGTTAGAACGTCCAAACGTCCAGACAGCCCAAACATAGTAGTGAGACATATCTATCTTGGACCATATTTATTGTTTGGTCGAGAATTTCAGGTCAACGAGACCGCCTCGAGATCTGAAAATATTTTCAGAGCCAACATTCCGCAATATATGAAGACCAAGACATTTAACCAATGTGTCTTGTCTATCCTCCCTTATGAAGTCTGAACCACCAGGTCGGAACCTTTTACCTAACCTCGAGATCTAATGCCGAACGAAAGTCGAAAATGTTGATAAACGGATCACGACCCTAAAGTGAAGATTGGCGATTCACTTAGCAAGGTGAGATGACGGAAGGTGGACCAAGGTATTCTCCGTATGGTGGCCGAGGGAAGGACGAAGAATACAAAGAAGAACCCTAGCAATATGGTCGGACGATATCGTGAAGATCGCGGGTCGACAGCGGACGAGATTAGCTCAAGGCGTATACTAAGCAGTTAGTGGACGTGAGTCGAATAGATAGAGTCTACATAATACTTATGATTGTGACATAGAATGATGTGTAAGTGCATTATTTTAAGATACAGTTATTATTATAATGACCAAAACAATTAAAAACCACAGTGCTTTAGAAAGTTACAAGTAGCTTTGTGTTCGCGTAAATAAGATCAACTTTTGTATTGTAAACTATTCGACCATACATATAGTTTTCAACAGCTCAAAATAATCTATTAGCTATCTAATATAAATTGGTGCAGTGCGCTGGAATGAATTCAGGGCAGTGTCGATGAAAATTAAGCTCACAAAACACAGGCTTATATTTCTATTACCGTATATAAGTAACAGCTGACGGCCGGTGACTAATTATTCTTAAGCAAGCTGAAGTAAAAGCATCAAATTATAGGAAGTGTAGGTATGGTACAGACTGGCCGTCAGCGGGGACTATATACGACGTTGACATAAAATATTCGCACATACCGGGGTCGAGGCTTGCATGACCCAATGTTCTTATCATTGTGATCGGAGACTGGAGTATGTCTCCGGATATAATCGTCTGGGTTCCCTTGTCACACATTTGGATTAATTTTCCAACGGATTCAGGTTCTGGCGCCATCGTTCTTTTCTCTGAAATTTTTTTACTATTCAGATCTGTTTTATCGCTTCATGCCATGAGAAAAAGTAAATTATCCGTACACAGTAGTGTCATTGGCGATAGTTGTAGTAGTTTAAGTAAATCAATAGTTATGGAACATATTACAATAAAATTAGTATATTCAGATAAAATATTCGTTATGATAATGAAGAGCAGCCACTAAAGAAACGTAGATCCTTAGAATTTCCAAAAACTTGGAGATTTTTTTTGTTTTGTCAGATCACTGTCACAACCGCTGATAATTTTTCACATTTTTTAAATTGTCGTTACTCTTTTTCCGCCAATGTTCACTGCGACTCTTATTTTACTCTGTTGTGTCGTAGAGTGGGTTAAAGTTGGGTAGGGTCTTCTTACCTTCAATATCTTCAGGTGATATGGGCTTGGGTACGGGTTCAGCCGATTTTTCTTTCGGTTGGCGCTTGGTATTAAATTTCCAACAACCTGCCCAAGTGAAATCATGAATAAAGACAGAGAAAGGCGTGGAATGGTAGCAAATGAAAAAAAAATTCAGCAGTACCTGAAAGCTTTGTCCTTTTTGTTTTGGTCTATTAGTTACATATAATCAACGTTTATTTGTTTGAACACTTGCAAAATCATAAATCGATATCGATAACACTTTTTTTTTGGAAGATTCTTACTCTTTGGTGTACAACAGAGCATATCGCATGCATATTAGCACTTACCTATGTTTTTTTACCTACTTTAGGGGTAAAAAATATTACATAAATCCTTATTGGTTTTATGTTCAAATAAAATTATATTTTTTGTTTTATTTATTACGCATATAATTGCCAATTCATTTGTTTTGTCTGATAGACGAGTTTGGCATTTAAGATCGGCGTGCGATCACCTATTAGCTTAAGACCAAAAAAAGGTTTTTTGTTAGTCTTAGATATTAGCAGAATATCAAGTTTTAGTCTAGATTCGGTGCACTTTCAGTCTGGCTGTCAAATTATAACGAGACTATTGGCCTTTAGACTAACAGTAATAGGACTCCATTTTAACCTTTCAGTACGAAATCCTAAAAATATAATCGATAAGTATGCAATCTTTACGTAATATATTTTTCTTTGCGAAATTATGACTGTTTTCTAATTCTCTGTGACTGAACTCACGGCCAAAAGCTAGTCTAAATTAAATAAAAATGTTGAAGTAGTTATACCTACCTAATTAAAAAATAATAATTATAAAGTCTTGAACGGACAGTCGCTTATTCTGTATGAAAGAGACCTTGGTCTCACTCGATATCTGCGCCTTCGCCCTTGCTTGTTGGCCTGGAATTTGTATTCGCTACGAGCTTGACTTTGTTTTATACCCTATAGTTAGGTACTGAAGCTAAAATAATATTAGCGCGGCACAGCAGTCGTCTTTCCGCTACCGTATTGTTTCATCTTAATTAATATCTATTGTTATATTATACCACTAAAAGTTATAGTTTCAACATAAACTTCATTTAGAATACCTGCATTTATTCTCAGTCTTACAAACACAATGAACAGATTAATTAGTATTGTACAGAAGAACATTAAAATTGAGGAAGCAAATATAATCGGTGTTTTATTAGCGCTGAATTGTGGCAGCTGTGTGAGGCAAATAATTTATTTATATATGACGAGTTTATTTTTGTTATATAAATAATTGTATACTAGCGCTCTTTTTTGAGCTTTGGTTGAGTTACTAAACATTTATCACATAATAACATTACCTAATTTATTTCATTCAATCATTGGTTACTTAGATAATTCTTATATTTTTATTCTTCGTGATTATTTTATCACACAATTATTTCGTTTGAGATTACTGGTAAATAATCGTTATCTGTAGTTAAAAGGTTATTTTAAAATTAAAGTGATAGTATGGCTGTTGAATGTCTGAATGCAAATGGCGTAATGAGTCCCCACACCATCGTTCCTATCATTGGTGACGGAGCTTGCCTGTTTCGGGCAATATTTTTTGTGTTATATGACTTTTAAGTCATGGCTAGAGTGGTGTGGGAAGAGATAGTTGATAGTTGCTGATATAAAATGGAGAAGAATTTAAAACAAAAATACAAGATAAAACAAAAAAAAATTAACAGACAGAACAAATATTTTATTCAAATTTTAGCCTCAATATTAAACGCGGTTGCGATTCTCACACGGAACGAATATTTGTATATATTGCCATATGTAATCGCTATAGTATACGTGTGTGTGTGTGTGTGTATGTGTCAAAACAATACGTACACCCCTTGCTTCACCTATGACGGGAAACCTAAGTCCAGGTATTGTAAAGGTACGGCCAAACCAACGCGTCCAATCTGCGTGCACGTGGTGGCGATTTACTTGCGTTCAAGTTCACACCAACGCAACGCGTTCGATCAATTTGCGTCCGGCGAAGCGTATGACTACTATTAAATTTTGTGACTGATAATGGAAGGTAGTGACATCGAACACAAAATTTTTCTACTAGCAGCAATTATTATTTCTTCCCAAATCTCGTCTTATATTCGTTTAATAATAATTTATCGATAACATTTTAAGTTTTGCACTTCAACAATATTTTTTTCTGTATCCGTCATTATACATACCCAGAAAATACTTTAAATCATTTATGTGAAACATTCAAATCGTGTTGACATCAAATTATCGCAGCCGTCCGATGATTGTGCGTGCAGACGCTGCACTGATCGCTGCGTCCGCCCGCAGGACTTGCTCGTTTGAACATGTCGCTACAAAAACAACTGCAATAACTGATCGGTACCGCGGTACCTATCGTGCACGCGGGTTGGCCGCATTGGTTTGGCCGTACCTTAATAGATAAAATAGTGGTATACTATAGTAGGTACGCTAGCTAAAAACAAATAAGAAACTAATAAATAAAATCACTTGGCTTTGTTAAATGCATTGCTCTCTATTAAAGATTGTGAAAATAACTTATTTTATTCTAATATCGCTAGCTTCTATCGTACATAACGCTCAGCTTATTCCTGTCATATAGATGAGTTCTATATCGTCGTTGAGGTTCTAACACCACGTAAGTAATTTTTGGCGGTTTTGACATTTTAATAGCATTTGCTAGAGAACCGGAAGACGCATTATTTCAGCCAAAGCCGAAAGCCAAAGCTGAAACAAGTATCGTCCAATAGAAACTCGTAAAATGAAGAGAATTTAAAATGGTATTGTACTGGGGTCTATGTAAAATTAAGCAGTTTTTTCACTCTCCTGAAAAGTTGCTATTTTTGACATACGTGGTATCCTTCGACGACGATATGTAACTAGTCCTACCCGAAATCCTCTAATTTTTACTAGTTACTTCGGCATCGATAGATCACTGACAATTTGACGTGATCGACACGAACATTATACATTGAAACAACGCCCAGTTTGTTGCTAGATTCAGAATTTAAGAATAATTATTCCCTGTATAATTTGAACGAACCGAAACCCTCAGCCAGCGAGCGCGCGATGCGTTCAGACAATGAGATTTTGAATATCATTGTGTATTACTGTGTCTTTGCAGGTTTTATGTTTTTGTCCATTAAAGTACCGAAAAAGAAAAAAACATTAACTGAATCATCGTATAAAATAAACGATGCCGATACTTTGAGTGCTGTCACTAGCAAGGGTTAAAGTTACTTTCCATGAATTTTACATAAAACGGTTTTTCTATTGAATTATTTTTGCAGTTTACAGTTACGTCCAGCGCGACAGCTAGGTCATCCAGCCTCATTGAATTTGGTATATTAATCTGGACAACCTATTTTGTTCTTTAATTAAGAGCTGTGCCAGTTATTTTATAAACATTGAAATAAAAAGATAACTATAATATAAAAAAACAACATCGGAATGGTTGGAAATGCACCGGATAAATGGTAATTAAGTCTTCCCCTATCTCGTGGGGTTTTATAAAATGTAATGATGAATATGCTTGGCTATTTACAGAGTGAAAACACAGCGGTAAAGTATAGCAGTATAGTTTTAGATATTTATTTGCGAACCTAAGTATGAAAAGGTATACAGGAGCGGGTTAGAATCGATAACATAATCGCGCTTTGTGTTATAAATAAGTATAATAATTATTTTCAAAAATATATTGAGTTTATACCAACTTGATTATGAAAGAGCTTGACGTGATACGTAAAAACGGACGATGTACTCTGAACCTGGAGACAAAAATCTATACAATTAATTGTCTTTTATGTGAAAACAAAAAAACTGGAGAATTCGTATAATTATGTCTCGGTGTGTGAATCGGTAATCAGCTACTGTAAGTACATGGGTACATGTGGGGCGGAGTAGGTACCACGACTATGATACAAATCGAACGTGCTCAGCGATCGGTACTGAAAGTAATGTATAAAAAACTTTTCAGATATTCCACAGTCAGTTACTACAATGAAACCTCAGTAGGTACAAGACTTAGCGTTCGTCAATTTTACATCCTTATAATAGTTCTAAGACATCATAAAATAATTCTCCAGTCAGCGGAATAATCACAACTAATCAAACGGTGAATGTCCATCAGCCATAGTAAAAACTTTCCTCGCCCAACATGCCAGAATATATGCTTAGGTTTATATATAATAAAGTAGCTAAACTATGTGATATTAAATATTGTGGGATTAAGCAAGTAAAGAAGCTGGTTCGGTAATGATTGCTTACCCAATCTTATTCTTAAATTGAATTATTTATTAGAGTAATAAACTAATGTCATACATATATTTACGCAAACACACACATATAAGCATATGCACCAACACCCTATCACTCAGTCAAAAACACATACACTTGATTTACGTGCATGCAAACTCTGAAATATATTTTCATCTGTTACCATTTCTTTTTAATTTTTGTTTATTATTCCAAATTATTATTTGAATTTAAAATGATAATTATACAGTATCGAATCTGGAACGGAAATATTTCCATATTTATTATTATTATTATGTTTATATCAGTTTGAATATCTCCCATTTCTGGGGAAAAAATCACCAAAGTTGCGGGCTCTTGGCCAAAACAACTGGCAGTCTAATATTTGTATAGGTATAGTATGGTTAATCTATTGACAAAAACTTTCTGACTATTCTGCAAGTGTTCAGTATTGCTGCTTTCTGTAAGAGTGTATAAGAGTGGATGTATGTTTAAGGTTTTGAGGCTTGTGTGGAGTGTTTTAGGGATGACGCCAGTACTGGATATTATTATAGGGACAGTCTTGACGGTATTAACTCGACACTGAGTTTTGAGTTCAATATCAAGTGTGCGAATTTTAAAAGTTTGATTGTGTGAGTGGACCTTAGATTGTGTGCATTAGGAATTGCTATGTCTATTAGGTATACAATTTTGCGTTGCTTGTCGTGCAGTGTGATATCTGGTCGGTTGTGGTGTATGGTCTTGTCAGTCAGTATAGTTCTGTCCCAATAAATTTTGATATCAGATGATTCTAGAATGATTTGGGGTGTGAAAAGACACCGTACTATAAAAGTACGGTGTCTTTTCGGTGATAAGTTTGTGTTTAAGTGCGAGTGTCTGGTGTATGATAGCTGCTACCTGGTCATGTCTGTGTTTATAATCTGTTTGGGTGATGGATGAACATGCAATAGTTTCAACTTGTTTATGACAGTGCCGGCAGTGATCGCTGCCTAAGCTACTATCTCGGATGTTGAACTTCCTGTATTTTTTTTGTGTCTATGACCTGGTCTTGTATCGCTAGCATGAATCCTTCTGTTTCAGGAAACAACTCGCCTCACTTTAACCATGCGTTTGACGCTATCTTGTCAACATTAAGGTTATTCAAGTCGAGACGATGACGGCCATGAAGTGATTTTTTAGTCCATATTTCTATTTTTTGTTGTTTGGAGTGAGTATGGATTTGTTTAGTGTGATCAGCGAGAGAGAGTGGTGTATAAGTGTCTGCCTGACATATGCCATTATGCAGTTTTGATTAGTGTGAGCGATTGTGGAAGAACGTTCTGAGTAATGTGATCTGTTTGTTTTGTAGGTTTGCGATGTCGATGAGTCGTCTGCCACCCTCACTTTTAGGCAGTGTTCATATCTGGATACAAGCTCTTGGGTGATGTTTCCTGTACTTAGTCATTGTGGTATTCATAATTCTTTGTAATGTCTTAAGGTCTGTTTGAGTTCAACGTATAATTCCAAAGGAGTAAGTAAGTATGGGGATAGCAAAGGTGTTGATAGCCTTGATGGTGTTTCTTGCGTTGAGGTGAGAGTGTAGTATTTTGTGTAATCTGTTCCTAAAATTTTGTAGAAGTAATGTTTTGATATTCTTGTGGTGAATTTCTTGTGACTGGTAATACCCTAAATACTTGTATCCTTCGACTGGGTCTACGGCGTCAATTGTATTCTTATTTGCTAGTTCATTTGAGGTCTGTTCTACTACTCCTTTGGTGATGGATTGGATTTTGCATTTATCTATTCCAAATTCCATGCATATATCATTTGAGAATACCTGTGTGATGTCAGCGAGGGTATATATTTCGTTCAGTGTGCTTGCAAAGAGTTTGATATCATCCATGTACATGAGATGAGTAAGAGTTGTTTGTTGTGTGTCGTGTTTAATTTTGAACCCTGTCATTTTTATTTATCATGTATGAGAGTGGATTAAGTACAAGACAAAACCATAACGGACTTAAGGCATCTCCTTGAAAAATGTCTCTTTTTATCGGGATGAACTCGGTTTCGGTTGTGTTATTAGAATGACATATTGTTAATTTGGTGTTCAAATAAACATTTTCAAAAAAATTGGTTATTGTAGTGTGGATTTTATAGTGTTTGAGTATGTATATTAAGCAAGAGTACGGTACTGAGTCAAAAGCTTTTTTGTAATCTATATACATGGTGTGTATGTTACGTTTATGTTTAAGTGCTTGTTTTGATGCTACGGCATCAATCGTCAGTTGTTCTTTGCATCCTTGGCTGTTTTTGTGGCAACCTTTCTGTTCTTCTGCTAAGATGTTGTGTTCATGTGTGTGCTAATGTGATAATTCTATATATTATATTCTGTAGGCAATTAATGGGTCTGTATTTAGCAGGATTCGCCGAATCTGATAGGTCTTTTGGCAACATGTATGTTATGTCCTGTGTAATGTAGTGTGGCATCGTGAGGTGATTGGATGAATGCATTGATGTGTTTATGTAGTAGTGTATGAGTGCATGAAAACTTTTTATACCGGAAATTGTGTATATTGTCGGAGCCTGCAGCTTTCCAGTTGTGTGTTCTACCTATTACATTTTTTAAGAGACCTATCTGGATGTGTTCAAACTTCATTTCTGGTGTATCCCTCAATCTTTCGTTGTCTTCTTCGATCCAGCGATTTTGTTGGTGTCCGACTGGATTAGACCAAATATTCGACTGGATTAGACCATTATTATTATTATTATTACAAATTATCAGGCAGGCAGTTGAAAGACAACTGGTATGTGCCTGTATCCTGTTATTCCCCACTAATTTTATTTTTGCAGTTAAGAAGATGTATATTAAGTCGGTTTTTGAACTGATTCACATTTTGGGCTGAAACGACTTCTTCTGGAAGCTTATTCCACGGTCTGACAATTCTATTGCTTAGAAAGTGTTTGTGCGGGTTGTTATTTGAGAAGCTGGTACATAGTTTAAGGTGGTGGCCTCTTAGATGGGCGTTGTCATTGCGTATAAAAAGTTTATCAGAATCCTTGAGCTCGTAATGTCCTTTTAAGATTTTATAAGTCTCAATTAGATCTCCACGGTATCTGCGATCTTTTAAGGTTGTGAGCTTCAAAACTTCTAAGCGTTCCTCATATTTAAAACTGTTAAATTGTGAATTACATTCTAGTGGCAAATAAATGATGATTATCAATATATATAAAACACAAAAATTGTTTTTACCAATGTCCGTTATATACTTTGAAACCATCCAACCGATTCACCCCAAACCGCTTTCATTAGGCAATAATGCGAAGATGGTTTTAGACCACTAAAACAATGCATTATTTTTTTAGCGTAGTACCACATGCCTGGTATCCGCTAGTTATTATATGAAACGTTTTCTAAAACGAACCGTTTCATTGGTATTGAAAAATACAAAATAATGTTGTTTCAGTACCTTTTCATAATCACGTAGTTTAATGAAATCCGCGAAAGACAGCGGAACGTCAAAAAATTACAAGCAGTAATTAACATTAATCATAATTGTTTTACGGTAAGTGATATCTAGTCAAGAAAAGAAAAGAAAGCAGATTGGGCGAAATGTTGGGAAATTGGTCCCCCCTCCTGTAGCAATTTATTAAATATAATAACATCATTAGCGAGGTCTTTTTAAACTTAATATTTGGTGCTAACATACCTACTCTCAATAGTTAGTATTATTGGAGCTTTAAATTATCGCTACGTACTTATTATATTATACTCCATTTATAATAGCATTAGACAGAAGTTTAAAAAGATTATTTTTAATGTACACTTTACTTCAAAAGTACAATAAACATGATACAGTTACAATAGACGCCGAATTTATTACCTATAATCTATTTCTACAGCAGCTGTCATACTTAATTGTAACTATTTTAATTATTTATCTTATGAAATTAAGTGGTAATTTCACTTAGTTATATTAATTAATATTAATATAATTAGTAAACAATTTAATTTAGTTATATCATTTCATTCTAATTTAAAAGTACAATGTCAATGCAATGTAAAAACCTAAAAGAAGCAGGGGTGAACAATACCGGGAACGTTTTTCGTTTCACTATAATTATACCAAATTTAAAATTAAACTAATCTTTTCATAAGTTGTGACATAGTAATGTTTCCCAAAAAAAAAAAGAGAATGAAGCAAACTCTTTATGCTGTAGAAAAACAAACTGTGATCAATCTTTTTAAACAATTTAAGGAGCCCTGGCCAGCAGGTACTCTTTGTTATAAGACTGAGAGGATAAAGAAAACCGCAGAAGTTGCCGGTAAGGATATGTCATAAAATTATTACAATAAAAATAATTGAAAGTAACATGCATCGGAAATATATGTTATATTTTCTTATAGGCGTATCTCGGGCCACTGTATACAATATACTCAAAGAGTACAACACAAAAGGTCGCCTGCAATCTCCCCCTCGCCAACGGAAGACAAACATGATAATTGATGAAACATGATGATTTTGATGACATGATGTTAAAATTGTTTTAACTTAACTTTGAAATAAAATCTTTTGCATTCCTGCTTCTGAAAGCCTCTTTCTTCTAATGCTATTATAAATGGAATATAGTTGCAAACAATAGTTATAATGTGAAGAGACTAGAATTTCAATATGTTTTTATAGAATTATATTCCAAATATCATAAATTATCATCAAAACCAATATTATTAAGAAAGAAGGCAGAAGTATTAAATGGATTACGTCTGGCATGGATGGGACGGACAATAATATTCTATAATAGCTGCTCTTCCACTCTGAGTGCGATTACTTATAATATGTATAAGTAAAATAAGTTTTCGCTATAGTGCGTCGCGACAGTGTTCCGTTTCTGAGCAGCCAAAGTGAATTTTCTATATTTTGGAAATCATCAAGTTGGTTTTCTGTACACTTCTATTATGTTATATTGTGTTTCGGGGAAGTTTTATCAGCTTTGTGTCAATTTTTTCGGAGGCAACTCTCCTTTGATTGAAGTTGTAAGTATCCACATAATGATAGAAGTTGTTGGCGCTATATATATTTACGTTAATTGCGTTTAAAAATTCGTATGGCTGCGCATTAACGACTACCGGATTATGAAATTGGTTTAAAACGGCCGCACTTATTTTAAAATGGTGTAGTTTTAAATGGTTCTATAATAAGCGTTAACTCCATAAATGCTAATCATTGACAATAGCTGTAGTACAATAAAATTTTTACTTGCACTTATCACTCATTGCTAGAGGAGGGGTAGACCAAAACGTCCATTCTACTTTGGATAGAATTCTTTCGATTTCTTGTTAATAAAAATGGGCGATATCCCGTGGTAATATTAATATAGTTTTACGATCCTTTGGTACCACGAGTATATAATATAATATAACAATGCGTCGAAAATATCTAACGTTCATTCGCGAGATATATTGCCCATATATCCCAAGGTATCCCCCCTTAGATATACCTACAACCAGCGTTTGGCTTTCATCCACCTTGAGTCGCTTGAGTCTGCCGGACTGTCCATGATTTAGCTTTTTTGTACAAAACTATTTGGTTTGGTTGAATGTTACAGTTACTTGCACGTATGACGTTCCGTATATGCTTCCTCAGACAGCCAATAACCGGACTTTTTCACCCACCCACCTGTAGAAGTAACGTTGTGAGATACTCTCTTTAACTCTATTTAACTCCAGTTGGCCGGAGTTAAATACGTCGATTTTATGAGACCAAATTGAGTTATATAAAAAAAAAAACATTGTTGCCCTATGTATTTTATATTAAAATATTTTCGTATTTGCAATGTCCTTTTCTTCCAACTGTCTCTACGAGACCTTAATTCCAAATTAACTTTCTTTATATTCTTTCATCCTTTTTGTGGCCCCACATTCAGACACAAGGTAGCACTAAATTAAGGTTAAATAATATAAAATTGCACGGTCTCAAATTACCAGGCCGTCGGCGGCGACGTTACTAACTTTTTAATGAATAACTATATGTATATCTTTTCGGCAATTAACGTATAAGATGTACGAGAAATTAAGCACTTAATCATTATTTTATTCTTAAACACAAATTTTGTAATTTAAAATCAAATACTTAATCAAATAAAACCGATTTGATAATAACTTATTTTACACATATTACATATAAACATAAATATACACATACATATATTACATACATAATTACCTAAAGTAATATAAAATTTAAATTAAAAATTGATATAACCACAAGTTATTATATAAAGTAATATTCCAGTAATAATAAACAAATTAAAGTGAAATAATATATATATATATGTACAATGTGAACAATATTGACCGTAGAGATGTAATAAATTAATAAAATAAAATAAATGCTTCAAAAATTAATACATGTACCCTGCAACATGAAAAGTATTAGTAAAGTATATTACTTACTTGTATCAGCCATATCTCCAAATTTGTCGCGACGGTAAGGGCACACACTTACTGTATCTACTATGTGATTAAGTTTAACACTTGTTCAGGACGCACGAAAGTTCTCACTGTACTCGGTAGTACACACCGGATGATGATCGGAAGAACTCTGAAATTTCAGCGGGAGGTTCTGAGCGGGTTCCTGAATGAATTCCTGACGCATGCGCGCTATTACCCCCTTGGGGGGCGTAAGACCACCCCCTGTAAAGATGTGTGAGTAGACGTGATATATAAACCGCGAAATATATACCACCAAAAATTTCAATTTACACAAAGCGGGCTGCACCGAATTTTTTTTTTATATCTTTCATATCCTGAAAAATAGCCTGAAGCGGATAGTGCCGCAGCCGCCGCCAGGCAGAAAGGTAAATTTCAAAATTTTTGGATAGGAAAACGGAACGGATAAAGAGATTTGATTTATAGTTCATAAAATATCGGAGGCCTTTCTTATTTAAATAAAACAGTTTTAACTACCATCTTGAAATTAACCGACCTGTCTAACCAGATCTGTGAAAAGATATAAAATGTAAAATGCGCCGGGAGATGCGCCGCTTTAGATCCCCTTTGCAAAAATAAATAAACTCGGTACGGCTGACAAGAAATCGGAATCCCGAAAGAGCTAAAATACTTGAGACTATCTTAAACTTGATGCGTGCACAGTTATTTGTTCAGTTTATAAGTATAATAGTGATGTTAACTAAATTAAGTACTGAAATGTAAATAAATTAGTTGTTATAGGTATATACGCTGAATGCCAATCCTAAAACTACGTTATCCTGCCACATAGCTACTAAGCTACGTCGACGTACACATATTCGGCTATGATTGCGTAGCAAGCTAGCAACAGTACTGTACAAAATTTATACCAGTTAGTACTACGAGTGTTTGTAGTTCTGTGTTCGCTGGGATTCTTGGCTACGATGGCGTAGCAGATGTAGCATGCGTAGCAACAGAGAAAGCCAACTGTCCAGTAAGTTTATAAAGCTGTTTAGCTTGCATATTTACTAAACACTTTTACTTAGTGTATGCACAATAGTCTTTCTGTTGTAAAAAACTACAAGGCATGAGTGAGTAGACATAAAGACAGTGATGAAATTGGAATCCACGCAACTTAATTTCACTCAATTTGATTTTTGATCATACTGCGCGGTACGCTGGGGAGCCCAAGCTGCATACCAAAATGCGCGTTTAAATCGCTCATGGGAAAGCGCGCTTGCCATTTGTAATTTCTTGTTGTTGCGGTTTAAGCCTGCAATGCCTACACGTACGGAATGTAGTATGTTTGTAATGTCTCGATGAAGGGGATGACAAAACCGTAAAATGCATATAGTTATATGGATAATAATAATAACTTATAATAATAACTTAATTGACATAAAAAACCTTAATTTCAGGTTACAAATCAAAAACTTTCTAGATGTAAAAGGCGATTTAAATAATGGAGACCCTGCCTCTAACTGTGACTTAGGTGTCAGTGAGTACTACATGTTACTTCGTGTTCAAATCCTTTTCTATGTTTCTTTATAATAATTAACGTAACTTCATTATTATGTATATTGGGAATAAGACACACAGACACACCTGTGTATGTATAGGAGAGGTACTGAGGTAGGGGTGTGTGAGGATGTGTGTGCGAGTTTTGTTTTTCAGTTGTTGTAACTTACATACAAGATTGAGTAAAGTCTGATTAACTGTGTGTTTGCAGTGGATGTTTATGTAATTGTTCCGTGCGGGAGGAGTCCAGGTCATACAGTCATAATTTAAATTTGGTCTTTGCATCCTGCTTATTGAGTTTAACTTTTTGGACGTGTTTTTGGCTTGTCACGTAAAGCTGTCGGCCAGCAAAGATAATATTATGGGTTTTCCGTTTTCTTCTATTTGTTTATTATAGCTCCAGTGATCACGATAATAATTTTAAATTCATTTTTCATAGTCTATGACAACTGTGTAGCAGAGATTGCCGATAGCTACCACTTTGATGTGTTAGAAAAGACACCAAGCAATGTGCAGCTGACACCAATATAAAAAATGTATAACTCTCGTATTGCCTTGAAATTTTATTTCATGCAAGCTATTAACGTGTATCGCCTTAATTATGTATGTAGTATACATATTTTCAAGCATCATTGCATTTATGCTTTCAACCACTGGGCGCAGCATATGTGCGCAATGGAAATATTATCTTAGTTGGTGTGCGTACTGCGCGGGAAACCTAAAGCTTATTTCATGTCTGGAGGAATTGTAATGGACATGTTCACAATGCTAGCCGACAGGGGCTCACCGACCGAACCTGTTGCTTGGAAATGAAAAAATTTAAAAGCACGGGCTTGATTCCTTCATAGAACAAGTAATAATAAACAATATTGGTGAGGCCGGTAATTTTTATTGGACTTGATGTGTGTTCAAGGACATTTGTTGGTACCGAAACCCATCATGATACGTTACTTAACAAAACACCTAAAAACAAAATAGTAAGAAGACACGGTTGGTGCAGTGGTTGAGAGATCGACTACATGTCGCGATTTCGATCCCCGCACGGATCAAATATTTGTATGATCTACAAATATTTGTTTCAGGTCTAGTTGTGTGTGCATGTGACATGCACATAATATGTTTGTAAACTGTACGTACCCACGATACGGGAGCAATACAAGTGTGGGGCAAAGTTGAAAAAAAAAAATAAGAAATAAAAGACATAAATTTGAAAGATCTCGATCCAAGTTTAATAATATTAAGTTAAAAAAAAACGAAATGCTTAATTATATTTGAGAAAAGTTTTAAAAAAAATAAAATTATCCTTTAAGTTAACTTAACAGTCATTTGACCTATTATATGTATTACGAAATGCATATATTATGCATTCATAATTCAAATTCATCTGATCGATAAATTTACAAAACAGTTAGTCAATTTGCCCACGCACATAAATATTTCGAAGTTTAATATTTTGTTTGCATAATTTAGTAGTGATTGCTTTCTCGAATTCGTTTTAATTAATTAGTACTTTATACAAACCGAGGGAGAGCAAGCGAAGCCTCTTAGTAGGCGCTGACCAGCCAGTGAAAAAAGATCTCCACCGCCGCCACCGTGCCGTACCGATTATAATCGGTATTTATTTTGTACTAGAAAACAAATGCCGAATGTATTCTCGAATATCGTATATTTTACATATACATTTAAACATAATTGTATGCAGTTCTAATGAAAATATATTTATTATTGAATAACAAATTTCAATATTTATAAACATATTTACACAGTAATTAGACTATAACAGTAAAAATTATAAAAACATTACAGATCAAAATTCTCGTTCGCATCGCTGTCAACCGGCAGTGCAGTTCAGTTTTTTTTTTCATATTTTTAAAAACTGCTTTTATATGATTGAAAACGATTAGATTATTATAACAAATTTCTTTATATCTTTACTATACAATAGTAAAGATATAAAGAAATTACTACTTACCTTATTTAAACTCGGTTAAATCGAATACATTTTCCGTAGGCAAGCAAATGTACATATGAGTTGCAGGGACTGTCAAAGTAACAATAGGATTCCTATGACCGTTTGTTTGATCTCGTCCGGCGAAGCACGGTGCTCTAGGAACTTTTTAACTTCACAATATTAATTGAATGTCAAAGGGTTCCACGTTTGAGTTTTAAACTTTTGTTACTTTGAAGCTGCATGAATGAGAATAGTAAAAACAGTTAGTAAAGTGGATTGCAATTTTTTAATTTATTATCTGCAATTCTGTGTACTAAAGTTACGTAAAGGACTGAACTGCTTTTGTTTTAGTATTTTTATTTGAGTTTTGTCTTTGAAGAAATAAGAAGAATAAGACTGCATCGGAGCGCTAATAAATGGAAACATATAACAGGTACTCGATATATTTTTTTGTTGATCTACAATATCGCGATAATCGTATGTAGACTTAGGGTGAGTAGTGTCTTGACTAAAGTTCATCGACTTCCAAACTTTTTCGTTACCAAACTTGATAACCTACGTCCTCTTTGCTACAAAGTGATAACTTCACATAACAATAATCGACATTCAGAATTTTGCGCCAAGCTTAGTAAAAAAATGTATACCTATGTGGCATACTCCACCCTATTTGTATTTTTATATGTAATAAATAGTAGTATCAAATTGTATAGTTTAGTTATGTTTAGTTTATATAATTTAAGATATTTTAATTTCAACAAACATACAGATTGTACTATCAGATTTTATGATTAGATATAGGCGAGCGCGTCACAGCGACCAGTTCTTTTGTTCCGGGCGTCTGCGGGGCGCGCGGGCAGTCGCGGGACGGGGGTCTCGGGCTGCGCGCGCGCACCGCCGTAGCCGCCGAACAGTCGAGAAACCTCTGCGACACGGAGCGCCCATCTCTCTTCTCTGTGCCTATGCTTTGTCTACATCGCGAGTAACATTATACCTAAATCTGTGTCGTTCACGTTCGCCTTCATCTCACGCCTTGCTAATTGCTTAGCTTCTTGATCCTATCTCCTTCTATGACTTACTTGTGCTAATAAACCGAATACAGTGAGTGCGAAGTAGTACGCCTTATTTCTGCATCTCCCTGCTTACCTAACACGGCATCATTCAAGCAACCACATTGGTGACCCTCAACGGAACATATTAAGATGGGTCAAGACAAACAAGATGGCGGAGCGAAAAGTTCGGGCGACCACACTCAGTTCAGTGATGTTTTTCGCGTGGGTGTGAGGGTACCACCATTTTACCCCGAAAAACCAGCGCTTTGGTTTTGTCAGCTGGAAAGTCAGTTTGCGTTAGCCAATATAACCAGCGACACTACTAAATTTCACCACGCAATTGGCAGCCTCGACCCGGTGTACGCGTCAGAAGTGGATGATATCATCACCGCCCCAGCAGCCACTAACAAATATGAGAGGCTGAAAACGGAGTTGGTAAAGAGATTGTCGGCATCAAGGGAGAAGAAGGTGCAGCAGCTCCTTACTCACGAGGAGCTAGGCGACCGCAAGCCATCGACGTTCCTGCGACATCTGCAGCACCTGGCAGGACCGAACGTGCCGGAGGATTTTTTGCGAACCATATGGACAAGCCGCTTGCCTAGTGGTACACAGTCTATCATCGCGTCGCAGTCCAAGGCGACGTTGGAGGAGGTAGCAGAACTAGCAGACCGGATACACGACGTCGTACCTTCAAGCCCCCAAGTTGCATCCACATCGATGGCGACAGTCTCACCCGGTAGTAGTGCAGACCAAATGGCTGGTCAGATTGCCGCGCTAACGAAGCAGGTACAAGCCCTTACTACACAAGTAGAAAGACTATCACGGCCGAGAAATAGATCCAGCAGTAACAGCCGGGGACGCTCACAGACCATGCGTTCCCACTCAAACTATAGAAAGTTTCCAATCTGCTGGTACCATTACAAGTTCGGCGACAGGTCAACCAAATGTGTGAAACCATGTGATCACTCGGGAAAAGGGACAGGCAGTCAGTAACAGCGACCGACGACTGCCGCAGCTCAGGTCGCTTATTTGTGACGGACCAATGCACGAAGAGGCAATTTCTCGTCGATACCGGAAGCGACGTCTGCGTCTTCCCCAGGTCAGCAATTAAAGAGCGTCGTAATAAAACTAGTTACGAATTATGTGCGGCTAACGGCAGTGTAATAAATACGTATGGTTATGCTCATTTAAAATTAAATATAGGTTTGCGCCGCGACTTTACGTGGAAATTTATTGTTGCAGATGTTACTAAGGCGATAATAGGAGTGGACTTTCTATCATATTACAACCTAATCGTAGATGTTCGAAATCAGCGCCTCATAGACGCTGACACATCGCTTGCAGCCCCTGCTTCGCCTGCCCGCCCCTCCGACATTGTTTCTTCGGTGAAGGTAAGAATTGGTGACACCACATACCATGACATACTACGAGAGTATCCAGACATTACCCGACCATCTGGTATTCATAGCATACCTACACATAACACCTTACATCACATACGCACTACACCGGGCCCGCCTGTATCAGGTACACCGCGTCGGTTGGCTCCCGATAAACTAAAAATCGCTAAGGAGGAGTTTGAATTAATGCTAATGAATGGCACAGCCAGACCCTCCGACTCACCATGGGCCTCACCCTTACATCTTGCGCCAAAGAAAGATAATGGTTGGCGTCCATGTGGCGATTACAGAATGTTAAACGCGAGAACAATTCCCGATAGATACCCAATCCGTCACATTCATGACTTCTCTCACAACCTCTCCGGCTGTGAGGTCTTTTCGTCAATAGACCTAGTTAAGGCCTATAATCAGATTCCCGTTAACCCTGAGGATATTCCAAAGACCGCCATAACAACGCCTTTTGGCCTTTTTGAATTTCCGTATATGACGTTCGGGCTGCGCAACGCTGGACAAACATTTCAGCGTTTCGTGGATGAAATGTTGAGGGGTCTAGACTTCTGTTACGGGTATTTAGATGATATCTTGATCTATTCAAAAGACCAGAAAGATCATGAGACCCACCTACGTCAACTGTTTTCAAGATTGCAGAAATACGGTATGGTGATAAACTCTTCAAAGTGCATATTCGGAGCCAAGGAAATAAAGTTCTTAGGTTACAGCATCAGTGGAAATGGTACCAAACCTCTACCGGCAAAAGTTGAAGCTGTCAGTAACTTTCCAACACCAAAGACTGTACGTGAGCTGAGGAGATTCCTGGGAATGGTAAATTTTTACAGGCGGTTCATTCCAAACGCTGCGCAGCATCAAGCCCCACTCAACGCACTATTGGAAGGGTCTGTAAAAGGCTCTCACCCAGTGAAATTTTCACCAGCCGAAGATGCAGCATTCGAGGCTTGCAAGAGTGGCCTGGCGCAGGCTGCAATGTTGGCACATCCGGACGTAGATGCCAAACTAGCTTTAGCGACGGATGCTTCAGATACTGCTATAGGTGCAGTACTGCAGCACCTGAAAAACGACGCCTGGGAACCATTGGCATTCTTTTCCCGCAAGCTAAGTACAGCTCAGCAAAAGTACTCCCCGTACGACCGGGAACTACTCGCGATATACGAGGCCATTAAGTACTTCAGACATATGGTTGAGGCCAGAGAGTTTGTGATTTATACAGATCACAAGCCATCTGTTACGCGTTTCACACGCGTAAGGAAAATTGCTCACCAAGACAGTTCAGGCATCTGGATTACATTTCGCAGTTCACCACAGACATCAGACACATCGCAGGTAAAGACAACGTGGTAGCCGATACCTTGTCACGTGTAGAAGAAATCGTCCAGCCTATTAACCTGACCGAGCTTGCCAAGTCACAAGGCTCTGATCCTGAGCTCAAACAACTTTTAAACGGCAATTCGTCGTTGAGTCTGAAAAAGGTGATACTGCCGGGCTTGCGTTCTGAACTGTACTGCGATGAGAGAGGCAAGACACCGAGACCATATGTCACAAAGGAATTTCGTCGACAAGTCTTTGACAGTTTACACTCGCTCAGTCACCCAGGAGCGAATGCCAGCGTGAAGCTGGTAGCAGAACGCTACGTGTGGCCAGAGATACGGAAAGATTGCAGAGAGTGGGCTCGAAACTGCTTAGCATGCCAACGCTCAAAGATTACACGACACGTCTCCGCACCGCTTAGCAACTTCAAACTGCCACGATCTCGTTTCATGCACATCCATATTGACTTGATCGGACCACTGCCACTGTCGCAAGGATACCGTTATTGTCTCACCGCCATCGATCGTTTTACGCGATGGCCTGAGGCAATACCTATCAAAGACATCACAGCAGAAACAGTGGCGAGAGCACTTCTTTACGGCTGGATTTCACGCTTTGGCTGCCCCACACAAATCGTCACGGATCGTGGTAGACAGTTTGAGTCGACCCTATTCAGACGATTATCAGAAATAGCCGGTTTTGAACACAGAAAAACGACTGCGTACCATCCGGCTTGCAATGGACTAATTGAGCGCTTCCACAGACAACTAAAAACATCTATTACCTGTCATAGTAATGAAAATTGGGTTGAATCTCTTCCTCTGGTTCTCTTGGGCATCAGAAGCGCCTATAAAGAAGACATTCAGGGGACGACAGCCGAATTGGTATACGGCGAAACGTTGCGACTGCCAGGAGACTTCTTCCAACATGAGAGTCACGATACCACGTATGTGACCGACTACATGTCAAAATTGCGCACGTTTGCCAGGAACTTACACCCATCCCCGGCGTCGCGGCATGGTAACAAGAGGGCCATATTTATCTTTAAGGACCTTGCTACGTCATCTCATGTATTCTTAAGGGATGACGCTTCATCTGGTTCATTTAAACCATCATATACGGGACCGCATAAAGTCCTAGAACGAGGCGATAAAGTTTTCAAACTACTCCTTAGTGGTAAAATAGTCACAGTATCGATAGACCGGATCAAACCAGCCTACATACTTAATGACACACACACCACACACATCACACATAACAGCACACACACTGACTCTAATAACAAAAATACAAACATTGCATCATCACCAGTCACCAATTCTTCGCCGAAAGCCGACGACTCTAGTGTCGGACGGACGAGATCAGGTCGCAAGGTGCGCTTTCCAGACTATTATCGCCCGTAGTGACGGTCTCTGGAGGGGGGTGATGTGGCATACTCCACCCTATTTGTATTTTTATATGTAATAAATAGTAGTATCAAATTGTATAGTTTAGTTATGTTTAGTTTATATAATTTAAGATATTTTAATTTCAACAAACATACAGATTGTACTATCAGATTTTATGATTAGATATAGGCGAGCGCGTCACAGCGACCAGTAGGTCTACCATGAAACGTAATTCCGAAGTTTCGGACCGAAATTTCGTGCGATTCGTACCATGAAACACATTAATTCCGAAATCGGTCCCGAAGATCGCATGTGACATTTCGTTCGTTGAAAACCGTACCATGAAGTGGTCCGAACAAACGAAGTAACGGACCTTTGACAGCACTTCTTTCGGGATTTTAACCTCAAATTGCACGAAAGCTAAAGACGTAACTTTTTACTTTCGTAAGTATTATTTTTAAAGTTATAAGTGCTATAATGGACATACAAGTGATTTAATTGGTATTGTTTTATATGCTTAATGTGTTCAAAGTCAAACTATTTGGTGTTTCTTGTAAAATTATACTTTTTCTAATGCATAATTATATGATTTAGGTAGTATCACTTTGTTTGATATTTTAGTGGCGACAATGGCAAGATTAGCATTGGTTTTTGAGGCCGAGGCAGATCTTCGAGCAGCGGCAGCCGCCTTTTTGGCTAAATATTTTTATCAGCCCAAACCTAAAATGTACAGACAAATATTAATAATTTTTATTAGTACGTACTTAAAAGACGAATAAAATGCAATAAATATTTGCGTACCTTTTGCCACTGCTTTACATTTTTTACGTATCCGCCTAGTGCATTCAGCTCATCGGTAAGACGAGCCCACAATTTCCTAGAACGGCTGCGTCCTTCAGCGTTCCTTAAATGACCCCGAGCTAACTCCCGGTGCTCTTCGAGGAACGTCAAAAGGACATCCACGGAAGAAGTGGGACAGTTGCTCATGTAAATTTTTAAATATACTTCGTAGGTTGTATTTTTAGGTATTGATTTATTCAAGATAAAGATATAGAAATTACTTCCTATTAAAAAGGGTCTTCCTATGATAAACACAAATTTCGCAATGAATAATCGTATATTATTACACTACCACCAACGATAATATTAATAAGCTTTGTGAACAACAATAAATTGTTTAAAAATCTCGCGCCACATTTACGTTACATTGACAGATTGTGACAGTTTTATACGACTTATTTCAATGGTTCATATTTTATCATAGTTCTAATACCAAAGAATGTATATTTAAATGTGACCGGTTTATACTACTTCATTTTTAACAGAGTTTCATTGCATGCGAGAACAGACTTTTCATGATTCATTCAATCACGAACATAGTTTATGGTTCCCGAACGAAAGGTATATATCCGATACAACTTCATGGTAGCTTTTACTTCTTATTTCGTTCGTCTTTCGTTTCGCTCCGAAATTTCGGATAGACATTTTCATGGTAAGCCCACAGTTCTTTTGTTCCGGGCGTCTGCGGGGCGCGCGGGCAGTCGCGGGACGGGGGTCTCGGGCTGCGCGCGCGCACCGCCGTAGCCGCCGAACAGTCGAGAAACCTCTGCGACACGGAGCGCCCATCTCTCTTCTCTGTGCCTATGCTTTGTCTACATCGCGAGTAACATTATACCTAAATCTGTGTCGTTCACGTTCGCCTTCATCTCACGCCTTGCTAATTGCTTAGCTTCTTGATCCTATCTCCTTCTATGACTTACTTGTGCTAATAAACCGAATACAGTGAGTGCGAAGTAGTACGCCTTATTTCTGCATCTCCCTGCTTACCTAACACGGCATCATTCAAGCAACCACACCTACAACAAAACAATGACCTGAAACTGCGCGGCGGTAATTAAACTCAAGACTTTTTAATTGTATTTTGATTTGATTGTGATTTCACTCCTTTTGTTTTATTTGATACATAAATGTCAGTTTTTGTTGTCAAACTACCAAATGAGATTCCATAAAGTGACGTCCAGATTTCTATGCCCATCAAAGCGTTATTGAGGTTTACTGTATAGAAATTCTCAATAGCAGCCCAGAGTATGAATTTGAAATTGTACCTGATTAAGGCAATATTACATTGATCAAAAACGACATGGGTGAAATAGTGGTTGTACAATAGCACATAGAATACAGTACACACCATATCATATAGAATTGCACTAGCAAAATATTTCATGAAACAGCGAAATCCTTTTGTTCCATGTTCGCATTGAATTACATTAGTAGTGAGAATATTGATAGTTCGAATATTTGATAGCCTTCAGATTTACCTGGAATATTTATTATTTTTGATTTGCTAATACACATGATACGGAAATAATGCTAGAAACTGATGCATGAGTAAAACAATCATAATTTATTTAAATTACTAAATGGCTTGGTAAAAACAATTGTTTGGGAAGCCATAAAAATTCTCGATGGTGTATGCAGTTCGATAACAGGCACAAAGTTAGCGTGATGGATTTAATTCTTCCCATTCTGAGAAGAACAAGTTGTTCTACCCTCCTTAGTCAGTGTAGACGAAGAAACAACTTTTTGAGAAGATTATGGTGTAGAATGAGGTTTCACCATTTATGGCGAACGGAGGCTCAACGAGTTAGAAGAACGATTTTTTAACTCTATCGAATGACTACCTCCTCTTCTTAGCGAGTGGATGGCAATAGTCCCTGCCCAGAACAGAGCAACAAGGACTGCGCTATCAGTGGCAACCATTAATTTTTCCGGCGTGCCCGGCGTCCCCCCACAGGACACGCCGGGCACGATATTAAGTGCATCATTGTTTGCGGGACCGTATCGCAATCAAACAATAAGTGAGAGTCATCGACAAATCCAGGTTTTCTTTGGCCAGCCTGAGTCCGAAGTTAGATAGATAGATAGATAGATAGATAGAGTATTCTTTATTGTACACCAAAGGAAAAAGTACAAAGCGAAAATACATTTTACACATAGGGTACAAATGGCGGTCTTATCGCTAAAAGCAATTTCTTCCAGACAACCAGTGCATGGAAAGAATCATGGAAGAAAATATAGAGGGTAATGGTCGGTGTACGAATATTAACTCATAAATAAACATTTATTTGAACAAATATCTCAATATAAGAAATATACATTTACCTACTCATACATTATATATATACATATATAAATCTAAATATATTATATACACAGAATAGAAGATAACAACTACAGGGCCAGGTAATGATCTTTTACCATTTGTTTAAAGCAGACCAACGACTGAGCACGTCGCACAGTCTCAGGTAGTGCATTCCATAATCGAGTAGCCTGTACGGTAAATGAATGGTCGTAAAATGTTGTGGAGTGCATAGGCATCTTTAGTTTTAAGTTTTCCGATGATCTCAAGGATCTCGAGTGTGTATCACGGATGAACTCAAAGCGTTCTTTAAGATAAGGTGGCGCTGAAGGATTAAACAGAATACTGTAAAGCAGTGAAAGAATATGAGTATTCCGACGAAGGCGAATTGGTAACCACTTGAGTTTAGCGCGGAATTCTGACACGTGATCATATTTGCGTAAACCAAATATAAATCTTATACAAAAGTTTTGAAGTCGCTCAAGTTTATCTAATTGTTCCTCGGTTAGATCGAGATAGCTGGCATCGGCATAGTCAAGTATGGGAAGAAGAAGAGATTTTGCAAGCGCAGTTTTAGTGGCAGTCGGGAGAAAATTGCGCAGGCGTCTCAAGGATCCTGCTGACGCATACATTCTGCGACTGGTTTCTTGCAGTCGTTAGGGATTTCCAAGTCAAGCATGGCCATTCATCTCCAGGAGGGAGATTTTTTGTACAATGAATGACTACTAAAAAATATTTTCCACAATACATATATTGTAGATTAATAGTAATATAGAAAAACTAGTAGCTGAACTAAATTAACACGTCACTATTATGTTTGTTTATAACTTAGGGCTACCTAGTATTCGCTTTCACATTGTTGCTACCGTTGCAGTTTAATAATCCTCTTGACCGATTTCGGTCACGGCGGCCAATCTCACCGGAGATTAGCCAACTACGCAGGAGATATTATAGAGCACAAGTGTGTGCACAAACACAGGTGCTCTCTCTATTCCTTCACTCTCATAGTCCGATGGGACGGCAATCCGACACGACAGGAGGGAGATCAGGCGCAGGATCAACGGCTTTACGTGCTTTCCGAGGCGGTTACGGTTTGTATTCACATACACAAAGACCCAGACCCGAAACAACTATCTGTAGATCATACAAATATTTGTTCCGTGCGGGAATCGAACCCGCGACACGTAGCTCAGCAGTCGATCTCTCAACCTCTGCGCCAACCGTGCCGTCACCGTACACACCGTGTTGCAGTTTACTTATAATTGCTTTAATATGATACGGTCAGACGAGGCCGACTCTCCCACCTCCACCTGCTCCGACGCCGCGGGGTACCCACCCCGCGGCGGGAAGCGAACTCGATATCCAAAATACCTTGCTTTGTTCAGCCACTAGTGGTTATGGATGTATGTAAGTAAGTATTACCAGGAAGAATGCCAGTGTTAGATTTCTATGTGAAGAAAAAAATAATATGTTCTTTATTCCTTTTTTTATACATAACATAGCACGCCTGTGTTCCCAGAAGGGTTAGGCAGGAGTGTACTATTTATTATACATCCACATTCCGCGGATGCCGCTAATGAGTAACATCTTGAGTCTATTTACAATTTTACGTATGTTGTTATCACCCTAGTGATTTAGGTTGCAAGAAATGAGCCTCCACGAGTGTCGAAACTTCAGTTCGTCTATGCAGCCTGGGCAGTCAGCTTCGATACGATTAGTGCTGACTGACTAATCTTACTCCCACGATAGAAGAAGAAAAAGGATATTACCCTAGTTAGCGTAAAGTAAAATATCATCTACGAAAGCTTTTAAAATGTTATAAACACCATCCGATTTTATTATCTGATTATTAACATAACATAACATAGTATCACGCCTGTATGCGCCTCGAAGGTTAGACAGAAGTGTAGGTACTATTGTACGCCGACTTTTCGCCGATATAGGGGGCGAGCCAATTGCTATTTACCCTTTAAAAAAACCAATACACTGTCGGGAATCGAACTCAAGACCTCACGCTCAGCAGTCGCGCTAGCGACGGGTAGTTTTAGTGAATTGCGATTGAGACCTGGGCTGTAGTCTCTTCAACGGTACCAGATTGACTATCGGTACATCGAAGTACCTACTGAAGTGTTTGTATAAAAACTCCATTATTTCAGTCCGACTACAGGATCAGAGCTCGAAACCTATACTTCTGCAGCGAGGTGTGAAACAGAAACACTATCTCTCCAAAACTCTTCACCGCTGCATTGGAGGATGTCTTCAAGGCCCTGGACTAGAAAGAGGTCGGCATCAACATTAATGGCGAGAATATCGATTTGCCGACGACATAGTAGTGATGGCTGAGATCAGGCAGGACCTCAGAACAATGCTCGATGACCTCAGTAGAGCTTCCGGAAGAGTGGGTCTTAAAATGAATATGGAAAAGACAAAGATCATGTCAAATGTCCATGTAACACCCACTCCCGTGAAGATCGGAGACTCTACAGTCGAAGTTGCCGACGATTATGTTTACCTAGGATAAACCATCCAGTTAAGTAAGTCCAACTTCAAGAAAGAGGTCAATCATCGAATCAGACTCCGCTGGGCAGCGTTCGGGAAGCTACGCAATATCTTCTCATCCCAAATACCGCAGTGTCTCGTAACGAAAATCTTTGACCATCTTTGCGTGTTGCAGTGATTACATACGATACTGAAACGTGGCTGCTCACAATGGGCCTCATAAGAAAGCTCAAAGCCACACAAAGGGCAACGGAGAGGGCTATGCTCGGAGTTTCCCTGCGTAATCGAATCAGAAATGAGGAGACTCGCAGGAAAACCAAGGTAACCGACACAGCCCGAAAACTTGAACGGGATGGTCGATGGGGCCATAAGATTCTGGAATGGTGACCGCGTTCCGGAAGGCGCAAGTGGGAAAGTGGACAGATGACCTGGTCGCGGGAACCCGCTGTATGCGGCAGCACAGGACCGGTAGATGTGACGATGCTTGGGGAGGCCTATGTCCAGCAGTGGACGTCTTTCGGCTGAGACGATATAGGTGTATCTAAAACTCTTACGTTAATTGATATACTATAGTGTATCTCAGATATATATATTTTGTTATATACTACTCTCTAATTTGAGCTTAGATGACAATCTAAGGAGTATCGGTATATGTAATATGATTTGTAGTTTAAAATTATATAGTTGAATGTGCTGACTGGTTGTTTTAAATCAGCGAGTTGCCTAGCGCTCGGAACCCTGTTAATTCGTCCCGTACCCTCGCACTACAGACACGCGCATTTATAGTCGTATAAATAATATATGTATATCTGTGATGGGGTTTTTGAGTTAATAAAGGACTTAATCTATTCGAAGTTTTTATCCTCTCTGTACTTACACACATATTGAACACGGTAAGAAGACAAACACTAAAAGTACAAAAAGAATGTGATTTAGTCTATTAATAGTAGTAAAAATAGTTGATAATGTCTTTGTTTGCAATATACTTACATAAAAAAGGGGTTTAACCTTTTTTTTAATTGCACTTCTTATCTTTAAACAATAAATGTTCCATAATGACGGTACTGTAAACTTTAAATTCTCTGGAATAGAGTTCAAATTTGTAAAGCGTCTGGCTACCGGGGCGATATTCCGATCACTAGTACAAATCGTCCGTGCATTGGTACAATTGGGTCTTTTTTCGTATTATATGTATATATTAATTCCTATTAAAACTTAAATTAATTAAATATAACTTATTTACGACTTAGCTTGAATATAAGCCCTATCTAGACATATACATATATGTATTTGTTATTTGTACATCTACTAGTTTCCGGGTGGTATCGTGTTAAAGTCAAAGTTTAAAATTGTCTGAATATTGGGACGTTTACCTTAATTATGAATTTGATAGGTGTTTTGTTGATTTTCTCCTTGGTCTAGTGATCGCAAGCGTGGCTGCTGAGCATGAGGTCCGGGGTTTGCTCCCCGGTTCGGACACATTGTCATTGAGATTATTAGGTATAACATTCTCAGTAACAGCCCAGAGTTCGGTAGATGGCAATAGAGTCGCCAGTATAACGTGGGACTTCTAATGGCATCAGCGTAATCTCAGTGAACTATTGTTCACTATTGTAACAATTGTACTATTGTATACACATCTCTGCCTAACACTTTGGGAAATAATTACAGTTGTACTGAAACATTACATTTGCATGGTAATTTTTTTTCCCCCTATATATTTGATCCCTCCCCACATCATCCAATACATATATAACGGCAAGATATGTATTTAGAATAAAAATATTTATAAATTCAAATAGGTACTCGTAGTACCTACCTACAGTGTCCGTTAGATACACTGGAACACTAGTGTCCAAATGACACGAAATACATAGAACGCAAATAGAACAACGTCGTAGTCATATTAGTTGCAACTGTCAAAGTGTTCATATTTTCGTACCAGTTGGAAAAATAAACCTAGACTCGCCAAAAAATGGACTAAAAAGTAAAAAACAAATTGTATTCGTTAATCTGTATATACAAAGCGAAAGGTTAATCGTTTACTCGCTGACTAAACAGATAAATACAATTGGAACCGTTCTGTCTGACCGGAACACTTTTTAATCTAAGAGGTCCCCCGACTGCAATGACAGTTTTATTTATCTGTTTATTCAGGTTATAGTTTTATATTTTTATTTTATACATTTTAGTGACAAGTTTTTGTTTACCGCTATTAGGTATTAGATGGCGTTGTGGTAATCTTAACCAATTTTTTATTTTATTTTTACAAGCTTATGTTACTCGTGTGATGATGAAATAATTTTAATTCTCAATTATCTACGAAACCATTCACTCATTTAGACATTCGAGTCTTACTAAAGTCTGATTAAATAGTTTGCAGTGGAAAATGAAATGTTTGTTTTGCATTTACTTATGTAAAATGTATGACAATAAATTACATATTATTGTAATGTGCTCATCAAGGCCTTCAATTCGCAATCCCTATTTTAATAATTGAAGTTTTTTTTCACATTCTAAAATGTTGATGACAAAAATTGATTTTTTCAAAAAAAAAAAAAAATACTTTGTCACTTGGGATGATGTAAGGATTCTAACGATACCTATACATCTAAATCTGTTCAAGCATTTAAAAGTTATGGTGGAATAAAGACTCACATACAAATAGGAAAAAAACTCCTTTTTTTGGGTAGTCGGGTTAACCCTTAATAACCTAGAGTTTCTATTTTGATACCAATCTTTTAAACCGAATGTTCACATTACTATTAGTTTTTTTTTTATAGGTTGGCTGTACGTATTTTACTGTTGTATAATATTCTTTCCAACGAAATTAAAAAAAATAATCAAATGTCATTATTGTTTTATTTTATCTATGACATATTACTTGCGCGGCAAAGTGAACAAGTAAACACATTTTACTAAAAGTTTTGTTGAATACAAATTTGATATATTTTCTTTTTCTGAAGAATATAAATACTTTTGAGGTAAGTGAATATATTATTTTCGCTATGATATAATTATTTTTTGCGAGTGCATGTTTTACTTGAAGAAACTAGTGCTATTTTTGTGAGTATCAATTTTGATACTTCAGGCATTCCGCCCTACATAAAACCTACCTACTAATTCTTTAGCTATAAAAAGTTTTTGAACTTCCGATTCATTATTTTTCTGCATAGCTTGGTGTTGGGATTACTTTTATTTTTATTTTATTATAGAAATTTATCAAAAATGCGACCAGAAGAGATTGAGAGCATATTGAAGCGGTTAGAAAATGGTGAAATTTCGGAAGACGATTCCACCGACAATGAAGATGACATAGACTATTATTCGAGCCAAAGAGATCGTCTGATGGAGCTAGAAGATGAAGAGGATGTAGGTAATTTTCCCACTGACCCAAACTTGGATGCAGATCCACCTGCAGAAAACGTAGATACCGACATGCAACATAATTTAGAGACTGTTGAACGAAGCCCAACTCCTACAACCAGCAGCCAGAACAACCTGCAAACTGCACCTTTCAACTCTAGAAACTTAGTGTGGAGAGTAAAGAATATGGACATAGTCCAAAATGCTTTCCAGTTTGCTGGAAACACTGAGTATTCACAAGAAATTATGAACTTAGACACTCCTTTTCAGTTTTTTTCTTATTTTTTCGGTGAAGAAATTTTGAGATTTCTAGTGGACGAGTCAAATAAATATGCCTTCCAAAAGAATCCCAACTTTACAGAACCTGTAACTGTCTTAGAATTACGTAAATTTATTGGAATTCTTATTTTTACTAGTGTATATCATTATCCTAGTGTCAGGTCATACTGGTCAAACATTACAAAGTTTGAACCCATAGCACAAACAATGAATCGCAACAGATTTGATAAAATTCGACAAATTTTTCACATGAATGACGACTCTAAACATTTGCCCATTGATCATCCCCAGCACGACCGACTGCATAAAGTAAGACCAGTGATAGACTATTTGAACAAGAAATTTATTACTGTACCATTTGAGCATCGTCTATCACTGGACGAGCAAATGTGTTCAACTAAAATTAAACATTTTATGAAACAATACTTACCCAACAAGCCCCATAAGTGGGGATTCAAATTATACGTTTTATGCTCTCTGTCTGGGTATGCCTACAGTTTTGAGATTTACTCAGGAGCTAAGGACATAGACCGTTTACCTGGCGAACCAGACCTCGGAGCTGTATCGAATACAGTTATTCGATTGTTACGACCAGTACCAAGGCACGTCAATCATATAACTTATTTTGACAATTTTTATACGAATATTCCTCTGCTACATTACTTGACCAACGAAGGTATTTATTGTCTTGGAACAGTACAGAGAAACAGGCTTGGAAAGTCGTGCAAGTTGCCGGAGAAACGGGAAATTATGAAGTCTAACGTACCCAGAGGAACATATCACGAAAATGTGGCCTCTCACGAAGGCCACGAATTTTCGGCCACAAGTTGGAAAGACAACAAACAAGTACTATTACTTTCCACGTATGTTGGCGCTGAACCAGCGGATACTATAACCCGCTACGAAAAAAAACTAAAGGCCAATGTTCAAGTATCATGTCCTCGGGTCATAAAAGAATATAATGCACACATGGGCGGCGTTGATTTGATGGATAGCTTCATTGGTCGATATCGCATCCGCATAAAGTCGAGAAAGTGGACAATGAGGCTCTTCTACCACTTGTTAGACATGACTGTCATCAATGCTTGGGTACTATACAAAAAGGTAAACACAATGAAAGGAAAACTTCAGAAGAATATTATGAAGTTAGCAGATTTTAGAACTGAGCTTGCCAATACTTTATGTAGATATCAAAGTCACTCGATAAATAAAAGGGGAAGACCCAGTACCAACAGTCGACAAGACACTACAGTACCTTCTAAAAGACCCCGGACAGGTGTACAAGTACTACCCTCTACTGACGTGCGTTGCGATTGTATTGGTCATGAAAAAATATTTATGGATTCTAGAAATAAGTGTAAATTTAATAATTGTAGGAAACTTACCTCCTGGTTCTGTAAAAAGTGTAAAGTGTCGTTATGCGATAATAAAAACAATCAATGTTTCGCATTATTTCATGCATAGGTATATCTGATTTCTTTATGGCGTTAATGCCTGAAGTATCAAAATTGATACCTGTTTTTTTTTTCTAAATAAATATGTAAAATAAATATTGTGATTTTTTTAGCTATTTTTCCCTTCATCTAGACCCTCAAGCAAACACAGTAATATTAAAAATAAATCACTTTCGTAAATCAGGCTACTAAGGGTTAAAATAAACGATCGTCGCGTCGGCGGCGTCGCGGTTGCTAGCGTACATTATTGATTGAAGTTGCTAGCACTATGTGGCCAATATGTAATAAGAACTTATAACGTAGTTATATATTCAACACTTCCTCTAAGTAGAAAAATATTCTAGACTAGCTGTGCCCGCGACTTCGTTTGCGTGGATGTGATGTGAAACCAAATGCACTTAACCCAATTTTATTCTAAAATAAAATAATTTTTCTAAAATAAAAAGTAGCCTAAGTTACTCCTTATTACATCAGCTACTTGCCAATAAAAGACCCGTCAAAATCGGTCCAGCCATTTCAGAGATTAGCCTATACAAACAGACAGACAGACAGACAAAAATTGAAAAAAATGTTATTTTGGTGTATGTACCGTATATATATATTCATATGCATGTAGTAAAAAACGGTTATTTCAATATTACAAACAGACACTCCAATTTTATTTATATGTATAGATTATTTTCGCGAAATATATTGTAGGTACACATTATGTACTTCCCTACGTTGAAATTATTCCCGTGCCGCAGCTATTAAAACATTTGTTTAAAAATAATTAAAAAAAAAATAGTTCGCAAACAATAAATATTGTAATATAATTTCACGTCTACCCGGGCTGACAATAAAGTTTAGCAGAGTTACTATAAACGAAATTATGAGCGAGCTAAAGAGCTAGATTTAATTAAGAAAGTAACCTCACCACACTGTTATCCTAATTAACATCTTTATACTATCATTTTTTCAAATTCAAATTCGATTTAACAGTTTATAATTTAGTATTTTCTTCCTTAGCAGTGATAATAATTATATTTAACGTCTGGCAACACCAACTCACAGTCGGTCGTTCGAGTCGCGCTCTCTGTGTGAGACACAGACATATATTTTGAAAACAAATTGTGTTTAATTTATGTATTTATTCGTTTTACGTCGGTTATAACGGTTCCCGACAACTTCCCTAATTGTGTTTGTTGTACACAGGTTTGACACTCAAATTATTTAATCGGGTCACAGTGATGTGTGTAATTCATTTCTCAGTGAGTCATTTTAGTTTTTGTTTGTGTTGCGTGAGTATAAAGTACTATAACAATGTTATCTCTTTCTTCTAAATAGTTATACAGTGATAGTGGTTTGGTGTTAAATCAAAGTGATGGATTCCCCGCCGGTACCGAAGCCCAGGAGTGCGTATTTGCCTCAAAACGAGACTGTTACACGTCCTGTGCCAGTTCCACGCACAAAGCTTCCGCAGCCGACTGACCGAGTGACAGCTTCGGACATATTCAAGTCTTTAAGTACAGTTTCAAAGCAAATATCAGAGGATGTAGCGATAAAAGTGAGTAACTCTGCCAAAAGTGCCAATGAGAAATTAGAAAAGTCTATCCAGGATGGCTCAAAGTTTGCTAAAGATACATTGGAAAAAACCTTGACGACGTCAAGAGCAGTAAGGAACTCTGTTACAAAGTCTGTTATAGAAGGAACTAGGACTGCTGGTCTCAGATTGCGAAGGACAAAGAAACCAGACAGTCTTGATGAAATTGATGGTCAACGATGTGTTTCTATGCCAGCTGTTGATGTGAGCTTGTTTGACAATATACAGTTTAATTCACCACTTCTAGAACAAAAGAGGTTCCATAATGAGATGGTTAATGCACAGACAAGTTTAGAACATCCCAATTTAAGTCTCAACATTACAAATTTTGATGATTTGTCACTATTTTCCAGTAATTCAGACAATACAGATTCCGTAAGCAGTTTTTCATGTGATATTAGTAGAGAATTAGAACAAAATGCTTCCAGTTTGACTTTAGAAACAGAGCAGATGACATATGACATACCAAAACCATCTAGAACAAACAGCATAGTTAGTTCTATGAGTTCCATATCAGCTGGGTCATGTCCTGATGTCCCAGAGAGGAGAAAGAAGAGAGAAAGTATAGTATCTATGGAGATTAAGAGAAAAAATTCCATGTATGAAAACTGGACACTTCCATTTCAATCTTCAGCAAGTTCAATTCCTACGAAAGAAGTAGAACCGCAGCGGCCCAGTAAAAGTACAATTTATGAGTTTGACCCCTTACAATCTAGTACATCTTCAGAAAAGTATGATGGAGTGAGCAATGAGTTGTTATTGCTGGAATCCTTCTTGATTGGTGACACTTATGGCACAATTGTGGCCTCAGACAATACTGATGATAGCTTTGAATTTTATGAGAGTGAATATTTCAATCCCCCGACCCCACCCGAACGGACAGACAGTCTCATCAATGAGGCAAAACTAAAAAAAATTGTAGACAAGGATAGAAACTCTAACTGGTTTGTGACAACTGATACAGATACAAAACCAGTGACAGAAGATGATAATAATAAATCCACACACTCAGTCATGCAAAAGTTTTCTCATATGCTTAAATTTGAAAAACTTAATAAGTCTTCAAAACCATTACTGCAGAAAATCGAATGTGTAGAACGACCCCCAGTAAATTCATTACCAGTACCATACTACAGTGGTTTGCTTACAAGGATTGTGTCAGGAGTTGTTGAGGATTTGTTTAAAAACTCACAAGCCCGATATTGTGTGTTATCAGACCAAAAACTGATGTGTTACTCGGACCCTACAAACTCCATATTGAAAGAAGCTTATACACTGGATAATATTTATTCAGTACAGATTGTCTTGCCTCTATCTTCAAGGTAAGCTGTTTTGATTATTATACTTTTGAATTAAGCATTTAAAAGAAAATATAGTTGTTAGTATTGTACTAACCAGATATACATCCATTCGCTAATAAGTTGAATTTATTTTAAAACATTGTTCATCATTGACATTTCAAAAACTAGTCCTTTTCAGAATAATAAGTAAAATAAATTTATTTTGCTAATCAATTTAAGTTATTAACTGAGTTTCCTGTCTGATTGCCTGAACAATATCATCCTGTTGTTCATTTAGTGTGTTTAAATAAAAAGTCTGACTGTATTTGTTGGTATTATGATTAATGATATCTTTATGGTACTGGTTATCAGAAAGATGGTTATTTACAACAGATAATCCTACTCCTTTAATTTATAGAAAAAAAAAAAACTGCTATATGTAGGCAAAATTAATTACCTTTTAATCTTTGTTTTTAAGGTCAATAAGTGATCCTCTCCCTGTAATATAATCTTTTTGGTATAAATTTATTAATGTCCCATAATCTAAAGGAAAATATATTTCGTTCTTACTTACTATAAAATTTTAGGTACATACATTTTATTTGTTTTATTATTTATCTCTTTATTCATAATTTTTACATAGCTTTTTAAATTTATAAATATAATTAATAAAAATAGTCAATCAGGCATCGGGAATGGGTTATTATTTATTTTTAGATCATGATCCATTATGGTATGCATATAATATATATTATTTAATTCTTCAATTTTTAATATCTGTATTTATTTGGTCACAGTACGACAAGCAACTCTTACTGCTTCGAGGTGACGGTTTCCTCTGGAGGCACGAGGAATTCGCCTCGAAAGATACTTTTTAGTTGCGCAAGTGCATCTGAACGTCGCAATTGGGCGCAGAAGATCGCTGAACATTTGACCTGTGGTTTTACAACCAAATATACGGCAGAGTTCACTAGATGTGGCTGGTGCTACTTAAAGGTAGGTTCAATTATATTTTGTTCTATATGCGCATTTATATTTTACTTTATCTGGCTAATGATTACTTTCCTCCTGAACATGTAGAATTATGAGAATAGGAATGAACAATTTACTCTATAATAATTATATTTGAAACGTTTTTATTCATTTGTATTAAGCTATGCGTAAGCCTGAGCATAATTACATAACTAGCAAATGTCAACCTGTTTTAATCATACATTAACATATTTACTGAATAAAGCATTTTTTAAAGTTGACTCGACAATTTACTTACTAATCTGTGTGTCAAGGTTCAAGAAGCTGTTGAGTCAGGAGGAGGTACTTGTATTATTAGAACCATTATGATATCATTAATACTACGTATAGAGTTACACTTAACTACACCGAGTCATACAGTTCTTCCATATATAGCAAGAAAACATGAGACTGTCTGTTGGTATGACATTAATGGCATTTTGTATGGAATTAATAAGACGTATTTCGTCAAAATTATTTATCTACATAACATCCGCTTTTTTATCGGTGTGATGCGTTTCTGGTTTAAAGTTAACCTTGTTCCCTCTGCATTATATTTCGGAACGATATTTTATTATATTTTATATCGGCTGAACGGATTCATTAGCCGAACGTCACATAATCGAGTTAAATTATGAACTGTCTGGACCACAGTCAGGAACCAATACTGTGATATGCAGTTATGGCCTTGTATAGACAACACATTGTTCCTATATGAGTCACGCAAGACATTTTAATGATAAATTATAATAATATCGGTCGACTGATAGGTGCATATGATTTATGCGCTCCACTGCACAGCGAATTCGCGACAATAGGCTAACAGTTAAAGTGATGACCTAGTTCAACAGACTATTGTAGTGTAGTGTAGGGTTAACAAGAACATTATGAAGTATGTACCCATTCTAGCAGAGTAACTGGTATTGGTATTATTTTAATCCGTCAAGTGACGCCAAGTGGATAAAGAAAATCTATTATGTGTGGGCGACCATTCGCAGGTTATTGAATTAATGAGTAATGATTGTGGCTTTATTATGCACTTTTGAATCGGACCGTATTTATTTGCCAAGTAGTGTATAGTCACGTTGAGTATTAGCTTACGATGGATGTTACTATTGAGTGCTTACTATGTGATAGTTTAGTTACTGCGTACCGCTTGTATGTTGTTTTTTTTTTTACTTAGGTTAAAGTTCTTTTTGTAAATTCGCTTCTGTTTTGAATGTTGGAAATCTAGGTTGTGTTCAGAAAGTCATATAGTATATAGTCATAGTGTAATAATAACTGAAAACATTTCTGTGTAGCAGTAATTAATATGATGATAAACAAGCTTGACCATTTTATGGCATCGTAACATTCCTTTCAACGAAATAAAATGTTAGATTGGTTCATAGTTCTATACGTCTCAGGATTTGAGAAAATTGCGTATTACTTGGTGACTTTTGGATCACATAATATTGTGTGGCTAAGGAAGGTGTTGTTCTAGGGCTACGATTTGGTTAGGGCGAAGCTTTGTTATAACATATACCCTCTGACCTTTGAGTTGGGAACGAAGATCTGAGTAATTAATAACAATAGGCTAGTTGTCTGCATCAAAACTAAATTCTGAAATCTTGTTTGGTAAATCGTTTTCCTTCTAAAAACTCAGTAGAACTTAATCTCTTGCTTATCTTTGGCGTTTTCAATTTTTTATTTATCAAAATCGCACTATAAGTCCATCAACGGCAATGAAAAACTATGACGTCACGCCTTGCTATTCCAAACATTTTTAGAACAAAATGTCGTTTTTAACAGTTCATAAAAAGGAACTCAGATGACTAGTAGTCAACTAACGTATTGTATATTCCTTATGTATACGAAATATTTCAAATGTCATCGATGTGTCAAGTCAGGTGGTAACGACAAATAGTTTACATTTGAAACAAGTAGTGTCATATTGTCGTGTCCGAGTTAGAGAACAAAGCACTAATTTATGGGATAACGTGTAAGATCCATTAATGTGCGGAATAGATTATTTTAACATCAATTTAAACTTTAACCCTGCAACAAATTAACACTTAATATATCGGTGGGATACTTTTAACGACATTTTGCTTCTAAAATCAAATCCTTTACCCAGATTTTATCCGGCGGACGAAATCTGGGTAAAACAATATATTATTAATAAAAAATGGTCACAGAATTGTTACAACATAGGGCAGATTTCGAGTCCACCATAAAGAAGGATGTCACCATTGTTGAAAACCGTTGCAATTTATATTTTTTAAAATTGGGCATCAATATATTTTCAGTATAACGTATAAAAAAAAATTTAACGATAGGCCTCAGTGTATTTTTCTGTTCATAGGCATGCTTTATACTATACACAGGTATGCAAACCTAGCATATCAACTGTTGATTTGAACCGATTTTGTTTTTATAGAAGTTGCATAGACTCAAGGCTCATGGACACTGAGTCGAAGTGACGCGACTTTTTATTCTAAAATGGTACTGAACTTTATGTCCACTAAGCAATATACAAATTTGTGTGGAGCAAAAAAAAGACGTGTGAATGCGCTAGTTTCATCTACTAGCTCGCTCATAGACACGGAAAAACATGCGAGACGATGCATCCTGAGGCATCAGATCGATAGTCGATAGAACAGTCGACAGTCTGGTCGAAAATCGATAGTAATAATAGCTGAGTGAGCCATAGTGATAATATTGGTGCTGGTACCTCGAGCTGATGTCCGCAAATCTACGTTGAAGCGTGTATTTTACGTAGGAGTGTATGAATAAGTGCTAATTTATTCGATCTACCCCAGTTCCTTAAGAAATGCCAGAAGACAAAGCGTTGCCGGCAATTTCTCTGAGGGTACCTCGCCCTGTATGTGGCAACCTCAGGGCAGTTCAGTAGCACGTGGGCTGCCGTTTCTTCCTCCTCCATGTATGCTCTACACAGAGGACTGTCTGTGATTCCTATAGCGAAAAGATATTTATTAATAAAGGAACCATGTCCAATGAACGCCGCTATGACTGTTCTAAGTTGCTGCTATATCAGTCGCAGCAGTTGGCTGGTTAAGCGGCTATTAATGGCTGGGAGAACTTCCTTTGTTTGTCACCAATGTTTGACCAGGGTGTTTTGTGTTGGTCCTTAGGGCGGTGTCTTACCAGATAATGATCATATCCTGAGATATTAGGCACGTTCCGTGCACTCAATAAGAATATTAAAACGTGTAACGTGCCGTGTAAAATATTGTAAGTACGTGCTATTATGCTTATTTCATAATTTATGGTCTTATCTTCAATGATAATAAACGTGATAAGTATGGAGTTCATTTTGAATCAATGAGGCGATGGAAATGCCGTTGTAGCATTTGAGGTGACGTGACGTGAGCGCAATGAGCGTGGCCGCAGTTCTGTTGTTGTATGATTTTACGTAGCAAGCGTACTTAAGAAATTATATATTTTAGTATGCCTTAAATCTTTATTCATACACATATTATATTCATTATACGAAGTATGCACGTATGTATGTAGTTATAAGTATTTTCAGGATTACAGCTATTAGTCTCAAGTGTTTTGCTCAGAATTTTGGCAGTCCATTATTAGGTTACATTTATATCTCGTCTAATTTTGAAATTAATTTTCGTAAACGCTTCGTGCGAATGGTGCTGGCCAGAAATTCAAGTAATGTTGCTGCTAAAGGAAAAGTTCGGCAGTGTGTGATGTGAACTGTTGCCGAATAGTTCTGGCGCTTTACTATAGAACTATCCTCTGGGCTGCTACAGCTCTATTGACCCATCGATATTAAAAAAATAATTAAAGAAATGAATTAAAGTGACTACATAGTAGAGTCACAGTCTATAAACAATACAGTCGGCCAACGGAGATGTCTAGATAGAGCAATCGTGCGGGGCGTGATATTATAAATATTTTATTTTAATTTGTTATTAATATGGTGCATACGACTTGTGGTGTGAGTGAGAGCAAATCATCATCTCGCATAAATAAAGAACTGAGATTTCATCAATTTTCGCACACGAAAGAAATGTAAACATTATTAATTTTATTTTATTGCATTTCATTTCATTGTATATATCGTGGCGTGCATGTGCGAAGGTGCTGTCACACGAAATTGAACTTTTAAAGACATCCATTTTCAAATCCAACATGGCAGACATGCATGTTTTGAGACATGCAAGTTTACATCAAATTAGTTTGCGAAATTCATTACGACACTTTTTATCGATAACAATTTTTATAACAATTTAAAATTATTGTTCTTTAATATCAGAAACTTTATAATTTATTAAAGTATGAATGATTGTTAATTCACGCGCGCGCACTACTAGCTGTGTATACAGTATAATTATTAAGTAAATATTATTACGTCACATTTTATAAAATGTAATTATGTTTATGATTAGGTATATATATATATATTTTTTTTTTTTCAATTTGTGACAACCCTTCTTTAGTTGCGTAAAGGCCTACACAGGCGGCGGTATCGCTTGACATCAAAGGCGTTGGCCTAGTGTAGGAAAAATACTCATACTGTGGTGCAGTAGACGTTAAATGTTTTACGAGGAACTAGGAACGACTCTGATTATAATTCAATTAGTTTGGTATATCAGCTGCATAACACAATATTATGCTGCACGAAAGTTTGATGTCCTTATTTTCACATTTCATCATCTGCCTATGCCCTGCCGTTTCCCAACTACGTTGTGGTTGGCTTTCAGTCTAACCGGTTACGGCTGAATATCAGTATTTTACTGGTACTACTACTTTTACATGCCAGTATTTTACTGGCACCCGATATTGAGAGACACTGATATTCTAAGATTACATTGGTTGTCAGATTTTTGGGGCTGCTAACACCCGTAATGACTGTCATATGTCTTCATATGACACACGGGACCAACAGCTTAACGTGCTTTCAGAAGCAAGGAATTTCTCGATTTGTAAAAATGATCACCCATCCAAGGACTGATTGCGGTAACTGTTGATTCTCGCAGATCGACCAATCTGCGCGGTAGCTATGTAGCTACGAGTGCTTCCTGTTATTCTCACATCTCAATGCTGGAATATATGTATCAAAATATTTGCTACACCCCTCATATTGTTATAAACCTACTGATTCATGTGGTGGTAGAATTTTGAAGTTTTCCTTTTAAAGTGAGTGACTAAGTAAATATAAAGAGCGAGACAAAAATATTTAAACGAGCCTGTTCCTTGGCTAAGTCTACACATTTAAAAAACAAGATAAAAGTATACAGTAACAAATTCAAAACCACATGATGTATTATTTATTCTGAAACGGGAAGATCCACATTACGTAGTACGACTTCCATTTGAAAATTAACGACATAGATATTAGGGGGGACATAGAGGTGGCAACTGAGTTTGAAAAGTTCTTTACTCATATTGCTATTTTATCAACTTAAACTCTTGTCTTCACCCACTTCCGCGTATACTATAATAAAACAATGAGTATCTGAATATAGCACATCTTTTGAATTTTCAGTTGTTAACGCGAAAGATATTTGTGTCTTGATGTAAAGAAAACTGCAGACCTTTGGGGACTCTCAGTACGAAATATCTTGTCCATATAATTGACGTAAGTTCACCTTATTTGGCAACTGTGTTCAATTCTTGTGTTGTATCTAGTGTATTTTTTGATTTGATGAAACAAAGTAAAGTAATACCACTGTTCAAATCCGGCAGCACTACTGATCCTAATCTTCAGCCTATTTAAAATTTACCCACTTTGAGTAAAGTTTTATTTTAAATCTGTTAAGACATTTTGATAGATATAATCTACTTCATAAAAAATAGTTTGGCTTCACAAGGGGACGTTCAACGACGGCGTGGAATTGCTGAAAAATACATATATTCGATGCCTGAGAGGACTCGCAAGGTGCTTTTGGCATATTGTGTGATTTGTCTCTCCAGGATCTGAGCTAAGCTAAGCTAGCTCAATAATATATTTTTAGATTTTTTCTCATATAGAGTAAATTCCCTATTGATTGAAAAATCCTAATTGCAAAATAAACAATTTCGTTTTATCGCTAAAAGCAATCCTTTCAGACTACCAATGCTAGGAGAAAAATTATGGAAGTAAATAAAAGGAGTTACTGGTCGGTTAGTATACTAATATTTTTTCTCATATAAAATAAAATTACCTACTTACCTACGTAATATTATTTAAACGATTCAAACAAACATCTCGTTGGCGTTATCAGTAAGGTGAATTGACCTGAATAAATTCATACTCGTTATCTGTAGCTATATCAAATGGACCGTCTATTAACTGGGCTGCCGGTGACAAAACATGTCACACAATGTAATTTTTGAATTATGACCCATATCCTCTTACAATTTTAAATTCGTTTGTTAAGTGCGCGGATTTCGGTGTCATTCACCTTTGTCTGTGTCGTACAACTCATTTGACAATACACATTAGGCCAGTAACCCGCGTATTACGATCAATTTCCGTATACTAGGACATTTAGAAATACTTCTCATTCTCTAGCTTAATTCGGATCTCATCCTTATTCTCTCTCATATAGGATAAACCGTTGATATTATAATGTTAAATATAGCTTGCATGCATGAGTTTAAACATTAATTTGCCGCGACCTCAACTAAATGCCAATTCAAACTGATAAAACTACTTGCCAAAAATGATAATCAGTATCATTGTTGTAAAAGATAGAAAACTCATATACCTACACGTCAGAGGTAGAGATATGAAATGTTAAAGATTTCTTAAAATGTGCTTATTGGCATCTTTACGGCCCAAGTTAAAGAAAAAAAGTTCTATTTCCTACAAAATCTAGGAAGCTGCTACACTTGCTACTAAAAAAATCTTAGGATTGAACCTTACAAAATTGTCCAATAACACTACCCGACTAAGGGGTTCGAAATTTGTGTTGCTTGAGTCTTAATTGGTAACTAATACCAAGATGTTCCACACAAAATAATGCTGAGGAAAACTAACTTAAAAGTTGCTCTTCCAAGTTAAAGTTTCACTTGTTGCTTGGTGTCCTGTTTCTTGCAGATCTAGGTTAAATGAATTCTGTAAGTTATCTATCTTTTGCGGTTAAAAGTTTTGTGAAGGACTATGTTAGGATATTGTTTCCGTTCATCCAGACATTGGTATAAAGTGCGCTCACTTCATTTACATTACACTTCTCTCAACTCGTTTTATACTATTGTTTTTACGGCGTACTTTCAAGACTTTGCATTCTATGTAGTTTACACTAGCCTTCCCGCGAAACTACGATTTAGATCATCATTTAGCGAACCTGTGCGCAACTTCGTTCTGATCAGTTTTCAGCCTAACCGTATAATATGGTTGAATACCAGTATTCTATACGGAGCGACTGCATCAGATCTCTGCACCTAATACCTGGGAGACATTGGTAGGTAAGACAGGTTGTCAGACTTTTTGAGCTGCTGATAACAATAACGACTTTAATAGGTATTCGTATGACACCCGGGACCAAATGCTTAATGTGCTTTCCGAGGTACCGAGGGGTTTCGAGGTGTAAATAGGGTATCCGAGGACTGACTGCAGCGCGCATTTCTTAACCTTGCAGATCGACTGATCTGCGTTGTAGAAGTGTAGTTGCGAGCCCTTCTACGCCACGATTTACTGTTTGAGAAAAGTTGGCAAGGCACCGGCAATGCCTCTGTTATTGCATGTCCATACACGGCAGTAATCACTTAACATAACGTAAGCCGCTTTCTTGTAAATCACTACATAACACTATAATGCGAGCCTTTAATGAATAGGCCTTTTTTGCCATAGACCTACACTGCGATAAAGGTGAACCACTCAATTTAGTATATATGATTTCAAACATTATTACCATACGAGGAGACTCTTATTCAGGTGAGGATGTGTACTGTATGGACTTAAACATATTATAATTATGAAGTATGCCCATCCCAGTAGTTGGAGGTCAGTCGTTGCGCTTGATTGCTTCTACATTGAGAATAATGTTTCGATAAAATTCTTGTTGAAACACACAGAACAAAAAGGCATTCATAAGCAACGTATAAACGAAACGAATTTAGTTAATATAAACATTCTGTTCGCCCTAGTACTTTGTTAAGCCTTTGGCTCGTTCATATTTTGACATTTTGATATTGCAGCTGACTTGCCTAGTTGCCGCATATTTCTTTAGCCAACTTTGCTCTTCACTACTCGCCCTATTTAATAGTCAGAAACATTGTTCACAAATCCAAATATTTTGTATTCATGATTTCCCAAGACCGTTCGCGCACACAGGAGTATTTGCAATATCGGTCCTTTGTCGTAGGCACCAAAAGCACCTAACAAATAAAACACTGTAACGCAGCGAGATGTTTAATTTATCCTTTTATGTGAACTATAGCGATTTCATTTTTCTCTAAGCGCTATACCTGGTTTCAACTTTCCAAATAATTTATTTATTATTAAGTAACATGAACAGATATTATATTGATCTGTGTTAAACTGTAAATACATTGCATTATGCAGTTACTATCAGTTTGATTAAATAATTGAATAACTATCCTACTAATTATTACTCTAGTTTCCTTAACTTAACAAGACTTGTCTCGAATACCAAGGCATGGCTGGCCGTTATTTATGTAGTAAAAATACGTACATACATATTTTTGTCTTTTCTTCCTGTCATTATATGGACGTGTGTTGAAAACACTGTAATCAAAATGATGGTACCTACGTACCTATTAAAATAAATTTGAGATAAACTTTATTACCTCGTATTAATCGCACCATGTTTAAAAATAGTAGCTCTCCGATCTTTCTGCTAGTATTAAATTGAGTGGTGGGGAAAACATGTCAGTTTATTTGAAACTAATGAATTAATAGTTTTTACAGTTAGTGAGTTAACTCTGATTTTAATCGTTTAAAATTACCCATCAGTCGCGGGATACCTATATAAAATAGAAAAAATGTTGCAATTAAAAAAAAGAATGTCAGTGCACTTTGTGAATAAACATAAGGCTTATTATTAATTAGTAATTATATGTTAAATTTATGTCAAAATATAGATTGCAACATAAAATTATCCTTACATTTATTATTCTTTTAACATTGTACTATCTCGCCGTTGGTAAAAAATTAGACTAAGCCTTAAACAAGGTTTGATGAGGTATTTTCTCTTTCTGGTGTGAAATAATGTATGTAAATTGTATTGTATAAAAATAATTTCTCATTGCCGATGACCTAATACTACTTTATGATTTTTGTGCGCTTTGATATAAATTCAAATTCAATTTCAAATTCAAATATATTTTTATTCATGTAAATCATTTACAGGCACTTATGAATAGTCAGGCTCTAGTTGCCACGTTCCAAAGTGTTGATTTCCAATGGAGAAGAACGGGCAAGAAACTCCATGGTTACTCTTTTAAACTCGGAATTAAATATACAATATTAATTTATACATTGATCTCGAACAACAATTATGTGAGTACCTACAATGTAGCTTAAAAGAGTCTAACTTATGTAAGTCTGAAACTCAAGCCTGATAGTTATGAAAAATATATTTACTTTTGATAAAATTGCCATGGTAGCTATGAGCTGACTAGTCCTAATAGACGGCACCCGTTCACGAGTATAACGCGTGCACCAGCGTCGCTTTGCCCAACTATATTGCAGGGAACCCAACGACCCGATGCACAACGCCACCATCATCAGGACTATTAAGTGAGCATGACAAACTCAAACTGCCAGACAGCTATCACGTCTATTAGATATAGAATTTACGGCTACGTAGTGCTCACATATATCAATGGTCATTTTTAATAATACAAACGAAAGTAGGTACCAATGAGAGTCACGTTGTTGTCAACACAAATTTACAATCAACTGTAGCTGCACTTAAAAATAAAAGGCACAAATTCACACAACAAAATTGATTAAAAACAATAATATTGACAATAAAGTGTAAAAATAATAATAATAATAAAAAATAGTGCTAAGACAATATTTAGCAACATCAATAAATAATTACCTAATGTAATAATAGTAATATCACAATGTCAAAAAGATTTATGAGTCGTTAGTTACAGTATCACATAATAGTCACTAAGTACATTTTTAAGCCAATTAAGAGGTGCCAGTGGTTATGCAGGAAGGAATCGTAAATAATAATTATTTTATAAATAACGCATATAATTATTAATATAAATAACCCATATACCTTTAATTGTCCAGCACCCATTGCCCAATCTCTTCTGTAGTTTAGTTCATTGTAACCATTCAAAGTTCAGTTTAATTATAGGAATCATATTTAATGATTTCCCTGTAACAAGTCATTGTTCACGGATCAGTCAGCGCACCGTGATGTTGCATACGCAGACAATGGGAACGGGTGAAATTCGCTCTTCACCCTCATCAACACGACCCTCCCAAACCGTCTGTTATCTCCACTTAATTGTTACGATGTGTCTATTCAATCCATCAATATCAATAAAGTGAAAATACTTACATATTTATGTATTTTTGGTTTAATATTCAGCAGGCGTGTTAAGTGTCAATTTTAACTTTGGTGTTCCCTGTTCCAATTTGGACAGTGCCTGCAAGAACAATAAATTTTGTGGCAACTTTAAAAGCTGTTATATATATATATATATATATATATATATATATATATATATATATATATATATATATATATATATATATATATATATATATATATATATATATATATATATATATATAATACTGGATAGTTTTTTGGGTATATCGTTTCACTAACGCGATAAAACAAGGAAAACGCTCCCTGATATAAATTTGTTTATAAAAATACAAACATATAATAAATAATAAAAAGTCGTAAAATATCACCACATACTAAACCTCACTGAATAAAAAGTAAATTAAAAAGATAATGAAAAAAAAATATATAGACGGCAGCATACATGTACTGACAGATTAATTAAAATATCCGATGCCTCTTTGACTGCATGTTTATGTTTGCCTAGTATACATCTTTTGAGTTCGCTTTTTAGTCTTTTACCTTACCTTCGGTTTACTTTTTATTGAAAACTGAATATCTAATGAAAACAGATCGAACTGAATATATACAGTAAAACTTGCGACTTGTAACTTTTCTGATTTTTTATTTGTACATTGTCCCACACTAGATAATCTATACATATAAATAAAATTGGAGTGTCTGTTTGTAATACTGAAATAACCGTTTTTTACTACATGCATATGAATATATATACGGTACATACACCAAAATAACATTTTTTACAATTTTTTTCCGTCTGTCTGTCTGTCTGTTTGTATAGCCTAATCTCTGAAATGGCTGGACCGATTTTGACGGGACTTTTATTGGCAGGTAGCTGATGTAATAAGGAGTAACTTAGGCTACTTTTATTTTAGAAAAAAATAGGGTTAAGTGCATTTGGTCTTCTTAACTTCACGTAACTTTTATAATATTTTTTTTTATATGGTATTTCTCACTAAAAAATACATTGTTAAGTTCCGACATCCACGTGAACGAAGTTGCGGGCACAGCTAGTTTCTAATAAAAGATGTGGAAACTATACTGAATTACTACATTAAATACTTAATATTTATATGAGATGAACCATTAAGTGCGCTAAAGTGTTTATTCTTTTAATTTATGAGATTATAATATATTGATTCGCTTCATGGTTTTGTACAAGTTGTAAGTTATTTGTCTTCTATATTTACAAAAATCAAAGTGCGTTCAGAATATCTTGGGTATATAATCACATATCACAACGCAATAATTATATCCCGATGTGATTACAACGCTTATACAGCTAGGAAAATCATGACAAGACAAACCTATGTTCCATTGATTAAAAGCAGCAGTGTAACACTGACCTCAAGTTAATGGGGCGAAATGAAAAGGGTTCTAGGTCAGTGTAACTCCGCCATTACAACGTCTATCGTACAATAAGAATAGGTAGAAAACCAACTACACCCGCATTAAGAAAAAATCGCTCATAAAGAGTAGAAACTAAGGACCAAGGAAACCGTTCTTAACCAAGGGAATGGTCATAAATTTCACATAATTAGTTTCATTCGTTCGTTCGATTCTTTCGAATGTTACTCGATTGTAAAATCCGATTTGTAACCGAAAACATTGCTTTTTATTTCGAATGAGAGTAAAGTAAAAAATAAAAATGGGTTCTCCAAATTTTTATTTATTTCTGTGGGAATAAATTATGTACTTAATATAATTATAAACACATCATCAGCAAGACGATGACACAATTTACGAGTAAAAGTAAAATTGTATTGACCACGTAGGTACTTCATCGCGTTTCGTGGACGGATCTTCTGCAACCGTCTGTCATGTGACTATCTGTCTGCTTGCGCTTATGTACGCAGCTAAGGGGCTGTACATTTTGTATCGTTGAGATCAATGCGGATTTAAAGCCACCCTTTATGTTTCGTCCATTATAGTTTTTTATTTGGATTTTTACCAAGGGTCGATTCTTTGAATGAATGTTATAAAGCTTATAAACTATAAAATGGGTATCAATATACATATCACTTTTGTTACAGACCATATGACCATGAGTTCGGTAAATATTTACCCAAGTCGAAACTTAGCGCCTAGAAACAATAAATCATCTATTGGTTTTCAATAAATCATCAAAAGTTTTCTGTGATAATAGCTGCAAAAAGATCCACGTTTATTTCCAATTATTGCGATTCCAGACTCCTTGCTGGTAGTAAGAATTTCCATACAAAAAAACCCCGTTGATAACATTTTACCTGACTCGGGAATCGAGTCCAGGACCTCACGCTCTGCAGTCGCGCTTGCGACCACATAACATAAGTTGTTATAGAAGTTCTCTGTATTTTCCTTTTCGTTGTGTCACAATTGCTTTTATTATTAGCAAATCAATGAAAGCATTACGTGATTAATAGTAGTAAACAATGTAAAGCTTTCACGCCTTTGTTTATCATTGCTTTGACTTTGTCTTTCATCATGCAACTAAGGTAGTGCTTTCATGCCTCTGAATTTCATTGCTATTTCCTTTGTCTTTACATGTCTATTGTTATTTGTGATAGTCAAGTTCGTCTTATCGAAATCCACTGTGTCCTGAATGTAAATGTATGAAACCAGTTTAACTGCATGAAACCAGTTTAACTGTCAAAGTTCTGCTGCAGTCTCCCTTCATCATATCGGCCTGTAGACGTCTGATAAACATTGGCCTATTTATACACTATTGTTAAAAAAATAAAACTAGTTCTTGGGTGCGATTGAATTCCTTTGGATTTAGGGTATTTTTTTTTTACTATTTTTATTATATCATTTGAGTGCGTTTGGCAGCACTTCATCTGATGGTAAGTGACGATGCTGTCGACGATGGATCACGCAAGCTCAAATATCTATAAATTTACCAAGTTGATAAACAGTGTGGACAGTAGGTTTGATTCATACAGCAAACATTATTGATTATTTTCTCGTAGTTACGATACATTTGCGGGTGGGGCATGTAATATTCGGTGCTAATTGTCACCCGTATAGTTTGTCAAAGTACGATAACTAATAAGGGTGCAAACAAATAAAAGACACTGCTGGACGGATTAATAACCATTCCAAATTATTTTTTCTAAATTTCTCCAAGTAGGTATATCAAATATCCACTGGGTAAATTAAATGTCGGTGCGACGAGAGTTAATAAAGCGGCCGGTGAAGGGTGAAGCAGGCTGGAAAGCCACCCCTTCATGTCAGGAACATAATAATTTTAGGGACGTAATATCGCCCCTAAAATTATTACTCTTAGTGCAATTGTACATGCTTGTCAACTTTATCGAAGTTGAAATAAATTGTTTGACCATTCATTGATATATTAATTTATTTTTTGTTATTTTTTGTGGGGTCAAAAATAAATTATTTTCTTCTTTCTTTCAAATTAGTAAAATAATTTTATGCGTCTTACCATACCCTTTACTCTGGAATCTTTTCGTTTCTATGAAAAGTCGATATTTATTAGCTACATTATTAGCATATATATAAACGCGGTTATAGATACTATAACAAAGATTAGGTTAAGCAAAAACATCCAAACAATATTTCGTATGTAGGTACGTATATTCATGTATTGATAACGTTTTTACAAACTGTAGGATAAAATACTCTTCTATAATTAGTAGTCTCAGCTTTAAATACAACAAAAAGCTGCCACTGGACAAAATTCTAGAAGTAAGATTATTCAATAAGAATAAATCATATTTTTTTGTGATAATGTTAAAACGAAGTTTACTTCCTCTCGCTCTAGTCCAAGAGACCCCAACAGCAACTACAATACACTGTTTTCTACTGTATGCTATGAATTTAATAAAGCGTGTCTAATTATAAAGTCAAATTAACCAATCAATCGAAATTTAATGAAAATCAGAAAAGTAGAGATGTTTTATATGCTTTATTCTACGAAAAGTCATCGACTTCTGACCAATCCTTTCATAATCATGTAAGAAATTACTGGAATATTTTTAAAACAATTTTCTCTCAAACCAAATCTAAGCTGATTAGTAACAAAATTGGCAACTCGAAAAATAAAAGCCGTATGGCAGGTAATCAACCATGAAACCGGCAATACAATACAAAGGGAGAACAGAAGACAGCAATTCGTGCAATCTACCACATGGGGCCCTGCGAGTCATTACGAGACTTCTTTAGTGATATAGATATTCTGACACTGCGGTCACTATACATTCTAGGAAATATCATGTATGTCCGGAAATACCTACAATTGTTTAACATCAATAGTGACTTTTACGACATTAATACTAATAATAAACCGAAAATAGTGGTACCTAAATTTAGATTGACTAAATCAAATCAATATTTTTTATATAATACGCTTCTATAACAAGTCCCCAAAAACTATCACCGATCTAACTGGTAAAAAGTTTAAATCCTACGTTAAATCCGTTCTCATAAGCCATTTACCCCACAAGGTTTCTTCTGGGTATCCTAGGGTACAATTCTTTGGAGGTTAGAAGGAAATTTGACCAGATCGGAACTATGTGCAAAATTCTCCATGGTAGAATCTTAGCACCAGAGCTCCATGAAAAGCTGACTCGGATATTCGTTCCAAATAATTACAACCGTTGCAGAAAACATAAGCTTTTTGCTGTACCTACATACCGCACCGTGGCGCGTGCTAACTCGCCTTTACCTCGATCGCTCACCGCGCTCAACTCTTTCCTGGAATTTACAGATTGTGATATTTTTGCCGATGAATGGAAAAAGATCTTGTCAGTATGTATGAAGTATTGTGAGAGGTCGGTGTGTTAGTTGTGTCCTTAATTAGTGTAACTGGCCTGCGGCCGTTCTAATTAAGTAAATAAATAAATAAATAAATAAGGAAAGCTTATTATAAGGCCAATGACCAGTTGTTTCCAATCTCAACAATCCAGTTGTAATTTTATTCAAATAAATAATTGTTTAAAAACTAAATTCACATTAACAGAAAGGGTAGTTTGCCATCCTTAGTGTCTCAAAATATTAAGCCAGTCAGTACATTTTTGAGTACTAAGAATTACGGTGAACATAATAGTAGTACACAAACCTTAACACTATCTTCTTAAGTCTACAACCAGTTTCCAATTCGGACTGCAGTCACCAATTTGTAAGCCTAATTATGGGAATGCTCCTCATTATTGCATTTGTAATGATTTATGGAATTAATATCCTGTGTTGGACATTTACTAAATTGAAATTTCAGAATACGGAATAGATTGATATTGATATGATTAATATCGATAATAGCTATGTGGAATATTTGTGTACCAAAATACATTAATATAGTTATATAATGTCGGAGTTATGGAGGAAGATGCTATTATAGAAATTGTACGATGTATTATTTATCGATAACTACCTGTCGTACACGATTTCGTCTGCATGTATTTGATTAGGTAATGTGTTAATAAGTCATTGTCGTACACCAGGACCCAGGCTACCTTTTTGTAAAATTTTATAAGGATTGATTTAGTGGTTTAGTCAAAGATTTTTAAGACTAGAAAGGACGGGAGCGTTCATTTACATACCATATAGTAGTAAGTTTAATTAAGCATATCATAAAGTTTAATTATTTTATCAGGATTTCACTAAACCTTCTGATTTGCCTTTTGAATTGTGACTTTTATTATTAGGGATTGTATCTTAAATTCTTAGTTCCTTTATTGATTGTTTAACTAGCTGACCCGACAGATGTTGTCCTGTCTTAGCTATGAATATTCAATTCAGACTGGAATAAATAATAATAATAAAAAAAAACAAAAACATAATGTTTATTGTAATGCTGTATGATACACAACATTGTTCGTTTTGTTTTCTGGCGCGTTATTCAATAATGTTGATGGTTTTCCGACACGGGAACAGGCGACATACAATTGGCCATGTGAAAAACATGGATTTTCAACATTGATGCCACAAACACTTAACGACTGCCCTTGCGATTTATTTATCGACGTTGCAAATGCAAGCCGCACTGGAAATTGTAACCGTTTAAAGTCGAATGGCATGTTGTTCGGAATCATAGGGATGCGTGGAATCAAAACGTCTTCGCCTTTGTACTTCCCTTTCAAAATTGTGGCTGCGATGTAGTTGTTCATTAATTTCTTCACCGCAAGCCAGGTACCATTACAAAGACGTGGCTGGTTTATGTTCCGCACCATAATGATTACCGATCCAACTTTACTTGCAGATTATGAGGTGGTAATCCGGCAATTCCAGCGAATTTAAAATTATTATTAAAATTCCGATGGATAGTTGACAACATCATCTTGATTAGTAACGGAATCAACCGATTTGTATGTTATCTTATTTTGAATCTGAAAATTCATTTCGTTGACATCAACGTTTTTTGCAGCCAATTACAAAAAATTACAGTAATCGAATTGGCAGGGAATGTAATGTATCCAGACGATGTGTCAACAGGAATTTTGCCATTACCAATGTCGAGCAATTGTTTGGTTAAAACTTCTCCAGATCGGTCGTTCTGCAATTCGACTCGTTCATATTTAATTTAAGTGTTTTGACGTATTTCCATAAAATGGACTTCAAACATGCATTAAGTTCGTCGGCTGGCGTTGATCGTGGAATCACTGGTAATGTTTGTCGAAAATCACCTGCCAATAGAATCATCGCACCACCAAACCGGTTTTGGTTGTTTCGTAAATCTTGCATCGTGCGGTCTAATGCCTACAAAGATTTTTGGTGTGCCATCGTGCATTCATGCCAAACGATCAATTTGCTTTGGTGCAGCACTTTGGCCATCGCAGAATTCCTCGAAAGGTTGCAAGTTGGAGTTTCATTAGTTTGCATGTTTAACGGCAACTTGAGTACTGAATGAGCTGTTAGACCGCCTTTCAACAACCTAGCTTCAGTGCCTGATGAAGCAAGTGCAAGTGCAATTCCATTTTGCGATCGATACCGCCACTTCCATATTTAACTACTTTCATGAGCATATCGTAGGCATATTTTTGTAGCTGATTTAAAAGGGAAACGTTTCTTTGAACGGTGGCTCTCAGTGCCTCGGGATCGTATTGGGTTTCGCGTCTCAACTTTTGATTAAATGCGTCGTGCAATGGGCGAATGGGCGTTATTTATCAAAAATAAAAAATAAACAACTGCTAAATTCACATTCATCAAACGCGCGAACTGTTAAACGCGAGATGTTAAAATAGTCGTTAAGTTTTCAGAAATTTTCCAATATTCTAGGCAATTTTCTTTAAAAAAAAATCCGTAAGAACCTTCTACAAAATGATAGAAAACAAAAAAAAAGATGAATGAAATTGGTAAAGTCGTTCTCAAGTTATGGCGTGACCAAGGGAAATAGGGATTAATTTTTATATAAACATAGATATGCTGATGTACCTACAAACGGCAATCATTAATCGCTATAAACTGAGTAAAGTTTGAAGTTGTAACATACGGGGTACATTTTGTACGCATTAATTAGTATATTGTGAATAAAATTATGACATCAATGAGAGGCGAGCTTCAAATTTAAGAAAGACTTGTAAGAATCCACTTTGTGCTTCTTGTACTATGAATAATACTCCTCCCCGAGTAACGTATCCACTTAGGGCATGCATTTCGAAATTTCATACATTCGAAATTTCGGATCATATTTTCATAAATTCGAAATTGAAACCCAGTTTCGAAATTTTGAAATAAAAAGTTTTAAATAGCAACTTTAAAAAATATCGCCCGTGTAATGAAACGTCGTCCACTTACCCCCGACAAGGACGACTTCGTCGACTCCCTGTTCACCGAATGTGCTACAGTAATAACAGCTGATGCGGCCATTAAATTCAGGTGAAAGAATTTTTAAACGGTTTATTGGTTTTTCAGTTTATCCATTACAAACATACAAAAATTAAATCTTTTCACTTTATGATATTATTTTGAACAGAAATTAAAAAGATCCATCATATTTATATACCTAAATTTTATTAGGTCCACACAAACAATTCAACAGGTAATATGTTTCACCACTTAGATACATTTCTCTACATTCGCGTTTGGTTGCGGCGCGGGAACGAAAAATATGGCAGAAAACTTATTGGTTTTATTTTTGTTACGCTAGGCTAGGCTTTTTTAACATATTCAATTAAATTAAAAGTAATAATCTGATTATCGAATTCTCATAAATGAAAATTACCTACAACAACAAAATTTCGAAATTTCGGAGTTTATAAGATCGATTACAGAAGCCAATTTCGAAACTGGAAATATATGAAACTGCATGCCCTAATACCCACTGAACCACTGTACTTTCGGCGCACCCTGAGCAATCAGCGAGTTATGCCTACTTATTGGCAAATCTTTTCACCACGATGGTAATCCAAAATATAAATAGATTTTGTGACTACTCACAAAATCGGCTCTGTGCACACTCTTGGTTAACATTGAAGGGAAACACAAAGCAAATCGGAAATACTTTCCCAGAAACCCAGAGGCGGCAATACATTCTGGGACTCACGCTTATCGCCGAGATCTATCACCCGAAACATGGTAACTCAGTGTTTGCATATTATCCACCAAGTACACAACCCAGAATGGCATGGAAATAATCATCATAGATGTTGGAAAGTGCCTTATCACATCTGTGTACACGTCCTGGAACACCCTTCCAATTCGACCCCCCGATGAACTTCAACTACCAACCTGTCAAAGTTGCGATTGGTGACTTTAACAGCCGCAGCTCTAACTGGGGTTATAATAACACGGACTCAAGTCGAGGAATGGGCTGAGACGAATGATATAAGTCTGACTGACAACCCTTAACCCGGCTTCTTTTAATAGCTGCCGACGGAAGCGTGGATAAACCCATACCTTATCTTCGTCAGTTCCTGCTTTAGCTCATAGTGCTCCAAAAGCGTTTGCTCACCTGTTCGTCGGACCCAGCACAGACCAATAATATGCAGCATCGAGCCCGTAGCCCGGCCTATGACAGTGCCTTTGAAACGCCGATTCAACTACATCGCACGCGTATCATAGACGGCGCTCTATTGAATGTCTAACCAACACTGAAAAACGATGACCGATTTATTGACATAGTTCCCACTGCTTCCCGAGGATATATACCAGTGGGTTGCAGGAATTCCTACATTCCCACGCTGACCATAGAGTCTGCTAAAGTTCTGAGACCGGAAGAATCCCTTTACAATAGTGAACCCTTCTCAAAAGAGACCACACTTGTTGGAGAAGAAATGCTATCGGCCATAGGTGAAAATCGACAGGAAAGATTTATCAATACTGTAACTAATATCAACATGACTCATACCAGTAAAAAGGCATGGAATACCATCCACAAATTAACCAGCGAGCCCTAAACCCTCGTTGCATAGCCAATTCACTCCAAACCAAACTTCCAAAAACACCTGCTCTCAGACAAAAGTCACTGGAGAGTACAGAAAAATGGCCTACCTCAAGGAAGTGTCCTGGCTCCGCTCTTATTCAATATCTATACTAACAACCAAACGTCAAGCCTAAACACATGCTGCTTCCTATATGCAGGCGATATTGCACAGAATATGTGGTTAGACTAACCACATATTCTATAAATATACACAATACCTACATACATTTATCGATATACCAATTTGCAGGCTTTTAGAGCTTCAGCATACGGTTGTCTGTTCACGATTTGTAATTCAAAACTTTACTATATATATCAGAATGCGCGCACGAACCATATTTTTTTGATTAAATCATTGTGTCGGTGTTCAGTCGGCCTTCTATTGTAGCCCATACAGTAGTAAGAACGTATCAAACCAGAAGGCTTGATATTCCCACTACGTTGGAGTCGGCTTCCAGTGTAACCAGACGCCGCTGTATATAAGTAAGTGCTGTATATACGGAGCCACTGGCATTTGACCTCCGCCACATAATTACTGGGAGAGACTGATAGTCTAAGGTTAGACCGGTTGTTAGATCTATAACAGGGATAGACATGTAGCCGACAACATACTCTGTCTCATGTCGATATCTTCCATCGACAAAGCCATGAAGGCTATAGTTTTGTTATCGACAACGGGTCTTTCTTGTGTAAAAACGCTTATTCATAAAAAAGCGACCCACAAATTTGCCACAGATTCTTTGTCTTACCCGTCACCCCAAGTTATAATACCAATTGAGGACTTAGATTATGTGCATCAGCATTTTTCTACCAGAATAAATTATATATCTTGTGTACTGTGCACTTTTCCATTAGAATTATACAGAAAAACAGGTCAGCTCTCATTCAATTGAAAAAAATTATCATTATCTTAAAAAAAAAAAAAAAAACAATTCATTCAATGAAATAGTAACTCGCAGATATTATCAACTTGTTACATTTAGTCGTCAATATAAATTCACATAAATCCAAAACGTACGTAAATCCTGCAAAACTTCGCAACAGGTTGTCGCGGCTTTACGGCCCGCAGCTGGTAAATCCCTTTGTGTTCGCAATGTTTAACAGGCGCATGCATAATAAATTGCTGAACGATTATAAAATTATGAAGTTTGCTGAAATAATTTATTTTTCTGAAGGATCATTTCACTGACTCAATTGACACATTTAGATCCGCAACTCCTTAGATCTGATATTGGAAGCTTTGGTGATAAGTACCTAAGATTTACCTCGACATAAATGTTGATAAACCGGCGGTAACCTCGACAACTGGTTTATGGTTTCATAACGGGCGGCATGATAACCTCAATGTGTGAATTAAAGAGAGCAATTAAAGTCTATTGTGTCAAATCAAAGCATGCTAACTGAATAATTAAAGTTTAATTTACTTGGTAATGTGACCAGTTAACTGTACCCGAGCCATACGATTACAACGTTCATTCCAGAATATTTGAATTCATTTGCAGTTAAAGATGTGACCTGAGATATTTTGTTCCGGTCTATCTGGCGCTGACTGAATATAACTATGATCCTGAACTTGAATCTCGTCAAAATAGTAATTTATACTGTATGCATCCGTAGGAAAAACACGGAAACGTTTGAAAAACCATTTCGATAAAGGATTTTATTGCCTTCGCAGATAGAAACTTTTCTACTCCAATCGTTCATACTCCGTTAAAATACAATGAAGTAGATTAAAAATATTTATTATAAACAACAACAGGTGACTAACATTAACTAGGCGGTATATCAACAATTACCAAAGAACAATCCAGTTTTTTTACCTGTTGTGCCTTTTTGAATAAATGAGTAAATAAAATCCACGGAAAATACCTCATAAGCAATTTGACATATTATAAAAATATGTTTTAAAACGTTTTTTTGACTTTCTTGTATGTAAGCAAGGACACAAATGCATGTTGACACAAAGACAGTTAATAATAAATTAACCGTAATTTTGTAGCTTGTTTCAACTATTGAATATAATAGTCACGTGAACTCGTTCCGGTTATAATGCCATACAATACAACTGGTGATTCGGAGAATAATTATACCACACTGTGCACAAAATTAATAGGTAAAGGAAGTCAGCTTATATCGATCGAAAACGGACGCACAAATAGCCGCGTTAGTACGCCATATCGCGGACACATGGGACGGACAGGACCAGTATTGACCAGCTTTTCTGTGTTCGTGCACCTGTTATCAGTCGTTGTATGGAGCCGACTTTCTGTACTTATTTATTATGTGTGTTACGAACGACGACGCGTAGAAGATAATATGAAATATTCTAGAACTAGCTTTCGCTCGTGGTTTCGCCCGCATTGAATATGAACCCGTGCATTTTTTCGGCTCACACGTTGCGCCATCTAGCGTCTTAAAGCAATTGTGACCGCCGAAAGTTATTGGTCTTTTCCTGGGGAACAGTACTTTTTCTCAGATGAAAGGTACCCCATGTCCTTTTCTGTACCCCTTACAATGTACGTATATGCGACTTACACGATGATCGGTTCAGTGGTTTAGGCGTGAAAATGTAACAAACTTACTTTCGCATTTATAATATTAGTTAGGATTATGTGGAATATTGTAGAATTATATGGAATGATTTAGAATTATATACTTAGAATCTAATAGAATATTCCAGGATATGATTCGTGAATATTCTACAGAATTATATGAAATATTGTAGAATTAAATGGAATATTATAGGATGTAGCAGAATGTTTCAGAATATGACACGAGAATATTCCCCGAGCTTCTAAAATAGGAGGAGAAGCTAGAGAAGAAGGAGGAGAAGGAATGACCTATCGGGAACATTTTGAAACCAAGGGAGCCCTCTGATTGGTCGAGCAATAGTTTCTTAACGAGTTTTATTATAGTATAGCTGTGACCGCGACTTGATTTTAAGTAACCAATCAATCTGCTTTATATAAGATTGCTTAGCTACAACCATACAAACAGACTGACAGACAGAAATTCAAAAAAGCCCAGAAGTCTCTTAAAAGTGCATATAAGCCTTCTGTAATGTGTAGCCTTTGGACTAAGTAATTGTCTCCGTATTAGTCCAACCTCCGATTACGCATGTGCATTGCACGTGTCGCTTAAATGACATTAATCTTGTAATCGATTTGTGATACATTAATTAACCGGCTCCTGTCCGCGACAGAAGATCAAACGCCGATCATGGCTAATGTGTGTCCTCAATAACTTTGTCAATGTCTTAGGTAACTTAATAATAGTGTTGGTCTAAACGTTTTCATAAAACAAACAATGTGAGTCAGTAATCAATACGTCTCACTTGCATAAACAATAACAGCATTCACACTGTGTGTTAGAGAGACAACGTATTGTGCGATGGCTGAAAAATCGGCCCTTTGTGATTGCATACTTGCAGTTGTTGTTAAAAAAGTTGACTCGTGCATTGGGATGCTAGTTTTATAACAAATATACGAGATGAATTATAACACCAAAGGATGAATCAATTTAATGTTGATCGAACTAAATATTTGGCCCCTTTTTCCGAATTCTCGTGATATCATATATTTACTTTTTTCGAAAAGTGGTCGGTAAAAACTGTGATTTTAGATACTACGAAGGCACAGTTTGCGCAGTGGTTAAGTGATATTAGCTTTCTACGCTAGGTGTCACCGGTTCGATTCCAACACGGAACAAATATTTGTATGATCTACAAATAGTTGTTGTGGGTCTGGTTGTGTGTATGTGACATGTATGTTTGTAAACTATACCCTCGATACAGGTGAAATCCTAGTGTGGGACAAAGTATAAAAAAATTTTTAGAGAGAACGACTGTGTCTAGAAGAGATTTACGTCGCGCGATTACACCCTGATCATTTAAAATGGTCATATTAAAAGGTACACTCAGTATATCATAATATATATATAGCATATACCCATGGATGTATCAAACGAAATGAGTTGATAAAGTTGTGATTACCTGGCCATTGACCAATCCCTGAAAAATATCGCCAATATTCGGTCACTAAATTCGTTATTAATAAGGTAGTCAAAACATTTGTTGAGAAATTTAATACCCGAAATGATACTAATATTGCTGTAATTAATTTATAGGAACAATGTAAACATTAAAACAATAATCATAGTTCATTTTCCGCGTGTAAAGTTTTTTGTTAACGTTACTTAACGCTCAATATCCTTCGCTCCTTTGCTGAAAAGCGTTTAATAGAAGCTTGTATAAAACAATAGGAGTTACTACTAGAAGTACTCTTTAGCCTGAAACCCTAATTGATCCCGAAATAATGAGAAAATTCTCGTTAACTATTGTACGAATTTAAGCTCGTTTCAATTTATTAATTTTACATTTACGAAACTAATGACGTGCTTTTGTTGAATTATAATATAATATTAACCACCAAACCAATCAAAAATTATATGTATAGATTAAATTGGGTATTTATGTCAAACAAAAGATGTATGAGATGTTTCTAAACCCTTCGTCCCCACGTTTGTCTGTCTGTCTGACCTCTGTGTAAGCACTGTAGGGAAACTTGTTTTCGACCGGGAGTTAACTGGACTCACAAATACAAACATTCGATTTTGACAAACAGCTTTTCACCCCATCCTCGGCAACGCGCCCCAAGCCCCTGTTCAAGATCAACCCCCGGATAAGAGCCTTAACCTTGACAGTAAAACGAGACGAATACAAACAAAATCAATGACAAAAGTCGATTAAGACAACCGGTTTATAGAGTGTAAATAAGTATAATTATTGCTAATTTGATTAAAATTTTGAATGCTGCGAGAGCCTGTATTTTTATTGTCAGTTAATACATAAGCTAGGTCTTTTGTACGGCAAGTTTCTTTACCTCGTTCTCCAATCACAAAAAGACAGGAATCTTTGCCAGTCTATTTTTTTAATTCGCCTATTGCCACGAGAAGCTCATTCACGGATACATTTTTTAAATTAAGCACGTTATTCACAGTAAAATTGAATGTTGAAAGCTAAATTAAGAATATTTTATACAGGATGGATATTTGAATTGGGTCAGTAATTGCAAGTTCCTTAATCATTGAACTTAAGAACCTTCACATGTGTAGTATCAATAGCGACGTTCACAACATTAATACTAGAAATAAACACAAAATAGTGGTGCCAAAATTTAGATTGACTAAAACAAATAAATCATTTTTAGGACACGGTGTACGCTTCTATAACAAGCTACCGAAAACTGTAACCGATCTTCCCGGTAAGAAATTTAAAATCCACGTTAAATCTGTTCTCACAAAGAAAGCATATTATAGGATCAAAGACTATGTTGACGATAGAGACGTGTGGCGTTGAATATCTTCTGCACATGTGGCTTCCCTGGTTATCCATTGTGTCTACTAATTCTATTTTATATTAGATTCACTTTACATATCTGGACATTCTTGATGTTTCAATATTTTGTATTTTTTTTTTCTGTTTTATCCGCTTTGATCTGTTTATCCCGTTTTTAGTTTATATTCGAAACAATTGTTTAACTCATGTTGTATTGCCTCATTGTATAAGTAGCATTCTATTAAGTTTGTATTTTTTCTTATATAATGCATGTTAATTTAAGATTTAAATTGTAAATTAACTTTTTGTTTTTGAAAAGAGTATCCATGGAGTTTCTTGCCGGTCTCTTCTCCATAGGACCTACCCCCTTTGGAACCGTGCGCCTAGAGTCTCGACTTTTTAAAAGTGCCTGAAAAGGCCTACTTGAAATAAAAAACTTTGACTTTGACTTTGACTTTGTATCTACGGGAAAAATTAACTACTTTTTAGGAGACTGTCCATTTGGAGATATTTTTATAGATTTTTGAAAACGTGTAGTCAGCATGCAAATTCACAGTATAACGGTTTAGGTTAGGTTACTTGCCCTTTCTTCCCCAACTCAACAATATACCCGGTATAATATTAAATAGGGCTCTTTTTCATACACCAGTCTGTTGGAGTGATGTTTGTTGCAAGCGCGTAAAATTGATGCCGGTGTACAGGCGACGCGAGACAGATGTGCCTGTGTGTGTTATGCCACCGAGTTCAAGGGGAGTTGGGTGGCATCACACACACAGGTAAATAGCCTTTTGTAGACTAAACGGAACTACAGCTTCACGGCAGGTAAGCTAAGTTCGGAAAATAAAAGTGTGCAACATTAATACAATAACATTTTCAGCTGCTTTTGATACCCCCTAATTATTATTTCTAATTATAAATGTGAAAGTTTGTGAAGATTGATGGATGGATTGATATTTATTACTCAATCACGCCAGAACGGCTGAACGGATCTGTATGAAATTTGGCACAGAGATAGATTATAGTCTGGAATAGCACATAGGCTACTTTTTATTCCGAAAAAATGTACGGGTTCGTTTATTATAAAAACTTCATCTTTTTTTTAATCTCTTACGTATATAATTACCGAGAATACCAGAGTTGTACCTGGCAAGTTTTAAGAGTACCGTTTAAGTAGATCTCAAGTGAAAAAACATTTCAGCGAGCCTTCTGGCTTCTTTTTTATATTGGTTTATGGTGGGATTTGCTTTACAGTATAATACTTTTTTTGTTCTGTGGTTCGTAGGGCAGACAGGTTCGTATCATATAAAAAAGGTAGGTATGTCGATTTCGCTTTGTTCTCTGTTTTGGCCTAGTGTTCGTAGGGTTAGCTTCGATAGCACAAAGTTGTTTAGAAATCTAGAAGTCCATTTAACGAATATTCCAGCTATTTGGTTTTTATAAAAGGAAATATGCGTGACTGCCTGACTGTGGAATCAGAATTTCAGTTTACGCTTCGTAGTAAAGTGGTCTGAAATATATATGATATAACAATGTAAGCAATACTGTAATGTTAAATTTAGCAAAATATAGATTTTTTTCAGGAAAGACACTAATATTAAAAAACTAATATAAATAAAAAAACCTAACTATTTTTTATTTAATTATTTAGACGTTTTAAGCAGGAACTTATTTAAGATAATTTATTTAAAATTTTCTTGAATCCGATTGGGGGGGGTCACGTACCCTACGGCTCCCCCCCCCCCTCCTTACCGCCGCTGGGTAAATGTGACAATGTTGGCATTAGTCAGTATTTTTGTATTGGGAATGTTTTTTTATTCAAAGTCACTCTTCACCAACATATCGTTTGCACTAACGTGCATTAAACCATTTACCTAATGATTTGCACTACTAAAGACTTGACCCACATATTAGGTATATAGTATATCCACATCCTTCTGTTACATTTCTGTAGGGAACTGCTTGCAAAGACTATATTAACTATGTCATTTTGGTTCTAATTACCAATATAAGTGTAGGGTGTAGTTAAACTAAGGCTGGCGAGAGTTCAAGTAACTTGGTATTTGCAATTATTGTACATAGTTGAACGCTACGCGCTGGTTCCCTGACTTAGTTTCAAAGAAGTTATGCTGTGATGACATATTAATTTTTCGAATAATAATCGTTTTTGTAGTATAAATTTGCCCTATATGGTGCGCGTGTGCAAAATATTAGACATTTTCTTGTCGTTTACATCATGTAATGTCAATGGGAGCGCGGTGTAGTTCGAATAAAAGTTAAATGTAAAATCACACAACTACAGATCATTACCTATGTGTAATTTATCCAGCGCAATTCCCACTGTTCAATAAATTTACCTTTAGCCGGAAGCCGATACAAGCGTTCTGCGTTGAAGAAGTGACTCATGCTGCCCAATATTAACTGGTTTAAAATAAATATTGCTTCTACATCAATTCACTCTCTAGCCGTATGCCGAAGCGTATAATTACGTTACAGACCTATAAAGGGCGGCCGAGCTGTAGTCGCGCTTGAAAGCTAGTTTTACATATACTTTATTTAATAAGGTTTTCCCATAACTTGTGTGTACGGTGTTATTTACTACTGTGATATAGTGTAAATTATATTACATTATTAATTATTCTGAACGACACTTTTAAATACTTTAATTATAATCAAATATTCTTAAATAATTAAATAAAAAATATTAAATAATAACATAAATGAATGTTGCAATTATAAATGAAATTATTCCATATCTAGTCTTATACATAAAATTAAGTAAAAAGCGAAATAATATACGATAATATATTACATACATTTAGTTTTATATAATAATAATAAACACAGTGCTTCCTCTCTGGGTTACTGGCGATTGATAAACAATAGTTTTTTTTGTGTCTACTCCAATATGTGTGCCTCACCTAAGGGGTTAAAACATGTTTGCAATATTTATTATAATGGTACTTTTGAATCTCGAACAATTCGGCTTTAGACTGTCTGGGTGTGTGTCTGTGTATGTGTAAAATCGCCTCACGTATTAATTTAGAGCTAGTCCAACCCCTTGCACTGAGTGGGTTTAAATTAAAATTTATACTTTGTAGGTACGCTGATACTGATAGGGGTCACTATGGATCAATATGTTATTTGGATGTCATAATAACAGTGACATATTTTATAGGTATGAATGTCGTAGCACAAAGTTGATTAATAGTTGATTTGCTACCTACTCTACATTAAAAAAAAAGTATAATGGCAGTTATTTAACATGATGTTAAAGCAGCTCGTTGGCTCTATAACAGTTTTACTTCATATGTTAATTTATTTTTATTGTTGATAACAAAGTTAAAGTAATCGTGAACTACCTAACTTATAATTGTGCCCAGAAGTATTTTTTCATCCCAACTTGATTATCCGTCTTTAGCTATGAAATCGATACCATTTATCTAGATCATAATTGTTATTCCCTGGTGGGGATTTCCTCATATTTTCATGGATAGGCAAAGTGAAGGTACTGTTATACACTCACATTTCACCCATACCGTTATTACGGTCCACGCTTAAGAAAACAAGCCTGATGTCATTCAGTCTAGGCTACTTGTTACTCAGTTTTATTTTTTAAGATAAAATAGGACTCATTAACAATTTTACCACCTGGGAAACGACGGGTTAGTTCAAATTATTATTTGCGTTATTAAATATATAACTAATAATCTAAACTCACTAGTAATTTGCATAATTCCAGTTTTATTTTTGCAATTGTTTACAAATTATTTCTTATTACCAACCCTATTTAAATGAAACATTATTGTAATTGTAAAGTACCTTATTGTAGGAAATTTTGCAATATCGAAATAACCTTTGATGCATTCATTCATAAGATGAAAGAATTTGCTACAACCGTCTGATATTTATTTGTTCGCCGTTTTAATAACTAGCACTGGAAAATACTAAATAAAAGTTTATCAGCGAAAATCGTAATGAACGGGCTGTAACAATTTTTGATATTAAGCGAAGGAAACAGTGAAAGAACTTTGGAAAGGAATGCTTTGTCATATATTCTCAGCTATTGAAAGTCAGCCAGTAAGGGGTCGCTTTCGCCGATGGTCGCCGTTAAAAGGACAATAGAAAGGGCAAAATATTAAAGTTGTTGCATTAAAGTCAAACATTTTGGTAAATCACATGGAAAACAAATTTCCATGTTTATCTCGATATCGTTAAGGTAGAGTTTGGCTGCGATGGTTGGTGGTTTCTGTAGGAATGTCATTACTAGTCTCGTAAGTAATTCCAATCACTCTCCTATACTTAGTGTTTCACGGTCCCAAGAAACATCGCACGCTCGTTTCACGTGATAGCTTTGTTTTCCCAGTAGTGGAAACGATCTAGAAAAGGTTTGAAAATAATAATAATTTATTCCTAATTTTAATATCTAAAACGTTATGGAAAGATTTTATAACTTAATAACGGCATCGGCGAAATATGGGTGTACAAAAAGTACAGCTTTGTCTAACCCTTCGGGGAATACACGCGTGACGCTATGTTATGTTATGTCTAAGTCTAACCCGCATCTTAGTGTAGGTTAGGTAGTGTAGGTACCTAATATATACGGGATTCAATTTGCTTAGATTGCACAGAAATGTACAAAGAATATTAAAGCATACACAAATTTACAAAGGACGTTATACTGAAAAGTAATGAGTAGTTCGTCTGTACGATCTGATTTTGTTTTTAATTAAGAAACAGTAGGTAAACAGCGCTGTGCTTTCGCAATCTTTTCGCGAAAAGTTTTTTAGATCTCAAAGGGCTAACGAGAAATTCAATATTTAAATTAAAAACCCGTTAGCAATGTTTCAGGCATAGGTAAGTCATACGAAGCGCAGTATTTCGAGGACGAGTTTATTAGGTTTCTACAAACATTTCTATGCTTACGGAAAGTATATTTTCTTATTCCCTACTTTATGATAAACGCTTGGCTGCCTTTTTATGTAAAACTAGGGCGAATTAGCGCGATTAGTGTAAGGTACAGTAATTCCAGATTACGTGCATACGAAGTATCTTTTTATTTTTGAATACTTAGAATATGTACGGATACATTTTTATGGAGAATTTTGTTTGTTCGAGTTATACTAACTTATGATGTGTTTATTTAATTCAGGAGAGGAAATACAGACTTAATAAACATTATATACAAGCTTAAAATATATAAATAAAAGTATAAACTGTTAAAAAAGGGGAGGAGAAGAAAGATTTATACTAACTATAGTCCATTTATAATAGCATTAGAAAAAAGAGGCACGCAGAAGCAGGAATTAACGTCATGTCATCAAAATCATCATGTTTCATGTGCTGCCATTGGCGAGGGGGAGATTGCAGGCGACCTTTTGTGTTGTACTCTTTGAGTATATTGTATACAGTGGCCCAAGATACGCCTATAAGAAAATATAACATATGTATATTTCCAATGCATGTTACTTTCAAATATTTTTATTGTAACAATTTTATGATTCATCCTTACCGGCAACTTCTGCGGTTTTCTTTATCATCTCAGTCTTATAACAAGAAGTACCTGCTGGTCAGGACTCCTTAAATTGTTTAAAAAGATTGATTACAGTTTGTTTTTCTACAGCATGAAGTGGATTTTGCTTCATTGGTTTTTTTTTTTTGGGAGACATTATTACTATGCACAAATTATGAAAAGATTAAGTAAATTTTAGTTTACTTTTTAATTTGGTAGAATTATAGTGAAACGAAAAACGTTCCCGGTATTGTTTACCCCTGCTTCTTTTAAGTTTTTACATTGCATTGACATTGTACTTTTAAATTAGAATGAAATAATATAACTAAATGAATTTATTTACTAATTATATTAATATTATTTAATATAACTAAGTGAAATTACCACTTAATTTCATAAGATAAATAGTTAAAATAGTTACAATTAAGTATGACAGCTGCTGTAGAAATAGATTATTATAAATTCGACGTCTATCGTAACTGTAACATGTTTATTGTACTTTTGAAGAAAAGTGTACATTAAGAATAACCTTTTTTAACTTCTTTCTAATGCTATTATAAATGGAGTATAGATACCTAGAAGACCTTGAAAAAAAAATGTAATTGTGGAATTTTTAATATCTTCAAAATTGACCTAAATTTTCTTGAGACTAGAATTCTCGCTTGAGCGCCACTCTTCATAGATAATATTGATAAAGATAAGTGGTCTGATAAATATCTTTAATAAAAAATACCTACCAGGAGGGGGTGACAGGCGAATGGCGGGGAGCCTGGGTGATGCTGATCCGTCGAGTGATGGTCTACTACACCACTAAAGAATCTGTCGTGTGCACTGTGGACCTGAGGAAGACTAGATGTGTTGGTAAGTCTGATTTAATATCCTGATGACTCTTCAAAGTAATATTTCTGACTTGTTTCACGTCAATCTAATTTATACAGATTATGTAACTTCACGCTAGACGCTAAAAGCGATTGTGTATTATGATCGCCTGTTTCAACTTTTTACTACTTCTCGTTAGCTTTATTTTAAGAGCTCTGTAGCTGAAAGTTGAAATTATTATTTTTTTGTTCCTTTACCGACTGTGGGTAGGATAACCGAAGTAATATAGTAAAATTGGCGCATTATTTGAGTATACTTACCGTTTGTGATGAGTGCGTTAACAAACACAAGATTTGACATAATCAGACACTTACCCGGAACAACTATCTAGAGACAATACACCGTGCGGGAATTTAACACGTGACACGTAGCGCAGCAGTCGATCGCCGAACCACTGCGCCAGCCATGACGTCAAATATACGCCGTATTATTTTGGTTGTGTATCCATTTTGTACTACCTCTATTGCAGTGGCAATACTTATTAGTGATTCAGATCAGACTTGAAATCTGGCGAAAAAATTAGTTCTTCTAAATTCATACGTTAACATAACGGAAACGTTAAAATATATTATATTTTTTACATCTTTAATCTGTTTAGTGTTTTTAGTAGTTAGTAATAAGTAGTTAAAAAAATTACGGAAACGTTTGTGATTTGATGATGATGTGAGATGCGATGATATCTGTTTTTTTCTTGCTATTAGTTATTTGATGTTTTGTTTTACTAACTGATCACGCTCTTAATTTTATTCCGGTAATTAGGGGTGTACATTTTACTATATTTAAAATGGCCAAAGAAAATTAAACTTCCATACATGTTAACCTACTTTTGTGGCTGACTGCGTTCGGGCACTTGTTGCCGAAGTTGGTTGGGTACAATAAATGTTATTAGGTACGTGCATGCATCAACACATGTAGTGAATAAAATGTAAATTTAAATAAAACATAAACCCTTTTTAAAATATTGTAAAGATAAGTTAAGGACCAGCAAAACTACCTCCTCCGCCCCTAAGACGACCCTCTGACCGATGCATTTAACATTTATAGGCGAAATATACAGGCACTATTCTTTTTACGTACGAGAATAGAAAACTGAATACCCTCAGTGATAAAATTATGTTCGTCGTTTATGAACTCATGCTGTATAATTCCCTCGGAATTTATTTAAATTGGGCTGTGTCATTTAGGGGGCCATTAGCTCTCGAATATTGTGAACGATAGTTAAAATATCGTGTGTCATAATGATGAGCTTAACAATTGCTATATGTGCTCTTTTGACCTTTTTAATATATAATAAACCAAGATCATGTTGGGACTCACGATCCATGGCCTCGTCGTCAAGGTGTGACTCTACTAGGTCTATCACAGTCACTTGTTTGAGAAAAAAAAGAACACCGTTATACCAAGCTGTCAATTAATGTAGGTCACACAGGGTTTGTGTAATGTATAGACGAGCTTACGCATACGTTTTAGGTAAGAAAGAAACAGGTATACCCAAACAAATAGGTATATTCTCCATACTTATACTTAATGGTATAAATGCTGTATGAAACATATCTGTCGTTATCGCTTTCATATAAATGGAGGAGCCTTAGCTGGACATTATACTGAACTGAACCTTTTGTGTTACATTCGTAGGGGCCATATATAAATATTATCAGTGTACCTGTAGTGATTTCTTTTTGGTTTTATTTTCTGGGGTCTCATCAAGGTGACCAATTATTTCTGTTTTCTTTGTTCAATGTGAAAAATATTTAGCCACGGAAATATTTGTGAGTGCTGTTTGCTTTCAAAAAGTGGTTGCGATTATATTTCTGGTAACTTTTTTAGGTTTTTGACATCCGGTATTTCGAATAATCAAACAAATTAATTTTGTATTTGTTCATGGAACCAACACAAGCCGGTATAACACTCGAGATTTATGTTCCGAGGGGACCATCGCCGCGGTTTTAATGTTTATGGGGTGAATTGCCGGGCGGATTGCCGGGTGGCTTTTGGGAGAAAACAATGTCACTTAACAAACTTTTCTTATAGGAGGGGCTAAGTAGGTCAAACCCTCTTGGCTACACCCAACACCCACTTGGTTACGCCCACAATCATATAACAAAGAAAGCCTTAGACATTTATTATCCTTCTGACCCAATTTCGGTCAAGAGCGGGTAGAACTCCGCTACACGCAGCAAGCGGCGCGGCACACTTGCTTCAGATCATTGTAACTTCGTATTGGATCACTTTGATGTACATTTGTAGGTATTTAATAATAAAAGAGATGGTGGCAAGGGTGATATGAGGAAGAAAAGTTAAAAAGCAAGTGTGTCATTAGGGCCAAGCTTACGCGAACGTTTCTTTAGCCATTGAGAGCTTGCTGTTCACTGTAGAAAGGCTTAAGGGGTAGGGAAATTCCTCATAAATATTTACAAGTGTCATAAATAGTTACCAGTAATGACACAACGACAGATTTAACATATGTCTTAATCTAAAATATTATCTGTTTGTTTGACAAATGTCAGTCAAATCCATTGAGTCGTTATATTCACAATCTTTCACATTTATAATATGACTGATATGATTATGATTCTATTTGCATTTTATCATTTTAAATGAGTAAATATAAGGGGGGATTTGCTATATATATGAACGCAGTACTATAACGTTAAAGAAAAAATATTATAAAGTGCACATAACCAAATCAAATTAAATTCTAGTGCCATAAGAACATATCACTTATTAGGTACAATGGTAAATGGGCTTTTGATCGATCAATATATTTATTAAGGATTATATATTTATTTTTAATTTAATGGATGTCTGTATTTGTATTCAGGAACACCCAAATTTTATGAATATTTTATTCCTAATATGGAAATTCAGATTTTCAAAAATCCGAAATTAGAGATTATTGAAAAACAAGAAATTTATTTTACCGAGTGTCATAAATACGACTTTCTTGTATTCCGACTTTCATAAACTTTACGACTTCACTTTGATTTTCAATTTTACGGCAAGACACAGTCCGTTAGGTTAGAACTGCGATAGTTAGGTACCTACATAAAATAAAAAAGAGCGTACTGGTGAGCAGTTGGTTATGTTAGGTTAGTACCGTGATCATTTTTCCTATGCTGGAATCGAATAGTTACATATAATAAGAAAATTGGTTAGGTTAGGCGTTTTTATTTCGGAATTTTAATAATCGGATTTCTTATTTTTGATGTTTCGGATAATTATTGAATCTGAATTTTTGTTGTTAGGTGAAATGAAATGAAATTATTTATTTTGCAATTAGGATTTTTCAATCACGTTTACACGTCTTTTTTAAACTAGTTGGCGTCGGCATTTCCTATGACTATCCCTGAGAAGAAAGGCCGAAACAAACTCAGAGGTCAAGGTCTATTTTAGAGTCCAAACAGATTATAGTAGGATTTATGTGAGACAAATATAGGGCCTTTGAAGAAAGTGCCATAGCTATTTGAGCTGACCTGTCGCAACAGAGGGCAAGCATGGATCAGTCATCGTAACAATCAATGAAATTAAGATCGTCTAGCCTAGATCTCACTCATATTTACAATGTATAGCGATTAAATATAAAAAATCATTTAAATTTAATCGACATTACAATATCAAAATAATGAAGTAAATAATATAACAATTAATAACAAAATTGTATATTAAAAAAATAAAAACCGACTTCATAACACTCAAAAACAAAAAAAAAATGTAGTAGAAGAATATTGAAGTCGGTGCCAAATAAAACATGCAATGATAAATCGACACGTTTGGCGAAGTGCATTCTTCGCAATATTTAGTCAGTCAAAAAAAAATCGTTTTCATCTTACTAACAAGATTGGTGCAAAACATTTAGTAATGTTTACACCAGTGTCTTGTCATTTCGACGGTGACATTTCTTGGCGTGTCTTTATGAACATAATCAATTTGAATACATACGAGTAGTTGAATTTTTCAAGTGGACGTGGATGGCCACATCCGAATCTATAAGGAATTGCGAAAAATACTCAAAAAGTCTCGAACCCGATTTTGATGAAAACTTAGACTGCATTATTAATTTAAAAAAAAACAATATTCCTAGACAGAATCGAACCGTTGATTTAAAAAAAAATACACGTTGTATTATTACACCATCTAATAGTGTCGCTAATAAGGATCAAATTCTGGGAAGTAATAAAATATGAAAAACGCCTGTTTTTCAAATGTAACTTTTAAATTTATTCATTTGTTAATTTTGACAAATATATTACGCAATAAACGCTTAAAAAATATCTAAAATCTGCAATATATCTCCAAATCCACTAATAACAGACCCTGGTCCCTGCGGTCAAAATTGTTGCAAATTGGCTCTAGTATAAATCCTTACAAGTAATTGGTCGAATTACCGTTCACTGTGTATATTGATACTAAGCTGTGCCATAGTGATCCCTGACAAACTTTACCTAGTATTAGTATTAGTACCATGTAAGACATGAGTGCCTACAAAACTTTTCTGGACAAAATATTAGCCAAATTAGAACACAGTTTTAAACAAAAAAAAAAATGTAGGCGTATAGGTACTTATGCTCTGCTACCCGTGCGAAACGGGGGCGGGTTGCTAGTATTGTATAAAAATCTCCATGATATATCTATGACTAGGTGCACGCAGATAGATTGTGGCACAGATTTCTTAGCCAAAACCCTTTATGTACGATTGGTATTTCTTTTTGTATTGAAGCTGATCTTTGTAGACGCACTTACAACGTAAATTTAAAACGTAATTATTCTACGTTCATCTATATTAGGTACGTTTAAATAAAAGCGTGATAACTAAACAAGCTAGCAAGTAATCTTATTGGCGTTATCTATTTCTCTTTTTCATCAAATCACAGGACAAATATATTTCAATATACCAAATGATGTTTTTGAATTAATAAAGTCCAATCATTCGGAATTATATTAATTTTCCAATACACATTGTCAAAATATTACCCGATACATCATATTCCGCAAATTGAATGTAATGCGAAATTAAGCCCCGTAATGTTAAAATTCTTTGCACATTCAAGTATTCGATTGAAAAGCTTTATACATTGTTTTTGCTATACAATACATACCTCGAACCGTTACTGTTAAAGGATTATATGAAAACCAATTTTACAATTTGATTTTGCAACATTCCACCATAAATATGCAGAAAAGAAGTCAAGTTAGCTGAAAGCTTGCAATAAGATATATTTCCGCCATTACCAGCTGACAACCGTAGCAATTAAGACTCGAGCTATAATCATCCGTTTTCCGTCAGTCCGAAGAGGTTTTTCTTCGTTACCAGCTAGTACAAAGAAAAGAAAAATTTAATTTATAAGACGACACGAACTATCACCATATATTTATTATTGACATAAAAAAATAACAATACAAATCGACAGAAAGCCGGAATGTCGTCTAAACTGAAAAACCATGTCATACACAGGTTTCCTCTTACGGCGTAACTCTATCAATCAGTATACCGACATGGACATGAAATTTCAGCACACTGATTGATTTTATAGTGGGAGTATACAACCACATAATTCTACCTACAATGATTAATAATCCGCTTCCCATTGACGCATAAAAGCCCGATTATTACCTATGTAGTTTCAAAGAATCTCTCTACAAGAGGGCCATTGACTAAGATGTGTAGCAATGCCGTTCTACATGCTCATCATACCACACACCGTTTAGCAATGTTCTCCTTACAAGGGGTCTATTAGGTTAGCGGCTTGTTAATTGTTATTAATCCGTCTGTGTTTTACACACGTGTAATTTTTTGTTGTGGAACTAACATGACACATACCTGAAATAACACGCTGCAAGTTAAAGTTACGCGTAGACACTAAATAGTTGTACATTATTGTGTCAAGGCTTGCTCCGACGCAAGGAACAATTTGAACCACTAATTGTATTAGCAGATTACGAGGATGTAACATTGTTCGCTAATAGTCTATAAGATATTTCTGAAAGTTGCTGTGAGAGGAACAATGCGTAATATGGTTTCGACGAATTAAAGCTGAAATACTTCTTATTTGAGTCCTAAAGGCTGAGGACCGAAAGAAGTAATAGTTTGATTGTTATTACTCACTTAAAACAAAACTTATAACGTAACCGTAACGTAACGGTAGAGTATTACTATGAAATATTTACTACGATTGAAATTCTAATATAATGTTATATACGAACACTCTCTCATCCGATTTGTATTCCTTGAGCGTTGCAAAAGATACTCTACGAGCATCTTTTGCAACGCAAACAGGAATACCTAGTAACATACTGTTTCCCTAAACTAGATTTTGTATTTATTCTACTCGAAATTTCCGGACACTGAAAACCTTCGCAGAAATTATAAAGCTGACTGTAAAATGATTCTATCTTTATTAAATAGCTACAGGTATGAGGTAGTCTTTCATTGCTAATATACAAATTTATTTTGTATTCAACCCAATGAAATAGCATATTTTTTAGACGGTAATACGTCTCGCTCCCGTGCTTCTTAAGCATTAATCTCTTTATTGCACACCTTAAGAAGCACGGGAGCGAGACAATATAAAAATGAAACCCTCTGATTCTATTTTTATTACGCATCGTCTGCCTGAACGGCTCTGCTTAATCTAATGAAAAGTGAATGATTTACTTATACCCTTCAATTAATAAACACAAGAAATATATTTCAAAATGGCGTTATGCTTTATTATTTGAACAGTTTATTATTAGTCAAGATTAGTACTGAATTACTTATATACTTTTATCTCTACAGTGACCCAGGAAGCTGACGAGGAGACGAAGTCTGTGTGTCCTACAGATGGCAGTGACAACCTACTTCTTGATTGCCCGCACGCCACGCTTTATCTACGATTCCCACACGAAAGAGAGCTCAAAGTAAGAGTCTTGTGTTATATTTTTATTAGCTTTTTCCCGCGGCACTCGCATCTTAGGGAAAAATTATATGCCCATTGTAGTCACGTGTGCAAGGGTTTTTCTGCGCTGCTTATCCTGATACCACATAATGATGCTTAAACTATAAGCTTATCATAAGTACTTACTTAATCGTGCCTAAAAAACGATAGCACACTTTGCGGTGGACGCCAAGAAACTGGACGTGCCCGCAAGCGAGGTTTGTATTTGCTGTCACCTTGAATTGCTCCATTTGCATTAGTTTATAACTCATATGTACGTGACCTACATTTAACAAGCCACGGACACTATGGCGACCGCAGAAGGCCGAGGACTGTGGCGCATCGCGGGGTACAACCGCGATATGTTGTGTATTCCAAAACCCCATATACCATTGTGAACTGACTGGTAATTAGGTATTTCACTTTAATTGAAATATTTGCATAATTTTTGGTGTACGCAATAATTTTCGTTCCGTTATTAGGTCATATTAAACTGTTGCATTCCATTTCAGTGATATTTTCATAATTACCGCAAAATAACTGATTGAAGGGAACCACATAAAATATTTGATTTAATAACGAATATCCCGATCCACTGACTCTTCAACAAAATGTTAATTAACCTTTTGAAACGACAGCCATCAGCCATCGTTCATTAAATAATAATACACTGCTGAACACGGATATTTTCACTTTATTTGTATATAAGCGATATTTAAGCCGTAGGTGATTGGGGATACATTTTTCTTAGTTTATACGGTCAAAATTATAGAATTATGACCAGCCGTGACTGGCGCGCCGAGGGCTTCGTCCATTATTAGAAACCAAATAATATTTAAACCGACATAATGTTGTATTTATAAATGAAACTAAAAAGAAAACCAATGTAGCAGTAGTCCGTAGGTACCTAATATTTTGCTAATTATCTATTTTATAATTATGGCAGAAAAGGTTTCATTTTTTTAAATTCGCACTTGTTCGGTATCTTTTTAAGAAATTGCACGTCGTAAAAAAGATGTAAAGAGCCCTATCATCATATTATTTATGTCACCAACTTGTCCATATACCTACCGTAACATTAAAATTTGCAATAAGTCGAAGAAAAAATAAATGATTTTAATTCAAAGGATATTATGCTCAAATCCTATAAGGACGAGAAGCCAGCCACTATACCAAATGACTGATGAAGATTCCAACTGCTTACACAGCGCCATATAAATTAATTTAAATGCAAGGGAGTTGTGAAATGTTCCGTATGACTACACCTAGTCTCCAATAAGAATCGCTAGCAAGTACCTTCATATGTTCGAAATATAAGACGCGTATAAAAAAAATTCCAAGATCCTTCACTGCGATAACACGTGCTATCGGTTCCTCTCCCAGAAAGTACTTATTGCTCATGCCGAGGATTATTTGCACAAGTAAATGACATAACACAAGAATTGGCAGGGTTGAAAAGAAGTTTGTTTTTAATTTTAACTCAACACATTTTAACTCCACTGAAACAGAATCAACGTCGTCTTGAAGCGTTAGTGATTCAGCGTTCTCTTCCACGCCATATATTAATTTGAGATCGTCAGCGTGGGACAAACACCTGCTAACTTTGAGAACAGACTCAACACCTTTTATCATAATCCCGAATAGCAAGGATCGTAGAAACGAAGCAGCCGTTTCGGACGTATGGTTCACTGAACATTAATGATTATTTTTTAATGTTTGTAAACATCTTGTAGGGTACTGAACTAAAAAAATAAAAAGGCACTAGTAAATCGTTAGGCGACAGACATGGTTTTCCATATCCATCAATATGTATTGCCATAATCATACATTTAAAGTCTACGAAATTATTTCTCTGAGAAAAAAAAAACGGTATTAGCCAGGGAATTAAGTTATGGGGATAAAAAATAATAACGATATTGTTAATATTGATTTGAGATACATTTGTTTTGGGCTATGCCTTTTGTATGAATCAATATGTTCTACAACAGTGTTCCACAAGTTAAAAGCTTTAGCGAACACAGGAGTCACACCCAGAAGCATGCCTGTTTAACTTTTTAATTATTTAAATAGCTGCCATAAATATGCACATAAGCTTAAAAAACTGTATTATACTACAGTACAGTCAGCGTCTCTGTAACACCTTACTTAGGTTTTGAAATAGTGAAACATCCCCGACGAGTATCTGAGATGCTTAGCAAAAGTATTCAATCAACTAAAGTGGAACAAGTGACTTCAACATGTTACCCATTAATGCCATAGTGATCATTATCGTTATACAAAATAAACATTATTTCTGCTCATGACGTGGTTGAAAGATTAGCCCGACAGCAATGTTTGTCCGTTTACGGAACGCTGGACGTACGAACACAACGCAGGGTGCCGTCAAACAAACAACGGGGTGTACAAAGCAGATTCTCCGAGGCACGATAAAGCGTCGGGGAACCTGTTTTGATCTCCCCTCCAATATCTACACACAACTTTTAGCTGGCATTCAACTGATGTAAAACGCATATAGTAGCGCCATCTAGTGATACTTTATCAAAATGGAGAAAGCGCCCTCTTTAAACTAGTTCAATCCGTTTTGTAAACCATTAACAACCCTTCAACAGATGGCGTTGCAATAAGGAAACGGTGATATTATTGTATGTTCTACACTATAAAATATTTGTATTGCACTAAAAGTTATCGTGTTATGTGTAGATTTTAAAACTGTTATGGCAGAAATTAATGCTGCAATGTCTTATCTAAATAGCGGCTTTTTGTTCATTTGTACTTGAGAACATTGGCAAGACTATTAACAGTGTGATATACGTTTAATATATTTTTAGCTAGTAACATATATGTATAGTGATCTTAGAAAGTAAATAGCACTGTATTTTATACTAACTTTCAATTTTTTCAGGGTTGGCGCTACATGATAAAGCTAGCAGCACACAACAATGGCGCCCACATCCACCACCAGCAACTAACGAAGGAAGATGTACCAGCAATCGTGGATAAATGCTTTAGTTTCATCTATGCTCATGGTATGTACTGTAGAAACAATTGCCATAGCATACATTTTGACCACAGTAAACGTAAACGACACTTACATACTATCGAATCGCTTCATTCCCTTGACTGCAAATTGATGATGATTATGTTCGATTTCACAAATTGTACAGAGTCTACGCGTTAAAATGTATAATTAAAATTTTCTGTTTAATTTATGTCCGTGGTAGTACTACGCAGAACGAAATCTTATTTGCTCGCGCTTCAACGTTACGTCACGATGTGTTCCAGGCAGTCTATCGGAAGGCATCTACCGCCGCGCCGGCAGCAGCTCCGTACTCTCGGAGCTCCTGGCGCGGTTCCGTCGTGACGCGTGGTCAGTACAGCTCAGTCCCAGTCAACACTCTGAGCACGATGTCGCTGGAGTGATTAAACGGTGCGTAACACACGAACAAATACTAATACAAAAAGAGAATGCAAATAGAAATACTCAGCATTGATATAATCCATATATTGAGTGAGCTGAAGGCCTAATAAGGCCTCCAACGCGTAATGGGGTTTCAACTCGAACAAATTACAGTTTGTCTACCAATTGAGAATGACTCACTAAAAACCCTTGAACTGCAGAATTTGGCTGGAGTAAGATAAAAAATCTAAACTCTCTTATTTAATGTTAATTTACCTATTTACATCTCATAAATAATGTACCTACATCCCACAAAAAAAAATGAATGAGACCCTTTACTTCCATTCAAACCCGTCAATGATTAATTACCCATTGATATTTAATTTGGTTTTAATCTCCTTAATTTGCCCAGCCATCATTTTTACTACCACCATACACTTTATCAATCACCTACTAATTTAGGTTTAGCTGTTTCAATTAAAAAAAAAAAATTAGACACCGATTTTTTGAAATCCACTACTTAGAAACATAAATTAAATTAATTCTATTAAATTCTAGCATCTTTGCCATCTACTAGACAGCGGTGTAAAACTACAGTCTCTGACTATTCGTGAGTTGCCGATGCTGCCATCTGTTAGAAAAACGGAGGGAATAAAATAGCCAGTTCAGTACTGGCTAATGATCTGGCTATTTTCTTCCCTCCACTAAGAGAGGTGTAATTTCTTTGTATGGGATTGGGTATCTGTACTAGTATTATATTATCTGTGACTTTGTGATCTCAGGCTCGTAACAGTTGCATAAATATCTTACTATTATTTCAGGTTCTTCCGTGACCTACCAGAGCCTTTAGTGCCGCAGGAAAAACATCAAGAACTTACCACAGCACTAGGTTTGTTCGTATATATAATATATAATATAAAAATAGGAATTGTATGTCGGCCCGTGACGCGTGTGAACATTTAAAGCGCACCATGTTACCATTCGCCATGCCAACAGAGACTAAAATGCTGTATCAAAGTGTAAACTGAATAAACTGTTAATTAGGATTCAATGCGTAGTTTATTCGCACAGAATTCAATTGCACTTTTTAACTTCTGCATTATGGATGAAGTCTGAATGCAGTTAATTTGCATACCATAAGGAATTATATATATTATTGTGGCACACAGATACGTATTTCTTCTTGCCAACTAAAACACAAAGCAGTGAAGGGTGGGTTTTGGAATGGTGGGTGTCTAAATGTTGACATCAAAAATAACTAACATCTCAAAAGTATTATCACATTTAAAATCGAAATTTTTCATAGGTTCACGTCTTAGTTTATATAATAAGTAATATTTTCTGAATTTCAGAGTTATCGGACGAGCCGTCCCGCCACGCAGAATACCGGCGAGTGATGTCGTCCCTGCCTCTCGTAGCTAAGAACACAGCTCGCAAGTTGTTCGGTCATCTGCATTTTCTTCATACGATGGCACATGCAAACAAAATGGGTGCCGAGAACCTCGCGTCGGTGTGGGCACCCACCATTATGCCCGCAGCCTTGGTGAGTTCATACTCAGCCCATGTGTAACGCCATATAATTGAACTGTATTGCATAAAAATATTCTACCTAAGAAAAATATATATACATATATAGGTAGGATAAATTCTCATACTAAAATGTATGTACTTATTGGCTTAGAGTTCTGTACGGTAACCACTAACGTAAACCTTTATTGCCAGTAGCAGCACGGAGTTTGGTATGCCCGGTAGATGGCAATAGGCTCGCCCCCTATTACATGGGACTCAATAACGGCATCGGCGAAATGTGGGCGTACACTAGTACACCTCTGCCTAATCCTGCGGGGAATACAGGCGTGTTGCTGTTATGTAAATATTAGATAAACAATTTACATAATTATTCGAGTTAAACTGAGTATTTTATATCTACTGATCACTGAGAAACACCAAAACTACGAGGGCGGGCCTCGCAAGTTATCGGCATTATATGACAAAAATGGCCGGTATTTTGCCAAAAATAAAAACAATGGAAATAAAGGTCTTTTTACCTAGGCAGAATAAATGTTACGACTCTTGCTATGGATACAATTGTGTAATTTTACTATTTCATACAAGCATAAGACATACAAAAATATTTTGTAACATTTTTGTCATTTTTGCCGAATAGTAATGTACGATAAACTTGCTGATAGCCGCGGGCAACATAAAAAAAAACACAGTGTGAGCGAAGTGAACTTAGCGGCCTATTTTTCTTTACCAGACAAGCAATACGCTGCAAACCGCTTGGTCCACAAAGGAGGTGTTCGTGGTTCGTGACTTGATAGCCAACTTCGAGGCGATATGGGAGCCGACAGAGGTGGAGCGTCGTCGCGAGGCCGCGGTCAGGCGTGTCCTCATGCGAGTCCTGAGCAACTCTGCGCCCACCGCTCCCAAAGCCGCCGGCGATTTGCGAACCTGGGTGTATGTTCATGATAAGTCTACGTGCTATCAAATCACTGTAAGTACATTATTGGTTCACTTGAAGCCTAGCCTAGTCAATAACAATGTCAAACTAAATCAGTTATTCAATTAGTTCATAAATTGTCACATCCAGAGATCTAACATAATTTTGTTCATATAACATTAAAAAATATCATTATTTATGTTTTATTTTGATAAATAATGAAATTTGTGTATGAAGATAGATATATACATAGAGTAATTCTTTATTGTACACCAAAGGAAAAAGTACAAAGCGAAAATACATTTTACACATAGGGTACAAATGGTGGCGGTATTGTCGCTAAAGAAATTTCTTCCAGACAACCAGTGATAAAATATCAACGCAACGATGGCACTGTAAACAGGCATATTCATTATATGTCTCACTGTAGAAATAATATAAATTCAAATCAATCAAATCGAATCAAATCATTCTTTTAGCTCATATGTATATAGTAGATGTTAAAAGTTATACAAAATTCGTCCTCATTCCATATTTTCATAAATAAACGTTTTTTAAACGGCTTATATTAGGTTCTCAAGTACTAATATTTCATCTCCAGCTGACTCCAAACAAGACCAGTTCAGATATATGCATAGAGCTTTGCGAAAAGGCCAATAAAGAATCCCATCACCTTATGCTAGAAGAAGTGATATGCAACGAGTCAATGCGACGAATAGTTCACATTGATGAAATAGCCTTAGACGTGGTACTGCGATGGAGCTACTGGGACGAAGATGACAGAAAACACAACTATTTGTTGGTGACCCAGAATAAGATGCTGCATGATATGGAGGCGCTGCGGCAGACGACGTCCGTGTGTGGGGAACTGAGGCTCGCTACTGAAACTATGAAGTCCTTCAAATTGCACATGTTTGAGGTCCAGAACTCGAGGCTATGCTATTTTAAAGATAAACAGGTGAGTCAATTTCCAACTAACCCAGTAGGACTTTTGAGGTAAATTTAAACACCCATTATTTTCGAAAATATTTTCGTCAATAATAAGTGGTAAAACAAAGAGACTGTCATCGTTACCGTATATACCTAACGCCATTCGTCGCAGGTTATTTGTTCACTAGTGAATATAGGTCTTAATTCCGTAAAATATTAGAAACGGTAATATTGCTTTTGTATTTTCTCAATTTAAGGTCGTTTAGTTTATTAAGTCAGTTAGGAGAAATATAGTCTATTAAACCTCATATGACTTTTTTGGGAAAAGTTAATCTCGGTATCTATTCCAACAAAACGAATAATTAAGTTTTGAATACCTTAAAAAATTTACCAATCGTTTCCTGGGATTAGAACTTTAACTGCAATACAAGAAAGAAAACAAAAATATTTGTTTTCTTTCTAAAGGTAAGGGTTTCCACATTAAAAATACATATATTGTCATGTTATTACGTTGCATGGGAGTACGTAACTCCAAAAACTGTTATTATTAACAAATATAACTTGTACATTCAGGGTTCACACAAGATCGAGGAGTGGCAGATAAAAGACATTCTGTGGTACATCGGCCACGAGCCCAAGAGGAACCCGCAGTCGCGATGGGCCATCACCTTCATACCCAGGAACAAACAGAAACGGTACGTATTTAATTTGTTGTACAGTCAGCGTCAGTTCAACACATGCTATTATCAAGGTATCCCTTACTGCAGGTCTACCGCATAACACTGATGGTAATGATTAACCGTTCTGTGATTAATTTTACGAAGAAATTAAGAGTCTCAAGTTCGAGCTACGGTGTATTTTTTTTCTATCATTTAGCAGTGGCTTTCCGAGCTTACCTACTATGGTTACGGTTGGTAAAGAAATCCATATTTCGTTCTAAGAAACCATAGATAATAATAATAAAAAACACAATCTTCTAAACAAGACAAAAACATAGTCTAGGAATATAGAACAATCCGTGAGAATGCAGTAATCCGATAAATATGTCCGGTCTGTGAAACTTTGGCAGCCCGGACTCATTATTATCCTGCAAGCCTAATTTATCTGTAAAAACAATTGCATTACTTCAATTGTTTGGATTTACCTACCTATTATTATAAAGATAATTATAATACAGGTAGTTAGTACAGTTACTTTTCCATCATCGTCACTGTTATTTACGTTGGCGCGGATTCCGCATGGAGTAGAACACGAAATTGTTTTTGAAAATTTATATTTCCACATATTACGAACTCGATACTCATTAACAGTTCTATCACTGCCGATAGCCGTTCTTAATGTTGAAAATCTATCGCTTAGTTCCCTTTAATTATAGCGTGATGAATTGTATCACAAAATTGTGAAACCCGTGTCTAATTTCTTAAATTTTAACCTTAAAAGCCATGTACTTCTCAGCTTCTGATTAATAGCGTGATGATAAATATCTAAGGCTACAGAAATGGACTGTCTACAATTTCGTATGTGGCCGCGGCTTATTTTGAGTAATATTTTATTGTTTTATTGCTTACTATAGTGGGACCGATTAAGATAAAACATGTCAGTGTTTAAGTCACACTAACAGCTATACAATTGAAAAGTTCCATTAAAATCTTTTCAGGCATTTCTGTGTGATAAGGTAACAACCGGACAGAGACATAGAAAAAAAATCTAACAGTGTTACATCCGATTTCGATTCAGATTCGGTCTATGTTGGGAGACTTTGACTTCTATTATTTTACTATAATATAAAGTATGTATTTCATACAATTCTAGGAGTAAAGATAAGCCATGGTTCGGGTGCTGCATAGCGGGCGCGGTAACTGAAGACCAGCTCAAGTGGATGGCAGCGCTAATGTTCGCGGAACACTCTACAGTACTGCCTACCCCACGGCTCGTCATCACGTAACGTTCCAAAAGTATGTTTACTTCATTTATTTAACACACTACAGTTCATACATACAACATTAAACAAATATTATTTCAATTTCATACACACTACGGCACTATGATTCAAATTCAAAGCTTTTTTATTCATGTAGGTAATAGAAGGAATTAACAAATCGTTAGGTTGGTTCAGTTAGTGGTTCCATGGAGAAGAAAAAGCAAAAATTTCCATAGTTATTCTTTTAAAATATAATTCGAGTTTTAATGTAAGCATTATGTAGGTCAGCGTCTGGTCGAACTGGCTTTTGGAAGATAATGTCGCCTCTTTAACCGACTTGTACGGAGGGTTGCACTAACACCTCGCAACAAATAATTACAGAAGTAATATTTTGTAGTTTATGCAGGTGCTAGCTTCCGCTTGCGGCTTCGCCCGCGTGGATTACGAACCCATACATTTTTTCGGGATAAAAAGTAGCCTATGTACTATTCCAGACTATAATCTATCTCTGTGCCAAATTTCATCCAGATTCGTTCAGCCGTTCTGGCGTGAAAGAGTAACAAAGATCCATCCATCCATCCTCACAAACTTTCACATTTATAATATTAGTAGGATTCGCATGTTAACGTGTTTCCTGACTTTTTGGTGTAGTGGTCGCAAGAGCGACTGCAGACTGCAGAGCGTGATTTTCTGGGTTCGGTTTAAAATTGTTAATAGCTGCACTGAGTTTGAAACTGTGCCTAATTAATAGCAATATCTTCGCCCCCTATTACTTTGGACTCAATCAACTAAATGTGTTTATACAATAGTACACCTCTATCTAAACCTTTGCCTATGGTTATAACGACGACGCGGTTGGCGTAGTGGCTAAGTGATTAGCTTTCTGGTCTAACTGTCGTGGGTTCGATTCCCGCACGGAACAAATATTTGTATGATCTACAGATAGTTGTTTCGGGTCTGGTTGTGTGTGCATGTGACATGTATGTTTGTAAACTGTACCCACGACACAGGAGAAATCCTAGTGAGGGGCAATGTTTTAAAAAAAAAGTTCATATAATATATGTTAATATGAGTACCAGTACAGTAACATTTAACTTTGAGATTATCGGCTTTGTACCTCGCGACACGCGTACACGCAGAAAGAGTTTAATCCTACTGAACCATTACACTTATATCTACTTCACACTACAAGTGTTAACATAAAACTTTTTTACACTCACAGATCGTGCAGAATTCAGCGGTAAATGCAGTCCAGACAGAGCGTTATACTGATTTTTACATCTTAGATAAGCCAAAAATATTTCTGATTTATGTTAACCTTGCAAGTTACGTTTGTTGATCCAGAATAATGGTTAAAATGCCAAAGGTTTTTGAAATATTGAAACAACTTGGGCTAAGATTTTGTTAGGGAGTTTAAACCCGCTAAGTGAGGCACAGTAGATAAATATAAAATCTATTGTCTAGCGCGCCGGCAACATAAAAACAAGGGATTCACTATGTCGTCATTTACAATGATTTATTGATCGTATACATAACGATTAACTTGACACTTACACAACTGTTCTCTACAGTACCACAATATCTATATGGCTGGAATGTACATGCTAGTAGAATGTTAATCTCGAGCTAATTCTACGTAAAGTCCATTTCAATTGAAAATAGAAAGGTAAACAGACCCTGTGCATGTTAAAATTTTCACACAATCACTCACTGAATTGAATTGGGAACACATCCATACGTATTTTAAAGGTTTCAACTTGATACCTCACAATTGTTGTGTGTTCGATAACTAACGGACACTTTAACAGCGAGTAGTGAAACAGGTTCTCAGGCATTTAAGTTGAACGCGTTGAAACTATACTTTGCCAACATTTGCAACATGTAGGGGTAAATTAATAGCAAAGCATATTTTACCACCTAGTATGTTCACAATAAGTATGCTAGAGAGGTCTGTGATTTAGAAATTAGCATACTAAAGCCATCAAGCATGCTATCTTAGCGGGTACATAGTACCCTTTCTGGTAGTAATGAGAGTCTTCAAGACGCAAGTGAACAGGTATTGGTAAGTACCGTCGATAAATTCGTAATTATAAAATTAATTTTATCAATGAAGTTATTATTATTCTAACTAACCATTACACTAGTCGATAAAGTGAGGCTATTCTGAATATTAGAAAAGATACTTACTAAAAATGTCAAGTATTGGTTCAGAAATAAATCAACATTTATTATTGACATGTATTTAAATCCCCAAAACGCCATGTCTTTTTGATCTCTAAGTTCCTATCGACGACGAAAAAGGTAGCGTTATGAATATATATTATGAAATGGCGAAATTAAACCCTTGGTGTAATGTTTTTTTATGAAATATTAAGTAATAAGTATCACCATTCCATACTTGCAACAAAATTATGCAAACATCGCACAAAACATTTTTAAAAAGGAATTACAATTTAAAATATATCTATACAAAGTTGTTATACTTGCCTAGAACTTTATACAATGTGTTATTAGTTTACGTAGGGTTAAAATGTGTTAAATAACAATTTATATCAATTGCTAATTTAAACCCAAGCAGAGTGAGACGCTAGTATTCTTGTTTGTGTCAAATAAGCGACCAAAACATCGCGAGGCCCCAGCTTGGTGTGAAAACGAATGATCAATGCGAGCCGAAAGTTCATTTTAGTGTAGTCAGTATATTTTATGCATTATTGGACTCCAGGCTTGATTTCTGGCATCTTGAACGTATCTTAGCTCACGTCACACCATGTTCAAAATTATATCAGTATTTACGCTCATTTGGGTTTAAATTAACAGGAGCGTTAATGACCTTCGATCTTCAGAAAGCCAGTTAATTAATCTTCACTTTAATATTGGGATGCACAGTAAATGCAAAAAGTTCTCGGTTTTGTATCATGAATCGACGTGCAATCGCTTTAATTTTCTGCTGTATGCCTGTACTGCATGAAAAAAAAAAACATCTGTCTCGACGCGCTTAGGTATCACGAATCTATTGTTATAAATACATTATTTTATGGTACTTTTTCTGTTGTAATTATTCATTTAAATTGATTTCTTTTATTATTTTTAATAGAATATGAAAAAATAAAAATTATCGTTTTATTTTTTGAAGGTTCGACTGATTTTTGTAATGGTACAAGCCGCGATTATGGCTTCATTTCCTTACCTTTAAACTTTTTAGTACCTATTTGATAAATGTTGAAATGATAACATTACAACTATCATTATAGAATCGGTAATACTTTCTTAAGAGATCGAAGATCGTTAACTCTCTGTACACTTTACTAATAATAAAAACAAAACTCAAAGACAGAGTTAAGTATATTTAGGTGTAAGTATGTAAATGAAATATATGTTATCCATTAAATAGTACAATTTTATACAGCATTGTCACATGTTTTGCCTTGAATCTCTTCACTAGTAGATTTTGCCAAAACAACATTATCTTTAAAAGTTCCCATGTATATTTTAAAGTATACACATTGGCACTGAATGCCGAAAACAAAGTCGACTTCTTGATAAAAAAGATTTCACGAATGCTTGTAAAGTAACCGAAAACACCTAGACCAAGATGGTTTTTAAATTTGGCATTTTTCGTTACTTCAAAAATCGATTTGAATTATTAGAGTTCAAGAATTCTGTTGAATGCATTTTGAAGAAACCGGCTGTTAGTACACTATTTAACATTCATCACGGTTGTATATATGTATATTAGCCGAACTCTTGGTCAGGTCACGCCATATGTGATAAAGTAATTGCGTAAGCCTCATAATGTTACTTTCCTGTAAAAGCCCTAAGGCAGTATAATGTTACCAATTGTTTTATCGTTAGGATGAAATATATTCATTACCATCGATTCACAACCACTTTGCATTGTTAACTTTTAGTTGAAGCATTACATCCAACCGACTCCCACGAGTAAGTAAGTTAGTAAGCTAAATGTGAATCTTTATTGAGTACATAGAAAGTTTTAAAAGTAACTGTACACAAACAAGTTCCCAGATAAACTAGAATAAATTGATATAAAATAAACTTCGCTGTATCAAACAACATGTTTTGTAAATATTAGTAGTACATTCGTTACAAAAATGTCTCGAAATACAAGGGTCCTATAACACTAGTATTGCTTAAGTTCTCGTTGCGAAAAGAGAGTAGTTTCTATACTAATAAGGCTCTCAATCGTGAGCGGAGGGTATCGGTGCCTTAAAGTGGTTTCACATCAGAGACTGTTATAAAAAGAGTATATTTATCGACAATGTTGAAATTGAAATATTTTTATTATACGTGTTGAATATATCGCAACAAAGCGACGTGTTCATTAGGCGACTAATGTTAAACAACTCAGAATGACTTCAATATCGCAATCAAGGGACAGATTGCACGCACATCCCTTACATAAAATGTTAAAATATTGTCGACTAGTGAACACGTCTTTACAAGTGTCAAATATACATAATTAGTTTAAGTATGTAGCTATGCATTTTGTACATTTAATTTTATTGTTAGATTCTATGATCGTTTTTGCCTTTTTGGAGTGATTTAGTCAAAATTGAAATGGCAATCAGTCTGTGGAAAACTAAAATTGTTTATCAGTTTTCAGTATCAGGTTGGTGTAACACTGATCAATGTGTTTCTTAAATACATGACATTGAAAGAAGTAGAGTTTGATACTTTGGATAATGGCGCTACTTATTAATAATTCCGTAATACTCTGCCGTTCCTGCCCCCCTAGACAAGTAGCAATGTGAAATCGCTAGAAAATAGAAACACAAGCAAAATATTTGGGACTAATATTAACAAATCACGAGACTAATCGATAGCTTATGTCAATTCAGTACATTTTGTTGGCGTTTCTATGCTTTAGGGATTGTCTACAGGGATTGATAAGACTACTGTAATACAAAGCATGCGTATTTCGTATTATAGAGGCCATTGGCAAAAAACTTAGGGAAAACAGGGTTGCCACATCCTTATGGTTTTTCGATGGAGTGAAAAATGTAATGAAATATAATCTGTTTTATAATAATACTTTATTTTATATTTGTTTCAGTTTATTTTGAATTATCATAAGATTTGTAAAATTAGTGTTAAAAATGAATTATAATATTATTGTACAATTTTGTATGTAGGTACGTATACTGTATGATATGTGCTCAAATAAATGCGATTTGAAAGTAATTTGTTTGTTTATTCAACAGTCATCCAATTTTTTGTTTTTTGAGTTTACATCTATAGGGGTCTAAAAAGGCCGCTTTAGATCAATTATAATGTGTATCCCATTATAAATGTCAAAATCAATATCATTCGAATACGCTTATTGTTCTGGGGTCAGTCTTACTTCTGATAATGCTTTGTTATTGTTCTGAGCGCGTACGGCATAAATTCAATATTCATCTGTTTGACATTTACCATGGAGATTCCCAGATTACGAGCTCAATGTGACCTTTTTAGGACCCCAACAAGTTGTGACCATTTGACAGGTATCAATAGATTTTGCTGGCGATTGGATATTGTCATCTGTCTGTTTGTAGAGCTTTACTTTCGGGATCGCCATGTGAGCTATGTCCACTTAAAGAGAAGCGTTAAGGCTGTAGCCCGTTATCCTGGCCTGGTGCGAATTGGCGAATGACACTCAGAGGCCGGCTGAAGTATGCAAGTTACTTCACGATGTTTTTCTTCATATTCAAATCACACATGAATTGTAATCTAAAATCGTCAGGCGTGGGCTGTTTCGCAGACTCGGACACTTAAGCAGAAAAGTCAAGCGTTCTGCAATTCAGCTACAATATGTAGGTACTACATCACAACTTCAAACATATAAGGTATGGGAGGGTAGACAAGCCAACTGCTCAGTGAATAATAGCGGAATGGGGGTATGTATTTGTATCAAAAAGTTTGTATTGCAAAGATTAATTTCTTAAAAAAAATTTAAGCGTATCAAAGAGGATAGAATGTGGCTCTATGCTTTGCATGTGACAATAGCGTCATTTTAAGAAAACTAGTCAAAAACTTCCCGGTAAAATAGCGTGTTTGAGAAATCTAAAAACGCTTATAAAAATCTAAAAATTTGTATTCGCGCTTTTCCGCTAGTGCTGTGCTAATTAGTAGGTAGGTACTTACATACCACGTCAAGTAGGTAATCAAGATTCGGTGAGCAGTGCTATCAAAATTTGGAAAACACGAAGGCGTTCTGAAGAAGAAGTTCCAGGAGACCAGTCGCATACGCAGGTACAGTCCACTATAAGTATTATTCTTAGTTAAATTCCCTCTGACTGAAAATAACATCTGACTTTATTAATGGAATATTTTATAATCAAAATTATCTGTACCTACGTCGTCTACTTTTACGGCATATGTATCAACCCTTAACTAACCTTAACCCTTGTTAAAAGTGAAAAAAATATAATTAAGATATTTAGGCACTCAAGCGCGATGTCACCCTCATAACAGAAGTTGATATACCTATTATGTATGTATAAAGTGACCATACGTCCCGTTTTGAACGGGACTGTCCGTTTTCTCGGTCACCTGTCCCGTTGTCTCCAGACAAAGTTCCGGGAGGCAAAATAGACCCGTTTTCCGAAGCCGCGCGAAAATTTCAAATTATGGAGCTCGTCAGGCGCGAGCGGTGTGAGACCGCGTCGTTGACGATCGGTCAACCCACGCGCGCGCGCGCTATCGGTTACCTAGTAAGCAAATTTGTTCCTCTAAGAAATATAAATAAAATTAAAAAAAATATGTTGCATATAATTTAATAATTACTGTCAGAGGAACTTCGCTTTATTATTTTTATTAAGCTGGTGAACCAGTGATTGATTTGATTTTACACAATTTGTTATAATAAAAATAATTATAATTAATCTAAATATAATTATAGTAAACATTAATGGAATTTAGTTACACTTTTTCTTAAATAAAGAACATTGAAAAGTTTTGTTTATTTTCAATGTTTACCTGCTAACCGACGTATATAAAACGAGGTCCCGTTTTGAGTTTAAAAAAAAGGTCAGTTTATGTATGTAGTACCTACCTACTAGTTTAAATTACGCATGTAAGGAAATCTATAGATCCAACACGAGCTATCATACTGTTTAGATTTGCTCGTACCGTATTGGAAAGCAATGGTGGTATCAAGACTGTCTGCCTAGAATGCGCCAGATAATCTTAGGTTTCGTCACTCGTGGGGGCTTAAAATTCCAACTCAAACTCAAACTTTTATTTGCTTTCCACAATGGTATAAATAGATGGTAAGTAAAATTGCATAGTGGACCCTGTTGGACACGCAAAATTTAGGAGAGAGGAAGATCAGTGGTAAGTAGTACTTTTAACACTGGTAAGTAATCTTTATTTAAAGTAGCTCTTCCCGTACACGAAATTTAGAAATACTAGGTAATATCTAGAGAAATAAAAAATTACAATTCTTCAATATACATTGCTTTTTCGTTTTCAAAATAAAATCTTTAAATTAATACTTATGAGGCTCTTCGGGCAATAGAATTACGCTTACTCTAAAAAATAATATAAATAGTAGATAGTAGTAGTATTAGTAGATAAGATAACTATACAAAACGTGGAAAAAAATATAATTTTAATATGAAGACTATCCGAGAAAGAAAGAGACAGAACGTCAATATAATAAGCACAGGGATCAATTTTAGGTGTATAAATAGGTATACCTATGTGTCCTTATATAAGATTCTATTCTGGTCTGTTACACTTGATATAAAATTACAAGGAAGCATAGTAAAGTTAAACTATCGTGTCCGTGTAGACCCGCTAGTGAAGCAGAATAAAGCAGCTGAAATATATGTATAATATGTAAGAATATACTATTATAATATATAAAAACTCGAGAGTCTGTAATAATTTGAACATTTTGAGCAGAATGTTTCAAACAATGTAAACACTACTTAGTTGTTCTAGCCCCTTTGAAGTCAAATAATAAGTCTATGATTTTAGTGTAATCTAGGTTCCAAAAGTGGTGTGATAAATGGGGCATATAATATATCAGATGAAAACTACTCTTGTAACACAGAAATCGCAAATACTAAATTAACCTCATACAATAACTTGAAGTTGAACTGAGAATGAATATATTAAATACCAAATTGATAAATTAATTGCGCCGAAATCAGGTTAGAGGTTTATGGAGAAGAAATGCAATATGTCCAAGAGTACTACTACTCTAAGAGTACTACTTGGCTAGGTAAAACTAAAAATGCGTGCAGGAGCTATTGGTCCATGAAAGAGCTTATGATATATTACATAAACATGAATAATACTCTGATACACTTTATTTTATATACTCATATTCAAATTAAGCTGCACACAATCATGACATTCAAGAAGGGATATACATATATCTACATACATGAAACGTAAATAGATTATTTTATTTTAGTGTTAGATATAATTGTAGCAGTAGTCATATTGTATTTACACAAAAATAAACCATCAATAAAATTTGTTTACATAGTTATTGAACGATTACTGTATAGATAATTCTGAGACATAAGTAGATTACCTTGTTTTGGTGATAGGATGTACATATAGAAAATTATGTATTTGGCCTGTGTAGAAGGTTTTGGTACAAGTGTATAATTTTTTTTTGTGCATGTATACAAAATTATGGAACAAAGGTTGTAGACAATAAAATGGTTCCTTGTCCGTGTATACATCTTTTTGGGGCTGGCTGTACATACATATTTGGTCAAAAAAGAAAAAAATAAGCCAACGATTTTCAACATAAGAAACGGCTTTTTGAACATTTATCATACCTACCTAGCCACAATTTAGCGGTGATTCATAGGACTGTGGTAGACAGGTGTCGAGTTCTTATTCTTAGAAACATGTATATTTACAAAAACACGAACATAACTAAGTATTCATTATAAGGCCTACGGTTTGCTACACCGTAGCTGCCGCGATAATGTCTCCGCTACGGTGTCGTAGTATCAGCTACGGGGGCCAATTCTCCTAACTAAAGGAGAATAAACAAAGGGAATGGGTCAAGGTACCGACAAAGTCCACATAATACATTTAAAAGAACACATTGAAATTTTTATTTTTATTATGGGAGAAAAAAAAAACGTCTGTCCTTTAAAACGCCCCATTGCCCCACACTAGGATTTCTCCTGTATCGTGGATACAGTTTACATACATGTGAACATGTCACATACACACACCACGAAACTACTATCTGTATATCATACAAATATTTGTTCCGTGCGGTCCTACAGGTAAATATATTTTAAGATAAATATATATTTCAGTTCAAACCGATAGATAACAAAAGGCTAACAAGCAAAAGTTATTTATATTCTTGTAGATTCGACCACGACACTATAAGTCAACATGCACAGAAATATTATAATAGACGATTTTGATTTACTTATTTGATAGAAAATATATATATATGTAAGTGTATAAAACTACGTATTATTTTAATACTCGTGATGTCAACTGTGTTGTGGGTACATTTTACAGATAAGGTACCTCACATGAATACACATCTGGATCAGGATTAACTAAACATCTATGAGCCATACAAATATTTTTCCATCCGTGAATCCAACCCGCCACTCATATGTTGTGCAGAAAGTCTTACATTTAACTAATAGGCTAATCGTTTGCCAAAAATAATCCGAGATATTAAATTTTAATAGACCTAATAATAAAACCTGGAAATAATAACTGTTATATATCAAGAACGGCAGGATGGAAATAAAATAATGTCGTAAGTAACGATTAGCAACAGTACCTTGGAGGCAAGCTTATAACTTTTGAACACGGCGTCCATAGCAGAATTTGCCCTAGTCAATTTCTGTTTCCACTAACAAATAATGACTCGACTGACAGGATGTGTAGGTACATATGTACTTTGTCTACCAGCTTTTGATATATTCTGTACCGCAAATAAGTAATATTTAATGGATTATTTTATCTCATACCTATCCAAGTAGGTAACTAATATCAACATGAGGGGGTTGAAGCTTCTAGGTTAAGCACTGCTTGGTGCGATCAGTTCTTGGAGGGGGGACCGATTTTCACACATCGAGACCTATCTGTGCCTCGGAAAACATGTTAAACTGTTGGCCCCGGTTTCCATACGAATACCTATGACCGTGGTTACTGGTGTGAGCAGACCGAAAAATCTGACAACCAGTTTAATTTGGAGTATCAGTGCCTCCCATTAATTGGGTGGCGGAAATCAGATGGCAGTTGGTCCATATAAAATACTGATATTCAGCCATATCTGGTTAGACTCGACCGACCAACTATCTAGTTGTGACAGCTTTGGGAGATGAAGACTCAAGTGACGTATATCAACATGCATGATTTCGTCTCACTACATAGTCTAAAGATACAGACAAAGTGCTTATATAATTTTAAAAGATCGTATTACTTTTATTATGTTTCGAAACAAAGAACACTTTTACCTACATGAAAATGGCTAGCCTAGCTTAAGAAAATGGACACTAATTTTAATTATATTTAACCTGCTGACATCCGAATGTTTTGAGTGACACTATATATATACATATATACTATATCTATCCATATTATAGTCTGCACTGACTGAACAGACAAGAGTCAGTAGGATATATACCCTCGTATAATATAAAAGTAATATAAAATATAATAGATAAGGTTTTATTAAGCAACAGCTTAATAGCCGTTGACTTTACAAAAATATTCTATAAGTTGTAAAAATAATATTGAATTGTTTAATAACGTGAAGCATGAAATGACACCTCACTAAATGGATGTAACGAAACGATATCGACTTCTAATTAGACGGCAACGCCATCTATCGAGCTATGGGGTAGTTTTTTTACAGGTGGATACAATCGAGTTTTAGTGGGGATTTCATCATTTTTATTCTAGACACAGCTTTTATATTCTTATCCACTCTAATATTTTAATAATGCGTTGTAGTGTAATCTTTCACGTAAAACAATAAACATTATGCATAAATTATGTGACATGCAGCGCCATTAACGGATGAAGCTAGAAACTCACACACAGTAATGAGATATACAACTTTGCATTGAATGCGTATGAATTTCTGAGATAAAATTGAAAATATCTGTATTGTAAGTATACAGAGTGACTCGTTGGACTTCAATTATATACCCGGGTAATTAATAAAATACAAATAAAAAAATGTGAAGACAATCATAACTCAAACTCAAAACTTTTATTTGCTTCCCACAACGGTATAAATAGATGGTAAGTAAAATTGTATAGTACATCGTGGACCCTGTTGGGCACGCAAAAATTTGGAGAGAGGAAGAACAGTGGTAAGTAGGTACTTTTATCACTGATAAGTAATTTTTATTTATTTATTTTTTCCTTATAGCACTGGTAACAATTTTTTATTGAAAGTATCTAGGTAGAATATATGTCAGTAAGTATACCTATTTATTATTATAATTATTTGTAGTAATTTGGTATTCTTAACTTAATATTTATTGTTAATTTATACTGTAAGTATAGTTCTGAATATTTATATCTATTATTTTTTATAAGTATTTATTTGTAATTTTATTTTTATATATATTTTTATAGGTACCTAGATGAGTAAGTATTTATTATTATAGATATGTATGTAACATAGATAATATAGTGGTTTTTGTAGGATTGAATATTTATTAATTTTAGTCTTACATTATGGATTTACTTATATTTTGTTATATTAATAACATTTTGATAGTATTTTGATATTTTTTTTAAATTTGTTTACTGTTACAAAAGAATCCAATCCTAAAGAAATGACCAACCAAACCAAACAATAACACACGCTATTAATTAGGAAATATGAGAATAGCTTGATTTTGATGGGACTTCCACGGCAAGTTATTTAAGATTCGATCTGTTTCAATAAATACTGATATACCAACCATCTCACTGTTACATTCTCATGCGTAATAGTGTGATTTTCTGCTATCACTTTGCGTCGCTTGATGCTAGTTTTATTATTAGGTATGTAGGTACTTTCAAATAAATTTAATATTAACCTGAATTTATAAGTTTTCGCTATTTCGGAATAAAACAACAAAACCTGTTACCTAACAAACATATCAATTACTTAACTCAACTGTGTTGTAAGCAGATAGGCACATCTCCAAAACAACAACATGATTTAGTCCAAGCACTTATTACTTTTCTATAACAGAATAAAATTATGAGAACAATGTGTGGTGATATCTGTTATATTACTTGCACGTAAGTAACGAAATGGGTGTCAATATCTTTTATAATTTATTTGAATTATATTATCATTCTGCGTATGCAAGTATGCATCAGTAATTAATATTGCGTATGTTCCGTGGCGCTAGTGTCGCACGAATTACGCTTTGGTTGCTTTGAAAAATGTGATTGGTCCCTTTTTAATATTGTTAAAAAATAAAATTATTTGTCCTCAATGAATTATTTCTAAGTTCAAAATTTTGTTACTATTACGGTGATGTGGATCACAGAGCACAACTATATTTTCGACGGAAAATCTGTCGAAAATACCCATCGTTTCGTTTTTTTTGGACGAGCTAGGATAAGGTCATTATAAAAGTATACAGCAAATGCGCTGCATTGACTTTCCAAAAAAACATGCAAAGTATAGATAATTGTAACTTAAATCTGTATCGAATTTTGAGGTAGCTTTGACTTATAGAATCCGCGGTAACGAAACCATAGCGCGATTTAAGCTCCCCTAAGCACACCATCTATCGCACTTATAGGCAAACTTTCGCATCGCTTTTCAGCAGTCAGAATCGTCATCAACCACATTATGATTATTTTAATGGGTATTTCTATAAATATTTTAACCGTGTGTATGGCAAGAGGGTCACTCTTTATATCATGGGATTTCTGACCATATTATTAGTCAAATCCAAATTAATTCTTCCCGTACAAAATTGGGGTTGATTGCTCGTCAGTAAAAAGTTTTACCTACTTAACGTGTAGCGCCACTCTGCGCAGCTGCACGACCGTTCGCGGCCAAGTAAGAGTAATCCTTTTCTCAATACTTGGTTCTTGGGACACTTAAATTTATATTTTTTATTTAAACAAATAAATGCAGACAGACTGATCATAGCATAACGGCAGTGTTTTACAAGAAAAATAACATAAATATATATTATCTCTCGAACAAAGAGATTACAGTAGGTAATATGAGTACAATTTAGAGAAATTACAAATAAAAATCAAAATGGTCCCATTATAAATACACAGATTCTGTCAGTGAAGACGGAATACGTAGTTCGTCTTGCCGTACCTACCTATAGTATTCCCTGGAGGGTTAGGCAGACATGTCTTCATGTACTAAGGTACACACAAGGCAAACCTATTACCATCTAACAGGCACAGTTCAAAATTCCGTGCAGCTAGCCGTAATCCAGAGAGGCATAAAAATACAGAAAATACAGATATCTGAACTAGTTTCGTTGCTGCATGTCCGACACGCACTTAGCCGGTGTTTTGTATTAACGTAATTTATAAGGAAACTTATAGTTAAAAAATTGCAGCACAGCTGTGACATCATTACTATAATATTTCTAGAAGCGGAATCGATAAATATCGTTTAAATTATCCTTAATTCTTTGCAAATATCAATCAATCTTTCAACGCAAAATTTCTAAAGGTGGGATCGAAAATGAATTAGTGCACTGCGTCTTGTACCAGTTTCTTTAGAAACTAATCTTGGAACAGGGCATTATATTGCTTTATACCTATATGTAAATGTATTTTAATTGGTTAGAGTCTGGAGTGACATAGAATATTAAAGTTTTCATGTATATATATGCTATAAAATTTTATTATGATTGTTATATAAGTGAGTATTGTTGTCTATTTGAATAATTTAATTGAATGTCTGCTTTAATTAATTTGATTGAGAGGTATAATTTAGGTAAATTTAAAATTTTATATTTGTACGCCATACTATGGTAGAATGTATCGAGCTACTTATAATAATGAAACATAATACTATGTAATACTACATTCTTACAAATAAATGATTCTGATTCTGATTCTGTAAGCGGAATCTCTTTTTTAAACGTTGTCCGATATTAAAAGTGCTCCTACATCTTGCACTTACACATACGCTAACCCGGATCAACCTTTTGTGGGAAATACAAATATTTGTACCGTATGAGAATCCAACCCGTCACACAGTGCAAGAAACCAACTGCATTGTCACTGCGCCAACCGTGTGATCTACTTATTACAATATTGTTTGAAAATTTGCTCGTACGCACCTCAGCAGTAATGTAAAGGTTCTCACGCAGTAGATAGACAAAAGCACGGCCGGTAAAAATGGCAGTAAATTGATTTTATGTGAAAACTATTGGCCGATTAGGTAAGACGTTACTATGCGTTTATTACATGTGGCGTTAATCATTTTTAACGATTCATCTGTACAGATAATGATCGCAATAAGCCTTAGTGCTCGTAGGCACTAGCAGTACCCGTAAGCCAATATTACAATGCAATATAATATATTATAAACTGTAATATACATATTACACTATAATATTTTGTATTACAATATTACACAAGCACCTTAAATAAGGACTATGTCATATGCATGGGTAACATCCCAATGTCTGTATAGATCACAACATACCTAAATATTAAAACCTCATAATCGTAAACTTTAGAGAGCAATCAATTTAGAATGCGCACATTAATAATGAACAAATCTAACTCACTGGTGGGCAGCCGGATCTGAACCCATAACCTATGACTCGCAAGTCGTGACCACGATTATCAGCACATGTCTGCTTCTGTCTCTTTGCAAATTGAATTTTATTTTGTTCTGGTTAATACCGAAATATTTCGTTCGTGCAGTTTATTTGTGTAGTCTCGCAATCGAGTGATTTGTCGTAGGTTCGCCATATAATATGGATTTTAAGACAAACTTGGGGCGGGTTGTGCAAGCCGGGGACATCGCTGCCGCGCGTGACCGCACGCCACCGGCCGCGGCTCCCCGCATCCGAACTAAATTACTTTTAACATTAATAAACCATATTGCTCTAATTTACTTTACTTTCTCCTTCTTTTAATAAGCCCTCGGAAAAAGTCCCGTGTAATGTGTACCAGTTGTTTTTTACGTCGCCCTGACGTCGGGTGGTTTTTTTCTGTAGTGATTTTTTGTGTAACTAATTGTTTTGTGGTAGTAATATTGACACGTCAGTATGGATGATAAGGACAGAGCTCAAGCTATGTTATTGGCAGAGGAGGAGATCAACAGGGTACGTACTAAACGCGCTGTATGTGGAACGCACGCTACCGTTCGTGCTTCGTTCGTGCGGATATTTACGACTTACGAGCGTCGTTTCCACACATACTTTAGAAAGTAGGAAACTTTTGAAGGCAGCCATAAAGATTTAGTTTCATTTGGCCCCATACTTGTTAAAGTACCTAAGTATAAGAAAGTCAATGAAACTGTGAGACGCCACTCCTTGACGTTACGTTTTTTGTTGCAAAATGTTGTTATTTCAGAAAATAGTTATTTACCCAAAATATTAATTGCTAAAGATGTTGAACAATTAATATTTTTCTGCATGCATTATTATATTTTCTCGAATTGCAAATAATAATTATTAACGCATAATGCGCGGTGTTTAGCTTATAATGATGATGATTTAAATTTGAAACCGATGTGCAATCGCCTACATTCGCGACGTCCCTTGCAGCCAAAGGGCACTTAAATCCATAAGGAAATTAAAGTAGCAACATAACGCAATAATGTGTCACCAGGCATACTCATATCAGTAGGTTTCTCTCTGAAACACATTTTTATAATTAAAACGCACGTAACGAACACTGTTTCATCTCATCTTTCCGGAAAAAAAAAACTACCGTTCTAGTTAACAAATACAAAAACAAGTATAGTGGTGGCAACCTCAGTAGAAGGACCCTTTATAATACGTTTAATTTATCCAATACGATAATTAAATGTTTTTAACTAAAAATAACACTATTACGCTATTCTATTTCTTAGAAAAGTGTTGAAGGCTACTTAAAATCTTGTACAATGACTACTTACCTATTTTAGCTGACTATACCCAGCTTCTAGTTTCCGAATTCTAGCGAAAATGGATTGGTGTTATAATAGATGAAAAAAGCCAAGTACCTATATTATATTATGTCTATTATGATAACCAAATCTTGATCCAAGTTCCAAACTATATCGTTATTTTTCGGCTCGTTCAATTATGAAATTAATAATTGTCAACTGATCTAAATAAACTACTCATTATGGCCTTGTACTGCTTCGTACCTAATGTATACAAATAAAGTTTGCGTTTAATGCCACAGATACACATCGCAGAAACATTTCTAAATCCAAGAATGACTTGAATATCGACTTTAAAGCCAGCTTGGCTTTATAGATAGAAATGTTACCGTAAAAACTTTTATAAATTAAATAAATGAAAAATCTTATGCGAATCATCACGCTATGGTAGAATTGGTATATGAATGTGCGAAAAAAATCTTATCAAGCTATTTTGTAGTTGCAGCATAGTTACTGTCGTACGACAGCCAAAATTTTCTGTTAATACTATAGTGATCATCACAGAAATTTCAGCCCCTGCAGTTAGGTTTTGGATCGAAAAGGCGCTGTGAGGCTGCCATACACGATCTACCTATCTAAATTCTGGTTAAGGTGAGGTCATCCTCAAAGTTGACAAAAATATGCATTTAAATCGGGAAACAGGGACACCTTGCTCGCAGAAGTAAAGAAAGAAATACCCAAAATTTATAGTTAACTCTGGCAGTTTTATAGATATCCTTCCAAATTACTCCATAAGCAAAATCTACTAGAATCGGCAATTGGCTGCCAACAAGGTGATCCACTCGGGCCAACCATTTTTAGTTTAGCCATCCATCCCATCACTGAACAACTAAATTCAAAATTTAACGTATGGTATTTGGAGGGCGGAATCCTTGGAGGCGAGGGAGATACAGTTTTAAACGAAATTTTCGATTGAAAAATTTAAATCTATTGGCCTACATCTTAATTTTTTGAAATGTGAAATTTATATACCCGCAGCTACTGACAGACAAGCGACTATGTATTGAATTAAACGTAAAAGACCCAGCAATAAAAATTTTGAAAATGATTCTCTCCGTCTACTGGGATCCCAAATCAATCATATCCATTCTTCATCGAAGAAAAATTTATATTTTAGTTAAATGTCGGACAGACTGTTCAAAATTAATATGCATGCCGCTGTAACTTTAATTCAATACCGCTATTTCGACCCACAATTCACACAGAGTATGTCTTTCTTCTCATTTATGGAAGTATTTCCATTTGTTGGAAAAAAAAAATGATAAACATATTCATGACATTACTTCCATTTTAAATGTAGAAATCATAGACTTAGAATTTCGCTTATAGAAATACACTTACTTCCATTTTAAATATAGCTTTGGACCACCGAGCCTGGTTACAAGCCTCTCTTACCATTCGTTTGGAAAGCATCGGCGTCCGCAATATATCGAGTATAAGTTTACCGGCTTTCATGTCCTCGGTTCACGGTACTAAGAAATTAACCAGGAGCTGCCTAGACTCCGCACTGGTTGATTCCGAGATCTCATGCTCAACCGAGGCTGTGAATACCTGGAAAATGGCTTGCCCCAATACAGACTTTCCCGTCAACCCATCCTCCCAGAGGTACTGAGCTAGATCACTCTGAAACTTGATGCGGAATAATTTAATCAATGCGTCAATCGATAGTGCTGAACGCGATGATATTCTGGCTGTAGGTGAGTGGAAGTTGGGTCTATGACATCAAGCACTACCGCCATCCAACATATAGGCACTATGTTAGATGACACGACTTTTCGTATTGCTGCATGCCATTTTTGGGTGCCTTTTTTTTGGGGCCCCTTCTGGTGCTTTACATCGCTGTCATTGCGGAGAAGCAGTTGACTGCCTCGGACATCCCGGTCTGTCTTGCAGCAGGAGTGCAGGTCTATAACACGGCACGCTAACATTAATGACATGACGATAGTCAACTCTACCCGTGACCAGAGGGCTGGCCTATTTTTGGTCAAACAATTAGCATTGCCATACAGCGTGACAATGCTGCCAGTCTTCTGGGCGACCAGATGACAGCGATGCGGAAGAGTATTTTGTATATATAATATTATTTAATCTAATAAGTATGTAAATTTACAATTAGCAGTTTTTGGTTTTCGGTGGCAAGTTGGGAAATTTAAAAAATAATTTAATTCTACATTATCTCCAAACCAAAAAAGTCAAACTTGTTGAAAATTAGCTCTAGTATTAGTAGTAATTCTTACGAGGAATCGGTCGAATTACCGTTTAGCTGTATACATGCCGTGGCCTATAGCGTTGTCAGTGGCGAGGTTGAGGTCCTCCATGGTACAGGTATGCTGTATGCATATCTGGTATCAGGGCATTGCAATAAGTGTTTCATGGTCTGTCCAACAACATCACATTCGCATTGGCGTTGGGATGGATCTTATATATTTTTTACGAAATTTGCAAGTAGTGACTCCCTTGGGTCGACAACACCAAAAGACTACAGCGTGCACGTGAATGGAGTGAACGAACGTGCAATACATTATGCTTTTTTAAATAAACTGAGCCTTTATTTAAATAAACTGTGATATGCAAAGCACAGGTCATATAGTGTAATTTCTACAAATCATTTGTAATTTACGGGTTCCGTAAACTTTTTATTCTAGTCGGTGGATTCGTTGGGTGGATGAATTATAAATATCTACGCCTGGTGAATGATTTAAAAACATATTTTTGTCGGAATGGAATAAATATGTTAGAAATTGTTTGTATGGCATGAGGCAGAATATACCTTCACTCTTCGCAATAGGAGCTTATCAATATTTTAGTCAAACTTCGTCTTGTCGTATTTATCTGTCCGTGTGTCACACCACTATTGTTCATTAATGTACGTTTCAACCACAATATTCAACAGGATTTTACCTACCAAGAGCTTCCAAATTTACACACTGGAGTTGTTCGCAGGAAATCACAATATGTATACTTAACACACACAAAGAAACAGTTTAGTATAACAGTACAATGTATGCATGACTATACTCAATTCAAGTTTGATGGAAAGTAATTACCTACCGCTCCACCCCCATAAACACCTAGACAGAATGTTTTGTCGATAGTTTTACACCTTTGCCGTTTTAGTATCTCTCATATGGATTGTTGATATCGCTAATCCGTACTTTTGCAGTAAAATCTTAGACAGACGTTTCGATTTAGCTTGTATAGCTTTAAAAATAATGGAAAAGTGTTAATAAGCTTGTATATGAAAATGTTTGAGCAATATAAATAGCGCACGTGAAGTGAAGTAGTTTTTAAGTGTTACGCAATTATGAAGAAATTAGCAATCAGTGCTGTAGAGAAAGCAGAAGCCAGGGAAGAGTTTGAGAACCAATTGAAATACGCTTTCGTGAAATATGATCATTTTGACGACGATGAGGAAAATTCCGAGGTACTTACTTACTTATTTAATTTAATTTGTGTCGTAACTTAGTCGTTATTAATAGTTGATGTTGTCTAGTAGCAGATTTGCAGTGTATTACAGACAGACATGCATACCTAAGTAGGTATACCAGTACTTTACCGCTGAGAGCTGGCGTGGCATGGTGGTGGTGTTGTATGTTGAAAAAATTGCAGTTTCCCCTATAAAGAGGCGTCGCAATGGTATTCATAAATAAACATCAATAAATTTTTTTTCACAAACAGATTGATGCTCAGGACTTCGTAGGGCCTTTTTCTCCCTAAACATTAACACTAAGTAGTCTATGGCGGTCGAATGAGTTCAGTTTTAATAAAAGTATTGATGACTTCGAAAATCGAACGCTTCAGGCTTTACTGCGGCAATGCCACTCCTTTCTGGAAGTGATATTTAGTCTTTAGTTACATTTTCGCGGTTTCGAATTAGTATAGATCAGTTTTATAGGACAGATTTAAAAACCAATAAACAACTACTGGAATACAAATTATCACTATACGGCATTACAAGAATATTCGATACATCGAAACGTACACGCATGCAATATTGCACACGAAAAGTACTAAGGTTATATTATTGATCATCATCGCATGGCTTAAGATAATCAGCGGTGTTGTATTATTAAAATTTCTATTCGACAGTGATTAAATTGGTAGTATTTTTTATATCATTCATAATAAGATTTATCTAAACCGGCATTTTTAGACTACCTGAAACTGTTTTGAAGAATCAAACATACGAATGACGTGGTCGAAACAAAATGGGGTTTAGATCACCGGATATCATAAGCTCGAAGAGGTGAAATATTTACGTTTGCTCGCAAATCCCGCCGATTACTCATAGGCATGCGAAATGCGCGGTCTAAGTATATAGGTACATTTAATTCACTCTCGGCTGTCGGCTGTCACAGTGACAATTTGACCACAAAAATCAGAACCAAACCAATTTGTTAACTGAATTTTTTATTTGTTTTTGGATCGACGTTACGAAATCCACATTATTTTGTTAATGATTACAAAAAAAAACAGCTTTTTCCTGCCCCACTGGGCAAGGGCCTATTCTCGAAATGAGAAGGGGTAGGCCTTAGTTCACCATGCTGGCCTGGTGCGGGTTGGCAGACTACACTCATCATCGAGACCACCGCGTCAGAATTCACACCCTCCTGCATGGAAGGCAACCATTCAACCGCTGGCTATCATTGCCACTTGATTAACAAACTAAATATATAAATAAACTACAATACTTCTTCAAACTGTATATTGCAAAAAGCTGGTCGGTGTTCATTGAACAACGTATTAGTATAAATAAGCATTTTAATGGAAACTGACCATGACTCGTACATAGAACAATCAAGCTTCAAATGATATATCCAAGCGTAAACTTAGAATACTAGGCAGATCCTGATATCTTACCTAATCTTTTGTCGTTTAGCAATTCGGGTACAGTTTTTATATACTTTACTTAATTACTTGTAACATCATATTGACAAAAAATAAAGTGAAAGCTGTGTTTATGAAAATATGAGATAGTATTTTTATCTTCAAACCCCATCTTGTTATTCCTTTACCAACCTATTACAAGCATTGATGTGACCACTTCCATATTTTATACCTAAATGTGTACAATTTCAGACATAATGATGATAGATGGTGGACATTTTCCTGAAGAACTCTTAACAGGGTTTATCTAAAGCACCCCTAGTATGTTCTACGATTTCCGTTTTATTATTTGTACGAGATTATTTTTATTATTTTCTTGATATTATTTTCTCAGTGATTTGACACACTTCAGTTAGGACTTGAAATTATACAGATAAAAATATTAAAATAACTGAAAAGCAAAGCTTTTTCACTTTATTAACAATGAAATAATATGAAATCACACGATTAAGCGCATGGGCCCTTATTCGTAACCACTGACAAGCAAGCATTTGAAAATACTTTGCATTTTGCACGGCATTACGAACATAATAAATGATCACGATAGCTAGATTATAAACAAAAACATTATACTTTTCAATATCAATGGAGTTTAAAAATAATTTTATTTTATGATAATTGAATATTGCAATACAGCTCAGTTCACTAAGGAAATACCTAAAGTCTTGTAGTCAGGACTCTGCGTTGCTAGCATTGTTTGATGTAAAACGACAGTTTTCGGTCGAATAATGTTATTAAATATTATGCTATATCTTGGACGTGTTTGACCACTGGTTAATCCGAAGACATATCGACAGTGACCGCGCAATTGTTAAAACTATATTTTATATTGTAACTATTAGATTGGTGAAGTGATCTTCTGCACCAGTGCAAGAAGTTAAATGGGCAGTTGAAAAGTTGAAGTGAAAAAAATAAATAAATAATAAATAGCAGCAAATTAGCGCACAAATCCACCAATAAGCCTATTGGCCTAGTATTTACGAAAAAAATTGGAAAGCGTAACGACTAACATCGAAGCAATAAAAAAACTTTGATTACGAGCCACGCGAGCCTAGCCTTACGATGCAAATCACCCACATTTATATGAAGAATGCTACAGACATGTGACATGAACCCACAATTCAGTGGAAAAACTTTTTTGTACAAGTAGACGGACGAACACGGAAATCGGAAAGTTGCTGAGTTGTGCGTATTAGTTCGTGTTGTTGAAAAACTTTCGTGAAGTGTTGTGCAATGGAAGAAGATGCTGTGCAGGTGACGACGTCATTTTATTTTACGTTACTTTGAAACGACGGCTTACCACGTCTTCGTCTCACGATACTTTTATGAGTTTAAGATCAAATTGTTAATTAGCAGACGAAAGGCATGACCCAAAAATTTAAAGATGCCAATGTGCAATTAGGTACATCATTTTCAAGGACGTATTTGTTAGTGATACTAAAATAAACAATACAATGACATAACATTTTTGTTTATGGGTTTCGGGACTTACGTTGCTTAATGAATTGAATAGATATTTTAATTATTTATTAAAAGTAAGGAATATTTTTCTTACAAAATCTCGCACTGTGTAGACGTGGCTCATATAATTCCGTTTTGAACGGAATATATAAACCTAATTTTATATGTTCTCACTCTAATAATACGGTTGTAAGTATACCCATAATTATATATACGGAGTCGGAGTTCTAGTTGGTGACTTAGTTGATTAATGACTTCTAACTTCGTGTGTTTACCATAATCATAGTCGCGATATTAAAATGATATTATGATATTACGAATGTAAAAGTTTGGTCATTGAATATTCTCTACGATTAACAGTCAGTTTAAAAATCACATACTCTTGCAGTCTAATATTTATTTAAATATAATAAAAAAATATACTAAGGGCCCTTTACGTGCGAACGTGCCTCACTAAAATTAACTTAATTTTTTAATATCTGCGATGATAGCTTTTTCTTTATGTTGTTATATGTTGTTATAAGACAACCTGAGATAAGCTATCTAATTATTACAACCAATTATTATATAAGAGGAAGATGAATGCGTTGCATTCCGTTCATTTCATTGATTGAATATCTCCCATACACAACTGATTACACATAATTAGTCGTAATTTTTTTTAACAAAAAATAAAAACCGACTCCAAATACCTCAAAAACAAAACTAATAACTAAAAAGCAAAAAATAAATGTTTTATTATACAATATAGTAGTTAAAAATATTGAAGTCGGTGCCAAGTAAACATCCACATGATGAAAACGCATTACGAGAAATGAAAAGATTAACACGACTATTGTAACTAATACATGCCTTTTAGCGATTTAAAATGAGCCGAAGCTCGAGGGGTTTACTAGTAGCTACTGAAGAGTTCCACTATCTATCTCCTGGCTCCATCATCAGACCCTCTATACCAAATCTTTTATACGGGACTCATCAAAATATATCGAGTGATCCCAAACTGGAAAGTTTTATTCCCTAACTCCTTACCGTTGAGGAGTACTATGACATTCATCATCAGCTCAACATCATGAAATGATGATTTTCAGACGCCAACACCTGACTAATTAAGAAAAAAAGCTCAAACGCGTTAATTGCCCTACAATATTAGAGGAGGAATCCCTCGATTTCCCTAGGAGCCCATCATCAGATCCTGACTTGGTGACAATGGGACCAACTTGGGAGCATACTCTTTCAAACAAAAACAGAATTTTTAAAATCGGTCCATAATTGACGGAATGATCGCGTAACAAACATAAAAAAAAAACAGTGGAATTGAGAACCTCCTCCTTTTTTGAAGTCGGTTAAAAATAGTGGCTATCCTTCCGGAAAAATAATTTCCCTAAACTAGTCTTGATGTTAATAAACACACAAAAAACATAATGTACGTTAGATTGACATAAGAATAAACAAAGCTACAAAAAAAGAAAATGTTTATTATTATAAACCACACACAAGAAACAAAATTGTTTTTGCAGTTGACTTCTGTATCATTAAAATACACGGTAGGTTCGTATGGATAGATGATTTCTTTTTCAAAGCATTACCTTTTCAGTGATATAAAAAAAAAACATCCTTTATTTTTATTTATGTTAATCCTATATACAAGCTATAAATAAAATGAGTGGATCAGTTCACATAAGCTATCAGTTCAAGATAATATTTTTAGGATATTTTTAAATAATTTGAATGTGATTAACGTAATTTTCACGATTACAATAATAAACACACACCCTTAAACAAATGTACAATTAATGCAAAATGGTTTTAGTGCTAAATATTAAGTAAACTACATAGCACGTGTTGATAAACTATAAAAATATCTTCATAATGATTTTATAGCTGGCATATAATTCGTTTACGGCGAATATTGAAGGAAAATATGTCTGTAATTTTAAATTGTAATTGTGAGTTCGCTGTGCCACACAAGATGAAAATGAAGATTCTACCCTGCCTTTTACTCGTTTTACATATACCTACTTAAATAAGAAACTTTAATATTAATTAATTTGCTATTTTCAATATATTATCTAGTCAAAGAGGCTTAAAGTTAGGGAGTTCTACCTTTTATATTTATTTGGATAAGTGTTGGGGTTTGTATGTTTGAGCTGTTCTTGTTTATCTTAGAAGCTTTTGTGTATTGGGCCGATATGCTATGAAATTTCTCTTTTGCGATAAAAATTATTATATTTTACTGTAGTTGCTCTTTTAATTATCTTTATAATCCAGAAAGGTGACTAATATGAATGTCATATGATATTAAATCAATATTACGTTTTACCATTAAGTATATGTACAATAAAAGGTAAAATGCCAAACGTCAATATTTTTCGATTTACGCATAATGTAATAACAATGTATTATTTTCAAAGAAAACGTACCTACACTTTAGTGTATAAGTCGAGCGTATCTAGGGTAAAACTAGTAAATTACGTCATAACACCCGCTGTGGATGATTACGGCACGCGCGGGACGAATATTCTTACGCTTTGGTACCAGGGTATTATGATTTGAAAGAGGTGGTTTTACCCTAAAGAGGAGCTCCATCCGGCGAGACAAGGATAGAGCGCTTTTCCACCCCTAAAACTCCGCCCATTAGACCTTGTACCATGTTTAATATTACTACAGCGACAATTTCCCTCTGTCCATTATTAATTCAGTCTTTAATCAGTCCTACAAGGATTCTCCATAACAAAGAAGCATGATTAAGTCTCTTATTATTCATCTTAAATTACAAAACGCTCTAAAGAGTTCGACCTGTTAACACCAGAAGATTATGTTACCCAAAACGATAGCGATCATTTCGATAAAGCGATTTTTCTTCCTGAGTAGAATCTATCGCACATTGAGGCCTTTACCTGTCTAATATAGCGCGTCACGCAGTCATATTAATGCAATAATCGTAATTACGGGTAATAACTGGCCTGAAAGTCTGACAATCAGTCTAACCCATAGTGGAGGGCAGATGGCAGTTGCTGCGTATTAATCTAAAAAAGGCACGACTGCTTGAAGGTTCAGTGCGCAGGGAGAATCCGTGTTTTAATCCCAATGATTTGAATATAGACTTTATTACAAGGGACAACGTCATCAAATACTATTGTGTAATTTATTTGGGTTAGGTCACTGACCTCTACAACTGGTTTAATAGAGGTCAGTGGATTAGAGTGTAGGATGTTTGCGACAACAAGCGTGAGACAAAATATAGGTACAAGTCTTTATGTTTAATATATCTTAGGCTATAGCAAGATTTTTTTTTTAAATTTCTTTATGTATGATATAAGACGTTACTTATAGATACAATAGTTTGTTCAGAAATACTTTTTATAAGACTGAAATTAATAATATTATAATGAATGAATTAGAATCTATTAAAATTTTGAAATGTTACGATGTAGATATATAACAAGTTCTAAGTCTTCTTTTCGATAAAAACGTTAAACCAATAAATAATACTCTATAATACAAATTATAAAGACCTCTTTCACCACTTACTGATAAAATGGCAAACAGATAAAATATCGATTGCATAGAAATTGCACTAGTAGCTGTAACTATACCGTAAATTTCGTCTGATCTGAATGTATATAAATCAGAAAGTTTATCAGCTAGATTTACTTATCAGACACATCTTTTCAGAAACATATTATTAACGCATTCTGTCAGATAACTTGCGGATCTGCAATCAGCTAGTTTACCAATTAATGGTGAAAGTGTTCAAAGTTATCTGAAACTCTTAGAAAAATTAATTGACTGACAGGACTGTTGCTGTAGAATTGGCCTGTTTGTTTGTTCTCCACAAGCAAAAATTTACTGTTAAAAATCTGTATTTTTCTAAGAATTCCTACTTGACTTGTTATGTAAATTAAAATTGCCAAAAACATTTAATTATACGTAAAGCAACTAAGTATAATTAAAATATTCTTAGTACTGCTAATCTCCGGATCTTTAAATTAGTACAGGAAATAAAAATATCTATTTTCACATTTCACCTTAAAATAGGTCGTAACAAAAATATTCTTACCGTTGCGTCATCGTCTGTGTTATAAAATACTATGACGTCACAACCCAGACAAAGATTGTTTTTCGTTTATTATCAGATCAAGCAGAACTCTTTGGTAATACATTCTCGTGCAGATGACACATTGAATGGTATAGGATTCTCGTGCCATCGTCTTGAACGTATCGGCAGACATCAAAGTTTTAGAATTACGACTTTCGTGTGCTATAATACACTATGTCTAGTAACACGACGGCTTTTATCGTTCGACATATGGCCATAAAAATATTATGTATAGTTTTATGTACATAATCGGGTAGGTTTGTGCTTAGTCTACTATATTCTTCCATACGCATTCAACGGCTTTTTCTAACATCTGGGGCCCTAGTGATACAGTTCGGAAAGATCTGTTGTAGAAATATGATGATGTAACAAGTTTATGGTATCTTAGTACCAACGTACACAGCATAACATTTGAATTCTAAGTAATAAAACTTGTGAACAAATTGCTTATATTAACATTAATTTATACCTCAAGATACAAGAAAGTTAGCAAAATGGATATGTCAGTGCTTGGAAAAGTCATTAGTAACTTCGTAAGTATAAGAAAATCATCGCATGACTTGATAAATCAGTAGTCTTTCATGTATAACAATGCAATAATTAAAATTATTTGAATATTGAGCTTCAGATATGTATATAATATTAATTTGTAGAAATGTGTGTATGTTACAAAACGAACTGGTACATAAGTCAAGCACTTTTATGTATTACGTTAAAGTGTTCATTAAAATATATTTCCATCGGTGTTTCTATAAAATATTAATCCACGTTAAAATTTATAGAAATGTATCCGGCAGGTTTCGAAACCGTAATTACTTATTTATAGCTGAAGCTTTTTAAAACGGTAATACTTTTTTATTGTGATGTCTTTGTCCATTTTCAATACACTAGCTTATTTTTTTTACAACAAACGCAGTTACTTTTTGACAACGAGTCACAAACAATCTACACAAACATATGTTGACGAAAGTAGTATTTAGTTTTAACTAGCTGTTGTCCGCGACTTCGTATACGTGTATGTGTATTTATTATCTAATGTTTTGCTGCAATAGTAAAAATAAAGCAGGTTACCAATTTGTAAAATTTCATAACAATAAGTTAGCAAACAGACAAACATCGCATTTATAATAGTTAGGATTAAAATTTCTAAGTCATTTCATGTCGTCACTCATTAAAAGATACTTAATTGTAGCAATAGTAATTTAAAAGTTTGACAAAAAGTTATGACTTTGAACGATTCGCAGATTGACCTACCTACATTAATTAGTAGCTTGATTAATATTTACGAACTAAATTTTTATGGCTATACCTACTAATAATCATTATAATTATCAAGCGATTTGATCCATTACCACAATAAAGTAATATTAAACTGTCGTAAAAAGAAGTAGGAAAATGTATTTCTAATAACCGCTTTTTGTTAATGCTTGACGTCTATGAAACAATCAGGAATCATTTGCGTGTCTTGAACAGCATTATGAGAAAGTGCGGCGCCGTGCCATCCCCCTTCACGACCCCCTGCCTTAATGAAACCCATCTATCCATTCATTAATTTGCATATAACAATTTGACTCCTAGTGCCCTAGGCTAGTTTGAAACAGACCGCAAGCAGAAACTGACATGGCCATAACGAAATAATCAAACCTAAAAAACGACACCTAGGTTCATTAAGAACTGAACACGCGACTGAAAAGTTTCCAGTCTGAGTTTTAGTCATAACACCGTTATGACCTAGCTGGAACTATTTTAAGAGAATATTTTTTGCTAAATAATAAAATAATATTTGAGGAGATTTTTGGCCGTTAATTAAAAATGTTTGTACACGGTATTAAGCCCGGTTCTAGTGAAGAGGAGGAGGAGGAAGATGTTATGGACATTCTCATGGTCTGTTATACTAAGACCTCTAACTATCCTATAAGTGGTGTCAGAGTACAAATCAATGGCAAGGTGTTGATGTGTATATAATTTCCAGAAAAGAAGAGAAGAATGCGAGCGCAAGGCGAGGAGGGGGGAGATGGACCCCCGGCTGGAGTTCACATTCCAGCTCTTGATAGATGGTACAGGCCTCCCACGCCACGCTATTATGGACCATGTATTCGAAGGAAACATGGTAGGATTTTATAAAAAATCGAAAGAGTGCTTTCTTATATATTCTGCCGTGATTCCTGTCATAACATTTATCCAAGTTTATCAAGTGTTTTAAGAAGAAAAAACGTCCTTACTTCCGGAGCACAAAATTAATTTGATACACAACTTCTTGCAGCTGGATGACATTAACCAGCTTTTCCTTCCCCACATGAGGAACAAGCTCCTCTGGTACTACCAAGATGTGGAGGAGATTGAGCACCGTCCACTGCCAGAAGGCACCAAGAAGGGCCAAGGGAAGCCGCCACCTCCTATAATAACCGTGAAGAAGAAACTGTTTCTCTCCGATGGGTGGGATGTCCGATTTACGGGTGTTTGTATTTACATGTTTCGGATTAACGTGAGCAAGCAACTACCTGAGGAAGGATTTCATAAGGATCTGTGAGTGTCATTTGTCTTTCTTGATAATTACACACAATACCAAACTTTGACCGACAGATGCTCGCTCTCTATATATGGGATTTAATATCGGCGGCATTGGTAAAATATGATTGCACACCTTTGCTTAATATTTCGGGGAATATTATTCCTATGTTATGTTGTATTGTAGTTAGGACTTCGCTAGTGCACATGGTCACCAAGTTAACAAAGCTTGAGTCCCGTGAAAAAGTCCCTATAATTGGAGAAACTGTTACTTACCACCCCTCTGGAAAATCACAACTGCATAGCTATAGCATATTTCTAGTAGCTAAATTCGAGAGATCTGAATTATGTCAGAATTGGATATTCCCACATTTTTCCTAATGAATAAGAAAAAAATCGTATTAATTAATGTAATTATTATATATCTTCTTATTTTATGCAGCTTCTGTGGAATCCTAAATGCTGAGCAAGTTGGTCTTGTGACTGCCATAGAACGAGTGATGGAACACGTATACATGAACGCCCTGGCTCATCCTAGCACTGATGGTGAAGAAGACGAAACCAGGTTCCCCATTGTGAAGAATCAGCTTCTGCCCGGATTAAGATCATTTTGCAGTGCTTTGAAAGGTTAGTTCCAGACATTAGTGACCGAAAATAAATATCAAGTGGGTGACAGATTCAAAATAAAGTAAAAATCATATTTAATTTGTATAAGTTTATTTTATTTGTTAATTAATCACTTTTAATTATTCAAGATTTCAAAAAGAGTGTCGTTGAAGTGGGCCGAATGCGATTCTTTTCGGAATAAGGAAAAAAAACTAAAAAAAATTAAATTTTACTATGGCTGTTCATAAATTCTTAATTGAATTCTTAGTTAACGTATTTGATGGCAAAACCTTCTCTGATAAAATTTCTGATATTACACAGCATTTTGGCGTTTTTAACAATGAAAAGCAGAGTATTAGAATAGTGAGCGACCTCTCTGCACTCGAGAATCAAAATTCATTATTCATAGATTTCTATAAAAATAATAACATACATTTCCAATATCGTCATGTCTACGTACAAACCGTAGTATTCTTGTTTCCTCAGTGTGTGAAGATGTGTGCAACCAAGTGAACCTCTTCGACGATGGGCAGGCTCATATGGCAGAACTGCACGACCACAATCAACTCAAAGACATGGCAAAGAATCCTACTACCATCACTATGCTCGAGGAACGAGTCAACGAGTGGATCAAGAAAGTAATGGAGGTAGGTGATGAGATTTAATGTGAGTGCATCTATTGAATGATATATTTATAATTTAGTTCACAAAATATCAGAAACCATTTATAGACGTACCGTGTGCAGTAATAATATTAGCGGTCACCCTCTAAACATAGCCGTGATGTTTAGGAAGCTAGCCACAGCCAGCAGTGATGAATATTATGCCTTGTAAAGGTTTATACTAGAGCCGATTTGCAACCAGTTTGATCCTATGAACCAGGGGTCGGTTATACGTGTATTTCAAGATATTGCAAAAAATGTTCCGACTCGTGACTTGAGAAAAATCTAGATAACTCAGAGCACCAAAATGACACGCTAAAAATAGAAGAACATTTTGATGCCAAAAATTTTATAAAGCACACGCAATGAAACATTTTATAAAATATGATTTAAATCTAAGTCGATTTTAGAATAAATAAGTGTAAAAAATACGGCAAAACGTTCTCGAGTTTTTTGGCTCTCTAGTAAGGTACTTGATATCATCATCATCATCATCATCAGCCAGAAGACGTCCACTGCTGAACGAAGGCCTCCCTCAAGGGGGGTTTGCCATAATCCCCACGCTTGGCAGGCGGCTTGGGGATCGCAGTGGCTCACCGATTAGTAAGAGGACGCTGCTGCCCGTCCTCCGGTGTCTGGCCGCAGTTTTAAGACGTACCCGGGTCCCCGGGTACTTGATAATTTTGCACAAATTTAGAAAGATATTCTAAAAAAAATGCAGAGAGGGGTATTTTTTAAAGGGAAATTACGGAATCTGAGTTTGTTTATAACTATAAACACATTGGTGAGTATCTTCTGCACATGCGAAACGATTTTATGATTTACATCGCATCGGTGCGTCTGTAGCATGTTCCGAAGGATGATAGTTTCCTCCAGAACCAACGCGATATTTAAGGAGGCACATGACGACAATTATGTAGTAGTTCTATGATTGTTTTATAGTTGAAGTCTGCGAGAACTAGACTAGATTTGACTTCGCGTGACTTCTGCGGTTGGAGTCATAAGAAACAATTATTATACCATATTCCAGTGAATCCTGAAAAGACGCGAAGGAAAGGATTTTGGCAATTCATTCGTAAAAGACGCGGTTTTGGACCCTTGTGACTTGTATGTCTAAAGCACATCGTGGGCTTAAGTAACCGGGGGAAATTTAAACAATTTTAGCTTTTTATTATATAACGTTTATCTTATTAGTTTTTTTTTGCGAGTATTCGAAACAAAGTTTTTCTTGTATAATATATTATATTAATTTAGTTTCAATTAGATTTTTCACAATTTTATTACTTAGCAGCTTTTAGTCGTTAGTTGGAAAATTTAAAAATATATTTAATCCGTAGCCTGATAGTTGCAAATTAGCTCTAATATCTATAAATTTTTACACAGAATACAAATTTAAGTCCATCTTTTATATTTATTTTATAGGTTAGACTATAAAAAGCAGCTAAATTAAATAAAAATAAGTTATGCAGGGCGTTTGGTGCATCGTTTGCCAAATTGAATTGGTCGAAAGGAAAGGTCATTTGCTATCTCTTCAGGCCCAATAACTCATATCTTGTGATACCGGTTTTTTTATTAAAACTTTTTAATTTTACGCAGTTTAAAAAAATCAGTATACAAAAAACAGAGATGGGGTCAGCCGCTGGATTTGCTGGCGCATTCTCCGAATTCAGTTCTCGCATGAGAAGTAAAATTTGTCTAATGAGGTTGACTGACTTATATTCCTTAGTGTACTTATTGTACTTGTAATGAATATCATGATGATAAATAAATACATGTCAACCTTAAATCTCTTAATGTCATTATGAAATTCATGCTCTAAAGTTTTATCCATTGCTACTGTAGCAGAACGAGGAGTGATGTGTGGAACATCACTCCTAGTTAAGGGGGGATTCTCGGACCAGGTGAAGTGCTAATGTCTGTGTGCTGATGTCGGGTATCTGTATATTATGCTTGCGTGATTCAGGCTTCGAGTTTTAATTGGTTGATTCGAATTGTTCCCACGGAATGTTGTTAGCTTGCTACGTTCCTACGTAGTTTGACATAATAGCGCTAGATGTCTCTACACTACCATCATTACGCGGTAAATTGTTTTGGGTTGTGCTACACTGAAAATATTCCGTGCGTAATTATAATATATTTATTACAGCAACATGATTTCAGATACTAAGTGAAAGTGAACAACTGAGGCGCGAGGTGGACTCCAGCGGCCCTCAGGATGAACTGGAATACTGGAAGAAGCGGGGTGCTCAGTTCTCACAGCTCGTGTCATATCTACAGGTTTGGAATAACAAATTGATACCAATGCCATGGGCATTATTTTCATCAGAAAAATAAAGCCAAAACCATCTAATACAATCTATATGAAGATATCACTTTTTATATGGTTTAAATTTGTCAGCTCCAAAATCGTTTATAAAATAAGATTTCCGTAAAAGCTATTTTTATTATACGGGCGACAAACAAATATTTAATAAATTTAATAGTAAGTATAACTATATGAAAAATAAGTTCTCATTAATTTTGCCATTTAGGTGTACGGTATCCACAATCCTAAACTTTTTTTAGAGAATTTTGTGATGTAATATCTAAATATTTTTGTATTTGTTACTAAAAGAAAAAACAAAAACACTTATTTCATTACCGAACCAAAGATAATAAATAATATTACATTTTAGATAGTGATAATCATGTATAATAGTTTCCTAACAAAAATACGGCTGAGAAATCAAACCCCTGACGATGACGTTATGCTCAATAGCTGTGCTTGAGATAGCTGCGCAGCTGCGTGAAAATACACTGCAAATTTTTACTACTTTTTACTAACTACCCTCTCAAAATTCTCTTCAGGATAACGAAGTCCAACTGACATTATCATGTCTACAAATCGCCAACTCAAAAGTGATAAAACTATGGCGCGATACAGACCACAAGATAACATTCTGCTACAACGAAGCTAAGGACAACGCGAAGTTCATACAAGCGATGGAGAAGTGCTGCCATTCCTTGTATCTCGATGACCCCGTGAAGATCAAGGACTCTATACTGAGCTTACTGCAAACGGTCCGACTGATACACAGTGTGTCACAGTTTTACAATACATCGGAGCGGATCTCGTCACTGATGGTGAAGGTATGTGAACAATATATATTATACAGTATAGGCATGATTGGTTAAACGAGAGACATCAGAAAAGTAAACCTTTGATAGATTTATTTTTCAAGTGTTTTATACTAGCAGAACCCGGCGGACATTGTCCTGCCAGTGTATATTTATTTTATCCCTAATATTCAAAAATTATGCACTGCAGTGCCATCTAATGGCGAGTTGTAGCAAAATGGATGGCGCGAAAATATTTTTCGTTTTCAAATATTTATGTACACCAATTTTCAAGGCAATCAGTTGAACGGTATAGAAGTTGATACCCTGCAACGCCATCTATTGGCGAGTTAAAGCAAAATGAATAGCGTAAAAGCTTCTCCATTAAAATACTTAGACGTGCCCACTTTCATGGTGATCGGTCAAACAGTGTTGGATCAATCTCAATCTCATATATACCAGCATCCATTGTTATATATATATACATATAGATGAACACTGATTATAACGGCTAATAATAACGATATTTCTTCCACTATTTTTGAATATATCTGCAGAGCTGAAGGTATTTTGCTCTATTTGAACTCCAAAAGGTCACCTGCTCACTACATCGTACCATATTATAAAGGTAATAGAAGCGTATCACGGACAGACATACGAACACACATCAATAAGCTCTTGCACGTCAAAACGGGCTTGTAAAGTATTCGCATTATTGTTCTTATTATCAGTTGTAAACAAGTACATTGATTTAATGTTTCTTGTTTGTTGTCTCTTACAGATCACCAATCAAATGATAGAAACCTGCAAGCAGTACATAACGTGTCGGTTCAAGGAAACCATTTGGTCGCAGGAGCGGGCCTTAGTGCGGGACAAGTTAATCCACTGTATAAAGTTAAACAAAACATATAGAGAAACATATTTATTTGTCAAAAATCAACCCTTCCTTCCCAACACTGAACAGTTCAGTTTCTCTGAGAATTATGTGTTTGGCAAATTCGACACATTCTGCAAAAGATTGAATAAAATCATAGCTATGTTTGACCTGATGGATGACTATAATCATCTTTTTGCGAAGAGGATGGAAGGTCTCTTGCTTGGTGAAGGTAAGTTCATATTTCGAATGGTATTAGATATCCTTTTTGAAGCATTTGGCTACAATATAGATACGTTTTTTGTTTCACTGCTTGAAAGGTTAATTTTTAAGAATAAATGATTTTTGATTTTCTCTCTAATCTGTAATCGTTACGCGGAAAAAGTGTTTTTAAGGCAAAAATGTGAGCGATATAATATAACTTAATAGTGTTATTAGAAATGACAGATAAATAAATAAAACACAAATGCAATAATGCCACAGAAAGACATTAGGTAAAGGTGTCGATCACGAGAGACCGTCGATTAGGAAAAGCATATGCGAAACGAAAGAAAATACTGTTAACAGAATGATAGAGGAAAATCGATATTTCCAAAGTAAGAATTCTGATAGTTCTTGTGTTCAGGTTCGTAAGGTTCAAAATGTTCATTTGCAATATCCTAAAACCTCTTCAAGCACCATGTAACCCTGGTATACGTGCGGAAAACTGCTTGAGTTTGGAAAACCTCAGCTCGACGTTCGTATATTATTGAAATTTGTCCATTTTTATTTGAATTGAAATGAAGATAAGTAGTAAGTATTAATTTTAGGTCTTTACGGTTTTTACGATTCATTATATAAATTATGGGTGTTCCCGCAACACAGTTTGAAATATTAGAAATATTTTATTGTTTCATACAAACTTTGATGTACCACGTTTCTCCTAACCTGGAATTTTATTCCTGAGATTTTGTGATTAAGTGGGTGATAAATGGGTATTTCGCTTTTAATTTCGGGTATTGTATGTATTGATTTTTATTTTCTTCTAAATAAAAATATGGGTTGTATGATATGTCATTGCATTGATTAACTAGAAAATGCTGCGCGTGAGGTCCTAGGTCCGATTCCCGAGTCGAGCAAAGTGTTATAATAGGGTTTTTCTGTATGTAAATTCTCAGTAGCAGGATGGAGTTTGGAATCGTGCCCAGTTGATTGCAATGAGCTCGCCCCCTATTACATGAGACTTAATATTAGCAACGGCGAAATGTGGGTGCACAATAGTACACCTCTGCTTAACCCTTCGGGAAATACAGGTGTGACGCTATGTTTTGTTAGACCAGAAATCTTGTGCAGCGTTGGCAAAAATGCAACAATACCACAGAAAGACATGGATAGATGACGATCTTGTAGGACCGCCTACCGTGAAAAGCTCATGCGAAAGGAAAAAAAAATACTGTTTACAGTTTGAGAGAGGAAGAAAAGCGATTTTCCCCAATTAGAATTGTGATAGCTTGTGTGTTTTGGTTCGTAAGGTTCAAAATGTTTATTGATATTTTTCACTTGACATGTAGATCTGATACCTCTTCAAACATCATAATACCCTGGTATAGGTGCGGATTGGGTTTGCGTTTTGGAAATACGCGGCACCTCGCAAATCATATAATTAATTATTCAAATGTGTTTTAATAAAATTTTGTACTTAGGCTGATTTTAGGATGCGCAACTCATAATGAATTTTGATTATTGCATTTGAGAATTTGAGGAAATGCGGTTTTAGTTTTATTTTACGGTTATTACAATAAAATTCATATCATTATCTTTATTAATAAAATTAAAAATAGCATGAAGACGGAATAATTCTAGTTAACTTAATATTAACGAAATTATAATTAATTAAATAAAAAATAAAAGAAAAAAAATCATCCATAATCATACCCTTATTGGCTCAGATTTTAAAGAAAAAAACAAATTGACTTAACCCTATATCTAAACCCCATGTCTACTAACAACGCAATAAATAAAAACAAATATTTAAAAATGTAGACACATAACCAAGGTGAGGAATGGTAGGACTATAGTTTATATTATAACTGGTAACGAGTTCGTATCCGACACTGAAACTTTTTAAATTATAGATTTAGAAACATAATTAGGTATTAAACATTTTTTTTTATTGAATCTCCCTCCACACCTACTAAGTTGCTGGTACCGCTAGTAGAAATATAAAAAAGAAACCTAGTTGAATCTTTTGGGAATATTATTTCATTCCCAGCAAAATTATGCCTCGCTTCTATAATATTTTTGATGCAAACGTTTGAGAGTAACGCAAATTCCATAAACGTAAGCAGTTAGCCGCACCTGTACCAGGAGTATATGGAATGTAAACAAGTGGCGAAACTATGTATGTACTACCAATACAAGTAAACTCTTTCAATGCAAATTTTGAACTTTATAAACAGAATCTTTGATGCGGTACCTATACGACTATTGTTTTTAACAGCATATAAGTATTCGTTTTCTGTAAGTAAAACAGAACATATGGTTCATAAATTCAAAATTTTCAATCTCAGTATTTTCTAAATTGGGTGATAATAGAACCCGCTGGCAGTAGCGTATTCTAAGGTTAAACTATTTGTCGAATTTCTGGCCAGCTGATACCCTTATCGACTGACATAGGTATTCTTATAATTCCCGGGACAAACTGCTTTACGAGCTTTCCGAGGCACGAAAGTTCGGATCTCTATCCATGTAATTATACCCTACTTAACTAAATAACCAATCGGTACACTACAAAACAGATATATGTCGTGGCCAGATCTTAGAATTGATCATTTTCATTTCTTTCATTTCATTCAATGATACTGTTGGGAATCAGGAATAAAACTGCTATTAAAATCTTAAAATCTGTAATTATTGATCGCAACAAGCTCCCAAATACAAGTCTTTCAAAGAACAAGGACCATCATGTTATTATTGACGTTCCTTCAAATACTTATTCTTTTTTATATCGCTTACCAGTCTTTGTACCAAAGACCGAATTCTGATATATAAAACTTCTACAGTACCTACTCATCAGATTGTATACTATTTTCGTTTCTTTTACATTATATGCTGCATGAAGTCTTAATACTAAGTAATAATTACAACTACTGAAACTTAAAAATATAATCCGACGCGATGGCTCTTTGGAGCCGACAGTTACCATTGAAAACGTTACGTATCTATCCAACTGTTTAACCATTCCAGTAAGGCATCCGCAATATCACCCCCGTAAGAAACAACACGATGGAAAAATAATCGATAAGAATATTTCTTATTTAATTAAATAGTAGTTTACTGTTTGAAATAAATAAAATCATCACAAAAAAAAACATTTTAGTTTTTATATACTGAAGCATTGCAAGTTCTAAGGAAAGGTTCGAATAAGTTGGTTACTGGTAAACTGTAAAAAAAGGCATTTAAAACTCACAATGAATGGCCTTTACATATTTTCGGGTGGCGCAATCTCCCAAAACGCTTTGGGATTTGAAAAAGTAGTAGAATAATGATACAAAAAAACATTGTTTGTACCTAAACTCCCAAAACCAAGCAAATATCCGCTCTTGTACCAAGAGAATAATATGAGATAGCAGGACTAGGTGGTACAAAATTATAATATCGTATTTCCAAAAAATCATTGATTAATTGATTACTTAAGCAAAACTCTCCGTGGTACCTACGAGTATGTGAGTTTGGTACCGATCCACACTAGCTACGCTTAATGGACGCTACATCCTGAGAAGAGGAGCCCCTCTGTTGGGAGCGCCTCTTCGAAAGTTCAAGTAATATACCTGTTACAGGACTGAAGTATATTTCCAAATTACATGCAGCTATCTAGTCGCACCCTCGCATAAGCTAAATCCTAATCTATATTTCCAAGAGGACAAGTAATAAGCTGGATTTATTATAATAGGTTTCCACAATGCTAAAAATTATCAATCAGTGGAATCGGTGTAAAAAAAACAAACCATACCATAACTGAAATAAGACGACATGAATCGTTTCCAGATGTTAAAAAATTCCTTCGAGAGTCCCTATATCGATCGAGCTAAGCGGCCAGATTGTCTATCCACAATGGACTTTCATTCCCGCATTGATACTAGGCAAACATGGCTAACAAAGAGATCGAGCGACTTGAAAGAGCAGTGCCATCAGTAGGGCCTCACTCACAGAAACTCATAAATTAAACCTTACGATCAAAGCAATAAGAACTACGACAAATTAAAAGCGAAAAACGCAAAGTAATTCTTATTCACATTTGTACCGTGTACCCGGTCCAATCGTATCGACCGTCCGGTACGAGCTCGACTTCAATCATACACGGGTGGAAAACTTCCGAGTTGCTCCGTTGGATCGCTCAAATTTTCAAGTTAAATAGCAGATCCCCATAAAATAGGTACTTACCAGAACCACCCGGGTTATAACCCGGGTTACTGATGGAATATACTCGGAAGGGAAGAGAGAGTTATCGATGCGTAATTTCAAAATTAATAAATATGATGTTGGGATTTTCGCAAGTTTGTTAGCTAGGCCCAGATCAAAAGCAACAAAATTTCTATTTAAAATGGTGGCTGCATCAAAATTCCCCCCTCTTTCAATTAAAATAATTATATTATTACCCCCCAGTAATAACATATAATTATTGTAATTGATTAAGGTACAATTGGTAAGGTATGTATAACATAAATCAATTTATGTTAGGTGGATAAGATGTCGGTCCGCATGAATTTCCCGCACCTGTACCAGGATGGTATAGCTCAGTAAGAGGTAGTAGAACACGTTTTGAACCATAATATTGGCAAGAGCTTTAAAGAAATTCCGTATGATTTCAATTCTTCATAGGTTCAATACCGTCCCGTTAAATTATTTATAAAAATGCTACTAATATTATAAATATGAAAGTTTGTGACGATGGATGGATGGATCTTTGGTACTCTTTCACACCAGAACGGCTGAACGGATCTGGATGAAATTTGGCACAGAGACAGCTTATAGTCTGGAATATAATTTTTATCCCGGAAAAATGTACGGGTTCGTAAACCATGCGGGCGAAGCCGCGGGCGCAACCTAGTGTGTAATAATATTATTTTTCTTTCAGATCTAGAAGAAGCTATTCACACCTTTGAAGAAGCAAAGAAAGCGGTCACGACATGCCAGTACGACTACTTGGATTACAGAAACAACGAATTTGACAAAGATTACAATATTTTTGAAGATAAAACGAATGCTCTTAGAGAAACTATAGGGAACACTATAGAAGATAATTTCGCTACTGTATGGGAGACACCTCAAGGAATCAAGTTCTTGACCAGATTCGAGAAGGTTTGTGATTTTAATGGGCATAATTATATCGTCAATAGTTATAAATGTTTATATGATTTTAGTAATGTCTTTTTGACTTGACTGACTCTTTTTATATATTAGACCAACTGAATTAACTTCAACAAAATTACAATTCAACAAAAGTATAAAATAGAACTATAATAATATTATTTATAGAACTGTGACAAATCTATAAGAGTGTAAGGAATACATTTTCTAAGTAAATTATTTATATATGATTATTTATCAAGCATTTCTAACATAATGGTAGATTTTTAGAACTTTCGAAAAAGTCAAAAAGTTTATTTAGCTAGTATAAACTACAGTCGAAACCTAATAAATAGGTTTAAATTTTATGTGTTGCCTATATTTAATCCTACCAAACCTATTATTGTTTTGAATGATGTCCATACATTTATGAAATTATATACATATTTAAAGTTATTTTATACGTTCCAGGTTAGCCAAAAGATATTGATAACGAAACTTAGTGAGAAGTACGACAGAGTGCTGAGATATTGCGAGAAAGAAGTGGACAAGATAACTAAAATGTTCAAGAGGCAGAGGGAAGACCCGCCCCTGCCACGCAACTATTCCCCAGTCGCGGGTTAATAATATTTTTTTACGTAAATCATATCTGATTACCAGGAATGTAGTACTCAGAAGAGAAGGCGTTCAAATATGCCAAAATATCAATTTTTCTTCTATAGCAATAAACAATAACTTATTACTATATGTAGTTTGTTGCCGGGTTTAATTAAACCAGGAATAAGGTTTTTAGTGTTTACAATATTTGTCTTTTTGACGAAAATATATTGTCAAAAGCAATTTATTAGTTTTAAAGAGTGCTTTGTTAAGCAACTATTGTTTCTGTTGAATCAATTAATTCTAGGTCTGAATTTTTGTAGCCATTTTTTTTTCTAATAATAATAAATTTCTCTTTGTGCGAATACACAAAGTCAGCGTGGCAAACAGTTAAATTAAAATCAATATTAGAGCGGGATGACACACTTCGACAAACCGTCTCACTTAACTTACTATACGCACCCTTGGATACGTTTGTTGATGTTATCCGAATACGAGGGGTTGAATTCGTCTGACGTCACAACTTTCGTAGCGGGTAGGTACTAGGGCTGCAGGGTCTACAGTATGTACGTTATTATCGATCCACAATCGGCTGTTTATGAACTTTGGCCTTGAACTTGTACCTCGAGGACGTTGTTGTTAAGTTATTAACTTATTTAAAGTATGCACCATATATTTCAGCCTATCGTAATAAGAATAAGCCATACCTATATATGTAGTTTAAATGAAACTTGTGATTCTGCTTTCTTAATTACTATTTCAATATTATTTCTCAAACGAACGTATATTCTATTTGTAGTACCAACAAAATATATTACTATACATACGAGTACTACTGTAGATAGAGGCTATGAAAACACAATAATAAGTGACGAAGCTCTTGAAGGGGTATCCGAGTATGCTAGTTTCAGTTACTGCTGCAATGTTTTACCAAACTCGTTCTCGAAAAAAATACCAAGGGTACTAAGTAGTAAGTAGGGGCCAAAGTTTGGGAACGACACTGAGACAGCTGCCGAACTCTACAGGACAACTTCAAGTAATATTTTAAACTTTGCAATTTAGACGCGTCTCAAGTTCTAAAGGTATGGTTAAAACAAGTTTGTAACAAAAACTTAAACTCCGTTAAAAAATCGGGTGAGGCACAAGAAAAGTAAGAATGTACTACAATATGATGACGACACGGTTGGCGCAGTGGCTAAGCGATTAGCTCTTTGCGCTACGTATCGCGGGTCGATACCCGCACGGAACAAATATTTGTATGATCTACAGATAGTTGTTTCGGGTCTGGTTGTGTGTGCGTGACATGTATGTTTGTAAACTATACCCACAATACAGGAGAAATCCTAGTGTGGGACAAAGTTTAAAAAAAAATAGCTATTAATACAAATAAAGATAAACATAAACTTTGAAAAGGTTTTTATTAATTTGATAATATTGTCTCTCGCAGTTAGCTCAGGGAGCTAAAGTTAGTCAGATTAAAATATAGTTTTAGTAACAGAGGCTGGTATAGGAGTAACGCAAACTCCCAAAACGTGAGCCGCTATTCGCATCTGCACCAAGAGTAAATGAACTATGAAGAGGTAGCAGGAACACGGAAATTTGAACTTTATGTACCGGTAGTTGTTGCCCGCGGTTTCAGTCGTATCCGAGGGGAACTACTTCATGTACGCGGATAAAAAGTGTCCATGTGTTACTATCAGATAACATATAATATAGTGTACGCCAAATATCATCCAAATCTTTTCAGGCGTATACGTATGCGAGTAATAAACCTTCAAGTTTATTTGTAAAAGAAGACAGAATACAGTTTTTTTTTTTTTTTCAACGTGTGACTTTTGTTTTGTAAAGCCTTGCAATTTAAATAACTTCCTATTATGAATACAAAATACATATAGAATACTTTTTATCCGCCAGGTCGTATAAAATGGTCTCGTTGTCTGATGCACAATATGACGGAGACGGTGGAGAGTGTTTGCGCTCATCCGGTACTGCGGGCGCTGCCGGCCTCTGGAGACATGATGCGGAAGTACTCCAATACCAGGTCTCTCATACACAACTATGAGGAAACCATGAAAGCAGTGTGGATGAACCAAAATGTGAGTACTTTGCCAATTAAACTACCTCAATATTACCACTCAAAACTGGATGTGTTTGACTGTTATCAGTTTACATAGAATTATATGAATTTTTCCTTTACGTATGTCGAAAATAGTCTATGACCCGGGTATATCTTAACACTGCGGCCAGACACCGGAGGATGGGCAGCAGCGTCCTCACTAATTGGTGAGCCACTGCGATCCCCAAGCCGCCTGCCAAGCGTGGGAATTATGGCAAACCCCCCCTTGAGGGGCCTTCGTTCTGCAGTGGACGTCTTCTGGCTGATGATGATGTCGAAAATAATGAAGGTCGAACAAAATACTTTCTACAGTAATTGAACAGTTTTCAGAACAATGTTCTCTGTCTACAACGGTTAAAGAAGCGCCCTAGCTGCTTATTGTGTTTTGCGTTCACGTTACACGTGTGTACAATGATTTTGTTTTTATAGAAAATGTATGAGAAATATTTTATGGATTTATCTCAATTTTGGTTAGTAAGATTCGATACGTTGCTTTGTAATGTCAATGTTGATGTCATGCTTAAGTATTTTTTCACTTTGATCCCGTAAAAAAAATTTGCCAGCCACAGCGCGGCCAAGAAACAGGATATCTCTTTCTCGCTTATATTTTTGCTACATTTTACTTACGTAATATGAAGGGTAGAATACTCCAACTATAACAGAAAAACTACCCCTGGAGTGCCATTTGCCACTACAAATATATATGTATACAATTTGTAAGAGAGCTCAGATTTAATCCCTGATTTTTGTAATATTTTATCTGTATTAAATATCGAACTGTTCATCATACGGCTGCCCCAAAAATGAGTAAGCATAAAACTAAATTTGGCAGTGAGCCAAAACATAATTATTATATCGTTGACATATTTATCTATACTCTTAATGACATTGATATCTAATGGAGTCGACAGATCTCATGGCCAGCCTCTAATATAGTTAAAACTTATAATAAATATAAACATTATTTATTTTAATTATAAGTATAAAAATTATAGCACATATAGCATAGTTTGCGAGTGAAATGGCAGTGACATACGATGTAAATGGACGGATAGACATGGCGAAATTATAGTTCCGAATCGAGCTACTGAATATTAAAGGAGAAACCCTGAACTACAAAAAAAAAAAATGACGAACATACTTCGTATGATCTGAATAGCAGAATCTTATTTTACAAAAGCTTCAAAATTAAATAGATTTGAGTTGCTGCAGTATTACGCATCCCAGTGACATTTCTGAGTGTTCTGTGAATTTCAATATACACATTACGCAGTCCTGAAGAAAGTGTATAGTTAGGGTAAACTAGATGCGAACGGCGTAATAAATATTTTATGAATGTTGTAACACAACTTTAGTGACTCCTTAGTCCAGCAGTAGACGTAGATAGACTTTGGGTTTCAATCAAATAAATTAAAACTCATCATCTTGATGTTATACTGCACACCAAAATATTTTATCACACGTGGATTCTGAAATTCTTTCGAAAATACCGAGACTAATTTGACCAATAAGATTCGAACACTGGACCTAAAAAGCTCTTCAATAAGGCAATACTTTTAAAAGTTAATCCAGTTGGAGGACGTGGAACTTTTACGCAATCAATTATTGTATTGCATAATAATCGGTGATGGTTCAAATATCACTGGTTCTAGTCGGTCTTGAAGTTAAATGCATAATTTTCATAGTACGCGCTAGGTATTCCATAAATAGTCTGATGCACCAGGCTTTCATAAATGCTAGGATGTATTTTAGTCACAAATACACACAAAGATATGGTACGTACAGGTTACATCACACATGCAAGCATGTGTCGGCGGTATGTGAGATAATGTATTGGTAAATCTTTGCTAAGTTGTGCTTGTATACTAGGCAGTCGCTGAATCCTTGTTTCACCCAAGTTTTAACTGCTCTTTCTCATTGCATGCTTCAAAAACATCCTTATAGTTCTTGTACATTATGCCCATGCCAAACGTTAGGCATACTTCGATATCCACTGCTTTATTTGTATTATAATAATACCTAGAGATTGAGGTAGTAGTAGTACTGCACCAGTGCAATTTCCTCTCACTCCCAGCGCGCATCCCAGCAATCCCTAATATCATGATGATGCTTTTCCGTTTTATACTTTTAGTGTTGAATTAATGAAATGTTGAATTTGGAAAGAAAGTATAATTATTGAGAACGAATTCTAGAGGAAAGACAGGTAGAAAGCAGATTAACACAGAATCTAGAACCGAAAATCAGGAATGTCACTAGGAAATCATAAAAACTAGGATGTATGTTTTATAGCTGGGACGCGTCCGGACTTGGCCTCAATACTATCGGTACTGAAATGTGTGAGACTGAATTCAAATGTCCTAGATTGTAATTGTTGTATTGCCCTCTCACATTTTCATCGATCGGAGTGGGTTTGGCCACGTGTTCAGCACGTGTCTGCATACTTCGGTCTCGGTCGGTTTTGAACGAGAGTGTCATGAGAAAGTGTAGTCAATGAGAGGTCGTCAGGTAAAAGTTTAGTATAAAATGACCCATGCATGACAAAAAATAATTCCAAGAAATGTTGCTGAGGTTGTATCGATAGAATACTAGGAAACCACTATTAGAATTTTGGGAAAAAATGTATGAAAAAAATCATCAATCACTCAAGAGTTTTATTCTTGCAAGTAATAGTGAAATAGTAAAATACACACATGTATATTCATGAAGCTGCATCGGTAGGCATTGTTTGTTTATCGCACACATGGAGAGGTAGTATGTAGGTCGCTGGATCTTATCCGGCTTGAAGAACCAAAACAAAAATGTTCAGAATGAAATAATGTTCATAATAAATATTAAGCGCAATTAAAACAAAGATAGTGCTTGTTCAAAACGTATACAATCTCAAAGCGTCACAAAATTATAAGGACCTGTACTTCGCCATAAGTGTTACTTTTATACCTAAACTGATTTATTATTGAGATACTCATCGACTTAATTAAAAGAGGAATATCCTAGAGCAGATTTTATCCAATTTGTATCTCAAGTATGACGTATGAAGTTGCTAAATAAAGATAGTTTTATTTCCGGGCACCATATTTTTTGTAGAATTAACCTATTTTGTAAAGCAGCAGTCTGTCGATAAGATCGATGATAAAGATTATCTACTTTTTACCTATAGATATTGCATCACTTATTTAAAGAAGTCCTATTAAATTTCATAACAGCTAGCGAGGCAATTCAGCCAGTGAGGCCTTCATATCTAATGGCGTTAGTTATTTTTTGTGTAATGGATGTGCATATAGGTATAAAGATTTATTTATATTAAGAATAAGAATTCCCAGAAAATACTAGATTCAAAATGTAGTTTCGTGAAACCACTAAAAAGGAATCAAGTTCAGTAATCACGAGTACTGTGACTTAACGCCAAAATTAAAAAAAGCATTCACAAAACCCTGCAAGTTAAGCCTATGGGATACTTTAGAAGCCTGTGGTACTAGGGTAGCATATACAACGAAGAGCAGGCATAAAATTCGCAGTAGGTAGCTAATATTACGTATTACGTTACATTCTCTTTGTGTTTGTTATATTTACATGTTGCATTCTCTTTGTGTTTGTTATATTTACATGTTGCTTTCTCTTTGAAAGAAGCCATTGGGATAGTCTGGAAGCCTTTGGCACTAGGGTAGTATAAAAGGGAAGAGCAAGATACAGTTCTTGTTAGTGCTATGTATGTATGTATCCTACCTTTAAACATTTATTATTATAAAATATGATTACGATTCCAAAATATGAAATTACTGATTTTTTAATAGATATGATATTTTTAACTCCACCAATTTTACGTCGTACATATGTATTAGGTAATAAGCACCTGAAAACGAAAAGGAGAAAGACAAAATTAGAGCATACTTTGAGGTCTCATTTTTTTTTTATTTATTGATATTAATATGTTATATCATCTTTATCATCATCAGCCAGAAGACGTCCACTGCTGAACGAAAGCCTCCCCCTTAGACCACCACATCGAACGACATTTCGCCACTTGCATCCATTGGTTGCCCGCGACTTTCACAATGTTGTCGGTCCACCTAGTAGGAAGCCCTCCTACGCTGCGTCTTTCGGTTCGTGATCGCCACTCGAAAACCTTTCTTCCCCATCGGTTGTCCGTTCTACGAGCGATGTGGCCTGCCCATTGCAACTTAAGCTTGCAAATCCTAAGAGCTATGTCGGTGACCTTGGTTCTTTGGCGAATATCCTCGTTTCCGGATTTTATCGCGCAAAGAGACTCCGAGGATAGCTATCTCCATTAATTATATACTTATCTTTAAAAATTAAATGATATATGAACTAACAGAACGCAAAAAATACTTAATAATATTTTTTGACCATAGCAAAATACTAAGTTACTCTAAAGTCTCCAAACAGTGTCAACATGCAATATTTATTGTTGCGTTAAATACCTTGAAGCAATAAAATAAATAAAATAAATAAATCAACCCGTAACTGTCCCACTGCTGGGCAAGGGTCTCTTTTCAGAACGAAAAGGTAGGCTTTAGTCCACCACGCTAGCCCGTTGTGGGTTGGCGGACTACATACACCATTACGAACTTTATGGAGACTTCTCAGGTGGGCAGGTTTCCTTACGATGTTGTTCTTCACCGTAAACGTAAGTAATAATCAAATTCTGATCCGCACATGATTCCGAAAGGTCAGAGGTGCGGGACGCGTTTGAACTCTGACCCTCCTGCATGGAAGGCAAACGTTCAACGGCTAGGCTTTCACTGCTGTCAAAAAAAAACATGATATAGGTATAATAAAAGGCATCGGGAAATTATTTTAAGTTTAAGTGTTCGTAAAGGTCACACCGTGCGCTTGTCAATCAATGAATGCCAAAGCCTCATTCCAGGGGACTCATGTACTAGGATAGCATAGATGCGAGGGAAATGCAGCGTCACAAAATTCTCGCGAGAAAATTCGTAGTAGCCCCACGACACAAACTCGAAGATATACTTATCACCTGAGACTGTTTAAAATGAACGGTTATACAAGTGTTTGACAAAAATATACAATTGTTACGTATTAATTTCTTTCGTGACATTATGCTTAATCTGACAACGCATCCAATATAAACATCTATTATAAAAAATATGAATGAAGTTTATGCTTGGCAAAAGAAAACTAGCATCTATAAAAATAATTCTTTATTATGTATTTTTTTAATTTCGGTACCAATCTGTATAATATGTGCGGGTGAGTATGCATAGGTCTATACGGGCGGCACTAAGCGTGGCATTGTCTGTTAAGTTACACTACACCATACACGGTAGAGTTTTATCGATCCATCTTAAATGTTTTGCTAATCTGGGTCCTTATTATCATAATAATAACGTTTTTCTTGTCAAGGTTAAAACCACTCATATTTGCGTCATTCTCATATAATTTAATTTTACAGATTTGCAAGATTCGAGCGTGGTTGTAACAGTCAATAATGAACAAGGTAGACAGTGCCAAGTTCGTTTTTAAAATTGCATATGTAATCCATTTTAGTGTGAATATCTTGAAAGTAGATTTCCAAGACGCATTACTATTTTTTATTGTCTTGGATTATATTATTCTGCGGCTAATACCTGCTTATACAATGATTTCATTCATGTGGAAAACGTCTTTACAGCAAGAATATCTAAAAAATATTCTTGCTGTAAAGACGTGAATGAATCTTTATAGCCATTTCTATAATTTTAGTTCGCATTTTGATGTAGGTTTAATTAATTTTCCACTACTACATATACTAATATACAATTAAAATAAGTCAGTAAAATTATCGAAATATTTAAAAAATAAAAAAAACAATGTAGCATATGATTGTGAGTTGGTTTCTTAGCAACGGCTTCGCAACAAACGGCACGTGCAGCTTTGAATGTAACAAGTTGCCATTGACCAGGAAAACATAAATACGAGGTAGAATATTATTTACACCCTTGACTCGTGACTGGCCACTCATAAAGTAGCGTTGGAAAAATCAATATCCGTTTCCCTTTCGATACGGTCAAATATTTCAATGGGCGGAGCTGAAGGGGCAGATCCAATATTTGCCCGGCCTTGAATACTAGGATATCATAGATGCAAAAGAGTGTATTTTGTCACGAACTGAGGGTTGTGATATGGATTTATTACAGTTGTGTAGCAAAATCCGCACTATTTATATCATGCTATCACTGGGACAGCATCATCATAAAAGAGGTGTGTTAAAGTTTTCGCTATGCAGAATTACAGATAATAGTTAGATAGACTATAAGGTCAGCAGTCTCGTAACACATAAAATGATAAGCGCGAAAATAAGTATAGAGTTTATTGACTGATACCAGTTTTCATATCTCCAGGTCATAAAAAAAAACATTTTATTTAAATATAACAACTAACAAATAAAAATACTTACGGCTTGGTTGGTGCGGTGGTTGAGAGCTTGACTGCTGCGCTACATGTCATGGGTTCGATTCCCGAACGGAAATTGTTTCGGGTTTGGGTGTATGTCCATGTGAATATATGTGTTTGTTAATACACCCACGATACAGGAATTATTGCAAGGGCGGGGAAAAGATTTGTTTAAAAAAAACATTACATATATGTATATCTCGTCATTACACAAAATATTGGATGAATATTTAGAAGTTGCGTTAAAATTAAAAATAACTATCTCCTCTTCGATTACCTACGTCAAATTTTATGAAACCCACTTTTTATTCCAAGTTTTGATATGACACCAACTTCGATTTTTCCTTCGAGTCATCGAATTGTTACTAGGCTAGTATCTTGAACTTAAACACAATATTTATTTAAATTAATTGCACACATTTTGAAGTATTTGCGAACATAATATGATTTCCTAAATTTCGCCCTACTAGGCAGTCGATGCGAGTACCAAAAGCTCAGTCGCTCAGCAGCCGTCATTGCGACCACTGGTTAAAAAGGGAGGGAGTTTTTGGTGTCGTTATAATGATAATGAATGTAATTCAGTGACGTCCGTAGCGATACAAACAATGAATAATGAAATAAATTAACCCACGCAGGCAACAGAAAACTGCTACGAACCATGCTACGCGGCTACGTCGTAGCACTTATATAGGCGTAGTACATTATTAATTTTCTAAACGCCAAAATTTCGGAGTAAGCAGCGCGTGACGTCTAAGGCAGATTTGATGTTATGTATACTTGTTTAAGGTTCTTTTACAAAACTGAAGCTCATTAATTATGCAAATGATATTTAATTCGTTTTTATGTTTTTAATATTGCGTATTACAAATTGTTGTTGTTTTTTACAGTTATGGGATGTTGATGACAGTCTTAACAACACACTGCTAAGGATCGATGACAGTGGCTGCGTTGTGGTAAACCTCGATCACACGGTACGACTGCTCATCAGGGAATCAGACTGCCTCGTTAAGATGGGGGTAGATTTACCGATAGTCTGTCATTCATTGTACGCTAAGAAACATTACTTCACACTCGTTAATGATTCTTTACAAGTAAGTCGAAATATCGTTCTTATATGTCGTATTTTTACTATGTTAATCCTTAATTAGTTAAAAGTTTTATTTTAATATTTCTTTATTATGAATGCTATGTTATTTAATTCAAAATGTAACTTATCAAAACTTTTTTAAAGTTTTGTGATATACATTATTACTTTAGTTTAACTCCGCGATTAAGCCACGTAATTAAAATAGACTATTTCATAGTTTTTGTTACACATAAAAAAAATTAACCTTAGCTTTCCTGTTTTTCACGAGGTTTTCTTTTTCAGTTCCTCCTTGAAGATTACCTCCGCACAGTCAGACGCGTGAAACTAGAAGTGCGCCCTCTCTTCCTCCCTCAAGTTGTGCGTTTGTCATCTCTTTTACTTCCCGGACTCCGCTCCGTCTTCTGGACCAGTGATGACTGGCGAGAGTTCATTGACCGCGCCAATACAGCTATCAAAAGCTTTGATGTCCTAGTAACTAGGGTACACGATATATATACTAATCGTATCATATACATGTTGAGTGGAATGCAAGATGTTACGTTAATCACTTTGCCTGGTAAGTCAAGTACTTAATGAAGTAGTTGTGTAGGTGCTGAATATTCATTATGTTCACTTTTGCACTGTAAATTTATAATTAACAGAAAATTTTAAGAGCCTTCTCTCTCTAGACATTTGTCACAATGTTCCAATCCAGCCACTATGCAATCGACAAGGAATAGTAGTAACAACTACTATTCCTTGTCGATTTCATAGTGGCTGGATTATAAAATATACGGAATAAACAATTTCTACTTATTCAATAGATTGTGATGGCTATAGTTCCTATCTCCAATTGTACATTTCATTTTCCAGAAGAAACACCGTGGTCTGTAGAAGAATTTATTGAGAATGTTGAAACTGGTTGTCGGTTAGTATCTTTAAGATTACTTTTTAGACGTTATGATATAAAGGGATAATATAGCCATTATATTACAATTTATAAAAAAAAAATACTCTGATAGATTTTAGCGTTTATTGTTAGAGAATAACGTCGAAACTTGAACTCATTTTACAATTAGGGTCGCTGCCGAAGGTTTCTAAAAAGCATCTATGATTTCTATAACAAATTATTTTTTCATACATAATATCATAAAATCAGATCTTTAACAAATTTTTCATTATAAGTCCTCTCTGAATCAGAACTTATAACAGACTAGCTTCCGCTCGCGGCTTCGCCCGCGTGGTTTACGAACCCGTACATTTTCCCAAGATAAAAAGTAGCCTATGTGCTATTCCAGAGTCAAATTTCATCCAGATCCGTTCAGCCGTTCTGGCGTGAAAGAGTAACACAGATCCATCCATTCATCCATCCATCCATCCTCACAAACTTTCGCATTTATAATATTAGTAGGATATTGTGCGAGTTGGCTTTGCTTACAGAATTTGAAATTTCTACCTCCTTCTTATCTCTGCTATGCTAGTACTTGAGCCGAAAATATATTGAACCGGGTTGCCTAAAACGGATCAATAAGCGTACACTAGTGTGGTGTAGTGTACCGACTTTGTGAAAAAAGCTATTCTGGGCTTTAAGGAATTTACGTAATTATCTATATTGGGTATATTTAAAGATTATTTTCGCTTTACTTTAAAACCTTTTTTTGCAGAAATGCATGCGTAGAACTTAACCGTAAAAGTCTTATGGTGGAGGAGGCAGTGGAAGAAGTTCTGGACTTGGTGAAGAAAGCTGCTCAGCAGATAAAGCCAACTGAAATTAACCCAGACTTCGAGTTTCTTATTGCTGAAGGTGCGTTTATTTTATGAAACTTATTTTTCGCACGAATATTGCAGTGTTCGACACAGTGTTGTATTAACCCAACTTATAGTAGTCTTTCTGCGACGGTATAATTTTATCTGTATGTAAAGTAGGAACAGTGAAACCAAACAGCGCAGTGTTTCTTGCTCTGGTATCCCCTAGTACAAGACTGAGAACGCGATATACTCTTTGTTGAGCGAAAGCGGGATGGAAGAATAGCTCTCAGCGGTGTTCTGCTATTTTACCCCTCAGTTAACTGCCAGTTGTACAAGAAGACGCACGTCCTCTTTTATTTTGATTTCTGCACAATCCCGCATTATATTTTGTTTGTTTTTGAGTTCAATATATATGTATATGTTTTTACTATGGATATATTTACACGTGAAACTGGAAGATCATGAAAATGGATTGTTTATTATACGACATAAACGTTAAGCGATTGCTGTCGTTGTTTAGTAATAAAACCGGTCCGCCGCAACGCAGCTATACCAACATGGCACACTAGGGGTACCGAGTCTAATATGAAAAGGCATTATGTAACTTTATTCTTTTGACTTGACGTGAAGGTAAACTATTACATGTAATCTTTAAAACCGCTTGCGCATTTTTACTAACCCTTATTATAATACTTACTAATTTATTATTACTGAAACTAATACAAATATACTAACGCTCGCGCATTATTTCTAACCTTATGTTATAAATTTCAAATACAGAAACAACTAATTCAGACAAATACATCCAGAGGTAGGTTTACGTAAATAAAATATTATCGCTTGCGCAATTTAACTAATCTTGCTTCATCTATTAAGACTTCATAAACGTTGAAGCAGGGTCTTAGTTTTTGATAGAAGACTGACTTTATTATTTATTGCCTTTCATATCAAGGCCCTGTGAATATTATGGATGAAATAATTTGTCAAAACAGACTCGGTTGTTTTATTTAAAAAAGATTAGAGAAACAGCCTACATAAGCCTAGTGAAGTTAAAATAGTGTTGCAAATGCGCGAAGATTGCGAATGTGAGAAATTAAAAAAAATATTAGGAGTTTTAGGGCAGATTTTTCAATAGTCAGATTCCTCTGATGAATGCATACAAAAACCAATTTCAAATTAACAGCAACATAACTTTTATCTGGATTATGAAAAATCGGGCCTTATAAAACAAGGTTTTCTATCATTGACTTTAAATACAGTAAATGATGTATCAATAGGTAGGCCAAAAAAGGATGTATCAACGGGCAGAGTAAACATTTGAATCTATTTTTAAAATAAAGACTTCCAAGCAGATGTACTTCCTATCTACTTGATAAGCAAACAATAACGTACCTTCAGAGTATGAGTGATGTAAAAAGCTGTGTTTTTTCACATTAATTTAAAATATAGTTTTGATTACAAATCATAATCCGTTTTAAATATGCGGTTCATATTTTGAAAACAATCTCAGAACCCCTAAATAATATTTAATATACCCTACATTACTGTAGGGTATATTGGATGCATAATTTTACAGTAACAAATTAAGTAAGGCATTCTATTATTACATAGAAATAAATAAATAAATAAATTACTAGCTGCTTATCTATGTATGTATGTATGAGATATGAAAAAAAATGGTGTGTCATATTGCAGGTAGTGCAACTTAAACGTTGTGACCTATGTAGTGACTGCTACGTCACATCGACACGTCCTATCAACAATGTTGGATCTGAATATGGGGGTATTTTTTAAAATTCATTAATGTGCATAAAATCTATTTCATTGCTTCAATGGACAATTGGATCCATAAAACAGATATCAAAATATAATCTTAGCACTTCATATGACATTATTATTGAACTTTTTAACTTTAAACTACCCTCCAGTATATTTGTAGATCTGACATTGTTGATAGCAATGGCTCACCTGCTATCTGGTGTATAATAGTGAGGTTCCTGACATGGTTTCACTGTGTATGGCCATACCGGATGTTAATATTGAATGTGGCCATATTTGTGGAAATCGACATCAATACAATGGAGTGTTGTAGATTATGGTGAACGCTGTGTGTACCTGTAGTAGACGTATTTTTTATGTATTTTCTTGGTATATCAATAAATAAGAATGTTATGTCACTATTTCTTGATAAGAAAGCCCAATAACAGACTACAAAAACCGTAATATTATTTGAAGATTGAGTTGACTACACTTACTGCTACAGAAAATAATATTTAACGAAGCCCAGTAAGTGAGGCTTAAAGACTACAATACATGACTATACAACTATACAACGCACTAGGCTACAGTGCTATGATAACCGATGGAATGTACCGACGATGTTCAGTTCAGAATTGTTGACGGTCACCTAGTGCGTTGTTATAAGCCTGCGAACGCCGCAACCATCGACTCTGTCTGTTAGAGGAGCGTACTTGCAAGAGTGAATGAAATGAATATGGAACGTGAGTTTCGCCTTCCTATAAAGAATATTGGCGGGATTTTCATGTACGAACGTGAACAATTCACTTCTTCATGTTTATGACATCCGGCTAACAAAACCGCGAAAACGTTTCGATCACGTTATTGCATGGTACGGAGTACGTATGAATTAAGTTAGAGATGGTCTAACAGTGTTGCTCTAGAAACCGTTATCTCTACATATAACATAACAAAGCTTAATTGGCGACTTCATGAAATTTGCATTAGGTTCATCATTGGTAAATTATTAGCTCAGTTCAACAGTTACCTTGTAGATTTCTAGATGAATTGGTAATGGGGCATATTTAATTCAGTACAATTGTTTGATTGTATAGATTAGGTACTATAAAATTGATGAAGATTCTTGACTCTTGTAAAGTTATAGTCTGTTTATATTGTCATTCTTGAATATTAAGTAAAATATTGCTGCAATCTAGTTGTCTTGATTTTTATCGTCGTGGTTCAGTCATATAAAGATTGTATAAACAGAGTATGGCGTTTCTTCAAACCCTGAACGTATTATAGAATTAACTGTTATAAAAAAAAGCGTAACATAAAATTACGAGTATAAAATATATAAATTTTTTAATTATTATCGATACAGAGTCATTAAGGCAATGTTTTTCTTTTGTTTTAGATGACAAAGGGCTGACTTTTCAATGTTGACTGGATAGATAAGTTATAACTCTCCTGATTCGTTTGTACAGTCAATACAATATAGCAAAAACTGTTCTAATTTCAGATTAATAGAACTTACATCTGAGCATTGAAAAATCGGGCTTTTATTGACTAAATAAACATTTTTGATGATGATTCCTAGGACATGTATGGGCCGTCACGTCTTTCTCGCAACAGAATTATTGTGTCATCGACGCTCATCAGTTAGTCCCGGGTTTGAGAATTGTATTTAATTCTGTAAACTACTCATCTGAGATTTCCCTCAGAAGAATTGATTTTTCATCAATGGATTGAAGAATTGCGAAAATTTTCCTAATTAATATAATTATACAAAATACAAGCTGACATTATTTAAAGATTCTAACACATGGTTGTTAGTGCCTCCATGTGCGTGTTTGTAAAACAATCACGCAGTGTAAATACTTTGATTGGTAGAGTGGCTGGGTCTTGAACCTACTACTTGTTTATGATTTCCTGGTGCACAATAACAAGTTTACCACGTGGTTTCCACGTGGCGATTGAACTTTCATTCATTGACGTTGATCAGTAGATCAAGCAGTTTTAGTTTATGCTTGTGTTGGAATTAGACTCTTTCCCTCCCTCTCAATAATCCGATTGGTTCTATCTCAGGTCATCTACAATACATCGCATACTACTATCTCGAGTAGTGTGTGTGTCCCTCACGAATGTATGCGTGAATGAAGGCAAATATGCAAGATTTACAATCTTGAATGGGAAATAGGTGTAATGATGGCAGAAGTTAAAAACAAACAAAACTCAAACAGATGAAAGCACCCATAAAATATATCAGAACGAATTAAATTCACTTAATAAGTTGAGTACTAAGTAATAATAATAAGTCGTCAGTTTCTTGACCGAAAAGGTTATCCTCCTTATACTGAAAATCTCGATAGTAAGAGTTTGTTTGGTTTTTGTTACATTAGCTAAAGTCTATGAGAAGCATTAGGGATTTGTTTGGTTTGTGACAATGTTCAATAGACTTTAGCGAATGTTTCTAACAGTTACTTTTTAAACACACGTACAAGCTCACCAGGTAAATCAGATACAACGATTTCATTGTTGTGAATGTTGACACAGCAAACTGCACATTTGACCCTGATTCGTTCTATCTCTCTTGTTCCTCGATTTCTCAGATACATCTGTCTCACCCTCACAGTTCCGTACCAACTAAACTACCCCTACTGTGACTGAATGCAAGTGTGTGCAAAATTGAAACAACGTATTACCTACTATTTGCATGTAGGTGTTCGATAGACTTCCTAGTATTTATTATTGCCTGGTGAATCTCGTTCATTTAGTGCATTTCAACACAATGCAACTTCAAACGTTGGCTTGCACGGAATGCATACATTGCGCTTCGGCAGAAGTAATATTGGCGAGGGCACAGCATTTTCTTTAACTTCTTAGATGATGATTAAAAACAAATACATACTTGTTAAAATCATCTTCTCGGCTGCTCAGCGTTTAAATTATTCGAATCTTACTTACTCTTTATACAAAAATATCAAATGCATTTTGACTTTACTGAACTCTCTCTCTGAGCCAGATGATTAGACATGGGTAGTTTGCGAACGAAAGATAAGATTAATTTAGTTCACTTGCTATGAATCTATCTACATACATATTTTTCGTTCACCCGCTCCCAGAACGTGGCAGTGTATCTGTATTCGAATGAATCACTGAATAAGTTCCTGCTTCTCGTTCACTCGTTAGTCGTTCGTTGTTTTGTTCTGCTTTAAAGAAACGTGAATGATACATTACGTTTTTTATTAATTAAACTAATACTTACTGAAGTCTTGAACTTATACTTAGGGTACGTGAACTCTGAACGATAGAAACTAATGATTTAACTGAGGGATACGTTTATTTGCATCATAAAGTACCTATTTAGTCAAAACCTAAATATTTTTATAGATCTCAAAATATATTTTGTGCTCTTTCAAATGAACTATGTGTGAACTCTGTGGACACGATGATCCAATTTACTCATTCGCCTTTTTTGAACACGTTTAGTTATTTTTTAGGTATTTTAGTTATTTTATCATAACATAGCATGATGCCTGTATTTCCTGAAGAGTGAGGCAGAGGTGTACTATTTATACATCTACATTTCACCAATGCCGTTATTGAGTCCCATGTAATTGAGGGCTAGCATATTGGCATCTATAGGACACAGTTCCAGACTCCGTGCTACTACTGAGAATTTCCATTCAGAAAAACCCAATAACTATTTGCCGGGTCCGGGAATCGAACCCAGAACCTTACGCTCAGCAGTCGCGCTTACACTTGCTCAGTAGTTCATTTATTTACCTATGCCCTATTATTGGCGACGTGACGTGTTTCTAACAAATTTGATTTTTATATAAGAATAAGGTGCTTGGCTAACTAGTTATTAAATATTAATTATCTGGCCCTAAAGAGCATTAACGAAAGCTCTAATCTCCGTCAACCAAGACAAACAGATCAAAAGTGGAAACACATTGTTGGAATGTTGAGCAAAAATTTTATCTAGCGGTATCTGGGTGTCCTGTCCGCTACGCATCAATAGTTTTTATATTATCATTTATATTACTACAGATATTTGTTAATGTCTAAGTGTTTTGTTAATAATACAAACGAGCGACTGAGCGGGTGCAACGGTTTAATTATATGTACAATATCGTAATCAGAATAAAGAAAGAAACGAAAGGGAAAATTATCTTACCAGAAATTAACATATGTATATAGCTATGAGAACTAACCATCAACGTCTACCACAAAATGAAAATCACTAAAAAAAAATCGATTTTAAGCATTTAAATCGTAATTAAAACGATTGTAGAATAAATAGTTAATTGTGTCATTCATTAGATTTTGACTTTGGGTCTATTACATAAACTTAAGCAAACTGCACTTACTGCACTGCGTTAGGCCTTGTGCAGTGTAGTAATTAGGTGTTACAATAAACTTAGGGTTTTTAAATTAGGCGTCTATTTCATTGGGTGGATTTTCAAGTGTAATCAATCCTATGTAACAACAGATCGTTGGAGCATTTTCAATCGGCAGCATTAAATGCCATTACAGATATACTACTACTAATACTCCTTCATTACAAAAAACTATAGAATATCGTAAATTTTTACATTTTATTATATCTGCTGTTTATCAACAGTTTATCTGAAATCTGCATAAACATTTCGAATTTCACATATGGCTACGTGAACGAAAAGTACTAGGGCGCAATAAAATATTAGGAGGCTAACCAAGGAATACGTAGACGTACGGAATACATTCACATTGTACACACACCTGCACAAGGTCAGGGGTAGTTTTATAACAAGGGGTGTATGAGTGAGACAGCTGTAGTGTGCAGATCCCATACAACTGTAACTGTACCACATTTATTTTATAACACGCATGGTCTGAAAGTGTGTCATTGTTTGCAAATAGAGTGTATCGAAAGTGCCTCATTGTGCTGGCAAGAAAAAGTAATAAAAAACAAGAAAAGTTCCAAACTGACTTTACAGTTGGAACATTTTTGGTATATGTATAGAAACTTTAATTGTTATGTGATTGCCCGACTCTCCATTTTTACGATCCTCAGATTCATCACGTAGAGTCTTTATTATGAGAAATCGATCACTTTCAGACGATTTCAGGAAAAAGGCTATAAATAATTTTTTCTACAATTTTACTATCCAAAAGAATGAATAACAAAAATTTTTATGGCAAAGGCACACGGGAACATTATCTTTAACTAGGGGGTGGGTAGGCAGCTGCCTAGCGTTCTGCTTACATCTACGGGGAACACAGGCATTATGATAATCATTATAATTATGTCCACTGTTAAACATGAATATAGGCTCAAACTTCAATTTAACTGGATAGCTAAATGTTATAGTTTTCCTCAGACGACAGTCAAGCTGGCAGTGGTGCTGCCTCAACAGTTAACGACTCTTCATCGAGCGGTCAACAAGACTGGTCCGCAGTATGGGAGTGCTTCGAGAACCCTCACCGGCTGCTCTCCATGCCTGCTGGTGGACTTTCAAAGAGTATGCAGGTAACATTATTTACTTGTACTACTAATCTGTATTACCTTATTATCTAAGTTACAATACGCGGTGGGCACTTATAAGTATGGTACCTACGAGATTTCCTCAACTTCGATCGTCGTTACCGTTAAGCTAACTATATAGGAAAACACATTTGATATTCCTATCGTACATGCATGCACATTATTTTCATACATTTTTGACTTACGGTTCTATGGTCGAGATCAAAGAAAACTTGTATTAGACTCTCATTTACACTTCCGAGCCAATCACACAGTACATTAAGGGCGAATGAATAACAACCGTCAAACAGACTAAATCTTTTCTTTCCACCAATCAAACTTGAAATCGAGTAGTACTAAGCAAGGTGTAGTTTGTACTCATAACTCACGCCTCTAATTATACCACCGTTTACGTTCTACGACATTCGACATTAAAATTGTATGTAACAAGCGTTACGACCGTCAAGGTACACATTCCTGAAAGCTTCTTACTGTGTCATGAAAGCCTAGTACCGCAAATATTGTGAAGCCTGTCTTGGGGATCAATACTGCGGCTTCCAGGCGGGAAAGTTGGGTGGGTGGTGTATTTCTTAGATTATGTTATATCTGAAGATCAATCCTACAATTATGTTGTGCATAACATATATAGTTATGACGACGAGTAAAAAAATTAATAATAATTGAATAAAGGGATGGGTAGCTGGATCAAGAATCTCCATGAGTGACGATATCTGATATCGTCTTGCGCACTCTAGGTGAGAGGTACCCAACAGCTTCGCTACATGATCTTTTCACTACAGTACCAGCGATATCCGTCTGTTATGTCTCTGATGACACAAAATATGTTTTCTTTAAAACATGCATAATTTTCAGGAAATGGTAAAAAATGCAGTGAGCGAAATGCGACGTTACTACAGCAGAAAGGTGGTCGACGTACTCATCAAGGTGACCAGAAAGACACTGGACGTTATCATCAAACCATTTACTACTGATATCGGTGCAGCTGAAAGTAAGTTCAGTATAAGAAAAGCACGTAGATAGCCGCACTTTATTAAATTAAGACGTAGTTTGCGTAGAAAGAATTTAATAAAAATGTGGACCCTTATTTCACCCCCTAGTGGTTGAATTTAGAACAAGGGTTTTTTAACGGAGGCATAGCCCCTTTAAAGAATCTATCATCCAAATTCCAAGTGATGAGTCAGCGCTGAGTGAACGAATAAGGACTGTTCGCTTTTATTTTTAAATAATTTGCTTGCTTACATGCTCATTCGTAAGATTGCTTGCATGCTAATGCATTGGAAGAAGGTTCCTTGACTAAGTGGGTTAGGCGTTTATATCTTTTGATTACTGAACCAATTTTTGTAGTTCAATGAAACAAAGGTGAAATGCAAAGGTAAGGAAATCAAACATTATATATATCCGTAATTTTAAATGTTTTATTTATATGCCTCAATCCTGTATTCTCTCTACTAAGGTAGAATTATACTGTTTTATCGACGGCATAACCCACTTATCTAAGTCGTTATTAAGCCTCGCATCCGAGTTGTACGCAGAGTTTTCTACGTCTAATAATGCCGCTCTAAATAAAATTACAAATACTGGGTCATTAAAATTCGTTTCTTGAATAAAACCTACTAAAAGTTATTCAATGTTCAGTACCAATTTTAACAATTTTCTCTCATATATCATAAGAAATATACAACAGAAGAGCTTTCAATTTTATTGACGCAAATATCAGTTTTAACTATGGAGTCAGTCGGGATCTTATAGTGCGTAACAAAATCGCGCAGTAGTAGACTTTTACTGGATACGCAGAGAGTTGAGTTTTAGTTCAACACTACAGTGGTACTTGTTGCGAGCAGACTTATCCATACTTGCCATGCCTCATGGGCTCCTAGTATCAAGTATCGTATTCCCGCTCCCTTGGAATTTTTACGCATGCGCAATGAGGACCAAAGCACGTGGCTCCGATACACAACGTGTATGCGTAGTGCTCTATTAATTATATTGAATATCAGAATAATTTGAAAGTTAATAGGAATGCGCTACTCAGGTACACTTCCATTTAATGAGAAACATTTTAATAAAAACAGTATAACTTCAAAAATGTATGTGTGTACTTATGTACGGAAGTAAGAAGTTATACTTCTTATTTATTTTAATTTTTTAAACTGATATGGAACAAGTGTTACAGATGCACAAATATTTCAAAAACAATTTCTATTCTAGGATATTTTCAATGGATGATACAATTATTTTGAAATAAATAATGCTTGCTGCTCTTACAGTTTTATCAGAAACAACGCGACATATTATAATTCAATAAATAAAATTACAATTCATAGTGAATAGCAGACGTCGAAAGAAAGAGTTTTTAGCTAGGATGGTTAACAAAATTTATATTTCGATTGCAGTACTTGATTTAGTCAAGATCGATTTCTATTTCTTATACATATTTTTATTGTTATTGATTTTATCACGTAATGAGTAGTTTATTGAAAAAATAAAAATATTTTTAATAAAAAATTACATGAAATCTCCATGATCTCGGACAAACGCTTTGTTCGTATTAATTTTTCTTTTTTTCTTATTGTAGAAACATTATTATTATTATTAGAATTTTATATTATCATTCGACAGTAATTTAAAACTGATAAAAACCTTTTCATCTATTACGATTTTGTACAATATCTGTTCAAACATCTCTTTGATAGTCATGTTTTCCTAGTCATTAGCGGTGAAAATTGCCTGTTTGGGGATGTAGGGCGTGGCCTGGGTGACCGTTACTTGAACAGGACAAACCAGTAACCCATTTGTGTGTTGTAGTCTTGGAACAAATGCATTATTACTACGGAAGGACAAGGATAGAACTACGATCGCGTGGGGTCATTGACGGTGAAAACCTTATGTGGAAGGAAAGAAAATTCTGTTTACGGATTTGAGTGCGGAAAATCCATATTTCCAAAATTAGAGTTCTGATGATAGGTCTTGTGTTTTGGTACGTAAGGTTCAAAATGTTTATTTACAAATGTCTGAAACCTCTTTCAAGGCCATTTCAAGGCCAACCCTAGTACAGTTGCGGAAAACTGCTTGGAATTGAAAATACTCGGCACCTCGATGTTTGTTTATAATAAAATTAAAATAAAATATAATTTATTTAGTTTCGGTTGAACTATGACTCAGAACGAATTAGTAATGAAGAGAATTCGAGGGAGAAGTCATTTGGGTGGGTCTTTACTTTCTTGTCGTTAAATTGATATGTTTTAGAAGTAACGAACTATAAATAAAAATATATAATTTCAAAGCAAACAAGAGATTTTTTATGACATTTTACCTATGGGACGTAAAATTACACCAAAAAAATAATAACGTAGTACAATAAAAAAGCAAAGAAAGATATATGTAGTAAATATTTTAACAAAAAATTCTAAACAAATGAAAATAATGTAGTGGTGCCAAACTTTTTATATCCCCCTAATATTGCAAAAATATGTAATGTATGTGGTTTTTTTTTTGAAAAATCGATTTATTCAATGACGATTGAAATACATACATAAATATGTATATGTGTTATACATGTATTCCTTTGAAGCCATCTATTTTTCCCCAATATGAAGTATAATAATAAGTATAAGATTTCAGAAAATGTTAATTTTATTTAGTCTACATGTCGTTAGTACAGTGAGTGAGTTTTGAAGACGCTTTTTATATTTTAATAGTTTGCAAATACACTCTGATATTCACTCCTTTCTTTGCATTGGCCTTAGTTTACGTATATAATAAAATAAGAAGGCAAACCGGCAAATAAAAGGGAGGCGGCAACCGTTGACACAAATTCAATATTATCACAGAAAGGCATAAAATGAGAATGAGAAGAAAATATTGTTTAAGTGTTTTGTACTGTATGGGTTTGCGGCATTGTAGATATAATCATTTTATTCATCATAATTCCGTTATTATAATATTATAACTAATTCTATGGTATTAATTCTATCTAACGATGTGGTTCAGATTCTGATAGTTTACTATAGATTTATACAGAGTCCTGACCACTGTTTTCTAAACTCTTTTTCACCTTGGCTCTTGCCTGATATTATTAACACGCTATTTCAATATGAATTTGATAGATAGTGTGTGTAAATGAAAAAAACATAAATTATTTATTAATCGCAATCACATCGAAAATTTCAAATTGTTAAAAGACATCGATAGTACCATAAATTGTACGTTTGAATTAAATTTAGGGGTTGTTTCTTTTTTATATGATCAACTCAGGGGTTTTCTACATATTTACAATAATATGACTATCACGTAGCGTCTCATACCAAAGGAAAGTACATAATATTGATTACGCCTTAAGAAAAGCTATTTTCACAAATCAGAATAAAATGTGTAATGTAGCTTTTATGTTCTGGTTGGTAAGGTCCAAAATTATCATCTTTCAAAATATTTCAATTGAAAATGTTTCGAAACCTCTTCAAAGTTCATGTGACCCTGGTATGAGTGCGGCAAACTGCTTGTGTTTTGGGAGTTTGGGCTCCCACAAATTCTCAACATATTTTTAGTTCATTTTTCGTTCGCAATAAAAAACGATGTTATAATTTTCGTTTATTCAGATTCACATCTCTAGATTATAGAGACTAGAAAAAGATGGTCATATTTATTTACACGCTACATTTAATATAAAAGTGAGAAAAGTAAAAAATTAATAGTAATATGGAATTATAATAATATGTTACTACCAAACATACAAAAAAATAAATGGAACTATAGACTGCAGTGAATTTTTGAACACATTAGATGTTTTTTCTATGTTCTCTAATTTTACTACAGAACAACCCGGAACTTTTCCCAACTTTTAGTATCCAGCAGCGTACCAATTCCTCAATCCAAAAACTTCTCGTCAACAACTCTCGCCAAAACACCTCTTCAACACTCATAATTCCCTAGGATTTGAGGTGTGGTCTGCCAGCTAGTTCGTGAATTTTGCACATGCGTAGTGATGTTGGGTAACACCCCTATCAGAGAAGATGTAAAGGTGCGTGTGCGAGGTGATAAAATTATATTGATCTCTAAGGACTAGTATGCATATTTGCAAGTAAGAATAGGATAAAATATATACCACGGGAACGTGTAGATTTTGGAAAGCACATGCGAAAGAAAATGCTAGTTACGGGTTGAAAGAACAGAAAGACCGATTTTACCAGTTTCTGAAACCTTCTGTTTTCTCATTCAGCTGGTACCTCTTCAAAAACTATATACTCCTGGTGCAGGTACGGAAATTTGACAAATACGCGGTTCTTACGTTATTTCAATTTTATTTATTTTAGAAATGTGTCATATTTTATCTTAGAATTCAACTTCAAAACTACTGTAATATTTTCTAATAAAAGCTAACAAAAAGTAAGTTCTCAGAAAAGATCTTTTCTTATACAGTTGTATGAATTGGATCGAATAATAAAATCGACACTTCACATAAAGTAGGTAACTGGTATGTTCGTAGAACAAAATTAATGGAAAGTTATCATTCAAGACAAACTCACAAGTTGACGCAAGTTACAAAATAAGCGAATGTTTCCGAGAATTTTACAGCGCTGCTTCGGATTTTCCCGTACTGTTTCAGCTAAAACACACTAGGTGTATAAATAACACCAGGTCTTTGTTGTGGTTTGTAAGGGTCAGGATTCTCATTGATATTGAATAGAAGTCTTGCTATCTCTTCAAATTACATGTACTCCTCGTACGGGTACGGCGATTTGGGAGTATACGTTACTCCTGAAAGAGGTATTTCTACTTGTTGCCTCTGCGTGCTACCTCTTCAAAGTTCATAAAGTCCTGGTATGGATGCGGATAACTGCTTCCGTTATAGGAGGTTGTGGCACCCACGTAATATTTTTTGATCATGATTTCATTTATATATCACATATTATATAATTATTATTATATGTATATACATATAATAATAATTAAGAAACTGTGTGTATATAATTTAATATTTAATTTAAATTACATGTATAGAGAATGGTTTAGATATAGATAATTTAGATTTTTAATGAGACCAGAAAACGATTGTCATCTCCTTAGTATGTAAAATTTGACTAGTTTTTTGGCCCGATACACGCTCTTTCTTAAATATAAACGTGAAGAAAGTAAAAAATTATGGAATAACAATGAAAATTTCAAACTACCAAAAACATCAAACTGTTAAAAATGGGAGGGGAAGAAATCATAGGGCTTTTTTTTATACAAATAAATTATTTTATTACAATCAGGTGGGACCGTCGACTATGAAAAGCTCGTGCTAAAGAAAAGAACAAAATATTTTTCACGGGTGAAGAGAGGCAGAAAAACGATTATAGAAAATTTTCACTTGACCTTTAGATTTAATAACTTTTCAACGACTATGTAACCCTGGTATGAGTGCGGATAGCTGCTTGCGTTTAGGGAGTTTGCGCCACTCTCAAATTCGCGACAATATGTCGTCGTCATAGTTCAAGAAATATGCTATAATTTTTGTTAATGAGGGTCGAGGGTCCATATTTAGAAAAATAGAGAATATTCATTATTTTATATCAATGGATATTTTTAAAGTGTACCAAAAGAAATGTGTTCAAAGGACATAAAAATTAGCAGTAATCAAATATTTCATTTAAATGGATGTAATCATTTAACTCGTCAGCGTAGCAGCAGCATTCATTAAACATTAACAGAGTAATAAAACACTAATTAATATAGTAACTATGAGAAAAATCTGTTAATATGACGTATACCTTGATCATGAACTTTCTTAACAAAATCAATTTACCAAAATAATAATATTTCCGGGAATCGGCAACAAACTAAACAACAATAAATTGGGTGAGTCTTTCTTGTACGAGAATTTGTTATTGTACATTTCTATCTACACTTCCGATGACGAAATACAAAGTGCATTTAATTTTTGGTTTGGATAAGTTTAGACGTAGTAGATGATACAATAAGTACCAGACGGCACAGTTGGCGCAGTGGTTAAGAGCTCGATTGTTATGCTACGTGTCGCGGATTCGATTCCCGCGCGGAACAAATATTTGTATGACCTACAGATACTTGTTTCGGGTCTGACGACAGTGCAGCATCTACTCCTGGAAGCTAAAGTAGCCTCCTTAAAGTGAAAAATGTCTTTTTTAACACATAACTCCGGTACGATGACGCAACTTTTCCAAACTTTTAGTAACTAGCAGCCTTAAAGGCAAGCCAAACTTACTCGTAAATCTCTTCAACGCTCATAATTTCCTAGTATTTGAGGTGTGGTCTGCCAGATCAGGAATTTTAGGACATGCGCCGTGATGTACAGTCACACCCCTATCAAAAAGGGTGTGGCATGTGGTGTATAGGAGGTAATAAAACAATGTTGATTTCTTAGGTCTGGTATGTATATTTGCAAGTAAGAATAGGATAAACATACCCCACGCAAGCGCGTTGACTGTGTAAAATACATGCGAATGGAAATTTTACTTGCAGGTTGAGAGAACGGGAAAAGTGATTTTCCCAAATTAGGACTCTGAGAGCTTTATATATTTTGATTCATATGCTACCTCTTCAAAGTCTATATACTCCTGGTACGGGTACGGATAACTGCTTTAGTTTTATATATATTATTTTATAGTTAGGTATAAATTTTAGTTTGTAAGGAACGGTTCAGATTTGAAAAACACTTTTTTTTAATGACACCGGAATGCATTTGCTCTCCTCGCCTTAGTTCAAGTGTACAACTGATTAGTGCCGTAGTGATATTAACGCGCTACATTTGAATATGATTGTGAGTAAAATAAATACAGACAATATTAGAGAATCACAATGAAATTTTCTGACTACTAAAATATATAGAATAATACTGAAAAATTACAGGTGTGCAAACCCCCCCCCCCCCCCCCCCCACTTCTTTTACAGGCTCAATTCGGGGTTTGTTTTAAACAATATTATGGTCAATATTATCTCAAGAAATATTATTAACAACGAAAAGGAAAAAAGGTTAATAAGGTTCAAAATGATTATTTCAAAATTTCACTTCATATGTAGTTTTAATACCTCCTCGTAGTCCATATACTCCTAGTACCAGTGCGGATAACTACTGGCGTGTGATGAAGATTGCGCACCCACAAAGTCTCAACATATTTTTTTGTTTATTCTTTCGTTCACAATAAAAAATAAAATAAGGTGATTTTCGTTTCTGATGGTTTAGATTCAGAAAAATTGTATATGTTTAAACAGGACCAGAAAACAACGGTCTGCGCCCTAATTCTAGTCCTTGTGTGAAATTATTATAAATTTGTTGCCCGATTTTAATACGCTACCTTTCAATAATGAATGTGATAAAAGTAAAGGCAGAATATTTGGAATAACAATAAACATTTCTAAATATCAAAATGAATCGAATCTCGAAAATCAAATCAAAAAGTTGTCTTATTGAACTAAGCTTAGAGTTAGGTTTCTTGCTTTTACTCAAGCTAAAAGTATATTCAGGCCTTTTCTTTATACAGGGTGTCCTAGAAAATGTTAATTGGAAGACCTTATACAGAGCACCCTTAGACATGTTTGATCCTAATGACGTGATTAGTTGAGATATGTATGTACATGCGTGAGATTTTTTGTTAAGTATCTGAATTATTTATCCTTCCGTCACTAAAACATTTATGACCACATATGTATATTACCAATATCATTTAAATCGTTCTTTTAGGTCGATTTTAAAAACATCTCCTTTTCATTCCCTGTCATTAGGAAACGCTCAAGGGTGCCCCGACAGCGATAAGGACGAACTTTGATTTTTTCAAATTAGGATTCTGATTGTTGTTTTGACTTGAGTTTGGAAATACTTTTGTCTTGGTTTTAATTCCGTTGAATTATTATTCTAGTTATCGTTTTGGATTTTATGTTTATCTAAGTTTTTCATAAAGATAACAGAATTTTAAGATATAACATACAAAGGTTTTTAATACAAACTTCGAAACCTCGTAAAATTTGTTCCCTTAGGGTTGAATATTCAAAAATTTAAACATACCTGCCAAGTTTTATTAAGATTTTAATAAGATTTATACATAGTATTTTTCCTCCTTTTGTTTTTAGAGTTTATTTCCTAATGCGAATATGACACTCTGTATTTACAATAAAAGGTTGGCCCCCTTACTTTAATTTAATTTACTTAAAACTTACCATACCTTACTAATTAAACACATTTTCTAATGATTTAAATAGATATCGTTTTTACTTACCCTAAAAAAATCCGTGTTGTTACGTAAGTACCCATTAGCCAGTCAGGTTGGGACGAACAGGCACCTTTATGAGGTTCAGAAGTATGTTCGGGATAATGAAGCTAAGCAATGTTTCACGTTGCAGCCAAGAATGGTATCACTTGGTCGTATATTTGAAGCAGCTATTTGGTCTGCTATTTCTTTGGTAAAACAAATGACTGGGCCACTGGTGTTTACTTTCGAGGAACTGACAACAGTATTTAGTTCATTTGATCTCGGGTCTTCAACTCTAGGCTACTACTGTTCCACTCATAAATAAAATTTTATATAGGTATGTTTATTAGTATATCTATTATTTAAACCACTTGTAATAAATTTAACATCGTACTCAGAAACGGATACAAATGAAAATGATATAAATTAAAACTTAACAAAATGTCACGGTGGCAGCGTAAACTAACTAAAACTTTCGTGGTGAAAATAATAACTGCGGCTAATAAACTAAGCTGTGAGGTGTTACTTTTGTGCGGACCTAGAAGGGTTAGGGTAAGTGTAGGTTAAAAGTTATTTTATGTATTATGTTATTTTCGAGTTTAAAATATAATGCGCAAGGCAGGTACGACGACGAAACTTTTCCAAACTTTCGGTAATCAGCGGGCTACACTTAAAGGCAATGCAATATTTCTCTTGCAAAACACCCCTTCAATACTCATAATTTCCTAGTAATTGAGGTGTGGTCTTCCAGCAGTTCGTAAATTTGCACATGCGCATTACGTAGGGTCACACCCCCATCAGATGAGGGTGTAAAGGGGCGTGTAGGAAGTAATAAAACAATATTGATCTCTTACGACTGGTTTGCATATTTACAAGAAAGAATAGGATAAATATAAACCACAAGATGACAAGGGGTGTAGATTGGAAAGCACATGCGAAAGAAAATGCTACTCACGGGTTGATAGACAAAGAAGAGTAGTAATTCTCCAATGAGGGTTCTTCGCTAAATCTGATACCTCTTCAAAAGCTATATTCTCCTGGTGCAGGTGCGGATAGCTGCCTGTGCGGGCCAAATATATGTGGTTGTCACGTTGTTTCAGTTATTATTAATTGAAATTTGTTAATTATTTTTAGTTTATGTGTAGATTTTACATATATTCAGGACAATAGTGCGTTTCTGTAAACAAAAACTAACCAGAACTAGCTCTCAGAATAGAAATTTTCGGTTACGTTCAGGAAAACGCTGTTTAATTTTAAATAGAAAATAACTGAGAATAATTACAATTATTCTCAAGAACTCTCGTACCAACAATCATAAAATTTACTTTTCGAAGTGTTGAATCAGCTTTAAAATGTATCTATTGAACGTAATCCAATAGAAATCGACAGTTCACTTCACGTTACTATTCGGTATGGCCGTTAAACAAAAATTATCATTCAAGACAAACTTCTACTGCCCCGATATTTTTATCATGAATGATTTGCTTCAAATAAAACTGGGTGTCGATAACAGCCTCAAAAGGTTTTGAAAACATGATTAATTTAATTTTTATATTCAAAGTTCACAAGTTGATAAAAAATCTAACTATGCCAATTTCTTGTTATTATATAAATATAATGGTTATTTGCACGGATGCAATTTATTCATGAAGAAAATGATACTTGAGATTTTCATACAAATCACCATCCAAATTTCTAATATATAGGGTAGATTTAAAAAAAAAATCTTTCATACAAACCTTCTCCTGACTATTACAAATACAACAAAAAATCAATTAGCCTAATAGGTGCAGCCGTTCTGAAGTTATGCGCTTACATATATTTTTGGCAATTGATTTTTATTTATATAGATAGAAGATAGATACAAGTTTTTGCCCGCGACTTCGTACGCGTGGAATTTAGAATCTGATATTTTCTTGCGGTAAAATGGAGCCTATATTTTAAGTTAGACCTCTAGCAATACATTGGTGAAAAGTACATTTAATTCCTTGCAGTAGTTTCTGCGTGATGCGTGTACAAACAAACATACCGACAGACGGACAGACAAAAATTCTAAAATCTGTTGTTTTGGCTCCTGTTGCTCTAACCGGGGTATTTAGTTTTTCTCCAATATCTATAATGTACTGACATCAGCATCATCATCTGTTATAACTTTATTATATTATAGATGATATTATGTATTTGGTTTTAGACATCCCCGTACTGTTCTGGTTAAATAAAACAAACTACATAGTTAAAACCGGGTCTTTGTTGTGGTTTGAACCTCTTCAAATTTTATGTATTCCTAGTACAGGTGCGGCTAGATAGCTGCTTGTGATTGGGAGTATACGTTATACTCACTCCTGTTACAGGTATTTTACTTGTACTGTTCTGCTACCTCTTCAAAGTTCATATATTCCTGGTACGGGTGCGGATAAATGCTTGCGTTATAGGAGTTTGGCACCCACGTAATATTTTGTTCATGATTTTGTTTATTATAATAATGTCCTTTCCTTGCACGGGACTTTTACATTAATAATAATAACTATCGATGATTAGGCACACCAAAATAAGTAAACAAAAAAATTTAAATCTTTAAACTGTCGTCTCCTGCATCAGACTTTTTTTAAAAGAAATGCTTGTTCAATTTAAAAGTTAGTCACTGACATTAAAATACCAAATTTTGTTAGTCAACTTCATCCACTATTTCACCCTGTTAGGAATATATGTATATATTATCCAGAAACTCTCAACCAAGTATGAATTTTATTAACTATCATGTGTTCCATTATTTTTAACTAGAAATCTTCATCCCCTATTCCACCCCTTATGGGCAAAATATTCAAAATCTCTCATACACGCATTTCTTTATTTCTATCCTGAAACCAAATACTTAATTAATTTCACGTTGGTTATTTCAAAAGTAACTGATAAGGTGGTTGCTGGCTTTTCCAAAACGCTCAAAGTGTATGTTTAATTCTAACCATAAATAAGACGTTTAATTTCATGTGTCTTCCTCAGAAAATGAATGACTTCCATACCCAGCAGGATAGCCTAGGTGTGGAATTTACAATAATTCTTTCTTAACGGGCACCTCAAGTTTCAAATCTGCAAGTACTTCCTGAGATTTAGTCAGTCAGTAAGTGATATTTCGCTTTAATTCCACGACTAACAATGAAAATTTCTAACTAGTAAATTTCTATAATAGATAAGAAGTATTAATTTTGTTTTGTTTTTATTTATTTATACTAAAATATTTTGTTTTTGATGCTGAAACGTTATTATTTAAAGTACTTTAATCTTTTAAAAAATATAAATTTTGGTTTATTATCTAATAGGCACTACATTTTTACATAAAATTGTTTGGTGTCGCTAGGGCATCGCATGCACCTATTTAAGAGTTAAATTTCTGTTCTCATCGTCACGTGATCCTCAAAACCTCGAAGAGCTAAGACCCATGCTCATTTCGGTTGGCAAACCACTACTTTCAATTCTGGAATAAATTCTGAGAGATGTGCCATTCGCGGTAAGGTCGATTTATTATTTCGCAAAGATTCAGGAGGCAATGGAGTGACCAGTAAGTACCCAGTACCTGCATTATTTATGGAATCGGAATAAGTGGATCCTTTATTAATATATTTTATTATCCTCTTGTAAATATAAGTTAAAATGCAACTGGGCTGGTCACATTAATTTATATTTTATTTTTAACACATAATGCGGATAACACCTCGGAACTTTTTAAAACTTTTAGTAACCAGGAAATTAAATTGGAGGAAAATTAAATTGAAAATAAATTACTCCGAGGAATTGTTCGGACTGATCCCTGCCGCCTCTTTCCGCCATCATTCTACGCGACAGCAGTTCCATCACCTTCATTTAGATGGTTGGCAGTCCAAAACTGTGCGTTTCTCCAGAAACTTTCAACCCCACCCCTAATAGCTCTTCAACACTCATAATTGCCTAGTATTTGAGGTGTGGTCTGCCAGCCAGTTTGTGAATTTTTTTCAGTTGTAATATGTAGGACACACGGTCACGCCCCTATCAGAGAGGTGTAAAGGGACGTGTAGGAGGAAGTCATAAAATAATGTTGATCTGTTACGACTAGTATGCGTATTTATTTACAAGTAAGAATAGGATAAATACTTACCACACGAGGACGTAAACTGTGGAAAGCACTTGCGAAAGAAAATTCTGCCTTAGGGAGCTGGTTTTTTTTTTGATTCATCAGTAACCTCTTTAAAGGCCATATACTCCTGGTACAGGTGCGGATAACTGCTTGCGTTTAAGGAGTTTGCGCACTCACAGAGCCTCAACATATTTTTTGTCCATTATTTCGTTCATAATAAAAATATTTTATAATATTCGTTTTTGAGTTCAGATTCAGGTATGTAATGTTAATTGTTGGTTTTTATCAGAACCAGTAAAGCATGGTGCCTTCTTTCAAGTGTAAAATAATATCCTTTTTGTTTAATATATGTTAACACGCTACTTTTTAATATGAATGGAAGAAAAGTAAAATTAGTATAATGAAAATTTCTAATTATCAAAAATTATAGATGCCAAGAGAAGAAATGCCAAAACATCAGTTTTGAGTTTGTTTACTATTTTAGACATTCAGTTCAGGCCTTTTCTTTGTACAAGATAATAAAAATGACGATCAAATGGGATCGTGCATTACGAGAAGCTAAGAAAAAAACATACACTTTGACACATGAAACATATTTTATGTGTTTGGTAAGCACTGAAGAAAAATATTTTTGTAATGTAGAAACAATTGTAAACATGAAATATTTGATTGATTCAAAAATTTCATGTGTTCATGGGGTTCATGGAGTTGAGAGAAGAAAAGCAATTTTACAAAGTCGGTAATGCCGACTTTGTAAAATTGCTTTTATGTTTTGGTTAGTAAGGTTCAAAATTATCATTTAAGAATTTCACTTTACATGTGCATAGTTTCGATATCATCCATGTGATCCTGGAATGAGTAACTGCTTGCATTTATGGAGTTTGCGTCACTTTCAAACTTTAGTTTATTATTCCTTTCACAAAAAAAGTTATAATTCACGTTTATAATGGGGTAAAATGAAAAACAATGGTATCCTACTATTAAAGTAGGATACTATTGTTTTTCATTATAAATGCGAAAGTTTGTGAAGATCCGCCAGAACGGCTGAACGGATCTGGATGAAATTTGGCACAGAGATAGATCATAGTCTGGAATAGTACATAGGCATAGGCTTTTTATCCCGGAAAAATGTACGGGTTCGTAAACCACGCAGGCGAAGCCGCGACCGGAAGCTAATGTGAATATATATTTGAGGAAAGTAAGAATAGAGAGAATATTATTGAAACAAACAGAAAAAATTGAAAAAAGAAAAGAAATATCTTAATTTCAATCGGAAAAATTAAGTCAAAATATGTTTCAAGTCTTGCATATTCAATTCAGGGCTTTTTTTATAACGGGGCATGAACTAACTTATAGAATGCAGACCATTAGAAACCGTTTGAACCCATGAAACAAATGCAATAATACCACAGAATTCTAGTATTATATATAATACCACAGCTTTTCACATATCCTTACATGAAAAACTCATACGATAAGAGAGAAAATTCTGCTAACTGGAAGGAAAATCAGAAGAAGACGAAAAATGATTTGAAGAAAAACTGCAAAAAAAAGTGTTTATTATTTAATAATTTTGAATGGCCTTAAGTGAATAAATATTGATCGGCATTCTTATAATACTATTACTCGCCATTCCCTGTAATCTTCATCAGAAAAACACAGTGACGATGTGTATGCTTTTCGTCATTGACGAGTACCACAATCCATGTGTTATCTACAAGGTCCATAATCAGGTACTGGTAGGTATCTAACCAATTACTTCCTTTGATCTTCAGCACAGTTACCGAATAGGAGCAGTTTTATCGTATCTTCGAAGTCCATAGTCTAAAGAGCTTCTTACTTATCTCACGGAGTTTACGATGAACATGCGTATTTTTTTTAATGCGTTTTTTATTGGAATCCCCATCTTATTGTCTTGTGGCGTCGTCTAAAAATATCATAATATAGAAGACATAATCGTTCTGGTCTAAAGACTATTTTTAAAAATCTTGGTTTGTTACCGCTTCCGTCTTTATATGTTTACGAGATTTGTATGTTTGTAGCAAAAAACAAAAAGGTTTTCAAAACCGCTAATGATATTAATCCCAGAAACAGAAGAGATCCACATAGACTTGTTTTAAATAATATTGCTAGGTCCACAAAATATAATAAAAACTGTGTAGCTATGTGTATACGTTTATATAATAAATTACATAGCAATTTGAAAACTTTAAACTGGAAGCGACTTAAAAAGATATTGTATGAATGGCTCATTAAACATAATTTCTATTTCGTAAAAGAGTTCATTGATAAAAGTAAAGTCAATAGTTAAACTACATAATCTCTTTGATCAATATTGTAAACAATACCTACTTGTAAAATTTGCATGCTAGTATATAATACCAATACATGTTGCTCACTTTTCAATGTAAGAGATTTTATACCATGTTTTTTAGCAAATAAATGTTGTTATTGTTATTATTAATACTAACAAATAAAAATAATGTGAATATGGAACAAATTTTACAAAGTAAGAATTATGATAGCTCTTCTATTTTGATACGTAAGGTTCAAAATGTTAATTTACGCTTTTCTGATACCTCCTCAAAGATCATGCTACCTTGGTATATGTGCAGAAAACTGCTTGAGTTTGGGAATACCGCACCTCGACGTTTGTTTACAATATTGAAAAACGATTCATAATAATTCATTTCGTTTCAGACGAAATGAGGAAAAGTGTAAAAATATACATTTTGTATAAATATCGCCGTAACGCAGCAGTGCTGTTTCACCAATATTACGACACATAGACCTCGATGCTTACTTTACACAGATTTTCAGAGTTTCAGTGAAACAATTTCATGTTAACCATTTACAATTACACACCAACCAATCCTTGAAATAAATTCCTTGAAAATGATACCTACAGGGTTTCACAAAGGACGATAGCAACATCTATCTGTCTATATAAAAAAGAAAATAATAGTGTTTGTTGGTAAGAGTGTCTCCTGAGGAAGGCTGGATGGTATTAGATATTTTTTTAAATATAATGTTCGTAATAGTTCGAATAAGTTTTTTAGGGAAAGAATAATTGGAAAAGTTGCCCGGAAAATGGAAAATTTAGCAATCAAACAAATTTATTGTTTGGACAGGACAAAGTGTTTGGGTTAGCTAGTTGTAAATAGAAAATTCCCTTTCAACCAAGTAAGTAAAGTACTGTAGGTAGGTAGGTATAGGTATTAACATTGAACATGTTAATTATTATGTAAAAAAAATAACACATGCCAATTAAAATAATTTAAAATGCGATTAATCAAAGATATGCCAGTGACAATATTTCAGATTATTTATTATATGTAGTTGTTACCAGATCAGTATAAGGATTTTTTTAGACATTAGTTTGTAGCAACCATTTGGCGAAAATGTATATGAAACGCAATGAAACTTGAAGTATTAAATATTATATTTTTAAATAACTTAAGTCAGAAAAGTTAAGCCTTAAAAAAATTCACTCAGACCAGAGAGGTCAGATAAAAAAAAAGAAACGCTGTTTCATTTTCCATACTATACCGAAACTAAGAAATTTTTTAATTATTAATTGAAAAATTGAATTATAAAAAAATACAAATATTAGGATGTCTTGAAAAAAGAGCAATTGAGTCAAAGATCAGTAATATTCATTTGCCTGAGAGAATTTTGGAATTGTATAGTAATTCTACTACCTCTTCAAATTTCATGTATTCCTCGTACAGGTGCGGATAGATAGCTGCTTGCGATTTGGGAGTATATGTTACTCTTGTAACAGGTATTTTACTTGTACTATCCCGCTAGCTATACAAAGCCTATGTACTCCTGGTATAGGCACGGAACGATGGGACGTTTTGGGACATGCGCATTCTCAGTTTGTTTGAAAAATAACTACGTGGTTGGTGAGATTGATTGTTTGTTATCTTTGTTAGAAAAATCTTCTACAGGATTAATTAATAACTAGTTGTTGACTGCGACTTAATCTGCGTGTATTTTATATTTATTAGTGTTTTGCTAAAATAGTAAAAATAGCTATGTCCTTCTCCATTAGCAGCTCTTTGTAAAATTTCATAACGATCGATCGGTTTAATGGTCTTAACGAGGTAACAAACAGAGAGATGACATATGTATTTACTTTCGCATTTTTAATAGTGGATAAGTAAAATAATTAAAATCTTTATTTAGGATCACAATAAAATCCATAGCACAACATTATGTACTAAAAAGAAGTTAATTGTCCTTATAAATTTAATGTAGTTTCCATTACGAGACAATTTTAGCACATAATTATCATTTTTTGCAGTCCGAAGTTAAGTTGATGGAGCGACAGGCAAAAATTAAATACCTTCTGCGTAAATTTTCATGAGACGGAGTGTTAATACTGGTTTATAGGTAGGTTCTACGTGAAAGACTGCCACATGTGTTGCAACATCTCTTAGCTAACACGTTTTACTGATAAGGGTATATACCCTATTAATTACTATAAATTAATTATAGCCCCTTCAAGCCCCAGGATGGCGCAGACTACAGAAATAAGCGCTCGTGCAGAAAATGTTTACAGTTATGCGTGGTAAGCGCCTGGGTCCTGAATAAATATAATACAATGCAATAATAAAAAACATTACCCTCCTCTTACTTTAGCGGCAGTTAAGTAATAATAATAGTTTACTGCACTTATTATATATTATTATATGCCCGTTTTTATAGAAAGAGCTTCAACACTGTTCACCATCTTTAAATGTCAAATTAATTTTCATGTAATATCGTTGCCTGGGACTTTCTTCTATTCTCCAATGTGAAATTTTCGACGCCAGGGGTAATTTTTTGTATGATTGCTTATATAATGCTATTGCTATTGAAATTCTCAGTAGCAGCACGGAGTCTGGATATGTAACCGATAGATAATAGGCTCACCTCCTCGCTCCAAATGTGGAGGTACATAGTACACTTCCACTTGACCCTCCGGGACAGGCGTGATGCTATATTATGATGCATGTTATGTAAATTGCATTTTCTACGGATTTTACTACGAGGTCGAGATAACTTTATAATACGTAGATTTAAGACGTTTTTTAATCTCAATCTCTCTCTTTTAATGTCAGAGCAAATATTTAAGCGTAAATATTTTTCATAAAGCGTTTAATGAAAAATGGATTAGTATTTTAATTAATACCTATGTATAAACAATGTCAACGTCAAGTATATTACATGTTGTAGGTACTTTTATACGAATGATTTTTGTATGTTTTATATGTACATCCTAATCCTAACTAATATTATAAATGTGAAAGTGAGTTTGTTTGTTTGATTGTTTGTTTGTTTATTTATTACGCTTTCACGCCTAATCCATGTAACCGATTTTAAAAATTCTTTCACCGATGGAATGCTACGTTATCAGCGATTAAAATAGACTATATTTTATTTCCACGGGAACGGGAATCCTAATTAATATTATAAATACGAATGTGAGTTTGTTTACGTTCACACTGCCAATGTCAAATGTAAAATCAATGTCGCTCGCAACTATAGATTTAGAGTAAGCGGAACCCTAAGTGTATGCTCGCAACCGACGTAATAGAACAAAATTAAAAATAAAATATTTGTAATGACTACAGAGGTATATACTCTTTGACAAACTCTTTGAAAAGAACCTCAATAATGTTCAAACTTAGAATTTCGGCCACAAGGTGACTGGCTGGATTCGGTTATGTTTATAGAAGGCAATTTTATAAGATAGGTTTTACCAATAGATTTTAGATCTAAGAAGATTGTTTGTTCTCAGAACTATATCAATATCCTACCATCCTATTCTATCCTACTATAAATATAAATGCGAAAGTTTGTGAGGATGGACGGATGTATGTACTCGTATGTTTGTTACTCTATATTCCGAAAAAATGTACGGGTTCGTAATCCACGCGGGCGAAACCGAAGACTATAATCTATCTCTGTGCCAAATTTCATCCAGATCCGTTCAGCCGTTCTGACGTGAAATAATAACAAAGATCCATCCATCCTCACAAACTTTCACATTTATAACATTAGTAGGATAGGACGTTTATTTACGTCTTCTATAAATTATTATAATACACATGAAAAGTAACAAAACTGTTGCGATTACCAACTCTGCAACACTTAAAGAGACAAAACGGAAATATTGTAAATATCAAAACTTCAGTTACCTCGTAATTGTGTGCCTAGTCTACCTAGTCACATATCCTCACATGTACTAAACTAAATTATTACGTTCATAAATCACGAACAGAATTCTTCAGAACTCTGGGCAATGGGAAGCAATTTTGCTTACTTTAATCGTGTATAGTAAACATATTTCTAGTGTTTTAGTACTTACGAAAATTCGGTGAAAGTTAGGCGTGCCATATCCGGCATGTATTTTCGGTAAATCTCGACTTCGAATTCGAATCTCGACTCCAATTGTCCGAAAATTGCTCCTTTTGATTTCCATCAGGCATAATTTGCGTGACCACACCATCATGTTGGGCAGTCTTTCTTTCAATCATATTTTTTTTTTCACAACTAATTTTAAAAATCTAAAACACAAAATGGACATGCATAAGCAAGAGATTAACCATCTCTAACGGTTTGCGTAGCTGCGGTAAAAATCCCTTAAATAAAACGCCCCCCGTGTATAATTCTTGATGTTATACAAGGTGGATTTTTTAAGACAAGGCATTAATGCTCGAAATTTGTAGCAACAAAAAAAATATTTTAGGAGACTGTACTGAACTTTTGGAAAAGGAGGCGCTACTAAGTGTTCAAGGATACTGTCATCGCCTTCATTTTTTCGACCATCATGTTTCACTAGTATTTTCAGTAAAACTGCCTGTTTATAGACATTACGCACGGGCAGTTACAATCCCCATAAAGAAGCGTAGGGAAAGTCAAAAGTCCTGCCCATGTAGACGAAGAAATCAAAATCATAGGACCTCTCAAATCTATTATGAATATTACATCAATAGTCAGAACAGAATAGATGTCTATTACAGAAGGCCGTCCGACTGTGCGGAAAGCTCTGTGCGGAAGAAAATACTACTTACGAGTTTGTGATAGTAAACAAAGCGACTAACCCCAAAATAATGGTTCTAATAGCTTTTATGTGACGGTGCATAAAGTTCATTTTATTGATACTATTATTTTCCTGCCTCTTCCAAACCCATAAACTCCTGGTACAGGTGCGGGTAATTAGTCGCGTTTTGGGAATTTACGTTACTCTCAGCGTTAAAGTAAATTGGTTAGGTTATTTATTGCCTGACAACAGCATTCAGAAACTGTTAAATTTATTTGTTGATGAATTGTCATTATTTTAAAATAATAATGATTCACAAATAAACTATTTATTTATACGCCGAAAAATTCAAATATTTTAGTTACGTTTTAGAAGTGGTTACTTTTCTTAAGTTCATTATTAAAACTACTGGCTCACTTCAGTCGCTACAATAATTGTAGTTTTGTTTTGTTATAAACTGCTAATTAAACCACGGTTGATAATTAAACTTTCCATCCATGTCAAGTTTAGCACCTCTTCTACCATTATGATTCACTAGTATTTATTAGCGAAAACTACATGTTTACGGATATCACGCATGCGGTAATGATTCCCTATTAAGGGACGTAGGGAGAGCTTTCCTGTCACATGGTACATAAAGTTCATTTTATTGGTACTATTTTCCGCCTCGAATTTTCCTGCCTCTTCCATGTCCATAAACTCCTGGTACAGGTGCGGAAAATTACTTGCGTTTTGGTAGTTTACAACTCACGTGTCTTCTTGGTACGCAGGCATAAACCGAGGCGCAGGCCACGTACACAGATCAGCATAGCACAGTTATTTGTAAACAATGCACTATCGTTTATGAGCGTATACAACACCCAAGTTAGGTCAAGGTTAAGGCTATCGCAAAAAGTCAAGCAGTTTTCACTACTGCGTTGACAAAACTTCTGCATAAAAAGGTTTGTATGCAATCTTTGAACCCCCCCGATACATGGAATTTGGAAAGTAAGATTTGCAGTTTTTGAAATTTCTTGATTAGTGATCCGAGCCCCTATAGTGAAGAAATTCACTCACTTATTAAGTGACCCGCAGAATTGCGATATTTTTTAAATTTTCCAAATTGCGACCGAAACCTACAAATTATGAAAATCTAGTTAACCCTATTTATTATACACTAAATTTAATATTTATACGGATTTATTACTTTTCAGATATTCAGTCTTTGGTAGGTTAATTAATATATTATTTTATCCTCTTATAAATATACTAGTGAACCGCCCCGGCTTCGCACGGAGCAGAGCATACAGCTTCCTTTTTTTTATGACGTAGTATCATATCAACCTGTTACGTCGAGCATTTACTCGGCGCACGCCAGTAAAGCTCCCAGGCGGCATAATTTTTTACGACATCTTCAACTATCATCGTCATATTTCAGCCAATTTACACAAAACTTTAACGAATTATACACCTAAATCTTGGTCATGAATCACTCTGTCTATTGGTTAAAACCGCATGAAAATCCGTTCTGTAATTTTTGAGTTTATCGTGAACAGACAGGCAGACAGACAGAAACGGCGGAGACTTTGTTTTATAAGTTGTGATTGGTTTAAGGAAATCTGTGGCATTTATAAATAGCATCAAATTCGGAAACGGAAAGATCTTTAAATCTCCCGTGTAATTTGAGACGCGGATGTGTGCTTGCTTTTGTGTGCGGAGCGAAAAGCAATGGTTGATAGTTAAGTGAGTATTTAATATTTTATTCCAGGATTATGACATAACATGGTAAAGTGGCATGAGTATCACGATGCAACTTTTTCAAACTTTTAGTAACCAGCGGTGGACCCTTAAAATGATTCGTACACCTCTTCAGCACTCATAATGTCCTAGTATTTGAGGTGTGGTTTACCAACTAGTTCGTGAATTTTAGACATGCGCAGTGATGTCACACCCAAATCAGAAAAGTTGTGTATAAGGGGCGTATACTTCCCTGATGAAGGAGATATTTTCAGTTTCATTCACATAGGAAATGTTTAAAGGCAATCCAAAAATTTCTCGTACACCTCTTCAACACTCATAATGTCCTAGTATTTGAGGAGTGGTCTGCCAGCCCGTTCCTGAATTTTGGCCATACGCAGTGACGTAGAGCCACACCCCCATTAGAGTGTGAGTGTACGTCCCTGAAGCGCAAGATATTATCAGTTTTATCACATGGGAAATGTTCAAAGGCAATCCAAAAAATTTTCGTTCACCTCTTCAACACTCATAATGTCCTAGTATTTGAGGAGTGGTCTGCTAGCCCGTACTTGAATTTTGGCCATACGCAGTGACGTAGAGCCACACCCCTATTAGAGAGTACCTCCCTAATGCGCAAGGTAGTTTGAGTTTTATCACATGGGAAATGTTTCATGGCAATCAAAAAATTTCTCGTAGACCTCTTCAACAGTCATAATGTCCTAGTATTTGAGGAGTGGTCTGCCAGCCCGTCCTTGAATTTGGCCATACGCAGTGATGTAGAGCCACACCCCTATTAGAGAGTACCTCCCTAATGCGCAAGGTAGTTTGAGTTGTATCACATGGGAAATGTTTCATGGCAATCAAAAAATTTCTCGTAGACCTCTTCAACAGTCATAATGTCCTAGTATTTGAGGAGTGGTCTGCCAGCCCGTCCTTGAATTTGGCCATACGCAGTGATGTAGAGCCACACCCCTATTAGAGAGTACCTCCCTAATGCGCAAGGTAGTTTGAGTTGTATCACATGGGAAATGTTTCATGGCAATCAAAAAATTTCTCGTAGACCTCTTCAACACTCATAATGTCCTAGTATTTAAGGAGTGGTCTGCCAGCCCGTCCTTGAATTTGGCCATACGCAGTGACGTAGAGCCACACCCCTATTAGAGAGTACCTCCCTAATGCGCAAGGTAGTTTGAGTTTTATCACATGGGAAATGTTTCATGGCAATCAAAAAATTTCTCGTAGACCTCTTCAACAGTCATAATGTCCTAGTATTTGAGGAGTGGTCTGCCAGCCCGTCCTTGAATTTGGCCATACGCAGTGATGTAGAGCCACACCCCTATTAGAGAGTACCTCCCTAATGCGCAAGGTAGTTTGAGTTGTATCACATGGGAAATGTTTCATGGCAATCAAAAAATTTCTCGTAGACCTCTTCAACAGTCATAATGTCCTAGTATTTGAGGAGTGGTCTGCCAGCCCGTCCTTGAATTTGGCCATACGCAGTGATGTAGAGCCACACCCCTATTAGAGAGTACCTCCCTAATGCGCAAGGTAGTTTGAGTTGTATCACATGGGAAATGTTTCATGGCAATCAAAAAATTTCTCGTAGACCTCTTCAACACTCATAATGTCCTAATATTTGAGGAGTGGTCTGCCAACCCGTCCTTGAATTTTGGCCATACGCAGTGACGTAGAGTCACACCCCTATTAGAAAGGGTGTAAAGTGGTGTATAGGAAGTAATAAAACCATGTTAACCTCTCACAACTGGTATGTAATTTTGTTAGTAAGAATAGGATAAATATATATCACGCAAGGGCGTAGAACATGCTACTTGGGTTGAGATAGAAGGAAAAGTGATTCTCCCAAATACGGGTTCTGAGAGCTACTGTGCTTTTAGATTCATATATTACCTCTTTAAAACCTATAAGCTCCTGGTGCAGGTGCGGATAGCTGCGTGCACGATGTATCAGTTTATTATATATAGTTTTTGTAACAAAAATGTTTTGATACATAATTAGTAGCAAATGTTTTAAGATTTCTGGTCTCAAAAGGGTGCGAAACGCAATGAATGACGTAATCAAATTAATCAATCAATTGCTAATACATTTATCATGTCACTTTAGTCAAGCTTTAAGGAATGTTTACTCATTTTATTTTCGGCAGTGAAAATGCTGTTTGAATTTACATACTGTACCGCAGTACTGTACCAAAACTGAATATGAATATAATGAATGATTTTAAAGAACTTTTGTAAATGTCATGTCACTACATTCCACACAGGGACTTAGTAAAAGTTATCTAAAACAAACTTTAGCTGCTCTAAATTTTTGTCTCATACAATCTATGAAGTTATCCATAAATGTGAAAATGCGTTTATTACAGCAAAAAAAATGTTTTGACAACTTTATTTATTTTATTGCAAGTTCGTGGTCAATCAAAAATCAAACTGCAATTTTTTTTCTTATAGAAAATAAGCAAATATAGCGTCAATTGGTGTAGCATTTCCCCGTACTGTTCCCGGATAAATAACACACACAACTACAAGTTCTTTGTTCTGGTTAGTAAGGTTCAAAATGAGTATAGCATAGTAGTCCTGCTACCTCTTCAAAGTCCATATGCTCCTGGTACCGTTGCGGATAACTGCTTGCGTTTGAGGATTTTGCGCGCCCACAAGGGCTCAACATACTTTTCCGTCCATTATTACGATCACAATACAAGTATTTTATAATTTTCGTTTGAGGGATCATAACTAGTCATGTGAATTGCAGGTTTTTTAATTTAATTCGAGGGAGAAATTATAAACTTTTGCCCGATATCAACACGCTACTTTTCAATATAAATATGTGAGGAAAGAAAGAAAACAAAATATTTAATTACCTTTAACTACTACATACAATGTTTGTCTTATAATTTCAATAAGGTATCCGACTAAAATTATTCCTGCTTATTGAGTTGAACTTTTGTTGTGTACCCTTTGCTATACAACACAACAAAAACACTATCTAAACTTTGAAAATATTTTCCTCTGTCAACCGGTAAATAGAATTTTCTTTCCTTTGAGATATGAAAAATTCAGTCCTACTCCACTCCCACTTAATATTTATTAGTTCATAATATTCTGTAAACCAGAATTATTACGTATAATTAAATAATCAACATTATTGAATAAATAATGTATTTAAATGGATACCTTCGTCAGTTAAGAAGCTCTTAAGACTATGGACTTTTAAGATACGGTCCGGTATTTGTTTAATTATTTATTTATTTACAATAATCCAATAGGAGGGCTATTGGGTTATTGTAAAGAAAATATCTGACAGGCACTCACCAATGATAAACTTACTGAAACTTCGAAGATACTCAATAGAACTCCTCAGTGATGAACAGCATGTTTATCTTGACTGGATTTTTATGAAGAAGATTATAAGGAATGGCTGGGTGTACTATTACTATACACCCATATAAAATTACGATTCTTCTCAAAATAATATTTCAAAATAATATTATTATGAATGTGAAAAGCATAGGTACAACTATAAATTAAGACCCAGATTTCAATTCCTTCCAAATTCGTTGAGGTTTCATAAAAAATCTAAGTAATAAAAGAAACATTGAGGTCCCGCGTATTTCCAAACGCAGTTATCCGCACCTACGGTTACATGGTCTTAAAAAAGGAATCTAAATTTTATAATATAATATTTCGAATGAGAATTTTTAATGAACATTCGATTAGAATTCTAATTTGGGCAGATAACTTTTCTTCCGCTATAATACCTCCTTTCACTATAGGCGGTCCTTTTTCTGGTATTATATATGTAACATTTGAGTCAAGGCTGCAAACGGTTTTTATCGGTCAGTTCTCATCACGCCACGTTATAAGAAAGGCCATGAATTTAGTCTAAAAAAATAAAACCTTTGAAACTAACTTTCAAACTGATTATTTTTCGGCATTGATGTCTTCTGAGAAATAAAAATTCAAATTGTTACACAATAACAAATATTCTATCTTTTACTTTTCTCAAATATTGAAAAGTAGTGTGTTGATATCAGGCAAAAAGTTTATAATAATTATACACTTGAACTAAATGTAAAAACTTGCAATCCACATGTGTGACCGTCCTAAAGGAAAATTAAATATTTAATTGTGAACGAAATAATGAACAAAATATATGGTGAGGCTTTGTGGGTGCCAGAACCAGGGATTTATGGACTTTCTATATAATATATAATCTATATGATAAAAGGACAGTACATACAAGTGCTTTTCACAATCTACGCCCACGCGTAATAAATATTTAACCTATTCTTTCTTACAAATATTCATATCAGTTTTAAGAGATGAACATAATTTTATTATGCCCTTTCCCAGACCACATCTCAAATACTAGGAAATTATGAGTATTAAACGGATGTACGAGAACACCGTACAATACGTATTAGCCGCAATAGTTATCTGCACCATATTTTAGTTCCGGCCGTTCCAACGGCCATAACTATTTCATTCGTTTTTCTCCTTTTGCGGCTACCTTTTTTAAACGATTTCAAAAAGGAGGTTCTCAAATCGACTATATGTTTTTTTTTTTTGTATATTTGTTACTCGATTATTCCGCCAAGTATGAAATGATTTTGATGATTCTTTTTTGTTTGGTAGGTCATATACTTCAGAGGTAGTCTCATATAAATTGTACCGTAATTGATACAGTGCTTTTTGAATAAATCAACAAAAACAAAAAATATATACACAGATGACGTTTTGGTTTGTGGTTCCCTTCAGCAAAAGGTTTTTCTTAATAAGTCAGGAGTTAGCGTCTGTCTGGCATTTCATGATACTGAATTGATGATGGATGTCACAGTACTCCTCAACGGTAAGAAGTTAGGGAATGAAACTGAAAAAGTTTGGGATCACTCGATATATTTTTACGAGTCCCGTATATAACATTTGGTATAGAGGGTGATGCTGATGCTGGAGCCAGGAGACAGATAGTGGAACTTTTCAGTATCTACTAGTAAACCCGTCGAGTTTGGACTCATTTTAAATGGCAAAATTATCATTGTATTAGCTACAATAGTCTTAATGCCATTTCATCAGGTCGGCTATGTAATTTATTCGATTCTAAATCACAAAGTGCAATGCCGTCTAAGGTTTTCACTCAGCTTAGGGCAACATACACTTGACCTTTGCAAAGTTTTTCAAAAGAAGCGTCCTTATTAGGTCTACCCATCACTCAAAATTGTAAAATAATTAAATTTTTTAACAAATGAAATCCGACTTCTATAAACTAAAAAGCAACACATACTAAAAAGAAAAAAATATAATAAATGTTTATTGTTACAATATAGTAATTGAAGAATATTGAAGTCGATGCCAGGTAAAACAAAAGTAATATACCTTGCTGCTATAATAGTGACGTTGAAACAACGAGTTCTCGTAAAAATTGTCGAGTGCGAGGCGAATTGTGGATCGGACTACACGACAAAAGCAGTTCGCTTATTGTGTCAGTTTATCACTTTTTATTTGGCACCGACTTTAATATTCTTCAAAACAACTTCAACAGATTTGCACTAGACCTAGTGTAGAGGAACGTTTGACTACTGACCTAACTGACTCATTGTCTAAAACTAATAAGTCATTTCTAGGTAACGGCATGCGCTTATATAACAAGTTACCTAAAACTATCACCGATCTCACTGGTAACAAGTTTAAATCTTATGTTAAATCCGTTCTAATAAAGAAAGCCTATTATACGGTCAATGACAACGTTGATGATAGAAACGTAGGGCATTAATTATCTTCTGCACATGTGACTTCCCTGGTGACTAGTTGTTTCTAATCCCCACAATCTAGTTGTGGTGTTTTCTGCATGACTAGACATTTATCTCTTATGTGTACTTTATTTAATTACATTTTTTTTTCTTCTTTTTTTACATAAAATTGTTTTACATTTTTGTTTAACAAACAAAGGCTTGAACATTTTATTTTGAAAATGTTAATTTATTTTATTTTATTATCTTATATAGTAGTCCTTGTATGTCATGTAATGTAATATTGCATTGTAAGAGTATTTTTTATTTTATTTTGTTATTATAAATTGCTTCAACTCATTGTAAACCAATATTTTGAAAAGAGTATACATGGAGTTTCTTGCCGGTCTCTTCTCCATGGGACCCACCCACTTTGGAATCATGCGCCTAGATTCATAACGTATTAAAAGTGCCTGCAAAGGTCCTGTTTCGATTTGAGAGGTACAACATCTTCCCCGGAATATTAGGTGTATTTTTAAAATTCCGGTACATTTATGACGCAGGAAATCTGAAAGAATTCTGAAGAATTCTTCCGCATAGTGTTCTATTTGATTTAGTTTTTTGAAAATGATTTTGAGTTTATAAGCGTTCCAGTTCTTGAGATTTTGTGATTAGTGAGTGAGTGGATGTATTTTACTCTTATACAGAGTGTAACGATGTGTAACGATAATTTATAACGCGATCGATCATAGTCAATCATAATACTTTAAAATTATTAACTTAGGTAACCTTTACACTTAATATTTAGCTTTTTGTAACAAATAAATTATTATTTTGATTTTAGGTGTATAAAAAATCTCGTATCATATAATCATGATTTAATAAACTGAGCTGATAATTTCTGAGCCACCTGTTTTATTTGGTAGTTAGTATTTTACTTAGGTAGGTAAAATACTTCTCGTGAAAAATGTTAAAATAATTTGATAGTTTATGGTGTATGATCTACTAACGCGATACCCAGAATATGGTTTCAATTTATTGACGTTATTTATTTATTCCTTTTGACTTTAATTATGACGCCTATTACAATAATTAAAGACAAATACAACATAGAAATAAAAGAAATGAAAACAAAGATACAATTATACATAAGTTCAATATGTTATGTCGTTGCCATTTTGTATAATGGATAGATTTACTACCTAGTGCTTAATAAAGAGTGTTTTTTTGGGAAAATAAACTTCAATCTGTATTATTATATATGCGAGAACATGGCCCATGAAAATTTTGAGTTTTCTTTATTTTAAAGGCTTTATCGTCCTATATACAATCAGCTGTCTACGCCTGAATATATAACAATTAGTGTTTCTTTAAAATAGACCATACTTATTTGTACAATACAAGTATCTTATAGTTTTTAGTTGATCCAAGTTAACTACGTCTCAAAACTTAATTCCGTACACACACCATCAAAACATTATATTATTTATCTTGTACGTCGATAGTTACCAGGGCATGGCGAGAAAATATCAATTTAACACAAGATACTTTGGTTTAGCTTGGACCAGAAGTTTCATTCGCATAGGAAATGTTTAAAGGCAGACCTAAAATAAAACATTATGACGCCGGTATGACGACGCAACTTTTCGAAACTTTTAGTAACTCGTGGCGTACCCCTAACGGCGTTCCAAATTTTCTCGTACACGTCTTCAACACTCATATTGTCCTAGTATTTGAGGTGTGGTTTAGCCAGTTCGTGAATTTTTGACATGCGCAGTAACGTTGGGTCACACCCCTATCAGAGAGGGGTGTAAAGGGGCGTATAGGAAATAAAACCATGGGAAGTAGACTGTGGGAAGCAGTGGCAAAAGAAAATGCTACTTAAGGGTTAAGAGAGATGAAAAGTTATTCTCCCAAATAATGGTTCTGGGTGCTACTGAAAATGATGCCCGTAGACCATTTTTAAGGCGAGAAAAATGATTGTTTTTTTATTCGGTGGTTTTCTTAATATTTCTTTGGAACCGTGCATGTGAAAATTTTTTGCTCTGATCTGAAAACTAAACACTTGAAGCTATAAATTGCTATATATTATATATATTATATTTATTTAAAATTTGCAGTCATTATTATATATATTATTACTAGAGCGGCTGTGGAAAGTAGACTACAGCCCGGGTACAATAGAGGTTCTACAATATATTTTCAAATATTCATCAGCAGAATGAGTTAGGGCGGTTTGTGGTGCAATTTTCTTAGTTGGGTAAACCCGAAGCAGTCAATTAGGTAATATCAGTCGGAAAACAGTTTTAAACGATGGAAAGGCGGTCGACGTAAAATCGAAAAGTACACCAAGTTTATGCAGCATTATGACTAAATCCGACATTATGTCGATCTGTAACCAGGATCAAGACGATTATGCAGACTGTAAAGAGTAAACCGGTACTAAAATTTTTCGGTTTACGATTACAGTAACCCTCACGGCGGCTTTAACGCTAGCACAGACTATGTGGGTACGAATAAGCGCCACAATGAGCGTCAAAAGTGTTTTTGGGGTAATGAAGTTGTGCAAGATTCGACATTGCAGCCAAGAGCGGTGTCACTTATTTGTTCAACGAACCAGCAGCACCTCAATTTGGCGTATTTATTTGAAGTCGCTGTTAAATTGGTTAAAACTGTCAAAACGAATGATTAATAATGGCAATAAGTTTTAACTTTAGAGGAACTTAAAACAGTACTTATTCCAGTTGACGCGGTCCACAACGCCGTTCCCATTGTCCACACGATCCACAGAACCTCAAAGTGTTAACTACCGTTTAATTTTTGGTTGGCAGACCAATATTTTCGTTTCGTATCGAAAGGAAGGGGTTTCAAATCTGTGGGGCTGTAAACTCTTGCAGCCAATACATATCTTGAGGCCAGCAGTCAAAGTCGCTTGGATGCTACTGGACTGGGTCTTTAGTGCAAATCTATGTTGTTGTGTTAGTTCCAGTTTAGTATTTTAGGTTAGTATTTAATTTTTATATAACGGTTTCTTTACGGTTTATTGATTAAAGCTTTTCGGATATTCACTATATTATTCATTTATCCTCTTTTAAAATATCGCGTTGGAGAAATCTGCATCACTTATGAATAACATCAAACTTGGAAACGGATTCAATATACAAATTCCTGAGCAATTTAAGATGTGAGCGAAAAAGCGCATCAGCGACTAAAGAACTCATTGCAGCCATGTGAACTAACTAAAACTCTGGTTTCCGCATAGATTTAAAATGTAAAAGATGAACAATGACAGCTTGTAGGAGATACCGAAAAGTAATATACATATGTGTTAGTTACTGATATGTCAGATGAAAATAGGGTTTGCATTGTCAATATAGTATAATATCGATAGATTAAATCTTGCCGTAATGAATAGAGGTATAGGTATACGCTAGTAATTAAATCCTAAAAATTAATAAACGGATAAAATCATTTTATTTATGAAAATACAATGAGTATTACAAAATATAATAATAATTTTAAGATGATGTTGTATGCAGCATACAGATAAGTATAGTACAAAGATTTAATTAAACTTGTGCTATCCACTAGTTACAGTTTTGTGCACTGGTAATGATAAAGTAATGTATGATATTACCATAGCTAGTTCCCTTAGGCCCGATTATTTAATAATCAGATAAAAATCTATCGAATTTTTATCGATATTCGTGAAGACATTTCTACAGTCAACCCTAGCGGAAACATACATTTTAATATTTACACTAAATATTAATTATTTCTTGTTTTATCTAAAAAATATTACCACGTATCGGAAGAAAATCTAATATACTATGGTAAAATTTGTTTTCTCGGCGACTTAATACTACTACGTACACAAAATATGGTTTCAAAACGTACGATGAAAAACTCACATTTACCCCTGAAACGTGTAATTATTTGGATTATTTCTCTATGTCACGTTACAATTGGCAAAAGAACATGACATTATGACCGTCTAAATATCACTTATCGCCAATAATTACACGATTATTTTATAAATTAATAAAATATATTTGACACTAATGCAAGGGTAACGATAGGTAACGATCCTTCAAAAAAAATTGTATCATACTGACATTGACATCTGTCTCTTTCTTTCTCGGCTAGTGTTCATATGACATAGATATCTCTTTTCCACGCTTAGTTGGTCTTTTAGCGTAAGCGAAATTCTAAGTCTATGGGTTTCCGTGAAAATAACAATTGCGACCAATAATGAATCAAGATGTGCAGTGTATAATTTTTATATGTATTTAATATTATTTGCAGGTTTAAAACAAGACGTGGTAGATCGGTATGATAATGCAACTTTTCCAAACCTTTAGTGACCGCTAAAAGGTAATCCAAAAATTTCTCGTACCCCTCTTCAACACTCATAGCGTCCTAGTATTTAAGGTGTGGTCTAGCCAGTTCACGACTTTTGGACATGCGCAGTGTCGTAGAATCACACCCCTAACAGAGAAAAGTAGTAAAGGGCGTATCGGGAATAATAAAACCATGTTAATCTCTTACAACTGATAGGCATATTTGCAAGTAAGAATAGGATAAATATAGATCACGCGTAGACTGTGAAAATGTTATTTAAGGGTTGATAGAGAGGGAAAAGTGATTCATCCAAAAAGGGGTCTGAGATCCATTGGGCTTTGGTGAATCTTTTGCCTCTTCGAAAGTCATAAACTCCTGGTACTGGTGCGGATAACTGCTTGCGCGATGTATCAGTTTAATATCGTTATTTGGGCGCGGTATAAGAAAATAATTTGACATTTCGTTGGTAGCAAATGTTATATTTAACATTACATAATGACTTGCGAGCATTGATATTATTTTTTTATCAATCTATTTATATGCACACTTTAAAAAAAAATCACTCATTTTCTTTTCAGTAAAGAAAACGCTATAAGAATTAACATACTGTACCGATAGTGAATATAAATAATTTTAAAGAACTCTTGTAAATGTCATTCATGTCAGCCAGTTGTATGTAATCTTCAATAAAGTTGAAAAACCATCTGTTATATAATCTTATCCAATAGAAACTTCACTCCACATAGGAACTCAGTAAAAATTTATTATTATCCAAGGACAAGCTTCTGCTGCTCAGATTTACTGTTGACAAACAATGAATTTATTCTTAATCTTAAATAAGAAAGCAACTGCGCCGATAACAATCAAAAAATGTTTTAAAATTTTATTTATTTTTATGGTATGGTTAAGTTCACGGTCGACCAAAAATCAGACTGCAAAATTTGTTCTTAAAAAAAGAAAATATGCAAATGTTTCGGAGACTTTTACAAGGTTAAGGAGTTCCACGTAATGTTCCGGTTAAATAAGACACACAACTACCCACCCGTTGTTTGTTTTGTACTTTTAGTAAGGTTCAAAATTAGTATAGCATAGTAGTCCTGGTACCTCTTCAATGTCCATATACTCCTGGTACAGTTGCGGATAACTGCTTGTGTGGAAATACACGGTCGCAGCACCTCGATATTCGTTTATTATTGTAATTTGTCATAATTACTTAGTTTTTAAGAAGACTCAGAATGAATTTGGATTTTATTATTTTTATTATTTATTAATTGTAATCGGCGTTAGGTTAGGTTAGTGGTATAACCGTAAAGACCCCAGATCTTTACGGTTATACCACTAGTCAGATTCAGAATAATATATTGTGAGATATTTTAAGGCTTGCTGAACAAATATGATATTATCTAAAGTAATTTCTTATTTTAATTCGAGGCTCGGCTCTTTTTTGAAGTCGGCCAAGAATATCAAAATGATACAAAGACGTTATAATTCTGATTTACAGAAATCAACAAATAAAAATAATGTACCTAGTTGTACTACATTTTTATATCTCAAAGGAAAGAAAATATTACTTTAACAAGTTGACGCAGGAAGATTGTTAGGACAAGCAACGTTTTAGGATTATTGAAATGAAGAGACTTTGTGGGTTGATATATTTACGCTACGTTACGTTTATATTTATTTATTTATAGAATAATATGAACATGACATGTGTTGTCGAAAAAAATATCTTATGTAGTGGAGACGGAAGTAAAGTTCATAACATGTCTGACTACCAAGGGTGCACGTGACGTCGAATAATTATAATATTATACTAAAATACTTAAAAATTATTCAGTTAGGGTTTTCCATAAAAATTCAAAAATCATATGATTCAATCGTACTTATTAGGATTATGGAGCTGATAATTTCTGAGCCGCTTATCAGATTTGGCAGTATTTTACGAATGTAGGTAAATGCCAATAGTTTCAGTCGGTCTAGAATCTAAATAAATTATCCAGAGATAAATTCGATACCCAGAAAATGTGTTTAATTAATGTCGTTATGTTGTTACCACTTTATATAATGGACAGTTTTTTTTTGTTGTCGTCGTCATTCAGTATATAACGAGAACTTTGACAAACAAAAATTTCTCTTCTACCTCTTTAACACTCATAATGTCCTAGTATTTGAGGAGTGGTCTGCCAGCCTGTGTCTGAATTTTGGCCATACATGACGTAGGGTCACGCCCCCCCCCCTCCATCAGAGTAAATCAAAGTAAAGGGGCGTTAAACTGCGAGGCAGTAAACTGTGGAAAGCACTTGCGAAAGAAAATGCTACTTACGGGTTGAGAGAGTGGGAAAAGTGATTTCCTAGATAAGGGTTCTGCAGGCTACTGTGCTTTGATGAATCTGCTACCTCTTCAAAACTTATAAACTCCTGGTGCAGGTGCGGATAGCTGCTTGCGCGATATATCAGTTTGTTATAAGAAATGTTTTAGATGGCAGCAATTGTTTCATTTAACTTTACATATTGACTTGCGAATGAATAAGGGGCTCGTAGATGCATAGCTACCGCGCAGGTCGGTCGATCTGCGAGCTTAAGCAGCACTTGACGCGGTCAGTCCTTGGATGGTTGACTATTTTTCAGATATCGGGGGACCCCTCCGTGCCACGGAAAGCACGTTAATCAGTTGGTCCCAGGTGTCATACGAAAATCTTATGACAGTCGTTACGAGTGTCAGTAGGCCAAAAACTTAGACAACCAGTTTAACCTTAGAGTATCAGTGTCACAGTTACTGGGTGGCGGAGGTTAGAAGGCAGTCGATCCGTGTAAATTTACAGATATCCAGCCGCAACCGGTGAGATTGGAAGCCGACCCCAATGTAGTTGGGAAGAATATTGACTTGCGAATATTGATATTATTTTTTAATCAATCTATTGATAAATTTATCGTGTCAAGCTTTAAGAAATTTTCACTCATTATCTTTTCAGTAATGAACACGCCGTTTTAATTTACATACTGCACCGAAACTAAATATAAATTTTATTTAAAGAACTCTTGTAAATGTCATGTCAATCAGCTTTGATCTGAAATAAAGACGAGAAAATCCATCTGTTAGAATCAAATCCAATAGAAACATTCGCTCCACATCCGGACTCAGTAAAGGTTAATGTCCAAAACAAACTTCTACTGCTCAGATTTTTTGTTTCATACAACCAATGCATTTATATTTGTATTTCAAACTGCGTTGTTTACGGTAAAAAAAAAATGTTTTGACAACTTTATTTTTTTATGGAAAGCTCACGTCGATCGAAAACGAAACTGTGCAAAATTGATTCTTAGAGTCTGTGACAAGGCACATTTGGTTTAGGATTTCCCCGTACTGTTTCGGTTAAATAAAACACACAACTACCGGTTCTTTGTTTTCGTCAGTAAGGTTCAAAATCAGTATAGCATAGTAGTCCTGCTACCTCTTCGAAGTACATAAACTCCTGGTACAGGTGCGGACAACTGCTTGCGTTTAAGGAGTTTGCGCACCCACAAAACCTCAAAACACTTTTTGTTCACAATAAAAATATTTTACAATTTTTGTTTACGAAGGATTTGTTCATTGACTGTACAGTCATATGAATTACAGGTTTTTAAATTTAGTTCGAGTGTAAAATTATAACATTTTTGCCCGATTGCCCTGTACTTTTCAATATAATTAAATAAGGAAAATAAGTATATGTAATATTTACTATTGAATCTCAAATAAAAGAAAATCTTGTCTAGGGTTAATAGAGGAAAATCGATATTGTCATATAAACCTGGTATTGGTGCCAAAAACTGCTGGAATTTAAAAATATTAAGCGAACGTATTATTTAAATAAGCATAATAATGGATGGATTATTAAAATGAAGAGGTCCGTAGTTATTTAAATACGCTTACGTTTTTATAAAAATGACCAAACACGAAAAATAATAAAATTCAAATAAAAATAAATTTACTTAATCATATGTAAGTATGTCATGGAAAGTAGCAGTAAAATCGGTTAAAATAAATGACAAGTGGTAGGAAACTTTTGAGATTTCGACAATAGTATTTACTCGAGTTGACTATTGACCCAGATTCTCAACTAGCGTGAAATCTTGGGTTCGATTCCCGGGTCGGGCAAATTGTTATTGGGTTTTTTTTTTGTATGGATATTCTCAGTAGCAGTACGAAGTCCGGAACTGTGCCCGGTGGTAATAGGCTCGCCCCCTATTACATGGGACTTAATAACAGTATCGGCAAAATGTTGGTATACGAATAAATAGTACACGTCTGCCTAAACCCTCGGGGAATAAATGCGTGATGCTATGTTATGATGCTACTTTCTGGAAGCAATGAATAACTAGCACCTGCAATTAAGTCAAAATCAACTTCAAAACTGTTTTATTCGTTTATGCCATGAAAAGGAACTCTGATCATCATATTGTCATCATGACTGATCATCGACTCGATCGAATGAAGTACGATGGCGCCACTTTTCCAAACTATTAGTAACCAGCGGCGTACCCTTAGAGGCACTGCAAAAATTCTCGTACACTTCTTCAACACTCATAATATCCTAGTATTTGAGGTGTGGTTTAGTCAGTTTGTGAATTTTGGACATGCGCAGTGACGTTGAGTCACACCCCCATCAGAGAGGGTGTAAAGGGGCGTATAGGAAGAAATAAAACAATGTTAACTGCTTGAGTTTTGAGAGTTTGCGCACCCACAAAGCCTTAAACTGATAATAGTTTGTTCATTATTTAATTCACGAAGTGTTTTTACCAGAAATCAGTATATATTGCTATCAATAAAAGTTAATGGAAAAACATTTCATCTTACATTTTGTGTGAATATGCAAATCATCAATAATATAATTAAACGCACATTGGTTGGGCCAGTCAGGCGAGTCGGGCACAGACTTCATGATGGCCTTCATTATCATCATCAGCCCACATTCGTCTACTGCTGGACATAAAATCCCAGTAAGCGCCACTGATTTTCATACCTCCTCAAAAGCCGTATGTTCCTGGTGTAGGTGCGGATATTTACTTGCGTTTGGTTATATGCGGAATTTTCAACATTCGTTTTAGTCATAATTCGTAACTGTATAATAATTCTAATAGTCGTTTTGGATTTCTATGGTTCTCTGGTTACTTCTTTTTTTTTAAAAAAAAACGTAGCTTCCTTTAAAAATATTAAAATTTTCTCCAAAAAGAAGCATGGCAAGACTTATATAATTCAGAAAATAAATAATACATGATGATTCAAAGAGTATCCTGGATTAAACAAAACAGGATTATAGGAACTTTGCACCCATTTGCACTTTTATAGGAATATTAAATAAACCCTTTGCATCCAATGTTCTTTCAATGTTATTAGCTTTCAGAAATACCTAATTGGCATTCAATGTATGGGTAGATTTAGCTATGCGACCGTTTTTGCTAACAGTACTACTATCTGCTATGCAATTTGAAGAAGCACGTGCTTCGCCCGCGCTTGGCATGGCGGCTTGTACAAAAATCAGGGCAAGTTTATCCGAAATTTTAAATGTCATTTCTCAAATTAAAAATGATCGTCACTATTGCTTATGAAATTATTATCGGACACAAGCAACTAAAGCAAAAATTCCCTGAAACTCACTAAACTCCGAACGTGTTCTTATCATATTGCACATTTTAACTAACAAAAGTGGTTAGGACACTTAGATTTTATTTTAGTAAACAAAAAAAATAATAATATTTTCTCTACGTAAAAAGTGACAAAATGTATAATATTATTATAAGTGGAACTGGAAAGTGATTTCAACAACGTAAAATTTCGATTATCGATTCGATTATTGATACTTAAATTGGTATGTATGATGTTTTACTGTCGAATAAAAATGATGCAGTTTCTGTTTGTTTCAATTATTATCTTCTTTTCAAAAGGATTGTTTAGTTTATATATTTTATTGATATTTGAATGGTTGCAAGGTTTTTCTTATACTGATTTATTTATGTACAATATAATGACTCTAACTGCACTTATTGCTTTTTAGCCGTAAGCAGACGATAAAATGAATGTTTTCGATTTATTCATTTCCAGCGAATACATTTGATCTCATCACTAAGTACGATAAAATGTAACTATATTTAATGGGCATAACAATTATCTTCATTTTTTGTAATAACTGAGACATTTACTGTACTATATTCACATTATTTACCTAGTAACTGCGTGCCCAGTCTGTGTTTGCACAGATTACCTTTTAGACAGTAAAATAGAAATATAATTTTAAAGTTTTAATAGGTATGGGAAGTGACTGACAACCTTACCGAAAAATGAAAAACTCCTTTTAGCAATGATTATGTATGTATTCTGTACCCTCACATGTACTAAATTATGATCACGTTCACTTTACATAACCTCAAGGGTATTCACATATCACGTAATACTTCAGCACTCTGAGCATTGGGGAGCAATTCTCGCGCACTTGGTCATAAATCTCTGCTTTTTATCGTTTATAGTAAAGATATTTCTAGTGTAATATATAATAATCATTTTTTTGAAACACCACAATAAAGTTATCGCGTAACAATAATAAAAAAACACTAAATTATAGTAATCACAAGATTGACAGTGATGTCATATAGCTCTATAATACTTTATGTAATCTTTAGTGCCAGTATCATAATTTTTAAGGTAAAAAGGTGTCAAGAGGTTTATTAGGTAACCGATTTATTTCTAAAATCGTCCTACCTCTAACTGTATTCGTACTTTTACCAGTAATGAAACAGAGCTAGTAACACATGTAGTAGTAGAGTATCATTTGAAGCTAGTTTTTTATAAGTCCCATTGGAAAGCAAAACCATTCGTTAAGCTAACGGTTAAAAAGCTAAGCTAGATGGCTAAAATAAAAATTCCTTTGTATAGGGTAATTTTTTTGAGATTTGCTGCCCAGTAAATGCAGGTGCCTTAACCGTTATAGATACAAGAAAACGTTCTTAGCCTTACTAAAAAGACTCCATAACTTTTGAAGATATTTTGATAGACTTTGGACAGATTTGGATTAGGAAAATCCAGTCAGCAAGTAAATGGGTAATATACTTAAAAAAAGTTTTGATCCCAATCATTTCATAAATAAATCAAAATACTCTATTGGACGAATTAAGGTTAAAGTTTGAAGAACCCACTAGAAATGTCAGAAATCGTAAAAACAATTATTTCGTAGAAAAGCTTTTTATTCTTGTTGTTACAAATACAAGAGATAAAACAACATGAATCGAATATAAATCAAACTAAAATGAATTAATTTCTTCTCTTAATAATACAATTCAAGTTAGGTTAGTTTAAGTACCTCTTCGGTCATCATGATTCACTGTAATTTTTTGTGAAAACTGCCTGTTTACGGACATCACGCATGCGTAGTTTCGATCCTCATCAAGGGGCGTAGAAGGTCAGAGATCATACCCACGTAGAATAAGAAATGAGAACCATCTGACCTCTCAAATTTATTATGAATATTATAACAACAGTAAGAACAGGATAGCTGTCTATCACACGAGGCCGTCGACTATGGGTAGCTCTGTGCTCAGTGCGAAAGAAAATAATGTTTAGGGTTGGTGAGAAGAAAGGCCCAAATCCCAAAATAATTGCTTTTGGTAACTTTTATGTTATGGTGCATAGATTTCATTTTATTCGTACTGTTATTATATACCTACTATCTTACAAGGTCATGTTGCCCTAGTAGAAGTTACGCTAGCTTCATACGTATTATGTTTTTAACAGTTTACGTCACTGATGTTATTTTATTCTCTGTACTAGTGCTACCTCTTTAAAGTACATGTTCTACGGGTAGTGGTGCCGCTAGCTTCTTACTTCTCGGGGGGAGTTTGCGTACGTATTTTATCTGAACTAGAAATGCTACCTCTTCACAGTCTATGTTCCTCTGGTAATGTTGCCGCCTAGTACTTGTTTCACGGGGGGAGTTTGTGTTACTCTTATTTTATCTGTACGAGACATACTAGCTCTTCACAGTTCATGTTCCCCTGGTAATGTTGCTGCTAACTTCTTGCTTCTCGGGGGGAGTTTGCGTTACTTGTATTTTATTTGAAGTAGAATGTTACCTCTTCACAGTCTAGGTTCCTCTGGTAATATTGCCGCTAAGTTCTTGTTTCCCGGGGGGAGTTTGCTTTTGAGTAATTGAATAACTGTATATCAATAATACTTAAAGGGTGTGTTTCAAAAATTAAAATTATACCTCAAAGCGGCTCAAAGCAAGCTCAAAGTTTATATGAAAAATCATAGTATTTATTTATTTATTTATTTATTTATTTAAGGATCTCCAACAAAAGATATACACAAATCATGACATAGAAATAACGCTCAGCAAAAGGTATTATGTATGTGTACTCCTTCACTTATAGGAGACCACAGCATGCACAGTGAACTAAGCAACTAGTTAACAAAGTGAATTATTACATATAAAAATAAATTTAAACACTACATAAAGATAAAAAGTAAACAAAAATTAAATGATTATATTAGAAAGAAATATCAATGAACAGATGTTATAATAAATCTTTTAAACATTTCTTAAATTTGGCAAGAGATTGGGAAATATCTAAATCAGTGGTTTTTGCCAACATGTTGTATTGCCTACAGAGTCTCGGTACAGCGGCGTGATGACCTAAGTTGGTTTTTGAGCCAGGGATATGGAATAAATTAAAAGTATTGTGACGGGGGATTCTAGTTGGAATCTTAACCATTAATAAGCCTAGCAGTTCACTACAGTCTATCGACCCACTCAGTATCTTATGAAGAATAATAAAGTCCAGCTTTTTCCTGCGACTGGCTAATGTTTCCATATGATAATGTCTCAACCTTTCAGTGTAGCTAGATAGTTGTTTAGCCATGTGATCTCCGTAACACAGATGGTAAAGGAACCGCTTTTGCACACTCTCTAATCGCTTTATGTAAACGTCATAGTGGGGATTCCATACCACAGAACTGTATTCTAAGATTGGACGGACTAGAGAGTTAAAAAGCATTATTTTTGTAGATGGTCTTTTAAATTCTTTACTGTTTCTCAGAACAAATCCCAGCACCTTAAAGGATTTAGAGACCGTATTCAGTATGTGCACATCGAACTTCAGCGCATGGTCAAGCTGAACGCCAAGGTCGCGGATACTACTCAATTTCTTTACTTCTACTCCCTGTATGTAGTATTTTTTCTCTACAGTCTTTTTATTACGAGTGAACTCGATGTAATGACACTTGTCGGTATTTAGAAGCATTTTGTTTTCGTTGCACCAGTCAGAAAGTCTGTTGATGTCGTCCTGGAGCATTCTAGAATCTAAGGTACAAAGAATTGGCTTCATTATCTTTAAGTCGTCAGCAAACAGATAGAAATGAGAGTGTTTAAAGCATTCGGTTATGTCATTAATGAAAACATTAAAAAGAATGGGACCCAAATGTGATCCTTGCGGGATTCCAGAGGTTGCTAGATAGCTTTCAGATACATGACCGTTAACTACAACTTTTGACTCTCTATTTTCTAGGTAAGATTTAAACCATCCTATCAACGTACCGCCCACGCCCAGATGAGCCAGTTTCTTAATAAGCAGGCAGTGATCCACTTTGTCAAATGCTTTGCTAAAATCGGTATAGATAGCATCCACTGGAGTACGATTATCGAGGTACCTAGATAAAGCCGATGTAAAACATAAAAGGTTGGTATTGGTGGATCTTGATTTAATGAAACCATGCTGGAATTCAGTAATGTGATGTTTAAGGTACCACACAAGATGTCTACTAATAAGTTTCTCAAATACTTTACCGAATGTGACTAATATTGAGATAGGTCTATAATTAGCCACTAAGTGTTTTTCCCCAGATTTAAATATGGGTACTACTATGGCTTCTTTCCATGTGTCTGGGAAAATACTATCGCGTAGAGATGCATTGAAGATTATTTGTAAGGGTAATGCTAAGGCTTTTGCACAGCGTTTAATAAATATAGGGGGAATGCCATCACTACCCGCACCCTTAGTTTCGTCTAATCCAATCAATTCACGGTGTATTTCTGTGCAATCGAGTTGTAGATTACATAGTGCCGCAGATGTGAGTAAACAGCTAGCATTCGTGAGAACTGGATTCGCAGCTGGGACAGTAAACGTGCTTGCGAAGCTTACGCCAAAAATGTTACAGATATCCCTTCCACCTGATACAAGTTTGCCATTGTGTGACATTTGTGCCGGATATGTACTACTACCTTTTCTTTTGTTTTTAATGAAAGACCAAAATGTTTTAGGGGTTTTTGTTATACTCTTTTCCATATTTAAGATATATTTCTTGTAGCATGTTGAACTTAGGACACTGCATTCATCCCGCAATCTTTCAAAAAACTCTCGGTCTAGTGGATTTTTATACTTTTTGAAACGCATGTGGTATTTATACTTCTCTCTAAGAAGTCTTATAAGATCATGGGAGTACCAAGGTGGATATTTACAACTCGCCGGTTTTTTCATGGGGATACATTCTGTGATGGTATGTCTTAATAAGTTATAGAACACATCTACCATATCATTAATAGAAGTACAGTTTTTGAACTCGCGTTCCCAATCGATAGCCACTAAGTGAAGCTGAACGGTCTCATAATCGGCTCGAAAAAAGTTTGGTTTTTGTACAATTTTTGCTACTAAAAAACGTTCTGCCCATACTGGTATGTTGAAATCTAGCGGGGGGTGTAGAGGGTCCTCTTTTGATAAACAGAGGGATGAGCGGGCTACATCCCTAATGGAAGTGTTACAAAATATTAAGTCTAATATTTTCGACTTATTGTTTAAGATATTGTTGCATTGATTAAGATCATTTAAAGTCAAAAATTCAGAAAGTATACGGTTTATATCCGTGTTGCTGGGTTCGGGGTACAAGTATGCATGGTCCACGGTAGTAAGCCATGCTATATTAGAAAGATTAAAGTCTCCTAAAATCAAAATTTGTTCATTATTATTAAATACTTTATGAACGTTCCTGGTAAACAATTCCAAGGTATCGCTATGAATTGGAGGCGGTAGATAGACTCCGCCAATATATAGATTTTTGGCTCTTTTTGAGCTAGTATTGACGCTTATCCATAAATCTTCAAACTCGCTTTCGAAGTGGGATAGTCGACATGATTTTAATGTTTTTGAAACGGCAATTAAAACACCTCCTCCATCTTTACGGGTTTTATATCTACTTGACTCACGATCACGCCTGTAAACTATGTATCTATCGTCAAACAACTCCGAATCATAGACGCCGCTGTTCAACCAAGTCTCTGTTAGCACTATAATGTCGTAATTATGCATTGAACTATTTTGGTAAAAGTTAGAGGTTTTAGTTTTTAAGCCACGTACATTTTGATAGTACACGTGTAGTGGATAATTGAATGTGACTAGATAAAAACAATAGGAACTTGCAAGTATCACATACCTAACAAGAAAAAACTACGCTAATGATTTCAACTTGTCTAGGCTATTTATTACAATTCTCTGCGAAGACTCGTCTTTTTTCATGAAGACCTTGCCATCGCGAACCCAAACAAACTTGAACCTAAGTTCTTTTCCGCGGATCCGAGCAGCAGCATGAATTGCTTTATTATCGCTAGAAAGGTGTTCCGTGACGTAGATGGGTACAGGCTTTTCCGTTGCGATACCCAGGTGACTAGTATTCAATTTATCTTGGTTGTTGGTTCTATTATATTTCATTGAAGCGGCGAGAAAACTGTCACGCAAGCGTGGGCTACTAAATTTAACGAGAATGGAGCGGGGTCTTATGCTTTCTGCATCTTTCTTAGCAATTCTTGTACAGTGTAAAATGTCGGGGTCTTTAATATCACAACTGATGATCTTACCAAGTTGCAGCACAGTAGTTACCAAGTTTTCTGCCTTGTTTTCCGGAACACACTGAAGCTCGACGTTAGCTGACCTGGAGTTTTGCTCTACCAGGTTCAGACGCTGACCAAGTTGTTGAAGTGCACCCCGTAAATCACAGTTGTCCCTTTCAAGTTTCTGTATCCTATCAGATTTATCTTCCAAAGTAGCCTTCATCTCTTCGTACTTTTCGTTGTAGAAGGAAAGGGAGTTTTTGAAACCTTCTATTAACTCGTTAATTTGTCGGAACTGATCGGAAACTATATCTTTAAGTGCACTCTGTATTTCTTGCTTAATACAGAGTGCACTTAAAGATATAGTTTCCGAGTACGTGGAATTGCAAAATTAAAATGATTCTCCATACCAACCTTTCTCAAAAAGAACCAACAAACAATCGCTAAGCAATTGTTCTTCTTCTTTAATTTAAGAGCTGACAAGAGCCACTGTTCTCTATTTTCTGACTTCGTTTTGACCTCTTGATACGACTAAGCAATTGTTGCGTGTATTGAAATAATCAAGAGATAGATAGGTATTCGTAATAGAGAATGATGTCCCGAAATATAATTAAATTAAATCAAACTCACTTGTTTCCAGATGCACAAAAGAAACCTATATTCCTACTGCACGCCGCGCTGATGATCCCTAACGTGTCAGTGACTCCCACTTTAGATGACATCCAAGAAACCCTAGTTCTAGCTGGCAAGCAGATATCTGGACTATCAAAGGGCGTGGCGCAGTGGACTGGGGGGAAAACATCGAGGGTATGATTAAGGAACAGTTGAATAAGTAAAATGAGCAAGTAGTGAAAATGTAGAGACGTTGAAATGAACAGAATCCCCAAGATGCATGAAATTACTTTTTTCTTAAACGTACTGCGATTTATTTTCTCTATAATAAATATTTAAAGGTATTGTACAAAATATTGTAACACTAAAATTACTAAGATTACTGACAATAGAAATTAATCGGATTTCTTTTTCTCTTCCTACCTGTGTCGTTAATTGTTTTGTGTCGTTCTTCACACACACATTGTGAATTTGACTGTGTTTTTGTCTGCAACCAATGTGCTTCCGCATTATTCTTTCATTTGCTGGCACTCGATGTGGCTTCAATGTTTCTTTTGTGCTGTATATATGTATGCTTGGCGTCCTGGCTTTAATATATCTAGGTAAGCTGGAAGAAAATCGCTCGTCCCCAGTCAAACCCGCTGTTAGACGTTGTTACCAAGCTTGACGAACAGGTCCAATCAGTCACGGCGCCACCCAACCCAGCGCAGAAGTCTATGAAGATGGCAGATGTTGCTAAGATGAAGAGAAAGAAACATTATAGATTAGAGTCTGAAGAGAAACCACAATTCCCATTCCAACAGAAGAATTTTTATAATTATGTTATGGAGAACAAAGAAATTGTTAAGACCTTGACTTTGCTGTCAATGTGCTCGGCAAATGTGAAAACGGTAATTTTATTTATTGATTTGTAGTAAAACTACGATACGATTCAATAAAAAAAATACTATTTCTTCTAAAGCATCTTTCAAATTAAGTGGTAAATTTTATGAGTTGCATACGGTTCACATAAGTAACTTTACACACAATTTCTAGGAGGTAAACACCCTAGTAAAACGCTGGCGACCTTACCATTACTTGTGGAAATGCGAGAAGACTCTTCGGCAACTACTCGCGTGGAACCTGAACGACTTCGAACTATCCCTAAAGAGGCACAGTGAGCTTGAAGCCAAGCTCGAGCTTGAACCTGATGTGCTGATCATAGGAAACTGTCTCGCTGTTTCCACTGAGAAATTAAAGCTTGGATTGACAACTGAACTGAAAAGTGAGGTCCAATATTTTTTTAACCTATAATATATTACCTGCATTTACCTGCAATATTTTAGGAAGTGAATGTATCAGTGAAGTAGAAGCCTAATCAATATGAAAATAAACCAAAATATGCAAAATATTCTAAACGTTTGTTCGGTCGGTAATGGTGCCTCCACCCGGCCCGTACTGTGAAGTTCTAGGCCATTTTTGTGAAGGATTACTGTCAATCTTAACGCCACGTCTGGTCAATTTAAACTTTAATAATTCTTATAAGAGCTTGCATTTCTACAATAAACACTACAGTATATGTATACTATTATAATATTGTAAATAAGTTATACAAACACAAAATAAAACGGAAGTAGTCATAAAGATTAGAGAAACTTGTACACGAATTGATACCTTGAATATATGTATATCTTGATTATAATACTGATGTGTCTCCCAGTAATTGGGTGGCGGAGGTCAGAACAGTTCAAAATCAGACAGTTGCTCCGTGTAAAATACTAATATTGAGCCGCAACCGGTTAGATTGGAAGCCGATTCCAGTGAAGTTAAGAAAAGGCTAGGCAAATGATGAATACTGAATACTGATACATGGTCACCTCCTTGTACCACACAATTTGTATAATTGAATATTCTATAGAATACTGAAGCATTCTATGGAATGCCTATAAGTTATAGGCATTCTATAAATTTCATGCTTTGCCTGAACAATAAAAGCTATAACGTTCAGGCAAAGTATGAAACAATTTATTGTATACCGACACCGAATGTTGAACCGGCAATGTGTGAAATGTGCGGTTGGCGGGATAGCCTTTTGTTTAAAGATGTTGGTCTAAAGTACTTTTGCCCTGAAATATTGGTCAAATAAACTTTATAGAAACAACACTATGTGAATCTGGCACTCGTCGGTCTTAATTCAAATAATAAGGCCCATCATTTTATTCTTTCGTTAGATGGTACCCACAGAATTAGTCAAGCTATGCGCAAGAAGTACAAGCGTGAGATGGACTACGTATACGCCATTATGAGTGACCTAGAGCGTAAGTTGGAAAGGCCTATCAGAGACCTGGATGACGTCAGAACTGTTATGGAAACACTTAAGAAAATCAGGGAGCAAGAGGTTGATATGGAACTCAGAATCGACCCCGTTGAGGTAAATGTCAATACTTAATCGATCGTTTTATCTGATTTATCATCTTTTTTAGGCAGTCATCCAAAATTAATAACATAAAACGCACCTAGATTTAAAAACAGAGAACAGATGTTTTTTAGTTATATTTGAAAGTGCTACACCATTGACCCATTTTAAATCGTACTAGATTTAAAACGTTATTTACGAAATTAACCACATATTTCCATAATTGATTGTAACATATTCCTAGATACATAGATAAAGTATTTTCTGTTCCGACCATACATATTAGTACCAAGTTACATAAACAAGAAGCTTTTGTCCACTTACTGCAAGAAAGGTATATGAATAGCCTAATTACTTTCGTAAAATCTCTTTACTATTGCATTATGATACTGTCCACTGCTTGTTAACCTTATTAAAAATAAAAGACCGAATGGCATCGATGTCAACCTCATGTTTATTACTATTTTGTGGTGTATAATAATGAAAATAATGACTGAACGTGCCTGCCGTAACCTAAACGCGAACGTAAACGTAGTGCTGACGGACCATGATGATAATTACAGCTTAATAGAAACCGATCATAATAATCGTTCTTGCGCTATTATCTACACCGACAGCATGTGACGTTACAGGCGTTTGACCTCTACTACTCGAATATTGGCAGAATTGTCGAAATCAGTACCATATTGAAAAAGAAGTTGGGAGTAGGTACATGCCTTTTTGGCGGTTAACGGTGGGCCAGCGATTACAGGACTGGGGTGATCGTTGTTCCAACGGAATGGCCACACAATCTGGAGTTCAAGAATCAGATAAAAGTGAACTTGATAATTTCTTGTTTGAAATTATAGATACAATAAAGAAAGAGCAATAAGGGTCACTTAGAATTATGTTCAGTCTGAAAAGGTTAAAAGTCATAACCTCTATGTAAATCAACTGCAGTGTTTTCTCATTATTTCGCAATTTTGTATAATAATGTGGTAACAATAATAACTCAACTTGAAAAAATTCGCAATCGCACACAGTTAAATCTATTTAATGATAATACAGTTCGAATTTAACAATTATTTTCATTTTTGTTTTTTAATACTAATGTACCACTTCAATCAATTGCGAGGTTATACACTATTTACCGGGCACCATGTATATATTTTAATTGATTATGATGATTGATGTATCCTAATATAGCACTCTATATTATCTAGAAGTATGTTCGCTTTAGATTATCTATAAAAATTATTCCAGGAAGCTTTCAACATCATAACCCGATACGAGCTACCTGTGAGCAAAGAGGACCTAGAACAGGTGGATAATCTTCGTTACACGTGGCAACAACTGCAAGCTAACGCCTTGGCCTCTCACTTCCAACTGCTGAAGATGCAGCCGCAGCTCGAAGAAGATTTGAACAATAATCTGGATAGATTTAGGGAAGACAACTCAGAGTACGTGCACGAGTACCGTTACGCTGGGCCGATGCAGCCGGGGTTGACTCCGAGAGAGGCATCTGATAGGTTGATATTATTCCAGGTAATTAAATGAATCATTTTTATCAACGCGTCATGTTTACCTCCAATAAAGTCCAAATAGTAATACAGCGTAACGTCTGTGATATTGAATAATTCAGGCAATGAATTTGAAGGCTAGTACATTAAAATTTAGTATATATGTTACGGGTAAAACTAGACGAATTAGTAAACCTATGTTTACCCGGGTACACCTAATATTATCCGAGTTCATTGGGTAAGTTTCAAATAACGACTAAAAAATAACTTCAATTCGACGTTTACCCACATACTCTTAGATTTACTCAGTCCCAGCTGATTAATGTTGGTTTGGTTAGGTTAGTATTTATCAATTATTACCGAGACAGACTTGAGTAAACCTACGTGTACGCGGATAAGCTACGAATTCAAAGTATTTTTTGGACTTTACTGAATAAGATTGGATCATGTTAGGTATACCCGGGTAAATCTAGGTTTACTAATGCTTCTGGCATTATCCGTAACGTATATGTATATGTACCTATGTATGTATTAGGTAGTTACAAAACTGATAGCACAATTATTTTTTTATTTTTTTTCATTTCACTCTTAATTGCCGTACGCAATAAGTCTGCCCATTGTATAGTAATACTATAGGTACTGTTTATTCAAGTTTCACATGTGCATATTTTTACTGGTGTACAATAAAGAATATATAAATTATTTCCTGAACGCGCGATAAACTTAACTCTTAACTTGTAATAAGCATTCTAGTGAATGTTCCATTACAACTATGCAGCTCAAACGACAGGTATTTGGTCGAACAGGAGCATTCTAGGGAGATAATGCTAATTTTAAGAAAAATATTTGATCATTTTCCGAGCCAAGATATATTTTTTGAAGAGCATTTATTTGGGCGCAAAATGTTAGTAGAGATCAATTTTTGGTTTAACGCGTTGTTGTGTTTGACAAAATATAAAAACAGCGTTTTTTTTTCGTTCAATATTTTTTTGGTGAATATGTTATTTTACAAGAGAATGATCCAGTTTATTATTACTTTAATACTTTTTTGTCCTGTAGAATCGCTTTGACGGAATGTGGCGCAAACTTCAAACCTATCAAAGCGGTGAGGAACTATTCGGCCTGCCACACACCGAGTACCCAGAACTGGCTCAGATCAGAAAAGAACTAAACCTTCTACAAAAACTGTACAAACTGTACAATGACGTCATAGATAGGGTCAGCAGTTATTATGACATACCTTGGGGAGAAGTGAACATTGAAGAGATCAATAACGAGCTCATGGAGTTCCAGAACCGATGCAGGAAGTTGCCTAAGGGGTGAGTAGAGATATCGTTCTTTTGTCTTTATTATTACGTCATTTAATTAATTTTTCACAATATTCTCAGAATTCTAATTATTTCGTAAATTGGCCAATAGCGCCAAACATACATAGGGACATTTTAGAGTGTACACCGAAAACATGAAATAGGTACATTGTATGGAAGTCCCATTCCCTATTTAGTTTGATCTTTACTCAGCGAAACCTAACCAAACGCGAAATCAATTCTCATGCTACAGAATCAAAAATAATAAATTGCTTTAATCTTTACTATGTAAATATTCCTGAAATTAAAGAGAATGAGACGGATCATTCTCTTTGATTATTTTTTAACATATGGTATTTTCTCTATGCCAAAAATATAATAATTATTCTTGTATTATAACAAAATTTAAAAGAAGGAACATAATGATATGTTTATTATATGTATAAAGAAAATTATATATTTTTGTAGGCACAAGAATTTACCGATATTAAAATTAAAAAACAATAATTAAAAGAGCCATTAATTGCCTACAGTCTCAAAGAATGGCCTGCATTCTTCGCTCTCAAGAAAACCATAGATGACTTCAATGACATGTGCCCGCTTCTGGAGTTAATGGCGAACAAGGCGATGAAGCCACGTCATTGGCAACGCATCATGGAAGTCACCAAATACATTTTCGAATTGGATAACGAAGACTTTTGCTTGAAGAACATTTTGGAAGCGCCTTTGCTGCCGAACAAAGAGGATATTGAAGTAAGGTTTAATTTTAAGCGGTTTTATTCCCAGGCTAACTTCAAATTAGCAATTTTGTTTAGGCTTAGCTTAGATGGTGGGTGCTGGCTGTATGTAGGTGCTGGTTTTTGAGTGCTGAATTGCCGGTGGAGTTAAATAAAAAGCATGGATAATAATAATTATTAGTCGTATACGTCTATATTTGACCGTGTCACAGTTGGAAGAGAGGGAGCAAAGTTGCCCTATAAAGTAGGAGTATTTTACATTTTGTGTTGGGTGCTGCCTACATTAATAATTGAAATACCCAAAAAATTTGTGGGACATTTTTAATGTTAACAAGACAGTAAGGTTATTGACGAAATAATATGACAAAACAATAATTTACCATGACGCCTAAAAAGTTTTGAATAAGGCACCAATCCATGGTGCTACATTTACATTTTCGTAACGTTTTTTTTTAAACTAAAACCTCATTTTGTATCCTGATATCCAAACTATATCTGGCGGTCACACTTTAATCCATTCACAATCATTTTCTTCTATTATGGATTTCTTATATCATGCCGTTAATCAAAAAATTATTTATTCCCAGCCTGGCCGGCCCAATTTGAAAACATTTTTCTGTGCGGCTTTCTAGGAAAATAATAATTATAGCGTGAATATCACCCAATTCAAAACAGCTCCACCAAATGTATAAAACGACATCTCAAACACCCTCAGAAAATTTAATGGGTTACCAGGAATGAATAAGCTTATGGAGGTAAAAATTAATTATTCCAGTTTCTCTCCCTCTTTCACATACATTTCTTTCACTCTATTGTGACGTACCATGGAGGTCAGTAACGTGTATACTGCTAGTACCTGAATTTGGTCTGCGGAACGTTAATGAATAAATCAATAATATAATCGCCTCCACACGCGGTAGCGTGGGCGGGCGGGCGGCACACATAGCTCCGTCACACTCACACACAGTCACCCGTAGCATATTGTTATGGTATTGATTCACTATAATTTCAATGTCAGGGATAGATGACGTGCGCTGCGATGCGTTGGCTTGTGGTATTTTTTGTAGGTATATTTTGTTACTAATCAGTGCAATTTTATAATGAACCCAGGAAAATCCTAGATTATTTATTAAACGCAATTATTATTTAAAAATCTATATAAATAAAAATCGATTGCCGCATTTATGAAAGATCATTATTTGAGAGCGGCTTAACCAATTAGGCTGTTCATTTTTATTGTTTGTGAAAGATTATTTATTTTGGGAATTTCGCCTTTAAAGTCCTTTTGGATGATATTTTTGTATGAAAATTTGACTAAAAACATTAGTAAACACCAATGCTGTTTTGCTGTTCGCACTCGTGTAAATCCGCTGAAACACACTTGGACTGTATGATATTGTTATCTATATAAATTTCACCAAAAGAGAATCTATTTTTATTTATTTTTCTGGAACTAGAAGTACTTATCATATACCATCGCTAAGGCAGAAAAAACATACAAAAAATAAAAATGAAGAACTATCATAAACGAAAACTTAGGCATTAAAGTACTCCTCCACATCGCTGTCAGAAGATAGCGTGCCCAGAAGGCTGGCAACATTATCTCGTTGCATGGCAAATAATTATTTGCCCAAAGAACATATCATTTAATTTGCTTAGCAAATAATGTATATAATATGTAATAATAAGTCATATTATTTATATCTGAATAAAATATTTTCATTTTTCTTGTCATACCCCTGAGATTGTTTCGGCGTTTCTTCTCAGGGATAGTCATAGGAAATGCCGACGCCATCTAGTTTAAAAAAGACGTGTATAAGTGATTGAAAAATCCTAATTGCAAAATAAATCATTTCATTTCATTTCATATCCAATACCAGAAATATTTATTATATAGTTACCTACTTTGCTTACAGTTTTAACTTTAAAAATAATAACGTACGACGAATAGAATTGATTTGGCAAATTATGACTTGAGCGTAGCGTGGAATATTCGGCCCCCAGATATCCGAACAAAGATTTGCACGGCATTTTTACGGTTCCGATATTCAGTCGGATGCTAGTTACCGTCCGATAATAATTCCGTAAAGCAGAATTATAACGTCTTTTATCTATAAATTATTAGCCTTAACTATTTGATAATTGATATAATCGTAACAATCGTAAAAAGTGAAAACAACAACGACGACGACAAACAAACTATATCAATTATTATAAACTAACGTCGGTCGGCAAACGCGTATTTCCAAAGATAGGCAGTTTTCCGTACGTATACTAGGATATCATGGTCTTTGAAGAGTTATCGGAAAATTATTACTGAATATTTTGAACCTTACGGACCAAAACACATGAACTATCAAATTTATATCTTTGGAAATATCGGTTTTCCTCTCTCAATCTGTTAACAGTATTTTCTTTCCTTTCACATAATTTATTACTTAATATCTATTGAATTTTTAGCTAAATATAACACTTCTTATTATTTGTAGGTATATTTATGTATAAAAAAATAACCAAAGCCAATACTCGTACACCTTATTTTACCAATGATGACACAACTGAATAAATGCCCCGGTAAAATTCTTGATTATGTCGCCCGTTCATGAAAACGAAATATTGGTCGGAAAATATAAGAACCGTGCATGTTACTATTATCGCAAACCTAAAAAGTCGTTAAAAGAAACTTGTTTCATTTATATAATTTTCTGATACTAGAAAAATCATAACATGTGCCAGGCCTTTTCGCCGCTTTCATCTTAACCCCTCAAACAAAAAAAAATAATTACATTGATAAATAAATCAAAATGGTTTTATTCCTGGGCGCAAATATGGAAAATTTAGTACCATACCTGTAACACGTGTTTCAAATCAGTGGAAAAAAAAAGAAGTATAATTTCTTACGTGCGTACTTAAGTACACACACACATTTTTTTATTATAGGTGTAGTCTCGTACCAGATCATAGTCATCATGTCAGACGTATTTTGATTTGGAAATAATTAACAAATATGTCGAGAATGCCGCAAACTCCAAAAACGTAAGCGGTTCTCCGCACTAATTACAGTTTCATGGTGTTTGAAGAGGTATCAAAACTACACTTTACGTGAAAATTTTGAACCTTACGTACCAAATCCACACCTTAAACAGTATACAATTAATTTTCTCTCAATCTGTTAACAGTATAGATTTGTTTTGGTTGGTATTTTTATTTTGCACGCGGTACATGTCTACATAAAAAATAATTATAATATTTTTTGTTAGATCATCCATAAGACATTATTACTAAAAATATGAGACATTTCTCGAATAATAATTGAAACCAACGTTGAGTGAGAGAAGAGCCCTGTATTTCCAAATAGCTATCCGCAAGTAGCTATCCGCACCTGCACCAGGAGTTTATAGACTTTAAAGAGGTGGCAGATGAATCGAAACACAGACGCTCTCAGAAGCATTTTAACATTTGGGGCATAACTCTTTCCCCCTCTCTCAACCCGTAAGTAGCATTTTCTTTCGCATGTGCTTTCCACAGTTTACTGCCTCGCGTGGTTTATATGTATCCTATTCTTACTTGCAAATATGCATACGAGTACTAAGAGGTCAATATGGTTTTATTACCTCCTACGCGATCTTTGATAGGGAGTGTAACCCTAGGTCACTGCGCATGTGCGAAATCTGTGAAATGGCAGGCCACACCTCAAACCACTAGGAAATCAAAACTGTTGAGGAGATGTACGTCAAGAGTTCAAGTTCAATCCGTTCTCGAACTTGAACTTTTGACACGTGGCATACCAGCTGATTCAACGTGACGAGCTGTCGCAAATTACGTCAATTGCATGAATCATACTGTATTTTTCTTGTGATTTTGTTCATGTCGCTTTCAAGTTTATTAATCCTTACTGTATCCATTGATAAAATATTATATTTTTTTAGTAATTATCTATATATAAAAAATGTTAGGTTTTATCCTGTCGACTTTAAAAACTGCGTCGTTCAAAAATTACCTACTGTAAGTGTGAAAGAAATCATGATCACGCCACTGGGATTTAATTACCGAAAATAACATAGTGTTTTTGAAAATCAATATCTGTAGCGAAAGGTATTTCGGTATTAAAGTAGATTAAGGTAACGATCACGATTCACGTAGGTCCGTCGACTACGAAAAGCTCGTGGAAGTAAAGTGATTTCATAATGCTAATAGCATTAATGTTCTGGGTAGTAATGTTCAAAATCGTTTAAATATGTTACTTGACGTGCAACAATACCTCTTCAAAGACTATGTGATCCCGGTATGAGTGCGGCAAACTGCGTGCGTTTTAGGAGTTTGGGCACCGAACAAATTCTCAACATATATTTTTTATTGTTATAATAAAATTTATCATAAATATATAATAATATAAATAATTTATTATAATTTTCGTTTAGATGGACTCAGATTTAGATATGTAAATTATAGCTTTACCTTACTTCGAGTGTGAAATTATACACATTTTGCTCGTTATTATTATAACGCTACTATTCAATTATTGAATCACAGTGAAAATTTCTAACTACCAAAAAGGACATCGACTATAAAAATCACTCCGTTAGAAATTAAGTTAGTTTTAATCTTTCTTTTTTGGAGGTTTAATTGAGGGCTTTTCCTATAACGCGGCATGACGTCAACCTTAACTTATAAACCGTAAACCGATACAAAACCGTCAGCACCCTCGACACAAATGCTAATTAATATCTACTTCACAGAAAGCACTGTCTATTGTGAAAAGCTCATGTGAAAGGAGAGAAAATGCTACTCACGGTGTCAAAGATGATAAAAATATAAAAAAATACGCTTGACGCGCTGGATTGAGAACCTTATTAAGCAATGATAAATTCTAGTTTACACAATATTATCAAAAAATAAAGATAAGTGTGCTAGGACCACGGAAAGAAAATTCTGTTTCCGGATTGACAGAGGAAAATAGATATTTCCAAAGTTTGAATTTTGATAGCTCTTATATTTTGTTACGTATGACTCAAAATAATAACTCTGGTAAAGGTGTGGATAACTATAATACTTCAGTTTGGAAATACGGCCGCGCCTCGGCGATCGCCTATACTATTGAAATTAGTTACTTAGAGAACAAGCAACAATGTTGGATAAGTGAAGTGAAGAGGATTTGTGGCTTGTTATTTACGCTACGTTACGTTTATATCAAAACAAAAAAATAACACACGCTACAAAACTGTGATAAAACAAAAATAAAACTAATCTACTACTAATCAAGTGAGCCGTTCACGGGACGCGTGAGATGTGGTAATCTTGTAGCGTCTCGTAGTATTTTTATGTAACTCCTAAAACCGTAACTACTTATTTTGTTTTTCAGTTCCTAACAAGTACTAAGTAAAAATGCTTCTTAAATTGCAGTGATTTTTGGCATCGATGTCCTTTGGTAGTAAGAAATTTTCATTGTGATTCAATACTACTCTATTCTCGATTTTCCTCACATCCATATTGAAAAGTAGCGTTTTCAGTTTTAAGCTTTTTATAATAACGAACAAAATGTGTATTATATCACACTCGGAGTAAGGTAAATCTTCAATTTACATCCTCCTAAACGAAATTTATAATATATTTTCTATTGTAACCAAATTATGAACAAAAATTATGGTGAGAGAATTTAGAGCCCAAACTCCTAAAACGAAAGCAGTTTGCCGCACTCGTACCAGGGTCACATAATTTATGAAGCGGCATCGTAACTACACGTCAAGTAACATTTTTTAAATGATTTTGAACCTTAATACCTAAAACACAAATGCTATTAGCATTCTGAAAATCTGAATTCGCGTAAGTCGATGGTCCCACGTGATCGCTATAGTGAACCTATCTTAATACCAAAATACCTTATCAACGTCAAATCCCAGTGACGATTATGATTTCTTTCACTTTCACAAGTTTTTCAAGACAAGGTAGAATCGATGAGATAAAACATAACATTATTTATGAATAAACTTAAAATATTGATATTTTATCAGTCAAAACTGTGATAAAACAAAAAAAACGAATCTCATAATATCAAGTGACCCCCCGTTCACGGTACGCGTGAGATGTGGTAATCTTGTAGCGTCTCGTAGTATTTTTAGGTAACTCCTAAAACCGTAACTACTTATTTTCTTTTTCAGTTCCTAACAAGTACTAAGTCAAAATGCTTCTTAAATTGCAGTGATTTTTGACATCGATGTCATTTGGTAGTAAGAAATTTTCATTGTGATTCAATACTATATTCTCGATTTTCCTCACATCCATATTGAAAAGTAGCGTTTTCAGTTTTAAGCTTTTTATAATAACGAACAAAATGTGTATTATATCACACTCGGAGTAAGGTAAATCTTCAATTTACATCCTCCTAAACGAAATTTATAATATATTTTCTATTGTAACCAAATTATGAACAAAAATTATGGTGAGAGAATTTAGAGCCCAAACTCCTAAAACGAAAGCAGTTTGCCGCACTCGTACCAGGGTCACATAATCTATGAAGCGGCATCGTAACTACACGTCAAGTAACATTTTTTAAATGATTTTGAACCTTAATACCTAAAACACAAATGCTATTAGCATTTTGAAAATCTGAATTCGCGTAAGTCGATGGTCCCACGTGATCGCTATAGTGAACCTATCTTAATACCAAAATACCTTATCAACCGCAAATCCCAGTGACGATCATGATTTCTTTCACTTTCACAAGTTTTTCAAGACAAGGTAGAATCGATGAGATAAAACATAACATTATTTATGAATAAACTTAAAATATTGATGTTTTATCAGTGGATTAATGTGAAAGTAATATAAAAAAATGGGTTTGGTCACTAACTGTGACAATTTATGGAGTATTGTCGTATAAATGTTTTGTTTACACTGTTTTAAAGTTGTATTGTGCTATTTAATATTGGAGTACATTGTTGAATATTGCTAATTTCCCGGCCTCTATTCTATATCAACTCATAGCCTAAAATTTTATAACCAGTATGTTAACAATAATATAATTTCAGCTTTATTATAATGTACTAGAAAAAAAATTCTAGTAAAATTCAAGTCGCGGGCTACACGCCCTCTACTTCATCTGCTTGAATTTTGTATTTATAATCTTATTAGTGTTTTTCTCCAATACCTATCGTAAATATAAAGCCTAGGTATGTCCTTTTCTAGGTTCAAAGCTATCTCTTTGTAAATCTCCATAACGATCGGTTTGGTGATTTAGTCATGATGAGGTAACAAACAGACGGACAGAGTTACTTTTACATTTATAATAAATGTGGACAACTTTGCTTGGAATAAAGTATTCATAATGTAATTAGACGGGCACTAGGACCGGGATTGTACATTTTTTTAGAAAGCTGATAATTACTTAGCCACCGGCGAACAACCTACCTATATTGTGACGATAAAACTTATGTGCTCAATGCACATTGGAAGACAGGAATGTCACGCCGGATATTGAAACAAAAATTTCCAAATGTATCACGAACCTGTGATAATTACTTTATTTTATTTACCTTTGTTTCGTCGAGCTTATAAGGTTCGCATTGTAATTTAAAAGTAGGTTAAAATGATTGTATATTTGGGCCGGAATTTTAAAATTTCGTCAGCCAATTCGTCCTAAACGTAACCTCTATTACGATTTGGTTGAATTCGTTCGTTCAAACATCTCCTTTATATTCATGTTGTCCTAGTTATTAGCGGTCAAAATGGCCTGTTCGGGGATATCGAGGGCGTGACCTGAAGTGACGCCACCTACCCTAACCCGTAAAGGACAAACCGGTAAAAATCGTGTGCTTCCCTTATTTTGTGCCCCTTGACACAAATGCATTATTTATTACCAAGGAAAAACAAGGACAGATAATAATCACGTGGGACCGTCGACTATGAAAAGCTCATGCGAAAGGAAAGAAAATTCTGTTCACAGGTCGGGAGAGGAAAACTGATATTTCTAAACTTAGAATTCTGATAGCTCCTGTGTTGTGGTACGTAAGGTTGAAAATGTTTATTTTCAACTTTCTGAAACCTCTTGAAAGACCATGTAACCCTGGTATGGGTGCGGAAAACTGCTGCGTTTTGGAAAAACTTCGTCATTCGTTCGTTCTTGAAGCACAACGAATGTGGATTGAGAGCGACTTTGTTTGTGGTTCTAAAGTTTTGATACTTCTTTATTCATTCTTATGTAGGTTGGGGTAAACATATTTTTATCTGATGGTTAATTAATACGCCGTTTAATCGTCATAAGTTAAATATTATTAGGATAAAATAAAAGTTAGAAAATGACAAAACCGCATCAAACCACTTAATCTTAGCCAACAAGTTTCAAAGTGACAAATGAATTGAAGCAAGGAATCGAAATGAGAAATCATAAAAAAAAAATCTCGACATCGAGGATTTTTAACTTTGAGGCTAAATTTTTTAATATCTTTTTTTAACCATATTTGTTTCATCATTTTTATAGTTGTTTGGTACAAAATAGGTATTTGTAATGTAATCAGGCAACCCACAGCTTAAAACGCTAATATTCACTTCAGTCAGCGGCAGCCAACCTATATAACGTTGATGAAACAAATTAACGTCATTATGTCATGCAATAAACCAAGACAAAATCTCCAAAGAAGTCATGGACCTGAGATGATCACTTATTTTATATATAATGTATATTTAGGTCATTATTTGTTGAAATAGGTACCATAGGAGCATCCATACTCCGTGGGCCTGGCACTGATAGTTTAGATAAAGAATATAGATTGTTAGATTCAATATTTACAGAACAATTATAATAAATACATTTTAATAACCATTTTTTTCTTAAATATATTAAGAAAATAATCTAATTAGTTTTTAGTTTTTTTTTCATTATTTCACTAATTATGTTATTCGTATCCGATTTTTCGCCTCCTATCGACAGTTATTACTTGTCAATTCTCCATATTGTTAAGAGAACTCGCAAGTTAAAATGCAAACATCACCATCATTAGAGACCCGGATTGATAATAGCACTACGACACGTGGCATAACTGAGCCACGTGGACTGGTGCTCAATGCGCTTGCGTAAAAACTGCGAATGGAGCGCGAATACGATACTTGATACCAGGAGCCCATGACGCGTGGCACGTATGAATAGTAAAATGGACAATAGTCCGCACGCAACAAGTACCGCTGTAGCGTTTAACTAAACTCAACTCTATGCACATAGTGTAAAAATCTAATATTGCGCGATTTTGTTAGGTAGTTACATCATAGCTCTATAATTAAAACTGATATATGAGTCGATGAAATGGAGTTTTTGGCCCTCCGTTGGCATATTTCTTACATAATATGACTGAAATTTGAAAAAAGTGTGTATGAAAATTAAACCTGATTAAACATTGAATACATTTCAGTCATTTTTATCCAAGGAACCAATGTTAGTACCTCAATATTCATAACTTTATTACGAGACGCATGTCAGACGTAGTAAACTTTAATCGTGCCCGGTAGATGGCGATAGGCTTGCACGACTTTTATCAAATAGAACTTAAATAAGCTATCGATGAAATGTTCATATAAATAGGAACCGCGCGCCGCTTGCAAACGCATCCAAAAAAACCCTATCGAAGTCTTTCAGTTCTCCTTTGGAGGATATTTCATGCATGCTCGTGGGATTCAAATCAGGTGCCTGACTCGGCTTCGATAAAACGCGAAAGCTTTCACATTCTAACCGTTCATGAATCCGACATGAGTGATAACGTGATGACACATAGTTACTGGTCCATACCCATCAAATCCCATCAACATCGATGAAATGTTTTACTCCTTGGATAAGGACGTTATTTTCCGTGTACTATATATGATTCAAAATACACAATAAAAATGAATACCCTTATTAATAGCCTCTCCTGTGCGCCAATCCTGACTGTGACGTGTTTGCGGATGTTGACTGGATATATTATTTGCTTTTCTGCGAGAAGGATGTATGATTGTGTGTCTAATTTATTATATATATTAGAGTTTTTATTTTTCATTGTGTAATTTTGTGTCTATATTGGTAATTGTTTATCTTAATTTTGAACTTGTCTTTAAATATATTGTAATATAACCATTATGATTAAAGTAAATAAATAAATTATCCACGACCGGGGTCGAATCCAGGACCTCACGCTTAGCAGACATGCATTCGACCACTAGACTATTGGGGCCGTAATTCTTTATTCGTATAACTGTTATAAAATGCGTTGCATGGGTATTTCACCGTTTGGGACCGTTCACTATGAATATCTTATTTCGTTTCCATTTTCGTCACTCAACCACTGCGGAAAATCGATATTTCTAAAGTTATAATTCTAATAGCTCTTGGTTTTTGGTTCGTAAAGTTCAAAATGCTGATTTGCAATTTTCTGGTACCTCTTTAAAATCCATGTGATCTTGGTATAGGTGCGGTAATATGTTTGGGTTTTGAAATATCTGGCCACCTCGACGTTTGTTTATTACTGAAACTAGCCCGCTGTTCGCGAGTTTCGGGTGGGTTTTGAAAATACATGGTGTTCAAGTATTATTTAGATAATTATGTTTCTGTTATGTGTACTCCATCAATTACACGAGATCACGGCATCCTTGGTCGATAGCTAAACACCCAAAACTATAATGTTAATTCATTATCATCATTATCCACAGCCCGATTTCGCCCACTGCTGGGCATAGCCTATAGGCCTCTCTTTGAAAGTGCCAATTGCTACGCCCCTGCGCCAATGTTAATTACTTCTGTTTAATTTAGATACATTTATTATATAAAACTGAACAGAAGTAATCAACCGCATAAAACAATATAAATTAAGAATGACAAAATACGCATCAAAATACCTACCCTGCTGAAATTGTTCCTCGTGTTGTGGTTTTACTTCACCGTAAGTAAATGCAAGTGATGAATCAAATTCTTATTCTTACATGATTATTAAACTCAAAGACGCGGGCCAGGTTAGAACTCAGACTCTGCATAGAGAAAGCAAGCGTTGTACCGCTAGGGTATCACTATGGAAAAAAAAATGTTAATTAAAATCCATAATTTGGGTAATTTGCTTATTTGTGTAAGTTAATAATTGTATTTTGTAAATTAAAATAAACAATTGTATTTATTTTGTGACCGTTCAACAGCCTCGGTATTGACCCACAAGCCAAGCTAGACTCGTACAAAATTTGCGTTACTAGGCTTTCATGAAACAGTAAGAGGCTTTCAGGAATGTGTAGTTCAAGTTCGTATCGCTTGTCGGTACTATTGATTTTACGAGCATGTGAGGACTAGACAACGATATTTTATTTATTATTGTCGTAAATAGGTAAACAGACGATGGTACGTTAACTATACATTACATAAATACTTGTCTATATATTATTATATTAGTCTACATCTACGAAATTGAAATTATATAATAATTAAGTAAATAAAAAAACAACATTTACTTAGTTTGTTAGTTTATAATTATATATTTTAGTTTGTTATGTATTAAGGTTGGTATATTTACTTCAATAAACTTACCAAGTAGCTTTATTTGTTCATGTGGTGTGAACCTGGATTCTATTGTTTAATCACTCAGTACGCATTCCCAAGTTTTCAATGTCAAAAGCTACAAGTTTTTATTGCACATAGCCTACCAGGATAGCAGAATCACTAAGAAGTGTTCGCTACAATGTAGGCAGGACAGCTTGTAAGCTGAAAGGGAAATATTATGTGAAACAGAGATATTAGGGGCGGGACTTGTAAAGGGGTGAATGTTTCGTGTGCGTGACAAGAATGAACAGAACACACACACTTGTTAATAAAGAAGACTCATAATTTAAAAATAAATCATGATTGTAAAACCTATGAAATAGAAGTAGATACCTAATAGGTCGTGTTATGGTATTATATGGTATATATGGTTACATAATATTAGTTTGTTCTAGTTTTTACTTTTGAGTATTATCCCGTCAAATGACACATATTAATAAATGTATGTATTGTAGTTTTATGCGCAGTGTTTCCTTGCTATAATTAATTTGCCAAACAAATGACATCTACAACTGTACATGTATTAAGAATAAAAGCCAACCAATCTAACACACTTTATAATTCTCCCACAGGATATATGTATATCGGCGATGAAAGAGAAAGATATAGAAAGCAAGTTGCGTGGAGTAACAAACGAGTGGTCTGTTCACGAGCTAACTTTCCAAACTTTCAACAACCGTGGGGAACTGCTTCTAAGAGGTGATACAACTGCTGAGACTATTGGACAGCTTGAAGACAGTCTTATGATATTGGGATCCTTACTATCCAACCGGTAAGTAACCAAAATAATTTTCCAAAGAAGAAAATTCTTTGAAGATAGAAGTACTACGGAGATACGGAGAGACAGGCAAACTATGCTAACGTCTCTCCGACCGTAATAATCAAATTGAAGCTTCCTATTTTTCATCGTCTTCTTTTGAGATGGCAGTGGTAACACCTATTGGACCGTTGTGCTTCAACAAAAAAGTAAATCTATACATATAATAAAATTATAACAAGCTGATGTCTATGCATTATAGATATTGGAGAAAAACTAATATGGGAGGGGGGTCTTTATTAGAGCAACAGAAGCCAAACAACAGTTTTTAGAATTTTTGTCTGTCTGACATCAGAAAGTGGCGAGCTACATAGACTAAAACAACTTTATACACGAATAAATTATGAACAGCACATTAATTTAAAATTTAAAATTGTTAATGCAGTAGCTTAATTTAAAACTATACCTACCTTATAATCATTCTGTTTCACAGCTACAATGCTCCATTCAGAAAACAAATCCAACAGTGGCTTTACGACCTGCAGAGCACGAACGAGATCTTAGAACGATGGCTGCTCGTACAAAACATGTGGGTGTACCTCGAAGCTGTGTTCGTAGGTGGTGACATCGCAAAACAACTACCGAAGGAAGCGAAAAGATTCTCCAAAATTGACAAATCATGGCAGAAGATTATGCAAAGAGCCCATGAAACGCCTGGAGTTGTATCCTGTTGCGTAGGAGATGATCTACTCAAACAGTTACTCCCACATCTTCAGGAACAACTTGAACTTTGCCAGAAGAGTCTCAGTGGCTACCTAGAGAGGAAAAGGACTATGTTTCCGAGGTTCTTTTTTGTGTCAGATCCCGCTTTACTGGAAATTTTGGGTCAAGCATCAGACTCTCATACTATACAAAATCATTTGCTGTCCATATTTGATAACATCAGATATGTCAAGTTCCATGATATTGGTGAGTATTTTTTGGGGTTCCTAATAATCAGGTCATGCTATAATATCTGTATGTCTATTTTGTAGTAGTCCTGTGTCTTAAAGTGTGCGAATACAGAATAAAGACTTAAGACAGGCTGTTAAATACGTTTTAAAAAATTTGAAAATGCATTTATGTCACGCAATAAAAAAAAGAGTAAATGTAATAAATAGCTTAATTAACGCTTATTTATCATTTAAAATACAAAAATTATGTCTGTGACTCTCTGAATATTACGTTTAATATAAAGCACTATATAACATATATAACATTTACATAAGGAACATGTACACAATAATTATATAAAGAGATAACAATACAGATAAGATAAAGTTTCTATTTCCTCATACTAATGCCATCACATAAAGGCTCAGAACCATTTATCAACTACCAGATCTCAAACAAGTGTATTCTTTTAAAATTGCATAAAACTAAAATAAAAAAAGAACAATTTAAAACCTAATTTCGATATACATATATTTCCGTAGCTGTGGCTACGAAGATGCTACGAGAGTGCTACGACGCACCAGACAGACATTTGGGTGGCCTTCACCGTAACTTCGAATGACAAACACAAAAATTGAACGAACTTTTATGTTTTAATAAATATTGTGACGTAGCTCTCATAATTGGCCTTACTTAGCGAAGTAGTCAAAAGGTTTGACAAAAATAAATTAAACAATGCGTTAAATAAAATTATGAGGTAACGTAGCACCCTCGTAACCCAGTGTAAATAATAATTATTATACACCAAATTATATTTACAATATTTTATAAACCTTTTACTTGGAATTCTATAGTATTTTAACTTTTTCAAACAAAAGATGTCCGAGAACTGACCTATTGTTCACGGGTTAGCAATTAATAACTTAGGAATAGCGCAGATGTGTATGTAATGTTAGCCGAGTAATCGTTTTTTATACTATCGTTACTTAATTTTATACCGGTGCAACTAGGTAGGACTTCTCAATCTAACATGATGATTTCTGGAATATCTGCTGTAAACCATTATCGTATTATGTCTGTTGTAATTTAGGTCAAAAATGCCGAAATTTAGTCATTGGTCACGGTTCTCACAGAAAGAGACCCCGCATTTCACATTGACTGTAATATGTTATTTATGTTTTCATGTATAAATGAGTATTATAATAATAAAATATAAATAAAGACATACGTCGTATAAACAAAATACAAATAAATGTTATGCTTTTTAGAATACAACAAAATGATTGCAATATTGTCATCGGAAGGCGAAGAGATAAAGCTAGAACGCCCGGTGCGAGCCGAGGGGTCGGTGGAGACGTGGCTGACGTCATTGTTGCAGTCGGCACAAGGCAGCCTTCATGCCATCATAAGGAACGCCGTAGCCGTGTTGAATGACCCCACCTTCAATCTCTTGCTATTTTTGGATAAGATGCCTGCTCAGGTTCAAAACTCAAAAAATTATTTGCGACTCTTATCATATTATCTCAACAACCTTTTAAAGGCGCTGTAAATATTGTTTTTTTATCATAGTAAAAATAATGACTCTCAATTAGTTTTCCTTTTCAATTATCAGATACAATATAATCGTATGATAATATAATAATTAAATTACATTTAACTTTTTAGTAAAAATGGCTTTTCCAATACTTCAATTTATTGAATATTAAATCCCATATATTTTTTTAATTATACTATTTCCTCGTAAATTATATCCGTCGTACATTGCGGTTGTCGATATAACCTTAAATGTACGTCGAGTGAATCTGCACCTGTACTAGGTCACAAGAAATTCGCAGGAAAGCGATCTTTTTCGTCCGTTTGAAGGGAACAAAACAAACTGCGAATTTGATTCATATTTCAACGCGCTAAGAGTCAAACATTACTTTTACTTGCCATCAAATAGAAAATTATTTTCTGAAGGCATGATATTTTACATATATAATTTCTTCTGTTAAATTTATTTGAGTGATATTGTAAGTTCAAAGAAAAAAGATGTTTAGCTTGCGACCAACCAAAAGGAAAATTATTTTTTACTTCTTTAAAATTCCCTTCTAATCTTTTATTAATACAATTATTTGCAACAGATTGGTCTCCTGGGTATCCAGATAATTTGGACTAGAGATGCTGAGCTGGCTCTAATGCAAGCTCGGCAGGATAAAAAAATAATGATGGAGACCAACAACAAGTTCTTGGAATTATTGAACACACTTATCGACCAGACCACACGGAACCTTTCCAAGATCGAAAGAATCAAATTTGAGACCCTCATTACTATACACGTGCATCAAAGGGACATATTCGATATGCTGGTAGGTTTACATAATATATTATATCATAACATAACACGCCCGTAGTCCCCGAAAGGTAAGGCTAATATGAATGTACACCCATATTTCGCCATTACCATTTAGTCCAAAGTAGTAGAGGGCGACCCTATTGCCATCTACCAGGCACGGTTCCAAACTCCGAGTTGCTACTTAGTATTTTCCAAGAGAAAAGGCCCAATACCACATTACCCGACCCGGGGAACAGATCCAGGACCTGACGCTTAGCAGCCGCGCTTGCAACCACTAGACAAATAAATCAAATATATTTTATAGACTTATGAATTGCCTACAATAGATAAAACATTCTCAAAGACGTATACTATATTGTAGTTAATTATGTGTCATGTTAAATTTGGTTTAAGATATTAGTAATTCAAATCCACTCGATTACATTTCGTTTGTTTAACAAAACAAAATTAGTACGACTTAAATATTATTTTACTATAATAATAAGACTTGACTTGACTGTCGATTGTGAACAATGGTTAATAGGTTAAATATTATTTTCAGGCTGTATGGTTATAAAATAGAAATAAATAAATAAACCAACATAATAACGGCACATCCATCACACGTACTGTTGCTTCACAATTTTATTAAATTATACTATTCTTTTGATTATTGAACTGAGCTGAAATATATACATAATTATCTTTTATTCGCTCATCTGATTTTATTTTGGTACGTATTAAAAAACAGACAAATTTTTGGTCCCGGTGTAACAGCCAAAATCTAAACTCAACCCTTTTTAAAAAAGAATGTAAAATGAATGATTAAAAATATATCACATTTTAAAACATCCTACAGTCATAATTACCGTTTTAGCTAGAGAGCTCTCTTAGCTTACTATGTCAATGGATAAATATCTAAATGTACAGTAATAAATACAACAACAACCCTTTTACTCTCCCCAATTAATCATTTAGGGTGACTTTTAAATGAGTAATACTGTCCCTTACCACACATCCTTGTTCACCGATAGTATAACTACTAACTAAAAGCACATACCTTCGCGTTCATGTTCTCCTAGTGGCGGACTCTATAAATAGGAATCAGAATCGAAATATATCCATATACATAATACCAAACATACATATGTATGTCACAAAGCCTGCACCCTCGCGTTTCTGTTACACTAGTGAATGGGGGACGATGCTATCGATTTGGTTCCTGCACGTCACGCGTTGATGGTGCGTTAACATTTGGTTCACTTTGGACAATGACTTAGGACAAATATTCTTGATGAACGTCCATAAATGTTCAATGAAATAGTTTAGATTAGGTCAATCATCCAGGTGATATTTTTATCGCACTTTTTTTTTTCGTCTTTTTCTTGCACGGAACTACAGAGTCCCGGACTTTTGGAAGGCGTGCATGGGGCCAAAGCCAACACGTAGAAGCCCTTTAAGACAACTTTAATGAAGTGATATGGTGACAAACCCAGCGATTATCCCTGTATGCACTATAGAAATACACCCAAGGACAAACCCTCGATTTGTAGGGAGATATTATAATTATTATATGACACTGAAAAATATAATACACCACAATTCTTTATAAAGTATGGATGAAAACAAGAACATAATTCGTCTGGACTCGTCAACGTGGGTTTCGAATACTGTCAATGATAGTTAGATATAGAAGATAGAAAAATATAAAGATATCGATGCGCGAAAGCGCGATTATAGATTTATATCTATTATTAGAGCTAGCTCATAGATAACGCTTTACTGAAAATTCCAAAATCAGTTTACTGTGCTATAATTTACGGGTGTCTACATGCAAAAAGTCGCACAACTTTAGAGTTTTACAGTATAGAACATTAATGGTTTCAGGTTCGTCTGAATGTTCGTTCGGCGAATGACTTTGAATGGTTGAAGCAGTGTAGGTTTTACTTCAAGGAAGATGCCGACAAGACCTGGATCTCTGTTACTGACGTAACCTTTACTTATCAGAACGAGTACTTGGGATGCACTGACAGACTTGTGATTACTCCTTTGACAGACAGGTATGAATCTTCAAAGATAATTATTATCATAGGTATTTTAGTGTTATTTGTAATAGAAAATAAATAAACCCTAAATAAGAAAATAAATACTTTCCTCGTTTAATAATGAATTAGGACTTGATTAAAGTCAGTATTATCAAAGAAACGGTACCTACCATAGCCTTACTTTCGTTAACGGTGAAGTAAAATCATAATGAAGAAACTTATACAGCACAAAAACTGGAGTCTGTTAACTTTTGGATGGCAACCCATTAAGGCTTAGTTCTTCACATTCTGAGATAAGGCCGGTGACTAGTAGTGGGACGGTAATGGAATGAATGATTAATTATTATGTTTTTTAGACTAAACGACAATAAGCCAACTGCCAAAGCGTTTTGGGATTGTCCAGTGAAAGGTTTTAAGTACAATATATACCCGGACCTACGACATAAAATGTTTACTTTGCTTGAGGGGGCATCAAGAATAGTCACGTGCATCCCACATAGCTAGAAACGTTAAGAAAAAAAAAACAAGCGAGCAACATATTAAGTTTAAATGCGTCTGTTCACAAGCTGAACTACAAAATTATGATAGACCCATATCTATACATTTTTTTCTTTATTATTATCACCATAACGTGACACCTTGCAACGTGAACGGGAGCCCGCAAACAATAGATTTTATTATTGTTTGTACTTGTGTCGCTTGACGGGTTAAAAGTTTTGACTTGAATCCTTATTGTTTTCCAGGTGTTACATAACGCTCGCTCAAGCGCTGGCGATGAGCATGGGCGGAGCTCCTTGTGGGCCTGCTGGTACGGGCAAGACGGAGACAGTCAAAGACATGGGCAAGACTCTGGCCAAATACGTAGTTGTCTTCAACTGCTCCGATCAAATGGACTACAGGTTTGGTTTCTAATATCTAATAATGAAAAAATATGTTTTCAATTCAAACACGCAAAAATATAGATGCAATTGATCTAAAAAAAAGTATACAGTTTTGCGAACATTTGCGGCAATAGTTGATTGTACTCGAATAAACTAGCGCCATCTGTCAATTTCTACGGGACTACGTCGTAACCGCAACTGCCTACACAGCTACTTAGTTCATCAAGTTGTAAAGGAGAGGCGCCGCGGTGTCACGATATTATTATATTCTATCGTTAAAAAAACAGTTTCATGAGTTTTTTATTATGCATTCTAATATTATATGAAATAAATAACGACATACATGTTCATGGTATCAAAAAATATTTCACGTCTTTTTACTTATATAATATACGTATACGAGGCATCTAAATATTGAATGTATTTTTGTTGTATATCCAAGTTTACAGGTTATAATTTGTTATTATTTTATTTTTTTAAACGTTTCCCCACTCTCCGATTCATTCCTGTATCGTGGGTGCGTTTAGAAACACAAATATTTCAGTTGAATGTTTGTTTTTAGAGCTTACGGATTCACATGAAAATTGTGTGTACTTTACGTTTGTTTATATTATATGAACAGGACGAAAACCCAATAAAAAATATCTTCGAGTTAAATATTTCACTCGTAGGTACCTTTCTTTTACAAGGTAGCTAATTATATTTTGGTAATCTTGAAAAATCTACTTCACAGAGGTCTCGGACGTATCTATAAAGGTCTGGCACAGTCAGGGTCATGGGGTTGCTTTGACGAGTTTAACCGCATAGAGTTGCCGGTACTGTCGGTCGCGGCGCAGCAGGTTGCCGTTGTACTTGCCGCCAAGAAGGAGAAGAAGAAGAGCTTTATCTTCACCGACGGAGACATGTCGGAAATGTGCCCAGAATTCGGAATATTCATTACTATGGTATGTTCTATGCTAATTTACTAAAAGACGGTTGATAAACAAGCTGATTGCCTGGCCACAATTTATCAGACAGAATGTGTTAAAAATTCTGTTCCACAAGTGTCTGTAAAGTAAATCTAGTTGATAATTTTTTATCTACCTTTTATTTTATCTGCTTAATTATTATCGAATATGTTATCAGTAAGTGTTACGTATAAATAAAAATAAAAAGTACTTTAATTTTCATTACAGAACCCAGGTTACGCTGGTCGTAAAGAGTTACCAGAGAACTTGAAAATCCAGTTCCGTACTGTAGCTATGATGGTGCCCGACAGGCAGATTATTATCAGGGTGAAGTTGGCGTCTTGTGGCTTTCTGGAGAACATCACCCTGGCCCGGAAGTTTTACACCCTATACAAACTGTGTGAAGAGCAGTTAACGAAACAGGTTTGTTTATCATTTTGGTGGTATTCATTAGTTATCGCTAATTGACATGTAAATGTTACATGTCAATTATACCAGACCAGTTATTTATTTATTTAATTAGGTTAGCCAACAATTATTTACACATTACATTGCCACGTTACGATAATATTGATACATGTTATGTGCAACAACTACTTATCGGCTAACACCACATGCTCCATGAATATTTACGGTTTACATAATATGTTAATATAGACATTACAAATTGAATAAAATAAGGGTTTTTTTTACAATAAATTAAATTACTTTGAGACAAATTATGTTATGATCGATCTAGGACTTTCTTAATATCATGGGTACTCATCATCACATAGATACATTAACTATATATTCCTAAATACTTAAATATTTAGAAATTCTGCTTTTCGAGTTTTGTGAACACAAACATACAGAAGCTGAATTTATATATAATACATAAATATCAAGTGCCGCATGAATCATGATCATCACTTGAGATCGGATCGACTGATTTGGCTGAATTATTGAAAAATCCACCGAAAATGTCGGAAATTTGGATAGTATTTTTGTATGAAAATCTCAATAAATTCCCATTTTCTTCATTAGTAAATTGTACTTGTGCGAAGCCGAGGCACGTCGCTATTTTTATAACATACATGTATGAAATTTAATTTGCTGTTACTACACACACACAAAATTCAATTAAATATGAAACATGCAACAGATTGGAACGGTATGTTTACTGATTTTCTGAGAATCTCGTGAAAGCCGAGAAAGATAAACAATGTAAATATCTTGACTTGGCACACGAAGTTGTTGGCATGTGGGATATGGATTATAGGGCCGATAGTCTAGACCAATCGGTTAATAGCAAAGAACCTCGACGAATACCTTAAGAGACTCTCTTCTTGATACGGCTCACATTGTGAGGTGGTTTCTCTCTCCGGGGCCCTAACCACCGGTAGCTTGGACCCTATTCCCAGCTGGTCCCTGTTTTATATTTATAATTTATTTATTATATTTATAAATTTAAAGAAATATGTAATAGTATATAAAAAGGAAATAATAATAATAATTTTATTCGCTGAATATAGGTAATACAATGGTGTTGAACAGGTCAAATTAATACAGAATCTCTATATTCCAAGGGGCATGGAAATATTTTTTGTAGATACACAGTAAGGAATCATATCAAATTTAAGTATTAAATTAAATTGAATAAGTTCCATTAAGTTACATTTTTATCAAACTATAATAGTAATATGTGATACAATTGAAATACTAATGTATTTAAAATTGAAATACTTTAATATAAGCGTTCAGCTTAATTCCAATATTTAAAATATCATTAATAATAAATAAATATACAGTTACAATAATATAACGTTCTACTATCAGTGACAGGTTTTTAACGTAAAACTTTTATCATTTATGAAGTCTAAAATATCATAGTAGCATTTACATACCAGTAAATCTTTCAGCCACCTTTTGAACAAGATTAAGTTTAATTCTTTGATTTATTTGGGTATTTTATTGGATATGATATAGGATTTGCATAGGTCCCCTATGCAAAATATGCTTTTGTACATCAGTTTCGTATGCGATTCACGTATATATAGTATATCGTTGTCGCCCTATTGCAAAAAAAATATTGATAGTGCCTGATAATTTTTTGAATATTTTTGGATTTGTTTTAACAAATACTGATGTTTCATATATATGTATAGAGACAGGGTAAAGTCAATATTTTGGAATTTATGAAATACGACCGACAGCTATTATAGTTTTTAACTTATACATCGCTCGTATGCACGTTTTGTGTGTTTTAAACAACATTTCCTTTTGGGTTGAGTTTCCCCAAAATACATATAATCCCGTGTCTTAGGATAGATTCAACTACTCCATGATATGTCATCAGCAAAGCGTCATTATTAAGTATCAGTCTAAGCCTATGTAGTGCATCGCTGGCTTACTAAACTTTTTGCATAACTTACATATCTGTATGTGCCTTCCAATTCGTTTGTCTATCGATCGTCAGTCCTAGAAATATTGTGGCTAGACCTTCATCAAATTTGTTATTTTGACAATTTATATTCATATTTCTTTGCGGTATTATTCTTTAACTAAAAAAATGTTTTAATTTTGTCTTACTTATGTTTATTTTTGCATTATAAAACGAACCCTTTGCGGCGCAAAATGTATTTTTTGTAAGTCATGGATAAATTTCTTTCAAGCCAATTTATTTTACTTGGCGGTCATGGTTAATATTTGGTGAGCGTTTACATTTTATGGATATTTCAATAACATAAACAACATTAACAACATACTTAACAATACCGGTAACAAGCAGCAATATTATGCTATTACTATTCATATTATACATACATATTATATAAATAGCAAAATAATATGCATCCAAACTGAAATTGTCATGCATCTCTTTGAGTTTATGATATCCTAGTATCAGAATTTATTCTTAGCGCACGGTATTGATCTAAATGTACTGACGACACATCTATTCTATTTTCATTCGTTCGTTGTTACTATGCAATGTGTGCAGTTGCAGTGTACGAGAAGGGTGATTAGTATCGATCGGTTACGTCATGTACGTCACACCGACCGGCGAATCATCCCTTCAGTGTTTATGCAAGCCTGGTACAGTGAATGCCAAACGAAGCTATTCGTTCATTAGACCATCTTTTTAGCAAAATGCCTTTACTGTTGTAATTCAAAGCTTAAACTTAAGTAGTACTACTTACCAAGTTTATTCTTATCATAAATAATAATGATCGAGGGGCTCGTAACTACATAGCTATAGCGCAGATCGATCGATTTGCGAAGTTAAGCAGCGCTTGACGCGGTCAGTCCTTGGATCCGGACCATTGTTCATCACATATCGAGAGAATATGCGTGTTCCGAAAATCACGTTAAACAGTGGGTCCCGGATGTCATACCAAGACCTATCTATCTATGACAGGCGTTACGTGCTAAAAAGTCGGACAACCAGTCTAACCATAGAGTATCAGTGTCTCCCAGTAATTGCGTGGCGGAGGTCAGAAGGTAGTCGCTCCGTGTAAAATACTGATATTCAGCCGCAACCGGTTAGATTGGAAGCCGACCCCAATGTAGATAGGAAAAGGCTAGGCAGATGATGAAATAATAATGATTGTAATAACAATAATTTATTATGACATTAAAATTGGATGGCTTATTCTTCTTCGAAAACTACTATAAATAAATTATTAAAAATTTAAACGATTTTGAATATATCGAAGCGTCCTTGATCTAGTGTTCGACTGCCTCCTTGGTCCAGTGGTCGCGAGCGCGGCTGTTGCGAATGACGTCCTGGGTTCGATTCCCAGGTCGGGCAAAGTGTTATTATGATTTTCTAAAATTCTCAATAGCAGTTTGTAATTCCGAAGTTTGGAATTGTGACCGATAGATGGCAATAGGCTCGCCACCTATATCAGGGGACTTGATAACGGCATCGGCGAAATGTGGGTGTATCAAAAGTACACCTCTGCCTAATCCTTCTAGGGCGTGATAAGATAAGATAAGATCTCACAGAAGAAAGGCAACACTTCTCAGTTATCAGCGCGTTGTTCTAGCTACAGAATATTGCGACGGACGACGCCGCCGAGGTAGCCCTAGAAATTGCTGGCGTGACGACTTAGATGTCTTCACTACGAACTGACTGGAGACAACAATACAGCGAGAAGTGTGGAAAGATATTTGTGGGTGGGGAGACCTTTGTCCAACAGTGGGACAGTAAAGTTAAGGAAAAAAATGCGCCTTGTTTACGTCCTTTTATCATATTTTCAGGTCCATTATGACTTCGGGCTCCGTAACATCCTCTCCGTGCTGCGTACCCTCGGTGCAGTGAAACGCGTCAACTGCAAGGATAATGAAAGTACTATAGTCATGCGGGTCCTTCGAGATATGAACCTGTCCAAACTTATAGACGAAGATGAGCCCCTCTTCATATCTTTAGTAGCGGACTTGTTCCCGAATCAAGCATTGGAGAAAACCACTTACAACGATCTTGAGGAAGCCATTAAGAAGCAAGTTGATCTACTTGGGCTGATCAGTCATCCTCCGTGGTTGTTAAAGATTATACAGGTATTGTATTCGACACTTAGGAAACTCTTGAGTAACTACTAGAGTTTTTTTGGTTTAGATCTTCTTCTCTTGTCTGTGTTAAATAAAACACACTGTACGATAATGTCGGCGGCGCGCGGGGTCTTGATGATATAAAAACAATATGACAGTCACAGCGGCTTCGGCTGGAGGCCCTTCTGGTCTCGCCATTTGCCCGGTTAAGCAGTAAAAGCTCCCTGAGCTAAATGCGAGAGAAAACTCAAAAAAAAATATAGAAAAAGAATACAGTGTTTGTTTGTTACCGAGAAGAACTAGCACAATTAAAGTGTGTTGACTTGTACGGTTTAATTTTAATTAAGTTTCTTATTATAATAATTATTCTATTATACTAGTTCTGCTACTAGACATGCGCTTTTATCACTCAACTGAAAGAGAGTTACGTATCTTTTCAACAAAAATATATGTAAAACTTATTTTTATCAGTTCATTTAGTTCAGCAGATAAAAGTGGCCCTGCCATCTATGCTCAGCTTTCACGTATCAATCCTAAGTATCAGTACTTCAGTAAGACAGTACGAGTATACGAGTATATTCAATTGATATGAAGATTAAACTCATCGTTCATTTTTCTCTAACTTATTACTAATAAGTTAGAGAAACATGCAATGCAATTCACAGCATGGATGCATTGGTAATCACTTACTACTACCTATACATTCATGCTGTGGAACTGTCATGTTACTCCTTGGATTTATGATATCCTAGTGTCAGAATCTATTCTTATGGCACGGTATTGATCTGAATGTACACACCTAGGTATTCAATTATTCATTAATTGTATATACAATATATGTATAACTTTGCAATGTATGCAGTTGCAGTGTACGAGGGGGGGGGTGACTGGTATCGATCGGTTACGTCATGGTACGTCACACCGATGGGCGGATCATCCCTTCAGTACTTATGCAAGCCTTGTACAGTGAATGCCAAATGAAGCTATTCATTCAATAGACATCCTTTTAGCAATGCAAATTTGTCTTTAGTGTCCGATATTATTATTATTTACACAACGATTTTTTTCCATACCTAAATGTTTTGCTATAGTAGGTATAGATTAATTGAATTAATTACATAATTATTTGTTAAATATTTATTATTATTTTAGTATAGATTATGCTTGTAATACAAGCAACAGCATAAAGATAAAGGATACGCGGAATATTTTTTTAGCGATTTGTTACCGACTAATAGTGTCATAATTAAAGTATGTGTTTGGTTTGTAAGGTTTAAATATAATTTTGATGCTATTTTTTTTTCTTATTTTAATTATTATGTCATTCTAGTTCTGCCACTAGACATGCGCTAAATTTATCACTGAACTAAAAGAGATATGCGTATCTTTTTGATGAAAAGATAGGCCTCATTGGTCTAGTAGTCGCAAGCGCAACTGCTGAGCGTGAGGTCTTGGCTTCGATTCCCGGGTCGGGCAAATAGTGTTGACTGTTTTATGTATGAAAATTCTCAGTAGCAGCATGGAGTCTGAAACTGTGCCCAGTAGATGGCAATAGGCTCGCCCCCTATTATATGGGGCTTAATAACTGCATTAGCGAAATGTGGGTATACAGTAGTACATCTCTGCCTAACCCTTGTGAGATACAGACGTTATCCTACATATACCTTTACATCATTTTCTAAACAAACTAAATAGTATCTAATATACTATGTGTAAGTTAGAAAAAATAATAGAAAAAAACAAAAATGAAAATCTATCCTAAACGAAAACCTGGGCGTACTCCTCCACATCGTTGTCAACTGGTAACGTGTCCAGAAGGCTGGCAGCATTACCTCGTTGAATGGCAATGCTTATCCTTTGATCAAAGAACAGATACGAGTAGCTCTAATGATATCTATCGGTTAGCTCTCACGTAACTGTATCTATCCTACGTATCAGTATTTCAGTAAGACAGTATTAGTTCAGTTGATATAAAGAATAACGTATCGTATTATCACTTATCGTTCTTGTTTCTGTAACTAATTAACATAGTTAAATGAAAAAGTTAAGAAATAAACCAACGAACGAGTGAGTGAAAAGTTGGAAATCATTCACGGACTCATTCGGATATAGATAAATACACTGATACGTTTTGGGTTTTGGGAACCGATGAACGAGAGTGAACTATTTGACTCCATGTATATGTAATTCTGGTACATGTGTCGATAGATAGCTGCTTGCGATTCTATAGATATATATACTGTACAGTATACTCCTTAGAATTTTACCTGTTCCATATCCATGTAGTCCTGATAAAGGAGCGGATGAATAACTGCCTGCTTATTGGAATTATATTAGGTTACTCCTGTGTCAGATATTTTTACTTGCACTGCTTGCTCCTGTTACCTCTTCAAAGTTCATGTACTCTTGGTGTAGGTGCGGATAGATAGCTGCTTGCAATTTGAAAGTTATACATTACTCGTACGCCTGTGCAAATATCCAGCCACAACTAAATAAAAAACGTATAAAATAATATTTATTTTTCACGTTTTGGGATGTCATTAATACGCGGCCATTTTAATTAAAGTAGTAAAAGAATTAGAAATAATTTCTTAATTGGATAGAGTAAATAAATATTAAGGTGGTATTCTTAGTCACCTGAATTTCTATTCAATAAAAACAACATCATATATTATGAAATTCTGCTTTACAGTTATACGAGACTCAACGCGTTCGACACGGTATCATGACGCTGGGACCGCCGGGTGCCGGCAAGACAACCTGCATAAATACACTTATGAGTGCACTCACTGAAATAGAAAACCCTCACAGGTAAGATAATAAATACCCCATAAAAATGTTACGCATATTTTTACGTGAGAATACAATATTTTTTATAATGGTAAGAATAAATTATGCTTTTTTGTTGTATATTCCGGAGATAATATGATAATTATGGTGTTTGATAAAAAATGTATTTTCTTGTTTGATCTATATGGGGTTGATTTGAAGCTATGGGTAAAATATCAAGATTTCAGAAGATATAGTAAAATTAAATAAAGAAATCGTTTATTTTGAACTTCAAATCACTCACTCTCCTGTAAACTTTGTAAAGTGGCGGTTATCCCTTTTTGGCTGATTAATAAGCATCGATATGCACAATTGCACATACATATATCATATCAACAAAAGCTACCAGGAAACTATAAAGCACTAGGACATTGATCGAACTCCAACATGGATGCACACATATGCAGTTATGCATTCGGTGGGCGTAAGTTATTTGTGTTGCATCATGAGACAGCAATATATGATTTTGTAATAGATACTGGAGATAGAACTAGTGGGCGTCGACGTTTCAAACTGCAGTACGAGCCTACTATAACTATCAAATACATATATTTGTAGGAATTTTAGCAGTTTCCCTATAAATAGATTTTACCACGGGGGTAGCATAAATGTAAAGAGTTATAACAGCTTCATTGACTTTACACAGGTAAACCTTCCATAAAATATGAATACAGTTTGTAAAAACTGGTTTAAGCTCTAATGTAAGTAAAATACAAATTCTAAATTTGTATTTTATATAAGATTAACAGTAGTTCAGCAAAAACGATTAAGATGGATTCGCAATTTTACATCTCTAAAAACATGTTCGGTGACCAAAGGAAGAATAGCATACGGTTTAATAAGTTCTGTTTGTTCTTATTAATAAAAGCTATTTGAGGAGCTACTGCTGAATCAGCAAATGAGTGTTATAGACCCAAAATTAATCTCAGCAAGCTGGTTTCAGACCGGTCAAGTCACGCTGCAACCAGGTTCTGAAGTTGGTGCAACATGTAGAGGATGGCTTCGATATAGGAATGGTTACGGGTGCAGTATTTTTAGATGTGTCAGCTGCCTACGACATAGTTAATTCGAGACGACTTTTATGGAAGGTGGAGGCAATGAGTAGTGATCGAAATTTCGTCAGAATACTTCGTGAACTTCTTCCACCTGCTCTCAGACAAAAGTCGATGAAGAACACAGAAAAATGGTCTACCTCAATGAAGTGTCCTGGCTCCGCTCTTATTCAACATCTAAACCAACGACCAACCCTCAAGCCAAAACACATGTCGCTTCTTATATGCAGACGATCTTGCACTCACCTCCCAAGTCACTATCTTTGAAGAAGTCGAGGGTAATTATCAGAAGCTCTTGGCAATCTAAGTCAATCCGAGCAAAACGCAATCCTGCATATTCCACCTTCGTAATAGAGAGGCGGGCCGCAAACTCAACATTGTTTGTCGTGAGTTCCTATCGAGCACAATAACTTCCCAAAATACCTTGGTGTTACCTCTGGACAGGTCGATTATATTTAGAAGAAACTGCGAGAACATCAAGCAGAAGGTACATATATATATAGGGCAACATACCCGTAACAATCTCCTGCAACGAATGAGTTCTTCTAAGTGGGGAGCGGTGCCCGATGTTTTATGGAAAACTGGGCTGGCTCTTTTCTTTCAGCGGGCGAATACGTGTGCTCTGTCTGGGCTCGTTCAGCTCACACAAATCTAGTGGATGCAGCTTTAAATGAAACGCCGGATCATTACTGGCTGCCTTAAACCGACACCAGTAAAAATGCTGTATCCACTGGCAGGAATAGCGCCCGCAGATCTCTGCAGAACCGTGGCGACTTCTAATGAAAGGGCCACAATGGTAGGTGATATACGGCACCCTCTGCACAATTACACCCCTGTGCCACAAAGACTGCCGACTCCTTTCGTCCCACTTACTGAAAACGTCCCTCTTGACATGAATGGCCATGGCTGATTTGGAAATCCCTAAACAGACTTCGGACTCAGGCCGAAGCAAGGAAAACTTGTTTAGGCGGGGATTTGTAGATGAATCCAACTTAATGTGTGACTGCAGTACGGTCCCGTAAACGATGATGCACTTAATATCGTGCCCGGCGTGTCCCCACACCTGCACGCCGGAAGAATTATTGGATACCACTGATAGCGCAGTTCTAGTAGCTAATTTCTGGGCTGGAACTATCGAGATTACCATCGATTCGCTAAAAAGAAGAATGAAAACTCAATCATAAGTTGTACTATTCCAGGACAAGGGCTTCCCTCCCTTTCCACTACTTAAATTGTAGTAGTTCCAGCGACACCTAATTTATGTTGAACACACAATCATTGAGAGTACTTTTTTATTTTTGAATCAATAAAAAATCTAATGAACTAGGTTGATCTATAAGTGCTTCGAGTTAAAAACTAAGTACATAACTAGCTCAGTAATAAATAATTTATATTTGATTTAGATTTAAACTAATGACGCTACGTAACTTTTAGCTACGCCGTAGCTACATCGTAGAACAGTTCTACGTATAATAAGTGCTACGTCGTAGCCACCTCGTAGAACTACGAAGTAGCCACGACGTTACTGTTAGCAGCTACGACAGCTAAGATTTGTAGCAGATTACGGTTAACCAAATATTAATACTATACTTCAATAATAATATTAGCATTGAAAGAAGTGAGGGTCTGGTAGCTACATAGCTACCGCCCAGATCACTCAATCTGCGAGATTAAGCAGCACTTGCTACAGGCAGTTCTTGCATAAGTGATCATTTTTCATACTTCGAGATCCTACCGTGCGTCCATAAGGACGTTTACAAATTCGTTACGGGTGTCATACGAATACCTATGACAGTCTTTAAGGGTGTCAGCAGCCCAAAAACTCTAACAACCAGTCAAACCTAGGAGTATCAGTGTCTGCCTGTGGTGTGGCGAAGACCAGAAGGCAGTGGAAAAAACTAGTTAAAATACTAACTTTTAGCTGACACTAGTTAGAAAGAAGGCCGTCCCCAATGTAGTTGGGAAAAGGCTAGGCAGATGATAGACGTTGAAAGAAAACAAAATCGTAAGAAATCTATGTCATAAAATCAAAAATATTAAGACTTGTCAGATCCACGAATCTACTGAACCCAATGATTAGATTTCTCTATTATAGAGGTGCTTACTTGCTTATACCTACAATGTGAACGTACATAAGAGGTGGTAATTAATAATAATCTAAATAAAAAATATAAAAATTAAAGTAGCAAAGGACATGATCCGTTTTGGTCCAAATGTAAAAGAGCCGACCAAAATAATAATAATCCTATATTCTGTTAGATCTTATCCGTCTAAGCATTTGTTATTAGGGCACTAGAGCTGTAGGTCCTATTTTCTTAGTTTTGTTTGAGTTCCAGAAATTTATCTTTTCACATATTTTCAATTTCATGAAATTACGAAAAAGGAACCGCTAAGATAAGACAAGGAGTAAGACAAGGCTGTTCACTATCACCACTAATATTCAAAATTTTCATAGAATCGGCAATAAAGAAAATATCCAAAACATCTGACGGGGCGTCAAATTTAATGGCGAAATAATAAAATCCATTAGATTTGCAGATGATATCGCAGCAGTTCCAGAAACACATACAGATTTAAAAGAACTACTTAAAATAATGGACAATACTTTCAAAGAATTTTCACTAAAAATGAATAATTCAAAGACTAAATATTAAGAACATCTAAGAAGGTAATAAATTTGCAAAATTCAATAGTAATAGATAACGTATCACTTGAGAATGTAAATAAGTTTAAATATTTAGGTAGCCTTATCACAGCAGATTCAAGGTGTACACCAGATTTTAAATCCAGAATAGCAATAGCAAAACAAGCATTTCAAAATAAAAAACGAATACGTCTAGAATTTCAAAAAATACGATAAAGTAATTTATAAAGTCTTATGTTTGGAGTATGGAAGTGAGACATGGACAATGACACAGAAAGATAGATAAGCTCTATGGAGGCATTTGAAATGTGGTGTCGGAGGACGATGGAGAAAATAAGCTGGACAGAAAAGTCACAAATGAAGAAGTACTTTCGTTACCCTACATTTGGACCAAAAATGTGTGCAACATAGATGCATGAAAAGCTCAGAAATAATGTTCAAAGTTTCAACATTAACTTACAACTAAAAATGTATGGCTATTGATTGCCCTTCACTAATAATATTCATGACATAACTATGGGTAAGGTGGTACCTATAAGTTTAGTAACCCTTCATATTTATGCTGCCCTGGAGACAAATTCTATTTTTAGCGGAGGGAACTCTATTATAAACATATATTGTACAAGACTCTTCTGTGCTGCAAACATGCACATCTACAAATGCAACTCCTTTAAATGTGTGCAACACAACAGGTGGCATCGATCACTGACGTCACGTACGTCGTTGATTGTACCTCTTCAGACCTTATGAAAGCCTGGTACATATTATTGCAATTTTTGTTTATAACATTCTACAGAGCCATTTGTATAACAATATTTATTGTTTAGTATATGCAAAATCTACACACTTAAAAAAGGTTTTGGTTTTAAAGAAAGTGTATATTTTTTTTAAATATGTATATATGTTGTAATTAGATTTCACTAAATTATATTTATATTATTATGATTTTTTTTATTTTTTAAGTTTTAGGTATTTTGAATTTATTTATATGTTTTAAATTAGGTATTTTGTCATGGAATTTTGAATTTTAATCCCAGAAAATGCATCCATTAATAAAATTTGAAACTGCAACAGGCGCGGCATCGGGGCGCGAGGAACGTTGCACTGATACAAAGTTGCTAGATTTTTATACTACTGACACTCGTTACGACTATTATAGGTATTCGTATGACACCAGAGACCTTAGTAAACTTACTACTATTTTCAAACGAAACAAACAATCTGCATTGCTCGTTCACAAAAATACTACCCTACATTGTATCTACAGACCTGTCAAAGTTGGTTGCATCATTTGCGTGTAATAAGTATACGTTCACTATTCATCATCATCATCATCATCATCATCATTAGCCAGAAGGAAGGCCTTCTACTAGGTGGACTGATGACATTGTGAAAGTCGCGGGCAACCGATGGATGCAAGCGGCGGAATGTCGTTCGATGTGGTGGTCTAAGGGGAAGGCCTTAAGGGGGAGGTTCAACAACAACATCTTGTAAATGTGTATCGCAAATCTTACCGATTCCAACTTTTGCGTCTTTAGTATTCGGGCCGACACTATCACTATCAAAATTTAAGTGCTAGTGCATTTGTCGGTTTTTGGTAACAGTGAAATAATAAGTAAATAATAGCCCAAAGTTTCACTAAACTTTAAATGCGTTGGGTGTGTAACTTCTGCACTGCACCTACATAACAGGTGGATTCTTAGCACTTATGAAAACCTAGTGCATAAGTTGCATTTCTTGTTTATAACTATACGGATGTACTCGTAGAGTCCTCTCCTCGATTTCGATGGCGGCGACCCAAGGGTGAAAGAAATTATACATTTATGTCGACATCGATTCGCATTTTATCATAAAATGCGAATCGATGTCACGTGTGAATGCTAACTGATGTACCTTCACCTTCACCCTACTAAGAAATTATCTTATATACCTACAGTGGCATTAATCTATATATATAAAAATGAATCCCTATTTCCCTTGGTCATGCCCTAACATGAGAATAACTTTACCGATTTCATTCATCTATTTTTTTAATTTTCTAATACTTTATAAAAGGTTCTTATGGAAAGAAAATTAAGAAACTTGTGCAGAAAATTGAAAAATTTCAGAAAACTTAACGACGTCTTTAACTTCGCACGTTTGACCGTTCGCGCGTTTGATGAATGTGAATTTAGCAGACAGCTGATTTTTTTTTTAAGACAAGGCAGTTCTATTCTGTTGGGTTCGCTAGTATAAAATAATATGCACACTATTCAGCCTCAATGCTGCATTTTTTTGTTTTTCGCATCGAAAAACTATGATATAAAAAATGACAAATAAAGTTTTAGATCAATTTTAATCTTTTACATTATTATTATTTTATAATAAATGCAATTTATTATAATTGTGTAATGCAATTTAATGAATGATGGATGAATGGTTAGTACTATAGAGCAAGATGCATCATAACTGGTACCTAGTAAGATATAATACTAGATGGTTCGGGCGCGCAATGCAGTGAAAATGCATTCATCGTACTGGAAGGACTAGGAAACTATAAGCTCTAGGACGTTCAATGGTTTGCTATCACACACATCGAGAGGCTTGCATTCGCTCTATAGGAGAGAGTCACATACAAGCAAACAGGAATGTTTGGATGCGCAATGTACTGAAAATGCATTGAGCGCAGTAGATGGACCAGGAAATTATAATCACTAGGACGTCTATTGGATCCTAACTCACTCATCGAGACATTTGCATTCGTTCTAGATAGTCACAGCATATAAGCACAACACAGGCGCTTAGACGAGCAGTGCACTGAAAATGCATTTAACGCACTGGATAGACCAGGAAACTATAAACACTAGGACTTCTATCGAATACTAACACATTGAAACACTTGCATTCGCAGTCGTTTTCGTATAGCTACATACAAACGCTTGATGAGCTATTGTATATTGTATATTTTATATATAAAAATGAATCCCTATTTCCCTTGGTCACGCCATAACTTGAAAACGACTTTACCGATTTCATTCATCTTATTTTTTAAGTTTTCTAATACTTGGTAGAAGTGTTAGTGTTAAAGATTGAAATGAAAACAAGATTGACTTTGTTCTAAATATTTTAATACAATACTGACACTGAATAGATAGAATATATAACTTATTAGAGGTGCTCGCGGTGCTCGCGGAGTCGGCGTCGTTTACTAAACGTGCCTTGACAGCTTTGAAACGTTCTCGAAACCGCCTCGCTATACGTGGCCCATAACCCTGTCTCTCCGACGATAGCCGTGATTTATATTTCTGGCTGGCTCTTAGGCTGAGGCCTACGTATTGAAATTTTACTTTTTTTTACACTTCCTGGTTATTTTTATCTATACATATTATCCAATACACTCATTTTTATTTGAATCGATCGGTCTAAATAAACTCACAACAAACTCACTCACAACATGTGACTCGTGAGTTACACTGAATAGAAAGGAGTGAGAGCGCCGGTTTTGGTCATTCTACGCCATGCCCTTCCACCACCGCCGCCGCCCCGCTAGCCTCCAACGCAATCTCTAGGTCATAAAAGCAAGCTAACTATACACGCTAAATAATGACACTAGTATCAAGGGTCAGTACAAAACTATTAGTTTTGTAATTATTAAGGTAAGACGATATAGAACTTTACGGTCCATTTTTCTGACCTGGTACCCTTGTATTTCGGTGTGATTTTAAAGATGTTTCACGTCAAAAATGTGACGTTCAGTTTGAAAATTGTACCTATGCGAAGCCAGAACGGGTCGCTAATTTTAATTTAAGAGAAAAGAAATTAGGGGAGTGACTTTAAAATAATAGTTAATTCATGGAATATCACTCAATTAAATTGCTCCACCGACAAGAGCTAAGCTCTTAAATTAAAGAAGAAGAAATAAAAGATGAGCTTCGATTGACGTTATATAGGATCTCAGACTAAATTAACATTTATTTTTGTCAACATGGTGAGAGTTTTCATCCTGCGCCAGAGTGTATACAGGACTCTTACTATCTAAACTCTTTAAGGTGCCCACTACGACTTCGGGAAGCCTAAGAAATCAATGACTAAATATTATTATATATTTAATCAACAAGAATAATGCACACACGCAAACACCCCAAATAGAATAGCTACTACATCGACCGCAGATCAGTCTGTTACTAGTACTTACTGAGGTGAGTTGTTTGATGAATTACCATTTTTCACCCTTCGGCACCCTCCGTGTCTCGGAAAGTAGAATAAGTAGCTGGTACCGGATATCATATGATTACCTATGACTGTTGTTACGAGTGTCAGCAATCTTACCTTCATGTATCAGTCATCACCAATTCTCAGGAACTATAACTAAATAAGTAGGTTCTTTATAGGATGTAGGCGTCCGCTAAGGAAGGATTCCCTAAAATTCATCCCCTAAGACGTTGAATTAGCACGGTATTCATATTATTGGTATCTCAAAGTTTGTATGAAGAATCATTCTGTGCGGAAATACCTATTTTTGGATATCTTTCCATGATTCTGTAGTTCTCGGATGTAACATCCATCAAAGTATATTCAGACGTCGCTATTTAAAGACAAATACTCCCGCACACAACTGTCAATAAATCAGTATTTTTATTCGGTTAATATATCAACAACAATACCTTTACACGACAGATATGAAAATATTAGAAGGCGCCGACTTTCCTTAGGAAACGAAGAAGATATAATTAAATATTCTTTGTATATTGCATAAAATCACATAATAATATTATATACCCATCTGCATTGATATGAGAAGAAACGCTTAGATCATAATAAAATTATGCTATTCGATATATCTTTTAATAAAAATAACTAATTTCTATAATGCATGTTAAATTTAAGATGACTAATTGTAAATTTTATTTTTTGAAAAGTGTATTCATCGAGTTTCTTGCCGGTCTCTTCTCCATAGGACCTACCCCCTTTTGGAACGGTGCGCCTAGAGTCTCGACTTTAAAAGTGCCTGCAGTATGGCCTGCAGTGGCGTAGTCGAAATAAAAATCTTTGACTTTGAATGATAACGATTTTAATTTCATTTATAATACACTTAATATTGCAAAAAAAAAATTGTTGCAGAGAAATGCGAATGAATCCAAAAGCAATTACGGCCGCTCAGATGTTTGGGAGATTAGACGTGGCTACCAATGACTGGACTGACGGCATATTCTCAGCCTTATGGCGTAAAACCCTCAAGATCCGGACTGGTGAATATATTTGGTTGGTCCTTGATGGACCGGTTGACAGTATCTGGATCGAAAACTTGAACTCTGTGCTCGATGATAATAAAACGTTGACTTTAGCCAACGGTGATCGCTTAACAATGTCTCCGACTTCCAAGATCATATTTGAACCAGAAAACATTGATAATGCGTCACCGGCTACGGTGTCTAGAAACGGCATGGTTTACATGAGCTCCTCAGGATTGACATGGGATCCAGGTATTTTATTCATCCTTGACACTTTTGCGTTATATCATGCCTTTATTGGCTATTTCTAAACATACGGGCTGAGATAAAAGGGCAAATAACTGGATTCAGATATTTTGATAGTATTTACATATAGGTATCTCCAAAAAGACTCCAAGAAGTACATAGATTTCTTTAAAATGAGTATAATGTTGATAATTATCGATTTTGAGGTCCACAATCCGTCATTGTCTTCCAGAATCTTGTATAAGTATGTCCAAAGTTTGACTCGTATGTGTCGTTCAGAACAAATAATACATTTCTTAACCCTTAATTCGATAGTGTGCAATATACTGAACATCAAATATTAATTGTAGTAACTGTAGAAATTATATTGCAGTCCTTCGCGCCTGGCTTAAAACTCGGTCACAGCGTGAAAATGAAGTGTTTACTCCACTTTTTGAACAGACGTTCCCGGTCATCTATACCTGGTGCACTCAAAACCTTACCTTTAGCATGCGTGTGCTTCAAAGTAATATTATAGCCCAGATGCTGAACCTTCTAGAAGGGTTAGTACCCCCTCAAGTTGTAGAAGTGGAGGATCCGTCTGGCAACAAATCTCTCAACGGTGATGATGATGAAGAAGAGAAAGATAAAGGAGAAGAGATCATATTATTTTCTCATGATCAGCTGCACAAGGTCTACGTTTTTAGCCTTGTATGGGGCTTTGGGTCATTACTAGAAACTGGAGATAGAAAACGGTTTGATGCATACCTGAGGAAACAATTTAGTGACATGTTGGATTTCCCAAAACACCCAAACAACAAACCCTGTATAGTTTTCGACTTTTTTGTCAAACACCCTGGCAAGTGGGAACTGTGGGATGACTTAATGATGCATTATCAATATCCAGACACTGCTACACCTGACTATGCAAGCATTTTGGTACCTATTGTTGATAATGTAAGAATTAATTACTTGATTCACTGTATCGCCAAACAAGGGAAAGCGGTTTTGCTTTTGGGTGAACAAGGCTCGGCAAAGACGGTTATGATGAAGGCTTATATGAAAAATTGTAATCCAGAACAGTTTATAGGGCGATCTTTTAACTTCTCTTCAGCAACAAGCCCTTATCAATTTCAAAAAACTATAGAGAGTTACGTGGAGAAACGCAGTGGCATGACATTTGGTCCTCCTGGTGGAAAGAAAATGCTAGTGTTCATAGATGATATAAACTTGCCACAAATTAACGAATGGGGTGATCAGATAACGAATGAAATTGTTAGACAGACCATGAGCATGAGTGGATTTTACAGCCTTGAGAAACCTGGTGACTTTACGACGGTCATTGATATACTTTTCCTAGCTGCTATGGGACAGCCTGGTATGTATAATTTTGTTAACAAATTTACATTTAGAATTAATCAATAAAATCACAAATAAAACACAAAACAAATATAATTTAAATACTATTATATTGTCACTCTATACAGTTCGATATTATAACAACTACAATACTTTAAACGTGTCATTTATATATTTCATTAAAAAGGGGGACCATTAAAAAAAATACACCTTGACCGTCACAATCGTAATCCATAAGTTTACACATTTTAGGTGGTGGAAGAAACGATATTCCGGCACGACTGAAGCGTCAGTTCTCCATATTCAATTGTCCTTTGCCTAATAATGATTCTATCGACAAAATCTTCAAAGTAATCGGAGAGGGCCATTACAATTCAAAACGAGGATTCACTGCAGAAGTCCGATCTCTCATTAAAAAAGTAATACCTTTAACAAGAGAACTTTGGGCGAGGACCAGAGCCAATTTACTGCCCACACCGGCAAAATTCCACTATGTATTCTCTTTGCGGGATCTTTCTAGAGTTTGGCAAGGAATGGTGGGAACCTTGCCAACTGTAATAGAGTCTGAGAAGTGTCTGATGCTGCTGTGGAAACACGAATTTTCTAGGGTATTTACAGACCGATTCACACATGAAAAGGATAAGGATTGGTTCAATAAGGCTATGTACGATATTGCCGAAGAGGTGCTTGGAGTTGAATATAAGAAGATGATGTTGGACAAAGAGCCTGTATTTGTGGATTTTATGAGGTAATAGTTCACGACAAATAACGACCTAGCATGACGACAGGGTAAAATGTGTATGACGAACGAATTATTTATATTTATAATTGCGATTGGACTACGGTCCATACTTATAAACCTATTTCGTTTTCTTTCACAGAGATGCGCCAGAGCCAACAGGTGAAGAGGGTGAAGACACAGATATGGAGCTACCTAAAGTATACGAGCCAGTATTCGACTACGCCGAGCTTCGTGAGCGCTTAGACATGTTCCTCGCACAGTTCAATGAAATGGTGCGAGGCTCGGGCATGGACCTAGTGTTCTTCCCCGACGCTATGCTCCATTTAGTTAAAATATCAAGAGTCATAAGACATCCTAGAGGAAACGTCATGCTCGTAGGCGTAGGTGGTTCTGGAAAGCAATCCTTGACTAAGATATCCACATTTATAGCAGGTTACCGCTCTTTCCAAATCGCACTGACCAGGTCTTACAATGTTAGCAATTTTCTTGAAGACCTCAAGTTGCTTTATAGATCATGTGGCGTCCAAGGAAAAGGAACTACTTTTATATTCACCGACCTTGACATTAAGGAAGAAGGTTTTTTGGAATATTTAAATAATATATTATCGTCTGGTGTAATATCGAATCTGTTCACTAAAGATGAACAACAGGAAATTATATCTGAGTTGACTCCTATCATGAAACGTGAGAACCAGAAACGGACATTGACTAATGAATTGGTGATGGAATATTTTTTGAACAGAACTTGTCAGAATCTCCATGTAGTGCTGTGCTTCTCACCTGTAAGTATGGATCTTACTTGTTTTGAAAACGTAATCCCCTTTCCTAACTGAATTCAACGGTAGTCGCCATGGAATCCCAAAGTAGCCAACGCAGTAATAATTAAATAATCAATATTAATTAATTCTGCATCTAATAAATAAATGTATCTGAAGTAACCTCAAACTGTATACTACTATAAAATTTTATTTGATTTTATTATGTTGCCCTTAATGAAATTATTAAGGGCAACATAATATAATTAGATTTATTTTCTGTAAATAATTCCGTATAGGAAGCTTTCATAAGTCTTTTTTAGATCTAGGTGGTGCCGGCGTTTCCTACTGACTGACTCTGAGAAGAAACGCCGAAACAAACTTAAAGGTTTCTTTTTTAAAGTCCAGACATTTATTTTAGATTATGTGAGAACATGTAGGGATTTGGAATAGACTTATGAGGATAAAGCCATACAGTTTTGAGTTGACCTGTCCCAACTGACGGGACACATGCATCAGCCATCGTGGAGCTCAACCCTATTTTAGGGAGCTCCTCGACCTGACACACGACGTCACCCACGTCAATCGGGACATTTGCGTAGGCCATTTAAAAATACTCAACACCGCTAGACATATATAGGAAAATATATAATAAACTAGCCTACATGATACTCACATTTACAATAATAAAGAATAAAAAATGCAAATACAAAAATATAGTTAATACGAATGTGGACCGGCTCAATCCCAAGCGTTTTTATCATCCATATAATCTGATACTTTATAGAAGCCCTTATTACTAAGTTTTTGCTTTATACATGACTTGAATTTGTTAATGCTAAGCTTCTGAATGTTGCTTGGGATTTTATTGTAAAAACGTATACACTGGTATTTAAATGAGCCACTGTTCTTCTGGAGCCTTGTAGCAGGAACAACGAGTTTATCTTTATTCCTGTTATTAATACTATGAACATCACTGTTTTTCGTAAAAAGATTAATATTTTTATGTGCAAACAATAAGTTTAAGTAAATGTACTGAGATGGAACAGTCAGTATATTAATCTCTTTAAATTTGTCCCTAAGTGAATATCTGGGGCTTAAATTATAAATTGCACGAACAGCTCTTTTCTGCAGCACAAAAATACTTTGTATATCGGCAGCATTCCCCCACAACAGAATACCGTACGACATAATACTATGAAAATAACTGAAGTATACAAGTCTAGCGGTTTCAACATCTGTTAAATTACGTATCTTGATAACGGCATACGCTGCAGAGCTAAGCTTTTCCGACAACTTATGTATGTGTGGGCCCCATTGAAGCTTAGCATCCAAGGTAATACCCAAAAACAATGTGGTGTCCACAAGGTCCAACTCCTCGCTATCCACTTTTACACTGGTTTTAACCTGTCTGACGTTAGATGTTGTAAATTTAATACATTTAGTTTTATTTTTGTTCAAAAGGAGGTTATTAACATTAAACCAGTGGATCACTTTAGAGAGAGCGCTATTTACATCGTCAATATCGAGCTGTTGACGTCTAAGTTTAAATAACAATGACGTGTCATCTGCAAACAACACAATCTCGTGACTATCCTTAATCAGATAAGGCATGTCGTTTATGTAAACAAGAAACAAAAATGGGCTTAGAATTGAGCCCTGTGGAACTCCCATTGTAACCACAGACCCAGGAGATGTCTTTCCATTGATGTCAACTTTCTGAATCCTATTACAAAAATATCAAATAAGAAGATTCAGAGCTGTGTCCTTTATGGTACCTTTATGATCCACTATGGTAATAGTGGTGTAATTTCCTGATCAAGGTCTCGTTTACAACACAATCAAATGCTTTGGATAAATCACAGAAGACACCCAAAGCATCCTGTGAGTTCTCCCATGCGCTAAAGATGTGCTCAATAAGTTCAACACCAGCATAGGTTGTTGAACGACCCTTAGTAAATCCAAATTGTTTACGGTGAAGTAATTTATTATTATTAAAGAACACTTGCAACTGTTCTAATATTTTTTTTTTCAAAAATCTTACTATATGTTTGTAGTATCGAAATAGGTCTAAAATTAGTAGGGTTTGAAGTACTACCTGATTTAATTTTTATTACCTTGCTGTTTTTCAATAGATCAGGAAATTTACCACGGTCAAAACAGTTATTAAAAATAAAAGTCAATTCAGGCGCTACTATGTCAATAATAGATTTGGCAACGTGAACGGAGTTACCCCATAAGTCTGCGGTTTTTTGACATTTAGAGTTGTTAAACGCTTTTTTTATATCTTTACAAGTAATATAATTAGTAATATAGGTAGTTGAAACTGGAATGTCGGTGAAGAAATTTTCGAAGGCTGTTGCAACTTGTTCGTGTGATGTAATTATTTTGCTATTAACATTCAAAGAATAATCAAAATTCCTGCTTTTATATTTTCCAGTTTCACTGTTTATAATATTCCAAGTCATTTTGATTTTGTTACAACTATTTTTTATCTTTGAACTTATATAACGGGCTTTGGCTATACGACAAGTTTTCCTAAATAATTTTGAATAGATTTTAACGTATTTGCTAAATTCGTGACCTTTGACATACGTTCTTTCATTGTATAGTTCATACAGTCTAGTCCTACTAATGTGAATACCAACTGTAGGCCATTCACTGAAAGACGCGTTTCCTTCAACTGCGATCGTCTTGGGGGTGAAGGTAGAATTAAATGCATTACAATATACATTAAAGAATGAGTTATACAATTTATCCGGTTCTTCCTCAAAAGACAAAATAGGTAATCCATGAGAAAGTTTATTTTTAAATATTTCCAATCGACCTACAGTTTTAGGGTTAACAGTGATGTTCTTTTTCGCTACAATACTGCTTTGATTGTGAATTTTTATCTGCTGGCCAGAGTGATCAGACCCTAATATATTAATTATTTGCTTGTTTTGTAGTGTAATGTCTGTGTAAATATTATCTAAGCACATGGCTATAGTGGTAGTTATCCTAGTAGGCTCCAAAAATAAGTTCTCAAGATTGTAGGACTTAAAAAGATTTATAATTTTACTGCAAGTACTCGAATTTTCTAATAAATTAACATTAAAATCACCACATACAAGAATACTTTTACTTGACTTACAAATCTTATATAATACTTGTTCCATAATACTATCAAAATAATCATACAATGATGAAGGGGGTCTGTACACACTTAAAACAATAAACCGCTCCAATTCCACACAGGCTTTTTCAATTGTTCGCTCAACAGAGAGGCTCACAATACCCTTGCGTTCTTTAAATTTAAGTTTGTTGCTAATTAAAATTAATGAGCCACTATGGATAGCATTTTCTCGGCTAAAAACTACCAATCTGATGATTATTAAAGTTAAACATGAACAGGTGACTTTTAAGCCAATGTTCCGTAATACACAGAATATCAATGCCATTACAGTTCATAAACAATTCAATTTCTAGGTCTTTGCCCATCATTCCTTGAATATTTTGATGCACCAGATTGAGATTTTATAACAATTAATTGGGCCGAAATCTACAATATGTTTGTTCACATGTACTGTATTGCAAGAGGTTGCCTATATTGTCTCAATATTCAATTTAAACGATCAGAAATGTCAACATGTGTAGCCAAGTTCTTGGCTGAGGTAACACCAATGTCAGAAAATTGCTCAATAGGAACAATGGTTTTAGTAGCCAAATTCTTAGCTGATATATCAAAATAATATGATAGCGACACAGCTACCTGTCGTTTAAAATACTTTGAAAGATAGTAGCTGTCTTTTGTCAAATAATGTTTTCTAACATAATTGTTAGTGTCAATCATATGAAATTTGTCATTATTACATGTCAAAGTACATAATATTAAATTCAACTTATGTCTAATATTATTTCTTAGTTCTGTTTGTAGTTAGTATTTTAGTATGAACAAAATTGTATAAAATATTATAAAAAAAATATATTTTAGTTATACTATATTCTCATAGCAAACCTAGCAACAAAACAGTCGGTACATGAGTCACACTCACACTTGACTGGCTATTTCATTAATTGCTTGTTTTTTTAATTTTGTAGGTAAGTGAAGCTTTCAGATATCGTGCAATGCGTTTTCCTGCTCTCATATCTGGATGCACAATAGATTGGTTCCAACCCTGGCCTAAAGATGCTTTAGTTTCAGTGGCCGACCATTTCTTAGCAGAGTTTGAAATTGAATGCACTAAAGAAGTTAAAAAAGAACTGGTGACAGTATTAGGAACGATACAGGATGTCGTGTCGCAAGTGTCAGTAGAGTATTACCAAAGATTTCGCCGTTCATCTCACGTTACGCCAAAATCATACCTCAATTTTATCGGTGGCTATAAAACTATATACCAGATGAAGCAGAAGGAATTAGGCGATGGAGCTTTAAGAATGAACACGGGTCTGGAGAAACTTCGGGAGGCATCTATATCTGTTGAAGTTTTAAAGAAAGATCTAGCCGTCATGGAACAAGACCTAGCTTTGGCTTCGGAAAAAGCAGGTCGGGTGTTGACTGAAGTTACAGAAAGAGCAATGCAAGCTGAAATTGTAAAGAACCAAGTACAAATAGTAAAGGAAAAAGCTGAAGCTCTCGTCGCATATATTGCGGAGGAAAAGGAGAAAGCCGAAATAAAATTAGAAGCTGCAAAACCAGCTTTAGAAGAAGCGGAGGCTGCTTTAAATACGATTAAGCCTGCACATATAGCCACTGTTAGGAAGTTAGGCAGGCCCCCACATCTTATTATGAGAATCATGGACTGTGTGTTAATTCTTTTTCAAAGAAGATTACATCCTGTTATATCAGATACAGCTGCTCCGTGCCCTAAGCCATCGTGGGCTGAATCTTTAAAGGTAATGCTAATTTATTCTCTTTTACTTTGTTTCTTTTCTTATTACATAATTTATTTCACTCGTTACGCATACATATTATAAATTTTAGATGATGGCCAGTACTACATTTTTGCTACAACTTCAAAATTATCCAAAAGACATAATTAACAACGAGATGGTAGAACACCTGACTCCGTATTTTGAAATGGAAGATTACAATATGGACACAGCCAAAAGAGTATGTGGTGATGTCGCCGGTTTACTATCTTGGACCAAAGCGATGGCTTTCTTCCACAGCGTTAATAAGGAAGTATTGCCGTTGAAAGCGAATCTATTGTTACAAGAAGCGAGGTTAAAGGTAATTCCTAATTTATTATATAAAAACTCACCCATTAATATATATCTCTTATTCTATAAAATAATATAATTATAATTAAAAATATTTTTTTCAATTTGTAGGTGGCCATGGATGACTTGTCATCAGCTGAAAGACAGTTAGAAGACAGAGAAATGTCGTTAAGAAAAGTCAAGGAACAGTATGAATCAGCAGTTTCAGAAAAACAGCAACTAACAGATGCGGCTAACGTGTGTTTAAGAAAAATGACAGCTGCTACAGCCCTCATTAATGGACTAGGAGGTGAAAAGATACGATGGACACAGCAAAGTAAAGACTTCAAGGAACAGCTTGGTAGACTTGTGGGTGATGTCGTATTAGCTACGGGGTTTTTGTCATATTGTGGTCCTTACAACCAAGAGTTTAGGAATAGCTTACTAAATACATGGATGGAAATTCTAACAAGCAAAAAAATACCTGTAACCCATGATTTGAATATTACCAACATGTTAGTAGAAAGTGCAACAATTTCGGAATGGACATTACAAGGCCTTCCAAATGATGAGTTGTCTGTTCAAAATGCTTTAATAGTGACCAAATCTAGTTCTTATCCACTTTTGGTCGATCCTCAAAGTCAAGGAAAGAATTGGATCAAAAATAAAGAAAGTTCTAATGAGCTGCAGATTACTTCTCTTAATCATAAATATTTCAGAACTCATTTGGAAGATAGCTTGTCTCTTGGTAGACCTCTATTAATAGAAGACGTTGCAGTGGAATTAGATCCTGTTATAGACAACGTCCTTGAAAAGAATTTTATTAAATCAGGTTCTATAGAGAAGGTAATTGTTGGAGACAAGGAATGTGATGTAATGCCAGGATTCATGCTATACATCACAACAAAACTTCCAAATCCTGCATACTCGCCCGAAATCAGTGCTAAAACATCGATCATAGACTTTACTGTAACAATGCGGGGTCTTGAAGACCAACTGCTTGGGAGAGTAATATTAATGGAAAAGTCAGACCTAGAAGAAGAAAGAGTCGCATTATTTGAATCTGTAATGAAAAACCAACGAAGTATGAAAGAGTTAGAAAGTAATTTACTCAGTCGTTTAACATCTTCCGAAGGTTCGTTAGTGGATGACGAGGCTTTAATTCAAGTATTACAAATAACTAAGACAACAGCCGAAGAAGTGAACGAAAAACTAAAAGTAGCAGAAGTCACAGAGAAGAAGATTATAAAAGCTAGAGAAGAATTTAGAGCGGTTGCTGCTAGAGGCTCAATACTATACTTCTTGATTGTAGAAATGAGCAACGTAAACATAATGTATCAGAATGCTTTGAAGCAGTTTCTGAACATATTTGACAACTCAATAACTAAATCTACAAAGAGCAATGATACCGAAGAACGAATAAATATTATCTTAAAGTACTTGACGCATGAAGTTTGGGCATTTACATTACGAAGTTTGTATGAGAGACATAAAGCACTGTTTACTCTTATGCTTGCAATGAAAATAGACTGTCAACGTAAATTGATAACACACGACGAATTCATGGCGTTTATCAAAGGGGGTGCATCACTAGACTTAAATGCAGTCACGCCAAAACCATTCCGATGGATACTCGATATAACTTGGTTGAACCTAGTTGAAATAAGTAAATTAAAAACGTTTAGTGATGTCCTCAGTAGGGTAAGTACAATTTCTACAATTTAAATGTCATCATAATATTATTGCTCTAATTTTAGCTTAAAAAGTCTAATTTATATAAAAAAAAGTGATAACAACATTCAAATTATGTCTTTAAACCCTGATTAGTCACTATTTGAATGTAAACCGCTGGAGCCTCAGCGTTACCTCTGGGCCTGGTGTACATACATATATAACCGCGTGCCTGTGGTTAAGAATGGAACCTTATGTACGCTTACTGTCAAAACATACAGGTTTTAGCTAGTACAGGGGTCTAAAAAACGTGGTTACCGTCATAAATTTCAAAATATCTCCTGACGATGTGTGAATAATTAAGTGAATAATACTTAAGTGAATAATACTAATGTATTATTCACTTAAGTTTCATAATCAGCAATCATCTGTTGCGACAGCTACTCGTAGATTAATTGCTAGGCCCGCAGGTGCAATTATGAGTTGTAATCGAGAAAGTAATTTTTATACTTCTCAGATAACATCGAATGAGAAAGAGTGGCGTGTATGGTATGAAAAAGCTAAGCCAGAAGAAGAAAATTGTCCTGCTGGTTATCATGAAAGCCTAGACGTGTTTAGAAAACTATTACTTATTAGATCATGGAGTCCTGACAGAACCTTGTCACAAGCCAGAAAATATATAGTTGGTAAGCTTAAATTAATTTACAGGCCGATTTTTCAATCTAAAGAATAAATATTTTACATAGTTTCTATACAATAGCTGGCAAAATTTATTTCTTTGATTAAAATTATCTGATGATATAAATATTAGCCCTAAATATTAACGCAATAATCGTTTGTATACAATATCGGTCGAAATTGCACAATCCGAAACAAATGACGGATTTCTGACAACTAATAAAAAAAACATACCTATATCGCGTGTTATGTGCATATCAAATATTTTATCGTTTAAGCCTACTTCATTGATCTAGTGGTCACAAGTGCGACTGTTAAGCGTGAGGTCTTGGGATCTATTCTAGGATCGGCCAAAGTGTTATTGGGTTTTTTGTACGGAAATTCTCGATAGTAGTATGTTTTGGTTCGGGTTTGGAACTGTGGCCCCGGTGGGACTCAGTAACAGCATCAGCGTAATGTGGATTTACAATATATAGCAGATCTTTGCCTAACCTTTCGGGGAATACAGGTGTGATGCAATGTTTACGTTAAATAACTTAAGCCTAATTTTTAGATTCTCTTGGGCCTGAATATGGTGAAGGTCGTATCCTCAACTTAGAAACAACTTGGGAGGAATCGGAACCGCGTACGCCATTAATTTGTATTTTGTCTATTGGCTCTGACCCTTCAGCACAAATTGCGTCACTTGCAAAAGCTAAAGAAATCGGTAAGGTATAAAATACAATAAAAAATCAATGTGTATAGAACGAAATGAAAAATAACGAATATTTTATCTCTGCAGTTTTAAAATCAGTATCAATGGGTCAAGGACAAGAAATAGTAGCAAGAAAAATGATATCAGACTCAATGAACGAAGGTGGTTGGGTGCTACTTCAAAATATACATCTTTCACTCCCATTTTGCGTAGAAGCTATGGATGCTCTGATTGAAACTGAACACATTCAAGAATCATTTAGACTTTGGCTAACAACTGAAGTCCATACTGAATTTCCAATCGGCCTGCTACAAATGGCGATCAAGTTCACTAATGAACCTCCTCAAGGCATCAGAGCCAGCATGAAGCGAACGTATCAAAATATCACACAAGACACCCTTGATTATTCTTCTTTGTCACAATGGCCGCCACTTCTTTACGCCGTAGCGTTTTTACACACTATAGTACAAGAAAGACGAAAGTTTGGACCTCTAGGCTGGAATATACCATACGAGTTCAACCAATCTGATTATGCGGCTAGTGTTCAGTTTGTACAAAATCATTTAGATGAAATCGATCCAAAGAAGGGTATATCATGGCCAACAATATGCTATATGCTTGGAGAAGTTATGTATGGTGGTCGGGTCACAGATGACTTTGACAAACGCTTGCTCACTACTTTCACTAACGTGTGGTTTTGCGACGTTCTATTACGTCCTGGTTTTGAGTTTTATAAAGGTTATAAAGTTCCAACAACAAGGAACATCCAAGGATACGTAGACTACATCAATCAACTTCCTCTAACTGATACTCCTGAAGTGTTTGGATTGCACGGCAATGCAGATATAACATACCAAATCAATAGTGCTAAGGATATTTTGGATACTATCCTGAGTGTGCAACCCAAAGAGGGCGGCAGTCAAGGCGGAGAGACGAGAGAAAGTATAGTATATCGTTTAGCAGAAGACATGTTAGAGAAATTACCCAAACAATACGTCAGCTTCGAGGTCAGGGAAGCACTGGTAAAGATGGGCGCATTTCTTCCTATGAACATTTTTTTGAGGTAAATCTGTTTTTATTATTTTTTAGATAATTCTTTGTATTCGTGCAAACTGGCCTTAGTTAGACTATAGTAGTCATTTATTAAACCTAAATACAGATAATGCCATCCACGAAGACGCGCCCCATTCTTCCTATTCGCTTACAGTACAAGTGTGCAACCTTCCGCCAGTGTTTTAGTTCTGTCGATACCCACTAATTACCTATGAGTTCACACGCACACTACAATGAATTGACTTATCACGGGAGAGCGTTACGGTCAGCTGGAAAGCCTCGGCAAAAAATAGTGAGGCACATCTTCATGGATGGCACTACCTATACGGCCACGGCGGCGGCCATTAACAACTATGGCGGGTTTGAATCAAAATAATATATTATTTAGCTAGGAAATTATTTTCCTGTAAAGTAACGTTATCTTTATATATGTATACATAATATATTTTGTTTCTAAAGTAGTTGATATTATTTTATTTAACGATACACCTACGTGAATTTAAAATTTTAATTATCTTGTCTGGCGGAATTCCTTCAAGCCGATTTGGGCTACGGCAATAAGCCTTCCAATTTTAAGAGCATGGGTGTTTTTTTCTCTTATTATTATGGCTAATGTACGAGTACCTTATGTCTGTTGGAGTTGGTTGTAAGTAACAGTAGGTAAGCTTCTCACCACAGTGGACGCAATTTCAACGTGTCGACTAATCTAATCATCGTATCGAGTAAAATATACTAGAATACAGCTGTTAGTAATTTACACATAAATTACATATTTATTACTATTACTTTTCTAGGCAAGAAATCGATAGAATACAAAAAGTAGTCAAAACTGTCAGCTCAACATTGTGTGATCTAAAATTGGCAATTGACGGCACCATCGTGATGAGCCAGGGTCTCAGGGAGTCCTTGGACGCGATGTACGACGCTCGTATACCGCAAAAGTGGCTTAAAGTGAGTATATGTATAATTACATAGTACAGAAAAAATACTGTCTCATTGCTCCTAGGTTTGATTCCCGTGTCGGGGAGAGTTATTAGAATTTTCCGTTAGAAAATTCTTTGCAGCCCGGTGTGAAAATGTGCCCGATAGATAGATAACAATAGATAAGGGACTTGATAATGGCATTGTCGAAATGTGGGTGTACATTAATATGTACACGTAGAATACAGGCCATGTTATGTTAATAAATAATAATACCATACGAACCAAAGTTGCACTCCTTTCATCTTGAAGAAAGCCGCTTTTTTAATAGACCGGTAAATCGCTCTCGCATACTAAATATGAAAGATTTTTTTACCTAAGCTAGTCGCATAATTATTTAAAATAACTTATACATATACTTACTTAACATATTCATATACTTTTTATGTTCAAGGTGTCCTGGGAATCGGCCACACTCGGTTTCTGGTATACAGAGTTGTTAGAACGTGAACAACAGTACAGAATATGGCTCCGGAATGGAAGACCTACAGCATTTTGGATGACTGGCTTTTTTAACCCGCAAGGATTCTTGACTGCCATGAGACAGGTCAGACTACTACTAGTCACTATTTATATAAATGATACGGAACGTACCAGTCAGAACGTAATTTTAAAAATAACGTTATGGCATCCTAGATACCTACCTATCTTAAATGTACTATTTTAGTACATTTGAAAAATCGTTAAATCTTGCTATTCAAAATAAATAATTGAAATTTGATACGTGTTTACAAGCGAATAAACACGAATGAATAAACTAGTAAATAACTTAATATAACTATTACAGAAGGTAGTACACTAGAACGGGTCAATCAATTTGTCACCAGGATACCTTCATTATTGTCTTCTTCATATGCGCGTGGTATAACATTATGATTGCCATAGATATACACGGCACGTGTGGGTATAGCCAGCGTAATGTCGTAAGGTGGACAAACTACTTATTATTATCAGTAAAAACGAAATAGATAACTATGGTACAAATTCTATCCTAAAATAATAGCCAGTCAGAGTGCGGTACAACACTATGCGAGTCGTCTATTTTGTTGTATGTTTAAGCTCCACTAAGTTTTATCCGCTAAGGTTAGGTAACTGACCTATATGGTTATACAATACTAATAATACCGCTTTGTTTGAGGACTACTAACAATTCGTCGTATAAAGAGAAATAAAACATTGACATAAACAAAAGTTACTTGAATAATTATGTTAAATCGTCTGCAGGAAGTTACGCGCAGTCACAAGGGTTGGGCGCTCGACTCCGTGGTGCTGCAGAACCACATCACGAAGTTGAACAGGGAAGAGGTCCACGAAGGACCTGCAGAAGGGGTCTACGTCTATGGATTGTTCCTGGAAGGTATGTACCTTACTATTTATGAAAACAATGCATTTATTGGATTTGAATTCGAAATACAAAATTTTCAATATTCGTTTTATGAGTAAATTAAATTGTATTATGGCAAAGATTAAAAATATCTTGAACATACTTAGCATTGAACTTTTTCAAAATACTTTCTGAAAAGGATCGTACATACTTCAAGATTTATTTAATATAAAATGTTAATGTTAGTGTTAAGTACTACTTTCTACCAAATTTTATGAATTTCGGATTTAAAAAGTGTATTTATTACCTTACACTCTTTGTTGTTCATGATGAATACATAAACCATCGATACAGCTTGTGGGTTATGATGCTTGCCGGTATCCGGCTTGAATGCAGTGACAAATGCGTTGTCAACCCAACTATTTACGCAAACCGATATATTTTAATGGTGTCAGTGAACACAACATGAGCGTACAAATTTGTTCTCAACTATCGGCTTTTAGGGACGGCTAATAATCGCACATTGGCACTATACTGGGAATCGCACCTGAATTAAAGTATCATTACTCTCATTTGTAGGAGCTTCCCTGGACAGAAAAACGGGCAAACTGATCGAGTCAAAAGCTAAGGTCCTCTACGAGCAGATGCCTGTCATTTATATCTTCGCAATCAACACGACTGCAGGCAAAGATCCCAGATTATATGAATGTCCAATATATAGAAAGCCGCAAAGAACCGACGCTAAGTACGTTGGGTCTATAGATTTCGAAACAGATAGCAATCCAAGACACTGGACGTTGAGAGGCGTTGCCCTTCTTTGTGATATTAAGTAAATTATCATCAATAATAAATAATATATTCTTGTGTTAATAATGACATTGTATTTTATGCGAATAAAAGGATATGAAACGGTACGTTTTAAATTTTCGCTAAACGGTTACGATGGTTTTGTGGATTTATTTCAGAAATTGTAGAAATGCTAAGAAATCCTGATAAACCATTGATACGAACGAGACTCGAACTCACGATCTCTGACAAACCATCCCATCGCTGTTCCCATTGAACTGTCGGTTAATAATCTGCCGAGATGTTTATTAGGTCCGAGTTCCGCTCACGTCCAAAAATTTTCAAGTTTTTTTATCTCTACCTTACGGTGATCATATTAGATTGCCTCAATGTGTCCTCAAGTGGTCACAAGCGCGACCACTAAACGTGAGGTCCTGGGTTCGATTCGCGGGTCAGGAAAAGTGTTATTGGGTTTATCTATATAGAAATTCTCAGTAGCAGCACGGAGTCTGGAACTGTACCCGGTAGATAGCAATAGGCTCGCCCCCTATTACATGGGACTCAATAATAGCGTCGGCGAAATTATGTGCGAAATTATCTGGTTTGAGTGATCTTTTTTTATTTATTGATAAAATCATAACGTACATTTAGTCAAAAATAGTCAAACACAACGGAATTAACTTATTGCCCGAAACTTGAATCACTCAATTCAAACATTAGGCATATGGGCTACGAGCTCGTCATTTATTTTATTGTCAAGGAAATGTACTGTACATCTTTTTTATTTTGAAGAAACTATTCCGCTAAATCACAAATTGCGTAAGAAAAGTGATTTTTTTTTTTCTATTGAACGTTTTATGACTTTTATCATCATTGCGCTTATTTATATAGCAATAGGCTCGATAGTGACCGATACCGCCAGGATGCATTGATGGATATAATATACCTCCTAAAAATGTCAACGTCAAGATGGCCAGTCACCACTCATATTATGCATTGGAATTGTTCTTAAAAATTGCTACCTAATTGCTACTATTTGCTACCTATCGTTAAATTATTGCTACCTACGTATTTTAATATATAAAATAAACCACTTTTTGAAGTGACCGGCCATCCTGTCGTCAGGATGTCTGGTCACGTACATACGTCGATCGATCTCAGGTACTCAAAAATCGAATTTAGATTTTCTGTTGTAGTAAAAAAATAAAACATTTTTTTACTCGTGGAAGGTACCCGTAAGTTGTTTCCGTAGTTTAATATTAAGTCGATGAACCCTTCGAAAGTAAAGAGATGATAATTAACAACATTAATTCGATAGAGGGCGATACTGTGTTACCGATTTTTTTTTCGGATTAGTTCCCAAAAGTTTGGACAAACTTTTGTTTCTCAAAAGCTTGGATATAAACCACTGGGAACTCAATCGATCGAGCACTCTATTATTGAGTAATCGATCTCCAAGCCTTTGATATTTTTGTGAATCGATTTTTAGGACTTCTATTCGAATCGATTAAAACATCGATCTTTGTCGGAAAGAATCGCCATTCCTAAGTTCCAATAAACAGAAATGAAAAAAGACGTTCTTTGTTCACGATTGCGTTTTGTTCACATCAGCAGCGAGAATTACCAAAGGATTTTTTATTTATTTAAATAATAAGATTTCTTCAACTTTATAATTATAAAATAGTCACAAAAAGTAAGATTTTCGCAGTAAATTATCCATATGCATAAAATAACAAAACATGCATTCGTTTTTATTTATATTCGAAATAAAAATATAAACGAAAGCATTGTAATAACGAAATGAAATGATTGTTGTACCTGTAAATAAGGAAGCCTCCATGGTGTCGACGGAGAGCTTATGACGAACAACCGTTAGTCGTACGTGGATGACGCAAAATTGGTGAAGATCACGAAACGGACCAATCGGAGCGCCGAACGCGTTCGATGTAGTAAATCGAATTTGTCATAAGAAACTTACACAAGTGGTACAGAGTGGTTAGTTTCGTGCTCTCCAACACACACCACACTAGGGCCTCTGTCCTTGGGGAGTGCTTCTCGCGGGGCGGAACCGACGATCCAGATTTTCTTTATTATTAAAATAAATATTAACGAAACAAAAAAGTAAACAATACAAACTTGTTATAATATATATATTTGGTTTAAAATTCATGCCTGACTATTGAACCATTTTGGAGAGAATTTACATTTTAGGTTAAAAACGGTATATTTTATTGTTTTTTTTTTTTACCAAAATTTGGGAAAATTATTAACATTATAAACAATACACTTTATTTTTGATGACTTTATGTACAATATTTTTTTTTATTCGGCAAACTGACATAAGGATTCCTCTAAAAAGTTCTTTAAATCTATCCCCCTCATATTGTGCCGCCAAAGAGTACAGTAAAATACCGGGTAAAGAGAGCTCTCTTACAGTATTTTTATCCAAACAAGCGCAGTGGCGCCGTCTACAATTTGTATCCGAACTAACCAGTTTATAGCTAGTTATAGATAGTGGTATTGGTGATATATTCTATGTACTGGAATGAACATTCGTTGGTACAACTGCATATCAAAGGTAACAAAACCATTTTTAGCGGACCTGGCTTAATATATGGGTTTTACAGAGGAAAGGATCTGCTTGTACTAGTTTTGTTACCATTGATATGACGTTGACTCATACATGTAGGCTAGTATTTTATAGAAATGACGTGAAATGAAACAAGTCAAATATGATAATCACTTTTTATTTTAACTTAAAGCAACCAAAATACAAATGAAAAAATGGAAACGACCTAGAAACATGCGCATTGGCATTTGATTGATTGAAATTTCAATTAACAATTCTTATTATGACAGTTACCAGTAAACATAAGTAATATCTTATTTATTTTAATGTGAAAAAATATTAAAATATGCTCAATCTCAAATCTTTATTATTAAAACGTAAAATAAATATTTTTACGGTATTTGTCATAAAATGTACAATGCAATTTTTTTTTTGTAGCGACATCTCTTTTTATTCTATACTTACTAACTAAACCTATAGTTTTAAATAAAACGTAGATGGAGCCACCATCCTTTGATCCAAGCCAAATATATGGAACTGTCCCCCCCGTAGCCGCACTTGTCGCAGAAAATGGCACAAAGCCGAAATTGCTTTCCGCGCAACCTGCCGGCATACTCCGGCGGCCATACCGGTGGCTCGTTTATGCGGCAAACCCGCAGGCTCAAACACACGCCGGGAATGCCGCTGAGGATGTTGGCGGCATGCCCGCCGGCTTGTGCCGCTGGGATAATGTGTAGGAGCCTTTAGGATTGAGAGCGATCTATAAAACTGCCATGGATTGCAGAGTTTTTTTGGTTTGTATAAATTCCTGACAAATTGTGAACCAAATTTTTTATATGAAAATTCCGTCGACAAAGTATTTGGTGAGGTTCAGATCGTAGCTGTTCTGCCTAATGTTTGAATTGACTGATCCACATAACGGACGATAAAATAATTCGGTTCGACAACGTATTGAATTTCGGCTATAAAATCTGACAATTTTTGACTAAATAAGTACACCTGTGCCTAACCTTTCGGGAAATACAGGCGTGATGTTGTTGTTATATTACATTACGTTGATTTGTACACGTCGACTGACGACGTACCTACATAGTTTGACTAATATCTCAAAATTAGTTGGAAACAGAAATTTTATACAAGTATACACGTTATAGGTATACGCAACAATTCGACATTAGGTGCAATAAAGAGCCTCGATAAATTACGAAGCCTGAGGTCTTTGACCCATGCATCTGTACTGAGGGCCCATTTTTTAAATCCTTGCGAAACAAATCGAGACTTATATGGCAATTAGTTAAAAATAGTTAGTGCCCTACGGGCAGTCAACTACGATACCACCATTGCTGACTGGTTAATCTTTCCATTATATAGTGATGGGTCGTGCCGACACCGTAAATAAGATTATCTATGGCTATATATGGCTTCTAGAATCATTAGAACAGTTCACTCAGCGACAACTTCTCGGCGTGGTTAGCTCTCGAGACTTAAGAGTTATTTATTACGTAGAGAACAATATAAAACGACGTTCTATCATACCAAATTAAACAACTTCCTAAAAAAAAACTGTATTATAGAATTGTATTATAGAATAAATATATGTATTGTATTAATAATAAAGCAATGCAAAAATAAAGAGCTAAACGTAACGTATAGTAAAGTGCATACAAATTGGATAATTATAGAAAACACCGACACAACTAAGTACTTGACAGACCACCTACAATCTAAACGAGTGAACAACGCGGACTAAACTTTGAAGGTATTACACTATAATTCAAAACTTATTCGTTCACATTAGGAACATTTCTTATGAAGTGCTCACAAAAATTTCTTGACTTCATCGTAAAGCACTAATACAAATGCTCCTCCAGTGCCTCTTATCACGTTAGAGAAGGCGCCCTTGAAGAAAGCACCAGGTCCTTCAGTCTTCAGTATGACTGCCCAGCAGTGAGCTGTGCTCTTGTACTGGCGCTCATGTATAGGTCGACCTGACTGCATCATCATACGCCGTCGCACCGTGTCCAATGGGTACGAACAGATCCCCGCGAATGTTGTCACTGACTGTAATATACAAAATGCAGTCTTAATCAATTATTTTACATTTCAAAATGAAGTTCCAATGAATTACGTGTCTGTACCCATGTAAACAAATGGTCTCATTATCATTTTGTACGAAGATAATGTTTCCCTACACTAGGATTTCTCCTGTATCGTGGGACCTGTATAGTTTATAAGCATACATGTCACATGAACACATACACCCAAACCCGAAAATCACACAAATATTTTTTCCGTATCGGAATCAAATGAATAATATAATTATACTTAGAATGTTGAAATAAAACGCTGATCAGTGGACGAATAGCGTTGTGACAACCAAAAATTATTACCTGTGCTATCACCCAAGTAAAGAACAGGGGTGTGTGGTTAGGATCAGGCAAGAAGGCGCGCGCCGTGTCAAAAAACCCGAAGTACGTAGCGCGATAGATGATGATACCCTGTACCGACACCACGAAGCCTCGGTACCAGCCTACCAGACCATCATGCTTCAGCGTTTTGACAAGACAGTCAACCACGCCGTGGAACTCCCTGCTCTTGCCTTTGCCGACATCCGCTGCTAATCTGTCGTACATATGAATAACAAATGAGACTTTTGTATCAAATCATTTTTAGGATTCGGGTATATTTGTTTCCAACTATTTGGTGAAACTCCACAAAATTCAGACTTGACGGATCTAATCTGAATGAAAAATGTGCTCTTCTACGTATAGATAGTAAGCCAATTTTATTGCCATGTAAGCATGAAGTGTAAAAGACATCAACCAATTCGGAATTATTCATACATTACAGGAAGAAATGAAAATGACTACTTTCATATTTCATTCAAATTCAAATTCATTTATTCAAAATAGACTACTACTAGTGCTTTTTGAACGTCAAACATTCGTCACCGCTTCCTATGTGATAAACGACCCAACAAACTCCCCAGCAACACTCCCATATGTGTCATTATACATTACAATAATGAAAAAGAATATAATTAAAGAATGCTATTACAATAATTAAAACTTAGCAGAAACGTTTCCACATGTGAGCTAGTACACACCATTTCACCAAAAGGTATAAGATAATATAGCCTCCATTGTCCTAAAGATTCCATAACATTAATTACAGACAGATTAGTTATTACTAATCTGTCTGTAATTAATGTTATGGAATGTTGCGCGATTGAACTTGTCGAACACCGTGTTGTTATAATTTGTATATACAGAGTGCCACAGTCAAACCTAGACACATTTTATGATAAACTAAATGTAATTTTACGCAAAACATATGATAACCCAAGTAAAAAGGTTGTCATCTGTGGAGATTTTAGTATAGACGTTATAAACAGAAACCGACAAACATAATTATATAAACAGAATTTGAAAACTTTTTATTAGGTCATAATTTAACACTACAGTTTGATAAACTAACTAGATTTATAAGTGGAACTTGTATAGACAACTTTGCACATAAGATTAAAAGATGTAAGGGTGACATAATTAATTTTGGTCTGTCCGACCACATTGCACAGTTATTTAAATGCCCCGTAAAGAAAACTTGTTTTATTTAATCGGCGTATTATATAAGACGCAATTATAGCAGAGAAAATTAGAAAATCATATAAAATTCAAAGAATGTGTCGTTAACCTGGCGTTTCTTGAAGTTTATTCTTCCAGTGAACCTAATGAAGCATATGTACACTTCATAGATTTGTTCTTATGTTTTAATGACTTATGATTTCTGTATAGAACAATAACTAAAACCTTATACAAAAAAGAAAAATGGATTTCGCGAGGTATTAAAACCTGCAGTAAGCGAAAAAGGGAACTTTAACAGCAATATTACAGTAACCCTAATCCGAAAAGTAAACTCGCTTATAAGACATAACATACTCGGCAAGATTTAAAAAAATTGTAATTTTAACACAAAAATCGCAAAACGATTTTTACGTAAAATCAGCAGATAACAAAATGAAAGCGACCTGGTTTATCATCAACAAGTCAAAACTGAATTTACCAAAAGAACCTATAACTGAAATTCACATAAATGACAGCAAAGTTACAAATCCCACCAAAATAGCCAATTACTTCAATGACTTCTTTACTGACCCTTTATCGTCGACAGTTAAATATAATGACATAAATAATCCTAATATTAATGATATAAATAATTTAATTTAATTCAATATCTCTGACTATTACCAGTGCACCAACTCAATGTTTATGAATCACACAATTCCACAGGACGTACTAAAAGAAATAAAAACACTAAACAATACTAACAGCGTGGGCTATGATGGTATATGTACGAAAGTTTTAAAATACGTCGCAGGAACAATAGCGCCACACCTTAGTTATATTATTAACTTAAGCATCATACACGGAATTTAGAGCTTAAAACTTCAATAGTAATACCACTACACAAAAAGAACGCTAAAACAGACTTAGGAAACTATAAACCTATCGCATTAATACAATATACAATTCCCTATACTCATATTTAGAGAACTACAAAATATTGACAAAAGAACAAAATGGATTTCGTAAAGGTAAGAGCATTAATCTGGGAATTTATAATTTAATAGAATCAACTATACACAACATGGATAAAAGAATACTTATTTGCGCCATATTTATGGACATGACAAAGTCCTTCGCCTGCGTAGATCATAATATTCTCTTTAATCTTTAATAAATTACCAGATAACATTAAAAAATTAAATATAACGCAATTTAAAAAATGTATGTATAAGTTTTTGGTTGACAAATGTTATTATACAATTAATGATTTCCTAATAGATAATATTGACATGAATAATTTTATAGACTTTTTACACTGAATTAAACCATGTTATATTTTGACATTGTATTAAACACTTGCACGCCTTGTTGTGGCAAAATATAGAGATACCTACTAACCTAATTCTGTAACATTTTGTACTTACCTATACTGCAAATAAAAATTATTTGATTTGATTTGATTTGAATGTTTCATGCCGATCATAATGATCGAATGGTCGGTACCAAATATACAGCCCAAGCTACGCTTGGCATAAAATCATTCAGTCGCGTGCGTCTCGTAAATTACCAGAGGGTCAAAGGCAAAAAAAAATGATTTTGTTATTTTTTTAAACTTTGCCCCGCTCTATGATTTTTCCTGTATCGTGGGTACAGTTTACAAACATATATGTCACATGCACACAGAACCAGACCCGAAACAATTATCTGTAGATCATACAAATATTTGTTCCGTGCGAGAATCAAACCCGCGATACCTAGCGTAGAAGGCCCTTAGCCACTTAGCCACTGCGCCAACCGTGCCGTCATTTGTATAAGCAGTATATATAATGTACCATACAATGTTTATTTGTTCGATACCTCAAAGAAATAATAAAATATATACTATGTATATATAAATATAACTTAAATGTTGGAAAAGGTTTGCACGCTGTGGTCTATAGCAGTGTTCCGCAGTGTGTGCCGCGGCACACTGGTGTACCGTGGTCATTAGTTGGTGTGCCTCGGAAAAATAAGGATAATTACTAATAAATATTGGTTTGTTGATTATTAATAAATATTGTTTTGTTGATTAATAATATATGTTGATTAATATTATGTAAAAATCGATCTTTCGTTTACGGTGTACCTCCAAAATTTTCCGATTTCCTAGATGTACCTTGAACACAAAAATTTTGCGGGACACTGGTCTATAAGTAAAAATATTAAATTTTTTAAAACAAATATGTTTTGTAATTATTCGCTTGTCCACAATACTTTTACCCACCTCTTTCGTCAGTCGGATAAAAATGAATGACAACTGAACAATCTGTTTGTATTATAAAGATTATGTGAGAGTCACTGATACCTCACTCAATAATTTTGTAGTATTTCAATGATCTATGGACCCTGTATACTGTGGTGTGTAGGTACAATGTTAAAGAATATTGACAGATTGGTGGTCCTTACACGTAAGAGGTGTATTACTTTATTTTACCAATCCCAAAATAAATTCCTTGGAACCGAGATTTTATTGATTCGAGCTAAATCAAAGAATATGGATGATTGATGCGTATTATGAAATTTACTGACCTTGTTCGTCCATAATCGAGAGGATACACGACACACATAGAGGCTGCACCAGCAGCGCCACCCGACGCCAAATTTCCCGCAAAATATCTCCAGAATTGTGTGTTCTTATTCACGCCTTCTAGGAAAATGGTCTTGAACTTGTCCTTGAAAGCAAAGTTCAGGGCCTGCGTTGGGAAGTATCGGATCACATTTGCAAAATTACCGCGCCACAACGAGAAGAAACCTTGCTCTTTAGGGACGCGAATAAGGATGTCGATGATACCTAGTAAACAAAGGGAAAATTACCTTGTCATCCAGACAAACATTTTGTAATTATATTTTAATTGCGAACAAAACCCAATGATTTTATATTCAGCGAGACCACCAAGGGTTATTCAATCGGTTAAAATCAAAATCTACTTCCGAGTCAAGACTGAATTTCAAATAGTTGCCAAACATTCGTTTTATAAGGGTTGTACTCATTTTAGTAACAGTTATTTTAGTAACATTTAGGTATCTTATGAAGTAAAATATGATTCTATTCCCAAAACGCTTCCTATCTAGTCGTAAATTAATTTATAAAATATTCACAATAAGTGAAATTCTTTTGCCAATTGTAACGTGACAACTAGAAATAATCCAAACAATTGCTCATTTTTACAATACATTTTGATATCTATAATTTAAAAAATATGTACTTAGATTTTTTTGCCTATCACCTATATCCGGCATGACGTTGACTTTTGGGACACCCTATATATTGATTTTATTTATAACATGAGCTAAATTTTGAGATAGATTTGTAGTTATTCAAAAGTCCATTTAAAAAGTGTCCATACGAGTATGTACGTATTTGCAATATTTATAAGACCTGTCCACCTCCTCATACAACGGGTGGGTCCTCTAAGAATAACCACTCTGAATGATTGTAAATTATAATCCCGAAGCAATGTCAATAAATAATTAATAATATTCAAAAGTTAATATTCGAAAGTGCTATTAATAATTTTATTCTACAAAAATTACATACAAAAGAGCAAAAATAGTGAGTGAATAATCATTTGACGTACCTGCATACGGCTTAGATCCCTTTATTTGTTTACTCACATGCTGCACCTGTAGGAGAATCTTCACTCTCTCAATAGGAGCCACTGCAGTCTTTGATACGGCAGCCGATATACCGCCTGCGAAGAAATCCTTCAAGAAAGTTGCCGGTGGCAGCTCTATGGGTAAACCCGGCGGCGGCGGTGGCGCTTTACCTTTCTTGTCCGCCATGTAGACCAAAAACTTCTAGTTCTCTTTAGAAAATACTTATAAGATTTTGTACCCCCTTGCCGGCTTCAATGATACGACAGATCTTCATCAACATACATCAACTATGAAATACTAATTTTGCACTGCACCACAATCTTTAACGGCGCCTCTTGAAAACATTGTTCGTAGAGCTACATGGCCATTATTATGCAGGGAAAATCAGAAATTTCATAAGATGAATGTGAATATACAATCCTAGATGTTTATTCGTATCACTTTGACTTCTGACAGATTGGCATTCAGAATTCAGAATAATTCATATACAAAAGACAGGCGTTTTCTGTTTGAATTTAGAATTATAAAAACTAGTCAGAGACAAAAGGAGTACGGTTCTGGTTATTCCATCAAATAATTTTGTATACCTGATTGAATTTACGTTAATAAGATTATATGATATCTTACCATACTACCGTCAATGCCTCATTGACTGATTGTCAAAAGTACGACTGCAGAGCATGAAGTCCTGGAAATGATTTCCGGATCGGGGAAAGGGTTATTGGTTTGGGTGCTTTGGTAATTCTCCGTAGCATCACGGAGTTTGAAACTGTCCCGGATAGATGGTAATAAGCTCCCCCTTTATTACATGAAACGCAATAATGGCATTGAAGAAATATGGGAGTAGGTACAATGTACACCTCATCCTTCAGGGAATACAGAGGCGATAGTATTTTAGGCATAGGCTTAGAATTTCGCTTACGATTTTAGGTATGAAGATTAGCAATATTACCATTTTGCACAGACAAGGCGCGTTTTGCAAACTAAACAACGGATTGAATTTTATTTACAGTACAACCTGCTTAAAACCCTTTAGAGAGGACGCAAAAAAAAACGCCTTTCTGGTTGAAAATTTGTTAAAACCTAGGAACTTACATATCAATCGCGATTTCGAACAGTAGAGGAAGGGAGCCACTACCGCTACCCCTAAAATGGGGTGGTCGATTTTGACATGAATCGTGAGGCATTTTCAATTTTAGCTAGACCACATGGTCTAAAAATTTGGTCAGTTCGGAAACTTATGTAATTTTGGGACACAAATCTTGTTATATAATAAAATACTAATCGACTTTATTACCTATAAGATTTTTTTAGTACACTTTATTGATATTATATTACTAATAATCATCTTACATAAGTTTTCAAAATACTATGACTACTACTAGTTTCGAGTCTTATCGGAGGACTGAGGCTAAACTGACAACCTTCACTCGCTAGAAATGCCATACCAGTAAAATGTAATCCGTCATCCCGGGCAGCGATTAACGACAGTCGTCTTTGAGCTCCATACTCCATACTGCCAGTCTAAGCCTATGATGTCTTATACCTAGCCAAAGACCTACTGTCCTTTCTACATAAATATAAACATGGTCACCTGCCCATGAGACCATTCGCTGAGACAGAAATAAGAAGCCACGCGAATTGCTGTTAAAATGAATGTTGGATAAAATACGAAGAAAGCAACACTGGGGTCGCCACAGCACTATAAAGTTCGGATATTTGGACAAAAGCACATTATTTTTGGAAAGCCATAATCTATCTACCTATCCAATGTGTATTATTAAACCTAATAAAAGGAGGAAAACTTAAGCCAAAGGATCCATCAAAGACCAATTTTCTATGTATGTTTTACTTTTTCTATCAACAAGTGTTATTTCGGTTTTATTGTTACACATTATACATCTGTAATTATAGTGCGGTCGTAATATATTTGGTAGGATTGGTTTTCTACTGCAATTCTAGCTGTGTATAATATTGTTTCGCATAATTGCCAATCTTTGGTGTATAATATATACGAGTTTTTGATGCCTGTGTGTGTGTAGTCATCATGAGTAAGTGTAATGCAAGCTCCGCAGGCTCCTGTTACGTTTTTTGTTTTTTCAGGCATAGATTTAGAATGTAAAAAATGAACAATGACAGCTTGTAGGAGATACCGAAAAATAATATGCATACGAATTACAATACGTACACAAAATATGGTTTCAAAACGTACGATGAAAAAACACATTTACGTGTGAAACGTGTAATTATTTGGATTATTTCTCTCTGTCACGTTACAATTGGCAAAAGAACATGACACAACTGGAATGACTGGAAACAAAATGTAAGTGATGTTACCCTCAAACTAAGCAGATTTGTCTACGCCCTTAGAAAACTTCGTACCGTATCAGACGAAAAGACTGCAGGAATAGCATATAAAGGCTATGTAGAGTCAATCCTTAGATATGGGTTAATAATATGGGAAATTCGACTGAAATGAAACGAAATGAAATGAAATTATTTATTTTGTAATTAGGATTTTTCAATCACTTTTACACGTCTTCTTTAAACTAGATGGCGTCGGAATTTCCTATGACAATCCCTCAGAAGAAACGCCGAAACAAACTCAGGGGTCAAAGTCTGATGTTGGTCAAGCATTCATTGCACAAAAGAAATGTCTAAGAGCTATTTATGGAGTAATTCCACTTGACTCTTGTAAACCTTTATTTAAAAAAGTAAATTCGCCAACTATGGCATTGTATATTCTTGAAATATCAATCTTTGTAAGGAAGTATATCGATCTTTTCAAATTCAAGAGGGATCATGTTACTAAATACAGACCAAGAGATCCTTCTAAAATAATTATACCATTTTGTAGAACAACTTTAAATAAAAACAATGTTTATCACATGTGCATATCAGTTTTTAATAAACTGCCTAAGAGTCTAAGGGAAGTTCCATTTAAATATTTTAAAATTAAGCTGAGAAAATGGCTAGTAGATAAGTGTTTTTATACGATAGAAGAGTTTATGCGACATAAAACTAATGTAAAATTTAATATAATAATAAAAATGCAAAATAATAATATAATTTGACATTTTGTAAGTAATATAATAGTATTTTAATTGTTTTATATAATTATAAATATTCGCATGCCTAATACGAGAGAATATAGTTTAAACTATGCACATGCACATGTCAATAACTAATAAGCAGAACACTGTAGGTGTAAGATACTAGAACCATTGGTATTATTGCGGTAATGTTTGTTCCAGATTAGTTTTCAGACTTAATATAATGCCTATCAGATGTCCAAGTACAGTTAGACTTGTAACCTTATTGGTATGTGTTATTTAATATGAAAACTTTTATTTATGAATATAATATGTAGCTATCGCCATGTTGTTCTGTAATATTAACGTTAGCGTCATCGATTCCATCTATACAGCAGCTCTACGGTTGAGCTTTGAGCTGGGATGAATGAGACCCGAAGAATCGAGCTAGATTTTATAAATGGCAAACTGAAAATTACGTGCAACATGTTCTCCCTATGTGCACCATTTCATATAAATATTCATTAATATTCATGAAAATTTTTAGGTGTTCCATTCCATAAACGCCATTACACAAGAAGTACTTATTTGATAAAGTAATAATATAAATATTTGTATATTTGCTTGTACTTTTTTGATAGATGCCAGAAATATATTGAACATATCCCGTTTCTTTTATTAAACAATTTTGTTAGTTATGTGATCTAGTAATGATGACAGCTTAATAATTTCTAATGTCACTTGAACATGATATAATAATCTATTTTGGATGAAGCCTTTACAAAGACTGTTCAGATTACACTATCTGTCCCATGTGTGACAAGCCGTGGAGATAATTAGTAAAAAATATGATGATAATGCAGACTTTTATTGCTCAAAAATAAAGTCGGCCATACTCGAGATCATATTCAAGATAGGTCGGCTCCTCCTGTATTTCTTCCGGTACTTGTACTTCAGTTCGCCTCTTGATAAATAGTTTTGCCAACTCTGGATGCGTACGTAACAATTTCATCAACTTTTCTTTATCAATCGTACCGTTCACAATTATTTCTCTAAAGGTGTTGTTACTCATAAACTCTTGATTCACGTCCGTGACTTGGTCCAACTTCTGTTGCAATTCCTCGTCTACCTTTAACAATTCATATTCGTGGACATTTACCACTGCCTTACGATCTTTCCTGTATTGTCTCTTCATCATCGATATAAACTTCTTCAACTCTTTCGTCTTCCTCTTTCGTTGCGCAGTTCCATTTCTCCAAGCTCTGTTTAATATTTTTCTAATCTCTTGTATTATTTTTTGAATACTTTTCCTGATTTCTCGTTTTCGTTTAGCCCGGTCTTGTTTCCGTTTGCTTCTTTCCAACTTGCGTTGCTTGTGTGCAGCTTCTTGTGAGTCACCTTTGAAATTTTTTTCATTTGAGTCGGTAGAAAAACTGCTATCTTCAAATGATATATCCAGGCCCTGGTACATATCGTAGTTGGTTAGCAGAAGAGCGCAGCAAACATATTGTGTTCTACCGCAGAAGTAGTCACCTCGGTATATGCGATATTCTGCCTCGCATTCCATAGGAAGCATGCAACTGCCCCATGGCATATCATGTTGATTAGGATCTCCACAAGGGACTCCCCATGGCCCTTAAAATAAAATTAAAATATTAAAGTCTGAGAAAATCAATTACCTACTTAAACAAACATTTCAATAGAAAACAAGTTTGGTATATTACAAGTTTAGTAAATGATTTATGAATCATTTTTAAATAACAGGAATACTTACTAGCTGCGACCATGTTAACTACGTCACCGCGGGGTTCGGTCGAGTTAAGCGCTTCAAATTTTTTCTGCATCCAATGCTCATCCCAATCGTCCAACCAGAACTTCATTTCTAAGCTTGAATCAGAGCTCGATGCTGCTTCTCCTGATGATTTCTGTCTTCTAAACGACCTACGCTTTAATTCATTTAACACGGGGTCCATATGATAATGTTCTTTGTCGATCTTTTTATTAAAGCTTTCAGTTAATTTCGAGGAAGGCATATCTTCTCCGATATTCAAGTTATCTTCGTGTGTCCTAGCCTTTTTCAAAATTGAAGCTTTATTATGAGCTGATTTGGCATCCCTCGAATCTTCCTGATTCTTATGTTGAAAGTATCTCACTGGACTTCGTTTTATTTCTGCTTTGTTGGATCCGATTTCATTATCTTCGTTAGTTCTTTGTAATAACGATAAAACATTTTTCTTTAGATTCGAATAAATAGATGCTTGAATAACGTTGAAGGACAGAATCAATAACGTGATGTAAAAATACTTCATTTTATTTTGACATGTCTAGTAGCATTTCTCTATAAACCCTTAAAAGTAAGGAACCGTAAAACGGTTATCGTGAAATATTCAAATAAATATTGAAACGATAAAAGATTTACGAGTTCAGCCAATATGTGTTTAATGTCATTAATTCAATTTCAGCAAAAAGTGTATCATGTAACACAATATGTCGGCTTAAAATAATGTTTTAAAGTTAAGTCGGTTGATTAAACAGGAAAAATAAAAAACTAGTGCACGTTTTTTTTTATTATTCTGTATCGTTAATAGACAAACACATCTATACCAAAATATTTTTTCATTTTTATTATTATTAAACAAAGAATATATAATAAACGAACATCTAAGCCATCTTTATTAGGGTGACCATTAAATACAAACAATATTGAAATCGGTGCCAAGCAAAACAAATAAACCGACGCGATTGAGCACTCGAAAATTTTATGTGAACTTGTTGTTTCAATGTCGCTATTATAGCAGCAAGGTAAATTACTTTTAAGTTTTACTTGAAACCGACCTTAATATTCTTCAACTACTATATTGTAACATTTATTTTTTGCGTCACTCGGTTCCGACTCTCTGGAACCATCACTGGCCTTGGCAAGCTACCTCAAGACTTCAACAACATCGACCTCCAGTCTGGGGGGAGAGGGATGTAGCGACTTCTACTCGCAACATGACAAAAAGTAAAGCGCCATCTATCGGAATGAAGCGACAACAGAATTTCCTAAATCGCACTATGAGAGTTTACATCGATTCTAATCCATATATAAATGTCCAAACCGTTGGGCCTCCCCCGTAGGACCTCCTGTGGGTCTCACCTGGTGGAGTACAGACCACCTAGGTGGCGTAAAACACTTCGGGCGCTCCTAAAGAAACATTCACAGCCAAACAGGATAGTTTATTATCCCCCTCCGCCGCGGTCCATAGCCATACAACAATGGGCCACCGACTGGTCCATACTTTTATGGGTCACGTTAGCCCCCTCGGGCAGTGGGTATTTGCCGAGAACCTGATCCCTCGCCCTCCCCTCAGCTAGCGCAGAGACGACAAATCGGCCGGCAACCGTTGGGCTTCAACCCTCCAGGCTGACCACCTTTTCAATGGATCCTCTCATTTCAACAGAGGAACACCATACCTCGTTCCTCTACACAGAAAAAGCCAATTACACTTTTCCCGACCCGGAAATCGAACCCAGAACCCCATGCGCAGCAGTCGTGCTTAAAACCACTACACCAATGAGGCAGTCAAGACCGCGGGCGGAAAGCTCATCAATCTACACATTCGTGCTGTTTATTGTTAAACAGTTCCATTGTGTGCCTTTGTAGTCGTTGACCATAGTTAAATAAGTACCTTACTTGTTTTGAGATTGTCATAAACTTAACAATAACTCAATTACAATACATTTCCTATTTGATATTGAAGAGTTTCCTCATGTATCTTGGAATCCATGGTCGAATACCAATGAAATTTAAATGGGACCACTTCTAAGCTATACCGAATCCAACGAAAAAGAATCATTAAAATCCAAACGTGTAAACCTAGTTTAAAATTTGACAAAACAATAGAGAGCAAAATCAAATAATTTTTTTATGATTTCGATGTAAGAAGCTTTAACGCCCCAACACCTATTTTGCGCAATATTATAAATGCGAAAGTGAGTTTGTTTGTTTATTTGTTACGCTTTCACGCCTAATCCACTAAACCGATTTTAATAATTCTTTCACCGATGGAATGCTACGTTATCAGTGAGTAAAATAGGCTATATTTTATTTCCACGGGAACAGGAATCATAACTAATATTATAAATACGAATGTGAGTTTGTTTACGTTCATACTGCCAATGTCAAATGTCGAATCAATGTCGCTCGCAACCATAGATTTAGAGTAAGCGGAATCCTAGAATAATAGAACAAAATTAAAAATAAAATATTTGTAATGACTACAGAGGTATATACTCTTTGACGAACTCTTTGAAAAGAACCTCAATAATGTTCAAACTTAAAAATTGATACGGTCGAATTTCGGCCACAAGGCGATTGGCTGGATTCGGTTATGCTTATAGACGGCAATATAAAATAGGTTTTACCAATCGATTTTATATCTAAGAAGATTGTTTGTTCTCAGAACTATATCAATATCCTACCATTCTATCCTATCCTATCCTACTATAAATATAAATGCGAAAGTTTGTGAGGATGGACGGATGTATGTTTGTTACTCTTTCACGCAACGGTGAAAGGATGTGGTTGAAATTTGGCACAGAGATAGATTATAGTCAGGAATAGCAGGTAGGCCACATTTTATCCCGGGAAAACGCGGGTGGAGCCGCGGGTAGAAGCTAGTAATTTCATAAACAAAGAAGTTTATTTCGCCTACTTTTATCAATAACTGGATATTCTTGAATTCACAATTCTGCCACAATTAGTAAAGAGAACGTATTCTGGAGCTCATCGTCACCAAGTGTCTCTCCACAGTCTGCTCGGAGCGGGTCTTCAGTATTTTTTCTATACAATGTAATAAAAATAGACCAAGTCCGTAAGATAAAATGATATAAAAGTTAAGTAAGAATTTTTTTGTTTTGTTGGCGTCGCATGGATAAATGTATCATGTACAGAAAAGGTTACTAACATAGAAATATGGGAAGAGTAAAAGAGACGCGGCAAATATTGAATCAAATAAAAATCAAATGGAAATTTAATAAGACATGATAAATAACAAACATAATAGAAGAACAACTGGAGGCAAAACGAAAGAGAAGACGGCGAAGAATGAAGTATGTACACCAACTTAAGGAGAAGGTAGACGCAGTGACATATAGAGAAATGAAGGAGCTAGCTAGAGCTAGCTTGGACAGAACAAAATGAGAAATGCTACATCGACAAGTGCCTAGTACTTAAACTAAAGAGAGAGAGAACATTCTTAATGTTTTTAAATTTACATTTTTTCCAATGGTTTATAGGCAATTAAAATATTTTTTGTCATGTGACGTTACTATAGCTACGAGTACGTATCGATTGTGCTGCTGGCTTTTACTTTTAGTTTAAACTTTATTCTCACGTCAAGTCTTTCAACTCAGCAAAAGTATTCAAATATAGTGGAACTACATTGTAATTATTAGCCGCTACAATCAAACTGATCTAAATATATTAACAGTTTGAAAAAGAAACCCGATAATTCGGTATCTCGTCATATTATTTGGACACATAGGTACTTTAAAACTTATTTAAACAACTTAAGTGTAATCGAAAAAGTTCTGTTATGTTTTTGGTCGAGGGTTGTTCTTGTTAGCGACTATGATCAGTGATCGACTACCCATCAACGATCGCAAGCCGATCAAAAAAGCACGATGTCAACGCAGGATCTTTTACAAAAAATAATAATAATTTTAAGCAACAAGACATCCTATTACCGACCTTTATCTTGTCCCCGACAACGTATATTGAGAAAGCTACTTCAATAAGCCTCCACAGACTGAGACTAAATAAGTTAACATTGCTCAACAGTAAACAATCGTTAATTCTCCTTTATTATGAGTCTATTGTACAACGGCAAGGTTAGCTGCGTTCGTGACAAAATATTTTTTGTCATTGTTGAAAATATTTCGCTTTCTTAATTATATAGATAATAAAACAATTTGTTTTTTGTTATTATAATATTACCCTAGCCCCTGTGTACGTAACTTACAAACACAGCCACAGTGTACGTATCTTAAAAACTATACTAAAACTATTACTTATGTGCTTAAAGTTGAAGGCGAGACGCTCCTCACTCAAATTCTCATTTATGCTTATACGTTTGTATAAATACGCGAAGCCGTCGTTATAGGGATAAAGATAATTTACATGTTTCCAATAACCACTAAAAGTTTACATCGGCCCTACCATGTGGTTTACAAAACAGTTAATTGAAAATTTGGTTCCAAAAATCAGTTCCAAATAAAGTTGCTTGAAGGTTTTATTTTTTATATATTACACAGTTATAATTACAGTTACATTACAGTATACAATTAGTTTTTATTTCACTCTTATCAAGTAACGCTATTTAAAGTTAAATGATGAACCTTAACTGTTAAAAGCATTAACTACAAATAAGAATGAATTAATCAAGATTATAGTACGTAGTGGTCTGCTACGACGTAGCTGGCGTAGCAGACGTAGCACGGCGAGTAGTAGACAGTTGTAGATACCGATACTGACTTCGCTACGTTTCGTAGCAACCATACCGTCCGATTATATAAAATCCGTGGTTACGCAGCTTCTTTATATTGGGAATACGAGGAAAGTAAAATTCGTCATATTTTAATATGACCAATTTGACAAAAATTATGTGATTAAATATATACAAACTGATTTTCAAACTAAAATATTCCGAAAATAGGCACTCTCACTTTTCATGCTAACTATGATACGCTTTCTAAGCACGAGTGATAAAAAGATAATATTCGAAGAGGTTGTAGTTTAAACAAAAATGCTTTTAGTTTCTGAAATAACTATCTTTAACAGTAAATGTGTCATATTTTATAGCGAGTATTTTTCTGATATTTCATGATGGAAATTAAAAATCATTAATAAGTATTGCTAGATTTTGAAACTCGTGTGGATACATGGCAAAAAGTCCTACAGTGCCATCTATCGGAATGAAACGGCACTACCAATCCTGAATCGTGCAATGTGAGCTCACGTTTTGTAACACTACGATGCGTCCTATATCTACCTTTCCACGATGTCTGCCTAACAGTAGCCCCTCGTGGTTCTCTTTACAGTGGAGGTACATATTATATGTTAGTCCTCTAGACAAAAGCTAAGAATTTTGTAATAAAAAATATAAAATCCAAAAATTTTACGAAATGTTTCTTTAAAAACGCGTAAAAAAATTACACAATTTATATTTAATTATTGTTAACCGTACAATAAAGATCTTAAGAATAAACTATCAAAAAGGGGTCAAATGAGCTACTGTCGTGTGGGTGAGGTACTGGGCTCTTTTTTTTTGTTTTTTTTTTTATCCATTCCACTATTGCTTATTTACTTTGCCCTTCAGGTGACGAGGATTTAGACCGGCTCCCAGTCAATACCGGCTTACGAAGTAGCTACGGACCCCCGGTCAGCAAACATTGAATATCGTTCACATTCTAAAGTGACGTGAAAACTTTGATAGCGCGATTCAGGACTAAAATTTCAATATTTTTTTACAGGATACACGCTCTATGTATTACTGATATTATTGCTTTGCCTGAAAGAAAATAACGACCAAAATTATATTTTAAATTTTATATTAGTCTTCAGCTTACCCTTTTTTATTTTATTTAAGGTTTTAATTTCGTTTAGCTGTTGAGGTAAATTCTGTAAGAGCGAAAAGGATGAACATCTATTTCAGTCCACGTGGCGAATGGCGTCAGGCTATTGATTTTTGAACAAAGACAGCAATATATTATTGGAACAACCAAAAGAGATGAACATATCTGAGGAATGTCCGTACAAACGTGTCTATTTACGTTTTCCAAATAAACTTCAGCTATCGCCATATTTCATTCATAGAAAGAGAATGGTACGGACCAAGATCAGATTTAAGAGAACTTTATTTCTTTTCGTTTTCAGCCAACTTGTTATTGGAGTGTCAGAAACCAAGTAGATTATGAATGGCAGTGCGAATTTGACAATTTTATGAAGCTTTGGAGGTTCAAAGTGGCCATGTAACACTTAACAACAGTTAGCTAACTGAGCTCGCAACTCCATTCGAGTAAAACTTTTTTCATTCATATATTGAAGTCACATTTAAACCGTTAGGCTACACCATTTATGAATACAACTATGAAGTTTTTAGGTAGTTTGCTTTTATAGTTAGATGCACAACATCGCTTTACACAGTTTAGACTAATCTTTAAGGAGTTAGAGCCATTTTTAAGGATTGAAAGAGACATTTGTTTATTTGTAAATATAATTAACCACCCAATCACAAATAATTATGACAATATTATTTTTATGGAAAAAATTTGCATTCTACGAAGATAAATAAAAAATGTATTGATTAATTGATGTCGTTTTAAAACGTGTGAAAGTAATTTAAACGGCAAGTCAAGTATAAAAAATATATCGTGTTTTATTTTTCTCTCAAAATATTGGTGGACACGTCAATTATAAATATTGAATCTTATATAGAATAATAATTTCGAATTTGACATTTGAATAATATTCAAAAAATGTGTCCCATTTTTTTAGCTACATTTAAACATTATATACCAATAGACATCGATGTCTATTAGTAATGTTCTTATCCATTAATTTCAATGTTTTAAACAAAGAAAATATCTACGTCTTCTTCAAATCGATTTATTTGATTTATTTTTCTCATTGATCAGTTATAAGCTTAATTTTTAGTCTATCGTTATAATTTTATGTAATACCTTTTTCTTTTTCAGAAAGTTATTTAAAAATTTTTGTTCCTCTATATTGTTTTTGGTGCATAATTTACCTTATTTATGTCATGCCATTTTCATAAAAGCTAGCGTCCAATGTGGCATGTTTTTTCGTTAAGAAATCCGAAATTCTTAGTCACATTGAAGTCAAGTATGAAGAAATCACAAGAACAGCGATTTTTCATAATTGACGTTGCTATTAAAGGAATTTTCCACGCGTCATACTTGGTTGTGAAAACATTTGGACCAGTAAGAAATTTTGGTGTTCGATAACGCTCAGCCAGCACAAAATGTTCGAAATGAGCGAAAATGCAGTGCAGGTGAGCCTATTTTCCTCGTGTCGCTTCAGAAAGAGGTAGTCAAGTTGGCCGATAGCGTGTCTATAGATCTGTCCATGTTTTGTTTCAGGGCGTCACTCCGTAATCTTAGCATAGAGTTTTTTGTCCTACAACAAGACGACAAGACGACGACGGCGACGATGCGTAAGTTCACGTGCTTTGTGTCACGTCATCAGTACCTACATCATACAATCTATAATAGCAGTACGTGAAAAAACAATTTTGGTTAGAATTCAGTAATGTAAACGGTATGATTGAGTCCGCAACTTAATAAAATAATTTTCGTGGTAGGGTTCATCTATTTTGTTATTGACAATTTAAATATTTTTGAATTATTTTATCTTTTTAGCCTAGCTTATTGAATAGAGGACTATGGTTCTACTTATATGGTTCTTAGTTAAAAGGAAACCGAATAATCATAATATACTGAAAGTTTGTTAGAAATATATAGTCCTTTTAAAGAGTTGTGGGATAGAGGTATGGGACGAAATTGGAAAAAAAAGAATGCTATGCACCAATATGTACCCAGTTTATTAATAAATAAATAATTCAATCAGGTTGAACCCTTAAATGTTCAAATACTTAATTTCGTAATCAATTGATGCTTAATTCAGTAACCTCCGTTAACAAAGTAGTATCATCCAGGATTTCCTTATCTTGGTATGTTTTTTCTATTCTTTATTCGCAAATTTTTTATAATAAGCAGAGCAGTTACAACACACGCAACAGCGTTCATTTTAGTTTTGATGCCAACTGAAGTACGCGGCTTGTCTGTGATATGCCGCGTATTACTGCCACACAAACATTCGTTACTTCCTAACTGCGCGGCAATACTATTACCTGCGCATCATTCGTTGCCGTCACGTACTTGCCACTTACGTTTATGCATACCTTTGTCAATTTTGCCTATTTTTAGGAAGCTGAGGCAGGACTTAACGGCAGTGATTGAGAAACAAGGAGTGAATGAAATGATCTCGAGAGCCCAGGGCACCCCGACTACGTTTTAGGCAAAATAAATATTATGACTGTCGCCTTGTTTCTGCCTTGTATCTACTCAGTCCGATTTAAGTTTTTCTAGTTTAAGTTTTCTATCTAACATGTCATGTGACTTGTACAACCACTATCAAGAAACCATGCATTATGACGTGAATTTTACTTAGATAGCATGCAGCTAAGAGATTTCTCTCGTTTTTCTCGTTTTAAGATTAATTGCTATTTCTTTTCTTCCAGCAATCTTTAGTAGGTATTACTAAAATATCTTTTCATTCTTATTTTTACTACAACTTGGTATCGACTCATTGTTCCTTTTATTGCAAGCTTCATACTCTTCGATATTTTTATCTTAAGTTGCTCTGTAGTAGGCAATACGTGTCTAGACTCAAAAGTAACACGCAAGTTTTCTTTCACATGCTGATGAGAAGCTTTAGAGCATCGTAATCTAAAGCAATTCTTTATTGATAGATAATATAGATATGTCTAGATCTTTTAGTTTATTATTAAAACTTATTTAGAGATCTCTAATATCACCATCATATTTTAGTTTAGTAAATATGAGTGGCTTCAATAATGACGCCTTCCTGGCAGGACTTCTGCTGGCATATTATGTGTCTTTTATTTTCTGCCAAATATCCTTTGCAAGAGGAGGAACATAATAAAATAGATATGGGAGGTTAAGCAGCGCTTGTCGCGGTCAGTCCTTTGATGATTCATGTTCTTTCATCAATATGCTTCCGTGCGTCGGAAAGCTCGTTATCCAGTTGGTATCTTAAGAATACCTATGAAAGTCGTTACGGGTATCAGCTGGTCAAAAATCTGCCAACCAGAAATTGGATGATCGAGGTCTTTAAAATAGATAGATTTATAAAGCCAACATCTTTTTAGATGTTCTTGTTTTAAAATTACATTTCTTTTTTTCTTGTCAATCAATAATTCTTGTCACTAAGGAACGAAGGTCATGGACAATAATATTGTAATATATTCTCTTTCATAACATCGCCTCCAGTTGGCAATTGAGTCCTACGCCTCCGTGATTACACAGCTCTAGACGCCTTAGCTTAAAGACTGGCTTTGTAAGAAAAACTGCTAGCTTTTCTGTAGATGTAATTTTCTTGAATTGTAGACTTCAATTTACTAGACATTCTCTAATAAAGAAATATCTGAGTCTTATATCTTTGGTCCTTCGATGAGACTCATAAGGAGGGTCATTCACTAGTTTGATAGCGGACTCGTTGTCAATATATATTTCCGGAACCGCCTTCCCATCACTTTGTGTAAAGTTTACAACACTCTTTATCCAAATTAATTCTCTTGCGGCTTCGCTCGGAGCTACTATTCGCTTCCGTTGATGAAATTACTACGGTGGATTGTAGCTTGCTCTGCCATGCAATTGCACCGTGTGAATATAAACAAATCATCCCGCTTGTGGAGCGAGCAGTAGCGTTGTCACCTCCATGATCTGTGTCACTGTAGCATATTAAACGCGCAGTACATGAGGTGGACTGGATTGGTAATAAATTCCAAAAGCCACTGTACCCTTAGTATACTGCAAGATCCTTTAACTTAGATCACGTCGTCTGGTGTTGGTTGATCAAGTGTTCGAGACACAACTCCAACAGCAAAAGCAATGTCGGGTCTCGTGCCCACCATCAGGTATGTGAGTGCGCCAACCGCTTGGCGATATGAGAAATCTACATAAACTACCCTTTCTCCTTTCTTAGAGGGTACGGCGTCTTTTACTATAGGGGTTACAACTGCTTTACAGTCCTGCATCCAGAATCGTTGAAGCAACCATTCTGCGTAACTTTTCTGTTCAATTTTAATTGACCCATCCGATTAATTTAGATTCCAAGGAAATAGTATCCAGGCTTATTAGTAATTTTAAATCGTTGTCTCATTTATCCAGAAACTTCTGAGTCTCTTCCTCTTTTGCCGATGCTATTAGACTCTTATTCTTGTCTTATCCTATCCTTAGATTCTTATCCTTGTCATCTTTATTTCAAACAAATAAGCAAGGGTCTTCAGCACTTTGCTTAAAGCCATTTTTTTTTATGTATTCCGTGATGCAATGATTCCAACATCGCGGAACTTTTCTTAGCCCATACAGACTTTTCTTCAGCTTACAAACCTTTTTATCTTCGACATTAGAATATGCTTTTTGGAGCTTCATATAAATCTCTTCCTTTAATGTTCCATTTAAGAAGGCTATGGACGCATTGAATTGAGAATGAAAATATCAGATTTTCCTTGGCCGCGATACTGATGACAGCTCTGATAGTATTTGCTCTAACCACAGGACTAAAAGTGGCATGATAATCTAGGTCCTTCTTCTGGGAGTAGCTTTGATTACTAAGCGAGCTTTGTATTTATCATTTATTCATTCATTCGATTCCATAGAATCAATCCGTTCAATTTCAGAATTAGGCTGTTAGAATTCAGAATCAGGCTGTCCAAAGTCTCTACGATTGATCTTCATCTCCAGTTCAGATTCTCTGTGTTCAGTTTCTCTGTTAACATCACACTGCTTTTCAGCTACCTCTATTTCCTCTGTAGTGTCATATCTCGGCGAACCAAATTGAAATAGATACGAAGGGATTTTCACTTCAGCTTCGTGGGCATCATGTGTTCACCTTGATCGTATGAGTCTATGATTGTCGCTATCCCATATACGGTAGCCTTCATCCCCATCATAGCCAATAAGTATTCCCTTGTCTGCCTTTGTCGACAACTTTTTACGCTTCTGCTTTGGAATATGAGGATAACAGACTGAGCCAATAATCTTCAAATGATTAGTTCTCGGCTTTTTATTGTGCCATGCTTCATACGGTTACGCATGCATAAGGCGTTGTGCTATTTCCACAACAACGGTCCTATTATCTCTTTCAGTCGGATTTTGTTGTGGTGTATAGGGCATCGTAAATCGTTGATTAATGCCTGCTTTCTCAAGAACTCTTTGAACTTTTAAAGTTGTCGAACTCCCCGCCATTATCACTTAAGACTTCCTTCACTATTGCACCATTAGTTTTCGCTTCAGATAGCATAAGTAACAACTTCAAGTGTACATCGCTTTTATTGCGTAGAAAATAAATTAATCTAAATCGTGTAAAATCATCTTTAAATAGAACAAAATAACGGAGTTTCGAAATTGAATATGAAAAAGGCCCAGCAAAATATCAGCATACATTACTTCTCCGGGACGTGTTCTCTTCTTTATATGAGTTTTGGACTGGTGACCAAACCACTCGTGATATAATTGAAGAGTTGTCCTTAAATTCATAGTCATTTGATTCACTATGGCTGGCTTAATCGTAACCGCACCTCAGTCGTAACTTTTATAATCCTCCATTCTTTTCTCATTTTCCGATGATTTTTGTGTCCATTAATTTTCAGTGAACATCCTAGTGGTGTTGATCAGATCTATCATGAGCAGCAAGTACAGAGAACAAATTTTGACTAATGCTTGGAACATATCAAAATTGGCTCAATTCGGTTATTAACTTCAGCTTCTGCTAATATATCATCAATGTCGACTGCATATAGCGTTTCTCAATTCGATTGGATTTCTTTTTAGTTTAATAAATTGTTGTTCATAGACCAATACCATGTGATGGTAAAAAATATTACTTTCTTAAGTAAGTACTTTCTGTTTCATTTTCCTTAAATTTAAATTATGCTTTGATGTTAATGTTTGCTTAGATTATTACATTGATTTTATATAGATACCAAAAACAATTGTACCTAAATGGTTTAATTTTTCCTGCGTTCAAGAGCCAGTGGCGCTAGCCCTAATAGAATTTAAAAATAAGTGTTTTATGGATCGTTTGTTCTGGGTATACAAATATAAACCTCTCCAGATTTAGTAAGTAAGTTCGAGCGTGTCTTGTGTTCAACTCGTGTTCGTAAGCAGACGACTACTCGAACAAAGGTAGTCCAAAAGAAAAAACAGTTTAAATTTTTGACAAGGAAGATTGCCTTGGTTTTATTGTTGACTTATTTTATGTAGCTCACAAATGAATAACTATTATTATATAATCTACTGTATCATGTGAACAGAAGCTGAGTTCGTTTCTATAACTGAATGATAGGTAGTAAAGTACATGAGTTTGTTTAAGGTAATAGGTAAAGACTTCAATTAATTATCAATTTCAACTATTTCATCGTAATAATATGCAGGTGTATGTGTTTTTGAAAACTGCATTTCTTTTTGTTTCTCGATCACAGTTGTATTTAATGTGCCACTTTTAGTGACCAACACATTTATTTTGTTTTCACTGTGCATTTTTCCCTTATACAGTACTTCCAAATTACGAAGAAAAGACATTATATCATCAATCTCATCTCGTTTTTCAATTTTTTTAAGAACAACATTGTTTTTGTATTGTTCGGGTGCATTTTTTTGTGTTATGGTTAATCCGCTTTGAATTATTTTTTCTTCTTTTTTTCCGGTTTCACGTCTTCCAAGTGTTACAGCTGACGTAACGTTCTTTTTGTCGTTAGGTGATTGGAAAGTTACGTTTACCTTCTCAGGTTTTGTTTTTGATTCCTGCAAAAAATTACATTTATGTTAAAAGTGTTGGGATGGATTTTAACTATGGAAATGAAGTACTATTATATCTCAAAAAAAATCATATGTTTGTTATCTATATTTGTTGTAAATTTGACGCATTTTTTTATTATTTCTTTTTCAAGACGAGACAAAACAGATATACATCAACGTTCTTTAACATATTCATTTTATTTAGTATTTGAATTTAAAAAAATACATATAGTGCGGCTTGCACTCAGTCGAATAAAGAAACCTTAAACTTTTTAGGTTTGCTCCTAGGTGCTTGATTTAAAATTTTCCATCTACAGAGTTTCCTTACATAAAAATGCCTTATTGTAATGTTTGGTTCTTCGATGCAATTCCGATTTTTTGTACACCTCTGTACCTTTGTACCACCCTTCGGGGAATACAGGTGTGATAATATAGATGTACTGTACTTTGTCCTATAGTTTTCAAATAATTAACGATGTACTTGTTCCAGGATCGTTGTGCTTGCTGTAACCCATATAAGATTCGCTTTAATTTATACACTCGATTCGTCCCATCGTTCATACCATCAGGCTGTTTCATAGGATTTCCTTATCAAGGTAGCCGTTTAGAAACTCAGTTATGACTTCTTCATGGGCATACATCATGGCTTTGGCGGTTTTGTCAATCGTTCTATTGTGTCGTTGACTGCAGCCATTGTGCCAGCTGTGGCGTATATGATCAACCTATGCTTAATGCCAGACTTCTGTAGTATTTTCCGAATGTTATCGTTGTCGAACTGTCCACCTTTGTTGTTTAATAGTTTTTCTAGCTTTTAGCTTCTAACATCAGTTGAAGCATTGTATGGATTTACTCTTTTGTTTCAGTAAGTATATGGTCTACATGAATAAAAACATATCTCATCTTATAGGTAACGGTACTTGCTGGAAACATCTTTAAATAGAACGAAATAACAATATCCTTTACAGGAGAATGGGAAAGGGCCCATACAAGTCTAAGTGCATAGTGTTCTCCACTAATGTTTTTAACCGTTTAAACTTATCAAAAGCTACATTCTTTGTTCTAATAAAATAAATAAATGTCTTTCTTGTACAGTCATGTATAAAAATGTTAACTAAAACTTTCTTCGTTCATCCTTACAACCATCTGCTGACAAGATGCATTCGTTTAAGTTTTCATAGCAAACTTTCAGTTGTTACAGTCGTCTATTTCTTTGAGTTTTTGATGAGAATTCGCGGTATATAAAGTTGACTTCTTTAAGAAATCTTAACACTTCGCAAGATATATATCAGTAGCTACGGAGCGGTACAAAATGTTGGTCCGGTCGACCACGTTCTACTGCAAGCGGCGGTACCGCGCCGCTCTGTGTGTAATTCACCTGTGATGGTGTACCCGACGCGTCTAAACGGATACATGTTTTTTTATGTTTTATTGAAACGCGGATAATTTGTTTCTACCTGAAGAATAGATAGATAACCTAGTGTGAACCATCAAATGATGACAATTTTAAATTAATAAGTATCAGTAACTAAACCTTCCATTTCAATTTATCGCATGTTTTTAAATTTTATTCTGTATATATGCTTACAACAAACTTATCTGGTGTGATTAATCCGGTTTCAATCTTTTTTTCTTTCTTATTTCCATAAGGCATATTTAATGAACGTCTAGTTTCATCATTTTCTAATGTTCCAAGTGTTACAGCTCGTGTAACATACTTTTTGTCAGTGTAAAATAGTGAAGATACGTTTACCTTCATAGGTTTTATTTTTAATTCACTTGGTACCTGCAAGAAATGTTATATAACGTTAAAAGTACTTACTAAACTATTTTAAGTTTTTTTTACAAGGCTGTATACTGTTATTAACATGTTTTTTTACTTGAACAAGTTTATACGGCATTCTTTTAAGCAGAACCTGATATTTTTTCCAATGGGGTTTCCCGGGGTTTGGGGTTGATATAGGACTAATGTAGGCCTTTCTACTTTATTTCCCCGAATGTCTCACGTTTGGAGTCTCCAAGTACATTTTAAACAATACAAGAATAATCACGTACTGTTTAAAATGTACTCTAAATAATATAAATTATTTTTCATGATAACAATATCATATAAAATATTTGGAATAGTATATTATTAACCAGGGCAAAAAAAAACACACTGGATATTATGACGCCTGAAGGCAGCAAAGTCGTCTACGGTTCGATTGTGAAATAGTTACTTTTGCCCAAAATTAACACTCCTTTTTTCATTACGAATGTATGGAAACTAAATATAGAGTAACTTCTTATTCTGTATGAACTACCAATATTATTCCGACTGAATAAATGTCAGGTTCAAGCCTTTCTTTTATGGCGAGCTTCCTTATATGGCTTTTTTTATTTTAATTTGGCACTGGTGTGAACTAACCAGCTTCTATTATTTAAATATAAAAGTCTTATTTTATTCTAAAATTTTTAGTATTTATGTATCACCTGAATATTTAGTACTTAGTACTTAGTTTTAAGTTATAAATAAAATATTTAGTAAGTATTTAGTTTTAAGTTTACCGTGTTTTCTTAATAATAAGTGAATTGTATTATTTTTTAAGTGAGAAAGTCTTAAATTTTCTTTTACTTAGATTTATTTTAACATGGTTTCATACTAATATTGAGGCATTTTACAATAATACTGTAATAAAATTGTATTCAGCACCTAGTGCCATCAAAGAGGATGACAGGGAATTTAAAAAAGAAGCATTAATGTTTAGTAAAAGTATGTATATCATAATGTTTGTGACGTATTTAAAAATCTTAGTTCAACTTCCAAACTGCAAAAAGATAGAGAGATAGCTGGCAAAACTCTTGGTCGTTTTTTTACAACACCGACACACTCAGAGTATGAGTGATGTATAATTATTATTCCGCAATAATTTTAGTTTGGTACGAATATTAGCGCTCTTCGCAATATTGATAATGTCTAGACCGCTATTTAATATTGAAGGGACGATAAATTGATTTTTAAAGGTGAATTGTACCTTCTTATGCTTTTTTTTATTTTGTATCGAAAATATTGGCATCATCACAATTTTTTGTTCCTCGGAACACATTCTATATGTACTGTTTTTCCATTTTTGTGCTGCTTTACTTCTGGCCGGCTTGAGGTGTGGCAGCGGTTTTGACCGCGTCTCTGTTAATTGACTCGCTCCTGTAATAATCAAAGTTTCAAGTTTACTCCACGCCCTCAAAGAGCTCGCATGTATTTTCTGACGATGATGACATTAACGAATTCAAAAACTGCCTCGTTAGTCTAGTGGTGGCGGCGATACGCGGCTGCTTAGCATGAATTTCCTGGGTTGAATTTCCAGGCCGGGCAAAGTATTATATGTATTGTGATTCTCTTAAATTCTCGGTAGCAGCTCGAAGTTTGGAATTGTGCCCGGTAGATGGCAATAGGCTCGCCCCCTATTGCAAAAGACATAATATCGGCATCGACGAAATACGAGAGTATACAAAGTACAACTCTGCCTAACCGTTTGCACAATACAGGCGTGATGCTGTTATGTTATGACATTAATTTAAATGTAATTTGTCAATATAGTTGAGCAAAGCGATGCGCAAGTTATACACGTGAACGGATGCCGTCTGCTGGGAATGGACACGGACAGCTCATAGCTGCCATCGGAATTTTATAAAAACTTATATTCTTCATGATTATCAGGCTTGAAATAAATTCAACTCTTTTGTACTGCATTGTACTGACATCTTTTGTACGAGATGAATTCTGAGTTAAAAAGATTTCGTAACCATGGAATTTCTTGTCCGTTCTTCTCCATTAGGAATCAACATTTTGGAACGTAGCAACTAGAGTCTGACAATAAATATGTGCTTGAAAATGAGCTAGATTATGCACGGGACTTAACGAATATTTCCCAAAAATTTTAACAGCTCCTGACCGCAGTCTAAACTGTTTTTTTAAGGGGTTACATGGGTTTTACGGCTTGAAAAAATCGATTTTTTTTTTATTTTCTTATTCATTTCTACGACATCTCTAGAATATTGTCCTAAATTTTCAATTCGATCCGAGTAATAGTTTCGGAGATATAGCCTTGGGAACTTGCGCACTCAAGGTCAGGTAGGCTCAGCGCGCCGTAGGCTGCTTGGTACATTGGTCGCTGAATGCACTTTTAATGAAGGAACATCAGCTTTATTATTAATTATGCACGGTATCGATTTAAAACTTGGCCGAAATTTCCACGAATGTGCCCAAAAAAATGATGAGAACCGTGTGTGCGCGCCGAGAACAAATCTGCGAGCGAGACTCGCGAAGCCAGGATTCATCATAGACAAGAGCAAAGGGATGCCCTGGACATTCCAGCTGCAGCAGGTTCTTTACTTTAGGGCTCTGGAATCAACGAATCAAAGTAAGATGAAAAAAAAAAAAAATTACACTTTTATTGTCACTCAAAACTTTAAACGCGTTTTTCTCGAAACTGTGTTTTCAAAGTCGGTTGTCAAGATTTCTCGAGAACTACTCAACCGATTTTTATGAAATTATACACAGGTCTTCAAAATACAATTCACAAGAACTTGAACGAAGGATTTTTGTTTTTTTCAATTATAACTATTTAAAAAAAAAAATTTAGAGCAAATTTCACCGAAATTTGAATTTTTTTGTAAAAAGGTTTACCAAAAATCCAATTTTCACTCGTTTTTTTTTCCTTCGTCCAGGTTCTAGTTTATGGTCTTAACTAAAACACATATATTTTTTTTTTCACTTCAGTTGATCCTGTCATGAGTTCTGCTGTCAACGCAGACGCTCCTTTTTTTCGAAGGGTCACCTTAAATGACGTCGCAATGGCGGACTTTTCAATATTTTTCTACGAAAATTTCCATAGACTTAGAATTTCGCTTACGCTAAAAGACCAACAAAGCGTGGAAAAGAGATATCATTTTAATATGAACACTACCCGAGAAAGAAAGAGACAGATGTCAATGTCAGTATGATACAATTTTTTTTGAAGGATCGTTACCTATCCTTACCCTTGCTTTAGTGTCAAATATATTTTATTAATTTATAAAATAATCGTGCAATTATTAGCGAAAGTGAAATTTAGGCAGTCATAATGTCATGTTCTTTTGCCAATTGTAACATGACAAACAGAAATAATTCAAATAAGTACACTTTTCACAGGTAAATGTAATTTTTTCGTCGTACGTTTTGAAACCATATTTTGTGTACGTACTAGTATTAATTCGCCGAGAAAACAAATTTTACCATAATATATTACATTTTCTTCCGATACGTGGTAATATTTTGTAGATAAAACAAGAAATAAATAATATTTCGTGTAAATATTAAAATGTATGTTTACGCTAGGGTTGACTGTAGAAATGACTTCACGAATATCGATAAAAAGTCGATAGATTTTTATCTGATTATTAAATATTCGGGCCTAAGGGAACTATCTATGGTAATATCTAAAGATGGTCGTTAAAACGAAAAGCATATAATGTAACACTAATTTTCAAAATAAGCACTAAACACAATTTAATATTATTTGTTTATTTATTTAGTATTGTTATTTACATCTCTAGTAATATCATACATTACTGTATCATTACCAGTGCACTAAACTGTGACTAGTAGATAGCACGAGGTTAAATCTTTGTAGGTACTATACTTATATGTATGCTGCATACAACATCATCTTATGATTATTATTATTATATTGTGTAATACTCATCATTTTCATAAATAAAATGATTTTATCCGTTTATTGATTTATAATAAGAGGATTTAATTAGTAGCGTATATATCTCTATTCATTAGGGCAAGATATAATCTATCGATACTATACTATATTGACAATGCAAATACACAACCCTATTTTCATCTGACATATCAGTCACTAACACATATGCATATCAATTTTCGGTATCTCCTACAAGCTGTCATTGTTCATCTTTACATTCTAAATCTATGAAAATTTCAGAAATTCTTTGTCAAATGTGTATGTTTAAGACAGTAAAAAGTTTGAACAAAATATTTTATTTATAAAATGAAAAAAAAAAATTTGAAAATTGGCTATTTTTTCCCCGATTAAACCCATGTAACCCCTTAAGCTGTCTACGACGATAGAACAAGCAAATTTGTATTTTTTTTAACTCTATAAGAACATATACGTGTGTTGTGAATGTTTATGTGCAATGAATCTGTACAAAGTGAATATTTGAGGAAGCCAGATAGGTTTTTTAGATACTAACTTAACAAAATATTTTTTTCCGCAACGTCACAAAGGCAATTTTCGGTTTCCTTGTATCCTATAGGACAACCACACTCTTCAGTAAAACCTTTTCCAGGGCTTGGATGTTCTGTCTTATACGGCTTTTGATGAACCGGCCAATTTACGTTGGCGAAGTAGCATAACACACAATTATACTGGGAACAAATTTGGTATTATTAACTTCTAAATTCACTCAAATTATTGAAGACGGTAACAAGCCAAATAGAGATTTCTTTGGCCTATCAGCAGCCTTTTTTCCTAACCTTTACTGACCCTTTGCTAAGCAAAGGACTTATATCTTTCTATACGGGTCATAGTGCGGCTTACTCTAGCAGGTCGTGACGCCAACATTTTCTAGGCTATTTCTACAAGAATAAATAAAAAGAATTCATAAACAATAAAATTTCGTTTATTGCAAAAATACACAGTAAGTGTACACCATAAACTTAAAATTTCGCTTACGCTAAAAGACAAAATAAATGTGGAAAAGAGACTTCATTTTAAAATGAACACTACCCGAGAAAAAATTATATAAAATGTCAATCAAACTAATATTATCAATGCGAAAGTAACTCTGTATGTCTCTTTGCTACCTCATAACGACTAAACAACAGAACAGATTGTAAAGAAATTTTACAAAGAGGTAGCCTGGGCCCTGAAAAAGTACTTAGGGTACTTTTCTTCCTGAAAGTTTCAACCTGAATATTTAAAATTGTACCTACTTGGATATCTGATAGGTACAATGTATTCAGTATAAAAACCCATCTGGTACAACATTTACCATAATAATACCAATGGTTCTAGTGTCTTTCACCAACAGTGTTCTGCTTATTACTTACTGACCCATTTGTACTGACTGTTCTAGCAGCAATTGCTGACATGTCCGTACCGGCTGTTCCGGCAACTCACACCTGTTTATGTGGAACTATCTTCTGGTTACTGACACGTCCATACCGGCTGTTCCGGCTGCTCACACCTCTTTGTGTGGTACTGTCCTCTAATAACCACGATACGGGCTGTCTTTCAGGTCCAATTTATTAGTAAATTGGATTGAAGAACTGGTTAATTCTAGCCGAACTCTAACCGAATTGTATAATACGAATGTATTATACAATTCGGTTGTATAATTCCTTTAGTATTACACTCCTAAGGCGGATCACTTACCCTATTCTTGTCTGAGTAAATATTCTCTGCATGTAACATTGCAATACTTATAGTCATTTACATCTTCCTTGTAAGTATGCTTGTAATATTTTATACTTTGGTATGTATGGCCTCCAACCGCCGCTTCTAGCCATCCCTTTCCTCACAGCATGTTTTACTCTCATTGTAACTGTTACAACATCTCAGAAATATCATTACAATCGTCTATGAGTTGACACTGATAAAAGTAATCACTGTACACCAGTCGCTGTGCACACTTATCGTTTCCTTTCTGCTTTAATCTCTCTAGTATCAGAAATTAACTTAAAAAAAAAAAACAAATTCTCGATAGCCGTTGTAGCTAAAAACAAAACACTATTTTTCTCTCTTTTGTTTTCCCGCTCTTTTACTTGCAACGTTGCGACTGACCGTTCGCAAACTAATAATAAAACGATATGTTATTTGTTCCGAATACAACAGATAGAAACAGAACGCGAACTAATACTTTCATGTTGGCATTATTACGTATATTTAATTGATTTATTTAGCTCTGTATTTTGCGACTTTTCGCCACAGATATGTTGAATGCCAACATATTTGTTTCTCCTTGGTTCTTTTTAGGTGCAGGGCATTATCTGGTGAAATGTTTATCCTTACCAAAGTTATTCCATGGAAAATGATGGTGTTTATATTCTTTGTACTCGTAACGCATATTATTGCCTATATTTACTTCTCTACTTAATGGCATCGGCTTCTATAGGTTATTTTTCTTTGAATTTAGTTTATGTTGAGCTACCAATAATGATGTTTCATTCTCTTTTTCCATTTCAACTGGCCTCTTCATCTAGGACTCGTGCAGTCATGTTGATAATAGTTTGACTGCGAGGATCAAGCGACATCCGTGCTTGACGTACAGATAGGTACTTAGATGTTAGAGTATCTGGTAAAAATGTTTGTTATAATTGCAATATCACTGATTTTTCCCCACTTTTTTAATTGCTTGGTCAAGCTATTTGTAGTTATGTGTAGCATAGCTAACTATGCTGTCTGAACGAGTCCTCTTATAATGATAATAATTATCATTTTATTCACGTCTAACTTTATTCGTAAATGGATTCAAATTATCCATTACATCATCTATTAGAGCAATTTGCTTTAAATCTATCGCAGACGTAATTATTATACATTGCCATGCCATCGTTTTATTTCCATTGATCCATATTCTTTTCAGGCTTAACTTTGGAAATATCAATTCCCTTCGCTCTTGGAGCACATTTAATTTGAAATTACCAATGTTTAAAATTAGATCCATCAAATTTTTCGATACCCATTCCATTTCCCGAGAACTCCATTATTGTTCCTTTTACGACGCGCTGCCAGGACGCTCCCAAAACAACATTTATTTACTTTACTGTTATTTTTTTTGTTCTTATTAATATTATATCCAATCCAACAACAGACCCTGGGACCATAACCACTTGAATTTAATAAAGTAACAAGATTTTTTCAACAATAAAAATGCTTTTATTTTATTGCAAAAATTGCACAGTACCTAAATATACACGAATACATAGACGTCACCCGAAACAAAAAAAAACACAGGAACCACCAATATACATATATACACATACATATACATAAGTACTTTTTTCAACGGCAGTAAACATAATCTCTTTCAGCTTACTTATAATAAAATTTAAATCGTTAATATACATCGGTTGCGCTTTAGCCACCAATAAAAGCATTGGGATGATGAAAGTGTTTGCATAAACATACACAAGCCGCTACACATATAGGTGCTAAAGTACTTACATAATTTGCTGGCTCGCTATCTGTACTCATCAATCGCATGGCGCACCCAACGTGTCTTACTGCACCCTGTAATATAACTTTATACCTCGCAAGAAAAAAAAATACAATTATATCAGTCATCATTTTATTTGTCATGCAAAGTAAGGATGTAATCGTCGTCAATATTATTAGCATCGAAATAATATGTTCAGTCCCTGAACAACTAGTAAGTCAATAAGTATCGCATTGTATATTTTTATGATGCCTAAATTTTATATACTACCATATATATTGATGAGTTAAGAAGTCGTTCACTGATCTTCTTTATATAATTAATATCTATATTTTATGGACTTATTTATAATCTATGATAGTTTCTTCGTCCGCCATTTTTGAGAATCAATTGTTATTTCAGCACTGTGTGAAGTAACCAGTGTAATATATTGCAGTAATACATATTATAAATTCTGATTATGATTCGTGTTAATTTTTCTAAAAATATAAAGTGAATCATAGTGCCGGAATCATCCAAGAAAATGTCGTATTTAGAAGTGTCAGACGTTGAAAGTGTATGGGAAATAGTTTGTTAACTCGGTAGCCTTCGTCCGACATCCGTTCTACTGCTAGGCTATCACTTGCCAGTTACTTTTGCAACATTACCTATTCCTAATACTTATCCGTTTAGATTCATGCAATAACACCAATTTATCCACAGGGTAGTAGGCTGTAGGCTAGACTTACGCTATATATACTACAGTAGTCTTTTCGTCATAGGTAATTATCTAGACTAACTATCTGTATTCCATCATTTCTTAATTTTAATAATATTGTGATCGGTATCAGATTGACACTAATTATCAGTATTCCACACGGAGTGACTTCCATCACTTGTCCACCACCTAATTTCTGGAAAACCCTATTACGCTTAGGTTAGACCGTTATCAGACTTAACAACTGCGATTAGACTTTATAAACCGAAATAAACTGTTTAACGTGCTTTCTGTGCCCGGGATCTCGATGTGTGTTTAACGATCACATATATGGCTGCTACAAGCGCTGTTTGATGAATAATGCGTTAATTTTGATTGATAATACTCAACTCATGTGTGTTAGTGCTTTTTAGGTTTAAAGATGTTATAATGTTTTTAATTTTCTGTTGTTATAATACTTACTTCTCATCTCTCATGTCGTTATCATCAGATTTGTCACCGGTAAACCATTCTGCAGGAATATTTGCCGTAATTTGCTCCCGTAACAAATTCATTGCCGCTGTTAAGTTTTTTTCAAAAGCGAATTGCTTCACTTCTGCATATACAAGAGTAGTGCTCTTAAGTACATCTGGAATATATATTGAAAGCATATTTAATAAACTGCAGTGATATATTGATTCATTTTGGTCAATATTACAAAGTAGATTTAAAATTACTTAATCTATACCATAGATCGTAATCTACAGATACACACAAATTGAAGTTAAAAAGTAAAACACATTTTTTAAGACTAGAATGTCACATTGTAAATTTAATGATTGTATATAAGAATTATTTTCTAATAGAATAGCGAACCTGGCATCAGTGGAATAACAACTAACGAACAAAATAAGTGGATGTACTATGCCAAATCGAATTCCAAACAATCGAATATCAATTGATCGACCACTATAAATCGAACATCTAAATACTCGAACGTTCTTAATATCGAATGGTTAAAAAATGGACATTCAATACATTGAGTGTTCAAAATATCGAATGTTTGTATGATCGAGCGTGCTATCTTCTATGCCATCCTGCAATGTTGTTTTGAGTTCTAGGAAAATCCGTGTATTATTTTGAAACACAGACCACATTGAAGGTGGAAACATAGGTGATGAGCGTGCTATAAGTAATTTATTATTTCCCGTTTCACGAGAATGAATATTTACCCTTGAATTGGGAACCTCTCCTTAATTCAAAATTAAAAGAAAAAAAAGAATATTTCACTATTAAATTTTACATTGTTCTCTTCTGATTCTTGTTTCTATTGTAGGAACAGAAATAAGTTTTGTGATATGGAAAAAAATTGATTCTCTTTTCATATAGTCTTATTTCTTTCTGTTTAGCTTGTTTCCATTTTCCACTTACAATATCCTACATTAAATTCATAGCTTTTTCGACTTTTGTCGAATAATGTTTTGTTGTACTATGATGAGGAGAGGACTAATCGTCTTCTGTATTTGTCTAATTCCAACATGACACATGTTTTCATGTATGTTCGTTAAGAGCTTAGAATTCTTTTTTCTTGACATTTTTTAAATATATACTGTGTTTTTTTTTTTTTTCAATCAATTTGCTTTGTTTTTCTTCATTTATATTTGGATCTGTTTAGAATATCTTCCAGTTTAATCAAGTTCCAACTTTTTATCGTTCATCTATAGTTTCATCTGATTCTAATTCTGGATTTAAGAAAAATCATTTTTTTTTCTGAAGCATATTTTATTTTAAACTCATATTGCGAGGGTATTATATGTTAAATCACCAGACTGTTCATCGGTTGTAGATTTTAGTTAATGTTTTCCAGCGGTTTGTGGTCTAAATAAACTGTAAATGATTTACGTATAAACCAATATTCCCAGTATCTCACCGCTTCTTTGATAGCTAAATATTCTAAGTATATTGCTCTCTGGATATCATTTAGTTTTTTGAAAAGTAGGCCATTAGTTTTTTTTTTCGTCGGGCTGTTTCAGTTTCAAAATGGCGCCTATACCTTTTAAAAAAGCATCTATATATATATATGTTTGATTTTTTCTAAGTAAATGATGCAATGAATCTGATATTATTGCACTTTTTAGTATATATTTATGATATAAAATATTTTTCCTTGAAATTATTCTTCTGCATTTCTGGAACAAGAAAGTCCTTTATTGAATTATATGGCCCAGATCTCTAACTGAGTCTGATGCAAATGTATATTTTATAAATTTTAACCTGAAACCGTCTGTTTTAATTGTTTCCAGTAATTATGTTAGATGATTCAAAAAACATCAGAAAATATAAAAATATCATCAGTATAATTAATAGGAAAATTAGAAATGTTACACTTTCTCAATATAATATTTAAAATCCTCTAAAAATTTCAAATTAAGTCTTTCGTCCAAAAAGTAGGCAGGTTCCTTAGAAATGGCCTTATTGTGATACGAATCCAGTCTTTCTATGTCTTCAATTCGTAGAGGAACTGATTAAAATACAAAAATCACCAAGGGTTTAAAAAAATTGCAATACTTCTTTCCGTCTTTATCATTAGATCTTCAATTAACGGAAATGGTTGAGCTTGACTCTTATTACTACTATTTTACTCAAGTCGCTGAAGGAATGTACAAAGCATTGATGTTTTGTTCCCCTTTTTTTTAAAGTGCTAAAGTAACAGATGCATTTAATGGACTATAGGATTCTTCTATCAACTATCTAGTAATTTTGCTATTTGTTTTGATATCTCTTTTTTATCCTCTGTAGTGTATCTGTAAGACTTCTTACTACAATATTTGTCCACTAATAATCGCCTTCTTATCCTTAATCCTCGCTTCATATCCATTACCCGTACCGGTATTGCATTTAGTTTTCGCAAAAACTGATTCATATTTGCAAATCAGTGTACTCGTATGTATGTCAGATTTTTGGTAATGATTTCAAATGTATCTTTATTTCAAAGTATACTTACTGTCTCTTTTACATACTCATTAAAAATTAATTTATATTTTCTGTACTGGCTATTTTCACAGTTTTGTTTAGGTTTTTAATTTTATTTTTTTACTTTATCATCCTCTTTTAATCTAAACCACATTCAGGGTACCACGTGTTAAAATGTTTTTTATTTACCATATGTGTTCATATTTGCTCACCTCATTAAACAAATCCACGGTATCTTTCAATGTTCCTCTATCAATTTTATTTTATTAAGTATAAAATCTGGTAAACCAATATACAATAAAATCAATAAATGATCTTCTGATATTCAATAAAAGTTTCCCATTTCGCATACCATAATCCAACTATGAACCATCTTTGTATTTGAATAATAATGCATTATATGTAAATGGGTTCCATCCCTTGTTTGCAAACGTTGCGTTCTTGTATAATACTTGGATACCGTGCATACCGATCAGACACCTTCATGTTATAGACTACTTGCAAGTATTTTATTGCAAATTCTGTATCAAAAGTTTTATAATTTATCTATGCACATCCAAACCAAAATGTAGACTATTTGTAGTCAAACTGTAGACTAAATAAAACAAGTTGGAAACACAAGTTGGTTTTTTTTACGAGTTTTCTATACAAATATTCTCACAGCTTGTTTTAGCATTGAACTAAGTTTTATGTTTATGCATTTCTTCTAGATGCTATTTACTTACCAGTATTTGCACAGTTTTCCTCTTGAAATCTTCTGAAACATGCATGAGACATCGTTTTTGCAAATAGCGTCAATTCAGGGTCCACTTTCTGTAAATGTATTTTATGTTTGTGTTCACTAAATAATTAAATGTATTTTATACCTACTTCTGTACATTAGTTTTGTAAAAAGACGATATCAATCGAGTGTTAAATTATTTTTAAATTATAAATAAATACTTATTTGCATAGGTATTTATGCTACAGAAGTTTTCACATTGTTATTCGCAAAGATCCGGTTTTATTTACATACTCTAACTAAATATTATTTTTATTATTGTAAGTTTCTTTTGACAAACTCGATTTAACGCATCGGACACGATCGGCGATCCGATTGGTCGAGTTTGTCAAAAGAAAACTTAATGGACGTGAAATGTTCTTATATATACAAAGTTCCTTTAAATAAATAATTATAAAAAAAATCTCCATCTTTATTAATGTTATGTGATCAGGAAAGATATTTTACTCGAGCTTAAATCGGACGGTCGGATCTGTTATTTTTTGCCGCCGACACTGTGCCTCCTAAACTTTGCTAAATATACTTACTGTACCTAAACTATACTATATCTATCCGAAATATAATACCGCTCACTTACTTATTGACTAATCATGAAATCTCATGAATTATAAAGCCTACAAATTTCAAATTTGAAAGGTAACTTTCTTGTATGGTGATCGTCTAAACGGATTTCCAAATTCAACGCTGCAGGCATTCAAAAAACATACCAGCCGCATCATTCCATATCCTCTTGGAAAGAGTTTTCCATCTGATGTCACCATGCGACCTGTGGCAATCTGACCTCTGATACTGAAATATGGAAAACAGTTAATTAACTTAGATACTCCTATTAGAGATTAAAGGATATAGAAGTAAGTTATGTTCTAATCAATACATGTATAGGTATAAACAAAATACCACACACACTCTGACTAATTACAAAATTCAGGAACTATAAAGCCTACAAACATGAAAATTGGCAGTTAGGTTAGAGAGGATATTCCCATACTCAACCCCTAAGGGGGTGAAATGGGGTTCGAAATTTGTATTAAAAATCGTACTATTCTGAAAGAGTCGCGGGAACAACTAGTATAATATATCATATACAAGGTGAATATCTAAATTTTTGTGATTTTTTTTTCGATATTTATGGTTATCCAACCCATAAATATTGAAAAATTATCACAAACCTGGCTAGAAATAGTGATTTTTCAAAAATCCAATGATGCAGTTTTAGTTTTCATCAAAATCGGGCTTAGGACTGTTTTTAATATTTTTCGCTATTCCTTATAGATTCGGGATTGGCCCTCCACGTCTACTTGAAAAATTTACCCTGTATATAATAAGTAGTTTAATTATTGAAAATATAATTTCTTACTCGTTGAACATGCTTATCAATTCTGTCTCTTTATCGTAGTCGTTTTGAAACATATCTTTACAGCGCGGTCCCATCTTCTGATTCTGTAAGATGCAATACGTATGTATGACAGTAGAAAGGGTTATTATTTTACTTCAGCCCCCTTAGGGGCTGACATGGGCCTGTAAACCCCAACGCCTACGCGAGTGCCTCAATACGTATAGCCATTCACAATAAAATATTAAATTTTAGATAGAGAGAAATACAAAGATCAAGTAAGGTCAAAATAAAAGTATAAAATTATATTATAGGTAATTATACCCGTAGGTAGATATAGTTATAGATCATCTCTAAGATTATAAACATCGAATTCTAGAGAGGGAGAAGCGGGCCCTTGAGAGGATGTAACCACCAAAAATACTGAAGTCAGCTAATTTTACTCAAAGCAAATTTAAATTTTTTTATGTCGTCTCTGAGTAACAAATAACAATCATCATATCCTAAATTTGAGTAGGCATACGTAGTGTCAGTCGTAGTCAAACACATTGCTTTCTATAAGTTAAAGTGATAATAATAAGTTAAATTGATAATAATAAGTTAAATTTATATTATTTCACTCCTCTTATTATACAATATTACAATACAATGTTCTGTTTTACAACAAAATAAAAATATATTAAGTCCACTGCCCGACCAGGGAACCCAGGGCCTTAATCACAACAGCCGCGTACCGCAACCACTTGACCAATAAAGCAGTTTCATGGAGAGATATTTATTTTTATTTCACCTCTGGACATTATTTTATATAGGTAATGGTAATGATAATTTTCTGTTGTCTAAGTTCTTTATTAGAGCAACAGAAGCCAAAACAACAGTTTTTAGAATTTTTGTCTGTATGTTTGTACACGCATCTCGCAAAAACTACTGCATGGAATTGAATGCAGTTTTCACCGATGTATTGCTAGAGATCTAACTTAAAATATAGGCTCCATTTTACCGCAGGACAATATCAGATTCTAAATTCCAGGCGTACGAAGTCGCGGGCAAAAGTTTACCCGCGATTTATAAGTTTTAAAATTCATGTATCACTGTTTGTTAGACTCTGGCAACTTTAAATTGTAAATGAGCGAGCACAGTGTAGACAGTAACTTTACATAGACTTGGTGGACAGTCTGGGCTGCCGCACTCACTAAGACCGTTCCCATATCTTCATGTCAGCAGCCTTCGGATGATAGCGGCGTTGAGTGCTGGGTCGTTGGGCTCCCAACTATTGTGGTTGATCCTAGCTATACCAAATTATTATCAACTATAATCACTTAGAATTTCCCTTTCGCCTATAGTAATACTGCTTATTTGTAGTTTTGCGCACAAGGGCTTGTATTGTTCTCGCAGAGTTTATGCTATTTAAGTTTTTTTTTTTTTCTTTAAACATTGCCCCACACTAGGATTTCTCCTGTATCGTGGATACAGTTTACAAACATACATGTCACATGCACAAACAACCAGACCCGAAACAACTATCTGTAGATCATACAAATATTTGTTCCGTGCGGGGATCGAACCCGCGACACGTAGCGCAAAAAGCTAATCGTTTAGCCACTGCGCCAACCGTGTCGTCAATTAAATCCTATGTATTATAAAACTACTATTTATAAAAAGAGTATCCATGAAGTTTCTTCCCTGTCTCTTCTGCATAGGACGCTTATTGCGCGGACCCTTATTTTGGAACCGTTCACCTATACTCACGACGTTTTGAAAGAGCCTGTAAAGGACTACTTGAAATAAAAATATTTGACTTTACCTTTGTCTTTAGCAACAGCAAGCAATGGCTTACCTGGTCGTATTGTCTGCACATGAGGTGCGTTCCTTCCAGGCAGTACTCCGTTTCCTGACAGTATTTATTTATATATGCTCCGGTCTGCGACATAGTGTCGAAAACCAAAGAACATTCCGTTGATTTTAGTATGATGAGGATGAGTGGTACGGTCTGAAACGTGTGATACTTATTATTCATGAATCGCCAATAGGTATGTACAATGATTTTGGATAACGCCGAATAGAATTTTCATAGAAATTGTAAAAGCGATTATATTTGTGTCTTACACAATTACAGCTAATACGATTAATATTGGTACGTTACTTTGGGGTAAACACTTCTGTAAGAAAAGAATCAGTTGAGCCCCAGCCCACACCAGTTCTCTTCATTGAGAAATGTTGATCTTCTAACTACCAATGCCAAAACAAAACCATAGGTGTTTGTATATCTTCTAAATTGTCAACTAGCCACCGTTAACGACCCAATGGCGCCCAATACTCTTGTGATTATAGACTTTTATTTTACATAATATAATGTACTTTATATCCAATGAAGAATCATAACAACCTGACATTTGAACGAAATTACATAAAACATAATTATATGAAACAATACGTCAATTTCTTTTATTTCACATGGATCATTCTTCGATCATTTACGTACTACGGTACCAAGGTCGAAGTCAAACGATAATATGATCTCATTATTTTTCTTCACGAAGAGCAAGTCCTGTAGGTAGGTACCAAAGATGCGCAATTTCCAAAATTCTTTCTTAATATTGACACGTCACTTATTTTACTGCCTCATTGAGACAGTCATCGCAAACTTACATTTAACATAATTTTTATATTGATGTCTCTAGTAAATAAGAGTCAACGAAATTTACATTGAATATCCTAAAATATTACCTAAATAAGGTAAACCGATGACAGTAGCCTGTTTTGTTTCTATATAAAGTTAAATACCCCTATTTAAGTAATATATTAGGAAAAACTAAAGCAATTTTCACTGTATACGGAATACAAACTGTTCAAACACTTATCGACCAATAATGTTATGTGTTATTCTGAAAACGATTTTATTTTCTTGTTATCTTTTATTATGCAGGTGTAAAACATTGTTTACCTATAATTTTATATAAATATACTAAGGTGATGCAGAGAAGTACTTTGACACCTAAGTGTCCGTTTAGTATAGTTTTTTTTATTTTTTATTATTAGATATTGTAAATCAGTTTAGGATACTTAATCAGTTTTGAAGTACAGATTACAAAATCGTAATCACTTAGAAAAAAAAAGCGCAAGCATCTTTGATCACCCCGTTGGTGATGAGTCTACGCATTCCTGTAAAAATATTCTATGTTTCTACCACAATATGCCTGTGCCTCCAAATAAACTTCTCCATAAAATTAAGAGAACCAGGGAGCACTTTCTCCAAGCCAAAGTGAGCATGGTAAAGTGCTTAGGCTAGGACTTGAGGTCGTAATTCAAACCTATGCTCTAATTTGAAATTGTTCACTATTATGTGGACGCGGTTCCGCAACTGAACTGTCTACACTGGTCTAGACAGTTCAGTTGCACCAGTGTAGGTAGTTGCAATTGCAATTCATGCGGCACGATACAAATTCGATTTACTACATCGAACGCGTTCGGCGCTCCGATTGGTCCGTTTCATGCTCTCCACCAATCGGAGCGCCGAACGCGTTCGATGTAGTAAATCGAATTTGTCGAAAGAAACTTACACTAGGGTCTCTGATTCGAATCACTTTCGGGAGTAAGGCCCATATCAGTATCACATCACTTGCATCAGTTGACCATCACTTGCGCCCGCGTGCCGCATGAATTGCAATTGCAACTACCTACAATACGTTGACGTCCTACACTGGTATAACGGCAACGAATTTCAGTTTATGAATTCAATTATTACACACTACACTTAGTTATTAAGTTTTTATTTGTGTTCACAATAAATAACAACCCATTTTTGTAATTGAAAATATAAAAATCTGTTGAATAATCGACAAGCTTGTAACTTTAACATTACTCAATGTTATAATATTTTATAATTTTTTAGTGTATGATTGAGTGTATTTTTACTATGAATATATATATACTATATATGTATATAGTATTTGAGTTATTTAAAGCAAATCTATATTTAAAGTGGAATTTGAAATTAAATGTAGCTAATAAGTAAAAGTGGTTTTTATAGTAGTTGAAATTTATCATTATAGTATTCGTCTATAGTACAATAGATTTTTTTTACTAGAAATTGTTTAAATTTATTGATAAAGATGTTATTTGTATTTGTATTTTTGATGTATTCTGGTAACTTATTGTATATTTTAATGGACGTGACAAATGTACTAGAAGAGTGCATGTTTAATCGTGAAGTGGGTAAGTTTAATTTAATTTAAATCATGTCTAAGGGTAATTTTAGATTGGATGTTTCCTGTTTTGGTGTAGAATTGCGGATATTTTCGTACAAAATTACAAATCTCCATTGAATAAAAACAGGGCAGCGTTAATATTTTTAGCTCTTTAAAGTGGGATTTACAGGAGTCGGTATCCTTGATATTCGTTAAGATTCTTATAATTTTTTTTCTGTAAAGTGAATAGTGTAGTGCGCGTCTGTGCTATTTCCCCATAAGATAATTCCATATTCGAGCCATGCTAATGCGTACCCCTAGTATGTAACTAGAGCTGTTTTGAGGTCTGTTGATTTCTCTGAGGGCATATGTAAATTAAAATAATTTTGTTCTTACTTAGTGAATATGTGATTTCCAATCTATATGTGAATCTATGTCTAGGGCTAAAAGGGTAAATTTATTAATGATTTCTAATTTGGATCCGTTGTATTTGAAATTTATATTTAGGTATGGGTATTTTTTGTCGCGGATGGAAAGTTATTATTTTTGTTTTATTGAAGTTTCTAGGTTATGTTCTATCATCCAATGTGTTGTAGTGTTAAGTATAGAACTCAATTCTTGGCTTAAATTTATATTATTTTCACATGATGTTAAAAAGTTCGTACAAACCTTCACAAAAATCATAACAAATCAACGATAATCCTTTTTTTCTCCTTCCACAACAAACTGTCATGGCGCTGCCGGTAGCACGTGTCACGACTTGAAAAAGTGCTATAGCTAGCTATTATACATTTTTGATAAAATCAGTTATTCTTCTTATCCGCACTATGCTTCTTACCCGGGCTTCCCCTACGCCTTCTTCGAAAGATTCATTAACAAGTAGGTATGTAAAATGGCAAAGTTAATTCGTCAGCGCATTGTCTTAACAGAGTGGGCGGAAGTTCGTCAATTCCATGGCTTCTTTTGTTTTTTAAGTGTTGAAAGTGCCAGTCTCCTAGCTGTGGAAGAATGGAAATCGCGATTTTGGCTTCAGGCACACCCGTCATCAAATATAGGCCTGTCGGATCAGAATACGTTTCTGCTTACGTATTTTCATCTAACTTGGCATGCTCGGTTACGCTTAGGTGCTACTCGTGGTGCTCTACCTACGTGTCAATGCGGATAAGCTGAATACTGACTCAGACACCGCGTCGCAGATTACAGGTTGCTTATCACAACATGCTACTATTAACATCATCCTTAGTCATACCTTTGGGACTCCCAGGCGCCAGTTGTTTAAGAACCTAACGCTTGGCACGTGAGGCTGGGAAAGGGAAGAGACCAGACCAGTGGATCGATGTATGAAGTGGGAAGCAGCCTCAGCCTTCATATACCTTGTGTGCTTACGTATATTTACCTGGTGTGATTATTTAAATTTCTTTTATAATTTTGGACATTTAATATGCCATGATATGCTGACGAATTTTGCCATGGCCAGCGTGTTAAGATATAAATATATGAATATGTATAATTATAAGAGGCGCAAAATAAAAGAGCCAAATATTTCCATGTGTTTAATTCCATTGATTTATATAAATTTGCCTCGGATCAAGCATTTTACATTATAGAAATTTTACAATAATAATTATAACCCATTTAATACATGTTAATACTATTACGCGAGTTAGATGTAAACTGAATGCTCAATATTAGTGTAAAAAAATGTTCAGTTCAGAAGACAGCCAAATTAAATGTATTACATACATAGATAACCCACGCTGGCTCACTTTCAAAAGAGACCAGTTTTGGAGACAAAACTTTATAAGAACTACCTTATAAAAGATAGAACTTGCGTCACAGCTGGTTAGCCTTTGGCTAAAATAATATCTAAAAACGAAATCACACATACTTTGTTATAATTAGTGTAAATTTGGTAAAATAACTACAGTTGCATTACGTAGCCGTAGGTATCTTTAATGTTGGCAGATTTACACTTACACAGAGACTGTTACCCCCAGACGCTACCAGTATCAATAACAATTTCGGGAGTGGTAGGGTAGTTCGGAAATTTACACATCTGCGCGGCGCCAAAAGCGTGCAAGCGCCGGCCATGCTAGTGGTACTGGCGCAAGTCACTGAATCAATGTAATCCTACCGTAAAGGTTATCTGATGGGGTAAGGGATGTCGTAAGCCGATCATCACAACCCTGGTATCACTGTAAACCCCTATATAGTCTAGTCACTTGACAGCCAACGATAGACGAGGCATATATAGTATAATTATATTAGATAAATATAAATAATGTAATCAAAAACTATTCAGAAGGCATCCATGTTGCTACCTATGTAAGCCGAAATATTCTCTATTATGTCTAGTAATCACTGTGGCGCGATAAGTGATTCACTAATGGTACTTAAACATTTGGTCGCTTTCCACACGAAACCACTTTGAATTTATAGTAGCTATATACACAAAAAGAATCGTTTATGCAATTTTTTTGGGAAGCTAAAGTGGTATGTATTTTTACTGGGATATTTCTACTACTAGCATTACTTAGAAATATGTGTAATAAGTAATCTTCGTACGAGGATTGCCCACGGCCTCAATTACCTAATTAAGAGTAAACACCACTTGTATTTATCTGCACATTTTGGTTGTTTAACGTGGATATATAAATAAATAATAAACGCGATATATTTCCCACTGGGACCCCAACTTACTTGGAGAAGGTTAGGCAAATAATGATGATGCAATGCGATACATTTACGTAACTTTTTAGTAACTCAATAGATTCTAAATTAATAACAAACCTTGGAATTATTGTTTTTATTGTAGAAGTACTATAAAATATCCTTTATTTCCCTAAAAGTTGAGCTTTTATCCATTCTATAAGTTAAGAGGGCTTTCACTACTCGAGGTAACGACCAAATGTACAAGTCACCTAACACTGTGATCATTAACCGGATAAAGCGTATAAGGTGTAAAAATATGATCCATATTAAGCTAAGTTCAGATTTAATTTGCAGTATTGCAACATAAACCCAGACATTACTGGGCAACGATCACCCGGAAAATATATCACGAATTATTTTATAATACCACTATAACTAAGCTTTAATAGGCAGCTTAAGGAATCACAATCCTATAATAATTGTCGATCACTAACTGGTCTAAGCGACAATCTCTACTACACCTGTGACTACGTACCTCCGCGACATTCTGTGGCAGTATCGTGTAACACAAACATTATGGATACATTAATTAGTCGCAACACCGCGACAATAACAGTGCATTTTATGAATCTAAGTTATTAATGTGACTCTTTAGTAAATGTAATATTAAATAATTTATATTGGGACATCAACATCTTAAAACTATCACCATGACCTAGCGGGAATTTAATGAACTACAGCTTACAAATCACGGGTATACGTTATGAATAATCATTATATGTGACGTGTATAAATTAGGTATTCATCAAAATATGATGCCATTGATATCAGAAAAAATAGTTACAATCAAAACACCAAAAATAAAAGATGTTTAAATAACATAAATTTGAATGGTTTTGAGAATAAAAATATGATTAAATTTTAGAAACTATATAAACACGCTCCCCGTATTTCTTCAGTCATTTTTACATCAACAACTTAAATAACAGATACAAAATATTTTAAGACAATGTGGATTTAACTTACTAAGTTGCTATGTTTCAGACGATAATGTACCAGGCCCAAATGCTATTGCTAATCGTGTGAACACTATCACTCCAAACGGTAATACAGAGAGCTGATGACATCAGACACAAACGAACGGTACTGAAGGTCCCGTGCACCATGTTATAATATTAAACGTTATAAACGTCTTTTCACTGTTTTACTCTTGTGTTTGACATGTTTGCCAGATGATATTTTAGAAGCCTTTTTGTCAGTCGCAGGTGGAGCGGAAGCGTCGCACGAATGACGAACATAAACTAAGGGTAATAGCTAGGCATTGGACTATTTGCGGACGTTGGTCGCATTTTCTGCGTTATCTTTGAGGATCTTGGACTTGAGATGGTCCTTATACTTAAGAATGCCGCCCTGCCATTTCGTGACAGTGCCGTTCTCGCAGATCCAGATTTCTTCAGCGACCTGTTGAGAAATAGTTTAGGATGAAAACATTTTTACACATGTAACTCACTATTGGCATACAAGCGCAACGTACACAGTAATCAGTGATGTATGGAACAAGTGACTTAGGCCAACTTAGAAACAAACTGCCATCAAACTTATTAGTTAAGTGACTAGTACGCTTCCGTGCGTATAAAGGCTCAATACAACACTTTCGAGTCCTGCTGACATGTACCCACCTGATTGATAAGCCTGAAGTCGTGGCTAACGAGCACCATGCCGCCGTCGAACTCGTTGATTGCGTCACCCAGCGCGTCGATGGTCTCCATGTCCAAATGGTTGGTAGGTTCATCAAGCAGCAGCAGATGCGGCGTCTGCCATGCCAGCCACGCAAACACCACGCGGCAACGCTGACCGTCAGACAACTGCCGCATCGGACACACCTGGGAAAGTACGAGGATTTATGATGGAAACGTCGCAGCTTGATGTTGTAAAAGACGACTGAATAAGGTGAACGTGATTGTTGAAACATTAATAAAGGCAAAATGTAGGAAAGAATATATAGACTACACTACTTGTAGTGCAAGTATATACGCTTAGTTTATAGGTTAACAGGATTACTAAGACTGTTACAAGACTTGACCGTAAGCATACTCTCGGTTAATATTGACTGACCTGCTGACGCCCAGTGAGTCCGTAACGTCCGATGATTTTGCGCATTTCCTCACGCTCGCGCACATCAGGAAACTCCTTCATCATGTAGTCGAGTGGGGACAGGTCCAGGTCCAGCAGTTCGTGCAAATGTTGGTGGTAGCGACCAATGCGCAGGTGAGAATTCTTCCGAATCATGCCCGTTGATGGGACGAGCTGAACACAAAAGATTTTGTCATTGCTATGCTGTGTTAATCAATTATAGTAGGTATATACAATATTATCAATATTATTCTCGTAAGACATCGTTTTTTAATGCAACGCCATGTTTCCGATGCGGGAAATAGCTGTCAGAAAAACTATAATGTGCAACACGACACATCATGCTTACCAACCATGGTAACGTTTTTGGTGGGCGTAACTCGTCTCTGTCTTCAGCTGCGATTTTACCGTCCGATATTATAGCTTATAATAAAATAATTTGATCTGCGATTTACGGTCGTATTTAACTGTTTTAACGCGGCATATCTATCGCCACTATAACACAAAAGGGGTAGTAGATACGTTTCCTATCACCAGCAGATTTTTCTTAGCAAGCGAAAGATGTATAAGTCATCTAAGCAAGTATACTCACATCTCCGTACAATAGTTTGAGGAGCGTCGACTTGCCGGCTCCGTTGGGCCCCACCAACGCGAGTCGCGTGTCCAGATCGATACCGAACTCCAGATTCTTGTAGATCCAGGGTGAGACGTCGTTGTATCGGAATGATACATTCTGAAAACATTTACATTGTGAACGATGGTACAATATGTGGGGATGGTACAATATATTGATTTGTAGAGTAAATTAATTATGCAGAGTCATTTATTGATGGAATTAAATAATTACAGCTCTTGAATAGAAAAATAACACGTAAGACAAGGTCATGCCTATTACTATAGGGATGGGGAGAAACTTTAGTATACTATAATATGTATGATTGCATGTATGAATCTTTCATACTTACTTATTTTACTTCTACGAAATATATAATACTTTTCACATAGAAACTGTTTTATGAATATAATGTTTGATAATATTACAGTATTCTACGCGAATAGTGTCTATTAGTTTTTACTAACTATTGGGTGAAGACTGAATTACATAAATAAACAATGACTGGTTTATGGACAATATTCTCACATATCCAGTTGCCGGAGACTGCTCCCACTGCCGGAGCAATCACACTGCTCCACGTGAAACGAATTATATAATCCTAGCTTCCACTCGCGGCTTCGCCCGCGTGGATTACGAACCCGTACATTTTTCCGGGATTAAAAGTAGCCTACATATATGCTATTCCAGACTATATCTCTGTGCCAAATTTCATCCAGATCCGTACAGCCGTTCGGGCGTGAAAGAGTAACAAAGATCCAGCCATCCATCCATCCTCACAAACTTTCACGTTTATAATATTAGTAGGATAAGATAATGAAAATTAATAAGTTCGTGTGAACTACGAGCAAATTGCCGTAAATATCATACTAACCTGCACCATGATGACAGGGGGCGGCACTTTCCCGCACGACGGGAAGTAGAAGTTGAGGATCTTATCGTCCACGACCTTCTCCGTCAGACCCTGCGCCACCATCTTGGCCAAAGTCTTCTCCTTGGACTGTGCTTGACGAGCTAGCTTGGCGGAACCGTGACCAAACCGTGCTATGTAGTTCTGAAAACAAAACATAGTTGTGAGTATGCATTTACATAATAATAAATAAGGCATTATCATTAAAGTAAGATTGGCGGGCTTACACAACATCAAGCCTCCCAAAATTAAAGTTGTTTGTTTTTTTTTATTGTTTTTTTAAAAACGTTGCCCCACACTAGGATTTCTCCTGTGTCGTGGGTACAGTTTACAAACATACATGTCACATGCACACACAACCAGACCCTAAACAACTATCTGTAGATCATACAAATATTTGTTCCGTGCGGGGATCGAACCCGCGACACATAGCGCAGAAAGCTAATCGCATAGCCACTGACTGACAAAAAACAACTGAACATGACTGTCAGCCAGTTTAAAACAAAATGCATAGTGGTCAAGTGTTAGTCCTACACATACGAAAATGTATTTTTTTTTTTCATATATCTCGATTTCAACATGATCCCTTATCGCGCTTCAGTGACGCAGTGATGATGCGCAATGCAGTGATGTGCATACGTCAAGTTAAACTAACCTTCATATGCGAGATCTGGTCTTGCTCCCAGTTGTATTGCTTCATCTGGTTCTCCAGTAACTCCATGCGCGTTCTGACGAACGCTTCATAGTTGCCCGTGTAGTACTTGAGCCGACGTTTGCTCATGTGAATGATGTTGGTACACACACCGTTCAGGAAATCCTGCGAGTGCGATATCAGCACCAGGATGCGTTTGTAGCTGGAAATTATTGACACTAGTTTATGGATCTATAGGTATATAAAAGCGAAATACCACTCGCCGTCTAATCACGAAGTCTCAAAACTGTAAGGCTAAATTTAGATTAGGAAGGTAATAAATAGTTAATTTTATATTTGCAACATTCGTTTAATGTGTGGATTGTGCGAATCTTAGCGATCAAAACCGTGGCTGTAACACGCACCTATCTTCAGCTCGACCTCTGCAACTTTCAACTCCCGCGAACCCAAAAACCTTGCCTTTGTTAATTTAGTAATCATTGTGAACTAAGTAAATTGTGTACATTTCCTACCTTTCTCATCAAACATTTTACAAGAACTTTTACTTATGTACGTTAACCATTCTTTGGGCCTACCGCCGGTCGGCCGGCAAACAGTAAAATCAGAAGAAATCCATATAACATTTTTTTACAGAGTGTAGGTATTCGCCAAGAAATAACTTTACGAAAATCCACTTCTAATGGGTAAATCATATTTACGCGCGGCCGAAGTTCATTCATTCATATAATTTCGTGATTATGACAAGTATCCCTCATAAGTTCCTTGTGGTTTATTTAGCCGCCCATGTTGGACAGTGAACGGCTCTTGCAAGACTGGGAAATATAAAACAACTGACATTCAGGTCGCGATTAGTTGTCGATCCGCTAAGCATTTCGTACTGTTGGCAAATGTACTGACATTGATGCAATTTGTTGCACTAACTATGTTTCTAAGTAGGTACGTACTGCTTTAGTTCCTCCTCGAGCCACACGCAGGCGTCGAGATCCAAATGGTTGGTAGGCTCGTCGAGCAACAGGAGATGAGGCTTCACATATAGCGCACGAGCTAACGCGATGCGCATGCGCCAACCTGAAAGAATATGTTAATCAAAAAATGTTTGTTGGAGCGGCGGTCTATGAATATACACGCGATATGAAACATTCGTGACCAATGTGGGTTAAACTCCTCAGGTAAAGCCATGTTTATTGACAACATATTTGTATGTAAGTAAAATTTTGCTCACCTCCAGAGAAGTCCTTGGTGGCTTTCTGTTGCATCTCCCTGGTAAAACCGAGACCGTGCAGAATGTTGGCCGCACGGGCCTCCGCCGTATCGGCACTCAGGTCCTCCAGCCGATCGTACACATCCATCAGCTGTTCTTGCGCGTCTGAAGTTAATACAATTTATTTATAAAAAACATATACAATTATCGTAACACAAATGATCTCAATCGATAGTGTAAATTTTATATGAACATATTGCTAAACAGCAAGTATATGTATCTCACCGTCATCCTCGCACTGAGCTAGTTCTTCGGCGAGCTTCTCCAACTGGATCCTTTCTTCATCGACCTCCATAACGCACTCTAGCGCAGTCTTATCGGAGGCGGGCATCTCGCGCGTCAGGTGGAATATGTCAATATGGGCGGGTATGGTAACCTCGCGACGACCCAGCACCGCCAGCAATGACGACTTGCCTGCGGACACGGAATCAAGAATTATTTATTTAGCAATTCGACACCATCATAAGTAGGTACTTGTTACGATGTTATTCAATTTTGTAGGCCAAATAAAATAGCTGTTATAGTTTGCACCGCTGAATATCGTATGAATCGATGCAAGAAATGTTTTGAAGCTCATTTTATTTTATCCGTTCGGGAAATAAATGTATCATGTATTGTATAAAATGTTCGTGTTATGTATAAACATGTAATGCATCAAAATGAAGGCTAGACGTTTGTTTATAAAGGAATATGACCGATACCTTGAAATCTATTACGTCACTTATGATGCAATCAGTTTAGTCACAAAAAGAAAACAATATATAATACGTAACTTTTCTTGCCCCGATTTCATTTCATTTCTATCAACAACTTGCAATGTTAAGTTGTAGTAAATTACGGGGTCACTTGACCAATACCCTAATATCTTATAATGGTTCAGTTATTTTTATATCAGGTACAATACCCCAAGATTCGTACAGGGAACTATGGTATTCGGTCCGAGTTGGTCGTTTGAACAGTTTTACCGTCAGAAAACCTCAGGAAAAATTCTCCATTATTTCACTCCGAATATTAAACGTTTTATGTAGTTCAAAACGTGTAGGCTTCAATACTGCTCTAATTACGAAGGAAGCACTTAACATTTAATAACCTATAAATAAAACGGTGTCTATAAATAAAATGTGATGTGAGATAGACGTAATAAAACAATTCACTCGGCCAATGCTTTTGCTTGCCCTTACTTTGTTTCAAGGAAACACTGATAACAGTGTACAATAGAAACGAAATCATAACTCAATATCGGAAGTGTTCAATTGTGACTAACACCTACAATAACGAATTAGTTACGTAATAATATCCGACCGACTTCATTTTTTATGTCAACAGGGGTATTTACGTCACTCGTGATGAAGACTCGGATGAACATTTAGAGGTTGCAAAGGTAGTATTTAGATCAAATATAACAATGCTGATTTAATAACACACTACCAGAGTTCTGATAAAGCAACTTCACGTACGACCGGAACATGACCTGATAGTTAGTTTGTGATAAACTCACGATCGGAAGTTATTCCAATGATATACAAAACGATGCTAACGGCTAACCGGCTTTAATACTGTATGGGTCATGCCGTAACATATGTACATTATAATGAAATATACTTACTTAAGTATAAGATCTATAAAATTACAAATGGATATGTTCCTCAAAAAGGTCAGTGGAGACTGCAGAGCACTTAAATAAGCCTCTCATTGTACGTGAGCATTATTGTACATAGGAGTAGAAAAATGAACTCCCAACATTCAGAAACACGATAAAAAACGCCGAGTAATACATACCACATCCGTTTAATCCGACCAAGCCGTATCTTCGACCGCAATTCAACTCGAGAAGGGTGTCCTGAAGCAGTTCACTTCCATAGAATGTGATCGAGAAGTTGGCAATCTTGATGTCCCTAGATCTCGGGTGCACGGCTAACGAACCGGTGCACGACCTGGCTTCGGAGTTCATCTTGGCCTCTTCTTCCAGCTTAAGGCATAGCGCCTCTGTAACAAAGGTTAAGTTGTAATCGATTTGTTTCTGGAATTTTAGCAAATGGTGATAGTAATCTATCTTCCTGTGTAGGTAAAATGAGGGACACAACCTAGTTTATAGTTTCGGATTTGGCAATCCACACCCATGAAAAATTCACCCTGTGTACAAATGCACTGAATTTATTTTATTATATCAGAGCATGAAACCCTAACCTACCGCTAACATAAGATTTACTTTTTCTTTATGAAGAAAATATTATATAAAACATAACAGCATCACACCTGTATCCCGAAGGGTTAGGCAGAGGTGTATTATTGTGCCATCATTTTGACGATGCTGTTATTTAGTTATGATTGTACAAAATATTAAAATAAGTATTTTTGAAATACACAAATTCAATATTCCAGATTGAATTAAAAACGCCTTGCAACAAGTGAGAGGCAGAGGTCAACGACCCAACAACAAACCATGTCTAATGCTTTGTATTTTTCTTATTTCGTTTTCAACAGTCTACAGAAGTTAACCAGTAGCCCATGACTAAGTTTAATGTTACCAATCATTTGAGTTGCCACATTCAGAATAGATTTTAACTCTACAAGAAAACACTGTTTTTTTTTTTGCCATTATTGACCATACCATGGTATTTGATGGAACACAATATATAATGGAGAAATATTTCTATTATAAGACTGGTTATGTGGCTGCACTCCCAGCCAGCTGTTCCAACTGTCTAAGCCTTCACATGGACATCTATACATTTTCAAGTGGGCGCGAATGGCCAAATCCGAAACTATACCTAAGACTTAGCTTTTTTTTTTAGAATAGAATATATCTTTATTTCATGTAAACCAATTACAGGCACTTATAAAATGTCGAGGCCTAGGCGCACAGTTCCAAATAGTAGGTCCTATGGAGAAGAACTGGCAAGAAACTCCATGGAAACTTTTTTTAAATAATAGATCTTACAATCTTTGTTTGGTACATTGTTGTGGTGAGAGAATGCGAGAATTATGTAATTCAATGTGTGAGATAAAATACTAGGGAAAAAAAGAAAAACATAATAAGATTGCCATGGTATTTACAAGCTTTAGTTTGCCATATGTCATTACTTCCCCGAATTTGATTCTTATTAGCGGCACTACCGGATGATGTAATAATACGTGTGCTTTTTTTCCATAATCAACGTGTTCGATTCCTGGTTAGGGATATTGTTTTACAAAAATCCAATGATGCAGTTTTAATTTTCATCAAAATCGGGCTCGAGTCTCTTTTGAGTATTTTTCGCTATTCCTTATAGTTTCGAATTTGGCCTTCCACACCCAGTTGAAAAATGTACGCCAAGCCCGTTCCATCATCGGACCACAAAACGTACGGCTATGCGCAACCGGTACATGGTGGACATCCAACCCACACGCACAAAACGTTTTGGGAACACATTCATGGTGCGTACAGCTAAGGAGTGGAATTCCCTGCCAGAGTCTGTGTTTCCTAATAGCTACAACCTGGGAGTCTTTAAGTCAAGAGTGAATAGGTTAAGTAACCAAGCTGCCAACAACTAGGTTACAAAAAATCAGTAATTCGTTTAGATGTCAATGCGTGCGCTTTTACAACAAGATCCCAAGCAATATTCAAAATTTAAATTTTAATAAATACAAGACCGTTATTAAGGAAAGACTCTGTAGTAAGGGTTACTATAAAGTCTCAGATTACTTGATTGACAAAACTGCTTGGGATTAAGCTGCCCTAATGAAGGTGTGTACATACATACCACGTACAGGCTATCTGGACAATTGATTAAGATGTTATCAAGCTATAGTATTTACTCTTATATTTTAATTGACATTATTATTTTATATTATTTTTTAATGAATTGATTATTGATTATTTTCTTTTAGTTCCATTTTCGTTTCGTTATTGTTTTCTTTTTTGAATGGAATATTTTTAAATCTCTCATTTTGTACACAATTACCTAATATAAAATAAAAATTTACTTGTGAATGTAAGGACATTGAAGGGTATATATACTATAGAAAAATAATTCTTATTGTCTGACGGTTTGAGTATTCTATGGGGCCTTCTCGAATGTCCCGCGGATCTGGTGGTGTCGTGCGTCGGGTCGTTGAGCTCCCTAAAATAGGGTTGAGCTACACGGTTACTGATGCATGCGTCCCGTCTGTAGGGACAGGTCCGCTCAAATCTGTCATGGCACTGGTGTTTTCTTCCAAAGGCCAGTCCAGACATTAACCTACATTGTTCTTACACGTCTTCCATGAACTATGTCATAAACCATATTTTAAAAGAGTAACCATGGAGTTTCTTACTGGTTCTTCTCCATGGAATGACAATTTGAACCAGCTAAACGATTTGTAAGTGCCTTTTACGGCCTACACGAATAAAAAAGTTTGAGTTTGAGTTTGAGTTTGAGAACCTATTCACTCTTGTCTCTCTAGGCAAGTGTGCTACATCTTCGACCACATCATCACTTACCATCAAGTGAGATAGTGGTCAAACGCGTGCCTAACACTAAAAAATGTACCCTGTATATATGTATAAAATCAATTGCCGTGAGTTAGTCTCGCAAAAGCTTGAAAATGGATCAACAATTGGTTTTTTTTTTTTAATTTTTTTCGCTTCAATAGTGGGATTGTTTTTGAAACAAGAAAATTAGAAAAACCTATAGGAACAACCGAAAAATTCGCAGTTGGTAATTTTGTATGGGAATTGTCACTTCCAGATTACTTTCAATAGATGGAGCTTGATTAGGATTGATAATCGCTTATGAAGAAATTATTAATATTTACAGGTGGAAATGCAGACTTATTAAAATATATATACAAGCTAAAAATATATAAATAAAAGTACAAACTGTTAAAAACGGGGAGGGGAAGAAATCATAGGGCATCGTAAAATTCATCCACATCGCTGTCAACGAGAAAAGTGCCCAGAACGCTGAATGAAGGGTAACAATCAAATCAGTTTTGGGTGGTACAAAGTTCACAAAGTCATCTAGTTTAATATGATAAATTTTCACATTTTATTAAATCTATTAAGGAAAACTAAACATATATTACCCTGCACAACTATTATTAACAATATTGAGATGAAACATATTTCTCACAACTTATTTTAAGTAACCAATCTTGTATCTCAGGATCTACTCAACCAATTAAATTAAAACACGCAATAAGACCAGTACTTTTATGACTGTAAAATTTCATTTGAAATCTGTGCAGCTATTTTAACATGAGTGAAGTAACAACCAGATGGACCAGTTCTATTTTTGGATTCATGTTCTATAGCTTATTTAGTTTCTTTAAGGATGATTTCTTTTTTTTCTTTTTATTAATATAGATTTAAAAGAGAGGACAATATTATTGTGTATTAAAAAATATATATGACCAAAATATCTCGTAAGTTTTTTATAGTATGATTAGTAGTAGTGGACTATGACCTAACTCTTTTAAAGGCATTACACATTCACAACATAGGCATAATGATTGATTTAGTAGGCATCAATTATTATTTTTTATATATTATTGACTGCAATGGTACAATCAAAAGATACAAACAGGATAGAACAAATTTAAGAGACACATTTAAGCATATCCATAAACTAAAAACAAAGGATTTCAATAATGAATTAATAAAGGTTTTTTACATATACAAAGAGTTATTTTAAGTTAATTATAGTGGATTATTCTTGAATTCCTTGTTTCCATCAAACTATATTATTTTAAGGTTGAAATGACCATTGTTTGTATTTACTGAGCTGGAGGATGGAAGAAAACTTAAATGTGTGTAAGGATGCATCCATGCTGTCAGGTTTTTAAAATATAAATAATTTGCAGCAATGCTATGCAGCAGTCACATGAAAATGCAATTACTAAATAGTGATTTAATTTGCAAACAATCCTTAAAAAATACTATCTATCTTAACATCCCAAAGCAACAAATTATTATTGATAAATACGAAGGAATTCGCTTTATGCAGATAAGTTCCTAGCTTCAAAAACTTGATCAATGTGTCATAATGTTGTAATTTTATATTAGTAACATGACATAGCAGGGATATCAGAACATCTACATAGTACAAATAATAACAATCATCTTTAAAACCTGATACAGTAATGAATCAACCATGTGCTTTATTAATTAATCGCAATAAAACTACTGAATATCCCACTAACAAAGGCCTTGCAGTGACAGTTGGATGCTTTGAAAATTCTCTTTTTATACAAATAAGACTAACATTAGGTAATCTACAACATTATTAGGCAGACTACAGCTGGAAAAACTCGAATATCAGATTTCACGCTAGTATTTACCTTCTGCGGTAAGCTCACGTTCTTCCTTGGCGTTGCCGTTAGTCGAAAATCCATTCTCGTCATTGGTCACTCTGGCCACAGGCTTCTTATTCCTGCTGCCCGCCTGCTCTTTCTTCTTCTGTTGAGCCCTTTTCTTTGCGTCAGACGGCATTCTGGCTACCTGGTCAAAGCCAAATTGATATTACACGAACACAAAAAAAATACAGCTGCACCTACGTGTATAGATTTTGTAAAACTTATAGTGAGAGAATCGAGAATTTTGCAAAACGAAAAGAATATACTTTGAAACAATCACTTTACATACTTATTTACGTGAATAAAATGGAATAATTAAAATTACCTAAATTATTTTTATGGGATGATAGGCAAGTCGTCAGCGTCTACACGTGCTGAATTAAAAAGAAAGACCACAGATTAAAGAAAATATATCAACGTCCTACAACATGACAGACAATTGAAAATGCACAGATTTACAAAATTAAACCAGAGACTAATTTATTTTTCATGACACCGGTTCTTCCCTTTTAGGTGTTTTTATAGTAAAATAATTTAAATTTCCAGAATAGATGGCGTTGAACAGGAAAGTTACGGCACCCACCTCCTTATTATTAACGTAATTATAAAGATCAGCATAGAGATGAAAGCAGTACAACTCACAAAAAAATATTTGATGCTTTTCCTGTATCGCTTCGTCAGAGGGATTTTCTGACAACTATAGTGTACGGAATAGTAGCAATCTTTGTCTTGTAATAGATAACTTTGATTGCCCTTATTTCACTGTTGCCACTTGTTAGCATAGTGCAATTTTATTTACTAATTCAGTATAAGCTAACTGTTACCAACCCTATTGGAGTCTGAGAGTCTGAGATTTGAAGATTTTTTTATTCTATTCATTAACTGCGGGTGTCAAAGGAATGTAAAAAAATCGAATACAACAATGAAAATAACGTTTATAATCGTAATTATAAATAAATTAAATCATATAAATAGTACGAAGCTTAAATAAATAGTTGAGCGCTCAAGATCTACAGAAACGGTCTAAATCACCAATAGAATTACTTAAAAAAAACAATTAATTGTATCAGTCCAAAGATTATCTCAATTTTAAGATTACATTTCCATTTTTTGTGCTCCATTTACAGCGTTTACGGCAACGACGTCCTACAATTTTCATTTTAGTAACTAACCATAGACATGCTCCACCAAAGCGGTCATACACTATGTGAGTATTAAAGCCGGCAAAATATTTTCGCTACTCTGAAATATATATAATATGGTCTTAGGCCATTTCTTAAATATCGGGATGTTACACGATATGACGGAATTCACTGGTTGATTTTAAATGTCATTTATAGTCGGAAACTTAAATAAATCATGGGAATCGGGTGCAGCCTCATTTCAAAAGTTTATTAATTTGCAATATATTTTCACAAAGTAGCGCGGAGCGAGAACTATGACGAATGAAAGTTTTTCCTTTCAATAACCAAAACTTTTACACCGCCCAACAGAGATGTGGAAAAAGAAATTGGCAAATTGGCGAAGATTGGCTATGATGAGACTGGTGTACAGTTTTTGCATGAAACTATTGTAGCGACTATTAATCGCAACATGGAAAAAGTAAAGCGCCATCTGTCAGAGTGAAGATACCACAACAAACCCTATAAAGTAGTTTAAAGCATTGTGAGTTTACATCAATTCTAAGACAATATACGAATTTCCAACATCAATCGTCGGACTTCGGCCCGCCTGACATACAACCTTGACTAGTCAGAGGATCATCAATTTTCAATGGAGGAACACCATTACCTCGTTCCTCCACACTATTATGTAATATCGTACAACAGTGCGTCAATTAATAATAGTTTCGTGAGGAAGGGCTTTCTCTTAAATCTTAAATGTATTATTGTCTATGGCGCGTTCATTCTGACAGCTGTCAATTTATCAATATTCACTATGACAGCGCTAACGTAATAAACCGCGAATTTCAAATTAGAAACAAATTGTTAAATTTTATTAGTTTAATTAAGTAAATATCAAATAATAGCCAATAATATTTCATTGAAAAGGTTCTACAAAATAATTATTCTTTTACACAGTATTTATTCATAGAATGCATAGAATGATTAAAATACTTGAGAATAAGGCGCACTTTAAAATATTGCATTCGTACATATGTATTAGCAGGTAACTAATAATATATAGGATAAACTGTTTGAACCATTAATTATTACTTAGGTACTGTCCTGTAAATTTACCCGCATGTTCCCGCCAAATTCGAGATGCATACGGGTATAATATCAGTAGATATAAATATAAACATGATTCTGCACCATTTTTCTGTACCTACATATATTGTAAATATTATAATTATATTATTGCTAGTGAGTGTCTAGTTCTGTGATTGTGATAGCAGCTCTGTATACAGGATTGAAACCTTAATGTGCCCACGTGTTGTTTATTCCTTCATAATATTGTTTAAAATTTAAATATTTCCCATTCCCGAGACAATTATGTACCTAATTTAAAGCGAATATTTAAAAAGGCTGGTATCTAAAGTGAACTATAAATTAAATGTTAATTGTTTTAAAATACTTATACGATGTGATATTTAATATTATCATTCAATTTGCTATGGTAATAAAAATATATGAATGCAGGAAATTAGGTATATATATATTCCGAACACAGCTATTTTTGATATTCTCTAGGTGATTTCGATCTTTTCTATATGGAATAAATGCTTGCGCACACGGTTCAGCCAGGTATACCTACGTTAATCTTAAATATGGAGTATCGATTTTTGATAAAAAATATTTTGTTGAATAAGTGTACGTACCTACTCGATTTTCTCTATACGCATAGACATTTTATGATATTTTCTACACAGTAGCTGTGCAGACTAACATATACCGCTTGCAGTATAGTAAAAGAGGCTAATAAGTGTGTAAAGACTAATAAAGAGTAGGTAGAAAGGTAGGTAATACGTTGGCGTTAACAAACAAATGTGTCGATTAAATTTTGACCAGGTAGCGCCACGGATTGTTCCACTAAAGTTCCGCGGTAGTAGAATTACATAGATCTAAATATTATGTCCAGTGAATGGAATCTAGCGAGAACTTTTACACCATGGTAACGAAAACGTAGCGAACAGTGAATAGAATATTAGATTTTATTACATATTCTCAAGGCGTACAGCTTCCACAACCCAATAAAACGAAATTATACATCTTTGCTCATTTTTGGTCGATTTACTTGGCTCGCTTACCAGAATTTTTATGTTTATTTTAGTCCTAGGTACCTAAGCGTTGTTTGTATACTTTCTGAGAAAAACTTTGTTTTTATATCTATGGTCGGGTCAAATGTGGGTAAATCCGCGGCCTCGCCCAGACACCTCTTACAATAATACATTACAATTTCATTAGATATTATATTTTGAGACGGAAAAATGTAAACTAGCAATACTACTTAAAAGCACAATACGAAATTTGTTTCTAACTACCCTAGCTACAAGACATTTAGTTCCTAAAACTATATTAAGTACACCAAAAATACATTAAGATTCAACGCACACTACACACATTTGATATTGAAGTTTTGTAGAATTAAAAACTAAAAACAACTGTTTACAACAATAGATTGGTGCTCACGCGGATATAAGATTGAGCAAAATGCTTCTTCTTAATACAATTTCTTTTCCGCGGGTTCATTACAAGGCTTGAGACTTAAATTTGAATACCTAAATAGTATTCAGTGTCCATTTTTTATAGACGACTTCATCAATATTCGCGTAGTTTTCATGGATGGAATGCGTTTGTGTGACCTATTTAAAATAGCCTCCTCTTTTTCCATTTGTGTGAACGAAGAATCAGATCACAAAGACCCGTAGACAGCGCGACAAGAAGACTCGACATTGTCCTTATAACAGTAATATGCTATTTGTAAACTATTTCTTATAAGGTTTGTTTCCTTGATAGGTTTATGAAGATCTGGATATAATGGAAGGTGAAATAGCGCTGGCACCCGTCTCGTCGCGCCGCCTTTGTCAGTTCCTCCCTTTAGACATATTTTTGGAGGATGGGCACTAACCACATTTAGTACAGAAAGAAAACAGCTATTCTATTATCAACCATAACATTTATTTCTGTTGATAAGACACCATAGCATTTAAACATTATACACCTTTTGAGTTATCGCGATTCACTTCCAAAATTCCACAAAACTTCTATAATGTTTTAGCATTGAATCAGCAGTAACAAATTGTTTGCCACGTTCAGTGCTTTCTTGTCAACGGCTGCGGGCCCTTCGTGATTAATTTTCTCCCAAGTTGCTAATAAATAGGTATGGCGATTTTGGCTTTAACCAATCATTAATCAAGACCATTCCTTATCACGGAATAAAATTACGATACAACAATGATTATAGGTCTATGATTGATGATGATGAATGTTTTCATCAAGGAGGTTAATATTCTATGTTCTGAGAGTAAAACTGTTTGCTCTCTGGTTATTTCTTTAATCGTTAAAGTGGGTCAAATGGACAAATACCGTAATTCAAGTAGAGGAAAGAGAGTAACAAACACATGCAGTTAGTCAACAAGAAACAATCGTTAACGCAAATACCCAAGTATGTAACGTGCAAAGATTCTTAACGTTCACAACATTTTAATAAGTAGAACAATGTATTGCAAAAGTTATAGTTCCTGTACACGACGGCTCATATTTACGTATTTTAACGTCCACCTACTGATTGTAGTATTTTCTCTTTTGCCGATTATCATTGAGACGATAATTGGGGCCAAGTGTACCTAAATTCCGTTAATACAACAACTTTATCTGATACTGAAACTCAGTCACATAGCGGAAAAAATGACCTAAATAATTTAAAGATAAATAAAAGGCATCTGTTTGCCGTTATTTTATTCGTTAATTGGCGTACTTTTGACATGATGTTACAACCCCGTATAAATGGCGAGTGGGACATCTCAAATATTAAGTTAAACTATACACATCGTTATACATTTGTCGATCAGGCCATCAAAAAGAGCAACATTCGTCTATGGACGTTAAAATATTTCTTAAAAGCTGGTTAGTCATCAAGTTTCTGGTCTGTTCGGATCTGCAACTACATCAATGGCCACCCATATCGCGCTCATCGATTAAAACGTGTGCTTCAGTGTTCTCATGAACCATGAAGGAGCATATCGTGAAAACCATCGTAACAATAGATGCGGCACATGCTTTGCTCACGTTTACACTGCACTGAGCTCTCCTTAGTGTTCTCGCAATATACTGACAACACGCAGAGCCCTTGAAGGATTGTGCAACGTTGCATGCTCTGGAAGCAGTTGCAGATACGCGAATAGATAAATAATTCAGCCCACTGTGGGACGCGAGGGAAGGGATAGGGTGCGTAGTCCCATAGTCACTGCAACCAACACAGACGGTTAAGGCCTTAGTCCACGGACCTTGAAAAATAGATTATATCAAATTCCCCTACATTTTACACATATCATTGACAGTGCCCTATATTTTTACAATGCTGATGTAAGTACAAATAATCAACTAGTTCTTGGACTTTTAGTTTACAAATCAAGTGATATGGACGTTAAATGTATCATCATGGACCATCATGTACAGGAGTGACACATACACAACACATAATGTAAATTTTTAACACAGTATATAGGCAAACGATGGCAGTATTAATCGTAGTATATTCTTCTAATAAATACATTGAAAATTTTACCTAACACTCAATATGGAGAGAGAAAAAAATTGCTATTTTTTATTCTAATTCCTAATGGGATAAACATTTAAGAAAGGCAATAGACAATTTTAAAACCTAATTTATATATTTTGTTAACAATTTACTATAATAGGACGACAGTTCGAATTATCTATATATGAAATGATGCAGGGTGAGTTTAAACAGGATATTACTCTGTTAAAAAACGCACCCTGTATAATATTATTGCTTTAACTGATTTGAATACTATATGATTTGACCTATATGTTGGATAAGAAGCAATCTTTAATTATTATTTAGTTTAGTGGAAGCGATTTATTTGTAACAGTTTTTGTAAAGGAGTTGTAACACTTTATTTGTAACAACTTTACTTAAAAGGCATAGGTCAAACGTGGCCATTTTGATTTATTACAAATATCTCAGCCCTCGATGAATTATTACTATATGGTTATAAGGATAGAAGATATTAAGACAAAGTTTTGAAGATAAAGATCGCTACATATTTGTTATAATAATATATTATATTTGTCATACAGTTTTTCCCAAATATCTTGAGAATACGTCATTTTATGAGATTTTGTCAGGAATTTTAATTTGTATTTATCGATTTATATAAGTATTATGAGTGACCGCGATGTGGAAAAAAAAGATGGCGTCAGCCAATTTTTCCATAAGTTACAACCCCTTTGCAATTATACATTGAAAACATCTACAAACTATCTTACTTTTTAATATTTAAAAAGCAATACATAACGACATGCGGTTATTTCATCATAAAAGGTAAAATACATTTTATCCATACAAAGTAAAAGTCGTCATTCAAAAGTGACCAAAAAGATTCTTTTATATTGTTGATAAAGGGTCTAAAACTTAGAACCTTCTAAATATCGCCAAATTTTCATTGTTAGTTGAGTAATTAACCTCAGACCATCTTTAATTGTTTCCAACTTGTAGGATATTTTGCGGGCCAATTTTACGATGACGACTTTGTTTGCAGGATGATTAACAGACAAGATGACAACAGTATAACAGTTTTTCTTATTATCCTACAAAAAGCACACGCGATGCGATTAGAGAGTCATGACTTAAATAATAAATAAAACAATCGAATTGAGAGCCACATAAAGGTAATAGGTACTTACGAGCAAGTACTCTGGTATTTCTACATGCCCTTTAACATTCATCTACATGTTTCTCTAATATTCGGTCCATATTATACGTCAGTGTAAAACCTTATTTTGAGACACCCCTAAGGTTATACTATTACGCTTATACTAATCACAGCTCGTTCCTTACCTCGTGTATATAGCTGCTCGCATTCAAAATAAATTATACTTTCATACCCATTTGAATTATACGTTGAAACGTTCCTATCTATTCTATATTTCATATAGAATAATAGCAAGTTATTTATGAAACTACTGCACTCTTTCAAATTAGATTATGTAGGTAATATTATTATGACAAGATGTTGGATCAATCTATATGGACGGTCTAATTCAATAGAGTGCGTTAGGTAAATAAATAATAAATAAATAAAAAGAAAATAAATATAAAATTACATAATTTATTGTAATCACAGGTTGTATTATAACCGACGTTCGTCCGGTGTGACATTTTACTCAATAAACTCAATTTTCCAACAAATTGACCCAATGGTTCGCTACACAAATATAAGCCTAAAGGATAACCATATCCGTTCGAAACACAATTAAAATAATTGGAATATGTCACGTAAGTAGAATAAATAAGACTTAACATGCACAAGAGCTATGTACAACAAAATGCAATTTGCTAATATGCTTAAAGTAGAATGTGATGCGAGTTTGAGCTCGAGCGTTGGGGCGGTGCGGTCACGACGAGGCTGTCGCGTGCCGGCCGCGTGACGTCAGCAGCCGCGGGTCTGCGGCGCGATCACGTCATGTTAACGCCGAGCGACCGTGACGCATACTCGTACACTACGTACGAGATGGACACAGCCGGGATCACCTTGATGAAGTTGGGCGTGATGCCCCGGTACAGGCCCCGCACGCCCTCGCGTTGAACGATTTCGCGAAACGCACCGCGCATTGTGCCCTCCGCGCCCTTTGCTGCTTTCTCTGAAAAAGTTGAAATAATTATTTGGTTATTATTATTTTTATTTGGTCAATATTCGTAGGTAAAGGTTCGCGTGATGTTCGTGAACATTTTCTGACAGGATCCGTACTTAGGATGTGTAGAAACCATGATACAGATTTATTGGTTAATTCTCTATCGTGGTTTCAATAGTTAATACGTAATTTTGTATCAAACTTGTTTGTAAACACCCCCAGTGTTTACAAAAAAACAACAAAACTTATAGGTTCAAAAAAACTTATAGGTTACCAAATTCCTTAACTTATAGGTTAACATCGTTGTTATCACTTATCTACACATATTATAAAGTTGTAAAGATAGTATGATCTTGCTCATGAGTTATATTTTTTCCTAACCTTACTGTCCCACTGGTGGACAAAGGCCTCCCCATATCCTTCCACTATCCTTGTGAGTTATATGATTAACAAAACCAATGTAGGAACCCCGTTGCCTATATTATAACGGTGAAACCCGCAGACGAAATCGCGAGCAAAAGCTACGATATTATAAGTTAAGCGTAGTTTCCGTTATCAGGTGTGATAAAGTATATTATACAGGGAACTTTTTTAGTAATACAATCTGCAGACAAGGAAATACCAACTAACGTTGTTATCAGTGCGTCGACAGACTATGAATTAGATAACGTTATCACGCAGGGCCTAATAAGTGATATTTTACGTGTAATATACAGTAATTTCCCGAAAGAACTTTAGAATCTATTTCTGAATAAATTTCAGCCATTTTCTATGTGTCAACCTGTTTTAGAAATGGTTTTAGGAAATTCTATCCAGAAAATTGGGTAAGACTGCCCTAACAGGAAGTCAAACTCAAACCTGTTTGCTTGCGTGCAGCTGCTGCTTACCTGACCTTTTTGAAGGACAGCACCAAAAAAACAGAAATTATATTGTTTTTACACAACTGTATTCCCCGAACGGTTAGGCAAAGAGTGCTGTCACACAAACAAATATTTTCCGCAGACGAGTTTACCGTTGCCATTTAGCGCAATCAATCCGAATATCACTTCGCCCTCACAGGAATCAAACTAAGGATGACCAGGATAATATGCGTCAGCAGTCGCGTATTATAAGCTCATTAGACCCTTTTTTACCACCCGTGAGATAGTTTAAATCTAGGCAATCCGTTATTTGACATATGTTTTATGCTATGTAGAATAGCTTCCATAGCAGAACTTTATTCAGTTAACAAAGATACCCCTCGATAACTTTGAAGTGCTTATAACGAAACAAATCGAATCAGTACTTGAACTTTGATTGGCCATGATTCGATCCAATGCACCGGAGTCAAATAATGATTGAATGCTATTTGATCCGTTGCGTGTGGTCGCCGCCGCATAAAGGAAACTTATAGTTTGTTTTTCCTTCACTCGTTAAGTGTTTTGCAAGATTTTTTATATACTAGCTTTTGCCCGCGACTTCGTACGAGTGGAATTTAGAAACTTATATTTTCCGGCAGTAAAATGGAGCCTATATTTTAAATTAGACATCTAGCAATACATCGGTGAAAACTGCATTCATTTCCATGCAGTAGTTTTTGCGTGATGCGTGTACAAACATACAGACAGACAGACACACAAAAATTCTAATAACTGGTTTTTTGGCTTGTTGCTCTAATAAAGACCCTCTATATTAGTTTTTCTCCAATATCTATAATGCACAGACATCGGCCTATTATAATTTTATTATATGTATAGATGTTGAGTTCCTGTCTTGCCATCATACCATTCCCAACCCGAGGAAAATAAGAGTATTTGTAATTGGGTGTTACCGGTATCTTAGAATTGATGATATAAGGAGGTAACCAATCATATAGAATTTTTTAGGAGAAACAAATAATGATAAAATTATAACTAAAACAGTATCAAAACAAAGGAAAAATTAACATACGCTTATATGTGCAACGCTGTGTATGTGTACGTAAATTTGTCTATGTGTGTTTTTGTAATTATAATATAAACTCTATGTATATCAAAAGTTTATTTACCTTGAGCTTGCAACCGTGTCCGCACTAACGCGAGGGGGTAGGAGCAGACCTGTCCGAGCGTACAGGAAGCACTGCCGCACGCCAACAGCAGCAACATGCCCGGCTGCCCATTGTGTGCCTGATATTTGCTTATGTACTTCTTTTTCAGAGTCTCGTACACAGCTAAGTCTATACCAGCGTATGGCACGATCCCCAAAATGTTTGGAATGTAACCCTTGTAGAAACACTTCAGTCCCTCTCTTAAATATATTTTCTTAGCAGCATCTACGATTCCGCTGTATTGGCCAGTCTTTCTTAATGCTAGTCTCGTTTTCAAGACCTCTAAAGGATAGATCACAGTTTGACTAATCCCACCAGCAGTCGCGCCGGCCACAAACCTTTCGTGTATTTCCAGCGGGTGGTTGGTTCTGTTTTCACCTTTTATTAGTCTTTTAACTTGTTCGTATGCTGCGAATTTCAGCGCAGATTCTGGTGCTATTTTGATGACGTTGATGCCATTCCCTCGCCATAGACCTGTTATTCCACCTTCTTTAATCATTTTTTCTAAACATTTACCCATGTTTTCCCTTGTAGGGTTAACCTAGAAATAAATATAACATCAGATATTAGTCCAGATAATACTATGATGTTTTTTTAATTCAATAACAAGGGCATACTAACTAAGCTACATGAAGGTTAAAAGAGATGTAATATTTTGGTAGCAATTTGCGACCAATGTCACCGAACTGTTGAAATTGTAGAGGGCATTAGCATAAGCTTTAAATGATTGGGCATTTGTACTTGAAATAAATGAACTTCAATTCCTAATCAAACTATTTCAGAATACAATCAAGATATATCATTTTAATGTCAACTTGTGATTACTATACATGAAAACAGGTCGACAGTAATTTAGGTTTACTGTTAAATCCGATTTACCCGACCGTCACGGTAAACCGTTTGGAAAAAGCAAAGCTATGTCAAAAGATAAAGTGCCAAAATTGAACACACGAAATAAAAGTACATACCTGCAAGAATACTTTTAATCGATCTAGAGGTGCAGTGCAGGTCCGACTAAATGCTCCTGCAATGCCGCCTGCCAACAGATGGCGCCACCACTTTCCCGTCTGCAATTCGCTTTGTGTGAAATCATCGGGGACGTTCATATCCTCCCCAATATCCAGGTACTGAAAAAGAAACAATATTACGTTAGCATATTCAGAAGATGTATTTACAGATGGTCATTTCCATATAAATGAAACAGGATAAATACGGATGTCAAGGAGGCGATTTCTAAATGACTACAAAGGGTATTTATATCTCTCATTATAATGGGTGCTTCTGTTCTGTATCTAATATCCTAATTGCTATGAATAGCTAGGTATATAATAAATGTATTTAATGAATAAAATACGAAAATATCTCAAATTATATTCTATATAATTTGTAAAATCATTGCCTATCTAGCGTGAAAATTTAAATATCAAATACTAAATGTACATATTATTTAGGTTAATAAAACCCTCGACCAATAAAGAATAAAGCAGGTAATGCTGTACTACGATGACACTTACTTGCTAATTAATCATCATTTTTTTATGAACAAGTAACGACACTATTATTAATCATAAGGTCTAATATTACAAAAACAATGTCATAGAATCAGTCATGATATTACACTGGTATTGGGTCTTCTTCTATTTCATCCTTTTTTTTATTTTTATTATTGTACCATATTTTGGTCTTATACTTAAGTTGTTCAGCCTGCCGTAACAATAAGAACATTAATAATAAATATATAATAATATATAATAAAAAATAGTATTAGTAGAATATGAGATGACGTCAGAGATGCGACAGGCGTATTTTATGGATAATATTATATCAGTTTAGTTCAAGCAGCTGAACTAATTTCATGTTTGACGTCAGACACCTTCCTGGAGGATCATTGGGCATCACAAGGTAACCTCCAGGGATTACATCCATCGCTAGTTGTAAACAAAGTGTCCACCACAGTTACAAATGGCACAATGGCCATAATTCGGTGGCTGGCCAGGCGTGGAGGACTAAGTTTTTTAATGAACAGTAATTACCGCCGCATCTTTGAAGTGGCACAGCGTTCTAGGATCCCAGTCCAAAGTCAATGTTATGAAGGCGGCAAAAAGTTTCCAATGCATCGAATTATTCTTGAAAAAGCCTGCATAAACGAAAAATTTCAACATAAACGGTGCCGACCTATTCATTTTTGAATAATTTAGTCTATCACAGGGAAGATACAGCAAACAAAGTATTTTGAAATTTTTGTTGGTCAAGTCAAATATGTGCGTCTGACAGGCCGAAAACTTCAGGTTAACGACAGTGACATTTATTTCTTTTCTCGTTAGTGGCGTATGCATAAGTTTTAATACCGAATAATTTAATAATTGCGTGATGTATTAAAATGAATGGTTGTCAGTAAAGACAAGATAGTTTTTACCTAGTCTTTTTTTAACGGCACGTTTGTTACCACGTTTCTGCATGTTACACCGACCGCCAACTAAATTGGTGAGTATGAGTATCATATCTAATCTAAACGTCTAAGGGTCATGTTCACAATAATGGAAATGGCCGACTACCTATACAAAAAGTACGTGTTAAACAGATGATTTTGTCTTAAAAATCTGTTATATAGTCGGTGAACACGGGCCTAAGGATAGGCGAACTTCTCTTTTAGATATATTTCTATACATTAATAACTACGTAGAGCATATTTTATTTCTATTGCGAACATGAAAATATGTAGATAGTATTTTCCTTTTTAGTTACCTAACCCTAGACTTTGCGGAAAACATATTTAATACCTGTTTAAACAAGGCTATTTCAGTCAGAAAAAAAATGTTGCTTATTTATATTTTTACAAGCTTATATTTAACTTTCAATGTTTGTATGTTTGTTTGTTTAAGTTATATCTTCCAAGCTGAATTAGAACCATTTCCTTTATCCTACGGAGTTGAATTTTTACATGTTGGTTCAGTTCCGATAAGAATGCATTTTTATGCTAAATATGACCTGAACCAACATCCACGATTAGCTCCAGATAAAGGAACTCTTCAACGATCAACAGGAAACCCGCGATATATTATATCATATTACATGTACAGCGAAAACTAAAAAATAAATTAATATTAAAAATCATTGTTAAAAACATGCTTTTATTTTAATGCTCTAACAAGAAAATAAACATTAAATCAAACTCGTCAATTCATATAATATAAAAGCTTGTCGCGACATTTACCTGTAATAAAATAATGGGTTTAATTTAATGTTTATTTTCTTTTTTTTAGAGCATTTAAATAAATTCTTGTTTTCAAAAATGTTTTTTTCTGTTATTTCTGACGCTTAGCAATTTGACGATACGGTTGGCGCACTGGTTGAGCGATCGACTGCTGCGCCGCGTGTGGCGGGTTCGATTCCCGCACGGAACAAAATAAGTGGGGCAATGTTTAAAAAATAAAATAATAAAGTTAATTATCTCTCAAATTGGTTTAACCATCATTGGGCATCTACATATGTACCGTGTAACTAATAAAAGTTCTAAACGTCTAAGGATAAGCGAACTTTTCTTTTATGTATATTTATATACATTAATACCCACTATTACCTACGTAGAGCGTAGAATTCAACTTTCTAAAATACCTATGCAACATACTAACTATCACACTACCACAAAACTTTATTTCATTGGATGTTAAACAGTGGACGATATTTTTTGATGACGCATTTCTTAGTTTCATTTAGAAAGTTGTATGCGGATTCAATGTTGTAATACTATACAGACTGACTAACTAAACGAGCGAAATATTCATGACTGAATTCAGAATGGCCTTTGATTAGGCATAATCCGTATTATGTTCGTATTACAAAAACGGACTAGGCCTGGCTAAAATGCCTACGATATATTTGATTGTACGTATAATTCGGTGAAATATTAAAGAAAAATAATTAGACCTTAATTGTCAAAATTAAGGTCTGATTATTTTTCATATTTGGGACGCGAATCAAATATTGTAGACAGTGTAATGTGTATAAAGAAGGTGCCGAATATAGGTAGTTAATAGTCATTAATAAAAATGGTTGCTAAAGCTGACAGATTATATTGATATTCAACTTAATTAATTATAAATATCTCCGCGAAATCTGCCGCGGAGGTCGAGCGGACATGCAGGAGGGGGCGAGGTTGCATACACCTCATTTAAAGTGGAAGTTAAAGACAAGACGAGTCAAATATTAAGCGATCGGCTCTCACATGGCCTGTTAGTAACTTTGAACGCTAATTTAAGAAAGTATTTCACCTATATGAAAATGTCAATAAAATCTTTTCACGAGCTCCACCGTTTCTGAAGTTGTCCTTCAACATTTAAATCCTTTATCTCTTTGGGGATGTTCACTAACTATGAGACGAATTTTTTAGACTGAATTATTTAATTCATTTATGTTTTAAGAACCACTTACAAAATTACGCGAAATTTCCAAAACTAACTATCAATTAAAATTAAATCGTGAAGTAAGACATTCGGTTATTAGAAAATTGGTGTCAAGGGTAACAGTCAGTGGGATCGCGTTCGGTTGGTACATTGCCTAACGCCGCCTGGTGAGCCGCAAGGTTAAAGATAAGATACCTTTAAAATATTGCATAAATAATTCGTAGCAATCAAGCGTCATGATAATGTCATCGTCAATTTTATTTCTATTGATAAGAGCTGAAAGACATTGAAAGAAAGTCGTTCTTTCCAAACATGAAAGGCAGAAAAGAAAAAAATAGATAAGTATTTTCATTTTAAGTAACCTAACCCTAAGAACATAGACCATAACGAAATAATATTTAATACCTATCTGATTAAACAACGCATTGCTTATTTTAGTATACAACAATGTGTTGCTTGATTATATTGTTTCTCTGAAGCTTCACAATTGAATAATTATGTTAGTTAATTCTCAGCCTTGAGAGCTTAACCTTCTAATCTAGTTTTAGGTAAAGCCGTCAAAGCCATCAATACAATATTTTAGAAAAGAATATAAAAGTATTTTTTTTTTTGTATTTTCTAACTACTACTCATAAAGAAGTATAATAATACATAAGTGATAAGACAATAATTAAAAACGATGAGACGTAATGAAATCGACGACAAATTACTTGCTTTTAGATAAAATCTGTTCCATGTGCTAGTATTTCCTAAAGATACTAAAAGTAACTTAACAAGGGAATTAAGAATTACTTGTTAACGATTTCTCCGCCAAAAAAGTAGGTTCGTCGTTAACTCTGAGAAGAGGTATGCAACTGACTGGGGATCGCATCAAGGCAGGTTCGATGCTCCGGTTGACCTTGTTCCATCAAACGCATGCCTCGTGAATGTCTTGATTGTAACATATATAGACTTTAAACCTGCTACATGTAAAATAACGCTCAATTATTGGACGAAATACTTCAAATTGATTCTGCTTCACTGTCCACATATACTAGAAATTACAATCGATCTATGATTCCAATTGACCTTCCCTAAATGTTTTGTAGCCTTGGAGGAGAGGACGTGCTTACTTGTTTGTAGTTTTGGATCAGGTTCTGACCCTGTCAAGTAACATGGTGACCGCAACAGGTTAATTGATAAAAAAAATGTAAAATTCGTTCTATTAATGCAATTTAAATATACATTCAGACACCTGTATAAGGTGACAGGGAAAAGGGAGCGTTGAGTTTGATCGTAAACAGCAATTTTATAAATGTTCGCATCTTTGAATCAGGTTCTGATAGTGTCAAGAAACACAGGTGACACATACAAATAGAATGAAGAAAAAAAAATTAAATACTCGTTCTACTGATGAAACCTAAAGGTTAAGTCAGGTACCTGTCACAAGTGTCAGGGACAAGGGAGCGTTGATTTTGATTAGCAAAAACCAATGTTATGTGAATAAATTGTTACAATAAACTATAGCAAAAACGTTTTAGCCCCAATTCTTTTGGAATAAGGAATTACCTTAGTTTCTTGACTACATGCATTACATATTAAGTAACACACTTCCTAGTTCCTAGCATTAACATGATGATTCTTGCGCAATATGTGCTTTCAAATCAAATTATCTGCGCGGTGTTACCATGACGAGGATCAGAAACAATAAAAAAGGTCCTTGTTCTGCATATCTACATATCCACCAGTTCTTTAACAGTGGCATATTTTTACATGAGCCCAACAGTTACAAATCTCAACTTCACGTTTCAACTTATTGTAAATGTTTATATGATTTCGCCGATTCTAAGAAACAGACTGCGCCATCGCTCCCCGCGCCTCTGTTTATCGTCACCAGAGTCACCCAACTCTACAAGACTCCGTGCACACTCTTAGAGAGAACTTTCTTTCAATCTCCAAATTAATTCTAAAAATCTACCTAACAACCATTCTAGTCATGACATTTATACAAGACACGATTCTGAAGAAGGTCAACCAGATCTCGAAGCCGGCATTTATATTGCTCTTCGGAAAACCCGAAACAAAAAGTGTATTGTCGCGAACAATCCAGAATAGTCGAGAATAGTGGCAGCAAATGTGTAAAACCAAAGAAACGATTCTAAATAACTAGGTAACCTTATTCTTTGTCTGAGAATCAGACGTAGTAAAAATGAACGTATAGTTACGTAACATCCCAACTGTTACGTATGTATGTGTTAATTTATAGCGTGTCACGGCGTGGTTCAGTGTCACGGCATTCAATCATGATCTAAATAGGTTTGTAGTTTCGGGTAAGGTCAATAACACGACTTGGTGTAACCAGACTTGGTGAAGTGTTAGGATAAACATTCAAAAGGACAAACTGTCGAATGAACTTGTATTGATAGAATATTAAAGTAATTATTTTTGGTTGGTAACAGAGCGTAGTAACACGCTGAAGTAACTTCCATTGCGTATGCACATTGCATAATCTATGAATGCTTTTGACGTAAACGATAACAATAACTTTGCAGTATTTCGTGTGACGAAGATACTAATAATATCCATGAAACAATAAATAAATTGTAATAGTACATACAAACGGCTTTTATTCAAGTCCAAATACCACGCCCATGGACGTGGGAGCAAGCTTAGATAAAAATTATTTGTGTCAGCTTTGTAGTTTTAACAAAACCTTCAAATTTGAATTGAATTTTTTGCATTTTAGACATCGTCTTGGTAAGTAAATGTTCTATAATAATAATAGCTGATCACGTGTATGCTAGAGATGGGCTATTTATAAATGTCTCGTGGACAACACGATATGCCAATGTAAGACAATATATAATTGATGGCATAAAAATCAATAGATGTCAATATAATATGAGACAGTGTTTGATCTCTATAGCATAGTATTTATCTTTTTGTGTCACATGAATCAATGGATGTAGAAAAATTATTAGTTAGCAACTGATAAAAAAAATTGGTAAAGTTGACATTGATTAAATCGGGCACATTATGAATTTTAACGTGGACATTTAATTACGTCATTTTACGATTTTATAAGTTGACCATTCTTTTCGCGCTTGATCATTTGTTTGTTCTATCTTCGTCTGGTTTACGTCACTTCGCAAACATTCGGGACTCGTCACAAATTATGTCCGCATTTCAAACACCTTGCCCTAAAAAAAATGTTTTAATATCTAGAACCTAGATTTATAAACTGGTTTTAAAAATAAGATTCCATTAAACTGTAATCCAACGCAACATATCAACTTGGACTGTTTTTAGCTATGCAATCCGTCGAAAAGTCGTTGAATGGCCGCGTCTCGATTGCGGTTAAGTGGAATCGGTCCCATGTAGATGTTAAAGAAGTCGGTTAAAAATAGTTTATGCATGAGCTTCAAAACTATATTGTTAAGTGCTAACTGGCGTGTAACAGGAAAGTGTGAATCAGAGCGATAACGAAGTGTGTCCTACAATATATTATTAGGATTTCCCCGACGTGTTTAATGAATGTCATTTGGCGCCTTGTTCGGGCGCGTGACGCAATGGGCGCGAATGACGCGTCATCGCACAGCGGCATGCGCTTACGTCAAAAATTATAAACTCGCTATTCTCATCTTCTCAGATCCTAATTAACCGTATGTACTCATGCTAACGTATAAAAAAAGTAGAGTCAGCAGAATAGTCTTTCAGCCTATCGGAGTTCATATTACGGCATAATTCTGGCTTTCCCAAGGTAAATTAAATTAAATACTGAGATTTCCTTATGCCCCTGACGAGCGTTTTATAATCAAATTACAGTTTTGAAGTATAAAAATAAATATACTTTACTTTCAAATTTTACTTCCAGAATGTAATATCGAAATAGTGATGTGTGAGACTTGTGAAGCTATTTTTTTATTGGATACCAACCAACACGATTGAAATAAAAGATGCATAGAATTTTTGGCAAAGTTCTAATCCGTATTTGACACATGACTTCTGTATGTACCATTAAAATATTAGACTTAGAATCAACCAAATCATCTTACATTTAATACTTTATTCCTTTGTAATACACAGAATTTTGTGTGTGATGCGGGCAAAGTATGAGCTAGAGTTTCAGCTATTCTTACAATTATGCTGTTGGCGTGAAACGATTTCAAACATAAAAGAGTAAAGAAACCTGAGATTGTAAGGGGCATCTAGGACAGTCTGCATCTAACGCACCATTGCTAACAGGTTAATGTTTCCACTACGACATAGACAATTTTCATGCAATCGTATAAACTTTGAAATCAGAATGATGCAATTCTTGATATTTTGAACAACAACGATGAATTGCGTACTATATTATGAAGTCAGTTATAATGAGTCAACTCCAACTGATAGCGATTTTGTATTCACTCACATTCAGTATTATATCGTTATTACTAATATTTATGTTTTGTAAATTGGATTTTCCAAACAGCACGTTTATTTGCATTTTAAGTTGAAACGTCAAATGTGCTAAATAGTTTATCCCGTTCTTATAATAGCTACCTTATATTTACTATGGCGAATATATAGAACTGTTACCGACATTAAGAGTATCGTTTATCGGCTTCTGACAAAATTGCCTTGAAATACGCGCAAAACAGGTGTTTGGGCGTTAACATTTCTTACATCGACATATTAACGAATTAATTTGATTTTGGTCTGTATCGTTTTGTGAGATTATGAAATAGGTCATCTAGTTTTTTTTTTTTTTTTCAAATTTTTGCTTAATTTAGTCATTATAACAAGATAAGTATAAGAAAGATTTTTAGTTAAAAAACGCATTTTGAGGGTTAATTATTTCTCAATCTATAAACAATACAATAACGTGACGACTTCGTTTTTACTTGTGTCTATAAAATATTAAAAAAAATACGTGGAGTAAAAACGTTAACGCATTTTGTATGAAAACTTTTAGCTAAACTATTGTCTTAATGTGCTCTTCATACACGCCGTCAAATATTACATAATGGAATAGACGTAAAAAGTAAACTTAACAATTGAATTTCAACCCTGTATATTTACGGGGTTCTACGTTTTAAGATTTAAACCTCACTGCTTTATGCTTCTCGTATTAGCAACATTAATACAATAGAGAGGAGTGGCTCAGATTATTTCCAACTACTATTCGTCCCCATTTCAAATGATATTACCGATGTTACATTCTGGTGACGTCACAATCGATGAGGAATGTTTTTTAGTCGCGTGTTTGCTGGATACATCTTGTAACGAGAATATATGAATGGTAGCGTGCACTGTCCTATAAACAACTGATATTGATGATAGTTTCGGTGTCGATTTGAATTATGAAGCGGTTATAATCGATTATACAGTTTATCAGTACGTTTGGTGGGCACTGAGTAAACCATTATTTGTTTAACCTAGTTATTATCAGTACGGTATATTGCAATATGTACTGTCGGTATCCATATACTTTAACTAACATTTGATTAGCGTTAATATAAATAAGTAATGCGAAATTTGTTGATATAGTTTACTTCAGGCAGATGAAAACTAACATATGTACTCTGAAACATTTGCACTGTAACATTATCTTTACACCGTCAGATTGTTTGTGATTGTATGTAATTAATTGCTCATTGTAGGCATTGGTACTCAGTATTTACTCATTCATTTTCTAACAATCATATAATATTATAGCTGTTTAGCAGGAGGCATGTTTAATAGTGGGCTGATGATGATGAGGCTACAGAAATACTTTTAGTACAAATCTTTACTGTAATTAAGCAAGTGACAATGAACCGTCATACAAAAATATTTTGCAGAGCAGACGTACCGATGATGTCATGATATTAGTAGGTATGTATTACATATATATACATAGCTGGATATAGGTACAAAATCCCATAGTATTCTTTAGGGCAAGGAACGTTTACTATTTCCCCAAAGATGCATGAAAAATCAATATATTATGATGAGCTTTCGTTTAATTTGTATGTTTTTGGAAAAATAAACATTGCATAGCACGAATTTGGAAATATTCCAATCGTATTCCTTACTAACTTTTTAAAACAAAATACTAATACTACAGTACCAGCATGGCCACGGGCGCAATCGTATCGTTTCTATTAAATTTTTTGAATTGGTAAATTTGTTTTTTCTCTTTATTTAGTTTTACAAAACTGTAAACTAGATAAGCCGTGGCTACAGAGTAATGCAACCTTTAAATAGAAGCCAAACTATAGCTATATAGCTCAACTTGGAAGACACAGCTACGAGCGGAGCGATACGCGGAGCGATCAGCAACGGTGGCAGTGGGTGCGACAGATTATTATATAATCTATTTAAACCAAACTAGCACAAAAGGTGAACAGCTGTCAGTGGATTTTTGGGGGGCCAAACTGGAGGTTTCCGTATAAATCGTAAAAGTAAGCTGCTAATCCCTTCTGAATTAAGATTTTAGTTTGAGTTTCTTTTTACAGTATCGACTGACGTGACGCATTGACCTTGTTCTATGTGCCAATTAACCCGTTCCAAACTCTTCAACAATCGAAGCACGGAATACGATCGATTGCGATCGATCGCGTTATAATTTGAATTAATTCACCGTAGGCCCTCAGGTGCCTAATTCGTTTATTTTTATTTAAAACAAAAGAAAATCTTAGGGCAATAATTTAGCATGACACTGTCTAAAAAACATTGTTGTTTTTTCATGATTCATTAAAGATTTTTCTTTATTTCGATACATGTATTTCTCAATATACAACATTGGTTATTAAGTAATTAGTATTTAATAGGCGTTTTCACATTAACCGGTACCGAAACTGACACGAGTCACGATAACGATAACGAAAAATCTTTACTGTCGCCGACATCATGTCGTGCTAATTCCAATTCACGATGCCGATGTTAGAAATCTTAATATTTTGTGATTTTAACCACATAATATTAAGATTTCTAACTCGGAAATCAACAAGATTATTTACATTTTGTGAAAGTTTTATGTTAATGTATAATTGTATATTCATCACTAATGATTTGTTTAAATTGCTCGTGCATTTCCAGGCCGCCAATCGCCCCGCTCTTGACGTGATGGTAGTGGCATGTTTCATAAAAAATACATGTTTGCAATTCGCAACCCGCTCCGCTTGCCGCCTCAGCTACGGCCAACGTAACACAAATTCGCATAGCTTATTCGCTGGGTAGGGAGGATGAAATCTATCGCAGCGCAAGACTTGGTCGTTAAGGGAATGTAGAGCGAATTGTCACTGTCAGTCAGTAAAATCTGTGTGTTAAACATATAAATAAAAATGGGTAACTTTTTACAATCGTAAGAATACTGCTAGAAGAACAATAGCTGCAAATTAATTAATCAGAACTGCCATATGTTTCTTTGTACATTCACATTTGACAGAACTAATAATGACTTGTGAAGTGTCCATTCCCATTTTGAACGCTTTGATTGTAGCTTGTTATGATATCAGCATAGGCAGTTTGTCTTATCGAGTTGTATTTGACATTTTGATACTGCCACGTGTAGCATTGTACGTGTTCACATGTAGCGCGTACCTATAGCGACACCAATATGGTAGCAAGTCGACTTTTAAGATAGTAAAAAACAAAATCTAATGATCAAGACCAAAATATACATAGTATCTAAAGTGACTCTGCATGAATTCGAAGAGATTAACATAAATAGAGACAAGTGAAAGTCGAATAGACAGTAAAGAAAGTTCTTCAAAATTCGCGAATACGCATTTTCACCCACGCATAGCATAGAGCTAGCATAGCATAGAGCTAGCATAGCATAGGCTGGTACGGTAATTAAATCTCTCATACTCATATGCCGAAAAAAAAATGTGTCATTTTATAGTTCATAGATTTTTCAGTTCTAGTCAGACTAGAAGCTGACTCCAACATTGTTGAGAAAAGGTGAGGATACATTTTATAATGCCAATAAAATGCTTTATCATGCTGATAGTGTAAAGATAATAACCGGAAAGTCGACAATAATTCTAGACAACTATACCGTCTGCCATGCATACGTACTGTTGCCTAGGTAACGCGGAAACCACATATTCAAGGTTAATGTAAAAATTTATATTCCCAAAGGTAACGGAATAATTCTTTCGGTACAGGTAGGTACCCCATGATTAATTGCTATCAGCCGCGATGAAGCTCAATGAACCATATTGCAAATTTGCAAATGTATAACCAAACTACACCACGCTCTGACACGTGTTTTCCCGCTCTATGCCGTTATTGGACATTCCCGAACATACACGCCGGGAGTGACAGAGACAGCATGCTTTTCACAAAGCGGGATAGCTCAAATGCTTCTGACATAAAATACTGAATTTTATTTCTAAACTTTTGAAATCGTTCCAAATGCAAAAAGGTACATTAATAAAATTAAAAAAAAAAAAAAAAAAAACTGTCGAACTATGTTGCGTCGTACCTTTAATATCCATGCCCAATTGTCACTGTACGACTCCATATCCATGTTTGGGGTTCGAAAGTCAAGGTAGAAAAGTTAAATCAAGAAACCATGGACTCGCTCCCGACGCAACGTATTTAATGACTGGCACCGACTCGACCAGCTGTCTTAGCTAACCCAAATTTAGAATGCATTTACCTTTGCCAAACATCCACGGAGTACAATCAGGAAATCCTCGAAGACATCCCCGGTGGTAACAGATAACTCCTCCATTTCCAGAGACATTTTATCTAGTTTACAGTTTTGTAAATTAGAAAAATAAAATTAAACTATTTAAAATTAAGATCACAGATGATTTTCTTCTTTGGAACTATATTCAGATCGTATATTTAAAATTCGAGTGTGCGTACGGCTGGCACGATAACGAACACGCGTTTAACTCGGCCAGCGGACAGCCTCCCACTAACAGCGCTCGGCGTGAACCGCACGACGAACGATATGGTTTCGTCATTGCGATCGGGCACAGAACCGCACACCACCAGTTTTATGTGGCTGACGAATACGGAGCCCCTGATACCAAGGTTCGTTTCGCGCGCTTTCGATATCGTTGGCGGATCCTAGTTTGCAACGAAATCGGCATATCTTCGTGTACAGTGGTACGGGTAGAAAAACAGCTGATAATAAAGGCGCGTTCGGTTCGAAATACAAGTTCACTGGGGGCTCGCCCCATACGTATTGTAAATTGCGATAGGAGGGCACAGACTTCTCCGCTGCTTAGCAACTACACGCGCCACGTTGGTATTCAAACAATGTGAACAAAGGTGAAAGTAGTCGCGATACGGGAAACAATTAAAAAATTAAACTAGAACAATGCTGATTAATGTTATTTATTGGCAGAACAATCCTTTCAAGTAATTATACTTTCTAAGTCACAATTTCAATGACGATATAACAGACGGATAAGGCCCAAATCAAAACGGATGTTTATATGAGTAATCGGCCGTTTTCATTTGGTTTTGATTGGTGAACATGGCCCTTAGTAGACTTTCCTAATAGTGTCTGGCATGGAAAAAGTAGGCATCAATTTCATTATAACAATACACTTCACTAAACGTCACATTCAAGACATTAAAATTTAGGACAGCAGCTAAAACAATTAGTGTTTCACGATATCGAAAGAGTACAACAACTTAACTATTATAAGAAATTAACAAATACTTTTAATGACGTTTCAGTGTATAGTGTAACGATTTGTTTGGATTATAGAAACGTGAACATAATATATAATATAATATTTGTAGGAAGGCAGTAATTAATGTATGGGATTTTTCGATGTATGTAAAATTCATTGTTTGACCTCGAGCACAGCATACTATCACTACGTCATTTACTCCGTTGGCTGAGACACCCAAAATGTGTCTTGACCTCCGATAGGAGACAACGCGACTCGGTTTGATCTTAGGGAGCCTCATGCCAATCGCTACTTCGTAGTTCTCGAGAATTAGTCTCTACTGATTCGTTCCTGCGATATCTGGGCCGAACTACGGAATATTATACGGAATATTCGCGATCCTTTCTCATTCTCTCGAACCGAGAGAGCAAAGGCATGACCACTGGACCACTGTGATGTGGTTGTAGTTCGTCGCAGTCTTCTTAAAGTGCGTTTAAAGCTAGTTGTAATATCTGACGAGATATATTTTATCCGCCCGAATACTTCGTCTCACCACCGGAAAACATCTCATCTGAACATGAACTACTTTGTTCGACTTGTAAATCTCTTAACAGACAGCGAACCCAAGTCGACCGATGCAAAGATAACGTTCATAATTGGGGGTTCACAGAGGGCTCAAACTTCCAGTAGGAGTGCGGCATCTCCCTGCAGATAATGGCTTTAGTAATACCTAATAGTCCGCGTGGCGCCACAGGTGGTAGGAAGTGCTGCTAAATGGACTCAAATTAGTAATAAAAAAAAAACCTCAGTCAACGGCATTTTACCGAATTCTACAGCTGCCGTTCGATGTCTACACAGGGCTCAAGATTTTAAGCTTGACCTCTCGAAATTGGAGTGTCTATGGATTCTTAACATTTAAAATTGTATAAAAAAGGTCTGATGATGGAGGTAATGCTAATATCCTTGTAGAGACTATGCCAAAATCAACCTCAGTAAATAAAGTGTGTTCTGATTTTAAGCTATGTATGCTGCTGATTTATCTAATATATGAAGTGATTAATGAGGGCACTATTCATAATGCCCGGGCAGTATCAAGAATGTCAAGTCAAATCGGGCCATGCAATTAATAACTATACAAACTTCATTATCGTTGAGTAATTTGATAATTAAAAATCATAGGTCTGATTTATCCGTCAGATTAAGATTGTTTTATTATATTTTTAATTTGATAGTTAAACTTCTAGGAATGCCTCATTTATCTGTGAAATGTGGGTGTAGAATAGTACACCTCGGCCTAACTCTTCGGGAAATGCAGACGTGATGCTATGTTATGTTATTTTAGTTACAAGTTCTATACGAGCCGTTAATTTTATGGAATTGTTGTTAATCAAAATAATTTAGTTTGGCGCTTAAGTCATTTTCTATTGATCATAAGTTTGATTATTAAAACTGTGTTTCGTTTTATAATATTAATTTGATATTTAAGTACTATTCGTATTAATAATATTTTTTTTATTATTATTCTGCCCAATAGACGAAAGCCATTATGAATTTATAATACCTGTAGGGGATCCCTACACCTTTAGTGATAGATAAGATCAAGGGGGCGATCTTATTAGGATGATAAAATAAAACCGACCGATTTGAATGATAGATTAACACTGACTTTAATATCATACGTTTTACATATTTATTTGCAACATTATAAAGCTGCGTATGCAGAATGCACGCGCGTAAATCGTTTGCGTAATGTACGGTTCCGTACATCCTGCCCGCTCAAACGGGCAAACTCAAGTATTGATGAATGATAATTGAAGTTACAAACAAACTGATGTGATTAGAATTAAATGATATAAAATGTTGGATGACAAATGATGAACAAGGTAATAAAACACATAATTTTTTAACATTCTTAAAAGCGTTTTTCATCACCGTTTAGTGAGTGCACTGAACGCGAAAACTCTGGCGAGGTAGCCTTATCTACACCACTAACCATGAACACTTCACTGCACCTTTGCACTGATTCCGCTAAATGCGATACTACCGGCGCCGGATCCATCTGCGCAACCGTCACCGGCCCCGCTCCAGCAGCCTCCTGGCCCTGGGGGGCCGGCAACGACGATGCTCCTCCCGCAGCTTGACGGTGCCTGATGAGGTACATAACGACGCCACTCAATATGATAATGGCTGTTACACTGATGTACAACACAGTGTATTGATGAACGTCATGAATACTTAGGTCTGTAGACGACTGTTCCTTAACTTCGTCAATCTGAGCCCTTAACTGACTCCAAATGAGTTGATGATCTTCAGCCTCACTAACATTATCTGATACAGACGTTTTCATGATTCGATTTAAAACAGACACCTCTGGGACTTCGATATGATTATAAACATTTAAGCGACTGAAAAAGTTATTATGAGCATAAATACTGAACGTATCTCCTTTCAGTGTGCAACCTTGACCTAGGGTAATAATTCCGTTGCCTATAAGATTTGCCATTATTATTCCGCCTGTGCAAATAATGCGAACCTGGCATTCCGAACAACACGTATACAACCAAGTGTTTGGCCTGTGCAATTTGATCCATTGCTGTTCGCACGACGATTTTACGGATTTACATAATTCCAGTTGGTTAATGATTTTAATGTCACAGACAGATTGCTTCATCGTCAGGTCGTACATGGGCATGTTCAATGAGCATAAAAATAAATCGTTGGGAACATGAGTACACGATTGTAGATCAACTTCCGATAGAAGAAACGCTGTATCCTTACGTAGATTGTAAGCTATGAATGGTATTGATAAGAGTAGATGATAGTACTGGTGTTCTCGTTTTTGCGTGATAGATATAATTTTGTTCAATTCAAACAAATCATTGCTTAGCAGTGGAACCTTGATTTCTATGATTAAATAATTAGAGACTACCCTAGCTGATACCTTAAGTAATCGATACAGATCCTTAATATTTTTTAACTCCACTGGTATCATAAGTTTACCATTTAGTTGGCTGGAAATGATACTCAGCTGATACGATAACTGCTCCGGGGATAGCAAATGACTGTCAATGCGCCCGTTTGATATATCTGTAACAGTACCAATCAGAGTTTGCTGAATCCGACGAATATTCGATAGAATGATTGATGCTGCTAGAGCGGATGATGTGATGTAGAGACCTTCTTGATTAGCTATACGTACTTGATTCATCTCAAGCGATATAGCTTGAAGTCGTTGCTTGATAAATGAGAATTGTTTGATCATGATGTCTTCATTACGACGTATGATATTATATTCCGATTCTAGGATAGTTGTCTGATTTTTGATAAGATTCTGAAGATGCTTTTCATTATGGCTGATCTGCTCGATGTCACTCTTGTATTTTTCAGCAAACCTCTCGTCCAGTACACCGAATAATGAATTAGCAATATAACCTACCCCGTTCACTAATCCTCTTCTTTGTCTCTTGGGACTTTGATATTTAAGTAACATGTCATAATTTTCAATTTCGCTGATCTCGTGCTCTAGTTGAAAAACGATACTCTGATATTGTTCACTTGTTTGGGTGATGCACAATGACCTTATATGATTCACATAACTTTTGATATCCGATAAGCCTTGCCAGTAAGTCGTCATATTATTGTAAACAACTAGACGCCATTCATCCTTTATGTACTGAAGATTTGATATTCTGTCGAAATAAATAGCTTGATTGTCGTCCAAAGACGTCACGTTATATAATTCATGATTTTGTATATTTTGTGGATAGGCAGGCGATGATAACATAAAAAATAATAATAGTGAACTAATAAATAGGTTCTTGAGTGATGCGAAGTTGCGAGGACGTCGCGTGCTCTTTCGTCTCTTGTCTTGATTAGATGATGGTGGTGATAGGATAGATGAACTCTCTGTATTGATATTTTTGTCTTGTGTCGTGACTTTATCGGTAGGCAACAACACAAGTTTACTGACTGGGCGTTTCATGATATTATTATTCGTTTTTATGCTGACTACCCTTACATAGCCATCCTTTCCTGGATGAACCTCTTGGATACGTCCTAACGCCCACTTGCCCGGTGGCAAGTTATCTTCTTTGATAAGAACTACGTCATCAACTTCAAAGTTCCTATTTGGCTTACGCCATTTTGACCTAGCCTGCAGTTGTTGAAGATATTCGCTGGACCACCTCTTCCAAAGCTGCTTGTTCATAGATTGAATGAGTTGCCACCGTGATGATAGATTGATGTGATTTGGATCTGTCTGTGGCCTAGATATAAGTGGGCCACCAACCAGAAAATGTCCTGGCGTGAGAAAATCGTCGTCAGGGCTTTCAGTGAGCTGACAGAGAGGCCTTGAGTTAAGGCATGCCTCAATTTGATGAAGTAGCGTGGTAAACTCTTCATAAGTGAGTTTCTGATCACCTAAGGTCCGCTTTAGATGATATTTGAGGCTTTTTACCGCTGCTTCCCAAAGACCGCCAGCACTTGGCCACGCTGGAGCGTTGAAGTGCCAAACTATTCTCATGTCATGGATCTTATTGAAGAAATCGGTGTTGATAGTGGCTAAAATATCTTGGTACTCCTTCTTAATGATACGATTAGCGCCTATGAAATTCCTCCCATTGTCACTGTATACGTGACTAGGCGTACCACGTCGGGCTGAAAACCTACGGAAAGCTGCCAAAAATGCTGGAGTACTTAGATCGGAAACTAGTTCCAGATGAACAGCCTTGGTGGACAAACAAACAAATACTGCAATATACCCCTTGACCGTTTTGATTCCACGTCCCTTATTAGCCTTCAACTCAACGCAACCGGTAAAATCGACACCGGTGTGAGAAAAAGGACGTGACGGGGTGACTCGAGGCTGTGGAAGATCAGCCATGATCTGATGATATTGTGATTGATTGAAGCGCTGACACTTAACGCATGATCTCAACTTCCTCTTGACGGTTCGGATTCCGCTAATTATCCAATATCTATCTCTGATGTATGAGAGTGTCAATCGCGGGCCTCCATGTAACGTAGTCACATGCGCCTGATGAATGATTAAATCGGTGAGACGACTATGACTTGATAATATTATAGGGTGCTTTGATGCGTCGTTGATGCATGCATTTTTGAGTCGTCCACCCACTCGAAGGATACCATGCTGATCCAGGTAAGGATTAAGACATGATATTTTGCTTTTAGCATGCACGTACCCCTTTTGATTAATAAATTGAATGTCATCATAAAATTCAAGCAATTGATTATGTTTGATAATTAAATTCAGTGCATTGTCCATCTCTGATGACGTCAATATATCCGTATTTCCTGTGAATTTGCCTCGCGTTCGCGTAATGAAACGTGATACCCAAGCGACTATTTTTACAATGCGAGTCAAAGAACTGTAATTGTGTAATAACTCTTGTATGAATGAAATATGATTTTGATGTAAGGTAGTATTCACACTAAGTTTTTTGATTTCTAAATCTGGTGATTGATATGAAGTCTTAGGTAAGGTGCTGCGATCAAAATTGTTTATCCATTTCGGTCCCTGCCACCATAATAGATGACTCAACAACTTCTGTGACGTCAGACCCCGAGTGGCACAATCTGCAGCGTTCTCCTCTGACCTCACGTGATGCCAACATGATGATGGAACGATATTAATGATGTTTCTGATTCTATTAGCCACGAACTGCTTCCACCTCTTCACATCTCCTTGTATCCACCCTAATACTATCATGGAGTCTGTCCAGGCATAAATCTCAAATTTCTGATTTGATAAGGATTCCATGACCTTCTTGATAAGTTGAGAAAGCAGAAGCGCACCACATAGTTCAAGCCGTGGCAATGACACCTTTTTTGTCAGGGGTGCTAATTTTGTTTTTGCTGCGACGAGCCTCGATATGTACTCACCCTTATCGTCCTTGGAGACTACGTACACAACAGATGCATATGCTTTGTCCGAAGCATCACTAAATGCATGAATTTGATAAAGTTGATCTGTGTTACCAAGATAACGTGGTATAATAAATTGATCAATGATTTTGAAATCGTTCCTGAGTTGTATCCAGTCATCTTGAATAGATTGTGGAATCTCTTCATCCCATGCTATATTTGATGACCATGCATTTTGAAATAGGAGTTTTGCTCTGATTGATAGTGGAGACAGCCAACCTAAGGGATCAAATAGTTTAGAGATTTCAGATAGCAACTGTCTCTTCGTGACCCGTTTATCATGATGCTGTAATTGATTCTGAAAGCTAAAGCTATCAGTCGATGGATTCCATCTCAAGCCAAGCGTTTTTCTTGATTCTGAGCACTTGAAGTCAAATGGGCTATTGAGTTGATCAGATGGCAGATTTCCAAGTAGCTCTGCTTTATTACTGGACCACTTACGAAGATTCATGCCAGCACCCTTCAGCATCTCAATGAGTTGATGCTGCAGCTCCCTGACTTGATTGATGGTATTTTCTCCAGTCAACAGATCGTCCATATAAAATGATTGTTTTAATGCTGATGCAGCTAGAGGATACTTGTCGGCATCGTCTATTGCCAACTGTTTTAGTGTTCTCATAGCTAAATACGGAGCGGATTTAGTGCCGTACGTCACAGTGGTAAGATGATATTCACGAAGAGGCTCCTGAGGCGATTGTCTCCATACGATTGATTGTAGATGTTGATCTGAATGTTTGATGAAGATTTGACGAAACATTTTCTCTATGTCCGCCGTGATAACATACTTATAGTTTCTCCAATTTAAGATAAGCGTCATGAGATCCCTCTGAAGATTGGATCCGCAGTACATGAGGTCGTTTAGGCTTTTACCTGACGATGATTTTGCCGATGCATTGAAAACGACGCGAAGTTTCGTAGTTGTTGAATCTAATTTCATAACACCGTGATGAGGTAAATAGAAGGCACGTTTTGATTCGTCGACATTATTGTCAATACACATGTGACCCAATTGTTGATATTCGGACATAAATGCTTTGTAATTTTCTGCAAATGAGGGATTATTGAACATTTTGCGTTCCAACTGCTTGAATTGTGCAACCGCCTTTGATTTTGATGATCCAAGCTGATTTTCGTATTCAGGTTTCATGGGTATGCCTACCTCGTATCTGCCAGTGTCTAAACGACGAGTAGATTGTTGATAAAACTCTTCACAATATTGCTCATCAGTGGTCAGAGATGATGATGTGTCAACGTCCTCTATCTCCCAATATTTTGATAGATCCGATAAGTCTTTTGTCACGATGTGACAGTTAAACGTGCGAACATTGCCAGACAGGATCCATCCTAGTGCAGTCTGTTGCGCAATTGGAGCCTTTGCTGGGCCCTTGATCAGGCCGTCCAAGATGATCAGTGAGTAAATGCTCACGTCCAAGAGAATATCAATAGGCTTCGACACGTTGTATTCTGGGTCAGCCAATTGAAGATGCTGGAGATGAGACCATGATTGTTTTTTGAATGGTATACTGGGCAAATTGTTTGTGACCTTGGATAATACGAGTGCCTCTGTAGTAAAATGATAATCGCCGTAGATTGATTGACAGTTGATAGATACCAGTCCCTTACTCTGCCTAGCACCGGATCCGATACCAGAGATCGATGCGTTGTAGCGTCGCCGCTGCAACCCTAATCTTTATACAGCATTCTCTGATATTAATGATATTTGTGACCCCTGATCTAGGAGGGCCCGAAGGGTGGTGTAAGTGCCGTCAGAACACCTAACATTAATTGATAGTGTAGTTAACAATAACTCTTCGTCATCATTTGCGACATGATTGACATTAGTATGCTTGTTTGATGATTTTGGTGACGAGACAGTCGTTGCAGATGATGATGATGAAGTTACTTGAGGAACAGATTTTGATGAGGGCATACACGCTTCATGGAGTATAGTATGATGATCACCTTGACAGGTTTTGCAACGTTTTGTCGATGTACAATGATTTCCATCGTGACTGAAAAGGCAATTTTGACAAATATTTGATTTAGTAAGTGTCCTCAGTTGCACATCCGGTGTCATGTTGACAAATTTTTTACATGAAGACAAATTGCGAGTATGATTGAAATTGCAAACTAAGCACTTCGAGCTATGAATAGTGACGGCATGATAATTTCTGTTATTGAAACCTTTATAATTGTTATGTTTAGAATAATTATTTGTCACCTTTGACTGATTCGGGGTTCGCTTGATTGATGGTGAGGGTTCCTTATCATTTCTATGAATGGGTTCTAAAGCGGTAAACTTACTCTCAAGGAATGACATTAACTCTTCTAACGTTGGTAAATCGCGAGGGGCCTTACGTGCTTCCTTGTAGTCGGTGTAAGTATCCAAATCTAATTTCTTGCACAGTAAATGAACCAATAAAGGATCCCATGTGTTTGTATCAACGCCGAGATTGTGAATCGCATGAATACATTCGGTAGTGGTATCGTATAACCGTTTGATTTCAAATGATGATTGCTTTTGAATAATAGGCTGATTGAGAAATGTTTCGATTTGATTTGTGAAAAGAACTTGAGAATTGTTGTACCGATGTAATAAGATCTCCCATGCGGTATCATAATTCTCCGATGAGATATGTAGATGATAGATGAGACGCTCGGCTTCTCCCTTAAGTTTTCCCTTAAGATGTTGCATCTTCTGAGCCTTACTTATAGAATTATTGTTATGAATTGTCTCGGTAAACAAATCATAAAAGGTTGGCCACTGACTGTAATTTCCACTGAAACCAGGTATTTCAAGTTGCGGCGTTGATTTCTCTAAATGAGTCGTAGATGAGATCTTCTTATTTAACTCACGTTTGATATTTTTGTAAGCTAATTCGTGACGACTAAATTCCTCGTCGTATGATATATCTCCACCAACAAGAATGTGATCGATTTGCAAATGTTGCGCGTCAATAACCTTCCACTTAGATTGAACGTTCTTGAGCTCATCTTCTAATTCCCATTTATCAGTTATGATATCAACCTTGATGCCTTTGATAAGTCGACTAAATGCTCTAAAATTAGTTCGTTGCAATGCTAGTAATTCGTCTAACTTTCCGTCTGGTTGAGTCGATTTTGATGTTTTACCGTAAGATGATAAAATATTACGTATAGATTGATAATGTTCCTTGCCCTTTTGATAGGTGTTGTCAAGGAAATACTCAGCGGCCTCACTCTTATGCTCAGAAATATTTTGATGATTTTGCTCGAACTCTCCCCAGAGGTTGTCTAAGGTTTCTAACCGTTTCTTAATGTACTCGGCGTTTTTGCGAGAATCGGAGTCTTTATTGAAGTTAATCCTTACGGTGGTGATATTGGAGATGATGTCAGATTGACGGGCAATAATAGATTCCATGACGAAAGTTAAAGGAACAGTCTTACTTGATAAATGATGATCCAGGCGATGACGTAACAACGGTGACTGCTAGAGCACCTGCTGGTGATTCCAACGAAGCTGATAGCGTACGCTGAACCCGATGATGATCTTACGCTGCGGCTGAACGACCACCACAGTGTTAATGACTCAAGCTCTAGCTCCAGTCGATGATAAGTGTAGATCACTGCAATCGGCTTAACTGAGTCCACACTTGATTTGATGATTGCGGTACCTCAAAGTCCACGCCACTTTACATACACACGCGTTGGTGCAAAGTATCGCGATAAGGACCCGCTGGTATAGATCTGGATCAGATCCGGCTCGAAGGACCAAAAAAAAAATGTAGGGGATCCCTACACCTTTAGTGATAGATAAGATCAAGGGGGCGATCTTATTAGGATGATAAAATAAAACCGACCGATTTGAATGATAGATTAACACTGACTTTAATATCATACGTTTTACATATTTATTTGCAACATTATAAAGCTGCGTATGCAGAATGCACGCGCGTAAATCGTTTGCGTAATGTACGGTTCCGTACAATACCCGTAGTCAATATAACTTGTTTAAGTAGTAAGCCCATATTATTGGGCATTTTTCATACTGCCCGGACATAATGAATAATGCCCTATTAATCACTTGGATTACATGACGAAATTAAGAACCTTAAATTTGATCAATTGTGTCATTTTTTCCTGTGACTTTGGGCAACGATCATGAAAATAATCATGACCGTGTTTCTTAACTGCCCATAATTATTTATTTACCTAAGATTTATACAAGATTAATTAACCTAAGATTATTATATAGTAAATAATTACATATTAAATATAAAACAATTATTGTTTTTACCAAAGTGGAAATTACACTGTCTTAATTAAATTATCACGTATTATAGAACATTTTAGCTTTATTTTGACGGCAATAAAATATCAATAACAATTCTTTATATTTAATAATGAATCCCACCAAAAACATTTCATGTAAAATGTTGCCAAGACGACCACATAAGGTTTGCCCTGTGAAAAAGATATCAGATCTCATGTAGAGCCAGGCTTCTGAATCTACACGGCCTAACTCTACCGTCCCTAACTTCACAAATTCTACATATCAAAAATGTAAATGTATGACTTCGCCGTTTCGCTACCGTCGTGGAGGTGATGCGAATATTTAGTTTCTGAAGTAAGTAACGAAACAGCCAAGCCATACATTTTTACTGATTAAAGAATTTGTGAGGTTAGGGTCGGTAGAGTTAGGCCGTCCGTTCCAAGATTCAGAAGCTTGGCTCTACATGAGATCTGATATCTTTTTCACAGTGCAAACCTTATGTGGTCGTCTTGGCAACATTTTACATGAAATGTTTTTGGTGGGATTTCAGTTCTTTTTGTAAGTTGCTAGGCAGTCTTTTTAGTGTGTATTTTTTTCTTCTTTTTTTTGGGTAAAATTATTTTAATTATATACCTAACTTTAGTATTATATTTTATCGTATTAATTAAGTACTTACAGTCGATTTGCTCACCTCGTCGTCAAAGGGCGTAAATAACTGAGACCTACCATGAGACTCTTGATTAAGGCGGAGGTTCTTGTAAGTACTTATTAATAGGTTTTTTAGTTACTGTCTACAGTCCCGTGTAAACTTTCATGTCCTAATTCATAAAATTGGTGAAAGTCATATTCAAACTTCCACCCCCCCCCCATTTTATCTGGGGGCACGGTAGTGGTTTTTGTATACTGAACTTTGTTTACATACCAAATTTCGGCTTTCTAGCACTTCAGGAAGTACCCTAACATTTTGAAGTCTCATACAAACTTCCACCCCCCATTTTAGGGGATGGGGGGCGAAATTTATAAGTTTATGAATTTTTTTGTTGGTTGTATACTAAACTTAGATTACATACCAAATTTCAGCTTTCTAGTACTTCAGGAAGTAGCCAAACATTTTGATGATCATCAGTGTGTCAGTGTATCAGCGAGTGTGTCAGTGACGAAATCGGTGTATTTTAGATATCAATAAAATCTAAAGTATTAGAGCTATTCAATTGAGACTTTGTATGTTTAGTCTATTATTGACATCATATCCTGAGAATATGAACTATCTGGTACATCGGAAACCAATTCTATGAGGGTTCAAAAAAACGACGAAACACTTCGAGAAAAGGTAGGTAGTGCCCTTGCGCTTCGCTTGGCTCGTCTTGGCGGGGGCACGGTAGTGCCCCCAGATAGAAAAGAGTCCGGCTATGCGTATTCGAAGTCGCGCCGCTCAATGAATTTTTGTCTCTAGCTCCACGCTCTAACCGTCGCGACCGACGGCTATAACGTGACGTCATAAGACAAATTGCCAGCAAACCGGTTACAACCAGATGGACGATGTCGACAGTCGCGGATTAACTATACAATTCGGCGTTAATGATTTTCGAACGAATTTGGCTTAATAGCACGTGAATAGGAAGTGCCTATGCCGCTTTTAGATTAAACGCTTTCACTGTCCGCGAAGCAGACACTATAGTTAAATAATAATCGCTGTGAGACATTGTGGGTCACATAATTAAGTTTTTATTTTATTATAAATCAGACTTAAAACTTTTGGGAATACTCTAGGAATACTGACGTCTATTAATAATAATATAGAGTTCCAACTATCACAGAAGTTTCAAAATGGCCAGTAGTTTTCGAACCTACACAATGATAATGTCTGTATTATTATGACGTCATGTTAAGCCGCTAACTTCGCCTTTCACTATACAGTATTTGCAGCAGAAGTGTTTTGTTTAGATATAACATTGGCGATGCACAGACATACAAATTATGTATTGGAGTTCCACCAGGATTTCCGGCATCGTTTTCTTGTCGGAAGTTTAGTATGTGGGTTTGGTAGGAACAATCAGTGTCAGAACAGCTAAGATGTTCGAATAGAAAAAAACATCTCGGGAAGACATTATATTCGGCTCAGCAAAAGTATTAGGAATGATAGAACAAGTTTTGTAATCATAATATCCGTTACATTCAAATTGCTCATGTTATACTATACTATCATTGTGACACAATAAATCCCTGAGCGCAGTTCTGTGCATTCTGACTTTATCATCAGCCAGAAGACGTCCACTGCTGAACAAAGGCTTCCCCCAAGGAGGGGTTTGCCATAATCCCCACGCTTGGCAGACGGTTTGGGGATCGCAGTGGCTCACCGATTAGTGAGAGGACGCTGCTGCCCGTCCTTCGGTGTCTGGCCGCAATTTTAAGACGTGCCCTGGCATTTTGACTCAAAGCACTCTCATACACCAACTTCTGCTCCCGATCAATGAGTTTCATGTTTCCTTGTCTTGCATTGTTTTGTTTTTCTTGTCACTAGGGCCTGTTCTACGCTTACCTTGCTCTACTACTTTTCAAAACTGTGTGTACTTTACCGGCCCGAACTAAAATTAAACCCATAATAAGGATAGGTACTGTATTCAGTGTTCAATCAAATTTTGTTTAGTTAATACCTAAGTAATTACTTACTTATCAATTTCCAGTTTGGGTAGTCGAGATCTACCTTTAAAAACTTATTATCGTTTGACGTTTTGTCGACAACCACACAATTCAGCAGTTTACCAGAGTACACTATTTATTTGTGCCTCCGATCAAGTAAATTCTTGATCAAAGGTTTATATAACATTTTTAATTAACATGTCAACTATTCGCAAAAAACGAGACAGCAAACGATTATAGTCTCCAACGTGTATTGAAATTGGTGCCGATACATCCTTCAATACGGCCTCGCTTTGGTTTCGAGTAGATTACTGTCACTAACCTCTATAATAGAGTACTTATATAATAGAGGTCAGTGGTTCCTGTGTTTATAATATGAATGAAAGAGTTTCACTATAACCAAGAAATATAACATTTGGGAAAAAAAAATTAAACATCCAACAAGTCGTTTTTACTTCTTTATTGTCAATCCAGTCATTAGTAGGATTCCTACCGGGTTTTACACGTAAAAAGGCTCGCAGGAGAAAAACAGAAGAATATAATTTTAGGTTCACGGAATATTTGCAAAGTAAAAGTAGAATCCTTGAGATAGCAAATGCCGCCCATGTGATTGTAATAAGATCTGTATAAATGTCAGGTGACGTCGGCATGACCGTAAGACATAAGCATACCACTTTAATAATTGGCCATTCTAGAAAGACCTCCCCGACTCGCTTGTATGGAAATATAGATGAAACCAGGAGTAAAAGTTGGTGTCTATGAAAAATGGTCCTATTGGTTTATTCTGACACGTGCCTGTCATTTATTTATTGACTAACTGTTCACCGGGGATTCCTTTATGTAGTCAATTATTCAGTTGATATATTTATGGTAAATAATTTCATCCACTTTTTAACGTAAATAGAAATGTATGCTAATTTGTTATTATGTTTTAAAAGGTAGTCAAGCTTACACAATTTTGAATGGAGCATTATTTTTAAGCAGTCGCTACAAAGGGTGGCTAGTTTTTCTATTATAGTTAGACAGTTATGGTCTTAAGTAACTTTAGATATTTTCAGGGTATTAAACACTCCATTATTAGTTTTTTTTTTTGGAAAAAACTAAAACTGCAATCACCGGGAAAAGAGCTCAACTAAATTCTATTTCCCAACAGGAATAATATTTCTTTATTTTTAAGAGACAGGATTCGAGAATCAATATTTTCCTGGTGTTAACTGACTTGTGGGCTAATAATCACATAATAAATTTCTAAATTAATAGATTTGGCTGTTTTATTTGAAATAATTATCTTGTTAAAAAGATTGTTATCAATCAAAACAGGGGTTCTTTCAATTGTAACGACACTGTTTCGCATTATTAATACGGTAAGTATGTCAGCCAGAATTCATAAAATATGTTTTTTGTGAATTACGATATTATGATATTTTTTTTTAGTTTTTGAGTAATTAAAAAAACGTATATAGATGTCCGTTTGCGTTCGCATTATTTTATAACTAGATAGCGTTAACTAACTCTGTTTTTGTTGATGCCGCAGTCTATCGTTGCTCCTTTGGAATGAAATGTGTGATGTATATGTAAATACACTACCAAGAGTGTATTCTTACGAGTACTAATAAATAATATATAACGAAACACTCCACGCAAGTCACATTGACCGATGTGTACAATATCATGTACCTAAGCACTCGGCGACAATTTTAATCGTTAAATGTGCGACTCGAGTATTCGAGGTATCATTACGACATTGCATTAAATCAAACAATGCCGAGGCTTGTGTAGAGGCTAAGGCGCGACAGACGCCATACTGTCGCGATACCAACCGCGTTTGTATTCGTACCATTTCAGTGTAAGTGCCATTTTACACATTCCGTCTGCCCGCTGCCGGATACCCGTTGGCGAAGAGTATGAAATCTTTCACACATCATTTACCCGTGTTGCCAAGTTCACCATCGGATATCATAGGAAACCCGCAAAGGCCTCGCAACCGACTGTCAGGATGCGATTTAAGTACTTGACTTGAGCTTATTTTAATGACATGTCTCGAATCCGTTAAGTCATGATTTCATAAACCACAGTATTTTAATCGTACGCAAAATTTTTGACGTTATAAAGTTATGTCAGTTACACAAACAGTCAGCGACCATGTGATTTCAGGTGCATCCAAATCAAGTCACTGTATGTATAGACATCCATAGTCAAGTTACAAACAAATTCCACATATTATTGTGTCGATTTAACATACAACGATACTATAGTATCGTATCGACAGTAGTTCCTAAAGTATGGGCACCGACCCACTGGTGGGTCGCGAGCGAATATTGGGTGGGCCCTGAAAAATAGGTTGTAGGGGTATGGTTATTAGGATGCTTAATGAAGGTCTTGTTGAATATATATCTATATCTTTACTGGTACCAGGTTACAAATACATAGGACTAAACTAACGACCTGACTGTACGGTTGCGGGGAGACGACTGCTGCGCCGCGCTGATACAATAGTGCGCCTGAGTACACAAAACTAATGCGTCAGACAGATCACAGAGTTGACAGATCGACCGACCAGGCGGCGAAAACTGAAGTTGATGCTAAGGCTATAATGACAAAAAATGGGAAACTAATGCATCCTTCTCATTAAAAAATAGCACTGCTTGTATTTAAATATTAACACTTTAAATCGGAACTGAATGTCTTTTTCTTTGTTTGAACAGTCCTTCATTCATATAGTTATGCCACTTTTTCCTTCATGAAAACGAAGAGGTGAGTCCCGAATTTGGAAATTTTTGTTAGGTGACTCCCGATCCTGTCAACTTTGGGAAGCACTGCTATAGGAAATTATTCATTAATGTCCACGACATCGAACACCGTTAGCTGTCAAGGTTGCACTAAACATTTTCTTCCTAGCTTGTCCTACGTTCTATAGTTGCTACAGTCCATGAAACAAAGGTGGATTGTTTGATGTTTTTTCAGTTTTATGAAATGGCCGATCAAGCATGAATGCCTCATATAAGAAGGGATGTCATAGTTGTCCTTGCCAGCCTTTTGTGCAGTCGATATACATAAATTGTGGACAACCATGGACAATTTATTATAATAGATATCCCCCAGATAATTATCTGGGGCTTTTTATACCTGTCCCTCGTCACTTTAGAGCCAGAACTGTTTTAGCTACATCTTGTGTGCCGATAATTTTTCTTACATTGTGTCCAACTTTGTCGTTAATTTTTATTCATGTTCTGGGATACTTTTACTTTATGTAATTATTTTACGGTAAATGGCCAGGTCTGTGAAGCGTAAAAGAGTAATTTGTGACATTAATGTACCAGTTTGATAAGGAGGCCCTTAGCACTAAGAACACAAATGAAACATAGTTAACTTTCAATACTGGTATTTAGAAACCGCGCAACACTAAAATTCAAATATTGATTGCTTACTAAGTGTACATAATTTGTGTTACATCTTATTTCGGTGGTACTTAGTGGCCTTTTACAAGCATTGTAATATAGAGGGCAATACTGCGTGATATGTATTATAATATTTTTTTTAGGAAATATATAGGTAATGTCAAGTATTACAACTATTGAAATATGTGTGTATTCACTTTGATTGTTAATAAGCGCGCGACGTTACCCTCATCGTTTCTTGACCTTTCCTTATCAAATCTTACTGAGGCCGCGGGATCATTGCATTTGTACCTGCGTCTGCACATGATTTCACAACTATTTATTCGAATAATGTATTCATATGATTTTTAAGGGTGTAATCAATTTAAAAGTAAGAGCTTATAGCCATATAATGATTAGTAAGAGTAAGACGGAGTCTTCGTGTTATCATCATAAATGTATTATGTCAGATGAAGAAAATATTTGTAAGTACCACTTTTTTTTACATCGTCATTAACCCAGAAGAAAAGAAAATAAGTCATTTGCAGAAATTGTCATGGAAAAGTCGTTACTTCAATATAGAATCCAATCTGTCTATAGCGAGCAAAATTTCCACTACAAACAATTACTATACATAGTCAATGGAGAAAGACTAATATAGGCCGCTCTCTCTTGTACGATTGTATGGTAGTGAAAAGGACGCAATATCACCTTGAGTGACCATGGTAAGTCAATGGGCATTTCCGAAAAATGTTAAGACTCGATTATATCATTGAGAACAAGTTACCTGTTTGTAATAATCATCATCATACCTAATTATTATTTAACTAGAAACGTACATATGTGTTTGTTTGTCCCATGTATTATGTATGGTTAGAATACATAAAGCATCTTTTCTTAGAAATTTATTCACTTGAAGTCTGAATCATCTTCCAAGTTGACTTTAGGTACCTACTTATATCTACATCTTTATCTACATATTTATTGTCATAAAGAAAAATAGACGAGAACCGAGTGAGGGCCCAAATTAAGTAATTAGTACCTACGAAACGTTAACATTTTAAAATAAGCGCAGACATACCTTCGAAGAATTGCTTCGAAGGTATGTCTGCGCTTATTTTAAAACATTTTCTCGGAAAATACTCAGAGTTAGCTACATTCCGTAACTCTTTAAATATTGCAATTATAATATAGCTGTATTGCAGTATGTGCGTAATTAAATAACCATTAAAACTGCATAAAAAAACTCCGAAAATAACAAAATAACACATAACGACTTTTGCACGCGCAACGACGTTACGTGTATACTTTATTAATAATCATATTACTTGACATTAACGTTTGCATCTAATGGGAGGTATGAAATTGTATTTTTTACTTTTCATCAGTTTGTTTGATGTAAGGCTTGATAGAAGAGAGTCGACTGTAAAAGAGAGTGACCAGTATTTTCGCGGAGACTTCGGACCCCTAGGGCTCCGCAGAGCACACTTTGAGTACGGCTGACTTATACAAACGAGTGATACGTATATCTTTTGATCGAAAAGATACGTATATCTGTTTTTATTTCAGTGATACGCACAGCGTGTATGTAGGCGCCCTATGTTCGTCATCTAAGAACAATGACATGCAATCCCTGATTAGTCTAGTCTTTCTTCGTGAACAAACTATAGTATCATTTTAGTACGTATCCCATTCGCAACGTTATCAAGTAGTCAATGAATAGTATGTTTGGTATGTGTATAAAAATTTCATCAGAATATCGATGATTAATCGCTATACTCTATTATTTTTGTCAAGTCTTTATTGACGTTTTCAAGGAAAAATGAATTGTGTTATCTCGTGTATTACTCAATGTCTGTTTGAAGAACACAACACGTATGTATTTACCAACGTTTTGAACAATTTATCAGAAATATATGATATTTGCGAACGACACTTTTAAAATTTGTAGAAATTATATGAACGTTTTACATATTACGGACAACTTAAATATATTTCCAAATAGTACCCATGCAGCCAATTATTTAATAAACGATTACAAAACAAAAGAAAAATTTTAAGATCTCCTTGCTAAATGCACCGCACGTGCGCTACCATTTACTTCTTGATGGCAAATAACTCAATTTAATAAATCTCTTCCATATCGTGGGGAAATATCCTAGATTTGTTAATGACAATATAAGATCTATATCTATCTATCCGCTCTATAATCAATTAATCATACTATGTGATACCGAGAAACTATCACCGTTCTTATTGGTAATGGAAATTTAAACATACTGTTAAATAACCCTCATAAGTAAAACCTGTTGTAAAATCAAAGACCATGTTGACGACATACACGTGGCAGTAATTTATCTTCTGCACATGCGACTCGTCGTTTCCAAGCCTCGTTTAGCCTCTTTATAATGACGCCACGCATGTCAACATTGTTATAAACAGACTATTGTTACATTGAAAAAGTTGTAGTTGTGTGTCAAAATATGATATTTTGAAACATGTCAGTATAATTAATTTATATAATTGTGTAAATCACTGTTTCTAATGTAATTCATTGTGTAATTGAATTTCTAATTGATAGTGTTCTATACTCCTGGTTTGTGGTGAAGTCTAGTATGTCTATATGTTCTCTGAGAACTGCCTCAAGAGAACCCCATCAAGAGCCCATAAGTGTTCATCGATGATTACATACTTTGAGCAGCCGTCGGAACGAAAGCCTTCCCACATAGTAACGCTCTCTCAGTAGGTACAAGCTGACCATTAATTTGTGGTTGTCTCTAAAACCAAATTTAGAATTGATTTTTGATGTTTTTTTCATATTGTTATACTTATTGGGAGTGCAAGGATAACTGATTACCATGTCAATAGCTGTTGCCAACTCGCCAGAAAGGAATATAATGGCAATAGAAATGAAAGGAATCATCTCGTTTTTGTAAATTGAAATATTTTACCTTTAATCGTATTACTTCTTTATTACTTGATTGTTTATATATTTTATCATTGCCAACTGCTGACACATTCTTAAGTTGATCCAGAGCTTCAAATTTCCCCCTAATTATGCCTATAATAATATAAACAATATATTAAGAAGTCGGCGAATAAGTACGCTTCCTTTCTAAGTTTCGTGTTTGATTCTATCATATTGGGGTATCATTGTCTGTTGCTGAACATGTGCCTATCATGGCTGATAAAAGGCACGTTTTTTTCATTTATAAGTGTAAGTTCATGCATCCCGTATGTAATGATAGTCACGTTACCACCGCGCTCCGGCTAGCCGCGTGAGGCTAGTGTCACCGATACATATTGAGAGCACAGGCCGCTGGATGCGATTGTAAACATATGTACATACATGATGTTAAACGAGGTGCGCAGTACATTTATTTGACTGGGAAAGCCAGAATGAATTCATATCGTGAGAGTAGTTACCAAAATTATAAAAAAAAAAAAAACTGAAATCTATTATGATGAAAAACGGTTACCGAAACTTTAGAATATCTTGATTTAAATCATTATTCATTGGGGTTAGATCCTGCTAATAATAATTTGGATCAGTGGTTATGTAGAATATTTCTAAGTGTTATATTGTGTAAATCGAAGTTTCAACTTGAAGTAATCAATATTCAAATTTTCGGTAGGTATCAAATGGAAATATATTCCAAATGGTGTTCATTCTAACATCACACCCACTGGCATTTAATATTCTGAATAAGCTTGAAACTAAAATATGCCTGACTGAGGGTGACAGGTGCGCTCATATGACAAAATACCTTTTATCGTGGAAATTATGTAATGATGTATCTTTGAACATTGAGTTTCATTTATAGGGTTATTTGTTAGCCTTGTTTTATTCCTGACAGGGTTGCAATTGATGTATCTCTTGATTGCTTAATCGATTTGAGCCTATCTAGATGTAGACTCGATGAACAATTACATTAGTTGATATATACTTTACTTATAAAGGGCTGTCCACAGTCCCCTGTAGCCACCATGAAATTTGGATAGTGTGAAATATTGTTGTAATATTTAAATATAAAACTAGTACTTACAGTAGAGTGTCTCCAGAAATGTATGAGCGAGTGTATGTCGGTGGCAGGCGCCAGCAGCAAGTAGTCCCGCCATTCGTCGTAACTGATATTGAGACTGCCGTCCTGGTCCATCCTGGGGACAAACAGAACGTGTGAGGGCGACAGCGAGACGGGAGATCATGAAATTTTAAATTTCCTATTTCATATTAGGTCAGGTGCGCAGTACCCACAACCGGCGATCATGAATAAAACGATGCATGAATGTAGATGAAGCAAAAGGGTTATGTAAGGATAAGGTAATACGTGGCGTTCCGTAATTTCTGCCTACCCCCATGGGAAAAAGGCGTGACTTTATGTATGTATGTATTTCATATTATAAAACTTATAAATACATGTGATAAAAATTAATACACATGACTAGGATCTCATTTTCTTTATAGAAAACAAAAGATGCTTCTGACTTTAAATACATTTCTGCAAAAATTGTTCGGTATATACAGTAAGAGTTAACTTTGATATCCATTATAGACATTTTTTCATCAACTTAAATAAATGCAGTACGTTTGAGGGTTTTAGAATGTGGGGCACGATTTAGATATTAAACGGCATCCAGCTTTAAAAAAAAAAATTAGTCCTCAGACACGACTAGGTTTTACACAAAAAATAATAAATGATCTGCAATATTTCTAAAATTAATCAAATTCATGTTACAAGTCAGCTCTAGAATAGGAATACTTCTAAAATGAATAACATAGAAAACATAATTCACATACTATTGCGAGTACATAACCAACGAAGTCGATTAATTGTAGGATTTTTTTAAACTTTGTCCCACATTAAATGTCTCCTATATTGTTGTTACCTACAGTTTACAAACCTATATCTTCACATGCACACACACCTGGTCCCGGAACTACATTCTTTTTTTTTGTGCGGGCGTCGAATCCAGGTCACGTATCGCAGAAAGCCAATCGCTTAGCCACTCCGCCAAGAGTTACGTCAAAATATAACAAAAAAAAACTACAATTTTATTTATCTACGATATTGCATCCAAATAATGATGTTTGTTATATAGCAGTCGATTCTAATTCAATGAATTAATGTTTTACGAAGTTTTAGCAGAAGTGTCACAAGGAAGTGACCTACTTTGGAGATAAAGGCACGGCCTTTATTATTAGTTATTTATTATTAGTTTAGACGTTAGTGTTCGACTCAAATTGTGTAACATTTTGATATATCAATGTAAACTTTATTTGGTGCAATAGAAAAGTGTTTTAGGGTTCCGTACCTCAAAAGGAAAAAACGGAACCCTTATAGGATCACTTTGTTGTCCGTCTGTCTGTCTGTCAAGACCCTTTATCTCGGCGTGGAGGTATCGAGTTGAAATTAAAACCATATAATCAGGTTCACAGTCCCTTGAAGCTGTGAATAAATCAAACAGAGTTGACATAAAAAGAAATATGGCCATTCACGCCGCAAAAAAAGGTATATTACAACACTCTCAAGGGAATCAAAATTTATAGGGTACTTTCCGTTGACCTAGAACTATGAAATTTGGCAAGTAATATCATCTTATACTACAAGTACAGGGAAAAATCTGAAAACTATACATTTGTAATTAAATCGTAAAAAATATAGTCTTTATTTACAGGACGTAATCAATCATCGAGGTTAAGCAACGGTATGCGCGGTCACAATTGTATGGGTGACCAAAACTTTTTTTAGTCCTTAAGTATTTATAATATGTACCTACAAATTTGTACGGAACCCTCGGTGGGCGAGTCCGACTCGCACTTGTCCGGTTTTTTTCTATGGCCAGACGTTAGATACTAACACTGCTGCATGGAATTGCTAGCCAACACCCAGTGGGGTACGGAACGCGCGTCAGTCTGTATCTCACTTGACCAGTTCAAAAACTAAGAATTACAACCTCAAACAAAAAGATCAAGATCTTGGCTCTTTTGTTTGAGGTTGACAAATCGTTTTTGACAGTTCATTAATTATAATTAATGAACTGTCATTAAACAACAATCGATTTTATGAATATAAAAGATGAAAAATGTTTAATGTTTTTTATTATTGTTGTATAAGTTAAACAGCTCTTAAGTTAATGAGGGGGAACTATCAAGGTCTGTATATTTTAATTTTAAGGTTGCGTACCAATAGAATGCACTGATACCAGCGAAATTCTAAGTCTATGACTGACACACAAATATTTTTGGACAAAATGTATCCCATACACTATACGCGTTCCGATGTGCTCTATATTTCTTACTCTGGACGCCAGGCTATGAACTGGGAAATTGGGATTTAAGCATCTTTACGTACGTCTTGGACTTTTAGTATTAATCATTGATTATTTTTGTCAGCCAAGAAATTCATAACCACGATTCAGGCAGTTATTGCAAGACACACAGGCATTTACGTCTGAGTTCGTCCTGTCTGTCTTCCGACTCGGCCGGCCATACTGGTGCCCAAAAATCTTTTAAGTAGGGATAATGATGAGATTAAAATAGCTAGACATTGAAAACATTTGTTCGCTGTAAGTATGAAATACTGTGTGTTGTGTGTTGTAGTCCCAATTTTACAACTAGATGGCGTTAGTCGAATACTTTTAAATATAGGTCCTTTTTGCTCAATTCAAACGCTGGTATAATTTGTGTATGTATTCTTACGGGCACGCTTATTTGCAAGCTAATAACGTACGGAATCTTCGACTTGAGACGCGATGAGCATGCGTATGACTGGTTTTTAAATAATTTATGCGATCTACGGTTTTTATTTATGAATAACGGGTGTTCATTTATTATACTTAATCAAACATTATTACCTTTCCGTTTTTGGTGGTATCAAAATATAGAATTTTGCTATACAGCACCTATGTGATTAAGCTTCGACTTTTAGCCGAGTTAACCTGTTTTTACTCAATACCCAATAGGGGAATCCAACAAGGTTATCATCTTCCACTTTTATGTCTTTTAACTAGACAGCATTGTTCCAAATCTATAAAAATACGCGGTAGGTAACGAAGCAACATATGTATGTTCGTAAACCATTCGTGCGAAACGCGCTTGATCTAATTTTAGCGTTAAGAACGGCACTGGATGTTGGTTGGTTATACAAAATTATATCACGTAAACGCATTATCGACAAAAGATAAGCGCTTACATAATTAGCTGATATAAACATATGAAATTAAATAAACAATAACATTTTTATATGAACACCAATAAGATGACAGAAAAAAATAATTAAAGAATAAACAGCCTACCTACAACAGTTGTGAATTTGAAATGGAGCATAGTGTAAAGCGATAGTGACTCCACGTTTTTGCTTGCGTTTTTTGTACACGGTGTATTTATAAAGTAAAAGATGCTTGGATAACAAATTCAAATAAAAAAGTGCACGGTCAAAGGCCAATGCAACACTTACAAACATTATCTCCAGCAACTTATACATTAGCTTGCGTACAAATGAACTTGTCAAAACATGGCATTGGCTGAAAAATGACATGGAATTTGTCACAATAGACACCCACGTAACGGTTACACTTCAAAACACCTAATTTCAAAATCTATAAATCTAGTATAAAGTACATTTTGCTAATGTGAAATAGACCTAAAGTCAATATATAGTTCTCTGAAATGCGATCTATAATAGAATGAGAATAGAAAATGAGCCTTAATGGTTGAATCGCTTAATTTCTATCTACATTAACTGCAACAAACCTAATGAAGGAAATGCTTTTAAATTAACATTTTTATTTACCCATAGCATGACCCAGATATGACATGATCCAAAAATATACTTGGCAGAAGATTCTTTTGGAACTCCACGCACACAAATTTATCTAGATTCTGTTTATTCGGTAACAAGAAAATCTGTACGAGGAGTAGCTGTGTGGCGCACCGCTGGATAGCTAGGCAATGTGTAGCCAACATGATTTTTAGGGGAATTAAAAAGACATAATGGTCTGTTTAAATGTAGCGATTTCAATTTCAGGCCCTTTGGGTTAAACACTTAACTATAAGTTTATATATAAATTTTGATTTTAGGTGTTTTGATATGTAGCCTATGTAACACGTGTACACGATGTATTAAGTAGTCGAATCGTCATGTCTGCTGAAGGTCAGGAATTATAATCGTTGCTGCTTTAGTATCAAATGGCAATGTCTGAATCTTAGCGTATGTTTAGCAAGTCTAAGCCAATTGACTACTCGTGGTTTTTCGACTTACCACCAGAATATTGGCCAAACAGCTTTTCTGAAACATTTATTTTATCATGTTTTTTTTGTTATATGGATGTGTTTTATTTGGCCTTGTGTGTAAAATTTCTGTGGCAGTTTAAAAAAATACCAAATATTTAACGTTCGCTACAGCAATAAAAACTTTTACAAAAATCTTGTAGAATAATACAGGTATATAACAATAGCGGTGCGTTTGAAGAAAACTCGCCATGTTATAGAAGTCACAATAGTTACCTTTTCAGTAAATTTGTCGCTTCGTTTCTGCCGACCGCAATTCCCATATCAGCAAATGCCGATATAAGCTCCTCCAGATCCACTTTTCCTAAAAAAAAAATGAGAACATATTAGAATTTTAAATTCCATATGATATATACATGTACACTCAGCAGGTTAGTAATTGGACAAATTCCTGGAGGCATTTAGTACGTACACCGAAGCATACGCATGCGGTATCGAAATAATTGAGGAATCATTGTGATAACGCACTGAGTAAGGACAATGCACGTTTTCACAAAGTTAATTAATTTAGAATTGATCACCATCGCTTTCTGATTGTGGAGAAAGAAAGAATTGCTGTTGCTCGTATCTCTATTATACAAGTGGCGCAAGATTTTGGGACATTCTGGGTACTTATTGTTAGAAAACTGTAAGTCAATTTTGTAGATATTAAAAAAGTCACAATTGGAAAAAGGTACGGTCTCTGACAAGATATCACTTCCCAATCGACTTTATTTCCGCTAACGTACCTGTTATTGTAATTGAGAAAAAGGCAAACCCTATTTTCATTACATTCCATTATAACACATACCTTTGTACGCACGTAATCTAAAATTACTGTACCTTACACTGATCCATTAAGTTTATTAATGGCTTATACTAGAGCCAATTTGCGATATAATCTGCGATTCAATGTAACTACCCTAACCACCGATATGCGACGCAAATGTCACAGGGTCAAAATTTATCATTTAGTGTAATCCTGTACAAGGAATTGGTCCAAATAACTAATTATCCTGCAGGGATGATCTTCTGTATATGAACTTTTTGTTTTAAGATGACCTTGCCGTATGTGCGCAGCAAGTTACCATGCTTCCGTAAGGAAATGCCAATGATGATACATTAGCGATCCACTTCGATATCTAACCATGCCATAAAGAATAGGATACCATGAATATTTAAATAATCTACGCGTGCATATTCATCATAGCGTCATTATATGCACATTATTCATACAATTTATTGTCAAGAATTCTATTAATGGACCTACATGACACGCATCCATTTTATCTGTTAGACGTAGACAAAATAGCACTGGAATAGCTCAATAATATACAGACTATTTCTCGCTCCCTCTATCATATCCATCCTCTTCAATATAAGCAAGTATTCCCTTAACGTATTTCGTAATTCTACATTAACACAATAATGTTCTAAGGCGATTTGATTTGTGACGCCTGCTGTCTACAATTAATTGTAAATGACTGACGTTGGACTATCTGATAATAATGATCGCAATGTGTTCTCAAAGCTTATAGAAGAATATTGTTATAAATAGTATAATATTTACCATCTTTATTCTTGTCAAGATGAGAGAATTGGAGCCTAAGATTCTTCTCATGTTCGCGCACGTAGTGGATGAACTCCGATAGTGTGACGTCGCCGCCTTCTTTCCAGCCAGATTTTGCCAAGAATTTCTGAAAAAAATCAATGTTAAACATTAAGAGATGTAAAAAATAAAATACGATTACTAAATGTTCGCAATACGACAAAAGGTGTAATATTATTTAAAAACTAGCTGTTTCTGCGCGTCCGTTTGCATGGAGTCCAGATGTCCAGTCGAATTTTATTTTTCAAAATCTTTCCCAGCATTATGTGATGATGTGTTATTAATAATATATCATTTAAACCATTTATTTTGCTACACACATTACATGTAATGATATATACACAGTACAACCACAGAGGAGAGCGATAAAAAAATATGTGTAGCAAGGGATGCAGATCAGTATTCGCTGTGTATAGTGCACAGCACTGATTTTCAGCTGATCCCTGCCATTCGCATTAAACATTAAGTTTTTAAGTTTTTACTCGCACAAGAAATTAAATCTACTTAATACTAAGTGAACACAAAAATCAAATAAAAAAATAATTTTACAGAAAAAAACTTCACCAAATTTAGTTAATACAAAACATAGTATTCGAGACGGATTCGTACTCTTCATTTGTCACGTTTGCCGGAATACTACTACCATAGCGCTAGGCTTAGTGGGTAGTTACACTAGTTACGATAATCGCTCAAATAAACGTACCTTATGTTGAAAATCGTACGCTTAGGTCCCTTTACATAGTTTAGATATACCGTGAAGATTTTTTTATCACAAATATTGATCCGGCCCACATTTCATTAATATCAATAAATAATAGATAATAGTACACTGTGATTATATGTAATAATGTACAGCTCCTTTGAATAATAATGCATGTTAACTTTAAAAGGTGACCCTCAATCATAATTTAGTTAAATTCCCATTTTAAAACATAAATGATTACCTATATTATATTAATTTATAATACCCAAAAATATGTTACCCTCTTCAGTTCCAATGAGCGACAGCGTGATGAAATATATATTCATTATCAGTCGACCTCTAAGCTACTCGTACATTACAGTTAAAGACCCATTTATATCACTTAACTCTAGGGATGTTACGGAGCTTCGACTCCGATTCCGATATGTCGGAACCTCCGATTAAAATTACACCTCCGAATCCGGCTCCGGTTCCGATATATCAAAACGGAGGTATATATCGGAGTTACAAGTTATGACTTGCTAACGCTGCAGCGCTACTGAGCGCTTTCTACGTGACACTGACAACTGACGGAGTACATGTGTTCTTTGCAACTGATGAACGAAGAGTGAACGAGTTGCGACAAGTTTCTTCTTTCTTATTTATTTACATTTTACCTTCGTAGCTTTGCTCCGACTCCGACTCCGATTCACCTCCGACTCCGCGGAGGTCACTACGAGAACCTCCGACTCCGATTCCGCCTCCGATAAATCCACCTCCGTAACATCCCTACTTAACTCGCTCTTATGTTTCTTTTTCAACAAGACTCAATCTGTACCAAAACTGTATTTATGGAAAAATATTCAATGTACAATAATACTCCTCCTAGAGTTTTATTGTCATACGACTGCGCTGACGTGATTGAATAAATAGATACTGTACCCACGGAACAAAAGAGAACTACCCTCGGTTCTGTTTCCGATCTGTATGATAAGTATTTTTCAATAATTGCAGTTACAATACCTATTTACGAGAAGAGATGGCGTGGCCTTTGAAGCTAACGATATTGTGACGCGGCATCCATACAATATAGACTATATTTAGTAACATAAATACATAGAATCCAATCATTCATGGTAATGCCATGCGGTACCTAACAAACAACAATGTAATTTTATTTATCCCAATACCGCCGGCCGACGGAAATCATTATTTTATGCTAATGTGACTGTATCATAATTAATTACTAAGTCCAATATAACGAACACTAACAGAAATGAGACGAAAGCATATTTATTGACCAGTGTGGCTCAGACAGCAATTTCTACGCATAATGTGAAGTTATTGGAGACACACTGCACGAGTGATGAAACCTGAAATAGTCTGGCGCACCCTGGTCGACCTCGATCTTTCCACTACAGTAAAAAGAAATTCTCACATATTATGATAGCCCGTGGCAATACGGCAGCAGTTAATGGGAAAATTGAAAAAGGTATTCGTAAACTTTTCATACCCTTCTAAAAACGCCAGATGGTTTCAGTTTAAAGGCAGAATAGCATATTAACAGCTTAAAACCAAATAATTTAAGTAAAGCGGGCTTTCGCATTGAATTTGATATCGCGAGGTCACAACTTGTGAGTTGGAACCCCACGCGATGAGCTATTGACACAGACTAAATAATGTATTAACGTGGTATTTATCCCTGTTGTAAGAACCATTATCTAGCTTAGTTGGAGTAGGGTTAATAAGGATACCAGTGGTGAGCAACCCTAATATAAGCTCATAGTAATATTTTCGTAAGTAATTCAAAAACGTTCTACAGCAATAACAGATAGTATACCTAAACTAATAAAGTCACTGAGTTGCCTAAAAAACAATGAGCTTTGTATCGATGACTCATGCTGTTACATCATGTTGTACAAAATTCGCACGGCAAAGCTGTTAAAAGCCATATAAGGCAATGTTGTTTTAAAAAGAAACTATTGAAATTATTTTGACGGCATTGACAATAATTAGAATAGATTACTGAACCTTTAATCTAAGAAATAATAGATATAAGCGTTGTTAACAATACAATTTATGCTTATGGTCTAACATCAACATATCGCTATATCAACATTAAGTTTTTTAAAAATGGTGTGACAAACATTTTCCTGAAAAAAATACAGCAAAAATGAAATATAATAATTGTTGGTTTAATACAGCACATCAATTTGTTACTGTAGCACATTGTTGAATTTTTTATATGATTACTCAGTAGTACGTTTGAAAGCCTGTTTAAAAGGGTGGAGTTGTCATTTTTCATGTGTGAAAATTGATCGTTGCAGGTTAAATGGCCTTCACATGCACATGCATTTCTGATGATGAAGTCTATTAGAATTCCCCATGCCAGTTAGTTAACTAGCAAATAGCAACTATATTGGTCTGTTTGTATCGAAGATGTCATTGATCTAATTGAATTAGGTACCTTCAGTTGATCTATTTATAATATTATCTTTGAAATAAAAATAACTAGAGTAATACAATAGCCACTCACACGGGAAGTGTAATTTAGACATTAATTAATGTTTGCATACACAATAATTAAGGGATTATGAAATGGTTATTTCTCATGTGGTGGATGGCAAGCAAAGAGGATGAGCATAGTAGTGCAGTATATATATATATTTTTTTATCAAGGATATTTATATACAATATAGTTTTAAAATTTATTCCACTTGCAATTGTATAGCAGTAATAGTTAAGCATTTGAGGTTTAGAACAGCCAACACATATTACTTATCAAAATTTTTAGTGATTTTTTTTTCTTTTCTGTAGTGTCAATGGGTCAGGCTTATTTAGCGTTGAGTTTTTACCATGAACCATAGTTATTATACCTTTATCTTGCAGATCATTAGAAATCTCATTAATTAGACTAACAACTCAGTATTGGTATGAATAGAACCTAATTTAACAATAAAAATAATTATGGGTGTTTGAAAAATGACTTCCATTCTTATCTAGATCATATTTAGCATTCATTGTTATTTAGATGTCTAGATCAATCAGATAAGCTTAATAGAATTCATGAAATTCAGTTTCAAATAATACATCATAAAGAACCCAATGATGGGGAGATTATCTATTGTCAAAATCTTGACATGAGATAATTTATCAGTGACTGATCTCTTTCTAAGCTTAATTCTTTCTCAGATTTTGTAAAATATTTGCATACAGTAATGATGGTTAACATATGTGACTTTTTAGTTGAAAAATAATGAGGAATGTCTCAATGAATATATTAATTCAAGTAGGTACCATATATGTTACAGTAAATATAAAAAATAAAGTAGGTAGCATACATGTTACAGTAAATATATAAAATAAAGTAGGTAGCATCAATGTTACCGTAAGGCACCAGGAAAACCATGAGGGGAAAAAGAGAAATTACTCATTTCAGCGTTTATATCATAAAAACTGGTTCTAAGAAAAAATATTATTTAAACTTACTTAATTATTATTTAAATTAAAGAAAACACGGTATTCTATAATCAATATAAATTGGCAATGTTATTGCGCGTTACGTGTCAAGAGATAATCGAACGTACCTAGTGTCGGAAGGTGAAACCATTAGTTGCGAGGACAATAAGGAAATGTCTACATTCTAACCTCTGCATAACTCCGGTTAATGTGCGGAGCCAACTCCTTGAGGGCGACGGACAGGTCATGGATGTCGATCTTCCCATTCCCATCGGTATCTAATTTAGAAAACAATTTTTCCAGTCTTTCTTCGTCTTCTTTTGGTAGTTCTTCTAATTCCAACGGTGGATGCAATTGAACCATGGTGTCTGAGACTGTCTGTAGTCAGTGTAAGTACTCCTTGTTAAACAACAAGTTTATAATATTTCATATAGTTATGTATTGGCATACATAACTCTAGGCTAACTTAACAACGTAAAATAAATCATTTTTTTATACAATATTGCACTCGTTTTCCATCCAGTCGTTTTTGACAGCTACTTGCTGCCGCACTGCCGCACACCGTATACGCACACAGGCACACACTACATGCACAAATCATAAATGAGCACGAATAGTTCTATACTACAGTCTACAAAAGCGTGTCGTATATCCGTGTCTTAAATTCCAGGTGAATTGCCGATTATGAGCCTTATATTCTGAGCAATAAAATCCATTTAAGCTGCATTGAGCTTAAACTCGATAACTTTTCACTGTGTGCTCTACTTTTCTTGTGGAACAAGAACTTGGAGTAGTGTAGCGCTAGCGCCATCTATACTTTTCTTCTGAAGTTATAAATGATTGGTCAAAGGCCATGAAATATTGATTCAACCTAAAAACACATACCTAATAAAATAATAAGCCCAGTTAATTGTAGTGTTTTTTTTTTTTAATTTTAGCATGACTATAATAATTAAAGGTAACAGTTGTTAAGTAAAATTGTAACAGAAAACCATAAATTTATAATACAATATATTGCGTGCTTCGAGAATATATTTTCAATTTTATTGAACATTCTTTACAAACTGTTACAAACATTGTTAATGAGGCGATGACTGATTAATTTATTTTCATTCGTTATATTTATATACCTCTTCGAATAATTAATACTTAAAACTAGCATTCAAAAGGATAGCAACATCATAGCAACATTGACCATTCTTCAATAACTCATAAAGGATTGCTTCGTTGCTTCTGGTTGCTTCTTTCCTACACTTAATTTGTGTGTTATAAAATAGTGTTTAAATTAGTCCATTATATATGTAATAGAGAAAACGAAATGTTATAAAATCACTACCTACATGTAAAGGAGGACAATAATTTTTATTTCCTTTTGTATATTTCGTAATTCAATCAACAGAGGTCACTAGCTCTAAAAAGGAAGAAACTATTATGAAAGTTCTTTAGTCTAGTAATAGATGGCGCTGTGGCGAACCACTATATTTAAATGTCACCAGTGGTCGCCAGATTATAAACTGACAACACTGATTTTAATCTCTAGACCGGGGACTCTATGGTTTTTTGATTGTTTTGTTAAAGTAGAGACTTATTATGTAGCTTTCTATCGATAATGTAAAACTGCAACTATTTTCCTATGTGATCACCTTATGTTAAATGTACCAAGTGTAGATATATATTACACTCATCATTCTGGAACCGTCGTTTCATTCTTATCAAGCAACCAACTTTGGGCGCCGACTATGCGCCTTAGCGCTACTTATACCTTTTGAATAGTGAAAAACAAAGTTAGAATTAGGACACAGGATAAGTTGGATATTGAAAATTGAAAATACTCGTCTACGGAATACGCATAACCGTCAATGCTTTTAAAACTCAATACTGAATATATTTATACATTATTAATTTGTAAAATAATGACGTAAAGTCATAAATGTAATAAATATTGGAGGAAAGTAGGTAAATGTGGGCTAGTGCTTTAATATGGGCTAGTAACAATTTCCAGAAACAAATAATAGAAAGACGCTAAAAACGACTGTCTTCTAAAATATTAATTCACCCTAACACTACACTCGCTCTGTTTCGTTAGTTCGTCACGAGATGTCGCCAGGGTAGAACACTGTTGTGTCGGAGGTCTCTAGAAGTTTCGTAAGGTATGTAAAAACAAATGATTTTTTTGATGAAAATCATGGCTAAACACTACAGATTTATATTTAATTTGTATAATATAAGTTTAATTTTATGTTTTATGATCATTTGATTTGTAAAGTGAAAGTCAAGTTTATTTAAATAAAGAATTCCGAATGTGGGCTATCTCTATGGTTCTAAATATGGGCTAGCCCATATTTAGGGAAGAAAAGAGAAAAAGAAAATTGAACAAAAGATAAGAAACCCAAAGAAAAAAAAACGAGAAGAAAACAAAAACGAGAAGAGATAATGAAGAAATTTACAGTGAAAACGAAGAAGAAATCTACTTGGATTCAGACAGTAAACCAGATACCATTTTAGGAAGAGGGGCTCCTGACTCTGCACATGCAAAGTGTATGTACTGTCAGCAACTCTTTTCTGAAAATACACAAGGAGAACTGGGTCAAATGTTTTATGTGTGGGCCCTGGGTACCCAATGACTGCTGGGCTAGAGTTTGACTATTGGATATGTGACATTTGCGCTTTAAGCGATTTGATCTATTATATTAAGAAAAAACATTTATTATTGTTATTTTTCACAAGATAATTAAGTTAATTATAATTATGAGTCATACTTGACTCTATAGCCCATATTTGAGTATCTGTTCCATATTTAGTGCATAGTTTGCAATTTTGTTTAATGCTCAATTTTAATAATATAATATATTAAAAAAATATAATACTGTTACGTTGCTCTTTAAAATTATATTTCTGATGAATATTACATAAATAAAATGTTGATATTAAAACAAAATGGTAGCCCATATTGAATTAGTTTCCTCTATTAATAATAATAGGTTCCTCCCTCTAGAGCCCTAACCAGTCCCCAGCTTAGACCCTGCTTCTGATGCTGTTTGAACCCTATTTTTCTATTTTAGATATTTTTCTATGTATTTTTTAAATTATATTTAAAAATTTAGGAAGATATGTAAAAATCGGCGAAATGCGGGTGCACAATAGTACACCTCTGCCTAACTCTTCCGGGATACAAGCGTGATGCTATGTTATGTTATATTACTTATTCTACTATGTTTGAACACTTTTGGTGAACCTAAGTTTAGCCATTCGAATGTGCCTACCTATCTGACTGACTGTATATTATATAGGTTCCTACCTATAACCTACTGCTCCTATTTCCGAAGTCCTTACTGTATAACTATCGAGTAGGTAACTACCGAACTAAAAATAAGTACCTACTTACCTACACAAATAAATGTAAAAACGACAAAAAACAATACAACATTATCCCCGTATTGTGAGAGATTATTATTATTGAAGTTGTCTTTATCCACGAACCTATAATTATCTATCTCAAAAAGATCTTAACCGTTTTATTCCCATCGACTCTCGTCGTGTCTATTGTTTAGGTTCGCTTTTTCCGAACATTCGACACCGCGCTTCCTGCATCGCAAGTGTATTCACGTATTGAATATGGGATTCTTTATTCACTTTGCCTTTATGCCTTTTCGACTGGTCTTCGCCTTTGGTTTGGGCGGCAAACAAACATGGCGGCTTATTTTAGCAGCCGTGGGATCAGAGAATGTTTTGTTGTAATTTTAGGGTACCGGTGCCTAATTTCAGATAAATATATTATCTTTACATAATTTGAAAGTAAAATAGAAAATGTAGGTAAACTTCGACACCGTAATATGAATGACACCGTAATATAAGTGTTAAGTAAGTTGAACTTTGAACAGATTAAATACATATTTTAACTATACCTAAATATAGTCAATATATGTATACATGTATGATTATGTGTACACTCTTTACAAAAGGTAGGTTTTTTATTTTTAAATATATATATGTATTTAATTTTTTGTGTAATAAATTCTAATTTGCTTAATATGACCCTCTACAAGTACTGCTCCAGGCTGCGACCGCGCCTGGGTACTACCTTCGATAAACCAAAAAAACTGACTGGGTACGTACCTATAAAACAATGTTTACTCCGTTAACAGCCTCAGAAAATATTTTATTATACCTAGGACCAGGATATAAACGGAACCCTCAAACGTAAAAATCCTACAATGCAGGCGAAGGCAGTAAGTACTTTGCTAACTTTTTGTAAAAATGCAGTGAATAGCGAAGCCGACAGTCCATTCAAAACAATCTGTGTTCAGATAATATTATGACATAAAAATTTATTATTTATTTCTTTATCCAAAACTCATTAACAGAGAAATCAGAATTTTGCTTGTCTTTCTAGTCTCTAGAGATTGAAGATACCTAGTACACTACTACACCATACCTAGTACGTTTATGAAAGCGTCAAAAGGAGATAATTACCTACCTGATTCTTGGCGATAAAACCTTTATGCATAGGTATATATTTTCATTATACAGGGTGACCAGTAATACTATATATGTTCCTATTCCTATACCGGATTATAATAGAGACAAATTGCAACAAGTTAGACCTCATGGACTTATGTATTAGTGAATATAGAGACACGGGAAATTTTTCAAATTTTTCTGTTGCTAAAATCTTCTCCATTTATTAGACTTTCATGATAGTATCGAGCATATTTTATGTTTTGCGTTAATAAATTTATCAAAATTTTGAAAAATAATACAAATCGTTTCGTCCTTGTTTATAATGTGGTAAAACGATAGAGACCAAATTCAAATTGACTTATTATGATTTAGATGTAGGAAACGTTAACGTCCAAACACCTATTTTGCGCGTATTGCCGGACAATTTTGTCAGAAGTAAAGCTAAACGATACCCTTAAAATGTGCTCGAAACTCATTATATGTATTAATATATAAAAATAAAAGGTAAGAGATTGTATTTACAAATCAATGTGGATTGTTTGATGCAATAATTTACAACTTACACATAGATATTAAGTAGGCAGATCCCACCGGTTAAAATGATCAAATGCTTACTTTAAAGCATTCTGTAAGGGTAAACCAAAGCGTCAAAAAAGTGACTCATAAAATCGGTAACAAGATATTTGGGGCGCATTAACCGACTACAATAAGTCACATTCAGAAAAATTGTCACGTACCCTCACGATGTAACGGACATAAAGGACTGTCACCCTATTATACCTACTTCATTAAATTCACTAAATAACAGCCATATTTCGCTAAGTAGGTCTTTCATATCGGCATTATTCCTACTTCATCTCTTTCACGTACCATAAAATTATTACGTGCGAAAGAGATGCCACATCAAATTTGTCAAAAACCGTAGCAACTGTCATCGGGTTTCAACCAATAAATCCGTGAGGATGGGATGGCTATTATGTCTGATATGACAATACACAAATTGACGCGACCGAAAATCTATAAACTTTAGAAGTTAATACGCGCATGCAGTACGGACTTCCAAATGCAATTTGAGTCTAATATAATTAAAAATAAAGTTCAAAATGGTTGTTGAATTAGTTAATCTGCACGTTATTCAAAATGAAGCTTTATATCTCAGTGGTAAAGTAGACCTTTATAAACACAGTACTGCTATTGTTGATGGGATGAGCGTACAAAAAAGTTTCTATAGGGAGTGAACAAAAGCTCATAAAAGTTTGAGATTAACTTTGACTGTCTACTTGTCCATATGCGTATGTCGTGGCGTTGACAAATATATCAAAATTATATGCGTTTAGAATTAATTATGTTTTATCACTTTAAAAGTAGTTCAGTTTGCAAATCTTTGTTTATTTCAAAAGCGCACAAAAGCAGTCCCTTTTCTGGTGATAAGTAGGTAAATTTAAAGTACAGCTAATAATTTTAAAATATATTTAAAAATTAAAGTAAATATTATACCGTATCCAAGATCATTTTGTATCACCAGTAATAGTACTCGATGGCAGAGGAACTAGCATTAGGTAGGTACTAAGCTTAGAATTATAGTAAAATTTCTAATCGGTTCGTAAATGTTATTACGCTATTTTTGACGTAAGTTTATCGCGAATCTCCGTTTAGAAATATAATTATCTCGGAGATTATTCGGGAATTTGGGCTCAATAATACACACACACATGCCGCTGACGTGGTGTTCTTAGTTCGTTTGTTTGTTTGTCTCATTGCCATAGGGGCACACAGTTAATATTGCTGTAATAATAATGTCGATACTTGGCTAGGATTATAAATTTCAGCTTTTAAATGAATCGGGAGGGTACTGAAATATGGCTAATATGTTCTTTATCTACGGCTAAGATTGTAATGTTAAAAATATAAGTATCTTTACATACATGTCAAATGTCTGAAATGTACGAAGACACAGTGTATATTTACTTATATATTTTTTACATATGTACATAGGTTTTTATTGCGGTTTTCAACTTGATAAGAAAGAATGCTTTGAAATCTAAATTATTAGTGTTTAAGTAGTTAATATTTCGGAACAGACTATCCGGTCCTGTTATCCTGTGTCCTAAAAAATATGAATTATATACTCTCTAATAGTTCCTTGAAACTAAAAGATTATATAGATGGATGGTTATTAGGCAGCTCTATATGTATCGTTGTCGCTGTGGTGAAGCATTCGACTGCTTCGGACACCATGCCCTGTCTTAGTGCAGAAGTGCCTGTGTCACCACAGTCGGCGTGCCAGGTTTTTTAGAATCCAATAGCAGCCCACAACTATTGCATAATAATCACTTATTTATTCAATTTCGATTACTATCGATTTCTCGATTTCGATTACTTACCTATGTAGTTACGTTTTATATATTTACTTTGTAGTCAAGTGGTGGGTGTTTGAGTTAAATCAAAGACAGAAATACTATTGAAACCAATTTTATTGCTTTTTTGCTCTGAGCAAACACGCATTTCAATATTTGCTCATAAGTCTCATGTTTTTGTACCTAATCTAAAGTTACTTAAACAGGTAAATTAGGCTTTGAATGATTAAACAACTGATAAATTAAATATAATGTATTTATAAGCTTGCAACATAAGAAGCAATATTTACAATATCTAGTATAATTAACATTTAAATATACATATAAGTACTATAATACAGAGGTAAGAAGTTGTACCTATTAAAATTTAAGCCTAAAATGCACCTATTGTCTTTTCTCGTGAATCCTCTCTAATTTCCCGAAGTAAATTTAAATAACAATTCTTTATACCTACTTACAACTTAATTTATAAGGTATATTTATATTAAAACTATGCACTAATATAATATTTTAATACCTTTTATTTGCTACTGCGGATTGTTAAGAAGAATGTGAAATTTTGACTAGACTTTTTAAATTCACAATTCCAAATAATTTGAAGGGTTTCGCACATCAAAAGGAAAAAGGTCTTTTAATTCTTCTGTGGTAGGGAACTCGTATCACACGAGCCCGGCTCACTATTGCATTGTAAAGTTAAATATTTTGATGTAATTTAGGTATTTTTTTTTTATTGATATTTGATTTATTTGTTTTTATATTGTATACATCAAGATTTTATTAAAATTCTTACTATGCGATACAGCGAGGTATAAAAACGATTTATTAAAACTTGGTCTATTGAGATTTATATTAAATTTTCATTTAATAACTCATCAACTAAATTTCATTTTATTCTCGTACAGGACAGTATTATTATGATATAACGGTTAAAGTCTCAAAGACGACACATTACGTCATAGGCATATATTTGATGTATGAATTATAATCCGTACACATAGACGATTTGGATGTCATTCACTACTTCTGCCGCTCGTGTACATATCGGCGAGTATTCTTTCTATGGGTATATCTCCAATTGTAGCTTTGAAAAAAAGCTCGACGATGGTTGAACTTGGTACGCTCCTGATGATGGGTAGGAGTTGCTGCAGCCGGCTCGACCTAGCCGGTAGAAGCGGATACGCACGAGGGGAGTACTGAAAAGATATTTATATATTAATTTAATATTAGAACATTTTGAACAAGTGTAGTGAGCTCGCCGATGCAGTAAAGCAACCGAAGATATTACTACTAATATTACTCGAATGCTCTCACACTATGCTCTAATGTCTATTACTTTTTTACTGCTTTGAATATGTTACTGTACAAACCCATAGGTTACCAATAGGTTGGAACCCGGAGTTACTTGTACATAAATATGCGAAATATGTGTAGTTACGAGTATATCTGTGCGTGTGTAATGGAGACTTCGCGTTCTGACTATTTTACTTCCAGATGCGACTAGTCAGAACCCAAAATTTCATTGCTGATAGGAAATTATTATAAATTGATTCTTACTTCGTTCAACACAACAGCCGATTGATCTTGCACATGTGCGACTTTAGGAACATTCTGTAATTTTCGGTGCCCAGTGATGCCGTTGCTTGGGCTGCTGCCTCCATTCTGTTCTTTAAAGCATGTTCTAAATAGCAAGATAGCCCTAAGACAAGCATATTCATTGGCATCTGGATGTATTTTTGCAATTTCCATGACGGCTGCCTCATACGTTTCAACGTCTTTCTTATTAATTCTAGTATTATTTCTATCTAGTAAAATGTTTAAATTTATCGGGTAGAGGAATTGAGCAGACCCAAGTACAAAGAGATCTTTCCAGGACTCTTCGAGAAGCAGGATTCTGTCGTCCAAGGATAGCTCAGAGAACGATGGAATGCTTTTCGCCCACGTAACGTTCATGAACAGTAGTTGAGCAGCCCCTTCGCATATCGATGCAGGATCATTAGCTCCTAAAAGAAGAGGGCTGATGAGAGGCGGGGACGGAACTTGTGGACCAGGAATAATGGGAGGATTCATGAGACTTAAAGAGGGATAGGGATAAGGGTTGTACAACGGCATTGCATGAGGTGGCAGTAGGTTGTGTTTCGGTAAAGCTAGGTCTAGTGGCGGGGGTACTGATCCTCTAATATCTGATGGTGGCATTGGGTCCTTCAGTAGTAAAGCCATTTGTCGGCGTATTGTTGAGTTCCGAGGTCCCCTTTCGTGTTGGACGGCTGTAATGGAAATAATCCTTTTAAACAAAGTTATTATTTTATTAAATACAAGGAAGGTTATTATTATATCTCATTGAAGGAGTTAAAGATTGAACAGACTAAACGTTTCAACTCTGTAGATTAATATTAATAACTACAGCTTAAGTACCTATAAAATAAGATTTCGCGTATCTCAACTCAAAACTCACCATCTTTATTCATGCCAGCCTGCAGACATTTCTCCAGGCGGCACGATCTGCACTGATTTCTATGGGCCTTGTCAACGATGCAACCTCCAACTAGTCGGGCCTTGCATGTGTACCGGCGGTCTCGGCGCACGGATCGCTTGAAGAAGCCAGCACAGCCATCGCACGCGTAGACCCCGTAGTGCTTCCCTGACGAATGGTCACGGCAGACATCACACGGCACGTCATACAAAATGCGACCTGGTAAATGTAAAAAGGTTTGAAAATACTAGGTTTGGTTACACATTGTGAAATTTAATAAATATTTTAATTAATATACATATACATAATTGACAACTGAATCGACTACAGTACCTAACATTTAAAATAAATATTTAATTTTTATATGAAATTCTCGGAACTGAAGCTTCTTTGAGCCAAAGAAAACATTAAAAATTCCAAGGCTTCCACTGAAAAAAAATCTTGGCTCAATCAAAAAATGGTGAACTTGCACTATTTTTTGATAATATGTACATAGTTAACTTTAAAATACTAAAGGTTTATTATGCTTATATCTCAATGTTTGTCATTATTCACTGTATATGAGTTGCGATACCTAATTTAATGCTTGGCCTAAGTACGCTTAATTTTCTTGTGGCTTAAGATAAAGTCACTGCGAATATCGCGCGAAAAAACTCGCTTCGTCTCTATTAGACAACAAAGGCCATGAGTTCGGTATATGTTTACAAGGCATTATATTTACTTACTGCAAATCGTCTACTGTAGACTTAGTAAGTAAGCATTCTATATTAGATACCTAATTCAGCCCTAATTTATACGACATAATTATTAGCCAACCGCACCAAATACATATTTATAGTATGTGTACAACCGATATTTCCGCCATCCATAAATTAACAGTGACACATGATCACTGGGTATTAGACCTTTCACATCTGAATCATCCTTAACGATTTTTATCAACCGTGCGAACGCCCACCTGTGTCAAATGGGCCCAGTGTGTTTGATCCCATGGCGTGACTAGGGCCCACTAGGGTCAAAACAAACGCACGATTATTAATCAAGGATGCTATTTAAATTACAATTTATTTGAAATAATATGTACCTATCCTTTTTTTGGCTTCCCACGTCAATTTGGTGTGACTTTCAAGAGTAATATTATGTATGTGATATTTTATAGGAACGGGAGAAATAATGTAATCACTGTTGTAATAGGTATCCTTTATTTTGATCAGCAACAGGAAGTCCATTCTACAATTGGCTCGTGTATCAATAACTTTGCTAAGTAGGTTACTTATTTCAAAAATTGTGTTCCAGTGATCAAAACCTAAGACGATAAATTTACTTATTGTAAAATGCATATTTGTGTAACCATCGAGTTTCTAACTTATAAGAACTGGCATCAAATTTGCATCGAAATTATATTTAAAGAACTTGAAATAATTTGTCAATCAATTTTAAAATGTAACATCTATAAAATCATTTAACAGTATCACTCAAAAACTTGGCCACTTTCAAACAAATTAATAAACGGTATCAGTGGTCAATTGGTGGGGGAGTGAGAGCGGCGGCAGATGCGTTTGCGCACCTCGTGGGAAATGCGCATGGGACAAATTGGCCGAGACACGTCATCTCGTTCATCGCTAATTAGCAATAAATAAGTAAAAATGTAAAATAGATGGTAATTCGACAGTGTATTAATATCGAGCGTATTTGTTAAGTGGCAGATGAGAACTTTAGCAGGCACGTTACTGATATTTTGGGTAGATTCAAATTACATTACTAATATGTTTAGGTACCTACTGCCCTAATCAAGATTTTTCAAAACTTTCTGTATTAATATGTATTTTAGACCCATGTCTCGCCTTAATTGGTACCTAGATGAGCGAAATCAGTTGGTTGGATTTGGTGGACGGCTAGATATTTTAAATAATCATAGATATACCATGCATATGAATAACTTATTATCTATATATAACTTATAATATATAATTTTTGTTCCAAAATCTAAACGCATCTGAAAAATAAAATCGTAAACATCTAATTGGATTGTTGAATATGGAATCTACCTTTCCGCGGGAAGGTCAATCCCCCTTACTGCCCTTGCCGGGAAAAGATAGATTTTGTATCATAAGTGAAGTGGGTAAAAATTTAGTATTCGTAGTAGAGTCGAAGGTTAATTTATAGAGTGTGTTGCGATCTTCAAATAAACCACTAGTTACATAAATATATATTCCTAATTCATATATTCCTAACTTGTACATATTTTTATTATTACCTACTTAAAGTAAAAATAATAGGTACTCACTTGAAGACGCTGATACAGAATGCATCCCGATAATTGTAAATTATTCTGTCATAATATCTGAAAAAAAAGATAACTGATTAATAAATCTCAAATCACATTGGAAATATTTTCACACAGGAACCATCGCGCGAAAAAATTCTCAAGTGCAAATCTTTCGCTCGCGGTACCAAGAGCTCTCGAAACCCAATGGAAAGAAAGGAATCAATCAAGAATAGCAACAAATGTAAGAAAATAAAGTTCTATTGTGTTTTGGCTTTGTGGCTGACATCTTTTGGCCACAAAGCTGAGGGCTACTCGTATTTTGTTCATTACTCTCATTGTTCTAGCGGCCACTTATTACAAACGGCCATTGCGGTGAGAGCCTTCGAGTGCTACCGTTTTATTAAGAACACTTACAAATTATACAACAAAGCATATTCGTGTGAACAAAATTGTAATGCGTTGATCATTATGAGTTTTGTAGCATAATTCAGTAGTATTTAAGTTTTGTAGAGAAATTAGAAGATACATTTCTGTAGCTAAAGAAATTTTAATGTCTTTGTCTAGAAAACAAATATACTACTTAGTATTTAAATATAATTACAGAGCAGATTAAAGTTTTAAGAGGATTATTAATTAGGTAATTTGTAAAAATATAAACCAAAATTAACGGAGGCCAACATCCTCTCCGAGCCACTGAGCCACCGCAGCAAGTTATCAATTAAGAGAAATGATTATATTAATTAAGAATAATAATACCCTATTATATTTAATAATTAAAAAATACGCAAATACAAAAACAGTGCTTAGTGACAGCAGACAAAACAGGTTCTCAGAAATCAAACAATAACATAAAAGACATTTGTTTGCGTCAAACTCAGGAAGACAGAGTTCTGAGCCACAATTGCAGAATTCCTCTCACTCTTTTGTTTGTCGGTCACATAGAAGGAGTTTGCATACTTTTTTCAAACGTAATTACAGACTCGTAAAACAGGTAATTAGGTTCGGATAATCCGGGTAAGTATCGGGACAAAGGCGAGGATGAGCTGGGTCGAAAAGGCCTGGTGTGCGCCCGAGGGTTAACAACAAAAGCGAAATCAATAATAACATCGGAAATTCGGTAGCTTCTTGCTTTCAACATTGAGATGGCACAAAAAATCTCTTAATACATTTTTGGATGTTTGGGCCTAAATACCGAAGAGAATTTGCGGCACGTTGTTTTTTTTTAGTTTGACTTCATGCAGCTGTTGTAATAACAAACATGGGTATATTAATCTGTAATATTTAGGATGTACTGAATTTTATTGCGGTGTCCTTGAGTTTATGGCTTTATAATTCGGATTTTATTATTATTTGGTAGCGAGATAGGGAACATATACAAGTATCAGAAAATCAAAGAATAACACCTGTGTTATTTAAAGATGACCATAGGAAATCTCACTATAGAGAGGAAATCTTAAATTATATACTTCCTACTAATATTATAAATGCGAAAGTTTGTAAGGATAGATGAATCTTTGTTACTCTTTCACGCCAGAACGGCTGAACGGATCTGGATGAAATTTGGCACAGAGATAGATTATAGTCTGGAATAGCACATAGGCTAGGCTGCTTTTTATCCCGGGAAAATGCACGGATTCGTAATTCACGCGGGCAAAGCTGCGGGCGGAAATAAGTATTATAAATGTGAAAGTTTGTGAGGATGGATGGATTACTCTTTCACGCCAGAACGGGTGAACGGATCTGGATGAAATTTGGCACAGAGATAGATCATAGTCACAGCATCACACGGGCGAAACCATGAGCGGAAGCTAGTTATAATATACTAGGTTCCGCGCGTGGCTTCGCCCGCGTGGTTTACGAACCCGTACATTTTTCCGGGAAAAAAAGTAGCCTATCCATCCATCCATCCTTCCTTCCATTTCCACACATTTTCGCATTTATAATATTAGTAGGATAGTAGGATTAGTAGGATAGGATGCAATGCAAAGCATCACGGAATCTAAGTAAATCGAAAACAGTGAGAGGCATGCGTGCATATGTTGTAATATGATTTTTTGGATTGTATAAGTTATGGATTAATGAAATCTCTTCTATATAATAATAGGTATAAATAATAAGATGAAGAAGTGGGACTCCTTATTGATCAATGTTACATTTAAGTCCTGAAAGATACAGCAAACAATTTTGAACTAGTACTTACTACTTTTATCACAACGCTAATTCATGTATCACATTAAAACTATACCAAAGATGGCTGGAGGGCTAAAAAGTTTATAACGTCAAAAGAATTAAGAATAAGGCAAGCGTTTTATAAACTGACTTACACTGCTTTTCAAGTCTTCTCATGTAATGCTAGCTAAACCGATAACAAACGTGTTGACGTGTTAAAACAATTAAAAATTAAGCCAATACGCGTGACGAGAGCCCATTAATAGGAAAATTTTAACAACTTGACAAATAAGCGAAAATTAATTTCGGTATTAACGGCACTGGTTATTGCTTTCTATTCGAAAATTCATTTAACGCAACCTCTTGTAGAAATTATAATTATATTATGGTAGATTAACGAATTTAAAAGGTTTTATTATGTAATCAATTCCGGAGATTATACTACTAAGAGAAGATACTATTTCATATACCAATTTCGTTCTACCATATAAAATCAGAAGCAATTTATAATGATATTATAACGCACAGTTTCAAGGGACACAGGTTCAAGAAACTCATAAAAAAAAAGAATGAAATCCGATAACAAGTTTTCACTATTTAACATTGATTTGAGTTTATAATTTTTAGTGTGGGCATATAAGTACACATAGCTTACACAAATAATTTGCAAAAACAAAAAATAAAGGAAAACCTAACACCCAGCTAGTCTGCTTACCTAAAAAAACTTAAGGTTAACGTACCTTCTTGCTCCTTTCAGTTTTTTTGCACCTTATATTATATATTATAAAAAGAAATTGAATGCAGAATATAGCTTGCTATTCTGCTTATAATTGGTAGATGTATATGGTATATGGCTTAATATAATAATAATTACTTGGCACCTTAATTATGGATGTTAATGAGAACTAAAAGGATCCTAGGCGGCAGTCACTTTGCGTGGAACTCTGTCATGGTAAAAGGTCATGCATTCCCATTGAGGTTTATGAAAAGTTACGACATTTGCATATACTTATTGCCTATATAATGTTATAGTAATGTGTATTTCTGTAATGCAGCGTTTATATTTTAAAAGCGCATGCGTCAAACTACAGTTCTATGGAATGGTTCGATGAAAGCGCAAGGCGAAACGCACGACTGTCATCAACAAAAGAAGAATGAGTATATCATTCTTCTTCTGTTTTTGAGTCGGCATGAGCTATACATCGGATAATCGCTGATGCCGTAGTGGAGAGAGAGAGTGAGTCAGCAATTGTGGTATCAAGGCTGACTGCCAAGGGTGCGTCAGGCTATAGGTAAATACTATAAACAATTATTTTCGGCCAAAGCCAAAATTCACAGTAAATAGCAACATTCAAGATGTAGAGATAAGTAAACCTACAGATAAAAAACATCGTAAGTTCATCAGCAGTGTTAAATGCCGTTAGAATCAATCAGTAAAACTTAAGGAATTCCAACGATTCCCATAAATTTATGAATCTATTAATTAATTTTGTCTACTCGGCACGAGAAGAAGAAAAACGTTGAATTTAAATATCAATAAATAAACCCGGAAGGAATTTAATAACATTAATATTCCCTTCGTAAAAAAAGAAAACCCCTTCTCTATATCAAGTGCAATAGATCAAGTTTCCTTAACAGTAATACTTCTCAACCCTCAATGCCACCCGCATGTACTTGATAGCCTATTTGACATCATAGGACCGACCTACCGCAGCCTCAAAAGGAGGTCTAGTTACTTGTGATAGATAATTAAAATAATTTTTATAATAACAATAAAAAGAGTTAATGTGAGTTTGACTGCCTCATAGATTTAAAGGTTGCAAGTTCGATTCCTCAGCGTGAGTCCTATTTTCCATTCCAGGGTCGAGTGATAATTGGGTTGTTCTCAATAGAAATTCTCAGTGGCAGCATGGAGCTGTGCCCCATAGAAAGCAGTAGAATTGCCCCCTATTACATGGGAGTCAATAAAGGCATCGGCAAAATGTGGTTTTACAAAATAATAGGAACAATTCTGCCCAACCCTTTCAGGGAATACAGGATTGATGCTATGTTTTGTTTGTTGTATAGATAATGTGAGTTTGTACCTAATTAAAAGCGATTATACTTAATGTTTTTTGACTCATTTGAGTACGTAACAATTCTGAAATTTGGAATATAAATTATTTACTTTACTTTCATGTAATGCGAATAGGCAATAAATATTTTCTTATAGATTATGTGACTTTTAGGCAGTTCCACTTAATTCCTGAAAAATCACTAAGTCAGTAATACCGCACTTACTGATTTCTCAAGAATTGGTATTTTAACGTTAGCTGAAAACGCAACGGAAAGTATTCGCAAGGGAAAAGGCTAGGCAGAAAGCTTGAAATTCACAGAAACGGCAAGACATAGATAGTTACAGAAAACAGTGCCAACCGCATCCGTCCGCCGGTACCTGTCCTACATTAATTTTGTTGAGTTCTGGGCAATGTCGGCTCTACCTTGGTTCTGTTTTGAACATAATTTTTAGCATAGAGTGTAGAATAGAATAAAATAGAATTGTTTTTATTACAAATAAACTCATTACAAACACTTTTGAAACGTTATAGGGCTCTAGTAGCACGGTTCCAAAAAGATAGTCCTACGGAGAAGAACCGGCAAGAAATTCCATGGATACTCAGTGTAATTTGCAGAGATGGCGTTGTTGTTTTAACTAATATACATATAATAACGACACAAGTAATTTTTAAATAATTATATCGGTTCTGACAAAATAATATAAAACCACTAAAGGATTTTGTTTTTAAATCGCAGATTGGAGAAGGGGAAGACATATTTAAAAATTATGTTTCATAATACAACGTTATTTACGTCCATTAAGTGAGAGGATGTATGAAAGCAGGTCGACTTTTTAAGAACTGATTGATTAGCCAGGAACCGTCAAAGACGAAAAGTCGTAGATACTAATTATCCATAGATCTCTATTCTCTATACTGAATAATTATCTTAGTACCGATTCTTTAGATTGGCGTACTTTCGATTCAATGATAATACGAGTCATTCAAAGTGTTTATAGTAATATATCTTGGAGGTACTTTTCGCAGCATATAACATAATTATAGGACATATAAGTTCATTATATTACATTTAGTTTCGCAAAAAATATACATACATAGGCCTTTTCCCAACTACATTGTGGTCGGCTTCCAGTCTAACCGGTTGCGGTTGAATATCAGTATTTTACACGGAGGAACTACTATGCGACCTCCGCCACCAATTACTGGGAGATACTGATACTCTAAGGTTAGACTGGTTGTCAGACTTTTTGGGCTACTGACACCCGTAACGACTATCATAGGTCTTCGTATGACACCCGGACCAACTGCTTAACGTGCTTTCCGAGGCACGGGCAGATACTTAGGATATACTTAGGCAGATATAATGTATATAAAAAATGGAGGCATATGATTAATAAAATTTCGCAATATTATTTAGTGTTTACGTTCATACATTCGCAATATCTGATGGATCTTGGAATTTCATTTGCGCAAAGCAATTACAATAGAATGAATTAGGAATTAGGTATAAGGTTTTCTATTCCATACATTGCACATATTAAGTAACACACTTATAGTTAATAATGGTTCGTTCGTTGTGGTAGTTAAGAAGATTCAGAATCGAAAAATAAAAACACAAATATCCAATTACCTTAACAGTTGCGGAATTGAGCCTTAATTTATGTATAGGTACATAAGGATCTCGGTAACCAAGTCAATTATTTAGTTTCAAAGTCACTTTTAAAACGTCACTATAAATTCACTTCACTATTACACATACATGATAATTAAAAACTACTTGTCAGTGTTTACGTCAGAGAGCTGGTTGGTGATTGAGTGACTCTTGCGCAGGCCCGCAGGGGATGGATGGGGCGGCAGCCGCGGCGGGGCGCGGCACGCCCCAATGATTGTCCATTTGAAGTCATTCATATTTCGAACGATCTATGAATGATTTATTGATGAACAACGCCCCGTCTTTCCATTCGTACCTAAATATATTGTATTTTCAACCGACTTCAAAAAAAAGGAGGAGGTTCTCAATTCGGCTGTATTTTTTTTTTTTTTTTTTTTTTTTTTTTTTTTTTTTATGTTTGTTACTCGATTTCTCGAAGACGCCTGGACCGATTTCAAAAATTCTTTTTTTATTTGAAAGGGTATGCTTGTCATTTGGTCCCATTGTCATCAGGTCAGGACCTAATGGTGGAAACCCTGAGAAATCGAGGGCATCTCTTGAAAATTGTAGGCGAGCATGGGGTAAAAACTTGATATTTATGTGTATATCTGATGAGACTACAATACTATGGAGGTTTAGGGCAGATCTGATGATGGAGACGACAGAGGATCGAGGGAACTCCTCAACGGTACATCTTAACTACCTCGTGTTTGGGCTTATTTTATTCGTGTTGACAAGATCTTTACACCGAGATGGGTAATGACTGCCACTGCAAGGTTCGTGATGCAGGTGCAGTACAGTTTAGGGAACTCCTTAATGGTTGATAGCAGCTACATAGTGTTTGGGCTTATTTTATTCGTATTGATGCGCACATTAAGCCGAGATGGGTAATATTGCAGATTCGATGGTCGGTTATGTAATTTATTGGATTTTAAAATCACATAGTGCAATACCGTCTAAGGTTTTCACTCGACTTGGGGCAACATACATTTCACCTTTGTAAAGTTTTTCAAGAGAATCGTCTTTACTAGGTCTACCCATCACTCAAAATTGTAAAATAATTAAATTTTTTAACAAAAAATAAAAACCGACTCCAAAAAACAAAACTAATAACTAAAAAGCAAAAAATAAATCTTTTATTATACAATATAGTAGTTGAAGAATATTGAAGTCGGTGCCAAGTAAAACATGTAATGATAAACCGACACGATTGGCGAAGTGCATTTGTCGTGTCCGACGCATAATTCGCTCCGCACTCGACAATTTCTACGTGAACTCGTTGTTTCAATGTCGCTATTATAGCAGCAAGGTATATTACTTTTATGTTTTACTTGGCACCGATTTCAATATTCTTCAACTACTATATTGTATAATAAAAGATTTATTTTTTGCTTTTTAGTTATTAGTTTTGTTTTTTGGAGTCGGTTTTTATTTTTTGTTATGGTAGATACAAATATTATTTATTTACTAAAATGAATTTATTTGCGGATCATTATTATTTATCTGTTAGGTATATTAAACGTATTTCTTTTTATTAGATACTAAATAAAAATAATTTTGTCAATGATTTTATTTAAGAACCTTTTAAACTTACAATTTAGTATCGGTGTTATGACATAGGGCTGTCATATAAAGTGCCATATACCATAAGCAATAACCTACGATTACCTAAAACCCTGACTTTGGAGATGATTTTTTTTAGATCAGTCTACACTATAATTTTGTATTGGCAGACAGTCGAAAATTCAAATTTGTTGATGGGAATCGAGCTAGGGTAAGGTCATTGTCAAAATATACAGCAAGTGTGCTGCACTGACTTTCGTATGTCGATTTGTAACATACACCAAGTTTTTGTGTAGAATTTTTAGGTACCTTTGACTTACAGAATCCACGATAACGAAACCATAGCGCAATTCAAGCTCCCCATCTACCGAACTCAAGGGCAAATTTCGCATCGCTTTTCGACAATAAACGTGGTTGCTATCAACGATTGCAACAACGATTGATGATATATGGGTGTCTGAGTGTATCATCATCATCATCATCAGCCAGAAGACGTCCACTGCTGAACGAAGGCCTCCTCCAAGGGAGGGATTTGCCATAATCCCCCCGCTTGGCAGGCGGATTGGGGATCGCAGTGGCTCACCGATTAGTGAGAGGATGCTGCTGCCCATCCTCCGGTGTCTAGCCGCAGTTTTAGGACGTACCCGGGTCACCTGAGTGTATAAATAGTGATAAATATATTAGATACCGTAAAGAGATATATTATGAAACTCACTACTAATCTTTTTTCGATATTTGGTGATATCTACATATTTAATTTAAAGTTCACTATTCGATTGAGTTTACCCGTTTTTAAGATTATTAGCAAGGACATTAGCGAGTGATGAACTTGTATGGTTAAATGTGTTATCCTCACTTTTTTTTATTGGGTTTAATCCATGTAATTACTAATTGCATACTGATAATGAATGGAACACCCGGCGTGCGAGTGAGGCCCGCACTGAATCGTTTTTTAGATAGAATACTGCTAAATTTAAGTATCCACGTAAGCTCAAACGCTTTCGCAAACAATATATTCAAACGCGTAAAAGCAAAATAGTTCCGAGGGGGAGTGAGTGATAGTAATAATAACCCCACAATAAAATCCTGCAGACAATACATCAACAGCCGCATCCATACACTAATAGAATAGGGTGCCATCTTTAAAATATGTCATTCTACTGTCAAAAGCGTGACGTAAATTTAAAGTTGTGTTTTGATTGGTCGATTTTTGTCGAACGTCACTGTTAGGGGAGCAGATTTATTTTAATTTGGAACCACTTTGTCGAGATTACCCTTTGTACGTGTGACTGCTGGGTTGCCTTTGTGACTGGCTAGTCATTTTTTAATCGCAGCTCATTATTGCTTTGTTTGTAAATTCGGTGATGCTTTTAGGACGAGTATGACGTCATTGTACTGTGCTTTTGTGCAAGCCCAGCATTTTTCTTTTGTGATTCCACTGTCTGATAATGTACGAGTATTATGGGGTCTCTTATTTTAGGTAATTTATAAATTCAAAATCAGAACGTCATTAACAAATTAAAGTTTTTAAGATATTTTTCAAAATGTTGAGAGTCAACACCTTTTTGTTTTTTTTTAAATTCAGCTCTTCGTTTTTGAAAATGTTTTCTAATACAATACTTATATATTCCTCGATTAGATTCGTAGTAAAAATAGGCCAAGACAGAGAGAGTAATTAGATATCATATCGATATGATATTTAATTACTTACAAAATCATCATAGAAATAATTATTATGTTCATACAAAATATTCTTCATATTTTTATAAAACATGATCAAAAAATTATACGCGGCGTTCCGTAGTTTCTGCTTACATCTATACTCTAAAAGGCGTGACGTTCTGTAGCACATAGGACTAGGTATGTAATTATAAACCTAAATTTCAAATATGCCTTAATTAAGCCCTAACGTCTCCCAACCTGAGAATCGAACCCAGGACCTCAGGTTCTGAGCCCACGCTTGCGATCACAAGCCTAATGACAAAAATAATACTTTACCGTAAAACCGGGGTATTTGGGTATCACTAAAGCAATGATTATTTATTATTTTTATATGGATAAACGATTTTACTTAAAATGATATGATTTCTGTACTTTCTATTTACTTTAGAGAATATTCGTCTCAAATAGTGCAGTGATTCCCAAATACACCTATTGTACTGGTACGAGTTTGGAACTTTGATGTCAGTATAAAAACCAAACATTTTCTGTCAAATAATACGTAGGTACTATGTATACTCGTTCGTACATAATACACCAAATTGTTTCTGTAAATAAACTAATTAGTATTTACTGTTGATACTTACGGATGAGCGGGTCTACGAAGTTGCTACGAAGCCTACGCGTTATTTTTGTAGCGTAAAGGCGGCCGAGGAATACGTTGCACGTTGGCTTAAGTTATTAACTCCTGCATTTGGCATGTTACTTTAACTTATGTTAAGTTTCAATCTATACTTTATCTTCTATTAATTTAAACTAGCTCACACTAGCGCCACATTTGGGGGAAAAAACGTTGAAGGGATCAGCGAATATTTAATGAACTGCAAGACATTGACATTGTAAGTAGTCCTTACTACCGTATTCTCGTACTTTTCCGATTAAGTGAGCATCGGTCAATGGGCAAAAATAAAACGATTATTATACAACATTCTTTATTGTTACAAATAAACATCAACATTTTTTCTAACAAATGAAATGCCACGGAATTCTACATTTCACTCAATCGTGCATAACTTTAGCATGCATTGCGTGGTCAACACATACAACCTAAAGCCACAATGTAAAGAGATAGCTCCAATGAGTTCCATTCCATACAAGACGTAAAAGCAAACTCACAAACACAATAGGACCGAATAAAAATAAAATATCGCTAAAGCGTGTTGAATGATGCCGAGTGCAGTGGTTCGGTATAATCTGATATTACCTTTGCGTTGCGTCTATGTGCGCGTGAGTTTGCAAGGGCGAATTTTATGATTTGGAACTCTTTTCCTCTTTATTTTAAGATTGTTGTTAATATTGAAACTATGGAAAACATGGAAACGTATGCCATATGACCCACAATATTTTTTGATTAGACTTCATTGGCATAGTGAAAATGAACAAAGAGTGGGCATTTTACTTTAGAAATAATTAACATTTGAAGCCCAACACACTCTCATGTTACCAACAACAGTTTGTTATAATCTAAACAAAATAATTATATTATAGTTATAAGTATATTAAATTTTTGTACTGGTGAACATGACCAATTTTATTGTAAAGAAGAACATTACGTAATCACTCAGTTTTTAGTTTTTAAATATGCGATCTACTCAAGGTTTGAGCGTCTTTAGTTAGCCCTTTATTTTATGGTTAGCTGCAGCATAAAATGTCGCTTTTTTGTTATACGAATGCTCATGGACTGTCCATCTACATATGTAATTCTTACATTATCTTAATATTATTTGCAAATTGTCCCAAAATTCTAAATGGACGTCAAGTAACGTGCTCGTGCAGTAGGCCGTCCGTGCAAACCCTTTACACATCAAGCTAACCTAGCGTAGTAGGCAGTTTCAATATTATGCGAGACCAGCTTGTAACGGTTTTGTTTCCACTGACGGGCTTTTTCTGTACGTAGATACATATGTGTTCCACTTCTTCGTGTTTTTAATGGTTTATATTTTTACATTTCCCCGTATTTTAGGGTAATTAGGTACTATTGGATGCATGGGCATAACGACGAATATATGAGACTTGTATAATATCATCTGAGGCTTAGGTATCCCTTTTAAACAGAACTAAACTCATATTCGGTGTGCTCATGCTATGCTCATGCTTGCTAAATGAGGGTCATAAATCGGACAAATTAATTTATTATTATACATACATTTATATTTTTATAAACACATTTCGTGTAAACGTAATTATTATAACTCAACCTAAATACATAAACTAAATTCGTTTCTGTCTTTAACAAACTGAAGAATTTGAGCACCCTAATAACCTAATTAGACATTTTCATATAAAAATAAAAGATGAGGTTTACTTAAAAAAAAACGTTTTGTATAAAAGATTGATTGAATAGTCCTATATAATATTGTCCAAAGCGCACACATTCGATTTTAAATTCTATTGTGGGTTGTTCCTAAAATAACAAAACATTTACTACTTACTAGCCCTAAAGAGGTGATCAATTTAACCCCCATGGCAATAAATAGAGACCGACTCAAGCGGTATATTATAAAAAAAAAACAAAAATTTATAGGTTTATCAACTAAATAACTACTAAATAAATGTTTAACTGCGTCATTAGTCGTAATAAACTTAATCAAGGAAAATATTCCCATAACAGTCCTTAAAGAATTGCGCGCATCGCAACGGAAAATACTCCGTCTGAGGTAGGGTGAGGTCCCGCATCAACAAGTTACGAGAAAGCCCTCGTGCTTCACCGTCCCTGGACCTTATTCTCTCTGAAAATAACGTTGTCACGGCTTAACCACGTTGATTTGCAACATTCTCGTACAAAATTGGATGGATCATAGCAAGATTTTAGTATAGATGTCATAGAGAATAAGGACCTATTTATTTGTCATAAGTAGTTCTTTAGCGATCGTGTATTATCATGTTCCTTTACATTGTATCATATAGTCCTGGAGAGCAGTTAAATGCAGCTAGTCTTTTGGTAACGCACTATCGCTTTTCCCTCTTGAATATACTCTGTAAGCTGTTTTGGAGCCTAACATTCTGTCGAGCAAGCTATGTTTGGCTCTCCGCCTATGTGTAAGGACTTCTCGGCAGAGTTCATGGAAAACTTCTCCGACTTGGTTGACCTGCTCAGCGGCGGCGACTTCGGCGAAACTGCACTCGAAGTCTTTTGCGAGTATCTCGCCTTCTTCAGGACTCACCTGTAATTAGAAATTGTCTATTATAAGACGAGTGTCGTGTATACGTCCAATTATTACTATAGATCTCATCATCCGCCTAGCCTTTTTCTCAACTACATTGAGGTCGGCTTTCAGTCTAACCGGTTGCGGCTGGATATTAGTATTTTACACGGAACGACTGCCATCTGACCTCCGCCATCCAATTATTGGAAGACACTCATACTCGAAGGTAATTGGTTGTCAGACCTTTTGGGGTGCAGATACCCGTAACGACTGTCATAGGTATTCGTATGACACCTGGGGCCAATTGCTTAACGTGTTTTCCGAGGCATGGAGGGGTCTCGATGTGCGGAAAACGGTCACCCATCCGGACTGATCCGATCATCCGCACCTAACGTCGCAGGTCGACTCTTCCGAATACAAATTAATTTCATACGAATCTGATTTCAGTAAACAGAGTTAGGAATCTCACTGTTTATACTGGGAATTCTGCCATGTACCATGTATGAAATGATTTTTATCGAAGGTTGAAGGAAATACTGTGTAGATTTTCGTAACAAGCGTACGATTACAGACCGAATAAATAAATTTTTCGAGTAGTCCACAAGCAAATATTTTTCATTTTTGAAATGTTGACCCGACCCGATGATTTTCCCGTATCGTGGGCACAATATAGAAGCATAATATTGGATCTCACATGCGCACGCACCCAGGCATATCGCAGGTTCGATTCGCGCGCGGAACATATATTGGTACGGTCTAAAGATAGCAATTGTCTGGAAAAACTGATGACTACAAGCCATACAAATATTGTTCCCGCGCGAACCGTACTCGCTATGCTTTGTGCAGAAAGCCATCCTCTTAGCTGCTGCGCCAATGAGATGAGATATGAACTTTTTTAAACAATTCACCTGTCTCAAGTGCACCATATCTGCCTTATTCCCCACGAGGGTTAGGGGTATATCTGGCTGTAGACTTTGTTTAGCCCGCCTCACATAGTTGAAGGACTCTCGGTCAGTGATGGAGTACACCAAGAACAATCCGTCGGCCCACTGAGCTATCTCGTTACCTGGCAACTCGTCTATACTCTGAAACAAATTCGGTGCAAGTTGAGGGCCTTAATATCTACTTAGTAGTTTTTCTAAAGGAATTCCGAGAGTACTTGGTGGATTAAGAATCTTCTTAAAAAATTTATGCATATTCATGGTGTTAGAACAGCTTATCCATAAAGGCAAGGTTTCAATTTCAAAAATACTAGATTTTAAGTTACACCATAGATTAGAATTAAGCGAAATCTTAAGTCTGTGAGTTATACTGTTCTTTCTTGTTAGAAGTATTCTGTTTTATAAACCAAATTAAAAGTTAGCTAATTATGGGTTTCAAAGTAAAATCAAATTTAAAGTAGATATTTTTGTGTGTAACTAAAACAAAGAAATCACATTACATTGCTGAACAAGATATATTATACCTACCTAGTCACAAACTACTGACTACCGGTGCGCCGTGCCAAACTTTTACGACGATCCATGACATGATTGAATGCGCTTACGCCTCATAGGAATTAGTTATGCCATACGCGTGATGTTTTACTAAGCGAGACAATGAGAAATACGTTTTGGCAAAGCATTATGAGTTATACAATTAATTTTCTTAACGCACTGTGCATTTTATGTGACGGATGTCACAATGTTATGAGTATATTATTGCTACAGTAGACAAACCACTGTTTTGAGCGGTTTAATGTAAGGTTATCTCATGAAATTTTCAATTATTGAGAGGTCTTCCACCAGCAATGTACATATTCCTCGAAAAGGTAAGTTCAATTAAGGTCGGATATATTGTACTGGCTAAGATACTCTTTGTCTTTGTCTCAGCAAATTATTCAAATATAGTTCAAATATTGGAATGACTTCTTAACCGATGCGATAGTCGCGCGTTGCGCGCGCGTCGTGGGCGCGGGGCAGCGTTGCGCGCGGCGTCGCTCAGTCTGCCGCGCTTGGCAGTGTTGTTGTTGTCATGTTCTACGTTAAGGTTGTCTTCGGCATAGGATCGCAAAATCCGTAGTTTCGTGAAAACTCTTCGAATAACGTAACTTTGATAATGATTTAACTTCCATGTAATAAAGGGCGAGCCTCAAAATTTCTGAATCCGAACTGTTTCTTTAAATAAGTATCTTTAAAGCAATACTTTGCCCGACCTGGGGCATCCTGATTAATCCTTGAGAATTTCACGCTCAACAGCCGTTACTACTAACAACTAGACCGAGCTAGATTTTAAAGATTTTCCTACCTTCGGACAGGTATCCAATATCTCAAATAGTATTGGTTCGCCATCCAAGAGAGCTTCGTGTTTGTATTTGCTGTCTGTAAAAAGAAATATACTGATTAAAGGTTCATAATAAAATATATGAAAAATGAGATTTCCTGGACTTATTCCTGTTCCAGAATAAAGGGATTTATGTTGATATTATTAGATAGGAATGTTACTATGCATCTGAATATTTGCCTGATCTATCCTTCCCAATCTTCTAGGTACAAAGATAATAATTATTTGTTAAAAAAAATGGCCAGTTTTATTCAGTTCTCTTTCCATACTGAAATAATGCTCGACTGCTCAAGTTCATCCCACAAATTGTAGCTTTTGTTCTCAGGATTATCCATAATTATTTATATATTTCTAGCTTGTTACTGATTAAATTATATTTTACTAATAAAAAGAGGATTATCCAAATCAAATACTTGTACATTTTGTGTATTTTTGGTGGTTCATTGATATGCGTTATTTGTTTTGTGTGTGTGTATTAATAATAGTGTCCTACATAGATGGCATGAGTGTGGGTATGACAGCTGAACTATAGGTATTTCATATATCACTACAATAATGGGAATAAAAAATTTAATTATTACCTTGTTGATGATCGTATTCACCGATGTATCGCTTTGTCAGAAACCGGACTGTTAATGCTGGAAAAGAGAAGAAACACTATTATTTCACAAAAACTATGAAAACCCATCAAAAATGTAAATGATAACAAATAACTTTGACATTATTTTTATTTCTAATGTGTGTTGCCTGTTGGTAATAGTTTCGCAACATGTGCCAATGGATAATTTTTAAATTGGGTTCGGTTTCCTGTATCCGTATTGGTGTGCAAATTCCCTGTCTTTAATTGTTACAAGCTACTAATATGGTGCCAACCAACTGATTCGCGCTCTCTCTACAACGGTAAGAGGGGAATAAAATTCAAGGGAAACCACAGCGTCCAGCGAGTCGATTAAACGATTTTTTTAAAGAACAAAACGCCTCCTAATTCTAAAAATCTACTACAATATATGAAGTATACAGTAATTCCGTTTTTTTTATTTTTATGTAGAAAACTATGACCTAGAGCAACGCAAAATATGTAATTTATATTCGAAATTACAGTTTTTTTCGGATTGTATTACCTACTTAGTAAATGTTTAAACTGTCATTGGTCTTTCATCTACTATCTACGAGTGTTATCAGCTCTGTCAAGAGGATCCGAGACAAGTAATATTGTCCTTAAACATAGTTATATCGTGGATAGATAGATGGAGGTAAAATACAGAGACATAACTGACATGCGCGAAGGAGCCCGTTCTCGCGCATGTCATTTGTAGGCGTGTTCACAACGGCTATAAAATAAAAGCACGTTACTTATAACGAAATGCTATAAATTAAGTCCAGTCCAATCGTGTACATTACTAAAATTCAGCCGTATTTGCTTAGACTGTAGACTTGTAAACCCGAACAAGTCGGTACGGTTTACAAACCTTTCTTCCCTTCATAGATTCCTTCAGTAAACCATTACCGAAACAGCAAATTGCCTATAGGATTAATGACGGCTACAAATATGGATTTATACAGAATTGGCAGCGTATAATATATGATTTTAATTAATTTTAATTTAAAATGTAATTTTCAATAAGTCACAGGCGTCGGTGTCTATTTTGCATCACATAGTAAGTTAGAATTCACATTTCAAAAAAACATTAAAAATATTATCAACAATGGTACCTAATAGGTATTACAACAGCGAACAAAATAACAAGTTTAACATTTTAATTATTATACATTGTGTGCATACTGCAATGAGAAATATATACAAAGAAAAAATTGACTATTTGTAGAAAAATAATATGCAATCTTGTTCTTCATATATACAAAGATTGCATATTATTTTTATATATGAAGTATAATGTATATATAAATAGTAATATATATATATATATATATATATATATATATATATATATATATATATGAAGAACAAGATTGCATATTATTTTTCTACAAATAGCCAATTTTTTCTTTGTATATATTTTCTTTTATTAAAATAAACATTCACAAAATTCTTAATTTATGCAGTTTTAATACGTTTACCTTTAAAGGTATGAACGGATAGGCACACGGTAAGGTGCGAGGATTGCCAGGTCGCCAAACCTAATAGCCGGACAGACCAGCCAGTTTGGCCGGACATTTGGGTAAAAAGGCCGGACACCCTACATTATTGAGGACTTTGTATCTCAGTATTAATAAGTACGACAAAAAAACCACGCTTCACGCTTGGCGCTCGCTCGTTTGCAAAATGTAAAAAGCCTAATAAAAGCCGGACACCGTTTATTTTGGCCGGACACGCAATCAAAAAGCCTAATTTAGTCCGGCTTTATCCGGACGCCTGGCAAGGCTAGGTGCGAGTCTGCTTTGTTTTACACAAAGTGTAGCCAGAAAACGCAGTTCAACGCAGCAAGTTATGTTTGATTTTTTATTATAATATATGAGGAGTGAATTATCTAAATAGAACACAGCACAGCATGGTATAATGTTGGTTAGTAGTAAACAGTAAAAATAACAAACTGTTTTATTCAACAGTTTCATCCAGATTTTAACTAGCTTTTACTACATAACGTAGCAACATTGTTTGTGGCTTCCTGAAACAATGTCGAGGCGACTGCGTTTTGTAATAAATTTTAATACCTAGTTAACATGTTTATACAACATAAGATTGTTGCACTTATAAACATGTTTGAACCGTTAAACATTGTTAAAATGGATGAGTTTGTACGATTTATTGTTCTAGTCATTGGTACTAAGAGATTGGTTTTTAGAAGGTTTTTAGTGATGAAATATTTGTGAGACGTGTAGCTTTTCAGCAGTTTACATTAGCATGGATACAGTAGATATGCCTGGGCGCATCATAAAATACCCGATTTGAACAACAAGTGAGGGTTGTTTTGTTGTTGGTTGTTTGTTAACCATCCTATGTTACCTATTATGTATCTTTATATTCGCCTGACTGGATTAAAATCTGTTCCATGTATAGGCTTTATCTTCTTGGCGCATCCAGCGTCCAGAGAAGCTGCAACGGTGGTATCGGGTAACTTGATGCAGTCCTTACTGGCCAATAACGAATGTAGGTCTTTGGTTTCGGGGGGCCTTAGGGGTCGCGAGCGCGCAGAGTGGGGACTCTGCGCGCTCACTTAGCGACCCCCGAGAAGACGGCGACACGCTGTGGTCCGTGTCGCCGTGCACACAGCACCAGCGAGGGTAACGGGGGGACCTCTTTACAGTCTCCCCCGGGACGTGCACGAGGGGGTGGCCTCTTTACAGTCACCCCCTCCGGGAAGTGCCGTTTGTCATGGCACCGTGGTGGGCCTCGGTGCGGTCTTCTAAGAGTTCCCGAGGCCCACCATATGGTGTCGAGGCGGACCACCGTGGTGAGTTTAGCCGGTAGGAGTCCGGCACACCCCTCCGCCCCCCCCAGGCGGAGGATAGCCCATGAGGGGTTCTCACCACGCAAATCAAAAAAAAAAAAAATAAGGTCTTTGGTTTGGTCAAATTGCTTGACAAGTCACGTATAACCTCCAGACTGCCCACATATTGTGAGCAGTCTGGAGGTTATAGGGCAAACAATATCTATCTCTATAACAAACGTTCTAGGTGGTGAAGGAAACACATGTGTTGAAGAACTTGAGGAAGACTGTGCCCAGCTGTAGGACAGCTTAGACTGAATAAAAAACTTTATGGATTCAATCAAGTTGATTTTTAAACGTAGTCACGGTTGTATAGTAATTTTTTACCATAGGTAGGGGCCATATTTAATATATAAAATGAGGAGGACATATTAATATTTAAAAACCGCAACAAATAATTTACTTGAACGTAACCTAAAGTTTAGTTTTAAATTAGACTAACAGAGAATAACGCCATAGAAGCAAGAAGAATTAAGTGGAATAAATTAATCTCTGATACGTTATATACATCTCTCTGATTCTATTTAATGTTAGCCACTTATGATATGCAGATTTTAGGCGCTAGGCGGTATGCCATTGACTAATAAACCCAATAGCAATGAATTTTATGACGTCACTTGAGTGTCATTTTGAACATCTGTATATCATCACCTGTACTCTGAACACTTACGAATACAGCTTTTGTAGTCTAGCTCTCACATTCAAGGCACTTCTTAAAATAAAACTGACGAAGTAAATTTACGAAAACATTGTGTAACTACATTCCGCATCAATATTGTAAAAGTCTGAGTGGCAGTAGACGCAAGCGCGGCTGATGGACTTGAGGTCGGGCAAAATGTGATTGGGATTTTCTGTTAGTTATCTTGTAGATGGTAATAGGGTCTTCCCCTATAACTTAATAACATCATCGGCGAAATGCCTAACTCATCGGCGTGTTAAGTGCTATTGTGATAAAGGGAATCCAATTATAAGTACAACGTGGTCATGGTAGTGAGACACAAAGAAGGAAACCTCATTATGATCCACAGGTCAAACTGTCTACTTACTACTAAGTAAGGCCCTTTTTTTCTTCACTCTTGCCATGTGGAATTGCTCACATATAATCGGTCTTACTATGTGCCAATAAAAGGCACACAGACAGGTATCAAATAAAAGAGTAAAATAAATGGACTGTAAAAATATATATATAATATAACTATAGAATTAAATTCAAATTGTAAGTAATTATAAGTTTATTGTATACTACTATGCTGTCTGAATAAAGGCTTTTATTATATTATTACTATGTGTTTACCTATCACGCCGCTCACTACATATCTCCACATATAAAATCCCATGAGCTCTACAACTATCACAGATGGACACAACTTGTGTCTTGTGAAGAAAGAAATAACCGATGTGAATGGTGGCGACGTCACGTAAATATTATTCATGTAATATTATGTAATAATGTACAAATCAAAATAGCAGAAAAGCAGCGAGCTTTGCCTCTAAAATGATATAACTAAGGATTCATGAACCCTAGTGTTGCAGCCGTCTAATGGTGCTATTTCTTTCTTAATTATACCACATTAAAAATGCTGATTTAAGATATATCTAAGAACAATTTACCATAATAATGTAGCAGTTATTTGTCGGGGTTATAACCTCCAAGCTACCCACTATTTTCTTAGTGGAATGTATCAATAGGCGCCAACTTACACTAGCTGTTTCAGTTTCACGACCGCCGGATGCGAGACTGTTTCATACGAAATAGAGAAATACTGAACGAAGACCGTCGCCGACCTACCGCTGTTAACCATAAATTGTACAACTAAAATGTAATTTTACTTATTTAGTTGCCGTTCGGAGTCATAACAGCAGATTTGGCTCAAAATGTACGATCCCGGTCCAACGAAAATAAGTTTTATTTATAGTTTAAACTGTTTCTGGACCATAATATCAATACGACCGTTTTTATTGAATGCTATAACATTTATGAGGAGAAATTATTGATCTAAGAATAGCTTTTTTTTATGGTTTCCTTAATTGGACTGAAGTTTAGGGGGATAGACAGTCGCTATGCGTAGTGTCCAGAAATTCACCGCATCCAAATCCAAACGATACTGAATACAGAGCAAGTATTACGTTTTTTTTTTTTACCATTGCTGAAACAATGTCACACTTTTATCAATCAATTCAGCCTCAGCTGGACAAAGTCCTGTCATATGTTTTGCCACAACGCTTGTTCCTGTGTCATCCGCACACAGTCTATGGATGATAAAAATCTTACTTTCGATAATTATCTATATTCTATAATAGATGGCCACATTGGTCTAGTGGTTGCATGCACGGCTGCTGAGTATGGAGTCTTATGTTCAATTAGTAGTCTACTGTGAATTACAGTTTAGAATTGTGTGAAAGATGACAACAGGCTACACTTAAAGGTGAAATGTGAGTAGATATTTGAATCTCTGCCTAACCCTTCGAGGAATACAGGAGTGATGCAATGAAGTTCTATATTAGTGGTCTATACCATAAGCTAGGGTTGCCATCCCCAAATTTTGAAAACCAGGATTTTTTAAGTGGAAATGCTAGGACATTTCGGTTTAAAAGGACGCAGTATAAGAGAAGTATAAGAAAACAGTGTCAATGAAACTCAATGAATAGCAATTCCAATGTTTTATGAAATAATCTTCAATTAAATTATATAATATAAGAAATGAAATGAAGGATTAAATTACAAAATAACGCCGGTTATTAAATTTAAGGTTCGAGGCTGTAGTGGCGCGCGAATAATAAAACACAGGACCTTACAAGGACTCTTTAAAAAACCGAGGACGCTACTTAATAACTATCCAGGAAAAAAAGCAGGACATGTCCTGGGAAAACAAGATGGTTGGCAAATTTACCATAAGCAGCAGACTCTACTATTTTAATATCAAGGGTTATTGATACTTCCAGTGGCAGTTCTTGAAACAGTTTTGAGTACCAGTAGAAATCTCTCGCAATGCGGTGCTAAAAGAAAGTGCGGCGTTGGCAATGGCCGATTTTCAGCTATGTAAACACCAAACATACGGAATCGATATTCGCTTAAGAATAAATGTAGCGATCGCATTCATAAATACGATGTTAATGTAATCACATTGAAACATTTATAGCCAGATCGTCGATTAAATGAATAAAACATGTGGTCTGTATTGAAAACTCAGTAAATTTTGTGAGCTTCTTGTATTATTTTGATCTGGAAATTTAAGAAGTTCGAGAACAAGGTAACTCAGTGTAAGAACAGGATGAACAGAGCCAAGCAATGAGTAAGTCTGCGTCATGTTCAAAAGAAGTCCTCGAGGAAAATTGTGTGTTTAACTAAAGGTATAAAATTGTGAATCAATGTTATGGGAATCTCATCACCTTAACACACAATTTTCACCTCCTATATTCATCGCTTTGAGTGTACAGTAGGTACTTTAACCCGAAAATTTTGAAATTGTTTTTAAATACACAAAGAACAATTTGATATTACTAAAAAATTGCCGAATTTTTCAAATATGTTACTTTAATTAAATATGATTTTAATAAACTCAAAACTTGTATACTCTTATAGGGCATAAAAAGGCACACATAAATCGTTTAGCTTGGCTCGTTCAAACACTTTAGTACGTATCCGACTTCTTATGCTGTTGGCTACAACGCGGCCAGGTTCATGATCGGATATTCTATTCTTCTTCATATCCTTTTATTGTTAATACCAATGACAGAGCGGTTACATTATGGTATATCGTAACCCACTGTCAAAGAAGCAAAATGTGATATTACTTAGATCTTAAATCTATACTAATTCATTACAAATTAAGTGCAAAATTTCTTCTTATTTAATAAGATAAATAAATAATCCAATATTGTTTAATGAAAATTAAAAGTTTTAATTGAAACTATAATTCTAATTTGTTCATTTTAATATATTTAGGTTACATTAATGAAATGACGCAATTAATAAAATAAAAATAAAAATATCTAAATTTTGTTCAACTTATAAACTTTACTATGTAAGAAATTGACATTTTATTTATTTAATTAAAAATAATAGGAAAACTAGGATTAGGTTAATTTCCACATTTCATACAAAAATGAATCTATAGGTACATATATATTTAAAATTCTAACTAATACTTGGTGTACTTACTTAAGTACGTATACCTAATTTAAATAAGTATGAAAGACAAATTTATACCGAATAATGTCTACAATACCATACACTATATATGTACAAATGAGCGTCTACGTCAGACACATTCTAATAATAAAAAAAACCTTGAAGTGTTTATAAATAAACGGACAGTAATCAAAGAACATACATTACATTTAAATAATCAAAACAAATTGACAGAAAATTGAAGTTTTCAACAAAAATAAAATGAAATGTTACCCACTAATAAACCACGATCATCTGTCGTAAAAACAAGTGAAGTCGATAGAGTTCTTCGATTGAAATGAAACAGAAGCATACTCTTGAATTTTGGCTGCTTAAGAAATGCCAACTTCAAATAGTGATGATATCTCCACTTGGTAAAGATGACCTTTGGATTTTCTGTTTGGAAATTTCCATTTAATTATGCTGATCAATGTTAGAATAATATAAATCGGATGATAAATTTACACCTTAGAAGGACTTTATTTAGTGATGTCCTTCTTCTTCGTCTGTGATGTCGGCTAGCTAACTACCACATGGGAGTCGCTAATCGTAGTGGAAAGATAAGCCAGTCAGCATTGATGACCTGACTGCTCAGGGTACGATATCAAAATTCGTTATAATAGAGTCCTCAAAAAATGTTAAAAAATACCGTGAAAGAAGCGAAATACATAAGTAAATATCGTGGAATGAGGCTTTTTATAATTTCTACTACGCATTATAATTGCATATAAGTAAGTAGTATGTATATACTCGTAGCTTTGAAATTTGACCATATAATGTCATGAGAACAAAGGTTGAGTACTTAGGTACCACTAGCATCACTATAAAGTACCGATATATTAATCTTCAGAGTACATTCTTAAACTTTGATATGTCCAAAACTTAACTTTGTCTGTAGCTTTGCACCAGTCTTGTAAAATACAGGTGTTTGTGCATAATGAGCAGAATAAGTGGTGACCGACTGTAGAGTAGGGATGTTACGGAGCTTCGACTCCGAATCCGATATGTCGGAACCTCCGATTAAAATGACACCTCCGAATCCGGCTCCGGTTCCGATATATGAAAACGGAGGTATATATCGGAGTTACAAGTTATGACTTGCTACCGCTGCAGCGCTACCGAGCGCTTTCTACGTTATACTGACAACTGACTGAGTATATGTGTTCTGTGCAACTGATGAACGAAGAGTGAACGAGTTGCGACGAGTTTTATCTTTTTTATTTATTTACATTTTACGTTCGTAGATTTGTTCCGACTCCGACTCCGATTCACCTCCGAATCCGCGGAGGTCACTACGAGAACCTCCGACTCTGATTCCGCCTCCGATAAATCCACCTCCGTAACATCCCTACTGTAGAGTCACATTGGGTCTACTCGAAATATTACCATTTGCCTAAATTCCTCCTTAGTTCGCTTCTATTTATCAATGGAGTCAACCCGCTGGAGGCCACACGCATACCTATGCTAAACATGTTTGGAAAATAATTGAATGGATTGTTTATTCGCAGACAAGCTTCACGTGGTTGATTTCTATTAGACAAATGTTTTGTTTTTCTACACCTCATCATGAATGTAATATTTACATTATCAGTCTAATGCATCTTTTATCGATTTCGTTGAGTAAGACAATGTTGTCTATAGGATTTGACAGGTTTCCATATGAGATCTAACTGATAGTAACTCAAAGAAGCGACTGGATGTACGGGATATCGGACAGTAACCGGATATTCGTTGCATCACCAGTTTGTATACTTACCTAAAATAATGATCGGAGGATAAATAGAGCGAAACACCCATTATCTGGAGTTAAAATTAAAAATAACGTTTATTCACCATAAGCTGCTCACTGCAACGGCAGTAAAATGCCATTATAGCTGCAAAATGATTGATTTATTATTCCCTTTTAAAAACGTGTTTAATTATGACGTCACGTTATTTTATGAACTCGCAGCGCGCCAACTTCTGCTCGGAATACTCACTAAGCGGTCGTGAAACCCGCTTCAATACCACTCATTTACCGGTTTACCACTAATTTGAGATATATAATCCCTGAAATAAACATCAGACTGTAGACGAGATAAAACGATATTGTAGTCATAATACAAAACACAAAGCTGCTTTTGATAAGTATATTTTATTGTCATCGGATGTACATTTCATTTTTCTAGTTATCTAGTAGCTCATTAAGCCGTAGGACGCGACCGGCGGTGAGAAACAGATTGACGGTTAGTCCCAAGTGATACCGCTAAGCGTGAGGGTCCTGGGTGCGACTAATTTTTGTCCTAAGTTTTATTAACCCGCCCCAATCCAGGTTAAAACCCCATTTGCTTTCAATCCGTCGAGGATAAGTGGAAATTGAATTAACCCATTTCGTAATGGTCTCACATTAATTTCGATTTGGTATCCAGGTAATAAATACATAAGATAAAGATCAGAACGTGCGAATGAAGAGAACAAAATGTTTTTATAATATTTAGAAAAAAGGAGATTAAAGCTAGATATAACAATTAAACGAGATAAAGTAAATATTTATAAATTGCACATGAGAAACACGCAACATCATAAGATATATTTTTTGATATTGAAAGATCGTCTATGATGTTATATCTATTTTTTATTTTATGACGATTTACGACGATTGTTACTGTTTTTCTTGAGATTATTTCTCCCTCAACGTATTAAAGATATACACCGTACTTAGTAACCGGAAATTCTTAATTTTACACCATGAGATCAAAATACATTGGTCTTATAATTCTAAAACTGTTTCAGTAGCTTAAATTGCTTTCATTAAATTTGACTGTTATGCCATTTTCAAGTTATATATACAAGCGGACCCTTTTCTGGATCTCGAGCGCCACCTACCGGGTCCAGCTATAGCTAAGAACAATGAGACACCATTGTTAAAAAAAAAAACCAGGGGTATAGAATCAAAACTGGTTGTGTCCACTAATTTTCAAAAACGTGTTTTTAATGGCAACATTTTCATTTCTGAATTACATTATACCTCAAAAAATGATTTAGCATCAAACATGGCTCAGTTTCTCGTTATTTTAAATAAAAAAATAGGTTGAGTATCAAACTTAGTTTCGTCCCTTTGAATTGAGTATCAAAGTTGGCTACGTCCAAATTAACCAATGGGAGTGCTCCATTTGAAACAAAATAATAATGGCCGCTCATACGATTTTCTGTAATGAGCTCGTTGTTTTTGTCTAATTTTAAATAATATTTAATGACTTTTCGTGTGTTAACTATTGTGATTTCTTAAAATGAATAGTAATCCTACACCTGTTGATAAAAATAATGCAAGAAAACGAACGCCACAGCCCGAAAAATGGAAAGCAAATCAAGCAAAAAGACTGAGGTAAGTTAGATTTTTCCAGAGCCGCATTCCAGGTCCTGTGGTCTATTGAATTGTTTGTTATTCATGCAAATAGTAGAATTAAGTAACAAGATTATTTTATAGAAAATTATAACTGTAATACTTACTATTAATTGTTATATAGTTTTCGTTTATTCTTTTTATTCTAAGAAATGTTTACTTTCCATTTTTATTTTATTTTAGGTATACACCCAAGACTTTGCCAAGAATACCACGTTGTGAACATAAAAGCAAAGTATTTGAATGCAATAAAATTACGGGCCTTGTATTGCGCAAATTTCATACGGCATTCTATAAAAATGCTAATAAATCCTATCAAGATGCAATTATATTAAAATGCTGCCAAGCCATTCCTATTCGAAGAAAGAGACCCAGGACTCAAACCTCTTCGAGAGCCACCAAGCAGTTCACTATAAAATACCATATAAAAGTCGACAGACAATCTCTCCATGTGTGCCAAAAATCATTTCTAACAGCGCTTTGCTTAAAGAAAGGACGCGTTGTAAATTTAGTTGCAAAATCGTTTGAAAATGGCGAGTTTCCTGTAGAAAAACGAGGAGGAGATCACAAAAGCCATTTATATAGAGACAAAAGGACAACAATACACACATTTATACAAAAACTAGAAGTTTCGGAACCACACTATTGTCGTAGCCAATCTTCTGTTCGCAAATATTTGCCCAGCGAACTTAACATACGAAAACTATACAAATTATACAAATCTTCATGCCCAGAACCAGCAAAAGAGTCTTATTTTAGACATATTTTCAACACTAATTACAATATAGGATTTGGAAGTCCTCAGTCAGATATGTGCTCTACATGCTTACAGCTTCTAGAAAAGATAAAAATAGAAAAAGACGAAAGGAAGAAAGACCAGTACAGGGTAGAAAAAAGAGTCCATAGTTTAAGGGCAAAAGCATTTTATTCGCTTTTGAAGACAGAAGAAGAAGGTGTCAAAATAGTTTCATACGACTGTCAAAAGAATATGAACCTACCTAAAGTTCCAGACCAATCATGTTACTACAGCAGACAACTGTACCTCTACAATTTTACGATCGTAGAAGGAACTTCTAAAGCACTGCTAAATAAAAACAACGTATTCGCCAATATCTGGACAGAAAACACCTACGCAAAAAATTCAAACACAATAGCATCTGCAGTGTATAACCACTTGAACAAATGTGATTTAACTAATATAAAAATTGTGAGACTAATTTCAGACGGCTGTGGAGGTCAAAATAAAAATTCCACCATAATTACAATGTGTTGTAAGTGGCTTTTGGAACAACCCACAATAAAAATTATCGAACTCGTGTTTCCAGTGACTGGCCACTCTTATCTGCCCGCAGATCGTGTTTTTGGAAACAGTGAGAAGGTTTTTCGTAAAATGGATACAATAATATCACCACACCAATATATGGATATAATTTCACAACAGGCGACTATCGTAAAAGTGGGCGAAGATTTTCCCGTATATGATTTTAAAAAGGAAGCAGAAACTATTATAAAGCCTCCTGGACAATGGAAAGTGCAGTTCGCACAATGCAAAAGATTTTTCATTAAAAGATCGAAGCGGATTGGAAATGTACTGGTTGAGTCAGAAAGGTTTTATAAAAGTAAAACAGGAAAGTACGAAAATGTTTGCAGACCAGGTAAAATTATGAATATGATTAATCCTAGCGTAATACAACCGAATGTACCGATGAAAGCATTAAAAGTAAGGGACGTAAACACTTTACTTACAAAACATTTTGGAGAAAAGTGGCAGGATCTCGAGGAGTTAAATTTTTATTCAAATATTGTGAACAATGCTGAAACCCAAACCAATCAAGCAAATGACGCGGAAGAATTAGAGTGCGAACCCAGAGAAGAGGCGCCATTTTTATTAATTTAAGTTAGAAGGTTTAAGAAATATTCTTAAATGTTACAATTCTAAGTTTAACTGTTGAAGAATCTTAATAAATATACCTAACCTAAATAAAGTTTTAATTTATTAAATATTGTAAGTCTAGTTCTTGAATTCGACCCTGGCTAACCTGCTGGAATCAAACTTGGTTAAGTCCTGGGAACTTGGCATCAAAATGGGATATGTCCAGTGCTTGGGAACAAAACTGGTTACGTCCAACAGTTATTTATGTTTTTGGATTATATTCCTCTTAGTATTCGTGATTATTATGATATCGTTGTAATGAGAAAGTTACTTTCCATTTATTTAAATTCAGTACGTAGTAGTATAGCACTGGGAACAAAAATAATTCATATTTTTTTAATACTGTGATTTTTTTTTCAAGGACATAACCAGTTTTGATTCCATACCCCTGAAACATCAAAACCGATCAAGCCGTTTAGGAGGCGGAATTTTATGTAGAATTTTAGATATACCTAGAGTATAACGTTTTATATTGACTCTAACCCCCGTGAAATCTATCTAACCTCACGCTCGGCAATCGCTCTTACGACCATTACACCAATAAACAAGAATGCAGTAGAAATTAATTTTGGCTTCGTATAGCGAGATTAACATAACATAACATTCCACTTCAATGGGTGAAATGAGCGTGTTTAATGTTTATTGTTTACCTACAATACGATATTACGGGCTTCATTAGTGGGCCTTGTTTCATGCGCGCGTAGGCAGATGAAAGCTAAGCTTCATTTATACTACACGTACTCGACACCTAATGTTTAAGTGTAAGTAGAATTCCAAGTTCTACGTCCTAGGACGTAGAACGTAGGACGTCGTCCTACGCGGCATTACAGTCTGACCTATTTCAACCGCCTTAATAATAATTAAGAGTAGTTTATCTCGGGAAAAGGTAAGAGCAACCAGAATTTCAACTAAGTCTGGTCGGAGTCTACCACCCTGCCAGAGAGAAGTTATAAACACTGCTCTTTTAATTACCTGTACCGCTCAGCAATTTTAAGTAAGGTAGTAGCGTCCACAAGCCTACTAATGATATCCGAAAGACAAATTCAGTACCTAGTCAAAAGAGCCTTCAGCTTTGCTTTCCAAACTTTCACAGTGATAATTTAGTTGAAAGGCAAGCTAGCGATGCCCTTGAACTTTTAATGCGATAAACTCAATATGAATCTTTCGAAACTTATCTGTTTTATTCGAAACCCTGGATAGACTTTTAAATCCAATCGTTTTCAATATTCTACATGGATGCGGATGATTGCGCATCTAAACAATATAAACCACTATTGGCTGCTATTACAGTACGTGTTCAGAAAGCCCACTTGAATGCCAAAAAGATTGAATCTTGACATACCAAACTAAACTACTCATATCAGCATCATTATCGTTTTAACCCTACAAAGGGACCACGAGCTGTAATCTAATGCCTTTTTTTAGCATGAAACATAGGGTTGGGTGGAGTATCTGTCAGATTTTATGTAAGAAGCCATGATGCTACCGGACATTTTTTGAAAACTGCCATTATATTTTTACACCTGAACCTGAAACACCGCACGATCAACATAGGTAAAGAGATTATTGAAGATTTGACCGCAGCTAATGATACATTTGCTTGCGCTTCAGTATTTACTTTATTTGTAGGGAACTAATAGTGCGTTGCATAGTTTGCCTACTGAACCCACCTTTTTCGTGGTCACATTATTGTGGTACATAACCATTGACCTACTTGTGCGAACACGCGGTAACAATGTTAACGCCTAAAATTAGTTCAGTTATGAAACGTTCTATTTTTAATGTCCACTTGAACTATGTTACGCGCACGTAAAATTGTTGGGTGAACAGAACAATTAGTCATATATTTATTTACTAGCTGTCAACCGCAAATTCGTCCGCCGACGTGTGGTGCGTTAACCTCCTTCCATTGCGAACTTTTTTAAATCGAGCGTCCATAAGTTATGGTAATCGTTTATCATCAGACGGGCCATATACTTGCTAGCCACGTTAGTGGAATAAAAAAATATGCCGTTATTGAGTCCCGTGTAAAAGGGGGGTAACCCATTACCATCTACTAGGCACAGTTCAAAAGTCCGTGCTAGTGCTGAGAATTTTTATAATATGTTGCCAGAAAAACCGGTAATATGTTGCCCGACCCGGAAATCGAACGAAAATATTCAGCAATCACGCTTTCGCATCCGGGTCGGACAATTTGATATTACAGTTTTTCCGCATGGAAATTCTTAATATTTAATGTACCGATGGTAATGGCGAATGACGAAATGTGGGTGTAGTTACAAAACTCTTTTGCTTAGCCGTTCGGGGATTAAAGGCATTATACTATGATCTGACGCATTTACTTGAACAATCCCCAACTCGCGTTTTTTCAAGCTACGGAAGTAGTAGTACCCGCTACGACATCTACATTGACTACGCGACGGGGACGAAGGCAGTGGAGATTTTTATCAATTGAACCGGCGCGACTGCGCCGGCTCCTGCTACGCGTAAATCGTAACTAGAAGCCAGATAGATGTCAGTAAGTTTGGTACGACTAAGATTAGGTTGTTCATCGACTTATTGTTATTTAAAAACATGTAATTTGACGTGCTTTCCAAGTTTGACACCTTGTCAACATGTTCTCATCGTTAGCTGCGCATTTATATAAATGAATGCGAAATAGCACTCACTATCATGAGATCATTTGTATTAGCCTAGCCTGCCTAGCTAACTAATGTTATGTTATAGAAGGCAGCCGTAAAGAAAGGTTTTAAAAAATGTAACGTCCAAGGTAGGTTTATATGAAAAATCAAAATAGGTTTCTATGAAAATACTTCCTTCGTGTTCCGTTCACGCGGCACCGCCTTAGTTCATATAATTTACCTTCAACAACGAAAATCTATTCTGAAAGTTAAAGTGTGTATTGCTCGCAGTTAAATCCGCTGAAATGACTGCATCCGCATTCCACAAAATCCGCGCTCACGTCATTGAAAAATCACGTCGCTTTCGGATTTTCTTGTCCAATTAATTCGTGTCATCGATGTTTTTTGTATTTACTTGATTTGATCTTTCTATTTATACATTTCCTCTAGCTGTCAGTAAGCTGTTAAAACCCATGGTGCAATAGGTACACAGTAAAAATTGTACCAACATATTAAATTGTTAGATTGTTTAGCTCCTATACCAGTGATAGCGTAATAAAACAAATTTACCATAAGTATTTTACTCTGTCGCGCTACAGTGAAAGCCTCTACGAGTGACAAAACCTGAGATAGTCTGGTGCACTCTGGATACCATCAATGCTGGCTGGCGTACTGCTAGGTAATTGCGACGTAAGAAGAAAAGTGAAAGTTTCGTCCAAATCATCCCATTAAAACTTCTTGTATTATAAACAGATTTTTAATTTGCCTTCCAGTCAATTCTTTTGATAGCTTACATATTGTTAATGTTATTATTATTGTAGAATTTGTACAAACTACTTAATGTACACGAATTTACGAATAGAATTTAGAATTTTGTAACTACAGCCTATGTATATGAAACAGATGTTGTGCAGTGACGTGTCTCCACGGGAGTTGGTTTAAACGTGGTTTATACTCCCGAAAAAAACAAACGGCTCGCCAGCTATACCTACTAGTTACATGTAAGTAGGTACAGTTTTCTAGTTAGAATGTAAAAGCTTCGCGATGGCCACTGACTTCCGGCCACGCGAATTGTAACGCGAAAATTGCGAATGCCACAGACATGTGATCATGACCGCGATCGGTACAAACGGGAGACGGTTTTATCAAGGTTATCACTTCAATGCTTGAATATTACTTAGTAGTTATTTCGTTCAAGGTGTTTGGAAGGGTTTCAGTACACGATTTAAATATGGCATGCTCAGTAGGTATGCCCGCATCGCTGGTCGTCGTCAACACTCGTTCATATTTGTGTTACTCGCAAGTCGCGTCGAGCGCATGTTCCGTGTAAGCGATTTTATCAGAGGCCAGGGTGGGCCACTAGATATTTTAAAATATTCGCTGTGCAAAACAATCGCTAAGCATCGCATCAGTATATATATTATACAAATATTATATTTTATAAGAAGTTTTACATCTGTTACATTGCAGTAATTTCCCTTTAAGGGAAACAATAAAATATTTAGTACACGGGTGGTATGTATTTGTTTGTATATAGGAATAAGAATCACAAGTAATGTTGAATACCACGTTCTCCACGATTTTGGAGAAGTACGGCACGGTTGGCGCAGTGGTTGAAAGATCGACTGCTGCGCTACGTGCCGCGGGTACGATTCCCGCACGGAACAAATATTTGTATGATCTACAGATAGTTGTTTCGGATCTGGGTCTTTGCGTATGTATGAATACCTATATGTGTTTCTAAACGCACCCACAATACAAGAGTTATTGCTAGTGTATGGGAATTTACTTTATTTTCGGATTCATTCCATTCCGGTGGCAGTGCCGCAGGTTAGGTTAGGTTAGGTTAGGTTAGAAAGGAATCGATGTTTACAAGTGTGTTTTCACCTTCAAAAGGAGATAAACGCTACCGACGCACTCGCGTTTCTTCAATGCGCCCACGTTGCCGACGCGCGACGGCCCATTCACGACATAGATGAATACGATAACCGCTCGCATTTGGAATCGATCACATTTTGACAGTTCAACGAGGCACATTGCACATTATTTATATATTATTATTACTCCGCTCGACAATAAGAACACCGCAATGAACATTGTTAACCTGTCAAATTTGTAACGATTCCGATTACGAGTAATAAATTAAGTAGTCTGTAGTCAACTACCTCCTTGTTACAGTTAAGTTCTATTAAAGTCCATGTGTTCTATTAAGGTCTAGCCAGGTGGCGTGCCTATTGTGTGGATACTGGTTTGATAGGTACACTAAGAAACCTTTGGGTCGCCACTGGTACCTATTAGAGATCACGTCAGAAATTCAACATAGGATGCCACAATTAACAGGGCATTCTTCAAATTCAAATTACCTTTGGTGTCAGCAGAAGTAGGTGTACCTAAGCAGGAGGCTCCTGTGCTGCGTATAGGTAATACATACTTAGTTATTTTTACAATCCTACTCTAAATTTATGAAGTCTTGAAGTTAAATTGGCTAACTATCATTACTTAACTTGTGTAAACGCCGTAAAAAATGTACAGATGCCAAACGCAATAACAGATATATTTTAAAACGACAAAAATAATAAACATAATGTAACATTTCCTGAACACATCTTGGCATATCGCTACAGCTAAAAAAAGTTAATCTTTGCGTAATGTTTTTATACGTCTTGTATAATATGTCGAGATGATAAATACCGCATTTAATACTCATCGATTCTGCGCGCTTTTATTGGTAGCATTAACGATCTGAAAATATTCAGGACCTTGAGATAAAAACACTAGTCCATCGATGTTATTTTAGCAATGGTGTTAGCAAGCAATGTCATACCTACGCATTATTTTTATGATCAAAAAGAACGACCAACGTGTGACGGTGAATCACTTTAAATAGAACGTTTCCATTTATTATTTCGCACCAATATTTTTTTTTATATAAATTGAAATTAATCTGGATCCCAATTGCAAAATTCAAAATGTCAACAATACACAATAACAACACTCCATTATTTAATAAACACACACTCCACTCCACGTACCGCTCTTCCCGACAGATGGCGCTCCGATCACAGCAACTTTCACTTCGGACAACGACGATTTCTTCCGTCTGATTCCTCTAGCGGACATTGTACATCCGACGCGACGCGTCCCTACTTCGTCCGTACCACGATTGCGCGCGAACTCGAAACAAAAAGCTTCAGGCGCCCCAATCTATTAATACACGGAGCGACACTCACTGACATCCAATGCGTGTTAATGGGTCAAGATCTGGCCAGGATCAGAGTCGTGCAAATAGCCCTGTTTACACCGGCTTCCTCACTGCCACTGTGCATGGCGGTAGGCCAACGGCATCACTCCCACTTGGACTCAAATGATCCAACGTATTTATGATGTGGAATTTATATACCTACGTGTAATTTAGTCGTAAATGTTTTTCAGCGTTCAGTTCCAGAATGTATTAGCTGATTGACGTATGCCAGTATTATGGACGAAGGATTCAATGGAAAACAGTTGTTAGGTGACCTTTAGATTATGTGATCAATCTAAAGATTGAAGACTGTCTGACCGACACTACTTAAACAACAGTTTATGTGATCCTACAGTAGGTAGAATACAATTATAATTTTGTTGACATGAGCTTTAAGTGTACCTATAACTCTATTTCACCGTTGCATCATTTGTTAATAGTATACATATTATTTAAATCATACGCAGATATATTTTCCTATGATGGCCGAACATGAATTCTACCACGATGCTTTAACACATTCATGTTTCAGCGGTGGGACAGAAGGTAATGCGCTGAATTATTCGATATATAATAACGAGGAGTCGTAATCACCAAAAAATATCAATAGTGCCATACAGTATAGGTACATTTGTTTCTAAATATATTTATAAACTTTACCTCCAAACGTCTCGTTAACATGACATGCCACAATATTTCATTTATATGCCCAATTTGTATAAAAAAAAAGAAAGCTTATTGAACCCTTGACTACTAGTTACTACTTGACAGCATCCGTCCAAGCCAAATAAAAAAAAATCTTTGTCACCTCTAATGACACCATTGAGACAAAAATCATCATCTATTCTTAGCCAGTCACCAGGGAAAGTAGTCAAAACACTACAACACGCAAGTCTAAATAATTATACCTGACGTAACGAAGTCAAATAAGACATTTATTCACTCGTTTCTGCTAGAATAGTTTAGTTAAAAGGACACTGGCGACTTTGGCCCCAGTTGAATGAAGGAAGGATAAATATGAAAAAAATACTCTGATAAAGTTACATTAAATAACACAATTTAGTATCGCTTAGAATTTTTAGTTTGGCGACAAAATAAATTAACACCTTTGTATTTTATAAGCTTTGAAGTCTCATTTTGAATCGGATCGTACACAAAATCTCAGGTCATACGTTCCTTTGTACGGTATCTATCATAGTAGGTAATGTTTTATCATCCATTATCAGGTAAAAAAAAAAACTTTATTAATAACAGTGTTTTCACTTCGATTTTGCTTTAAATTTGCGATGCATGTTGGTGGATTTTACTTTAAATTGCTAATTTTAATTGTTATAGGTTAAAGATGTCTCCAAAGAAAAGACAGAGTAGATCCAAAAAAAAAATCGAAGAAATCGTCAAAGAAGTGATCGAAAAGAAAATGCCTTTAAGATCTATATCAAATGCCTATAATATTAGCAAATCGCATTTAGGCAGACTTCAACAACAGACAAGTCTGCCTTACATTTTTAAATCGTAGAATCATCCAGTGAAAATGATCCAACAATTTCTCATTTAGATTCTAGTAAAGATTTATATGATTGCGATAATGAGCCTTTGCAAAAATTAAGAAAATTGCTAAATACAAAAGGATATGTTGTGTCTGTAAACAGAAATTTAAATTTATGTAAGGAAGATTGGTTTCAATGTAATTTGTAATTTATGTTATTTGATACTTTCAAGAAAATAATAAACATTGATCTCATAAATGTAAGTGTTATTTTATAATATATAAATACGTAGAGGTACGTAGGTGTATTATTTAACTATTATGTTATAATATATCTGTACTTAACAATGAGAATTTGATACAACTTTACGTGTCCCTTTCATGACTAACTATGTCCCACCCAAAACTACCCAGTCATGAACGGGACATACTGAAAGTTTTTTATATTTGATTATTATGCTGGATTGATAGAAGAACAAACGGTTTTTCAATTATTTTTTCTAAAGATAAATAAATACATTTAAAACATAAGTGAAATTTTTTAATTTATCTCCCATACGTTCCCCAATATCTATGGTTATAGAATTTTGTCCCAGTCATGGAACCTCTCCACTACGTTAGAATTAATCTCAGAGCCAAGCATATATGGAATTTCGCCGGTGTCCTTTATGTTTCACTTTTTTGTTAAAATACCTAAATCATATGACTATGACGAATATTTGTGTTAGGATGTCTCTTATGTCACAGGATATCGCAAAATTCCTAGAACGATAGGAGAATTTCGCAATTATCCTAGCTATTTTATGGATCATTGCAAAGATCCCATCCATTTAAAGAAATAGTTTCCACGGGTGACTAAATCTTGAGAGCGTCTATAACTCTGGTCAGTGAGCTATCACCATTGCTGACAGGCTAATTACAATTGCTGAAAGAAGAATAGTAGCAGCGTAATATGTCATGCTTCATAATTGAAAACCGAATCATTCAAAGCAAAGACATCGCGCTACTTTGTTAATCAAAATTAGCAGCTGCGCTTTTGAATTCGGTACTAAATTAAACAGGCACTATACAGAACGAAAACTAAAAAATCTCGTAGCATTACCTATTCTGAAAATAAATGATTGCGAAATCCTGTTCTTGTTTCCGAACTGCAGTCGTTCAGGGATTATCGCAATAATCGGCTCCTTCCAGTCCTACGACTACCGTTTCAGTTATCAGTGTGTCGTTTTGTTGCGCCGTGGTTATATAAAAAAGTAAGGCCGATACATAGTTAATTCATTGGTTAATAGATAAATAGGTACTTACCAAGATAAAACACATCCACCGTCTAATGTTACAAGGAGTTCCTCCTTAAACAACGATCCTGGACGCTTCTAGCAGCCCAGGATACCGTCCTTGCTCACCAGATTACCTATCACGTCTGGTAAACCAATTGGTGTCCAACGTTTTCTTCGTATATTATTGTTTTCGCCTTATGTACATCATGGTTTCCTTAACTTTTCGTTTTCTATCGTAAAAATATTTTGATTTTTATTTTGAGTATATACATAAGGGAATACTCACTTAGAAGAACTTTTTATCAATATACTGTATACACTAGATTTGAGCTGAGAGGGGCTCGTAGCTACCTACATACCTACCGTGCTGATCTATCGACCTGCAAGGCTAAGCAGCGCTTGATGCAGTCAGTCCTTGGATGGTTGATTTTTCACACATCGAGACCGCTCCGTGCATCGCTAAACACGTTAAGCAGTTGGTCCCGGGTGTCGTACGAAGACCTATTACAGCCGTTACGGATATCAGCAGCCCAAAAAGTCAGACAACCATAAAGTATCAGTGTTTCCCAGTAATTGGACGGCAGAGTTCAGATGGCATTCGCTCTGTGTAAAATACTAATATTCAGCCACAACCGCTTAGATTGGAAGCTGATGCCAATGTAGTTAGGAAAATTTTAGGCAAATGATGCCACGAGATATGGGCTGAACTCCAACACAATGCCAAAATATTCAGAATATTTCTGGTGAGAAAAGCGTAACACTATGAACATGGGCTTATTGCATCAGCAATGTTGACTGGCAACATGCCAAAGCACTTAACTCATCTGCTGGTTACAATTAAAACATTCCACATTATTGTTTAACCTCGTGGCAGGGTAAGCGGTCCCACCTTGGACGACATGACTTCCCAAACTCCACCCAATTACACAGTTATTGGTAAATATAAATAGTATTTTCTTCGGCTCACAAAAAATATTTGCATATAATGAAATTTCGAACTGATAATCGTGATATTTAAACTTTGTTTCACTAAATGTGTATAGTTTTGCTCTATTTGGATACCTTAGGTCTTCCAGTGTATCTAACGCCGACCGTACCTACATTACAGGTATTTCCAGAATTCCAGATAAAGGAAGCTTGGGACAGCTGTAATCAAGTCGTAGTGATGGGCTACAACATAAACACGATAATCGATTTAAAGATCAAAAATTAAATAGTCTAAAGATACCTTTACTTTAGGTCGCAGAGGTGGGGAGGAGTAGGAAGATGAGGAAACGACTGAAGTCCCATTAGAAGTTTATTATATAGTATACAGATGAATTAAATCCTTTTAATTTTTCACAGTAATTAGTTATAACTTTATTTGTGGAAAGAAAGATACGACCGCAGCAGGGATTGAAGCTGCGACTATCTACCTTCTGGTTCAGTACACCAGCCGCTCTAGCCTTTGAGCCAACGCGATCTCTGCTGCGATACCGAATCCTTCTTCCACATTTATTTAAACATCTTATGGTGACTTATAATTAAATGCTCTCCTAGCTCTTATAAAATATCGTAAAACGGGTGAATAGGGATCCAGGGGCGAATAGAGACAAAACTTTGAAATAATTTCAACCTTGGAATAACTTCGTTTAATGCCAACAAGGACTTCAAGATTAATGTACTGTAATTTACTAAAAAGAATGAAGTCCTAGTCGATAAAAATCTGTGTGTATTAAATGTTGAAATTTATTCGAAGTTTTGTTTCTATTCACCCCGTTTTACGGTACTTAATATTATGTTTTAAATACCTGACATAATATAGCATCACGCATGTATGCCCTGAAGTGTTAGGCAGAGATATACTGTCGTACACCCGCAATCGATGCCATGTAATAGGATTGAGCCTATTCCCATCATCCCGGGCACAATTCCTATCTTCGGATTTGGTTAACCTTCAATAGAGAATTCAAACCCACTGACGCGGAAAAAAGGAAAGATCACTCAGACTTATGAGGCAGTTTTGTTTAAATAAAATGATATTACCTTAATCTTCATTTCGCTCAGGCCTATTATCTGGAAGTGCGCGGGGTTCCGGTGTCGGGGTGCTCCGTTTCAGATTAACAGCATATTCGACCTATTTATCATGTATATTAATTACGTTTTCCAACTATTATTGGGTGTAATAATCTTCAATATATCACTTACCGGATAAATTGTTTTACTAATTACGAAATAATTAAACTGAACCTGTGATTAACACACTTAGTTCATCAGTTTTCCTCATAACCATATTGAAGGTATACCTATAGCCGTTCAAAGATTTCATAACAAAATATAGTGATAACATGTGGCCACATGGTACTTAGTGTATCCGTAGAATATGAATTCATTGGTTCGATTCCCAGATATTAGATTATGTCCGGAGTTTGCAATTATGTCCGGTAGACAGCTAAATTAATAATAAACTTTAAATTGTAACAAAAAAACCGATGTATTTTCCTGAGTTGAGCCCTTAATGGAAAACCTTTTATGTATATATTTAAAGTCCTACATTATGATAGCTACTTTGTGCCATAGGCAACTGTATTCCTCTTACCAAGACCTATGTCCAAAATAATTTAGGATCTAGATATATTTAGGACGTCGCTATTTTGAAATTTTATGTTTTTATTTCAAAGATTTTTCAATGGCAACAGTGTAACTCGCTATTTTGGTCCGATTACGCTCAATTTTGGCATCTAGGTCTAAATCTAAATACTAAAACCAGTAAAGTCAAATCCAAAATGGCGAATCAGCTTTGTAACAAATTTTGAGTATGAGGCGTCGTCACGGTAACAATGAGTCATCATTTTTTAACTCAAAGCATAGACTTAGAATTTCGCTTACGCTTAAAGACCAACAAAGCGTGGAAAAGAGATATCATTTTAATATGAACATTACCCGAGAAAGAAAGAGACAGATGTTAATGTCAGTATGATACAATTTTTTTTGAAGGATCGGTACCTATCCTTTCCCTTGCTTAAGTGTCAAATATATTTTATTAATTTATAAAATAATCGTGCAATTATTAGCGATAAGTGATATTTAGGCAGTCATAATGTCATGTTTCTTTTGCCAATTGTAACGTAACATAGAGAAATAATCCAAATAATTACACGTTTCACAGGTAAATGTGATTTTTTCATCGTACGTTTTGAAACCATATTTTGTGTACGTACTAGTATTAATTCGCCGAGAAAACAAATTTTACCATAGTATATTAGATTTTCTTCCGATACGTTGTAATATTTTGTAGATAAAACAAGAAATAAATAATATTTAGTGTAAATATTAAAATGTATGTTTACGCTAGGGTTGACTGTAGAAATGACTTCACGGATATCGATAAAATGTCGATAGATTTTTATCAGATTATTAAGTATTCGGGCCTAAGGGAACTAGCTATAGTAATATCATACATTTCTTTATCATTATCAGTGCACAAAACTGTGACTAGTGGATAGCACAAGGTTAAATCTTTGTACTATACTTATCTGTATGCTGCATACAACATCATCTTAAAATTATTATTATATTTTTTAATACTCATTGTATTTTCATAAATAAAATTATTTTATCCGTTTATTAATTTACAATAAGCGGATTTAATTAGTAGCGTATATACCTCTATTCATTAGGGCAAGATTTAATCTATCGATACTATACTATATTGACAATGCAAATACACAACCCTATTTTCATCTGACATATCAGTCACACACACACATATGCATATTATTTTTCGGTATCTCCTACAAGCTGTCATTGTTCATCTTTACATTCTAAATCTATGACTCAAAGTAATATATCGCAAATGGCAGAACTATAAATAGCATAAGTAAAAAGGTTTACTTATGTCCTCATATATTCGATATGGTGAATCATTACGTCAATCAGTCTGTACGAGCGTTGTCCCGACAAATGCCGCCAGGTGCAGAAACAGAATTAAAATCAACTTGTTATAAATTTAATTATGAACTTTTAATTCATAAATATATATATATAAACACATAATTAAAAAGTCACCAATATAGTTACATCATCAAACAAAAATATGAAATAATACAAATAGAATTATTATTACGAAATATAAATAATTCAGCCTGTCACAGGCCACAGAAGGACACAGGTCAATACTATTCAAATAAATAAAAAATATTCAATTTCAATATGTGCACATAAAACAGAAATATAGGTACAATTAAAAAAAACAAAGGTGATAAAAACACATGAAATTCGCTTGAATTAAGTTAAATGGGAAGTCTTCTTTTTCTGCAGCTGACTGCACATATTATATGTACAGAAATGCCATCAGAAAGGGACTAGCATTAACGTTTGCCCTGGGGAAGGCGAATCCGGTTCTATATACAATTTCACGGATTATTAAAACTACAATAAGGCCAGAGAAATAATGATGACGAAAAAACTAAAAAAAAAAACGAGTTATAATCCGTTGCAAGATATATCCTTCAGCTTAGTCCATATCACCAAACGCAACGGAACGCGACATAGGTATATGGATATTATCTTCTGTTATTTATTTTGATGTAAACATAGCAAAACAATCAATATCTCATCGACATCGACAATGCTATCATGCTATTAGGTCGATATTGTCAAATCTCAAGTCAATACTAGTATATTAGTCGTTGTGACCAAGTGACTTTGTCGTCAAACTGTCGAATAAAACCTCTTTGGCCTCACTGTAGCAAAGATATATAATGTTTTAAACATTATTAAAATAATCTTTGATATTGTTAGTGTGTCTTAAGATTTATTTATGAAACAAAATTAAGCTAACCCTAGGTATACTTATGTTCTAATTGCATGTAGATAGTTTGATGATGATTGGGACATTAGGGAATAAAGTGTGAATGTTATGTAATATCAGTATCGTTATTCGAGCTACAAGAAAACTCTGTGCCAGAAAACTCTATAAACTAAGAGACATTCATAAGAAACTGTACAACTTTACTAACGCAGACATATGATTCGTCCTTCCCCAAGCTATATAACTTACAGCTAATATATAAAAACTAATCTTATACCTAGTCAGAATTATAATTAGTCTCTTGCATGAGTGGTTGTAGGTCCTCCCGTTTCCTGTCGCCGCGGTTCGATATCCGCGTCACCCCCTCTAGGACGCCGATATCTGATAGACTGGAAATGAAAGTAATTTTATTAGCTTCTGTGCTTGTTTTCGATGAAGTTATCCAAAGAACTGATGATGGATTTTTATATAAAATACCGAGTTAATCACGTGCAGAGTACCGATGACATAAAAATTTCATGCGATAATGCAATTGATATTGACGCATTGCGAAGGGTGGCGGTGTTTTGGTAAGTCATGCGCAGGCGCAAGGATGCTTGGTATCATCCACAACTGATTTAAAAAACTTTATCTATATCTCTATTTGTTCAACCGTACCTTGTATGAAAATGATAACTGAGACAGATCGATTTTAAGGGTTCGAGTCTAGGCTAAAAGATCTGCTATGGTGAATAAATTGTAATATTATTCGTGCTAGCATAGCAGCTGGGTTGAGATAACCTCATACTCAGCTTACCACCAGTGTGTCTTTTCTCTAAGTCCGATTGCCCGACCAATACAGATTTACGCATGATTTACTGCATGGAGTAAGATTATGGTAAATAAATATTCATATTATGGAGGAACGAGGTCCCGAGGATTCCTCCATTGAAAAGCGAGGAACCTCCGACCAGACAAAGTGGTTAGTCTGGCAGGCCGAATACCGACGCTAGAAGTGAGATATTTTATACGTGTTAGAATCGTTGTAAACCCTCATGATACGATCCAGGATTTAGTGTTTTCACTTCACTGCGATAGATGGCGCTATACTTTGCTTAGTTATCGCTACAATATTATATTTATAATGTACTCACACTTGCGGTTCTACATCATCAACGTGTGTGGGCGTGAAGTAAGGGTTAGCGGCTGCTGGCCGGAACTTGTAGCCCGTCATCACGAAGAACACAAGTGTCGCCATCTCGCGGAACATCTCATCTATCCACGCGTATTGGAATGGTACAGTGATCTAGAAATGCATAGTATTGTTTGAAGTAGCTGATCATGGTACAGAGTTTTATGTGTACGCCTGTATTCCCTGATGGGTTAGGCAGAATTGTACTATTTTACACCAACATTTCGTCAATGCCGTTACAAGTCCCATGTAATAGGGGGCGAGCTTATTGCCATCTACCGGGCACAGTTCCAGAATCCGTGCTGCGACTGAGTATTTTCATACAGAAAAACCCAATAACACTTTGCCCAACCCAGGAATGAAACCCAAGACCTCACGCCGAGCCGTCGCGTTTGCAACCACTATACCTATGAGGCAGTCATTGTAATATTTATTCTGCTGGCATTTCTATTTTCTAGCGATAGTAAAACAATTTATGTACATTCAACATCAAAAATATGTATACACGTAGTGATATTCAAACGCTTATTCTTAGAAAAGTATTGGTTAAAATCATAAAATTTAAATAACCATGTATTTTTATGTATCCGCAGATACTATATGTGAATCCGCAGATACTTTCTGATGCTGACTATACAGAGGACTAGTCTGACCTTAGGCTATCGGTTAACTCTAGAAACTGGGTTTTGGCGGTCCAATATTTAGATTCTCTAAAGACTGATGACCACTTACATTCAGTATAGATATGACGATCCTGGTGAAATATATATAGCAGACGACCATGACATAGAAGTGTCTGAAGAGCTTCAGCTTGCGAAGGTTGATGGCAGCCTTGCCGTCCGTGCTTGACGCGTCTTGTAAGTGACGTATTGACCTAGGACGGAAACATGTTGGTAAATATATAACTTACTACTAATACCATTAGGTTTCCAAAAAGGTTACCAATCGTGTCAGATTATGCTATAGAACTAGCCACCAACGTAACTCTGCACCTGACGCTGATGACGTCACATATGATGATGAAATCATTGGTTAGCATGGATCAAGGGACAAGAAAATTGATATTTTTTTATTTATTGTTTTCACTTGATTTTTGACCGGCGAGTAAGCAAAGTCTTAGAGAAGTTGCGGGGAGGGTGTAAAGAGAAACGCATAAGGCGAGTGCAGAGTAACAGTGGCGGGTTAGTAAGTTGGGTGGTTTAACCCACCATTTCTTAGTCTTCAGAGCCTAACTATACGACATATAGGTGTAAACATACCATACGACGGGGAACATGATGGCCCCGCAGCACAGTAACTCAACCAGCACGAATATGTCGCGCCACGCGTTGTGCTCAGCCGCGCCCTCTTCACTCTCCGCTAAGATTATCTCTGCTACGTTTGCTAATACCTGGAAAGAAAATGTTTTTATATTAAATTGCAACTTTGCCAGAGTTCGCTTGCTAGAAGATGTAATGTTTAATGAAACAGTTTTTTTTCTTTCTTATTTTAAGTGATTCCTCGGTATCAGCGGCGTGCACAGAAGTTTTAGACAGGGTAGGCAGAAAACTTTAAATGCTTACTTAGCAAAAATAACTACTGCATGTTAGTATTGATTCGTCGTCTTGTCGATTAATTAATGATGTATGTGATTTGCCACCTCAAATATCTTATAATAAATATTTATCCGAGTTATGTAGGGTAGGCAGTGTCTTTATGAACCGCACGCCACTGCTCGGTATCATCCAAAAATTTGAAACAAGAGAAGAATTTGACGATACGGTTGGCGCTGTGGCTAAGTGATTAGCTTTCTGCGCTTAGTGTCGCGGGTTCGATTCCCACACGGAATAAATATTTGTATGATCTACAGATAGTTGTTTCAGGTCTGGTCGTGTGTGCATGTGACATGTATGTTTGTAAAAATGTACCCACGACACAGGAGAAGTCCTAATCAGGGGTAAAGCTTATTTAATGAAAAAAAAAAATTTCGCTGTCACCCTAGCTATTTTCAGGATCATTGCAAACTAGCGTAAATTGAAAGCTTATATTGACTGACCTCATCTTAAAAATTCAGTAAGGTAGACTAATCATGAGTTCTCGCATTGAAATTACTCATGAATGATGTAGTGAAAAGATTAGCCAATCATCAACGTTTCCGTTTTCGGGGAAGCTATTTTTGTGCACCCTACAAAGTAAGTAACATTGTGTATTTACCTGCAGCGGTATAACAATCATGAAGAGCTTCTTGTCCCTGTCGGATAGTATATGCTTGATGAAGTTCCAGCCGGTGCCGACCAGCACGATAGTCACGAACAACACTGCGCCTTTCAACCTAACGACATACAGAATTATAATAATTATTATAGATCATCCTACTCATTCATAATTTTAACAAAGCATTACGATTTTATTCCTTGAATGGTTAGATAGAAGTTAATTGATGCACACCCAGTAAGTCCAGAACCCTTAGTGTAAGTTTACAAATTCGATTTACTACATCGAACGCGTTCGGCGCTCCGATTGGTCCGTTTCGTGCTCTCCACCAATCGGAGCACCGAACATGTTCGATGTAGTAAATCGAATTTGTCGAAAGAAACTTACACTAGGGGTACAGGAGACGCGCAAATTACCATCTAACTGGCACAATACTCTAAACTAGCGATGGGCTATAGCGGCTTTTTTGGATAACGAAACGGAACTGTCTACCGAATATCAATAGTGGTTGTTAAAACGCGCTATTTTAGTAGCGACCAATGGCGGGATTTACGGCACTCAACTACGGGTCGCGCGAGCCCGACAGTGTTTAGCGATGTAGGTGTAACGAAACGTTGTGTGCGTTGTGGTCGAGTGCAACGCGATCGAGTTATATGTTAGCAAGTTATTTCAGAACGGTAAAACGAGCTATCCGTTATAATGACGTTAGCTAGTTTCAATAAACTTTAGGTCGCCCAACGACCACCGCTACTCTAAACTTTGAGTTGCCGTCGGGAATTCGGGGAACCCAATAACCCTGCCCCACCTGGAAATCTATAAAGCAATAGTGACGTCATTACACTACCTACTTATTAAGGAAAACACATAATATTTAATTGTTGCCTCGTCGATGTACCCAGATTAATTAACCTACCCTAATAATGAACAAATTGTACTCACAAATGCGTAATATAGAAGAGTATAGCCCACGCTGTGACATGCTCCCCTCTCGTCTGTATGAAGTGGTAGTTGATGCCGTGGAACGCGAGCGACAGAGCCTTCAGGTACACCAGCACGCACATGATGATGTGGATGCGGTACACCGGCTGCCGGCTGTTGCGCAGGATGTACGTCCATATTGCGGCGCTCAGCAGGAATATTAGCGACATCATGCTGTACAACACGGGGAGAGGCATCTCACCGGCGGACAAGAAGTTGCCGTCGTTGCTTTCGAAGATTTCTACCTAGAAATTCATAATAGCGTTAAAAGTTTCATTCGTCTTCACTGTATAATGCTATGACCGTAATAGGAGCGTATCAGGCACACAAATATTCTTTGTAAGTATAGACTTATATGGGGCAACGTCAACTTGACCAGTCCGGCAAAGACATCGGCTCGTTTAGAGAACAAATAAAAAGTTACTTTATGCGAACGATTTAAACGCCCAATTTCCACTGTGCAGGCGCTGATTAATGTGTGATAGTAATATTTTTGATACGCTCCTATTTCCTTCATGATACGGTACAGTGTATGAAACACCTTAAGATTCTGGAATATTAAGGGTCACCCAACAATATTTTTATACGTCTGCCAAACGAATCCACAGAAAACATACCCTATAGCATATATATATATATATAGAATACCAACACAGCACACAGCCTCTATTCCCCGAAGGGTTACAGGTGTACTGTTGCTAATTCATATATTATTCGTTCTTATATTTCCTAAAAATGCAGAGGATTACACGTGCGAGTACGTGCAAGAGCACGAACGTGAGAATAAAATAAAGAATAACAACGTATGTTGAATATAACAATACGGTAGATGACTACTAGTCATCTGAGATACTTTTTATGAACTGTCATAACGACATTTTGTTATAACGACATTTTGTTTTAAAAATGTTTGGAATACAAAGGTGTGATGTCATAGTTTTGTATTGCCATTGATATACTTATACTGTAATTTTGATAAATTAAAAATTGAAAACGCCAAAGATAAGTAACAAATTAAGATTTACCGAGTTTTTAGAAGGAAAACTATTCACCAAACAAGATTTCAGAATTTAATTTTGATGCAGTCATCTAGCCTATACTATACACGAACTTTTCTTCATAACTCTTTCTTGATAGAATCTTTAAATTAAATCTCAACAGACTTCAACCAGGAGTTGCATTTCCAGTGTTTAAAGTTATCACATGTGATTCCGGCAAAAATAGGCGATAGTGTTGTTACATTACCTTCTCGATTTCAAAATGATCTTTAATCGCGCGAGAATGATGCACCCCGAAGTGTAGAGCTACGAAATAATTAAAAGGTCATCTTACCATCATGTTAACAGCGGGCGCTGTCCCCGCACTGGTGTCGGGACAGTTGTTGAAATACAGATTGTAGAGACCCTCTTCTTTCTGCGTCGCCACGTATAGCGCGAACTGTTGCAACATAATAAACTCAAGTAAATATTCTGGACTCCAAAAGAACATATTATTAAACATATGAATCAAATCTCCTCGATTGATACAAACTAAGGTTGGTATTCTATCTGACAGCGTCAATTTTCATTTTATATATTGAAAAGGCTATTTTGTATTTACGAAGCACACGCATCAATTCTCCATTCGCACGCATGCGCATCTTCATACAAAACAGCCATGTTATACGGACGTGATTTTGCCATAAATGTTCTTAAATCTGACTTAAATCCTAAACGCATTGCAGCGAGTGCAGGATTTATAGAAAATGTTTCCCCAATTGTATAAAGAGCCAAGATCTAAGCTACTAGCTAGGAATTCCAGTAAACAAATTCATATAGGCGGGGTGGTTTGCAAGAACGGCTCCGGGGTCATCAAGAAGTGGATAATTCCACTATCGCAAATTATATCTATTTTATTTGCATACATGAAGAAAACGCATGTATATGTATGTACGCTAAAATACTATGTCTCACTTACGCTAGTATTGTAGTAGTCGAATCCATTTCGCGTCTCCTTGGTTATAGGCAGAAGAGTGTAGGAGCACTTCTCTTCAGCGGGTATAGCTGCGAAATGTTTCAATATTTAGAAAAGCTATAATAATTTAACTAGAATGTATATTTGTTTAATAAGTTATAGAACTCACCATCTGGTACTACAGACTTGTTCTTATATAGATGCAGCACTTTAGCTTTGCAGGTCACATTTAATCTGTAAATAAAAATTTAAATTGTCATCATTAAAAGCAGTGATAGCCTGCCAGTTGAACATTTGCCTGACACCTCTGCCTCTTCGAATTCATGTGCGCATACGAACTTGTTTAACGCTTGCGTGAACGGTGAAGAATAACAGCCTAAGGAGAACTGCACACCTGAGAGGTAAGGTAAGGCCAGCGGGCATGGGCAACGGCCAGAATTACTACAATTACTGGTTGGTCTAATAATCTAATTGCAACATTGGCTAAATGAGATGATATGATATGGAAATACTTCAAGTCACTCCACACCGAACAACACTTTTACGCACATACATACGGGTCAACAGTAACAGTAATGTACGGCGGTTACTCGGGTTGGTCATAGACTCTTGCTAACTCGCCTTAGATTCTTGAAGTCCATCTTCAAGAACACGATGGCTGGATGCTGCGGTGATAATATGCTGTTGTCACTTTCTTTTAAGAAGCATATAGCAGAGTTGGACTGCGCCAGATATGGACTGATCGCTGCGTTGATCGTCCGGTCCAGCGTAAATCCATACTGTAAGAGACCGTAAAAATCATTAAATAAAATGAATAGAAATATTATGAAGTTAAACGATTATTACGCTTGTTTTTTTCTGCAAATGTTCTGTCATTCTGCTCTTATTCATCTGACTAGGTGAACGAACTGACTTAAATATTTTTGGGCTAATCTGTTGATTATTTTAAGTATTCCTAATGGTTAATGAGGAAAGACAGATGTTGAGAACCATAGATAACAGGAGACGAAAGATGATTGGTCACTTGATACGATACGATCACTTCGTCAAGACAATTTTAGAAGAAAAAATTTAAGGAAAGAGAGGAAGGGGAAAACCTATACGTAGCTTCGTACAACAAGTGAAGGAAACAGTAGGGGTAAAGTCGTATCAAGGGGTAAAAACGAAGGCAAAGGATAGAGAGCACTGGCAATTGCTCTACCCAAAAGAGCTAAGCTCTTAAATTAAAGAACAAACTACTAGTTGAATTCGATTTATTTTAACTTTGATTGAGACCGTGTACCACACGGTTTATGTTTACCTCAAAACACCTATTTGTACATCATAGAAGACGTTCTTTAGATGTGACGCCAGAAAAACCTATTTGTACTCAACGCGATCAAAGTCGTATTTGCTACATACTAAGCCCTATAAGTACCGAAATATAGCGTTCTAACTTATAAGTCTATTGATTTATTGGAATTAGCTGGAGCGGGGACCTTGAGTTAGCACACGTGTCACTAACTTATTAATGTTGTTAGCCCGAGTAAAGCCGCCTTATGGCATTATATACCAGCCATATATGTAGGTTTGGTCCGTTGTCCGTTAAAATATTCATTCTGGTATACATATACAAATGTTTATTTACTTGCCTCCCCATAGACTGTTCCCGACGGCATCATAAAGTTGACCATCTTCACATCGAGGATGCCACCTTTGAAGAACCCGAAGGTTGTGAGGTCCACATAACGGCGTTCATCGTCCTATAATGTAACATTTAACAATATGTTACAAGAAGTCATTGGCTAGGAAAAATACAGACTTGTAAAACAGTATCAACTTAATTCCTGAATAAATTAAAATATATCAAACAAAAAAGAAAAAAAAATTATGTTTGAAATCCATGCAAAAATATACTATGATGGAGCCCAGGCCATTCCAGAGTTAACACTTGTTTACCCACTTTGGATGAACAGTAAAATACATTTATTAGAGACTCGATATATTTCGTAACCAACTTATACCAATGAAGCAGCATTGGTTTAGTTACATTACTGCTGCTTCTTTTCAGGCCAAGTGTTATTGTTTGTAATGTGTTTAGAAGCTCTCAACAGCAGACCGGAGTTTGGAATTCTCATCCTTTATTACATGGGAATCCACAATGTGCCAGGTATACTACACCTCTGCCGAATCAGGCGCGGTCGCAACCAGATTTGGGGGGGGGGGTATATTAACAGTAAAGTTACTTGTTTATATTTCAGAAATAATTAAATATAATATTATATTTATTTAATTATTATTTGTTTAGTATTAGATGTTTTAAGTAGGGATTGCCTATTTTTAGTAGTTTAACAATTTGATTTGTACGATTTGGGGCGGGGGTCACTGTGCCGGTCGGGAAAACAGGCATGATGTTATCTTATTGTTAATGTTATATTATGCTCAGTGAAACATACTGAATAATTCAGCCCATAACTGCTAAATGATAGGCAAGGACCTCTTTTCCGAATTACAAGGATTTAGTCTACCACTGGCCTGGTACGAGTGTGTGGATGTCATACACATTGAGAAGTTTTAAGAACCCATTTCGGTGTGTAGTTTGCCTCACGACGTTTTTCCTAAACAGTTAATGCAAGTGATACATATTCTTTTCAAACTCAAAAGGTGCATCAGACTTTTCAAACTCAAAAGGCGCATCCTTTTGAGTTTGACTATCACTGCTTACAATATCATTATGATATTAATTCAAATTATATACGTTTTGATAATTTTAATTTAATAATGTATTTCAACATACTTGATAAGCTGACCTTTGAAGCATGAATGAACTACAAGACACTAGTACTATTGTAAGATAAGATCAATTAATGTGGAGTAATATGCATTAGATGTGTATAATGTAGGTGGCCTATGTATAATAAAAGAGTGGCTTGAAAATTACCTTTCATACTTAGTCATGTGATCTCGCTTTTACATTACAGAACATTACATAGCAACACGCCACGTATTTCGAAAAAGGTTAGGCAGAGATATTTTATAGTACAACCACATTTCCTCGATATTGTTGTTAAACCATTTAATAGGGGGCTAGCATATTATCCTCTATCGCTAAACTTTGCTAAATTAGAACCTAACGCTCAGTAACCGCGCTTACAACCACTAGACTAATGATTTATACAGTTATATTACATAACTACCCAAAATACATATAAAGAGGCAGTTGGGATGAGCGATCTAGCAATCAGAGCATTATTTAAAAAAAAAAACAAGTTGAGTTCTTTTGGTTTGAATATATAGTCCAAGATATTTGACATTTATTTATTCAGGAAATGACTAACAAACCAATGGATTATGAAGTGTAGTGGTTCAAATTTAAATGCTCAACTAAGCGCTGAAGCATATTGAGTACAATGGAACATGAAGTTACATAAACAGCACAATATTTTACATTAAGATTTGTTTAGAGGTGGTATTTGTGTTTGATTAATACCTACAGCTAATCTAATAACTACAGCCAATTTGCATTCTGAACTAATAATGTAATTCTATACTCAACAGACATTATATCATGATAGATGTATTGATTTAAGTACAAGACAATGGTAGTCAATGTTAGATAAAATAGCTAATAGTCTAGATATACCAATATATTATAAGCTCAATGTTGTACATCATCCTCTGATCATCTATCTCGCTTTAGCTTTCCTTTCTCGATTTATCATAACACATACCAATAGATAAATCCACTGAGAATTCAAACATTATGCTTTTGATTCTTGTGAAGAATTGAAAGCGAAACTAATCTAAACATAGGCGAGTCACATTATGTAAAACATAATTAATTCAAAACAAATCCATAGATTTTAAACATTTAGACTTTAGGCATATTATTGCATGAATAATATGACTGGTTTAACGACATACATTTTCAAGGACATAATATTTCATGCTCACATGTAATAAATAAGAATTAGATGCTTTTGAATACAAAGAAAACTATAATGAAAATTTTGTATTAGGATTTGCAGTGTGGAAAAGCCCTTGCGCATGTGACTAGGCACTTGGTGAACTGACTTTGACTAGAGATTAGAGACGGAGGTATGATCTGATTTCTATTCAAAATTTAAACCTGGCCCTGGACTAGCAAAAATACTTTTGATTTATTTTATTACTGCATATTCAATTTTCAAAGTAACTTCAATTTTCCTTTCCTAATAACCTTATTTGGACTTTATATGGACATTTTCAAAAATAAATTAGCCAAATTGGTTCAGCCATCCTCAAGTGATAGGCTTAATAACAAACTGCATTGAACATTTATTTATTTAAAGAAGATTGATTTAGATGAAATGTCAAAGTCATTTTTTTTATATATTTGGAATCAGGATTCAGGTAGCTACTAGATCTATTAATTACAGATAAGTTTCCAGTGATATTATAAATAGTGATCAGAAATAACTTCCTATTTTCTTATAGTAAACCATTAACCTGTACCAACTAAAATGTTTTTAATAATTTATCCCAATATTTGTAAATTATATTGAGATTCGCTTGCAGATTTGACAGAATACTAGCATTTTTCACAGAGCAACAGCCACATATCATCACCCAGCAGTGAAAATCTTGTAAATCCATTTTTTTTCAAAAACATTTTTTTTGTTCTAGATTGATAAAATCGTAAAGTGTATTAGTTCAAAAATCTTTTAATTCAGATACTCCTAGTACAGCCTATGATGTAGAATGAGAACCTTGTATAGAGATTCATTCAGCCATTGTTGTGTGAGAAAAGTTTCTTACCACCAAGTCCTAAAAATCAAAAGCTTTCATAATTTTTTTTGGCTGGCCATTTTTCTTTCCTCCTGTAAAATGTTGTGTTTTACACTTTCAAGGTTTTTTATGGCTGAGCGACGATATGCTCCTTAATTCAATTACTGGAAATTCACAATACCTCAGTTATGGTAATACCAGATAAGTGTCAAGGTACAATTGAGAATTAGTACACAATTTCATTAACAGCAGACCCAAACTAAACTATGTATGAAACAATGTTATCAAAAAATTGTGTAAAGGATTATATTAATATTTATTACCATATGAGGTATTAGCGGATAACACCACTGTCTCCAGTCAAATTATAAAAATTATAGATAATTTATAATCCAAGCAATAAACATACATGCCCAGCTTTTAATTAAAATGTGTTATTTGTAAGAAATCATAGATAATAAAGGTAACAGACTTTAATTGGTTGTTTATCTGGGCAATTTATTTTTGTCTCAAGTTTTTGGCCCGACCATCAGCTTTGTCGAGTAATAATATCATCAGCTGCAATAGTCCACTAAAAGGAAGGTAAAGGACATAAACTCTACTTATTGAAATCGAATGATGACTTACAAGCGCGCACAGGGGTACGCATTTTAACATACATCCTCTACGTTCTCAACGTCGAAATTACGTTTAATTATTTACCATACGGTTTCATGAATCGATTACTCAGCCTTACAATTTTCATAAAGTTCATAGAAGTCATCAAAATTAATTAAACTCACGGAAAGATGTAGTTTGTGAATTCTGCAGGACACATTCGCTGCAACCACCAGGATACATAATATCGCCTTTTTCACTACACGAATCATGTTTCATGACGATAACATTAGAATCAATGAAATAAACCTAATCTCCAATAATTCACCAATACCTCACAAAAACATTCGCTGACGGAGATAAACATAGACTTTGTTTTTAGTATAGTCGTCCAACTTGACAGGCAAAGGGAACTAAACTAATTCAGCCTTACCTGCCTTTAACTAGAGTTACTAGCCTACACAGAAAGCATAGAATATATAGAGTATTTCACTTGGATCAAACATTATTGTAGTTTAAAATTAAGAATATTTGATATTCCTCATCGGCATTTGGCGCCCATCCAGTATACTTGTAGATCGAGCCATATTTTCGCCTATACTTACAAAACCGTACGTGCTATTATTATTAGTCTATGTTTTCTCACTTTAGGGCAAATGCATCCCTTTCCTTTATTCATTCTTTTCGTCACGCCATCTAGCGCCATTTTTTTTATTTTCCGTAGGTAGACATACAGCTAAGGAGAGGAATTCCCTGCCAGAGTCTGTATTTCCTGATAGCTAAAACCTGGGAGTCTTTAAGTCAATAGGGAATAAGTTACTTCTAGGCAGGCGTGCTACATCTTCGACCACATCATCGCTTACCATCAGGTGAGATAGTGGTCAAACGCGTGCCTATCAAGAATAAATCAAATCAAATCAAATCAAATTTATTTGTCAAAATGTGGTCAATACAGGTGTCATTGTACATAGTATGTCCAACACATTTACCATCTAAGTTATATGGCATACAAATATATCAAACTTATCAAAGCTAAGAAATCATTAGGAATTTAAATTAAATAGTCCAATAAAAAAAATTAGAAAAACAAAACCTTTGCACATCGTCTACATACATACATTCGATGTTTAAAGTTTAAATATTCCTTCACCGAGTAGAAACACTTGTCCTTGAGCCACCTGAACAGTATTATCTTAAACTTTTTTAGTGGTATATCTCGTACACCTTGAGGCAGGTGATTGAGGATGCGCACAGCCATTGCATAGCTATTACGACTACAAAGTTCCGTCCTCAACGGAGGAAGAGCGAGTTTATTTGAATACCGAGTGTTAAATTTACAGATGAGCCACTTTGTTAGGAACAGGTTAAAATGATTTTTAACAAATACGCATATTTCGAAAATATACATATACGGTAAGGGTAGTACTGATGGTCTACGGAAGAGAGGTTTACAGGTTTCCCAGGGAGCAACGATACAAATTGCCCTGATACAATGTTTTTGTGCTATGAATACTCGATTTAGTTTGACTGAGTTACCCCAAAGCACAATGCCACCTTAGATTAGATGCGACAAACCCATGATACGCCTTTAGGGCTGTTTGTTTATTTGAAATATTTGTAAGTCTCCATAAAGCGTACACAAATCTATTAATTTTATTTCAAATTTTGTTCACGTGTGCTTTCCAGTTGCATTTGTCATATAATGTTATGCCTAAAAAAAGAATATTCTATTGATTACTCTGTCTTCGGTAGGTGTATTCGAGGTGTATTTCATCAAAATAATAGATGCTATATTCTTATTGCTAAAGCTTTATTTTTATGAATATAGCGGATTTTATCGATACTACACCATTTTGTATGGAATGTGTCCTAAGCTTGAGGTTCTTTCCAAATTATGTGTTAAAATACGAACAACTTCTTAATTTGATATAGGCCACTTTAGACAAATGTTACATTACATTTATTAGTTCAAACCTACAATTTTGTAGACTTTACATTACAGAAAAAAACATGTTATATTAAAAAAAAATGGAATCCATCTACTTTTGAAAATCTTTAAATAAATTTCTAAGAATTACTACAGCTGCCGTCCATAAAAGAAAACTCATTTTATGAAGTGTAAGAGTTCGAACCGATTCAGCAAAACGGATGAAATAAATTATGTATGTGCACATGATGTGTAGTCGTACGAATATTTTGCGTCTACGATGTGTGATTAGGGGTGTTCGTTATATTACAAAGCACATAAAAACAGTCGTTAAAAAAATATAGCAATAGCAGTCTGCTATACATTTTTACCGCAGTCTGCTATCTGCGCTTAGCGCAGCGTTGCCAACTCTACGTCTTTTTGCATAGATCTTTGTACTTTAGGTGTTTCTCGCAAACCTAGGAACTTAATTCGCCAAATCTGCTAAATTTCTATCCAATATTCAAATTGGCAAAATAACATCGTCACTTTATCTAAACAATTATGATTATTTGAAAAAAATATAAAATTATTGTACGTATACCTAATATATTACTATCAATGTGTTAGATACAATATACAATGAAACGAGATCGCATATTTATTACTATAATAATATATCACACACCGTTTTGTTCCAACGCCGAACACGGAACGCGTACCGCGATCTGCGCTGCGGAATGCGCGTAATATTTATCAAATGCAGTTGTAATGCTATATTATAGCATAAAAAATATTCTGCGCTTTATTTATAGCATTTCGTTATAACGCGTTTATATTTTATAGCCGTTGTGAACACGCCTATGGGTGATCTTGAAAATTTGGCTATTGTTGAAGTAAACTGGAAGCTTGTATTGTTCCAATCTACTAAAACTATAAAAAGTAAAAATATTGATCTATTGAAGTTTGCAGTGCTTGCCAATGCCGAATAATAAGGCGGGGCCTTAGGGCAGGGCGCACCGCGCCTACAGATTACTATATTAGTAGACCGCGCCGCGCCGCGCCACCGGGCGTGTTCTGTAGATACAAAATACTAAAATAGTCTGTGGCATCCGGCAGTTGTCAAGTCACGCCATTATTGATCTCTAATTTGTGCATCAAAGTTTGCATCCAACATCCAATATTACGTTGATGCATGGAATGAAAATCGATCACTTAATACTAATTAAAACGATTGTTTGAGCAAGTTTCTCATTTTTTGTCGCGAGCAATTTAAAAGAAAGTTCGAAGGAAAAAAATCGTGTGATAAGAAATTTCCGACTTTGGTTATCGTATTTTAATTCGAAGTGAAATTCGTTTATTGTCATGATGAGGTTAATTTGGCAGTGTTTGTTTTCGCCTCGTCTGTATAAAGTGTACAGGGATGGCCCCCCAGAAGTGAGTAATTCAGAAATTTATAATTTTCTATTCACGCTCTAAATGAAAGGATTCCTCGCTGTGTAAGACAATATTGAAAAGCCGCAAAAACACCAAGCTAATGGACATGCTGCTTGCATATACAAGCCTCAGTTCCTCATTCTCACGGTACAATAGTAGGTACCTACCGGCCGCCATTTCGTTGTGGTTCTCACATATTCACTCTAGGTGCTTCTCTTTTGACTTCGATGGCTTTCTATATTAACTGATATTTTTACTCTCATTAAAAATAAATCTTATGAAGATTGTGACGAAATTGGCTTCTGACAGATTTCGTTTACATTTATTCTATATCAGTTTCTCCTTTTAAACCCAGAGAACAATATTAAAGATATAAAATTAATATATAAAAATAAACATAGAAAGAAATCTATTAAATTGTGTATGGTTGAAATATGCATACCATTTTTTTTTTTGTTTTAGTCCATGTACCAGCCCCAAGGATTAGAGAAATTTGGTGACAAAGTTATAACAACGGTAAGATTTTATTATCATTGCAGATTCTCTTTTAGCCTTGTCCATGTTTCCATCTAGGTGTAGGTGTAGAATTGATGTAAAAATAATACAAAATGTTATTTTTGAAAATACAGTGTCTGGAATTCTATAAAATATTATCTATTAACCCTATCAGCTAATAATAGGTGGATACATGTGGACAAACACAATACCATAAAATGGTCCTACTTTGCTCCAATCATCATCAGCCAGAAGACGTCCACTGCTGAACGAAGGCCATTTAGATATCTATTTATATCACTTAACAAATACTATAAGTGATCACCAAATTTTAACATCCTACTAATATTATAAATGTGAAAGTTTGTGAGGATGGATGGATGGATGGATCTTTATTACTCTTTCACGCAAAAATTACTGAATGGATCTGGATGAAATTTGGCATAGAGATAGATTATAGTCTGGAATAGCACATGTGCTACATTGTATCCCAGGAAAACGCAGACCTAGCCGGGGGCATAAGCTAGTACATAATAAACAAATAGCAAATCTATGATCATCACTGTTTATATCAAAATATGCCCATAAATGCGATCTTTTCTTTACCAATGTTATTTTCTGTTGTTAAATCTAATTATTTTAATAACCTCAAACAATTGTGTTTGAAATCAATTCAACAAGTCAATGAAAAAATTGCTAACATAGCTCATAAACGAAAAGACTCAAATTCGACACAATCCACCCGATCGTTCAAGCGCCACCTATGCAAGCTCGCTTCTTGCGATGCGATGTTTGGCCGGATATCCGGCGGCCGAATATCCGGTATCTGGTATCCGGCCAAACAGTTATCCATTTCATCTGTAATATGAAAAAAAAAAATCTTAAAAAAAAAAACCCCCATTTTTAGTCAATTGATACAAAAAAGGCAAAACGGAAAGTATAGATTTGCTCTAAAAGCTTTCACTATTGAGATCGCTTGTAAACTATATCTAGGAGCAAAGATACCCATGACATTGGGTAACTTTGCTCTTTAATTATTGTTTTATATATATAATAAAATAGGATAGGCGCTTGTTATCCGGTATCCTGCTGGATAGTAATATAGGCTGGATACCAGATAGTTACTGGATATCTGTTTCATCATTAAGTCATATACTTTAAAAGTCAAATGTTTCGGGTGCATTTACAAAGAAATTATATGTTGATAATATCAGGAAATAAAACATTTTACAGAATAGGAGCATAATTACCCATAGGGGAGCAAAGTAGGACCAATTTACGGTACTAATTTCTTCTAATTCTACTTTCTAGTTAGGTTAATGTTTTATTTGTTAAACAAGCATCAACACAGATCGGAGACCTTTAAAATAGTCTTTCCTAATGTTGATACTCCCTTGGTTTCCATAACATATAGTGTGATATTTTTGTCACAATTATGCCCATGCACACAGATGTTTCTAAAATGTATTTTTGGCTTCTGTTCTGATGGTATGTCAAACAAAATATAGGTATTCAATATACAGCAATAGTACATCTATTAAATTATTAGTTTAATTACAGTACTTCTAGGTTTGACTAAATAGCAACTTGTATCATTGTGTGAACAAAAAACAAACATATCAAATTCCTTTATTTCAGGCCAACACGATATTGAATATTACCCTATACACATCCCCTTGCATCATTGCATACATATACAGAAGAGGGTTCTTTACAATGGAGGAGACAAAGTCACTTGCCCGATTCTTTGGTGGCCTCAGTTGTCTCATAGCCTTTTCCTTAGTACTTCGAGCATATGGAAGATCAACCAGTTCGAAATATGTCAATTTCATAAATGCACTCAAAAACCGGACCAGTGATAAGAATGCTTACTTAACAGAGCTTCGTAAATTTGATTTTGAGCCTGATGCCTGGCCTACTACTTATGGTCAAGCTGAAAATGAAAGGTGAGGTTGAGGTGAAGCCGGCATACACACTTGTGTTTGTGGCTTATTTCACTGTGAGATGATAATATGCTTGATGTCTCTGTAGAGAAAATATTTACACTAATCTACGAAATCTAAATGTGGTATCTAATAGTAACGTGCGTTTTGTATAGTATATGTATTTATAAAGACATGTACTATGTAATCAGTTCTACAAGTGTATTATTTTGTATCTACAGAGGCCACTTCTGGCTCTACGATAAAAACTACTTCTTCAAAATTAGCTTTTGAATAGAAATCTCAGTTTAGTACTGATTTTGGAATTTAATAGGCTTGTAGAATCTGATCCAACAAAGGAACGTGTTATTTTATATCTTTTGATAATTCTATTGTTTTTATTCTAAAGTTTTATTTAAACCACAGAACAGTGAAAGTACCTGGAAATATGTATGAATCTTACATTTGTTTCAAGGTTGTAGGAGCAGGTACACTGAAATTTAAGAGGCAAATAATACCTCTCAGTTTGTCTTACTTTCAATCGGGTGATGATTAATATGGTGATGTGATTGCATTCTATGATAAAATCATTTTCCTTTAATTTTTTTCTTGATGAATGGTGATGGTGTTGCAACCTACGTTTGTTATTAACACATTCTGAATAATGGAGAACGAGATAAGACACAAGCTCTAATTCACATGAACAACTAATTATATGTCTTCACAAGCATGGAGCTGAGATTGCTGAGTGCAGCTTGTAGCTACTTTGAATTCATTGCCACTCCTAGCACAATCTGTATTTTAATGGTTAATCAAATAGTATGTAACCTATAACTTATATCTGTGGAATTCTCTGTTAATATAAGTTGGTTAATAATAAATAAAATAAATATTTTCGGGGAATCCAGGCGAGATTATGATGTATATATCATAAATTCTCTCCAAACTTTTACCGATATAACTATTTGTTCTAGTTCAGTTTTTGTTTTTTTTTATTATAAAGTGCTGTCACCATCTTAAAATCAATAACATGCCACTGTACAAAAGTTTATGTCTGTGTTGTGTTTATGTCTATATGAATACATACATGGACATAAACTGTCTTCCAAAGAGACAGGCGATGCTGACGGCAAATTAGTTGGATTGCATAAATCAGTTGTTCATATATTGTAATGACGTGTAATGTAGAAAATCATAAACAGTAAATGATGTTATTTCTAATAAATTTGGATAACTTTATAATTTCAGTTTTATAAAAGATCCTATCATAAAAATGGATCCAAAATTCGTAGGGTAAGTAAAGTTATTTAAAAAAGCCCAAATATTAAATAAATAAATGGACAGATACAGGGAGCTGACAGCTTTTAACCATTTCTTCACGAGCTTTGTAACAGAAAATAATAATTATTTCTTTTCTATTTATTTTGTCAGATTATTATACATGCTTAATATACATTATTATTATTCTTCATGAGGTTCCTATATCCATCTCGGTAACATATCTTTTTTTTACTGTTTTGTGGTATAAATATGGATACAGAAATAATGTAGATTGGTATTGCTAGCATTTTAATGAATAATTTAAAATAAAATTTGGTTAAGTAGTTTGCTAATTTCTTGAACTTAATTTTCAATAAAAATTAAATCGGTTACTATGCCGTGTATAAACCTGTTTAATGTCCAATTCAGTAAGTTTATATTATTTTGTATTATGTTCTTTCAATATTCCGAAACGAATATTTGGCCGAAATGAAATTTTGAATTTTTGGCGTTTGAAAAAACACGTATTAAATAATTAAAGATCACCGTTTTAAAATAAGTTAATGTTTTAGAACTTCATGGAAGGACATGCATCCTTTCAAAGAATGCGCGAACCTTCACCTGCCCTTATACCAAAGAGCAACGATCCAGATTCTCGCGTTTGTGGCAACGCATACCTTCGGGCTGCGACTCATCTACCCAGGATGTGTAAGAGTCCTCCAAAATCTATTTTGTGAGTATTGTGTCCTAGTAAATCTAGACTACAATTGTTTACACTATATAATAAACATAACTTGTTACGTTTTTTTTCAGGGACTTCTCTATTCCAAGGTAGGGCTCAACTGGTGGAAGTGTACAACGGCCAGCGTGCTAGAATAAGGGCAGAGGATGGTAATATTATTGATACCATGTTCGTTGATAACCGAGCTCATTCCCAAAGAGGCAAAATCTTGGTCATATGCTGTGAAGGCAATTCTGGCTACTACGAGATTGGAATCATGAATACGCCCATCAAGGCTGGGTATTCGGCCCTGGGATGGAATCATCCGGGATTCGCTGGGAGCACTGTAAGTTGAATTTTAATATAAAAATAATAAATTTATTAAAGAATTAATCGATCCAGATTAGGAAGTACAGAAAGCTACGCCTAGATTTTTTATCGAAATCTGAACAACCCTGCCAGTGCGTCTATCTTTTCTGGAATGCAGCGGAGATATTGTTCGGACCTGCCGCTCACTGCCACCTCAGCGCCACACCATCTTATCCTCACTAATACTTTAATTTAAATTAAAACATATTCTATATCGTCAAAACGTTTTCCCAGGGTCTCCCATACCCATCTCAAGAGCAAAAGGCAATAGACGTGGTGATGCAATATGCCATCAACGAGCTTGGCTTCAGACCTGATAAAATTGTGCTTCTTGGATGGAGCATCGGTGGATATACCGCCGCTTGGGCTGCTTGTGACTACCCTGTTGGGGGTTTGGTAAGACCACTGTTTTTCCCTTAAATTTAAGCTGAGTAAAAAGTCATAGAAAGGCTAAAAAAACTAACCCACATACACAACCTTAACAATGTTGTTTTTTTCGCATTGAGACCACACCGCCGTTCTGTTTGATCTTTACTGTAAGAAAATTGATTGCATTTATACCAGATCCTGGATGCTACCTTCGATGATCTGCTGCCCCTAGCTCAGAACCAGATGCCAAGATCGTGGTCACTCCTTGTGAAGGAGGTGGTTCGCTCTTACGTGAATCTGGACATTGCTGACCTCGTCAACAATTATTTCGGGCCCCTGCAGCTCATCAGGCGTACCGAGGATGAGATTATAAGCCTGCGGTACGTTTTCCTGGAAACTAATGATACAAATAGTACAGGATTCTTCACATAATAATTTAATTTTTAATATTTTGTTGATATCATTACATGTAAAGACACTAATGACGTAAGGCTACAATTTATCGTTATTGAATATCCACCATAAAGGCCCCCTCGTCCGTTACAAAATATTTATACATGATTCCGTTTTCATAGATTCATAAAAAAAAAGATCTGAAATTACTTTTACATATTTTAATAGCCGCTTATGGCGAGGCCTTTCTTTAATTATTATCTATATGCAAAATAACTTATATTCCAGACAAGGTAACCTGTTTTCGAACCGGGGCAACAACCTTTTATTGAAAGTGATCGATGAAAGACACCCCGATATACTACTGGATCCTCTGGCCACGGTTGAATTTAACAGACTGATTAAGCTCGTAGGAGACCAGCGTAAGGCTACCACTGAGATGGGGCCAGATGATATAGAGCTGATGGAACTGGTATGAAACTTATGATGACTAAAAAAAGAATTAAACGAGGCATGAAGTTATCGCTGTTTTAGTAGACAAAAATAGTATTTAATTGTCCGGTTTCGAATGCGAGATGCCGATTCCACCCATACGCAGCAGGAATCAAGTATAATTGCTCTTTAGCTGTTCGTCGCGTCAGCAGAGTTCCCAGTCCCAGTAGTGAGAATATTAATAGACAGGCCGTAACTCGCACCGATTTACACGGCGCATATTTGTCTTCACCGTTTTAGCAATGGACCTGAATAATGTGCACATTAAAGTATATTATACAAGCCTTATTTTTTATTATTCTTTCTCATTGCGTCAAGTTAGTTCTTTGTAATAAGAGGTCGGCATTCGCTTAGAATAGATTTTCCAAAATGATCGCCTATGTGAGTGTTAAGTTTTCTATATGGACGACATCGCAGGCACCGCTTGTAAGTTTTAAATTCGAATGCATGACTTGCGGGACAACCGCCTTAAAGCCGCGACCACTGGGAAACCAGTGTTCGTAAACTTTAACTATTGTCCGTACTAATACATGTTTTTTTTTTCTTACAGATTAATAAGTACATGTACGACGTCAAATCGATGCATTGTGCTCCACTGCCTGAAAGCGACTTCATTAAAGTCATGGAGCGCATCGAAAAAGCTTGGCATGAATTGGTAGAATAATCCAATAGTGCACGATCTAAGATCGTACCCAAACGAAAAAAGAAGGTTGAAACTAATATAGAAATTAATCACAATGAACTATCCGTTTTAATACAAATCGTTTAAATTAATGACATAGAACTTGTCGCTCTAATTCAAACTTATCGAAATAATTTAAATTAATGATATTGAAATCGTTTTAATCCAAATAATTTAAATAGAAGACAATGGACTATCCGTTTTAATCCAAATAATTAAAAATTTATGACGATGAACTATCCGTTCTAATACAAATAGTTTTAATAATAGAGCGGGATACATAGGCCGCAACACGTTGGAAAATTATCGGTAATTTAATAAATATTACGCGAGCGGTGGCCTCGATCGTAGAGAAGACTTTTGAGCTGTTATGGTTAGTCGGTCGTCACTGCGGACTTATGAGCTTCGGTGGTGATAAAATTTCAAATTTTAACGTATTTTTGTATCATATTTATTGTTATTCACTTTTTAGAAGTCACAAGTCAGTAAATTCTAGTACATAGAAAGTAATTATAGGTACAGGTGTTCTTACATAATTTTCTGTAGACGGCAAAAAGTGCTGAATAAATGTAATCATCAAATTATTATCATTTATCATCCACGTATATTATATAAAGACTTGTACGTAATAAATACTTTAAATAAAGGTTGTGTAAACAAAACTACGTAAGTTGGTAAAAGTGTGTATTGTACCGAAACTTTGCAAAAAACCAAGAGAGTAGAGACTTCAAAGTGTTTTGGGAACCAAGAGTAAGTGTAATCGTTTGTTGGGAAAAGTGCTAGTACGTAGTACTGGGTTATATAATATTATATATCGTATTGAAGTACCGTTTACTGAAGTTTTCTTGATTGTAATAGACGTAGGTATTTCCGGTTTGACGGTAGGTATTTATGTGTCCAGAAGTAGGTACTATTTACTATTTGCGTAACTATTGTCGTGCGTATATTATCAAACGCACGGCGTCCTATCCATAAATAATTTTTGCATGTTGTAGTTTCTGGTTGAACAATGACGGCCGTCTAATATAAACCATTAGGGTGACCAGATTTTTGTAATATGATATTGATAATTATGTATTATTCTGGTATTGAACATATGGACTGTTCTGAACATTACTTATATGTACTGAATATTTAAATTCTTAGTATAATTGTAGGGGTCATCCAATTCGTATATTATTAAATACATATTACGTAGGTGCAGGTTTTAAGGTTGGTGGCGCAAGATCTTTTTTATTTTGTCAGTAACAGTAGTAAATAAAATATTCAATGTATAGAAATAGTTCTTTATAGTTTTGTATAGATGAACTACCGTAAATTTGATGTATTTGTTTTTTTAATAATTTATTTGAAAAAAGTACTTTGAAAGTTTAAAGTTACCATGTACATTCTTTTGATAATATATTATATAAATATTACAAAATGTAGAATTTTGATTAATCTACTGCATAGCCTAAATTAATACTATATACAAGTAGTAATTATTACATACATAATCCATACAGTCATATTAACTTTTCTTCTTTATAACGAACGAGTCGATGGTAAATTTCATCGAGATGTTAACGCCGTAATAATCGTGTAGTTAGAAATAAGATAGTTTTAATACTCGTAATATTCATTGTAGAATCAAATACGAACTCAATCTCGGGTGCGCGAGAGTTTAGGACGGCGCAGTTTCGATTGGTGACTGTCACGCTGCCATTGTTATCTCGCACTCGATTTCTTTTAGTCCGTATTATTATATTACAGTATTTTCTATCTGATGTTGTGATCGATGTTGTACGTACATATTGTTCTCCAAGTACATGTTTTTAAATACTCTACATGTTAGTACAGACTAAGCGTTGTGTTTTACGAGGGCGAGCGGAGGCGATGATCACTTGCTTAGCATTGCACATGTGACTATATGTTTTATATTTCTGAAATCTGCTTTGCGTAATATATTAATCTTAAAATTACAGATCTCATAAATTCCTACGTTATCTTCTTAACGGTATTTTGCCTTACGCTACGTGCTAATTAAAGGCAATTAACTTAAGGGTGAGAAATATGAATGAAGTACGAATTAACGCAGCGACTTCACTGTCAAGATTTAAAAACCGTTCAGACCAATCTGACTTTCAAGACAGTATTGCAGTCGCAATTCAAGTTCTTGTGGTCTGAAAAATTATAGTAAGTTTTATTTACTCATTTGTACTCGCCAAGTAATTCAGTAACCCGGTTTTAGTTTTATGTGAAGAGACTGTTTTGATCTCTAATCCTAAGGCTTAGCGTGAACAAAATGAGCCGTCCAAAAATTTCAATTAAGTCGGCACATAGATGTACAACTGGCTTTTGTCCATATATCTGTCTCCGTCGATTTCCATGCAACTTGGACACCCTTTTTAAACTCATTAGAGTTTGAATTACCAAGAATCCTTTTGTGGGCAAAATATCAAGTTCAAGTACGTAAAAAATATGATATGACATGATAATAGTGTGGCGCAAAATAAGATAAAAAATTGTTAAAAGTTTTTTTGTTGATCGTCCGACCTGTTGTAATTCAAGCCGCCATTTTGGATTATTTTCTTCTTTGTGAATTGTATTTTCTGGCACACTGGGCTTTCGGGAAGTGACATCTATAAAATTCTATATACTGCATTTGAAATAATCTAAATGAAATGAAATATTCGTATCCTCTGCCGCCCACGTGATACACGATGTTTTATATGTGAATTATACCCCTTTGACAGTCTTGTGTTAGTTTTAATTATTTTATCCATTTGTATATTTATTTATATACATGTATATCAGATGGCTGTTAATAAGTACAGCGTCAGATATAATGAAACAGCCAAAATGCTTATAATTACGGTAACAGCTGGAAAAATAAAATTGGTTGACGAAACTCTGTTGTCTCTCTGTTAGCATTGTCACTTTTTATAGATGGTTTATTAACTGTTACTATGGTTTATTATTTTGGCTGTTCCTGTTCCTATTGAATAATTTTTAAAATACCATGTATGGTTTTTATTTATTAGAGTGAGCGGTTTAGTTAATTATTTATGTTTTAATGGTTTCTACATTCTCAAAAAAAGGCATTTATACATTATTTATCATGATGTTTGGATATTTATTTGTGAAATAGTATTAAGAATAAAAATGAATTTTATTGGTTTTGTGTTATTTGAATGACTGACAAGGCTATGATCTAGCTTTTCAGTCTAAAGTGCATGCGACTATACCCTACGCAAGATATTAATAAACTAAATTAAATCAATATTATCATTTTCGTTTTTAGTCCAAAATGAAACGAGCAATGAAAATTTCCAGAGTTAAAAGTAGGTCGCATTTTTTATCATAAATTAATATTCCAAAAATATTTGACAGATTTATTTATAAGTACTTAGTCAAGGTATAGATAAGTACATTTAATATTTTCGTCGGTACTTGTACGCATGGACATCATTTTATGGAAAAGGTTGGTAATAAGGTTGCTTTGGGGGGTTGGGGTGTAATATTATAGTTGAGCTTGCAAGATTTTGGGGATCATGACTTAGTTTTCATCAAATTCGGGCTCGAAACTCCTTTGAGTATTTTTCGCTATTCCTTAGTTTCGGATTCCTTTAGCCATGCACGCACACTTGAAAAATTTATCTTTATATAATATATTATTAGGATGACCTTGTATGACGACTGGTTCCGGTATAATATACCCGGAACCACTATAAACTATAATATATGAATAAAGATAAAACCCACGATAAAGTAAAACTGCTTATAATTTTTATTCACCGTATGGAGAAACGAGGTATGATGTTCCTCCATCGAAAAGGGAGGATCCTTCGACCAGGCAAGGTGGTTAGCCTGGCGGACTGAAGCCCAACGGTACTCTGTATACGTTGAGTGTAAATTATGTATGTTATACTAAATAATTAAACAATTGAAATGTTAAAACGTGAGGATATCTTATGCAAACTCGTATCATGCAATACCTAAAAATTATTTAAAAGACTTGTAAAGATTACTTAAAATAGACAATAAATATTACATCTACCAAACGATGGGTTATATTTATTTTCATTTTAAGGCGACATTGTCAAAATATGGCGTTTTGGGCGTTAAACCAAGCATGCTTGGTTATTGTTCTGAGGTTAAACGCGAAATTCTAAGTCTATGGGTTAAACCAAAATTTGAAGTTTGATATTGGTTGGGGTCTTATTATGCACGAGAAATGCGGAGCCAGAAAAGAAGAAATAGAATAGAAATTGCTACCTATACCTTTACTTAATGTTACGTAATGTCCGTCGAATTTTTGCATTGAAAATAATTATATTATGACGCTGCCGACGTTACCCAAACATAACCGACGAAATACTCACTTTAAATATGAAAGATAAGAGTGTAATCAGTGCTGTAGTTAATGGGGTGGAGAAAAGTGTAAGACAGAATTTTCTAGATAATCTTTGCGATTATCTCTATCCTGAAAATTCTGTTTCTAATCTTCAAAATTGGAACATCTGACTATTAAAAAAATATTTTTCAGATTGAATTATAGATTAGTGAAATCCGGAACAGTATAAAGTGGGTAAAATACAACTCGTGGGTCTCAAGTCTCAACACCCTCGGTTGCAGGCATTGAACGTAATAACAATTAAAAAAACAACATTTGATTTAATTTTTTGACACTGACCTGACAGTGACATTATATTCCTAGTCGAAGTTGAATGTTTGTAAGAAAATCGCGTAAATAAAAATACAGTAAATACATGAGCTTTTATTTTTAAAGAATGCATTGTTAATAATACTAAATTTTAGTAACGATTACGTAAACGTAAAGTGTGGAGGCAACAAAATAAGTAAGTACTTTGTAATTTGTTAAGTTGTATTATCCTGGGAATAATACCTGGATTACGCACGTGTGATACGAAAGGAAACTTCCCAATAAAAAAATCATAATAAATAATCGATGTCAAATGTTATCATTCATTTTAATTAATATGGTATTTATGTTATGTAAAATATTGCATAAGTGGTACGCAATATTTTTTCATGGTTATATACTATATTTAGTATTACATTGGAAAACCTTAGACGGGCGCCTACACAAAAAAATAATGGGTTATTGTTTTTGTAACACAAGTCTAACTTGTGCATAATTTCTTAAACAATTATAACCTAATTTGTCTACTAAGAACTTTTGTACTCATTTAATCAAACTCATTAATTATGAATAATTATTGGGTAACATATGGCAGGATATTGGATTATAATTGCATACCAATCATTAAAAAGTTACTAACAAATAACCTCAATTGCATAGAGAACTGTCAAAAAGTAAGTCTCAAAGATAACCAATAATTTAGAATGCACTATTTACCAAATAGGGTGACCATTTTACTGCATAGCAATACAAGACTACTACTGTGCCTGAAAGATGAGTGATACAATCTGAATTTATGGCCAATAAGTAAACATCAAATGTCATCTAGTACTAACTCAGCTAGTATTGATTTTTCACTAGTTTTCCCAGAGCTGCATAAAAGGCTACTCTTGCATAATAATTCATAAAAGTGTTAAATGTTGCTGCTGGTTATGTTCTAATTTCTTTGAAAGATAACTATAATTTAGTTTAAATCAGATTTGCATTAGTTAATAACAGTTTTCAGTCCAACATCTTGAAATTAATAAGTAATTGCATTCAGTCTGGTCTTTGAAATGAGAACTAGCACAATGGCTGAACCAGATAAAATTAAGGTTGAAATTATTATTGTAATTGTTGAGAACCCATCTGAACCAAATATTCCACCAGTGGTGAACATTCAAAACATTGATATTGTAGATGAAAGCTTAGACATTGCTGCTTTGGGTAAGTGTAATTACCAATAGGGGAAATTTTAAAAGCTCTAAGGTATAATATGGTCCTTGCAATCAGTCATGTTCAAACATGATTCAACTCTGAACAGGTTCCAAAACAAACAATGTGGTGTTCAACAGGTGTTTTAGCATTTTGTGTGGCTATCTATTATAATCATTGAAACGTAATTGCATAAGTATAACATGGAGTACCCATTGTAATAGAGGTTGCATAACTGTATGTAAATTTAAATAAAAATAAACCTCTTGAATCGGCAAACTTGATGTATTAAACCATGAAATATCACTCTAAGATAAAACTAGATGGTTTATCTTCAACAAATACAGCATTATTTTTAAATAAAATTATTGATTTCTTGAAACAAATGTAATCCAGTGAGAATATTGTTTAGGTGAATACTAATAGCATATCGTGTAAATTAGACAAAGTAGAAAATACCAGGTCCCGGGATAATGAATTGATAGATAAAGTGACATGTGGTTTAATACAATACAGAAACAGTATTAACATGTTTATGAGTTAGAGGATAAAAGCCTAGCTAAGCAAAATTATTTTAAAAAGTATGTTTTCTATAACTTAAAAACTGATCCTTGTCTCTTGAGAGAGAACCTAAACCATCAGAAATAAGGCTTTGGGTCTAAATTCAAATTCATCAAAGATCTTCGCTAATTGATGAATCTGACCTACTGACTGACTTAAAAATTAAAATTATAGCATAACTAACTTTTGCCCGCGGCTTTCGCTAGCGTTAATTTAGAATTTGACAATCAATTCGGGATGTACTCTGCTTGCGAAAGACACGTGGCGCCATCTATTATGATAAGAACGTTATTGTTGTTTTCCTCGGAAAAAATATTTTTTTCGGGATGAAAGGTACCCTATGTCCATTTCTTTACACCTGACAACATATATGCAAAATTTTAGGATTATCGGTTCAGTAGCTTAGGCAAGAAAAGGTAACAAACAAACAAACTTACTTTCGCATTTATAATATTAGTTAGGATACTATTAATTATCTAGGCATCTATTGATAATTAACCCAAGAAAGAATGCTCTCCAATAGTAATTATAAAATGTTCAAAGTCATTTGACTTGTAAAGCTATACCCAGACTCCACCTTATGCAAAAACAGAGGGTAAGTAGTCTAGTTAAGCTGTTCAAATTGAAAAGATTTTCTTTAATTAAAATTTTAATAATTGTAGTGTAATTTTATAGTATTGAAAGTTAGCACCTCTATATTATTGTTTGTATCTAATATAATGTAGGTAAACCTAGACCTACAAATTTATGGATAGAGTACGCTGCATTTAAGTGACCGATGTGCGCGTTTGGACGTGTCATTGTAACGCATGCGCAAAATGCAAGTCTGCCCATTGATCGTCGCGCACCAAATATTCGAGACTGGGAACCTCTATGACATATCAACTCTTTATGCGTTGTCTAATTCTTGATAAACATTACAAACTTTTTAATAACAATATACCTACTATAAAATCGAAATGAAAATTTCGATTGTCTAGTCTTTAGGCATATGATTTAAATTAAACAAATATCATAAAGAGGAAAGTTTTGTTTGTTTGTGTTTGTGTAATAGAAACACCAAAATAGTAACATATACCATATATTATAGGATTTCAGTTCTATATTGTTTATAGGCTATAGTAATACACGTCTGTAGATTCATATTCAGTAGTTAATAGGCACTTTGTCCTTCATTCCATGCCGTGATTAAACAAAGCTGTCTTGTTTCCAATGTTTTCTTTGTAAACTAATCATAAATATTTTTTTCAATGAGGTGGTAATCCGATAATTTATAACTACTTTGTTTAAATACCCACCAACTTTCGGGACAATATTGAATTTGTTACGATTAAATTCGTTTAAATTAAGAAAAACTAGTAGATATGCGAAGAGTTTACGAGCGTAGGAGACTGTACTGAGTCACATATAGACGTCACCGAATGTGTAAGAAGATGTCATCGGCTTTTTATTATGAAAATCGGATAAAATCCATTCCCGCTGTGACCGTTAGAAAGGAGGGTTAACATTTGTGTACAGTTTGTACATTTACTGTTCGCTGGCTTGAAGTGAAAACGCCAATTTTCTAGAGCACTGTTTTATTGTTTCCTTTGAGTCTTCCTGCCGACTGTATCGCTTACAATTTTGCCCTATATTTATATAAATTAATTCCGTGTTTCCTATTGGTTAACTAATCACAAGCCTTACTTTTCTACCAATAAGAATATAGTTTTATTTTTTACATTAACCTTAACTACAAGAAATCTTTACCTTAACGAAAGCCGCGGTTACTTAACTACAAGAGATCTTTACCTTAACGAGAGCCGCGGTTACTTAAGTACAAGAGATCTTTACCTTAACGAAAGCCGCGTATTTTTTAAACTAGTTAACATTAATAATATTACAAACTATATATTTTCTATAACTAAAACTTATTAACTATCATAGAAATCTGTACATTAATAATTATTTTACATCTTACAGCTAATTACATCTATATTGTTAGGCTGTCCCGCACATCTCTCCCGCCGTGCTACTTGTTGCATCATTTCCGGGTGCGGGCACGACGTTGGTAGATAGGGGCAGGATCACCAGTTTTCTGACGGGTCGTCGCAGTACTCCTCCTTTAGTTTGGACGTCCACGGTGCGCACGACGTTGTCTGGTCCTGGGTATGTTGCGATGACTCGGCCTCGGATCCACACGTTGCGAGGAAGGTTGGGGTCGACTAGCTGTACCAGGTCGCCGATCTGTATCGCTGGCCCTTATCCGTGGGGCTCCCGCCGGTTTTGAAGTGTCGGAAGGTATTCCTTTATCCAGCGCGCCCAGAAGATATCTGCTAGCCGTTGTGCCGAACGCCAACTGGATCTAGAGACGGTGTCCTTCTCGTTGAACGTTCCTGGCTGTGGCACTCGTCCAGATCCTCCCAGTAGAAAATGGTTGGGTGTTAAAGCTTCTGGATCTTCTGCTTCGGTCGATACATGCGTCAGTGGACGGCTGTTTACTGTGTATTCTACCTCAGCGAGTAGAGTTGAGAGTACTTCCTCTGTTGGGTGTCTTTCATGCAATGTCGCCCCGAGCGCTGTCTTGACTGATCGTACCATACGTTCCCAAGCACCACCCATGAATGGTGCTCCAGGTGGTATGTAGCGCCAGGAGATAGTTCTCTTCGCTGCTTCTTGTATGGTTGCCTCGTCGATTGCCTGTCGAAGTTCTTTGTCCGCTGCTTTTAGATTGGTGCCGTTGTCCGACCAGATTTGAGTCGGACAACCACGTCTCGCAATCATTCTTCTGAGCGCCATTACCGCGGAGTCTGCGTTGAGCGATCCGGCGATCTCTAGATGTATCGCTCTCGTGGTAAGACACGTAAAAATAGCTACGTATCTCTTTTGTCGTGTTCGCCCGACGGTCACAGAGAGAGGTCCGAAGTAATCGATTCCAGTAAAGGCGAAGGGTCGTTTGTGATGAGCTAAGCGACATGCTGGTAGATCTCCTGTTCTTGGGTGTGGCGGTTTTTGTGTCTTCATTCTGCAAAATAGGCATCTTCTAAGTAATGCCCGTGTTACAGGACGTATACGCAGCACCCAGTACTGCTGTCTGCATTCGTTCACTGTTGCTTCTACACCGGCGTGATGTAGTTGGCGGTGTATTGCTGTTATCCAGAGTTTGACTGTAGGATGATCACCGTCGACTACTAATGGACTCTTGAAATCTTCTGTTATATTTTGAGCTGCTAGGATGCGGCTTCTGAGTCTTATTGCTCCGTTCACATATTCAACGCTCAGCTGATGTAGACGACTTTCTTTATTGATCGTCTTCTTGTTCTTCAAGTCTTCTATTTCTTCTGCGAAGGAGTCTTCTTGTGCGGAGCGCATCAATAATTCTTCTCCTGCCTTGAGGAGTTCAGCGGAGACGGGAAGGAATTTTCTGTTCTTGAGAGGCGTTGTTTTCTTTGCTGTTACACCTCGTCTGATTTCTGATTTATTTGTCTTCTTCCAATTTGGGTCTGTTTCTTTGTTCTTTTTGGTTCTTTTGTAGTGGACACTGTGTTTTGTGGGTCTGCAGATCTGAATAAACTGTAGAATCCTCGCTGCTGTGTATCGAAGTCTGTCCCAGTTAGAGAAGCGCGATGTTTCAGGTAGGGCTTCTGCTAACCTCGGACGTCTGTTGTCGGTTACGTGATGTATCCTCTCTTCGTTGGATTTTTCAGATGGTTCTGCTGTAGGTGTTTCGGTAGGCCAGAGATTTTCATTTTCATACAGGAAATCGGGTCCCTTGTACCACCGATGATTTTTATCGAAGGTCGGCGGTACGTCTCGTGTGGCGTCGTCTGCTACATTCATTTTCGTCGGGATCCAACGCCACTCGTTGACTTTGGAGCACTCTTCTATAGCTGCTAAACGATGTGCGACGTAGGGTTTGTATGTTCGTGATCCGGTCCGTATCCAGTTGAGAACTGTTTTGCTATCTGTCCAGAATACCTTGGAGTCAGGTTTTCTCTCGTGCTCTTCTATTATCGTTTCTGCGAGTCTGGCTCCCATGACTGCTGCTTGTAGTTCTAGCCTCGGAATTGATGTCAGTTTCAATGGTGCGACTCTCGCTTTAGCTATGACGAGCGAGAGGCCGACCTCGCCGTCTGGCGTCACTGTCCTCCAGAACAGGACTGCGGAGTAGGCCGACTCACTAGCGTCGGTGAAGATGTGTAACTGGATTGAAATCGCGTCACTGTAGTTGATGTACTGTCTAGGGATCGTCACGTCGTGGAGCTTCTTCAAGTAAATCATCCAGATTTCCCATTGCTCTGCTAGATCTTCATCTATCTTCCCGTCCCACGAGGTTCCTCTGCGCCACACTTCTTGTAGTATTTGTTTTGCTTTTATGGTGACAGGTGACGCGAAGCCAAGGGGATCAAACAGGGACATCACAATTCTCAGGGCTTCTCTTTTCGTAGGTGTTCTTCCTTCTATCAGCGTGAGTGGGATTCTGTTTAAATTAAGATTGAAGGTAAATTCATCTGTGTCGAGTTTCCAGACGAGACCCAGCACTCTTTCCGACTTCTCATCTGATTTGTAGAGTTCTATGTCTCCTATTTCTTCGTATTCGTCAAGCGCTCTCAGTAGCGCCGACGAGTTCGACTTCCACTGTTTCAGTTCAAAGGCTGCTTTCGTATGTACTTCTCTGACACTCTTCGTAATGCGCACGGCGTCTTCTAGGGTTTTGAAACTGTCTAAATAGTCGTCGACGTAGTGCTTGTGTATGATGGCATTTGCGGCTTCCGGGTGAGTATCAGCATGCTGTTGGGCATTCAAGTTCTTTACATATATCGCTGTTGAAGGAGAGCACGATGCCCCAAAGATCAATGATGTCATTCTGTATTCTTCTGGAGGTTGATCGCCACGTTGATCTCCTCTCCATAGGTAACGAAGTGAATCTCTGTCTTCATTTCGCAACTTGATTTGCATAAACATTTCTCTAATATCCGCTGTGACTGCGATCTTGTGTTGTCGAAAACGCATAACAACTCCTGGCAGCGATTGCAGGAGGTCAGGTCCCTTGAGTAACATGTCATTCAACGCTACTCCTTTCGTTTTGGCCGCAGCGTCATGGACTACTCTCAGTTTGTCAGGTTTCATCGGGTTGATCACTGCAAAGTGCGGCAAGTACCAAGTCTTGCCGGGAGTCTTCTGTTGTGGAGCGGGTTCAGCGTATCCTTTCAGGATAAGGGCGTCCATCTGTTCTTTATACTTCTTCTTCAGATCAGGATTTCTGTCAATCTTTTTTTCTATATTGAAGAGTCGTTTCAGTGAGTTTTCATAGTTATCAGGGAACTTGATGGCTTCCTTGTTCCAAAGGAGACCGGTTTCAAATCTTCCTGTGGCTGTTCTAGTCGTCACCTTCTCTAGGATGAGCAGCGCTTGTTCTTCAGGATCCGTTTTCGGTTTCTTAGGGTTTATGCAGAGTGCATCCATCTCAAAGTATTGCTTCACGAGGTTTTCTAAGTTATCATCTCTTTCTTCAGCGATATGTGATATGAAATCAACGTGGCGTCCAATGGTGCGGGTCTGACTGCCGTGGAGCACCCAGCCCAGCGGTGTGAGAGAGGCCACTGGTTGGTTCCTGTCTCCTCTTCTAACTTCTGATGCTATCAGAAGATGCCAGTTGTCCTGTCCAATTAGTATCTGTGGCTTCGCATACGCGTATGTAAGGTGTTCGTGAATGTCTGTGAGATGTTTGCATTTTTCAACCAATTCCCTCGGCACGTATTGTGATGAAACTTGCAGGTTGCTTACTGTGCGAGCTTGTACTTCTTCTTCATAATCGTTGAGTCCCCTTAGTTTGATGTTGACCCTTCTTGATCCTGATTCTGATGTCTTCACGTCGTTGATAGTTTCTATCTTCAACGGGTCGATGGTTCCTGTTGCTCCTATGTGTTCGGCTATGCTGTCGTCGACTAACGTGACTGTTGACCCGTCATCCAGCAACGCGAAGGTATTGATTGTGGCTCGCGGTCCTTCCACTTGCATTGGAATGATTTTCAGATACGACTGTTTCTTCTTGACCGTCCAGGCAGAGTTGATCGCTTCCGCTGTCTGTTGATCTTCCTTTACTTCTGTGTTCTTAGTTTCTGTTTTCTTATCGTAGTGTAGCATATTGTTGTGATAACGTTTGCAGCTATTTACACCACATGGTTTCCCCCGGCAGTTGTGTGTTCGGTTCTTATATCGTAGGCATCGAAAACACAGGTGTTTGGATTTAGCGATGTCCCACCTTTCATTTTCGTTAGACTTCTTGAACTGTTCACACTCTGTTGAAGTATGACCTTCTTGTTCACATACAGGACATTTCGGTGTGTATGTTCTCTCCCTGACGTTGTATACCTTTTGTGGCCTCTTCTGTATGGTGCTGCTTGTATGCGGCGTCACTTGTTCAGGTAGCGCGTACGGTCCGCATAAGTCTGCTTCTCTCTTGAGGAATCTTTCTATTTTTAGTAGATCTGGGTCTTCTTTTTGCTGTGTCGTTGCGAAGTCATAAAATCTGTAGCGCAGAGTAGGTGTGAGCTTGTCCACAATTGTCTTCGAGACTTCCGGGTTGTACATATAGTTCACGCAGCTCAACGTTTTTAAAGTTGCGACGATGTTGGAGACTTTGGTTGCGAATATGCAGATGTCCCGTGGCGATTCTGTGAGACGGGGTAGAGCGCGGAGTGCCTCCATCTCCATTAACGCGATCGATTCAGGTCTTCCAAACCGTGATTCCAATGTCTTCATTATTTCTGTAGGGTGTGCGCTGGTGATTAGTAGTCCTTCAACCGCTTCTTTAGCTTTGCCTTTCAAGTTTCTTCGCAGACGGTTTGTGTTTTCTACTACGGAGAACATATTTTCTGTTTCAAAGTACGCGGCACGGAACGGCAACCACTCTTGATGCGATCCGTTGAAGAAAGGTAACTCGATGAACTTGGGGCGCTGTGCTGCCTTGACAGCACTTGTAATCGCTGCAGCTAGTTCTGTAAAGTCGGGTTGTCCTCCTGTCGGTGATAGCTGCGGGCGATGTGGCTGTTGCGGGTGTTCTTCTGTGCATTTCACTGGGTTCTGTTTATCGGTGTTGATCACTACCGGATCTTCAGTCGGGTGGTGTGGTTCATTCGCGATCGCTAGCACTGGGTGGGGTTCTTGACTGTCCAACCAGTTGTCGACTCGTTCATTCGTTTCCGTTTTCGAATACACTGACACATCGTCTTCATCTTCTGTATCTTCTGTTTCTAGTGCAGCTAGTCGTGCTGTAGCTAGTTCGACTTGTAGGCGTATTAATTCTTCCTTGGCTTTCGCTATCTTGTGCGCCTTAGTCTTGCTGCGAGTCGATTCTTGCCCCTTCCTACTAGGAGGACGGGGATTCTGTGGTCCGCACGGCAGGGGCAGACCTCCTGTAGTTTTCTTAAACCGTTTCACTGTCGAAGTTTCAATTTCTTGAAATGGTATCTTTTTACTGTCGGTGACGGCGGCAGGGACTCTCGTAGATTGCTTCATTGTTGCTCGTTTGTGGGTCGCGTCGGCAGGCAACGTCGTTGCGTTAGAGGGCGTGACGGAAGGCGCGTCCGCAGCGAGCGTATCTGTCGCAGAAGAGGGCCCGGCACAGGGTGCTGTTGTCGCGGAGCTCGTAGCCGTTGTCTCCGTGGCGGTTGTCCCCGTGGCTGTAGTGCCCGTATCTGTTCCTGTCGTGACGTCGGTCGCCGAGGTAGCGTCGGTCCCCTCGGACGTCGATGGCGTCTGTTCTGTGGACGTGCTGCGACCTTTTCCCTCTGAGCGTGTGACCACCATACTTTCTTCGAGCTTTTTCTGTTCTTGAACACTATCACTTGACGACACTTCCTGTTGTATCCGGCTCGAAGGACCATTAAATGTACAGTTTGTACATTTACTGTTCGCTGGCTTGAAGTGAAAACGCCAATTTTCTAGAGCACTGTTTTATTGTTTCCTTTGAGTCTTCCTGCCGACTGTATCGCTTACAATTTTGCCCTATATTTATATAAATTAATTCCGTGTTTCCTATTGGTTAACTAATCACAAGCCTTACTTTTCTACCAATAAGAATATAGTTTTATTTTTTACATTAACCTTAACTACAAGAAATCTTTACCTTAACGAAAGCCGCGGTTACTTAACTACAAGAGATCTTTACCTTAACGAGAGCCGCGGTTACTTAAGTACAAGAGATCTTTACCTTAACGAAAGCCGCGTATTTTTTAAACTAGTTAACATTAATAATATTACAAACTATATATTTTCTATAACTAAAACTTATTAACTATCATAGAAATCTGTACATTAATAATTATTTTACATCTTACAGCTAATTACATCTATATTGTTAGGCTGTCCCGCACAATTTGTATCAAATCAAGCTTCTTTGAAAGCGAATCGGTGTAAAGCCAATTTTTTGCGTCAATTTTATTATTGGGTACTTGGGTACTTACACTCACGATTCGGCTTTGTACCAAGGGCAGCAGCCTTGTAACCAGCGGCGTGCACAGAGTTTTGAGACAGGGTAGGCAGAAAATTTTAAAAGCTTACTTACCAATAATGCCTTCTGCATGTTGGTATTGGTTCGTCGTCTTGTCGATTAAATAATGATGTATGTGATTTGCCACATCAAATATCTTATAATAAATATTTATCTGAGTTATGTAGGGTAGGCACTGCACGCCACTGCTTGTAACTAATGTAACTCTCAGATGTGACTAGTCCTTACCCGAAATCTCGTATGTACTTCACATTTTTATTAGTTTAGCAGGATGGATTTAGGAGTTTTACTGTAACACATATACAAACAATACATTACAATTTTTCTGGTATATAATATAAATAAATAAATAACTAGCATAGCATAAAATATTCAAAACGGGCTTAAGGACTCTTTGTTTATTTTAAAAAAACTTATCTGAAAGCCTTTGCACGAAACCATAATCAGTATAAGCATTATATTAACATTATTCTCAATCGCATTATTTATATGTATATATAAGTATATAACCCCACTAAACTTTCAGGATATGTCGCACATTAATGACTTAATATGCGTATTGAAAGGTTTACGGTTAGTGGTGGAAGCAGGGTTCAAAACACAGCAAGAAATCTCGAATCTATTATGGAATAACTCCAGCTTGAAGCCACTGCTTGCAAACTGTCCCACTAATGCATTCTCTTACAAGTCAAACCCAACTTCGGCTAAGGATGTTATGGACAGGGCATTTGTAGTCGCACATGGCTTTAGACAGTTTGCAATGATGCATGTTCCTAATATGAGCCCTGATATACCACAACCAGAAATGGATCAACAAATGAGGCAAGAGATTGAGGAGCTGAACAGGGAGTTCAACAGAACTTTTGACACCTTAAAGAAAGTTCAGATAATGGACCAGCCTCCGCCATTACCTGTGCCTCGCATAGAAATCGTGGCTCCTATTGAAGATTTGCAAAAACAAATGAAAATGGCCAAGGCTAAAAGAGTTGAGGACATAGTAGATGCTGTATACTCAGCGGATCCGATCGGAGGATCCAGTGGCAAAGAGGAAGTGTTGTCAGTGGGGCCGAAGCCGGTGGTGAATCCTGTGCCGTCGAAGCCGGTAGTGAACCCTGTGCCGCCGAAGCCGGTAGTGAATGCTGTGCCGTCGAAGCCGGTAGTGAACCCTGTGCCACCGAAGCCAGTAGTGAATGCTGTGCCATTGAAGCCTGTGGCCAAGAAAAAGATCAGAGTTGCTGTAAGTATAATTATTGTTTAAAATGTAGATTTGATGTGACGCTCGAAAGAAATTTCATTCCTTTTTAGAAATCATGAACTAAGTTTAAATATCTATTGATAGGTCATACCTTCATATCTTATTGCAGCGTTTTATGGTTAATTTTATACCAGTATTCATTGAATTTTCCAGCTAAGCGAGAGCTCAAAAGCTCGCGTAGTGCCGTCTTCGCGCATTGGCCGCATGTTCTCCTTCGGCTCTCTTGCCGCTGGCCTAGGAGTTGGTACCGTGGCTCAATACGCTAGGAACACTTTCCAGTCCGTCACGGGCCGTGTTGATGAATCTGCTAACACCTTTCTGTCTCCGGCAAACGCTGAAAGGATTGTGGATACGCTGTGCAAAGTTCGAGGTGAACAATGAACATTATCTTGATCTGAACTTGAGTGTATTGCCGTACTACTTTAAACTTTGCTACGTAACCAATTACCATGTAATTTCTCATACTCTGTCATGAAATCAGGTGCGGCCTTGAAACTGGGACAACTACTAAGCATCCAAGATGACTCGATGATCTCACCCGAGCTGCAGCGCATCTTCCAACGCGTGCGTCAATCAGCAGACTTCATGCCTTCGTGGCAAGTCGACAAAGTCATGACATCCCAACTGGGGCCGGAATGGAGGGTTAGAGTAGCGAGCTTCGAGGATAAACCCTTTGCAGCTGCGTCTATCGGTAAGTGATTATCGAAGGTGGACAGTGACATGAGAAACCGGGATCGTCAAGAGCATTTAGCTGGATTTCGAATATAGAGCTGCGGTACTTTCTATCAACAGTGGAAGGAAAAAGTACAGACTTGCACAGATACAAACATAAAGCAACTTATTTTATCTTGCCTACTAAAGTAAGCATTGATTAAAGAATCTTCTCTTTGTTTAGGGCAAGTCCACCTTGCTGTGTTGCACGACGGGAAGGAGGTGGCCGTGAAAGTTCAGTACCCGGGCGTCGCTAAGGGCATCAACAGCGATATTGACAATCTCGTCGGCGTCATGAAGGTAGGCTCATATACAAACTATTTCCAGATCACCTTCATTAAAAATGGTCGCCAAGTAACAAAATATGTTTAAGAGATATTTTTGAATACGGGTGTAACTGTTCGGGGAATACTGGCGTGTTTTGTATGTATGTTTCAGTCATGAGCAATCGTTTCCCGTCTTCGCGACCGCCAATGCTCGTCCGAGCGCTGTGTACCAGCTCACTTATAGTTTAAAATAATATATATGTATAAGTGCGCTGATACAGCCAGCCAGCCTGTGAACACTCAACGCATCTACGATGGCGGCTCGAGTTTGGAAGCATTGCAAAAATAGTGCTACGCCTGAAGAATACTATATTTTATGTTGTTATTTCACAGTGGAATATGTATACTAAAAATATGTCATGCACGTCACGTATACTTTTTTATCGTATAAATCGTATCGTCATAAAGTGTATTTCAATGCGACATTACCTCCTCCCCAGGTGTGGAACATTTTCCCCAAGGGCATGTTCATAGACAACATAGTGGAGGTCGCCAAGAAGGAGTTGTCGTGGGAGGTGGACTATCTGCGCGAAGCTGAGTGTACCAAGAAATTCAAGAAACTGCTTGCTCCGTACCCTGAATACTTCGTGCCTGAAGTAATCGGTAAATATAAATTATCGTTTAATAAAGATTGTAAGCGCTGGATAATCCATTTTTAACTGTGCATCGGTCGCTAAACGACACATTAAAATGACGGATAAAGTCTGAGACTTACCGGCTCATTAAGATTTTTGTATTTGAGTATTTGCTGTAAGATGCTTCTTAAGTTGAGTTGGCACTGACATGGACGTATGTATATTAAAAGTTACCGTAGATCCGTGTTCTGAAGCTGTTCACAATATCTGTATGGTACCGACCGCATCACTGAGACCCTCTGACCCTCCACCATATTCAACCAAATTAAACATTTTCACAATCATAACAGAACAAGTGATACAGTCGAGTTTTATATAATCTTAGGCGATTTAAGTTTTCTTCTTTCTCAATATTATAAGACATTCTTATCCTGCCTTCCAGACGAACTGTGCGCTCCTGAAGTGATAACAACGGAACTGATTGACGGGGTCCCCCTGGACAAGTTATTTGACGCTGATTACGAGGTTCGCGTGGACATCGCATACAAGATCATGCAGCTGTGTCTGAGAGAGATGTTTGTGCTGCGTTGCATGCAGACCGACCCCAACTGGGCCAACTTCTTCTACAACCCTGTCACTAAGCAGGTATGAGTACAGATAAATGATTACACAGAGGCTGCTAGACCAAATACTTGACAACGGAGTTTTATATAAGACCATTCAGCTTGGTTCTATTCTACGTTAAGCTATGGCGCACAGTGCTCTGCAACTTTGTCGTGCTATGTTTTTGAACTTTGAGCTGCGGGAGGTAAGCTGTGTTTTAATATAGCACATGCATATGTGCAAGTGAGAGAGAGAGCGAGATAGGCGTGATTGATCCCTGTGTTTTTAACAAAGTGTAGTCACATAATATAACGTAGCACGTTTTGTTTGTTTCCAGCAAAGTAAAGCACAGCATCGTTCAACTTAACGTTGATTGATCACCCTAAATACAACAGAAACGTCACCCTCAATTTTAGTCGGCTTAATAACGAGTATCATGTGTGTACAGGTGATCCTACTGGACTTCGGCGCCACCCGGGAGTACTCCAAGGAATTCATGGACCAGTACATCGAGATCATCCACGCGGCGTCCCTGGGCGACAGAGAGGCCATCTTGCGAATGTCACGTGAAATGAAGTTCTTGACTGGCTATGAGTCGAAGGTAAGTAATTGAGTATTTCTAATTCTATACAGTCTGAACTTATTAGATATGTGTATATTGCATTGACAGGGCGGCCAGACCGATTCTAATTTTTTTACTTTATTCAGTACTTTGTGTGCATCCTTATACAGCCTCATTGCTAAACCGCGACTGCTAAGCGGTGAGCGTGGGTTCGATTCCCAAGTCAGGCAAAGTGTTTTTGGATTTTTATATAAAAAAATTGGTAGCACCCTTCTAGAGTTATCAACATTAAGTTTTTTTAAATCGATCGTTGCCCTTAGTGGTTTAATAAAGTGATTTATAGTATATTTTTTTAGTTCGTGTGGTTATATTATTCAATTCTGAACATAACACTAATTTTAATTTTTTGATACTACTTTTTAAATAACTAGACACTTCGTTAATAGCATCTCTAAATTTACTTCACAAATATTACAGGTTATGGAGGAAACTCATATCGACACCGTGATGATAATGGGTGAGGTGTTCACCAGCGAGGGGAGCGGAGAGTTCGACTTCGGTACCCAGCAGACTACTCGGCGCATCCAGGCTCTCGTCCCAACCATCCTGACCCACAGACTCTGCCCGCCACCAGAGGAGATCTACTCCTTGCACAGGAAGTTGTCTGGAGTATTTCTGCTATGCTCCAAACTGAAAATAAAGATGAACTGCAGGAATATGTTCCAGGAGATCTATGAGCAGTATACGACCAATAGCTTTAGATAGACCGTGGCAACCGTGGCAAAGGCGTGGTCTGCTTTCTCATACACCGTTTTCAAAAACGATTTTCGGGCCAATTTTGATCTTTTCCCGTAATATCGACGTTGTGGTACAATTTGCAGTATTTACAAAAATAAAATTAAGTGTGTTATGCAATTTATTGATGTTATAGATGAATTTTATCAATAGATGACATCGTTGTTACATGTTTTCGTCCGTACAGAATCTATGTAGAATCCAGTGTTATCAATATAATGAGTATTTTTAAGGAATACTTTAGTTTGTAGAAACAGGGTTGACAGTGCAAATGACAACGGGTTCTAGTGTCGCCACTTATAACATTGTGCGTGTCTGTGTTGTTAACTGAGATTCGTGTCAATCATGTGACCATAGACTTTATAATCGTGCAGATATGCCACAGAAGAGTGAATTAACTACAAACATTTGAGCATAGTGAGCCGACAAGTAACGTGCTCCATTCGCACGAATCCCTGGTTTCTGTGATCTAAGACACTTCAGTGCATTTTAATAGTGGTTTCTATTCTATCATTGATGTCAATAGTAGCATTATTATAATAATATAATAATAGAAAGTACATTATGTTGCTATTTTATAACGAAACGGGTGATACAATTTATAGAAGAATGTGATTTCTTTTTAAATATAATTTCACTTTAGTTCTACTTATACGTACTTAATTTAAATGCATTTTTTACACACGGTTTATAACAAAGTAACTATTAGATTTTGTTATACCATAAAACACTGTGAAAGTTGAGTTTACAGTTTGATTAGTATCGGTACTTTGCAAATAACAGGTGCAGCAAGTACTACGCTAAACTCAACGATCAGAGTGCGCCTCATACGTAACAATCACACTGTAGTGTAAACTATTCCTTATATTTCAGTTAACGAAACGTAAAGTAACGGTACTATTAACTAAAATAATTACTGTTTAAAAAACAATATTATACCATATTGCGTTTATAAATGATTTTCTGGTTGTGATCAACATAATATTTCTATCTAAACGCGAGAAAATAAAACGATTTTTCTACTAAATATATATATATTTGACACTATAAAGTTGGGTCCATGAAATTAGATTGACCAACTGCTACATATCGTCCATTTTTTATATCAAATTTTGAATAGGCCCTCAAAGGGTAGTGAGATGGTATAAAATAAGGGACTTTATTGGGAATAGTTCCAAAAGCGGGCTATAGTTGTTAATTTTTCTAGCATGGAAAAAGCTAATTATACTGCCTGTCTGAGGACCCGAATTAAAAAATTTAAGCGGGTTGGAGCTTTGAGCTTCTGATCGCAACACAAATGAGATTTTATTTCCTTTAAGTAATATTTATAATTTCTTGACTTAATTTCAAGGGTGCTAAACTCTGCATGAATTGAATCCGGCATAAATATTGTTACTTACGCATACAATTTATTACTACAAACCACTTTTATAGCAGTTAAGTTTTATGTGTTGGCTTATTTAATTACTACTAAATATTTAAAATAAATAGAAGAAGTTTTTATGTGAATTCATATAATGTGTAGATGGCCTATCTATTAGATGGTCACTTGTTGTTTGATGTTGTAATATTCCCTCGCAGTACCACACCGATGCCACGTGTCTATCTGTCATGAACTACCTCTTCTTAATGTATTTTTGTGTTAGTACTAAACTTAAATTGTGATCGAATTTGAAATTTAGTATTAACAATATTGTTGTGCAATGAAATTGTAAAAAAAATAACTATTTAATAAATTAACTTGGCTCTTATTCATTAAAGATTTATTACCCCTAACGTGTGACGTCATAACACGATCGTAACATACCGGTGATTATGGGAATTCAGCGCTTTTATAATGTGGATACAAGTCTGATCTGTAGTTTCGTACAAAGCAGACTTCAGATTTCATAGAACGGTCGAAACCAATAAAATACCAAAAACTCTGTAAATTTTTATACAGACTTTGTTTCTCAAACAAAGGACTGCTTATAATTTATGTGTAATTTATGCAAGTTAAATTGTTATTGAATTTAACTTATTATTAAAATCATGGCAATTTCTTGGCACGAAGCCCCACCGACTGAAAGAGGCAACCAGCTAATTACAGCTACCAGCAATCTTCATGTAAACATATGTATTTCACTGATGGATTAGGTAAACATTATACCTATATAAAAGTCGAATTAGGGAAAAGGGTTCGATAGGAACACTAATAGATAGCAAGAAGCTCATCCAAATATAGGGCGATAAATATACAACTACGCGAAAAACCGAGCCAACCAATATGCATAACGAGTTTCATAGGGGCATATGTAAGTAAGTACCCAGTTATAAGTTAGCGACGTAGGCAGGTACTCGATGCAACAGGACAGAACTAAGAGTTATTTATTATTCCTATAGTTTTTTTTTTAAACATTGGGTCAATGTTTTTGGACACACTAGGAATAATTCCTGTATTGTGTGTGCGTTTACAAACACATATATTCACATAGGTATACACAAACACCCAGATCCGAAACAATTATCTGTTATAGATCATACAAATATTTGTTCCGGGGATCGAGCCCGCGACACTTAGCGCAGAAAGCTAATGGCTTAGCTACTGCGCCAACATTTTAATTTCCCAGAAGTTCAGAACTTCGATAGGCAATCCAAAATTGGGTGGTGGTCGTTAGAATGTCAGGGGCGGGCAATCTATCAGGGCTTCTTACCCTGTATTAGGGAACCCTCATCATCATCAGCCCACATTCTTCCAATGCTGGACAAAAGCGTCTCCCAGTGGGTAAGCGCCACCGAGCCCGGTCTTCAGCTCTTCACATCCACATTCCGCCAGCAACCTTCCGCAAGTCGTCGCTCCACCTGGCCGGGGGGCGCGCTACCCTACGTCTGCATATTCGCGGTCTCCAGTCGAGAACGCTATTGCTCATTATGAAATGGTTATGGTTCCCTATGTCGCAGGTAATTAGCCTTGCTTATGGGAGATGCTTTTCAAGATTATGATATAACGAAAATAAATATTCAGGGGATTCGATAGTGTCTCGCGACACATGACATAATCAATTAATGAGTACCTTAACTAATACATTTTTTGCATATTGAATAAAATTTATAAGCCCATTGTACCTATTTGTGTGCAAGCCCGACTGGGTTTTGTTCCCAATTCGGGCAGTGCTGTTAGCAAATTCTATAAATAGCACTAAACACGTCACATGTCATGGAACTTTAACGATGTTGAACCACAGTAAGTACAGCCTAACGCCTAGCCCCTAGGGTAATACTATGAAAATAATTTATCATTCCATATTAACTTAAATATGTAATTATCTTTAAAGGATTAGGTTATTGAATATAAATAAAACGACTTCATATCAATTTTAGAAAGTTTACTGCAGGTCGAAAAGGCATTGGGGGAACATTAAAGCAACCATACATCGAACCTGCGACCTTACGGCGGCCGCTAATATACTATAAACCTTTACATTTCTTACTTAGGTACACACCGTACCGTATGCAATTAGTGATACAAATCGAAGAGGCTAAAAGTACCGCTAAGTGTCACAATTCACAAAATAACGCTGATTCCATTGTTCTTGTCCAATGTTCTGTCACTGTTCCCTCTTGAGCAGCAGGCTATGAAAATACCTGCTTTCCCTGCCCCTGATTGCCCCTCTTGGGTACGTACTTGCCCATGTCCTTTGAAATGGCGACAACACGTAATTGCAAATGCGTCGGATAGATTAGAATAACAAGTCCTGCAGACTGATCTTAAGTAATACAAATATAATATATGCCTTTAACATCACTTAGGTACTTCGCAAAATGACATCTTAGAAGAAATTAAAATTAAAATGTGCACACAACCTTAGTTCCAACGTCGTTGTAAATCGTAAAAATATTTTAATTTTGTTCTCTTTATTGATTACAGGGCCCCCATTACAGGGAAATTCGATTTACTACATCGAACACGTTCGGGGCTCCGATTGGTCCGTTTCATGCTCTCCACCAATCGGAGTGCCGAACGCGTTCGATGTAGTAAATCGAATTTGTCGAAAGAAACTTACACTAGGGCCTCAGAATCAATTAGGAGTCCACTTATTTTATTTCGAATTTTGCATACGGTACTTACCAAATTTCTACAATCTTGTATAATAATAGTTACAATAGTCTTAAAACAGTATGTATAAATATTTGAATACTAATTGTTTCTATTAGGTACTCTAATCATTATATGTTCGATATGCTGAGATTATGTGAAATATTTCCATTAATTTTAATTAATTTGGTTACCTCTTTTATTTGAATAACCACAAATACAAGCATTAATCAATTTTCAAACCAAGAATCCCATTACAATTATAATAAATTAATTAACTCCGAGGAAGCTTATAGATTATAACTCTTAGATTTTTAATTAGGCCTGTGGATGGTAAGTGTTATCATCGAGAATTAACACTGTTGTGTTTACTCATGCTCAATAGGTTACTAGGTACAGGTACTATATACTACCATGGCACATCGACACTTTATCACATGATGGAAGTATCATGTAGTAAGTAAACACAACAGTGAAGCGTTATGTGTTCTTGTGTGCGCTTTCTGAGTAATCGAGCCTTAAAATAAAGTTATCGAATTTATCGCTAGGTACCAAACGATATATTTATTGGTAAAACTTCTCTAATCAAACTATTGTATATATAGATCAAGTCAATGTGTATAAACACATTTGTATACCATACACGTATCAATATTTATGCTGACTATATAGGTCACTGCCTATCAACTAACTGCCAACCGATTTTCTCCTTAGATCAATGCATAAGTACCAACCTAATGATTTTGTGTCTAAAGTTCCATTAATACTCACCAATCGATATCGCATCCCTAGCACGAACCTTTCAATCCTTCGTAACATTATCGTAGCGTTTTTACGTAGGATTTAAACGTGCGTAGGTATTATTCGTATTTGAGGTAGGTGCGGCACCCTAGAACATGAACATTTGAATCCTACGTAACGTTATTAGAGCGTTGACAAAGGTTTATAATGTTCATTTTCGGTGTACCTACTAAACCTACATATGTATAGTACACACTATATATATACAAGACCGTCGTACGATATTCATGTAGGCAGTCGATGAATGATTCGATCTCGTTTTTGACATCCACGAACTCAGGTTAGGCCTGGCTCTTTGCTAAGAGGAGACCTGAATCTCAACAGGAGCCTTAATGTGAAATAGGTGCAGTGTCGTAGCTACCAGAGAGCTAGACAGGGCAGTGCCCCGGGGCCCCCAAGCTCAGGGGGGGCCTCGGACTCTGACTTACAAACTATAAATTGAACTAGTGAAAATTTCTCCCACATTCGGAATGTAAATACACCAGATTCCATGAACGCGACTTTAATAATAGCAACTTATTTGAAAAAAGCACGGGAATTCCCAACAAGTCTCGAACATCTTTGTTTGCTCAACGGCAACCCAAAGGTTGCTCAACGGGACCCTATTAACGTGCCTCCGCTGTCTGTGTGTCTGTCACAGGACTGTATTTTTTGATCGGTAACAGGTAGATAAATTTCTTTTATTTTCATAAAATAGTTTTAATTAGTTCATTAAAATAAGTTACAATTTGTATTTGGTTTTTAATTTTATTATGGAGTCGACTGTATTACGACGAATTCGGAACACGAAGAATACGGAACAAACGATTTTATTGTAATAGTTTAATTGGGGCCCTAGTTTATTTTTTGCCCCAGGGCCTTTGGTTACCTAGCTACGCCACTGAATAGGTGCAATATCATGTCACGTTTCTGATCGAAAATTGTGCCATATACCTATAACATTACCGAGTGGTTTTGTCCCTCAACTTGCTTAATCAAATATAATTTTGTTAACTTGTTTTGGAGTAGGTATAAAGAGTATTTAATAACTATTATTTTATTTATTAACTCCATACAACTCAAGGCCCGGTGGCAGAAAGGTGTTGCTTCTATAATTGTTAGACTTCAGTTATATCTAACTAAACATTTAAATATTTTGAGTACCTACACCTACAGTCGTCTCATTACCAACATCGGCATCTAACGATATTTTATCTAAAGACATTACCTATACGTACCAAAAAAAAAAAATACAATATTTTTTCAATTTAGTTGCGCTGACAGCAATTTTGGATAATATTTTTTTTATGATTTAGCACAGTTGTTTTTAAGTCAACAGTCAGTTTATACATACACGTTATTACCACAGCTAATATCCTCTAAAGCTGGTATATATTTTCACCTAACATTAAAAGTACTTATTGTTATTTCACTTTTAACTATCTAATCTCATATTCCACGTAATGCCAACAATATTTGTGTAATTAGGTCCAAAAATCCGTTCTATATTGCAATATATGGAGACATAAGGACAGGTAAACAATACAAAGGATAACAGCACAACATTGTTAACACACAGAAATGAAACATTGGTGAAGTGAATAAAGTCTATTCATATAATCCCAGCAGACGAACGATTCTATTTATTCAGTTCTATAGAAAAGCAACACTTATGTATTGTAACAGATACATATAATGTAAGTAGTAATTGAAATTGTATCACAAACAACAATCGTTTGTAGTAGTATAAGTTACAGTCAACATTATAAATCTGTGCATCATTTGATACAGTGATAATATTAATCTACACAGAGTGCTACATACCTCTCATATTTTTGTATTTTTTATTATTTTTTTCCTTGAAACGTGTATCAACCCGTAAAACACAATATTGATTTTGCAGCGGACTAACTTTGAAACCCTCAAGATGACTCTAATCTTTCTCTAAATGAGGCAAAAGCGGCTCAATCAAAAATGACGTATGACTTTATAAACTCGCTTTGTTTTTACGGGTTTTAAATATTAAGTATAACTAACAGTAAGATATAAATGTTTATACTTTATTAAAATAACATAATACATAAATTACAAAGTTAAACAGTTAACGACTATGTATTTGGTTAACATTTATCTACGTACGTTTAAATGTAATAAGTGAATCTATTGTTAACATAATTATGCTAAATTTCTACGTGGTACATTCAGATGTAGATAATAGTTGTCTAAATAATTTATGGTTAAATCTATTAAAATTTTCTCATGTCAAATACATTATCTTTTAGCTTGGTGCCTTGATGCCTTAACATCTGAGTAAATACGATTGTAATTACTTCAAACCATCATAAGTTGAACACTTCCATTAACATCCAACCCCAGAAAGGAACATGTAGTCGTCAAGTTCAGTAGGTAGCAAAGCAGAAATGATTTGGCCTAAGAGACATGGAATGATAGTGAAGTGGAGGTAAAAAGCATTGACACGATGAAATGCCGTTGCGCTTATATTTGCTATTAAATATAACAATGCTCTGAAACTAATATAAACTATTCGATGGCAAATTAATATGTGAATCTAAGTGTATATGCAAAATACTTTGAGTTACATAAAACAAAGTATTATATCTATATGATAATGTTACGGTTACGACTCAATCAGAGGCTCCATCGATTTTTACGTTTATACGTTATGATTGCTCGTTTAATACTTGATTGCTTTATCTGCCAATAAAAGATAAGAAAAGAGTGCCTCAATAGGGAGAAGCTGTGTCGTTTCATCACGTCTGCGTCACGTCAAGAGAATCAGTGCGGGTTTCAATGGTTTAACACTGTTAGATGGTATCATAGCGATGGCGAATGAGTAAGTTGTAAACCCGAACTGATGCAGGGGAAGTTAACGAAAGAGAAGCTAGTAACACCCTGTATCTTCCTAATCCTACCGTCCGTCACTGAATATTTTCACGACCGTAGTTTAACTAGTATTTTGATGTCATTCACTGTGTGTAATTATTCAGTGAGGGTGCTTAGTTACAAGGCTACGCTCGCGTGTTGACCGCTCGCCATGGGATCGTTTCGAGCGCCAGAATATTGATGTTTACTGATTGGCTCACGGCCGTTGTGACACTTGCGGTTTACCTCGCCCGCACCCTTCGGCCTCAGTCGTGATGGTAGCCCGCAAGTCAACACGTCGCTTTACTCTAACATACTCTCTATTCGCAGGTACTAGAACGTGCTCATGTACTTATTAATTAGTAATAAGTATTATTAGCTATATACAGTACTACATGTTCGTCATATTCGGACCGTTCCTCTATGCTTAGCTGACCACCGACCATCATTAATTTTGAATTCCTATTTTTCTTTATAAATTCTTATAAACAATACAAAATTAAGTTGTTAGTCGATTTATTTCGTGTGAAATTTGTCTCGAATGACATATAGATTCAATTTTTAAATATTGATTTTATACTCAATTAATGTGGACCCACATATTTTACCGAAAGAATGAGGATTTCAAAAATAAAAGATTTCGGTTACACTAATTCGTCTCAAATGTCAATTTGGTAAAACTGAAAGCATTTTATGCGTGATTGTAGCTTATATTCATACCTAGACGAATTTCATGCAAAATTTATCGATCAACAACTCACAAAAATTTACATTTAGACTTTATGACTAACATCAATAAACATCGGCTAGTAAAAACATCTAGTCACATAGATATTGTAATTTCCCTAGATAAATAAACATTTAGATCTAATTTTAATAATTGAATAAATTTTGGGATAGATCGCATAGAGGTTACATTTAGCGACATCAATATGAAAATGAAAATTGTGTGAATACACACATAAAAACATGTTTATCGAATATTTGTAGACAGGGTTATATGAATATATATACGGTAGAAAAAACGAGCGATACATGTAAAGATTTCATTCCTGGCTTATAGATAGAAGTGAGTTATCTTACTATTATCTGAGGTATCTCCACGTAACGCTCGTTTTGCCCACACTATATAATACTGCAATATAGGCGCTATTGCGAGTATAGATCGCTAAAAATTGATAGCAGAGAAACGGTCTAATGTAGACGATCGAGTTCGATCGCTGGACAGCCGACATCGAAAAGGGGATGGCGGCCGGCGCTGGTTTAGGCCTTAGGCATTGGACTCCTTAAGATCAGTGAGCCGGGCAAGCTGCGCGGGCTCCAGCTCGTCGGGGATAGAGGCGCGGCCACCACGTGGCGCGGCTGGCGGCGACTGCGGCGCAGTCGGCGGGCCTGACGCCACGGACGCGCCGCCGGACTCGCCCTCCGAGGCCGTCGAGCTCGATTGCGGGTGTGGCGCCGAGTCCGCCGGCCCCTCATCCGAGTCCCGAAGGCAGACGGCTGTCTGCTCTGACAGCGAGGACTCGTCGTCGTCATTCTCTTCACGTTCGGGCTCAGGCTGCGTCTGCAGCTCGGCCTCGGCACCAGGTTCGACGTCCTGCTCTGGTGGAGGAAACGGTTGGTCGGGCTCCTCCACCATGGGCGTGGCTGCGGTGATGACAATTTGCGCCACGCCTAGCCCGCAGTCCTCGTTGGGTTGCTCAACCTGCTGCACTGCTTGGACCGGCTCGGGGAGCGGCTCCTGGTTGGAAAAGGCCTACTTAGATACGTTAAAGTTTCAATTACATTTTGAACGCGTGCTTGAAAGTTATATAAGGGGATAAGGCATTCCAAAAGTTATTACTTGCATCCAAGCTGCATGCTATGATGACGTGAGCTACCAATATTAGTTGGATTGAAGAGTTCGTTAAGTCAAAGTTATTAATAAGAAGTTGTCTTATATTAAATATGTGATAGAGTCAAAAGTGTGCAAAACAAACAAGAGTAAGAAGCTACGAATTATATATACAAGCTTCGAAAAGCGACATGTAACATTTATAATATTTATACATAAGGTAGAGACTAGAGAGGGATAGATTGTTATCATAGAGTCACCTCTTCCCAGCACTCCCCCAACACCTCGTCAACTGAAGCATGGAAAAGAATTCACATTCAGTTAACACTAATACATTAAATAAATACACACATAATAATTATGATATTGTACAAGGAAAGCTATACACACACAAGTTCAACTTGAGACTGCGTCACATATATTTGTGAAAATAATTTTATTACTCCTATTCTATCTCATTCATTGAAGTCTGTACTTATTAAAATTTATTTAATAGTTTAATGGCGTGTTAACGCGCCTCGCATTTTGGTAAATGTCTTATTCGTTATTTGGACGTTTTCTGTAGTTCCCAATGCGAATATATATTCCACATTTTTGCTACGAAATGTTCTCGTTTTGTGTGCTGTGTGGTGCACGCAATGTAGTGCTAACATGGGAGTCGTTGGAATTACATAGAACTCGTAATTAATTGAACTACAACAATGTAATATTTAATCAAGTAATCAAAGTAGTTTTGGGATTATACGATTAAATACACAGTAATTATTTTTAACAAAATATATATGCAAGTATAAACAGTACCTACTTATTTTCAGGTAACAGCGATTTAGGCAAGTAAGATACAATATGGTATAATAATATTGAAAAACCATAGCTACGCGGCTATGGCTTCTCGGCTGCTACGCTGCTACGATAGTGGGGCCTACGCGACAAGCGCTAAATTTTACCACTCTTGTTTATGAAATACTTTAACGTGTGCATATTATACAATAGTAGCAAAAATGAACGGGTTTCGAAACCTGGACTTGAAACTGTATTATGTACCTATGGAAAAGCCGTCTTTTATTCAGGGATTTTAATATTTTATTTACAAGTCTACTATACCCTATTACTTTCCCAGCTACCAAAATTCGGAGTTGCAGGCGTTTATACTTAATGTGTGTACTTAATAACTAGATGTTTTTCTTTTATTGCAGTTAGGGACTGCAGTCTATGGTATACAAGTGTGTAATTAAAACTGTTTAATTAAATTTGCAGTGCATGACAATATTAGTTATTGCGTCTTGAATAAATAAGTTTATTTATCATAATAAAAAGGATAAGTGCTCCTTCTACTGGAACATATGTATAACTACGAAATAAGACACGTTGAGATTTGATAACCACTTCTGTTTAAAATGAAGTTGGTCTGCAGTCCCTAAATGGAATCCAGAGCTCCTATTACAAACCTGCCTGTCAGTTAAACTTACCGACGATAGTGACGGAAGGAGCGGCGAACTGGGTTTCACCATCGAACTGAGTCCCGTAATGCTCTTGCTGGTTCCTACTAAGCTCAAGGTTAAAGCTGAAGTCGGGTTGGCTATCCATGGAGTCGCCAAGATCCGCTGGCGGGGGCGGTGGTGGAGCGTCAGGTGGCGGCGGAGCGTCAGCCGGCGCGGCACCTTTGGTATTGTTGTTGTCATTCACGATCACTGGCAGCGTCCACGGGTGATACATAGTTCAGCCAACACAAAGGGATCAGTGCAAATTTTGACATGCATTGTCACGCATTGTGACTTCAGCCAATTCGGGGTCGGGGTGTATGTACATATTGCCACGGATTCGTTAAAGTTTTATGAATGGAATTTCAATCATTGGTGTCAAATGTGAATGGCATCAGTTATTTTTTGCAGTGCAGTTGTGATTAATTAATTTATTCAGGAAGTTGTGGCTTGCTTAATAATGATGTACGATAAAAGTAGTGTTAATTTATGTGTTAACGAATCGATGACAGCAAGCAGTCTGTTGTGTATGCAGTGTCTGCGATATCATATAAGTGTTTTATACATATCATCATAAAGTAGCCAATGCCTTTGTCGAGTCTGTCGTAATAGGGAGTGAAGCTATTGTCAACATTTCCATTGTCAGAGTTTCTATATCGCAAATCCCAATAACAGTTTTGCTCGATTCGGGAGTCGAACCCAAGACCTCACGGTCAACAGTCGCACTCGGTCGGATAATAATAATAAGACGGCAGTTAAATAATTAAATACAATTTTATGTTAAACTCGTGTTCACTGACAAATTATCTAGTAATTAATTCATAGCGCCGGATAATATGGCCCACGTGTTGGTGATGAATGAAACGTGTAATTTAAGTGGCTCGGTAATAAAATATACAGTGAACATTTGTGTTTGTGTTTTACTGTACCTTTAATATAGGACAAAGTTGATGTACTTTTTCTCATGATATAGTCACCTAAGAAAACTGTTCGAAGTAAATTCTGATTAGAGTATCTAATTAAATTGGACAATACTACTAAGTATAGCATGGGGAAGATTCCAAAGAGGTTAATTGTATTGTTTGTCATGGAATCCATCCTTTCAACTTTTCATTATTACTTACATAATAAAAAGATCAAAGAAATTTGTCCGCCTACGTAATTCCGTACGTAGAAAATTGTTTCAAGTAAAGCATTGTTTATTTCCACTTTAATTAGACGTTTTTAATGAACACCTTTCAATGTTTAACATTTTTCTATTCAATAAAAGCTTAGGGCTTACCTTGTTTGCGAAATCTATATAAAAAGTTGTATATAAGATGGTCGCAATCAATTTTGCTTGTCCGTATTTTACAATTGTTTTACCCAGGTTTGCATATAGTATAACTAAAATACCGTTTTTGTCCCACACTAGGATTTCTCCTGTATCGTGGGTACAGTTTACAAACATACATGTCTCATGCACACACGACCAGACCCGAAACAACTATCTGTAAATCATACAAATATTTGTTCCGTGCGGGAATCGAACCCGCGACACCTAGCGCAGCAGTCGATCTCTCAACCAGTGCGCCAACCATAGGTACGATTACAACCTCGTTAATAATAATAATAAACTTAATTCAAGCCAATAAGCCTGATATAGTGGTGATAGATCGATTGGCGCACCGCACGATGATAATCGATATCACCATTCCGCATGACGAGAATCTCGTGAAAGCTGAGAAAGAGAAACAAATGAAGTATCTCGTCATGGCGCACGAGGTTGTCCACATGTGGAATGTCGATTCGGCTATCGTCGTGTCGATTGTTGTGACGGCCAATGGCCTGATGGCCAAGAGCCTCGACCAACATCTCAAGAGGCTCTCGTTGGGCGGCTGGGTCAAGGGATTGATTCAGAAAGCGGTACTCCTTGATACGGCACGTATTGTGAGGAGGTTTCTATCTCTGGAGCCCTAACCACCGGTAGCTTGGACCCTGTTCCCGATGCCGGTTGGTCCCTTTTTATATTTATAAATGTATTTTTATTTGTTATTTATATTTATAAATTAAAAAAATATGTAAGTAATATGAATAAAAGATAATAACTTAATTTCACACATAATAATAATAATATTTTTTAATAATCAGTTATCAGTTCCTATAAATTAAGTGGTTATGATATGAAAACAAAAATCATATTACTGAACCCTATTAGAGTTAACTGGATTTGATTTACTGTTATATTCAGAACTTTTTGTAATGACCACATGTAAGACACAATATAATAAAATTAGTTCATGTTATTGAGATCAGCTGCTTTCAAATAAACGTGAATCCACCCGCATGCTGCCCGCACTGCGGCTGTTTCTATAGAAACAATCCTCCCTGCGGTAGGCACACGGATGAATTCGCGTCACTTTGAAGTAACACTTCACGGAAACCATCGGGCAACGGCCAAATATAGTTACGGTTTAGATTACGCCTACTAAAAAAACTTACACTTCTCTGACTAAACTTTTGGGTTTAGTTGACACATATCACGACCATCTAACATACAACACCACACTATTATTATATACTTTCGTGCAACACATGCAATATAGTGACGATGATTTATCTGACCCAGCGACTAGCCATGCTTGTATAAACATGCCAATTGGGAATCATCCGCATTACACTTATTCAACACAATCAGCCAAAGCTAACGTGTTACACTTAACTATAAGGTGCATGAACAATTAAAATATTTAAAAATATATATTTATTTCAGATGCCTTCTGAAAGGGGACAACATGGGCACGCAAATAATACACAACGTTAACACGAAGTACTTAGAGAAAATCTGGTACTTTCAAAAATATACAAAGACCCGTCACTATCTCATAATTTCTCCTTCACAAATAAGTAATAAACTGATATAATACTGAAGAGTTTAAAATAATAGATATGTACAGTTATCAGTGCCACCGTAAGGTATAATTATTATGTAATAATAAAACGGCAATTGAGGTTGGACATTCCAGTGTGTCTCAGTATGGGGGGTTGAAACGAGATTGTACTAATTGGTACCTTCTTATATTCTAAGGTGCCTAGTGAATTTGACAGTTCTTATGTGATTTACTGGAATTTCATCATCATTTCGTATCGATCATTTAGTACTTTATTGGAGCCTAAAGATATCTCAGTTTCAACTGTTTTGACCACATCGTTAGAAAGTTACGGGCAATAAATATTTTCGTGGGGGTTAACTAGTAGAGTCAACCCGCCATGCTGACGGCAGGTTGGCGGGCAACTTCAGATAAAGGTACTAATGTTTTGAATGAAGGTACCTGATGATACCAATTAGGTACAAAATTATAGGCTTATCCACAATAGCGCACCCAATGCGCGCAATGTTGACCCGTCACCCTGACACTCACACGTGCCGAATGAAAGCCTTGACGAGGCTTTCATTTACATTAGTAATATTCTCGTATTTTCGATGATCGATATTGCTATGTTATAATGTATACCGTTTTATAGCACAACTATTTGTAATTTGCAATAGCATTTTTGTCGAAACACATTTATTACAACTAGACAATTCTTAGAAATGTTTATATAAATATGGAATTCCAAATTGTCCCCATTCATTTGGTGATCAAACTATTTATGGAAATGGAATGAAAGTCCTTACGGTCCTCCTCGGCTGCAGGCGGAGACTTTGGTGGAGAGGCGAATACCGGTGGGGCAGCGGTCAAAGCTGCCCAATCTTCAGCCCCACTCAGAGGCTCCCCATTCTGATCGTTCGAATTCACATTTAAAAATTCAAATGTCTTTTAAACTAAAAGTGGTAAATTAAAAATGAAATGGTAGTGGGGTGGTTTCATTTCTAGCTTTTACAGTTTTAAAAAAGAAATGGTTTCCATTGTACCAACCGCCATTTTGCCCACCACAAATAACAGCGCAGAAGAAAAACTATTTTTTTTTTAAATGTAGGTTCCAATTAGTAAGAAGAAGGGGGGAGGGAGAGGGAAGAAAATAAAAATAAGGGATAAATATAATAATAACGACGATTTTATTATTAAATATCATCTTTTAGGACGGCCCACCTCATCACACTCCTCGACTATCAGGGATGGGAAGTTGCCCACGACTCCGTTGGCCTCGCCACGCCACCAGCCGTCGTCCACGTCATGAGCTTCTCGCGATATGATGCGTATTATCTGGACAAAAAATCCAGATTAAGACAAGACTACATATATTTCAGCTTTTGGGACGATTGTAATTATTTTAAAAAGTTTTCTTACCTGACCTTCCTCAAGATTCAACTCATCAGAGCATTCAGCATCATAGTCGTATAGAGCAAAGCAATACCCCAGAGTTGGCTGATCAGTTTTTGGCATAACGACTTTCGAAGTCTCAGCGACCGGCCACTCAGCCACGAAAGATTCGGCCTGTGGCGGCAGCGGCTGTTCCTCGGCTTTCGGTTCCTCTGGTTTAGCGGTTGGAGCCGAAATCACTGAGATCTGATCGGGGGACTGAACCACGTCGGCGTCTTCTCCCTCCACGGTGTAGTCAACAGAAGAGAATGAGATTTGGGTCACCAGGCCTGGACCACTAGTGCTTGAGCATGGCTGTTTGGGACAACAAATGTAATTTTTATACTGAATAGAATAATAGATGGAGTATATAGAGACAAAACTTCGATATTTACTCAACCTGATCATAAAAATCTGTTGAGAAAGTTTTGATGTGGCTTACCTGCTCACGGTCGACATCGAGATAGTTATGGGGCACATAGCCCTCTTCCCCGCGGTAGTTGCGGGCTCGAAGCCAGCCGTCTCCATCTCCCTCGCCAACGACTTCCAACTGCTCGCTCTCAATGATCGACAACTCGTCAGGGTTTTGAGCCTATTTAGAAAAAAATCATGAACAGTATGTATAATGAAAAAAAAAAAAAATCTTCTATGGAAATGTTTGTGCAAAAAAGTTATATGCCCCTAAACAAAACAAAACCCTGCTTTACATAATATTAATGTCGAAAATGTAAACACAAAATATCTGCATTGAATCTTGGTTGAAATTCTACCACATAATTAAACAGCTATGGGATGGCTGGCGAACGTTATTATTTTGTACCGCTCCTGATTAATAATGGAACTGAAATGATGATTTTATCTCGTAGATTGGCTGGCACTCGCCAGGCATTTATTCTCGATGCGCTGAGCCTCTATCGTATGGAATCAATTAACCTACATAGCACATCCAGTGGCTCGTAATTAACAACTGATTGATAAATCCCTGGCGTAACGGCAGACCGTTGGATGTCATTTTCTAGTTTTCAAGATAATACTGTTTACGGCACGTTATTTTATGCTTTATATTATCCATCTAAGAGCGTTTTAAATCTGAGCCAGACTTTCGTCCAGTATTCGTTAAAAAAGTCATATGTAAAATTTTATTAAAAAGTAAGAACAGTTTTAATAGAAATAAATATATACATGTAATTAAACGTATTTACAAATAAGTATCTAGTGATACTATGATAAATAGTGAAATTTGTCTCAAGTGTGGGCAAAGTTACCGTGTAAGAATATAGAGCGGTGCATTTGTAGAGGGGAGCAGCTGGCTCCACGACTTCAGCTGGAGGCTCAGCTTCACCCCAGTTCACCTGAGTGGGGTCATCCCAACCCACAGTCAGTTGTTCGATGCGCATACGTCCTTCTTCCAACACAGCTAAGGACAAAATTTGACAGTTTTCTTTTTTAGAATCGTATTCAGTGGCCATGACAAACTGCTCTTACTATATTCTACTTCTTTATAATTCTAAAGACTTCAACTTGTTATATTTTATCTACGGTCCTAACCAGTCATTTTGGAAACAGAAAAGGATTTTATAAAAATTCATCTATGGATATGGAAGGCTCTATCAAAAATCGGCCTACAGAAATGGGACCGCGAGCACAGCTAGTATCTTCATATTCGTTGTCGTACTCACCATCAACGTCCTCATCATGATGATCGTCCTCGTGCTGGGAGCCGGAGGTGGTACGTTGGTGGCTGCTAGAGGCGATGGCAGCTGACGCCGATGCGCCCTCGCCCTCGGTGTTGTCGCTGTCGTAGAACGAGTCCGAGCTAGGCTGGTCCTGTGTGGACATGCTCGCTTTCATACATTGTGTTGGAAGATATTGTGAGTTAGAGGCTTCGGATTGAATAATGCGTAAATCTCAAATCTCTCTGCGTATTAAATTTATTTCTAAGACCAGTTTTGTCCCATATTTATTTAATATTTTGTTGTTTAATAAAAGTGAAGCTGCTCAGTATTTTTTTTTTCATGCATTTTACGCATTTTATATGTACAGTTACAAACATGTAAACACAAGCTTTTAATAAGATTACCCATAATATCCCTAACGTGTATAACCCATTAAAATAATTGGGTATATAACACAGATAGAAGAATCATCTCTTCTACATATAGACATAATACCTCTATATTATTCAGATAATTATTTAAGTATATGGAGTTTAAACAGTGCAAATTTATACATATTTGTGCTCGTGACCGTACTACGTCGTATTCACCAGCGTAACGGGGCGTATTGTTGTTGCGTATTGTATATATTTTTGTTGCATGAATGTTGTAATACGGAATAGCTCTATACTCCTCTCGTAGGAGTGTGTGTATGATTGTAACTACACAATAAACTTTCATTATTAGCCTCCTCCTAAATAAACCCTAATAGTAAATTAATGTTTTATAAACGAAATCATTATTTGTTTAAACTCAAACATGAGAGATAAAACAAACGAAATGAATTAAAAACAAAAGAAAAAAGTTTTAGAAATCCTACTAATATTATAATATGAATGTTTGTGAGGATGGATGGATATTTGTTACTCAATCACGCCAGAACGGCTGAACGGATCTGGATGAAATTTGGCACAGAGATAGATTATAGTTTGGAATAGCACATAGGCCATTTATCCCGGAAAAATGTACGGGTTCGTAAACCACGCGGGCGAAGCCGTGGACGGAAGCTAGTAAAGTTATATTTTTGATAAAGTCGCCTTTTACTAATTCGCTGGTATGACGCCGAGCAAATAAAATATTGCTAAATTATATTCACTATACTTGCAAAGCCAAAACTGCTAAATAAACCAAATATAATCTATAGTAAAATTATAATTTATAAATTAGTCTCTTGGCATTTAATTCTGTAGGTGTAATACTAACAGCTGCGCCCGAGGCGTCGGTGCGGACGCTCAGCAGACTGCTGCTCCTGGGCAAGGTCTCCTGGACAGCGAGCAAATCGATCTCCTTCAGCCACTCATCAACCGGAGCGCCACTGACGCGAAGACATTCGAGGCGCGCCTCGTACTTCGCCCTGGAGGTCTCCGAACGGCGAATGGTAGCGCGGAGTTCATCCAGACGGACTTCCAACTCAGGACCATTAGGATCATTCGGGTCCACCTAGGGGAAACGAAATCAAATTAGAATTGTAAATTACGTTCGAAACATTCAAAGGAAAACAAACGGTTCATAAGTTTTTCATAATTTTACAAATTAATTAAAATTGTTTTTTTTTATGGCAATTTTCAATTTTATGGAAAGGATTTATTTCATTGCATTGTCCAGTTTTTTTCTTTCACAATATCTCTATATTTGTTTCTTTGCGACTATAACCAAGTTATATATGTTGTTTTCATAATATGCTATTACTCTACATAAAATGACACGTCTATTTAAAAATTGCAGCGAGAAGTTTTTTTAAAAATAACGCCGTACTATTTTGCTCGTTGTCATTTACCAAGAATACGACCTATTTGACATAACTACCTTTTGACCAGCGTCGCGCATGGCTTGGTACACGTGCATCTTGCGCGTAGCATCGCGCACAAGCGCAGTTTCGCGCACCACGCGCGTTGCCCAGCGGCGCGCTTCTTGCCCAAGCGTTTGGGCAACCGATTCGTGCTCTATGGTGATCGTTTCAATGAGGTCGTTTTCGCACGGCTCGAACTCGTACTGTAGGAAAAATTTCACCATTAAGTTCTGTCGTTCAGTTTATCACCTTATAAAAGCTTCTATATGCTCGAGTGGTTCCAAATTACTACTTGTATAGAATCTAAAGATTGGAAGTAAGAATAGTAGACATATTTGAAGGAAATGCTCAAATATATGCTATACTTGCGTACACACCCTGAAATAAGTACATATCAGTGTATGTGCATACATATGTATATCACTCGTTGTATTTCCATATCATACAACGTCATTCTTCAGTTGTATTTTCTGAAATTAATGTTTGTTAGTTTTCCTTGACGACAGTGCAAATTGGCATCAATAACGAACAATAACAAGGTTTTCACTTCAAACAGAATTTACTCTTTATTATAAAGTAAGGGTCGCAAATAGTGTCCATTTAATTGAGTAGTACAGCTGCGCTAACTACAAGACTTGGTATTAATATTTAATAGAATTCAGCATAAGTTAGATCGACTCTACACTGATTTTAAATTTTACTATTGTAACTTTTCCGTTAACACTCTTTTAATTGAAGCAGTAACTTATTATTTTTGTAGCTTCATAGGCACACAAGTACGGAGCCACAATTTAGAATATTTGTTCCATGCGGGAATCGTACCTACTCGCGACTTGTGTTATGAAGTTTCCAGATCTAATTGGACTGCTAATAATATCATTCCATTACTGTGTGGAACGGACCTTTAGTCTTTATCTGCAGTACCTTGGTGCGATTTGATGGACTACACACACCATAGAAAACCATTAAAACCGGGGCTATTATTGCTTTTTTGACTACAAAGAATTTTGTAATGGGGATTTTTTATCTTACGTATTACCTGGATATGTTGCTTGAGCACTGGGTAATATAAGTACAAGCATTGCAGGTTGTACTCCCTGGTCAGTTGCTGGGCCTGGTCCCGGATCTTGCCGAAGGAGTGCTGCGTGGCAGAGCAGGTCAGCAGTTCAGTGCGGCCCATCAGGGTGAGGAACTCCGACACTTTCTCGTATACAGCCGCTTCCATACCTAGCATGCAGTTTTGAAGCTCCACTAAGAAATAGCGGTTCTGGAAAAGACATCACGTTGAATGGAAGAAGTAAATACTTGTTGGGACTCGTGTATTGAATGATAAAGTTTTTTTAGAAAAAATATAACGTTTGGTGTATCGTATCACTGTGCGAAATTCTGGTGCGTTGAAGTTTGAAAAGAAGTATAATTATAAAATTTACAATTAAGGATACTATAAAGCCGGATACGTAGAATAGTTAGTGTGTATATCGCTCAAAATGTCGTATTACAGTCTGTGAGCACCCGGCTAGCAAATGAACACTATGCATATGTACGTAGTTGTGCTTAGACATACAGTTCTAGACAATCTCCTTGTCAGGATTTCATGACATTATTAAAAAGTTTAAGTTTTACCTGATGGGCATTAGCAGCCGCAATGCTAAGCAGATAGTCGTTTCTGGCTCCGGTGGACTTCTCCTCCAGCTGATCACGGCGAGATGACACTTTAGCGCTGTTCTTCTGCAGTGAAGTGATGGATTGGAAGAAGGACCCTTTCTTCTTCTTCAGCCTGTACGTTGAAATCAGAAGGATTTAGACACTGGTGCTGATGAGAGAACAGTTCCTTTATGAAGTGTAGAAGGCTTTGGTACAGAAGACCCAATGTACCGGGAATGACGAATTTTTAATTATTCTCAGGACCCGAACATATATGTATTTCAAATTCAGTATCTGAACTTCGTATTCATTGATAACATGTACTTGGTAACAACTAAGTTTGTGCTAACATCCTACGTATTTGATGTTTTGGGACAATCGTTTGCGTATATTGGCTGCTGGCCAACTGCACTGCCGCAACAGGAAGGTCACTCATAGGAATCAATATGATCCAACCTATATTCTAGCCTGGAACACTGTCTCATTTTGTTCCTATTTTAGTTATTACCATAGACTTAGAATTTCGTTTACGCTCTCCAAATGTATGTTATTATCCAACGTATCGTGGCGGTAGACTACCAAGATATGCTATTAAAAAAGATATGATTTTCTTAAGTTCTTTATATGGGGAACTCTAAAGAGATTTTGGAACATTGGACATCACAGGTTCAAATTTTGCATAAAACAAATATATGAATCGGTCTATTTAGTGGCAAAAGTTGCACAATTTTCCTCAATAATATGATCAACATCGGTCAAGAAATAAATTCCATTAAGCACCCATTTTGTACCTACTTGTGGAAGTCCATGATAAATTCTGGTGACGAATCCCCTTGGCAGAATTATTGAAATCCGATGTATTTTAGCTATATAGTATCATTCAACATGAAACGTAATTAAACGATATTGTTGTGGGGTTTTGTGGCACAACAACGAAACTCGTTGGAGGCTCTGGATTTACTGACATCTGCAACATTACGGCATCACAGGTATTTTCGAGATACTTCGATTTGGTGAAAATAACATCGCAGCAGTCCTTTTAACCGGACGTAACGGTATTTTGAACGCGTAACCAATCACAAATCAATAAATATCCATGGAAGATTGGTATATGTTTGCGGGTAAATGACCCATTTGTAGGTATCCAATATTCGGAATATTTTGTATGATTAGTTCAGGTTGATGGAATTATTTCTAATTAGAGCTATATTGATGGCAAGAAACATTGGCATTGATGGTAATAAAAAGACATTAATAATAATGTAAGTAATACATGTAGTATATTACTTTGTTTCGGTAGGCGCCATAAATTTCCATAGTTCCCCATAACCCAGTCCACTAACATCCCATCACAATAGCCCAAGTAGTTTTTATCCATTTGTTCTGTAATAGTCCTACAAATCCAGGGATTGTCCTTGGGTGCATTTCTGTAGTGCATACAGGGATAATCGCTGGGTATGTCACCATATCATTTCATTACAGCTATCTTAAAGGGCCTCTACGTGTTGGCTTCGGCTCCACGCACGCTTTTCAAACGTCCGGGACTCTATAGTCTCGTGCGAGGAGAAGACATGTAAATAAAACAGAGATGATGATATCTACTTACTTCTCTTCAATGTCTTTGGCTTTGTCGCGAACATCGTGGGCGGTGTGCTCTTCATCAAAATACAGTTTCTTAGTTTTATCTACATCCAGGACAGTAGTCTGTAACTCCTTATGAGCTTGGGCTAGTGTGTCAGTGTACTGCAACAAAGCAAAACCCGTATTAGGTATACAATTATTAAATTGAGCCATGTCAAGACGCCAGCGCATTATGCTATACTAATCGAGACGAAATCTTTGGGAAAAAAGTGGGGAGTTCACTTTAATTCTTATTTAGCAACACTTTATGTCTTTTTGTGTCGTACACTAGGATTTCTCCTAAATCTTACAGTGTGTAACTATACAATCACTCACTAACGCACTCACTTTGAGTGAGTACAGTCACTCACTCATGAACGGTTGTGAATGTAACCTTGCCAATTCACAGTAACATTTGTATTTCAAAAAATAATTAGGTCTAAGTCATAAGAAACTGTGTTTCCTACGAGTTTTGCTATTTTTTAAAGTCTAAATATTGAAGATTTGAAGCTATTGTCATTCTAAAGTGGCTAAAGAGAACGTGTCACTGTATAGCTTAGCTACGGAGGCGTCTACGCTACTACAGACGAGTTTCTTCCCTTGGCGCATTGGTGCGAGCACGTGCTTGCCCATCCGCACTGACACACCATGTAGGTAGTCATCTTTACTGGTAGCGAATAGTCAGCATCAAAGATATGTATACACGTAGCGAAATTCAAACGCTTATTTTTAGAATACTATTTATTTAAATCATAAAATTGACTATGTATTTTAATGTAGGCATCCGCATATACTATGTGTAAAATTGGTCAAGATTTCAATCACTATTTCGTCTAAAAAACACTTTTGAAATTCATTAAGTGTATACATCTCTTTGATGCTGAGTGTACATCTGTTAATAATCTTAAGTACAGGATATTTATCACTAAATAGTTAGCATGTCAGAGTGTTAATCACGGGTTAGACAGAGGTATACTACTGTAGGTACACCCACATTTCACTCAATTTTCGTACAGAAAATCCCAAAAACACTGGCCGACCCGGGAATCGAACCTAGGACCTCTAGACACTAAACATTCTCTGTTTTTCTGTTTTTTTTTTTTTCATAATCTTGATTCCAGTCTACAAAAATATACTGCACTGCTCAGCTTTTATGAACTATAGGGTACCTACTGATATATAATCAGGCCTTTTGCTATATATATAAGCTATAGTGAAAGTCCCGTCCAAATATAGGTGATAAAAAAAGTTACAAAGAAATCTTCTTCTATAGTCATCATAATATCAATGATTTAGTAGAATAAAATTTAATATATTTAAAAATATTCAATGTTCATAAATAGATCCTCCTAGATTTTTTTCAGTACATATTATATTACAACTTAAGTCAGTAAATACACTCCGCTGGGTAGGGGTTTTTCCCACAGGGAGAAGGGTAAATATTACTCCACCACGCTGGTACAATATTCCTTTAGAGAAGCCCTTGTAAGCGCGATTGCTCCTGTCGGGCCTAAAAACCCTTCTGAAGCTACGGCCGAGCGCTTTTCGCAACGGACTGAATGAATCCAATACACGAGCCTGGTGGGGAAAAGGGCTCTTCACAGCTTCCGATCATCCGACCCTAAGTATAATGATAATTGTATCGCACAAACGACCGATTTAAGTTAATATTATTTTGAGTAACCTTTTATAGTATTTATGTACATAATATTAAAAATCAATCAAGATAATGGGTTTATTCTTTAGACTCCAAAACTAGCCAAAATCGTTTGTTGTAAAGAACAATTACCCTACCTGACATGCGCGGGATGGAGATTACAAATTAACTACGTATTATCTGTTTTATCAAACATAAGTATACCGCACTAAAGGTAAATAAACGAAATAAATACTGTGAGGGATAATGCAGATTAATGACAAGTTTTATTTGTACGTTGTGTAACGGGGTACGTGTAGGTAAAAATATAGGAAAGTAGTGGTTTCAAAATGTTACGGGTCTTTATACTATAATTAAAAATAGGCAAAGACATAAAAAAGGTTCTAATTGACCGTCTTCTTTAAGATGTTTTTGTTTGCTGGTTCAAAATAAAAATGCTATATAATATACGAACTGCTGTGGTTGCAAGAGTGACTGCTTGACATGAGTTTCTGGGATCGTTTCCAAGACGGGTAGCCCGGTAAGGAATTGTTTATTTGATTGATAAGTTTAGGGATTTCATGTTGAGAATATAGTTAGGATTTCACTAATAAATTAACCCTAATTTGTGTTGTGTTAATTTATAATGTTAATTTATATCTGGTTGTCTGGCAGAAATTGCTTTTAGCTCTTAAATGCATAGCGATGTAGATCTACATCGTATATTTAAAACCTCATATCTATTTATGTGAGAACCTTTACATGGGGTTTTTTTTATTTTAATTTTACCAAAACTATTTTATCTTTTCCGAATGGATCTATAAACTTTGACAGTTTATTTCTTTATCTGTGGCAATTTTCATTATTGGCGCGCTATCTGAGTACAATTTCATTTTGGCGGGTGTTACGAATTACGATTATTTATATAAAATGTGATAAAATCATACAGAAAACAATTGTTTTCGGATAGAAACAAGGTCTGAGTAACTATTAATATTTATATTTTTGCATATACTGATAAATTTATGTAAGAAAAATGTAGCTTTCTTTGTGATGATGAAAGAAATAAAAATGTTATTCTGAAAATTAAAAACAATATCCCATGTGGCTTTTTTTGTATTTTTCTCATTAACTATATCCATTTCTCGGCTGAATAAAATTTTTATTTATTAAAAATAAAATGTTTTTCGCTTTGTACTTTTTCCTTTGGTGTACAATAAAGAATACTCTATATATGTTATTTTATAACAATGGATTCAAATTCTATATCGATCTTTTGCAATCAAAATGGACATTAAAAATATTTCACGACGGAAGTGGCTGTCTGGAATATGACAGCATGCACTACAATCTATATTGGCGCTCTGGGATATGTTCATAAAACAGTGGACATGACATTTTTGTCTTCTGGAAACAAAGGTGCAACGAATTGAAAACGCTTTGACGAACGAGGCACAATGAAATATGCGCTGTACAAAAATCCTGCAATACTTGATTTTATTAGAAGTTTTAATAAATTCAACATTTATATGACCTCCAAGTTACCAAGTTCTATTTTTATTTACGTACATTTGACTATTTTCTGGAACATTTAAAGCAACCAAGCAACAAGGGCAAGTGGCAGTAGGTAAAACATTGTGACGCACCTATATTGAACCTACCTACTGAATAGGTATCTATTATAATATAATATAATATATAATAGCTTTTATTTCAGATTTACATCCATATTTTGTTAGTAAAGACTTAAAACTAATGTTAGTAATCAATACATAAGATTATCTTATATTAAGAAGCGCTTTTCTGGACCCCATATAGGTGGTGTTCCAGTAGCGCACAATTGGACAATCAACCCTATATGCAGTCGTATTTGGGAGGCTGCTCGCGCTATCGCGGACGCGACGCATCAAAGAGGCTAACGTTTTGCACAAAATTGATTTAAAACAATCTGTTCTTGCCTCAGCAAACATGCCTGATGCGCTACAGAAACGGGACAGCCCTAACAGCATTCTAAATCCCCAGGTATTTGAACTTGGTAACTCTCCGTAAGGGCACTCCTCGTAGTCTGACTGGTGATATATTATACATACCTATTCAATAGCTAGGTACCTAGATATCATTTATCACAACTAATGAGACCGCAACTAGACTTATCTTAACTACGTCGTACATAGTTGGAGAAGGCAAGGCCGATAGTAATAATTAAAAAATTCAAGAGTTAAGCCAATTGTTCAGGGGTTATTCTTGGCTTTTTAGAAGCTTCTGGGTCACGGTGGGTGGTAGTTAGGAGTACCCATAATACACCAATATTATACTCCTTCACTTTTCCCTAATGACTTCAGTAAACAACAGGCACCCCCACTTTGTTAATCAATAATTAACCACTGTTACTGACGTGTGCAAAGGGTAACAGATGATCATACTTAAGGCACCATGTATGCTGATACCCCTCGTATCAGCATACATGGTGCCGTGTGGCCAAATCTTGTAATTGAAAACCAGCCTCATTTTCGGCCAAACCGCATCCGAAAACTGTGAAACTACTATTTAATCATTTTTATTCGTTTTCTACGGCCACCATCTTGGAATTGGAAACCGACTCATTTTCGGTTGAGGCACATCCAGAAACCACGGAAATGAAACTTGTGACGAATAATTTGACATATCTAAAAATCGTAAACACGATATCTATAATGAATATTTTGAACAATTTAATTTCATAAGTAGTATAAAATGTTAGTTTTAGAAAATAAATATTACCCTTTGTGTAAGCGTCGCCTTATGAGGGAAATACGTCATTAGGGTATACATATTTAATACCTGCACTGCAGCATAAAAGACGTAGAAAACGTCATTACGGACTACAAAAGGAAGACCAAGTAACTGTAACTGGTCAGTGTAATTGGCAATTTCACAACGAAGTGACGTTAACAAGAAAATCCTTAAAAATGAGGAATCATTCGGGTTTAAATATTATCGTGAATTACCGACTTATGTTCAAAAAAGGATATAAGAGATACAAGAAAATTATAAGGGTGCTGGTGAAGAAGTTTACTTGCAAATGTAGATGCAACGTCGTGAGACCTAAGCCTAAACATTAAGATGGCTGTCGGGATGTAGCCCTTTTACGTAGAATACGGCACCTAGTGGTAGACATTTGAATATCCACTTGCATCTCAAATCATTGGAATGTTTCCTTTACTCCGTCGGAATTTTCAACTTAATGCGCAATGATGACCAGGTTGGACTTGGATTATGGAGGTTGGAAGAAAGAACTACTGGTTGCAAGAGGATCAACGTCTTGAGGGATAGACAAGAGGATGTTCGACGTTCATTCATAACTTCTCTAATGTAAGCAAACATTGTAGAGTGAATTTTATTAAACGCGATGTAGACATAATTGTGTTATTTATTTTACTCCCGAAATTCCCAGTGTAACTTCTCATAAAAACAAAAAAATGTATACAACCTAGGGGTCGGTCCAATACCAACCATGGTTTTTTCATGAATCAAAGGTAATAAATATAATAAATGTTCTTTCTCACGATATCGTCACTTAAGTAACAACACCGTGCAAGTAAAATTTTAAAAGTTTCAAACAGACATCAAATTTACATTATCTCTTAAAGAAAATTTCGTAAATGTATAATTTAAACAAAACAATTTGCTTTGGAAACTGCATACAGAGAATACAACAAGAAGTTTCTTTCTTATTATATTTCAGAGCTTTATTCTTACATTAAAATGCACTAGAGCTCCCACGCTTTCTTCAAGTACCCTACATCCAAGCTACCTAACTGTCTTGATTCATTATTTCTGCTCATTATGTATTGTCGTGCTCCAGACATCGCACGAGCCATTAAAATATTCTCGTGGTATTATTATTTTCGACAATAGACGGGACAGACGAGCATTAGAACTTGGTGAATCGGCACTACCGTACACACACACACGTAAGGAAAGAGCGTCCACGAGTAACGAAACCTGACTGTCTTTTGTCTCTTTGTGCAGGTGTGCAGGTATCCTCGATAGTCGATACCACCGCTGCTGACTGGCAAATCTTTGTAATACAACACGATACCGTGTTCTCATTGCCAAAGACAAAAGAAGTCGTCACTACATACAATGCCGATTCTCTAACTTCTTTGCTCATCAACAACGATGTTAATCATTGTGATACGACTACCTCTGGTCGTACCTTCTGTGAACCCAAAAGACAGCTTCTTACTGGATCCGAAAAACTATCATAGATATTGTGAAGTGTTTAAGTGTTCTCATCCATATTACGGGATCTTCGAGGACTATAGGTGCACCTCACCGAGTTACAAATAAGCCGGAACTGCAGAGCAGGTAAGTAATATTATATGACACAGTATAGTGAGTAGCATCCACCTTCCTCATTGTATTGTGTAAGTTGTCAAATAAAGCTATATTTGCAGACATGTGTTTCGCCATGTTTGTTAGATGATACGTTCTGGTTATCCCGTAAAGTCTGTGTAACTTCACGTGTGGAAATTTTAAATATATTGAAATACAGATAATGACTGAAGATTAGTACAATAACTCCTCTCCTTCTGAAACTAACGATCGGACGTCGAAGTCCCATTACAGTCCCAGTATATATTCGATACAAAAAATGGATGCTTAAAAGTAGTCCGTACCTTCTTAGCCACATTGAGCTTATGTTGGCGCAGAAACTTGGCCTCATCAGCGATCTGTTGCTGGAAAACCTCGACGGCGGCAAGCCTGGCGCGGGCCAGCTTCTCATTTTCTTCCAGAACAGTACGCCACACGTTCCACATGTTCCTGGGGACAAAAACAATGTGTAAAGGTGCGCTCAAGCTAACGCGAATCATCTCGCGTGTTCGTGCTGCGTTTCTTTCTGAAGAAATGTCAGATTCAGAGTTTGTGCGCAGTTTATCTGAGGGGTAGACGGTGTAGACATACATTGATACTATCCGAATAATATACATATTACGGTAGCCGGTTACCATCAGGCAGCTCGTACGGTTGTTCGTAACGTTAGTGCTACAAAAAAGCCTATTTCGACGATGCCACAAAGTTATTTGAGCAGCTTAAGAAAATATGAAGGCTGTTAATTTAGAAGAACGAAATTTTTTCCAGACATAAACCTAATAACTTATGGCATTCTCTTAGATCAATAGTAATAGAATAAATGCAAAAGAATTTTATTCAAAAGTTGTAACCAATAGTTAAAAACAACGTATAGTAAATATTCCAGTAGTCCGATGGTTTTCGAAAATAGCTTCTGCCGAAAAGACAGGCAAACACTCACGTTAATGATTTAATGAGCGATTAATGGATTTAATTTGGTCATGTAATACGTATGATTAGAATTAATTAGCCGAATAAAATGAATAATTTCAAGCCCGGCTACGCATTGTTTTATATTGTAAAATTAATTATTTGTTTTAATTATAATGCACGCTAAATCGTTTGAATAGTCCTATAACATAATTTATCGGATTATCTCATAGAAAAGTATGAACTAACCTTACCTAAATACTAAAAATATATATAGACCTTTACCTTATCTAGGTATCAGGTAGGAAGGTCTCAAAGAGTTAACTTGAGATTTAGATTACATTATAGTAGTACGGGAACAGTGTGGTGTGTTACATCTTAAGCGTAATTGCAAATACCGATATTTACAGTAGCATCCGACCCGAAGGACCAAAAATGTAGGATGACTACATTATTAATGATTTTATGATAATGACATAATAATTTCTTGATATTTTATTTTTTTAAATATATATACTTTGTTCATGTCCGCCCGCGACTTCGCCCGCATTTAAAGATTTTTCGTACACACTTTCATTCCCTGTTTTACCTCCTTAGGGGTGGAAAACATAAAAATCCAAAACTTACTTGTCACATTCCTTTGTAGGTTTTATTAAACTTCGTGATTAGTCAGCGAGTGGTATTTCGGTAGATTGGTGCTAATAAGGTTTTCCTTTTTTTTACACAAATCTTATTGTAGGCTTCATCTTCGACCTACGTTAGGGAATTTTAATTACTAGTATCATATCGCATTTTATTTGCTTGACAATATTACGCTCTAATTACACAAGACTTGGGTTTATTGGCAACTCGAGAAAGTCAAATCCAGGTCATTGCGATATCCTGAGGATTCATAACGCTAATTGGAACGCTAGTTGTTACGTGCATCGACATTTTACAAAGCAACAAAGGAATGCAATTTAAATTGCTGACTAAATCTATGAATTGCTAATGCCTTGTTTCATTCGGATTATTCTTTCATACGCCAATAAAAAACTCCCATAGTGAGACTCCTGTGATTGAATTGTTAAAAAATGTTTTAAAGATGTTTCGATTGAGAATGCCTAGTCATTCTGGCAAAGAGTATGATAAATAAACGTCATGTCTAAAGATGTTCAACTTCACAAAACGGTTTTTAAAGCAAGGATACCTAATTAGGTTTTGTCCGAATTGACTGAGACTGCGCAATGAATTAAATTATTTTTAATAAAAATTACAATATATCCGTGTTTAGACTCCTTTTATGATGTTTTTTTTTTTGAGCAAGCTAGCAACTGGAAAATGGAGACGATATTATCTGCTTTAATTCTCGTGTAGTGTAGTGAGCAGATGTTCTTGGATTGTTTAATGGTTACGCGTATATTTTGCATCTGCATACGCGGCTTATCGTACTACCGAAGCTCTTAGATAGAAGGTGTGGTATATGTCAGCGTAGAATTGCCTAATCCGTAGTTTCGCAAAAACTAGGATTTATATTGTATAATACGCGATCTAACTGAATAATAATAGCGCGATTCTAAGGCGGCATAAGTTAATTAAATCGAGCACGTTCCTCTCTAAACTCAAAACAACTTATACTATGGGAATAACTTTGAAACCGTGTATAACACAAACACCTTCGATAAAAAGTGGACTTAACTGGGTCAAATGTATGTAGAAGTCGATATTTGTTCGCTATATAAAATTATGAGTATTAATTAGGGGTACCTACCTAATATGCGCAAATTTGATCGGGATCTGAACACTTTGATGAAGGTGGGGTATCTTAGGTTAAATACGGTACCTACTCGTAGTGTGTGGGAGAGACTGGGTTCAAGTTGACACAATCTTTTTACTTCGATCATATACTTATACGTTTGTCAGGCTCAACAAGAGGATAATATCACAGTAAATTAATATTAATAAAGCATATTCAGCATACTCAAAAACTGCCGTAGACCTTAAAGTTGAAACTGAAAACTATGTTCTTATAAGTATGACTTAAGTCTGTCTTTCATTTCGTTTCGTGTCGATAGCTAATTTTAAATTAGAAAAGCCCTAAATAGTTCAACTCAACGGCTCTTTGAATCAGTGATAGTAGCAAATAGAACTAATTCATGTTGTAACAAACATATGTCTATATGGCAAGGTTCATTGTAATTAGGCTCGAACATTTTGAAACGATAAGCTGTTGACATTAATCTGATAATGTCTCGTGTCAAATAACGAGACAAAATAATTTTAAAATTTTGGACTTAAACTTAATTATATATTTGCATACGTTATTTTTTTTAACAGTGGCAAGTATGTTTAATTCCTAGCTATGTTTTTGGAATGGTGACCGATCTTCACAGATAAAGGCCCCACTCCAGGGCTCGAAAAGCATGTTAAGCAGTTGGTCACGAGTGTCTTACTAATACCTCTGACAGTCAATACGGGTATCAGCAGCCTAAAAATAGACAGTCTGTCTAAGCTTAGACAAATCAGTGTGACCGAGTATGTGAGTGATGGTCAGATATCAGTCACTCCGTATAAAATACTCATATTAGGCGCATGTGGTTAGACGGGGAGCCGACCCTAAACCCAGCATAATTATGTTCGAATTACCAAGAAGGTGGTTTTTGGTACTTTTAATAAAATGTACGTCGTTCAAAATATCGCTAAGATTGACAAATAAATTTCAAGCACTCGTATCGGCATATGCCCTGAGGCGTCATATCCAAAATAAGGCGTACAAGGTGTAAAGTTATTTGAAGCTTACACGTAAATAAATGAATAGGTAGTTCTACTGACATCATATATAATGTTTGGCGCAGTGGCTAAGCGATTAGCTTTCTGCACTACGTGTCGCGGGTTCGATCCCCGCACGAAACATATACATATATGTATGATCTACATGTAGTATGATAGTTTTTCGGGTCTGGTTGTGTGTGCATGTGACATGTATGTTTGTAAAATGTACCCAAGATACAGGAGAAATTCCAGTGTGGATCAAAGTTTTTTTTTTTCTTTTTAATAAAAAAGATGTTGGTATTCTTGAGTACTGTGAGATGAGCGTTTGAATGAAATGTCTTTAATTAATGTAGGTAATTGGCCTGCGGCCGTTTTAATTAAAGTAAAAATAAATCAATAGTATCATTTATGACACAGTTTTAATTTGTCATTTATTAGAAAGGGGGGCTACTAATAAGCTTATGGTGCGCGATCTACCAGGCAGACCGAAAGCTCGCGACAGCAGACGGGAGTGCCTAAGTTCAAAGGTGCTGGCAAAATGCGGTGGTTCGCCATGTAAGTAGTAATATTATTTATTCTGTGACTTGTACATATACGAAATGACACTGTTTATAACGTTCACAAGGATGAGTGGTGATATTTACGTTTCAATGTCCAAGGATCAACAATCATAAGATCCCATTTTCCGTCTCAAACACTGTCGGACAGGAGTAGGTAACCAATTTGAAATTAACATAACCCATAACATAGCATCGCGCCTGTATTCGCAGAAGGGTTATGCAGAGTTGTACGTTTTGTACACCCATATTTTGCCGACGCCGTTATTAAGTCCCAAGTAAGAGGTGATGAGCTTATTTATCATTACCGGGCACAATTCCAAATTTCGAGTTGCTACTGAGAATTTTAGAAAATCGCAATCGGGAATCGAACCCAGGGCCTCATGCTAAGCAGCCACCAATAGACTAATGAGGCAATAAATGTGCAATAACAGTTGCAATATAATTAATTTCGCTAGAAATCGCACAGCTATGAGAGTCGCATATTATAACTCGCATTGCAAGACGCGCTAATGCACGCATGCGCACACTTCCATACCCACTTAATATTCATACTACGAATATGTTCGAAGTTGAATATTAGTCTGCTTGTATATTAAAAATTTTGGCAATTAAGGAAACTAAAGGATCTGTGCTTTCAGTTATCGTGCAGTGTGGTGTAAGTACCTATCAAGTTAAAAGATAGACATTGCCAGACGACACGCTTGGCGCAGTGGCTAAGCGATTAGCTTTCTGCGCTAAATGTCGCGGGTTCGATCTCCGCACGGAACAAATATTTGTATGATCTACAGATTATTGTTTCAGGTCTGGGTGTTTGTGTATGTGAATATATGTGTTTGTAAGCGCACCTACGATACAGGAATTATTCCTAGTGTTGGGCAACGTTTTAATAAAATAAAATAATAAAACACTTTGAAATACCAAGTTATTTTTCCAGTCGATTTATGTGACTTTGTAGGGAGTATCTGGGAACTTTTTGCAGATCCAATTACATTTAAAATGTGGAGCCTACTTTGATATTCATGATAGTTTTCCTTTTGTATATCCAACTAAAACGAAAAATCATCGGTTTAGCTGGACTCCTTTATACTAACACGTAACATGGACGAAGCTTAAAAAAACATTCAGTATACACATAACATCGAAAAAACATAAGTAAAACATATAATAATATTTTAGATACTCTACAAGATAAGGTTCAGAAAAATAACCCAAATTTACAGACAGACTATTTTTATATTTTAAAGATTTTATTTATTAAAATTAGATGTTATCGGTTCATTAATATGGTACAATAGAATCATGCCAAGTTTCAGTTTTATAGCACTAATAGTGTACGAATAAAATGGACACAACCAGGGCCGGACACGGTGAAGCTATAAGGGCTGTTCGAGTTGGACTGTGGAGCCGTGAAAAAAGATATGCCTTTGTGTAAAGGATTTCAGCCAGTTTCGGATGGACGCGGACTTTTGCTGTCCAAAGCAAAATGTGCATGGATATTCCATATTTTTATTCGTCCTTTTCGCAAGGCTTCATTCATAGATTTTTTTTATTCGATTGTTTTTTTTTTATATACCGTGGATTTGTGTATGTACCTTTGTCATAAAAAGCCTTTGATAGGTCTGTCCGATTTTCAAAAACAAAATGGTATCATATTGGGTACCTATTAGAATCTGCTGTGATTCCGATTTTTAAACTATGAAATTCAAAGTCCGAAACTACTTTACTGTAAGGCAACGGAACGACAGCAATAGCAAGATTAACGATTAACAGAATGCAGAGTAAGCACTTTCAAATCTAAAACATTCGGTGCATTCGGTGCACAAAAATTTAATCAGCTCTGCTCTAGTTTAAATTTCATGAGGTTGCAACAGTAGACTGATTAATTAACCCGTTTCCCCCAACAAATGTTACCGGTGGGAGAGGGTTGGCTCTGCAGTCCCAACACGCTTGTTCAGCGTGGCGACTATGCACATTATTCACATTTTACAAGAGGCCCACCTTGTGTGTATATATGCATCACAGAACCGTAATCCTATGGAAATAAAAATCGCACAATACAATTTTCCAGTCAAAGAAAATTTAATCTACAAAGGAAACCGGGAAGTAAAAATGTTTTTGTTGTGAGCAAACTATAAAATACCGATGCTGATTGAAAATGAAACGGGACGGGTTCAGAAAACAAGTGTGGTATTGCGTTTCCATTGAAGTAGTTAGATATTGCATTGTTCATAAACATTGCAAGTGCTTCAATCCCTGCAGATGGAAACTTACAAGATCTTAAGTTACTAATTGCTCTTTTTTTGTCTGAAATGTAAAATATTGGTGTTATTATTCTAGATTCATAAGTCCAGATAGCGAGAGGTTAGGCACGATTGCCTATCTGTGTTATGTTTCGTAGGTTCAGGGTCCATATGAAACGAATATTTGTATGACTTATATGTAGTTGCTCAAGTCCACATGCAAAACCATGTGAGATGTGAAACTAAAAAGGGGAAATACAATAAAAAAAAGAATGTTCTTCCGGCAACCACGCCCGTGGTTGCCGGCACAGTGTATACCGTATTCGGTTTACTGGACAATGGTGTTAACGAGTTAAACGCGGTTCCAGACTGTCACACGAGCGCATACTACATTAACATTTACGTAGGTCACTTGAACCGCATCCCAGCCAAAGACCTGAAATTACTGTGGCATCGGATGGTGGTGTCTTTACAAAGCATCAAGATTTTCAAAGCCCCACATATTCTTTGTCTACAAAATGTTTGCTACCGGTGCAGTGGGCATTAAAGTTACAAATGCTCTCAAAGCGGACATGTCATGATTTAATAGGGCCCGAAATGAAATGAAATGAAATTGTTTATTTATTATGCAATTAAGATTTTTCAATCACTTATACACATCTTTTTATAAAACTAGATCGACATTTGACTTCCAAATATGCCTGAAGCCTATTTAAGTCGGCTGAACGGCAACACGCGCTCATTAAAAACGTCTATCGACGTCACCCCCAGACATAACTAATTAATGGAGAGCAAAACTATATTAATGAACATGAAAATGTGAAGGGGATTATTTCAATCGATAAATATACTCGTAAAAGTAGAATATCACTTGCGGAATGTCACTGACTAATCCCAAAATGTCAGAAATTATAAACTCTTCCAGCTCAAAACCAATATGACAGGTTGGTTCCTATATAGAGTATGGTATGCCGATAGGATTTTTTTTTATAAAATTCAACGCCTTATATAATGTCGACTTTGCTGAATATTTAGTGTGCCCGAGCTGGGCACGCGACCTGGGACGCGCATCGGACCTCACGCTCACTCAGCAGCGGCCTATAATAAGAACCACCATGAATAACGATACCTGAGATCGTCTGTCGCACTCTGGGCAGTCAGCTTCGCTACCACCATTGCTAACTTGCGAAGATTTCCACAACAGCATGTTCAATATATCAGCTCGTGTCAACATAACAGAAGAAAAAAAAGACCGAAAGCAGTGAGCGTAATATAATGTTATTAAAACGTAAGAAAATGAAAATAAAATTCGTTTCCAATGTATGACAAGCAATAGATGTTATTTATTTTTCATTGTGCTGAGGATACTGTGTTTATTATCTGTAATCCCCGGAGGCGATAAGCGCAGTTCCTTTGTAAATAAAATAATACAAGTCTGCGACCACTGGACCAATACATAGGAGAGAGAGAGAACATAAAGGAGCACGTTTATCTCTTGTATTATTGTGGTTTTTGTTGAAGATTGTCAAGTGTGTGTGGGGGTTTTCCTTTATTAGGCCATGGGCGTAGAAGAGGCTAAGATCTCGTATTACAAATATGAGAATCCAGTTGTTTTGTAATAACATCAGGTTGTAATTGACGATGTTTATTTATTTTCCTATCAGTAGGGATTAGTTATCAAAACATGATTTGTTGTGGTAATATGATTATTTTTGATAAGATAGTAATGCATTGCTTGACCTCCATAATAAGTCACGATTAGATTTATTAACTGATAACGATAAATAATAACAAAAACATTCAGTTAAGTGATTAATTAAGGGAAATTAATGAGACTAAATTGTGGTTATTAATCATTCTGACTGGTTGTCAGTAAATGTAATTTGAATAAGAAATAGTTCGACTGTGATTCATATATTATTATATCAACGAAACTCATTTGGGAAATATCTATTGGAACCAGGTTTATCACATTTACTGGGACTTAAAGAGAAGACTAACTAAGAGTAATTTTCACGGATTAGTCTATGGACTAGTATCTAAACTATTTCCTTTACATCAATTCAAATTTTACCGGCCAATTAGTACAAATCGTTAGAACAGACCTGGATACAAGTTCTAAAATTGGGCTAATTATTAAGCAAGCCGAGGGACGAATAGCATTACCTTCTAAAATAATAATTGTGAAATAGAAGCTCGCTCACCATTACAGAAATGATTACCATACATAATCGTATTTTAATCAGTGCGCAAAATATCAAATATAGACGAAATTTAATAAAAAAAAAGAACTCGTGGCTATGTGTGGGGCAATATATGTATAGGCAAACCCAAGAAAAAATCCACCGCTCGTCATCTCCTCTAAAACAATATTTCATCTTTTACAAAGCTCATACATATGAATATGTAATAATATCTAAACATGATCTATTGATGATACAGAACTACAACGTTAAATAAAAAAAAATGAATAACGAAGGAATAATTCCATACAATTTTTTTGCTCTTTACAGACTAAAATTCTCGAACCGTATATTTCTAATGGCTTAGCCTCGTTTCTATCAACTCGATTCAACCCCGTTTTAATATAAAATATCTTGGCGTGGATTATCAGGATATTTTTTTAATTGGCTATTTTAAAATAGAAGCTAGTGAAAGAAGGTTGAACCGAAGACGAACCTAGAATGACGTTAAAGAGCCCGTTGTGCTTCTTAAAAAATACACACTTTTAATCATTGACAATTTGAAACGTGGCTATTTCAAAATGGCCAATCACTGAACTTGGCGAACAATAGCCTCTGAAATGAAACAGGAGTCGAAAAAAAGAAAGCAGCTCGAGCGAGATTTTATATCCATGTGTTGGATTTTAACGAGTAAAACTTTTGTTAAAACAGAAACATGATGAAACAGAGGCTTCATTTGTCAACTCAATTATGATGGCTGGAATATTTCTGAAATGCCAAATTGAAATAATTTCGTGTCATATTGTTTCAGATGTTTATAAAGCAATTAAGTACCTACTTGAATAAGCTTAAAGTTATTTTTTGTCTATCGGATACCTAAATAACCAAGTGGTTATTTAGGTATCCGTTTCATGTATAGAAACCAATAAGGTATTGTGTATTCTTTGAAATTATGAGGAAAAAAATTGAAAAAACCTGTTCGTATACGGCACGATTAACTGATGTACCAAATTAGTACCGTCAACTTACATAGCTTATTTGTATGCAAAACCAAAGTTTAATTAGAGCGTGTACACATTAATGGACGCTGTAACATTTAACTATCAACTTGTTTCGCGAACCGTACGAACGACCCTACGATGTTTTAAACAAATAACTGCAATATTATTCGTATAGACGTTAATCCCCTAGATCATATTTCAAGATTTAAAACCTAACGAAAATAAATAATATAATTTTAAACTTGTTCACTATATTCGATAATGTTTTAAATGGTGAAACAAATTATTTCACTCAACAGATTTTGTTTACGAAACCTAGAAGCTCACGTATAATTCTCAATATACGCCCTTCCTAGTTTTCTCGGTATAATCATTATTTTTTATGTCATAATAATTAACTTGCAATCATAGTTAAACCTGATATAATTGATATTACATGACATTAGTATCCAATTAGTTAATTTTCACGGTTTAATTCTTAGTTTATATTTATAAAATTATGTTTTAATTTTATGTTTCTTGTTACATATTCAAACACAATGTCTATTGTTATTGAATAAATTGAATTGAATTGAACGGATGGAGATGTCATGTGGCGTACATGCTATCCGCTGCTCATGTTCACAAGTTGCAACGGATATTATAAATCGTTCTTGAACACCTCATCTGCGCATACCAGCCTGCCTAGTAGCGAGAAGGGTCATACGTGATGTCTATCCCCTTATGCCAAGTGAATTCAATTGAACTGGCAAAATTAACCAAATATTTTGGCTATAGTAAAATTTCGTAGCAGTTACTATTTAATAAATGGCATGTAAAACTCAAAGAATTAAGTATCAATAACAAGCATTGTTTCGGTGGCAAATTGGGAATTGCGAGACACAATGTGCAAAAACGATTGTATTTCAGTTATGTACGTGAGATTTATTTGGGAGAGGCTTATGTCCAGCAGTGGACTAACACAGGCTGTTGCTGATGATGATGATGATGATGATGATGTGAGATTTTCGATCGCCAACTGATATATTCTGACACATTTAGCTGGATTATATTCTTAAAGCATTTTTTTTTTCACACTTAACCCACGCTTCTATTTTTCATGTATCCTCCATATGTCTTAGATACACCATATACCACACCCGGAGAGGGATCAATGAGAATACGAAGCGCAGGAAGCCAATGGCTTAGCCCTTGCACCAAATCCACCGTGAAAGCAAATTATTTACTCATGAGTAGGTCCAAAATTCTTCAAGTTGCGATGCGAGTATGCAGATATCCTTTAAAATACCAATAACCAGTGAATTGGAAAGTTTTTGCCCAAGGGTGTGTGACCTGTATGGTCACGGTCGCCCAGCGACCCGGAACGGATCGCGAATACGATGTAACCGGTGTATATGATCTAATTTCCAACGACATTCTACTTTTATATACCATATGTAATTTATTCGTAACACTGAATCCGCTGAGATTAATTAATTAGGTAAAGAGACACCCAAAGACATTACAAAAGAAAGAAGAAAAACATTTCTCATTTGTACATTATGTTAAGTGAAGACAAAATGTCCCTCATGCTAAACTAGCCTATATAGTAGTCCTTGTATGTCATGTAATGTAATATTGCATTGTAAGAGTATTTTTTATTTTATTTTGTTATTATAAATTGTTACATGTTCTTTAAAATGACTTCAACTCATTGTAAAACAATATTTTGAAAAGAGTATCCATGGAGTTTCTTGCCGGTCTCTTCTCCATAGGACCCACCCACTTTGGAACCGTGCGCCTAGATTCATAACGTTTTAAAAGTGCCTGCAAGGGCCCATTTGAAATAAAAAACTTTGACTTTGACTTTGCCTGTATACTAGATGCAACACGATTTTGCATCTAACATTACACATACCTTTTTGTATTTTACGCCTTATTAGTCAACAACGAGTAGCGAGATACGTTATCCTTATTTTTTCCTGTAATTACGATATATTAGCAACGAATGTTGTTTATCATGTAAAATTTTATAATTCAAGAGTCGAGTTCAAATCTTTCTCATTTTCATTAGTCCTGCCTAGTTTATTAACACGTTCAATTTATCTAGCAATAAATGTACTAAAATATTATAATCAGCCGAAAAACAATACAAAAGTTCGCGAAAACTAATTTCAATATTGCTACGAAGTTTCGTAGCACACGCTACGGAGCTGCTACGATCAGTCACCGTAGCGCCATCTAATATAAGGTGAGCGAATTACATAAGTACTCACTACGAACGATAGATATCGCGGTGATAGCTTTTCATTTAAGGTTTGTAATTCACTAGGCGTATTCACCGCCAATTTAAACTGGGCGTTTTTTTGAGGTGTGAGACTTATCTCACACCTCAAATATTCACTCTCACACCTTTAGTGTGTTAATTAAAATGCGTTTTATAAGGATGTTGTGTATCGCGCTATAATGATCAATGTCTGTCTATAGATTTATTGTAAAATTAAACGCGGCCAGGGTAACTATTCCCTACACCATTATATGGCGTTCCGTTACCGTGCCTAGGAAAGCACGTAAAGCCGTTGGTCCTGCGCCTGATGTCTCTCCGGTCGTGTCGGATTGCCGCCCCATCGGGCTATGAGAGTAAAAGAATAGAGAGAGCACCTGTGTTTGCGCACACACTTGTGCTCTATAATATCTTTTGCGTAGTTGGCTAATCTCCGGGGGGATTAGCCGCCGTGACCGAAATCGGTCAGGAAGACATTAGACATTACATTATATGGCGTTATTGGATTTTAAAACGCTTACAATAAACGCGCGTTTTCAACGCCTTGTAAGTACATGTAAAAGTGACGTTGCATTCAACGTGATATATGATTGCAAGTGGCTTCGATAGATGGCATTGCTAGTACGAGCCTACAAATAAAGATCAAAGGAATAAATTTAGTACTGCAAGAAAATTTTAAATACTATTGCAGGTAACATTTCAAGTGATAACATGAATGATTAGTTTTTTTCATTAAATTTAATAATGAGTGAAATGAAGTACTTTTATTAAATTTAACAGTATTTATATGAGGCGGGTTAAATAAATACAAGATAAAACATCTTTGTTGTACATATCTATACTATATATAAAAAGGTAACATTTTTATATGTATATCACGCGGACGAAGTCGCGGGCTGAAGTATACTTATATACTTATATTATACTTCTTGAGAAAACTTCAGATAAATAAGTTCTGTAGATTTGTGATTCATTATTTGTTTCTATTTTTGGCAAGTTTGAAACGCGTATACTTGCTACGCTAAGCTTCGTGCATTCTTTAGGTATCTTACAATTACCAATGCAAGTTATAATTTTTATGTTTTCTAAGTTTATTGATTGTTATGATGTTATATTATATGCGCGCCTCGATTGTTTGTAGGCCAATGAATAATTGTTTGTGCGTAAATATAACTTATGGTATTTTAATTCGTTTTAGTAATCTAGATGCCGCAGATAAACTATTGTACTATTTTGTAAACTGAATCGGAAATTTATACAGCAAGAACCTACTTCTCTCTGTACAGAAAATTGTTTGTTGATTAATACCGATTTAGAATTTAGATTTTTTGAATTGTATTTGTATTACACTAAACCGTATACGTGTCATGGAACAATATTTGTATGGCCTACAGATAGTCGGGTCTGGGTATTTGTCCATGTCAATATTTGTGTTTGTAAATGCACCCACGATACATAAAAAATAAAAACAGTGGATTTCACGGAGCGAATGCAAGCTGCGTTGTTTTCCATACAGTTACATATAAAAGACAAGTTAGACGTATATTATGAATTGATTGATTCATAATCTTCGTACAAAATAAGTTGTTGAATGATAGAATTGATGACATATCTGATAGCTTCTTTGTTCCTTCATAAAAATCTTTAGCTTTACATTTTGGAAATGCGACAGACGCTCCGTTTTTTGCGTATTTTGTCTAAACAGCCTGTATTTCCTGATGGGGATACATAGAGGTGCGTCGTAGCGTCGTGTTTAGGCGATGCTATTAGAAAGACAGAGTGCACTCGTTTATATAAAGAGTCTGCGATTAATATGATTATTATAACGCGTGTGTGCGCCCTTGAAATATATGGTCAAGCGCAGTTAAAGCTGTATAACTATAAAATAGATATTAAAATGCGCTCAGCGTATTTTAACTAAATACTCACCATTTCTCTTCGGCGCCGTCGACCTTGATGTCGGGTATGTTCGGGATCTTCTTGTTCAGGTATGCCGAAGATATCTTCAGCAATGCCTGCAGACAAATATATTTTAGTTTAGTGAGGTAACTTTATGGTGTTATACATCGTAGGTGACTTATACAAATAAAACACTCATATTACTGCAATGTAGTTTAAATATGATAGAAAAATAACACAAAGGAGATCATGAAGAATAAGAAAGTTAAAATCAAATCTGTTTCTTCCACACGGTTATTGTTCCTGCCGTAGAAATCCCTGTTTAAAAACCCACCTGTATAACGATACGAGCGGCAGTAGCTAACTTCCCGCTCGATACAAGGACTTTTATCGATTTCAAATAGGTAGTAGTTTCGTTTTGTTATATATTCATATGTTATTATGTTACAAACTATTAATACATGAGAAATCGCAGAGTAAGGATATGTTTTCACAAATACACTCTGAAACATAATTACAAAATCTTGCGATGCAGATAAATGCTGTAAAAAACTACGACACCATCACATTAATGACTACCTTTATCGTCTCTTTTACCTTATGCCTAGTACCTACACATTTATAATCGACAATGGGGACATAACATCAACATTTCCAAATGCTTCCACTATTAATCGTTGATCAAGAAACTAACATATAAACATTACGAACATTATAAGCTACTAACCAAAGTTGCACTCGAAATGCAACCCATCAACGCCTTTTGGACTGTTTTTCTTATGTAAAAACTGCCTTCATTGTCATTGTCATCCAGGCTCTTTTGAAACCTGCAAGTCAATTCTTGCAGGCGCTTCAAAAAGTCCAATCGTGTTCCTCGACTATGACAACTCAAGTGTGACTTGTAGTCATGTTGTATGTCTATTGTAAAGGTCCGGTATTCAGGTCCATATTAAAAGGAAAAGTTTGTAGCTATTTACAGTTTATTTATAAGTTTTCAGTATAAGCTTCTGAGCTTATACCGAGACTGAGCTTATAGCTAACAATAAACAAACTAAGCAACTCAGCTTGCGCTGCAAATCTAATGTTAAATAAAAGGTTCAGAAAATTAATATTTCGTAGAAGGAACCATCGTACAAAATGAAGAATTATATCAGTATACCAAACAGCCGGAGAAATTTAATTCGTTTAAAATTTTAAAAACTTTCCGTGATCACATAATCATATGAACGTAAATAAAATGCACTCAATTTGTGGACGCAACAAATATAAAATCGTTCCAAATCCAATAATATTTCAGCTTGCGATCGGTATTTAACAACGCCAGCCCCCATTCAACAGGAAATGTGAAAAATTGCGTAAATGCAAGATAACTTTATTTGAAATAGAAATATTTCTAGTTGAAATAAAAATTTTCAATGTTGAGCATTTCCAGGCTGTTTCGCTGAAAGGGAATTCAAATCGTCAGTCGATTGGTGCACCGTGAATTTATTCAATCGTGTTATTGCGATTATTGAGATGTCAGGCATTTGTGATTTTTTTTTTTCAAATTCCAATTCATATTTATTTATTCAAACTAGACTATACTACCAGTGTTTTTTGAAGTCAAACATGTAATATTATGGACAAAACTAACTCCCGGCATTTGATAGGAAGCGGTCCTATGTGTTTTAGCTTGGGGTGAAGAAATGGCCCTACAAACAGAAAATTCTTGGAGAGATTGTTTTGATGGTTGGTCATTAATGATGTTTCTGGGTCCAAATAGCCGCGATGCGGCACATGCATATAGATAGAATTGAACTGAATAATCTCCGCATTGGATACTTTTGTAATTACTTGCCGAACTCACAGTGGTGAATCGTGAACAATAATGGAATGGGAATGCGCAGATTTTTTACAGAAATCCGTATTCGAAAGATAGTAAAATAATCAGAAACACGTTTTAAGATTCTCTTTAGAAAAGTTCTTTAGCGCTGTATCGGGTGTTAAAATGTTTACCTGTACACGACGGCGATGAATCGCTCATTAGTCACTTTGTAGTTATGTATGACCGAATCCTCTGGAGGTTATATACCCACATTTCAATGGTACCGTTATTGTAATACTTATATTTTTTGTAGCTAGTACTTAAAACTTCAAGCTGGAGAGTCTGAGTTTGAAACGGGCCTGATACTGTCAAGTTCGTATTAGAATTTGATCATCACTTGCGTTAACGTAAAATATTGTTCTCGATAGTCTGTGTAGTCCACCAACCGCACCACAACGGCGTGCCTTGTGAACTAAGGAACGATTCTTATACTGAAAAGAAGCTCGTGCGCAACAGTGCTCGTGGGGGATAGTAATAAGCTGGATTTATAATAATGTTATTATTATATATTATATAGAATAATAACATATAATATATATAATATATTACATATAAACGTTACAGTTTGGGCTTAAATAAATCGTTACGTTATCGTACTTGACCAATTATTATTTTTTATCGATTGTAAATTCTTATCAATAAGATAATATAAGAAATCGTATTTATTATTAAATTAAAGGTTTTTATTATTATTAGAAGTTAAGTCGTTATTTTTAAACTAGAAAAAACTATGCTATATTTTTTTACTCTTAAGCCAATTAGCTTATTTTATTTCGTGTACCTACCTATTCGTTTTATAGCAATTGTAGTTGTTTACTAATAAAACAGTTGAAGTCAGTTCTGACTTTGTAGACGTACTTTTGAACCACAACTTCTCCTGCAAGACGGAATAGCTCAAACGTGTTGTGAATAAGTTCTGTGGAGAACAATTAAACAGTTACACTGCAGGCCACTTTCAAACACTTGGCGAGTTGAATTCATTAAATTAGAGGCTAAACGGCAGGTAAGATGACCGTCCGTTTACATAGCACGACCAGTTTCCAGATCCGTAAAACCGCATTTTGCAAAACTGGATTAGTCAGATAATTTTGTCAGTTCAAAGCTAGATTGAAAGAAAACATTGTCCAGTGCCTCTGTGTGGAATATTATTCAAAATGTCATTTGTGTAGTTTTAATAAAGACTGGTTTCCGTAAAATATGTTTCTATAATACTTTGATAAACTGAATAATGTATTCTTTGTTTAATTTAATACAACAGAAAATTAAAAAGGAAAATAGAGGTGAAAGAGCGTGCAATAATAATAAACGCCACATTGTCTTGATTTGATATGAAACAAAGTTCTTTGTGTTTTTAATCCTTTGCAATTTATGAGTGCATAGCTATGAAAATGTTATTTTAATTACTTGCGTTTGTTTTCCGTTATAATTATTAATTGCTTTCTTTATTAATTTCCTTCCATTTCTATTTTTTTCTGATATGGAATTTACTTTTATACTTTGGTATAGGCAGCTGAGAATCATGTGCTTTTTGGTTATGTGTATTTTTAATTAATTTAGACAAAGCGCTCCACACTTTTTGAATTAGTCATTGGATAATTTAAATTTATATGTATTTATTTATTTTCTTATTTTTAGTTCATGGTAAAACTGTGATTTTTAGTTTTTTTATGCTATAATATTTTATTTTATACTTTATAGTTCACAGAATTAAATTAACTCTAACACTTTCTGCTTCTTGGCTCCACCATCAGACTTTTTTTATATTTTTTTAATTTCCCATTTAAATTTATTACATTTTTAATTTAATTGTAGTTAAGTTTTTGTCACATCGTTGGTAACGTTATTTTGCTCAACGAAATAATTTCCCGCTAATACAACTTAAATTCATAGCATAGATCCCGTTTTTCATTGTTTATAACAAATTAAATTGTTATACACAAACGGGAGTTAATTTAAGTGCATGTGACTTCGTAGATAACTATTATTTCATAGTAGATAAGTATTATTTCAGTTTAATAAATAATTACCCTTAGAAAATACTCGAATTCATCATCAATGAAATTGTTATAAACAATTAACTTAGCTAACCATGCATTGTCATCCAAACTAAACGTGTATGAAACATTTCAGCTTAATCAGAAACCGGGAAGTGGATCAAATTTAACTTCCAAGATTTTTTTACATAGTAAGTTACAGGTGAAGCTAAAATAATATATAAAATAAAGATGCAAATGTAATTGAGTTATAGTCTCATACTTAGCTGCGTACATAACTTAATGCTATTAGCCTTTTATTAGCTATAAATGGATCAACCTATCTCTGCTTATTATGTTCTAATGGATTGAGAGTAGCAACCAAACTATTCACATCAAAGGGTCAATCTCAATAATAACCCGTCAAAGGACGTTCCGTGCAGTGCGCCAGTGATGTGACTTCTGGGACGTTGTGCAGTACTATGTCAGGCTACATAAATTGAAGTAGCTATTACTCATAACGTAGGTAGATGGAATTATATTGTATTGGCAAGGTACGGTAAGCTGAGTATGTACTATACGACTTACGAATCTTTTATGCGTTATCGGTGCAGGAGGATTATAGCCTTCACACTCACTGCTTTGTTTGTAGGAAAGGGATCTGTCCAATCCGGAGTGTGAGTCGTCCAAGTGTCAGTCGAATGCTTTTCAGAAAATGGACGAAAAATTCTATTTTGATGAATGGAATTAAATAAGTAAAACTTTGTAAAACGAACCGTCGCTTCGGACAATGATGCTGATCTCATGACGAAACAAACATCAATTTCCTAAAGCCTGATTAACAACGGAATCACGAAAAAACAATTTAAGAAACTCAGGAATCTTGAAGTAGAACTGTTCAGTAAATAAAAACGGTATTTATTCCAGTTTTTATTTCTCTGTAGCTGAGGCTCAGTTACAAAAGTGGGTTAATCGTGGTCCTAGAGGATAAGGCAGTGCACATACTTATGTATGATATTTTGAGTCCTTAACAACGTACTAAATGATTGTGTCCTATTCAAATAAAACAAATATTAAATTTAAATATCATACGTTTCCTAAGAAATGTTACACACACAGCTATAAAAAATCATTTATTTCATTTGCGAAACGAAGAGGTTGCCGAAGCAATCATTAAACGTTATGTAAAATAACACTTAACTTTGGGCATTATTAAATATCTTCCATCTTTTTATTATGTTTTTTGTTGGAAAGGGACTTACTTAATTAATTTAGTATGTAAGCAATAGAATCACTATCAATATTGAGCAGAATATGGCGAATTATAGGCAAATATTGCTATTAACTTCTTAAGGTTTTTGCCCACTATTCGTTCCATACCACGACCGTTATAGGAGCGTATGTAGCCAAAAAATATTCTTTGTATAGATTTGTATGAGGCAACTCCCATTAGACTCATTTCGGTACTGGCCGTGCCAAGATCGAACGAGTTTGTTTCGAAAAAATATAAATCTACTTTATGTAGACGATTTTAGAGTCTAATTTAGAGCGTGGTTGTTATTTTTTTGCCTTTTTCTGTCATAGTTTGATATGGATTGTGGGCTTTTACCTTTAGAGTGTAATTAAACCGTTAAACTCTATTTATATGCATTTAGCATACATTCGGGACCAACAGAGTAATATTTTTTGTTACAACAAACACAACAAAAAGTACTTTAACCCGCACTAGGATCTCTTCTTTGTATAATAGGTAAGTTTCTATACAAATCTTTGTTTTATGCAGGAATCGAACCGGCAACACGTAGCATGAAAATCCAACCGCTTAGTAGTTTTTCACAACTTATATTTGTATAAAAGGTATATATATATAAGGTATACTTACTGTGCTTCTGACCCTACTCTTTCATAATACTCTGTCGGCTACGTTAAAAGCACACAGATTATGAATCTTACAGTACCTATGTGTTGTCGGTTTAGAATACACTAGCGATCCGCAGCGGGTTCGCACGGTTAGCACACAAAATTAAAAAAATATATATTCCTACTCTGTTCGCTACTCAACTTCTCAGGATCTGAGCTGGGCTAATCTGAAGATTACCTAAAAATTTCATTAAAATCGCTCCAGCCGTTTTGGTTCATAGGGAACATACATACACACATTTATTTTTATATATATTTTAGAATACATTATAATTGAACTGATTTTGACGAAACTACAGACTGACAAATTGTACGTGACGTTGCATCAATAACTAGCACGACTGGTGTTCATTTCTGTTTATTTAGATGATGGCATTTGACAGGTGCATGTGCCAGCAATACTAATTATGAGCTGAAAACGAAACATCAGTATAGTATACTGTGCTAGGTTTGTGAAAGCGGTTAATAATAAATATGTATGAGAGTCGGTGTCCATTGAAATTCGTATCAGTGTTGTATCCATGTCGGTACCGTCTACGAATACTTAAATGATATCTGACAGAGTAATTGGTAATTAGTGTCCACACATGATTGTATTCATGATAACAAAAAAACTTTTTTAAAGAATCAAAATATTCGATTTTCTTTTCAAACTAGCTTTTGCCCACGGCTTCGTACGCATGGAATTTAGAATCTGATATTTTCCTGCGGTAAAATAGAGCTTATATTTTAAGTTAGACCTCTAGCAATAGATTGGTGTAAACTGCATGCAATTCCATACAGTAGTTTTTGCGTGACGCGTGTATAAACATATAAACAGACAAAAATTCTAAAACTTGTTGTTTTGGCTTCTGTTGCTCTATGAAGACCCTCTATACTAGTTTTTCTCCATTATCTATAATATACAGACATCGGCCTGTTATAATATTATTATACGTATAGATTTAAACAAAAATTCGCCGCGCTACTGTTTAAATGCGGACGGCGCAAATATGTTACTGCAAAAACTGTCCTGTCAATGAAATAACAAAAAATATAAATCGTTTCTTTAGGAACGTTATTCATTCTCTTGAGGACAATCATAAATTATCAGTCACCCTAAAATACAGCTTGAAGATACACAAAATGCAACTTTAGAACTTCTACTGCACTGCTTCAACTATCGTATGAGTATAGGTTTATCCGTAACACTGCTTGCCACGATGCAAATTATTATCTAGTGTAATTGTAGTTAGGCCCGATCTGCTAGTATATATCTGTAAAAATAATGCCCTAGACATGGCACGGCTACCTTGACGGTTAGGTCTTATTTATATTCTTATATTAGGTATGCATGACACTACCAGCCAAAATATAGGCATTACGTATTTTTTCTCCTAACTGTCAATTGACATTAGCAATATTTTATTCGTGTCACGTTTCAGGATACGAAATGTCAATCGACTTGAACTTGTCATTGACAGCAAAAGCGACTTCGAGCGATCAAAATGAGACTTGAGTGGGCACCGGTACAGAATAACGTGGCTAAGATTGGCTTTCGATGATCCGTGTTGCGGATTCAATTCTTGCATGGAACTTATACTGGAAAAATAAAAGGCAAAAAGAGTGATTAATCAATATTAAACTGTGCTGTGCAGTGCTCTATTTAGCTCGTTCACTCTTCATATATTATAATGAGGAAACAAACACAGCACAGCGCAGCACACACCACCACATTTTAATGGTTAGTCACCTTTTGAATGGATACATATTTGGCGATCAAAGTTCAAAGGCGTAAAAAAAATCTCGCTTGCAGAACTGCATTTTTTTGCTGTTTTTAGCAATTTTTAGCGGTTGTTTGCAATTTACTCAAAATTTTATGGGTGGTCGGGTTAAACCGACCTCAAATTCGGATTCAGCGCATCGAAATACATAACCCTAGATGGGTCTGGTCAAAGTACTGACCACTTTTTTGTAATTTTAATCAAATGAAATGAATTGTTAAATTAATCAAAATTTTGATCGATAGAGACCAAAATCAAATTAATTTGTTAAGATTTCGATGTAAGAAACTTTAACACCCAAACACCTATTTTGTGCATATTTCAAGGCAATTTTGTCAGAAGCCGGCAGCTAAACAATACTCTTAAGCTGCGTTCAAACTAACGCGAAGCACGATTGCCGTCCGCGTGGTTTGGATTAATTTCTATTGTTTTCATATAAAGGTCTTATACGTTTCTATAGAAACAATCGAAGCGTAGGCGGCACGCGGGAAGATTCTCGTCAGTTTGAACAGGTTTGAACGCAGCTTGAGTCTAGTTCCTATAGTCTTTCCCTGCAATATCTCTCAATGTGATACTTTAAGATATTTTATCCCATAACAAATAATTAACCATCCTTTAGCCAAAGTTCACCGTTAATGTACCTGTGTATTAACATTTAGCTTGTAAACCTAAATTTTAATTAGACGGCACGGTTGACGGTGTTATTGAGCAATCCACTGCTGTCCTATGTGTTGTGGATTCGATTCCCGTACCGAACAAATATTTGTACATATGTACGGATGATTATTCCGGGTTTTGATGTTTATGCATGTAAATATTTGTGTTTGTAAACGCACCTACGATACAGGAATTAAATCAAGTGTGTGTAATCAGTTGGCAATACAATATACATAAAAATGATCTTTGAAAATCTCAGTGACTGTGATCTCCACGTATTCTACATCAATATCTAGTGTCCAATAATATTGGTTGGCACTCATGATTTACGCCATAAAAGTTTCTCCATCAGTTGAAAACATCATTAAAATCGGGAAATAGATGGCGGAGAAAGCTTTCGTCGTCCTTTTTTCGTAAATATGATAAGGTATACGGTCACGCATTTTAATATTAAATTTTTAAAGTTTATGTCATCACAATTGTAGAACTTCTGCGTCAAAAATTTAGAAAAAAATATTAATTCTGAAATATAAAAATTACAGTATCATCCAGAAGATTCCAGCTAAACGGCATCCTCAGTTGAGCGAATGATACTCGAGTCCTGCTCCACATTATATATTTAAACTAGGCTTATTTAATTAACGAGGCCTATGCCAAAGGCAAGACAATCACGGAGCCGGTGTCTAATACAAATATTATACAAATATGAAAGGCTTTATTATTATTTCCTTTATTTATATAATTACACATTTCTTTAAATATAATTAATAATAATAAAAAAATACATTTATGAATATAAAAAAATAGGGACCAAACGGTATCGGGAATAGAGTCCAAGCTACCGATGGTTAGGGCTCCAGAGAGAGGAACCTCCTCACAATGCGAGCCGTATCGAGGAGTACCGCCTTATTATTATTATTTTCTCCTTTATTCATCTTATACTTCTTATCTAATTTAAATTTATAAATATAATTTAAAAACATACATTTATAAATATAAAAAAAAAATAGAGACCAACCGGTATCGGGAACAGGGTCCAAGCTACCGGCGGTTAGGGCTCCTCACAATGCGAGCCGTATCAAGGAGAGCCGCCCTCTGTATCAAGCCTTTAATCCAGCCTCCCAACGAGAGCCTTTGAAGATGTTGGTCAAGGCTCTTGGCTATTAAGTCCTTGCTCTGTCATACTTCCCTGCGGTCATTAGTACTAAGTATCACAAGTTTGCGCCAGTTCTCTGTACCCAAACAAAGCGGAGTGAGGCCATTGTCAACTGCAAATACATCTCGGTGCATCCCCACATCGGATTGAAGGAAGTATTCCCTAAGGCTGCACACCTCACGGTTGTGGAGGAGAGAGGGTCTAGCATTTAAAAAGTCTCGGCCACCACATTTCCGTGGGATGTACAGTCTCATCACCGATGATCGTGGATGATGCATCCGGTTTGCAATTAGCAGTGTGCGAACTCTCCAGTCTAAGGTGTCAAGTTCTGTCTGAGTCCACTTGAGTATACCAAATGAGTGCGTCAAGACTGGCATGACCTAATCGTTAAAGGCGCGCACCTTGTTTCCGCCTGATAAAAGGCTTTTAAGTACTTTGTTCAGGAGCCGAAGAAGCGCTCCCGCAACGATTGTCTCATGTCAGCCTCATTAATGCCTAACGCCTCTGACATACCTAAGTATTTGTAAGTCTCGGTCGAAGAGAGGAATCGGAGGCTTGTGGAATCTGAAAGTTGGATTCCGTCGAATTCAACAATTCTCCCTCGCTTCACATGCATGACTGAAGAATTCCGTTACCTTCAGCACCTTCCCCATTTGCAAGTTGGTGGGGGCAAATAATTTTAAGTCATCCATGTAGAGCAAGTGAGAGATTACCTGACCACCTCTCTGCAAGCGATAGCCTAGTCCTGACTTTTCCAACAGAGTGCTGAGGGGGTTCAGAGCTAACCAAAATCACAAAGGACTCAGACTGTTACCTTGGAAAATGCCCCGCTTGATACTTATCGGTTAACCGTTCCCCAGACTCTGTCTTATTATTATTATTTTCTCCACAGAACAGCGTTATGTATATAACTAGTGTAAATGTGACGAAGGTTAATTGAACGTCAAAAGTGGTTAGTTCGCCTGAGTCACACCGGCCGAATTAGTTATTATAATTGAATATCTTCACAAAATATTTATTTCATAGCCATTTCACCTGTCAGACGGACCACCTGGAAATTCGGATTATTTTTATACCGGCGTGTCTTGTAATAAGCGACCTCCAAAGAAAGGAGGCACGCAGCCCTTTGCGAAGGTTATGTAAGTTCATCAGTCTAGGACGCAGAAGCTCTTTAGACAACTTAAATCTAATAAGATATTGAGGGATTATTCATAGCTGCACTACAAAAATTGAATTATAAAATGGCCACAGAGGTGTAGGAGTATGATTATGCCAGCCTTTGTCATCCAAGGTGGGGTCGAAGTGACCAATATAGTGGATTACGTGTCGTCAGCCCCAGTGGGTATACCACGCGACAGTGCGCCTACCGTGCGCGAACCTATGGTACATACCTCGGAGTAAGACTTCTCGATAGCTGAGCGCTTGATGGTGTAGGTGCGCAAGTCTTCGAGTAGGTCGCACTCATGCTGGTTCTTTGCGTGGAGCTTGGCGATCTGCTCCGTGTGCAGGTTCTTGAGAAATTTCGTATAGTTGCTCTAAAACAAAAAAAAAATTTTGTTAGAAAACAAGTTCTAAATAGAGGCAGCGATGGGATCTTCAAGTCGAAGTTTGTGTCTTCAAATTGGAACTAATAAATTATTTTTCAGTCATATTTTATTAAGATACGCTTATTGTCTTCATCATTTATTCTGATCTGTCCGTCCAAAAACGTGCCTTATTTAAAGTGAACGATTAGTAAGTAAACTTGATATAGAGTACAGAGAAAACGTTATTATCTATAACGTAATACACGTAAATAAATAGCAATACTCTAGATAAATGCATTTATTAGCAGTAAGTTGGTTGCCATTGTATGAGCGAAATAATATTGTTATTAGTATGACATAGCTTTCATATATTCCTTTTATCTTTAATCATATTGAGATTTAAATAGAAAAATTATGAGAAGTCCATTAAAAATACACGTAAAGGTCTTCGCAAGTGATAGCAGGCAGGGGAATTCGAACGTACCCTGGTCCAGCCCTGATAAAAAAACCTTGCTGACACGTTGAAAGAAAAAAGGTTGATAAATAGTTTCAATGGGTATTGTAGTTTTATATTATTATAGTTTTAATTTATGTAAGTTTAGACCGCACAGTATAATTTTATAATATTCTTTTATCTAAATAAAGTATATAGATATTTAGCTTCAAGTTGTAAACAACAGTCACACCACAAGTTTCCAGCTACTTAACGTCTTTATGACAACTTCTTTGATGAGTATTTATTAAACGTTTCTGACTATAAAATACGTTTTATTTTACGCAGAGTTCTTAGAATAGTTCATAAGCGCAAAGTAAACGATGTAGAGTGAAACCCAAACAAAAGGTCCACTCAATAAAGTAGAACTTAGAAGAGGTTCATAAAAGAGAATAAATAATAAACGAAATTGATTATGGCTTCAAACATCAAGTAACATTCAATTACCGCAAAGAGGCAGCGTTGAGTAATTTGATTTATTACTTGCAACTCAATGCGCTAATTGTGCTAGAATCAAATTGCAGCTATCGTCAATTTAAGCCTTAACCACAGTCTTTTTTTTTGATGAAGCAGCCGCTGGTTTTTTAAAGGATACACTGGGCTTATGAACAGGCGACAAGATTCAGAACAAATATATACTAGTAGTTTCGATAAAGTACTCAACCGCGGTCACGAAATTTCCAACTTGACGCTCCTTCGCCATTTCGGTATTGACCTGCATGCTCGACACGGTTAAACGGTTTGAAACTTTGAATATTCCAAAAGTACGCTTGAATGGAGAAGAAAATAAAAACCAAATTATTTATAAAACCAGTTGCAGTCAAGATCCGTTGTACGGAGGTCGCGAGAGCGGGTGTTGGACTCGTCATACAGCCCACGGCAATTTTGAAAGGGGTCGCGAATACTAGGCGTCATCGTTCTGAGTCTGTGCGTCTATATTATAGTCGGCGGCGCCTCAGCGATCTAGGCCATACAAGTAAGTTCGCTAGAGGACTCAACTACGGAGTTGAGTTTGCGAAGTTGACACTACCTCGCCATTAAGTTTCAGTTATTGACTCGACGATGGCATGCTTCGTAAACTCGTGATAGTTGCAAAACTTGTCGGTAATATCGGGGTAGCACAGAACCGATGCGACGGCGGAAACTTTCTTACACAAAAGGACAGAATAAAGTGCTTGATGTATTAATAATTGGACTTTGCACACCGGTTCAAGAAACTAAATTTTAGGGGGACCCTTTAAAAAAAATATGAGCTAGCTTAAATGCCGTTTCAAGTACCTGTTGGACGAGTAATTGGATTCACTTAGCAAAATTCTCATGGCTTAGAATTTTTCCTGTAAATAGCATAAATTCATATCCAAAGTTATATCTGGATTGAAAATTGTGCTCCACTTGATTAAGAGAGCACGCGGTCAGTAGTCGCTATGCTAATTGTTACGTCGAGCACTTTTTAAAGTTTTGGTAAATATAGCCTTTCAGAAACCGAGCGAAGAGTTGTCACTTGCTAAGAAAATGTGCGATTGCATCTTTTGGATTCTTGTGTGATGCAGAATGCAGATTTTGTGTTAAACATCACGGGGTTATAATAATTACCGACATAGAACAAATACATGTACATTTAATTAATCGGTATCTGTGAGGAGTCTACAATTTATACTTACAATACAACGAACTATTAGAAATGAATGAAAAAAACATGAAATCAGTCACTTTGAAATATGAAATTACTTAAAACATATAATTTTCTACCTATCAGCACTGTCGCACTGTTGGGCACGGGCCTCTTCTCGGAATAAAAATAAATATAAAGAAATGGTCTGGACGTTATTCCACCCGCAGGGGTGCTATCAAACTTATTCTTCAACCGTTCAAACGCTAGAATATCACTGCTTAAAACTTAGTATTCGTGTTAACGAGTGTACTAACTTTAATATGTACTTAGCTAATATAGTTTAAAATCCAAGTAGAAATGTATGTATTTACCTACAACAAATGATACAACAGAGAATTTGTTGTTGACGCTTTCCACTTATCTACGTTTCATTATTGAATCTTTATATTAACATTAACTTGGTTACAGTTATAGTACAGTACAATACGCCCTCGTAATAAGAATCTATTCAGTTTTGACAGTAACAGAAGGTACATTGCCCATTACGCTTTTAAAATCACTCCGCTTCACAATTCGGACAACGCAATAATCGTAGGTATATATTTTTGCATTTCAAATTTGTTCTTTGACTTGTGCCAACTGTCAAGCGGAGCGGTTTCTATGCAAACTACGCAAGGTACATATTAAACTGACAAATTGTCACTATCCTTATCGTAATTACCTAACGGGGAGCATGTATGATTAGGTAGCTTAAGACGACATACGCAATAGTTAAGCTTCTTAGTTATTGGCATTAAATCTAATCTGTAGATGCTTAGCGGTACGCCAAAGCTCTGATATTACAAGTTCCCGCCTAACACACGGCACATGATTTTCAAGATTAACGTAAGTAAGACAGTTTTGCCACTTTCAAATTAACTAGTAAACGGATAAAATATTAGATTGATAAAAAATACGAGAGTTTATTTATATATTTACAAATAACCACTAAATAGACCTACATAGCTAAGATTTTTTACTTATACGGTACACTTTTAAAACATAAATTTTAATGTATTGTCGATAGACAATCAGTTAGTTTATCAGTAAGTGAAAGCTCTTAATATTTTATATTTGTGAGAAATCATTCTTTGGTTTTTGGTTCTTATCAAGTAAAATACCGCACTAGAATCTATTTATTTTTTCTAGAAAATCTAAATCTATTTATTTCATGAATGCGATTTTAGTTCTTAACTTGGTTACATTAGGGATTAGAGTCGCTAACATGACATCTCTATAAAATAGTAAATAGTAAATCAAAACTTTACTATGACTAGATGTCACATAAGCGACTCTAATCCCTAATGTAACCAAGTTAAGAACTAAAATCGCATTCATGAAATTTTACTATTTACTTTGAAAGTAAATAGTAAAAAACTCGTGATGCCGGTACAGGTTACATAATTGATCAACTAACCATGTTATAATTGAAGCACAATTAGTCTAATCACCACTAAATTATATTATTGTCATAATATAATAAATCAATTCTTTTTTATCTTTAAATTGTTTAGTTTGTTAATTAAAAGTGGTTAGTATAATGTATTATAATTACATATGGGGAATTTGTTAGTTTATATAATTACTTTTGTAGAAAATACCTCCCATTTAATTAACAAATGAGGGTAGGTCGTTGTTAGGCGGGATCTATGATGTAAGATTTCTATGATCGTCGAGCTATGCTTTGAAGCTAAAGTGCTAAATAGCGACGTCGCTTGTAGCATCTGGTGAGAAGTTAGCAATTAGTTCTTAAGTCCTAATTAGAGCCATTGTCAAAAGCAGATTAAGTTATATTAGGAACTAAGAGAGCCCAAGTCAACGTTTGATAAAAGCTTGCACATCCATATTACATATGCAGATATCAATATTATTGCTGATCGCATTTATATTTTTCGGTAGAACCATGTGTGTTAAATAAATAAATACATATTAAAAAAGATTGCCAGACTTAGTTACCAGTTACTTTAGCTCCACGCGCCAGTTGTGTCCAATGTTGGAATGTTAAAATATGGCTGAATGAATTTAATCATGGCTGATTGTGAGCCATCCGTCGGGGTCATATGAAAACCTTTGAATACCTGCACCGTAGGTATTCATATTGAAAAATATAGATATAATTGTCTAGATTTAAAATATATTAACTATAATGGACTATGATCCTGCGTTTGTCGGCGTTTCTTCGGAAGAGATAATTTAGATAGGCAAAAATGCAGCCGTCTAGCATAGTATTGACGTGTTGTTAACAACCTGTTTACTGAATAAATTGACTGATTTTACCTTTTAGTTCATTTAAATATCAAATATTTTTAATTACTAGATCTTGCCCAAATCAACTGTAATTTTGAGTATTCCTCGACAAAAATGTTTGAAAACATCGTACTTTTGCATGTAATGAACATTTATAGAAAACGCGCGCAAAGTTTAAACATTTTTCATTGTTCATACATGTTTGGCTTTACTCTAATTATGGTCGAGATCGACGAAAATTTGGGAAGGAGGTAAATTTGATTTGGGGACTGGTCATTTAATAAAGAATTAACTATGGCCTATCCTCCGTAAAACAGCTCAGCTGTATAAAACTGCTATCTCATTCCCATAGATAACAACATCTTAGAGGTGTCGTCATCGTGCAGTAGCTAAGACCCAATTTAATCTCCGTGCCAATATGGCCGTTAATAGTTTCGTGTATTTTGGCAGCCAAATTCCATTGCAAGGCAACTTGAATCTTGACCAGAGGACTTACGAACACCGGGTTAACGATCTAGGTCCTATATTGAAAGCCAACGCCGCAGACCAACCGATATGCCGTGGTGTTTCGGAGAAGTTTGAAGTTACTCAAACTTGTACTTTAACCTAGGACCACACAGTTTATAGTGGAATGGAGTTTCGTAATTTGGTACTGTTGACGCCACGGTTAGCATAATGACTAAGTGATTGGATGCCTGAGCTACGTATCGTGTGTTCACGTTTCACATGGAAAAAATCTTTGTACCGCCTACATATAGTTGATCTGTATGTGTGCATGTGATTTATATTTTTGTAAACTGAATCCTCGATACAGGAGTAACTCTAGTGCGGGGCCCATATTCAACGAATATTGCCAACTAAATGCGAACAGAAATTCAGACATCTTTCCACGTAGGCAAAATAATCTCTTTACAATATTATGATAATAAAAGCCTGAATCGTTACTTCATCTGATCGGAAGTACGAATCCCATTGGGAGGACATTTTTAATATATCCTTAATACAATAACAATAAATTATTATTATTAAACAGGCGTCCATGTTTGAAGATAACCCATACCTATTTTATTACATTTTTTATTTGCATTGACTTTTTGATACCTGAAATAAGGAAAATACATTTAAAGTAACACACTCGTACATTTTTGTCGTCTTCATTAAGAAGTCTGCCGACCAACTTTTGCTGTAAAACATGTCCACATTGTTTGACTTGGCAACTTTGTTCCATCTCGAGAACTTACAAATACTTATTGATTATTTTGTAATAAAAGCGACTGAAGTCTATCGGCTTATCGCAAGTACACACGGCGGCGGCGCAGGATATTGTTCCCACATGCGGTAGTGGCAGCGAGTTGTCAGCGACATTAAAACACAATTACACATTAAAATTGAGGGCACGATTGGCGCAGTGGTTGAGAGATCGACTGCTGCGCAACGTGTCGTGGGCTCGATTCCCGCTCGGAACATTTATTTGTATAGTCTACAGATAGTTGTTTCGAGTCTGGGTGTTTGTGTATGTAAATATATATGTTTGTAAACGCAATGCAACACCCACGATTCAGAAATTACTCCTATTCAGACAACTTTCGATTAATTACATAAAAATAGTAACTAAGATCTTAAGACGACTTATATTAAAATAAGGCTCGATTGAAAAACGCCGTACATTTATTTCTAACCAGAAGCAGGTATATGTATGAAATTTTGTGCTTTTTACTTGGACTTCCATACAACCGTTCATCCCTTATTTTACCTCCCAAGGGGTGAAACTTCCAAAAAAACTTCACTAGTGGATGCTTACACCATAAAATACATCAACTGCCAAAATAGTGTATAGCCTCAGCGGTTTAGGCTCTGTGTTAATGAATGAGCCAGTCAATCAGGACAAGTAATTATACAGTATATGTATATAGAAGATTTAATTACTAAGAGTAAATTAGTTAAAGTTATAGTATACGAAACAGTAGCATGTTAAATATATATATATATACATATAATGCAGTGGAAATGCGTTCCTTGCGAAGTATGTGCGGTGTAACTTTGAATGACAGATTAAGAAATAGCGTGATAAGAGATCGTGTCGGTCTGAAAGAAGATGTAGTGACAAGGATAGAGACAAGTATGCTTCGTTGGTTTGGTCATGTAGGGAGGATGGATGAAAGGCGATTAACGAAAAAGATTTATAACGCGGTTGTTAGTGGAAACGCCAGGAGGGGACGCCCTAGAAGGACGTATACGGACCTTATTGGTGATGTCCTTCAAAAAGGTCAGGTGCGCAGTACTCACAACCGGCGTTCATGTATGAAACGATGCATGAATGTAGATGAAGCAAAAGGGTTATGTAAGGATCGTAGCACGTGGCGTTCCGTAGTTTCTGCCTACTCCCCATGGGAAAAGGCGTGACTGCATGGATGTATATATATATATGGATGTATATATATATATGGATGTATATATATAAATATATTTAAACATAGTGTCAAACAAAATAAGCCTAATAACCAAACATACTTTGCATGATTCATAAAATAATTTCTCAGTTTCTGAATAGGTAATTACTGCACTGTATTGGAGCTGCGTCGTAGAAGGGTCGGAATGCCGTGCATTCAAATCAAAATTGCGTCGCCATGAGCAAAATCTATGTCTTATTGGTTGCAACCGTGCTATTCGTGAATAGATGTACCGCATTGCATCTGGATTGAATATTTTTATTTTATTTATTTTTTGTAGCAGCCCTGAGGCTAGGTTTTTTGCCCAGTTGATGGCAATATGGATCTCCCGTATTACATAGCACTTAATTTTGGTATCGGCGAAATCTAGGCATACAATAAAACCTACCTCGGGTTAACCCTCCGAGGAATTCAGGTCTGACGCTAGGTCATGTTTATTTATTTACATACACACAGCCACAACAATTACATAAAACTCTTAATTTTTTTAAATCTTACCACCCTTCGTTTAAGTTTAGTCTGTTTTTAATTTGAATATGTTAGTATTTTTTCATAATGTTAACATGAAGCAAAAAAAGATACGCTGCAGCGACCCGGCGCGTCCTCGTTTTGCGCGATTTTCATTCGTATATATAAACTAGCGCTCGGCGTCGCGCCGGTGCGATTCCGACGCCACTTGCCGGAAGATTTCACATGACGAAAGTCCTATGCATTGCGATTTAATTGGTATTTGTTATTGAAAATTTGTGTATTCAATTATCCTTTGACGGTGTTACAAACAAATTCACTATTCGCACAATTAATATAATTGGTATAATTGGTAACAAATTAATTCATAACTGTGACATGAATTCCGATGTCATTACAAGGCTTCTCTGTAAAGCTCGATTTTATATTGGATTATTGTAATTTATTCACCATAGTGTTCTATCTAAACGAGCAAGTTAATTGAGTTAAAACTTATTAGATGTCAATCAATAGAGTACAAGTTAATGATTTCAAGTTTTTGGTCTTTTATTAAAAGCTATTTAAACGGTGCCGGTTGTAAGAGTAAAAGTAGACGGTATTTTTCCAATAACGCATTTGCAATCCACAACCCGGTGCAATCCACGTGATTATGTTATTTTTATTTATTTGAACCGTTTGAACACAGCTCTCGATTTGAGTGCTAATGGATTAGTTAAACTATATTTAACAATCTGTTTTATTAGGGAAACTGAATATTTGCTGAAGGTTTTAGCCGTCGCGTCGTATCTTAAAAATCTTTTCGAAAGAACGTGAATAAAAATAGATCCGATATCAATTACGGATACTTGTTGAATTTGTAGTCTAGACGAATTAATAATATGGCATAAAATACATTAAAGTTCTAATTGAAGCCTTAAGCTTTTAAATTTGCTTTTGCACTGACATTTTTGTCTAACAGTGCAGTATAACAAAGTAGCATTTACCACAAACGAATTTTAATCATATTTTTAGTATATTCGTTCTCTTTTCTCGTTGGACAGGCCATTCGTAAAGATAATACCCACAAACATTACTCATAGGTATTACATCACCATGATACTACTATCATACACAGCGAAACATTTTGGTAAATGTGTTTTTCTTTTAGAAAAATGCCCAGTTATAGTCAGATAAGGCGATAGAAATATGGCTCTTAAAAATTTACTTATCAGACTAATAGAAACGCTCAATGGACTCGCTTCCAAAGACACACTAAGATCTGAGTCCTTATAGATTTGAGGCTCAATTGATAACATCTTTAACTTACACATACATTGATGTTAGTACAAGAAGGATTTATTCAAATGCTATCACTGTGAGGATTCCTGAAAAGATTACTGAAGGTACACACGTCAGAAAGTCAGGTGCAGTGCAGTTTGGCTTTCTCTGCTATCGGTCGTTGGTAAAATTCTTACATCAGTCAGAATCAAAAAGACGTATACACGTAGCGAAATTAAAACGCTTATTCTGAGAAAGGTATAGATTAAAATCATAAAATTTAAATGACCATGTATTTATATGTATCTGCAGATATGATGTATGAAATTGGTCAAGATTTCAATCACTATTTCCTCTAAAAACTGGCTTTTGAATTTTCCGTGAAGGTTCCGTGAATTTTTTACCTTTAAGTTTACCAGAGTGCAGCTCATGTGAATGTAATTTAGACTAATGGATTAGTTAGATTTGTTATTTTTACTGCTGCGCGTTTCAATTTAAGTACAGCAGTGCTGCAGTAAAAAAACGGTGCGGTTTAAAAATAGAATCGTGATGTGCTGAACGACTCTCAGATTGCAGAGACAGCAAGTTAGCAGAGTGGTTGAGCTATTGACTGCTGTTTCACACCTGTAATACATATTTCAGATTGATCAGATTGATCAGACCTTCAGATTGATCCTGGCCTGGGTGTCTGTGTGTTTAAAGATTTGTGATTGCACAAAATATAGAACCAACAAACATCAGATAGATAACAATGCGTAGCCAGGTTATAAAAAAAAAAGTTTGCAAGAAGATTTAATTGGTATCAACTTGTTCAGGTGAAGAAGTATCATTGAGACTAAAACAAAGTTTTAATTACCTGGAAGTTAACTGTCATTTGACGACTCGAATCGTCGACTCGTCTGTCGTCTCAGGTCAAGTCAGGTCACCGATATTCGTTTGAAGTCCACATATTTGTTTAAGGGATTCGTCCATGTAATGACTTGGCTTTCATGAAAACTCTCACATCTGACGAAAATGCGATGTAGCTATGTAAAACGTTTGAGGGTAGGTAATATTGAGGGCTTATAAAATTACATATTATTTTAAAAAGATCGTATTTTTTATGAAAAATATCGCGGAAGGATTTTGTTGATTGCGGATTAATTGAAGATGTCCAAAACATTTTATTGGAGTGAGTCCAAACTGTGGCAGTGGGTTCGATTCCCGCACGCAACTAATATTTATATGGTGAGGTGATAGTCGTTCCAGTTCTGGTCGTGAGTGCATGTGACATTAATGTCTGTAAACTGTTATAATACAGGAAGAATATAGTGCGGTACAACCTTTAAAATATATGTATTTTAAGTGATAAATAAATAATTAAAGTGCTGGAATTGCACTGCGTAACAGCAGGCTCGTAATTGCTACGAGCGTAGCGTATTCGTAGAGCCTGCTACGATAACAATTTTACCTACAGCCCATAAGATCACAATGAGGAAATTACTTGTTTCATATTATAAACTGACAAGGAAAAATAAGTCTAATAATTGCATGCTGAAAATAGATTTTAATCTGAAATCATGTTCGGACACTAACGACATTTCTATCATAATTTATGTTTAACTTACCGAACAAATAAGTTGAATTACTATTAACCAACCACTTTTAAATCGCTAGAATACATTCGGTAGTATGTCTCGAGACACATAATAGAACTACAGTAACATAATAAAGTAAAAACCAGCGCTTCGTAAAGAAAAAAAAATTATAAGATGAACTGACGACCCCTTTTAATAAAAGCGGCTGAGCTTCACCTTGAAGCTGTTCTTCGAATGGATTCAGATGGTTTTAAGGTCAAGGCTTTAGACTACCTCGCTGGCATGATGCAGGTTGACAAACACCACGAGAACTTTATGGACCCATCTCAGTTTTACAGGTTTCACCGTTATAACTAATTTCTGATCTGTACATGAATTTTAAAAGACACAGGTGCGGTTTTCTTTGTCACTCCTCTAAATAGAAGGCAAGTTCAATCGCTAGGCTATTACTGCTTCAATTTTAAATGGATTAACCTGAATTAGCTTCGTCGATTCCCTAAGTCTTCATGATAATGACACAACGAACAACAACTAACAAAAGAGTAGCATAAGACTCGCGGCTAAGATGTGTATATATAAGTTAAAAATTACTCGTATTCTTGTTAACCTTGTAATAACTTATGAAAGCTTGTAATAAGCTGGCCTGGATTAATATCATCAGGCCTAAAGTTCACAAAAAAAGAAGCAATCACCCAACGTTAAAAACGAAATAGAATATTGTTTCCCTTCAGAGCTTCTATTATATATTAATACTCTGAGTCTCGGTCAAAGGCAAAGGCTTAAAATACGCCGAGTCAAGTTCATCACGACTGTTCATTATATTATTGGTGAGACAAAAGTGGAGCGAACCAGCGCAGAGTTAACAATAGAATAGATTCGAACATTTCCACGGCCAAATCCGATTATTATTTGACTTTGCAGTGGAGATCCACAGGCTTATAATAGCCAAAGGCCTTGAACAATACCTTGAAAGCCTTTCGTAGGGAGACTGGATCAAGGGGTTGATATAGAAGTTGGAATTCTTTGACATGCCACGCTTTGGGAGGAGGTTCATCTGCCTGACTTTCGGTAGCTTGGACTTTACTGCCGAAGCCGGTTTTATAATCCTACTATCCTAACTAACATTATAAATGTGAAAGTGAGTTTGTTTGTTTATTTGTTACGATGTCACGCCTAATCCATTAAACCGATTTTAAAAATTCTTTCACCAATGGAGAGCTACGTTATCAGCAATTAAAATATAGCCTATTTTATTTTCACGGGAACGGGAATCCTAACTAATATTATAAATACGAATGTGAGTTTGTTTACGTTCACACTGCCAATGTCAAATCAATGTCGCTCGCAACCATAGATTTAGAATAAGCGGAATCCTAAGTCTATGCTCGCAACTGACGTAATAGAACAGAATTAAAAAAAAATATATCTGCAATGGCTACAGAGGTATATACTCTTTGACAAACTCTTTGAAAAAATACCTTAATAATGTTTAAAATTAAAAATCGATACGCTTGAATTTCGGCCACAGGCGACTGGCTGGATTCGGTTATGCTTATAGAAGACTATTTTATAAGATAGGCTTTACCAATAGATTTTAGATCTAAGAAGATTGTTTGTTCTCAGAAATATATCAATATCCTACCATCCTATTCTATCCTACTATAAATATAAATACGAAAGTTAGTGAGGATGGACGGATGTATGTATGTTTGTTACTCTTTCACGCCAAAATGGCTGAACGGATGCGGAGACGGACTGCTGACAGAAATAGATTATAGTCTGGAATAGCACATAGGCTACTTTTTATCCCGGAAATATGTACAGGTTCGTAAACAACGCGGGTGAAGCCGCAGGCGGAAGCTAGTCCATGATAATTATGATTGTATTAGGTTTGCTATCTGATTTTTGTCTCTAATGTCCTAAATGTTTGATGTAGTTATGTATTCAATAGTATATATAGATACATCGGTCAACTTTAGGAAACTCTAAAGGAGTTGCGTACGAGTTACGAACACGCATTATACTTTGTAGCAATGATGTCTACTACGATGCAGGAATTGCACGCGCACATTAGCTCCTGATATTTCGACCCTGTTGCAAGCCCCATGATCGCATGGCAACTATCGGGAGTTGAACAAAATTTGTCAATCTAGTGTAACTAAAACAATCTAAACCATAGACTTAGAATTTCGCTTAGTCTAAACAATATCTCATTTGTTGTGTAATACGACACATGTCATTCTAAATAAGCGACCGTGAACCGATATTGTTACGCTTACGGTCAAGATCCGATGTGCAATTACATTTACGTCACAGACCATGAAAACGTACAGACAGGACAACCCCACTTAGCGAGGCTTTTATTTGGGCAAATGGCAATTTCTTAGAGACCAAGCTGAATTACGCTCGACAAGAATTAAGGCGCATACAGACTGGGGGCAATTCTCAAGCTAGTAGAGATCATGTCGAAATCGAAATATATCGAAAACTCATCGTATATCACTCGTCTACCTTTACTTGTTATATCTAATTAGAGATATCTTTTAACCATACGCTGGACATCCAACTAATGTTCCGATGCATTCGAGATTTTAGTGACTTTTCTATAGAGATATAGACTATCTTTAATAGAGACTTATGTCGAAGCGCGGGAGAATCGCTCCCCGGTTTCATCTCATATCGTAAACGCGCGCACATTATTGTCATACATTTTTGGCTTATGTTAACAGTGGTCGAAATATTTTTTCTTAAAATAACTTGGCCTCCCAATAGAATTTCTACTGAATTGTTCTGTATGAAAATCGAACCCGCGACACCTAGTGCAGAAAGCTAATCTCTTAACTACTGTGATAACCATGCCGTCCAACTTACTAGACCCTCACGTTACACTGTATGATGTCAACGGACAGACGCTTCAAATGCATTTTATTCTATGTGTATACTCGAACTGACCAAAGGAGGAGTGATCTCAATGCAAAGCGGGATAAAAAATAGACCACCTGCCAATATCCTAACTAATATTATAAATGTGAAAGTAAGGTTGTTCGTTTGTATGTTGGTTACCTTTTCACGCTTAAACCACTGAACCGTTCATCATAAAATTTTGCATATACGTTGTCAGGGGTACAGGAAAGGACATAGGGTACCTTTCATCCAGAAAAAGTACTGTTCCCGAGGGAAAGAACTATAACTTTCGACGGTCACAATTGCTTTAGGACGCTAGATAGCGCTACGTGTGACTCGAGAAAATGCACTGGTTCGTAATCAATGCGGGCGAAGCCGCGGGCGGAAGCTAGTCATATATAATTACGAGAATGGTACTCTAACGTGTCTCCACTGTGCACGTGTTTTCAGCGCTAAAATAGAGTACGTAAACCATACCAAGGCACACAGTCGAAATCCACGACTGTAAAAGCCATAATACGATTAATTTAATAACAAATAACAATAATAAAAACAGAAGCGGTAACCATAGCCGAAATCTGCAAGGGAGAGTATATACTCGAGCTGTATATGCTTTATATTCGTAATAAGAATTGAAAGTGTCCACAATTTCACATGAAGTATGTTTCTAAATTGTGCTATTTCGTAATATACATGAAATTCTGATGAACATAACATGACATACGTCGTGTCACTTATGTTCACCTTTTTTAGTCTTTAAATCACGATAAGTTGGATTGTGGTTTGCACTCAATTTTGTCGATGATGCAGGTTTGAGACTGAAGCCCCGTTTTGCGATCCTGTCATTACGTATATGTGACAATAGCTTTAAAGATTATTGAGATAGAGGTAGGAATATGCATCTAAATATTTCGATGGGAATATGATGATCAGACAGAATCATTGCAGAGAACTTTTTAAATAGTAATGATGTTTAAGGAGAAAATGGCATAGACATAATACATTTAGATTCAATAAAATAGTCCTTAAATATTTATTTATTATATTACACTCTATTAGATTTTAAAATAACAATGTAATTAACACTATTTTATAACTTAAAACGGGATGTTCACCAGGGTTTTATTAGTTTTAAGTTCGCGGATTCACCATGTTCACCGTGTTCACGGATAAACGTAACCTCAAAACAAAAACATACTTGGTAAATAGATATCCCGTTTCAAGTTAAAAAATAATATTACACCCTGTAGGTACTGCCCCAATTGTCTAATGATCGCAAACGCACCTATTGAGTACTTAATTTTGATTTTAGACCTGCGTCCTTGAAAATCTCTTACTACATGGAGAAAAGTTTTCTGTGAATCAAAATTCTCGCGTTCTGTATGACCATGTCTACATCCGAAGTACTCTGTATCAGCTATTAACCGCGTGTACCCCGCCATGCATCGTCTCAATAAGTTCTTCAACCCAGTCCGTTTCACACACTCAATGAACTACTGCTTTATAATTATGATTGCCGACAAGCATTAATTGACGGATTCAGTAGTTGTCACAGTTCCACCTACCTGGTCCTTTACCTGAACTGGGCGGTAACTACGAAAGAGTTGAAATTGTTTGTTAAATCTATACCTTTTACTCACTACAAACTTGAAATTTGGAAGGCTTTTGCAAGATTTGTCACTTAACCTATGAGACGGAGGTGTAAAGTTTGTAGGAAAAATCTTTCTGCATGGTCGTAGTTACATATTAACTCGTAAAATCTATAAAATATGCTAATTCTGATTGTGAGAATTTGTTATTCATTAACTGAAAAGTAACCTATAATTTAAAGTTGGCTTCATCCTACACAATTGCCACGCTAGGTTCGCTCACCGCTTTGGACTCGATAAGCCGCTTACGTCACACGTCATCTCCATAAAGCATCCCTATATGCTTCCATCTATTTTAATGGCAGATACGAAGTAGCCGTTAGTTCCAATAATCTTGTTGATGGAGGGCGTTATCGAACGTTCAACCAAAAAACTGCTAATAATCTTTGACGGGTTAACAACGTTAATTATATTCAAACAATGTTCGATGTCCCACTGAGCAAAATGTGCCCCAACTTTATTTTACATGCGTTCACGAAATTTCTTGTCGAAGTTTTTGCCGGCAGTCATTCTCATACATATTCATTTAAACGAAAGGTTAAAAGGCACTATACGGATATTCTACCCGGACTTTTAATCGTGACCATGAAACTGGACGCTGGCTTTAACAAAGAATCGCATTCAAAGTGACTCTTCAGCGAACATAATACCAGGTGCACAAAGGGCAAAAGGATATTGGAATTGAATTCAGTCTTTCAAAAATGATGAACGAACGGAAAGATAAAACATTCACAATTCACAAAGACCTTCAATGAATCATGGATGGACCATGGAACATACCGAATATTCCATAGTCCATCAGTATCGAAGTGCATCCTGGATGTACTTGATAGCGCTATGTTATTTGTTGACCAAAAATAGTCCACAAATGCATCCCTTCACTTGAAGTAAAAAATACTGGTAAAAAAATAAAGGTGACTTCGTGGAAATTCAAATATTGACGATCACGTTTATTATACTGTTATCTCACGCAGCTATAGTTTGACAGTTAAATAATAACTACATGTAGCCCGTGGAGAAATACTTTTCTAGATATTAAAATATTCCTTTTGTAAAAATTTAAAAGTACATATAGTATTTGATTTGATCACCTATGTCATTCATTTATACTAAGATGCAGTTAAAAAGAGTTGTATGCGTTATGTGTTTTTACAAAAAAAGTGGTGACAAGTCTTCTGTTTAAACGCTTGCCTTTCATGCAGAAGATGTGTATAATATATCAACCCAGACCAGCGATCTTGTCATTCTGAGCCCCGTGCCCAACTGTGGGAAATATCTAATGATATTCCAAGAATTTTATATTGAACTTATCTTTAGGAAGATAAGGAGTATAAATATTATATAACATAGGTATATTTTTGTAATTTGTGGTTTACGAACCCGTACATTTTCCCGAGATAAAAAGTAGCCTATGTGCTATTCCAGACTATAATCGATCTCTGTGCCAAATTTCATCCAGACCGTTCAGCCGTTCTGGCGTGAAAGAGTAACAAAGATCTATCCATCCATCCATCCATCCATCCTCACAAACTTTCGCATTTATAATACATATACATATATATTAGTATTAGTATGATTAGTAGGATAATATAAGTAGGATACAGACCAAATACAAATGCACCATCTCTCAAAGCTTCTAGCTTCTTAAAGGTTTACTATCGTGTCTAAAATTACTGAAACAAAATTTGTGTGGCAATATTTACTCATCGTGCCAGCCTATCTGCTGCGATAACTCCCATAAACATTATGCATCGAGCAATTATATTGGTAACGTGTACATAATAGCTAGTCTCATAGAAACATTTTTGTAAAGTCGCTCACCTGTCCCATCTCTCGTAATGAGCATTCAACGGAAAAAGAGCGTTCTAGTGAGTGATTCTGTTTCTATTGTGAGCGCTCACAAATCAACAAACTTCGCACTTTTTGCCAAGCTGAGCAATTCCAATTGTTCCGCTACAACTGTTGCAAAGCGGCTATGATAACGGGAACTGGAGATGTTAACTGTCAACTTTATTGCACGAGGATTATTTACATTAGCTACATCCAAAACTATACACGACCGGTAGATACTGGTACCGCTCTCTTAGGAAATCAGAGCTTGTGCGTCGAGCGTGAGGTTCGGGGTAAGATTCGGTCGGGCAAATTGGTATTAGGTTTTTCTGTATGGAAACACTCGGTAGCTGCACAGAGTTTGGAACTGTGCCCGTCCCTTACCACATGAACGAAATTATATCAATAACGACGAGTGAACAGTCTAGAAGCATCGTCGGCCGAATCTTTACTTAACAACCCTTACCCTAGGGTTACCCTTCGGGGAACACGGTGTAGTATTGGTCAGTTTACACAATATACAATCCGTGGATAACCGAAAAAATATCTAGACTTACGAGTGTAAAGGAAATTATAACTACAATAAATACCACTCACATAACAAAATATAAAATAGCAACTTGTTAAGATTCAGAGAACTATACCCACATTCGTTTCTCTCAACCACACTCCACAAACTAAGTTGCGAAAAGACTACCATGTAAAACATCTATCTACGAACATAAAGCTTTATTAATTAATGCAACAACTTCAGTATGCAACTCTTTCATTACAGGTACCGGTCTACAGGTTTAATCCTCTTAGTTGCTGAGAGCCGCAACGTACGGAATTAAAATAAAACATTATTGTATATGTACCTAGAACTAGCGTGAGCTTGCAGCCTCGACGCGTCGAGAGCTTATAACTTTACGCTCAGAGCAACGTAGAGTTCCTTCCAACATATCCTGCCCGAAACATCTACCTAACAAAGGCCTCTCATTGGTCGCTACAGTGGCCATATTCACCACGCAGACGAGTGGTGGCTGTATTTACCACTTGGCAGACCGATAGGTGATCGCTTTTACTGGACTGGATGCTTCCACGTGACTAAATCGCTTGCACGAAAATATGGTGAAATAATAACCTACGCTTTTTATGGATGCAAATGAAAGTCCGTACGTGATCGGAACGAAGGCAACTCGCTAATTAATTATTTTTTGCGCTGCAGCGCCCGCTCTTCTTCCATAATATATCCTTTTTATAAAACTATTTTTAATACATCGCACAATGGCGGTAAATTGTGAGGAAAAAAATATTTTTAGATATTCTATTCTATGTAATTGTGTAGCCTTTGTTACAAAGTGAGGTATAATATATGAAAAAATCAAGCTTGGATTGGTAGGAAGTAAATCTAGCAGGCCAGGCTGACACACTGCGCATGTAAGCATGTGTCAATTTGCTATCGGTCTATAGAGTACACCACGATTAAACAGGCATCGCTGCAGCGGACGGTCTATTGTTAGTGACCTAAGCAAATTGAAGAACTTTTAGCCGCCGCCAGTGACACATGTGACAAGTCTTCTTAGTAGCAATTTCCGAGTGGTAAATAAACACAAGTCAGAGTTACTGGAACTTACCCACGTTTAATCTACTTTACATTAAATTTAGTGCTAATAATAAGCTAGCTGATAATAAGAGTCCCACAGATTGTGGCAATTTTAGAAAAAAATGATTTTATATCTATTTGTTCGATTTAAGTAAGTATACAGAAGGTTCAATTTTGAAACGTTTGAAAAACTCTAGATGTATTTCCGAGAACTTTCTATCTTTAAAGGTATTATTTTTAAAGGTATTATTAAAGGTATACAGATTAATGTGCTTAATCTGCACGACAAGAAATTGCAGGTACAGCTTGGATGAAAATTGGCGATTGATTTAATACGGCGAATATTTATAGTAAATAAATTCAACCCACTGTGCTGTACTGTACTGTCCCACTGCTTGCCAGGAGTCTTAGGAATAAGAAGGGTTAGGCCTTAGTCCAGCACGCTGGCCCGGTGCGGGTTGACCTCTTTTATCTGTTCTGTGGGGTTGACAGACTACACACCATCAAGAACTTTATGGAGCCCTCTCAGGTGTGCAGGTTTCCTCACGATGTTTTCCTTCACTGTAAACGTAAGTGATAATAAAATTCTGATCTGCACATGATTCCGAAAGTCAGAGGTGCGGGCCGGGTTCTAACTCAGACCCTCCTGCATGAAAGGCATGCGTTCATCGCTAAGCTATCACTGCTACTGCTACTACTAGCTTGGTCAAGATCATAGAATATTATGAAGATAAAATAGCAAAGCAGCAGTGTAAGTCTGACCTTAGCTAGTAGCCTATTCGCTATTAATTCCTGTTCCCCTTATCAACCAGTCTATATAAAAATGTCTACCGCGGGTCACAGAAAGAATCACCAGCAGCGAAAATTAACGATACCTGACTTGCAAATACTGTATTTGGTAATTAATACCTGGTTAGTAATTGGTTAACGCCAACTAGCGCTATACTAGGTGACATTTTTACCGTCTTGAAAAAAATGGGGCGTGATAAGTAATGGAGTAGAAGCGTATGGCATACAAATAATTAATTAAAGGTAAATAAAAGCGCAATAGCGTCAGTAGGCGCCTACGCATTTGTACCGTTTGTGAATCTGCGCCGGCGCAGTCCGAGTGCGAGTGTGCTTGAATAGGTACCCATTTGTAACGAAATCATTCATAATTTGTCGCGCGTTTATTATGTTTACGATTATGAATTATTTGGAAATTTCAAAATATGTTATTAAAAAAATTCAAGTAATAAAGTAACTATGCCATAGGCTTCTACTCCATTTACCTATCACACCCTTTTTTTTTTTTCAAAACTGTAAAACCGTCACACGGTATAGGTAAATAAACTGTGATATACTGAATGGGAAATTGATAGCAAAGCCTTATCACGAGCTTCATGGATCGAGACAATAGGAATTCCAGGCAAATATCTAATACAGGGAGAGAATACGGCAATTCTCATGGTTGGCTGGCGTATTGCTGATCACAGTGTGACGTCATTATAAGACAGGTGACTGGCAAAAGAACAAGCGTTAAGAATAAACTCTCTAATTTTGTGTGACGCATCCTTCACGGGGTTTTCGTCTCGTCTATACCATCGATCGGTAATGTGTCGAATCAATGTCTGCGCGATCAAAATAACAGAAGAAACACGCGGAAGGCCTTATATTAGTAGAAAAGTTGTATTTATTTAAGAAATAAACATTTTATTGTTTGTTTGATATATGATTAACTGATCCTGGGTTTAATTTTCAGGTTAGGCAAAAGGTTAGGCTTCTTCAGTTGAAAATGTGCCCGGTAACCTCTATAGACATTTCGGCACAGTAATCTCTGCTCTCGTTGGTCTGAGAAAAATGGGAAACCTATAGAGCTATTTTATAAGAGCGGTTTTTATTTCTTATGAAGTTATGACATTATGCGGCGCCAGATTTCCTGGGTACTAGATATTCAAAGGCGGGGCGTGCCCCCCCTTGTTTCCTAGCTACGCCCACACCACTACATTATTTGCATATTAACTGAGCTATCGAACGTACAACCTTTACACACATGATCGGTTGTCGTACGAATAGTCTTATTACGGTTTAATAATGTATATGTGTAATGTGTTCATACATTAGCGAGCCGGCCGCGCGGCCCAGGCCTTTACCATACACACCAACTATCGAGAGGTCGCGGGTTAACATTATTAGCTAAATCATAGGAGTTAGCAATACGTTGACGGCACGGTTGGCGCAGTGATTGTACGATCGACTGCTGCGCTAGGTATCGTAGGTTCGATTCCCACGCAGAACGAATATTTGTATAACGTACAAATAAACGTTTTGGGTATTTGTGCATGTTATTTGTCTTTGAAAACGCACCCATCATGCAGGAATTACTGATGGAGGGGAGCAAATTTTATCCAAAAAAAAAACACTCTTAATGTCCAAACCAAATAAGTATGTTTTTCATTTAGTTACTAAGTAATCATTCTTCTGAATTAGCGAAATTTTAAGTTTAACCGTTTATAGAACGACACACACCGGTGATATCCAGCAGTGTTTGAGTGAAGTCCTTACTTCACTTTTTAACAAAAATGGTAACCATTATCTCTGGTAACCGTACATAGATTACACTTATTAGTCTAACAAGTTTAATCTTGTGCATTGCGCCACGTGATTGTAATCAAATACTAATCGATATCAAAGCTTAACTATTTTTTATCCGTTTCTCTTTATATTAACGGCTTACAAATCGGGCACTAACCATGATTTTGGTTCGTTTTTGCGAACAGATCCATGCTTAATTTTAACTGCCTGATCGCCGTAACAGAAATCGCCTTGGAGTAAATCCAACTGAAATGTCAAATAAATAATTAACCAACGCATTTTGAACGCTAAGGAATGCATAAAAGTTCTTTCAAGGGATGTTAACAAAAAGCTCTTGTTAATTCGACTTTTGACGAAACATTTTATAACGTTAAGAATGTGTTGGTGTTAATGGGCGTTATTGTTGTAAAGTTTAGAATTAAAAGGGCACGCCTTTATCCCGCAATGAACACACAACACTTTATTGAGATAAGTATTTTAAGCATTCAGTTTTTGCAAGCTAAAAAACTTAGCACATAAGCTTTCCTTAACCTACATTTCTATTTAGAGCGACTCAACCACCACACATTAAAGCTACACACAGGGTTCTTTTGAACAATTTACAATGTTTCATTTTTGTTTTATATTTCACCGATACTTGAGTGTAAATATAGCATATAAGAACCCAATTCCTTTCAAGTATTCTTCAGACAAAAAGACAAAGTCTAGACAGTCTAGTAACAACTCTTCCGACTATATCATTAGGTGGCTCTTGGAGTGCCCTCTAGTCTCTTAAATTGCTCCATCGAAGTAAGTAATAGGATTGAAGTAAAAAGTGAGTTATAAGCCGCATCTTTGTGGTCGATAGTACTACGTCTATGGCCCTTGTGATTCTGTGTTCTATATAAGTCAGACAAGAGCAATTAATTGACTCTTTTATTTTGAAATTTCTAAGGTATTCTCTTAGGTCGGATTTTATAATGTACCCGATAAATTCCGATAGCTTTATTACATGTTGTAGGATACGTGACTTGCTTTGGATCTAATAAATAAAGGTACGACACCACAATACTCCTGTCTCTCTAATTAACCACGTAAAACGTGCTATAGCAAATATATTCATACTTAATTTTGCGAACGCCATTATGTGTTGTAAGGAATTTATTAAAAAATGTTTAAGTACAATAAAATACTCTTTGGATGCCTAGGGTACGCTATATTGGGTAGATTGTCAACTATATGCAGTTTTAACTGTACTACAGCGCTAACCGCTGCTGTTTAGGTTAGCAGTGCAACTAATGGGCGTGTGTGTGTACGAAGCCAGCATGGAGCAGTGTTGCGGCCAGCCCGCCAACGTTACTTGACAATGTCAACATTGGCTCGTGACAGCCCTTGTTACACTGGCCAAGCTCTGATTACTTTGTACAAATAAACGACGACTTTTTAGTGTTTCATTTGTTTTTTTAAAGTATCTATTTGAAGTAAAACATTAACCGTTACTTATAAAAGATCATTAATCGGTAATTAAACTTTCCCTTATTTTTTTTTTGGCATGTCTATTTATTGACATACAAATGAGATCGTAATCGTAATCAAAAAATAGAACAGTCTTACATTGACATCATCTGTAACATATATATATGTCGCTAGCAACGCCACATTGAAACTACAGTCTACCGGACCAGAATTCAGCATAGAGGAAGGCGTGAAACAAGGAAACCCACCGTGTCCGAAGTTATTTAACAGTGTCCTCGAAGATATTTTCAGAATTTTGCCGAATAAATTTAAGAATTTGGGTGTAGACATCGGTGAAGGGAAACTAACAAATATTTGCTTCACCTACGACATTGTCGTATTCTCCTCAACAGCGTCAGAGCTCCAATCGACAATTCGATGGCAAGTCTTGATTTGGACATAAATTGAATATGTCCAAGACGAAAATTATGACCAATTGCGCAGAAAGTATATAAGTCAAGGTAGACGATAAATCTTTTTCCAAGTCAGGTAGAAAGACGCAAGACAGACCAAGAATGCTTGGAAGTGCTACTGGTCTATGAAAGGCGGTCTTTCCGGATAACCTATGGGTAGACCGCGCAGAAGGTGGCAACATACAGTGGCGACAATAGACTTTAGTGGAAGACTCAGGGGAGGCTTTTGCGCAACAATTCGACGCTAAGGGCTAAATATACCCAATAATAGCAAATAATAAAAACATGCCTAAAGTAAAAGCAATCCCAGAAGCCTAAAAGATATCGCTGATTACGATGTGGCATTATACATGATAATTATAATTTCTATATCTGTTTATGAATAACTTTGTGGTGTGCCAGTGTATACCTACCTATCTATCTACCAACTGTAATGTATTGTAAAATTAAAAACATCCATATATATCTTTAAAGGTGGCTTCGCTATCGAAGCGTTTCTACTAAACAACCACCCTGTATCACGAAAACCATTAAACACAATATATTTGAAATTTTGTAAGAATTCGGCAAGTTTTGTGAGAGTTTGCTAATTAAGTCGTTTGATTTATAAACCCTTTATCATCATATCATCTCAGTTCGGTATGAGCAATTATTTTGAGGTCATGATACAGAAGATGAAGGTCAGCCCGAAAAAGTTTATTGGTGAATATAGGTCTCCCAAAAGACCACTATCATAAAAGGTAAGGTTGTTGTCCAGGAGGAAGGTGGCCAATTCTTTTGGTTACAGTCTACCATCCTTCTAATATAATAATCTTACTTAATATAATAAACTTGAACATTTGTGAGGATGGATGAATGGATGGATTGATCCATCTTTGTTACTCTTTCACGTCAGAACGGCTGAACAGATCTGTATGAAATTTAGCACAGAGATAGATTATAGTCTGGAATAGCACATAGGCTATACTTTTTAACCCGAAAAAATACACGGGTTCGTTAACCACGCGGGCGGAGTCGTGGTCGGAAGCTAGTCCTTTATAAATATAAGATCATTGAAAACTGTGTAATATAGAGTTGTTGAATCGATATTTAATGCATTTCAGATCTTCACATATGCATGTCATACACAAATATAAAGACAGACCGAAACGATATGAAAAATACAAGTCTGTAGGGAGCCTGTTTATTTATTACACGCTAGACCGTTGACATATTTCATTCGAAACTTTGTCGGGATCGATTTTGAATGGAATTGCAGGCACATTGAGCGGCGAAGGGTTTTACGGAGTCTTTGTAGCGTAAAACTTGTTTAAGAGTAGAATACGCAACGTACTCAAAATACGTTTTATTTTATATACAAGGTGGTTCGTATATTGTGTTTTAGAAGTTAAGAGGGTTCGTATCTCGATCTAAATATGTAGAAAAAAACCTTAAAATTTCACTCATTTATTTTTATTTAATACAACGTTTGAAGCATGAATGGAAAACGGATCACACCAACCGTTTTTCACACTTTGCAGATCCAAATGGGTACAGTATTTAAATTAAGGTTTTCTTCAAGTTAATTTTGTATGCGTTACATGTAAGCATGAATTTTGTCCTTGAATATGTGAATCGGTTAAACTGTCATCCTATACACAGGAATGGACGAATTATTTTGATGATATCATTTTAACCCCAAAATTACACGGAATATACATTTTTGTTACTTTAATGGATTTCATTAAAAATAATGTTTAATGATAATACCGTTTTAATCTTATTAGTCATTATAATGATCGTAGAGACGTATAATAGATATAGACTGACCTACTAACTAAATAAAATTCACACGACTTGTTGCAGAAATCCGATAACAGAGTTGATTGAAAATATCCGTTAAGAAAAGAGGAATTCAGTTTTAAAAAGCGCCCGCTAAGTAAATGTAAAAAGTATGATCGGATAGGAAACGGCATAAAGGCGGATAGTATAAAGCATTGATATCCGCCTCCAATAAAATATGAATATATCCGATCGAGAACCATCACCACCGAGAACTTCGCAACGAGAACCGGTAAAATGGGGGCGCCTCGCAAAAAAATATTTAAAAGGTGTCAAGCTAACTCTGCTGATTCAAGTAATATACTAACGTAATTGGATAAGGGTTTATTAACCTGTAAATCCGATCTCGAGAAATCCTGTCTGAACTTATTATAGCTGTAAAAGGTAATAACCCAGTGGCTGTGGCATAATCAAAAACTATCATGAAAAAAGAGTTCAACTACTATTTGAAAAAAGGTCTCCAAATTCAATCAAGCCGACTTCAACTGAAAAATGTTGTCAGTAAAATAAGGAGCCGATTGTCTGACAATGCTATAAATGCTTTGGTTCTATAAGAATTTATATGAAATTTTAAATGATTAAATTAAATAAAACAAATTAAAAATAAATATAATTTAACACACAATTGCCAAAAATTGTGCTTTGATTATTTAAAAGAGTTTTTTTATTATTATTTTTGCATTTATTCAGAGAGAAAGTAATTTTAGTTTATTAAAATGTTGATTTTGATTATATTCTATGAAAGAGAGAGCAAGGGAGAAAAAGAAACTATTGTAATTTGTTTTTATTGACAAGAGACTTACTAGTATAGTATATACGTATTTTATGTTTTCATCCGTTTAATAAAATGAAACTGAACGAATAGGTATACATTTTATACGTAAATGCATTTTTAAAGTATAAAAGCTGCGAGATTACTAAATCTTTAAACTGTTAATTTTACTTGAAAACTTGTGTAAGTCGTAATTCCGTGAAATCAAAAACACAACTGTTTTTAATTTAATGGAAGACAACGAATGACAGACATTAAAACGATCCAATAGCTAACTAATAAAATGTTTCAGATCTATTTAATGGTGTATGTGATAATATAATAGATAAATACATTTATACAATGCTCTGTAACGTACAAATTAATTATATTGGATGATAGAACTGTATTATGGCATATAACGTACAAGCTGTCCAGCAGGCTCTAATCCGACCGCGCCGGCCGGCCGCGGTAGCAGTACGAGTGTCAGATATCCCTGCCTACAGAGGCTACAGACAGTGATTTTTACACATATGACAGACGCTACTCCAGGGTATATAGTGTTTTATCATTTATCAACTCAGGTTTAGAATCAATTTGCTTAATTTTTTAAATAGTTTCCAAATTAAATATACATTGATAATATTATAGAACTGTTTAAATTTTATATTTGGAAGTGTTTAATTATAAAGTATCCTATGATATTTGCACACCTTACATGATAAAATGTAGAATAAGGACGAAATATTATTATACATTTTAATATCTACTTTGTACCCATTTTTGAGGAAATAAAATGATATGATTTGATTTAAAAAATACATTCTAATATATTTTAATGAATGTATTTAATAATAATAGTAATGGAAGAGACTTCAAACGCGGTTACTGAGCCTTATTAAATATCTTGAGGTAATTTTCTGGGTAGGGCCAAGCATCATTAGGATTAATACGGCAAATGCATTGGCGCAATGTGGGTGCAAAATGTGAGTAACAAGTTCTTCTTACCTAACCTTAGAATAAGAGAAATAATCTTCAATTTACTGTTTGCATAAATAAAACACTACCACAATTTAAGAAACGAGATGCCAGCCACGATCTCCTACAAATGTAATAACCGTTCATCTTGCAACGAAGATAAATTCCAGACAAGACAAGGCTTCAAAAATAGTTTATATTTTTAAGGAAGTGGAAACAAATGACTAGAAACAACTTTCTGAGAATAAATAAACGAACCATAAAACATTTCATACCTTAAAAGGTTCTATTGTTTTTCTCGCAAAACTCCAAGACGTTTAATATGATACATTCCTTTTTTTCCATGACCTTTCTGTATTTTATTTTTGGAGTTATATTGAACCTTCTTTATATACCACTTGCTCACTAATCCCGAAATCTTAGGAATGATAAAGCCTACAATCATTCTTTAGAAAGTGTAGGCTATCCGCTAAGAATTGGGTTTCTCCAAACTGAACCCCGGGGGTGAAAACTAGAACAGAGGACTTGTTTGACATTAGGTACATTAAATAAATAACATATTTCAAATGAATCCGGAAATTAACTTAAGCTATCGTTGCTCGCTTTGCTGTTTTCTCTTCGAAATAGTGGATGACGAACAAATACTTCCTATTCTTGGACTTGACGATTTTACACAAGCTGTATATCCCATATACATATTGTTAAAATATCACTGTAACAGTTTATTAGGTTTAACCAATCTGAAACGGCTTGGAAATATCCAATATTTTTGTAAAGACTACCTGGAAATATTTTGCAAAAATATTGGATATTTCCCGGAAAAAAAGTTGAAAATAATATCACATTTCCAAGAACGTTAATTTGTATAGGATAATGGAGCCTAGGAGGATAGGGTGTGTCAGAATCGCACTTCACCGTATTTTATTTTTGTAATTTATAAAAAGGTATATTGGAAAAATAGCTGTGTTCGTCGACTGGATTTATTTATTTATTTCGGGGATCGAACCCGCGCCACGTAGCGCAGAAAGCTAATCGCTTAACCACTGCGCCAACAAGTGTCATCGTGCTGCAATCCACTACTTTATGCTTTCATTTTGTTAGCATTTGCATTTTTCAGTTGCGAGGGTCGAGTCTGAATGACACCAGCGCAGAAGCGTGGAAACTCGCACATGTTTCGAAGAAAGGCATTAACAGTGATTGAAGTTGATGAAACGTAATTTTGTAAAGAGGTCCTAAAACATGTTTTAATTGTTTTTAAAGATGTGGATCTGTTGTCTATTACTTAAGGTATATAATTATGTGACGTCACTGTATTCAGTCACGTTTCATTATTCTGGAAGCTTACTTCTGCCTGAATACTTACATACTCCATGATTTTTGTACCGAAATACATCTACTTCAGAAAACAGTTAAATATAATAGATAAGAAAATCTAAATTACTTAAATTTATAATCATAATAATTCATAATGAATGATATCTGGCGGTAATTCTCTTTGCACAGAGTTTCTGCACATGTGGCTTCCCTGGCAACCACCCGAACCGCAATCACAATCAATTCATTTGTGTTTTGCTATTCATGCTTATTTTTATACAATTTAATATTTTTTTAACGTCTAATCATTTGTTTTCATTTCATTCTCTTTTTCATAAGTTGCTATGACATCTTGCAAATGAAATATTTGATTATTAAGTTATCTGATTTATTAATAATGATCCTAAATTATTATTATTTTGTTTAATGTATCCGTAAGCTAGTTGCCATTGTAATCTAATCTTTGATCATCATTTTTTTTATATATTTAATGTAATCTTACGCTAGTTACAGATGGCTATTCATTATAAATGTGAGCAAAATGTAGGTGTATTCTTTATACTTTTGTTTTTATTTTTATTAACAGACTTTATGTTAAAGTTGCATTTTTTATTTATTTGACGAAACCTACTTTGCTCTCTCATGCTTTTTCCACATTATGTACATGGCAAGATTGTTAAAAGAGATTTTAAAAGAGTATCCATGGAGTTTCTTACTGGTTCTTCTCCATGGGACCAACTTTTTGGAACGTAATCTAGAGTCCTTTAACGTTTCATAAGTGCCTGTATTTTTTTATGGCATAGGCGGCATCGGCGAATCGCCTGATGGTAAGCGATTAACGCCGCCCATGGACACCCGCAACACCGGAGGAGTCACTAGGGTATTAGGTTTATTTGAAATAAAAACAATTTGATCTGTCTATCTACCAGTGCTCTAAATTAAAACTGTATTTTTCCTGTACGTTTAACTATTATAATTATAATTAATAGACACTTTAAATACTTGTAAGAAGTGCAACCGAATGAGTTGAACAAATCAATGCAAGAAAAGCCTAGAAATTATATTTTATAAAAGTTCACTGAAATTTTTGGTGGTCACCGTATTATGTCGCTCGGGCTGATCAGCTAGGTTTGATAATCACGGTGTAAGCGATTTGTGGAACATTGTGCAGTCAGCATCAAAAGGATGAATACACTGAATGTTTTTTTTTTTTTTGAGGGTACCCTAATTTTAATCTTGACCAATTTTACACATAGTATATGCGGATATATAAAAGTACATAGTCATTTAAATTTTATGATTTTAACCAATGGTTTTCCAAGAAAAAGCGTTCGAATTTCGCTACGTGTATACATATTTTTGATGCTGACTGTACATGTTCATCTATTTTTGTCGTTAACTGTACCACGATTGTCTAGCTGGCTTGGCTAGCTAGGTGACGCTATTATTTGAGAAGAAAAATGTCATTTTACGACAACTGCATTAAAAAAAAAACACAACGTAGGTCAAAAATAAAATGGGGCGACTTGTATCACTGATCGAGACTATTGTTTGACTGCAGAAAGTTAACAACCTAATATGTCCCTCAATTCAGACTAATCTTGAATAAAATATCGCTTCTATTTTCGTGACAAAAGAAATTCAAAGTAAATTGTAGAAATTAATTTAACCCTATTAGATTTGCAAAACGCAAGTTATGAAATCAAAGTGGCAGTCACGCGGTTCCGCGGTCACAGTTTAGTTCTGGCTGCTGGGCGCCGCGCGCCGCATCCGTAATCACAGCGGCTTAGGTTATGGACACGGTCGCAATGTCTAACTACTGTCTGATTGCGTTCTGAATGTTATATTACTAGCTATATTCTCTTCGTGATCTGTGAAAACTTTACCTTATAAATGACTCAGGATCAACCCCACGCCATTTTAAAGTAAGCGTAATATTGAGTATGATAATATTGTTGCACTAAATACTTTATTGCTTTAGCAATTTACGATTACACACTCGAGATTTTTTCTCAATGCAAATATGTAAATATTATCTTAATAATAAACATAGCTGAACTATATTAATGTAAATCTTATTAATGTAGATAATTATTAAACACAGACAAAAAAACTTGTTTTTAGAATTAAAGTTAAAACTAATTTAAAGTTAAAAACAGCTCTAGTAACCGCAAACCGTGACCTATTCAGAGCGTTACACACTCGGATTCAGTCTCCGTTTCAACCAACTGGCGGTGTCATGACCCCAGCTTGCACATAACGGCTATACTAACTGCACTACCTCCCCGTATGCCTTAGCCCGCTAGTCAGGTCGTGTAAGTTTTGAGACCTGTTATAATGGCACTATTGGTAAAACTAAATGAGCATAAAAATCCCGCGGATACGGAGGCCTGTATACGAGACAGATAGTTTGGTTACTACTATTGTGTCGAGAGAAATTAAACCACATTACCAATAAGACCAAAAATTTGTTTTAAATCTTTAGTAGATATAGTATACATATAAATATATATTCTGTACAAAGAGTTACTAAAAGCTCTATGTTTTTCGACCACTAGTGACCTCTCGAGCGTTCAAAATAAAGATTACAATACTATGTGAATTAGGAAAAGGTCGACATTACTCGTATCTCTAATCGCGTGAGAATTACCTCGAGCAGTATTTGTCACAAACTGAAAACATTTTCGTGTTAAGAAAAATCTCTTCTGGAATAAATTGAATTTGTATTATAAGGGACTCCCATGGTATAGGCGTGACAAATGGTTTACAGTTAACACGTTAATAGGTTCGATATGACGCCAATTAAACAATTATTGACATCAATCATGACGCGATCGAGTGTGTATCCTGCAGCCATATTCCGAGAATTCACCTTGCTATGGACTACAAACCGTTTAGCGTTAAATTGCACGAGGGAAGCAATTATGCAGCGCTTACACCTATCAGTAACGTGATATAATAATTGGTATTTCCATGCATCCCCTTAACCGATGCCAGCATTACGACAGCAGATGTCTAACTGCTTTAGTCATAAAGAAATACTTTAGACCAGAGGTTCCCAGACTATTTTTCTCATAGACCACTTTCAAAATTTAGCTGGTTCCGGTGGACCCACTGCAGCTACATTTCTACCATATTGTAAATTGAATTGTAAACCCCCATTTTTTTGTCAAGCCAACGTAGACACCCGTCGAGTCTCCCCTGGACCCCTGGGGGTCCACCTGGACCACTTTGGGAACTAATGCTTTAGACCGTATATGCATGTGCCACTGAATTTGTTAAACTTTTTATTAAGATTAAACAGCTGTCTGCTAGAGCCTTGGATGCTGGATGAAATTGCTACCCCGACTGCATATATTAAAAAGTAAAAAGTTAGTAGAAAGTGCGATAAAGAACGGTTTAATTAATATGAAAGTCAAAGTTTTCTTATCAAATTTGCAGGCTTTACTTTTAAAACGTCGAGAATCTTCCGATTTCTGAGCCAAAAGGCTCGGATATGAAGACTATGAAGTACTGTCTGCTTTTTTTGTGTGTCGCCGGTATTGTCATCGATTCGTATCAAGTTATATGAAACTATTTTAATTTGTTCATTATTTTTAATATTATTTAGTTAGCAATCATTATCCGCTCTATATATTTTTGAATATTATTAACAAAAATATATTTATAGCAACGAATATCCGTCAAGCACGGTACGGTTGGCACAGTGGCTTAACCAATGGCATTCTACACTACATATCACAGTTCGATTCGTTATATCCTATAGATAGTCGTTCAATGCCTGGAGGGTAATATTTTAGGGTATTGTTTTTTCTAGAGAGGAACATACTATATCTAATATGTCTAATAGAGAATTATGTCCAAACCCGCGAGAATTACCCCCCTGGTGTGTGTATGTGAGATTTGTTTTAAAACGTTTCTGTATAACATGAATAACCGAAATAAGTTGACCTCAAGAACAGTCAAGATCAGGTCAGTCTAGATACTCGTACAAAGATCAATAATGAGTCATATGAAATAAGTTGAACGCTATTGGGCAGGCCTTCATCCGGCAGTGGCACAAAAAATGTACAAATGCTTAAAATAACTCCTCGCCCATTGAAGGAAAACGTCTGAAATCGTTTTCAGCCAACGACGTAAATTTTTGCTAACATAAGATTTCTTTTATTTTTAGCGTTTACCTTATGATGATCGTTGAAGAGTTTTCATATAAACCGATAACTGAATCAATCAAGTAATTGCTGTTACGAGACAAGTACAAGGACAAAGACACCGGTGTAGCGCTACTATAGTGCCTACCTAGCGGTAGGTAGTAGTCTACCTACTACTGCTATAATAATTTCTTCATTAAACAAATGAATACAGGGTATATTATTAATGAAGAGTAATTACGACGTCCACAAGTGGTGTATTTCAAAATAAAATTACTTATGCAGCTCGTTATCGCCCAGACGCTCCTGAATGCTAAAAGTACACAAATGTATATCAAATTAAGAAATTAAGACACCGTGAACACACGACCGGTAACGATATTTAGATATTTTTTTTAACTTTACCCCACTTTGTTGTCTGATTTCTCCTGTGTCGTGGGTACAGTTTACAAACATACATGTCACATACATACACAACCAGACCCGAAACAACTATCATCATGTAAATATTTGTTCTGTGCGGGAATCGAACCCGCGACGCTTAGCGCAAAAAGCCAATCACTTAGCCACAGCGCCAACCGTGTCGTCATAAAACAATAGGCAGCCTTCTAATCTTAATATAGAAACCTTTTTGTTTCTTATAAGGAAATAACGAATTGTTTCGGGTACAAAAGACGAGACGATATTTTTAAGAAAAGAGCTTAAAAAATGTAAGCTGTTTAAGGTTTTCTTTTGCTTTTATTCTGTTTAATACCTTATTTTTTATTTGATTAACATTTTAGTTTAATCTTAAATAATTTATCTCTTACTTTTTTTGTACAATAAGGTAAGATATAAGTAACTTTAGGATATGTAAATCCTCCAACAATATACCCTTATATTCTGTAATTAAAATAAAGTGAGTTTTTTTTTGTTATTGATCGTGTTTATGCGGCTCCGTCATCTGTGGTAGGCGTCCACATATACAAGTGCATCGAACTATTATGACTGATCGCCGGATCGTTGACCGCAATTACCTCGCAGCTCATTGCTAGCCCTGCGCGTCCATTCAAGGCGTTTAAAAGAATGCATTCATGTAGTCATCATTCAATTACGCGAATGCCTTTAAGTCCTTTCGTTTAAAAATTACTAAGTAGGTAAACCATAAACGTAATTGCATCATGGGTGTGTCGACTGCTGACTGTGAGATCCTGGGCTCGATTCCCGGCGTATAGCAATTATTTTTGAGTTTTTCTGAATATAAATGCATTGGTAACATTCGGGTCTACAATCGCTTACCTCTAATTCCGAGAGGAATACAGCCATGAATTCATTTATCTACCAGCTACCATCGGAAAATATCTTCAAAGACTAGAGAAATTTATCAAAAATGTACTATCTATCTTTAACGAGAAACATACTATACTTTAACGAGTTTTGGATCTAGGCAAGAATAGTAATTAATGATTAATGTTGCCATGGAGCAAGGGTGTTACTTATTAATTGAAAGTTGTACCCCAAAAATAAGTTGGTAGGATCGTACATAGTTAATATAGAGAGATAGACCATGTAGAACTTCTAATTACGTTTCCTGAGTTCAATTAGAAATAGGTAATACTTTCCTTTCCAGTATAGAAACGGATAGAATTATTATATTATTATTTTGTGTGCTGTTATGTTACAAAAAACAATCTTAATCATATCTTTATATTGTCTTCATTTGATAATATGACATTGTTTAAATTTAATTATTTTGTTTTATGCAATTCTAGAGACCCTTGTCCAGCAGTGGGACACTAATAGGTTGAATTTATTATTATTATTATTTATGCAATTTCTCAGCAAAACAGACTGAGCTAATTGTTAGTAAATCGATTTTAAACGATTTCAAACAATTTCCAATTATTATTATTATTAATTGTTGGATAAATTAAAAATTAAATAAACACTTTCTATTTAAATGAACGTAAAAATGTACGTCGACAACGATTATAAATAAAAAAAACAAATGTCTCAATCGTCTATCAAATATCAAACATGAATGATATTTGAGAAATAATATGACCAACACGGCATACGAAAACAGAATAATCGACTTCAGAGAAAAAAGACAATCATTAAAAAAGCACAAAGATATCACCACATATTTTATTTATAAATTTAAAACGAAGCATTACGTGTTATTTTCCACGATGAAAATCACGGGTTTCTGCGAACGTCCCGAGTAAAGCTGGCTACGAAATAGCTCATTCAAATTCTGAACAAAATACATTTTATTTTTTACAGATTACGGATGTTTGTCGTTTCTTTTTACAATTTTATTCATTAAAATTATTACAACACAAATGTTTACCATCGATACGGGCTGTTTATGAGATTAGGGGTTTATTGATTGAACCGTCACGGCCTATGCTTGGTATTTAATCAGACTGTCGTTGCATTAAGATTTTTAATACACACTACCCGCTTTATCGTTAGTTGAAAATCGGACGTAAAAAATTTGTTTCACAAAAAATTAAGAGAGCGATGCACCCAGTGAATCAGATACAAACATAACACTAAGTTATATAATTTCGTAGTAACACGCGACGAGAATTTTGACGCGTTGTGGAAAGTACTTCATTCATACTTCTGCGGCACTTTTGTAAAGTTTGTGTATGGTTTTAAAGGAGTTGTTGGAAGTCGTGGAGCCATGAGGGATGTTGGACTTACCTTCCGCGGTGGCGGCTGCATGTTGACGCTCGTCGCCGTTCAGTCGGCGACTGAGTCTCGGGAGCACGAGGAGGTGGCGGATCGATGCCGCCTAACGCACGCGTTTCCACCCTCTGCCGCGGAACGCGTTTGTTCGCCCTAAGAGACAACGCCGCGCATGCCCCTTCCAACCGACATTTACCATAAACTATAGACTTTTTTTTTCTTTAGTTTAAACAAAACTGTCGTATGAAAAAAAAAGGTTAAATAATGTTAGAGTAATAATAATTATAGTTTACCTGTGTTTTTACTGTTTTTCGAAATTTATATTTTAAAATAAATACAATAAATCTGAAAATCCCGCAGGATAGTCATTTTGGTAATGCTACGAGTCCTGACAACTCCGCCATGCGCGTTCGTAGCGTCGCGTAGCACCCCTCGTAGCCGATATCAATTTTCCGTTTCACTCGAAGCCATGCAACCCCGAAAAGAAAGTAAATGTTATAGTAAGAATATCTGCTATTGAAATACTTATTCACATTCCGTTATAATCGCTTGAAAATATATTTACATGAGTAAATTAAAAATATATTGTGTATTGTATCATGATAGTGAGTTGCAAGGACATTCATTATTCGTACTGCTTATAAATATTTTATGCATTGTAGCGAATGTGAAACACCCCTAGTCTGTAAACAAGCAGCTGTCACGATACGATACGACTCTCATATATATTTGTTGACCAGGTTCCCTAACTGTTTTCAACTGCAATCGAAATGCTGCCGATCACAGACTTACGGACGGTTTTGTCATGCAAAAATTGTCCAAGAGTCGATGACCGGTTGCGTTGGTGGAAAACCCGTAAACCTAGTATATAATTCAAAAGCGTTCACGAACTGAACATTTGAGAAAGTAAATTTAATTACCTTTATGTAGAAAATTTGTAAATCCAAACGTACTATAAGACTATAATGGGGATTCAACAAACAGATAACCTTAAACTCGCGTGGTGTTTATTTTGACATTTGTTGTGCTATCGATTTGCCGCCGTGACCTAATGACCAACATGTATCTGTCAGATGAGTAGAACATGCGTTGTTTTAGAGTGTAAGATGAATATTTTCTGGTTTAGTAACGCAAATAAACTGTGATTCGAGTCAGCCACTTGAGAGTGAAACCCTAATAGTTTAAAGGCTATGTCAATATCGTTATGAAAAGTATGTTTACACCAATGTGTTGTTCAATCAACCAGTTGAACGAATAATCGATTATTTAGTTGACGTCGGGTGACGAGAGTTTCTCAACCTTTTCACAATTCATTTTCTCGTACAGAAAAACTCTAGAAAGTTTATAATATTTTGTTTTTGTTTTTTAAACATCGCCCCTCGTATTAACACTATGAACAATTCCTATATCGTGGGTGCGTTTACACACACAAATATTCACATGCTCAAACATCCAGGACAACACCCAACGACATCTGTAGGCCATACAAATATATGTTCCAAGCGGGGATCAAACCCGCGACACGTATTGTAGAAACTCTAATCGTGTCGTCATAAGATAACAGCTAGTAAAAGTTCGTATATCAATACTGAAAATATCTGTATCTAACTCAAGTAGTAGTTTACAGTACTCTGCTACGGTGCTGATTTAATTTGAACTCTAATTCCTGTGATTAGAGTTAATATTTACAAACGCGTACAGTCGAACTGATTGTTGGAGTCATCGAACATCGCAGTGTAACGGTTGAGATTGTCATAGAACGACCTTAGAATGTTGATACTACAATATTTACACTTAGCATTTGCCGTCAGCTATCGTCTTGTGGTAATTAATACACACGATGTTGATCGATAATAGAAAATTATAGCGTGTATTTTTAATAAGTATGTGTCAAGCTTTAATTTTATTGTTTTTAATATGTAATATGTATGTGTCAAAAGCATAAATGTGCCTTTTCGCCATCCTGTGATAAAGATAAACATTCTGGCTCATTGTGTCACGGCGCTCGTAGATTCTGCAGCTAAAAGCTATGCAGGTCATACGCTTTACGCTCTACTACAAAGGTTAGGTCACTCCCGTTAGTGAGGTCAACGTAAAATTGTTATATGTGCGGATAATGTTAATAGGGGAGATTAACGTAATTACCACGGAAAAAAGGACACTCCAACATAAAAATATAAATGAAAAGTTTATGATTTTTCCTGACGCTAATCATAATTAAAGTTAGTTAGGTATATACTTTCATACCACATTTAATATTGTCTTCAATTTCGATGATAGTACTTGAGGAACTTTGCTGAAATAAATGTGCAACAGTTTAAGATTCATACTTGTGTAAAGACTGTGTAATGTATGCTTGCTCTCTGTAGGGATAGTTCACCTTATATAGCTATGGCACTTTCCTCAAAAGGCTATTCCAGACGATACCCTGTATTTGTCTCACATAAAACTTTACTACAATCTGTCTGGACTTTAAAATAGACTCTGAGTTTGTTTCAGCTTTTCTTCTCGGGGATAATCATAGGAAATGCCGACGCCATTCAATTGTCGCCTGTATCTTTATGTGCCGCAGTAGAGTTATTCAGAGATGATAAGGTGAATTTACTCATCGATCAACAACACTATATTCTTCCCCAAAATATCGTTAAAAATTAGAAAATTTATGAACCCCAGATCTACAGGACATTTGAGTAGGCCGTAAGTTCTCTATGAATTTAGTGGCTTGTCAGACAACTGGTGTTTCACCAGCAAACCTACTTCATTCGCTATTCAACTCGCAACTCTTTCGTTTCAGTCAGAGAAAGAGTGGAAGCACAGCAGGATCGATGCTCCTTCTGTTATCGACCTCCTTTCTGAGAAGTCCAAAACGCCTGCTAGATTCTCCGATATCGGATATCAGGTGCTTTTAAAGTCTCATGTCGTTAGCAATGCAGCGAAGAACATTACGGTATAATTTGTTCCGATGCAATCTCGTAAGGTGTCCTTTTGAGGTATTGGGCAAATATGATGTATCAGAGCTTACACGTTTTCATAATCAATCGGGATAGTGATTTGTCTCGTCGACCCGACTGTGTACTATACAGGACAAACCTATGTGTTAGTTGTAAGTTGTTTTGTTTTATTTCGACTGACAATTTGTAATATACGCGGTACTTTAACTAGCTTTGCGTCATTCCAGCTGTACGTGGTAAATAAACGCCTTAAACTAAAGTTTGTGGCATTATTTAAGATCCCGACACCACATAGTAGCGCTATACGGTCTAATTCCGTTGACGAAATACGTCAATGACTCAAACTAATGGCAAATAAATTTTCGTTGACTTTAAATGTTTATTTTATTCAAGTTATCAAACTAAACTCATGTAATCTTAAGTACTTGCCATAAATCCTTTAAGCTGACCTTAGGGTGACTAATAAATTTGCATTCAGATTTAACCAGCGAGATTCGAAATTTATAGATTTAATCGCCGCAAGAAAAATATTGAAACGTGTGTCATTTCTAAATGTGCAATGATACTACACGTTGAGTGTTCCGTTTTTTACTTAATTATAAAATAGTTTTTACAAAGAAAACCCTAATGCCCTAATAAAAAATGAATACAAACAGACTTTTATAGGAAATTCAAACGAATCAATTAAAGCGCAATGTCCGTTCCAAGTTACAAATGTCTCTATTAAGTATCGAGTACGACAGCTCACTTAGCTGCCAATTGCCTTCGAAATGATAGGTTCACTCCACAGACATATAGAACACACGCATCAAAATCCTGGTATATTTTACATCTGCTTCAGACAGTTGTCATCATCTTACTGGGTAAACCACTAAGTCCGCCTCTGTACATAGTGCATAAAGTATAAAAATAAATAAATAAATAAAAGGGGACCCAGCTTAAATGGGACAAGGCAGGACACGTCTGCCGTTCGAAATGTGGGCCCGTAAAGCACAAAAGTGATAAGCGTAAAGCACAGAACTGGCCCTGAGAAAGCAAGAAGGGGTCGCGGCAGATCACGTAATAGATGGTGGCACGAACTGGATGCCTTCCTAGAAAACTGGCCAGATACAGCGTGGCATCATGGGAAATGGAAAAAAAGGAGGCAGGCCTTTGCAGGAGTGGGATAGCACATATAGGCTTTCAATAATTAAGAATAATAATTTATTTATTTATTTACGCATAATACAAAACATTACAAAATTGACCAAGACGTCGTGTAGCTCAAGATTGTTTTTTACAGTTGCTGCTCACAGTTTCTATGCTATGGCTATTTTACTTACGATCCAGATTAGAGATACAATTAAAAATTACAAATACAATTATTAAGAAAAAAGAATGAAAATAGTTCTTACTCATCTAACTAAACAACATAAAGGTACACTGTAATAGAAAATATATTTAAAAAAAAATAACAATTTGAACATACTTTCACGGAACTTTAAAAATTCGTTACACACATGTATTCATTTCCTAACAAAAAAATTATACTCTGGTGCTGATGTCAGATAATTGCCAGACTGACTGGCTAATCTTTCCACTACGGCATGAGCGAATCCTGTGTGGCTTGTGCCGCCACCACATAAGAAATAGTACTTCTAGATAAACCTAATATTTCCATTCCGAAATACGATGATGAAGATTTTCGTGTGCCTAAACGTGACTTGTCTGCCTCATTCGTCTAGTACCAACACGACTGGTGCATGGACGTGAGGTTCTAAGCTTGATTCCCGGGCTGTCCTTTTTTTTCTGTAGCTGTAGAAAATCGTGATAGTGTAGAATTGTCCCCCGTTGCAAAAAGCTCGAATATACTCGACTATCGATATTATTGAGTTGAGCGTTGAGCTGATAGTGATCAGCTCAACGCTCAACTCAAGTGCTAATGCTAAGTTTGTGTACATTTTTGTTGTTGTACTTTTCAAACTTATTTCTTATTTTCATTATATTTAGTAAATTCCTTACCGCACCCTCAATACTAAGAAGTTAATAAAAAAAAATTGTCGTAAAAAGAATTAATAATTTTATTATGATTTTATTTATTACATGGTATGGCAGCTCTATCGCGACACCTGCTGCTTACAAAGATAGTTTCAAACTCAACCTTTGGAAATTCTTAATGGCTATGGCCTATGAAAAAGATCGAGTGAGGAATAATGAGAATATACATACCTACATAATATAATAAGTGACTAGGTGAACTAGGTGTGCACAAATACGTTGGAATAACAAAATGATTATAACAACACTACGTTCATGTTACATCGGTCCTTGATCCTCACATGGTGTAGTGAACGTTTACGGGAATGGTAAATTACTATCAGTCATATTTAGGGTGATATCATGAGGGGCTCGTAGCTACATAATTACCACGCAGATGGGTCGATCTGCAAGGTTAAGCAGTCATCGTCATCATCGTCGCGGTCAGTCCTTGGATGGGTGACCATTTTTCACACATCGAGATTCTTCCATGCCTCGGAAAGCACACTAAGCAGTTCCTCCGTGTAAAATACTGATATTCAGCCCCAATCGGTTAGATGTAAGCCGTCCCCAATATCATACGGTTATATCGTAGGGTTCTTAATACAAAATACGCATATTTAATGCGAATTTATGTTAACAGGTGTGATTTCACCCTTATTTGCTTGGTAAATAGGTACATATCACACAAAGTGCTTCACAGGCGACAGTCTAGAAAGTAAGGATATGTAGAATACCTTAATATCCTACGTGGTATACCGATAGAAGGATGCAAAGGGTTCACTTGCACCCCCTGTCGAGAAAGAAAATAAACAGAAAAAAATGTTTATTTTTTTATTTAGTCACTGTTTATAAAAAACTTAAGGCGTCGAGGTTGCTGTTCCAATTTGTTCATCACATTGTCAATGAATTTAGTGTCCTGCACACTATAAGTACTATTGACTTAATAGTATAGTGTATAGATCCAAATGCACCTCCCTGAAAGTAATACTGGCGGCGCCCATGCGTTTTTCCGAATATTAACCGCAATTGTTCATCAACTAGCGCCATCTGTTGGATTTTTTGAAACTGAGTCGTAACTATAGCTGCATACATTAATAATGATTCTTGTAACGCATACCTTTATAATAATGGATTTTTATCACACCCTATTATTTGTTTATTGAGTATGCCTTCTTACAAACAGCAAAGAAAAAAAATGTACCCTGCCTATTTCTTAGAGAATCTACCTACTTATTTATATACTGATTAGTTTTTCACTATTATAGTCACTATTTAACGAGAATTCAAAGTCAGAGTCTTTTAATTCAACTAAGCCTTTGAAGGCACTTAAAAAGTCAAGACTCTAGGCACACGATTCCAAAAGGGAGGTAGGTCTAAGGAGGAGAGATCGGAAAGAAACACCATGGATACTCTTTTCAAAAAATAAATGTTAATTTATAATGAATAAACTTAAATTTAACATTCATTATATAAGTAAAAACAAACTTATCAAACCGTTTCATTGCATTGTATGGTAATACAGTACAAGTTATACAAGAGTTTCGAGTACAAAATAAAAACGCCATAAACAGTTCAAAGCGGATAAAAAAAGAATTCAAAATAAAGAAGTAACAAGAATGTCCAGACATGCGAATCTAATGCAAACTGATTTTTAACCCCAGTTTATTAGTGACAATTTAATTAAACATAATTATCATCATGCTTGTATTCCCCGAGGGGCTAAGCAGAGGTATACTGCTATACACACAGTTCATTATTGAGTGAATTTCCATACAAAAAACCCAGGATTTTGCCCGGCCCGGGAAACGACCTAGGAACTCTAGCACGCCAATCACGATTGTAACCGATATGGCAGTTATTGTAAATATCTTTACTTAAAAACGATCTTGAAATTTTCCAGCAACTGAATTGAGTTTGTACGAGAGTGAATATGAGATGGTTATCACTACATATTATAAAACTATGGCCTCCGCCGCGTCTGTCTGTCTGTCTGTCTGTTGCGATAAACTCAAAAAATAGTGTACGAATTTTCATGCGGTTTTCACCAATAGATGATTGTGAGTGATTCATGAGGAAGTTTAAGTGTATAAATTCGTTAAGGTTTTGTGTAAATTGGCTGAAACATGACGATGATAGTTGAAGATGTCGGAAGAAATCATGCCTGACTGATGACTGGGAGCTTGGTTAGACGCGGTAACACATTTTATTGGATATAAATTGGTTTTATAAACCTGTGTGGCGTTATAAAGCGTTATCTTCTAGGATTTAAAACCTCCGCACCTACCGTACTGTACCGTACCTAGAGGTAGTTGATGAAACTATTCTCGTGTTAATTTCTGCCTTTAGATATTTATTATTGGTTTCGTTTCGTATTTATTTTATGAACCCTACCTTAGAATACAATTAAGTAGTTGGTCAATTGTAATTAGGGGTTCCCAACTTTTTGTACGAGAAATAAAGTATATTAAGGTCGGAGAACTAAAATGAAAAATATTTTAGAAAAGTAATCAGTATTTAAATTTTTTTGACGTTTAAAATATTTTTTGGTGCTTCTTGCAAAATTTTACATATTATTATCATTTGTAAAATATTGCTTTTTTAGGTTTTATAGCTCCGAATACCAGCGGTCATAAAAATAGTATTTTGTATATTTTATTTTCGTAGAACAGTAAAAAGTATTAACGGGCGAAAAAAAGTATGATACTGTTTTTAACAGTATGGTTGGGAACCCTAATTGTAATAGCCCTGACGATGAGAGTAGATCGTGAGTTCGTGAATCCAGGCGGTTGCACTTTTTAGATGATATCAAACATGGTACCTATACAAGATAACTACTTATGGAGTATCTGAATTCTCTCATTGAGTCGTGAGCGGAGAATATTGTATTAATTGTTTCTGTCAACGTAGCATCTCTGCAATGTACGCTGTGTAAAAATAATCCGGAATCATGAAAAACGCGTGTAACATAACATAGTATCACGCCTGTATTCCCCGAAGGGTTAGGCAGATTGCACTATTGTACATCCACATTTCGCCGATGCTGTTATTGAGTCCCATGTAATAGGGGGCGCCATCTACCAGGCACAGCTCCAGACTCCTTGCTGCTACTGAGAATTACCATACAGAAAAACATAATAACTCTTTAACCGACCCGGGAATCGAACCAAATCGACCCTACGCTAAGCGGCCGCGCTTGCAGTCATTAGACCAATGAGGCAATCAGCAGACGCGCGTGCAACGTCATAATAATTCTATAAATTTATAGCATTATATTGAGATTGGGTTTTTTTTTTTTCATTGTAATTAGTGAGGGGTCTGTCACACAGTTTGTATAAAGCCGCAGTTTTTGTAATTATATATTTGAGCCCTTCGCGATTTTTAATATGGAAAAATTAGTTGAGCATGAGTTTATTGAAGCGCTGAAAATGTTGCAAGCGACCTACGTCGTACGTACGTATAAACTATAAAGTGGCGTCGTTGATAACAATGTCCAATTTCTTCAACAATCAAGGTTATGGTAGCAGTTTTCTTTGGTTACACTCTGGTGTGGATCCCTCCATATTCTTTTCGAAGGAATTAAAAAAAAAAAAAAAAAAAAAAAAACACGTCTGCCCTGTCAAAAAACGAACTTAAAATAAAAAACAAGTTGTATTAGGTAAATAACTTTGTCATTGGTGTCGGGGGACCGTTCTGTGGAACACTTTTTAATCTAAGAACTCCCCCGACTGCAATGGAACTCCTTTTTTGGGTAATTGTGTGAAAAATGATGAATAAGAAATATTATTTAGGCGACATGAGCCGTTTGCGCGAGAGTATCTGCCTATAACGTCCAGATTTGAGAAATGACAATTTATGGACATTGATCTTGATAATTTAAAAGGGTTTAATAAAAAACACAGCAAAAGTCATCGACCAAGCACCGTTCTCACCTTCCGTCACCCCGTCAAAGCTTTTCCTGTTTCTGAAGCTAAAATTAACGCGTGACGTCAGTATTTTTCCGTCTGGTATTATATTCCCAAGAAACCATGTAACTTAAAAAGTTTTTTTCTTCAACAATGAAGTTATTTGCGATTTCGTAGAAAGACTACTTAAGTACATTAGAACAGCTCTGGTTTATTCGAGCTAAATAAAGCTAAAGTACCCAGTAAAAATAATTATTCCATCGCAATAAATTCCATTCCATTCCTTTCCATTGAAATATTCTTGAAATAGAAGTACTCCGTGAATCCTAACAACAACATGATTGCCGTTTTATATTTTAGCTTTCTGGTTTACTTTCTTACAGTTGAGGCGGAATCTGACTCTTCAACAATTTTCAATTTCTTCATCTTTCCGTTAGTTATAAAAAAACTGTTGAAATGTATATCACGCGTTTGTAAAAGTAGCACCTAGTACGAATTGAAAAACCAGACAGTTATCCAGATTCATTAATCTGGATTTTCATCGCATTTCATTCTTAGGCTATTGTTAGTAGGTACAATGCCATGCGCAGTATTAATTAACATTTTCTAATATCTATTAACTATTTATATCCCTCGGGTTTATTTTCATCTTATTACAAAAATTGCGGATCGCAAGAAAAATCGCAATGAACGAACATGCTGGAACGAACGACAACGCCATAGCTCAGTTTACATACAATTAACACTTAAAACTTGTAATTTGTGTATAAACTATTGTTGTAAGTAAATAATTAATGAAACTCCAAATACGAAACTACAAAAAATCGTTTATAGCATCGAATTTGTGGAAGCTATTATTAAACCGTGTGACAGATTACATCCCTTAAAATAAACCTTTTTAGTTTTAATAACTAATCTTCTAAACGAATGTAAGTAACAAATTTTCAGTCGATTCATTTCAATTTCAAACAAGTAGTTTTCATGACTTTTTATTTTGTCTTGTTTTTATTATTTCTTTAAAGTAATTTAATTATGATCGTTGATTGTTTGTTTGGCGTTGACTCAAGGATATATTTTATGTTAAAAAGTTTTTATTTTTTAACTTTTTTGGCTAAAATGTACTAATTACTACCTCAAAACTCTATAGTTTTTATCAACATGAATGAAATAAGCCCAAACACTAAGTAGCTGCTGTAAACCGTCGATAGTCTTTCGTCGTACATATATGTACCAAGTTTCAATAAAATCGGTACACAGGTGAAAATTCAGTGGGTGAACAATCATTCATCCCGTTTTTATTTAAATCAGACTAACTTCGTGGTACCTATACCATATCCAATGAAAAAAGAAATATTAAAAGTTACAGTTAAAAAAGCGTCTACTTGAGAACCTTTTGTGAGAATTTTCATTGGTTAATTAGTACGCAAAGATCAGTTCAATCACTGGTTTTTGTCTTTTGGTTATTCTATATGTATATATCGCGTCATTATAAGTCCACAATTGAACATAGTCCTCCGCCAAACGGCTATAAATAACACCCATTATAACGCATTAAAATTTCCTCCGTCATTTTTAACTTATCAGTTCCGCAGCCGTGCTCTAGTCATACTGAGATGTCTCACTTTTTAGTAGAAGCGTGCATTATCTACATGTGATTGAGACAGACACTCTACTGGACTACCCAACCAATTTTCACAAACTCGTGGAAGTTCGTAAAATGCAAATTATAGTAAAATTACGTTACCATGATCTTCACCGGCGCAACATTTAAACTAGGAACTTTGTTGATTTTCATTCGTTCTCTGTTGTGTGTGTGTGTTTCTTCTTTGTTTTTGACATATGGCTCTATGTACGCGTACTCTTGGTGTATGTACTATTATATCAGTACATTGTATAAAACACAAAACCGGGAAACCTGTCCACTTCATTATACACTTCAAGAAGACCGCACCATAGATATTTATAAGTTTTATGCTAGCACTCGAAGATTTTTACGGAAGTTTTAAGTTCCAATATTTCCAAATTTTATTACACCAAGAATGTACTACCAACTAAATAGTCATTAAAAATGCCGTCATCCAGTAGTCGGATGGTCAGTAAAAACTTGTTCACAATTCGGTAAAATGTAATAACAGCTCTAAGTCTACGGAAGAATGCTTCCCGCACAATATCTCAGAAGCGACTGCGTATTGCATTGGTTTTTAAATCTGCTGAAAAGGGAACGGACTGACACAATTACAGCCCGCAAAGAAGAACCTGTGATTAGACGATTCATTATTTAGTCGCGTAATATTATACAAGAACACCATAAACGATTAGTTGATAAAAACGTTGACTTACCGACACTGCCGGCCGCCTGCGACTAGTTCCGTATTTATTCTTGTAACTCATTGTGAACGCATATTTATATACAATCCTAAATTACTAAAATGTTTGTTTACACACAAAATCATTGCAATTCAATCACCACGAGTAAAACAATTAAGCAAGACGCCGTTGATGTAGGTACCTTATCAGTTGATGACCCAAAATTTACTATCCAGTTATACAATATTGATTACTTTATAAGACTATTGGTTCTGTTTTATCAACGCGCCACGCAATATCAAATATACGATAATAAACTAATTGTCGTACTCTGATATCTTTCTAAGTGTGTACGCTTGAAATACCAAGTGCCAAAGGACCTAATTACGAATTGCATAATGGCAATAAGAGCTAATGTTAAATTTTTTAGAAAACATTTACCTATTCGTAATGGTCGAAAAATTTCAATAGACATATTCATAATGCATTCAATCACTGAATTTCAAAATAATGACAGTGATTGGCTATTCAAACTCCATTTAACTTAATACAGCAAACGAACCCGGGTACAAGTTAGGCGCACATTTCAATATTTTAAAAATAGGCTAGCTAAGACAACACCAGGGCAAGGCAAGATAACCTAATCTAAACCGGGATACCCTCCATAATAGTTCTAATGTACCACGTAAAATTATTTCGAGGAGGCGACCGCTGCCATTTTCTTTACATTTTAATATTTATGTCTTAGGGAAACTGACTAATCTTATTTCTCCTGAATTTTGATCGGTTTCGATTTCAACATTTTTGACCCTAAACAATATTTTAATGTTTTTACAGACAGCATTGTGGATTGTTTTATTTGGGTGGAAAATTGATTGTTAAAGAGATTTAAAGAAGTTCAAAATTGTAATTAAATCTAAACTTTGTGAAAAACGATACTATAAAATTTCGGACTATTTAGATGACAAAAACGCTTGGGATTGAGCCGCTCTTTAGCCTTTCCTTTTTTTATATACAATTTTTGCCATTATTATATTATTTACTTCATTATTTTGAAATTGTAATGCCGTTTAAATTGAAATGATTTCTTATATATAACCACAATACATTGTAAATGTGAGTGAGATCTAGGCTGAACGCTCTTAATTTCATTAATTCTCACGAGAACTGATCCATGCTTGCACTCTGCTGCGACAGGTTAGCTCAAATAGTTATGGCATTTTCTTCAAAAGGCTATTCCACCCTATATTTGTCTCACATAAACCCTACATCATTACAATCTGTCTGGACTTTAAAATAGACCTTGACCCCTGAGTTTGTTTCGGCGATTCTTCTCAGGAATAGTCATACCAAATGTCGACACCATCTAGTTTAAAAAATACGTGTAAAAGTGATAAAAAAATCCTAATAGCAAAATAAATAATTTCATTTCATTTAGACTCTAAAAGATCTTGTTTCTCTAAACATAGTAAAAATAAAATACATAGTTTCGAGATTATTTTGTTTTTTAATCTTCACCCGACTCTAGTATTTCTCTGTATCGTGGGTACAGTTTACAAACATACATGTCACATACACACACAACCAGACCCGAAACAACTATCTGTAGATCATACAAATATTTGTTCCGTGCGGGGATCGAACCCGCGACACGTAGCAGTAGCAGAAAGCTAATCACTTAGCCACTGCGCCAACTGTCGTTATTGGTTGGTAACATCGTCCTGAGCGCTATAACAAATTATGTGTGCTATAATAAATGCTGTGACCAACAGATATGGATTAAAGAGAACTAATACCTATATTGGATAGAGGGAGAGCTAGTATATTGTACGTATGTACTATATTTTGCCCATGACTTCTTACACGTTTTCGCACAATAGACAGGTAAACGGGGTTCATTAAAAAAAAGTAAGATAAATGCTTCTTAGAGGCTTCAGAAGTGGCTTGGCTCTGCAATATTGTCAAAGTTTAAATTTTACATTTATATGACACTCAGTTTCTTCTTTTATAAATGCAAATAGAATGAAAGAAACACTAAACGCTAATTCAAGTTGTTCTACCTCTAAGACAATTTCGTTGAATGTTCACCGAAGTGAGAAGAAAATAAAACTAGCAAACTTCCGCATTAAAATATTAGTGGGGTAAGCTCCGTCATCGCACCTCAATATAGAAAACAGTTTTAACATTTCGCTGCGAATGCATAAATGGGCCGCATACAGGTGGGTGTTCCCACACTCGGTATTACGCCGTGGACTATCATAATAGCGGGCATACATTGAATTATTTATAATAATTAGTCTGATTGCAGAAATTACAGAAAATCTGTTCTTGGCGATTACACTACTCTACAAAATATAAAGTGAAAAATGCAACTGACATGGCGTAAGGTGCATCTTTATCTTTTAAGGATCCTAAGTTTGAGTAACAAAGTAAAAAAAAATCATCACGTATAGACTTCGAGTTACATCAAAATTAAGTTTTTTTAAATGTATAAAAATGCTCTATTGGCATTTAATTAAAGTTGTTTATCTTTGGGGTAATGATATGTATATGTACAACTATTGTAAATGTTTTGTAGATTTATTTTTGGCAAAAATGGGGAGCCCAATTGAAATCTTGATTCACTATAGGATAGCCAAAATACTTGAGATATGCCAATCCAGTCAATTTAGCCACAAACAACACACCACCAACAACGTTTGACAATCACGTTTTTTTTTTTATTTTAGACATATTTTATCAAAAATCCTCACTTTCGGCAGCTATCGCAATAAATTTACAACTACCTTCAAGTCTTGAATTAATGAACATTAAACAAAACAGACTAGACTCATGCAATTTATTATAAATACCTATATATATAAAGACTAAGAAATAAATTTAAATTATATATGGATTCGTTGAAAATAGAACAACAAAATAAGTGGAGCTTCGTAAAAAAAAATAGAAAATCTCAAAAAACGTGGTACGGAATTTTTAATTATGGATTTATATTAAGTACACATTAATTATTATAATAAAAATACCAATAGCCACTCAGTTACATATTGGTTGTAGACTAGTGTTATTGTTTTCCTTGTTTTTGTTTTAGTATAGTACTAACCTGCCGTTTCTTTGTGTCTTGTTTATAGTTTACTGCTCGGACAAATAATAAATAAATGACGGCTCCCCGTCGCACGAAAACAACTGTACAGAGTAGTAACGACCTATCGATATTTTTTTTTTTTTCTTTTTTTGAAGAGTTTGTTCGCTAATGCGAATAAGGCACTCTGTAGGTACAAACAAAGGAATTACTTAAATAACAATAAATAAAAAAAAAAACTTCTGGGTCTGTTCTCCAAAGCGTACTTAACCAATTACGGGAATTAATTTATCTGACAAAGGATTTGATAAATCTATGTTTTGAAAACCAATTTGTTTTCTTAGCAACTGATTTCGGTTACATCTCATCAAAATATGGTAGATGTCTTCCTCTTCATTACACGCATTGCACAAAGGTGATGGTAGTTTTTTCATTAAAAAACCAAATTTATTAAGAGGCATATATGTCCTGAACGCAATCGTAATAGTATGGTTAAATCCTCCCTGCAGAGACCGCACTTATCAATCCAAGGTGAATACGAGGGAATAACCTTTTCTAATCAATATTTTTTTATATCGATATCAAAATCTTAAGTATTGTATTATTTCTAAGCTTACAGTATGTAATTATGTTTGACCTTGAAGTCAATTGAGGTTTATAAATAAAACTGTTCTATCACGTAATCAGTAGTTGCAGTATCCTCCTGAAAGCCCCAACATCAGTTTACAAGTTTTTGGGTGGTGGGGGTGTCACATTATAGTTGAGCTTGTAAGATTTTGGGGGGTCATGACCAATCATCTCATCGGTCATCATCAATCAGTCAATAAAGGCTAACCATGCTCTTTTTCCATGGAACTGAGGCTAGATAAAAAAGCGGGATGTTTCGTGAGTTTTCTTATGTCAGACCCTACAAAAATTCATTCTTTAATTTTCGCCTCACTTAGCGAAGTGTTGCGAAAAGTAAAAAAGTAAGATATACGCTGTCTATGTTTTGAGACGTGATATGTAAATAAAAATTTATTTTACCTAATAGGAATTTTGGATATTAGTGAATATTTTGGTATTGATAATGTTTGAGCTAAATTTTTTATTTTGTTGTATTATACGCATGTAGGTAAATCTAAATGGTTTCGGTCCGTTTAGGTCATTAGTTCTCAAAGTGGTCCAGGTGGACCCCCAGAGGTCCACGGGAGACTCAACGGGGGTCAACGTTGGTGTGCCAAAAAAATGGGGGTTTACAATTCAATTTACGCTAAGCTACATTTTGAAAGTGGTCTATGAGAAAAAAAGTCTGGAAACCATATATGATTACCAATATGATTTCAATCACCACTTTGTATAGTGTGGAAATAGATGCCTAGAGCAAACCGAACATCACATTAGTTATGCCGTAGACACGGTGTAGACACCCCGTAGCAGCACCGTAGCCACGCCGTAGCTGCAACTTAGCCATACCGAGACCGTAGCCTAGGAAACATGATGTAGATCGCGAGATGCATAATTTGTGTTTATGTGATATGTAGTGTGAGGCAACTTATATTAAAAATTAAAAACCTTTTTAATTACGTATTTTTGTCTAAAAATGTATTTGTTCAAGTTCTTTATTGCATTCATGTGTTACACAGTTGTTACATTTATATTAACTTTCAATATAAATCCTGGTACATATTCAGTTAAGTTATAGGTATAATAATAAGTAGGTAATACAATCCAATTGGTAGGTACTGAAGATTACGATAAACAATATTTATTTAGTAATAGCGACCCGCCCCGGCTTCGCACGGCTGCAATTTACTAATGAACAAAATCAAAAATTTCATACAAAAATACCATTCAAATTTCCGAGGTTACCAGTGGATTTTCCAAAAAAAAATTCTTACATAAAAACATTCTCCTGACAATTACAAACACAACAAAAAAAGAATTAGCCAAACAAGTGCAGCCGTTCGGAAGTTATGCGCTTAGCAACACATTTGGCGATTCATTTTTATTTATATAGATTTTTATCTTGCTTATATAACTGTTAAGTAAAGCTATGTTGATAAAACCATTATAAATATAAGGATTACACCAGTTTGAATTGAGTTATTTCGAATTCCCAAGTTTTTGAGTTCATTTAAAAATTCTCAAACAAGATAATTGAAGATTTAACTAAAAATGATTTCAGTTTTGTGTTAAATGGAATAAAATTGGTTTCTCGTTTTATTTGTTGTGGAAATTGGTTAAAAAAATTTACTGCCATATATTATGCGCATATATATTTAGCATTTTGATACGAGATTGTGGAAGTTGGAAATACAATTCGTTGTTCTACCTTCATAGTAATTACCTTTATGATAATCGCACAATGTGCTGGCTGTAGAATAGATTTAGTTTTAACTAATATTGTAATCTAGCAACCGTTGTTGATAAATGGTTGTCATCGGAGGAAAATGTTCTCTAAAGGCAATAAATCTTCAAGTGATTTAAACCAGACGAAGTATTATTTAACTGCACTAACCAACACAATCTATTCTTATGGCGTATATTTAAAAAATAAGTATCTTTGAATTATAGAAAAATGTTAGGTTTTAAGGATAAATGAATGGTAAAGTAAAAAGGTATAATTTATAAAACAGGGTCGTTACCTTTCCGTATTACCAGTATGGACCAGAATCATTACACGTTTTTTTCTGCATTAAGAATAATTCATTTGCATCAACACTATTTCCCATAACATCACTCTATATCTCAGCCATGAGTAAGCGCATGCATGCTAAGCTGATAGTGCTGTTTTTAGGTCTGTACTGTATTTTAATTGGAAAAGGACATTTGTCAATTTAGATTATTTGGATTTTGTGTTGTATGCCTGTATTTATTTCAAGTATTTTTTTTTAAGTACATACTTAAAGGTCGTTTATAATATTTGAACATTAAAATTATATTTACACACTAATCAGATTCATCATCATCATCAGCCAGAAGACGTCCACTGCTGAACGAAGGCGTCCCTCAAGGGGGGGTTTGCCATAATCCCCACGCTTGGCAGGCGGCTTGGGGATCGCAGTGGCTCACCGATTGGTGAGAGGACGCTGCTGCCCGTCCTCCGGTGTCTAACTAATCAGATTAGAAAAGTAAAAAATATAAAAAACATTACGCATCAAAATATTCCTCCGCATCGCTGTCAACCGGCAGTGTGCCCAGAAGACTGACGGCGTTGCCACGCTGTATGGCAATGCTGATTCTTTGGCCAAAAAATAGGCCAGCCCTCTGCTCACGTGTAGAGTCGACTCCATAGCACTCGGACCCCATGGCCCAAGTGCTCGCTTGCTAGGTTCCGAGTAAATTAAATGTGGTGCCTGTTTTTTTAAGCGTGTTATTAAATATTATGCTTGTGTATAGGGATAGGTTTTTTATATGATCTAAATTCTATCATTTTTGTTTTTTTTATATAGTTTAATTTTAAATTGTGGTCTTTTAACCAATGCGTTACAGTGCAGTGGGAAGAGTACCATGTAGGTAAGATAAGTTTCGGATAAGTTTCCCAATTATTATCATATTTAACAAGTAAAGAGATATAACTTGAAACCGAGCTGTTATTATTTCTTTCTTTTCAATGTTGTGGTCCTCAATCTCGACTATATGTTTCCTCTCGCTAAAATATGATGACCAAAGATAAGAAGGACTTTGAATGCCACAGCCGCATAATTATGCAAATAATATGTCATATACTACCTAATCATATGCCTTCAACATGTCGAGTAATAGTCCTAATACAATAGATACTTTTTGTCGTTGTTGAGGATTGAAACGAATAAGCGTATCTTTCTTCAACTTAGGTAATTTATTTGATAATGATGATTACTGCATTTTACATTTATACAGGTACACGAGGTCACGACATTAAGATAGTGTTCGTAACCGCGGTTGCTTCCAGAATGTTCCTCGATTTCGTTGTTACGGCGCGCGGCGTTGCGGCAGCCCGCGTGGGCGCACGCCACCCTCCCCTAACACTTGTCTACTACAGATCCCGTCGGCTCCAGGGTATAATTTTGCGACACAACCCATACGCCAGTGTAGCAGCATCAAGTTGTCCGACTTTGATTGGTTTTAATCCTTTCTTCCATTTTACTCGATTTTGAAGCTCTACCATGAACTCTCGACGCCACCTCTCCCAAAGCTGCTGTCGTGCCTGTTCGATAAGCTGGTCCGTCTAATTAGGAAGTGCCCAGGGGTTAGAGGATAGAGATCAGAAGGGTCTGACGAGAGGGGGGAAAGAGGTCTGGAGTTTAGGATCGCTTCTATTTGGGTGAAGAGCGTCGCTAGCTCTTCAAACGTGAGGGAGGTATTGCCAGCTACGCGTTTTAAATGGAATTTTGCGGATTTAACGCCCGCTTCCCATATCCCACCGAAGTACGTGGGAATAAAATCGAATTTAATATCCTCATTAGCTGCATAGTCTGTAACCGCTCGACAACTGGACTGTATAACCCTACCCAACTCATTGTTAGCGCCAACCAAAATTCTTACCGTTGTCGCAGCATATAGCATAGGGCTTGCCGCGACGCGACACAAACCTGCGCAGTCACAGTATAAAAGCCTCAGTGATGAGGTCACTGACAGTCGTTCATTTGTTAATTGAGAAAAAATATGCATTAGGACTGGTACTCGGCATGTCAAAGATTTGTTTCACGTTTAAATATGGTCAATGGCGGACTAAGCCCGTCAGAGGCCCGGGGCGGTAGTTTAAGAAGTTGATGTAATTTTACAAACTTTTTATTCAGTTCACATTTGTATATATAATTATTATATTTATTTAGTTAAAATCTTGCAAGTGAAAATTAAATTCGATTTAAATAAACATACATAGAACATGGATATGGATGAGGAAAATAAAATACGAATCGATCGGCAAAAAAGATAATTAGTTAAAATAAAGTAATAGATAGTTTTTATTTTCAGTAAGTACGTAGCTATTATAAAATATTACCTATATGTGTTTTCGTGCCTTCATTTTACTGAACTCCTCAATAACTTCAGTGAAATCAATTTCTTTTGAAACTTTTCTTTCAATTGAAGGCACGGACAGATTAACGAGTCTTTCTTGACTCATTGTACGTAGATCGAAGATAATTTTTAATTAGTTTGAGTTTGGAAAATCTCCTCTCGCATGATGCAACCGAGATGCAAATGACCAAGAAGTATTGAGGTGTAAGCGATGTACAGGGTAAAGATTCACTAAAGTCCCATTTTATTATAATTGAAGGAATCCTTGGGCTGTCCATTTGGCAGCAACGTCCACACACGTATCGGTGACACGTACATGCCTGCGGAACCTTTTTATTTCTTGGACTACCTGCCCCTTATCAAATTCATCGTATCAGATTTTCCACTGCTACAGCCAGAGCGTCATCTGAAGCTTCTAGCATAAACTTTGTTTCAATAATTTGGAAAATATTGTTGATTTGTTTCATGGTCTCTCGGTGTCAATGTCCATATGATTGCATTTTTTTTGTGCCAAAAGTTACAGCATTTTCTACAATCGTGGTTCGTTCGGTCACTAAATAGTCAATCAGGACTTTTAGTTTGGTGATTCCTGTATCCAGAGCCTATGGGATCTCCCAACTCCAAACCACCTCTTAGATAGGTACTAAGCATATTTTTAAAACCTTGTTTAGGATTTGATCAAGGTAACATGGAGGCGTTTGGAGGCCCCCCAGGACCAGAGGCCCGGGGCGGGACGCCCCTTCTGCCAAACTAGTCTGCCACTGAATATTATTTAAATATTTGACATATGTTTCGTCTTATATACTAAAATAATGTTGTATATACAACGGCTTCTACATGTAAGTAGTTCAACCAATCCACTATAAAATACGATAAACAGTATGAGTTTCGAGCGGAACCCTACTTCGGTTTCTAAAACAAAACTACTCCTTATAACATCAGCCAGTGAAAGCCGTCAAAATCGGTCCAGCCGTTTCGAAGATTAGCCGGAACAAATAGAATGTCAAAAAATTTTTTAATTGTTTTTTTTATTATAAGTAGCGTATATACTTTCATATGCATTTAGTAAAACGCCGTTATTTTGACATTACAAACAGAAATTTCAATTTTATGTATTTGGATAGATTCAAAGAATATTACTGAACACAACTTGCTCATCATTTACTTCCAATATTTACTGGTTATCTGAAAATTGAATCTTAGCTGTTGCGACGTTTCTCTAGCAATAGTTTCTTTGTTGTGTTGCTAGAGGTATATTAATTAAATTTATGTTGGTATACACTATTGATGTCAAAACAGCTTGATACGCTAATTACATCGATTTGTTATAAAAAAAATTGTTTTGTATTATATTATTAAAGAATTCTCTCGACATCTATCAGTCGAAAGGAGAAGCTCTATGTAGATGTCGGGACATGAGAACGTCTCTAGAGTTTTCTTCATAGTTCCTTTAGGCAGCACTAGACGGCGCTGGTTAGTTTACTTACCTTATCTAACGTAACTTCATATGGTGAGCGTTTTCAAAACAAAGTGTATCATGTCAATTTAAAGTTACATTTTAAACATAATTTTTTTCTATACCTCCGAGGTCTTTGTACACTGGTAAGTGGCATTATGAAAAATTGAAATGAAAGAACAAATATAATATGAGCTATCTATCTTGCTTGCTTGAATTCGGTGGCCCAACTTTAATTTTCTTTCCTTAGTCCTAATTAAGTACTTCAAACCAGCAGATGTCTTTTTTTAAACCTTCGCGACTTGTTCAATTTATTCAACAGATAGAGAGATAGGTTATTTACTTACACTAGTGCAGTCGTCGCGTTAGTGCTGTGTCGAATTACAATGAGTGTCACATACCTACCTACATATTATGGGCTACATATATACCTACATCTCATAGGGAGATATTTTCAAATATTACGTTAGTAATTTTATGGACCAATGATATGATTACGGTATTATTATTCCGTTATACTTGAATACTTTTGCAGAGCCCAAGATGAGATACCAACTTGGTATCAACCTTCAATTTTGCAGTATATCTGACGCTATACGCTGACGTCCGTCGACTGTACCATATTACTATACTTACGTAGTAAAGTGGGCAGGTGAAGAGTCCTTCGTTTCTCGAAGATGAGCTCGGCCACCGTAGTCCGTCGAAAGTTACCTAACTATTTACGTTCAGTATGTACTTGAACCGAACCAAACATAGGTATATGATAGCCACCACTGTTGAACATTTGCCTAGAGTAGAGTATGCAAGGTCAAATGTACCTATTGAGGTATGAAGTATCTGCCTGATAGGTATATTGTACCTTAGTCGCGTGATATCCAGGAAAAGAATAGGCAGACAATTATGCAGCGAGTGTGACTGAGCTTAATCTTCGGCATTTAGTTCTCTGTGGAGAACTAAATACCGAATGCAGTTTTAGCTGTTCTGTGTAACAGCTAAAACTGTTCTGTGTAGTTATCCATATTTGAGCCTTTGAAAAACAATAGATATTTAATTTCGAACCCTTATTAAACAATCGTTATCAGATGCTTGTCACACACAGACACGGTCTACACGAGTGACACGAGATCGTCTGGCGCACACTGGAACAGTCGGCCTCGTTACCACCACTGCTGATTGACTACTTTCCACTACGGCATGAGCAATCCCCACGTGACAGTTCGTGCCTACTCAACAGAAGAAGTACCTACATCGATAACGTTGTGTTCTTCTTGTCCCCCACTGCCACATCTAGTGTGTTATCCCCTATAGCTGTACTCGTGACCCCGCGCGAAGTTCCAAATATCGAACTGCTGCTAAGCTCAAACAGGGGGAAATGTGGGAAGGGAGGGAATAATTATAGTTGTCGAGTAGCAGAGATCCTTCATAATCATCCATTGTGAAATCATCATTTAGGTAAGCATAAAGCAGCCAACAGAGATGTCTATTACAATATTCATTGATGGTAAAACAAAGGCCATAACAAGTAAAACCGAACACAAAGGAATATATAAACAAACTTCAAAAAGTATAAGAACAAATATATAAAGAGATCTCATTTAAAAATGTTATTTAGCTAATCATGTTAAGGCGATGAGGAAACATCAGTAATACGAGTATACCATATTTCTTTTTGAAGTCTGTTAAAAAAAACATGAATTATGCAAGCGGAAGGAAAGAAGTAGATATAAGATGGTAAGGTTATTAGAGACAGTTAACATTACTGTGCGCAGTATTCCACATACAACATATAAACGAACACACCAGTACGAAAGATAGGTCAGAGGGTCATCCGTACATATACTGGGTGATTCACGGAATAGAACTTATTGTGGAATAAACAGCCTGTATCACATAACCTTAGATGCATACAGACGTCTTTATCTTTTGCTTAATGAGCGGACTCGATCTATTACGATCAAGAAACTGCGTTACATTGACATTGAGACTACAGAATGACATGGTACAAAGCCATGTATAAGAGAGAGGTTTAAAGCGTGTGCGCAGTACCTACGGACGGTTAACTGATGTAGGTACTATAATAATATGATGAATATTGAAGACCATGAGTAATAATTTGTTAGACGAGGAAATAAGGATGTAAGAATGTTTTAGTGATAACGAATACAGTATTATATAAGTAAGTAAGTATTAAGACGTCTGTAGAAATGGGTGCAGAAGTTATAGTAAATTCAATTCTCCATGGAGAAAAAGGAGCGGAAAAGCAGATAGATAGAAGGCAAAAAAAAATTAAAGGAAAGATTAATTGATCTAAAAAATTTATTAATGAATGAGGCGACTATGTGCACATTGAAAACACTTGTTATATTACAATAATTATACTTGTACACTATTTACAAATCCCACGATACATCTATTCCTCTCTCGGCTCGGCGCAGGCGCCACTTTTAGCATCATCATATCTTAATTTACACACTGTACATAAGTAGTTTGTACAAGTTTATTCTTAAAAGTTACATTCTCTTTATACTAACAACACTAATTTAAAACAATGGAAATATTGTTGATCATAATACTTATACAGATAATGGTATAAGAATTCATTTTAATCTCTTACTATCTAATACTTAAAACAGATTACATAATCTACAACATAAATAATATAATTAATATATGTATTGAATTTTCTATAAGCTAATGACTGGTGCGCGACGCTCAGCCATGGCTAACACTGAATACTCTCGGAGAGTGTGGCGCCAGCTAGAATACAAGCGCGTGCAGTGCAACGCACGCTCAGCCGCGTACGCGCACTGACGCCGAGACCGGGTCCAACAACGCTCAACTACATCTTACCGCTACTGACGTGACCGCCACAATCTTACTTACGGGATCAATGTATTTCGTGTAAATTAATTAACTCGATTCTATTGGAGGGCGTTAGCGGCCCCGTTCTAAGAAAGATCACTACATCGCGCGTCACGTACATATATTATACATACATGTAATTAATACATAAATATTTCAACAACACGCATCCTTATCAAGGTCATCTTACAATACATTGTAAATTACAATTCCATACAACACTTGAATTATTAACTCTGTAAATTAAAAATACTCATTACAAAATGCGCTTACAGCGTAGCAATAATAACGTTTCTAAAGTAAGGAAAAAGATACATTCATTATTTTTAGTACTATATCGACAAAATATTTTAAAAAATTACATACAAGTATTTATATAAAAAATATTTTATCAACAGAGGAAATTTTAAACATATGTACATTATTCCCTGCAGTCGGAATCTCAAAATACAAAAATTATACTTAGAAATCTAATGATTTATTATATAAATTAAAACAAATCACAGTAACAAGGTAATGATCGACACAATTATATTGAAATGTGATGGTGATACTCGTGCGTGTCATTCATTAGTAGATTTGTGCGTACGAGTTTGTACGTGCAACAGTTACGAGACCAACAAAATTGCTAACATGTCCAAATACCAAACGTGTTAATGCCCAGCGCTACATCGTGGCTGTGTTATGCACCCTGTGCTTCACCTTATGTTTACGTATTCGCAATTATACCACCTACCTATTCTTTACATTGTAATCATGACAAAGGAACTGCGCTCCAGCGCTGGTTAAAAAAAACTCACATGATTAAAAAGGTATATGAAATATGGTATAAAAGGCGTGATTTCGTGGAGGAAGACCTTTTTCACCCAGAGAAACTTAGTCAATCATATCGAATAGATTTAACCATGTTTGATTTATACGATAAAAATTGGCAATGCTATCAAAAGTAGGCACGTGCCAATAATAGTAGGAAATTGAGTTTACTTACAAAATAATTTAACTATTGGGCATAATTTCGCATACATAATTCATGTTTTGTTTCCAAAATATTGGTTGTTCGCGGGCTCATACATCCGGATAAATAAGATAATCAATTAAAACTTAGCCATTTATCTTAAATTGATTTAAAATATTATTTCTTTAGAATGGTGCCATTTTTTTATATTTTTATTTTTTCTTGTAAATTGATAGTATCGAGTCTGAACGTTTCAATTTATCGTATAGTCAAGGGTATAGTATTTTGTGTGTTATTAGTGCTATATATACGGTGTATCCTCAGTTTATTTCTAACAAGATACAACTCACACTGCCTATAATTTAAAACACTTTAAAAATTAGTCGAAAACTTTAAAATGGGTTCATTAAGCTCTACGTGGGGTTTTAGAACAGTAGTTTTGAAATAGACAATGTGACTATCAAGTTTGTTTCTTTGGATTTAAAACAAAAGGGCAAAATCCGTAAGTAAAATGTATAACAGGATAAAAATTGCCTACACATGAAATAACATGATTTTAAACGTAATGTTGAAATTACTAGATATAATGGTGAGTTTTCAAACAGATTTCTCGATATCAGCTAAGCTGACCGTTAAAGATAGACCGATAGGATATTACATTTTGACATGAGGTTAGCAACAATGTCAGATCTTGTGAACCTTAAGTATAGGACAATAAGAGTTATTTTATGGATGACGTAATAGGCCGCGCGGCCTTTAGTTGGCTCACGAGTTTACGTTCTTAGAAATCCATCAAAGTTGAGTTTAAACAATTTTACATTTAACTTTTATCTTCGTACTTTAATTGCTGTTTAAAAATTCACCACCGTAAAAATTCACATTTTAATTTTGTCATTCAGTTTTTATGTTAGGCAATGGCAATTTGGACTCTGCAAGTATAAACAGTGTTATTCTTACTATATTTTTTATTATCCATCAATAAATACGTTTCCAAATATTTTATAATTATTATTATACAACATACCTATAAACTACGTTTTAATAAATATTGAGACTTAAAATTACCTTGTCTTTTACAAGAGCTCCACCCGGATTAGTGAATTTGCCCATACAAGTAAAGAAACCTGAGGCACAAAATATTACATCATCGACACACGGATATTCTTTTTCTTAGTTCGAATAAAATTTTGTATTGTGTGTGAATTGAAAGTAAAGCCGTATTTTTATTAGTGTTCATTTTTGAAATGCATATAGCCAATATAATTTCATAGATAAGGTCCATAAACCATCAGTGAGTTATTCCACTCTATATGTGTAGTAGTTAAAAGCTGTGTCTGTGTGTTCTATCCGACTACGATTTTTTTATGTGTTTTTATTTTTACGTCAACTTTAATGTTCGCCCTATATTTACTGACAAGTCAAATATCTTGTTCTTGGAATCTGTTCAACTGTCACCATTTTTCCGGGTCCCGGGCCAATTATGTAGTTATGTAACCGTTTTTGGCACATCGTAGTCAGATATATTGAAATAAAGATCTTATTATTTTAAGTACATTATAGGCTATATCAATTTTTGATCTTAAAATTATTACTCCAGCAGCTATTTAAAGAAATACTATATACATAAGTAATGAAGAAATTTAGAAGACTATCATCGTGTCGAAGGAACCATTTCTCATAAGACTGTATGAATATCAAAATAAAATATATTTTGCTTTCAATTTATTTACTGATTAATTTATTTTTTTGTATAGTTAAAAGAAAATTTATCTGCCATATTATTTACAAATATAAATAATTTAAAAGTATGGTAACTTTGTTTTATATTTACGGATAAAATTATTGATATTGATTATATAGACACGAATAACAAAACACTTTTGCTTATTTCTGAAATTCACATTTTCCGATTTGGAACTTACAGACAGTCCATAATTATCGTAGAAATAAGGAAAAATAAAACTTATCCCGTTGAAATAAATGTTAAAATATCTATGTGTCAATATGACATAATGTGACAATGCGTAAATGGATCTTTCGTGACCGGAATAAGCTTTATTTTACGTTACTGTTATTATAATTATGACCAGTGGCTGTTACACACTATCTAACACTGACGGTACGTGAGCTATAAATACATGTCATTATTTAATATTTACATTTTATCATACATTATTCTACTCACAATATTAAAATAATTAAAATATCCATTTTGGATCAAGACAACATTAGTTTTTACTTACATGTGATATTATTTCATTGTAAATTATACACGGCAAGCGTCAGTTGTGTGATTTATACGCGAAGTCTAATTAAAATCCAGTGTCTACATACGGTTGAAATTGTGGCTCGTGTTTCTTGATTGAGTTAACATTGAGATAAACATTTGGTTTTAAATTTATTTTACTGTTTCTTGTAATCATATATACATTTTATATATTCAAGCAAAAATAATGCTCCTAAGTCAACGTCAATTTAATATTTTTAATCTCAGTTTACTAGTTCATTTATAAATCATTCGACTTTACAGGCACCATTCTTTTTATTTAATTTAAATGCAATCACTGATAGTGTTAGTATTTTTTTAAATAAGGGTTATTTTTGATGTCGTTATAAAATAAAGATTTTAGTCTCATAATAATAAAAATATAAAAGTATAAAAATTTCAAGCTTCACACACACATTTATAAACTCGTGCACACAATTTGGATGTTTTATTTAATCGCTGTGGAGATGCTTTTTCTGTAGATGTGATTTTTTGTATAAATAATAAAGCGAATCTAAGCACAGCCTACAACCTCATTCGGTTTTGTGATACCACAGACATAATTTACTTATATTTTCCAAATAATAAATAACATTTTATTCCGCTGCGTAGACATTATTACATCAAGTACGAAAAACATTTATACACCGATTCCAATATTTGTTTTACAATTACCATGTACATTGAATTCGAAATGACTAATGTCAGATTGGTACTAAGCTTAAATAAGTTAATGTTACGAAAATGTGATTTAAACATTTAATTTTATACTAAGCTCATTGATAGGCCGGGGCCATGTTGGCCAACTATCGCTTTATAGACGCGTCCACGCGCTTACTATCTCTGTGCGGCCGTTACTTACATTACTCATCTATTTCTAAGGCAGTGTCCAGATGTAATACTATGCGTAGGATAATCAATTCGGAACATACCGCATTTTTATTTCATTTATCCAAATTTTATCACACTCTTAATTGTAAAATAAACTGAAAATCAGACGTAATATCTAAACCAAATAAACATTCCATAACATCTAAAAACAAACTGACCGTTAAAAATCTTTTCTATTCATATTCAACACATTCTCCACGCGCAAACTGAACACAATGAACTTTAAAAATAAATTGTCTCGGTCGATTTTTAATCGCAAATCTGGACAAGGCCTTAGTAGGTTATTTAATATTTTATTTACAATCGGAAAGAAAATGAGAGCCTTATGATTAACGGACACATGCACTTAAAACTAACACACCATGCCTACGGACAATCAATCTTTTACTATACGATGAGTATTGCCGAATATTGCACATACAAATGATACCAAATTATGTTCACATCACTTTTAAATTATTCTATCTTTAGCACACGCTACGTAACGACTCTGTATGATGGCATCAGTCACAAGATATTTTTTTCGCATGTTTTTTAGTTAATATGATCAGAATAAGAGGAATTATATAGTACACGGAGCGCAACCAAACTGCAAGCGACATCAACATAACTGTGTTTCAGGCCCGCTGTCACCACAGGTCGCCGATGTTAAAATATCACATTCGGACAATTTGTTTTTAAAAGGACGCATACAGTTCGTTTTTGTTATGTTTGAAGAACTTTTATATAGATATTATATTTTGTAAGATCTAAGTTTGCAAAAAGTGAACAAAAATATAAAAAAACTGATGCAACCGCCGTTATGTAGCATAAGATAAACATGTTGTCATCACTCAAATAAATATTCCAATCAGTTCATTGAATTCAAATTTTAAAACATACCATTAATATAATTATTTATAGTTCTCAAAATGATATGAATAATAGGAAATAAGCATTTTTTTATGTTAAAGGCCGTACGCAAAAGTCGACCACGCGATCGTCAAGAGACAATTCTCGCGCGCTTCATATATATGTCTATTGGAGATGATAGTCTCTCCCCTCACTCTATAGAAAGTCACTAAAATATCCGCCATGGCTTTTCGATATCTGGATTTTAACATGATCTGTATTCCCGCGAGAATTGCCCCCACTGAAAAATATTTACATCTTGTTACATTCTATTAGAAAAATTAAGAAAACCAACTAAGGATACTATTCCGTGTGCCATTGTGCTGTTTCTGCTGCATTGTCGATGTGCAACAACGACGGGTGCTTTAGAAAAGCGCAATGGAAAGCAGAACCAAACCCTACGTCTACGCAAAATAGGTTCGAAGACGTCTAAATTCCATTAATTGGTTTCTAAGTAACTTGTGTAGTAGTACATCTATATACAACGCGGCGTACTGACTAACACAAAATACAAGTGTGTAACATACAGTATCTTATGCCTAGTTGCGTGGCCATACAATCGCGGACAGCCTACACTAAATTATTACTTTACATTCGACTCTATTAGCTTATCTCTTTTAGGTATTTCATACACAAAAATTTGCCCTACGTCTGTTAGCTCTGTATCTAACGACACAACAATAACTCTGTTTAAAAGTAATCGTTAATGGCACACAGCTCTTATTTAGCTTTTTATCCCAAAATTCTGCTTATTTTACTGACAAGTTATTTTATCTCACATATTTACTTGTACTTTTAATATCCCCTACAGTTTGTGACAAGCTCTACGTAAAATTAGCAGAACTGAGGTTTTAATGTATGCAGTATGTATTCGTATTCTGAATATTAGGTATATGTATGTATAGATGTCGGTGTATTTTGTAAGTTGTTGAAGAAATCGTGTCAATTTATCAGTAATAATGCCCGTTTGTTTGTATGCAGTAACTCTGTTTTGCAATCAATATTTGGTTTAATTCTAACCATGAGCTGATTGAAGTTTAGTATAATCGAATGGCCGCCAGCATTGACTTAACACTCTGTTTGTAACATTAATTACTGTCATTGGTGACCACACCTGTGTCATAACAAGTGAAGGTGCTTAGTGAGACGCATTGCACTCATGGAACTCTGAGATATGAATCTGATTTGTCTGTTGTAAGTATAAATGCTATGCACACAGTAACGAATGTATGTATGTGATGATTTTTGTGATTGTGGAGCCTTCAGAATTAAACATACGTAACTTATTATCAAAAATAACACAATTAATTCAAGAAATAGTAATGAGATTCAATATGAGGCACAAAGTAAAACAGTAACTTTAACAAAAATATATATGCTATACTATAATATGATTTACTTGTGCACAGCATCATGCACAATGTTATATATCTTAGAGTAACTTTAAGTTAATCATTGAGCTTTCCATTTATACAAATAAATAATAATAATATATGTAATAATAAACTACATCATGATAACAATAATATTGTTTTAAAAATATACAGACAATATCAGTATTTAGTTTAACTATACAGGAGATTTTATACTTGTTCTATTGTAACATAGTTCACTTAGTCCTTATTCTTCTTCTTAGCCTTACTAACACCAGCTTTCTTACGTTTGTTTTTGTTTGGTTTTTTGTCCTCAACAGTGTCACTATTGTTCTCGGTACGCTTAGCGTTACCGGAACCGCGCGGCTTATATCATCTCACTTCACAATGTTTATTGTTGTTGACAGGCAGGCCGGGGCGCGCTTCGGCGCCGCCCTCGGCTGCCCCGGCGTCCTTCATCACATAGCCGGAGCCCTCGGAGCTGCGCGCCAATTTTAACCGGATCGGCGTGACTTTATCCGTGCGCACCTTGCGCATAGCCGACGTGGACTCGCCGTAAGAGGGCGGGTCGATAGCCAGCGGGTCGGGCGCAGATGGGTCGTACTCGAACGGGTCTATGGCAGGCTCGGCCACAGCGGTCGATGGAGCTGCACCTGCGCTAGCGCCTGCACTCGCGCTCGTCGACGCGCCGCCCTCTGCGCCCGACATAGACTCTTCCTCTTTCGTACGTTTTATTTTTATTATTAACTTTGTAGCACTATCACTTTCATTGTTCACCACTTGAAGTTTCTCAGCTTTTTTGTCCTTTTTCTTTTTACGTTTCTCACTTTTCTCACCTTTAGATTTTGTTTTAGTTGTTTTTTCATCTTCCTCGAAATCAGCCATCACCATTTTTCTGTACTTCATGCTCTCACGTCGCAGGTCTTCCAGGCTGGGTTTGTTTGCTATAATCCGCTTCTTAGGCGGACGGAAATTGACGGCACCGGATGGCTCTTCGGGTGGCACGGTAACGGTCGCGGGCACCTGCTGTACCGTGTTGGCACCGAGCTTTATCTTCAGCTTGGGAGCGACCGGCGACGTAGCATTTGCTCTGTTCGGCTTGGTGGAGGTGCGACCGCGACGCTTGTGTGCTGGCGGAGCCGAAGTGCTGGCTATAGTGGACAGCTTAACGTCGTCTCTGGGATCCACTTCGTCGTTCATGCTCACCGCTAAATGTCTTAACTCTCGAGAAAGACCGCTAGTAGTTTTGCGCTTTTTCTTTTCTATAGGGCTTTCGCTGATCTTATAGTCCTCCCGAGTCGGTATGCTCGTCATGGAAGCAACGGCTTTCGGAATGGTAATAACGGCGCGGGTGAGCGGCGAAGGAGCGGCAGGCGGCGGTACTGTACCCATCATGGAGTTTTGTGTCGGGTCGTCCATATTCATATCTTGTGTCCAGTATTGGCGAAGCAGTTCCTTCTTACGCATACGCCTCAAGTTAGTGGAGCCCGTCATCATGGAGGATGCGGCTACGTTGGTTGGATTGAGCATACTAGTGCTAGGATCATGGACGGGCGCCGCAGGAGGAGGCACAACCGGCTGAGACGAACTCGTCGAATAGTTAGCATCCAAAAAGGGGCCTTTTATTTTAACTTTAAGTTGATTCCTTGAATCTGAGAGCGATACCTTCGGATGTTGCGGCGCGTAGGTCTCTTTGGGCGGCTCGATTGGCCCCGCGGCTGGCTGGCCCGGGGAGCCGGCCGGCGGGTTGCTCGCCATCAGTGCCGTATGTAGTTGCTTCTCTACCTCCTCATCGATCTCGGCCAGGTGCTGCTCGGCTGTTCCGCTGGCGAAGGCGAGGAGGTGGTAAGCATTTTCAGTAACCGGTGGGGGATTTTCAAAAGGCTGATAGGTTCGCATATCAACTGGGCCAGGTAATACAGGCGCTACTTGAGAAAAGCCCGGGCCGCGCTCAGACGATGCTGAGGGCGACGAATTGGGGTCAACAGGCTCGGGGGAGGGAGGTTTAGTATCTTTAGGCTCAGACGCAGGGGTTTTTTTACTCGGTGGAGGAGTCACAACGCGAGGTGATTGCGATGCTTCTTTATATGAATGTTCAGATTTTCTGTCATCTCGGATATCGACTGATTTTCGCTTGTCACGGAGAGCTTTCAAATCGACACCATCATTGGCGATTTCTTCGTCGAAGTCGTAAACTGTGCCGACCAATTTGCTTTGTATAGAATTGCCCATGTAATCGACGGGAAACCCTTGACCGCGGCTTTTGGAACGCCCGCGCCCTCTCTGACTTCTGTTACTCCTGTTGGTGGGACGCTTGGTGCCTTTAGGTGCATCACTCTGCTTTGGCGATATACCAGGGCTCTTGCCCGGTGACTTGCCAGGAAACTTAGTAGTTAATTTACTCAGTTTAGGCGGAGATTTAGATTCCTGCTGGTTCAAGCTGGTCATAGTTTCATTGCTGTCGTTCGACATCTTGGTAGGAGCTCTGTTGCTGTTTGTCTCAAACGAGTCGACACTTATACTGGGACTGGACACAACGTGAATTGAGAACTTATCGCTTCCTGTCACGTCGATATCGTCCCTCGGGGACTCTATGGGTTTCGGCGTAGGAGGGGCGATCATTGCTGTAGTGAGTGCAATATTTTGTGAGGAAGACGTGAAAGCTGCACTGTAGAAAGCGGGTTTGAGTGGCAGCTGCGAGGCTGCCGTGTACGGAATAGAGCCGTATAGGCCGGGGCCCGGCGATGGCAGCGGCAGTTGCGAAGCGCCCACGAACAGCGGCAATGAGCTCAGGAACGGCGACGCTTCGGCGGGGTACGTCGTGTACTGGTTCAGTGGCATCGACGGTTCCACGGGACGCGAATATGCAGGGATTGGTGGATATGTATCTATTTCAGGCATCACATTAACTGGACGTAAATCACTTGCATTCAAATGGGATTTCATTCCGATTTTTGGAGAGCTCACAGATCCTTCAGAGTTAGAACTGGAGGCGGACGATCGTCTCGTAGTTATCTTGCTCTCGCGCCATTTTTCTTGGCTCACGTACGGTGAGGATATCGTTGCACAATCTGAATGTATCAAATCATTATTGTCATAGTTTTGGCTATCATGTATTAGTTCCACATCGTTACTGTGTACAGAATGGTCGACTACCGACAACGATTGAGAATCGTCGCTCTGTTTTGATAAGGAAATTGTGTCGGCTACGGACTGCACGTCTGATTGCGATTGCACAGTGATCGTTTCTTTGATTTCTTCCGTGTAGGTGGTGGAGTGGTCGTATTTCTGGTCGTTGGCAGATTGGCTCTGCGTATCCAGTTGTGACACTGACACCGGTATGTTCGACCATTTTTCGTTACTCGTCATAGCAATAGGTTGATAATCTTTAGCTTCCATTGCAGAATCTCCAGATGGCAAATCTCTTTCAATGGAAGTTGCAATTCGTGGAACATGGTTGGCAGACTGGCTCTCTTTCGGGGGTGACCTTTCGGCTGGTCTATCGGCAGGTGTTTGTTTCTTGGGTGGCGGAGTGCGTTCTTTCACCAAGTTACAAGCTGCTGTTGTATCGATATCGTTGCGTTCTTCTTTACTATTATCATCAATCACTATCGGTTCTTCCTGTTCAGGATTCTCGGCTGGCACTTTCTTCGTACTAAGTCTTATCCTAAGCCTGTCCACTAAATTGAGAGTTTCCTGCACACCTTGCTCCTTAGAATCCTCTTTGAAAAAGAATTCTGGGTATGTGGCAAACGGTTTGATGATGTCGTCGTGGTTAAATCCGTCGTCGACAGCCATCATTTCGAAGTCTAAAAATTCATTGTCCTTAGACTGTGGTGAGAACATAGATCTGTTAGGATACGGGTTCACGGTGGAAGGTATCTTGGCGCTCTTAGAGATTTCAACACCTTGTACGTGACTTGCATCCTGTGTGATGAACTTCTTTTCCGCTGAATGTTTCCTCATATTTCTAGCTACAGTCTCAACTTCTATGTGTTCAATACTTATTGTTCTCGCATCCATCGGCGTCTTTGGTGACTTAATCATGGTATTTTCATTGAGGTTAGCTTGTATTTTAGCAATCATTTTGACACTGTTCTTATCTGCGTAATCCGAGTCCATGGACTTGTCATCAGTCATGTATTTCTCGTTGCCACCCGGCTTCTCTACCGGCGGCGGGTCGACATTCGGGCTCGGCGCCTTCGGCAACCAATGTTTGTCATTATCATGGTAGTCAGTAGAGATCTGAAGGGGGCTCTTCTTATCATGCAAAGCTTCAGACGGTTTCTCCGTAGGGGTTTGCTGGACTGCTTTCTTTTTCGGCTTGTCGGCTGGCGACGAAGCAGTCCAGTCTGAACCAGCGACGTTATGAGCTACGCTGACACGTCGGTCTTTCCTGGTCGGTTCTCGCACTTCATCAGACGTAGAACGATCTTTGGATACCGTTTCTTTCACGCTCATTCGCCTATTCGCCAATGTTTTATATTTGGGCTCTGCACTTTTCCTTGGACTCACTTTGTTTACCGGAGGAAGTTCATTTTCAATAATTTTGTTAGCTTTCTCTTTATCTTCATTAGAATCGCTGCGCCTTTTTAGCTTGTTACCTTTTGCTTTAACATCATTTCTGGGTGTCTCAACCGCGGGATCTTTCTTTTCCATTTCCTCTGTTACCTCCTCGTCCGCTTTCCGCTCCGCAGGTGGAAGTTCACTGGACTTGCCGCTCTCTTTGGGTGTTTTATTGGGCCCAGAGGTAAGGGCGTCGTCTTTAGATGATTTTCTAGGTCCGGCATCAGACTTATTAGACATATTTCCGCCTGAAGTAGTGCTTCTGGTCCGAGCACGTGTGGCAGCGCGCGCATCGCCGGATCGACTAGGTTCCTCTCCTTCAAGAGTCGGTGATGGTACCCTACACTCGGACCGCCGTTCGGAAGTTTTAAGCTTCTTGTCTGGCGGTGCCTTGCGAGGGGACGCATCGGTTGAGGTACTCTTCCCTTTTCGTCGTCGCCTCGGTCTTTTGGGATAGGGGCTTCCCGATCTAGATCCGTCAGACTCTTTAGAGCTGTCAGAATCACTCGAGGCACTAGTCGAAGACAGCGGTCTTGACACCCTGTCGAGAAAGGGCAAGTCCACTGTTGGTCTAGAGCCGGGAGGTGAAAACATTGACGGCTGTCGTGTCGATATTGCCGGTTTGATCTCGCGTGCTTTGGCTGTCGGCTTGATACTGGGTTTCTCAGGTTCTTCCTCTGAACTGGAAGACGACGAGTAGCTGCTGCTGCTTGAACTTGAAGAGGAACTCGAGCTCTCTTTTTGAGTGTTTTTGGAAGTTTTTGCCTCCTCCTTGTCTTTCTTGGGCGATAACTTAGATTCAGATTTATCAGTTTCTTTCTTTTTCTCTGTATCGTTTTCAGCAACCGGCAACTTGCTGCCCAATCCACTTTTGATGTGTGCAGCTGCTTTCTTAGCAGCCTGTCTTTGAGGAACGTATGAGATAGGCTCTTTTTCCGTCTCCTTAGATTTCTTTCGCCCAACCTTCGCAGCCGCATCTTTATCGCGCATTTCTTTTCCCTTCGATTTAGCTTTCATCGAAGGTTTGCATTTTGTATCATCACCGCTCATCGGTTTTTGTTCCCGTTGTTCAGGGACAGCTTCATCTTTTTTGACCACTGTGGTTGAGCGCATGTTTTCGGAAGCTTTCTTAGCAGCTTGTCTTTGGGGAACGATTAAATCTGTAGGGTTGTCTTTTTGTTTTGACGATTTGATGTTTTCTTTATTCTTTGCTTCATCATCAGATTCTGGTTTCGCAGGCGGTTGTTTTTTCTCTTTATTGGAAGGTTTCCTTCCCCTCTTCCTTGGACCAGGTTTATCTCCTTCTGGAACTGTAGGTTTCTTTTCTGGTTGAGTCGGAATAAATTCTTTCATAGCTGCCTTTGTTCTTGGCAGCGATTGTTGGGAATCATTACCATTTGGTGATTTCTCCACTTTGATTTTATCTTTTTCTAATTTTACCTTATCAGGTTTTACGTCTGTGTTGTTGTCCTCACTGCTGTCCGAGTATATATCGATAGGGAACTTACTGTTCCTCATTGGTCTTATGGGCATTAGTTCATCGCTGTCAGTACCAGACTGACCCATCTTTCCAGCCGTCATTTCTTTTTCCATTTGCTGCAGCGTCTTACTGCGAGATCGATCCTTCTTTAGCCTAGAATTGATAGACTCATCATCACTACTGCTCTCGATGACTGGCTTAGACTGCGGCACCTTCTTCTTTTTCCTGTCAGTCTTCTTAGGAGATCTTTTGCCTTTTGTCTTAGGCGATACCTTTTTCTTTGGTGAAGTAGACGCCCTCTTTCCCTCGTCATCTGTACTGGAACCGATGGCTTTACCTCGATACCTACTAGGCCGAGGTATCTCCGGCGCACTCTCCTCACTTGAAAGGCCGCTGTACATGCTACCACTGCGTCGCGATCCGTTAACGTAATGTTTCTTATACGGATTCGATGATTTTGAACCTTTTACTAGGCCATTGCGATCTTTCTTTTTCTCGTCACCAGATTCAGGCGGTGCGATACGTGCGAGTAGTTCTTCAAAATCATTTTTATGGTCAGGAGCATTTGCGTGAGAATATAGTCTATCATATATTGAAGGTCCATGATTAGCCTCAATTATGGCGGCTAGCTCCTGTTCGGGAATTTCGGCGCCAGCTGATAGAACAGCCACTTGCTTGTGAAACGTTTGCTCTCTCATACGGAAGAATGAGCGAGAGAGCTTTTCCCTTCTGCTCACCATGTAACACAAGTTGCGGACTCGCTCCAGGTCCTGCCTGAGCTGCACGAACATCTTTAACTTGTCGAGGTCGGCTTGTTCTTGCCGATGAGTCAACACCTCGGTATCGTCAGTCTTCGGTGGCAGTAAGTGACGATTGTGCCCTGATCTTCTCTTTAGTTTCCAATAGTTGTAAATATAATTAATTGCGTCTTGATCTACGTCAAGGAGATGTGTACTGATATCCTTGACACTGACATGTTTGTCGAACTCCCTCTCAATCTCCTGCAAGCGTGCGGCCCGTGCCTGCGTCTTTTCCTCTGTCGTCATATCTTTTCTACGCTTTCGCTTTACCTCCTCCTCCTCCGAGCCTGAACCCTCACGGTTCTTTTCTTTCTTAGAATTTACACTATGTTTTTGACAATATGATCGTAATTTTACACCATCGTCGGCGTTTTCGTCCTCAATAATCGCGCGCATTTCTAAACCATGTTTGAACGCGCACGTAACATGGTATGCCGTTTTACAAGTCTTTACGGAACATTGAATGCAAGCCCCTTTGCGATTACGACACAGTACACAAACGAGGGACCAACGGGAAGCAGGGATAGACGATATTTTAGTGATTGGTTCCATAATCTCTGCGCAACCAATGGAGACCTCGGGTATCCAGAGGACGCAGCTTACGTGCGCCCATTTGTGCCCTGAAGGTGTGCATTTCATGGCACCGCCGTGGTTGGGGCACAATACGCAGCTGGGCCTGACACCGTCACCGCACGGCCTACAGAGCCATTGACCTGAAATCATATTAGATACTATTAGCTTACAAATACTATTTATTTCTTAAAATCAGAACACAATAATTAACTAAGACACAATTTAACTATATTTTAGGGTTACGCTATATGCAGCTATGCTAATTAGAGATATTAAGGATTTTATCAAAAAAATCAAAATAATAGCATTAACTAATACTATTTATCACTAGGATATAAAACTTGTAATAAAAGTTGTATGGGCACATTTGACTAATGCTGTCCCAAAATTTTTCATAGGTGTAAATAGCAAACAGAAACGGAGCATTGAAGAAGTAATACACATATTGAATATAATTCTTAGCCCTATAAAACACTGATCTGTTTGTAGATTACGTGATCTGAACATTTACCCTGTGCATTACGCTTAAGGCTTTTAATAAACTTGAGATAACAAGTCGATGGCGCAGCTACAATACCTTAAAAGTTTAACGATGTGGATGAAGGTCGTTGCTTTGATAGCTGATGCAGAAAAACTATTAAAGATCGGATTGGTAAGAAAACGACACACCGTGTGGCATGAAGCTGTTTATTGACTACGTGTTTCGTGCGTCAACACCAGGGTGTATAACGCGACTCCGTTGATGCCACGACAATATGCCACAGAGAAATATTCAGATCTAGATAGCTTAAGAAAGCACGATAATTGATTGTTGGAAAAAAACATACTACATTTTGTAAATACAATTGTACTATATATAAGTTGGTACACTTACCGTCCGGGATTACGGTGATTCCATAGCACGCCTGGTGCACGCATATGTTGCACGAGTCGCAAAATACCATTTCATTGCCGTCCTCTGAGTCAGGAGATCGACAGACATCACAAATGACATTTTCGTCATACTCGATACCGAGGCCTTCTTCGGACTTTATAATAGCCTGAATTTTATCCCAGGATCGTATCTATAAAAGATACCCAACGTATCTATGTTTACTATCATATTATATGGTCGTTTAAAATAATAATTAGTTTAATTCAATTAATTTAAGGATGTGAGCTACGCCGGTTTATATAACTTTGACAACTTATTTAATGCGCACTCGTTGATATGTGTCGCCTCATCAGTTTAAAAAAAATATATAGACACTTAGAGTCTAGACATTTAATGATAAATGCCAATTTTATAACAATACGAAATTTAAAAGAAACCTATTATGTTTAATATTGATAACGTACGATTGATAACGTATCCTAATTGAAGAATTGAACATAGTTGACAGTTGCGCCTTGCAAAAATCGTAAAATTGATTATCGTGATCGAAGTAGAAGAGTCCGCTAAACGCACTAACGTTGAGACGGTCTGCACACTAACGACCAAAACGCGATACTAACTGGACTTCATCCCTGCTATAGGACTGTGCAAAACTCGTGCTTTGAGAACTGGAAGAGCAGGGAGATACACATTGTAAAAATGAATTAATAATATAGCTTCACAAAAGGATAAAAAAAGAGAGGAGTAGCAATGTTAGCTAATTTGAATCTTAATGTTGCGTAGGCAAGTCTTCATATCCAAAATACATACTTGAAGTTCAAAAGACTAAAAAAATATTAACAATGTTTCGCTGATATGTCCAATTAAATAAGAATGGTTTTGTTCACGTGTTATTTAGTGGGGGTCATTTAAAAAGCGTCTCATAAAAACTGGTTGCAGAGTCTTCTTGTCCTTCAGTACCTACGTTAAATTAATATTATGCTAATGAGTTTCGTTATGAAAATAGCATGTGTTACCAAGGCGTAATAAAATTAAAACATCGAGTCGATTAATAGGATGTAACAATAAAAAAAGCTAGCTAGAAGTGACAAGTCACTGAGTTAAATAAGTTAATTAACATTTTGATCGTTAGACGTACACGGTATAGCTAGCGCTGATCGCTAAGGTACGATTGGCTTTCTGCACTTAGGACCGTGTTCAATAAAACCGATATTTAAAATGAAATCGGCCGTTTACCTATATGAAACTTCATGTAAAACGGTTATTTTGTGTCCTAACCGTCCGATATATTTAGTGAATTAGGGCAAAAAAATCTACATGACCTACATAATCTCAATATTTAGTAACCTCTAGCCTTCTGTAATGTTATAGGTCGGAACTGTATAACAGAACGAAAGTCAAGCTTTGATCACATTTTAAAAGTATTTTTTGATTAAAGTTTTATTTTAGATTGATAAAATAGTTCAACTAAGTTCAGCCTTATTCCAAACTGTTATTCAGTTACATATTTTGATGAGTCGTGACGCAAGTGTAATTTAAGTGGTTTAAGACCACGATTCAGCACAGATTTCCCTAATGTATGTTAGTTACAGATCTGGAATAAGATTTTATGTTTATACAGAAATTCGGTGATTGATAATTAAACTTACCTTCAGAGCGTCATGTAATATGAACCATACGCTCAACCTCAAAACTCTTTGCACTCAGGCTCTACGTACTTATTATTTTAAATTCAATAAATTGTTGAATGAATAGAATACAAAAGATTGAAAAGTGAATAGTAATTCAGAACCTGATTTTGCACGTTAAGATCATCTCCCAGGAACTGAGATCAGTGTTGCAGAACAAGTAAGCTACTAACCTTCGCACGCAGACAGGTGATTGAATGTGAAAGCGTGACCAATTCTTTGGACGTCCTATTATATCCTTAGTCCTAGCCGCTCAACAAGAACCATCCCAGGAGAGATAATACCAGTTGTGAGATTGAACACTCAGATCACTCAACCGTATTCCTATCAAACCGGTACAATACGCGAAAAAAAGCCGGTATAACGGCCTGAATACAATTATATTTGAATGAGAAACAGAAACTTTCACATCTTTGTTCATGGAGAAAGACAGGCCAGTGTTGACGGCGACAGGACCAACTATACTAATAATAAATTATACGCAATTCGACCGAAGTCGGTTTTTATAAATTATTTCAAAATACATACTAATTAAGTTCAAATATGAATTAAAAACATAAGTACCGATGCACTTTTTGGCTATAAGGTCAACTTAACTTGAGAAAGCTAATAAATGTTCATAATTTTGGTGAACTTTGGATACCACCGAATGTTTTACGATGGAAATGGTCAAAAATGTTTATTTATCAGCTTTTGAAGTCGTATAGACTAGATAGTTTAGACAGGACTAAATTAAAAACTGATTATACTAAATTAAAAGATTCAATAGCAACTTTTCAAAAACTTGAGCGCAATATGAGCGACATAACACATGTACGAATTTTACTTTGATCACTCATCGTCTATGAGACACCCACGTCAGTACTTAAAGTTTAATAAAATAACGGGCATATGTCATTTCCAAAAAATAGCTTTATGAATAAAGTAATATAAATCTAAAAATCCTGTCTGCAAACTTTGTCCTGCATCATCAATACCAGTTCTGCGAAAGTTAAGGTTCGCTTGAATTTTGTTTGACTGTAAACACGACACGGTCCTTTGTTTCATAAATATAATGTCAAATAAATCCTTTTTGTACTTAACGTGTCATGCAATTTCAAATATTTTAGTTTAAAAAAGAGTCATATGCGTCACTCATAGTATCAGAGTAAGAGAGTTGAAAGCTATTTTCTCTTTATTAATTCATAAAATCTGAGAAGCGTCAAGGTGCTACGAATGCAGCCGTTTTATTTCTAGCGCTCAATCCGATAGTGGACAATATCGTAGTCGAGTTTCGATGTTTGTATGGACTTCTAATAATGTTTACGCCGTTTAACAGTAACGCATTCGCGGTCCATTGAAGGATTTTTACCGCGGATTGATATTACGTGGCATAATTTCTGCAGGAAAAGGCTCAGGGATTATCTAAATATATACTTTAATTAGATATACCTATTATAGACTTTTATATGTACTGGCCCGCGACTCAGCGTGAAGTCCATATGGTTAAATTTGGTTACTGAAAATAGATCTTTTCAAAAAATATTACAATATTTAATGCAAAAAGAGAAGAAAATGAAATACAAAATGTGTCTTGTGTTCGGACCGTACCCGTCAACTGCACTCCTTTCATTTACCGCTAAGCTACGTGGCTAGTTACCACAAAACTTCAATTAGATTTTATCAAGTTTTTGAAATTGAAAATGTATCGCTATTTATAGTTTAATAAAGAGTAATGTTTTAAACAAATTAGTGTGATAAACACACTAATTTGTTTAAATTACTTTCATAAAATCGACAATACTACACAAAAACATCCTACACTGCTCAGGCCCCACGTTGCATGTTAATTTGAAAAGATCGACCCATATATAGCCCTAAAGCCCAAGCTTTTACTGTAGACAGACAAACGTTTCTAAAGATGAAAGGGATTCTGTTAATTAATCCTTCATGACCCAACAATTTTTTTTTTGGAAATAGTTTCAATGTTCATATGTATTATTATAAATAGTAAAGACGTGCCGACTATGATTTTGGCGACTACGAAAGCGGCCGGATAGTCGACTTTACCGACTAGTCGGAACATCTCTAACAAATAGATATACCTAGACTAGACCCTAGACAATATTATCGTACGCATTTTCCCTAAATAACTAGCACAGTATAGATTTTTAGCGTTTTCCATAAATTCCTTTGCAACAAGCTGTTTTAATAATTTTTGCATAATTAACTAAAATCAGTTTCAATTATTTATTCGAAATATCAAGTTAAAATATTGTAAAGTATCTAGAAATATTAAAATTTGTTGTTATTGTTACAATTTATCGAATTTTCAACACTCACATCTATATTATTCCGCCATTTTGCCACCTACCCCACCTACCTTCCCTTTTATCCCTTCGAAATAACAATATGCATCTCTCCTAACCACTTCATAGATCCTACAATTGAACTTAGCCCCTCCACATATCGCCCCCGCCCACAATGCCCCTTGCACCCATGGGCCTCCTAATATCACCGTCCAATCCAATTGCATACCCATCACCCTAAAATGCTATCTGCTACACACGCCCCACACCTGCACCGACGCTTGCGCTTCCAAGCCCAACTAAGCGTTTCACCTACCCGCGAAATTGTTTAATTTAATGCGCTCTTACGCATTTCCCATGCAAGTAATTCTACGAGTTACTGTTAATACTCAACAAACCAAAAAAAAAGTGAACACGAATGTTAATTGATCAATAAAGTTTATACACCTGCCACTAGGTTACATGTAGAGGTGGGTACTTAAAATAATGGTAGATGCACCACCCGGGGTCCGAATGGACAGTAAACCAAAATCAATAACATACGTGAACGTTATTGGTACGTCCTATGTTACTAATAATAGGCAGCTCGTGTTCGACTATCAAAGTATATCATGCACCTACGTGCAATAGATTCTATGAAATGTCGGGAGTAACCAATTAACAATGAAGCGAACACTGAGACGAGCTTTGATCTTATTGGAAAGCAAATACGAGATAGCCAGCTTAATAGGATAGCATAATTAGAGCTGTAAATGTCCGTACAATAAATATAATATTAAGCCGACAATGCCTGTTAGAAGGTAAACTTCAATTTCCTTTGAAGACAATATTTCCTCCTATTGCACAAAGTAGAGCTTAATAATTTTTCTTACTGCGCAAATGCGTCTCAAATATTGACCACATTAAAGTCCACCATAATCTATCCATGTATAATGTTATGTAAGCTATTCTTTATCCAACATTCGATTTATATTCACAATTTTTTATTAAATTACGATTTAACTAGAACAATCACTTTTACTTCTCAAGTATTATAATTATAGGTGTGCATATCCGGATCAAAATACACAACGCTTTTCCGGATGCATTTTTTTATTTACTGAATTCGCAGCCTGTGATGTATTTCTATATGAATACGTACTGGGATTCGCGGAAATATGAAATGGTAGATGGAGTGTACAATTCTGTTGGGATTTCAGAGAAATCTATACACAGAATTTTATCCTTTAAAGGTGAAAAATACTCGTATACCTAATTAGCATAGCACAGCATCACGCCTGTATTCCCAAAACGGTTAGGCAGAGGTGTACTATTGTAGAACTACATTTCGCCGACGCCGATATTGAGTCCTATGTAATAGAGGGCGAGCCTATCGCTATCTACCGGGGACAGTTCAAGATTCTTTGCTGCTACAGAGTATTTCCATACAGAAAAACCCAATAACACTTTGGCCGACCCGCTACTCGAACCCAAGACCTCGCAATCAGCAGTCGCGCTTGCAACCACTAGTCCAAGGAGGCAGTCAAACCTAACTACTTACTTGAAAAACCATCTACAAAGTGTAGTATAATCGCATGTCATTTGTAGCAACAGGCTCTGAGCTACTGACCCTGACAACGAAGCTATATGTAGAGCTGACCTCGGCTGACCCAACCGAAGAACTTTATTTATTAAAATATGTAGTTCATTCATTCAGAACTAAGTTTAGTGACGATATCTTCGCTTCGTTTTTTAACTTTTATCTCTATCTTATATCTTATCATATATATTTTCATTAATTACATAAATAAATTAAATAGTTTTTGATATCTATTAATAGTACGTATGTTAAATATTTTAAATAAACATGTTAAATATTTTGAAATCATTTTACAATTGTACACGACAAGATAAAACAATTTCCAGAGACTAATTATATTATGCGAGTGTATTAAGTACAATCTCAGTACACATAATTATGTAGTGAGTTCAAAACAAAATGAAGAATGAAAAACGACACCAGATATTCGAAAATCTATTTTCATTATAACACGATAGGTGAACTTTGGTGCTGTCAGGAATGCAGCAAAGAAGCTAACAAAATGATGGATCACGCTCATTGACGACGCTCGCTACTAACTTATTATATAGGTCTCTGATACCGCAAATGGACCATAATGTTCAAATCAAGCCAGTAACATGAACTTAATAATTAAACGGAGATATAAACATACATATATTTTTATTGTTTTTTGTTTTCAGTGATTTTTGATTACAAAAGGAAAAGGCTAAAGCCATTCTGCGATTTTCATTGTTCCGCTATCGCTTTCAGTGTCCACATTCCACGAATACGTGCATTGGGCATGCACTGCCATATTCACGCGCGACATATTTCAAACGAATATTCATCACAAATTTTCATCCGTGCCGAAATAAGGCAATAACACAAAGAAATCGTAGTTTAAGTAAAGCTAAGAGTGAAAACCAAACTTGGAGTCAATTGTTTAGATACCGTTATTAGTCGATAGAAAACTTGCATTTTCCGGAATAGTTCGGTACGATTATTCAATAGGTTAACTAAACTCGGCTCGGTTATTTCTCCGATAAGTCCATACAAAACTTGTCCAAAATCAAAACTAACCGAAAGATGTTTTTATATAACGATTTATTAAACAACAGCTTAGACAACTCAGACTTACAAACACAAAGACAGAGCTTAGAAACACAAAGTAACCCTGATTAGATTAGATAAAAAGGCAGTGTGGCTTTAGCCTAATGATAGGTCGTTGAAATATTGGGACTGCAATTTGAAATAAAACGAATATATAACACAAATGTTACGTATATTCATAATACCATTTGCCAATCAGAAACTCAATACATATTTTGTATAATACAATCTGTTGTTACCTTAAAACCATACCAACAAAGACTGTTGCAGAAAGCACATCATTAAAGCTTCAATAGATAATGTGACATTAATACGAATTAAATTAATAATTCAATTCATTAAGACGCACGCGGCGCCCGACTACGAGAACAATAGACTTTCTATTGTGTCACATTTACATCACACTTGATGCACAAAATATAAAATCAATGTTGGCAAAGCGTAGATGCGTTTTTTTTTTTTCGTTTTTTCAACCTTTCGCTCTTATCTCTGCGTTTGGAGCGCGGTACTGTGCGCGTTCTAACAGTTCGTGTGCGAGTGGCTAGTCAAAATGACTGAGCTTTTATTATCCTCTAAAATCCTTCCCTGACTTTAGGTTTGAGAGCTTCAGGTGTAATTAACAGAATTTTAATTTGTATATAGGCATTTTTTGGATTTCGCAAACTTAAACATTTAAATATTAGCTAGGTATAAAATATTAGCTTTCTCTATCACGTTTTTAAAATAAATTAACGATTTTTTCCCCAGATAGTCACGACAATGCTCATCTTCTGTATCAAAAGAAAGTAAAGACGGATTTGATGAGGATTTTTCATTGGTAGAAAAACCTCGGTTTTTTTTTCTTCTAATATGCTAATGACCTATTAAAAGTATGCCGCTAAAGTGTCAAACTTATGATCCGTTACGTGCTAATGGGGATTAGTGCAACACAAAATGTAATTTAACTCTCAGTTTGATACTTCATTAGTTTATAATGGACCAGTAGAAATGCATTTAAATCACTTTCATGCAATAGTAAAAAATTCGTATTTAATGTCATTATAAAAAAAATAAGTACGTTTCTGCAACTGTGTGTAAAATTGAACAAGTTAAAATACATTATAAATGTCAAAATAGAGCGTTCAAACTTCGCGCCTGAACTAGGAAGACGGTAACCAATCGCTGCCTAGGCTGAAATCAATGCACCGAAAAAATACAAAAGTACCATATACAAGTTAAATAATAAATACGAGAACTTACTTCATGGTCCATCTTGGAAATATATATCGCACTGCATTTCCATTAAGTTGCAATTATATTGTTTCTATCACTTAAAACTTTGATTTTACTTCATAGAAATGAACAAATTGATCTTTTACAAACACTTTATACTCAAGCGAAAATATAATACACGGTGCAACGCGTTAGTACAGGAGCGCGCCAAAGAACATGCCAGTGCGCCTGTTAACTAACAAGTGATGGACCGATGAAACTCCCGGCTCGCGCGAGGCGGCCGAGCATATTCCAGGTATTCGAGGCTTTATTAGGGATGCGTTAGCCATATCACATATCTAACAATGTAGCTCAACTTCATTGAAAATGTTAACACATTTTTTTATGGTGTACAGAATTATCGAGCGTAGTAGCAAATTAAATGTTTCGTCTATGGCTTTCTATTTTTATTTTGGTAGCGTAATGTAAATCTACTTACGCAAATATTTACAAGTCCGAAACCTTAACAAAGAGAGTGAACTTGAAAAAACTTTCATAAAGAAAAATCCAGTCGATTGTAATAATGAGTCGCGCGTCGTGGGTTCCATACATTTAGATTATTAGCATGCATAAAATTCATTTATTTACTTAAAAACATAAGCTTTAAACATACACAAAATCAGCTAAGTAGCTCGTACTTAGCCGCGTAATGTTAAAATTGAAAGAATCTATTAATATTTTGAATGGATAACCCTTAAAGACATGGGTTTTATTATTCCCGTAATATTTGCATATCAATTAAACATCACTCATTATTTCAATGTTTCCGTTAGGCAAACTTCAGAGGTAAGCGGGACGGGGAGCGACGGCCATTTTTAAAGGAGAGTCGTGAAATGCGAAAACATATTATCAAAACTATTTCACTAAAATTGTTTAAGGTTATCTATTATAACTGTTTGTTAAAGTCTTAGTTATTTCAAACATATCATTGTGTAACGAACAGACAAACAAACACCGAACTTTTTAACAACCATTTTTATACCGAACCCTAATAAGTACAACGAACAAACTATACAAAACGCCCGACAGATCACAGAAACTAAATCTGTCTCGATTTACAAGAATGAGGTAAATGTTATTTATTTACACCACCAACTTAGAGGTTATGACGGAACATTGAGTCCAAACGTTTTGTATATGGGGTAAATTGGTACAAGCAGACTTTTGAGGGCATATTATAATTATTAATTCTATTGATGAGTGTTGAGAAACGTCGTTTAAAAGACTTAGCTAATTTATTACAGCTATATTATGTAATCAAAGCTCAATAAATACAAAAACATTTCTTTGGCATCCTTTGTTATATATGCAATTTCTATCGCACATAATAAACCTACCTAAAGTTGTATTAAGTTACTTCTAGGAAAGGAAAACTTCGATTATAGAACATGGAAACTATACAGATTCAGAGTACTAAAATAATGAACATAACATCATATTCAGTTTACATGATAATTTTATTTATAATAACGCCGGAGGAAATGGTACGGGGTGACGTAGGATAGAGATGGGTGGAAGAATTTGGGGGAGACCTTTGCGCAACAGTGGGACAGTTTGGGCTAAATAAAAAAAAAGGGCCATATAATCAATTAAATACAAAGAATCGTGTTAGATTTACTTTTTAAAAGCCCTGAAAGCAAGTGTCTGGACTGTGAATTTGATGGTTAGTGGGTGGACGGAATACACAAATGGAAAAAAAGTCCAATTCTCAAAATCCATTGAGAGAGCCGACCCGCGCTTAACAAGCGAATACCCTGAATGGAATACCCCGAAAATTTGTGTTGTTGCCAATATATGTATTTACGTATACATGGGGTCAGTTATCACATCAATTACATCAAGTTATCATCATTAATACTATACTAGCAATTTGTAAATAAGTAACGATACAGATAATTTTAAGTTCATTCAGAAATGCAATCAAATTTTTTATCAGATATTTTATATTAGAGTTCATAGAAATATGATAATGATGAAAATAAAAATATTAAGTTAATTTATAACGCAGATATTTCACGGAATAAAAGTTTAAATGCAGAGAAGAGTTTATTAAAAATCTACATGTTTTTCGGATACGTTATTAAAAGTTATGTTTTGGTTTGAGACTGGCGCAGGAGTTTGAAGACTGACACAAGCAGTAAAAGGAAATTAGTTTCTTAAAGACTATATCGCTGCCAGAAACTAACGTCATGATCGTGTAATTTTTTTTATTTTTATATACCAAAGCGAAACATCTGCTGGTGAACGGCAAAATAAGGTCGGAAGCATGGTAGTAATTGATTAAACGGAAATTAAATACCCGATGCCTCTGATGTGGTTGCATTTTGTATTTCTTATTGTTAATCTTAATATATGTTAAGGATATTTCATTTTTTAAACTGCAGCGGTTTCTCAATATTTTCTGTTGAACCGAAACTTACGAAACAATGCTACGTAACCCATATCAGTTCCTCAGGAGGTTCAACTCTAACATTTTCATTTAACTAAATTAAATATAAGTGTATACCTACATAATAAAATACAAAAGAAAAGTTCTTTGCAGTCCACGTGCACAAAGTACACAATGCAGTTATTATTCTCTTGAAGTCTTTGAAGACACACGAGTAAAAGATTAACACTATTTTGCTCTATTTCTGATATAAAAATATTCTATTAAGAAAATGTTATGTAAAAATGTAGTGCAGTCTCATGCTCTCTCTTATGTACGAATAATATTAAATAAAATGTTGATTCGTGCGCGATTCTCTTATTAACCCTCATGCATTTAATCACAAATCACTCGTAAACTCAAAAGAATGAACAATAAACCTACGAATGCTCAAAACTTGGAATTTTAAGGTTTAACTACGTGTAAAAAGCATTCATCCAAGAATACGTTTCTAGATCAATTAAAAACTGTTACGATACGGTAAAAGTGCATCAAGTTTTTTCCGTTAAATATTTACCGGCTACGCTTTGCACTTGACACACAATTGGAGCACCCAATGCCGTGCTCCCAGATCTCAATATAACTTGCACGTGTAACAGGAGTGCAAACTAATTTACAAACAGAATTTGAAGCTCCGTTAGATAAAACTTTGCAACGAAGAGCAATAAAAAATACTTGTTTATTCCGAAAGAAGTTTATTAAAGTTCCATATTCAAACAAGGAGCCTTTATAATTTAATCATTTTCATCAGTCCGTACATCACCACAATTTGACCGACAACCATCAAGATTATAGTACTAAAATTGGGTATATTTATAAATGTTTGTAACCAAAATACAGATTATACATGTATAAAAAATCTTGATATTATTCGCTATGTGAAACTTTAAGATGACCAAACAAAACTTAAGCGGAGACGGACGAACATTGAATATGTATTTTAAAAATCATTATAAGGTCTGTATAAAAAATTACAATTCAAGGTTTAACTTTAAGATCAAACGTTCTTTGGTTACTTACTTTGTTTGTTAATACTGATACTTTGATTTTTACGGACAAAAAAATTGTAGAACGCTTTGCATGTAAGTGGTTGGCAGGTTTTTTTAATCAAAACTGTTACGCAGCTCTTTAGTTAGTCCGTATTATATATCCATAAGTATCAAATCAGTTTCAAAATTATGATCTTTATTTATTTACAAATTTTATCTTTAATATTATCAAAAAGACTCCCTGATCTAGTGTTCGCAAGCGCGATCACTAAGAGTAAGGTTCTGGATTGATTCCGAGATCGAACTGTGTTATTCGTTTTGTTTTTCTTTTTAATATTATCAAGGCCGGAGTTGCTTTGTCGCCACCGATATGCATATTATCAGTAATTATCAAACTGGATTCAGCCTCTCAACGCAACCCATATTCAAATAGTCATGCGGGGTTAGCGGAGGGAATTGGTCTAATTATACCGAGCTGCAGTATGCCGCGAGGCCTGACCTTCAGATAGCCCTTTTTAATTTAAATCCAAATAAATCTTTGACCTTTTAGAGCGCCTTTATTTATTATTTGTATTTTACGGCGGCGCACTGGAAGTATCAAAGTTAATAGGAGTAGGAATTCACCCTGTAGATATCACTATGAAAACTGCATACATTATATTTTCACAAATCTTCAAGATTAAGATCAATATCAATATAAATATATAAATATCGATCTTAGGTATACTTTATGTAAATCTTTGGATACTGATTAGATTAATAAATATATTATTTATTCTATTCTATTAATGCAATCATCTCTAAATCTTAATTTTTTTAAATATATGAAGTTCTGATGACATTAACATTGTTAAAGCATACCACTTATGCATGTCATCCTATGTTTGAAACGATTTCTAAATAAGAGCCATGTACTGAAGCGTTTGCTACGCACGTAGCAATGCGCCTACGAGCATCTCGGCGCCAACATACGTGCTACGATTCTCATCGTGTTTACGTGCATGATAATACTTGTAACATTAAAATTTTGCTTTATAATTTTGTTTAACAGTTTTTTAAATCTCTATCCTATGTATAGGTACATACACAACACACCTTGTTACGGTCTATCGGATAAATGGGTTTATTTGTCGATCTAGCAGAGATTTGTATTAATTATTGGCTACTATCCTTAAAATGCATCGCGACATTCTGTTTTCAAAATTCAAACCAATTTTCATTGTTAAATTATATACATGATAATAATTACCCAATTAAATGCGTTACGACTGATATTAATAAAATAAAAATAATAAAATATATATTTATTCATATAAACCAGTTAAAGGCACCTATGAATAGTCAGACTCTAGTTGCCACGTCCCAAAGTGTTATTTTCCTATGGATAAGAACGGGCAAGAAACTCCACGGTTATTCTTTTAAATTCTGATTGTTTAACATTTCATACTTATGAATAGATTGATCCCACAACGTTATGTGAGAAAAATTACGAGTACGAGGTCTAACTAAACAAACTGATAACTATAATATCCGGAAATTTCTGATAATACTGCCATGACAGTTATGAGCTGACCAGTCCCAGCAAACAGCACCCGTTCATCAGTATGACGTATGTGTCAGCGTCACTCAACTCCATATTGCAGGGAACCGACTACTAGTAAATCTATTCATCCATACATCCAGCATTGGCAGCAACTTAACTGCGCAACTTAATACTGCACATTACCGAATAACTTTATTGCCTATTAAACTACGCCACGATTAAATAAAATTAGACGTAGTCATCATAGTCACGAACAAACATTTATACCATTCGGTATGAAATAGTATGATAACTTGTTGCAAAACTCTTCGGGAAATCTGCATGATCCAATAATATTGGAAGATGTAATCAATATAGTACCCTTAGATTCAAGACATTAAACAGACGAGATTTCTGGATATTAGATCAAGACCCAGTGATGCGAGAACGAGAAGGTAATATATAAAGTAATACAGTTAGGCATCCTACAACGCGTAAGAGTACACTATAAGAGTCACAATAAGTTACCTAATAATATTATAACAACAATATTCAGCCAATTAACGTCCACTGGGTGTGCTGGGCAGGAAACTATTCTCGGAGTCAGAAAGGTTCATCATGATCATAATATATGCTAGTGTACAGTCTAGATCACAGAAGATTTAGACAGCGTCTTAAGTCTTTCGAACGTTCGCACGGTGAGAATAGCACGAATATTAATAGATTTCCAAGCGATTGAATGGTCCTTTCAATGAGATCTGAGTGCTAGTCCGAACTGCACTCTGACCTTCCCAATTCATGTGAAAATCAAAACTTGTCCTTTTGCGTTAACGGTGTTTACTTCAATATGAGAAATCCACCACGCCTAAGAGGGCTTTATAAAGTGCTCCAGCGTGGTGTACTAAGGCCTCCGTCCTACTCAAGTGCGACAGTATTGGACTGAATTATAACGTAAGCTCGTAAGATGTTATATAACAAGATATTTTAAGTAAACAACTAAGTATAACATACTCAGTTTCCTAATGACGCATTTACACCCCCTGAGAGAAGAGGCGAGCCTGACTTAATTTATCAGGAACTACAGTCTGCTTTCTGACTTAAGTGGATGTTTGAAACGATTAAGGTTAGACTCGAGTTGACTCGACCAACATTAGACTTATGCAGAGAATAAATTTATTTAATTATTCTACAAAACTGCATTTTACCAACTCTTATTCTGAGAATATAGTTATCAAAGAGTAAATTTCAATTCCAAAAGAGATACCAAGTTATCTGGGTTTATTTTAAGCCGGCCGCTAAGTTTAACATCTGTTTCACTCGTGTCAAGCAGAGTGAAAATTACACAAATGACAATGTCACTATTTCAAGCTTTTACTGGCTTTTTTTAGTATTTCATGATAATGTTTATTTAAAAATAATGAAGCGTATAAAAAGATATATGAGGCCGTTATGAATTAAACAAAAAAATTAATTAAAGGAATAATGAATGTATGTTTTAATTTATTTCAGAATTAATTAATGTATTTAATTGTAATGTTTTATTCTTTTGATAAGCGTAAGGATTTCATTGTACAATGAAGTGACTTTCTGTCTTGTATCTAAAATCGATCATGATCTGAAATAATACAACAATGCCGATATAAAAATGAAAAGACTTCATAATTTTATACACGTAGTATTAAAATCTGGTAAATCTCAGTTGACACAAAAAACTTTGTATTGCATTTTAAAGAACAAAGCTGTATTTAGATTTTGGTTGTCCTACATATCCATTCATGAACCCTACAATAACAATACAAAGTATTTTCTACTCTACATTTGAGTTGAAAAAAGCAAACTAATTTATCCGAAAGTAAATCCAAATGGATGACATTGGTCGACTTCACTCTAAGCCGATAATAGTTCTCTCGGACGTAAAAGTTCCAACGATGTTATCTTTGAGTATTTTAAGTTCGAGTTAACATGACAATATTTGTCACAAGGCACCCTATTAAATTACGGAGCTTAAACTACCCTGGTTGATTGAATATTGCACATACTTATCAGTTGATTGAGTCTATAGACTGTTGCACTACTTTTATATAGCTATAAGTAAGAACATGTAGAGGGTTCGCGTCTTGTACATAGGTATATAGTGGAAATTATATATTAGTTCCTTCGGGTTGAACGCGTGAGACAGATGTAAACTCACGTTGCAACGTGACTTATTCAATTTTCACAGCCACTAAAGTACGGGATGCGCCTCATATGAAAATATGACGTTATGTTTATCAATTTCTGCGTTAACGATTAGCTAGCCTTTTAAATATTAAACTTATCACTGAATTGGTAGGGTTCGTTTTCTTTAAAGTCAAGAATATATCTGTTATCGAGAATCTGTAGAATATCGAGGCATTTCTATAGAAGACCTATAACGTTCAGGCAAAGTATGAAATATAATTTATTCTATATATGTATACTTTTCCTAGGCTTTCTATACAATACCGAATGTTCAACCGGTAATGTGTGGAATGCGCGGTTGGCAGGATAGCCTTTTATTTAAAGATGTTGATCTAAAGTACTTTTACATTAAAATATCGGTCAAAACCACTTTATATTAACAACACAATGTGGATGCCACAGCCGCTGCCGCGGCATGCCTAAGCGAGCTCGGCATTGTATAAAATCACAAGGTATTCTATACAATGCCTGAATTATAACTTTAACTTAGAGAATATACCAAATCTATAATATGATAATTTGAAAAGAGCTATATTTAGCTCGAGACCGCACACAATTGTCCAATATAATTAAATGATATTTCAATAACAATATTTCCAGTAAGGTGACGGGGCATGAAGGCAGCTTCAACAATTTCCTCTGGTGACATTTAAAATTATTTTAAACTAATTACATTGGCAATCTGTTCCACACAAATAAATTATTCACGTGTAAACGTGAGAACATTGCATGCATCAATGATTCTTGTCAAAGGCAAACGTATCGTTTTCCGTCCCCACGAAATAAAGGTCGCGTCACTTACACGTGAAAACAGTTCCAATTATACTTTTAAACAAAATACATACTGAAATCTTGTAATTAAAATTTTCGGTTGAATTTCCATTAGTAGATGGCAAAATACTAATTTCTCTTCAAAAAAAAATTTCCATATCAAAAAACCGGACAAGTGCGAGTCGGACTCGCCCACCAAAGGTTCCTTACAAATTTGTAGGTATGTACATATTATGAATAGTTAAGGTCTACAAAAAGATACAATTATGACCGCGCATACCGTTGCTTAACCTCGATGATTGATTACGTACTTTAAATTACGACTATATTTTTTAAGATTTAATTACAAATGTATAGTTTTCAGATTTTTCTCCGTACTTGTAGTTTAAGACGATATTACTTGCCAAATTTCATAGTTCCCAGTCAACGGAAAATACCCTATAAATTTTGATTCCCTTGACAATGTTGAAATATACGTTTTTTGCGGCATAAACGGCCGTATCTTTTTTTACGTTAACTTAGAAGTTTGATTTTTTCACAGCTTCAAGGGACTGTAGACCCGAGTACCTATATGGTTTTAATTTCAACTTGATACCTCCACGCGTTCTCGAGATAAAGGGTCTTAACAGACAGACAAACAGACGGACAACAAAGTGATCCGTTTTTTCCTTTTGAGGTACGGAACCCTAAAAATGGTGCAGCTTTATTTTAGTGCACTATAATGGAGTGCGGTTGACGGGCATCGCAATAGCATTATTCCTTTGTGTATTAATATGGGGGGTAGCAGTCTGCCGTTTTTCATTAAGTGAATTCCACCTGTGTAAAGGCTAGAACTCCCGCCTAACTAATTACTGACTAATAATTTGATATCGAAATTGAAAAGAGTAAAACAAACGTATACCTACATATTAAGTATACAGTACATCAGTTTGTTAACTTACCGTAACGATTTGGCTCATCACTTATCTCTTTCTTACACTAAATATTGAAACCTTAAATCAAGGAAAATGCATGTTAAGTTACGTATAGCTCAGAAATAAATAAATATAAAAACAAGGATAGACTAGTTACATTGATTTAGAAATGCGTTTCAAATGTTTCCTAAGCTAATTATATGTTGTTTAAAATTGTATATTTATTTTTTAAAGCCGTAAAGTCTTTAACGTAATACTTTTATTTTTACTTTATTTTTTACTAGCGACCCGCCCCGGCTTCGCACGGGTGCAATGCTGATACTAAATACACTACAGAAAAACTGTGAACGTTGTATATAAAAACATAGCGGCCCGCTCCGGCTTCGCACGGGTATAAAATATATAGCCTATGTGATTAAAATCGATTCAGTAGTTTTGATTTATTCATTACTGCCCGTGGCCCGCACGCGTTAAATTTGGAGTAAAACAATCCCCCTTTCCCTATACCATGAAGATTTCCTGCTATCTTTGGAATATCTAAATTCATACACTACATTTTTACTTATTTACTTTTTACATTTTTAACTATTTATTTTATTTTTACAACATATTACAGAATGTCTTTATAAACAACGTTCACAGCTTTCTTGTCATTAGACAATACAAACATGTTTTCTCTGGAGGTCACTCTTGAAAGAGCGACATACAGTTATCCATGTGAAAAACAGTCAACGCTCAAATCTAAGCCTGCAACGTTGAAGGTTTGACCCTGCGATTTATTAATGGTCATTGCAAAAGATGTCTTTACCGGAAACTGTAAACGTTTAAATTGGAAGGGTAAATCCGATGGTATCAGAGGGATTCGGGGAATCAATACATCTTCTCCGGTACCACATCCTGTGAGTATTGTGCACTCTATTATGAAAGTTTTCAATGATTTTACCAGCAAACGCGTGCCATTGCAAAGTTTAGGTGGATTCAGGTTTCTTAATAAAATAACAGGACAACCTACTTTCAACACCATTTTGTGAGGAGGGAGTCCAGACGGGTTCAAAGAATTTAGAAATTCTGTAGGAAAATGAACAGCTTCTTCCAAATCGAGAACAGTATCGACCGAGTAGTATAGCGGCCGGCCGGTACCGCCGCAAACGCTACGTCCCGCAATTTTTAAATCTGTAATATCTTCGAAAATATTCACTTAAATCATACGGTGTAACGGCCATATAGATCTATATTAAATGAACAATGTATTCAAGGTATTTAATTGGTTAAGGATTAATGCTGTATTGGTTAAAATCGCTTCGAAAATTAGCCATTATTTGTCGTAAAACGTAAATGACAAAAAAAAGTTATTGTGGGTTATCCATAAGAGATAGACATATACCATCACGGACTTTTCTGTAGACCTTTTCAATGTGTACAATACTTAGTACATTATTTTGATAAAACTCGTAGGGTTCAGCCTGCGTTTGCAATGTAAGCGGAAAAAATGTAATTATTTACGACATCACATTAGAAACCTCAAAAATAACAGTACTTCTCCACTATTTAATGGATGTTATTATACATATAAACCTTCCTCTTGAATCACTCTATCTATTAAAAAAAACCGCACCAAAATCCGTTGCGTAGTTTCAAAGATTTAAGCATACAAAGGGACATAGGGACAGAGAAAGCGACTTTGTTTTATACTATGTAGTGAAGCTAAAGACTTCTTCATTTGTAAACTGGCTTTATTTTTGTCCTAAGTAGTCTAGATTTTCTATAAAATGGATTTGAAGATCGCGCATGTATACGCGGCAGATTGCGATGAATTTGCGCCGAGATTAAACTGTCTTTATTATATTTTTAGTATCAATATTGTATTTATTGAACGCTAGATGGAAAGGTTAACTGATATACATTATAAATAAAACAAAAAAAACGTATGTTATCGCTTTAAATTCAGAACTAAAATTGTTTTTCTAGCACAACTCCTTTGTTTTTTGCTTGTCTGTCAACTTCTAGTATTTTATAAATATTTATGTCATCACACTACTCAAATAACACTTGAAATTTGTGCGCTATTTCTTTAGCTAAACAAAACAGTCGTTTGTTTCTAAAGAAACCTCTCGAAGCGGTCAAAAATCCCGTTTGTTTACACCCACTTGAGGCCCGAGTACGTTGCGGCGCGATAACGTGCTTCTGCGCAATTTTTGGCGGCAAAAGTTACATATTACACAATGGAGTGGTTATAAACAACGTTCACAGCTTTCTTGTCATTAGACAATACAAACATGTTTTCTCTGGAGGTCACTCTTGAAAGAGCGACATACAGTTATCCATGTGAAAAACAGTCAACGCTCAAATCTAAGCCTGCAACGTTGAAGGTTTGACCCTGCGATTTATTAATGGTCATTGCAAAAGATGTCTTTACCGGAAACTGTAAACGTTTAAATTGGAAGGTTAAATCCGATGGTATCAGAGGGATTCGGGGAATCAATACATCTTCTCCGGTACCACATCCTGTGAGTATTGTGCACTCTATTATGAAAGTTTTCAATGATTTTACCAGCAAACGCGTGCCATTGCAAAGTTTAGGTGGATTCAGGTTTCTTAATAAAATAACAGGACAACCTACTTTCAACACCATTTTGTGAGGAGGGAGTCCAGACGGGTTCAAAGAATTTAGAAATTCTGTAGGAAAATGAACAGCTTCTTCCAAATCGAGAACAGTATCGACCGAGTAGTATAGCGGCCGGCCGGTACCGCCGCAAACGCTACGTCCCGCAATTTTTAAATCTGTAATATCTTCGAAAATATTCACTTAAATCATACAGTGTAACGGCCATATAGATCTATATTAAATGAACAATGTATTCAAGGTATTTAATTGGTTAAGGATTAATGCTGTATTGGTTAAAATCGCTTCGAAAATTAGCCATTATTTGTCGCAAAATGTAAATGACAAAAAAAAGTTATTGTGGGTTATCCATAAGAGATAGACATATACCATCACGGACTTTTCTGTAGACCTTTTCAATGTGTACAATACTTAGTACATTATTTTGATAAAACTCGTAGGGTTCAGCCTGCGTTTGCAATGTAAGCGGAAAAAATGTAATTATTTACGACATCACATTAGAAACCTCAAAAATAACAGTACTTCTCCACTATTTAATGGATGTTATTATACATATAAACCTTCCTCTTGAATCACTCTATCTATTAAAAAAAACCGCACCAAAATCCGTTGCGTAGTTTCAAAGATTTAAGCATACAAAGGGACATAGGGACAGAGAAAGCGACTTTGTTTTATACTATGTAGTGAAGCTAAAGACTTCTTCATTTGTAAACTGGCTTTATTTTTGTCCTAAGTAGTCTAGATTTTCTATAAAATGGATTTGAAGATCGCGCATGTATACGCGGCAGATTGCGATGAATTTGCGCCGAGATTAAACTGTCTTTATTATATTTTTAGTATCAATATTGTATTTATTGAACGCTAGATGGAAAGGTTAACTGATATACATTATAAATAAAACAAAAAAAACGTATGTTATCGCTTTAAATTCAGAACTAAAATTGTTTTTCTAGCACAACTCCTTTGTTTTTTGCTTGTCTGTCAACTTCTAGTATTTTATAAATATTTATGTCATCACACTACTCAAATAACACTTGAAATTTGTGCGCTATTTCTTTAGCTAAACAAAACAGTCGTTTGTTTCTAAAGAAACCTCTCGAAGCGGTCAAAAATCCCGTTTGTTTACACCCACTTGAGGCCCGAGTACGTTGCGGCGCGATAACGTGCTTCTGCGCAATTTTTGGCGGCAAAAGTTACATATTACACAATGGAGTGGTTATAAACAACGTTCACAGCTTTCTTGTCATTAGACAATACAAACATGTTTTCTCTGGAGGTCACTCTTGAAAGAGCGACATACAGTTATCCATGTGAAAAACAGTCAACGCTCAAATCTAAGCCTGCAACGTTGAAGGTTTGACCCTGCGATTTATTAATGGTCATTGCAAAAGATGTCTTTACCGGAAACTGTAAACGTTTAAATTGGAAGGGTAAATCCGATGGTATCAGAGGGATTCGGGGAATCAATACATCTTCTCCGGTACCACATCCTGTGAGTATTGTGCACTCTATTATGAAAGTTTTCAATGATTTTACCAGTAAACGCGTGCCATTGCAAAGTTTAGGTGGATTCAGGTTTCTTAATAAAATAACAGGACAACCTACTTTCAACACCATTTTGTGAGGAGGGAGTCCAGACGGGTTCAAAGAATTTAGAAATTCTGTAGGAAAATGAACAGCTTCTTCCAAATCGAGAACAGTATCGACCGAGTAGTATAGCGGCCGGCCGGTACCGCCGCAAACGCTACGTCCCGCAATTTTTAAATCTGTAATATCTTCGAAAATATTCACTTAAATCATACGGTGTAACGGCCATATAGATCTATATTAAATGAACAATGTATTCAAGGTATTTAATTGGTTAAGGATTAATGCTGTATTGGTTAAAATCGCTTCGAAAATTAGCCATTATTTGTCGCAAAATGTAAATGACAAAAAAAAGTTATTGTGGGTTATCCATAAGAGATAGACATATACCATCACGGACTTTTCTGTAGACCTTTTCAATGTGTACAATACTTAGTACATTATTTTGATAAAACTCGTAGGGTTCAGCCTGCGTTTGCAATGTAAGCGGAAAAAATGTAATTATTTACGACATCACATTAGAAACCTCAAAAATAACAGTACTTCTCCACTATTTAATGAATGTTATTATACATATAAACCTTCCTCTTGAATCACTCTATCTATTAAAAAAAACCGCACCAAAATCCGTTGCGTAGTTTCAAAGATTTAAGCATACAAAGGGACATAGGGACAGAGAAAGCGACTTTGTTTTATACTATGTAGTGAGTAGTGAAGCTAAAGACTTCTTCATTTGTAAACTGGCTTTATTTTTGTCCTAAGTAGTCTAGATTTTCTATAAAATGGATTTGAAGATCGCGCATGTATACGCGGCAGATTGCGATGAATTTGCGCCGAGATTAAACTGTCTTTATTATATTTTTAGTATCAATATTGTATTTATTGAACGCTAGATGGAAAGGTTAACTGATATACATTATAAATAAAACAAAAAAAACGTATGTTATCGCTTTAAATTCAGAACTAAAATTGTTTTTCTAGCACAACTCCTTTGTTTTTTGCTTGTCTGTCAACTTCTAGTATTTTATAAATATTTATGTCATCACACTACTCAAATAACACTTGAAATTTGTGCGCTATTTCTTTAGCTAAACAAAACAGTCGTTTGTTTCTAAAGAAACCTCTCGAAGCGGTCAAAAATCCCGTTTGTTTACACCCACTTGAGGCCCGAGTACGTTGCGGCGCGATAACGTGCTTCTGCGCAATTTTTGGCGGCAAAAGTTACATATTACACAATGGAGTGGTTATAAACAACGTTCACAGCTTTCTTGTCATTAGACAATACAAACATGTTTTCTCTGGAGGTCACTCTTGAAAGAGCGACATACAGTTATCCATGTGAAAAACAGTCAACGCTCAAATCTAAGCCTGCAACGTTGAAGGTTTGACCCTGCGATTTATTAATGGTCATTGCAAAAGATGTCTTTACCGGAAACTGTAAACGTTTAAATTGGAAGGGTAAATCCGATGGTATCAGAGGGATTCGGGGAATCAATACATCTTCTCCGGTACCACATCCTGTGAGTATTGTGCACTCTATTATGAAAGTTTTCAATGATTTTACCAGCAAACGCGTGCCATTGCAAAGTTTAGGTGGATTCAGGTTTCTTAATAAAATAACAGGACAACCTACTTTCAACACCATTTTGTGAGGAGGGAGTCCAGACGGGTTCAAAGAATTTAGAAATTCTGTAGGAAAATGAACAGCTTCTTCCAAATCGAGAACAGTATCGACCGAGTAGTATAGCGGCCGGCCGGTACCGCCGCAAACGCTACGTCCCGCAATTTTTAAATCTGTAATATCTTCGAAAATATTCACTTAAATCATACAGTGTAACGGCCATATAGATCTATATTAAATGAACAATGTATTCAAGGTATTTAATTGGTTAAGGATTAATGCTGTATTGGTTAAAATCGCTTCGAAAATTAGCCATTATTTGTCGTAAAACGTAAATGACAAAAAAAAGTTATTGTGGGTTATCCATAAGAGATAGACATATACCATCACGGACTTTTCTGTAGACCTTTTCAATGTGTACAATACTTAGTACATTATTTTGATAAAACTCGTAGGGTTCAGCCTGCGTTTGCAATGTAAGCGGAAAAAATGTAATTATTTACGACATCACATTAGAAACCTCAAAAATAACAGTACTTCTCCACTATTTAATGGATGTTATTATACATATAAACCTTCCTCTTGAATCACTCTATCTATTAAAAAAAACCGCACCAAAATCCGTTGCGTAGTTTCAAAGATTTAAGCATACAAAGGGACATAGGGACAGAGAAAGCGACTTTGTTTTATACTATGTAGTGAAGCTAAAGACTTCTTCATTTGTAAACTGGCTTTATTTTTGTCCTAAGTAGTCTAGATTTTCTATAAAATGGATTTGAAGATCGCGCATGTATACGCGGCAGATTGCGATGAATTTGCGCCGAGATTAAACTGTCTTTATTATATTTTTAGTATCAATATTGTATTTATTGAACGCTAGATGGAAAGGTTAACTGATATACATTATAAATAAAACAAAAAAAACGTATGTTATCGCTTTAAATTCAGAACTAAAATTGTTTTTCTAGCACAACTCCTTTGTTTTTTGCTTGTCTGTCAACTTCTAGTATTTTATAAATATTTATGTCATCACACTACTCAAATAACACTTGAAATTTGTGCGCTATTTCTTTAGCTAAACAAAACAGTCGTTTGTTTCTAAAGAAACCTCTCGAAGCGGTCAAAAATCCCGTTTGTTTACACCCACTTGAGGCCCGAGTACGTTGCGGCGCGATAACGTGCTTCTGCGCAATTTTTGGCGGCAAAAGTTACATATTACACAATGGAGTGGTTATAAACAACGTTCACAGCTTTCTTGTCATTAGACAATACAAACATGTTTTCTCTGGAGGTCACTCTTGAAAGAGCGACATACAGTTATCCATGTGAAAAACAGTCAACGCTCAAATCTAAGCCTGCAACGTTGAAGGTTTGACCCTGCGATTTATTAATGGTCATTGCAAAAGATGTCTTTACCGGAAACTGTAAACGTTTAAATTGGAAGGGTAAATCCGATGGTATCAGAGGGATTCGGGGAATCAATACATCTTCTCCGGTACCACATCCTGTGAGTATTGTGCACTCTATTATGAAAGTTTTCAATGATTTTACCAGCAAACGCGTGCCATTGCAAAGTTTAGGTGGATTCAGGTTTCTTAATAAAATAACAGGACAACCTACTTTCAACACCATTTTGTGAGGAGGGAGTCCAGACGGGTTCAAAGAATTTAGAAATTCTGTAGGAAAATGAACAGCTTCTTCCAAATCGAGAACAGTATCGACCGAGTAGTATAGCGGCCGGCCGGTACCGCCGCAAACGCTACGTCCCGCAATTTTTAAATCTGTAATATCTTCGAAAATATTCACTTAAATCATACAGTGTAACGGCCATATAGATCTATATTAAATGAACAATGTATTCAAGGTATTTAATTGGTTAAGGATTAATGCTGTATTGGTTAAAATCGCTTCGAAAATTAGCCATTATTTGTCGCAAAATGTAAATGACAAAAAAAAGTTATTGTGGGTTATCCATAAGAGATAGACATATACCATCACGGACTTTTCTGTAGACCTTTTCAATGTGTACAATACTTAGTACATTATTTTGATAAAACTCGTAGGGTTCAGCCTGCGTTTGCAATGTAAGCGGAAAAAATGTAATTATTTACGACATCACATTAGAAACCTCAAAAATAACAGTACTTCTCCACTATTTAATGAATGTTATTATACATATAAACCTTCCTCTTGAATCACTCTATCTATTAAAAAAAACCGCACCAAAATCCGTTGCGTAGTTTCAAAGATTTAAGCATACAAAGGGACATAGGGACAGAGAAAGCGACTTTGTTTTATACTATGTAGTGATTTTTACGAAATCACGAAATAAATTATTGTTGCTGGTTGTTTACTTGTTTTACCCTACAATGTTTACTTGTGTGACGTGACGATATTAGTGAACTCGCGAATTTTGTATAAGAAACACTTAATCTAAAAAAATTAATCAAGATCTCCAAAGTTTAGAGTAATTATCGTTGGTGTTATGTGCGACAGTATCAAAGTAACTAGTACAAAGACAGAAAAGCTGTGAATCCAAATAATTAAATTAAAAAATATGTAAACGAGCTGAGATACAAAATCGTTATAGACTAAAAAGCCAAACTAATTGTAAAGTAGTTACGTAGGCATTCAAATTTTTTATCGATATTGTAGGCAGATAAAAAATAATGTTTTTAGGATTGGTCTTCTCGAAATAATCGTGCAATTTTATGAATAAATACTGAAATATATTGTTCAATTAGAGCAAAAACTATGAAAAACGGTTTATTTTTTAAATTAAATTGACTACAGTGCAACCAGCCTAGTATGATATGCAATTTCATGAAATAAGACTCACACCTGATTAGAATGTAGACGACCCCAACATCGGGGTCGCTTGGCAAATAACGTCGGTTACATAGCTGATAAGAGGTTACCCAGGTCCATTTTACCTGTTTGCAGCAGTTAGTTTATCTATTCGACTAATTAAGTCGTAGTGCAGTATATTGTTCAGGCTGTATTGATTACTTGCCAGACCATAATACGCTTTTCAGCTCTATAATAGACCGCTGGAGTTTCTTCAATATCCGAACAATGCACAACGGATTACTGAAAGGAATTAATTAACATCAAAAGAAATATCGAATTTCTATATGAACGTTACATACAATATTCATCGATATACAATTCACACGTCAAGCAGTTCATACTTCAATGTCTCTTTGAAAAGTCGTAGCAAGCGGCCTGCAATTAGTATTTCAAATAAATTAGCGTACCGTCCTTTGGTCCCCGGGCTAGGATTTCGCATTGGCATCAATATTAAGAGTGTGTTCCTATGTTATATATATATACAGTTTTACAGACAAAAAAATTGAGCGGACAACATTCAATCAATACCACAAAATAAACAGAGTGCATGCAAAATACTTTTTGCTACACTGCAAACTGGACTAATCTTATAAGGGAGAAGGGCGGCCGACAACCACCCATCATGGCAAAATCTGAGAACGCTACATAAGCCCACTGCGTATAGCTAAATGGAATACTACATATACAGAAAAGCTGTATGTATAACGGAGGTATTGCATTTCTTCCCTCAATTTGAGCTACAGTGAGTTTCATTTAGTATTTTGCGGGGCAAAAAAAGCCAAAGGTTTAGTTTTGATTACATAAATCAATTTTAGGGTTTCTCAGCAACTCGAGGCTGATTATATGCTGGTCAAAGTAGCCCCGGTCCCTTCCAGAAAAGTGTGCTCCAGTTGAACTGATCCGCCATCAGAGACACTATTGTCTCGATGCAGAAATATCAAGTGATTTATTGTTGATCCCGAATGACAGTTATAAAAGAATTTCGTCGAATAATGCGAAATTCAATAATACTATAAATAAAAACTTTAAAAGTCGTTCGCGAACATTCTGTATTAAGGGTTGAAAATGCTTCGGTGTAAATGCAGTTCGGAGATGATTGGAGATCGGAAAGGATAATAATAATGCATTTTGCCTCACCCCGGGCCCTGTCTCATCCCGCCACTGCCCACCGGCGCGTGTTCTGGTCAGGCAAAATAACAAGCTTGCCGTGTGTTTGGCATCTATTCAGATTATCAGGTTAAATATTACAATAAAGTTAAATAAGTATACCAACTAATATAATTTAATAATAAAAACGAGACCATCACGCGTCTGGAAAATTAAGTAGGAAGTATGCATAAGTTTTATTATGTTATTAATATTACTGACACCTGACACACTAGACATTTGACATTTCTGACAAATTCGACAATTATACAATAAAATAATGGTAATTTAATTTTAAAACTAACTACTTATGCTAAAGTATTAATAAAAAAAAACCTATCCTAAACGAATACTTGGGCATCATAGTACTCATCCACATCGCTGTCAAATGGTAACGTGCCCAGAAGACTGGCAGCATTATCACCTTGAATGGCAATGCTTATTCTTTGACCAAAGAATAGGCCAGCCCTCTGGTCATGTGTACTGTCGACCAAGCGTTTAGCAAGGTCTCTAAAAAAGAGACATGCATTCGGACCCCATTACCCGCGCGTTTCGACGCTTAAAGCGCCAAATTTTCCAAGCGTTCACAGCGTCAACCAAACACGGTACCTCAAAATCAACCATTATGGATGCTAAAATTTTCCTGGTTAATTTCTCAGTGCTGTGGACTGAGGATAGAAACGCTGCTAAACTTACACTGGAAATTTTGCGGATGCCGAGGCCGCCCAGACGACTGGGCAATGTTGCTTACAGCCAAGCTCGGTCGTCCAGAGCCACATTTAAAATGGAAGTTAAGCACTTTCATTATGTTACTTAATTATATATAAATTATACCGACTAGGTAAATCTGATTTAAAATCAAGTGATACTTAAATAAATAATTTACATTTCATTTATTTAATGGTCTCCTTATTGCGTTGCGGTGCTGTGCGTTTTTAATTTTGATTTGACGCAGTTTTACAATGCGAGACGCCGCGATGCGCTGCGATCCGGTGCGGCCATAAGATGTACGACCTACATAAGGTTTTCGTTATACTTCTATTCACCGTCTATCAACCCTGTGCGCAGCAGATATTTCTACACTACAGTGCCATCAAAAGCCCGTTAATCTTGAAGATATTACTAAACTATTTTGCAAACATAGCTCAGCAAGTGTTTCTTTTTTTACTCCTATTTTATTTTTATTTAGAAATATCCTATCTTCTGGCATAAAATCTAAACCATGGAAATTGAGAATAACTCCTGTTCAATATCCTAACGGTATCGAAATTGTGGATCACTGTGTCGCCTTAAAGACTAAATAAAAACATAAAATAACTTATTTCGAGCAGGGTTTTTAAAAGCAAGTCTCATATAAGGTCTCTGACGTTACGTAATTTCATTGCAGTTATGTTCATGTCCTCTACACTGACAATTGACTGAATTTTTAAATTTCATTAGTGATGAACTTACTCTAAGTTCATCACTAATGAAATTTAAAAGTTTCCAGTACACGTAAATTTGTTCAGTTGGCATTCCTCCTACGTTGAATATAGAAGGCTGGCTGTAACTGTTTTCAATAATTAAACCGTCAGCTGGGTTCCTGTTCTCAGTGTGCCACAAGATTCTTTCCTTTAACTGCTGTAGTATATGTCTATTTAAACAACATCTAATTAAATTGTCCAAAACACGTTTGCACTGATGGAAGATATGACTATATTTCAAACTGTTTTATACCTTCTAGACGAGACCTGTAAGGTCGATCGGGATGATTAGATATTCACGAAAACGCTCCTTTCGGTATCACTTGTCTATCTGTCACTGAGGCGAAGTAGTCAACTGCCTCGGCCAACATGGTGGTTATTCACTTGGATGGTCTCTTTTTTTAGAAACTCTTGTTCTTTGAGCAAAGAATTTACATGGCTATTCAACGTGACAATTATTGCTAGCACATCTCGTACGCCGTAAATAAAACGTGGTATTTATATTGGTATTTATATTCCAATAAATCAAAAGAATTTCGACATGTCTCAAAATGAACAAGCAAGGTACTTATCTCATTTATTAGTAATATTCTGTAAATGTTACTTCTGCATATTTTACTGTGGCCTCAATTTCAATCATGCGTAAATAAGCAACAGCTTCATTCGCGGACGTTAAATTAAAGAGGGGGGAGACTTCGTAATTCATATAGGAGTCAATGGATTCTCCCCATCGAGGGGACGCTGTCCAAGCGATATCATGTCCTAACTGCATAGAATAAAATCAGTATTACAGTAAAATTAGTTTCGTGTAAGTTTAATTACACAATATTGACTTGGATTCCTTTTGCTGGCAGGCATACTAATAGGCTATAATTAATATTTTCTACGTGAAGCCCAGGATTAAAAATACCTTTTGCAATTGGTACTAATTAATAAGGTAAGGTATGACTAACCCGTTGCCCGCCATTTTATTTGCGTGTATTTGGTATTTATTATCTAATTAGTGTTTTGCTGCAATAGTACAAACAATGTCAGGCAGTCGCTTCGACTTAAATACTGATATATTCAGCTAAATATCATTATGATCCTACCTAAATAGATGCGAAAAGGCTAGGCTATGTTGAAGACTTCATACTTTACTAAATCGAACACCATTATCGAATAGACACCAGTGTGGTCTACCTGAATGTAGAATGTAGTCAATATTCAGGTTCTATAAAGTTTTGACGTTTCAATAATTTATCGTGAATGAGTTATGTTATTATTAATACAGTCTTAAACCCATTTGTAGTATTTGGTTCTGGTAAAAAAATATATATATTAGACTTTCGGCGTTTAGCCGCTATTCCAGTTTCACAGGCGCACATATAGTTACTGATCCAGGTTAATATTTTTACATAGATATATTATAATATTTTAAATGCTTTTAAATTATAAGCAAATCTCATGTGACATTTCTCTCATTCTTTGCACTCTGAGCGGGACTATCATAACGTACGCATAATTTACAGAATACCCATCTGGTTCTGACTTCGCACAACTCGTACATTTAATGAGATGTCAAGTGAAAATCACTATTTCATGCATTCCGAAATGACCTCAGAACTATGAATACTGTAAATCGCAAAACGTTTGGTGTTGAAATACATAACACATCACTTTACATTTGCCACAAACCCACCAACATTAAGAATATAAGAATATTTAAACACAAGCGGGATCTTTGACCCTTTACTCACACCTAAGTTAATCTGATGCGTTGATGAATCGATACTCATACCAATTTAAAGTATTTCAATTCAATTGGTATCTGCTGATGTCATTTAAAAATGCAACTGAGAAAAAATGCTAAATAAATTGATTGCCTTGCTGCTGTAAAGACGTTATTGATTGTACTAAAGTAAAACTCAAAAGTACTTTTCCTAAAGTTCCTACAGTAACCTACTAACTAACCAAATTAAAAATATATCTTGGCAGTTAGTATCTACGCTTCAACTAGCTAGGGTCTAATGCGAGTTATCAAAGCGACACTTCCAGTGGAGCACAACAAAAGTCCATTAGTAAGTAAAACTTGTGAAAAATGCTTTTTAAAGTTGTCATAGTTATATAAACTCATTTTTCATTATTTATCAGACAGTATAATAATTTTGAAACTTTAAGACGGCACATATTTAACTAATAGAATCCGTCCGTGTAGCACGTACCCCACATCCTTAAAGGCGAAAATGGTGTGCAGTCGCAAAACATTTGTGAAAACAAAATTAAAGAGAAAAAAGACATATTCCAGAAAAGTTGTTTTGTGTCCACTTACCTCTAGTTCTTCGATTACTTTTTCGAGTTGATCTTCAGTGACGGGGGCGGCACCGGCTCGTGCGCGCTCGGCATTCAGTAACTTTAGCCATGCGGTGTCAGTGGCGTCTAAGTCATAGCTGCATCCAGCCTCAGCACGCGCAGGCGTGGTGCTTAGTATGTGCTTGTCTGCGTGGTAGTGTACATCTCGGCTGAGATGAACGTACTTATCCTTAGGCCTGTTAAGTAAAAATGTATATTAGTGTTTAAAAATATATTTGTGAATTTGTGTTTATTCATTGTATATTGGAAGTTTAATTGGAGACAGCATTTAGGGTAAGTTTTGGTGACCAGATCTAATGATGATGATAAATTTGATCAAAATCTTTTTTTGTGTACCTAGGCATGGGTCATTAATAAAAATTAACATTTTCAAAATATGCTCGTAATCTTTCTTGAATTAAGTCATACAACGTGTAGTTTGTGGTGATAGGTTGTGCGTTGTTTACTTACAATTTAAATTCTTGGAAGTCCGGTGGTTGTGGATTGTCAATGATCTTGACTTTGGGCGCGGGCAGAGAGTCAGGGTTAACCGGCACCTGAACTCCTCTCTCCCAGTCCTGTTTCCAAGTATCAGTGATAATCCAGTATGAAGACGGCGTCAATGGCTCATTGTCCGGCAGTTTCATAGCGCTGATAAGGTCCTTCCTGAAATTCATATTATGTAGGCACGGTTAGAGATTATAAGAGTTCAATCCTGTTATTAGTGATCTTTATCTAGGATTTTTCCAGACTTTACGATGTATGTATATGGTTAGTTATGATACAAAATATCTGGCATGTATATGTAGGTATATGTAGGCATCGCTTCGTCTGTTAAAAATCTGTAAGTACATAATGATCTTTTCTGTGATGTATCAATTACGCATTTCGATTCAACCCTTACTTCGCCACCCTCACCGGGCCCTAATCCAGACTGTCGGTCACAGGCGGCCTGTACCTAATGATACCTATAATGTGAATTTTGAACTCACCTTGCATCTGTTATTAATTAACAACTATATATTTGCTATGTACATGATTGTGGTGATTTAAATTATCTAAGTTAATACATAAGCATTTAATAATATATTTTTCTATTAGCTAATTGTAGTTAGTTTATTATTTACATATCATACTTTACGGCAATCGGTGATAGACATTATCCGTCAGCGGGATACAGCATTGAGATAACCGACTCGATAAAAGAAAATGTGAACATTTTTTATTTTATTTTATTTAAATTTACAAGCTATTTTCAAATAGTATTTTTAAATGTTCCATATCGTCTATTTCGTGTTTATTTGTCTGCGGCAGGTTACATTTTGTAATTTTCAAATACCATACTTTCTATTGCTATAATTAAGGTGGATAATCTGTCAGTAATGTACAATACCGGTCGATAAAAATGCGTTTTTTTTAATTGGATTTTTAGGTGATCTATTAATATCCGCGATCTAATGATGACGGATGCGTTGCCAATCTAACTGTAAAAGTTGGTGCGCCTTGTGCAGTTTCACTGTATGTTCCTATTCTTCACTCGGAACGGTGCACAACTGCTCTTACACATAAAGTTACAACAGGTGAAATAGGTTGGACTGTGGTATTGCTCCCGTTACTGTAGTCGAACTCATAACATGCAGATCCTAATCCTAACCTTAATATTATAAATGCGAAAGTAAGTTTGTTAGTTTGTTTGTTACCTTTTCACGTATAAACCACTGAAACGATCATCGTTAAATTTTGCTTGTACGTTGTTAGGGGTACAGAAAAGGACATGAATACATTTCATCCAGAAAAAAAAAAAACTATTCCCGAGAGAAAAACAATAACTTTCGACGGTCACAATTGCTTTAGGACGCTAGATGGCGCTACGTGTGACCCGAAAAATGGACGGGTTCGTAGTCAATGCGAGCGAAGCCGCGGGCGGAAGCTAGTATCCAATATATCCATCGAGGCGCGCTGCCGATGTGGTATAGGATAAACGTTACTAATATTAATTCATGTTCTTTTTTTATCATGAAGACCCTCTTTTATTGATAAACATATTATTTTAGTAAGACCCTTAAATTTTCCAAGTGTTTAATTCATCATCCTATATATACAAAACAGAAAAGATTACTATGTAGACATCCTGAAAGCATGTGATGTTAATTATGATAATTATAAAGACAAAAAGACATCAATGGTGTTAGTTTGTTATGTGCATTCAATTCGTCTAATATTTATGGTTTTCTCATCCTCGTCAGATAAATTAGAATACAGAGATGATCAATGACAATCATAAATTATTTAATTGGTAGGTACCATGAAACTGACAAAGTTTAGGTTAGTAAAACCTTCCACATACATACACTGAATTCCGACGGCGAATTATAAACACCGGATAACCAGTATAAAATGAACCATGCAAATGAACTTAAATCTAGATATTGCCATACATTCCGCTAGCCAAAACCTAATCAGATTTCACATATTGATAGATTAATGCATCTGCAGTAACCCATTGATTTGTGACAACTTTAGGTCACGCAAAGCATAAGGTTCAAATGTGCTTGAACAACTTTTTTTGTATAATTACCTTAAACTTTTATACTTGTATATATTAAACCTTCGACAACCACTCCGCCAGCACAATCAGGTTCGAATACAACTTACTATATAAAAATTATAGAATGAGAGGATGTACCCTTTCATAGTAATTTAATAAAAATAATCTAAGAGACATAATCGTCCTAAATTGTCACTGTAGCCGTTCATTAATTGTGTGAATAAGAAAATTATTGAAATGTGAAGGTTCACTTTATCGATTTTTTAATGTTGAAACACTACAAGAAGACTACATTCAGCAGTGGAACCCGATTGCTGAACGGTGATAGGCCGAGTTGACACACGCCTCTATTGTTACTCATATACGGTCAAACTTTAAACCCTGACGTTGGGTAAAGTGTACATTTCAAAAACATTCAACAGCTGCTTGTGGGTAAATACACTACTATTAAAGCAGATTAGGAAGCAAAAAGAGTGATTGGAAAGTTTTATTATAACTTTATTTATAAAATTAATAAGTCTCCTTTTTGCGAGTAAAATCTACGAATATAATTCAAGTAATATATAGGAGTTATTTATTGATACTATACTTGTATATATATTTCAGGTTTAACGGGCACAGTAACTGCATCGGACTCGAAGAAACTTCACAGAAACAGAGACACGAGAGAACGAAAGATTTTTCTGGTAAGAACTTAACCATACTTTACTAAAATCTGAAAAATGATGTTCTGAAGCTCACAACTTATATTAACAAACTTTCTCTAAAAATATCATAGCATAATGCCTATAATCGCGAAATGTTAGGCTTTGGTGAATATATCGCACTGCGCTGAAGCTGTTACTGTGTCTTATATAACATTAATGGGGAAAAGCCTATTGCCATTTACCAATACTAAACTTTTCCTGCTACCAAGAAAATAATAACAAAACATAAGATAATAACACAAAATAAAATAACAGAAAATAAATTAATGACAGAAAATAAAACAACAAACCTATTTTGACTTTGGAATCAAACCCAAGACCTCACGCTCAGCAACGACGCTAGCCACTACGACTGCTATTCCCACTTTTCTAAATCTTTAGAATGCTACTATAGACAATTCAAAATTTATGAATAATTGTATTTTTCTACAGACTGATTCCTGACTGCCTATATCCCAGAACTGCATTGAAAAGTCCTATCAAAAGATGGATAATGGAGAAGAAGTTCCTGACACAACTTTGTTTATTTGCGTATATTTGCTTATTTGTCTCAGTTCATTCTACACAAATCTAGACCTTAACTGGGTTGTTATGTTCTTTTCTATTCTGTTAACCATTCCTTTATATTTTCGTACTTAATTATTTTGTATATCATTTGCAAAGTACAGTCATGAGCAAAAAGTCCATTCATTCTAATCTAATTGATTGCCAACAGCTTGAAAGAAAAACTAAAGATTTATTTGATTTTGATACAATAGGCTAGATAAATTCTAGGCTAGACAAAAATAAATTCTGGAATCTTGTTTGGTAAATAGATTTTCTTTTAAAAACTCAGTAAAACTTAATCTCTTGTTTATCTTTGGTGTTTTCTATTTTTAATATATCAAAATCACACAAAGGGTATGTAAATGGCAATGCAAAACTATGATCTCACACTTTTGTATTCCAAAATTTTTACAACTAAATGTCGTTTTTGACAATTCATAAAAAGTAACTCAGATGACAGTTAGTCATCTACCATATCCTAGGAAATCTAACTAGGAAATCATTAGTGTAATAGGTACTGTCGCAACGTATCAATTGCAATTGCCTTAACCTCCAAATGCCAAGCTTATTTTATAAAGTTAAAAAAACTTGAATAATTTTGTATAATAAATATTTTTGGTCATGACTGTACATATAAAAATATATTGCAAATATACTTTGTGATGAATGTGTGTACATTGATAAATTTGTACTTTTCCAATTTTGGACAATTTTTTGCTATGTAATAGCTATAAAAACATATTATTGGTAGTGAAAGGGTAAACAAGTTAATGTTCGGCCTATGTAAAAGTCTTTTTGAAAGTAATTTTTCTGATGTATCTACATATTACTAGCTAAGTAGGCTTAGGAAGTAAAATGGATGTATGAGATCAGCTTTGAAATAATTTGTGAGCAACATTACATCATGTAAGGCATATCCTCTCATTTAACATTTGAAATAAATGCAATGGTACACTTATAAAAAACAATGAATATTTACAGATTTCAGAAAATTACATACTTAGTCTCTAGTACTATTACAGTCGCAGTAATTTTATGCTGTGCAGTATCTGCTATTGTACCTTCTCTTACCTTTTAATTTTCTATTATAGAAACATGTTTCTCTTACTTTTTGAATTAAATATGTTATATACTGTTTCATTATACATGTCACAAAATACTTTTGAGAAAATTGTGTATGTAACATAATCTTTTAATATCTAATTAACAATATTTACAAGTAAGGGTTTCTGAAAGAACATTAATTAAGTTACACAATTTAAATTATATTTGTTGAATAGCACAACAAATATAGCAAAGCAAAGAGCACAGCATGATTAGTTAGTTATTTTTTGTCATATGTCTATGTAGATACAAAGTACTGTAACTGTCAGCCCATATCAGCCCACTGCTGGCCAAAGGCCTGGTAAGTTTTGAACATCCATAATTTTGGATCATTAACAGGTGTTAGTACTATTGTGCACAGCAATGATTATTCATTAACATTATGTAGTATATCACAAATAGCTTTATTTCGCATGCAATGCTTTTATTATTAGCATTTGCAAGAATATTATATTTAAAAGGAAGCATTTTTCATTACATTCATTCAGTCTTTAGGAGCATAGGGATTAAAACCCTTAATTTTTGCTTCATAATGAACTGAATCATAATATACTCTGATAATAACATTGTAGGTGTTGGTTTATCCAATATTTTGGTGTCATATAACTCTGCATTTTAATACAAAATGATAAAATATTCTTTCACAGGCTACTTGCATAAATTATAAATTTCATTTATAAATCTTATGGAGCTGTTTGAAAATTACAATATTCAGAAATTTCATTACACTATTATGGGTGAGTTTCTTAATCGCGGATGCATTAAAATTTGAATTCGATATGCAATGGAATACATATGGCAAAAAATAAATAACATAGTATACACTATTTATGTTGGAAACTGTTAAAGAACTATAGGCTATCTATATACATAAGTATACACTATAGGCTATCAAAGTTAATTTAGTCCAGTGCTTAACACTAATTATGTTTATCACTTTACATTAATACTTAAATAGATTAATAAGTATATATATATATATGAACTATGTTAGAATGATTTCATCCGATCCAAACAGAGCACACAAACCTGAATAGTTCAGCGGGTGCCTCAGAGGCACTCCGGTTATATATTGATGACATCTTGAGGTCACTGACAGGGCGGAGCTGCCAGAGAGCGTCCTCGGGCTCCGTCCTGCGGCGTTTAGATGCGCCGGCTTCATCACCGCGCATCCCAGACGCCCGCTTTGTGCCTCGCAACGACATCTTACTTTGTTGGCCAAAACCTACATGTTCACGATCCTTCTACTGCTTTACACTTAGAACGCGGCAGTAACATCGTGTAGAATGTCACATCATTCACTACATGGCACTTCAGTTTGCGTTCCGAAAACCTGAAAACAATAAACTACAATTTAATAATCTTATCACTGTATGTCATTCACTAGAAGGATGGTTAAAGGTTGTATCCTTTGGGGTGTAATCCTGGCTCTCAAATTGGTCAAAATCACCAGATATCAGTCAATTTTGACAGTTCAAAAACAATGAGCACAGTCAACCAAACAACATACCAATGTGTGATGCAAAACTGACACCAGTATGGTATGGTAGTTTTAACTTCAGAAATAGTCATACTGCCGATAATTGAGGCAATTTGGTGCAAATAAGCATTTTGATGTAAGAAACAAAAATGACAATTGCAGGTTTCACAATGTATAATGAACAGGTGATAATGCACTATATCGTGTTTTACCACGGTAGAGTACTCTGTACCCTCAATATACACCTAAATATAGACGATTTTCGTGCATATGAATGAAAATGAATAACAATCCCGTTTGACGTTTCACTTTATTGCATGGGTAAAATGTATGGCGGGCCAGTGGACGGGCCTGTCGAGACTGTAAATAGCGGCGAGCCCCACAACAGCTGCCCGCTGGCCCTCTCACTCGCGCTTATCACCAATACACAAAATACACTCACACGACAACACCAAAGGATCCAATAATTTCATGCTATAATAAATAACCGTAAATATTTATCTCACGAATAGTCTCCATTGTAGGCTACATAACAAAGTTGACAACATAGATAGCAGCACTGTTTTGTTGCCAGATTGACGTGAGTCCTACGCATCATTTTCTCCCTCGTTTCGCTATGAATGTATATTAAGTATACAACAAGTTGATTGTATATCCGTTTGCAATAATGCAATTTGTTGAAATACCTCAATATTCACATACATTTTCTGTAAGAGACATTTGGCGCCATTGATCCAAAAACCACTTTGGTCACGTGACTATATACGAATCACCAACGCAAGCCAAGTAAAATGGCCAAAACGCACATCGAGTTCATCTAATGTCATTGGTTTTGAAAGTAACTTGCCGCATATCATATACATGGAGACAAGAGTTTCAATTCGTCAAACCCAAGAATAAACCAAACACGAACACATATTCAATAAACATTGGATTTGTCAGCAAGTAGCACAAATTACTAGAATAAATTACAACATGAACATAGAGCGAGAGATATCAATAAGAAGTTACAAAAATTAGTCACCAGTTGGCGCTCTCGTAAAAAAAAGTACTAATATTGCTATATTAAAAAAACTTTGTAATATTAATAATATCAACAATTTTACATAAAAACTACTAATTGGAGAAAAATGAAACAAAACAAGAAGTTATTTAATTTGCGTCTGTAGTTACTAAAAATGTTAGAATCGTGTATAAATGGCTACTCATCCGGAAGTTTTTCAATGCATTTTAATTTTTTACCCTCCTACCCCAGTGCATTATATATTATGTATGTCGGGTATATACGTAAATAGGGTAAGTATATTAAATTCTATACTTTATACGGATTTTTGCTGGTTTTAGTAAATTAGAAGTTACAGTGGTCATAATCATTGGTTCTCTGAGATACATAAAAAAAAAACCTAAGTATATATTTATAAAGTTGGACACACACTTTATCCACATATTATATTTATAAACTATAGTTATTTAATATTTATTTACCCCAACAAGAAGATTTGTACCGTATACTTGGCGGATAAATATCTTTATTTGGTAAGTATTAGATATAGTTTGCATCTTTTAACCGACCGATCATCAGCTATATGCTCTAATAACAGTCCAATGATTAAGTCACTATGAATGTTGGAAATATAAATATATGTATACATATATATATATTGATATATAAAAGACTTATAATTTGGCTCGGTAGGATGTGGTTGGAGATCAACTGGCCAAGTTACAAAAAGTCATTTTTTTCTTTAGAAACTCTCTTTTAAGAACTATAAATTTTTTACAAATAACTCATCTACATATGGCCGAATTTTATACTTTGATCTGTATTTCTGTAGAAATTACTTTAAAATAGTGCGTTAAAATTCAGCTTTCATTCCTATAAAGTTCAAAACGACAAATGACATGACACATTTTCTTGATGTTATTTGATAGATATTATATATATATATATATGTATTATATAAATCAAAGTGAATGAACATTATAAATCGATCATAACTCTCGTTTCAAAAGAAAGGAGCAGAGTCTACTTGAACACAGATTTTTGTCATTACATGTCAGGGACTGAACATATTATTTCGATGTTACATCCATATCACTCAAACGGTGCGGTAGATCGGTCTATTCGAAATTCAAAAGTTTGAAAAGAATTATGAAGCATATGCTAAAGCTGTGCATCATTAGTTGCACTGTCCTGGAGCAGAAAACGTACCCGTACCCTTCATATACGGAAGTTTCACACCTGTGGGGGTGGTATAAATGTGTTTCTGCCTTTACAAAATGACGTTTTGATATAGTGTTGCCAACCCTACTATATTAACAATAGATTTACTGTTTTCACTATTACATTTTTTTTTGTTTTAGTTCGTATTTCTACTGTTTTTTTTTTGGGCCCATCTGTCTGTATGTATTGGAATACCCATAGATTTAGACGAAATTCTAAGTCTATGCGAATACACGTCACAACATGTCGAATCGGAAAAACTTTTGAGTTAAAGTAACAAAGAGAGTTTTCGCATGGGTCGCACGCAAGGGCCGATCCAGGGGGGGTCATTGGGGTCATGACCCCCCTGGGCTGGTTCTAGGTCGACCACTGATAATTTTTGTAATCGCATTGATCGTACAGTATTTATTATTGTAATCGAATAGGAGCCTGTCCCGACTAGACTGCAAACATGTGACCCCTACTTGAAAGCTGGATCCGCCCTTGGTCGCACGCGTTTTTATAATGGGGGTTTCCTTTTTTAACCTTACTTTGGCTAACGATAGATGGCGCTCTCGCCATTTCCTAAATTTGATTACAAGGCACGAAAGGAATGATAGATCTAATTAGTGATTTGAAATCTAATACAAAATTGCAAACCATGATTTATGGCCTTTTGGCTGTGTACATGAACAATATAACGCCATCTATCGAGTACTTAGGAACTAGTTTTTTATTTGTGGTTTGAAAATCTCCCATTATATGAAGGTTATGTCAGAAAGTAGATTTAATATTCTAAAATTACCATTTTACTATATTCCACTGTATTTTTTTTAAGTTTAATTTGCGTCTCTTTGCTCTGCTAAAGTTGGCAGCACTGTCTTGAAATGACTTTGGATTGAAAACCTTTACCAGCCTTGCCAGACGTACGACAATTATCGTATATGTACAAAAATTTCTACTCGGACATACAATACAATGTGTATAATAAACATGAGAAAAATTATAGTCCTCCGGGGAACTTAAAATCCGTAAAAAATATAAATCGTGTTTGTGGTCGCAGGGATTTCTCGTCGAAACTTTATTCATCGTACAAATGACATAAAGACAATCTACTGATTTCATTCATAATTTTTTGAAATAAATAGATAGATTTACTAGAGTGTAGAAGTGATAGTAACATCGATGCTTCTATGCATCGAGCTCTGTCATACAAAGGGAAGCTACAAAAATGAGACACATTTTATGAAGCCGATTCGAATGTTAGATTCAAAATTCTTCTTTTATTTTCAAAGTTGACATGGGTGTGGAAATATTGAACAAATCGTAATATACTATACGTATAACGGTTTCAAGAGGCCCAGTTTATTTCATTTCCATCATTTGTTTCTTACGAAATTATGACTGCACGCGGTGATAGTTGATATTTGAATAACGAGTTAGTACGAGTAACAGAATTTTCAGAAATCAGCTTAGGTACTTGATATCATGCTATGGCAACTTAGAACAAACCCCTTTTTAAATCAAAATAGCGCCATCTAGCCGTCAGATACCCAAAACAAAATCGTGAAAATGTTAAGTGTTGTAATACTAAAATATATTATTTCTATGCTGGAAATTTATGCAAAAAGAAATTATACCAATAAATTTTTTAATCATTTAAGCTAAAATAGCTACATCAGAAATTAAAAGAATTTATTAATTATAACTTATGAATATGCTCAGTTGCATTAAAATAAAGTATTCGTTGATTAATTCCGATGCCTTTACAAAGTATGATAAGATCCTAATTTCGTAATGGCATCACTAAATCACTTAATTGCTAATTTCTGCGCGCGAGAGTTTTCTACTCGTGTCGGTTTTGTTTTTGCTTAAAATGTTTCGCATGTGGATGTTCATGTTGAGTGTGTTATTTATTTAGGATGTCCTGAATTTTCCTCTAGTTAAAACAAAGATCGGGGAAGCGTGGGGATAATGGTACCCCCCCCCCTCTCCCTGGGGGAGGCCTTCGTTCAGCAGTGGACGTTTTCTGGCTGATGATGATGATGATGATGATAAAACAAAGAATTTGTTACATTATTTACTGTTTCTTATTAATAGTAATGTATTATTTTATCTGCACAAACATTCTTAAGTTACATAAATAATTATACTTTGAGATGCATTGATTTACATTAACATAAAGATAGCAATACCTACGTAAATATAGTATTCTATAGTCGTATAGCTACAGCTACGTAAATGTAGCATTCTATAGATAGCTGTATACCTACGTATAGCTATATGTCATGGAGAAGTTTACCCTATGTGGCGGCCAGAGAGCGCCACTCCTTTAAGCATTAATAATACTCGAGTTGCCAGTCTATTTCCACTATACTATTGTAGTCTTTGCTTTATATGCCATGCTTTGCTAGAGGTTGTTCAGGACATATTACTTCGATGACTAAACTGATTCCGAGGTTCCCACTTTGATAAAAAATAAATACATAATTTACTATAATAGCTACGCGCTATCAGTAACAGTTTGACAATTAAATGATATTTATTCACTTTTCACCCAATACAATATTTTTAAAACGTTGCGTCGTTGGTACGTTAATTATTTTGCACACGTCTGGCGACCCTAAACTATATACTATAAATAGAGATGTGCCAACACGGAAAAAAACACTACTCGAGTTAACTCGAGTTGAAATTCATGTAACTCGATTTCAACTCGAGTTACGCAATTCGAGTTAGCAGGATGAAGCTGAGTAAATTATTTATAACAAATTACTTTTTTATATATTTGTTTTTCCATCAAACTCCTATGTTGGGACAATTATCATTACTAAACTTAGTAGGTAGGATTGAAATAAATTTCTGTTTTTAGTCTGACTTATTTTTACTATAGTACCTACCTATATTTAACAACAAAAATAAATCATTTCAAAATAATATCAGTAAACTATATAATGTAGATACTTATGCTATTAATAGTTTAATTATCACAATCAAAATGTTCTTAAATAACTTTGTTATTCTAAATAACAAATTATTTTGGTAAATTGCCTTCGGTCAATTTGTTGCAATAGGAACTTTGATTTAATTATTAATATTGATATATATCATACCACTCAAATTAGAATATTATTTACCTAATTAACAAGATCATTTAGTTTTAATTAATTTTCACCAAGTATTTTCTGTATAAGTAAAAGAAAAATAATGCTCAAGAAACGAAAAATATTTTCTTTCTTCACACAACGAAAGAATCGAATCACGAACACGAACAAACTCGAATTAGGAGCATTCAACTCGAATTAACTCGAGCTAAGCGCAACTTGGGTTAACTCGGGTTAGTAACTCGAGTTGACCCATCACTAACTACAATTATAAACTCAAACTACAAATTTTACATTTATACATATACTGCTTACGACAACTCTACCAGCACAGCAACTCTTTTTTTAGTTTATACCAAGTTTACACTTACAGTTTAGTTTACTGCTACTGCCCCAGAGTAGAATGAGCAAAAAGGATAAAAATACTAGTATCACTGGTATAACATTTGTGTACAATTTTAGATGATTAGGCTGGTATACCTACGGCGAACTTAGTCCGAGTCCTAAAAGATTGTAATAAGTGTTAATTAATTTATTTATTAGTTTTGAGGTATGGCCCTTTGACATAAAGATACCTAGAAAAAGAGCCTAAAAAGGGTTCACAGTTGATTGAATTTCAAATGGTAAAATAATTTCTACTAATTACTTTCTAATAAATGATGTATTATTAAATTTAAAGGTCTATGAAAAAATATATCATTCTCTTATGAATGCAATATTTGGTGGTATCACGGTGACACCATGAAAGCATATTGTCTGGATTGTATGTAGAACTATACAGCTGTTTCGTAAATAAAACAAATTAGCACATTAAAACTCTTGCCATACTTTCAAAATAAACCACACTGGTATATGTGAACGGCTTCGTTTATGAATAAACTTACTTGAAATTCTAAGATTTTAAAACTGACAGTCCTAGAAAGAATCTCAGAAAGAACGGTCAGAGCTATAAATTTTAACTTACACAAGGTAATCAGCTATCACCAGCTAAATGGGATGACTATGAAGCCTATAAAATTTTAGTACCTAATCTGAGTGTTATTAATTATATGGTCATAATGTATATACATAAGTACTTAAATAAGTAAAATACTAAATAGTTCAGGTAACTTTGTACCTGTTGAACATAAGCACTAGGTATTTTAGTTCTTTATAATGATTTTAATTAGAAAATAAAAATATTTTAATTAGATTTTGATTAAATTTCTAGAGCAAACTTTAACCGATTAATAAAAAGAATTATAAGATTGATGCTATGTAGTTTTATTTAGTTTTTGTAATATTATTAAGTAGGATTAAAATGTTAAGATGATGATCACTGATACTTCTATACAAATATAAAATATCTATATATATATAAATAACAGTCAATTGCCACATGTATGCTATGCATCCTATGCATCACTTGAAAATGGCTCGACTGATTTGACAGTTTTTTATTTTGTTCCTAATTCTCAGAACAAGGTTAGTGTGAAAGATTTTTGGTAATCTACCGAAAATGTCGCAAATTTGGATGGTATTTTTGTATAAAAATCTCAATAATTATCATTTTCTTCATTAGTAAATCGCACCCATGCGAAGTCGGGTCGAGTCGGTAGTTATTAAATAAAATATGCTGACTGTTCTAGTAATAATAGCTCAATTACTGTTATTCACTAATGTTTATAGACATAGTCAACTTTACCATGGGATTTGGTCCAAATGCTAGGCCAAAAATGAATTTGATTGCTAACACTGACTTGTCTGGAAAATAATGACTCATTATTATTGCCTTGAGGATAACCAATCAAAATAGGATAAAACGTAGAATGGGTACCTACTGTTAAAAACATTATTACCATAAATAAGTAGCTAAAATATAATAATTACATACTTATAGTACAATATTGAAACAGGTAGATAAGTATTTCTGTATTTTTATAAACAAAAGACAAGTAACCTAAATACATTGATCACCACGAATTTTAAATAAATTATATAACAATAACACGGACGACACGGTTGGCGCAGTGGCTAAGCGATTAGCTTTCTGCGCTACGTGTCGCGGGTTCGATCCCCGCACGGAACAAATATTTGTATGATCTACAGATAGTTGTTTCGGGTCTGGTTGTCTGTGCATGTGACATGTATGTTTGTAAACTGTACCCAGTACCCACGATACAGGAGAAATCCTAGTATGGGGCAATATTTTTTTAAAAAAAACAAAAAAAAAACAAAACAATAACAGGTACAATCTATATTTTTATTGGGAGATTAATTTAATACGGGCCGTAGGTATTTGGACCGGATCCTGGCAATGTCCTTCAGAAATTCCTATTCCTAGCCCAAACAGAAACGACGACCATAAAATAAATATCTTTAAACAAGTCGTGATTATCACTCTAACAATGGATCACTCACAACGAAATTGAGTTCAATATTGAATGTTGATTTCATTTCTCCAGTGTTCATGGTAAAAATGATTTTATTTTCAATCAAGTTATACCTTACTAGTACGAGCACATACCATCAGGGGCGTATTTACCCTAGGGCCAAAAGGGCCATGGCCCGGGGCGGCAAGCTGCGAGGGGCGGCGCAAGCCGCACCTCGCGCTCAGCTTTGTGTGACTTTCTTTTGGACTTTATACGCCTGAAGAAATTTAAAAAAAGCCTACCTAATTAACAAAAACTAAAACTCATTTGGTTGTAAGTTTGATAGACAATAAGACGAGAGGCTATCGTATGCCTGAACGGCGGGCGGCCGCGGCGGGGCGGCGGCGTGTCCGTAGGACTCCATCGCGACTCGGGACTAGTCGGGATGTTTCGACATTGCTCGTGTCGTTTTCGTTCATATCCATAGGCGAAAGCGGGTGGGGCACGGGGCGGCGCGGGCGACGCAATTCGTGCTTCACTTGTGTCAAGTTTTTAACCGACTTCAAAAAGGAGGAGGTTCTCAATTCGACTGTATGTCTTTGTATTGTATGTTTATCATTGGGAAGCTTATTGTAAAAGCGTATACATTGTCTCATGAACGAGTTGCTTATTCTGTGGAGGCGCGTAGCATGACATAGAAGTTGACTTGACAAATCCGTTAATTATGACAGTGTAATTGAAGAATTTATTAACCAATCAGTCCATCGGAAAAAATGTAAATATTGAATAGATGGTGTTTATTTCTTTGTATGGCCTTTTAGTTTTTCATTCATTATAATTATCACCATTCTCAGCGCACATCAACACACTGCTGGATTTTATTTTATAATTAAAAGTTTTTTGCTTTTTTTCGTTCATTCATGGGGCGGTAAACTTTACAGGCCCCGGGGCGCTGAATCTTAAAATACGCCACTGCATACCATACAAACCTAAAATATACCTAATAGGTACATATATTAAATAAACGCTTGCCTTCAATGTAGGACGGCAATGCCTTCAAATCATCAGCCCGAAGACATCCATAAATCCCACGCTTGGCAGGCGGCTTGGGGATCGCGATCAAATAAGTCAATACCTACGTTACGGTAAGGCAACCGCATTTGAAAGTAATAAATAATAGAATGATCTACTAATAAAAATTTATTTAAGTTATTACAGTGTTTTTTGTTAACAATGATATATTAAAATTTAAACTTTTAACTCTAAAATACAAAACTACTTCTAAATTAAACCAAAGTATGATTTAAAAGGTTACCATCTTACATCTTATGGCTTCCTAATAAAAGTTTAGTGACAAAATGTCTATACCGTGGTTAATACCATATAGAATAACCGATAACAATAGCTTCAAATATATGTGGGTACCGCTTTTTTAGGAACCTCCCTGTATATAATTTTCAGATGCAGGTCAACTCCACCAGTCATATTTTGGATGTCTAGTTGTGGCTTTTAGATCTTTTAACACTGACTTGTGATAAAATTATTAACATTGCATTGCATTCTTGCTCTAGGTGTGGGTTAAAATAAAGTTTTAATTACATAGGTACAAATTTTATTAGTAAATCTACAGCTTTTATAAAGCCGATAAATTCAACTTATTATGACAGAAATCTACCATTTCCTACATTTTTAGAAGCTAAATCTTAAAAAAATACCCTTTCCGTTTATAGAATATTAATTTAGGTACCTATAAAATAATTATTAAATAGTGAAATTAACTTCGTACTCGTTGTTCGATAAACTTAACTTGAAAGGGAATTTAAAATTAATGTCTACGTTGACAGTTTCCACATGGAATGATGATTAATAAAAAAGTAAAACTCAACGAAAATTAAGTTTTTCTACATATATCAATACACAAAATGGCTGTAATAAGCACAAAAATCTATTACTCTTTGGGGAGAATAAAAAGTTCGCTCGGCAGATATTCCGTACTTTCATATTATTAAATTGTGCACGATATAAACGGTTCGATGCGAGTCTAACTCACACACTTACATACTTAATGCTTGTTTAATTAAACAAACCACCATCTATCGTCACCTTATGTATACTATACTCTTGTTATTATAGAAACTTATAATTCATGCTATTTTTGTCTGGTAGTCAAATATAGAAAAATCTATTTTCACCCCTTCAAACACTTTAAAAAAATTAATAGAAGTAGTAGTTTCAGTATCCACAACACATGTTAGGGTAAAATACACAAATAATAATATAAAATACGCACCTGGTGTATCTTTATAAAAATTAATAAACCAAGTAGTTCGTAAGTTATGATTAGGTTTTAATGGTGCTAAATAAAAAATGGTTTTAAAGGGGATCGAGTCCTCCTATTTTTATATATATATTAAAAACTGTCAACTTACACTCAAACCTTCACCACATTGCGGCTATTTATTAAGCAATACATCAATTATACTTTTATGAAATGTGTCAAAGTATTAATTAACCGATTAAGTATCTAATTTGTATAGCATGGATGTTGATGTGCCTTTTTCAGTTAGCCTTTCCTAGCAGCAATATGGAATTACAAGATTCAATATAATTATATATATTTGATCTTTAATCAATCTTATTCTATGAAATAAGTTTCTGACACTGAAAGTTTGGTACTTCGTAGCAAATGGCACTATTTTTAGAATTTGATGGGTAAAATTAGAAAATTCTGAAATATAGGTATGATAAGTTTGGTTTTTAAACGAATAACGGTTATACTATGGTAAATATTATATGTAGTTAACTATGGATGTTAAAATTCAATAAAAAAAATAGAACTACATATTTGTTGTTCTGTAAAATCTACCAAATTATTATCATATCGTACATAGATAGAATTCCGCAAGAGTAAATTAATAACAGTATATTATTTTCTTTTAAAATTATTTAAAACAAAATAATTGATTGTTATGCGACGTCTGCATATTTATACTGCATTTATCCACAACAACTTACAAACTTGATTAATTGAAGTTTAATGAACAAAGTCGACGCGCTTAATTTTACGCAAAATAAGTATAGCTTTTTATTGGGTTTATAAAATATTTGAGCATAATATAAAATTGGGCCAAAAATATTCACTTTAGTTAAAAGCCAATAAGAGATCGAAATAAATAAATAATTTGAAGTTAAAATAACTTTGATACAAAATAATCACTTACTGACAATAGTATCACGCAAGTTTTGCAGCCGAGTGATAAATTGGCGAGTTAACTGGCTCAATAGAAAGATTAGCCGGGCCGTATATTACAGTGATACAGACCTCGCGAATCCCTACAAATATACACCATACTATAGACCGCGTGCAAGTGATGAATTATCAGGTATAACACAGAAAAAATGGCCAAATTACCTACATTTAATTTATGTATGTGACATTTTCTTAAGTGTGCGAGATTAAAATTAATAATAAAGATTAAAAATATGTATATATAGATATATAATTTGAACATTCCGCCATACTATTTATTGCTTCCTGGGTTTGTATGTAAGACGGAAGTCTTGTATGTTTTATTAAATTGTAATAGTTTCAAAACTACCCCTTTGATGCTTACTAAAACAATTTGGTCCAGAAAATTATTTACTAGGACTCAAAACACCATTATCTATCAAATTCTCCGTACTAAAGTTTGAGTGTCTGCATATAGTATTCATCATGTACTGGCCTCATAAAACACACTAGTGTACGAGTAACATATCTAGAAAAAGACCGTACATATCTAATACAAACATTGTTTAATAATAATTAACTCATAAAGATGTGATCTTAAAACTACATAACCACTACTCTTTGTTATTTTTGGTATACAATCTTAATAATAAAACTATTTTAAATTTTAATACATTATCCCATGTGAACAAAATGTAAGCCTCACCAAATTATATATGTTAGCAATATTGGTATTATGTATCTGTAACTGCACGCTTCTGGTTATGTCATATAAATACACAGTATTTTAAACAATTGTATCATTATTAACAGCACATACTAGTTTAATATGGTATTTTTTTTTTCAAAAATTGTCTTTACATGTCAGATTTATTTATAATTTTATTTTGAGAGTATTCTTTGTCGACATTCGGTTCTTATCAAGTGGAAGATCGCTTTATAAATCTTTTCATGGAAATATATTATAGCTTTTAATTAATAAGAATAGTGTTTTTATTTGGGACATTTTTTGTAAAGATAATATTTGAACAGACTATAATGAGTTTGAAAGAATTTATATGATCACAGTAGAAATTAAATAGATGTCTCAGCTTGTTTTCGAGTACTACAGCACCGTATATCGCCGTCTAATTGCGGCACAACACCCAGCCGAAACGAAGACCTCATTTCATACATACGATACACAAGACGAAACTGAATTGTGACGCAAAACAAATAGCTATATAATTACAAGGGAAACTAATTTGGTTATTATATATTAGATACAAACATAAATCTCAATAACAGGTTCGAAATAACTGGTAGAGATTTATGTGCGGAGGAAAGTAGGTACAGTAAGCGTCAGAACTGGAAAAGTTAGGTGTCCAAATAGAGCGAACTGTAAATTAAACCTTATCCTGTTGATAAAAGATGCGGTTTAATATTGTCATAGCATACATATTATATTGACGTAGCGAGATAAGTATTATTATCCTTAGTGTTACGATAGTATGGCAAGACTCGTCAATAATATGATCACGACAGTTGTTTCACTTATGTTTGAATACTTTTTTTGGACACCTTAGCTAATTCAGTATATATGTTAACTGTACTCCTCCAGAGTAACTCTACATTATATATATAAGACTAAAGTTTATTTACCCCTCAAGTTCCCCACAATGATGTGTTAATATTTATATTAAATACACTACTAATTATATAAATCGTTATTACATTATTTTACTACGAGATAAACGTACAAAGAAGAAACATTTTTAATTATGTAAATGCCTTTACAAATATTTGTCCAATGTTTGGCAATGACCTCTTACCGACTACACACTTAGGCATAATAAATGGTCATATATAAAACAGTGAAATGCTTTACCTATAGGTACTCACTCCTTAACCTTAGTATAAAGAATGAAGTCCGTAAGAGTTCTCTACATCTACTTATACTCAGACCAACACTCCTGTATCATCAGATCCATTAATTTCTATCAGTCCATTACAATAGGTGTACACTACACTCTAGTAAGAAAACCTTAACATTGGAACTGTGTTATCTAAAACCAGCAGTTGTTTAGGGTTGAACTACATCTAGCCGCACCGAATCGCACTTTCTCGTGCTTCTATCCTTTTCTTTCACTTAGAACCGTCATTTACTAGAGCGGGAGTGCGACCGCACGCGGCGGAATTGACGAGGCGATCGGCTACTTGGAACGGAGCGGAAGGGAAGCGGCAGCATGCTGCAGCACGCTGTAGCACGGGCGGAACAAATGCGATTCCATGCTGCCAGATGTGGTTCAACCCTAATGTATAAGCAAATTAAGTATCGGAAAGAAGTATTAAACAATAGGCAGTAAAAGGAATGATTATTTGAATGCAATGTTTTACATCGTTTGTTAGTTAAGAGTTTGGAATTTTGACGAAGCACAGTACATAGGTTTTCGGCGCCTTTTGCCCACTGCTCAGCGTTTTATTATTTTGTGTCTATATGAACAATGCCACAAACTATATTTACAGTCGCTTTGTTCTTGAGACAAATCGTTCCATAGTATCACAACGAAAACTGATATCTTCCAAAAATGATGGCCGTCTAAATCTAATTTTAATTCAACCCACGTGTATTCTGCTAACTGAATTCGCAAAAGTATTTAGCATTGGTTGAAACTTAATAAATATAATAATTTTACCAAATAGGCTGTCTGACTCTGTCTTCACGCGTTTAGAACATCATGTATATAGGAAATTTATGTAATAACCACAAGTAACTATTAGAATAACGTCTTTTATTTTATGAATTTAACCGATTATTTCTAATTTGTTATTTAATAAATTATAGTAATCGCATAATTTTTTTTTCAGTGTCAAATAGCCTATTAAAAAATAAAAACATAATTTGTACATCTTGATCACCATTTAGAAGCCGCATTAAATACTTGTGCGAAATATGTATGTACATAAACTATATTTTTTTGTTTCGATACACAATGGCTTCTACCGACATGCTGTAAAGATACATTGATAGTGGGGTCTTTATTGACTGATGTATTGTGTTCAAAGTAAGTGTTTGGACGTCGGAGTGTGACCATTATAAGAGTTAGCCACTGTGCACCAAAAACAATTTCTTTTTATAGTTTGGTATTATCTTCGCCGATACAGTTATGTACGCTACATATTATTCTTTAATACATTAAACTTTAAAGAGTATAACTTATAATAAAAGGTACGAAGTATAAACACACAATAACGTTACCCGGTTATTATTATGTTTTCTTATTTAAACTATGATATTTTGGAAATATTTTTAGACGAGAAGAAGTAAGTTTACATGAAGTATAAAAATTAAAATCACTGTAAAATCATTTGACACCAAACTTTATATGATGACGCATTGAGGAGTTGTGTATCGCTCAGTGGTCAGAAGCCAACTAAAGTTGGAAAAAAGTATATTAGGTATTAGTAGAAATTCCCACTGTTAGTAGACTTCGACACACACTTATAGAAACAGTCTCGTCGTATAAACAAAAAGTCACTAAAATCTCGACAGGTTTCAACTATTAATTGTTGAGCGTTAAAAAGAAAAATATATATCTGTTGCGGTATAACAAGAACTGAATTCTAAAAACGTAAATCGATACGCGCGATTTTCAAGACCGTTTTTCGATTCTCGATTACGACATGATCTCAAATCGCTCGAGAATTGCCCCCTAGATCCACATTTGATTTGGGTTAAGTCTACACAGCCCCGTTATCTGTGCACCAAGCCTGTATTATTCGGGCGGGTTCGACTACGCTCTCCATACACTTTCGAGCAAGAATAATGACACAAAAAAAATGTATTTTTATCATTAACTGAACGGCATATTTACGTTCCTAGCTTGTTTGTGTGTATAAGAGTAACGTTAGATTTCTAGAGAAAGCGTCATCATTTTCTTATTACTTACCATTACAGTTATAGAAGCTACTCCTAGATATTATGCAGTATGTAACTACGTTAGTGGAAATGTAATTAATTGCCAAGCGTTTATCGAAAATGCTTGACTTTTTCATCATTGACTCAGGTTCATTTTATTTTTCTTAGCAGTTCCTTAGCATTGACTTTCGAGATAGTATATTCATATAAGTATAAAATTGTATAATTCATATGTGTTCGGTTGAATGCAGTAAGAAACTTTTTATACTTGTGTCCCTTTGAAATTTAAAATTCTTTAAGGTTTCCCAGTAAAAATCAGCCTAATTATGTTGAATAATAACGAAAATATAATTTATTTTGATACACTTTTTATCAATGATATGTTTAGTAGAAATTGAGATAGTAATGTTTACTACATCGGTATCTCAACTCTCTCTATTTGAGTATTAGGATGAATCTACTTCGTATTTATTCTATGTACTGCATATATATGGCATCTATCAATATAAAGTGTGGTTCAAATAATGGTTTAGCATGAGAAGGGGTTAAAAGCAATCTGGAGCACCTAAGTTATAAATAAGCATTATTTATAGATTTAATATAATATTATTACACTGCAACAACAACATCTATTATTATATAACTTGAAACACATCAGATTAAAAGTGCCACGATCATAAAAAATAAACGAACGAAACGAAAATATAAAAAGTCTCAAAATAAATAATGATTCCGACAGAAATGTTGATAGTTAATACATGAACAATTTCATACGTAGTATTAGTTTAACGATATAACATTGATTGATTGTCTAATGATGTAAACATTCTTCCTAACTACAGCTCCCACCAAACGCCGCCTAACAAAAATTTGGCATTTCTAAATCTACATTAACAAACATTTATATAATGTAGATGTAGACTACAACGTGTAGAGATTTCTGTAAGCTAGACAATTATATCTGCTACAATTTCTCGAAGTTTCTGATAACATGTATTTAGATGATGAAAATCGATTCCTGGTGAGTTAGGAGGAATTCAGTGAATTTGTTGATGGGTGCGATCGATAGCAGCGACATCTGTCCGTTGGGAGGCCAGGCCAGGTTGGGTCCGAAAACCACGGAGAGGTTGTTGCACGTCATTTTGTTCAGGCAGCTCCTGTCTTGTACCTGTGGAATAAATTGTGTATATTTGTAGTGCTTATCTATTGCCTATATGTACCAAGCATTTTGACAGCAAATTAGGCGTAGATAGGGCAGGGGTATTTATTAACCATACTTGTAAAATCACTTTATGATTTTACCATACACACTTATATTGTTAGTGGCCATGTGTGAAAAGTTTATTTCGGAAACTAGCAGTTTCAACCACATAGATCTGAGCCCTACCGCCCATATTTTAGGAGACATAAGACTTATTTATAATAGTGCTAACCTTCCACAGGAACTGGAATACAAATTTCAGCAATTTGTAGTTGTCCAGGGGTAGACGCTCCAGGATCAGGATCTTAATCATGCGAGGCTTGACCCGAGGGGAAATATCTGGAAATATAACACACAGATTATTGAAATAATAAGTATAAACTGCTTACTGTTTCATAATTACAAATTAAAAACATTGACGATTCTGTTTGGAGTTTTCTGAGTGGTTTCGCTATTATGGATGCTGTAAAAGATGACAGAGATAATATCAAGAAGGAGGGTAGATGTATTCTGCGAAGAACTGATTTGCGTGATTAACACCGTTATAATACATGGACTTTATTTGACGGGTTTGAAAATGAATTTAACAACTTACCTTGGAAATTCATAATCTCGTCGTATAGCTCAAAGGTGAGAAGCGGCTCCTCCAAGTCTCGCAAGAAAGTCTTGAGCAGTACTGCCGCGTTGTGCGGATCATTCCTGAACCGCAGCGGCTCGCCGCGGTTGCAGGCGCGTTGAAGCTCCTTGATCACCGACATGTTGGCGGAGCGGCGGAAAATGCCCTCGGTCTCCAGGGCTGAACGAATTAAAGAAAACAATTTAAACGAGCGTTGATTAAAACTTACAAATTAAACCTACATTATAAAATGACTTACCATCAGGCTGCGAAAGAAATTCAATACACTGACGAACCACGGGTGGTATGGCCCCAATCATATTGGCGTTATTTTCCTTGATGAAAGCCAAGGATACGCCAAACTGTTGAGTCGGGGGAGGAGAGAGACTCTTTGGTTTCTTCTTAGCTTTGGCAATCGCCAACGCCTCAGGTGGCCCAGGATTCTGTAGAGCCAATTCAGCAGCCTTCGGGTTTTTTGACAGTAACACCTTGTCGTACCTAAAAATGGAAAGTTTTACGTTAGTTATAAATGTGGAACCCCATTCTGGTCAAAGGTGACATATAAATAAAACAATAACAACTAAATCGAAACTGATCATAAACTTGAGTTGACATTATCTACAGACCAACGCTTTTTTCTTATAGCCCCCGTGGATTTTGAAGGTCCAGCTTCCATCGCAGCTTCTGGCAACTTTTCTGTCTTTTGATCCAGGTTCACATAAAGCTGTTCAGCGTTGTAAGCCTGATCCGGGTTAATCTTGGAAGCTTCATCTTGATTTTCAGCGTTAATTACCTGATCCGGGTTCAGCTTGGAAGCTTCGGCTTGATTTTCAGCATTGAAAGCCTGATCCGGGTTAACCTTCGAAGCCTCGGCTTGATTTTCAGCATTGAAAGCCTGATCCGCGTTAACCTCGGAAGCTTCGGCTTGATTTTCAGCATTAATTGCCAGATCCGGGTTTAGCTTGGAAGCTTTAGCTTGATTCTCAGCGTTGAAAGTCTGATCCGGGTTAACCTTAGAAGCTTCAACTTGATTTGCAGCGTTGAAAGCCTGATTCGCGTTAACCTTCGAAGTTTCACCTTGATTTTCAGCGTTGAAGGTCTGATCTGGGTTAGCCTTTGAAGCTTCAGGTTGATTATCATCGTTGAATGCCTGATTTGGGTTAATCTTTGAACCTTCAGCTTGAGTTTCAATGTTTAAGGTTTGATGCAAGTTAATCGTTAACTCTTCTACTTGATTTTCCAAGTTAAAGTTCAGATCCAGGTTAACCTGTGAATCTTCTTTTTCAACGTTTGAGTTCGTATCCAGGTTATCTTTTAGTTCTTCAAGTTTTATTACGATGTGAATACTCTCTCGCTTATCCTGATTATTATTAGACAGTTTATTTACGTTCCCGTTACTTGAAGACATCATGCAGGGTTGCAGGGGTTGCGTGTTAAAATACTATTAGATAGAGAATAATACTATAAGAACTTCAGGTTTTTTTATTCCTTGAATTACATGCACTATTTAATAAGGACAAGACTATGTTTATAAAAACTACAGTAATAAAACATACTTTTTTTTGGGTTTAATGCACGTGTATAGTAATCGGATATCATTAAGGTGTACTAGGGCGTAGGAGTCAGCATATAAGTGGTAACAATACATTTAGGCCATGTACCTGGAAATCCTATTTCCAAGAGACGCGGATTTTAGCGTCCTGTATGCACGTTTAATGACTGTTAGTGCCTACTCATATCAAGCTTGTAAGCCTTCGAAACACAATTAGATACTCGAGCTAATTATAACAAACTACTTAAGAGCACCCGCCGACGGAAGTGTATTCTACAATGCGTGTAATTTTAACTAATATTCAGGGAATAAGAAATGTTGATGAGAAGTACGTACCGAGCGTGCACACACGCACACATACCTTAAGACATTCGGAATATCATATACAATCAGGTCTTCATGCGAAGAAATCAATTGAATAAGTTATTTAGTACAGTGATGAATTGTGGTATATTGAAAAAAAAAATACAGATATAAATTTAAAAAAATACCTCTGATGATAGTGGGGTGATCATACTTCATGAGAATTGGATACAGAAATGATCGGAAAGCGGTTTCAAAAAGTTTGATTAAAGAAAATGGACAAAAAAGCTGCTACCCTCCATTTGGTGTATATGCAAAACAGCGGCGTTAGACATGCGAGGTGCCAAGTTAAGTTAAAAGGGCGGTGATAAATACAGCATTTAGACAGTAATTTCATTAGATTAACAATGAAAATGACTTCGGATATTAAAATTATAAAAATGAGTTAAAATATCTAAGCGTGTATACTGAACACTCAGGCAATTTATCATTGACATTAGAGGTAACAAACGGCCGGATAACAAATATTTGTAAAATGCACGGATAGACCGGATACTGGATATGTAACCTATTGTTCGAAGGGTAGTGGATTAGGTCAACGATGGCACGGATGGCCTTAATTAATACATGACCTGAATACAGCCAGCTGTATATAGCAGAGATTTACTATATAAAATATATAAATAAATCTATACGTAACATTTTTCTAGGTAATCAGCACGGCTGAATTATAATTTTTGTTCTTATTCGAGTTTCCTAGAACCGCTGTAAGTACCAATTACATCTGAGTATGGCAAGGTACACACACAGCGCGCACAGATTCGTTTTCACGTACACAAACTCGCCTATAATTCTCGTTCTAAAAAGTTAACCCGGCCCGGAGGTAATACAAAAAATAATGTACAGTAATTAAATTTAAGGTACAGGTCAATCAATTAGTATTTTTTATTTGGAATTCGGGGAAACTGAATTTTATTTCTGCGAAACTATAATTGAGCGATTAGTTGTGGGAGTTGACGTCCTATAACAAAATAAAAATTATTAATAATCGCTAATAAAGTCAGATAATGAAAAATCGGAATCTCTAAAGCCCATGTTCACTAACAATATAACAGAAATTTAAAATGTAAACGTTCATGTCAAACAGCTGATATTTTTGGTACCTATATTCATCCAGATCCAGAGTTGTAAGCACTGCTACCAAGATGAACGTCTTGAGTTCATTCTCGATTTGGGTATAATATTAGATTTTCTGCTAAATATTACTATACTCGGTTTGTTTAGGTATTTAACTAAAGGTAAACAATCTTGATGTGTCTTTTTAATATATTTTGTTTAAAAACTCAGTTCAAAAATACAACGCGACTAAAAACCAATGTAAAACAACAATAACGATTAACAAATCAATTCAACCACTAGTTTAAGCAGTAGTTTATTTATTTAATATGTGTTTGTGTAAAAAGTCACATCAAGATTGTTTACCTTTAGTTAAGTACCTAAACAAACCGAGTATAGGTAACCGCCCGGGCTCATGGAAGGACGAGCTTTTTCGGAAAGAATAACGCCTTTACGTAGATATATTATTTTTAAACTGGATTACATGTAGACCCGGTTTCAAAAATCGTAACTCGATTTCGAATTAATGATTTGATGTAAATAATAGAACTTATAGATAATTTCGACAGTGTATATGAATCTTTTACTGCACTCCACTTCAAAGGGGGTGTATGTATGTATGCCAAGTATCACACTCCGTTTTCAGGAAATACTTCATTTTCTATAATATATCCAACGTTAAGTTCAGGAGATCTTAACCTGATCATCCGAGGGAACGTTATAATTAGAACTCAAAGTTTTCTTAACATTGGCAGTTTGTGTCGTAACTCGTAAGTCTCTACTAGAAAATTCTTAAGATAATAATTCTGATTGTTGCTTACGGCGTAACGACAGGATTAGCGTACTGGTTGAGCGGTCGACTGTTGTACTACGTATCGAGGGCTCGATTCCCGGACGGAACAAATATTTGTATGGCTTACATATAGATTTTATCGGGTCTGATTGTGTGTGTATGTAAATATTTTTGTTTGTAAATGCACCTACAATCAAGTGTGGAGCAACGTTTAAAAAAGTTATTTTTGAAAGGGCTCGAGTTGATCAAATCTGTTTAGTGATATTATTGTTTGTCATAATAATTAATTAAATGAAGAAAAACGGAACACGCTAGAGGAAGTGTAAGAGAGAATCCAAGTATAGATATATCGATGACAAAAAGAGGGTCGCCGCTGGTGATCACCGCGACGGATATATAGCTCGATTATTATCCTTGATACTTTTCCAGCATATTTCCGGAAGATTTCTTAAACGACGTTTATAAAAATATATACTTTTAAATTCGATACTAATTAAAAAGATCATTTCATATTGCACTTTGTATGATTTTTTTATTATAGTCAGGATGTTTGATGCAATTTATTCGAAAACGGGATTGATTGGTCAATAATAGAAATTATCTATCACACTAACAAAAATTCTTTATTTTTATCCTTGTTTGAACTCTTGTATAACTACCAAAGTCGTGAGTACTATAATAATTATAGTTTTTGAAACTCATGTAAACACATTCAATCGAATTAGAGGACAATTATAATTAATGAATAATGTTTTATTTCTATCATAGCTTTATTTCTTAAAAATTATGTATATTTGAGATAAATATGTTTTTTTATATAATCTAAATTCCTTTCTTGTAACATGAATCTTATTTACTCGTAACGTATCTTTCGCAAAGATCAATATTTTATTTTAAACCATGAATCATGAAAAAATAATTGAAACGAGCGACCGATGACTTCGCTATAATAAGGGTATTATAGCGAAGCTCAACCCGATATTAATAGACTTTAGTGCACATTTCAGTCAGTAGTAAGTTGTGGCGAGCTTTTAGGTCGATAACTCAACTGAATAATTTAGTTACACGGACAGGTCGGTTCTTATTCTTGAACTTTTAATATAGTGCAATTGATTATTTTGTTTCTACGTGATTACGCTATGCCCCCGGTTACCATGCTTTCGAGGTACTCAGTAACATGATTTCCAGATAATACCGTAATTGCCTTAATCATACAATACTATATAGGACGTACATCAGTTACTCGATGTCAAATAAGTTGCTTCGAAAAGTTCTAGTAAACTGTTTTCTACACAACTATAAAAAGTTCATATAAGTAAATTGTTTTTACCAGTTTAAAACTTAAACACTAGTATAATGCGGTATTTTAAAATGTGGCTGTTGTATTTTTAGTTTCAGCGCACCAACATGTCGAATTCTGAAAGATGTCGCTACGCAGTCTACGGACGATATCGTAGCAGACGCCTGCGTAGGCGATTTACGAACTTCTACGTAAATTTTCGCCTACGGATCTACGAATGTACGAATGCTACGCTGCGTTGTAGCAAGGGAACTTTGGACAACTATTTAACTAAATTAAAATGTTATATACTGATAGTATGTGGTTCATGAAAAAACGACGAATATGATTTTTAAATTATTGCAATTTAAACATGGTTACTCAATGTTGTAAGTGTTTTTATTGCACTATTTTGTAAGATTAGTTTAAATCGGCCCTATAAGTTTTTGTGCAACAAAAAATAACGTAAAAGAAATTTCTTCTTGTAAACCATGGAGAAGAATCATAAAATAAAATATGGAGAGGTATATCCGCGGACTTATATATACAACATGAAACAGGAAAGACCCCAACCCAACTAGAATATCCAGTTATAATAAATAACACATATACTGATTTTTTTAAATATTGTTTATTGATGTAATTATATAAACTCATTGGGCAAATAGTATGGACATAACACAAATATACGCACGCACTCGGTCGCAAACGTGAGACAAGCGAAAAAAGCCTACAAAACATTGTTATTTTGGCTGTTCCATAAAGGATTTACCTACTGTGTAACTAACTTCATTTTAATTATTTTTTGAAGAAAAAGTATATTAAAAACGGCTGAAATCGATTCAGTAGCCGATTATTAACGACTACTTTCAGGATGGGTTTATTATGTTACGTGTTGTATGTATAACTTTAAGCTTCACCTAAATAGACGAATAAGTTCAAACTAGATCGTAAAGTAAAGCAACCTCCAGAAAAAAACATTAGTCGAAACACAAGTGCATAAAAATATCGCTGTCAAAGTCAAAAGTTTTTATTTCAAATGGGCTTTTGCAGGCACTTTTAAAACGTTATGAATCTAGGTGCACAGTTCCTAAGTGGGTTGGTCCTGTGAAGAAGAGACCGGCAAGAAACTCCATGGTACTACATACATACTACATACTCTTTTCAAAAGCTGAAATGTCGGACCTTATTAGTGGTGTAACGAATTTTTAATATTGATTTAATTACATTATCTGGATAATGTGGAGCGACTACGGAGATATTATTCGTTTTTCTATCAGTGTACATTACTGAAAAATAATATGATTTTATTATAACGCAAACCTTTGTAGGGAAATCGGTCCATCGCATGCCTAAATGTAGGCTGACCTACTTTTATATGCACCTTCATAAGTAAAATTAATTTAGGTACTATTTACTGTCTGCCATAAAGGAATATTTTAAACAATAAGACATAGTCACATGATGATTTAATACTTTTTTAGAATAGAATTAATAAGTAGTTCATTGTGTTAGGCGGCATAAGTTTGGAATAAATAAAAAAGTCTAACTGATATTAAAATTAGTTAAACTGAACAATTAATCTATGAACTTGCACCTATCGCGTCAAAACAAACAATTTCATAAGTTTGACCATCAAAACTTTTAAACCGGTACCGCTCTATGAAAGGGGAGAATAAAAATATTTGTATTGAGTAACCTGTACTGAGAAAATACCAAAGAAATATTATATAAACTATAATTAGAATAATGTACGCTTACGTCACTGTGCTTTTTCAAATAAATAATTAACGTCAATTTATTGCACTGAACTTCAATATTAATTAACTTATTTAGAGTTTCGAAAACTAATTTATATTTCCGGTTACGATTTGCAACTTATTTGTTTTTTTATTATAACTTTTTCGTGTTCTATTTTTAACTTTTGGTTAATATTGTTTTCACTAAAAGTTTAAATATGAGTACAATAAGATACTTTTGTAACGATCATTTGAATAATGTTACACAGACAGCGGCCGCGAGGTCTGAACAGCGGCTAGACTACTGGCGGGCGGGTTCTGTAAGCTAGTTACGGGCTCGATTATAAGGTGGTGTTATTCTCACGCTAGTTCAAATGCATCCCCTCGAAGTGCGCCTACATTGCAGTGAATTAGATCACGAAACAAAAATGGTAGAACTTACGTGTGTCGTTTAAATATTTCTATAAAATTGTCTAAATTGGACTATCAGTGCTTGATTTCAGCAAAACATATACATAAGAACTTTCGCAACATTACATAAATTGTTTTGTGCGATTAGATTCGGAGATATCGGAGCGATATAATAATTCCAAATTGTCATTCTTTCGGGGCCCTAGTTATTTGAAGCGATTATGACTTTCGGGTCCGTCACCTTGGTCTCCGAGACACGAAAAGCTATCGATAGGTAGACAAAGGTCACCCATACACAGAAAACGACGCTTGTATTTTCAAATTGATAGATCTATATGTTAGAAAAAAGAGTTAGTCACGATCTTTCGTTACATGTAAATTATAAAGCATTCTGCGGAAATGAAATGAAATGAAATTATTTATTTTGCAATTAGGATTTTTCAATGACTTTTACACGTCTTTTTTAAACTAGATGGCGTCGGCATTTCCTATGACTATCCCTGAGAAGAAACGCCGAAACAAACTCAGGGGTCAAAGTCTAAAAAGTCCAGACAGATTGTAATGATGTAAGGGTTTATGTGAGACAAATATAGGGTGGAATAGCCTTTTGAAGAAAGTGCCATAACTATTTGAGCTAACCTGTAAAAAACCTTTGGAGTAACAAAACATAAATTTGGGGTCAAGTATAGATAGAGATGTAACACAAAACGGCTTAACACTTTCACATCATCATCACAATAAATAGTATCTCCGCATTCGCATAATTTTCAGAATTACGCAAAGCACGTCGTTAGAGACGTCACATTTTTACGACAGTTAAATATAAGCAAATAAAAAGTTACTCACTCTAGTACTGAGTCCGGTATGCAGAGCTTGTCCAGGTTCAAATACTGTTGCAGCTCGTGTAGGTAGTTGACGTACATCATCTTCCTCCCAAACTTGACGCTTATAGCGGGCTTCAGCATCTGCCATACGATTCGTATGAAGTTTGTCGGGTGCACTAAATACAAAGCTTTTAGATTCTTCTTGTATTTTCTATCGAATGCTCTGTATGCTCTCCACAGCCATGACAGAGGAGGTTTGTTCTTGCTCGTTAATCCACAATGAAAATACACCACGCTATAGTCTTGTTCCACGTACTTGTCGAGCGTGAACATTAGGTATCTGAAATAGATGTCGATGATTTGAGGAGGAAATGGATAAAAATTTTTGGAACGTCAATTCCTTCTTAACGCTTCAGAGATAAATAATCGGTGGTAAGCATCAGTTTAAAACTGGTTATGGCATAAATAAACCGCCTTTATTTAGCCAAGCATGGCTTAAATTATAATTCAAGCGAAAAGATTACTTTTGAAGTTTGACGTTTACTGGAATATTTAATTATTGATTATTTTTTATATTTATTTTAACGAAAATTACTACCGAATCAAATTAAAGAAATTTATTTATTCATTTGTCTCGAAACCTACGACTATCTATTTAATGCCAGTAAGGGAAAGTTCTGACAACATATTTACATAGGAAATGAAAAAAAAAGAACTATTTATAATATAAAATCAATATACTAATATCTAGTGAACTCGTAAAAAAATCTATACTTTGTCTATGTATATAAGCATTCAATAAGTATTCGGTTAGGTTTCATCAAAATTCCATGCTAAAGAATCAAGCTATTTAAGGAACTATGATGCTTAGAAGTACCACTTAACTTTAGCCACAGCTTAGTAACAACTATTTATCTCGGCCTTGGGCTTTCTGCAATACTACGGTCATGATACAAGTTTAACTTAAAAGTTTACAAAACATGGAATACTTTCAAGTTGGCCCAAAGTTAGTTTATAGGTCATAATTAAGTAAAGCCTTTAATAGTGACAATCTGCTGAAGACGTCGTGACTACTAGCAGTACTACTAAGATTTTATTGCGGTGAGGTCGAGAGCGTAAGAACTGCGTCGTTCTGCTTTATTTTAGCATGTGATATAAATCTTACTAATGTTATAAATGCTAAGGTTTCTGTTCTTCTGTCGAGTTAGCACGATCTGCCACAATCACATATAGCCAGGAAGCAATGGTGCATCGCGCCACTGCTTCACTGGTGCACTAGACGGTCACACGATACGTCACTCGTAGAAGTACTTTCCTTGCATATTTCAATATAAATGTATTGATGACTTATTACATTTCAGCGGCATTAGAAGTTTGGTATAGCGATCGAATGTATCATATATTGTTATAATAAATGATGTGACGATGTGGCATATAGGTATACTATATGCCACATCGTCTTTTTCAGTTAATACAAAATAAAAAGTATAAACTTAGCTTATAATTAATAGATAGCAGAACATAAAAAGTGACGTACTTCAGTAACATGTCTGGCTGTATTTCCTTGCTGGGTGGCAGTCTGCAGGCTGACACCACTATGATTCGTCGGCCGACCTCGTCGTCGCCAACGACTTCCACCAGCCCGGTTCCGTTCAGTTCCGCGAAGGAGTCGTCCAGTGAGGACGTGATCTAAACGCAAGTGTATACTCTGCTTTAGATAGTGTAAATAGTTTCCATGGCGAACAGGCGCGCTTATGTGGTATATTATCTTTAGAAAAATATGACTCGCAAGCAATTACTACTTATATTATAGATAGCAGAAAAACACCAAAGCACAAGAAAGTCTACTGTATTTTTATTGTTTTGTTTTACAAGGACTGTCTCTGGGAGTGTTAGACAGGGCTGTGTAACGTCATCATGGCTGTTTAATCTGTACATGGATAGTTGATTAGAATTATTGACTTGAATTTGGCTGATTTGAAAGACAGTGACTTACACTTAGTCTTGGTGGAGCTTACTCGAGGATACCGCTTACGCGAAAAAGAAACAATGAGTCAATGCGTTGTTGTTATATGTTCGTCCTTAGAATAAGAGAAAATATATGGGAACTGCAATCGCGCCCATATACGAAGTCACAACATTCATCTCAAAGAGATGAAACCAAACTATTTTCGCCTTCCGACATCAGCCTTCACTGTAATCCGCGGTTTATAGTTGATAAAAAAAAAGCTCTATTAGTCATATTTCAATAAATATTATAACCCAGAATTATACATTATATATATCATCATACTAAAATGTTAAAGAGGAAGTTCTGATAGACTGATTCATCAACGCAGAGCCGAGAATATTAAAGACTGAGTCAAACATGCCTCATGGCATTTATTTTGATAAGGATGAATCCTAGATAAGAATTAAGTTACCTTATAATTTGTATCAGTTATAACACGATTAAAAGTGAATTTGATGAATTTGTGATTTTTTTTATTAAAACCGTACGACGAAATGCTAATTCTCGGTATATGCAGCGACGACACCCGAACGTAGTCGGGAGGGTATGTTCTAATTTACTATAAAATATTCGATGTCCTGTATACAAAAATTAACAAAAACAATTTGTAAAATCTTTCAAGTTCAACTTAACTAATATTATAAGTCTGGATCTAAATAAAATCATTGTACAGGAATAACACTTATATGAAATCCACTTGTACGCACAAGTCTCACGCACACATTCATAATTTCACTTCATATAGCGAGGATTTTAATATCTGATAGAAATGAATTCACTGAGGACGTGTGCACCTAGCTTCGTTCCTTTTTATTCCTTCGAACGAGTGCAAGCACTAACTGGATGGAGACGCGTTATTTCCAATCTAACTAAAATATTTTTTAGATATTATATTATTATTTTCTGAATAGGTATGCGTATTTAAGCCTTCAACCTTACGCGTAGGTGCAAAAGGTGGCGTTCGCAGTACCGGGGCGCCGTGATCAAACTGGTGTAGGGTTTCGTCGACTCATGTTGCAACGCCTACACCTTCATGAACAAGCGTAAACAGTACTAACTACACAGGGAAAATGGTCCCATAGTGACAATTAAGCCCAACGTAACTGTCACTAATGTACATACCTCTGCATAGACTTCGGGTGCCGTCGCCAGTTCCTCTTCAAAGTTTTCTTCAATAGTGCCGTCACTGGCAGAACGTTCCAGAAGATCATCGGGTATGTCCAGTAATTCAGGCGGAAGCGGAGCTGTCAACAAAACTAAGTTTAGGAATATTTTGAATAGCTCAGGCTAGTAGCTAGTCTGCTAGTCTCAATAATTAGATAGATGGATCGCTATCGCGAAGCCCGAAGTGTAAGTCAAGAAAAGTTCTAGAAATATATCTGTGAAGTTTTTAAACAATGCTGCAATTCAGTTCCAGTTGACATTTTATCGGGTTACATATTAGTGTTTATTTTATTTTAAATGAATAGCACGTGCTATGAGAAACTCTTATATAAACCGTAAACAATAATGACTAGCAAATAGCGGGGTATGTGCGACACTAACCAGAAGTGGTTACGTAGACATCAAAATACCCAGCGTTTTTAAAGGACAGTAGTTAGTAGTTACACTGTATATGCCAATATACTCCATACTACAACACCATAAAGTATAATACATAGTATTATTTACACAGTTATTCTTATCCCAAAAAACATGACTAGTTGGGCTCGTAGCTATACAGTTACTGCGCAACTAGAAACGCGAAATTATGAAAGAACCAGTAAAGGCTCGATTGAAAAAGAAATATACGCAATCTATTTACCGGACACCCTTATAATTAAAATTTTATTCAACTATTTGCTTAGTTTAGTTGTACGGTTAAATTTATTATTGACGTGTCATATACCTACTAAGACCCATGATGATGGCACTGAAGGATACTGATACTAAATAATGGCGTTCATGATATGAGTCATTCTCGACTAATCCACGTTTAGGGAAACGCTGTTAGTTGAATTGTTAAATTTTTATATTAAATTAACTTTACAAATAAATAAAAAGAATAGAGACTTAATTATATTTATTTAAACCCTATTGCCTACAGGGCACCAGCAACTTCCCGTGCGAATAAAAATATTCCACCAAGAGTTGTGATACCAGTGATAATTATGGACACAAAATATATAATATAATTTAATAATTAAACAACTGGTAATGTTTTATTAATTAAAAGACAGGTAATGTGTGCAGTTTTTTTGGAGACATACGATTTATTTCTGGCTATATATTCCCTTCAGTTGAAAATAAACTCTGAAGTCTGAAGCCACACTGTAAAGTTTTATTGAAAAATCTTATAGAGACAATTTTTTGAAGTAAAAAGTATGTCTTTACCTGGTATTTTCTTTTTATAAATATCTTTATTCATATTATTCGGCGAATATGAATATTCTGTATGTTCCTGATATACCTACGTCGAGTACAAATATTCGCAGTCGTTGCATCACTAATACAAACGGCATTATTTTATTCTTCAATCGCAATTTTTTACTGAGCAATGCCTCTTATCATTGGCAGACGCGATCTCATGAAATGATGAAACTCATTCAGTCAGGTACCTTAGCAACGGGAGGGATGGGTTATGAGAGGGTTGCGCCTCCTCATCCCAAATACCCCACTGTGTGCATGCAAAATTTATTATAGGTACATAGAGTAAGTAAGATGAAACAATGATTTGTATTATTAAAATAATTAACTTATCCTTAACTTATTTTATAAGGACTCATCTCATTCCGCGCGTAAATGTTTGCTAAAAAAGGTAATCACTTGGCTTTGATTAACTCTTTCAGAGATAATTTCATATAAATTACAATATACGTTTTTTATTGCTTTTCTATTTCTATTTAGGGTAGAAGAACAATATTAAAAAAAGTTATAACAAATATCAGAGTGAAGGCTTTTGAGGAATGACATGGTTAGCTACGGTTACACCGCCGCAGTAGAACAAAACAACACTATGAAAAATAATACAATTTTTAATAATGAATTATCATTATCATCATCAATCATTTCAGCCAAAAGACCTCCACGGGTGGACATAGGCCTCCCCTAAGTGCTGCCCGCATTCAGCGGGTTCCAGCGACCGCCTTCCGGTACGCATTCGCCATTCCAGAACCTTATAGCCCCACCGACCATCCGTTCTGCGTGCGATGTACCCTGCCCACTGATACTTAAGATTAACAATTTTTCGGGCTATATCAATGATGATTCAATCAATCATGAATACAGGCTAAACACTATAATCAAAACACTTAGGGCCAGATTTTTGTCTTATGAAATCTTCAAATCAGGACTTTATGCAAACAGTTTTGCATTTCCAAATAGTACGCACTGGAGTTTTACTTGTACTGCATTTGGCGCATCTCCTTTATGTGGTTCACTCTGGCTGATGGCGACTGATTTCAAGGTGGATCTCTTGGGCTACTGTTGGCTTATGCCGTTTTATTATGGGTGGACCCGGTGAAGGCGCTCCTGAACTGCGTGGACTGTCCACCAGATGATGCCTACGCTGATTGACATACAGAACTACAAAATTCCTTGTATTTACAAGTTTCTAGATCTGGTTGTGAAGTGAATTATAGGTCTTTGTACACCAAAAAAGAATTGACAACTCCAGTATATGTGCTGGTACACCCACATCTAGAAGATTTACAATGAAGTTCAATACAAATACCACAGGTGACCACTTTTAGATAAATATCACCTGGAGAAGTAGGTATGACTGTAAAAGACCAATAAAAATCTTGTAAAATATTTATTCAAATTCATCAAGCTATGTAAGGATCCCAGAACTCAGTAGATTTCAGTCTAATTTATGCTGCTCTACAGGTTAATACAGATCACCAATACATTTTACAGCTACAGAAATATGACATTTTCTGATGAAAAAATTATCCACTTATTGATTTCTATTAGTAATACAAAGCACAGTATATACATAGATTCGCTATGTTTAAAAGATGTGCAGGGCATCAATTACTTTACTTTTATGGTCTCTATAACATCATAAAGTCCAATTGATATGAATGAGCTATTGTCTGCAGCCAGTTATAAGGGTAAGAAAAAATCCTGCCGCTACAAGCATTGTTCTAAGTTAGTCATTGTACTGAAGCATATCAAATCATCATTTATGTAGTTGTACCACTGTGATACTACAGTGCCTGCATAACTTTAAAATTTAACCCCATAAGCATATTTAATATCCTTATGTACTATCCTAACGGTTTGATGGGTATTGCCTAAATTTTCAATTCTAATCTTTTTGTTTGATACTCTGAATTAAAATATATCACTGTCCCTTTGCCATTTGCCTATCCTCAAACCTACCTTAAACAAGTATGTACAATTGTAAACAAAGATAGGTATGTTACTGCTAATCTACCCAGTTCCTACATTAAAATTAATTTACAAAGAGCTGTGAATACATGCAACCATAAATTGCGCAAGCACCATAAGGTTACAAATATCTCAACTATTTACAAACTAGTATTGTTAAGGGCTTACCTAAGCCAGGTGTCTGTATAAGTTCAGAGTCGTCGAACTCTAAGCTTGGCTCATAATCGTGGTACTCCGAAAGGCTAGTGTACGATTCCTCAGGGTCTGGGTTGCAGCCGTGGAGCACTGCAACGCAAAACAATAACATCATTGACACGAATATTTACATACCTACGTCACGCGATTGCGGATCTAGTACCATACCTTGGAAAGCCCTCACAGGGCTTAACTTAGGTTGATGCTCGGACTCCATCGTATTAAGACCCACACCCCAACTTTTTGATAACACCAAGTTATTGTAGGTACATAAACCAAACTGTGAAATGTCAACTCACTTCCTTTGAACTAAACTTTACAAAACACCCTTACAAAACACCGTTGGCACATCAACAATTGTTTTCAAAGGTCACGTTGTACATAACCAACTACCAATAAAAATACAACGCTATAAATAAACAAAATAATATAGAACGCCAAATCTACGATTAGAAATATGAAATCACAAATGTACGAAAATCGTTTTCGTAAATTATGGTTGGTGACAGACAAGCGAAACCACAGAATAAAAACGTAAACAGAATGAAGTAATGACTAATGCATGAAATTATCTATAATAATCTTTGAGAATTATTAAAACTAAATAACCCTCTAAATTAGAACAATAACAGGTCTAAAGCCCCTGAAATAGGCTCGTAGCTGTTTATTTTTATTTTCCATTTCAGTACTGACGATATAGGTTTTTTAACATGTTTTTGAACCCCTGAGATGATAATGATGATTCTTCCAGCCATGTAGCGAAATATGTGACTATAGATGTAAAATAGTGGTTATCGGATATTTACCCAAAGCCGCCGCGCCGTTTTTAAGTTTTTAACGCATTAATATCTGCTAGAAACGGATATTTATCCGACGTGAGCAGAGAAAGGAAATTATGTTTTTTTATTATTATTGTTTGGAAATCTAGTTATTTATACTTTTCTTAAACTTTTAAAGTTAACAACTTAGTTCTTCATACCACTCACTGACGTCTTTCAACTAATTTGTGGATTGAACAAGCATATGGATTTTTTTTCCTTTTTGAACTAATTTCTTGTTTCTTTATAAGAGGAGTCTATAGATTATAATGTACAAGCTGTACCTTTTACTTTGTGGAATTAACCAGACATGGCTGTATACGCTCAGCTCCCGAATCTGAGGGAAGAATAAAATAAAGAAAAATACAGTAGATATGATATGTCAAAGTCAAACTTGACAATTGACGTACATATTGCCGCCGCCGCGCCGCTTGTAGATTTAGGAAGTTAGGACTTCGGCTGTCGCGTCATTTTATTTATTTACGTAAATTGTCATTAATGAAAAGTTACAGTTCGTAATAGGATAGAAGATATACTTACATTACCATGCTGGGCTATTCTAATGCTGGTATTCCCGACAAATCATGGCAACCGCCCGTAGCTGTGATTGAAACAACGTACGAAATTCTAAACAATATTTTTATACATGCAATCAACGTATAGGTTATATTGTGTTCTGATGTTTTTTACTATTTTCAGAATGGGTAATATGGTTGTGGAGATGTATTGGAAGCATTCACCGATTACTTGCAGAAATTTCATGGAATTAGTCCGAAGGGGTTACTATAACAATACAAAGTTCCACAGGGTTATAAGAGATTTCATGATACAGGGTGGTGATCCCACTGGCACAGGCAAAGGCGGACAATCTATTTATGGGCCACAGTTCGATGACGAAATATCATCAGACTTGAAACACACTGGAGCTGGTATATTGTCAATGGCCAATGCCGGTCCTGATTCAAATGGATCTCAATTCTTTATCACATTGGCACCAACACAGTGGCTGGATGGGAAGCATACTATCTTTGGAAGAATTCAAACTGGAATGGCAGTTGTAAAAAGAATAGGTTTAGTTGAATGTGATAAGAATGATTGCCCTGTTGATGATGTTAGAATAGACAGAGCTTATATACCTAAGTAAATCACTATTCCTTATAGTATTTTGTGTTGAGGATTTCCTTTTTTGAATATGTACAACACTAAAATATATGAATGTGTCAAGTAATTTTAACTCTGATATCAATATCACCAACTTTTGTTCTTTGCTACATTTTTAGTTACAAAATTATAGTCATATGCTTTAATTTTGTAACTAAAAATGTAGCAAAGAACAAAAGTTGGTGATATTGTTGTTGATATACTATGCTATATGTTTAGGTCTCTGGTATTCCATTATTCTATACTCCCCAGTTGAACCTACTGTTTCGAGCTGCCAGCTACTTAGTTTGGCCATTGAAATTCCAACACTTGCTCATGGTGAATTTATTATTAATTACCTTGGGTTCAGAAACTCATGTTTGTAAATGATTTCAATCTAAAGTGTTAAAACTTTTAATAATAAGAATAAATTAATACTTATACCCAGGATTTATTTATTTCCTTCACATTCATCATATCATTCAGCCTATCTCAGTCATGTGTCCCCAATTGGGTGCTAGACCTTTAAATTGGGTAGCTGCAAAAAAATGGCCTGGCATACTTGTCCAAGATTTTATGACTACCTATCTATTCAATTTGAACTGAATACTTGTCTAGTATGTGTATTGGATTTTTTTCTTGTAAAAGGAGGATTGTTTCCCAACATTCGGTCTACTGCTGATAATAATGAAAATAAGTTTTGAATGCCATGTGGTTTATCAATTATTAACAGCAGAGACCATCCTATGTTACTCCTAATGTTTGTATTGTGTATCAGTAATAAATAAATAAATACTCCATCATGATGAAACCCAGAATTTTAAAAATAATTTGGTTAGTTTTTATTGTTGTCGACTGCCGATTTCATTATGCGTGGATTGCCGCGATTGAATTAATCGTATGGGCAAAACTACCTCAGTGTTTTAGGTGAGCAGTTGGAACAATGTCCTGCATTGCGCGCAGCGGACGAAGCGAATATTTAGTTTTGATGGGTCAAATCAAATCAATAAAGATAATGAAAAGCGTAGTTTTTTTACATGGGTACTTTTGCTTTTGTTTGCTCATTACTAAAACCTAATCAGTGCATGAATTTAACCATCAAATCAGGTTTTGCGGAAATTAATATAGGATTGGGGATCAAGATGAAATAAAGTTTCTTGGTAAGAACCCACAGTCAAACCGCTAAACCGGTTTTGTGGGACATTATTTTACTCCTTATGTTTGTATCGTGTATCAGTAATCTATACACATATAAATAAAATTGGAGTGTCTGTTTGTAATATTGAAATAACCGTTTTTTACTACATGCATATGAATATATATACGGTACATACACCAAAATAACATTTTTTACAATTTTTGTCTGTCTGTTTGTATAGGCTAATCTCTAAAATGGCTGGACCGATTTTGACGGGACTTTTATTGGCAGGTAGCTGATGTAATAAGGAGTAACTTAGGCTACTTTTATTTTAGAAAAAAATAGGGTTAAGTGCATTTGGTCTCACTAAAAAATACATTGTTAAGTTCCGACATCCACGCGAACGAAGTCGCGGGCACAGCTAGTAAATAAATAAAAATAAAAAAAAAACCTACTTTTTACAATTCACAGTAATAGCATTCTTTGCCATACTGGGGTTCCGTCATATATTTTTATCGCCGTTTCCGTCATATATTAATTATTCGCATACTCTCATCGATTTCACATCTTTCGTTTCGGGTTCACACAGGTTGACTGTGTGGTGGAGATAGTGCACATTAAAACGTAAAACATTAATCACGGGTATCATTTCCACGGATTCTGGGCACGCTGACGCTAAAAATATGGTCAGATCCTAAAGCAGCTGCTCATGCAGGTGAAGCGTGATGTGTGGCGATCGCTTGTCCTGCTCAAAAGTTTTGAGTAATAATAGAGCAGGAAAAAACTTATGAATCAAGTTTTTCCTTGGCTTTCAATCCTAATAAGCAGATTTGGCGGTGCGGCAACGCAGCACCCGCGCTTATTGGATACACAGCTTTACATTCAATGTGTCAAAAAAAGGATCTAAGTTCTCGTTACCTATACATATTCTTATTATTAGAAGGCTATAAATATTACAGACCTACTTGAGGAAACTGTAGGTGTCGATGATACGTTGTTGCATGATAAATCACTTGGGATCTCCATATTTCGGATTCTTTATATAGTAGCATTATAGATTTTCATAAATATTCACTTACAATAGAGGATGGGATGTGTATTGTGCACTTAAATTGAAAAACAATACTGTTAATACTTATTTATTGGACGGAATACATCAAATACATATAAGACACTGTAGTTGTGTAAATGCAACATTCTTTACAGGCTCTACATTACATGAAAATGAAGTCTAAAACTTAAATCTATTACCTTAATACTATTGATCAAAACAATACACAGACTTGTACTACATAGTAGTGAATTCAATGAAAATGATTTTTTAACACCAAAATGATTACAATTCAGGAAATATGTATAATATTAAAGCTTGGTGTAACTATGCTCTAACCTTGTTAATTTTCAAACAAATGGAGTGATACAAGTAGAGTTAGTATTACTTATCCTAAGATGATCTACATTTATTAATAAGGCAGTATATTTGTAACACAATAATAACTAAAGACAGGCGAAATGGACGGATTCATTACAATGAAGTATAATTTAAAAACTAAAGAATCTGTATGTATATATGAAATTTAAGTAACACTCAAAAACAGTATGTATATATTATGCATATGAAACTTTTTGTTCATATGCATCATCTTCATTCCAATAATCCTGTTCAGGTAGTGTAGTGTGACGGAGCTTGCACCAGCGAGCTCCAAAACGTAATATCAATATAATAACCATCAATACAAACAGAGAGAGGACTGCTACAGCAGGATATAACATCAAGAAAGCCATTATATATCACTTTCACGTTTGTGCAATTCTAGATATTCTTGGGACGAAGTTAGAGGTTGTTGTGAAATGGAGGGTGGGACGTTTTGTTTGTGGATATCGTGATATTCTTCACTATCGTCTCCGTATTGATGGACGTAGTGAACTTGTTGGTAGTTGCTTTCTAGTTCTGTGAAGTCTAGAGGTGGCTGTTTGTGTGGAGTAGTTGACCAGATTGATACAATCCAGCGGTTACCTGTGTGACAGCAAGATTTCTTGTCAGCAAATAAAATGATAGTTTTCAAGTTACAGTATAATTATTTAAAAATCATATAATCAATGTTAATTTATTTAATTGAATGATAAAATCTTTTGAACTCTAATTAGCTACATTGTCAGTGTGGAGAAGTCTTCTATAACTAAAAAGTATTTATTATTTTATTATATTATTATTACTTATTTATTATCTAAGTGGCTTGAATTAAGTTGCAATAAACTGACCTGTGTGTCGGTCCAGCCAGTACTCTGAATATCTTGAACAGCAGCAAACAATGTTGAGAATGAGTAGAAAGGCAAAAATCACCGTACAGATAGCTATAGCTATGTAAAACGGCGTGAAATCACCGACTTTCGACACGACGGGGTTTATAGCTTTATATGTCCCATTCCCTGTAAAGTAAGGGTAAGGTTCAGATGCCGACATTCTTTACTATCTGGTGCCAACCTGTTGAAGAAAAATCCCAGTAAGGAACTGTAAACAAAGTACTGTTTATGTGTACATCTGACCGCGCCTAGTACCCAACGGTTCTTTGGATTATAAATTTAGGGCGTGGTATTGACAGTTGCAAGACTTGTAGGAAATTACTTGCCCCAACACCCATACCGGTGCTTAATGATTTAAAGAATATAGTCAATATCCAAACAATCTCTAGATATATTCAGTGAATACTTCATTTGAATTAATTATTCACGGGTTCCATATTTCATCGCAATTACACAAATGATCAGACATACAGAAATCGTATGATGTAGAAATAGTTTACGTTTAAGCTTAATGGCTTAGGTTTAAGCACAGTACTATATATGATAAACTTTTATTTAATACAATTATAAAGGTACCTATTTCCGATAAAAACTCGAAAACAATGTACTGTTTGAATTTCACAGAAGCGTCCTAAGCGACGTAATCAGTAATCCACCAATCCAAAGCGTCAACGTCAAACCATGAAACCAACCACAGACAAATTGTTTGAAATATTTATTTTCTGGTCCACAGACAATAAATTAATATAAAGACGAGCATAGTACTTCAGATTATTTATACATTAAATGGTTTAATATATTAATGGCGTTAGTATATATTTAATCATTATTATAATAATAAATTCTAAGGAATTCGTTTTGAAATCCTTATTTGTTCTGTAATAAATACGGATGAAGTTGTACGGTTGTATTGTATGGGTGGAGTGAACACGAAAAAAGCTAGCGGCCTCACCGTTTGCGTTGTAATACCTCGCCGCGCTGCCAGCTTTTTTGTGTTGTTTCAAATATAAAGGAATTGAATCGAGGCGCTGAACTAATTTACCGCCGGAAAAGTAATCAGCAAGCACGGCGGTCGTGTCTCTGGATTAGTATTTAGGAGTCTTTATTGTGTAAAACAAAGTAATACAAGATAAAATGAAATCACAAAATTGATATGTAGATTTTAATACATAAATATAGAAGAAACTTACATAACAGTCCTAATAACAATATAATAGTATAGGTATTTCAATTTTTTTTAATAGATATTTTTCTTATGGTAAACCGTTATACTAACATTACCTATTTCACTAAAAATAAAATCCTTACTAGCCTATCTAAAATAGTGAGTAGTATCTTACTAAATTACCTGCGGTTAATAAGGGCTACCTTTATTCAAAACTAAATATTTTACATATTTGAAGAATAGAAATAAAATAAAAGGGTATTAAAAAAAAAAGATTTAAGAATATTTTTTAATTGTTCGAAAAGGTATAATTTTTTGGTGTTTCTTTTACAAATTTAAAAAAATATTAAGGTTTTTAAAACCACTTACACTTAAGTGGTCTAATAAGGACCACATTAAAATATTTTTTGAGATGAATCACTATAAAAATATATTATTGAGACTCTTTGGTCAGTCTTTTCTTAAATTGAATTTTAATATCAGTATCTGTCAGTTGTTGTGAAAATTATTTTGTTAGTCAGTGTGTTTTTGCTTGTTAATAACTTTATTAAATGTGAAACTGTTGAATGACTCTTTTACCTTCTTTATTATTCCACACTATAAATACGTAACTGTAACAGGTTATGGGGCCAGAACAAGTTTGAGTAAAATTGCCATGATGGAACATTTCACATCTAAAATTCAAATCGGTCAGCTTGAAGGTAGTAAGAATTGGGCTACATGGAAGTACAAAGTTTCCATTATGCTGCGTGGCACAGAAGGTACCATGGAGGCAGCTGAGGGGAAACTTATGTACAGCAGCAGATGATGAGCCTGCTGTAACATCAGATCACGCTCAGGATTTAGAAGAAGAACAATTTTCAGATGCTCAAGAGTTTCAGATCAGAGAACCCGAAAATAGACTCAGGTATAATTTAAGAGACAGAGCTACGCTTAAACCTCCTAAAAATCTCAAAGACTTCGTCTGCTTGTTAGAATTTGAAAAGTTTCCAGAAACATATAGAGAAGCTATGGATAGAGAAGACAAGGACGAGTGGGTCAAAGCAATGCAGAGTGAGATGAACTCGCTGCAAGAGAATGATGTGTGGACTCTCTGTCAACTACCACAAAATAGAAAATCACTACCATGCAAATGGGTTTTTAGAATTAAGAGAAATCCAGATGGAAGTACTGATAAGTACAAAGCGCGCTTGGTAGTTAAAGGATTTCAACAGAAAAAAGGTCTAGATTATGATCAAACTTTTAGCCCCGTTGCAAGGCTAGCAACAATAAGAACATTATTGAGTGTGAGTGCTCGGGAGAAGCTCTATTTAGCTCAATTTGATGTTTCGACTGCGTTTCTGAATGGAAAACTTTTTGAAGAGATTTATATGAAACAACCAGATGGTTTTAGTGATGGATCAACAAAGGTTTGTCGTCTTAATCGCAGTTTGTATGGTCTCAAGCAAGCACCAAGGTGCTGGAATTCATGCTTCGAAGAGATTTTATTAGATATGAATTTCGAACAAAGCGAAGCAGACTGTTGCTTATTTACAAAGAAGGTTGGTCATAAGAAGATTCTTATAACTCTTTACGTAGATGATGGCCTTATAGCAGCCACGGACGCAGATGTAGCAAACAGTTTCTTAGACGATCTTAGCAAGAGATTGAAGATTACAACGAAACCAGCGTCCTATTACTTAGGTCTTGAGATCGTAAAATCAAAGGGTGGATCCATAACAATAAGGCAAGAATCCTATACTAAAAGAATTCTGCAACGTTTTGGAATGACTGATTGCAATCCAGTATCAACTCCCATTGAAAAATGTGTTCAAGAAGGGAAAGTTGACATTTCTGAAAAGGAGAACTTTCCCTATAGAGAAGCAGTAGATGCACTCGCCTATTTAATGGTAGGAACGCGTCCTGACATCGCATATGCAGTAGGTGTAGTCTCCCGCAAGTTGGAAAATCCTACGAAGGACGACTGGAACAAGGTGAAACGAATATTCCGGTACCTGAGAGGAACAGTGTCGCTTGGAATCACATATAACAGTGGACCTAAACAATTACTAGGTTACAGCGATGCTGACCATGCAGGAGATTGTTCAACAGGTCGTTCAACTACTGGTGTAGTATGTCTATATGCCGGTGCAGCTGTATCTTGGCTTAGCCAACGGCAGGCCACAGTGGCTATTTCCACAACAGAAGCCGAAATTGTAGCCGCTAGTGAAGCAGCCAGAGAACTTGTATGGCTTCAAAGACTTTTACAAAGTTTAACAGATATAGAAGACATGCCTTCATTAAAAGTAGACAATGAGGCTGCCATCAAACTTGCTCACAATCCGGAATTTCACAAAAGAACTAAACACATCCGTGTGAGACATTTTTTTGTTAGAGAGATGGTACATGAAGGCACTCTTACAGTAACAAAGACTAGTTCAGCGGACCAGTTAGCCGATTTCCTAACCAAGGCTGTACCAAGACCTCGGTTGCAGGATTTACGTTCAAAGGTTGGTCTACAAGAAGCAATTCTTTTAAAAATCAATTAGGGAAAGTATTATTGAGACTCTTTGGTCAGTCTTTTCTTAAATTGAATTTTAATATCAGTATCTGTCAGTTGTTGTGAAAATAATTTTGTTAGTCAGTGTGTTTTTGCTTGTTAATAACTTTATTAAATGTGAAACTGTTGAATGACTCTTTTACCTTCTTTATTATTCCACACTATAAATACGTAACTGTAACAAAATATTTTCTATTTTAAAACTATTTAATGACCTAATCCTTATAAAGTAATTTCAAATAAAAAAAAATCGTTACAATAAATTAATATTAACAGAAAAAAATAAATATCAATGAATGTTTTTTGAATAAATCCAGGGTGCTTACTACACTAACGTATCTAATGAAATTTAATTTCAATGTTCTTGTGAGCGTATAGAATACCGTGCAGCCGCCGCGCGTTGTGATAAGTATCTTCCTTGTACGGCAGCCATGGTAACAAGACAGGACTGGCCCTATTTAGCCGCCTTGACAGTGGCCTTTATTAAGTCATGATAATCTTTTCACAAGATTCAATATGAAATTGATAAATAATATCAAATTTTTTGATTTATCTCACTTTGATTGTCTACAAAACTCTCTAATTTTAACTGTAGAACAACAAATTTTATAAAAATCAGACATCATGCTTACAATATATATCGATTTCGTAGAGATTTTTTTTATATTAGAGTGACAGACCATCTGCCTGGATGCATTCGTGGCCTATAACAAGATGGTGGATCGCACTGCGACGCAAGCGTGAATGGTAATCTTACTATTGGTCCTTTATATGTGGCCATGAGCGGAATCTAATAAAAACGTTGTGAAGTATGTTTTTGTAGTATTGGCCCTTGCTAAACGCCGGCCCTTGTAACCCGCAGATACTTTACAACAAGTTCTATTCGTACCCTAAAGGAAAATAGCGCGAAATATTTGTTTAAATAATATTTACTTATACTATAATGACTAGTAGTTATGTAAAACTAATAACGAATAGTGTCACGATTCTCGAAAATATATTTCAAACTTGTGCCTATTATGGTAATGTAATAACATGCAAAATAACATAACATCCGCCTATACTGTATTCATATTTTCTCAGAATTTCGCCCTATTCAAAATTGACGGTTTTCAGAGAATTTTCCCAATAACAGTTTGGGTGATCACGAAATGTGGGTGTTTAATGTACTTCTGCTTATCTTCCAATCTTCAGGGAATACAGGCATCATACTATGTTATATTATGCACTGCATTATGGTCTATGATATACTTAAATTACGTATATGTACCTATATTTTATAATAAGCACATCTAGAAAACAAAGTGTAATGTAAGTGTAATGTATATGAGATCTTTTTATTCAGCTTATCAGGCAACGTTTGGATACCTACTAAATCTTTCCAGTATTAGTATAATTAAAAAAGCACTAATAAGCTTTCTCACTCGTCTTATTTGACCATTATTTGCACCTATATGTACCTAAGTTAACGTTCTCAAATCTCAACTTACGTAATATTTGTGTTTAGCTACACATGCAATAAAGAGCATTCAGTCTACGATGTATGTACACTAATGCCTATAGTATCATATTTAATACTTAAGTACATACCTACAAAAAGTTGTCTAAAACTATTGACTATTCACCCCAATGCTTTGCTACTACCTAGGTAAACGCGAGAGTTTGCTATGCTGTGAAACTCCGTGCTGGAGCGCACTATGCACGTAACAGCTTAGTGCGATCTTTCTTTCATAAAAAGGCCTAGGTACCTGCCTACTTTCGGCCGTCCGTAGATAGAACCACACCAAATTTTGTTTAGGTATTCATTTGCATTTCAATCAAGAACCTATCTTTTCGATCTGTGTACAGGGCCCGTTTGTAATCCTAACTAGGCTCAAAGTAAATACAATTTCTATAATAATCTTCGTTAAAAGAAAGCTAAAAGATCACACTGCGATAGTGATCACGACTTTTCTCTTTTCTATTGCAATTTAAAAAGGTGAAAGTTTTAGACGCGATGCGAGCTTGGATTCGATTGAATGCAGTCTAAAGAAAGCATGACAGGATTATCTATTTTTATCTAGGAAAAATCTAAACGTAATAGGAGTGCTGGCTGGATGGGCAGGTGTCTGGCGGTGAGTGCGACGTACACCCGACTAAGACGCGGCACGCTGGCACTGGCGATGACGAGTACTGCTGAAAATGGTTAATACATATCGTGTTAACAGTCTGCAAGTGTCTAACATGACGTGAAGAATCACATGCACCTAGACCCGAAACAAATGATATCCTGTAGATCATGAAATTATTTTTTCTGGACGGGAATTGAACTCGCGACACGTAGCATAGGAAGTTTCTCCATAATCTTGTCGTCAATTAATTATTATAATAATTAACGTTACGTATGTACGTACGTATTTCGTGTCGCGAGTTCGATTCCCGCACAGAATAAATATTTTCATGGTCTACAGGATATAATTTATTTCGGGTCTAGGTACATGTGAGATTGATGTCTATACACACAATTTGGGAGAGTCTTTTGCGAGGTTTAAGTTTATCCACCATTAAATTAATAGATTGGGTTGTTTAATAGAACCACGACTGTAAAGGCTGCATGAGGTCCTGGATTGCCATTCTTCCTTTAATCTGAATAGGGTTGCAATTTGGACTGCAAGCATTAATCTTTTTCTCGTTCGGTTCTTGTTTCCTCACGATGGTTTGAAAAACTTATTTTCTGGTAAAGAAATAGTCAGCACACTCAATTGAGAGTTGGAGATTACACACATACATTTAATAATTATATGAGTATGAGTGTAATTTGGTGCTACGATCTGATAGGCACAGGTGACTATGTAGATAATGTGGCCGATTCTGATGCACACAAATCAACTAACGTAATTTGTCAAGGTACCAATTTTATTTCCATGTGTATCATAAAATTTCTATGTAAACTAAATAGTCGATAAACTTACGTTTTGACATGACCCCAACTGATTTACTGTGATGTTCGTTGTGCCCAGAAGTCGTTCGTCCCTTGCAAAGTCGGGCTCTCGGTGGAAAGACCCTAAAATCAAACAGAAAATTTTACGAGGTATGAACTTTGGTTTGGTTATTGAACTTTAATCGCTCACAGACTAGATCACCGCATTAACTAACGGCTTGCACGCACTAGAGACTTAGCCTCTCTATAGTATATAGTTGGATTGAAAATTGAGCAACTGTCGGCCGACAGTTTAGTCTGTACTGAGCGCTAGCTCTAAGAAAGGTGCATCCTTTACCATGATTAGTTAGGCCTATCATACAAGGGCCATCTCAACACACAGATAGGTGGTACATTTCATTCTTCAGACGAGTCCCCGATTAAGTATGAACCATCATACAGTTTCCATCGTTATTCAACATGCTATTTTTTCTTGCAAATAAATATAATATAGATGCTGTGTTAGTTGGTTTTTGTGGCTGTTAGTTTTTTTTACGTTATCAAGTAGTTAATGTCAAATTTTTACCAAAGACCGCCTTTGAGCACAAATGTATTAATTTACTGTGTTCAGTGCTTTAAATACCAAGTTCTCTTTTTCAGCAGATGTCGTGAATAGTGGCCCGAAGTTCATATTTTAGAAACAACCTCTGTAGCGTTTAATACAAAAAACTACGGTTAATACATAGCCCAAATTATCCACAAGTAGACTCATGATCAGAGGCCCTACTGTGTCTTTTGACAAATTCGATTTAACGCATCGAAGACGTTCGGCGCTCCGAGGCCCTAGTGTAAGTTTCTTTCGACAAATTCGATTTACTTTCGTTACGTTTCGTGCTCACCACCAATCGGAGCGCCCAACGCGTTCGATGTAGTAAATCAAAGTCAAAAGAAACTTACACTAGGGCCTCCGATTGGTCCGTTTCGTGCTTTCCACCATTCGTAGCTTCGAACGCGTTCAATGCTTTGAATCGAATTTGTCAAAAGAAACTTACGCTAGGGCCTCTGCTCGGTAATTACAATAAACCCTCGTAATCGAAATCGATTCAATTTCGATTTTTAGATCCCCAGCCATCTTGAAATGTTGCTATCGACAACTAGAGAACAGAAATGCCAGAAAAATTTCAAGTACGGGTTTGACGATATGTACATATTACGTAGATACTATGTGTAAAATTAGTCAACATTTCAATTACTGTTCCCTCTAAAAATCGGTTGTGAATTTCATTAAGTGTATACATCTTATTTTTGCTGACTGTATACTCGTCTACAGGTACAGGGAACCTAGGAAGATATTCAATAACTATAGTAGAAAAGTCCCACAATTTATCTACCTATGTAATTCTCATACAATTAGGAAGTTCTCTGCTGTAGTAATTGAATAACAATTGAATCTTCTCCCTAACATTACTAGTTTCATGAGAGCGACTTACTCGAATTGACGGCATATGGCCTCAATGCTGAAACCTTAGGATAATACCCACCTTATGTGTACAGGTTGTGGTTGAATAGGTCGATCAGTGAGTGCACAAGAAAAGAGCCTATTGCTTTTCACACCATTGCAACTTGTGCAGTACTCATATTAAATAAAAAAAACATTTCCTTATGATTTCTTTCTGTGGGTACACACGAGTGCTCTCCGGTCGCCAGCCCTTTACAAATTGCAATCTACAATCGCTTAAGAATATAGACGCCAGAAAAATGTATGGGATGCTTATTTTCCAATTACGTGCCTAAGTCAATTCATTTTACTAGCGTCTTTATTCTCTGTTCTTCCGTTCTACACACTCTGGGCTGGTCGTATCATGAGTGTGTTTGAATGAGTGATGTACGATAATGGACTAAACTAAGCGAGAAACTAGATGAAGAACAGGTCACCTCGTCCGAAACAAAGGAAAATCTTCCCATCATTATGACACAGGCAGCGACATCTGTGCACAAAGATCAGGATAGAAGAATTAAAATGTCGTCTGTGGGCTGTATGGGGTCAATAGGAACCTCAAATAGCCGTTTCAACAAGATTGACTGTATGTCTTTGCTGGCTTTACAAATCCAAACTAATTATTATTTCATCCAAAGTATGACATAACTTCACGCACAGGGATCCATGGGCAGAAGCTAGTTCAGTAGAAACGTACCATCTGAAGATCTTGGAACTATATCAGGATTCATTTCAGGGCTGTCCCTTCTGGCTTTTAATATTTTGATGAAGAGCGTTATCGATGTAGCTGTGATGGCTAATGCCACTGCACCGGCCGCTGCCTCTGCGTACGGCATCCAAGCATCGCCACGATTATTCTCAGTTACTGCAGAAAGGTGAAAAAAATATATTTAAAAAATAGTATAAGGAGGTCATGTTGAGGATCTAACAGATTGCCGACTGAATAAAATTTTTCTTCATTATTGAGAGAAGGGCGCAAGAACAGCCTGATAAGTATCATGAATTCAAATGGTTTAAGTACCCGAGGCAGTCGACGGCTTCATTGTCTGCAGATGTAAAATCTTAACTTCACTCTTGCCTCTAGTGCTAGTGCTGTATAGTACTGCCGTCAAGTTGCGGTCGTCCACCACATTGGGCAGGTGAAAGTGGCCCGCTGGGTCCGATACGTTGTATAGGACTGTACCTTCTTCATCCAGGATTTCAAAATGGACTGTTTGAGGGCGGCCTCCATCCCAGCCTGTTAAAATTGATACTTGATTAATTCAAATGACGATTTTTTTTTTATAATCTGTGAGAAAAAACAAGAGGCGTAAAGCTGAAGCGGCCTCTACACCGCCGTAGCGATGAATCTTCGCAGCTACGCGCCGCATGATATATTTTATATATATGTATATTTTTTACCTTTCTTACACTGTACCCTCATAGCACTTGGATAAGACCTGAGTACTTCACAGTCAGGAGCGAGCGGTGGTCCTCCAGGGGATATTGTGTACGTGCAAGGCCTCTTCTGCTCACCGAAGGAGTTGGTGGCCCGGCAGAGTAGTAGGCCTATATCACCCTCTCGAGACAGCCACGTCAGGGTTGAGGAGTAGCGGTGATGGTAACCGGCAACTTTCTGGAATGTTTAATCTTGTTGTCAGAAGCATTTTCAGTAATTCGTTTCTATTCAATTTATATTATTTGCAAGAGATAGATATTGGCGATACAATGGACAATGGACAATAGTCTCACAGTAACGCTGGTGTACAGAGTCTTGGAGTCGGCGAAGGTCCAGCTGAACTGCAGCGGTTCTGGCGACGCTTCCACAACGCAGGTCACCGTCTCGGCTTCTTTCTGGATTGCGCCGAGAGTTTCATCGCGGGTTATGACGCAGATCGGACGGTCTAGAACGATATATTTATATTAATGCGTTGTTTCTCGGCCATACACGTGTAGCAAAAATCTGCATATGTTGGATTTGGTATCTACCTCATTTTCTGCATGTCAAGAATAAATTTGGGATCCACAATTTGGCCTCATTATACCTGATACTTACATCCAACGTTCAATGTAACTGAGTCTTCATACAAAGCGGCTGGCAAATGAGAGTTGAGCGCTCTGCACACCAGCTTGTGTCGATTGTCTCGCAGAGAGGGCGCCAACGTCAGAGAAGACACAGTGTAGTTACCGTCGTGTAGCTCCTGGGGTGGAAATATTAATTATTATACGTATTATAAAGGCAAAGAAAAAGATGTTGTGTTACGAGAATTTGATGAGATTATATTTGAAGTAGGTACCTTATGCACACTTGGTCGCAGCATAGTTTCTCCGAGGTGCCATGTAATAGAAGGTGGAGGAACGCAGCCGACCACCACGCAGTCCACAACGCGCGGTTGTCCTGCTTCGAAGTCGAAGTTGTTGTTCAGACGGATTTCTATGCTCAGAGGAGGCACTGCAAGAACGAAGTAACATGTGACTTAAAAAACCTCTTGGCGAAGAACCTTAAAGCTTCTTCTTCTTATTTAATAGCCTGGCTCTTGTCGGTGTAGCTGATGAAGTTCTTTCCATTTTTCTCTCCCCAGTGCAGTTTCCTCTTGATTTTTTTACGGCATTTATTACGGCAACCTTTTTTTATTTGGCTCATGTAACTTATTCTTGGTCTTCCTCTCCCTCTCGTTCCTTTTATTATGTTTTTATTTCCCTTCAATTATGTTTTTAATGAAACTGTCATGTCGTATAAGATGGCCTATTATCTTTTCTCTTCTATTTTCAATCGTGTTTATTCAATTAATTAAATTAATTATAATCTTAGAGCTCAGAAGTGATATTTAACATGCGCATTTTACATAATACGGTACGGTACCGACACGACACCGATAACGATGTGGATGGATAGAGTCTTACGCATTTATTACACCAACATTTTATTATTTTGATACTCACGGTACATCTTGACCACTACGCTGGCCGTCAGTGGCTCGGAAACGTCAGCATTTTGCGCCAAACATTCATAGTGCGCGTCGAGCTCCGTCCGTGTGAGATTGAACACGTGCACGTCGGCACGCAGTACGCCTGGACGCCCTGTGTGAGCACGCTCGATCACTGCTCCGTTGCGGCGCCAGTATACTAGCGTGTCTGGTTGCTCTGGAAGGGTGGAAGTGGGTTAGACTTAAAGCCCCTGATAGCCAAGTAAAGTAAATAAGTATAAAGCACTGAGTTTTTGCCATAATGCAACTCGACCGGACGTTACCTACGTCGTTAAGGTTTTAGATCACATGGAAACTTAAGGAAGAGATAGAATACAGTTGAATACATACGATCATCTACTTCACATATGAGAGTGAGGTCTGACCCCAGACTGAGAGGTCCCACGTAGTCCTTGTTGATTTCATCTCCATCGCCATCGTATAGCCTGGGCATGCCGGGGGAATCTGGAAAAGTAAGCATATTTGATGGAACTTTTCCTTATTGTATATTTACTGTAAATAAGTAAAGTATAGTCGGTCATATTTGTAGAATGCATGAGGATAGATTGGCCCTAGTTGTCACTAAGTGGGTGCAAGAAGACGGGCGACGCCGCCGAGCTAGGCCTAGAAAGCGCTGGCGTGATGACTTGGATATGTCTTCATTACGAACTGGCCAGAGGAAGCAATACAACGAGAGATTTTACGCTGGTTATTCTTATTATTTAATAGAAGCGTCTATTATCTGGCAGTATGATTCTGGCATGTTCACTAAAATGTCCTCCAGATCGTAGTATATCGGGTGTTCGAGTTCCCTGCAATATGGTTGAGCTAAGCAATATTGATGTGCGCGTCAGGCTCGTGATGCCAGCAGAGTAGTATATTGAGTAGTATCTATATAATAAAAATAATAAAATCTATATATAAAATATCTCGTTTATTCATCAGTAGAGAACCGTGGTCCTCTCCGTTGATCGGCAGGACTTTGTCATACCAATCTTACTGTAAAATGATCTTGAACTTACCGACCAGCCTCACATCAATGACATAGTCTACGGAAGGTGACGCCTGGTAGTGCACTCTGCACCGGTACAATCCTCCGTCATCTTCTGTTACTCTCTTGATCAGCAGCGACGTGTCTTCGTGGCAGGCGCCAGAGTAGCAAGATGTGCCGTATATGCGGTCACGATTCAAAGCCCTGGAAAGGGAACTATAGGTTTTAGATCAAAACAAAATCTTCATTAAAATAATATGTTAGGATTTTGTTTTTGCAAAATACCTACATGTTTCTAAATGAGCTGCTACAGAACATGGAAAATGAAATTCAAAATGTTTCCGTATTCAGGCTGGATTCAAACTTTAACCAGTCTCACCTTTTATCGATAGGCGGCATGAATAGTTACGACAATTGTACAAAGAGCCGTTCCTAACAAGGTTGAAAATCTATCGCTTCGTTCCCTTTATTTAAGAATAAATATTTGTTTAAATCCTAGTCTATTGAAAAAATATCGATCATAGAACAAAAATATCTTGCACTGCTCCTATGAGCGATGGCGTGAGATAGATTCACTTAAAAGGATTATTGCATAAATATTGAAATTCCTATGAAAATTACTCAATTCTTACACTTCTTAATTAATATCCATCATAATATGCTCAGCTCCTATGAGCGATAGCACAATCGAATATACATTTGATGTTAATAAATTTTCTAAGGTATGCTACAGTGAAAGTTCCGTCAAAATTTGTCTACTCAAGTCTACTCGTTCTTAAGTTAGAAGTGTTTAAGGAGACAGACAGACATTGTATCAAAAAAAATATTTTCGGCTTCTGTAGCGATAGTACACCATAATTATTTTTTTGAATATCCAATGTAAGTACTGAAATAGTACTTACCTCTACAATTTTATTGTAAATTATATATTGTAAAAAGAAAAATATTATCCGTGTTGTTGCAGTTCCGTCGATATACTTAGGTGTAGTTATAAAATGTATAAAGGGTCTGGTCTTGAGAGCGGGAACCGTAAAAAAAAAAATAGGGGACATATTTCGCATATTTCCATTCTTCCAAGCGTCCGCAGCAAGAAACTTTACGACGAAGGCTAAAATAACATTTTCCCGTCCTGCTACGTACTTACTTACCTACTTATTGCATAGGCCAGGTTAAGAATGGATCTTTCATATCGCGACATTGTCATGAAAGAATAAAAACCAATGAATCATCATTAATTCAACCACGCTTCAAAATCGATTCCACAAGATGATCTAGGAATCCTTCCAACTTCCTACTTACCTTACTAAAAATTACAACCATATCACCACTGGCATTTTTGGGTGTCCTATACTAAGCAAAATCCTCCATTTTAGTCACGAAAAAATCTGAAAGCCTGCATTACTAACCTTCTCTCAGACTCTTCATTGGGGAATCGGTACAGAAAGTCACGGTCGTTCTTCAGCCACAGCACGTAGGAGTCAGGTCCATCCAGGAATACTTTGCCCTGTCCGCACGGGAGACGAGCGTCGAGACCGCGAACAGCTCGAAGTACCATCACTTCTGCAACAAATCTTACATTAATTATCCATTTTGGTAAGAAATGTGATGCATTATTCTTACAGGACAAAATCATATGAAGCTGCAAAAAACTCAAAGATTTTATAAAAGGCTTATAGAGATCATGGACAGGACAACGACGATTTGGCTTGGATTCGTTATTATCAGGCAGTCGAATTGGTCAGTGTGAAGTTTCTAAATAGGACAATCTATTCAAGTCACCTTGATCAGGGTTTATTAACATCATTATTGTCGACAACGTCCTGAGGATAGTCATGATGCTTGATTTTATAAAATCCAGGTCTGCTTGATACATAGTCTTTTCAACTGCTCAAGACCAAATGCACTTGAACTATCCACGAAGGTCTGACGCAAATAGGAAGACATTTAGTTCAACTGTTAAAACTAATCGAAATTTGAATAAATAATCAGTAGAACTATGGCCTAACTCGTCAGCGTGCTCACGAATGACGTCAAGCGCCAATAACAGTGGCTGCAAGCATTAAAGTTTCAGCTTATGCACTCACATTACTTACGATGAAAACTTTATGAATTTAGCTATAATACTCGACACAACTAATACTTTCAACATTCATTGTTGGTTTACTACCTAACTCGACCACCTGTTTGTATAAAAATGCAGCGATGAATTTCGGACCAGTTCAAGGGAGGCTTGTAACTTTCCGAAGACTGTGTAAGGCCAACATTTGGTACGTTGTTTTTCTACGGTAGCTAATGTGTTTGTATGGAATTAAGGTGCCACGTCTTGCCTCGTTCATGGTATCGGTAAGAATTATTCCTCCATTTCTTATGCATAGGCAGGGCTAACGAGCTGTAAAGGGCATGTAAAAGTAGGGTACCTCCATGTGAATATTTTATTGGTTCAATGCAGATATATTTTATTGAAATAGATGCATATAGAATATAAATGTAGTTAACTATAATGTAAATAAATGTCACAGGGCATTTGGATGAAGAGAATTATAGCGAAAATTGTAGGACGGTTGCAAAACTTCGGATGATTAGAAACTAGGAAAGTATTTCTTGATTATGGAAAAATGTAGGATCTTTGCGAAATTCTTTTCGGAATTTTCAAGACCAATCGTCATTAAGTCGCGAATAAACCTCACACGGGATGAAACATGAAACGCACATCTTAAACGTGCATCTCATGGCTTCCAAGTAATATCTCTCATCATGTCATCATTATAAAAAAAAAAGTTTCGAGGAAGACATACATATGTTTAGATATTATATAGGTTTACTTTAAAGTTAAATTGACACCCGGAGTTTAGGTTAGCTGTTATTGCACGTGGCAATTTACAGTCTCTGCCTGTCCCCATGAAGACAAGGCATGTTATGAAGTATATAATTCTCAGTGGGATCGGAGAAATTAATGAGAAGAGTATGTGTTAGGTGGATAGGGAAAACATTTCCCTCCTTAAGGGGCAATCGCTGGAATAACTAACCTGCATCCATGCTAAGAACGTTTTTCATAATGAAGACGAAAAAAATTAAACGATGCAGCATTTTCTGAAACAAAAAGCAAATGTTATTCATAGGCTAGACTTCGGATGGATGTTGATTTTATTATTCAATTGTTTTTAACCAACTAACTGGAGAAAAACTGTATGACGACGTAGAATCGCGTAATCTGTATTTCCGCGAAAAGGTGAGGAGTGTTTAGGTTTTAGGTGATCAGTGACCAAGAACCTAATCGATGTTATATCGATACGTATTAACTTCAGTTAATTGCGCGAAAACACTATGTATACTCCATCCGTAGTTTCGCGATCCATTAATGGATGGTGATTGATTAGAATTTTCCATCGCTATCTATACAATATTTCTACCATAATAAGATCGTAGAGATCGAAAAGCCTATACATTGAAAATATTTTCGCAAAAATCGGCTAGGGAAACTAGAAATAAACAAAAGAACACAAATCTGTAAGTTTTAGAATTTCTGTCTGTCTGCTTGTGCCTTCATCACGGCAAAATTGCTGAACACATTTCAATGAAATTTTACAATCGCATAGGCATCAATCTAAATTAAAAACTGAGGTACATTTTATCTCAATCTGTTGAATAGATTTTGAATTACAGTATGATCCTTAACAATCTCATAAAAAGCAAAAGTTTCGCAATTGTATTTAAGCATGCAAAAATCTATAAACTATATGGCTTGCTTAGAGCTCTAGCTTTATAAGTAAATATATATCATCACGCTATCTTTCTTACGAGCTGAGCAGTGCAACATATGTTTAGTGTTAATTTATGGATTTTATTAAAATGTAAGAATTTAACGTAAAGCGGTTTCAACACGTTCCCCAGTATTCGGCGAAAATGCCTAACACGAACGTGTGCCAATTTGCCTGTAATTGTTGATATTTGCCAATGTACGACTTAATCGACTTTATTAATAAATAATAATAATAAAATAAATTCAACCCATTACTGTTCCACTGCTGGGCAAGGGTCTTTTCTCAGAATGAGAAGGGTTAGGCCTTAGTCCACACGCTGGCCAGGTGCGGGTTGGCGAACTACACACACCATCAAGAACTTTATGGAGCCCTCTCAGGTGTGTAGGTTTCCTCACGATGTCTTTCCTTCACCGTTAAAGCAAGTGATAATCAAATTTTGATCCGCACATGATTCTGAAAAGTCAGTGGTGCGGGCCGGGTTTGAACTCAGACCCTCCTGCATGGAAGGCAAGCATTCAACTGCTAGGCCATCATTGCTATTTTATTTAAAAAAATGTCCTGCCGAGGGACTAAGCTTTTTTTTTTTTTTTTTTTTTTAAAAACATTGCCCCACACTAGGATTTCTCCTGTATCGTGGGTACAGTTTACAAACATACATGTCACATGCACAAACAACCAGACCCGAAACAACTATCTGTAGATCATACAAATATTTGTTCCGTGCGGGGATCGAACCCGCGACACTTAGCGCAGAAAGCTAATCGCTTAGCCACTGCGCCAACTGTGTCGCGTAAGCGGACTCATATAATGAATAAAATATTGCGATACGTATTTAAATTATCAGTGTAAGCAATATTATGCAATTAATTGCCTCCTTGTTCTCGTGGTCCCAAGCGCAACTGCTGATCGTGGGGTCCTGGGTTCGAATCGCGGGTCGGGCAAAGTGTTATTGGGTTTTTCTGTGTGGAAATTCTCAGTAGCAGCCCGGAGTCCGGAACTGTGCCTGGTAGCAATAGGCTCGCTCAACATATGTCGTCGCTGCGCCTGCCAAGTTCCTCCCAATGTGCATTTTTTTACGAAACAAAATATCTTTTTTAATGTAGTTTTTATAATTTGATATAATTTTATAGAGTTGTGTATCTAATAAATATCTTCAATACTGCACTGTCAGTTTTTTTTATTTAATGTATTGTTTAAAAAATTATTAGATTTTTGTTGTTTCCCGAAAGCTATCAAAAATCAGAGATGGAACTTGGCAGACGCAACGACGATGAATGGAATTCAAAAACGGCATCATAGAAATGTGGGTGTACACTTCTCCTTAAGCCGTTTCACGTTTTTTTTATTATTATGAAGTACATGAAATGAAATGGCTCATTATAAATTGTTGTAAATACGCTACAGCCGTAATTGTGTCCATTGCAAACAAGTACAACATGTATGAATGAACACTAGCAATCGTGTGGAGCACATAATGATATTGGAGGCAAATACTAGTACATATGTTCGGCTAATACAACCAGCGTGTGCGCATAACATATTTTGTGACAAAAAATGAAAAGATTTGCCAGTCGGCCCAGGGTGCGCCGGGCGATCGCAGATATCATCAGTCGTGGAGGCTCTTTTCTTGCACCCCTTTAAGACAAATAAGCGATAGATTTACAACATAAGGAACGGCTATTTGAACTAAGGATTATTATCATAACCAACCATGTAACCTAGCAGTGAACGGTACGACTGTGGTTGACGGCTGGTCGACGGGTATAATACAAAATATGTGTAATTCATTCTCCAAACAAACATCAGAACACACCAAAAAAATCTCAATCATGACTCATTCAAAAAAACAAAAAAATAAACGAAACGCACAGCCCTATTATCAATATATTACAACCATTATAACTCGAGCTCCCGACAGCCAAGAGTCCCTTATTTTTGATCTAATACCTAAGCTAAGGAAGGGGTGTGAGGGTCAAGTTACGATGGGGGGCAGTCACATTCGCACACGCAACTTCCCTGCGAGTGACTCACAGTTACATTGTGTCGTAAAACGGTCGTAATAAATTAGAAAACTCCGATTTGTTAGAGCCTTTTTAATGAACATATATAGTAGTACAGATTACCTCACTACTGTGAGATTTGGTTGCTTTGTGTGGCACCACGTGTAATTAACTTCAGTGCTCAACTCATAAAAATGTACAAATTCTATAAGTTTTCTTTTTTGATCTCATAGGTTAAGTTAAACATATGTACTTTTTTTCAGTAAATACTTTTTTCATTTTCATTTTCATATGCCATGAGTGGGTTTTGTGAAGAACAAATTTAATAAACGTGCTTGGTTAGTCACCATTGATGAGTTCAACCAGTTCCATGTAAAGGGTGTGTAGATTCCATGTGTTAAGCATGCCTATTGCCATCGACCAGGCACAATTCCAAAATCGGAATTTTACCGGCATTTTACGAACCCAGGACCTCACGTTCAGCAGCCACGCTAGCAATCATAAGAACAATGAGGAAGACGCATCTTTAAAATTTTATTAGAAAATTTTATCTTTCCAAATACAATGTTAGGACTGCACGTAGATATTAACTATACATCACTTTATTTTAATCGAACGAATCGTAAGGCAATATCAATTTTTTTTTTCTAGTAAAGGCCATATGGGGCGTGTAGCTGACAGCTGTTTAGTTATAAAATAGATAAGCGTACTAATTAATAAGGGTTTTTATGATTCCTGACCTCTCGGGTTGCCTCGCATGCCAGTCTCAGACTGCTTACTGAACCCTTAAGTTATTTTAGGGGGAGGGGAGGAAGCAGGCAAAAAAAAAAATTGCTTCCTAAGTATAAAAACTATTATCAATGTTATCATGCTGCAAAATGTTGGTTCACAAAAAGTAACTTTTGTGTGGATGCACCATTAGGTCGGCAAGACCGTATTGCTGATTCATGAGCAAGTTTGCTTACTGACCTAACTGTTCCTCTATATTTGTATAAAGTCAAGCGCGGATCCACCGTTGTGGGCACGATGGGCATGCCCACAACCCTAATAGACTTCTGACGTCACACTTTTACGGTCTGTTGAGGTCGATAGGCTGATGATTTTATCCAATGCACTAATAAAAAATAATAAAAAAACATTGAATCGTGCTTTATTCGGAAATATCTCCTTGCACTGTATCGATCATGAGCGAGTGCATACCGACTCGCACTTGGCCGATTTTCGGGTGGCTGTGCCCACACAACCTTTTCTGAGGGCTGGATCCGCGCCTGTATGAAGTAGAATGGTAAAATTTTGCGATATTACTATATTATTCGGTTATTTCACAATCATTCTGTATTTTCGCGTTTTATCATGTGATTACCTTAACTTGCACTGTTATTTTGAATCGGTGTTATTTTCGCCTTATTCCGAGATTTCGCGAAAGTACGGATTAAATGATTCTACACACACTCGCATTGCAAAAAACATCGATAAGGATAACCAACAAATTGCATATGCAGTAATAAAGTAGGATTTTATAAGCTTGTATTATCACTGTCATTCCAATTATATTTTATATTATTCAATTTTATTTTTAGAATTAACCTACTTTAAGTACCTACCTACAATTCTTAAACTTCCGTGTGTCGGATGAAAATTAAACTAAAGGAATTTGTTTTCTATCTGTCTGTCCATCCACAATAATATTCTTATTTAATATTTTTTCATAAATTGAAATTTTTTCGACATTATAATTATATTTGTCGACTTACGTACTTGCTACGGGGTCCGAAATGTTATTTTTTTATCTTAAACTATTTCGGGGAGTGGTGAGTAAAGGTGGAACTGTGCATTATATACATATCTATTTACAGGTACAACAAAACCAGGATTCTGAAAAGGTTTTAAAAAAAAATTGGGGTATTTGTGCTATAGATACTATATTTGCTATAGGTATGTCCTTCATTTTGAACGTGTTTTGTATCGTTATAATAATTAAATAAATATAGGTGAGAGCAGTTTAAAGTGCACCTAAAACCAAGTAAAGTATAAGTACACTTCCTACTTATACTTTACTAAAATCAATCTGGTTGGGAAGTCAATGTCAATTTAATCTGAATGCACTCATGTCTGTGCTTCGCAATCACAAAAATTATGGATGAAGAAAAGAGTGTGGGGTTTTTCTAAAGCACCTACATAAACAAATGAGATTCACTTTGTAAATTAATAAACCCTAGGAAAGAGATGTGGTATGTAGTCATAAGAACCAAGTTAGGAACCACTTATGATTGAAATAAGTAAATTATTAACAGTGAGTTTCCTACAGGTTCTAAGATAAATAACAGATACTAGATATGAACAAAAAGTTTCAGATCTACAAGACATTAAAACTTTTGATAACTATCTGCCTACTTATTAATAACTAATAAACTTACCAAAATGTGTATTTTCTCCACAATAATGATTTATTATGCTCTATTAATATTTTGACACCGCGCACACGTCTGCTTCTATCAAAAACTTTATTCAGAATAAAGTTTTCACCACCTCGCCAGGTATTGCTTGGCCCCTCGATAGAATAGGATGGATAAGAATGATCCAATGCTTTTTTTATTTATATTATTTACAAACTGTTGTCTGTAGATTGTAATCTCATTCGCGTCCTGGAAGTAATTTTTCATATACTTATTCAGTTATAAAGTATGTATGTTATATGTAAGAGTAATCCATGACATAACTAATCTATCTGTGTGCTTACATCCGAATTCGTTGAGCTTTAAAATTATGTTTAGTTTTCTAAAAAAACGTTACCCTCCTCTAGGATTTATCTTATATCGTGGGTACAGTTTAAAGATATAAATCTCACAAGCATAGATACCGTAAAATGGGGCTATTTGAGAAACACGGGGCAATTTGGGACTAACATTTCTTTTTAGAAATGTTGACATATTTTCTAAACTAAATCAAAATTTCCTTTGTCATTGAAAGCATCCTACACTACCGCTGTTTAAAAGCAGTTACTAATCCATGAGAAGCACACATAATGATCCCTTTACTAAATCTCTATTAGCCCTCTCAATTAGCCCCGCGCTTCCGAAATAGCCCCATTTTACGGTACCTAATATTAGTAAGATTTTATTCTTACATTTCGAGTTTCTTTAACTTAGTTTAGTTTGAAGAATAGGCACTCGGTTAATATCTGTGAAGATATTATAGTTCTGTTCTTTCACACATAGATCTCAGCGCCTCCGAGAATCAAGAAAAGCAAGTTATGCAATCGGTCCGTTATACGGATGTCAGCATGCAGCAATGATGACAGCAGGTATAGCCCAACCTTTGGGACGCATATTTATCTCCCAGTAATTGGGTTGCGAAGGTCTTATCTTCACCTGAGTTACCTTTATCGTTATTATAATTTTTATCATCATCAAATAAGGAGGATGCGCCCACAATTACCACTCTAGGCCATTTCGTACCTACTGAAAAAACTGCAGCCGATGTTCTGAATTGCGCTGGTAAAATGCATTGTTGCTCAGTAGTCTGCCACTCGTGTGATGATGATCCTCGTGGGCAATTCATAGTGCTTTCATAAGGTGCATCGCCTGCAACCAAGGTTGGCGCTTGGAAAAGCCCTAAGCAAATCCTTGAGTACAAACCTCATGCTAGTTGTTATTAGTTTCCCATATTTAGATATATTATGATCGCTAGGACGATCATTACTTCGAAGAAGCATGTCCCCATTAAGCCAACCAAATATAAAATCCTAAGGGTGTATGTTTTCAACAAACTATAAAAAAAAAAACTTAATTGTTAGTTACTGGAATACAACATTTATGACAGAGCACATTGAGTTTAATTTCCTTGAATATAATTTTAACTTTACATCATTTTGGACTTGACTATTAGTGATATGAGCTGGCTACTTTAAAAGGTCTCTGATCATGCACAGAATTTGCATATACGGGGATCATAAGGAACTGGGCGTGTAAGCAAGGGTGGTCCCCTCTCCGGCATATCGCTAGTTCATTAAAACCCTTTTGATTAAAAGTGCATACGTGCAATTACAATTAGGAAGACTTGTAGGAGTCGAACACTAAGTGTATTACAACGGGAAGGGAGCGACAAAAAAATTACGTAGGATTTGTAGTAGTTATAGTAGGATCGGTAGTTTTTCAAAGGCATGTACAGTCGAACCGCGAGTTGCGTATACAGGGTCAACTAACAGGAACAGATGACGTATTCTATCGGACGGTTATTGGATTTCTTATATTCGACGGCACGGTTGGCGCAGTGGTTGAGCGATCGGCTGCTGCACTACGTTTCGCGGGTTCGACTCCCGCACAGAACAAAATAAATAATTCTATGATCTATAGCTATTTGTTTCGTGTCATAAATGTCAAAACCGTAAGCGAAATTCTAAGTCTATGGTCAAAACTAAAACGGGTAACTGTACCTATCAAATCTTGGAAAAGCAGTAGGTAGTGTCGTTTTATCTGAAAAAAAAAGTGAATTTTGGATACCTACCTACCTAACCTCCATAAGACAATCATTACGGCTATTCTAAAGTATCCGAGGTAGCCCGAATCTTCTAGTAAACGTCCCGACAACTAAAGAAGTCTTAAAATATTTTATTTTTAGAACCCACTTGGTTTCTTCATGATTTTTTCCTTCACGGGTAGAAGAGTGTTTCTGCCCACACAACTCTTGAATAACTTTGACCTATTGTATGACAAAACATTGTTGAAAAAAGCTTTAATGATCATTAATGGCTCAAGGAAGGTGCAGGTATTCTTATAATGAAACTTAACACTTATATTTATTTCTTTATTTATTACCTACCTACTCCCTACTTACCTGGGTGGGCGAGTGTGTAAGATCATCCATAGAACAGAATTGAGCAATTACATAATTAGAAATTTTGAAATAAATATAGGTCAGTAGTTATCAATAGGAATTCGACTCTAAATCAGCAGGATTTAGGTATAAATTCAAAGGCCAAGTTTAAAATGAAAATATCCTATTGGCAGGGGTGCATTGTTATCACAGGGGGTAAACGCGTGAGTCAGCCGACTGAATCATAATACGTTGAACGTACTTTTATTCGTAGGAACTCGTTAGCAAGAGTTGTAAGAAATATTTGAATGTTAATTCGCCGTGTTTTGTCCACTTAGAATATGTTCAATTTTATTGCTATGTCGTAAGGAATTGGCAATAAAGAAGCTGCTTGGTACATAGCATCACGCCTGTATAATCTGAAGGGTTAGGCAGAGATGTACTGTTTTACACACTGATGCCATTACAAAGGTCATTTAGTAGCAGTGAATACTGCTACTGAGTGAGCTTAATGCAGTTCACTGGTCACAAAATCAAATTTAGATGTTCTTTGTATTGCATTTCCTAACAGAACCGCAATCAACTATGCCTTATCTTTGCTAGAATAATGAGGAATTTTAGTAGATACCGACTCAATGTTAAGATATCATTTAGTCTTTTTATCAAAGTTGCGTAAATTAACGGTGAAGGAAAACATCGTAAAGAAACCTACTCGCCTGAGTGAGCCTTGTGCTCAACTGTGGGACGGTATTGCACTGGATTATTATACCTATAGGCTGTCGTCGGGTTCAAACGGCAGTGTCTCATCGTCTTCTTGCTGGGCTGCTGCAGACCTGCATCGCGATTGGTGAATAGTCGGTGGCTGGACGAATTATCTTACTCCAGGTAAGAAGTCTATGCGGCAATTCGAAATTCGTCATAGGTAATGAGTGAATGCTATTTCTTCATCTCAAAGTTAAAGTTATTTATTTCAACAAGGCCTTTTCAGGCACTTTTAAAAGTCGCGACTTTAGGCGCACATGTCGTTTGAGTGCATCCTCTTTGGCGGAGTTCTTCAAGTACTGGTAGGTAGATACTAAAACCATGGCTAGATTACACATTAGAAATGTATGAGTATTATTGAAGAAGCAGTGTATTGACTAGTGCAATCAGCTATGTGATTCTCACATTATGATGATAGTAGTTAGGTACAAGTTGGGGTAATTGATTGGTTGAGATAAAATTAAACACTGATATACCACAAAACTGTTTATTTCACAAATTATATGATATAAATAATTCTGATACGCGTGTCTACCACGCCGGGTTCCGTGGTCTTCTTTACATTACGGTTCTTATCTGCGGAACCTTAATTAAGCTTTTACAATGCAACCAAATCGCAATGCCTAAGATACAAAATTACGGGCAATTTATTGCCTATATAAATAAATTATTCTATAACGGTCGATATTGGCGTAACTAGTGTTACAAGCTCTAATGGCTGCCTTATAGCGGTTGATTTTTATTGTACTGTCCACCATTTATTATTCTTAAATCGTACAAAAATAAATGAAAAGATCTCATCATACACGTCTAAACATATATAATACGTACTTATATTATGTGAAAGAAGGCCATGCCCGCAGTCACTAGTGATGAGACACTCGCGTCGCTTGCTTTGGGCTTTTGGCATTGTGACAGAAAACTGCGGATTCATCATTCGGATCTCGCCATATGTGGGTCGTCAGAGCATCGTGAGTCAGCGGCAAGTTAGCAACAAAGAAATAAAACAATAACAATTGTCTCACAATACGCTCTAATCGGAAGATCCAATAAAAATCAAACTAATATGGTCCGTAAGTCCAGTTACACCAATACCGGCCAATCTCCTAAACACTCACTATTTACAACGGACCTTTCTGTCTGTCTGTATGTCACACGTTGATTGCACAACATTTACATGTAAAATTAGTCGCGTTTAGTATAGTTCAGTCTTTGAGACCTTTGTAATCGGGTAATGTACTAACGTTTAGGACTACAGTTTACATCGTTTAGAATATTTTAAGACACTATTGTAGATTGGCTTAGGTACTTACATTTTGTTTTTCATAATCGATAATATATTGCATGGTAAGAGCGTTTGCGTTATCCGATATCGTGTCGGATAATGTGAATGGGGGGTTCACATTGCATAGATTTTACGTGTTCATATATTATGCCGTTGTTCCACACCGATATCGTATCATAGGTAAACGCTATGAGGGTGAGTCAGTCCATGGAGTGTACCATGGCCAAGGCGTGTGGAACAACGGCAACTGTGTTATGTTCGAAGCCAGGCTAGGACTGCCTTAGTTTCTAATTAATTATCTACTTATTAGTATTCCTACAGTTCTGTTAGAAGAATTAGAAGAGCGTTATCGCTGAAGTCATTAGTGTATTCTGGTACTGGTTTGATGACACTTGCAGCTTTGGAATTAAATACATATAAAGCACTGAGTGCCCCGCATGATTAAATAGGCAATCCTTATATAATTTATACTATATTGCTTTTATGAGCTTGCTGAGTTTAAGATCAATCCGTGTACCAAAAAAATAAGTACTGCGTGACCACGGTTTAATGTGTGTAAAGAAGACGAAAGTATCTATATTATTCTAGTTTGTGTTATCAATAGACGGAGTACTAATACCTAATAAATACTTATAAAAAGCCGATTTGAAAATACTTTATAACCACTTAAAATGTAATATACAAACAGACAGTCCAAATACAATTTACAAAACATCCCAACGTTAAGACAAAGGATTACATAATTTTTTGAAAAAATTCAATTACTTTACTGATTTCATTAAAATCTCGTCACAAACTTACTAATAACTATTTAACACCCCCGAGTTAGAGTCCATTAGTTGACTAAAATTTTTATTATTACAAAATGGGAGAATCGGTTTGAAGAATTTGGAAAGTAAGTGTTTCTTGCTTATTTTGGTGTATGTCTGATGGTTATTTTCACTAACAATATAAGAAAGGTTTAAGACAAAAGCGATCATTCGTTATATAAGTAAAAAAAACACTAATGCGTCATTGACACTACTCGATAACCTGTGACACTGATTCTCCTTTACAGGTTGAACAGAATCAGTATTAACACAAGCTGATTCATTTCTCCAATTTAGAACTTGATTCCAAGAACAATTTTAGCCAACCATACGACTTGTCTTCACAATGCACGACAACGATACGACTACGGGAAACGAACACTTCATAAGCGATGATAACAATTAATTGCAGCACAAAGTACTGTAGTGACGACACAAAATTCAAATAAACTGGTTTCTGAGCTATAAAATAGTAACATTCGTACTTCAATGTTAAATTTGATTGTTTTGTATCTATTTGTATGATATTAATTCGTGCAAAATGAAGACATTACATGTACTAAGTTTACTCATTACATATTATTTTAAAGATAAGTTACAGACTATTGTTCGTCGACGCGTTTTTAAGATATATATGGAAATGAATGTTTATGCATTCTTAAACAAATGCAGTCACGCATTTTTCATCGGGGCGTAAAGCCTCAATAATACAGGGAGACAATTTTAGTTCTAACATACTTTTATACTATCATTCGCATAAATCCTTTATGGTAACAATACATATATTACCGAAGTAGGTGTCTACACCTCACCAATACTTCGGGAAGCCTTTAGCTGTCAAAATATAATTCTAGAACCTTCTTTATGTTATCAATTTAATTAAAATATACTTAATATAGATTTATACGAATAACATTTCAGGTCATAAATCTAAAATTCCCGCACTATCCCATAAAATTACGACTGAAAGACTCAACCCCGCGCTGAACCCAAGTTTAGACGCGATCTCGTCGCATCTACATATGCTCGTATCAAATACCGTGCCACCCCACATTCGTTCGGGTTAGCACGGTGGCGTCGTGTTAAATCTTGAAAATAAAACAAAAAATGTATGTACGTGTATGTGTGTATAGGATAGGCCAACAGTCGAATGATGCGAATGTATCATGAACAATTGAACAGCGGATTTCGTACTAAAATATGTGTTCAATGATGACGAACGAAATCAAACCGAACTATACGACTTCTAATAAATATCTCTAAAATTCACCCTAGTGAGGTATGTACTATTGCATTTATAGATGCGACATATTTTTAAACTGCGAAGTTCACTGTTTACCTAATATAGACAAGACAATTAACGACGTTTTTGTACAATATTCAAGGCAGTACCTATATAGTTTGTAAAATGACTGTCTTAGCTAAAACATGTGTCTAGTGTTTTCACTGAGGCTGTATCATTTGAACTAACGAAACAACAAGGCGTGATATGTATTTACGACTAATCGGTTACTGAAGCCTTCTAGCTTGCCTGTTGTAATAGCGGACGGATTGTGGCGCTCATACACGCTGACATATTCAGCCGTGACTACGCGAAGCAAAAGCGATAACAGCTCGAGGTAGTGCTAACATGTTCGGTAAATGATTGGGCGAGCAGTGTGACTGTGTGATAACTGTATGTGTATATACGGTGTACAAGCGCGTTCGTTATTGTCGGTCGTATTGCGAGAGGATAACTCGGTGTCGTGAGATGTCGTGTCGTCTGATTGGCACATGAGGGGTGTAGTGTAAAAAAAATAAAATAAAAAAAACTCAACATAAAGGTTAGTATTTATTTTACTAGGCAAAAAGGTGATCATTTTATACAAAAAATATATTCGCTAAATCGCACTGTGTGCGCAAGTCCTATTATAAGTCTTTAAACAGACCATTTAATTTATAAATAATGACTTTTCCTAGGAAAAAAAAATACACCAAAATATGGTATTCACCTTTATACAAACATTAGTTACAAGCGAACCGTACGTTTTAATGTTCATAAATCATATAAAGTAAATGCAAAGAGATCGTGTAATTGCTATCGATAGATCTCCTTTGCTTTATTTGTGCTACGAATCGACTAAACCAACGCATCAACTATCTTCAAGTTACAATAAGTTTATTTAATGTATAGCATTTAATATTATTTTAATAATATGGACGAGTATGTGAAGAAATATTAAAAGCTTTATGCTTAAAATATACGGAAAATAACCATCTACTTATTAGTCGATTCGCATCACCAACACTTATTGCACGCAATATTATAATTGCACTAAGTTTAATTGTAACTAATTAGCGAACCACAAAGGAATCACTAGGACATTATAGTCTTAAATACAGAAACACTTGTATTCAGGAAAACTATGAATAATCTTTAACGAGTCCATAGTTTTCCATCTACAGATGTTACCGTCAATCTTTTATAAATTAAAAAGAAAAAAAAAAACGAGAAAGAAAAAAACACTATAATAGGGCGTTGAGTTGTTTCTCTCAGCTATATCTATATTACAGCCTTACATATTTTGTTTTAACTTTTTTCTTCTAAAGTATAAATAGATGTATCACCAGCCTTAGATATCAAAAGGTATTTTTTTTTATTTAAAACTAGAATAATTAGTTCTATGAAGCGAGCTTTGCTAGTTGGTTACAATTTGATGAAGAGTCCAGGGCTTACGAATCGTGAGGTATGTTTAGTTCATAAATAATTACATGTATTTACTTGAATAATGTGTAATTTCAACAGAACACAACACAAGCAGTAGCGCGTCTTCGTCGACGGACTCAATCGGAATAGGCTGGCCGATAGGAACTAGGATTCGCTATTTCATTTTATCCTAATTTGTTTTTATTTATACCTAATACAATATCGCGTTCTATATATATTTATAATATTATATTTCATTTAGAACTATTTAAATTGCATGTTGTTACATTTTTCAGAACAATCGGTTTTATATTCTTTGGAACTACTTTAACTATTATATACCTATTTTACATTAAATTGGTGTTTATGAATCACATTATTTGTTGGATTAACGACGTTAACTCAGTCTACTTCGTACGGAACACCGCAAAATCGCAGATCGTAACACACTAGCAAAGCGGGTAAAATAATCGTAGAAAAAAAAAAAAGACAATTTTTTAACACTAACTCATCTAAACTACTAGAACTAAAAGAGAGGGGTGGGGGCGTGGATACGCACTGAACTAGCATACTGGAAGAAGAACGCGGGAAGACCACAGTAAACATCAGTAACCGTTACACTTGAATTATAATCACATCAATTTGAACTTATTTCCTTTTCAGACTGTCATGTAACGAAGGTGTCCACAGAAAAATGATGATCTCGCATCAAATGAAAAAATGGCGTTAGAACTACGGCGGACCTGCATCAACGCGGATGGATGGCATTAGGATACGACGCTACGACAATTTAATGGCAGATGTCATAATGCGTCAATGGAGGCCCGTTTGGGATCTGCGAAATACGAAACAAACTAGAGCATTACAAAATCAGATTCGAGATTGTCATGCGATATTCAAACTTATTAACTTTACGCTGCGTATTACGATGGTACGGTCCTGTTTAAGCCTATAAACGAGCACCGTTGTAATTCTTATTTTGAAAAAGCCATTCTGGTACATAACGCATTATTGGATTCCGATAGATCACATGTTTTTTGAAAAGATCTGAAATTCTACTTATATCTGTAACCTTCTGCAGATGTATGTTACGAGATATTTTAAGTATGAGTAAGTATAGGTATGGAAAGATATAAGAAAAGAGGCAGACCTAAAACTAGATAGATGGACTGATTGAAGATATACCCATGATGTAAGACAAATCTTTATAAATCCTCTGTAGAAGATTTATAGATTGCTGCATAGGTTATGTTTTATAATTTGAAATCAGCTCTTGTCGGTACAACAATCGCCTTTGCTCTCTATCCTGTCTTCGTTTCTACATCTTGATACTACCCTACTTTCTTTTTCATTCGTTGTACAAAGTTCGCCTAGGTCTTCCCCCTCCTCTCTTGAAGAAGTGATCGTGTCATATCAAGTGGCCAAACATATTTCCGCTCCTGTTATCTATGGTTCTCAACAATTGTCTTTCATCATTAACTTCGTCCAACCGATCTTTTCCATTCCAGCACTACATTTCAAAAGATTCAACTTCCACGTTTCACAAGTAAGGTTACGAAAACTACAATGCCAAATTGATGCTACTGCTTTGTATAAACGCCCAACGAGCATTGCCCCAGAATCAGAATACCAAAAAACCAATTCGACTGAAATCTAATAATGCGTTAGGTATCAGATCAAAATAATAATTTAATATCTGCTGAGACCGGAACATACCATCTTTACGACGCGTTATATATATTTTATTTATATTAATTTTATTTCTATATCGAATTACTATTATTAGGGCAGTTTTCTCAGAGATTTTTGTCATCAGTTTGTACCGATTCGCGCGTAACCAACACTATCCGATCCTGGCAATAATTGTACCAAATTTAAAGCAACAGCCGAAACATTATCTTTCCTTGCTTAGCGGTTGTACGCGAGATCTAACAAATCAACACGCAGAAAATATCAACATCCAATTATATATATATTTCTACTATTTGTCTGTACTAATCTGTATAACAGATATTATTTTCTCATCATAACGTTATATTCAATCATTGTCTTGATTTAATTATTATATTTATTTAAATTCACTATCGGAGTAGCTAGCGAGTTTAAAGAAATCTACGAAAGAGGTTTTTAATGTGAGTCAGTCGGTTTAATTCCCGGTTAAAATTTGGAAAAGAGAAATAAAAATAATAATAACATAATATAATGAGAAGAACAAGTGGTGCAAATCTCTCGAGAAAAGCACCAGATTGTAAAGAGGCAATAGAAACGAGTTGATAAAAAATAATATGTACGTTACATTGCCACATACACAATCACAAAGGAAACAGTATATTAATAATTATAAGACGGACCAGAACAAGAAAAACAGACCGTAAGAACACACATAACACTCCAGTATAAAAGTAATGGAGAGTTTCAGTAACTGTATTATAGCAACAGACAACAATTGTTTTGTAAAAATATAACGAACAGATGTAAGACTTATGCCCGTTCCCTATATCTTAACGACCGTTATGTGCTCACGACTGATACCAACAGGTAATTAGGCCTGGTAAACCCATACATGGGAATCCGGAAGCATTTGCAAGTTAAATTGGTTTACGAGTATCTTATTACATTAACAAATATTATTAGTTCGCAAAGCGCTTCGGTTTTAGATATAGGAACCGGGCAGAAGACTATTTCACCACTACATTGATAAGTCACTGTTCACTATAAATCTATATATTAATCAATAAGAATATATAACATTTTTAATATTCATCTTGATTCAGTTTGTTGGCAGCAAAGGTATTAATGTAATATTTAACTATAGGCACATTTATTTATATAAAAACTCATCAGTAGTGGTGAAATAGGCTATATATTTATATATTGCAACGTCGTTTTAATATATTTCTGGTGTTATTGTCGCTAAGCTGAATTATAAACGGTCCAGCCGTCTGGCCTTAACAAGCAAAGTGGCCTTAATAACAATAAATTTATATACAAGGCTATATATATAAAATATATATTTGAGGTGTGACAGTTTCATGACCCCAAGGGCCTAGGACTCATTTGATGTGACGGGGATGGCCGTCTCGACTAACAGGCTACAGAAAATAATATATCTTGACGGATATAGGCGTTACTATGAAGTTAACTATTTAGGGCTGTTACATGCGGCGACTTAATGCATCGACAGAGTCGCGATGCCAACGCGATGCAGGCGCTAACTATATAACATAACAAACGCACTAACACAGTCACGGTTCTGTAAACAATAATATTTGTGGCCGATGCGTCGAGAAGCTGCTGCCCTATCGATGCGATCGCGGTGCTTTATCAATACAAAACTAAACGCGCGACGGTAACGCGCCTGAGTCACTACAACCGCGCGTTTGTAAACAATAAATCGCAAAGCCTTTGTTCTAACGGCCTCGTGAAACGATGCAGTGTTGCGTGCTTGTGACGCGCGACTGTACCGCTGCAATCACCGTGCATGACCCTTAATAATGCCAGTTTCATATAACATATATAATTGATAGTGGAAAGTTACGTGTATGAACGTCACGTTATGACGTCACTACTCATCACTTGATGACGTAAGAAGGAAATGGTGTAGATTATTGTCGGGCCACCGCCACGATGCATCGGATAGGCTCAGTTCTACAGCTTAGTTAATAAAAAGTACAGATATTACTTTTTAGTCTGCATTTTCGAATTCTGTGTCAATGCGACGCTCTAGCGCTTGCAATCCAGCTTCTAATTCTTGCTGTAACAAAATTAAAGTTATATTTAAATAAATAATAAATTAAATAAATACATATAACTTACATCAAACTTAAATTAAAAAACTAGTTTATTTTAGGACGCTGACGTAACAAATTTTGTTGTTTAAGTCAAATTATTTATTTTTCAACTTATTTGTATACCTACTAGGTTTAGAATACATCGTGCTAATTTTAGTAATTATCATCACGCGGTATATATGCCCATATCAGATGTAATACCTAACATTCAGATCAGATTTATAAAAAAAAAACCTACCAATTGGCTTAATGAGTTGGTATGGCAACATGTGTTTTTGGACGTTTTTGCCAATGTCTGAGCTGACTGATAGATAATATATCTGAAATGGCATTACTAGACTGCGCAATATAGTAACAATGACTAAATTAACACGTTGTATGCATGTAATATTCATTTCCATAATCTCAAAGTATAAACGACGCAAATATAGGAATATCTCTGTAACTGATCACAACACGTGCTTAAACAATATAATATATATTTAAAAAAATTATAAAGTATCCATTTATTTAACAGCTACCAATTCCACAATATTTACATGTAAATGAGTAAAGACAAAACAGTTCAGTAGCTTTTTCTCCTCTGTTTGTCAACCGATTGTTTTTGTTTAGTAGATCTTGGCGAGCTTTAGTGTTACCAATAAAAAAAAAAATGGAAACTGTTAGTATTTTCCCTGCCTTCGACATAGAGTCGAAGCCTTTACTTAGATATCTACTCGTCATACTTCACGCTCCTTACGTCTACAATCTACAATATTTGTACAATAATCAATACAGTTTTTATCAATTAGAATTCATTATATCTGTTAAATATCATTCCATATCCATATTTATTATATTATTAATTATATAAACAACAACAAAAGAAACAGAAAGAAGAAGAAATGTCAAGAACAAAACAAAAGACATATATTAATACGTGAAGAAAAAACTTTGTACCCCTTTTAGCGCGCACGCAGGTGTGTGAGATTTGGTATAGTTGATGTTTATAAGGAGGAGTGTGGAAAGCTAATATGTATATATAATACGTGTTACAAATACATGAAATTAAATTAAATAAAACATTCATTGTTTACGTTCATACGGCCAAATACATAAATATGTCATACACACTCGTAGAACAATTTAAAAAAATTATACTCAATGAATAAAGAAGCCTTTACAAGAGAACCTCAACAACGGGCAAACTTAAAAAAATATTATATACGGTCGAATTTCGATCACTACGCGACCACTAGTAAATATAAATGCAAGTGACTATTAATATCTTCTAGGTTAGAAGTATCAACAGACGTGCACTAAATTCCTTATGTTTACATAGAAACTATCACAAACAACAGATATATTTTAAAACACGTTGAACACGATGACGCTTGATAAATGTATGTATCTATGAAAAGTTTGATTTATGTCATCTACTAAATAATTATTTTATACGAAAATGCGAAAAATACTACGATAACTAAGTCCTTTCTTAACCAAATTGTGGCCTAAACACTTTAAAAATCTTAATCTAAAAATAAAAGGTCCAACGCCGAATTAAATGGATTAGTAAATCGTCGCTATTGGAAATAATGCATCAAAGCGATCATGATCTACTCACATCATCAGAGCCCGCAGTTTCATAATCCGTCGTGGCGACGGCTGCGAGGTGCTTCGTGACCATCGACCTCTCTCTGGCCGTCCAGTCGGGACCAAGCGCGCGCCTGCAGGCCGGGACGGCTTGGCCGACCGTGGGGCCGTTGGCGCTCACCGTAGGGACCGCATCCGGCGCGGTGGAAGGCCCAGGGTTTGACGGGAACGACACGGGGCCGCCGACAGCGCGACGCCCCGTCCCTTCCACCGGGGAGGACCGGCGGGACTGGACTAGGATAGTGCGCGCAGGTGGGAATACCTGTCGAAAACGGTTGCTCGTGAATATGTGATGATGCACTGTACGGTATTGTTTATGAACCGCTTTTGGTTGTTAGTAAAGACAAATGAGAAAGAATTCCGTACAGACAAGGAAGAAGGTTAATACGCCTAACGAGTTACGAACGGGATTCATATTCAGCACTCGACATTTAAAAAGATCGTCCCCAAAATCAATTATAGAGCCTTGCTGCGTCAAGAGTCACGAATCTACCAAAAGTATATTGTTTCTTACAAATATGTGTAGCACAGGTATCGCGTCTTTTATTTACGAAGCGCTGAACAGATGTTTAAAAGCCAAGCGAGTCTAACTCAATCCGTCAAGTATAACACGACCCTGGGTTACCCTGGATAATCCTCTACTAGAACCATGCAAAATGTACAGCCTATTTATATCCATGAGTACCTACTATTAAAGTTTGGTACACCAAGTAGAATATTTACCTCAGCAGCCAACGGGGGAGCCGGCAGAGCACCTCTCATCTCACTGAAGTTAAACATCTGGAAAACATACAATCTATTGTTGTACTCCTAATGGTTGGTCTGATAACTGTAGCAGCGCTGATCCCCTATTCATATATAGCTTTTGTTTTGTTTTTGATAATTAACTTTGGAAAGAACTGTCTAAAAGGTGTCACTTTCTTTTATTTGTGTTAGAAATTAAAATACTTTCGTGATATACGTCACGACCATAACCCGTATTCCTAGGAGGACTAAATAGCCATCAGATAATGATTAATGAATTCATCAATTAAATGTAAATGTATTTTTTATCTTTTACTATAATTATTTGTCCCGGGAACCGAACTCACTGCGCCAACCGTGCCGCCATTATTACCGATTACATGTCGCAAACTTGGGACAATACTACACTTATAAGCAGTGGTGTGCGGTTCATAAAGACAAAAAGACACTGCCTACCCTACGTAACTCAGATAAACATTTATTATAAGATATTTGAGGTGGCAAATCACATACATAATTATTTAATCGACAAGACGACGAACCAATATCAACATGCAGTCGGTAATTTCGGCAAGCTTTTAAAATGTTCTGTCTACCCAGTTTAAAAACTCTGTGCACGCCGCTGCTTATAAGTTGTAGGCTGTCTTTTGACCTCCAGGGAGCTTTGGTAGAAATAGCAACATCACACCTATATTACCAGAAATACTAGGACGGCAGGATACCCGAAAGGTTAGGCAGAGGCGACTGAAGTACCAGTTTTATTATGCTCTACTCGAAGTTCAATTAGCTGAACAAAAGTAAAGTAGCTTGTTTGATGTAAGCATTGAACATTATCGCATTTAACCGCATACTAAATAACATACAGACCTCACGTTTTAAAAAAGTTTCCTAGAAGAATAAGCCAATAACGCCACTCGATTAACACTATGCCCGACCCAGGAATCAGACCCAGTACCTCACACTAGACTTTTGTCATGTCCACCGGAAATTCCATTCCATAGCGTTTAGATTATGACAATAATAGATAGGCGGGAAGGTTGAGGGGCTGCACTCGGGGTCGCAGATTCGATTCCCGCACGAAACAAATATTGTTCTACAAGTAATCGCCGGGTTTGGTTGTGAGCGCATGCGCAGCAGTAGCCGCCGTCAGGTTGCTATGCAGATCCAATTCCTACTACCTACTGGATTACATATTAACTACTCACCTCTCCCGGGTTCGGTGCCCATACAGCGTCAGTGCGCGGGTCTAGACGCAGGTTGCCGTAACCTGACGGGTTCACGTGATAATCGGGCAGCAGCTCCGCAGGCATCACCGCTGAAATTTCACATAATACTTGTGTATAAGGCACACTAAATCTTGACGTTTCAGTCTTAGAGTGCACGGAAAAGCTCCGCTAATATCAATATTAGGCGTGTTCACAACGGGTATAAAATATAAACGCGTTATAACGAAATGCTATAAATAAAGCGCACAGTATTTTTTATGCTATAATACAGCATTACAGCATAACAACTGCATTTGATAAATATCGCGCAGATCGCGGGACGCGTTCCGTGTTTAGCGTTGGAACAAAACGCTGTGTGATATATTATTATAGTAATAAATATGCGATCTCGTTGTTTCGTCGTATATTGTATCTAACACATTGACAGTAATACCTACATATATTAGGTATACATAAAATAATTTTATATTTTTTTCATAGAATCCTAATTGTTTACAAAACGTGACGATGTTGTTTGCCAATTTGAATATTTTATAGAAATTGTGTAGATTTGGCGAATTACGTTCCTAGGTTTCCGGCAACACAAACACATACAAAGATCTATGCAAAAGCCGTAGAGTTGGCAACGCTGCGCTAAGCGCAGATAGCAGATTGCAGGACACATATATATATAGTCCTCCACGCCGAATCGGCGACCCAAGCTAATTACGAGCGTGTGCCCGTATATGACGCAAATCCGAATTTGCTCTTAAAAATTCGGTCACAAGTGTGACAGTAAAGCTGACCGACATTATTGTACGTGTAATTATAGGAGGGCTTGGATTGGGTCTTTCGTACTTGACGTTTGGTGTCAAGTTGTGACAAACGAGCGCTCTCAAAAACTTCAACGCCGATTTTGACATGTGCACGCCAGCCCGCCCGTTGTGATGCAAGCTGCTCCCACGTTTCCGAAGGTATATCACAGGCTAATAAGTTGCGCTTGAGCACGTCCTTGTAACGTAAGTACTGCCTTACCTTGGTGCGTTTACCACTTGAAAGTTCTGAATAAAACACAGATTTAGGCAGCCTGCAGCTGTCCATTTTATTCTGTGTAATATAACGAACACCCCTAATCAATATCTAAGTATTGATACAGCCTCGGCAGTGAACCGCGTGAACGTTGTGCTAGCTTTAGAATACGGTATAAATAAATCCTACAAGTTACAAGTTCAGTTCAGGCATAGCTTATAGTGAGACTGGATAACTAAGTCCTCGCCTGCGACGTTAGAGGGGAGCGGGGGATGACGACAAAGGGAATTCGCCAGTTGCCAGCCGCCCGCTCCCCGCGCGATTTAAAACACCACGAGACATGTAAAACACGTATCTTGTATTCAATGCAACACCTACACTTTAAAAGACCTGCGCAAAGAGCCTTGGATAAGACTGTTAACGTGGCCAAGTACTATTCAAAAATCGTTCGAATTTAGGATCAAAATCGACACGAAGAAAAAAAAGAATGGAAAATAATAATAAGCAGACAATGTATTTATTATGGAAATATAAGACAATATTGTCTCCTCACATTTCGCCGATGCCGTTGAGTCCCTTGTAATAGGAGCGAACCTATTGCCATCTACCGGGCACAGGAGCAGACTTCGTGCTGACAATGAGAATTTCCATACAGAAAAACCTAATAACACGGGAATCGAATCCAGGACCTCACGCTCAGTGACTACTGAGCGTCAGGTCCTGGCGCGACTGCTCTTGTGACTACTAGACAGACAAGCAGCCTACGATATAGTAAATGCTATGTACACTATAATTTGTCTATACCTATAAAAAAGTGGCTTATGTATATGAAAAACCGATTTAGTTTCAGTGTTAGAAACTCATTAGCAAAATGGAAACTCACGAGTATATATATCATCCATCGGTGGCGGAGGAGCGTCTTGCTGTCCTGGGTACATGTGAATGTTATTTTGCTGGGGCACGAACTGCGGCGGACAGAGATCGGAGCGGTACGGCGGCACGTTGGCGCGGTGCTCGTCAGGGATTCGCGCGTTATAGTGCGGGTAGTAATGCTCCCCGCTCTGAGGGATCATTATCTCGTTGTTGATGATAGGCGGGCTCAAGATCATCGGCAGATGCGGTAGGTAGCCACTGAAAGTTGATTTAATTTAGTTTTCGAATGCACGTTGTAGCTTTTTTTTGCTAGATCACTAGTTGATTAGTCAAAGACATCATCAACTCAGCTTTACGTACTTTGGCTGAACAAAGGCTGCTATTCGATCTAATGTTACTGATTCTGTTTGCATATTCATAGCACCAATCCAGAACAGTGTCAATTTTAGTTACTGAAAGATCTCACAGTGCTGTAAAAAGTATGCAGCCCTAAAAGTGCCTCGGAAAGAACGTGAAACCGTTGGTCCTGCGCCTGAACTCTCTTCGATCGTGTCGGATTGCCGTCCCATCGGACTATGAGAGTGAAGGAATAGAGAGAGCACCTGTGTTTGCGCATACACAAGTGCTCTATAATATCTCCTGCGTAATTGGCTAATCTCCGATGAGATTGACCGCCGTGACCGAATTCGGCCAGGAGGACATTATTAACTATTTTATTATAACGTCTAACCTAAAATATTTCGGTTGACGGTATTCACAGATTGATGTCATTTTATAATGATTTACACGTTTTCGTGGCGCTCGCTTGACGGTACAATAAGATAGAAAATGACTCACGGAACTTGGTGCCCGTTGTTGTGTATATTCTCCCCTATTTCTGTTGTCATGTTCACTGGAGGCAACGCTGTGAACAAAACAAAAGGTAATAATGAATAATTTAAGCGAGTTATTAACAATCAATTAAATAAGCAATGCTTTAAATTCCTAGGAATATTTTCAGGGTAGACGCAGGTGGCTAGTGGATAGATGTGTCCAAGTTCCAGTCATGATTTGAACACAAATATCGAATATAAAGTGAAGTGGGGACGATAACAAAAGCAACCAGCTGAAAACAGCAAGAAAGAGGTACAAGGTAAGAATACATACGTACAAAGTATACCTACAATAAATTAATAATCTAAATATGAAACAAATCTTACACGCTACGTTGAAATTGTGCCCATCTATTATCTGTTGCTGGATAGGATATTGGGTGTATGGGGGCACAGGGATGCCCGGCGCCGGTAACGGTGGCATCGGCTGGCCCCCGTGCATCGGCACGAACGAGTAGTTTCCATTCATGTTCAATCGAAACCTGGAAATAAAAAATTAGGTTATTCCAACATGCGTGTGCGTCGCGAAACGGTACCAACCCGGCCTAGCGTCGTGACTTGCACTTGCGTGCGAGTATGATTAGTAGAAGAAGTTCCAACGCACATTTTGTAATGATATTAAGTGAATGTCACCATACAAGTCATCCACTACAGCTTTACAGACTGTTCTGTGCCTATAAAGCTGAAGTAGTTCGGCAATTAGCAATGTCGTTGTTAAGTACATACTCGTACCTATGTATATGTGTGCTGGTAATAAAAGAATGCGCCCGGGAGCGGGATGCGGCACGTTTCTTCATGCGGGCTGTGTTCATGATGGTAGCACGGGTGCGTACACGGACACACTCACAGTTTTATCGTATAACGAGCGATTTTTCACTGACGAACGATTTCGAAAAATCGATTGATATTTTTACTTTCAATATAAAATATAATATTAACTTTAAATTCAATATAAACACGGAGCTCAATCTAACACCCGCTCACTGTGAACGCAACTACAGCTCTGCTATGGTTTAAGATCACTGCCTCCAGCGCGCATGCGCCAAAGCAACCTGTTTACTAAAGCGGAAAGGAGAAAAACAGATCCTAGTACTATGTCCGCTTGTCAGTGACGTGACAATAATTAGTATTTGATTGGTTATTATTATTTTCTCTCTTCCGTTGTACCCTCTATTTTGTGAATTTGTTCGCGATTGCATACCTACCTCCTTACTAGAATATTTTGATTATTCCACACGCCGCGCCCGCTCTTGCGCACGTACCTACATTCATTCTAGTCTAGAATACTACTGATAAAATTATGTGACAGTATACGCACATTTACTTTTGAAACCAACTTTTCCGGAACACAATTTTTTAAATTATTATTTACTTTAATTTTAATATTGAGCGCCCGAAACAATGTAATAATAATATCATTGTTTCGATGAAACTTTTATATGAGAAAAGTAAAAAGTTGAATACCGAGGGTTTCTCGGTTTTCTATTTTTAAAGTTGAGCGACCGACCGCGTTACCTTCGCCACCCTGCTATATATGACTGAATAAAACAGTACATTTGGTTACCAATATATATATATATACCTCTTCGGTGGTTATACAGGGGCCCAATTCTCATTTTTATGCGATATTTGAGTGATATATCGAATGTGATATTATTTCTACTCAAGAATTGCAACAATCACATTCTCTAATCTAAAATACGGGGGTGTTATTTCTGGTACATGTTTAGCATAGCTCAGAAACCATAATATTATACACATAATATGAGAGGAGCGTTATAGCTTTAGTGCCAAAAACAAATGTTTAGATGAATAAGTTTTAACAGAATATACCATTATATTTAATAGGCTTATACTTTCTCATTTGGTCCAAAACATAAACATCCACATATTATGCAATATTTTTACGCCCTTTGGTTAGGTGTCTTCGAGTTTGAGATAAGAAAGCATGTGGACGAAGCTACTTTGTGGTAATCTGAATAAGTCAAAGCAATAAAGTAATGTGAGCAGATATTTACATTACCTATACTAATAACAGAATTCCGTAAAAAAACGCAAACGATTTATAACATTTGCACCTGACGGCAGCAAAAATATGCACCTACACATAAAGACAACAATAATCAAACAATCTCTTGAAAACTGTTACGATCTTTCTTTGTACTTTTCGTACGGAGATTAAAAACATATACTTCATTTACCTTTATACTTGAAAGTATATAAGAATAATTAATTAACCCTAGAATTACTATTGTATTTAAAGAACCATTTTTAAATTAATTTCATCGTATTGAAAAGTAAATACGATTAGCCCCTCATCGGCGAACTCTGTGTTCTACGGTAACTTGTGAACCCCATCGCATGTGCTTTTATTACGTCCTTACCATTCATCAGTGAGTTAGCTATAATACGGCGTTAAAAAAAATGTTAGTACCTAGTATTTCATTGATGACCATGTAAAACATTACTATTACAATGATTTGTGATAATTATGCATACCGCATCGTGTTACCTACAATATATACATACATATATGTACTTCTTATTAGTGAACTTACTGCAAAAAACATGCATTTAATTATAGTTTTACGCGAATAATTAGCTGAATAAGTTTGGACAATTATACTCTTTTCCGAAAGTTTATTTTAAATACACAAACAAAACATACACAAAACACAGAATCGTGCAAAGCATAACATACTTAATCATAATAAAAATTAATACTGAGAAAGAATAGATTGCGATTTTAATTATTTTCATATTGTAATATTTGTCAAAAATGTTGACGTACGATTTTTAAATCTACCTCCCTCATAGAAATGTCCTTTATTAGTAAATCGATGTAAATGCACATTTAAAACTAACCAGCTATTTAAACGCGATAAACATTATTTCATGTTGTAAAAAAACATATTATTTAATTTGTTACAAACAACATTCAATATTAATTGCACACGCATAAGTACCGAAAAGCGGTTACCTCCTTCCATAAAAAGGATGAAGCCGTATTTGATTTAATATGATACACAATTAAAATAATCGAAATACGAAAATATATATTCGCACGGGCGTATAGTATATATATAGATAATAACAAAATAAGGTTATATCGTTAAATTCAAATGTAAACATCTTTTCGATTTTGTCATTGATTAAGAACCAAAGACATTTTTGCACAAATTACTTCATAATAAATTATTTACCTTTTCGCCTCTTCAATACAAAATCGTGGATTGCTTTTTGTAATGTATTTTCAACACCACAGAACTCAAAAATATACAAAACGTATAAAAAAGTACTTGATATTATCAAACGAATTAATAATTCAAGAGAACCATTCACTCGGTCGTCGCGAGACGGACTAATGCATTACCTACAGTAATATTTGTTAAGTGTTAAATTGCCAGCGTATTGCATTGGAATATTATAAAGCCATCGCACACTGCAGATTTTTTATTAGTTCAAAACTAACCGTGTTTTATGTACAATACGTAAATCTTGTCTGATTTCAAAATCGGTTACAATTATATGAGTGCTGACGTAAAATCATGTACAAAATTGTTTCAGAGCCGTTTATAACATACAAAATGATTTTTTAATCACCATCCCAATTTTGTCTATTCTTTGGGTATCATTCAAAGAGATCATTTTTGAAAAAAGAATTGGTTGGTCAAATTTTCACAATAAAATATCTTCCTGAAAAAATATAATCGTCATATTTACCAAAGATATATATTTAAATTTGGATTGTGATTAAAAATCTTGCTGTATATAAGTTTTATGAACTTAAATTAAAAATGATTATATCAGAAATGTTGTGGGTAGCTTCTGGTTAGAACACATTTTTATTACCAAACTGTTTCATAGTATTTCGTCTGATTACCAGAATGTGGTATTGAGTAGACCCGAGTAACATTTTTTTGTAAGTTTTTTGATTTTTATAGCACATATTTTCAAGTTTTCCTTCATTTAAGGGATTACAACTTTACTAGTTGGCGGCCGAAAAAGAAAAGTGTCTCTGTGTTTTTTTTTTTGGACATATGGTAGCATATTTCGATCTGTGTCTTTTTTCACAGTAAAGGGTATATCTTTGAGTATGTTTCATAATATCTTTATTGAAAAAAAAAATTATCAATGTAAATGATAGGCCTTTTTCCTGAAACGACTTTTTCAGAATCGGTGACCACGACATCTCAAAAACGAGTGGACCTATTTACTTGAACTTTTGCACACATTTTTTTTATATCATAAGGCAGTCCTTAATCGAAAGTTTTTTTAAGTATTCCTTAGTCACCGGAGGTGACCAATAAATCCAAAAAAATAGTGTTCTATACCCAAAACATGCATCGAATGTAACTGGCATGAAATATATAAATATTTCCCAAATAATGACGAATTGTAACAAGCTTGGGTGAAACGAGTTTATTATATCAATTTGTCACCCACAACTGGTGTCCGATGCCCTTGGGCGCCGTAATAAACGGCTAGGGGCTAGGTGTCCGAACAATAGATGGTCATATGATTTGGCAGTGAGCTAAGGAATTTACATTAAAGAGCGAATGAGATCACAAAAGATATGAAAAATAAATAATAAATATTTCGAAGATTGAATTTTTATTCTAGATTAGATGAGTTTTCATTTGCTCATCAAACCTGAGTTGTAACCTAGCACAGTTTAAACATTAATATGAAGAAGAAAAAAAACTTTATATGCTTTAGTATCAATGTACGTCGACCTTTATAAATTGTGCATAGAAAAGAAGCACGGTGAATATTGCGCTTGTAGATTTGCAAATGGCGGGTATATAGAAATTTTATTCTCTGATCTCGGTATCCAACAACCCCTTTATAGGTGGTACCTTGACATTGTTAACTGACTTTCAAGGGCAGCTGATGGATTAATAAGTTTTGATACTTGCTCTTGTGTGCAAGTAGAGGGTTGGACTTCGATGTACAGTCAGCATCAAAAAGATGTATACACGTAGCGAAATTCAAACACTTATTCTTGAAAAGGTATTGGTTAAAATTTTAAATGACCATGTATTTTTATGTATCCGCAGATACCATGTATAAAATTGGTCAAGATTTCAATCACTATTTATTCTAAAACACGCTTTTGAATTTCGCTACGTGTATACATCCTTTTGATGCTGGCTGTACCTATGGAAAACTTAGTTTAAGATGGTAATGTGCACCTATTCGCTAAATCGCGCATCGAAAGTAAACGTACGTCGACTAGGCCGAATAAACGAATTTTCGTCACACGAACCACGGATTGCTTTGATATTAACGGCTGCATGGTTGATGTATGCGTTATGCACTCATTTTTCTCTGTAGTTTGTACCTTTGTTAAATCATGGAATCTTCAAGGTGAGAGTTAATAGGCATTATTTGAGCTTGCGTGATCTATGCTCGGCAGCATTGTCACTTACCATAAGGTGAAGTGCTGCCAAAAGCACTAAAATATGATGTAAAAAAAAAAGCTTTTGTTCACTCCGTGCCTCGGAAAGCACGTTTTGCAGTTGGTTCCGGGTGTCATACGAATACCCTGACGGTCGTTAAGGGTGTCAGCAAGCCAAAATACCTATCAACTGGTCTAACCTTAGAGTATCAGTGTTTCCCAGTAACTGGGTGGCGGAGGACAGATGGCAGTCGCTCCGTGTAAAATACTAGTATTTTGTCGCGCAAGCGGTTAGTCGACTGTAATGTGGTTGGGAAAAGGGTAGGCAGTTGTTAAATTGTTGAAATTAAAGAATCGAGAACTTTCGTCATGTTACATAGAATCAAGATCGATACATTATTGATATTTGAAAGTTTTATTATGGTAGGTATTGTTCAATTTGCTCATTGCGAGGGTTTATGATTGACAGACAAAAATAAACATTTTTATTAGTAATGATTACTGAGCTGATGGGGCGTCATTGTTATATTTTTTTTCGTAAACGATCGTGATGTCCTGGTTTCTATATCACTTTTTAGTTTAAAGCGTAATGTTTCTAGATTCGTAATAATGTTATATCTTTGTAGGTGACGGGAATATTTAGTATCTAATCTACCAGAATGTACTAGTAGTTTTTTATTATATAATATGTGCAAAATAACAAGAATTTTCATGCATTTGCATACCACAAAGTGTTTGTGGATGGAGACGTACGCACGGGATAAATCATGTTGCCCATTCTTGATGATGACATGACATGATTTACCCCCGGAAGTCTACAATGAGTAGCGGCGCAATATTGATCTGCACGATATACTGAATTTGATATTTTGTTGCATTTTGATCGCGGCGCCACAGTAATGACAAAGATATTCACAAGGAGTACAAAACTTCGTAAGATACGACATACCCGCCATTTGATGAATATTTGTAAACATATTTACCGAAAGTTTGACGGCAAATGTATTTATAATTATTAACAAATTAATGCAGTCATATTTACAGTTAATGCCTGAATAATTGGAATGGCAGCCATTTAGTTTTTTTAAATATGGTTGGTGATTTTTGTAGACATTTTGCTTTATTCATTTTTAAATTAAGACTGGTAGGTCAAAATGCGTAAATCATTGCTACTTAATATAAATAAAAATAAGATAAGATTTTACCTTAAAAATTGATGATTAAAGTGAACACCGAAACATAACAAACAAAACATTTCGCTTGGGTAAAAAAATCGCAAGTGCAAAAAGCATAAACTTAAAAAAAAAGAACTATAAATAGGTAAGGTATATTATGTAGTAGTATAGTAATCTAACTATAACACATTAAAGCAGAGCTTGACAACACATTTAAAATAAGGAAAATAATGAAAACACATAATTATAATTTATTTTACATACAATGCATCATAGTAAATATGAATAAAAGAAGACACTAAAAATATAATTGAAATTATAGCATTCCCCTAAGTAAGACCTGGTGTAAATACCATTTAAGCCCATTTAACTTTCTATGAACAAATGGAAATTTTAAATAACCAGCAACCCTACGAGTCCTATCAGTTATATACAAATATTATTAATATTCATTGACACAGAATTTAAAATTATTGCCACTAATAGGATGCGCGGCATTGCGCACCGACGCCCTGCGAGTGCGCCATTGTTGGTTCGACGGAGGGCTATTATTACACTATAATAAGACCCGCACAACGCATCGGCACGGCGCGGCACAGCGCGGATTGTTACGCTAAGTGATTTCCGTATGCAACCGTTTATATTATTATATGAAGTTCGCATCAAAGCTTGATGCATCCTCCTGTAATGATAACGCCGTCGTTGTTGCATTCAATTTTTATATTATCAAAGTTGCGTTTTTTTTTTTTTAATTTTTACCTTTCCCCGCACTTTTAATAATTCCTGTATCGTGGGTGCGTTTACAAACACATATATTCACATACACAAAGACCCAGACCCGAAACAATTATCTGTAGATCATACAAATATTTGTTCCATGCGGGAATCGAACCCGCGAACGTAGCGCAGCAGTCGGTCTCTCAACCACTGCGTCAACCATGTAATTTTTACATGATCCTTATGCAGTGGCAGTTTTAATTTACAACAATCTATATCGTCATGGATTTGGATGTGTTGTTTGGAGCTCATTATCTCGAGGTTAATTCTGCAAGTATTAAATATACAACTGCTACTGCTGCTTGAAATGTATGTTAGATGTCAGAAAACAGTTAGTTTCACGTCACAGTTTTCCGATTCGAGTAGGTCAGACTCAGTAGTCCTACTCTGTACCCTAGACTGTTACTTTTAGGCGTGGATCAAGAAACTCGCGACCTGAGGTCAAACGAGGTCATGAGCTGAACGACTTAGTTGAGTTGTGCTAGTGTTCGGGAGAGTTAACGAGCGAGCCTTCTGAGTGGTTTACATCAATTGTTATGTGCTATATTACAGAAAGTATATGTGTAATAAATAACGGTGATTAATAATAATTAGCAGATTTTTCACATTTACGGTAACGAAATTGATAAAATAGATTGCCTCGAGGCTAAAAAGGGAATAAAATGACGATTCAACTGTCCAGTGGCAGAAAATTGTTATAATTTCTAATTATTATTTTTTTGACTGTTTGGTCTGGATATGATGTCAATTAATCAGCCCTTTTCTACCCTTTGAGCAGTGTACCTGTGGACGTTGCTATAGCTTACCGTTCGAGTTCTTCTTCGGAATGAGCGAAGGTGCACGAACTGCCTCTGGGGCAGAAGGACCGCGTGGCTGCATCCCTGCACATCGACACTTTGTACTTGGTGTGCGTCGGCGTCGACGCCGCCGTTTGGGGGGAACCCTGACCTGTGGAGGAAGAAATCTTGTTACGTTACTTTTGCCAGCCGCCGTATTAATTACTATACTAATGGGTATTATGTATGGGTCGGTAACAAGTGATTGAGACATGTCACGTTCTTCAGAAGCGACAATTTCAGTAAGCTTCCATCATTGCTATGAGCTTGTAAGGGCTACGTTTAATTATGTTGAGTCAAACCCCGAATGCGAGAAAACCTGTTGCTAAGTATTATGTTAAGGCTATTCCAGACCCCTACATGTTCTCACATAATCTAAAATAAATGTCTGGACTTTAAAAAAAGACACCTTTGAGTTTGTTTCGGCGTTTCTTCTTAGAGGCAGTCAGTAGGAAACACCGGCACCACCTAGATCTAAAAAAGACTTGTGAAAGCTTCCTATACGGAATTATTTACAGAAAATAAATCATTATTTCATTATTATTTATTATTATGTTATTATAATCGTGTTAATAGCATACACAATATTTCTAATGTTAAGTGGGTTACACTTAGTACAGTGTAGGCGTTATAGATGGGGAGATGAGTTGATAATTGCACATGACGGAAAAAGGTCGAATTAGGAAGGACTGGGCCCTCTTTCTCTGTGTTTAACGATTTATAACATTTGAGAATTCGTCGTTCTTTTTTCAGTTTTTATAATATTATAGGGGAATATAAAAAAAAAAAATTAAAATTAACAATTCCATAGGGAGGTACAAAGGGCCTAGAGACCTTACATTTGACTCCGGTATCAGGCAAACTAATTCATAACGAGGGTACTTAAAAATAATTTATTACTTCTGAAGTATCATATGTGAGACAGTTGGTTTTAGTCGGTAAAAGTCTGACATCACCCATTGCCTTCCCCAGGGCGGCGGGTAAGCATGAGCATTTCCACACGTAAAAAAAAGTCTAAATAGGTTAGTATCTATTAATCCGCTCTTTTCGTATCTAATCTTTTCCGTCTCAGTGGTATCAGCCTTAAGTATAATTAAAAATAATAATTAATGAGTTTGTAATCCGCACTCACTGGTATTTGAGTCCATACACCGGTCGGGCATGCTGTGCTTCTGATTGTGGTTGGAGTCGCGCCCTGTCGCCTGCTGCTGTAGGTAGTGTATCAATCCGGCCACCACCTCCTTTAGTGACGTCATCACTTCAGCTAACTGCTGCCATGATGGACTTTTGGCATCTGGAAATTTTAAATATCTGTTATAACTGTATGTACAGACTGATTTCGATACGCTTGGACAACTAGGCGGAATGAAAATTGAGAATAAAGTTTTTGACATCTGGTTCTGATTCTGCTTCACAGCAAGATAGCATCACGCCTCCATTTCCCGAAGAGTTAAGCAGAGGTCTACTATTGTACACCCACATTTCGCCGATGATGTTATTCAGTTCCATGTAAGGAGCGGGCCTATTGCCATATACCGGGCACAGCTCCAGACTCCGTGCTGTTGCTAAAATTATCCATACAGAAAACCCAGTAACACTCTGTCCGACTCAGGAATTGAATCCAGGACCTAGGGCTTAGCAGTTGCTGTTGTGACTACTAAATCAATGAAGCAGTCAATACACGTCATTAGCACTACAAATGTGTGTGTGTGTGTGTGTGTGGTTGTGTGTGTGTAATTCTATAACATAAACATACCGGGACTGGCGTCGATGTTCGCGAGCCTGTCGAGATGCAGGCTCATGACGATCAGCTGCGCCGGGTCACCTGTCCTCTGTAGTGCTATGAACAACTCTTGAACTGACTGCGCAAATGATTGCGGCGTCTGCAATTTATCTGTAACGAATGATCTTAGGATAATATAAAGAAGTCGAACCGCTGGATGCGGGTAGCACAGGACCAACTAATGTGGCCATACTTGGTGGAGGCCCATGGCCAGCCGTTGATGTCTTTCGGTTGAGATGATGATCTAGAATCCCATGTTTCACGCGATGCGCCAATTTAGACATTATATAATACGATAGATGACTACTAGTCATATGAGTTATAGTAAGTACAAAAAAAAACATCAGGAGAATTACGAACACATGCACACCAGAATTTTATATATAAAGATGTTGATTCCATACTTTTGATGTTGGTCAATATTTCCGTACAGTGACGCTCGCGGTTGAGGGTTATCCTGAGCCTCCATAGGCAAGCTACTGTAGGTCAGAGCGCCACACCATAACTATATTTCATTCATAACTATATTCATGAATACGCACCTATAATGCTTTGCATATGACTCTTGTGGGCGGTATCCCCGTACAACAACGCACTCCACTGGTCGGGGGCTATCCTGAGCCCCGCTTCCGTGGCGATCTGAACTATCTGCGCGTCGTGCTCGCGGCGCAATGACTCGTACGTGCGAAACTCTTCCTTTAGTTGCATTAGAGATGAATCGCACTCGCGTTTTGAAACCTACGGAGAAATAAAGTACATTTTGGTTTAACATTACATGTGATATATCATTCTGTTGGTAAATTATTTTATAATAGGAATGTATGTATGAAGATAGCGGGAACCCGCTGGATGCGAGCATTATAGAACCGGTCGAAGTTGCCATGCTTGAGGGAAGCCTATGATCAGACGTCTTTCAGCTGAGGTGATGATGATGATGTGCGTATATTTTTTGTTAAAAAATTTCCCAGCCAATGTTTCGTGTCCTAAGTATGCTGTGTGTGCTTTTCGGGAAAATATACAGCACTATAACGATTATGTGTTTATAGCTTAGTTGTATTCCGAGTGAAGGTTAAAAAGATCTAGTAAAAGAGTATAAATTGTCTTGAGTGGGCAACTCATGGGTAACCATTAAATTGCGGATGTTCTTGGACGGTGGTGTTCCTTAACCATTAGGATACCAGGAAACTCGTTAGGTAGGTAGGTAGGTTCCTTAAAGGACGTAGGCAAGCATCCGCTAAGAAAGGATATTCCAAAATTCAAACCTTAACCACATATTGCGATCACGAATCTTCCAAGCTTGGTAATTAAACAGTTTATTTCAAGGCGGCCAATATTCGACAGTGGAGTGGTAGTGTATGCGAGTGATATCGTGAGTTACCTTAAAACAAGAAGCTCTGTATAGGAGCTGGACGACATGGCCTATGCTAGTTTTAGAAGCCTGCGGAAAATGAGGCTCCAGTCTTTGGACAACAAACATCACTAACACCTGTAAGAAAAAACAAAATTATCGATGAACATTGGTGACATATTAAACTGTACTAAAACAAGCTAAAACACACATGGGAAGCGGTCAAGGACGGGCGAATTAGTTCTGACAATAATATTATGTTTGACGTTTAGAAAGTACTAGCAAGATAATCTAGATTGTTATTTTTTTTTAAACCTTTTCCCACTCTTTTACTTCCCACTTGCATCGTTCCCACATCCCGCATGTCACATGTACACACAACCAGAGCCGAAACAACTATCTGTAGATCACACAATCGAACCCGCGACACGTACCGCAGCTAATCGCTTCGCCACTGCGCCAAATGTGTCGTCAAATGAATTTAGAATTTGTGGTTTTATAACAGAAACACCCAATACTAATACTATGCTCTTCCCGAGAATCGAATCCGACGTGAAGCTTTTAGCTTATTGCTCAGATAAATCCAGAGCGGAATATGAAGGGTTGATGACGTATATCTACAGTAAGTTCAATTGAAATTAATAACGGTTACAAATTCGTTTGCGCTTCAATAACACATCGTACCTACATTACGAACGTGGCGCGCTAGCAAAAACCACTTTGTACCAAGCCGTTTCTGCTGTCGCTTTGCTTTCGCAATCAATGGATGGCGTGTTTTTGTACCGCAATTAAAGTTGGTAATCGTTATTAAATTCAATTGAAACGAGCTTTAACTTCATATCATAGTATAACTTCACGTCTGTATTTGCAGAAGGGTGCAGCTGTGTGCATACGTATTCAGCACCTATAAAGCCGATCCAATCATTGTGTTCCTAATAGTTCCATGTAACAGGTGGTTACCACAAAGTTCGTACTGCTACTGAGAATTACCTCACTACATATTATAAAACAAAGTCAACCGCGGCGTCTGTCTGTCCGCGATAAACTCAAAAACGACTGAACGGATTTTCATGCGGTTTTCACGAATAGACAGAGTGATTTATGAGGAAGGTTTAGGTGTATAATTCGTAAAGGTTTCGTGTTAATTGGCTGAAATATGACGATGATAGTTGAAGTTGTCGGAAAAAATCATGCCGATTGGGAGCTTTACTGGCGTGCGCCGAATAAATGCTCGATGTAACGGGCTGATATGAGACTACGACAGAAAAATTTCATCGAAATCTAACTCTCACAGATAGTGTCGCGTGGTATCATATCTTATTACATAATGTTCTACTGATTTAATATTCACAAACAAAAACACAAGTGAGTATAATATGAGTGTTCTTTCTTCTTCTATTCATAAATTTCATCATACAGGGCGTCTGTACTTCTACTGCAGTAATTTTACTGTCCATCTGAACATTTTTCTAATGAAAGTTTTATGTTGTAACAACATCTTTGTATTATTTCAGTCAGGCATATATCTGAAATAGTGTACTTCTTCTAGTTCTACTTTATTTCTGCGCATACACATCGATCGATTTTATAGCAAACATCTTATCACAGCGGAGAATCGAATATTTATGGGTACCTTTCTCGACAGTGCAGATCCGTCCTCTAACGCCAGTAACACCAGCTTGAGGACTTCTTCCTGCATCGCCGGGCCCAGGAACTGACACCCCCGCGCTCTCACCGCTGCCCACAGGTTCGCGCTCAATTGTTGTGGGTTCTGAAATAACGGTTACAAAAACAGTGTATAATATAGACAATATATGGCAGTCAAAAATAGCGACTATTTTTGAATTTGTGCTGTGAAGGAGGATGAAGCATTAATAGAACAGTACGTTGTGAAAGATGCACTTTACCTGATGCTGTAAAATGAGCTCTGTGACGGTTCGTTCGCCGAGAGATCGGGCCGCGCGGGCCGCCCTCCCGCGTCCCTCCTCGTCGGTGATCGCGCACTGCAGCAGCATCACCAGCTTCCGCTGCATAGGCCGCGACAGCCGGCTGCCGGCCATACTGTTGTTGACTGCACGAAATAACATTTTTCAGTACCGCTCCAAGCTAACTCTTAAACACCTCCAGCGCTCGGGTCTCGCGTGTTGCGTTTAGCGGGGCTTACGTCAGAGGTGTACTGCCATGTGGCACAAGTTTAGTGAAATGGAGACTAAAGCATGAGCACTAAACCCGATTGGAAACTTAAAATCAAAACAAAATGGTTCGTAGTATTGGGATTGTTCTATTTGTATTAAGACTTGTGTACTGAGTTTACTCAGAATCGAGCTGTCATGACTCATGATACATATCAATATCCAGCATTTCAACCTGAATTCGAATTGGACGCAATTAAAAAAAAAGCAAGTGTTCATCAGCTCTTTATGCCAGAAACTAATCTTCGTAAGTAAACCGTAGACGAAATATGAACGTTACTCACAAAATGATAATGAATATTGAACTAATAATGTATCAAATTATATTTTGTAATATCTTGACATTGCTTTTCATATTAAAATTGTTAGCGACATTTTTTTTTTTTGATATTATTCTATTTAATTGAATTGTTATGGTATATTGTCAAATGTTTTATCAAATACGTATTATTGAAATTATTAATTATGCTTTTATTTAGATTTTTTTTTTTCCGTATGCTTCACGTTGAGCAAAATAGAAGAACTTGATTTTAGTTTATAAGACCTAAACATTGTATTTACTCTATTTTTATGGAAATAAATGATTGATTGATTGAATTAATTAATTATCTGAAGTATTTTTTTTTTATAAACACGCAGCCCACACTATGATTTCTCCTGTATACAGTGGTACAGTTTCCAAACATACATGTGACATGCACACACAACCAGACCCGAAACAACTATCTATAGATTATACAAATATTTGTACCGTGCGGGGATCGAACCCGCGACACGTAGCGCAGAAAGCTAATCGCTTAGCCAATGCGCCAACAGTAAGTATTATTTGGAACGATACCTATTAGTTCAACAAATATTTTTTTATCACTAGCATTTAAATTACAATATGAGCGTGAAATTCAGACATCAAGTACCAAGTACCATTTCTCACAAGAGAGATGTAACAAAACAAGCTACGGCGACCGGTAACCAGTGCTACGCCGATACACTATCGGTTACGATTTTCTTCAGTCTAACAGTATGTACCGCTATTTGTATATTTAGGTAAAACACTCACCAAGACGTTTAAAATAATGACGTATTGAATAAGAATAATGAACAGTTTCTAAAGTTGGTGATAGATCTACCAACCTGCTATTGTTTGCCGATTACGTCGGACGATGACATTCATCGATTATATTAATATTATAGACCAGTACGTTTGTTTGCTTAGTGAGAATGTTTGTTTGTGAGTTTGAGGTAATCTCACGAACGGATTTTGGCAATTCCTTCACTACATTAAGTTACCTTTAGGTACCCATAGTACCTATTGTATCGAATATAAGCTACATTTTACATAAATAGCCATAACGGGAAGAATCTGAAATCCATGACGAAGAACTCGCGGGCTTATATATAGTAATAGTCTAAATGTAAAGGCGAAACAAATAATCAAGCAGGGTGACTTTTCAAAATTTCAGTGATTACATAACCAAAACGTAATTATAAAATAGTTGTCAAACAGAAATACTAAAAACGCTTTTCAATAACAACAAAAAGGTATTGAAAACTCTTACCGCGGCTGGTTCGAGTTGAATGATCCACGTGACTAACATTTACTCCCACGCAACTTTGGACTGGTAAAGGAAAGGCTGATTAACTTTGTTTTGCGGGTTTCTTGGTGAGGAAGCCCACTACTGCTTTTCACCTTAGAATTGCCAATTAATATACAACACTTTGTTAAAGTTTAATGGAAAGCTCCGGAAAGTTCTTATTTCTTTAGAAATGTATCCGTGGCTTGGCAAAAAGAATTTAACACGTTTATATAATTTTATTATTGCTAATCTCGTCAACAAATGCGCATTATGTCCGAATCTGTAATTTTGTAAAGGTCGAAAAGTCTGTAGAAAATATTTTCATTCATTTTATAGTCGTATAAAAACAAACAATTGTATAAAGTAAAAGTGAACTTAAGCCATAAATTGCCGATGGTTGGGACCAATATCGAGACAAAGAAGAAGACGAATTCCCTAACCTAACCACGAAGCCTAACAATAAGTGGCAATCTAACAGAAACGAAATTCGTGGCCACGGCAGTTATTACATAATTTTTGTACTTATATACGTATTATGATGTGGTTGCCGAAGCACTAGAAAAACAAAGAGGAAAATACCCCGTTCTTAATTCCGTGATTATGTAAAAGGAAATTTTTACAAATGAAGTAATTTATTTTGATTCGTCATTTAATGGAGTTGGTTTTTCAAGATTCCGTTGACCTTAGTCATAGAAAAGTTCACAATAAGAGGCTGAATGTTACGTAGTATAATTATTATGTAGAAACTTATGCTTATACTTGAACAGAACGCAGGTTCTTAAACATCTTACGTGACCCATACTTGAATTCAGTATCATAGATAATTATACATATGAAAGTTCAAAATCCACTGCAACATCTACTGCAAATAAAGATTATGATTAAAGTAGATAGTTGAATGAAATGGAATGCAAATTAACTTCTTAAGGCTGAATTCAAGTATAGGTACTAAAATGAATATTTTGACTGCTAGAATGCAACAAACACAAAATTCCTGATAAAAACTGGTTACTAGCTTCGAGATAGGGACTAGTTTAAGCAATGGTCATAGTATGTTTAGAACGGTCACACTTATTATAGGTAAGCGCAGAACGCGAGAAGTCTAAAGAGTAAAATTATTTAAACATCGAGGACACGCGACATCTTTATATTATGTTATATGAACTCAGCTTCAACTGTAAAAGAAAATGTTGTCCGAAACTGGTATGTCCTAGAACAAAAAAAGACTAGTGACCACTGAACTTGAATAGGACTACGGCTGAGTCCCAGCAGTGGGAAAAAGCTATCATGAAGTAGACCGTAAATTTCCTATGGACAGTGCCCTAATGGTACATAATAGTTGCAAAACATGCCCTAGGACAGTAAAATGTATTTTTTGCCAAGTCCCAACGCCTCGCTATGTCTCATTTTTTTGGTTACAGGAGACTAATTTGAATGTCAATTTTAAGTAATTAAACTCACCATTGCCGCAATACTTGAGGTAAACAGCGAGGTGTTCCATGCACTTGACGATGCAGTCGTACGCCTGTTTGTCATGTTCGGGCAGGGCCTGTATGGAGGGTGGGTGGTAGGGCTGTGCGGGCGGCGTGTACCCGGCGAGCTGAAGGAGGGCTGTGTTCACCACCAGCTCTTCGGGCTCCACTTGGATGACGGCCTGGAGGGGCACAAAAAGGCTCATAAACAAACACATATTAAAAGTTATTGCGCGTGTGTCGTACATTGACAATGTGACAGGTATTACCTAAGTATGCAATAACTGTTTTGGTATCTATATGGCTGTATTTGATAGTAAAATTGATTTGGTACAAAAAGTGTAGATTCCGCTTTCTAGTTACGGTGTATATCCCGTCAAGTGACACAGAAGCAATAGAAAAATAAATAACTCAGAATAGAAAATTGTTAGTCGTATAAAAATGTAATTAAACAAATTATTAACTTTTACTATCCATATGGACGTGCAAGGCTTCCGAAAAATATTTTGGCATTATGTATATCACATCAAGTTTTATACTTTAGTAAACGGTGGCAGTAAAATTAAATTAATAAATACATAGCAAAAACGTATAATAACACATACCACGTATAATAATATCTACCTAATACATAGTAATAATATGTATGATTTACCACTTGAGCCAAATTATTGTTTGTCACTTTTTGACAACACATACAAATTTCCAGTTTATTATAATTTATTTTCTTTTTCAGGGACTAAAATGAAATACGTTATGATTAAGAACTACAATAGAATATTATTCAAAACAAAAATTAAAACCAATTTAGAGTGTCATGCATTTGACCGATTAGGGGCAGACCTATTTATATTTAGGTTCGAAGGGTGTAAACTAGATGTATGCCACACCCTTTGTATAGGTTTGTTGACCAAACGGACCGCGAGGCGAGCGTGCCTCATAGTATATTTTGTATGCTATAGTAGCTCAAAACGAATCAACATCATAAAGTAAATAGTAAAATAACAATACGTTAAACATTTTAATCAACCATATACCTAGCAGAAACCAAAATTAAACAGTTATTGTGCGGCAGTTGAAAGCTTGCAACTTACACAGATTTCACGAGTACCGATTTATTAAGTCTATAATACACCTGGGAACTTTCAAACTTTGATTGTGGATGCACTAGTAAAGAACTTGACCAATGACAAGGTATACAATAGATTGGTTACGTACCTACAATACAATAGGCATCCGATGGAAGGATAGCATCGTGAGAAATTCTCACGTTTAAGTCCTTTGGCTACGTAGCACTTATCATTTATGAACAGACTATTAAATTACAGGCACACTCAATCGCGAATTAGGTCGCAAAACTGCAGTTACGTAAATAATAATTATTAATTATATATTATTATTTATTATTATTAATTATATATTACGAAGGTATTATGGCGCTGACAGCTTCGCCCATTGAAACACCACCCAAATATTTAAACTAATTTAGTATGCCTATTTTTTTGAAATGCTGCCTCTGTTACCTTGTATGATTTATATAGCCAGAAAAGCGGCTCTTTTCGCGAACATAGTTTTAAATTTTCGGCATAAACAACAATATCTTTCCAGGTTTTAAATCACTTTTCCCCCGAATTCAGTTCCGGTATATATCCGTGGAGACGTGAACGTAAAACAGACAGGACAAAAGATTCGCGAGCATAAATTAAACTTCGCTGTCGCATTTTACATGTTAATTGCTCAATCGGTCTCCAATATGGTATAACAAGGTAATAGCAAAATAATTGGCTGCACTCGAGTCCATTATTTTTAATATCTCAAATGTCCGTAAGACAATTTTATGCGTGAAACGCATAAAATTGTCGTATTACCCTTGCGAAGGGCTTCGAAATATAATTTAAAAGATTTGAGTTAGAAAATTAAAAAAAAATCTGATCGAATTATACTCATAAGCTTTTAAATTACTTCCAGACATTTTAATCGATCCTCGTGTCATTCAAGATTGCTGAACCTTTGCGCGAAACTCGTGCTATGCAGGCAGTCGCTTTGAAAGTATGGATTAGCGGCTGGTATTGGATGGCATTTTAACACATGCATTTTTAGCTATCGACCACATATTCAAACAAAATTCTGTTATGTCCGAGTCCTAGCTAATTGCAGCGCCAGGCTGACATGTATGTGCACATATATACAATAAGTCTTGCATGTTTAATACTCTAAAGTATGTCCATATACTCGTAAATCAATGAAACCGGAAACTGCAATGCAGGCATGACAAACAAAGTTAACTGTCTATTTATACAGCACGTTTAAAGAAATTATCAAAACATCGAGATGCCTTCACTGTATACTAATTCATTCCCCTGATGTCGACTTTGCTGGCAAGCTACATACGTCAAGCAATTGGCTACTATAAGCTATTCGGCGGTGGATTACTAAAATGGCAGGTGATGATGATGCAACCATCCCATTATCGTGTATGACTTCATACAATGTAATCACGACTCGTTTTTATATCGTAAGCTAGATTCAGACGACCTGCTTCAGATCTTGAGGTTACAGTTCGCGCTGGTCGGGAAAACCACAATGGGGTTTTCCGACCTAAATATAGTAGGAATATGGTTAAAATATTGAACTAGGCAGACATTAACATGTATCTTTTTTCTCCGTTGGATATTCTACGCGTGAGGCACGCAAATTTACTGCACGAATCGTATAAGCTTTAATACAACAACGGGTATAGAAATAAGTCATTGAATTACACTGCTTCATTTAGGACCAGGCGAAGCAGCATGAGCAAGCTGGTATATATATATCAAAAGGTAAGATTGGATAGATCAGGCGATCCAGTACTCATTGGATTAAAATATTTTTTTACGTAAAGAAAACGATTTGTCAGGTTTTCTCTTTACTTTGCTAAACATAGGACTTTCTAGTTATTATATATCCTCTACCCGTAACGCTCTATATAAGGATAAAAAGCAAATCCCAGTCGACCCGATTTATCAACTAACATGATGGCAATAAGTACGTACTTCAATAAATAGCATGTCTTCGTGTCACAAAATAAGAAATAAAAAACGTGAGAGTGCTGGACTCACGCTTAACACTACTGTAAACACGCTAGGCGTGATCTCGGCAGGGAACGGGAGAACACGTTCGCTTTCGTCGACACGTTTATTTGTTTTGACCTTGTTCGTATAAAGCCACGTAAAAGTAAGTAGTGTTCTCGGTACAGGTAAAAGGGGAAGAAATTGAGCGCGCATTCAAGCAATACAACATTTACAAAAGTTCTTAATTTCAAATTAGTGGTCAACAGCGAACGTGTTAAACAACTAAACTGCAAAACGCTGACTACGTTACCGCCTCTATCGTCTGGAGGACAGGCGTTGCACTGACCCAATTCTGATGGTCTCAATAGATCCTCCGCTCCGGTGCTAATTATGGAGAATAGACGTATAAAAATGAACGAATCAGGAATTTCTCATAGCAAAAAGGATTTATATATTAGTTATTTACCAAGATTCTACTCTGAGTTTTCAAGAAATACTGTTTAAAATAAGCTTCGCAGCTAGAAAATGGAATGTCAATTCACTGGTTCATCCCCGTCCGGCAATTAATTTTACTTCGAGAGATAATGGAAAATTAATTAGTTTTTTTCTAAGAATAGCGACAGTATCAAGTAATATTTATAAGTCCTGTAAATTAGCATGTAGTTCCGTTACCTTGCTATTTGAGAGTGGAGAAAAAGGGTCAATTAAGTTGCTTGATTATTCAGAAATTATTATACGAAATAAGAAAATCAGCAAATAAAATACAATCAGACTTTTTTATTGGTGATATTATTACTTTACAATCTCGAAAAAATAAATCACTAATGTAATTATCGATTTATTTCTTTAACACCAATATCTTCATACAAATTCTTTCAGTTGTTCAGTATTTTCATAAAAACATAAACCGTACATTAAAACTATAATAGTATTCCTATAAGTATTTCTATTTAGCTTTCTTTCTAAATAAGATATCTAGCAAAATGTGAGGTTAGAATGTATAATGTGTAGAATCAGCTGTCAACTTTGCTATCATTTAGTAAAAGTATAAAACTTTACGTGTTTTACACTATTTATGCGCCTCGCCGTAACAGAGTGACCGCGGGGGTAAAAATATAATTAATATTATATTTTATGACACGCTCGATAGGATTGAAAATATAATGTGTCAACATTCATGACGCAAATTTTCTGTAATTGGATTTATTCTTGTGAGGTCATGTCATGTCACCTAAAACGCTGTTATAATTTTTTTTAGGGTTAACGTTAGAACCGCCGTGTGGGGTGACTGGCGGCTCCCTTGTAATAAACGTAATTTATAAATACTCAAGTTTTCGCGGAGAAGGTAGTCATTGTTCTACCAATCAGATGCCAAAATACCTGTACTGACGTAGAAATTTAAGGTAAGTAGATAAGGTTCGAAAGGTTTCCGTATAATATTACAATGAACACTCCATCTCTTATGGAGAACAACTCTATTTAAAAGGTCAGATCTTAAATTAGATCCAGAATGACGAATTAGAAAAATAATCGGATACGAATCGTCCAGGAAGGTTATGTACCTATCACATCCGATTAAGAAGAAACAATAAAAACCTGTCTTGATTACGTATCCAAGCGAACAGTAGCGAAGGCAAATATGGGCGCACGCAAGCACGCGCAAGCTGTATCTACCTACACTATTTACAGGAACCATTTCAACCCTCCGTATCTAAATAAGATTACCAGCTTTATCATATAATATACCAGCTTTAATAGGTTTATGAGATTTAGAAGCTCCAAAAATTCACGTTATTGTCACTATCTGATAGATCTGCAAAATCGCGAAAATCTTAGGACCTTGGGAAAATACCGGATAATTAGAAAGGAGCAAATAATTTCGCTGAAAAAACCAAATACACTTGTCAGATTCAGCCAACAAGCTATTAAATTAACTTCGAAGAATTTCGCATGTGTGTGTATGTTGGGATTGAAGATTACCTTACATATAGTAATCTTTTGCTCAAAAACATACTAATGCCGGTTTTTTAACCATCCACGAATATTTTCCAAAAGCATCGCTGAGCAGTGCGTGACGAAAGACTTTAAGATCGATTTCTTTTAACTTGCTTTGACTCAGTCTTAGATATAAATTATAACACGTTTTCTTCCTGATAGGTGACGTGGGCAGTGTTTTGACGTTGTGTGCCTAGTAACTTTTTGGAATAGTTGCAATGGTTAAGGTTTCGTACGTGTCTCAAACGTGCTTACTGCCCCGTCTCATACTTCTACCCAGTAGGTACGACTTCTCATCAAAATCATATAAATGATATGCCATATCAGACCACTCCCTATTTATAAAAAATACAATTTAAATAGTGAACTGGTAGGGATAGTATAACATATAACTTAGTCAAGAGTTGGTCTCACCTGATCGAACGGACATTGTTTTCTGTGTAAGTGTTTGAGGCAATGTCTACAGAGCGTATGTCCGCACCCGAGGCTAATGGGGCTGCGGGGCGGAGCGCCGAATTCGCGGCAGCACACTGGACAGTTCAAATAATCCGTCCATTGAGGCGCCTGGATTGGCATTCTGAAACAAATAAATAGCAGAAATAATTATGATGATGTAACCTAAAGACATTGGCTCGACAATCACGACAGAAGAGTAACTCAAGGATTCCACCTTTTATTTCTTCATTTAAAATATGAACATTAGTGTATTTTTGGGTCTGCCATTAGCGGACCGAAGCCTGTTGAGGATTCAGACGAAATCTACGCCCCCAGCCGTATGTCGTCCAAAAGAGTATCGTGCTGTTTTAGCGGATTAATGTTTGACATAACACTTGCCGAGAAGCGATGACGATTTCAGTATATCATTATACAGCAGTCGGCAGTCGAGGCGAAAAGCAGTGGAATTTAGGCAGGATGGGAGCCCCATCGCGCAAATTTTCTCCAGGCTCATCACGTTCGGGGCGGATTTCCGTGGCCATCACGGTAGAAGCTATGTCAAGACTATCGTTATGATCCACTTTTTCCTGCGACTTCTATACGTCATTTTAAACTATTTTTAGGAAACTAGTTTGTCGTAGAAACACTGGTTTTAAGCTGTGCCGTGTCCACGGGGAGTTTAGATGCACGATTTTTTAAATCCATAATAATTATATTTTTTCATTTTAGAACATCACACATCCTCCCAGTAATTGGGTGGCGGAGATCAGATAGCTGTCGCTCCGTGTAAAATACTGATATTCAGCCGCAACTGGTTAGACTGGAAGCCGACCCCAATATAGTTGGGAAAAGGCTAGGCAGATGATGATGATGATGATGATTTTATAACATCACACGTGTATTTGCTGAAGAGTGGGGCAGAGGTGTAAATCCTTCGAGGGCGTATATCATGTATCTGCATTTCGACGATACCATTATTAAGTCATACATACATAATTACGGGTAACTAAGAAACTGTTTAATTTTTTGAAATCATTGATTGTGATTTAATTTTTTATTATATCTAGTCTTTGTAGGTAGCCGATTTGCGAAAAATTATTTATTTTACTTTTCAACCTTTATGATATTATTTAAGTACAGTGGGTACGGAAGTAATTACTACTGGAAGAATTTTACTAAAGAACGGCGAATATTAGCGAGTCTGAAAAAAATTATCATACAATGTACTTTAATTCGACCGGCGCTTAGAAGGAACTATTCATTAACTGGCGTAGCGCAACAACTAGGGGATTTTACTACATTGTGTTTACACCCGTTATCTAAATTACGTTGAACCCTGAATATAAATACAACATGAAATCTTTCATATATCACAAAACGTAACTCTTCTTGATATTTATCCAAAATTATACTTCAGACTAGCTGTGCCCGCGACTTCGTTCGCGTGGATGTCGGAACTTAACAATGTATTTTTTAGTGCGTAACGCCATTTAAAAAAAATATTATAAAAGTTACGTGAACTTAAGACCAAATGCACTTAACCCTATTTTTTTCTAAAATAAAAGAATTTTTCTAAAATAAAAGTAGCCTAAGTTACTCCTTATTACATCAGCTACCTGCCAATAAAAGTCCCGTCAAAATCGGTCCAGCAATTTTAGAGATTAGCCTATACAAACAGACAGACAGAGAGACAGACAGACAGACAAAAATTGTAAAAAATGTTATTTTGGTGTATGTACCGTATATATATTCATATGCATGTAGTAAAAAACGGTTATTTCAATATTACAAACAGACACTCCAATTTTATTTATATGTATAGATAAGTCCTGTCAGAAAGTTCAATGCCTTGTAAATACTCCAGGCGGAGGTTTAAATAAAACACACAATAATATCAATTTAATTGTATGCATTTTCAGACAATTTATCCGTGTACAAAGTTTTATTTGACGTACGAGAAAATTAATTGACAAAGAATAATTTTATCACTCAATCGACTAATGCGCAGTGTCACAAATTAACGAAATTAATATCTTGGTAAAGTCAATATTAGACATAGGCATAAAAAGAAACCTACCCATCAACATTTCAACATAACCAATCGGTATAAAAGATTTTATCAGGATTTTATAAAGTGGGCACGCCGCGATACCCGCGGTAAGACCAGTAATGGAGGAGTGGTTGAAGAGGCAGCATGTCACCTTCCGGATAACGCAGATACTTTCGGGACAAAGATGCTTCGGGAAGTATGTGTGCCGTATAGGTCGGGACCAGACGTCCGGACATCACCACTGCTGAGAAGAGACGGCGCAGCATACGCTGGAGGAGTGCCCAGCCTGGGCGGGGTAGCCCCGTAGCCTCATCGCGGCAGTAGGTTGTTCTGAACATAGTCGGAGGTGAGAGTGTGGGAAGCCATCTCCGTTTTGCGAAGAAGTGATGCTCGCTAAGGATGCTGAAAGGGAGAGGGAGGTTACCTCCTCCCTTCCCTCCCGCAGCAGACACACCGAACGTCGGAAGTCGTTGATGGACCTTGCCGGCTTGCAGGTAGCAGATTTGGGGCAGTCTGTCACTCAATCAGTAGTGGGTCTGAAATTGCGGCGCGTGTGTTTTCCACGCGCGCCTCTCTAAGAGGATGTTCGGCTACAGCTTAACCGCACAATGGGACGGGGCCTGCTAAGTCATCCACTGACAGGTTGATACCTGTCTGGGGTGAGACGAATACGCAAGCGTATTCTGTGTCTCCGGACTTACGGGTATGCCGCGGGAACACCGTGTAGTTTTAATCGGTACACCCGTCGTCTTCCCTAGGGCGGATATGCATGAGCATTTTCACACGTTAAAAAACAATAAGTTTTTTTCATATTCAAACTATTCTTTAAATACAACTACAACTCTTTTTATATTCAGGTAACATAAGATAATATTTAATTGCTGATAATTGTCAATTTGCCAAATAGTCACCCAGTGCATACACGAAATTGGCATTCTTTTCTAACACCTGTATTTGGGGATAAGGGGGCAGTGCTTGTGTTAATGTGGGGATTAAATAACAACATTTTATATAACCATTAAAGTTCGTAGGGGCGTCCGGTTCTATTGATAACGTATTAGGGTTTTCTTACTGTTAGTGTAAAACTATAAAAGAGCCTATCAAGAAAAGATCAGCTTTTGGCCTACACATGAATCATGCCTTCCTGCCTCCCATACTATCTGAAAGGCGATTTTGAGGGGGTTTGCAACGCGTAGATTATTAATCTATATAGTATTTGTGCTCCAGTCTAGTAGTGTACGAAAAATAAGCTTAACGTCAATGAGTTCCCCAATTAATAATTCTTGTAATGGAAATATATGGAGGTCTACTCTGCTTGGTTCAATCTATATTGTATACTGAGTAACTAAAACCGATGAATTTCATATTGAAGTTATAGTCTAGTACGCAACTTATTTCCTCTATTTGAATCTGCAATTGTATGATCAAAATAAAAATAATAAATCCCAAAATTCAAAGGCAATCAAATATATAAAGGAAAATATACCTTTTGGTCCAGTGTAATAATTCTAGCATCCATAAATTAATTACATAAAAGGGCTACAGAACATTTTATTGACTCCAGTGCGAAGGCTAGAACTACCAAGAAGTACTATGTTTGCGTGGTATTTTGTATTTGTCATCTAATTCATTTTTGCCGCAATAGAAAAAATATCCAGCCTATGTCCAGCTCAAGAAACTTGACTACCTTTTTGTAAAATTTCATAACAATTGGGTTTTAGTGGTTTAGTTGTGTTGAGGTAACATAAAGACAGACACAATAACTTTCAAAATTATAATAGTGAGGATTGTATTTTAAAAAATATAGCTATGTAATGGTAAGGGTCATGAATACAATTTCAACTTACTTTCATCAATATACTCGTCAACCTTTCTTTTGACCTCTTGATCTACAAATTATTGTTTAATTTAACTAACACAGTCGATAAATCTAGTAATTTAACTGTTCATTTTAGTAACTGACTGGCTCATTGATCTAGTGGTAGCAAGTGCAACTGCTGAGTGGTATCCTAGGTTCCATTCCACATCGGGGCATTGTGTTCTTGGGGTTCCCTATATGGAATTTTTTAATAGCAGCAACAGAAATTGAAACTGTGGTCACAATACGCTTGGGCCCCTATTAAATGGAACTCAATAACAAATGTGGGGTGTACAATAGTGTAACAGCTCTGTCTTGCCTTTTGGGGACTAAAGTGATGCTTTATTAATTTAATTACTTAAAACTGAAACACTCTTCCTACAGATATAAAGTAATTGTAAGTCATCAAAATCATTTTAATAGTCATTTGAATATCAGCTCAAATACCAATACTTATCATTGATTTACCTATACTGAAGTAATGGTCACCACATGCTGATAACCATTGATAACATTGTTTCAGTATATAAGTTATACCTAAATATTTCAAATAGATGATACTGACACATGAGAAAGTGGCACTTTCAAAGAGAGGCCCAGAAGTGGATGAAGTCAGGCTGTGAATGATGATGATAATGAAATGTTTCAAATATAATTTAGGTGCCGTTTGTTGTAGGAATAAATGGTAAAACTTTACGACAAGTAATAGGCGATTAACTCTATCTTTGAGATTATTAGGACAACCAAAGCAATTTTTTTTTTAACTATATATATTATAATAAAAAATATACTGTAACATCAGTCTATTTTTGTATTTCACAAAATAGTACCCTCAGGTCAAACTATTATAGTTTGATCTGAGATTAAAATATGTTGATAAATAATAAATGATACATTTAGAGAACCATGTTGATTTTCAATGATCTGATCAAAATTGCTTAGATCCAGTCTTAATACTTGAATCAATTGAAATGCTATTCAGTAGATCTTGTTAATAATAAAGGAAAGTATAATATTTCACAAGAAGCAAATAAAATTCAGAGAGATGAAAGTTATGTAGGTTGGATTTGTGTTATATATTCTATTATTACCTTTGTAAAGTAAATGAACACATCTGGATGAAACCCCTTGCCTAATCCTTCAAGGAGTACATTCATGATGCTATATTATGAATAAGAATTAAGGTTATTATTGTATTTATAAAGTAATAGATATATGACCCATTACTGATGATGGTATCAACAATTTATGTATCTGTATTAATTGGCACACTGCTGTATTATTATTGGGGGGATATCCTCGAGCCAAGGTTTATTTTCCAGACAAAACTCAACACTGCAGATTAAAATGCAGATAGTTTCATATCTGGGTAGCATTTGGATCAAATCCCATGTTAACATTGGCCATCTCCTTTACACGTCTTGGTAAGCTCTAAAATAGTTCACACTGTGTATTTCGTAACTGTTTTCACAAAATTATTAATAAGCCCGAATTTTAGACATAAAACGTAAAAAGTAGACACTGTACAAAAATTATGACATCTGAAAATTGCCACCTAGGCAGTCGTCTGGTGGTCTGTACTCGCCATGATTATCAAATTATCATTTGTATTTATTAAAAGAGGGTGTAATGATGTAGTGAGAACAGATTTTTTTCTAATTACCTTACAATTAACTCGTACAGTCATCACAAAAGTAACACATATAGCTTCTACCCACTTCAAAACATGATCGGTCAGCAGCCGTGAAACATAGACTAGACAGAATTTTGCAATTTATTTATGACATGGAAAAAATGTTTGACAGGCATAAGGACCTTTACACGACCAAAAGTTTAGTCTATGGATTGTTGGCACTTCACAATTAAATATTACATTATTCGATTGAAAAAAATATATTAAAAACCATTTTAAAGTAGAAAATGATTTAAAAATATTGTAAGTGACGCAACATGACGTGCTTATGTGAGTGGTATATAAGCGAAATTCTAAGTCTATGGGTATAAGTGTATTCATTACATAATACATACACTAGACGTGTAAGGTTTCAACTAGGGTTCCCAACCATACTGTTAATAAAAACAGTATTATTCTTTTTCCGCTCGTTAATACTTTTTACTGTTCTAAAAAAAAGTATACAGAATACTGTTTTAATGACCGCTGGTATTCGGAATTAGAAAACCTAAAAGTGATAATTAAAAAATTATAATAAATTGTGCAAGAAGCTCCAAAAAATATGTTTTTAAAACGTTCAAAAAAATTAAATAATGTTTATTTTTCTAAAATACTGTTCATTTTATCCGACCTTCATATACTTTGTTTATCGTACAAAAAGTTAGGAACCCTAGTTTCAACAGTAAAAGCAACGCATATTTTGCATTGACCCAACAGTTAAATACACTGGTTTTAATTAACAGAAACTGTAGGGGGAAATAAAACCTAAAACACACTCTATATTATATCGTGTACAGTCTTATAAACTCTGTATACATTCAGCTAAGACCGCACTTTTTCATAAAAGTATAGTTTGCATGGATCCAAATAATATAATCAAATTCCAAAAGCCATCAAGAATTAAATTCAAACATAATTAAAATTAAACCCAAGAACCTGACCTAACCTGAGGAAGGTTATATGCTATTTTTCAAGATTTCTTCTTTAATATTTTAATAAAATAGAAAAATTAGATGGCGCTACGTGCCTTTTAAATCATTCAATGACACAAATCATCAGCTTTTTTGCAGCTATTTATTACTTACTAGCTTCCGCCTGCGGATTCACCCGCGTGGATTACGGACCCGTGAATTTTTCGAGCCAAAAAGCAGCCTTCTTAAATATATAAGCTATAACATCTAAGATTTTTTTTTAATCAGACTGGTAATTTTAGACCTTAGCGCGTTCAAATAAACAATCTCTGCAGCTTTATAATATTAGTATAGATGGTTTCTATCTGAACTGTTACTTGCGGTTTAAAATGACGCTTTTCGGGATAAAAGGTAGCCTATGTGTTAATTCAAGGTATAAGCTATCCCCATTCCATTTCAACCAATTCCGTCAAGTAGTTTTTGCGTGAAAGACTAACAAACATACATACATCCTCACAAACTTTGGCGATTATTATAATACTAGGTTTCGCGCGCGGCTTCGCCCGCGTGGTTTACGACCCCGTACATTTTCCCGGGATAAAAAGTAGCCTATGTGCTATTCCAGACTAAAATCTATATCTGTGCCAAATTTTATCTAACGCTCCCTGGTTCGTACCTAACGAACTATTACATCACGACCTAGGAATATCCAGTTAAGCAGGAAATTTTGCGTCATACCAAATCCTATAAAGAACGCATATCACAGCTCCCAAACACTTTTGCCCGGTCACTAATGAATAATGAACAACGAGCGCGTCGTCTGAAGCGGAAGATACCTCAAGATTTGTTCCTGACACAGTAAACTTACTGTTTGAATGAAGGGATGTGACAGAGGTTACATGCTGAGCACGTCAATATAAGAAATATCCAACATACTGCTGAATGTCCCAAAGAAGGAGACAGATTGTAGTAAAAATAAATATACATATATAAAAAAATAAAAAAAAGATCCAGAGGCCCTAGTGTAAGTTTGTTTCGACAAATTCGATGTACTACATCGAACGCGTTCAGCGCTCCGATTGGTCCGTTTCGTGCTCCCCACCAATCGGAGCACCGAACGGGTTCGATGTAGTAAATCGAATTTGATAAAAGAAACTTACACTAGGGCCTCGGATCTCGGCTGGAGGCCCTTCTGGTCTCGCCATTTGCCCGGTTAAGCAGTAAAAGCTCCCTGAGCTAACTGCGAGAGACAACTCAAAAAAAAAAAAAAGGCCTCGGATCCCTTTAGCCGTTCTGGCGTGAAACAGTAACAAAACTCTATCCATTCATCCTCATAAACTTTCACTTTTATATAGTAGGATAGGATATAATAGGATAGAATATTAGTATTATTAAGGTAAAAACGGTACAAAAATAAATAATGTCGAGGTTCTTTAGGAGAGGCGAATGCAATTTTGAAATTCAAAATGGCCGATGTCATTTCTATGAAAAATTCGATATGGATCGTCATTTTAGGGTTTTCTGGGGTGCTTATTACATTTACATATTTTGAAATCCAAGGTGGCCGAATGGATTTCTTTGAAAATTCAGTATAGGCGTCAGTTGTAGGGTTTTTGAGGTTGATAATGGTGTGGTAACTTCCTTGCATTTCGATATTATCAACGCATATGCCGTTTCAATTCAGGAGGCTGCAATTCCCTTTGAAAACAGCAGTTTCGATGACAATTAATAAAGCAAATAGGGCAAACACCGTACATTTAGATAAAGGCAGGTTTTTCTCGTGGGCAACTATACCTAAAATGCGGCTTTCTCACGAGTATCCATCCCACAAAACCTTTATGTCGGCAAAAGATGGCAAGATCAATAATTAGTTATATTATATATTTCCTATTGCAGCAAAACAGTTATAGATAGCGAAGCCGCGGGCAAGAGCTAGTCTCTTATAAACTGAAACTAAAAGTTACAACTAAAACGTGAATACATTTCTACATTAGCGGACATACAGTATCAAATATTTTTTTAAAACTTAGTTGGTACATATTATTTATATAACGAATACCTTTTTTTTTCATTTTCATCCAAATTCTCTAATGTAATTATTTTCACTGCACATTGCAAGGTTGGCGGCCATTTGCAGATTTGCATCTTCAAAATGTAGGTAATTTTGGAGTACTTGAACTCATCCGACGATTTTTATGATTTACACGTAAAAAATAGATTGCTAGTTTTCGGTTTGTACCAACTAACGTTAAAGTTATACCGGTAATAACTTTAACGTTAAAGTTATAATATTTCGTTTCACTATCATTTTTCGGTTTCAAATCTTGTGACACGTTGTAAAACTACAGCTACTTAACAAGAAACTTCAAAAACGAATTAAGCCTTTACGACCACAACATATTTATAACTCAATCCTCAAATTACATAAAAAGATATTAAAACTTCGGTTTTCAATTCTTTTGGTTGAAGTTATGGCGGGTACCACCTGCCTGAATAGTGAGAGTTAAGGGCTATGTTCCTTTGTATTAATGCCGTAGACTGTCAAATAGGCGTGCTATTGGATAGCTATAATTCTATGGAAAATAATATAAAATATGCCTACTGTAACTGTAATGTTCCTAGTATTTTATAGCAAAACAACAACTTAGGAATCAAAACACTTGTTTTATTATTTATATTTATTCGGAGATAATAATAGTTAAAAGTATAAATATATTTACACTATCGTTACATTATTCTATGATTACAAACGTCTGCAGGGTCAATACAATTACGACTATTGAATGCTGCATAGAACTCGTACACATTTTACAATACAAGATAGGTAATACATTATTTAAATATATCTAAAATATGCGAAACATATCATGAATATACAAATGGATTTGGACCATTTTGACGGATTATTAAATGATTATATTTATACGAATTTTTATACACATCAAATAGTCTACTTTCCGTTTAAGTATCGTTGTATTGATTTCTTTACAAATTAAATATAATAAACATATCTTGATACAATTACAACAGAAACAAACGATTAATTCACAAAAAAAAAAAAATACAAGAATTATAATTAAACATCTAATATTGTCTTGATTTATGTACTTAATTTCGCAATGGTATTAAGTTTCAAAAGACCAATTTCGATGTCAGATATTGCTAGATCTCGTGTATTTAGCTTACAGTATTAAGACAATGTAAATTAAATGTCATAATCCGTCAAATTAGTTTCATCCATTATATACAAGTATCTGGTAGGGCTTTAATACACGTTCTACATCTAAGGCCTGTTGGTGATGCTGATCAACTTAAGCTAAACGCTTATAAAACGATTTATATATTGCGAATGCATATAAGATAGATTGTATGTACCATGTTTATATTACAAACCTCACGTAATTTGTTGGCTTTACGACAAACACAATCATTGACAGTTGATTATTACATTAGCATAGTATATCTAAAATAAATACATATTTATTTTCAGAAATATAATAGCGCTAAGAAATTCTAATACATTCAGTGTGTCTCCATGTTACAAAACTGTGTTTATCATTAAGACGATAACTATTAAAAACAAATACGATATTCAATAATTATATTATTATTATATAGTAAAAGAATAATGCATACATACTGAAAACGAGCATAATATTTCGTATGATTAATATTTAATATGAAAACAGAAAATCATAGACTATGTTTGAATAAATCATATTTTTTTAACAGTAATATTGTATGGTATGTCAGAAACTAATTACATTCAAGTATTACTAAAGCCTATTGTCCTAATATAAAATAAACCTAGTTACTAGTTGAAATAGATATTAGATTATATTTTTGCTCTGTAAGGAATATAAAATCTGCATACAAGTACAATGCGAGGAAGAATCTAAACTAGTCATATCAATTGTGAATAAGTGTAACAGTTGCATATTAGATTTTTTTTGGGTTAGATAACTTTGTATATTGCTTTTAATTTTGTCTATTACCGCATTAAAAACAGTTACTTATATCAACTAATATTAATCCAGTATTTATAATATGAATTCTTCGATAACAGCAAACAGCATAGATATAATGTAATATTCTACGTTGCATGTTCTACGTGAAATGTGATAATTGCGCGTTCTTATACCTACAGTATTCTGAGCTTGTTAGGGGTATGTCCTCTAAAACATGAGACGGTAAATATGTCTTAACAGTATATTTTTTTTATTTTTCGAACACGTTACTATATATTAGAAAAGTGCAAATGAGGCGTAGTGTTTTGTATTGCTTATGATTACAAATTCGTTATTTAGAATATAATGTTGATTATGTAATTTAAGTGTAGCTAGTTAGTGTGTTTGTAAGTTTAGTGTTTAAATTTTGTTGTTTATAGAATACACGTATTTAAACGGTACAATTTAAAATTACAATTTATATATATAAAGTATTAAAATACGAAACTAAGCAAGATAAACAGCTGATCTGCGCCACGAATAAACCATATAAATATTATACTTAAACATGTTTTTAATTTATTATATTATTCATGTAAAACAGCTTAATTTCATAATTATGCTGGCAAGTCATTCAGCCTTTAATTTAGTGGCTGTAATTAAAAAAAAAATCTAACTATATTTTTTTATGAGAATACAGTTATACAAGTGTGTATTCTGTTGTTATACTATGAATAAACTGGCTTCGAGGACACCTAGGATGCTTGTGACTAATTCTAACAATCAGCTGTATAAATCACAGTGTTTATCTTATATAACGCGAATAACGATTATTAAAAGCACTTTATAGAGCGTACCATGCCTGTATTGAGTTACTGTTACTAAATAACTTTTACAGTTCCCTTCATCAAATATGTTAAGATTTAGTGTTTTATTTAACTGGGGCACTTCAGTAAAAACTTAAAAAAAATGGGCTGAACGTTAACATTAGATATTTTCTTTGGAGATGTTTACTTATTCTTTATAAAATACTTGTTGACATCCCATATTCCATACTATATAAAAGTTGTAAAAAAAAACCACTTGAATTATCTATGATTTTTTTTTTCCTAAAAATGTATCAATATTTGTCTTGAATATCAAATTCTTTTGGTACAATAATACCTAGTATTATCCTAGTTAAATAAAACACAGTGCATTGTATATTTATTTAGAATTATTTTGTTAGAATTTAACATGTTGCTAATCCTATTGAAATCTAGTTCAATACATATTATAAAAATATATCTATTTGCGGTGCATGTAAATACTATAGCTACATCAAACGGTGCAATTACGCGGTATATTTGAAACAGAAAAATATGTAAATACTATAGTATGAACAGGAGACAGGGATAACTAATTATGTCGGAGTAATTTTTTCTACAAGTCATTCTATGGTTAGTATTAATAAAACACGAGCCTTTAGCTTCATAAATTTGGTATAATTAATAAAAACTTGTTTGTCTAATATTAAATTGAGAGTAATTGTTAATTAATCGTGATGAGCAATCTTCAAAATAAAATCAAAACGTGTGGTGAATGTAAAAAGGCATAATTTGTATAAGACACAGTACTACTTTTGATCAAGGCAAGTCGTCAAGGCGATATTTCATGTTTGCACAACTGACATTATTTTCTTTGTAATATTTGTTGCGTCATTATGACGTCTGTTTAACTACGTCTAAGACTCATCTGCCCTCGAAGCCTATAAATTACTAAACTTACTTATTACAATATTGTATTTACCTTCATCGAGCTAAGATAAAGCTAGGTTATGGGCCCCTGATATTCTATGTTACACGTTGAACGCCTTGCGGTTTATGATACCCGACTCATCCTGATTAAGAAAGAAACATGTGACAATTGCCGTTGCTAGTAAACGTGCAATACTTTAACCTCTTAAGAAAAAAAAAAAAATTAAGCGAAAGAGTTGTTCATAGTGACTAAGATTTTTCTTATCTATATTGTATTTGAAATGCAGAATGTAATTGGACTTATACAGGCTCACGTAAACATCAGAATTCCGGGGCCCCGGTGAGTACCACCGTTTACCTGCCTAGCTATGCCACAGATGAGGTATGAAACATGTCCTAGTTCAGCATAGTATGCCTATCGTAGATGTTGCGGCGCTGCTCGCGCACCTGCCGCTTCCACTTGTCCTGTTGGTGTGTCACTCGGTTGAGGACGTTGCCGCGCGCACCCATCTGCTGGGACGGCCCGCTGATGGTGCTTTCGTCCTGGGAATTAATAGACAGTTTTAGCTCAATGGTATTTACATAGTAATACAATTGGATTACCGACTGCATACTAAATACCAGCAATTTATGAATAAAATTGGTGTTCATAAGGAAGTTTTAACAACAATCCAGACCAGACATAAAAAACGGGTCTGAAGAAAGATAATGTCGAAAATGTATTTACAATCCCGTTATTCAATTTTCGAATGACTACTCAAAGATCTCTACACCTCGAGAAAACTTACGTCTTCATTTGTGTGCTCCTGGTAGGAAGCCTTCGCGCGCTTGTTGATGAGCGGGTCCAAGCAGATCAGGAAACCCATGTACACCACCAGCAACATGATAACCCAGATCACGATGATTACTACAACCTGAAAATTATGGGCATACACCATTAATTACATACATATAGGTTTATATGAATCTCATAATAATTACTTGTTTGTCTTTTGCCGAAAACTGTGTGATAGGTGTCTCTTAAAACATGAGGTACAATATGAGTAGAATATCATGCTCTTAATTAATAACCATTCGCATATTATGTAAAGGTTATTTGATTGTTTCATATTGTACCGAGATAAAATTTTGCCACTTCTACAACATTGTCCCAGGTTAAGACTCTCGCTCAGGTGGTAGGTTACATGGCGACTGTGCAGTTTAGTACGGGAGGAGTCTCGCATTCCTCATTAACAGAGATTCTATCCGTAGCGGCCAACTTGAAACCGTAGTCGGTTGATGGACATTTAAACCGGCCACGGAAGATCGTTTCCCGGGGGTAGGATTCTTGCTATCGTCAATTAGTAAGTAGCAAGTGATTAAATTTTCAGAGATATTGAAATATACAATGTAATTTAGCACCACCACAGTTACTGGGGCGTCAGGCCCGATAGCGCGAGCGCTCCGACCGCTCAACGATGTGGCTCACCAATACCCAAGTAATGTCATATTTCAATACACGCCACGAGCATTTCACAGAGCGCTAATGGAGTTTGTGGAAAAAATTTATGTTGTTGGAGTTTAAATGTGTTGTTAAATAGTTCTAAGTAGTTTTAAGTACCTTTATGTGCAATTGTTTTTAGTATAGGCCTTGGGTAGTAGTGGCGAATTGGTAAACTGTAATGCTCACTCAAAGGCATACTGTAAATAAATATTTCAATAAAAGCAGTACACGAAGTTCAAAGTCCATTTCCCGTGATTAGAAAGGCGTTGTGTGGAATGAACGATTCTTGACTTGACTGATACTTGGAAGTTCCAGTTATCGTATGATGTTATAGGTAAGGTGGTACTAAATATGCTATGGCTATCAGAGACATTTGAAAAATGTAGTACGAAATGATCAAGAAAATATAAACAACACAGTATTGATGATGTAATAATATCATGTTGTACTAATATGTACCCACCGTTGGTATTACAGCCCTGTCACTATCACTGACAGGGCCGGAATCTTTGGTCACAATACCATTTACAACATCTCAGGAAGACACTTACACACACAGATATATGTATATATATAACTGTTATATGTTTACAGCCGAACGGACACTAATACATAACATAATAACAGCTAGCCATCCGACATTAATCATATCAGTTATGTAACCAACAGTAAACCAATGTACCTTGATAATAGTAGTGTTCCTGTTCTCGTACTTGCACTCGCATCGGGGACAAAATTCCTGCTCACGGCCCTTGATCTGGTCAGCCACAAGAGGGAGAATCACCGACTCGCAGTTGCTGGCCGAGAAAATACACGGTATTAATCAATTTGATTTTACGAGGTGCATATACATTCATAACGATATATAGAGCAATGGTTTAAAAAGGTCGCTTTAGATGAATCATAATATCAAAATATCCACTTAGTTGTTGAATCTTGATGTGTTCATATTTAGCAATCAGATATTCTGTCAGTTACTTTGGAGATTCCTAGATAAATTGCTCAATGGGGCTTTCGCGTGGTTAAACTGTATAAACGCAAGCTTATATTGGCAGTAAAACTTTACAGCAAAAATTAAACTGATTTTCCCCGATAGTTAAAAATGCATAACCAAGTTTCTTAACAGAAAATCTCGATAACACTTGGCTCGACCTGGGGACCGAAGTGAGGGTCACACACTCACACTTAGCAGCGGCGATTACAACCTCTAGGCCAATGAACCAGTCAGAATACCGGCATCATGACCGACATTTGCATCGTATCTTTAAGGCGCGTACTTTTCACGACATCCACGGAATCATAGATAGGAAGTGCAAATCACAATACATCATGACACATAGAAAATGATGTAAATTAGACATACTACGCCCAGCTATTTTCGCAGCGGTTAGCAAATTCTTACTTGTTAATGGTTAGCCAGTAGCCAGTTTAAAAAATTCTGTATGTATCAACATTGTCACAAAGTATCAAGAAGTATAATAGAATATTTTGTTCTGTTGTTAATAAGTGTGCTTTAATTCCAGGACTCATCAATAGATCATTGGTCTAAGAAGTCCATCATTGGACATAGGACTTCCAAAACCAGCAGTATTACACACAGTTTAATATACAGTTTAAAATATTGGCTGTATTTACATTTAACATCTTCATAGGATCAATTATTGTAGAAGTTTCACACAAAATTGCATAAACCGTCGCTAGAACGCACAGCCTACATACACCAACGTACATGAATAGTATGCGAAACCCCACACGAGATTTCCATCAAAGCTATTAGCTCCAATCAGATGCACACTACCGACCCTCACATCCGGCAAACCATTGCATTTAACTTGTTAGTCTGTTGCTAAATTGACACCAGGCTGCAACATCTTTGTGCTATTGTTGTATAAAGAAGTGCAGTTTTGAATAAGCAATTATTATATTTCAATTCCATGGTAGTCAACTGGCAAATAATAGATGGTACTCAGTGACTGGCTAGAATTGACGCTTTGTGAGCAGTTTCTGAAATTCTATTTGCATTTTACAACGAAATGCAATAGAAAAGCTATGTACAACATAAAATTAAACATAATCTGAATTATACATACTCAAAATAATGCCAACCAATGAGTTGCACAGACTGTTAGGTAAACTGTAAGTGTGGCAATAAATATGGCAAATAACTATGTATTTGTGCTGCCCTATTGAATTCATAGTAAAAAAAAAATAAGATCTTAGTAAATTAACTATCTTCCTTATTCATTGTATATAATATAATCTGGGAGTAATAAAAAAAATGTTTTTTTTTTTTTTTTAAATCTGTTGTTATCTTTTTTCATTTATATGAAAGTAACATAGGTGTAATCTAAAAAGCATTTATAGAACATCAATTTTTATGAATAAGGGTGTTAGTACTTATATATCTAACATCATGGGAAGCCATGGCATGTTTTATTTGCGGCCAAAGAAGCACTACAATGCAATGACAATAAAATCACAAGCATATACATATAATAGAGCAATGCAGATTGAATTGGATAGGTTTTCAATCTATTATATCACAAGAAAGTCAAGGGCAGTGATTAAACAATATATTAAATTATTGAAGTACATCTAAACTCAGCTTACTTGAAATAGAACAATATGATGTTAATGACATACTATCTTATTCAGCAATAAATGATGAACTTACCACTTATTTGGTGGCACATTGGCAGATTTCATGAAGGGGCTCCTGTCGGCTCCAGCAGTGTTGTTGAGCACAGCAGCTGGGCTTGGGCAGACACATTTGCACCGGTTATCCTCATATGAATGTCCCTATGGAGAAAGGATTTTTTTTTTTAATTAAAAGATTTATGAATAGGTACCTAAAAAGATAGACTCAATAATTTTTACAAAAGCTTTTTAGAAAAAGCCTATAATATGATAAACATACAATAATTAATTATCCCAACAGAGTGAAAGATTAATTATTATTTCATGCGATAAACAAAACTGTCAAATTTTCACGAACTTGCTGTCAGTGTATCTTCAAATAATTGTAAATGTTTAATATTATCCTTAAAACATTTATTGTTATGTTATATTATAAACAACATTATGGTTCATGATAAAAATTGGTAATTATTTACACATTGGAACCTACTGATTTTGTACACTAGATTGGCTTTGCTTTATATTCAGACAGCTTACATTAACCTGAGTGGTAGAAGACAAGAAATGTACAATATACAATAAAAATCTAGCTTCCCTGTTGCAAATTGTATGTATTATATTGTAATTTGACCAGAAAAATGAAAGTATGTTGCAACTACAATTTCATACAAAAGTAGGTTTTATTTAAAATTGTTAAGTCTTAATCTAGACAACAGTGTTAAGATTCAAGTTTAAGATTGAGTTGAGTTATTAGCATGAAAAACAGTGATGATATGATAACATAAGGCATTATTTATTTTAAAAATATTTGATACTCACAGACACAAGTACCGTGCAGGACGCAGCGAACACTAGCACGATGAGCTTGTAAAACATTTTCGAGTATTACAAAAGAAAGAACACGCAAACTAAAATAATGATGGTTTTGTGACAAATAATAATTGAAATAATTTAATTTGTCACCACAACAGGACTAGCAGCCATTTTATTTTGATTTTGTGTATGTATGTATCAGTGTTGAGTGTTGCCTAACTATAAAGTATAAATTGTTACATAAAATAAATAGAAACTATATAACAATAATTTTTTTTATAATAAATGCGGTTAGTATTCATAATTACCAGTAAATATTAATAATAATTGCAACATTTGGTTGAAAAAATAATCATTTTTATCGGTTCTTATTAATATTTTCTTATAGTGTTTGAAAAAATATTATCTTTTTATTTTAGAAAGTAGCATGAACACAAAAAAATAACACTGGATCATATTAAAGTGTATAAACTTTTATTTCATATAATTTAACAATAAGTACATTGAATAGCAGGTATACATACATGAAAAACAAAAATAGTAAAAGCACCATAAGCATATCTGGCATTATTTCGAGATTTTTAATAAAAAAGGACTATTAGTAAATCGTTAGTGATTTAAGTAGTCATTCCTGCGTGTAATACCTAGTTTTGGTGTAGTAATTATTTAACACAGTGAATTTTGTAATATTAACTACAATTGAAAAAGATTTAAATATTATTTTGTAGACAAATTAGTCATTAAACCAGTACAAAATAATAATCAAAGTATTAGTATTTCTACTGATATTTTAGTAGATATACAAAAATGTATACTGGTTTGGCAACACTAGTTATGAAAATAATCGCCATCGATGGCATAATTTTTTAAGATTTTCACAAAAAATACGATGGAAAGATAATTTTCTTGTTTTGTTAACTGGACGTTTGAAGAAACCAAAATGCTATAAAATTGTTATATAGATTCAATAATAGTTTGCATACCTCATTGAAACATCTGTATGTCCAAGAATTGTCAATAGATGGCGGTAATGACACAATAAACTTATAATGAACGAACAGTAATGTATATTCTGTGAGCTTTTCTTTCACTGTTCACTGCGAATGAAATGTTATATACTTTCTCTATGAGATGGCGCTATGAGTATCTATTTAAGGAACTTTGATTTTAAGTGGCTCACTTTTTATGGTCGGATAAAAGATGGATAAAAGTTATATATCTGTTGATTTAAAAGTAGAACTTTTTTAAGGACTTATTAGAGGATTAATACAATTTAGGTTTAACGAGCTTTAGACAAGCCAGCCCACACAGTTGCACAATTTTGGCTTTTTATATCAAACCTATCGGAAAGTTACGCTGCTGATGGCCAGGAGCTTTGCTGGTATGAGAATAAGGAGTCTGTGATCTTCAAACTGAGGTGTTCACTACTTGCTTTTAAAATGCCACTTTGGAATGCGATAGACATTTTGAAGATCGTTGCAAAAATTTGTACATACAGTGGTGGTGATATAATTAAGAACGATTTGTAGTATCAGACATTTTTTTTAAAAACAATGATTAAAAATAAAATCACATTAAATAAGACGTTGATAATGTAAAAATTGCAATTTAATACATTTTATTCTAAGTTAATAGTTTGTAGCGTGTCAACGGCTTTTAATGACTGCCTTACACCGGCGAAGCATTGAGTCTATCAATATTTTACATTTTTCAAGAGAAATAGAGCGCCATTCTTCTAAAAAAACGTTGTATAACCTTTTTCTTGACTTCGCACCAAAGATGCTCTATGGGATTTAAATCTGGGCTGTTTGGTGGCCATTCTAAGACAGAAACTGATTGAGATGTGACGAATTCTTTAACGGTGCGTGCAGTGTGCTTCGGATCATTGTCGTGTTGGAATGTCCAAATAATCGGAAACACGTCTTCAGCATATGGTAACATTGTTTTTTCCAGTATATTTTTGTACTGGAATTGATCCATGTTTCCTTCTATCAGTCTAACAGGTCCAACACCATGACCAGAGAAGCACCCCCAAATTTTCACATTTCCACCACCATGCTTTAATGTCACTTTTGTGTACTTGGGGTCGAATGCTGTTTTCGGAGGGCGTTGAACATATCGTTTCCCATCAGAACATACTCTGTTAATTTTTGTCTTGTCGATGAAACAATCAACTTCTTGACTTTTACAGCACTAAATGGCGCCAAAATTACGCGAATAGTGTCATAGTTACAGAGTGTTCTCTATTTAAATTTGAATAAAAACATAAACCATCCAGTGTTCTTAATTATGTGGCCACCCAGTAAGTTTGCAATAACATGTTACCTAAGGTTTAATGTAAAAAGTTTATCTATATATTATTGAATTAATCATGTTATAACTGTATGCAATGATAGTGTGGAACAGTTTTGCGATACCAAGAGAGATATAAAAAGACATGCAATAAGTGTTATTCTCGTAAGTTTGAAAAAAGCTTGTTTTTAAATAGTCGTTCTTAATTATATGATCACCACTGTATATTAGTTTGACTGTATTTCGCTCAAACATGAAAACATATGATTCTAGTTAAAATAATAATATAACATAGCAACACGCTTGTGTTTCTCGTGGATTAAATTTTAGAGTTATAGGAACTAACGTACACCTACAATTTACCGATGCCGTTATTAAGTCTCGTGAGATTATAGGGGACGGGCCAATTGCAATCTACCTACCCACTTAAATGACAATTTTCTAAAATAATAACTAATAACAGGTCTAACCCAGGATATCGCGCTCACCAGCCGCGCTTGGGACCATGTTACCAATGAGGCAGTCATATTTCAAAATTCATATACTTCATAAGTTCGTCTTTTAAATCTTATTAGAAATATTATCTCTCCCAACAAACTATAACCAATATTCGCAAAAATACTAACAATCCAAAATGTAAAGCAAACTAATCTTAGCCAGAAGTTGAGCAAACCCCATAATCCGCACCACAGTCTCCCGTGGTAGGTACTTGCGACCTAAAATAACAGCATTTACACAAGCCAATAGAGCAAGCTATAAAAAATTAATTACATTTTTAATCTACAAAAACGTGAGCAGAAGGTGGATTATGGGATATAAATTTCCTGGAAGCGTCAGATTCCTTGATTACTTACAAAAAACAAAAACTACTTCTAAGAACTCTTTTTGTTGGGTTGATAGAAAAAGATTCCTTTTACTGACTAAGTACATTTCAAAATATTTCCTTGTAACTGATAAAATAAAGTAGGCACATTTTAGTAATACACACAGTCACAGCATCAGGATATTCACACTACTTTCTACAGGTCTCGAACATATCCGCCATATCCGCACTTCCGCAGTCATTTTCGTAAAGCGCCACAAAAATATTGATGAACCCATCTTATAACATCATCGGCAATCAGCTCTTCCTGTGCGGCCTTCACCGGTATTGCCTTAAAAAACCTGCGTCCAACTACGCTCGTACAATGAACAAACAACATCCAAGCCCTTCTAGCAGATAACACAGCTATGCCAGCCCTCGGTAGCCCCGAGGCGAACACATCGGACCCTAATGTGATTTTATAGAGACCATAGGATGCCGATTAGATGGTACTTGCTGGGGGTTGCACTGTAGTAATTTAATTTTATAATTCACTGTAATGTATCTTCTGTAACGAATCGGTTTGTTGTCCGTCTTTGACAGCGGTCAATTCAATTGTAATGGTTAAATTTATATTCAATTTTAGGATGGGAATTGTCAGTAAGTAAAAATAAGATTTTTCCTTAACCTGTCGTAGGAACTGCTGGGCAAAAGTCCCTTTCTTTCAACCTATAAGTAATCGAGAATCTTCTGGCATCTATTGTATTTAGGAATGAATACATAGACAAGTAGAAAGATACGTACCTAATTTGAAACCTGTTAAACCATTTTTATATTAAAAAACACGGCATTGGCATCGGAATCTAATATTTTTGGTAAATATGCCAGTAGATATAGTTAAGTAAATCCTATATGTATTTTAGTCTCCAAGTGGAATCCATCCGTCCCTTTAAATTTCTTATCCCTCATTGTAATTGTGTAGTGGTCTAGGCGCAATAGTTGAGCTTTAGATCTTGGGACTGATATCCAAATCTCGCAGTATTCGTAGCGGAGTTTGAATTGTGCTCAGTAGATAGCAACCCCAATAACATGTGACTCCATAACGACATAGGCGATGGGTGTGTACAAGCGTAAACCTCTGCTTAAATCTTTGAAGAATACTGGCGTAAAGCCATGTATGTATGACCATTTTCAAGAGGTCCATAGTACAATATTTTAACCACTTTCAGCTCACCTGTGTCGTCCAAGAAAGTTGTCAAACGGCTCCCGTGGCGGCTTTACCGCCTTAACTACGAACAAGTTGGCAGTTGCCACCTTCATAGGACGTGGCTGCCATTGTAATATTAATGCGTGTTTGAGCTTAACTGTCACGCAGCCACGGCTGTGGGTACTTGTGCCCTTAATCACAATAACAATAACACGAGAGTACAGGGTGTTGCGTTTTAGGAGTCAGTTTTACGCTGATAGCGAAAGATAGTTTGATTGAGCAAATATCTATACGTTTATAGGAATATTTACAATTCCCATACAGATTAATATATATTTAATTGACCATTAAATATTTATATCTGTTATAGCCAGTACTTAGAATTGACCATCTTATTATTATGTACGATCTTTCCCACTTTCATTAAAAAGTAGAGATAATTGCGTTTGCTTAGAACCTGAATGTACTATCGATATCGGTCCTCGGTCCTCCGTATCTCCCCGATTATCTATATTATATAAGCTGTTGGTTGTGGTTCCACTCGCTGCCAAGGGGAACTGCTTCATGTTGCAGCGTAGGTAATTCTAGGACTTGGTCTATCTATCAGGCAAATTTCATCGAAATTCATTTGGATTATGCGTGATTAAATAACAAATATCCAAAATCCTCACAAATAGTCATTTTTATTGTATTATGTTGGTGAAATTATCAATCCTGATGAATTCTGATTCTCAAATAAGCCTATTAGAAAACTCTACATAAAATATTTTCTGCCTACAAAATCTAAAAGAGAACATCCTGTTGTCGCCACTCCGCAACCCTATCCCAGAGGCAATTATGAAGGCGAGTGAACTGCAATCAAAAACGTAACAAAACCAAGTTTAGTCGAGAAATGTTTGTTAATATTTCATAAGCTATCGAATTAGGTGGCATGTTAATCACGAGATATTCAACCCCTTATAATTACGGCAAAAACAACGGTTTCTAAACGAAAAAGCTTAATCTAATTTTAATTTTAATAATATCATCCCGCCATGGATGCTCCTGTATTTTCTTTGTTATGATGTAGGTATTTGTTTTTAGTTACTAGCGAAGTAGGTACTTCATTGAAGGAGAAAAGGCGTTGCTTCTGCTCTCGATAATGTTTTTTTATTTAGCGTATTTTGATTTGCAGCGTTACATAAACGACAGTCCGTAGATAATCCTCGTGGTTATTATACTGGGCCAGGTTGGTCACTTATTCTTTATTTTTGGGGCCAGCTTAGACCGTTTTATTTTATCCGCTAGCATAGGTCAAACTATTGAGCTTTCAACTATGAAATAATGATTCCGAGGTAATTCACGACAAATAGAACATGTATGTCGAACTTAAATCTTCTACATCCTTCTATCTTTTAAAACAAATCCACATAAACACTGTTCAGCAGTCTTCAAACACAAGAAAACAGCCATCCCACTCAATTTATGTGACGTCATTCAATTACCTCGCACTTAACACCGTCCACCATCCATCTTAACTCCAACTTTAAATGAACATAATATTTTAAGAGGAAACAGATCAGTATAACAATCCATCTCTTTTCTCAGCTGCCTAACACACTCTATTGCTGTGGCAATTTGTAAAAGTTAACTCACTGTGTGCCAAACTTAGGGAAGAACTACCATTTTGTTGTGATACCCCAGATGCCTCATAATTCCTTCTAAACGTTACAGCGTTCCATTCCAAGCGAGAGGGGTGGGAGTTTAAATAAGGTTGGTCAGAAAGAAATGATGATTAGAACCATTTATCATTTTAATACGAATCCCGCCCTTGTTAATAGGGTGTTTGGGGGATTAATAGATGTAACATTATTTTCATTGTTAATTTTGTGGGTTTGTTATATGTAATTTCGCTGTGTCGGTCATTTGCAATGAATTTATTATGAACATATCTGGTTGAGAAAGGGTTAATTTTAATGTAGTTTTGTTTCTGTTTAAGCGTAGAGTTGTTAACGATATTAAACCGGGTGCTTTAAATGTATTTTGCCGTGTTTTCAGTTTCTTTTCGATTGCCAGCCGGTTTTATTAAGGTAACGTACTAAAAAGAGACCCAGAATGGATAGGTAATAGTACTTACACAGCTGGCTTTGTCAGCGGATCTGTCTAAGAACTCCCTTTCTTTTCATACAGTCCAAATAAACACAATAGATTACGATAAAATGTATAAACATAATATATAATGTATACATAAAAACATTTAGGACCGGCCATAAATAAAACACGTAGATTTTATCCAATTAGTAAAACTATATTGAAAATGATGTATTTGGCAATACTTACGCAGAATCATGGGTAAACGTGGAAAGGACACATTGCAGATTTGGACCAAAATAACACCTTAGCATTGTAATAGTAGTATCTAGTAGTGGTGACAAAAAAGGAGACATTCCGAAATTCCAAACCCCAAAACCGTAGGAACACTAAACACATATTTCTGCTGGTATATGAAACATGCAAACCATACCGTGCCCGTTGTATTTTATACGACATTTTGTCATCTGCCCACCCTTGCGAAACGTGGTTTGAGTGCGTAAAACACAGAATATCTTGTAACTTATGTATTTGTGTTCAACTTTTGTTTTTCGTACATTGCTTGTGTTTTTTAGCTGAAAGGGTAAATAAAGAATAAAAGGTAAGAAGGGACGATTCGGTTGGATAGCCGACCCCGGTATTGAGCCAGTGTAGCAGGTATCACTTCTCCGTTCGCCACTCCCGGTCTATCTCCACTGAATCGCTCTAGCGATGTCTGGGTCAGCCCAAAAGACATCGTGGCGACGGACACACAAGAGTATCCTCATTAAATTTATATTATTATACTGTGATCTTCAACGAACTACCAAAATTTTTGATCATAGACGTTTTAGTAGCGATACAAACGTAGAGACATCTTTACTTTAAACGCTGGAAATTTAACAGTAGTTGGACGCTGACGAGATTTTAACGAAAATTTACAGAAAGAGATAGTAATAGAGACGTATGTTGAGAGTTTCCCTAAAACACCGACGCCTTTTTTATACACATAATATTGGTAAAGGCGATGAAAAATATCGCTTAAATACGTTGTATTATAAAGACCGCAAACAGCAATGTACGCCGAAAATAAATCTCATAGAATAAGGTGTTTAACAAAACTGGAGTAGCCAATGATACATGGCCGATAAAATATTCCAAATCCGTCCCGATTAGCATACGACATGTATCGTGACCGCGTGCGCCGGATGCGATGTCAAGAACTTATTTATACCAATAAATATGGAATGTGGCTGTAATAAACCAGAGAATATTATAGTATAAATCACGGATCGAATTTAGCAATATTTTCGGAACTTAACGTAAGTTGTAACCTTTGTTAAACAGGTGGAAGAAAATAGCTGTGCGTATCAATCTCTATAGATCTGATGTTATAACGATTGAAAATCGAATTCGAATCATGTGCGGATCAGAATTTAATTATCACTTGCCTTAACAGCGAAGAAAAAGATTGTGATGACTGCACGACTTGAGAGGGCTCCGTTTAGTTTTCGAAGGGGCGTATAGTCCGTCAACCCGCATCAGGCCAGCGTGGTTGATTAAGGCTTAAACCCTTCGCAATCTGAGAAGAAGCCGTTGTCTAGCAGTTTTATTTATGAAATTTTTCGGAGGGAATTAAAGAAGTTTGTGGGTTAAACATTTTAATATGAAGCTCTAGAATTTAATTAAGAAAATTAAAACTTACTACTACTACTTACTTACTACTTTCAGAATATTAAAACAGCCTAATACGCCTAATGATCCTTTCATAGACATTTCATACAGTTACTCGTTACTCTTAGTCATTTCTAAATCAGGGAGTAAAATAAGGACCCTATTATTCTTCTTCTTCTTTCATTTAAGAGCTCAGCTCTAATAAGGTTCCATTTTTTTTATAGAGCAATGGCTCAGGCTTGGTATAATTCCTGTATTGTGGGCGCATTTATAAACACAAATATTCACATGCATAAAATCAAATATTATACGCACTCAGGTTCACACTAAACAGGTACCTACATATCGTATTAGATACTTAAACGATTTTATATACCTATGAAATCAGGTGTCATCCATTGTCACATTACATGACTGTATATCTTGTCTTCCATGATGGCAACAAGGCTTTGTAAGAAAAACATAACGAAAGAGTCCAGGCCAACCAGCTGAGTACCAACAAAACTTGTACAAGGTCTGAACTCTCTTTGTGAATCAGATCTGGTGAACACCCCTTGGAACTCTCCTATTCTTCACTGTTTAACTGTCTTCGAATAGCTCTGAAGTGAAACCTTAGTATGCCATTGTAGCTTTTTCTTTATATTGCTTTTAGAAAAATTTACATCATAAAATCAGGAATAAACAATATCTACCACGTTGCCTGTGAAATTAATCAAATTTTCGTGTTTTGAAGTCGTAATGAATATTCCCTGGTCGTAGGATGTTATCTGATACGTGTGAATTTTGTTATGTTTCTTGGTGTTAGTTGATGTTTATGTGATAACAAAACATTTGATATTATTAAATAATTTTACAATCAAATTAAGTTAAATTTATATATTTTAATTTTTCAGGAAGAATTAATTAATCGGTTGAATACCGCAGTTCTAGACACTATAACTTCGAATGTGTTTTGTTTAGTATTACGATCGCGTATGTGTGTACAACGGCAAATAAAAAACAATATGAGTATCAGGCATACTGGAGGCATTGTGTACGTATTCTTAAAACCAATTATTCAGCCCTATATCAACACCTAAATATTCAAAGCGTGTATTTCCTTACTGCGAAAATAATTATTTACAGATTTGCCTTCTTTAACAAAAACACACTATATACGCAAAACGATTCATTACACGCAAAAATATGCGATACCAAACTCGTCCGTTCTTCAGTAACTAAAATATCGTACACACTTTGTCCGTAATAAAACTTTCCTATAAGCTTGTTTACAAGCACACGTATTTACTATTTATGTACTGTAAACGGGAGTACAAAGGAAGTAGCCACATAGGAGTGAACCGCTGCTATTCAAACTTGGGTTCGTGCTCGGAAGTATGACAATGCTTCAGTGTACGCCAATGTGAATACACCTTTAGGTACGGATGTCGGGGTGCTAAGAAGGCGCTGGCGTTTTGTTTTGTTTTTGGTTACTGCATAGATTATTCTGCTTCATTTCGTACCTGGAGTGTTTAGCTTATGTTCCTGTGATGATTTGAAGTTAGGTGTATCAGTGTGGAGTATTTGCTACGAACTGAAATATGCGGCGCAGGTTTTTCTTTGCCAAAGGACCACACTGAAAAAAAAATATGATGGCTGCCATAAAGATTTTGTTAGCTTTTATCAAGTAAAATGTTCATATATGGGAACATAAAGCTACTTGTTTGCTAGCAATAAAGCTAACTTTATCACTGATTTAAACAAATATCATATTAAAAATAAATAAGTTCTTAATCGTGTTCATCATTGAAGTTCTTTAAATCAAACAAAATATTTGGTATTTCTAATAATGGTGTTGATGATGCTAAACAAAGATCATGATAGAATTAATAAGGACTTTTGTTAGATTCATTACTTAACATGTTATGAAGAAATAAATCAGTTTGTTCAGCTAATCATGTGTCTTTATGAAATCTTATCAAGACCCTATTTAGATTCAATACTTTAAGTTTATCAAGTCAATCATGGGTCTTTATGAAATTTACTATGAACCATGTTTGATTTTAATATCTTGTCTAATTATTCTAATAAAATGTCTTAGTATTTTTGATAAAGGTAGGTTATTAGGATCTAACAAATTGAATGTTTAGTCCAATGGTATGCGGCGTTTTGTTATAAACAATTAACTTTGATAAAATAGGGTTGGCATTGGTAACGAAATATGAATAATACATTACAGTGTGTAAATAATTTATTAAGTTACAGTATTTTCGTGGTACTGCTCTTAATATATTATTTACAATAGGCTTGATATAAAATGCATGGTATTATTCGTTTTTCGTTACAAAAACCACCTTATTTTGTCAAAGTTAATATCAATTCTATTACACTACATACATTGGATTTAACATTAAGTACTTTATCTATAGAAATAAAAAATAGAGTAGTTAATATTTTAGGAATATTTATTTGAAAAATGAAATTACCGAGCTAGACAACAATTCTCGACATAAGAACCATTTGGTCGTATATACATTTATGCAACTTTACATGAGAGTGGAAATAAACACCAAAATTGAATTATTGTTTTATCATTTTGAAAATTATGGATTACTCGTCTATAAATATTAATCGTATAATTATCGTTTTGATGTCGAGAATGTACTATCTATACAGTGTGAAAGCGTAAAATGTCAACAAGCGAAACTTTGTCAATCAGTCATGTAATTGAATGTTTTAAAATGTAGCAAGATTGACAAAGTTATCACCAGTTGCCACTTGACACTTCCACACTACAAATAATAATTATTAAAATGAACAATTTATAAGTATTTTTATTAACTCATGACCCACTATGCAGTCATATAGGCCTATTTCGGGCTTGACACCAATGTAACACAAACACATATGGAATCGTCGAATATCAACAAGCGATAACGTCTTCAATCAGTGCTAGATTGTCGCATTATTCCTTAGGTGATGTAATTTAATATTTTAGAATGTAGCAATGATTGACAAGTTATCACCAGTTAGCACTTGACACTTTTACACTGTACAAATTATTACTATGAAAATTAACAATTTATAATTAGCTTATGACCGCTATCCAGTCTTATAGGCCCACTCCGGGTTTGATATCAATGAAACAACCAAGACATTATGGGAGCATCATGTGTCAACAAGCGATAACTTTGTCAATCAGTGATGGATGTCACAATATTCCTGTGGTGTAGTTTAATTTTTTAAAATCTAGCAAAACTGACAAAGTTTTCGCCAGTTGACACTTCCACACTGTACAAATTATTATTATTACTATCAACTATAGTTATTTTTAATAACATAAGGACTATTACTATTTGACTCAACACTTTTTAATTTGTTATTACTCTGTTGCAATACACTTACTTAAAAAAACAATTTATAAGTAATTAAATAGGAGTACGCAAGGTAACATACATCTTATTTAATACTATGTTCATGGAACATGGAATGGGTGATATCAAATCCTTGTGAGGTTTTTTCGGTTTTTATCCTTTTCTTTGAATAGTTAATAAAATTTGTCGGGATCAGATGTGTTAAAGTCATAAACGCATGCAATGTTTGTGGCTTCTTCAACAGATACTGGAACAAAAATAAAATATTGTTAATGTTTTCAAACAAACTGCTCAATCTAGTCACTATGCGACATTATTACAATTAAAGCAAATCGCAAGTAAAATTTGACAAGTTTCAGAAGAGACAATATTGTCATTATATATATGAAAATTTATGTTGTATAAAAAATATATAAACAAAAATACAGTAGAATAGACTACCACACAATACAATACATTTCATTGCACACCATTTACGGATTATTTTTCATAAGAAGTACTCAGTTCTTTGTCCCTTTTGAAAACTTATCAAATTTTACTTGCGCGGTATTTCTGTATTGCGGTATCGTCTAAGCCAGTGTTCCGCAAACTTTTTGTGTTCAAGGTATATCTAGGAAATTGGAAAATTTTGAAGGTAAACCATAAATTAAAATCAATTTTTACATAATATTAATCAACATATATTATTGATTAATAAAACAATATTAATAATAATCAACAAACCAATATTCATTAGTAATTAAACTTATTTATCCGAGGCACACCAACTAATGACCACGGTACACCAGTGTGCCGCGGCACACACTTTGGGGAACACTGGTCTAAGCGACGATATGAGACATCTTGTTTTCAAAACAAATTTTATTTGCGATTTACCTATTTAGATTTGGGGTGCAAGGAAAGAGCCTCCACGATACTCGATTGTCTTGCGCACTGTGGCCATTCAGCTTTACTAATACTATTATTGACTGTAGCCAGTCAACAATGGTATTAGTGAGGCTTGGAATCTTGACAAATAAAAGACCTATTGAGATACATATGTAAAGTCAGTATCAAAAATGTATACACATAGCGAAATTCAAACAATTTTACACATAGTATTTGCAAATACTTCAACAAATAGTTTTCAAAACTATTTGTTTGTAAAACTATTTGTTTGGAAAACTATTTGTTGATTTAGTAAACTTAAATCAACAAATAGTTTTCCAAGAATAATCTTGGAAAACTATTTGTTGATTTTAATCATAAAAATTTAATGACTATGTAATTTTAAGTATTTGCAAATACTATGTGTAAAATTGGTTAAGATTTCAGTCACTATGTCCTCTAAAAATCGCTTATGAATTTCATTAAGTGTACACCATATTGATGCTGACTGTACATACAAAGAAAATGTAATAAAATAACAAAAACACTGAATGGTTAAATAATTATAATGATATTTAGATAGGTAGATACTTACAATCAGACAATTATACAAGTTCCTTATAGAAGGGCTCCTTTATTTTTTTGTTTTTCATCAGTTGCAATAATTTAGACTTTACAATTGGAAAATTTAAATGTAAATTGTTCTTTTGTGTTGGGTTTGCTGCACCAAAATCACTGTGGAGCTGTAACAAAATTCTCTATATGAAAATAAATCATAAATAATAAAATCCACTCTTTAGGAAAAAAAAATTTGATCTCCCCACACTATTTGTTATATAAATACTAAGTTGGTTATCGGGGCATTTTTTTTATTTTTTAATATTTCTTTTGCTATAATGAAGGCCAGTAAATTACATCCTGAATCCCCTGGTAGACATTTACCCACACTAGCCAACAGGGATGAAGCTTCCAAGTTTTCTTTTAGTATTGTTATCAAAATCTGAAAATAAAACATTTATAATAACAATCATTCAATTAATTTTAGATAAATAAAAATAAATGGAGTCACATACACTATCTATACTGGAACAATTGGATTCCACATATCTTGTTACTTTGTTATGGCTCCATTTGGGTATTTTGTGTGATATCATCATCACCACATCACATCGTTCAATATTTTGTGACTAAATAATTGGCATCAGTTCAATATCCTGATTATAAAAAAATATATATAAGTTTTTAATTGTACCAAATAAATTTACTTAGGTCTTAAAATTTATTTAAAAGTAGTAAAATACTTACACTCAGTGAAATATTAGATGTATCTAAAATATGGATTGTAGAAGAAGCACTTGTGAAATCTAACATCCAGGTTTTCCAGCAACGCATGAATAGTGCACATGGTCCTATTTGAGGGATCAATAATTTCTTCAGGACTGAGTGATGCCAAAGCTTGAATTGTAATTGCATTACCTATAAAAAGATAATGTTCATGAGATGTTTAAGAAGTGATATGAAAAGAAACTTAACCCAGAGTTGGCAGTAAGTAGGTTAAATGACTATGAGCACCTATGTATTAGTTTATAATAACTAGGATTACTACAAAATATATCATGGAGCATGTTGCCGCCACCATAAATTCCAATGAACCATCACATACGACGAAGATACAAATTATAATATGAGAGGTATTTGTTTGAGCTATAATTAAATTAATCTTAAAATCCAAGCTATATGAAAATACAATTATCATACTATCGTAAGAAAACATTTGGAACCGAGGTAGACTGTTATTTATTATAATAAAGTACATATTTAATCGAGTGATAATATTGCCTTCGCAATTTTTAGGACAATCGGGCACCTATTTCAGCTTAGGAAAACTTAGAAAAAAATATACACGATCGTATTTAAGTAATATCTCATCACCATGTTACTCGGCTCTGTAGAAACACGGGGCTTAGATGCGCCGCCATCAAGACGGCCGTTGTCGCTGGAATGGTACGAATTTTTCTTGTGATGCTTGTACGAAAGTAAGTACCTACCGTACTTACCTACATAGCTGTGCGGGGCGTCTCCTGGCGCCTACGCCTGCGTACTGTACATTTCACTTCAGTTTAAGTAGGTACTATATTTTTGCAATTATCTACCATTTATTATAGTAGTCAACACAGCACTGGCGACGGTATCGGGAACACTAGCTAAGTAGCTAGCAAATTATGACCTTTGAGTACTTACTCCGGAATGTTGGAATGAGTTCGTGTAATTCCCAAGCTTTTAGTAGGTCTTCAACTTCATCCATAGTTATTTCACTCTAAGTCTCACCACTCGCAGTTGTATAATAGAAAAAAAAAACAGATCGCCTTACCGTAATATTGTTACTTTACGTGCGAGAGTTTGCGGAAAAAGAACGAAAAGAACTGGAAAGAACCGGACAGTCAAATCGCGTAAAAATAATGTTGCCATTTAAATAAAAAATATATGGTCATAAAATTGTAGAAAGTTACTTATGATTTATTTTAAAGACGAGCTCATTTAGTCCTAAGAAATATTTAACTGTTTATTTAGACGTGCAAAATAAAAAATAAATCACAATTCTAGTTAAATAAGGATTAACATTTTTAAATTGAGCTTCGTATCTCATAATCTATGATTTGAATTTCCATCCATTCTACGAAATATGAATACTGGCAAGTATAAAATCAGCCAATTTAAATAAACAGCATTGTCAGAAGAATAAATTCAGATGTTTCATTTAAACCTGGCCATATTCTTTTCGATAATCTCGTTTCTTGCCTTAATAAAATGTTTTAATGAATTTTATAACGTAGCTTAGTACCTACAAACAAAACTTGTTTAAATAAACCATACCATCTGACTTGATAATTGAAATGACTGTTTCAAACAAGTTAGTTATTAGGAAAAATAATGTGTGATTATTAATATTTTAATCATGTTGACTTTATCGCCAATAATCATGTATGGTTTATAGGTACTATAATTTTCTTTTTGGGATTAAACATGAAACACTTAAACAAGTAAAATTCGCACTTGTTCAACAATCTTTTTTTTCAGTGCAGTGCCGGATTAGCCAAGCCAATTCTATCGAGGGGCCCTTGATCTGCTATGGGCTGTTAACCATTAAGTGACTTTTTGTGGAACTTGTAATCTTACCTTTAACATTCTGTGTTTTATTTTCTCCAACAAAATAATTGGTTACCGATTGTCTGACGTGGATTGTCTTAGTCGGAAAACGGGTGTAACGTTTCACGGTTTTGTGACATCAAGAAAATTCAATATACTATGAATTAATAAGTTTCACTCAAACAATTACGTTCAGGCGGAGGTTTTGGATACGCGGGGCCCCTTTTGTGCAGCGTCTGTAGCAATGGCTACTCTGGCTACCTGGTTAAACCGGCACTGCAAAGGACCATCTAAAATTGAATATATATTTAAGCTATTATATTGTGAAACAATAATATTGTGTACAAACTCTATATTGATGGAAATGTCACACTTTTTCTACAGCAGGAAGTCTGACAATCACACGTAACGAATTTTTTTTTATTTTTTTTATTACCTACTATTTGGACCTGCTCTTGACCTCGATCATGCCTGATGAAAAGCGATTGATGAGGTCTATGATGGATCCAGTGTGCCCAGAAAATGCCTTTAAAAATTATAAATAAAGAGCTTATATTTGTCGGAGAAATTTATTAAGAAGGAGAATACAAATATTTTTCTTCAACATCTTAAAAGATACATATAAAAAACTGAGGTTTAGGTCGAGGCGGCATCGTTGTTACGGTATGGCAGCGGTACCACCATCGCCAATAGTTATACATACCACAGAACATTGTTCCACACCGATAAAAACGAATTAAATCTAACTTCTTATACCTTTACTTACAAATTTGTCCTAAACTAACTGAGAATTTTACCTTTGGTCACACGACTTTAGTCCTAGATACTACATCTACTTAGTTAACGCTCTTTACCTCCAAATATCTCAGAAACCTGATGGAATCGGGAGGTTTCCACGCACACAGCACGGTCTGGCCGACACCACTAAACTTTATTGTTTAACCGTAACTAACTAAATACAGTTGTATATCACTACTTTATGAAAAACCACTATGAAACTCCTGTGTAATATCTTGGCCAAAACTTACGGGTAGTTCTCAGAACCGGTGAAATTGTTTGGTCAAATTCGGGAGCGCAGTCTTACCGCCTCCGCCAACCGTTATTGTTCCCAGCGGGGCGGCGCGCGAAATTCAGCGCACTACGCCAACACACCTACACTTTGCAAACTTTATTGCTCACAAATTGTATGCATTATTTATTTAATTTGAAAGCGAAGAAACCCAAGCGCGATCATACGCCTCCGCGCGGAATGAGGGCGAGAGAATGCAAAAATATAAATAAGTCCGCCATTTCTCCTGTAAAGGTAATGCCATATTGCTTTGGATTGTTTACACATTTTAATGGTGTGTAATATGTGTTTATGATCCTAATACATATCTAAGTGTCAACTGCTTGTAAAAAAAGGTTCTCAATGACTAAAGGTATTTTGAGATAAGTAGGTGTTCCTCGTGTAAATTTCGCCGAACAAATTATAAAACGTATCTTTAATGTTTTTTCTAAAGTGCCAGATGGTGTAATAAATTATTTGATTTGATTCGCCAAATATAAAAAAATACGCCTCGGTGTTACCATATCAATTGAACATGTGCCATCATCGACCGGCTTCAATAGGCTAGATGACTGCATCAAAAATAAATTTTGAAATCTTGTTTGGTAATTAGTTGTAAAACTTTATCTCTTGCTTATCTTTGGCGTTTACAATTTTTATTTTATCAAAATCACACTTTAAGTATGTCAATGGCAATGAAAAATTATGACGTCACGCTTTTGTAATCCAAACATTTTTAGAACAAAATGTCGTTTTTGACAGTTCATAAACGTAAAAGTAACTCAGATGGCTAGTAGTCATCTACTGTATTTTACCTATTACTGTCAATTCTAAATTCAAATAAAATACAAAAATCCTTTGTTCTATAGTCTCAAATCTCTCAAACCGCTACCAGTGTGCCAGCATCTTAAACATCCATCTGAGCAACGGATGTACGCTAAGTAACATTCCTTGTGGCTTAAATGGGCTCCACATCTTGCCTCCCACTGTAAAAAACAGTGAACACACAAATTATACGGAAAATACTGAAAAATCGGTTGGATAAGAAATTTTGAACTTATTCTTGGATTGTAAATCTAAAGTGGTATGTAATAAATAAAATCTTTCGGTATCGGAGGAGTTGGATCTACTGATTTAATTGAGTAGTTGTCGACCGGCGGTATTACCATTTCAGTAGGAATATTGTGCATAAGCAGCTTTTCTTTAAACGCGAAGTTATCTGTGGTTAACTGTTCATAATATATGAGTTGTTATTTGTTCATAAACCAACCAGTTCCTACTAAGAGTTTTTTAATACACAGACACACACATACGTAAAACAGGATTTTTAGAGTTATTTTCATTTGTTTTGTACTTTCGATTCGACAAAAACTGAAAACAAATACAAAAACATGGCGATTATCCTGTTTAAACTGGTATCGATTGTTTCTACTATATTACGTTTCTACGTATGTTTTGTTCTTTGATTAAGCTTAATGTACCTTGAACTTGCTGGTTGGTTGCAATTTGCCATCAGTAATGAAGATTATCCAGTCTTGCATTAATTGACCATTATTTCAGGTAATCTATTATGTAGCAATTGAATATTAATTGCTTAATGCGTTGCAATAGTGATGTGCTTGCTGTGAAAAGTTACTCTAATCCCTACGAATACGAAGTTAACCTGTGGCTAAAAATGTCGGTGAAAACTTTTTTTTATTCTTATTTATTTCGAGGCTTTTACCTTATAAAGGTAAGTCAGCCTCATCGTAATCTAATCTAATAATTACAATAACTATATATTTGCCGCGGAGGAGGGAGATTTTGATGCAGCCACTATTTTAAATATGAATTTAGTTATTTAAGATCTGGGCTCAACTAACAAACTTGTGAAAATCCCAACATCATATTTATTAATATTGAAATTACACATCAACAACTGTTGGTGAAAACTTGGTGATGGCAGGCGACGACTTGTTCCTATCTGATGAGTGAATAAAAAAGAAATGTTAAGCAACAAGTAAGTAATGTCTAACTGATAAATGTCAGACTTATAAATATAATTTAGAGAATTACGAATAGAAATTCAAAGGTATTTTGTTACTATAGACTAATAGGTACATCCGCCTCTGTTTCTCATTTCGCGCACCAGATGATCCTTGTATTTTCACAAAGAATTAAAAATAAGAGATATTTACAATTTATTTTAAAGAAGAATGAGACACCGAAGAAAGGTTTTATTGACGCAGTTAGGAACAACTGTGTATTCTTTATAAAAATAACGATTATAGCTATTGCCAAAAGGATCGTACTGTCAGGAGGCAGTAATAGGTACCTACTGGCCACCTAGTTTTCAGTGGCAACCGACGAGTATACCACATGCTCGAAACCAATATTAGTAGCTACTCATCCATAAAAAAGGTGGATATCGAGGAAATGATCCTATTTTTATGCAACCATAAAGCTGATAAGAAATATAATGAATCCTACCCCAACACTATTTCTACTATTTTAGTTAAACATCACTTCCTACCGTAGTTAGCTGTAGTTCTACCCCGACGCAGGTGAAATTGCGTCGTTACCAACAATAATGAGTTAGTTAGCCGCACGATTGTTTTACTACAAGCTCTAGTCGGTGTAATGAACGCTATTTGTCTCGGTTGCACTGCCGCACCGCCGATGTCGACGCCATCTTGGAACCATTGGAGGGAAAACCATGATGAATGTCAAACTTGTTTCCGAACCACTTTAGTTTCCGCAAGCTATTTCAGCAAGATAAGTCCCTTTTTAGATTAAGTAATTATGGCAAATAATCGCAATTTTTGGTATTTATTTTGTTAAAAAAATAATTAAATTAAATTAACTTTTATTTGTTACGATATATGCCTGTTACCTTTGCCAATATTTTAACTTCATTGTAGAGTAAATGCAAACATATGTCTATATTTTTTATTCAATACGTAACGGATGATAGATGTGCGAGGTAGTTATTAGTAAACTCATTTCTTTTATGTCCAATGACTAACTCAAAATGTGTGGAGCGCTTTTTGGTTATATGCCCTTTTAATTAATTAAGGCAAAGTAACACCATTTATAGTCATTTACGTCAGACATAATATATACAAATACAAACACTAGTTACCAGGCTTTAAAGTGATTCTATGTAGAAGAACGGACAAGAAATACTAGTTGCTTTTTAAAATTCAGAATATGGATGTAGTTAGGTGCTGCTACCCATCACCTCTTATCGTCTCTTACGATATTCACGGAGGGAAAGGGGCGGCCCTATTCTTAGCAGGGTCTGAACGGCAATCTGCGAGAACAAACATAATATTTGATTGTTATTATATCGGTAAGGTAAATCTTCGTTTCCCCCACTTATACCTACAATTTTGAATGAAATTAAATTTTAGAAAAACAGAATTGACACGTTTCGAGAATGCCCAGCTTTTTCAACAGTAGGTACTCCGGGTACCAATTATATAGGCACATAATTAAACTTGGCAAGGGTACTGAACCATGGTGTACCCTTCTATGGGTACATGCATAAAATTCTATCTATTTAGTAAACAATTCCTTTAATTCACATTCACAATTGAGCCAAAAAAATAATAATATTATAATGACCATTCGCTACTTTTGACGTCAAAAATCAAAGCAAGTGATGCACAAAGCCATGAAAATCAACGACGTACACCATAAATATCACACTGAACAATAAAAAGTAAGCCCGTACTTGAATGAATAACCCTCCCGTATCAAAAACTCGAAAAAAATAATACTCATAATAATACATCGAAATATGATGGGGGATGTGCACCAAATAACTTTGCAGCCACGAAAATATAGTTTAAGCAAACTTAAACCTTATTGCTGAAATTTAAAGAAGTTAGGTAAGTTTTTGAGTTGTAGGTACGGACTGGTAAGGATTGGTATACATTTCTGAACATATGCATCCATTAAGCAGGTTTTGAGTCGTTAGCAAATTAATGTAAACAATACTATAGTTAGCCAGATTTTGTACTGAAAAGATTTGATATTGTATTTTTGAATATAATACATTCATCGATATGGTTATATTTTTGAAGGGATCCGTAATATTTTTGTATGCTTATTTTGTCTACAGTCGATAGCACTCACTATATATATAATATACTAGCTTTTTCCCGCGACTTCATACGCGTGGAATTTAGAATCTCCATTTTAAAATAATCTAATTTAGCAAGAGAATTTGGCTTCATAAATATGCCTTAACCGCATTCTTTATCTGTCTTCAAATTTAGCGCTAGCTAGTTTTGTTTCAGTCATCAGAAAATAGATGATTTTGTTGTACTATTTTAGAAATGAATAGTCTCAAATAGCAACGAAACTTACTTACTTATTAATTAAACAAGTTACTTTAAACCCTGTAACAAAAAATAATAGTTAGAACCAACATCAAACGTGATTGTGAGGACCAATGCATTCTCAGTAACGTTAGAATATGTACTCCAAAACGGCTGGAGTGATTTTAATGAAATATTTAGGTAATCTTCAGATTAGCCCAGCGGGTGATCCTGTGAAGATTGGTAGCGATCGGATTTTAATTCTTTTGGGTTTTTGATGATTTTGTGCGCTACCCGTGCGAAGCCGGGCCGGGCTAGTCTATTTCTATTTATCTACAAAGAATATGAAACTGTGAGATTATTGTTACGTAAAAGATTAAAGTTAAATAATTTATATAATGCGCGTTAAATAATTTATATAGCGCGGCTGCTGAGTGTGAGATCCTGGGTTCGATTCCCGGGTCGGGTAATGTGTAATTGGGTTTTTCTGTATACAAATTCACAGTAGCAGTATGGAATTTGGTAGATAAAGTGATGGTCCAAATGATGGCAATAGGGTCGCCCCCTATTAAATGGGATTTAATAACAGCATCGGCCAAATAGTACAGCAATGCCTTACCCTTCGGAGATACAGGCGTGATGCTGTGTCATGTTTAGATATACGGAAAAACTTCATTCGAGTACGGAAATGTGTAGCACAGAAGTCTCAATATCTAATAGTTATTAAAAAAAAAATATATATATTGAACTAAGTTGTTCCGTAGAAGAGTAATTAAATGACCCATTTTTTAAATAAGTTCGAATTGAGTACATTTATTTCTCCGGTGGGCAGAAATAATTGTAATTCACACTTTTTCCGAATTCATTAGTTCTATACTGCATTGGACAAATTTTCTCCTCTTACATGTGTATGGTATTAACTGTACTGATATTTTGCCACTACGATAGTAGGTATTGTCTGTTTAATGCGTCACCCCTTGTGCAGCTGGCAGAAAACACACGCTAACAAGTGATCGCATTGATCGCAATTAGTCAATGTTATGCGATTTGTTCTAAAACCATCTTCACAGACGTATTGATCTATAGCTAAAATTAAGAAAAAGAAAATAGGTATATTCGAACTACACAAAGATAACAAATCATAGAAAAGAAAGCAGTGCCATTTTGACATGTTATTTCAAAATATCTTTAAGTAGCTTAATGCGTTCTACTTAAAAAATAGTGTTCTTTAAGCACATTGGTGTAAGACTAATCCGCCGCTCATCCGCCTAAAGGCAAAAGCGAAACGTCACACGTTTGCGTACAGCGTAATCAGATCAGGGGCACAAGTGAAATTGAATCGGCACCGACTTGACCCATTGCGAACCAACGTTTGGGCAGAAATTACCCTTAATACTTTTCATTTAGAGTGTAAAATCCGACGAAGTATTATAAAAGTTCGCTGCAAAAGAAAATGGATTTTGTTGCTTTACAAATAAGGCACTTATTTATTTTGATGGAGAGAGATGGGGTGGCTAGTAGATCAATGCTTATTTGTGTCTAATAGCAAAAAACAACAGATGCAGGCATTTCACGGGTATAATAATGTACTTAGTTGGATTTTTATGGTGCCTTTGATCTGGTGTGGTCTCAGTTGGGTTCTACGCGAGTAGCCCGGTCCCCAGTGATTGTATTGTTTGGACAGGAATTGTATGGGCTGGGCGTTTCAATGATGTTTTTTTTTTTGGATGTTTGGAGCTTTTGGATATTGCACGTGTACTGGCACGAATACGATATGCCTAGCTCTCAAAAAAGTAGTTTAGTTAATTATCTGGAGTTAATTGTTTCATTATACTTATTGGTGATGTTCATTTAATATGCTGATTTAACAGTTCTAAAAATATCACATATCTGCACACATATATTAAAAAAAACTATAATATAAAAAAACGGTCACATTTATTACTATTGGATTTCATGCCACGTATAGACCGAGCGAACGAATGCTACCAAGCGGGATTCGCCGATAATTTCGCTAAGACCGAGCGCGAACGTCCCTACACTTTCGTTTGTAAACCTTTATTCACTAGTTCTATACGCGGCATTAGACGATCATATCAATTTACTGTTCAGCCTCTTTGACAGCCGCGAATCCTTTTTCAATCTGGCAACTTTATCAAAGATCATGATTGGCTTAGCGTATCATTCTAATATAACTGCGTGTGACGTAATAGTGTTTATGAAGATTACTGAGGGTCGAGTGATCCAATTTTGTTCGGAACTTGGATAAGATTGTAAAAAACTTTTTGGTTTTGTTGAATTGATTTTTGTTGTGATGCTGTTATGTAATTTATTTCATAAAGATTGCATGTTCTCGAACCTCGTGATGGTACAAATACTGGTTTTACGCGGGTCTTGTTGCGGAAGGTATGGGCTAAGTGTTTGCGGTCATCTTAGGCCAGGCCAATTGCAAGCAGTAAGTAGGCTGTGATATGGTGCGTTAATATTTGAATCCGGTTTCACTTCGCTTTTATTGGGCTTATTAAAAGTTCTAGCATCTAGTACATTACTAAGCCCTAAAATATTCTCAAAACCCACGTTTCAGATGGTTACTACATTATTAAGAATACACATCAAACTATCCACAAAAAATAACATAATTTTAATCGCTCAAAGCTTCTACTAATGGTTTAAAAGAACTCGATCAGATAAATTTAAGAGCATAAAATTAACGCGATCAAATACTAATAAACGCGACCTTTCTGCTCGCCCCTCATCCCATAACGAGATATAATATAACATAATCGATTATTCACCCTAAAACTAATTTCTATGCTAACCCTACCAAATGTTAACAACACTGTCACTTAAAAATTATATGAACTCTAATAATAAGAAGAAAGAGTTCATATTAGATTAATTTCTGATGTAGTAAATTTGATGGGTGATGTGCGAATAGTTTGTACGGTCTGCATGGCCATTTGTTGGTCTCTTGGATTATCCGAAGATGGATATGGAGTTTGATAGTTTGAGTAATTTTTGTTTCTTTAAGAGGCTACAATAAAGATATTGAAAAATAAAGTTTTCAATTCAACGTTCATTTCATGGGTACCTGTGTAGTGTAAATACAAATAACGTAAAGTTTTATCTTTGGAAGAAATCCCCGTACCGACGCGGAATCATATGAACAGAAACGGTTTTATGTCAACGTCATATAGACCAGCCTTCTGAATCCTTACGATTCACGCTCGTAACAGAGACAGACGCAGAACATCTAATAGATGGCGCGTATTCCTTAAATATTGCTCTTCACGGCAATTGGAAAAACACAATGTACATTGTTGAACATTGTCTGTATTAAAACAAATTCGAAACAGTTAATGCTTGAAAATGTAAATAAACATCCGTATTCTCATAGTATTATAGAATTCTATTCCATCTTTTTTAATCCGTGTGGGCCACACAAAACGCTTGGGCGGTGCACGTCTAATTTCATTGTTATTACACATACATTTGCGAGGGGTGAATTTTTTGCTAATCATCATATTCGTTGACACATATTGTTCCCAATTGTAGCGCCCGTGCCATGCCGGTGTCGATTGTACTCAATTGACATCGACTGACAGTTTTAGAGGATGAAAATTTGTTTAGCTTAAGATAACTTGCACTTGCATGGTGACGTAAATGTGTTGTAATTAAATAAAAATAAACTGGCACTCCCAAAACCAAGAACAAATTATGGTAAAAACAACGTAAGATTTGAGGGAGCTAAATTATATAACAGACCGACGATGTTAAAAATTGTAAGTCAATAAATAATTTAAAAGGACGATTAAAAAATGTCTTGCAATGTAATAGTTTGAAACTGGAAGAATTGTCATTGCACATGTACTATCAACTTTGTATACTTGTGATTGTTTCCAATGTTCGATGTACTTAAATGTTAAAATTATGTTTTCTCTCATAAGTGAACATGTAAAAAAGTTCTTTTAGGGAAATAAATTCTTGAAACTGAAATAAAGCGCCAATGTCTTTGTTATTTTTTTTGAGTTGTCTCTCGCAGTTATCTCAGGGAGCTTTTACTGTTTAACCGGGCAAGTGGCGAGACCAGAATGGCCTCCAGCCGAGGAAAGCGCGACTGCCGAGTGTAAAGTATTGGGTAGGATTACCGTGTGTTTTATTAAGAAATTCTCACTACCGTTTCAGATGGATTGTAACAGGCCCTCTATTCTATATGACATAAAAGTAATACTAATATTGTCAGAAATTGTGAATGTAACATTTGCAGTATTTAGGCGTGATGTTTATCAAATCCAATAAGAATGAACCCGTCTAAGTGTTTCATAACCCGGGAGGTGTTATTAGAGCAACTACCGAGTTGCACAAGCTAGACCTACTTTTCAGTTCGCTGTTATCAATAAAATAAACTAGCTGTGTGGAAAGGCTAAAAATAGTATTACTACCCACCACCACAGTGTGCCACCCCGAGTTAATGCACCACAAATAAACAACACGAGTATTGTTTCTGTCGTCAATCTATACTTAGTTGCTGTTTGCGGAGAAAGTAAAATATCACTGCGGCCGCAAATTCTTTATAAGCATAATTGGAATAATAATAAAACTATGAATAAGTTTGAAGTTATTAGTGTCAATTTGCGTATTAGACAGAGACGGCACTATTGATAGGTTGTGACTTCATGAACTCGTAAAATTATATTATGTATTGAGAGTTTTTTGCGTGCAAGGAAAGTACAGGGAATGACTCCTCCAGAAATCAAATTATATTTATTATGTAGTAGTATATGTATAAAGCATTCTACAAGGATTGCAGAAGGACGGAAATTTGAAATAGACCAGTCGTATCTCGTAACTGCATCTATATGTATCCAGGCGAGATGAAACGAGTATTCTAAACGATATCAAAATTGGTTCCAGCCATAGGTATCACGCGGTGTTAGGCACTGCGTGATAATTATGGCCTACCTACCGACCTACAAATATTCCGAAGCCTGGCTGTAGATTAAGAAAACATGTCATTTCAGTTTTATAAAAGACGCAAAAGGTTCAAATTGGAATGGCTGACCTGTCTCCTACAAAGTGACACATATTGGTTATACTCCAACTTCCATTCCAACTAGTAACTTCTATTAAGGTTGTGGAGGTCTGACGATCTGACGACCCGAGTACGTCTTAAACTGCGGCCAGACACCGGAGGACGGGCAGCAGCGTCCTTTCACTAATCGGTGAGCCACTGCGATCCCCAAGCCGCCTGCCAAGCGTGGGGATTATGGCAAACCCCCCCTTGAGGGAGGCCTTCGTTCAGCAGTGGACGTTTTCTGGCTGATGACGATGACGAGGTCTGACGGCAGTTGTTCTATCCAGCAGCATTTTATTAAAACGGTAAGTCCATCTTAAATTCTACGATGGAGATTATAAATAGGCGTCATGATGCTTACAGAGCCTTTTTTGCACTATTGATATAAGCAAGATTTCTCTAAACCATCATTTAACACAATTATTATCGTATTAAAACCCACGCTTGTACAACAGCTTAAGATTATTTGTCTTTACGGTGAGTGAAGTCTGTTCCCTTGTAAGGTGTTAAGAAAACTAAGAAGAAGTAATCTGTATGTAATATTGAAAATCAAAGTGAATTTTCCTTACGTTAAAAGGGATTTTACTTAGTTTGCTGGCTTTATATGAACCGAAGTAAGTGCATTGGCTTTAGGGTGCAAGCCATAGGCTGATGACCTGAAGAACTTTTGTTCAAAATGGACGTTTAACATGCTCCTATTCTGGTCCTGGTGGTGCTAAATATACAAGATGACTCGTTAAACAATGGACACATTGAAGGATTAGTATTCCGTTTTCGACAAGATTATCATTTCGCAAAAATATTAATATAAATATATATAGGTACTGCCTCATTGGTGGGCCGCGAGTACGACTGCTGAGCATGAGGTTCTGGGTTTAATTCTCGGCTCGGGCAGTAATAATAATAACTAAATAATAAATTTTTTTTATTCATGTAGACCAGTTAAGGGCACCTATGAATAGTCAGACTCTAGTTGCCACCTTCCAAAGTGTTGTTTTCCTATGGAGAAGAATGGGCAAGAAACTCCATGGTCACTTTTTTAAATTCTGTTCTTTTTTTAACATTTCATATTTTTAAATACATTGTTCCCTCAGCGTTATGTGAGGAAAATGTAGTACTAGATCTAGACTAAACAAACTGATAAAGATAATATCCGGAAATTTCTGATAGTACTGCCATGACAGCTATGAGCTGACCAGTCTCAGCAGACAGCACCGGTTCTCGAGTATAACGTATACGTTAGCGTCACTCAGCTCAACCATCCGCGACCATCAGTAGGACATTTGAGTGAGCATGACAAACTCTAACTGCCAGACAGCTATCGTGTCTATTAATTAATATAAAATTACGTTTACACGATTTTCACATAATGATAAATATAATCGGTTATTTTATCAGTACATAAAACCAGTACCAATACGGTCCAATAACAGAAGACAATCACGAAATAATATTGTAAAAAAAAAGTATGCGATTAAACATGTCAGAAATTGTATAAAGAGAGAAAAACATAATTATACCATTGGCTTTGAATTTCGCTTACGCTAAAATCGATGAAATATACCTATAAATACAATGTCAATGGGTACGTCAATAGGAAATAAAAATATACATTAAGTAAAAAGTGTTATTGGGTTTTTTTATATAGAAATTCTCAGTAGATAGAATTACTTTCGCATTAGTGTAGATGGTAAACCTACTTCAATATTCTTCAATTACTATATTGTAATATAAAACATTTAATTTTTACTATTTAGTTAGAGTTGCTTTTGTGTTATTTGAAGTTTTTTTTTTTAATTCTAAGTCTATGGTTTTTTTATAGTATTTTGATTCATAAGTAGCAACCATGTTTTTTTTTTATTGTCGTTATGTCGTATCATTCTGTCATTTAATGTTCCAAACATAATAAGGACATCTACTTTTTACCCATAGATTTAGGGAGTTTTATTACTTATTACTGTCTTATAATGTATCTAAATTGCTTGAAATTGCACCGCGCATCGCTCGTCAATGCACTGACGTCAAGACTTTCGTTCTTTCAGCTTATATGCTAAGGACGCGGCCGCGGCTGCGCTTTGAGGGGATAATCAAATATGATTTATGAATTATATTGAAAAGTTTAAGTAAGAATCAAAATTTATTCTTTGGGTCTTTCGACAAACCTGTGAAAGCGCATTGAATGACTACCTACTTAGTCCAACAGCGAGCCTTTGTGATAAAATTATTACTTATCTATTTTTTCATAATGGAACTTCAGAATATCTGAACCAAAAACTATTAATTTCATAAAAGTTTCTCAAAAACTGGTAAAATAAGACTCGTTCAGAACAGGCTGAATAATAATAATAAAAATAAAAGATTTATTAAACTATTTACCATAATTAGGTAATCATAATAAAGGTAAAATTTAATAAGGATAAACTAATATGTGACGATAGATTAAAAATATTAAAAAATGTTGATAAGACTCTAATACTTGTGCCACAAATTCTTATAAAAGGCGCGACTGGCCACGTGCTCCGGTTATTTGTCACTGGCTAGTAGACGGCGCAATACCTCACATAAAACATACGTACCCGACTGCATTAAAATTTAAATAACTTGTATGCAGCCCTAAGTGGATTAGGTTAAAGTGCAATATACGTAAGATGCCATAGGTACCTGTATACCAGCAACAGAATATGTACATTTTCCCACAGAATCTTACAATTATATGATAAGGATGAATATGTTGTGTTTACATTTTTGCAGAAAACCATCAGCGCTTCAAAAGCCATTGACGGGTACTCGGAACGTAAAGATGAAGCAGATTGGTTTCTATATATAGATCCAACGAGTCCGTTCTTCACAAGTTTAATGGTTTCTATAACAATTACTTACTTAATGTTCTGTAAAAACCTCCATTACAAATGGATGACAACTGTACACAGACTGGTCCAATTTGTGATTTATAAGCCCTAAAAAGCACAATGCACTATAAACTATACCTCCTTATATAATAGATTTTTGAGCTACACAAAATCTCTAGTTGTAAAACGACCTAAATTCACGCTGCACATAACGTTGTACACTACTTACACTGCATATCAGCAGTACCTAAAACTCCCAAAATGCCTACAGCTTTGCTCCGCGCATTACATACAACTTTACGCCATCTTCTCCCCAGCGAACCTGCCTAACAAAACACTCGCATATCATTGCAATTTACAAGCGAAACTTTAACTCCTAATTTGTTAGGAGAAAGAAACAAAGAATGCGTCAAGTCTACTCCAGCCAGTTCGGAATGGAATCATAAACTCGCATAATGGAGGGAGCCGTCTAACGACCTTCAGAAAGAGTCTTAATCTCCTAAATAAAATATCAAGAAGAAATCACAGGGAAACGGGCGCGCGGCACCGGGGCAAGTTTATAGCACGGAGATTGGACACATATTACACCAAACTTTGCACTCGCTTTTGTTCGTTTTCGCAACTTTATCGGCCGTAAAAATTTCGGACGTTGTTGTGCAGCGGCCGCAAAAATTAAGAGTTTTAATAAACTTTTATTTTATTTTTCTTCTTCGTATGTATAGTATCTACAACATCAGAAGGATAAAGGAATGCGTATAGAAACAAATACCTTAAGGTTTTTTGGTGAAACCTTAGTCATTGAAGTGGTTAATTATGTACTATGTACTATCTTTTTCCCGGTACTGAAATATAGAGGAATCTAAAACTATTTATAGTTAGTGGTAGTGAAAAGTACATTTTACGCCGTTATTCGCCCATCATGTAGAAAGATTGCGTTGGCATGACTTGCGGTCAATTGGAGTCAGTTGGAATATGTTGGTATGTTTGCTTTTTAAATGGACGATTCTGAAAAACTGCGAACTAACTGCTTGGAACGAGATTTGAATGGAAATTGATAACGCCACAGGAAACTGCAGGAAACTGTTTTGACCGTGGATTTGTGGATGATGCGCTCAGTGTGCTTGGATTAAATAGAGTCTAAAGTTATTCCAAGAACATTTCAGGCAGTATATGTTATAATAATCAGTATATGATAAATTTATTATTATAAAAATTGTCTTTAGTCGTGCTAAGGTTTGAAAGGAAGACGACCTTTATTTGAAAGCTAATTTGAACTGTGTTACTTCTGTCAGCGGCAGTAAAGATACCGTGTGCCAGTTTAATTTTGCGCATTACCTCGAAATTGGTTTCCGCAATATTTTAAACTTAAGATAACATTCAAAATTTTTCCTTTTTCTCGCTAACAAGAACATATCAATCGCGTTTAAAATGCAAGAGATTCCGAAGAACTCCCTGCGCCCTAATAGGCAGTTTACAAAGTTCTGTACTCATTCAGTTATTCAGCCTTCTAGTCATAACCTCGCTTTTCAGGATCTCCCTGAGGACTATGAAATATTCTTTTTTTCAACCACAAAGACATAATTAAACCCCAAGGATAACAATTCGGTGCTTCGTACCGTATTCTCTTTTGTGCGCGGATTTTGAATTTTAATGCGCGCGAGTTTCAAACCCACGCTATTTGATGGTGCAGGCAAAATAAATGCCAATTCAAGACCCATTTATTATAAATAATTTCGTCGTAATTTTGTGATTGATGAATGGAAGGAATAGCAGTCCTGGATTTTCTAATAGGTTTTTTTGTCGTGATTTAATAAGTACTGATTTTCCACTGGTGCCCGAGGATATAAAATAATCGTCTGTCTAATGACTTAATAAGGTAGGAAAAATGGTCTAAGTCTTCATTGAAAGTCAGGCTTCCGGCAAGATATTGTTTGCGCTAGTTAACGTCCTGGAATTGTTCACTAAAAACAGAAAATGACGATATTTTTTAATAAATTAGTACGTAATAACCGAACAATTGGCATTACTATGAAAAACACACGCTTTATACAAAAATAGTACGATTTTCTTTAAGTAATCTCGTCAACATCATGAGAAAATGCTCGGTTCTTCGAAGAATATACGGGAAAGTATTTAATTTATTTGGATACAGTAAATACTAAAAGAATTTATCAAAGCATATAAAAAAAGAAAGGGATGAATTTTGAACGCAATATCTTCGTATAATATTAACACCCCTTTGATTTAGAGCGCTACAATGTAGTAGTACCTGATAAATGAATTCCTTCGATGCATTTACAGCTTAAGTTGGTTTAACGTCAAGTATTTGGCTCCTTAATACGATAAATAAAAAATAAAAAACAGAAAATGTTTAACAGTTTAAGCGCAATATGTTTTAACGCGCTATCAAAGTTGGCTATCAACGAAAATTTGTTCAGCGCCAAAATGTATGCAGTCTCAAGCACTCAACTGCCCCCGAAAATTACAACAATAAAGAAATAACAGATAAGTGCTCTTACATTAAAGTTCGAGTACCGAGTACCATTATAACTTGATCATCCAACTACCACAAATTTCCTCTGCCACACGCATTTTTTTATTAAAAGAGGGACGCGGGGTAGTTCCAGGAAATTTGGCCCAGTTGAGTAGGGTAAAAGCCCCAAATTTGGGCGCGTGGCTTACGCGTGCCTCAGAGTTTCCCCCTCCACTGCCGAAGTTTACATCACAATTAATGTCACCTCACTAATTGGTGATAGCGGTTTGACAGGCACAGCACTAGACCCGTGGTAAAGTTTGCTTACTCTTACTTTACCGGCATTAATAAATTTTGTTTACCACGGTGATGTCGCCGGTTCAAAATAATAGTCTTAACATATTTATCAGATTATGAATGACAATTGTTTTTGTGAGATACTCGTAAAGCTATCCGCAACAAATAGGCTCTATTCATACATACATTTTAAAGTTCTATCAACGATATTGATTGGTAATGATTAACTGCAGACTTAGGTATTAAAATAGATTTGATTTTGATGTTAATGTGCCATGATAGGTCCCGGCTGCTGCCCGACTGTCATGGCTGGATAATAATACAATCGTACTGGTTGAATCAGTTTATTAGGCTTTAATTTGATGCTATGAAATGTTCGATACGGACAGTCATCAAAAACTTAGCGCATCATATGTTGACATGTGTAAGTTGCCGGTGGGACAAAATATTCAGCTGGCATTTTATATATAGCTTCTTATAATGGTCCTTGTTTCTAATGCCCGAGAACAGTCTGTAAACTTGTCTTACACCGAGCAGTTAATAAAGAACTGTGTTCATTTTTAAATGCTGTCCGGATTGCTTATATCTCGTATGAATTTTATCTATAGTCTTAGATTCTCGAATTTGGAGTCAAGTCAAAGTTTAGCCAGCAGAAACCGTTGCGCAATGCAAAAGTTTCATCGATGCATTGAGACAGTTTTTTTTTTATTCACCATCGATTCAAGAGTCTATAGTAGCCAGTGTTCAATATCGAAATGTTACAGAGCTGTCAAATGTTTGTGCTCTAGATATTATTATTTCAAACGCAAGTTTTCCTCGATCTCCACTGTAGTTACAGTTTAGCCAAAAATGTATGAAAATAATGTGCGCGCGCATGTTTTCGTTTTTTAACGAACTTAAAACGACTCTTCATATCACACACAATTAATTTTAAATTGTTTATTTTGGAGAGCCGGTAACAGGCCCTGTTTTTTCTTCCATCGTTGAAGTTCCCCTTTTTTGACGAGAGTTAGTGATTGATTGAATGGAATAGAATTAGCGGCTTCTGATTCAGTAACTACTTACTGTTGAGTTCAAACGTACGACTATTTGGACGACCATAAAGTATTGCGTCTGTTTGTTCAATATCCTAACGTATACAGGTTCAAAGGCTCAGGTAAAAAGGCTTCCCAGACTTTGATCCTTATTAGCGATACTATTGGATGATGTAATAATAAAGCGTGTGTTTTTATTTTCTTTTCTTCTAAAATCAACGTGTTCTATTTTTGACTAGGGATATTGTTTTTTTCAAAAATCCAATAATGCACTTTTAGTTTTCATCAAAATCGGGCTCGAGACGCCTTTGAGTATTTTTCGCTATTCCTTATAGTTTCCTATACGAACTCTTGCGACTCATAATGATGGGAAAAGTTGAAGGAAAGAGGTCCGTGGGTCGCAGAAAAAAGTATTGGCTAAGAAATATAAGAGAATGGACAGGAGTTGCGAGTGCTGCCCAACTGTTTCACCTCGTGAGGAATAGAGGAGTTTGCAAAGCTGATTGCCGACCTTCGCTAGTCGGAGAGGCACCTTAAGAAGAAGAAGATTGTTCCGGATTTGGCCATCCACGCCCACTTGAAGAATTCACTCTGTACTTATTCTTATTTTTATAAAACCAAACAAGCGATTAACTTTTACGTTTTTTCAGAAACTTTTTATTTCAAACGTAATCTTTCACATCACACCGAAGGGTGAAAAACACTAAAACTTGAATGTAGGGTTAAATAAAAAGGTCGTATATAGAAAACCGATATCGTACGTCCGTTCAAAATGCATAATCTAATCTATTTGCTATCCGATCGACGCGTGGCACATGACGCTCACTCTCGAGGGACTCCGCTGACACTTTCGCGTTTTATTTCATGTCTGTGTGAGGACCGAAATTTGGTGTTTTCACCTCGGTGGCCTTAGATGTACCTAGTTTTTTTAAAGAATTTACTACGCATGTTATTTAATAAACGAAGTTATTCAGTACAGTTTTTGGGGAATAGTAACATCGAGGTTATTATTGATGAGGCTTGTTTATTTATCTGTCAGGTCAGTCATTTATCCACAATTGTATCGTGAATAACACTGTTTGGTCTTCATAGCGATAAGGAATAATAACCTATACAATATGTACCTTTATTGTTGTGTCTAATAATACATCAATCTCTCTTTTTTGTCTCTGTTTATGTCACCAGAATTTTCAACCAAGGCCTGGACAAAACCTTTACCATAATCTTTCTCATCTGACACGGTGTTCGGAATATAAATTTTGCTTCAAATTGACTTATAATCCCATAAGCGTAAGTCTGTATGTCCCGGCCGTGCTGTAAAAGATCCCTACCCTAAACTTGGCCACGTGACCAGCAATCAGACAAATAGAGACATGCCCGTTTGAACTTAAAAAATAATAATCAAAAGTGAATTTGGACACCCTTTGTGTAAAGGGCGCCTCGAATTATAATTATTTAGTTTGTGTTCACGCTCTTTGGTATGAGGGTGTGAATTTTTTGAGTTATTAGTGGTAAGTACTTAGTAGCGTTCAATAACGAGATCGTTCTAGGAGTTGAACAGTACCTCTATCACGAGTTTTCTAACTATTTACTATCATAGTAAAGTAAATTTTCATGCAAGCGATTTTAGTTCTTAACTTGGTTACATTAGGGATTAGAGTCACTTATGTGACATATGTGTCATAGTTAAATTTGATTTACTATTTACGATATTATAGAGATGTCATGTAACCGACTCTTATCCCTAATGTAACCAAGTTAAGAACTAAAATCGCTTGCATAAAAATTTACATTTACTATGAAAGTAAATAGTGAAAAACTCATAATTGAGGTACAGATATAATAACACCAATTACCATTCCCGCTTCTCTTTCCAATAAAATATTCTTATAGGTCCAATAGCATCATCAAAGTATAACTAACTATAATTTCGAACTTTGTCAAACTGTCTGATATTCATTCTTTGAACACTAGGAATAAACACAACCTTGCTGTACGTGTTACGCGCCTCCACAGAATAAGCAACTCGTTCATGGGACAATGTATACGCTTTTACAATAAGCTTCCCAATGATATACGTAATTTAACATTAAAGAAGTTCAAAATTATAATTAAATCTAAACTTTGTAAAAAAGGATACTATAAAATTTCGGACTATTTACATGACAAAAACGCTTGGCCGCTCTTTAGCCTTTAATTTTTTTTTATATATACAATTTTTGCCATTAATTATTATATTATTTACTTCATTATTTTGATATTGTAATGTCGTTTACATTAAAATTATTTCTTATATATAACCGCTATACATTGTAAATGTGAGTGAGATCTAGGCTGAGCGCTCTTCATTTCATTAATTCTCACGATAACTGATGCATGCTTGCACTCTGTTGCGACAGGTTAGCTCAAATAGTTATGGCACTTTCTTCAAAAGGCTATTCCACCCTATATTTGTCTCACATAAAACCTTACATCATTACAATCTGTCTGGACTTTAAAATAGACTTTGACCCCTGAGTTTGTTTCGGCGTTTCTTCTCAGGGATAGTCATAGGAAATGCCGACACCATCTAGTTTAAAAAAGACGTGTAAAAGTGATTGAAAAATCCTAATTGCAAAATAAATAATTTCATTTCATAATGTTTAAAGCAGAAAAAAAAGATTGTTGAACAAGTGCGAATTTTACTTGTTTAAGTATTTCATGTTTAATCCTAAAAAGAAAATTATAATACCTATAAACCATACATGATTGTTGGCGATAAAGTCAACATGATTAAAATATTAATAATTAACTTGTTACACACATTATTTTTCCTAATAAATAACTTGTTTGAAACAGTCATTTCAATTATCAAGTCAGATTTGTTTAAATCAGTGATAAAGTTAGCTTTATTGCTAGCAAACAAGTAGCTTTATGTTCTCATATATTAACATTTTACTTGATAAAATCTAACAAAAACTTTATGGCAGCCATAATTTTTTTTTTTTCACTGTATTAGATTTTAAAGGCATGACAATTTCTCGTCATACAACTAAAATTCGCATAGCCTGGGAGACTTAATTTCGTGAGCTATCTGGGTTTAATCGTAAAGATAGATAGATAGAAGGAATATTGACAGAGCCTGAAACAGAGAGTTGATCGCAGTACGTGTTTCAACATTAGCCTATAGGATTGCCACCAAAATAATAATAGTAGTTAACAGGAATAAAAGCCATATTGAGAAATAATTTTTAAACTAATAGATACTTGGCCAATTGATTTTCATTTAAAGCGGCCTTTTAGCGGAAAAGCAGTTCTTGGTATAAGGACGAAAAAATTTAGGTGGAAAAAAAAGTTGAAGAAAAAAATATATACTCGTACACATGAGGATCTCCTTCGTGTTTTGGCAGGTAAAAATACTGATATTGTTAGAGCATATTACTGCCCATTAAGACTATTATAATTAGCGTCTTATTAATAAAATAAAAGACTATTCTTTTTTTTTCTCAAACAGACGACAGGGACGGAAGTAGATCGTTAATCCTAGAATTATATTACTTTAATAAACCTGTATAAGCTTTAGAGCAATTTAATTGAACATATTTTATTTAAAATACCTCAAACATTCAAAAATAACAAAATATAAAAATTTCACAACGACTCAAAACATTATTTTGTAATAAATATTTTGACTATATATAGAATTTTTATTTTTACTAACACAAAATTGTAACCGGAAAAATCGCCCCTAAAAAATTAATACAATCATTTAAAATAATTTTGTAGCACAATTGCGGTGTCGGCATGTCGTTACCAGCCACGTGCCGGATCCGAATCGTATCCGGGATCGTTCCGGTGCGTGAGTCTAACGGCTGACATTAGATAGAAGTGTTCCATTTATTGTTACCCCTCGATCTATTTAGAATAGAAGCAAAGTAACAAAAAACTTGGGTATGTAAATAGGAAAGGGGAAGTACTTTCTATTTTCCTTGGGAGAAAATATCGTTTGCGATCAAATAGAATTTATTATTGCTGTTGAATGTGTAGCTAAAATAAAATAGTCGGCATTTCTTTTATTTATTGTGTGGCATAGTGCGTGGAAAATACTATGTAAACATGCTGATAGAACATGAAAAAATGACGATTAATTGTAATAACAACTTATTTTATACCCGAGAATCTAAGAAACGGCTTTGCAAAGGTTATTTTGGGATAAGAAAAGTGATTTTGAACCTTATACCTAAGGTCAACAGTATGGTAAATTGTTCATGAAATGCTCATGGCGTTGGGTGTCGTAGTGATTATGGTAACTAATGTCACCTCAAGGCCGTGCGTTGTTGCGGTCTGTGAGACTAGTGCGCCGCATTGGATGTTTGGGCGAGTTAATGTGATAATAATATGACACATATCGCTATTAGAACACACAACTTAGGGCCCGTTACACCACTGGTTACTTGTCTGATAAATAAATCTAGCACACTATCTTATCAGCAAGTTGTGAAACATACCTCAAACCTTCAAACCTGAAAAAAAAAATTACTTTCTCCCACCGAAAATAACAAACACCTATCTAGGGGCTATGTAAGGGCCACCTAGGGGCTTCAGTCTCTAAAACAATTCCGATCGATTAGTATTAAATCGTTAGTAAGACACAAGGGTCTTTAGTTAATTTTGAGAAGTACAGCGGATTTTTAATGACCGAAAAGACATGGCTGGGTACTGCCAGGCAGTACATTTTGTGGGTACAAAACCACCCACGCTTATAATGTTTTTTATTTCAGACTTCATCAGTCTGCGGATATATTGGCATAATACTACATACCAGAGTTACTTCAATGGGATATACCGATGGCCAAGTTACACCGGTTGTCAGACTTTCCAGGGTCTACACGTAAGCATAACTAGTGCACGGAGATCATTTGTTTCAGAGTACTTTGCCAAAATGATGCCTCGTACAGTGTTACAAATGCAGGTCAAAACATCCAACGATAATTGAGATTAGCGCTTGCTTTAATACGGAGTTAATTATGATTTTAATTGGGATACGCGAATAACATATTTTCCCCAGTCCGTACGAGCGAGCGCTGGTTTCAGTACCGTTTGCAGAAATGTTATGTTTATTCTGCTGTTTTGTTTTGCTGAGGTGGATTGACTATTAAAATAAGCTGTAGATATTTACAATATAGGAATAGGCGCGATGGCAGGCGAGTACGCCAACTTAAAAAAAGCTGTTCTCATTGATTGATGGTTAGGGCAGTATGAGATGAATGACCAAAGGCCTCCATTGGTGTTTGTGATGAGGCCAGAGCCAAATGTATCTTCTCCAGAAAAGTGTAGTTCTATCCGAATAACACTGAGCGTGATCTGGGAACTCAACACCCAGCAGTTGCGTTTGTGGCCACTACACCGATGAGGCAGTTTATGCAATGTTATAAAATGTAGGTTTTTCTAGCTTTTCTTTGTTCCTCAGTTTCGTTTGTATAGGTCGATGTCTGTTGCAGATTAATTGTAGCTCTCTGTATTCTCTTTGCATTAAATGCGCCGACAGTGCTGGATGTGCAAACAGACTTGGGCCAACGTTTTGGCCAATCTTCGCAAACGTCTACGTAGTATCAGCGTCAGCGTCCGCCACAGCGTCACTCTATTATGACCCTTTTTAAAACCTAAGTAAGTTGTAAGTTATTAAGATTTAACTAACTGTGTAATAAATTACTGAAAAATACAAAGATTTTTTTAAATCCTACGTTTATACTTATATATTATTATACCTACAATATATTTACCTCAAAAAAACAATACCTACCGATTGCTGCAGACGCTACCACCTTTTGCGTTTGTCGGAAGGGCTCGGTCGCTTCCGGCGGGAGTGGGGGCTCTGCCACATCCGCCGGAGGCTGCAATCCGCCCCCGCCCTACTGTCTTGCTCGTCTCGTTCAAACCTTTTCTGTTTTAACTTTTTTCGTTATGTAATACCTAATGATATTGTTGAAGGGAATTCTTTTGTGTTTAAAATAGTTATGTGAATGTACCGAGCTGTTTAGGAGTCAGCATATACAAATATGTAGTTTATTTTGAATGTTAATTTTGTATAAAGAAATGCTTTTGAAGTCACGGTTATAACTGAGCTTTTTTGTATGTTCTGCTTAATTAATAAGTTCTGTGATAAGAGTCGCTGTTGGCTTGGAAAGATAAGCAGTCAGCCAGGTTCATAATGTGTTTGACTGCCCAGGGTACACCAGGTGTAGAACTTATGTATACCCGGAAAAGCTGTTTCAGTTTTTAGTATTAAAATCATGAAACACAGAGAGTAATTTCATGGTTAATTCCTATTTTAACAGTATAAAAAGGAAAATATTCAGTGATATGATTTTCATAAATATATCCTTTAAATTAGATTACCTACACTTGTTTTCTGATCAAATGTTGATGTAACACAGCTACAGCTCTTAGTACAAGGTTTGTTGGTTGTACACCATACACATAGCACATTTTAGGTTTGGGACAATCAGAGGAATAACTTACAAGAGGGTTATCCAGCTTTTGAAAAACTGCCCTAAGACAGTATAAAGCTACCCGACGTAGAAGTCGATGTCGTTTTTCACGAGGATAAAATTAGGGTATTTTGTGCTTCCCTAGGGAAGTTCTCGGGCCTCACCCCTTTCATGACCTAGACATGTGGTAGCTTGTACCAATAGTACATGTAAAACATACATAATATTGAGGCTTCTTTTTGTAATCGCAACCGGCAACTGGTATCACTTTTCAAAAACAAGTAAAAGTAGAAAGTGGGCTTCACTTATTTAAAAAGTAAACAGAGTATTTTAAATATAGCTTGAACAGATAAAAACCTTACCTACGTTAGACATGGTGAACTAGAACATATAGTAAGACGTCAAACGTGACAAGGTACAAAGAATAAAAAATGTTCCAGGACTTTAAGTTCTGTTGTACATATACTTATATGTAAAACCGTATATATACTTATATGATTGAATTAATTTGTCTAACATCCAATCAAAGAAGACTCCCGCTCTCTTTGTATGTGTTTGTATGTAAGCTACGAGCGAAAAACTCCAAACTAAAATTAGTTTCTAAAAACAGGTTCACCTGCACTAAATTCGATTAAAAACGAAAATAGCTAGCTTTTACAGCAATAGAAATCCGAGCAGCAATTTGTACAAAACAACAATAAAGAAGACGATTCATTACCGCTCTAATTCGCGATAGAATAGTTAATGTGACTAAGTATGGCACACAACGCGCCCGTCCAGCCGTACTTCCGTGCCTATCTGTGGTACCCTAAAAGGGTACGTGATGGGAACATGGTACAATATATAAGACGAAGCGATTTGATTTACGACACTACTCACTGTGAAACACTATTCGAAAACGCACTTACCTACTAACTTTAAATTTGAATTTAAAAGGGGTAAACATCAATGAGGGTCCTAAGTTTGAATGAAAACGGGGTTGCGGGAACAACTTTTAAATTACCTACTGCCATTAAATATCCTATACTTCACTACATATTATAAAACAAAGTCCCTCGCCGTGCCTGTCTGTCTGTCCGCGATAAACTCAAAAACTATTGAATGGATTTTCATGCGGTTTTCACCAATAGACAAAGTGATTCATGAGGAAGGTTTAAGCGTATAATTCTTTAAGGTTTTTTGTAAATTGGCTGAAATATGACGATGATAGTTAAAGATGTCGGAAAAAATCATGCGACGATTGGGACTGGGAGCTTTACTGGCGTGCGACGAGTAAATGCTCGACGTAACAGGCTGATACGACACAACAACCGAAAAAGGCATATATGCTCTGCTACCCGTGCGAAGCCGAGGCGGGTCACTAGTAACTAATAAATGTATGTACATCAGTGAGCCTGATTAGTTAAAACATTATCAACAGGGATTGTCGTAGCAAGGGTGTATATATATACGAGTATATACGTTATGTAGAAATCGCGGAGAAGTGCAAAAGTATGTGTTTGAATCATTTAAAATTTGGTTTAGGATTTAATTCCTATATGTAAGACCGAGCACAAAGACTTAGGTATAGGTATCATCAGACGCTTATGTTCAGTAGTGAGAACATTCAAGACTGTCGATGGAAAAAACTTAGTAGGTATCATTACATTCCTTAGAAATAATAATTCTTCGTCTTATCTGAACATTTTTTTATAGATAGCTACAACTATCCTTAATCCATAAACGCTGTACTGATATGTATAGAAGAATATTAAAAGATCCCTTATATGTACTTATACGGTTACATAAATGTAAGGTACCTACATCCAAATTGCAGTTGCACGAAAACGCATTTGTCAAAAATAACCCTTATCCCTTGGAAACATATTCGTAGAAATTCTGACGCTAAGTCGAACACACGCAATTTCTATGCCTCGCCACTTTTCTTGCACTTTCAAGACCTGTGTAAGGCCATACACAATGCTATTGATGTGGCCAAGTTCTGGACAATGTTTTATTATTTTATCATTATTTATTATTACAACCCTGTACAGTCCCACTGCAGGGCAAAGGCCTCCCTTCCTTTTTTCCAGTTGCAACTTGGGACCAATATTGACTAGCGTAAGTGAAATCTTAAGTCTACGATATTGACACGAAGAGATTTATTGAATGAAGCCAAGAGATTAGTAATCTTACATTCAGTAACAAATCACCCGCTACCGCTCTTCCCTTCGTTACTACCCATGAATCCCCGAAGGAGCCGCGGCGGCGATAAAAGCCTCATGCATTATACAGGCTGGTCCGAAATCGAAAAATTAAAACTCCCGCCATCTGCCGGGTGAGAGCGTAATTACTGGGGCGTTTGATGCAGCAGCACTAATTATGAGCATTGTGATAAAGTGGGATGAATATCGCTCGAGTTTTGGTTGCATGATGAAATTTTAGTGCTGTTTTTGTGTACGTTTAGGAGTTAAATTGAAAGGGTTGGGTTTTCATGTAGTAGTGAAGTGTATGGGATCCTAGAAAGAACTTCCGCGAGTGATTGTCTAGGAGGTATCCTAGACCACCATCGCTGACTAACTACACTGAAAAAAATTTATTATGGCTGCCATAAAGTTTTTGTTAGCTTTTATCAAGTAAAATGTTCATATATGGGAACATAAAGCTACTTGTTTGCTAGCAATAAAGCTAACTTTATCAGTGATTTAAACAAATATCATACTAAAAATAAATAAGTTCTTAATCGTGTTCATCAGTGAAGTTGTTTAAATAAACCTTACTTGATAATTGAAATGACTGTTTCAGACAAGTTAGTTATTAGGAAAATAATGTGTGATTATTAATATTTTGATCATGTTGACTTTATCGCCAATAATCATGTATTGTTTATAGGTATTATAATTTTCTTTTTAGGATTAAACATGAAATACTTAAACAAGTAAAATTCGCACTTGTTCAACAATCTTTTTTTTCAGTGTAATCTTTCTACTACGGCTTGTGCCCCTCAGGTCGACGCCACAGAAGAAGAATCATCGTCTGCCTAGCCGTACCCAACTACATCGGGGTCGGTTCGCAATCTAACCGGTTGCGGCTGAATATCGGTATTTTACACGGAGCGACTGTCACCTTACTTCCACCACCCAATTATTATATATATGTATATATAATTAAACGTAGCCGCGTATCTTAGGAAACTTAATTCTCCATTAAAGTGTGAATGGTTTTTCTATCGTAAAATTCTGATTAGCTCGTGGTACACACGTTATGTGGGCTATATGGATAATATCGTCTCCGGCGAACAGAGTACGAGCTTGAGTAATCATCATTAAGATCTAAAATGTAGTGTCGCATATTTTACGTAGGTATAGAGAGGCTTATATTGGCTCAACCACATACAATTTGTTAAATATTCTATGGTTTGGTTGATATCTGTGCTTATAAAAAGTAAGTTCAAAAACTAAAACCCGACTACTGAAAAATCACGCTCTAAAAAGTATGAAACAAGAAAATATTATAGTATAGGATAGCCGTGGTCGTATGCCATCTACAAATAAACAATACATTCTAACAATAGTAAGCGATCAGAAGCATTTTATTTTTTATTTCATGTCTTTATGTCTTCTATAGGGCGCTATGTTCAATTTAATGTGACGCTTCCAACGATACCTCATTTGTCAAATTACGATAAGTAGTTTAGAAGTTATGAGGGAACAGATGAACATACGTACATACCGGGCACAAAATCATAACCCTCCTTTTTGCTTTGCCGTAGTCGGGAAAAATGTCAGGCATGTTTATACAACATGATTAATCGAAGGACATGTTGCAGAAGGGTATTCAGTATTCGATTCTCGTTCCCGATATGTAAAGAAAAATGGACTAATATTACTAAGGCTACTAAGAATTATTATTCTTACAAAAAAGATTAATAGCCTTTTGCCCGACAAGGGAATCGAGCCCAGGACTTAACGCTCAGAAGGCAACTCTTACAGTTTTAAATCCGTTGTTAAATTTACAATGTATAGCGGTTATAAATAAGAAATCATTGAATCATTAGTTACACTTTTTTCCTCATTGTTCTCTTTGGAACCATAAGTCTTCAGTCATCATCACCGACGAGAATATTGTATTCAAGACCTTAAAATACGTTATTCATTCATAGTATGCAACAGGACATCATATTTTAGTGTATAGATCATAGACTTAGAATTTCGCTTACGCTAAGTATAGATAGATGCCTGTGACCGCGTCACGTCACCAATTGGCGAATGTTTTACATAAACTAGTTCTTCAGAAGAGCAACGAAAGGTACCTTTCGTACAACCTTGAGCTATCAAAACTTATGATATACGATAGAGCTGTCATTTTGTTAAACATACTAAACGGAGTGATCGACGGATCGTCCTTGGATGGGTGACCCTTGTTTACATATAAGTAAGACGATTCCGTGCCTTAGAGAGCTCGTTAAGCATGTTATTTGTTTGCTGGCTTCGCTAATAAAAGTTACAATTTATTACTTAAAACTCAAAATCTAGCGAAATTCAAGGGATTACGTCGTAGATTTTACATACGTCACACACGTCGTTACGACCAAAAAGGCGTAGTTTAGTAAACTCTTAAAAAAATCCGCTGTTTCTCTTTGGGCAAATGAGCTTATTGAGTAGAGGGGGCCAGGAAATTATGAAATGCCCGTAACTAAACTCTGCCTATACTCCATATATGTATATAAAAGTCAAAGTCAAAGTCAAAGATCTTTATTGTGAGACAGTGGTTACAGAGTTGTTATTTATATATATATTGTATACATATCCTAGGGTGCATCTGTGACGTAGAGAGCTTTAGGGAGATTTGAGACAAAGCCGATTATACTAAAACTAGTACTAGAAACTGTAACCGTTATACCATAGATACGGCTATCTTCGACTAGTGTAGGTATATAAGTATATTTACGCTGAAATATTCATAACTATTGACAATAAAAAATAATATATATATATATATATATACAAACTTAAAACTATCAAAATTACTTAACAATAAATTTCTACGCATCATTTTTATGCATACCCAATTTCATGGGTTTTAATATTTTGCGCGGAGCCCTATTTATTTTTCTAAAATAAAATTAGCCTTGCCAATGAAAGTCCCGTCAAAATCAATCCAGCCGTTTCAGAGATCAACTGGAACATACAAATAGAAAGACAAAATTTTTGAAAATTGTTTTTTTTATTACCTGTACCCTATATGCCTTCATATGCACTTAGTAAGGAGCTGTTATTTTGACTTTTGATTGCTTCTTACTTAAATTCAAATTCAAATATATTTTTATTCATTTAATCTATTTACAGGCACTTATGAATAGTCAGGCTCTAGTTTCCACGTTCCAAAGTGTTGATTTCCAATGGAGAAGAACGGGCAAGAAACTCCATGGTTACTCTTTTTAACTCGGAATTAAATATAAAATATTAATTTATACATTGATCTCGAACAACAATTTACTTTATTGTTACTGTAAGCCTGTCGAATCCCACTGGTGGGCAGGGCTCCCCTCTTCATTTCTAAGGTATTCTATAGTTTCCATTTGCTATTTATAATTCAAAGTCGCTGGGTTTAACATACTACCATGTTTTATAAGTTTATAAAACTAAAAAAAATGTATTGCGAAAGGGCACTATTAAACCCTTAAAGGTTATTTTTGATTGAAGTCTGCAATTTTCAAATACGTCCTTATCATCAGCGTTGAGAATAAAATAAAGACCGTTCAACTGTTTTTGCACTTCCATGACTTAAATCACACTTTATTAAAAACGGATTTACATCAATACATATAATACACTTTGTACTATTTACCTTTGGTGTACAATAAATACGTAATACTCACGCTTCTCTCCCCGAAGGGTAAGGCAGAGGCGTATTATTGTGCATTCAAATTTCGCCGCTGATATTATTGAGTTCCAGTAATAGGAGGCGAGCCTATTTCCATAGGCCTTGCACAATTTCAAACTGGGAATTTCTATACCGACAAACTCAACACTGCTGGATACGGGAATCGAATCAAATACCTCACGCAGCTGTCACACTTGCGACCACTAGACTAATGAGGTAGTTGTAATATTTTACAAAATAATATATCAAATAATACTCTATCTACCAACGGCGTGCACAGAGTTTATAGACAGGGTGGGCAGAAAATTTTAAAAGCTTACTTACCAATAATACCTACTGCATGTTGGTATTGGTTCGTCGTCTTGTCGATTAAATAATGAAGTATGTGATTTGCCACCGATTTATCTAAGTTATGTAGGATAGGCAGTGTCTTTTTGTCTTCATGCACCGCACGCCACCGCTATATACCTATGTATAAATACATAGTTGGTAGAAACACGTCCACACGCCACCCTGAATACAGACGGCGCTTAGTCAATGTACGAATTAGGTCATCACAGCCTACCGATATCCATTAACGGTATCTGAAATGGAGACGAGCGGCTATGTAATTAAGTCATTTTATCAACACAGCATGCCCACTATTGAGGTACTATACAGTAGTGTAATGTGACACTTTTAATGTCACACATCTACTTACGACTGCAGCTAAGAATGTATTTAAATAAGATTAATACGAGCATATAATGAACAAGACCCGGGTACGTCTTAAAACTGCGGCCAGACACCGTAGGACGGGCAGCAGCGTCCTCTCACTAATCGGTGAGCCACTGCGATCCCCAAGCCGCCTGCCAAGCGTGGGGATTATGGCAAACCTCCCCCTTGGGGGAGGCCTTCGTTCAGCAGTGGATGTCTTCTGGCTGATGATGATGATGATGATGATAATGAACAAACTACATAGCATCATATCATCACGCCTGTATTCACTGAAGGGTTAGGCAGAGATGTTCTATTGTACACCTAAATTTCGCCTAAACCGTTATAGTGTTCCATGTAATAGCGGGCGAGCACAGTTTCTAACTCCGTGCTGATACTGAGAATTTGAATACAAAAAATCCTAATAAAATCGAATCGGGAATCGAACCCAAGGCCTCACTGTCAGGAGTCCAGAATATGTCCACATCAGGAGTCCACTAGACCAGAATATATATATATAGAATGAGGCAGTCACATGTGTTACTTAACTATACATTTGTATTAACGAATTAAAGTCAAATATCATTCAAATAACTCTTTAAATTCGAACTGTACAGATTCGATTACACTTTTCCTTTCGATTCATATTTATAACGACGTTGGAGTAGATAGCGTAGACGTATGCACATGTAGTAGGCGCGACCGATGCATTCGCGACCTCGCTTCCTACGCTTTACTACGCTACGCCTACGCTTCGCTACGAAGTAAAGAGCTATTTTTATTGAATTATATTGTGACTAGTAGTGTTGTAGCGTTATGTTTCGAGTGCGAGTTAAACAAGGTTTTGGTGGATAATATTTGCTCGATTGTGTTGATCGTTTTCGTGGTCTACAACAGAGTCACCATTGCATTCTAGAGTTCATTTAAGTTAAAAATATCCAGGATACTTAGTTTTGGATACTTAACAATATCCAGACATTCCGAGGCTTCTTTAAATTACTGACTGAATGCCTTTTATGAAGGGGTAATTAGAAATTGTGGGTGCCTACACCCATTTTTTTAGTTGGAAGAATTAGAACTTCAGGCATTGAGGTCTACTACTAGTTCCGCTCACCACAACACCTACACCACGATTAATAACGGGCACCTGTGTAGTGTATAGCACAATAATTATAGCCCGTAGTGGCGCGTATCGATTGTCGCGCAATTAGCCGGCGTCGGCCGTCGCAAGCCATCCGTCAACCTTTTTAGAGAAGCGTGAAAAGGTAAAAAGCAGGAGAAGTGAATGGACCAATTAAATAATTCAGTAATTCGTGAACCCGCCGCCGGCGACGTAAACATGCGTGAGACGGTGCGGGGGGCGGTGGGCGGGGGCGAGTGGAGGGGCGAGGGCGTGGCCCGTGACGTCACTGCGTTCCGGCCTCAGTCGGTCACTACCCGGCGAAGCGGACGGTCGCGGCACCGCCGCCATTTATATACCCGAAAGTACGATAAAAATCGCCAAAATTTTCGACCGGCAGTATCACTCACCTTCCAAGGTGTTGAAATTGGAGGACGACCCCTGGGGGTCATGTGCGATGTACTCGCCGGATAAGATGAAATCCGGCGGGGGGCTCATGGCACCACCAGGGTGCTTCCCGGGCCGGTACAGCCCCACGTACCGGAGTTCCGACCCGCGGCGGTGCGTCCCCAACCCGTCCGTGAGTACCATGCTTTATACTACAGCCTTTACTATTGAGAAACTAACGGCAACCAAGTGAAGGTCTCGGTTGTTGACGTCGGTGTCGGACACACGGTCGCCTTGAACGGAAAACACGTCATCAACATATTAAAGTTATTTGTTATTCTTCGGATAAAATCTTAAACCAAACTAAAAACCACGTTATTTTTCAAAACATTTTCAGGACGGTAATAATATGATTACTTTTGTAAACTAACCATTTTTTTTTCAGGATATTATGTCTATTTATATATTTTGCTAAGCGATAGTATGGTACGCTGGCGTGTGCTATGGCGATGTCATGGAGCTCCATGGGGGGATTGTGTTTCAGCGAAGTTGTTCGTGTGTTCAATCAATGTGCAGTTTTCAGTACCATAACTAAATATAAATAAACCGTTATTAATACAATGAATCAACGGCATGACAATACATCAATTAAAAAATCAATTAATGAAAAAAGACAATCAAATAAAATAAAAAAAATATATCACAGTGAAAATAACAATATTAGAAAATAATTAATCGATACGAGTTAATGTGAATCGATTAGATTTTATCTTTATTGTGTATTTAAACAATTGTCTTAAGTGTTTTTCAATTGGTTAATAAACATAAACCAACATCTTAAATAGTTGCAGGTATTTTAATTTAAAATATTAAGAATTATCTAAAATAATAGAATTATAACGCCTTTTAATTTATTTGAATAACACATAAACTTCCAAATGTATGCTATATTAATAACAAAATCTGTTTTCAAAAATATTGACGTGATATAAATTCCAACTCTCGTTTTCAATTAAATTGAATCAACAATAATCACATAAGAATATACAATTATAAAAATAAATGATTGCGGATTATTACTGGCTCGTTGTATTTAATTCTCAAAGTTTCATCGCCGCTGCTCGCAGGGAGGCATTCTGTGTAATAAACTCGGCGTTGGTAGCCGCCCGCCCTTTGATTACAGTTAAATTGTTTAACAGTTTATATTTTCAATTGTTCAGCATTTTTTATTGTTTGCAACTGAACTTTTATTTCTACCTGTTCCTTAAAAAATCGTGTGAAGATTTACCGACGGCGCGATCCGAATTAATATTTATTTGTGTTTGTCTTGCAAAAAGGTGCATAAAAGGTCCTATAGATTTAACGTTGATATGTGACGATTATTGACGCACGTGACGTGTTTTAGAAATTTTAGTGTTAGCACGATGTTCCTGAAAATACATATATACAATCGAGGCATAATAAAACATTCAATTGATTTCCAATTACTTACATTCCGTATAATTTGAATTATGACTTGGAATTTTCATCGCAAATTACAGTAATATCGCTACGTTAAGTAAGCGGCCGACGGCTACGGCGTAGCTCGTAGCGACGGGCGTAGCATCGTAGTAGTAACCTACGGCTACGACCTACGAAGCCATCAAGAACACGTTCATAGTTATTTTTTATTAATTGAATGAAATCATTTTAAGTGATCAAATTAAATCCATTGATTTTATTTTGTTTTGATACAGTACCTACATTTGTTAAAGTGAATTTGAATGCGTTAAAAACATTTTTACCGTTTAAATACTTTCAAGACTTACAAAACGTTAAAAGCTTAATCTTTAAATTAAACAATCGAATCAGTTGTATTGGAAGTACAAAAGAAACGGAAATAAATTATTATAATTGTGATTTTCATTGCTAACTTTAAATTTTATTTTAATATATATGATGTCATGTCGTTGAAATTTGTTTATTAACTGAAAACTGCAAACGAACACTTAAAATGATGATTGGCATATATTGTAATGAAGTTTTTCAGGTTTCAGCCGGCGGATGGCGAGCGATGGAAAATTATTCAACGTTAATTACTACCTACTGAAATAGCCTGCTAAATATTAATTTGCACAATACTAAAATCGTATTTAAAATCGATTTCAAGTTCAATTCAGTAGTTTCTGTGAACTGAATATTCCAGTGCAGATTTTTAGGAAAAATGAAAATTAAAGAAAAGTGTTTTATGCAGATACATTATTGAAGAAAGATGTAAAATATTTTAATAAATAAAATGTATTTCCATGGAAATACTCATATCTAAATCATTTAAATAAAAGGGGCATACAAATTGACATCATAAATTCTTTCGTTTCAATTAAAACCAATAAATAACGATAAATCTAATCGGACATCATTCTAGTAAGGAACTGAATATTAAATAACTATTTAGTTTTATTACGATGTAACTTGACAACGTTATCGTTATTACTTGCTGTTTTTTTAATTTTTATAACAGCTATAATAGTTACTTTTAATGTTAAAAATGTATATATTTTGTAGGCAAGTTGAAATGTATAAAAACTATATATGAACTTTAGTTATGAAGTTCTTCAACGTGTACGTAGCGAATATAGGCAGATATAATATCCATTAATCCGCACCAGGCATGGTGGTGGACTATGGTCTAACCCTTCTCATTCTGAGAAGAGGCCCGTGCCCAGCAGTGGGACAATAGAGGCCTGGATTATTATAATATTATTATCTATTTTATTAATTGCTTGATACATTTGGACATCATTTAATCAAGTTTTGCCACAACACTCGGTCTCAGTCTTTTGGGAATATTACATAAATTATTTCGTTTAAATACATATTCCTGAATCTCTTACAAAATACGATTGTTTTTTTTTAAATTTCGGTTATAACTCATATTTGTCGTCCAATAACTTAACAATATGCTTTTATGGCTTACTAGCTTCCGCCCTCGGCTTCGCCCGCGTGATTTACGAACCCATACATTTTCCCGGGATAAAAAGTAGCCTATGTGCTATTCCATAATATAATCTATCTCTGTGCCAAATTTCATCCAGATCCGTTAGCCGTTCTGGCGTGACAGAGTAACAAAGATCCATCCATCCATCCATCCATCCATCCTCACAAACTTTCATGTTTATAATATTAATAGGATTAATTTTTGTCGAAATTTTCTATCTACCTTCTATTCTTACTAAGGCTCTAAAGTTGTCTGTCTGTCTGAACACTGATAGATAATAGAGTCTAATTCTATTTAATATGTATGTATCATCACGCTACCGCTCATATGAGCTGAGCAGTAAGCATAAATTTGTGTAAAATGGTGGATAAACGCTAGTAAGGAGAATATTATATTACAAATTCATCATCGCAATGTTTACGAGTACGTTCTAGGATATCTTTAATTGGGATTGGGATTTTATTTATGTAGTTATAGGAAAAGCGGGCCTATTATGGTCTCTATTACGTGCAGTAGAAATGTAACTACCACCTTTCTTTGCCAACATAAACATAAAATCATCAGTAGGTTTGTTCAACGTGGTTATGATGGCAACACCGTTCAATGTGTCATCCTACCTGCAATAGAGGACTCTTAAAATGCTATCAAAATAAGAATAGGTAAGACTTGCCGCCATATTGTGAAGTCGTACAAAAAATATATAAAAAAAACTGCCCTATATTTTATACTAAGTTCAATTAAGTAGTTTTTATTTATTTAGCCTTATCTGTCCACTGCTGGGCAAGGGCCTCCCCAAATTCTTCCACCCATCTCTATCCTGAGCCACCTTGAACCAGCTCTTCTGGTACGCGTCTATGTCATCGCGCCACCTCTTTTTAGGTCGACCTTGGCGGCGTCGCCCATCTTCTGAAGATGAAGAAGAAAAAGATATTATGTATGTAAAATTTTTTTTCTTGCAAATTGTACTTTTCAAGTGACTGTTGACATGGAGGTCATTGACATTCCTATGTATAACTTGGCCGTGTCATATTCATCTTATACTTACACATTAATAGCTGAAGTGAAATTTATTAAGTGTGGCATAGCGCTACCGATAAATATGAACTCTTGTATTGCAAAGTACGATGGCCGGACTTAATTAAAGTGGGTCGGACTAAGGCTATTTTGATGAAACAAGAGCTCATAATAGTGCTCTACGAAGTTGAATCGATATTTTCACTTCAAGGCTGGAGACAGAAAATTCTCTTAGAAATATATTCACTATTTATCATTATGAAAATATTTGTACTAAAATAACATCATAACTTTTTCTCACGGGTGTAGGCAGAAACTACAAAACGCAACGTGCTAGGATGCTCATATTATATACAAATGTATGTTAACTTATATAAAAAATATTATTTTAGTTGGCACATTTTATTGTTATGAATATTTAACTTTTAATGTTAAATACTGTACGTTACCCAATAGTAAAAACTAGAGTTATTGCTTGATAATTAACTATATGCATTAATGAAATGTTGATAATTTTCCTCATACAAGGAAACGTATAAGAAATATACTTTTTATTGGTACAAAAGCTTTGATTCATAATAACATTGCCAACAAGACAGGTATGAATCAAATCTATATTTATAGACACCGTATATTAAAAAAAAAAACCTGACAAGTGCCCTCTAGTAATTTCACAATTTTTCTTTATACAATCTCTTTCGCTTATAAAATCCTACAAATCTCGAAATACCTAACGAAAATGACAGGGAAAATATCATTGTATTGTCGCGAAAATAATGCCTGGTTGGCAAAACAGCACTGTTATAAAACGACGTGGCCTGTGATTACGCTTCGCAGGCCAGCTTAGCCGTCGGCAACGGGGCTATCGTCCTCTACTTACCCTCATGAGCTATCTTTGCATTTTCAATCGAATACGAAAGCAAAGGCTCCATGCGAGTTCCCATATCAATTGAACCTTATTTCATATGTAGTCAAGGTAATTTGCCATATAAGATTGATGCCATTTACTTCGTAACTCCTGACGTATGGTTGGAAACGTTCATTATGGGGAAGCATCAAAGCAATTGGATAATGTCAAAACGTTTGGCCACTTTTAATAGTGCTAGAGATTTGAAATTATTTGTCTGTGATATATAACTTCGTAAAGGGAATAGGGAAAAGTTGTAACCGTTATTACTTCATACTTCTTCCTAATTTCATAGCTTTCTTTCTTAAAATGAAGCACTGGTCCTATGTGACATAAAAAGTGAATTACGAAAAGCAGAATTTTTCGTATCATCTGCTTTGTTTTATACATATTTTATGCATTTTAGAGAGACGAGACGTGTGGAACGATTAAATAAATTACAGAGAGCCAAAGTGAAACCTATCCTTTTTATTTAACCTGTTCATTTCGAAGTTTGAAAAGCCTTTGTTCCGACTATTGTTACGGAATAGGTAGATATTTGTCGCAATTCTTTCGTTGCATATTAAAAACGGAACTGTCCGATGTCTGTCTTGTCTCGTTAATTCTTCCTCTGTCTTCGAATTTATTGTTAAAAGCGTCGTAATAGTGGGTAACAATCAACAATGGTACGGTTTCTTGCGCATAATACTACTGTTGGCAACAGATAATTTAAATAGAATAGAATTTAATGGTTTGTAAGTGACAGTAAGTACGGGTGGTTTGGAGGGGTAATTTTGTACCAATATTTCTTTTCGATATGTTTAAAACCAAATGGACTTTATACTAAGCTGTCCGTTGCTGCGTTGCTCTTTGTTGCTGACAATTGACTGGTACACTTATGATAATCACCATCTTAATAGATACTTTAGAAAAAAGAAAGAAAAGAAAAGTTGTGTGTTGTTGTCACAATTAACACGATGAGGTAACAACGAAACGATCTAACAAAATAAGGTAAAACAGATCAACGTTTAGCAGTGACATCTTGTTGAGCAGCGTTTCAGTGACTTATTTGTATGAAATAACATAAGCGCTCAAAATCTGTGCTCAAGTAAAGATTAAGGCTCGGCCTCGTCTTGAAATACGAGCCTTAATTTATAATTGTCAACGCTCATATTTACTTTCTTCTTTCTTCCTTTTCAATCAGGCTCGAGAAGATAGGGACCAGTAGCATGATGTAACTTTGCCTGTACTGTTAACTCTACCTGTACTACATCTGTAAAGTGGTACAAGGCTGTATTTTTAACTTAAATATTATGTAGTAAAATATACATCTTAGTTCGTAAATTATTATGCATTGCAAATGCAATGTGATATAGTAAGTCATTATGAGTTACGAGTGCAGGCAAAGTTATAGCATTCTAAGTATATTTATTAATATAAGTAAGAAGTTAGTTTACAACATATCCTATAAAAAACGATCCACACAAAAACCACGCGGTATAAGCACGAAAATTGGTAAACAGTTAAGTTAAAATCGATTCAAACATTAACGTGACAGGAATGCCGATGCCGTAGCGTGACTGCCACTGACGCAAAATTGATTCACCATTACAGTCCGCCGCACACCGACCTGTTATTGTTCGATTACCGAATATCTGGCTGTCGTGATTGTGTTCCGCACTGTACGCGTAGGGCTGTACAACTGTTTCTAAAGTTGAAGCTTTTTGCAGACTGTTACGTTTTTTTTCGGCAACGTCGATTGGATTTTGAGCGGTACATTTTCATGCGGCTAGCAAAGGGTTTTTCTAGTTATGATCGTTGCTGTTAAATTCGTCATGCTGCAATTACCAAGCCGCTTGGGATGAGTGGTAGGATCATTCTCCCAAAATCGATGATTTTATATTTCCTCAGTGTTAGATCATGTTTAAGTAAATACATTTTTTATCAGCAACCTATTAGTATTATAAAATATCCTAACGTTTTAACCCTCTGTAGTTATCTCGCGTTAAACATTCAATGTGATTTCACAAAACATTTCCTTATAGTAAAATAATGAATACATTTTTAACAAATGAGTGGTCTATCGCTATTTGCTTAAGTGACGTATTGTCACAGAGTGTGCATTCTGTAGAAGAGCTTCAGAATCTAGATTAATACCTACCCGTTATTTGTAGTTTTGTGATAGCGTAAGTAATATGAAGTAATTGTTTGATCAACATTATTTTAGTATAACAATCAATCAACGGCAAAAATAAGTGATAATCAATCATTTTTTTTTATGATAGCAAGATGTCAGGTTTATCTATTAGTTTTGACATCTGATTGTTTATTATCCACTGCTGTTGACTATAACAATCAGGATTTTTGCACAACATTGTTGCACAATGAACCTGAACATAGAAAAAACTATGTTAAGGTAGTATTGTGGCGATATTCATATACATTGAAAAAAGCAATAGAACATCGTAGGTTTAAAATCAACCATTTAATTGGATGGGATTAAATACATTGTACAGGTAGCGAAAAATATTTCCTCAGTGTTGCCGCATAAAGTATCTTTATAAAGGTATATCAAAAGTTTACGTAAACATCAAAATAAACCGTTAACATGTAAGCACCGTTTAAAAATTATTCAAACTCTGAACATACAACATAAAGTTGAAAAATAAATTTTGCTACCAAACCATAACTCATAAATAAAACATTTTTACCAACAGAAAATCAGATACCAGAAAATAAACAACATAATTATATTATCAAATTAAATGGAAATTAACACTTCCGAACGGGTTCTCTTTAAGCAAATAAAACATCCACGCATGGAGAGACCTATAGCGCTGTATAGGCACAAATCTCCCATGTAGGCTTCTCTGTTTTATTGCATTTCTACCCTCGGTTACTATCCCTCTCGCACTTATTCGAAACCCGCACAAAAGAGCGAGACAGATAGCGGCAGTCAGTGTTATTTTATTCATGGTCGCGTCGACATAGCGTGAGACGGACAGACCTATTCTACAAAGAGAAAGAAAGGGACGGGTGACGTTTCTGAAGGCCGTCTTCGTATAAAACGCGGGCGAGGGAACTCTACCGATTGTTATTCTTATGTACGTCTACGGTCATAAAGGAGGCTCGCTTATAATAAAAAAAAATGCACTTATTGAATCGTAACCTTTGAAGATATGTAAACAAGTTATTGTATTTGATCTTCAGAAGTTGTAAGGTGGAATACGAGTATGTAGATGGTCAGATATTGTATATACGTATTGTTACGTGAAATCATCGTTACATTCTTCGAAGAATAAGTAGAGTTATGAGAACTTTGTTGAATTAGTAATGTGTTAGAGAAAACTATTTTAGTAGGTTTGGTACCTTTTGGATAACTCGTGGTTAAATTAATTAAACTTAACGACCATTCGATCTGCGAGGTTAAGTAGCACCTGACGCGGTCAATCCTTGGATGGGTGATCATTTTTCACATATCGAGACGTGCCTCGAAAAGCACGTTAAGCAGTTGGTCCCGGGTGTCATACGAAGACCTATGACGGTCATTACGGGTGTCAGTAGCCCAAAAAGTCTGACTACTAGTCTAACCTTAGAGTATCAGTGTCCCACTCCCAGTAATTGGGTGGCGGAGGTCAGACGGCAGTCGCTCCGTGTAAAATACTGATATTCAGCCGTAACCGGTTAGATTCGAAGCCGACCCCAATGTAGCTGGGAAAGGCTAGGCAAGCTGATGATGAGCAAACGAATACATGCTTCAAAATACTCTTCGACGTCTTTATTAACTGACACTGTACCCAGAAATCTTCAGCCAAAGACCCAAGTAGTCTCTTCGTAACAGTAGGTGTCGACTAAACGCTTCGTTTCCGTATGTCCAACTACCATATCGATCCAAATGATTCGACTCCAAATAACTTTAAAATCTATGTCATCAAGTGGTTATAGTCTTGGTAAAGCAATCGTGCTAATTCCTTCAAAATCTACCAGTGAGGAAACTAGTATGTCCACTATTAATTTCTCAGTGCCATAGACCAGGACAACAACATTGCCATAAACGCAAACGCAACACAAATATGTGCATTTACCCTTGTCATAATTTAAATTGCACTGCAGCTTAAATATAATATATTTTTCAATATTTGTTCCGGGTCTCTATGTACACCGTGGTTATGATACAGAACATACAAATGGTGGGACAAAGGAAAAATATATTACACCCAGAACACGAGACACGGTGCTTTGTGTATAGGTATAATATTAATAGACGATCAGCCCGCAAGGATTATTACGCCTCTAGCGGCTCAATCGATTAATAGCCGTCTAATTTACTCGCGTATTATTACCTATTGCCATAATCAATTCCACCATTGTGTGGTTTGCCTTGAAAGCAGGGTCTTATCGATATTGACAGACGAAATTGACTGCGGATCCGATTTGTTGTTTTAAAAGTTAGAAGCAAATAAAGTTGTTGGAAGTGCTTCTTATAAAATAGTTTTTACTGGTTTTCGTTTAGTGGTTAGATACGGGAGTTCCAAGCGTAAATTCCAGCAAAGCGTAATAAAGTATTTTTTGGTATAGAAATTATATGGTGGATGATAATAGGCTTGCCCCCTTTTAGGTACGTCGGACTCTAACGATTTCGGAGAAAATTTGGATGTCCAACATTACTCCTCTCCCTTTGAGGAATACAGGTTGAATGTTGCGTATAATTTAGTGGTTATCATTACTATTTTTTCAGGTCGTTACCTATTTCTATCGATGCCTAATTTTATGTAGTATTTGTGATACAGTCTTAAAATTTTTCAATCAATATTTTAAAACCTCTAAGTAATCATTGTAAAATGAATACCTCATCAGGGTCTTATATAGTGGACGACTGGTTCACGTTGTTAAATTACTAGTATTGGCAGAACTTTTAAAATATAATATTACAACGATAACACGTGTGACATTACGAACACGCACAAAAACATTTTATATGTAAAGATATTTCAAGACAACAAAAAAACAAAAGAAGAACACATGGAAAATATAATATTGTGAGTGGCCAGTAACATTAACCATATGTAATCATTCAACCTATTCACATAACACTAGAGACAGATATATAAAAGCTATTTGTAGGTATATTAAAGAGACGGCAGTTTTTTCGAATTAACTGGGAAGTTCTTAGAATACATTTGCACTGAATGGGAGATAACGTTGCAATGTATGACTGATCACTTTCGAAAATTTATTTGTACTTTGCGCTTTGTATTTCTGCTGTCTCGGCTAAAGTTTACAAGATAACATCACATACACACATCCAGATTCGATCTGCCGGCTATACAAATTGTTCTGTGCTCGAGGCCAAAGCGCAGAATCACAAGTGCATCATCCACTCGACCAAGCGTCCAATCTCAGGTATATAAAGCAAATAAGTATGAGAAATAACAACATAGAATCACGCCAGTGTCGTGTTCCTGAAGGGCTAGGCAGAGGTGTGTTATTGTGCATTCATATTTCGCTGATGCCATCAACCGGGCACAGTTACAAACTCCGTGCTGCTACTGACAATTTTCAAACAGAAAAACTCAATAACACTTTGCCCGACTTGGGAATCGAACCCAGGACCTCACCTTTAGCAGTCGCATTTGCGACCACTATACCTATGAGCCAATATCATAAATGTTTGCTTCTATTGTAAACCGTATACAACAAAACAAATATAATTTTTAGTATGAGACAAAAATGCTTTCTAGAAAAACCTTTTACCAAACTAAACATTTAATTTTCCATTCAAATAATGATGATATAGAGTTAAGTAATTATCGAGTAATAGTTAATAAAATTATAGAATATAATTTTGCAAGTGTAACAATTTAGCGCGTAAAGTTTTAAAAAAACATTAACTTATCCCTTGTATAATAATAGTTCACACATTGGTGTTTCAGCTTTAGAAGCAGTAGTAATATTTTAAGATCAATCTAAAATCAACGTTGTACTTTTATCATTAGAGTTCGTTATTGAATTATCCAATCACTGGGGTATTTTTGATTGTATAGGCTACTGTTTTGGTTTAGATGTTTAAAAGGTCTACATTCCTTTCAAATACTGACTCTACTTTTCGTTGTTTAGGTGGATTATAAGACAAAAGTTCACGCGACAATGAACCATAATGGTTATAGTAAACGAGGAAGTATTTTTGAGGAAGGCTGTGTTTGTCTAATGGGTTAAAACCTTTTCTAGGTTTATGCGAAGTCAGGTGTATTTCTTTGTGGCATACTGTTTCATTACTTACGCTGCTTTACGCTAGGGTCGCAGATTCGCTACCTAATATTATTTATACAGCTAAAAAGATTCGGTTATTTATAGAGCTAGCTCTTTTTAAACCGTTTTCTTATTACTAATTAAAGCAAGATGTAGAGATAATACATCGGGCACTAAACGTTTAACTCTATATGGTAGCTATCAATTAGAAATCAGAGGCGTGCACAGAGTTTTTAGACAGGGTAGGCAGAAAAATTTAAATGCTGACTTACCAAAAATCCTTACTGCATATTGGTATTGGTTCGTTGTCTTGTCGATTAAATAATGATGTATGTGATTTGCCACCTCAAATATCTTATAATAAATATTTATCTGGGTTATGTAGGGTAGGCAGTGTCTTTTTGTCTTTATGAACCGCACGCCAGTTAGAAATGTACATTTTTATAATGAACACTTAACATGTGAAATATTAATTTTACATATTATTTAATAATAAACAGTTCTTAATAAACTAAACATCTTTAAATTAAATATAAACCGTCTAAATTGCTAAAAAATTAAACTTAAATAAGAGCTTTTAAGATTTTTTGCGACGCGACGTGACATAATGCGCCGGCGCTCGTTCCCATAATAAATATGGCATAGTAGCATTTGTAATCAAATATATACTTAATTAAAATCAACTTGGTCTCAAGTATCGCGTGGAAAGTCCATACTATCTTACTCATTTAATTAGCCCATTCTCCGCGGTCCACTGTTGGCCTTAGGCCTGTCCCAAGTAACTAGGTAATGTCCCCCGTGTACAAGCACCTGATATACCTTGTTTTTCTTTAATCCCCAGGTCAACATGGAAGCGAACATACACACATATGTAAGTACATAATATACACACATCTTTTTTTCCATAGTTGTCAACTAGGGGAAGAATAAAGAAAAAACATATTAGGTAGGTATAAATATGTATTGTTGTTCCTATTCTACCGAAACAGAGACCCTCGTGTTAAGGGAGATTTTTAATTTTTTAGTAGGTATGGATAATATATTTTTTTATGTATGTAAATAATAATTAATATAATAATTCACATTAACATTCACGTAAATGTAATATCAACGTTACTCAGACGGAATAAATAACACTTTTAGGGAAGAGTAAAAATCTGTATATCTTTATTAAAATTCCGCTTCGATAGACCGTTGTAACGATACTTTCTTAAATATACGACAGTGCTGGTACATATAAGTTTATAAAAATACGCTTACACAAGCATAACACACGCATAGTCTAAACACGTTTTCTAAATCTACGACAAGAACTTAAATCTACACATTAACTCAAAACTCAAATAGTCATATCACAAAAAAGGACATAAACCGGATTCGATAAATAATAAATAGATTTTCTTTCTTTTATTCGAGACTAAAATACGCGAAAAATAAGCCTCCATAAAAACATGTGATGTAATTATGACTTTATTAATTAAACTAACCTCAAATAAATAAATGTCAATCTGTCACTTTAGAACATCGAAATAGTATGTCGTTAAGGGACTGGACATATTATTTCGATGCTTTAGAATTACCTAAAATCATGATGTTCTTTTTTAGCTTAAACTATGTTTTAAACGTTTGAAAAACGAGTGTCATACTTCGAAAATGATGTTCTTTTTTCGAAGCCAATTAAATAAAATCAAACGAAATTAACGACTGGCAGTTTATTTGTCAAACTTGACATACTGCAGCGATAAAATAGGCTAGATGACTACCTCAAAATAAATTCTGAAATCTTATTGAGTAAATAAGTAGTTGTCCTTCTAAAAAGTCAGTAAAAATAAAATCTTGCTTATCTTTGGCATTTTCAATATTTAATTTATCAAAATTACACATTAAGTATGTCAATGGCAATGAAAAACTATGACGTCACGCTTTTGTATTCCAAATATTTTAAGAACAATATGTAGTTTTTTACAGTTCATAAAAAGTAACACATTAATGATCTTAGATAGCCATCAAGTTCATCATGCCCGAAGCTTAGGTTGCTTCATCTCGCATCTATTTATACCTAAATAGGCTAAAACACAGGATTATTAATTCTCACGATAACTGATCTATGCTTGCACTCTGTTGCGACAGGTTAGCTCAAATATTTATGGCACTCTCTTCAAAAGACTATTCCACCCTATATTTGTCTCACATAAACCCTTACATCATTACAATCTGTCTGGATTTCAAAATAGACTTTGACCCCTGAGTTTGTTTCGGCGTTTCTTCTTAGGGATAGTCATAGGAAATGCCGACGCCATCTAGTTTAAAAAAGACGTGTAAAAGTGATTGAAAAATCCTAATTGCAAAAATGAATAATTTCAATTTCAATTTCAGTCTCAATTTCAATTTCACCAAGTTCAGGCACACGTACCATATAGGATCTAACTAATATTATATGTACCGCAGTATTAATTTTATGTCAAGAGAGATTTTATTCTTATTATAATAATTGATATGAAAGCGGAAGATATCCTTATGTATTACCAACTAGCTATTAACCGCTATTTTATCTGCGTTTAATTTATATTTATTAATTTTCTAATTAGTATTTCCCTGGTATTGTAAAAATAAACAGCTCTTCTCCAGAACCCAGGCCACCTCTTAGTCAACTTTCATAATGATCGGTTCAGTGGTTCAGTCGTGATGAGGTAACATACAGACAGACAAAGTTACTTTCGCATTTATAATAGTGTGGATGTATGATAAAATAAATTCAGGCAAACTAAAAAATCTTTATAGTAACTGATTATAAATCTTACGCTAATGATATTGTGTTCATGGTTATTTAGACATCTGTTATGCGACTCAGATTCATCCTAAGCGGTTTTGGAATCTCCTAGTATTGAAACCGAATGACATTACGTGGTCTTATAGGCCTTAAATTGTACTTGATACACCAATAATATGTTGAAGTGAGTTTAAAAATCATATCATATCAATAATTGGTAACTATTTGTGTTTTCCTAGATCTCGACGATAGTTCGCACTTGTAGTAGTGGCTACATTAGATGGTGACTGAAACATACTTGGGAAAATATTTCCGCCCCGTAATCGCTAAGCCGAGGGGAAAAATAACGGGCGAGTATGGCGCTGATTGCGTGTTTTTGATACCAAGTGTTCTCATTATTAGCAAGTAATAGATTATTGAAAAGTGAGATTTTTTTTTAAAGATGCCCTTCCCTTATTCCTACGTCTACTAGATTTCGCCCGCGTCTTCGCCCGCGTGGTTTCAGATTCCGTACATTTTCCCGGGATAAAAAGTAGCCTATGTGCCTATGTGCTATTTCAGACTATAATCTATCTCTGTGCCAAATTTCATCCAGATCCGTTCAGCCGTTCTAGCGTGAAAGAGTAGCAAAGAGCCATCCATCCATCCATCCATCCTCACAAACTTTCACATTTATATAATTAGTAAGACTGTATCGTGGGTACAGTTCACGAACATACATGTCACATGGTTGGTAATTTTAATTCCTTGCTTACGCTCTTCTACTAGCATGGAATCAGCCAAACAAATCCAAAGTGAGAGAAAGGCCAGCTTTATAAATCGAGACTGTTGTCTCGTGTTTATTTCTTCTTTACCTGTAATTCATACAGAAATCCACACAACAATAGACGCAAAAACCATTACACTCTTTTTAACAGTTTGCAGATTAAAAACCATGTACGTGGTATCTAGTTAGTACATCCAATTAAGTGCTAACTGTACCCAATCACAGGTTAACTGGCGTTGTCGCTAACTGCACTTTTAATATTTAACTACTATTGTGTTGTGTTCTGCAGACGGGGCAACTGTTGTAGCCTGACTGTTGCCAGTGAGTTAGAGACGTGATTTCATGAGTTTTCCCATGAATCAAAATGATTTTAGTATCTTACTGAGATAAAAAAATATTGCATCGACCCCAAATACAGATGAGGGCAGGGGAATGATGAAGTAAATAATGTTCTTAAAGTGTCATTTTCGATCTTAACTAAGTCTATATTGGCTCCTCTTCCCATCATCTGCACCATATATATCTTCGGGTTACAACCACTATAATTTATCTTCGACCTTCAATAAGTTCGCTGACTCCACAAGGGTAAATCAACATAAAGTTATCATTAATAACATCAAAACAAAGGGTACATTAGCCGAGTATACAATTCAACAATCTCCTATGAATACGCGTCATCGCATGTGACTGGCCTTACGCACGTTAAATAAATAAACACGTGTGACGAGATATTTAATCGTTTCTATATTAGGCCGTCTAGACGTGCTGAGCTACGGCCATCAGTCAGGGAGGTTTGATACCAAAGCCAGGTGTCAGGCCGACTTACAAGCATTGATGATTTGGAGTGCTTGTGTCAGCGGACCTGAACGACAAGCGATAGCGAGTACAAATAGGCTATTGATTAATATATTTGGTGTGAAGGAATGAGTGATAACGTGACGCCTAAGTGGAGCTCTTCACATGCATATCTTTATTTCCTATGAACCAAGTTCAGGCACTTATGAAATGTCGAGACTCTAGGCGCACCATAATAGTAGATCCTATTGAGAAGAACCGTTAAGAAACTCCATAGAAATTCTTTTAAAATAAATCGATCCTTCAATCAAGGAACTGTCTTTCAAGTTAATATCTGAAAAAAATATTTTTTGTATCCAGATACAACTTCACAAATACAGTCACTTTTCAGGTCACACTTTTCAATTCGTTTATAATGAGTACTCGAGTCAGAACATTACAGAACTTATAATTTTTTACACACTAAAAACGCAGTTAAACTCGTTTCGAGGAATATAAATCTACTTACCTAGGGAAAAGTCATTGCATGCCTGGATATATATTCCCTGATGATTAGCCTTGATAAAGGACTTAAATACACAAATCTTTCAAGGATGAAATGGATAGGTAACAATGAAAAAGGAGGTAGGTTAAACCCTACCTTTAATTTTCGGGAGTTAAATAACGTAGCAGTTGATTCCAGTAGGTAGTAGGTGTACATACGTTTATTTCAAGGTTAATTGCAAAGGTCTTTGACATCAAGTCCCTCACGCTTTCAACTCTGAAAGATTTGTGTGGTGAGTAAATTTTAATAAAACATTGCCACTGGCTACATTTATACAGCACATTTGCGTTTTAATCTCAGTCCTATGTCCTAGCTGCTAATACACGAATAAAATCGTGATGAAGGCTAAAATAAAAATAGATTTTGTACATAAATATAAATGCAACAGTGATACCTTCCTGGTTGAATGCTTGCCTTCCATGCAAGAAGGTCTGAGTTCAAACCCGGCCCGCACCTCTGACATTTCGGAATCAGCTGCGGATCAAAATTTGGTTATCACTTGCGTTAACGAAAAACATCGTTAGGAAACCTACACATCTGGGCATACCTGGGCACACAGGGCTCCGTAAAGTTCCCGACAGTGTGTGTAGTTCGCCAACCCGCACTTGGCCGGCCGGGTTCTGAGAAGAAGCCCTAGTTCCGCTGTGGGATAGTAATGACCTGAATTTATTTATTTTATTACTAGCTTTCGCTCGCGGCTTCACCCGCATGGATTTTTTCGGGATAAAAAGTAGCCTATATTTTATTCCAGACTTTAATCTATCTCTGTGCCAAATTTCACCCAGATCCATTCAGCCACTCTGGCGTGAAAGAGTAACAAAAATCTATTCATCCATCCATCCTCACAAACTTTCGCATTTATAAGTAGGATAGTAGGATAGGATAGGATTAATTAATTAATTAAAGTAGGATAAGATTATTGATTAATTTATAAATGCAACGATTGATAGGCACTATTAGATGATGTTTTTTATTTCAATCTTATTTGAAAATTAAGAACAAAAGAAATGCAGCAATATTCACACTTATTCTTAATCATATTTAATACTGATCTTTTTTAACGTAAATAAGTAATAATAACGTAACGTAAGTTGAACATGGTAATTAAGCATAGTTATTTTAAGATCCACACTTTATTTAAAACTAAAGCGCTTCCAACCATTCAGTGTCAAACCGGTCTCCTAAAATCGCGACAGCTCCGCTGTCAATGGGGCCCTACCCTCATTAGTAATTCCGAGTGATGCGATGTCAGGACAGCACTGAACCATCTACAGGCCGGTTTAGCCTTTGAATTAGACAAAACCATGCCTTATTATTACGTATAAATGGCTAGGACATGTTTAGGATAGATAGAGATTCTAGAAGTGCCTAAAGCCTATTTGAAATAAAAAACTTTGTCTTTGTTGTTGTTGACTTTATAATGAAAGAATAATAATAGGCACGGAGTGCCTCGGAAAGCACATGAAGCATTAGGTCCCACGTGTCATACAAAGACATATGACAGTCGTTACGGGTGTCATAGGTCTTTGTATGAAAAAATCTGACGACCAGTCATATTGTCATAAAAAGTCTGACAACCAGTCTGACCTTAGTATCAGTGTCTCCCAGCAATTGGGTGGCGAAGGTTAGATGGCAGTCGCTCCGTGTAAAAATACTTGATGTTCAGCCACAACCGGTTAGATTGGAAGCCGACCCCAATGAAGTGGGGAAAAGGCTAGACAGATGATGAATCCGGTGGTATACGTTTAAACACGAAAGAACCTCAATCCTGAATGTTTTTACATTCAAAACCTATGTATTTTTAAGCGCATTTAAATTAATAAAACATGTACGAAAAGCGGGTGCTAACAATATTTTTATTTAGGCATAAACAATATTGCCTTTAACACTTATTTTTTTATGCTCGTTTATCAGGAAATGGTAATATCTATATAATAAGGGTGAATATTACTTAAAAAAAATACTACCTTTTGGTTTAAAAAGTTCATGTTTGAACTTGCCATTACAGCCTTATATATACCTACAATATGCCTATGATAGCCTATGATACCTACAATATCAGTGGATGTACTATATCATGCAGAGACTCCTAATCGGTTTCTAAGTATGTATATCGTCGCCGACATCGATAACTTTAGTATTTTTCTCCACTGTCGCTAATATGATGGTATTGTGTTCTTAAAAAACAATGTGTTCTTAAAAAACAGTTTTTTTGTCTAATTATTGTTCCGCTAAATAGTAAAAATTAGGTTATTTCTTTCTCCAGGACGTAGACCGCCTCTCTGTTTTCATAAAGATCGACTCAGTAGTTTATTCGTGATGAAGGAACAAACAGACAGACAGAGTTACTTATGCATTCATAATAGTGTGGATTAATGCCGATGTACGCTGTGATCTCCTGAGCAAGCTTGTCAACAATGTTTCAAACTGTCCGATGTCCAGGTTGCGCAGGGTTTTCTAATCGTTACTCGGGAGACTTTTCCGAGTACAGTCCCCCTCTTATAACACAACAGACTATAATTTTAGACCAATTAGCCGCGTTCCCGTCCACAGCGGGGAGTAGGGCAATTACAATTTGTTTGTTGGTATTTCCGTATTTCGAACGACCGAGTGTTGTGCCTTAAAAAGTTCTAACTACCATATTTAGTTAAATAAAATCTAAAAAAAAACCTTCTTAACTCCAATTTCCCATAAAAATCAGCCTCCATTCACAGGTCACCGTGCACCATAAAGCCAACAGGCACCGCTCCACAATGGCGCCACTGAAGCCAAGTTTCGTTGCAACTTCATGAAGTAGAGTCTAGTAGCGTGAACAATGGCTGCAAAGTATGGCGTACCGTATTCATAGCGTTCATACAAGTCCCAGGGGTACAAAGTTAATTCCAAGTTAGGCGAGTTGCTGTGACGCTCTCTCATTTATTAAAATACTAACATCTTGAACTTAATAGGTTTTGGTAACTGTAGACCATTGTTCGGTTAGGTATTATCTCGGGCTATGTGGTGGTTTAATGTGGAATGAACTTATAACTAAAGCTTTAATGACAGACATAGGTTAAAGTATGAACCTTGGAGAAATATGGTAAAGTTGCTCCAGGGAGTTCAGACGACCGATGTCATTCTTGAGTCAAACTTTTTCATTAAAACCTATATGGTTAACAATCTCAGAACAAAATTAAATAAATTAATTAAATTTTGATTAAAGAGCCCTAAAAAAAATGTTACATGTTAAAATTCACACAGCACATCCATAATAAATATGAGTTAAAACATTTCACGTCTATATAATTTAAAATATCGCATGAAACATGGGGAAAATCTACTTAAAGCGAAACTAAATAAAAAAATATATAGAATAATTCATATCGGAATCACGCGTCGACCCACCCGCATATTAGCGTATCTACATATTTTTATGACTGTTTTTACGAGTTATCATTTTTACGACTTTTGGTCCTCGCCTTGAAGGGCGTCGAAAGGGTTTTGACCGATTTCTTTATATAATTCTATGGGTTTTATGTTTGAATATGATTTTGCATTTTTTATGTTATTACTATTTTTTTATTCCTGTATCAAACATATTCACATGCACAAACGTCCAGACCCGGAACAAACTATCTGTAGGTCTTAGAAATATTTGTTAGTGCTTGACGTGAACCCGTGATATGTATAGCAGCATCGATCGCTCAACCACTACATCAACCGTGTCGCCTTGAACGTTAACTATTGAATGTAAATACCTACTTACTTATTTAATTAATAATCACCAAAAAACTTGCCAAGCATATGATGTTGTCGTAACTAATGATGAACTTCTATTGAAGGATAGTCCAGTAGACTTCGAAAGGCCACAAATCTCTAACACTTTTCCTTCAAAGCCAGAAGTTTCTAAAGTAAAAGTAACAGAACTTCCTACGAGCTTAAGTCTCGTTTAAAGAATAGAAAACGAATCGAAAAATTATAAATCTTTTTTATACTTACCTGTTGCATCAAGAACATGTACTAAATTCTTACTATTCATGCATGAGAAACAGCAATATGGTAAGGCAGGTGAATGGCCGCCAGTGGCAATGAAGGCTCGACATTGGATATAGATACTATTCTTTCACGTTATAGTTTTCATTGAGAGGTGACAATTTTAGGGCCTCATGAAAGCGTTGTGTCTTAAACATTGTATGATACTTTTGAAGAGACTAGAATTATGAGTGTGTCCAGATAGGGTAGACTATCTGGATGCTTTGATGACGGTATTCGGATCCGTGTGATGTATGGCATGAAGATATATTGTTTGAAATGATTGTGTTTTGTTTCGTGGGTTCCAATCAAGACTTTATCAATTCGTTGGGATGATATCTTCTTTCTCTGTTCTCCGGAAGGTCTTCTGTCTTTAGTGCAAAGTATACGCTATCGCGCTATTCCTTTCTACCTTTAACCATCTTACCATGCTATCCAATCCTAACCTTTCCTAAATTTTATTTCTACTTCAGTAGAATATGATTCTGTCTGTGAAGTCTCACATGCTCTCAATAGACCCAGTCATCATTATCACACAATCCGACTTCACTTTCCGTTCCCACTGCTGGGCAATGACTCCATTCTCATACCAGTCTCGATAGCAACAATATCCAATATTCTTACATCCAGAGCTTAGCCTCCACTCGGTAATAGCCTTACTCGACCTTTCATCCACCTGTCACTGCCAACATACAATTATTGTACCATAGAATTAGTACGTGTTCATCACCATAGATATTCGCACAAGACAGCTTGGTATCGAAGGTAGCCCGGAGGAAAAGAGTATTATGACTAAGTAGTTACAACGTAAACGACTATTTTAAGCTGAACAGAAGGCCAGATAAAACGGTGTAACAAAATCGGCAGTGTGAGGTCTTAATAATAGACTAGAGGTAAGCTCACACAATGCTTGACCTCGCGAACGTTCCTTTACCCCAGAGATCGATAGATTGCGCGCTCTTCATTAAGCCTCGTCGCTCAGATTTCTTGATATCAGCCAGCAGTCTGTAAACTTTCAAGTAGACGTCAACGGTGGGTTTGACAAATACTATTGTTATTTTTTTTTTCTATTTATTAGTTTCTTTCACCTCTCTGTTTTCTTCTGTATTGGTAGTACAGTCTATACCCGTAACTATCTGAAGGCCTTACAAATAGGTTTTTGTTCCGTGCTGTGACACTAACCGATTATACACACGTGACAATTTATTTTCTTAAGTGAAGATTTCCACAGGTTTGTGTGACGTTGTGTTGTCCACAGTCGGCTTGTAGAAGACAACATACTAGCGGAGATTTTTCTCACATACCTATATGCATTATTGTCTAGTGCCCTTTCACAAAATAGGATGATGCTCCTCCCCTCTTCCACTAACCCAGCGTTGTGGACTAATCCTTGCCGGAACAGGGCTATTTTCTAACTATCCCCAAAAAACTTGACCGAAATTGTGCATAGCATTTCATATCGATTGCACATACCGTGTCCAGTAGCAAATCAGTTATCATACATGTACTTGTACTTATAATAGTAATATGGCTTACCTGGTGGAGCATATGGTGGATCTCACGGTTGGTCACGCACGCACGGCAATTAGGAATGTTTGCCGAGTGCGGGAGAAGGGTTCTGTTTTAAAGAGGACCCCTTTTTGTATTGTTTCTTTAGACTCTGTTGTTGTATGCCTATACGCTTCGCTTCGTGGGTGTTAAAAGAGTCTAAAAGTCACTTAAGAAATGAAGGGAATCTGACTGTTTTCTTAATTGGGAAAATGAGACTCTATTATTTCAGAATGTAGAATAATACAGAAAAAAATAAGATATGTCTTTTTTCACTTAGACCATACACGGGCTCATAAGAATAGTCAGACTCCAAGTTTTGAAAGATTCTAGGAATGAAGGATATGCATCAGCTGATCAGCAAGTCCACCATGGTTATCCTTTACCACCACACTTACGCGGTCTACCCACAGTCCCAACAGACTGCAACCGTATAGAATACTTATGAACTTAATATTTTAGAAACCATAGGGAATACTTAATGATCAATTCTTTGTCTAATGTCTTAAGTCTAGGCTATAAGTGGTGTCTGTAACATGAGAGCGGTCACTCGTAAAGTTATTTGCTGTAGTCTACTTGATTGGACAAACTTTTATTGGTCTGCTGCAACTTTGAAAGTTCCCTTGGCGGTCCTGCCTCCTCGAGTCTCTTCAGTTTGAAATATGGGCCCTGTTATTATAAGAAATAGCGTCCATTTTTCAGTGTTGTTGTTACTTTTTATTGTTTGGTTGAGGGGTTAAATCACTTAGATTTGCAGCTTCATATATTATTGTGGGCTGAATTTGTGGTTTTGTGGCCAAGCTGGGAAAGTCTAGGCTGCAGTGAATGTTAAAAAAAAAATGGAATACGGTTTGAATAGTCCGGCAGCAAGATTTAACATGTTTCAACATATTTTTTTTGTACTCTGCTATATACCTCCATGAACGGAATACGATATCGCAATCAAAGGTAAATTCACGTAGTTGGTATATTTTCTGGGACATGGTGATAGAAAATCGATTTTTAGTATTTATGGAAAACATCGGTAAAAAAATCGCGGCGCGGGTCGTTCAAATAAACTATGTCCGTATATACAATTAATTTTATTTTTTTTGGGATTACAACTTCTAAGACTTACGTAAAATATGAAGAAAGGTATCACGCCTGTATTATCTGAGGGGTTAGGCAGAGGTGAAGTTATTATTATACCTACACCGACATTTAACCAATGTCATTATTAAGTCCTATATTAATCTCTAGTACAAAAAACTAATGACTTCAATTGAGCCGTAAAAGCCGGGCAAACATCGCGAATAGAATCTTCTAGAAGAAAAAAAAACAAAAATGCTTTTTGAAGTTACGCGTATTTTGGCGTGCTTGATGAGAATGAATTCTTAGGATGCGCTCGCACACCGACAGATAAAAGCGCCACCATGAAGTTGACTGGTAAATGTCTCTTAAATTTTCTTGGGAATTGATAGCTATATTCAAGGTAGTTATTGAAATATTTGTGCATCTGTAACACGTGTTTCATATCAGTGGAAATAAAAAAATAAATAAGAAGTATAACTTCCTACGTGCGTACATAACACACACTTTTTTTTATAATATTTTTTTGCATAACACATGGTACAGTAAAAGGTCTAAAAATGAAACAAATCGTAGACAACATGGTTCGCCATGGTCTGGCATACACATATTAATACACAACAAAATATATTTATTAGGCACTAATATTAGCAATAAACTTAAACATTAAATATGTTGCACAATTTTTTTTTTTTTCCCCCCACTAAGATTTCTCCTGTATCGTGGGTACAGTTTACAAACATACGTGTCACATGCACACACAACCAGACCCGAAACAACTACTGTAGATCATACAAATATTTGTTCCGTGCGGGGATCGAACCCGCGACACATAGCGCAGAAAGCTAATCGCTTAGCCACTGCGCCAACCGTGTCGTCATTATTTACTTTGCCCGGGAATAGTACCCACACCTTCACGCTCAGCACCAACGCTTGAGTCAACAGGAACAATCAAACAACTGGAAGGTAATAAAGTTAAAGATAAAAATAAATTTAAGCACTTAAACCAAAATAGCCCGACTCTTGCTTTTTTCCTATTCAGTAAAATGTAATACATGTAGCTCAATATAAATACTGTGACCCCATACAATTTAACCAAGACCTTATTCTGCAGTAAGACGTGGTATTGTAAATGATTAAAATAATTAATTAACTTAATTTTATTTAGCATGTATAGCATTATTATATAATTCGGGCAATACTAGAGCTAATCTTGCAATGTTAACTGCAATCTATGATCCAAAATAGATAATTAGGTTATCATTCATATCATAGAAAAAATTCTAAATAAATAAATTAAATCTTTATAAAGTTGTAAACTGTATAAAGAAAAATATTACCGCGAGCAGTATTAGAACCTGCAACTTTCTGGTCCAGTACATCAACCGCTCTAGCTTCTAAGCCACGGCAATTGCTGCTTGCTAACCTGAATCCTCCGTTCACATTTATATAAATGTTAGACTGCCTCATTAGTCTAGTGGTTGCAAGCACGACTGTTGAGCGTAAGGTCCTTGGTTCGTTTCCCGGGTCGGGAAAAGTGTGACATCGGTTAAGCGTAGGAGTACAATACTACATCTCTGCTGAACCGTTCAGTTGTATGTTTACGTAATAACAGCGAGGCAATAAAGTGCAAATATTGACCCATTTTCGTTGTATCCAACTAGTGTAACCAGGGCATGCTATTTCAAACCTTCAAAAAGAGGTTAGACCGGTCGTAGAAAGTTTTGTTTCGACTGTCCATGGCATTTATATGTCAATTGAAACAAAACTGGAGGACTATATCAGGAATAGAACAAAGTTAGGTCAATGTGAGTCTCTTCCAGTGAAGAAATAACTTTATTGTTTACATGTGTGTTCTCTCTAGAGTACAGTGATAGCCTAGCGGTTTATTGCTTGCTTTCCCTATGGGGATGGGGATCTGAATTACAACTCGTACCTCAAAGTTCTCATGAGAAGGATCAGGATTTAAATAAGGGCTTCATGAAGATTGTCATGGTGTATGTAGTCCGCCAACCCACAAAATCGCGTATATAACTCTTTAACATTCGGAGATTTTGTGCTGCTTAACATCGCAGATCGACCGATCTGCAAGGTAGCTATATGTAGGTACTATCTATCTATACTAAATATCAAAATATTTAATAGTTTTAAAATATTCGCGAATTATACCAGCCAGATGTCGGTTTGTCGTGTTGACGTGTGCATATTAATCTGCCTCTCGTTTCGGCCGACATGTTCCAGTTGCATATTTTTAGACAAGCCAGGCTACTGACACAGTATTTTCAGTGTCACGCTGGGCTGGCATAATTATACTATTTTTGATTGTGTTTTAGCCGAATAGGGATAAATTTGAGAATAGTATTCTGAGTTGCATCAGGCTTTTACTCCCTTTAGATGTACGTATTATTATACATTTTTGTTTCGCCGATGCCATCCTATAGGTGTTGGATTTAGTGCAAATGGCACTTATCAAATTTCAAGCTTTGGAAGAACTCTTGGTTACAGAGTGTTCAAAATAAGTTTGAAGTATTGAAAACCGATTATTTTCCTAGGCTAACTTTTTCATTCCCTCTATAACCTTTAAGCACAAAAAAAAAGATTATTATTACATTCATATTTCATACAACCCCTTACGCAAACGCGCTTCATTTGAAGAGCCCTTCACTCGATGGAATCATTCCCCGACGCGCTGCGCTTATAAATCGTCGTGCGACAATAATTAGTCGCACGTGTGTCGTGCGTTTGATTTGTGGATGCCGCTTCCGGTGAAACGCACGCGATCGGTCGCATCGGCCGGGGTTTGGTAACAACTTATGTTTTTTTACAAAGTGGTAAAGCACTTAGACCTTTATTGAGTTACAATTAGGCTTTTTAGTAAATCAGAATATTTTTGTCATTACTACTCTTTTACACTTCATTGTTTGACTTTTCAAGGCATCGAGCTCGTCATGCCATCTCTGTTTGGGGCTGCCACGATTCCTTTAGATGATTTTTGGGGAATGGATGTTTAAGTAAAGTTAACATGTTGGTAAAATCAATCAATCAATTGCAGATTACAGTGATACATGTTCAAGGAAATAACGATGATCATATTGAAAACATATGGTCATACTCGGATAAGCATCCTTTAAATGATCGTCCGAAGATTTTTAATCGAGTAAAAATATCAGTAAAATAAGACTATGTAGACATGATGGACTATGTATTTTATCACTGACATTTAACAATCAATTAATTGAGTAAAATGATAAATCGATTTCTTGTCTTTTTTTGGTTCAGTTTAGTTTTATACAGGTACTTATGCTATCGGAGACAGTTTCATTTTGGCTGAAATTGTCTAAAAGTTAAACATAGATCAACTTAATGTTGATATAGCATAACACATAACATAACATAGCGTCACGTCTGTATTCCACAAAGGGTAAGACAGAGTAAGTAATATGTACACCTATATTTTCACCGATCCCGTTATTGAGTCCCATGTTCCAGCCTCATACACACACACACACTTTCTATACATAGAAACACTTTGCTCGACCACCTTACTACTAAACCAGTGACTCATATTATGTAATACATGTATAATGTACATATTATTAATCAATAGCTCACATGACGAATGTATGATGTCCTGACCACGGATATCGTTCCTACTAGATTATTAGCAACGGCCGCGGTCACAAACGTTACCGATGTCAGTTCCGGTTGTACGCACGCGAGACCGGACACACCAGATATTAATAAGGCTAGTCAATCGCGGTTGAAGTGGTTGCATTCATATCTGGTGTACATCTGTGATCGAGGCACGTTTGCTGTTTCATTATATTTCAACCTAATGTGGTTTTAGTTTGCGAAGTGTATGTAGGTAAAGCTTACAGAACTAATAGTATTTATTACTGTTGAATATTGAGAACTGTCTCAATGGTCTAGTGTTCGCAAGTGCAGTATTGAACATAAGGTCCTGGGTTCGATGTTCTGTGTTCGGGCAGTGTTAATGAAATTTTCTGAAATTCTCAGTAGTTAGTCTCAGTTTGGAATTGTGCCCAGTATATGGCAATAGGCCAGCCCCATATTACATGGGACTTAATAACGGCGTTGGTGGAATGTGAGTGTACAAAAAGTACACTACTGCCTATCTCTTCAGGAATATAGGCGTGATTTTATGTTAGGCTAAGCTTGAATATAGAGCTCAATCATTAAATATTTCAGACCATTACTGTTCCACTGCTGGATCCGGGCCTCTTAGAATGAGGAGAGATGAGACCTTATTATTGGTCCACTAAGTTGGCCTGGTGCGGATTGGTGGACACACTAGAAAACTTAATTCAGTTTCGCAGGCTGCCTCACAATTTTTTTCTACATCTTTTATTTTACAGATTTTGCTCTGAATTTCAACAGACTACATCTTGTAGGCAATTAGATACTTGTTTAACTTGAAATGAAATGAAATGAAATTATTTATTTTGCAATTAGGATTTTTCAATCACTTTTACACGTCTTTTTTAAACTAACGATGGCGTCGGCATTTCCTATGACTATCCCTGAGAAGAAACGCCGAAATAAACTCAGGGTTCAAAGTCTATTTTAAAGTCCAGACAGTCCTTGTTACTTTTTGATTACGAGTTAAACAACCCGCCCAATGTTGGCTCTACATGTTGGCTGCTATACTGTTTGGCCAACATTGTGAGTTGACCATTGGCATTGTTGGAGCCATTATATTGGACTGGATAAGCGCTGGCTTAAAATCGGCAAATAGCGAGGAATTGTAACACGTTGTTGGTAGGCAGTGGCGTGCGGTTCATAAAGACAAAAAGACACTGCCTACCCTACATAACTCAGATAAATATTTATTATAAGATATTTGAGGTGGCAAATCACATACAACATTATTTAATCGATAAGACGACGAACCAATTTTTTGGTAATTAAGCTTTTAAATATTTCTGCGGGTTGTCTAAAAACTCTGTGCACGCCGCTGTTGTTAGGTTTTTGTAACAGTCGTTTAATATCAGTCTATTAAACATGCACTGGTTAAGTTCCTTATTAACATAGCATCACGCCTGTATCCCCGAAAGGTTAGGCAGAGGTGTACTAATAATTGTGCACCCACATTTCGCTGTTGCTGTTATTAAGTCGCATGTAATAGGAGACGAGCCGGGCATAGTTCCAAACTCCGTGCTGCTATTAAGGATTTCTGTACAGAGAAATCCAATAACACTTTGTCCAACCCGGGAATCTAACCCAGGACCTCACGCTCAGCAGTCGCGTTTGCGACCAGTAGACCAATGAGGCAGTTCCTTATTATTACAATTATACAGTTGATTAACACTGAGACTGAAATAAGATGAAGCTTGATAAGTAAATAAACACTGACGTCACGAACTTCAGATACACGTGGAAGGTCTTAATTATTTACAGTATACCAACAAGCTTAACGTTCATATTTTATAAAATATTTATATACTAAAAGTAAAAGGATCTTAACACATCACTCAAGACCCTCGTAACAGACTTAACTCGCGTCGACAGTGTCAATATAACCAATAAACTTGTCCAAACTTTTCTAACTAGCTGCTGAACGAAATTTATCGATTTAAAGCCTTTGCCACCCCATACATCAGGGTTGATATTGATAGTCGGTGACAAGACCGGCTTTGACATCCCCTACTACACGATTACACTCTTAAACCAGCCTTCAATATAACATACACAAACGACTTGCGACCTTATTACAATTGAACAAGGTTTGCTGTTTTGAAGTTGCGTTTAAACTTAGGGTTGTCAAGAAACTTGTGCGGTATCTAAGAAAATATTTTTCTTTGAAAACGTACTGAGGTTTCCGGAAGGAGGCTTACGGGGTTTTATTTTTTTCTCTCTCTCAAACGCTGCCTTTTCATAACTGTCGGGGGGCCGGGATCGATTCGGTCAGAAGATTTGGTTTCCTAATCCGGTCTCATCCGTTACTGCAGTCGTCCGTTATGGTTTAAATCAGTTCAGAACTTTATAAAGTTTTAGTTTTAAGTTTATTTTTTGTTGATAATGTCTTTATAGGGTGATGGGGTTGTCGGATGGTGGTAGATGAGATTAGATTTATGGGAATTTAAAAACCTTTTGTTTTCAAAAGATATTTCGTGAATTACTTGTATGTATTTATAATGTGATCCGTTCTTTTAGTTTAGTCTTAATTGAATTCGATGAACTATATTTCTTACTCTATAATTTGTTATTAATGGCACTGTCAAGCACTGTAATTTCTTAATAGTTTTAAGAGATCTGTACCGCTATCACGAGTTTTCTTACTAATTACCATCATAGTAAAGTAAATTTTCGTAATAGCGATTTTAGTTCTTAACTTGGTTACATAAGGGACTAGAGTCGCTTATGTGACATATGTGTCATAGTAAAGTTTTGATTTACTATTTACTATATTATAGAGATGTCATGTTACCGACTCTAATCCCTAATGTAACCGAGTTAAGAACTAAAATCGCTTGCATGAAAATTTACATTTACTATGAAAGTAAATAGTAAAAAACTCATAATAGAGGCACTGCACACCTGAGAGGGGTCCATAAAGTTCCCGATGGTGTGTGTGTATATGCCAACCCGGACCTGGTCAGTGTGGTGGACTAAAGCCTAACCCTTCTCATTCTGAGAAGAGACCTATGACCAGCAGTGGGACAGTAATGTGTTGAATTTATTAATTTATTCAACATCGTTTAGTTAGGTCTATAATTTTAGAATTATGGAGGTTATGACCGAAACTCACAGCTTAGGACGGTATAATGATGATATGAAATATATATGGTGATGAAATACTCTTGGTGTGCAGCCGAACTTTGCTGGCACCTGTAGACAAGTTGAATGCCCGTTTTATTTTTTAGTATTCATTCATTCAGATATTCAATTTTAACTCCACAGTGAATACAAAAGACCATTATTTAAAAAAAAAATTAAACTCATAATCCACATAACTTTCAAAAAAGTCGATACATACAGGCACATTTTGTACTCGTACACAAAAAAAAAAAAAAACATTTACACCGTCCACATAAATTTGAAAACAGAATCAATAGCGGCTGTCCAAATGTTTGCAACCTGTGCGCCCGCACCGGAAGTACGTAGTTAAACAAGATGGCCGCCGGTCGGTCACGTGACCGCTACCCGGATTCACCCCGACTTCCGGTGCTCGAAACATGTCAAGTGTATTGCAGGTAGTTATGGTTTGATAATTATCAATGCCATTATAATCACCCCATGCGTCGTGGATAGCATGCATCTGTCATGATTTTTTGGTTTTTCGAGTGGTCAGTTATCATAATTATTTCTAATAATTAATTTGTTTTGTACAACCCTATTTAATTATTCTTTTATGGTTTATGAACCAAAAAAGAATGCACCAATAGAACCCTGAAGATGATTTCGGAGAGACCGAAGTCTGCTGTGTTGGGGAGGCTGACACGCCTGCACGTGATAAGATAGTGGAGGTCTAATTTGAATTTATAAATTAAATTAAATTTACTAATATAGCTTTAAAACCTCTTTAAGTAACAAAATATGGATAATGTTAATCTGAATTAAATAAATAATAATTAACAAAATTGGATAGGAATATTTATTTCGCGTGTCTCTTATATGGGGACTCACCTAATGACGAAATTAGTTAGAAATGGCATTTTTTTATACTTTGCTCCACACTAGGATTTCTCCTGTATCGTGGGTACAGTTTACAAACATATATGTCACATGCACCCACAACCAGACCCGAAACAACTATCTGTAGATCATACAAATATTTGTTTCGTGCGGGGATCGAACCTGCAACACGTAGCGCAGAAAGCTAACCGCTTAGCCACTGTGCCAACCGTGTCGTATTTCCAAATATAAATCTTATTAGATTATTATTTTAAGGCAAATATCTAAAATATTTGACAAACATTAATCTGTCTGTACTTTTAGATATAAATTCGACCAACTTAAAGCTATTATGATGTTACTGTCACTACTTTCTCAGAATATCGAGGATAGGTTGAAACTACAATTTAGAAATTACAGGTATGATTTAAAGGTCAGTTAAAGTTACCTGTCAGTCTGTCAGGGGCTTCGTGTGCCTGAAATTAATATGCCGATGGTCAGGGTCTGGGCTGAAAAATCTGGAAAATATAACATAATAGCATCACGCCTGTGTTCTTTGAAGGCATAGACAGGGGTACATTGATGTACACACATTTTTAACTGACTTCAAAAAAAGACGAGGTTCTCAATTCGACAGTTTTTTATAATGTTTGTTACTCGATTATTCCGTCAATTATGGACCGATTTTAAAAATTCTTTTTTGTTTGAAATAGTATGCTTCCTATTTAGTCCCATTATCACCAAGTCAGGATCTGATGACGGGATCCTAGGGAAATCGAGGGATACTCTCAAATATTTTAGGATAAATAGCGCGTTTCAGCTTTTTTCTTAATAAGTCAGGTGTTGGCGTCTGAAAATCATTATTTCATGATGCCGAGCTGATGATGGATGATATAGTACTCCTCAACGGTAAAGAGTTAGGGAATGAAACTTCCGAGTTTGGGATCACCCGATATATTTTGATGGGTCCCGTGTATAACATTTGGTATAAAGTGTCTGATGATGGAGCCAGGAGATATATAGTGGAACTCGTCAGTAGCTACTAGTAAACCCCTCGAGTTTGGGCTCATTTTAAACCGCTAAATGGCAAGACTATCACTGTATTAGTTACAATCGTTGTCTTAATCTTTCCATTTCTCGTAATGCTTTTTCATCATGTGGTCGGCTCAGTAATTTATTTGGTTTTAAATCACAAAGTGCAATACCGTCTCGAAGGTTTCCACTCGACTTGGGGCCACAAACATTTGACCTTTGTAAACTTTTTTAAGAGAAACTTCCTTACTATATCTACCCATCACTCAAAATAGTAAAATAATATTTTTTTTAACAAAAATAAAAACCGCCTTCAGAAAACTAAAACTACTATATTGTATAATATTACCTTTATTTTTTGCTTTTTAGTTAGTTTTGTTTTTGAGTTTTTTGAAGGCGGTTTTTATTTTTTGTTAATATATTTTGTAATAGGTTTGCACTTGCCATCTACATTTCATCGCAATTCCAAACTTCAGGCCGCTACTTTTCTTAATAATAAAACAATATTTTTTTTCTAACAATAAAATCTTATACCATTTTGCTTACCCGGGAATCGCACTCAGCAGCCTCGCTTACAACCACTACACCAATTAGGAAAAGAACTTTAGAAAATTAAATTATATTTTGTTTTTTTGTCTTCTATTTTATCTTAGTCGGCCACTAATATTCATATTTATATAGTCATATGTATCTAGTAACTTAGTTAATGAAAAGATGAATTAATATTTATGTATGATTTATTTTTATTGAACATTGCTCCCGGTACATTTACTAGTTATAGATCGTGTAAAGAAAATGCCTTTGAAAATAGAATTTCTTTTCATATGCTATGTCTCGCAAGCAATTTGTTGATAACACGAAATAAATTTAACATTGTATCGTTCAGGTATTAAATTTCAGTATATATACATATATAACTACTTTTAAATGCTTTAATTAACTGTAATTAGACGTGCCGTTGACTATTACACGAGTCTGGCCAAGGTAAATTAGAGCATTAGAATGTTAATGCAAATATCGCAGAAATCAACTATCTTCTGTGTATTGCAAATGTTTTGCTATACTGGCAACACTGCAATGATTTTTATAGTAATGTTTGTGGTGTTGCCATAATTCCACTACAGAGTTAGTTTAATAAGATCTAGTAGTATTTAACTTTATAATGTTTGCCGTGTTGTGGTTATTTTTATATGCATATATAGAGTGTAATAAGGACTGTCTGTAAAGTACACTAGGTAGCTGGATATTTTAAATATTTTCATTAATTATACGAGTATGATTTTTTGTATGAGTATGAGTAATGAGTATGAGTAAATATTTGTAGTTACAGTGGCAGAATGTATCCTATTTCCTACTAATATTATAAATGTGAAAGTTTAAGAGGATGGATGGATATTTGTTACTCAATCACGCCAGAATGGCTGAACGAATCTGGATGAAATTTGGCAGAGATAGATTATAGTCTGGGATAGCCCATAGGCTACTTTTTATCCCGGAAAATTGTACGGGTTCGTAAAACACGCGGGCGAAGCCGCGTGCGGAAGCCAGTATTCTATAACAAAGCAAAATTAGAAAATCATACTAATTATAATATTACTATTATAATATCTACAAGTGATCCATAACAAAAGCTAGGTATAACCAGAATATTGAGATGAAATCATTTGGTTTCTATATATATTCATCTGGAGTTGCACATAGAATTAGGGATGTTACGGAGGTGGATTTATCGGAGGCGGAATCGGAGTTGGAGGTTCTCGTAGTGACCTCCGCGAGTCGGAGGTGAATCGGAGTTGGATTCGGAGCAAATTTACGAATGTAAAATGTAAACAAATAAGAAAGATGAAACTTGTCGCAACTCGTTCACTCTTCGTTCATCAGTTGTACAGAACACATATACTCCTTCAGTTGTTAGTGTCACGTAGAAAGCGCTAGGTAGCGCTGCATTGATAGCAAGTCATAATTTGTAATTCCGATATATACCTCCGTTTTGATACATCGGAACCGAAGCCGGAATCGGAGGTGTAATTTTAATCGGAGGATCCGTCATACCGGATTCGGAGTCGAAGCTCCGTAACATACCTACATAGAATAAACCCTCTATACAAAGTCTCTCCGGTAAAGCGGATTTACAGGGAAAGCGTATGAAATGAAGCCGGTTGGTACACCTAATAAAAATTAGTTGGAAGACTGTTTAATAACAATAAATAGTAAATTGTAGTTACAACTAAACTAAAACGAAGTCCAAATCAAATGTTAACGGAATTAACCTCACGACTCTCAACTCAATAGGCGAAACTCCTGTGTTGTACCTTTTTATTATTCCCATCGTTTCAAACTGACTAAACTATCCAATCGTATTAAAAAATCAAAGCGTCTATATATTCGGTTGGCAATCCAGACCGTTTAATTATAAATACATGCTTATTTCAGCAGATAGATAAGCGGCTTTTTTCATACCGAACTAGGAAAGGTCTCTATTAGCCGGCCAGTCTGTTACAAATTACAGTCCTACTTAAAGATGAGCGGTAAAGGAAACTTTAAGCTGTAGTGGGAATATCGAGGCAATGTAGATAAGTTCTCGCCTTGCAATGAAACTATAATAGTTTTAGGAATGATATACCTATTAGGTATAATAAGAGCTTTATTAAAATTAAAATAAAGTAATATTTATATATTTTTTTTATGGTAAACCACTTTAAATATTTATCAAACATTATTCAGCTATATGTATCGTAAAAAAATATACTAAAAACACACACCTGTCTAGGATTTACACCTAAAAAGTCTGCGTGGAATTAAATCCAGTGGCTGCCTGCAATAAAAAGCCGAACGCTACGTCTGCCTGTCAGTTCGTTTGTGTCAATCAATTATAGCTGGTAGCGCAGATGAGGCACGCAGCGTCCCAAGCCACGCCCTCTATCGATCGTGCCCGCCCAAATGCGCTGAATTGCTTCGTGCGCCGAACTTATTCTTGTTTCTGTCGGTTATGCTTGGAGAACGTAATTTTTTTCGGGTGACATGTCGTGCTTTTTTAGAGAAGACTATCAATATTGTTGGGTATAAAAAAATATGATTGTAATTTACAAAAAAGTTGAAATAAAATGTAAAATCCGTAGGTGAAAAGTGTCCGTCTCTCAAGATAGAATCCGTAGAAATCTGAAGTATAAAAGTACGGTAAAGTGGCTTATGTTTATAAGAAGCAGAGCTCTAAATACCGCTCGGAGCATACTCGCCACTCAACGCACAAACTATGCTAGCATATTGGATGTCATCAATCTTGTAGTGCATAAACAGTGACAGTATGCTAACCCGTCTGGTGCGACGGCAGGTCGAAGTCACATTTTTATACGCAATTTTGTAGGTAAAAGAAACACGTGTTTATAAAACTTGTTTATTTACACATCGAATTGTTATAATGTCATCATAAACATTGAAAAAATTGATCCCTGTTTTAAATAAAGTTATTACACATGCAATTAATAATTAATCAATCAACCCATCATGTCTTAACTACGGCTAGACATACTGTTCTCGCAAGTGGTGGCTAAACACACGTTGTGACTTCTTTTTGAAGGTATTCATAAATTTACACTTCAAGAACATGCATTTCTTTCTACCTGTACGCACACCTAATAACACGTTAGCGTGTAATTAATTATACACCGCACTTGGTTTTACCTGCGGAAGAATTTGTGTTAATGTTTTCATTTTGTTCGTTTATTATTCCTTAGACTTCGTTTTTGATCGATTTTATGAATGGATGTTACTTCCTTGTATATTATTGTACAAGTTATATTATATATTACGGTCCTTAATTGAAACTTAGGCTTTTGAACTCGGTGTATGTAGATGTTAATAAGCTATTGCATTATTTACGCGTTACTAGTACCTACAATATGGGAAAGGGTATTTTGTTTAGAAAAAACTTTTCAGTAGACCTCTTAGTACTCGATTAGGGGTTTGTTTCGAATGGAAAATCGATTGCGACATCTCAACAATAGATCAACATTGCTTTTTTAATCGTATTTAATGTAGGACGACTTGGCGTAAAGCTAAATTAAATTATCAATGAAAGTCATCATAAGTAGCTATTAACATTATTTATTTTCATGCGGTATATTATTGTTGAATATCATTTTAAATATTTAAAAATTAATACAATTACTGAAAGAAACTTATCTTCATGTTTTTCATTTTTGTTTTATTAAACATTATTGATAACAAAAAAAAATATAATGCTACTAAATACTTCTCAGGTTTTCGATTTATTCAACATTGATATTAGAAGATTTTTTACTTATTTTCCATTTTAATTTCTTTACCTGTCCCTATAATAATATCAAAATATAAGTATTTTTTTACATGTTAGCCACAATGTGGCACCTAACATTTTTTATGTTTGTGCAATTATACTCGCAGTGGGTAATTGAAGGGTTAACAGAAGTACGAGGATGTAGGGACGTTATTAAACGTTTTGAGTAATTGTACCATGTCAATGTAGATTTATTAATACGGAGGTACTAAGTTATTCAAGATTTTTTTAAATTACACACACATTCTTTGCTTTGCTTGTATTAAATATTTTTGTTATGGGAAGGCTTACAGGCTGTCTCCAAGTGTTTCATTAGACTTATCAACTAATTATTGTGTAATTAATGGAATTTATATAATTAACTATAATGAGAGGTTACAAAAAATTTAGAAAGGAAATATATCTCTAAATATTTATTTTTCAAACCCAGTATATCTTGGTATATAGTATAGAGTCCATATAGTAATTATAGGTACTTACAAGAGTCTAAAAGCACCAGAATAACACTATAGCTACCGATGTGCCGAACAAGTACCGGTTACGGCTTCGGTAATAACAATTACTGTAACATTAATCGTTACAGCTAACCGCTAATGTAACGTTATTCTCCATCGTAAAGCGGGACATTCACTGCGCGATTGACTCCAATGCGATTAAAAGTCAGTTGAGAAAAGATGTTTAGTTACATACCTAATGTTATTTAGTAGTATGTTTTTTATACACTGTTTTCTATAAATAGCGTTAAATATTCTGAATGTAAAATTTGATAGTGACTCAGGCTTACTCTCCATAATAATTATTATGTCAATAGATTTTCATTGTTTTAGTTCAATAAGAAGAATATCCGCTAGTTCCCGCAAAATTAAGATAATATGGCGCTCCAAAACCGATCAATCAAAATTATTTTCGAAAGTGTACTCTTTAAATTATGAGCCAGACATTTTAATCAATGCACAAACAAACCCTTTTACTAATAAACGCTCTATTAAATGATGTCATGACTTCATTTTAACCAAATCATTTTTGACGTATAAGCTCGACGTAACGTCATTCAGAAGGGCTATTAAGTGTGACCATTTCAATTCTACCCACACATTTCAATGAAATTCTCACGATGTCAACCGATGAATTAGTAATAAGGTTACGGTTGCATGCGACCTTTTGGCTTGAAACATGCAAGTTGCTGAATTAGTCTAAGCTCCAATGGGTTCCAGTAATTCATTCATTAGTATTGTAAACTGTTTTTGTGTTACCTAAAACATTCCGTGTTTTTACAAACTTGAAATCCTGTGACGTCATCTGTCAATATTATTGTGGCCACTTTGCCATGAATTTTCAAGCAGGATACGGAAGAAGTTCTGCGTTTGTTTGGAATTTGTTTGCTTTGGGTTATAATTTTCTTAAAAGAAACAACGTAATCTATATTCTGTCAGGGAAAGTACTTATATCCGTGTAAGCTTATCGTTTAAAGCTAACTGATAACGACTCTGAATGTTTATTATTCTGAAATAAAGATATTTTTACTTACTTTTTTGCCATTCTTTATATTCCCTGTTAACTACAACCTCGGCAATGAGTTTCATCAAGACAAGGGTGAACGGCAGCCTAATTACGTAAAAAAGCGACAGCAAGCGATAGCCACGCGACAGCAATCTCACTGTCAGTCAATACATTTTATGTCACAAAAATGACGTTTGACAGAAGTTATTGCGCGATCTACGCCTGTCGCTACATCGGTAATTAGGCTGCCGGTATGCGTACTACACAAAGCCACATAGCCGATGATAAGAATCATCATGAGATGGTGGCCAAACGCTGTACAAACCAAAAAGAAAAAGAAAATAAGAATTAATTTGTACCAAGACACAATATTATTAAAGGCTTTGAATGAGTTGGGGGCAATTTATGACGGTTCTATTTCAGTATTAGACAAGGCAATAATTAAAATGTCTAGACATTTCAGGCCAGTAGAAATATATTACTAGGAACGTCGTAACTTCTAGCCTTTTCGTCTGATATTACAGAATGAAGTGAAGCTTGGTCAAAGAAGATTAATTTTTAAAGGTTGAGTGAGGTCTTGTTTTAATTTTCAAGTTATTGAAGGAAAGGAAAGGAATGACTAGCGTAAATGTTAGGTAGGCATATAAAGTACATTTATAGGAAAGCTCTTTGTTTGAAGGTGGTATTGCATTTATTTGTTACGACACACATGTACCTATTCATATTACGAGATTTCTTCGATCCTGACCACGCTCAGCATCAAACAATAAAAGTATGAAAATATTGTGTGTGTCTTCAATAGAACTTCATTTAATGCACGCGCAAGATGTTTTCATACATTTTAGACACATAGACTTATTGACAGGTGTGTTTATTGCTTCAGCGGCAATAACATGATTTAAATGGCGCTCACATTTGAAATAACGCATGAGTTTAATATCAACTGCGCTCCTTATCTAATTTGATGGCGCGTCACCATTAAATATTCAAGTCACCGATCCCTCTCTGAGCTATGATATCTGTCTTTATTATTTCTCAGTCCTAATAAGAAATACTTCAAAACTTTGATTCTTCAGACACTAGCCGGGACCCTAAGTGGTGTCTAGCTGTAAATTTTTGATCAGAGGTATTGCATTATCTGACTTGTACCTACATATCTATCTGGCGCTCGATTGAGAGAAGTTATTACTCACTCGTTGATTTAAGAAACTTCGTCCAAAATTCGAACAAATTAAACCTTTATTAAGTGTCATTAATGCTACGTCAATTTCGGCCCTGACTGTAAAACTACAGAAATTCATGCCTTATACAAAACCTCAAGTAACTTCAAAAAAAAAAAAACGCTGGCTCAACTGAATAATTACCTACATTTTCACGCGCCGAGAGTAGCGAGCTTTATCCACAGCTCACGACTATATCGCGGAGTGAACGGCGCCTCTAATGAAACTCATTAACCGTTATTGTTATAGCTTCCTTGCTGATTACCCGGCCGCATTAACCGGGGAGGCAGCAGATAGGTACAGTGTATATCGGAGGCGAGGCGGATGCGTTTGATTCAGTAAATGCTTTCTTCAGTAAATAGGATGGCGGAACTTAATGCTGTGGAGTCCTGGTACAGAAATAGTGGAATAATCATTTCTTTGAATGATAATCTGTATTATTTCCTGTCAGGATATTATTAAATAAATATTTATTTAACAGAATATGGTATTACATTGTTTATAAGTATGTCTCCATATTCGTTAGAACTTTAGAGTATTTTAGTATGTTTACTGTAGAGCTTTTGAAGTGTACTGGATAATATTTGACGTTTATAAACGTCAAAATACTTAGTAAATTAAAATGTTTCGACGATGTCCGTGCTGCTAATGGTTTAGCAACCTGTTTTAATTCACATACTAATTAAATCTAATAATATATAGGTTCGTTCAATGTAGGTAAGTACATATATGTATAGAATAGAATACCAAATAGGAAAAACCATCCCAGGACCTCACGGCATGCAGACTAATGAAATATTATATATTTTTCCACCACATTACAATCAACGCTCAATTAATAAGGCCGGTTTATCGTTCTAATAGCGGCAAGATAATTATTTTTTGCGCTATAAAATTTATTAATTCCGTTTCATTCAAAGCTTAAGTCATAATACAAAAAATAAAACACGTATCATGTAAAACATGGAGAGAGGAGAAATACCCTATATCTACGACGTACTCCGCACACACGGAATTCGAAAAATAACTCTTCGCTGTCGACTAAAAGCCTAACTAAGTTCTCACTCGAAACGCGAATAGGAAAATCCCTAAAAACCGAAGCGATAGAGTGCACCCCAATTATCAATTCAAATCCCTCTTATACCCCTCCCGAAAACTCCGCTCCAAACATTAAATACATATCTTTAAATTGGTCGTAAGTACCGCCACCCTCATCTGACATTTTTATCATTATCATAATCTTATAGTCGTCTCCTTCGCTCATATTAGATTTCAACGGCTTAAGTTTTTCCATCTCTGTCTGTCTTAAAGTCCGACGAATTTAAGGCTCATTCTGTCGCGTCAGATTGAATTCTCCGAGACTATTATATATATATTTCTGTAATTGTAGAATGAGTTTCGTAAGATACTTTTTTTGGTTCCTGTGAAAATCCACAGATGTTGGACAGTTAATAGGTGGCTTTAACGACGGATGATGAATGGTGTTTTATACTGTTTTATGAAATGTGGTTTTATATTAGATCGCTTTATTTTAATGCATACTAGCTTTTTATTAATTTAGATAAGTTCTATCTGATTTCTAATTAGACTATTATAAATACTCACTAATAGGATTTAGAGAGGAAAAGATGTGGGATTATAAATATTTAGACGTTCGGATTGATTATATATATTCAACTGAAGTTTGCAGGTATTAGCTTAATAATAAATGTAAGGTAATCAAACAAGTTACATAAGTATCAGAAAACCTAATTGGAGTTTAGGACTTACTTGTATTTACCCAGCTATTACTCATCCATTTGCGTCAACATAAAATCCCGTATCAGGTATTCACCTAAAAATATTTACCAACCATCCATCGATGTGCCTCTGACCTGCACTCAAAATTACCCTAAAACAAACGTTCAGTATTAAAAGTTTTCAGCGGAGGGTTTGCGGGGGAGGATCAGCCCTCCTTTATTTAGTCACGCCATTAAACAGCCGAGCAAAGGGCTGGGTATTAATTATTTATAGCCATGTACAAGAGGAAGATGTCACTCAAAGCAGTAGATGGCCATATTTTGCGATATAGCTTCTGTTGAGTTGAGTCTTCTGCTTGATTGAGAATAGAAACTTAGTAATAATATATTTTTAATTATTTAAAATCAATCTTAATAAATAATTATATTTTTTTACTAACTAGGTATTTATTATATTTAATTACTATATTTACACAATAACAGATTTAACGGTAATCTTTTTTTTAATTGTTATTGTACTACCACTTTTATTTTTGTAAACCACTATTTTGAAAAGAGTATCCATGGAGTTTCTTGCCGGTCTCTTCTTCATAGGACCAACCCACTTTGGAACCGTGTACCTAGATTCATTACGTTTTAAAAGTGCCTGCAAACGCCTATTTGAAATAAAAACCTTTGACTTTGACTCTGAAAAATGTAAAAATAACAAAAACATTACGCATCAAAACATTCTTCCGCATCGCTGTCAATCGACAGTGTGTCCAAAAGACTGGCAGCACATTTGTTATTTATATTATAACTAGCTGTTGCCCGCCAGTTCATCTGCGTGTTTCTCATAAAAAAATGTCGTTGTCTTGTTAAAATACAGGTAGCGCCATCTATTAAAAAGCACATTATATGACTTCGTTGATTACGAAGCCATATCATGTGCATGATGTGTTACAATAATTATCATAAACTTTGTATGAAGACAGCTTAGCGAGCATGGGTTTTTTTGTAAGACAATTTTCACACAGAAAAACCCAATAACACTTTGTTCAACCCGGGAATCGATCCCAGGACTTCACGATGACGCACAGTTGCGTTTGGGACCACTAGACCCAAGAGGTAGTTGTGGTACATTATTACATATCCGCATTTTAACTTTAAGGTTATAAAGGTTTAGGTACCTATTAGAATGTACAAACATATCAATGTAATTGCATTGTTTGTCCTTTTTAGTAGTTCTATCAATCATTGTGTTGTTTCATAGCTAACGGTATAAGTTATATAAATTGCTATTTCAACATCTAAAGAGCATACTTCGATATAAAATGGATAGATTACGACAGACTAAAGAATTGTTGTGAGACATGTATAAATGACACAATTTGCCAGTTTAGCCTGTTACATAGACGTCATATGTAGCCAGGCTGCTTATACATATATATTTTCAGTAACATTTGCACTAATTTAGGACAAAAGAAGATTACAAAGTAACAACCCTTCCGTACAACGACCCGATCGAGAAAAAATTGTGTTGACATTACTGGCGGCCACACTGCACTAAAAATGCATCGTGTAATGAACTTAATGGGTGGCTAAAGATCCTGTAATAGCTTAACAAGCTGTACCATGCATAAAAGGGGTTACCACAAGTGCCTACAAATGACAGCTTAAATTATATATCGCCGATACGAAGAACATTAGTACAATTTTCTAACGTTACGCGTTAGTTACACAAACAAACAGACGCGTAATAGCCTACAAGGTACTCGCGGAGTACGCTGCCTAATTGAATATTTAGGTAAACAAGCATGGTATTTATTTAACAAACAAATTAATGTTCTTAATGTAGGGTTAACTACTTGCTGCCTTATCTAACATATACAGTGCAACCACGCCTCTCCACCGAATTATTTTTTAAATGGTACATCAGTTACGTAGCTACTTAAATTATGCCATTTAGTGCTTTGTCTTATTTTTTATTTTTTACGTAACTTTTCCGTTGCCTCGCATGACTCGGTCGTTGCAAGTTGAAATATTCATTGGCGCTATTAGTATTTTTTTTTTTCAATTCTTAGTTCAGAGTTTTCAGCCGACCTGTGTGGTGAATTGGTAGTGGTCGTTAGTAGTTAGTGAAATCAAACGGCTTAAACAATTTTTATCAGTGGACTTGGCATAGAGGGCTTAGTGTATCTGTGAAGCACCTTATGATAGAGGATGATGACGAATCTTTTGGTACACTGCTACAGGACTGCCCTGATGTGCGTTATGAATTGGTTAGAAAAACAATTTACTCTTTTTAATTAATGAAGACACACGCGGCGCCCGGCATCGAGACACAATTAATTTTTTATTGTCTCTAAACTCTTTGAAATTATTTTACCTCCTTACCTACCCCTATTGATTACTGACGCACTCCTCTAGCGATTATCGATAGTATGTCGAATACTGAAATAATTTTCGAAAAACTGTTTATTCGCAAAAATTTAGCTATACTTCAATCTAGGGCTGACACTTAATATGTTTTGAACTATCAATGGTTATTACCCTTTCATATATATAACTTACAATTCATAAGCACGCTTAAAACAATTGGACCGATGAAGCACTTGAGATAGCAAGAACGCTTGAACAGTCCCTCGTGGTTGGATATTCTTATATTTTTTTTATTCATACGGTTTAACAGAATGTGTTGTTTGTTTATTAGCCACCTCTTTTAATCTCGTACGGAGCGAGATTAACTGCGAGTGACGGTAATAAATTTTCCTTTCCCTTTTAGGTACCTAAGTGTGTCGTGTAAGCGTATATATTTTCCGGTAACTATGTAGGTTGCGGTAATCGCTTTGTATGTAGACTTGTGTATAGAAGAGTAGCCATCTTCAAATTTTGAAAACCAGGATTTGAATGCGGAAATGCCAGGACATTTGGTCAGGTTTTAAAACAGGATGCAGTGTAAGAAAAGTATAAGAAAACAGTGTCATTAAAACTCAATGAATAGCAATTAAAATATTTTATGAAATAATCTTTAATTAAATTCTATAATATAAGAAATGAAATGAAGGATTAAATTACAAAATAACGCCGAAGATTAAATTTAAGGTTCGAGGCAGTAGTGGCGCGCGAATAATAAAACACAGGACCTTACGAGGACTCTTTAAATAACAAAGGACGCTACTTAATAACTATCCAGGACAACCCAGGACACTCCAAAAAGCAGGACATGTCCTGGGAAAACAGGACGGTTGGCTAGCCTAGCGTACAGGAGTCACTGAAGCAAGTGTCCGGCTTGTTGTGGCAGTATTATTAGAATACGAAATGTCTTTTTGATAACGTGAAGTATTCGGTATTTTAGGTTTTCGAGGTTATTTTATCATAGCATGCAACGTTGGGTTATTGATGGAGAAAGCAAAACTGTGTATTGTGATACATTTAAAATCGGTTTTTTGCAAATTTAATACGCTTAAGTTAAAAACATAAATAGAAATATATTCGAATAAAGAATAAAGTAATTTTAGCTAAATTAAAATTAAATATTTTTATACAAAATGTGCATGTAATTATTATTACTTATCGAAAATAATTTGTTCTAGTCTATATTGGTGATAATGACATCATTATGCATGGTGCATGCAAAAAACATGTGTTTTTAAAAGAACTAAGATTTTTCTTTCCAGAGTCGAATACTGGAAGATGCATCGTTGATGTGCAACTCATGGTCACCAAGGCATAATGTAAGTTCCAATATAAAATTCCCCCCAACAATTTCTAGAATTTTAATGTTTATCTGATTTCGAACTTGCACTGTGACATGCCTTGCGAATACGCTTGCGTACATCTTTGGCCAAAGATGTCAACGATTTTTTTTTGTTTATTTTTTCTTGTTTTGCTAAGCGATGCAATTTTTAGCAGATACTGTAATTTACTATCTAACTTGTATTGTTGTAATCTTTTTAGTTTGTAGATTAGACACTTAAATAAATACGTATTCATATTTTGGTTTATAAAATGAAGTTCTAATAAGTAGTTTTTAATAAGCTATTTTCAGTTTTTGTAGATTTTAATTTGGCGTACTTGTAACCGTTACGAATATGACAACATTATTGACCTATTACGTCACTCTTAGTGATAAAGGTAAGTTCCTGAATCGGTTTGATGAATCATTAATATAAAATTAGAATGAATTAAATGATTATAAACAGTCTAGTGCCTGTCAAGCTTTTGAACAAACTGTTAATAGGTCCTGTCAAGATTTTTTTCCTAATATTCTTCCTTTCGAGGCAGACGAACCCGGAAAGTGATATATTGATGAGAGTCAATAAAAAAAAGAAATAGTTTAAGTACTTAATTTAACAAAATATATAAACATAGAGTAGATGTTACGAAGCTAATTAATAATAATCTTGTGGTACCTAATAAGACGATTTAATCTAAGTATGTAGAATAAAATAAAACCTATATTAAAGAAAGAGCGTATACTTAAACTAGATTCCCAGATATTGCAGCTAATTCGTGACGTGCATAATAAAACTGGAACACCAAACAAAAGACTACAGAATGTGCATTTTGATTCGGCGGCCTGTGTTAAAATGCACGCTATAATGAAAACTGGCACTTCTAAATGAAGTGGTTTGGATTTCAGTGAACCAGGCCATCCAGAAATGGCAACATTCGAAAGATATTCAAGTTATTTTTAGATAACTATTCGTTAAATTTCAATATTCGCAATTGTTAAAAGAATTTGTATAATTTAGGCTTTGTTTTAGATGTGATATGTATCTTAGAAGAAAAGGTTCGATAAAAGTTAAATTTAATTTAGAAATCGTGAGTGGAGTCCCACCCTATAATTCGCCGTCTTGTTCTTAGTTAAGTATGCCGTAACAGGCAACATCATAAAGCAAGACAAGACAAGGTCTATTTTCGCTTGCAAAACCAATGTGACTGTAACTAGACTGTAACTGATGTGATGAAGCAATTTTTTGCCGACTCTACGTTCATTTATTATGTAACTCAATATATACTTAAAATCGCACTCACATAATAAAGCCGAGACTATAACTATGTTTTAATTTAAAAAAAAAACAAACATGAACAGGTGTTACAAAAACTAATTTAATAGAGAAACAAAACTTATACGGCATATTGTGTAATATTTTCGTAGAAATCCTGAAAATAAATTACGGATTGATCCATCGTGATATTCGTGATATGTCAGGTTGAAGGCCAACACGGTCGAATTTGAAAGGCGGTTTATTAGAAAACTTGTACTTCGTAGAATAATCTGATTCTTACAAAAAATACATTTGATATGATAGTCTTGACGTATACAGGAAAAATATAAAAGTAAAAAATATAAAAAAACATTACATTACCTACATTAAAAGCATCAAAATACTCCTCCGCATCGCTGTCAACCGGCAGTGTGCCCAGAAGACTGGCACTGACTGACGTATACATATATTGTTTATACCTGTAGGTAAATGGAGACAAGCAATTTTTTTGCTTTTAACTGAAATAACACAAATCTTATTCTGCTATATTTTTGGATATCTAGTTATATTTATCACTAACATTCACATATTAATGAGGATTCATATAAATAAACATGAAATACATGAATAATACGAAATTATCAAAATAATTTGTATATTTCGTGATCAAAACGTCCGACAACCCTCAGCGCGCCCCTCAGTAATCGTGGGTACTAAGTGCACAACGCATAATCCCAGACGCAACGACTGATGTACAGTCGCCGACTCAAGTATTCTCGTCTATTTATTTGCAATGCCCAAAATCGGCAATGGATTTCGCGATTAAACATACGCTGGCACGGCGGCGGCGCGGCTTGAGTAAGCTAGTTTTGTAAAATTTATATGGTAAAAATTATATCATTTGTAGGTGTGGGTAATTCGTAGGTTGTGGTTATAAAATTTTTGGTTTTAAATTATTTGGCTACCTACCAAAATTTATTTACCAACTCACGATACCAAATCAATTATAAACATAACCAGAAACGTGGTGAAATTGAGAACAGTTTGTAGACATTCATTTTAAAACATGAAAATCTTTAAGAAAATCACAATCTAACTGTTCGTGTAGTTATCGATAAAAAGTTATTTAGTTAGTTAAAACAGCAAATTTCACAAAAAATATCCATTTGAGGTACATGCATTCTCACCAAACGCTGTCGTTGTCGCTCGTCTCATACTTCAAATTGACAATTTGTGCCCAACCGTTGTGTCGTCGACATTACCGCGTACGGACTAATCGACCGGTCCCTGTATCTCGGTGACATTTGATACCTTCAGCCGGGATCATGCCGCCTCTTAACCCTACGTCGCGCGTCTGATGAGTAATAATAGCGGGATTACGCTGGGACTAATGCTTGCAGCTTTTAGTGATCAGTCTGGGGTCGTAGGATCTGTGTAGGTTTTTGGTATCGATTATTCAGTTGTCATCCTATTTTTCTAAGAGGTAAATAACGATAAGAAAGTAGCTACTTTCATATAAATTAATAGGTAGGTATATGAGATGTAAGTGACTTTTTTTTCTTTAAAACTCTTTTACTATTGCTGCTATAACTTCTTTCAAAGGCCGCCGTCACGTGGCTTACTGCTTAGGGTGTGGCATACACCCTAGGCATCCTAGTGTCTCCCCTTTAATCACGTATCTACAGGAACTGCAGCTTTTATTACCCTGTTGTAGTGGAAATTAATTCCATGGAATACCCATACCATGAAATAATACGTTAGACACCTCTCATAATAGCACCTCTGTCGCTACGCAAGTGGTTTGAGGGATGGCTGTGAAAATCTTTAATAGTGTTTTACGAATGAAATATTTAAATATGTCTTCAGTAAGATGATATTCATAGTTCAGTTTTCATTATAGGTAAGTCTATTTTTATTACACATCACAGTCCCCCAATATCACTAAAAAAATCCATTCAACGAGAGCAATAGAAACTCCCTCTCACTTTTATTGCTACATGATAATTGCAATTTGAAAATGTGACAGTAATAATTGTTGTTTGACAAGGGCTCTAACTGAACAATTGAATTAGGTAGGACCGCCTGCCTCCCCTTTGAACGTTATATCTAATTGATTAACTTATGCTAGTTCATCCGTTCGTTTTCATGGTGATTCGAATGAGTATTGAATGACTGAGCGAATGAACGTGTAACCTATAGAGATATCTGGTTCCAGAATGCGTTTTTTTGAGATTTGATAAATTTAAAATAAAAATGTATGGACTTATTTTCGTCTAAAAAAAAGAGCGTTCAAGATAAATACCGATGTACAACACTATTTTGTTTGTCTAATGTCAGATTTGACAACATCACTGCTTATCCCATCGTAATGTTCTCTTAACACTCGCAAAGGTCTGAAAACATTATCTAGAAGACTTTATCTTAGAAAAGGCTTCCTGGATTGAAGTACTTTAAAAAAAAAGACACAAAAATAACTAAAACCAGTCTAACTATACAGTGTCAGAATGTTAAACAAGGCATTTTAATTATAGGCTATGTTTAGCGAACGGCGGCTGGCATTCGGTTGATGTATTTTTAGGGCTTCGAAATTGAAATACCGAATATTGTTGTAACATTTTGTGCTAGTGTCTGTTTTAAATTTTTAGTCGAGTGGAGTTTTCATATCTCTGGGAACTTTTAAAAATACATTGAATACTATAATTTTCACGTTATTATATATTTTACCAGCTTCCGCCCGCGGCTTACGAACCTGTACATTTTCCCGAGATAAAAAGTAGCCTATGTGCTATTCCAGACTAGAGTCTATCTCTGTGCCAAATTTCATCCAGATCCGTTGAGCCGTTCTGGCGTGAAAGAGTAACAAAGATTCATACATCCATCCATCCTCACAAACTTTCACGTTTATAATATTAGTAGGATAGTATAGGATTAATAGGAAGTAGGGTAGGATAGGATTAGTAGGAAGTAGGATAGGATAGGATTAATATTTATCCAGTGTTCTGGCTATGAGTGTTTCTGGCTTGTCATACAGAACATACTCATACATAACATAAAAAATCGTAACACTAAGAGATAAAGGTTTTTATTTTTGAAAATTTTCTTTCAAAAATCGTCTCACTCTCTCTCATCAATTTATAAAAGCTATTTCTGTGGTATTTATGTAGATGTATTTTAAATATTACTTAAATGTAACAAATTATAATTACTGCTGCATACTTTATACAAAAAATTATATTATGAGATCAGTAGGAAACAGGTTTAAAACATTGTTTTTTATCTATCGCGTCACTTCATAAATGCACAAAACACTAAAACAAAAACGCATCACTAAATTAATGCGAAACAAAATCTTTGACACCTAACCCTTCCACGGCCGGTGGTACGTAGCGACAAACTACGCGACGCTACGTATCAAATAGGCACTCGTTAGCAATTACAATGAGGGGTTATGCGAACTAATGGCTTGAGTGAGGGTATGCGAACAACCTTCTATTCCCACGCTCAATCGCTTCGGATTATATTTACATTGTTAAATTCGGACACTTCGCTTTTGAGGGTTGATTATAATTCTGTACACTTCGATACTAAAAAAATGGCGAGTTTTGTGTAATCTTATTCTGTCCTTTGAGCGAAGGGACTTTTGAGCGAAAGGGCGTTTTAATATTAAGGGAGTAGACGTACAAATTCAAATAATAATCTCGAATTATTTTAAAACAGTCTTTATTATAGATGTATACAACTTACCAAACCTATGTACAAAACATGTAGCGTATTCACCTTTTTGCCTAAAAAAGGAACCCTTCAAAACTTACCACTTCCATTATCGTATCAAAACACCGAAAGCCAACAGAGAACCGAATCGATTTAAGCCCGCAAAATTCTAATGCAAACAAAATCACCGGGGGCCTGCCAAATAAAACTGGCAGACGTGCTTGCCAGTGCCAAACGTGCTGGCACTGGCAAAGCGAAGAACTAGTGGCATTTTAAGAGGCCCGGGCCCATAAAACTGCCTGTTTGGAAGTCGGGCCGCGCAGCGAGCATCTATCGGGACTTCGAACCTCGAGCCACATTTACACTTGACTTATGGAATGGAGTTAAAGTTTTTAATGTTAAATGGTTTTAAAGAAAATTGTCTGGGGTTGGCGAATTAATTTAGAATTGATTAAGGATGATTAAAACATATTGCAAGTATTTTTTTTTTATAAAATGATATCTAACTAAAATAAAAAACTAATTTCTGTTTAAAAATGAAGGCGGCATTTGCCTAACCCAAATTTATAATATTACTTGCACTTTGCCAGTATCACTACATCTATTTGTGAACGATATCATTCAATAATATTGATAAAAAAGATTATTTAATAAAACAATTGCACATCATAATAATATACAAACAGTTCAGGGATAACAAATCACCATGTTACATTCAGTTCTTAAAACATTAGCTTTAAGTACACACTGATCATATAAATTATCTTAAATCTTTTTTTCTTTGTTATCTTATGATAAAGAATGTTTCAAAATACCTATCAACAATCAATAAACCATTTAATCCTACAATATAACACGGCAATCCAACAAAATATCAATTACGCTCACCAATTGAATTTCAAGTCCTGAGTCGTGTAAACGTGGCGAGAAATAACAAGTTTCGGAGTAACTCATGGGTCAGAATTTCTCATAAATTATTTAAAATAATCCGGGAAAAACCCCTGTCCGCGGCCGCCTTAGGTAGTTGTATTTTATTTATTTATGTACCACATATTGCGTTCCAAATTAGTGCCGGTGAAGGTCTCTTTACGTTTTGTTTGTTTATTTTTGTCATCCTGTGACGAATATAATTTTCTGTGTAATGTAATTATGAGAGGATGTCGTGCTTTTCATGAAATGGTGTGATAAGGCTTACACTATATTTTCGAAAGGGATAATTTGACTCTTTTTATGAATTAAGAATGGTTAAATAATTAGTTATAGGTAATTTAATTTTAAATTGACTTAGACATGTCGCTGCAATTGGTTGAAAGTTAGTAATAAAGGTAAGCTTGAATTTAATTTTCGGTTTTAATTTCCAGCTCTTAGGTGGTTAAAGTTTATGTGGCTTTTTCTGTGATATTTTAATATTTTGGCATAAACAAAGAGAAATCGAATAAAAACAAAGAAAATCGAGAACATATTGAGATAAAAAGGGGGCGCACGTAAATATCGTATCAGATATAATGATCGGTACTATACGAATTTGTTTAAACGTAGACAGATGAAATTACAACACTTATTTAATAGTTACACTTAAAAAAAACTGATATAAATCAAGTCAAAATGGTTGGCGCAGTGGCTAAGCGATTAGCTTTCTACGCTACGTGTCGCGGGTTCGCCCCCCGCACGGAACAAATATTTGTATGATCTATAGATAATTGTTTCGGGTCTGGGTATTTTTATATGTGAATATATGTGTTTGTAAACGCACCCACGATACAGGAATTATTCCTAGTGTCCCCACGCTTTACAACGTTTTATTTAAAAAATATAAAAAAAATACAATATTATTGTTTGTTAAATTGAATTATAATATAAGTTAGCAATATATGTATACATACAAATATTATTAAGAAAATATCATTCATGATTTTATTTCATAAAATTTGTAAGATAGGTATTCTTTTTAGTCAAAGATGACGTCGTTTAAAAGGTTGTGACACGTGAAACTAAACACGCCAAGTAAGCTCATTAGACTTAAAAAAACCGACTGTTATATTAAGACCGCGTTAGAAAACGCGCCTGAATAAAAAAAAAATAGATTGTACTCGTCAATCATGAAGTTTACATATTTACACCACATTAAATGATTAGTGATAAATAATGAATAAAACGTCGCGTCGGCTCATTGTTAAATATACCACAATAAATAGGAGATCGCTGGTACAGTCGGCGACGGATACACTGGCAAAATTAATTTGTGACAGCAGAGCGAAAATCTTACCCCAAAAGAACATCCATCATCTTCGGTTTCACACATTATTCAAACATAGTGGGTACAAATATCGAAATCATAAACAGACAAAGTATTTATATTATCGTAGCCGATAAAGTAAAAATGTAATCTAATAGTATTTTTTTTGTTCCCCTGTATTTTAGTCTTGTAAACTAGTAAAATGTTTACGCAGTTTGCATGATAGACGCATATTGCTTTAAATGTTACAACTTTTAGTTACTCTGCCTTGTATTTAATTTACGAGTATTTAAACTTGCGTAGTTATACGTATGTAGAATTTTATTAAAGCTTATTTTCTTATTGTTATTTTTTAAGCTGTCTACACATGTATTTGTGACTTTAATATTATAATAAATTATGAAACTATTATTATTGACTCGTTTATTTTATTAATTTTAAGTACCTACTATTTTTAATGTTAGATTAATAGTAGATAATTTTTCGAGACGCTTATGATTGCATGACATGGCTGTAACTTTCATATATTTAATATAACTAATATAAAAAGAAATATTGTGTCCTAATTTCATATTAAATCTGGTGTATCAACCGACTGCTGCTCGAAATCATGTTGGACTCTAGCTTTTGAAAAGAATCCCTAAGCATAAGGAAGAAAAGAGTTCAAGCACTAATTACATAACAAATCTCTTTGTAATCAGGGTGACATATTTGGTGGCCTCAACGATGGTCTCCTGAGCAGGGCGGAGGCGCTGGCTGCTGTAGACATCAGCAAGCACCAGTCGGGACCACAGCCTGGGCCTCCGCTGCCACAGCTCAAGCATGACATGGTGTACCATCATGGAGTCGGAGGACCTTCGCCACACAACGCCAGACCACATCAGGTGGGTTGGAGCTATCAGTTTGATATAACATTATCTAGATGGCAGCTATTCGCAGATAATTGGTGACTATATTGTTAAAACCGGTATCGACACCGTGACTCTAGTTCTGTTTTTCCACCTAGGTCGGTTCTCGTTTTCTTTGAATAAAAATATGTCGTGTCTGCTGCCACTATATTGAATTATCGTCGCGTGTACTACGGGGCTTAGGTGCAAATCCGCACCTTTTCTGAGTGTTGCCGACGGAAAGCATTTTTGGTACAATTTCGTAGTGGCCAACAAAGTCTGATTCTCTGTATGTGAACTTGTATAACTCAGTTGGTGGTGGTTGCATCTAGGTGTAATAAAACTGTGCACCCCTCGATACTCCTCGCCGTTACAAAATCCACACATATCATACAAAATCGAATTTAAGATCAATAAAACTAAGGTGGTATCATAAAGTCTATAAAATTTTTCTCAAATTCGACCGCTCCACGCCTCCTACCCTTCATAAAACACCCTTGTTGTGAGGCAGTAACCTACATGATGGTGATTTTGGCAATATACGTCATACTTTTAGATGCATACATTTTTTGTTAAAAGATTCTGCGTTTTAGTTTAACTTGGCAAACTCTTTGATCCACTTAAAAAGGTTATTTTAAATAAACCTAGTTCTGGCTTTCTGAAACGTTAATAAGATTCTAGTTGGTTGGAAGGAGTTGCTCTTATGGAGAAGAACCGGCCAGAAACTCTAAATATCCTTTAATCGGGAGAAATATGAGAGAACAATGTAGGTTTTGTCAAATAAATATTCGTGTTTTTGTTCATAAATTTCCAGTAGCCGCTCGGGATTTGGATTGCGCGATTTGCTTGTCATCGTAGAAATGTCGGTTTATAAACAGAACATCTAAATTTTCTAAGCTTTCATCAATTAGTAAAATCCGTAGGAAATATATCTTGAATACGGAATGGAAATGACATAACTGGGAGATAGTCAATACTAACATCTTAGAGGATTAAAACGTTGCAAACCTAACTAAAATCGTTCGTAGTCTAGGTATTATTATATTAAAACTCTGACTCATCCCAAGATCACTTTACTGAGAAAAAACAACAACATAAATAATAATAACAAATGCATTTCTGTATGCGTGTAGGAAATCTTCGGATCCGTAGGGTTTGACTCCTCAGGGACCGAAGGGGCACGGCGCAAGAAATATATGCTTCGTACTATAAAAATGAGCCAATATTATGCACTATTCGCTGTAATGGCGTGTTGTTGCCTATATTGAGTTTAGGGTAGAAATAATACCGATAAAATATAAGGGGTTTGCGTAGGAGTCTAAAATCAACCCGTAGGAAATCATTTCGAAGTTTTATTGCTATATATAAAGATGTTTAAGAAAGGTTTTAGATATATTTTTGTCATTAATTGTAATCTTACCTACTTAGATCCGATTGCACCAAATTTGAATGTATACAGGAATAAAGAAGTATAAGGTTACTCTAGACTTAGTTTCTATTTCACTACGAAAATCAATCATTTAAATATTTTTTTTACGTTACTCACATTTGCAGCCAAAACACACTGTCATATCGTAGGCGGCAAAAGCTTGGTACCTAATAATTAAGTTTGCTTTTGCGATTGGAAGATAAAATAATATTCATAGACAATTATTTTTACAACGAAGTCACTTAAAATTCCACGATAAGGGAATCACGTTTAATAAAACGGTTACTATGTCGCACGCGCATTGAGCAAAACGCATTCATGATCGAAGTTGCTAAAGTACTTCTTATCCTATGCAAACGGCTTCAGTCACAGGGCTCATGATGATGGCATTGCCACAGGACATTGTCTTGTAGATCGAAAGGACTTTATACATATCCAACTTATTTCATCAACTTACCACAGTTTTGTTATCATAGGCAAGGTAATTTTCAGCAGATTGGAGACTGTGAAGTGGAATCTATAGCTGATCATTTATTTATTATCTAAATTTTATGCGCAAACTTTTAATATCAAACATTTCAATAGTTTTGTTATTTCTGGTTAACAGCAATCTTTCGTTGTAAGATATGAGAACTAAAACAAAAGATTTTACATGCCCAGCTAAAGTAAAGTTATATGAAAGGTAAAATAAGAATGAAGGCACTGAAGATGTCGACCTCATAAATAATTTATTGCTGTTTCTGCTAAGAAAAATAGTTTTTGAGTTGCGACGTGACAGACAGGCGGGTTGTAGATTAAAAATAAAGTTTAGCTAACATTTGCTTAGAAAATTCTATTGTTACATTTTGGTCGGATAGTTTTCTATTTGACTGCGGGTGCGGAGTCACAAAGTAGGTCATTCGTTTTATAAAAATGTTAGCCTGTGACCGCAGCTCCGTTCCTGGTTGACAATTTCAACTCCCTCCCACACCATTTCAGAGTAAATTTCCGAATTTCCTTTATTCTGGTTACGTCACAAATCTATGTGCAAAAGTCTATTTAAGTCAGTCAGTAAGTTAATCAGCTTTTAACTTTTGTTTATGTTTAATCCATGTTTGTTTTATCATCTAAGAGTTGTCTATGAAATCTTTTATCCACCAGAACGAACTATCAATGTTTATGTGCACCTTTAAACTCACTAAATATCAATATCATAAGGTAGCTAACTAGAATTTCATAAGATATTATTACCATCGATATACAAAACCCATTTCTGTTAAGTAACTCAAAATTGCATGATAAAAACAATACAACTTTACTGAGTCTTTCGCATATTACAAGTGCACTTTAGTTTATTATGCAAATATTTCCTAAGATTCCGTATATACATAATACATATGTTTATTAAAAGTAATAAAGTAAAATTTCATTTTTAGAAACTGAATTACTTAAATCGATACTTAATGTAGTCAACAACAAAGCTTTTATAATAAGCAGCTGAAAATTCTATAACATTCTCCCACACTTCAAGAAACTACAACATAAGAAGATAATTTATAAATAATAGAGTTAACATGATAAACCTACTGCAGTACGAATGTATTTGCAATTTTTCTCTTTCTCCCCTTCCAAGAGGGTTGTAGCCCACGAAATGCGTTCTTTATTGCCCACGGAACCCAAACGGCAGCAGTTTGGGGTACCCTACATGTCTCTAATCTGTAAATGTAGTTGTTTGAGGTAGTTGGGACGTTGTAAAGTGGTAGCAACTAGTTTATATGAACTATTTTATGGGGATTCCTTTAAAATTAGGGTAGGCCAAGATGTTAGTTCTTTTATTTAAAATAAATTCTTAATTTTTTCATGCATAAACGTATAAAGCCTTTTTTCAGCTATGTGAATAGTTTCTATCTAATGTCAAAAACAACTTGGAAGTATTGTTATACAGATAGTTGCAGTTTGGGGGTTTGTGGAAGTGAATTTTATTTTTGTAAAAAGGCTCACGACATTGAATTTTCTAAGATATTCTAAGCAAGTGTCATCGTGTTTTTTAATAAATAAAAATAGTATATTAATAACATTTTTAAAAATAAAACTGAACATCAAGCCAACTTGATGTTCAGTTTTACCCGTCGACTTAAGATAACAAGAATTTGATAATTTTGCATTAAACTTAAAAATACTTATGTGATCTTAATCTACATGAAAAGTCATCATCAGTAATTTGGATTTATGTTATTGTTATATTTTTATACCTCAAGCTGAACAACTTAAATAAATTAGTAATTTAAGTAAAATTTAAGCTGCGTCAAAAAACCTAAGCAATAAAGGAAAATAGCGTAAACCTAGTGTGGAATGATATTATTGACTTATTGTAATTGTTATTTAAGGAAACACATCATCTTTTAATTAAATACCTGTCCAAATGAACGATACTTCATGTAAAACTTTGAATCCCCATTTGATCCATCCCCTTGGAAATTGAGTTTCGGAAAATCTTTCTTATCGTTTAGAGAGTAGAGTTATCGTAGAGTATACCTTATAAGAAACCAATTTTGATCAAGGATTTTATAGTTCCAAAAATTTCATTGCCACTTATTGATATGTCAGTGAGTGGCATTTTCCTATAAAAAATATAATATATTTCAAAATAACGAAATTAATGGAAATTTCGTTATTTTGAAAATTAAAATTTAAAGCTTTATTAAAATATTCTTCCGGATAATTCCACTTAAAAAATGAACGATTTCATAATTATCGGATTATGTAAGAAAAGCTAAAATTTTCAATATGGCCGCCGCTGACATTTGTATACGCTGAACTTTCGTGATGCATAATCTAAAAATTTCAAGTGCATACACTTCTTTCACTGTATATGAATAAATTATTACACCCATATTACCCGAAGGTATAAACAATACCTGGCCCACTATTGACATTTTCCGACTGAAAAATGGCACTTAAATACAGGTGCATTTCTGACAGCTTAACTTATAACGTGTTCGTGACAAACGAGGCAATAAATGTAGCTCCAAGTTGGATATTTACCATGAATGTTGAAAAATATTGCATCTGTAACCGTCAAGTTTGACACTAATATCGACTGTATAATGACTGAGTGTATAAATAGTGTTAAATAGCGAACCATAACTTTCTTCAGTTCGCCCACAGCCAATGCCCAGGTAACTTGTCACTGCATTGAGTTCTATGGAGGTTTACGCCAGCGTTAGTCGTTATATTTTGTGGCTTCGTTACGTAAGTTATTGTTTTTACTGTATTGATTGTTGATACTTATGTGCTTTTAGTTTAGATAAAGTTGATGTAGTTCGCGTATTGTATATATATATACATACGGTGAAAAAAATTGTTTGTAAATTATACACTACTGCATTTTCGTAAACTGAACTTAAACTTAACTTGATGAGTCAAGGATAACTTTAAGTTCAGTTCAAGAAAATACTAGTAACAAGTATTTGAATGTTAAGATCGTTTGTAAATTAGACACATCTGGTTACATTTTACGTGTTTAATAATATTTACCGAAATGAAGCTACTATTACAACGAACTTACAAAATTCACATCCACTATTAGGGGGGACATTGTCCTACCCCCCTAAGATACAAGCTTGAAGATAACCCTATTCGTGCCACAAACGTTGGAGCTTAAACAAAAACTTGTACAAAGGGTAAACAAGGCAAACACACACACAAGGGAGGCTCCAGTATTTTAGTACGCAATTGTCGCTGCGGTCACAAGGGACTAACATGACTGTTTTTTTGTACTTTTGTTTAAAAATCGAGCGTGTAATGTGGAAGGGTCTACTGTTTAGGGGTATAATTTTCAACCCGGGAGGGTTAAGTGGAAGATAGAATTTTGTTTTGGTGAAAATAGTAGTGTTTTATATATACCTAGTGGCACCTAATGATGACACTTGTGACGTTTGCACGCTGTAATGCCGTAAATATGTACAGCTATTTAAGATTGAGCCAAAATAATGCCGTAATTGAAGCCGCCGCGCTATCATTTAACAGCGGTTACACTTGGTAAAATTAACTAAACGAAATAATGTTGGCCACGGTTTTTTTTATACAACTTAATGTGTACCTCTATTATGAGTTTTTTACTATTTACTCTCATAGTAAATGTAAATTTTCATGCAAGCGATTTTAGTTCTTAACTTGGTTACATTAGGGATTAGAGTCGCTAACATGACATCTCTAATCCCTAATGTAACCAAGTTAAGAACTAAAATCGCTATCATGAAAATTTACTTTACTACGATAGTAAATAGTAAGAAAACTCGTGATAGAGGTAGTGCAGTGATAGTTTAATACAACGGTAACAAAATGCATATAATCCGTTTTATAGGTTTTCTCTCCTTTGCACTCTACCTTCTACTTATAAGTGAGTGAGTGACATGGTATTCTAACAAAATAATATAGATGTGTACTATTGTACATACACATTTCGCATTTGCTGTTATTAAAATACATGTTATATGGGCTTCGGGCTGCCACTATTAATAAAAAATCCAGTTATACTTTGTTCATTGTTAGAATCAATCTCTCGTAACCATTAGAGCAATGGAGTAACTGATATCTATATATATAAAACTAGCTTCCGCTCGCGGCTTTGGCCGCGTGGTTTACGAACCCGTACATTTTCCGGGATAAAAGAAGCCTATGTGCTATTCCAGACAGACAATCTATCTCTGTGCCAAATTTCATCCAGATCCGTTCAGCCGTTCTGCCGTGAAAGAGTAACAAAGATCCATCCATCCTCACAAACTTTCACATTTATAATATTGGTAGGATTCGTGTGTATTTGTAATTCTTCTTCTAAATGGCTTAATCGATTTCGATGAAATTTTGTTTTTGTACTTATTGGGGTTACTTAAACGGTTCTTAGCTCCGTGGAGTTACATAAATGGTTCTTAACCGATAGATGGGGCCGTTGTCGAGATCCAGAAAAGGGTCCGCTAGTAAGTATATAAAATATCGCTTTCACGTTTACATAAACGGACAGAATTCTTGAAACAGTTTATTGGAAGGATGATAATAATAGTATACAAAGTTTGTACAACAACAGTAGCTTATCGGCAAGTTTTCTTTCAAGTAAATGTCGAGGAAAATTATACCTGTAAGTTCATGACGTTCTTTGGCCATGATAGAAATAGATATAATCGTCACTGTTAGTATTTTTACGGTATAATCAGTATGTCAGTAATCCAGTATACTTACAGACGGTTTTTTATCCTAGCCTACTAATATTAAATGTGATGGTTTTTGAGAATGTTAGGATGTTTGTTACTCAATCACGTGTAAACCGTTGAACGGATTTGGATGAAACTTGGCACGCAGATGGAACATGTCTTGTATTAATACAGATAATTATTTTTAATACCTGTAATGCGTTCCTGTACGATGATAGTTCATGATTTTTCACGCGCGTGAAGCCACGGATAGAAGCTAGTTTGAATTAAACATATTTCAGGGATTTTTTAAACGTAATTGAGACTAGTTACGCGTTTTCAAAAAGTTGGTCCTATCGAGAAGAACCGGCAAGAAACTCCACGGATATCTTTGATGATATGAGAGAATAATGTAGGTTTATAATACAAGTAATAAAAATGAAGACTTAATACAATTAAAATAATAAAGCCTTTGTTAAATAATCCAAAACCCCTAGAAGACTACGAAGAGCTCTAAGTTCAATCTCTACATAACCAATAGTGATCGTACTGAATTATGTGATGTCGCTGCGCGAAATTGAATCTTATTGTCATATTACTAAGAGTTGTTGACTGCTGTAGGAATAGAATGGTTAATCGATTTTGGACCTTATCACCGCGGGATTGAGATGTGAATCAAATTGTATGGTTGAGGATATCAACCGATAGGGGAGCCACGGATGCGGTGTGGCCATGAAGTTAGATAGTTTAGGTTGATACGACAATTATACGTTAAATCTAATATAAAAATAAACGACACAATATAACATAACACTACCCCTGTATTCCCCAAAGGGATGGGCAGAGGTGCACTATAGTACATTAACATTTCACCGACGTCGCTATTGAGACCCATGCGACGGTATTGCCAAAGTTTTAAACTTCGTGCTGCTACTGAGAATTTTCAAACAATACAATACAATACCACATAACACTTTATTGCACAGCAGAAACAGAAGAAATATACAACAATATGTCCGATGCAGGAATAGAACCCAGAAACTCACGCGCTGCAGTCGCGTTTGCGATGCACAGGCAAACAACAAAATAGGTCGTTATTTGGCTTCTTAAAAGTTTTGCAATACTATTAATTATGGCTTTTTATGTATGTGTTACAATTATTATGGCTTCTACCCGGCAAATGACAACTTAATAATAACATCACCGAACGTGGATGTTCAACAATACACCACTGCCTAACCTTTCGGAAAAAAGAGGCGTGAAGCTATGATATAATCAAGCCAAGTTGCCGTCGCTCTATGAGTTCGTCTATTTCATGGCCACACCGTTGGACAAATTTGGCCACTTGTCCAAATCATAATGTAGTGACACAAATCACTATTAAAGGAATATAATTTATTTAATATCCACTTGCAATCCGATCTGAGTGAGGGGAAAAATATCGATAAATATAAATAATTTTATTATTATTTCTTGATGTATAAAACTTGACATTATTAATATGTTAATTATAATTTTGGCGATGTATGTGCACATTTGGTCATGCATGCAAATTATGTGTGAACTCTATTCCCGGTGATTTTAACACTTTAGTTATAGTCCAGCTAATTACAGTTCAAAGAACATTGTACCTAATAAACAAGATCATAAAATTTATTATTTTAAAAGAATTTCTATGTAATTTCTTACCGGTTTTTCTACCTAAGGCCTACTATTTTAAACCGTGCACCAGAGTTTATATGAAATAAAAATTGATTCTATTTTATTTTCTGCCTTTAATTGTATGACAGTTGATATGATAGTTTAATGATCTTTCCGAAGCAGTGAGAGTTCACTGAGGGAAAGTAAATCTATTCAGTATATAGGTTGATAACCACTTTTGTGCGTCAAGGTAATATTGCTAGATAATGCCAGCGTTTTTAAGCTATCCCCTATTAAGAAGCGAGAAAACCAAGAGTCACAGTCCTTTTCATTTTTAATGGATTATCTTTGTAAGTATATGTAAGAGTACGGTGTAAGATTATGTTTAGATTTTAAGGAGACCGTTCTCGAACTATGGTTATATACAGGGTTAGTTTAATTATGATTAAAAAATCAATCTAATATTGCGTATTACACATGAGAGTCCATGTTTTCTGTAAAATAATTTATTTATAAACCCACAATAGCGATAAAGTCCTCGCTCGCCGCGTGTACTAGTATACATGTGAGCTTAACCATGGGTAGTATGCGAGGTGATCTATATATCAAACTAAGCGCAAGTTCTGCTTTTTTTTTATTAAAAAAATGGTTTGTTTCTTAAGAGTTTTTGACGGACATTGAAAATTAACCGTGTATGTTCAGAATCGGTACTCAATAAGACTGGACCGTGTTTACATTACTAAAAAACTCAGCTTTCGCGGGAGAAATGTGAAACATAGAAATTATTTTGTACAGATAATATGCATAAAAGGATAGTTTGTGAAAGGAAATAAATATGGCATAATCGAAAATACGTACGTCTTAAAACTGCGGCCAGACACCGGAGGATGGGCAGCAGCGTCCTCTCACTAATCGGTCAGCCACTGCGATCCCCAAGCCGCCTGCCAAGCGTGGGGATTATGGCAAACCCCCCCTTGGGGGAGGCCTTCGTTCAGCAGTGGACGTCTTCTGGCTGATGATGATGATGATGAATCGAAAATAAATACTTTAAAGAAAGAAAAAAATGTTCTTTATTTAAAAAATATATTTAATATAATAAATGCCAAATTTATTTTCTTTCATAAACCTCCTTTCATGCATATCTTACATTTTTGTTTTATACTATTATATCACGCGTCGCCACGCCAACGGTCGGTCTGACCCATCAAACATATACTATTTTATATACTAATATTTTATCTTAATTCCTGTCTATTGCATTTACGAATAACTATTTAAGTATAGGTAGCGTGCTTTCGTTCCAAAGGAATAATTGTTATACGATTTTATATAATAACACGTGAAGAATATAACACAGTATTCCTTACAGAATTGTTAAAAGTGCCAGTCTGTCAGCCGTCTTTCCAATAATGCAATTTTATACCAATTACAACTTTCCCTCACTTTGATCCATCCATAAGTAGTATCATGAAAATAACCGATACCTGTTAATTTCAACTTCATTTTCTATGGTGGCAAATGTAGGCCGTGTTGGGAGTAATGAACCGTCGTACTTTAGTAGGACACCTTCTGTAGAACTGACTGTTATTGGCGTGACATCATACCGTGTGAACGATATTACTTAAGTTTTAAATGTATCAGACATCAACTTTACGGGGCAGTGATTTAATCATTAATTTATTTTAGAAAAGCCAAATTGGCGCTTCAATAGACTAATAAAGAGAAATATGGGTTGTCACTTGTTTGAAAATCGTTGGTAAGTACAATGTTTGGTTAATAACAAATATATGCATAGATTTACCAAATTTCTACTAGCTGCCAATGCCATAACAACAAAGTTCTGATGATAGATAGATGGGTCGATAAGCATAGTCCAAAGTCCTACTGCGATCAATGACTTTAAAACTTAGAAAAACATCATAAAGTTGCCTTTGTCAAATGCCAAATAAGGTCACATCAGGCCCTGTTCGTCTGCTCATCTGTATGTAAAATCCTGATTACTCTCTCAATTTTCTTTCCGATAAGAGTATCTACACCTTCCGTTGAATGAAGAAGCTATAAGATTGGAATATAAAAAATCGTAACAACGATAAAGCAGAACGGGCACGTGTCGCGACACTTACAAGTCCGTCCAACAATTTCAAAATTCATGGACATTTCATACATGCAAGCCAGTCACGAATATTGCGCTGACCTTTCTGAAGTCATCACTGAATGACCTACTTGAAAAACAATCGGAGCTTTTTTATGAGAATTGATAAAATAGTAGCATCGGGTATTACTTCAAAACGTAGAATGGTGTGTGAAGGTGTTCTTACCATACTTGGGGCAATTTTACTATGAAGACGAGAACTGCTTGGTATGTATTAAGATTTACTATTCCAAATTGTAAATTTAATTTTAATACTAGACAAATATAAGGTCGAAGCTATTGGTTGCCTTGCCAATAGTTTCAAGCTTATCTTTATCATCCACTGTTTACTTAGATAGGCAACTCCTAACATAGAGAAGTCATGAACATAAAACCATTCGTTACATTAATATTTATCGATAATAGTCACGAAGTCTGGTCAGTTTTCTGATGACCTTTTTGATTTTGCGATTGCCATCCGTTTCACGAAAGGTTATTTTAATATTTCACATTTAACGTTTCATGATAAATTGTGACCGAAAATTTTATCGATATAAGTGTATGTCCCGTCACTACACAATGACATACGTGCGTCCCCAGTTACACGCAGTGTATCGAAAATGAGGGGAGCACTTGTTCGAATTATACTAGCATTGCACCTGTGAATCTAATGTGGTTAGAAACTTAGTTACAATTCGAAATTATTAATTTTAGAAAGTAAACAGTTGTAACAAAAAGGATTGGAAAAAAAAAACACGATCGGTACTAATCAATTAAAATACATTCAAATGATGATTAAATTAGGTGTACATAAATGATTTATGAGCCGCACATTTTATTTGGTTGTTATATACATGGGATCTATATATATATATATATATATATATATATATATATATATATATATATATATATATATATATATATAGGTTTTAGGTTTGTCCTTGTAATTTTATATACAAAATCCCGAAGATGGATTCTTTACGAGTGACAAAACATGATATAAGGTTTGCTGTAAGAGAACTCATGACTGAGTTAAGCTTGTCTTTGTACATAAACTTTATGTTTAAAACTGTATATGTGTATATTTCTTGTGTACAATAAAGAATAATAATGATATCGTTACCGCACAACCTGGGCAGTCAGCCTCGATACCATAATTGCTGATAACTCTGCTACGGTATGAGCTATTCCCATGACATGTCATCATTCGTGCTGAATCGATAAAAGAAAAACACATCACCTTTGACAGTATGATGTATGTATGAGCCTAGCTGCTTAACCGTTAATCAGTCCTCAGTCTTCCTAAACCTCTTCTCTTTCTCTTCTTCTTTATAACGATTTAAGAGTTACACTTTTGATCAATCTTGCCTCAACATATATTCGTGAGTATATAGAAAAAAACTGACTGACTGACATACCAAGGTACCTACACACAGCCCAAATTTGGTCGAGCTATTTTATTCGTCAGTAGTTTCTTATCCAGTATGAAATAAGCTTAGAACTTTTTCAGAAATTCAAATTAAAAAAGTTGGTATCAAAATCTACGAGAAAGAAGTCGCGGAAAAAATAATATTAAATGAATCAAATCAGCTTAGGACCACACCTTCTACTTACATCAAGTTTGTATTCTTAAGACCACAAAACGCCAAAACTATACGGAACTCAAGATAAAAATAAATAAAGACGATAAAAAATACTGTATTGTGGAGTACATTGCAGTAACGTGCGGACCCCTAATTGAGACTTAGTGCGCCCCCGGGACCTTGCCAGACATGAACCTGCAACTGCGCGTAATAGATAGTGCACTTTTTATTTTTGTTCCGACCCGACTTCCTCCGAGAAATTGCTGATATTATTGATGGTTTGCCCGATATTATGGCATTTAAGTATTGGTTTACCGCACGGTCCTCCTTTTACTTCGTTGTCTTTCTTGAAAAAAGAAAAATAACGCGGTAATTAATGAGCGGGAACACTGCATTTCGAAACATTTAACGACTAATATATTACTATGAATTTGACTTAATTTTTTTGCGAAATGAATTACTTTGACTTATTTTAACATTCTGGTGTGCTCTTTGTAGTGTTCCTAAATATGCTTGAGAATGAAGTCGAAAGTTATAGTTCGAACTTATGACCTATCGGTCGCCGACGTGATATCTTAGCCGGTGTGCCATGTTGCCTGTCACATGTGAAAGGCAATATAAGTTTAAAATAATGATTAAGGTACTTTATTACCTTGATAATCGTTTAAAACCAAGTTAATAAATCTGTAGCTCCCACTTTTTTATATTGTACAATAACATTTGATTAGGTGACTAACAAAAGAAGGTTCAACATAAAAATCAAAACAGCCAACCCAACAGGGGATGCATCGAAATATTTATAGCGAGCGCATATGCGACGGCTACACGACAAACATTCATTTCGGCAACAATGCCGGTCAACAACTTAAGCATATTGGCTGAACACTCACTCCCAATCAACGTCACAACACTCGCCCCCATCTATAAAAAAACAAGTGTTTGCTCTCATAAAGAATGGGTGCAAATCTGCACAATGATTGTTTATGTTTCCATATCGTCCCGAGCACCATTGTTGTGCGGAGCACCCTCCTTTTATTTACAATAAAACGTACGATTTAACATGAATGCAAAAGTTAATACGGCGTACGAGTATAATGGCGGCGACGCCCCTCATAATCCTCTTAATCACTGATATATTGACAAGGAACTAACGAGTGCTTCTGTCCACAGATGGGCCATCACGGCATGGAAGGGCTGGACATGCTGGATCCTCTCACTTCGTCATCGATGACCACCTTAGCGCCCATGGGCGAAGCAGCGCCCCCCCATCACCAACTACATGGCTATGGAGCCATGAACCACGTCATGAACCATCATCACCACGCAGGGGGTCTCTCTCATGCGCCACCAGCCCACCTTGGACACCCGGGAGCTACATTACACCCTGATACCGACACAGATCCGCGCGAACTTGAGGCCTTCGCTGAACGATTCAAACAGCGACGAATCAAATTAGGCGTCACCCAAGCAGATGTCGGCAAAGCACTCGCGAACCTTAAGCTACCCGGAGTGGGTGCTCTTTCACAGAGCACCATCTGCCGCTTTGAGAGCCTTACATTAAGTCACAATAATATGATAGCACTGAAACCAATCCTGCAGGCGTGGCTTGAAGAGGCAGAAGCGCAGGCAAAGAATAAAAGACGAGATCCTGACGCGCCGAGTGTGCTTCCTGCCGGTGAAAAGAAGCGCAAGAGAACTTCCATTGCGGCGCCTGAGAAGAGAAGTCTGGAGGCGTACTTTGCAGTCCAGCCACGACCATCTGGGGAGAAGATAACTGCAATCGCGGAGAAGCTGGATCTTAAGAAGAACGTGGTTAGGGTGTGGTTCTGCAATCAGCGGCAGAAACAGAAGCGTATGAAGTTCGCGGCGCAGCACTGACCGGCGGGTGGCGGCGCGGCTCTGCTGTACCCCGGTCCCGGGTACGGCTACTGAGCATCGCCGCTCCGGCGTGCCCCGCCCCGGCACGCCCCAACCAAACCCCACACACAGCAATAAGGATCTCATTCCGATCTCATTCTTATACTCCCTTCAAGTCAAACAATTTAGTCTTTAGTGTAGATATTATACCGTTTTTAAGTTTGTCTATACACGTTCTACGGATTCTTATATATTTTTCGAGACACAGGGTATATAATAATCAATTATATACATATCATTACAGTGAGTAGATGTCGCTTCAATCGTTCAGTTCGTGCGCGCCGTCTTTTCAATGTTTTCGGAGCATCGAATATGTACATGAAAAAAAATTGAAATTCAGGATTTTTAAGAGAATGTGCCTTGCAAATAATCAATATTCTGTGTTTTAATGTTAGTAACTTCATTGCTGCGAGTCGCAGGAGTCGTACCGGACAGCCGGATGTCCGGTGTCCGGTCGAACACACGGTATGATGTGATGTGTACGGATCAGACAGGTAAAATGCGAGATACAGGTATACTTTTATGTAGAATTCCATATTAATTTTCCTGACTTTGCTCATAATTTAGAAGGAAAATGCAGCGATCTCGCATTTGTTACGTGTCTGAAGTCCGACCTCGGTCTAATGTTTAAATTATATTTATAATAAATTTGTTATGTAGGCGTTTTGTTCTCATTGATACTGTACAAAATAATTGTAAGAAATTATACTTTCAAGCTTAAGTTGTTGATAGTACTCAGTAGGATTTTTCTATATTATATAATTTGTTTTTCTTCCGTTTGTTTGTTAATTTCTATGATTATTACAATTTTCACGAAATGGCACAATTTCTAGTCTAAGAGGTTATTAGTGACATTTAGCCAAAATAGTATTAACAATTCATTTGTAAATAGATCACATTTCGATAAACAAGTAGGCGTTAGTTTAAATACACATAGTTACTAAAACAAAAGGAATTAGTACAACGCGGTTGGATTCATGCACATAGAATGTTTTGGTTTTACTCTAAACTTTTGTAATTATATATATGAATGAGGAGAGGCGATTTTACTAGAATCAATTGATGCCAAAAGTTTAATTTAAAACTTCGAAAAATTCTAAATTAATATGCGGCCAAAGTATTGAAGAAAATTGAAATATAATGAAAACTAATTTGTGATTAGTTTGGTTCTTTACTGCATGAATCCAAAATGGTGTTAATGCACCACGGCTTAAGTAATAGAAAACCCGAAAAAAAAAAAAACATAAAAATCGCGAATTATAAATAATATTTTTAAAAGATATTTTGTAAATATAGATTTAATAAAAAGACTTAAGTAATGAAACGTGCAATCTAGACCTCGGTAATTATAAAAATAACTGCTAGGAATTTATGAATCTACCACAGACAAGTAAAACACACGTTATTCTGTTAAGATGATCTAGTCATACTTTATTTACATTATACTTTATTCAATTCTTTCTAAAAGACATATTTTTATTTATTGATGATAAATTATTTTTAATTTAATTATAAAACTTTACCAAATTTAATGTATTTAAAAAAATTATACATTTAAGATCTATGCTGTTTCTTTATTATTTTGATTTAGTATCTACTGATATTTTGTCAAATTGTACAATATCTTACGTCACTACTTACCCTAATATGAACTAAGATTCGTGATATTACAGTGTTAAATATTAGAAGTAAAAACGCGAAATTTCCTACTTAAAATTTAGTTCTTACTTTAGCATAAGACAAATTGGATTTATGAACTTTGTAATTGGTATTAAAATTTTTAATTGATGCTTATTGAATAAACTATTCTCCTATTTGTAAATAGTTTTTTTAATCAAACATAAGATCTTACAGAAATGTGACGTAAGTTATGTACAAAAATAATTAGTAAATTATTTTATTTGTAAATAAAAATGAGAATAATTAATAATAGACCGAACGTAACTATTATTACTATTAGTTCTGGTAACTAAGTCAGTAATAATTTTAAGTAGACATTAGAAAAACGTTTCTCTTGCAATTATTAATTCTTAATTAATAATTATTATTAATACTAAAAAGGAGACAATCTTATTTCGAAAACCAATAAACAATAAATTGAAAATAGAAATATTAGTAACATCTGTCGTTTTATTAAGCCACCCCTTATTATATCATCGCTTCATCGATGTTGCGGTAGGCAGGTATTTTCCGGGTTCGACCCCCAGGTGCCAGAAAACATTATTGAATTATTCTTGAGAAAATAATTACAATTATTGTAATACTCACAGAACAAATTAGAAAACGTGACAGAGTGAAATATGGAAGGATATGGCCCAGTCTTTTGCTCAGCCATTGCAAGCATTTGCCTGCAATCTAGGTTAGAAAAAAATACATATAAAGCAGCTCTAAATGCCTATATTATTTTATTTTTGCAGTGGTGACTAATGGCAAAGTTACCAGTCACGAAAATTACCACACTGAACAAAAAAACACTGAACGTAAAGCCAAACCTTATTGAAAGTACTGATTCGGTAAATGGCTTTACCTTCAAGGCTATTTGTGGCCTGTTACATATTATGACATTAGTTTTACATTATTAAACTCGACTGTGAAATAGGATTGCCATATATGTCAATGAATCAAGTATTGGTGGGAACCATACAGTCAATATTACATATGGGCAACAGGGGTATGTAAATGGCTTTCTATGTAATTTGCTTCTCGCTCGCACTTACACCTCTAGCTCGAAAAGCAAACTGTGTAGTCGCCATTTCTAATCGCGTTCTTTAATTGGTGGTGTATTATGAGGATTCATTATATTTTCTACACGCCAAGTTAATTAGTTGCATGCTATGATGACAGATGGCAGTGATAACTTCGGTTCTCAGCCATTACTGTGGCACTGTGGTAGCGCTGAATGAGTTAATCCATATATTTTCGTATTCATACAGATGCAAATTGAAAGCGATCCTACCTTATAATTTTTTGACAGCACACAGTCAGGCATGTAATGATAAAGACAGCTCATCTATCGCTCTGGTAGGTTAAGCAGTGAGACTCCTCCGTGCCTTGGAAAACCGGTTTGTCAGTAGCTCGAAAAGTCTAACACAGCCTATATATAAGATAAAGTCCGTGTTAAATACTGATATTCGCATAAGTCGCATCTAGTTAGCCTGGGTGTTGCCAATATAGTTGGGAAAAGGCTAGGCAGATGATGATTGGATGTTACACATTTTATGATTATTAACTTAGTATTTTTTTTTATGTCATAGGCGGCAAACGAACAGATGGATCGCCTGATGGTAAGCGATTAACGTCGCCCATGGACACCCGCAACACCGGAGGAGTCACAAGTGCGTTACCGGCCTTTTAAAAAGGAGTACGCTCTTTGATAATTTACAATTGATTGTCAAGATTACACCAGTACTGACTCCTTTTCTAATTATCATAATTTTATACGTTTCCAAAATAAAAAGTACTATAAATATCAATATATTTAACTTCCTTGTATTTGTTTGACGTGTTTATATAAAATTAAATCGACACTCAATAATTTAGCCGCGACAAAATTGGCTGGTAATATAAGTGAATGATTTTCTGATTCAGTCGTTTTTCCTCCTTAGATATTAGTATACGTTTAGTACAAAATAAAAATATACAAAAATTTAAGTTAATTCACTCAGTTCACGAATTTACAAAAAAAATGTAGCAAATAATTGTCTTCTCTTATTGTCATAATTACTTCATAGTCGGATATACGTGTTATGAAAAATAATTACAGTCAGCTTTACAAAGTGTTTCATGTTCAACATTGTGTCGTCGTAGAGCTACGAAGCTACGCCGTAGGTTGAGAGCTACGGATTGCGTAGAACGTTGATATTTGTCGATTTATTCACTTTGTTAACTTTCGAAAATGCTTAAATAATCAAAAATTTTACAGTTATTGTGGTTATTTCTGATTTTTAATGATTTCGAAGCTGAATTACATTTGCTAAAGGTAAACAATTAAAGTGTTACAAGGAAAAATAAAAATATATTTGCCTCCTATATCTCTGAGTTACATCTTCTGGTGCACTATTGAATTCGCTGAAACAAAAAAACTGCTTGTTAAAGGCCCTTTTTCGATATTAGGAGGGTAATTATATAATATTTAATTCACGGAGGCCTATCGTGGGTAACAAATTATCGAACATTTTTCCTCCTGAAGTTTTTCTTCAAGTAATATTCAAATTCTGAACCACACATGAGTCTAATAAGCTAGAGGTATCATATTCAGGCCTTCTTACATGAAAAATAAGTATAAATTTAATTCTAAGCTACAAGTTTCTTGATACTAAATAATTATTTGTAACATTACATAAAAATTCTCACTCCACATTTTCGCACGTCTACGTTGCATCTAATTTCGCCAGCTACGTCGTAAAGACACGGGTAATCGCTGGCAGACAGTTGATTAGCTCAAAGCGCTCCGCTCACGAGCGCTCAACCCGTGGGTACCTAGTCTTACTTTAAAGTAACAAAGTTTCTAATACTGAATATTGTGGGGTTATAACGCAGTATTTCTACGTAAAATGAGAACTATATGAACAAAGGTATATAATTATTATTAATCAGTTTATTTCAGATAAAAATGAATCCATACAATTACAAATTGAAAATAAAAATACAAAGAAATAAATTATTACAATTATAGGTATCTATTGTGTTAGTGAAATCATAGGCAATATGTTTTTTTTTTATTTTTATTTATTTCGAGGCTTTTACCTTATAAAGGTATGTCAGCCTCATCGTAACCTAATCTAATAATTACAATAATTATATAATTGCCGCGGAGGAGGGAGATTTTGATGCAGCCACTATTTTAAATATGAATTTAGTTGTTTAAGATCTGGGCTCAGCTAACAAACTTGCGAAAATCCCAACATCATATTTATTAATATTGAAATTACACATCAACAACTCTCTCTCTCTTGTTCCGAGCACATTCCATCAGTAAGTGTTGGACAATGCACTATGTTAGTCAACACCATGATGAACTGGCTGCGGATCTAAGGGCCGTGCCCAGCAACAATATAGGGGATGCTTAAAATGAAAGCGGTGTTTTGTGTCTGAACTGGCTGTTGGTGAGCTTTGGCATTACTATGGAAAAGATGTACACGCTGCCTTGGAATGTACGCAACCAAATCATTACAAACGCGTTGCTAAAGTTTAAATGCCGTTAATCAAATTAAGGATGAACTATTTTACCTGAACTTATTCCTATTCAAATAAAAACTAATAATTATTGTAATTTACTTGAACTATTCGTTAACTTTTTTTAAACCTTTACCCCACCCTAGTAATCATTCTTGTACGGTGGCTGCGTTTAAAAACACAAATATTCACAAGGACAAACACCCAAACCCGAAACAACTATCTGTTGGTCATACAAATATTTGTTCCGTGCGGGAATCGAATCCGCGACCCGTAGAGCAGCAGTCGATCTCTCAACCACTGCGACAACCGTGCCGTCAACATTACGTTGTATAACTATTAAAAAATTAAACCGGGAAATATTAAATAAGTTATTATAGTGCTCCGAAATCAAAATATAGGTAGACCCACCTATGTTTTCGTTGAGACAATCTGGCTATCTTAGAATAACAGGAACACGTCGACTCTTTTGTATCAACCCTTATATCAAACAATTGATGAAAAGTAAAAAACAATTTGATACCTCCCATTAGATGCAAATGTTAATGTCAAGTAATATGATTATTAATAAAGTACACATATAAACTACTAAGTTTAAAGTTATTTGATAGGCCATCAGATCAATAAGTGGTAAAGTGAGCGAGTTTATATGAAAAAGGCACCGTGCGTGTTTAAATTGTCCATTATCATTGCCAATCGCACTCAAGTCTAGAGTAGTTTTCAACGGTACTTTCCAAGTCCTCAATAGAACTGCATGAAAACCTGATTTTAAATCACAATAATGCTATTACTTCAATTGATACGAAAGTTTAGACGAAGGCGATCTATTAATATTGTCCGGTTCCACGGAAGGTTCATCCATTTTTAAACCACTTTTCCTTTTGTTCTGTCCTAGAATATCAGTTAAAAATTGCAGTCTATTCCAGTTAGTAAGTGTTCCATTTCACTGAGGTCTTTATATTTAGGTTACATTTTTGATGGACTAACCGTAATACAGGTTTTGTACGAAAACCGAAAAAAGGAAGAATCTAGTTCAGGCAATATTGTATTAATATGATTTACTTAAAGACTGTCTTACTGTGAAGGGTGACTCAATGAAATGTTAGATGACTACGGTATGGATGTAAAGCTCACTCATATTATTTATTATTAGCATCACGCTTGTTACATATCCGCTGACACTAAAACTGCTGACATAGATCATCTCATTTTACTGGACTTCGCAACAGCGACAGGCACGAAGCACCGTGTCAGCATAACGTGCAATTGAGGTCATACCCATGTTTTGTTATGACAGTATTATACCTTTTGACGCACACATTGTTCTTACATCGAACTGATATGTCACTTAAATTAGGATAAGGAATTAATTGTAATTCACTTAATAAAATATAGTATTATTTAAATAATTTTTCCTCCGGCCGTAGCCTACGTAATTCGCTTGTATATCGTGATGTGTTACGCAGAGATGTACTGTTGTAGCAGTAAACACCAATTACACAATAGCTTAATTGAAAACTTTAAACAAAAAGCATAAATTGTAATTGCGGAAAAATTTTGGTATGGAAAAAAATAAGTATTTGAGAAAATCTACTTGAATAAAGCTAACAAGTCTAACCAGGGGTTAGAATTTCAATTTTAGACGATAAATAACGATAATCTGATCCCTCGTGAACATGACGAACTGATACTGTCATTCCTTGATGAAACGGTATTCTGCCTTATGCTTTGGGGGCTAAATACCTATTGTTACTCAACTAGGTATCTATATTACAACGCAGTCCCTTACTTTAATAAGTACGATTATCAAAACTGAAGCCATGATCATAAATCGCAATACAGTGAGTGTACTTATTTGTACTGTATTAAGCTATGATATCAATATTGCTTGGACAAAAATCTCGGAGATTTGTTCCCTAGACAAATGACGGGCACAGCATTTCGACAACTTGAACGACAACCTTTATCCCAGACAAAGTATTATTTTATGTTAAGAATTCGCGTAACTTCGTGTTTTATTACCCTAAGTGAGCCGCCACACGCTTGTATTGTCTTTTCAGTGATAATAAAGGTTAAGGGTATATGATGACTTGTGGCGGACAAATGTTACGTCACCTATAACTGTTGTTAATCTCCAGTAATAATGATGCAAAGTAAAAATCATATTCGGTTGTGTTTGTTACACAAAATCGGCCTCTATTTTAATTTTGACAGGATTATAAATTGCATGTGTGCGAACCAGTTTTACCCAGAATAAGCGACGATTACTTCACGATATGCCAAAGCAGTTTTGAAAGTATTTAATCATATTTTTGATTTAAAAAGTTTTGATTTAGTTAGGTTTAACAATAAGTTAATCGTTTATTTGGATCGATTATAGTATATTACGGATATGAAGTTTTTATATAGAATCCTAAAATTCACTTTAAAATAACAAACACATTTGTAATTACAAAATGTATAACTATAAATATTTTTGACGTAACTAAATCATTATCAAAAAGGGGTATTATTATTGTACCTAGAAGGTATATTGCAGTTTCATAAATTCATCAGTATGTTACTAAACTATACGAGTACCCTTATTTCCTACGACAATAACGTGTCTTCTCACTATAAAAATACTTTGATCTGTGTAATTTTGCTTGTGACATAAATATAATTGCAAGATTTTGTCATAGAGAATATGGGACTTAGCAGACCCTGAAGCGGATTGTTACGATGCGATAGTATATTGAACTTTAGCGCCGTAATTACTGGAAGAACTCATTATTCAAGCTTTTTATTGGAAAACCGTACGAGCTAACACTAGTCGCATTTATTTTAAAATTCAGTTCTGTGGAACTCGCAGCAATAGGCCGCTTGGCCGACAGGCAGGCTCCGTTAATTCCATGAACCCTAAGTTCGGCGAGGCTGGTGGAAGCACGCGACTGAGTTAGTGCCGCCCGGCGCCATACGTCACCCGCCTCAGGGGGATACAGCATAGCACGTAACTGAACGTGCTTACCCGACTGGAGACGTGAGTTTGAATTGGAGTGTGTTTTGTTTAATTTTGGTAGATATTAGAGCGTACGCTCACCATAGTAAAAACGTTAGTTACTCCAACTAGTCTTAACAGCAGTTTAATTAAATTTAATTTACCTTATGTATTTTTTTGTTTAAACTTTGTTCAACGCCCATTGTAACCACGATGATGACAGCTAAATATTTTTGCTTATACATTGCTTACATGCGATTAAGTATTAAGACTAGTATACAAACAGCATCGATAGATTAATTATAACTGCCTTATTGGTATATGTTGTTGCAAGCAAGCCTGCGGAACGTGAGTTCCCTAGTCGGAAAAAGAGAAGTGGAAAACTGCTTCTGATGTACATACATTGGAATACGGAACTGCGACAAGCTTTTACTTCGATGACACACATCTACAAGATTGTCTTCGATACGATTTATATCAGATATTAATTTGCAGTACTTATAAGTTACTTCATTTGAAGTTTATATAACAAAAATATTACCGACACACAAAACAATAGTAGGTATCTATAATATAAAAAAGTAAGAATTTTACGATGCTCTATGATTTCTTCCCCTCCCCCTTTTTTGACAGTTTGTACTTTTATTTATATATTTTTAGCTTGTATATAATATTTAATAAGCCTGCATTTGTATTGAAATTGATAATAAAAAGTAAGAAAAAATCAACATACAAAGGCAAACGCACGTCGACAAATATAATACAATACAATACAGTTGTTTGCAGCTATGACACAAAAATTAGGTTATGGCCGCCGTGTCAAAGTCGCAAAAGAATCTACAAAGGGTAACACGGAGATCATCTGCCACAGCCTCTGAACCAAAAAGTCGTGGTCGGGGTCTCGGTTTCTCTGTCTAGCCATGAATTTTCGTTGTATAGGCACTATTATCTAACCAATAGGCGAGTGCTGCTTTTTAAAATTCTTATTAATTTATATCTGTCTTTGTCATTTGTGTGCTCATGAATAGAGACGACTAAATACTTAGGAGCTATTTTAGTTAAATGCTATGTCTGTCTGTTTATCTCATCACGACTAAACCACTGAACCGGTTATGCTTACATCCTGGAAAAGTTCATAGTCTTATACTACTTTTGCATAAAAACACTACTTGGATAATAAATAAAATAAAAATGCAGACGAAGCCGCAGACAAGGTGTAGTCGTTTATAAGAAGACAAGACTCTTTACCGCATTCGTTTACGTCCTACCTGCATCGTCCAGGTATCTTGGGCGATACATTTTATTGTCCGACGGCACCGAATTATGTTACATAACTATCTACCTATATGGTTGAAGATAGCTAGTTGGTAAACTGGACTTACCTGTCATCACTTAAATTTAAGCCGCACAAGAAATGCAGTTTAACAACAAGCTAATAAAAACATAGTAGAAATTGATATAATATGTACTGCTGAAAAGTAAATATGTTTTGATCCTCAAATGTTCTCAAACCTGTGAATAAAATGACATAAAACGACACAAAGTTAGAAAAATAAATATTATGAGCGAGTGAAACCAGTATTCGGACAGCAGTTATAAAAAATTATGACAGAGACATCATTGCAGTTTTCCAGTGTTGCAACTATTTATCAGCAAAAAATATTGAATTATTTCACATAGTAAACTTCGGAGATACGAGGGAAGACCGATGTACCCTTTTTATGTGACACTACACATGTTTATAGACAATAATTTAATAAAATTTTAGTAATCCTTAATAAGCAGAAAAAAATATGTCACTTCTTTGTTTGGGTCATTATGTTCTTTAACAGTTTCAAAATGAAAAACAAAAAAATAACATGTTTTTAATGAATATCACAGTATCTCGGACCAGATGACATCAAAGTCTCATCATACGGGTTTCTACTTATTTTACTATTTTGGTGCGCAACCCTAAAACAGGAAAATTTACACCATTTTCAAAAAATGAACAACCTCTCGCTTGTTGTATAGATGATAGGATGCAACGAAAGTAAGAAAGACTGAAAATACTACCTAAGCTCTTTAGATCAAGGGTGCCTACCAATCAAACCTAATTTAATTTTATCTTTTACATACATTCATCTCAAACAAAAACGCACATTAATCACAAACTGCAAATCAATGATATTTAAACACAGATTTAATTAGTGCTGCGTTTACATTAAAATTGTATAGTAAAAGTGCCTAGAGCGTTTAACAAGTTGAACATGTTTGCTTCTCGTAATTCCGCGCCGAACATGTTTAAATATAGCGGCATTTGTTTGCATTCATTTATTGGTTGCATTGAGGTGTAGTTAGTTAGTTTTCATTTGGTTTTTATAGTTTGTGTACATTTAATAATTTAATTTACTATGAAAACGTAGGGATAACAACAGGATAGTGTTTGTACAAAGAAACTAATGAAACCACTTAAAACTGAAAATCAGTCAGGAAAGAGTTACGGTTACTCTCGGTATCTTTAAAACAAAAGATTTTTTAAATTCGAATTCGTAAAAATATTTAAAATGCTTAACGTCCAATATGCCAACACACAACCTTTAATGCAGTAATATTTGACTTCAAACTAACGATTTTCGGTTTTTTTAAAAACATTTTATATTTTTGAGTATTTTTGTATGAATGGTATAGAGATACCATGATATGAAGTATGAATGAAACTGGTTATATCGTAAAAGCGAATGAAATGTGAAAAAACTGGCTGTAAGACTTTTCAAAATTCTTCGTAGACTGTTACCCAAAAAAAAACATAGTAGGTAGGTATTAGCTGTCACTTATGCCACTATTTCAATTAAAGGTATAGATTTTTTTATAGTAATCGGAATTTGCCAAATGTAAATAATTTGAAAACATGTTTAATATTGCGTCACAACATTTTCACATCACTATTCAATTTAATAATAATATTAACTACACATTAAATTTCTTCGATCAACAGTATTAGCCTTAATGATTAGCCCTAGGCAATCTATCCCCACAACAGCGGTTGCCAAACATCGGTTCATCCAATTAGACGGTTGAGCAAACATCTGCAGATTAACCAAATAATGTTTGTGGAACAATGGATCACCATACATTCGATATTAGGGGGCCGATCACGGGCAAACAGGCTGCATCTATTGTTACCACGTTTGATTGGTTTAGACTAGGTACAAGGACCTAGTAGGTGTTTATAGATAGATATAATATTAACTAATGTTAAGCCACTTATGAATGCTTAGAAAATATCAATTAACCAGTCAAGCGAAGGAAAGTAATGGATTGTTTGGGGGATGTAGCAAGTGATTGAAAAATATATTCAAGTGGCATCTACAATAAGTTCACATAAAGCTATTTTACTGCTTACAAAGAGATCTTAGAGAAGTATTAAAAGTTATTTTGTCTTAGTAATATGACACTACATGATTTGTTATGCTATTATAATTTGTAAAAAAAAAAACCAACACACAAACATGATTTGATATATTTATTTCGGAGAAAAATAAACTACGAGAAAAAAGTAACTTCAAAGTATGAAACAATGTTTATAGCCATAGTGAAATATTTTCATTTAATTTCAGTATTTCAGAATATTAAAAAGTTTATTGTTTTAGGTAAAGCAATATTTGGAATAAAAGAATATAAGCACGTTATGTTACCTTACCTCCCATACCATCCCATAGCTGGGCAAACCTCCAATGATGACTTCCAGACCTTCTTATATAAAAATAACTTAACAAGTTTATCTTTCATTTTTCTTTTTTTCTCTTTTCTTTTTTTATGGTTTAAAACACAAACAAATAACTTTACCTTAAGGGTAATCAATTTTGTTAAGTATCGACATAACTTTATAGACTAAGTTGTGTAAGGTTCAAACCGAGACTGAATTTTCGGAAAACGTGAAGCCAAATTTTGTGAATATGCCCGAGCGTCGACTCTTTAAAGGCTTAGAAGCGTGAATATGCTTTGTTGTGCATTATCAGCTACAAAATTTAAGTCTAAAATGCATCAGTTTCGTGACTTGAATGAATCTTGACGGAAATATTTTAGTTTATTATTTATTATTAAGTTTATTTTAGGTTAATAACGGACACAATAAAGCCTTTGTTGAATAACGCCGGTGCTACTCGTATTTTGTATCTAAAATAAAATAATGTTGAGGCGTAGAGAAAAAATTACAAGACGTGGGCGGGGATGTAAAAAAACATCATATATGCCGAAATTGTTTGGCGCACCTTGGGCAGTTGTCATTCTACTTCGGAATTAGCGATGCTCACATATGTAGCTCGTACCCACTCGACAGTAGACGAACAATTTTCAAGACTAATAATTTGAACAATAAAATACTTAGTGCACGATAAAAAAGGTATTTATTGCTAGACAAAATATTCCTAATTTTTGCTTTGTTGTATGAGAACAATTTATTGCCATTTGAGTTTTCTAGTATGTACTTTACATTACATTAACTCAGGTAAGAGTAGTCTTACCTGAGTTAATGCTAGCGTCGTTTGCTCCTCTATAGAAATGGTAACGATTCATTTTCTCTCGGATTATACATACCATATTCAAATATGTGGATTATAATGTTGACAACCTTTTTCTAACCTCTTTCATCTTCTTTCATCTCAAATTTCCTCTTTGTAGCGGTGTAGCTGGCTGAACCGAAGTATGTATGTATTATTATATTTTTCACTGACCATTCAAATAAAATGCATAAGTAAAATACCTATTTTTTATAGGCTACCAGTCTAAACACCTTTGAAAACTTTATGGAGCCCTCTCAGGTAGGCAGCTATTCTCACGATGTTATTTTCTCCGATAGCGCCACCGATATTCAAATCAATCTTGTTCTCGTTTGTCAAGTTACGCCTTGTCGCATCCAACCAAGCTTACTCTAAGTAATCACGCTTCAGCTGTACATTAAACAATATCACCCTTGTTTATAACCTAGTCATATCTTGTAAAATCCTTTCTCAAATCACGGCGTACCCGCCCATATGTCATCTATCCGTAACAATAATTCACAGAATGGTTTCAAGTGTTTGCGCCGAGCGCCCACACAAACAGGGTAATTCGCTAGTGTATCTACTACTTTATGGCACTATGAATATTTGAGGGGTGGCCAAGTCGACGTACTATGATTTAGTGCGTTCCGTGTTTGAAGTGTAATGGTATTTTTAATTATGTTTACGGCTGTTTGACTGTGTAAGTAATCTTTAAGTTGTCGTTTATATGTCTAATATTATTTACTACATGTCAATATATCTATGTATATACATACATATGTACTACATGACGTGTGTTAGTTAATCTTTAATTGTTAGTAGTATGGTCGGCGTCCACGTAACAACACTTGATTTTATATCAGTATTATGATAATTATTGTTATAAAAAAGGAAAGATACAATATACTAAAAAAAGAGCTTCAATAATTCTCAGCCAGAGATTTATTTTTATTTCGATCGCTGTTCTATGAGACACGAAGAAAAGCAATTGATTGCCAACCTTTAGAAATGGCACCGAAGGAAAACATATCTCATAATGTTCGAAAATGATTCGATAATATAATAATAGTTTCAGTTGGACACTGTTTTTCCGTAATTATAAATTCTATATTAATTATATGGTGAAAGTGTAGCATGACGGTTGAACAACTCTTTGCCGACGATCATCAACTACCTTATTTTTCTTTTTAATTTACTTCTTAACACATTTCAAAAAAAGAACAGTACCCACACCCCGACATCACCATCTTGAAAATCGGCCAAAACAACGACTCCCTATCAATTCAATTTAGAAAGCTAAGTAGTGTACCAGGTACGGAACCCGTACTCACTACGCTATAAATAAATCAATTCAAAACCGCTTGGGGTGTCCACCATGCCTGGGGAACCCTAAATCCTAGTAGGGTGTCACTAAATCACCGTTATTGTTGAATGTACGTACAGAAGCGAATGGTCAGAGAAATTTCACTGTAATATTATTGAGTTTAGTGTAGGGAGAGTTTTTACGCTTCTGTTCCTTAGTAATTATTATTGGTTCGAAACGTTTTGGAGAATAAGTATAGGTATTGCATGTTAGGGTGTGCTTGTATTCATGGCCAGAACGTTTAGGAGTTAAAGAGACATATTTTCTATAACTTTGGACTGTGACTTGTGGACTGTTATAATGCTAAATTGATACTATTACTAAAATGTTGCTTACGCGTACTTTATTATATTACGGAATACAGTAGATGACTACCAGTCATCTGAGTTAATTTTTAATGAACTGTCAAAAACGACGTTTTGTTCTAAAAAAGTTTGGACTACAAAAGCGTGACGTCATAGTTTTGCATTGCCATTTATGTAAATGGCATGGCATGGCATTTCGATTTTTAATTTATCAAAATCAGACAATAAGTATGTATGTACACAGTATTTAATTAGTGTGTGATTTTGATAAATTAAAAATCGAAAACGCCAAAGGTAAGCAAGAGATTAAGTTTTACTAAGTTTTTAGAAGGAAATCTATTTACCAAACGAGAATTCAGAATTTATTTTTGATACAGTCATCTAGCCTATTCTAAACAAAATTACCTGATCAATTCAAATATTTAAATACTGGAATTGTTCGGGCAATTTTGTTTCTGGAATTGATAATGTCAGTTTGACGCCTACTCTTTCGTTTACGGCTATTCACTTCAAGTAGTTCCCTGGGATAAGCTAAAACAGACATAATTGCATTGACATAAGAACTTTGACAGGTGACTAACTTTAATGAACGCACATATACGCATTCGTGAAATCTTGTTTTGAAGAGCTTGGTGTTAGACTTCGGCTATTATTTACCCAGGTTATTTCTCGCTATATTAGTATCATCAGACAAATTAGCGCGTTATACCTGAGCAGTGGTCGGCGCTTATACACTCAACGCTGGTCAAATTAGAGATACTAACTGATTCTTAATGAAACACCCGATTTTGCAGGCAATATTATAAACGTAAGGCTTTAGAAGATTGTAGGTTCACGACGATGTGACTTTCTAAAATAATTTCAATGTGAATTGAAGGTTTTTAATTGGCACTAGTTTGGGTGCAAATTGATTTTAAATCCAACACCAATTGATCGAAATTATTTTCGAGTGTACTTATACTGTACTTCTTTCTTTTTCTTTTTTTTCATTTTTTTTTAAAAGCATTGCCCCACTCTAGGATTTCTCCTGTATCGTGGGTACAGTTTACAAACATACATGTCACATGCACAAACAACCAGACCCGAAACAACTATCTGTAGATCATACAAATATTTGTTCCGTGCGGGGATCGAACCCGCGACACGTAGCGCAGAAAGCTAATCGCTTAGCCACTGCGTCAATCGTGTCGTCAAATACTTGTGTACTTATCTTTCATGTAGGTACTACTCGCCTACATTATCCAATTCTTAGGTAAAAATAGGAGTAAATAGTTTTAAAGTTTCTTTATTAGTTAAGTACCATAAACTTTATCTTTAGCATATTTTGACGACACGGTTGGCGCAGTGGTTAACCGATTAGCTTTCTGCGCTATGTGTCGCGGGTTTAATCCCCGCACGGAACAAATATTTGTATGATCTACAGATATTTGTTTCGGATCTGGTTGTGTGCGTATGTAACATGTATGTTTGTAAACTGTACCCAGGACACAGGAGAAATCCTAGAGGGGCAAAGTTTAAAAAAAATAGTTAATTAAAATAAGTAATTTTTTAAAACCTGGTTTCTAAGTACCAATTACTTAAGCTTGTTTCTGTATGTGAGTAATAAGTCATTCAAAGTTACCAAGTTACCAAGTAAGACTAGCTAAAAGTAGGTAGATATGAAAACAAATAAAGGCTACTAATACAGAAGCAGTATACACAAGGCTACAGAGTCGCAAGACAATGTGCCGAGAGCAGTCCTTCTACAATACTGAGCGGAGACACACAACGTGGTTACTGCAAATTTTAGGTGTAGGTATAGGTATAAACGGGCTGGTTTCCGCAAATACACGTTTAAGCGCATTTTTTGCGTCGGGGTGGGAATAATGTCAGTTTATTCGATCCACCCCAGTTCTTCGAGAAATGCCAGCAGTCGCTTGACGTTGCCGGCTATTTCCCGGAGGGTACCTGGGTTTCCGAAGTACTTGGCCCTGTATGTGGCGAACTCAGGGCAATTCAGTAGCACGTGTGCTGCCGTTTCTTCCCCCTCCATGCATGCTCTGCACAGAGGACTGTCTGTAATTCCTATAACAAAAAGATGTTTATTGAAGGAGCCATGTCCGGTGAACGCTGCTGTGACTGTTCGAAGTTGTTGCTACGTCAGTCAGAGCAGTTGGCTGGTTGTGCGTCCGTTAATGGCAGGGAGAATTTCCCTTTGTCTGCCTGCACTCACCCATACATGACCAGGGATTTTTGTGTTGGTCAATGGTGCGTTGTCTTACCAAACTGCGTAGATAACTGAAGGGGAGTGGAGTACTGCAAATTTTATAACAGTAAAATTTCAACAAACGCTGCTCAGGTGCGCATTTATTTATACTATTCTAATTCTGTTCAAAATGTTATTATCATCCGACAATAACCTAATACGGCCTAGCCAGCTGTCACATTTAAAAACACGACTATATTGTTCTAACAACTGAAAGTCAATGGATACTACACACAACTTTTGCCTGGATTAACAAAAGCTATGACATGGCATTGCAGCTAAGCCTCTATGCGTGTGACGGTCGAACCAACTTGCACGGAGATGCACTCGGTTTCAAGCTTCGCCGACGTGGCAAACGCTGGAAAATGTCGATATATTAATTATCGATAATCCTGACATTTAATACTATCTATTAAATTAGCAAGAGCATGCAGTGGACTCATTCTCTGGCGGATATTTTCATGCCCAAAAATAGATGGCATTATCGAACATACGTATTGACGTATGTACATGATTACATCCCCCAGACTTGTGTACATTGGATTCTAAACTGTCAAGTACGGGGACAAAAAGATCCACTGAGGAGTCTCCATGGCTTTAATGTCTTAGTGGTATATTACTACCATCATCAGATAAAAGAGGCAATGGTAGGTACAATCAAATTTATGTGGATAGACCATCAAATTCTACCTTGACATACGAGTATTCGTATTTTTTGTAAGTCTATGAAATTAAAAAATATGTGTCAATCATATACTGCTTAAGAGCAAGACATTACCGTCAATAGTTTTACAAAATAATCACTTTATGTCGTCAGTTTATATTTTATGCTGAGTTAAGTTGTAGTTAAATGAGTGATAGCCCAGTGGTTGAGCCCTTGCCTTCCGTGCAAAGGGGTCTAAGTCCATCCTCGGCCCGCACCTCTGACTTTTCGGAATTATGTGCGGATCAGAATTTGATTATCACTCGTATTAACGGTGAAGGAAAACATCGTGAGGAAACCTGCACACCTGAGAGGGCACCATAAAGTTCTCGATAGTGTGTGTAGTTTGCCAACCCTCACCAGGCCAGTGTGGTGGATTAAAGACCTAAACCTTCTCATTCTGAAAAGAGGCTTTTGTCCAGTAGTGGGACAGCAATAGGCTTAATTTATTATTATTTATATACCAAAAAAAATTTTTCACGCCTTAGGTTGACATCTTTTCATGCCGCGTTTCATTTATTAGTATGGAGCATAATACTGACAATATTTGACGATCAGTACCACAATCATGAGTTTTCTTACTATTTACTATCATAGTAAAGTAAATTTTCATGATAGCGATTTTAATTCTTAACTTGGTTACATTAGGGACTAGAGTCGCTTATGTGACATATATGTAAAGTTTTGATTTACTATTTACTATATTACAGAGACGTCATGTTAGCGAGAGTAAATAGTAAAAAACTCATAATAGAGGTACAGAATTCACAAAATACTATGATTGTATACCGAAAATGTTTTATCGATATGATTAAACAATGATTATCTCTCCTCCTTATTCGCGTAAAAGTTTGATCAGGACCCCTCATTACGTTTTTTTCATGTGAATACTTCAGTAGGCTGGCCTGTGATTTCACCGAAGGTTGTGGGCAACTGCCACGATGCAATCTTACATTTTACCGTTAATATAACCTCTATATCAATACGTATAAGGTTTAGTGTAGATCTTTTGGATTTTTGATCAAATTTGTGTGAACTGTCGCTTGTTATAGTGACACGAAAGATGGTCAAGCCACAGCCAATCTTACGATCAATCAATGATTTTTTAAAATATTGATTGTTTATTTGTCCACAATCGGTGTTTGTGACAATATGAAAGGGTGAAATAGATTTTTATTTATCGTTGCTCATCAGTATTGCGGAGTATCTCTGTACTTTGACATAAGTCACGTTTGTGATATTATTTTGCGGATTGGTAGGTATCTTGTATATTCATAAATGTATTATGATAATATTGAGTGTAATGATTTACTTTTACTTTTTGTGCCGTGTCAGTATCGATAAATAATAAATGGATCACGCTGTGGTGGCAAAACTAGTTTGTCAGGAAGATTCGGAAGCAGTGCTCCTGAGTGGCTTGCTGAATTGTTGAAATGTTCTTCTTGTTGATGGTATTTCAATTATGCATCATTTTCAGTCGGACTATGACGTAGAAAGCGGTCATGCCGCAGCGGAAAGATTAGCCAGTCAGCAATCGAGGCTGAGTATCCAGGATGCGGCAGATGCATGTTCCGTCAGAGGTGGAGGCTGATTCGTTGCACCGCTACAAGCGTGGTAACCATAGCGACAGGCAAACTCACATTAAATGTGGAAAAAGTTCTGTAAAAGGAAAATAGAGTATCACTTACATATGTACGGACCGTTTATGCTAATTTAATAGCTGCTTAAGTGTTTTACTTGATATACCTTTATCTATTGAACGTGTCTTTTAAAAAATGTGTAAAATACCAATTTGCAACCAACTTCCAACCTAAAATGAAATAATACTTTTTCATCCCACCATCTCGGAAAGAGTATTTTTGCTCTTCGATATCTGAGTGCAAAAGCCGTTTTTATCCGCTAGAGGATAAAGTAAAATTGAATTTGGAACATCGTGTGCACTAAGTTTGTGAATTCAAAACATCATTAAACCTATTTACTTCTACCTCCATGGTGCCGAATTTATCATATAACCTTTTTTAATTTGTTAAAAACTCAGACTCGGAACCTTCTTGGTGTACTTTTTTTTTAATTTGCTTTGCGCGCGCCCTTTTCTTTTCACGTCATATTGTTAAAACCTATTAAAAACAAGAAACTTGAAAACAAGTGAAAAACCTAAAATGAGTGATTCTAGCGACGAGGAAGTTTATTTGACGCCAACAGAATTGACTGAAACTGTTAATAATGCGCAAATGAGCTTTCTCCCTCAACAATCACGCGAGAAGTATTTGAAACAGTACGATATGTTTAACACGTGGCGACTAGGTAAAGAGGAGCAAAAACTTTCTCAGAAAACGTTTTGCTGGCATATTTTATTGAATTATCCGAGACCAAGAAATCAAGCACTCTATGGAGTATGTATTCAATGCTAAAAGCAACAATTAAGATGAAAAAAGACATACATATCGACACCTATCCTAAATTAGTGGCATTTTTAAAAAGAGCCTCATCTGGTCATCTACCAAAAAAATCTAAGGTTTTAACAGCATCTGAAATTGAAAAGTTTCTTAACGAAGCACCTGATTCCGTATATTTGGCGGCAAAAGTAAGTCAGTTGCACATTCAGTATCTACTTAAGTATATTAGTCAACTAATTAACATAATCTAATACGTACTTAGTAGATGTTGATAGGCATAATTATGCATGCATATCATCATCTGCCTAGCCTTTTCCCAACTACATTGGGGTCGGTTTCCAGTCTAACCGGTTGCGGCTGAATATCAGTATTTTACATGAAGCGACTGCCATCAGACCTCCACCACCCAATTACTGGGAGACACTGATACTCGAAGGTTAGACTGGTTATCAGATTTTTTGGGCTTCTGACACCCGTAACGACTGTCATAGGTATTCGTATGACACCCGGGACCAACTGCTTAATGTGCTTTCCGAGTCACGGAGGGGTCTCGATGTGTAAATAACGGTCACCCATCCAAGGAATGACCTTAGCTAGCGCTGCTTAACCTCGCAGATCAATTACTATTCTACGCAGCAGCTATGTAGCTACGAGCCCCTCTATTATGCATGCATATCAATTTTATTAACTTATCTACTACAATACTCTTTACGTTACAGGTTGTTCTTATTATTGGTATAAACGGAGCATGTCGAACTAATGAACTAACACAACTTAATGTCAAAAACATTGAGAAACATTCAGATGACTTACTATTAATTAATTTACCTAATACAAAGACAAAAAGAGACCGCAACTTCGTCATTCGCAAGAAATACGTAACAATTGTTGAGAAATATCAAGCCTTACGCCCGCCTAACACTCCAATCAATCGATTTTTTCTACAGTATTGCAACGGAAAGTGTGTTAGACAGCCTATGGGTGCTAATAAAATTGGCAGTATCCCACGAGAAATAGCAACATTTCTTGAACTTCCAGAACCCCTGTTGTACACGGGTCATCGTCAGGCGTTTCCGACGAACTTCAGCCACACTTTTGGCCGATTCAGGAGCTGATCTCCTGTCCCTTAAGCGCCATGGAGGCTGGAAGTCCAATGCGGTTGTAGAGGGATACATAGAGGATTCCATCCAAAATAAGTCTAAAATATGTAAAGGCATCGTAGGAGCCATTACACTGAAAGAGCCTCAGTCAGATCCTTGGACTGGTCCTTCTACATCAAAAATGAGCCGTTACGAAACACCTAACCATCGCCCTCTCTCGCCAACATTTACGCCAAGGGAATCCGATGAAAATCCGGTACAACTATTAAGTATGACAGATACTTTACCGAAAAACAGTACACAAGTCACTAACACCAACATTACAGTACCTAACAAAAATATTACACTCAACATAAGTAACTGTAGCAACGTTACTTTCAATTTTTCTTAATTATACCTAAGTGTTATTTGTTATAACTTAAAGATCATTCTGTAATACTTACCTATCATAATGTAGTAGTTAATACCTAAATTGAAATAAAAGTATCTTGTGATTGTAAATGTTTTTTATTTTTGCATTTAGTCATTTCCTCGCTGAGGTGGGATGAAAAGTTACGTGTTGCACTCGAGTGCAAAGATTTTTCACCTCGTGCTCTTTTGATTCCCTCGCTAACGCTCAGGATTCTAAGTTTAGAATCACTCGCTGCGCTCGTGATTCAATTTTAGAATCCTTCGCTTGCTCGGTCATCAAAATTGAGCACGCGGTTAAAAAGCAACTTTACACTCTTGTATAACAAATAACTATAATACACGTAATATTCGGTATCGTTCTTTATTTGGCAATTCTATTGTCAATGCTATATTACCATTATCGTCATGAAGTAAGACGCAAAGTAATGCAAAATAATATTACGTGTGTTTACAATATTAGAAGGGACTTTTATAGAAAATTTTGTATAATCAAATGATTTGTAGGTGTCTATTTTAATTCGCTATCCAACTAATTAATTAGCTCGTTTTTAAACGGCTCCACAAAAATACACAATAGTTTTTTATTCAGGATGGAGGGTGCGATATACCCTCAAGCTTTGCCAATAAAAAAATGTTTATCTCTGTGTATACGAGCATAAAAAAGTTACAACCACAGATTAAAAAGTTCCCCGCGTCTGTATACTCTAATTAGACGCAAGTGAAAATAATTCCACATGGGGACAACGAATTTTTATTTCTCAAGTCACCGAAGAAAAAAATTCTAATTTATTTTTACGACATTAAGTTACTTAGAAGTCAGAGGGACCGGGGCGCGAAGGACTAATTAATTTTTTTACAGAAACCACCCGAATAACGGCCACAGAAGTTCGTTGCCGGCGTAATTGGAAAATTTACGCGCCGTTTCATTACTCCGGGCTGTTTTTTAATCACCATCTTTTTTGCAATTAATTTTTGGCAATTTTTTCAAATCGCGTTTCGGTTGAGATTTTGTTTTACTCTTATTTCATTTGGCTAGTCGTTTTTTAAGTTACATTTTTGTGATTGAGTTGGGAGAGTTATACTTGGATAATTAACAATAAAATGTGATGTTTTATAGATTGGTACCTGCTACTTTGCAGTGTTTGCTTTGGGGTTTTATATTCGCTTATATTCGCTTTGTCTTCAATGTATACGATGCAGTTCGATTACGATTACCTGATTTCTTTCACCTGTTCGGTGGCCAGACATTCAAATTATTATTAACGTAGCATTAATATCGATATAGTTTCAAGTTTAAATAGCTAATATATGATTACGGTCTAAAGTAAGGACACGGTAAAACTTTTATATAAGAAATCTTTATTTTCCTTCGTAGTGTTTTGTGGGTTGTATCTAGTTGTCATCCTAGTTAACTTAACCATAGCACTTGACTTCTGACAAATATGATGATGCTTCAGGTCTTTAACTCATCCGACTGGATCTGGGGCTGGATTCTCAAATTCTAATCGACATTTCTAACCATAAAATAAGTCTTAGTTTTTATTGATCCTGCATTAATGTAGTTTGGAGAAATATTCCCTTTTGTGCAGTTTTTATAACAAAAAGTTCCGGCCGCGCTCTCCCACCGTGGACCTACATTCATAATCTGATCCAGGATTTCACCCAAATTCAGCTCGCACTTAATTCGTTCAGGGAATTAGTTTCGTACGAACGTAATTAAGGAAAGTTTTCGGATTAACCACCTTGTTTTTCCACTTGTAACCACCAACTAAACTTGAACTCCCGACCCCCCTTTCAGTTGTACAAAGCTAGGGCTGGGGACGGTCCTTGTTTGTGGAATGGGAGGTCTATGAAAAACGGTTGCTGTCACAACATTTTTCGGCCACTTATTTAGTTTTAGTTTAGTTACGGTGTTTCGGAAACTCGGCGCCCCTAGACAGTGAGATATTTGCTAATTTCGTTGTTGCAAATTTGTTTTGTTGCCAGCTTGTTTTTCTCGCGGTTTGCGGTGACAACGGCTGTTAGCAGTACGATTTTTTTTAACATCGAACACAATTTGTTTCGCTTTTCAAAACAGGACAAATATTTTTCATATTTGTCCTATATTTAATATGCTTTGGGCTCCGAAAATGGAGCGCTATTGAGTAGATAAGTTGATAGACCTATCCTCTTAGGATTAAGCATTAAATTCCATTAATGGTATCCAAGTTGCAGGAACGTATGCTAAACTGCAAATAGAATGACCCGTTAATTCCAGTAGGTGCCGCGAGAGGCGACTGAGGGATTATTTCAGGCGTATGGATCGTGCTTATTTTACCACACTGCTAATAGACATCTGCAGAAATACATTGTAGCGTATAGTTGCAACGATATTTGGCGGCATCGTTACTCGTAGTATAAAAATAAAAACGTTTGGTATAAAAAACAAAATTCAACACGGTTCGCGCAACGGCTTAGCGCTTAGCTTTCAGCCTTCAGTATCGTGGGTTCGATTCCCTCACGGAACCAATATTTGTATGCTCTAAAGTTGTTTCGGGTCTGGTTGTGTGTGTATATGACATGTATGTTTGTAAACTATATCGAAGACACACGAGAATTATTAGTACAGAACATTTACTTTCTTAAAGAATTTCGTCGATTTGTTTTAATCCATCAGCCAACAACAAAGCAGATGTGTTTTAGTCCATAAAGTTCAAGAATGACACCTTCAAAGTGGTCACTGTTTACAGAAGGACGTGAAGACAGGAAGCCTTGTGTGAATATCAGACCTATAAAAATGTTCATGAAATTACCATAGCCTAGTAAATAAAGTATTTATTGATTGATGTCGTGATATGACTCGTCGACGCGGATCTGTTGTCTGCTACTACGGCGTAGGCGGCTACGCCGTAGTAGCAACATCAACTCTGTCATTTAAATACGTATGTGCTCCGTTAACGGACAGCCTTTTCAACTGCGATTGTTTGCGCGAATAGCATAGCAATAGCTATTTAGCTATTTGCTGTCTTATTTCTGGTTGCAATTGGTCAGTACAGTGGTAAGGGTAACTCATAAAAAAAGTTAACTTTAGCGACGAGGGCTTATTTTTTATAAATTTTAGGGTCCTAATCGCATAATACAATTTATTAAGTACTATAGGTACGAATGCCTTAATGGTTTAGTGGTAGCAAGCCTATTGCCATCCACCGGGCACAGTTTCAAACTTCGTGCTGCTACTGAGAAGTTTCATACAGAAAAACCTAATAAAACTTTGCCCGACTCAGGAATGGAACCCAGAAACTCAAGCCCAGCAGTCGCGCTTGCGTCCACTAGACCGTTGAGGCACTGGCGCCTTAAAATGTGGCGTATTAATGTTGTTTAAATATTATCTAGCATATTGTACAAGGTTAAATTAATTACAATTTAATTGAAGTAAAATATCGATCAACTGATAGGTAATAACGTCCAACTTACCGATGGTTAAGACGTCTGAAAAGGGACCGTCCTCCAATCATTATATGGAAATGATAATGCGTGACGTGTCAAGGATTTGTAACAGGCCCTCGACCCAGCCGTCGAGGTTGGTCGAGGTTCTCGACCAAACTATGGGCCGTAATCGCTATGAACGCAATGACTACCGAGTCCACACTGTCGTCAATCTCGTGCGCCAAGTCAAGATATCTACTTGATTTGTTTATCTTTCTAAACTATAAGTATATATAGTACTACCTTTTGCCCGCGACTTCGTCCGTGACCTACATTTTATATAATAATTTAATTTATTTATTTTAATTTATAATAATAATTTATAGCCTATAGCACTCGGGGATAATGTAGCTATCAATCAGTGACAATTTTTATTGACTTGGATCATTTGTTCCGGAGATTATCTCCTACATACAAACTAATTTTACCTCTTTATAATACTAGTCTAGAGTATAGATTATTTTATGTCATTCAGATGACGGTTCTTATCAAAGTTCGATTTAAAATCAAACAATCGTTACTACGCAACAATAAACGAGCTTCTTTTTTAAATTTTTACTTGCAAAGGTAAACTAACTATCATACAAATTCTACAGTAAAAAATAACCCTTAAAATCTCATTCAACAGTAAACTACACAGCTGTATCCGAACGTGAATATTATTTCAATCATTTCTACATAACCGGCACCCTGGAGGTTAGAACCAAGGAGTAACGTTACTTTTGAAAAAAAAAAAAAACAAAAGAAAATTCAAGGGAATGCTCGACATAAATTGTACTGCTCGTGGGAGCTAGCGTTTGCATACCGCCGAGTAGGGGCAATGTGGTTTGGTAGAATACAGGATAAGTCTTTTCTGTGTACGAAAAGTAAAATGTCGAATTATGAGGCTACCTGTATATTCGCAATTAAAAGCTGCGATTGACCGATAGTAATTTTTAAACAGCCTCCCTTAGTACTATATAAAGCATACCTTGAGTGCTGTAACAGCTTCCTGAAATTATTTTTTTTAGTGCACACTGATTTTGGTTATCTTGGATTTTGTGAGCTTTATCAGTGGTTCGAGCAGCAGGGACAGGCAATGTAACGTATCTATTATCATGTACACTACACATATCGTACCGACTTTTGAATACTGTTTCGTAGACCAGCATCAAAATGATACTATAAGTATATTAGGCAGTGTTATCAAAGACAAAAGTAAAAGTCATGGTTCGTTGTCCCTAAATACGATCTGTGAGGACAAGCTTAGTCCTATTCAATTCAGTCGTTGAAGTTTATGATTTTGTTATTAAAAACTCCATACCATACATTATATAATAGTAATCTTATAACATGAATATCAAATCAGAATACTTTCAAACCGTTAACTAAAAATAGCATCCTCAGTCATAGTCACCCTACGGGCCACGCACACACCTGTAATCCCTTACATTGTGCACACATACACGTTCCGTTTAGGGCCGTGCGCACTATGTGTTTCCCAGTCCGATACGAACATGATTTCCCGCGTGGTGCAACCCTGGATGAGCCCGATTTTTAAGGTTTTATCATGTAGGTATAGTTACCGGAAATGTATGAATTACGGCCTTATGTACAATTGCTAGTAAATATAAACCAACAGTACCGCTATCACGAGTTTTCTTACTATTTACTATCATAGTAAAGTAAATTTTCATGATAGCGATTTTAGTTCTAACTTGGTTACATTAGGGATTAGAGTCGCTTATGTGACATCTAGTCATAGTAAAGTTTTGATTTACTATTTACTATATTATAGAGATGTCTGTCTGTCTGTCTGTATGATGTGATGTTAGTGACTCTAAACCCTAATGTAACCAAGTTAAGAACGAAAATCGCTTGCATGAAAATTTACATTTACGATGAAAGTAAATAGTAAAAAACTGTCATAATAGAGGTACAGAAATCATATTCTACATGTTCTAGGAATTGTATATTTCTTAAGTAGCATTTGTCGTGTTAGTCATGACGTCATGGATGGTGGCACCATCGAGGTCCCATCCCAGTCATACGAAAATAAATGTGACTGCGGGCCTCCAGCCTAAAAATAACTTATTTTACTTAGAAACTTATTTGGAATTTAGTGAAACGATAAATACGTACTCGTATATACTATAAAAATTAAAAAATCTTTTAACATCCATCCGTGATTATCACCTCGCTCATTCTATAAATTTTTTACTGATATTTAGGTATTTTTTTCTCAGCTCACATATGTTTATTCAGCGGGTGTAACTTTTCCTAAGAATTGTATGAAATACCTAACATAAATATATCATTTGGACTTCTCGCCGTGTCTTTAAGGTTGGGTTTGGCTTTATTTATAATGGAAGCTGATTCATTTTTCAAGTTAAGAACTAAAATCGCTATCATGGACATTTACTTTACTTTGATAGTAAATATTAAGAAAACTCGTGATAGTGGTAAAGGACTTCATTCATTTTATTAAATTATGGTACATTAAATTTGAAGTCCCTGTTGGCATCAACCTGAGTTACTTCAAGTTTGAAATGATTTATAGTTTTTTTTTTTTTGTAAATTATTGCTTAACAATCTATCCATACATTATGATAACAGTTATGTAACTACATATAGCTTAGTTTTATTATTGCAGGTATAAAATACCTTAATTGTTGAGTCCTCTTCAAGGAATAGCACACTGCGCACCAATACCACGATACATTTGTTTTTCTAGTGTTTCACTGTGTGCTATTTCTTGAAGTGGTCTTTACACTTTCCAACCAATGACTGCACGAGGTGATCGGATTCTCTTCCCATACAATACGAGTACAGCGCCCTTTTTCGTCACAAATATAGCATTTTGGAGCACTTACTTCAGCAATGTCTACTTTATTCGTGATTTGTTTTGTTTTCATCAGCATTTTTGTTATCCACCTACAATGATCATTTTCATACAGAAATATTATAACACTAGTTCTGACATTCAGATTATTGTGTATGAAAATATAACATCCTGTAGTCATTATTGCTCTCATTGGTCTACTTGTCGCAAGCGCGATTCTTAAGCTTGAGGTCCTGGGTGAGAATCCCGGGTCGGGCAACGTGTTATTGGGCTGTTCTGTAAGAAAATTCTCAGTAGCAGCACGGAATCTGGAACTATGCCCGGCAATAGAAAGTTTCCTTTTACATAGGACTTAATAAAGCTATCGACGTAATGTAGGTGTACAATAGTACACCTGTGCCTAATCGTTCGGTGAATACAGGCTTGATGCTATGTTACGTTGTGAAGTCTAGTACCTACAGGTTGTTTTTTGTGTGATCTCTAAAAGAAATAAAAAGCAGCGTATTTGTCCATGTTTTTATTACAAATAAATACTATAAATGCTAAAATACAAATTATATTACTCACAAAATTATTCTGTAAAGAAACATATAAAAATTATAGTAAAAAATCTAAATAACACGCATATCGTCAATTCTTTGGCGAACTTTAAAAAAGGAATATTTTATAAAAACCGAATTCAAAAGACAAAGGCACTTACAATAAACAGTAATTACGTTCATAATGTATATTTACAAAGGTACCAATATAATTATGGCACAATTTTAAAATCGGGAAAGCCTCATATTCTAATTATATTTTAAATTATTCTAAATACGAAAATGCAGATAGTAAATGCAGTCTGTAAGTACAAAAGAATAAAAACAACGAAAAAAAAAACATATTTTGATTTGCAGACTTAAGGAATACGAAATGGGATATTATTTTAATATTTTTCCCATTGAATACGCTTTTTACTTCATAAGTAATAGGAAGAATACAAATAGTGTATTATTATCGAAGTAAACAGCGTATTTATTGGGAATACATTGGTACTGTTCTAATTTTATCATTTAATTTAAAATCTATTTTAACATAAGGCACATAATACAGGCAAACGTTTTTAGGCTTATGGAGTATGATTCATTTAGGTCGAATACCATTTTTTAAAATATTTTTTACATATATATTTGTCCATTTTATGACTGTATTAAAGTATATGTAGATGTCTTTCAATTTTTTTCTGATCATCTTTCCTACTATCTGTGTAAGTAAGTTTACACATCGAGTTTTAATTTTATTCACGTTCATAAAGAACGTGAATAAAATTAAAACTCGATGTGTCTCGTAAAGTATAAACCTAAGCAATTTAATAATGTAAAAATATAAGGATGCCTAGTCACTGCACTTTTTTTTCCTATCTCTTTTAAATTTATTTACTAGGTTAGATGCCTAGTTTTTGTTTTCGTATCGTACTCCTCCTATAATGCTAGTTGCTGATCTATCTTGAGCTGGCTGGTCTACTGGGTCCCTCGGTGGGTTCCAACACGATCCTCTTGAAACAACCCTCAGGCAGCTGGTCGAGGATCTCCTTGATGTTATCCACCTCAAGACGAAGGTGGTCATGCTCATCTTCGTACTGCTTCATCCACCTGGGAGGAAGTTAACATCGATTTTATTAAACTGGCTACAATTTACTATGAGAGTTTAGAAATACGAATGAGCAGAAAAATATTTATTGCAATGGTGGTGCATGGAAAGATCCTCCACGAGTGATGAACGCCGAGATCTTCTGGCACACCTTGGACAATCAGCTTCGATACTACCATTGAAAAACATAACTAAGATTGGTGTTTTAGCAATATTACAATTATAAAGGGAACAATAAAAAACATATAAAATAAGTAGAATTAAATCACAACACACAATAAAGTACCAAATAAGTTATACTAGTACTGGGTCCCTCCTGAAGCAGAACATAGGCAAATCAATTACTATTGTATAAAAACACACAAGAACCCGCGGGCAACAGCTGGTATTGAATAATTGTTACGTACCTCTGATGATTATTCTTAGCCTCGGTCAAGCTCTTGATCTTGCCGTCTAAGTCAACTGCTATCAGGTCGCTCTCTGCCTTGTCCAAGCTCTCCTCTGAAATGGACATAAACTCATTTTATAATGGGAGTCGCCAGGAATAGCATCTTAACGTAACCATTTAAATTTTTACTCCGGTTTTACACAGCTCAAAGGACAAAATTAGTTGATCTGTGATAGCTTTTTCTAATCAAAAACGTTTATTTTAGCGGACCATCACCATGAACGTATTTGTCCGATCTGTACAAATTTTCTGTTCATAGAAGACCTAGGTGTTCACCGATTACGCCCGCATGCATCTTCAGCAATACTACCTAGTTTAAGAGTTACCTAATTGGCGATTAGCGTCATTTCAGTACAATCTTTCTACAACGTCATGAGCTATTCCTTGTTTACCGACTCAACAAAAGAAGAAGCTGACTCGACCAAATCTCTGGTTCATGTATTGGATTTTTGTGTACCCATAGTGGGCTTTTTTACGTAATGCAATCATCGTTTTGTCAGTGGAATCTCAACCTTAGGTTTTGCTACAATCCCCTTTGGTTTATTAAAATTATGAATTAACACTTACGCAATCGGTCAAGAGCCTGATCATCGAGAGTGGGTAAGTTTTGCAGCTCATCCATGATGACTTTCAGGTCCTCTAGACCTTTGGACACCTGCTTCTCAGCCTCCCTCGCATCGGTGTTCGCTTGACCAACCTGTGATAAATAACATACAAGTGGTCATGTAGAGGTGTATTGTTACCTATACTGTACACCCAGTCTTAGCTGATGATGTTCTGGGGTACCTAACTCCGAGCGGTAACTAAGACATTTCATTTAATTAAAAAAAAAAATTGTCCGACCCAACGATCAAACCCTGATCCTCACGCTTATTGCTGAGCGTCTGGGTAACTGGGACCAAAAGATACATAACGCTGTTGTTATTAAAATATTCGAAAAACGAGTCACACGTTAGCAAATTGCTTGCCTTCTACTGTCTTGAAGAATATTATTAAGAATCTACCTTCATCTTTGCATCTCTGGTGAGCTGCATGTTATCAGCAGCCTCTTTCTCCAAGTCTTCGATCTGCTTAGCAGTTCCCTGTACACGAGCTGTGAAACACAAAGTGCCAAGTTTTAATTAAATAATTGGATGCGTCGATCTTATCTTGATATGGGTAGTATGCTCCTCAGAGGGATTCGCTCGATACCGCGCAGTTCAGTCTATCTGAGATCGGTTCTTCGATGAGTGACCATTTTTCACACATCTGAGTTTTCTCCTTGTTTCGAAATGCACATTACGCTGTTGGTCCACAGTGTCATATGGTAGTACAACATAGTACTTAACTATGAACCCATGTTCAGCAGATTTTTTTTGTACGGCAATCAATTGGTGTTTCTTGTACAGCCGTGTCTCGATCCCAAATACTTAATATTTATTTTCTAGTCTGTAAAGTTTTATAATACCACCATAATAGCGACACGATTCCAAATAAGGCATATTTGTATTGCATTTTGGAAAGACTTATTTTGATATGTTTGAAAACTTACTGGATAGTTTTTCAGCTTCGAACCTCAGTTTGGAAGCTTCGGCCCTTGAGGTTGACGATTTCTTCCTCACTTCATAGGCAGCCTGGGAACATACAATTATATATTAGCAATACAAAAACGTGTTTGATATTCTTAGCTAGAAAAGTGCGTACAACGAAACCGCCTCTATTAATGACGAAACACGAGGCAATAATCCTCGATACTAAGGTCCAACTCAGTTTTTTTTATTTCAAATGAGCCTTAGCAGGCATATTTAAAACCTTGAGCATCTAGGTGCACGGTTCGTAAGAATTCCAAACTACACTTCTGACTGGCTTGCCTTTCCACTGCAGCATGAGTGATTCATATGTGATAGCTCATACCGACAGAAGAAGAAAAAGAATATACTAAAGTTCAATAAACCACTAAAAGAAAAATAAATAATGATTCTGATTTAGTATTAGTTTGCTTGACATTAACGGAAGTTATAAAGCTTACAAATTCAAGCCATGGTATATGATTGGTGGTAGCGTAAGAGTCACACACATTTCAATAGATGTGTGGATCGATTCGTTTACAACGTGAATAAATTGAAGAACTTTGGTATTGGATACTCATGTTTACTTGTAGAAAACAGTGGTGGTGTACAGCCGTGAGCATTGAATACCTGAGTACAGTCAATATTTACCTCAGAGGCCTTATCAGCGTACTCCTTCTGGGCTTGCTGCGCTAAGTCTCTGGCCTCCTTGGCCTTATCGCTGGCGGTGTACAGTTGTTCCGTGATGCTGTTGATGCTGTCTTCTGCCGCGGCAATCTTTTGCTGCACCGAGGGTACGTCCAGAGCCGCTTGTTCGGCTAACTGACGGGACTCGGTTACTTGGTCGCTGAACTCTGTAGCAGGATGTTTGTGGTTTAGATTCTTAGGATGTCAAAGAAGGAATTATATGTGTCGAAATATCTACGTGCTTAAACACAAAACACAATCCATCCCATAAGTTTATCAAGAGCGTCTTTAACGAAAGCGTAACTAGCATATGTGAAAATTATGTTCTAGTGGAAAGGAAAAACTAGGGCTCCAGGGGCCCCGTAGGCGATACCGGCCAATCAGCCTGCGTTTGTTAGGTGCATCGTAATGTTTTTGTTCAACTGAATTTTTCGCACAAATCACAAATCGTGTAATCACCAACCTACCTTTCAAAGTCTTGTAAATTTCATTGGCATCCTTCAGCGTCTGGTTAGTGAGCTCCACATCGTTCTTGGCTTGTTCCTGAAGCTCGTCCAATAAAGCCAGAAGGTCGTTCAACTCATCCTGTCTGTCGTGACCCTGGTCTAGGAGACCACGGCCCTGCTTAATGGCATTCTCTAGTTGTTCTAACGTGTTTTCATTATCTGCCATCAGGTGTTCTAGCTCGGAGGATTTTTCGTCAATCTGAAATAAATTTAATTACAAATAACACGAGCTCGATTGGGGCGGTAGCACAGTTCTACTTATTTTAACTTTGGATAGCAACGCATCCATCATCACTAGGTTGTGGATATTCATGGGTGACGGTGATCGGTTACCAGTAGGAACACTGCAAACTCTTTTGCCGTCCAATAACAATATTATAGCTGACCTGAATAAATCTAAGATCATGAGTTACGAACCGTCTTATTCATCCCCTTAGCCACATCCTTGAGTTTGTTCAGCTTGATGTCGGGCAGCAGTGTGGTGTTCACTTCAGCATATAGTCCAAGAGCCTCGTCGTACACCTCCTTGGCCCTCTTGAGTGCTTGGTCGGCCAGCTCTGTCATACTGTTGAGTTTTCCTGACGCTGCGTTCAGCTCGTTTGTCAGGATTTGCACCTCGTTGCTGAAAAACATACCGATATAGTATCGTAATAATTATACTCCTACTATAGCGTTCTAACCAACACTTTTCTGTATGTGTTGTTTATTTGTAGACTATGAACTATAATCAAGCTACATTTGAACGTCTTGTTGCACTTTTTGAGATACAGTCGAATCTATAATAAAATATCTAAAAATTTTAATTCCGAATCCCCCATCTCTAGTATATGTCACAATTACACTCATCATCATTTCTGACGGCTGTTGAAATCCTACCTAATATTAGCCTGCTTAGTAATTCCATCCTTGGCAATCTTGTTCGCCGTAAGCGAAGTATTGAAAGCCTTGTCAGCAATTTCTCGAATGTTCTTGGCTTCGTTCTCCAATTTTTCTGCTAGCAATCTAGATTCCTTCGCTAAGGCCGACATGTCAACGGACTGCTTGCCAAACTGGTCGGACCTGTTGCGAGCTTTGGCTAAGGCTGCCGCTCCTTCACCGTCCACGTATTCTAAAGCACTCTGGAAAACAATAATAGACAGACGTTATGCTATAACTATAATACATACAATGAAATTTTACTTTTATATGCTCAAATATTGTTTATTTACAAAATTATAGACGAAAAGTATAAATGTAGGTACAGAATTGATCATATCGTAAAGTAGGCGATCATTTCGTAAAATGGTTGGAATTTTATGAAATATTACAGTATTTGTTGACCAGATTATGGTATGGCTTGACCAAAGCAATGAATACAAATCGTTCGTCAATATAAAAAAACTAAACACACGGCTATTTCATGATGTGATCAAACTTTGTATGATCATATTGTAAAATAGTTACATTATTCACTTCCATGTTGTAATATTTAGAATATAAGTTCCTATAGCTAATTCGATAAAAGTTCTTGATTTTGTACTTGTAAAAACAATAAAGAAGTTCCTATAACTAGACTTAGTTTTTTTATTATCTACAAATGTAAGGTCGTCCTATATAAATTATATGATCAAAAGTCGATAAAAAAATAGACAAAACCTTGAATATTACATGATATGGCCCAATAATAGTTGACGACACGATTGGCGCAGTGGCTAAGTGATTAGCTTTCTGCTCTAGATGTCGTGGGTTCGATTCCCACACGGAACAAATGTTTATGTGATCTACAGATAGTTGTTTCGGGTCTGGTTGTGTGTGCAAGTGACATGTATGTGTGTAAACTGTATCCACGATACAGGAGAAATGCTAGGGGAAGTTTAAAAAAAAACTGTATAATGAAATGTCCACATTTCACGAAATTGGCGATCACTTTATGATGTGATCAGTTCTACAATATCGCCATGATAGTCACACAACAAATCTACACACCACGAATGAGACGAGCGAGCGCAACTAGGTGACAATAGCCGGTTGTTTCGACTTTTCAACGAAGGGATGACTAGTTTTACTTAGTTTTACTATTATTTTTAGGATAAAAAATACCCATAGTATTCAAAATGGCAAATGGAAATCCCGATTCTTAACAAACTATTTCCAGGGTGTGAGTTTGTATTATGTAACATGTTGTTCATTTGATGGTTTCCTAAATTAAAATTGATCTTACATTGATTTCCTTCTGTGCAGCTTCAATGGTATCTTCTGCTTTCGATACATTGCCCTTACTCTTCTCGACTGCCTCGTTACCGTCGTAGCTCTCATCTTCAATCTTGAACAGCATGTTCCTGAATAACAATTCGAATTTTGTACATACATTTCATGGAAAGGTGTTTAGACTTATAATACTTATTGTTGGTCGATGAAGTCAGTAAAATCCCGACTTCCTCCAACCACTAGTTGCATTTCGACCTTTAAAACTTTGATTGTACATAAATAGGTAAGTTCTATCGTAAGCCATTCAAAATTATTACATTCATTAACACTAACAAGAAAAAAGTTTAAATATTTACACACAAAACATGTCAACCAAAACAAACAGAACTATTAATTAATTATAATTAATAAATAGCCAGTAATTAAAGCCAGGTTATTTTATTGTGATAATTACAAGAATTAGGAAAAAGTTTGTTTGTATGTTTGTTTATTTCGACATGATCTCAAATAACGCGAGAATAGCTCCCTCGCACCTTGAAGATATTTTCCAACTTCTTCCCTAGATCACAATTTGGGTAGACAGTAAAAGGACCTTGTAAGATAATTGTAGCTCGATGCGCATGGACCGATTCATCGGTAGCTTTTGTAGCTTTTTGAGATACATGATTTAAGGAACAGTGGGATAGATTTGAAGTTGCGATGTCTTAAAAAAATGAGGAAGCTGATCATTTGGCGGAATTAGAAATTATCGGAAAAATGTTCTTTTGCGTAAACATAAAACTCAGAAATATTGAAAATTAATAGAATAAGTATAAGTATAGAATTTGGGTGAAGCCTTTGCCTAGCAATGATGGAGTTATCTAAAAAAATCGTATAGATAAATAATATTAGAGTATTCTCATACCTTGTGATACCGAATTTAATAAAAACAATAACTTTGCGAATGTTGATTACTGAAAGGCATATATTGACAGAGCAGGTTTAATATCCAGTAGCCAACGAGGAATTATTAAGAGAACTACATTTTAATAAAAATAGTGTTTGTATGTTCCATCATATATTATATCAGGGCTGCGTTAAGTACCATACCATTGTTACGCTTTTGTTAATTGCTTATACATAAATATAATGAGGTACGGTGGGACTGGCATGTATGTACTTTTATATCAAGTCCTTTATTTCTCACCTGACATCAGCCAGTCGATCAGCAAGTTCAGCGAGATTATCCGTCAGGCTCGATCCGGGTCCATTGCCCAACTCCGCCTGAGCGTCCTGCGACAGCCGCTCGATCTCCCCTCGCACTTGTTGCAGTTCATTATCAAAGTCCGCGTTCTCAACTACAGTCGGAGATTTAGAGATTTTTGCTAGGATCTGAAAAATAAAGTCAAAAAATATTTAGGACCAGATTGTATTTCTTAAACTTAGCGTAATATTCAGAGTATTAGGTAGTTTCTAAATAAAAAATCCTTAGCCTCGGCAGTCAATACTGAGATGAAGTTAATTTGTGACTTATGAGTCTGTTTTCACCGGTGACAGGCAAAACTTTCCATTACAGCTTATTCGTCACGGTTGGCACAGTAGGTGAACAATTGACTGCTGCGCTACGTCTTGCGGGTTCGATTCCCGCCTTTAAGCGGATCTGGGTGTTTGTGCATGTGAATATTTGGTGTGTAAATGATCATGATGCAGGGATTACTCCAAGGGGAGGGGCAAAGTTTTTTTTTATGGATAAAAAATTACATTAAATTATATTCATCACACACTGGCGCAGTGGCAAAAACTTTGGCTGTTTTTGCTGCTAATATTTGTAAAACCTATAAATACGTATGCTCCATGTGTGTGTGCGTGTAAGATGTCCAAATAAAAGTGTGGAGAAAATCGCATTAAAAAACAATTTAAAGTACTAACGTCATCAAGTTCTCTGAGCTCGCGCCTGTGCTGGTTGACGGCATCAAGCACAAGGTTATAACAAGGTGGGCAGTCCTCACAGCCCTGACCATCGGCGCGACGTTTCTTGTTCTCCATACATCTACAATAGCAAGTGTGGCAAGTATTAGTACCTAAGTAACTAGTTGGTTCTGCACAGATTCAAAATGTGCATTTGTTTTTTATTAGTCTAAACTATGCACAATTAAAAGAGAATAATGCTAGAGCAATGGCTGGTAGTGTTCGTTCAGAAGAAGAAATAATGTTCTCTGTGCTTTGGCCCTCAGGCTCAAAGGAACACTGGTTGATGAACCCTCTCTTAATATGCCATAGCATAGCATCACGCCTGTATACCGTCTAATATGGGACAAGCCTAGTGCTATACAACGGGCACAGTAACAAACTCCAGACACACAGAAAGAACAAAACAAAAAGCAAATAAAATAAATGCAAAGTGCTTACAAATAATCTTGGAACTACTCATACCAGTTGGCTCCAAATTAAGTACAACTTGTATCCTGTACCTCTATTATGAGTTTTTTATGATTTACTCCCATAGTAAATGTAAATTTTCATGCAAGCGATTTTAGTTCTTAACTTGGTTAAATTAGGGATTAGATTCGCCAACATGACATCTCTATAATATAGTAAATCAAAACTTTACTATGACACAAATGTCACATAAGAGACTCTAGTTCCTAATGTAACCATGTTAAGAACTAAAATAGCTATAAAATTACTTTACTATGATAGTAAATAGTAAGAAAACTCGTGATACTACTGGTACCACAAAAGTTGATCTCCTAATTGTTAAGTTAAGCTGCCTACATTGATAGTTATCCAAAACTCCTTGTGTGTTCAGACCTGTATCATATTTACCTGTCACATCGCCTGCCCTCGACGTTCTCTTGACAGGAGCACTGTCCAGACATGTCGCACTGGTAGTTGGTCGAGCCCCACTCATCACAGTCACAATCCTCACAACCCTCCGCTGAGAAACCGTAGTGGTATGCACGGCAGCGGTCGCAGTGTTTACTGCAAGCAACATTACATTACAAAAAGTATTCCCCGAAGAAGAATTTACATTACCGAGATGCTGTTATTAAGTGCCATGTAAATGTATAACAGTTCTAACTTCGAGCTGCTAATGAGAATACCTTCACAGGAAACGCCAATAATACTTTGCCGGACATGCGAATCCAAGCCAGAACCACAATCTCAGAAGCCATGGTTGCGACAACTAGAGGCAGTCTTCAGTGTTTACTGGAAAACTATCTGTCCGTTATTTAAACGCTAAGACACTTTAAAACACCTTTGACGAAATAGATTCAAAGGGAATTTAAGCTTGAAGAATTGATGATGAATAAATATATTAGTAGGCATAGAACAACTGAACAGTTTTGTCCAAATTTACATTTGTTTGGGAGAACACTCGATGTATATGTATAACATCGGCTATAATCGGATAATGTTCTTACCCATCAATACCCGGCTTGCAGTAACACTGTCCGTTGAACGAATCACATGTACTGTTGTAGGACCCCTCCATGTTGCACTCACATGTCGTGCAACCAGAGCCGGAGTTGATGTTGTAGTAGCCGTCCTGGTGAATGGACAAACATAATTGGTTAGGGATTCGGTGTCCTGTGTGGCGACACTTTTGATATTGTGATTATTTTTAAAATACCTGAAATATATTCTTTCTGTAATAAACTCGTGTGTAACAAGCTTATGCTGTCAGTAATATGTATAGCAGTAATAATCTGTCGCAGTTCCACGTATTGCAGATACGCGATGACGCGACGTAGTGCGCGTGCGCGTGGGTCGTGCGACATTTACAGGTAAGCGACAACTGATATCTTTCACTATTGAGAGTTTGCATCAAATCTATCACATTTACGAATGGCGATCTTGGATTTCAATCTTCGAGATTCAACCCGCCGGGCAAACACCTCGCCTGGTCGAAGGATTCTCGCTTTTTAATGAAGGAATACCATTTCTCGTTACATACCTATGTAATTATAGGTAAGGCACAGATGTTACTCACGTCATGATACGCATTCAAGACTTCTACTTCATCCTATTGGTGTTATACGTATAGATCATCTCGGCTTCAAAGTATCACTTGCATGAAAACTTCTGGCTTCTTACCTCACACTTGTCACAGTTCCTGCCGATGACATGCGGGTGGCAAGTACAGAAGCCGGTGAGGCCGTCGCACTGAGGAGGTCCTTCAACACTCTCTACTGTGCCGGTCTCGTGGCACTGACATGGCTTGCAGTCGCCTTTCTTCTTGGGGTCGAGGGCGTCGCCGAAGTAACCTACAATATGGTAAAAGGCTTATGTGAATCATCATTTATTCACAGTGCTTATTCATAATGTGTTTGTAATAGGTATCAATGTCTAGCAATAGTTTTAAGAATTGCTTTTTAGTGTTTCTGGATGTTGGTTGAGGCAACAAGAAGAAAAACCAACAATTAAAGATGGGTTGTCGAATGTATTGTATTAGTTTGTGTTTTATTTTTCTTTTTTTTAATTACGTTGCCCCACACTAGGATTTCTCCTGTAGCGTAGGTACAGTTTACAAACATACATGTCACATGCACACACAACCAGACCCGAAACAACTATCTGTAGATCGTACAAATATTTGATCCGTGCGAGGATCGAACCCGCGATACGTAGGGCAGAAAGCTAATTGATTAGCCACTGTGCCAACCGTGTCGTCAAATTATTCTATTAATGCTTTATATTTATTTTACTTCTTTTCATTTTTGTTTTCTCAAATAATTACAATGAAGAAGATGACTAACGTACCGCTCAAACATTTGTCGCAGTGCTCTCCAGCTGTGTTGTAGATACACTTGAGACACTCTCCAGTGGTCCTGTTACAGTTGCCCACAGCGTTGGGGTCCACGTTGCCATTGCACTGACAGAGCTCGCACTGCTTCGGGGGTCCAAACTGGCCGGTCGGGTCGCCGAAGTAACCGTCGGCGCACACCTCGCATTTTGGTCCTAAAACAAAGTGTCATTTGAGGTATTAAGGATTTATTCATTTCATTGTTTGGAAAAAAAAAACGGTACTCTGATTTGAATGTTATTGTGATTCTTAGGTATTACGAATACACATCTCACATGCATACACATAATAACCAAATAAAGATTTGTACCGAATTCTACCGTAAAATTTCATATAACCACTTAGCCAGAGCGCCAATGGTGCCATAACAAATTAACTGTACCACTATCACGAGTTTTCTTACTATTTACTATCAAAGTAAAGTAAATGTTCATGATAGCGATTTTAGTTCTTAACTTGGTTACATTAGGGATTAGAGTCGCTTATGTGACATATGTCTCATAGTAAAGTTTTGATTTACTATTTACTATATTATAGAGATGTCATGTTAGCGACTCTAATCCCTAATGTAATCAATTTAAGAACTAAAATCGCTTGCATGAACATTTACATTTACTATGAAAGTAAGTAGTACAAAACTAATAATAGAGGTACTGATTACTGGCGTAATATTGTTTGATTCTTGCGTTGTATTTTCTAATCATTGCAATGTAACGAAGGGCATCAAATATAGAGAGCATATTCACTCGGCGTTAGCGCTAGAATCAACACTCCCTGACGTCTATTTTGTTGGAAATACTTCTGCGCATCAAGTTATGAGCGCGGCCAGTTACAGCAAAATCTTTTTCTAGCCCATGCTGTTACCATCCGACATAACATTATACACACGTATATAATATTTACTTACCAGCATAACCCTCAGGACAGTCGGTGCACACGATGCTGCCGTCCATAAGCTGTATACACCCGCTGTCCTTAGGACATGGGCAGGGCGTGCAGTCATCAGGACTACCCGCGATCGCGTTCCCATAGAAACCCTTAGCACAGAGTTCACAGTTGCTTCCAGTTGTGTTGTGTTTACAGATACAGAACCCTGGAATAAATAATTCAGTGTTTTAGCTTTATATGCGATGAGCTGTAGTGCTAAAGAGACAGGTATATCGAAAATATTCCAACTCCTTCTTCAATCACGTCGGCACCACATTATATCATAGTAATCGCTAATGACGTAGTAGAAAGATTAGCCAGTTATCAATGCTGGCGAGGTTAACTGCCTAAAGGGTCTCAAATTTGGTCATTTGTTGAGGCTTTTCCTAGCCCATTGTGATCATAGATGATGTGGAAACTATATAAACTACATAATTATAAATGAAAAGAATTGCTTTGACTCTATTTTAAAGGTAGTCGACATCAACCATTGTATGGCGAATCTTACCACGAGTTTGAGGCTACATCATTATTATATTGTATTATAATATATAAGCGTGACGAAACTTCGATAGCTTTTTCTGCTACTGCATGAGAAAATCTAATGCTCGTGCCTACGCGAAAGAAGAAGCATCGTCGCTTATCATAAGATGAGGTGCTGCCAAACGCACTCAAATTATACAAAATCATACAGCGTGATGACGACATAACGACAATACCCTGTGGGTACACTTCAATACATTTTTTTTTATGTTCGTACTACTCACGCGATTCCTAGAATATGATTTCAATTATTATGAATACGTCATCCCCTACTTTGTATATAACTGTAAATGTAATGTAAATACACTCACCGGTAGCAGTATCACAAATATGCGCATGCCCGTTACAGTCGCAAGGTATACAGGTGGAGTAGGGTCCTCCATTCGCGGGCTCGTGCTTGAACCCTGGCGCGCACTCTTCACAATAGTCCCCTACATAGGCTTTTGGGCAAGAACACTTCTCCACCCAGTTCGCTGGAGCAGAACCTTTCTCCCTTCCGATCTTTGCAGTTTCCAACTTGAAGTTCATCAGGTAACCTTCACCAGGCTTGTTGTAGGTACCCCTGATTTTGATGGCAGTTAAATTTTGGAGGAGAGACATGAATTCAAAGTTAGATAAGGTTGGAGACCAGCCGTAGCGTGGATCTTCATGTAGTCTGAAGGTGTATTCTTGAGCCTGGAACAATTGGAGATGTGAGTGAAAGGGTTTTTCGGTATAAACCGCTCCAGCATCGTTGAGCAGAATTCGAAATATTTAACTGGATATTTAATACCCAAACGCCAACTTTGATTTGATCTTGACAACTTAAACATATTATAATAGTGGCAAGACGTCGAGTGTTAAACGTTTAACGTAAATAAATAAGTAAACGTTAGTAAACATTATTCCTTACTGATATGTTAAAGAATCACTTACAAGTAGTATAGTCGTAGTCATACGACATATATTTCAATTTGCGAATTTCACATGTTTTGCGCGCACGCGCTTAGCATAGTCAAGACTAAAGTACGCACTAAATTTTCATAAGTCTATGCGAAACTGGTTGGAGCCGTTTGGTAAAAATTTGGATATTTATTGGCAGACTTGTTTTTATAAGACTAGTCTGAAAATCAATCTTTCAATCGCTTGGCAAACCTTGGATATTAGCCTTATGTGTTTAACATCTCCAGATCTTTATCGTCAACTACAATCGCAATAACATCGCTTGGCATCGCAGAACTAATAAACTCGACATACCTGATTCGTCGGCTCCGGGTTATACTGAGCATAGATATTGATAGACACGGAGGCGCGAGGACCTTCCAGAATGATGTCTTGAGCTGATGGATACCCGCGAACCTCGCCGAGTCGCAGCGAGAACTTCAGATCGTGGTTGTAGGACGGGCGTTGATCTCCTAGGAACTGGTTTGATGCAATGAAGTAAAGAGTTTCAGAGCCTTTGGAGGCGACGACGGCTGGAAAAAATATGTTTCATTAGTATTTATAGTTCTTTGTGGAGGTATCTACTTCCATATTCTGTGTCCCCAAATTCTGTGTCCAATTTGTATAATCTATAAAACTTTAAAGCGAGATTGAATAGACATTATTTGAGCTTGCATAATCTATCCTCGGCAGCATTGTCACTTACCACCAGGTAAGGCGTTTACAAAGGCACTAAAATAATGTAATAAAAAAAATCCTATTAATGAAGGAACTACGTATATAAAGGTTGAATAGTATCCATCTTTAGACGCTGTACTGATATAACCTATTTATTTTATCCCGACTTCAGCAAACATCTCAACCAGATATAAACTATCGTTGCAAATTAGGAAATCCCTTAATGGACTACTGACCCAAGTCGGCCGCGGCGAAGGTAACCTCAGTAAGTTGGGATACACAGATGGCTCAGACCTCCAATGGGATTACGGAGTATATATAGACCTAATGTTCGCTACCATCCATACACCCAATGACACACCAAGAAAAAGAATCCATTCGCTTACAGGGCAATGGCCTGGAAAGTGTGTGGAAAGTTTTCCATAAAACAGTGTTGTACCGAATTGTATATGTAGAATACAAAAAGATGTCTAATGATTTCATTACTTTAATAAGGTTGTAAATTCTACAAGTCTATTTATTTTGCCTGAAGTGTGGATTAAGGTGGAATTATGTTTTGCTGCCAAGTGCCTCCCAGTGTAGCCGCAATCTGAAAACCAGGAACTTACCAATATTCTGTGTATTAGCATTAAACTGCAGCTGAGCGGGTTTTTCTTGGTCGTCTTCAGCGGCCCACTTCTCCGCATCTCTTATGAAGTGAGCGCTTGTTTCGCTAGCCTGGTACTTGGGAGCTGAGCTGCACTGCGAGGAGTGACCGAAGCAGAAGCAAGGTGTGCAGCCGAACTCGTTGCTGATATCCAAATTGAAGAAACCTGGCTTGCACCTGAAAGATTATGGAGATGGTGTAACTATTCTGAAATCTGACATCTAACCAGATGTCAGAATTCAGAATAGTTATAGAAGTTTTTGGTAACGTAGATTGCTGAACATTATAATATAGGCCTATAATCAGGAATATGGTGCCAGTATGAGTCTGTCAGATCGTTTGGTGTCTTATCCAAAAACAAAATAATGGTCCAATCGTTTTGTTTCTGTCATAAAATACAAGTGCGCTAAAGAAATTATCTTTAGATATTAACCCAACCACTTCTTCGTTTGTGATGGCACTAGGTACCTCTTGTGTCACTCATACCATAGTGGAAAGATAAGCCAGTTAGCAATAGTAGTACTGAGGGTGCCTGCTCAGATTGCGCCCAACGATCTCAGTTTTTGTCACTCGTGGAGGCTCTTTCCTTGCTACTACGGCTTAAAAATAGTATGGTTATTTATATGACCTGTCGTGTTCATACTGTAGCATGCATGGTAGTAGACCCAGCCGTAGAGGGCTTAATCAGCTCGGCGCCCTCAAATAGTATTGGCGTATAAATGCACAAAACCGAATAGGATTGGAAAAATAGTAAGAAGTCCATGTCTTTCATAATAAGCTAAAAAATAATAATCATACTCACTCTCTACACCGTCTTCCTTCAACGTTCTGCTTGCACAAACATATTCCTGTCTGAGGGTCGCATTGTGGTGTGTTGCTGTAAGATCCAGACTCATTGCAGCCACAAGGCTTGCAACCTTGATTCGTGAACTCGTAGTGGTTCGGTGCACATACGTCGCACTTGTCGCCTGTCACCCCTGGCTTACATTGACACTTCCCTTCAGCGTTACATTGGAGGCTGCGGGATCCTAGTGAAACAAGTAACAGATTAAAATAAGTATTTCATAATTTCTAATCAGTCATTACGTTTAACCGAACCCAACATATGTACGTGGGATTGTGTTAAGTAGGGTACCTCTTGGATGTCAGAAAAGACGACTAATATTTCAGCTCGTAACAGAAGGAGGAGAAGGATTTAGGTCTTAAACGGTCACGCTAACTCATTTATTTAAATTAAATCCAGTTAAGGTATTCTATGGAATTTTAGATCAATAACTATATATTATACAGGTACGCGGGGTTTTGGAATAAGAGTGACATTGTATGTACAAGAATGTACAACATTCACCCCGACTGAGTTGATCATGAATCAATGATGTTCCATTCTGTGAAACTTTATTTGCAGAGGCCTCGTATTCCGTTGTACATGTACTGAGTCAAAAAGAGTTGAGATGTGAAACATTGTACTTACCCGTAGGATTGCAATTACAAGGCAAGCAGATATCTCCGGAGCCTTGGAAGAAGTTCTCCTTACACCTTTCGCAGTTGGCGCCATCTCTGTTCTCCGCGCAGTCAGTGCAGCGACCGCCGTGGCCCGTTCGCTCGTACAGGTCCTTGTCGAACACGCACTTGTTGGAGAAACCGTTGCAGTTGCACGCTGTAAATAGGGGTGAATCAGGGCAGGAACTTGGGCGAAGATCTCGCTACCAAGGAAGTTGGTCGGTGTTACCTTTGGCAATGCAACCCTATAATTCGCTGGTAACGTTAAATGACTCTCCCGCAGTCGCTTAAATAAACTTAAGTTTTGTTGTTTTTATCATATCTCTAGAGATATATAGTCAAACTAGCTGTGCCCGCGACTTCGTTCGCGTGGATGTCGGAACTTAACAATGTATTTTTAGTGAGACCAAAAGCATAACCCTATTTTTTTCTAAAATAAAATATTTTTTCTAAAATAAAAGTAGCCTAAGTTACTCCTTATTACATCAGCTACCTGCCAATAAAAGTCCCGTCAAAATCGGTCCAGCCATTTCAGAGATTAGCCTATACAAACAGACAGACAGAAAGACAGACAGACAGACAAAAATTGTAAAAAATGTTATTTTGGTGTATGTACCGTATATATATTCATATGCATGTAGTAAAAAACGGTTATTTCAATATTACAAACAGACACTCCAATTTTATTTATATGTATAGATGTATAGATGTATAGATGTATAGATATTGTATTTAATAATAACACAATTCTTTATTAAATTTTAAAGTATTCTTTCGTATAGTTTACCTTTTAATAAAGATTTGATTTTGGTAGAAAGAAACAGTGCGGTATAAATATTTAAGAGTTAATTTACCGCACACAGGCTTTTAAATAGTTTTTTGAGCTTTATAATATCTCTTGCGTAGTTAGCTAATCTCCGGTGAGATTGGCCGCCGTGAACGAAATTTGTTCAGGAGGACATTTACGTACATAATGTTTCTATAGAAATATCAAGGCTGCATAAAACGTGTTTTGCCACTTTCATGTTACACTGCTCATATGTTCAATAATATGAAGCTTATCCCAATTTCATGGGTAAGTACGCCTTTAGTTCCAAAAGAATTTAGGCAGAGCTGCACACCTACATTTCATTGATTCCGTTATTGAGTCCCATGTTTATAAATTCCCATCTACCGGTACAGTTCCAAATGCCGTGTTAGTACTAAAAATTTCCATATAGAAAAATCCAATAACACTTTTGCCGATTCCAAAAGCGAGCCAAGGACCTCACCAGGCTCAGCTGCTCAGTCACGCTTGCATATTACATTGAACTGTATCTCTTATCTATGTCATTAGATCTCATGAAGACTTGAAGACTCATCGATTAGTTTTCTAATCCATAAAATAACTATAAACATAAACTAATGTCTGTAATCAAAGGGTTCGGCAGAGGTGTACTTGCACTGTACACCCACATTTCACCGATGCCGTTATTGAGTCCTATATAATAGAGGGCAAGCCAAGTGCTACTTACCGGGCACAGTTCCAAACTCTGTCAGAAATGACCAATAACACTTTGCCTGATCCGGGAATTGAACCCAGGATTCTGCTCAAAAGTCGCGCTTGCGACTACTAAACCAATGAGGCAGTTAAAAAAATAACAATAGAGTAGGTACTGAATATAAAATCTAGGGATGTTACGGAGGTGGATTTATCGGAGGCGGAATCGGAGTCGGAGATTCTCGTAGTGACCTCCGCGGAGTCGGAGGTGAATCGGAGTCGGAGTCGGAGCAAAGCTACGAATGTAAAATGTAAATAAATAAGAAAGAAGAAACTTGTCGCAACTCGTTCACTCTTCGTTCATCAGTTGCAAAGAACACATGTACTCCGTCAGTTGTCAGTGTCACGTAGAAAGCGCTCAGTAGCGCTGCAGCGATAGCAAGTCATAACTTGTAACTCCGATATATACCTCCGTTTTGATATATCGGAACCGGAGCCGGATTCGGAGGTGTAATTTTAATCGGAGGTTCCGACATATCGGAATCGGAGTCGAAGCTCCGTAACATCCCTAATAAAATCAAATATAACTACTTTCTATTTCAAGCAGTGGAGTAGGTAATCACATTTCGCCGATGCTGTTGGTAAGTACCAAGCAATAAGGATCAGTGGCGGACTAACGGGGGGGCGGAAGGGGTAACCCGCCCCGGGTCTCTGGTTCGGGGGGGGGCTCCAAACGCCTCCATGTTCCTTTGATCAAATCCGAGGTGATTTGGAGTTGGGAGGTTTTATTTTCCTCATCCATATCCATATTCTATGTATGTTTATTTAAGTCGTAATTTAAATTTCACTTGTAAGATTTTAACTAAATAAACATAAACACTTATACATACAACGTGAACTGAATAAAAAGCTTGTAAAATTACATCAACTTCTTAAACAAGGCGCCTCATTCAGCAGCACCACCCCGGGCCTCTGACGGGCTTAGTCCGCCACTGATAAGGATACTCGTATACAATTCAAACTCCGGGATGTTATTGAAAATAATCTAATAAAAAACTAGATAACAATATGTCCGACCTGGGTATCGAAACCAGAACTCATTCATATAAACACTCAATAAAAGAATCAAATCGTTACAGTTATATAAAGACATGTAGAAAGCTTGTCTAGTAGGGGTGTAAACTAATGTCAATTTTATTTTAGTCCTGATTCAATAACCTTATTTCTGTTATTGTAATAAATTTGGAGCGTAAAATCATATCTCCACAAAACATTTCTTCGTACATCACCAGTTTACTATAAACATTCGCATAACAACAATGATCGCAACGCACAAAGCCAGCAATGTACACAAGCCTTACCCTTGCACTCGTGGACGTTGGTCGGTGAAGCTCGGCCCCAAGGTGCATCATTGTAGAAGTCCAAACACTTCTCGCAATCGCGACCGGCCGTGTTGTGTTCGCATCTGGAAATTACAAGGCTATGGGTGACATACTGAAGACGAAACAAAATGAAAGACGACAGAGCGAAGAAGATAAACGAGTTGTGTGAAAAATTTGCACACATCTTCTACATCGCCAGTTGGACACCATAGCCGTTGCATTCATGCAAAAAAAGAAACAAAACATCTTGGTGAATTTGATATCAAGACGGGTCGTATGCAATGTGGAGAAGAAATAAAATAGGTGGAATGCTACATAAGAATAGAAAAGAATAGTTTACGGACAATATAAAACTGAGTTCTGTATCGCATCAATGTTGCTAAGGGTCCTCCGTAGTAAAATACGCTACAAAACCCAGTTTCGACGCTTCTTATATCATACTCGACACCGAACCCGAACCTCCGCTTTAGCATCCAATATATGTTATTTACCCATACCAACAAACTCTTGACATGGAGCTATCAGACAGTTCATTAGTCTTACGGACTAAACCACATAGCCACATCAACTGTATAGGGTTTCAAACCAAAATGATAAATTAACCCGTATGGTGAAACTTCGGTGTTTGTCTGTCTATTTTACGTGTGGACAACCTATTTTGCATGATCAATAATTTAAAATTTTAAACAAATTACCTGCAAGCTCGAGTCCTGGTACCATCAGGCAGTTCCTGAGTCTCGCAGACTGATGCGTGACCGTTACACTTGCATCTCGCTCCCACAGCCACGTCGGCTATAGCGTACCAGTAGGACTGCAGCACTTGAACGTCACCGAAGATCTCGTCTCCGAAGGTATTCAGACGGTCAAGGGAAATACGGATATCGGTGGCCGTTACCCATTCCTGGTTTCCGAGAAAAGATAACATGAAGTATTTTCGTTTCTATTGTTGTAAATACAACTTTACCGTTTATGGCAAAACACTACAATTTTTAAGTCCAGAAATCTCTATCTACTTTCAACATACAATAGCCGGCGTTGGCTCTGTCTCCATAAAAGCAGATAACCTACCTGCAACTCAGGGCTGCTGTCGAATGTGAAAGCTGAGGGTCGTCCTTCCAGGGTCGAGAACAGCACGTTACCGCCTGACAACGGTGATATGTCGGAGTATTCACTGGTGCAAAGCGCGCGAGTTTCAGCACCTAACTCAGCTGCCCTCTGCTCTTGAACACCGTATGTTTCACGGCAAGATGCACTGAGGAGGGAAGTAAATTATTATAATTCAACCCTTTACTGTCCCAGTGGTCCCAGGGTAGGGGCCGCTGGCCTAGTGCGGACTGACCGATTACGCACAGCATCAATAAGTTTATGGAGTTCTTGCAGGTGCGCAAATTTCTTCTCGATGCATTCCGAATGAAATTCTAATTCGTATTCAAATGCAATGAGTCAAAGGTGGCGTGGTTACAAATAAAACTCTCAAATATTTAACCTTAACCGTTAGAATATCATTACTGAAGAGGAGGTATGAATGAAGATACTCGTATTGTAGTGATACAAACAGTGACTAGAGACAATTAGCATTATTATAATTTCAGATTCAAAGGTCTCTATATTCTAGTCTATCTATAAGTTGGAATCGATCCATCATGAAGAGGCTTTGGGAGACATTTTTCTCAACGTCATTCTAGACAAAGACCTGGTTCTTTAAAGTATAGTCCTATTTTACGCGCTGTCATAAGATATTGCTTACTAGCTGTACAATTTTTTCCCACACTGATTTCTCATGTATAGTTTAGAATCATACATGTCACATGCAAAAAGAATCCAGACTCAGAACAACAATTTGTAAATCATAAAATATTTTCGCAGAAAGCAAATCACTGAGCCACTACGCCAACTATACCGTCGTAAAGTAATAAATATACATATGTATCACCTGAAGTACTGGAAAGGCTCCCAAGCCTTAGGTTCGCCAGACTTCTTGTAGATAGCGAAACTTTGAGGTCTTGGCGAATAGAACACGATCCTGACGTACGTTATGTCGTAAGCCTTGCCTGGAACATTCAACACATAAGTCATAACACACTTAAGTCCTCTGCATAAAATAATCCAACTTCAATCCTGTACATTGATGACGTCATATCGATGGAAATCGGTCAGGGATATTTATTCGTGTGGAATGATTATACGGGTGCGTCTGCACATGAGAGAGCAGGACATCAAAACTCTCAACCACTATGACTGGAAGTTGCTGTGGCCGAAATCGGAAACATACCCAAGTGCAGCGTTAAGTTGACCTGGTTGGGGTACTGGATACCCTCTTTCATGGTCTCGGACTGCCACCATGTTTGGTTGTCCTGCTCGTAGTGAAGATCTGTAAGGTAGTAGCTGGAGAACTGGCCCGGCTGGCAGCTGTCACATGACCTGAAGGGGAAAAACCAGAAAATTAACGCATTTTTTCTGATAAAGTATCTAATAATATTCATTTAAACAGCGGGAAAGTTATATGTCCCAGAAGTGTGTGCGTTCCTAAATTCTATCGAAAGGTGTACTGATGTCATACATTCGTTGATATAAACTTTGATGATTTTGATTTCGAATTGCAGTTGCTGCTTCACTCTGATAAATGTACCGACAACTGCAAACATTCTGCAAAAAGTACCTTAACACCAGTCAAAACAAATCTTGGAAGAAAAATATTAAATTACTCTAACGTATAATAATTATTTCTTGATATAAACAGAAACCCATCATGAAATGCATACAGTTTCAGTCCACTTTCAGACATTTGGTGCCGAACCCACACACCGCGAAAAGACAAGACAGAAACACGAGCTGCTGATAAGGTTATTAGACAGAAGTTCGTACCTAGTAGAAGTACCAGCCGACGTCTGGATGCAGTAGACCTTGATGCCGTTGTCTCCGCAGGTGTTGGTCGCCTCCATCTGCACCATAAATGCCGCGTTCTCGAACTCCGGTATACATCTCTGTTGAAGGAAGAAACCATTAAATTATAAATTTTAATAGAATCCCGGTTTCTGTTGTCTTTGAATCAGCAATGAACTTAACATCAGCTAAGAAGGTTGCTATAAGGTTACGTAAAAATAAATAATACATAGCATCACGCCTGTAATAGGGGGCGAGCCTATCGCCATCATCCGGGCACTTTCAAACTCCGTGCTGCCACTGAGAATTTCCATACAGAAAAACCCAATAACACTTTGCCCGACCCGGGAAACAAACCCAGGACCTCACACTTAGCAGTTGCGCTTGTAATCAATAAGGCAGTCAAAGTAATAAATAAATACGAGTATGCCAAATATAAGTAGCAAGAAGTTAAGTTACTTTTCATAAAGATTCAGATCGTTCTGGAGCCGTTACGTTGTCTAGTTCCTGCAGCCGTCTTACTTGTTGTTTGCCGCGAGAGTGCCCTTGATCATAACTTTAGCCTACAGTTCACAGGTACATTGCTTTTATTTTAGACAGAATATTATTGTTTCTTCACTTGACGGATTAAGAGCCCTTGTCGGCGGAGTTATTTCAACTCTATTAATCGCCCGTGATTTATATTGAATATCTATTTCATTCAAATGGTCTTGTTCTAAGATCCATCTCATAGAGTGAATAGCCATAAACCTCGCAGTTCTAAAGCCATAAACATCACACGACACCACAGAGACACATAAAACGCTATATTTTGACGAGTTCTAAGAACGTTCTATTTACCAGCCTAGCTGCAACAGGAATATGCCTACTAATGAGTAATGCGATCCGAAATTATCAGTCGCAGCGTTACACATATAAATATCTAACTACATAATTCAGTAGTATCGTTGTGCAATGATAGTATAAACATAATTATCAGTTTGGCTGAGGTTTTACTTAAGCAAATTAAGTTCTATGTATCACGCGTTAAATTCCAAAATCGTGTTATTATATTATAGTTGGAAGTATACAGTGCATTACTATGGTTTCGATACTTATCTAAATTTATTTTAGTCGTAAATTGATACGCTGCTCGCTGAGCCATCGTATTAGAAAGTAAAAAATTATAAAAAATAGATGTTTTTTTAAAGATACATCCCTTAAGTTTAAGTTAGAATAAATTTTAGTGAATATTTTTTTTTTCCACGCGTGCTCATCGTCTCCTATATAAAGCCAAAAAATAGTTTTTCTTCTTAAAACTTATCTATCTCTAGGTCAGGAAATAAAGATGAACAATCAATTCCTGGGTACATTTACCTACAAAAAATAATGTTTTCAGCAAATAAATTGACAATCAATAATCCTTTCTATGCGGCCTACTCAAGTAAACCTGGTAAGTCTACATTTCACGTGAAATCGGATTACACTGATGTAATAGTAAGCGCAAAATACTTACGTAGTGCAGGAAAGGTGTATGGGTGAATGTCCTATGAGCCGAAGCTATATATAGCCGTACTATTTCGGCGGCCACCATGTGTCGCGATATAAAGCTAGTTTCCTTGTCTTTCTTTTTTTTATGCTGTACGAGTGGTTTGTTTATGTTTTGTCTAATTATAAATATAAGTAGCTACGAGTACATAGCCACTGCGCAAATTAGTCAATTTGCGATGTTAATCAGCGATTCCCACGGTCAGTTTTAAGATGGGTTATCGTTTTTAACATATCGAGAAAATGCTTTGATTGCCTCCGTGCTTCAAAAAGCACAATATGGTCCCACAATTAGTCCCAGTTCTCACATGAATTCCAATGATGGGGAGTTAGTAGTCAAAAAGTAGGTATCTGACATCAGAAGTTAGACGGTAGTTTGGTAAGTTTTCATCAATGGTTTTGAAATATCATTATTATATTATTAGATAAGTGACGGATTAGTGACTGCCTCATTGGTCTAGTGGTTACAAGAGCGACTGCTAAGCATGAGGTCCTGGGTTCGATTCCCGGAACGGACAAAGTGATATTGGATTTTTCTTTATGGAAATTCTCAATAGCAATACGGAGTCTGGAACTGTGCCCCGTAGATGGCAATAGCCTCGCCCCTATAACATGGAATTCAATAACAGCATTAGCAATATGTGGGTGTACAATAGTACCTACACCTCTGCTTAAACCTTCGGGGAAAACAGGCGTGATGCTTTGTTATCCTACTTCCTATCCTACTAATATTATAAATGTGAAAGTTTGTGAGGATGGATGGATGGATGGATGGATCTTTGTTACTCTTTCACGCAAAAACTACTGAAAGGATCTGGATGAAATTTGGCACAGAGATAGATTATAGTCTGGAATAGCACATAGGCTACTTTTATCCCGGAAAATGCACGGGTTCATAAACCACGCGGGCAAAGCCGCGAGCGGAAGCTAGTGTTACATAAGATTAGTTGCATTAGAGAACTTATACGTATTAACGGTTATAATAGTTAATTCTATAGGACATACCGTAAAGATATCCGATCTGTCCACTAATATTACAAAAAAAAAATCTTATCACTGACATGACAGCAAAATTTTCCGTGGTCTTCCTTTCAGTCCAGCGACGTCTAAGCCTTTTTGTCATGTCGTACGTGTATATAGAGGTTAAAGAGATTGCACTATAAAGGGAAGAATAGAGAGAACTACATTCGCTACATCGACAAGAATAAGGCTCTTAAATTAGAAGAATATCACTGTCATCGTTTTATAGCACACTCAAGGACTCATCTTTCAGGTAATAACACCAGCTTCATTAAAAGTAATGAATCCTAACTAATCCTACTATCCTATCCTATCCTACTAATATTATAAACGTGAAAGTTTGTGAGAATGGATGAATGGATGGACGGATATTTGTTCTCTTTCACGCCAGAACGACTGAACGGATCTGGATGAAATTTGGCACAGAGATAGATTATAGTCTGGAATAACACATAGGATCCCGGGAAAATGTACGGGTTCATAAACCACGCGGGGGGAAGCTAGTATTATAAATGCGAAAGTGTTTGTTTGTTTGTTACCTTTTCACGCCTAAACCACCGAACCGATCATCCTGAAATTTCGCATATACGTTATCAGGTGTACAGAAACGGACATAGGGTACTTTTCATCCCGAAAAAAGTACTATTCCCGAGGAAATCAACAATAGCGTTCTTATGATAATAGATGCCCGTGTCTTTCGCAAGCAGAGTACAACCCGAATTGATTGTCAAATTCTAAATTAACGCGAGGGAAAGCCGCGGGTAAAAGCTAGTTGTACACAGACACGCCGAGTATGAGAGTACCAGTGTTAGATATAATTTAGATGTGGTTTTGTAAGAATGTCATTGCAACCTTTCTTACTTAATTTACTTTAATTTTATGAAAATAATTTCAGTTAGCGGTAGCAAACTAAATCTATTTATCTATACATATAATAAAATCATAACAGGCCGATGTCTGTATATTATAGATATTGGAGAAAAAACTAAGGGGGTCTTTAGGAGAGCAATAGAAGCCAAAACAATCGTTTTTAAAATTTTGTCTGTCTGTATGTTTGTACACGCATCACGCAAAAACTACTGCATGGAATTTAATGCAGTTTTCACCAATGTATTCCTAGAGGTTTAACTTAAAATATAGGCTCCATCTAAAATACTTGATTCTAAATTTACGCGTACGAAGTCGCGGACAAAAGCTAGTTTAGAATAAAAACCATGATTGAACATTTTGCTAATTATATAATTGTAATTACGTACCTACACTATCGCTATTTGTGGTGTATATACATACATATCGCTCATATTTTTGATACAAAAATTAGTAGTTAATGATGTATGGCAAAAAAGAACATTCGAGCATCAACTCAACCCATTCGGCTGCTTCATATGGGTTGATGTAGAGCTAGTACAATAATATGATTGCTCATTGGAGTTAAATGTACGAGGACAAGATGCTTTACTTGCATCTATCCTTGAAATACCTAAACGTGGTAAAACACGTGGTATTTTTGTAAAGAATAGTTTGTTACTTGTTTAAAGCGTGAAGAAGATTAATATCAACTCGAATATGTTTAAAACCCGACATGGGACGTTATCCTTGGCTTTCTTCAGATAGTTTAGGAGACAAATAGAATACCTGACAGATCAAAGTAATTAGTATAGAGTCCTCGTAAATCTTGCGTGCTGGGTCAGATCAGCCGCCTAGAAAAATTGCAGTCTAAAAGCTGCACGTCTACAATAGAAAGCCAGCAAAATGCATTGGATTGACACGCCATTTGACAGCTGACAATTCAGTACATTTCACTGGCTTGTACCCTTGTCTATATTGATGACTGTAGACAATCTCACCGGTGTAAAGCTGGTCAATGAAGCGTATAATCGCTTCATTGCTTTTGTTCACTTACGTTACGTTTCATTACACAATGTATGTAGCGGGCATAAAGGGTAAAACACACGCACCTATCATTGTAGGTTTCGTGGTTACAGTCCCTCACGAGAAGAAATTCATAATTATTTACTAAATTTAACATTTTCAGAATAGCTATACGAACTCGTCTTAGTAACTTATATCAAATATCTTTTCTTCTAGTTGATAACTTCTGAAAAATCTCGGTGATAAAAACAAATGAACACCACAATTCTGGCGCCAAATAACACACCAAATAAAATTCTGCGCTACTAAAATCTCCTACTTTTCTCTAAGAATTGTCATGTAGTTCAAGTTTATCCAACATAGGCTGGAATATAATAAATGGCATACAATAAATAGGCTTGAAGTATTCCTAGGCATGCAACTATCTATAGAATGCAAAACACATGTCCTTTGTCTTTGTCTCCCAACAATAGATCGACAGAGAGCACCATTTGTTGAAGAATGAGCGTTCTTATAAAGTTATCTTTAGCTGGAATACGCTACACAGCTTTTATAACTTGGTGCAAAGTCTTCAGTTTTTAAATGTAGTCGAACTTGCGCGACAAACGACAAATCATTTCCAACAAAGAAATTACTGTGTTATTCATTTAAAAGAATATCTATGGAATTCCTTTCCATTACTTCTCTTGTACAGTCCCGCTGCAGGGCAAAGGTATCCCTTCCCTCCTTCCACTTTTCCCAGTCTGTTGTGATTTGGGACCAATATTTCAGGTCCAGCTCATCAAGCCATCTCCTTCTGGCAGCATTGTCGTTTCCTGCTATTTCGGAACCACTGTATTTTTGTTTTTGGGCCCATAATATTATCTTTTTGGAATCGTGCAACTAAAGTCTTATTAACGTTTTAAAAGGGCCTATCATGGGTTTACTTGAAATAAAAACCTATGTTATTCTATTTGGGGGAAACTTTTATCCTCATGAACTTCAAATATCTCCGCTAACTTGCGCTAAGTTCACAGCTGCATGTGACTTTAAATGTTACTCCAAGCATTTTAGTATTATTTTTATTTATCACAAAATAATAATATTATAAAACTATTCTTTATATTTCTATGGGGTTTCTTGTCCGTCTTTTCTCCGTAAGACCAATCCATTTACGGAAGCGCGCACCTCAAATGGCAACATGTTGAAAGGACCTGCACATTCCCAATTGAAATAGTAAGCTAGTGATGAAGATGAGGTACCTACTACTATTTTTAATGAGACAGGATTATGCCAGTTTTTCTAGTATTTTCGTAGGTTTTTCTAGTAGAAGTAGGTACAAGTGAGATAGAGATTATACAAAAATCCATCTACGGTCGAAAGTCTCCAGAGCCTCTACCACAACTTACCCGTCAAAAGGGCAGCGTTAAGCTACAATAATAATGACACAATTAACATGTAGACAATAAAATAAGCATAACGGATGCGATAAGTATGTTCCGTTTGCCCAGATAACGGCACATTAGGCAGGGAGCTAACGAACTCATTTACTATATTGAACCAACGCGGCTCCGCTTGATAACCTTCGATCTCCCAAAATGTAACTCGCTAGCAACTGAGTGTGTTATTTTTCATTTTAATTTAATATCTGTAAACAATTTTTGGTAGTTCATTCATACTTTGTTCTGAACTGTGCTTGATCACCTCCCCGCGATCTTATAACCCGAATGGATAAACTGATTCTCAATACAGAAGTTTCATTCACCCCTGTTTTTGTTTCGAAATGTAGATATCATCTGGATTTTATCCTGATGTGATAATTTAATGTCAGAAAACAAAAAACGCTGTAGAAAGGTACTGCCTTGAGATTTGGTAGAATAGTAAGCACCATGTTTGACTTCTCTATCATGGATGTCGTAACTATGAGGTAATTATACTATACCCAAGAGGCTACAGTTTCCAACAGTAAACTGATAACACTGCTGTGGGTGTATTTATGGTATGGTAGCGCTATCACGGCAAGATGGGCGGACGACATTGTCGCCATCGGGGGTCGAACATGTATGACACTGGCGCAGGAGCGTGGAAACTGGACCTTATGGCAGGCCTATACCCAGCATTAGTCGTAATTGGGCTGTGGGCAATGATGGTGAGCGCTATCACCATCACCTGTCTCCAGTCAGCCATGATGACGACATTATCATACTGATATTAAATAATTTTGATCTCATTCGATATTTTAAGGCTTTTGGTATAAACGAGATACCATATCCAATCGCTGGTTAAGTTAGGACACAATTTTAAACGTTTATAATAAAAACACTGGCAGTTAAAATAAACTTTGAACCCGCTAAAGGTATTTAAGGTACCCACAAATAACTCTTATGTAAAGCCAAGTCTCAACATTTAAGACTCCATTATCCTTAAAGCGCTGCTTACGACGTTCCGGCTCTGATTTTTGTTAGTTAATAATTAGTCCCAACCATATATGTTTTAAGATATAAAAGTGCCGTGCTTCATTGGAATTCATTTTAAAAGTTTTTATCCTAAAAGCTATGTTTATATATTTAAGACAACTTGCATCTAAACTTTCAAAGGATGTCTACCTTTACCGACAATATGTAACTTTACACTGGCTCTAACAAAAGCTCACAGAAACTTTTAAACTCGCATACTATTTGCACACTAAATAACTTTTATCTATCTACTTAGCAGTGTTATAGAAATCTCGACATCAACTGAACATCAGAAACTTTTGAACAACATAACAAGCTCTAAAAGAAACGTACAGTTATTCTCAAAAGCCAAACAACAGATAAAAAATAAGTTTGGACTAAAAGCTCGACTTACTTGCGGGACTCCTTCACTATTGTAACAAGATGCTAGTTGTTTTGAGCCAATCCGGGGCGTGTGGTAGTAATCCTGTGCCGCTACAGACAGTAAAATATATATAAATGTGATTAGTAGTGACGGGACGGGCGCCATCTTGCGCTACGCGACGTGAGCCCGCGCGCTTCGAGCAAGCACTGAGTGACGCGCGCCGGTTTCACAACACTCGGCCAAAGATTAAGTGGGCGCGTGAGAAAAGATGGGTTTACCTCTGTGAGGCATCTGTTTTTTTTTTATTGCTCTGGATTATATTTTTATTTATTTTTTGAGTTGAGTTTAAGCAAGAGCTATCACATGGGAATCGCTCATGTCGTAGTGGAAAGATAGTCAGTCAACAATGGTCCAAAAATGCGCCAGACGATCTCCGGTTTCGCCACTTGTGTTCTGTGTGTGTTCGCCATTAAGCGAGATAAACATACAACACAAGAAAAAGAATGAATTACAATTTTTTTTTTAAAGTTCTTCCTTTAATTTTTTCAATGCAGTGTGTAATATCAATTATTCCTCGCTATTTTGCGTCACATAACGCTTTCTAGTCGACCCGGGTACGTCTTAACACTGCGGCCAGACACCGGAGGACGGGCAGCAGCGTCCTCTCACTAATCGGTGAGCCACAGCGATCCCCAAGCCGCCTGCCAAGCGTGGGGATTATGGCAAACCCCCCTTGGGGGAGGCCTTCGTTCAGCAGTGGACGTCTTCTGGCTGATGATGATGATGAACGCTTTCTAGAGTTTTATTAGTTACTGATATATAAAAAACAAAAATTTTCCAACAGCTCAATTCATAAAGTCATAACTGGTGGCTTGAAAATAGATGCTAAATTCTTAATATTTATTCTTCAGTACATTTCTACAATACCCTCAAACATGCAATTAAAATAAAATACACCTACCTACCTTAAACCCAAACAAAGGTGTGGCACGTCTACAAAATCCGTATTCTTTGTAAGCTCAGCAGTCGCACAGAACGTGGCCCCATACCAACAGATTTTTTGTGAACAAACCTGAAAAGGTTCGCCTTTTGTTTTCTATTAGAATGCCAACATGTGCGGTCACTCGGGGAAGGAATCGGCGAGCCGTGCAAAGGTCTTGCTGTTCTCAATTTTAGGGATATAAGTATCACCGCAGTAATTGAGGAACTTTGTCAATTTAAAGGATATACTTTTGCGAGATTTGGTTGTAGATAACATAATCAGATTTATGATAAATATCCAATGATCAATTATGAAGGGATTTGTGGGGAGTAAAATATAAAAATAGGTATAATTCAGTTTAGAATGTGAACATTTTTCTTAAGAAGCTGGAATGACAAACAGCATTTTTATTGGGCCTTATAATAATAATAAAAACAAATTGACACCAATACTACCTGACAATACCAATAATGCCCGATTTCTACAAATCTTTCGAACGATCTGTTTTCAAAGTCTATAAAATACACATGAAGTGCACTAACAGAGACAGATTACCATATGAGCCACATAGAATGGCTATAGATTGTCCCATCGCGGTTGGCTTTCATGTCTTTTATGGGAAGATTAGAATCAACAACTATTATAATAAATATAAACAATATTATTAATTCCTTGGTTACTTATTTACGTTGTAAATAATAAAGGCCCCAATATGGACCCTTGGGCAATATTTTTTATTTTTTTACCCTTACTTACCTATATGTTTTCTATTCAACTTAATCTCTCCGTGAGTGAATGTTTTATGGTAACATCACATCACACATTTGGATGAGAATTTACTCTGATCGATTTTGTAACATAAAACTAAAAATATCAGCTGATGACGCACTGTTTTTAATGTTCTGGCTTTGAACTTTTATATTGAATATTACTTGGAACATGTCCCTACAACGACCTTCATTAGCATTACGAAATAAACATTAATACATCATTTGCTAAACCAAAAGTCTATAAGTTTTTAAGAAATAAAAATTTAATCTCTATCTACTCTATATTGCCTATTGGGGCTTAGCATAAGTTTCTCTACAGAATAAATCACCACGCGGAATAAGAGGGTTAGTGACGTCAGCGCAACTCTTCTCAAGATTAATTTTATAGCAATATGATACGAAATAGGTATCAACTATAATTCTCCCAAACTGTCACATCCCATTTTGATAATTTACTCTATGACGTTTCCCTAGCCTGCCTATTTCACTTTAAAGACATGAATAGTCTTAGTCGCTTTAGCGTACCAGCGCATATTAGGTCATTCATATACTCGTCTCGCTCATTCGTACAGCATCGTCTTGTTCACACAAAGGCTAAATGTGTGGTGATTGGATCGGACCAAATGTTTTGCGTATGCAAAAAATAAAGTAGAGTCCAAATTCAAATTAATGATGATACAGAATGATTGAAGAATGAAAGTAAATGGATTTATAATACAGTATATTTATTAGCGCCAATTATAACTAAATATATTTGAAACAGATTTCTAAGGTAGGTATTCAAACTTAAGAAGACAGAAAACCGACAAAATAACTTGAACTTTACTTTTCTTTCATTCCGGAACCTTTTCAGATCATCTTCCATTGGTTGGAGAATAGAGTATATTAGGTCTATAGTTGAATCATCAGATGATATATGTCTCGATAGTTTATTTCAGTTGGTGCAGTCAAAGTCAAAATCTTTATTGGTAGAACAAAGATATAAAAAGATGATATGTTGATGTTAATCGCTACTTCTAGCCTTTAGTAGTAGGTATAAATATAAATTATCCTGGCTTCCTAATAGTTTAAAACTTTACCCCTTTGTCTTATAAGGAATATACTTAATAAAGCTTTGGCATTTCTACACACGAAATTCAACGTGGACACTTAATTCATACGCATTCCTCTGTTTGTTAACACAGCTAGTGATACTATGATAGATACATATATATATACACTGCGCCATTCATCAGTGGTCGCAGGCGTGAGGTCCTGATTTTGACTCCCAGGTCGGTCAGTGTTATTGGGTATTTCTGTTTGGAAAATCTCATTAGCAGCACGGAGTCTGGAACTCTTCCGGGTAGATTTGACTCGACTCAATAACGCCATTGGTGAAATCTGAGTGTAGTTAATACAGGCGTGATGATATGCTATATTATGTTATGTGGATATAAACATAGATCAAGCAGCATATTTCAAGATATATAATGGGTGACCTTACCGCAATCAGCGATCTCTGCTTTGAACAAAAGTGAACTCGTTTCGTTTAAAGAAGATATCGCAGATAACAGGAATAAGCAGGCCTATAATAATAATTTTTATTATAAAATCGCGAACAAAGGTTGCTGTGAGTACGTAAAAGTGATAACACAAATATGTTAGGGCACAATTTTTGTATCGTTTTATCTTTCTCTAACGTATCTGCTGACCTCGGCGACCTGTAGGATGAAGTGTTGTAGGGCCATGATACACGATGACGTAACATATCTTTTGTTTTAGTTGAAATAGTTGCTGTAGATTGTCCGCATTTTAATAATTATCTATTTCATACAAAAAAATATTCAAATCCACGTCAGGTTTACAATAATAATTATTATAAACCTTCCATAGGAACCAGTCAGCATCAAAGACATACTTTTTTTTTACGAAGATGCGTAAATGTGTATACTTGTGAAAGGAAATTTGTTGCGTACTTTCGTACTACGCATCTTCATAAAAAATAGCCATCGATTTGTTTTGACCCTAAGGAGAGTTCAAAATAATACTTGGAACCATTATAATTTAGCTTGTTTATACTTTTTGTCAAGAACCTTTTGTAGATTTTTTTTTGTTCCTAGGAAGGACTTGCCATTTTATTTTTGGAAATTACAACGCGTATCTATTTAATTATACTATTCTGCTAATATCGAGATCAGTTACAGGAAAAGTTCGGCCATCCAAATAACTACTATAACATTATTATTGATAGACAAATCTATTATTTTCTAGGTCTAGACTGAAACTGCAGGCCAATTCAACAACAGGTTCGAATTACGAATATGTTATTCCAATTGCTTGGCTGGGTAATTTTAAATTAATGATTTAATCTTACACGTAAAATAGAAACCCTGTGCGTGAAATCCACAGTATCTGAAGTGCGAAAATAACTCTTTCTGTTTGTTATCTCATGATGACTGAACCACTGAACCAATCGTTATGAAACTTTACAACAAAGTAGCCTTGATCCTGTACTAGGACAGGTTTATTTTTAATATTGAAGAAAAAAACTAATTTGGTAATAAATATATATTATACATATTTTCGGCTTCGCCCGCGTGGTTTACGAACCCGTACATTTTTCCGAATAAAAAGTAGTCTGTGTGCTATTCCAGACTATAATCTATCTCTGTGCCAAATTTCATCCAGCTCCGTTCAGCCGTTCTGGCGTGAAAGACTAACAAAGATCCATCCATCCATCCTCACAAACTTTCGCATTTATAATATTAGCAGGATACGTAGACGAAGACGCGGGCAATAGTTAGTTAATAATGTAAAGATCAGATTGAGAGGGTAGCCGTATAGCACAGACACTATATCATCTACACTACATTATATATGTAGTTGCAGATATATATATAATAGTTAAGTCTACCAGATGTCCACCATATGTGAGCATGACGTTACATTAGACAAATTGGTAACAAATTAAATAGGTACATATGTATGTGAACTAAAGTAATCTTTTAGGTTTCTGTTGATGTGAGGAAATCCTTGTCTATCTAAGTTCCAATCAGTTTGGGGAATGGCGGTAATCAAAGAACGACACCGGTATAGTTACAATTGCATATAACAAACATGTCGCTTGTATTCTTCAAAGGGTTAACCAGAGGTGTACTATTGTAAACACATAAGTATTTAGCCGATGCCGTTAAATCCCAAGTAATAGGAGGCGAGCCTATTGCCATGATTCTAAATTCCGTGCTACTATAAAAAAAACCATACAAAGAAACCTAATAAAACTTTGTACAAGCCGGAAATCGAACCAAAAACCTCATGCCCTTACCTTTTTAGGTCGTTGTTCTATTGATCTGGGTAATTATCTTGCTATTTGGCTTTGTAGACATTTTTCGTGTAAAATTTATCATTATGACACATGAGAAGCTCATGTCAATTATTTGTGCCTAATAATTACCATCGCTCCAGGAAACAAACTAATTAATGTCTCATTTTGCCGTACAGTAGCCCGATCCACCTCCACCATGCCGCGCATCTTGACGATGCCCAACGAGCTCATAGAGACAGCCCAAGAGTGGTGTCTGCTGATGAGTGAAAGACGATAATGTTAGAATGTTTGCGGTTCTGTGAGAAGACAGTGTGATAGATTTACTTATCAAGAGTAATTTCGTTTTAATGGCTAATAGCTGTACTAAATAAATAATTCGTCGCAAAAGAATTTCGATCGACTTAATTTGTAACCGCATGTGACTTTTATCAGGCGAGATAAATCCCGACCACCTAATTTTAGATTAGACGGAAGCTTTCAACTGTGTCTGCAACATTACGATAAGAGGTCAGAGAACTCTATGCACGACAATTTAAAATCTCCTGGGTTTATGAGACACCGGGGTAAACATAAAAGGCGGCCAGCGCCAGTTTGTTATACAAGACGTGTAAAAGTGATTGTAAAAACCTATTACCTATTTTAATTTCCACCTCAAAAGCAAGCTAATGAAATAAGGAACTACTCATAGTCATAATATGGCCTATGTCTTGTTCTTCAGTGTCAGGAACTACCATGCTTGAATAGCTCAGATTGTTTTTCTTCAACCGAGTAAGCGCGAGTGTTATTTAGTGTACTATAATAGTGGTGTTTGAAGAGAGATAAGCTAGTCAGCAATAGTGCTATCAATCTGCCAGGGTGCGGCGAACAATCTCATGTTTCGTCACCAGTAGAGGCTCTTTCCTTGCACTCCAGATTGGGGTGGAATCCTAAGATCAGAATTCGTAACGGTGATGATAACCCAAGGCCAGTCCAGAAAATTCCGAAATTGCAAGCGAGTACGATGACTGTGCAAAACAGCGCCATCTGTATCGGCAACATAGAATTAAACATAGGGCTGCCGCCCTCCTGATAAGGGATGGGGTTCACCGACAGTCTTTCAAGGGTGTTTTAATACTAACAGTAATTTGAATGAACTGAAAGATGGCGCTGTGCTAAACAAGCTTTATCCCGCGACTTTGTCTGCTTGTCAACCAGTCTAACTTGATCTTTGCTTTGTATAGAATCACATGCTATATCGAGCTCAAGCACTATCTCTTGCACTATACACCTAATTAAGACGAAACATGACTAAAACTTTTAAGTCAAAATACTTGTAAAAGCCCTTCTATAATAGATCCGTCAGGGCATTCTCGTGTTATACAAAATAATTAGACAAAAGATGTAGACAATTGTTACACATTGTTCTCCTTTCTTAATTTACATAAACCTAATATTGACAAAAACTTTAAGAGTAATTTATATATGCAGCTGGAAGGCTTACAGTTATCACAAAGAAAATGCTTCCAAAGTTTTGGTACTTCAAATACAATATTATTATTGTTAATGCTGTCAGGATAAGCTTACAAAAACAGTTTTCTCAAATACTGCGATACTCTAAGTCCAGCCAGTAAATAGAACCCAAAACACTTGTTTTACAGCCTCGGTTCTATCGGTCATACTTTTATATTTATATACATATATTAATGTTATTTTTTATCCACATTGAGCAAGTAGCCTGTCGCCGTTTTTATTTGTATTCATATCTTATTCGAAACACTATAACTTGAATGTTCCATAATTTGTACTGTATTACCAAATTGTGTAATGTAAGCTTTTGATAAATTTGCCTTACTTTAAAGAGCATATTACTAAGTTAAAATTAAGATTATTATTTCTAACCATCTATTCGTGATAAGACTATGCCGTTCTCTTCTCCATAGGATCTACCCCCTTTATGAACAGTGCACCTAGAGTTTTGACTTTTTAAAAGTGCCTGCAACGGCCCATTTGATATTAAAGACTTTGACTTTGATACTAAGTCATTAAAAACACTAGATTTGTATCATATTGTGAAAACTGTTATAGGAGTGGGGTTAAAGGTATAAATTGTTTAATCCTATGACTCCTCACGCATATTTATGACTTTCCTGGCCAACAAAAATTGTGTAATGTCTTATTTAAATAATACACTATTCTAATGCATGTATATAATTATCTCTATTTAGAACATCTTCTCAACATAACCTCCTTAATAATTATTTAACTTTTTCCTCTAGGTTTCATAGCATTATGCGTCACTATCCAAAAGTAAGCTGTACAAGCAACTCTGGCCCGACTCGCGATAAATTGACACGGGTACCACTGCAACTATTAAAATCTTAATAGATTACAGAATCGCTCATTTACACTTGGATTATTGAAACTCCTGATAATTGTCAAAAATTTTGTCTTGAATGAAAAATATTTTGTATTAACAGACACTATTTCTGTTTCCCTTATTATAGAAAGAGGGGTGAACGACTCAAACCATACAACAACACGTCAGGAGCGTGTCTTTACGAGTACTGTGACAAGCGCCGACAAGCGATATGACAAGAGATAGTCGCACATCTATAAGGATGTTTTATTTAATGAACTTATTTCGCGGTCACAATGGCTGTATTTGGTTGATTTTTGTAAACTTACTTTATGCCATGAAACGCTGACGCGAGCGCATGATTGACTAGAGCAGGTAATCCAAAGAGAAGAATGGAGGGTTATGGGAGAAACCGTGCCCCGCATTCAGACGGAACAGATTGATTAAAAAAACCTTTTTGGTGGGAACAGCGATGACACTGGGAAATATAATTTCACGATTCCTTCAACTTTACGATGACCTCTTTATTTTTACTATTTTCCTGCTTGGTAGCAAAAAATTAAGCAGAGTAAAATTTTCATGTGCATAAATATTCACTTTCTAACAAGGACTTTTTATTTAATCGCAGTGGGTGGGCGATGTAAAACGACTCGCTAGTCTCACCCCTTTTAACAACCTTTGCGCAGTTTTCCACTAATTACTGCAAAACTTGTTGTAACTAGTCATAACTCGAGAATATTAAAAAAAAGTATTCGTTCTTTTTTGCGTCCTCGCAAAATCACGAATTATTAAAAAAAAAAAGAATAGAATATTATTGGATTATAATTAGAGTGATAATTGAAAAAGAACTTTTTTCCCAGTTCGATGTGTCTCAATGCAAAACTTTCAACAACTGGCTGGAAAACCAAACGCAAGATCTGAAATCCTAGCCTCAGATCAGTGAAGTGCTTAAATTCATCAAAACGTTACAATTAACTTGTACCTGTTTGTGTGTGGCGAAGTATACCAATCATCATAATTACATACACTCGATGTTTACTCACATTAGTAACGTGAAATTTGCGCAAAACTATCATATTGTTTATTACAACGACGCTTTCAACACGTTTGGTTCTAATTTTCGGAAATTATACGAAATAAAAAATGCTTAAGATAAATCAATAAGTGAATATAATCTGTCTATAAACTAAATAACTATGTGAAATGTGACTTGTATTAACAAATGTGTGTTTAAAAGTTGACCCAAAGAATTCCACAATAAATGTTATGGTAACATTGTTTTCTTACATTACATCTCATTCCCGTCCGAATATCGGCATCACTATGACATGGAAATTGTGAATTGACTTTGAAACATGCCTTGTTCTAGCATTTTATACGCGGTTATAATCTGGCTTCATATATTATCTTTCTTGGAGTATTAAATCGTATATGTACCATGTACCATGGTGTGTAATCTATATCTAATACGATAAGGCGCTTGAAGAGGTATAGGAAAAATAATTCATTGGTATAGTCAAAAAAATTGAGGTGAAATCTAAACTGAACCCATTATACCTTGCCAGAGAGACATTACTCCCACAATGGACGTAAAAAAAATACACAAGAGTGTGCTTGGTATAAAACTAAAATTTGAAAACTCGGCATATACCCCTTTTACTAGGGCGCTGTCTCATCACACGCCGAAAGGCTGCATGACAGTAACCGCCACCTCTGCCTACACCGCGGCCGACGATGGACGCCAAGGTACATACGTTTAATATTCAAATTTTGTTTGGTAGTTGAGTTTTGTGAAATAGGTACTAATTTGATATTTTGTATGGCGATATTTTTGTGTTCATATTAATTATTATTAATACTGTATCGTACCAATTGTTGTTAGTTATCGGTTCGTCTCAGATGAAATTTATGTTGAGCGACTTATTCTACAAAAATGAGACTTTCAAATGCCACAAAATTTAGGAAGATATTGAATTAATATGCGTGACGAAATTACGAAACAGTGCCCTCAAATTAATATTATTTCAAAATCCTCGTATTAGTACGTTTGCGTGAGATACACCAGCTGATGTGTCCAAAAAACTGCTCAGCGATAGTATTCAAATATGGTGGAACCAGCGTTGTAATTATATTAACCGTTACGGTCAAAGTGCTCATTCATAATATTATACTAACAGTTGGAAAAAAATTAAGAAAATTCCGTTGCATTACATGTTGAAACATATAAAAGATTTATTGTAATGAGATAACGCTTATTTTGATTGTTATTGGCAATTTGTAATGAAGGGTTACACATTATGTACAGTTAGCGTACTCTGTAAATTATATGAGATGCTAACGTTATTGGTGATGTCCTTCAAAAAGGTTAGGTGAGCAGTACCCAAAACCGGCGTTCATGTATGAAACGATGCATGAATGTAGATGAAGCAAAAGGGTTATGTAAGGATCGTAGCACGTGGCGTTCCGTAGTTTCTGCCTACCCCCATGGGAAAAAGGCGTGACTTTATGTATGTATGAAAAAAAAGACTAACGTTATTATGAATAACGTGTCTGTAACCCATCTGGCTCCATCGCTGGATTCGTCAATTGGAGGTTGTAGAGAGGAGTCGATGTGTGTACATTAGTTTATGACATCAAAAGCGCGACTTGTAAAGTATCCATTTTGGAAAACACACACCCTGCGTCTTTTCTATTTAAAATTCTCAGCCGGTTTCATCGGCGTTCTTTCTCTTTTTAACTTTTTAAACGCATATTAATAGGCACCTACTTATCATGTTACGAAATTTTAATCAAAAATATATATTTTTTTTAAAAATAAACTCAAATTTTCTGTTTTACCCATAGACTTAGAATTTCGTTTACGCTGTTTTACCTTTACTTTTACGGGAACTTTATACGAATTCTTAAAATATTTATTTTAAAGAAAACGGCTATGATGTTTAAAAATATACGCAAATAATATTATCTATATCTTTCTACGACGGAGCGTATTTATAATATCAACGTTGAGTGTAATAGTTAGAGTACCACCCATAGTCTGAGTTACTTAATCACTTGTCTTCTTCTTCAGAGTAGAGAACGTGGAATCCTGAAGCTGGACCCTCGGCCGAGAGTGGTCATTGACACCACAAAATCGGAGCTTACTCCTAAGGTATCTTTGTTTTAAAAACTTGATTTTACTAGTATTGTACCAAAATCCTATGTTACTAATATTATAAATGTGAAAGTTCGTGATGATGGATGGATGGATGGATGGATCTTCGTTACTCTTTCACGCCAGAACGGCTGAACGGATCTGGATGAAATTTGGCACAGAGATAGAATATAGTCTGGAATAGCACATAGGCTACTTTTTATCCCGGGAAAATGTACGGGTTCGTAAACCACACGGGCGAAGCCGCGCGCGGAAGCTAGTAATAAGATATAGATAGAATAGAATAAATTAAGGGTATACTATATACAACAATTCGTAAACTTTGTGGAACTTAACAATTTCTTTGTCCAAATTTTTAACTCAACAAGTCTTGAACGCCGCGTGTCCAGTACTCTATTCTCCACACAAGCTAGGATATTATTTACACACGCAACTGCATAGTGCATACCTACTTGATCAAGCCTAAACTCGCGCAAATAAATCGTAACTTGTGAGGGCCATAGGCCATTAATTGATGTGAGTTATACCCATCATACGGACTTTAACGATCTTTTCCACTTGGCTTTGGACATCATGTTTTATCTGCGATAAGGCACAATGTTATTCGTCTTGCTGCGAGAGGCCCTGGGTTCGATTCTGAGATTTAAGAAAGTGTAGAAAGGTTGTTTAGTGTACCTGCCATGGTTTTTATTCAAGCCCTAGTAAAACGATTCCGGGCCATGTTTTGAACTAATATCTACTTCTCAAAGGTAATATAATTTTAAAAAAATATACAAAAACAATCAATATTGTTAAAACAATATTGTAATTGTTAACGAAGACGCTGATCGATTGACTGCGCATCGGGCTCGATATTCTCACGAAACAATTCTTTTCTACTACCTAGATTTTCTGCTGTCCCTTTGTGTTTCCATGCAAGATTTATGTATGTTGTAGGTGTACATGATATACGGGAAATTATAGAGTCATCGTTTTCAAAAAAAAAAACCCCGAATTCCAAGCACACTTAGCACCGAACGCCATTACTGAGAAAGGTACACAAAGTGTAATTACAGACAATCAAGGCACTCCCCGGCCTCCAAACAGAGCCAATTAACGAAATGTAATATTGCGCGCACTCGGTAGAGGTAGGTGTCTAGTTATGTTGTGATTTTGTGTTTGTGTGTTGTTGTACTGTGATGCACTTAGATTGCCAGTTTCATGTTCTCATGATTTCGACAAATAACAAAGGTTTGTGATAAAAACTCTTTGACTACGTTTACGTTGTTTTCGATAATATTTCTCTTGTATTGTAGGTACAGTTAACAAATACCTACGTCTCACATGCACAGATATTCCTGAAAATCAGTCTATACACATATTTCTCCTGCATTATGCACATAGCAAGATTGTTAAAAGAGACTTTAAAAGAGTATCCTTGTAGTTTTTTACTGGTTCTTCTCCATAGGACCAACTTTTTAGAACCGTGCAACTAGAGTCCCATTACCGTTTCAAAAGTACCTGTATTAAGTTTATTTGAAATAAAAACAATTCTATCTATCTATCTATCCATCTTCTGGATGTCGAACCTCGCGACAAGTAGCGTAGACAGCGACTCATATCCAAGGAGGCAGAGGTGCTGTTGTAAACTCAGATTTTATTGATGATATAGGTAATATTAGTCCTAGGACGCACACATTTTGCTATTTCCCAGAGATAGTTCACACAAACATAAAAAATAAATTAAAACCGTACACGTCGCCTGAACTGGAAATTGAACCGTGAACTGTGTCTGATATATGGCTGATGTGATTGCAATCATTCGCTTAGCCACTGTTGTTATTCCATATACCTACAATACATATTGCAACATACCGCTTGTTGTACGCAACAGAAAGACATACAGGGCCAAGTACTTCGGAAACCCAGGTACCCTCCGGGAAATAGCCAGCAACGTCAAGCGACTGCTGGCATTACTCGAAGAACTGGGGTGGATCGAATAAACTGACATTATTCTCACCCCGACGCAAAAAATGCGCTTAAGCGTGTATTTGCGGAAACCAGCCCGTTTATACCTATACCTACGCAACAGAAAAATAATAAATGGTCGATTATAACTTCCATGAAAACACCTACGTGTTAAGTGCGATACAGCCAGTTCTTCCCATAAGAATATTTATAATAACAATCTTCTGTTTGATAAGAATCTAAAACCAAGAAATAATACTCAAAAATAGTTATTACCACTGTAAAATGTAGGTATAATGTCATCTACACAAGTCAATATAATTTATGAACTCTACGATTAAATAAATTACAGTAATAAGCATTAATGTGTCAAAAAAGCTTCTACAAATTAGCATAATATCGATCGCTACCTATCTACAGAAAAAAAATCACTTCTTAATTATTATTAGGAGTGATATAAATGATAGGGAGGGCGTTAGATAATGGAACGAACGGCCAGGGGTGATACGTATAGTTTTTGTGATAATGAGTGACATTCAACCGCTTTCAACTAATGCTATTGACGCATGAGATATTGCATAATGTACTAATCCATAACGCAGTCTCTCACCATAGTGCATGCGCCAAATGGGAATAGTAGGTATCACTATTTGCACGAGGGGGTGGCCCCTCTACAGTCACTCAATTTTATAAAGCCCAATGTAATAAAAAATAGTATGAAGTTATACATAGCAGTGATGAAACCAGCGGCTGGAACCTACCTTCCATGCCCTCAATTGGGAGCTCTGATTTCAAGTCTCGCCGCTTCTGACGGTGGCGGAAAAATTTCGTAAAGAATTTTATATACCTGAGATGTTTACATTTAGTTCTCGTGTTTTGTAGTGCACCTACCCGCACAAGCTGGACTTAGGTCTAATCATTACATTAGGATAATAGATTAATATTAGTAGGATGGATAGGATTATAAGAAATAGTCATCAGTCCCAAAATTGATCTATCTCATGCCAAAATTAGACAACATTAATTTCGGTATAATTATTATTGTAGATTTAACATACGCAAGGAGCAGTTCATTTAACTGTGTTTTGACTGCTTCATATTTATCGTGTCAGCATCAGTCAACGTCTCTTTGAGAAATGGTCAGTAGGTCGTAAATGAGACTGATTGCGCTTGCACCTTTCTGCACTTTTGACTGCTACTGCTAGTGAACAACAGTTGTTACCTTATCCTGTATTAGCAAGAAAGGACTGTGTTTAATTCTTGGTCATATTTTTTTATGTTTATGATTCTTCTTTATAACATAACATAGCCTATATTTCCCAAAGGGTAAGGAAGAGGTGTACTATGTACACCCACATTTCGCCGACGCCGTTATTGAGTCCCATGTAAGAGGGGGCGAGCCTATTGCCATCTACCAGGCAGAGTTCCAGACTCCGTACTGCTACTGAGAATTTCCATACAGAGAAATGCAATAACACTTAGCTTGACCCCGGGAACCGAACCCAGGACTTAACCCTCACCAGTCGCGCTAGAAACCACTAGAAAAATGAGGCAGGCTATTCTAGAATTGATTATAAAGAGAATTTATTAGAATTTATTGTACAAGATCATATGGTGATCTTGTACAATAAATTAATAAAACATTCTAGATATTTTTTTGATCATACGTGAGTGCCATCCCTAGATAGTTAAGTTAATCAGTGGCGGACAGGCCCTCATTGGCACTACAAGATGAACGGTGGCATGTCACGTCACTGGTCGTTTGTGGCCATTTGTGGCCAGCGGGCGGGGCCCATGTTTTGCATTCGATTTGAGCTAAAAGTTTGAAATAATCTACAAATACCTTTTTTACTGTAAACTAGCGACCTGCCCAGCTTCTCAAAGGTGCAATTTACTAATGAAGAAAAGGAGAATTTCTGACTTCTCCGGTCGTATTTCCATAAATTTTTCTTACAAACCTTGTCCTGACAGTTACGAACACAGCAAAATTATCCAAATCGGTCGGGCCGTTCTCAAATGATTCTCCGTCGTACATGTGACAATTAATTTTTATTTATATATCAGATAGATTAAAGAGGAAGAGGGGCTCGTAGCTACATAGCTACTGCGCAGATCAGTCAATCTGCGAGGTTAAGCAGCGCTTGACGAGGTCAGACCATGGGTGACCATTTTTTACACATCGAGATCCCTCCATGCCTCGGAAAGCACGTTAAGGAGTTGGTCCCGGGTGTCATACGTAGACCTATGACAGTCGTTACGGGTGTTAGTAGCCCAAAAAATCTGAGAACCAGCTTAACCTTAAAGTATCAGTGTCTCCCAGTTACTGTGTGGTGGAGGTCCGAGGGCAGTTCTTCCGTGTAAAATACTGGTATTCAGCCGCAACCGGTTAGATTGGAAGCCTACCCCAATGTAATTGGGAAAAAAGGCTAGGCAGATAATGAGATAGATTGAAGGGGACTTCTAAATTAATTCAATGACTGTTTATTTCCGAATCATTTCTTTCCATCATAGTAAAGGTTATACTGGTGATCTAACCAGGTCAAACAGTGCCAGTTTGAGCTGAGTACACACGATAGTAACGCGTCATAACCCTATGAAGAAAATGAAAAATGAAAAGCACATAAATTTCTAGGGCCGTTTTAGATTCACAGTACCTACGATTTTTTTATTTTCATCCTTCAGAACTGATTCTCGTTACTTAAAATGGCAATTCGTAATCAGACTATAATATAATAGACACGTTTCACAAGACTTGAAATGTCATACTCATGTGTATCGCATTAATTTCGAATTTACCGTCAGTCCTTCAGAAAACGTATTTGCTGACTGACAAATGCATGTCCATTGCATTTTAATGAAACAAGATCCTGCTCAAATTTTAGAACAGTATATTAGTTGTATTTGCAACTCGCTTTCAAATTCGCTTCTTTAGTTTATAGCGATACGAAATGTAGCCAAGTGCGTGATGGTCACAACTTTATCATGGTGGACAGTCTCTGACAGTGGTGTCAAAAATAATATGCAACATGACGTTTTAAGTAAATAACGACGTGAGAATTTTAATAATATGCCATATTCTTGGTGCCTTTTGAAATGGTCTGTTTTGCGTGAGAATTGACTCAAGCGTCACTTTCGAGTCTAACAAAATACGTAACTATATATTTCAAGTAGACGAGTCATTTCGGGCTACCGTATGTAAAAATATGTTAATTTAGTGAAAATCCTCGATTATTATCAAGGAATTCTACTTTATCAATATAATTTTACGTTCATTAAAGCATATATTTGTTCAATATTGGTATTACTACTATACATATATTCCATCTAATTCAAAGTAGTTTTACAATTAGATAAGAACGTTTGGTTTCCTTCCAACACTTTTGTACTTGTCAGTACATAAGTAGCTCATTTCTCACCGCACCTTCCAATAACAGGGCACAGTCTATATTAATTTAGCATTGTCCGGCACTACGCACATTGGGAAGAAAAAATATTTAATTTTCAATAACATTTTATATTGTTAGTGCGGAAAGAAACTAATTTAATACAAAAGCGATGAAATAACTCAAATTAGAAATCAGTATATTACAAAAAATACTATGTGTAGCCAATTTTTTGACGCCACGGTTGCCGCAATGTTTGAGAGATCGACTGCTGCGTAACGTGTTACGGGTTCGATTTCCGCACGGAACAAAAATTTGTATTATCTACAGTACCCCTAGTGTAAGTTTCTTTTGACTAATTCGATTCACTACATAGAACGCGTTCGGCGCTCCGATTGGTCCATTTCGTGCTCTCCACCAATCGGAGTGCCGAACGCGTACTGATAGTTGTTTATAAACGCACCCACGATACAGGAATGATTAATATACTTATTACATTTCAATTTCAATGCCTTGTAGATCATTAAATATTATGATGTCAGTAAAAGATTTACAAATATAAGGACTAGAACAAAAAAAAAACGAGTACTGATGTACTTTGTGTACGCACACCACAATATAATACTTATCTGTCTAAGCGTGTGTAATCGCCATTAAAACTCATCGTCACTGACCTACGGAATATTTTTGAAGCTAACTTGGTAACATAAATCACAGGACCTATTGTCGCTTGTGCGCGACCAGCCTTATGTCAGTCGTTTCCCGATAAGTTGCCGCAGTACCTCTCGCCTATTGGTCTAAATAATACATCTGTGACAGTTCCTTTTTTGAATTTCGAAATTTTGTGAACGGTAATTATGTAACGGTTTTTATATTGAGTTTAGTAACCTTTACCTGTTTGAAATTTTAAATGCTGTGCTTTCTTTAGTTTTTTTTTGTTATTTTTATTTTTTTGTAAATATTTCTTGTTCTTACTTAAATTCAACTAACAAAAAATATATTTACATAACAAAAAAAGCGATAAATACAATCTAGTTATATAAAATAAAATGTGCGACAAATCACCTACGTAACTTAATGAATATTACCATACATAAAAAAATATATATCTCTAAACCAAACAGTACTGATTCTTTAAAAATACGAGCAGTTAAAATAGGTACAGTCGTAACAAAAACTGTTTTAATTAATTAAAGACAATTTAAAAGCGATTACACCTACAATTAATATAAAACATGCAAAATTAAATATAAACTGTAATTAAAATCTGACATGAGGTTAAGTGATAATAATTGCGGTGGTTTTACTAAGTAATGAAAACTAAATTAAAGTAACAAAACAAGTGAATTGCGTTTGTTTTTCTAATTTACTAATAGAGTAAAAAGCTCTATTGTTGTAGCACATTAATAAAATGCGTCGTAATTATTTTAACTTTGTCGACGTAAAGGTGTTGAACCATCAAAACGTATGAAAGCTGCCTGCAGTCAGATGCATCGGTAATTGCCTGTCAAAAATGCTTCCTGATATATTATATAAAATTCTTCTGAGATTAGAGACGGCTTCAGTCCGCTATCCTATACCAGGCTACCTTGGTTTAAAAAAGTCCTAACTCTTCAGACAAGCCAGTGTGATGAACTAACTTAAATTAACCCGTGGTCGCAGTGCCCAACAACAGAACAGTTTGGGCTGAATTATTTACAATAATCATATTATATAATAGCTGCATTTAAATATTTATTCTAAATTTAGGGCTCCACCCGCCATCCACCGTCATCTCCTCAGCCGTCAGTAGATCGGCTGTCGGTGACGTGGGCAGACCCTGGCAGCATGTCATCGTCAGGAGTCAACCTCTTCCACCTGCCGTCGGAGACACCTATCAGCAATGAGGTCAAGTTTTCGCCCTCGGCTGGAGGTAAGGAGCGAACCAAATTTTTTTTATGGATTAGAGGCAAGTATTTTTTTTCTACATACATTTTTCGAATTGGGGCAAGTCCAACTACAGATCGCTACGTGTTTACCCTTTTGCTTTTTTCTACACTCATGCATCGTTTTATACATCCACGCCAGTTGCACGTATGCGCACCGCCTACTAATTATTGTTCTTAACTTAATGTTCTGTTAATTTTAATAATATGATACATAAAATATAACCAATAAATAACTCGCGAAACTGTATCTTAAAATGCAATGCAAAGCGAATTATGTTTTTTTATTCAATTTCAATACATTTTAAAATTTATATTTATATTATATTGTATTATATTATTTTAAAAAATGAGAAATATCTATCTATATTATGGTGTTACATTGACATTAATAAATTTACAGTTGATTGTTGCTTGTACTTTTATGCTGCCGAAAGCTCTGCGAATTTTAAATCTAATGTTTAAATTCAAGTTCTACCGAAAACTTTAAACTAAACGGCTAGTGAAATAATTTGTTCCGTCTATTTCTTTTAAGAAGTAAGCGTAACGTTTCGTTTTGAACAAATTTAAATTATTTAAAAAATCCTTTACAATATTCCTTTTCAAACCAACTTAGGTGGTCTTCATAAAGAACACCGGTTTTGATGCCTCGAGTATGCGTAATTTATTTTATAAGCCCATTACACAAGCCTGCCATAATATGTAGCATGGCTTCGTTTTTAACTTTTTGGTGCAGGAACACCAAGTTTTGGGGTCTTTATTGGTCAAAATAATAATTGCTAAGGTTTCGGATGGAGATAATTGATTTTAAATTGAACCGGATTTTTAGGGTTACACAAACCCCGTGTCGAGGTTCATCAAATATTCAACGGTTAATGATTTTTTAACGTTTTATCCACTAGTTTAAGCGATAGCGTAGATGTTTTCTATTATTAAATATTATTTTTATGTGTCTGTACTTATGGTATTTAGTTTCGCGTAAGTTTTAAAAGTGCCGACGATATTGATATCTACTTTGAGGTTTGCTTATCCCTGAAAATGTGTAATAGTTAAAAACTTAGACTCTGAAAGTGATTAGGCTCCATTCATACATTAGTGCCAGCTATCAGATTGCGTGCTTAGTAACCTTGTATCTGAAGAAACCACAGACATATCTAAACAAAAAGTGATTTAACTGATGCTGTTGTTAAGTCCCATTGCATAGGGGGTGAGCTGTTACTGAGAATATCTTAATAACACGTTGCCCGACCTCGTAATTGAAAACAAGACACATGAACGTTTGAAAAAAAAAAGGCTGTTTCGTTACATTTATCTTATGACCGTACAGTCACTTAGACTACGGGATAGTGCAGTTTATATGATCACAATTGTAATATTTGGGAGTGTTAACAACGTACATTTAAAGTAGTAAATTAATGAAAATCTTGATGGGTTATGCGGGTTCTCCGGAATAAATTCAGACATTATAGTTTGTTATTTATATAATTTACAAGAAACGGAATGACCTCCTGAAAAATTGATAAGCTGTTTGAAAGCTGTCACTGCCAACGTAAACATTGTGCATTATTGTCGGAGATAAATATTTATTAATAAACTTTAATCTCTGTTTATTATGACATAAACACTTTTGTAATTACCGTTTTTATTTGTTTATTACACTTTGTTGTAACTTGAGTTGTGAAATGTGGTAGCTTTGAATCCTTAAGCAATTTGATCTGTGAGTATCCGATGACTACATTGTCTACATCTCGTGTCTATCTACATGTCTACATCTCACTTCGGGTTCCTAAAGGTTCACATGTATATTTTTTGTTATGTTAACTTTACTTATTACATTTATTTTTTTAAATGTTACACCTCGCTGCATCTTATGGACACTTTACGAACATACATCTCACTGAACATAGGTATACACACACACATCCTAACCCGAAATAACTTTATTTATTTATTTATTTCAGAAAGAACGGCACATAATACCACTTACACTTTTGCTTAAAAGGTTACATTTTAAAACTTACTATCCAAACAAGAATTTATAAAAAAAGACACAGTAGTCTAATTAATCATTTCATCCATTATTCATCTCACAAAACTTCAAACATTCCAACATAAAAGATTGTCTAGCACTCGATTCCCTCGCAAACACGTCACACTCTGGTTTTGAATCCAGGAAACGGTTTAACAATTTTATGAAAAAGAAAATAACATATACGACTCCCGCACCTACTCATACTTCACAAGTTTGTTCCGTGCGAGAATTTAACCCGCGGCATGTAGAGCAGCGTAAAGCCAGGTATCTACAGGGGCAATCATGATGTCGAAACACCTGTCGAAATTTGAGATCATCTGCCGCAATCTGAGCAGCCATTTTCGATTGCTGACTGGGTAATATATTCACTACGGTGGCATGAGCGATTCGCAGGCATTCGTGTAACTCCTGCTGACTCGACAGATTACTTCTTATGTACTTGTACGATTTCACGAGTATGTGTGAATCAATTCAAATTAAACCTTATGTGAATGTAATAAAGTCACACGACGCACGCTCGTAAATTGCAGGAACTGCAAAAACTTAAAGCGTTGCACTATAGAACATGTAGGGATAATTCTGATAAGCTAACGCAAACTCTTATTTCCCAGACGGTTCCGAAGACGAGGACTACTCCAGTCTCAGCGCAGTCTTGCGCCAGCGCCGGGCAAGCGTGAGGAGGTCTCGTAAGGGACGTGCTAGACGACCTTCATCGCCGTTCCTAGCAGACGAGAATAGACCGAGAAGACGTTCTTCTGTCTTCACTACCAGCTCTGGGGAGTAAGTATTTGGCAGGAAAGTAACGCTTTATTCCCGGGCCTACCTTACTAAGGTTGCTAACGAACTCCCAAAATACTATGCTCCATACTACATACCGACTAGATAACGAAGTCAGTATTGCGATTACGCAAAAGGCTTACAAGCTTAAGTGGCACTAGGCTGGACTCGTATAATTGCCGCACGCCAGACGGCCTTTGGGCAAAATTTACTAGTAAAAGGGACTGAAAAATAAAAAAATAAATATTTAATACGGCATAGTGGCCTACTCAGGCGAAGATGGCGGTGATTTGTAACTTTTCGATAATGATGATAATAATATAATGACCAACAAACATTCCTAACTTTTAATCTGATAACCAGTACAGCAATATCGATGGAAGACGGGCAGGCGGCCGTGGCGACACAAGAACAAATCTTTGAGAACATCCACTTGCACAAGGAGGTCCTCGGCTCCGTGAAGCAACAACCCCTCGGGATGAGAAGGAAACTCAAGATTGTTCATCAGGTGACATAAAATAGATCTTATTTGTTTTGTTTTTAAGTCATTTCTGTTATATTTTCCAGTACCTGTATCTCAAAATTTGGTACTTTGGGCACGTTGGTATTCAGGAACATTCATTGGTATTACAGTTGATATTATAACTAATAAATTTAACAAATTTTGGGGAGAGGAAAAGCTGTTCTATGGGTACAATAAAGTTTATAATATTAAGACTATACGCTGAATAACATCGAAGTACATTTGGTATTGTTACTCTGATAAATCGACAGGCTAAAGCATACATCAAGCGTCACGAGGGTCAACTGCAGGAGAGACTGGCACAGTCCAAGAGCACCAGAGACATCTACGCAAGATTTAACATCTTATTGAATACGGTAAGCCAATCTTACGTACAAACGCCTTTACGAACTCCATGTAGTCTAGTACTCGAGTAGATTTAATTGTCAGCCTGATTAGGCCATCCCATCTCTTCCAGTTGATATATTCAGAGCCTTTGTTGTACCGAATTTCGGTCATTGCAATAGTAATGTGTGAGAATTGCCCAAATACCACAGCGTTAGGAGAAGGTAGGCTCTCCACGAATGAAAACCTCTGCATTCTTTAACTTTTTATTACGTTCATCGCTCAACCATTCACCTGGATGCCAAGCGTAAGAACCCGTTGCAAAAGGAGGCTGGTTCTTGTGAACGTATGTATAAAAAATGGCCATAGTAGAAGAAAACTGGCAGTTTACCGGAGTTAACCAAAACTCGGTATCAGAAACAGTAACCAGAAGATTTCCATCATGCATTTTATATCACTGAACTTTTCTACTACGTACGCTAGGTTCGTTCTCTTAGGTATGTAGGTTCCCATACGATATTTTCCTTCACCGTTTATGCAAGTTATACCGAATATCTGGTCAGCACATGATTAAAAAAATGTCTCACAATGGGTCGGATTCATACTCAGAACGTCCTGCATAGTAGGGGTTTGACCACTAGGCTTAATACTCCATCTTGTGTTCTAGTACTGGCAACAAATGAAACGCGAGGCTGCCAACACTTCGAACCTGCTCATCCCTTGGGAGCTTCGGATCAAAGAGATAGAGTCTCACTTCGGTTCCGTAGTCGCTTCCTACTTCACCTTCCTTCGTTGGCTGTTCTGGGTGAACCTTGTTATTGGTTTCATACTGCTCGTCTTTGTTATAGTACCCGAGGTATATAAATATTTATATATGTAGATGATGTTTGATTTATATAGAACAAAGATTTGATTTAGCGTGTTGTTATTGCAAGTTGTATATCGATTCAATTTGATCAACACATACCATAACATCAGGTGTACTATTGTAAATCCACATTTCTCCAATGCCATCATTGAGTCCCATGTAATAGAGGGCGAACCTATTGCCATCTACCGGGCATAATAATTCCAAACTCCGTGTTGCTACTGAGAATTTTCATACTGAAAATCCCAATAACACTTTGCTCGACCCGGGAATCTAACCCAGGACCTCACGTTCAGCAGTCGCGCTTGCGACCACTAGACCAACGACGCAGTCATGCAAATCTCAGCCTCTGTAATTGTTATAACTTTATCAAAACAATAGGTTATCTATTCCAGTATTTGACAGCTGACCCGCAGCAAGACGGCGAGAGAAAGATCATAATGGATGAAGAAAAGCGCAATGCCTCCAATCTGCTGACCCTTTGGGAATTCGAGGGGGTCCTGAAATGCTCACCCATTTTCTATGGGTACTACAGCAACGTCGAAAGGGCGCAATATAGAATGCCACTCGCTTACTTCCTGACTGGACTCGCTGTGTATATTTATAGCTTCGTCGCCATACTCAGAAAGTAAGTTAATTTTGGATTTCGTGACTGTTATATGCGAAGTAGATTTGAAGGTATGTCTAAAGTATTTTTAGTACAAAGGGTGGAAAGCAAAAACACATGAACAAACATACCAAGTATTTCAATGAAACCAGAATTCTGGTGTAGGAGTATATTTTTATTCTTGATAACAACTGTTTTACATCAACTGTGTTTTTTTTTTAATTATGCTTAAGAGTGCGATGTTTAGGCATATTAGAAAGATTCAAATATTTCTGTAGTAAAGTAAACATTGTAGGGGAAATTGCTCACCTATGGGATGATGATCCAGGGTAACTGTAAACAATGCAGGTGTCAGTTGGACTGGCTACTTGTTCAAAATTGTATGTTATGGATGAGACATGTCTAGCAAAGGATTTTACACCTCAAATGATGATTCGCCTTATAAATCACTACAAATAGAGGATAAGATACATTTAATTTTTCCAAATTACTATGTCCTAGAATGGCAGAAAACTCAAGAATGTCCAAGTTATCTGAAAAAGAAGATGAATGCATATTTTCATGGAAACTATTCACTGGTTGGGACTTCATGATAGGCAATACGGAGACGGCACATAATCGTATTGCATCAGTCATTTTAGGTTTCAAAGAGGCACTACTTGAAGAAGCTGAGAAAAAGAAGGATTTAAGGAAGTAAGTAATTATAAGTATATAGGTAACTGAGAAATATTTCTTTTGCACTCCTAACGAAAATTGTCACAAATCAGAACAGAATTTTAACTATAATATTATGCAAAATGATGTACGAGTATATTCGTGCATGATATTTTTTTAACCACCATCGAATTTTTTTTAGTCATGAGAATAAGCAAATATTCCTCCTTCAAATAACTTTTAAAAAGTTAGTAATGAAGTGGTAATGAATATTATTTTGGAGTTTCTTGCCAGTCTCTTCTCCATAGGACCTTCCCCCGCTTTGGAACCGTGCACCTAGAATCACAACGTTTTGAAAGAGTCTGTAAAGGCCTACTCGAAATAAAAATATTTGACTTTGATTTTGAATACAGCGTGTTTACTAGTTCAAACTTTAAATATTACGCGTGTAGTGTATGCATTGAATGAGAGACAAGGAACTACGGGCCACGTAGCAGCCTAGCGTAGTTATCATTGTCTGACCTATCAGTATACTTTAGTACCGAGTTGGACACAAGTTTTTTAATATGTTCACTTAAGATCGCAACATTTGAATTTGGATGGTGATTAAAAATTCGTGTTGTATTTTAGTCAAAAAGTTCTTTTTACTTTGCAATTTTTCATAGTTTATGATTCACGTGTTTAGAACTCAGTCACTACATTTCAGCTGGCGTATCATATCCCTTCGTGCGCTTGTCAACATCTGCGTGATCAAATTGCTAGCTATATCAGCTTATGCAGTGGTAACAGTGGTATCGCGGTCAGATGATAGCCTAAAAGTGAGAAGTTGGTGGCGCGAGAACGAAACCACTATAGTAGTCACTGTTATTTCCATCACTTTTCCAGTATTCTTCGAACTGCTTGGGTTTCTAGAGCACTATCACCCGAGAAAGCAGCTCAGATTACAATTGGCAAGGTACATCATTTTATTTACAATATTTTTATTATTATTTACATTATTTTAACTCCAAATAAAGAATAACTGGATTTTTGTCACCTTTTAGGATAATGCTTTTAAATTTGCTCAATCTATACTCTCTTATATTCGCTTTATTCAGTAAAATTGAGGGTATGAGCAAAGAACTCGATTCACTTAAACCAACGCTGAGCCTAAATGCGACAATAATACCAAATGTGACTCTAAATCTAAGTGAATCTTATACTATTGGATTGCCTGACGCTTGCTTTGAACAAGAAGTCTTGTGTGGACCTTGTGACATCATACAATTGACTTTACCAACGAGACCAGCAGATGGCATAATAATAAAATCAGCATCGTCAGCGTTCTCAAAAAAAATTACACAGCCTAAAATACTTCTTAGGCGACCACGTGATGAGTTGTCTATTAGATCAAAGAACCTAGAGAGAGGGAATTTACAAACCAATGAAAGCACTACTTTAAGTAGTACTTTGTTGGTAAGACAAGAATTAGAAAGATTAAGAAATATTACTAATCAACTACCAGTAAATATTACACACATTAACGATGTAGCATTCGATTTAGACGACGATGATGACGATTATACGTTTTACGATACTGAATCTACAACTAATACGAAAACAGATACAACGTTTGATTACAATATTTTAGATTACTCGACCACAGCGTCTGATTATAGTTCAACAGATTTTACAACAACCGTGGACACAATGAGTACTGAAACTTCTACTAACACAGATAATACAGAAACACCATATAATACTGATGGTTTGAGTAGTAATACAGAAACCACTACCGATGGAGAAACAACTTCGACTGATACAGAATATATAACGACATATTTTGATTTATTAGAATCAACTACAAATATTTTAGATACAACAGCTTCGGAAATTACTATTGTTTCGTCAACAAAAGATACTCATATAACGGACTTCACTACTAATTCAATAGACACAACTACGAATATTGATGCTACTGAAACATTTCTTAAATATAGCACTGATTATGATGTAGTAGAAACTTCTGGTCCATATACAAGATCACAATATGTAACAAATACAAATGTTAATGCTAGAAACTATGATACGGCTACTGAATTACCGACGGAATCTACGATGACAACCACTCTGCAAGCTAAAACTTTGAGAAATATCGATCCATGCTCTAATTTTACCTTCAATTGTACAGTCAATTGCAATGGAAAGAATGTCAAGCAAGTATTTTTTATGTCAAACTGTACTATAGTTAAAAGAGTCTGCTATGCAAATGTTTGTCCTTCAAATATGAATGCAGTTGATTCGAAGAATGCCACAAACGTAACTGCCATAGATTTAGTATTTGTAGATGACAATGACAGGAAGATGTATAATTTATCTGTGCCTACGAAAAAGAAGCTACTAAAATTATGTTGGGAAACTATGTTTGGACAGGAGTTGGTTAAATTAACTATGATGGATTTGGTAAGATATACTTTTCCTTTTTTAGAAATTAGGGACGGTAGACTTTTATCAATGATCATCATGACAGCCAGCATTAATGCAACAGTTCTTTATTTTCATATAATTTAATTAAATAGTGATATAAAACCCACTTCACATAAAAACATATTAAAGTTGCTGTATGCATTTAGTGATAAAGACTGGATAATTAATCTTTCAGGTGTTCGTACTCCTTGGCACACTATTTATGGACTTCTTCCGCGCCCTGTTCGTACGATACATGAATCGTTGCTGGTGCTGGGATCTTGAAAAAAATTTCCCCGAATACGGAGACTTTAAAATTGCGGAAAATATTCTGCACCTCATCAATAACCAGGGAATGGTGTGGATGGGAATGTTCTTCTCACCGGGCCTTGTTGTTTTGAACGTTGTTAAGCTGATGATTATGATGTACTTGCGTTCGTGGGCAGTTATGACTTGCAACGTACCTCATGAAGTTGTTTTCAGAGTTTCCAAAAGCAACAACTTCTATCTAGCCTTGTTGCTAACCATGTTGTTCCTTTGTGTACTACCAGTGGGATACACCATAGTTTGGGTCAAACCGTCATGGCATTGTGGACCCTTTTCTGAATACGATAAGATCTATTACATACTGACAATTAATATCTACAAAATATTACCAAAAAGTCTGAGTTTTGCACTAGAGTACATAGCATCACCAGCTATAGTGATACCACTATTGGTTCTGCTTATACTTATCATTTATTATTTGACGTCACTAACGAATTCTTTACGAGAAGCGAATAATGATTTAAAAGTGAGTATAATGTTGTTCATTCTAGCATGTGAAAGGTTTCAGTCAGCACAATACTATTTTTACATTTTAGAGGAACTTTGGTAAAAACATAACAACTGTTATAAGAAAATACTCAACAGATAATAATTATAATACTATATTAGTACCTTAACTCAAATTAATTGATCCGCTGCTGTCCTTTCCCGGAGTATCACGCATACTTGATAACCTGCGTCTAGTTCAGTTGTTTATTTGTATTGAGTTCTTAGCAGACACACACTTAGTAGAGCTCTGGCAAAAACAAAGCTAGTACCATTTCGAGAAGAGAAAGGAAAGGAAGGAACTATTATACAATTTGAAAACTGTTATCAAAATATATCTTTAACATAAAATATGTCCCATACATGTATCCTGCCAGAATACTGCAATACGACAAGATTATAAATATAATTAAATTAAATTTAAATGCTATAATTAAATTGCACGTATAACTTTCACAAATTATAGTTTAAAAATAAATAAATATATGCATAAAATATATATGTATAAAAATTTATTAAATCTCAGCATCAATTTGTTAACTTGTTTCACGTTTCAGATACAATTGCGCCGAGAAAGGACAGAAGAGCGTAGAAAAATGTTCCAGTTAGCTGACACTAGAAGAACTGGATCTTCAGCCATGGACAACACGCCTTTTGCTAGATGGAAGAAAGCATTACCATCGTTGCCAATGAGCAAATCCATTGACTCAGATGATCGCAAGACTGTGACGGAAGAGATGAATGAGCCGATAAAAATTGCTAAGAAAAAAGGTAGACACCGTATAACATGTTTGTCAAATTAGATTAAACCAAAATACACTTTACATACAACTGCAGGGGACAACACTCGATGACACAAAATACTACTAACTATCATCGATTTTAGACAGTTTTTTTATAATATCTGTTTTTTTTTCATCTTACTGTTACTGTATGTATACATTTCATCTTTTACATATTTATGAAGTTGTACATTTTAATCAAATTAGCGTTATTTTCAGGAGGTATATTCGCTAAAATAGTTGGAATGGCACTTGATAAAAAAACAGACGTTGAAGCCGTTTTAGAAGTAGATGGTCCATCGCCGTCACCAAATAACGTAGACGATGAAACAGATACAGATTTTCATGAAACTCTACCTAGAGAAGTCTTAAAAATAAAGGATATCACTATACTAAAACCAGAACAGAAAAAGAAAAATAGTGTTGAATTCAAAACCGATTATAATAAAAAACGCAAAATCGATGAAATATTTAATAAAGGTTTAAAAGTCAAGCTCGAGAAAGTTGACGATCGCACGGAGAAAAAAGCAGTTATTGAGAAACAAATGCATGATGTAAAAGAAGGATCAAAACCGAGAATTATAAGCGAATTGTCTAAAGAGAAAAATAATGGTAAGAATAAACATGAAAAACAGACATCACAGTCTAGCACTCAGTCTAAACAATCTGACTCAGTCGGGTCTGTCATACCAGTCATAACTATAAGTACTACAGAAAGTGATGAAGAAGTTTTAACAAAAAAAGAAAAGAAAGATAAAAATGGAGCGAAAGAAAAACACAAAGACAAAACCGAGGGAAAACCAAGAAAAACTCCAGATCTTAAATCTCTGCGACGTCAGAGCAGCGTTGAAAGCATAACTGAACACAAACCTTATCAAGAAAAGAAGCAAGACGAAGGTCACAAATATCAATACTCACTTTAATATTGTAATCAAATGTAGTGATATTGCAATTAAATGTTCACCATTTTGTAGTTTCAATTTATATTTTATTGCTACTCAATAGATCAATGAGTGAAAATATATTCTAACTTAACCAATGAAAAAGAAACATAGCCAACATGTATGATATCGAACATTATTTTGCCTTCAAGATAAACATCAGCTTGTAATCTAATTAGTTTCCTTCAGCATAATAGAACAGAATATTATTTATTACCATAAAAACACTACAATCAAAGGTCTTACAGTTTTATTAATCATGGACTACTTGTCTTGCTTGATATGATCCCATACAAATATTTATACACAACATGGTGAATTTGAGCTACTTATAAGTTGCAACTAATCAATTTATGAAATTAGCCGCAACATCTACTACTGCATAGTGACTTCAAGTCTTGAATGATTAGATATCTTATGAGCAAGCAACGTCATTTTACGTAGTTTTTTTTAAACTTTGCCCCTACTACTAATAATAATCTCTGTATCGTAGATGCGTTTACAAACAGAAATATTCTCATGGACATACACCCAGATCCGAAATCATTACATATTTGTAGATCATACAAATATTTGTTCCGTGCGGGAATCGAACCCGTGACAATTAGCGCAGCAGTCAGCCATTGCGCCAATCGTGTCGTCAATAATATTTAATTATATTATCTGGAATAAAAAAAAATGGTATCCCGCTCTAATTTCATAAAGATTATAATATCCGGTATTTCGATGAGGGAACTCGCGCTGCCAAAATATTTTATGAAATCTATTCGACTGATGAAATAACAAGAAAATATCTATAAACATTTATTCCTTAAATATACAAAACAAATATAAAATAAACTATTCAAAAATCTCCCGGTAAACATTGAGGCGCTATTACACAATCTAGAGACACAAACACACACATGAAACCTCGCGTACAATGATATTGGCCTGCTTAAGGGCACTAGGGATGCGACCGGACTGGCTGTGCACCCCTCTCTAGTTCCAATCAGTAAATATTCAAGCTTCTCGTACCTGTGAGATGCGAAACTAATCCCTTTTTCTGGAGGTACTTGTCTACATCCCCTCTCATTATAATCATAACCAACATCCAAATACCTCTTATAACAACCACCTATAAAGTTATTGCCCGAGCAACGAGTTTTATAATACCTGATCTTGTGTCTGTCTATCATACTCGGTTGATCGAAAACCCTGTAACATGTTGCTGTACTTAGTTCACTCTCGTCCAATCCACAACGATAACATCGATTTGTTTTATTACCAATTTGATAAAAACTTTGCGGTGGTTTTGCTCTTAATATTAAAGCTGGATCTGGTGGTATTATCTCTGTTTGAGGCGTAACACGTGTGGTCTCCGATTTTTGCGATGGGAATAGATTTACTTGGTATGGTTCGTGTGGATAAAGAATATTTTTATAATCTGCCATATCTATAGAATATGGTCTGTTGTAACCTGTTAGTTCTGTGTGAGAATAAGGTGTCTCATAATCTTCCACTTCTGCAGAATAAGGTGTTTCATAATCTGCAGCTTCTGTAGACTCAGTTTTCCATGTAAAATTTTGTTCAGATTTTTGGTTCATATGCTCGTTCAGATCGGAACTGGAAACGAAAAGTTCAGTCGTTTTTGGTGCTTTTGTTGGAAAATAACTTCTCCAAGTCTTCATGTATGTTGTAGGTGGATGAGTAACTGGCGATGGTGCTGTTAAAAATTCTGTACTACTCCTGGTTTGAGCAAAATGTGGTGGTATTGCCGGCCAGTCTTCATTAAAGTACTGATCTGTCGTGAGTATTTCGGAATGTTCGCTGCGTTGTATCGTTGTAGTTCTTGTAATCTTTCTGTACTTATCGGTTCTCGTATATTTGTACCTTTCGATATTTTTCTTTCTTGTAAATAACGGTTTTTCAAATTCCATCTCATTATCTGCCTTTTCAAAGTTAGTTTGCCCCCAGAATTTCGCTGTATACGTATTATCATCAAAATATGCTTCGGGCATACCATCTGTAGTGGATGTCATTTTCAGTTCATCTATCTCGTAGTCTTCGGGAAGTACAATCACGTCTGTAGTTGCCATGTACATGTATTGATTCTTCAGTCTTGACATGAAAGCCAGTTGTGAAGGCTTCACACAATATGTAAAAATCAATATAAAGTTATAAGCATACGTCATTATAAAAATTGTATGTAAATAAACATAAATTATATCAAAATCTTAAAATAATAAGCTCAATAAAAGTTATAAAAATGACAACGATACTATTGAAAATATGTTAAAATAAAAAGTAGAAATGTCAAAAACTGAGTAGTTTATTAGTACCATAATAATTTCATAGTTTGCTCTATATTTGTGGAGAGAAAAGTTTTTAATACTGATTAAGTTTAATAACCTTTGAAGCCGTCTGGGCCCCAAGCTTTTCTCCATCTTTTTTGCATCTGCGAGTGTCTTTACCACAGCAATTCTAGGTAATAACTAATTGAGATAATATTAATAATATTTCAACGATGCGATCAACAAATCACAGCGCCGCCTTTTGGTGACTTTTATGGACAGACTTCATTATTCGGTCTTCATCTCACCCAAACGAAAACAGATCGGACTATTATCTTGCACATTTTGTAGATAATTTTCGCAAAAGCCACTTGTAAACTCTATTTTTATACCATTTTGTACCTTTGCTGTTGGAGTTTCGGGAAGCAAAGATCCTTGCGTCGAGTACCTATTGCCCTCCATTTATGAAACTTGGAGACCCAAAGAGAAAAATATATCTATCATGTTTTTACGTTCCTTTTAAGAACTGTCATTTACTCACATATTTTTTAAGGTTTTTTTTTTAGTTTTTTAGAATGTTTACAAATATTTTATACCAAAGTTTTTTTACATTTTTTTATTCTACTGAATTTTTATCCACAGAATGCTCATTATTGTCCCGTGTCAAAAACCCTGTGGAACATTTTTCTGATACAACTTTGGCGTATATGCTGCCAAAAAATGTTTACAGATACGAACCATACAGAGGTACATAATTGTATTCTTCTTCTTCTTTAGTTTTAGAGCCTAGCTCTTGGCAGTGGAGTAATCGCCACTGATCTCTATTTTCTGCCTTCGTTTTGACCTCTTCATACTACAATAACTTCATTATTGATGAAATGGTTATGTTGTAGATATTTTCGAATTTATATTACATCTATGAAACTATCGAAAGCAGTATAAGTTTACGCATTAGGCAAACGGATTCAAACCTGAGCAATGATAACTTAGTCTGAAAATCACACACAAACGTGGCGGCCCAAATCAAATCACCTAAATTCCTTGGATAAGTTAAAAAGTGGAGAAAAGCCTTTGTCTAGCCGTGGTGGTAATGAAATCCACATTCAATGGAATGTATGGGCAAATAATTAAAACTGTATTATAGAGATGGGTTACAAGGTTTACTGATTTGATACTTTGCATGAAATTTTATCAGAAACACATTTTTTTTTACATTTGTATGCCCATGAGGGTCATCACAGAATGAACTCCATTTATATACTTCATTAAGACTTATTTTACATGTGAATCACAAATATATTATTATATTTGATTTGAAGAAATTGTATAGTTATTTGACCCATTCCTTTGTAAGCATGATACTGGATCTAAAATGGAACAAATACTCTATTAAATAGTTTTCAAGTTATTACATTAGGTTAATATTAATGCCATGTTTTGAGAGAAGTAAGAGTACTAATAAAATTCCCATAGAAGTATTCAAATGTATTTTATCTATAACCATCAATATATTATAGGGCATAGAACATTATGGAGGCCCACCCTCAAACAAAGTACTGCAAGGAAAAAGGTTAAATCAAAAACCCTTAGATATAAACCCACGGAAAAAAGAAAATATGGAAACATTGGACACCATACTCTACATCAGCGTTTTTTGCCCACAAAAACAACTAGCAAACTATTTTGGCATCATTTTTACGAAGATGAAGAGGCTTGGCCACAAGTAGTATTAATTTTATCAAGTTCAACTAAAACCACAACCGCAAAAAGAAACAAAAAAACGTTTGCTAATTATTTCCCCCAGTTATACAAAAGCTTATCTACAGAAAATACAAATTCTGATGATGAAAACAATCCTGATGATGAAAACAATCCTGATGATGACGGTAAAAACTATGAGTCTGCTATAAGTAGAGTAAATGCTATGAACTCCGTCGAGCGTATGAACGCTGATGATGGATTTACAGAAGATCCTGAAGATACTGATGATAATTCACATGTACCTATAGCAGATGAGACTACGGCAGGCGAGACTACGGTAGGTGAGACTACGGTAGGTGAGACTACGGTAGGTGAGACTACGGGAGGTGAGGGTACGGGAGGAGAGATTACGCCAGATGAGACTACGCCTGATGAGACTTCGACATATGAGAATAAACATACCTATCAGCAGCCTACTACGGCGAAGCAAAAAGAGACTGAAACACAAACATGGAGTAGTAGAGTACCTACATATACGACGAATAAGATAACTGAACCCACTCCCACAGGAGCCTTTCAAACCACACCTACTATTCGAGCCACGAGTTCGTATAGTACAGATAAAGCATTTTTGCAAACAAACGATCCAATGCCGGATGCGACAACGGATGAGACAACGGATTCTGTATATACAACGGACTTTCGACGTAAGACAATTTCAGATACGACGTGGATGGCGACAACAGACACTACTCATAAGGCGACGACAAAAGCCAAAACCACTACACATGAAATAACAACAACAAAAACAACAACAAAAAAAAGAACAACAACAACAACAACAACAACAACAACAACAACAACGACAACAACAACAACGACTACGACTACGACTACGACCCCAAAACCGGTGGATGCACGGTGTTTCCAATGCGGCTTAAACATCACAGATATCCCCAATGTGCCAAGTTGTCACCATGTTTTTGACACTCCCGATCGAACGCTTTTTCCCCTCAGAAGATTTTATAAAGTGGTGTGTAAGAATACGGGAGGTAGAGCTCCAACTTTTGATTCAACGCCACAAAAGACATATAAAGGTACCTACTTGACCTTTGCAAGCATTTAAACGTTTACTGGTTAATTTACATTTAGACTGTTTCATTGATCTAGTAGTCGCAAGCGAGATTGCTGTCGTGAAGTCCTAGGTTCGATTCCAGGGTCAGATAAAGGGTTTTTTGGTATAGAAATTCACAGTAGCAGCACGGAATCTAGAACTCTGCCCCGTAGGTAGATGGCAATAGGCTCGCTCCTAAATACATGGGACTCAATAACAGCATCGGTGAAATGTGGGTGTAAAATAGTACACCTCTGCCTTACCCTTCAGTGAATACAGGCGTGATGCTACGTTATGTTGTACGGTTAATTTATATTGGCTATGATTTTTATAAGGATAAGCAGTTTAGTCGGAGGGATATCACAACAACACAACATAGTGATAGTAGTATATTATTGACTAGCTTCCGCCTGCGACTTTGCCGGCTTGGATTACGAACCCGTGATTTTTCGGGATAAAAAGCAGCCTACAATCTACTTCAATAATCGTTAAACGCTTACCATCAGGCGATCCGTCCGCAGGCTAGCCGCCTATAGCATAAAAAAAATAAGAATTTTTCACATCAGATTGGCATTTCCAAAGTAATCTCTGGCGTTCAAATAAACGATCTCTTCAGTTTTATAATATTAGTATAGATATTAGTATAGACGCTGTCCATCCCATAGTAATAGTATACTTTCGTTACAAAAGGTAGCCTATGTGTTAATCCAGGATATAAGCTATCTCCATTCCAAATTTCTATCAAATTCTTTCAGTAGTTTTTGCGTGAAAGAGTAACAAACATACATCCATCCATACATCCTCACAAACTTTCGCGTTTACGAACCCGTACATTTTTCCGGATAATAAGCCTATGCCTATGTGCTATTCTGGACTATAATCTATCTCTGTGCCTTTCATCCAGATCCGTTCAGCCGTTCTGGCTTGAAAGAGTAACAAAGATCCATCCATCCATTCATCCTCACAAACTTTCACATTTATAATATTAGTAGGATATAATATAATATACATATAGTAGGATAGGATTAATTGGAAATAGAATGGGCACAGTGTGATAATTATGTATTTACATTACTTTCGCCTATTTACGATGCGGCATCGGTAATTTTGACCTGATTCCATATCGTAGATTCTTATTTCAGGCCGTCAGAAATTATCTACTTCCAGGTGGTTGTTTCAAACGGTTCCTCGATCTTGGCGAGTTGTACAATGAGAGGGGGTGCCGTACGATGGAGCCAATTAAGGGGAAATCGTTTGCGTCCGAGAGACTCGCGATGTTAGAGAAATCGATGCATGACGTTTGGGACGGTTGCGTCTCAAGTCCACATGCCTCACTAACCCCCTTCAGCAGAGCCATATCCTTGTTCACGAGATACCATGTTTGTGTCTGTATGGGCAGGTACTGCAACAGTGCAACAACCTTCAATGTCAATACTATATCTTTTGTAGTTTTCAATATATTTTTAAGGATATAAAATTCGGCTATTTTCAATTATTATTGTATACTATATGCGAGTATTAGGGCGCTCATAGCTACAAAGCTACCGGGCCGATCGGTCATTCTGCGAGGTTAAGCAGCGCTTGCTCCGGTCAGTCCTTGGATGGGTGACCATTTTTCACATATCGAGACGCCTCTGTGCCTCGTTAAGCACGTCAAGCAGTTGGGCCCAGGTATCATATGAAGACCTATGACAATCAGAAAACTAATTGGGTGGCGGAAGTCAGACGGCAGTCGCTCCGTGTAAAATACTAATAGACAGCCGCAACCGGTTAGACTGGAAGACGACCCCAATGTAGTTGGGAAAAGGCTAGGCAGATGATGATGATATGCGAAAATTGAGTACAAGATACAGCTTTTAACGGAAACATAATATTATTGTAGTAGTAACTAAAGAAAAAGATGGTTTAATTATCATTATAATTATTACAGGTATTTTGAAAATTATTCTTAAATACTGTTTACAGCTAGATTAGCGGTATTGATTATTAATATTACGTGTTATAAAAGTTTACAGTTTTACTTGTACAGGATGACTTGTTCTACAGTTATTACGCAGGTGACGTGTTTTAGTAGACGGCAGTATCTGAAATTATACATCAAGATAGCCAGTGGCAACTTTGGTGCCCTAGTGTTGCACCTTTCAATTAAGAATAACATTTTGTTTTTTCTTTAATTATAACCGTCTGGAACCAATTACAATAATTACAGAAATTAATGCGGTAGCGATGAACTGGTTGCCAAACTTGGTTTTACCATAATTTAATTTACCTAGCGTAGTTATTAAATTGTAAGGGATAAAATAAAATATATTATTATAAAAATATGAACATTACTTAGGTATAGGAAAAAATTATATGCATACATAACTCAACTTATGAAATTATAAATAATAACTACCTACATCAAAAACTTAATTACAGAAAATTCATTTCAATCCAACTTCCTTTTCTTTAAAAAAACTGAATCCCCAAAACACGTCCCAACACAAAAATCAGTCACCGAACAGACACTGGGATCCCTCGCTAATTCGTCCACTAAATAAAAAAACGACGCTACCCCTGCGCGAACGCACGGCATTCGGCGACGGGCCGCCGTCCGCGCAACATGGCGGGCGCAGGCACAGTTTTAACGTTCCTTATACTACAATACACGATCCTCGTGCACACAGAAGTATTGACCCCGAGGTATTTTAACTTAGCTTCTAAGAAGAAGATTACGGCTACGGCTACCTGTGGAGACGAAGGACCAGAGTTATACTGTAAATTAGTCGGCGCCAACGCAGATCATGATGAGCATGTGATTCAAGGACAGGTAAGATTGTTTATATTTTTGTGTGTGAATGGGATTTGTGTATATTCGAGGTGTGATTTTTAATTTAATGCCAAAGATGTTGTTTTCGTTTTTTGGTACATATCTTGTATATATTATGTGGTTTAGATGGGTACAAAAAAAATGTAGTGTTTCGTGAATGTATTTTGTGTATGATGATAAGTTTGGGTATTTATTGGAGAGAGAGCTTTTGTCGAAACACGTTTATATTATGATATTTATTCTCAAGATCTATTATAAAATGATTAGTAGTATTTGAATTGAATTTTTGGATATAAAAGATCGATTGATGTCGATGACTTGAAAAAGAGACTGATAGGGACTCGATAGTGAAGTTTATTACTTGAGCCTGCTTAGCTTAAATTTGATAAGCCCTAAAGTCGAGTTTTATAAAAGAGCCGTACGATCCAGCAGCCCTCTTCAGATACGGCTTAACAAGTCAACCCTTTTTCTGGCTGATGATGAAGTCGACCCTGGTTAGCAGTATTGTTCTTGGTTGATATACTGTTCAGAATGCCGTTTCAAAATATCCATATTGTTCCTCCGCTCCTCTTTATTTGTAGCTTATAAAAGAGTATTGGGAGATCGTACCATCGGCGTCCTTTGCCCAGAACAACTTCCCGATATAACCAACTGTCAGCCAAACAGGATTATGTATAACATTTCAGCATTGAACGTGTTACCCAAAACTTAAGTGAAGACGTTCCAGTTCCTTTGTCACGTCCAGAACCAACACACAAGGGGTTCTGTACGAATACGGGTTCCACGGAATATTAACGAAAGGTTTATTTCTACCGTTGACAACAACAGACCCTACATTTAGTATACGTTTAAAATATTAATCATACTACAATTTTATTGAGCAGAAATCTAACTAGCGCTAAGTATTGTTTGATGGTCGTTGGAGTATACTTAGTATTAGGCCATCGTCTACCCGTCGTGCGCAAGAGTCATAAGGATACGGTGCTTATCGGTCACGAATTGGAGCATATACGCTATTACCCAGCGACCTATAATAGTTCTACTGTTATATACAAATCGTTTACCACCACACCTGTAGGCTAGAAAGAGGTTAGCATCTAATATTCTTTAGTAACCGAGTTTTAACTCTGGATTTAATCTAGTTTATTTTGGCGTCAATGATGCTAAAAAGGGTGGTCCTTTTAATTTATTGTGGGTATTAAGGAGTCAGGAGGTCACTAAGATATTATTTATAGAAAGCTCCGGCAGAGTTGGGGTAGTGAAATTGTTATCCAACCAAATTGTTGAACGTGGTGACAATTATTTTCCCCTTATTTTCATCGTGAGGGTCCTACAGTACGTGATTTTGGACCTCGGAAACTCTTAGGAGACCGCACCGAAACCCACAATGATGCCATGCCAAAAATAAGCCACGTCTCGGAAGAGGGTCTGCCACATCCCGTGGGAGACTGGTGGCATTTCCCTACCTCTCTTTAGACTCTCCGTTACAGCGGTTGAGAAACGAAACTTTATAAAACAATTTATCTTTATAGTTCTTAACGTCCATAAGACTATCTAATCCATGTCATCCCACTGCTGTTATCATACCGTCTTTTCCGGTCTTGTACCCTTGTCTTTCGTATAAAAATATCTTTAACCAATGAATAAATTAATTCGGGTTATACAGCAGCACTGCTATACAATAGCTTACAAATTAAAACAATATAAGCATGATCTATGTATGTTATATTATTATGAATTCTGAACAGTGAAGCAAGCGGCTACCGCCTGATAAGCGAGTGATAAGCTATCTCCGTCCCGTCGGCCCAGCATCCGACTGATAACAAGTTCGATGCTCCGGCAGCACCAAAAGCTCTGATTCAGTATTTTTTTAAACTAGAATGAAGTTGTGACTTGTAAGAATGACTCATTAACTACCACGAGTGCCGCAATATACGATCAAATATTTCATAATTTCATGTTATTCATCTAAATGATCTTTTATAATTATGTCAGTAAAGATAGACGTAAGAAACATGTTTAAGACACAATGCCAGGACTTATTCACTGTCAAAAAATAAATAATAAATGGAATAACATCAGTTTGTTTCGATGATTGCGACGTATCCTAATGATATATAGGAAATATATGTATGTAGTTGGAGACGTTGCGTCGATTTGTCTCACGAATGAAACGAACGAAATGAAATCCAACATTGGAGCAGCTTATTCTAGCAAACTAATATGAGAATGATCAAAAATTGATATAGAAAGCAATGACTCCTCTCGAACACTAAAACGAACAAGCGGCCTCAGAAAAATTAAAGACAACAAACAAATATAATGAGAACAGACGAGCACGGTTATGATCACCAGAAGACATTACAAATTGTATGTGACGTCATTTAAAAGTATTTAATGTTTGAGCACTACTTTGTCTAAGAGTTTGTCCAGATGTTACATTGACCCGCCAATCGACTTGTGCAAACGATAAGGGGGACAATTTGAGCGCGCTTTGATATGATTTTCTATTAAAGAATGTGACTATAGAAAATCCACAAAAATTTCGACTGTATCCGACCATTGCATGTCAACCCTTTACACTTTGACTGTGACGTAATCGGGCTATTGCTACTATTCAGAATTTTCTAACAGCATTTTTTTGCACGAGACCAATGAGACTATAAAAATACGGTTAACATTAATCATTAACGTAGATGAAGTTAAAATGAGGCAAAGATAAGTAACGGTCGTGGGTTGTAGTTAAATATTAACGTTATCTATGAACTTTGAACCGCCTATCTTGTTGAATGAACGTTTATTTTTGAATATTTGCTCAACTTTTGGGTTATAGTGCTCTAAATTCAACGAGATATCTCGTATCTATATTTGGAATGAAATCAATAACTTCACTATAAAAGTTCAAAGGGCAGTTTGAATTTGAAATCTCACACTTTTTGTTGTAACTTATTTATTAGTACCATAAACTAAAGCTTCTTCGCTTACATAAAGATAATATTGCCAAAAACGTAATAAATATTGATAATGGAGATCCCAGCCCTTTAGGTCTCGCTATCTTAAAAAGCACCATCTTGATAGTCAAGCTATAGATAAAATTCTTTCATTAAAGTATCAAAGATTCCAATGTCCAAATATTAACACTTATAACGATTACAAATTAATATTTAAATTTGCTATCATTACTAATTACAAACATCGGAACATTGTAACATGATAATAAATGTCGACTTCTTCCCGCTTATAATCCTAAGTTCTTAGCGAGTTCGGAGAAATTCGGCAAGCATCGGCGATGCTCGTGGCCTTTTTGCGGACATGTGGCATCCAAATGCTTACGCGCATCCTATCTAACTTAGCTCTTTTGTTTTTATAACACAATGGTTCCAAATTTGAATGGCTTTGAATTCTTGTCAGAAGTTTCTGGAATCGGATATTTTGTGAATGAAGTTGAATACAAATGGTTTTTGAAAGGAAAGTGATACCGATGATATCTTTTGTTGTAATGTTATACAAAGTGAAAAAATGGAGTCATTAGGCTGACTGGGCTCGTAAATTTTAATGTTAATAAGAATAAACAAATATATATTTTTTTTTAAATTTTCAGTTACTTAATTCTAGATAGTATACCTGTTAATCCTTTAGCTAGTCTAAATATGCTGGCGCGAAGAATCAACAATTTCAAATGACGCTATAAGTATTGTTCGAACCCACAACCTCTTGAGCGGTAATCCCACCACGCCGCTTGACCATAGTCCCGGCCTATAAATCGATACTATCGCACATGCGCAATACTGACCCCTTTCATCTTAGAGCATGGATGTCCTTTTCAAAATACTGTAGTCTACACATCGTTCTGGATTCATTGATGTGAAATTCCGCAGCGGTGTTACATAAAGGTGAAATGGGTATTAAACATACTGAATGTAGAATGACACGCTACTATCCCGTGAACGGAGGCTTACGGCCGGCTTAAATCAGCAGTCATACCTTAAGAGCTAATCAGATATTTGATCAGTCTCATAGATAGCTTCAAAGAGTTAATCTAAGAGATAACATGACATAACAGAACAAGACAACTTAGGCTATGTTTACATTAGTTTGATTCCTTACTTCCTACTTATAAACAAGAAAAATTATCAAGTGACCTATTCTAACTACACTGTACCAGCTAAACATATGTTTAATTTTCACAGGTGTGCGACATTTGCGATGCCACGAACGAAGCCAAGAAACATCCTCCAGAATACGCGGTGGACAGCTCCGAGACATGGTGGCAGAGTCCGCCCCTCTCCAGGGGGATGAAGTACAACGAAGTCAACCTCACCATCGATCTGGGACAGGTACTTTTAAACTATACAATAGGTACTACTAAAATGTTCCTCGAGTGTAAGTTTGACAGTATAAAACGTTAACTATAAAATATGCGTATACACACGTTCGTTTGATTAAACTTTTATTTAAAACGCGCGCGCAGGTTTATATACATATTTGTCATATATCTTTTGAAAATATGATTACTCTGATGACATAACTCACACTCGAGGCCGATTCCCCCGGGATACTTCAACGGCAATATGTCAACAAACAACTGTCAGAAATTGAAAAGATAGGTTAGCTTAGGTTAGTAAATAACAGTTAGAAATAGCAGAGCATATACGCCTTCATTTTTTTCTGTCGTAGTGTCGTATCAGCCTTTTACGTCGAGCATTTACTCAGCGCACGCCAGTAAAGCTCCCAGCTATCATCGTCATATTTCAGCCAATTTACGCAAAACCTTAACGAATTATACACCTAAACCTAATGATCTCGTCTATTGATGAAAATCGCATGAAAACCCGTTCAGTAGTTTTTGAGTTTACCGTGAACAGACAGACAGACGAACAGACGCCGTGGAGGAGTTTGTTTTATAATATGCACAGATTTTTTCATTTTTATAATTGTTGGATTTAGCGATTAGTACGAACTTGGACAAGCTTGGCGTTGAATAATCTCCTTATATATATGTACATATCTACGTAGCTGTAGTTATTTGAAGTAGAAATTAACATACTTATTAATGGGACGAATTACGATGACTATCATCCTTGTTTTTTATGATTAAGCTTGAAAAAAATACGGCTCGAAATAATGCGTTTCCGAGTTTGAATCACATTGGAACTAGCGTATATTTATTTTTCATAAACCATAAGAAAACTTTATTTAAATCAGTACTTGTTAAATATATTGCCATCTCTATCCGTTTGCATAGAAATAACAAGGACATGTATAAATTAAAAACTGTTCGTTACAGACAATCTACATTTATTTATTCATAAAAATCTTTAAAGTTAGAAATTTTGTTTTGTATAATCCTTAAATCGCGATTCGATTACTAAACTTAATGCTTCAATATAATATAACTTCAATATCCCAGGTCAAATATTATAGGACCTGAAGATCACGAAGCCCCAAGAAGACAATGGGTTAACAGTTATAGTATGAGTCTAATGTCGTTGGCTTTATTGAAGATGCATTCAGCATTGTTAATAAACGTTGCAAATATGAGCTTTGGGAGGTCTAAAGATGCCTTTACATTATACTTACATTTCTTAATTCATTAAGCTGCAAAAAGTCAGCGATTGCAAACAATAGACTTTTTTATGTTCGACCATGCTTCCACTTTGCTGCGGTTGACAGTTCGCCATTTGCCAAAACTTGTATAGTTTTGGAATTGCTCAAAAATGAGATAGACAGTGAATTAATCATTTTATTTTGCCGCATTTGTCTATACTATATGGTGAGACTTTGGTGTCGGTTTAGTCTGGAAAATATCTGAAAAATGACCTCCAAAGTAAGCCTATTTTATACACCTTATGGTTTTTTGAATAGTCCGTAGGTTCCAATTAGTAGGAGTAGGTATTGGTTCTTATTAGTACGCAAGTTGCACTCTCATTTGACCGTTTTTTAGGCAAGTACTTGACCGTTTTTAGGCAAGTACTTAGATAATCAAAATCTGCAAAGATTTTGCAGGTAGAGTAACGTAGCTTATTTATTTTATGTCTTTTACATTATAAAAGCATAGTAATACAAAACAACACGCAACCTACCGCAGATAAATATAACCCTATCTTCTAATTTGCAAATGAAAGCAACACACTTAATTTGTGGATGGCACAAAATATGCGCCGTTGCATACAGGCGAGTAGCTACAAACATATCCAGCTACGGTATGCATTTCTGTCTGTCTGCAGATTCCTGTAACCCGGTCTATTATTGACGCGAATTCCTACTGGTAGAAGTTTACATATAGACAGATATATAAATCAGACGCTACATTGAACTGAAATTAAATTGAAGGTTTATTCGAAGTCGCAAAATCCGGGTCATAGCCTAATTTTTGCCGGGGACCACACTGTATATAAAGCTTATTTTGAATTGGATAAACAAATCGTTTCCCCGAAGGCATTTTACTAACGAATAAAGAGCATACGGGCGACAGATCCAATGAATATATGTACTTCAGGGTACTCCGGTGACATCATCATTATATTTATTATTATAACGTTCGTTGTTATAGTTGCAAAGTGATTCCCCGGCTTTGGCATTATAAAACTCTCATACAAGTACGTAATTATATATATTATATACGCCTATTTTCGCCGTAAGTACAGGCAGAGGTGTACAGTCCACCCACATTTCGTAAATACCGTTATCAATATATAATAGAAGCGACCCTATTGCCATCTACCGGCCGAAGTTCCAGACACCAGGCTACTATTGAGAATTTTTAGGCAGAAAAACCCAATGTCAATTATTGGCCTTGCGGGGTTTGAACCCGCAACCCGCTTACGACCCCTAGATCAGTGAGAGAGTTCACAAAGACAAAATTAAATTAAACGTATTATTGAGTAAAACTGCTATCTGCTATTAGACGTTACTGTAATTTTGTTGCGTGTGAACTTTCAGTCTGTGTATTATAATTTTCATCACAGATAAATAAAAGGATGACTCTGTTAAAGTGCTTCGTACTGCTCTAAGCTAGAAGTCAAACCGTTAGGCTGATTTTGAAGGCATTGTTATTTGAAAAAAGCTGTAATGACATTTTATTAGCTACAAGTTTTGACATAACACGTAATAATGCCTATGACCAAAGTCAGTTATACCCCCAAATATGGCGTTTCATGTTTTGTTTCTAAATCCGAGACATGTGTCCCCACTGGCTGTCTATTCAGGACAATCCAGGAATAGCGTTGTGGTTGTGAGTGCATCGACCTCAGTTACTTCATGCGATGTTGAGACATAAAACAATTATAGAACTGATTTACGAGCTTACCCGAATGTTTTCGCGGGAACGACGCCCTTTGAATTTAGACTCGGGTTTATGTTTGTTATTCTTACTCTTTGGTCAGGTTAGAAGCTTGTCTAAAGATATTGGGGGTACATACCTACGTATAGTAAAGTGCCACTGACAGAAGCTGTTTTATGCTGTAATCTTAGACTGTTCCACTTTGCTGTAGAGGTCTATAGGAAAATATTTTTGTTAAATAACACTAAGTACTTACTTAATTCCTATTAGAGAATCATGACTAACCATCGTAGTTTGTGAATATCACCACTGCTCCATCACTGTGATTTATATGTATCTTTCTCCTCTCGTTAGTCTTTAAAACAGGACACCTCCGTCGTAAATGATTTTTAAACATGAATGTCAAATCTGGGTTTTCTCAATCTCTTTCAAAATTCTTGATCAGGTACGTAATCAAGAATTTTGAAAGAGATTGACTGTCAAACAAATATTTATTTTGTCTAGAGCACTATGTTGATCATGAAAAAAGAGCATGTCCTCTAAGGCCCTATGCTCCATGATGTGCAATATTTAAGAAGACTGCTTTTAATAATTCAATTATATTACTTGTATTCCTCCAGTATCGTCATATCTCACACGTAACTATGTAAAACAAAAGAAACTAACTGTAGGCCATTCAAATACCTGTTCTGTGTGAGAATCACATAATTGTTGAGCTGAAATTGTGTTTTTATTATATATTATTATCTAACGTTATAACTATCAATATCTTGTGCTTGTTTAGTTTTTAATTTATACATAGCAACGTTTTTATTTATACGCTATGCATTTCTGTGAATGATGGCGAAGCGAAATTTGAGTACCTAGCGACGTGTCTTCTGTGTACCTGATTATTTATTGCTAAGCGAATGTGATATAAACTGCTGCTGATGTTTCAATTAATCTTTGTCTTTACCTAATGTACTGTGATCAAAATAAACATATTGTCCTTATTTCTACGTACTTAAAAACTACTTTGTTAGTTCAAAAAGTTTTTGAAAATTTTATGCTCGTTAACGTTTTTTTTTCAATTTTGAACCAGAATTTCACCCGTCCCCTTGATTAGTCAGGTTTCGTGATTATTCAGTGAATAATGGATATAATATTATAAAAAGTACGCCCAAATCTGTTCAAGGAAACTACTGAACTGATACTTGTATTTTGGTCTCAATTACCATAGGTACTGTTCTTTTAAGTGCATAGCATTAAATTTTGCACAGCTTAAGCAAAAGTTACATATATTATAGTTAATGCGAACTATCAAAGGTACAATATTTGGCATCCTTTGTGAAACGTGCAATCATATAACAGACATATAAAAAGAGGAATAAAATAGTTATTTTTCTAAAGACTTAGAATGTTATCTTTTTATCTATCGAAAATATTCAGTGTATTTAAAATTTAATTTTTACTTTTACTTAAGTTTATTTTTTGCTATTAAGACAACATATTTTGAGCAACATACAAATTTGCTTAAAATGATTATATATGTTTGTATGTATGTCTATCTGCTTGACAAGAATGGTCCAATACCATTCTAGTCAAGCTATTGAAATTGGAATAAAATCTAGATCTAGCTGTGCTCACGACTACGTCATCATAGAAGATATTTCGTACACACTTTGAATGAACATTTCACCATCCTCTTGGGATGTCATCCTCCATATTTGAAAATCTCATGATGGACTTCTTAGTCCGCGGAGATTTTCGTGCGGAACGCACAGCACATTTTACGGAACCTACCTGGTATAGTACCTTAGATTTTTTGATTAGTCAGTGACTCACTCACTAAATGAATTTCATATACATATCGACGGTGGAAAGGAAAAATGTACCAACCGACAATTTGGTCGACATTGAGTTACATATATCATAACAATCAGATACTTTTTCTGATTCTAATGATATATATAACTCAATAATGTACAGTTAAGTAATCAGTTAAAGTACTAGATACAGGCTGGGCGTAGTACGGTTAAAATTATTTTACGTAGAGATTCATGATTGCCAATAAATGTAACAGTTATAAAAAAAAAACTCTTTTCCTTGAATTTCTTGCCCCATTCTTTTGGCTTTGTCACTTAGCGAACTTATCGTGTATTACTTCAGTCGAATTTGATACATATTTAATTATTGATCAGAACTAAATGTTTGTATGGCCTACAGATCTGTGTTGTGTGTCAGATTTGTGCTCCTTCACGATACAGGAAATATCTTAGAATTTAGTATTAATTTTATCAGTATTTTCTACTTATGCTAATGTATTAATTAAACCTTATAAAAAACAAAAATTAAAATCTATCCTAAACGAATACTTATGCATCAAAGTACTCCTCCACATCGCTGTCAACTGGTAGCGTGCCCAGAATACTGGCACCACTGCCGCGTTGAATGGCAATGCTTATTCTTTGACCAAAGAACACGCCAGCCCTCTGGCCACGTATACTGTGTACCAAGCATTTAGCAAGGTCTCTATAAAAGACGCGCATTCGGACCCCATGACCAAGTGCATCAGTACTTTTAAGTGGATGACAAATTTTTTCGGTATCAATGTACTCATTGTTAAATAACTCATAATGTATGAGTTCCAGATATTAGTAAAACTATATTTATCTTCACATACATTTAGTGTATTTGTAACCCAATATCTAACATAGGGATGTATCACTCATTGCCGGCGTGATCCCGTCCATATAGGATGTAGTGGGAGTCGATAGAAGGCCGCGATAAAAAGTTTATGTGCCTAAGGGCGGGGTTATAAGTTGATAACGCGATTGTAATATGTCACAAATAGATCTAAGGCAACTCGTAAAAATTACATAATCATGTTTATGACGTTCTATAAAATTGATGGTTACATGTGTCTAATAAAATAGGTATCATAAAAATAGATCCCTTCCTATATTCATCGTTGTATTGGAATATCGCTAGAAAAGAACGTTAGGTTCAAATTGAATACAAATATATAAAACAAAATATACTAAAACATAGTTTATGAAATCCACTCAATTGTAGCTTAAAATATAGGCTCCATTTTACCGCAGGAAAATATGAGATTCTAAATTCCACGCGTACGAAGTCGCGGGCAAAAGCTAGTATATAATATAAATTTAAGGGGGTTAAACCTTATTAGTAATTATTAAGTAATCTGTACTCTTACTAATAAACACTGAAAACAGTATGTCGTGAATATTTATATCTATACAAATTTTGAGCTATAATTTTTGTTTGACGATAAGATTTAACTTTATTTCAAGTTTAATACTATATAATTATTAGAAGAATCTGCAATCTACTTTTAAAATAAAATCTGCAATTTACTTATGAAGTAACATGCTGATAAGATGCACGTGTAAATAGTATTCACGGGGATCGCCCTACTTCAGCAGTTATTTTTGCAAGACTTTCTCGGAATTCCCTAATTGTATGATTACATTATGAGACATTATTGTCTATCCATCAGAGTCTATCAAGTATTCGTAGTAAGGATTGTACTTCTCACTGATTTGATTAAACGCACACAATATGAGATCTAAAACCATTCTACCCAAGCAACGGTATCCCAAAACTCTCAAAAATATTATTAGCACAACGGATAATGTTCGATAAGCACTGAAGCTCGATATCACCAACAAACTTCTAACGCTAGGAAAGAGGAATTGAATTGGCTTGGAAAAAGTTGTACGCATACACGTGTAAATTATGACACAAACGATACATTAAATAATATTTCTTATAGTTATTCTACTCCTATTTTGCTAACTGGTCTATGATAACATCAGCTTTATATAAACTGAATCCACAAATAAAATGTACAGAATTCAATTCTTTATTGTTTCCCACAGGAATTTCACGTGGCTTACGTGTTCGTTAAGATGGGTAACTCCCCGCGGCCTGGACTCTGGGTGCTGGAGAAATCCACGGACTACGGGAAAACCTTCAAGCCTTGGCAGTACTTCTCTGATTCGCCTCAGTGAGTATATATTGGATAAGTTATTTTGGTTAATTTTCCAAAAGAATATCATCAGGCAGCTTAAAGCTCTTAAATGTGATCTAGTGGAATTATTTTATTATAAGCCCGCGTAGTCCCATTTTAGGGCACAAGGCTCCCTTCGAATCTTCAATTTTTTCCGGTCTATTGCAATTTGGAATCAATCAAACTTAAGTCCAGTTCATCACGTCAACGCCTTGCTGTTTATTGTTTTTGCCCAAAGTTCTCCCAGCATGTGGCAGATATAACCAGCTCATGTCCATTTTACCTTCGCAGCTATGTGGCCTGCGTATGCAATTTGTGAAGTATCATGCCTTCTGCGGTCCGTAAGCTTAGACTTTAGGATACTACGTTCAGTTCCTGCTTGACTGATTAAAGACACTTATGACATTGTGAAAGTCGCGGGCAACCGATGGATGCAAGTGGCGGAATGTCGTTCGATGTGGTGGTCTGGGGAGGAGGCCTTCGTTCAGCAGTGGACGTCTACTGGCTGATGATGATGATGATGACCTTAGTCAGACCTTAGCTGCCATGTTCTAAAGTTTTGTTTGCAATCGGGTTTTAGCTAATTTTTCGTCTGTTTACAGGGATTGTGAGCGTTATTTCGGCAAGGAGAGCCTGCAACCAATCACCAAAGACGACTCTGTCATCTGCAGTACTGAGTACTCCAAGATAGTGCCACTGGAAGGCGGCGAGGTACCTCACGATTAACTTTTTATTATGTAAAAATAAAGGGAGATTATTAATTGTATATTAATACCGATAGCGTTGACATAACTCGCTTTCAGAATAGTAGTTCGCTAGGTCGACTGGTAAGCATAAAGTCCTGGATTCAATTCCTGGGTCAGAGTCTCAGAGAACGTATTAATGGGTTTTCCTGAGTGTAATTGCTTACTTGCAGCCCTTGGCTGGAATTGTGTCCAATAGATGGCAATAGGTTGACTCACACTCGCTAGTACACAAAGACAAAAGTATTAAAAAAAAATACAAATCTGAGGAATACGGGCGAGATGACATATTTTATTTTTTAATTTATACTGTTCATGCTTATACCCATCCTGTGTATTTCTAGATCCCGATCTCTCTGCTAAACTACCGTCCGTCAGCGAACACGTACTTCAACTCTTCAGTACTCCAGGAGTGGACCAGGGCCACAAACGTGCGGCTCCGTCTGCTGAGAACCAAGAACTTGTTAGGACATCTCATGTCAGTAGCCAGGCAGGACCCCACCGTCACGAGACGAGTAAGTTTATCTGTTTCTTTTAGTCTTCTTTATTTTACATGCATGCAAACAGTGCCGGATTAACCACGTAGCAAGAGTAGGAATTGCTACGGGCCCCGCGCTAAAGGGGGCCAAAACGCGCCCATCTACGCCTAGCGTTACACCCGTTTTCCGACTAAGACAATCCACGTCAGACAATCGGTAACCGATCATTTTGTTGGCGAAAATAAAACACAGAATTTCAAACGGTAAGCGCACAAGTTTTGCAAAAAGTCACTTTATACTTAAGAGCCCATAGCAGATCAAGGGCCCCTTGATAGAATTTGGTACGGACCCCGCGCTTGCTTAATCCGGCACGGCATGCAAAACATATAGAAATATGACTTTCTTAGATATAATATAGAAATAGAACTTTCATAGATTTTGACGGCAGGATGAGCGCCGCAAATTAACTGCCTCATTGAATCTTAAATTTGTACGGTAGATGGCAATAGGCTCGCCCCCTGTTACATGGGATTCAATAACAGCTTCGGCGAAATTTAAAGCCGAAAATCAAAAACGCTGTATGCCTAACCCTTTGGGAAATACAGGCGTGATGCTATGTTATGTTATTATGAGTGCGCCGGCGCGCGGTGATGCACCTTGCTTTTTACACTATATGGTACAGATTCAATTCCAGCACAAAAATGTATAGTTACGGCGTATAAACAGTTGTTACCGTTGTTATATCCGGGTAAAGATAAAAGATAAAGATAAAGATCATTTATTTGTAAAAACATGTATATCAGTATGTATGCATATGAGATACATATCGGCAAACTGTATCCACAAGACATTTTATATGAGTCAATGTCTCTTCTCTGTTTTGAAAAAACATTGCTCCACACTAGGATTTCTCCTATGTCGTTGGTACAGTTTGCAAACATACATGTCACATACATACACAACCAGACCCGAAACGACTATCTTTAGATCATACAAATGTTTGAGCCGTGCGGGAATCGAACCCGCGACACCTAGCGCAGAAAGTTAATCACTTAGCCAGTGCACCAACCGTGTCGTAATGTCTATAAAACGCAAATATACTAACCTCAATGGTGATGTCTTTGAAAAAGGTAGTGTAGTATGTAGATGAACTAGGATTTCAAGTTTCTACCAACCTCCTGGGATCCCTAGGCACGTTTCTGACGTCAAATCTGTTTCCAGTACTTCTACAGTATCAAAGACATCAGTATCGGTGGTCGCTGCATGTGCAACGGACACGCGGACACCTGCGAACCTGCCGACCCAGCTACAAATACCAACATCCTGGAGTGCGTGTGTCAACATTACACGTGCGGGCCCCAGTGTGCTGAATGCTGCCCAGGCTATGAACAGAAGAAATGGAGGATCTCGCAGAGTTGGGACAGATTTGTCTGTGAACGTGAGTTGGTTTCCTTTTATTTTTTGTGTTTCGTTATCTAGATTTTTGATGAACATTACTTAACACTTTTAACTCCATAGAAGAAACGTGAAAATTTCCTTTTTGTTTTTTGCTTCGCGTCTATTTACTTAGTAGTGAATCGTGCTGTTTTCTTAGTTAGGCTTCGGTCTGAAGCATAGTTTAAAGATATTCTTGAAAAACTTCATGAGATCACCGGTGACCAACGCGGCACCTAGATACATGGCGTTTAACGTGTTAATTAAGGCATAGTTTACTACTTAAATTATGCTTGTACCTAAATGGAAAATACCTTATTATCATAAAACCTTAAGATCAAGCCTATAACTCTTTTCATGTTATGTTATTGAATCTAGAAGCTATACTTATCTCTTATCTGCTTTCTATGGTAATTACTTACCCATACCCCTGTTACAGCGTGCAACTGTCACAGCCACACAACAGAATGCGAGTACGACCCCGAAATAGATAGACAAAGATTATCCCTGGACATCCACGGCCGGTACGAGGGTGGAGGAGTCTGCAAGAACTGCCAACACAACACCGAGGGCATCAATTGCAACAAATGCGTGCCAACCTTCTTTAGACCTTATGGCAAGAGCTGGAACGAGACTGATGTTTGCCAGCGTGAGTAACTGAGTATCCTATCAGGTCTTAGTCCACCATGGCGGGCTGGTGCGGTTTGGTAGACTATACACATCCGAATGTTTTGGAGCCCTGTTATGTGCACAACTTTCATCACGAGGTTCACGAGGTTTTCCTACGCCGACAACACAAATGATAATGAAATTATGTTCAGCAAATAAAAATATAATTTAAAATAACTGATACCCAGCGCGTTGCTGTCGTAGAAGAAGCTAAACTAACCTTCGCGCATGTGCAAGCAACAAACAACAAAGTTTTATATATCGCAATCAGATGAACGGTATGGCAGCGCATAAAATACGAACAAACAAACAAAAAATATATATTTCTTATTGTAAATATATATTATTACATAAAATATTTCTTATTGTAAATGAACTTTTATGTTTTTATAAGAAATAAATGTCTTTGAACCGAAAAAAACATAGATATTTATATTCTGCAGTATTATAATGTTGCAGCATAATGCTGAAATTCTGACGTCGAACAGTTTAATAATTCAATGTTATTCTGTTGTTGTTGTTTATATTGTTATCTTTGCGCGTCCAGAATAAACACATTTTCCTTCAGTCATGCCTCTCTTTGTTCAGCCTGTAACTGTGATTTACACTACTCCACTGGCAACTGCGAGGAAGAGACGGGGCGATGCGAGTGCCGGGTGGAGTTCAACCCTCCCAACTGCGACTCCTGCGCATACGGCTACTTCGACTATCCCGACTGCAAACCTTGCACGTGCAACTTGAACGGAACCGATGGACAGCAGTGCACGCCCGTTGACGGGCTGGTAAGTTTCATCCCAATAATCCAGGTTACAAGTTAGATCTAGAACTCATGTGTCGATGTCGGATGTCGTGATGGGGACGTTGCGATTCCGTGGTAGAAAGGTTAGCAGTCAATAAAGTTCAAAACAGGTTCGAAACAGGATTTGGTGTTACGCGGACGCTCTTTCCTTATACCTCATGGCCCTGAAATCCTAAGTTCAATCCTCAGGCCCTCTTCATCACATCAATAGGGAATATTTTTACAATAACGGCGTCATGATTACCGTTACACACACCACAAAGCTTCTCTTTTTAGTACGTTTTTTCGACGACTAAACTTTAAATTGTAATTTTCTATCTATACATATATATCTTGTTCTTATTTACGATTATAATATCTATTTATTTTATACCAACAGTGCCCCTGCAAATACAACTATGCTGGAAAATCTTGTGAGATTTGCGCGGATGGATATTTTTCACCACAATGTAAAAGTAAGTGTAATACAATGATATTTCATAAAATACATATACCTAACATCGTACTTCATGCCAATGAAATTCGTTCCATAACACTGGTCACACACACAATGATACCATCATCTCCCAGTGTAACCGGTTGCAGCTGAATATCAGTATTTTACACTGAGCTACTTTCATCTGACCTTCTTTAGGAGATTCGACTGAGTTTCAGACTATTTGGACTGCTGACACCCGTATAGACTGTCATAGTAATTTTTATGACACACGGTATCACCCACAATGATAACGGTCTCTTGTTAGTAGCGCTCATTGAGACAGTCAGAACTTACAACTGGGTTTTTTGCGCTGTACATGTTAGGGGCCTCGACACGGTAACATTTATCTGGTCTTATTATCGTCGATGGCAGTATGTTAATATGTTTTTACATTTGTAGGAATGGCACGAATACCTAATATTTCTAGAATATAAGGCCATCTAAGTCAAAGTCAAAGTTTTTTATTTCAAATGGGCCTTTGCAGGCACTTTTAAAACGTTATGAATCTAGGCGCACGTTTCCAAAGTGGTTGAGTCCTATGGAGAAGAGACCGGCAAGAAACTCCATGGATACTCTTTTCAAAATATCTAAGTATCTAAGTACTTATTATAAATCGGTGGTTAAGAGATGGTACCCCGATACGTAAAGCATTATTGTTCGAGCACCAATCCTTGGTGTTTATTGTACGATAGCACCTGACATAGATCACAGAAAACCTAAACACCAATCCAATCATTATTCGTCGATACATATTGTACTGTCCATAAACATAAATTATAATATAACAACTATGGAAAAAGACTGGTCTATTCTTATATGGGATCAGTGTAAGACCGATCCTCAGAACTAGAAACATTAAAAAAATGATTCAAAGACGGACCAAAGGAACTAACGCTATCTCCTTTCCTCTAGACTGCGAGTGTAACTCCGTGGGGTCGGTATCGCCAGTGTGCGACAAGGACAGCGGCAACTGCACTTGCAAGAGCAAATATAGTGGAAGAACATGTAACCAGTGCGAAGCTGGATACTATAACTATCCGACTTGTAAACGTGAGTATTGTGAAGCGTCATTCTAATAAATATAAGTCAAGTTTTCTGTTTACCTACTCTTCTTGGGAAGGTAGATAAGCCCAGCTATTAATGCTAGTTTCAAAGATGCAATAGAAAACGTTCTGAAGTTATTTTATCAATGCATCCGTAATCATTAGATTGTGTTTGTCTATATGGTGATTGCTTACCACAGATGACCCGCCAGCTAGTTTTAATGCGTTGTATATTTGCGTAAATAAACGTTTTTTTTTTTCGTCTTTTCGTTCTTCTATCAAAAGAAAAATAGATTGATCTATAGGTACTTCTTACTAATAATTACGTGTATTCCTAGCTTTCAGTATTATTTACAATGAATGTATGTCTCATTTTTCCCTGACCTTCTGCGATAAAATTGGTACATCTCTATCTCTCTTATGGCGGGTTTTGTTATATAAGAGAACAACCTATTGGTTAAGCCATAAGTTCAGCGAACTATCAAGCATTATGATTTTAAATTCTTTCAACTTTATCAGACTGCAACTGCGACGTGAGTGGAACTGAGCCCAGTATCTGTGATGACGTCAGCGGATCGTGTATCTGCAAGAATGGCTTCGGTGGAGCTCGGTGTGACCAGTGCCTGAATGGGTAACGATCTTTGTATATTAACCTGAATTCACTTTACTGCGTCGTGTAATGTCAAGTTGCAAGATTGATCAATCAAATGAATCTATTCAGTAGTGCGACATATCACAACGAGATTTGACTGGCTTACACCGCGTCAGATGGCGTCAAAACACGACACTGATTCCTGCTTTACAGGTCACAAACTTTGTAATGACATGACGTAATTTTAAAACCTTTAGAAAGTTTCACCACTCATTGATAGATAAACTAGCAATCAGATAAAATATCACTTCGATAAACAAAAATACCCTATTAGAGTATCAGACACTTGTGAAACAGATATTCTACCGCATTCTGTCAGATAAGTTGTGGATAGGCCATCAGTTAGTGGTGAAACGTTATCAATGGGTGATATATTCGATAGACTTGAAGCTAAAAATATATGAAGAGGAGGTATTAAAGCTCTCAATTTTCAGATTTTACATGGAAGTAAGAGGCCGGGAGCGTCTCTGCGTGCCTTGCAACTGTGACCCCACTGGCTCCACATCCACCAGCTGTTCCGCCGACGGGAAATGCAATTGCCTCGCTAACTTCGGTGGCAAGCAGTGCGACCAGTGCTCGCCAGGGTATTATAAGTACCCGGAGTGTTTGTGTAAGTATACCACTTAGCTTTATACAGGCTGCCAGACAATGCTTATTGGTAAGCTCCCTAGGATTGAGAGCAGTTTCCGTAAATAGATTTCGTGATCCCAAAGCTAACGCTATCCGTCCCTAAACTTAACCATTTATTTTACTAACGGGTAAGTGTAAGCAGGTGCCAGGAAAATTGGAAGAGGAAGGGGTTCTCTGCGGATGATAGGCATATCTCGTCACTACAGAGACACCAGCTCCTGTTATTGTGGCCTGACTGCCCTTCTCTAATATGGATGACTTAATATTGGTCAATCAAAGAACCGTTGAGCAGGTCATATTTTGGGTCGAACAAATTTCACCTTAGCCGTCGTCACAAAAAGGAGTAGATTCTGCTTGTGATATAAAAGGCGATGCAATTAGCTGCTTTCTAAACGTCTAGTACATTGTGGATTTAAGGAGCAATGCTCTTATTCCATATGTACAGGGCCAGATGTAGTTTAGAAAAACTATTGATTTCAAACAGAAAATTGTGTATAATTATGTACAAGAAAACCGCAACAATTAAATGAGAAAACATATTTTAAAAATTTACATTGAGCATAGACAATCGTAACCAGCCTAACATTTGGTTTTCAGAATTCGAAGCAATGGAAATGCTTCTTATAGTCACGTTCAAAAACGCAACACCAAAGCTTTGGATTCAATTTTTTATCTCTTTGGATCTATGATAGTGAATTTTTCACTAAGTAAACAAACTTAATCGTAAATAAATAAAGATTAAAAAAAAAATCTCTTTGTTATTGCACTGATATCTTTATACCTGAATTTGTTATTTCATGACCACAGCGTGCAACTGTGATGTGTCCGGCTCGATCGGCTCGACGTGTGACGACAACGGACAGTGCCACTGCAAGCAGAACTTTGATGGCACCAAGTGTGACAAGTGCAAGGAGCAGTACTACAACTACCCGGCCTGCGAGGAGTGCAACTGTGACCCGAGGGGCGTTATTGTCAGTTTCGCTGGTAAGGAATCATTGTTATATTCCATTTCATTCTTGGTTTTTTCATTTATCAACACACTCTACAAAGATACATTGCACATGCACAGGACCTGTAGGCTATACAAATAATTTTTTTTCTGTACGGGAATTAAACCCGCGAATTGTAAAACCAATATCTTAACCATTGTGCCAGCAGTCGCGTTCAAATTATGAAATTAAATATTTCTTCACGTGACGGACGAAATCTATTTATAAGCTATAGATATTTATTCGTAGCCGGAGTTGGACCCGGAACACAGAGCACAGAAACCTGAACGCTTAACAAGTAACCAATCGTGACTTGAAACATTCTACTGAGCCTGCATGCATTGTTTTTAAACAACTACTCACAAGACTAAACAATCATTTGTCCTCAGGTTGCGGTTCTGTGCCGGCTGGTGAACTTTGCCAGTGCAAGGACCGCGTCCAAGGCCGCATATGTAATGATTGTAAACCCCTATTCTGGAACCTGCAAGAATATAATCCGTTTGGATGTGAAGGTAACAAAAAAAAATTGTTATAAAATAAATTTGATTGTAAAATCTGTTCTGTCATATTTGAGGTATTTTAGCGTACTGGGATGACTTTTAAATGAAACTGCAATCCTACTAATATTATAAATATGAAAGTTTGTGAAGATGGATGGATGGATCTTTGTTACTCTTTCACGCCAGAACGGCTGAACGGATCTGGATGAAATCTGGCACAGAGATAGACTATATTCTGGAATAGCACATAGGCTACTTTTTATCCTAGAAAATATACGGGTTTGTAAACCACGCGGGCAAAGCCGCTGGCGGATGCTAGTTATGATACACATTCTCTGTATTGTTCACACGAGAAAACCCAGTCAAATTCTACTACATAGTACATAATATATTTAATGATTAATTCCAGTTCCAGTTCCAATTTATGTTTATGGCTCCATCGTTATTCGATGATTATGGTTAATTCTAATAATTTAATCCATCACTGTATCATGTCACACATTGACATACTTTCAAATGTTTGTTCTTAAATCACCTACCAGTATTTGGACCAAAGACCAACAACCTTTTACATGAAACCTCTACAGTACACAGAGGCATTAAGTGAAAAGAATTTTGTAAAAAGTGTTTTAAAATGAGAGATTGTGTCACGCATTCATGATGGTTCACTTTCGCAGCTGTTATTTCATTTATATTCAACTTTTCATCTGAAATTTTATCATAAAGAACAATCTAGTATAAGTTTCTTCCAGTAGCAAGCCGTACCCAAACTTGGTACCGATAACTCAATTCGAAATTTTAACAGAATGCAAATGCCACCTGGCGGGTACCCTGGGAGGCCTGGGAGCCTGCAACACGCGCTCCGGACAGTGCACCTGCAAGATGAACGTAGGAGACCGACAGTGCAACCAGTGCCAAGATGGATTCTACAAACTTGACACCAACAATGTGTTCGGATGTACTGGTAAGTGGTATTCGAAATTTCGAAAAAATGCCACATTATTTTCGTACTACATCATCGGCTTACAGTGTAACCGGTTGCGGCTTAATATCAGTATTTAACACGGAGCGACTGCCATCTGACCTCCACCACCCAATTACTGATTCTCTAAGGTTAGACTGGTTGTCAGACTATTCGGGCTGCTGACACCCGTAACGACTTGTCATATGTATTTGTATGATACCCGGGACTAACTGTTGAAAGTGCTTTCCGAAACACGGAGGGGTTTCGATGTGAGAAACGGTCATCCATCCAAGGACTGACTGTCTACTAACTACGAGATATTACTGTCGTACTTGTCTTCAAACCTTTAATCTATGATGAATACGTTACGTCAATGTACTTTATTTACAATTCTGCAATGCAACATGACTACATTTGTTGGTAACTTAAAATTAATAGGTATATCATTTAAATATAATGTTAGTAGTTGCGTGTTATAGTTAGGTGGTTATGATATAGGTATTTGTTTTATTTCTAGGTCAGACATATGTTTTACAGCGGTCTATTAATAATAATTTTCTTTTGGGAATTTAATTGTTCCTATATAAATATCCTGTACAAAAAAACAACATAAAATTGAAATCCAGTCAAAAACTTTGCATGTTTAGAAATTTGTGGATCCCAAGGCCTACTTTTTTATTCTATCCTTTTAAAGTTATTCAGACTTCTTAGTTACTACGAGAATCAAACTCGATGTAAGCTACATCACGTCAAAGAAATTCAAAAGGCTTAGCTCTTTCGCGAATCTATGGCAAATGAGCCTGTGTAATAGATGCTTACGCGTAGGACAGATTTAGCAAAGTGTACCTATTTAGCATTCTTGGAATTGTCAGTTTACCCGAAACTGAACAACAAAACCTCATAACGTTGGTGCAATAAAGGTTTGCAACAGTATTCCTCAGTACCTGTTATAATAATTATATGATTATTTCTGTCCAGAATGCGACTGTGACATCGGAGGCTCAATCGACAACAACTGTGACAAGACCACGGGCCAATGTCGCTGCCACTCCAGGGTCGAAGGCCGTCGCTGCGACCGGCCTATCCGCGCACATTACTTCCCAACCCTTCACCAGTTCCAGTACGAAGTCGAAGAGGGCTACACGCAGTCGGGCCCTGTCAGATACAGAAATTCGGATGAGGTGTTCCCTAATTACTCGTGGAAAGGATACGTGGTCTTCTCTATGCTACAAGTTAGTATTGTTTTATGGTTATAACATCCATTTAGCCACCGACAATAACCTATTCCACCCGTACGCACTAAATACTTTGGCAATACGTTCAGTGTGCGTGCACGTAAGGAGTGGAACTCCCTGCCAAAGACTGTGTTTCGTAATAGCTATAACCTTGCAGTTATCAAATCTCGTGTGAGTGAATTACTCCTAGTCGAGCATGCACCATCATCGACCGCATCTTCAGTCATTACGTGAGATGGTCAGACGTAAACATATCATTAATAAAAAGAATAACCTATGTAGACGAAGAATTCACCCGCTACCAAATATCATATTGCGGTTAACACTGGATCAATATCGTTCCTTGATTATTTTAGAGGCTAAGTGCACACGCTTCTTTTTGAAATTAAGATCCGCAGCTGATTTATCTTTTAGAAGCAGATGACAGAAAACACACGCGCGTTTCTGGTGATAATGTCAGCAGATACCTGAAGCAAACTAGTTATAGTCTGCTCCAGGTGTTACTTCTGACTTATAATATTTTCAGTTCCCCCATCTTCCAGAACTAATCGTTACACTTCTTTCCTTCTAGAACGAGGTTACGAACAGAGTGATGATCCCCAAGTCGTCTCTCTACCGCACGGTTCTGAAGTACGCGAACCCGCTGCAGGACCCCGTCATCGCTACCATCATCATCACACCTGACAGTGTCGTCGATACACAACAGAAGTGAGTGACCAACTTTGATGGCATGATAAATAGTTAAGCATTTGACTGATGAGCTACGTGTCGCGGGGTCAATTTCCGCACGTGACAAATATTTGTATGACCTACAGATAGTTGTTCTGGGTCTGTGGGTGTTTCTGCGTGTGAATATTTGTGTTTGTATACACTCCCGATACAGGAATTATTCCTAATGTGAGTCAATTATTCAAAAAACAAATTTATCACTAACGTCGGCATTTTAACATTATATTAAGCCTGTATTCTTCGAAAGGTTAGGCAGTGGTGTACGAATGTACGCCTATAGTTCACCGATGCCGTGATAAAGGCCTATGTAATAGGGAAACCTGTTGCCACCTACTAGGTATAAAAGTTACAACAATTCCTGATAAATTTACTGTATAAACTACTGTATAATTTATTTTATAATCAGCCTAAATATCCGATTTTATGTATTGAGTTGTGGTTACCTGTAATTGCGTGTACACTACGCGAAATTTAACAACCTAAAATATTTGCACTAAGTTATACTAGTATCATTAGTTGTTAATCCTTAAATAAATAAAAATAACACCTTGGCCGAACTGAGAATCAAACCCACGTTCAATAACCGCGATAACTTCTACATTCATGAGGTAGGTCTAGATTAGTGCTTTGAATCAGCCTTATATTCCGGACAGTATCATCATCATCATCATCACATTTTAAACAGTTTCTTAAATACATTAATTAAAGAGGGAGAAGCGTTGAATTTAATGACTAACAATTACAGGTTCAACGTGGTCCTCAAACCAACGACTCAGCCACAACTAGTAACAGTGGCTGGAGACAAAGGTACCGCGCCAGCACCTTTCGTCATGAACCCTGGCAGCTGGACGATCACCATCAAAACCACTAAGGAAGTCATGATTGTAAGTCTTGCTTTTGAATTTTTCGCCTGATGGCAAATCTTCTGGTATTATATATATTTCATAATATAAATTTACTTTTAACCGATACTGAAAATGTCTGTTACCTGTAAGATGTTATGTGTAGGATTAGCACGCATTCACCAGAATATATCAGTTTATTATAAATAAGAGGGAGAATCAAGAGCAGATACAGTCCATGCAATTGCAGGATCATGCAGCCTGTTTGTGACCAAGTGAACAACATGTGACCTGCCAATTGATTCTTGTCAATTTTTCCATGAGATTGCCTTCTATATTGGAATAAACAATGGGATCTGCTGTGTGTTAATTAAACACCTCGAGTGTACGACAACAATTTATTTTAGTATCCTTCTGCTACAAATACTAATTTATCAACAAAAGGATCGATATATTCAAACATTCGAAAATTAATTTGGTAGGGAGCGGATCTTCTTCTTCTTTGTGTCAAGCTGGATCCCAAATTCACATGCGCTACAAACCGTTATCATTATAAACTTGTAACCATTTATTTTCCAGGATTACTTCGTCTTAATCCCCGAAGCTTACTATGAGGCGACGGTTCTGACGAAACTAGTTGACAAGCCTTGTGTGGTCGGAGACAAGAAGCTCTGCAGACAATTCGCCTACCCAAGCCTTGATGGCAGGCCTAGTGCCGATGTCAGTGGACTGAGCACGTCTGTCAGTGGATATATCGATGATGTTGAGGTAAATGAGTTCGTTTTTAAACCTATTCCAAATAAACACCTTTTCTCCGGTAGTTTTGTGATGATTTAAATGAATCTGTTTTGTTTGATGAAGAATATTTCTATGGTGTTAATCGACAAACAAAAACCCCTTCAAATCAAAATATCAAGATACTTAGGTATTCATCCATTGTTTCTTTCCAGCAACTTAACGAACTCCACGCATCAGCTGACTCAATCCCGATCCTGAATAATGATGAGATCCAGTACAACATGAAGATAGACCCTCCTGGAGCTTATATCCTCATCATTGAATACGTCACACCAATCAACCGGACCATCGACAGTTCCAATGAGATTGAGGCTTATAACGGGTCGTATTCCTTTGTTGCACGCGTTCCGGTGACAGTCCGATTCCAGTCTGGTGATGAACCGGAGACTAACGCCCTTGTAAACTTGAATGACTGCCCGTACACAGCCGCGTGTCGTCAGGCTGTTGTCGATGATTTGTCGAAGATACAAGTGTTCAATGTACATGATGCGAATAATGTTGTTTATTTGATGGTAAGTGATCACATCTTTTTATTATATGAACACAATAAGTTTATTGATTTATAGAAAAATAAAATCCTTTGTGCCACCGATCATTAACAAAATAACCGGACGTTTCCAATTAAAGGGGCGTTTACCAGTTCTTGTGTTCATTTTAAACGACTGAATATATTATATTGTCGGTTAAAGTGGCCTTTAGAATAATAACAAAATGTTATTCTTAGGCGCACCATTATTCTTGTCATCACAATCATTCCGTCAACCTTTCCGAATAAAAATAAAAAATATATCAATAGATAGTAAAATTTTATTCAGAACAGTCAACACTTGTTTTGCTTTTCGACAAAAAAGTCTGCTATATACAAGAAGTATTCTTTCTTCCCAAGGCTATAAAGTGACTGGCCACTTCAAAATTCTAAAATTCTAAATTTTATTCTTAATCTCCTTCTTTTATTTTTGGTGTTGGAAAAGTATGCATAAGTTATAATATTATTTTTCATTTAATAATTTCAGTATAGGTATTTTAGTATTAATTAAGAAGTATTAAACTTTAATTGTAAGAATTTACAATTAAAGGTTAACGTGACTGAAAATTGTATTGTATATATACAGTAGGTAATATTGAAAACTACTTTTATTGATTGTGATATGGAGCTGATTAGACATAGATGCTTAATCTCCCCTCATAACATACCTACATATGGTTATAACATATTTGTTATACTAGCGTTATTTATGACATTATTGCGCCTTTTATTAGTAAGGAGGTAAGTTACTATTACAATAATACTTTAAGACGATGAACATAAATAGTAAAAACAATTTAATTAAAATTTGTTAATAATAACATTTCAAAACCCTTAAAAATATTATCCATAAGTAGCTTTTGAACCGAGTCCATGTTTTGACCAGAAGGAACCACGGTACAATTTGAAGCTGGTGTGGTGTGAACTTTATGCTATATTATTTTTCCTCTTTTAGGGTGACCGTGACACTCTAGTAGGAATCAAGTCGATCGTAGCAATTCCTGAGTCTGAATGGCACTTGGACTACATCACCCCTCGTCCATACTGTTTGAGGCGTAACGGCAAATGTGAGCCTGCCGTTTCTACCGCCGCAGTCGACTCTAAGAAGGTAACTAACCCCTCTAGTCTCAAATAACCTGTCTAGTAAGTCGTAGTGTGGTAGCTAGGGCAATAGCTGAGCGTGAGGTCCTGGGCTTTCTCAAAAGCTAGACTCAATAAACGGCATCATTGAATTGCTGATGTACAATTTCAGTACATATGTGTCTAATCCCTTCGGGAATACAAGCATGATACTGTTATTATTACTTCAAATTCAGCCTCATTTGTATTGTAGTTGCAAGCGCAATTGCCAAATGAAAGGTATTGGATTCCGTTTTAGGGTTGTTTAATCAAGTTTCGATCGAATATCTAGATAGATAGCGTGTTATTCTAGAAGCCTATGTCCAGCAAAGAATGGTGTTCCCCCAATTGAATACGGAAGATCTGGAAAGCTAATCACATCGGACACTCGTATATGTGTTAGAATGTTTGTTAACACTCATAGTGAGATTTAGGATTTTGTGTGGTCGCTTCACTCCGATAGATGGAGCTGCGACAGATGCCGTCTACCAAATGACTACAAAGCTAGCATTGAATTGTTCAAATGATGGTTTAAATTTATAGGTAGAAGTGGAAACCGGCATCGGTGGAGATCGGGACACTCGACCTCTGAACCTTGACAACTCCACCATCGTGGTATATTTGGCTCCTGGCGTGGAACCGTTGAAGATCGAGTCCAAGGTGCCTGCGCCCGGAGACTATATGTTCTTGGTTCATTATTACCAGCCTAACAACCCAGGTAAGCGAGCTTTTCTATTTTATCTTATTTGGCTTACATATAAACTGACGCCACGATTGGCGCAGGCATTCAGCGTGGCGGCTCACGGGTTTACTCGAGCGGATCAGATATTTATACGACCGACAAGTTGCAAAACTGAACCCACTGTTTTTTAATAAATACAAAGTATACGTCTTAATATATCAAAGATATAAGCGCTTTAGCAATTGCTACATTTTTTCTGCATCTGCACTAAACTGAACACAACTGATGTTGTGTTCAATTCTTCCTTCTATTTTTACCAAAAATCCCTACTTCTATTCGCTCCGTAAACATCCAAGAAAGAGATAACGTGGCCATTTCACCTCCTGAAATCAAAGTCAACATGCTGCAAGACTATTGTTTATTGTACATAACTTAAATCTGCTTTGGAGTAAGTATGTACCTAAATGAGTGATATAAAGCAAGTTATTGGAAATTCCTAAACAAGAAACGCAAAACAGGTATAAATGGCGTATAAAGTATGGAAGTATAAAGGCTTTAATAAAATGTCCAAATGACGATTGTTTCTAGTAGCACATTTTATTGCACTTGGAGAAATAATTTATATTCTTTAGAAGCCCCTTGGTCCCCGCACGGAACAAATATTTGTATGATGTACAGATAGTTGTTTCGGGTCTGGTTGTGTGTCCATGTGTCATGTATGTTTGTAAACTGTACCCACGATACAGGAGAAATCTTAGTGTGGGGGCAAAGTTTAAAAAAGAAAAAAAAAATATATAAAATTGACCACTTGTCCCGCAGAAAGCAACATCGACGTAGTGGTGAAGACCGATGGCCAGCAGTTTGAGACCACAATGCCAGTGCAGCATTGCCCCAGCAACACCGGATGTCGGTCGCTCCTGAAGTTGGCAGATGGCACCAACCGTTTCCCGATCAATGAAAACTTTAACATCACTTTCAATGTAAGAACAGTTTCCTTAGGTATTATTTCCAGAGTTTGACAAATTTACCAGAAAAGAGCATCCACGAGTGACAAAATGTGAAATGCGTCTAGCGCACCCTGATTAGGATCTATACTATCATTGCTGACTGGATAATCTTTCACTTTGGCATCGAAAGAAGAAGAATAAAAAAGACGTTGTTGTTTCCGGGTCCGGAAATCTTTAGGTTACTTAATAGTGGTTTAGTCTTGAGACTTAACTGCCCCGTTACCTGCTATTAACGGAGCAGTCAGACCGCGTCGAAGAGTTCATTCAACAATATCAGATTTATATCAAAACTATTCCATTTATTCTTTAGTACTTTTTATATAATAATAACTGGGACGCTTTTATGATACGTTAGTTTATCGTATTCTTCTACCCTCAGGGCAATAGCAGCAAGGGCCTCTGGATAGATTACATCTTAGTAATAGCGTCTCCAGACTTCGTGGACTCCGCGTTGACTGAACCCAACATCATCGACTACACTCGGGAGTTCATTGAGAAGTGCGCCAACAAGCATTACCACATCAGTGCAAATGAGACAGGTGAGTTTTCATCAGTCCACAACAATCGCGGTTCTTGCGTAGTAGGACTAATGATGTATGAATACATAGATTATGATTTATAATAAGTGACGAAACGTAGAAATTAGTATGGATTTCTTCCACAGATTTTGGTTCGCACCATAATGTGAAAAGGGATGCCTTCGATTGATTCATTCAATTCTACAATTTAATATAACATTACATAGCGCTTTTATTTATCCTAAGGGTTAGGTAAAGGTGTATTATTATTGTACACTCACATTTCATCGCCGTTGACTTTAACACAGCTATTAATTGCTACCGTAGCGGTTGCAAAGTGATCTATAAACATTCAAAGGGACAAAAAAAATATGTTCAGTTACACACAACATTAAATTACCGCGTTTAATCTCTAGGTTTCTGCCGCGAAGCTATGTTCTCCATCACGGCGGAGTACAACAGCGGTGCCCTCGCCTGCATCTGTGACTTCATGGGCTCCACTGAGCTGGAGTGCAATACCTTCGGGGGACAGTGCCCCTGCAAGCCCAATGTGATCGGCAGATCCTGCAGCGCCTGTCGCACTGGCTACTATGGCTTCCCCAACTGCAGGCCTTGCCACTGCCCGTCTACTGCCATCTGTGATGATAATGGTAAGATAAATAACAAAGAGCTTGTAATAATCTAGAATAAAATAGGTTTAGCTGTCTGTCAAATTTTGATTATTATTGATTCCATTTTGACTCAATTTTATCTAAATGGTCATATTTTCATAGACGTAGCAAAAAATCTAATTATATGAATTGACAGCCTATAGATTTCATGATGTACCTCCATCTATATGTAACTCCAAATCACAAAAAATAAGATCCTCCCTAAAAAAATTTTGATTTTTACTATGTCGCTACGGTGCCATAATTTCGTCACGCTTCTGACCCTTTTTATTTCTTCAATAAGGAAATACAGCTACACTTAATTCCGTCTTTTAATTTTTGAATAAAATATTAACTAAAAACTAAAGCAGAAATTAAAATGTCTTCAATCGTGTAGGAATGTGCATCTGCCCCAAGAATGTGGAGGGTGAGAACTGTGACCGCTGCAAGCCTTATACGTTCAACTTCGACGTGCAGCGCGGCTGTGACGACTGCAACTGCAACCCACTCGGCGTCGTTGACAACCAGTTGCAGTGCGAGAATGACAATGGAAACTGCGCGTGAGTTTAGTGTTTTAATACGGCCTATCGTAATCCACTACTAAAGCTCCATCACACTTGGTCTTACACCTTTTGCCATCTAACCTTCCACAAGTTTTAAGTAACAACGAGCAAATAAATATTGATGCCATTGATTTTTAACAGAAATATATTTGGGTCTATTGGGATATAGCAGTTCTGTAAAAGTTCAAGGTTGTTCGGTAAAATAAGCCTACGCACGGAGGCAAAGAATTCAAACAACGACAGTCAAGTCCAACTGTCGCGAAAGTAACTGTCTTTCTGTTTGTTACTTCATCACGACGTCAACTGAACCCATTACGAAATTTTACAAAGAGGTAACTCAGACCTGGAGAACTACATAGAATTACTTCTACTATTGCAGCAAAACAATAATCTATATAAATAAAAATGAATCGCCAAATGTGTTGCTAAGCGCATAACTACAGAACGGCTGCATCTTTTTGGCTAATTCTTTTTTTGTTATATTCGCAATTGTCAGGACAAGGTCTGTATGAAAGAAAATTTATGGAAAATCGGAAATTTGAAATTGTAAATTGCACCCGAGCGAAGCCGGAGCGGGTCGCTAATTAGATATATATACAAAATACGCACGCAGATGAAGTCGCGAGCTGACTTTTAGTTTACTATAAAATGGTATTTTCCTTCCAGTTGTCGTGAGAACGTGATTGGCCGTACTTGCGACCATTGCGTTCCCGGACACTATGCGTTCCCGGAGTGTGTTCAATGTACCTGCGATAGAGACGGAACAACGGATGACGTGTGCGATCAAAACACAGCTCAGTGTTACTGCAAAAAATATGTTACCGGACAGGTAAGTGCAAACGTTTTTCTATGGAGTTTCTTGCCGGTTCTTCTCTATATGACCTACTATTTGGAAGCGTGCGCCTAGTCTTTCGAAATTTCATATATACCTGAACTCGGTTTACATGAAATAAAGATATATTCTATTCTATTTTACGTTTTAATCCAAAACTCCGGATGGGTTATTGTGTGTGGGGGATACCACGTTGTCAGAGCACACATTGCTAGAACTTAACCGATTCGTTGCGATGTCTAATTTCACTAACTTCTAACTGTGTAACAGAAACGAAGGCTACGAGCTTAATATACGTGAAAAATGAAGATAGTTTGGTTCTGATTAAAAACTTCCATAACTTAATTGAAAGAGTTACCATCGATTTTAAAATGACACACATCCGCGCCTAACGCCACACGCAAAAGAAAGTGATGGCACTGTAACGTGCCATCCGCAACGAATCGGTTAATACGTAAGTTTAAAAAAAAATTGTGTGTGAATATAATTTGTCGTATTTTGTAACCATGCCTGGGTACGACGTTTCCGCGGTATGTGTACGCAAGAGACGGTTTGATAGATGACATGTGGGACCAAAATACAGCCCAGATTTGGTTTTAGAGGAAAGTCTACGTATTTCGTATACATCCTGTACTATTATACGAGTAATATTGATATATATTGAGGGTATAGTGTTAAAACCCAATAAGTGCTAAGAAATCAAAAATCGTTTTGTTAGTCCATCTTAATGCATTTTTGACCCTCTTTCCAGTTGTCTAATCCAATAAGCGGACTCCGTAATAGAAAGAAAATACACATTTAACAGTTCTATAAAAGTTTACCTTTTGAAATCATAGCACCATGATATCGTAGTGGTATGTTGTTCTAACCATTCAGTATTTGTTTGCAGGCTTGTGACACATGCAGGGACGAGTTCTTCAACCTACAAGCTTCAAACCCCGAAGGTTGTACCAGGTGCTATTGCTTCGGGAAGACCACAAAATGTAGCAGCTCCTATCTTTCCTGGGCAGGAGTAAGTATCTTATAAATTGTGAATAGAACTTATTGTTAATGTTAGCTTATCGTATATCACTGCTGTGCAGACTTTTTTAAAAGAATAAATCATACGAGTCAAAAATATAACTCCAATACAAAAATATACACCCAACAATTATTGTAAGTTTATAAAACATTGATTTCAATTCCATTTTCGTTCACAATACACAGGTTTAGAATTTAGTAAAGCAATATATCGGAAGTAAAGCTTATTGTAACGCTCAGAAACTAGACCATAAAGACAGGCAACACCATCTTCAACCATCGATATTCTTTACGTACCTGAGTTGTTAGCATTGCGTCGATTCTAATCAGCACTCTGATCACCAGATCGAAGGCATGACCGACTTTTACTTAGTGAACGTGGATGCCAACCGGACGCTGAACATCTTCCCGCGGACTTTGGGTCCAGTAATGGTGAACGAATCTGTAATCACCGTTGACCTGATCGGTGATGACAGTGGACAAAAGGTCGTTTATTTCGGAGCTCCTGATTATTATCTTGGTAAGGACCTATGTCATAACCCTATCATTTGCTTTTTTCCAAACTAGTTAATCTCGGGGTCGGCTTCCGCCTGACACCGTTCTGTTAAACTGGTTGCCAAACTTTTCGGGCTGTTGACTATGTGTATCTAATGACTGTCTTAAATATTCGTATGACAACCGGGACGAACGGCTTAATGTTCTGTCTGAAGCATGGCGAGTCTTGACGCGTGAAAAACGTTCCCCATACAATGCCAAACCATGTTGATGTTACGATCTGGTTTTTTAGTACCTAAACAGAAAAACTCTTTCCGAATAAACTTACAATCGCCAAACTTGCAATTGCTTCCATGGTATGTATACCGGGGAAGTATATCCTCATGTTTCGGTACCCAATAAAAGCAATATTATAAACTCAATTCTTCTACCACCAATAAATAGCTATTCTCCATATTGTGTGACGTCAGCATGGGCTAACGTTGATGTCAGAATTTTATTATTTATGCCGTGGTGGCAAATTTTAGGCAGCCAGTAAGATTCGTAACTAATTTAATTACTTACTTTGTTAATTAACTACTTTACTAAAACAGTATATCGTCTTCGGAAATCTACTAAGCGTAGTTGCAGAAATGATGATTAAGTTTAACCATGTTTATTTAATCACAGGCAAGCGTCTGACGTCATACGGCGGTTATCTGACGTACTCAATTTTCTACGAGACGGGCCCCGATGGAAGAGCGATTGCAGCTGCTGATGTCATCATTGGCGGTTCCGATGGGTAAATCTGCTTTCGAACTAGGATCTTTCCTTGATCTTCTTTTGTGAAAACTTAGGATTGCATTCCAAATAACTATAGTATATATTCCTGTAATATAACTCCCATCTAGGTTTTTATATTCTAATACAACGCATCCCCATATGTTGATACAGTCTGTATTTTTTGTCTAAATAAAAAAAGAGTGATGAGACACATCATTATCATAAGGCCCCTGGTAACTAAGTAATAATAATCCATTCCTCCTCTCTTACGAATGCTACAGAGAAGTATGTAAAAGAATACGGAAAGAGGAGCTTAAAAGCCAACCTATCAATTTTATTGTATCACAGGTACCTAGTCCACAACAGCGTAGAGCAGCCACCGTCGATGCAAACATGGACGCACGCCGTCCGACTGTCGGAAGACGAGTTCAGCAACGCTGACGGAACACCTGTGACACGGGAACAGTTCATGAACACCTTGGTCAACGTCACCAGCATATACATTCGAGCTTCCTATTGGGACCAGTCGATTGCTACTAGGTGAGCAGACCACATGTTTTTGATCAATATGGAAGGAAAGTCTTGAGAATAAGTTTTCTCTACGATGACCTGTCGATTGCCCTTACATAAGCATGCCATCCAAACATTTTCGGAATTGCAGGGAAATCGCGTTACGGAAAAAGAGACAATTTTGTTTCGAACTACTGGCTCGGTAAATTTCTGTATTCGGTATATAAAAATTACTGTTTGATATTTCGAGTGATTTAAATTTATCATTTCTGCCACCAGCCTAATCGCAGTGACCCTGGACATTGGAGTGGAAGAATACATTGACGTGGATTATTCAAAGCGTGCAGCTTCCGTTGAAGAGTGCCAATGTCCGAAGCCCTACCGAGGCCTATCGTGCGAGCAGTGCGCTGAAGGATACTATAGACTGAGCTCCGGGTTCTGCGTGCCCTGTCAGTGTAACGGACATTCTAGGGAGTGCGATGTCAACACGGGTGTTTGTTTGGTAAGTTCAAGCTGGCAATATAATAGGAATAAGGCTGACTTTTTAAACTCTTGTGCTGAAAATCAGTCCTCGTAGTTATTGAACTTCTTTGCATATCTCGACGGTAGTGTGTATATACACACTGCATGTACCAAAACTCACTGAATCTCTCTTGCTTCAACCACAATTTTTTAAGAAAGGGATTCTTCTTTGCATCTGCTTATACACCATTTTTTTTTTCTCTGAAATACAACTGATTACCTCTAGTACTCACTACTGTTTCTTTAGGAGTGCACAGACAACACTATGGGCGACCACTGTGAACAGTGCATCCCCGGTTACCATGGCGACGCGTCTGTTGGCACACCGCGTGATTGCCTCATCTGCGCCTGTCCTATGCCTTATGTATCCAACAAGTAAGTGTTTTTTCATTCAATAAACATTACCACTACTACGCTCCCACAATAATTTGGAAGATAATTTTAAGATAAAGTTTACGGTGTCCTATAGAAAACGTGTTAATGATGTCTATCTTACACAAAAATAGGTACAGCAAATACAGTATTAATAGAAACATACATTCAAAATTCATTACAAATTTGTGTCTTTTATAGTTTTATTTTCCAAAATAATACAATAACATGTTACAAGACTAGTTCCAGTACCAACATTGATTATTATGTTTTTTGCAGCTTCGCTATCGGCTGTGACCTGAGCGAGAATGGGTCTCTCATCTCTTGCCAGTGCAAGCCAGGGTATGGCGGTGCTAGGTGCGAGTTCTGTGCTGCTGGATACTATGGTATTCCGGAACAAGTCGGTACGTTACCTACGTTAATATTTTTAGTACCTACTTTCCTTATAAGAGACGCCGAAAAGTAACCTTTTGCGAACTACGATGTTTCCCGTACTGATGCGTCACTATAGAAAACTAATATTGAAAAAATTAAAACGGTTCTTTCAGCGGGTCTAGTTCTATGAGAAAATTTACCTTGGTTTATATTGTCTGAAAGTTAAACTTCTGTCTGATTAAAAACACGCCCGTAGTCTTCTATTTCTCGCGAATTTCTTCTCCTTTTGACTGTTAAAGATAATAAGATAAGAAAGAGATCATTAGATCTACTGCCACTTTAAAATGTGTAATGTGTGGTAAGCCATTACACTGTATCCCTTTTTATTTCCGCAGGTGACTACTGCAAGCCCTGCAACTGTTCCGGCAACATCAACATCAACGACCCCGGCTCCTGCGACAGCATTTCTGGAGATTGTCTCAAGTGTGTCAACAACACTGCTGGAGCGGCCTGCAACCTCTGCGCACCTGGTTTCTATGGAGACGCCATCTTTTCCAAAAATTGTACTGGTAAGTGGTGACTTTACCATCAGAATAGCCTGTGTCAAGCGTCAAGCGTCAACAATACTGCTGGAATGGCTTGAAACGGTATCTCAAGCTATGGTACCGGAAATACACATCTCAGTGCCACTCTTTCAATTAAAAAACAATGTCTTTTCTTTCATAGATTTGTTATTAATCTTTTGAATATTTCTTCCCCAGCTTGTAGCTGCGATGAGTTTGGCATGGAACGCTGCGACCCCTCAACTGGTACATGTGTGTGTCGGCCAGGCGTGATCGGTGACCGCTGCGACCAATGCGCGCCTAACCACTGGGGGCTCAGCAGCGGACAAGGGTGCACGCCTTGCGACTGTGGCATCGCCTCGGAGTCAGCGCAGTGCGACCATAACAACGGACAGTGCAGGTACGTAGACGAAAACACAACTTAAAGATTTTGATGAATTGATTGAAGAAATTGACGTTCTTCGCAATTTTAAAATTCATTTAATTAATGTATTTTGTCTTTGTATTTCGATTTTGGAAGAAAATAGTAATAAAATAATTGGTTGCACATTCGCGACGCATATTCTATTGCAGGTGTTTTAAAAAACAGTTATGGGATAATAATATGTGTAGCTAAAGTTCGTTCACCAATACTAAATGTACTGAAACTATGTTTGTTTCACTTTTAGTTGCGCCAAAGGTGTGACTGGCAAACATTGCGACCAGTGCGCGGCTGGATACTGGAACTACACGAAAGAAGGATGCGACCGTGAGTAACATTACAATCATCAAAATTTTGTTAATACGTGGAGCAGGAGATAGAAGTATCACTTTTTTCTGGTATTATTTTAGTTCAACAATGTGATCTGCAGAAACTTAAATACTTTTATTAAAAAGCTACAAACATTAATAATTTATACAGACTGCAACTGCAACACTGGCTACTCGCTCGGGTTCACCTGCAACGCCACTGGTCAGTGCGAGTGCTTGCCCGGTGTCATCGGAGAAAAGTGCGACAGGTGTCCTGAAAGGTAACACCTCAACTATTCAAGGGGAAAGTTTTGTAAACTGGATTTACAATATGATGACACATATTAATGTATTATTTTAGATGGGTTCTGATACCGAGCGAGGGTTGTCTGGAGTGTGACTCCTGCACAGATGCGCTGCTCTTCACCATCGAAGACATGAGCGAGCTGCTGGCCAACGAGACCACTGACTTTAAGGTATGTGACATTTTGCAAATATTTTAACCATGGACACTTAGGGTATTGGACTGTTCAAGAACATGGAAGACATATCATCATCATCAGTCTTGCCACTGACAACGCAATGAGTGTAGCCACCTCTTGGGCTAACACAATTTAATGACCATTGATACAAAAAGAAGAAGTAGAAATAATAATATTCTTGTTACTGCTTCATACGTCAAAATATACGATGTTGATAAATTCACTTGTTTCCGGGTCTCGGGATCTATTTATGAGTCCCCATTCATAAATAGGTTTGAGGTCCTGACATTGCTTGGTAATCTAAATCTAGTATGACCTACATTAATCTATACTGTTTTTTTCTATTTGCTAGGACAAAGCAGACTCATTTTTCACGACGCAACGCTTGAACTACATCTCGAATCAGACGCAGCTACTCCGGCCGAGGGTCGCAGATCTGAAGAACGTGGATGTAGTTAACGTCACAACCTCCGTGAAGACCCTGGAGAACAGCGCTAAGAACCTGCTTAGATCTGTGAGTTTTGTTTTAAAGCGCAAAGACATAGACGCAGTCACTACATCTTGCCGGAACATAAGACAATCCATCTTCAGTCTTAAGTCGGCAACGCACCCACTAACACTTGGTTGTGGCCTTTCATGTAAGGCGGTGTTTGCTTACCATCACGTGACTCCGTTGCGGACGTTCATAAACGGCGGTGATCACTTACCGGCTGGTATCAAACGCTTTGAATGATATATTGATGTTTTTTTCATTCATCATCAGTTTCCATCATCATTCATTCATCCAAGTATATACATATCCTGATATTTTTTTCTCGACCAATAGTTTAAAATCGTTTGTTTTTTACAGGCGGAATTTGCAGCTACTGACTCGGACAAGCAAATTACCAGGGCAGCAGACTTGGCAGCTGAGGCCGAAAAGATCCTGGCGGCTGTACGTGACAGAAGCCAGAAGGCCAAGGCCATAGTGACACACGTTTCCGACTTGGCCACCGGCTTGGAACTGAGTCAGCAACCAAAGGTGGACAGCGCGTTATCTGAAGCCAGACAGATCAAGAGCGATATTGCTGGTAGGTTTAAGTAACTTAATTATTGGTTATCACTTATCAGTCTAATGGTCGCTAGCTCAACTGCCGAGCGTGAGGTCCTGGCTTCGATTCACTGATTAGGCAAAGTTTTAGTTGGTTTTCTGTATGGACATTCTCAGTAGCAGTACAGAGTTTGGAACTGTGCCCGGTAGATGGCAATAGGCTCGCCCCCTACTACATAGCACTCAATAACGGCATCGGTGAAATATGGGTGTAGATTTAGTACCCTTCTGCATAACCTATCGGGGAATACAGGCGTGATGCTATGTTATTTTTATGTTATTTAATTACTTACCCTAACATCGGAAAAACGAGATACGTTTTGCATCTGCATGAAAAGATCCTAAAGAAGTAAAACAGAGTCGTAAGCCAATTAGTCAAAATCTTATACCAAACGGTGCAAACCTAATTATTCAAGGACCAGTGAACATATCACTCACAGATTGTGTATTTAACCCACAGAGAAGGACCTTGCACCAAAGAAACTTCAAGCAGACAGTGCATTCGCCAACGCGACCAAACAGATTGAACGCATGAATGTGTTCGTCCAGCCTGTCAACGAACAAGCCAAGGTAATGTTGAACTATCTAAGAACCCTTTTGATACACTGTCAGTTACAATATGTTTAACAGAGGTTTTATTCTATTTTTATTTTGAGAAGTGGAAAGACAGTACGTATCACTGGACAATACTGACTTATAATAATACGTTTTATTCAGTTTTTCACATTGTGTACCCTAGTAGTAGAACTTGCCTGCCAAGTAAGTTATCTAATTCATGAAAGGATTTGACTATAAATTTCCTGGGAAAATATCTTGAGGAAACATACACATCGGAGAATGCTTCAAAAAAAATTCTTTGTTCTGTGTATATCGCTTATCCGCACCATGCCGGCGGAGTGAACAAACCCTTCTCAATCTAAAAAGTTGTCATGTAAACAATTAGATTGTCTTCTTCTGGCCGGAGCTATCTCATAGAAATCGCTCAAACCGTAGCGGAAAGATCAGCCAGTTAGCAATTATGACATAGAGGCTATCTGCCCAGGGTGCGACAGATGATCTCAGGTTTCGTCACACGTGGGGCCTCTTTCCTCTCCTCTTTCCTATGTGCTGGACAAACATCAGAATCTCATTATAATAAAAGAATTGCTTTTGTCTTTTCAGAAATTCCACACCCTTGTGAATGACACTCGCGACCTGAAGACCAAGCTAGACGAGATGTTGCAATACACAGACCTGGCGCAGCACACCGCAGACGCCGCTGAGAAACTTAACGCTAAAAACAGGTAATGTAAGAGTACATGTGTATGAAGTTACCATTGTTGTAGCGGCTAAGAGCATTAGCTTTATGTATGCGACCTATCGGTCGGTTCTGAGTCTGGGTGTTTGATGATGTGAGGTGTATGTTTGTAAACTATACATGAGAAAAGGACAGAGTTCCTGAAAAAATAAGTAAACGGCTGTGTTAATATCTAGCATTTGTCAATAGTCCTTTTTAATATCAAGTAACGAGGTCAATTTTTTTTTTTTTCAATTTTAATTATTATATTTTTCCTGAAAACATTTTGCGAAATGCCAAAAAACATAATGACTCCGAAACAAATGAAACTAAATTAATGTATGAAATGAAATGAAATTATTTATTTTGCAATTAGGATTTTTCAATCACTTTTACACGTCTTTTTAAAACTAGATGGGGTCGGGTATGAGCTATTAGAGATAATATTCACAAGACCAAATAATAGAAAGTTTTGACGACACGGTTGGCGCAGTGGTTGAGCGATCGACTACTGCGCTACGTGTCGCGGGTTCGAATCCCGTACGGAACAAATATTTGTATGATCTACAAATAGTTGTTTCGGGTCTGAGTGTATGTCCATGTGAATATTTGTGTTTGTAAACGCACTCACGATATAGGAATTATTCCTAGAGAGGGGCAACGTTTTTTTTTTAAAAAGGAAAGAAATAAAATATTCTCTTTTATTCTTATCCGAAAACCGAAAAATACATAGAATGCATTTCTTTTTTTTTCAGGAAATCCAAATTCGGAAACAAGGTGACGTCAGTAACAAAGCTAAACACTGATGCAATGAAGGACTTGATTGATGCTGGATATGACATCGGTAACGGAACTTTCTACAACCTGATGGCGGCTACTGTGGTCGTGAACTCCTCGAAGGCGCTAGATGACATCCGCACAGCCAATCAGGACATGGTGGACAGGTTGGCAGACCTTGAGAGAATGTTGCCTGAACTGCGCACCATGACCGAAGATGCTAATCAGCATACATATGTGCTGAGGAATAGGGTAAGTAAAAACATGACAACCCACTTGTAAATGCGGAAATGTATGGTTACACGTGTTAACACGTGACCAAAGCTGTATTTGAAGAAAAAATATATACTTTATTCATGATCATGTGAACGACACGGTTAGCGCAGTGGTTGAGCGATCGAATACTGCGCTACGTGTCGTAGGTTCGACTCCCATACGGTACAAATTTTTGTATGACCTACAGATACATATGTAGTTATTCCGGGTATTTGTGCATATGAATAATTGAATAACGCACCCACGATACGAACAAAAATAATCACATAATTTTCTTTATAGTAAACCGTAATAACCAATTGTATGAAATGGCAGCATGATAGGAAGTTTACTGAACTTCATTCAAGTACCTTTCAATCACTACATTATAACCGATCGACGAAAACGACGAATGCGCTGCCAAGTAGTGCTGAAGTCTACTTATTGTCTCAATTCCACCAGGCTGACAACCTCCGCGCTTTGGCCGAGCGAGAGAACAACAACTCGCGCACACAGCACGCGTACACCGCCGCCTCAGCTTACTCTTCCATCGTGCAAGAGATCGGCGACGGCAAGAAGGCAGCCGATGACGCTGAAGAAGCCGTGAGAAATATCACTCAACTTGTAAGTAGAATTTGTTTATCTATAAGCAGTGTTATCCAAGCATCTTAAAACATGTTTAGGGTCTGAATTAGAACACTCGCGTTCTCCACCTCAAATTTTACAAATTCATTTTTCATTTCAAATTCAAAGGGACTTGGCTTGTTATACATGGGCTGGTAAGAGACCCAAAAAGATCTTGACCTCAGATACCAAAAGCCGCCACTTCTTCCTGTCTTGCACCACTATTCTTTAGGATTTCGTAGGGATCTTTTGCAACTCCTATCACCCCCGCATTATTTATTATTTTTATCCCAACTGACTGGATCGCGCTAACTTGTATATTTTTCGTTTTCCAGACGAATGAACTCAACAACCGAGTGGTGCCAGCACGCGACAGATCCAAGAGACTCCTGGATAGTGCTACAAAGGCCCAGAATACCGTGGAACAGACTCTAAGCCCTAACTTAACGAAGGCAGAAGAAAAACTGGCGCACGCAGTCAAGACTATGGGATCGGCTGATGATGACAACAATGCTATACAGCTGTGAGTATTACGGGCCATTTACATGGAGGGAGTTTTTCGTCTCGAAGATACGAGTATCGAAAGAATATAAAAAAGTGTCGTGATGTAAACATTCGCGATTGTCGTGAATCGCGTGCTGCACGTGAGCGACAATCGCCTCGCCATTGAATATTGAATGTCTCCGTGTAAAAGAAAATTAATCACTGCACTCGAATGGCAAATCTCGAATTCAAAACGGTTCAAACCGATTTGTACGATGCTCGTGTGAACTTGAAAAAATGTCATACGAGATTGCGTTTATACAATTCCAGAACTCGTAACTCGTAAGTAAGCATTTTCTTATATATTTTGCTGTGTAAACAGTCGCTCGCAGTGGGTGATAACTTCCTTGCGAATCTCGTATGATATAATCGTGGGCAAGATTTTAGTTCTTGCCATTATAATACGATAATCTTATGGTGATTATTGCTTGCGATAGTAGCGTACGATGTATCCTCCCAAACCAAATGGGTCAAAACATGGTATTCTACGCTACAGGGCGCGGAGTTAATTGCCGTATGGAGCTAATATTTTTTGACGGATAGTAGTTATGCATCAGGGTGTGTAAGCGCACGTAAGATGACTATTTGTAAACTATACTCAAGACGTGAGAGATCTTAGTGACAGGCAACGGTATTATTTTTCATTTTTCATTTTTTTCTGTCTAAAATTATATCACATATCCCAACTGGATATGTGCCGAATAGTCACAATAAATATAATCCTAACTAATATTATAAATGCGAAAGTAAGTTTGTTTGTTACCTTTTCACTCCTAAACCACTCAACCGATCATCATGAAATTTTGCATATATGCTGTCAAGGGTACAGAAAAGAACATCGGGTACCTTTCATCCAGAAAAAAAGTACTGTTCCCGAGGGAATTACTTTAGAATTGCCTTAGGACGCTAGATGGCACTACGTGTGACCCGAATGCACGGGTTTGTAATCAATGTGGGCGAAGCCGCGTGCGAAAGCTAGTATCATATAAAATTAACATAAATATCACTTAAGTTATGATTGTTCTTGCAGATCTCTACCAACACCAGCTTCATTCTCGCTAGAATATGAGATCGAGAAAGCCGACCAGGTGAACAACACTGTCAACTTTACGCTAGACACCATGTCACAGCTCGGCACCGACTTGGCCGCCAGCAAGGAGTGGGCACAGACCCTCCCCAAACTGGCTGACGAGGCGCAGAAGATGACGTCCAACGTGGAGAGCTTAGGTATGCAGCAGTATGTATATGGAAGCAAACATAAGAAACAAAAATTGACGGCACGGTTGGCGTTTTGATTTAGCGATTGACTGCTGCGCTTGGTGTCGCGGGTTTAATTCTCGCACGGAGCAAATATTAATTGTACGGCTACATACAAATATTTGCTCCGGGTCTGATTGTTTGTGTATGGTAATGTGTACGGAAATTATGAAGTAGGGCAACGTTGTTAAAAAATAATAAAATAAATTCAAATTATTATTTCTTTGAAGTGGGTTAAACTTTAAAATAATTCAATTACTTAGAACCATTTTTTTTTAATAAAGCCAGATCTCATTCCTGTGTCTTTAACTCGACCATAATTGTGTCAAAGAGCATATATTTCACCATACATACCTTACACCCAGAACTCTTCAAAAATCATCTCACCAAAAAGTAACTTGCATTAATTCTGGTAAAACATTTTCTCCTTCAGTCAAGGACATTGAGAAGCTAAACCCGACTATCACCCAAACATACCGCACTGTGAAGGTTAGACAGGACGATCTGGAGCATCGACGCAAGGAAGCTGATGAAAAACTACTCAGGCTCAAGGAGCTTATTGAACAGGTAACAATACAACTTCACATGTACGTAAAGCTGTAAGGCTAAAACAGATAAAGTAAAACAAACCTTATTCCGTTGACAAAAAATCTGTTTTAACGTCTTCTCGTTAACGTTGAAATTTGTTTGAACAGAATATGATTTATTTTTGTAACGGTTACGATCATGCTTACTGATTATTTCAGTGTATCGGACTGACTCATTCAGCGTGCCCTGAATGATTTCGATCTCAGTGTCTGCTTCAGTATAAATTCGTAATATCTCCGATAGGTTCTAGTTTGCAACCCAGTTAATTTTTGAATTTTAAAGCATATTACACTTTAGGACTTCATCTACATAATATGTAATTCGTTATTCTAGTGTTTTTATACTGACTTCGTCACACTCTCTGTGTATTATATAGCCTTAAAATTGTAACCACTTATCTGTACCACCGTTCTTTACTAATCTTGTGGACCTTTGATACCCAGGCACGCACCGTCGCCAACCGCATCCAAGTTGGCGTGACCTTCGACCGGCTCACGACCCTGCAGCCTCGCCTGCCCGACACCATCGACGAGATGTCCACGTCCACGCATGTGTCCGTCTACTTCAAGACGAAAGAAAAGGATGGTCTTATCCTCTATCTCGGCAACCCTAAGGACACCATGCTGAGGAGGACGAAATCTGTAAGGATGTAGACAATATTTGTTGGTTTTACAAAATAACAGTTGTAATAAACGTTATGGACCATAAAGCCTGATGATTGATGTGTCTGACGATGACTTCATTTCAACTTCTTGCCAGTTTTGGTACCCTAATTAAATGAATCATAACGTCGTTATTGAATAATTAAGTGTTCGTTCTTGAATGGAAATATCTACACCTTGAAATGATAAGCAACTATATACAATTCTACTTTATTACCTAGGATGACTTCATGGTGATAGGCGTTCAGAACGGGTACCCGTATCTGACGATGGACATCGGCGACAGCGCGGAGTCGGGACGCGACCCGGCCAGAATTGGAAGCGACAAGTTCGTCGCAGACAACCGCTGGTACCAGGTCATCGTCGACAGGTACGTGGTTTAGCTATTAATGTTATGCTAAACTATAACTTTTTTATTCTTTCAGCAAGATTTTTTATTTCTTTTGAAGAACGTTTCGAAGTTTCGTGAAATAATTTGTATTTTTACGAAAATATTTTTTTATTCGGTAAATGAGTATTTTAAACTTCGTCTACACGTAATTTTTTATCAACTAAAACGCCATCGTTTACTGTGTTGCATTTGTGAGTAGTTAAATGTTAGAAAATATTGCTCAAATAGTGCATTTGCTATAATGTACAGGTACATTCTAATGAGAATTTTTCCATTCACACAAAATTTGGAACACACTAGAACTTTGGATCTGTCGAAGCCTTAAAACATAATAACAGATCCACGCCTAAAACCATCAAATAAACAAATTCACAAATTATTTTCTCCAGAGTCGGACGCAACGTCAAGCTATCAATCCGGGAGAACCTCGACAACGGCTCTGCTGATGATATACACTCGAAAGAAGCAGTGTTACCTGGTCAGCACACCATCTTTAACCTTGACCGGCAGAAGTCCAAGTTGTACGTTGGAGGGGCACCGTCCGACGCCAAGCTTCAGGGCGTCAGCTTCCCAGCCTTTGAGGGTCAAATCGAAGAGTTGATGATCGGAGACACACCTGTGGGCTTGTGGAACTTCGTCAGCGCTGACAACTTAAAGGGAGCGAGACAGAGGTAATGAATTTAATTTTTTTTTATAGAGCCTTTATCTGTCTCGGGTAAATTAGGATTTGATATAAATTCATATTTATCTAAAGCCTTCGAGAATGTTTTCACAATCCAAGAACATAAAACGATTTACTGAAGTAAATTCATTACACAAAAGTTAAACAAAATTTTTAACTTAACTCAATTTCTTTTCTTACACCTAGGGATAAGTTACTACCACCACACACAGGACCTCAAGAGTACAGGTTCAACGGACGCGCTCACGTTACTATGCCAGGTCGGGGCTACCTCACGCCGCAGAAGAACCAGATCCTTCTGTTCTTTAGGACCTACGCCCCTAACGGACTGATCTACCTCGTGGGAGAAGGAGCTCACTTCTTCTCTATTCAGATGCAGGATGGACGGGTGTTCTTACAGGCAAGGAACATTTTATTTTTTAATGCTTCACTGATGCATAATTGCAGATGTTTTCTGTGAGAGTTGGATTGGAGAAACAAAATATTTTACTGCAAATCAACATCCTGATTTTAATTCAATCAAGTGTTAGTCAATAAGGTGTTAGCACATAGGTTTGCTAAACTTCCGTTTAATATCAATTACTTTGTACACAGGTTTCTCTCGGCAACCCAGATGACCTTCTAATAATCGGCACTGCAAATTCCTACAACGATGGCAAATGGCACAGACTAGATGCCGCACGAATCCTTACCAAATGTTCGCTGAAAGTAGACCGAGAGATCATAAAGATGGATTCAGTTGCCAAAGAAGACTCAATAGGTGCTCTGGATACCATGAACTTCGGAGGTGACAATAAGGGTATCCTTGAAGTAACAAGACAAGGCTTTGACGGCTGTATCAGACAAATTAGTATGGATGGAGTTAATATTGATTTGAGTGAGAATTTGGAATCAATTGGAATTGCCTATGGGTGTCAGGTGAGGTTTTCGTCTACTAATCTCTTACCTGGAGTCAAAGTTTTAAGTTTAAAGTATTATTAAATAACAAGCCTCGGTTTTCGAATTAAATTTATTTTATGAATCTTTGTAAAGTATGACTGTAAAACAGCAAGTGAGTCTCACCCTATTATTGAATTAGAGTGAACGATACACATTGTTATTTCGTCAGTTCGCGTCCCTCGTGTCTTTGTCCGGCAAGGACAGCTACCTGCGCTACGTGGACATCACGACAGAAAACCTGCAGCTGACGCTCAAGTTCAAGACGTCCAGCCCCGATGGCCTGCTGTTTGTATACGTCAGCAGAACTCAGACCACCGCCATGCCAGATAGCATCTCACTGTCACTTATTAGAGGTACGTAGGAAGGGAAGGGAGACTAAAGGATCCTTGATCTTGCCTTCGAGTGAAACCCAAGTTAAAGTAAGTCTCTCTACAAATTCAATAGGTCCTCTGTATTTTGAAACCCATGTCGGAAAAAAAAACAATTAGGGATGGCCAAACTAGATTGAATAGTTTAATATCTTATAGGACGTTGGAGAGGTAGTGTGTGAATAACATCTAACCCAAGAAACCTAAAACCGGACTTTGACTTGCTACTTTAGTGTTTATGTATTTATCTTCAACAGGTAGACTGGTGCTAATGAGTCAACGCGAGCAGTTGGACACAGGACTCAGCACATACAACGACTCGCAGTGGCACGTCGTCACCGTCACACACAATAACAACGCGCTGCGGCTGGTCGTGGATGATTTCGACTACTTCAGGTTAGTTTCAAGTGTCAGGTCCACCACGATACAGTGTCAAATGTTCATGTCATGAATATATACTTAAAGCCAGAAAACTCTTCTCCAAAAACCTGGCTGTTCTACATTGCTACAGGTTTCTGGCATAGAAAAATTTTTGGGCGACCGTATAACTAAATTCTCGCCTGCGACGTTAGAGTGGAGAGGGAGCGGGTTTATGTAGCAGGGCGAAGCACACGTAGTTGCCGCCCACTCCCCGCGAGATACCCTGTGTCGTTATCCCTCCACTCTAACGTCACCAGGCGAGGACTGAATTATCCCATCGCACTTTAGTAACTTCAATAAACATTTTATTACGAGGTATTCGAATAAGAGTAGAACCATGAATGTTTTTATCTTATAGGGTGTTTATTTCTCGTCTTCGTTCACTACTAATCACAGTTTATTTTCAGCACGGACACAGCACCAGCCCCGCTCCACATCCTAGACGGTGTATTATTCGTGGGTGGTGTGCAGCCGGGCTACGTGGTCGGGGGCAAGGTGGGCTCCAAGACTCCGTTCAGTGGATGCATAGCTGACGCCACCATCAACGGCAGGGTCCTGAACCTTCTTGAGCCCTTCAGTAACAGCAGCATAACGTTCGGGCGATGTGGCAGTACTACCACAACGGGCGGTATCAGTCCAGGTGAGTTAGGTGGATAACTGGGGGCCTAGTACGAGTTTTTCACTATTTCGTGCGGCTAAAATATGAGTTCATCGAAATGCGCGATTTTTCATACATATTTGACTAAACAGTAAAACTATGACTGAGTTCTATTCCCCAATTCAGTTTACTTACGACTTCCCAAGGCAAAGACTTCCCTGCATTTTCTCCATTTCTCGCTACCCCACTCTTTTTCGTTTCAGTGATCAAGGAATGTATTTTTCGAAATTTATCTACACACTATAGAATTAAAATAATATAATTGATTGAAAAGTAAACTCTGTTACCATTTTTACCAATATTTATTTCATTATTTTTAAAGCAATACGAACCTTTAACTACCAAATATTAACACAGATCAAGCACAATGGGCGGCGACTCCACCGACAGATGTGCTCCCGACACCAGGCCTGCCAGGTCCTGTCAGTGAACCCACGCCTAGGAGAGGTACGATGCCACGTTATACACACTATCTTGCCGACATACCTTAATATTTACTTTGATTTTTTTTATAATTGCTTACCTGGAAGATGGACAGTACAGGATGCATATACAGACCGTACGTTTTCATATATTGATTGAATGGTAAGCGCAATACCTAAGTGATTGGCTGTCTCCGCTATGTACAATACCCAAGAAACGAATATATGAACCACATATAGTAGTCAGGTATGGTTGTACATGCATATGTTTGTTATCTGTTACCTATACATGAAAAACCCTAATGATCGGCAACGTTTTTAAAATGTGTGTTAACAGGCGATCCGATCCAATTCCGCAACGTCCTGCTTCCGGTGCCGCCAGCCGAGGACACCACGCCAGCTCCGACGACCACCGAGCGGGCGAGCACGACGGCGCGCGCCACCACCACCACAGTGCGGCCATCCACTACCACGCGCCGCCCACCACCCAAACCAGAGTTGGGCTGCGCGCTGGCGTATGACCCCTACTACACGATGGGCGACCCCGATGTGGGATATAGATTTGGTGAGGAACATTAAATATTTAACAGGAGCGGAACATTAAATATTTAATCTTTCCTTAGTGATCCCAAATGCGATGAGTTCAACATAATCTAGGTACTCGCAATAAGTGAGGTTCGGTTCAGTTGGCAGAAATCATTGGAGCCATGACGGCCATATTATATACTGTGTGAATCACGATGGGAGTACTTAAAGAAGTTTATGCCACTTGCGTCAGTTAAGGCTTAGCGTTAGACACATTATTGACTTGTAAGAACCTTTCAGACGCGTACTGTTGATGCTTTATTAGAGCTCTGATTCACTGAATATGTAAATATCATGTTGAATAGCCTTCCATGCTTTGAAGTACGAAGTATGAACTAATAGACGCGGCGTATCTACCTTTAGATTGATTGCTTGGATATTCATTGTTTACCTTAAAACAGGCACTCGCAACGACAGTCGCATAGAATACTCCAAGCTGCCAGGCCGCCACCTGCAGGGCTTCGACCTGACGATATCGTTCAGGACGTTCGACCAGCATGGTGGACTGGTGTTCTACGCTTCCGCCGATAAGGATCCCACGCAGTTCCTCGCGTTCTACATGAAGGATGCCAAGGTAATAAAAAAATACTCGTTGATTCATTTATTACTAGTATTTATTTATTTAAATTACTTACTACTTACCTATATTAGATACGTCTTTCTGAACACAAAATATAGGTAAATGGATGATGAATTATTTGTACATTAATGTTGGTATCTCAGTATTCGAATCGGGTGAAAAAGTGTGAACTGAACATCAGAGACTAATTCGATACAAAACCTCAAGATTGCATAAATTCGTTAAGCAAGCTCTTCTTGAGATAATGTAACTGTCTTCAGTAAATGATATTCTATTTCACAGCTGCACTTCACCTTCAACTGCGGCGGAGATACCGCGCTTATATCGTCCACGCAGATGTACAACGACACCGAGTGGCACTCCGTTACGCTCACGCGCAGCGGCGGCCACGGCAAGCTGGCGGTGGACTCGGAACTGGTCGGGGAGACCAGCGCCATCTGCAAATCTCCCGCCGTACTCGCCGCGCCATATTATTACGGCGGTCTGAGAGACCTTAATGACGTTATTTCTAGAAACCTTTTGGTGAGTCTAGTAGTATGGTTATTCCTAGGTACATTAATTAAGCTGGCGGTTTACTGGGAACTGGTCGGGGAGACCGCGCTTTAAAAGCAGTTAATCAGTCATAGTACAATCGATGTCTTAATACATATATTACTAGGCTGTTTTGCTTTAAATATATAAACCAATGCTTAAACCTTCCATGTTTTTGTCCAGGGATTCTATCAGCCTTTCAAGGGCTGTCTCAAGGGTCTGATGATGAACGGGCAGCACGTTACGGATGTGTCGTACCGCGTCAACTCCCTTCGCTGCGCCGACAACGTTGAGGAAGGAGTTTACTTCGGAGCTTCCAATAACCAGCACAGCAACTATTTGAAGGTACCTACTTTATGCAACTTAGATACAGAACGCCTGTGCCCCGTACGCTGATTTTTTAAAACAATATTTCAATATAATACAGTATTTTATTCTATCTATTATTGTCTAGTAGGTAGTTAATAAAATCCTACTATTTCTGATTTCTAGTCCTTTCATCATCATTAGGTATCATCATTTCAGCCTTTATCCACCAACTGCCGAAATAATTCAGTTCTCCATTACGCCATCTGGAATCTAAAATGATGATCTAATTGCTTTGATAATTCAAAAAGAAAATAGGTACTTATAAAAATTTATATTTCAGCTCCTTGAAAACTTCAAAGTGGGTGATGAAGTGTCGATATCCATGGAGATTCGCCCTCGCAACAGCACTGGTCTCTTGCTCAGCGTGCACGGCAAAAAAGACTATCTCGTACTCGAACTGCTGGAGAATGAAGTGGTTGCCAACGTGGAGAACGGCAACGGACCGTTCCGGGCAAGTTACTCCCTCGGGAACAAATTCTCGCTGTGTGACGGCAACTGGCATAAGATTCACGGTAAGCTAACTGGTAATAAGTCTTCTGTATTTTATAAGAGATTAAGAAAGTGCCCATTGGAGATCACTTCATATATTAAAGACATCTACACTTGCGAATCTTTCGACAAAAGGACAATCCGAGCAATTAAAATAGTATAAGTACCCCTCTTTTGTATGCGATGCAGTTAGCCATAGTAGGTTGCCGGAGTTCTGTCGACGAGATCGTTAGTGCTCTAAATATAACCCTTTTCCAAAGAGTATAGTTAGTCTAATAGTAAATTGGTAAAAGAGAGACATCTGTGACGTTTTATTGGAGTTTATTTTCACTTTATCCAGGTTACAGCTAACAATCATTGTTCATTTCATGTCACAGTACAGTAGACAAGTTAAACGTACGCTCTTTAGAGCATTTTATTATTTTTATTAATCAGGCGTCATAAGTGCGTCCAGTAAGGGTCAGTTCCAACTAGTGATGTTGATAATCCATAATCGATTATTTCAATAATCGGCCATAATCGATGATGAATAAGTATCTAAGAAATTAATCAAAAATAGTGGCATTTTACCACATACTCCTGAATATGATCGGTACGGATCGGTGAGGACTTTGATCCCTGAGTTTGTTTCGATGTTTCTTGTCAGGAATAGTCATAGGAAATGCCGACGCCATCTAGTTTAAAAAAGACGTGTAAAAGTGATTGAAAAACCCTAATTGCAAAATAAATTATTTCATATCATTTCGTAATATTATATACGCCCATACGCTGAACTTAGGCAAATTATTTAGAACGTGCCAAATTTCATCCATATCCGTTCAGCCGTTCTGGTGTGAAAGAGTAATAAAGATCCATCCATCCATCCTCACAAACTTTCATATTTATAATATTAGTAGGATAGGATAAGTAGGACTATATACAAAAACATGGTCGCTGCAAACCCGCCTTTATACTTTGTTCACCTGCCCATATTTTGAGCACATTATCTAATCTTCTGGCTAGCAATATGCCTTGGGTATTGAGCTACGATAAACTAGACAGATATACTTACGAGTAAGTCCTCCTACCCACACTTCTAGCGAAATAAACTATCTCGTTAAAACAAGTTTCACATTTGTATGTGTCAACATGATAGCACTAAAACGTAACTTTTATCGATGGAATAAGGTTTATTTTTCCAACTATCACTATATATTTTTTATGTTTCTTTTAAAAAACATTGCCCCACGCTAGAATTTTCTCCTGTATCGTGGGTACAGTTTACAGACATACATGTCACATGCACAGACAACCAGACCCGAAACAACTATCTGTAGATCATACAAATATTTGTTCTGTGCGGGGACCGAACCCGCGACATGAAGCGTAGAAATCTAATTGCTTAGCCACTGCGCCAACCGTGTCGTCCTAATTTGAGCAACGGCTAGCGATTTGAATGTAACGGCTAATATGATTGATGTTGTTCCATCATATCTGAATACCTACCTACTTAGCTTGCTGAACCGAAGAAAATGAGAACCTGAGATGTTTGGTCTATTTGTACATCACAGGGGTTCCAGGATAGGAATAAAACTCAAACATTTATCTATAAAAACCTCTATTACATTTATTTTCCAAATTTTATACAGTGATCACTTTTGTAAACAGTAAATGTGAATACCTTTTAAGTTTTTAACATTATATATAAGAGATTTAATGATACGTTAGTGATATTTAATATTACTCATTGCAGCATTTAATTAAAACTACTTTTTATCGTATTACAAGTCCAGATGTCCTAAGTAAAACGTCCATCTCTACGGATTCCGATGATATAATAATATCTCATACATACATTATATCTACGCTTTCATATACACACATAGTTTATACACGAGTTGTAGATACAGTACAGTTTGAGTGTAAAGTATGTTGTATCACAAACTAAGACGAGCTATCTACATGTTGCAGTGGTAAAGTCGCTGTACGTCGTGTCGGTGGGCGTTGACGGGCACTTCTCAAAACCTGGGCTCGGCGCATACTCGTCCACGGACACGCGCTCCGCGCTGTACATCGGCGGTCACGAGCGCCCCATCCACAAGGTGCGTGGCGTGCGCTCGCGGCGAGGCTTCACCGGCTGCATCAAAAACATCATGATTGGAGAATCACTCGTCAAAATACCGCTCACAGCCGCCGGAAGAAACACCCATATCGGTGTATGTCCCGTCGACTAAGGGATATGTTTGTTACTTTAAAGCTAAAGTTTTCAGATTTATATATGAAAGAATATCTATATTTATAATCCTCACTGATGATATATCTATGAATATAATATTGTATGAAAACTTTCTTCCCACTACAACTCGCTTGCCTTAATTATCGTTATACGACTGCAGTTACTTCTCTGGAACAATAAATCACATTAAAAATGAAGTAAAAACGCCATATAATGATCACTAATAAAAGTATTTCAAACACTACCGTACCAATCTCATTGCTTTTTTCATTGTTATACACAAATCCTGTTTGTCGAGAGGTATTTGCTCCCAGTATATGCAGCAAGAATCTGATACAAAATATTATAGAATTTGCTTCTAAATCTATGCAAAATATTACCATAAGTATGTGTCAAGTCAAAGTGATCGTAGAACAGATTTTTCAGTTTCTATTGTAATAATAACAGTTCACAGAGATGCAGAACTTCTTGCAATAATTACATACTTATATTTAAAATAAACTACACAGCTACTGAAGTAATTTATTTTGCGAGAAGCAATGTTTACAGCATTCTTTTAAACTAGAATATATAAACATTTAATTACTTATACGTCGTTTGCCTTTTGATAAAACCAGAATATATAAACATTTTATTATGTATATGTCGTTTGTCTTTTTACTGTGTCCTCTGATACAATCACATCTATTTAGTCACTTATTATGCTTTTAAATTTTAATTGGAATCGCCCATGCTGTGGAGGAATCATTCCCCAGTCAGCAATTATGGCAGCGACGCTGACTATCCAGGGTGCGAGACGATCTTAGGTATCCTTAATCGTGGAGGCCCTTTCCTTGAGTCTTTGTACGACACTCGTTAGACGTGTGCGAGTTTTATTCAGTTTCTTTGGGTAAGTTCCTGTAAAAGAAATATAAATTTAATATATTCTTGCGATTATTTATAGAACACAGGCAATCTTATTACAGGTCTGTTCGCAAAATACTTGTAGCCCCTTAATTAATTAATATTGAAATTGAGCATTTATATGTTAATGAACAGATTCATTAACATATAAATGCTCAATTTAGCTCTGCTTGCTTAGCATACTGACGACATTAGTTAAGCCTTTGTCCGTACAAAGATATAAAATAACCGGGTCGCTTTGTTAAAAAATCGGCCAGCGTCTTCGTCTGTAACAGTAAGTATGTACAGTAGAAATACAGGACATATCTTCCACAGTTTAACCCCGATTCGACCTCGTATAGAAGTTCCTCGCTCCTCTTCTTGTCTTAGCTCCGTTAACCGTTCAAGTTTGTCTTCATTAGTGAGAGCTTGTAACTCCAGGCTCTTATGATTCATGTCCAACACCGTCCCTTCAAGCAACTTGCCATAAGCTCATGGAACACCGGAAATATAAACAAACACGTGTCATGTCGAATGACAGGAATGGAAATCATTAAACATTAATCACACATATATTTCATATTCACGTTTTATTCCTTGGTACTGCAATTCTTCTATTTTCTCAGTGCATGCAAATTTTCCCCAGGCAGTTGATACATTGATTGAGATTGATGAATGACTTCGTGCAGAGGTGGGACGTGACAGGCAATAACAGATGATACAACGTAATATGGTTTTTATACACAGGGTGATATTAATATTTTTATTATCAAAATCCTCATGTGTACTGGAACCACATTACACATTACAGGCTATTCACATTTCATTCAAAATAATTTCATACATCAAGTCCACGGATTGCATAAATCCTTCTTGGACAATATACATATCTTCTGATTTCTTGTACAATGTACATCCACATGAAAGTCTTGTAACATTCAGTAATACAATATTTTTTAGCAACCTTAAAAAAATCACACACGTTACAAATTCATCACTTTATAAATTCAGTTTATAAACTTACTTTTGCTAGAATAGCTATGTATTCATCCACTGTATCAATCCTCCCAGCTTCTTCTTTAGATGGTCAGTCAATCTGTCTGGCTGTGTCTGTAGCTCAGTTAATCGCTCGATCTGAAAATATGAAAACTAATTAGTATGAAAAACATAATTATACAGGATAAAATAATAAAAATTTCCTTACCTGATATCCTTTTATATGTGCTTTTGTGTGAGGCTCAAGTTTTACAATAAAACAACGGTTAAGCACATTATAGTAAGATTATATTTGTTTCAAAAGGTAGTACAGGTAAGATGATTATAAATTTCAAGAGAATTTCAAAATCTGAAAAGATTTTTAAGCGATTACATTAAATCTTTTCAAAACACCGTGCATAATATCAAGATTATTATAATATTATAGAATATAGTAGAGTAAGGACGTTTTTTATAATAAAGAGAGGCATCGTGCTAGCGTGTCACCTGATTATAAGCGATAACCGCTACCCATAGATAATATATGCGCAACACCGAAGGAGTTACCGATGCATTGCCAATCGTATAGGGGGAGGAAGTGAAGGGGAAAATCGAAGTGGGAGGAAGAAGAATCAGATAGGGTTAAGGTGTATAGGGGAAATGAAGGAGAAGAGGGTTGGGCTTCCGGTACTCATCACTCACCGCACGAACTGTAGCAACAGAATGTTGCTACGATACGTCGGTATTCTGTGAGAGCGTGGTACTTCCCCGGTCGAGCCAGCCCATATTCGAGCTGTAGCCAACTACGGGCTATCAGCTAGGCTCTACCACTACATACATCAAATCGGTTTGATAATTCTTTCGCGAATTCTTGTGATTGAGTTTCTGGTTCATGGTCTGATTCTATTCTATATCTGGTTCATAGTTCGAATTTGCTCAATATCTGGTTAATAGTTCGATTGTGTTCATAGTCTGATTCTGTTCAAAATCTGGTCTTTACCGCGATTCTTTTCAATATCTAGTTCATAGTTCGATTTTGTTCAATATCTGGTTCACAGTCCTGTTTGTTCAGAATCTGGTTCATACTCAGATTTTATTCAATATCCAGTTTATAATGCGACTCTATTTAATATCTGGTTTATAGTCTGATTATTCCGTTTCCGATTCTACTTAAGAGGTATCTTCCACTGTATTTGCCATTTCTTTACATTCACATGCATCTCTTGTAATTTCTGAATTTCTAACCCTCGAATTGACCAAGCGCCTCCTGTAATTAAAAACAGGGTGCTACGATACGTCGGTATTCTGTGAGAGCGTGGTACTTCCCCGGTCGAGCCAGCCCATATTCGAGCTGCAGCCAACTACGGGCTATCGGCTAGGCTCTACCACTACATACATCAAATCGGTTTGATAATTCTTTCGCGAATTCTTGTGATTGAGTTTCTGGTTCATGGTCTGATTCTATTCTATATCTGGTTCATACTTCGAATTTGCTCAATATCTGGTTAATAGTTCGATTGTGTTCATAGTCTGATTCTGTTCAAAATCTGGTCTTTACTCCGATTCTTTTCAATATCTAGTTCATAGTTCGATTTTGTTCAATATTTGGTTCACAGTCCTGTTTGTTCAGAATCTGGTTCATACTCAGATTTTATTCAATATCCAGTTTATAATGCGACTCTATTTAATATCTGGTTTATAGTCTGATTATTCCGTTTCCGATTCTACTTAAGAGGTATCTTCCACTGTATTTGCCATTTCTTTACATTCACATGCATCTCTTGTAATTTCTGAATTTCTAACCCTCGAATTGACCAAGCGCCTCCTGTAATTAAAAACAGGGTGCTACGATACGTCGGTATTCTGTGAGAGCGTGGTACTTCCCCGGTCGAGCCAGCCCATATTCGAGCTGCAGCCAACTACGGGCTATCGGCTAGGCTCTACCACTACATACATCAAATCGGTTTGATAATTCTTTCGCGAATTCTTGTGATTGAGTTTCTGGTTCATGGTCTGATTCTATTCTATATCTGGTTCATACTTCGAATTTGCTCAATATCTGGTTAATAGTTCGATTGTGTTCATAGTCTGATTCTGTTCAAAATCTGGTCTTTACTCCGATTCTTTTCAATATCTAGTTCATAGTTCGATTTTGTTCAATATTTGGTTCACAGTCCTGTTTGTTCAGAATCTGGTTCATACTCAGATTTTATTCAATATCCAGTTTATAATGCGACTCTATTTAATATCTGGTTTATAGTCTGATTATTCCGTTTCCGATTCTACTTAAGAGGTATCTTCCACTGTATTTGCCATTTCTTGACATTCACATGCATCTCTTGTAATTTCTGAATTTCTAACCCTCGAATTGACCAAGCGCCTCCTATAATTAAAAACTGGGTGCTACGATACGTCGGTATTCTGTGAGAGCGTGGTACTTCCCCGGTCGAGCCAGCCCATATTCGAGCTGCAGCCAACTACGGGCTATCAGCTAGGCTCTACCACTACATACATCAAATCAGTTTGATAATTCTTTCGCGAATTCTTGTGATTGAGTTTCTGGTTCATGGTCTGATTCTATTCTATATCTGGTTCATACTTCGAATTTGCTCAATATCTGGTTAATAGTTCGATTGTGTTCATAGTCTGATTCTGTTCAAAATCTGGTCTTTACTCCGATTCTTTTCAATATCTAGTTCATAGTTCGATTTTGTTCAATATTTGGTTCACAGTCCTGTTTGTTCAGAATCTGGTTCATACTGAGATTTTATTCAATATCCAGTTTATAATGCGACTCTATTTAATATCTGGTTTATAGTCTGATTATTCCGTTTCCGATTCTACTTAAGAGGTATCTTCCACTGTATTTGCCATTTCTTGACATTCACATGCATCTCTTGTAATTTCTGAATTTCTAACCCTCGAATTGACCAAGCGCCTCCTGTAATTAAAAACTGGGTGGAAATATTAAGTGTCAACAGATGTGAATGCCGCCAACATGACAGATATCAAAACCTTTTAACTGATATATCAAATCAAGATATACAACCAACTAAAGAAAGGATATAAAAATCCTTCAATTTTATTTATTTGGAATAGAATGTAATTCTCATAATAATTAAAAGTGATGAAAAAACCGACTAACGAAATTGTAAAAGAAATTGACAGACATATGGTAGAGAAATGTGCATGAATATATCTATATATTATAAAGATAAAATTCAGTTAACGGTGAAGGAAAAAACATAGTGGTAAAAGCAGACAACTTGAGAGGGATCCATTAGGCTCCCAATACTGTGAGGTTTCCGCCAATCCGCACTGAAGCAGCGTTGATGAATAAGGCCTGACCTTACAGAATACGCGGTGGGGAATGGGATTCATTATAATTTATAAACCAGCTTCGGCTCGCGGCTTCATCATCATCAGCCAGAAGACGACCACTGCTGAACGAAGGCCTCCCCCTTAGACCACCACATCGAACGACATTCCGCTATTTGCATCCATCGGCGACTTCCACAATGTTGTCGGTCCACCTAGAAGGAGACCTTCCTATGCTGCGTCTTCCGTCTCGCGGCTTCGCCCGCGTAGATTGAACTTGTGCGTTTTTTCGGGTCAAAAAACAGCCTACAATCTTCTTGAATAAATAGGCTATAACATTTCATGGGTTTTAAGTTTTACGTGCGGAACCGTAATTCTTTTACTGAAATAAAAGTAACTTAAGTTACTCCTTATCAGCTATCTGCCAGTGAAAGTTCGGAGATTAGCCGAAACAAACAGTCAGACATACAGACAGACAATTTTTTTATAGTTTTTTTTTTTTGTAAATTTTCTATACATTCATACGCATTTAGTAAAAAGCTATTATTTCGACATCAAATATTTACACATTTTTAAATTTATGTCAATTTTATTTATTTTTATAGATGATATGTAAGTAAACTACAAATATACCTATTATACTTACACAAATACATTTTATAATTCATATACATAGTAAAATAAATTAATCATCTCACAATTCTTTACGCTTAGCAACAATTTGTATGATAGCAAGCCACTATCCTTATCATAAAGGTGAATTTTGATTAATATATGGTAACAAATATATAGCTATTGCTCGCCTTTCAGACAGGGTAAAGTAAGTTTAGTTTTGCCAGTGCGTGTTACAGAACGAGGGCGAGCAATAGTTTGTTTTCAATCATTTGGTATGAATGAGAATGACATTTTATTCCGACCTATACTTTTAATATCAGTTAAAAGATTTAAATATCTGAAAATATTAGCAATATTAACACCTGTTAACACTTAATATTTCCATTTTGTAACGCCTCAGATTTTTGTTTTAGTACAAGAGCATTCCTACAAACTGAAAGATTTTTGTGCTCCAACTTTCACGTCTAGATTATATATATGTGTATCAAATAGGTAGTGATAAGTCTGTCTCCCATGGGGGTATGCAGAAACTACGAAATGCCACATGCAATGCTCTTTACATAACCCTTTTGCTCCATCTACATTCATGCATCGTTTCATACATCCTCGCCGGCCGTACATAGAATTCTGAGACGTTACCTGCAGCTACTGACGGACGTCTGTGTAACAGCTGTTCAGGGACTGGACATATTATTTCTATGGTAACACCATATTTAATTGCCAAAGCGTGACATTTACTGCATAGCCACTTTTCAAAGACATTTATTGGCGCTAACTGGGCACGTTTGTCTATGTACATAAACTGTGAACAAATAGAAGTACATTAGTGAGAGATACAATTAATCTTATAATATTATATTATCAAAATATCAATGGAATTGCAGCTTCTGGCAGTCCAGTAATGCTCACGCGCCAATATCCAGTTCGTCTACGGGTCAAACGATGCTTACCCTACTAGTAAAAAAGAATGAATACGTACATGATGATGATTATGGTCCCTGATGCGTGTGTGTGAGCGAGCAGTCGCTCGACCTGCTGCCTGTAGACTATTGTAGGTGCTTGGGCTCGCCGCTGCCTATTTTATTTTATTGTTCTTTTACGTACTGCCTTTGTTTGATTTTGTTTTACTTTGCTCGTTTAATTTTTCTTTGTAAACTGTGTGTTGTTATGCAGTATGGTTTGTGTCGTCTAATAAATCATTTTTCTTTCTTTCTTTACATACGGCATAAAATGAATGAACCTTTGCCTTTATCGCCGTCCCTTTCGTTCATGTTTCCTTTAGTTTTAATGAAACTATCATGTCGTACATTTTTTTCACCAGTTCTTATACTTCTTTGTAAGTCTTGATATCCAACTGACAATGACAAAGACAGTTATAATAGTAATAAGGATGATACAATATTATACTATAACTTAAACATGTTTAAGTTATATTCGCTTATTGATTTAAAAGATATCACAGAATTGTGGGTTACTTTTAACTTCTTGGTTAATAGGTACCAAGAAACCAAGAGTAACCCATCTGACTATTCTTACTTGCCATTTAAACCACAAGCATTCGTCAGGAAACCAGCATACGTTGATGCGACTCCCGATGGCACGACGCGCGACGCGGTGCTCCATTCCATGACTCCACTTCCAGCTATTCTACCCATCATCAGCCAGAAGACGTCCACTGCTGAACGAGGGGGGGGGGTTGCCATAATCCCCACGCTTGGCAGGCGGCTTGGGGATCGCAGTGGCTCACCGATTAGTGAGAGAACGCTGCTGCCCATGCTCCGGTGTCTGGCCGCAGTTTTAGGACGTACCCGGGTCCGCTATTCTACCCATCATTGTCTAGTAGATACGCTCTGTGCACTTGGAAGCCATGTCAACTTTGACTTGCATTCAAAAAATTCAATTATGTTTCTGACTTATTTACTTTAATACCAAATTTTAATTATTCAGGTACTTTGATTTTGCTTTTTAGTTTTACCTGCAAATGCTTATTCATGGAAATGTTTAATTTATTAAATGAATAGTTTTCATTCTCGTCAATGTGTATATTGAGGTTTTGATAATATTAATATTATAAATTAACAATATAAAAATTATTTTTTGCATTCCCAAAAACAGTTTTATAAATAATAGCTACTCTATTAGTTCAAGTTTCGCTGTTCTATTTAGAACACTTTTTGATTATGAAAGTGTCATTTGAGTCGTTTTCAAAAATTTGACACATTTCTTTAGCTCCCTTCGTATATCAGAGCATATCTGAAGACATCGAATATTTTATCCTTTTTAAGAATAAGGTCTGGAACAAACCAAATTGTTACGGGCTATTTGAGGTGTAGGACTTGGTTCAAGCAATTTTAGATATCTCAAGTAGTAGGTACCTTTTGCTCGGTATTCGTGTGCAGTGGCGGGAACTTCGGTGTGGCTAACTATGTGAACAGCTGCGCAGCTGGAAACCTAATTAGAAAAAAAAATGAGTTGATTTATAGTGTGATAACAAGAATCAAATTATAAAGAAAATAACTGTACCTGATGTCCAATGTTTAGAGATCGGCCGGCTGCGTCAAATAAAGGTAGAAAATGGTGGGGAAACATAAGTATAGGTAGGTACATAAGATAGCAATTAAAAAACGGTTGATACGTACGTCTTCTTATAAGAGCCTTGCTCCTGTCTTCTTTTAAATATTATTTTAAGAGTCTTCCTGTTGTCGGTTTAGCTGCTGCAACTTTCTGAATTGTATTTCCTCTCCTCTTTAAGACATCAGGCGCCCGGTAACGAGAAACAATAGATTTTCTATTGTGTCCCATTTGCATCACTTGAAAGTGTTATATAGTCTATGCAGCTCCTTCCTGGTCTACTTCTTCCTCCGTTTCCTTCTACCTTGCCTTATCTGATGTTTTTATAAGAGTATCGCGACGCAATACCTATGTGGGCTATAATTTTTCTGCACTTTCTGCTACCGGTATGTGAATGATGACACAATATTTTGATAGGTAGGTACTAAGAAGCTAAGAGATTACTCTTTGTTTCTAAGTATTCTTCTCACTATACTTACTAAGCACTTTTAACCACATTTCATACACGACTCATCAACAAACCAGCATACGATGATGCGACTCGACGACTACTGGCAACTGAGATTTTAGGACGCGGTGCTCCGTAGCATTACTCCACATCTATTCTATCCATCTTAACAATAAAGTCTGGAACAAACCAGAATACTATGGGCTATATCAGTTGTAGAACTTAATTCTAGCAATTTTAGATTTCTATATTCGTTACCTTTTGCTTGGTATTCGTGCGTATTGACGCAAACTTAGGCATAACAAATATCTGAAGAGCTGTAGTTACGTTGTATTGAACGAACTGGAAAAGAAATTATTTGTTTATGGTGTGGTGTGGTGTGATGATAAGATACGAATTATAACGAAAATAACGATACCTGATGCATATCGTCAAATCAATGCAGAAAATGGTGTACCTACGCATTAATTGTTTTTTTTTTTTTTAACTAAATAGCCTGTTTAATAAAACAAATTTTGATACGTATGTATGTAAATCTTCTTTTAGGAGCCTTGCTCTAATATTAATAATAATAAATTAACGCGAGGAACCGCGGTACCCGAGTGCTCCGGGGAGAAGTCACCGTTCCTCACCTCCAGCTTGCCTTCATTAGCTGGCTGGAGTGAACGATGACGAGGGACAGGTCCCTCGCCTCTGGGTTGTCTTCAATGGCCGTGCAGAGTGGAGTCGTTACAGCAGAGCTCTGCTCGTAGGATGGATGTTGAGCGTAAATGGCAAGTGGATCAGTTATTTCGGACCCACAGGGAGCAAGTGAGTTTATAGTCCAGCGAAGCCTTTTTCATGATGCACCCTTGTTCCGACCCGAGCAACTGTTTTTCTGGGGCCCAGTTAGTAAGTTGACGTATCACGATCTGCCTTTTTACATGTTTTATTACCTACATTGTTTCGGCAGGCACTATAGGTTTCCATAGTTCCCCATAACCTAATCCACTAACATCCCATTACGATAGCCCAAGTAGTTTTTCTCCACATGTTCTGCTATGGTCCTATTAATCCAGGGATTGTCCTTCGGTGCATTTCTATAAAACATACAGTGATAATCGCTGGGTATGTTGCCGTTACATTTAATTAAAGTTGTCTTAAAGGGCCTCCACATGTTGGCTTCAGCCCCACGCACGTTTTCCAAAAACCCGAAACTATGTAGTCCCGTATAAGGAAAGTACATAAAAATAATAATAATACCGCAGGACATAAAACATACAACGCAGTACATAAAAATAATAATAATACTTCAGGCGAGGTGACGGGGAGTAGCGACCCCGTCATACCCGAGTGCTCCAGGGAAAAGTCATCGTTCCTTGCCTTCATTGTCTGGCTGGAGTAAACAATGACAAGGAACAGATCCCCGCCTCTGGGTTGCCTTCATTAGCCGTCCAGAGTGGAGTCGTTACAGCAGAGGTGTGCTAGTAGGATGGACTGCGTCGCACCGCTTGGCATTAAACGCGGCGCGATCCGGCGCGAAAATATAAATATCTCATTGCAGTTTTAACCAAAAAACTGTCGGTTGTGGTACGTTAAAGTATTGTAGAAAGGTTTGTTTATGCGATGGCTATAAACAAAGTCGTCGGAGGCGTCGGAGACGGTGACGCAACGACCGAATATCGTTCACTCCACAGATGCACCATATTGATCGAATATCGGTCGGTCCACTGACGAGAGCTGTTTCTATTTTTCTTCTATTGATCTCAATATTCTTTAAAACATTCAAACGTTTTTCGTTTAATTTAAGCAGTTCTTCTGCATTCGTCACTTTATCTGTCCAGCTAAAGATAAAAAAGTATAAGGGTATTGTTAAACGGTGATAAAATATTATGTAGTATAGCATAAATATATCTAGTGTTACATTAAAGGATGATAAAATGTTATAATACCTTACTTACTAAACTACTTTCCACGTTTCTTACACGATTCATCTGCAGACCAGCATTCCACGATGGGACTCGTGATTTTACTACGTTACCATTCTAAAGTCCACTTCTATTTTATCCTTTTTTAAAATAAAGTCTGGAACAAACCAGAACATTATGGGCTATATCAGTTATAGAACTTAATTTGAGCAATTTCAGATTTGTTTATTCGTTGGTAAGTACCTTTTGCTTGGTATTCGTGTGTATTGGCACAAACTTAGTCATGACAAATTATCTGAAGAATTGTATGCACGACCGATATTGAACGAACTGGAAAAGAAATTAAGTGTTTATAGTGGGAAAATAAGATTAAAATTATAAGAAAATAACTGTACCTGATGTCCAATGGTATCGATCAGCTTGCTACGTCAAATAAAACAACCATTTTTAATATGGTTAAACTGGTGTGGAATCGAATATGGAAGTGGTATGGAATAGTTAGGTTATAGGTAGCGCACTGGACGTGAAGGCGAAGAACCAAGTGATGACAACTTGGGAGAGGTCCACTGTTGGGACTGTCCGCATAAATGTGCTACAGAACAGAATTAATTGGTCATAACTTCATAATGCACTGACGACGAGTACTTTACTCAGAAAATGGAAAGGAGATGGCGGAACGAATAGGATGCCTCCTAAAAATTAATAGTTTGTGATCGTGAGAAGCTAGTGAAAGTCAAAAGTGGTCTTTTTATTTCAACTGGGCCTTTGCAGGCATTTTTAAAAAGTCGAGAGTCAAGGATAAGTAAGCAAAGGGAGGGAGACATTTTTATAGGCTTTTCACATATATCTATATGCATCTATATTTGAAAAGGCTGGCACACAGGTAGGCCAATACCTAGGTTTGGGCATAGGATTCACTCAATTTTTACCTCGGTAATACGTTCCCGTGGCGTAATTTTAACATACTTTTACCCAGTGATTTTTCAAAATGATATCGTCCTCCACAGGGCATAGTAGCATTGATCTGAAAGTTCGGCAGGCATTTGGTAATGAAAGTATCTGAATTCCTATATTGTTATAATCGAACTTTTGCCAAACTCTGAAGAAGAACAGACTCTCACAGAGTACACCGTAGTGAAACTGTGCCATTAAGTATATATTGAAGGACATAGAGATGTAAAAGACGTTATTCGAATTGTAATTCAGCATTATTCGTTAGCAATATATCCATGCAAACGGCGTTATAATGATATTGGAAATGGAAAAGGAATTGAAATAAATATTAACAACATTTGACACATTTAAGACAATATATTAATGTATTGTTAAATTTCATATTATGCAGAACTTAAGTATTAGATCTGCTGACTATTCAATTAACGACAATGGTATCAAAATATATGTTAAAACAATTATAGGTAAAATAAGTATGTACGTTTAGTGCCTTGCCAATTTGCCACAATTTTGACATTATAAAATTGCTCTAGCGTTAATATTTTTTATCCTATCCTTACCGATGACCCCGCCATTGTCCTTCATCGCCTTAATTAAACTAAAACGTAATAAAATCTTTGGAATAAAATAACGAATTTAATTTGATATACCTACTGACATAATTTAATGTCACACAGATACCGCTTAATTTCAAAAACACATAATAGTGAAAACCTCAAAATTTTAATAAACTTTCATACAAGTTGAATATTTTAATAATTAACATTTAAATAGTATTTTTACGGAGATAATTAAGAATTCATTTAACTTTTAGACCTAGCTCTGTTTTTTTTTCCTAACCAGGTAGGGGTCGTCGACTACCAGTCTAATTAGCAGTGCAAAAATAGATTTAAGATATTTTAAATGTCAAACTTGACATAATTCTCCACTACAACGAGATTAGTAGCAGTGTAAAATTGAACGTATTTTGTTCGCTAAATAGGTATCAGTATATACCTACTGTACCAAAACTTTATGATGTCCTTTATAATGGATTTGTATTGTATTTTATTGTATCAATATCGCTGCAACTAGCGAGAATATTATTTATTTACATTTCTTAATTTTAATTTTGAAGACCCTCATATAATAACAACTGAATTTGTAGCAGCTATCAAAAGAGATTCGATACTACTATTAAAAGCGTTAACTTTCTATAAAAAGGGTTTCGGTGATATTTTAATACTGCGAAGCCGGTACTAGAATGTAGATTGGATGAATAGCCACCATCCAAGAAATGCCTTGTTCTTCTAAATCTGGATAACAAGCGATTCAATATTGCACCTACTTTGTTGTTGTAAGTTACATACTTACAACAACTAAGTAGGATGTTGTTGTGTAGTATGGTGTATGTTATTATTTTAAGTAGTATATGGTACAAACACACCACTGAAAAATCTATTGTTGTAAAATCTGACCGCAGTGAGATTCTAGATCGTTCGTAGTTATCAACGACAGTGTATCAATTCGGTAAATTTATCGCGAAGATTCTTGCTCACACTACAGATACGGCTGAGTACCAGTATTTTGCACGAAGCGATTGCCCTCTGACCTCCGCAACCCAATAATTAGAGATTCCGCAACCTAATTACTAGGAGATACTGATACCCAAAAGGTTAGACCGATTGTCGTGCTATTTGGCTGCCGAGTACCCGTAAGGATATTATAGTAATACTTGTTATTGGCGTTATTATGACATCTGGGGCCATCGCAACTATTTTAGGGACGGCTACCAGTCCAACCAGCAGTCTGATCACAAATGTTATTGATCAATTTATTAAATCGATATACTGTCCTTGGTCTTGGTCTCTCGCGGTCAGAACCAATGATTTTTCAGGCACAGTCGGTGTATTGACCTGGTGATGAAATTTCCGTTTAAACAGTGAATAGGATTCTAAATCCAACGATAGTCCATTTTATCAACTGCAATTTTTTTCTGTTAAGTAGGTATATTATGTAATTTCTTTGCTAAGTCGAGAGGATGATTGCCATCTATTAGACGCCGGCTATTGATCGATTCGCCATCTTGCTTTCGGCTTCCAATTTTAGGTATATTAGGTGTCACCGAAATTTATTTTACAAGAGATTCCCGTTTTATTTTATCTTTATCCAGTAACGTTGGATAGATGCTACCAATTATGCAGTATCGGCTAAGGTCAATAAAGTTAAACAACAATAAATGTAAAAAGTAAATCCATGCTACGTGCATTAAGTCATATTCGGTAAGATTTGTCGAATATATCTAGATGTTCTTATGTCAAATTTCACAATAGATATCGATTATGTACTTATGATGAAGAAGAAAGGCATATATTAGTTTGTTTAGTTGGTATTTAGTCAGAATCAAGCCGGAAATGATGGCAGTTTGAATTAATGACGACCTTATTTAAAACAGTTATTTTATCGAAAAGTGAAATTTGTGACCGAAAACGCTGAAAGTGCACGTGACTTAATCAGCCAAGACTTATTCGTAAAAACACCGAGAACACGTTAATAACTCTACTAAGATATTTTAATTGTACTTTTTATAAGACAAAGAACTTTTACTTTCAATTATTTTATTAAGTGGCAACACCAACACGTACATAGATATTTAATAACAAACTAAGGTATAACAACAGGACTTACGAGATATGATTTTTAGTCCAGTCACCAGATAAGAAGCATCAATTCTATATATTCGTCCAAGTTACGTCACAAATCACAGAAAATGCTGCTCTTATCTGTCTCCTGTTCAATTGAGGTCCATAAAATGAAAACATCAACTTGTAAATAATTACACATAGGTACAACATTGCACACATAAACAAAAAAAAAACTTTTTACAAACACACGTGACTAAAACTAAATGATACAATAATATTTGGTAACACGGAAAATTTTAACGCATTTCACATTTAATTGGTAACTATATCTATTAAATAACGTTAATAACAATCATATAACTTTTAAATAATAGTACATCAAAATAGAACAAAAGGTACAACATGCAGATTTATCAAAATTGCGTAAAAAGTTTCTACGCTAAGTTATTATTAAGGCACCCTTCAAAAAAGCAGAAATCGTTTTCGCACGTAGCCGATGGTGCATAGACGCGGTGCCTAAATAATACAAATATTACAATTACGACCTCTAAAACCGGGAAACGCGAAGCACTGCTAGAATTCGGAACTTGACCTACGCTTACCTAGAATAGAATTTAAAATTTTATAGTATCCAGAGAAAACATTATCATATAAAGTTTTGCAGAAAAAAAGTTTTCCACCGCGCATATGCTTCCATTAGCGATTTTGCATCCGCGAAGCCACAAAGAAGCGTAAAATTTAATGATAAGATATCCAAAAAAATATGATTTTATAGTTTAGAAGGAAGTTTTCAATGACTAAGAAAGATCGGTATAATCCCTTCTTAAATCCCCTTTCATTTAGCATCCGACACTCGCCGGATGATGAATATGGGAACATGACACTTTAAGACGAGCTCTCCAATTGGAGGCAATACAAAATGCCAAAAGACAAATTTGATTTGATGATATGCTAAGTACTTATAAAAACGTCCAGAACTGCCCTAAGGATCTTGACTCTTAGCACCTCGCAGACCCGTGTTGACTTAATTGATAAGGATTCAACGATTTCTGCCCATTTAAAAACTGTTGGTTTATACTAAGGAATTAAACATTTTAGGTCATACCATATAGATGTAATTTACATCGATGACTATAGTTTAATTCATTTTTTTAAATATATCCTAGATTAGTAGACGACGATGACACTAACAGTAAACATAAACACTGGTACCTACCTACCTACCTATATCTAACATAGTTACCTACCTACCTTTATCTGACAGAAATGAAGGTCAGAGCGGCCCGGGGGCAGCTCTTCTTTCAAACCGTTGCCAGATCTGAGCTTAGCCCCGGGCGGCAGCGACTTAAATTAGCTTATATTTAGTAATATAATACAATAAATTACGGATAATATAGACATGATTAGAAAAATACATTCAAATCTTAACACTAAACTAGATAAGTGTCTAACTGCCTAATAACGTTGCAACTGGTTAAACTATTATACCTAAATACCATAATTATTTCAATACAAACATTACAATTAACTGTTTTAACCGAACCATGACGTACAGACTACACGCTTGCTATGTCCTGTCGTAAGCAGTCGTGGTCGTATGCTAACACTCAGATAGTAATTATAATGACCTAAGAATACCTGCCTATAACAGTGGAACTCCATTAAGGCTACACATCAATGGAATGCCTCTGCCATCCACCATTTGTAGAGTTACTAACATTAGACCAAACACCACCCGACCCTCCCCTTGCATTCACAGTTCAGTCAGGTTAATGTACGTGATGATCTACATTAATCTCACTAAGCTATACATACCAATCTCTACACAAAATTTTCTAACATTCCAATAATATTTAAATCAGTCGTTGAAATCTGATCTAAATATCATTCTCACTAATCGAACTTTTACAATCGTCTCATCGCCTGATAATGCTTTCGGTGTAAGTCTAACCTTGTCTTCATACTACATTCCCTCTGTCATAGAACTCACGAGTGTATGTATAGTAATTATAGTGCTTGTCTCATTTTCCTTAATATTCATGTCCTGGCCGGCCTTTCAGTAAGGACAAGAACATGGCATATGCACATTTCATCGTAGCTCACAGGGTGTCCAAAGGCAGAGCTACCACGTAATATACATATAACGTTTCTGCTCTACTGCGCGACCGGACAGACGCAATATTGAATACGTCACTTGCCCGCTAAGAACCGGGCAAGTGACGGCTACATTACTTCGAACCATTTTTTTTTTATTAGGCCACATAAATCTATAAGGATATGATATAGCTAAAAAGTTATGAAGACAGGAGATAAGTGCTGTGTTGCAGCCAATATCCACAAGTCTTGATAACACAGTAACTGTATCTAAACACAGGCAAGCACCGGTCATACTATGCACTGCTAATCCTGCAAAGCAAGTTGTTGACATTCTACTACTTTATACCCTGCCGGCCTTCAGTTATGGACCAAAACATGACATATGCGTATTTCCTGATAGCTCTCAGGAGTCCGAAAGCAAAGAGCTACCACAAAGTTACGCCATCATCACGCCTCTGCCCGACTGCGTAACCGGAACGGCGTCATAACAAGCGCAATATCGAACGTGAGCACGTTACCTGCCCTGTTACGTGACCGCGACGGAAGATATTACACCTGATTGACCTATACACGAGCCCAGGCCATTATGCGTATGCACTTGCACGAACATACGAATAATTACTGGATCTCTACACACACTACAAACACTGCAGAGTTCTATTACTCGCAAAGAGGTTTCTTTGATTGAAGACAGCCATATGTTCTGTAAAACCATTCCATACCTTCACTTTGGGTAGCTAATATTAGTAATTCCACGTGACAGAATTGGTGGAAAAGGAGGACTATATCTCCAAGATCCTTTTGAGTACCAAATTGGAGGATTGGACCAGGAAGATATAATTTGCTTTGACTAAAAACTTATCACCGATACCGTGAACGTGATAAGATTTTGTCAACCGAGCAGGCGTTCAAAATCACTGACTGGGTTGCCAATGAGTATCAAAGATCGCGATCTCTTATCGAAGAAAGTAACAAGAATCATGTTTTCTTGTTAGTTTGGTCCGAGACCACCCACCCTCATTAACAATCCTTGTAGTCCGCGATACTGATCGCCGAGTACAGGTGGAAGAACTTATCTTAGAGATTATAGACACCTATAACATCACATCAATATTCAGAATGATCTATGAAATAATGCGAGTAAATATTCCAAAGACCATTAATGAAACACATACATTATTATTTTTTTTTTGTATTTTTTTATTTATTTTTTTATAAAGGACGACAAACATCTAGACATCAATGGTGTGGTTATTAAATCATGAAGACATGAGATAATTGGTGCCGCAAATATCCACAAGTCTTGATGACTTAGTAACTACGTTCAAAAATAAAAATAGGCCACGTAGTTATCAATAGATGTTATGATAACTAGAGGTTCTCTATAGATATAATTCGGAGGTACTTGAAGTAATGACGGCAGAACGTGTCAGCAAAGGTACCATACACTATTAATTTATATGGCTGCGTTTCCGGCACACGACTGAGTGTGACATATACTCAGCCCTGTAACCGAAAGTTTATAAATCAATAGTTAATGTGCCGATGCGCCCACGCCGCCCTCTACCGTTGATGTTTGCCTGCTGCTTCTTGTACACATGGCTTGGACTTTCGCCTACCGTCGCATCAAGTATCGTTCGCCACTGTCCTGCCGCGAGTCTCCATATCGTGCCTTAATATTGAAACAGTATAAATCGTAAATCTGGGCCCCGATTGGCACATGACTTAGGGTTTATACTAAAAGGATACACATCAAAAATTTAGCCTAACACACCTTACAACACTTAAATTATTTACAATTAACTTACAATTAACTATTCCTAAATAAATAATAATACATTACAAAAAAATATTGCAACTAGAGGTATTGAGAGTGTCTTCTGCGTGAAGTCAAGGCTTGATGTTAAGCGGTCAAAGATAGTATATTTCTGGAACAAAAGAAAAATACAGTTGGTTTACTCATTTTCATACATCAAACAAGAACAATTTCTGATTACATGAAAAGTATAAAATCGTTAAAATGATAATATTGTTGTTTAATACTAGTCGCAAAATATGCAGAGCTTATTTATGATATTTGCAAAGCGGTGTGAATAAGGTGAATGATACTAACCCCTGCACTACTGATGTTGGCTCTCGACAATCAGCATGATGGACTGGTGCTGTTGAGGGTCCGCGTGGATGGTGGGTACGGAGCGCAAGCACTCGATCTGATGAGCCGCCCAGTCCTTCTTCTGGCAATACGTCGAGCAGTACGGGGTGCGGCGGCAGAGAGAGCACTCGGCCGATGCCTCGCGGTTGCAATTCGCACACTGGATGGAGAAACTCTATTTTAAGGAAGGAGTAGGCTTGGACATCCACGCTAGCATTAATGTTAGGGTTCAGATTCTTATTATATGGAAGGTCCGAATACGCAGTTTTTGGAGGTTGATTGTAATGATAGTGAAAATAATTGGTAATCGATTTCAAGAAGTGGGATTTTGAACATCCAAAAGTTCTAAACTCTCATGAAATGTCAGGAAGGAAGCACGCGAATTGGATTCGGAATGATTAGGAAAAGGAATGTAAAAGGTTGCAGTAGTCAACGTAAAAAAATATGGTTTCCCTGGATAGTTATAATAATTATGAATCTATTATCTTCTAATTTAACATTGTCAATATCAGTGCTATGTTACTTCGAGCAAATTGTTGGGTATTATTTTTTATACATATAACATACTAACTTTCGCTCGCGACTTCGCCCGCGTGGTTTACGAACCCGTACATTTTCCCGGCCTATGTGCTATTCCAGACTATAATCTATCTCTGTGCCAAATTTCATCCAGATCCTTTCAGCCGTTCTGGCGTGAAACAGTAACAGAGATCCATCTATCCATCCATCCATCCATCCATCCTCACAAACTTTCACATTTATAATATTACTAGCTGTGCCCGCGACTTCGTTCGCGGGGATGTCGGAACTTAACAATGTGTATTTAGTGAGACAAAATGCACTTAACCCTATTTTTTTCTAAAATAAAAGAATTTTTCTAAAATAAAAGTTACTCCTTATTACATCAGCTACCTGCCAATAAAAGTCCCGTCAAAATCGGTCCAGCCATTTCAGAGATTAGCCTATACAAACAGACAGACAGACAGACAAAAATTGTAAAAAATGTTATTTTGGTGTATGTACCGTATGTATATTCATATGCATGTAGTAAAAAACGGTTATTTCAATATTACAAACAGACACTCCAATTTTATTTATATGTATAGATAAGTAGGATAGTGGGAAGTAGGATAGGATGTATATCCATCATAACTCGTAATAAACCCGCTCACGGCGCTCACAAAGGGTTTATACGTACGATGGGAAATATACGCATTGTCTGTTTCTTTCAGTTGACTTTTAGTATTAATGGACCACCCACGTCATTTCACCGTCCATCCTCAACATACACATACTTGTTTTATTCGACCTTGACATTGGCAGAATCATCGTCACACAACAATGGAGCCATTAAATTAAAATTGGAATTGGAATGGCAGACTTTATAACAATTACTGCTCTTCATTAAATATTCATCAATAATTATTTTTTTACAGGCTAAGCCCGAATCAACAATATTTGAAAACATTAACCGTCTGAAATTTTAATATTATTCATCTTGCCACACATTAAATTTATACGTAAACTTCAGTCGCCTACACTATATTGACCGGAAAAACGAAATAAGGGACTGTCACTTAATTATTTTTTTAAACCTTTTTAAACATAAAATCGTAAAGGTCGAGAAGTCTGTAAATTGTTTTTTTTTTTCGCGAGAATCCTCTGGATGTTCTACAAATAAAAGAAATAATTACTATCTGCCTGAGTCTGTATGTCTGCTGTACGCGCGAAAACGGCTGAACAGATTTTAATGCAACTTTATTTAGAAGAATATGTCTCATCACGCTAACGCTCATTGGAGCCAAACAGTGCAATATATTTTAACTATTATTATTGTAATTAAAAGAATAAAACTCGGTGAAACTAAGAGGGAAATAAGGTCGTTTCGAACGGCTTTTTGAACATTTCGTTGGTTTAATGTCAAATCCAAGCGACATTATCTCATAGATGTTTATAAAATCTATTTCACTCCGCGATATTTGGCCATTCGACGTAATTACGATGAATTTTTTGTTAGTAGCCGTATTTATATACCGTGAGTTTTTTTTTTAGTTTTTCTTTTAATAGTATTTCCCAAAAATGTAACTGTGTGATGTTTTTGTTCAAACCGACGATTCATCCATGTACCTTGCAGAGAATGGTATGACTGTGATTGGTACTACTACGGTTTACTTATTATATTAGGAAACTGTATTTCTTTCATATTTTTTTCTTTAAGTAATAATGCAAAAGTAAAGACTGTATTATAGTTAGTGTTTCTAAACCAACCTATTAAAGTATAAAACGGTTTGAACATACGGTAAATATTTAAAAATACCTACTGCCACATTGTTCTAGCTTCGCAAGCGCGATTGCTGCGCATTAGGTCCTGGGTTCAATCAAAACTGTGTTTGGGATTTTCTTAGGAAAGTTTAAGTAGTAGCCCAATCTCTGGTTTCGTGCCCAGTAGATGGCAATATTATGGGACTCAATAAGAGTATCGGCGAACGTGGTCTACAGTAGTAAACCTTTCCCTATCCTTTCGAGGAAAACAGTGGTGATTAATTATTTTCTCTGCGTAACAGACAAAGTTATTTTATTTGTTACTACTTACTAGACGTGCACGCGATGCCATCGACATACATTTTAGGATGCTCAGAAATTATATTTGTAAATGGTACCTATAATAGGGGATAGTCAACTTGATTAGACTTAAGATCTATTGTTTACTGACTAAGACTGTGTGTATATTTCTTGTAGAGGCAACAAGAGAAACTCTACAACGATCTATTGAACTGGCGCAGGACAGAAGCAAATGGAGACAAATCATATATGGTCACGATCCTCATTAGTGAGGGAACGACAAAGAAGAAGTATATTTCTTAAATATTGACCTACAAAAATATGTTCTCATGCGCGATATCGTAATCGTACATATTTACTCGATACTGTCGACCCTAAATAGGTCCACATTCAAAACTTCTTAATATCCATCACTATACATAAAAAATATGGTGCATTGCTCAGCTACAAGCGACGATATAAAAAACAACAAAGCCCTAAAGTACGCTAAGGTTATACACTCAAAAAAATCGGCGCACTAGTTTTTATGTTATAAGTGTTCAAAAGGACAGCCTGGTCAACAACGATTCCTAAAATTGTTGTTTTATATAGTAGAGTAAACCACAATTAAAATTTTGTTTTAATATTCAATTTACCTACATAAAATATCATAGTACAGATAGATAGATGATAAACCCTTTTATAATTTCTAAATGAATTATTAATTAACTATCCAGGCCTAAACGGAAGGAAGAGGGAAGGACGAAGGAAATAATTTACAATTCTTGAGAGTAAACAAGAAAATGGAAAGCAAGTGAAAATTTAATATCATTTAGACATTAGAATATCAGCATTGAGGTAATGAGGCAAGTAAAATCATTCACAATAACTAATCAGGGCGGTAATACTTTTAAACGATACGGTGTTGATTCCAAACCAAAATGAACGGTCTATACGCATGTTCCAATTATATATTCGTTAAATGTGAGTCGAAATAAAGATAAACATTTGTTAATGCGAGTCAAAGTGAAGATTGACATTTGTTAATGTGAGTCGAAGTAAAGATAAACATTTGTTATGATGTGTCAAAGTAAAGATAAACATTTGTTATGAAGTGTCAAAGTAAAGTTAGACATTTGTTACGATGTGTCAAAGTAAAGTTACACATTTTTTTTATGTGAGTCGAAGCGAAGACAGATATTTGTTGGTGCGAGTCGAAGTGAAGACAGACATTTCCTGACGCGAGTCGAAGTAAAGTTAGACATGTTTTAATGTGAGTCCAGGTGAAGATAAACATTTCTTAATATGAGTCGAAGTAAAGACAGACATTTGTTAATGTGAGTCGAAGTGAATATAGACATTTGTTAATGTAAGTCGAAGTAAAGATAAACATTTGTTATGATGTGGCAAAGTAAAGTTAGACATTTTTTTTTATGTGAGTCGAAGTAAAGACAGACATTTGTTATGATGTGTCAAAGTAAAGATAAACATTTGTTATGATGTGTCAAAGTAAAGTTAGACATTTGTTACGATGTGACAAAGTAAAGTTACACATTTTTTTTATGTGAGTCGAAGCGAAGACAGGTATTTGTTGGTGCGAGTCGAAGTGAAGACAGACATTTCCTGACGCGAGTCGAAGTAAAGTTAGACATGTTTTAATGTGAGTCCAAGTGAAGATAAACATTTCTTAATATGAGTCGAAGTAAAGACAGACATTTGTTAATGTGAGTCGAAGTGAAGATAGACATTTGTTAATGTGAGTCGAAGTAAAGATAAACATTTGTTATGATGTGTCAAAGTAAAGTTAGACATTTTTTTTTATGTGAGTCGAAGTAAAGACAGACATTTGTTAATGTGAGTCGAAGTGAAGATAGACATTTGTTAATGTGAGTCGAAGTAAAGATGAACATTTGTTAATGTTTTGAGTTGTGTGTTGTGAGTCTGAGTAAAGACAAATGTTTTATAACATTTTTTTTTAAAGCATTAGTATACATGAGCATAAGTGTTAGGAAATAATCGCTAAGTCAGCAGTTAAACAAAAAACGAACGAATTTAAATTCCACTATTAGAATCAATTGGATAGAATTAGAATTTTAAAGAACCAAATAGTAGCAGAATTTGAATTAATTTTGTTACAAATACGGCCATGTAAAATACTAGCCATCCAGTTTTATTATCACAAGATCAAGTTATATATCCGTTTCCGTTTTATGATGATTTTATAATTATATCCATAAATGGGTATTCAATTTGTCCGTGGGGCATATAATTACCAAAAATATCACAAGCACATGAATCTTATGGACATATGCATGCATGTTATCGTATCGAAAGATAAATAATTAATATCATTTACTTATTTATCTTTGAAGCATCGTAAATATATGTGTGTGATATAAATGAATGCTCCCCGTATTGTGTATCTTATGATTAGTAAAAAGGCGTCGCGCACGGACGTGACGGATTTTTCTAAGGCGGCATGCGCCCGGTTGCTACTCTCAAAATGGTGGGCAATAGCACTGGATCCCTGAATTTAAAATGGCGGGCCTTACATGGCGTCACTGAAAATAAAATGGCTCCGCACATGCGTGTTTATCCAACACGGCGTCGCGCATGCGCCAGATGTCTGAATTTAAAATGCCGGAGCCTAACATGGCGTCACCGAGCACAAAATGGCACCACGCATGCGTGTTTACCGAATATGGCGTCATGCATGCGTCAGATATCTGAATTTAAAATGGGGCGCCCTTTCATGGCGTCATCGACAGCAAAATGGCGCCGCACATGCATGTTTATCCAATACAGCGCCGCGCCTTCGCCAGATGTCGGAATTTAAAATGTCGGAGCTTAACTTGGCATCACCTTGCACAAAAGGCAAAAGTTTACCTAATGTGGTGTCACGCGCATGCGTCAGATATCTGAATTTAAAATTGGAGGGCTTTTCATGGCGTCGCGAAAACAAGATGGCGCTGCGAATACGTGATAATCCAATTTGGCGTCATATTCAGACTTGCGCAAAGCGCCAAGAGCCTGAATTTAAAATGGCGGGACATTACAAAATGTCACCGAACACATAATGGCGTCACGCAAGTGTATACATCTAATATGGCGTCACGCATGCGCCTGATGGCTTTATACAAAATGGCGGCGCTTTCCATCGGCGCCGCGCATGCGTTGTTAATTCATTAACCATCTAATATAGCCTCCCGCATGCGCCTGGTGGCTTTATACAAAATGGCGGTGCCATACATTGCCATACATCTAATATGGCGTTACGCATGCGCCTGGCTGCACCTACAAGTTTAACCAAGATGGCGTAACTGAACTAAAAATGTCACCAACCATGCGCGCTTCCACGGCTAATACACAATATGGGTAAGCACTACAATTTTGTAGACGGCTCTTATGTGATATGACGATTAGTTAGCATACACGATGAGAAGTAGGTTAGTAGCACTGATGAAATTGTTATTTAGCTAGATAAATAAATACGAAAATGGCAAAAAGTTTCTTGGAAACTCCACCGGCTCGATGTTAGTAAGCTAAAAAATGACATGAAATACCACAAACATTTCAAAATATTTCATTTGAAATCCGGCCGTCGTCAGTCAGCTGAAAATATAGCACGTACCTTTTTAGCTTCTGTGTCGTCCACGTTGTGTAAGGACACCTGTTCGGTGTCGACGTGGCCGTCCACGCTCGCGGCTAACAACGCGGTGGCTCGTTCCTGCTCTAAGCGCTCCAACTGCCTTGCACTCACGACCCGAACATCTTCCACGCATTGTTTCAGTTCCGACGCTAACCTCACTAGAGATTGACCGATGTCGTCCAGTCTTTTGAGCACACCACTCATATCGGGAAGCCCTAAAAGCGTTTCTTTTTTTAATATTAGCCCGATTTAAATGGAAATACGTCATTAGTTTCGTTGGCACCGGACGGTATCCACTGGACAACCTTATAGTTTCCAAACGACTGATATCTATTTTCAAAATAAATTATTTAAAATATATTTATCATTCAGTTAATTCCCTACAGTGCCAAACGCGGTTGTTTTATATGCCTTTACATACCGAACCAACTAATCGGCCATCTGCGGCTATGTAGAGCCGCAGATGGCCGAGACAAGACACGAGTCAACTCAACAACGACAAAAACGGAAATGAACGTAGCATACAGGACCTAGGGTACCTAGCGCTGGGATAGGTGGGTGGTGGGGTTGGTGGGAGGTAGGTGGTGGGGTTGGTGGGAGGTAGGTGGTGGGGGTGGGGGTTGGTGGGTGGTAGGTGGTGGTAGGTATGAAGGCGGTGGGTGGCGGAGGCAGGCGGTGGGTGGTGAGGGTAGATGGGGTGTAGGTGATGGGAGGTAGGTGGTGGGTGGGAGGTAGGTGGGAGGTAAGGGTGGGGTTAGAAGCCTAACAGCGTGGGATAAAAGTTGGAAGAAAATAATAACAACGCTGTCCAACAAGAAACACCTACATAAGAAGACAAAACATGGCCGCAGAATAAAGAAGAGTGGCGAGTACTCCACTTAGATCTTATAAATAGGTAAAACAAAACTGAAAAATAATCAGAAAAAAATAGGAAGAAGGTGGAGGTTATATGAGGAGATCTTCACGGTGTTTTATACTCACTTAATTTTTTTATGCCGAAACTTAGATGCATCCTCACAGATGTTAATTACAGGACGCAAATTAACGCGCACGAGATAGAACGACTGAACCTTAACGAACTCGAAAACTTTAAGACTTTCCTGATTTACTAGATCTATTGCGCGAGCCATCGAAACGTGTTTCTTTTTATTTCCGGAAGTTAAATAATCTATTTTTTTTTAAGTTTTTGGTCGCCGTCGACACTCTCGATACAAATTTTGAAAATTAATACACGTAACTTTAAAAACTAATTAGTAACGCAAATTAAAATTTTCAACGAATTTTTAAAATACCGAGTGAGATATGACCAAAAAATAATTTAACAAAGTAGACGAATTAACCAAACAACCGAAGGAACTGAAATGAAGCCGTTCCCGGATGGTGGACCCTTTTATAGACCACATCTCGACGCTCAAATTCTCACGCATGCGCCCTGACATGTTAAGTCTCGATGCATTCAAATAGGGACCCTAGGGAGACTAACTACCCCTATGATATGTACCTGTTTTCTCCGTACTGTACGGCGGTGCACTTTCGTTTAATTTTGCATTGCATAAATAAATATTGGAAGGGGGAGTCAACAGAGCTCTATTGATTATGCCCGGGCAGCCAGGACGTCGGTTGCTACGCAATTCTGGAACAAAGAACAAAGACGCTGATCACGACAGCTGGGACCTAAACAAGAAGGGTACCCTTCTTGTTTGTAAACGTCTTGTTATTGAGTAGGTCAAGGCTGACATTAAAGATTTTGCCAAAATATTTAGCAAAGTCAACGTCGAAAATTTTGGGAATGTTTTTTTTTTCTTGGTGTACTTAGTCTTATACATAATTTGGATAGTAGCACTGTGTGTTGATATTTAATAAGATTATTTAGTAGCATATCACAGTATTAATAACACTAAGGTGTATCTAATTTGATACACCTAGCTGAACATTCGCAGTATCGATCTATCCCGGGCATCCGGGCTACAGGTATCCTATATGAAACTGGTAAATAATAACTTGACCGTTATAACTTAACATTTAAGTAGGGAGAACCTTTTTTTATTTTGTTTTCGTAGATCATATAAATGCAACATTGAATCATACGGAGTTTTCAGCTGTAATTTCCTTTTCCTTAGACGGTTCGGCTTTGATAGACCGTTATAATCAAGCGAATCTAATGTAGAGGCTAGGTCACTACATAATTAAACTGAAAATACGACGTTTTTTCTTTTTTTGTATGTTATACGTCTGGCTTTGTATTTAATTGAATATTATTTAAGTTGATCAGTGTTTCAATTAAAGCTTTTTATGATATAATTCATGATGATCCTGTTTTTCTGCTTATGCAATATTTTCGATAGATTACCCACCACCACTCAACCCACCTTAGTTTTGGTGGGTGGTGGTAAGGTGGGATGACGGGTGCGGATGAAAATTTCCACTGCACCCAATATGCACGGAGTGTGGGGTCCCTTTGTCGATCAGATCAATCTAGCTACGTTGCCTAGATATGAGCCCCGGGAACAGGGAACTGCACTGGCTGCGTGGGTAGAGTAAGTGGAGGCAGGGTGGGAACACCTACACCCCAACCCCGAATGCCCTTTCTCCTTGTAGGTGGTGCATTATTGATTTAGACCGGACATCTAGGCACCTCACGTATCTACTGAGCTCGAAAACAAAGAAACTTATTTTCTGTCAACTGTGCTACTAAGGGCCTTAACATGGTGACCATGGTACCACAGATAGGCCAGGGGTGACCCGCATACAGATACTGAAAATCTTTTTGGAGGTTCATATAGCTACTCAAAGTATCTTTAAACATACATAAAGTGACGCCTTTTTCCCATGGGGGTAGGCAGAAACTACGGAACGCCACGTGCTACGATCCTTACATAACAATTAGAAGATTTTAACGAAGCTGATGAGCTAGCTGAAAAGATCGCTTCAGTTTGAAAAGCGGCAGCCATAAACATCCGCCTTCAAAGGTTTGACCTTTTGCAACAGGTCTCTAAGCGTCTGTGATGATGTGTCGTAATGTAGGTTAAGAACGAAGTCAGGGAAAATCGCGATAATACCGCATTCTTACAAGCGTTACCATACAAAGCATTTCAACTTTTACTTGTTGGTATTAATTGTGTTAGGAATGAACTTAGACCATTTATGGATTTTAATAAAGAACATTTAATATCAATTTAACTGTTCTAATAATAATATATAGGAATCTGCTTATTCCCTTTTTCGAGCACCTAGGATTGAATACGAGTATCCTTGCATTCAACGCGCAGGAAAGGGGATGCATAGCTCTATTGATCGGACCGAACATCTGCGCCCTAGGTTATCTAGATGTGCCGTTTGATAAAATATTTTATTTCATATTTTATTAAAAAAGTTATAAAACATCGGGATAAGCCCGAGGTAGAACGTTTCTTGTCTTTAAATAAACATGTAATTACATAAATCAATGCGATATTATATGGATTTTATTGAAGAAATGAAATATATGAATGAGCCAATTTAATTTTTTTAAAGTACATTATGTAAAACCTCTGTATATTAGTTATACCTCAAATACTGTTTATAACAACAACAAAATCTTCTAACGTATAAAAATGTATTAGACTTATAAACTTGTGTCCAATAATGCACTTTTCCCTGTTTATGATTGAATGGTTACTGATAACTGTTAAGTTAAAATAGCATCATTCATTTAATATATACAAAATTGTACAACTCATTGACACATTTCTCCCCGCGCGCACAATGTTGCATTGCGACATCGCATTTTTCACCAATAACTGAATCCCGCGCGGTAAGCAAAATCAACAGGCTGTTGATATTGCCCTTTTCACCTACAATTGCGCCCCGACCGGTAAAAAAATCAACAGGCTGCTAACATTGCATCTTACACCGATAATTGCGCGCATGGTGCAAAATCAACAGTAAACATTGCATTTTAAACCGATTATTGCGCGCATGGCGCAAAATCAACAAGCTGTTTACATTGCATCTTTCGCCGATAAATGCACCTAGCGCATGGTGCAAAATCAACAGGCTGTTGATATCACATCTATCACCGACAATAACACCCCGCGCGGGGTGCAAAATCAACAGTTTGTTAACATTGCATCATTTGTCGCGCCCGCGCTGCGCATGATGCAAAACAATATCGACCCCACCCACTACTCTGGGTTGTGTCGCTACCGAGGGAGATAGAGCACTTGACCTTGGAAGACAGCAGGTGCGGAGCCGACTGCGTTGTTCATGAAATCATGACGTTGTTAGTGTAGGTCGGGGTTCGTGTCTAAGGGGAACTGAAACGGCAAACTGAAACGTTGACGTCATCGTTTTTCAGTCACAACAAACCCGCAGACGGCTACACCATTCATGAAGACTGAGTATTTGCGTGACATTTGTGCGTGTCTGCTACAAGCTTAGATTGTAAAAATGTATAATATGAATTTCTTCACTATATATATAACGTACTTTTCGAATGGAATTATGAATATAATAAAAATTGAAAGAAGATTTTATGACGTTTTGCACGCTTGAAAACTTGAGACTTTCTCAATTTTCGGCACAACTTTCGGTACGGCAGGCATCGGTATCGGACCGACAATTACATACATTTTAAATTACCGGAGCGCGATACCTTGAAACGATCGGATCGGATAAGACGGACATCCCACTGGAACGCACCCCGCTCCGTTCTATGACAAAACGTAATTCTCTATTTCCTTGTACAGGATGCGCGTTGCACTCTGCACGCAGGTAGCGGGGATGAATATAATTGATTGCCGGCCCGGACACGCCCTAGGTGTCCTAGATTGTATAGCTCTGCTTCAAGAACAAAGAAACTTGAAAGAAGCTGGTATTTAATAATAACTGATGTAAAAATGACTAATATAAATACGGACAAGAAGGGTGATTAATCATATCATAAATGTATTCTTTAAAATACCAAGAATTTTTAATCGAATTTTGATTTCGAGTTGCCGATGGTGGTGAGCAGCAGTACTCTTGTTTACGTTAAAAATCTAATGAATTATGGTTATTATGTTTACTATTGAAATTTCTCTCCCATCTACGTCTGCATGACGTGCATTGCATTACAGCCTTTTTTGAAAGCGAGAGCAAATTTCCGTCCCTGGCTGGCAACGTGCCAACTGAGCCACGTACTTGACCGAACGAGGTTGTGGGTATGCTTAGCATAATCGATCACACATCTGGGTTACAAGACTACACCAGGTTCAGAGCAAAAACCTTGAACTTGCGGCTAAGGGTAGTTAAGCGTGCGTCATTGTGTTAACTTCGTGGAACGTAGGTCAGGAATGTGTTACTTTGTGTAAGGAGTGGGAAATCTATCTTGTGAATTTAGACAATGTGTACTGAATTTTAGCACTTTATAACTAAGAATGTATGGAAATGGATAGTTTATTTTAGGGCACATAGATTATTTTGATCCCGTGCTCAGATATAGCTATTATTATAGTTATTACTTCGTATCATTAAATCCGGTAGTAATAAACAAAATGTAAATCATGTACTCTGTGCGGGATGCGGGGTGGAAGGATTTATTGATTCGTCTGGGGTGGTCAGCCATGTTTTTAGGTTCAGGTTGCCTAGATACATAGCTCGGGAGATTTTTGAGGGTGAGGGAAAGCGGAGTGACGATAGCGCAGCCACCCTCCCCTTACCACGGCCGCCCAACGCGTACCGCCGCCACCCAACCCCTACCACTGACACCTGAAGCGCATCTACGTACACAGATATGCATGCAATGTTTACTCTCCCGCCCGACCGCGCCCATAAGAAGAAATCGAAAAAAAATACATTAATTTCCTCATATAAATGGGTTCCAACGATATTAATTGATATCAAATCACTTTGGTCACTTCGGTCATAATAAGATTTAACGTCTCTCTACGACTTAAACCACATTTCCCTAAGTAGCAGAATCCGCTTTAGATGTTGAACATTTTAGAACCTTTAGTAGTTTGCTATATTTCAAATTCTGGAGTAAAAATCAAAGTTTCAGGAACTTAATTATCCATAGATGACTATTACAAATCTAGGACAAGGCGTGGCTCACAGTATCTGCAATGCGGATGAGACTGCGCAATGCATTCGAGTGCAGGGCGCATCCTCGAATATTCAGGTACGCGGCATTATCGATCCGATACAGAACATTCTAGACATGGCGTCCTGTTACCTTCCGGTTAGGAACTGACATTAATCATTTGGGTGCGATGCATGGAGTAAGTCAGACTGACAGCTTCAGAACGAAATTAAATATTTTTCATTCATATTACAACAACTTTAAAAAAAGTTTCATGAGACGCGACTGTAGTATATACTTATGTATCGCGTGAACTTTAAATTACCACCAACACTAATTTACCTCTACGTAATCAACACAGCGTTATATCACTTAGACTGTATGCATTTTTAGGGTACGTACTATATTTTCGACATCTCCGGTGCATCATTTGCATCAGTTTCATTTTAAAAATTAAACTTATAATATGACGTTGCACGTAGGTATATGGTTTGTATACATAGGCCAAGTCAACTGCCATTTGTTTGAAACAATAGTGAGTGTATAGTAACACTCTTAGTGAATTAAATTATAAATTTAACATTTATTCCGTAAGAGTGCATTTGTAAAATGACGAGAACCTAGGAGCCTGGTTTTCTAACGGTATTATTAGAAAACTTGTTTCGGAAACGAACACGTACTTTTTTCCGGGGTAAGTAGCTGATGTGCTATTCCAGACTATAATCTATCTCTGAGCCAAATTTCATCCAGATCCGTTCAGCCGTTCTGGCGTTATTGAGTAACAAACATCCATCTATCCAAACTTTCGCATTTATAAATAGTCGTAAGATCGAGCATATCAGTCGAGAAAAAGAAAAAAAAAATATGTCGTTATTTGGGCTGCCTCATTGGTCTAGTGGAGCCATACTCAATCTGCGAACCACGAAAATTCTACTAACGAAGTTACTACGCCAATTACCTATTTAAAATTCCGCGGGAATAATAGGCGCAGGGCACTGATTGCACACGTGACACGACGCATGGTCATCATTCTCACTAAAATTTAAAAAAAAAGAAAATGTACAAGATTTTTTCATTAACACCTAAATGACAGATGTTGTGATTTATGTAGCGGCCCACGGGACACAGCTAAAATCTGAAAGTGGCCCAAGAACAAAAAAGTTTGAGTATGGCTGGTCTAGTGGTAGAAAATGTAGCTGCTGAGCGTGAGTTCGTGGGTTTGATGGGCTCTGATGGCTTGAATTGTTCTCACATAGTTTTTCTTTAAAGATTGTGCCTCTTATAAAGCTGTTATTTTAAAAGACTATCTATGGAGTATTTTGTCTATAGGACCTACCCCCATTTTGAAATGGTGCAACTAGAATCACAGACGTCTTGAAAGAGCCTGCAAAGGCCTATTTGAAATAAAATTATTTGACTTCGACTGCCTTTAATTTCCAGGACACTTAGATTGTTTATTTTATTTACTGGATAGTCGTAGTTAGACAAAAATTTTGCAATATCCTAGCCCGTGATGATGCGTAAATAGCCTTTTAAAGTCCCCCAAATATAGTTAAGTAAGTAGTAAAGTATTTTTTGAGTTTACAATTCTTCAATCCGCATATATTTTTTAAAATTACACTTACACTGAAGTACATGTTTTGTACAATTTATAATGCGTCATCGTTTACCCTTTTCCATACTGCGTAATAACAAACACAGTGAGGGGGTTGCGTCGGGACCTTCCATCTTTCAACGTATATGCAGCAATATACATGCAGTAATATAGATATAGAGATACGCTTTGCTCTCCGGACACTATGTCCATAAAAGGTAATGAAAACAAGCTTTTGCTAAGGGGAGGTGCATCGCGGCCTTTGATTGGTGAATTTATGTACGACGCAATTCAATATTGCGTCGTACACCCCAACTCACACCACGGAAGGTGGGATGTCGGGTGCCTGAGGGTCCATCAGTTCTCCCGTCTGAGTGAAGTATATTAATAGATATGAAATGAATTTATAGCTTCAAACAAAGAACATCATGTTTCGTAGCATCCGAGGTCCTTAAAAGTTAACTTGAATCAACACTCGAATATTTATGGGAGAAGAAAATATCATTTTTTTTAAATATAAATAAAGTGTGTCGGCAAATACCAACTTACAAGTAAGATATGCATGCTTAGTATATGCGACAATAATAATAGTAATAATGCAACGGATAGAAATCAAACCCAACATTAATCGCAAATGCAAAAATTCAACGGTCAACACAGATTTCCTAACAACACTGCAATGCCCTTATGTTCGAATGTGTGAAAACCCACGATCGGTGCGGAGATGGATGGTCTGCGAGTTTAATCCTTTGTAATTATCGATAGTGATTACTATCGAGCTTTATAAACGACACGTCGTTAAGAAGAACTTATTAGAAACTACATCAATTGTCGATACAACGTTTAGTTCTACAAAGAAAAAAATAATAATTAAATCGGCCTTCATTTCATTTTCGAATGCAAAATCTGCATCCTATCCCAAGGAAAAATACGGTGGTATTACTTAGAATTTTCATGGAGAAAAACCCAATAACACTTTGCCGACCCGGGAATCTAATACATGACCTCACATTCAGCAGTCGCGCTTGTGACTGCTATTTAACCAATAATAAATAATAATTCAGCCCATTGAGTCTCACTGCTGGGAACGGCCCTTTTCTCATGAGAAAGGTTAGGTACTAATCAACCAGTCTGGCTTGGTGCTGGTTAGCGGACTACACGCATCATAGAAAACTGTATAAAGTCCTCTCTCCCCACTAAGTTTTCTTTCAACTTTAATGCAACAAATAATCAAATTCTGATTTGCAGTTGATTTTGAATCAATACACACATAAATCAAATCTGATTCATTATTCTTCGCAAGGCAAAGTACAGAAGCCATAGTAAAAATTTTCTTTACTTTATATTTAAAGAAAAAACTTTTTCGGCACGAAGCTTTTTAAGTATTCCGAACTCGAAGCGAACCAAAGTCGCGAGCTTGGCTAAAATAAAATAGATACAGGTTGTAATTTGGTACAAAGGATGATTTATTTTTTAAACCGAGTTCAAAATAGATTTATCATAGATATTATACTACAACATTGTAATCTAAGGCCGGTAACCGTATAGTAGTAAAAAATGATAATTTAACTCTAGCAACATTGTGATTGGTATCCGATTTACCTAACTGCATACTGAACCTGATGGCCAGGATAATTGAATAAAAATGTAGTGATTCCACCCTAAAATGCCCCGTATCGAAGGTTCGTTTTGCTGCCCTGATTAACTTCAACTACATATATTCATCCATGATACAGAAATTATACCAAAGATGGGGCAAAGTTTAAACAAAAACAGGTGAAAATTCAAAAACGTCACGTCGTTTACTACCAGGTGGCGTTACCAGTAAGGTTTCGTATCTAATAAAATAATGGCGAGTGTTTTTGTTTTATTAATCCTTTCCGCGAGTGTCTCTCATATTAAGGGCTGATTTTTCAATAGCTGAATAAAACTCAGATAGTCATCTGGCTTTTAATTTTAATTTGAAATAGTTTTTGTATGGATGTATCACAGGAATAAATTATCGAGGTTTATTCAGCTATTTAAAAAATCCTAAATCAACTAAAATCTGTAAATAAAACAATATATATATATATATATATAATTTTGGATACGTGTTTCCATTTTTCAAGTTGTAAAAAATACGTAATATTTATATCAATGTGACGTTAAAAACAATAATCTGTACTTACTTATAATACAATTATAACAGACCGATGTCTGTACATTATAGATATTGGAGAAAAACTAATATGGGGGGGTCTTTATTGGAGCAACAGAAGCCAAAACAACAGTTTTTAGAATTTTTGTGTCTTTTTTTTAACGTTGCCCCACACTAGAATTTCTCCTGTATCGTGGAGACAGTTTAAAAACATACATGTCACATGTACACAGAACCAGACCCGGAATATAGGTTCCATTTTTACACGTGTACGACGTTGCGGGCGAAAGTTAGTGAATAATAAATTTGCATTATGAATTATTTTTAATCAGGAACTAAGAAACTCAACTATTACTGTCTGTATACAAGTACTACACGGGTGTGCACTGTACGATAAGGGACATTTATTATTGGACTATCAGTAGCATTAAAGGTGAAGGGAAACATCGTGAGGAAACCTACACATCACCATGTGACCGGTACTCGCGAACCCGGACCATGTTTTTGTAGTAGACTACAGTCTTAACTCTTCTCATTCCGAGAAGACCGCCCCAAGCAGAGTCTTTAAAGGGCTTTTTGAACAGTATTTCGAATAACTCGTTTTCTAGGTTCATTTAAAATCTTAACAGACCCAACAGAATAAATAAAGACCAATCTGAATACAACTATCCATTTTGGATTAATCCGAATTTTGATAACAAATATTTCATCCTTCTAACTTTCCAACACGACGCAATATTTTGCATATACGAGAAGTTTTAACCTTAAACAACCCTAGCAGACAGGGGACGAAGTAAATAACGCTCCCGGACACAGACATATTATTTGCTTCGGAAGGGAACAAATTAATACCTAACAGGATCTGAAACAGACAGGTGTTAACTCCCTTCCTCCCCAAAACCACCCCAGACCTCTAGATGTCCTATACAAACTAATATTTTCAATTCATACATTCTATTATATTCGTATATGGCCCGCGCACTTGCCAAGGGTGGCCCCGAAAATGAAAAGTATGGATAGCAGCATCTTTATTATACTCATAATTATGAGAAATAAATCATGTTTTTAGCAGAATGATAATCTTGGTTTTCTTATTTTTTTATATATTTTTAATTCCTAGTTCATTCAGATAATTTTTAAGGATACGGGTATGAAACTGATCAGTTTCAATCTTGCTTATCAATCCTCGTCTCTAATGTCGTTAAATTTATTTGTAATTGGTTTAATACCGTTTTAATTAATAAATAAACGACCGGATAGATGTCCGATTACCATCAGATAAAACTCAACTAGGTATTGCTGAAGAATTAAATTTTGTGACAACGCCAAAATTGCATTGTTTTTATTTGTGTAGTAGGTACCTAACTATTACCATAGTTATGAGAATTTTGGAATAAAGTGTGTTTAATGCAGGTATGTTTCAAACTTAATTCTCGCATTATCTTTTCTATGTGTCAATGAACATGGTCGGAACACAAGACCAGTGCGCCCGCCGCCCGTGCTATTGACTAATCGTTTCAAGGCAATCAGTTCCGTAGGAGAGAGACAGGTATGGGAGATTGAAAGGATGGTTTTGATTCGGATTTGCGTTTATAAACATCATTTGTTCGAAAACATACTAATATGCGCAAAACGGTATAAAAAAAATGTGTGTTCCTAGTTAAGAACAGACATTTTTTTTATAATATCATTAAGTTTTTATTCTGTACGTTCGCTATGTGTATAATTAATTAACAACTGGCTGCTATAAAAATTAGCTTCTGGCTCACTGGCTTTATACCTATATGGTTATAACAACCGCGACGCTAAGCTTTATTGAGCTATAATTATAACTTTGTACTGCCTACAAAAGACCGGAGGAATGTATTTCGATGGGACTTTCAATGTGAGTTGTACAGGAAATTGTGTCACTTAAAAACGACTCGAATAGTTGATTAGATCCTAAGATATAGCTATAAATCCTATAAAAATCCGCTCCTATAAAACAAACAGTTCATGCAATACGCGAGCAGCAAAGTTTTGGGCAGAAGCTATTAAAAATTATGTTATAGAATACGCTTGCAATTGCGCATAGCGATGCGAAAATCGAACCCAAAATAGAAATTAACTGATACGCCTCAACTTTTTTAAAGTGACATTAGGTATTGGTCAGGTCTATGCTATCGTTCTATTTAATTATCTCGACATAAAGTGCGTATTCTGGATAACTATACAAAACCATATTTTTCGGAATACGATGAAGGAACAGGGACATTAAAATAACTATTTCCCGAATGTTTCATAAATAATGAATCAGTTTCAAAAAATTTTAGTCATTGCACTGAAATATTCCTACTACTTTCGGGTAAAAACAAGTAGCTTTCTTCTTCAATTGATACGCGGAGCGAAATTATATTCTTAATTAGCGTAAATTCTACCAATCGATCAGTTCTAATATTTCTGTGACTACTCTACATGTATCTACAAAATTCTAAACTATCCTATAGTAAGGACCTTCCTCCAAGATGTGAGCTCATCTGAGACGAAGTAGTACTATAATTATGTAGAAAAGTAGTTTCAATACATAAACGCCTTAGAGGCGAAGATGGCACAGCGAATCGAGGGACTCTGACCACCAGGGTAATCACGATATGGAATCGTTGTTGGAATTATCGAGTAGAGTAATTTTTAAAGCATACTGCGTGATTTATCTCGTCGCGATTACAAACGTGTATAGTAATTACCCTGTTGGTGGACAACTTTCATCTGTTGGATAAGATGTAGAAGAAACGAAGGACCTAACTTAAATATAAAGAAATTATTATTTATACAAGAGGCAAAAGGTACTTTTCTAGATTCACAGATAGGTATTTATTTGTATTGTAACCGAATAAAATTGTCTTGATATCGTAAATTTTATTTTAGATAGTCTGGGATTCGAACCCACGATTTAACGCATTAGCTTAACCACTAAGGCAATAATGTGGCTTTAGTTTAAAAATAATTAAGGGGCCTTTAAATATAATTTCACACAATACGCCGATTCGTGTTTGTTTTATTACAATTATAAGTAAAAGGGAACAATTTCTATTATAAAAAAAAACGTACTATAAACAGTACGCAGTGTTACACGCTTCAGCTTCAAACTAACGAGGTATTTGCATAATTAAATTGAGATCAAAACTTTTTGCAGATTATACAGATGGTCAGGAGAACGGAGCTTTAAAGTTAAACCCTGCATTATAAAAACCCTTTTTCTTTTTTGTTCCATTTCACTTAATCCCTAACTATACAAACAAGAATTAATGATAGACAGAACAAGTTTGGTCATAGTAGTTATTATTGTTATAAGTTTAAGGATAAAGTTAGTCAAAGGTAAAAAAACATTTCAACAAGTAGTTTTGGCAAATATTTTTATAATATGATGATCTGGGAATGAGAGAGAACCAACAGATTTGGTTGTCACATATCTTGGCAATTGCTAGTAAGTATTGTACATGAAATTTATAATTTGGGTTTACTTTTTACTTTTCTGTAAACTGTTTTAACTTTTCTGTCATTCCCAGATTATAACAAAGAACATATATCTTACCTGGAATAGAATCTGTATTTGTGTCTGGATTTTCCAGCAAATGGTAATCAGCGTTGGTGTCCAAGCCTTCTGCAATTGTCTGCCAGGCCTCCTTAGAATTATTGCTATTGTTGCTGCTTTGATGAATATTATCTACTTCTCCCTCTCCTAAACTAGATTCTCTTCTGACTTTTGATTTCTTCTCTTCACCTTCTTGATTGTGACGTCTCCTTCTTTTATATGGCGTGAATAACCGCACAGGTCCCATGGCTGAGAATAAAAACAATGTTTATTTTATTATATCTTATGCTTATTGCAACAATTTAAGCTCCCATGAAAATAATGCAAAACCTAGGCATAAAAATTAGAAAATCAAGTTACAGCGATATAATATTATTTATCAGGTAAACATTATTGAAATGCAATTGTCAAATATCATTCTCAATTCAGTCTTATTTCATTGAATTAAGACATAATTTTAGATAGCTCTACTGAATATACAATTTTAGTGTGAAAGTTGCACTTGAAAAGTCTCTGGAATGGCTTCAATAGATGATAAATGTAACTACTGACAAGTTTTGCGTTATTTCTGTGACAGCTTCTATATTTATTTATATATAATTGTACTTTGTGTGTTTTGATATGTGTTTGTTTGTATATTAATTTATTTCTAACACTAACAGTATTAGAATGTCTATAAAAAAACAAGTATCAGAAAATTTTAATTATCTAAGTAATATCATTCAGAACATTATTTTAAATCTTTTTATTAAATTTTCTTATAATTATTCCTACACCATTACATTAATGTAGACATAAATAAAATTGTGTATCTGTTTGAATGGTAAAGTTAAAGAATAAAATAATTTTGTTTGTGTTGACCCTACTTTGCTATAAGTCCGTCTCTACACCCTTGCATGTTTGCTGTGTCCCTCCTATCTACCATTATGTTATGTGCGTCAAAGGCTTATATCATATTTCCCTATACTCCCCTCATTCCAATTAATAACGGACATCAAAGCTTGTCACATGTCAGTTTGGAGAATCAAACACGAAATAGATTGGTTGAGGGAGATAAATGTTTAGCAACTAAGATTGTTTTTATTTTATTTTAGCCTATGGAAGCTGAGAATCTGTAAATATGAAATGATTTTTTGTATTTAGAGACTGTCTTTACTTTTTTTATAGTATTTGTAGTACAACTGTCCATATCTTAACAACTACTTGATGCCTTGATGTATGTTAATATTTTTATAAATATACCTATAATTGGCCAGATAAATGTATGTATGTATATATAAACTTATTTATTTAGATAAGGGTATTGAAACTACTTATGTTTATTATTAATTATATCTATTTAATCAAGACTACATACTTTTGTTAGGGACTAAATAGTGATTTTTCATTTAAACTGTACATCTTTACACCTCAATTTGACTACACATTCAGCTACATAATATTATTGATCAATTATAGTTATACTGTCTGTTAGTAATCTATTTTACTTTATTAAAAATATTTTACCTGACTAACTAAGCTTATTCATGATTATCATAAAAATACTTTACATCGTCACATTGAATATCACACCCAAAATACTGAATTCAGTAGTTTTTATATACTATGGATAACATATCCTACTAAATAGGTTTCTAAAAATACTATTGAGAAATCCTTATACATCACTAATGGAATTCAATCCATGCACAGCATAGATATAGTTTATTAATGGTCTCACTAATGATTGCTTCCAACTAGTACATGTTGACCAACAAATGGACAAGTATATATATAAACAATATAATACTTACCATATGCTAAGGTATACCATATGGGTGTATATGATTGATTATACATATTTTTTTAATCCTCTTTAGAAAGGCATATCGCAGGGATTGTATATTTGAATATGCACTGCATGAATACAAACCCTAGATTATAGAATATTTTTATTGTGGTATATAAGATAATGATAACTGGTTATTTATGTTATTATTATGTTGTGTGTATGCATACTATTAATAGTACTGCACTAATTAATATGTCTATGCATGATTATGCTTGGCTAATTACTGACTTACTGCATCACAATAAAGTACTGTCACAGTCCCCACCTGACTGATCATCACAGCATGCCCCACAAGTACAGCTTGTAGCATGAGGAGTCAATATCCCCTCATCTATCAGTGCCTGGATACTTCTACCACCAAACCTGATGGATCTCTTCCAGTCTTTACTAGAAGCCCTTCCGCAAAGAGCCTCAAATTCACTAGGTGTATACCACTCCATACCATATTTGATACATCTACCTCTGCCCCCTGACCCAAACCTTTGTTTATGAAGTTCAGCTGACGTATTTTTACACCTAATAGGCAGTATGGGCATATTAGCAGTCTCCGCCCAAGAGCGCGCGCTCGTACTCCGCGCACTGGGTGTACTCGAGCCGCTTTCCTCCTGCCGTGCCACAGGTGATTGAGGATTCTGTATCACTATATGTGTCGGCTTTATGTCATCTACAACAGGCCCACCAGATATAAAACCATTATCAACACATATCATTGGCTTGAAATGCGGCAGCTGATCTGACGTTATCACGTTAAATGTGGTCCCAGTAATAAGTGTGCCGACCGGCAGGGACACTGGAACCGTGACCACGCCATTAGAATCACCAGACAATCGTGTATTTTTGATTCCACTCGACAAAACAGCTCCGCCATCAGATCGGTCGGCATCGTGATCGGCCCTCGCCGTCAGAGGATCGGCTTCGGATACTTCGGTAATGTCCGGCATAACGACGTTGTCCGAACCTCTATTCTCCGCCATATCTTGTTTCCTCCCGCCCCTGTGTACACCCTCGCGGTGCGGACGAATTTTTACTAACACATGAACTGTTTTCAACTTGTAAGCGGTCACACTAAATTATTACGAGCTTCATTCGCCCACCGTCCGCCATAATTATATCGAAAAATGAAAAACATTTCACGTACGCTACTTAGGTTATGGCGGGAAATTGAATTTCCAATTTAAAATCTCAATTCATATAGGTACCGTGTCATTCTTACAAGCTGTTGGCTGACATAATATCTTGTTTAGTTTTTACAATACGAAGCAATTATTCCTTGTAGCAATAGTGGCAATGTTGGTCATAAAAATATTTACTAGAACAAAATGGCCAAGTATTTACTGAAAAATCTTTCGTCGTTTCTCGGAAGTGTTGCCATGAGTACTAAATGTGTACATAAATACTTCAGATAAGACTTTCTTTGTTATGTTTAATGTTAACAGATTAAAGAAGCGTGTAAATAAAAAGAAGCGTATAAAAATATGTAAATCATAATATTTGTTAACGTAAAATTAATTTGCAATAAAATAACCTTTATAATTTGATATGACATTACACAGTAAGAATTAATTGATTCTCTGGTAAAAGCTGCATTTATTCTTACCAGTAATATAATACCTACTGTTCGGTTTTTAGAATATTGCTTAATTTAGGTGGTGTTATCAAATTTCAGAATTTGAATTCAGTTGTCTATGGAGCGAACGCCACAAAAGTATGGAAATTATTGATTTTCCGTGACGCGTTTTGACTCATTAACTCTTCAACTCATTTGTATAATTTGAAGCGGGAACTTCAAAAAAAAACCTAAAGATATCGAGTTTGGGTCTCAACTCAAGCTTACTTCATCATACTTTATTCTATCAAAATGATCGAAATGAAATAAAAGAACCCTGTCAATACTATAATCATCAACAGTTAGGTATTCGGCAGTGGATCTGAACAAATCATATCTAGAAGTTAAAACCCTTTGAAAACAATATTATATCGGGATTTTAATAAGAAATTCAGTTGTGAGCTGCTCAGTCGCTAACTACGCTGTGACCTACCTAAGTATCAGATAGCGACGTTATTTGATTGAATTACGTGAAAAAATCTGGTGAATGAACTACCTGGCATATCGTTTACTTAACAAGAAATTTGTTAGTTGTAAAATAAGTTATAATATTAAGGCGACCGAGCACCCGCTCGGGAAAGTATCTTATTTTTTTATGATAACGATTTTTTCTAGATGTGAACTAGCTAGGTCACCCCCAAAAAACCCTTTAAACCTTTAAATTACAAAACGCGATTACAAACAGGTGCATTTTGTGTATATGTATATAAATATTGCTCCTCTAATTTAGTAAAGGAATAGTAGGTATAAGACAATAAATATGAATATCTTTTAGTCATTAGTTTATGGCAACCACGAAGGTAGAGGTTAAAGATTAACCCAGTGGCGAATGCTCAGAACAATAACCAAGCATGCTTGGTTATTGTTCTGAGGGCGATTGTTCCACCATCAACAAGACCAAGAAGATAACTCTGAAATCGTGAATAAAAAAATAAAATTAAAAATACACGCTCGTGAGGTGTCTCAAGCTCTAAAGAATTTATTCAAATAGAGATCATGAGATGCATCGACGACGTCTAAATGATTATGGTTTATTTTTCGATATACGTAAACATAATGATAGATACTGCCATTTTCAATGCACCTAAATCCATACTATAACGACGACCCTTCCTCCAACTGTGTATACCAGGGTTTGAGCTAATAAACTATTTTAATAATAGGTAGGTACTCAGAACTCATCAACCGCCTCTAAGAACTATCACAAACCATACCTAAAATCCAAGTAAAGGGGTGGTGCCATGGAGCCCACTGACATTCCCTCCCCCTCCACCACCGCCACACGCACTGTCCGGCAGGTAACTATAATTATCCCCCACCCCTCCAAGTTACACCTTAATGCTAACTGTATAGCTGCACAATTCGGCTCATCGGCTCACGCTAATGTATATTAAATACGCAATAGAGTCGTTAAATTAAAATTGGAACTTTAAATTGGACTTCTAATTCACATTTAAAATACTCCCAGTTTTTACGATTTCGAATTTTAGAATAGCATATTTTATGAAAACGTTACGGTTTTCTTGTCTCGTGAGGACAGTTTACGAACATACATGCCATACCACAGCTCAAATTCGATTTATAATAAGACTTGACCGATGCCATCTTTGTTACTACATTAGGTACGTAATATCTAATTATTAAGGATATGTTGTCTACACAATACAAAGACGAAATGAACAGAGACAGCACAGACCAAGCGTAATGTACAACTGACCACATTATGATGCGAGTAGATAGCAGAAATGCTATTGAAATGGTGGGTAGATGCGCCGCGCTGGTATGAATGGGGAATATGTATGATGATAACGAAGATCTTAGACATCCATAGTACACAACCAAAAACAAACATCAGTGCTGCTGTAAAAAAAAACAGACAGACTGACAACGAAGTTATCATACAGGGTTCCATTTTTCTTTTTGAGGTACAGAACCCTAAATAAACAACAAGTCACATCCAAAACATTTAATTATCTTATTACAGAGAATCAATTATTACATGTATGTGTTAAAGTTCCTTACGAACATCGATGTCTAGCTCATTTGTTTCACAATATAGATTTTAATCTTATCCTACATTCAATATAATAATATTGAGATCAAATCAATTTGAAATCTTACGATAATACTTATACTTATTTTAAATAGAAAAGAAGGTGCATAAAGTGCATAGGTCACAGCTAGTCTGTGCCTGTCTCCTTCTGTACCTAAACTACTACATGTTTATCTTACGAAATCGTAAACAATCTACTGGCCATCAGTCAGCTCCTCAAGGTTACTACCAGCCACCCAAATAGAATCGACACGTTAAAACTAAATGATATGATAGGGGAAGTTCTTACTCTACATACGCAAGAGTCTAAGATTTAGATAAAAATATATTGGCAGTTAAAATCTGCCTAATACTGACTGACCGCACCCTGTTTACCGTAAGACGGATGCGCCCACCATAATCGCTAAGCTCAACCACAATAGGGCTCAGTACTCAACGATTTGGGATTCAACGTCACAAAACGCAGGAGATACAGATCCAAAAGGAAGTGACGTTGCGGCGATGGCAGGCGGCCGATTCACATTGACCTCTTGATCACTGTCATACAGTGATATTACACTCGATGTAGTACACGAGTTTACAAAATTCTCGTTGTTTATCATTGTTCTTACATTTAGTTGCTAGTACTTATATGAACTTATTAATAAATTGATTGATTATAAATATTCGTAATACATACATTATAAAAGTATAAGTGTATAGAATAATACATTTCTATAGACTTGTCAATACAACATTGAGACATTGAAATGATTGACAAACCCCCGGTTTCTGTGAAACTGATTTTATTGCTTGGTAATTTTGGTCAGACAATCACAGAAGCTACCATGTGAATTGTCAGTAGATAAACCTGGTCAGATAGTTAAATCTAAGAAACTGAGGGTTAGTATACTAGAGAGGGCTACCTTATCGAGATTAATATAGATTAGTAATATATTATTAGGTAATAACACAGATAATGTTTTTAGTGGTTTAACACTATTTCATTTAATTATTAATCACTGTTTGCTTTTATAAGCACTACGCAGTCTTTTGTTTTTCCGACAGGATCTTTCTTCATACACAAGAAGATTAATCTCTGGAACAGCTGTAACAAAACAAACATGCATCAATGAGTATGATAGCAGTTATAACTTATAAGCTTTAGTTAGTTTTGCCTTTGTCAAACTCCGACTTCCTTTCCCTCATTTTTTTTTTAAATAAATGTATTGAAATGTTTTTAACTCTTATAATCTGTAAATCCATCTGTTTCAATATATTGACAACCAGATATTGGCAACACCTTATGCAATACACACAAATGTTAGGTTATAATTGATAGCATCCCCACAAGTTCAACCTATAGCATAATAATATCAACCCTCACATTCCGCAGGCGATGAGTAAGACCTTTAAAATAAGATATCAGAAATTTTTGATAAATTTGGAACTATACCTTTGAGGTTTCGACATGCCCATTTAAGGCTGTTTACGGCTCAGTGCTTGGAACATAGGACGCAAGAGTTCTATTAGCCGTTCGCGTCGCTGCCTGGCGGCGACAGCGGCCGCGGAGGTGTTAGGGCCCCTGCGCCGAGCTGAAATAATGAAATTAATAGTAGGTAAGTATTCAGATATACAATACCGTAAAATGGGGCTATTTGGGAAACGCGGGGCAATTTGGGACTAACATTTGTGTTTAGAAATTTTGACATATTTTCTAAACTAAATCAAAATTTCCTTTGTCATTGAAAGCATCCTACACTACCGCTGTTTAAAAGCAGTTACTACTCCATGAGAAGCACACATAATGATCCCTTTAATAAATTTCAATTAGCCCCGCGCTTCCGAAATACCCCATTTTACGGTACATAAATTAGTAAAAACGTCAAATTTGCAAATTCGAAATTATACAGTATAACGCGAAGTATCCACGAGCTTATTACTGAAAAATTCAGTGAAGATGTATTCTAAATAAGGTGGGCCCAATAAGTACCGTATCCGATAACACGTGAATTATACGTTGCTGGCTAACAAGCCCATATTATATAATATTTTATTCATATATCAAACCCTCCAAGCTAAGCTTTATTACTAGACGACAAATGAAAAAAATTAACACCATACTCAAAATTAACATATCCCAAAAAAGTAAAATAGGTACGGTCACGGTCATAAATCCAGTAGCAGTTTCACAAATCTATCGTATAAAAACAAGTCGTACATACGACCTTTTTCTATAACAAACATATTGCACACATATACGATCTCGTATATCGCACTCTTTCATCATTATGTAGTCAAAAAGAGTGCGATATAATGATCATTCGCCTTAGTGACAAGTCTGCCATATCGCGACGGCGTATTAAGATACGGGTATTAATTTCAATCTAACGAATATGTGTTTATCTGGCTTAGCGGTTAACGCTAAAGTTAAGGTGATTCGCACGTTGTAGCCTGCGTTCAAATCCCGTGGTACCAATTCACTTTTTGTATTTTAATTATGAATTCTGAATGTCTACGATAAGTTAGACCCGATGAGTTGTTTCCTTAAGTATTAGTTGAACTTATTATTTACAAAAAAAGCAAAAATATGAGGGTGAATGTGAAACAATATAACCTACTGGATTTAATAAAGTAGTTACGAGGTTGTTGGTTGGTGAACTTTGTTACGAGCGTTTGTGTTATTATTGCGATTACCGTGTTGTTTATCTTTATTCAAGATGCAGGCAAATATTAGTATTGATGCCAGGGCAAATATTGTTGCTTTGCGTAAAAATGGGCTTAATATTTCTCAAATTGCAATTGAAACTGGCTTATGTGTAAGTTATTTTTAAACATTATAATTATGATGATGTTGTGGTGTATGATTTTATTATTAAATAAATTGCTAGTTGCAAGTCTGTAATAATATTTTTGTTTTTTAGAGAAATACTGTGAGCCGTTGGATAAAGAGGTTTGAGGAAGAAGGTAGTCTGAAGAGTCGTGTAAGAAGTGGAAGGCCACCGCTTATTAACCCGACTCAGCGACGTTTTATGGTGGAAGAATATGAAACAAATGGTTTCATTCCAACTAGAAAGTTTGCAGATCAATTTGATACATCATTGCGAACTGTTCGTCGTGCACTCCATGCTGAAGGTTTACATCATCGAAAACCAGCTCAAAAACCATTTTTGACACAAAAACACAAAGAGGAACGACTGCGTTTTGCTCGGGAATATTTGGATTTCAACTGGGAGACAACTATATTTTCTGACGAGAAGACTTTCAAATCTTGCCAAAAAGGAAGACTTCATTTATGGCGAAAAGACAGTACTCGCTGGTCTGAGAAAAACATTATTGCGAATACAGAATCAGGTAGAATAAGTGTGAATATGTGGGGGTGGATTAGTGCTCAAGGGCCGGGTGAGTTGGAATTCATACCTACGCGTGCCAACAGCTCTGATTATGTCGAAGTTTTAAATGACATAATGATACCTACTGTGCGTAATGTTTACCCCTCGGAAGACTTTAGTGAACTAAATTTTGTGCAAGATAATTGTCCGATACATCGTGCCAGTGTTGTAAAAGAGTGGTTTAGCCAGCACCCTGATATTAAAGTTATTCCGTGGCCAGCACGATCCCCTGATCTAAACCCCATTGAAAATATATGGGGTTTAATGGTTCAAAGATGGGAAGCACGAGATGAGAGATGTCTTGAGCAGCTTAAATCCCATTGCACTCAATTATGGGATAATTTACGTGGCACAGATACATGTGCAAACATTGTGGCCTCCATGCGTCGACGTCTGCTTAGCTGCATTGACAATAATGGAGGTCATACCAAATATTAAATATTATACTGTTTCTGACGGGATGTGCCGGTCGTAATATAGTAACACGTAAGTTAGTTTATGATTGTAAGATTGGGGTTAAGCTTCAATCTTCTTTTCTCTTTGAGAAAATGAATAATTAAGCTATAATCTCAATTAAATTAAAGGCATAAAAACAATTTTATTTTCATATCAACAAACTTGACACAAATTTTGGTATTTTAACTTATTTAATAATAAATGTTTTTTCAAATTACCGACTATTATTTTATTTCAATCTAAAATATTATTCCTGTATAATTAATTCTTTTTTGTAATTTTCAGTTTAAAAGCTAATTGTATCAATTTTAACTATATATTAAGAAATATATATAAGTATAATATTTATATACAAATAATATTGATATCACATATAAAGTATATATGTAATTAAATTTACAATATGCATTTTTTATATATAAAGTATATAAATATTACTTATTATAGTAAATATATAAGTATAACATTCATTGAAATATAAAAAAAAATGTTTACAAGACAAAAGTAATGAATAATAAACAAAATCGGTCCACCCAACCTGTTGGATTTCGAACCGACGGACACTCGTTTCCAAGGCATACATTACTGCACTTAACCACATGAACTGATGATAATGAGTTTAAATTTTGGCCTTAGTTACGGAATAGTTCTGTCCGAACACTAATATGAAGAAATCAAAACTATATTGTTATCTTTGTCTAGTATTGACCCCACACACTATCACCTTCTCGTAGCTATACTGTATGACTGGTAACTGTTTGCGTTGAAATCACTCACACATGTATGTATACGCGCAGTACCGTGCAGGCGAATATGATCGTTGACGTGCTACTGGACTTATGGCCCCAGACTGTACCTACTGACGAAAACATAACCCCTAAAAATACCTGCAAATGTTACATACCCTCGTTCTATTCGCCCAGTGGAATGACATTCCTCGGCTGAGCGCGAGCGGTACGAGCGATACGGGCGGTGCGAGGGGCTGGAGTGACTCGAGGGTTTGGAGCGGATCGAGCGGCGCGGGCGCGACTCAAATGCAGTTCGCAAGCTTCTTCATGACCGGGAAAGCCATTTTCATGGCAAAAGCAATTGCAGAATGGTGTTTGGAGACATCTCCCGCAAACATTGGTCGTGTTCGCATTGCAGAAGAAGCACTGAATATGGAAAGAAATTCAGTTTATTAGATTATCACTGCTCCTACAACCATGAAGGAAAAATAACAATGCAATCTTTACCTTTCTAGTGATCCGGGTATTAACCACGTAGAGAGCAACGACTTCAGTTCTTGCCAGCGTAGGTAGCGAAGGTTGAGGAGGAGTAGGAGGAGGAGGACGAGGAGGAGGAGAAGGAGGAGAAGGAGAAGGCGAAGAAGGAGTAGCGCGCTGCATACGTACTGTCTCTTCTTCTCTTCTTACCCTCCGATTTAGGATTAGGCTAAATACGAGAAGCATGAGACTTTTGTAGGTGAGATCTTCCATGTCTAAAACCAAAAAAATTGAAATGTTACTGTTTTTGTTGTGGAAACTGTTTTAAAATAACAAAGCGGGTCCCATTATATAATGAATAACTTCTTCAGGTTATCCAAAAGGCAGTAAGGGTCTTCGAAATTCTTTAAATATACGTACGTTAATTACATTTTCCCACAAGTAAACAACAGATTAGTAAGGTTCCATCGATTTTATGGATAGTTAATGGGACTGTACAAAGCTTGGCATTTTGAGACTTATCGCCTTTCCAAGATGCGCCTATATGGACAATCAAACAAGACAAACAGAGCTCAGTCCAATAAAACTTGCAAATAACTTTAATTTCTGAAATTACACGCCGATACGAATAAATTAAATATTAGATTGTTTTAAATCAACATACTATGTAATTCATCCGCAGATTCTGCCTGTAAGTCCCTCGTGGATGTGGAGGCATCCCTAGTGCTAGGGCGCCGAATATTCCTGCCCCCAGAACCCAGGCTTTTCTTGTTCTTACGATTCGGCATTTTTGCTGTTTTAACGACTCTCCTAGGACCCTGACAACGATTGTTCAGTTTTATAAATTATTTATAAAATAATAACAGGACATCATATAATTCTCAAAACAGAAAAAGAGAAAGAGGCAATCTTAGATCTGTGGTGGCACATCACTGGTGAAAGGTCTCTCTTCGCCCGACAAGTAATATTATTAACTCGAAGAGCGAAGGAAAAGGAGACGCACGGAAATATAAATCGACAAAAAACTGCAAGAACACATCGTATTACCGAGTAGGTACACGCACTGCTCCCAACGCTGTCCGCGTCAATAAATTCTTAGCTAGCTAAGTTTTAATCCGATATTTTATACGGGACGAGGGGATGGTTTGATATCCCATTTATAATTTTTGAAGTGGCACATCGGACTAAAGTCACCAATTTTATCTAATTATTTTCCTGCACTTCCGGGTGGTGAATAATGACCCAGCACCTGCTTCAGAAAAGAGAGGCTGGAGTCACAGCAGTCTGAACAATAATAGGCTAGTTATGATGACGAATAGCTAGATGAGTCGGTACTCCTTCAACGTGTCTACTATTTCAATTCGCATGTGTGAGAATTGTCCTCCTGGGTTAATAAGTTGAGATTCAGACAAAGTGCTATGCACAATCACAATATTATAATAATTAAGCCCAATACTCCTTTCGGAATGAAAAGGACAAAGGCCTTAGACCACCGCACTCGTTTCCTGTGGGATGGCAGACTACTCACAGCATCGTGCATATTTTGAGGCTCTGTCAGGTGTTTCAAATTCACGTGTTAAATTGAAACTAATGAAATTGAAGGCTAAGTTTGAAAATCGTTCGCTGAGTTTCCTTTAGACGTAGCGTGATATATTTTTATCACAAACGTTTAACTTGTGTAATTACATAATATCTATTTAAGTACATAGTACAATGCTGCTGATGTTTGTTTCATTTTCTTTTCTTCCATCATTCCCCCTCATCATTCTTACTAACAAGCGTTCCCGTTTTCAAATACAGAGGCCCTAGTGTAAGTTTCTTTCGACAAATTCGATTTACTACATCCAACGCGTTCGGCGCTCCGATTGGTGGAGAGCACGAAACGGACCAATCGGAGCACCGAACGCGTTCGATGTAGTAAATCGAATCTGTCGAAAGAAACTTACACTACACTACACACTTACAAGTGCACCGAGCATCGGCACGTCGCCGTCGGTCGTCAGGGCGAATTAATGATATCTAAATGTTGTTGCTGGGTACGAGGTGCACCGCGGCACGGCAATATTCGCACTATTTATCGATTGTTGATTGTATACTAAACTCAATAATAACAATGTTAAGCTGATTTTAGATACAGATGTTTAAAAGAATGGGTCATCACGTAAACTTGAAAATGAGGAGTGTTAGATTGTTAGAAATACACTGATGTCTGTAGGCACCTCCCTGCCTTCGACTGCAAATCATTTTTTTACCTTACGGCCTGAACAATGTAGCGATAGGTGTGAGTATATGCTTAGGCTTAGGAGATTTTCATAGTTCAATAAAATAATTATATGACGTAATTCTTTTTTCAAATGGCAGTCATATTCCAATATGGAAATATTTAAGGTACCATTTTGTAAACGATTTAATAAAGACAATTTCTACTATTGAACATTTTTCATCCATTTTCAATAAAGGGGTGAAGCTCCAAGAATAAAATGTGGGTAGAAATGAGTGCCGTCCAGACACCATGCAATCCTTTGATCAGTTTCCCTTATTAGACAACATTGGTTTTAATAAGAATAAAGTAATTTATTATGTTCTATCATATTTATTTTTAATTAAATAATGATACATTTATTTAAGATCTACCATTCTGAGTTAGTTCTTGTATATCTGTTATAGTTTTGCTATTGTTCACAAGTGCTTAGCGCAAGTGAATTTTTCCCCCATTTTATATATTGTTATTGATACTGTGGCCAAATTTTTATTGTTAAACATTATGTATAATTATGATTTTCTGTTCTTGATGAATTCTGTTCGTGCAAAATAGTTCAGCCCAATTTACACTTCTAGTAGGTTTTATTACATAGCCCTTCTGCACAATACAATTTGAAGATCAATCTGACTCGAATGGAAATCAAATCAGATTGTCCATCCACCGATTGTTGAGACCAATTGACGGCCACCAATTGGCAGATGACTGTGGACAGTCAAGATAACTATTTTTTGAATGCAAAACACAAAACAGAGTATTGGTTCTCATTTAACTGTTATAATTTAATACAAGTTCGATAAGAAAAATAAATGGGAAAATAATTAAATAAGAACATCGAATATACCCCAATATTTATTGTTAATTTCAAATTGGCTAATCCATATCTGCGCCAAATCAATGCATGCACTCAATTAAATTCACAATTGCACTGGGTGGACTATACAATTTAAAAAAGTAAATCAGCCAATTTTTAGCGCACACCGGGTAATTTGATTGCTTACCTAATCAGAAATGGTATAGCATAGAAGAGTATTATTAGTGTTTTGATTTTTATGTTGATTGCTGGTCAGTCAAAACAATGCTAGTGATGCTGCAAACAAGATGTTCTCATTTTGATCTGCTTGTCTGGTTAAATTATGAGTATATATTTTAGAAATTCTCTCCAGTTTTAATACCATACACTAGGTTGCATACCCTTATCAGTCTGCTCCTATGATTGATACTTCAGTTGACCATTCAAAACAATGGCGGCCGGCGTCATTGGAAGAATTTACACACCCGAATTCAATTAAAGGGGAAAATTTACATGAACACAATAAGACCTTTTATGGATGCGATTGTCGAGAGGAGTGGGCACCGTTACAAGAATGGAAAGAATAAGGAATAAGTATATTAGAAGAAGTATGAAAGAAGCACCAGATGCAAAAAATGTTTAAACTGATTGTTCGCGATGGTCAGAACTGAATTGTTAAAGACGACCCAGGGTTCAGGATGGTCAGACGACATCGTCAAAAACCGCGGTAACAGTAGCTGAGACTAACCAGAACGGGCAAAAGTAGTGTACAAAAATAGGAAACCTAAACAGAGCTGAATAGAAAGACAGAAAGAATATAATATACGCCGTTTCTATGTGAAAAGACGATGATTATAAATGTATACATTACCTTTTCAATAGAAGGCAATGTTCAGACAACTGCAGACTGCACACTGCACACCTTCCAATTAAAGTAGCACAAAGAACGGTTAGGATTTCGAGATGTTCTATCAACATTTATTTGTAAACTACACTTCCGAGTCCCAAGTCATCAGAGATACCGAAATACTAGCAAGACACCACTGAGATAGACAATCTCAGACTGACTGATAGGGGTGAAATTTGACAAATAAATTTGACAATGACAGCTGACAAAGTCACTGTCACTCTTAAATAATGTTGCCAGATTTAGTTTTATAGTGTTGTTATTCTGTTTAAGTCGATGTACTTTTACAATCCCCGTACACACAGATTGGACGCGTTGGCTTACGTAGTACCTTATTTATTAATGTGAACTATTTTGCGGTAACTAATAAACGTTATTTGTAGCTCTAAGACTAGATAACGATATATCTTTGAAAGAAAAGGTCTTTAGAAGCAGTAATGATAGAAAATGATAACAGCCGAATAGCAAACTGTCGGCTATATTAATCTATTGTATAATTTTGTTTACTCAGTCGAATGTATGTGTTTATATAATAAGGTTATGTTGTATAGACACTGCCGATTAATTAATGTGTTCATAATGGGAGATAACATTTTGAATATTAATAGAACCTGATCAATTTAAGACCCATAAAGGCTTTCCCTAATTCTACCCTGAAAGAAACCTAACACAGCTCATGAAAGCTCTTCAAGATGGACCCGAATTTCAGCAATGAAGAAACCGATGATGAAGAATATATTTATTGTATTGCAGTTTACTGCTGTGTGCAATTTGCATCTATAGGTGATCAGATTATCATTGGATGCTTAGATATTATCCTGATTGAACCCGTACAAATACTTTTGTAGTCATATTCATATACGCACTTCTCAGATTAAAGTAGATATTTAATTAATAATAATTTAGCGGCTTTATGAGCTACATCAGTAATTTTTATTTTTGAGAACAGAGTGGGTAGAATAAACAGTAATACACTAATATTTTAGTGGAACAGTTACTTTGATGAACTGCTACGAAGACAAAAGCACCACCCTATTTTCATTTAATTAAAATTGATAACACTGTAAACTGGAAAGTTGTTGGGGTTGCCATTACAATATTTACAACGAAAGCATGTAAAAGACCAACTTACGGTACCTACTTGCGTGGTATTTTTAGCATAAGCCGTGTTAATACGTGTTGCTGTTCGCAACACCGTATATTTATTTATTAAAATTAGAACGACATTTAGTTACTTACACAGTGTAAGTAACTAAATGTCATTCTAATTACACTGAATAAATACATAACTAAACTAAACATTATATGTCTCACTCTATGTTCTCACTAGTTATTAGACTTCTCACAACGCATCAAGCGTTCTAACATGATTCTAACTAATAGTATCACCTTCCGTTTGTCACCAAACGAATCCAGGCTAGAACTAGACCCTACATCCACATAAGACCTTAGACGTTCTTGTATGGCGAATCAAGAAAATTAATTTACAATATATGTACATATTCATAAACGTAAAGACAATGGGAAAAAAATCAATGAGATGTTTGAATTTAACTTTATTAAGCTCGGACACCGGGAACGCTTCAAATATTGATTTTTCCTCATTTTCCGAACACGATTCTACATAATAAAGCAACTAAGTTTAAAATTACTCACTTGAGTGAAATCTCTATGCGTAAAATGTACTTCTGGTTTTAGCAGTATATCAATGGTGGCTTCCCGTTTCTGCGACGAAAACAAAATAAAGGAGGGAAATATTAAAAACAATGCAATTAATTATTATTTTGAATGTAAATTATGGTTAATTCTAATGTTATCTTGGTAGTCAAAATGTGAATTCGTGGTATATAGTGTATCTACCAGATTTATAGTGAAGTGTGAGGTTCTTACTTGTACGTAATTTAATTTACGATTTTAAAATGGAGGAGTTGAGAAGTAAACACAAGTCGCTGCAGAGTGCTGCTCATCATATTGCACTGGAATGCATTCATCCTCAGGTAACGTCGTTCAAAATGTTGTGACTATTTTATTAAAAGGTAATTTTTTTTAAAGTGTCTAGTTGTGGACATCTTATGGCTCATAATTATTACGATAATCATAATAAAAGGCCTGAGACCTGACTGAAGTTTTTGTTTTGTTCGACTTAGGCTTCTTCCAAGCTACACAAAAATATAATACCTACAGATATTGCCCCTAAGGCGATTGTCTAACCAAGGGTTTTGTTAGAACTCTAGATAGAAAATTTTCAATTCAATCTATGTAATTTTTAGTTGGATTAGCTAAGAATTAGAATTACTTTGAATTATAATCTCAAATTTCAGATGTGATTTAGGATTGGTTAAAGGATTTTCAGCAAACATGAGGAGCAGGATCCGCTGGGACATCGGCCTTAATGGCTACCATGACTATTACAAAGTACAGTTTATTTATTATTTGCACTTTTATGTGTGCAATGTACAGTACAATAACAATTAGGTAACTTTTCACTTAGCCTCCAACTTTTCTGCTCACACCTCAGTGTATCAGTATTCTGGAGCTGGAGTTGGTGGTGCCAAGTGACAAGTTATTGTTGACAAGTAGTACATACAAATGTAAACAAAACAGAGGTTTTATACTGTGATTCTAGATTAGATTGGGTGGTGCTCTGGCTGTGCAATGAATGAAATTCGGGTCAAATTCAAGTTTTATATTAGATTAACATGTTTCTGGTCTGATAGTTTAAAATAACAACAGTTTTTAAAACAAGAGACTAGTGTAATATGCTACATGCACTCCTACATTGCCTAAAGTCTTTAGATAACTAATTTGTTTGATATTCTACTGACATAGGTACTTTATCTGTTTAGTTACTTCTACAGATTAGGTAAATGAAAACCTAAGTCTAAGATTCAATCAGGCCATAATATTTATTAAAATTAAGTAAGTACTTAATGTTATTAATTTGAATTGTAAGATAACTGATAAAATCTCTGTTTGACATTCACAGTGTGGAAGCACATTATATAAGTTGGCATAGCTATTTAGCTAGGCTTACCTACTAAGATCTTTAAATCATTTTATTAATTAATAGCAAATTGACTCAAAGTGATTTTGAATGCAAATGCATTGTAATCACTCATGATCTCTGCTAAAGTTGTGTATGTGCATAGGCCACAAGGATGGCTGATAACATCCATAGCGTGTGTAGTTCTGCAGTCTATACTTAACAGCAGCAATATTTGGCTCCTGAATGCACTCATTTTTAGTGCTAAGAAATTTGATTTTTAAATTGCAGTTTATATTTATTTTTAGCCAATGTCACGCAAAACACATATGTATGTACAACTCTATCAAATGTTAATATAACTGGATATGACTGCAAAGCTATCTCTTATGCCATCCATACCAGAAAGTTGAAAAGTAAACAAGCCAAAAGCTAAGCTATGCCAACTCCGCACATGTTCACAGTGGTGTTTGTCTACTCATGTCTGTGCGTTGGGACTAGCAGTCAACACACGGGTCACCATACCACGTTCACCCGTACCCTTCCCCCGTACGGCTCCAGCATGCGTTCCAGAACACCCAGCACAGCCCCAAGATGTTTCATCCAAAAGGGCTCAAACCGCACCTCGTGAGTACACGCTTTCAGCGATCGCACTTTATTTTAACAGCTTAATAGTCGAGGAAACTAATAATGGAATCTGAATTCATCCAGCTTTAGTTGGTAAAGATACTCCGTCTTTTGGAGTGTCTAACATGGAGATATGGAGCCACAAGGATGGTCTTCAGTCTTCTTCCTAACATTATTCAAGTTGATTTTTTATAATAATTATTTTTCAGTAACTCCAAAAATATTGTGACATTCAAAGGGTTGGGTATCGTTTATATAAAAAAACTTAATACACTCTCAGTGTATGCTGTAGAGTCACCGTAACCACTTTGCTGCTGCTAAATTAATTACTTATTCATTATGTACAACGATTTCACACAGGCCTTGTAAATATAAAGTTGGGAGACATTACATTTTTCACTCAGTCTACTATATTGTACTTGTATATGTATATAGTATAAACTCATGCAACATGTAATATAATCAATGGTGTCCCACTAATAATTGATTGAGTTAATAAGTATTGGCAAACAGCACTGAATCCATTGGTTACATTGCATATTGCACACCAACCTTCATTACCCTTGGACTTTAACCACGTAAAACTTTCGCTTAGGATCCTCGCGCCTATGGGACACCGAATGACAGCCCCATACTGGGCCGGGCACTTTGCCTCACTCCTCGAGGCAGTCCGGTCCCTGGCCGGGTTTCCCATCTTAACGAGAAGTTCCAGGACTCTTTGACATTGACATCTGACACTGATGCACTGGTAGCGAAAATCAGCGCGATGTTTCCCACTGTTAGTGAAACGCATATCAAGATATTGCTGAAGAAGTACGTATTTTTTATTTTTATTATCTCACTATATTTAAGCGAGTGTCAAATGGATTAACTACCTTATTTGGTGTATCATCGATAAATATAGCTTTAAAATAAACTGCTCTCAGATACTACAACAGGGAAGCTGTAGTAATATCTGCCCTACAAGTGGAGAAGCACCCTATCACGACTCCAGGGCCTCTCACCATGTCTCCCTCGGCCGTGAGGCTGCAGAAGGGCGCTCCCGGCTTGCACTCGGCCTTACAGCTCGCTAAGGGAATGTCTGGCTCCATTCAGGGATCCAGCCATTTCACACCGTTCACCGGCACGCCGCACGGTAAGAGAAAATGATATATTGCTAGGATTTGCCAGAGACTTTTTACGTGAACGCCAAATTAATACAAATCAAATTCAAAACCCCATTGCACTCCTTAAGGGCACTATGACCCATAATATACTGAAATAAATTCTTCTACCTCAAAACACATATTTGTGAGGTAGGGTCTCCATCACTGCTGCGACCAGCGTCTGGTGCATCCAGCTACTACGGCGCGAGGTCCATAGATGGGCAGCCACCGAGACATCAGTCCCCCAAGATGAAACTCAAGTAAGTTAGAGAATATTCTTGTGTGTACACCCGCATCTGGTTAGATGGAAAAAAGATAATGGTAATGACGCAATAATATTCACATAACTAAACTCGGCCTCCACAACTCTACTGTCTGTTACAAATGTAGTTATGTGTTATCGCAGATAAGATATGTTCACTCACATAGTAATATTATCAATTGTATATTGACATTATCACCAAACATAAATTGTATTTTGAAAAACGAAAAGTTTTAGTTTAATTCAAGCTTATTGATTGAACTATTTCATTTCACTTACTTGCTAAAATTCTTCAAAATGTTTGACTGTATAGGTAAAAAATTATCATTCAAACGGTTATTCATAAAACCCGGGCCCAAGGTATTAAAATTAAAAGTAATGCCGTCAAGTGTGAGTGAAAGTGTTGAAAAAGAGAACATAGACATAAAAATATGTAAATCCAAACCATTACATCCTCACCGCTGGGTACGGGTCTCTTCTCAGAATAAGAAGGGTATTGTACTTAGTCCACCACGCTGGCCTAGTGTGGGTTGGCCTGAAATAAAATATTCTGATATTCGTGTTTTCTTAAAAAGGTAACGTATATACGGAATACGCAATATTTTCCCATTGGGATTCTAGCTAAACACAGAATTTTCAACAAACTCGTGCGATGTGAATTTTGAACAATTTTCATATTTCAATGATAAAATACGTAGCTACCAATGAGAACCTCTTTAGAAGTCGGCTAATAATTTGAAAATATATCATGTGTATCTCCTCGTATAATTTTCCTTTACCCATGTCAACTTCTCAACAGATACCTGAAGAGCATATTCCCAAAAGCAGAAGAGACGCTGATCCTAGACGTGTTAGCGAATAAAGACAATAACGTTCAGAAGGCAAGCGAGGAACTGATCGGCATGGGGTTCACCAAGAAGGAAACCATCGTCACTCAGAAGAAGGAACCGACGCCACAGCCGCAGAAGAAAGTAGTCACTATTATGAAGACTTTGATGGAGAAAAATGAGTGTAAGTACTTTATATTTTAGGAAATGGTGCCTAAGAAGCGCTGTATCACTTGGTTCACATTGAATCGTCTTCGTATATCCATACCGGCCCATTAATTAATATTTTTAAGATTCTTGGAGATTACCATGGGGATTTCAAAGTGAATTGTAGAAGATAAAAAAACATAATCCCTACTTTTCATAAAGTATTTAATAAAACATACCAATAAAATATTGTCTGGGTCCTCAAAATATTTGACTCGTTTTAATCTAGGTTAAAGGTTCTGTGCCAATAAAAAATGAAATTCCGATGCTTATTAATGTCGAATAAATACATACCCATAACCTCGAAGTAATTCAAACTCCTTTTTAGTAAAAGAGAAACTCCAAAAGAAATACAGCGGCATAGCAGAACGAGTGATATCCATCGCGCTAGAGAGCGTGGACTACAATGAGGAGAGGGCGGAACAGATCTTGAACGCGGTCTTGCAGGAGGAGGCGACACCCAAGGTCGCGAAACTCGAGGTCAAGGAGACGCGACGGCCCAGCACCGTAGAAGCGAAGAAGGGGTAAGATGCATGAGCTGTTTGATGTTAGGTCAATGAAACCCGGGATACAATACATGGTAATACTGTACGCAAGCTTGAATAGGTAATATTTTACTGGGTTGAATGCCAGCCCCTCCGCAATACAAATATAATGTATAATAAAACAGAAAATCTTATAATAATATAGCCCATTATTGTTCCACTTCTGGGCTCTGGTCTTTTCGAGAAGAGTTTAAATCTTAGTCCACCACGCTGGCTTGGTGCGTGTTGGCAGACTGAATACACCTATGAATTAGGAGGGTTTAGAGAAGCAGGTTGAGTTCTACCTCAGACCCACTTGCAGTGAAGGCAGTCTGGGCGGTGAAGAGAGAAAACTTAAAAATAAACCTCTCAGCTTGCATATTGATATATTGTATTCCGGGTTTTGGCAGTGATTCTTTTTACTGACATGGTCCAATGCAATCTATACCATTATGATCAAGCTCTAAACCAACAAGTCTGGTTTTCGACAGCCGATCATCGCCATGTCTTTTAAACAATCACTGTTTATTAAAATCGAAAATTTCAGTGAATCTATATACGTGGGAAAAATATTCGTTGATAAGAAATAGCATTCAAAATCCAATGGATATAGATTAGCTCAAATTTCTATTATGTATTAATGATTATTATTTATTTCCTTTAACTATTGTTATTTTGTACTTATTGACACGATAGCTCCTTTCCAACGTTACGTTAAATATTCTGTAACAGACTACATGCTTCAGAAATACTTGAATTTCTACATGATTTTAGTCGGGGAGTAATTAAGAACGTGATCTCAAGATCGGTTGTTCAATTTCTCTCAATGGCATGAATCGTGTTTATTTTTAACGATTATAGAAATACAAGTATCTTTATAATATGTTTTATAATCAGTGCTACAGAACACTTTCTGAATCAAACCTTAATCCTAACGCTTCTTAGCTTCTCACACTACGGTGTTGCTTAAATATCTCGGTATTTTAGAAATTAAAGCACTCTCCATTGTTCATATAAAATTAAGTAATAGCTGTAATTGGTTTTACGAGTTATTGTCATCTCATTAATCTCAAATAAAATGACAATGGCTCTGAGTGTTTGAGTATTACGTTTAGCGTTTTCATCAACGTTTCATGAATAGCTATGTAAGACTATATTGCAACCACGAAATTGACCTTTCATCTTTTTATTATAAATATCAGCTCGATCATTCGCAAACGCTTTACAAATAAATCTTCATTAATTGTTTATTCGACGATATTTTTGCAACACTAATACATACATGAAAAAATTATTTTGATTCTGCGGAGCTGATGAGTATATTAAAGTATCAAATAACACTGAATATTTTCAAATCGAAATTGATTTCGGCCCCGTGTAGGCTTATGTTCCCAGCGTTAAATTCACCGTATTTATGTAAGGGAACGTTTATGCTCAGCAAATGGTGGTTTATAGGTTTATATACATATATTGTTTTTATTATGTCCCTAGAATTGATTTTCTCTAAATGTATCTAGTCTTTTACATTATCATCTTCATCGGTCAGGTTAGAAGTTACCCGTGAATGTTTAGGTTTCAAATCACCCTTGAAAATTCTTACGTGCCACAAATCAACCTTGCACGTTTTCTGTAATGGCCCGTAGTCTGAAACTGACAAATAACACAGCAACTAACACAAAATTCCATTCAAGAAGAGAAATCACCAGAAGACATAATTATTCTGATCAAATCATGAAGTTTTAAACAGTTAATACATTACAATTAATGCATACCACATAGTGTCTACACATACTCATCTAATGCTTCCTACTGTTTTTATAGCATATTCTCAACATACAATGTAATGAAAATCCTCATGTACTTATCTCTAAACATACTCATCGCCTCCGCTCATCGCCACTCATACAAATCGTGCGCCAGTGTTCACGTGGAGGTGCGCTCGCCGAGCCCGCCCCCCGCGCCGCCCGCCTCGCGCCGCATCAAGACGTGGACCGAGCACTTAAAGTATGTTACTGTTGCTTGTATGAAGCTGGGTCCTGTTTGTTTCAATACGCGATTGTTGCGCGATAGTGGCGCCGATGTAACGTAACTATCGCGTAATTGTAGGAATACTATCACACCCAGCAAAAATAGTTTTTGTGTATTATCAAAATTGTTCGTTGATTAGCTATATGAAATTTAAATCATAACCATATTCACGTGTTGTTCGCATTCCTAAGTGCTTCGAACATCTTGACTGTTAATACAATACTGAAGTCAAATTAAAGACGCACATTAGTAGTAGTTTTTTGCCTTCAAAAACCTAATATAATACGTTATATATGTAAATATAATTTATTAAATAAATAAATAGCTCTCAAAATAAAAATAAAACTACGTCATCTAAGTGCATGTGAACTAGTACAATTTAAAATTCTATCAATTAAGGTGGCCTAGAAAAAGAACGTTACAATTGAATATTCAAGTGGTAATAGTCTTAACGACTTAGCCGTATTGGGAGCAAGTTGAACTCGAGTGTTCAATAATATTACATACAGTTGCATTGTCACCAGCGCCCCTACCGCTATAGTTAGCATCTGTGTTCATAATCAGAGGCAGATTACTTATTATTTAGTTCTACAACACAAAACTACTACTGTCTGAGTATTGTGTAATTAATTGGAAAGTGCACAAATTACAGTATTGTTTTATATAATTAAGTGTATAAGTTTATCAAAAATATAACGATATAATTATTTACCGGAAAGTAACAATAAATAAGTGTCAATTTTATATAAACTTGTCTTGGTGATGGTTAAATAAAATATTTATGATAAATATTAATCTTAATAAAATATATAAATATAATTATCGAATAGGACCCAGCATCGACCCTTGCGTGCACATATTGTGATGATACAAAATAAAATGGGTTTTAGGTAAAAATATACTACATGTTCTGTGAATGTCTTTTGGCACTACATTGATATTAGTTAGTTGTGTGAAATTTATGCGTGTTTTACGAGAATTTGGCAAAGCATGGTGTGTGTATCTTAGTCAAAGGCTTTTGTTGATTATCTTGGTGACAGCGTATGATTACCATTGTGCCGTACGTATCTTTTGTAAGAGTGTATTGACCAAACCTATATAATATTGAAAGGGCAGAGTTCCTCACAATTATATTAGTGTGCTTTACTGTGAAAGAATTCGGCATGCTACCACGAAAACGAAGTACTTTTTGGTTCTTTATAAAATGTATATGTTCTGTAATTGTAGACTATTTAAGTGTAGCTAGAAGGAACCTGCTTACTATAGCACTGTAATGCAATATAACATAAAACAATTATGCAGTGAATGTAGCTTGATATGTATTGGATAATATAGTATATATCATGTATGTTTAACATTATAATATAAAGGTAGTATTTAATTTAAATTTTGTTCTCTGTCTATTGATAGAAACTATTTAGAAATGCGTGTTAAATTACTGTGATTTGTATAGTGATTGTTGTTTTTAAATGGTCGTGTTTGTGTTAAATGTGTTTCTGTTAGTATGTACATTCTTTAGTAATATAGCTCATGTTCTTAAAGTATAAACTGATTAATATATCCATTGTTGTATATTTTTTACATCAAGAATAACAACTAATTCATTGAATAGATGTTTAGAAAATTCTATTTGTCTTCAATAAGAAATTAAAAAATTACATATCTAAAGTAGGAATTAGATTGATTCCTATAAAATGTTTTTAAATATATTTAGAACATCATACCTAGATGTCGCTAGTACGTAGCCATCACGTTCATGATCATTTTATTATTATTTAGCTTCCTCAGAGTCACTCTTATCACTGAATACTTCAGAAGCACAATAGTTTTAAATATTTCCATAGAATCGAAACGAATATTAGAATATATTGTTTAGTCTTTTAGGAATATTGCATGCCTCTGAATCTTTTAGATTGTTCCATTTTGGTACAAATATTATTTCAAACGTATGTGAACTGTGAATGTTACAGGCCAATATTGAAGTCGACTAGCAGTGCGGATGCGAAGTTCAAGTCTCAGTATAGTTCACCAACCAATGGTCCTAATCCTTCGCTACGACAAGGCCCAAAGGACAGTTTGTTACTGTATGTATTTATTACATTATCTATCTATCTATCTATATATAAATAAATGTGTGTATGTATGTTCCCTATGGACTGCCAAAATGGCTGGAGCGATTTTAATGAAATTTTTACTAATCTGAATACATATTCAGATTAGCCAAGTTTGGTAGCGATCGGATCAATAAAAAACTATTTTCTGACTTTTTATTCATTTTGTGTCCTACCCGTCCGAAGCCGGGGCGAGTCGCTAGTTCATATATAAAATCATTCTATTTCTATAAGAATCATGGTCTTTAATAAATTCATAATCATACTAAAATATAGCTATTACATACAGCTTATTAGCATCACACACTGCAAGAACATATGGGTGATTTAGCGAAGAGTCCCAATTTGTTAATGGGTGTGTACGGCTTTAGCTAGGAGCATATTATTGTTAAGGATGCTCGTAGGTAAAGCCACACTCATAAACAAATACTGCCATCAACGACGTGCGGAAGAGGATTCATGAAATGATTAGTACAAATGTTTCTTTTATTGGCAATTATGATTGACAAGCGCGTGTATCTGTTACTTGTAAACAAGACTCATCAAGTAATTACAGTAAAGCAAGATTTTCATGAGATAGTTGGAAACATACATCAATTGCTAGTCACGTGCGTCTTGCCTAAGATAGCTCGAACATGTCATATACTGTTTGGATCTAGTAATCGTCGGCCAATTGTTTTACCCACAATTGTGGATTCGATGTCTCGTACAAAGGATTCACAATAGTAGGAAAAAACAGTGTTCTTTTTCGCTGTTTCCTATTCCGTCAGCGATTGTTTGATGTGTGATCAAATATAATTTTCAACGGTTTTTCATGATTACGCTTACGATATATATACTATTATAAATTATATATATACTATTAGCTTTTTATAAAAATAATTCGATGATAAACTATTATAATAGTTTTTCATCGCATTATTTTTATAAAAAGCTTTCCAATTATTAGTGTGCTGTACTGTATGTTTGGTGACAACCAAGAACCGGTGCGAAAAAAATAAGTTTTAAAGAAGACATATCCGAAATCCGCGATTTTATTATTGTTTGTTTCCTTTTAGATGGGGACGGGGCGGAGAGAAGGCTTTTTCAAATTTTTCAAATTATCTTTTCTGTCTTCTACAGAGAAGACTACATGCCGTGGACAGGCCCTGACCCGGAGGTTCGCAGCGGGCAGGCTGTCAAGCCTGAAGGCCCTGAGCCACGAGACAAAACCTTCTCATTGGCCCGAGGACCCGCCAGCCTAGCGAAGGGCCCAGCCAATCTTGCCAAAGGCTCACTTTATCAGAAAATAAACAAGAAGTCTGCAAAAATGTAAGCATTTCTTTAACATTTCCCATTTGAACAGCACGATAGCGCCGTTTTATAATTTAACCTAATATTACCCATTCGGCGTTCGTAAATTAATATTTTTTTTAACAAGATAATACATTTTTCAGTATTGGTTAAGCGGATCGAGCTTGCTACATCAACCGTGTTCACCATAAATTACTTTTTCATATGTTTACGTAATATGAACATTTGTAAATGTTAGTATTTATTATAATTTAGCAGATTTCAATTTAGCAGCTTATTAGCTAAAAATATGGATAGAAAAATTTGGATGTCTGTTCTTGAAAAGTTCGTAATTTCAAAAAGACTAGAGACTGGCTCATATACTAGATGGTTATCTACGTCGATTTAATGGGAACGTATTGAGTAAAAAAACCAAGCTGGTTGCCAATATACATTCCCCGCGAAGTAGGTACCTTGATATAGGTTTATGTAAATATTTCTTCAGGGTGGTGAAGTTAATATAGTTGGATTTCTTACTCACTAAGCTACATACGTAAGGATTCCGGAACCAATAAACAATAGATTTTCTATCGTATACATTTTACGCCGACTTAATATCTGACGTGCTGCTAAATTAAAACTCTGTTTGTTATTATTTAAGAAGAAAAAGATCTCGTTATTTTTAATACATTCCTTCGTGAAGACTTTTGCTCAAGATAAAATATATTGTTAACAACTAGGCCCACTCTCTATACCTAATATTAATTAACTCTTGCCTAATATATAAATTCATGTTCAACTTGTTTTGTACTTTTAATATCGCTACGGTTTTTATACAAATATTGTTATTCCAATTTTGAAATATCATGAATCATATAACTGAAACAAAGATTTATCGAAGGCACTGAATAAAAGTATTTAATTACTATTTGTATTAGTAAAATTACCATAATTATATTTGTTAAAGTCAGACTATTTATTATTATGAACGAACGAATCATTCGTTCATTTCTAACATCAGTACCCCTAGTGTAAGTTTCTTTTGACAGGGCCTCAGTTTATTGAGTGGACTTCGATAAAACTTTTCGTGTAGAATGCATATTAGTATAATTTAGAATAGAATTTGTTAAGGCCAAAAATATATATTTTTGTCGTTTTTTATTTTGGTATTTCTAGTACACTTAAGATATATTTTCTGGAATTGTTTCTTTTCTAGATTCAATATGGATTTGTAGCATAATTATTTTGATAATCGTCGAATTATTTTACAAAACCATTTAAACAATAATAATGTATGTGTGTAATGTAGTTTAGAACTACTTGCGTTGAGTCCAGTTCTTCCGACCTTAGTAATTAATCTTACCAGGGACTCTATATCCGGCCAAAGTGTATGAAAAAATATGTTGAGTGTGTAAGCAAAATTTATCGGGAGAATGTCAAATGTCGGATAAGTTGAATAAGCTTTGCATGTCCTTCAGTGGTCTCGGTCATCGAATCAGCGTTTGTACTTTTGAGATAGCTAAGTTGAAATGAAAACGTATGCATTTACGTAGACGAAGTACCAGAGCTTTACCATTTTGTCAGACGGTAGTGTCTCCGTGTAAAATACAGAGATCCAGCCGCATCTAGTTAGACTGAGAGCCGATCAGTTGGTACAGTCCGTATATGTAGATGTGTGTGCGTAGATGATATTATTATAAAGTTATACTTGCCTTAACATTTATGCAGCAGAAATCCATTTTTGAAATAAAATATGAAAATGGAAAACTATGAAAATGGTCGTTATCTATCTATTAAACGGTACCTACCCAGTTTAAAAGTTAGTATCCATCTAACTTATCAATCCGTTCGTGCCATTGAATTGTTACGATTCGTAGGGCTAACTATTATAATAAATTATTTTTGTATATAAATATATTAATTAAGTGTAATTAGTATAATATTTATCTGTGCAATATCATTGCCGAATGGCTTATAAACTATTCGATAAGTATGAATACATTTGGTATATCGTTTTCAAGTAATGAAGAGCGAGTAAGTTTAATTTTCAAAAGAAACCCTGCCTGGTCTTATCAACATTTTCTTGTGGCCTGTTACCGAGGTCAGTTATATTAGACGAAGCGCTTTTAGCGAGCTCATGAAAATATACCAAATGTTAATATTGTCAACAGTTGAATCTGAGTTTAATATTATTATTAAGGCTTAAATCTATTTTCTTAAACCTACAAAAAACATGTTTGAAGTAGTATAAACTGTTGAAACTTGTATCTGTTATACACAGGTGGAAATATGGGTCTGGGGGGCAATTGTCGACCTTTAAAGATCGTGTCGAAATCGAGACATTCGAAAAATAATCACAGTAATAGTTCGTCCATCAGGATCCAGTCAAGATTTAAGTGGCTTTTTTTATTCAAGGTGAGACTAATAGTAGATGTTTATGGCGAAACGCGCGACTGGTTGTCTCCCTGCCCCTTTCGTTAAACTTTAGTGCAAACCGCAAATATAGATGACTCAACAACATTCCGTTATAATAAAGATATCGATGAAAATATATTATTTTCATAACTTTGTATCCTTATGCATTAGATTTAACAAAACACGAATAAAATCCAATAGCTAACTCTTCTTTGTTATCTACAAATAAGTATAACTTAAGTATTTTTTTTTAAGTATTAATACCGAAATAATTTGTGCCAATTCAAACTTGTCTTGATGTTGTGTATTTTAGTGTAATAGTGTAGGGAATATTCATCGAACATTTCTTCCATGTTGTTTTTACATTGTAGATGTAGACAGATTTAAATATACTAGTCATGTATGCAATATTCTGAATGGTTATATATTACCTTTTACATTATTATTATATTTATAACATGTTAAAAAGGTTTGGTCTTTACTTGGTCGGTGTTAGCGTTCATACACTTTACAGCATTACTATGTTCATTACACTTGGTGGTCAAATGAGGATCAAATGAAATCCTCCTTACTACCGACCGAGTATAGGGTCGAGCGATTGTCACTCGAACGTCGATGATTTGCTGTTATCGATCTTAATCAGTCGCTTACAATTCTTAATTTCAACACCAATATCACCAAACGAATCACGTTGATCGATGACGTGGATCGAAGGCGGACGGATGTGTTGTTACATCATTAGTAAATTGCAGTTGGCTTTTAAAATCGCAGGATTCCTCAACCTTAGTAGTATTCTTTTACAAAGTAAAGACCTTCCCTTCATCCTTATGAAGCCACGTTTTATTCTTGTCTAAAAAACTTAGTATAAATAAAGTTTAGACTTTTGCCACTGTGACATATCTTTTGAGGCTCAGTCTCTCCCTAGTCTAGTCCAGAATCTAGTCAATTAGGTTAATATATTGTAGCGATCATACATTATTTTTGTGAATATTGTCGAAATAAAATTGTTTGTTTTGTCCAATACGTGTTTTATTTATTGGAATAATCCTTGAACCAAATTGAAAAATTAAAAACATAGGTACTCATCCATCAATCATCAGTGCTCTGCTTCAACTCAAAACTAGAAAGGGATAATCTTTTTATTACTGGTAAGAAAACGAAACGGAACGGGTTAATACCCGTTCCATGACTATGCGAGAGATAACTATCTCAAAAATCGGCGATGAAGGAAGGACGAGGCGGGTATTTGGCAATTGAGCTAGCTCGATGCCGTCCGTTTCTATAAAACACTCAAATAAAATAAATGAAATTCTTCACGCCATTTTATTTATGTATAAATAATTAAAAACGTAATAGCTGCATTATATTACTAAATAATTTTCCACGAAAACACACAGTGTTCAATCGTATTGTGCACTAAGAATACCATAGATACTAAATAACACCCGTCTTACATTAAATTGTGGTTAGTTTAAAATATCTAATACTAGACCAGAGAAGGACACTGAAGATGTCGTAGTAATTAACCTCGTTTTTTTCGTTTACACATGAAATGCGCACGTTTTTACACGACTACCAAAAAAAAAAGAGTAATGTTTTCAGGGTTCATGTGTGTATGTATGTGAGTTTCTTTATTTCACCATAATTTTATGAAGGACGCAGGTCGTATTTCCATCAGGTCATACGAAAGTACGCGGTTAACGTTAATGTAATCGACTCTAGTAGTAGGTATGTTTTAGATATCTACTTTTACAGCTACTAAGATCACCAATTTTCAAATAAAGTCCGCTACTGGCCTTATTATTGTATCCTGCATCTTATATATCGGTCCTGTCAATACCTATGTGGCCGTAAATCTATTTCTGCCTAATACCGCAAATAGATATGCCTTTAGAAATAAAATCGATACAGACAGACGGTACCGATGAAGCCTATAGAACGTGTATATGAACCGCTGTATATACAGACAAATTTAATTCGTCGAACAGACAGAGTTTCAGAGCGCGAATATGATTTTTTAAAGAATTTCATAATTCAATTCACATGTACGAAAAAGTACTACGTATACAATACACGATTTTAATATATTATAGCGTTCTCTTGTAGTTCCACAGAAGCATCAATCAACGTCTATTCTATGATATTTATTTTAGCATTGGAAGTTTAAGCCAAGGTATTCGTAGGTATTGGCCATATATTTTCATTATATCTTACAAAGAGTATAGCTTGCCTTCGAAAATATGTAAAAGATTACCGATTACCTACTTATATTTTGTAGTTCTTCTGGTTTTCAAACATTACAAGTGTCATAGGCTTAAGGTCCTCATCCGGATCTTATTCGTAAATGTAAATATACGGATTGTTCTCAACTAAAGCTATGTCTTTTTCTAATTGCTTAAGTTCTTGCTCCATTTTACTCTTCCGAAGGATTTTAGGAATAGTGTCCGTGAGCATCGGTAGTTGAAGGAATGCCTTTTGCATCAGGGACCAATTGTACTTCAGATCCTGGGAAAGAATAGATGCGATAGGTACTTGAATTTAATTTACCTACACTTTATTTAACGCTATCCGGCACTGTGATTGTTGTGTGACATTCAGAACCTGGCTAATATCTACTCTTAGTCATACTTATTTGTTTTGTACGGAATCGAACCGACGAGCACGAAGTTGTACGTACTCCAGAAAACCAAACTCTTAGCCACTGAGCCAACTGTGCCATATCTTAAATCCTTATACACACTTTTGTATCCACAAAAAGTCAACTTACATCAAGCAATTTCTGGCGATCTTCGATACTGATGAGTTTGCACAGGCTCTCCTTGTTTTCCTCCGCGTATCTCATCTTTTCTAAGGCCTTTTGTATCTTCCTGTTTCTATTAACCAGGTATGCTGGCATCTGACCGAAATCTGGCCTGAGGCAGTATTCGGGTACCTCGCCGGAACCCTTGATCTTTTTTATGTGGCCATTTCTCGTGTCTACCAGTCTAAAGGAGGCAAACAAAGATATTTGAATCTGACTCTGATTTGTAAGCAGACTATAATTACCTATCTAGGTACTTAGAGAAAAAGAAGCATCATATTTATTGTTGCACTAACATAATCGTCAAGCTTACAATACGTATTTTGGCCTTAGATCAACAGATCAACCCCAGTAGAGCAACCAACGGGTCACAATGGTAACAGTTGGGTATCGAATCATTAGGAAAAATAAACCTTACACCACTTCAGCTGTTTCATCATATTTGATACTGACTATGTTTACATACTTACCTTGGTATATTATTATTCCGTTTCAGCCCTCAAACTCAGGGCTGCCCATAAGCAATGTGGGTATATCTAACTAACTTAGATCCTAATAATATTTAATTTAAAATAAAACTACAAACACCTATTTACCTTACACTATTTCTATATGTACTTTACATTAATATACTTACCTTGGCTCCACAGGCTTTCCCTTTGTTTTAATAGCCTTCTTTATATTTATAATTCGGAAGTTAACTGTTGGCTTTTCCTGCTTCTTGCCTGGTGGTGGACGTTTCGGAACTGGTGGAAGATTACCAGAAACAAAGCATTTGTGATCCGTCTTCTTGATAGGCTGACCTATTCCTTTACCCTTTTTAAGAAACTGATCAGGAGATTTGAGTGGAGTTTCAGCGTACCCAAATGTCCGACGAAGTTCTGGTCTTTTAGCTTCTTTCAACTCCTTTTCTAATTTAGATTCGTACCTGGAATTATATAAATAAAATCATTTTAGTGGGTACTCGTCTGTCACGAGTGGACTGTTTATCGGATGAAAACCTCAATCAACTGCTGGGTTTCCCGGTGGGTAGGATTCCTACGCACCAAGTTAAAGTGCAAAGAGTCGGCTATTTCTACCGTAGGAATAGCCAACTCCTTGTACTTCACTTCTGAAGAGTCTACAAGAGTGAAGAGACAACTTACAAGGTAACAAGAAAGATTTTTTATACCTTGGAGTTTTAGGTGGCTCTGGTGGCGGTTTGTCTAATATCGTATAAATTACTTCATCGTGACTTATTATTTCAACTACGGACATATTTGTAAGGGCTGCAAAGATAAGACTTATAATAAAAGGATATAAAAATCTGTGATATAAGGTTGCCCTGTCGGTTGCTATAGTATTTTTTTATTGTTTCTCAATCTATGGTAAATCGATTGCAAAGAGTTTCATACACATAGATGTCAATGGAAATAATATGTCCTTGTTGTAAACAGATTTAAAGTTCGGAGTATATTGGTACAAATTATTGAAATTTTGTTATAATTAAAAAGCGATCGGCTGCCAACGTGTTAATATGCATATGAATTAGGTAGGCATTTAATGTATACAGGGGTTTGGGGTTACATTTATAGCGGTCTAGGATAGGAATAGCCTGTTCGATACGTTGCGAATAAAAAGGGGACGGATTTATTATTCTGGGGTATAAAGCTTTCAGGTATCAAGTCAGTCGGTTCCTGTTAGGAATAAAACATGTTACAATTTTTATTCTACCCTTTACTTAATATGAATAAAGTTTTTACTTACAAAGCTTGCAGTAATTTCTATTTATATTATATGAAATGACAACACTGATTCAAACCGTCAAGTTTACGTCAAAACAAATATCTCGGCCCCACATAATCGATAATTATTTTTAGAATTTTTTCATATTATTTTTATATGTAATAGTTACTCGGTTTTTGTTGAATTTTACACATGTTTAAATACTTAGTACAATGTTGATTAAAGGTTTTCGGGGGGTTCGAAGGTATAACGCATATGAATGTGTCGGTATAGTGTCTAGAAAATTTTCGAGCCGTGTAGATGCGTTAGATCATGAAGAGCGGTTACAGGGGTGTATGTCGGCATTGCCCCCGAAAGCGAAGGTCGTGATATGTGGAGGAGGAGTGATGGGGGCAGCCGTGGCGTACTATCTAGGGCGACGCGGCTGGGGCGATAAGACCATCGTAATAGAGAAAGAAAAGTAAGTGTGCTCATAATTCACATAACGTTAACCAGGTTGCGTTCAATGCCTGCAACCGCAGATGAATTGTTTATTACCGATTCCGGTTCTGAACTATTATTAGAACCTTCTGTTTATTTGAAGGGTGGAATTGACTTGTTGAATTCTAATATAAAAATGTTTAACTTTAAATTCTATAAAGGATTTATTACATTCACAGTATTAGAAATTTTATTAACAAATTATTTTGACTCAATATTTCAATCAAATGTTCAAATCAAGCTATTGGATGCTCTCATAAGTCATTGAACAAAGTGCAGTATCCTTGCTATCATACCATGCTTTGCTTAGGCATTATCTTGATTCTAAAATCCATGTATGATGGACCTTTAGCCAGATATCAAAGTTGACTTAACATAGTATCCATACCATACCACCATGCCATCAAGGACACATACAAAGAAGATAATATAAAAATCAATCATTTGCAGAAGCCCGTGACTATTCACAGCTTAATGAATCAAAATACTTCAATTTCTAAAAAACTGCTGGCCTCTTTATTTTATATTAGCAACCTGCCCCTGGTTCGAATGTGTGCAATAAAGTAATGAAGAAAACACATTTTCATGCAAAAATACCATCATACTTTGTGTGTCCTGATAAATATGAATATGACAAAAAAAAAACAACCAAATTGGTCAAGCCATTCTCAAGTGATGCTCCATCATACACGTGGCAAATGATTTTATTTTTTATTTTATAGAGATATAGATTAAAAAAGAAGCGTTTCCCTCGCGATTATCTCTCTAAATTTCATTGGTGGCTAAGGTCCGACCCAACCTTGATTTTTTGTCTCAGCCGAGACCAAGACCAAGAATAAAAAAAAAACTCAGCCAAGACCGAGACCGAAGCATGACGCAATAACATTTAGTATATTAAAAAGGTCTGAAAATAATATGAAAAAGTGTTATTTTCAAGCAAAAGTTCTTCTATTAGAAATATTCAAAATGGTATTATAATAGTAATCAAAATTGAATAGAACTATATTATAACATAAAAAAGTAATTTTTCAGCATCGTTTTCAAATTATGTTGTCTTTCATCATATAACTGTCCAGCTCTACTAAATAGTTGTTTACTGGCGACGCTTGTTGGTGGGGCTGAAAGAAATTTATTAGCTGCTGGCTTCAGAGCTTTATATGGAGATGAATGCCAATATTCAAAAATATTGATGTTTCTTTGAAGTCTGAGAAAGTTATCAAGCATCAGTTCAAGCACTGTGTTTGAGTTTATTTCGTTATTCATTAGATCATCCTCCTCTTCAATTGAATCGTGAGCAGCCTATAGGTTGGAATCATTTGAAAAATGCTTATTATTATGTTCGCTCATTGACGAAGTCGATGCAGATGTCACCATCGCCCGAGTTTCCACACTTGCTTGTCTCACTTAATTTCATTTTCAGTAACATATTTAGTTTTAAACCTTGGATCAATAAGTGTTGCTGTAATTAATAGTAGATTATTTTTTAAGAAAAAAAAAAACCGCTGGTTTAGTGCTACTAACAAATTACTTTTCATTGTTTCAGCATGATTTTGATTATTTTCTTCGTCATTAAACTCATTAATGAAACTCTGAGAATTTAATTTTAAATTGCCAGTAACGGTATTACTACTATAAACAAAAACGCGAGTAAAGCGTTTAATACGTCCACGCGTCGATACATGACGCTATAAGCTCTAAATCTAAATAAAACTAATTTGCCGGACCACGAGCAGTCTCGGCCATGGCCGATATTCTCGGCGTTTATAGGTCGAGAACGTGACCGAGAACTCGGCCTACCTCGTACCTACCTAAGTATCCGTATGATAAAATTAATATTTAATTTCTGTTTTCCGATTTTTAAAACCTTATTACCTACCCCCAAACTAAAATCGAGTGCAATAAAATTCATGAGTTAACGGGTATAAATACCTAAATTTAAAATGCATTAAGTGCTGATTACACCTAATAGACAATCTTTCTTTTGTTGTAGTATTCAGTCATCGATGATGAAAGGAAAATGTCGTTAAAAACAGTATTTGGCAATTTTTCGAAAAAAGTTCATCTGATTTATCTAAAGCTAAGTGCAAACAGTGTAATAAATTATATTCACTAGGAAGTTCCGAGCCTAGAAGGCAAACTTTTTCCGGTTTTAAGCTACACTTGTCTAAATTCCATGAACCAGAACATAAGCAATATCTAAAACGTCAATTGGAAATCGAAGAGCACAAATCTGAAGCTAAATTAATGCGATATGATTCACAAAACTCAGTATCCATCATTGACAGTGGCAGTGGTAGCAAACTGGCGCAGACCACAATCTCTAACATTACGCAGACGCAGGCTTCAAAATCATCAAAATGGCCAGATCATCATGAAATATCACGCAGAATTGATAAAGGTATCATGGATTTAATACTTGTCGATATGCTTCCATACTCTTTAGTAGATAGTGAGGCATTCAAAAGACTTAATTTTACAGATCCTCATGGTCCCCAAAAGTACAATTTAAAATCAGAAAAATATTTTAGAACCACTTTGTGAAATTGTCGAATACTGCATAGCTATGTGATTTAAAGATAAAAAAAAAAGTCTGACTGATTATAATAATGTTTTCTTTATTTTTGCCTTAAAACATGATCCTTGTAAGAAAGTTTCGGTTTCGGTTTCGGCCGAAACTGAGACTGCTGCCGAAATTCGGTTTCGGTTTCGGTCGTAAAAACCAGTTTCGGTCGGACACTAATTAATAGGTACGACATAAAAAAATGTATGTAAAATCAAGCTTTTTTGATTATTACCATAAATCTTGTTAAATTCTAATGAAATATAAATAAAACCGATGCCAAATAATACTAAGTACTTTATTATTAATCAGTCAAATAAAGTCATCAGGTAAAATTAAATTCTAGATAAATATTTATCAACATTTTTACACAGACAGAGCGGGAGTGTATCTGGCAGCGGCGTGACTGCGGAATGCAGAAGCGACAGACAGTCGACTCGGCTACGATCGGCCACGCTCGGCGCTCGCTCGTTTGCGAAATATAAAACGCCTAACAAAAGCTGGACAAGCCGGACACCGTTTATTTTGGCCGGACACGCAATCAAAAAGCCTAACTATGTCCGGCTTTATCCGGACGCTTTCTGCTTAAGGTGCCTCTCCGACTAGCGAAGGTCGGCAATCAGCTTTGCAAACTCCCCTCTATTCCTCGCGAGGTGAAACAATTGGGCAGCACTTGCAACTCCCGTGCATTCTCTTATATTTCCTAGCCAAGACTTCTTTCTGCGACCCACGGACCTCTTTCCTTCAACTTTTCCCATCATTATGAGTCGCAAGAGTTCGTATCGATCATGCCTAAAAACATGACCCAACATCCGGACGCCTGGCAACGCTATTCGTATATAGCACGTGCTTTGCTCCACTGGGTTGGACGTAAAGACCGCCAAAAAGTATCTATACTTTAAAAATTAATAAGTAGGGTAATTCGTTGCAACGAATAGGTCGAATTACCAGTTCATTCTGTATAATATCGGATAAAGGTGTGCTCTAGTGTAACTCCTTATAACACGTTGTAAGGAGAGCTGTACTAGAGCCAATTTGTTGACGACACGGTTGGCGCAGTGGCTAAGCGATTAGCTTTCTGCGCTACGTGTCCCGGGTTCGATCCCCGCACGGAACAAATATTTGTATGATCTACAGATAGTTGTTTCGGGTCTTGTTGTTTGTGGATGTCACATGTATGTTTGTAAACTGTATCCACGATACAGGAGAAATCCTAGTGTGGGGCAATGTGTACTTCTACTTCTCTCTTAATTTTAGTACAGTTTTCCATCTCACATGAGTCGCCTGCAATTGGAGGTCGAGATAGCCAAGTTTATTTGGTTAGATCAGATAAAATAGTTTATTTTTTTAACTGTTTCCACAGAGCTCGCAAAGCAGAACCAAAGAGCAATATAAAAGTATAAAATAAATGACGTGCGAAAATGGAGGACTGTAACTGCCTCAGTCGAGATTGTAACATGGAACTCTCGGTACTAATAAAAAGGCAGTCTTGAACTGAAAAGAACAAAAGAAGATGCTTTAGGATATAGTGGTCCCAAACTTATTATTATTATCATTCCAGGATTGTTCTGAATTATTTTGAAAAACATTACACTTACGTGACCACAGGCATGTGACATAGGCTAACACAGCTAGGTCGCGGCCATCTGATTGGCTGATGCATCGTGATATGGACTCTGATTGATACAATCTGTTCTGTCAACAGATCATCGAGTAGATAATAGATAAGCAGATTGAGAGAATAGCTGAGAGAATAGCCCAGATGTCTGCACTAGTAATATTTTTTAAATCCATACAGTTTATTATTTTTTAAACCATAAAGCATACAGCTAATTTAATTTTATTACGCAGCTGCGAGAACCAAGGTGCTTATCCGCTACACTCATCGAGACATTGATTTTTTATTAATAACTTTTCAGACACGTCGCCTTTGTCTGACGTCGCAAGAAGCTAGAGAGAAACCCAATTAGTAGAGGCTTAATGTAATTTTAAGTTCAGGGAATAAAGACAAAATAAAGACCGAACTTCGGAATAATTAGGGGAGAGGTGAATTTTTATATTAACCTTTTTTGTGGTTCTAAACAAAATCCTAAAAGTCCACATCGATACGTGTGCCGTTAAAAATGTTACTCGGGGTCAAAGGTCACAAAAACAGTTTTTCGCGAATATGTCGTTAACGGTCGTTAATATATGTTTATTTGTATTGGTATAGGCTCTATGAACGTAATATAAATAAATTTTCAAATATTTTAAGACATATTCAACGTTTACATACAAATATATGACATACTAGCTTCCGCCCGCTGCTTCGCCCGCGTGTTTTACGAACCCGTGCATTTTTTCGGAATAAAAAGTAAATCGGGTAATCTATCTCTATGCCAAATTTCATCCAGATCGGTTCAGCCGTTCTGGCGTGAAAGAGTAACAAAGATCCATACATCCATCCATCCTCACAAACTTTCACATCTATATATAATATTAGTAGGAAGTAGGACATACCATTGAGGAGTGTTACAACTTTTTGCATCAAATTATCTCGAAAACCGATAATCTTACAAAAAAAGTAATACTATGTTTTTTGTAGGCAATTTTCCAAGCTACAAATTTGATAACCTCCATTTTTCCAGTAAAAGTAACTGTTAACGAGATATTCGCGAAACACCGTTTTTTGTGACGTTTGACCCCTAGTAATATTTTTAGCGGCACACGTATCGATGGGGACTTTAGGTTTCTTTTTAGAACCACAAAAGGAAGGTTCATGCAAAGATCCAGCTTTCCCCTAATTTTTCCGCAGTACAATGTCTCTATTCTACGTGTTATTGAGTGATCCGATAATTAAATTAATTTTTGAATTAGTGAAGGGGTTGAAATTCTCCCTATAATCGAATGAGGCTCGCAGATAGAGATTATCTTGAAACCTACAGTTACTGAAGAAGTCTGTGTAAGGTATTGTATGGAATTACGGATGCACTTTTCACACAGTACTGAGATCTTTATTACGTAACTAGACGGACGTGCATGCAATCGGTGCATTTGAATGCGCTACGTGCGAACGTTGTTGGCGGCACCGCTTTTTGCAATTGATCTTATATAGTTTAATAAAATGTAACGAGCGTTAGGAGTAGTACGACGTATTTTATTAGGCTGTCTACACCACGACACGGATTATTTTGCTTTATGAGCAGTAGTATCTGTTTTTAAATGTAGCAAGTAACAGTGGTTGGTGTTTGCTTTTGATTGAACCCGTAATAACCGAATTTGAAATTAAGTTTAACCCCTTCAAGCAACTTAAAGTAAATATTGTAGTGAGCGGGCCTCGTGCCTCGTTTACTAAGAAAAAACTGACAACCACAACCCGACCAACAAAGTTCTTAGGATTTTTTGGTGTCGCACTGTCTGTCTGATATTACTAAATTAGATGTTGGGCTGTCTTTTTTAGGTAACTTAACCAATGACAACACCCTCTACGTCAATTTACTGTCGATTCTCAACATTTTTCTGTTTTGTTTTGCTCAACCTTGACATTGACAGAATCATAATCATATTACGATGGAACCATTAAATTAAAATTGGAATTGGAACAGTGCATCCTTTTTTCGCTTTTACATTTCATAAAAGGGTACGGTATAATATAATGTTAATTAGCGACTGCAACTGTCAGATATTTCTTACGTAATAACGCCAGAACACTTATGTATTATATGTAGATATGTATATATATATAATTTTTTGCTGTGCCCGACAGGGTCCATAATGATTCGATATTTTTATATTTTTAAGACCATTGTACATTATGGAACGCAATAAATAAATAAATGAAATGAAATAAATGTAGATAGATAATCTATATTCAGAATATTTATTTAAAAAGTATTTAACTTAATGTTACTAATGTTGACTACCCTTATCTTTTCGCCTGCTATTCTTGTCCATCCTAAGGTGGTCTGCTAGAGTTCACCGAGTGCGATAAGACCGCCCTATATACATATCTTTTAGTAAATAAGTTCTATCTTAATGTTATCGATGTGCAATAAAGAGTATTTTATATTAATTTTTGTCACACAGGGTGGGTGTTGGCAGTCGCTGGCACTCCTCAGGACTTGTTGGGTCTTTCAAACCGACACTCGCACAAGTTCGCCTTACACAGTCATCTATTAGACTGCTGCAAGACTTGGAAGCTAAAGGCAGAGCGACAGGCTGGAAACAATGCGGGTCTCTACTGCTGGCGAGGAACAGGGATCGAATGACGGTCTACCGAAGAATGAAGAGCCAATCTGTGTACGTATTTGTTATTTTAATAAAAAAATAAAAATAAATTCAGCCCATTACTGTCCAACTGCTGGGCAAAGGCCTCTTCTCAGATTGAGAAGGGTAAGGCCTTAGTCCACCACGCTGTCCTGGTGCGGGTTGGCGAACTACTCGTACACACACCATCAAGAACTTTATGCAGCCCTCTCAGGTGTGCAGGTTTCCTCACAATGTTATCCTTCACCGTTAACGCAAATGATAATCAAATTTTGATCCGCACATGAGTCCGAAAAGTCAGAGGTGCGGGCTGGGTTTGAACACGGGCTCTCTTGCATGAAAGGCAAGCGTTCAACCACTAGGCTATTTTAATGTATTATTTAAAATTAATTGGTGGCTAATCGATATGTAAAAACGTTCCCGTAAATTAGCGGTCTTAATTCTGTGTTGACGGCACGGTTGGCGCAGTGGTTGAGAGATCGACCGCTGCGCTACGTGTTGCGAGTTCGATTCCCGCACGAAGCAAATATTTGTATGATCTACAGATAGTTGTTTCGGGTCTGGTTGTGTGTGTATGTGACATGTATGTTTGTAAACTGTACCCACGATACAGGAGAAATCCTAGTGTGGGGCAATGTTTTTAAAAAAAAAAAAAAAAAAACTACAGACTGCTCATTTAGCTCTTTCATTGTTGACCAAATTGTCTGTCCTATCCATTTTTTTTTGTCAGAAATCTCTTATTTACTTATGAGGTTTGTAGATGTGAAAATTATTGCTGGTAAGGTGGAAACCGTGCATAAGAACTCCAACACCTAAGCTCGTGGATTCATCACTAATTTTGGTCTAAACGTAGATGTTAAATCTCTTGTAATATTAATTTTAAGGAATATTCCGGTAATAATGGAAGTCTACATATCATCACTTACGTTTGATGGCGACTGTCTCCAACCTGTATATAATCAAGTATAATGCATACGGATACAAACAAAATAAACGGGAAATGAAAAGTATTCCTTCGAAGCTTTTTAATTTTGTCCGAGGGGCTGTCTGCACATGGCACGGTTTCACCGGACGGCGCGGCGCGGCGTCGGTATAGGGGAGTCCGAATTTAATTATAAACTTTGGCCTGCAAATACGGGCTTCCCCTAGTGGGGGGGTGGGTTCAGTATTGGGGTGAGGTATTTCGACAGAACACTACGATACACTACAGGTATATATGAAGGTATCATATTTAGGTTTCGATAAATCAAATGACGTTGTGTCGGTTTTTGAGGAATGAAGGATAAGTCTTAAAAAATAGGTATAACACAAAAAGCCTTTGACCGCTTCTAGTAAGTAATGTATGAGGTATGTAAGTAATGTATGAGCAGCGTTGGTTATTCGTAAAATTAACTTCTTGGGTCAACTCTTACAATCTTTTACAACTCCGAGAAGTTAAGTGTGCTTATTAAAGACTACTGAAATCATGCAAACGACAATCGTAGATTGTTGAACATTGGTAGGATGTAGTCAATTTCATACTAGATTTTGGTGTCCGAGGGCAGATGAAATGGATCGCGCGATCCTATGAAATCAACCCGTTGTAGCTCCTGCTATTCGTACTTTGAGGTTACGTTTATAGAGATGGGGAATGCTTTTATTCCAAGTTCATGTAGAAGCGACACAAAAATCGGACGGAAAAGGTGAAAATTATTTTTAACCTTAGCCGTTTGTGTAACTGTATTGTAAATTGAACAAGCACAGGATCTTAAATAAATATACGGTTTCATAAACTTTCCTGAAAATTTAAGGAAATCTCAACATTTTTAGCACATATGGTGACGCTACTGCGAGTCGGCTAGACGTGTTCGGTCTAGGGCGGATAGCTATCGATTGAGGGAACGTACCTCGTCCGTTGGTAGCAGCTAGGTAGTGCAGGTTAGGTTGTAGTGCATTTCCCCTTTACACCTCTACGTGATATATCGAAGTGTGCGTCAGACTGAGTAGGCGGTCACCCCCTGCGCCCACCACCCTAGCGTCTGCTCAAACAAAAGGTATTGTTTATTGTTGCTACTGGCAGCATCACCGGTCGATTATTAAGTTTACAATGCGTTGCAATTTAAATAGTAAAAGATGATGTAGGTAGGATGTGTAGTGTAGTTTCTTTCTTTTATTTACGTAATAATCATCAATTATATAAGTAGGTTACCCAATCATGTCAAATCCTGTCACTGACCAACTAAACACAAAATTATATTTATTAGTTCTAACTTTCTATCGTTACTCTATCCTTTTATTATTTCCCATATTTATTAGCATATTTCCCACACAGTTCTTGGGGCATACCCTGCGAGCTGGTATCTCCGAAAAAATGTCAGGAGCTATGCCCGCTGCTCAACGTGGAAGACGTGTTGGGTGGCCTATGGATCCCCGGCGATGGCGTTGGTGACCCACATCTACTGAGCATGTCCCTGATGAGAGAAGCTGTGGAAAGCGGTAGGTTCCTTCTAGATTTTTTAATTGTTTTAAGGTTTTTTGGAGAATATAGTCGGCCTCGAGGCTTTTATAGATTGGCCCATTGGACTAATAAGGTTGCTTCATGTGCCTGATTAAAGCAGAAGTTATTTTAAAAATGCTTTTGGAGATTATGGTTGTTTGGTGTATGGAATTTCCCACTCGGAATCTGAAAATATTCTATTCTTTATTAATAAAATTATACACAATGAATTATTTTCTTTTTTCAATTCAATTCAATTAAAGCAGTAGCGGTAATAATCATTTTTATATATTCGTGGAATTATTGCAAAAGTGTGAAACCGCGCCGGGCTTGCAACCCTTTAAAAATAATCTCTCCCGTCTGTATGCAGTCGGCTTTATGTACCTACATAGGTAACTATTTATATGGGTAGGTTTGGTCTCCCCTCGGGTAGACGGCTACCAGTTTAGTCTAGGGACGCGCGTCGCAGCATTCAATTGCTCGCTTAGTGTTTTAGTTACTTTAAAGCAGTATTTGTCTTTAGTACATGTATGCAATCAGTTAAAAATATTTACGTCTCTGAAATTATCGCTGCAGTGTTTTATTGTTGTTTCAAATTATGTTTTTCAAATATAATTCAATTTTCAAGTCTAACCGGTATGTTTTCCGACGGCAGTCGATCAATATGTATGATCCAAATCTGATCTGGTTCAAACCTGATTTGATTTGATTTGTTTTCTTCTCTGGTGATCATTAATAATTAATTAGTATTTAAATCACTTAGGAGTGGGAGTAATGGAAGATTGTGCTGTGACGGCGGTTCTGTCGAAGGAGGACCGCGTCTGCGGCGTAGAAACCAACCATGGTGCTATAGAGTGCGAATACTTCGTCAACTGTGCCGGCTTTTGGGCAAGACAGGCAAGTACATGTTTTCCTAATTAATTAGATATAGGTACCGTGAACTGAGATTAGGTCTTCTGCAAACTTCAGGTGACTGCACGACTATTTTGGTTTTATGTGATTAATATTTTACGGTGAGTATTTAATATAATTTATTAACTTGTATCATAGTATCTTTGTGATATTAAAAAAAAAAACATTATTATTCCGTTTCTTAATTATACCTTTAATGTCTTTTATCTCATATAATTAATTATCGATTTATATTATACTAGGGATCCGCCCCGCCTTCGCACGGGTGCATTTTACTAATGAAGAAAATGAAAATAGAGATTTTCATACAACAACCATCCAAATTTCCGACATTAACGGTGGATTTTTCAAAAATGTTTTTTCATACAAACCTTGTTCGGAAAATTAAGAAAACAACAAAAAATAATTGCCAATTTGTTCGAGCCGTTCTTAAATGATCCGTCATTTGTTACATGTCGCAATTGATTTTTATTTAGGGTAATTCCAGGATACATGCCCCGGTGAGATAGGTGCTGCGATTTTAAGTATACTAAATATGTTACAAGTATCGTAGCCGAAATTTAAACTACATATAGTACGAAGCTTTTTCCCGTCCCGCTAAGTACCCCGCGAGACCGACGACCGAAAATGCGCGCTTTTCGTCGGCATGTGGAAAAATATTTCGTCTCGAGACATTGGTAAGCATCGAAATTATATTGGTAAGTACCCCTTATAGAATATTTTTGTTTTCTTGAATTTAAAATGAATTCGTTTTTTATTTAATGTCATAAATTGTTCTTTATACAGAGTGATAAGTTTAAATCAAATTTTCTTTTTTATTAAAAAGGGCACGTATCCCATGCTGAAAGGATAGTTGCCCCATCTTTTGTGTAGATAAGGTCTTTTCCATACATTGAGCCCTTATCTATCCCTAACAATATTTTTTTGTCACAGGTGAGTAAAATGCCTCGCAAATACAGAAAAAACGCGTTGTCCCGCAAGACACCAGCTGGATTGAAGGAAGTTTAAGTTTGATCTTCCAAGAAATGGAAAAACTTGAGAAAGGTGTCAATGAAATGAATATAAAATGCATAAATAAATAAATAAATAATAAAGTGCGAAAAATTTAAAACTTATAATTCAGACTCGCTAAAGTAAAAAAATAAACTATATGTATATGTATCATAAGTATTTCTTATACCATAGTTGGTTTAATGATATGATTTAAGCTACTTTTGTTCGTAACAATGTTGATTATAATGGATTATTATCATTAATATTTATAAAAAGAGACAAATTATAAAGACTGGTTAAAAAACACGAGCTTGTTTGATTAAAAAAAATATCTGAAATTCAAACATTTTTAAATTGAATATTCTATTCCCATAGCAGGCATGTATCCTTTGAAGCATTTTTACGATCAGTCATTTATCCCGTACATAAGGCATCCATCCTATACTTGCCAGTAGATATTTAATATCCTGGACTTACTCATACAGATTAAACTAAATCTAGGTATACTATTTCTGGAAATCGGTTATTTTTCCAGTTATTATTCTCAAATAAGGACAAACATAAACTATTTTTTTGTTTTTGGATATATCTTTCTGTACTCTTGAACACTTTAACACAGAACCAGTGGTCCGATTTTGATGGGACTTATAGTGTAGCGTACCTAGGAGGTCTATACAGCATCATAAGAATATAAGGGGAAGGAGCTGGACAGTGCAACATATTTTTTGTGTATTATGATGAATATTAAGTGTGTAATTGACCGATTGTGATGGGACTTTTATTCGAATACTATTTTTTAGGGATCGAGTATATATGTATCAGCTCTCTAACCTCTTGAGAGATTCACAGTGCTACTTACGTTTGTGTACTGTCATCGACATTAATTATATGTGTGTTTTAAACAAATTAGAGACGAGTTGAACGTATTAGGTAGAGATTGAACCTTAGGCACGGCTATTTGAATAAAAATTATAATTAGCTGCGTAGCCTAGAAATACGTAATTATAAATCAGCGACCCGCCCGGGCATTGCACGGGTGCAATTTACTAATGAAGAAAATGAGAAATTTCGTACAAGAATACCATCCAAATTTCCGACTTATTACGTGGACTTTCATAAAAAAAAAGAATTAATAAAAATCTTGTCCTGAACATTACGAACACAACAAAAATATTTGTCAATTCGGTCAAGCCATTCTCAAGTGATGTTCCGTTATACATGTGGCAATTGATTTTTATTTATATAGTATATGGTCATTAATTCTTCTGCCCTTATACCATTTTGTTAGTGGCACAATTCGTCTTTTTCTTCAATTCATCCCTATCGTACGTTATTTCAGAGTATACTTTCTATTAGCCATATCTTTCACACATTCCATCTTGGGACTGTCAGTTCTTTTATGCAGAGTGGTGACGACATAACGAAGATAAATTAAAAGACGATAGCTACTAGTATATCAAAATTCTTTGAAATGATTGAAATAGGTGTTACATCAAAACTCAAAAATCTAAATTACTAGGTATCATGAATATTGTATTACTTCTGAGTACCTGATAATTTCTGAGCTGCAAAATTTATTTGGTTGAATTTTACGCATGTATTTAAATGAAATATTTTGTTCCGTCTAGGTGATTTAAATAGTTTGGGTCCATTAAGGGTTTTAATAACGATGTTTTTGCATTTAAGTAATGTTTTAATAAACTTAGTTAGGTAATAGACAAAAGATAACTAAAAGTGTTTTAATTGGTTAATATAATAGTGTTAATGCAGCTCGCATTTAAGACATTGCCAATTTAGTATTATTAAATAATAATGCAACTTGCGATTTAGATAAAAGAAAATATAATGCAGCTCGCGTGTTAGACGGTCGCCTACCAAATATAATAAAAAAACATTCAGTTCGCGGTTTAGACGGTCACCTACCAAGTATGAGAAAAATAATTTAGCTCGCGCTTTAAATAGTCCCCTGCTAGATATAATAAAATATGATGATCTAGCTAGCTCTTTGGATACTCCCCTACTAGGTAAAATTAAATAATAACGCAACTCACGTTGTGACTGGTCTCCCACAAGATATTATTTAATAATTATGCAGCACCAACACGCTTTCTAGATAGGTAGGTATTATTAAATAATAATGCAGCTCGCGCTTTATATAGGCTCCTACTAGGTATTGTTAAATAATAACACAGCTCGCGCTTTGGACAGGCTCCCACTAGGTATTAATAAATAATAATGCAGCTCGCGCTTTAGACAGGCTCCCACTAGGTGTGGTTAATTAATAAAGCAGCTCGCGCTTTGGACAGGCGCCCACTAGGTATTGTTAAATAATGCAGCTCGCGCTTTGGATAGGCTGCCACTAGGTATTGTTAAATAATAACGCAGCTCGCGCTTTAGACAGGTTCCCACTAGGTATTGTTAAATAATAACGCAGCTCGCGTTTTAGACAGGTTCCCACTAGGTATTGTTAAATAATAACGCAGCTCGCGCTTTAGACAGGTTCCCACTAGGTATTGTTAAATAATAACGCAGCTCGCGCTTTAGACAGGTTCCCACTAGGTATTGTTAAATAATAACGCAGCTCGCGCTTTGGATAGGCTCCCACTAGGTATTGTTAAATAATAATGCAGCTCGCGCTTTAGATATGATCCGACTAGGTATTGTTAAATAATATGCAGCTCGCGCTTTGGACAGGCTTCCACTAGGTATTGTTAAATAACGCAGCTCGCGCTTTGGATAGGCTCCCACCGGGTATTGTTAAATAATAACGCAGCTCGCGCTTTAGACAGATTCCCACTAGGTATTGTTAAATAATAACGCAGCTCGCGCTTTAGACAGGTTCCCACTAGGTATTGTTAAATAATAACGCAGCTCGCGCTTTAGACAGGTTCCCACTAGGTATTGTTAAATAATAACGCAGCTCGCGCTTTGGATAGGCTCCCACTAGGTATTGTTAAATAATAATGCAGCTCGCGCTTTAGATATGATCCGACTAGGTATTGTTAAATAATATGCAGCTCGCGCTTTGGACAGGCTTCCACTAGGTATTGTTAAATAACGCAGCTCGCGCTTTGGATAGGCTCCCACCGGGTATTGTTAAATAATAACGCAGCTCGCGCTTTAGACAGATTCCCACTAGGTATTGTTAAATAATAACGCAGCTCGCGCTTTAGACAGGTTCCCACTAGGTATTGTTAAATAATAACGCAGCTCGCGCTTTAGACAGGTTCCCACTAGGTATTGTTAAATAATAACGCAGCTCGCGCTTTAGACAGGTTCCCACTAGGTATTGTTAAATAATAACGCAGCTCGCGCTTTGGATAGGCTCCCACTAGGTATTGTTAAATAATAATGCAGCTCGCGCTTTAGATATGATTCGACTAGGTATTGTTAAATAATATGCAGCTCGCGCTTTGGACAGGCTTCCACTAGGTATTGTTAAATAACGCAGCTCGCGCTTTGGATAGGCTCCCACCGGGTATTGTTAAATAATAACGCAGCTCGCGCTTTAGACAGATTCCCACTAGGTATTGTTAAATAATAACGCAGCTCGCGCTTTGGATAGGCTCCTACTAGGCATTATTAAATAACTAGCTATTGCTCGCGACTTCGTCTGTATATTGTATTTTGTATTTATTATGTAATGAGTGTTTTTTTTTACTTTCTGCACTACGTATAAGAATTTTTTTTTTTTTTGACCGCACTATCTCATTGGGCTGTTGAACCTGTAAAGATAGATTACGTTTTTTTTTATAAATAAATAATAAAATAAAATAAATATGATCTGTAGATACTTATTGGTCTGGATATATGCATATGTCCGATTTATCTTTGTAAATTCTACCCACGATACAAAAGTAACCGTTATAAAGAAAAAAAAAATGTAGTTGGTACAGTACATACTATTATTTTTCTAAATATATCCTAGCTACCGCGATGCACCATTGTGACTCAAGCATCTGCAATTTTCCCATTTACATGCGTTGAAATCATTATGGTCAATTGGTATCACTTATTGTATTGGACCTATTCAGAGACTAGGACTTCAGAAAGGGGTCGGGACCCAATGTACAATTTTCATTTTACTCACGTATCTAGATAAATCCTATTGTCGATGGGAATTAACAGTTTGCTTAAAAGCTGAGAACTTTATTGATTTTGTCATTACAAAGAACTCGGAGGCTTTCAATCTCATTAAAATGTAACAAATGAATGTAATATTGAGTTGAATAAAATTTTATAAGAAAGTGATATTTCGAACACTTATTAGTCATCGTCGTCAGTACCGTATCGTAAATGTGTGTGAATTTTTAAATTGGATATACTCGTTTGGCATATAACACTTTTTTTAAAATTAAAGATTTTTTTTTATATACAAACATGATATATGGTTAAAACTAAATCTTATAGGACAGTTGTATTTTCGAATAACAATTCACTTAAATACGGTTACGTTACTATTTGTCAACATATTCATGGTACGTCCACAGATAATGTACTCTCGGGTAGCAATCCATCTAAGCTTTAGGCTAGTTGGTAAACATTCTTCTGCGAATTTATTTGCGTTTGTGAATTACTTATGTTTCTTAATTTATGATAATTGTGTTAATTTGTAGGTTATTTTTTTCGATTATGTTGTAATAATATAAATAATAGATTAAGATACTTTTATAATTAATTGAGTATTTTTTTATATTTAAATTATAAATGGTATAAAAATATGATAAGATGTCTTTGAAGCTTGCCTGCTTATGCGATAATACCTTATGAGGAATTAATAATGATAAACTTATTTTCTTTTTTTCTGACACATCAATGTTTGCCTTTTCATCTTAATTTATTTTCTTGTACCTATTATCAAATTTATTCAATTATTTCTATTTAATGACCGATTATGAAATAACTATGCATATTAAAACCGTGTTATGACGATATTCAAACACAAATAAAAATAAATATCGTACTGCGTGGGTTTTTAGTATTTAGTGCCAAAACGATAAAATAATAACACTAAAGACTTGTGCCCATAACAGAATAAATCTTTATTTCTTGTAAACCAAATTCAGGCATTTATAAAATTTCGGGACTAGGCGAACGGTTCCAAATAGTAGATCTCTATACCGCCGTACCATGCTATGATCGTAGCAGGAGCGTATCAGTCAAATAAATATTCTTTCTATAGACTTGCACGAACCAACGCCCACTAGACCGCCCCTGCACCCAATGAACGAATCGGCGCGTTTCAAAAACAAATAAAAATGTACCTTATGAGGATGAAGTTAGACTTCGGATTCTATTGTGAAGTTGACAGACAACTTAATTGGGAGATTTCGTTGGCGTTTGATAAACCATCGTATTTTCGAAAATACTAAAGCTTTTTTATTTATTTATCTATGTAAATAGAGCGGTACTTTATACTTGAGAGGATTATTAGCAATAACTATTTTGTGTTTAATTTATATTTATATTGCACAATGTAGATGGCGGACACAAACACAGAAAAGCGAAATATAACTGACTCACTAACTGATCACGAAAGCTCAGAAACTATAAATCCTCAATCCTCAATGTTGACACTTAAGAACCTTAAGTTGTAGGGGTCTGCTCAGAGAGCGTTTTCCGAAATTCAATCCCGAAAGGGGTGAAAGTTTGTTGTGTCACGGACGCAGTGGCGGGAACATTTAGTGTATTTATATGATAAATAGTTTAAATGTTTTGTTCAATAAATGTTTCTTTTCAATGGCTTAAAATTGTTACCAACTAGTTGAAGAGCGGATTGCCCTATCACAAGCATTCTTCTTGCCAAAAAGGGCATCCCATAATGCATGACTGTACACTAATCTTAAGTTACTGAAATAAAACTATTTTATTTTTATATATTCTTTGATCTGATCATCATTGAAATTGTTGTTTCAGGTGGGTCAACTCGCTCGTCCTCAAGTGAAAGTACCACTTTTGCCTTGTGAACATTACTACCTACACACCAAGCCAATAGAAAACTTAGATCCTATGACTCCAGGTGGGTTATTATAAATAAAACGTTATGACGTCACAATCTCAGTAACGCCGTCTATGTCTAGCCTGACGCCTGAGACATTATCTATATTTTTTTCTGGAGAAGCTTCAATTTTGCTGTTAAATAATAAGATACAAGTACCGTAAGATGCAAAAACATACTGCTGTAGAAACAGAAAAAAATGGAGCCATTTCACTGAAAAAAAAAAATGTACTCTATGCATAAAAATCACTTTTTAAGATAACTAATCACTTAACAGTCACCTACCCTATTGTTTCAGTTGTGAGAGACCCCGATGGGTACATTTACATGCGAGAGCGAGACGGCTGTATTCTAGCTGGAGGTTTCGAACCCATTGCAAAGCCTGTGTACGAAGAAGAAAGTAAGTTATAGTTTATTTTCCGACTGTACCTATAATTTGCAGTAGAGGTTGCGGATGTTTATGGTCAAAAGTAATCGCTTACTTTAAGAAAACGTAACCTTATAAAATGAAGTAGTTTCTCCAAATATTGTTTCCTTCGTCCGCCAGTCACGTGCATGGCCCAACGTTGCGTGCCTGAGGATTGGGATCACTTCCACGTCCTTCTACAGCAACTCCTAAAGCGCGTGCCGAGCCTCAGCCAGGCCGTGCTACATAAACTCTGCAATGGGCTGGAAGCCTTTTCGCCCGACTGCAAGTGGATCGTCGGGGAGGCTCCTGAGGTAGGCAGCATATTTTTATACATACTACTCTTTTTTGCGCTACTCTGGCGCGGCGCTCATGGCGCTCAGATTGTTCATACACCGTTCATCACTCGTGTTGTACCTGGGACCTCCAAACAAACGTTTTCGTTCGCTTGTCCCAAATACGCTCTAAATTTAAGTATACAATTGTATTTATTTAAGAGCTCGTCGGTGGAGTAATCTTCACTTTTCACTATGTACTATCCGGTCGTGTTTTGACCGCCTGTCGGATTATCTTAAATTTATCATAGAAAGGGTTTGGCAGAAACAATAGAACCTGCTTCATCTTTATATAAAATACAAACAATGAGAAGACAAGAGATCGCGCAATTTCGAAGAGTTCTATGATACGAACGGAGCGGTTACATAATATGCTAAATTCGTGTCATCGGACCTTTTGAAAGTTGGCGTTTACACCAAAAGAAGAAATTGAAGAAAAATTGTTTTGAAGATGACTTGAAGAAAATTGAATAATTATTTAAAAAAAAAATCTTGATAATATTAATATATGTGTACAGGGAACTGGTCAAATAACGGATATATTCTAGGTCACGATAATTTATGCTCACATGCAAGCATAAATTATCATGTCCGTGAGTAAATTCGTCACATCATATATTTTGTAGATTGGCGGGGAGACAATGGAAGAAGAACTTGAAGAAAAATATGTGGTCATTTTTTTAAAGAATATCCAGGCTCTATTTTTTAGGAGAAGCTGTAAGGGCAACTTACAGTAATTTAGAAAGATGAATCGAGTACCACCCCTATATAATTTACCTACAGTTTAAATAGGTTGATGGTAAGCGTCCATATGTCTGGCTTTAAGAAATATTACTTACTAGCGACCCGCCCCGGCTTCTCATGGGTAGCACTAATTATTATCTATAGCCAGATAATTTGTAGGAAACATGACAGAGAATAGAATTTGGTCCTTATAAGCGACACTATCGGATGGTGTAGTAATATAGCTTGAGTTTTTTTTAATATCAACGTGTTTGATTCCTGGCAAGAATGATCGTTTTTTCAAAAATCCAATGATGCATTTTTGGTTTTAATCAAAATCGGGGTCGAGACTCCTCCTCGAGTATTTTTAGCTATTCCTTATAGTTTCGGAATTGGCCATTCACGACCACTTGAAAAATTCACCTTGTATATAGATTATTTGACCATTTCCACATAATATAATGTTGATGGACCAATGTTTAATTTTTCAGAACAACTTTACCCCGATAATCCCTTATAAATATATTCAGAGACAAATTCCCAAGTTTTAAAAAGCAGAGCACATCCACAGGTGTTGGTATGGATGTTGATAAAATTACATGTGCTTTCATTTTATTTTTAATGACAGTTCTTTTAGACGTTTGGTGTATTGTTGTTTTGTGTAAATGTTATGTATGCTTAAAGGGTCTTGTGCTAAGTAAATAAGTGGTAAACGTATACATATGATATGGTTGTACGAGTATATTACGAGTACGAGTATATTTACAATATATATATATATATATATATATATATATATATATATATATATATTTGTATACATATAAAAGCGAAATATAATTCACTCATTCACTTAGTCACTGATCTGTGGAGGAACGAGGTTTGGTGTCCTTCCGATGAAAAGGGAGGATTCTCCGACCAGGCAATGGTTAGCCTGGCGGGCCGAAGCCCAACGGTTGTCGGACATTCGTATATGTGTTAGAATCGTTGTAAACTCTCATAGGTGCGATCCGGATTTTTTGTTGTCGCCTCACTCTGGTAGTTGGCGCTTTACTTTTACCCATGTTGCGAGTAGCAGTCGCTACAAATTCATCACGAAATTTCAGATACCACAAAGCCACTCTTCAAATTCACTTCACTCTTCTCACACTTGAAATTTGGCCGGGAACAACTAGTTAAACATAATGGCTTTAAAAGTAGTATACTTGAACGGTTTATAAATATATTACACTACAAAAGGAAAATCATTAGTTTGCTTGCTTATTGTGTCTGTCCATCTGTCAAACCAAAAATAAACACAAACACACAAATTAAATATACTATCTTCTTGTATTTTACAAGTTTTATTATTAATAGTCCGTAACCTTCCTTCCAGATGTTTAATTACCATGTGGCGGCTGGTATGAAGACTGTGGGCATATCGGCCGCAGGGGGAGTGGCTCAGGCCACAGTGGACGAGATCGTGGACGGCTACTCTAAGTACGACATGTACGAACTAGGCCTCAATAGGTTTCTTGGGCTACATAATAATAAGAGGTTCCTGAGGGACCGTGTTAAGGAAGTGCCTGGTGAGTATCTTCAGCGGGCTCTTTTGTCTTGGAAACCTGTTTTGCCACTTTTTTTGTCTGTCTGTTTGATAATTTCCCACTCTATTTTAAACTAACTTCGTAGTGAGCTAGAGACTTGAATGTTTCAACATAGCTCAGAACTGATAATGTAAACGTGTTGTTGAAGTACCGAACGTCCCTTATCTCTCTTTGAACACCGATTTCAATACAAATACATTACTCAAATGTTGCTTAAGTAATACGAAGTTTTGATTTTCAAACATTACAAGTCTTGGTTGCTAAATGCACATCGTATTATGACTCAGCTTTTAGTTAGATCAAAGAAATAGATAACCTCAAGACAGTTGGCGCAGTGACTAAGCAATTAGCGTTACGTGTACGGGTCAGATATTTATAACGCCTACAGATAGAAGACTTTTCTCTATATTGTCACCATAGGGTAAAACCCAACTGCGGAGAATTAAAAAACAAAACATTCTCTTTAAGGCGTACACTACGGTCTTCCATACCCGTTCCACGAGTTCGAGACGGGACGCAATTTGCGACTGTCGCCTATTTACCCGACGCTGCGCGATAACGGAGCTGTGTTCGGACAGGTCATGGGCTATGAGAGGCCCACGTGGTTCGAAACTGTGGGTAAGTCTATGCAGTCCGTTAATATCGATAGAACTTTAGCTGTGAGATCATTTCAGAGCTAGTTATGGTTCGTTTTTCATCTACCTAACGCTGTGGTAATAAGTAACCATTCTGACAATGAATTTAAAGACAAAATTAGATTTCAGTGTATTCTTATCTGATCATGTCTTCTTAGGTCTCCTTATTTCATCATACTTTGATAAATCTTGGTGTCTGTTAAATTTGATTATACACGAATAATGATTTGTAAATTTTGTTGCCCAATAAGCTGCCATACCTCGTATCCTAAGAAAAGGTAAATTGAAACTGAAGTACTTCTTTAAAATTTGTAATTAACGAAAAACCAATTGACATGATTTAATGACACAGATGCCAGCGAATCTCCCGATAAACCGCGTCCGTTCAAGATCGCCTCCACGAAGACATTTGGCAAACCCCACTGGTTTGAAACAGTACAGCGAGAATATTGGGCTTGTCGCGAGCGAGTCGGACTGGCGGACTACTCGTCTTTCGCTAAGATTGACATACAGGTAGAGACAAATGTATTTTAAATATACTGTCATATCTTAAGCTGACACAAGAATAACAATTAAATGCGTGATTATTTAAAAATGCGCTAAAATATTCAATAAAGGCTGACAAATCAGATGGACAGCGGAACGGTTTTTTTTAAGTAAAATTGAACATATGGAATTTGTTAGAAGCTTAATCGGGGTTATGTCGTGAAGGGGTTAGACCTACCGCGGCCTTGTATAGGGACGCCGAATGATTTAAATTTCAAAGACAACAAGGCCACATAGTTGAAAATAAAAAAAGAGTCTGCCGCGCCGTTCATTCAGTCTGCCCATACAGGCAATTTAGTGTAATTGTTGCTAATACGTCACTTTCCCAGTCTCAAGGCCGCGAGGTGGTGGATCTACTTCAGTACCTGTGCTCCAACGACGTTGACGTGCCGGTGGGCAGCATCATACATACTGGCATGCAGAACCAGAGGGGAGGCTATGAGAATGACTGCAGTCTCGCCAGGATTACGGAGAACCAGTAAGTGGATTTTAGTTATGAGCGACAGGATGATGATACATATTGATTATAGCCCGGAACTTCGTTTGTATATTTTGTACTTATAATCAAATTCCATATAGGACACGAGTGTTGCGAAAGGACCTGCGCGGGATGGTACCTCGTTGACATAGGGATGTAAAGTTCGGCTCTTCTCGGCAATGTTCGTTTCTTCTCGGCAATGTTCGGTTCTTCTCGGCAATGTAGGGTTCTCGTCGGGCGGCCCCTCCCTGCTCCAACCATCAGCACGCATCTCATCGCCCGCCCGCACTATCACTACGTTTTCGCTTAGCATTCTTTCTTTTTTCAAATCCCACAGGTAGTTCCAAAAATTAGCGCGTTCAAACAATAAAATAAACTCTTCAGTTTTATTATGTTAGTAAAGATTAGAGCTGGACGTCTAAGTAGCACTACAGTGAAAGTCACATCAAAATAGACACACTGGTTCTTAAGATACAAGTGTTCAAGTGGACAGACTGACAATATTTCCAAAAAAACATGTTTAGGCTTCTGTATTGATAGTAGATTACATCACAGTTAAAATACTGGAAAAATATCCAATGTCAAGAAATAACAATATAAGTCAAGAAATAATAACGTTGAACGTTGAGCATTTATAATAATACCGTGAGGATACCTGCACACACCTGTGGTCCTAGTGTAAGTTTCTTTAGACAAACTCAATTTAACATATGGAACGCGTTCGGCCCTACGATTGTTCTGTTTCGTGCTCGCCACCAATCGATGCGCTGGTCGCGTTCGATGGGTTACATCGAGTTTGTCAAAAGAACTTTATACATCTGAGAGGACTCTATAAAGTTTTCGATGCTCAAATCAACGTGGTAGACTGAGACCTTTAAAATTTTATATTCTATGAGGCCTAGCAGCAGTGGGACAGCTATATAACTTTAGCAACTCAAACAACGCTTTTCTTCCAGTTACATGATGATTGCACCAACAATCCAGCAGACCCGCTGCAAGTCCTGGCTGAAGCGCCACCTCCCTCGCAACGGTTCCGTCACTCTCTCTGACGTCACCTCCATGTACACGGCCATCTGCGTCATGGGCCCCTTCACTCGGAGCCTCCTCTCTGAACTAACGGACACAGATCTGGCTCCAACCAACTTCCCCTTCTTCACGTTCAAGGAGATTGATGTGGGACTCGCTAATGGCATCAGAGCGATGAACTTGACGCATACCGGTGAACTGGGATATGTCCTGTATATACCTAACGAGGTAAGGATGAGTTTGGTTTGAATCATAGATATAGAATGTAAAAGATGAACAATGACAGCTTGTAGGAGATACCGAAAATTAATATGCATATGTGTTAGTGACTGATATGTCACATGAAAATAGGGTTGTGTATTTGCATTGTCAATATAGTATAATATCGATAGATTAAATCTTGCCCTAATGAATAGAGGTATATAAGCTACTAATTAAATCCTCTTATTGGAAATTAATAAACGGATAAAATCATTTTATTTATGAAAATACAATGAGTATTAAAAAATATAATAATAATTTTAAGATGATGTTGTATGCAGCATACAGATAAGTATAGTACAAAGATTTAACCTTGTGCTATCCACTAGTCACAGTTTTGTGCACTGATAATGATAAAGTAATGTATGATATTACCATAGCTAGTTCCCTTAGGCCCGATTACTTAATAATCAGATAAAAATCTATCGACTTTTTATCGATATCCGTGAAGTCATTTCTACAGTCAACCCTAGCGTAAACATACATTTTAATATTTACACTAAATATTATTTATTTCTTGTTTTATCTACGAAATATTACCACGTATCGGAAGAAAATCTAATATACTATGGTAAAATTTGTTTTCTCGGCGAATTAATACTAGTACGTACACAAAATATGGTTTCAAAACGTACGATGAAAAAATCACATTTACCTGTGAAACGTGTAATTTGGATTATTTCTCTTTGTCACGTTACAATTGGCAAAAGAACATGACATTATGACTGCCTAAATATCACTTATCGCCAATAATTGCACGATTATTTTATAAATTAATAAAATATATTTGACACTAAAGCAAGGGTAACGATAGATACCGATCCTTCAAAAAAATTGTATCATACGGACATTGACATCTGTCTCTTTCTTTCTCGGGTAGTGTTCATATTAAAATGATATCTCTTTTCCACGCTTTGTTGGTCTTTTAGCGTAAGCGAAATTCTAAGTCTATGGTTTGAATACAGTTTTAGTTTGGTCGATGAGTCGCAGAAATACACTCGCAGGGTTTTAGGTTATGTCCGAATAACGTCCAAGTCATTCAACGGCCTTGTCTAATGTTTAACGGTCTCTTGAACTCATCATGGTATTTTATGGAATAATGATACGCCTGCTAGTGCAAGTTGTTTGGAAATACCGCTATCTATCGGTCAACAAATCTATGCTTTGGGAAAATTGAAGCTCATATTTTAACGAAGCTGCTGCCATCTGTTGGACAATAAACAAGGTTGTGACATTAGTACACGTTGACTCCACAAGATGGCGTAAGAATCGACTTTTGTTTAGAGTCTGATCATCTACTTATATTATTCACTAGAACGTCGTTCTGTAACCCACTGGTCCAATTCAGAGCTGTTTTCCCCAGTAATAACTGGGGCAAAATGCTCTGAAGTGGACCAGTTATTTGACTGACTGATTAAAGAGGAGTGTACGCCTTGGATAGAAATAAGGGGTCCTCTATCATTGTACCCGCAGCTAGTATTAGTACTTCCTGACATTTGTTTGTGCCAGTCTGTACTAGGGATGTTACGGAGCTTCGACTCCGATTCCGATATGTCGGAACCTCCGATTAAAATTACACCTCCGAATCCGGCTCCGGTTCCGATATATCAAAACGGAGGTATATATCGGAGTTACAAGTTATGACTTGCTATCGCTGCAGCGCTACTGAGCGCTTTCTACGTGACACTGACAACTGACGGAGTACATGTGTTCTTTGCAACTGATGAACGAAGACTGAACGAGTTGCGACAAGTTTCTTCTTTCTTATTTATTTACATTTTACATTCGTAGCTTTGCTCCGACTCCGACTCCGATTCACCTCCGACTCCGCGGAGGTCACTACGAGAACCTCCGACTCCGATTCCGCCTCCGATAAATCCACCTCCGTAACATCCCTAGTCTGTACTAAACCCATAGCATTAAACATATCCTTATATCATAACCAAAGTCCGATCCAGTACCCTAGCTCCTCCAGTAATGCCCTAAACCGAGGCTTGGGTCACACTGAAAAGTTTTCTAAGCTGTTGCTTTTATAGTCTTAAATCGCTTGGCAAGAAATCCCTAACTGCGGATACATTAAAAGTTTGTTTTATTATCAGTTCGCTCTCCACGTGTACAACCGTCTGATGACTGTTGGTGAGAAGTATGGCATTTCGCACGTCGGCTACTACGCCTCGCGAGCTCTTCGCGTTGAGAAGTTCTTCGCGTTCTGGGGACAGGACCTGGACACGATAACCACCCCCCTCGAGTGCGGGCGCACTTGGCGAGTCAAGTTTCATGTGAGTACTATATTTATAGTTTAGCACAGCGGTCGGCAACCCGCGGCCCGCGTGCCTTTTCTTTGCGGCCCGCAACTGTTTTGTAAATAAGGTCTTATCTCCCCCCCCCCCCTAATTATTAATAATATGATGTAGAAGTAAATATTTGTGGTTGCTTTTTTTCTTTTGAATTTTATACATAATCGATGTAGGTACACAAAATTATGAACAAGTGCGGCCCGCCTTTATTTCATTTTGCCACTATGTGGCCCGTGTCATCTAAAAGATTGCCAACCGCTGGTTTAGTAAATACAATATCAAAGCGGTTAACGTTTAAATCACCTGCGTCAACAGTCAAGGAAAACATAGTGAGAATGTCTAGAAACGAAGAATTCTTGATGATGTGCGAAGTTCGCTAACCCTCACCAAGTCAACGTCGTGAACAGGCCTTAGGCCTTTACCCTACTCATTCTAATAAAAGGCCTTTACCTAGTTGTAGGACGCTTATGAGCCCGATTACTTGTCCCAAGGAATATAACAATGATCCAATTTTTTAACATTCTGCCTTTTTACTGCATTGTGTGTCCAAATAAATCATATGTCTTCCTTTCTTTCCATCTTATTATCAGAAAGACATCCCATTCATCGGACGGGAGGCGCTGCTCCGCCAACGTGAAGAAGGAATTCGTCGCCAATACGTGCAGCTGTTACTGACAGACCACGACCACGAATTAGACATGTGGTCCTGGGGAGGCGAGCCGATATACAGAGACGGGAACTACTGTGGTCAGACTACCACTACCAGTTACGGGTTCACATTTAAGAAACAGGTAGCGTAGTTTGAGAAAGAAATGTATGACTATGTAAATATGCGCTAAACTTGTGATGTCCATAGTTAATTGCAATAGTTTCATAAATATTGAGCATAATAATTTATCCTGTTAAGTATTTATTATTTTTTATTTATTTTTTTAAAAACGTTGCCCCTCACTAGGAATAATTCCTGTATCGTGGGTGCGTTTACAAACACATATATTCACATACACATAAACACCCAGACCCGAAACAATTATCTGTAGATCATACAAATATTTGTTCCGTGCGGGGGCCGAACCCGCGACACTTAGCTCGCTTAATCGCTTAGCCACTACGCCAACCGTGTCGTCAGTATGATTTGTGTAGTACGCTAACCCACACTAGCGTGGTAGAGTAAGGCCCCTTCTTATTTAAAGAAGTCAACTACACAATACCTTTTGGGTGGTATCTGTTTAAAATATAATAAAATCGCCAGGTCTGCCTCGGCTTCGTGGAGAATCTCAACGAGAACGGAGTGCCGCAACGCATCACCAACGATTACGTGCTCAGCGGACACTACGAAATTGATATTGCTGGCATTAGGTGAGATACACGTCACAATATATCACATATAGTTTAGACTTTTTTTTTTACATTGTCCTCACATAAGTTTTCGAGAACAATGTATTTTAACAAAATATTGTAAGAAATTCTGAATTTAAAAGAGTAACCATGGAGTTTCTTGCCCGTTCTTCTCCATTGGAAGTCAACATTTTGGAACGTGGCACCTAGAGTCGTAACTATTCTTAAGTACCTGTATATGGTCTACATGAATAAAAACATATCTTATCTTATCAATCACAGGAGTAACAGTGAAGGAAAACATTCTGAGGAAACCGGACACACCATCATCGTCATTTTTCTGCGTTCATACAATTTTATTTGGAGTCAGCGTAATGTTATGTGTCCTTTCTGCAATTCATCTCTATAAGACGTCTTCTCAGAGATCACTTTCCGGATATATCAAGCCTAAAATTAAAAGGGGGACATCTGAATCTCCGTTTATCATGAAATAGTAACACTAGACAATGTATAGGTTTGAATTAAATCAAATTCTTCTCTTTGTAGAAAAAAAAGACATTGCGCCGTCCCTAAATAATGTGGGATAAGGGCAGGAGGATAATGATGAAGATGATAAAAAAAGTTGTTCATTCAACACTATACTAGCAAACATACGGTTTGTCACCGACATCTGAGCTGTGACTGTTTGGCTACTTACAACATGGTGGATATCAGAGGCCATCTAAAACATATATAGTGCAATGTTACTGGTTGAAGAACGGTCTATTATGCTATAATAACAATATTGTTTACACAGGTACGCAGCCAAGTTGAACCTGCATTCGCCGAACTTGCCAACCAAATACCCCGACAAGGAGAGGGACGTGTACAAGGCGACCAGGAAACTGCACGAGCCGCAGCAGTTCTTAGGCCGACACTATCAGCCTTAACTCGTACGATAAGAAAGCTCCTACATCCAATGTCTCAAGTCTTGGTGGTTGCGATAATATACGTATGTATATACATAGGACGCGGTTAAATATATAACCTAAATCAAATGTTCCAAAAAAAAAAAAAACTCCAAACAATTTCACAAGTTAAATGAATTCTCAGGTAGCAATTATATCGTTTGTAATTATATTGTATTAAACTAACTGAATGTTTGGCAGACAAGTGCCAATGGCAATAGAAAGAACTAATTTCTAACATCTAGTACGTAGTGCCGGATTAAGCGAGCGCGGGGCCCGTAGCAAATTTTATCGAGGGGCCCTTTATCTGCTATGGGCTCTTAAGTATAAAGTCGTTTACCGTATGAAATTCTGTGTTTTATTCTCGCCAACAAAATAATCGGTTACCGATTGTCTGACGTGGATTATCTTAGTCGATAAACGTGTAAAATAAGTTTCACTCAAAAAGTTACGCTCAGGCGGATGTTGGCGGGTTTAGGATACGTGGGGCCCCCTTTAGCGCGGGGCCCGTAGCAATTGCTACTCTTGGTACGTGGTTAATTCGGCACTGTTAGTACGACCCCATCATCAGTCTCAGAGAGCCTGGAGTATGCAACGGACTACTTAAACGAAACCTCTTCAGGTGGATATAGTAATAATGGACATAGACAAGTGACAAACTGAGCCATTGCGTGTAGGACCCAACAACACTGTTAGTTTCCTTCGTGACACGTTGTTTTTGTTATATATGCCAATTTAGAAGGAAAGTCTTAACGCGAACAGCGAATACGAATAGGAAAATATATGTTGAAATTATGAACCATTGTTGTATTTTTACGAATTCTTTATGAGCATTCACCGTATGCCGACCCACTTTGCTACATGATCTTTAGAAGTAATAGTTAATTTTGTGTCGATATTTTACTATATTATCCAATATTACAGAGATTATTAAACACATAATATTAAGTGTACATAAACTGTGCAAATTTATTGTTGTTATTGCACAATTATTGATCACTAGAGAAAATTTTATAATTATATAAGAGAAAATTGAATATCAAATCACTAGAGAAAAGAAACGCTAGAAGAATGTCTGGGACTAACATGGACGAGTCACGTGACTATTCAACTGTATATTGAGAAGACATTTTGCTAGCGTTTCTACTAGTATCTAGCTATTGTAGTTTGTATAGTTGTCTGCAGGTACTGTTTTCACTAAAAATCGGAGCCAGGACACTTTAGGCCTTGGTATATACGGATATAAACCAAACAGGCGACACCGTTCAGCATATAGTAGGTTTTTATATACAGGGTGTCCCAGAAGTCGGATGTCAAGCCAGAAACAGGTGATAAGCCAAATCATAATAGTTATCAGAAAAATAAAAACTATCTAAGTTATGTTTTTTTTTTAATTATAGCATAAGCAAAAATAAAACCATTTTATTTTTATTTTGTAATCCTGAATAATGCTTCTGTAAATTGTTGCCTAAACTTGTCACTTTTGCACAACTAAGTATTCAAAATTATTACTTCGCCCAGTTTTAACTGACTGTACTGAAAAAAATGTACTACAATCGATTTTTTTTACGTTTTTCTGATATTTATTATGACTTGGCCTATCACCCGTTTCCGCCTTGGTTTCGACTTCTGGGAAACCTTCCTGTATAGTATATTAATACATTTTTTACATAATTATCGAGTCGCACAGCTGCGTGAGATGCAAATGCACTATTTCCGTATACGCCAGAGCTTGAATGGGGTGTTAATGGGACAAAGTAGTGCAAATGACACTAAATAGTCATATTATTTGTGAAACCATAATAATTATAGTGCTTAGTTTGTACTGGCAATATTTATCCAATACCACGATTTGAAATAAATATACAATTTATTGATGATTATTATTATTATAAGATTAACATAAACGTGTTGAATGTTAAGTAAATTGGCTTATAATTAAGCAGAAAATACACAATACTACCTCGATACGAAATAGAGGTGACAAACAGACTATTTAATTTTAATTTGCGAGTATTTTTTAATTAGCTTTATTCAAAAGGTCTATATTTGGGCAGTGCAAAGTATTAGTAAATATTCTGGCTTAGAAGACTGATATAGCGGAATCTCAATGTTTTTCAAGAGTTTCCGCATTGTCCATGTGTCGCAGTCCATGTGTTGGCAATAATGTGGCTCGGAGATTAATTTCCAAATATTAATTAATTACCTGTATGATCGGATTTAGAACATGTTATGTGAAAAATCTCTAGTAGCTATTAGTCGGTCCAAATTTTATGGCCATGTTCACCGACACGATAACAGATATTTAAAATAACTCATACAATAATCGCTGTCAAGCAGCTGATTTGTGTCGGTGAAATAAGGCCTCGTTTTCTTCCGAAAAGAATAGAAAGAAATTTTCAAGAAGAAAAAATACTTATGTTTTATCATAGATATTATAACGTAAAATATCGATATCGAATATACCATATTTTTATTAATTGCTTATTAATCATATTTTATAGTAAACATTTTAATTATAATATATTTTTTTACCATTACGTAGTCTTTGTAATTAATGATATTATGACGTTAACGTCATAATGATTGCCGATGCTGTAGATTAAAAATCGATATTCGTGCATTGAGTAGGATATAAGCAAAATTATAAATTGATATTAGATACGTATGAAATAAAAGTACTGCATAAAACTATTATTACATCTAGGGGCCTTTTATAGAGCACAGAAGCAAATATGTGTAATGTAATTTAAACATAGAGCATAATAATTTCATTTTTGAATTGTTTACATAATCAATTAATTAATTACTAGAAATAACTATGTATATAAAATCTTAGCTTACCCAACTGGGACATTTCGAAGAATTGTGTTCCCAATTTAATCCTCGTTGTATGATTGTCCTATATTGTATAACGTGTGCGCCTTCATCCACAGTTTTTTTGATGTAGGAGCAAAGTGCTTTCGCAATGGTTGTTGGCCATGTCTTGTATTTTTTTTTTGTTTAAATTGAGTGAAACCAAGCAGGCATTAACTATATAGAATGTAATACTAATCTATGTAATAATCATTAGCATCTATGACTTATATATAATAGTATCATGATACAGTCCTAACAATAAAATTTAATATGTTTTCTGCATGTATATAACAGATTTAAGTTTTTTGCTCTATAAAGAGTCAAAGGAATTATTCCTCGCTGTAGCTTATACAAGGAGCCTCGCACTGCAATAGTCTAATATATAAAATAATTACATACATAAATAGAATAAAATCAGGATTCGTTTCAGAAATGCTAACAGGTTTTCTTATTCTGCATCCAATTTTAGGAGGAACATGACAGTATTGTTTATAACATCATCTAATATGCTTTCATTTCATATAGCAGAAACTAGATTAGCCTGATGCTTTACAGGTGCAAAATTGTAAAATTTGGGCCTCTAACAATATGTATATTTAGGATGTAATTCATAGAAACCTGTATTACTTGTACAAATGTTATATATTATTCTAATTGTAATATTTCTGCACCGGATACGGTAGCATATGTGAACCATTATATAAGTTTAACATCTGTAATTACCATATACTAAGTAATAAACGATATTCTATTCTACATAATTGTATGTATTAATGGCTGTTGCACACAATTTATTGTGGCAATACCACATAGCTACACAACTCAGTAATCCCAGGAACTATACATAATTATGCTAAGTTTTATGCAGTTGTGTATAGATTTACGTAATCTCTGGAGATTATTGTTGTGTTGGATAATCATAATACATGTCATATACCTAATTAACATAGATGTAAGTTACTAAAATGTCTTGCCAACAATTTATTTTTTTGCAATTATTATTGCTGTAGATAGGGAGCGTAAAAAATTCATAAAAATTGTAATTTAAATAAAAAAGTCAATAAATGTATAATAGTTTTATTTACAAGTAATAGGCCAATAAGTTACATAGTTTTCTTTTGAAAAGTAACAAATTTTCAAATTCGGTTTCATGTCAATTCTACTATTAATATTGGAAAAAATTATTATTAATTATAAATAATTAATTATTATATATCATATTCATAACTTAACTAATGCAGGCATATGCCATGTGTAGGAGGTGATATTAGACACAAAAATCACTAATATAAACATCCAAAATTAGATCAAATGATTGTTGTCATGTATACAAACATTTGTTCCAAAGTGGGAATCAAACCCGCAACAATGAGCAAAATATTTGAGACATCAATTATTACAACTAATTTCATTATAATTAATGAATACATACATAATAAATTATAATTGAATTACATTTATATTAATTATGAATACTACCTTAAATTTATTGCAGAATTATTAATTAATATATAATACACAATTAATTGATATGGGTCAATTAAAATATAGTCAAAATCTAAATTACACCAAATAGAACAATTGCTTTCATTCCACAGAGATACCTATGCCTACTGCCTACTACTACTTTATAAGTACTAAAATTAATAAGAAATGCTATTGACCAGTTACTCCAATCAACAGTAACAGAATATTGGGACCTTTTTAACGTTACTATTGCTCAGAGTCACTGTCACTGTCAATAGCAACACCCATTAATCAGAATATGTCATGATATGTATTACTAGCACAGTGCACAGGTTTCTTCTGCAATCTCTCCTTAATCAAATCACATGGTGATTTTGTCTTGAAGTCAAATCTAACTATGTTTGAAGTAATTTTTTCTCTCAAATATGGTGCTGCTACAGGTCTCAAACGTGAGGTCAGCACTTTGCCGAAAGCTGAACACTTTCCCCTCCTTATTTTCTGTTTTAATATGTAAGACATATCTTGAGTAATCGGTAGCACAGTGTCTGGTTCTAGTGGTGGAATTACTGGATCTGGTTCAACAGGCTTTGTGGGATCGTAAGAAGCTGTAAACTCTTGGTAGTCTAAAACTAGAGATTCAAAAGAACTGCTGCTACTGAGCTCCTCTTTGTGTTGTGACTCTTGCTGTCCAGGCCTCTGCACTGCTTTCATCAGGTCAATTACGCAGTTTTTCTCTTCTAGTTTCAACCTTTCCATTTCCTCTTGTAGTTTCTCTTGTTCAATCTCTTGTTGCTTTTTGAGCTCTTTAGCTTTGAGCATGTTCGATAACTGATTTGAGAGGACATTGGCGATGGGGCTCTCGCTCAAGCTGAAACTCGGAATCGGTAATCTCTGAGGTGGTGATGTGAGCCCAGTATCAGATAATCCCCTCTGGATATTATTTAACGTTGGTATGGGGAAAGACCCTATCCGACCGTCTTCACTTGGACTTTCATTCAAATTACACTTTGATAAGTGACTGTCCACCAAAGCAAACAGAGAAGAAAAGGAACTTGAATCGGTCATCTTGAATGTTTTACAATCGCCTTTGTTCAGTCAAGCAATCAATTTGGACATGGTATCACGCACAGACATACACTGCACTTCCAGAACGAAGAATGAATAAATTCATTGGATTTATCGAAATACTACGTCATTTCTTGTTGCCTTACACAATATTTTATTGTATTTTTGTTTACGAATGACAAAGCTGAGGAAATCGATCAACACAATCATACAATACAAACCATAGACATTTTTATGGAGTATTCAATTCACGTTTTCACTGCCTATGTATTGCCAGTAACATAATATTTAATATCATTATTTTGGTAAAAAATTAAAAAAATGTAAAATAGCAGTCCGAATTTAATATAATTTTACATAACGGTGAGTGATTCGACCCAGGCTCAGCTGGGCACAGACATGCTCTGGGCGACAGTTGGGCGACGGCGTTGCCATGGAAGGACACGAGACTGGTTTTCGTTTACAGTATTTACCATAGACTTAGAATTTCGCTTAGTATTTACAGTATGTCTTTAGAATCAACACTCTTAGAATGAATTCTATATCTTAGCTTTGATCTGAGTCTGACTTTGACAGAATGACAACGTCACAGACGAAATCTTTATTCAGTGACAGTAAATCTATACAGTGACATTTTACTCTTTTTGGCAAGATTTTGGATTTCCATCATAATTGAATCAAATTATAGTCAGTATAGTGATAATCAAAAATAAAAAGGCCTTTGAAATAATTTTCTCACCTCTGTTAAAACTTTTTCATAACTGACAACATTGATAGCAACGTAAACGTAGAATGTAGGTATAGATAGTTAGTCTGTGGTACACCGACGGGCGGAGCGTTTCGCAGGCTGTGTTTGGGAATCGTGAAACTTTACTACAAGTCGTATTTAAAGTTATTTGAAATTCATCCGAACGAATATCTTAGCTGATATGCGACATAGTGAGTTTCTGAAAACGGTTTCGTCGTCCTGCGCTAACCATGCCAGGCGCAAAATATGAACAGCTGCCCTTGAAGTCCGACGTTGATGAGGACGTGTTTACAACTAAGCCGAAGCCGAAATGGTCTGATGTGTGTGTTCAGAAAAGCCTCCTGTCTTTGGGCCTGATTCTGCTCTACTTTTCGCTGTCCATAGGCCTCACATTCTATCAGAGATGGCTGCTGACGGTAAGGCTTCTGTTATCAGTAAGTTATTGTTTGCTTTATATGTGACCTGTTTCATGTTTCGTTTCTGTGCTGTGTTTTTAAGTTGCTGGCCGTGTTCGAATTTCAAGTTTGCCGCTGTGCGTACAATATTTTTTTGCTTTTTTTATGTTTATGAGTTGAATATTTTTGAAACTTAGTTAGGCATATCTTGCCATAGAATTTAAACACTTTCCAATGTTTATATTTATTACGTCATGGATGTAGGTTGATAAGTTTACAGGTTTTTTTTTTATTTACAAAAACACCTACCTCTTTATATGTTTTGCATAATTAATTCAGTTTTGACTATCTAGTTTATTATTGGTTGATTATAACAGCTGGTAATTTCATTGGGCCTTTAATTTTCTTCTGTGTTCTTAGGATGTTTAATTTTCCTTTTTAACAGTAAAAATATGATTTTCAACAACCACATCACTGTTAGGGTCTGCTCATTTGATGATATTTTACTGAAAGTCATATATTACAACTATTTTAAATTATATCATATATTTAGGTACCATTTGTAATACTAAAGCATTATCAATAGAAATAATTTATAGGTCCAATTATCTTTGGTAATAAATTTTAGATCTTTAGCCTTAAGATAGTATGTACTTTACAATGTTATAGATATTGTACATTTTATCTTGACACAGCTCATAGGTATCCTTGTTATTTAATAAGTATTTTAAAAACATATCTAAAGTACTTTTAGTTAAAGTACAAATTAGTTTGTCATAGATCATATATTACATTAGAAAAAATATATCAAATAAAATATTAAAATAAAGTAGACTACCATTTTGGGCTATAAAAGTATGTTATTATTTTTTTACTTACAAACTTATTATTTTTATACATTACATACTTCTTCTAAAGAATTTATTTTTAAAGATTATTATACACACTGCTTTCTTTGTTATTATACATATATAATTTACTCAATTGTTGGTATAATACACACAAAACACTTAAGAATTTGCCCACCAGCTGTATAAAATAGCTATTGTAATTAATAGAGGAATTTTACAAAATCAAGACATATTGAACAAAATATCCATAAGTTCAATTTGCATCATATACAGATAACCAATATATTTTTATCATAAATAATTCTGTTTATGAAATTAATTCTAACCTTTATGGCTGCTTTGAATAGAAAATTATCATAAATATAATACTGATCAAGAACATCCAAGGCATACATTAAAAAAAATATTTTATTATAACACAACACCAGTAAAATTTCTTATAACCACCTTTTTATGGTTTCAACTATGGTTTACATAAGATTTTCATGCAAATTGCCTTCATAATATTTTTCAGGAATATGAACAACATAATGCAATATCTTATAATGTTAATGTGTTCATGGTAATATTAAAAATATTGAGGTTTCATTACGGTCTATGGATAGCTTTAAACACACCTTCAGACATTCGTAAAATTTCGTCAGGACTCGGGTTTTTACGACAAAGTTGCGCGGTGCTCGCGAGAGCGACTGCCAAACGCCACCAAAAACTGAGATAGTTGTTAATTTTCTAGTTGCGTGTTATCCATATTCACGGTACGTTTTCTAGCATGCTGTAGAGGTACAAGCTACTTTTGGAGGTCTAGACTCTGATTAGCGATTAGCTACGTCTTACATAAACAAGCATACGGCGAGCAATAGCGTTTATGTCGTTTTTCTATATTCCGAATCTGTCGTCCTTTCAAAATGGTCCATTACTTCTTCATAATAGCTTTTTTTGGCTTTGTGAGAGGTTGCTGGATTGTTACCGGCAGGGCTCACAACAGTAGTCCTCTTCGGCATCTGATGGTGGGCGTCAGGAACTCTTAGGACATTATACCGACGGCTTGCCCAATACTAGAAACGACCCTGGCATGTTGACTGCCACTGTACACAGGTGACCACGACGTCTCACCGTTTTCCTCCAAACCTACGATGTAAATGATACTGAGTTAACAGCTTATGCAAAAGAATCCTTTTGGTGCTCACTTGCCATTCAGACTTAGACCAAAGGAAGTGCTTACTTATTTAATTCAACAACACGTATAGGAACACTAACGACTGCAATGCAATTTATAAACGGTCCCTAGCCCCCTAACCGTCTATTAATGCATCGCAGGCGCAGTCACGCTTGCTATATCCGGAGGGTTAAGCAGCGGCGTATTCTCGTAGTTCCTCAGGAACAACGAGTTAATATTTTGGCCAGAATTAGAAGTCAGAATGGCTAGTGACTCGTGCGTATACTCGAAATCTCGAGCAATTGAGATAGTCTGTCGTAATAGAACCTAGTTCTTTACAGGTAAATGACGTTTTAGATCCTTAATATGAGTTGTTTGATCCGTAAGCAAAAGCAAGCATTTTGTTACATACTATAACTTTCAAATAACTTTACCTTATGCAACTAAAACGACTGGCACCTAACGTCGTCACGCAGTATTAACCAATCAAAATATTTTATTCCGGAGTGCGTCATATCACAACCAGTTTTGATAGGCCGACACTGCGTCAGAAGGTGTCCACAATACGACACAAGAGAGCGTCCAGCAAAATAACAGGTGTAATTGATTTCTTATAACATATATTATATATCATTCTCATACGTCAGAGCATGCAATATATTCGTCGTGCTCTCGTTCAAGGTAGTCAGGTCTATTAATATTAACGACATTTACGATAACATTTTATTGTTCATTTTAATTACTTTTACTTTTACTAGGGTAACAAAGTGGAGTATGCAAACATACCTACTTAATGCTTGAAATGTTAGTATGATTTTAAGCGTTAGTAGATCTGTCAAGTGGCTTTGCTCTTCCATAGCGCCCGTCAAGTTTTCATAAGTTGCTTATCCACTAGAGGCTCAAATCAGAGTGGTGTCTCAAGTAGCAACGCTGCCTCAACCTAAAGAGCATTCAATTTGAACAGCTTCTATTCGCCTAAAGTTGAGCTTGCCTATCCTGAAGGGTATAAAGAAAGAACCGTCACCAGTGATGATACCTGAGATTATTTTAGACACCTTGGCAGTCAGACCCGCTACAACAATTGCTGATTGGGCTAATCTTCCCACTATGATTTCTCCGCATGAGCGATTTGCAATACCGACACGACAGCAAAAGAAAACAGGCCTACCCTATTATGCCCGATAGATGGCAATATAGGCTTGTCGTTATTACATGGGACTCGATGATAGCCACGTCTATGTCACCAGTCACCAGCCACCTCCTGCTAACTGTTCAGGGAATACATGCATGTGTGATAACACAGTTTGAATTTATGACGTCATTGCTTATTTCTTACTGTTAGAGTATATTTTGTTTATGTTAGGTTTATTTTGTTTTTATTTCGCTCGCGTGGAAATTAATGTGCAATAGTATAGCAATAAATATGAAACGCAGTATAGCGACAGTTTGCCGCGAAATGTCTTTTTTATTATTTGTTATGTTGCATGGTTTTTTTTAGTGTTATGCTATTGTGGAATTGTGTAAACTTTTAAATAATACTCCAATTCAATGGAATCTCAATAGGAGTTTATGTATTAATACATAAAATATGTTAAATATTTCCTTAAATTAAAATATCGAGATGAATTAGTGCCAAATATACGAAACAATAAAATTGAAGTGCCTGTCCGTGATTGTAATATTAAATACCAAAATTTAAGTGAAAACTGCTATTTATACGATGCCTATGAACGATTTTAGAATTGTTGTTTGTGTCCGAAAGTTTGTCTCAAATAGGCATTAATACAGGACGAGGAACTAACGTCTATGTTCCATTTCGACGTCTTGCAGGGTTTAGAAGATGTGTGTTCAGTAAATATTTGTAAAGCTATTATTGCTGGTATCTAGGTATCATGACCAACGTATCGCGCCAAAGATAATAAATGCAAAATACACTCAGACGACGCCGCGGGCAACAGGATTTTCATATTCTTTTGGTCAAATGAGTGTCTCGTGTGTGCCTGCTATTGAAATTCTCGTCTAACTTTAGACAAAGATAAGTGCTCTACGCCACGTAGTGCTCGAAATACTGGCAAATTAAAAAGTCAAAGTCAGTCGTCCTTTGTGCCACTTTAATTTTTCTCAACTATATGTTTTCGTGATTGTGGTATCTATTAATGATACGATACTCTAGCATATCAAAGTATTTTATAGAAAATTTACTAAAATAAGATCAAAAGGCTGGATGGGCGGGGGTCGATTATAATTATCAATCCGCCCGCAGTGGTTATTAAGTCGAGAGATTGTCGTATATCGTTGAAAGTAATTTTCAATCAGCAATCTTACGTCTCTTTATCTTAAAAGTAATTTTTGATTAAAAAGCTGTCTAATTTCAGCAGACAGGCACGTTATCAAGCTTAGCGTTTATTTAGCTAGCGTTTCAGTCTTTTAGTGCTACCATTTCTTGAGTTGACGAATTACATATAAAGAAAATGAGACTTTTTTTTTTTGCATTGTTTATCGAAAAATGTATTAGAATTTTTCTGAACAGCTTTTTGCACGGAATGTTTGTGATACCCTTAAGGGTCGCGATACCCTGGTTGACTAAGCCGTTATTTTATGGCGATGAATTGGAAATTAATTTTACAAAATGGCTACGTTCGTTTAAGACTATCAAACAGTTGTAGCCTACTTTCGGTCATCGTCATACTAGTCCATGACGAAGTATTGTGTCGCTTCACTTCAGATAATCGTTCAGCCAAAAGTTCGTTTCAAAGCTTTATGTCCTTAAGACTGTGGTTCAAGATTTTACAATTAGTGTCTTTCATCAGACTTTTCCCGCTATTAAATGGTCGCGATGTCCTATACTTTGACCGGCTGTCAGCCTTGTCGGCTTTAAATTGCGACGCTACTAAAGCTTACTTCTTATTTATTAAAGCTGTCAAGCTTTAATAAATAAGAAGTAAGCTTTAGTAAATATGAAGATAGCCACTTGACCGCGACGTTAACCTCGCAGCCTTATCGACCCGCGCGGTTGCCTCGACACCATCAACTGTAGGTATAATGCTTACGATGCCACGTAACCACTAACTCAGCTCTCCATTTCCAGGACTTCAAGTTCCCGCTCACTGTGGTGATGTACCACCTCATAGTGAAGTGGATCCTGTCCGTGTTCGTGAGGCTGGTCCTCCACATCTCCACGGGCACCCCGCAGCTGATGCTACCCTGTATGACCTGCCTGCGATCGGTCGGACCCACAGGACTGGCCAGTGGGATTGACGTAGGCTTCTCCAACTGGGGCTTAGAGCTGGTCACAATCTCCCTGTATACTATGACGAAGTCCACTACGATTATCTTCATCCTTGGCTTCGCGATATTGCTCGGGCTGGAGAAAAAGGTACGTGATTTCTTTATTTAAAGAATGTTTGTTACTGTAGCGTGTAGAGCAGACATCCAGATCAGGAGCAACTATTTATAAGCGACACAATTATGACATATATTAAAATATTTTAATTATTATATTAATTTATTTTCATAATATTATATTTTATTTTGAGCGAGTTTGGAACCCGCGACTCGTGGTGTAGAAAACTAATCGCTTAGCTACTGGGTCAAATATTTATATTGTTACTACTGCACCGAGCGCTAATGTTAGTTAGTAGGTAGTTTAGGTTAGTTTCGATGAAATATCGTATCTATGAAACTTGAAGGTCTGTGTGAACCTGGCTGGGAAATCCAGTTCTATTCTGTGCTATATTGAATACTCTAGATTAAGTTTTAAGAAGTATGGAATTTACAATAGAAGGGAAACTTCCATAAATAAATAAAGATAAAAAAAAGCTAAGAACAAAACTCACTCCAATCTCGTACATTTTATTGACGTAAATAAATTTAAAAATAATAAAATTATTTATTAATCTTTGAGGGGTTCGTATGTGCGTGGATCTGCTTGCTTAAGCAACGGTTGCTGCGGTACGTGGATGGGTGAGCGTTTTCTACTAATAACTGCTGCTAAACAAAGTTGTTTGCTTAATAAACCAACAAATAAGTATTACAGCATATTTAAACATCATGTTATATTGGATTCGGTGGCAGCGAAATTGCATTAGCATAACTTTATTGCACCGGCTTTGTGATTGCATACAGTGTGATTTATGCAGGTTGGTATTAAAACATGTAAATATTCATCATCCTAGCCTTCTACTAGGAATAAAATGAAATGAACGATCGGCGCGGGAAATCACCTCTCTAGAAACCCAAGTTTCATATTGTATGGTTTCTGATATCATTTGATTCCCGCTCAACAATCTCTGCCCAGTCGAAGAAAAAGATAGGTTATACGCACACACATAAATTTTATTTATTTATTATACACTTTATTGTACACAATATAATATAGACAGTGAAGACATTTACATTTATTTGTGTACAATGGGCGGTACCGCACAAGGCGATTTCTTCATAACAACCTTTTGGATGGACTGAAAGAAAGGAGAGAGCTATTGGGGTGTCGAGTCTCCAAAAAGATTATACAGTTTATTCTACACAACATAATATAGACAGTGCAGACATTTACATTTATTTGTGTACAATGGGCGGTATCGCACAACGCGATTTCTTCATAACCTTTGGATGGACTGAAAGAAAGGAGAGAGCTATTGGGGTGTCGAGTCTCCAAAAACATTATACGGTTTATTCTACACAACATAATATAGACAGTGCAGACATTTACATTTATATGTGTACAATGGGCGGTATCGCACAACGCGATTTCTTCATAACCTTTGGATGGACTGAAAGAAAGGAGAGAGCTATTGGGGTGTCGAGTCTCCAAAAACATTATACGGTTTATTCTACACAACATAATATAGACAGTGCAGACATTTACATTTATATGTGTACAATGGGCGGTATCGCACAACGCGATTTCTTCATAACCTTTGGATGGACTGAAAGAAAGGAGAGAGCTATTGGGGTGTCGAGTCTCCAAAAAGATTATACAGTTTATTCTACACAACATAATATAGACAGTGCAGACATTTACATTTATTTGTGTACAATGGGCGGTATCGCACAACGCGATTTCTTCATAACCTTTGGATGGACTGAAAGAAAGGAGAGAGCTATTGGGGTGTCGAGTCTCCAAAAACATTATACGGTTTATTCTACACAACATAATATAGACAGTGCAGACATTTACATTTATATGTGTACAATGGGCGGTATCGCACAACGCGATTTCTTCATAACCTTTGGATGGACTGAAAGAAAGGAGAGAGCTATTGGGGTGTCGAGTCTCCAAAAAGATTATACAGTTTATTCTACACAACATAATATAGACAGTGCAGACATTTACATTTATATGTGTACAATGGGCGGTATCGCACAACGCGATTTCTTCATAACCTTTGGATGGACTGAAAGAAAGGAGAGAGCTATTGGGGTGTCGAGTCTCCAAAAAGATTATACAGTTTATTCTACACAACATAATATAGACAGTGCAGACATTTACATTTATTTGTGTACAATGGGCGGTATCGCACAACGCGATTTCTTCATAACCTTTGGATGGACTGAAAGAAAGGAGAGAGCTATTGGGGTGTCGAGTCTCCAAAAACATTATACGGTTTATTCTACACAACATAATATAGACAGTGCAGACATTTACATTTATATGTGTACAATGGGCGGTATCGCACAACGCGATTTCTTCATAACCTTTGGATGGACTGAAAGAAAGGAGAGAGCTATTGGGGTGTCTAGTGTACAAAAACATCATACTTATGTAGTACATATATACTTATCATATATATTTCGCACAGGGATGACGTCACGGATAAGGACGAAGTTTTCTATAGAGCGATTATGATAGACTAGCTTCCGCCAGCAGCTTTGCCCGCGTGGTTTACGAACTCTTACATTTTTCTGGGATAAAAGTAGCCTTTGTGCTATTCCAGACTATAATCTATCTCTGTGCCAAAATTTCATCCAGATCCGTTCAGCCGTTCTGGCGTGATTGAGTAACAAATATCCATCCATCCATCCTCACAAACTTTCACATTTATAATATAAGTAGGATAGTATTAGTAGGATAGGATAGGATAGGATAGGATTATTCTAAACAGAGTTCAATTAAAAATTAACTTCAACCCATTACTGTCCCACTGCTGGGCAAGGGTCTCTTCTCAGAATGAGAAGGGTTAGGCATTTGTTCACCACGCTGACCCGGTGCGGGTTGGCGGACTACACACATCATCGAGAACTTTATGGCGCTCTCTCAGGTGTGCAGATTTCCTCACGATGTTTTCCTTCAATATAAACGCCTTCCTTCAATAATCAAAGTCGGTTCAGCTATAACTATTAATTAAATCATATATAATTTCTTGAGAGAATTTTCGTCCCTTTGTTCGACTACACAGTTGTAACATGTTAGGTTTCACTCATCACTTAGGTACATAGCAGTTCTCACGGGCTTGAGCGTTTGATAGTAAGTCAGTGCTTACTAATCCCTACCACGGATCCGAATCTATAGTCAGTCAGTAAATTATTTTCTTTTGTATATTATACAATGTATGCAGTAGTAATAATATTAAAAAAACAGGGTCACCATAGCCGAAGTCGGCAAGGGAAGTATGTTATACAGTAATAGAGTAAATTAGCCAAATAGACTTAAAAGGCTGCCTCATTGGTCGAGTGGTCGTAAGCGCAACTGTTGAGCGTGAAGTCCTGGGTTCGATTCCTGGGTCGGGCAGAGCGTTATTGGGTTTTTCTGTATGGAAATTCTCAGTAGCAGCACGGAGTCTGGAACTGTGCCCGGTAGATGGCAATAGGCTCACCCTTTACTACATGCGACTCAATAACGGCATCGGCGAAATGTGGGTGTACAATAGTACACCTCTGCCTAACCTGAACCTGTGATGCTATGTTATGTTATGTTATGTTAATCTTTTAAAGTAAGTTCTAAGTCAACCCCAAAGTATATCTACATATTATTAGGTAACAACCAAATAAACTCAACATTAACATGTATGTGTTACAGAAAATTGTTCTGTGTCTGTATGTGTTCATGTAAGATTTGTCTGTTCGCGTGATACAGGAGAAAATTTCACCGTGGAACGAGGTTTTAAAAACATTACGTATGCGAGGCGGCAGAAAACGAATTACTGAATTGTTACTATAGTGAGGAATTGTAATTGCATGATACATTTCAACTTTCGTGATACGAAACGTCCACGAATCCAGTACGTCAAATAAATCACAGATGTGCACATGTACTCTAAATCAAATCGCAAACGTGTTGCAATCGGTGTGACCGGGATTTTGATCTCATCAATCCCGATTCGTCGCATTCCATGTAGAGTCGCGGGATTATTCGCCTTATCATGACGGACTGCGCATGTTTACTGTTATTGAGTATCGTAAAAATGATTTTATGAGTACCTAAGCTATGTTTATACTAGTTACGATTCAAAATGCTTAACTGCTAAATCCATTGTCATAGACACGACGGGTGTTTATAAAACATGCCATATTGACGTCATATCCGTTAAACCTTTTTGAGATTTGTCCGAAATCAACGGTTATAGGGACGCTTCCTACATATCGGAAAAAATACATCAATCAATATTATAACCAGGTTTCAAAACATTATAGCTAAAAAATTATCATAAAAATAAATAAATTTAAAATTGGCAATTCGAGCTCACTCCTTTTAACTTCGGTTGGAACAAACACCTACTTGAGAAAACCAACAAAGACGAGTTCCAAAAAACTTGTTGAACAACTTGTTGCCCAAGTTTCTTATTGTTCAAAATAACAAAAAATAATAAATGTAACCCATTACTGTCCCACTGCTGGGCAGGGGTCTGTTCTCAGGATGAGTAGGGTTTAGGTCTTCGTCTACCACGCTGGCCCGGTGCGTGTTGGCGGACTACACACACCATCAAGAACTTTATGGAGCCCTCTCAGGTGTGCAGGTTTCCAAAAACATCGTGAGTTTTCCTTCACCGTAAACGCAAGTGATAATCAAATTCTAATCCGCACATGATTCCGAAAAGTCAGAATTGTGGGCCGGGTTTGAACTCAGACTCTCCTGCATGGAAAGCAAGCTTTCAACTGCTATCATCGCTTTTTATTCAAGATGTTCAAGATGTAAAATATTTTAATTAGAAAGTTGAAACCATAACGAACTAGATTGCGTTAGTACCCAAAATAGAAGTCGCTATGGTTTCGTTACTAGCGTTTCTTTAGGTATTTTGATATGACATATTAAATAAGTCTCGTACTGAAGGAAAGTGCTTGTTTTAATCAGTTACCTCTACATGGCTTTGGACTAGAAATTTGCACTTGTTTACTGAAACCAACTTTGCGAAGCCCACTAAAAGAGCCAATCGATTTTGCAACCCCTTCATACACAAAAAGGACATTGACGTTGTTATTGTTGTTGTTTTGTTGCTGGAATAAAAACCGTTTCGCGATTTTCAACTTAAAATCACGCTTCGATGTAAAAAAATGTATGAAGCTAAATCAATTAAGTTGCAAATCGGAAATAAAAATGTCCCTTTCTACGGTTTGGGATAGTGGAATCAACCACAGCACCCTTCATCGTGCTTCACCATTCACCGCCACTGGGTTTTATTTTGCCTCAGTAAACTTTCCTGTCGAGACAGTAAATACTTAATTTAAATTGAAAGCGATGGGGTGTTGACCTAAGCCCGGCGAATGAGTGGTTGAGTCTGTTGTGGTGAGGCCAATTCTAAGTAAAATTATACAGTTGAGCTTAGAGGAGAAAATCAATCTAGTATTCATAACATGACTTAGCATCACGCCTATATTCCAAGAAGGGTTAGGCAAAGGTATACTATTGTACAAACATATTTCTGGTTGTTGGCAATACGCTCGTCCGCGGGATATTCTTAATAGCAGCTCGGACTGCTATATACAGAAATATCTAATACAAGTTTACTCAGTACGGAGTCGAACCCAGGATCTCAAGCTTAGCAATCGCACTTGCGACCACGAGACCAACGACCAACGAGGCTGTTATTTTCTAGTGTTCCAATTACTAATAAAATATGACTAGCGAAGCCCTGATCAATAAAGTTTCTAAAGGGTAAAAGCTAACAACGCAACGGTCCTTCGTAAATGGGGTTGTGGGTGATCCCCACGAAACGGCTCGCGCAGACAAAATGTAACCCCCTGTGAATCAATTATGCGTGCACATACCCTGTGCATTCAGACATCCAGAAAATATGTGCACATTCGGGAGCTATGTAAGCTCGGAAATCATTATCTGCCTAGCATTTTACTGACTACTTTGGGGTCGGTTTCCAAACTAATGGGTTGCAGCTGAATATCAGTATTTTACACGGAGCGACTGCCTTCTGACCTCCGCCACCCAATTACTGGGAGACAGTGATAATCTAAGGTTAGACTGATAGTCAGACTTTTTGGGCTACTGACACTCCTAACGACTGTCATAGGTCGTCGTATGACACCCGGGACCAACTGCTTAACGTACGACGAGGCACGGAGGGGTCTGAATATGTGAAAATGGTCACCCATCCAAGGACTGACCGCGTCAAGTGCTGCTTAACCTCACAGATTATAAACAGACATCGTTGGGTTATTGCGATATGCTTTAGGGTAAAATAATTTTATATGAAGATGCATGCTTTATACAAAATAGATATTTTAAATAGATAAATTGCGAATCCACGCCAACACGATGTAATTTCATACTTAAGGCATGTGGTATAAAGTTATTGTTCGTTTGTTATTGAACATTTTGTTTGGACATTTCGCTTCGAAATAAAGGCTCTTGGGTGCGAATGTCTCATTTTAGCGATGTGTGTCGACGCTTGTTCCAAGCCTGCCAGGAGATCAGCATAGCTAATAAAGACAGTCATTAATATTATCAGCTTAGTCCCGCACGACACTGGTATGCAGGAAGCCTTGCTACTGTTGTTCGTATCAGTAGACCAGAAAACCCAGTAAGTTAGACCTTTTTACAACGAAGGTTAATCTCAAAAGAAAATATTTAACCAATTAAATTCCTTTGCCTAACATTAGTGACGTCACAATGGAATATAAAATCACTTTGTTAACGACATTTAATTAATTAACAGCGATATTATAAATGTAGGATAATTAAGAAAATGTGTACGATAAACTGGCTAGCTAATTAAATAATACATAATTAGTCAAATTCAAAGTCAAAGGTTTTTTTAAATAATGAATTTAGGAGCACGGTTCTAAAGTGGGTTCGTCCTATGGACCAACACTGGCAAGAAAGTCCATCGATTCTCTTTTGGTTTACAAAAATAAAAGTGGTAGTACAATAACAATTAAAAAAAACGTATACCTTTACAATGCAATATTACATTACATGACACACAAGCACTACTATATATGATAATAAAATATAATAAATATCATTTCTTGTGATCTGTGAGAATATAAACGATAAGGACGTGGTTTGCAATACGATGGCGTCAAAGTGGCGCAGGTACTATATGGTTAAATAAACTATTTGCATATGAATCTTCCTAATCGTATGCGGCGGCGGGACTTGGGAGAGTGCAAGCGGTGACACATCGCATGTTGAGATGCGATGCACTGATATACTCGTAATTGCATTCCCGGCGTCCGTACTGATTGGGTCGTGTGTTCTCGCCTTAGTATTAGTTTAGCTTTGAACTGTGTCCTATTGTCGTCGCTCTAGTTCTATTTATTACATACAGGAAAACTTTTTACTGTGTTATTTTCATTGCGAGTTGTTTGAATGACCCAGTAAAATACAAAGTGCATCGTATTTATTTTCTCGGTAACAGGAAAATCCGTACATAGACAGATACGACGGTGCAACTACAAAATAACACGCCTTTATTCCCCGAAGGGTTTGGCAGAGGTGAACTGTTGTTCACCCTGTTTTGCCGATGCCCTTATTGAGTCCTATGTAATATGGGGCGAGATTATTGCCATCAACCGGAGACAGTTCCAGACTCCGTGCCGCTACTGAGAATTTCCACTTTGCCCTTTTCGGAATCGAACCGGACCACAAAACCAATATGGCAGTCATTTTAAACTACGTAAACGCGCGCTTAAGCATGATTAATCGAATTCAACGACTTCGATTTATTTGACTGTACCTCACTACAAAAGATGAAATTTTCTTCGCATAGCGATCTTTATCCAGTACAGTCAGCATCAAAAATATGTATACACTTAATGAAATTCAAAAGTGATTTTTAGAGGAAATACTGATTGAAATCATGACCAATTTTACACTTAGTATCTGCGGATACATAAAAATACATAGTCATATAAATATAATGATTTTAACCAATAGTTTTCCAAGAATAAGCGTTTCAATTTCGCAACGTATATACATATTTTCGATGCCGACTTACATGATTTCATTATCGAAAATAAAACGTATCGAATCATAAAATAACAATGTGATAAAAATACGTTAGTATATTAAAGTCTTGATAAGACAATACACGGTGACACGTTGGTGTTGAATTATCAAGGTTGTTATTCATACTAATCTATATTGATATGTTAAAGCAGTAACGGCATGCTTATTCGCAAGTTTAAGGTAACCTCGCCAAATATGAAACTGATATGGGAAATTCTTTCACTGTACTTTATTTTAACATTTCTCTTCATTATGAATTATTCCTGTATAGTGAGTGGGTAGGTACATGAACACAAATCTTTCCAGGATCCGTTTTTTTCCCATAGGCCATTTTTTTTAGTAACCCTCTTCTGTCTCTGTCTCGTTGCTGGGTAGCGCCTAGTCCAAATAAATATTTATACCGTGCGGGAATCGAATACGCGACAGGTAGCGCAGCAGTCGATCGCTGAACCAGTGCGTCAACCGTGCCGTTAAATTGTATTACAGTAGGTTGTTACACAGGTTAGATTATGTTTCGATAAATCAAACCCTTACTGTCTCATCGGTGTAGTGTTTGCAAGCGCGACACGCTGAGCGTGAGGTCCTGGATTCGATGGCCGGGTAAGGCAAAGTGATATTGGGTTTTTCTGTAAGGAAATTCTCAATAGCAGCACGGAGTCTGGAGCTGTGCCCGGTTGATGGCAATAGGCTTGCCCCCTATTCATCATCAGCCAGAAGACGTCCACTGCTAAACGAAGGCCTCCCCCAAAAGGTCTGCCATAATCCCCACGCTTGGCAGGCGGCTTGGGGATCGCAGTGGTTCACTGATTAGTGAGAGGACGCTGCAGATCGTCCTCCGGTGTCTGGCCGCAGTTTTAAGATGTACCCGGGTCCATGGAATGCCCCCTATTACATGGAACTTAATAATGGCATCGGCGAAATATGGGTGTACAATAGCACACCTCTGCCTAACCCTTCGGGGGATACAGGCGTGATGCTATGTTATGTAAATCAACCTCGTAAAGGTTGCAACAGGGTATTGAATATTGTAAATTCCGGATTCCACCCGGATAAAACAAAACCAATAACTACTTCAATATGGTTTCGTGGTTAATAATATTGGTTTGTACGTTATTTACATTAACAAGGGCATAATAATTACAAGATAATGATACAGTTACGTCTGTTGTTATTGAAGGGGATTTCCCAAACATGTTTGTAATGATAGGCGGGACCCAATTGCAAATTATAAACCGAAAGAAAATTAATGGGTTCAGCTTGCTACTAACCTTAATGTATATACGGGTATTTAACATAGGATTTAAGCTCATAATATAGTCTGTTAAACCGAAGAACAGTTTACTTTGTTTATAGTTTATTTTAATTTTGTTTTCTATTCTCAATCTTGTTTCGGTCATTTAGTGCATTACTTTTAAATTGTCTTTTTTGAAGTCGGGTTTTTGGTTTTGTATTATAATTTATTTTTACCACTATAATTCTTACCCGGATGGCCGTTCCATCGGGCGAATGACAGTGAAGAAATAGAGAGTGCACCTGTGTTTGCGCACACACTTGTGCTCTGTAATATCTCCTGCGTAGTTGGCTAGTCTCCGTTGAGATTGGCCGCCGTGATCGTAATTCGGTCAGGAGGACATTAATGTCGTCAGTTATAGTGATTGCTCTGAGGGGTTAGAAATTAGAGAACATGTCAAAAATATATCGAATAATTGTTCACCTACCTCTTACCGAATTATGGCAAAGATATCTTCACTTTAAGCGCTCGAAATAGATGCAGTCGAGATTTTAGTGAAACATTTAAAAAACTATCTCTAATAGAGATTTATGTCCAAACTTACCCCCTCAGAGGTACTAAATATGGATTTAGACGAACCTTTACCATGTTAGGAAGAAATTTATTTGGACATTCATTAGTTTCTGATAAGATTTCTAAGCGAGTGAGCTCCTTTAATTAGTTTCCTGTTGTCCGCTAACACGAGTGTAACGTGTATGTATGGCTGATCATGTTGCGCAATTTGAACACTAATTGAGGAAAAAAAGATGAAATGCTATATGATCAGCACGATGAGTGTTCGCTACATTTTTGACGCATGTTTAAACATGGGTCTCCTGACCGCTACAACAATGGTGCCTAGCTCGATTGCGAGTGTTGGGTTCTATAAAATTGAGAAAAACATAGCATCACGCCTTATTTTCCGAAGGCTTAGGCTAGGCGAGTTTCAAACGGGCAGTTTTATTGGGTTATTCTGTATGGAAATTCTCAGTAACAGCACGGAGTTTGAAACTGTGCCTGCTAAATGGCAAAAGGCTCGACTTAATTACGGCATCGGCGAAATCTGTGTGTACAATAGTACACCTCTCCCTACCCCTTCGGGGAATACAGGCGTGCTGCTGTTATGTTTAATAGTAGATTCGTAGAACTATTTATTTGTTCTGTACCATGGTTTCTTGTGTAATTTTTTAATTTATATTGTATTTTATAAGTAACTATTTGTTCCCCACAATTTTGTTTGCGTGTATTTTTCTTTCTGGATCTCGACAATAGCTCCACCTACCGGGTCCAACTATAGCTATCATCAAAGTCGATTTATCCGTTTAGGAGGAGAAGAATTACGGACACACACACAGGAATTTTATCTATAAAGATTTTCTTCATCCGCCTAGTCTTTCCCCAACAACATTGGTGTCGGCTTGCTTAGTAATTTTAATCGCGGTTAATCAATACTTTGATAGCCTCCGTCATCCTATTATAGTTTTAAAATTACACGAATTGAAATAGGTTAATGTGATAGGTGCATGCAATGTACTGGCCCACTGATATTAGTTCAGCTTGGCACGAGCGAATCAGACAGATTGCTGCCAGATATAAGTATCATGCCAGTATTACTGCCAGTGTACTGTTGTATCCCCACATTGCGCCAGTGCCATCTTTAGTCCCATAAGAAGACTAGAAAGACCCAGTAAACTCTTTCCCTGAAAGTCTGTTTATATGACCACATCGACATAACCCGGTTACTGGCATCAGAAAATCTTCTTGTCCAAGTTTAAGGTTGATTTTTGTGGTCAGTTTCATACGCTCGACACCCGCTGTAATAACAAATGGTTCTCGATGCAAAATATGCTTTTATTTATAACTTTTTTTTTGTAATACCCGAAACGTGTTTCTGTTTACCCCATACAATGTAAACTGTATAATGTTCAAAAAACATACTAAAAACACTTACGAAAAAACTTTTTGATTCGATAAACAAATTACTTTATTTTTATATAAAAAGTTGTGAATTTTCATAAAGGTAATAGCTCTGGAATTCTTCCTGATCTTTCTGCAAGACCTTCAATTCTGCCTAACCTTTGGAAAATACAGGCATGATACTGTACATGTTACGTATAAAAAAAAGTTAAGGCCTGAGTTTTTTCTCTACCGACCTAATGAACGTATTATCCAGATCACCTTGCGGGTTAAACGAGCGTGAATATAATCATTTGAAGCATCTCTAACCTTCGTCGTTACGCTTCAGTGATCCGTGGATACCGTAAACAGTTCTTTACTTTTTATCATGCTCATTGAATGCAGATCAATTTGTTGCAAATAAGCTAACCCACTTCTAGGGATGTTACGGAGGTGGATTTATCGGAGTCGGAGGTTCTCGTAGTGACCTCCGCGGTGTCGGAGGTGAATCGGAGTCGGAGTCGGAGCAAAGCTACGAATGTAAAATGTAAATAAATAAGAAAGAAGAAACTTGTCGCAACTCGTTCACTCTTCGTTCATCAGTTGCAAAGAACACATGTACTCCGTCAGTTGTCAGTGTCACGTAGAAAGCGCTCAGTAGCGCTGCAGCGATAGCAAGTCATAACTTGTAACTCCGATATATACCTCCGTTTTGATATATCGGAACCGGAGCCGGATTCGGAGGTGTAATTTTAATCGGAGGTTCCGACATATCGGAATCGGAGTCGAAGCTCCGTAACATCCCTAACCACTTCCGAGATCGAGATCAACGGAGATCTGACTTTTTAAAAACACCAATTTATTTAATCAATGAATATATTATATGTAATTATTTTTACGCGATATAAAGTTATTTCTTGATGATCTATAACGGTTCGCTTGTCGCATGATAGATGCTTTGAAGTTCAGTTTGGTTGCCTAATAGATTTTTTTTAAGAAATAAGTTGTCTTACGTGCCTGTAAACGGCTTACTTCAGTGCGATCGAACTGTTCTTAGCTAAGCTTGATATAGCTCTATTCCCTATTTGTGAAACTTAGGGCCGATGTGTCAAACGTCAAATAACGGATTTCTTAAGAATAAAATTTATCTGACTATAAAAATATTAGCCCTAACGACACGCAAATATTACAAAAACTCTTTTTTCAACTAAGTGAAATGAAACTATTGTTTATTACATTATTTTGAAACTAAAATATAATCGCCACGTTACGTTAAATCTAAAAAATAAAATAAAATAATATCTTAAAATAATTTCATAAAAGTATTTATATCTCATAAACACGGTTGGTGCATTGGCTAAGCGATTAGCTTTCTGCGCCACTTGTCGCGGGTTCGATCCCCGCACAGATCAAATATTTGTATGATCTACAGATAGTTGTTTCGGGTCCGGTTGTGTGTGCATGTATATTTGTAAACTGTACGATACACGATACACGAGAAACCCTAGTGAGGGGAAAGGTTTAAAAAACATAGAAATCCTTTATACCCTTAATCGGGCACATGGAATTATTGAAACAGAATTTATTGTTTTCTATTTGAAAAATTCATTGGCTGAATAAAAAAACTTCTAGTAGCCACTTCCGTAACGTAGCCACAAATTAGGCAACGGTAATTTCTTAACAAAGGGTTACAAGATTACCATGGGGGAATACCGCCAATCGCCCTTACACATATTTTCGATTCATTTTCAGTCACCCGTACAAAACAACATCTATTTTTTTTAAAGATAAAGGAAAAGTGACTTGTTTGTACACACACATTGTTCCGACGCGTAAATCTTAGAATCTCGAAATTAAACATCGTATCGCTTTCATCAAACGTAGTACCAACAATATTTGTAAATATTATTTATTTATTTATTTAATAAGGTTAACCAACGATTGTTTACACAATACAGTACAGCTTACAAACTAGTAAGTACTAGTAAGGTCATTTATATGTGTAACAACCACATACTGGCTAACACCGCATGCTCAATAAACGGCTGAAATACATGCATTAAAAAAAATAAAGATACATATAAAAAAAAATTTAAAGATAAAATATAAAAATACCAGTACTAAAGTAAGACTTAGGCCTGTTTCAGCACTTTCTGATTGCTATCAAACTATATCAACAACTTATCTGACAGAATTTCTGATCTGTTAATCATACCTATACTTTTCAATGAAAAAATAAACCACTAGTATAATTATTTATCTAACTGATTGTGTGTGCAAATTCTTCAACGTGTGGTAAATTAAACCCCATACTTACCGTATAGATGATCCCATGTGTAATTACAGCGTTGCTAAAGTTATGTGTTGTCTAGCCGCTCAACATGTCTGTTCTATCGTTATCAACGGTATCCAGTTGCTATACCATATCACATCTGATTCTGATTCAGTTAGAAGGACGTGGGTGAAGTGTAATTATAGGTATATATATATAGTACTCTGTGATGTATTGTTCTTAGACGTAGGTTTATTAAGTATAGATTCGTGCTGGTGCCAGTCGGTTGATAATTTCTATACCTACATCCAGCGGCGTGCACAGAGTTTTTAGACAGGGTAGGCAGACTTACTTACCAATAATACCCACTGCATGTTGGTATTGGTTTGTCGTCTTGTCGATTAAATAATGATGTTTTTGTGATTTGCCACCACAAATATCTTATAATAAATATTTATCTGAGGTATGTAGGGTAGGCAGTGTCTTTTTGTCTTTATGCACCGCACGCCACTGCCTACATCAACTTTTAACCCTACAAAGAGCATAAAGTAGACACAACAGAAAATCTATTGTTTACGTTTATTAATTAATGTTGTATTATTTGGATTGCAGTGGCTCACCATTGCAATTCAAACACATTCATTCCTTCCTTGTTCAAGTCGGTCTGTGCCATATATCAGGTTCTGATTTCTGTCTGTCTCATAACTCTGCAAATGAAGGCTTTGGTTCCACTCTGGGGCGCTGTTTAGCTCCGGCTGAAGGCTATTAGCGTTCTCCGTTGTTCGATGGTGCAGAAAAAGCTATCAGTGCTATTTAAAGGCTGTAATATAACATAGCAAACGGTACTTCACTAAAGTTTAGACAGGGATGTCCTATTGTATAAAGCTAATACAAATATGATGCAATTTCGATTTTCCTAATAAAAAAGTCAATAGCTTCACGCTTAGCCCCGATTCATTCATTAGCACAATGAGGCAGTTGCAAAGGTTTTTAAATTCATTGAAACATCGAAATTACTGTACAGGTTTATGAAATAGGCTAAATTAATATGAATGCCGTAATTAACTATTTTGCAACAGGCAATTAAGCTGTGTGGTTGCAATTAACGCGATCGTATAATTATTAGCTCATTATTAGATAATAATGAGTTCATGATGATGTTAGCTATATAGTTTATGTAGCTATTCGTTATTTTATAAAAAGAGTGGTGTTTTTATAGTGTATGATATAAGTATCGAACCCCGACATAGATATTAGAATCAGGTCTTAGAAGCGACCACGATACCGATTTCTTTTCTTACAACAGGATCTGTGTTTGATAGTGCCCGGAGTCTGTCCCCTTACCATAAACGAAGCGTTATTTCTCCCGTTTATAATTGTTATTAGACTGTTTAAACATACACATGCTGAAAATACGTTGTCTGCTGGCAAACACGTTGTTGATTGCTATACATTTTCTTGTTAAATTTGGGTTTTGGCAAATGTATAGCGAAGACAAGGATTATGTATAAAAAATATATTTAAATAGCATTAAATCGACTTCATATCACAAACGAAATAAAGAATAACTAAAAAGGGAAAAATAATAAATTTAATCTTATACATTTATTAAAAAAAACGAAAATTAAAATCATAATTAGGTGTCTTCCTAAGTAGGTACGCCAACTACTATTTTTTTAAAGTTCGGTGCACTGTTTCCTTTTTTGAAAGATACTTAATTAATGATAAAAACCATTAAAAGAAGAATGATTTCAATTTCATTTCTAGTTTCTGAGGAATATCTGAACAGACATACATAGATACAATTATGAAATTTGGCGCACCTGTTTAGAAGCCCACATAGACTAACATATGCGAATATTTTGCAATTCCAAATATTACATACGTACGGGTCGAGTTGTATAATATAAAGTTGTTTCCAAGTTATAGTAGCGCGACACTGCAAATTAAACGTAAAAAATGATAAAGAAAACAAGAAGTTTAACTGACTGTTTCTGTCACTATTGTGTCAGAAGACACGTAGTACTTGTGAATCTACTATATATATAGTATTGAGAGAAGTTGATTGGTTGTGTCTGTGTTCGTATGAGTACAATTAGCTACAGTCGCGGTAAGGGGACACCGCGTCGCGACTGAGTGTCGATATAAATCTAGCAATATCCCTAGCCGTTAGTCCGTTGAAAATATCCTGACAGGAACACCATTAACAGTTTGCTCTATCTGGGAAATATGCTCAGACCCTTGCGGTCATCGACCAGCGACTAGCCAATGAGGCAGCAAGGTTAACATAGCCTGTCAAATTCAAACGAGACACTCCCATGGTCTGCGGGCGACGGGGGGCTGGTATCACTAGCTGACCGCTACGCGACGGCGCATGACTGACGCTCCTGCCAGACCGCCCACGCCGCTTGCGCACTTTTTACCACCCCCGCAATCTTTTATCCTCTGTCGTCTGCAGACGTGTCACGAACAAATTTGTTAGGCTATAACTTACGTATTCAAATGGAACTTTTCTCTTTATGAACTCGAGTTTGCCTGACCACTGGTCTGCTTATAAACGACTCGGTCGCTTCGTGCATTATAATGTAATATTGTAGTTTTATGCACATAGATTGCTTTTTACCTTAGCCTTGGTTTCTGCAGTGCACAATACTCTGTGATATTAGTAGGTATTACGTATTAGGCGCTATCAGTACTGTTTGAAAATAATCCCTTATTGGGGTTCAGTCGGACAAGGCGGTCTAAAAAAATAAAAGCAAATATTCGAATTGCAATCCGACGGTACGAAATCAAATAATGATCAGTTAACAGAATCTATCAACAGTGTCATGGGGTCTATTGGCACTGTGTTCTTTTCCTAACATATTTTATTCCTAAAATGCGTTATCACAATAAAACTAAATGATGAACATCTTCTTCCACAGTCTTGGTCCCTCGTTGGCATAGTTTTCATGATCTCAGCTGGCCTCATAATGTTCACGTACAAAGCCACGCAATTCAACCTCCTGGGGTTCAACTTTCTCCTCATAGCGTCGTTCGCGGCTGGGTTGAGATGGACCTTCGCGCAGCTTCTGATGCAGAAGTCCAAGTTAGGCTTGCACAACCCCGTTGACATGGTGTTCCATGTGCAGCCGTGGATGTTCGTGTCGCTCCTGCCGTTCACCATCATGTTTGAAGGTAAGATTTATGTTTCATATGTAGAAGAGGTGAGGTGATCGCGGAATGCTACGCTTTCTCAGAATCAGGCCCCAATTTAGAAAATTTTGTAGCTGCGTTTTGTGCCTACCAGTTTGGCGATTTGTAGAGCTTGACTTGTCTTCGAAGAGTTGCAAAGAATAACGCTTCAGAGTCACCAACGAGCGTCGAATACCCGGTAAATCAGAAGCCACACTAGTTTTATAAAAAGCGAACAATTGAAAATTTTATAAAATTTTCAAAAAACGGCACGGTTGGCGCAGTGTTTGAGAGATCGACTGCTGCGAACAAATATTTGTATGATCTACAGATAGTTGTTTCGGGGGTTTCGGGTCTAGGTCTTTGTGTATGTGAATATATGTGTTTGTTAATGGGCCCACGATAAAGGAATTATTCCGAGTGAGGGTCAAGCTATTTAAAAAAAAGGTACTTTCTCTTCAACAGTGAAGTACCTAATGTTAACATTATATTATTAACCGAGTTGTTTATCAGTTTTATAACTATGCAAATATTTGTATTATTCAGAAACACCTGCTATTTATCACAATGATGCTATTTATTAAGTAAACTTACGTAGGAGGCCAACCAGACAACTCGGCTGGCTGCCCCGTCATGTCATTCAGGACACACTTGGCATACTCGGCCTATTTGCATAATTCTTTTAATTTATACAGACTGTAAACGTGACGTGAGCTAGGTACTCAATATCATATGGTAATTTTTCTGACAGATAGGTAACGTTCACGTGAACATGTCGGTTTTCAAGGTTGACGGCTCCTGCCGAAAATTTTTAGTATTTTTCTGAAGAAATTCCTAGTACTTAATATTGTGTTTTGGGAAATATAGCAAATACCCTGTCGATTCTGTGAAAAACGGCGTATTAAATACGTTGAAATAAATGAAAACAACTATAATATTAAAGTATTTTATACTTCTTAGCTGTCAATGTGTTTTTCATCTACATAATATATATCCGTATAAAATACTTTTATATTATACTTGTTTTCATTTATTTCAACAAAATAATCAAATTTTATGTCCTACATAGATTTATAGACTATATATGAAATGAAATGAAATGAAATGAAATTATTTATTTTGCAATTAGGATTTTTCAATCACTTTTACACGTCTTTTTTAAACTAGATGGCGTCGGTATACTTTTTTACTTTACACCAGTTAAAGTAATTAGCTCCAACTTCGCCGGCTGTATTTTTCTTAAGAAAGCAGGCGGAGATTGTTTTAATCAGGAAATAAACTGGAGCGCGAGCGGAAAATTGAAAGAGGCAGCTCCCCTCTAGTTTTCATTATAACTTGTGGTTGCAGAACTTGATTATAAAATGATTTTAAAACAAAACTTGGTTTACAAACAACCCAAGTCGAAACAACTATCTGTACACCATACCAATATTTGTTTCGTGCGGGAATCAAACCTGTGATACGCGCGCATAAAGCCAATCGCTTAACCACTACGCCAATCGTATCGTCTAGATCATTATATAAAAGATACACTCACTGACTAACCACGAAAGCTCAGGAGCTATTAAGCTATCAAACTTAGATTTTGTTATTAAATTGTCAAATTTGACTGGCAGGTTCTCAATACAGGGTGGAGAAAGGATTATTCGAAATTAAACCTATAAACGTCACTTAGGGGTTGAATTTTGAACTTTAGTCAAAAGTTATATAACATTTTTTTCTACGCGCTCGGCTTTGCCGGTATTGCTAGTCTTTTGTATATCCTTGACTCTGAATAGACAACGGGGAGCATTCGCGTTTAATGTAACAATTTGGTGTTCGATTAAGCATTACATTGCATTAGTGCTGAACATCAATGCTCTTTAAGACTTAATCGGTGATGTTATGATCGAATTCGAGGTGTTTAAAACATTAACGGTTCCATCTTTGAGATACAAATACAATGGGAAATGTTTTACTCTACCTATATACTTCGATACACCGAGTTGATTGACTGATTATGTGAACTGCTGAGCTTTAGTTCACTCACAATTGGTTCTGATTAATGTAACAAATAATAGATCACAACCATGGAGTTTTCGTGCGATTAATTTAAATTTTAAATTGGCTTTAAAGATGGTCTCTCTGAGAAACTTCAAAGTCACTAAAATCTAGACTGCGTCAGACCATTAGATTCATGTCGAATGCTTGAAGCAAAGATATCTAACTGATATTACGAAAATTTGGGAAAAAGGAAGGCGAGCGATACACCTTCGTCATGATTTTCCGATATGATATCTCGATTTCGAAATTATCTTTAATCGCGTGAGAATATTCCTCCATAAACAAAACAGAAATCTCTAATAAAACCCTTGCTATTTCCAGGGTACGCCTGCTTCGATCACTTGCAGAAGCTGTCGGTAGAGAAGTTAGCGCCCACAATCCTGAAGGTGTCTGTCGGTGCCACCATAGCGTTCGCCATGGAGATCAGCGAGTTCCTCGTGGTCACCTACACTTCTAGTCTCACATTGTCTATCTCTGGTATATTTAAGGTAAGAACTGATTCTATAAGTACGAGGTATGTGTCCGTTGGCCGCAGGGGGATGGGCAGGGAAGCGGGAGCGTGTGGGGCAGGACGAGGGGGCTACGCAAATTCTTATGTACACACGACATACACGGCGTCTCAGCTAAAAAGTGAAATTATACATGTCGTTATACTCTGATTGTGCACCTATCATCCTTTTTCAGTGCATCAGCTAAAAGTCTGCAGTAAAAAAATGCTTAAGGCATTAAATCCGCCTCTGTACATGCATAAAGAATAAATAAATGTTTGTACGCGAGGAGCGGGAAACGCAAGCCTCTTGTTCCGCGGCGGATTATGTGTTAATGACCTTCTCGGGTATACTCCCCCCTCCCGCGTCTCCGTGTTTGTACACTTAACGTCATAAAAGCAAACTATATAATCTAGTCTATAGATGAGCAATAAGTCAAGTTGGAGAAAAATGGGTAAGAAACACTTATCGAGAATATTTTGTAGCCAGCTCTGGTGTGCAGGATTTCCACTATGATGTTATATGCACACTTAAATTTGTGATGGGTGTCGATTTGCGACCCGAATGAAATATTAAATGGAAGGTGAACGTTCAACCGCTAGGCTATCACCATATAATATATAGTCACTAGCGACCCGTTCCGGCTTCGCACGGGTAGCAGAGCATGTACGCCTATATTTTTTTTCTGTCATAGTGTCGGATCAGCCCGTTGCGTCGAGCATTTATGCGGTGCACGTCAGTAAAGCTCCCAATCGGCATTATTTTTTCCGTTATCTTCAACAATCAGCGTCATATTTCAGCTAATTTACACAAAACCATAATTAATTATACCCCTAAACTTTCGTCATGAATCACTCTGTCTATTGGTGAAAACCGCATGAAAATCCGTTCAGTAAAGTTTGAGTTTATCGCGAACAGACAGACAGACGCGGTAGGGGACTTTGTTTTATAATATGTAATGATATAATTATATAAACATCCAATTAAAACCTTTCAGGAAATGTGCATCCTGGTTCTCGCTGTGGAAGTCAGCGGGGATGTCCTATCGCCAATCAACGTAGTAGGCCTGAGCGTGTGTCTGCTCGGTATCATTGGCCACATCACCCACAAGGTCCTCTTCATCAAGTCAGTGGCTGGCACAGTCCACGCCATCGACGATGACTTCGACTCCAAAGACTTTGAATCCAAACTAAGGACTCCGAAGGTCAAAGGAGAACATGATGAGCCATTATTAGAGGAGCAGAACTGGCCCGCGAGCGAGGACAGCGACTTTGACAGCAATGTTGTGCTATTCGAGGTGCTACAGAGACGAGATGGTAGGTAGACTATCAGGTTACCGGAGTTCCGATTGGTTCTGTCTTGAATTTGGTTCGGGTGAGGGAATTTGCTGGGTTTTCTGGCTGGTTTTGTTAAGTCATATGGACGAAAATTCTAGTCAAGATTACCGTTACGACATGTAAATAAATTCAAACACAGGTTTTCGCGAAGGTGCGTTGATTGATATAAAAGGAAGCTCATAATATATGTTAATCGTTTTTGGACTATAAGAAGAATACGTATCGTAGAAATGAAGCATTTTCATTAATGGAAAAGAACCTTTTTACACCACCTTAGACAAACATTGGGCAAGTCTGTCCTAAGAGAACCGAGCAAGTATCTCTCCCACCGAGCCCGTTTAACAAATAGATGATAGCAGAGTATTACCGAACGTATTTTTGTACGAAGTCATACAATTTGGTGTCATACAATGTCCGTTTCTCTTTATCACAATTTAATTTCTAATTTTCTGCGGTATTTTCTATTTTTAACACACAATCACAATGTGGGCCTGTATAAATTACATTTATAACAGTTTTAGTAGATAGATATAACACAGTAAAAAAATTGAAAAAGAGTTTATTTACGTGACATTTTTTTGTGTGGTGATTTGGATCTTGTGTATATATTTCAATGGGTTCCTGAATGGTTTGAAAACACAATTGGACCCGGTAGGTGCCGCTGCGATCGAGTTCTAAAACAGGTTCAGGCAGGACAACGTCTTTCGCGTCCGCTAGTTATACATACATAATTCTATAATTACTTATTGGTATTATGTTTATGGCACGTATGTATTGAATAAAGTAAGTCCGTAATAACAATATGTACTATTGTAGGCCGATACAACAAAAACTTTAGCACTAGATTTTTTTAAATTCTTATCATACAATCTTAACATTAGAACCTTTACTAATAATATCTTAGATACATTATTTCACTTTCAGTCATCTTCTTACGAAATATTCTACAATATATTTTTTTATTCAATATTTGGATTCCCACTGCTGGGCAGAGGCCTCCCCTTTTTTCTTCCACTGTTCTCTATTTTGAACGACTTGTTGCCATGCTTGCCCCGCATATTTACACAATATTATATATTATTAATATTTCAAACGACGGTTACATGCAACAAGGAACGCATTTAGCATTAATGAAATTTAAAAAGTTTTAATCAGATATTCGGATCAAGAGCCTGTTTGATTGTATGTCTAGTGTCAATTATTTATTTATTTATTTCAATTGCTTGCTGCACTTACAGTATTCACCAACTTGTACAGCAAGCCAAGTAACTTACATGCTAAAGAATACAAATATTGAAAATCAAATTGAAATTATTTAAAAAAATACCAATATACGGTTTCTGAGCTATCAGGGCATTGAACAAATTTGCGGCCTGAGCAGTTGGAGCATATTGAGCGGTCTGCGTACGTACGGCCGGATTATTAACGCCAATGATTATTAACGTTTAATTATGCGTTCATTTTGCATATGACCGTCGCACTAAAAATACATGCAATAATATAAAATACATCAATAAATTATAAGATGATATTACATCTGGAATTTGTAGTTTATTAAATATTTTTATATACACTATAAGGTTTGAATACTGGGGCCTTAACCTTAACTTTGAGACAAAACGCAAACTGAATAAATGTGCCACTATGCAGAAAAAAAATCTAAGCTCAATACGAAAATTATGAAATATATGAGGCAAATTAAAAAAAAAAAAAAAATGTGACTTCTTGGTCCCGCCGGTCGGGCTAAAGTAAATTCAAATATATAGACACAAATTCTCGCACTTAGTAGTTCCTTGTAAAATAATAATATTGACGAGAATGTTTGTTGGTTTTTGTAGTTCCTGGTAATTCTAAGAGATGGCGCAGCGCAAGTCGAAATGAATGGCCTACAAAGAAAAGTTCACATGACCGTATGTATTCAAATTAATATTAGAATATTAAATCATAGTAAAATGTTGGGAGGCCAAAATGGTAGGTTCACACGGTGTGTCAAGTGCCTGACTTATATTATTACATTTATTGTTAATGGTCGCGATTGTCGTTTACACTATGAACAGCGCGTTTCAAATTCGCATATTAGTTAATACCGGACAAGTTAGTTGGAAACTGTTTATAAACGTTACTATGAAACATTTTGATGATGTATCTGTTATACACATACATAGGTATTATGATGACACGTAATATCGAGTATAGGGAAAAAAGAAAAAAAAATCGTCTTGCAACCGTCTGTGTTGTTAGTAAACAAGCTGTCCCTTTTGAAAAGGGTCTTAACACACAGGGTCATTTACCGGTTGAATGCAACAGTTACAGACGCAATAGAATCTCGATTGCCTCGCGTGGTCCACCGTTTCGGCACCCGAAAGGTTAGCCTAATCGACCTCGATACATAAGAAATGATCTGTGTAATATTTGAAAAGTGAGATTAATATTAGTGCAATTAATATAAATCGTGTGACATTTGAACAATTATATATTATATTTCAGTGCGTCAACTGCCCATATCGTGATAAGATTGTATGAATTTTATATAGGATAAAATATAACATAACCTAGTTTTAATGGTCTCAATGTCTATTCTGTTAGCACACAAACTTTAACTATTTATAAATTTATTTGACAAATCAAGATAGAATTATATTTAGATTAGACAGGATACTTTATGGCATGCCGTTATTTTTTTTTAAGTCTGTCGTAGCGAGAGCGGGTCGTTACGAGATATTGTGACGTTTAAATATATACAAACTAACGATTAACCTGAGAAAATTGACAGACATTTTACTCATTTCAGTCGATCTACAATATTTGTATGTATTTAAACGTCACAATCTCTCGTAACGACCAGCTCTCGTTACGGCAGGCAGTTGGCAGGAGTTTTTTATATGATCGATTGTAATATGTAATAATTCGATATACCGTGACGCACAGTACACTGCCAATTTCGATTCGTCGTAGTAAAATTGTTAACATATTGCGCATAATTAACCGTAGCAAATCGTCAAAATATGGTTTATTATGTATAGCGACCATGGTTGGCGACCGCGAGATTCTGAAAATGCATTTGAATTCAGTAGGTTTTCATTAGCAATTTCTTGTCGCTGCGACCACTGGCCGTTCACTGTTCGCGGTTTTAAATATAGGAACTAAACGGAACTCCATATGATGTAACAAAACGTTCATATAAATTGTATTTTTAATATATTGATATTTTTATACTAAGGCAACATTAAATATAAGTTTAAAAAAGAATATTTTTTTTTGTTGATTGTTGGTACTTTTTCTTGTTTTTTATCTCCTGAAGCGTGAAGTGCGCGCGAAAGTGTGACGTGTGTTTTTTTTTCTGACACAAAATAGTTTTAGGTAATACGGTTCTAATTTACATAAACTATACAAAACATTTATACATTTAAGGTCAAATTTTGTAGTGTAACAAAAATTACTGTTTCACCGTAATGGTGTCCTAACATATTATATGTTTAAAAAATATGAATCTATTTAAATTTTATAATTTTTTTATATAAATAACATTTACAATTTATATTGCTTGCTAACAGTAATGCTACACTGCGTTTACTTACGAAATGTAATTGAATTTTAAATTTTAATGTAATCAAATGATTCGTTATTTATTGTTTGTGATTGTAATGTACATTCCAATGTCACTCAAAATTATTTTATTAATTATAATGTGCATTTAAAATTGCTTTATGTGTTAAAGTTATCTTTATATTGTGTGTAATGTGTATATTCTCCTCTGTAAACATTCTTCTACAAAGCAAACTCTTCTAAAATCCACTATGAGATTTTTCTATGAGAAAATTCTGGAAATCATATAATATTTACAGTAGGCACCTATATTAGATATTTCGAATCTGGTTTAATAGTAATATGTTTGGCCAGTCTGCTTCGTTGATCTGGTGATGACAAGTGCGACTGTCAAGCGTGTAGTCCTGACTTCAATACCCGGGTCGGAAAGCGTTTTTGACTTGAAGATAGATTCGATCTTAGAAGGCTTGCCTGTCACATACTTAATAAGGGCGAGCCCTTTTGTATCTACTCTATGTAGTACTCGATACATGGCAGCGTAATGTGGGTGTAACGTAGTGCTCTTCTGCCTAACCCTTCGGGGTAGAAAGACCCGGGCTTATTTTCTTTTAATATTCTGAAGAAAAATAGTCTTGTAGTTCGCTTATAGATAACTTGTTTTCCTATTAATGACATTCCTAACAATTAATATAATATAACAAAGTGTCGCTTTTCCTGTAGTTAATACTTCGAGTTGTAACAATAAATATACACTAAACAGTAAATATTCAATATCATCATTATCACTATACACCTATATATTTCACTCCAAACAAGTTTCCTTAATAGCCATTGTAAAAAGAACCTTGTTGACTTACCGAGTCGAAGTATACTTATCTATAATTTCGTGCCCCGATACTTTTCCCTCTATTAAGTCTGTATTCATTTGAATTTACAAGTATCTCTTATTAGGCCCACGCACGTTTCCACAGGCACTAAATAATAGCACCTTTTATCTTCTGTGTGTACGTTATTTAAAATAATTAGGACGGATAACCTTTCCCTTTCTAGGGATCAACCTCAAATAATGTGCTTTATATTTTAATAGCATTTAATAATTAAAAGTTTAAAAAATTACATTTTATTAAAAATATGTTCAAATAATAACTGCAAGCAATATTATAAAGCATTTATGAAACTAAAAATATTTTTGGTGTTGTGTAATATTATGAAATAAATATGTACAACATAGATACAGTTCCATTTTGAGGTGCCTTTTAATAGAATTTCTTGGAAAGACATTTGATAACTGCCAGTATAACTAAGAGTAAATTTTAAATGTTTCATCAGAAATTATACATTATATAGACATAAGGGCTTTTTAACAGAATCTTTGCTGACACAATGTTCTCGTAAAGTGAACAGACTCAGTTGAGTCTGAAAATAGTCCCTGAAATGACACATGAGTGAGCCGTCGATACTCCACCTCTCCGCTAGCCATATTTTTGTATTCTATGTATTGTCTAAGCACCCACATCATTTTGGTATCTTTTTTTGTTTCTGGTGTGCTATTGTACTTATATATAATACGGAAATTTAATTTTAAATCACATAATTATCGTCATAAAGGTAATGTGAACGCGGAAAACCGCTAACGGAAAAATTCAGTTCGGCGCTAAGCCATCATTGTGAGAACTCACACAAAAGTTTTTGGGCGATATCTTTTAAACGAGGGAAATGTCCAAAAATTGATCCCCTAAATAACATTAGTTGTTCCGCTAATTAACAAGATGTTCAAATATGAATATCTGTTGGATCTATACTTGTACGTGTCGAACCAAAGACATCAGTTAATTAAAAAATATATGAATACATTATAATATTTATAGATACGTTATTTATCTATTTCGGAATAAACGTGACACACTGTTTTGACTTAAAGTGACTTTGTAACATTTATCTAGATTCTAGTTACTGACTGTACATTGTTTTCGCAGTTCACTAACTATGTATTTTGAACAGTGGGTCTAGTACCTGAATGTCTTTGCAATGGATCTTGAAATTATTTAAACGCATAAATATATAATAAAAATTGTTTACGCAAAACCTTTAAAATGATTGCACTTATTAACCAAACTGCAAAAATGAGTTCGATAGCTGCAGTTTAATATTGAATGCAAAGTTTACAGTCTGCATCAAATACACATGAACACAGTTAAATCGTGTCGACACATACAAATTTCAAACTTATGTTAACGAGATAAAGTCTATTTTTTCCTGTTAGCATTATATGAACACTATGTAATGGTTTACCATACTTGTTCCACTATTTTTGAATACTTAATCTGAAGATAATGTATCTTAATCGAAAGTGTATCTAACGCTTATTGTTTAAATTGAAGCAATTAATTTCTTTGCAATATCCCTGCCTGTATACTAAAATCTTGGTTTATACTAAGTCAACTGTTACGCGAGGCTTCTAAGGCCCAATTTCACTGATAATACAACAGTTGTTTAAAACAAAATCATCCGTATAACACGGGCTCTTTGTATTGGAAATTGGTAAATCAGTTCGGATAGTCAGACTGTATTCCGCCTAAATCAAAATTTTACGATAACTTTGAGAATACTAGCAGCTTATTGTTACCCTGTTGTTACGAGACCATTTGTCTACTTAGAAACCTGGATTTATTTTATTCTAAAAAGAGTTTATATAACAAAAATAAGAAAAAGACGTTTCGAGATCAAAAGAAGTTATTATCATTGAATCGTGTATGGTGAAACTATTTATTGTATCTTGTCTCTAAGCCTAGAACCGAGTACATAATGTAATAACAGAATATAGGTGCGCATGTGTTTAAGCATTTAGTAAGTTAATTTATTGTGATCGCCAACATTGTTCAGCACGTGGTAATGTGATTTGGGAGATTTTGTATCCTATTTTCTATAAGGCGTATGATCGAGTTACCCGCATCTCTTTTTTGAATAAGCGCATAATAAAAGTGTTCAAACATTCTCATTATTATAATGCGAACTGTGTTGGCGATTTAAATACTTCATACATAATTTATTATAATCGTTATTTAAATAAAGAACATGCTATTTATTACACTGTTATCGTTGAAAACGTCAGTCATAAACTATAGAAAATGAAATACCCCGTCTACAGTTCAAAGATTTAAATGTTGACCGCTAGATGGCAGGAATTTAAAAAGTGAGCACTGAAGTAGTTTTTACACAGATTATTTTTATTACATGAAAATAAATTTAGATATAATACCGTCGCAAAGCTAGACTCGTATTCAATAAATGCAGCCTTAAATAAGGAGAAATCATTTCCTTATTATGCGACGTTTTGACTCTGAGGTCGGTATTAAAATCTTGGAATTGCAGCTAGGGTTACTAGCACAGTTTTTTTCTGTGGTTATATGCTTGACCTAAATTATTACGAAATTAGTAATGGAATACAATGATAAAAGTTTATGATCTACTCTTTACGACCAAGAATCACAGGTAAAGCCAGGAAGTAAAATCTCAAATGCATTCATGTACGTTTTCAACGTTAATATTAAGCTTCTTTCGTGTGGATTATAGTCAAGTTTATTTATGAGAGTAATTTGCAGTCGCTATTGTTAGAATATTAATTAATTTCCTGATTTGATGTATCATCTATCGTTCACTTCAAGTACCTACTCGTTGGCTTGTAAAGATTGGTTTGTGTAATGTTAAAAGCAATCTAGTCCAAACTGCAACAAGTGTATATTTTCTGCGACCATCTGGTGTTAAATCTAGTGTCCAAACGTTTGGGAATTTGTTATACTACTCTCCAATTATGTGTACTGATTTCTACTGAACCGCTACATACCAAGATTATAATTAAGACAACAGCTTACTCCACGCTCTCCACCTTTAAATAAGGGTAAAAAAAATCGTTACGTCATTGTGTCATTTCTGCCTATAGAACACTCCTGAGAGCGTTAGGTGTACAGTTGTGTTAAAAAAGTGTTTCGGTACTATAATTGTTATTGTAATTTTATTATTGTACCAGTGTAAGGCGACTGCCGTTTGATTTGTCATACTATTTAGTAAAATTATATGATTTAAGTACCTATATTGTTTCATTTTATTATCAAAATTTAGATCACCCCTTTCGCCAATTCTGCTTGAATATTCTTATGTTCATAAGAATGATTTCCACTAGTCAATACAACATGCTTACGCTGATGATACATCATGCTGAATGGTAAGAAAAGATGCCAAAAGGACCTTAAAACTAGTGAGGTGGCTACAAATTGGAATGACTTGTGCTCTGTTGCTACTGTACGGGGGCAAGACTTGATCGGTATATGTGCAAGACCCACTGACCTCTAATAAACAGTTACGTTGGACTGCCTCCAACGAAATGATATTTCCAACTCCAATTTGTTTTTGGCTCCATCGTTACTCAATGATTATGCCAACGTCAAGGTTGAAAAAGATAGTGGTAGGTAGTTATTGAAAATAATAAATTATATAAATTGATCGGTGTTTGTAGCGTTGAAATCAGTTGAGCACGTTGAAAAGGGGCGATACTAATTATGTTAATAGGCACAGATAAATCATAACTAGAAGGTTTATTTAGTAAAAGGAAGAGAGACGGTTAATTAGTAAGAAAACGCACAGGGATTTCGGAGAACTAAAATAGATAAAAACTACAATCAAATATTTGTCCTGATAAATTTATGTAAGGTTTTTATTAAGGGGGAATGGGCTAGGGTTACTAAAATCGAAATGGTAATTGGACGGGGAATATTCTCAGGTAATAAATCATAAAGGGGCAAGGTTAGTCGGGATAAGAAAAAAGCAAGTGGTACAGAGTAGGTACCCTCCGCTAAGCCACACTCAGACAAAGAATGATCACGTACACGAATTTTGGCTAAAAATACCGGGGAACATACAAAACCTAGTCGCAAACGAATACTAACGAATGTGGCCCATTTGTTAAAACATTTGTGAATACTAAATAAACATCTTGATGGTATTTCGGACTGAATGGAACCATAAAATGCACCTTTTAACTTCAGGGATTTCTTCCATAGATTATTCCATCTTTCCGTCATATACCTACCTAAGATTTTGTAAGACAACGCAGATCACGAAGAAAGCAAGACCGCATTGGATTGCAGCCAAGAGAGTTAACGTTATCATTTCCTTAATTTCCTGTGTGGCTAGGGATCCAGGCCAGAGCGAAAATCCAAGTGCCATTTATCCAGTTGTTTGATCCTAAGAGTGAGGGAAAAATTGTATTGAGATCGAAATGGAGTTTTTAAAACGTCCTGTAAGCAGCTTAAGGAATCTGAGAGAATAAAGCATTTGTTTAAAGCGCGAGATTCAACGTAAGCGACTGCTTCCAGGAGAGCAATTGCTTCTCCCGGGTACTTTGAACAAGGGGGAGAACAGCGAGTCTCCCGTAAACGAAAACAGGGAATATTGCGTTTACGGGAGTAAACTACTGCACTACATTTGGAAACGGACAAACTTAGGTCGTGATCAGTGAGACACTGGTTAAGGTAATGCAGTGCAGAACTAATGCAAGAGGTAGCATCAGAAAAAGAAATATAACTACAGTAAAGGGCAATATCATCAGCGTAATATAAGCGTATACGATTGAAAGATCCAGGGCTCTGATGGTTACAACATGCAAGCCGGGATCATGTTGTGAAATTGGGAATATATATGATATTTGAGTGAAAGTGGTGGTTTGCTAACCAATAGAGCACAACCTGCCCAGCCATCTTCCCTGTCATCACGAAGACACGCAAAACCAGGAACCTTAAAAATGGATCCAGCCTTGTTTCTGAGGCAGCTAAGCCTGCTTATAATGGCTTATGTGAATTCAAGAGGTGAAGGAGATTGTGCTCGTTTCAGCGAAGGAGATTGTGCTTATTCAATTCCATTGAACAATCTTGATTGGAAATTTTTGCGAATTAATGTTTCGAGAAGTTGTTTAACAAGAATAACGACGTTGTGCGGTAAGGCGTCACTGTATTTGGAGATTATATTAATGAGTGAGTAAGTCAGCAATTCAATTTAAATGTCATTAGGGGTGGAATCGCTGATATGGTTTTTAAAAGCACAGCCATTAGGCTGGGAAGACTGGAGCTCCCTTAATGTTTCGATAGGCTTGGGCGTCGTACGATTTACCTAGCTCGGCTTTAGAAGGAACACAGTCTTTCTATATAAGGTTTTGTTAAGGGCAGTGGCGTAGGGTGAGTTTTAGCCGGTCGGGGCGCAGAAAAAAATCGCCGCCCCCATATTTAGATCTTTAAATTCACAAGACTCTAAAATATACAGTAATATTAAAGAACTTTTCGGCAAGAACAATAATTATTATTACCTATACATATATAGTACAGGTTACAAATTAAAAATATTTATAAGATATTATTATTTAATGTGAAATTTTGCCGCCCCCTAAAATTGCCGAACAGGGCGGGCCGCTCCTGCCGCCCCCGCTGCGATACGCCACTGATTAGGGGAAGAAAGAGGAAAAGGGGTGGGTAGAAAATGGGGCAAGAGACACCTGAGGGTTTCAAAAAATGAAGAGGCTGAGACTGAAAAGTTAGCTGCGGCATCTGCGTAAGATACGTCTGGGGCGAGGGAAACGAATAGAAGCCTCATTGTAGCTGATATTCTCTTAAGACATAACTATAATATTTTAACAGACTTGTCTCATGTGTTCAGGGTACTTATCATCTGTGGTCTTATGAAAGCCACGATAGAGTAAACATGAGACTTCTAAATCCAGGGTATTGCAGCGACCACCTGGGTGTAGCTGAGTACGATGATAGCAACAACGAGGCTTGGATTTACATGTGTGTGAATATGTCCAAATCGATAGCAGTTCTTACACTGTATTGTGGGAAAATGATATCTACACTGAAACTGCAGAGATGCATTATAACAGTACTCTTTCTGGGAGAAATTGCTCAGAGAAAGTTAAAACTATAGCTGATTAAGGAACCCAAACGAAGAAGATCATCCTTCCTTGATTTTATGTTCAATCTCCTGGCCTTAATCACTTCTCCACAATTCATGGGGATTTCTTTACCGGAATCTAAATCTTCAAAGGTACTTGAATACAAATTTTTGTTCAGATTTGAAGGTTCGTCACAAACGTTATATGTCAGTTTGGCAAACATTCAAGCGTAGGTACTTGTACATTATAGGTCAATGGCAAAAATTAGCAGTTTACGAAAATTAACAGTCGGACTGCTAGGTGGCAGTTTTTTTAATAGCGCTTGCTATACATTTTTTTTACTGATTTGCGTGCATTTGGTAGCGCTTCACCTGATGGTGAGTGACAATGCTGACGTGGATGGATCAATTGGATTTCGCTAATAAGTGTATCGAGTGTTATTCCTAGACGAAATAGTGAATTTCATCATGGAAGTACGGGCTACGGTACGAATGGGGGTAAGCAGCAGTGTAACCGCGTAAACGTAGATTATTTTCTCGGGGACAGTTGCACCTATTGATAGGTCCAACTTGATTAAAAGGATTCGCGTCGGTGATCTTATGATGTAAGTCAAAATAAATACGTTATTGTATGGGTTTTAGCTAATAGGACTGGTGTCAAATTAAAGGTCTCTTGTTTATAGTTGGGTGGAAGTTAAAATACATTTGGACGATTCACATGTCATGTTTATGTGAAAATACATTATGCACGCAGATCCTAAACAGATAGGGTAAAACCAACCATGTACAAAACAATAGTATTTTATTATTATAAAAATAATTTTAAGTTTATTTTGTAAAAGTCGAATATTTCTTCCCGTAGAAATTTGTTGACAAATATTTGCGTTTATATTTATAAAGCATCGACGCTTGTGGCGTTGTTATCTTTCTTTCAGTTTTTGAGGATTCCTGTGCTGAAGCTGAGCTGAGAAGGAGTTCTTGCAACCAGTTGCCCGCTCAGCCGGAACAGTTTGCCGTTGATCGAAGTTGCTGCTTCCATTTTCCTCAAAAACATATTCTTACTCGACGTGTTCAGAGTTTTCTCCGTCAAGGTTTTATTGGATTCAGAATCCAGAGAATTGATTATCGAGTCGGCATCCGTGTCCATGTTAAAGATATTAGTATGGGACTCTTCGCGCCATAGCTTCTGTAAGTTCAGTGCCATCAACTCTAGCTGGACCTGGGACAGTTCCCTGATCACGTCGATCTGGACCGACATCACGTTGTCGCACGTCTTCAGTAAAGAATTCAGCGTCTCCAGAACATTAGCGCGTCTTTTCTGGATGCTGTATTGGTTATCTATGTTCCTTTCGAAGAAGGCCAAATGTTCATACAGTTCCGCTAGCTGCAAAGAACAGGAAATGTACTGCGCTGAATGGTGCTCGAAGTCATAGTAGTGCTTCGCCCTCATCAACCATTTGTACGTAAAAGCGAAGAGCTTCCTAGCGTTTTCGACGCTGCAAACACTTTCCAACGGCACCTTACCCTCCATCTCTTTCAGATCCAGAGACGGGAAAGTGAATAATTTCTCTGGGGTGCAATCACCCTTTCCGGATTTTTCTGCACCCAGATCTTTCATATTTTCCTCTTCTGACTTTTCGGAGTTATCCAGCCTATCTTCAAGCAAATCCACAGTCTTCCACAAATCTGCTCCGGTCGCCGGATGCGTGAAGTATTTGTTCAAAATCTTCTTCTTGGAGAGTTTAAAGAGCGTCAATCCGTACTTTACCCAGTGATGGCTCAATTCCAAGAAGTGGATTTCGAAATCTGCCTTCTGCAACACGAACTCTTCAGGCATGAGTTTGCAGTTGTCATGACAGGTTCTCAACACGTGGTAGGCGGCGCACAAGTGGTGCCGTGCGTTGCCGATCTGGTTCAGATACGTGAAGTAGTTTCCCAGCCGCGCAGTCCTCAAAGCCCAGTCTTGCGGCGTGCCTTCTTTCATTTCTAATTGCCTTCGAAGTGCTGTATGGTTGTACAAAGTGTATTTATGAGGCAAATTCATCTTATTGTACAAGAAAGCTTGCATCTGAACGTTGTTCGTGATAACTTTGTCAATTTTTTCTGGATTCACACGTTTGATGTTGTTCACTGGTTCCGATGTGAATAAGTCTTCTGCGTCAAGGAACTTGTCCGGCTGTGACTTGCTTATCTGGTCATACAGATCTTCCATGCTCTCGAGGATGTCGCGGGCAAGATTTATCTGGTCTAATTGGATCAAGTAGTAGCATAGAAGGTTCTGAATTCTGAGTAAGATGAAGAGGCACTCATCCCTTAAGGCATACTGCTTTAATTTTTCAAATGACGTTTGGAGCATATTCCTTTTCTCGATAAGAGATAAGGGCATCGTTTTAGAAGAGAGAAGGGCCAGGTAACCCTCCATAGCCAAAGACCTTATGTACTGATCATGGTTCTCCTTACCTAGGACTACTAATTCGTTGGTTAGGGTCTGAATGTCTCTCTTCAAATTTTGCAGGCGTTCCGAGGAGTTTTTGCTCTTTATATTAGATCGAACGCTTTCAAATGTATTAGTGATCCGATTTAAGGTTTCCATTTTGTCATGTTATAACACTTATAATTTTTCATTTATACGAAGTGACATCGAACGAGTAAAATTTTTTGCATGGATTCTTGATACTGTCAAATTTAATTGGCTTCTGTTTTGTGGCAGAATTTGAGTGCGCAGTCAAACCTTTTATCCAGCCAGTGTGGAAATTTAAAGCAAGGAGAATATTATTATTTTCAGTATAACTTCTTGCTTTAATATCATCATGTGTGCGGTCTCCGCACAAAACAAAAAGGGTGCGTAAAAGATAGAACGTTTCTAGCTTACGCAGACGGTACACAATTTAGTCGACGGGTCGCGATAGTTAGTGATGCCTTTTAATAATTTTTGTCAAATAAGGGGATGAACCTAAATTCTGTATATCTTCTTTTTCGGTACCCCAGGAACAAAATAATAGTACACCGCAGTCTCAACTTTCTTACCGTGTTCGTTCCTATAATTTAGCTAACAAAATGTGTGTGGTTGTCTGTTGTGTGCTTTGAGCTGGAGAAAAATTTACCACGGACTTTTTGAACGCTTCGCAGACTATTTGCGCGTCGCGGTCTCAATCGCACAAAGTCTGTTGTCTGAGGTCTCTCTATTAGTTACACACGGCCGTAGACATTGACCGTATAGTCTTCGGCTCAAAATAATTACCTTAATCGAGTCTTTAAGAGTGTTGTGGTGGTAGTATCTTATACAATTCTATCACTCATAGTGGAGTAGCCGCGTTCATCTGCATACACAGAGTTCATAGTTCCCCTGCGGTTATTTACTTATATCTTAGGGATTCCTGTCCTGCCTTGGATCATATGATTCAAATGATTTTACTTTTTATTTTTGGTGTGGTCTGAGTTTTCTGCTGTTACAGGTACGTTTTGTTCTAACATTACAATTCAAGGTAAATGTTAGGCTGGCTGAAAAGTAGTTTATATTTATGCGACGCTGCAGCTGTTATCTACGGTATTTTTGTAAGAGTTAAAATTAAATTCCGTAATATTAACACCGTAGTTAGTAATGCTTTATTTTGAAGATTAACGTGGGCAAATACGAGGAAAGTTTATAATGCTTTTTTTTGTATATTTACTAATGCCTGCCCATTACTTTCCTGCTACTGTGGAGGCTTTTCAGGAGTTCTGGCGTGCATTAGCGGACTGCAACGCAGAGCTTTGTGAAACACTCTCACGTGTGCAAGTTTCCCATAACATTTTCCTTCACCGTAAGTGATTATTAAAATGACAAAGCCGGGTCAATCAGGTATGGATTACCTGATTGACCCGGGATCTTTGATTTGTGAAGTGAATCCAATTATGAAGTGTTTGAAAATATTAATACAACGATTTGGTCAGGGTCAGGGTGGAGAAAAAAAATTACTGGACTCCCTGTAATATTTTCTGATAAGAAATAATCGAAAAAAGGTCATGCAACCGCTCTCCTCTCTATGTATTTCCTGTTATTCTGGTCACTATCCCATTAAGTAATAAAATGTTATTTATAATTATATACATATTTAGTTTTTTTAGTTCTACATCATATAACATCATGCCTGTATTCCCGACGGGTTAGGCAGCGATGTACCTACTATTGTGCACCCACATTTCTCCGATGCTGTTATTAAGTCCCATTTAATAGAGAGCGAGCCTATTGCCATCAACCGGGCACAGTTTCAAACTCCGTGCTGTTACTGAGAATTTATATACAAAACCCCAAACCCCGGGAATCGAAACCAAAACCTCACACTCAGCAGTCGCGCTTATGACCACTAGACCTAGACACTAGTGAATTATAAATAAAAACCAATTATTTTTGTGCAAATAATTATCTTGTACCTATTACAATTATTGTTTTGCATTGCCGCGTTTTGTGTAAAGAAACCTGCGCGGTTATATCAAAGTGGTAGTCATTAATTTGTTTTCTGTGTAAGCTTATTGCTATAGACTATGTTTCGGTTGCGATTTTCTTTAGCATGCTCTTTTTACTGTTTATCGTTACCAACGAATTATGCTTTTATATATTCGATCTCGCGTAGGTAATTGCTGATTCTTACATTGATGACTGTTGCTCTTGGATTTAAACAGAAACCGCAATTTCTAAAGGCATTTAGACGTGTTTAGTTATAAGTAATAAAACGGCAATGTAGTCATACGTACGGCATGCTTGAAATTGAAAGTTTCTGGCACTGTCCTTTGATCTGCACATGAATTCAAAGTATCAAGTGCGGGGTGAGTTTGACTCTAATCCTCCTGCATCAAAGGCAAGCGTTAAACTGCTTGGCTAACACTAATCTCATAGAATCTGAAATTGATCCGTAAGTTATGATGGAGTCGAGAAGGCTTAGTTATTCAAGGATCGTAGCACGTAACGTTCCGTGGTTTGTGACTACCCCAAAGGGAAATAGGTTTGACGATATGTATGAATATAAATCCGAACAAGGAGACAGAATGTCGCTGGAATGGAAACAACCACCGCATAGGTAGGTTTCTTTCAGTGGTCAGTAGGCAACGAGACTGTTAACAAGACGCAACCTTACTTAAAAAAAATATGGACACAGACCATACATAGTTGTGTTCTTTTTACGACATTGATAGTGTCTATTACACTCCACGGCTTCAGAATGACTGAATTTGAAAATTATAAATTTTCAATTATATATTTGAAAAATATATAAATAAAAAAATATTTTCAAATTCCAATTTCAATATTTCAGACAACTTTGTTTTAATAATATATATTCTACTAGCTTTCGCTCGCGGCTTCGCCCGCGTGGTTTACGAATCCGTTCATTTTTCCGGGATAAAAAGTAGGTTATGTGCTATTCCAGACTATAATCTATCTCTGTGCCAAATTTCATCCAGATCCGTTCAGCCGCTCTGGCGTGAAAGAGTAACAAAGATCCATCCATCCATCCATCCATCGATCCACACAAACTTTCACATTTATAATATTAAAAGTAGTAACTAGGATTTCATTTACTGAACACGCCGTATAAATTATCCAGTTAATTTTAAAAAATTGCGTGTAGACTCCCAAGATAGCATCACTAGTGAATACGTAATAAATCATTACTAATGTTATGTATAATAGAGAAAACAACAACAAGATGGTGCAGGTTCACTAGCCGATACGTAATAAAACGTGTTAAAAAAGCCGTGCTGACGCGAATACTGCGCGTAGATAGCGTGAAGGCACTAAGTACGAACGTCGCGGGGTTGTATAATCTTGATCCAAGGTCGCGGAGCATTGTCCTACAGAAAATCCGTCCCACTACCTGTTGCACGCTAAAAACTTACACCACGAAAATACGAAACGCGATCGCTAAGAATTGGGGTAGCCCTCAGATTATATATGTAATAAGGGGGAGGGTTTCAGCTGAACACGTTTACTGGCTGAAATGACGATGAATATCGTATAAATATATGTACATATAAAGCGGTATTTTTCAGGGATATCCATGAAGGGGCTTAAACTATTTACTATGGAGCTTGACATACATATCAGTAAGCCATTGTGTCTTTTCAAAGTGGCTTTGTTTGTTCTAATAAAACGGATGGCCGATATCAATACAAATTAAAGATATTCTAGACGACAATAACCTTCGGGAATCTCTATCTATTCTGTATGAAAGAGGTGTTTTCAAAGGTTCCCTATCCGTTTGCATAACATTTTAAGACATATTATAATAGACATACTTTTTTGTTTATCCTAATTATATTTACGCATGACAGCTTGACAGCAGACCCAGGTACGTCTTAAAACTGCGGCCAGACACCGGAGGACGGGCAGCAGCGTCTTTTCACTAATCGGTGAGCCACTGCGATCCCCAAGCCGCCTGCCAAGCGTGGGGATTATGGTAAACCCCCCCATTGGGGGAGGCTTTCGTTCAGCAGTGGACGTCTTCTGGCTGATGATGATGACATGATGAAATTTTATACCAAGAGGGGGATTCCCAAATGATTCACCAACAATAAAGGGTATCAGGTTAACGGTCACTGTTCTACTGGTGAGTTTTAGAAAACCAACGTAATTTTTTTTTTAATTAAAACTCATTTCAATGTGAAATAAAATATCACTACGAATCCTGAACACTTGAGAGTTCTCCATAAAGTTATTTATTTATACTACTACTAACGGACTTACAACAGCGCCACCTACCCGCATCCTAATTACGTATAAAATCGACAGCAATGCGATAGCCACGCGACAGCAATCTCACTGTCAGCCAATACATTATATGTCACAAAAATGACGTTTGACAGAAGTTATCGCGCGATCTACGCCTGTCGCTACATCGGTAATTAGGCTGCCGGTCCAACTGCAGCTAAGAACGCTCCACATGACAGCATAAGTACAAAAAAAAATCATCAAAACCGATTAAGCCGTTTAGGAGAAGAATTACGACGGCATGGACACCAGAATTTTATATATAAACGGTGGGAAATAAGTATACGGTGTATATCTCATGGTGACCATAACCTACAATTGCTTGCAATACACCGGGGGCATCATACGCGCGTCATAGACCCTGTAAAAATCTTCTCACTCCCTGTTTAAACCCTATGCTGTAGTCAGGAATCCTCGGCGCGTAGTTGATACCACAAACTGGGCGTGTAAGGGAGGAAACTCCTCTGAATCCGCACGGCACGAGACCAGTGTTGCTCTCGGGCCGATGAACTCCCAGCCGATGGCGTGAAGTGAGACGGTATAATGTACTCGTCACGAGACGCTGGAGATGCGAAACATCGAAATTGATGGTTATTGAAATAATTTATAATTAAAGAATAAATATCAAGCTTCTATTCCCTGAAGGGTGAGGCAGAGCATACACCCACATTTCGCCCACATGTCGTTATTGAGTACCATGTAATAGGGGGCGAGCCTATTGCCATCTCTCAGATGGCGCAGTGGCTCAGTGATTAGCTTTCTGCGCTAGGTGTCGCAGGTTCGATTCCCGCACGGAACAAATATTTGTATGATCTACAGATAGTTGTTTTGGGTCTGGTTGTGTATGTATGTGACATGTATGTTTGTTAACTGTACCCACGACACAGGAGAAATGCTAGTGTGAGGATATGAATGTAAAAAAATAAAACCACCACGTACCATTAGTGTCTGTGTTGCTACCATAGACTTAGAATTCCGCTTACGCTAAAAGACCAACTAAGCGTGGAAAAGAGATATCATTTTCATATGGACACTACCCGAGAAAGAAAGAGACAGATGTCAGTGTCAGTATGATACAATTTTTATTGAAGGATCGTTACCTATCGTTACCCTTGCTTTAGTGTCAAATATATTTTATTAATTTATAAAATAATCGTGTAATTATTGGCGATAAGTGATATTTAGACAGTCATAATGTCATGTTATTTTGCCAATTGTAACGTGACATAGAGAAATAATCCAAATAATTACACGTTTCACAGGTAAATGTGATTTTTTCATCGTACGTTTTGAAACCATATTTTGTGTACGTACTAGTATAAATTCACCGAGAAAACAATTTTTACCATAGTATATTAGATTTTCTTCCGATACGTGGTAATATTTTGTAGATAAAACAAGAAATAAATAATATTTAGTGTAAATATTAAAATGTATGTTTACGCTAGGGTTGACTGTAGAAATAACTTCACGAATATCGATAAAATGTCGATAGATTTTTATCTGATTATTAAATAATAAAGCAGTGATAGCCTAGCGGTTGAACGCTTGCCTTCCATGCAGGAGGGTCTGAGTTCGAACCCGGCCCGCACCTCTGACTTTTCGGAATCATGTGCGTTTACGGTGAAGGAAAACATCGTGAGGAAACCTGCACACCTGAGTGGGCTCCATAAAGTTCTTGACGGTGTGTATAGTCCGCCAACCCGCACTGGGCCAGCGTGGTGGACTAAAGCCTAACTTTTCTCGTTCTGAGAAGAGATCCTCGCCCAGCAGTGGGACAGTAATGGGTTGAATTTTATTAAATAATCGAGCGTAAGGGAACTAGCTATGGTAATATCATACATTACTTTATCAGTGCACAAAACTGTGACTAGTGGATAGCACAAGGTTAAATCTTTGTACTATAATTATCTGTATGCTGCATACAACTTCATCTTAAAACAGATTGAACAGACATTATCTGGGCGCGTTGGATCTATCAAAGACCTCATCAATTGCTTTTCATCAAGCGTGATCGAAGTTAAGAGCAGGCCCATTCAGTAAATATATATATATATATATTATATTTTGTAATACTCATTGTATTTTCATATATAAAATGATTTTATCCGTTTATTAATTTATAATAAGAGGGTTTAATTAGTAGCGTATATACCTCTATTCATTAGGGCAAGATTTAATCAATCGATACTATACTATATTGACAATGCAAATACACAACCCTATTTTCATCTGACGTATCAGTCACTAACACATATGCATATTATTTTTCGGTATCTCCTGCAAGCTGTCATTGTTCATCTTTTACATTCTAAATCTATGGTTGCTACTAAGAATTTTCAAAACAGAACAATCAAATACTTTGTCTGACCTGGAAATCGAACCCAGGACCACACACCCAGCAGTCGCTCTTGCGACCACTACAAACAATGAGGCAGTCAAAGCAAAAAATAATATACATACATTTAGTTTTATATCATAATTATAGAGGCAGTGCTTCCTCTGCCCAACATTTATTTTCCGACGGGGCCCACTATGTCCAAAGTAAATATCTTGTAGAATGCAATAAATATTGAGCATTGAGTAAATTGATTAAAGGAATCATTATGATGTGCTACGGAGGTGCTACACTTCTACGCTTTGCTACAATTTCTGCTACGACATTGCTACGATGTTGCTACAGCACTGCTACGAGTTGTTACAATGGGGCTACGACGTTTATATTACTTACGTGTTCGTAGTGCGCACGGACTTCGTGAGCTAAAATAGAGTAAATCAGCAATAACAGAGCAAAACATTGATGCTCTCAAAACTAGAAGCCTCATCGTTATAGCCGAAATCGGCTTAGAATATATTATACACCCTTCATTTTTAATCAGTTACCAGAAAATGTTCACTCATAATGATCATGAATTTCACTGATAATACGTAGATTATAGCTGTACGTGTCGTTCTACAATATCAATCTGGTAGAACCGGCACAGCTTTTGTTCACTGTGTCCATTTGAATATATATTTTCAAGGAAAACAACATTTAGCTGGGTTCAAATTAAATTAAATTCCTGATTTCATGTACGAGATAAGTACATCAGTCTTTGTGAGAATTTGAATTGTTTCTGATAATTAAAATTTAGTGATGTTTAATATTAATACATAAGTGCATACTCCACAAGCATGGCCAGAATATAAATCAACAATTTGCATAATAAACTGTTATAATTAAATTAATTTTCCAATATATACATTTTGCACGAATTCCCCGATAATGAGTTACGTAATTTGATAATTTAAATTTAATATTTTAACCATGAAAACATAATTATACGCTTAAACAAATATACACTGACTTTAGCATACAACAGATTATTTGTTATGATTAATTCTTCGATATATAGGTACTCTTCTGTCTTTGAAGAATACAGAAAAAGTAAACACGCTCGCAAGTCGTATAGGATATATATGTATATAAGAGTATGAACTCGCTCATGATTGATTTAGTGCAATCCTACAAAGGAGATGTTTCCGAATCACGCACGATACATTGTTTTTTTTTTTTAATTTTAGCTCATTGGATATAATATCTTCAGCCTATGGACCTCAATAGACCGTGAAAGTGTGACGTCACAAGTCTATTAGGGTTGTGGGCATGCCGATCGTGCCCACAACGGTGGATCCGCGCTTGGTATAAGTAAAGTTTATTACTATTAAATTAAAGCGATATAAAGCCACCAGGGAAGTGAAAACTCCACCATACGCTAAAAAGTCTTATTTAATTAAAACAAGGCCTGGTACCCTCTGGCGGGACGGCAGGATACTGGATGTTAAGAGATGTTATTATATCAAATTACTAGCTGTTGCCTACAACTACGTATGCGTGTATTTTGTTTTCTGGATATCTAAGATAGCGCCACCTAGCGGGTCGATCTATAGCTAAGAACAATTAAGGCGAAACCAAAAGTAAAAAAAAAAAACCGATGAAGCCGTTTCGGAGGAAAAGAATTACGAACACACGCACATCAGAATTTTATGTAATGCTAGTTTTGTGGAAACCGTGGAATTTAGAATCTGATATTTTCCTGCGGTAAAATTGAGCCTATATTTTAAGTTAGACCTCTAGCAATACATCGGTGAAAACTGCATTCAATTCCATGCAGTAGTTTTTGCGGGATGCATGTACAAACACATATGCAGATTAAAATTCTAAAAAATGTTGTTTTAGCTTCTGTTGCTCCAATACAGACCCCCATATTAGTTTTTGTCCAATATCTGTGATGTATAGACATCTGCCTGTTATAATTTCATCATATGTATAGAAGATAGCATAGCTGATAAAGCTAGAAAGGGTAACTACAGTCTTTCTTCTGTGGCTAAACATGCTGTGCCTTCCCGCCAGTAGAAAACCTAGAAAGACATTTAATTTATTAGCTTTCTGCGCTAAGTGTCGCGGGTTCGTTCCCCGCACGGATCAAATATTTGTATGATCTACAGACAATTGTTTCGGGTCTGGATGTTATGGTGTATGTGAATATATGTATTTGTAAACGCACCCACGATACAGGAATTATACCGAGAGAGGGACAACGTTAAAAAAAAAAAAAAAAAATATTTTGAATGATATTCAATGCGTGTTTATATTGTAAGCCCCAAAACATACATTAAAACACAGCTACAGAATAATATGCATATTACTGTAGCCGCTATTCAGTAAAATTAATAGAGGCGCTTGGAAATCGGTCGTACATGCGCCGTGTTTGACGACCGACAGACCACACCGGCGGCAACGCTTATTTGTAACGCGCATCATAAACGGCTTCAGTATTTCCATTCTGAATTGACTGTTTGTGAATGAGGGAGCTATTTCTGTTATTTACAAAGTCGGCTTTATTAAATAAAAAACTATGATTATATAATTAATGATTTCCATTTAGCATTGAGGATGGATAAAAGTTTTTATATAAACAATGGGATTAAATTTGTGAAAACCATTTTTTAAAATTATATATTCGAATAGTCAATATAATTTTATATATAAAAATCAAACAACACAGCATCACGCCTGTACCCCCAAAATGTTAAGCAGAAGTGTACGGTTCCAAACTCCGTGCTACTGCTGAGCATAGCTTTCACGACTCGGTATTGAATCCAGGACCTCACGCTTGCGACCACTAGACCAGCGAGGCAATATATATTTTAAATAAGAAAAAAGTAATTTGCCATATTACTGACGATTGGCGTTCAGGCTGATTGGGAAATTTCCAGTTTAAATTATTCAGAAAAAACAAATTATATAATTTTGAATATTTATACAAGCAAGTATAATATTTTTGGTGTATTAATTAATGTTTACATATAGCTCTTTCAGGTCGAGCAGGATATTCATTACATCCTCATAGTTTGTATGTAAATAGTAAAATTTCCTTTACTCAAAACTGTAATAACGCGTACGTTTGCAATTTTGCCATGTTTATTAATATTGAGCCCCTTGTGATGCACTACGGGAAATTAATGTTATATTTTACGTAAACGTTATTACGGAATTTGTTGCATCTAGTTACCCAAGGGTTCCTTTGATAACTCGTCAGTTGTGTCGCAATATTATTTAGGTATTTATATACTTAACTATTATTTCTACATGCAATATCTCATCAATCAATATTTAATTGCGAACGTAATTCTGTCTATTGAATACCTCGTCAGGACTAAACTACTGATCCGATTGTAATTAAATTTTAGAAAGAGGCAGCTTGGGGCCTGGTGCATGACATTATTATTATTATTATTATTCCGACGACGCGGTTGTCGCAGTGGCTAAGCGATTAGCTTTCTGCGCTAAGCCTCGTAGGTTCGATCACCGCACGGAACAAATATTTGTATGATGTACAGATAGTTGTTTCGGGTCTGGTTGTGTGTGCGTGTGACATGTATGTTTGTAAACTGTACCCAAGATACAGGAGAAATAATAGAGTGGGGCAACGTACTTAAAAATATATATAAATATACTAATTACATAATGAATGCAAAATATACTACGTATGTACAGACTACAGCTAGTTTTACATATATGTGTACCAGATTGTGTACCCACAACAGTTTCAGTTAAAGCCTACTTTACAACTTACTGATAAATTAGCTAATTGCTTATCCACAACTTATCTGAACAGAATACATGTACTTTTTTAAAATTTTCCTCACTCTATTTATACTCGTATCGTGGGTGCGTTGACAATTAACTAGCTTCCACCCGCGTGGTTTACGAACCCGTACATTTTTCCGGGATAAAAAGCCTATGCGCTATTCCAGACTATAATCTACCTCTCTGTGACAAATTTCATCCAGATCCGTTTAGCCGTTCTGGCGTAATTGAGTAACAAATATCCTCCATCCATCCGTCCTCACAAACTTTCACTTTTATAATATTAGTAGGATAGGATAGGACAGTAGGATTATTTTCTGTTTCAAGTGTCTGTCATTTAAATTATTTATTATTATTTTATGAGATAGTCATAAAATTTCTGATATATACATAATAGTTACTGGTTTATAAAGCCTTAATGCCAAAAACGGGTCTGGAACTTATTGCGACGGTATTACCCCCAAATGCATTGCTACATATAGTACGGTCACGTCACTTGAGCAAAGACTTGAGATGAGCGAACACTTCCAATTCCAGTTTTAATTTAATAGCTTCATCGTAATATGATGATAATTCTGCCAATGTCAAGGTTGAGTAAAACAGGAAAATGTTGAGGACAGCCGGTAAAATAATGCAGGTGGTGTTATTAGTGGTTAAGTTACGTACAGACAGCCTCGAATATATGTATAAACGTAGCGAAATTCATACCCTTATTCTTGGAAAACTATTGTTTAAAATCAATATTTTCTATGTATTTTTATGTATCCGCAGATACTATGTGTAAAATTTGTCAAGATTTAAATGACTAGTTCGTCTAAAAATCTCTTTTGAGTCATTAAGTGCAGCTTATTGATGTTGACTGTATACAATTATATTATATATAATATAACTTACTAACCTATAACTTTACACAATTAGATCGCAATTTGTTAAAAACTCAAATTTTTGTAACATCCTTCACACTGCTTACGCACAAAATAAAAGTGCCGTGAATCGATATAATATCGCCATGAATCTGGGTGGGTGGCCCCCGTAGGTTTTATTCGCGGAGGCTTTCCGCAGGCGCAACTGCAAGAGTCGCTCGTTTGCATATAACCGACAGTGGGTTAACAGTGCACCGTCATTCGTATCGTCAGTTCGCTTGAGGCAACAACTGCAGGCTCCTATTGCAACTCGCACCGCTCGTCGTATCATTCGCTCGGTAACCGCTGCCGTGGTCTTGCGTGTACGCTGCCTCGCGATCTCGTGCTACATCCTCATCACATCTTTGCTGATTTAGAAGACTAACTCGGTAAGTTATAACAGATATAATATAATTTAAAAAACGGTTGTATTTGTTGATTTTCCGAATTTTTAAAACAATTATAGGTGTAAAAGTGAATTTTATTTATTTTATAGTTTTAATTATGATTTATTATGAAAAATAGCTCGTTTCTTTTATTCAAATTATAAGTGAAGTGTGAAATATACGTGAAATAAATTTGTGTTTTTTATAATAGTGTTAAACGGTTTTTATGAAAGTAGTTAATTTTTAAATCAAGTGTTATTAACTATAGTGTGATTGTGAAATATTATTACTTAAGCAGTTTAGTTTCAAATAATAGTGTTGGTTTTGTTACCGTTGTGCTAAGTTTCAAGTTCAGTGGTTCATTTCGGCATTTGCAGACCCGATTTTAAATAGAAACAATTTCCTGCTGCGGTTTGCCATTTCTACATTATGATATTAGAGCTGAAAGAGGAAATTACATTATGTTTCTTGAAATTAAATATATGTTAATATGTAACTGGTTAATCAGCTATTAAATAAATATGATTACGATACAGAAATGTCCTTTTATTGTACCTATAGTCATTTTCAGATTTTCTTCAGCTACCGAAGCTACGGACTTTAATACATAAAACGGGGAAAATATTAACATTGTAGAATAAAAAATTTCAAAACTATTTATTTTTAAATTAAACACGCCATACCACACCTACATACATTTGTTAACATTGTACAACTGTTTATTGAAACACTGTCCACTCCCGTCGCAAAACGAAGCGTGATATTGACGAACTAAGCTACGTGGCTTCGCCGTACCGTGCTTCTTTATTGCAATAACCTTTGTTATTGTGACCTACAAAATAATATATATTTTGACAACTCTTATTCCACACTTATCTATGCAATGACCCAATCATAGAATCTCATCTGCGTGATATATATTGCGAGTATACGCAATGTGTGCATTTTGCGTGCATTCGAACTCAATGTAATAAAAAACATTATCCGATATACGTTACGTTACAGCATAAAGTCACGGACATTGAAAATTAAATAAAGAATCAGTTTCACCCGCGTATTTTGTTTGAAATTGACAAGTTGGAAAATTTAAGCTGTTCAAGCTTTCTGCGTAGAATTATACAATTAACAAGTACAGTTTCTTATAATCTTGCTTCGCTGGGATCCGTTTTACTTAATTAACTAGTCCGGCAAACATTATCAAGCTTGGAAATTCTTTCATCGGCATATGACGTAGCGATTTTCATGATAGAATAGAAATAAAATATACTTTTTTGCTAACAAGCGAGTGATAAGTGCCGTTGGCAAATTATGATGAGACTTTCGATTTGTCTGTTTAGATAATACCATTTATATTCGCCAGTTCGATTGTAATTGTAATCGGATTTTTGCCGGTCCCGGGTTTGCTTACATAGAAATAATTAGAAATTGATTTTTAATGTTAATCAGTAATGACTTTTATGCAAGTATATTTATGCCGAATAAAAAGTTTCGTATGAACATAGTTTTGAGTTGAATTGAGTTACAGTAAATACGAGGGCAAGTGTTCAGAGAGCAAAATAATAAAACCCATTCTATTTCCTAAACGACAAGGAATCGTAGAGCATACAGCACCATGTTATGCACCTTTTATATGAGGCTTCTATAAAAGCCCCCTTTAGACGAGTATTGAAAAGTAGCGCCGTATTTATGATATAACTGCATTCAAACAGGGAAGTTTCTTAGTACATATTTTGCTGTGGCTTCCTAACATGAAGCTAAACCGTACCAATTCTATGTACATGTGATGTTAGCTGTACAATTCACGTACTGTGAAGGATTAACGTAAATTTTGAAATGCACTAAGTACCTTGCAATGTATACGCTTTAGAGCTTGGCTGCTATCCTAAGATTTGTTTGTAGGGATTATCCTTAACTGAATGTATAAGCACAACGAGTATTTACTATGAAAATGGATTAGGTAGGTAACTTCATGTTGTCATCCAGGGAACGAATCCAGGATCACGGCGTAGCAGCATCGCTTGAGACCACTCGACGATTGTGGCAGTTAAATAAATACGTAGTATTTTATGTACAAATATTCATAAAAACTAACATTATGGTTTCATTTAGAAACAAAAAAAAAGTTGGATGAAAGAAAAAAGGAAATAAAATTAAAACAAGCTTTTACATTTTCTAAACATTCGGTTTTTTAACCAGCAAATATGATATTGATGATAATTGATGATTGAATATTGGGCTGAAAAATATTATATAATGATATAATTAATTTTCACAGAGAAACTTGTATGTAAAATTTATTTCTTCTATATCTATTTCATTTCATAATTTGACTGCGACATTCATCTATTGGTTGGTAGCACGTCTGCAAAGCGCAAGATCTTAGGTTCGATCCGGGTTGGGAAAATTTTGGTTAGGGTTGATAATGACACAAGTACCGCTATGATCATGACAAACAAATGAAAACGTAAGTGCTTTTTCGAACCTACTTACTTTGTTTTTTTAAATCCTTGAAAGCGACGATTTTCGAACGGATTACCGACCGGTAACTCTATTATGAGTTTTTTATTATTTACTTTTATAGTAAATGTAAATTTTCATGCAAGCGATTTTAGTTCTTAATTTGATTACATTAAGGATTAGAGTCGCTAACATGACATCTTTATAATATAGTTAATAGTAAATCAAAACTTACTATGACTAGATGTCACATAAGCGACTCTAATCCCTAATGTAACCAAGTTAAGATCTAAAATCGCTATCATGAAAATTTACTTTACTGTGATAGTAAATAGTAAGAAAACTCGTGATAGCGGTACTGTAATCTGACTGGCCAAAATGCGCGCACAAGTTCAAAACGCATATTTTCGGAAATCACATAGAACGTTTGTTTGCATTTGTTTCGAATATTTCGAACTATTTATTAATGGAAAAACATGCAGCGAGCTGCGATCCATGGCAATTTTCATATACATCGTCACTAAATATTATAAAACAAAGTCTCCCGCGGCATCTGCCTGTATGAACGCTCGGTTACCCGTACGAAGCCGGGGTAAGTCACTAGTACTTTTATATACTATATAAATTCCGTCCAGTAAAACTGTGCTACGTGTGTGTGTGGACAACATACCCCCAAGTTTCCTCTTTGAACTAGTGTCCTTTAGAAGATGTTCAAGTGACTGCCTCATATATTTGAGATTGGCCTCTCTTCAGTGCGTAGTGTGGTTGTAAAGGGAAAACCCCGGGATTTTGAAGCACTCCGGGGAATACAGCACATCTGTATCCCCCGGAGTGCTGCTATATAAATAACTGTGCATTTCTCCAATGAACGTATTTCGTCCTTTATGAGGGAGAAGATCGGTTATTATTTACAAGACTAATACAAAGATTCAGCACATTGCTCTCCCACAGCTGGCCTGCCACAAAGAGCAGGGTTAAAGGAGTAGTTTACCTCACTTTTTGTGTTCGTACACACTAATTTCGTAAAAAAACCATTGAAAATTGCTTATATAGCATTGTTAGCCGTGTAAAACAGGTAGTAAAAATAAGTTTATCAACCATGTAAAAATATAAAAAAATAAAATCATACCGTCCTTGATAATAATAATTCCTAAATTAATAATAATGTTTACGCTCGAACAACGTATTGGAGTGGGCGGTGCGCGACGCTTGGCAGTACTGGGTCGTACGAAGCCTTATTTATGTTCTACCTATACTTACTTGGCCGGTTTTTTCTAATATGATAAGTAAATTGATCGTTTATAGGGGGCTCCCTATCTATTCGGGGGGAAACAATATCCCAACATCCGAAAGGTTCTACAGAGTTCGTCCTAGTACTATTCCATATTGGAAAAGTTATTTAAAATAAAATTAGACCATATCAACCTAAGCTGGTTCATCATCATCAGCCAGAAGACGTCCACTGCTGAACGAAGGCCAAGGTAAATTTTCATGATAGCGATTTTAGTTCTTAACCTGGTTAAATTAGGGATTAGAGTCGCTTATGTAACATCTAGTCATAGTAAAGTTTTGATTTACTATTTACTATATTATAGAGATGTCGTGTTAGCGACTATAATCCCTAATTTAATCAATTTAAGAACTAAAATCGCTTGCATGAAAATTTGCATTTATTATGAAAGTAAATAGTAAAAAACTCATGATAGAGGTACAGATCCGAATATATGAAGAGCGGCAACCTAATTACCGATGTAGCAAAGCTACTGTCAAACGTAATTTTTGTGTCATATATTAATCGAAAACAGCGAAAGTGCTGTCGCGTTGCTGTCGCTTTTTTACGTAATTACGCTGCGAAATACTCACGTGGACTATCGATAATTTGGTTGCAATTTCCCATTAATTTGTACCGCTCTGTAGATACTCCGCGCGGACTCGCGGACCGTAGAACCGCGTGAGTGACTCCATTGATTACGGTTAGGGTTTACGGTACTCCATTGAAGCGGTGAAAATTGATCTGCTCTAAGGCGCTCTGCTGCACGCTTGATGCATCACCGTACCTTGTGTTCATCGAGTCAATTATTAAGATAATGCAAGAGGGGTAATTAATTAATTAACTGTTTGTCCACGCGTTTTGGATCGCTTCTGAGGTGACACCGAGCTTACTAATTGCAAGTGACTTGTAGTGTGACAAGAGATACCAGTTAGTTGAGTTGCGTGATGCATGTTCAAGACATTAGGAAATACAAGCTAATATTTAAACATAAAATAAGAGATTCTAGATGACGCTTCGTCTTCGTCTATAACAGAACGGCCAGAACAGTGTACACATCGTCAAAAGAGCTTTCCAGATAAGCATTTGCTATGTATTCCAGATTATTATTTCCAGAAAATTATACAGAATACTGTTAACAAGTGGAAACTTCAAGCAGCTTACGACAAGTATCCTTTAGCGCTCCGGAAAATATAATATATTGAAATACCTATTATCCGTAACCGTAAAGCTTTACATTAAAATAAATGGTTACGTGCATCCTATGGCAGAACGACGTTTTATTGTAAATATTGGTGTAAAACATCGGACGGGCCTGTAAAGATGGCTATCCGATAACGTGTCAAGTGGCAAAGTTAGCGAGCTGTTTCCCCAGTCGTTAGTGTTTGTATTTGTATGTTTTTTTGTTTCATCCGAAACATCTCGCTCAACCAAACAGTGCCACGGTTAGCTCGTATCCGTTTATTTTTAACTGGCACGAGCATATATAGATACTAGCTTTTGCCCGCGGCTTTCGCTCGCGTTAATTAAAAATTAGACAATCTGCTTGCGAAAGACACGTGGCGACATCTACATATTATCATAAGAACGTTATTGTTGTTTTCCTCGCGAACAGTACTTTTTTTGGGATGAAAGGTACCCTATGTCCATTTTTGTACTCCGGACAACGTATATACAAATTTTCAAGATGATTGGTTCAGTGGTTTAGGCGTGAAATAGTAACAAACAAACAAACTTACTTTCACATTTATAATATTAGTTAGAATGTGTCTGCAAACAGTCTGATCAGAGGGCAAAAGAATAGTTTAATAAATCAAACGATTACCGCGAGCTTGTTATAAAATTTCAACTCTAGCACCATCATTGCTTTACCTTTTCCCAACTATGATGGTATCAGTAACCGGGAATCGAACCAATTTAAGGACCTAACGCTCAGTAGTCGCGCTTGCGATCAGTACACCAATGAGGCAGTTATGAAGATATGTGTGTGTAATTGCACCCACGATACAGGACCAATTAAAAGGGTGGACCAAGATTAAAAAGAAAAATATCCGTATTTTTACCAGTGATATAGCGACAGACACAGAGTAAAAAAAATGAACGTCGATAGATTTAATATAGGACCAATTAAAAGGGTGGACCAAGATTAAAAAGAAAAGTTATCCGTCTTTATAGCAGTTATATAGCGACAGACACAGAGTAAAAAAAATGAACGTCGATATATACAGGATCAATTAAAAGGGTGGATCAAGATTAAAAAGAAAATATATCCGTCTTTTTACCAGTTATATAGCGACAGACACAGAGTAAAAAAAATGAAAGTCGATAGATTTAATACAGGACCAGTTAAAAGGGTGGAACAAGATTAAAAAGAAAAGATATCCGTCTTTTTACCAGTTATATAGCGACAGACACAGAGTAAAAAAAATGAACGTCGATAGATTTAAATCCAAATAACAAAAACAATCATATAAATTCATTTCAAAGTCTTGCAGTAAAGCCGCCGTAGTCTATTTTGAAGACAATTTGTTATTATAGAACGTATTCCATTATACACCTTTTGTGTTCGGACACTTTGCGATTAAGTTATTCTCTTTAGGAACATCAAATGAGGACGGAACAATTTACATGCTTTGCCGTTTTAATTTTCCGTAATTAGTGGAACAAAGACAAAGTTATTCTATGAATTATATTCTAGGGTTTGTTGGGAAAGCAATTACAATCCCTTTCCATTGTTGAATTGTTTTCCATACAACATGATATTAAAACTTAATACTTATTATTTGAAAAAAAAAAAAAAACATCGTGACACCTGTATTCCCTGAATGGTTTGCTGTTATTGAGTCCTATGTAATAGGTGGCGAACCTATTACCATCTACCGTGCACAGCCGTGCTGCTACTGAGAATTTCCAGACAAAAAAACCCAATACCACTTCGCCCGACCCGGGAATCGGACACAGGACCTCGCGCTCAGCAGTCGCGCTTACGATACCAATGAGGCACGCTTATTATTTTTAAAGAAGAAAATCTTAAGCCTATCTCTTAAACATAGTTTTCTTAAAGAAATATATGTTCCTTTAAATTGATTGAAAAGTTTGTTGAAACGCAAATTCAATGTCTGTTGACCTCAATAGGATACATCAAAGTTCGAACAATAGTAATTTCAACGATGGAGTAACCACTGCTTTTGTGCTTTTAACAAATAGTTACTTCAAATGGCTATCAGTCGACGAAACGCAGTACCGAAATTACCCGTAACGGTTTCATTTTCAAACTCGGGCATCTTGATTTCCGATACTCTAGCTGGCCTTTCTTGTAGAAAAGCCTTCTGTTCAAGTTGTCGAGACGTAGCCAATTTGTAACAATACAACAGGATATTCTGTTATCAAAATGACTGCATCTTAGACTCAATCAGCCAATTAATGTCTGAAGTAGGTCTTCAATGTTTCGCATTACAATTGCTTCAAGATATTTATGTCTATAAATATCAAGGGGAATTGCAATTTCATTGTGAATCTATAGCTGAATAGGGAATATGCATGTATATTTTTTATTTTTTTGATTCCCTCATTACATCATTCTAACTTAATAAAAAATATAAAAACTCTTCGCAGAGTACAAATTAATTTTTAAAAACAACGTTTAAAACATCGATAAAATTTGACCTGTTTGAACGCCGCTATATTTCGCGGGCGGATGACGTCACATAACACACTCTGTGTTTGATTTTCATTTATACTAATAACTATCAAGAATTCTAAAATTGTTCTATCTGCAGGAAGCAACCACAGAAACACAAATTAAAACTATTTTTCTCTGTAACACTTGTAGCAAAGTACGAATATCGACGCTGATAAATGTCAGGACGTGTAAAGTGACGTCACGTTTTGCTTCGACTAATAGTGCTGCGTTTTGCAAATTTGAATTTCCCTCCCTTATTTTGCACGTTTTAATTAATATTCTTTGCAATTAAAGACGAACTAAATGAGAAAATAATTGTTTAGGCATAATGTCTGGACAAAAAAGATTCAAGCAAAAAAAATCAAGTAAATTTAAACAACATGCATATATCCTATTATTTATTTTAGAATAAAGTTGCGCACACTAGTATTTCTCCTGTATCGTGGGTACAGTTTACAAACAAGCACATACAACCAGACCCGAAACGACTATCTGTAGATCATACAAATATTTGTTCCGTGCGGGGATCGAATCCGCGACACGTAGTGCAGAAAGCTAATCGCTTAGCCATTGCGTCAACCGTGTCATCATTAAATGATAGTATAACTTCATTATTTTTATATATTAAGAAAAAATATGCTACACTGCAGTGCATTTAACCCTTTTTAGATATTGTGCAATTACTCGGAAATTTTGCCTGCAAACACTCATGTTACAATAATCAAGTTACGCCGTTGCTACGACGTAGCAGCTATGTAGCTACGCGGCTACGCGGCTACGTGACATTTTATATTCGACGGTCGACTGATAAATAATAACTTTAGCAACATAGTTACTACCTTTTACGATAGAGTGGTTTCGAAACTACATTTAAAAATGTGTACAGGACATCAAATTGTGAACAAGAAAATTTTGAACCTACAATTCAGACTGAGGCTATTATAAACAGAGTTTTAAACTTTTAGTCTTTTACATTAAATTCCCGTTTTGGCGCTCTTTCCATTATCATCATCAACATTACAAACTCAACAAATCTCAAAACACGAAAAAAAACTGTTTCATACAGTTTGGTCGAGTAGGTACTGAACTTTTGTATGACACATCTGTTTTTTTTTTTCGTAAGTTGTTCCCGTACTGAAAGTTTTTCATATTCATGGGTACAGCACCCTGTGAAAATTTGGAAAGTGATAAAAAAGTAACGCAGTATGTACGTCAAGTTAAGCAAATAACACAGTGAAATTTTCTCTAAATAATGTAACTCTTTTTGAATTTGACTATATTACCTATTCGATCTTCGCTTGCTCATAGATCTCATTATTCAACAGGTTTTCTCACTTTGCAGTTTCTTTCTAGAATTAGTGTCTGCGGACGCCATAGTCAAGTTCAGATAAAGTGCCTTTTAGGTAGTCTGACATTTAAACAAGACTTGTAGTTGCCTAAATTGTCCGCTACATTAGGTAGTGTAGCCTTTAGAAACTTTAGTCAGACTTATTTGTGACTGTAGTCTGGTTAAATAGAGTCTCGCGTGAGATTCTGGGTTCGATTTCCAGGTCGGGCAATGTGTTATTGGGTAATTCTGCAACACGGAGTCTGGAACTGTGCCCAGTAGATTGCAATAGGCTCACCCGTATTACACGGGATTCAATAACGGTATCAGCGAAATATGGGTGTACAATAGTACATCTCTGCCTAACACTTCGGGGAATACAGGCGTGATGCTAGGTCACTTTCTGAAGGTCAATTCGATTTACTACGAAAACTGAAGGTCGTCACAGGTACACACGAATGCAGCTCGTTAGTTCGAATTTCCCTAAATAATATACATATGCCATTTGTGTTGAGGACAAATTACTGTTTGCTTCCATTTATAGTCTTAATATGAGGCCGTTCATCATTTTCACGTTACTGTATATTTGCGTATATTTTAAAAGCCCTCTTTTATTTTAGTTTTATTAAAAAAATAGGTATTTTGAATGAAACGAGATATTGGGATGTTTTCCACATTGAAATGTAAATACAATATTCCCCTTTTGTAATATTTTTTTTCAATTGCTCGAAAATAAACTGACTGCTCCATTTGCAGGGTGAAGCGCGCGCTTTAAACTGTTCAAATATGCAGCATATGGTTCCGGTGAATCTATTGCCTAGTAAGCAGGTTTTTAAGCACCAATGTTTGATGTAGGTACTCCTTTAACTGGCTAAGTTAGTGAGTGGCCAGTTGCTTCAATTGTTTTTAAGTTTCACGATATTCTGTAACAATTTGTATTTCTATACCTATTATATGCGACACGGTTGGCGCAGTGGTTGAGAGATCGACTGCTGAGCTACGCTATCGCGGGTTCGATTCCCGCACGGAACAAATATTTGTATGATCTACAGATATTGGTTTCGGGTCTGGGTCTTCGTGTATGTGAATACACACCGTGCCTCGGAAAGCACGTAAAGCCGTTGGTCCTGCGCCTGATCTCTCTCCGGTTGTGTCGGATTGCCGTCCCATCGGACTATGAGAGTGAAGGAACAGAGAGAGCACCTGTGTTTGTGCTCTATAATATCTCATGCGTAGTTGGCTAATCTCCGGTGAGATTGGCCGCCGTGACCAAAATCGGTCAGGAGGACATTATTATTTATTATATTACAGAGTGTTTTATAAACAAAATATTCCTTGAAGAATACTTGAAGCTACCGAAATTCGTACCTTTATGCATTGTTCTACTATTAAAAATTTCGTGGAATCTTTTGTTTTATGCAACATTTGATTATTTCGAAATATTTTCACTATTTTTCAATAGCGACCGCTTGTATTGTGAATTGAATTTTAAAATTGAAGGCTTTCTTTTTCAAATGAAACTTATATCCGATTACAAATTACGAACATGATTTATTTTCGGAACTTTGTTTTTACATATACAGCCTTGTAAAGTCCTTCTCTATATTCTTAATTATTTTCAATAACGACGATTTAGGTCCTTTAGATATTATTTTCCGTGACCGTGACCCGGGTAAGTCCTAAAACTGCGGCCAGACACCGGAGGATGGGCAGCAGCGTCCTCTCACTAATCGGTGAGCCACTGCGATCCCCCAATCCGCCTGCCAAGCGTGGGGATTATGGCAAATCCCTCCCTTGGAGGAGGCCTTCGTTCAGCAGTGGACGTCTTCTGGCTGATGATGATGATGATGAGATATTATTTTCATTTAATGATTCTAACTTCTTATCCTGATTTCTACGAAGTCTTGCGGGTTTGATTTATTTATATTTGTTGGAATAAAATGTAGTTTTCAATCACGTATTTTCAAATATTTCGGCTTTTAATATTATAACAAACTTTTATAGTAATTTGAATATTTCTCAATAAAATTATACTATCGCTACGAACATGGCTTACATACGCTTCTATAACAAGCTACCGAAAACTGTTACTGATATTACCGGTAAGTTTAAAATCCATGTCAAAACTGTTCTCAAACGGAAATCCTACTATAGGATCAAAGACTACGTTGACGATAGAGAAGTGTGGCGCTAACTATCTTCTGTGGCTTCCCTGGTTATCCATTGTATCTACTAGTTCTGTCTTACATTAGATTCGCTTCACATGTCTCGACGTTCTTGTTGCTTCATCATTTTGTATTCTTTATTTATCCGCTTGAACTGTTTATGCCGTTTTTATTTAAAATATTTGTATCACTTGTGCTGTATCACCTCATTATGCAATGTAACGTTTTGATAAGTTTGTTTTTTCTTATATAATGCATGTTCAAGTCCTATTAACTTTTTATTTTTTGAAAAGTGTATCCATGGAGTTTATTGACGATTTCTTCTCGACTTTTTGAAAGTGCCTGAAAAGGACTAATTGCAGTAAAAAACTTTGACTTTGACTTTGCTACGGAAGGCGATTTATTTTTTGAAATCCTCATTTTTAAGCGTGCCTCTGGAACTTCTCAAATATGCGTGTCGCGGATCACCTTTTTGTTTTTAGATGCAGCTTAGTAGTATTTATGTTACAAAAGCATTCTTTTGCATATGAAAATGATGAGTACATTTTCTATTCAATTACGAATAGCACTTTTTAATAGTTACTTACAGATCTAGCTCAAACGTACAAAGGTTAAAAGGATTATTAATACTCAGTGTCAGGAAAAATAAACCTGCGCAATTCTTTGACACTTCCCGTAATTACTAACTAATTAACTATGTAGTACAGAAAGTTTTGTTTCATTTAGTTAAAGCGCTTGAGCGCTTGAATAATTTTAAATGTGATAGTGAGAAACAACTTCGTGTTTTTAATTCTGAAACTCTTTTGATTATTGAAGTGTTAAAATACTTAAAATATTTTCAACAGCATTTTGTGTAACACATTTGAAGTATAATTTTAATGTTTTTCATTGTTAATTTGGATGCAAATGGTAATGGACTGAGGAAAGTGGATTAAGTAAGGGTGGTGAGGATGTGGACGTTGATGATGATGATGATGAAGAGATACACGTGCGATGTATGGATTTGCGGAAAATATACTTTTACCCGTACGCGTCGTAAAAAGTAGGTCAGGTTTATGATGTTAGCAGGTTTTCTGTGGAACTCAGTCAATCTTCATTAGGCAGCGTGCAGCCTCAAATATATACATGTATCTATCTATATACATGTATATATTTATAGTATCGATTTGGTTTTATGCAATGGTGGGTAAGCAGAATAGTCATAATAGTCAAATATCCAGTTTCAAAGGACGTTAAAAGCATTGCCTCAAGCAGTGCCTTTTGACTCGGGCATTGCCAAAAAATCCTCACTATATTAAATGTGAAACTAACTCTGTCTGTCTGTTTGTTACCTCATAATTACTAAACCACTGAACTGATCGTTATGAAATTTTACTATTTTTACTATATTAGCAAAACATTAATTAGATAATAAACACAAAATATGCAGATAAGACCGCGGTCAACCGCTAGTATTTTATAAAATATATTTTCTTTCTTTTCTGTTGACCGTTGCAGCGTTTACTAGGCACCACATATTTCTTGGTAGTTTTACTTACTGTTGTTTTTGTTATGCGTGTGTGTGTGAGTGTTGTATTCGTATAAATTCAGTTCAATATCTTTAATAAAAAGTACCGCTTCGTAGGAATAATGAAGTCACGTATTGCGTAACCTTTTCATGAAATGAAAACTCCTGATATTAAAAATGCAATAAGTTAAATATTGAATCGTGATATCTCTGATATAGAATTCTCGTAAGCGTTAGAATGGAGGTTTGACTTACATAGTCATCATGCGTAGTTTAGGACATTTAAAATTTTTACAATTTTTTTTATGCCAAGTTTAATATCTATAGCAAATTACTGACAAATCTGACGACATGGTTGACGCAGTGGCTAAGGGATTAGCTTTCTGCGCTACATGTTGCGGGACAAATATTTGTATGATCTACCTACAGATAGCCGTTTCGGATTCAATTATGTGTGCCTGTGACATGTATGTTTGTAAACTACAAGAGTAATCATAGTGTGCAATGTTTAACAAAAATATATAATAATTTGAATTTAGACTGCTTAAGCTCTAATGTCTAACTAAACTACCTACTACTAAAAATGCTATCTAGAGGAAATCGTCATTACTGCACAAAAATAGGCCTGTCAGATAAAACCATGCCTAATATGATGTCTGTTCCCTCTAAAACCTGAAACAACTACATCTCTCTACCCGCTAGTGCCAATGGATCAACGTTTTAACGTTGCGTTCTCTCGTGCCAAAGTGAGATATATACATCAGAAAAGTATACATAACCTCGCTCTTCTTCTCCCCAATTTCTGTTTTCACGACTCTGTTATAACGGGCTCTTTCTTAAACTTACTTGCAGTAACCGAATGTGCCTGATGCCTAAATGATTTCGACATGTGTAACATACTGGTATCACCGTTTGCTTTATTCAGGTCGTTTGTGGAAAGATGCACCCTATATACGAGAACCTTAGGTAGGAACTACGGAGGTAGATCAGCGTGATACTGGCATGGCTGTACTGAAATGCAATATTGCTTACGGCGATGTTTGTTTAATTGGAAGCCGAAACCAAACAACTGGGAAAATGTTCGGTACTGGTAATAAGTGAACGATTATATTTGCTCGACACAATCCAAGCCCTTTGACATATTCTGACATATATGTAAATTCCAGCTGGACTGATGACTGGAAATTCGAGATCAAAAGGCACTTTGATGATGAATGCTGCAAACGCTGTACCTAGAATTACAACATTACTAATATTGGGATTCAATAACGGCATTGGTGAAATGTGTGTGCAAAATTATGTTATGTTATATTGGGTACATTTGGATAATACGTCTTTTATAAAATGGTGAATTACATCAGGCCTGCTCTAATAAAACTGTACACCCTGGTGGTACAACTGTACATATACACTATAGTTGTAAAATTGTACACCAACCGTTATTTAAAAATCATTACAGTACGCGGTTTCGCCCACGTGGTTTACGAACACGTACATTTTTCCGGGATAAAAAGTAGCCTATGTGCTATTCTAGACTATAATCTACCTCTGTGCCAAATTTCATCCAGATCCGTTCAGCCGTTCTGGCGTGATAGAGTAACAAACATCCATCCATCCTCACAAACTTTCACATTTATAATATTAGTAGGATATTACAAGAGTATTTCAGTAACATTACAGAATTATTTCTGTAATGACTTTGTATAGACCCATATTTTTTTATAATTTTTCCATATTCATAAAATATTTTTCCTTTATCGAAGGTACAGTTTACAAACCATCATGTCACACAAACTGACCCAAAAATATCTGTGGATTATGCAATGTAAATATTAGTTATGTGCGGGAATAAACCCCGTAAAAGGTAGTATAAAAAACTAAACACTAAGCCACCGTCATTAAAGTAAACTTTTCTCATTTTAAGATTCAGTAAAGGCGTAATTATTATTAATTATAGGCACTTTACAAGGAATTGACGATACAATAGTCTGAAACTAATTTTCATACAGTAAAATCCGACATTAGGGATAGTTTTGCACTAGGGCTGACACGCATGTGAATAGACAATACAATTGCAATATTTTTAAAGGTCAGACCAACTAACGTTTAATAAAAATAGGTTGGTTATAATTTAACGAATACATTTTTGTGTTTAAATTACGTCATGTTAATTGAAATGATTACACACTAGGGTTTCAGGGGACGACATTATATGTATTGGTAAACAAACTAAACTTTTAAACACATAATTAGGTGTAGACACTCTATCAATCAATTATCTGATTTCATAATAAAAGCTAGTATGAAGAAAGGGGTCTTCAAACTACCCTATAATTACAGCTGTCAGCCACACCCTCAAATGCTAGTTGCGACCAAAAAAAGGAAATATATTCCATATGTAAGCCCTGAAATTGCAGGCGTACTCATAAATATAGAGCGACCCGGCTATTCCTGCCACTGCAATTCTAACTGCTTAATTCAGACTTCGATTAGAAAAGGTATCATTAAATGTTTCAGAGGGGCTATTCTCGAAAGCTTGGACTTAAATTTCTGTTAGAGGTAGTCTTTTCGTCTATAGAAAAAGTTTCTGAAATCTCGACTGCATATGACCATTAGTTGTACGTTGAGCGTCAAAAGATAAAGAAAATTTAATGTGATATTACAATAATTCGGATAAAGGTAGTCGAAACGATATCCGCGATTATTTTTTGATATATCTCGATTTCAGTATGATCTCTAATCACTAGAGCATTGCCCCCAGTTCGTTTAAATATACCGTTTTTGAGTATCGACAGCCAGAGGGAACGGAGTTTGGGAGGAAACCGGGAGTGTGGGTTTCTTATGTACTAGGAAACAGTCTCCACGAGTGAAGGTATTTGAAATCGTCAAGCATGCTCTGGGTAGTCAGCTTCGCTACTATCATTGTTGACTGCATAATCTTTCAACCATGGCATGGGCAGTTTCCAATGTTATAGCTCGTGCCAATACGACGGCACATGAACAACCCGCTAAATCACTTCTGTGAACCCGGGTATGTCTTAAAACTGCGGCCAGACAGTTTTAAGACATACCCGGGTCCAAGATTAGCTTATAAGTCTTGTATCAAAAAGAACCATGAATTTCTAAAATAGGGTTTGCACCGGTACAGCGGACATCCGAAGGATTCCGTAGACCCACAACAGCTGGTGACAAAGACGGTCACCGAAGTGATTTAGTGGGTTCTTCATGGGCCGACCGGAGGACGGGCAGTAGCGTCCTCTCACTAATCGGTGAGCCACTGTGATCCGCAAGCCGCCTGCCAAGCGTGGGCTTATGGCAAACCCCCCCTTGAGGGAGGCCTTCGTTCAGCAGTGGACGTCTTCTGGCTGATGATGATGTATAAGCTAATCTAACGTGAATTGATAAGTGGAGACAGTGTTATTGAACGTGTATGTATTTTTTAAATGCTGTTCAAGTCAAAATCGATTGTGTATCTTGCCACGTAGAGAATTACATATAACTGAAACACGAACGGCGCGGCCATTTAAGCGATGTAAGCAGGTCGAACTCTATTCTATTCTTAACATTAGCTACTAATCGCCGAATACTATATATCGCCGAAAAGCAGAAACAAATTGTTAAAAAATTTGCATTTTTTTAAATCGCATTAATCGTTCGATTTAAATGAGAACGACGTTTTTGACAGGCAATTTCACCGTTGAAGGATGCGGTGACATACGAAAAATAAAATTGAAGTTATGTTACTAATATAGCTGTATCGAGGTCCGTTATTTAAATAATTACAGCTACTCTGCTATGACAGACAAGTCTTGGGGTAGGTGACAGCCTTTCATACATCGAGACCCCTCCGTTCCGAAAGCACGTTAAGCAGTTGGTCCAGGGTATCGATATGCATATCAACAGCCAATATAAATATCTCAAAAAGTCCGACAACCAATTTAACCCTACAGTATCAGTGTGTCCTAGTAATTGAGTGGCCGTAAAATTTTATATATTATTATATGTAATATAATTGTGTATATATAATTTTATAATACACAATTAATTAATTAATAATGTATATATAATTTTATAATATTTAACCGATCCTTATGCAAATGAGAAAATAATGTTGGAATAATGTTACTTTATTTTATCACAAATTAACCATTTGCGGTGAATTGTTATTTAATTAGTTAGAATGAATGGGCACAAAATAAATAAGCACAGAAGTTTGGTTCGTATTTTTTTTTAATACATTGCCCCACACTAGGATTTCTCCTGTGTTGTGGGTACAGTTTACAAACACTTACTATGTCAAACAAATGTGTGCGTGCGTTGTCATTCGTTCGTTATACCAGGCTGTCCTTTTCCCGTTCTGTGGTTATTTATTTTGTGGTGTGGTGACAACATTCAATGGAGCATAATTTATGTAAGTATGATCTGAATAAATAAATTAAAGTCTATGTACGGATAGATCATGAATCAAATAAATTTAAGAATCATGTCAGATGAGAACTATTTAAGAACCAGTGACTGCATGTATAATGTATTAATTAAAGTGTCACAGTATATAAAAGATGATATTTCAGTAACCTTTGTAAACTCTTACGACTGGATTATCTATATGGCTATAAGTATCACGCGCGGCAAACCGATCGTTGATACTTGTTAATTTTTTCACAGCATCATCCATACCATCTTATAACATTTCTAAACTGTTAGTCAAAATAGAACAACCTATGATTTAGTGTAAAGTTTTCCCAACATCTACGTAACATTATTGAATTTCCATCATTTTTTCATTGGCATAAATTATTATAGGGCTATACTGTTACCAAGAATATTAAATTATTTTTTCATTGATTTCGAACCCGTGCATTTTTTCGGGTCACACGTAGCGCCATCTAGCGTCCTAAAGCAATTGTGACCGTCGAAAGTTATTGTTCTTTGTGAGGAAACAGTACTTTTTTCTAGATGAAAGGTAACCTATGTCCTTTCCTGTACCCCTGACAACGCATATGCAAAATTTTATGATGATCGATCGATCGATGGGTTTAGGCGTGAAAAGGTTAAAAGGGTAAAATTAGTTAGGATGCATTTTTATTTTAAGTGACTGTTTCCTTGGTGGGAGGTGCCCGCAGAAGATTGATGAGACAGTTTAAAGAATGTTTTGTGAAATGTTATGTGTAGAATGGTTGTGAAACCTACAATTTGTACGTCTGCTTTAATATTCTATGGCCTTGGTTGCAAGGTCAGTACTAACTGGAACTGTATGTTCCTCGAGCGCCTACAATTATCGATTGGTTTTAATGATGATGACGTACAGCTCAAGGCCAGCCAATTGGAAGCCAAGGAACCCATCAACAACTAACCAATGAGACGTTGCTTCATGTGTCAACCGTCAATGAATTCAATTGTTTATTTACTTGACCATGTGTTATGTTCTACTTCCAACGAAAATAGAAACAAATTAATATTGTAGTTAAGAAGTGAAGACGTCATATTTTCTAAGCACTTTAGCATTATATGTTTGTTAGTCATAATATCTTATAAAAGGCTAAGTGAATACGTTTGAAACGTTAAGCGTTGCAAAGTATACCATAGAACTATTGTTTGCGGATACTGGCATCTTAAAGGAATTAAGATAAAACTTGGAATGATTTATGACGGTGCCAACGAGAAAGGATTTTTAGTAAATCAATCTGGAGGGATTAAAACAGTTGTACAGAAAACAAAGCTTCTTGTCTCCTGGGAAAATTCATATATTCTTCTGCCATGTCGGCACAAGCTACCGTATGGGATTTGCTCATGCTGTAGTGAAAAGAATAGTCAGCCAGCGATGGTGGTATCGAGGCTGGCTGCTCAGGTTGCACCTGACGATCTCAGGCTTCATCACGATTTTAAGTTTAGTTAATTTTGTTATTTACCATTCACGTATTACAATAATTATATATGATGCTGGAGTATTTGATAAAATTAGCGAATATTATTGATCGTGTAAAGATTAGTGCTTCAATGTTCGGCACTGTCTGAACTTCGGCGGTTGGCTGAGAAAATGAGTCTCTGGAAAATGTACAATCTTGGTTATCATTAATTAATATATTTTTTTTAATTGGTTCATCTTTGTACTTTTGTCTATGAATGTTATGGGTATCTGTGTCGGAGCCATGTCTGTTGGGATTCAAAGGAAATACCTCGACGAGTGACGAAACCTGAGATCATCTGGCGCAACCTGAGTAGTCAGCCTCGATACCTCTATTGCTGACCAGCTACTCTTGCCAATAGTCCATGAGTGATTCTCATTTGATAGCTCATGCCGAAACAATAGAAGAATATTTTGGAATGGTGCCTGGTAGAGCAATAGGTTCGCTGCCTGTTCTTCTTCATCGTCTTCAAACATTCTTTACGCGGGACATAATAACAGCTTCGGCGAAACGTGAGTGTACGATAGTACACCTCTGTCTAAGCCGACGGAGATTTCGGGTAATATTATAATAATAATAATAAGCCCGCAGGGCACCTTGAGGCGAGGTGACGGGGAGTAGCGACCCCGCGGACCCGAGTGCTCCAGGGAGAAGTCACCGTTCCTCACCTCCGGCTTGCCTTCATTGGCTGGCTGGAGTGACTAATGACGAGGAACAGGTCTCCTGCCTCTGTTTTGCCTTCATTGGCCGCCCAGAGTGGAGTCGTTAGAGCAAAGCTCTGCTCGTAGGGTGGATGCTGAGCGTAAATGGCGAGCGGGCCAGTGATGCCGGACCCTCACTCTCATCCTCTCACTCACAGTATAGCATAGCATAGTATAGCATAGCATAGCATAGCATAGCATAGCATAGCATAGCATAACATAACATAACAAGTAGGATTAAGTAGGATTAACTTATATATTGCCTCAATAATCTATTAATCAGTTCACTTCAGCAAATTGTCTGGATTTGACACTTGCGGGGACGACAAGAAGCTAGACTACTAAGTTACTTAAGTAGGACTGTGTTGGTTAAAAATATCCGAGTTTAGCAAAAAAATCAAAACTGCTTGACTTAACTCGAATTGCTACTTGACTGGCTCATTGACCTAGTGGTCGCAAACGCGACTGCTAAGCGTGAGGTCCTAGGTTCAATTGCCGGGTTTGGCAAAGTGATATTGGGTGGTTGCGAGTACCATATTGGTATTAATGCAGGACATTGCCACGAGAATACAGAAGAATGCTACAGTTTTTTCAATTTGTGTAACACCGAAGCTAAGAATGTTCCACTCCTGTCTCACATTAAGACCTATAATATATATAATATATATATATATATAATTTTATTGAAATTTGTACCTGTTATTTCGTAACAGAACGCAATTTACAGTTTTTGACATGCGAAAGGTGTTTGGTAACATTTCTTGCAATTAGCCTGCAACCTAAGTACAGAAATAGATGTAAGTGAGGGTATTTATTTTAAATAAAAAATAATACGATGCCCTAAGGCCAGCTACTATAACGTTCTGTTGTAATCTAAAAAAAATATTCGATTTGCATTCAAAGACTTTGAGAGTATGGTATAACCAACAAGTAAAACAATCTTTATAAAAAAAAAATATGTATATTTTGGCAAATTTTTATTGGACCAACAGCAGGTAAGTTTATCAGAAATCCTTGCGTATTACGTATAATTGTAATATTAGGCCGGTAAACCAATCAAAAGGCACCGCACGGCAACGGCGCGGGCAATCCCAGTTTGTTAATCTGGGACCGCCTGTTGCGTCAGGCTAGCGACAATAAATCACTTTGTCGCTGGCTCATTGGTTAGTTAAAATCACACAACAAACAAAATGTTTGGCGACAGTTGCATTGATTTGATAAATCCAGTGGAATTAACGTTCTGTTATCTGAAATACGTGGAATGAAATTTAATATAGATCAAGCTTAAATGAGGTTGATTTAATTAAAATATTGTTGGCTCCTCGTTGTATTTATTCCAATATTATCTGACTCTTGACATTTTACTGTATTCCACTTTTATTTAAATTATATCCATGGATATAGAGTTTATATGTTTTCTACAAAAGAGAAGAGTTTTATTGTGAATCCGTATTGACAGTTGTCGATATTAATCAAACTACTGCTGAAAATGTGCACGTGGAATTTTTCGTTTTATTTTTTACGTTTTCCGAGAAATGTAATGATTGGGTATCGGATTTCGTATTGGACATTGCTCCATTGAATATGATGGTTGTGTTTTCAACCATTCGTTCAAGTTTTCGTTAGAGATTCAACATTATATATAACTTCTGCACTGGAACTACTCAGCTGCTACTACGAGGTGAACTCTCTGAGACCAAAATCCAGCTAAGATGCAATCCTGCGTGTTCCACCTTCGTAACCGGGAAGCAGATAAAACACTTCGCATCGCCTGGCGTGGTACTGACTTAGCGCATAATGACCATCCTACCTACCTACCTGCCATGGCGTCACGTTGGATAGGACCCTCACCTATAAGGAGAACTGCTGTAAGCTCGAATCCAAAGTTAGTGCCCTCCATAACATTCTATTTAAAATGTCTCACCACCACCCACTGGGGAGCCGCTCCCCACGTCCTGCGAACTAGCTGTCTCGCACTCGCCTCTTCAGCGGGTGAGTATGCTTGCTCAGTCTGGGCACAATCAACCCACGCCGAATATGTGGGCGTGGCCCTCAACAACTGGTGTCGAATTGTTCCGGCCACCCTTAAGCCAACGCTACTGAGCAATTTCTTCCCCCTGGCAGAAATCGCTCCATCTAGTGTGAGGTGCGAGATCGCAAGTACTGTTGAGAGGCTGAAGTAGTTGGAAGGCAGCAGATACCCATTTTTTAGGGAAAATCCCCCTCCACCGCGACTTAAGTGTCGCCGCAGCTTCTTGACATACCCCATGGCCACGAAGACTCATCTAAGGCTAAAATAGAGCTGTGACTTAAAAAGTTCCCCCCGCTATTTACCCGATTACCCTTATCGTAACATTTACTTCCTGAACATCATCTTCCCTGGATAGCCTGGAAGTCTCTCAATAGACTCCAGGTGTGTGTAGGCAGGTGCCAGAAAAAATGGAAGACGTGGGGGTTCTCTAAGAATTAAAGGTGTGCCTGCGGCGCTATACAGACAATGCAGTACCGCTCTTACTGTCGTGTCTGTATTGCGAAAGAACTCATGGAGGCCAATCCAAGCGCAGTCGAGCTAGCTATGTTTTGGGCTGGACAAATTTGAGTTCAACTATCGACACGAAAAAAGAAGAACATTATAAAACTCTACTCGGACGAATAGTTTATCATGAATTTCTGTAATTAACTTTGTTAAAACGGGTCTCATTTGTGAATTGTTGTACACAGAGTATAAATGTGATGAGAGTTGATCTATTAAATTGACTTATTGGTGCATATACTACAGTACTACCAGTCTACTGTACCAAGCCCTAACACATTAACATTTTACTACATGACAAATTATTAAATATCTTCGTAAGCACGGAGCCGAGATTGCTAAGAGCAGCCTGTTGCTACTTTGAGTTCATTGCCAGTTCTAGCACAATCTGTGCATAAGTGGCTAAACACGTAGTATAACCTTTAATTATTTACTTACTCGGTTAATGTAAGTTCTTTTATAATTATAATAAAATAAATAATAAATAAAAATATAATATGCAGTTTTTGTTTCCATTTTTTTAATACGGGTAGGTATTCTGTATAGCGTAGCGGGGCAATCTAATTAATTACCAGCTGGATTTACGGGAGGAGTGGATAAAATAAAATTCTGACACTATCATAGTGTCAACATACTGTACCTACAACGGTGACTCATATGTAACCAAGCTGTCTCTTTTTGACTGATGTGATTAGTTATTGTAAACTAATAACTTTAGCTAGCTTTTGAGTGATAAAAGGATTTTTTTTTAAACTTTGTCCCACACTATGTATAATTCCTGTATCGTGGGTGCGTTTATAAACACATATATTCACATGGACATACACCCAAACCCGAAACAAGTATCTGCAGATCATATAAATATTTGTTTCGTGCGAGAATCGAACCCGCAACACGTACCACGGCAGTCGGTCTTTCAACCACTGCGCCAATTGTGCCGTCAATTCGATCAGGCTAATCAAGAATAACATGTTTTTCTTTTCTTCTCAGAAAGGGAAAAGTAAGATATGAACTTGTGAACTTATGAGGTGCAATGGTGTGTAGTGCTCGCATTTAGCGACGTTTCTGCTAAGCTTTAATTAATGTAAGTAGTAGCATTCTTTCAATATTTAATTTTTGTTTCTTTTATTGTATAATGACAGACATGGGAGTGTTGCTGGAGGGTTCGCTGGGCCGTTTCTTCTCCCCAAGCTAAAACACATAAAAAGCAGTCAAGGGAGGAATTAGTTCTGTCCATATAGCCTATTTTGAATAAATGAATTTGGACATTAGCTGAAAAAACTACAATGCCTATGCATTTTGTTTTATTCACCGTGCTTATTTACCTACTCACGCAGTAACCAAATAGTTTGCGTGAATCATGTTGAATGAAAGCAAGTATAGACTTGCTACTTACATTACGACAAACGAGCCGTGGTCTGATCAACTTGAAATGGATTTACGTAATCGGTAATACAAATTCATTGGCGTTGAAAAACATCACGTTCGATTATGGTTTTCTATCATAATACGAGTATATTATTCAAGCTTTCAAGTTTTCATGGTCATTGGGATCATTACGATTCCGTGAATTTACACGCACAATTGCGGTTAGAAAATGAAAGGGGCTCGCAGCTAAATGAGTACCGCGCAGATCGGTTGGCAGTAGCGAAGAATGTCGATGGCAGTAGCGAAGAATGTCGATACGCAAATTTAGCTGAAGGTTTAAGTGAAAACTTTTTTACTGACTGAATAAGTGTGAGTAACCACTTGAGTAGCCAAATCATGAATACAACGTTTAAACTACTCTCCTGCTACGAACGATTTACGCACCTACTTGGAGTAGTCTACGCTCTAGCTACGAACAAAATACGTGCTTTCTAGGAGTAGTCTACGCTCTAGGTATAAAAAATCTACGCACCTACTTGGAGTAGTCTACGCTCAAGCTACGAACAATCTACGTGCTTTCTAGGAGTAGTCTACGCTCTAGCTACGAACAATGTACGCACCTACTTGGAGTAGTCTACATTCTAGCTACGAACAATCTACGTGCCTTCTAGGAGTAGCCTACGCTCTAGGTATAAATAATCTACGCACCTACTTGGAGTAGTCTACGCTCTAGCTACGAACAAAATACGTGCTTTCTAGGAGTAGTCTGCGCTCTAGCTACGAACAATCTACGCACCTACTTGGAGTAGTCTACATTCTAGCTACGAACAATCTACGTGCCTTCTAGGAGTAGCCTACGCTCTAGGTATAAATAATTTACGCACCTACTTGAAATAGTCTACGCTCTAGCTACGAAAAATTTACGTGCTTTCTAGGAGTAGTCTTCGCTCTAGCTACGAACAATCTACGTGCCTTCTAGGAGTAGTCTACGCTCTAGGTATAAATAATCTACGCACTTACTTGGAGTAGTCTACGCTCTAGCTACGAACAATCTACGTGCCTTCTAGGAGTAGCCTACGCTCTAGCTACATGCTACAGTCTACGCTCATTGTTTCGAAACAATCTACGCACCTACTTGGAGTAGTCTACGCTTTTGCTACGAACAATGTAGGCTCCTAGGAGTAGTCTGTTCACTGAAGTGGAGTGGTGCCAAGACAACAAAACATCAAATAAAATACTATTATAATCATGTCATTTTTGTAAGCGGATATTAGAATCCCATTTTTTTTTTGGTTTTCCCTGCACCGTTCCCTTTCTGTGGACAGGCAGCATTGTTCTATATCTTTAGTTTGTATTGTGGAGCACTTTGGCAAGCAAATGGTTTAGAAGTTTTTGATAAATAATACCGTGTGCTTAATACTGTGTAAAATTTGAAGACACTCAAATATATTTTTTGTTCACAGAAATTATCGAGTCATTCATTTAATTCGAGGGAAAAGAAGAGTTACAATCGAAATGGCTCGATGCTCCAATAGTAGCGAAAGTGAACTGGACATGTTCGAACCACCAGCGTGTAAGTATGAAATAATCTAACTACCCCACCGACGGTTAATTTTATCTGTAACCGACATCCAGGCGATCAAAGGGTTGAGAAGCCTAGGTTTCTAGTTAGTTGCCAGTCGTGAGGGCGCAACTGGTAGTCGCAACCACTAAAATAAATATGGATAAAACTACTGTGTTATATCCATATTATACAAGCAAGAAGTATTTTACGCTTTAATCCAGAATACAATTTACTAAAACATCTATTTCAGCTGGTGAATTTGTTTTATACAACAATAAGTCTACTTATCATAAATCAAAATATGTTGCGGATTGCCGGACTACACACACCATCGAGAGCACCCTTAATTTATTTAATAAACATTAACTGCTTAGTAGTTACAGTCGGCCAACGCGTACAAACCACAAATCGTTTAGACCTTAAGCATCAAACGTCCCTCATCATCTCCGGCCACATAATTCGGTTACCAAAAGGTAACAAATATCGGTGAACGTCACAGAAACACGTGTACTAATTTTTTATAAAATATAATTTCTAGCTGATGTTCAATATTATATTATCATACTTTTCCTCATGCATGGAAGTCAAAATGAGGAATTACAATAGAATCATTATGCTTATATTTAACTATCGATGTTAGCAAATTTTTACGCTTTCATTAACCTCATATACATACATATAATTATATTACCATCGGCTTTGAAGTCCAAAGTGTAGAGGGGCTATGCTGTAGACTTCTGAGATATGATTTAAGTTGATGTCGGGTAATGTGTTATTGAGTTTTCTGGTGAGGAAATTCTCAGTGGTTGCTTTGAGTTTGGAACCGCAAACTAATGACTACGTTTGACGTTTGACGACGCGTTTGACGACGAACTGCATTTGGCTGACGACCGATGGACCGATAAAAGGGCAACGGAACGATCGGAGTGTATTGTGTGGCGTGCGTGATCAATGCGTTGGCCGGTGGTCGATCAGTTGCGTATATATGCGACATTATTTTTAGTATATACGAAAACCGAAATACGTGTCATATATTTCATTTTTATTAGAAGTTTGTCAAAAATCAAAAATGTATAATGAAAACTCCCAAAGTTACAAGCTTGTTGTGTTGCCTCGTTGTCCTCCCATAAATATGGTGATCCCTGGTTTCCGGGCGACTAGGGCGGCGTAGGGTAGCGGGGTGAGTGCGCTGGCGCATGCCATCGCTTCGCATTCGCTATGCGCTGATAGCACGTGCAGATGAAAGTTCAATCACTTAAAGAATTTTTAAAATATTATTTGTAAAAATATAACACGTCATAAAAATTATTACAATTGGTTCTGTTCTTTTACACAAATTTTCTCTTATATCTTTCGATTCTTGGTCATCATAACCCAAGGTGAACAGTAATGGTGTACAAATCTAGTCGTACTTATTACAAATTTGATAATAATAACTATTACTGCGATAAATCTAAAAGTTTGTCGTCATACCATTAAAGACCTATATGTCATATAACATCAACAGGAATAAAAAAAGGAGAGCAAATTTCTTTGATATATATTTTGTTTTCAATAATAATAGGTTTAGATCCGACAGAATCATCCTTTACATTTATTTGTAACAGCACTGTACAGCAGAAGAAAAACCTCTATTTCGATATGTGTGCTTCTTCTTGGGTCTTTATGTCAAAGTTCTTTTTATTTGAATCTGGTATATTTCCTATTTCTACCTACTTTCTTTAATTTGAGTGACGACTTTACTTTAGTCTATTATATCCTACTAATCCTACTAATATTATAAATGTGAAAGTTTGTGAGGATGGATATTTGTTACTCAATCACGCCAGAACGGCTGAACGAATCTGGATGAAATTTGGCACAGAGATAGATTATAGTCTGGAATAACAAATAGGCTTCTTTTTATCCTGGAAAAATGTACGGATTCGTAAACCACGCGGGCGGAAGCTAGTCAAATATATTTAAAGTTCTTACACCCCTCTACTTTTGCTTTAAATCGTCTATTTTATTTACAAAGTATTTCTTTCCCTACTTCAAGATGAAAATGAAGAAGTAGTATATGGACCAGTCAATGAACACGACAATGTTGAACAGATCCACGAAATTAATGGTATAGATACTGACTCAGATGATGAAGCTGAAGCGGAATCAGATGATGAAGCAGATGATGAGTTTGAAGATGAAATTGAAGATATTGATGATCCTTTTGAGGAACCGGCTCCTCAACAAGAACAACAAAATGAACCACAAATTGAACCGCTATATGAGCCACAAAATGAAAATTTTGAGAGACAAGTTAATGGGCTATAGACAATGGGACAGCTAACAACACTAGAATAAAGCTAGAAATCATTACCAGTAGAAAATTTAATCAATGATACATGCTTGTTCATCCTTTTACAATTGCTTACTCATAACTAGAACATATGACACAGGCTTGATATTTCTCAATAAAGCTCATGTAAACTTTGGTGTAAAATCTTTTTTGTATTTTTATCCAAAATTATCCTCTGAAATATCCATTACACAATGTTTTTTAATTCACTTAAGCCATTTCACAAAAGTCTTTAATGATACATAATAGTAATAGTATTTTTTTATGACAATCTTTTTTTACTTACTTGTCTTATGAAAAACATAATGTTTATATAAGATGATTGTTACATAGATAATTTTCTAAGTATCAATACTTAAGCTCAAGCTCTTCGATGAAAAGTTACACCAGTTAGTAACGTATGTCTGGGCTGCAGAGTGCACCGGATGAAATCAATATCACTATTTCACAAAGATCTTTTCATGTACCCTAAATTCGTGAACATATATTTTCATAATAGCGTTGGGGTTAGCACTGAAAACCAGCGCCGTGTTAAGGCTCACGTCACAACACAACATCATGCTGAGGCTGTTAGCCTCGTTGTAGCATAGATTTTTGGTAATGGTTTGGCGTAGTCACCATAATTATCATAAGTTTAAGTTTATTTTATAACCTACCTATTTATTGTTTTGAACACTAGTTCCGTGGCAATAAAATTCATTTTTCTTTTTCTGATAATAAATAGGTGCTATAGACACCTAGAATTCCAATAGCAGAGAATATAAATATGTTAATGATACAGTAAGTACAAGATTTGTCTCAATTTACTTGATGTAATAACGGCTTACAGGTCTGGAGTGGGTTTGTTAGAGATGATTCTCAAAGTATTCCCTAATATATGTAAACTGTGTGTGTGTTATAATGTTTGCAAAGATAATGGAACCCAGCTAAGGAATAGTGGCCTGCCGGTCTTGTCACCAATGGGAAACATACTGTAGATAGCTATCGATAACTATATGGGATGATGTGTGAATTATTTAAGTGCGCGTCTTTCGTGTTATGTCTTATAAATGTTAGATGAGTTGATTTTTTTTTCTTCATTTTTATTGCTATTACTTTTTGGTGATGTATTTATTGTGTTATCTAACGTTTTTTATTTCTTTTCTTTTTTTCTGCTGAAATCAGGATCGGTTCTTTCACCATCGGAAAAATATTCAAGTTCAATTTCAAGTTCAAGCATGCTGGTGCATACTTATTATCAAGATGCATGTTTGAGTAGATCGTAGCTGGTGATGTCCTCAAGGCAAATTCAGTCACACCTCATTCACCAAAATCATACCATGTAACGCCGGTGGTAATGAATATTAATTCTGGCAGTGATATGAGAGACGAAATTATAGCTACTATGTAATTATATCCTGATCATGTCATTCGGGATCGATACTTATTAGTAGGAATACGTTTAATACTGTTCGGATATCTTTGTATTCTAATAAACAGATGAAGCTGAATCGCAGCTGAATGGTGCGTCAGTCGGTCATTCGCGGTTTGGGGTAGAACACGGGTTTTGAGAATGTTTCCGGAGCTAGTACTTTCCTTTTTATTTGGTGTGAAAGTTTTAAGAGATAATATTTGCTCACATTTTTCAGCTTGATTGTAAAACACTGTATATACTTCATAATTAAAAATTTGACGAGTTTGGAAATACAAAGATCCCCGAAAGGAATTACTATATATATATTTTTAGAGCAATAAGTTTATTTGTTTAACTATATTTACACGTTAATCAGATTAGAAAAGTAAAAAAAATAAAAAAAAACATTACGCATCAAAATACTCCTCCGCATCGCTGTCAACCGGCAGTGTGCCCAGAAGACTGGCAGCGTTGCCACGCTGTATGGCAATGCTGATTCTTTGGCCAAAAAATAGGCCAGCCCTCTGGTCATGTGTAGAGTCGACTAATCGCTTTACGATCTCTTTAAACAAAACTTATATTAGAACCAGAAAATAATTAAACTCTAACTTCTGGCCTGGAACCGAGAGACGTCGTTAGCTCTCAATACGATTTGTGCAGCACAGTCGAGTGATCGATTCTAATATTTGAGAGAAAGTAAAGGTATGTCATAGACGTAACGACTCCGATGGTAAGAGTAAGCAAGGCATGTTTCTCCTCAAGTATCCATAGTGTCTGCCGGTCGTCACAACAACGTCGAGACTAGAGGTGTCCGCTGTGAACTTTTGCTTCAATGCGTCGGTCAGTACATCGAGTCTGGTTTGAATGTTTTGTCGAGGGAACTCGACACTGTTTTCTCTAAGGCACGCTTATATAAAAGAAAAGAGAATAAGAGCTTCGCTCCGGGAAATTGTAAGGTTTCGAGTACATTTGGGTATGTGCTTGAGCACGGGAGCTTTACGTTTCAAATCAGAGAGAATATTAAGGTTAGTGTGTGGTTACTCAGTCGTGAAGTCATCCTTTTAGGCATATGTGTACACTGAGACCTATTGTCACATCGAAAACCTTCGCGGAAATAGCGCAGTGAGCGCAAGTAAATTGACTGACTCATCAGTCGAAAACCAATTAATCAATAAAATTATGTATTATACAGGATGAATTTTTAAAGTGGGCGGGGACGGCCAAATCCTGAACTATAAGAAATAGCGAAAGACTCGAGCCCAATGTTAATGAAAACTAAAAATGCATCATTGTGTTTTTGACAAATCATCATTCAGCAAGGAAACGAACCAGTTGATTTTGAAAACAAAAACAAAAACATTGTATTACTGCGCCATCCGATAATGTCGCTAATAAAGATTAAATTCTGGGAAGTAATAGCATACGAAAAACTAAAAGTAAATTTTATTTAATTTAAATTATTTAATTTTTTTTCAATTTTAATAAACTGATTCATATTTTCAAGTAGTCTTTGATTCACACATTATCCGCATCTCATTCGAAATGGTGCTTCATTTTATTTTTTCAAAATACTCGCTGCGCAACTGCTCAATGAATGCAGTACAATCCTTGAGACGTTGAATCTAGGTAGGTATTGAAAATAATTGCCATAATTTTGATCTATTAATAGGTAGGTAACATAAGAAAAATTAAATAGTATTTTGTTAAAAATAAGCTCTTTCCTTTAGTTTGCCATATGTCCTTACTTGTCAGAATTTGATCCTTATTAGCGACACTATCGGATGGAGTAATAATACAGCGTGTGATTTTATCCCTAAAACAACTGGTTCAATTCTTGGTTAGAAATATTGTTTTTTAAAAAATATTGCTATTTTCGTATTCATCTAAATCGGACTCGAGACTCCTTTGAATATTTTTCACTGTTTTCTATATTTACAGATTTGGCCGTCCACGCCCACTTGAAAAATTCACCCTGTATACACCTACAATAAATTAGTTACAGTGTCCATTAATTAGTTACAGTGTATGTCCGCGTGATTGCAATAACGCATTTTTCCTTTCAGATATCCCATCATCCGAAAAAGTCTCTATTATAAGACGTCCGCGACCGGTGTGCACTTTTCCTGGCCTGAAGACCTTCTTTGAAGTGTGCCTTGATGTGAAAGACTCTGAAACATTATATGCTGTTTGGCGCGTGGGGACTCACCTTGTAACGAAGTCAAATATGCTTTTCGATGTAAGTGTATTTTTAAAGAAAGGATCGCTAGCAAGATCATCCTCCGCCTTTTTTTCTTTTTCTCTTGCATACCCGCCGCCCTGGGGAACGCGACGGGTGATGTCGGAAAGATTATCCTCCGCCTAGCCTTTTCCTAACTATATTGAGGTCGACCGTTGTAATCAGATGCGGCTGAATATCAGTATTTTATATGAAGCGACTGATACGTGACTTCCGCTACCCAATCACTGGGAGATACTGATACCTTAATCTTAACGTACTTTCCGCACGGAGCGGTCTCGTTGGGCAAAGAACGGTCACCAATCCAAGGATTGGCAAGCGCTGCTTAACCTCGCAGAATGCTATCTAGCTACAAGTCGCTTAGTCTGGATGGTGAACTTTATTACAATATGCAAAATTGGCCTGAATTGGGAAAATATTACGATTCAGAAGTATTTAATCACCCTTAAGATCTAATAGCGGTCAATTTTTGAATATTCTCTTTACGAACTATTTAACTTCGTGGCTCTCAAGGTCAGCAATAATGACAGATCCTATGAACCTTAAGTATCGGATAATAAGAGTTATTTATGGATGACGTAATGTGGGCCGCGAGGTCCATAGGAAAATACTAATTTGTCAATTAATTTCAGGTTCTGTGCAAAAACGGACTGAGTGTTCTTGTTGTTAAGCGAGTTAAATTGTCAATGCAAGGAATAGTACAATGTCAAATGTACCTAAAAATGCCGCATTCTACAGAGTTACTCCAGACTCTAAGAACATATTGCGTCGTTGTGAGCCACGACGACCCGAGAATGCTATTTTCCTGGACTGGCCAATACTATCAAGGGCATTTGAATATTCTGCCAGTCACTACATCGGATTCCGGAAAGGACGATGAAGAAGAAGTGGTAACGTATTAAAAATAAGCATAAGAACAACACATAAATACCTAATTTAATCTTATCTTACCAGAATCACGAAGAAAAAATTATTTACTTAGAAATCGAACCAAGATTTTCGTCTTGGTTCGATTTTTGAATAAATATTTTTCTGATCATTTTCATTTCATCGCAAATCCAAATAATGACATACTTTCTGAACCTCAGTTCCAACTTCAAATTTTTGTTCCAGAGAATGTTATACAGTATTTTAAAATGTCTCATGTTTGGGGGACAGTCTAGGTAAACCAATAAAAAAAAATGTTTTAATATTATTAGTTCAATAAAAAAGCCTCCTTTGGGTTTAAATAACTATAAAAGTAAATACTCATAGTATATAATTTTCAAAATAAGAACACGCCATTTTATGGGTTAAATTAAAACCATCACCTAAATAATGTAATAGTTGAAAAACGCAGCAGTTTTAACATATATAAAAACTGGCGCGTCCATACATAAGACATCAACGCTTTCAGATCAAAATATTAAAAATTAAATGTTAGCATACTTATATAATTATTTCAGTTTTAGTAGATATAATATCGTTGATAACGAGATTATAACTCATTTATTTAGTAACAAATAAATTGTTCCAATTAAATATTTGACTGCCTCCATTGGTCTGATGGTCACTACCGGTCACGGTTCCATACCTCAGGTTGTAAATTTATAAGATAATAACTAAAAAGCAAAAAATAAATATTTTATTATACTATATAGTAGTTGAAGAATATTGCAGTCGGTGCCAAGTAAAACATAAAAGTGATATACCTTGCTGATATAATAGCGACATTGAAACAACGAGTTCACGTAAAAATTGTCGAGTGCGAGGCGAATTACCTATGTGTTGGACACGACAAATGCACTTTGTCAATCGTGTCGGTTTATCATTGCATATTTTACTTGGCACCGACTTCAATATTCTTAAACTACTATATAGTATAATAAAATATTTATTTTTTGCTTTTTAGTTATTAGTTTTGTTTTTGAGTTTTTTGGAGTCGGTTTTTATTTTTTGTTAAAAAAAATATTTATTTTACAATTTTGAGTGATGGGTAGACCTAGTAAGGACGCTTCTCTTGAAAAACGTTACAAAGGTCAAATGTATGTTGCCCCAAGTCCAGTGAAAACTTTAGACGGTATTGCACTATGTGATTTAAAATCAAATAAATTACTGAGCCGACCACATGATGAAAACGCATTACGAGAAATTAAAAGATTAAGACGACTATTGTAACTAATACAGTGATAGTCTTGCCTTTTAGCGGTTTAAAATGAGCCCAAACTCGAGGGGTTTACTAGTAGCTACTGAAGAGCTCCACCATCTATCTCCTGGCTCCATAATCAGGCCCTCTATACCAAATGTTTTATACGGGACTCATCAAAATATATCGAGTGATCCCAAACTCGGAAGTTTTATTCCCTAACTCCGTACCGTTGAGGAGTACTATGATGACATCCATCATCGGCTCAGCATCATGAAATGATGATTTTCAGACGCCAACACCTGACTTATTAAGAAAAAAGCTCAAACGCGCTATTTGTCCCACAATATTTGAGGGTATCCCTCGATTTCTTTATGATCCCATCATCAGATCCTGACTTGGTGACAATGGGACCAACTTGGGAGCATAATCTTTCAAACAAAAAAACTTTTTTTTTAAACCGGTCCATAATTGACGGAATGATCGCGAAAAAAAAAAACATTGGTAATGAGAACCTCCTCCTTTTCGAAGTCGGTTAAAAAACCCAATAATACTTTGCCCAACTTGGAAATCGAACCTAGGACCTTACGCCCAGCAGTGGAGCTTGTGAACACTACACCAATGAGGCGGTCAATCTAAATTAATATTAATAAAACAACGACGACACGGTTGGCGCAGTGGCTAAGCGATTAGCTTTCTGCGCTGTCGTGGGTTCGATCCCCGCACGCGCTTGGATCAAATATTTGTATTATCTACAGATTGTTTCCAGTCTAGGTTTTTGTGTATGTGAATATATGTATTTGTAAACGCAACCACGATACAGGAAATATTCATAGGGTGGGGAAAAGTTTAATAACAAAATAATAATAATGGGTTCAGCTCTTGTTGGTGTAGTACTCGCCACTGCTGTCTATTCTGTGCCCTCGGCCTTTGGCCTTTTACTGAAACCTAAAAGATATGCCTAGAAATACTTATATTCAATCCTACTTGAAACGAAATTTAAGTTCTATATTAATAATTTCTTACGGTTATAACATTGCCTTCCTTTAAATTTAAAACTTAAATGAAAATAAATCTTTAATAATTGTGTTTAACCATAAATGGTGCATGTGGTTTTAGCATGTAAGTAATTGTTGCACTTATAAATGTATTAAGATACTAATTTACTGTGTAAATAATTGTAGGATAAGTTAAAATAAAAAATAAAAAAATATCCTGAGTAAACTCAGAAAAGGGATACAGTATTCTTATAGCATTTATATTTTATTTAGTAGTAGTAGTACATTTTGTCAAATGGGTCTTATTTGTCTGTTTTGGGACTAAATTATTATTTTACTATATTAGGAAATGTATACAAATAACTGTACCGCTATCATGAGTTTTTTACTATTTAGTTTCAAAGTAAAAGTAAATTTTCATGATAGCGATTTTAGTTCTTAACTTGGTTTCATTAGGGATTAGAGTCGAACTAAAGAACTAAAATCTCTATCATGAAAATTTACTTTTACTTTGAAACTAAATAGTAAAAAACTCATGATAACAGTACTATATTCAATTCCTGGAAACAAGGATTCAATACAATATGTATAAATTATGAACCTGAACGGTATTTCAAGTCGAGCAGATGGTTTAAAATATATTTGTGATTCGGTGGGTCTTTTGTTAATATAATAATTAATTTTGTTATAATAAATAGTGTTATCTATAATTATAACAGAAATATTGTTAATGGACAAGTAACAAATATGATCAAATCTACATTATATTCGAGTGCGGCCTTTTATAGTATTCTTCCATTTCAGTTAACTGACTACTTTATGTATTAGGTTTTTTTTTTATTAAGACAGCAAAAGTCGAAGAAATGTTTACGTTTTCTTATCCCATTTTCACTATAAGTTTGTTTATACTTTTATTATTTTTAAGCATTTGTATTATTGTGTGCTGGGTTACCGTCTTTAAAAATATGTATACTGGGTGAGTTTCTGTAGGAATTGATCGCAGCTTCCGGAGTTCCCAATACATCGAGGGTTTTGCAAAAGTATTAAAATTGTTTAAAATTTAATAGATGTTTTTTTTTTAATCTTAGCGCTCGTGTATTATAAATGAAAAGTTGCATATATACATTTTTATAGTAAAGTTACAATCTTATGTAATGAGCAAAAAAAATGTATTTTGAATAAAATATTAAAATTTAGTCAAGTCTTTAAAATCTCTAAAAACTCACTCCGTATAGGAATGCATGATTTATTTCCTTAGTCAGTTTCCCGGTGAAGATGCTTTTGTGCCGGTTGCTGTGCGCTTTGATTACACCTACTATTAGCTATAATTATTTCCGTGATGTGTATTTTTGTGTTCGTATGTTACCTTTTTCCTTCTTTTGTCTTAGAGCAAGTATTTCCAATTGCTACTAGCGAATACTGTGCGTGAATACCTGCCTTAAGCTAATGTCCACATGGCGTAGTTTAAAATATATATTTTTTTAAGACTTTAAAATGATAATATTATTAATAACATATTATAAGAACTGAAATGATTATGTTATTATTATCATAATAGAAGAATTAAAATCAAATGGCCGTTATTATTATTTAAGAAAAATTAAAATTATAATGTCGTTATTATCATTTTAGAAGAATTAAAAATGTCATTATTTTTATATTTTATCTAATGTTTTATAGTTCTATGTGTCTGCTAAAATAAATAGCTGCAATTAATCTGCAGATTACAATGACTCTATAGAATTATATAATCCATATAATATAATATTCATATCACTCTTATAGATCTCAGGCGTCTATAAGATTAATTGCAGCTGCCTCATTTCTGCATCATACAGCGATTATAAAAAAATAAAATGGTGTATAAGTTAACCTTACAATTTGATTAATGCTGATATTATGTTCATATAATATCAATACAATAGTAATAGGTACTCAGTACAATTATATTCTTTTTTTTTATTTAGGTAACGCAGAATCAAATATCTCCTATTGACGACCCCCAACCTGGACCCTCCGGGCTACAATGTGATGACCACACTATTTTATACATTGCCTTCGCTCGGTAAGTCTACCTAATGATTTCTCAACTATGTTGGGGTCGGCTCCCAATCTAACTATATGGGGTTTAATATTAATATTCTACACAAAACTACACCAGCAGATATTTTCTAACACTTTTTGGACTTTTCAGGAAAATCACGGTTAGAGTACCAAATTAAATTCTAGTGTGTTATAACATTTCCAGTGTGTTGCGTGCATATTTTCTAGTGTGTTATGGTATAAATTTTGTCAGCCCCACCCATTAATAATCATTAGTTATTATTAGATTTCTAATTTAACGAAACGTGAATAATGAAAAATTATAAAAAAACCGACTGTAATTTTTTATTTGTTACAGTTTTATGGACGGCACTTATTACATGAATTCAACTTGTGACAAAGTTGAATACAAAAAAGTGTCAGTCCACTTGACGCCGAAAAAAACAAAACACATGGAAAATAAAGACATGCTTGGATTTAAGTGGTATTTATGCTTGTGCTTATTATCTGGAACCAATAAACAATACTGATACAAATAATTTGCCCTTTTTTTGATACACCTCGTGGATTGTTAAAAAAGCGTGTTATGTTTCTTGCAGGTCCGCACCGAAATGCACATGCTTATACGATATTGAAATGGAAAGCCGATCGAACTTCTACGAGAGAATAAAAATTACGGATAGAAATTCGGTGGAAATATTGGCGCCCAAAGATTCCGAACTAATCACAATTCGGATTCGAAACGTTCCTAGTGAGTTAGCTGGTAAGTTTTACTTAAATTTTGCCTCTGGTGCACATTGCGTATATAATCATACGATGCCATGCACAATGATGGATCATGGTTGATCACCATCCATGATCTGAAATTCGTGATGTTTTGAAATTTGTAATTTTATAATACCGTAAAACGGGGTCAATAGAAACAAAACTATGAAAGCATTTAAACGTTGAATGAACACAGATTTATATCTACAAGGACTTCATTATTTTCAGTTAATTATAGTACATTAATCTTGAAGTACTCGTTGGCATCAAACTGAGTTATTCAAAGGTTGAAATGATTTCAAAGTTTTATCTCTATTCGCCCCTGGATCCGTATTCACCCCGTTTTATAATAGTTGTTCACATTTTACGCGTAGATATAAAAAAATATGTACCGTATACATATTTTTTTATATCTACGCGTAAAATGTGAACAACTATTATAAAATTTTGTTCATAAAATATATTGATTTGTGAATTCAATCGTTTTCGAAGCGTGTAGTAGTCAAAGCGTCTTACTCACGCAACCGTGGTTAATACTGATTTTCATTTTTGATTTTAGTTCCACTCACTTCAGGCATTGATGATAAGGAATCGAATAAAGCTTGTATACTAGCCAAGCCAATACGCATGTTTGAATTGTATTTTAAGGGTGCTACTAAAGTAGCGACATGTGGAGATTATGGCTCGATGCGAGTCTTATATGGGCGGCAAGGGAATGAAAAGACCATGGGGAAGTTTTTGAGTATTAGATCCCACCCGTACTATAAGCTCGCTAAAAAGGAGCTTAACATGTTAAATAGTGTAAACCACCATAACGTCGTTACCTTAGTTGATGTGTACCGAGCACCGGGAACATTAATAATTATTCAGGAATAGTAAGTTATATACCTATTTTATATTTATTTTGTGTAGAAAATAAAAGTAAATGAAAATAGGGGATCGGGAGGGCGACATAAGGAAATCGTCATTGGCTAATTAATGTTTCCACAGCTGGAACCTGGCGTTCACTTCAAGACCAAACAACACATCGAACCCATTGCGGGTTGGATATTTAGCCTTCGAATTTTTTGGGTTTGGTCACGATAATTTTCCGCACCATTAGACAATAGTTGGTTAAGAAACAAAATTAGCCATTTAAAATTACCGTCATCGTTTCGTTGAAGTATAGCAATAACAATGTAATGTAGTTCTTTTCGCCGCTGGCAGTTGCGCGCGCACGTCGCCCGTGTCCAACTGTGTGCGTGTACAGACTTGTAATGTGTCCATATTAAATATCCTACATTAAAAAGAATAATTAATTTCTTAAACAATAAGTCAATTTGTTTCAGTATGTATCATGAGTACCAATTTGAGTGTTTGAATGTGTGCGTTATTTCCTTTACATGTTGTATAAACATTACGTGATAAGGCTCCAACATATTTTTGTAAAGGGGTCGTCCATTAATCACGTGAGGCTCGAAAGGGGGGGAAGGTTTGGCAAAAATCACGAAATATCACAAGGGGGAGGGGGGTGTAGTAAGATATCACGTGTATTTATTTTTCATTTGCTAATCCGTGGTTCGAGGACAATGTACATTAAATATATTCATGTACTAGTACAATATATGTTTTTCGCATGATTACACCATACCACAGACGACACGGTTGGCGCAGTGGCTAATTAGCTTTCTGCGCTATGTGTCGCGGGTTCGATCCCCGCACGGAACAAATATTTGTATGATCTACAGATAATTGTTTCAGGTCTGGTTGTGTGTGCATGTGACATGTATGTTTGTAAACTGTACCCACGACACAGGAGAAACCCTAGTGTGGGGCATGTCTTTATAAAAAAAAACCTTTAATATTATTTTTATGCCAGTCAAAAACAAGCTGCAACCGTTCCGTCTAGACATTTTTATAATGGTCCTTAATTTCAGAATATAATAAGATTATATACTTTATACCTGTATTTAAAGATAATATTAAAAAAAAAATAAGATTCTTTGTAGGTACTAAAAAATACACGTGATTTTGGGTGGGGGGCGGGGGGTTTAGTCTTAAACCTCACCACGTATCACCAAGGGGGATTGATGAAAAATGCAAAAAAAAACATCACGTGATTAATGGATGGCCCACAGTCCTGTTGATTTTTTACTTTTATTGAATTTAATGGTTTAGTGAATCATTTAGCGTGGCGTTCACGCGACCCTACGAAACTTGTTGAATTTAAAGCTTCGAATAGAATATATATTCATTTTATGTAAACCTAGTTCAGTCACTTATGAAGTGTCGAAACTCTAGGCGCACGGTTCCAAATAGTAGGGCCTATGGAGAAGAACCAGCAAGAAACTCCATGGTAACTCTTTTAAAATAAATAGATCTTACAATTATGTTTGGTACACTTTTGTTTCCTTTTCAGTCTATGGGGCGGAACACTGGAGACTTTAATCCAAAAAACCACAATAACAGAACAGGACGCCTCCAATTACGTGCAGCAAATATTGGATGGGCTTCGTTATCTCCACCAAAAAGACATAGCCCACTTCGACATAACTGCAAATAATATTCTTCTCGCAAACAAGAATAGTTATGTCGTAAAGATAACGAACTTTAGAAAGGCGCAATATGTATACCCATGGTCCGACGTAAGACCGACACCGAGTGAGAACATACAATACGCGGCCCCGGAGGTGCTGTCCCGTGAACCATGTTCTGTTGTCGCTGACATCTGGAATGTAGGAGTTATCAGTTACCTTTTGTAAGTATTGTATTGTACTGTGGCTGGCGTTATACTAACCTGCATAGTAAGATAAGATCTCATAAAGCAGCGAATTGTTGGCATGCACATCACTGGCGTCAGCTAACGTTTTAATTACTTTTTAGTTAGAAATATATTTACGTTTTGTACTTGCTCACTTGACACCGAGTCTTTAGTTTTGCGGAATGGTCAACCTGATTTTCTGGATTAATAGCCCCCTGCGTGTCTTTTTTACATCATTAGGCTATTATAATGTGTACAGTGGGACATAATAATATAATTAACATATTGAACCAAAAAGTTTGAATTATCCATCCAAATTTTCTTACAAGGTTTGTATAATTTAATAGATGGGTATAATGTATTAATAAAAATGATGTTGTAAATGAAACCATAACTTAAATTTAGTACATCCCAACTTTTCAAGATTCCGATTTGTTACCAACATTTTTATACATAGATAGGTAACATAAAACTCTTGAAAAATACTTAAATAAATTTCTATTTATTATTTATATCCCAATTTTGGTAAATCGCAATTTTAGATATTTAAATTATCTTGAAATTGCAGCTTTTTTCGTTGGCTGTACTTTAAATCATGCGTCGGGACTTAGCTAATATAATTATTTAAATGTGTGACTAATCGGTATTTTTTTTTTATTATGTCAATTCGGTACTGACAAGTTGGGATGAACTCCTTAAATTAACCATACGTTTCTTTTCTCACAGATTATCGGGGACTTATCCATTTAAAGAGCAAAAGAACTTATTTAATTTGGAATCAAATATTTTGTCAGGAAACTATACATTCCAAGGCGAAGAATTTAAAGATATTTCGCCAGAAGCGAAAGATTTTATTAGAAAATTATTAGAAGTAAATAAAGACCACCGACGCACGGCAGTGCAAGCACTTCAAGTGCCGTGGATCATATGCGGTCCTCCACGCAAAAATAAGGTACCAGAGGATGCTCCGAATATTTCTCCGAGAAGAAATACTCACACAATCCGTGAAAATGTAAGTTTAAATATAAGATTCAGTCAAGCCCATTACATAGTGTGACTAGTTAATGACAATTCATAAACATGAACGACTCTTGTTCATATATAATACACTAAAATTTGTCACAATTGACTAGATGTTGATATCGTTTTTGTTTTTAGCTGGAATCATGTATGTCTTTGTCTTGGTATGTTTTACGAGACATGGCACGAAAAATTTATCACTTTTTTGTCGCTGAAGAAGAAATGGAACCTTGTTTACCTTTAAGGAGTAATGGATCCACACAAACATAAGAAGGTCATATGATGCGGGCTACAAATATTCTTCTGTAAGTACTACAACACCTTCTGTGCGACTACATGTGTAAAATAAGGCGAAAGGTTTTTAATAATCTTCATCGTTTTGTTTTCTATTACAGTTTGATATCTATTGAAAAAACAAAAGAAGACTTATCCAAACATTTGCCCACTAAGTTTTGCAACGAATGGCCGCAAATAATGGCAGTTCTGTATTTCCTTCTGTTGGTACCTAAACCTCTTGTGACGAAAACGTGATAATAATCTAACTGATTGACTTGTATCGATTTAGCTCACCTTGTTGACCTGCAGTCTACTGCTGGAGAACAAGAATTGATTTCAGTCAATCAGAGAAAAGTCAGTTCGGTGCCTTGTTTACAACACAGTTTTCACAAGGAATAAAAAGTTGGCAAAATTATTGGAGCAGTTTATCCAGTCTTTATTTTTACGTTTCGATTAAATGAAAAAGTTTGCAGTAAAAGTAAAACAAGCTGCAACTCAATTTAATGAAGTGAAACACCGTTTAATGTCGAAAACGGTATAAATTACTCTCAAACCAGTCGAAACGTACAACAATAAATACGAAGTATAGTCTACCCACTTTTTTATTCAATAAAGGAATCATTTGTGTAATGCCGATGACAATTGGCTGACTCTATTAAAAAACACTTTGAATATACACCGTTGAAGCACCTACAAAGGTATTCGTGGAGTCAGAATCATCTGGAGTTCGACGGAAAAGTTTTTGTGATTAGAACATTAACAAAAACAAAATAACAAGTGAATAAGAACAAGTGAACAATGTCAATATACGAAAACAACAATTCATAACTTAATCAACTTATTCTTCTGTAAGTACTACAACAACTACAGTACGACTACACGTGTAAAATGAGGCGATAGGTTTTAAATAATCTTCAACGTATTATTTTCTATTACAGTTTGATATCTATTGAAAAACTAAAGAATATCATTAATGTTTGTCTCTTGATATCATTTATGGATCATACTACAACGTGTTTACAATAGTTTTGTCGCTGAGGAAGAAGAGGAACCTTGTTTAGTTTAAGGGGAAATAGATCGAGAAAAATACAAGAAGCTCACGTCATGCGGGCTACAAATATTCTTCTGTAAGTACTACAACAACTACAGTACGACTACACGTGTAAAATGAGGCGATAGGTTTTAAATAATCTTCAACGTATTATTTTCTATTACAGTTTCATATCTATTGAAAAAACAAAAGAATATCATTTATGTCTGTCTCTTGGTATCATTTACGGATCATACCACGACGTTTTAACCATAGTTTTGTCGCTGAGGAAGAAGAGGAACCTTGTTTGGTTTAAGGGGAAATTGATCGAGACAAATACAAGAAGGTCATGTACAAATATTCTTCAGTAAGTACTATAACATCTTCTGTACTACTACACGTTAAATGAGGCGAAAGATTTTTTTCTATTACAGTTTGATATCCATTGAAAAAACAAAAGAAGTCTTATCCAAACACTTGCCCGTTAAGATTTGCAACGAATGGCCGCAAATACTGGCAGTTCTGTATTTCTTTCTGTTGGTACATACACCTCTTGTGAAGAAAACGTGATAATAATCTGACTGATTGACTGATATCGATTTGTTGACTCACCTTGTTTACCTGCAGTCTACTGCTGGAGAACAAGAATTTAATTCAGTCAGTCAAAGAAAAGTCAGTTCGGTGTCTTATTTACAACATAGTTTTAAGAAGGAAAAAAGTTGTTAAAATGATTAGAATAGTTTAGACAGTGTATATTTTTCCGTTTCGATTAAATTTGACTGTTGTAGTGTACGAGGGTTATCTAAGTAAAATAATCTGAGCGATAACAAAAATACCAAAATTAAGCGCACGCTACAAAATCAACAAAAACTGACAACTATCTAAAAAGTTCTCAGTAAAAGTAAAACTAGCTACAACTCAACTTAATGGACTGTTAACACCGTTTAATGTCGAAAACGGTGTAAATTACTCTTAAAGTACTTGAAACGGTCTACCTAATTTTCTATTGCAATAAAGAAATGATTTGTGTAATGCCGATGACAATCGGCTGTCTCTATTAAGAGACACTTTGAATATATACCGTTGCAGCATGTAAAAAAGTATTTGTGGAGTCAGCATCGTCTGGAGTTCGATTCTGAATACACCGAAACTTTTTGTGATTAGAACGTTATCAAATGGAACAAGTGAACAATGTCAATATACGAAAATGGAATCAATGGAATCTCTTAAACAGCTTCATTGATATGAGTTTAAATATTTTCTGATGATAACAAGGCAGAAGTTTGGATCTTTAGACAAATATGTATTCGACATACATGACGGAATGCAAGGCAGAAATTAAGGTATTGAAATCTCATCCAGAAAGTCACAAAACGAAATGGACACATTGTTCACACGAAACATTGTTCTAGAAAACATAGAAGAACTATATGTATCTTTAAACAACTATATAGAATCCCGTTAACTAGTTTTGACGTCTTCGGACAGGTAGGTACTTAATGAGAGTGTCATAATGTACATTGTTCTTCCAGACTGACATAGAACTAATAAATGTCTGAATATAACAGACGACACGGTTGGCGCAGTGGCTAAGCGATTAGCTTTCTGCGCTATGTGTCGCGGGTTCGATCCCCTCACGGAACAAATATTTGTATGATCTACAGATAGTTGTTTCGGGTCTGGTTGTGTGTGCATGTGACATGTATGTTTGTAAACTGTACCCACGACACAGGAGAAACCCTAGTGAGGGGCACGTCTTTATAAAAAAAAAACCTTTAATATTATTTTTATGCCAGTCAAAAATAACCTGCAACCGTTCCGTCTAGACATTTTTATAATGGTCCTTAATTTCAGAATATAATAAGATTATACTTTATACCTGTATTTAAAGATAATATTTAAAAAAAATAAGATTCTTTGTAAGTACTAAAAAATACACGTGATTTTGGGTGGGGGGCGGGGGGTTTAGTCTTAAACCTCACCACGTATCACCAAGGGGGGGATTGATGAAAAATGCAAAAAAAAAAAACATCACGTGATTAATGGACGGCCCACAGTCCTGTTGATTTTTTACTTTTATTGAATTTAATGGTTTAGTGAATCATTTAGCGTGGCATTGACGCGACCCTACGAAACTTGTTGAATTTAAAACTTCGAATAGAATATATATTCATTTCATGTAAACCTAGTTCAGTCACTTATGAAATGTCGAAACTCTAGGCGCACGTTTCGAAATAGTAGGGCCTATGGAGAAGAACCAGCAAGAAACTCCATGGTAACTCTTTTAAAATAAATAGATCTTACAATTATGTTTGGTACACTTTTGTTTCCTTTTCAGTCTATGGGGCGGAACACTGGAGACTTTAATCCAAAAAACCACGATAACAGAGCAGGAAGCCTCCAATTACGTGCAGCAAATATTGGATGGGCTTCGTTATCTCCACCAAAAAGACATAGCCCACTTCGACATAACTGCAAATAATATTCTTCTTGCAAACAAGAATAGTTACGTCGTAAAGATAACGAACTTTAGAAAGGCGCAATATGTATACCCATGGTCCGACGTTAGACCGACACCGAGTGAGAACATACAATACGCGGCCCCGGAGGTGCTGTCCCGTGAACCATGTTCTGTTGTCGCTGACATCTGGAATGTAGGAGTTATCAGTTACCTTTTGTAAGTATTGTATTGTACTGTGGCTGGCGTTATACTAACCTGCATAGTAAGATAAGATCTCATAAAGCAGCGAATTGTTGGCATGCACATCACTGGCGTCAGCTAACGTTTTAATTACTTTTTAGTTACAAATATATTTACGTTTTGTACTTGCTCACTTGACACCGAGTCTTTAGTTTTGCGGAATGGTCAACCTGATTTTCTGGATTAATAGCCTCCTGCGTGACCTTCTACATCATTAGGCTATTATAATGTGTACAGTGGGACATAATAATATAATTAACATATTGAACCAAAAAGTTTGAATTATCCATCCAAATTTTCTTACAAGGTTCGTATAATTTAATAGATGGGTATAATGTATTAATAAAAATGATGTTGTAAATGAAATCATCACTTAAATTTAGTACATACCAACTTTTCAAGATTCCGATTTGTCACCAATATTTTTATAGATAGATAGGTAAAATAAAACTCGATTCGTCTCTCTTGAAAAATACTTAAATAAATTTCTATTTATTATTTATATCCCAATTTTGGTAAATCGCAATTTTAGATATTTAAATTATCTTGAGATTGCAGCTTTTTTCGTTGGCTGTACTTTAACTCACGCGTCGGGACTTAGCTAATATAATTATTTAAATGTGTGACTAATCGGTATTTTTTTTATTATGACAATTCGGTACTGGCAAGTTGGGATGAACTCCTTAAATTAAGTATACGTTTCTTTTCTCACCGTTTATCGGGAACTTATCCATTTAAAGATCAGGAGAACTTATTTAATTTGGAATTAAATATTTTGTCAGGAAACTATACATTCCAAGGCGAAGAATTTAAGCATATTTCGCCAGAAGCGAAAGATTTTATTAGAAAATTATTAGAAGTAAATAAAGACCACCGACGCACGGCAGTGCAAGCACTTCAAGTGCCGTGGATCATATGCGGTCCTCCATGCAAAAATAAGGTACCAGAGGATGCTCCGAATATTTCTCCGAGAAGAAATACTCACACAATCCGTGACAATGTAAGTTTAAATATAAAATTCAGTCAAGCCCATTACATAGTGTGACTAGTTAATGACAATTCATAAACATGAACGACTCTTGTTCATATATAATACACTAAAATTTGTCACAATTGACTAGATGTTGATATCGTTTTTGTTTTTAGCTGGAATCATGTATGTCTTTGTCTTGGTATGTTTTACGAGACATGGCACGAAAAATTTATCACTTTTTTGTCGCTGAAGAAGAAATGGAACCTTGTTTACCTTTAAGGAGTAATGGATCGAGACAAACATAAGAAGGTCATATGATGCGGGCTACAAATATTCTTCTGTAAGTACTACAACACCTTCTGTGCGACTACACGTGTAAAATAAGGCGAAAGGTTTTTAATAATCTTCATCGTTTTGTTTTCTATTACAAATTGATATCTATTGAAAAAACAAAAGAAGACTTATCCAAACATTTGCCCACTAAGTTTTGCAACGAATGGCCGCAAATAATGGCAGTTCTGTATTTCCTTCTGTTGGTACCTAAACCTCTTGTGACGAAAACGTGATAATAATCTAACTGATTGACTTGTATCGATTTAGCTCACCTTGTTGACCTGCAGTCTACTGCTGGAGTACTACTCACCACGTATCACCAAGGGGGGGATTGATGAAAAATGCAAAAAAAAAACATCACGTGATTAATGGATGGCCCACAGTCCTGTTGATTTTTTACTTTTATTGAATTTAATGGTTTAGTGAATCATTTAGCGTGACGTTCACGCGACCCTACGAAACTTGTTGAATTTAAAACTTCGAATAGAATATATATTCATTTCATGTAAACCTAGTTCAGTCACTTATGAAATGTCGAAACTCTAGGCGCACGGTTCCAAATAGTAAGGCTTATGGAGAAGTACCAGCAAGAAACTCCATGGTAACTCTTTTAAAATAAATCGATCTTACAATTATGTTTGGTACACTTTTGTTTCCTTTTCAGTCTATGGGGCGGAACACTGGAGACTTTAATCCAAAAAACCACGATAACAGAGCAGGAAGCCTCCAATTACGTGCAGCAAATATTGGATGGGCTTCGTTATCTCCACCAAAAAGACATAGCCCACTTCGACATAACTGCAAATAATATTCTTCTTGCAAACAAGAATAGTTACGTCGTAAAGATAACGAACTTTAGAAAGGCGCAATATGTATACCCATGGTCCGACGTTAGACCGACACCGAGTGAGAACATACAATACGCGGCCCCGGAGGTGCTGTCCCGTGAACCATGTTCTGTTGTCGCTGACATCTGGAATGTAGGAGTTATCAGTTACCTTTTGTAAGTATTGTATTGTACTGTGGCTGGCGTTATACTAACCTGCATAGTAAGATAAGATTTCATAAAGCAGCGAATTGTTAGCATGCACATCACTGGCGTCAGCTAACGTTTTAATTACTTTTTAGTTACAAATATATTTACGTTTTGTACTTGCTCACTTGACACCGAGTCTTTAGTTTTGCGGAATGGTCAACCTGATTTTCTGGATTAATAGCCTCCTGCGTGACTTTTTTACATCATTAGGCTATTATAATGTGTACAGTGGGACATAATAATATAATTAACATATTGAACCAAAAAGTTTGCATTATCCATCCAAATTTTCTTACAAGGTTCGTATAATTTAATAGATGGGTATAATGTATTAATAAAAATGATGTTGTAAATGAAACCATCACTTAAATTTAGTACATACCAACTTTTCAAGATTCCGATTTATCACCAATATTTTTATAGATAGATAGGTAAAATAAAACTCGATTCGTCTCTCTTGAAAAATACTTAAATAAATTTCTATTTATTATTTATATCCCAATTTTGGTAAATCGCAATTTTAGATATTTAAATTATGTTGAGATTGCAGCTTTTTTCGTTGGCTGTACTTTAACTCACGCGTCGGGACTTAGCTAATATAATTATTTAAATGTGTGACTAATCGGTATTTTTTTATTATGACAATTCGGTACTGGCAAGTTGGGATGAACTCCTTAAATTAAGTATACGTTTCTTTTCTCACAGATTATCGGGAACTAATCCATTTAAAGATCAGGAGAACTTATTTAATTTGGAATCAAATATTTTGTCAGGAAACTATACATTCCAAGGTGAAGAATTTAAACATATTTCGCCAGAAGCGAAAGATTTTATTAGAAAATTATTAGAAGTAAATAAAGACCACCGACGCACGGCAGTGCAAGCACTTCAAGTGCCGTGGATCATATGCGGTCCTCCATGCAAAAATAAGGTACCAGAGGATGCTCCGAATATTTCTCCAAGAAGAAATACTCACACAATCCGTGAAAATGTAAGTTTAAATATAAAATTCAGTCAAGCCCATTACATAGTGTGACTAGTTAATGACAATTCATAAACATGAACGACTCTTGTTCATATATAATACACTAAAATTTGTCACAATTGACTAGATGTTGATATCGTTTTTGTTTTTAGCTGGAATCATGTATGTCTTTGTCTTGGTATGTTTTACGAGACATGGCACGAAAAATTTATCACTTTTTTGTCGCTGAAGAAGAAATGGAACCTTGTTTACCTTTAAGGAGTAATGGATCGAGACAAACATAAGAAGGTCATATGATGCGGGCTACAAATATTCTTCTGTAAGTACTACAACACCTTCTGTGCGACTACACGTGTAAAATAAGGCGAAAGGTTTTTAATAATCTTCATGGTTTTGTTTTCTATTACAAATTGATATCTATTGAAAAAACAAAAGAAGACTCATCCAAACATTTGCCCACTAAGTTTTGCAACGAATGGCCGCAAATAATGGCAGTTCTGTATTTCCTTCTGTTGGTACCTAAACCTCTTGTGACGAAAACGTGATAATAATCTAACTGATTGACTTGTATCGATTTAGCTCACCTTGTTGACCTGCAGTCTACTGCTGGAGTACTACTCACCACGTATCACCAAGGGGGGGATTGATGAAAAATGCAAAAAAAAAAAACATCACGTGATTAATGGATGGCCCACAGTCCTGTTGATTTTTTACTTTTATTGAATTTAATGGTTTAGTGAATCATTTAGCGTGGCGTTCACGCGACCCTACGAAACTTGTTGAATTTAAAACTTCGAATAGAATATATATTCATTTCATGTAAACCTAGTTCAGTCACTTATGAAATGTCGAAACTCTAGGCGCACGGTTCCAAATAGTAGGGCCTATGGAGAAGAACCAGCAAGAAACTCCATGGTAACTCTTTTAAAATAAATCGATCTTACAATTATGTTTGGTACACTTTTGTTTCCTTTTCAGTCTATGGGGCGGAACACTGGAGACTTTAATCCAAAAAACCACGATAACAGCAGGAAGCCTCCAATTACGTGCAGCAGATATTGGATGGGCTTCCTTATCTCCACCAAAAAGACATAGCTCACTTCGACATAACTGCAAATAATATTTTTCTTGCAAACAAGAATAGTTACGTCGTAAAGATAACGAACTTTAGAAAGGCGCAATATGTATACCCATGGTCCGACGTAAGACCGACACCGAGTGAGAACATACAATACGCGGCCCCGGAGGTGCTGTCCCGTGAACCATGTTCTGTTGTCGCTGACATCTGGAATGTAGGAGTTATCAGTTACCTTTTGTAAGTATTGTATTGTACTGTGGCTGGCGTTATACTAACCTGCATAGTAAGATAAGATCTCATAAAGTAGCGGATTGTTGGCATGCACATCACTGGCGTCAGCTAACGTTTTAATTACTTTTTAGTTACAAATATATTTACGTTTTGTACTTGCTCACTTGACACCGAGTCTTTAGTTTTGCGGAATGGTCAACCTGATTTTCTGGATTAATAGCCTCCTGCGTGACTTTTTTACATCATTAGGCTATTATAATGTGTACAGTGGGACATAATAATATAATTAACATATTGAACCAAAAAGTTTGCATTATCCATCCAAATTTTCTTACAAGGTTCGTATAATTTAATAGATGGGTATAATGTATTAATAAAAATGATGTTGTAAATGAAACCATCACTTAAATTTAGTACATACCAACTTTTCAAGATTCCGATTTGTCACCAATATTTTTATAGATAGATAGGTAAAATAAAACTCGATTCGTCTCTCTTGAAAAATACTTAAATAAATTTCTATTTATTATTTATATCCCAATTTTGGTAAATCGCAATTTTAGATATTTAATTTATCTTGAGATTGCAGCCTTTTTCGTTGGCTGTACTTTAAATCACGCGTCGGGACTTAGCTAATATAATTATTTAAATGTGTGACTAATCGGTATTTTTTTTTTATTATGTCGATTCGGTACTGACAAGTTGGGATGAACTCCTTAAATTAACCATACGTTTATTTTCTCACAGATTATCGGGGACTTATCCATTTAAAGATCAAGAGAACTTATTTAATTTGGAATCAAATATTTTGTCAGGCAACTATACATTCCAAGGCGAAGAATTTAAAGATATTTCGCCAGAAGCGAAAGATTTTATTAGAAAATTATTAGAAGTAAATAAAGACCACCGACGCACGGCAGTGCAAGCACTTCAAGTGCCGTGGATCATATGCGGTCCTCCATGCAAAAATAAGGTACCAGAGGATGCTCCGAATATTTCTCCGAGAAGAAATACTCACACAATCCGTGAAAATGTAAGTTTAAATATAAAATTCAGTCAAGCCCATTACATAGTGTGACTAGTTAATGACAATTCATAAACATGAACGACTCTTGTTCATATATAATACACTAAAATTTGTCACAATTGACTAGATGTTGATATCATTTTTGTTTTTAGCTGGAATCATGTATGTCTTTGTCTTGGTATGTTTTACGAGACATGGCACGAAAAATTTATCACTTTTTTGTCGCTGAAGAAGAAATGGAACCTTGTTTACCTTTAAGGAGTAATGGATCGAGACAAACATAAGAAGGTCATATGATGCGGGCTACAAATATTCTTCTGTAAGTACTACAACACCTTCTGTGCGACTACATGTGTAAAATAAGGCGAAAGGTTTTTAATAATCTTCATCGTTTTGTTTTCTATTACAGTTTGATATCTATTGAAAAAACAAAAGAAGACTTATCCAAACATTTGCCCACTAAGTTTTGCAACGAATGGCCGCAAATAATGGCAGTTCTGTATTTCCTTCTGTTGGTACCTAAACCTCTTGTGACGAAAACGTGATAATAATTTAACTGATTGACTTGTATCGATTTAGCTCACCTTGTTGACCTGCAGTCTACTGCTGGAGAACAAGAATTGATTTCAGTCAATCAGAGAAAAGTCAGTTCGGTGCCTTATATACAATATACAATATATACAATATACAATATATATACATACATATATAAATAAAATTGGAGTGTCTGTTTGTAATATTGAAACAACCGTTTTTTACTACATGCATATGAATATATATACGGTACATACACCAAAATAACATTTTTTACAATTTTTGTCTGTCTGTCTGTCCGTCTGTCTGTCTGTTTGTATAGGCTAATCTCTGAAATGGGTGGACCGATTTTGACGGGACTTTTATTGCCAGGTAGCTGATGTAATAAGGAGTAACTTAGGCTACTTTTATGTTAGAAAAATTCTTTTATTTTTAGTGCATTTGGTCTCACTAAAAAATACATTGTTAAGTTCCGATATCCACGCCAACGAAGTCGCGGGCACAGCTAGTATACAATATAGTTTTAAAATGGAAAACTTGTTAAAATGATAAGCACGGTTTATCAAGTGTATATTTTTACGTTTCGATTAAATTTGACTCAACTGTAGTGTACGAGTGTTATCTAAGTAAAATACTCTGAGTGATAGCAAAATACCAAAACTAAGCGCACGCTACAAAATCAACAAAAACTGACAACTATCTAAAAAGTTCTCACTAAAAGTAAAACTAGCTACAACTCAACTTAATGGACTGTTAACACCGTTTAATATCGAAAACGGTGTAAATTACTCTTAAAGTACTTGAAACGGTCTACCTAATTTTCTATTTGCAATAAAGAAATGATTTGTGTAATGCCGATGACAATCGGCTATCTCTATTAAGAGACACTTTGAATATATACCGTTGCAACATGTAAAAAAGTATTTGTGGAGTCAGCATCGTCTGGAGTTCGATTCTGAAGCGATTAGCTTTCTGCGCTATGTGTCGCGGGTTCAATCCCCTCACGGAACAAATATTTGTATGATCTACAGATACTCGTTTCGGGTCTGGTTGTGTGTGCATGTGACATGTATGTTTGTAAACTGTACCCACGACACAGGAGAAATCCTAGAGAGGGGCACGTCTTTATAAAAAAAAAAACCTTTAATATTATTTTTATGCCAGTCAAAAACAACCTGCAACCGTTCTGTCTAGACATTTTTATAATGGTCCTTAATTTCAGAATATAATAAGATTATACTTTATACCTGTATTTAAAGATAATATTAAAAAAAATAAGATTCTTTGTAGGTACTAAAAAATACACGTGATTTTGGGTGGGGGGCGGTGGGTTTAGTCTTAAACCTCACCACGTATCACCAAGGGGAGATTGATGAAAAATGCAAAAAAAACATCACGTGATTAATGGATGGCCCAAAGTCCTGTTGATTTTTTACTTTTATTGAATTTAATGGTTTAGTGAATCATTTAGCGTGGCGTTCACGCGACCCTACGAAACTTGTTGAATTTAAAACTTCGAATAGAATATATATTCATTTCATGTAAACCTAGTTCAGTCACTTATGAAATGTCGAAACTCTAGGCGCACGGTTTCAAATAGTAGGGCCTATGGAGAAGAACCAGCAAGAAACTCCATGGTCACTCTTTTAAAATAAATCGATCTTACAATTATGTTTGGTACACTTTTGTTTCCTTTCCAGTCTATGGGGCGGAACACTGGAGACTTTAATCCAAAAAACTACGATAACAGAGCAGGACGCCTCCAATTACGTGCAGCAAATATTGGATGGGCTTCGTTATCTCCACCAAAAAGACATAGCCCACTTCGACATAACTGCAAATAATATTCTTCTTGCAAACAAGAATAGTTACGTCGTAAAGATAACGAACTTTAGAAAGGCGCAATATGTATACCCATGGTCCGACGTAAGACCGACACCGAGTGAGAACATACAATACGCGGCCCCGGAGGTGCTGTCCCGTGAACCATGTTCTGTTGTCGCTGACATCTGGAATGTAGGAGTTATCAGTTACCTTTTGTAAGTATTGTATTGTACTGTGGCTGGCGTTATACTAACCTGCATAGTAAGATAAGATCTCATAAAGTAGCGGATTGTTGGCATGCACATCACTGGCGTCAGCTAACGTTTTAATTACTTTTTAGTTACAAATATATTTACGTTTTGTACTTGCTCACTTGACACCGAGTCTTTAGTTTTGCGGAATGGTCAACCTGATTTTCTGGATTAATAGCCTCCTGCGTGACTTTTTTACATCATTAGGCTATTATAATGTGTACAGTGGGACATAATAATATAATTAACATATTGAACCAAAAAGTTTGCATTATCCATCCAAATTTTCTTACAAGGTTCGTATAATTTAATAGATGGGTATAATGTATTAATAAAAATGATGTTGTAAATGAAATCATCACTTAAATTTAGTACATACCAACTTTTCAAGATTCCGATTTGTCACCAATATTTTTATAGATAGATAGGTAACATAAAACTCGATTCGTCTCTCTTGAAAAATACTTAAATAAATTTCTATTTATTATTTATATCCCAATTTTGGTAAATCGCAATTTTAGATATTTAAATTATCTTGAGATTGCAGCTTTTTTCGTTGGCTGTACTTTAACTCACGCGTCGGGACTTAGCTAATATAATTATTTAAATGTGTGACTAATCGGTATTTTTTTTATTATGACAATTCGGTACTGGCAAGTTGGGATGAACTCCTTAAATTAACTATACGTTTCTTTTCTAACAGATTATCGGGAACTTATCCATTTAAAGATCAGGAGAACTTATTTAATTTGGAATCAAATATTTTGTCAGGAAACTATACATTCCAAGGTGAAGAATTTAAACATATTTCGCCAGAAGCGAAAGATTTTATTAGAAAATTATTAGAAGTAAATAAAGACCACCGACGCACGGCAGTGCAAGCACTTCAAGTGCCGTGGATCATATGCGGTCCTCCATGCAAAAATAAGGTACCAGAGGATGCTCCGAATATTTCTCCGAGAAGAAATACTCACACAATCCGTGAAAATGTAAGTTTAAATATAAAATTCAGTCAAGCCCATTACATAGTGTGACTAGTTAATGACAATTCATAAACATGAACGACTCTTGTTCATATATAATACACTAAAATTTGTCACAATTGACTAGATGTTGATATCATTTTTGTTTTTAGCTGGAATCATGTATGTCTTTGTCTTGGTATGTTTTACGAGACATGGCACGAAAAATTTATCACTTTTTTGTCGCTGAAGAAGAAATGGAACCTTGTTTACCTTTAAGGAGTAATCGATCGAGACAAACATAAGAAGGTCATATGATGCGGGCTACAAATATTCTTCTGTAAGTACTACAACACCTTCTGTGCGACTACATGTGTAAAATAAGGCGAAAGGTTTTTAATAATCTTCATCGTTTTGTTTTCTATTACAGTTTGATATCTATTGAAAAAACAAAAGAAGACTTATCCAAACATTTGCCCACTAAGTTTTGCAACGAATGGCCGCAAATAATGGCAGTTCTGTATTTCCTTCTGTTGGTACCTAAACCTCTTGTGACGAAAACGTGATAATAATCTAACTGATTGACTTGTATCGATTTAGCTCACCTTGTTGACCTGCAGTCTACTGCTGGAGTACTACTCACCACGTATCACCAAGGGGGGGTTGATGAAAAATGCAAAAAAAAATCATCACGTGATTAATGGATGGCCCACAGTCCTGTTGATTTTTTACTTTTATTGAATTTAATGGTTTAGTGAATCATTTAGCGTGGCGTTCACGCGACCCTACGAAACTTGTTGAATTTAAAACTTCGAATAGAATATATATTCATTTCATGTAAACCTAGTTCAGTCACTTATGAAATGTCGAAACTCTAGGCGCACGGTTCCAAATAGTAGGGCCTATGGAGAAGAACCAGCAAGAAACTCCATGGTAACTCTTTTAAAATAAATCGATCTTACAATTATGTTTGGTACACTTTTGTTTCCTTTTCAGTTTATGGGGCGGAACACTGGAGACTTTAATCCAAAAAACCACGATAACAGAGCAGGAAGCCTCCAATTACGTGCAGCAAATATTGGATGGGCTTCCTTATCTCCACCAAAAAGACATAGCCCACTTCGACATAACTGCAAATAATATTTTTCTTGCAAACAAGAATAGTTACGTCGTAAAGATAACGAACTTTAGAAAGGCGCAATATGTATACCCATGGTCCGACGTAAGACCGACACCGAGTGAGAACATACAATACGCGGCCCCGGAGGTGCTTTCCCGTGAACCATGTTCTGTTGTCGCTGACATCTGGAATGTAGGAGTTATCAGTTACCTTTTGTAAGTATTGTATTGTACTGTGGCTGGCGTTATACTAACCTGCATAGTAAGATAAGATCTCATAAAGCAGCGGATTGTTGGCATGCACATCACTGGCGTCAGCTAACGTGTTAATTACTTTTTAGTTACAAACATATTTACGTTTTGTACTTGCTCACTTGACACCGAGTCGTTAGTTTTGCGGAATGGTCAACCTGATTTTCTGGATTAATAGCCTCCTGCGTGACTTTTTTACATCATTAGGCTATTATAATGTGTACAGTGGGACATAATAATATAATTAACATATTGAACCAAAAAGTTTGCATTATCCATCCAAATTTGCTGACAAGGTTCGTATAATTTAATAGATGGGTATAATGTATTAATAAAAATGATGTTGTAAATGAAACCATCACTTAAATTTAGTACATACCAACTTTTCAAGATTCCGATTTGTCACCAATATTTTTATAGATAGATAGGTAAAATAAAACTCGATTCGTCTCTCTTGAAAAATACTTAAATAAATTTCTATTTATTATTTATATCCCAATTTTGGTAAATCGCAATTTTAGATATTTAAATTATCTTGAGATTGCAGCTTTTTTCGTTGGCTGTACTTTAACTCACGCGTCGGGACTTAGCTAATATAATTATTTAAATGTGTGACTAATCGGTATTTTTTTTATTATGTCGATTCGGTACTGACAAGTTGGGATGAACTCCTTAAATTAAGTATACGTTTCTTTTCTCACAGATTATCGGGAACTTATCCATTTAAAGATCAGGAGAACTTATTTAATTTGGAATCAAATATTTTGTCAGGAAACTATACATTCCAAGGTGAAGAATTTAAACATATTTCGCCAGAAGAGAAAGATTTTATTAGAAAATTATTAGAAGTAACTAAAGACCACCAACGCACGGCAGTGCAAGCACTTCAAGTGCCGTGGATCATATGCGGTCCTCCATGCAAAAATAAGGTACCAGAGGATGCTCCGAATATTTCTCCAAGAAGAAATACTCACACAATCCGTGAAAATGTAAGTTTAAATATAAAATTCAGTCAAGCCCATTACATAGTGTGACTAGTTAATGACAATTCATAAACATGAACGACTCTTGTTCATATATAATACACTAAAATTTGTCACAATTGACTAGATGTTGATATCATTTTTGTTTTTAGCTGGAATCATGTATGTCTTTGTCTTGGTATGTTTTACGAGACATGGCACGAAAAATTTATCACTTTTTTGTCGCTGAAGAAGAAATGGAACCTTGTTTACCTTTAAGGAGTAATGGATCGAGACAAACATAAGAAGGTCATATGATGCGGGCTACAAATATTCTTCTGTAAGTACTACAACACCTTCTGTGCGACTACACGTGTAAAATAAGGCGAAAGGTTTTTAATAATCTTCATCGTTTTGGTTTCTATTACAGTTTGATATCTATTGAAAAAACAAAAGAAGACTTATCCAAACATTTGCCCACTAAGTTTTGCAACGAATGGCCGCAAATAATGGCAGTTCTGTATTTCCTTCTGTTGGTACCTAAACCTCTTGTGACGAAAACGTGATAATAATCTAACTGATTGACTTGTATCGATTTAGCTCACCTTGTTGACCTGCAGTCTACTGTACACCACGTATCACCAAGGGGGGGATTGATGAAAAATGCAAAAAAAAACATCACGTGATTAATGGATGGCCCACAGTCCTGTTGATTTTTTACTTTTATTGAATTTAATGGTTTAGTGAATCATTTAGCGTGGCGTTCACACGACCCTACGAAACTTGTTGAATTTAAAACTTCGAATAGAATATATATTCATTTCATGTAAACCTAGTTCAGTCACTTATGAAATGTCGAAACTCTAGGCGCACGGTTCCAAATAGTAGGGCCTATGGAGAAGAACCAGCAAGAAACTCCATGGTAACCCTTTTAAAATAAATCGATCTTACAATTATGTTTGGTACACTTTTGTTTCCTTTTCAGTTTATGGGGCGGAACACTGGAGACTTTAATCCAAAAAACCACGATAACAGAGCAGGAAGCCTCCAATTACGTGCAGCAAATATTGGATGGGCTTCCTTATCTCCACCAAAAAGACATAGCCCACTTCGACATAACTGCAAATAATATTTTTCTTGCAAACAAGAATAGTTACGTCGTAAAGATAACGAACTTTAGAAAGGCGCAATATGTATACCCATGGTCCGACGTAAGACCGACACCGAGTGAGAACATACAATACGCGGCCCCGGAGGTGCTGTCCCGTGAACCATGTTCTGTTGTCGCTGACATCTGGAATGTAGGAGTTATCAGTTACCTTTTGTAAGTATTGTATTGTACTGTGGCTAGCGTTATACTAACCTGCATAGTAAGATAAGATCTCATAAAGCAGCGGATTGTTGGCATGCACATCACTGGCGTCAGCTAACGTGTTAATTACTTTTTAGTTACAAACATATTTACGTTTTGTACTTGCTCACTTGACACCGAGTCGTTAGTTTTGCGGAATGGTCAACCTGATTTTCTGGATTAATAGCCTCCTGCGTGACTTTTTTACATCATTAGGCTATTATAATGTGTACAGTGGGACATAATAATATAATTAACATATTGAACCAAAAAGTTTGCATTATCCATCCAAATTTGCTGACAAGGTTCGTATAATTTAATAGATGGGTATAATGTATTAATAAAAATGATGTTGTAAATGAAACCATCACTTAAATTTAGTACATACCAACTTTTCAAGATTCCGATTTGTCACCAATATTTTTATAGATAGATAGGTAAAATAAAACTCGATTCGTCTCTCTTGAAAAATACTTAAATAAATTTCTATTTATTATTTATATCCCAATTTTGGTAAATCGCAATTTTAGATATTTAAATTATCTTGAGATTGCAGCTTTTTTCGTTGGCTGTACTTTAACTCACGCGTCGGGACTTAGCTAATATAATTATTTAAATGTGTGACTAATCGGTATTTTTTTTATTATGTCGATTCGGTACTGACAAGTTGGGATGAACTCCTTAAATTAAGTATACGTTTCTTTTCTCACAGATTATCGGGAACTTATCCATTTAAAGATCAGGAGAACTTATTTAATTTGGAATCAAATATTTTGTCAGGAAACTATACATTCCAAGGTGAAGAATTTAAACATATTTCGCCAGAAGAGAAAGATTTTATTAGAAAATTATTAGAAGTAACTAAAGACCACCAACGCACGGCAGTGCAAGCACTTCAAGTGCCGTGGATCATATGCGGTCCTCCATGCAAAAATAAGGTACCAGAGGATGCTCCGAATATTTCTCCAAGAAGAAATACTCACACAATCCGTGAAAATGTAAGTTTAAATATAAAATTCAGTCAAGCCCATTACATAGTGTGACTAGTTAATGACAATTCATAAACATGAACGACTCTTGTTCATATATAATACACTAAAATTTGTCACAATTGACTAGATGTTGATATCATTTTTGTTTTTAGCTGGAATCATGTATGTCTTTGTCTTGGTATGTTTTACGAGACATGGCACGAAAAATTTATCACTTTTTTGTCGCTGAAGAAGAAATGGAACCTTGTTTACCTTTAAGGAGTAATCGATCGAGACAAACATAAGAAGGTCATATGATGCGGGCTACAAATATTCTTCTGTAAGTACTACAACACCTTCTGTGCGACTACATGTGTAAAATAAGGCGAAAGGTTTTTAATAATCTTCATCGTTTTGTTTTCTATTACAGTTTGATATCTATTGAAAAAACAAAAGAAGACTTATCCAAACATTTGCCCACTAAGTTTTGCAACGAATGGCCGCAAATAATGGCAGTTCTGTATTTCCTTCTGTTGGTACCTAAACCTCTTGTGACGAAAACGTGATAATAATCTAACTGATTGACTTGTATCGATTTAGCTCACCTTGTTGACCTGCAGTCTACTGCTGGAGTACTACTCACCACGTATCACCAAGGGGGGGATTGATGAAAAATGCAAAAAAAAATCATCACGTGATTAATGGATGGCCCACAGTCCTGTTGATTTTTTACTTTTATTGAATTTAATGGTTTAGTGAATCATTTAGCGTGGCGTTCACGCGACCCTACGAAACTTGTTGAATTTAAAACTTCGAATAGAATATATATTCATTTCATGTAAACCTAGTTCAGTCACTTATGAAATGTCGAAACTCTAGGCGCACGGTTCCAAATAGTAGGGCCTATGGAGAAGAACCAGCAAGAAACTCCATGGTAACTCTTTTAAAATAAATCGATCTTACAATTATGTTTGGTACACTTTTGTTTCCTTTTCAGTCTATGGGGCGGAACACTGGAGACTTTAATCCAAAAAACCACGATAACAGAGCAGGAAGCCTCCAATTACGTGCAGCAAATATTGGATGGGCTTCGTTATCTCCACCAAAAAGACATAGCCCACTTCGACATAACTGCAAATAATATTCTTCTTGCAAACAAGAATAGTTACGTCGTAAAGATAACGAACTTTAGAAAGGCGCAATATGTATACCCATGGTCCGACGTAAGACCGACACCGAGTGAGAACATACAATACGCGGCCCCGGAGGTGCTGTCCCGTGAACCATGTTCTGTTGTCGCTGACATCTGGAATGTAGGAGTTATCAGTTACCTTTTGTAAGTATTGTATTGTACTGTGGCTGGCGTTATACTAACCTGCATAGTAAGATAAGATCTCATAAAGCAGCGGATTGTTGGCATGCACATCACTGGCGTCAGCTAACGTGTTAATTACTTTTTAGTTACAAATATATTTACGTTTTGTACTTGCTCACTTGACACCGAGTCGTTAGTTTTGCGGAATGGTCAACCTGATTTTCTGGATTAATAGCCTCCTGCGTGACTTTTTTACATCATTAGGCTATTATAATGTGTACAGTGGGACATTATTCGTCGTACTCTTGTTACCGCCGGCGTGCCAGCCGTATTAGAACCAAGTGGTTTGGTACGTGACGATGGGAAGAGACCAGACGGTATGACATTATCGCCATGGAAGTTGGGTAGGCCTCTGGTGTGGGACGCAACATGCGTCGACACCCTTGCGCTATCACATGTTCCCAGCTCGGCGATCTGTGCCGGTGCTGCTGCTGCATCTGCAGAGACTCTTAAGCGGCGAAAATATAATAACCTACTCAGTGGTTATATTTTCGAGCCATTTGGGGTCGAAACACTTGGGCCATGGGGTCCGAGTGTTCGCATCTTATTTAAACATATCGCAAAGCGATTAGTCGACTCTACGCGTGACCAGAAGTCTGGATTATTCTATGGTCAAAGAATCAGCATTGCCATACAGCGTGGCAATACTGCCAGTCTTCTGGGAACAATGCCGGTTGACAGCGATGCGGAGCAGTATTTTGACGCGTAGATAATATTTTTATATTTGTACGTCTTTAATCTGTTTAGTGTTTTAGTAGTTAGTAATAATAAGTGGGAAATAATAATATAATTAACATATTGAACCGAAAAGTTTGAATTATCCATCCAAATTTGCTTACAAGGTTCGTATAATTTAATAGATGGGTATAATGTATTAATAAAAATGATGTTGTAAATGAAACCATCACTTAAATTTAGTACATCCCAACTTTTCAAGATTCCGATTTGTCACCAATATTTTTATACATAGATAGGTAAAATAAAACTCGATTCGTCTCTCTTGAAAAATACTTAAATAAATTTCTATTTATTATTTATATCCCAATTTTGGTAAATCGCAATTTTAGATATTTAAATTATCTTGTGATTGCAGCTTTTTTCGTTGGCTGTACTTTAAATCACGCTTCGGGACTTAGCTAATATAATTATTTAAATGTGTGACTAATCGGTATTTTTTTTTATTATGTCGATTCGGTACTGACAAGTTGGGATGAACTCCTTAAATTAACCATACGTTTATTTTCTCACAGATTATCGGGGACTTATCCATTTAAAGATCAAGAGAACTTATTTAATTTGGAATCAAATATTTTGTCAGGCAACTATACATTCCAAGGCGAAGAATTTAAAGATATTTCGCCAGAAGCGAAAGATTTTATTAGAAAATTATTAGAAGTAAATAAAGACCACCGACGCACGGCAGTGCAAGCACTTCAAGTGCCGTGGATCATATGCGGTCCTCCATGCAAAAATAAGGTACCAGAGGATGCTCCGAATATTTCTCCGAGAAGAAATACTCACACAATCCGTGAAAATGTAAGTTTAAATATAAAATTCAGTCAAGCCCATTACATAGTGTGACTAGTTAATGACAATTCATAAACATGAACGACTCTTGTACATATATAATACACTAAAATTTGTCACAATTGACTAGATGTTGATATCGTTTTTGTTTTTAGCTGGAATCATGTATGTCTTTGTCTTCGTATGTTTTACGAGACATGGCACGAAAAATTTATCACTTTTTTGTCGCTGAAGAAGAAATGGAACCTTGTTTACCTTTAAGGAGTAATGGATCGAGACAAACATAAGAAGGTCATATGATGCGGGCTACAAATATTCTTCTGTAAGTACTACAACACCTTCTGTGCGACTACACGTGTAAAATAAGGCGAAAGGTTTTTAATAATCTTCATCGTTTTGTTTGCTATTACAGTTTGATATCTATTGAAAAAACAAAAGTAGACTTATCCAAACATTTGCCCACTAAGTTTTGCAACGAATGGCCGCAAATAATGGCAGTTCTGTATTTCCTTCTGTTGGTACCTAAACCTCTTGTGACGAAAACGTGATAATAATCTAACTGATTGACTTGTATCGATTTAGCTCACCTTGTTGACCTGCAGTCTACTGTACACCACGTATCACCAAGGGGGGGATTGATGAAAAATGCAAAAAAAAACATCACGTGATTAAGGGATGGCCCACAGTCCTGTTGATTTTTTACTTTTATTGAATTTAATGGTTTAGTGAATCATTTAGCGTGGCGTTCACGAGAGCCTACGAAACTTGTTGAATTTAAAACTTCGAATAGAATATATATTCATTTCATGTAAACCTAGTTCAGTCACTTATGAAATGTCGAAACTCTAGGCGCACGGTTCCAAATAGTAAGGCCTATGGAGAAGAACCAGCAAGAAACTCCATGGTAACTCTTTTAAAATAAATCGATCTTACAATTATGTTTGGTACACTTTTGTTTCCTTTTCAGTCTATGGGGCGGAACACTGGAGACTTTAATCCAAAAAACCACGATAACAGAGCAGGAAGCCTCCAATTACGTGCAGCAAATATTGGATGGGCTTCGTTATCTCCACCAAAAAGACATAGCCCACTTCGACATAACTGCAAATAATATTCTTCTTGCAAACAAGAATAGTTACGTCGTAAAGATAACGAACTTTAGAAAGGCGCAATATGTATACCCATGGTCCGACGTAAGACCGACACCGAGTGAGAACATACAATACGCGGCCCCGGAGGTGCTGTCCCGTGAACCATGTTCTGTTGTCGCTGACATCTGGAATGTAGGAGTTATCAGTTACCTTTTGTAAGTATTGTATTGTACTGTGGCTGGCGTTATACTAACCTGCATAGTAAGATAAGATCTCATAAAGTAGCGGATTGTTGGCATGCACATCACTGGCGTCAGCTAACGTTTTAATTACTTTTTAGTTACAAATATATTTTCGTTTTGTACTTGCTCACTTGACACCGAGTCTTTAGTTTTGCGGAATGGTCAACCTGATTTTCTGGATTAATAGCCTCCTGCGTGACTTTTTTACATCATTAGGCTATTATAATGTGTACAGTGGGACACAATAATATAATTAACATATTGAACCAAAAAGTTTGCATTATCCATCCAAATTTTCTTACAAGGTTCGTATAATTTAATAGATGGGTATAATGTATTAATAAAAATGATGTTGTAAATGAAATCATCACTTAAATTTAGTACATACCAACTTTTCAAGATTCCGATTTGTCACCAATATTTTTATACATAGATAGGTAAAATAAAACTCGATTCGTCTCACTTGAAAAATACTTAAATAAATTTCTATTTATTATTTATATCCCAATTTTGGTAAATCGCAATTTTAGATATTTAAATTATCTTGAGATTGCAGCTTTTTTCGTTGGCTGTACTTTAACTCACGCGTCGGGACTTAGCTAATATAATTATTTAAATGTGTGACTAATCGGTATTTTTTTTATTATGACAATTCGGTACTGGCAAGTTGGGATGAACTCCTTAAATTAAGTATACGTTTCTTTTCTCACAGATTATCGGGAACTTATCCATTTAAAGATCAGGAGAACTTATTTAATTTGGAATCAAATATTTTGTCAGGAAACTATACATTCCAAGGCGAAGAATTTAAACATATTTCGCCAGAAGCGAAAGATTTTATTAGAAAATTATTAGAAGTAAATAAAGACCACCGACGCACGGCAGTGCAAGCACTTCAAGTGCCGTGGATCATATGCGGTCCTCCATGCAAAAATAAGGTACCAGAGGATGCTCCGAATATTTCTCCAAGAAGAAAGACTCAGACAATCCGTGAAAATGTAAGTTTAAATATAAAATTCAGTCAAGCCCATTACATAGTGTGACTAGTTAATGACAATTCATAAACATGAACGAATCTTGTTCATATTTAATAACTAAAATTTGTTACAATTGACAAGATGTTGATATCGTTTTTGTTTTTAGCTGGAATCATGTATGTCTTTGTCTTGGTATGTTTTACGAGACATGGCACGAAAAATTTATCACTTTTTTGTCGCTGAAGAAGAAATGGAACCTTGTTTACCTTTAAGGAGTAATGGATCGAGACAAACATAAGAAGGTCATATGATGCGGGCTACAAATATTCTTCTGTAAGTACTACAACACCTTCTGTGCGACTACACGTGTAAAATAAGGCGAAAGGTTTTTAATAATCTTCATCGTTTTGTTTGCTATTACAGTTTGATATCTATTGAAAAAACAAAAGTAGACTTATCCAAACATTTGCCCACTAAGTTTTGCAACGAATGGCCGCAAATAATGGCAGTTCTGTATTTCCTTCTGTTGGTACCTAAACCTCTTGTGACGAAAACGTGATAATAATCTAACTGATTGACTTGTATCGATTTAGCTCACCTTGTTGACCTGCAGTCTACTGTACACCACGTATCACCAAGGGGGGGATTGATGAAAAATGCAAAAAAAAACATCACGTGATTAAGGGATGGCCCACAGTCCTGTTGATTTTTTACTTTTATTGAATTTAATGGTTTAGTGAATCATTTAGCGTGGCGTTCACGAGAGCCTACGAAACTTGTTGAATTTAAAACTTCGAATAGAATATATATTCATTTCATGTAAACCTAGTTCAGTCACTTATGAAATGTCGAAACTCTAGGCGCACGGTTCCAAATAGTAAGGCCTATGGAGAAGAACCAGCAAGAAACTCCATGGTAACTCTTTGAAAATAAATCGATCTTACAATTATGTTTGGTACACTTTTGTTTCCTTTTCAGTCTATGGGGCGGAACACTGGAGACTTTAATCCAAAAAACCACGATAACAGAGCAGGAAGCCTCCAATTACGTGCAGCAAATATTGGATGGGCTTCGTTATCTCCACCAAAAAGACATACCCCACTTCGACATAACTGCAAATAATATTCTTCTTGCAAACAAGAATAGTTACGTCGTAAAGATAACGAACTTTAGAAAGGCGCAATATGTATACCCATGGTCCGACGTAAGACCGACACCGAGTGAGAACATACAATACGCGGCCCCGGAGGTGCTGTCCCGTGAACCATGTTCTGTTGTCGCTGACATCTGGAATGTAGGAGTTATCAGTTACCTTTTGTAAGTATTGTATTGTACTGTGGCTGGCGTTATACTAACCTGCATAGTAAGATAAGATCTCATAAAGCAGCGGATTGTTGGCATGCACATCACTGGCGTCAGCTAACGTGTTAATTACTTTTTAGTTACAAATATATTTACGTTTTGTACTTGCTCACTTGACACCGAGTCGTTAGTTTTGCGGAATGGTCAACCTGATTTTCTGGATTAATAGCCTCCTGCGTGACTTTTTTACATCGTTAGGCTATTATAATGTGTACAGTGGGACACAATAATATAATTAACATATTGAACCAAAAAGTTTGCATTATCCATCCAAATTTTCTTACAAGGTTCGTATAATTTAATAGATGGGTATAATGTATTAATAAAAATGATGTTGTAAATGAAATCATCACTTAAATTTAGTACATACCAACTTTTCAAGATTCCGATTTGTCACCAATATTTTTATACATAGATAGGTAAAATAAAACTCGATTCGTCTCTCTTGAAAAATACTTAAATAAATTTCTATTTATTATTTATATCCCAATTTTGGTAAATCGCAATTTTAGATATTTAAATTATCTTGAGATTGCAGCTTTTTTCGTTGGCTGTACTTTAACTCACGCGTCGGGACTTAGCTAATATAATAATTTAAATGTGTGACTAATCGGTATTTTTTTTATTATGACAATTCGGTACTGGCAAGTTGGGATGAACTCCTTAAATTAACTATACGTTTCTTTTCTCACAGATTATCGGGAACTTATCCATTTAAAGATCAGGAGAACTTATTTAATTTGGAATCAAATATTTTGTCAGGAAACTATACATTCCAAGGCGAAGAATTTAAACATATTTCGCCAGAAGCGAAAGATTTTATTAGAAAATTATTAGAAGTAAATAAAGACCACCGACGCACGGCAGTGCAAGCACTTCAAGTGCCGTGGATCATATGCGGTCCTCCATGCAAAAATAAGGTACCAGAGGATGCTCCGAATATTTCTCCGAGAAGAAATACTCACACAATCCGTGAAAATGTAAGTTTAAATATAAAATTCAGTCAAGCCCATTACATAGTGTGACTAGTTAATGACAATTCATAAACATGAACGAATCTTGTTCATATTTAATAACTAAAATTTGTTACAATTGACAAGATGTTGATATCGTTTTTGTTTTTAGCTGGAATCATGTATGTCTTTGCCTTGGTATGTTTTACGAGACATGGCACGAAAAATTTATCACTTTTTTATCGCTGAAGAAGAAATGGAACCTTGTTTACCTTTAAGGAGTAATGGATCGAGACAAACATAAGAAGGTCATATGATGCGGGCTACAAATATTCTTCTGTAAGTACTACAACACTTTCTGTGCGACTACATGTGTAAAATAAGGCGAAAGGTTTTTAATAATCTTCATCGTTTTGGTTTCTATTACAGTTTGATATCTATTGAAAAAACAAAAGAAGATCATCTATGTCTGTCTCTTGATATCATTTACGGAGGAACCTTGTTTGGTTTAAGGGGAAAAAGACCGAGACAAATACAAGAAGCACATATCATGCGGGCCAGAAATATTCTTCTGTAAGTACTACAACACCTTCTGTACGATTACACGTGTAAAATGAGGTGAAAGGTTTTTAATAATCTTCAACGTATTGTTTTCTATTACAGTTTGTCATCCAGTAGGAAAAAACGTGTACGGCGCCGTTTGAAAAATATGTAGCTTCTAGACATCTTTAAAACCTAATTATAGTTGGGGTCGTATATAAATAAATATAATAATATTTTTTTTAGAATTTTTGTCTGTCTGTCTGTATGTACATTTGCGTGATGCGTGTACAAACGCATCACGCAAAATCTACTGCATGGAATTGAATGCAGTTTTCACCGATGTATTTGTGTATTATCAATTTTGCTTAAAATTTGTAGAGTGCTATCCATGATTAGGATGACATTTTGTATGTGAGATGTGTGGTAGGTGTGCGACATTTTTGTTGAATTGTGTGAAAGGAGTGGTGTTATGTGTGTGTAAATGATCATATACTTAAGGAATAGTGTATTTGTGAATGATACACATCGGCGATTTATATCGCGAAAAAATGCATAAATCCTGTATGTCACGCGGAAAACGCGGGCAGAAACCTGTCTTTAAAAAAACAGATGTGGATAGTTAGGGAGAACATTCACATGAAAGATTTGGTAAATAGAATTGGTCCTTTATTTAACATTGTGAAACATAGTTCACAATACCAAGCAATTCAGATATACAAGTTGCCTTTATATAAAAAAGCTTGATTCATCTTCTTTTAAATCAACTGTACTAGTCTTTTCTCTACTAGTTGATGACTTGTAATAAATGTATTTTCTGACAATATAGATGTAGACTTTTTGTTTCGTATCTTTGACGTAATTACTTGACGCCATAACGACAATAAATTAAAACACGATCGCTATTAGTCAATCACAGTACTTTAAAATTATTGAATTACGCGTTACAAATAATATCAAAAAATAAAATCACAATCAATATTGTCTAACTTATAAAATAGCTGAGAATTTCTGAGCTGCACATTTCATTTGGTTAGATAAATCTTAATTGTTACTGTCCGTCTAGGTCATTAGTTCCCAAAGGGGTCTACGGCAGCCTAATTACGTAAAACAGCGATAGCAACGCCACAGCGACGCGACAGCAATCTCACTGTCAGCCAATACATTATATGTCACAAAAATGACGTTTGACAGAAGTTATCGCGCGATCTACGCCTGTCGCTACATCGGTAATTAGGCTGCGGGAGACTCGGGGGTCTACGTTGACGTGACAAAAAATGGGGTTTACAATTCAATTTACAATATGGTGGAAATGAAGCTGCAGATGGTCCACTGCTACCAACTAAATTTTGAAAGTGGTCTATGAGAAAAGAAGTCTGGGAACCTCTGGTCTAGGTAAATGAATTAGTGAACTTGCCTAGAGAATTTGTACTAATTGTCTAATAACTGCCTCATCAGTCAGAGCTGGTCCTAGGTTCAATTCCCAGGTAGGCAAAGTGTAATGAAATTTTCTGAAATTGTCAGTAACATCACGGATTTTATTTTGGCGAAATGTGGGTGTACAAAAACTACACCTTTGCCTTACCTGTCGGGGAATATAAGCTTGACATTTTAATTTTTGGTGTACGAACTTCTAACTCAAAAGCTAGAATGTGGTTTCAATTTTTGTCGTTTTGTCGTCACCAGTTTTTAAAGGCTGTCCCAAAATTCACGCAAAATTTGAATTAAATAAAAAGTACAGGTTTTATTGGAAATTTCTTTTATGAAACATAACATAGATTTGCTGGCACATACTTATTTATTTATTTATTATTTGGAAGACCAACAGCATTTAAAAGTAAATTGTACACAAAAATTATATATGACAGAAAGCCAATGATAAGTCTTCACAAATAAGAAACTGAGTACAATCATCTTTAGGTGTTAACAGGATAACAATAAATCAAAAGCAACATGTTTATAACAGGTTGATCAAAACCAGAGAAATATTCTAGTCTTACTGTTTCCAATTTAGTTTTAAAAATATCAAAGTTGAATTTTACGCATTGTTCATTTAAGCTACTGCTCGGTCGCCACAGAAACGCATTCTGGTGGTAATTGGTGGACACCAATGAGAGATGAATGGATATTCAGTTCTAGGCACGTTAAAACTTATTTTAGAAAGGAGATACGTACTATTTTGTCGAAATTTTCCATGACCATTTTGCATAAATGCGACTGACCTTCATTAATGCAGCGTTGAATTTCCTGCTTCATTACACGGGTGGTTGTGGGCTTGTTGGCACATACCTTTATCTTCAAATAACTAAAATAAAAAGAAAACCGGTTGTGTTAAATCACATGATCTTGGGCAGCGGTTCCGTGGAACTCTGGGGTTCTGAGGAAACGTCACAGGGTTCCGAGAATATGCCGACGGTCTTCTTTTCAAGCTCACTTTATGCAGTCAATAAAGCGTCGCGTCTTTTAACGATAAGTAAAAATAACTGTTCAGGCTTCAGTTCCTGTGTCAATTGAATTTTGTAAGCATGGAGACGCAAGAGAAACGCTTCTTGAAATTTGCAATTCTTGTCCCACGACGCCGAATCGATGTTCCTGGACTTTCACCGACAGTCTCACGCAGTGGTTCGAACGGTTTGTTATTGTCCAGTGTGTTGAGCAACAAATATTCATCCAGTCCTCCTAAATTTTTAAATTACTCTCTTCACAGTGGACGAAGTTAAATCAATATTCCGACCATATTTTGTTCGAAATTTATGAACTGGCAGCCAAACTATGTATACCTAATAATTGTTGAAATATTGTTCAACAATGAAAACGCATATAGTGCTCCATTTTTACTAACCCTAAAGTATCAGTAGTCAAACTGTATTCTTTTTTGGTTGCCAACCCTTCTAATTCAAATCTTGCGCGAATTTTAGGACACCTTTATAACAACCGAATTTTACTCCATAAAATACTTGTATATAATGTAACTTTAAGTGTTAAAGTATATCTGTGAGAATTAGTTATGTATAACATGTATTTAAAAAAGTCTCGTCATAGTCTTACAACATTCACCCTCACTATTTCCTTTCAACCTTATCTCCTGATCCAGGAGCCTCCTAGTCCTGTGATGGTATCCCGCTTGGCAAATTTCTTTTTCTTATCCTAAAACCGAATAATGGAGGGACAACACTAAAAAGTGTTACCAAAATCTGGTGAGACAATGGGCGAATTGCAACTCTTTATTATACAATTATGAAGTGCGTTCGTAATTCTTCTCCTCCTAAACAGTTTGATCGATTTTGATGATTTTTTTTGTACTTATGAGGCCACTTATGTAGTTTTTAAACTATAGTTGGATCCGAGATCCAGTCCGCTAGTACACCTATATTATGAGGAAGATAAATGAATCGCTTCGTAGTTACTAACAAACAAACGGGAGTAAGAGGGGACACCAAGGTGTTAAAACGACTTTTTGTCCTATAAAGCTAGTAAGACCCTGGTCACTTACTTCGATATACATCTCTATTAGAGATACTCTCTCCACTTATAGAAAAAATCATCAAATCTCATGTGTTTTCGACTACCAGTTGTATTTTCAGCGTAAGTCGCTTGCATCCCACTCATTGTCTCTTCTGGATTTTGCTCATTGTATAGAATTAAGTTGTTATGATTGTGATTAAAATATTGAACTTCCCTCTAGTTGGTGGAAGACTGCCGTACGAATGGCGGAGTACGGTCTCTCCCCCAATAAGGGGAGCCTTCTATAAATAATTGACTTACTTAAAATATTGGAAGAAAGAAGGAATGATAAGCCTGGGTGTAGTCACTACCTGCAGTAACTGTTGCTGCTTCTGACCATTTGACTGCTTTGAGTCCACTGTTGTTGATGGATAGTTTTGCTTCATATATTCCTACATGGATATCGGTTGTGAGTACTGCGCACCTGACATTTTTTATGAACAGTACCGATGAGGTCTGCCCGGTCCTTTTAGGACGACTCCTCCTGGAAATACACAACCCTGTCTAAAACCCCTAGAGATGATAAACCAGTCCGTGTATGCCTCTACTTATCCTAACCTAGCAAGCATGGAACTCTCATATAGCGCGCGACAAGCAACAGTCCATACTATACAGGAATAGAATCAATCATAATTCGTCCCTCCACACTCCATCATGCCTTCAAGCTTTCAGGCCTTTTCTAAATCAATGAAAGCACAATAGACTATCTCAGATGTTTTACAGCTATGTATCGCAAGGAAAAGATCTGATCCTGATTTCTCTGAATCCTGCCTGAACATCCCATACTTTCTCTTCTGTTATTCTGATCACTTTATTTATCAAAACAATAATATAATTAGTAATATAAAATGTTTATATTAAAGAAGAATAAATTTGTAAAATCTATCAACGTGTTTAATTTTGTTTCAACCAATAACCCTAAAAATATTGATTTCAATGAAAAAATACGAAAACTGCAGTTATAGTGTGACTAGATAACTTAGTCCTTGCTTGTGACGCTAGAGGGGAGCGGGGGATGACGACAAGGGGAATTGCGCGGGGGGTGGGTGGCATTACGCCTGCCCCCCGCTCCCCGGTCGCACTATAGTATAAAAAAATATAAATATAGTACAAAAAAAGTGTAAAAATAAAACCAGAGTGGGTCAATTTATTTCAACCAACTACACAACACCTTCCTCTCTATGTAGCTACATATGTAAAGAGCAAGGAAAGTACCTCCACTACTGACGAAAATTGAGATCATCTGGTGCATACTGGATAGTCAGGATCGATACCACCAATATAATAAATGTGACAGTTTGTGCCGACTGAACAGAATAAGACATTTATAAAGAACACAAACTCATGTAATACTGTTCAGCTCCTTCCGTGATGATGATACAGATTTACTTTTAATGCTGTAAGTAATCTACAGAAATAGTTTTTCTAGTGGTATTTATTTATTATTTGGAAGACCAACAGCATTCCACAGTAATTATATATGACAGAAAGGCAATGATAAGTCTTGACGAATAGGAAACAGTACAACCATTTTTTAAGTGTGAACAGTAAGTACCTCTATTATGAGTTTTTAACTATTTACTCTCATAGTAAATGTAAATTTTCATGCAAGCGATTTTAGTTCTTAACTTGGTTACATTAGGGATTAGAGTCGCTAACATGACATCTCTATAATGTAGTAAATAGTTAATCAAAACTTTACTATGACACATACGTTACATGGTGGAAAGCACGAAACGGACCAATCGAAACGCTGAACGCGTTCGATGTAGTAAATCGAATTTGTCAAAAGAAACTTACACTAGGGATACTGGAGTAGCTAAGGAGTTCAAAAAATTAACATGATGTCACGCTTTTGGAAAAAATCTATTATGAGTCCCTTAGGTTTCGTGGAAAACTTCATGGGCAACTAATTCACTCAAGTGATTGTCACTTAAGTTACATAAATGATCGTCGTACCTTCCCAGCGACTTCAGTTGAAGCGACCTTTTAACGGCCCACGGGCAATAATCACTCAAGTAAAACCCCGCACATAAAATAAAAACTTAAGATCTTTTTTTCATGTGTCAGGCCTATTAACAGGACTTTTCAAATTTCGAACTGGTAACCCTGATTAGGCTGCTAGTCTAATAATCAAACAACATAAAAACTCGTCATAAAATTTATTTGAAAACCCCCAATACCCCGAGGTGCTTACCTTTAGACTATCTAACTTAGACAACGCTTGAATAAATCTTAACGAATAAAACTCTACAATATTTCTACTCTATAGTCACTTAGGTCGCTTCACACGTCAATAAAATTTCGCGTTTACATACACATATGAACACTAAAAGGAGTGTGATGATTGTAGTTGATACATAAAGTTAATAAAATACTTATTCAGTTATTTTTTTCAGTTCCTTTACAATTTTGTGTACGCAGACATTCAATTGTTTATCGTATATCTTGTTCAATATTTTATATTGTACTTAGGATATTTTGATTTTTATAAAAACGTGCTAAAAGTAGTGCTATCTAAATAATGTAAACACGTGATAAACTATATTTGTGCACAGTTTAACTCTTAAACTAATAATAATTTCATTATACAAATATATTCTTTGTAACTGAAAACGCACACCTTACAAAATAGACTTCTAGAAAATCATATAATCTCCTACAATATTATATTATTAGTTGTGACGTGTAAACCGACCTTAAAATATAACCACATAGAAAAAAAAAACGAAAAACTTAACATTTCTCACTTCGCCATTAAAGACAAAGTTATGTTACATACGAGTAAAAAAGTAATAAATAAAATGCACAGAAAATAAATTAGAACAGACAGAAAAAAAACAAATTATTTAATTTATTATTATTATTATCTTCACGCGCCATGCTTCCTTTCCTGAAATAATATGGATTATTAGTATGTAGTAATATGTATAATTAGTAATAAAAATAAAACAATATAACAAAAAATAAATCTAGTAATCAAATTCGCAATGCTAATAATCGCAAGGTTATAAAAAATGGGTACCCGAATTCGCATTGCATAATAAGTAGGTAATAAGTAGTATCTATGTTATCTTAAGTTTAAAAAAGTGGTTGGTCTGTAAAAATAAGAAATTTCTGATCCCATTCATCCAGGCTTCCCCAAATTCGTCTCCAAACCAACAACATACAGATACCTAACTGTCGATTCACACGAAAATATTTATTTCTTAAATTATAAACCTTTATTTACTGACCAACCAGTAACACTTACATTATCGAACCGAGCCTGATGTTCAGTCTTGTCGCGGGACCGACGGGTACCTCCTATACGTCAATGCTTTCCTTGGAGACGCGCTGTATGCCCGTACACCACCGTAGAACTTCCCTTTCTGCGTGATAACTTCCAATCTAGCAGCTGCTTCGGCCCTTCCAAACTCATTCTCTATAGTAATCCTATATATGCCGACATCTTCGATCGAAACTTGCTCAATCTCCAAAATTCTAAGCAGCTCGTCTTTTTCTCTGAGAGTGATTCTGGCTGATGGCGTGATGATGATCCCGTCTTTGTCCCAAGTGGCCCAGGGCGTGGGTTGGCCTTTGACTGCACATTTGAAGGTCACGTTGTCCCCTTCTTCCACCACTTTGTTGAAGGGATATGTGTAGAAAGAAGGCGCCATTTGTCTGGATGGACTGCAGAGGCGGCGGGTGTCCGGTCCTGGTAAAGAAGTGGCTTTTTTATATGACTTTAATAGGCCGTATCAACTGTGGCAAATGGCACATAATTTTACAGATCGCAGCAATATATGATCGTGGTTGCCAAAGACTCTGGTGATACCACGTCGATGCGTAGGTCTGTGATCGCTTAGATAGGCGCTGTAAACTGTCGACAATTCAGGTGTAAGGCCTAATTAACTAAAGGAACAGAAATAATATCGAGTGGGCAGTGAGCTCATTTTGAAAACATCAACATATTAACAAATCTACGAGAAGGGCATACTTAATTTTTCAATGAAATATAGATAGATAACTATAGATTTGTAAACGATTCTATTTAACATATAGTCCTCAGAGCCGTAGCCTTCATAGAATGATGACCCTTCATATTAGTGTCAATCGTTACGTAAATCTGGCATCAAATTAACTCCTTAAAACAAATCCATAAATCCTTGAAGACTTACCAGGCGTTCTAGAGACGGATCTGGCGGGCGTGCTGCGTGGCGTGGAGCGAGGAGTGGAGGCAGCTGACAAAAGCGCAGGGGGCCGGCGCAGGCGCTGACTTAATGTGTTTGGCTCTCCGGGAGCTGAAAGAAACGGTACAGTATAGACAAAGTGAAGTATGATGTATTGCTAAAAATATGTTTTTAAAGTAATACTTTTCAATTCATAACTAGGTTTGAACACTTGCCCTTCATTCAGAGGGTCCGAGTTCGATTCCGGCGCCCTTACCAATCAATATTCAATTACCTTAACCGCGAAGAAAAACATCATTAGGAAAGCTGCATGAGAGGTTCGAAAAGGTCCTCGATGGTGTGTATAGTCCATCACCTCGCACTAGTCCAGCATGGTGGACTATACCTTAACCCTTACCATTCTGAGAAGAGCCCGTGCTCAGTAATGGCCAGTCAGCCGAATCGTGCTTCCCACGCAAGGATTCACATCTCCATCAGCCATTGAATCTTTAACAGTATATACAAACTTACGGTAAACGACAAGGCAAGCGCTCGATGTCGCCTTGCCTAGGTTATTAGCTGCCTCACACGAGTACGTCCCCTCATCTTCAGCAGTCACTTGTTTGATCTTTAGTCGAGCAGCTCCATCGTCGAACGAGGACTCGAAGTCGGGACAGTCGCGTATTAACTAAAAAAAAATTAATAAGATTCTTTGGTCAATCAAAAATTACAAGACACTAGTTTTTGGCCGCGGATTTCTGGATATCGATAACTCCGCCACATCCAACTATAGCTAAGAAGCATCCAGGTGCCCGAAGAACAATAAAAAAATAATCATCAAAATTGATCAAACCCTTCAGGAGGAGAAGAATTTTGATTTTTATCGATTTATATGATAACGCTCTCTCTTGAAGCCAGTATCTTCCGTAAGGAGTAGACAGCAGTAGTGGGTAGCAGTAGCTTCTGTAAGGAGTTGATAGTCCAAACCTGAGATCTGGCGTACCCTAGGCGGCCACCATCTGGCTCATCTTTCCACTACAGCATGAGCGATTCTCATTGGATAGACCACAGAGACAGAAAAATAATTCTATAATTGATACCTACCTCATTATAGTGGAACCACCTGATATCAGGTTCGGGGTTTCCAGTGACGCGGCACTCGAACTCGACCGCATCGCCGTCGTATGACAACAAATCAGTTAGCTCCCTTTCGAAACGAGGGATCACTTCAACGCGCCTGTAAGGAGAATTATATTAAAACGTAGTAAAGATTAATGTAGTGTTGTTTTTTTTATATATTTCTTTGTGAACTATGTATGTAGGTATGTAGTAAGAGGAACTGCCTTTCTTTGATTATATTTATCTTTCTATAAACCATTGTAATCTGTTATATAGTTTGCGAAATACATATTTGTTTATTTGATTCTGTATATGTGAAACAGTAGGTCCTTATGAGTAACGTTCATTACGATGTCGACATTCTTGAGTAAATTTATGAAGTTATAGTAATCTAAATCAATACCGTTAAGGATTGTGAATGGAATGAATGCTAATAATATTTCAGACCAAACGAGCGATCAACATGTAACTATACTCGTTTTGTTTAGGTATTTAAATAAAGGTAAACAATCTTGATGTGGCTTTTTACACAAACACATATTAAACAAATAAACTACTGCTTAAACTAGTGGTTTAATTATTTTGATAATCGTTATTGTTGTTTTACATGAGTTATTAGTCGCGTTTTATTTTTAAACTGAGTTTTTAAACAAACAATATTAAAAAGACACGTCAAGATTGTTTACGTTTATAGTTAAGGTGTGCAAAGGCAACCAATCATGATGAAGAAGCCTTACGATAAAGGCTTGTCACACACAGGGCGTACAATATTATAATATATCTTCCAGAATCTGTGCATAAAAAAATTGTTATTATTTAGTGAAACGTATATGTTCCGTATGTAATATAAACAAAAAGTGCATCATGTATGATTTAGTAACCCAATTAATTTTAAATTATCTCATTTTATTTTGAAAAGTAGATACGAAGTTTCATTAATCTATGTGTTAAAGTAGTTTTTGTGTTTTGCAGGCGTCATTGTTATATTATATAGATGGCAAAAAGCTTTATTGTCCACGCAAATTATCGTCGCAGACATAATAATTGAATTAGTCAGGATCACTTATTAAAAAAAAAGACGACAAAATTGAAGTTGATAGTTTTTATATACCTACTTCATACAAAACTACCGATTGCTTGTTACATTTGGATCTCGTACTGCCAAAATACCAAACACTACACGACATCTTCATAACTATGTTTCAAATAACTCAAAGTATCGATATATGTTCATTTTAGTTCCCGGTTTTGATCTCGCTTATACATAGTTAAAGTTATACGGAAAAAACGAAACTATCAAACGCGTCATAAGAACTCAAAGACACAAACTTACTTATCTGACCTTCTTATAGGTAGGTATTGAAAAATCTACATTAAGGTGAAGATTATAACGTCTATAATGTAAAATTATGTTAATTACAGTCATGGTGACTCACCCATATCTCACGTTGTGTGTATCGTCAGTTGATGACGGATCTGTAAACATAAAATATTTAATTAACATTTATCGATATCAATTACCAGCATATAGTGCTGCATGTAATAGGTCAACCATTGTTTCCGAATATAAAGTATTCGGAAACAATGGTTGACCAAGGCCTAGACCTTGGCTTCTGAATACAGACAAATACAATAAGCACTTTGCCCAAACAGGTAATTAAAGCGAGAACATTAGATTATGTTAGCAAAAGATCAATAGATGTAGGTAATAATAAGTACCTACTTAGTGACAAAAACATTTCCCCAAAACCTGCCCGGATTCCCCGCACCACCCTTCCAACAGAAGTACTATCTCATTACTCATATTGGAAATATCACGTGAAAAATAAAACACACATTTCGCGATAAAAAAAATCATACAATACACCTAGCGCTACTTGTTACATATTCAACATGAAGGATATGTGAACAGTTGTGCACAGATACTGCTACTCTGCATTACAAATTGAATCTCTCATAGGATCGACAGTGCGCACGTCACTATCCTGTCAGTCTCATCAAATTAAGATAGTTAAATTGGTTAGGACTGAAAATTTCACTCGCATGAAACTGCCAGTCTTAATATCCCGTGAAGCGTATTTTTTTTAAAGTTCTTTTTAACTCTCAAAAAAGGAGCTATGACGTCAGATAATTGTTTCAGTACTAATATTCAAATGTAATCATTTTACGAGTGTAGATTACGAGAACCGTCACACTGAACCCGCACTTTGTTTGCGTCCTCATAAACGTAACGTCTCCGATTCGTCTGAGTCCTCCTGTGCCTCTGTTATGAGATTTTTACTATTTACTCTCATAGTGAATGTAAATTTTCATGCAAGCGATTTTAGTTCTTAACCCGGTTATATTAGGGATTAGAGTTGCTAACATGACATCTCTATAATATAGTAAATAAATACTAAATTGAAACTTTACTATGACACATATGTCACATAAGCGACTCTAGTCCCTAATGTAACCAAGTTAAGAACTAAAATTGCTATCATGAAAATTTACTTTACTATGATAGTAAACAATAAGAAAACTCGTGATAGCGGTACTGAAAACATAAAGCGGGTCAAATAGCCTTAATCTGAAACAAGGGGCGTTTCCTGAAATTTATTTTGGGGCGTTAGAATAAATTTCGTGATCCGTCGGGGTAATGTTGAATGGGGGAGGAGATTTCGTATTTAGAAATAAGTTTTTTTATAAAAATGTGCTGCAGAATGACGCTATTACGGGAAACTGACTTGCAGTTATCAGTTGCTATATGACGTTTGCAAGCAGTTGTTGTTTTGCTAAAAACGGCAGCCTAATTACCGATGTAGCAATCAGCTTGCGACAGGCGTAGATCACGCGATAGCTACTGCGAAACATAACTTTTGTGTCATATATGTATCCACCAACAGTGAGGCTGCAGTCGCGTGGCTGTCGCGTTTTTTTACGTAATTCGGTTGCACAGCAGTGTAATATGGTGCATTTAATTTTCATATTAAATTCTATCTGCGACGGTTCGGCCTTAGAGGAAAATCCTAAAACAGTGAAACTGAGTAAATATTGCTTACCTTTAGCCAATATCTGCAAAGATATAATAGCCTTGGCCTCTCCGTGCACGTTCCTCGCGACCACGGAGTATGCACCGGTGTAGTCCAGCTTAGCGTGTGGTATCTCAAACCGGTACTCAGGCCCGTCGCCGACGCGTTTGAAGTGAGTCGCGTCGCGGTAATAGTCGGGCTACGGGAGAAATGAGTTTTATGTTCAACTATTTGTGTCAGAGGTGCACGCGGATTGGTAATCCGCACACCTATTACGTAAGAACAATGTGTCAAAAACAACAAGTTGAATTTTTCAAGTGGGCGTGTATGACCAAATTCGAAACTATAAGAAATAGCAAAAAATACTCAAAGGAGTCTCGAGACCGATTTTGATGAAAACTGCATCATTGGATTTTTGAAAAAACAATATTCCTAGCCAGGTATCAACCGCTACTACCATTGCCGGTGTGATTAAGTGCGCTAAATGTCTCGGGTCCGACACACACACTTTTTCTTAGTGTGGAACAGTAAAGAGCTTATTAAATCTTGTAAAAAGCATTGTTACCTTGAGGAAATCCCTCAGCCAGTAGACATCAGGCTTGGGGTCTCCGATAACCTCGCACGCTATGATCACGGTGTCGCCTTCACGTGCCTCACTAGAGCGCGGCTTGCGGACAAACATCGGCTCTTTTGAATACCTGCGGGCAATTATATGCATTCACTTCAGTGTCTATTAGTCGGTGTCGTTTTATGTAAGAGAGAGAAAATACCTTTTACAAAAATTCAAATATACTGATAGGGTTTTACGCCACGGTCCGTAAATGAGAAGATGATATACACTGTATATAAACACGTTGCCGATAAAAAGCCCTTATTGAATGGATATTTATTAAAAAAAATTTCATTAATACATACTATAGGTCTTTCGTTTATATGCCTCGGATCCTGATGAGTTCATACCTCCAATCGGAACAAAAATGCCTCTACAGATACATAGTTACGAAGACAGGTCAAATAGATAGGACCAGGGCACCATCCCACTCGAGCACGTAATATTGAAGTCTTAAACCGTTACCTATTTCAGAATTTGTGGATATACCTACGTTATAATGAACTCTTGGTTTAATTTTCGAAACTACAAAAGCATTCAACTTACGGTACATCCGGAGCATTAATCACAACGGGAGGGGTTCTCTTCTCTCTGGGCTGGTCTCCTTCTACAACTTCCACCTTCCCTGACGTGGAGGCCCTCCCGACTTCATTAGAGGCTGTGCAGGTGTACACTCCAGCATCTCTACCAGTAACCGCAGCTAGAGCGAGTTCTATCTGACCGTCGCGATCGAGGGTCATGATGGCGCGGCGGCTCGGGCGGAGGCGGACGCCATCGCGGTACCAGGTGACTCCCACTGAGGGGTATGCCTCGACGACCGCTGAGATCCGAAGTTCTTCGCCTGGAAGTATTATTTGGGTAGTGATACTTTAACTGTCAGAGGAAGGCAAACTAGGTTGAGAGTCGCCTGGTGGTAAACTTGGGATCACTTTCTGTTGTGACTAATGTAATTGTTGATATATGAAGTAACTAAATAAGAATTATATATAAAATCACTTACCTTCCGAAAGTCTGTATAAGGGTTCCAATCCGCAGCAGAACTCTGGAGCCACATATGCTCTGATGCCCTTGTCAACCACAAGGCTGCAACGACAGCTGACGGCGCCGCTGCTGTTACGGGCCATCGCCTCATAAACCCCTCCATCTTCCAGGGTCGTGGGTGCTATTTCCAATGTATGGAAGTGCTCGTCTTGATAGTTATTGCGGCGATCTAGAAGTTAAGATTAAAATATGAAATTTTGTATCATCATTCGTTAGTAATAGGTTCTTCACAGTCAAAACTCAACTTATCGAAGTTCACTTCTAGACATAGACCTCCCAAGTAGTGCTAGAACCACAACAAAGAGGCAATCTGGTCGCAACCTGCAATAGAAAAGAGGGATGCACCTAACATAGGTAATATACGGTTATCATTGTTTGGTTTTGACCGTGGTTTAGCTTTTCTAGAGGTGTGAAACTGTGGAGCAAGTCCCAAAAATATTATGTACTTACTGTCGAACACCAGAAGCTCGCCATCCTTGAACCAGGTGACAGTGGGCGGTGGGTTCCCGACCACCTGGCACGTCAGCCGTACCGGGTACGTTGCCTGCACACGCCGATCGCGTAGACGCATCGTGTACTGCGGCGGGTAGTCACCTTCCGCGTCTTGGGAGCGCTCCCTAGAATTCAGGTCTATATTAATTCAGGTCCTTTTATTACTATGTATGATTGCTCTTGTGACAGATCGTGATAATGTTCTGTCATTGTTCAGTTATAGCTCCAGCGGTGCCTTACTATTACAGTTGCATAATGAACCTTACGCGTACTTGATCATTGTAGGCGCCACTCATACTTAACTGACATACATTGATATTTATAGAATTTATAAGCGTAATTGTCACACATGCTATCACACTGAGCCTATAGTATATCTACTTTATATGAACTGTACATAGATTTTTACGGAACATGCAAATGAGCTAGTAGGGTGCGCTTAATTATCGACTGCACCTAAAAGTAGACGGCGCGCTACATTCAAAGGTTTACAGCTAAACCTAATGCATAGCTTGAAAGTGCATGAAGTATAGGTGAATATGATGGGTGGATGCAAGCTGTATGCAACAGGTGTGCAGCCAATCGGTTCTCTTGTTCTACTATAGTATATTTTTCAGCATTGCAACTTCATGACTTGCGCGGGACGGTGTGCGTGAGACTTATACTTCTCGTAGTATGAAAAATTATGTACTAGTATTGAATGAAAAATGTTTATTTTGGCTGGAATGGCGTCTTATACAAATAAAGTTCAAAAGTAACAAAGTTAGCATCAGTTTCATGAATTCTTCTCGTAGTACTTCTGACATACCAATAAAATCTTTGACCATTCATCCACGAATGGAGAATCTGCGGCTTTCTTTTGGTATTTGTATATCCACACTATTCATCATCATCATCAGCCAGAAGACGTCCACTGCTGAACGAAGTCCTCCCTCAAGGGGGGGTTTGCCATAATCCCCACGCTTGGCAGGCGGCTTGGGGATCGCAGTGGCTCACCGATTAATGAGAGGACGTTGCTGCCCGTCCTCCAGTGTCTGGCCGCAGTTTTAAGACGTACCCGGGTCGAACTATTATAAATGCTAAAATAACTGTTTCTGATTGTAAGCTCATCACGACTTATCCACTGAACTGATCGTTATGAAATTTTACGAAGAGGTAACTTGGGCCCTGGAGAAGGGCATAGGCTAAATTATACTATTGGAGCCAAACACTAATTTATTTAATAATTTATTAAGTTATATTATAAATATAAAATACACGCATAAGTCGCGGGCAACAACTATTTCAAATGACAACGTGTCAACAAGGTTCAAAGAGATCGTGCCTCAAAATTACATGTAAAAACATACTTCAGCCCGCGTGATATATGTACGTATATAATTAATTTATAGCCTATAGCACTCGGGGATAATTTAGCTATCTATCAGTGAAAAAATAATTTTCAGATTCCGATTATTAGTTCCGGATAATACCCACTACATTCTAAAAATGTTTATCTCTTTATAATATATTAGTATACAACGGGTTTACACACAAGCGTAAACACGTTGCCGCTTGGGATGTATTGCATTTATATTAAAATTAATCACGGCACTATCTCTTCCTCTGCAGTAAAGCGTGAATATCTCTATTCGCATTAGCGTAATCGTCTACGCGCGTGACTACCCGGCATTAAATTGTTTGAATAGGTATTATGCTCGGATCTAGTATTTACTGCACAGTTCATCGCACACGCTCAATAAGTAGTATAAAGAACAGATCATCCTTTTTTATTAACGCGCTTTTATTAGCTTCACCTGTAAGTAACTATGTAAAGAAATCTTGGAAGTTATATTTTATCTAAATTAAAAGTAAACATAACAAAAAAGCGCTCCACGCTTTATGAATTAGTAATTTGATAATTTTATTAATTTAATTTAATTATTTTTTAATTTTTAGTGCGTGCTTAAAGCGTGTTTTTTAGTTTTTTTTTAACCTATAATATTTTATTAATATGAAGACGTGGTGTCCCTTCGTTTTTGAGGCCTAAAGTGATAGGTCTATGCCGTCCGTAGAACTGGTTAACTGATAGCTAACGGGATAGAATTGGCCCTACCGAGCCGCCATTGATTACAGAAATTCGTCTTTATTCATCCTAGAATTTCCCAATATAACTTCATCCAATGTGCAATAAATAAAATTTTATCAGTAGATACGTAACATGCAAGAAAAGTGCTTAGTTCAAACGAAACTCAATTGATTGGAAACTTGCCTACTAAAAGTTTAATTTTGTTCTATTTATAGGTAACAAAACAAAAACAATTTTGTAACGCCCTTCAGAAAGTAAAGTCAAAGAATTTAGAAATAGCTCTATCCTCCACACATGTTGACATACTAGTGTCATCATAGATATATAAGATGGTCCCCTGCCAAAACACAAACTGTTTACATTGGACATGACAGAAAGCTTACATTTAAACCTTATATTTTGATATGATATTTACGTATCTCTCATCATAAATAAGCATCCTCGGCTCAAGCAACAATTCATCTCCCTAGAAACGTCGAAATTTCATGCAATACTTGGCAAAATACATACACAGAAAAACGAGCCAAACAAAACACAATCACATCACACATCACATTTACACCAACATCAGATCAAAAAGAACAGCAATGACGTTGAATTCAATTAATATAATTGCGTGTAAAACAATCAGTAAAATCAAAAGTTCGCGAGCATCTTTCTAAAACACTACATAAACAAATTAATTCACATAAAAAAAAAGCAAATTCTATCGACATCAAAGTCACTGACATAAAAAAATCGCACCAGCTTCACTCACCTCTTAAGCTTAGCATCGGCCTCCCATACAAGTCGATCCGTGACGACAGCCAACCTTGCATATGTCGACGCCCTTCCGTGCACGTTCGACGCCTCACAACTGTACCGCGCCTCATCTTCGATACAAATATCTTTGATGGTCAATGAACAATCTTGACCATTGTACGCAGTCCTTATCCGGCTTTCTTCCTCGATCTCATGCCCATTCTTCATCCAAACTACTTCAGGCAACGGCTTGCCTTTCACACTGCAGCTTAAGTTCGCCGTCTCGCCAGCTAACACCTTCAGTTGTCCAGGCAAGATGTCCACAAACTCCGGCCTATCCCCAGCTAGTCCAATGCCGAGTGGTGCAGAAGTTTGTACTGACTCTCCCCACCCGTATCTGTTCCGAGGAGTTACTCTGAAGTGATATTCCTCCCCTTGTTTTAGATTGAAAGCGTCGAAAGAGTTAAGAGGTGTAATTCCAAGTTCAACCCAGCGTGCGCCGCCTTCTTTGCCGATTAACCAGCTTTCTATTTTGTAAGCGAGGACTGGAGCGGTGTCCCGAGGGTCGGCTTTTGGCCAGGCGAGCGAGACCCAGTTGTTGCCTCCGTCCACGACGCTCGGCTCACCCGGGATGCGATCCGGCACGGCTAAAACGAGAACCGATGCGGCACTGACCTTAAGGAATACTTGACGTGATGCCAGGCAAGACTGCCAGATGACTTATTGTATTGATTAGAGATTGATCGAGCCAGAATTGGCAGGTGGGGTTAAATATAAATAGTGAGTATGATCTAATGATTGTTGCTGAGTGCCCAAAACTGAGGTCGTTGTAACCGTTGCTGCTTGTTCGATGATGAGATAATAGATTTCTTATCAACATTTTTCTTTTGCGTAATGACATGTTGAACTTAAAGTGTGAATGCACTGTTTCAAGCTGCATACTGCATTCAATAAGATTTAACAGTCTGATTGCCTTTTGTCATTTTGGAAATGTAACTACTAATTAATGCAATTTTATTTTATCGTTTTGAGATATCAAGCAGACATTAACTAAAGATATAATTAATATTTTAATGCGTTAAAAGTTCTACTTACATTTGAATTTTCTTTCAGTTATAGACAGAGCAGAATCATCCATAGGATAAGTCCAGTCTGATATCAGATTTTCAGAAGATGCTCGTTGTCTTACCTGGAATAATAAACAAATGAATAATAAAATTCGCGGTCGATTTAAGAACATTGAACTCTAATGTCATTAAAATACAGCAAAATTTTGAATAAATATGTTTATTTGGAAGGTAACATGGTTATGTTTGTATGTTGGTTGATTTTTTTTTTTAACGTCATTACGAATAACGTCAATGTAACTTAATGCATGTATAATAGTATGTATGTATGCAGTCATATGATATAATGAACATTCTTCAATTTTATTAAATTATTATCACGGTTCTTCTTGCAGTAAGAACATATTTCGTTACAGTACTGAAGAGGTTTCATAGTCTTTAGTACAAAGACTGGTGAGTGATAAATGAACAAGGATTTGAAAGTATGTCAATGTGTGACGTGATACAGTGATGGATTATTAGAAGAGTTGTTATTAGAATTTCATTGGTTTTCCGCCTTGAGTATAATACAAAGCATACTATCATAATTGCACTGTCATTATCGAGCTTTCTCGTACGCCGCCACAGTACCATCCACAGGGTATGATTTCGTTTCGTCTGCGGCGAATCTTATCAATTTTAATAATGAGTGCAAAGGTTACCGTAATCAAATATTGTTTAAAAGGGACTGTTATAAGGCACACAGTGTAACTGGCCATTCGAGTCATATTTCGTAGTGTAGATACTTTTGTCAGTCAACTCACCACAACAGTAACAAATGCGCGATCGCATCCATATGCGTTCCTTGCAAGTATGCAGTAGGTCCCCGCGTCCGATACGACAGATCTCTTCAGAGTAAACTTGACGTAGTCGTCTGAGGTCATCTTGCACACCCGCTGGTTAGTCGTGATGTCTCGTATACCTTTCATGAACACCACTATAGAAAAAAAAGAAATTATTTAGAACAGGGGTTCCCAATCTTTTTCAGTTCACGGCGCACTAAACAGGTTTAGTATTTTAGTCGGCGCCCTAGCTAGTAGAAATAGGGTACAATGCTACTAAGTATATAGGCACGAAAATAAAATATCCACCATATGAAGCTGAGTTTTTATATTTATATTGACAAATTGATACACTTATCATTTTAGAAAAATCCTACTATCCTACTTCCTACTTTAATATTATAAATGTGAAACTTTGTGAAGATGGATGGATGGATAGATGGATGGATCTTTGTTACTCTTTCACGCCAGAACGGCTGAACCCATCTAGATGAAATTTGGCACAGAGATAGATTATAGTCTGGAATAGTGCATAGGCTACTTTTTATCCCGGGAAAATTTACGGGTTCGTAAACCACGCGGGCGAAGCCGCGAGCGGAAGCTAGTATGTAATAAATTAGTCAATTTGATGTGTGTCCGCGGTGCCCCTCTTTCTCTCTACGGCGCACGCTTTGGGAACCCTTGGTTTAGAAGATTATTGAATTCGAATTTGATGTTTAAGGGCAAGATTGTAGTTAGTAGGATTAGACTTAGAAAACTGATCTGTTTGTCCAATTACTGTTGAACAACTGTCATTTTTAATTATAATGTAAAGAGTATATCAGCCTGATTTACTTAAAGACGTATAAGAAACAGAAGTAACACAGTCCGACAGATAAGATTGAAATACCGTTTTTAAGCTAAAATTGTACCACCATTGTTACGAATTAGTATACAAAGTGGAAATGTGAGTAATTTAGCATTGATAGGCCAAAGTACGAAGCCAAAATATTTTTTACAAGTAGTAAGTAAGTAGTATTTGATTCATAATGCATCAAATACTATTTACTTACTTGGCTTAAAAAATATTTTGGCTTCGTATATAATGTAATTTGAAGCCTTACTTATTTGACTAAATTGTAGTAATTTTTTATTGAAGAGCTTGGCAATCAGCTATAATTTCGCGATAAAAACCAAAGTTTTCTCTATATTTTAAAGTATATAATTGTTGGGATTCCAACGTGAGGATTACAAGCACTTCGCTGCTTCGAAATTTGAAAATCAATTGTTAGGCTGGTTATGATTATCTATGCATTCTTTTTTTATTACATTTTTCATTATTATTTCCTAACTACACCTGGCCCCATAAAATAATACTTTGTGAAAACTTACAAATAACAATGTATCTCACCTTTAGGCTTAGGGTCACCTTGGACCCTAAAGGATATATTGACATCTTCACCAACAGATATGAGAATATCCTTCTCAGGTCTGCCCACAATAATGGCAGGCTTGCCGTCCAATTCGTTTGGAGGAACCACTGTTATCGCGGCATTCATATCAACATTGCCATGGGTACTCCAAGCTCTGCAGGTATACATCCCTGATTCCTTCTCAGTGACGTCAGAAAGTGCCAGAGTGTAGAGCCCTTGTTCTACGAAAGTTCTAGCGTTTCTGTAGATTTCGGTGACAGAGCGACCTTCTCGAAGCCATTCTACCCTGGTAGGGGAGCCTTTGATTTCTACTTGGAGGCCGATGGTTCCGCCTTTGGCGACTTGGTAGTCGCTCAAAACATTGGTGAAGTGAAGTCGCCTAGACTCAAGCACTTGTCGGTTGAAGCGCGAACGTTCTATGGTGGCTATGTTTGGATTGAGATGGCTTTCTTTGCCTGAAATTAAAGTGAATTTTAGAGTGTTATTTTATGTCACGTATATTATGAAAGTCGATATAAAGCTTTTATATTTTCAGTCGCTTCACATTTAGTGAGAAGATAGTATTTTATTTGTGGTATGTGCGCCTAGTCGTGTGTGTGTGTAAGTGTTGATCGCTATTTATGATGTTTTTATTTATGGACCAAATCGACAAAAGTCATTTTTTCAATATTAAACGATTTAAAATTTAACATATTTAAAAAAAAAAAAACTTTTGTTAATGTACTACACTATTTTATAGCGCTGTTGAAATAATAAAAACATAATGGTCCTGAAGACGTAGTAGGTGAAAAATTGTACTTTTATACAAGCGGAAATTGAAGTAAAACTATAATTTAAATCACTTACCACTGTAACTAACTACATGCGTGATCTGATCTGACCACACAGAGTTCTCAGCTTTGCATGTGTACTTTCCACTGTCATCAGGAGTAGGCGAGCTGATGGCCAGTCTGCAGACGCCGTCAGCGAGGTAGTAAGCCTGGAACCTCTCATTGGTAGATACAGGTTTGTCGTCCTTTAGCCAAGTGATGGTAGGTAGAGGCTGACCACGGATGCGGCATTCAAGAACAAGCTCGTTTTCTGCTAGGTGATATGTATCTGTGGGAGAAAGTATATAAGATGAACTTACTATAGAAATGAAAGGTATAATTTACTATTGTGTACTAAATATTCTAAACTTAGTTAAGTATGACTATCGAGTGTTTTTGACGGAGGAATTCAAGACAGATTGTTTTTAATTTGCCACCCAATTTTTATGTGTCTATCACATTCGAGTATGGTGATAATTGTTGTGTGATCTTGGATGAGTATCAGATTTATACATTAGAAAAACCAATATTATCATATTTTTAGATCACGATGCTTACGTTCCTTACTTGTGTGTATTCTTAATTTCTTAAACAAAATACCTCAAACCGTCCTTTGCCTATTCTTGGCGTTTAAAAAGTATAACAAAGTCGATAAGTACATCTATATGACATGTAATGAAGGTGTACGTATTATTATAATCGGACAAACACTGACATCTATCAAGTTAGCCGTAAACTACCCTTAGCTCTACAACATCCCTTATTATTGTAACTGTGTTAACCACTAGATGGCACCTCAGTTACATACAATAACTTGTTTGCTGTAACTTCCAAAGGTATGAAGCATTCAATACTATCATAATTTCTAACTAATTGAAATATACTACGTTTTAAAAGCTGCAGGTGTAGTTGAATTTTGCTCGCGACCTACAGATGGCATTTGTAACAACGTGAGACGTTATGAAAAACTGCGATGATGAGTCATAAGGTCGAGGCCTAAAGGTGGCAAAATACCCAGTACTATAATCCAACATAATAGGTATGTTTGATATTAGTCAGCCATGAACCTAGAGGCATTGGATGTTTTTTATATTTGGAGTATATGTTGTCCACGACTGTTTTTCATTTGTTTTATAGCACGTAGTTTAGTCGTACCTAACTGTTTCTTCAACAAATACATTCCTACTAATTGTCCTATTACTTTACAGCAGTAGAGCAACCAGGCCACACAAATACAAAAAAAAGTATTTCATTTAAGGCTTTTGTAGGGGTTTCTTTGCAAATTTGTACCATAAGTTTTCTAATTTATGTTAAGAAAGTGATTGAGGGACTAACAACTACAACGATAGAGGCGGAGTGAGCTGGACAGTACAGGCTGTTGTTATTTATAAATTAAAATTAACTTTGGTGTTTTTTTAATATCTTAAATTATTTTTTACGTATTTACGAAACGACACGTCAAGTACATTGTCAGTTTTGTTATCTAATTAATACTAATGGTTGAATGAACTCATAAAGTTCTTGTCTATTTGTTTCTCAGCTATTCACATGAATTTTTTACTTAAGTACATTTTTCAATTTTTGATATTTATTGTTTAAATATGATGTGAATTGATCCGAATTTAATTACTATAATTATTTGGTCTCTTGGTCTATGCGAATGAACTATTTGGCATTTTTAACTAGCTTTGATTTGATTTGAAATAGATTTTATTTAAAATTAGGTATTTCGTTTTTAGTGTGTTGAAGTGCAGCCGCGGTGGCTATCTACCAGTAAAGTTACCTGTATTTACGTCATTCAAACCAGATAAGTCGACAAGTAGACGTGTTTTTCAATGTACAATAATTTATTTCCTTACTATTTACCTACATATTTTGAATTAAACTCGCTTTGTATCGAGTCTGACTAAAAAGGTAATAAAATAAAATCTTGTACTCACCGCGAATTGATCTCGTAAATGTAGGTGGTATAGGCGAAGCTTCGAAACTCGGATACACCTTCAGGTTAGCAGATGTGTTGACCGATCCATTTTCATTCTCGACTGTGCAACTGTATTCAGCAGAGTCACTGACTACAGCATTCAAAACTTCCAAAGTTATTAACCCGTCGATAAACTTCGTTCTGTACTTCAATTTATCGTCCAAAACCACGCCGTTTTTATACCAAGTGATTTTAGGATCTGAAGAAGATAGGACGCTGCAGGTTAATTTGACTCTGGAACCTTCGACGGCCGTTCTGTCAGTTAGGTACGTGGAAAATACAGGTTTTCTTTTCAAGTCCCTTGAAAGGCTTGAGCGTTTTTCAGATATCATGCTTCTTGCCTCGCTTAAAGCTTTAGATCTGTGTCTTTCAATACGTTTTTCAGAATCGCTTCGATCATGCCTGTCCACTCTCCTTTCGCATTCACTCCTTTCGGGTTGCGGTGGGGCGGAGGATCTCAACTGTGAGTCTAATATTATAGTCTGGGCCTTATAAATTGTGGCACTCCTGCCCAAAGATTCTCTTTCTGAATATTTTTCATGTTCAAATGTCCTCTCCCTGTAATCAGAAGGCCTTGAGAATTCCATAGTGTAATCTCTGTGATTGTGGTCGACGAACTTTGATCTTTCATCAGATTTTTGTTTTGTTGGTTCATAATGATACTCTCTAATGTAATGATCTTCTTCACCTGATCTACGTTTCATAAATACATCGCCGTTCTCTTCTCTCTTATGCTTGGATCCTGTTATATTATCTTCTATACACGGTTTTGATTTATTTTCAATCAAGTCATTTTCTATTTCCCTTCGCCTCTCTTCTCTAATTCTTCTTTCTGTTTCTCTTTTTTCAGTTTCAATGGCTTCGGCTTCTTCCTGTTGCTTTAATAATTGCGTCTTTATCTCATCTTTTCTCTTTTTGTTCGCATCTTTCTTAACCTTATCTGCCTCTTCAATCTCTTTTTGTAAACGGGCTTCCTCTTCTTCTCTTCTCTTTTTAATTGTTTTTTTCTTTTCTAGTGTGGCTTTTTCCTCGTCTTCACGTTGCTTTTCCTCTTGCTTTCCTTTTTCAAGCCTTTTCTTTTCTTTTTCACATTTTTCATTTTCTTCTTTCTGTTTATTAGATTTTATTTCTTCTTCATGTTTTTGTTTTTCTTCTTTTTGGGTATCTTCTTTGTTTGCCTTTTTAAGCTTTTCGTCGTCTTTCTTTTCTATTTCAGCTTCTTTTACTTTTTTACGTTTTACTTCTTTCTCTTGTCTCAATTTTTCTTCTTCTTTATCCTTTTCAATAGATGTTTTTTCTTTCTTATCTTTAGCCTCTTCCTCTTTCAGTCTTTCTTCTTTGAATTTCTTTTCAGCATCAATTTTTTCTTGTTCGCGTTTTTCGGCTTCTTCCTCATCTTTCTTAGCTTTGGCTTCTGCCCTTTTTTTCAGTTCTTCAGCTTCTTCCTTATCTTTCTTAGCTTTGGCTTCTGCTTCTGTTTTCAATATTTCTTCTTCTTTGCCTTTCTTTTCGGCATCAATTTTTTCTTGTTCGCATTTTTCGGCTAATTCCTTATCTTTCTTAGCTTTGGCTTCTGCCTCTTTTTTCAATTTTAATTCTTTCTTGCGTTTCTTTTCAGCATCAATTTTTTCTTGTTCGCGTTTTTCAGCTTCTTTCTTAGCTTTAGCTTCTGCCTCTGTTTTGAGTTTTTCTTCTTCCTTGCGTTTCTTTTCAGAATCAATTTTTTCTTGTTCGCGTTTTTCGGCTTCTTCCTTATCTTTCTTAGCTTTGGCTTCTGCCTCTTTTTTCAGTTTTAATTCATCCTTGCGTTTCTTTTCAGCATCAATTTTTTCTTGTTCGCATTTTTCGGCTTCTTCCTTATCTTTCTTAGCTTTGGCTTCTGCTTCTGTTTTCAGTTTTTCTTCTTTCTTGAGTTTCTTTTCAGCATCAATTTTTTCTTGTTCGCGTTTTTCGGCTTCTTCCTTATCTTCCTTAGTTTCGGCTATTGCCTCTTTTTTCAGTTTTTCTTCTTCCTTGCATTTCTTTTCAGCATTAATTTTTTCTTGTTCGCGTTTTTCGGCTTCATCCTTATCCTTCTTAGCTGTGGCTTCTGCCTCTTCTTTCAGTTTAAATTCTTCCTTGCGTTTCTTTTCGGCATCAATTTTTTCTTGTTCGCATTTTTCGGCTTCTTCCTTATCTTTCTTAGCTTTGGCTTCTGCCTCTTTTTTTAGATTTTCTTCTTCATTGCGTTTCTTTTCAGCATCAATTTTTTCTTGTTCGCGTTTTTCAGCTTCTTTCTTAGCTTTGGCTTCTGCCTCTTTTTTTAGATTTTCTTCTTCATTGCGTTTCTTTTCAGCATCAATTTTTTCTTGTTCGCGTTTTTCAGCTTCTTCCTTAGCTTTAGCTTCTGCCTCTGTTTTGAGATTTTCTTCTTCCTTGCGTTTCTTTTCAGAATCAATTTTTTCTTGTTCGCGTTTTTCGGCTTCTTCCTTATCTTTCTTAGCTTTGGCTTCTGCCTCTGTTTTCAGTTTTTCTTCTTCCTTGCATTTATTTTCAACATTAATTTTTTCTTGTTCGCGTTTTTCAGCTTCTTCCTTATCTTTCTTAGCTTTGGATTCTGCCTCTGTTTTCAGTTTTGCTTCCTCCTTGTGTTTCTTTTCAGCATCAATTTTTTCTTGTTCGCGTTTTTCAGCTTCTTTCTTAGCTTTGGCTTCTGCCTCTGTTTTCAGTTTTTCTTCTTTCTTGCGTTTCTTTTCGGCATCATTTTTTTCTTGTTCGCGTTTTTCGGCTTCTTCCTTATCTTTCTTAGCTTTGGCTTCTGCCTCTTTTTTCAGTTTTTCTCCTTGCTTACGTTTCTTTTCAGCATCATTTTTTTCTTGTTCGCGTTTTTCAGCTTCTTTCTTAGCTTTGGCTTCTGCCTCTGTTTTCAGTTTTTCTTCTTCATTACGTTTCTTTTCGGCATCAATTTTTTCTTGTTCGCATTTTTCGGCTTTTTCCTTATCTTTCCTAGCTTTGGCTTCTGCCTCTTTTTTTAGATTTTCTTCTTCATTGCGTTGCTTTTCAGCATCAATTTTTTCTTGTTCGCGTTTTTCAGCTTCTTTCTTAGCTTTGGCTTCTGCCTCTGTTTTCAGTTTTTCTTCTTCATTACGTTTCTTTTCGGCATCAATTTTTTCTTGTTCGCATTTCTCGGCTTCTTCCTTATCTTTCCTAGCTTTGGCTTCTGCCTCTTTTTTTAGATTTTCTTCTTCATTGCGTTGCTTTTCAGCATCAATTTTTTCTTGTTCGCGTTTTTCAGCTTCTTTCTTAGCTTTGGCTTCTGCCTCTGTTTTCAGTTTTTCTTCTTCATTACGTTTCTTTTCGGCATCAATTTTTTCTTGTTCGCATTTCTCGGCTTCTTCTTTATCTTTCCTAGCTTTGGCTTCTGCTTCTGTTTTCAATATTTCTTCTTCCTTGCGTTTCTTTTCGTCATCAATTTTTTCTTGTTCGCGTTTTTCAGCTTCTTCCTTATCTTTCTTAGCTTTGGCTTCTGCTTCTGTTTTCAATATTTCTTCTTCCTTGCGTTTCTTTTCGTCATCATTTTTTTCTTGTTCGCGTTTTTCGGCTTCTTCCTTATCTTTCTTAGCTTTGGCTTCTGCCTCTTTTTTTAGTTTTTCTTCTTCCTTGCGTTTCTTTTCGGCATCATTTTTTTCTTGTTCGCGTTTTTCAGCTTCTTCCCTATCTTTCTTAGCTTTAGCTTCGGCCTCTGTTTTCAGTATTTCTTCTTCTTTGGGTTTCTGTTCGGCATCAATTTTTTCTTGTTCGCATTTATCGGCTTCTTCCTTATCTTTTTTAGCTTTGGCTTCGGCCTCTTTTGTCACTTTTTCTTGTTTGCGTTTATCAGCTTCTACTTTATCTTTCTTAGCTTTGGTTTCTGCTTCTTTTTTCAGTTTTTCTTCTTCCTTGCGTATCTGTTCGGCATCAATTTTTTCTTGTTCACGTTTTTCAGCTTCTTCCTTATCTTTTTTAGCCTTGGCTTCTGTCTCTTTATTTAGTTTTTCTTCTTCTTTGCGTTTATTTTCACCATTAAATTTTTCTTGTTCACGTTTTTCGGCTTCTTCCTTATCTCTCTGATCTTTGGCTTCTGTTTCTTTTTTCAGATTTTCTTCTTCTCTGCGTTTTTGTTCGGCATCCATTTTTTCTTGTTCACGCTTTTCGGCTTCTTCCTTATCCTTCTTTATTTTGACTTCTGCCTCTTTTTTCACTTTTTCTTCTTCTTTGCGTTTCTTTTCTAGTTCCAATTGTTCTTGTTCACATTTATTAGTATCTTCCTTATCTTTCTCAGCTTTGACTTCTGCATCTTTTTTCAACTTTTCTTCTTCCTTGCGTTTCTTATCAGCATCCAGTTTTTCTTGTTCATGTTTTACGGTTTTTCCTTCGTCTTTCTTAGCTTTAGCATCCACCTCTTGTTTTAGTTCTTCTTCTTTGCATTTCGTTTCAGCACCCAGTTTTTCTTGTTCACGCTTGTCGATTTCTTCTCTATCGTTTTTAACTTCAGTTTCCTCCTCCTTTTTCAGTTGCTTTTCTTGATTTTGTTTCTTTTCGGCATCCAATTTATCTCGTTCACGTTTTTGGTCTCTTTCTTGAAGTTCATTGTCCAATTTTTGTTTTACTTCCGTATCCTTATCGATACTAGCATTATCTTGCTGCTTGAGTATTTCTTCATCATCTTCTTGCTTTTTGACGGTTTCATATATTTCCATTTTATCTTTTTCTTGTTTCTGTTTGACTTCAGTTTCTTTTTCTGCTTCAGTCAAGTCCTCAGTTTTTTGTATCAATTGCTTTTTATCGTCTTTTTCTTTCTTTTTGCTAAGTTTTTTCTTTTTAGGTTCATCTTCTATTTTATTATTTTTATCTGCATCTTTAGTTTCGTTAGCTTTGCATACTTCTTCTTTTGGTTCTTGAGTCTCGGTTTTAACTTGTTCTGCCGGACCCCCTTGGTTTAAGATACTTTCTTCTTCATGTTTACTTACTGTTTTAGATTCATATTTAGCTTGTTCAGCATAATTGGCACTTTCCTCTTGATGTTCATATCCTTTCTGTTTAGCTTGTTCTTTTTTCAGATCAAATTCAGCCTCTTCTTTTGCCTTCACAACTTCATCAGCTTCCTTCCTTGAAAGATCTTCTTCCTTTTTCTTAACTTCAACATCGTCTTTATTTTTAAGACTTTCTTGTTCTGCTGTATCTTGTTGGTATTTTTCCTTCTGTAGATGATCAATTTGTTTTTCTTGTTTCTTTTCATTAACGTCTTCATCTTTTTTGCTTTCAATACCATCCTCTTCTTTTCGTATAGACTCAACATATCTATTGGTTTCTTGTTCCTCTTGAGAATCTAAACTTTCTTTTCGTGTTTCCTCTTCATTTTGTTTCCCTTTCGTGATTTTTATTGAATCAGCTTCGTCGTCTTGTTGCTTCTTTTTGAGATCTTTCTCTTTTCTAGCTTTTTCTGTGTCTTTTTTCTCATGCGAAATGGCAGTGTCTTTCTGTTCTTGCTCAACTTTCTCCTTTTGCTCTTTATCGGAGTGAGTTTCTTCCTGTTTCTCCTTTTTAAGGTTAGATTTAACTTCATCAGCCACTTTTTTATCATTTTCAGGGCTTTCATAATTGGATTTCTCTGACTTTAGTTGATCTTCTTCAGTAGTTTCCTTTATTTCTAATTTGTAAGATTCCTCTTTTTCTCGTTCTTGTTTTTCATTTGCTTGCCAATCTTTTTCTAATTTATCGATTCTAGCTTCTGAAAGAACTGCTTCTTCTTTTTGCTCATATATTTCTTCTTCTTTTTTAAGTGTGTCTTGTTCGTTTTTGGTATCTACCGTGTCTATATCTAATTTCTTTGCGGACACTTCCTCATATGGCTGTTCAACGTTTGCTTCTTTTTGCTGTTCCTCTTTATTCAGCTGTTGTATTTTTCCTTGAGCATCAATATCCTCTGTCTTATTATATTGGTCCTTCGCATCGTCTTCAGCTTTTTCTATCTTAATCTCTGCTATTTCTTCTATCTTTTTACTCATAGAAGAATCTGAAGGTGCATCTTTTATTTCCATTTCATCGCATTTTTCAGGCTCTATTTGGATTTCTTTCTCACCATCGTTTATGAGTTTATCTCTTTTTTGTGCTTCTACCTTTCCTTTATCATCTTTTTTAGATGTGTCTACAGAGCAGCCAGGAACCGATTCAAGTTGAGTTTCTTCAGCTTCTTTCTTCACTGACTTCGTCAGTTCAGTGTTATCAGTTTGTTCTGTTTCTTTCAGTTCCTGCTCTTCCCCGGCTAATTTAGCTTCTTCAAGACCTTGCTTTTGATCACCTTTTTGTTCTTCTTCTATTAAATTTTCTTTATTAACTTCCAATTCTTCTTTTTTATTTTCTTGGTTTTTATCTTCATGCAAAGAGATTGATTCATCAGCTTTGGAGGAAACACAGGTTTTTTGTTCATGCTTCGTTAAAACAGAATCTTTTGTTAATGCGTCTTTCTGTTTTCCTACATACTCAACTTGTGGCGCGTTTTCTTCACTTAATTGGTGGCTTTCATCTGCAATAAGTTCTTCTGTTTTTTGAATAGTTTCATCAAGAGATTTGTGTCCTTGTTCTTCATCCATAGCTGCAATCAATTTTAGGTCTTCTGTCATCATTAAAATTGCTTCTTCTACACCTTGTGTTTCTTCATTAACAGGAATAGCTGGATCTTCAATAATTTGTGAAATGTCAGTCTCTTGTAATATTAATGTTTCAGGAATTACCGACAGCGTCTGAAAACCAGATGTATCTTCTAAATTTTGCACTACAGCAATAGCTTCTGCTCCTATTTCTGCCACTAAATCTAAAGCAATTTGTTCTACTTGTGTCTCAATGTCGGTTTCTTTAATAAGCACTTGTTTACGAACTGCAGATTTAGAGTCGATAGTCTCATCTTGTATAACTTTACTAGTACTGGGTGATTCTTGTATTGTTTTTTCTACCTGCATTTGTTCAATAATTTGTGCTGTTACTTCGTCTATTTTACTTATCTCATCGAGTTTTATTTTTGTTGTGAGGATGTCTTGAGCGATTTCTTTAGATTCTGTAACAGTATCTAGCAATTCTGTTTTTCCAGTTTCATTTGCTTTTACTTCAGGTGCTGAAGTTTCTGGTTCTTGTTTGACTATGGTTGATTTAGATTCTTTAGCTAGTTTAATTATTTTGGCTTTTAAAAAATCGGTCACAGTCAACATTTGTGACGAAAGTTCTTTGAATATAGGAATTTTCTCCTTTACTCCTAAAGTAGACTTTGATTCTATGCTAGCAAGGTTTTTCTCAACACAATCTATGAGACTACTTATGTTTCTAGTTACTTCGGGGCCTAACATTGAAGCTTGGGGTACCATTACTTCGCAAATATTAGACTTTAACTCTTCAAGTATGATTTTAGTAAATGCAGCATCACTTGGTAATCTCGCAGTTTTATCTAGATTTATATAAAACTTAATGTCTTCGAAATGATTCAAAACCTTGCGCAATGATTTAGTGAACTTCTTCCAGTTTTGTTTATCTGTATCTTCAATATTTGAAAGTTCTGACACATTTTTTATAGACCGTAGAACTGTTTCAGATGGTTGTCCATAATTCTCAAACATGTATCTCTTTTGTATGCTCGAAATTGTGCCTCGCATGTTAGAAATACTGCCAAAAACGGAATGAACAGCTGTCAAAATGTTGTCTCTTGTTTCTAAATCAAAACTGGCTTCAGCCAAATCCTTTTCAAGCATAAACACTTTATCTTCTAACTGATCTAGGCTTTGCACGACATCAATGCCCTTTTCTATCAAAACATCGGCGTTTCCTACAAAACTCGATTTAAGCGTTTTCATTGTATCTTTAATGATGTTTAAACTGGAGATAATATTTGTAAGCTTTTCATCTTTAAAATTGACTTTACAAGCTAAATCTAGCAATTTTATTGTTTCCTCTGTTTCGCAAGAACATTTATTAAGAATGTCTTCATTTTTATATTTCACAGCTACAGTTTCGGCAATTCGAATGTCTTGCGTTTCACTCATGTTATTGACCAGTAGTTGTAGCGTGGCACAAGCTTCTTTTAGTAGCTCTGGTGGGCTATCCTCACTTATTTGGAGCTGCACACTCCTCACACTGCACTCTAAATCTTCAAGAGTTTCATTGAGGGTATCATTAGCAGCTCCATCATAATCCCGCTTAAGTTTAATAATAACTGTCTGTACTGCATCAAGAGCGTCTCTAAGAACTTCCGTGTCTTCAGCATCTCTATCCGTAGGTAGATTAATTTTGTCTGTTACTCCTTGCAGCAATACTTCTAGTTGCTTCATCGAGTTTTCTTCTGTTTCAGGTATTTCAACTATAAATTGAAAAAACACGATTTGTACCTATTGTTTTTAATAGCTATAGAACTAAATTAGCTGCTATATTGATTATATTGAAAGTGTTTGATGGTTCAGAAAGTTTAGAACCCTATAAAAGTATATTAAATAAGATTAAATAACATACCAATCTCTCCCGCCTTATGGACTTCAGGCATGTCAGACATTATAGCAGTTTTCAGATCCTCCTGCAAACGCATAATGATCTCGGTCACTTTTTGTACAGTGTCGGGTTTTGAATCTGGCCCAATCTCTGCAGCACTCTCCATGGCTTTGGTATGCAACGTTAATAATGCATCTTGCAACTTTTGTGCCAATTTTGCTTGTTCCATCTTCATTTCTTCTAACAAATCAGACTCTTCAGCTACGGCGGCAAATTCTATACTTTCTTTCAAGACCTTCGCCAGATTTACCGATTCTATCACTTCTTGAGAGTTAGTTAAAACCAACATTTCGTTTACTAATTCTGATGTATCTTCCGATATGAACTCATCTATATGTCGAATGAGACTTCCTTGTTCTGAAAATAAAATAAAGTGTTATTTATGCAATTAATTGTTTTGACCGTCAAAAGCGTGACAGATAGCAGCTTTAAAGTTAAGCTTATATATTTTTGTGCGTTTGTATGTGTGCGTCTGTATGTGTATGCTTGAGATGACGTGAGTTGTGTAAATCACCGAGTCGGTATGATTATTATTTATAATTAGTAGAATTATATGTAGAATTTGTTTTGTATCAATCGCTAAATATGAGTAACAAGAAAGAAAAAGATAGAAATGATCAAACGCTGATAAGTAGGTTTGACAAAATTTTAGTATTAAACTGATACATTAAGTAGAATGTAAAAAGCACAGCTAAATGAGTTATCGTGTTTACCAGTTCCGCCTTTGATGGAATAGTACCTATTTATTTTTCTTCAATCTGAGCTTGTGACGCTAAAATTATATGTAATAATTATGCTTATGCAATGTTTTTGTTCCATTATTCAATGTACATATTTTGAAATGAAAATAGTTGCGAAAATCATGAGAAAAACCAACTAAAACTAAAACATATGCTACTTTTTTGTCTGCTTCAAAAAACATTACAGCGATTGAATGTTTTGTACTGGCTAATGGGTCAAAATCAAAATAATTGACCTTTTCTTAATCATTGCATGTCTTTCATCGTATTTTAATTCATAGTGAAATTCTATCACGATGATTTTATTACAATACTGAACATTACATATATTTTTTAACTTCTTCATAAACTATTTTAGTTGTTATTTCTGTATTTACATATCGTTATTATTATAAGCGCCTAAAATGAAAATTTGACGAGTTTCACAAACTGGTTTAATTAAACTCATTAGAAGTTATTGCACGTTTTAGTGATCTTTGTGTCCGCGTTTCTTCACATATTTCTGCATTTTCCAACAAAATTCGTAGAAGTACTTGAATGGCAGCATCTTTTTCGTTAACCGTAATTATAGTACATTTACACGAATTTTCTAGCTGTATTGGTTTTACTTCAAGACATGTCATATTTTTTCCAACACCAGGTTGGCAGATTTAGCTGCAATGTGACTGAAAACTCTAAAATGTTTCCGTCCATTGCTATTGTACAACCTAAAACTATGGTTTGCATCTTCTATATCAGAAATATTTCGTGGATAATGTATCTCCGAAATATTAATTATTTAAAAAATGAGAAATATCAGAAAATGTTAGTATTTTTTGATAATACCGTTTCAGTAACAGTAATCTTGACTCTCAACAATACTATTGGATGACAAGTTCACTACGGTGCTCAGAAAGCTTATAGAATTTAAGTTAAGGTATTTAAGTATTGCAGCTATCATAATAAGAAGACTCTAACGATATAGGTATTTTATTGTTTTCTAGTAATTCAATAGTTTGAGGTTTAATTACCAATAAAGATCGATCTTCTAGTGTCTTCATAATGTTTTCAGAGTGTGTGTCTGAAAATATGTAAGTGTTTTTGAATATTTGTTAAGTGTGAGTTAACGTGTGAATAAGTTGAGAAGAATAAGAAATATTTTGAATTTCAAAATATTTCTAATTCTTCTAACTAAATTGCTTGGTCATAGATAACAGCATCAAAAATAAATTTTGAACTTTTGTTTCGTAAATATGTAGTTTTTCTTCTAAAAATTCTTTTCTTATCTTTGATGTTTTTAATTTATCAAATTCACACAATAGTCAACAGTCAATGGCAATGAGAAACTATGACGTCACGCTTTTGTGTTCCAAACTTTTTTAGAACAAAATGTCGTTTTTGACACATCATAAAAAGTAACTCAGATGACTAGTTGTCATCTGCCGGATTGTATTATCGCACTATGGGTCACCCATAGACTTAGAATTTCGCTGGGTCACCATTTTTCTTAATATTCGGGTCGCTTGTAGATATTTGTTGAACCGGGGTACACATGTGACGCGATAAAATTCTACGAAATGGTATTATTATTACGTTTATAATTACAGACATACATTAGTATGTCGTTATAAATATCACAAAATTATGTTTGTTGTGATTTTAATAACCTATTAAACTAACTACAAAATTTATTATGATTTTGTTGTTTGTTGTTGTTGGAAGGTTAATATTACCGCGATTTCGGATATATTGATGTCATTTTCATTCCTATTGGTCTTGGCAATTAGCAATTAAGTCTCCCCTACATTCTGTAGTAGCTAGTTACGTATGATTGCCCGCACTTCGTCAGCTACGTAAAACATCAGATACGCAATATCATTTGAAACGTTTTTTCATTCAAGTAGTCGCTCTATTGTTTTACAGAATCTATTGTTTTATTTCTAAAGGAATCAGTGTATTGTCACAAAAAAAAGTTACGTATTTTTTCTAAGAGGTCAAAGAATCAGTACTACAAGCTAATATAAGATGCTCTTTTTTACGAGATATATTCACCTAGTATTTTGCGGAAAAAACAGTGCCACCATAATAATTATTATCCAAATAAAACTATAACTAACATGAAGTTAACAAAATTATCTAGTCAATAAACCAACTGCTTCGTCATACATACTGATCGATGTTTTACAGATATATGTATCTGTACGATTTGCCTTTGGTTTTTCGACATTTTTTTTAATTATATTGTCAGATGATAAGATATTTAGTATATAATATTCATGGCAATTATCTGATTCAATTTAGTAAACCAATCATACATTCAAATTTTTAGGTAAAATAATAATAAAAGCAATTTAATTAACTTCCTACAAAAGAAAACCTCTACATTTTTGTTAATCGTTATAGTATCAAATTATTAGCATTACACTAAAAAGCAGAAATATTATAACTTTACAGTGTGGTTATAAATGTAAGTTTTGCGTAAAAATGAAAAAGCCGGTGTCATCACCTGAATTTAAGTTTAAAGCCACTCTATTGTTGGTAATATTTTTTTTTTATATTTTACTCTAAAAACTTAAGTGTCTATTTGTTCATTTTTTTTATTGAATTGAATGATAAAAGGATCGGTCGCATGGAACTCACTGCATACAGATATAACGAAAGCCATATTTATGTTTATAATAAACAACGAAAATAATATTCGCCATTGATAAAATACATAAAAGCTTGTCTCAATTGTAGGATTGGAATAATTAACAATCGATTCCGCGAAACCATATAAAGCTGAAGTGTTCAATGGTTCTGCGTAATTATTGTATTTCGAATATCAAAAGCTCGTCAAGTGGAGTTGAAAACGATATCAAACTGGTGAAGTAGTAAATACCAAAATACTAATAGACCGTATCGTAACAAAAAATTAATATGGGTTGTTAAATAATAATAACGAAGGCAACAGAGAAAAAAGTAAGCATATTATTTAACATTGTTTTCATCTACTCGTATAGTATTCGAAATTGCGCTGGGCTACTGCATCTAAGCGCGTATTTGTGTTTTTACATTGATATGCCGTGCGATAGCTTAAAGTTAAGTTTATCAGTTAGGTTTAAGAGTCAACGCAGCGTCTACTTATAGTATGTGCTACTCATTCCCAAAATAGCTGCACAGTATAGAATGATTATGTACTGTTCCAAATAGATAGTCTACTAATCAATATAACGTTTTATAATACTGGAAATTATAATAAAAAACCTTTCATTAATAACTTAATGATTTAATAGGAAATTAGTCTTTGTTTCTTGATTTAAAATTAATACCATTCATCAAAGCAAAAGTTAATAGTCAATACTGTGCAACTACCTAAAGTAACAATAAACATTGCAAAATTAAACAAATTGTTAATAGTAGCGTCATACTTATTTATTGCATATTTATTACCAAAAGTAGATTTCGTTGATTCCGCTTGTTGAGAAGATATTTCTGATTCTAATTTCATAATAGTTTCACTTATCACTATTGGAGCATTTGGAGCAGCAGAAGCTTCACATGAGTCCGTAATAATTTCAGTCTGTTCAATTCGCTTGATCTCAGAAACCGAATCCGTGTCACGGGCTTCAACTTCTTTAAAAATAACAGGAGATATTGTAATGTTCTCTACAGATGCTAAGTCACTGTCACTTTTTTCTTTTTCTATTTGTTCTTCTTCTTTTTCTGTGACAGAAGCAGTAAGCTGACAATCTTCAGCAGTTGATATTTCTGTGCTAGCAATGACACTTACATTTTCTTGCTCCAATGGTTTCGTCGCTTCAGCAATCATTTGGGCAGTACTTTCCATAGTTATTTCAATCTTTTGTTTGACGGGAGCAGTATCTGTCAAGATATTATCTTGTAGAGTCTCTACTGCTATTGTAGCTTCAGGAAATTGGATATCAGTCGCCATGACTAAATTTTCATGTTCCAACAATTTTGCTTCTTCAACCATAGTACCAATCGTTTCAACAATACCTTCAACCGATTTTTCTGCTTTAGAATATGCAGTGATTGTTCCATCTTGTTCTAGTATTTTGTTATCTTCTGCTTCAACAGGGGTGAGAGTTTCAATACTTTCTGTTACAAGTTGCTCTTGGATAAGAACATCCACTACTTTTGTTTCTTGTTGTTTCAATGAAATTGGTGCAATATTTTCGGAATCTGACAGTTCAGTATTTGTAGCGCTAAGCAATTTTTGCTCTTGTTCTTTTTGAATGACTTCTGCATCGGATATAATAGTTTTAGTTTCATAATTCTCTGCGGGTAGCTTTTCGGTGACAACAATAACGTCTGTTTCCTTGATTGGCTCTAATAATTTTTCAAACGTTATTAAATGAGCACATTTTTCGTTATCCGTGATAGATGGCAAATTTTCTGTTTGCCCTTCATCGATTTCTACAGTTTTTAAAGCTTCTTGGACTATTATTTTATTTTTGTCTATATTTTTAATGTCACTATCTTTTTCTGACTGTGTAGTCTGCGCACCATCAATGATTGACTCTTCTATTTGCGAACTCTCACTTATTTCACCAGGTATAGAAGTATTAACAATTACTTTGACCAAAGGTTCAATTTTAGCTTCCTCAGATATTGATATCTCATGAATATCTTCAGATACTTTTTCGACCGTTGTGGTCTGACTTTGTGGTAATAGTGTCTCTACTTCTTCAGGGACTAATAAAGTAGTACTAGCTATGGCTGCTGATAGTTTATCTCTAGTACACACAACTGGATTTAATTCTTTTACTAGTATTGTTTCCTTTTCAATAAATACTTCTTCGGCTATTTCTTTTGGTATGCTTCCAACGTGTTCTAGTGAATTGTTTTCTTCTTCTCCAGAAGTAATAAAAACAGATTCTAGAGCACTTTCAGTCAACCGCTCGTCTGAAGACACTTTAATTGCTATTTCATTTTTATTCAAATTCTCATAGTCTTCTGAAAACTCTTCTCTGCCTTCAACAGACAAATTTTTTTCAAAAATTATTGGTTTCTGTTGTACTAATAGTAAAGCGTCTTGCCCAGGTCTTGTAGTAGCAATGGCTTTAAGTTCAGTAATTGTTTGGGCTGTAGTCTCTACTTCTGTTGCAGACACAGCTTGTTCTAATTGATTTTTACTAACTTCAGTCAGCACGGGATTGATGTCAGCTGTAACTGTTACTGCTTCGTCTTGAACCACGGCAACGTATATTTCTAGGGGCTTTATGATTTCTTCTGAATTTGTGACGGAGGTATTGAAGTTTTCTGCTAAAGATAGGTCAGGAATAACTTCTCCTATAGCGCTTTGAGATTCAAATAGATTCTCTACGTCCGTTATTTCAATAACAGTTTGATTTAATGTACCAATTTCAACTGAGTCAGGAATATCTTCGACTGTTTCCGTAGTCGATGTTTTTAAAGTGATAGTCTTATCAGGGTTTAGTAAATCCTCTCCAACTTTAATGGCTTCGTTTTCAATACCCAAACTTTCCAAATTTTTCGAATCATTTTCTGTTAGTTTAAGTGATTGGCTTTCTTGTTTAGCTGTTTCATTAGCTGTATTAACTGGTAATTTTGAAATTGATATTTTATCTTTGTCTAACCCTTCTGAGTCTTGTTGTACGTGAACTTTAGATATTATAGCTGCAAGTTCTACGTATAAATTTGTAGTGGTAACAGTGACTTCATCCAGTGATTTTTTACCAATGACACGAATTAATTCATTAGTATTATCCATTGTCATTATTTGTACAGTAGATAAGGCACTAAGCAGTTGTTGTGCTGAATGTGCTTGTTTATTTAAAAGTTTATCTGTTACTGCAGGATCAGTTATTGCAATCCTTTCACGTAATTCACAAGCGACTGCTACCGATTGTTTAAGCTCACTAACACTCAGAGTTGCTGATATTTGATCAATTGTTTGAACAATGTTGTCGGATAAGAACTCATCGATGTTGTGTAACAGTGTTTCTGAAAACATGTAAGTTAATTGTAGTGTACAATCAATATTGAAAATGTAGTTAGTGAAGTCTATAGTACAGTGCGTGAAGTGGTATAGAAGTGTAAAATGAAATGTATTTATATATTTATTCGATATTCATATTAATGACGCCTATATTGATCTTAAAATAAAATAATATTAGTGTCATTCTGTTTATATAAGCATTAAACCACGTAGACAACATTAGGGCTGTATTATTTCCTATGTAATATTTATGTTTAGAGAATATTAGAGTAAAAATCACGTATCATTTTTATAACTAATAATAGTCTTGTCAAATGAATTAAATGAATGAATTCTTCGACATGTAAACCCATAGGCAAATAAACATACGTACATCATTCATGGTTACATTTTAGGAGGAATTATATTAGTTTGGTAAACTTAAAATAATTTTAATACAGCCTAAGCAATTTATTTACACTTAGCATCTACTTCTACTATTGCAACATTGAAAACAATAAACACTTTATTATTACCTATAGTCGGCGTTTTAAGTGGTTCCTCAGTTTTTTGCGAGACTTGTTTGGCAGTTGCTGCCGGTACGTCCGTTATGGAAACCTCTTCTAGAGAAATAGGTACAGCATCAGGGTTGACTGATATTTTTTCTATTTCTTGAGTTTCTATTGCTTCTTCATCCACAACTATACCGAGAATGACTGCGTCTTTTGTTTCTAAAGAAGGTTTAATGATTTCTGACGATGCTATCCCTTCGACTTTGTCTTTACTTTCCTGTTCTTTGACATCTTCAAGTACTGGTTTCACTTCCGTAGATACTTTAAGTTTTTCTTCGGACATACTAGGCTCATCACTCTTTTTGACATCTATTTGTGTAGTAGTTAAAGGTGTTTCCATTGTGTCGAACTTCAAATCTATTAATTGAGCAGTATCGAGAACAGCTTGTTCTTGTTTTGCTTCTTCAACTTGATCGACTACATCTTGCTTTGCGGTTACGATCGAAAGGTCAACACGTAAATTTTCGGTAATTTCAGACATACGTTGTAAATCTTCTTTTTTAATCGAAGGAATTTCTGCTAAAGTATCTAATGGCAGATTTTCCAGAGCTGCAATAGCTGTAAATAGCTGTCGCACTAGCTGTGCTTGTTGTATGCTAATTTCGTCTTTGAGAACATCACTAGTTTCTGCTTTTAATCCTGCTTCAGAAGCAGCGATGATCTCACGTAGTTCTTTAGCAATACTAATCGATTGTTTTAGTTCATCAACGTTCATGACGGTGGATAATTCATTAATAACTTCAGTTATGTCTTCAGAAATAAATTGATCTATATGCTGTACGAATATGTCTGAAAAAACATCATGTTATTTAGGACGTTTGATTATTTTAATAAAGGTATGGTGTTATTTTACATACATTTACAAGCTTTGGAAACGTATATAAAGTACAATCATAACTACGCTACAGTCTTACGACATAAAACCAAACATAACAATAAATTACCAATAGTTGCTTTTGGAGGCTCTTGTAACTCGGCTCTTTGACTTATTCCAACTTCAACTTGTTTATCATCAGCTGTGACTTCGAACAACTCCGGTCCTAAATCTTCAATTGCAACGGCACTGACTGATTCCGTTGTTATGGTCTGTTTGGATGAAACTTCTCCGGCTTGATCAGTAACTACTTCACTCAAAGCACTTTCCTTAGGAATTGCGTCAATAGATATCTTCTCACTTTGTTCTGTAAGGACAGGTTCGGTGCCTTCGATGGCAATATTTTCTTCTATTTGTGCACAAGCAGACTCCATTGTTACGCAATTATCACCTGTAGACATAAGGTTTACGCCTTCTGATGTAATAACTTCTTTAGATTCAGCGGTGGTGTGTTCTAACATTTCCGAAATAGCACTTGATACCTCAGATGATGATAACAGTTCAACGACTCCAATTTCTTCTAAAATAGTCGGTTCTGATCCAATAGCTGCACTTGCTAATTCTGGGACAGTAATGCTTGCAATTTGGCCTCCTATTGCATCAATTGACTTTGCAGTTTCAATCACAGTTATAGCAGGTGCTTGTAGAGCCATTTGGATGCCAGTGACTGCGACCAAGTCTGCTTGTAATTGAGCAGTAACTTGAGCAATACGCTGAACTACTTCAGTACTTAGTGCTGGGGTTAACTCTTGGGCATTCTCAAGCACTTGGACTTGCAAAGCAGATAATGCCATTTGAAGTTTTTGAGCCAATCTTGTTTGCTCTTGACGAACTTCTGTTACTTTTTCAAATGCCCCTTCTGCAATATTTTCTGAAGCTGCGATACTATCACGTAACTCTTTCGCGATACCCATAGTCTCTTTTATGTCTTCAATCTTTATGATAGCAGAAATTTCCTCGACTATTTCGATTAGTTCTATATATTGATCGATATGTTGAATAATTTGTTTAGCTTTTTCTGAAAATCGAATGCTTTTTTTAGTAAATTGCATTGATTATTAATTAGTTAACATTTAACTATAAATAATGAATAAACTATAAACTAAATTTACAGTACAGTAGTAAAGTTTTCATGGATATTTTATATTATTAACGGATAGATTTAGAAGGATGGGGTTCAAGGAATCCTAGGAATTATTTTTATACAATTGAAACGAAAACGAACTAGTTTTTTTATGGGTATCCAGATGACGGGTTGACACTTTGTGTCACGTTTACTTTGTTTTAATTGTGACAGTTCTCAAACTGGACCCACTTTTAGACAAAGGTGTCCCCAAGTTCTATCACAGATTTATTTCCTGCGCCAGCTCTATCCCGCTCCTCTGACACACGCCTAGGTCATCATCTCGCGACCTGTTAGTCATATTCCAAAATATAACACTTAATAAATCGTTCGTCAAGACTATTAAATTAGATAGTTCCGACCTGATTTACTGCACTACTGTTTTAAATGCAGATTAAATGTTTTTATACAGTAAATATAATTATGAGGATGATATTTAGATATTCTAATACTCTAAGCCTTCAAATTACCGATGATACTAAAAATTTGTGATTTTCCAAGTTGCTTTACTTTCAAGATTGACTTGTACCATAAGTAAATAAACAAAATGTGTCATATACAATAACGAATCATTATTAGTATTTCTTTCATTGGATGATCATTTCATTTCTTATTGTACTTTGATCACTCAGCATAACATGATAACAACATATTTCATATAAAATTAATCATTATAAAATAAATAAATAAATTAACACATAGAGATATTCCAGTAAATTAGCTTGATATAATAAGCTAATTTATTGGTTGATTAATAAATCGACCAGCCATCCTGACGTCAGATTGGCAGACAACTAATTAAATGTTATACTTTGGAACACATGGAGTTACGAATATTTTAATGAAGTTACTAAATTTAACCAATTAAGTACTAAATTATAGGCTTATCCACTATAACGGATTCTGGTGCTGACTCACCATCCTGAAACTCACTGTTTTTTCAGTACATTATCAACTCAAAATGTAGTTTTAATACACCGTAAAAGTGACGAAAAATCAATTTGGCATTTCATAAAAAATGCACGACACACAAAAGCATACCGCTTTTATAATACGATGGCATTTGTACAAAGCTCGTATTAATATCGATGGGTAAGTCGCATTATTGACATCCACTCGCACTTTACCTTCTTGAACTTCTACATTATCCAATGTATCAACTTTGTCTAATTGGGCCAATAGCTGATAAGTCGCAAGGAATACACGTTTCATTTTGTCAATTTCTGATTGGTTCTTTTCATTGTACACATCTGTATTTTGCCAATCGAATTTTGATAGAATCTCTTTTAGAGATTTTATTTTTGCGTTTTTCATTTCTGGTATTTTGGAAGACGTTAGATCTTCAGTGTTAAGTGCCAATAGTTCTTTAAGATCAGCAGCTATTTTAAAGCTTTCATTTAAGTCGATGTCACAAATTGTGCCTGATGTGACTAATAAATCTATGTCAAAATAATAATTTAAGAAACGGTCTATTGCATATTCCAGAGTATCGATATTCGAATTAACATCTATAAAAAATTGTATAAATAAATAATATTAATATAATTTTAATATTTTCTTATTTCAAGATGGTTACATAAAGCATTTTGGTTATCAGTATCAGTAAGACTATATTTCACTGCCAACTTTAAAGTGCGTGTTTTATTAAACCGGAACAGTGTAGGGAAATTTTAAATCAAAGAACCTATAGTAAAACTATCTTAGGAGATATTTAATCATCAAAATATGGTATGATTAAATATTTCGTCAAGATTGAACTTCCCATAGAATTAAATAAAGTTGTTTAACCTAGTTTCAGCATAAAATCATTGTATGAGATAAAAAAAAAACTGTGCAGCTGTAGTTGGTCAATGATAAATGTTTCATACATTTTTTTTCTACAACCATACAGCTATATCGAAACTGTTAAATAAAACACGGTGTGTATGTTTAATTAATGGATAAAACTTACCTGTAGGAAGTTTATCATCACTGTAAACGCTAACTTTCTCTGAAGACAAAATAGCGTGTAATGACTTCTCAATCTCTTCCACTGGTTTTGCAATTTCCTTCACAACTTGAGCTACTTGCACACTTTCCATAGACCGCAAGCTATCTTGTATAGAGTGTATTTCTTTATCGACTTCCATTATCAGAGACATTTCCTCATTAGCAACAGCTTGTTCGGTTTTAATTCTTTCAATTATTTCTTTGTGCTTTTCAGTCATCGTTTGAACTAGAGACTCTGTTGTCGATATATCAACCGATATTGAATCTTCATCAACACCTCTAAGAACTTGTTCTTGAACAAGTGTCAATTGATTATGTAATGCTTGTAAAGGTTCTAGCATTTCTGTCAAAACTACCATTAACGGACCTTCTTCCACCTTTTGTTTTGGAATATTAACTTCAAAGAGATTCTCCTGTAATATATCCGTGCAATTAGACAGAAATTTTAGAAGAATCAAAGTTTTGCCTGTGCCGCTCGCATCTTTATAATCTTGATGTTTTTCGATACAATTTGTCACTTTTTCCAATATGCGTTTTGTTACTATGTCTTCATTTTGCATTTTGGCTTGTTCAACAAATATTATAAATTCTTCGATCATGTTGATTAAAGTAATATCTTCAACGTGAGACCCAGTGCTCTTGATTTCATTAACAATATCAGCTTGTACGTTGCGTAGGGTAGGCTTGGCCGTTTCTAAAATTCTAACGAGTTTATTTACTGTTTCGGTTATTAGCTCATCTGGTTTAGTTTCTGTAACTGCTTTAAGTATTTTAGCTGAGTTTTCAAACTTTGCTAAAGGCGCTTTAATTAACATTTCTGATTGAGAATCTACAATTTTCAATAGCGAAGTTTGAACATCTTGAAGACAATCATCGGCGTGAATCAAAAAAGTGGCCAAGCAGCCATTAATATCATCAGATAGATTTAATTCAAACTTCTTGGTTTTGAAATCATTAATTGTAGTTTGCAGAGAGCTAAACTCTTGCAGCAGTCTTATTATTTTCTTGTGAGTTGTAGCCTTTGATATTAGACACCGTAAAATAGTAAATTCGTTTTTACAAGTTTTAAAGAAGTCTTCTACTATCATCAAATCTGCTATTGGCATATCTTGAGTGAAATCTTGCACAATGTTAACAGCACTGTCTACGATATCTTCCATTAGTATAAGAGAGTCGGATTCTATTTCGATTGCCACTTGCGGTGATTTGCAAGTCAAATCTGAAGCCCGAGAAAGGTCAACAAAATCGTATTGTTCTAGTACAGCAATATTGCTTTGTACTTCATTAATAGTTTGTACTAGTTTAGCTTCCTGTGCTAATTTCGCTAAGGGTTGTGGTGTGAATTGGATCATCTCCTCTTGTACTGTAGCCACATTCTTATATAATTCTTCTGTTATCGTTTTTACTTGCTCAATCTTGATTCCTTTGGAAATATCGGTAGCATCAAGGAGACTGTCGACAGTGAATTCTAATGCACTAACTTCTTTTGGTACAGGTATACCTTCGACAGCTTTAGTTGTTTCAATAATGTCTTTTAAATGTTCACACATTTCTCTCAAAGCACCGACCTTATTCGATATTTTAACAGTATTGTCAGCGGTCTGAATAACAGGAAATACGGTGAGCATACACTTATCTAAATGCTCTTTAAATTCAGATACGCTCTGAATCACGGAATGTATTCTTTCCGACGGTATTTCTAATATATTTTCGTATATTGGAATGTTACTTGTGTCTAACACCGACAAACTTTGCTGCAGTTCCTGCATTGGTTCTGCAATAGCCGTAAGTTTAGATGGGTTGATTAAATTAGATATTTCATGTGATCCCTCCATGAGTAGAGGATGTAGAACCTCTTCGATTCCAGAATGTAATTCACCTAAGCCTACAACGAATGATTTAAGACTAGAATAATCACTAACTTCGGACAATGTATCTAATGCATCAAGAATCTCGGGAGTTTGTAGTACAGTAATATGTTCATGCAATGTTTGTAGTGCTTGTGCGGTTGCAGTACTTTGTAACTCCTGATCGAATAATGCAATAGCATGTTCTACTGCAGTTTCTTCAGCAGCTGGTAATACTAAACGGTCCGATGGGATAGTTTCTGCTGTTGTCTTTATTCCTGATATATCTTCTAACGTAGACATTTCATCTGCTGCTTCTACACCTGCGTGTTCCTGTATCATAACTATGCAGCTTTGAAGATTTTGTACTGCACTTGCCATATTAATGCTTACATCATAAGGAGTAAGGTCTTCACCATATTGGGAAATAACATCTTGCTGTAGTATTTGTAGTGTTGAGTGCAGCTCATGAAGAGGTTCAGCGATAGTAGCCATAACTTCACTGTTTTCTTTCATGCTTTCAATGTTTTCAACAATCTGTTGGTTTAAAACAATGATATTTTGATTAAGCTCACAAAGAGGTGTAGCAAGAGTTTGAGCAAATAATGAGACTTCTGATATGTCAGATATATGTTCGTCTTTGAATTCAGTAGATTTTATAGATGCGACACTCCGTTTTAATTCCTCTAAAACTGGGCAAATATTCTCCAGTGTTGGAGTTATTCTTAACTGCAAAACTTGTGTAGATTCCATTGCTTTGACATTTTCGATTGCGGCTATCACATGATTTATATGTTCCACAGCCATTTTTGCCTTTGTGTCATCATAAGCGTGAAAAGGTAAGTCTTGTATATGTTCGGAATCAATATGCACGCTGACTTCTTCAGCAATATTAATAGCTTCTTGAATACCAACTAAAGTGTCAGCAATATTAGTCAAAATGCAACAGTTTAGTTCGGAATCAAAAACGTTTGTTATGAACCGATCTTGAATAATTCTTAAGGTATTATTGAGGCTGGCCAGTGGCAAAACGTTATCTACATCTATATTTTTTATCGAATCATTCATTCTATTCACTGCATCACAAATTTTCATAAGACTGAAATACTTCTTAGACTCATTACTCTCTATAACATTTTCTAAGACTTTAGTTAAATTCTTGTGGAAAACAGTCATATGATTTTTGACTTCTGGCATCGGTTCTAATCTAGGTAGATTATTTTCTAAGGCGATTAGAATCTGAGCCATCTTTTGTAGTGCATCCAGTTTATTTTCACTGTGTAAAACATCAAACGTTCCCACGTTCTTTTCAATAACCTCTATTTGCGATGATATTATATTCAGGTTTTCTTTGATTGATGCTACGGCATTTTTCAATACAGCCTTATCATCACTTCCAGATTCTGTAGATAACTGCTCAAAGGAATTTCTTAGTTTAACTACAGATTCCATGACAGTTTCAATTATTTCGGTGTTGTATTTATGTAAAGAAGTGGTAGATTCTTTTACTGAAAGTATTTCTATTTGTTCCAAAGCTGTTTGCAAATCTTGTATGGATCCTGACATATCATTAAGTATTACTTCACTGTTTTTCACTTTTGCAACGTCAACTATTTTCCCACTATCAGCATTTTCAGCTATACAAAGTAAGGAGTTAAGAGGACTCTTCAATTCAAACACCGCTTTTTGGGTATCTCTTAGATGCTTCACTTCAACAGAAGGCTCGTCTACTTTTATTTCACTTGCCTCGCTAAGGAGGTTTCTAGTTTTTATAGTGTCCGTGGAGAACTTAATAACGGTGCTCATTTCGTTATTTAATGATTCGATTTCCGTAAGAACTCTACCTTCAGTGAGTAAATAGTCTTTAGATGTAATAGCATTGACTTCTGAAATCAGTTCTTGCATTTCACTGCCACATGTTTCAATAAATGCCACACAAGTTTTTTTAACGAGGGTTTTATTGTCACTTTCCATATCAATGCATTTTTCAATAATAGTCAGTGATTGTTGAAGAGCTTTTAGTGGCTGAGGCAAACTGTTAAATAATGTACTACTAACTTCTTTGGATTCAAATGCTGATTCTTTCGCAGCGTCTGCAATGCTGTGAATTTCTGACAGCGGAGATATTAAATTGCTGATGATTTCTAAACTTCTTGAAGCAGTTGCTGCTGATGACATCAATTCTGACTTGAGAATAATATCTCTCTCGATTATTTGAACATCATTGATAACTTTAGATAAAGTGGAACTGATATGGGCCATCTTTTCTTTGAATTCTTCATCAGTAAGTTTGGGTTTCTGTGGCATTTCTAATTCAAATGATTCTTTTTTACGAAGAATTTCTTCTCTAGATTTGCTTACAGATTTTTCGCTGCCTGAACTGGATCTTCTAGAACTGCGACTAGTTCGTCGCTCCCTTTTAGATTTAACCACTGGTGACAGTTCAGCATCTAATGAATGCTTTATAGCATCATCTTTAAATAGACAAGTCTTTGTAGGTTCCGATGACTCTTGCCCATCTTCTCCGGATGGCTTCGAAGATTTTGACTTAGGTTTTTCTGAACTATGAGCACTTGCAAAGCTTTGAAGATCACTTTCAGAAATAGCTTGAGTATCATCATCTCTTTTCTCTTCAGATAAAGATTGGTCACGTGATAAACTGAAGAAGTCATCAGCGCTTCTCTGGGAATCTGACTTTTTCCTTCCGTATTTAAACGGAATATCAGATTTTTCTTCTGACAATAAAGCCATTGTCTTTTCTAAGTAATCCTCTCCGCCGATATCAATATCTTGATCTAATGATAGCTGAGGCGGTCCGTTTTCATCGGCTATCGATATATCTTCAATATCGGCCTCAGTACGCATATCTTCGTCCGGAGAAACAAAGTATTCCGGTGACACGTCAATTATAACTGCTTCCATTAACAAATTGCCTGATGTAGATGTTTCTTTCACGAACCTTAGAGGAGGAAGCTCGACTACATTGTGTTCTGTTATGTTCTCTGATAACTGGTCAGCATACATTTCAACTATTTGTAATGCTTCTTCTTCCGTCAAGTCAGGAGTTTCATAGAGAGACACGGAGACTTCTTTGCCATCAAATGAGAATGAAATCTCGCCTTTGTCGTCAAGTGTGGTTATATCACCAACTGGTGTATCATACATTTGTGAAGTTCTTTCTTCGTGGATGGTGCTAAGGGATAAGTTTCTTTGTAGAGCTTGTTCTTCAGCTTTCTTTTTCTTGGCTTTCAAGGAATCGTCAAATCCGAGCAGTGAGGCTGAACTGGCGGCGATGCCCATACAGTTCTGCGCTTCACAAGTATAAGTCCCAAGACAACAAGTGCCATCTTGTCCGGATATTATCCTGTGGATATCCCCAGGTTTTAATTCTTCGCCATCTTTATACCATTTAAGAATAGGTTGTGGGACCCCAATAACCTTACACTCAAGGTTCACGGCCCCCTCCTCAGATAGTATGGCTTGAAGATTCTCCAGGAATCTCGGTTTCTTATAATGTCTAGGTATGATTAGTTTAAGGAAACATGAGGTTACGCTGTGTCCGAAGTCGTTCATCGCGACACACTTCCACTCGGCTTGGTCGAGGAACTCGAGGCTTTGGATGTCTAGGTAGAACACCCCGCGGTCTTCCCGGCCGTGGTGGCAACGAGATGATTCGTCCACCGGCTGGTCGTCTCGGTACCACAATACCGATGGTTCAGGCGGAATGGCGACTGAAACAAATAATTAACATAAGTTTTAAATAGAAAATACATTACGATTTTTTTTAAAATGGGTTCATTACAGTGAAAAATAATACAAACATCGTACATACTTAGGGACAAAAGAAAAATAGCGTTATACCTGTAAGCAGAATTAAGAAGAGCAATTAATAGTTATTCTATAGATGGTACATTACAACAGCACGGTTGGCACAGTGGTTGAGAGATCGACTGCTGCGCTACGTGTCGCGGGTTCGATTTCCGCATGGAACAAATATTTGTATGATCTACAGATATTTTTTTCGGGTCTGGGTCTTTGTGTATGTGAGTACACACCGTGCCTCGGAAAGCACGTAAAGCTGTTAGTCCTGCGCCTGATCTCTCTCCGATCGCGTTTGATTGCCGTCCCATCGGACTATGAGAGTGCACCTGTCTTTGCGCACACACTTGAGCTCTATAATGTCTCCTGCGTAGTTGGCTAATCTCCATTGAGATTGACCGCTGTGACCGAAATTCGGTCAGGAGGACATTATTATTATTTTATTACATTACGATAGCCGAATCTGCAATGGCAGATGGCGATGGCTCTTTTTTGGCTTACCGCGCCTAAAATCTGGGGATTTAGATGTGGGGATGAAGTGCACCATTGTTAATCTATTACCGAACCCCTTGACGTTAGGAGCGTTGCTCAATTAATGTATCAGTTCCATATTAATGAAAACAGGTGTCTCGTTAGCATACTAGAAATTAATATAAGCTATGCCACCGAAGCAAAGTAAAAAGTCATTTCAATTACCTTTAACAGTAAAACGGAATGGCTCATCAATCTTCGCTTCAACGCTCTTCAAACCCTGGATAAATTTCGGCGCCTGATTCTTGGAGAACAGCTGTAATTTCTCTTCTTCATTCAACTGGTTCTGAATATCTTCCACGGTCAGTTCAGCAGAACTGCTGGTTTGTCCCATGCAGTTCCTTGCGATACAACAGTACGACCCTAAGGAGTTGGTGCCTGTAAGTTGGTAGACGTCTCCAGGTTTTAGCTCTTGGCCGTCCTTGAACCAACTGAGGACCGGTGTAGGGAAGCCCACGACTTTGCACTCAAAAGATACCAGACCTTCTTCCGTTAGTACTGCCTGTAGGTTTTCCATGAATCTCGGTTTTCGATAGTTTTTGGGCACTGCGGAGAAAAGATGTATGAATAGATCACTGTTATGGTGAGACTTGTCACGTACCTAGTAGTCACTAGACTGGTTAAGTATAATTTAAAATAAAATCAGAGGATGTCTCATTTTTTTATGTTCATAATATGATATACAAGATACTGATGAATGAAATACATATTTATATAAAAATCCTTGTTTAAAACAAAGTTTTTCTTTATAAAACAATCGCAACAATTACGTGTTTCGTCTGTGATTTGGAATTAAAAAAAAAAACATAAAATTTAGCACTGTTATTTGGAACGACGAAACGGAAAGACGGTTCTAATGCCAAAGTGGGTGTCTCACCATCCATGGTGACGTAGCAAGTGGAGATGCCGACACGGCCCCCCGTGCTGGTCGCGACGCACTTCCACTCGCCTTCGTCCGGCCACTCCGCACACGGCACCTCCAGAAGGTAGCCGCCAGCGCCGTCTTCAAGAACATGGTACCTAGGGCAGGTGGGGAAAACAGTAGAATAATGCAAGGGTACTGCCGTTATTAAGTCTCACGGAAAAGTTGTCATTTCATCATTTCACTTGTTTTATGTTACCATTATCTGATCACAATTCCAAATCACGATCTGAGACTGAGTATTAATTCCCGGAAAACTCACGTAGAACCTACGGTGTACATTTTAATTACAGTGTGAGAAAAAATGTGATTGGAGATCATAGAGGTTTGAATGAAAGTGTAGTAACGAAGATAAACGAAAGAATGTTTCGATGGTTTGCTAGTTGTAGAGAGAGACGATGCATGAACGTAGTTTGTATATAGTATGATTGTAGTGTAGTAAGGACACGATGTAGCGTAGTTTCTGCCTACCCCGAGGGAAAATGACTTGACATTATGTATTTAGGTAAAAACCCAATAACATTTTGTAGAACTAAATATGGAATACAGGACATCATGCTCAGCAGCTAAAAATGCGATCACATGAGCTTCATTTTTATTAGACTTCTAATACCGAAAATCTATAGAAATAAGGTTACGCACACGCCACGGGGTGTGCTACGACGTGTGCTACGGCGTAGTAGCGCGTAGATATAATGTGCTACGTATGTTTTATAGCTACGGATATTATATCTACGAGCGATTGAATTCAAAAATCGCTCGATTGCAAGTCATGACGTCATTATTTCCATCCCAATGACAGATATAAAGTTGGAATAGAAAAATATTCACTCTTCATATGAAAACTAATTCGATACCAACGTTGGGTTCACGATATTCTGCAAAAACTATTTAAAGATTGTTAAGTACATAACAGCAGGGTGCACCATATCTAGTATAGATATATCTTAGGCGTTTCCACTAACTTAACATAGCAAGGGTTAGGTGGAGGTGTACTTTTATACACCCACACGTCACCGATGCCGCCGATATTAAATGTCCCATTTATTTATTTATTTATAGTTAATCAAAACGGTAATACACCAATTACATTAATCAACGTAGATATATATATATATATATATTTGTATTAGCATGTCATAGTAGATATCCTTGCATACTTTCCCTCGCCAAACACCAGACACGCTCGCGTAATTACCCTCCATTCATTCACAAACACATCACATTCAGGAGGAGTAATAAGGAGCGAGATTATTGCCACCTACCGCGTACAATTCTAAACTCCAGGCTGGTACTGAGAATTTTCTAATAGAAAACCTCACTAACACTGCCCGACCCGAGGATCGAACCCAGAAACTCATGCTCACTACACCAATGAAGCAGTCGCGCACTCTCTCTATTAACTTAACACTATAGTTATGCCTATTGTGCAATTTTAGGTGAACACCAAAATACTGGCAATGCCTTCAATTCAAAATAGCAAAGTATTTAAATGTTCGGTCTGACTGACCATTCCTTTTAACGGCTGTATTCTGTTCTATACTATACCACAACAAACAGATTAGAATTATATTATCTCTAATTACGTAAAAGCGTCAGCAACGCGACAGCCACGCAACGGCAACTTCATTGTAAGCCAATACTTATATGACACAAAAATTACGATTAACAACAGCTATCGCGCGATCTACGCCTGTCGCAAACTGATTGCTGCAAGGCGCCTGGCCAGCAACTAGATTCATGTGAACCATAAACGCAAACTTCTGATCACTACATATTATAAAACAAAGTCCCCTGCCATGTCTGTCTGTCTGTTCGCGATAAACTCAAAAACGATATGGCGTGCGCTGCGTAAATGCTCGACGTAACTTGCTACCCGTGCGAAACTGGGGCGGGTCGCTACTAAATAATAATTAATAGAATCAGGCGTTACTTTGCTGAAATCTATAATATACAGAGGATAGGCAGCCTAATTATGTAAAAATAGCGACAGCCACGCGACACCCACGTGACACCCACGTGATGCCCACGCGATAACAGCCTCACTGTTTGGCTATACATATAATTTGCAATGTGGGTTACATTGCAAATTATATGTATAGAGTCTGAGTAAAATCGAAATGCGAGAGCGCTGGTATCCATAACACAAGTTCAATCTTACCTTGGGTACCAGAGTTCAATTAAACACTAAACCTTTTTTGGAAATTAAATTTATTATTTATTTATTTATTTACATATATGACACAAAAATGACGTTAGATAGAAGATATCGCGCAATCTACGCCTGTCGCAAAGTGATCGATACATCGGTAATTAGGCTGCGGTTTCGGTTGCGTGTTGGATTATATTAATCGCACCTTCTGCATGTGCATATATTTGCGAGTCAGAGGTGTCATATATAGCACCGTGGCCAGAACTAGTTTAGCGGAATAAAAAATAAAAATATTTTGTATGCAAACTTTTTTCTATCTTGTCAATCGTTAAACACTATATTGTTTCGGAAAGGTGTGTAAATGTGTAAAAATTTGCATACAAATGTATGCAAACTTTGTCTTCTATCTTGTTCCGGGCTAATGTTGATCAACTCTCTTGCTTAGCCACCATATACTTCAGATTTCTTTATGGAAATTCCCAGTATCAGCACACAGCCTGGAGCTGTACTCGGTAGATGGCAATAGGCTCGCCCCCTCTTACATGGGACTCAATTAGAGTTCCCAACCATACTGTTAAAAATAGTTTTATACTTTTTTTCGCTTGTTAATATTTTTTACTGTTCTATAAAAAAACGTATACAATATACTGCTTTTATGACCAATGGTATTCGGAGCCGGTATATATTTTAATATTAACTTAAATTGTGGAGAGGCTTATGAATATTATAAAAATGATAATAAATTGTGCAAGAAGCTCCAAAAAATATGGTTTTAAACGCCAAAAAAATAAAATACTACACTTTTCTAAAATACTGTTCATTTTAGTTAGCCGATCTTAATATACTTTATTTCTCGTACAAAAAGTTGGGAACTCTAGACTCAATAATGGTATCAGCGAAATGCTCAATAACGGTATTGGCAAAATGCGGGTGTACAATACTACACCTCTGCCTAACCTTTCGGGGAATACAGGTGTAATGCTATGTTATATTACTTCAGTTCAGTACATTACAGTTACAGTCGGTATCGTACAGTAATCATAAAGAATTTGTATTAATTTTCAAGAAACACGAAACAAGAAACATGGTGAATGAATTAATTAAAATATTGTTGTTCTGTCTTCAATGAGAAAAGATAAGGAATTTTCTTTTTCATCTTTTTCGCAGAAGAATGTATTTATTGTTTCACAACATAACATAGCATCTCGTCTGTATTCCCCGAAGGGTTAGGCAGAGGTGTACTATTGTTTTTAACTACCCTCCTCATTAACTATGACTGCCGTGAGATGAAACGCCGAAACAAACAATGCCAAAATTTATATTAAACTACAGACAAATTATAGTCAAGATTTATAAGAGACAAATATAGGGTATCGTTCGGAATGGCCTTTTGAGGAAAGGTTTGAGATATTTTGTCTCTCTGTCCCGACAGAGGGCAAGCATGCATGCATCGTGTAGCTCGACCTTATTTTAGGGCGCTGAATGATCTGAAGCACAACAGTACCATCAGCAGCACCATTAAACATGAACTGCTGAAACTGTCAGACATTAATGAATTTAAGAGCTTTCAACCTACATCTCACTCACATTAACAATGTATACCGGTCATATATAAAATCTCATTTAAATTTCATCGGAATTACAATATCAAAATAATGACCCAATAATATAATAATTATAATTAATGGCAAAATTGTAAAAAGAAGGAAGCGCTATAGGGAGGCTCAATCTGATTATTATTTAAAGACTATTATTAAATCATTTGGTGTGGGCGAGATATTTCAATGACATGTTACATGTTTAAATATCATTCCTAGTATTATAATAATATTTTTACTGATGAGTTATCAGTAAAATAATATTATTATACTAGTAATTGAAATCTCTCGCCTACACGAAATGATTAATATGAATATTTTATTATGAAATAACACTACCTAAAAACATGTATCTCGTAATTAAACTGTGAGTAAATACATTAATGGCGCTTAAAATTGATGAAATTCAAGTTAACCCTTATTAGAAATGGATAATCTCTTTAATGACGCTTCTGCACATATTGATTTATATTGCTTTGGTGGCTTGATTGGCTTACTGGGCTTCAGGTTAAGTTCCTTCACAGAACAAATATATTACGTATGGCTGAAAATTAATTGATGTAAAATTATTCGTTTGGAAGCAATCTTCACGAGAAGAAAAAAATAAACACTGTAACTCGAACTTAATTTCATCTTAAAATTCTTTTTTTTTACCAAAACGTTGCTCCTCACTTGGAGTTCTCCTGTTTCGTGGGTACAGTTCACAAACATACATGTCACACGCATACCCAACCAGACCCAAAACAACTGTTTGTAGATCGTACAAATATTTATTCCGTGCGAGAATCGAGCTCACGACACCTAGCACAGAAAGCTAATCACTTAGCCACTGCGCCAACCGTGTCGTCAAAATGCCAGTCATTGCCAAAATGTTTATCCATTACTACTGATCTGCGTGAGACGAATCTTTGTTGACTGTAATGTACCTTCAAACGGAACATCGTGCTTTAAAAATTTTCTGCAATATCCAAACTAATTCATATAACGTAAAAGTTGATTCTATTCGTGCCTGAGACTTGAATTATTGAAAATATTTTAATTGTCGTGAAATGGGACTCCCAGTCTGTGAGTTGAACGTACTTGTTGCGCTTTAATGTAACTAGCAAGATGTAGTGCCAACATGATTCCGAGATAAGGTATTAGCATCACACAGTATGAATTCTCATGTTACATATTATCCCACCGATATCATATCTTGGGGATTTTTTGTTACAAATTATCCCACCACGTATTTCGTATATCTATCCAAATTCCTAATTAATTGAATTAAAATTGAACGCTTTAGAGAAGCTTGCGTCAGATAAAGACGTAATTCTTTAATTTTACTATTACCGTAATTATGACTATTTTGACTGTGCGGTTCAGGGGCGTTAGGCTTACCGTTCACTGGGTTCGATCTTTCCTTCCTTGTTGTACCAGACGACGCTGCGCGGCCAGGGCGGCACCACGATGTGGCAACCCAGCGTCAGGGGCTCGCATATCCTCACAAACTGGTCTTCCAGCTCCTTCGTGAAGATCGGTGGTGGTTCCGGGGTGACGCTGCTGGAATTTGAATATTTATTTTTTTCTCAATAGTACCTAATTAATTAAAATAACAAGATATACAAACGATATCCAATGAATTTAGGAAGTAAGCAAGAGTTTAGTTATAAAAAATTTAGGATTACCTATTTTTATCATGTAACACTTGCGTGAAATAGAAAATAATAGACTAGGTAGGTACATAATTATCTTTATCTTCCAATTATAATTCGAATCAAATCTAACAGCACCCTCTACCTTAATCCGCTAACGAAAACTACGTAGCTTCAATCCATTCAAGACCCATTCCACATATGGACTACGCGAGCCTGTTGATTGAAATAATAATGTCAATATATCTAAGACTAGCTTCCACCCGCGGCTTCGCCCGCGTGGATTACGAATCCGTGCATTTTCCCGGGGTAAAAAATAGCCTATGTACTATTTCAGACTATAATCTATCTCTGTGCCAAGTTTCATCTAAATCCGTTCAGCCGTTCTGGCGTGAAAGAGTAACAAAGATCCATCCATCCTCACAAACTTTCGCATTTATAATATTAGTAGGAAGGGCAATCATTGATTGACTTCGACTTGCCAACTAGAGAAAGGAATACTGAAATCTAGTAGTTTATATGAAAATTACAAAAAAAAACATAAACTTGGCTGTTTCCGTCTACTACAAACCACAATTTAAACCGAGTCTTGGAGTTATAGATAATCGATACGGACGTTGCTCAGTATCTGGATTTATGGAAAATTCCATAAATAACTTCCACTTCCTTGAAATATTTACGTAAGTATTATAAATGTTGTCGTTACCTGGAGCTTGGTCTCGCAGATCCCTCCCTGCTGCCACGTCCGACGACATGGACCTTGGATGAGGAGTACGCCCTGCCCATACAGTTGACAGCCTCGCAGGTGTAGGTGCCAAGGGACGTTGGGTCCTCGGCATTTGCAGTCAGGGCAAACACGTCACCTGCTTTTATTTCGCGACTGTCCTGTAAACAAAATAAAATTATTGTAACGAGTTTAGAGTTCCTTATATTAAAATCATGTATCGTTGCAAGTTTAATATTATAAAATGGGTGCTTCGTGAAACAATTCTCTAGAAATTCTTAGAAAGATCTAATAATAGGCTCTGTACACAGCCAAGTACTGAGAAAACAGCAAAAAGCTGCACTTGACATTAAACGTCTCACTACTTACTCGAACCTTGTGCATGGATAGTTCAAGAGGAGCCTTCACCGACAGATTTGCTCTTTATAACAGCGAAACCACGGAGTGCCGGCAACGCGGCGACGCGGCGAGACGTAGTAGTTTGATTGTTGATCCACTACCGTGGTTTCAATTCGTACCTATTATTGTGCTTATCGCCGCGAATTAGCGCCGTTCGACTGCATGCAATACGTGGATCCAGATATATATTATAGGGAGGTTACATATTATTTTTTATAAGCAATATTTAAGCTACCCCAACAAAGTCAATAGTAGATAAATACTTAAATCAAATATTTCATAAAGTTTTGATGAAGTATCTCTACAGATATTACAAAGTCAAGTAACATAATGTTTCGGCCACTCATCACAATGACCGTCGCCGTCGCCGCCGCCTTTCAGCTAAATTCGCGTGCGGTAGGTACTAGGGCTCGTGGGCTACGACTCGCGGAGTCTGGCTTCTCATTCATTTGTTTTAATCATAAATTGCGCCGCGCGATTTTGCTACTCGCGAAATTACGAAGCCCGAACGTTAAGAAAGTAGCTTTTCCACGAATTCAAGTTGTTTATTAATATCTTGCCTCCGTTAAGTACCTTTTTATCATCAAAGCTTATTCTGAGAAAACTCATAATACTTGTTTTTAAAGGAGCATAGATAAACTATTTGGTTCGTACTTATAAAGTTGCCCTTTTAAATAGAAACATGCATTTTTTACAAACATTATATGCATATTATGTATTTTATTAGTCAAAGTACTGGCTATTATAGATAATGCCCTTTTGCTATTATTTTGGAAGTTCATTGATGCTATACAAATCTTGGGGATCGATAAACTCTTTAGAGGCGTTTTTCCCCGCATCATCGCAATTGACAATTTTCTCCTGTAAAAAGTTTATCAAATTCCAAAATAAAATGGAAATCAGTTGGAATAATATCTGGCGAGTACGGTGACGGAGAGTTTCCGTTGTCAATTGTTCTCGTCTATTTCTTGTACCTTAAGATTAGACTGGAACAATTGACAAGTTTCGTTTGTTTACTGGCGAGATAGTTCATAATCATTTAATTTTGCAATTCTTGATAGTACTCACCATAATGACTTTTTTAAATATATCTCAAATTCTAAAGAAGATTTATTTGGACTCAAATTTCCCAGCAAGTTATCGGACTTCAAACAAGCAGTATTAAAAATCTACAATACCATATGTAAGGATTTCTAGGATTAATAGACTCGTTTTAACCTACGTAGTTCGGATATCGATCTTCACTTTACGCCAGCGTTACAAAATTTGTACTTAAATAAATTTTATATCTCATAATAGCTCTGCAATCCGAATCCCTTGCCGTCCAATAATATTTATAATACAGTTTTAATATTTGTACGCCTTCAATGGCCTAACATGTTATCTCTAACCCATATTTAACACCAGTGCATGCAAATTACTGCATTGTAATTTACACATGTTACAGCAAATAAATATATCTTTATCTTTGTCCAAGTCAGATGCGCAACAAAGCTCTAAAAAATCCTAGGGACGCTGGTACGATCCTTCCAAAAGATATTTACCTTGAACCATCGCAGCACGGGTGTGGGCACGCCGACCACCTTGCATTCAAGCGAGACGGTCCCCTGCTCAGTCAGGAGCGCTCGGAGCTCTTCTACGAATTCGGGACGCTTGTACGCTTTTGGTACTGAAAAGAAAAACATTAAAATAAGTATGAGAAAATAATGCGAGCCATAAAAATAAGAGAAAAAAATTACATAAACCAATCTCAGAGACTTTTAAAATTTTAATAGGGCTCGAGTTCCAAAAAGTTCATCCTATGGAGAAGAATCGGTAAGAAACACGATTCATTATTGATCAAAAAGCTAAGATAACATAACTTGGCATCACACCTGTATTCCCCGAAGGCTTGGACAGAGGTTTACTATTGTACACTTACATTTCGCCGGTACCGTTATTCAGTCCCATGTAATAGGGGGCGAACTTATTGCCATCTACCGGTCACAGTTCCGGATTGCGTGCTGCTACAGAGAATTCACATACAGACCCAATAACACTTTGCTAAACCCGGGAATCGTAGCGCCCTTCACACTTGGGTGTATGACATCTTTAGAACAATGGAGGCTATATTGCCTCATACCTTTTGGTTAAATGGTGTGCACTAGCTCACATGTGGAAACGTTTCTGCTAAGCTTTAATTATTGTAATAGCATTCTTTAATTATATTCTTTTTTATTATTGTATAATGACAGACATTGGAGTGTTGTTGGGGAGTTTGTTGGGCCGTTTCTTCTCCCCAAGCTAAAACACATAGGAAGCGGGCGTATTAGTTCTGTCCATAATATGTTTGACGTTCAAAAAGCACTAGTAGTAGTCTATTTTGAATAAATGAATTTTGAATTTGAATTTGAATTTGAACCCAATGAGGCAGTCTATATACGAATCAATGTTAAGATTACAAAGGTATTCGTTAAATATTTCGTTAACAAGATATCATAGGAACCTATAAAGTTAGTTTATTTGCTAGTTAGTGCTACTTATCATTTAACTTAATATGACTATCTACCAGCTCTCCTCTGTATTTATTTAAAACAGTTTCAGATATTAATACGGACGTTCTTTAAAAACTAATCTGTAGCATGTTCATCTTGTCTAGCTAAGGTAAGATGAAAATTAAACGTCCTTGCGTCCTTCCATCTACACCAAGAAATAACTCTATTGTTTTGGTAAAAGCAAGCCAAATACTATCTTTGGTATTGGGTTCACTTTGAATGCCTTTGAGGTTTGGTCGCCAATTCCCCATTCATGACCGCTTCACTATTAAATTTATACAGTCTATGTATCCAGTGTTGCAGTATACGAGATGGAGCAACAATGTGAAGATATTCAAAGAGAGAACTGAGAAGAAAAAGAAATACTATCCCTGCAATACAATCAAATATTTTGTAGATATTTATAGACTGTATAATCGTACTGATGAGTAACCATTCAATGTCGCACTGTCGTCCCCACTTTGTATAAATTTACTCTTGACTCGAATTTCGAACATACAAAAGGTTCATAATTATGCAGCAGACACCAAAATATATTAATTTGACGTAGCAGGACAGGATGGGGCTTTCATACGAGACAAGCTTTTTATTGTTATAAAGTTATATTTATTGTTTCACATATCACACGAGGTGTAAAGTGCTCTTGATTTAATTTTAAAAAAATACCTATAAATCATTTTACTTGTTAAAATGATTTATAGGTATTTTTTTAAAATTATAATTTATTATAATTTATTCATTCAATGAATTTTCAGTTATCGGTACTACTCAAATATATAATTTCTCTATTTCACGGTAGCGTAACAAGCTGTTTGAAACGAGACGGCCGCCCTGCTCCATGATGATGACAAAACACGGGGTGGAGTTCTGTGAAATCTATCTAATTTATAGACACCTAGCATCTTCTATATTTTTGAATAGCTCTAAGGTTATTTAATTCTACTAATCAGCGTGTCAATTTGGGTTCTAACAAGCCACATTTAAACTACTGGCAAATCTAAACTAGATCAAAATCTTGCACTTAGTAAATAGCCGAAACGAAAGATCTGTTGGTTACTCCGCCTTCTTACTGACTTCAGGCTTTTACAGTAACGTAAACCGAAGAGGTGTAGGTACATTTTTTATACACCTCGCTGCCCGCGGCACGTGCTACTGTCAGAAACGTAGCCTCAAGGGCAATAAACACGGCCACTGCACGCCTCTACCAGCAATGTCAGCGCTCACAAACATAACCACCGGCAATCTGTACCGTTTACCGTGTGCGTGGGTAGCGGTTGAAAATTGGGCTGTCATGCACGCATTCCGGTCTGCACCACTGATTTTTTGATTGTATCACTTGCGGTAACCGAAAAACATTATCGAGTGGAAACATTAATAGCTGTGAAAGCCTAAAAAGATACCAATAGTACTCGTGTAGTCTAATAACCCTGTAATTCTGAGAAGAGACGGCGCAGCAGCGGGAAAATTTATCACGATTTTTATATGTACTACTTACCAAGCACATTGAGGTGCGCAGAGCAACTAGCCCTGCCGCCTGCGTTCTCAGCGGTACAGGTCCACCGGCCGGCGTCGTCCACGCTGACGGCCGCAACGTCTGCACACCAGAAGTTGCCGTCCCGCGCCAACGCGACCCGCTCCGCCTCCAACAGGCGCCGCTCGTTGCGGTACCATGTCACCTGGACATATATTACCAAATATGAAAAAGGATCGACTATATACGCAATATTAATTTATACAAGTGATTGGTTACAAATGCCATTATGTAGGTAAAACTAGTTTATCGTACTACATAAAAGTAACTAAAATTGCGTTATATGCTTAACTTTTTAAGACGTTTCGAATTTTTATGTTTTCTAAGTTGTATTAACTAAATCTAAAAGTTCAAAACATTATAAGAACCAGTCTAGGTTCAACTGCAATTGAAATAATTATTTACTTGTAACGACTCGAAAGGAAAAAGCGCTAGCGAAGCCCACACATTACTTGAACAATTAATAATAGATATAATAGTGTCGAACAATTAATAAGTATTTATAGTAAAACTAACAGTTTGAAATATCATCATTTCCAGGATAGAAGTGGAATTAAAAATAGGCGAAATAAAATGAAAATATAACTGATCAACTGATATCAAAACTATAATCACAATTAAGTTGAAATATTGATAAACAGTCGTTAAGCCATGTTAACAGACACCAAATTATTAAATTCGCTAGTGCTGTCATTCGCATCATAATAATTACTACAACAGTCAAATAATGAACATTATTTTATTTTCAAAACAGTAAATGTTGATGAAGATGAAACTGAAAAGAGCGAATGCTCCGAAATTTTATAATTGCAATTTCAGCTTTAATAATAGGAAACAGAGTGTTAGCACGAAACATTTCGTTATTTTCTATATTTAATGAAGCGCGCAGCATTTCAATTAACGTGTAAAATCGCCAAATTCGCTGGAGCATTTTAAGGACTATACAATATAAATACATTCGCAATACCTATGTGAGACGCGATATGTACATTATTTCCCTGGCTATTCAAACTAGGTGTAATTTCACCATTTTAACATTTTAAAAACGCAAATGAGATAAATCCCAATGACACTTTAGAAGCGAACATTGCTTTATGAAAAATCTTTTTATTCCATTATAGACTTTTTACAACATCGATGTCTATTTCAAGATAAATATAAGTTACAGCTTACAGCAGACTGAACTGTTATAATATTATTGTAACGGATCATTGACATTTATACCTATCTATTACATAATTATAACGAACTTGCTATTGTGAGATTTAATATTTGCATATCATTATATTATGACAAAATATTCCGAACTACTGAACTGCCTAACACCAATTGTAACCATATTTAAAGCTAATAAATATACAATTTTAATTGGAATGGGTATTCAACTGTAATCAGAATATAACACGAAATAAATAAGTAAGATCGGTACCGAAGTAAAAAGACTACATCACAAAAAAAAAACGCAAATCATTGTGTAAATATTATAACCTCTTTTCAAAATTCGCACGCAAACTTCCCGACGCCATCTTTATTTTTCCGGGAGCTGTCAGGAGAAGCGCGGGAACTGAATAACAGATTAAAAATACCTACTACAACGGATGTGGTTTGAAATAGACGAATTATGTCACGAACAGCGTTGTTGGACATTCCAATGTATCTCAAGGTTATTACGTGGCGTTAATGAAACTCGGTTGCGGTTATTCGTTCATCACGGGACATTGTAGTCAAGAAAAGTGAGCGACTTGTAAAATATCTACTGGCTTTGGTCGATTTTGGCTACATTTCAGCACTCAATGCTCCGTTTGTCTAGGAGAACACTGTAAAAGTTGTAAAATCTTTTAACTGGTTTTTCAACAACACCACCGTATAATTAAGCTATACTACTTTATTTCACATAACGTGGGCCAAATCGCATAATTTTACTGACTTAGTTGTTTTAAGGTATTGTTTTATTATTGTATTACTATTTTTCAAGCTACCAAGGTTTTAAATTGGTGTCGTTAAATCGCAAGCCACATCATATTCTCATTCACATTTTTTTGTTTCTATTGCACACACATTTCGCTCGTCACAAGAATGTGACGTTTACTCAGCAACCGAATTTTTCTACAACACTAGCTATCTCTGGACGTTATTTTAGTCACAATCTTTTTTTTTTTATTTCAAATATAAACTGCTTTCAATCTCTGTTATACTCAGTTGATTGGTATGTGTAGAGCCCTTAGTTGTAAATTAAGAAGATAAGAGCTTTTATCTGCCAACATTTTGGCCTCGAGAACAGACTTTGGCATGAGAAACAGACAGACGTACTTTACAAAGGAGAAATGACGAAACCAATGAAACTTGCATTATTTTTTGTACGTAAAATATTATTACTGTAATTTACCTATTGAGGCAATGTATTTAGTATGTGTTTTATACTAACTTTCACCATTCACAACAAGATACTCGTAGAAATAGATCCTGTTACATCTTCAAATTGAGTTGATTTAATTTTAATATTATTATGATTTAATTTTTGTTTGATTTGATTTTTAAATTTAATTTTAACTTAATTTTGATTCTACTACTGATTCTAATTGTTTTATAAATTAAATCGAATCGTGTGTTATGTTGTAAATAAATGTTTAAGTATACAGTAAATAAATTATAACAATGTTTAATTATATTCTAAAACAATTAAAATTTTAGTAGTTAGCAACTATAATTCTGAATATTGCAATGCTTGTAAAAAGCCACTAAGTTATAAGTACCAAACAAAATGTAAAACCAATGATGTCCACTTTGTATGCAATAAATCTTTGAATCTTTGAGTCAATATTAATTGATTATTAGTGAAAAATAAATGATTCTCCAAGCATTTTCACATACTGATATTATAATATTCCTTTACAAGACTACAACTATAATCACTACGCTTCGTAAATGAATTGATGATATGTTAATGGTTTCAATAGTTTTACACGAATTGCCGTCATTGTATCAAATATGTCGTCAACATACGTAGTGAGAATTTGTCTAATTTTATAACATTAACATGTCCAATATTATTCCCCGAGGGTTATGCAGAGGTGTACTATTTTTACACCCACATTTCGCCAATACCGTTGTTAAGTCCCATGTAATAGAGTGTGAGCCTATTAACATCCACCGGGCACAGTTCCCAACTCGGTGCTCCTACTGAGAATTTCCATTTGGAAAATCCAATAACACTTTGCCTGACCCGGGTAACCTAGGACCTCACGGTCAGCGCGACAGCTACACCAATGAGGCAGTCTTGGTCTTTAGTCCAGTAATTTTGTAACCACACAATATCTAGCTATAGATTTCCTTCTCGCAGTGTTAGTTTCAAGTTCACAGTATTACCACATACAACACCCTTCAGTAAGCAAACAATTTGGTCCAATTGTATTTTCCTAAGAAATACGATGAATTATATTGGCATAAGTCATTACAATAAATAAAGTTCGACAGAGCCGAATTAAGTAGTGGAATGGTAATGAACAGTGGCAGTTGGTGCGATCGTGTGAAATCCTCCTTAATTTAATTGAAGAACTCGTTTTCATTCGCATTTGGAGTCCGCTATGATACTTTTCAGTTCGGTATTTTCAGTTTTAAAAGGAAATTTTGTACGGATATCACACTGATTTTTCATAAAGCCTGAAAGAAACCTTTTACACGCATTAATAATGCAATGCGGATTCATTTCTTCGATAAAAAGAATTCGTTCGTTAATTTTTTAATAGGAAGTTGGTAATACGGTACGTTGGTTATATGGCCTAGCCAATATAGAACCAACTTCGATTTTAAAGAGATTAGTTTATTTATATTAACGATACTTCCATTTTGCTTCAATAGTCAGAATTGAGTAAATAATTGTCTCAAAAACATAAATAAAACTTAAGTAAGACAGACAGTTTGGTCTTCTTTCCAGTAGGTACGAGCTATTTTATGAGAATCGCTCATGCCGTAAAGGAAAGTCAGTCAGCAATCATTGCTGCTATTATGGTATCGAGGCTGATAGCCCAGGGTGCGCCAGACGAACTCAAGTTTCGTCATTCGGGCAGACTCTGTCCTTGCACCCCGAATAAATAGTAAGTGATCGGTCGCCAATTCATCAATAATTTGGGAGTTGGTGTCACAACAATAAATGGAAATGAAAGCTCAAAGCTCTATTCTAAATATTATTAAACCATTCCAGTATCCCGTAATATATCTTTTTTGTCTACAAAACCAAATCCGGCTTTCACAAAACCGGATTGATTTAGAGAATAACTCTAATATAAAAGATAAAAAAAAAAACTATTAAAAGCTCAGGTAAAAAGCTGTACGGGACGATTTTATTTCACAATGAAATTTATCAAAGGTGGTTTTTTTATTCTTTAATTACGACAGAAGGCTATTTGTACAGGCGCTATAGGACCTGCGAAATTCTGTGAATTTCACAAACGAATTTAACTCCAATTTCAACGGGCTAGCTTGAATAAAAGTTATAAATCTATTTTTGTAAAAGGTACAACTGAATTGACTCCGAAAAAACGAACTCGTAACGTTACAAAGCTTCAAAAGGCTTGTTTATTTACCAAATAATACAGTTCGAAGAGGACACAATATTATAGAAAGGGACATTTAAAAAATTTTTTACAGAACATTAAACATTTGTGATAATCATCTGACAATTACTCAATTTTGTTGTTCTAACTATACACCCTGCTTAGCGGTAAATTATAAGACTGAGATTGACGGGTATCCAGTTCTAATCCGGTCAGAAAACAGAAGCTTTTTGCATTCAGTTGTAATTATCCGATCTACGCGGACCGCGGACCAATAAACAATAACGCGGTAAAACAAAACAGTCTCAAATAAGTGAAATAAAATGTTCTGACTTTTGTGTTTTAAATAAACTCAATTTAAATTCTATAAGAGTTCCAGAAGCGTCCATAAGTGCGTAACAAGATACAATTAACCTTGTTAAGTTTCTGAAAAAATCTCGTAACTCTTTTCAAGCTGAAAACGTACATTAATAACAATACTCGTTACGAACGTGTTGTTTGAATTTCTAAGGCACAAAAAAGCATTCTTTTTGTTTACAAATCCTTCTTTGTGTTTACTTTTTTATGATTACATCGGTTCTCATTTCTTGACGGCACGGTTGGCTCAGTGGCCAAGCCATAAGCTTTGTGTAATACTTGTCACGGGAAAAAATACCACCATCCGTATGTCGTTGATATTCCTTTTATAGGCACTAAGCGTTTTGTTTCATCGTTTCTCAAGCGAACGGCTAGGGAATGGAATTCTCTGCCGGCGTCTATATTCCCCGATTCGAATAACTAAGGAATCTTCAAGGCGAGAGTGAATAGGCATTATTTGAGCTTGCGTGATCCATCCTCGGCAGCATTGTCACTCACCATCAGGTGAAGTGCTGCCAAGCGCACACAAAGTAGTAGTAAAAAAAAAAAACAACAGACAGTAGTTTCGGGTCTAAGTGTATGTGCATATCACATGTATGTACCTATGTAAACTGTACTATTTTGAATGAAAATCTTCGTTTACAAACTCATAAATAAACATGTTGTTATCTGCGTGCTTATTTTTGTACGTCTCCCTATAATCGAATAAGCTCTCCGATCAGGTTGCAACGTCAACTTTGTTATATTAATTTCCACGCCAGCGCAGTAACTCCATATGATTTTACGCACATGTAACTTCAAGCGTAATACATATTGCACTTGAAGTTTATTATTGATATAAATAGTTATTCCTTTCTAATTAATTAGGTACTAAGGAGAGAGTAAGATTGATATGGGAAAACCATAAGTACTTTAACGTAAAAAAATAAAATAATAATGATCATCGGTTTTCTGCGCTATGTCGTGTATTCGATTCTTGCACAGAAAAAATATTTTGTATGATTAATAGAAAATTGTTCCTGATTTCTTAATATGTTTGTATGTGAGATTTATACACATAAATACAGTACAGTTTAAACTCTTAAACTGTGCCCACGATACAGGAGAAAACCGAATATAAAAAATCCAACCCATAAATGTTTTAAAAATATAATATGAAAGAGACGAGAGAGAGACTATCCTGCACTCACCTTACACTCGGTGGAGCTGATAATCTCGACGAGGAACCGAGTTCTGGTGCCGACCTTCACAGTGAGGTCCTGCAGACGCCGCAGGAAGGTAGGCGGGTCCTCGCCAGTGGGAGCCTCGTCGGCGCAAACCTCGAGACGGACGCTCGAGGTGTCGCAGCCAGCTGCATTGCTAGCCTATCAAAATAAAGAATTAAGTAATTTTAAAGCAGTCGGTGATGTGGAGGTGGTGAAAATCACCGTTAGGTATTTATATTAATTATACATAATAATATAAAGATTGGTTATTTTGTTGTTGTAACTACCTATGCTAGCCTATATAGATTTAGATCCGAAATCCAAAGTTAAATAAGTAATTTTGTTAGTTGTAAGTAAGATTTTCAGTATAGATATTGTTTTTGTAAAAATTAATGTACCTAATAAATTACATTTGAGTATTCTACTCATTTTACGGTTAAACTGCTTCGCTGTGGTCAACTGCTCAAGATTGCAAAGTCGCTAGCTGAGCGTCAGGAGGCTTGGTTCGATCTCCGGGTCGGACAGTGTTAGTAAGTCCCCGAAGTTTGTATTTGTGCCGGCAGACGGGATGAATGCATGGGATTATATGGGACTCTAAGACGCTATCGGTGGTATATGGGTAATTAATAGAGTACCGCTGCCTAACCTTTCGTGGAATAGCGGTGTGATGTTATGTTACCTTTACTTCTGTCTATTAAACGGTAAAAACGTCGAATATTTTTGTAAAACGAATTTTTCATGACAATATTAATAAAAAATAGAACATGGCTCTCGATGTTTCCGAATGAAACCGGCGTTGCCAATAAACTAGTGAAGCGTTATTAATTTCATACGCAAATGAAAAATGTAAAATGTGTAAGTTTAAATAATTTTCCCATATTATATTATTTTGTCATTTTGGGTTACTGGTCATCAAATTGTTTCAAGCCAGTAAGCGGCCGCCATTGCGTTATCAGTGGCGAGGTATGCATAATGCATGAAGGTATTTAAGACATTAGTAACTACATGGGTCATGGGCTGTTAAAAACACCATATTCGCAGTGGCTTTGGGTTGGATCGTTCTACCAAATTTTATTTGTAGTTCCTTACTTGTTTACTGAGTAGAAAATGCTCATAAACAGCGAAGGTCTTCGGTCAGTGGCGGCTAACCCGGGTAGCACGAGGCGGATTAATTATAGATTTCAATTATCATAGATTGATTTCGCAAAAGGTTAAGGGGTTAAAAGTTGTTTGGTACGTAACTTTATATATGGTTAATTACAGTTTCTAACGGCTTCGGCGGTAACTATTTAATCATGATTTAAGCACTATTTAATAATGATTAATTAATCACTTATAATAGCAGATCTTTGATCATAATTACTAAGCAAAATTAGTTTATTATATCGACATAAAATTCTATTTTTATCTTAGTGTGAAAGCTGTATTAATGTCGACATACAAAGAATATTGTAGTGACAAGAAAAATGGTAAGGATACGGGTCGTTCAGGCAAATTTCCGAGCCAAGAAAACATCATTATATAAAAATTAAACATATATAAAAGTTAACTACGCTTCCGGTGCACGTTTGTCGAAATGTTCGGGCAAATAGTGACACACTATACAACGATTGCACTCAGGATAAAACACAATATTAACAAAAAAATCTTTTTATATATATATAAAAAAAAACATTTGACGGCACGATTAGAGCAATGGTTGAGGGATCGACTTTTGCGCTACGTGTAGCGTAGTAGTAGTGTAGTTTTCAATTCCCTCACATATATTTTTGTGATCTACAGATAGTTGTTTCGAGTCTAGGTCTTTTTATATGTGAATATATGTGTTTGTAAACGCAACCACGATACAGGAATTATTCCTAGTGTGGGGCAAAGGTTTCCTAAAAATATCGGTGTGCGTGTGTTCGTAATTCTTCTACTCATAAACGGCTTGATCGATTATGATATTTTTTGTTCTTGGTTGTGGTTCTTAGTTGTAGTTAGAACGGGTAGGTGGCGCTGTTGTCGAGATTAAGAAAACAAATACACGGAGACGAAGTTGTGGGCAACAGGTAGTATTATATAAAAACCTAGCTTTTGCCCGCGACTTAGTACGCGTGGGATTTAGAATCTGATATTTGCCTGCGGTAAAATGTAGCCTCTAGCAATACATCGGTGAAAACTGCATTCAGTTGCATGTAGTAGTTTTTGCGTAATGCGTGTACAAACATACAGACAGACAGACAACAAATTCTAAAAACTATTGTTTTGGGTTCTATTGCTCAAATAAAGACCCCCGTATTAGTTTCAATGTACAGACATCGGCCTGTTGTAATTTTATTATATGTATAAATACAATTTTATTTCTCAGATAGCTTCTACCCGCAGCTTCGCTCCGTGATGAAATCCCACAGGAACGCTTTACCGGAATAAAAAGTATCGCATGTCAAACCGGGATGTGAATCCGTTCAACGCTTTACGGGTGATTAAGCAAAAAATATTTTTATAAAATAATAGTAGTATTTAAAAAATAATCGCGATCAATGCAGTGTTGGAGCTGTGGGAGGCGGGGGGCGACTGAGACGCGTCTATGCCGATGCCCAAAGCATAGACCGTAAGGGTTTATTTGAAAACATAGGTATATGTATTTAAAGACCCGGGTACGTCTTAAAACTGCGACCAGACACCGGAGGACGGGCAGCAGCGTCCTCTCACTAATCGGTAAGCCACTGCGATCCCCAAGCCGCCTGCCAAGCGTGGGGATTATGGCAAACCCCCCCTTGAGGGAGGCCTTCGTTCAGCATTGGACGTCTTATGTCTGATGATGATGACAATCCTAAATATTGCCGCCAAAGAAAGATTTATTCAGAAGACATAATTCATTTCATCGTCACATTATTGAATTATGCTCTATATACACATTCATACATATATACATGAAAATTCAAGTGTTCTTCGTCTCTATTGTCCGATCATTCGTATTCAACTACAACAATGAAAAGAATGTACAGCCATCAAAAGCGTCCGGTTGTAATAACGACCGGCATCGAACGTGTTGGAGAGAAATAGCTTGAAGCTTTCAAAATGCAATATTTGACGACACGGTTGGCGCAGTGGCTAATCGATTAGCTTTCTACGCTACGTGTCGCGGGTTCGATCCACGCACAGAACAAATATTTGTATGATCTACAGATAGTTGTCTCGGGTCTGGTTGTTTGTGCATGTGACATGTATGTTTGTAAACTGTACCCACGATACAGGAGAAATCCTAGTGTGGGGCAATGTTTTTAATTAAAAAGAACAAATAAAAAGATTCCGTTTTTTTTTTTCATCCAACCTCAACAGATCTAGCTATACATAGTAAAATAGGTCATCTAAAAACACCACATTATGAACTATGTACTATGAAGCCGTAGTGAACAGTGGTAGGTACATGCAAAAGTCATGAATGAAGTATTGAAGGAAGATATTGCACTGTACCCACGATACAGAAATGCGACGGTGGGACAACGATTAAAAAAAAAGGCAATGTGGCATCGAAACCGACCAAATTAAGTACGATGACATAAGGAAAGTAACGTGATTAGTTAAAGAAGTCGCTGCGCCTTATTATTTTAAATTCGGATAAACAAAACGACGGCACTGTTGGCGTTGGCGCAGTGTCGTGGGTTTGACAGCCGCATGGAACAAATATTTATATGACCTACAGTACCTCTATTATGAGTTTTTTACTATTTACTCTCATAGTAAATGTAAATTTTCATGCAAGTGATTTTAGTTCTTAACTTGGTTACATTAGGGATTAGAGTCGCTAACATGACATCTCTATAATATAGTAAATAGTAAATCAAAACTTTACTATGACACATACATAGGTCACATAAGCGACTCTAATCCCTAATGTAACCAAGTTAAGAACTAAAATCACTATCATGAAAATTTACTTTACTACAATAGTAAATAGTAAGAAAACTTGTGATAGAGGTACAGATAGTTGTTTCGGGTTTGAGTATTTGTACATGTGAATATTTGTTTGTACACACACATACACACGATATAAGAATTATAAATACAGCGGGGAAACGTTTTTAAAAAATGAAATAAATGCTTACTATAGTAGTAAATCTGAAATGGATCAACCATTTTATGCCAGTCACCTTCCGCAAATCGTTGCTCCACTTGGGGGGCGCCACTCGACAACTCGTCTATCCCAACGGTTATCGGTTCTTCGGCTTATGTGACCAGCCTATGGGCTATATAGATTATTACGAGTACTGCTATGAATATCATTTTTTGTAAGTTTATTATGTGTGTGTTTATCAAGATATTCATTAAGATAAAAAATCGAAACCATATCCACGCGTTAACATAAGAATACGCGGGCTGAGGTGAGGGGAGCTAGCATCGGCATCGACAACACGACAGGCCACCATCTTTCACTACCGAACTAACGCCGTATCGGATTGACGCCTCGTTTCCCTTTTGTAAAAAATATTTATTGTCACCTTTTTTCAAGTGAAGTAGATTGTTTTCATTAACATCGCCTTCAGCCCATATATAGACAATATGGTATGATAATATTGTAGATAGTGGAACGCCTATTATATATTAAAACATGTATGTAATTCAATGTACATGGCTCTGTGTTACATACAACACTGATGTGAAGCTATTCATTTACAGATAACTGCAACTAGCGCCTTTGATCACTGCATTCACTATAAAGGACATTGATATCTTTGAAGCAAAGGACCGTACCATAATGGCTATGAATTCTGAAGCTGTACACAGAATGGTTCGCCGCTACAGATTCCACGAACTAGGAGCCATGCAAACACTATAGTAGAATAGGAGAATAGTCAATAGGCAGATATTTTGGTGGGTACGGCTGGAGATAGAGCGATGGTACAGGGGATTTTTTTTTAATCAATAAAAACATTTATCCGACATTGTGAAGTGAATGTTTCTCAGTAGGAACTATTTTTAACAAAATGTATACAGACTTTGGGCCAAAAAATTCATATGTATCCACCGAAGTTTTAAGCAGAGGTTTACTATTGATCCCCGTTTCACCGATGCCGTTATTGAGTTCCATATAATAGGGCGAGTCTATTACCATCTACCGGGCACAGTTGCAGATTCCGCGCTGCTTCAGAGAATTCCCTACAGAAAAACGCAATAACACTTTGCCCGACCCGGGAATCGAACCCAGGACCTCACGCTCATGCCGCGCTTGCGACCACGAATCAGAAAGAAATCCTTTAACGAAAATATTGTAATAGTAATAGTAATAGTAAAATGTTGAAAAACCGGGTGAACGACCTTTGATCAGACAGGGACGTATAATCATACCTCCTTTCTATTCTTAGTTTAAACATATACCAACATGGATAGGCCGAACTACCTCTAATTATTAAGATATATAGAAAGTCGCGGGGAACCGATGGATGCAAGTGGCGGAATGTCGTTCGATGTGGTGGTCTAAGGGGGAGGCCTCCGTTCAACAGTGGATGTCTTCTGGCTGATGATGATGATGATGATAGATGATATATACACTTTATTGCACACCACAAAGTTATTCATGGACAATGCGGCCATTGTGTAAGGCCGCCTTATCGCAATCAGCGATCTCTTACAGGCAACCAAATGTCGTATAGTTAGTTGTAGGTACGTATTTGGATCGAGAATCGAATACTAAATAATCCTCTCCCTTATATCTGAGCACCTGTATAACGGTTTAAGACAAAATTTAAAAATAATTGATCTTCCTTATCCTATATAAAACTAGCGACCCACCCCGGCTTCGCACGGGTAGCACACAAAATTAAAAAAGATTAAAAAAATATTTATTGGTCCGATCGCTACCATACTTCACAGGATCACCTAGGCTAATCTGAAGATCAACTAAAAATTTCATTAAAATCACTTCAGCCGTTTTGGAGTCCACAGCGAACATAAATACGTATACACATTCATTTTTATATACAGGGTAAATTTTTCAAGTGGGCGTGGATGGTGAAATCCGAAACTATGAGGAATATCGAAAAATACTCAAACGAGACACGAGCCCGATTATGATGAAAACTTAAACTGTATCATGATTTTTGAAACCAATATTCGTAGCCAGGAATGGAACCAGTTGTTTTTGGAAAATAAAACACACGCTGTATTATTTATTACACCATCCGATAGTGTCGCGAATAAGGATCAAATTCTGGGAAGTAATGGCATACGCCAAACTAAAGCTATTCCTTATAGGAACTGACTTTGTCTTTTTGATTAAATAAATAAATAAATTGGCCATCCACGCCCACTTGAAAAATTCACCCTGTACATAGATAAATTCCAGTGTCCGTGTATTCGTAATTCTTTCCTCTTAAACGTCTTAATCGCTCTTGACGTTTTTTTGTACTTATGGGGACACCTGGTTGGTGCTTAGCTATAGTTGGACCCGATAGGTGGCACCATTGTCGCAATCCAGAAAAGAAATACACGCAGATGAAATTCAAGGCAAGAGCTAGTATATTATAAAACATTTAAATCTAAAGGAGCATACTCACTTGCAGTGTCCGTGACCGTATTTACAAATGATATTATCATTGTTGTTTAAACCGCACCTCCTTAGAAATCATAGATGTTTTTGGCTTTAGCTTTCACCGTCACATTTATTGGTCCACACGTAGATATCTGTCTCACTAAGCCCGTCCAACTGAGGGCTATCCGCACAACGTTGAACAATTGACATTTCCCACATAGCCAGAATGTTCAAACAGCACAGCTATCACGAGTTTTCTTACTATTTACTATCAAAGTAAAGTAAATTTTCATGATAGCTATTTTAGTTCTTAGCTTGGTTACATTAGGGATTATAGTCGTTAATGTGACATCTCGTCATAGTTAAGTTTTGATTTACTATTTACTATTTCATGTAACCACGTTAAGAACTAAAATCGCTTGCATGAAAATTTACATTTACTATGAAAGTAAATAGTAAAAAACTCATAATAGAGGTACTGGTCTAAAAATGCCGCTTTAGATTAAATATAATATTATTCACATTGCGAATCAAAAAATAGCCACTTAATTGAAGATTTGACTATGCATATACTATACTATATTCAGCTATTTATCTGTTTGACTGCCGCTAGAGATTCGTAGATTAGTTGATAAATGTGGCCTTTTAGGCACGGGTCTTTCAATTATATCTGACTATAAATAGTAAAGGAGCATACTCACTTGCAGTGTATACACGTCTGTGTCCCCGGTGCGAGCATTGGACACTGTCAGGCGAACGCCGCCTGCATCATCCGAACCCGTGAACCGTTCGTCTAACGATGCTCCCGCGCGACTCCTGCGCATCGTATAAAAATATTTTAGCAAAACAAAGGGTTAAAGGAAAAAAATGGCATCAATTGTTTCTTTTATATGAGAAATTGGTAATTATTCAAGAAATTACCATTTATTTAGTTTATTGAACAATTACTTATATTTCCAATTTATTTCTTAACATTTTTTTTATACGAATTATCCAACAACTTATTATCTCGCTAAAAATTGGGTACCTAATCGATAAAATATTTGCCATTCGACTATCTTAAACATAAAGCAATCTATAATTACACAATGATCATTCCATAAACATAATTTTGAACTATTCTATGGCATTCTTTATATAATGTTTACTAAAACTAACATAAATATGATAAATGAAATGATAATGATAATGGCATAACACGAAACTAAAGTGATGAAAGTTATATGAATGAAATGAAGGACATACAAAAACCTATTGTAATCAGTCTCTGAATAAATACCAAAAAGCACCTGAAAAATCTCCAATAACTACAAATATCCGCATGGAACCGGCGTACAATCACCTTTACATTTGCAGTATTATTAATGCGAGAATAACTCTGTCTGTTACCTCATCACGACTAAACCACTGAACCGAACGTTATAAAATTATACAAAGAGGTAGCCTGGGGTATTTTTTTACTAATGCAACACAATACAAATTAGATATAGATAATAAATGCAAAATACTCGCAGACGAAGTCAGGGGGAATATCTTATATAAACTAGGCGAGCAAGCAAGACGTATAGAAGACCACGAGAGCGTACTAAAGACAATGGCTACAAGCTTCAAACGTATAGAATTACAAAGAGGTCGCTGCCATGATATAATGTTATAAATATGTTTGTATGATAGAGTAGCACGTCTTACTAAGATTTATTCTATGTTTTGACTGTTCAATTTATGCTCAATTTAGAATGAAAGGAACAAGAATGAGACGTAAATTACTTCATCAAAGTCAACTGACATTTTACGAAACGAAATTGCCAAAAACAAACGGGGAATTCTATTCAACTTTTATCGTATATCGTTAAATATTCAAATAACGAACAACGTAAGCAGCATTTGTGTGAGTTTTAGCAGGTGATGAAAAAAATTGCTTCAAATCGGGAGTGGCTCAAATACGGCACATATAACGTAACATGAGTTATCGATTAACATCGATCTATATTCATGGCTCAAATTATAGTATCCTTCACAATCGCGCTAAATAAAAAGCAGCTTTAACCATGTCATAAATACTCAAATAGAAAACAATAAGCTCTGCCATGTCACGTTAGATCATTTGCCACATATGCAAAAACTCTAAATAAAACCATGATGCAGTGATGAATGGAAGTCGTTGGCCGGTGGAGCTTATTTATTTCTAGTTACGCTGAACGGTTGCAATATATTTAGTAGACAGTTTTGACTCGGAGAACAGTGAAAACGAATTAGAGACGCGTTCCCAAAAGTTTAGATAGATGTGTTATATAGAATGTATTTTGTATTTTCTACCTCCAAACATGTTTGCCTTTTCCTGGCAGGCTGGAGCTTGATTGAAAAGGTCAGATTACAGTCGTTTTGTGAATCCAACCACATCAGGATTGAATAAAATCTGATTCCGTCCTGTTGTGGTAAAGGTTGAATGTAGATTTCCAAAAATTCCTTGAGAATATTTCATGAGTTAGGTAGGTCCTGACGAGTTTTACTCCAGTTTTCTAGGCGCGTCAATTAACTCGTCACGTTTCTAAAAAATGTTGCGAAACGATATCAAAAATTGACGAAGCCATAGAAACGTAACCAGCTTTGTTAGATGGCGATTTCCCTATACAAACACTTCAAAGATTTCACAGTTTTAATCTAAATCGTGAATGATTTGCTTAAGGACCAAAAAGTGTGAAAGACAATCAATTAACCTTCTAGTTTTACTACATTGCTGTCGATTGGTCTTTTGAAATGCAGCCGTATATATTTATTATAGTTATAAAAGTATCAACATAAATTCGAATTGCATGGGTTTTGTTCGTGAAATCGAACGTTTTTGCTGTCATACACCTTCTTCGCCACGAGTCCCATACACCTGTAAACTGTTAACCTAGTTGTTAACAAACGCTACTCAGGTATGGACTCAACTTCTAGATAATTATTTATTTACAGCTCTTATTCTGGTAGGAACCTAGGGTTCTTCAAAGGCATTACGGTTCGGCATACAAACTAGACCTACCTAGTCAGGAAACTTAACCACAATAATTAATTAAATGAACAATGCCAAATATTGAGTTTGGTGACTAAGAACACCTGATGATATGGTCATTTTAACCGTCAATTTAACCGTAGGTTCTAATAGAAATCTGCGACTTGATAATATGGCCATCACAAAGACACCACCAGCTCAGTCGGCCTTCGGTACGAGAGCTTGGAAGCGAACCACGTGACCTTGCGTCCCTTTCAACACCGCGGCCCGTGCGCACTCCCGAAATAAATTACGTTGCGATATATTTACTGGTCGCCAAAATCGCTATCCAATTATTGCGTATCGGAAACTGATGCGCTAGTTACCTGACGTTAAATTGTTAATCTCGATTGTGTTTAAACCAATTGGTCACTTCTGTAGCTTTTTGAACAATACTTTTTTTACGCGTCTCTGTCCCCTGAGACACGTGAAATCGTAGGCAAAATCGTAGATCGACAGCTTAATTATGTAAAAACGCGACAGCAACGCGAGAGCAATCTCATTGTCAGCCAATACATATATGACACAAAAATGACGTTTGACAGAAACTATCGCGCGATCTACGCCTGTCACTGTAATTAGGCTGCGGGTCTTTCAGAATTACACTATTGGTCGTTAGTCATGATATCTATGTAACATAATTATTGTTCCTTGAATGAAGGAAAGATACATTAGAAGCTAGTGATACTGGACATTGGCGCTGATTCTCTTGTTTATCAATGAAACTAAATATATCACTTCATATCTGTCTTGAAACAGAAAAAAAGATGGAAGAAACGCTAATGCCATAGGTTGCGTTTTGTTGATATAAATCTGTGCTCTGTATTCCCGTAAATGACAACATTAACGGGAATACAGGCCCAGACTAATTGGACAGTTTTAAATATTCTATAACCTTTTTCAAAGTCTTTTGTAAGAAAGTGTTAGTAATTGGTTTTTTCTGTTAGAAAAAAATAATAACTAACACTTGCAGCCCGGTAGATAATAATATTAATAATGATAATAATGCGGTAATTCGCATTGCCAGCCCGGTAGATGGCGATAGGCTCGTCCTTTATTAAAAAGGGCCTAATAACAGCATCAGCAATATGTTTTTACGTCGTGCGTTTAACATCGAACCCACCGGGCGTCAGAATTTGCAGTAGTCAATGTCCTACCCGGTTTCGCCCCACATATTGTGACCTTGTGTTACGCGCGACGTTTTCTACGTGTAGTTGAGCGCCAGAAAGCATCGTATACCGGATTATTGCCAACATATTATTATTACGTCATATGTTTTCATATGTTGGTATTTACGTTAATAGTTTGAAATATTTGTATAAATATCAGTTTTCATAAGAGTTTTGTGAAACATTTAAATATTATTATTATTTAATACTAAGATATCCTACACAAAAATCATCATCAACATAAAAATATTATATAACATTGTATTGTATTTTTATCCAGTACCTCTATTATGAGTTTTTCACTATTTACTTTCATAGTAAATGTAAATTTTTATGCAAGCGATTTTAGTGCTTAACTTGGTTACATTAGGGATTAGAGTCGCTAACATGACATCTCTATAATATCGTAAATAGTAAATCAAAACTTAACTATGACACATATGTCACATAAGCGACTCTAATCCCTAATGTAACCAAGTTAAGAACTAAAATCGCTATCATGAAAATTTACTTTACTATGATAGTAAATAGTTAGAAAACTCGTGATAGAGGTACAGATGTAGGTACAGTTCAACAAAGAAAAAAGTAACTAGTACCTCTATTGTGAGTTTTTTACTATTTACTCTCACAGTAAATGTAAATTTTCATGCAAGCGATTTTAGTTCTTATCTTGGTTTCATTAGGGATTAGATTCGCTAACATGACATCTCTATAATAAAGTAAATAGTAAATCAAAACTTTACTATGACACATATGTCACATAAGCGACTCTAATCCCTAATGTAACCAAGTTAAGAACTAAAATCGCTATCATGAAAATGTACTTTACTATGACAGTAAATAGTAAGAAAACTCGTGATAGCGGTACAGGTTCACCAGATATAGATGTAATATTCAACATGATTAATTTATGGAATAAAACGATATTCACGTACCAATATATTTTCTTGTTTGACTGTACTGTACTTACATACAGTATTATCTTTATTCTGATGTTCCAGAAACACAAATTTCCAGAACAGTGTAAATACACTTTTAGTTCCAAAGATTCAAGCCAGCGTAAAACGACCAAAACATATTTGATCCTATTAGCTCACACTGACAAAACTCTTAAAACTACAAACGTTTAAATATGCGTATCAATATAATTTATCGTTGAATATCAAGTATATATATAGCATGGAATGAAGAGGTCGATGAACCCGCCTAAATAGATCCCATGAATCTAAACAAGATCGTGAGGGAATAAGAATTTACTAGCGCCAAGTGTGCGTATTTGTAGCCTAAAGCACGCAGTATATCGTCTAATCTGTTGGGGCGATACCGCGACGACTGGGAAATGATATTATGATAAAGAATATGTATGTACTGCACCTTCTTAATATAACCCTTTAAGAGACGACGCGGTTGGCTAAACGATTAGCTTACTGCGCTACGTGTCGCGGGTTTGATCCCCGCACGGAACAAATATTTGTATGATCTACAGATGCTGGTTTCGGGTCCGGTTGTGTGTGCATGTGACACGTATGTTTGTAAAATGTACCCACGATGCAGCAGAAATCGTAAGCGGGGCAAGGATTTAATTTAAAAAAAAAGTGTCTGACTCATGACTGCGATAAGCAATTAATTATTATAGTAGGTATTAGTGACAGTTTTCTAACCTATGCTCATTTGAATGATTTTTTATTGAATGATGAGAATACCGGCTTTATTTAAATTAGTCATAAAATATCTGTAACACAACAAATTTTGAAATCAAACATCTTTCGACGCTCCAATTTTTTATTTTATTCAGCGTGAAAAGGACTTTAGTATAACAACAATATGTATCAATGTTGAACATCCTTAATTTGCCGTAACATTCTTTTATCTTCTCTTCTATCAAACATATAGGTTGCTTATTTTTAGAATCTAGATCAATGTAAACAAAGTGTACGGATGCAAGAAACGCTTTCCGTTGCTCCGTTCTCAGTTTATATCCATAACAGTAAATATAACTCGGTATCTACGATATTTAGAAAATATTTTCTTTTTCTTTGCATTTGTACGGACTACCCACGTCTCTCGTATATAGAACTTCGATAACTTTTTGTTACGTCGCGTGGCAAAGGAGTTAGCGCAGAATCTTAGCCGAATGAGTGTTAGGTAATTTATGTTTATTTTTTAAATCCGTCGGTCTGTTGCGTAATGTTCCATAACATTGTAAAGGAATAAAAAGATATGGAACTTTACGCAACCGGCAAACATTGTGAACCCTTTTAATTTCGTTATGAATGACCGTCCGTTGTGTTACAAAAAACTGTTTCGTATTATTTTTTTCATTGATAAGTAGCGAACCGCTCCGGCTTCGCACGGGTAGCAGAACACGCCTTCTTTTTTTTCTGTCTTACTGTCGTATCAGCCCGTTACGTCGAGCATTTACTCTGCCGCACGCCAATAAAGCTCTCAGTCGGCATGATTTTTTCCGACATCTTCATCTAACATCGTCATATTTCAGCCAATTTACATAAAACCTTAACAAATTATACACCTGAACCTTCCTCATGAATCACTCTATCTATTAGTGAAAATTGCATGAAAATCCGTTCCGTAGTTTATGAGTTTATCGCGAAGAGACAGACAGACAGACGTGGTGGGGGACTCCGTTTTATAATATGTAGTGATAATATATTAACTCATCCTAAAAAGTAAATAAGTAAATACCTAGCGAACGGCACGTTCACTCAATTGTGTCTGCTATACTTTTTGAAACCCAAAGGTCAAAACGGAACGAAAGGCTCGAATCAAAGCAGTACGGGGACCACACATTTCAGTCATTTCAGAAATATATCCGTTCGCAATCCGGATCAAAAGTTCAACTAATTAAATTTGAACCAGAATTCTATCTGGGATTTGAACAAAGACGTTTGATGGCATTGGAATCGATAATTAATACCGCGTAATCCGAGAGAACCAACTTAACATTTATTAGTAACTGTGCTCAGTAATAAAAGTTTCTGGCCGTTTCATTGTGAAATATTAATATAATTAATAATTATATACTGAAGTGACTTCGTGTCTACGTGTTGTGAAATAGTCATCAATTAATTGAATGTTTCGCTTACTCCAATTAATAATGTGGATCAATTTCAATTTATTCCATTTTATGTATGACTTGAATATTCATATAATATTGTACAAAGTTTTTTCTTTCCTTGTAGGATTCCACCGCCTACAAGTTCTGATTTTTCTAACATTTTCAGACAATTTTAGAATATACAATGTAGGTGAATTGCCCTATTGGTCTAGTGATCGCAAGCGCGACTGCTAAGCGTGAGGTCCTGGGTTCGATTCATGGGTCGGGCAGTGTTATTGGGTTTTTCCGTATGGAAATTCTCAGTGTGCCCGGTAGAAGGCAATAGGCTCGCTCCCTATTACATGAGACTCATCAACGAAATGTGGGTGTACATATCTGCCTAACCCTTCGGGGAATACAGGCGTGATCCTATGTAGGTTTAGATAGAATGTTCTAGTTAGCTGTTTGTAATATCGCGTTATCGGGAAAACTGATTAATCAAATGTTATGTTTGCAAATGGATATCAACAGTTAATTATCCAACCAATTATAACTGATTGACGTATGATTTGACGGCTGATTAAATTGGAAAGTTCAGCCTCTGAAGGTGTTTATTTTTTGCATAGATTTTTATTAGTTAATTTTTTTTTATACTATTCATTTTGTAGCCTTTTCAAACTAATTTTGTTGTCCGGGAATCAATTGTGAGACCGCTTACCATAGTAATTCCAAATTCAAGACGCAATACCTCACGAAGTCGATGCCACCATCTTTAAAAAAAATAAGTCTAATTTGAATTGTCGAACGCCGTTACCTGACTTTTGTTTTGGAGCGAAACGTTTTTGAATTCGGAATAGAATAGAAACCGATTTTTTGTTTCATTTTTGTTTATTACTACAAATAATACTTTAAAAAAATTGGTTGAAATTTGGTTTAGTTAGTAATGCCACTAAAATTAAACGCGCTCCATTCTACTGGTTTGGTAAGAATATATGTACATATTGTGTGATTTACATCTGTATATGCTTTGGGTCTAGTGACGACCAGCGCGACTGCGGAACGTGAGGTCCTGGGTTCGGGCAAATTGTTATTGGGTTTTTCTGTATAGAAATTCTCAGCAGCAGCACAGAGTTTGGAACTGTGGCTGGTTGATGGCAGTAGATTCGCTTACTAACAAAAGCTCATAATGATCCTTTAATTATAAAACATGTTTTGTAGTGCGAATGTGCCTAATCGTCGCATTTTTTACGTGTATATTGTTTATTATTTGAATATTTAGACGTTATAAATAAATTTTTTACTATGTTAAATGTTTTACATAGGCGCCATAGCCTGCATAGGACGTCAATATTATGTTTAATGTAATTACAATAGGATTTAAAATGTAATTTTTATATTCTCACATTTTAAGGAAACTACCATATACTCTGATTAAAGTGATCGTGTGCTGTACTCCAGGACATGGCGTACATGTGTGTTTAATTTCATCCAAATCCGCTGAAGCGTTTATACGTGATGGAGGAACAAAACACTTAATTCCGATCCCACGCCACACACAAATACATGTCGTTGTTTTGGTTTCGTACGTTTAACAATAATTTTTGCGTACTATCAGGCGCGGTCGCAACCAAAGACATAGGGGGTCATATTAACAGTAAAGTGACTTTGGGGGGTCATATTAACAGTAAAGTGACTTTCAAAGGCTCGACTTTCTTTGGTCATATTAAAGTTGACCAAATCATACATTATTTCACAAAAAAATTAAACATAATATGTATTATAAATAAAAGAAACCTACCGAATTTTAATTTCATTGTTTAGACTTTTTAAGTAGGTATTTTTTTTTAATTTTTCTATTTTATAGGAAGTTTATCATATTGACGAGTATGATTTTGGGGGGTCATGACCCCTACGACCCGCCGCCACTGGATACTATTCGTCCAAAATGCTCGTCCTTAAAAAATCCAAGCTTAACATCTCAATCGTGTATACATTTGTAAGTTGTTTGGTCAAGCTTTTCTGCTCTGCGTGCGGTCCTAGGTCGAGAGAGATCGAGCAAAGTGTTATTTATTGGGTTTTTCTTTATGGAAATTTTCATTAGCATGAAACAAGGGCAGCGTGCAGGCAGACGTTTCATGCTATGTTATGTTATATAGTCTTCAATTTTGTGAAATTATTGATAAATGAATACTTATATTACGTATACAAAGAACTTTTAACCTCATTTAAAATAAAATAAAGATACAGTCCTATACTTCTCTATATAATATGAAAAAAATATACATATATATTTAGCCTGAGTGTCCCATTGTTGGGCAAAGGCCTCTCCTTGATTCTGCCATTAATCCCTATTGTTAGCCGCTTGTCGCCACTGTTTGTTGAATGCATCAAGTTCGTCTCGCCTCACCTTCTGCGCGGTCTACCTCGGTGTCGTCTGCCACTTGTTGGGGACGATTCTGTGACTATTTTGGCCTATAGGTGGCCTGAGAAACATGACTGGCCTAACTCCACTTTAATTTAGCGACAGTCTAAGCTACGTCTCTAATTAGCGTTTTGGAGCGCGCGTGATGTTCCCAACCCGACCGATTAGTCGATAATTACGATAAAGTAAATACAAAATCCACACAGTGGGTTCATCTATCTTCATTCACTTTTTACGATAAAATTTTATTAAAAGCATATTTTACATTTAACATGTCACAAACACAAAAAAAAAAATACAAACAAAATGACTCGAAAATTTACAATAAATCAAAATGTGTCACTTTGAGGCTTACGTTTCCCATACCTACGGTTATTTTAAAAGAATTTGTGAAATCTTTAATCTTACTTTTTACTTACACCTATGAGGCCACAAAATGTAAAAAAATTAATGTACTTAATTGGGAGTTTTTTTTTTAACTTATAAAACATTTTACTTACGCCACGCACCAAAACCGTTAAAGTTCTCAAATACGCAGTAAGTAAGTTTCCGCCTGCCGGAACGTGTCTGGTAAATCAGTACAAAGTCGTATTCGGTAACATTACGTGCAACATGTAGCATGCACGCGGTTCTACGTCACTGACTATATATAGGCATTGCCACACAGCTCATAATCTGACGGCAAAAATTAAAAGTATACAGTACGGGGAATTATCGCGGAACCGGACGTGAAAATGCGCTCTCATTACTTTGATATTATTTTTGTTTTGCTTCCTTATATTCATGGATTTTTTTCTTTTGGGAGATATTCTTCAAATTCATTAATAAAATCACTAATAACTTTATACTGACGTGAGTTTTGGTTTGGTTTGATCATGTAGAGAGGATGGATGAAAGGCGATTAACGAAAGGGATTTATGACACGGTTGTTAGTGGAAACGCCAGGAGAGGACGTCCTGGAAGGACATACGTCTCTCTCAAAAAGACAAAAAACAGTCACTTAAATGAGAACAATTAGGTCCTTACATATAATAAAATTATAACAGGCCGATGTCTGTATATTATAGATGTTGAAGAAAAACTAATATGGGGGATCTTAATTAGAGCAATAGAAGCCAAAACAACAGTTTTAAGAATTTTTGTCTGTCTGTCTGTATATTTGTACACTCACATGCAATTAAACGCATCACATGGAATTGAATGCAGTATTCACCGGTGTATTGCTAGAGGTCTAACTTAAAATATACGCTCTATTTTACCGCAGGAAAATATCATATTCTAAATTCCACGCGTACGAAGACGCGGGCAAAAGCTAGTAGGTAATAATTTACAACAAAGTCGTTCGATACAGTACACACACAGTATACACATTTAGTTCGCTACTAATTCACATTTAGACATTGAGTTTTGTACATGATGTCTATTTGTGTAGTAATTTAATAGTTTCAACCAACATGTTGAACAAGTTTTAATTTAAATATATACTATAACTATAACGCACGAGTGCTTCCACTTATGACACGACAGAAGAAGAACGACTATCAGCGGCGTGCACAGAGTTTTTAGACAGGGTAGGCAGAAAAATTTAAAAGCTTACTTACATAAAAATACCTACTGCACGTTGGTATTGGTTCGTCGTCTTGTCGATTAAATAATTATGTATGTGATTTGCCACCTCAAATATCTTATAATAAATATTTATTTCAGTTATGTAGGGTAGGCAGTGTCTTTTTGTCTTTATGAACCGCACGCCACTGCAGACTACAGGTAATGATAAAAACAACGGCATCAAGGATATTTTAAACGAAAGCCAATGGTAACAGCCACGACGAATATGTAAAATCCCGCCCGTCGAACCAAACGACAAATATTTGAACTGTCCACAAATTGCCGATATTGCTTTTTTGAAACAAAACACTATTGCTTTCTCTTTAATTAATATTCGTTTACTTCCACGTAATAAACGAGATCATTGATAAAAAGTAATTTTTATTGCTCATCCTAAGGTTACCGAGAGGAGATTTTTTTTTCATAGGTATCGATGCCAGTAACAAAGACTTGTCAAATTCTATATATAATTTAACTCTTTAAAAATATTTCTAACACAGCTGCTAGTATAACTTTAGACGATTGAGGTCACTGGTTGAGGCTGTTTGGCAGATCTAAGAAACTCGTCAAATAATTTCTACCAGAAGATAGATAGATCACTGCGATCAATTATTTGATATTTATATGTCATGCATATGTCAGAATACCTATATCGAAACTGCAACAGCGACATCTGATATATTTTGTCATTAGTTGACTTTCCATAAATTCATCAAGTATTTAAGCTAACAGTTAATTGGAAACAGCTAATTCCATTGCTCATTCCGCATATGCATTCGTTGTTGTGATTGCGCGTACCGAATATTTCAAGCTTTGCCTTGAGTAGCTTCCCTTTTCTCTTCCCTGTTGCAAAGACGACTATTTAAGCCTGTATGAAACCGTGAACTTCGTAATCCTAAATGTAGCCTACTAAAATAAGCTATTTCATTCACGTCATACAATTTACACGTGGTTTTTATCATTTATTTTTATGTTTCTTACAGTAGTCTGTTAACAAATATAATTATTAACAGACCAATCAAAAGTACTGTGAAAAAAATATTGAAAAGAGATATTGCGAAACCGACCGAAGGTAAATATTGCACCGATAATGGCAGGGTTATGGAAACGTGAATCAATTTAAACGAGTTGAATTCTTTCATTCATTCAAAATTGCGATCGGTCGTCCGCAAACACTTCCTTTTGTCTACTTTGTGTTGTTTGTGTACTTATATAATGTTTATTTCGATTTCAATGATGGGATACATGTATGTATGTTGTAAGCTTAGTAAAGTAATGGTGAATCAGAATTAAACTGGGAAACTGGGGTGTGAAAAGTCCATTAGCGTATTGTACGGTCACGGTGAGGCGTAATTCTCTCTGTATATGAAATTCTCTGACTGATATTCATTAACCAAATGTGTGGTAACATTTATGTGGTAAAAGCTCGTGATGTGGTCGCCGCTTAAGCATATTGCAGCACAATAAAACATCGAGAGCGTACATGTCAAAAAAGGTGACTTTTTTGCACAGTATTAAATTAAATTTATATTATACTAGATTATCCGGTGAAATCCGTACCACTTAAAATTGATTTGATTGTAATTCTTCATACGCGACTATCAATTCGAATCAACCTCCATCTATTGAAAGTAATCCGAAATGGAAATTCCCATTTTTCGGCTGTTCCTTTTTTTGGGTTTCTCCTAATTATATTTTTTTCTAAATGACACCAGCAATGAGGCAAATAAAACGAAAAACAAATATTCAAATCGGTCGAACTATTTTCGAGTTTCTGTGAGACTAACGCACGACAAATTGTATTGATTTACTCTTCGTTGGTCCTGAAGTTTTGTCCCACATTCCAAAAAAATCTTAGTTTGTCCCTTATCACTATTAAAGTTGTGCTTCGTCCCAAATTACAAGTGCATTAAAGGTAAATTGAACAAAAAAATGAAATTTTTGAAACAATAATTCAATAATAAAACACTTCTAAACATTTAGGTATAAACCACTCTGTCCTTTAATCTTCTTAAAGCGGCATTAAAGATAGATGGGATCGATTTCCCGTCCGCAGCTCTTGCTTCTTTCTTGCAAGCGATATAATTCTTCTTTAATGTCATTTTTTTATTGACTAGATGTGCAAACGTTATGATTTAAAATCTTTTGAACACTATTATTCACTGTTACTATACCACCACGGCACTTTCTGTACACACATCTCAAAATACGTAACCCTTTTTTGCCGATTCTACAAAAAAGTAAGTTTGGCATATACAAAAAAAAATATGGGCCGTAGAAGGAATATAAAATAGGACGAAGCGGGAATAAAATAATTAAAATTATATTTTGGGACGTAGGAAGCATATTGTTTGGGACGACTTTTTTATGTAGGACAAAACAGTGGGCCAAACGAAGAATAAATCATTGTATTTAATGCAAAATATATGCGCTACATACCGTCACTTATTCTAGTAAAATGTGTTAGAGGGCATTTCAACGAACTTATTATTTCGACTTCTGTAGCGCCCCTAGATTGACCTTATACCACAAGTACATCGATGTACTAATCACATTAGATTTGGCGTCTGACAGTGAAGAGTTAAATTGATGAAGACACGCAGTGAAGGGCTGCCAATTAGTATAACTGTAGGATTAAAATGTAGAGTGACTCACTATATTGCGTAATATTAGAATACGCATTATCGGCTCGAGAATCAGTGACGTAACTATTCGCTCCCACGGAATGTGTCTGCGCATGTGTCATGTAGCCGTTACGGTATAAGATGTCGGAGAATGTTTATTAGGATGAGCTAAAGAATATTCAAATCAAACGTCAATTGTCCTGTTATCACTTTCAAAGCTGAAGGAAGACCTCTTCAGAAGACTTGCAATCAAAGGACTGACTTTCAATCTTAGTATAACATAACATAACATAGCATTACGCCTGATTCCCCGAAAGGTTAGGCAAAGGTGTATCTACCATTGTACACCCACATTTCGCCGATGCCGTTATTGAGTCCCATATAATAGGAGGCAAGCCTATTGCCATCTACCAGCCACCTATCCAGACTCCGTGCTGCTACTGAGAATTTCTATACAAAAAAACCATAACACTGCCCGACCCGGGAATTGAACCGGATCTCACGCTTAGCAGTCGCTTGCGACCACTAGACCAATGCGACTGTATCTTAGTATAAATAAAAACATTTGTTTATATTTATATTTATTTTATGTTGCAAACCACGAATGAGTTATGCCAAAACTTTAACCCTTTACTAATATACACTGTTCAAATACATTTTGAATAATACAGATTTAACCATACACGTTTCATAATAATAATAAAATTTAATTTTTATTCATGTAGATTAGTTAAAGGCACTTATCAATAGTCAGACTCTAGTTCCACGTTCCAAAGTGTTGTTTTCCTATTCAGAAGAACGGGCAAGAAACTCCATGTTTACTCTTTTAAATCTACTTATTTCACATTTCATACTTATGAATACATTGCTCCCTCAACATTATGTGAGGAAAATGTAGTACTAGGTCTAGACTAAACAAACTGATAACTGTAATGTCCAGAAATTTCTGATAGTACTGCAATGATAGCATGAGCTGACCAGTCCCAGCAGATAGTATGACGTATGTGTCAGCGTCACTCAGCTCAACCATATTGCAGAGAACCGAATCGTTTAGTAATAGTTTGACATCTAAGATTCGTTTTATTACACTTATCAACATGTTCTACACATATTTATTTACTCAATCTTCAATCTGGGTATGAGAAAAACTAGGCAGTAGATTAATTTAATATTATTGGATGACACAGTTGGCGCAGCGGTTGAGAAATCCACTGCGTCGATTCATGCACGCAACAAATATTTTTTATGATCTATTGTGGTCTCGGGTCTGGGTGTTGGTCCATCTGAATATTTGTGTTCGTAAACGCACCCACGATACAACAAGGTAAAGTTTTTTTTTTTTTAATTGAGAAACTAAATCTACGCTTTCAACATTGTAGAGGCGTATTACCTAGCCTTTCATTTCATCGGAAAATTATAAAAATCTTCTTAGACATTCAACAAATAATACGTTATTATTACACCGTGCTGTCAGATAAGATGGTTAAGAAATGCTTTGTATTTTTTAGATTATTTCAACTCTAGCTTTTGCCCGCGACTTCGTCCGCATTACCTACGTGGTATATAATTTATAGCACTCAGGAACAAAATAGCTTTCTACCAGTGAAAGTATTTTTAGAATCGGATCATTAATTCCGTAGATTACCCCCTACATACAAACTTACAAACAAATTTTACCTCTTTATAATATTAGTATAAATAATACGGGCACGCTACCAATTGATGGCGATGTGGAGGAGTACTTTGACGCCTAAGTATGTTTTGTATATATAAAAAAATACATAATAGGTATATCTAGGTAATAACAAACAGGGATAGAAAATAACAAAAAAAAATTGTTATATAATTTCAGTGCATTTGGCATCACTTCACCTGATGGTAAGACACATTGCAGACGAGGTTAGATCACAGAAGCTCAAATAATTCCTATTCACTAGTTATTTTCAGTTTCAACAGGAAAACTACCCCAACTAGGCGTAATTGGGGTATTGGCTTGCAAAAAATCCAGATACCAAAAAATCGAGATAAAAAGTTTGTTTCAGAACAGTGTCAAACACACTGAAATTGTGAGTTCTGTTTCACACTGAAAAACACAATACCTTTTTACCCTTGTGTGAGTTCGAGCCACGTAGAAAAACAACATTACATCATCTTATTATATAATTGCTCTAAAGGCGTATTAAAAGTTCCTATAGCGTAGTAATTGCTCCTCTGCAAGAGCCCCGTTAAGGACCTGTTTAAAGGACCTACCTTTGTAAATAGAGACGCGTCTTGCGTGTCCTCGAGGCTGAGTGCATTTAGTAGCAAAGGACGAAACGCGCCGACGACGCGACCGTGACCGAACATATTGAGAGCTCCTAGACTATACAACATAACTCGTACTTTTAACTACCTACATCGAATTAACACGTTGCTTAAAATGGGATAATTTTAATGGCTGCTTCATTATTAGGGTTGGGTGCAGATGATCTAAAGAACCAAATGAATGAAAATAATGAACGAAAAATAATTTATGACCAGTACCTCTATCACGAGTTTTCTTACTATTTACTATCGTCATCATCATCATCAGCCAGAAGACCTCCACTGCTGAACGAAGGCCTGCCCCAAGGGGGGGGGGGGGCTTGCCATAATCCCCACGCTTGGCAGGCAGCTTGGGGATCGCAGTGGCTCACCGATTAGTGAGAGGACGCAGTTCATGATACAGTACCTACATAATAAAATACTGTACAAAAAATAGACTAGTAAATAGTAAAAAACTCATAATAGAGGTACAGCTTTTTTTTAACTCTTACTTCATTCCGATTTCACCGATATAAAAAAGGAGAAAACAACCTGAAACCTTTAAAATAAATAACAAACCCAGGCAATTCAAACAAAAATCCAGTTATTGCGATCCAAAAGCAACACGTGGAAATATTGATGGCAAAAAATAAAGTATTGGTTAGTTCGGTTATTTTTTATTTGTTGATTTACTTTCCTGAGTAAATTGACAAAATTTAATAACTTATCTTGAGTTAATCTGTATATTGAAATCAAATCACTCACCACACACTCTCTCACTCATTGACTAATAACGTAATATCAACAACATACTTGGCAAGTAGGTAATCTTAAGGAAATAGACATCCACCAGAAAAGGATTTACTCTAATATGGTTCAAAGTTTGTATAAGAAACCTTTCTTCGAGGACGGAGTCACTGGCACAGTAGTATTTAATAAAAAAAAAAGAAAATGGACCTAAAGAAACGACATTATCCTAGAAGACACGTTAATAAATAGATACAGAAATAAAGGCTAACTTCTACTGTATGGGAGTTAAGACACATATAATATATATACCAGGTGGTATATAAGTAAGTTTCTTCCTTGCTTTTTTCCAAAAGACCATATTACAGACGCTCTATTTTTATTCGGACGTAAAAACTAACCGTAATATTAAAACTGAAAGCACTGCTACTTTTTTATGAATGTTCAATCATAAAATGGACCTGCACGAAGATATTATTTATTATATGCAAATTTATATGGAAATATCGTTTTCAATTAACGATTCCTTAGTCAAAATTCACTAGCCTTGTAACACGAAGGTGTAAAGTGCACTAAGACCCTCGGGCGTAAGCGTCTGTTGCGCAAGTTCGCACAACCGCTGGAGACAGGCCAAACAGAGCGCAATCTCATCAATTGACGATGCGTCCATTACTTTTCAGATATAAAACTGATTGAAAGAAGGTTCATTGTTTCTGTCATTACATTCAATCATTCAATGAATAGTAAACCTTATTAAAGACTGGCCAGATAAAGCGCGGGTTCGCGAGAATGGGATTAACCCATTGGCTGAAACCCAACCCAAGCCAAAAGCCTAGATCAAAACCATAAGAGGCTTGTTGGGAGACTGGATCAAGAACTTGATACAACAGGGAATACTCCTCGACATGGCGCACATTGTAAGGAGGTTTCTCTCTCTGGAGCCCTAGCCACCGAAAAATTTGACCCTGTTGCCGATGCTGATTTATCGATTTAATGTATTATATATATTTTTTTGAAATATAAAAATAATCAATACAATAAATAAAGGAAATAATACAAGTTAACCAATAGCATTCACACACCACAACACTAGTATTGCTACTATGTGCGGCGGTGGAAACAGTTCAGGCAAAATTCGAGAACGAAAACGCGAGAGACGCTGTACTACAAGGAAACATTTCAAGTAATTTTTCATCTCATAATTTACACCTAATTAATAAATACACAGACGGTTCCCGGGCGCTCAGACAAAATGGATTTTCTGTCTTCTATGCATCAATTGACGGTTTATTGCTAAATATAACTAAGTATGAAAGTCGGTTCAGACACAGTTTTAAATTAAAAAAAGACAAATTATAAAATATTATCTTTAAAAAAAAAACACTAATTTAAACACTAGCCGTTAGAGAGAACACATCCTTTTAAAACTTACAAAGACATATTTTTCCATTTGTATGCTACATGATTTCACAGTTAATATTAAATTCTCAATACAAAATGTCGGAGTTGGAATATTTGTAAATGCATTCAAACGTTGTCAAAGGTGGCGGAGGACGTGGAGGGTTGTTTTGAAACCGTTTTAGCGTTCATCCCACTGACCGCTTTTAGGAATCCGACTCTAACGCTCGTGTGCCCTCCGATGCACATTATTCCCGCCACCTTTACGAAAGGGATTGATGGTCTCCCTAGTTCAACCCACTATTACGGCACACTGGATTCAGATTTTGGGTACGTACATAGAAATTGAACATTCTCAATTAATTTGACTTCTAATATTCCACTAGTATAACAAATCCTACACAGGTGATCGAAAAGTCTCTGTAAAAATAACTTTTAGGAAATCATAACACATTTGTTTATTTTTTACGGGCACTGCGTTTTATGTATCCCTTTGAACCGATTGCAGATCGTAGTTTTGTTTGAGGGATCATTTAATTTCATCTCTTCATATAAAATTGAAACTTTTTCATAGTACCTTATAATATATACAAATAGCTAAATACCAGCTTTTGTGTAGCCTCAAATCATTCAGTTAATAATTTCAACCCTTTCACTATAGAGCATTCATGATTTCAGTTTCAGCAGTTTCGGGGAACTCATAGACAATGACAACATTCCCCATTCTCCCACGGTTATCTATACATATAAATAAAATTGGAGTGTCTGTTTGTAATATTGAAATAACCGTTTTTTATGAATATATATACGGTACATACACCAAAATAACATTTTTTTAAATTTTTGTCTTTCTGTCTGTCTGTTTGTATAGGCTAATCTCTGAAATGGCCGGACCGATTTTGACGGGACTTTTATTGGCAGGTAGCTGATGTAATAAGGAGTAACTTAGGCTACTTTTATTTTAGAAAAATTCTTTTATTTTATAAAAAAATAGGGTTAAGTGCATTTGGTCTCACAAAAAAATACATTGTTAAGTTCCGACATCCACGCGAACGAAGTCGCGGGCACAGCTAGTAGCAAATAATATTATATTATAACACGGATTGATCGTTGGAATCGTTTTGATGGACATATTGAAGGAGGATTATTCAATATAACTACAATTCGCGTATGTAAAATAATCCGTAAAGGCCTGTTTTACCAGTTGCTGATAATAGCAACATTGATAACAATAAAAAAAAAATTACTAGACTATGCAAGCCTAGTACGAATGAATACTTACATCAGCGATACAGTTACGTTACTATACAAAATATTCGTACTAGTGTAGTATTCGTAGTAGTGTAGTCTAGTGCGACAAACTCGACTGAACGCATCGAACACATTCGACACTCCGATTGGTCCGTTTCGCGCTCCTCGCTAATCGGGACACCGAACGAGTTCGATAGGTTAAAATCGAGTTTGTCAAAAGAAACCTACACTAGGGCCTCAGATACGGATACGTAAAAACTGATAAACTCATTGATTCGTTTATATTTAGATGGCAAATTACAGTTACAAATGTCAAATTATATCTCAGTAACATTTCATCTGATTCGTTTGTAAGCGGTGAAACAGACCCTTAACATCGAAAATAACGTAAAATACATAACTTGTATCTTCTCCCGTAATATTCCAGGTTTGAAGTACGAATGGAAAGCGGATCATACTACAAGGGTGTTTCCATACTTTGCCAAATTTTAATACTAGCGACCCGCCCCGGATTTACACGGATGCAATTCACTTATTTGAGATTTTCATACAAAAATAGGGAAAAAAATTTTCAAAAAAAAAAAAGTCCTACAACCTTGTACTGACAATTAAAAATACAACCAATAAAAAAATCGGCCTAATCTTTCGAGCCGTTGTCAAGAGATGATCTTTCATACATGCGGCAATTGATTTTCATTTATATACCTAGGTAAAGATTTTTACCAATCTTTGTTCCGGGTTAAAATATAAATGTGAGCATAAATTATCATGTCCTAGATTAAATCAGTTGTTTAACCAGATGCATTAAATGTAAACGAATGCTATAAAATTTATTTAAATTTTCATCAGTAGGTGTAGTTAAATTACTAAATGTATTTCAATATGAATCATTTTGTTTCTATAAAGTGGAATTTCGGACTACCAATTTTGTTGTTCTAAAACATAGAACAACAAAATTATTGATTTAGATTCCTAGTGGAGTGGCGTAGCGTAATGGGGGCGGCGGGGGCGGCTAGCCCCGAACGACACATTTAGGGGGCGGCAAATTTTCACAATAAATAATAATAATAAGGTTGTCGACATGTGGAATGTCGATTCGGCTATCGTCGTGCCGATTGTTGTGACGGCCAATGGCCTGATGGCCAAGAGCCTCGACCAACATCTCAAGAGGCTCTCGTTGGGCGGCTGGGTCAAGGGACTGATTCAGAAAGCGGTACTCCTTGATACGGCACGTATTGTGAGGAGGTTTCTGTCTCTGGAGCCCTAACTACCGGTAGTTTGGACCCTGTTCCCACCTTCCCTGTTCCCTGTTCCCGGTTGGTCCCTATTTTTTTATATATTTATAAATGTATTTTTTATTATTATTAATTATGTTTATAAATTAAAAAAAAAGATATGTAATTAAATAAATAAAGGATATAATAATAATACATATATCTTATAAATATTTCAACTATTAATATTTATGTCGCACCTACAATTCGGACCGATTTTATTAAAATTAACTCGGAACATTTTATTTCTCATTCTCTGACGAAACTCGGAAATCCACTTTCTAAGGGGGCGGCGAAATTTGCCTGCGCCCCGGTCGGCTGAAACCCACGCTACGCCACTGTAAATTCTAGAACAATAACTTTTAATAATAGGGCTTTGTTTCAGCGCTATCAATTAAAATCCTTGCCTTATACCTTATTTGCACAAGCTTTTCGCTCTCTACAAACATTACCTGTTATAAGCCTAATATGAGCAATCTTAAGTGAAAGTTATCAGTTTTGAGACGTTCATAAAAATAAATAAAATATCGAGTCACAATTACTCTGAGTCGCTATTAGTATATGAGACACATAGGAGAGTTTAAATAAGAGAGAGCACAGACGACACACAATTCTTGGCGCATATTTCTGTCTGCGAAACTGGACTACATTGAATTCTATGCAGTAACTTGACACACACGATGCACAAAATGCCTGCCAGAACAAGAAGTCCTCGGAACTCTGACAGATCGCGCCTGATAACATAGCAACACGCCTGATTCCCCGAATTTTTAAACCATTGTTTTGAATTTCGGGCTTAAACAATGCAATATCCTGTGTGTCCTGTGGAAATTAAAAATGTATACAACCCACGTATGTCTTTGAGCAATCTTCTATCATATTCTTTTGTGACAGCAAATACGATCGAAGTTGAAGAAAACTCACGCTTCAAATACTTCAATATCATCTCCAGCCAACCAAACCATATTGTCCACAGCTTCCAGTAGAACTAGATGTGACTGAATATCAGTATTATACACAGAGTCATCTGTCATCCTCGAACCAATTAATTGAGAGCACCGATATCCTGAGGTTTGACCAGTCGCTTGTGCTTGGGCCGTCCTAATACGTCAAGATCAGCCACCCATCCAAAACCGGTGCAAGCGCAGCTTAACTTCGGCAATTGTTCGTTCTGTACAGTAGCTATTTAGCTACTAGCCTTATAATCGAGCGTCCTGATAACTGTTCCAAAATGATTTTAGTGGCAGTTATAAATAGACGGTCAGGCATGTTTTATAAATAACAAGCTGCGAAGATCTAAAGGTCGGTGCATATCTATGCCGTGCAATGATAAACAAATGTCTGGGCGAGCACCTACGGGTCTCTGAATGAGAATACATGGTAGAAACATTGAACATAAGAAAAGCATAAATTTGAAGATAGCAGTGATCGCGAAGATCTAAATACAGTATAATCACCGGACAGAAGAAGACACGGTTGGCGCTAAGCGATTAACTTTCTGCGTTAGGTGTCGCGTGTTCGATTCCTGCACGGAACAAATATTTGTATGATCTACAGATAGTTGTTTCGGGTCTGGTTATGACGCGACGTACATATTTTGTGTATGTGACATGTATGTTTGTAAACTGTACCTACGACACAGGAGAAATCCTAGTGTAGGGGCAATGTTTAAAAAATAATAATAATAAAGATTCCTTTCTTTTTTGTGGCTTCAGAAAAACTTTGCACGTCACTAGGGATTCTAGTATCGTGTGTTTACAAAATTATAACAAGCCGATGTCTGTAAATTATAGATATTGGAGAAAAACTAGTATGGGGGGTTTTTATTAGAGCAACAGAAGCCAAAACAACAGTTTTTAGAATTTTTGTCCGTCTGTCTGTCTGTTTGTCTGTATGTTTGTACACGCATCACGCAAGAACTTCAGTTTTCACCTACGTATTGCTAGAGGTCTAACTAAACATAGGCTCCATTTTACCGCAGAAAAAATTAGAATCTAAATTTCACGCGTACGAAGTCGCGGTCAAAAGCTAGTTTAACAAAAATATATATTTATTCCAATTACTAACATGCTTTAGTTATTACTCAATATGTTTAACCACACAGGTACAATAAAGAATCTATTCCTAATGTCTTTATTCGCATCGACGGCAAGAAAATTATTACTTCAGCTTGTAATACAGTTTATTCAAGCATGAGCATACTTATTTGTGTCACGTAAATACCGAGTAAGAGAAAGGTAAACAGCTTCAAAGGAATGGTTGTTCTACAGATGAGGTAGCAAAAGGGTTCCCGCCTTCCACATTGCATTAGTTATAGCTACTGACAGCTAAATGACAAACTTCAAAATGGAAATTTTCAATTATATGCTACCACTGAAAAAGGATGTTTTTTTAACTATTCTATTATACGACTGGCCCGCTTGTTTCGATATTCCTCCGTTTTAAATGGAGGAACCCGCAGCCTAATTACCGATCAATCAGTTTGCGACAGCGCGATGACTTCTGTCAAACGTCATTTTTGTGTCAAATAATGTATTGGCTGACAGTGAGATTGTTGTCGCGTGGCTATCGCGTGGCTGTCGCGTGGCTGTCGCGTGGCTGTCGCGTGGGTGTCGCGTGGGTGTCGCGTGACTGTCGCGTGACTGTCGCGATGCTGCCGATACCTCGTGCATGGCAAATCATTAGGCTATGGGGGAATGAATTATCCTATTCTTTTGGAAATGTAGTTGTTATAGTTCCCTGATCAATACAACGCATCGAATTGGATAGGTATGTACTTACGTACCGTTTAACCAAGTACAAATTACTCTTCTCTTACGCGTCGGAATTGGCTAATTAAATTAAATTGGCTTTTTCTAAGAGTTTGTTTCATTTATTTGTACATGACTATTAAAAAGGTGCATATTAAATTAATAGTGCACTTATGCAAGTCGATTATTTCTTTCAAATAATTCTGTTGCCGGTGGCATTTTCAGGGTTCTTAGGTAGTGATTAAAAATGAATCTTTTGAAAAAATAAATATGGTTGTTTTTTAGTTTTGATGTAAACTTTGACTTGACGCGTGTGCAAAAGTTATACAACTCATTTTTTTTTTTATTCTTACATCATCGTCGACGTCGTTCTTTGTTAAAATCTGACTAAGTACAATTACCTATGCCAAACAAGTTAGAATGAGGTTTCATTATAATACTAGTGAACCCTTTAATGGATCTCGACAATAGCGCGACCTACCGGGTCCAACTATATCTAAGAACAATCCAAGTGACCCCATAAATACAAAAAATAAGATCAAAATCGATCAAACCGTTTACGAGGAGAAGAATTACGAACACACGCCCAACGGAATTTTACATATAAAGATTAAATTTTATAACAAAATGTAAAAAAAAGAAAGTACCTAATTATTTTATAATTCGCTAAAATACAAAACATAAACGCTGTCCTACTTAAATTATTAGTAATTAATTGTGGTGATAACCCTTGATATATAGTAGTAGTGACGTATGATGGCGACGTCAGCATTTTCGCAAACATCAAAGCTGTTGCAACTCTAGTTACGACACTGTGCCTTAACCATGCTTTTATAGTAAGACCATCACGTGGAACATCGCTCGTGTTGACTTCACCGGCTAATTATGAAGTGATATTTACAAAACACTACACTACAGTTTGCACGCTGAACTGTGGGAAAATGACCAATTGTTAAACAATGTATTTACAAAAACACAAGAAACAACCACTCGTTACTCCCGCTGTGCTATCGGCAGCCTAATTACCGATGTAACGACAGGCGTATATCGCGCGATAGCTTCTGTCAAACGTTATTTTTGTGTCAAATAATGTATTGGCTGACAGTGAGATTGCTGTCGCGTGGCTGTCGCGTGGCTGTCGCGTTGCTGTCGCTTTTTTACGTAATTAAGCTGCGGTTCTATTTCGCTAACTAAGAGCTGCTGTCAAAATATTTAAGCTATGTTAAGTATTTCTAATTTTGGAGGACGAGAAAATGGAATGCAGTGCAAGCCAATAAACCAAATATTTTAAAAATAATTTAGTCCGCGTTTGTGTCTGTAAAATTGCGCTTTAAATCGAATAGAATAAATTGTTGTAGACCATACAGATTTTGTTCTGTGCAGAATCAAACTCGCGACACGTTGCATAGAACGTCAGGTCGAACTGTGGTATATACGGATGGACTTGAGACCTTAAACGAAGAATGGAAGCGGCCAGTAATAGACTTAAGTTGAAGATACAGTAAGAAGTAAAATAATATTTGTAGCACAGGAATTTATGTCATCTACTTTTTACGAATACTTAGGAGGATTAAAGTTAACTCTAAAACGCTGGCCTAGAGGGGTTTGGCGGACTACACACACCATCAAGAACGTATTTGTGCCTTGAACTTTTTGTGCCGTTTTTATTTTTTATTCGAAATATTTCTTGTACTATATTACCTCATATAATGTAACGTTTTGATAAAAAAAAAACTTATATTAATTGTTAAGATTATTAATTGTAAATTAACTTTTTATTTTTGAAAACAGTATCCTTCGAGTTTCTTGCCGGTCTCTTCTCCATAGGACCTACCTTTTGAAACCGTGCGCCTCTAGACGCACGGTTTTACCTTACACACTACTACTTACTAGTACTACCTACTACTACCTACTACTTTACTTTTACCTAAGCCTAGTTGTAATAAAAAAACTTTGACTTTGACTATGACTTTGTATTGGAGCCCTATCAGGTGTGCCAACAACCTAAAGATGTTTTTATCACCGTTAATGCAAATGATAATCAGAGGCCCGCTGGATCTCGGACGAGCAAGGCTTTCATTGCCTAATATTCATAACTAAAATTAAATTCAACACTCTGGTTGGTATTACTATCATATGAAAGAATGTTAACACCACCCTTTTAATAGTAAGTAAACACATTAACCGCTTGACTGAATTCTTTCACGCTATGCAATTATATTTGTACTATACTGTTTTTATGCGAGAATTATACGTGGTCACCAGTGGCGTGCGGTCGATAAAGACAAAAAGACACTGCTTACCCTACATAACTCAGGAAAATATTTATTACTTATCTCGTTATATTTAAGATTTAAGATTTTTTTGTTTATTGATAGTATTTACTCGAAGATAAAATATTAGATATCAGAGTTAAATATAATAACATAATAAAATATATTTATCAGAGTTATGTAGGGTAGGCAGTGTCTTTTTGTCTTTAGGGACCGCACGCCACTGGTGGTCACTAGCCGCTCGAGTTGATCAAGTTTCGAGCGTCGAATCCAAACTTTGAGCGCAAGTCCAGAGACCTTCAAGTCCAAGTCCAAGCTTCAGGCGAGTTTTTAGGGACCTATATGACTCTTAGGCTTAGCCCGCACAGCGAAATCTCACTGCGCGATTCATTTCATATTTTATAATTTCGGATTTTCATGAGTATATCGCGAGGAATTTTATTCGCTGTACGTGTACGTCCATTTGATTCAAAGCGTTACAGAATTACGAAAATAAAAACTAACGAAAATTTTCCGCTGTGCGGGCTAAGCCTTTTACTACCCGTTAGAAATAAAAAGATTTGTTTTAAGAAGCTTAAAGTAGTTTAAACGCATTCAAGCTGAATTTAAATTATTTTTAATATTTATTTTTCTACAACTACAGCTACAGTTATAGCTCTGATAATATAATTTATTCCTGCGATAAATCCGTACAAAAACTGTTCTAATTTCAACTTAACAACTGGTGTGCAAAGAGAGGTCCTGGATTCGATTTCCGTGTTGGGTAAAGTATTATTGGGTTTTTCTATATATAATTTTTCAGTAGCAGCACGAATTTTGGGACTGTACCCGATAGACGGCAATAGGGTGGCCCTATTGGAACTCAATAAGTACCCACTGGAATGGTTGAAATGTATTTGCACAACAGTACATTTCTGCCAAACCCTTCGGGGCATACAGGCGTGATGATATGTCGAACTGTTTCCAACGAACAAAAATTTATATGGACTCATTTTAAATAATCAATTTTATTAACACATTAAATTGTCAGTATATCGCCACATATATTTCATTATTATCTAGATCAAACTTTCACAGTCCAATGTCCAAAGTTCAAACCTGAGATTGTCTAACACTGAGCAGTCAGCCTCGATACCATCAATGCTAGATGGCTAATCTGTCCACTATGGCATGACCTATTCAATGATATATCTCCGAAATTGAGGTAGCTTGCGGATATCCATAGATGGAGGTGACCAACATCAGCATCAGCGTTCACAGAGCAATAAAAGAGCCTCCAGGGGCGCAAGAAAGCCTCCACGACTAAGATTTTCTAGCATACCCCGAGCAGTTAGCCTCGATATCACGCTTGCGAGCACTACAAAAACGAGGCAGTCAAAATATAAATCTGAATTCAACATATTTCACGTATTAGATAAATTCGAAAACAACTAAATGTAGCGTTCTATAAATTTTTCTCCATTATCAACAGTACATTCCATAATACTAGTTACCATAATTTAGTTACATTTAGTTCAAAGGTACTTATGTTTTCCGAAAACCGCAAAACCGCAATACATATTAACCATTATCACTCATCGTTACAGATAAATGAATGCCTGAAATTTGTATCGAACGTAATCACGTACCAGTATTTCATTTATTACAAGCTCCTAGTGCTTCTAACACGCATTCGATCGGCCACACACACAACCATTTTGTAGTTTGGTTTCAGGTGAAATTATTCGTGTTTATTAGAGGGGTGTAGTCAGGCGGTCTTGGATAAATTCAATGTTTCCACCGCCCATTTACCTCTACACACATTTGATTCAAAATACGCGCTTCATTTTCTGCATTTCCGTAGTAATTTCTGGTATCCTCGGTTATGTTCGGCAACAGCAAATTAAAGGTATTTTATATTTTTTAATTTACCGTATAAAAAATGGTTTTCTATTGTAATCATCAACTCAATCCATTTTTCTATATGGCAAGTGCCGATGTCGACAATCAGTCAATGTCTACAAAAGAAAAATTAAATAAACGCGGTGTTATTTTGTTATAATCTGCCTGGCCTTTTCCCAACTGCTTCGGGTTCGGCTTCCAATCTAACCGGTTGCGGCTGAATATCAGTATTTTACACGGAGCGACTGCCTCCTGACCTCCGCCACCCAATTATTACAAACATGTTTCTGGGCTGGTGTCATTGGACTTCGTATGACACCCGGGATGAGTCTCGATATGTGAAAAATGTTCACCCATTCAAGGACTGACCGCGTCAAGTGCTGCTTAATCTCGCAGATCGGCTGATCTGCGCGGTAGCTATATAGCTACGAGCCCCTCTTTTATTATATATAGGTATCTTTTTAATATAGCAGACATACAATTTAATTGCATTTGTTTTTATGACAACAAGATCTAGTAGTGTTAGTCAATAAAGATTGTGGAATTTGAAAATGAATTGTTGCAAGAATATCAAAACTCGACACAAAAGTAAATTGCTAGTGTCAAAAATATATTTCCTGTACCTATTCAACCTTTTTGCTGCCAGTACACGGAATTATTACAACAACCACATACAAAATCCACGCCGCTCCTTTAATCTGTATTAGTCTCAAAAATTGGAACGTCAGAATTAGGTGTTTAGTAATGAGTGTTGCTAGCTCAAAGTGCATTGAACGCCTTTGACAATTTCGTAATTTATTCCATATCAATCCAACAGTTATTGTTGTGTACAGAGGGCCTAGTGTAAGTTTCTTTCGACAAATCCGATTTACTACATCGAACGCGTTCGGCGCTCCAATTGGTGGACAGCACGAAACGGACCAATCGGAGCGCCGAACGCGTTCGATGTAGTAAATCGAATTTGTCGAAAGAAACTTACACTAGGGCCTCAGTAACAATAACTGTATATTATTCGACATTGAATAGTGTTAAATATAACTCTAGAAGACTCTCCAGCAACCAAAAATTAAAAAAGCGATTTCAACGAAGTCGTAATTAGAATAATTTGTTGGTAATATTTGTTTGAGAAATTTTTGAAATTTCAACCTTTGTTATTTCTAGCTTTTGAATCACAGCTACGAGATAAAAATCTGAAATTGTCGTTTTTTTGCTTCGGCCGCTTTGGCGCTCAAACAATACCGGAATAACATGGCCCGCTTTCAATCAGACAGCTTCACACCTCTATCGTAGTTTCGTTATCAAACGGACAATGTGAGATCCATTTTTATTCAGAAAATTGTGAGCTTTACCTAATCGTCTAAGCCGTGAGCTTCTACGAAAATAATTGCTTTAAAAGAAAATACAAAATGACCTTGTCTAATGAAGAATCATGGAGGAAACCGACATAGTGACCCAAATACACGAGACAAGGTTACAAAAGAGAATTATTTAAAAAACTGTGATGACACATATATATGAGCTTATTTTTATTGTGCTCTGATAGCATTGCTAATTATAGATCAGCAGTATTGCCAAATGCAGGTGTGGTGGAAACGGGACATTCATTCACAAAATAAAGTTATAAATAAAAGAAAAGCAGAACTAGTAAACGAAATTGGTAAACATTTGTTATCTTGATTTCATTAATAAAGTAATATAGGCAACATTTCGTTACTTTTATACCATTTTCATAGAAAAGACACTACCTACTGCATCAATACAATTACATTAAATTTCAATTACCAAAATATTTCCAATATCTGAAACTGAAGTAATTATCCTATACTGAAGTGTACTTATACCAAACTGCATTAAAATGTATGAATTAGTCGATATTTAATCACGATTTTATGCTATTTGTTTGGTTACCAATAATTACGAGTGTATAGGTATTTAGTTGTACATGGTATTGTATACATCGATGCCCTATATCAGCGTTAGTAGTCGTTGGAGTATTTATTAGATGACACAGACCTATGAATGACTAACCGAAGCTACACTGAAACCACTCGCAAATTGAAGCTTCCCGATTAATCTTGATACGAGAGATATTACAATAGCACCACAGACTAGTCTAGTATTAACCCTGTAAAACCCGGTCCGTCATCGTCTCCCCTGAGCACAGGCCCAGGGGAGACGATGACGGACCATTGTGGACAATACATTCAACCAGCATTGGGCAATAATGGAATACCACACAAAAGGGAATACCTACGCTGTTGTGTATCTTCATGTAATCAATTTATTAACATGTAAATTATCAATTATTATAATGTGAAACTTTGTAAATTAATCCTTTTAATAATTCGTGTTACATTCATAAACTATTTCTTTAATAAATGTGTTACATCTACGCAATAATGTTATCCGCCAAAAAATATAATACCTATTATCTTATTGTGGGTTGCAGTCCCGTGTTTACGCAAATCCACCGACTATGCGAAGAATCGTTTGAGCTATTAAAAGCTAGTCAATAATGCTGCGGAACAAAGACATAACATAAACTCAGTCTGTTACCGTTGAGAACAAATGAATTATATTTATTAGTTAATTACATTTTTTATTCATGATTTTTGTATTTTTTCTTTTTTTTCCAATTTTTTATATTACCTATAAATAATTATAAAATTGTTATAAAATAAAAAGCTACAATATAGTGCGGTCCTGTGTCAGTTACTCGTAGTTTGTACGATGGAAGTCTATTTATATTTTTAGCGCTTCACGAAATTCATTCATTTAACATTGTATTGAAACGTTGCTGATATTTAGTAAGTTTTTCACATTTGTATTTTAATGCATATATTCTAAAAAAATACTATTCTCAACATTATAATCACAGACAGTCAACAAATTATTTAAAATAAGTATTAACAAACTCAAGAAAGACCTACTTCAACATACAATTCTAGAAAACACTTTTTATATAGATAAGTCGCCATGCAATAGTTCCAACGACGAAAAAAACTGTTCAGTGTTGTCCTTGTGGATGACAAGATCTTAACAAATCGACTAAATAAATATACACCGTCAAATGATGTATAGAAATAAATCCAGTCGTAAAAATAAAGATGAGAGCATTAATTTATGATGCAAATAAAATTACCAACATATTACGACGTTATTAGACAACAATAGACACCTGTGGCATCCGAAGGGTTATCGACACATTTTTTATGACACAAATAAATCACCAGTGACCAATAAATTCGCTCAGAAAAACCAAAAGCAAATCAAATTCACACGAAATTCGAACGCAGCTTCCAACATTTGAACGTTCGATTTTTAAACGAACCATGCTTTTTTAAATGATCTTGTACCCGACTTTAATTACATAACTAAAGCTATACTACCTCAAAGCACAACACTACACTGGTGCACTATCACTACACTACGTACGCGTACGGGCGTAAGGGTCTGAGGACCCAAGGTACGCCGATGAACTCCTGAAGTATGGTTATAGCCAGCAAGAAATACCTGCTGTATATAGAGGAGTTAGACCTGATAGGTCTACCGCCGGCATCGCCTTTGCAACAGTTGCTGCCCATATTGAGGGCGCATTTCGTTCGAATACCCGCGGAGCCGGGCGATAACTGCGCGAGCGCTGACTTATTTTCGTTGGGGCGACTCTAGCGCCGCGCGGTTTGCATCAGGCTTGCTATACGCGAGCGACTGACGCGTCAGACAATGTTTCGGTAATAAATTGTTTTGAGTTTAGTTTTAGAGTTTCAATATTTTATTTAACTTCAGTTTTAGTTTCGTATGGAGTTGAAGCTTGTTATACGGATGAAAATTTATGTTGGAAACCGAAGTTAGGAAATTCATGGTCGGATCATGAATACAAGTTAGACTCGAGAATTTGTTGAAACTATCAATTCATTGTCGTTCTGCACCATTTAAATTGGATACCTAATATATAAAAACAAATGGAACAAATGATCTATTTATTTTTATTTTATAGGGTCTTCATGTCCATGATAGGGTAATTAAAGTCGTTCACATACCAAAAAAGTGCACATAAAGACAAAAACGGATGACTTTGACACTTGTGTGACAACTTATACAATAGTTAGTTTAATTGTTTTCTACCTCCTACATTGTCCTATTCACTTATTTACGACGAAATGTTTGATAGTGATAGATATCTTTTAGCGATAATATTTTTCTTCTTCTTTTCTTCACAGGACAGACTGCTCCTTTTTTGCTTACAACGAGTTCAAGAATTCAGTATAAGAAAAGATAAACTGTTTTTATTTACTTTTAATTTATTTTCATAATGATGATGGTAAATTGACCCGGGTACGTCTTAAAACTGCGGCCAGACACCGGAGGACGGGCAGCAGCGTCCTCTCACTAATCGGTGAGCCACTGCGATCCCCAAGCCGGCTGCCAAGCGTGGGGATTATGGCAAACCCCCCCTTGAGGGAGGCCTTCGTTCAGCAGTGGACGTCTTCTGGCTGATGATGATGGTAATGTGTAGATTTACTAGTTCTAGTAGTTTGGGAAATCATTTTTATTTTTTGCTTTGTTTCTATAGGTTTCCGATGTCATTAAAAATCATTGCTAATAACTACCAACAAAACAAAAGTAGGTAAAAAGCTTTCAGTTACTTCAATAAGTACCTTTCATGTCCTTATATCTTGTATCTAATTGGAGGAACATTATTGAGTAACTTCACTATATTCTGCCTGTTTCTCAGTCAAAAGAATTAATGCTACGTATGTTTTATTTAAACGGGTCTTTCATGTATTTTATTTTTATTTCATGTGCATTCTTTGATATATGTTGCTTCATGGATTACAAAAAATGATAGACATGTCAGGCATTAATAAACCTACTGCTATGCTTTATGCTAATCTGAAAGAAAATAATCTGTAAGCGAAAGGAGCGCCAGCTTATTGATTAGTCATCCACATCAGTGTCAAGTGGTATCGTGCCCAGACGATTGCAGCAATGCCACGTTGGATGCAGACGCTTCTTTTTTGTGTCTGTGTGTGTAAGGATAATCTGTCGATTGCGTTTCAAAATACAGTATTGATTGATTCACATTGTTTCGTAGAACTGACATCAAAAGTTCTACAGTCGAAAAAAGAGAGTCCGGTTTTGTATACGTACAAATAGCATAATCAATACTGTATTTTTTTTAACCCTTTAACCGCCAACGACGATTTAAAGCGTCAGTCATGATTTCAATCCAGTCGCCAATGCCGCCTTCAAGCGTTATTTTTTAGCCTTGTGTTTGGCAGTGAAATAAGTAGATACTAACACTATTTTCGCACTTATGTGTGGATTGACTCTCTGGTCTGGGTTAAAATCTTGATTGACAGGACATTGAGGCTTTGTATTACCTATTAGCATGGTCGCAAATACATTCGAATCCCGGTTCTGGCTAAATTAAACGGTTTTATTTATGGAATTCTTAAGGGTAGCCTTTATTTTTAATTATGCCCTGTAAATTGCAATAGGTTTGGAACTTAGTGCATGGCCGGACAATATTGACACAGTACTTTCAAATTTTAACGGAAATTTTATTAGCAACAATGCAAAACTTTTCCTCGTATACAAGCAAGATCTCTGATATATTATAATTGAAAGCTATTCCAACAATATTTTCTATTACTGAAGAATTCTTAACTTAAAACAAATACATTGACATCGTATTTGATTTTTTTCTTTTTTATCCGCTCCCTAGTTTTATAAAAAAAGGAATTCTTTGTACTGCGCTTCTCTACAATGCAAACGTAAAGGGTTTGGTTTGTATTACCAGCATTCAAAATATTTATACACGTAGCGAAATTCAAACGCTTATTCTTGGAAAACTATTGGCTAAAATCATAAAAATGACTATGTAGTTTTATGTATCCGCAGATACTATATATGTAAAATTGGTCAATATTTCAATCACTATTTCCTCTATAAATCGTTTTGAATTTCATTTTGTGTATACTTACATCTTATTGATGCTAACTGTACACATAAATCAAAAAAGAGTGTTATCCACATCCACACTATTATGAACGCGAAAGTTAACCTGTCTCTTGTTTGTTACTTCATCATGAATAAATCACTGAACCGTAGGTAATGGAAATTTACAAAGAGGTATCTTGGGACGTGAAGAAGAATATACGCATATTTTTACTATCACAGATAAACACAAATTTGATAATAAATACAAAGCGCACGTAGACAAAGCCGCGTGCAACAGCTAGTTCAATATAATAATATTTCCTACAAGTCACCTTTTGCCGCCTGTGGCACAACTTTATCCTAGTATGGGCATCTAGCATTGTAACACCTCTATTGATATTAGGAATCAAACATATGTTGATGAGATGTTTGCAACTGATAATAATCAGTGGCGGACTAACGTGGTGGCGGAAGGGGCGGCCCGCCCCGGGCCTCTTGTCCTGTGGGGCCTCTAAACACCTCCATATTCCATTGATCAAATCATAAACAAGACTTTAAAAATATGCTTACCTATCTAAGAGGTGATTTGGAGTTGAGAGGTGCTATACAAATATCATCCCATACAGATAAAATACGAATAAATAAATCCAGGCTGAACCGGTATTTTACAGTTTTTAAAATAAAATTACTACTACTGGTAATTTTCCTCATCCATATCCATATTCTATGTGTGTTTGTTTAAGTCGAATTTAAATTTCACATGCAAATTTTTAACATATAAACATAAACACTTATACATACAAATGTGAACTGAATAAAAAGCTTGTAAAATTACATCAAGTTCTAAAACTAGGGGCCTCATTCAGCTTTGTCGCCCCGGGCCTCTGACGGGCTTAGTCCGCCACTGCTGATAATATTTAATATTATTAGGTACTAGCTGTGCCCGCGACTTCGTTCGCGTGGTTGTCGAAAACAAAACAACGTCGTTTAGATAAGAGTAGGCTATATACATATATACTTCACTCAAGAAGGTGGTATAGTATTTTTTTGGACAATAAAAAATTTGTTAGGTATTAATAGGTATATTTTTATTTATTGAAAGTAGGTGCTGCTTTCCTTGGATACCCGGGTTGGGCAAAATGTTATTGGGTTTTTCTTTATGGAACTTCTCAGTGGCAGCACGGGGTCTAGAACTGTGTCTGGAAGATAGCAATAAACCCGCTCCATATTACATGGGGCTCAATAACGGCATCGACGAAATGCGGGTGTACAATAATACACCTCTGCCTTACCCTTCGGCGAATACAGGCGTCATGCTATGTTATGTTATGTAGGTGCTGTCTGATTTTTGAACCGGTCGAGCGGTCCTTTGGTTCAGTGAAATAACGAACATTTTTTTTATTTATTTAAAGCTTTGTTCCACACTAGGATTAATTCCTGTATCGTGGGTGCGTTGATAAACACATGGTCATACACTCAAACCTGGAACAACTATCTGCAGAACATACAAATATTTGTTCCGTGCGGGAATTGAATCCGCGACACGTAGCGCAGCAGTTCATCTCTCCACCTCTGCGCCAACCGTGGCGTCAAATTATGTAGGTAGTGCGTAGATCATCACGAGTCACAAATGTTAGGTTCTATTTTATCTTTACATATAAAATTCCGGTGTGCGTGTCTTCATAATTTTTCTCCTAAACTTGAGCATGTGGACAACTTTGATGATTTTTTGTACTTATTAGGTGACCTGAATGGCTCTTCGCTATAGTTGGAACCGGTAGGTGGCGCTGTTATCGAAATCCAAAAAACGAAATACAAGCAAACGAATTTGGGAGCCAAAGTTATAGTTTATTTTGGATTATAGGTATGAAGTCATTCAGTGATCTATTTATTTCTTTATTAAATTTTACGGCCTTATCTTTAATCTGTGGTAATAACATCGACGCATTTTTGTTTTGAGTTTTTTGTTGTAGAACACGATAATAAAGAGATATAAATTCTGATTACGTTACGTGTTGAATTCCCTGGCCCAAAAATAGAAATTTCATTGTGTTTACAACTGCAGCGTTCACTCCCGGTTATTAAGAGCGACAGATTTTATTCTTCTATCAGGATCAGCATCGCCCCAATCATTGGCAAACAGAACAAATTCACCTTCGAAACTTGTTTTTTTTTTTTGTTTTGTTCTTGATACATTTATTACTAAATGTAATTTAACATAAACTTATATCTAATTTAAAAACTAACTACTTATGTATCAATAAAAAAAATTAAAAAGCAAATATGAAAATACCTTTCCTAAACGAATATTTGGGCGTCATAGTACTCCTCCACATCGCTGTCGAATGGTAGCGTGCCCAGAAGACTGGCAGCATTACCACGTTGAATGGCAATGCTTATTCTTTGACCAAAGAATAGGCCAGCCACTTCGAATTTTTTTTAATTTTTTTTTGTTGTAAATACATACGACATTTATGCAACCATCAAATCGAAACATATGTACATATGTCAATATAGATGAACTATTTACATGGATGAAAATATTAACATGTAACATCATGCGTTTTTTTCTCGAGCGAATAAGCAGAAGTGCACGACTGTATATCGACATTTCACCCGATTGTATTGAGTCTCATGTAATAGGAGGCGAACCGATTGCCATCTACCGAGCAGTTCCAGACTCCGTGCTGCTACTAAGAATTTATATCCCGACCCGGGAATCAATTCCAGGACGCTTAGCAGTCGCGTCTGCAACCACTATACCAAAGAGGTAGTCAGTGAGTTATTTTTTTTTCTTTTTAATATTAATAATAAATTAATATTCTATCCAATAAACGTGTAAAATTATCCAAGTAAATATTAATAATTAGCTGTGCCCGCGACTTCGTTCGCGTGTATGTCGGAACTTAACAATGTATTTTTTAGTGAGACCAAATGCACTTAACCCTATTTTTTTCTAAAATAATTTTTTTTTCTAAAATAAAAGTAGCCTAAGTTACTCCTTATTACATCAGCTACCTGCTAATAAAAGTCCCGTCAAAATCGGTCCAGCCATTTCAGAGATTAGTCTATACAAACAGACAGACAGATAGACAAAAATTGTAAAAAATATTATTTTGGTGTATGTACCGTATATATATTGATATGCATGTAGTAAAAAACGGTTATTTCGATATTACAAACAGACACTCCAATTTTATTTATATGTATAGATGTATAGATTTAATAAGTCATATTGACATAGTTATTAATGATTTTTTTAAGACTAAGGAGAATTCATAGAACGAACCGAACGTAAGTATTACAATTTATGAAGCGAATCCAGAACGAAGGAAATAGCGCTATAAGGTTTTTTATAGTTAATAATAGCAAACTTTTTGGAACTACAACTAGAGTCCTTTAACGTTTCGCAAGTGCCTGTATTAGGTTTATTTGAAATAATAATTCTATCTATCTAAATGATAAATAGGAACTCATAAATACATATGTAGTACCCTGTACCTGAAAAAGATTCAGGTTCGCTCATAATCAGTCGTTGTCTCACATAAACCCTTACATCATAACAATATGTCTGGACTTTAAAATAGACTTTGACCCCTGAGTTTGTTTCGGCGTTTCTTCTCAGGGATAGTCATAGGAAATGCCGACGCCATCTAGTTTAAAAAAGACATGTAGTGATTGAAAAATCCTAATTGCTAAATAAATCATTTCATTTCATTTCATTAGTTTATATAAGGCAGGTGCCTTAAATGAAAAATGGCAATAGACTGAACAGCTATTTTAGTAACTATTCCTTACATATACAAGTAAGAGGGTTAATTTCGACCTAAAGTATTGATTATGTAAACGACATTACATCAAATATTATTCGTACCCAGATATGCTCCATCTCTTCACGTACCCACCTATTCATCTAACAGTTGTAATGGCCGGCTGCGCTTGCGCATTAAAGCCAGATTATATACCTACGTTGTATTAAGCAGAATGCCGATAGCGACAAAAGTAAAATAAAAAGCTTTTCGAAGAAATAAAGCATAAAATGCTATTGTCCAACAGTGATCTAATGGCTATAAAAATAAACTGCCAAGAAATTAGTTTGCGTACGCGCATACAGATGGCACTAAACAAACAAACATCATTACTAGGTCACTCTAAAACGCCGAACGCGATTCCGATGTTTCAAACTAGATGGCGGTGCGATCGTCACGGCTTGGTAGTCTTGCGTTTATTTTTGGTAAATTTAAGGTAAACTTGGTGTTGGCAGGCATTCTAAATTAGTCTGATAGTGCGGGCGAATTAGAAAGTTCATTTACCTATATCTATGTTTGGCAGTAATTTAAATTCGATAACTTTGCTGGCCTGGGAGCGGAGATATGCCTGTATTACGTTACGTTACGTTACACCAATTAGTACTCGTAAATATTTCATTAGTGTCCATGTATGTATTTTATATTAATGTATTTAAGGTTTCTATTAAAACATTATACATCAATGATAGATAAGATGTGGGCGAATATTTTGATGGCCAAGCAATCACTGTTTTTGCGTTTTTAGATATATACTTATAAATAATAATACATACGTACATATATTCATATTCTATCACCTGAATTTCACACATTTTAAATCTATGAACATAAAGTATCTCCTAAAATATATATAAATTTCTATTTAAACTCTATAAAAGTTGACGCGATAACTCAATTACTATGGCGCATCGTAAACGGTCCGGGTACGTCTTAAAACTGCGGCCAGACACCGGAGGACGGGCAGCAGCGTCCTCTCACTAATCGGTGAGCCACTGCGATCCCCAAGCCGCCTGCCAAGCGTGGGAATTATGGCAAACCCCCCCTTGAGGGAGGCCTTCGTTCAGCAGTGGACGTCTTATGGCTGATGATGATGATGATGATGATGATGATGATGATCGTAAACAGCGCCGGCTTTGGTAAACCTACCACATCCTTACTCTACCCAATAATAGGATTTACTTGGGGTCAACGGTCAGAGGACTATCGAGAAATCAAGAAGCATTATAAAATAAAATTGATACTTGAATGAAAAATTAGGGCACTATTTATTGAGTATCGTGGTCTACTTTAACTCCTTAAATAGGTGATTTGAATGCCACCATTTTAGAAATCGAAAACCCACTGACTCACCTATCACGGGATGTAGGTAAAGAACTATAGAGCCTACAAATTTGAAATTACGTCACACATTAAGAAGGAGGGAAGGGGTCAACAAAGTGTGTCAAGGTTAATAAGCTTAGCAAGTCATAAGCTTCGTGACGTCATAACTATCGAACTTTCAAATATTTCTTAATTTAAAACTGCTAAATATGTGACGTCACATCGGATGGGTGGGCCCAAGAGTTCAAATGATGGGTTTAAAGTTTGTAGGTATCGTTTATTCTATATTTCAATGCCGTGTCGTGGGTACAGCTAATACTAATATAACTATATATATTATATTAATATATACATATATATATATATATATATATTACATTAAACAAATAATAATACAGTTGAATTGGTGAAAAAAAACCAGATAACAAACTTTAAAAGCAGATGAAGTTTCGTTCATTAATTTCATTTCACTTTATTGCGTTTGCGACAACCAAATTCCCTACCAAAAAATAACACCTGTTTCGTTCCCTTTGTTAATATACCGATTTCAGCCGCAGTGGACCGATGTTACAGTTTATTGAAAATGAAAGAGCAACGGTATTGCGAGCACAATCACAGACTGTTAATGATAATAAAATTGAGTGCTTTCAAAGAGTACCTACAGCTGAGGCTCTAGTGTAAGTTTCTTTCGACAAATTCGATTTACTACACTTTAGAACGTTGCAACTACATAAAGTCTGAAAATGGTTGACAAAAAAAAAAAAACAAAAAATACATATCTCGTTTTTTGAAATCAGAGCCTACTGACAAAATAAAACAAAACAACAAAAAGGTTATAACCGAGTCCAGTCACGACAATTGACTTGCGATTAAAGTGTCCAGTACCCCAGTACGCGTTCGGCGCTTCGATTGGTGGAGAGTATGAAACGGACCAATCGAAGCGCCGAACGCGTTCGATGTAGTAAATCGAATTTGTCGAAAGAAACTTACACTAGGGGTATTTTGTGCCGGGTACAATTTGAAACATACATCTGTTACACATACGAAGATTCCAGACATTCCAGACATTATCTACGTATCGGCAATAATTTAAGTGCGGAAAGCCACTGTAGTATTTTGGTACGAGAAGCCGCTGCACCAATCGAATCCTGTTATCATATTAATTTCATCGGTGATGTAACTACAGGAGTCGCTAGTGGCTAATAGAAATGCAAGGGATGCTATATACGGCCTAACCGCTTGCTCTTTTAGGTATCCAACACCCGACTGGATAGTAACTAGAAACGGAATACCTATGTTTTATGTAAATGCGTAAATACATTTTCTATGTTTCAAAAAAGAAAAATTTTAATCCTTCAAGGACACGAACATTATTTTTTCAAAATTATATTTGATATTTGATGATGATTGAAATTAGGAATTATATTTTGTTTTGATCAATAGTTTAGTAAGTTTTCTAAAAGCAAAAAAATATAAATTAGAGGGGGAAAACGGTGGAAAACAAAATATTTTAATCTTATCCACCAATGGAAATCCAATATCTCTTCGTAAAAGGAAAGCACATATTTACCCATACCCACCACGAAGCCCTAGTGTAAGTTTCTTTCGACAAACTCGATTTACTACATCGAACGCGTTCGGCGCTCCGATTGGTCCGTTTCGTGCTCTCCACCAATCGGAGTGCCGAACGCGTTCGATGTAGTAAATCGAATTTGTCGAAAGAAACTTACACTAGGCCCTCTGAAAAAAAATAATAGAAATGGAAAACTATGTATATTGTATAGTATATATATATATATATATATATATATATATATCAATTGCTGTCGAAAAATGCTCGCCAGATCTAAATAATTAGTTTTTTGTTTTGCTCGCCTCAGTTACTGGGGTGGTTTAGGAAAAAAGAAAATGAGGAAATACCCAAAGGAACATCCGAAAAATTGAATTTTGTATGAGAATGTATGAGAGATGGAGGTTGATCCAGACTTAATGCATTTAGAAAAAAATAAACTCCTTTTGAGACGAACATGCTACAAATATCTCTCTCGCTACTCATAACATTTATCAGTACTTCAACACTCTTCATATAACAATTCAACGCCCAATAACTACTAGTCTAACGAACTTGGCGTATACAGATATACAGATAGAATCAAGTCTATTTAGGTGACCGACCGCAAGATGGCGGTACAAACAGACCGGTTTATTTTGATTTGAGCAATAAATATCAGTTGCAATCGGTTGAGATAATTTATGTATTTATAATGTGTGCCGATCGCCGGCCGGTAGCAGAACAGAATGTGGTTACATGCAAGTTGTAATTGTCTGTCTAAACACTTTTAACTTAAAAACCAGATATTTACAATGTGGTACATAGTAATCCAGTACTAATAATACAGAAAATCCTTTACCCTGTAACCACAGTGGGCACGCGAATCGATGAATTGCATTAAATAATCATTCATTTAAAGCCAGCGCTTTTCCCGACTGCTAATCTAGCCGACCATCCTTGTTTTTCGTTTCCCTTTAATGTAAACATACAAATGGATGGATTAAAAAGGCGAAAGTAGATAATTAGGTTTTACTATTAGCTACTGCTGAAGGCTATGACCTCCCAAATTAAGAATAAAGAAAATCAAAGCCTCCCAAAAATAGAAAGGAGGACTGCAGGACAGTGGTCCGAGGGACAGTTCTAGGGGTAAAAAAAAAAACATTACGAAAATTTTCTTTTCGTCTAAACAGCGCCTGCTGCAGGACTATACAATTTAACTTCTAAAACCATTTAATAAGGCTTATTTGGAGTTGTTAGAATAATACTTTAGATGCGTTGCATCCTTCTGGTATCATTTATTTGAAGTGTAAGCTTGTTACTGTAATTTCCCGTTGCCCTGGGCACAGGGTGGCGGTTGACAATGGATATTTTAACAACAAATCCGCCTGTTGCACATCGTCAATATTCACAAGCTGTGCAAAATAAACGGTTGATGAAATTTACTGAGAGCGTCGATAATTTGATCCTCATTAACAAAACAAAATGTATTTGTAAATGACTTAACGGAAAACACTATATGGAGCAAATAATAATAACTCTAATTATGCACCACTAAGTTTTAATTACTAAACATTTTAAAGGCTTATGTTAATTAAAGTTGTCACAAATTTTCGCATTTGTTTTATCACAAATGTATAGGTAAGTACTAAGATTGTCACAGAAAAAAAAATTGTGTCCTTTTTTCTCTAGATGGACATCGTAATAAAATATTTCACAGCAATGCACTATTTAATCATTTAGAAATTATTTGAGATAGAGGATTTTTGATTTTTGAACAACTTACTTTTATTATTTTTTCAACAAACATCGACACGGGTGGCGCTGTGGCTAAGCGATTAGTTTTCTGCGTTTCGTTTCGCGGGTTCGATTGCCACACGGCACAAATATTTATAAGATCTAGAGATGGTTGTTACGGGTCTGATTACGTGTACATGTGACACATATGTATGTTTGTATCGTGGTTACAGTACCCATACATTTTATAGAGTGTTTACGGTACACATCCAAGAAAGCTTCCACTGGGAACCCTCATCATTTGTATCTTCCCAAATGTAGACTAAATGTATATAAAAAAAATGTTCATGTCAGTGCCATCCAAGTGTACAATATATTGCCAACCTCATTTAAAAACCTCCCTGTACCCATGTTTAAAAGAAAATTAACCAATTGACTCTTCGACAATTGTTTTTATGACATTAAAGGATTTACACAGTGTTGTCAAAATAGTAATAAATTTAAATAGATTTAATATTGACATTTTTACCATTTATTTTATTTTTTACTTAGATTGACATGGAATATATTCTATACTTGGTAATGGAATGACATAGAATATTAAAGTTTTCATGTGTATAATTTTATTATGATTATTATATATGTGGGTATTGTTGTCTAATTGAATTATTTAATTGAATGTCTGCTTTAATTAATTTGATTGATAGGTATAATTTAAGTAAATTAAAAAATTTATATTTGTACGCCATACTATGGTAGATGACCCGGGTACTTCTTAAAACTACGGCCAGACACCGGAGGACGGGCAGCAGCGTCCTCTTACTAATCGGTGAGCCACTGCGATCCCCAAGCCGCCTGCCAAGCGTGGGGATTATGGCAACCCCCCCCCCCTTGAGGGAGGCCTTCATTCAGCAGTGGACGTCTTATGGCTGAAGATGATGATGATGATGACTATGGTAGAATGTATTGAGCTACTTATAATAATGTAACATCATATTATGTAACACTACATTCTTACAAATAAATGATTCTGATTCTAAAGTAATACGGTAACCGTAATAGTAATACTCCCGAAATAATTTCCAATATATTTTGTATTTAAGAGCTATGCGAAATCGTGTGTTTATTTTGTTTGAAATACAAACGCAAAATTTCTAATTTACCTGGTTGAACATTTGAAATGGTTTTCCGAACTAAGACTATAGGGTATTCAATGATATTCAAATGAAAATGTTTATGATATATGTACTTCTTTTTGATGTACTTTGTAAAGCAATATTCATATAGTATGAATTATTTAATGGATGGAATTAAAACTCGCGGCATATAGTTCCTACCGCCTTCAAAGAGAATAAAATTATTCTTTTCTAGAAAGAAAAGCTTGGTCATTCGTTTAAAAAAATTCTGACGAGATCTTTATTTTTTCACCAACGAAAATCCTTTTACTTTGTTTGTCCATAATGTTCGTTAAAGTTCAAGGCTAGTTTAATATTATGTACTTATAAGATTTAAAGGAATGCTTTATCTATACATTTATGTAAATGAAATAAAATTGAATTGTCTGTGCGTAATGTCAAAATAACAGCTTTTTACTAAATGAAAGTATATAAGGTACTTATAGCAACAAAAAAAATTTGTGTGTCTGTCTATTTGTTCCGGCTAATCATCGAAATGGCTGGACCACTGGCAAATAGCTGATGTTATAAGGAGTAATATAGGCTACTTTTATTTTAGAAAAAGAATTAGTTTTCCGCTTAAAAAATGCACGGTTTCGTAATAAACACAGGCGAAGCTGCGAGTAGAAGCTAGTTAAAACTATCATCAACATCATCAGCCAGAAGACGTCCACTGTTGAACGAAGGCCTCCCCCAAAGGGGGAGTGGGGGGGTTGCCATAATACCCACGCTTGGCAGGCGGCTTGAGGATCGCAGTGGCTCGCCGATTAGTGAGAGGACGCTGCTGCCCGTCCTCCGGTTTCTGGCCGCAGTTTTAAGTGTTGAAAATTAAATACTAGTTGAAGGAGAGTTAATAGAAGCCTGCCAACTCATTTCAATTGTTCTTGTTGCATGTAACATGTCTATTGTTTTGCCCGTAACTTCTCTATAAAAGCCTTAACTCGCGGGCAATTTGAAAACATTTATAGAACTCTATATAACTTTACAGTCAGCATTAAAAATATGTATAAACGTTGCGAAATTCAAACGCTTATTCTTAGAAAATTATTGTTTACAATCATAAAATTTAAATTATTATGTATTTCAATCGCTAGTCCCAAAACGTATTTACAAAAACAACATTCAAATACCCGAACTCAAACTTGACAATTTAAAAAAATAACTTGGTACATTTCAATCATCCCTGCTAACTGAAAGAAGCGGCTTAGATTCCTTTTAAAAGGAAAGATGTCTCGCTAATTAAAATCTTTTTGTTTCTCTCCGCTACGTACAGTTAGCATCTGATAACTTGGAACACTTGGTTTTTTTTTAATACATTACCCCACACTAGGAATAATTCCTGTATAGTGGGTTCCTTTACAAACACATATGTATATTCACATACACACAAACGCCCAGACCCGAAACAATTATCTGAAGATCATACAAATATTTGTTCCGTGCGGGGATCGATCGATCGTGTCGTCAAATCGTATCTCATAGAAAACTTTTGTTTAGCCGAAAATAATGAACACCAAAGACCCTAGTGTAAGTTTCTTTTGACTCGATTTAACGCATCGAACGCGTTCGGCGCTCCGATTGGTGGAAAACACGAAACGGACCAATCAAAACGCAAAATATTGGCATGACGTCGTATATTAACCGTTACAGTCAAACCAGTCATACTATCAATCAGATCCAGCAAGTCCTCTCTTGTATGCCCCCCAGCAACGCCCTAAGCCGAGGTTCGAGTCCCACTATGGGACACCCTTAGCAGTGTTGCTTAATATTATATAATTTGCTCGGCTGGAGGCCCTTCTGGTCTCGCCATTTGCCCGGTTAAGCAGTAAAAGCTCCCTGAGCTAACTGCGAGAGACAACTCAAAAAAAAAAAAAAAAGAAAGAAAACCAGTCCTACTATCATTGCTGACTGGCCAATCTTTACACTATGGCATGAGCGACCCCATGTGATAGTTCGTGCCGCCTCGATAGGTGAAAAAACAAAGCAGGAAAACTAAGCTGAATGAATTTGAATGAAACGCATAATATGATTATGATACTGTTCCACTTTATGAAATAATGATGACGATATTGACTTTGCACTTAAGATGTTTCGCTATATTTGCCGACTGTACCTAATGACGACATTTTGTAATTTCTTTGAGAAAAATATTTCTTCCGCGGCTTTCGCGACTAGCTACTACCGGGAATTGGACGCACGGTAGGGTTGGCGCAAATATAATTAAAGGTAAAAACGGCAAGCGTCAGAATTCAGTGCCAACCACATCTACCCACCTATTTGAGAAGTAATAGCCCTAAGATAGCCGCTATTAATAAACCTCCATTACTCTAATGCATTTATATGCAGAAGAGAATTTCAATGGAGCGTACCTCGCTGAAATTCCGGTGGTAAATACATCTCACTATATAGTATGTATGTACCTAACGATGCTGAGCGAATGTAAATATTGTGTACGGGTGAACAGTTAGTTGAAAATTGAATGTTTACGCCGACCGCTGATACGCGTGGGCTAACTCCGAAACGGGTCGTTAAAGTTCTCTAAATACTGAGAAGGTAAACAAGAGTGCCCTAACTTCACGTTTTTCTCATAATAAGTAGATATTAAAAAGTAATTTTCAAATTAAAAAACAACAGTTAATTCTCATATAGGTATATAAAAATCTATTGCCGCATGCTGCATTGCCGTATGTAAGATCATCATTGAGAACGGCTCGACCGATTTGGCCGATTTTATTTTTGTTTTGTTCTCAGGACAAGGTTTGTACGAAAGAACATTTTTTGAAAATTATTTTCTTTATTAAAATGCACCCATGTAAAGTAGGTGTTGGTGTCGAGTAATAATTATTTTTAAAAGCTCTCGTTATTGAAAACATTAAAGGTTTTTTTTTTCTATCTGTAAACTCCAGTATTAAACAGTAGAACTAGTAGCACCCGTGTCGCAAGCATTAGCTAATCAAAATTATACTCTTATTAATTAAGTATATGAACTCTTAGTTCCTTTGCGTTTCATAAAGCTGCGGGGTATACAGACATGTCAGACGCAATGTAGTTTGAATCCAATAATGTAAACTTTATTTGTATATAAAGAGACTCCGGCGCTACAGCTCAGTCTTTTGCAGACTTGTAGTTTGAGCCTGTGAACTCTGTCCAGAGTTTTCTTTAACACGTTTCGTTGTAATTAATGAATGATCAATTTACACTAGTGGATATCTAACTACTCTTTAAATCTCGGTATTAACAGTAAAGTGACTTGGGGGGCTGTAATATTAAAGTTGGGCAAAATATAGAATTTATTTCTGAAAAAAATTAAATGTAATATAAATAAAAAAAGAACCTAACTATTTTTGATTTCATTGTTTAGAACTTTAGACGTTTCAAGCAGGAACTTAAAAATGTGTGTAAAGTTTTCGTGAATTGCATATAGGTACTTATACTCGCTTTGTTTAGGTACTTAAATAAAGGTAAACAGTCATGATGTGTCGTTTTTATATTTGAACCACTAGTTTAAGCAGTAATTTATTTGTGTGTTTGTGTAAAAAGTCACATCAAGATTGTTTACCTTTATTTAAGTACCTAAAAAAAACCGAGTATAGAAGGTTTGTAACAAGATCGACCAATCAGGGACAGCCTTCTGACAGTTGACAATTTAACACGCGACAGATTGTGATTTTAATTCGATTCGTTATAATCTATCTATACATATAAATAAAATTAGAGTGTCTGTTTGTAATATTGAAATAACCGTTTTTTACTACATGCATATGAATATATATACGGTACATACACCAAAATAACATTTTTTCCAATTTTTGTCTGTCTGTCTGTCTGTTTGTATAGGCTAATCTCTGAAATGACTGAACCGATTTTGACGGGACTTTTATTGGCAGGTAGCTGATGTAATAAGGAGTAACTTAGGCTACATTTATTTTAGAAAAATTATTTTATTTTAGAAAAAAATAGGGTTAAGTGCATTTGGTCTCACTAAAAAATACATTGTTGAGTTCCGACATCCACGCGAACGAAGTCGCGGGCACAGCTAGTCAAAAATATATGCGGTAAATTGTAAGCAGTATGCTACAGTTCACAATCTTTCGATCGAGATATATAGCGGTATTTACAATTTTACGGAGACATATATATCATCTTCCTGAATCTTTTCCTCATTGTTCAAGAGGATGAAAGCGCAGCTGCTGGCGTGAGGTCCTGGGTTCAATGCCTTGGTCGGGCAGTGTTATTGGGTTTTTATGTTAGAAAATATTCACTTACAGCCGAAATTTAAAACTGTGCCTTGTAGATGGCAATCGCCCCCTATTGTTTGGGATATAATAGTAAAACTCTGCCTGACCTTTTAGGCAATACAGGCGTCATTATATGTTATGTGAGACTGTCCATAATATGTACTTAAAAAGAATGGTGTAAATAGGAGAAGGATTACTCAACCATGTACTTGTACACGTGGGTGGACAGACTGATACCTATACTATATGATATGATGATGATGATTTTTTATCGATTACATTAGATTATTTGAGCTTGCAAAATTATCCGATAGGTCGCACCTCTGTCGTTTTGTTGTGAAAAATCATGCCTTACGTTCTGTTTTTTCGTTGTTCATATAACAAGTTTGTAGGTAGGTACATATAATTAACCACCAAAACATCTGCTAACAGAATGTACCTATCTACTGACCCTACATAACATATCTATACATATAATAAAATTATAACAGGCCGATGTCTGTACATTATAGATATTGGAGAAAAACTAATATGGAGTTCTTTATTAAAGCAACAGAAGACAAAACAACAGTTTTTAGAATTTTTGTCTGTCTGTCTATATGTTTGTAAACGTATCACGCAAAAACTACTGCATGGAATTGGATGCAGTTTTCACCGATGTATTGCTAGAGGCCTAACTTAAAATACAGGCTCCATTTTACTGCAGGAAAATATGAGATTCTAAATTCCAAGGGTACGAAGTCGCGAGTAAAAGCTAGTAATTGCAATAAAAATAAGATTTAGGATTACATATTATTTTGAACACTCACTGTAGATACTATTGCAGTTTCATAATTAAAGTTCGGTCAATGATTTGCTTCTACAAATTGATATGTGACCACAACATGCTGAGAAAGCGAGGAATTAGCTTCACTAATGTTTGGCAAACGACAGAATTACTCATACCCTTTTATACACAGGTATACATGTTCATAATATACCAAAACGTGCATATATCGATCACTAGGTAGCTAACTCGCATCAAAATCCCAAAAAAACTTCGACGTTAAACAAACATTTTATAGCTGCATTAAAATTTCTAAAGAAATAACATTCCTGTCCGCTTCGAGCCAATGTAAAACTCTGCATGCCGTTTTTTTTATTTTTAATAACACCTCGTTCATGCTGTACTAGACATATTTGTATTACGAAATGTCCCAAATTATAATAACAGTAAGCGCCGAAGTGTCAAGTGTCTATGCTAGCTTCCTGGTGTTGTATTTATAATCGACATACGAAAAACAAACAACGCTTGCCGGCGCGGCGCGAGCGCAGCTCCCGTCTCACCTAACCTATATGCTATCGCGTCGAACATTGCACGATCTATTGTGATCGTAGTACAGGACTAAATTATAACCTAATTTTGTGTTCGGCTGGACTGAAAAAGTAATGAAAAACGTACCATTGGTAGTTGAAAGGTGGTGTGCCAGTGGGCAGAGGTAGGACGAGGGTCGCGTCGCTCCCGGGTGCCGCCCTGACGGTGAACAGGCCGCTGGGAGGGAACGACGGGGGCTCCATAGGGCTCCAGTCCTCTCGGGCCGCGCGCGACTTGCCGTGTGCGCGCGACGCCGCCCGCCCGCCACCTATCTAAAAATAATACGGAAAAATGTAACACGCGCGCCACCGAAATTCGTACGACGCGAATATTTTGCCAATACCACTGGTACGCTTGAATTTTGTACGATCAGCTGATCGACGAATTAGACTAGTTGTTGGATGCGCACTCACAGAACAACTAGTAGAAAGTGCGCGATGGAGATTAGTAATTGAAATTATTTTTAAGTTCTGCATCAAATTAGCTTTAAATAAGAAATTGTAAGCAACGCTAGGGTGATTTTATTTTTTCAAGATTTGTTGGCTCACTTTATTTAGTGAATATTTTAATAAACAAACACATAATTTGTGGGTATTCACTAAAAATAAAGTGCGCCACAAAAATGTACGAAAAATTATATTCACCCGCTAGAGAAAAATATGTCCTCGTAATCGTTATTAATTAAAAAAAATTACTTATTTATTTTCTAAACTGAACAAAAACTATTTATGATAAAATAAAATATCATGTATTACCTGATCGTTTATTCCAATATTTCCGTTTGAAAACCACTGTTAATACCTACCTATATTACTAAATATTTACCTACTAATTATGTCCATGTATATTTTATTGTTGTCTTTTATTAATCATTATTAACTAGGTACTTACTCATTGAAAAGCTCTCGGCGAATATTAAAGCTTTGACCTCCCACGTTGATATGGAAGTATAAACAAATAAGGAAAAGTATAAGTAGTTGTTGTACTTATATATACAGTCTAGTGGGCACTTGTTGCTTCAATACTCGCGCAATTTTATTATTCGCTTTGTTCCTGTCATTTTTAAACTAGAGAGTTTTGTAAGGCCTACTTGTAGCTGTACTAAATACGGCAGGCGCTGACGTGCACGAGTGTGCACACGACCTGCTTAGTTTGTTTTTGTATAATTTCAGTTTAATTTGAATATAGAAATTATATTGTGCGCACACTGGCGGACGAGTGGGTATATTTGACTTAAGTTCAGTTTAGGCATACACCTAAGAACTATTTAACTAGGTGCTATATAATTAGCAGTCTTGTTTCTACGAACTGCAGTTCGTAGAAACAAGACCGCTAATTACGGTAATCTCCTTTCCTCCCCTCCTTTTAGTATTATGTTTCCTATTTTGTAATTCATTCACTTCAAGTTATTTAAAGGGATTAACAATAAAATCAAATATGGCAGCCAGTAATTATACAAGTTAGGTCTGCATATTTGTGTCGATCTTTTTATTTTGTAAGAGCTTTAGTGTCAAATTATCCCATCAGTTGATATTCAGATTTTAAATACTTACCTATTATTATTCTTATGAGCCTGTTGTGTTCCATTGCAGGGCAAAGGCCCCTCTTTCCATTTATCCTGGTTCATTGCGATTTGGGGCGAACCCAGTTCATCTCGCCTTCTCCTTTTGGCTCTGCCGCGCTGTCGTTTCCTACCTTTTGAGACCCACTGTGTGGTTGTTCTAGCCCATAACTCCTCTGATATGCAGCATACGTGACCAGCCCAGTTCCATTTCAATACTTACCTAATCTAACAAAATACGACCTGAGCATGCGCAAATAAGATGACACATCTCTGATTTCCATAGAATAGAAACGCTTGGCCTTGACAAGATCCAGTCGATATTTAATAAAAGATACATAGAACATACTTAGCTTTTTTATTCATAGAGATGAATAAATGTATTTTACATTGTAATAATGTCATATAGCAAATGTTTCCAACGATATGATTTCAGATATACAAACATAAATAGAACGGTAGGATAAAAGACCCAAAACTTATAGGAATGTCATAAATTTACAACTAAGCCGTCTGTCGATACCATAAGTATATGCTGGAACTATTCTCCCGCGGCTTTTTTTATAATAACGTTGCCTCACTACGATTTCTCATGTATCAAAGGAACAGTTTACAAACTTTCAAACTCGAAATAACTATAGATCCTACAAATATTTGTTCCGTACAGGAATCGACACCGCGACACATAGGGCAGAAACTATTCGCTTAGCCACTGCACGAACCGTACCATATTGAATATCGACTGCATCTTGTCTAGGTCTCGGCTGGAGGCCCTTCTGTTCTCGCCATTTGCCCGGTTAAGCAGTAAAAGGTCCCTGAGCTAACTGCGAGAGACAACTCATAAAAAAATATCAACTCATAAAATCTTGTCTAGATCCAACAAGTAGTAGTATTCCAGCAATCTACTACATTCACATAAACTATACATCGTCCACACAATCTGTACAATTCTAGGTGATACTAACTTATATCGCGACCAAAAGTTCAAAGCATGTAGTACTTTTTATTTACTCTTTAGATGCCACTCTGTATCCATCTACTTATGGGAAAGAATGACGCATACAGACCTATTTACTTTGTCCGAATTTCTGTGGCTTTTCCCAGTAAATGAAATCTTGACTAAGCCTTCAAAAGCTACCCATCTACCCACGCTTCGTAACGAAAATTAATTAACATTTGAGTTGCTGATATCAATATTTTAAAAATAATACTAAGTACCTACTTAATGAAACAGGCGATATGCGCCGCGCAACTGACATTATTAATACATATGTATTATGTACCTATGTCTTCTCCTTGAACGGGACTACAGATTGTTGGAGAGCACGAAACGGATCAATCGGAGTGCCGAACGCGTTCGATATAGTAAATCGAATTTATCGAAAGAAACTTACACCAGGGCCTCAGAGCAGAGTGCCGGACGTTTGGAAAGCGTGCGTGGGGCCGAAGCCAAAGCACACAGCAAGCTCAACTTAATTACTTGAGCTATTTACTATATAGCTCTACAACTATCACTAAACAATCATTATATTATTTACAGTTTTTAACATTTACAGACATTAAATAAACTAGTCAAAATACTTCTCATTATTGTCTGGGTTGTCTGTATTTATCTACTGAGGTCAATTAGTAAGTACGATCAGTATTAAAATCTCTACACTTCGAGTAATACTTATTTAAAGGTTAATTAAGAAAATACACAATCACAACAATCACAGACCTGTATTCGACGCAGTGCGTTCGCATAGCAAAGGGTAACTTAAGTATTGTCTGTGAATGAAAAGGCTGACCACAACGAACGCTATGAGAAATGCTTTACTTAACATAGCGTTGCTTCCACACTGACCGAAGTATTGTTTGTGAATACGGGTGTTAGTGTTTAATATCCACCTGTTCACAACTTTCATTTACTAAAATATTAAGTAATTATAAATAGGAACGTACACAATGGCTTGAGTTTTAGACGTTCGAAACCACTCCTACAGAAATCTAAATATTATTATACTTATTCAAAGCAAAATTTCAGCAGAATATTCTGCCTACATGCTCTTGGTAAGCCTTTCAAAATAATTTGTTCATATCTAACTAACATTTCCAAGAAAATGTAAATAACACGCATACGTATAGTTAAATGTTTTGAACTACCTACCGATTAAAATATCATACCTAAGCGAAATTCTAAGTCTATGATCATACCTATGTACTTTGATCTGGCATGCCTTTGACAGTGATTACAACTCTACCTAACACAGATAAAAAAGGGCCTTGATATGTTTCGTGGCTTTTTTTCCTTACTCATAGAATATTTTCCAGAGCATTTTTAATTCGAAACAATATAAAATTATGTAGTAATGTGCATTACATAGGTATTACAGGATTTTTTTAATCTGTTCAGTTTAGTTATTTATTAATATCTATGTAAATTCAACAGAAACCATAAAATATTGTTAAATAATTATTGTTTCCTGAATATTAGGCAACGTCTAGGCAAAGATCAACAAAGGCTAAAATGTGGTGATATTGAGTCCGATGAGTTGCATTCATGGTCCGATTCAAGGGGCCGATCCCACTAACTACAGTTGAATCCTTTGGTAAACCGTCCAAAAGTTGTTGATCGGTTGCGTTTTGATTGCAGTTTATTCAGTGAAATCGATCGTGGTAGTACCTACTTGCATGGGTGTATATGTATATGGGGGGGGTGGTAGCGGGTCCAGACCCCCCCCCCCCCCCCCTTAGCTTACGACAAAAATAAAAGCCGCAGAATATTGGTTCGATGTCGACACACCCCGATAGAGAGCCCAAGCAAATATTACTTTATCTTTGTACATTTTTGTACCCTCGGACCCCCCTCCATGTGAAAGCTATAGCTACGCCCATGCCTGCTTGTTATAATACTTTAGGTAAACGAGCTTGCAGGTCACCCAAATAAGCGATAACCGATACCTATAAATAATTATTACTTATTGATGCGAACCACCTATATCTATACAGAAGAAGTACAGTATACAAGCGCTACAGAATAGATATACATAACATGCAATAGGGACGAGGCTATTGCCATCTACCGGGCACAGTTCCAGACTCCGTGCTGCTACTGAGAATCTCCATACAGAAAAACCCAAAAACACTGCCCGACCCGGGAATCGAACCCAAGACCCCACGCTCAGTAGTCGCGCTTGCGGCCACTAAACCAATGAGGCAGTAAATATCAATTTTATATATTACAAGGATAAGGCTTCGTGAGAATGCGTTATGTGTGTAGGCAATTTCACTGGCTGTTTCTGTTCTTCGAAACTCGTACCGTACCGGACAGGCGTACCGTCACATTGAAGCTTATATCAGGATTTCTACAACCATTAAACAATTTCCTAGGCCTAGACTACCCCTAAGTGACATTTGCAGAACTTGCTTTGGTCAGAGATTCTTTTATTTCCTTGGACGTTTCTTGTATGCGAAGTGTAACAAATTATTGACTATTTACTCCAATAATAAACACAAATGTAAAAAAACTGTAGCAGACTGGCTCCTAAAACTTAGCTATGACGAAACAGAAAATCTCCTCCATCCAGTCAAATAACTTATGCACATAATGTACGCATTGACACACACTCACATATACTACCCAATCACACACTCCCCACACAGCCTCTCACACCTACACACACTTCTAATTATGCAAGGTGACTAATATAGGTTAACTTTACATATAATTTCCTTAATCTTGCCTAAATGTATTTTTTGTTTATTTGTAACTATTATCTTACATGCTTGCACTATCATATATAATGTCTTTGTATTACGAAACAGTGTCATTCACAGAGGCTGGTACTTATAGCACAGGGTTTCCTTTTTTAAGTATCAGCAATACTTTATCTGTTCATTTTTGTGTACAAATCCATGTAAAATTGTATGTAACCTATTCGTAAACAATAAATACATTATTATTATTATTATTATTTCAGTTTCTGTGTGTAGTTTTTCCTACTTAGATGACTAGTTTCTGTAGACTAGTTAATAATATGTTAGAACCATAGGTAAAGTTTTATCCATAGGTATCTACCTAAAATAAGTGTTAATGTGTATGAGAATGGAGGAGAACCCAAATTAAATGAAAAACAACATTATTGATATATATTATTTATTTCTTATAAATACTTACACATATTTCGTTTTAAAATTAACTTCGACTAGACCACATATTAGGCTAATCCTTTATAATAAAACCAGGGCCAAGTGAACTTAAAACTAAGGTAAATCAATTTGCACGTTATACAGACCTATTAAAACACTGTGTTACAAAATTAAGTTATAATGAAACATTGGGACACAGATGAAAGGTTCGGCCCCGGCAGAGTGGTAATTAAAGTTCGATTCTAATTAAAGTGAAGTTGAAGAGTACCGTGAATAATTGTTCTTTCGCATTAAGGATGGCAACACTTTTGAGGGAGACAAAACCACACTTGTATTAGTAACGCTGATCGCTTAACCATATTATACTATTTCGATGTCGTAACATGGTACTCTTCAAATAAAGTGTCGTTACAACCTTTACTTATCATTCTACTGCATCTGACATAAATAACGTTAACCTGGAAATCAGAAATGTACTTTCTTAGCTATTTCTTAGTTATTTCTTTAATAGGTAGCAAGAATTTGGATGTTTGCTGACGTAACATGATTAAAGCCAGTACGGATATGATTCTTATCATTATAAGCTCAGCAATAATTATTACAAAATCAAATATCTATCAAATAAATTGGTTCTATCTTATGACAAATATTAAATACTTTGGGTGAATTCTAAAACTCACTTATTTTAAGTGTTTCTTTTTTTTTGGTTTACAAGATTCAAAAGTGTTATAAATTTAGAATTTCTGGAATAAAAACCCTAATATTGTGTACGGTACACGAAATAATTAGGTGTTTTGTGGTCCAACAGTATTTATGGCAGATGCCTTACCTTACCATATACTAAGCTTTTAAAGGAGGTACGAAAAGTTCTAGGGTTACGGAGTGACCAATTGGCACTGTCAGGTGTATAAGATGACAAAATAGAAATCGTCAACCATTAGAAACTTTAGAGATTTAATAACTATAGACCTGTATTTATAAAAATAATCCTTTCATGTGTTTACCTTAATTTGTGCCCAACGAAATTGTAGACAATATTGTTTTAAATATATGTGTATAGCTAGTATCAAAATTCTAAATTTGTAGATAAAGTTGAGCATTTTAGAACAGTGCCAATATGTCATGGGGATATAGGTTATGGGTTAATAGTAGGTAAATAGTGTCAAAAACATCACACTAACTGCAGTCTATAAATTCCTTTCGTAGTAAAATGATTTACAATATCCAGTTTCGTGTGAAACTAGGTGAAAGGACACAGGTTGGATTATACCAGACTTTGGAATCGATCGAGAGTCGAGGATTCTTAGTTATTTTGTAAGAGTGTCCATTTAACTTCGTTAGTGCGTTCAAGTTTGTCTTTTCTGCTCAATAATTAAAGTCATGTAAAATTGTCTTATCAATACCAGGTATGAAGGAACCATTATGTATGTGTTTGTGTAACCGCGTAACTATTTTTGAGATCTTGGAACTCCACAACACTTCAATTTGTAAATTGTACTGACCTATTTAAAAACTTAAATACAGAACCCAAAAATCACAGTAGAAGTAGATAAAAAAAAAGTAAAAATGAGATTATTAAAAAAAATTACACATGTAGTCTGTTGATATATCATTCTGGTTATACAGTTTCAAAGTCAGAACAGAAAATTTTAAATCCTCGCGCCACAAATTAGTGAAGTTAAGGTGCCAAATGACAGTTAGTCCCCAGCTCACTCTGTCTATCACCCCTGGCTAAATGGCTCTGCTTTTTATCGGACGCTAATTAAATTCTTTATTTTTGTGAGTAATCAAGCATCTTCTTTCATTTATTTCGAGATTAAGACTATCAACAATATTTAAAAACCTGCACGTCACAAATGAGCGAAGTTACGGTGCCAAACAACTATCAACCCCCGCCCCCCGTCTCTCTACCACCCCTGGCTAAATGGCTGCGCTTATTGTCGGGCGCGGAGGTTTAAAATATGAAAATCTTGTTATTCATTAAAAGTCTAAAATGTATTTGAAATAAATCAATCAAATTTTAAAACCTGTGTAAAAATAATTTAAAAACGGTCAAATACAAAAACGGTCACCCATCAACATTTTAAAGCCTGCGCGTCACAAATAAGCGAAGTTACGGTGCCAAACAACTGCCCCCTACCCCTCTTTCTCTTTTCACCTCTGGCTAAATGGCTTCGTTTTTTGTCGAACGCGGAGATTTAAAATTAAAAAAGGATTTTAATTTAATTCAGTTATGAATTTGTTTTGTAAGCGGTCAAGAATATTCTTTCAATTAATTTAAAATAATACTATCAACATCATTTTAAAACCTGCGCGTCACAAATAAGCGAAGTTACGGTGCCAAACAACTCTCACACCCCACCTCCCCTCAGCTCTCCCTCTTTCTACCACCCCTGGCTAAATGGCTTCGCTTTTTGTCAGGCGCGAAGATTTAAAATTTGAATATATTTTAATCTATTGAAATTTTGTTTTAAAAAGGGTTATGAACATTCCTCCCTTCATTGTTAAATTAATACAATCAACATTTTAAAACCTGCGCGTCACAAATAAGCGAAGTTACGGTGCCAAACATCTGTCAACCCTCCGCCTTCATCTCTCAACCACCCTTGGCTAAATGGCTCCGCTTTTTGTGTACCGCGCACTATTAAAATCCAATTTTTAATACGTGATATTACGAATGTTTTTACCTACTGTAGTTATATTTTGAAAAGCGAAATAACAATTGACAAAACACAAGTAGTAAATTGCTAATCGAATAGCATAGCTGAGAACCATCACAAGTAACTGTGTTTTACCTATTATCTCATTATAAATCGGAAATATTTGACAAACACGAGATTCTGAAAAGCTGAGATCCATTGCCCTACCAATTTTAAATAAAACTAACTAATGCATTGAACGCTAAGTCAACTAATTGACTCACATATATATTGCGCACTATTGACTCCCGTGAAAGCAAGAACACCTGTTTCAATATAAAAAAATGTCATAGACTTAGACGTATGCAACCCGTCTTCATGGATCGAGAGTTAGAAAATTTTGGCCTTGCATTAAGAGTCCATTTGACATCATTACTACAAGCATATTAGTAAAGCTAGTAGATTATAAATACATTGTAATAAGGATAAAAATATGAAAAGTATTTGATTAGTTTACGGTTATATGCTTCTTTTGTTCTGGCCAGTTTTAGCTCGTGTATTAACCAGAGGTTACCCCTTGTGGTCAAGAACACAACATTTTGAAATCTGCGCGACAGAAATAAGCTAAGTTACGGTGCCAAACAACCGAACCCCTCTTCCATCTCCTGGGCTAAATGGCTACAACTTTTACCAAACGCGAAATTTTAAAATTGAAATCCTAATAAACTACGTATTTTCACCTAATGCAGTTATAATTTATTTGCTTTGTGAAACTAGGTAAGAGTACAGATGTATTGAAGAGCAAAAGGATTTGAAATGGACCGATGGTTAGGGATTTCTGGTTGCCATGTTAAATCCAGACTTCAGTCATCTATAATTGTCTGATCCATTCCGTTATTTTTTGATCAGGTCAAATCTTGTCAAAGGAAGTCATATAATGTAATATGTGAGCCTAATAGGTCAGTTTATATAAAGTTCAGTCCAATATATTATTCTGATACAACCAACGTGTGCTTACAAATAAAAATATTTATCGCGTACATAAAAAAAAAAACTCAAAATATAAAAAGTAAATGCAACCATTTCCGAGATCTTTAAATTTGGACCCTCATAAACTCCTTAAATAATAAAATTGTTTATTGTATACACCTATTCTAAAACTAACGAACAGAAACCAAAAATCACAGTACAAAAAAAAATGTGGTAACATACTTTTTGCTTCTGACAAGTTTTTACTTGCGGATTATACATAGTTATATTTACCGAAAGTTAGCATACTCGCCCTTAATTCAATTTTAATTTTAATAAGCGGTCAAGAATCTTCTTTGATTTAATTTAATGTTTAAATATCCTACAACATTTTAAAACCTGCGCGTCACAAATAAGCGAAGTTACGGTGCCAAACATCTGTCAACCCTGCGCCCCTCATCTCTCAATCACCCTTGGCTAAATGGCTCCGCTTTTTGTCGGGCGCGGAGGTTTAAAATTTGAAAATCTTTAATCCCATTCTAATTTTGTTTTGGAAAGGGCAATGAACATTCCTCCATTTATTGTGAAATGAATATAATCAACATTTTAAGACCTGCGCGTCACAAATAAGCAAAGTTACGGTGCCAAACAACTCTCACACCCCCTCCCCCGTCTCTCAACCACCCTTGGCTAAATGGCTCCGCTTTTTGTCGGGCGCGGCGGTTTAAAATTTGAAAATCTTTTAATCCCATTCTAATTTTGTTTTGGAAAGGGCAATGAACATTCGTCCATTTATTGTGAAATTAACATAATCAACAACATTTTAAAACCTGCGCGTCACAAATAAGCAAAGTTACGGTGCCAAACAACTATCAACCCCCGCCCCCCGTCTCTCTACCACCCCTGGCTAAATGGCTTCGCTTTATGTCGTACGCGGAGGTTTAAAATTTGGAAATCTTTTAATTCCATTCTAATTTTGTTTTGGAAAGGGCAATGAACATTCGCCAATTATTATGAAATTAATATAATTAACATTTTAAAACCTGCGCGTCACAAATAAGCAAAGTTACGGTGCCAAAGAACTATCAACCCCCGCCCCCCGTCTCTCTACCACCCCTGGCTAAATGGCTTCGCTTTTTGTAGGGCGCGGAGGTTTAAAATTTGAAAATCTTTTAATCTCATTCTAATTTTGTTTTGGAAAGGGCAATGAACATTCGTCCATTTATTGTGAAATTGTGAAATTAATATAATTAACATTTTAAAACCTGCGCATCACAAATAAGCAAAGTTACGGTGCCAAACAACTATCAACTCCCGCCCCCCGTCTCTCTACCACCCCTGGCTAAATGGCTTCGCTTTTTGTCGGGCGCGGAGGTTTAAAATTTGATTTTTTTTAATTCCATTCTAATTTTGTTTTGGAAAGACCCATGAACTTCAATCTATTTATTATCGTCCATTATTCGTACATTCATACATATCGTCCATTTAGTGTGAAATTAATATAATCAACAACATTTTAAAACCTGCGCGTCACAAATAAGCAAAGTTACGGTGCCAAACAACTGTCACCCCCCTACCCACGTCTCTCAAGCACTCCTGGTTAGATAGCTTCGCTTCTCGATGATCGCGCATTTTTAAAATCCATTTTGAATTCGTCATGATAAATATGTTACTACTGTAGTTATAACTTGAAACGCCAAATTATTTTCTTTGGTATCAAACGTCAGGAATGTCGTCGACATTGTTCCTTTCCTTTATTTCCGGACCGCACTTAGTGCTTTCGTAGCTATAACAGATGAGCGAAAAGCCATCTTTAATACAGCCGCTATAACGCCATAAGATTTTTTTCAAAAGCACATGGCGCTTATCATAAAATTTTAATAATACTATTTTATTTTCCCTAACGCAGTCACTTATGACCAACTCACCGCGTTTTTGCACAATGCAGAATACTACATAGTATTAAATTAAAACAAAATTTTGGTATAGATTAAGAGAGATCAATAAATGCTCCAACTAAATAAAATTAAACTGAAATGCTATTCCCTACTCCTTTTGTTGTGACCTAAATGAGGCAAACAGTGAGGAATCATTGCACCGTTTCACTTTAAAACTCCGCTTTCTAAAACCGAGGCTATGAGTAATATAATAGTAAACTCAATACATACGTGAATACATATCTATCAGAACCACAGACAGATTATAATAAAATTATTCAAGATAATAATACTATGTATGTATTCTTGCCACAGATATCTAAATAATTATTTAGAATTCTGTGTTTTTTTGCAATATATGTGCGAACACGGAACGCGTAGTAAAAATACGTTACAAAAATATTACTTGTCATTCACACAAGTCGTTAACATTAGGTTTTGTTATTAAATTTTTAAAGTAGTATAGAAAGCTAAAGTGTCGTCCCACGCTATGCAAACTATATAAAAATTCGGTTTCATCAAAGACGACAATTGATCCACCCATCCACAAAATTAAAATCTAACAAAATCAAAACAACTACCTAAAAGTAATGTAAAAAATCACACACAATAAGTTCTAGGCCAGCTAAAACTATTAAAGTACCGAAGTAAAGTAATCACTATTTCACTGAAATTATCATTTATGTTCAATAAAGATGAAAAAATAAAATTGCATATACATAATTTGTTAGGTTTACGTGTTCATAACGTATTTTGATTTAACTTTAAGGAATTATGATTATCATGTAATATTCCTTCGCAAATATTGATATTTTATGCACTTTTTTCGTAGCTTTTTTTTTTTAAACTTACACTTATTTATTTCTTTTAAAGATCATTGGCAGATATTTATGATATCTAACTTAAGTATTATAAAGAGGCGTAGGTTGTAAGTATAGAGGGTAACTAAAATAGATACTTAATCAAAATAATTCTTATTTTATGTATATTCATCTAAATATTAACTAGGCGCGGACCGAAAGTTAGTAAAAGGGGTCGCAAGTCCGCAATTTCATGTTACGGAATCGCTAATGCTATTAGCCTGTTATCATTGTTTTGAAAGCTGTATAAGCTTTCTTTGGTCTAAGATCTAAGGCGAACAAGAGTCAACGGGCTCTGAAATAATAAATATATATGGGTTTGGCCGCTTCAGCCGTGCGCGCAACTATAGCGGCCAAACTTTCGGTCCGCTATACGAAGTAAGGAAAGGATCAGGATTATATTTTTTTTTTTTGGAATGTTAAGAAATACAAATACACAGTGACACATCGACTTACGTTTAAACATAGACTGTTCCAACGGTTTATATCCGAAGCGGGTTGCTTTCATCGTCAATCAAAATGGCCATAAGACCACTGGAAATACAATTTGCGAACTACAACTGTAGAACGATGCCATATCTTAAAATATTAAATTGATCAAAACTTATATCTAGTAATTTACGGGTAGTATTAACCATCAAGAAGTTGAAACTCCATCTTGCAATGAATTACTTTATCATTGCAAGTCTCAACTGAAGAGCAATACTATGTCCTATTATATCCTGGTTAGCAATAGACATCCATAGTAACCTAAGAAATAGCAGAGCTCAAAACATCTGTTTCAGTTGGAATATGGTTAAACTAAGCAATACTACTTCTTAGCTAAAAAACATTCATATTTTTGTTTCTGATTCAATTTTTTATTATGAAATCTACATAGATGGAAATATTTGATAAAAACGAGATTCTGAAATGGATCCTTTCCCCCAACAACTACTAAAGGGCGGGACTTATACCCCCGTATATAACACAAACTATCAAACCGAGTGCACGCACGAACACTCGTTTTGATACAAAAAATTAAACTTTTAACATTGCACACTTTAGACGTGTGCAATTTCGGGAACTTTGTTTCTGAAGTTCAGCAGGCGTCGAGACTTCGACTTAATATCGATGTTGCCGTTCTGCTCCACCACCATATCTTTTTTTTCTGGTGAAGAGTTATTATTATTCTCGAAAATTTTGGTCGAGTTCCCGCTTTTCGTTGAGCTATTTGATTTAATGGAACTCCCAGACTTTACGGAGCTATTAGATTTTATGGAATTCCCGCTTTTTGTGGTGCTGCACATGCAGGTTACGTCCTGCATGACTTTGTCAATAGCGTCATCAGCAACGGCGACCGACACCGTTTTTTGTTGACGACTATTTTCATTGTAGCTTACTACTATCTGCGCCGCCTCTTTCTTCTTTTGCACCCGCCGACGAAGATCGTGTACAGATGCCACCGGGGGATCCGATGAAGAGCTTGTTGTATCGCGGTGTTTCAGAAAGCGACGCATACCGCAGCGACACGCCTTTTCAAGGGCTGTTTCGCGTCTGAAAAGAACAAATATGTTGGGTATGGAATCGGACTTGTTTCCGAGATAGAATCGGCCAGTCCTTTGCGTACCATGGGTGCCATTAAAAGCAACTTATAAATATACCTATTTAAATTATATAATGTTCCATAATATAATCGGCATGTTCCATTTATTTTGACAAGCGTGGTGGTTATGGCAATGTTACCTCCCTCAACTGTTCACTATAGCTTAATAAGACTAGCTCTAAGCAACAGTGGAGGTTGATTATTTAGTACGAAGGTTTATGAAATCATACTATAAAAAAAAACATTACACAAAAAAATGCACTTTCTTTTAATCGCGAGCAGAACGACACGTCGCAAAGCCAAAATCATAGTACATCGAATTATATCGATGCGCAATGCAACTAATCATTAGATAAGTACTTTACTGTATTCACCAAGTATTTAATTATTCATACACAAGTAATTATAATTATATAGTAACAGAACGAAGAGCGAACCTTGAAACTGGTTGATGGATAGGTTAGGTATAATACAATCGTACACTTTTCTCACTATCTACGCTACAGGTTTACTTTTATTTTTCAAAAATTTCATTACATTTTTCTATTTTGCAGTCGGTTAAAAATGTTTAAATAAATATCGTTATGTTATTGAAAATTATGAAATTACAGTTTCAATATTATTAAGAAGGCGGGACAGTTAAATGGATGATGTCTTCCGTAACCAAGGTGCCATATGATGGACACAACTACCAATGGTACATCGGCAGAAACAATAATATTAATTTAATAACTGGTCTTCCGCTTTGAGTTCGATTTATTAAGTACCCACTAGTTTCCGTCCGCGGCTTCGCCCGCGTGGTTTACGAACCCGTACATTTTTCCGGGATAAAAAGCTCATGTGCTATTCCAGACTATAATCTATCTCTGTGCCAAATTTCATCCAGATCCGTTCAGCCGTTTTGGCGTGATTGAGTAACAAATATATATCTATCCATCCTCACAAACTTTCACATTTATAATATTAGTAAGAAGTAGGATAATAAGTTCTTGGTCTACTATATCGCGACTGTATCTTACTGACTCTTACTGACTGAAATCATGAAGTTGGTTTTCTCTATAGGTACACTTCTATCACGTATATTCCAATTTGCAAATGTTTTGCACACTAAGATTTAGCAAGGTTTAAATGGTACGTTCCTCATGCAAGCAATATTATATCTTATTGAGCCAATTCTGGGATTTGCTCAATCCGTTCCTTTGATTGAGGTTGTTAGTATCCACATAATCATTTAGATCCCTCATATAGGACTTAAACAACGACTTCAAACTTAATTGGCAAAATGTGGGTGCACTTAACAGCTCTGACTATCCCTCCGAGGAATCTTGAATAATATATTTAAAATACAAAGCTCTTATGGTGAAACGTGTAGAAATTGCAATTGCAATATTTGAGAGTTAGCATATTATTTAAAAGGTCACCTTTAATAAACATTAAGTCCATAAATACTAATTATTGCAAGTTGCTCTAATTATTCTACGTAAAATAATCTTTCTATTGATGTATTACCATTGATAGAGGAGGGATAGACCAAAAACTCATCGTCCTTTTATCAAGCGCCAGCAAGAGTAAACTAATATTGAGTAGACTTGTTCATAGACACCATACGAAAATTGTTATTTGACTTCAACAATTGTTTTATATTTGGTCAGTGTTATCAAGGTGGGTTAATTTGTAAAAAAAACTTGGATTAAAAAAATTGAATGACGGAATAGAATGACATTGATATCTTCAGTAGTGTCAACTAACTAACTTGTTGGCCACGAAACTAATTCCGCCAAATATGCAATTGTTTGCATTACATTTACAAGGTTATATAATATTTATTATGTACAAAACATATAGAATACTGTAGGAATCCTCGTGTTTTCCAAATGACAGTTCGAATTCTTACATCTCACAAGCACGCACCCCCGGACTTCAATATTCGGTCCGTGTGTGCGAGAAAAAGATCAGCGTCACGTAACAAAAAATAAAAAGCATTCGCTAAGCTCTTTTCTTTTTAGTGGTTTGGTAAAGTTTCATGGTTGTTTCTGGTACTTCTTGTTGTTATATAAATCAAATATATAATTTTCCCTTAGTTACAAATTGGCTTAAAGAACTTTATGAAAACATTAAACTTATATTAATTACTAAGACCCAACGTAAATTTAGAATTATTTTAACGCCAGCTATGCAGCCTTTACGATGCGATTCAAGGAATGTTGTATAGAACTATGCTATTGCGTGATTATTTTCTGAAAAACCTTAGGTAAATAAAAAAGCACAATTAAGACTACAAATTGTTGTATCTTTATATACACTAGCATTTTAATATCAAACTAGTTTAATTTTATTATATCGTTCGCAATACGAGTGGTTTCGCAATAAGTCAGATAACGGCGTAAACACTGACCCCCTTTTCCATTACGGGATACTGAATTGTTGAATCTATTGATTTCTATGTTCAATCTGTTTCCATAATCACCATAATCCGAATGTTTACGAAACACAAATATCCAGTGACTACTACTATAACTTTAGTGGTGAAGAGGTATTTAATAAATTGTAAAGCGTTCTGAAGAGTGGGTTCTAGTTGTGAAACAGAGTTGCAAATTATGAAGATAATTGTAAAATGTTCATTGATAATAATTCTATAATGTACATTAAATAAATTATTTATTATATCTTCTATTTCTTGTTTACCGCCATACAAGCAAACAATTTTAAGTAAAATCAACAATTTAGTCATTTTAAACCGGTTCTTGAATGCAAAACTAAAAGAAATTAATATTATCAATCAAACAATGCTCTCAAAATCATAGTTTTTATTGCAATATATGTAACTATGATTTTTTTATAATTTGCGATATATAATTATCTTGATAATTATACTTGTCAACCCTGGTGTAAAACGGTGTGAACCGTAAACAATAAATTATATTATTAAATGAAAGCAAACATATATGATTGAACATTTCTGATTTCGATGAACTATTTATTGTAATCAACAATTAAGTCTATAACAAAAACAATATAAATATATAAAAATATAAATAAAATAAATAAATATTGTCTATCAATTCGATTATCAATGTAAATGAATATTTTTTATTTATTTATACCCACTCAAAAATTGTTGCAACATGAAATTCACGATTTCACTTTTCCATTACTGGATACAACACTGTTTTAAAAGCGTTATAATCGTTTGTATTTATATGTATATGTAATGTGTGTAATCTTTATATACTCGTAAATAAAAATGAATCGCCAAATGTGTTGCTAAGAACTTATTTGGCTAATTCTTTTTTGTTGTGTTTGTAATTGTCAGAAGAAGGTTTTTATGTAAGATTTTTTCTGGAAAATCTACCTGAAACGTCGGAAATTTGAATGGTATGTTTGTATGAAATTTTTGATTTTGTTCATTAGTTAATTGCACCCGTGCGAAGCCGGGGCGGGTCGCTAGTCGATAGTTAATGCATTTATAAAAGTATATAAAATACATACAATAATGGCCTTAGTTAATGGTCATATATGTATGAGCAATACAATATTTACCTATATAAACTAAGATAAAAACAAAAGAATAGTCAGAGGCGTCCATACCTTCAGACGGAAATCAGTGCGTCAACTTGTTGTGTATACCAATTATGCTATTAAATGCGGTCTATATACGTATTACATAACAACATTGCCAACAGTCAGATTTCAGACTGCGTAGGTTCGCGTAATTAGTGGCTACAGGTATCCGAACTTGAGCTTCCATTTAATGTTGTTACAATTATGCCCATTTAGCACCAACTGCATCTATTTGTGTATATAAGAACGCATTCTCTATTGAATTTGAGCTTCTTTACTTGTAGCTTAAATTAGCATACAAAATCATTTAACAGAGGTATAATTTCTTACCTATCATGTTGAAGAAGTTCCACTTTCGAGAAATATAGAAAATGAAGAAGAGTACTTAAGAATGAGCACTAAATTGTATTCGAATCGGCTTACTCGAAACTTTCAATGCCTGCTATGAAATTTAAAACATCACAACTAGGTAGGTACTATAATTTTAATTGGATGGCACGGTTGCTGCAGTGGTTTGGGCGATCGACTGCTGCGCTACGTGCTGGGGGTTCAATTCCCGCAACGAAGAATTAATATTTGCACGACCTACAGATTGTTATTCTGGGTCTGGGTGTTTGTAAATGTACCCACGATATAAGACTTATTTGATGTACGTAACGTTTAGTGTGTGATCTAATGCCATAATACACTATCAACGAACGAAGATGTAAAGAGATACAAATATCTACTGTCAAGATATATACGATACGAGATATACACCCAAAATGCTTTAATCAAAAAAATATAAATCCAAGACCCAGTGAATACGCAAACCACGGTTATCCGAATATTTAAAAATACAAAACAAAAATTCAACATCCAATAAAAATACATAAACAAATCATATTTATTTATAGTTGCAACCAAAAAAATCGTTTCAAATAAAAATATTCATTCATCATTCAGCTAATCCAGAAAGTATACCTATTCAAATGAATGATTCGTAATCAATACAAGAGTTAACTTCAACAGCAATAAAAACTATGTATATACTAAATAAAACCATATAAAAAAATCTATACTTTAACGAATAAAGTTACTGGCAGGTACGTGATTCAAACATTCATGATCACTTATCTAACACAAATTCCTATACCAAATTTTATTAATGCAAGTATTCAGACTATGAATTATAGTTTAAACAATCAGTGTGTATATACACTGGCCTGCAAAAATAAGTATCACACTTTTAAAATTGGAATAACTTTTTAAGTACACAAGATATACTTTCGAAATAAAAAGGACTCGAAAAACAGTTTAATTTTGGATATAAAAACTTCATAGTCGAGAACCTTTTTTAAGAAAAGACTGAAAAAAGCTTTAAAAACAAAAATAATCCTTTTCGAATTACAATTTTACCATTCATTTTTTTGTTTCTGTTTTGGTTTTGTAATTTTTTCTTGATCGATGAGTCTTGTTACAAAAGCTAAGTAAAACAACAGCAAATAAATTTTATTTATCATGCCTCTTTCACCTGAAGAATGTTCTAGGATCATGACTTTTCTGGAACTAGGCATCAGTATGCGTCGTACTACAAGAATGGTGAGTGTGACGTTACGAACGGTCCAGAAGGTGAAGCGAAGGTACGAATAGACTGGAAACCATCTGAGGAGACCTTGTAATGGCAGACCCAGGTGTACTAGTGCCCGAGAAGACCGTTATATTGTTTCCACTGTGTTGAGAAATCGCCACCTTAATGCAGTTGAAGTCCAGCAACAGCTTCTTCAGACCCGAAGGGACTAAATTAGTGACAGTACAGTGAGAAGAAGACTTGCTGAAGCGAATCTGAAACCCCGAAGACCAGCGAGTGGCCCCAAACTCGAGAGACAGCATCGAGTAGCGAGACTGCGATACGACCGTGAACACATACAGTGGGATGAAGAAGAGTGGTCAAGAATTTTGTTCATAGATGAGTCTAGATTCTCACTTTACACTTCTGATGGAGGCGGCCTGGTGAGCGATAACTTCAAGACTGCTTCTCAGAAAGAGTCCAGTATGGTGGAGGCAGTGTACATGTATGGGCTGGCATATCTTCAGAGGGTCGCACAGATTTAGTGGCCATAGAAAATGGCACTCTGACTGGGGAAAGATATGCCCAAGAGATTCTCAACGAGTATGCAGGGCCGCATGACCCGGGTATGTCTTAAAACTGCGGCCAGACACCGCAGGACGGGCAGCAGCGTCCTCTCACTAATCGATGAGCCACTGCGATCCCCAAGCCGCCTGCCAAGCGTGGGGATTATGGCAAACCCCCCCTTGAGGGAGGCCTTCGTTCAGCAGTGGACGTCTTCTGGCTGATGATGATGATGCAGGGCCGTATTTAGCAAATATGGGTGATGGATCCATGCTGATGCATGATAATGCCCGGCCACACACGGCTCATGTCGTGCAAGAATATATTCAGGAGGTAAGTATCAGCGTGATGGCTTGGCCGGCTTGTCGCTGATCTCAACCCGATTGAGCACGCCTGGGATGAGCTAGGGAAGCTAGTCAGAAGCCGCAGACGACCACCTACCACCCTTAAGGCACCAAAACAGGCCCTGATTGAAGAATGGGAGAATATTCCCCAACTTCGGCTCCGAAACCTCCTGTTCAGTATGCCAAACCGGCTCGAAGCAGTAGTCAGAGCGCGAGGAGGCAATACAGTTATTAAAAATTAAATAACATGTAAAACATAGATACTTATAAATGTTACTAGAGTTTAATAGGTTCTATTTTAATAGGTTTATCTTTTTTTAAGTTAAAAATGTTACTAATGTTTTAGTTTAGTAGTTTCAAAGAAAGCTGATAAAATTTGCTTTGCGTTTTTTATTTTAAATCTCTAACTTGTATAGTTTAGAAAAAAATGTAATATTAAAAGTGTAGTAGGTAGTTACTTTTGAAGGTCAGTGTATATATATATATATGTATATCTAAAGCCTCCGATAGACCGCTGCAATATACAGCATTTAATTGTATATTATGTATATATACGTTCCTCATCACATGCACAAGGTATACATACAATGGTCTTTAATTATGAGCCCTTAATTACCTATCCAATTCGAAACTTGATCCCGTCGACTGTTTTAATTAACTCTACATTCAAACTTCATTCGCTTTTGACGATGCACCTATGATAACAATAATTAATTTTTGAAGTAACCGAAAACTTTCATTTTGCGTCTAACTGATGAATTCTTTTGTTTTAAAGAAGCTACCAAGTATGCTGCAAATTATATCAGCTTCGGTCGGTTGTTAGTTAACTGAACTTGACCCGGCAAGTCCCGGCAAGCCGCCACAATGTACGTACATTTTTTAACATACACGTGGACTAGTACGTAGGCAGATAATGGATGGCCTACAGATATGCACTGAAATCCTGTGAACTTGAAACGATCGCCCAAACAATGAATAATTATGATCGATATACGATATTAGATTACCGCAACCGAGTTCAGTGTAATTTTAACAAAGGGTACAATTATTATTATACATATCACCCTGTACTAATGAATAGACTCTCCGTTATGATAATACAATTTTCTAGGAATATTATGATAATAAAGATGTTTTTTATATTGTCCGAATTGCCACGCTTGTCATAGGAGCATGATGTTCTACTAGCTAAAAAAAAAAATCTTCTTACTTATAATCTCGGAACAGTTACTTACATCAAGTATGTACCTCACATAATGTATGGTTATACGGTTATGGTGAGTTTTATCTTGACGTAACATTATTTCGTTTACAAAGTCGCCTCGTAAGACACCCATCAGATGCGGAAAGGTGGCCGATTATTTGTCAAAAACTACACGTCAAAGGTGCATACATAGGTAGCCGTGTCAAAATCTCTGAAATATATCATTCAAAAATATTTCCAAGCTGGAAATCGCATCCAATTTCGTTCGTACTGAGTACGTCCTCGCAATAATATTTCGTATACGTAAAGCGATGTTGAGCCCTGCCTATATAGTACAAAGGGTTTTAATCGCTCGAAACGCGATACAGACGCAGCATTCACACGGCGACCTGAAAACATTTTAATATACTAGTTGTACTCAACTCACGGTCCGCCGGGCTAATCTGTGCAGTTCGACAACCCAAAGGGAAAATTGATTGGTACAAAGTGAAGTCAAAAAGTCGTCACACGGTGGCCCATGTTGACTGCTGCTGGTACAAAAACATGTTAAAATACTGGCAGTTGGCCCGCCAACCTGAAGATGGCAACTCGAGGAAACGGGAAACAGACCAGATGCTGAGCTGCTTAGAAGACCTATAGTCTTTTCTCGATACAAACATATAGGTACTCCATTTATTTTTATCAATACACAAAAATATTACGCCGAATTATTAGGGCCGAATGACCATTAAGTTCATAAAAGCTACCAGTAACATCACGAATCCCTGTTGGAAGCAAACACGTTGATTATTGCTAAATTAAGCATTTCCGTCAATAGGTATAACTTATAATAAATGGAGTATAGGTATCTTCGAGAAGAGGAGCTATGAGCTAACTTAGGTACTTACTCTTGTACTTCTTTTTCGCGCTGTTCGAGCTGGAGGCGAACGGTGCAGACTTCTAAGTAGAGCTCGTTCGCTCTGCTCAGTTGTTTCTCGTAGATGTTACGAGCATCCCGAGCAGCTTTTCGTTCTTCACGACGCGTTGGAGAGTCAGTGGCTTGATCCTCGGGATTATTCGCAGTTCTACGAAATTATTGCTATGTTAATAGGAATGTTCTATAAAAAGATAGCATCGTAAAACGTTTTTTTTTTTATCTGTTCTTGAATATCCATCAAATCGTCAGAGAACAGTTATCACACAATATCCGATGTCCATGCCTATAATGCGGACTTGGGAATCGAACCCACGCATTCAAATCATTGGGCCAGTCATCGCAACTGCAGAAGCTACACTTACACTGCCTGGCCCAGTGAGACGGTCCATGCAAAATACTAAGTTAATAATATTTATGGTTTTACTTAAAAAGTCGCCAACTGTCTATCGTGCACATACGTCTTGGCGCAACTATGTTTAAAGTCAACTCGAGTTAAAGTTAATGAAAAAAATTTTACTAATACATGTAGAATCACTGGTTACTTCCACAAAATGTAAGAAAAAGATGTACAGTAATCAAAATAAACCACTCGGAAACTATACTTGTTTTTTTTGTGTGACACTTGTGTGTCACAAATAAAAAACACTAAAACTATCATAAAATAAATAAATTAAAATCAAAATTACGAAAAAAGCACGGGCTACCTTTCTGGCTAACTATTAAAAGCAGAACGATAGAGTTATATTTAAAAAGTAAGTCTCAACGAATTAAGTTTTCATATTATAGACTAAGTCAGTAAAAAATTCGAAAAGTTGAGTAAAGTTAATTTATTTCTCGAAATATTAACATAACGATTTCTCAAGAACACAGGCTACCTCTCTGTCTAACGACTGACAGCAATACCTTAACAAAATATTTAAAAACGAAGTCCCAAAGAAATTAAATTTCGGTAACAACACTTTTCCGTAAAAATCTATGAAAAGTCTCCAAAAAAATCACAACTAACCTTGTATAAAAGTGCACCGTGCTGTCCTGAACTTCCTTACGCCAAAGAGCTTGGGTACTCTTAAAACATTCCGTAGGATATGTTGCTAGTTCATCTCCCGCTATTTCAAGACTTGCGGCGATTATTTTGAACGGAGGCCTATCAAAAATACAAAAAACACTCAATAAATATTTAAATAACTTCACAAAATAATCCACTAATATTTATAAAACTTTAAAATATTTTATTTGCAAAGTTTCGTTTTACGGACCGGGAGCGAAAGACAACGCTGTCCGGAAGTGCGCGCCCGGTAGGTAGTGCAGCCGTCCTGTTAGTTAGACTGACTCTCACGGTGCGTTGGATTTAAATTGATATGCGCATGTGCATAGTAAAGGTGCCTTACATGAAAAACAACATAACTAACACCATTCAACTTATCGTTTTCTTAATGATGAGTGTTGATTTTTCGATCCCGATCCGCTTGGGATATACCATTGTCACGTTTTAGCTTTATTATATACTATGATACCATAACTTTTTTTCCACGTTTTACATTAAGGGTTTCCACACACCGCGATATGATATTGCGATATCAATTTCTGATTCTCTGCAAATATTCTTTATGTTATCGCGTCATATATACAGCAAGTAAGATAGAGCTTTTAAACAGGATTTCTTGTTATCATGTACAGATCGCAATGTGCGTTGATAAGGAGAATAAATTTATCTAAAAAAATAATGTGATCAAACTCTGCCTACGTTAACTGCGTAATTTTAAAACCTTTCCCGCGTTCTAAAATCTCAATGTCGTAATATCGCATTAGTGTGGAAGAGCCGCTTTTAGGTATTCTAAAAATTAACAATAAATTGATAAGTACAATTTAATCAAAAGTCCTCCTTAACAGAATGTCTAGAGCAGTCTTAAATCGACCTACTACTAGTAGTAGTATTTATGCACAAAAAGCTAGTGTCGTCTATTAGTTTAAAAAAAGATCTAGTTTGTGGAAAAAGGGGTTGTAAGCTGTCTACTCACCGGTTCCTTGGCGTTCGGTTCCAACATTGGTTCATAAGGAGTTGCATGCTACTTGGGCACGACGAAGGTATGGGTAGCGAGATTGTGTCTGTTCCCACACCCCACATAATGGCATGCGTCTCCAAATTTTTATACGGGATTTCTTGAGTAAGTAGCTCCCATAGGACCACACCATAGGACCATACGTCCACTCTTTCAGAGCAGGGTTCGTGTCTTATAACTTCTGGGGCCATCCAGGCCACGGTGCCAGTGAAGCTCATTATTGCACTGACATCATTCCATTCACGGCTAGTTCCAAAGTCACTGACCTTTACCACGAGATTATCGGCGATGAGGATGCTAAAAGGGAGTACATTGTTACACTCACGTAAGATACAGGGAAAAGATCGTGAACACGTTTTTTATTCACGCTCATTTCCCCGCAATATCTAACTCGTCTTTTGTTTCTTAAGACAACAGTGTAAAAGAATCATGCAAAGCGACATTTGAAGGTGCCTATTTTCTGCAATCGATATCTTACGGTACAATGTTGAATTTGAGTTATTAATTTAAAGGTGCTCTATCCATTTGCGCGCAGTCGATGGGCACATACGATACTTAGTGACCTCTAAACAAGCACGTTAAATGTGATCCTCGATGAAGCACATGCGTACTGTACCTACTTAGTGCAGTCGTCAAAAATCTACAAGCATATTAAAGCATGGAGCAAATTAACACATATCAAGTTGCATATTTATGGCAAGCTTAGTAAAATCACAATTTTGATTCCAAATAATGATACTTGGAGCTTAAAAAGATTCCTGAATATTTATCCTTCCTAAAATGGATCCATCGTCCGATTTCTATTGCATTCTGATGTCATAGGTAGATAGAAAGTTTTGCTGCCCTCGTACAGTTAGAGACTACAGTTTGAATAATGTTTTTATAATATATTTATCATGGAAAGATTTCTTGGAAACCTTTCCGCGGTAAACGGTCGCTCTATGATAATAATATTATAGACGCACAAGATTTTATATTCAGTAATATGGCCTCTGCTTTGATAAACGTTGCACTTATAAGGAATTATTCAGTTGCACTTACTGACCTGACAAAGTGGGGTTCAATGTATGTAGGTTATATAATTTTTGTATTTTCAGTACATACATATCGATATGGATCGTATTACATAGATTGTCTTTGATTTACTCTTATCAATTTATTGATTAACGTGATACTAACAAGGATTTACAGTGGATAATCCTGGGCTTGAAGTTACCGAGTAACGTAGAATTCAGTTATAATATTCTTTAACAAACTTTGACACCGCAAAGTTCGACATAAGAGTCGAAACCGACAAAGTTTGTTGAAACTGCACTACTTCGACCCTCTCAGAAACATGGAATACAAACAGCATTGTCAAGCTAACACCTTTGCGTCAAAGAAGCTGTTAATAATATAATACCAATTTTTCCCATGGGGGTAGGCAGGAACTACGGAAAGCCACGTGCTACGATCCTTACATAACCCTTTTGCATCATCTACATTGATGAATCGTTTCATACATGAACGCCGGCTGTGGGTACAGTCAGCGTCAAATAGTTAGTGACACTCAGGGTATTCAAATAAATAGCCGCAACCAAAACGTCAATAATATCGGTACAAACAAAGTTTCCTTATTTTTGTCAACAATATAGGCGCTCAAAAAGTCGAGACGTTTAAAATGTCACATAGATAGGTTCAGTCAAACCGCCATAAATATGGTTACAGTCATCCCGCCAATGGTATCCAAGCATTGTAAGTGTTCAAAAATGTGGAACACATTAGAAAAATAAACTAGCATGTTACAGAAATAAACGGTTTCCCAAAGATGAAAACCTCTTTAGACAATCAAGTATTGTTTGCATGTCATTTTTTTATCTATCATTGCATAATTATCATTCTATTATCTATCAGTCATATCAATGTCAATTGCAATATAACATCTATTGAAGCAATAATATTGTTTAATGCTTAAATATGGCGACATATCGCATAAGCGACACCTCAAAACATCATTTTGGGGATGGATGACCCAAAGCGCACCAGGACAGCTAGTCGAGGTGGGAGGAAGAATAAATGGCCTCCGATACAAGGACATCCTCGAAGACGTTTTGTTTCCAACAGCCAGGATTTTTTTCCGCCATGAAAGGATTAGGTTTGTCCAAGATAACAGTTCGGTGCACAACTCCAGAGTTGTTCAAAATTACTTGGAAGGTAACAGGGACCTGGAGTTAATTTCGATGCCACCTCACAGTCCCGACCTAAACCCGGTCGAAAATTTGTTGGGCAAAATGGTTCAAGTATGGGACAGTACTCGAGCACGAACCACCGCAAATTTAAGGACTCACGTCGAAGAACTTTGGGAGACCATAAGAGGAGACAATTTTTGCTACAATGCGGTACAATCCATGCGAAGACGTCTTTCTGATGTAATTCTAGCAGACGGTGGCTATACACGATTTTAGTTAAAAAAATAAAGATAAATTAGAGCTAAAAATAAATTGTTTATCTTTATACCGGGCTCAGTGGCGCTTACTAGGAGAGGCCTATGTCCAGCAGTGGACGAATATGGGCTGATGATGATGATGATACAAAAACAATGGAAAACTATCCAGCAATTAAAAACCGGACAAGTGCTAGTCTGACCCGCCCACCGAGGGTTCCGAACCATCATTATCCTCCTGCCCTTATCCCATATTATTTGGGGTCGGCGCAATATGTCTTCTTCTTCCATTCATCTCTATAAGACGTCATATCGGAGTTCACTTTCCTCTCAGTCATATCACACTTCAATCCTTACAATATAAGTATCGTAAATGGCTATGCACGAAATTCTTTACAAAACAAAAGACATGTCTATGACGTCATGCTTAAAATGAAAAGGACAGCATAGTTTCTATCCCTTTCATTTAGTGTATTAATATTAATTGATGTGAGAAATAATATTTAAAATATATAGCAATAAAGTTTATTTTTCTAATGTGTTCCATATTTTTGAACACTTAGAATGCTTGGATACCATTGGCGGGATGACTGTAACCATATTTATGGCGGTTTGACTGAACCTATCTATGTGACATTTTAAACGTCTCGACCTTTTGAGCGCCTATATTGTTGACAAAAATAAGGAAACTTTGTTTGTACCGATATTATTGACGTTTTGGTTGCGGCTATTTATTTGAATACCCTGAGTGTCACTAACTATTTGACGCTGACTGTACTGCGCACCTGACCTTTTAGAAGGACATCACCAATAAGGTCCGTATATGTCCTTCTTGGGCGTCCTGGCATTTCCACTAACAACCGCCTTATAAATCCCTTTCGTTAATCGCCTTTCATCCATCCTCTCTAATATAATGTATCTACTAAAATCGATACGTGCTGAATTCAATAATGCAGTCTAACGAAGAACTTTGCCTTTCGGGCATTTAGGTAGACCTACGTGTCACCACCAACGACGCCATAGAACATCGCAATACCACCCAACTAACTATACACAAATCACATTTTCACGTTATTATTTATATTCATGAAAATATCTACTACGAAATGTATTTTGATTAGGAAATTCAAGTTAGAACTGCAAATAGTATATAATATAAAACATATTTTTAGAATTTAATTTACTATGCGGATATTAAAAGATTTCAATAAATTGTGAAATATGAAAGTGGGTGTCAGTATCACGGAAAATTTTCAGTTCAGAGTGGTTGAAAACACGTATATACTCTATTTAAATTTAGTACGAGCTTGAAACGATGTTTATGTCGTAAGATATCCTTCTGTACGGGCCTGTCATAAATTGTGAGAGTTAGACGTAAAGGTTCGTAATAAAACATAGCACGCGTAAATACCACCGGGAAACGGACCTAGTTTAATCACTACAAGTGGACTCCATAAACAAAAGTCGGAAAAGGAGTTTAAAAAATTTGATTTAAATATTTCTTTACGTACATACAAACGTTTTATTTCGTCGTTCTAGACTAAGAAATGGTTAGTGAAATTACTGGTTATAGAAACGTAAGCCTACAGATATCTATCGGACAGATGACCTCTATCAACATCAAAACAACGACATGATGTCCGTGATGTTGAAAAAAGAACCTTGAGAAAGTCAAATAAATTGCCACAAATAGCTAACGATGATTACACGTGTAAATCGAGAAAATATAATAAATAGGTCTCAATAGATTATTGATTTCTCGGTATTAGGCTCAAACAAGGTCGAAGTTCAATGCAGTTAACACAATGAATAATTAAGGCCTACAAATGTTGTTACGGCCATATCAAACGGCACTCTGTTAGGTTGGAATTAATAGCCTAACGTACGATTTTGGCTTCTGACAATTCGATTATCGGACCAGAGACGTCGCTTCATCTATACTGCAAATTAATGAAGGCTCATAATATCCTTTACCCTCCGTCCAATGTTTGCAAGCAGAAAATGTCTCTTAGAGCTTTTATTGACTCCGCGTACAGTCTTAGTTCTGCTTGCGATCGCGTTGTGGATGTGAATCTTTGCACTCAGCTGGCGTTCAGAAGCAAAATGCAATCAGTAGGAAATTAGAACTCATTAGGGATAATGCTGCCATTAAGTATGCCAGTATGTGTGCACTAGTAACTAAACGCCAAGTACTGTAATGTTAGAACTTACAAGCGACGAATTACAACTTAGGGGCGACAAAGTTTAGAAAGCTTCATGCAGCTTATTGCAGGGATGTTTTCGACATTACATCAAATGCTAATCATTCGATAGCAAATTCAATATTCACAGGGTTCGAATGGTAAATTAGTCCAAACTGATGCATAGATGCTTCCAAGGATATGAGCCGTCTATAGAACGCTATAGCGAGTAATCATAGGTTTAATGAATATATTGCCGTGCACTGGCAAGTGGATCGGGGTATGTATTAGGTTTATTTGCTCACGGATGGACGCTTCCTAATTGTGCACTAAGTGGACTTGAAAAGGCTAGCTAAGACATGTAGGTATTGTATATTGTACAGGATCATCACGGTCAGTTACACTGAAGTTATATGATAAAGTTTCAATACACATCTACCGAGCTTTAAGTAACTTATACACAAAACAAACTGTTGCAACAACGAATTTCAATTATAATACTTGCAGTATTTTGAACTCGACGCAAATAAATACCGATTTCTTGCTATATAGGTACGAATTGACTTTTTAAGGATCTCTCTGGCATCTCCAATTAAACGATTTGTTCTTTTAATATATATCGAGTTTCTTATACGCATCAAAACTGCATTTTGGAGTTTCTGAATGCGTTTTTTTGACTAAAATGGATAAAACGTTAATAGAGTCGTTTTGCACCGATGCACGATGAGATGCAATATTACACACAGTAAATACTTAATGTAACAGTGATAAATTGTTTATTTTCAGTTACTCCTTGTCGGGGACGAAGTGACCACTCGAGCACTACACTATACGGTGCGTACGTCCTTATTGTTGAGTTGAATATCAAATATTTTTCTTACTTCGGTCAAATTTATTTCGTGAAAATGGATCTCATTGTTTATAGCGAAATATAAAATGTATTTATGTTACAGTCAAAACTCTTAAAGGGTCAAAAGTACTTTTAACAAAAAAAAAACAGGCATAAGTAACTTTGACTAAACAGGTTGGTCAAAAGTAGTTTTGTCTGAAAATCGTGCTTTTGTTTTGCTTTTCAACTACAATAGGTAGACAACTATGATTAGCTCTACAAATTTCAGAACATTGACCTTAAAAACATCCTGGTCGATTAATAAAAAAAAAAATGGTTTGATTTAAACGACCAGGATCAGCATCAATTTTAACTCCTAAAGAAAAAATTGTTCATGAACAGTTGTATTATCTGACGCTCTTACTCAAAATTAACTTTTAACTGGTTAGGATAACTTTATATATAGGTTTCTTTGATATCTTTCTTGACCTCCTTAACTTTTTAAGTCTTAATTGATAGAACCAGCCAAAACTACTTTTAACCATCTCCATTGGGAAAAACTAGTTTTGATTGTTATTTCAGTCCAACGTATTATCGTCGAAAACCTACGGTCAAAAGTAATTTTGACTGGTTAACATATTGTAAGAAACACCGCATTATATTATGCCTACCTATTACACAGCAGCGCTTTTTTCTAATACGAATTACTAACGTCGTTTTATGTGTCATAGATATTATATCTGACATTCCTGGTTATAAACTGACCCTATATACAAAGTTAAATCTGATCGAGGTAATACTGCAAGTTAATTGAAAATGCATCCGAACTTTGCCAAGTAATTTTGCGCGTCCCTGCCATTGTTTGACCGTGAACTGGCTGTCACGGGACTAAAGCCTGCTAACGAGCCCGCCGCTTCGATGCTTGTGTTATTGCGTGTGACACACGGCCGATATTATAAACGTTAACTTCAATTTCTGTAACGATTAAGTCTAACAAAATACAATACTATTTTCAGACTCTATTTTGTTACTTTATATATGAATAACGTACCTGGAATTTTAGTTAGTTGGATCAACTAAAGTATCAATATATTTAATTTTATGGGTTACTAATATTACTCTATTATACTATTTACAATATTTAAATTACTGAGTACCTACATAGCTCAAGTGTTTTTTAGAAACGACGTAAACACTACTTTTTACTATACAATATTCACAATCCAATTAAGTACATCAGTATTGTTTGACCAATATATTCTAATGCCGTCAGATTCGGGTGGACCAAATTATGGTTAAATAAGTAAAAATCTAAATCTTTCGAAACCTATTGACATAAAAATCAACATTTTGAATTACCTATTTTGTTCCTGAATTCAATGATCATTTAGTGACCTGAATAAAATAAACAATACTTATATTTAACTCGAATTTATACTAGATTTCGAGCTTGGGCAGCAACGTACGCTTAAATATTCCAAATAATTTATCACTTCAACTAAGAAAATATTAACTATTAAAACAACTAAGGACTCTAAAGAAGGTTCACGTAAATGTGAAGTCATTTCCAGTATCTTTGACATAATTAACTACAAGGCAACAAGTATCTAATAATGCGAACATAAAAATATAAGCTACATGTAAACCCAGGTCCGTATTGCAGAACGACGCTCAACAGTGATGACTACTTGAGTAGATAATTACGTCGTTCTGTAATACATACTCAGAGCCTTTCGAGTATCCTGGACATTGAAAGAGATGTCCACGTGATCCAGGATAGCAAGAAGCCTGTAGTGACTTATCAGAGTTTCTTAAAATAAAAATAACATTTACATTTAAGAAGCTATTCATTCGAAGGAGACGATACATTAATAATATATTCGTAGTGACTGACCTACATCTCTTGCATCGGTGAATTTAAAATATTGTGTATAATAATATATATTAGTCATAAAAACTACTTACTTCGGACTCTTCAAATCTCTGTGGATGATCTTATGACTGTGCAAATAAGACATCCCATGTGCAATCTCCTTGGCCCATTTGACGATTTGGGCTGGTTGGAAACAGGCTCCGCTATGTATGTATTCAAATAGTGGACCGTACTGGCAGTACTCCATTATAATGCAGTAGCAGGGCCCGTTTGTACTGATCCCTTTGAACTGGACTAAAGGGAGAAAACAAAACAAAAAGAGAATTTAATATCCTATAACGAACGAATACTTTATAGCTGATGAAAAGTGCATGTGTACTCGAAGAGGTTGTTATTTGCTTTGACATCGTCCCTGATGAAAATTACTAATAAAATTCAAATAATTTAAAAGTAATACGTATCTGAGAGCTATTTGATTCATCTACATGTTATATGCAATTTCTACATGCATCGCTAAAACAGTTCCCAGAAACATTTTCCTTGCTAATAATTTCATATTATGCTCTCTTACCTACGCCTACGCAAATCAAGACTCTGCCAATCACACCCATTTTACATTAACTTATTCGACGTTTGCAACTGCTTCATACAATTTTCCGCTGGTTTGATACTAATTGTGCGATAATCTGTAACCTGACTTTAATACATACATATTTACGCTTTTCATTAAAAAATAGGTAGGTATAATACTAATTGTATGAATGGCAGATACAAGACAAAATCTGTTTGAAAACCTGTTCAATATGTTATGTGGCTATAATGTGGCTATAAATATAATAATAAATATAAGAGTAGTGCAGAATTAAAATGTTTGAACTCAACATGTGATCACAAAGAATTCGACCGTAAAATACAAGTACAATTTAATAATAATAATAAATAATGTCCTCCTGACCGAATTTCGGCCACGGCGACCAATCTCACCGAAGATTAGCCAACTACGCAGGACATATTATAGAGCACAAGTGTGTGCGCAAACACAGGTACTCTCTCTATTCCTTCACTTTCATAGTCTGGTGGGACGGCCATCCGACACGACCGGAGTGAGGTCAGGCGCATACACAAAGACCCAGACCCGAAACAACTATCTGTAGATCATACAAATATCTGTGCGGAAACCGAACCCGTGACACGTCAGCACGAGACACGAGCAGTCGATCTCAACCACTGCGCCAACCGTGTCGTCAATAATAATAATAATAAACCCGCAGGGCACCTTGAGGCGAAGTGACGGGGAGTAACGACCCCGCGGTACCCGAGTGCTCCAGGGAGAAGTCACCATTCCTCACCTCCGGCTTGCCTTCATTGGCTGGCAACAATGACGAGGAACAGATCCCCCGCCTCTGTGTTGCCTTCATTGGCCGCCCAGAGTAGAGTCGTTAGAGCAGAGCTCTGTTCATAGGGTGAATGCTGAGCGTAAGTGGCGAGTGGGCCAGTGATGCCGGACCCTCAGGGAGCAAGAGATCTGAGTTTAAAGTCCAGCGAAGCCTCTTCACCCTTCAGCCGCTCACGTTCCTGTTGCCACCTTTTTGCGATCTGAGCAACTATTTTTGGGGGGCCCAGTTAGTGGGTTCGCGAGTCTCCGTCTGCTATTTTTACATGTAGTATATTACATTGTTTCGGCAGGCGCCACAAATTCCCATAGTTCCCCATAACCCAGTCCACTAACATCCCATCACAATAGCCCAAGTAGTTTTTCTCCATTTGTTCTGTAATAGTCCTACAAACCCAGGGATTGTCCTTGGGTACATTTCTACAGTGCATACAGGAATAGTCGCTGGGTATGTCACCATTAAAATCTCATTAAAGGTGTCTTCCACCAGTTGAACTTGACACCAGTTTCGCGAAGATTTTCTTGCTTCCCAGCATAGGCCTCCCCTAAAGATTGCCACAGAGTGCGATCATGTGTCTTCCTTCTCCACGTAAAGCCTGCTATTCTTTTAATGTCATCCGGCCACCTACGACGCTGTCTCCCTTTCTTTTGTATTACAAATACAATTTACTTGTTTACAAATAGTAAATCTCAAGTTACCACAAAACAAAGTGAACATAGAAAAACATGGAATGGATATCTCATTATCAATTAATGGACTCTCGAATTTAGCACTTATTATATAAGCTTTCGAGGATAGATATATCGGTCATCCTGTGGAAAAATAACGAGAGAATCCTATTTTCATCTGTCTGTGGAATTGGGGTCTAATGTTACAATTGATTATATAAGCATAAAACTGGTTATAGATGAATTAATTAACGTTAACGTTCTTAGCGCCCCTGCTTACCAATACAAAATCCGTATTGCTCTTAATGAGAATTCACGTTTCACTATTTCGGTCATAGTGGTCCAATTTAAAGAGTTTTTACACCACCACTTCCTATCGTTGTTCAATGCATTGCAACGAAAGCAAGATTTCCGATCCAATTGAGTAAGACTTCAGACACAACAAATGAAATCACAGTATATTGATATTGGAAAGGTCTTATGAAACTAGCAGAACTTACTGGGTAGGAAAAGGAAATAAGTTAACTTGACATTGAGACAGACTTACAGTTAATAAAATTGTCCTAAAGACTATCTATGTAGATAGTGCGTTTTACGCATGTGCAAAACTTGAGAACGTACGTCCACTTAATAAGTAATTTATTAATGATCTTCTTAAAAGTACTACTTAGTGCCTACTTTAATAAAATGAACTGAAAAGGCTAGCCTAGAAAGATTTCTAGAAGCAATTAGTTTTTATATAAGCTGTTTTTTGTCATGTGTCGTGTGGGAGACAGTCTGGAACAAGCAACTTTAACGAAAACGTATTGATCTAGAAGTTAAACGAGATAACATTTCTGAAACGGTTAAAAAATGTAGCTAAAATAGAACAGAAAAGCAATGTAATGTGTATTTAAATTCATAACTGATATAAAGAAAACATAGAATAAGTTTTTATTTGCTCGAAGTCAAACTTAGTAAAGTATTGAAATTTACACTGCCGTTTTGCAAACACTTCCAGGAAACAAAACCGAAGGCCAAGATTATTACTATATAGATTTTACCATTAAATTTCATATGGGGGACTTGGAGTAAGCTATGGGCACAGGAATAAGTCATACTGGTTCCCAAATAGCAACAAACGACAACGCGGAAGATCCAGAAGAATGATGACGTCATGCACTGAACTGTTATCTAAAAGAAAGGTGGAATCAAAAGACGGTGAAAATGAAAAGAGGAACCCTACCATTTTTAATGGTTTATTGAATATGCACATGGTAGGCAGTTATGGTAAGTTGCCTGTAGTTAAAGTGTGAAGAGAACTAACGTCACGTCTAGAACTTTATTCGAGCTCTTTAAAATCCTTAGATATAAATTGTCCCTATAATATATGATACATTGTGGTTACGTTAGGTCAGTGATAGATTTGATGGTGTGATCGATTTTGTTAAATGATGTACTTATAGAGCAAGTAAAATATTTTGAGCTATTGTTTCTGAATTCGATTGCACTTGAGCTTTAACTTGAGCTAGGTAATCGAGCGTTGTAAACTCGAATGTTTAGAAATCGAACTTTAGGAGCTCCAAAAGCCCTTAGAGCTTGAGCTCTGAAGGCTTACAACTTTCGACACAGGGGTCGTGCTCGACCTTGCAGCATACGAAAACGCGAGTTTAGCGTGGGTAAATGAAGTTTGCTGTCTCGTCTTTTCGATTCCCAGGTCAGGCAAATTGTCATCAGGATTGTCTGGAATTCTCGGTAGAGGCCCGGAATCTGGATTTGTGCCCAATTTCATAGTACTTAATAACGACATCTGCTATAAAGTGAGTGTATAAATGCCTAACCCCTTGCTGCGTGATGTTAAATTATGTTTAAGAGTAAATTGTTTACATATTTAGATTCTATGCACGGAGAAATTCGCGATCAAAATAATCTTTTTTATAAAAGTTATAGCATAAGAACTGACGATCAAAACTCAACTTGCTTACTAAGTAATATTCGGGGTTACTAAACGGGCGTACACTGCTCTACTTTTCCCGGCCCCTTTGTTCCTGTCGTACAGGGTGTTTCAATGTCGCGACATCCCTCGGTGTACCAAAAGTATGTCAACGGGTCACTGTCAGGAACCACGCGGTAACAAACTTGTTGCCGGCAATTTATTCTTAACTTGGCATAAAAAATATATTCCATAGAATTGGACTGCACTGACTTGACTTGACTGTAGTACTAAAGTATACTGTAGTACTACAGTACTCTTGAGTACTACATTCTAATTATCAATATAACTTTTTAAAAATAGTAAGAAAATAAAATTTATCTTTTCATTTACATGAATTCTAAGAAACTCAAAGTCAGCTTCTTACTTCTACAGCATTACGACGTGAAAAGTAAAGGAATTAAATTAAAAAATATGTATATATATATATATATTATTCGTCGTAGAGAATTGATTAATATATAAAGTATTTTTATTATATACAATTATACATAAAGGTAATGTCTCTTTTCGTCTTGAAAAAAATAGAGCGTAATAGGTAAATGGAATAGAAGCCTATGGCATACAAATTATGAATGAAAAGTGCGAGCGAAATAGCGTAAGTATCTACGCATTACTATCGTCGCGGTCCTTCACCGGTTGGAATATGCACCTATTTGTAACGAAATCATTCATCATTTGTCACGTGTTTATTAGGGACTATGTTTACGATTTTGAATTATTTTAATTAATTTGTTTTTAGACTATTAGTAAAAAAAGTAAAATAATAAAGTAACTATGCCATAGGTTTTACTTACTCGACTTACCTATCACGCCCTATTTTTTCAAGACACTAAAAATAGTCAGCCTGTATATATAAGAATTTATATGAATCATATTCAGGTCACTTGTATAGTATAATTGACAATTTTTTGAGACACTTTTGTAAAAGTTTGGTGTACCGAATAATTTGAGCGAGACTGATAAAATTACGGAAAAAAGAGGTAATAATAATGCCCCATCTAGAACCCGAAAGGTGTAGGTAGGTAAGTGAAATAGGTCAATGTCAAGAACAATCGTGGTGTCGCGGCGCTAACTTCATTCATTCGTTCGTTGAACGTAGTCGAACTGGGGCAGTTTCATGTCATCGACTGTATGAATTATTTCGTCCTCAGAGTAATTCTTTACCTATTCACTAGATTTTAAGGCAATAGTTATATTAAGACTGGCAGTCAAAGAAGAATATAACGATGGAGTTGAAGGCACCATTTATTACATCAACAACAAAGTCATAAAATAGAATCGCGCCTGTATTTCCGAAGGGTAAGGTAGAGGTGTACTATTTATTCTACAGCCACTTAATAGCATTGTCGAAATCTAGGTGTACAATACTAACAGTTTGACTTTATATAATGGTCTATTGCTGGAACTGAACATCAAATAATAAAATGTCATTCATCACATTTTATCTTAACTAGTAACGGCAATGTTATAGAGGTATTTTATTCTCATTGTCAAGTCACAATTCAGTGCGAAGAGGATAGTCCCTAGCTTGGATAATAGCTAAGGACGACCTCGAAATCCACTGCTGGACAATACACAAAACAGCTCCCATTTAAAGGATTTGCGACGGTTAAATATAACCGGTTCCCGGTAAAGAATACTGAACCCTCTCATCTCGAAGGTTGTGCAAACGACGAGGGGAGATGATGTTAATAGTATGAGAAACATGTTCATATACATAACAGTCATTCACGAGGTCCATATGATGTAGATAATTTTTTATTCGAACTACTTGCAGCCATAGGCCGACTGTAGAACGGATCGGGAGAGCACATCATTATTTAAAAGTTGATTCAAGTATAAATGCCAGTTTTCAGGTTACCTAATCATTTGAAGATTAATATTTCCTTGATAACGTAAGTCAATCACGGATTGATGACCATAGGACGATTAAAGATGACCCATCTCCTACAAAATGAAACGATCTAAACGATCACTGAAATAGATGAATGAGATGGAAGTAGGTGGTCGTGAAAACCGACTACGCGACCGTAGTAACGTAACAGTCGAGTCGGTTTCATTCAGTCTCTTTTAAGTATCTTTAGACGGCATTTACACGATGCATTTCATACAAAATACAGATTTTAATAAAAAAAAGGAAGTGAAGTGGAAAGAATAATGGCTAGTAATAATACGATGATTAGAACTTTTATGATTTGAAGTCACAGCTATAGACGAAGATAAAATAAACGTTACACTTACAATCACAAATGAAACCATAAGACTGGACGTAAAACTAACTATAGACATTGAATTGAATGTAACTAAAAAACCGTTAAAACAAAAGTCGGTAACTTGTTCATATTATTATGATACGATTTGTGTGTCAAGTTCGGGGCTGCGGGTACCTAATCATTAAAATGGGTCAAAGTCGGGACAGACGTGTCTACAATTGTAGGTCGGCGAACCGTCTACCCAAAATTCGTTGAACCGACCAACGACCCGGGTCGTCTGGAAGTCGCAGCTTTCGTAATTTTTTAAACATTTGTTGTTGCCAACTGTCGCGGGTTCGATTCCCACCCGGTATAAATATTTGTATGATCTATATCTAAAGATAGTTGTTTCGGATCTGGATCTAAGTCCATGTGAATATTTGTGTTTGTAAACACACAATAATAAGTGACCTTAATAAGTATCAAATCCATGCATTTTTATCGAAGTAGGGATGGAGCCAATATTTAAAGTATCGGATGCTCGTGCAAATTGATCCATCGATATGTTGAACTTGGCGCGCCTGCGGTGAAGGGATTCCTATTGCAAATTTCATTATCAACGCAGCTTAATAGGTCAATGCTGGGAAAACTTATTGCAGTATAGCAAAGATTGCGGGAACCACCACTCTAATAGTTCCACAATCCGCTAAATTGTGAAATAAAGACTATGTCACTGAGTTTGTGTTCCGGATACACTGGTTTCGTTTTAACTTTGAGTGAATTTCTCAAAAGCATGAGAATAACTGGTTCTTACACTTAACATGTTAAGTTCAAATATAAAAATTCTGCATTAGTAATATTATTAACTGCTACATTTTCTTTAAATACTATTATAACCGTTGAAGTATTGTCTGGAACTGAATTAAATACAGGTTCACACAAATAAAACCCTAAATAATATTCAATCATTTTATTTATTGAAATAAGAAAAAGTATGTTGATAATAATAATTTTATTGAATATATTAAATGTCACACCTTCAGAGTATTTAAATCAGGTTAAAATTAAAGATTCTCATCTTAGACATCGGAGATAAAGATGCTGATATACTGTTGAAGCAGCATCAGAGTCAAGACATTCCAACACTGAAGAAACTGTAGACTGTATAAAAATGGTCGATTTTCAAGCTTATCGTGCAGTTAACTAGAAACTTTTTGCAGTTGACCGGTTTTTTGATTCGATAGTTCAGAAACACACTACCTATAATAAAACAATAACAATTCACCATGATAGCACTTCACTAACTCACCACATTAATACTAAAACATTTAATCACGTTGACACTGAAAACTGTTATGTGATTAACGCAGGATCAAACAAGGTTAATTTTTAAACAAATTACCGTTGAAGTTAACGAGTTAAATTGATTTGCCGTTAAATATCAAGTCAAGGTTCAAGCGCACCTTAAATTTATACTAAAGATAATACCGCTGTCTTCGTGACAGTTAAATGCAGAACCGAATTTGAAGTTGCTATTCAATTGCAATCTGAATTCGACGTTACTACACTAATATAACTTAATACCAAAACATAGGTAGATATTGACAACTTCAATAAAATTTAAATTATAAATTATTGGTACCGTAAAACTAAATGACTGTTGAATACTTTGATAAAGTTATATCTACTTGCAGACGAATACCGTTAGAACCCGCTCCCGTATTATTGCCTTCGTATAAAAAAAAAAAAAAAAAAAAAAATATTTGGTATGGATATGCCCGACAGGACAATTTATTTCATTAAGTGTGTAGTTATTTATTTTTCTTTGTTTATTTTATATAATGTTTGTGCTGTCGGTTGCGTCGCACGAAATAAATTCTTTTTCTTTCTTTCTTTTTTTCTATTACGTAAGAAAAACATGACAGTCCATTTTTTTTATCTTATTTATATCGAAGCTTTTACCTTACAAAGGTATATCAGCGTCATCGTAACCTAAGCTAATATTATTATCTAATAATTACAATAATCATATTATTACCGCGGAGGACCATTTTCCTATCTCCATACGAAACAATATATACGAGTATGTATTACGCAAGAAAGGGATGAACTGTTTGTTGGTAGCTATGGATGTCAGGTTTTTCTTACGTAATCAAGGCCCGGGTACGTCTTAAAACTGCGGCCAGACACCGGAGGACGGGCAGCAGCGTCCTCTCACTAATCGGTGAGCCACTGCGATCCCCAAGCCACCTGCTAAGCCTGGGGATTATGGCAACCCCCCCTTGGGGCAGGCCTTCGTTCAGCAGTGGACGTCTTCTGGCTGATGATGAATCAAGGCGCCGATCGCTGTTCAAGAAGCGCAAAACTAAACATAGACACTGTTACGATGTCTGTTTTTAGCGATATACGAAAGTCAATATGAAAAATTCAAGACTTATTCCATGAAGAAGTGTTTTAAAGCAAATTTATGTTTTGTTAGAAATTAATGATTATATATTTTACATAATTCTTAGTAGTGAAATTTCCTTTAAATTTAGATTTCTGGTTCCAAGAATAGGTTTAAAAAAAAATAACAGCAGCAATATGCGCTTGTACAATTTACTTATTCAAGCCTCTATATATTCTCAATCTCAGGCTACTAGTACCTACGTATTAAAATAGGACGTTTTCATTAATCTTAAATTCAAATTGTCGCCACAGTCCGCCGAAGCCGAAGACGAAGACTTCATCCTGTCAGAAATGACACCACTTTGACCTTAAAAGGCAATGCGCGCATGAAAACTAAATCAAACGAATTATTGTGGAATAAGTCGTTTAGGAACTTTTTATCGACGAATCGTGATTTGATACGTCGCCGTCGTCGCTTTGATTTTAAAATCATAGTTTTTGTAGTTCGTTGGAGTTAGATTACATGAGCCATGTATGCCGTTTTGACGTTGTGTAATATCCGCGCCGAATCAAAAACGCTGAAATCGAAGCAATCTGTGATCAGCCGGCAATGAAATCGGGTACTGGATATATAATAAAACGAAAGACTTACCGATATTGTCGTGGTTCAATTTGCGGAGGTGTTTGATGTTAGTGTCACTTCGGTCGCGAAGTTTCTTCACTGCTACCAGTTCTCCGCGGTAGTGGCCCCCGAACACCACTCCCTGAGCCCCCGCCCCCAGGTACACGAGGTCGGTAAGCTTCTCGTAGGGAATGTCCCATTCTTCCTCTGTTGACAAGAATCGAATTTAAGAAGATGCAACAGTTTCATCAAGTAAATAATTTTCTTATTGTCTTTTATAAATGTTGTCTCTATATCCTTCCACACGTCTCTTTCAACCAAAAAGACTACACAGCACTTACAAAATTTGTATAATCTATAAAATGTGTCCCATCTGAATGCATTTTAACTCAATTGCGTAATATCCTAAATAAAAAGACGGAAGTAAACCGGGGACTGATTGCATCGTTGGACTACTGCAAAAAGATTCCAACTTGAACCGGAATCCGGATGTAAACAAAAAATAGAACTCTCAAAGCGCTCAAAGAATAAGGATATCCAGTAAAAGATGGCAGAGACATTTTAATAGGGGAGATATTTGCTCCTTGTTTATCAAAGTGGTTACATAATATTAGCTTTATAAAAAAACCTACTAAGTATTGGTGACTAATCTAGATTTTATTGATCTAAGATGACACTGTACGTACCTACTTAATATACAAGAACTCCACAAACTTCGTATTCCATGACTTTAGCCATGAGCTTTTAGAAAATTAGCAACACACGTCAACGCGCGTTCAGAATTAAACGCATATTATCAAAGCGAACTCTCAAAGAGCAACATTCACCGCAAAATACACTAGATTTATTATTGTGTAATATTCAGGCATAGTGGACAAATAAATTCCTAGCGTTTACGGCTAAAAGTAGAGAACAAATTAGCTTTCAAAACTGCTTATTGTATTTGTATTTTTGTATTTGTGTATTATGTACAAAGGGATATTATCAAAATATTATGTCAAGAACATTTAAATTTAGAACAAGGTATACGACAATTTAAATTAGCCGAAGCCACCGTTCTGCTCATCTCATTTCATCAATTTATCATAGAATATAGATAAGATTAGGCGTAATAATAACAGGCTAAGAGAGTGAAATCATATTTTTTAAATTGCCTTTTTCTTTTAAGAAAAGAGGGAAGGCATTTTCTGAATACAAAAAAATGAGGATTTCATACAAAATATTCTAATCAATTAGTTAATTAACAAACAATTAACAACCAAAGTGTCGCCACATGATACAATAACGCATTAAACATAAAAAAATATGGACGGGGTTATAAGTATTTTGGATTTTGCTACATTTTAATAATCTAATATTGTTACGATCCAATAATAAAATTATGTGTAAGAAATTATTGAAACTAGTTGAAGTAACTCAAATATTTCAAAATCACTATTATCCTACATAAATGGGGATAGAAAGTATGAAAATTACTAAATTGACCGTCGCCCCCAAACGGAATGCAATTCCGTTGCTGACAAACTAATCAATATACGATTTCAATTATCCATGTGGATTACAAAAGGCGGATGAAAATGTCACAAAGGATTTTCAATATAGAGGGACGCGAGCACAAACGTGGAGCATAAGTAACAATCCTTTACATCATCCCATTTAGTACGCGGGAGATTTTTGGAATAATTGTTACAGAAAGTCATTACCCAACCATCCTTATTGTACTCTTTTGAAAACTGGACTCTGAAGAAGTACATAGCTATTGTAGTTTTGAGAAATTGTATTCATATACGCGCATAAGATGTAGTATCTTCAGATACATAAGAATACAAGGCCATTAAAATTTTCGATTTCGATCACTACTTCACTAAAGCGTTTGAATATTCGGTAAGTAAATAGATGTATTTTTAATGTTTCTTGTATATTTTTTTTTCTCTCATCATGATCATAATTTAGCGGTCAAATCGAATATTCATTTAATATAATCCAATATAATTATCCTTAGGTAAGTTCCTTATAAAACATATACCAAATCATCATGATGTTTTTTCTTTTGACTGTTCTAAGACGTCGTAACATAAATCGGCCTCAAGATTAGTCTTGGTGCCCACAGAGTAAATGTTTAAGTTCGATAATACCCCGAGCCAAGTCTCTCTCGTCATTAATGTCTTTAAAACAGCCTTAAGACGAAGATAAATTTTATTTTCATCAATATTATACTGCGTCATTGCGTTAAACTGGAACTTTCTTCACGTCAATAAGGTTTATTTTATCGTAACTGTTACCGAGCGTGCACTTTGGCTGCGTTTAAATATTTTTTGACTGCATATAAATAGGTACAGAGGGTATCTCATAAGTAATGTCGGGTATCATATGTGAAAATTCCTACGCCTCAATTTAAACATGTCGTAACTTGTCGAGACTAGTCTCTAATTCTACGAAGAGTACAATTGCTTTACTTTCTTTTAACCATCCTCGCTTTGTTTATTGACGACGCAGTACGTTTTTATAATAAATAGTATGGAGTGCGATAAATATGAAATTCGTGTATTCTTAAGACATTATCGGAAACAAAAGTTTAAAGCAGCCGTGGCAGTAAGGAAAATATGTGAAATTGAAGGGCAAGACACAGTTAATGAGCGAACGGCACAGCGTTAGTTTAATCGTTTTAATAGTGGAGATTTGACGCTTGAAGATCGTTCGCGGTCAGGTCGTCCACCTGCGTGGGATATTGAGGTTACAAGGGAAGCAGTAGAAAATCAACCTAATATCAGCACTCGCCGATTATCAGACTCCCTTGGACCTTCTAAAGATACCATACATCGCCATTTAAAATCATTAGGTAAGATCTATAAAAGTTGTCGAATGCCACACGAGTTAACCGAGATTCAAGCGAAACGTCGAGTAGAGGTGTGTAAACAGTTCCTTGCCCTGCCGAAAGATGATCGTTTTATTAGATGCATTGTTACTTGCGAAGAAAAATGGATTTATCTAAACAACCCGAACATGGAAAATCAGTGGTTCGACAAAGGACAATTACCAGAACCCGTCGCAAAGAGAGGTCGATTCGAGCGGAAAGTCTTGTTGTGTGTCTCGTGGAATTATGAAGGTTTAGTGTACTTCGAAATCATTCCAGATGGTCGAGCTATCAATGCTGAGGTATATAGTGGACAGCTGATGCGAATGTATGAAGTTTTATCGGAAAAATATCCAGGTTTAGTTAACCAAAAGCGGGTTCTCTTACAAGACAATGCTAAACCACATACTGCGAAAGTTACGCGGAATAAGATCGAAGAACTTAGTGGTATTGAACTCCTACCACATCCAGCATTTAGTCCGGACCTTGCACCGTCAGATTACTATTTATTCAGATCTATGGCGAAATTCTTGCGTCGGAAAAAATTTGAATCCAAAGGAGATGTTGAAAATGCAGTGCGACAATTTTTTGCATCTAAGCCCAAAGAATGGTTTTACCAAGGTCTCAAAGAGCTTGCTGAACGTTGGGTTAATACCATAGAATACGATGGGCTATACTTCGAATATTAAGACTTTCTTTTTGTATGATTATTTAATAAACAAAGTGAACATTGGAAACCGACATTTATTATTATTGAGAAAATGCGCTTAAATAATCTACCTAATTATATCTGCCGAATACGTCTGGTTGCTGCGGGGAGGAATATAGTCGCGCTCACATAACTCTATAAATCAATATTATTAATCTTCCTTGAACCTACGTTACATCTATGGTTTGATGTCTGGTGCGAGGCAGAGTTAATTTCATAATAGTATTGTATTGATGACGAAGTTAATGGGAAGAATAATAAATCGTGAGGTTTTGGGTTTCTGGATTAAGTATAATAAGGTTGATCTACACGATGACTGGTAAAGCCAGGCTGTGAGGTTTAGACAGCTAAAATCTGCCATGGCACTGGCACCTTATTTCAAAGGTAGTATTATATTTTTCTAACATATCTTCCATGAACACGAACGATGTTATAAATAAAATATTAATAATACAATTTTTGCTTTCAAGAAACGATTTACTGCGCCAGCTCAACGATTTATAAATGCTTTTACGGTCTATGCAAATAAAAGGTTTGAGTAAGACATTTTTAAAGAAAATGGCGCAGCGCGGTCGTCAAGCAGGCGGATTCACGTCAGTTTGAACGCAGCTTAAGGTTGAGCAAAAGAGATGGTAAGAGCGAGTTGTTAATTTTTCTGTTAGGAAATGCTCGAAACCAGTCGGGTCTTTGTACCCGGTAGATGGTAATTGGTTCGCCCCCTAGGTAGGCGAAATGTCAACATCAGTACTTACCTCCCTAACCATTCGAGGCATCCAAGCGTGAAGCCTTATGAGAGAACAAATCTTTATGCTTTGAGAAATAAAAAGTTTGGTTTGTTCGAAATTATAAAATACCTACTAAAATAATGTTAAATGGGTTGAATGAGATCACTTTCCCTGAATATACTTACTAAAATTTGATCCGAGTCGTCATACTAACTTATATTCTATTAGGAAAACCCAATCTATTGGTATATGAACTATTACTAATGAAGAGTGGGTCCAAGATCCACATTAAATTCCCAATGTCCTTTAGACTTCGAAAATATGACCTATTACTAATGAAGAGTGGGTCCAAGATCCACATTAATTTCCGTATGTCCTTTTGACTTCGAAAATACGAAGTATTACTAATGAAAAGTGGGTCCAAGATCCATATTAATTTCCCAATGTCCTTTCGACTTCGAAAACACATACACATCTATATAAATAAAAATCAATTGCCGCATGTATGTAAGATCATCACTTGAGAACGGCTCGAAGGCAGTTTTTTTTTGTTTTGTTCGTAATTGGCCAAGGTTTGTATGAAAAAGAAAAGAAATTTTTTGGAATATCCACAGGGAATGTAGGAAATTTGAATGGTATTGTTGTATGAAAACCTGGATAACTTCTCATTTTCTTAATTAGTAAATTGCACCCGTGTGAAGCCGGGGCAGGTCGCTAGTATTATGATAAAATAGGTATGGATGCTAGAAAAAATAACTTCACTCCAGTCTTAGAATCAGCAAAAAGAAAACGATAGTTGTGGCTACTTTGGAGACTAATTGCATTAACTCTTTCAACACTAGGTAACTTGGTGAAGATTACCTTAACTTAATACATAGGGCACATATTAATTGTCTCCCATATTTCTATATAAATAAGCCTTCATCTGCAATTATTAAGGTTCAAACAATGGATAATTGAACAAGTCAACAAACATTCACATCAAAGAGCAAAAGCACCAGCAACTCTAAATATAATCTAAGTTGTAAGTTGAGTCCCTTTATAGGTGAGACAGAATTAAAATTATTGATATATTTTAATTCCGTCACACCTATTTCTAAAACAATGTCCTAAGAGCAAAGACAAAACAATTCACAAATAATTTTCCATCTAACTGACCAATGTCATGCCTATTATCTTAGAGGCTACATATGTATGTCAAATATCAGAATTCCTATGTATAAAAAAATGCAGAATATTTTCATTCTTATTGCTGTTATATTGCTAAGGTATTTAATTTCTAAACACAAAGCTTTGCCAATAATTTTCTATTAAATGCTTATATGGAGCTCACATTCCACATTGTCTTTTGTTAGATCTGATGTTCTGCCTGCCGATCAATAAAATGCTTTAGATATGCTACCATATTTCTAAGTTAACCTACTTACTTAACAGAGATGTTTGAAAGAATACTAAGTCAACAAAAGCATAATTATGGCTATAGTAAGTAATCAATATCAGTTACTTCAAACTGAAATATGACAAGGCATACTATGCACATTGTGTCTTATATGTAAGGGCACACAAAGATGTAACCTAGATAGCTTATGATCACTATGTGATAAGGGAAGATAGATTCCAAATGCAATACTATCTTTAAAAAAAAAGTATGAAATAAATAAATAATAAGATAAAAAAATTAATAGCAAAAAAAACATGATATGTTTTGTTAAAGAAAAACCATAGATAAATAAGATATCTGTTTCTTCATAAACAATGGTTATAAAGCCAACAATCAAGAAAATTAAGAAAAAATAAATTCAACTTAAAAAAAAAATACAACTGCTCAATTGTCCCTGCCCTGTACAGCAAAATTTATTTTTATGTTTTGTTATTTATTTACAGTATAGTTATTGTCACATCAACATAAACAAAGTGTATTTATTGATACCAGTTCTTCTTGTTGCATTGGCAATGTCAAGTTATTATTTAGTGTTCAGTAAGCAAAAAGTATTTAGGTAATTTTTTTTTTGGGGATATATGTCAAGAATCTCCTACTCGCTCAGTCTTTTATCCACCCTAAACATCTACTTCCCAAGATACCTGACACACCCATACATCCATATCCACGCGATGCATGTGAACTGCATATACGACCTATATACATCAATAAATCGAACCGTCCCGAAAACTAGACCGTCGCGCAGCGGCAGTGCTTTCAGCTGAAATCTATTTATAGAAATCTAAGTGCACAGGGTCCGTAAAGAACCTACGTATAAAACTAAATAAGCGAATTTCTATAATATTTACCTGCAGGTTTGAGGTCCGTTTGGCTGAACAGCGAGAAGATGGTCGAAAAGCATTCCATTACGCCTCCCATCCACAATAAATCCTTTTTGTCTTTTTCTTCTTCCAAAGCTGGATAACATCCTTGAAGCCTGCCTTCGAAAATCTTCGATGCATCAGGGTCGTCGGGCGGTTTGCCCTCCATTTTGTAGATTTGTTAGAGCAATATTATATCTGCATAAGAAGTATTAATTAGATAGAATACATTTAGAAAAAGTATAACCATTTAAGGAATTAAATTATCAAAACAAAGCTCTCACTTATCGAAGACGTGCACCATAGACTGAATACCAATATTTTCTAAATATTTCAACAGGAGAGTTCAACGATATAGTCCAGCTCCACAGAATGCCCAGAGTTATAATAAATTTTGACCTACTTTATATAAAATACAGAAAATTAATCAAAATATCAAATTATTAGTTTCTTATAATTAGCTTAAAAGACGTATAAAATACACAGAAGTACGTGCATTGTTTTAGATTCTAATATAATTTATTTTAACAAATTATTTAACTAACAGTCATAGACAATACAATCGCAGACGTCATCGCGGACAAATCATTTTTGAACCAAATCCTAAATGTCAATCGACGACGCAGACTTGTCTGTCTGTCATATTGTCATGTCATTGGGGGCAAAAGTCAAACGCTTGTGGTATTTTCTTGATCACTTTAAAATAATAGCACTACTTCTTACAATAATATTTAGTGAACTATATTTACGTAGTTACTTTACCATCACATTAATGAGTAGTTAACCGTTCCCTTCCATTTTATTAGTATTTAATTGGTGATTTAGCGTGAAGTTTGTGTTGACAAAATGGATAAAGCATTATCTTTACAAGAATTATACGCCATTTATAAGCGATGGGTGATTAGCAACCCTGGGGTTGTGACAGACGTGGAGACGGTAGCGACGTGGTCTTCATACTTTGTAGCTGGAAAGATAAATAAATCGCCAATAGTATCGGAATTGGTGTACTCGCTGTCCAAACTTGTGTCACTGTTCAACGACCGGCTTATAAGAGAGGCTTATGGTAATGAAGAACCTTACTATGGTCTTCGTGAGCAGATCAAACTGTGGTTGACGGTCATACACTACTGTGAAGTGTTTATAGAACTTCTAGTCAAGAACAGATGGGGTACTCGTGGGAAATGGACCATAGCAACGTTACTGCAGGTTTTCAAGTGCTCTTCGGCTCTTATCTTGCTCTTCAGGTTTAAAGAATTGCCAGTAGCACACCCCCCAATAGCAGCATTGCAGAGAAAAAAGTTCACAGAAGGTAAAGAGAGTGATGAAAATTCCAATTCATTCTTTACTCTTCGGCGATCAGGCCGGGTCATTCGTCGTGTTGATGGCTCACCCTCAGTGGCCTTCCGTGACTGGGAGCCTGTTAAAATCAAGGATGACAGACCAGGTGCAGTGTTTAATGTAAGAGATTTGGTTTATGCTGAGTCACTTCATATTTTGAAGCCATTAGTACATTTGGCAGCAATGAGGGTGTTTGGGACGAAGGCTTGGAAACAGTGGGTAATAGCTCTTGGTATTGATATTGCTAGTATGAAACTATATGGCAAATACATGAAAGATTTATCATATGACCAAAGGCTTGAAATAAGTCGTAGAAAGCTGAGTCTAGTCTTATACTTGCTACGGAGTCCAATGTACAATGGTTATTCAAAGAATGTTATTGAGAGTACTTTGTTGTCTATGACTAAGAAAGTGCCAGCTATGTCATTTATTTGTGGGCCTATCATACAGTATTTGGGACACTGGCAAGATATATATTTCTACATGTGGGCTTCATAGGTTATTGTATTTACGTAAACAAGAATAATAATTATGTTGACACTGCAATTTAGTATTGTATGTGATGTAGCATAAGATCATGTAATTTGTATACACATGACAGGTTTATATACAAAATAATTTCATGAAAATATTTAATTTAATATATAAATGTTGCCTCTACAGTTAAGTATGGAAATCTTTGTTGAACCAATGGCAGGTTTGAATTCCAACAGATTTGTAACATTCAATGTAGTGTGCTGTACATTGACACATGTTAATAATTTGCATTTTGAAAGGCAAAGTGTGTTTCAACCTTTAATCTTTATATAGTATTTACCTGCTAATATAACATTATGTAAACAATTTTATTATTTTACCTTCAAATAATGTTGACTTGTAATTTCATCTTGACTGTTAAACTGTTATTCTGTTATATAACATGTATAATATATTATGTAATGTATCATAACTTATTAATGAAAACCATACCATAATCGGCCACATGACAACATGTTCATAAAAGACAATATAAATATGTAATTCAGTACTTCAATTTGCTTTAGCCTAAGATATTTCCTATATCTTAGGAAAATATCTTAGGAAATGAGTTATATATATCATTAGAATCAGAAAAAGAATCTGATTCTAACTATATATAATTAATATCAAACAAATTGTTGCTTGGTAAATTTTTCCTTTCCACTGTTCATATATTTTGCATCTATTACACTTCCATTAATAACATGTTTCTCCTGCAAATAGTAGATGATGTTCCTCGAGTACATTAAATTATATATTATTCGTTTTCCATATCTAAAGCATGTAAAATTGTACAATACAGGCACTACACACATAGCCCTTTGAAAATTGAATGAATAGTGGTGGCATTACCAGTTATTTTAAGTATTAGCTTGACATAAATAAATTCAGCATTTATTAGTATGGGGTTTAGAGAATTGTACTGTGCACAAATATTCACCATCATAATAAAAAAGAGGTTGACTTTTGTTGTATAAAATCCAGTTCAGTCTCTTTGCCAGTATTTCTTTCAATATAACTAAATATACCTAATTAATCATCGAGCATGATCCAAGTGCCAATTTATATGTAAGTCTTAGTTATTTAGAATCAGGTGCATTACTTGCAAGGCTATGGGAAATCTAGATTATACAGGGTAGCACAATATTTTTGGGCAATATATTTGTGACCTTTTTAATTATTGAGCTCAAGCAGACGTTTTCTCAATTTTGAAGATATTTAAAAATGGTAAAGTCAGCATGAAAATATTTATATTTCCTAAAAAACTAATTGGACCTTAATCAACTTAATTTCCCAACAGAAATGGTTTCCTTATGTTCGAGAAAAATACAAAAGACTATAAAACACATTTTAAAAAAGTAAGGTTAGTAAACATGCTTACAAAAGTATTGTATACATGTTAATCAAAAAATTAATTTTACTTCTAAATTTATACATAGATATACGTTAATATACTATGTTTATGATATACATTATGTAAGTATTGCAATGTTCAGTTCATATCCCTAGATATTTGCCTTAGAGATCGTATTGTATATTATCAAATTGTTGATAAACCTTTTATTTGTAGCTATTAATAATTATAGCTATTACATTCCAATAAACATGTTATTTTATAAATATTTCATATTATTTCGGTAATCTTCGAAAACTATTTAACGAGTTATATATTTGATAAAGACACTTATTTCTAAATTCATTTTTGAAAAGCTACTTATCATGTTTAATGAGATATATACTAATATTTTTTTTTTTTTTTTGCCCCACTCTAAGTTTAATTCCTGTATCGTGGGTGCATTTAAAAACATATATTCACATACACAAAGCACGGACCCGAAAAAACTATCTGTAGATCATACAAATATTTGTTCCGTGCGGGAATCGAACCCCCTACACTAAGCGCAGCAGTCAATATCTCAACCACTGCGCCAACCGTGCCGTCAAATATTATTGTATGATAATGGATTCTATGAACTTTGTAAGGGAAAATGCGAAATAATTATTGGTATTTTGAAAATGGAAGAATTATTATATAATATGTCATATCTAGTACTACCTGTAGTACTTTTCGACATGTTATTATTGTTTCTTATAAAAGGAACAAAATAAATTTCGAATGTTTTTCTAAAAAGGTCAACAATTTATATTATTACTAGTAAATATCTTGCTAATGTATATACTGTAGAACCACCTCATTGGTTGTCAGTACAAAGTAACGAAATAAAATAACGAAGAATGATATTATTCATTGTATTTCATATCATAAAAGTATCATTTTAGTGCTTGTATATTCTTGTCTCAGTTAATCGGTTGGGTAAACAATAAGGTGACGGAAACTGGTTGTAATTAATGTCACAATGGAACTTTAATTTACACATAGGCATAGCCTGGAATTATGGACGAATAAATTGTATTATTTCTGGAACTTGTTCGTAAAAATATACGTATTCAGGAAAGCAAACAATGTTGAGACCTTACTAAAAATAGTGTTTCTGGTCCCTGGCTATGTCAATGACCTGTTTAGTAATACTTAGTAATAATTTTATTTACCTATGGTTAGAGTATGTTGGTGTAAAGGTTGAGCGGTATGAATACATTTTCTTTGACATTTTTTTGTAACTTCTGACATTATTACTTCTGTACTCAGTATTGTGACCGTTGTGACTGCCACTACTCACTGGCCTACAACTAAGCTGAAATGTATTAATAAAAGCATATTCAAACCGCAATTAAAGTCTTTTTATTTTATGTTCAAGTGACGACATCTATGTGCTACCTGTCTAAACTATTTTGCGAATGGTTTCGGAGCGTCCCATTTTCCTGAATGCAATTTGTGCATTGGCCGGGCCTCTGCACAGATGTCATCGTTTGCTGAAGGTAAAGTAACTGTTATTCCATGAAATGAATTAAACACATGAAGCTTCTCCAATCCCAAATTTGAGGGCCTGTTTTACGATTATTTAATATTATTATTACATACCCAAAACACTATCCAAAGAAAAAATATTAAATAATTACAAATTTAAAAAAAAAAGTGAGTTGTACACCTAGTTACAACTATGGGTACAGCTCACTTTTTTATGCAGTGAACCCCTGACATTCGAATGATAACAAGCTTGAAAGAGGTATGTATGTAGGTGTATGTAATCGAATTCTAAATTTGAACGGTAAAAGGAAAACTTTAGAAAGACAGATTGATGGATTTAAAGTAATCGTTATTTTAATTTGTTAGCCGGTGAACTTTACAATCCCATTTACAGGAATAGTTAAGAAGCTGGCGATCGAAATGCCAAAGCCTTTTAGTGTAGGTAATAGGACTTCACTCAAGACTTCACTTAGCTATTCACGTTTCATTAAATGCATTCGTGTCATGATACAGTCAGCGTCGGATTTACTAGAAAACCTGAGATATTTTAATATAAATTTCCGTTCGATTTAGCAGAAGCGTTCAAAAATAGTACAAGGTAAGTAGGTATTGCTGTTAATTCTTAAATATTTTTCGGCTTTTGTTGTTATATATGAGCGAACGCAATTTTTTTTTTTTAGATTTTCTACTTCTTCATTGGTCTAGTGGTCGTAAGCGCAACTGCTGGGCGTGAGGTCCTGGTTTCGATACCCAGGTCGGAGTGTTATTGGGTTATTCTGCATGAAAATTCTCAGTAGCCACACGGAGTCTGGAATTGTGCCCGGTAGATGGCAATAGGCTCGCTCCCTATTACATGGGACTCAATAACGGCATCGGCGAAATGCGAGTACAATAGTACACCTCTGCCGAATTCTTCGAGAAATACAGGCGTGATGCAATGTTATATTGTTATTATTATTCTCTCTCGCAAACCAAAACACGAAACCGTCCGTTCATTAATATTTTCAAATCGAATAATAGCAAAGCGGTTATCAGCAAATTCTTAAAAAAAAAACCATCAATATATCAATAAAAATATTTTCTATAAAATTCCTAAAGTTTGGGACCGTGATCAAATAGGACAGGGTTTATAATTTTTTTGAGTTGCATCTGAACCCTTTATCAGATGGGAATAATTTTAATTTACTTTTTAGGTGCATCTGATCGCGTATCCGATGATATCAGTTGCAACAAGCAACTGATCGCGTGATCAGATGGGAACAACCCTAAAAAAAACCTCATAAAACAAAATTCTGGGTACAAAATAAAACAATAATATTAATTATACTAGTTTATTTTATTCCCAATTTACAGCAGGGCGCATCATCTACTTTATTATTATTATTTTAATATTATACTAACAGTATTTAAAATAATAGTAAATAATTTTTCAGGATCTTAAATGTAAAATAATATACAATATCGAATAATTAATTAAAAATAATCATAATAATATTTTGTACATAATTATAAAACGTAATTGATCTTATGCAGTAGCAAAATATAAAATTAGGGATAAAGTGGACAAAAATATAATATAACTTCCTAAGATTAATTGAATTATTATATATTCGATCGTTTGGGTGGGGTGTGTTCAAACTTGTCCAAACTATGATACAAACAATATTATCCAAAATGTATGAATCAGCAATGAAGCTTCATTTTAAAGCGAGGCAAGGCTTTATCGATGTCGATAGATAATTGTCAATCGAGATATAAAATACCTTAGAAAAATTCGATAAGTTATTATTAGTATTCGATTCTAGATAAATCGCAAAAGGACGGTAATTTATTGGCAGTATAATGTGAGGCTTAAATGTAAATTATTATCGCTCGACAAAATACTAATTAACATTATTCGAATGCACCTATCGACTTCGACCTGCAACACAAAGCTAACACCTTGAAAAAATATCCCCACCTATCGGACAGAAAGGAAGCAGACATGCTAATTTAAAAAGATTACAACAGTTACGAGATTTCAACAACTTAGATAATTAATTATTATAAAACGATATTATATCCATAAAAATGTTTTTCAAACAGAATGGAAAGTTATCAGAAACCGCCCAATCGAAGTATATAACTAAAGAAATATAACTACAAAATAGAATTGTCTAACTTATAATATTCTATATAATATATGGAATCATTACGCAAATAAATGCCCTCATCTTACGACCCGATGTACCAACTTAGGCTTTGCTTTCAGGTTCAAAATGCGCTTAGTTGAAGACCAACAACGCAACTTACACGACCCGTTAAAAATCTTGACGTGTGTCGAAGCCCAGTTATAATATTATTATGCAATAGCTTGTGAAGCAGTTAGCACGAAGAACCTGATATGTCTAAAGTTTAGGTCGAAGATAACTAACTACATTATTATGAATGGCTTTAATAAAACTTTTAAAGAGACTACAACGTATTGGCTGCGCTCAATACTTTAACAACTACAACATTTCAATAATCTTCTCATGGTTTTTCCTAGCTAAAGCTTTCTTCCCCAACACGTGATTACCATCAAAATGTCTTTTACAATGGTAATCTGTGCACCAACATGACCATACTTAAACCTAAATTATGTTAATGTTAAACATAGGCCTATTCTGATATTACAATCAGTTAAATAGGCCAGTACAGCTTCTGCTGTGCAGAGCGGCCTTCGTCCAAGAGGGCTAATTAACATCATCATAGAAAAGTAGAAAATAGTTGTAGGAGATTTCAACAGTGAGACAGTGTTTTAAAGGGTTAGTTTTCGAGCTCTAACGCCTCTTCTTTAGTGGACGAGGGCAATGGGGGAAACGGTCGAACAATCGGTATCACCATTTCCCAACCATACTTAGGTTTAAAATCAGCAAAAGTATATTCAATAACAGATTTTAAAACAACAGTTTATAATTATATATACTCGTATATAATAAAAATAAGCCTAATAGAATTTTTATCTAAGAAAAAACAGGTTCCATTCCTAAATTGTTTAATTTCGATGAGATTTCGATGAATTCTCTACATAGGCGTGTTGAGTGTACTACTTTAGTGACTCGGTAAATTAAGGAAATATGCTTTCCTTAAATCAGGTGTATATTTTGATTACCATAAATTTTGATGGTGACTTTTCGGAGTATGGTAGTAATGGTAACATACAATACTTTCGTATTACATTGTGTCTCTACACCCCACTATCTAAGTCACCAAAAGTATTAAGTACCAAATTACTAAATATATACCGAATGAAAATGTAAATAAATACTTTACACATAATCTCTAGCAGTAAAGCTATTTTGCTAAGGAAAAATAAGACATACGATTCACAGGAACTACTATAATTGTAAACAAAGAACTTATATTTTTGAATAAGTTCTTTGTTTACAATTATAGTAGTTCCTGTGAATCGGGGAAGGGAGAATGTACCACTGGAAGATATATGTACGGCATTCTGAATTTTTCTGTTGTCCCTGGAAAAAAGAAAATACTAATATTAGAACAAGAATTAGGTTTTCGGTAAATTCTATGCGAAAAGAGAGCCGTCATAAGATTTGAGGACGCAGCATTGCATAATTACAGTATTTGTCACGATGAAAACACAGTTTCGTCATTATAGTTCGACTGTATACATCTTGATACTTTGAGGCTGTATTATAATCTTTTAAATTTAAGTTTCTTAGTCTCAAAAAGTGTTTTTTTGTAATATTAATGTTGAACTAACATACGCCATACAACTTCTACGCCACGACGGTTTTGATTAAAGTAAATTAATTTTATCGATTCAATAATCAAAAGCCCTTGATTATATTGATGAAACAACCCTTGAATGACAACAAACAACCTCCGAAAAATCCTGGGCACTCGGCCTTCAAGAAATTACGAACGGCAACTTTGCTGTTCACTGTTAACTTTGAAAGTACGTTGCATTCTTACAAGCATCGAGGAAATGATCTTTAAAGCATAACGCGCAATGTACATTGTTGAACCGTCAAAACTGATTAGAGCATTTAAACAAAAGACGGTGACAAAGATTTCCGACTAGCTACCCTTTTCACTTCGGTATCATTAGCCACGTGAGACCTTATACTTCTTCTTTAATTTAAGAGCTTAGCTTTTTATATAATGCATTTTAATTTAAGATTTTTAATTTTAAATTAACTTCATATTTTTTGAAAAAAGTATCCTTGGTGTTTCTTGTCGGTCTCTTCTCCATATGACCTACCCCCTTTGGAACAGGGCGCCTAGAGTCTCGACTTTTTAAAAATGCCAAAAAGGACTTGTTGAAATAAAACCTTTAACTATGAGCTCTTGTCGGTGGAGCAATCGTCACTGCTCTATGTTTTCTGCCTTCGTTTTGACCTCTTGATACGACTGTACACCTTGTTAGAGCATATTACACGAAGAAAAAATACTCAAGAATAATAAAAGCTAAATCTTAATATAACTTTAGCCTACCTGAGCAGCTTAGTTATTAAGCCAGTCCCAGGACTCTTCATCCTTTTTAAGATTAACTTCCTTTATTGCCGGAGGAGAGTTTGAGACGCCTACTTGGGACAGATCACGAGAATCCAAGTTGTTGCGGGCAGCTACTGACTCCTTCCATGGCTGTGTCTCCTCCGTCCTGGAAATGGTTTGGCAGAAAGGTTCTAATTAATCGGGCTCTTCAAGTGGTTTGAAACAGGAGATAATAGGAAACTAAGGACTAGATCTCACTAAGAGAAATAAAAATTATTATTATTAATCTTTATTTATTCAGACAACAAATGGGTCTAGTGTGTTATTATATATTTAATTACTAGCAATGATTTGATCCGGTTGACCAGCGCCCATACAATCGGGCTATCGGCTCGGGCAGCTATCGCGCGCATAATAAAAAACAATAGTTTTTTTTTTTAATTTTGGGCGACCCGCCCCCTCTTATCACAGGTGAAATTTACTAATTCGATGTTATTGAGATTTTCATACAAAAATACCACCCAAATATCCTACATTTCCGATGGATTTTCCAAAAAAAAAAAAAAAACTTTCTTAGAAATCTTGTCCTGACAATTAAGCACAGAACAAATAAAAAACATACATGCGGCAATTGATTTTTATTTATATATGTAGATTCGTCCTTAGCAGCTCTAGTAGAGATAAGCGAGTAGGTAGGACGGTACGAGTACATAATAATAATATTTAGATTTCAAGACAAGTTTTGAAACACGAAATATAGTTATGTTACTTTGAGAGTAATATGTGCAAGCGTAGTCGAAACTGACAAGAAAGTTACCGAAACAAAGCATTACGCCACATCACTAGTACGACGAGTAAGGGTCAGTCTCAACAGGCTCCTAAATATGATTGTTGACAGGGTGGATTGCCGATACGTAGTTCACTGTTGTTGTTTTTTTTTTTTTTTTTTTAATTAAAAACATTGCCCCACACTAGGATTTCTCCTGTGTCGTGGGTACAGTTTACAAACATACATGTCACATACACACACAACCAGACCCGAAACAACTATCTGTAGATCATACAAATATTTGTTCCGTGCGGGAATCGAACCCGCGACACCTAGCGCAGCAGTCGAGTGTGTTGAGAGCACACTGCGCCAACCGTGCCGTCAAGGTATATAAATCTAAGATTTGAAATAAAGTTTATTCTATTCAATTATATTCTATTTGTTCATTCGTTAAGGTTTTGTGTAGGCTATAATATGACGATGATTGTTGAAGATGTTGGAAAAAATTCAAGCCTGCTACACGTGCGAAACCGGGGCGGGTCGCTAGTAAATTATATAAGTATGTAGATCACACGGATGAAGTCGCGGCTGAAGCTTGTTTTTAATAATGAACAAATATATAATAACGTGTGCATTCCATGGAACTTTACGGTATACAGACGGGTGGCTCGCTTGTACGCTGTCAGAGCGGCGTCTTGTGCAGGACCTTTGTTCGTAAAGTTTTTAAAGCTTTGTTCGTTGTTGGTAAATTTAATGCAAAACACAAGCGCATTTAATTAGCGTGGTAGCGAAGCTAAATAAATAGTAATACAGTCCCGCAGTACACCTACTCCGAAAAGAAGCAAGTATTAAACCATGAAATATCAGCGTTAAAGCTTAAGAAAGTCTATTACTATTTGCCTATACAGTTTAGTGGCACAGACTCGAACATGTTTGGTTTCGCAAGCTACGTCGATTTACATGCCATAGCGAGACAAAAAGGAACAAATATTTAGCTAGAGGAAATGCTCATTATTATAGTACAAAACAAGCGAAGACGATTTTGAAAGACCAAGATGCAACCTTAAATTTCGCTTGAGATTGAAACAAAACTTTTGGACTATGAGCTAAGGTAGTTATACAATCACTGAAAATTTCGTCAAGCGACTGTTATAGGTGCTAAGATGTTACCCATGTGACAGACGGGACTGAAGGCTTAGTAATAAAATCCTCCCATTACAGCTACGATACTTTAAAAACAAGATAACTGTACAAAAGCGATACGTACCATTGTGAGTAAGGCTCGGAGGTCGAGCTCGTCATTGCCCCATAAGTCTGCGATTGATAGGATGCGCCGGCGTTGGACGCACGACGCTGCTCAGTAGTTCCTACGAGGGTGCTCCATCCGCCACGGTTATTGACCTGCGTGTGACACTATGAGCAACAATCGTTTGATGGGATAAAAAGCGAGTAAATTTGTCGGATGAAAAACAAGAGAACAGATGGATATGTGGCTGATGTCTAAATTTAATGGTACGGAGAGCAATGAAACTGTTTAATTATTTAAGTTGAACTTTTATAAAAATGTTATTGAATTATATTTCAAACATAACATTTCTACTTAAATTTTCACAGTTAAATATTATAGAATTTTTCCTAATATTAGGTATGCTCATTTCTTTTTAGCTTAAGGCCTTTCGCATTCCGGGTAGACCCAAAGCCCTACAGTAGGATAGTGATGGACTGAAGTGAAATGATCGCAAAATTTTGATGTTTTCTGATTAAAAACGCATAACCCGAGCCCGTTTTAGATGCTCGCCATCGTCTTGGTGGGTTCCTGTTGGATAAAACTTTCGAAGAAATAGACTTTTCCTATAGTTTAATGAAAAACATGCCTAATTTGTTTGCGAAAATATTTCCAAAAACGGAATTAGCGTATTCGATAACTAGTCAGAAAAAAAAATAACTCAGGCTCTAAAAAGTTCTTATTAACAAAGTCGCGTACGTAAAAATACCGTCGCCAATAGAGAACCTATAAAAAAATATGGACTATTGTTTTGTTATGGATTAACTGTTAAGTAGATCGATTAAATAGTTTCAACGACTAATGTACATATATGGTATTAATAATAACGTATTCATTTTCCAAGATTATTTCATGATGTATAATTTATTTGAAATGGAAATTCTCAGTAGCAGTAATAAGTCTGGAAATGTGCCCGGTAGACGGCAATAGGGTCGCCCCCTATTACATGGGACTCAATAACGGCATTGGCAAAATGTGGGTGTACAGTAGCATACCTCTGCCTAACCTTTTGGGGAATACAGGCGTGATGTTATGTTATATTATGCATAATTTATTGAGGGCTTTTTTGTTAACTGCCATTCAAACATTAAAACTCCCGGCTCGAATTTTTTTTTATACATACCTAATGTCAACATTTATTCGGTGAAACCCATTCAGATAACATCATACACAAACAATTAAAATTATAGATAACTAAATAATACAGTCTCACCTTTTCAGTCACGGTGGACGCCATCTCGGAGACCTTCTGGGTGGCAATGCCTCCGTAGCGCACCGCGTTCTCAGTGGCGGTGCGAGCAACTTTGGTTACCGAGGACGCGAACAAGGACCAACCCTGGATGTGTGGAGATTAGGTATTACTATTACATCTTTATATATATCATTCTTCCATACGTGTGTATGTCAATGAACTTCAAAACGGCTGGACCGGTTTTGATGAAATTTTTTGTGTTTGAGTGAGTCCCTGGATGGACTCACTACTGAACCCGGTAGATGCGATCCAGTTCTAGGACAGGCAGGACAACGTCTGTAGGGTCCGCTAGTAAAATATAAACTCTCAGTGTTCTGTTGCGAGCCGAACTGGGGCGACGCTACAGGCTTTTTCATCCGTCGTAATCGCACGAAATAAATGTTTTTTATTTTCTTGCTTTCATAAAGTCGATGCGTTACCGTAGTAGTGTTCCGAGTAGAAACAGCCAATTATATTACCGGAACACAAGGCATTTCAGCTTAAACTTTAAGTTGGCAACACATCCGTCGTAATCATTGCGTTTGTGGAAATCCACGGACGGCAGTGATCTCTTGCCTTCCAATAAGATAAAAAGAAAATGATCTTGAAACAATGAGAAGATTAATAAGCTCAACCCCGACCCAATGTGGGACTGATTGATTGATGAACGCTTGTGCTTGATGCATTCATGTGATGATCTTGAGTGTTAGTATAGTCTGTCAAAGAAACGCCTCAGACATAAAAAAGAGATACATGCCATCAAAACAAATGATCCTTTCAAAGGAGTGCCATAAAAATATGCACCTTCATGAAATTGTGGCAGCATAATGCATGTAGTGATCAAACAAAAATGTTCTTCAGTAGACATCAGAATCGAAAAATGTCTCACAATCTGTGATATATTTCGTTTTTCAGACTCCAAAAGTTCGGATATATTCAGCTACAATTCATTTGACTGTAAGTTGACCTTGACAAACTTTAGAATGAGCTTATGATGGTGCTAAATTTGTAAGGTCGGATCGTGCAGTGTCGAGCAATTGTGAACGTAGTATACACGGAATATGAGAAAGAAACAATACGACTGTCTATTAGGCCAACCGTCGTTATCACCATTAACCAGACCGTAAAGTAATATGTTGGCTGTATCCCATATTCGAAACGAATTATTGCCATATTTATGCGTTTACGCTGAGAATAGGGAAAAAGGGTGTGCTTTATTCTTTGTCGGACGCTACACCAGAAGCAGACTTAAAAGAAAGGAACTAGGACGATGACCATGTGCCAGCAATTAGTTCGGAAGGTCATCGAAGTCATGCGAATGTCATGTGAGCGATTTATAAAATAAATACATACAATGCGCACTGACTTTCCATAAGCTTTGTATTTTCGCGCGACGATGTTTTGTTTCTCACAGGCATCTAGGCCGCGCGACTGTCCGAACTTGACCTTAATATGAAAATCATAGCATTTATCTCGGTGAGATCACGGTCGCGGTCGCCCAATGCGGGAGCTGTAAGCGACAGCATCATATGCAATCATCTGGGAACTTAGAAGATCTCTATCCAAATTCAAAAACTAAACTAAACCTAAAATTTATACATACATATAAATAAAATTGGAGTGTCTGTTTGTAATATTGAAATAACCGTTTTTTAATACATGCATATGAATATATATACGGTACATACACCAAAATAACTTTTTTTTACAATTTTTGTCTGTCCGTCTGACTGTTTGTATAGGCTAATCTCTGAAATGGCTGGACCGATTTTGACGGGACTTTTATTGGCAGGTAGCTGATGTAATAAGGAGTAACTTAGGCTACTTTTATTTTAGAAAAAAATAGGGTTAAGTGCATTTGGTCTCACTAAAAAATACATTGTTAAGTTCCGACATTCACGCGAACGAAGTCGCGGGCACAGCTAGTCTACACATAAAATTGAAACAAAGTTCAATGAAGGGTTCTTGGCATAATGTTTCCACCAATTCAACGTCAACTGACAATTTATGAACATAGGTACATATTACCTGATATTAGGTACCTGTAATCGAACTACTATGGTCGAGATGGTCACCAAAAGCAGTCACAAACCGAGTCATATCACTAATTGGTCGGATGCGATTCGCTAAGAATTACGTATATTAAATTAGATCGGAAATGTCAACTAACTTTTTGTTATGTTTTGATCGGCACCGTAAGATTAGACTTTCTTTTTTCAAAAGACAATATCTGATCAGTTGTATTTATTTTGTAAGGTTTTAGTTAGGTCACGGAATAAATAATAGGTGCAACGTTTATAAAAATGGTGTTAGTGACCATGTCAGTTCAAAAACATATACATTTGATAGGTCTAAACTTTAGACCGAGTGAGTAGAGGTTCACTCTTTAGCAGTGGCGTGCGCTGCATAAGGACAAAAAGACACTGCCTACCTTACATATCTCAGATAAAGATTTATTATAAGATATTTGAGGTAGTAAATCACATAAATTATTATTTAATCGACAAGACAACGAACCTATACCAACTTGCAGTAGGTATAATCGGTAAGTAAGCTTTTAAAATTTTCTGCCTACCCAGTCTAAAAACTCTGTGCCCGCCGCTGCTCTTTGGACTCTAAAGTGCGCCTCTAAAGCCTCTGCCTCTTTAGTTTAGACCTATCACCAGACGGAAAGTTACGGCGTCGATGAATATTACAGCTTACCTAGCGACGACGTCAAATTTTACGATCTTAAGTGTCCAAGAGTGGAGCGCATTTTAAATAAGATGCACGCTCTGAAGGTCACGTCTAGAAGTGTTAAAAGCTAGCTCGGAAAATAAGTCACATCCATTTGCAACCGCAAGCTACACACGAATACTCTTCGATAATGCTCACGTTGGAGGAATACCTATCTAAAATATTAGAAAAATATGATTTGACTGAAATATTAAGTCGGATCTGATATATTGAAGTTATAAAGTATTCATCTGAAAATATGACATACTTGTTTATTTATAACAAAAAAACAGTTACACTAACCAAAGGAGATAATAAAAACTAATGTGGTACTTACATTGGCCAGAGAAGCAAGAGTGTTGTCCATCATATCATTGCCGCTATGGATCGGCGACATCGGCGTAGACTGGGACTGCTTCTGATTGCCGAAGCCGGTGTAACGGCTGGTGCCATACTCGCTACTGTATATATAAAAAAATTGCACAAACAACAATCAGAGTAAATACAGAGAAGTAACATTTGATAACACCAGTTGGCGCAGTGATTAGGTTTCTACGCTAGGTGTCGCGGGTTCGATTCCCGCACGGAACAAATATTTGTGCTTCATGAAACAGATGAAACTTACAACAATCTTCGAATGTTCTCAAAACAATCTTACAACAAGTTACGTTTGTCGACTTTTTGTAATTCTTATTAGTCATTAACAGACAATTGGTTTTTATTTATGTCTGTATGGTTTTTTATTAATTCTGTTTTATTCGTACGTCATTATTATTGGTAACTAGCGACCCGCCCCGGCTTCGCACAGGTACAATTTACTAATTAACAAAATCAAAAATTTCATACAAAAATACCATTCAAATTTCCGACGTTTCCGGACGGACATCACCAATAAGGTCCGTACATGTCCTTCTAGGGCGTCCCCTCCAGGCGTTTCCACTAACAACCGCGTTATAAATCCCTTCCGTTAATCGCCTTTCATCCATCCTCCCTACATGACCAAACCAACAAAGCATACTTTTCTCTGTCCTTGTCACTACATCTTCTTTCAGACCGCAACGATCACGCTATTATGTTTCATGCTTGTCAATATTCAAACACAATGTAAACTATTACTGAATAAATAAATAAAAATAAAAAAAACTTAACGAGTCAATTTTCACAATATTCAAGTAGATACCTACAAGTTTTGGAAAATACGGTGTCGTGAATGTCGAAGCCCGTATGCCACTGAAACCGCGCGAAACTTGCAGTCCGAAAATTTCAGTGCAATTTTAATTCTAAATTATGACGTCGGTAAAGACGTGGGGATAAAGCATTAGAAATAATATTCTTTTTTCTTCATACTCTCCATTCTAGAAGAAATAGAATTAACCTACATAATAATTAAAAACAAACTAACTGGTAGCTGATGTTGCTATCAGAGCCACTGGTGTGGAACGTGGTCTCTCCCGAGGAATAAAAATCCTTTGATGGGGTCCAATCATTGGTCTTTTCCATCGTCTCTGGTGTGTAATCACTGTCACTCCATTGTTTGCCATCAGCCAGGGCTGCAATCTGAAAAAGACAATACGTTAATTTTGTTCAGAGGTGACCTGCGCGATACGATACTATAGCATCGGCGATAAGTGGATATCTGACATAGTTGAGCTGCAGTATTCTGAATGCGCGACCTAGACGCATATTTACCCTCACTCTGATATGAAAAACATATTGCACAAGAGCCGCGGAGATTAACCGATACTAGAGCGTTCGACAGTGCCAGTCCTGTCAGTTGACAAAACGCGCTATTGAAATACAGCGATCGAACGATGCGGATTACGAAAACTAGAATGCAGCATCGGTGCAATTGCCGATGCTAAAAATATCGTGTGAAGATACGTAGCTAACCAATAATTCCCAACTACTGCATTATACATTTATTTTAAGAAACGTTCATCCCTAGTTCTTAAGATTATGTAGAGACGTGCAAGTATCTTTGCAGATAGTTACAGCCAGTTTGGACAGGCACCCATCCAGGCAAGCAAATGAAATCTTCGATCTAAATTACATTTATTTCATTCGTTCAATTTGCAACATCTTAACTTACGTTATGCAACAATTAAAACTCAAATAAACAAGAGTAATTGAATACAAATTAAATTTAAAAAAAAAACATTAATTTCAAAAGCGTACGCAATCGATTTCATACAACATTCAAATACATAGTAATACACAGCAATATAACACTTAAAGCGCACTGCTTATAACACTTAAATAAATTGTAGGGTACTATGTTTATTAATTAGTGTTATATAAGGTGTAAACAATTACCAAATTTTTTTAAGACAATGTTTAAATAGTTATCATTTGTATTACAAAATGTGGCTTATTTTTTCATAATAACTTTTTATTATAAAAAAACAGTAATGGATTTAATTTACAAATTACAATCGTATTATCTTTTACTTCCAACATTTCGTACTTCACATTTTTTAAATACACATAATAATTATTTACACTTTATTTAAAAATATTTAACGATAGTTTTCAGCAAACATACATGCGGTTTGCCTTACTAAAGATAATATGATATAAGACTCGCAGAGTGCAACAACATCAAAGGATCATAGACTTTTGGACCAATGTAAAAACGGATTTGGTGTATACTAGGTATTTAAACATGAGAATTTTATGCAGCAACTTCAATTAAAGTAGGTATCTCAAAACACCTATTTACAACTCACATGGTCAAGCTGTGAAAGTTTTTTTTTACTATTATATTGTATTACACAATGTCGTTTTTAAAATACGAAAAGCCTGGGGGGGGATTTCATGCATTGGTACACTGCATACGGTTCCTTCAATCTACTACGACAAACAGCTGATCCCTAAATAAGATATTGATAATGATCATTAAAAACAAAACTTAATAATTACACATATATATCCGATCATGCGTTTTACATAAACAATCGTTGGTTTCACGTAGTGACAGCTCTAGAGAAACAAGAATCTACTGACAAACTCCACAGATTATTTCTCTGTAGGGCGTTTTGAACACTGAACGGTGCGTTACTCGACACGCATGGGTCGCACCAACGCGACGTTTAGTGCTCTTCTTCCCTATCCCATATACTCTCCCGTCAACGTTTATTCAATCAGCACTCACGATTTCCTGGGAGCATGTGGGAGACTTGTTGCGGTAGTATCTTAGGGGCGGCATAGAAGCCGCCCGACGACGCTGTTCAGGCGGAGGCGTCGCGCCTGACGAACGACGCGTGGTTGAAGCTTGCATCCTTATCTTCAGATCGCCGAAAATGAGCATTAATGAAATTACTCAGGGAGATTATTTATTTTGGACAGGTACACAAAAACTTGTCAGAAAATAAAACTTATATAAATATTATAGTACACCACAGTATTCCCAAAAATTTTGAGTCTTGTTTGTAAAATATATGGTTTCTAACTGATACAGGCATCAAGTAATTGTTACAAAATTGAATAACGTATTTCTTCAGATCAGTTCTTTTACTGTTGCCGTAATACTGTCGTTTATATGAACTCGCTCAAAGTACTACATACCTACGTCACAGCCGAAATAAAATCGGATTCGCTTAAAACGTTCCTGTAAACCGTTTCTGTATGAACGAGTGAGTAAGGCAACAATTTTTCCCGATGCATTACTGTAGGTATGATATCTGCACATTTAGTCCGGCATCAGTTTTATAGGGTTGCATTTAATGAGACGTAATAAAATTAGGATTTATTTCGATGTAACTGTGCCCGCGTGGACATAGTTAAAATCCATCAAAGGACATCACTACTCATCCTATGAGATAGTGTGATGATATATTTTATTTACTTTTAAACCTAGCCTTATACATATGTACCGCTACATATCAACAGAGGAGGTCAAGCTGAGGGTCTATTCAAGCTTCGAAGTTGAAACATACCTCAATATTTTCAGTTACACTAATATCTATACAACTCTAAAGTTTCATTTGAATTTGAAAGTCACAGAAATTCTAAAAATTTTAGTTGATTTTGACGAAAATACTTTCAATGTAAAGATTTTTCGACCTTTACGATTCTATTATAGTATAGACAATTGTTATTAGTCTATAAGCTTTCCAAACAACAAAAACATAAAACAAAACATCTTTACAACATTCGTCACTCACAAAGCCAATCGGGCGACAGCCCTAATGTCACTTAAACAACGTTATTTGCTTAGTATTAAGCTGCGTCACGCTGCAACCGTGCATAGGAGACACTGTTTCAAGGTAGACAGCGTTTGAAGTGGTTTGTTTAGCTATACAGGTTTGCAGAACCATTCAATCATTCACCAACCAAAGGTCCTGGATCAAGCAACGAAGTTTGAGTTGTGAATGTATCCATAATAAAGTCAAATTAAGGATTAAGGAAATTGACTGTCTGATTACAGTCAGGTCGCAAGTGCGACTGATATGCGTGAGGTCCTGGATTCGAATCCCGGGTCGGGCAAAGTGTTAATGGCATTTTTTGTATGGAAATTCTCAGTAGCAGTACGGAGTCTGGAACTATGCCCGATAGATGGCAATAACCTCACCCCCTATTACACGGGACACAATAAAGGCATCGGCGAGATGTGGGTGTGAAAAAGTACACCTCTGCCTACCCCTTCGGGGAATACAGGCGGGGTGCTACGTAATCATATTATCTCTCTCTAAACAAACTTTTACCGTCATCTATAAATTCAGTTGTTGAAATTAATCATATTAAAAAAAAAGCATATTTAATGACATACTTAAAAATAACCATAATAAATAGGAACTATATTACGATGGTTTTTTAATCAGTATTTAACATAAACGCACACAAAACTCGTCTGTGTAAAAAATACCAAGCTACCGAAATCAGCGAATCACCGAATCAACACTGCTACAGTCTCAAACTTTAATCTATTCAGACATTCTTTTACGTCTGGCGAGGAATTTGTAGGGTTATCTCCTTTTCAATATTCAAAGACCAACTCATGAAGTCAAGAAACCTACTAGTTCTCAGCTCTTGCTTCGTGCTGTTCAACAACTTTGTTTAAACTTACCATTCCAATAGGGTACTCAGTTAATTACGTAGAAATTCTGGGTTCGGCTATCTTATTTCCTTCATTCAACTGAAAGTTATTCATTCCACAATAACTGCTCGGAAAACGCAGCAATAAAAATATTATATTCGTGGAGTCCTATTTTTTTTTTTTGAAAGTTGTATGCATTTTATGTAACTAATTTTAACTGAATATATTTGAAAACGTAGCTCTATTTGTAAATTGCAGTTTAAAAACATAACTGTCCAGTGCGCGAACAAACATCCATACTCGCAACAGCTCGTAAGCCTTGCAAATATTTGTACCGCTTGCTTTGACGTCACTGCCCGCAGCGCACAAAGTAAAATACGTACGGTCCTATGAGAAATAAAAATGCAAGATAATCCTAATATTAACAATTCACGCATGATCAAACAAGTAAACAAACTAAAAAGAAACACGAGCTCTTACTAGAAGGACCCCTGCACGTTGTCCGTCCATTTTTATGATAGACACCACGCTTAGTTATGTGTGAATTTATCTAGGTTTACTCGAGATAACTTAACTCTAAGAAGATTCCTATAATGAAGTTAATCATAGACTTTACTACTACTATCAAGCCTTTGATCAAAATCCGTCTAATCTCGAGTTAAACATCAATAGTAGTAGTAACAAATACATATATCATTTGAAATACTTTACAGTGGAAACAAGAGGGAACAGTGAACGCACAATATCAATAATTTGAAGCAAACAATGAACCCAAAACATAACGATTATAATTAATTCCGCACTGTACAGCATCAGTGTATTTAAAATGAATGCTGAAAGCATTATTATCGGTAAATTAATTGGTTTAGTACAACTCCATCCCGCTGTTATCGATAAACTTTGAATGAAACATTTCAAGCAGCATCAATTCTATGAAGAGAAACTTCGTTTCATTTTCCAGTCTACTTATATTAATTGTTTTTTTTGTTTTTTTTTAAAAACGTTGCCTGTGGGTCAACGTTTTTTAAAAAAAACAATATAAGGAACTAGGAATAAATAATTCCTGTATCGTGGGTGCGTTTACAAACACAAATATTCACATGGATGATCATACAAATATTTGTTTCGTGCAGGACACGAAACCGCGACACGTAGCGCAGCAGTCGATCGCTCAACCACTGCGCCAACCGTATCGTCTAATTTGAAAGTAATATTGACCTTTTCAGTGTGTAATTAATGTAAAAAAAAACTGCTAGACTTGCAGTTTCACACAGAAGTCACGTTATCTAAAACTAGTCACAACAAGCCAAATGCTACACTGATGAAGTTAGCTCGTAGGCTTCGTAGCGTTCTCGTAGCCTGCGTAGCCAACAACGTAGCTTATTTGTATAGTCACCAAAAAGTAACCGTTTGTACAAAATTTTAAGATGTTTTTATGAATAAAAATTTTGTAATTAATTAATAGTGTAACTTCGAAATAACAAAACGTCAAGGCATCAAGCTATATAGCTTGATACTTTTTATACGTATATCGTATAACGTATAATTTTATACGTATAGCTATCTCGTAGCTTCGTAGCCAATAGTGTAGCTTACTTAAACATAGCCTGGCAAATTCGTATGTGACACTCCCATGGTCTATGGGCAACGGGAGACGTAAACTTTGGCGGGGACCGCACGGTGCCTGTCGTGCGCGCATCTCTTACCACCCCCGCAGCCCTCAAACTTTTGTCCCCGTCACCCACAGATCGCGAGAATATCACAAAAAAATTGGCCAGGCTATATAAAGCTTTATCATAATCATTACTATCAGCCAATATTGGCTAGTGTTGACGTCTACGGATGCAGCAAGCTAGCTCGTAGCAGCCGTAGGCACCTTCGTAGCTATCTCGTAGCCTGTGTAGCTACAGTGTAGCTTGCTCATACAAGTAGCTTTATCATAATAATTATTAGAAGCTGGCTCTGAACTGGTAGCTGACGTGAACATCACTACTGAACGAGGTCTGTCTCAGCAAATTGTTGATATTGTTATAAGACAAAAGTATGTCTAATCTACAATCAACACATCCATGTATTTTCACCACATATACATATTTAATCCACACGTATAATTTTACCCAGTAAAGCGTTGCGTAGCTCAATCATTAAGAAATTATTTTTTTCCATTCCCCAATTGAATTTCGGATTACTTTCGATGTAAAATGCTGAAATATTATTACAATTTTGTATTACATTCCCTTACTATCTGACTGATTAGCTAGTAGGTTCTTTCTAAAAGATACTTGATTAAATCGTCGTTTCCAAGAAATCTTCAAAATGTACAATCATGTAAAGGAATAAAATTGACTCAGTGGGAGTTGCCTGCACTCCTACTCATCAGTAAATTCTTAGAAATTGTGATTTTCTTATTCCTTTGGAGTAGTGCAATTTTCTCGTAATTTTAATTATTTCGAAGTTTACTTGTGAATATCTTTGGCATGCGACTACGGTCGCGTGGATTTTCATAAGTTTGATACCCCTATTCAAACTGCGATCCGCAGAGCCGGCCATGTGTTAGACCGAAAAGAAAGAAAAAAAAAAACGTTAGCAGTTCTTCTTTAATATTGATTACATTTTATAAGGAATCGTTTCAAGTGTCAAGACCCAGGTGTCATTTGACCATCAATCGTAGTCAGAGTCACCTAAAACGGAATATTTTACCTACACCTACAGAACTAATACACAGAGTAATATAGAATGTTTTGACTGCCTCTTTGGTCTAGTGGTCGCAAGAGCGACTGCTGAACGTTCGCTGGCCTAGGTTCGATTCCCGGGTCGAGCAAAGTGTTGTTGGGGTTTTCTGTATGGAAGTTCTCAGTAGCAGCACGGAGTTAGGAACAGTGCTCGGTAGATGGCAATAGGCTCGCCCCCTATTACATGGCAGTCAATAACGGCATCGGCGAAATGTGGGTGTACAATAGTACACCTCTGCCTAACGCTTCTGGGAATACAGTGATGTTATTTAATAGAATGTTAAATTCTAATGAAATAATTAAATGATATTCATTCAAAATAGTTATGAAAATTAATTGAAATAACATCGACCACAGTTATAAATAAAATGTAATCAATGCTGTTATTAAACATTGGTTTCAGCAGCATTCAAGTGTTCGGAGCTGTGGAATTTATCAAACTAGGGGTGTCACTATTTCATCTTTAAACATTCACTCTTCATTCGGCTACGGAGTTTTAATTCGTTCATCGAATCAACCTCCCGTTACTTCTCAAATCGCACCACAACAATCATCCTTATCATCCGCAATTTCTTTTTTCTAATATAGAATAAAAACAAAAACGATAACTCCTGTATTTTTTTTCTAGATAACAAAATTTTTAACTTTTGTAACTTTTAGAACCGGGTACGTCTTAAAACTGCGGCCAGACACCGGAGGACGGGCAGCAGCGTCCTCTCACTAATCGGTGAGCCACTGCGATCCCCAAGCCGCCTGCCAAGCGTGGGGATTATGGCAAACCCCCCTCGAGGGAGGCCATCGTTCAGCAGTGGACGTCTTCTGGCTGATGATGATGATAATGATGAACTTTTAGAAAAGTAATTAAAGCAACGCAAATACACTGTTATATTCAAGTTTTCACGCGAGACACGTTTTATATGTTTTGTCGTTCTCGAAAATATAAAAAGTGTGTCAACCCTAAAATCGATTAAAAATGTACGAAATTATTTGGATTTGTTCTGGAATTTTTTGAGCACGGCGATAAATATGGGAGTTTTTGATATAAGAAAGACGAGTGAATATCTTTTTCATCGACTGAAGATTACTTAACACCATGTATGTAATCATAGTACCTACACACAATTGTCTCCAAAATGACATTTTGTCACTTAGCTAACAGTACCGCACAAGTCAATTTTGAAAAGTTTTGACATGAATCATAAACTAAACATCTCTTATGAAAAAAATTCTTAAACATGTAATATATACATTTAATACAATACACGACATTTTACATTCTGGAAATTTTGCACACGAGAATCATTTTTATGTCTCTTCTATTTTGACTTAATAAAGTGTGATGTTACTAACCGAATGTTGACGGCATGATTGGCGCGACGTGTCGCGGGTTCTATTTCCGCACGAAACAAATATTTGTATGACCTACACACAGAAGTTGAAGCAGGCTTTAAGAAATAATAATATTATAAGATAAAAAAATATCATAAGTCAGCCTGGAGGTGGTGAGAGAGAAACTCGCCGCATCCCAAGGAAATGGTGATGTTGTATGCTATACGATGAGCAACAACCACAAATATCAGGTCTCGCTGAGTTGTTTTAATGCAGCAATTAGGATTGTATTAAAAAGATGTATACACGTAGCAAAATTCAAGCGCTTATTTTTAAAAAGTTATTGATTAAAATCATAAAATTTAAATGACCATGTATCTATGTATCCACTGATATTATGTATGTATGAAATTGGTCAAGATTTCAATCACTATTTCCTCTATTACTCGGTCTTGAATTTCGCTACGTGTAAACATGTTTTTGATGCTGACTGTACATGTGCCCAATTAACAGACAGTTTTAGATAAGTCTCGTTCAAACAAATTTAAAATTATATATATATATATATATATATATATATATATATTTAATTGTCCAATAAAGTCATAAATTATAGACGTTCGCATTGTTGGCTGTTCCAAGCACAGTTTGCAGTACGGATGACAACGGCCTTATCAAAGATGAATCCCATTCATTCGATCAAATTGCAGTAGCCCGTGCAAGTACTGTGACATAAGGAATTTAAAAAATAATAATAATGTTTAATCTGTATTTATTTTATTGAAAATTTTATTTGTTATATGAAGCATTAATGGTCATGTCCTTCAGTGTGTCCAATGTTCAAACAATCACACTTTATGCAGTCGAAAATTGTCGTTAAATCGAGAGTAAAAATAAAGGCTCTTTCACCGAATGTAATTGTATTCATACCAGGTATTCAATGCATATTTCCCACAAATTACTGATTCAATTTCATTGTGAAAATAACTTAATATTAACACAATACAATCATGACTTCGAGTCCGTTCATCACATACAGTTATTGTTTTTCATACGAAGAATGAAATGTGGTTGTTTATTTAAATACGAAATGAAAAGGTGCTACTGTTGAAAGGTTGCAAAGGAATGTTAAAATTATTACTAATCTTTTCAAAATGTCTAAGTTAATCATGAGCAATAGGAACATTACAATGTTATTGTGTAACCCGCCAAGCGCTTTCACGTCGGAAACAACAAATCAGTTGTGGCTTTGTGAGCTAAAAAAAATACATTTTTCTTCTGTTCTTTTGAAATTAAACTTTGACCTCGCGAGGATTCTTTCAATCACGTGGTTAGAGTTCACCGACACAAACTCATTTAAAAATCTATGGTTCATACAAATATTTGTTCCAAGTAGTAATCTAACTCAAAACCCGGTGGGCATACAGCAAATCAGTTAGCTTGCGCTAACCGTGCTGTCAAACAGTGAAACAAAAGTATATGTAGAACTGCAGTTTTTAAAGATCGTCTGTTCCTTATTCATTGAATAAAGTGCAAAACACGTTTTGCCTTTTTTCGGAATCGGGAGAAGTCCAGACATACCTACCAAGCGAACGCCATACATTTTTCTCCTTTACTTTTTAATCTCCATTGCACTTCTGTTTGTTTGTATAATTGTAGCAGCGAATGCGTGGTGAGCCAATCGATGCACATCGATTTCGTGTCTTGTATACGAGTCATGGACTCTGTTCGTTGTATAACTATATATCCCTTTTTTACGCATATTGTACCCACGGAGGAGTTTGAGATTTGGCATACTTAAGGTTTATATGAAGAAAGGGTGTAGAAAGTTAAAATAGTGAGACATAAAATCTGCAGGAAGATACTATCAGTAAAATGCTAACCATGACCAGTTCTTTATTGTACCCGTACGATTTAAGGGCAGGTCGTTCGTAGCCGCTCGTAGTCGCTCGTAGACGCGCGTAGTGGATTTTTGAATGATGTCATCTATACGTCGCTTCGTCAATATTCTACAAAACAATCCACGTGAAGAAAGATACCTACTTAGCTATTACTATTTCACAATCGTTACTCGCAATGCGCTATTTTCTATTAGTAGTCTCATCACTATGCAGGGTGGTCATTCAATACTCGATAGGGGTGGCAAACAACATTCTAATGAACAGATGCCATTAACTCGACGTTTAGATGCAAGCGACCCATAGGGCTGAACTTAACCTAATTAAGACTGTTACAATCGTGTTGAACGGTTGGCCGAGATTTATAATTAATCGTTGTTAAGCATCAGTTGAAAGTTTAACTTTTTAAGGCCTTACTTAGCCAAATCTATCGTCTATAGGTTCCGAAACGGTCACAATTTACAGGATTGTTTAAGTGCATGTAACTTACTTTATTATGTTTTGTAATTATATTGGAACGTCAATTAATACCCAATAATTATTAATATTTAAGGCATCCGCTGAGATAGCGAGCTGTATTTTTTGAAAAATGTTTAAATTAGTAGCAATAGGGTTTTGAAGTCTTCAAATAACCTAGTTAATGGTACCTAACCTATTTCAATCGACTTAAAAGTCTAATAGTTATATGGCTTTCACTTCATTTTTATATAATTTGAAGAATCTTCCGATATTTAGAACAATGTCCGCAGTAATGTGCATTATGGGCATGTCTTTTTTTTATCAACTTTGAACTGTTTTAAATTTTTTTTTTTTTTATTCGAATAACTAATATCTAGAATATACTACATAGCATCACGCCTCTATTCCCCGGGTTAGGTAGAGGTGTAGTATTGTACGCCCGCATTTCGCCCGGCAATCGAACCCAGGACCTCACGCTCAGCAGTCGCGCTTGCGGCCACTAAACCAATCGATATATCTCGGCCTGATGTTTGCAATCAAAGCTACGAACAGTTCGGCAGTCCGGCCGATGCACGCGGCGTGACAGTGCATTGAGCGTCTAATTTAATTAAGTCACAGTATGTACGGACAGGATTGTTACTGTACCCGGGTAATGGCCAGCTACCACAGCACGTTGTCAATGCAATTATGACGCATGACTACACTCTGTGTGATAGAGGACAATTATATTTGAAGGCGATTAGACAATTAGCACAATTACTAGTAATTAGTCAATCAAATTAGCACAAGGCTGTTGGCTGTTCAAGGGCATTCAATAAACAGTGGATACTATTACTACCTACTCCAAACCTATTTTAGCAACCGGCCAATAACTGGGTCATTAGTAAAAATGCAACTAACACAGTTAACCGAATAAAGTTCTGTAACGGTATCATAAGGTACATTTTCATCAATCACGCGATCAATATTTAATAAATATTTTGTCGGAAAATTCATGGAACCCCAGAATAAATGAATTTCAAACCTGTAATATAGTTAGGCAAGAAGCGTAAAAGCGGAGCTGAAATTTTAAACATATTACACGTTCGAACGTAGTGATAGTGATGGGAGGACGCGAGCACAAGTCACAAACGAAAGCGGAGAGACAAACTAAAATGTCTATTAGTTAACTTGAAACAAAAGACGTGATAAAAAAATTTCATCTATTAACAAGCGCCAATTTCTTTCGCTTCTTTTTTTGAACCAATTGACGATGTATTGTTGGGTTTATGAGAACTTACTATGATATCAGTAGTAAGTAAAGTAAGTAGTAACAATTAAGTAATTGATTCATATCGCTTAGATAGCGGAGCGGCGATAACGGAGGTCTTTAGAGGCACATACTCTCTAGACAAGTTTATATGCTTTAACAATTGAATCCGTCAACTCTGTCAAAACTTACTATGCCACACTTGGCTGGTATTACATACATACAGTAGTACAATTATATTCTATGCTCATACGCAAGACAAATTTCCGATATCCTGCCAGACGGCCAGGGGCGCATGCAATGGCCAGAATTAATTAGGTTATTGTCAACGCACAGGCGTGGATTGATTGCACAGCCAATTTGGGATGCCATGGGTATTCAAGGCGAAGTTGGGAACGAGGCAGTAAGGAGAACTACCTCAACCATTACAGCTGCAGTAAGACGTTCTTAGATAAATCGATAATATTGTTCGTCTAGCTAACTGTAGCATATTTAAAAAACAACCGATCGATATATCTTCAAAAGACAATCACCAAAGATCCTATTCTGCAACTGCCCCTGGAGCTACTCGCCCTATATAGGGTATTATGTACCTAGGTACTGATCCAATAAACATTAATATGGTACACAATTTAACAGCTTGGAAATGAAAGGACCCTATACCCATCAGTCGCAGGTGACAGGCTAATAGTTAAAGTTGAAGTTACTTAATTCTCACTCTTCAGTGTAAGAGGTACTAAGTCAAGAGTTTTACGGAATGTTGAACGAACCCCATTCATGATCCAAGAAGGGATTTTCAGTAAGAGTGAGTATCCGAATGGTTAGACGGCAACAGGCAAAACCTTCATTAGGTACGAAAGTTGAACAAAGTATAACTTCTTTTGATTGTTCAAACCTATTTAGTAAAAAAATAAAAAATTATAAATCTTATGCCACCTGCACGTGAGTTCTGGCACCGTTACCATTATTAGCTATATCGCTTGGTCGACCACTGGCAATTAGGTTTGTTGGCAATTTTAAATACCGGTTCCACCAGATCTAATTTCGTTATCTTCATCAGGTAAATTCTTGGTGTACTTTTTCGTATAGCTTTACTTCGGAATATACATCGTTTTTATCGGAAGATTTTTTTTTTAATATATTTTTTTTATACGAGTGATGGCGACGGATACTATTTTGCAAACTAATTTGTCATTCCTTTCTAATTTCAAACTTTAATAATAAGTATATCGGCCCTTTCGACTCAAAGAATTCGCAAGACATGAGACTTGAAAACTTGTCAAAGATTTCCAGACATATTTTATACTAGTTATTGCCCACAACTTCATCTGCATTTACTTTGTATTTATTATTTAATTAGTGTTTTGCTGAAGGACTCCAGGATCAAGGCTACCTTTTTGAAAATTCCATAACGATCGGTTCAGTCGTTTAGTCGTGATGAAGTAACAAACAGACATACTTACTTTTATTCACTGCATTTATAATAATGTGGATACAACATGCAGCAGGCACGCTAGACCGCTACTAAACACAATGAGATGTCGCGGCAAAAACCTATAAAGGCGAGACAAAATGGACAAATAAAAGCAATACACAGTACTCGATTCCATTGAATAATACTACATATTGTAGTCCTAGCACGAACATATTGACGTATATTAACGTAACCGTATCGTTAATGTAAGTAAAATTTGTGTAACATTTATCCTTTGTATATCCGAAATATCAACAAGCAGTCCTGTGTGCCTGATAGCACTTTAGGCGACACTAATTGAGTGTCCGTCCAAAAATGAATGAACGTGAATGAATGGGACAACAAAACACAGCGCAACTTTGAATATAACGTTATTAAATCAGTTGTTATGTAGTGAAATGGATATGGACAAAATTATGTGTAATCAATGCAATGTACTCGTATCCAAAATGTAATAACCATGTATACTTATGTATCTGCAGTTAATACGTTTAAAATTTGTCAAGAATTAAATTATTAATTACGAGTTGTTGCCTACTGTTTACTTGCCCGCGACGTCGTCTGCGAGTCCAATTTTCCGATCAACTGTTCCAATTTTTCTTTCCTTAAAAACCATATTCGGAAAATTTTAACTTAACAGCAATTCTATTGAACTTCTTCGAAAATTCTATATTTTTTTTTTTAAGCTGATTGCACGAACAAAGTAGTATGATCAAACTTTTTTGTCTATATACATATGTATGTATATCTTCTCCTGTTTAAAGATCAGAATCAATGTTTCTATTATTTTTAAGAGGGCCGAAGCGAACAATATCGTTTATTGATATTTCAAACGTAATATGAAATTGAAACTGAACATTAAAACTCTAAGAATCCTTCAAATAAGAAATTTTGAGTAATACGCCAAAGCCTAGAATCGTTGAAGCCCTCAGGCTGTTCCATTTAATATCTTTGTAAACCAGGCTATGCAAACCGGAAATCCACGCGCTGCATCGTAAACCGCAGCGATGTTATTATAAGCTTATTAATAACTGCTACTAAACAAACTGGATGAATCCCTGATACACCGTAGACATACCCAACCCTATCAAATACACTACAAAACACTTTTTTTTTGTCATTTAGCATCAGGTACAGACACATCAGCATCCATCAATCAATCCATTCACCAATCCATCATTCAAAAAGTTATTTATTTGGTTTGTGAACTAGGACACAAAATATGTTAGGTTCTGGGATGTTAGGTCGTTGTTGCGGCACGCTCGCCTTTGCACACCTTTAGGCCAACGAAACCGAAGCTACAGAGCTGTCGTCTCAGGGTGCCCTGGCGTCCCGAGCTCACTTCGCGCTCTTAGTCTCTTTACGTTTCCAAATCTCTGCCGTAATTTTTGTGGACGTTTTACACTCAATAATATTTGAACATAGGTAAACGGCCTTTTAATTAATATTATGTGTCCTGAACTTAAGCAGAAAGACTATTAGGTCTCTTGAAATTAGGCGAATGAATGATGCGGTTTGAACATAAGGTTTCCACTTTCAGGTATTATGACCATTATGCATTTTAATATTAGGTCTTTTGACCGTAATCCAAATTAAATTAGGCGTTTTAAAACATGAAGCCTATTAAAATAAGGTGTTTGGGTAAATTATATGCCTTTCAATAAACTAACGGTGTAGGTATATACCAAGAAACATTACGACTGTGCACTGATTTTGTAATAAATTAGTCTAATTGCAATTGAAAATAGTAATGGAGATGAGATTCACTGTGTACCTGTACAGGCATACTAACTAGATTTTGTAATACAACAAGACCAATCATTAGATGTCTGCAAGCACGGAGCCGAAATTGCTAAGTACAGCTTGTAGCTACTTTGAATTCCTTGCCACTCCTAGCACAATCTGTATTTAAATGAATAGTCAAATAGTATGTAGTCTATAACATATGTTTGAAATTTTCTGTTAATGTAAGTTGGTTAATAATAAATAATTAGAACGACCGATTAATTAGAATTTAATGTAAGCATTAGAATAATAAATAATACTATGGGCCAATAAAGTCTATGTCAAATTTATTGTTTAAGTTAGAATATTAATTTAAAAGCGACCAAGGACTCTATATTCTTAGAGTGCAGCTATGGAAAAGCGCTAATAATTAGTACGTTCTAAAATTCTCAAATACTAAACTTTAGAGTCCAAAGGACCGTGTTTTGTCTCAAGGAAAAAGCTCTAGATTTTAAAGCTAAACTTGCATGATCCACGCTATAGGGAGTCAATGCGCAGTTTACGGAAAAAAACAGTAATTCTCATGTAAAAGATCATGACGGCACCTGACAGAAGAACACCACGCGGTATTATAAATATGCCTAGCCAAATAGTATACGCCTGATTTTAAAAGAAGAAATCCATGAGGGATATTTTTAATGTCCGCCATTTTGAAAATGCAAATCGATGGTACCATAGATAAAAGTATCGATGTTGTCTATTATACTACGTAGGCGGAAAACTCGTATGATAATAGCCATTACAGCGCAAAACATTTATGAACGGCAGTAGAAAACATCGTGTTCTCATAGAAAATGATTGAAAATCAATATTTTTTTATCCATTGTGTATGAGCCATGTTTGTAAAAAAGTATTCCTTTTTTAAAAAGAACGTTACGAACGTTTTCACAAAGAACTTCACGCCGTCCAGCTTCGTTAATATGCGCATAAGCGTCAGTAAATGAAATCTGAAAACAAAGAGTCTACCTATATAGACAACTTGATGATTTTGAACGGCACAATATTCAATAGTTTATGGAACGAAAGGTTTATAAGATTATATTGTATTATATTTGTAGCTTGGTTGGTAGTTGGTTGTACTCCTGGCAAAAAGTTAAGTGACAAGATGAAACTAGAGTGAAGGGACAACATAAAATGGTAAAGCTACGAGAATTCATAACGATTCGATCACATATACGACTGTCCGAAATCAATCGACGGACTTCGGCCCACCAAGCCGACCTTGACTGGTCGGTGGATCCTCCCTTTTGAATGGAGAAACATCAAACTTGGTTCCTGCTTTTCGGAAACTTATATGAAATAATATGTAACAATTCGGACATATTGGGCCTAAGATTCAAGATCTACTAATAAACAACTTAAATAACATTTTCTTCTTTTTCGTATCGATATCGATTTAAATTTCAAATGTATTTTGTTTATAACTTGGCCATGTCAGTAACCTTGTCCGTGGCTGTGGATGTATGGAATGGATATGACGCTGCGGTTTCCAAGTAAAGAAAATAAATATTTTGCTCATCATCTGTCTAGACTGGCCAACTATGTTGGGGTCGGACTATCCATATGCGGCTGCATGCCATCTCACCTCCACACCGACCGCCGGGACCAAGTGAAGTCCCTTCCGAGGTACAGAAACGAGACCCATCCGAGGACCAGCCACGGCAAACGAGACATGCAAATCGGTTGGGAATATTGTGGTATACCATAAAAATCTTTTTTTCTTTTTCATTTTTAATCTACAAATAATGATCTTCAGAAAATTCGAAGGCAAATTGAGAAAAAAAAATACTTTTCTAAAAACTCATATTACAATTATGCGATATGAATATTAAAAAAATCAACTCAAACGAAAAAGTTTTCTTAATTTTAGCCATATAGAAAAATATGAGGCATACAAAAGAAATAAATTCCGGATAAAATCTACACTAGAACCGGTCCTCAATATTTTTCAGTGAAGCTAAAAATAATGCTATTCAAGATGTTGATCTGTATCTTTAACTCTACACAAAGTAACTTACATTCCATTTGTTATAACAAGTAGGGTTTCAGCTCGTTTGGTGGACCCTTAACATAGGTACTGTGTCGAATCCTTGTTAAGAAGCAAACATATTGTTTATTCCTATACATTAATTCCTGCTAACAATACCCATATTCATACATTGTTACATGAAATAGATGTATGGCCAGTTTCTTCAAAACAAAATGTTTCACGAATTCGTATTTAGTTATCGCTAACACGTTTCAATTTTCGGTTACTTCAAAAATCAGTTTGTACTTTTTGGGAATTTTCTTTTAGTATGTCGTAAAATTAAGTTGACGCATCCGGACCACGTAGGTCCAAAAATTTGATAAGGATGTGGTTGAACATATACAAAAACACATCCTTGCTTAAGCGCAATAATCGCTATGTTGGATTTTTGATTTTCTCCTAATTATTATAGTTTAACAGAATGTAATTGTTTTTAATTTCTGAAATATTCTTAAATATCTAGTCAAATCAGCGATTCAGGTCCCTAAGAAACAGACCTCTTCTAGTTTGAGGGCCACTGTTAACCCTTTTATCATGTCAACCATTGGTTACTAGAAGCAATTTAATGTAAATGTATACCGGAATTATCTAGATAATGTAACAAACTTTAATAAATTATTACCGAACTATAAATCCCAATTTGCACTGAGAATCGATAAAGATGCGCCGGCGTCAATTTTTTAAACGACTACCAAACGGCCATTTGTTTTCACCCACGGGTTACTTTTGTATGACGTGTGTGTACACACGATAGTATACCCAATGAAAAATTAAAATTATTTTTTTCAAAAATGGTAATATTTTTAAATAATACTAATCTTGTTAGCTAATAATATGGCGAAGACAGATCAACATTTTGCATAAACGGATTTATAACTTTACATCTTTGGACATGCGATTTGGTTTTAACAAGGCCTGACCCCAGGGCTGCCACACATTTAACATAATAATGAATTATTAGGATATCTATAATTAATTATAAACTAGTAAATTTAGTAATTAATCCAAATTAATATTTTAGATTAATATTTAATGTACGGTAATAGTCCCTCGTGACTGGCGTTACGTTCATATGCTCGAATTTTTGTTTTGTTAAATAAATCTTTCCAAATATTGTAAGACTGTATTTATAAGTTTTAAAACGCGTATATGTGTTTATAATTACGGATTTACTTGAAAACATCGACCTCTAATAGTCCTACAATGAAAGTGCCAACAGAATCGATCAATTCATGTTGCACTGATCAGCCTCGATGAGCGATAGCGTGATGAAAAATATTTATTATATTACTTAGACCCCTAAGTTAAGTTACAGTGAAAACACCATCAGAATCGGTCCATTATTTCGTAAATTATGAGTGTTCAAGGTGACAGACAGACAGAAATACAGACGTTTCCAAAAAATTTTGTTCGGCTCTTATATCGGCAGTTTAGTAATTGGTACCAGGGTGTTGTAATTAAATTAAAAATAAATAATTCCGAAAAAATATAAAAAAATAGTCCCCTAGTTTTACTATAATACAGATATCTTTATTTTATTAAATATCTTCTGAATTAATTTAGTTTTATGTTGAACGATAAATTAATTTAAAATTTTAGTCGTTCAATTCGACGTTATTTAAAAATGAAAAGTATACCTTTTATTTAATTGTAGTACGACGCGCTTTAGGATTTTATTTTAGTCTGATCAATGCCCTATATTGATGAGGAGAGTGATGTGATGGTACCTGGTATCTACCTAATTATTTTTAGCTTTTAGTACATCATCTGCATCATTATTATGTTTCTTTACAATAAATAAGTTTAAACTAAAATATATATATATGTCTTCATTTTATTTTCAAATATTTAGTTTAGTTTCAGACGCTATCTTGGATTTGGAATTTTTTCATGGTGCCCTGTACTATATACTAGTCAAGCCCTTTCATTTGATACCCATATTGAGGGGGTTGAAAAAAAAATGCAATCCGCCATTTTGTGGTGGCGGCCATCTTAGATTTGGAATTATTTCATGGTGTACTGTATTCTACCAGTCAAGCCCTTTTATTTGATATCCATATTGAGGGGGTTAAAAAGAAATGTAATCCGCCATTTGTGGCGGCGGCCATCTTGGATTTACAATGATACTGAATACCTATAATTGTATTGTCATCAGAACTAAAGGTGTGTACCAAATTTCAGATCAATCAGTCAACGTGAAGGGGGTAAATTTCCAATTACTAGATTTTACCTACACAAGGCAATCTAAATAAAATCGTTTAAAAATATGGTAGGGTAACTTATAAAAAAAAAATCCATCACAAAAAGCTTTCCTTTAAAAATTGTTAGCAACCCTAAAAACGTCCTAAATAAAACGAAAGAGAAAAATATACAATAATTTACATTGTAGTGTGACATCCTTGGTCCAGTCTCGCTTCCAAATCGCAGGTTTGAAAACAAAGTTTCAGATTTTCCGCAAATTATCATTATTTAGGCTGATAATCAAAAAAAGAATTTATAAAATTATAAATTGAAAATATTGAATTGGTGTTCAAAACATACAAAAAAGCGCACTTAAAAAAAATATGTAATTCAAAACTATTTTTTTTTTATTAATTCCATTTAAGTTTTCCAACAATAAATTTTAAAACTATCATAATATTGTTTTTAATTTTATATTGGAATATGCATACTTTTTTAAAATGTTCGAACACCAATACAAGGGGCCTCTCACTAAAACTAGTTACATACCGACTTCACGTAACTCTGCCTGGGGAATAAACGAAGGCGCGTGTACTCGCGCACCGATCCAGAACCCGACTGACCGTACGCCGTGTGCCTTGAGATCGACTAAATGTACCAGGGTAGCTACGAGGGTTTCGCATCGAGATAGCGTTTCACAAATGCATCGAAATTAATTATACAATTCGTGAAATAGTCTAATTTCAAGCCATTGAGTGTTATAAAACACGTATAAGGCATTAAGTCCCCCTTCGTACAGATTTTTTTTAAACTAGTGCATAAAGTTTAAAAAAAAAACATGTATTTCAAACCTTAAAATGAGTTGACTGAAATAATATGATACCTCTTAAGATTTTTTCTATGCTTATACAGTCCAATACTGTACAGTATAAAATTGATGGACTTTTACTTAATAATAATTCCGGTCATTACAGTCACACTGCGTAGTACGAGCCTCGTCTCAGAATGAGAAGAGTTCGAGGCCCTAATCCACCACGTTAACCTGTTGCGGGTTGGCGTGCTACGCACACAAATAAGAACTTTATGGAGCTTTCTCATGCGTGTATGTTCCCTCACGACGTTTTTCTTCACCGTTTACGAAAGTGAAAATAAAATAGTGGTCTGCACATGAATTTGAAAAGTCGAAGAAGAGCCGCATACGACCTAGCCTTACTAAAATAGATAATTAATAGATAGACTAATACTTTTATTAATACGATTATTAAAAAATCGGTTCAGACACACATCGGGGTCCTTAGTATTTTTCCTAATTTATTTCCCTTACCATACTTAAGCTGAACGTATGTAAATGTTATGAAAGGCAAATGGGCTTTTAATACTAAGAACTACAATCTACACCTGGCATTTTTAGTTTTTAAATTATGATTTATGAAGATCTAGAACTTCGATACAAGTCCTTGCTTTCAATGCAAACATAATGACCGTCATACAAAAGTTCATTACCGAAAAGTTCAAATGTTTAATGTGTCTCTTACTTTCACTTTAAACATTCCAAGTTCAGAGTCCACCTTATTGAGTCGTGAAATTATGTGAAGCTATTATTGAGGCCAGTATATGATTGAGGAGCCAAGTTAATTTATTACAAAAATATAATCATTATTGGTTAAGTAAGTATACTCGTTATCGTTAAAAGTTTTAAATGAGAAATCCAACATCAAAACTTGTTAAAGGACGTTATCAATAACAATTAGAATTTTACTACTACTAAATAGGCTAGATGACTGCATTTTGGTATATATGTAGTTTTCCTTCTAAATACTCAGTCAAACTTAATCTCTTGCTTATCTGTGGCGTATTCAATTTTTTATTTATCCAAATAACACAATAAATATTCAAGTGTCAATGGCATTGAAAAACTATATCGTCACGCTTTTGTATTCATAACGTAAACATTTTTAGAACAACTGTCAAAAACGAAGTATTCGTTTTTGACAGTTCATAAAAAGTAACTTAGATGACTAGTAGTCATCTACCGTATTATTACTTAATACTCTCATAACGAAGGTATTCATTAGTAGATAAGTATGAACAGAAGTGTAAGTCGACTTTCTAGTCCTAAAGTAAAATAAGTTTCGATTTTAATTAAGTGTTCCTTTGCGGTGCATTGACAGCACGTTAAACGCAGTCGCTAGGAGATTAGTTTCCTGCGCCTCATGTCGCAAGCTCAATTCCCTCCCGGAACAAATATTTGTACGATCTAGAAATATTTTTTTCATGGAGTTTCTTGACGGTTCTCCACAGTACCAACTTTTTGGAACCGTGCAACTAGGATTAAATTTCAAATGTGCTTCTATTTGGTTTATTTGAAATAAAAACTATTCTATATATCTAGTTCTGGGTGGTTTATGCGTATGAGATGTTTGTGTTTAAATTGTACCCACGAGACTGTCAATCCTAAAGATCATCTTCTTTTTTAAAGTAATGTAAAAAAATATATAGTAGATATATATATTAAATATAATATCTGTCGGAGATGGTCACAAAGATTTTTGAGATTACCGTTTCTTTGACGTTTGATGTTTTTTTTTTCTTTTTACGTACAGGAATTTAAAGTAACCGCTTTTTGTAGGTTCGATAAGCACTACTAAGTAATCAGAAAAAGATATAAAAAGATGGTTTCCAGTAACCAGTCAAATAGCCGATTTTATATGTTGAAATAACAAATCTATTTACAAGTACTCGTAGTTTTCAACTGAAAGAGTGGGCATGAACCCTGTACCATGGATACCATGTACTTGTAGGTACGATGGGTAGCAGTGCTTCTTGATTCCCAGTACTCCGTGTTCTTGAGAATGCAGATCTTTATTCAATTTTCCTGTACGTTTATAAGTTTTCCAATATTATTCGTTTTATTTGCGATGTTCAACGGAATATGCAATTTCATATCTACCATTTTATTAAGTACCTATAGGGAGTAGCGTAGATACGGAAGAAATCTTAATAAAACTTTAGGGTGTATTTTAAGAATTCGTAACTGGTCCTACGTCCTTACACAACAATATTTCTGGGCTCTTATTCACTAAGCCATTTCATCAGCACGTTACTAGACATCTGCAACAAATATTATGCATTGAAAGTTGCCATAGCGGGTTGATCCTGGATGAGTACGGCGCAGGAGTGTGAAGACTAGCACAATCAAAAAAGGAAGGCCTATTTCGCACAGTGGGTCAAATCGGGCTGTGGGCACCAATTTCCCGATAATAAAATGGCAACTCACAAGTTATCAAGCTGCTTATTTAGTGTCAGATACACTAGAACACCTAAATGTCGAAAAGACCAATATGTTTTACTCCCCTTTGTATAGCAACGCGAAAATCTAGAACTAAAGAACTATTTATTTAAAGGGTCTTATATAATTTCAGCAGGATTTTTTTCCTGGAACTGGCACAACGACTGTTCCTCTTCACACAAGCTGCGACTGCTACTGCTACTTCGCTTAAGGTAATGAACCAATTTTATACTGCCATCGAGGACTTATAAATACCATGAGTATTCGTAAGGAAACTTTAGGTTGATAAAAAATATACTAGTTCATGTGACACCTAAAGATCTAAGCGTATATATATCAGGATAATACAAAAAAAAACTTTTTGAACGACTAAACTAGCATAGACAACTTATCTTAAAACAGTAGAAACATTTTTGTATTAAGAACTGCTTTAACATTGTATTAAATAATGCGGGTTTTTTTTTCGTGTTAAATTATTAAATATTTTACTGCCATGTAGTATGGGCTTTCATTTAGCATTTTAGTTCTGGAGGGTGGTAAGTATTGCCTTTTTTTCTGATGGGTATTAGTGTTATGGGTGTCTTGTACTATGGTAAAGATATTAATATTTTTAAATACAAACGTGCATATGTCATGAATATGTATTGATGGGATCGTTAGGAGCTTTAGTTTTATAAAATAAGGTTTACAACTTCCTGTATTATCTATTTGTACTAATATTCTAATAAATTTCTTTTGCATTACAAACAACTAGATTCCGCACGCGGCTTCGCCCGCCTGGTTTATGAACCCGTACATTTTCCGGGATAAAAAGTGGCCTATGTGTTATTCCAGACTATAATATATCTCTGTGCGAAATTTCATCCAGATCCGTTCAGTAATTTTTGCGTGAAAGAGTAACAAAGATCCATCCATCCATCCATCCTCACAAACTTTTACATTTATAATATTATAATAAGTAGGAAGTAGGATTCACTGATGTTTACACTATAACATAACACCGTATTTTAACCACGAGTATTCGTATTTACGTATGCGTAGTAGGCTGATAGCGCTGTTCTTGTGTTTGTACTCTGCTTTATTTGAAACAGAGCGTGCGTGAATATTGATAACTTTGATTTAGCGCATTCTATGTGTTTTCCAATTTATGTGAGTGTGTATATTTATAACGAGAAGGTTAAACGTATTTACGTACTTCTATTGGTGAATGTTGAAAATGTATGTTTATGTCTAAAGGTGGTGTTTTATATGATCTGAATTGTAGGTACTTTAATTTTACTTGAATTTATGTTACCGTTATAATCTTTTAGCCTAATCAGTATGCATAGTATTCCGTAATAGGTGGTAGGAGTTAATTCAATTTTCAGATTTTATTAGTATTGACACACATTGACGGCACGGTTGGCGCAGTGGTTGAGCGATCGACCGCTGCACTACATGTCGCGGGTTCGATTCCCACACGAAGCAAATATTTGTATGATTTACAGATAGTTGTTTCGGGTCTGGTTGTGTGTGTATGTGACATGTATGTTTGTAAACTGTACCCACGATACAGGAGAAATCCTAGTGTGGGGCAACGTTTTTAAAAAAAAAAACAAAAACTAAACAAAACATCATCAATGAACAAGACTGGTAAAGTTTTTTCCTTGTCTAATGATTTCGGCAAGTCGTTGATGTAAATAAGGAACAATATAGTAATACCCCCAACTTACGCGATAGGTGGAACTGAGCGATAACCGCGTAAGTCGAATCCGCGTAAGTCGGGGTATAATTTAATTTGCTTAGCGAAGCTTCCTAAGCTAAGCTAATTATAGCTAACATGAACATTCGCTGAACAATAACGAGGGGGAGTGAGTATTCGAGTTGTGTGAGTGCACTCAAACAAAAGACGAATCGACGAGTGTGATTTGAAAATCGCGTAACTCCAGGTTTGCGTAAGTCGGGGTAGCGTAAGTCGAGGTATTACTGTACACAGCCCAACACACTTCCTTGAGGGGTTAAACATTTCACATTTTTCTCTTCGGATGGCACTGATATTATTACCTTTTTATTAAATACCTATTATTATATAAATGGCAGTTCTCTTTATGTGTGTTTATGCGCAACGCCATCTATTGTGACATCAAATGAGGCATCGAACGCAACAATGTTTTATCTATGCGCGGAATATTTCATATATTTTTGAACGAGTGAAAGAATGGCAACACTGCATTCATTTTGTCGTCGCTGTCAAGAATAGTTTTTTTTCCTGTATCGTATTTGTCTAATTAAACTAGTAAATGAGAAAAACACAGTTGTTATTATTGGAATACGTAGCCATCGCCGTCTCAAGCACAATATCGGAAACATTTGGACCTTCGAACCGGATAACACGAGACATAAGCACAGCGAAAATACTGGCGAAGAAGACGGAGGACGCGCAAAGCCGGCATCTGAGCATCAGCCAGGAACGGTCAGGTTATCCGTCACTTCTCCCATCCTACCTAGGACTCAATCGATTTGTGTTAATATCGTGCCTATACGTTTTAAGAAGTTCAACTTCGATCTGGTTTTTTCGCCAAGCATACACGACACATGTAAGTACTCTTGCCTTTCATAGACCGCTAAAATGCCTGACGATGAATGCAAGTTAAATATTAATGAGCTCAAGAAACAACGAGGTGCAATCAAGGGCAGATTAACACTTTTTGTTAATTTTATAAATAAATTAGATAAAACATGTGTAGATTCCGTTATTACGACACAAGTTCAATTAAGAATGAATGCGGCATCCATTTTCTTTAACGAGTTTAACAATATTCAATCGAAAATTGAACACAGTGTAGACGAAAAAGAGTTGTTAGCTCACTTAGAATACAGGGAAACGTTTGAGTCTCAATATTATTCAATTGTATCTGTAGCAAAATGTCTAATAAACGAGGATAAACAAAATGAATCAAAAAATTCTCAGTGTACGTCGGGTAAACCTATCGGTGTTAAATTACCGCAAATTAAATTACCTGCCTTTGACGGGTCATACGATCAGTGGCTGGAATTTAGGAATTCATACATGACTATGATACATGAGCGTCAGGACTTAGATTCCATACAAAAGTTTCATTATTTAAAGTCGTCACTCAGTGGATCTGCATTACAGGTGATAAGCGCTTTAGAATTCACAGCCCCTAATTATGTTCACGCCTGGGAGTTGCTTGAAAATAGATTTCACAATAATCGTTTACTCGTGCATAACCATGTCAAGTCTTTGTTTTCTGTCCCATCACTCAACAAGGAGTCTGCGGCGCAAATCCGAAAGTTAATTGATACAGTTTTACGTAATCTACGAGCACTTAAATCGCTGAAGGAACCCACTGATTCCTGGGACACTTTAATTGTTTATTTAATAGTTACAAAACTCGATACGTCTACTGAACGTGAATGGGAAACCTATAAAGGTACATTAGTTTCGGATTCGCGTAAAGATTCTCAATCATTGAAACTAGAAGACTTGCTCACATTTCTAAGAAATAGGGCTGACATGTTGGACATGATAAAATCAAGTAATAATAAAGGTAGCAGTACGTCACAGTGTCAATCTAAAAGTGATTCAAAACCGTCATACGATTATAAAAGACATTCCAACGTACAAAACACGAATAGTTATGTTAACACGCATGGAAACAAGAACTTAAATAAATATAAACGTAATTACGAATGTCAGTTATGCAACAGTAATCATCCCCTCTATGCGTGTGCAAGTTTCCTTAACATGTCGATAAAAGAAAGGTTGAATCTAGTTACAGCGAAAGGTTTGTGTCATAATTGTATACGTACAGGAAGCCATACAGTAAAAGATTGTATTTTCGGCCCCTGCAAATTATGTCAACAAAAACACAATACGTTATTACACACCGGTCAAGATTCGGGTTCGAATGCGGTGACGTCACAGTCGTCAGTTAATGATAATACGTTATCACAGTCATCTGTTTCGCACTACGTAAGCAAAACAGCTGATCATATTATTAACTCCGAACGTAGCGCGTTTACCGTTAATGCAAAAGTGTTGCAGACTGTGTTGCTATCTACCGCGTTAATAGAAGTAGCAGATGCTGATAATAATTATCACACTGTTCGTGCTCTTCTCGATAGTGGCAGTCAAAACTGTTTTATAACACAGAAGTTATGTAATCGCTTAAACGTATCCATTATACAGTCCACTATACGAATCTGTGGAGTGGGAGAAGCGATCTCTCAGTCCAGTCACTCTTGTAAAATTAATATGCGCTCAAAAGTACACGATTTTAATACTGAGTTACATTGCTTAGAGTTGCCAAATATTACTTCGAAGATACCTTTGATAAACGTAAATTGCGGTTCTATACATATTCCTAACCATGTTCAATTAGCAGATCCCTCATATAATGTCCCGGCTGACATTGACATATTGATAGGCGCGGATGTATTTTGGTTTTTGCTAAATAACAATAAAATTATTAGGCTTGAATCCGGCCCATGCCTACAGGATACAAAGGTAGGTTGGATTATATCCGGTCCTGTCTATGATAAACGTAACAAAAGATGTAATACGAATACAGTTCAGTGTAATTTTACACAAATTGATTCTCAACTACGTAAGTTTTGGGAAATCGAAGAAATAAATATACCTTGCATTCTTTCTGAGGAAGAGCGTTTGTGCGAGAAGTTATTCAGTGATAGTACGATACGTGATAAACAGGGTAGATTCTGTGTAAGAATGCCCCTGAAACAATCTCCTGACACTTTAGGGGACTCATTGAATTCGGCAAAAAATCGTTTTTTTAGTTTAGAGCGTAAGTTAGACCGTTTACCACAGTACAAACAAATGTATTGTGAATTTATGCAGGAATACGAACAGTTAGGTCACATGACGCTCTTAAAAGATACTATACAAACTATACAAAAACCGTATTACGTCATGCCTCACCACGGAGTTTATCGCGAAAATAGTACGACAACTAAGTTACGCGTAGTTTTCGACGCAAGTGCAACTACTAGTACCAACAAATCGTTGAATGACCTTCAATACGTGGGCCCTGCACTTCAAAACGACATATTTTCCATTTTGCTTCGCTTCAGACAGTATCGATATGTCGCTTGCGCAGATATTGCGAAGATGTACCGTCAAATTTTAATACATCCTGACCAACGCAACTTGCAACTTATTTTGTGGCGGACAAGTAGTGATAAGCCACTGCAGCTTTATCGCTTAAACACTGTAACATACGGTACTACGTCTGCGCCGTTCTTAAGTATTCGGTGTTTAAAACAGCTGTCGCAGGAGTGCGACGATGACGTCATCGCGCGCGTCATCAATGATGACTTTTATGTTGACGATTTGTTAACGGGTCACGATCAGTTACAAGTTTTAGTAGATATTTGTAACAAAATATCTAACGTGTTAGAAAGTGGCTGCTTTTCTTTACGGAAATGGACTTTCAATTATGATGTTACACCGGAGACTTGCAAGGATTTAAGCATAGGTGAATACTGTCAGTCCAAAACACTAGGCGTAGGTTGGTCTAATAAAAGTGATAAGTTGTATTTTACTACTAATTTATGTTCGGATAAACCTGATGGAGTAGTTACAAAACGATTAATTATGTCAGTTATCTCGCAAATCTACGACCCACTAGGGTTACTAGCTCCAGCCATTACCACGGCTAAGATATTATTACAACAATTATGGTTATGCAAAATAGATTGGGATGATGAGGTTCCACCTAATATTGCTCTTGCTTGGCGTAATTTTATTAATACCGTTAAATACTTGCCTGAAATAAAGGTTCCTCGTTGTGTGATAGGAAATAATACGCAACACAGGGAATTGCACGTTTTTACCGACGCATCTCAAGTTGCGTACGGTGCATGTGCATACATACGTTCCTATAATATGATAGATAATTCTCCGTTTATTGTTCGATTACTATGCGCTAAAGCTAAAGTAGCTCCTATAAAAACTGTAAGCATTCCACGGTTGGAACTATGTGGGGCATTGGTTGGAGCACAACTATATAATAAAATAATTAATTCTCTTCGTATACAATTTGATAAAGTATATTTTTGGACAGACTCCACCATAGTACAAGGCTGGCTTCGTATGTCACCACATCAACTAAAAACCTTTGTTCAAAATAGGGTTGTGCAAATAAACGAATTAACTAGTAATACTATTTGGCGTCACGTTAAAGGCAAAGAAAATCCTGCCGATTTATTATCTAGAGGTGTATCCTTCGAGTCGTTAAAGGGAGACAACAACAGTTTATGGTGGTGTGGTCCTAATTTTCTCCGTGAACCGACCTTAAGTTGGATAACGCCTTCAAGCAGCGAAGCGACTTGTAGTAATGATCAACTACCAGAGTTAAGGTCTGAAACTGTAAATTTAACTTCTATTGATTTAGATACGTCATTTGATTTCGAAAGGTTTTCTTGTTTCAATCGATTGCAAAGAGCTGGGGGGTATGTATTACGTTTTGTGCATAATGCGCGCACATCACGTAGTGGACAAACACGCAAAACCGGTTCCTTAACAGTGGATGAGATACTTAACTCTGTAAAAACATTAACGCGTTTAGTTCAACAACAATCGTTTCCTAAGGAATATCATAACCTTATAAACAACTTACCTATTAAATATAAAAATGATAAACGTATTAATAAAATCTCAGGATTAAATATATTTCTCGATAACAATAATATTATTCGTGTAGGTGGTAGATTGGGTAATTCTCAGTATACTTACGACAAAAAACATCCTATGTTGTTGTGTCATAAACATCGCTTCACATGGTTATTATGCGTATATGAGCATAGAAGATTACTCCATGCTGGCCCTCAACTTCTTGTATCTAACATGCGTGATACTTGGTGGGTGCTGGGAGCTAGGAACTTAGCTAGGCAAGTGGTTCATAAATGTGTCACTTGTACACGTATTAAGGGTAAAACGTTAACGCCACTAATGGGTAACCTGCCAGCGGAACGTCTTGAACCCGCTTTTCCTTTTGCGAAATGTGGTGTTGATTACGCAGGGCCTATGTTATTGTTGAACCGTAAAGGCAGAGGATCTAGTTTGACTAAGTGTTATATATGTTTATTTATTTGTTTCACTACCCGAGCCATACATTTAGAATTAGCTAGTTCGTTGTCTACACAAGATTATTTATTGGTACTCAAACGATTCATATCACGACGCGGTAAACCGTATGAAATATTTTCAGACAACGGGAAAAATTTCGTCGGAGCTGAAAAGGAACTTGCAGTTATATTTCAGAATACTTCGGAAATAACTGAATTTGCAAGTAATAATAATATTCGTTTTAACTTTATTCCGCCGTACGCACCTCATTTTGGCGGTTTGTGGGAGGCGGGAGTTAAATCGTGCAAATATCATCTAAGGCGGATAGTAGGCAATGCGAAATTAACGTTTGAGGAGTTCAGTACGGTATTGACGCAAATCGAGGCTGTCTTGAACTCCCGTCCCATATCACCTCTGTCCACAGACCCCAACGATTTTCATCCCCTCACACCAGGTCATTTCCTTATTGGCCGACCGTTGACTGCGCCTGCATGCGAGGATCTAACCTTGGCGACTTCCACGCGCTTGCGACGATACGATCGGCTAGAACAGTTGAGGCAACACTTTTGGCAGCGCTGGACCAAGGAGTACATCTCAGAGCTACAACGGCGAACAAAATGGACGGCAAACAAAGACGATATCACTCCCAATAGTCTCGTCTTAATAAAAGAAGAAAACGTCCCACCGTTAAGGTGGCGGATGGGTAGAATTATTCGGTTGTACCCCGGCCGGGATGGAATTTCGAGGGTTGCAGACATCCGCACTGCAACGGGTATCATACAACGGGCTTGCTCTAAAATCTGCACGCTTCCAGTATCTACTCAGTGAATCCGGATAGAAGATTTCAACAGTTGGAAGAAGATGGTTCTTCCAAGGCGGCCGGCATGTTTATGCGCAACGCCATCTATTGTGACATCAAATGAGGCATCGAACGCAACAATGTTTTATCTATGCGCGGAATATTTCATATATTTTTGAACGAGTGAAAGAATGGCAACACTGCATTCATTTTGTCGTCGCTGTCAAGAATAGTTTTTTTTCCTGTATCGTATTTGTCTAATTAAACTAGTAAATGAGAAAAACACAGTTGTTATTATTGGAATACGTAGCCATCGCCGTCTCAAGCACAATATCGGAAACAATGTGGAAGCTTTCACTCGGCGTTCATAATACAATTTCGAATACAGGTTTTACTGCTTAGTAGCCGTGTGAATACTTTTGAATTATCATAAATATTGGGTATGTTATGAGAATTAAATACAAACTGTCGACACGGTTGGCGCTGTGGCTAAGCGATTAGCTTTCTGTGCTACGTGTCACGGGTTTGATCCCCGCACGGAAAAAATATTTGTATGATCTACAGATAGTTGTTTCGGGTCTGGTTGTGTGTGCATGTGATATGTATATTTGTAAACTGTACCCACAATACAGGAGAAAATCCTAGAGTGGGGCAACATTTTTAAAAAAGAAAAAAAAGTAAAGAACTAATATGTTTTTTTTTCTAACTATACTGTTAATGTATAATTCTCAATTCTAGTTCTTTTACTCCATCTAATCACAAGTACAAACAACCCAACTTTTGCCAACTCTCAGAACAAATATTTGTCACGGTGCTAAAATATTCTAATCGAAGCCATTTTGGTCGCTTATGTAAATTATGATTGGCACGATTCCTGATCAACCCGAAATAACCTCAATCAAATCATAACACTATCACCAAATTTATGAAAACGGAGGTTCGTGGAGTGTGTAACCTAAATTGTTTTGTAATATATCATCTTTGGTCTAACGCCTTGGTTACACGAAGCGAGTGTTCTAGTCTTCTGCCACATGTTGAATCTCTGCGGAAAGCTTACTGTGTCACGCGCCGCTCCTCAACGCCGACAGACCAACGAAACTCGCGTGAAAAACGCTACTTGTAACAGACAAGCAGAGATTGTCCAATCGAGTTTATCCACTGCAACAATACCTGCATCATATGTACGAAGTCACGGATGTTACTATAGCTTTTTCCCTTCAACCTCAACCGGCCATTTTAATTTTGTTTTTACTCATTGTATTTTTTAGATGTACTCGCTATAGCGACTCGTTCACCCAATCGATAATATTATTCGATATCTTTTAAGTACACTTTATCGATTTAAGGATTCGTAGTAACGGCTCTAATGTTTCGAATAATCGGAACACCCTGTTTAAGCGGTTAGTAAGCCGGCCAGAAATTCGAATGGGTAATTTATTTGGGTGTTTTCGCTTAAAGATTCTTCTTTTACGATATGATCTGGCAATAGGTTCGGTTCGTATAATATAAGGCGTAATGCGGACCTCGTTGAACAGAGGGAGATACACATATGAAAGGCAAAATGGATGTTAATTCATATAAAATATCATCAAACGAACCTACAAAGAAATGCACTTTTGAGCCGTATCCTGCATATAAAAAACGACACTACGAACATATTAAAACCATTAAGCTATTTGCAACATCAATCATTTAACAAGTCTGTCTGGGCTTTTACACAAAAATCTCGTTCGATTTAAAACCATTTTAACTTGAATTCCGATTTTTAGAGATTTATTTTTCTACACGTACCTATATATTATCTTACTTAATTTTTTTATACATTCTATAGGGTCAGGTCAAAAGGGCATTCGAACGAATTTGTCATTACAACAAACAACCTTAACTCAGATAAAAAAAAAAAACGATAAATAACATAGACCTGGCGAACATTGATATCGTAACTATACTTATCCCTTTGTATCCACAGTGTGAAACAAACAGACAATGCCCCACGAAGTGCATTATGAGTATTAGTAGAATTATCAAGATAACTGATTCCGCGTAGTTGATTCAATAATTTGCCTGTGTCAGATCAAGAAACTCAATTTTCCACCTTAAAGATAAATCGACAGAAACACGTACCGGTAATCTCCTTGCTTCAGACAGTGCACCTTGAACATTGACACTCACAGTGTGGTTTCTGTAATCATAGTGCCGTGATAACGGGGATTTTAAGCAGCTTCGCTTTTGACGCTGAGAGGTCCGAGTACCTATTATGTCCACGCCTTCGCCGACTTCGGCTTCCACTTCGTTCTAAAGGTTTACTGGAGATTAGAGTAACAGCGATCCGCCAAAGTGCATGTTACCACTATTGATGGCATTCGTATAAGTTAGATTCTAGTCTTTCAGCACTACGCCCATACTAAACGTGTTAAATCAGTGACAAGTAACCGCTCAACTTATAGAATCCGAAAAAACATTTTGAGTTTCATTTTGATACACTTTCGTCACAGAATAAAAATATTAGTTAGTCTATGGTTACATCCCTAGTTATTTGTGAGAATTACACTACATTTACTGTATTTTTATTATACCGCCTCCTATACTGAACTGGACAACTTAATTATATTTTGGTCCTTCGATACGGCCGATAGAGTTATGTTTTCTTTCTCTTGATGAAATTATAGTAGCGTGCTTTAATTTGAAGTATTTTGAACAAAGATGTTGCTCCACGAATTCCGTCCAGCTAGAATTAGCTGGTTGGATTTATAAAATTATTCTAAATTCAAATTCAATAAATAAATGAAAGCTAATTTCACTTAATACTTTATTCATAGCTGGATACGAGTTCGAGCCAACTACATTAGTAGGTACACGAGTCGGAAGCAGAAACTGTTTAAACCCTAGTTTTTCCGAAAACGACACAACAGATTAGTTACTTTCATAATATGGAAATGTATTTATTAATTAAGGTGTTGATCTATTTACGTGTTATTTTAATCATAAAAATTACTTAAAAACAATAAAAAAAAGTAATAAAGTAAAAGCAAACTTCCAAAACTTATTAAAAGTTTCAGTTTTTACGCCCAGGTAATTTGTAAAGAAAATCAGACAAAGGGGTGTGACGTTTCGTATGGATAAAAGAATCCACGTAGGCGATCGTCAGCAAGAGGTAGATATAATATAGCTATTTAAACAGTCTATAAATATACATAGATATGTATAATTTACATCGGAAATGCCCAAGCATAAAAGCCAGCATACACATTCTGTTCGGCCCACTGTTGTCCACCAATCTATTGGTTTGATTCGAGGTGATACTGTGCGGTAACCTCACACACATTTTCTCCCCCATAGCGCAAAACAACTGCAAATTAATTCGGCATAGAATTAAAGCCCGACTATATTTCGGTGGCATGCAAAATAGTTTTAACTAAGTATTCGTTGCATATGAAGTTAATTTGTTAGCCAGATCTGATTTCACTCAGTAGTTTGCCACCATTGTATTAAGCGCTGTGATACGTGAGCGAACTCAACACGAATGCGGCGCGGCGCAGTGAAAATGTCAAACAGGCACAGCCGCTTGAAGTATCCTACGTGACAAGCCACGAGCGAAGTGTAGAGCGGTACCACAAACGCCATCAATTTGTTTGATATTATCGCACGAACTGGATGTGATTTATGATTTATAATAGAACCTCTATTATAAATACAGGCTGAAAATTTTATGAAAATTTGGTATAAATAAGTATATCTTGAAACATAATAAAGAATAATTGTTTATTTTTAATTTCTCCATGAATATGTCCTTCTAAATACCTATACAATAATAATTCTACGTCTTGGTCGTTGACATTTCTACAGCATTTATCATTACGTCCATCCATGTTCAATGTACTACGCTAACAAAAGCGAGCGGTTCGGTGGCAGAACATGGCGGCGCGCGGTGTGGTACAAGCAGTACAGCGTGGCCGCGTCGCACTTCTTCGGGTTGGTTTGCTCAATATTCGCCCCTGATCGCACCGCATCACGTTCGCGTTGATTTCGCTCATCGCTGTTGCACTTCGAATATTTTAATTATATCGTGTCGTATCGTATATTGTGTCACTATTTTGTCTTCAAGGATTCTCTGACTAAATAAATTAAATGCATTTAGGTATTTCTAGAAGCTTTTGCAGACGGCCGCAGGCAAGCTCTTCGCGAGTACCTTCACCTCACCCGTACAAACGAAGGAAACTTTAAAGTAATGAATAGAAATACGTTTCCGCAGTATATAGTTCTGGAATTGTTTCTGTGATTCGTAATAATATAATATACATATAAATATGAATAATTGACGGTGAACATAGTTTGAGTTTCACATTTGTGGAAAAGATAAAACGATGCCCGTATTAAAGGAAAAATATTTTTAAAATTGTAAGAATTTTCTGGTTTTTATTGATTTCTATCTATTGAGCAAAGCTTAGTGGGCGGTGCAGACTTGAGCTGCTGGAACGGAGTAAGCTTCTTGGGATTCTACAAACTATGAATGTACAATAGATTTTGTAAACAAGAAAGAAATAAAGCGAATAACGTGCATAATGCGTAATAATAGTAAAATAATAATAGTAAAATAGTAATACGCTAGTGTATTCGATTTGAGAAGCACCACGACACGATTTTTGCTTTACCGCTTGAAGATACCGAATACTATGTGGTCGCTTTTTTGTCTTCAAGCATACCATACAACTCAAAGCATTTTAATCGTTAATCGATACCAATCATAATGTCACACTGAAAGTAGAGCATGGAACTTGTTTATACATACAATAATTTTATTTTATATGCTATTAAAATTCACTGTAGGTACAAAAAAGAACGGATCAAAACGAACGGTCGTAAAAAGATTTTTCCCTCACTGCTGACCTCCTTAGAAAGAGCCTCATCATTTTCATCGCGACGAAACTATAAGCATTTATACTATGGTAAAGTTTGCATGGGAATCAAAGAGGAACGGAGGATTAAGGGATCTTGTCAAAGGAGCAAAAAACACCCTCTTAGAAGATTTTATGACGCGACAGATAAGGTGTACCGCTTCAAAACAACTTCTATTTTTAAGAGCTCAGCTTTTTTCTGTTGAAAATCCCCAATGCATCTCTATCCTCTGCCTACGTTTTGACCTCTCGATACGACTCGACCTCTACTTTAATAGCAGGATAACTAATAGTTACTGTTATAAATATAGTTTTTGTATGGTATTACCCTCGTATCAGGGTGTATTATCAAGCCCAGAGTAGGGACAGTTTTCCAGTGTTCCTGTTTTTGTTTGTGACTGCAAGAGATTTAGCTATCTTTTTAAATAAAAATATTTATGTCCCTTCGATGTTCGGAGCGTACACCACACTCGTATTTTATTATAAGAACGACTACATTTTGATTAGAATTCCCAAATATTTTCTCATGAGCTTTTTTATCCTAAAAAATCGATAAAACTCATCGTTATGGGTCGTGCCCATTTTATAAGTCAAGCGTACCACTAGCTCGGATGAAACAAGGGGGCCGAACTTATTGCCATCGGAGCTGCTACTGAAAATTTTGAAAACAGAAAAATCAAACACATATATTATTCTGTGCAAAATGCACGGTGAACAGGAATTTTACGTTATTTTATTGTACCGTGTGCCGATTTTTCAATACTCATACAAAAACTGTTTATCTCAGTATATAGTCTTTTTAGTCTAAATAAGCTCATAAATTCAAAAACGATAAAGCTCAAGCACACAGCCCGAGAGTTTATTACGAGATATTATTACCGTTTTTCTACCCTGGTTTTTCCAACTGTGAAAAGATGTCTGGCGTATTTTATTCCAGGGAACATCCGTCGAATATTTGTCGTAGTTTCATAGAATAAATTACTATAGAAGCTGTAGAACTCTATCTAGTAAGCAAACAATCCACTGCAATATAATTATTTCATTTGATCCAACGGTTTAATACGTTTTATTTCGATATCGACTGCGATGTTCTAGCGTTTGCTTTACACAACACTGTTGTCTGAGGTTATTCGCCAACAATTGCAAAATGTCTATGTTTTCCAGCCATGTTAAAATATTGAGTTATTTACAGCGAATTTGGAGGTATTTATATACTATGTAGTTATTATCTTATGTTTTTCTGTGTTATAATTTATCATCTTCGTTTATAATTGTAAGTAATGGACCAACCACAGAACAGCTAAAAGAGGTTGTGGGCGTGGCAGGCGCGCCGCAATTATGATTAGATAATCATAATTCAACCGAAATCACGCGTTCATGCATTTAGTCGCTTTCGGAGTGCGTTTATGTAAAGAGCTGCGCTAAAATTACCAAAAATTGTTTTAAAATGCCGTGTTGTGCCATTATTACATGTAAAAATAAAAGTCAAACATCAAGTATCGGGCAAGGAGGAATTACTTTTCACCGGTAAGCCATAAAACATCATTTAATTCGTTTTTTTACATAAAAATATATTTAGAACTATGAAATTAGAAATGATATCGATAATATTGCAAAAAACTTGCAAAAAAATATACATTGCTGGTAATTAAGGTAAGTACGCAAATAATCCACACGAACACATAATTCGCGCGCATTGTATTGCGTTCGAGAGATGCGATCTGTCAACTCACATGGTCCGGCCGCGTTCGTTCGCAATGTTCACATCGAGATAGGATATAGTGTTGTGCATGTCTAAGATGAATTTTTCGATAAGTCATCGGATTTTTATGGATGACAAATTGACCTTAATTTAGTATTTTTTTGTACGTTGAGAAATACCTAATGTCAAGAATCTACTAATGTAATGTACAACTAATTTATATTATTTATTTTAGGTTTCCAAAGGATCCTAATATCCGAGAGCATTGGATAAATGTAACGGGTAGAGAAAATTGGATAACTACAAAAACAAGTACCATTTGCTCGGAACATTTTAAAGAAAATGACTTTACTATAAAAAAATCGGGATACAGATATTTAAAACCAGGAACTATTCCTTTCATAAAAATTATACATATAGTTACAGAAGATATTCTCGTAAGTCTTGTCAAACTTTAGAATTTTGCACCAAAAACATAAAGAAAGCACCCGTACGGTGAGATATAATTATCTGTCTGCCTGTATGTCACAAACTCACAACTATTTATCTGTGTACATACAAAGTAGTTACATGGATTAACAGAATGAGGTGCCATATTATTAGATAAGTAAAAATCATAAACTGTTGAGGTGATCATCTTGCAATTTAGCACAAGTGTAGAATGAGTGAAGAATGTCACAATCCGATCCAGCAAGTCCTCTCTTGTCTGCCCCCCAGCAACGCCCTAAGCCGAGGTTCGAGTCCCACTATGGGACACCCTTAGCAGTGTTGCTTAGTATTATTTAATTTGCTCGGCTGGAGGCCCTTCTGGTCTCGCCATTTGCCCGGTTAAGCAGTAAAAGCTTCCTGAGCTAAGAGCGAGAGAACACTCAAAAAAAAAATGTATGAAAAATGTATGACTCGTAAGAAATAGCTATTGTATAATAATAAAATATGTTTTTATTTTAAATTACAGCCAATTCTGAACTCGAAAGAAACAACAGCACCAAATTCAACTCCTTTTACACCACAAAAAGATGAATCTATGAAGAGACGAAACATAGAAGTAAATAGCTTACATTAAAATCCGAAATGCCATAATTTAAGAAAGCATTATATTGTATGTACTAATCAATCACATTTTATTTGATTGCAGCAAAACTTAATGTCAGCATCAAACGCATCAACACCAAGAAAAAGAAAATTGCTAAATATCATTAATACCAAAGAAAGTATAATTAAGAGGCAGAGATTACTGATTAAGAGAATACAAGCACAAAATCGAAGACTGAAGAAAAGAATTAATAAAATAGAAGACATATTGCAAAGTATTCAAGAAAAGTTTTGTTTGAAAAATGAGGATATGTATACTCTGAAGAACATAAATGTACAGGTAAGTATAAAAAACTCTTGCAGTTTTCAAATCGTGATTGCTGTAGTCAATCGTTGGCACGTTCGCACCGTTTATTTCCTTACCATGTTTTTCTGCAACATTAGGTAAATAGTGTTAAATACTACCGAGTTTTTTTATTGACAGGTACAAGAACTGACAAAACGCATGTCAATGAAAAAGTCTGGAGGAAAATTAAAACAAAAATATACCCCAACACTCCGTACCTTTGCACTGACGCTTCACTATTATTCTCCGAAAGCCTACGAATACGTGCGTAAAACGTTCGATACTTGTCTGCCGGAAAGCCGTACCCTTAGGAAGTGGTATGAAAAAATTGGAGGGGACCCTGGCTTTACTAAGGAATCCCTTGAAGCTTTGAAACAGAAAGCTAAAAATACAAATTATCCCATTATTGCAGGATTAGCAATTGACGAAATGGCTATACGCCGTCGTATAGAATGGAACGGTGAAAGATTACATGGGCATGTTGACATCGGCAGTGGCGTAGAAGGAGATCATGTAGCAGAAGCCAAAGAGGCTCTAGTTTTTTTTGTTGACAAGTGTGAACTGTAACTTTAAAGTTCCAGTTGCTTATTTCCTTGTTGATGGCATATCAGGAAGACAGCGTGCTGACTTAATCTTTCAATGTTTGGAACTAATTGAAGAAACAGGCATAAGAATTATATCTTTGACTTTTGATGGATGCGCCGCAAATATAGCAATGATGAAATGTTTGGACTGTTCCATAGAAGATCGGAAAATCACATTTAACCATCCTGTTACAAAAGATCCAATTTTGGTGATGTTGGATCCATCACACATGATTAAATTATTACGAAACGCTTTCCAATGCTTATAATACTTTTATAGATCCAGATGGAAATAAAATACAATGGGGCTTTTTGGAGGAACTAAATAATCTTCAAGAAAGAGAACATTTTCACTTGACCAATAAGCTACGTTACCATCACATTCATTTTCAAAATAAAAAGATGAAAGTTAAGCTCGCAACACAACTGTTTAGTCTTAGTGTTGCAGATGCTATAGACTTTTGTCGTGATGAACTGAAACTACCTGCATTCAAAAACAGTGAAGCAACATCTAGATTTCTGAGGGTAATTAATAATATGTTTGACATATTCAACTCCCGAAGCAGTTACCAGTATAAATTTAAGAAAGCGCTTACTGAAATCAATGCTGTGGAGCTTTTGGGATTCCTAGACATGGCAGTCGAATACTTATCGAAATTAAAATGTCAAGATGGCAGACTTTTAATAAAAAGCCCGCGAAAAACCGGTTTTATTGGCTTCATTGGTTGCGCGGAAGCAGTAAAACATCTCTATAATAATTTAATACGTACTCAAGTACTTGTATATAATACGATGTATAAAATTAGTCAAGATCATCTCGAGATGCTCTTCGGAAATATAAGATCACATGGTGGAGGGAACAATAATCCTACGGCACGCCAATTTAAGGCAGCGTACAAAAAACTTCTGGTGCATATAGAATTAAAGGCTCTCGATAGTGGGAATTGCATGGCCCTCGAACATATTTCAATTCTTAATTGTGCATCATCGCCTATAGAACGAATAAATAAAACGACTCATAACGGGCTAGTCGAAGACGATGAAGAAATTGTCACCGAATACAATGACGATGAAGAAATTAATATGTTTTTTCAAAGTCTTTCTGATTTTAGTAAACAGATAATTAGCCATATTGCGGGTTACATAGCACAAATTTTAATGAAGAAAATTGATTGTGACATTTGTGTAGGGGCGCTGTTGTCAGACGAAATAAATACGGAACATAAATTTATAGTAGCAAAAGATAAGGGGGGTCTCTTGTATCCGTCAAAAGATTTAATACAAATCTGTAAAACTTCAGAAGCAGTGATCAAGAATTACACCGATACTCTACGGAAAATTAACAAAAATATGTTGATAACAAAGATTTTACGCAACTTTGTCGGAACTCAATTATTTAGCAACATTAGTAATCATCAAATTGGATTATATCCTACTGCGAACCATGTAACAGACCTTACCAAAGCTATCATAGAAAAATATTTGAATGTAAGGTTACATTTTATTTTAAAAAATTCAAATATAATAGATACCAAGCGTGTACTATTTAATAAATACATTTTATTTCAGGGACAATAATAAAATTAAATAACTCTTTTTTTACCAGTTGTTTCCAATCCCTACAATCTTATTTTTAAGTGTTTTCTGCATGGCTAGACATTTCTTTCTTTCTTTTTGTGTACTTTTTTTATTGTGTTACTTTTTTTCCTTAAACATAACATTGTTATAAACTTTTGTTTAACAAACAAAGATCTATATACTTGAACATTTTATTATGAAACTGTTAATTTATTTTATTTTATTATCTTATTCAGTAGTCCTTGTGTGTCATGTAATGTAATATTGCATTGTTAGAGTATTTTTTATTTTAATATTGCTACATGTTCTTAAAAATAACTTCAAGTCATTGGAATCCAACATTTTGAAAGAGTATCTATGGAGTTTCTTGCCGGTCTCTTCTCCATAGAACCAACCCACTGGAACCGTGCGCCTAGATTCATAACGTTTTAAAAGTGCCTGAAAAGGCCCATTTGAAATAAACAAACTTTGACTTTGACCTGTGTTATTTATTTACGTATTACACCCAAACCTTGCGAGAAAGATTCAGCTTGATACAAATAATAGTATTTGGGGTTAAAAAAAATATCAATAAGAAATTTTACCTATTTAAATAATCGGTTTATGAGAAATATATTGCTTTTTGCGTTCGACATACAGCATAATTTTTATACATACGCAGCCGTACTTGAATTCTACAAAGTTTTTAAAAAATATTCATCGATAAATATGGGTACGTCTCTAGCTGTGTAACTGTGATACCAATTAAAAACGTATTTATAAAATTGCACAATCAATATTTTCTTTTATTTTATTAATTACTCTTTATTTCATTTCAGATAGTATTTTACACACAAATACTAATGATTGCTTTTACGTAAATATTACATATTTTCTATTTTGCAAATTTTATTATTTAAGGAAATTGAAAAATGATACTTACTTGACAACACAAAAAATAAACGTCAAAATTTGCACGGTTTCGCAAATTGGCACGAGGGAAAAATATCCTTATTAGTTGCATATTAAGGTAAGTGTTTAAAAGTCATGATTATCATGCATTTCGGCGAATAGCTGATAAGTATTTTATGTAGTGTAAATATAACGTATGATTTAAGTGTGTGCAAATTGTGGAATTTTAACGAATAGCTGTTACGCGTTGTATGTAGTGTAAATATGACGTGTTATTTAGGTGTGTGCGACTGGCGACAGTGGTTCTGATACAAAAGTGACTCGATGGCCCTTCTAACTTCTTTTAGCTGTTCTGTGGGACCAACTACCGTTTCGATCTTTAATTACATTCATGATACAGTTTAATAAATATATACGTCGTAGGGAAATAACGAAACCGGGGATTTCGTAAATTGTCAAAAAATAAAAACCGTAACCTACGGAAGCCTCATAATGGTTATTTTTATTAGATCTTAAACGAAAATTATCTTAGTAATGATGATATCTAATATAATTTACCGGGTTTCGACAAAATCCCTTTTTTCGTTATTTCCCTGCTACTTGTATCTAACCGAAAACTAATTTCACTTTGATGTTTAATAAACTATATCTCAGTAAATTCTATAAATCACTGCATTCCGAAGTCAAAACGCAGTGACCAAAATATTCTTCCGATTTAATTTCTTAGAAATAAAGCTGATACTTCAATTACCGATTTCAGTAGCAAGTTTCCTCCAAGACGATCCACAAGTGCTCCTGAAGGACCAATCGGTACTAGGGGAGCAACGACAGCTGTTTCATTAGAACCTAAGTAAGTGTGCAGTTTTATTATAAATAGCATTCATACACGGACTGCACACGCTCGACGTCATCAACTTACCCAGTAAAATATTAACTCACAGCAATGTCCTACATCAAGGGTGCGGTACCGGTGCTCTGGTACAAAAAAAAATTGCGTAGCTACTGAGCACGAGCACGTCTAATGTTTGTTATGTTATGACCGTGTGAGCCCAGTCTCAACGCAGCAACAGAACTTACTAACTCAGGTATTAAAACTCAGAAGCCGCACTTGCAAGCATTACACTAATTAGGCAGTATTTGTTACTTTACACAATACCCGGAGCTAAAAAATACTCAAGAACACACACAGCGATCGTCTAAGTGTTAATCTATACATCTATACATATAAATAAAATTGGAGTGTCTGTTTGTAATATTGAAATAACCGTTTTTTACTACATGCATATGAATATATATACGGTACATACACCAAAATAACATTTTTTACAATTTTTGTCTGTCTGTCTGTCTGTTTGTATAGGCTAATCTCTGAAATGGCTGGACCGATTTTGACGGGACTTTTTTATTTTAGAAAAAAATAGGGTTAAGTGCATTTGGTCTTCTTAACTTCACGTAACTTTTATAATATTTTTTTTTTATTAATTTTTTTAATGCCGTTTCGCACTAAAAAATACATTGTTAAGTTCCGACATCCACGCGAACGAAGTCGCGGGCACAGCTAGTGGTTAATATTTCCAAACCAAACGCAGCTGTTTTTTTTCTTTTGGTGTCTATGTCAGCAAACAGAATTGCGCATGTATAGGTACTTCTCGATTTTGCGGAAATAGCAACACAGTCTTGTTCCAAAGTATACACACATGTAACTTTAAATCATTTACACAGGAATTTATTGGAGGTACAAACTAAAGACGACGGTGACATAGTTTGGTTATAACTTTGGTGGTATCGGTAACCAGAAATTCTTCATCATGCAAGTATTTACCGTGGCTAGATGTGGAACACTATACTCACGATACAAAATGTAAGCAGCTTAAAGCTCATTAAAACGCGACATCTTGAAAATTATTACCGCTCGAAGAGCTGCATATAATTAATAGTACGCGGAAATGCATTTATATTAGTAAACGTATGTACTTTGAGAAATCGTATATTTGAGTTTTTAAACAGGGATCTCTATGGCAGCTGCTCTTACGTTTAAAGCTAAGATAAATCCGTTATAAAGAGGTTATGAATTGAATTTAAAGGTGTTTGAAAAATATTTTCTTGATATCCGCAGGATAAACACTAAACAGTAAAAAAGGAACTGCAACTAGAACGATGGCACGGTGTACGCAGTGGCTAAGCGTTCAGATTTCTGCGCTACGTGTCGCGGATTCGATTACGCACGGAACAATATTTGTATGACGTACAGATAGTTGTTTCGGGAACGAGTGTCTGTGCAAGTGAAATAGACAACATTTAAAAAAAATATGAAAGTAAGAAATACCTTAAACAAGACGTCAATTAAAATGAAACGTCATCAAATATAAATAATTGATTCCCATTGGAATTTGACAAATCTGAATCACTTTAGCCCAGTAAAGCGGTACTGGAACGGAACCAATCACTAACGCGAATTATTCTTGATGCTACCTCTGATGGGTTAGGCAGAGGCTTACTAACGTGCACCCAAATTTCGCCGATGCTTTAAAATTATTTTTATGCAATACCTAACATAACTGCATAAACATAATCAGGTCTAAACTTTTAAAAGAAATGATGGCGCGTATAGTTTCCTGATTGTTCGGAGGCTTTTAAGCCTGTCAATTTATAGATAATACTCCAAACAAATCTATCACTTACTGATAAAATAGAGAAGACTAAACGACTGGGGAGTTCCGAGTTCTGTATCAACAATATGAATCTAGTAAGTGGATGCAAACGAACGCGAAAATGCAGTTGTATTATTCGAAAACGAGATTCTTAATAAACAAAGCCATCAAGTACGCCAAGAAACGATGAAACAATACGGAATATTGTTACAGACAGTCTGCAATTACTACTAAGGATGCGCGGGCGCCTCGCGCACTTTATAGGATTTTATTGCATTTGTAAACTTTAACAATACTTCCCTCAACAGGTAAGCAATACTCAACTGCTAATTGGGCATTTGACTGGCTTTAATGAATATAATAGTAAAACGAGAAATATGGCTACACAAAAGAGGCACTCCAGATGAATGACTTAATTGTCCGTAGTGCCATACTGCCCTATTATAAACCAGGCATAAAAAGTGACATGAAAATTAAAATTGACACATATTACTGACGATTACTTAGAAGTATTTTAATCGCCCTTTCACCGGACTTTATATTGAAAGATGTTATCGCAAGATTTTTAGCAGTCAACCTCACGCCTCATTTTAAATCCTACTGTATCTGTTTTATTAACATTTATGATAAATTTTGTCGATAACCTTTTTATTTGAGAAGTACTAAAGAAAATTAATGACAAAATCAAATTCAATATCACACAGAAAGAATTACAGTGAAATTTTTAGTAAACCTTCGAATTAATCCAGAATTATTCCCAGAAAAGTATCTTCGTGAATTTACAATCACTGCAGTGGACTTCTACTGAAGGCTCAAAGAAAACTTAAAGCACCATATGTAAGTATGCGATTGTACGTGTACGATCTTTCATTTGACATATTCTGGGAAAATATACATTGTATATTATATATTATTTCTATATATTATTATAAATATTATATATAATTATAAAAACTATTACGTACGAGTATATATAACAATTTAAGTATCGAATCGCTAAAGCTAGGATTTCTTAGAAAGATATGGCGAATGCAGTCGTTCTTTGTAAACTTTAACTTTTATAACTGTCGAAGCGTTAAAGAGCAATGTCCGTCAAGGAGCAGCCTGGTAAAACTTCAAAGGGTTTGCAGCTAATAGATCCGTTCGCTTTACAGATACCTAGTTCACCGTTACTGGTCAAGAGTGCAAGCGAAGTCTGATAATAATTCTCGGAAATGCTGCCTTGTACAAGTACTACAACCGAGTACGACAGAATTTGGAGAAACGGTGTGCGCTCTTAATACGTTCTTGAACGTAATACCACACTACGTGCTCACTAAAAATACGCTTACGAATAAAAGAACAGATGGAGTTCTAACGAACGATATTGAAATATTTATATTAATTGAACTTGATGTCTTCACATAGGTACCACAAATATAACATCCGAGATAGAATGTTGGGAAACGTATTAAACAATCAGGGAATTTATCAGGAAATCTCATTTTTGGTACTGATTTGGTACCTTACTCGGGCAAAATGAAATTCTACGTAGCAACTCGGAGTTGGGAACTCTCCCCGTTGCAATAGGCTCAATTCTTATTACATGGAATCAAATAATGGCATCGGCGAAATTTTGGCGAAATATATAAACTGGCCTAATTCTATATCGTCTGTCACCACTGCTGCTTGGGTGAAGGAAATTCAAATGAGATTACCGCGAAGCAAAAATTCGCAGACTTGTAACAGCCACTAATCAGCACTGGGCTCCCGTCGTGGATGCCAGTCTCAGAGAGGCCTCTGCACTCCCAGCAACTTAATTAAAAACGTCAATATTTGATGTATTTAATTAAGTTCAGTCAATTTAGGTCGGCTTTCAGTATAGAAGTGTAGCTAAATATCAATATTTTACACGTTACATTAGGTTCGGTTACATCGCGTTAATTTAAATTTGTATTATACTGAGGAAATATCTCCGGAACTGTATTTTAGCCGCAACGTTTCGAATGCAACGATACTTTCGGCACTTTGGCATCGAGTTAAACATGAGTTAACACAGACGGAATATTTAATTTTAAATATACAAATATATATTTTTATTAATGATTTCTTACAACAAACCCAAAGCTGGCCATTTAGCAATAGACGTTGACTAACGAAATGATTTAGTCGAATGCTTATAAAATCCCGGGCTAACCTAAGAGTACTTAGATAGGACAAACAATAACAAAAAGCACATAAACAAGACATTTTAAAACAAAATATTCATTGTCAGTTGCATTTTTTTTTAATCTTATTTATCCTGCAGCCAAGTTTACCGCAGCTACAACGCAGATCATTCGATCTGCGACATTAATCAGCCCTTGCTGCGGTCAGTCCTTGGGTGGGTGACCGTTACTATACACATCGAGACCTATCAAATTTGACACATGTGACAGTCGTTACGAAAGTCAGCAGCTCAATAAGTGAGAAACCCGGTCTAACTTTGGCTTATCCGTGTCTCCCAATAATTGGGTGGTGGAGGTCAAATGGTAGTAGCTCTATGTGAAATACTGATATACAGCCGCATCCGGGTATCCGCACCTGGCACGACAATCCTACAATCATTTTTCGGACTCGGACGGACAAAATATCTTCGTGATGTTCTACACACACTACCACAGTCTAATAAACCATAAAGTCAAACAAAGACGTCTAAACAAAGATGAGTTCAGTGTTATTTTTCTAAGAGTTTATTTACTTTATTTTTACGTTAAAGATTGGAAATCAATAAAACCCTCAATATTATTATATAAGACATATCACATAATAAAAAGAAACTAGGGTTTTTTAACATCAATTTTAAAATCAAAGATGGCCAACTCGATTTCTTCGAAATAATTTTGATGCCCGTGTCAGTAAATCGGAAATATATGATGATACCCCATAATTTATTAATTCACTAAAATATAAAAAAATATCGTCGTAACAAGCCTGACGCCAAGCGCCAAAAGGGTGTCAGCGGTCTTTTTTCATAAACATCAAAGCCGTTGGGATACTGTATGATTTATTAAAATGATCACACTATGATACTACTACACATACACATACTATTTACGAACCGTAATCCCTATTCAAATAATATTTGATTTAGCTTTTAAAATTAACTTACCTTACTGGAACTTGGAGCCTAGGTCAACCAGAACCGAACGGCAGGAAATGAAATAAAAACTAGCTAATATATTTAAAAGCTTTGACTGATGTTTGCCTGCAAGCAGACATGTCACCCAACTACCCTAAATACTTCATAAAACCAATTTAAATATCCTCGCTTGCTTTTGATTCTGGCAGACCTATACCTTCCTTTTGCAGACGCGTCGCCGCTTTTCCTTTTTCAAGTTAAAAAACAACTCACTACTTGAAGTATTAGTCATGTCAAAGTCAGGATTTTCCTGCAAGGTCACTTTGCGAACGCGTTCAAAGTAACTTCACTGCCGCTACTCTCGAACGAAAACTCTGTCGTATACATATATTATGATAACCATATTTATGTAATTTCACAATGTGTTATAAAATATAATTTTAGTACCTACCGATATTTTTTGTCCACAAGTGTCCGTTTGCAGCTTATTGAATAAATAACAGAAGCATAAAAGTTCCTACAGATATTTTAATCACAATCTTGCTCCTTAAGCCGCACAATATTTATCATATTTGCTGTCGATATATCATTCTAATATACACTTCACTCGTAAATCGCGCACGATGATAGCCAAAAGTTGGCAAATTTGTTTACATTTATTTATATAATATTACTTTGATACTCTTATTACATAGTCTTTGCAAATTGTTTCAAAAAAATCATTCTTCGGGAGCACTGAGCGTTATATGATGTCTCCATCGATGGAAGACTACCAGTTTGCAGGAGTAACGCCGCAAATTCAAAACAACAGAGCAAAATATAATGTGTTGAAGCTTCTAGGAGTTTTATATAACAGAGCGTTTAAAGTGAGTGGCTAATCATTGTCAATCACGGACTCCTATTCATGGACATGTATCATCCTTTACAAATAACAATTTATTATATACATCGTAATTGTATATATGAACCTTATTGGTCCTTCAAAAAGGCCAGGTTTACAGTACCCACAACCCGCGTTCATGTATGAAACGATGCATGAATGTAGGTGAAGCAAAAAGTATAAGTATGTTAGGATCGTAGCACGTAGCGTTCCATAGTCTCTGCCTACCCCCGTGGGAAAAAGGCATGACTTTATGTCTGTATGTACATCGTAATTGTATTTAAAGGTGAATATTTACGAAGAAGGATAAAACTACGCCGGTCTCTACCACGAAATTTAGTACCAAAATAGATTAATCGTGAGGAGAAAGCAAAAAGTGTCTCCCAAATACACCATTTTTATACGATGTTGTTTACCAATGTTACCACTAGAGTCAACACCCACTTAAACACTGGACAGAAACGCTGCACGCACTTAATACAAAAAATCTCTTTAAACCGCTCTGCTGGTCAAAATTTGCGGTCTTACGTGCTGAAAATATTTCGACAGCGAAGCGATAGCGCAGCAAGGCGAACACAAAATATTTGTCGCAATAGTACGTCTTGCGTTTACGTTTGGCGTAATGCTACCAAATGCAAAAACTTACTATATATAAAGATTCGCCGAGCTTTCGGTTCGCTGTCTTTACTGCAAGAAGAACTTACCCTTTGCCGGTATATCGCCGCCGATTTGGTGTTATATTTTTGAGGTATAGTTATCCCCGGCTTGATATCAGGCGCGCTGTCGAAGTATGCTCGAGCTTTCCCGTTCCCGCCGACCTGAGACAAAACATACAATAGCTTAAAAAAGCGAACTACTCAACATACTTACTGGGACACTTTTTCGCTTCAGTGGGAAGAAGATTGAACGAAACGGTTTCCACAATAGCGCGAATAATGCAAAAAGTATAACCTATCCTTGCGCTCTGTGCACGTACTCCGTACCTCCGTACTCTGACCACGTGCACCAATATGTCAGACTTAATCATTACCAGGGGCGTATTTACCCTTGGGCCAAAAGGGCCATGGCCCGGGGCGGCAAGCTGCGAGGGGCGGCGCAAGCCGCACCTCGCGCTCAGCTTAGTGCGAGTGCTTTCTTTTGGAGTTTACACGACTGAAGAAATTAAAAAAATGCCTTCCTAATTAAGAAAAATTAAAACTCATTTGGTTGTAAGTTTGATAGACATCAAGACGTGAGGCTTTCTTATGCCTGAACGGCGGGCGGCCGCGGCGGAGCGGCGGCGTGTCCGTCGGACTCCATCGCGACTCGGGACTAGTCGGGATGTTTCGACGTTGCTCGTGTCGTTTTCGTTCATATTCATAGGCGAAAGCGGGTAGGGCGCGGGGCAGCGCTGGCGGCGCTGGCGGCGGCGGGAGACTTGTTCAATTTATGGGGCGGCAAATCTTACAGGCCCAGGGCGCTAAATTTTAAAATACGCCACTGATCATTACTGCGCACATAGCATCATTGATCCCCACTGTTCTAACGGTGAAGAAAAACATCATAGGGCACCCGAAACCTCATAGGACCAAAACAAATGGCTTTCATTCGACCTAACAATTATAAATAATAAACAAATCTTGAAGATACCGTCGAGTGTCTAACAGAATACAGTACAAGACTTTCGGAGCAAATCAGAGCGACGTCATATGGGGGACCACGTTTTTTATCAAAAAATATTCAGATTAACTAAGTCATCGCACCGAATAACATCTAAAAACGTCCCGCAGGGTAATTAGCTATCTGCGACCATGGTAAGAATATTTGCTGTCAAGGCGCGTAGGTACTATCGCCACTTGATTCGACAGAATCTATTCGTACGAAGATAACAACTTTTCCGTTCTATTAACTCGAGAAATAAATATGTCTTAGGAAACAACAACAACAATTTATGCAACCACTTCAAACTCTCGGTCAGTTCAAAGGATTCCGAATTGATTGCGATACGTACCATATCGAATTGCACGTCGGTCAGTAGTTAAATGGAAACTTTATAAAAAAATAACAAATAAGACGGCAATAAACGTCGATGCTGGTCCAAGCCACTGTGAATAATGGCGTGTTATTCCACGTTGATTCGTTTATCGAGCTCTCAGAAACAGGAACTGCATCATTATTGTATAGGGCTACCTGTCACCGGGTATGCACTATTGTAATTTTCAAATTAAACCTGATACAAAGATTACTACGCGTCTGAATATGCATCTACAGCAAATGATTCATATTTTGTTCGAAAAATAGAATGAGCGTACAATTGGTACAGGGACTTACGTCGGTGATATTTCGGGACTATGTAAGGAATAATCATTTCAATCAAGCTCTTGAAAAAAATGCGTCAAGAGCTGTGCAACTGAATTATTTAGAATAACTGCACTCCTAATTTGGCAATCAAATTCTCCTATTTCTATAGTAGTACGATTATACCTTAACTAGTTATTTAAAAGGTTTACTAAACAAATAGGACTACGACAAAAAATATCTGTCTATATCAAAAAATCTATAGGTATGATCGATAATTATTTATTTATTTATTTAGTACAGCGATTAGCCATTAATCTAAATAACCATTGATAAGTAAACCTATCACACCGTATTCTCACAGAACCGCAAACATTCTAACATTATCGTTTTCCATTCATCAGCAAACACATCCAATCCTGGGCTGGTCTCCATGAGCTCATTGAGCATCGCCAACATGCGCGGTATCGGGGAGGTGGATCGGGCTACTGTACGACATTAAATAATTTATATTTCCTGGCGCGATGATAAATATTAGGCACAAACAGTTGACACACCTTCTCATATAGATCGGACGCATCAGTAGAACCGTGAATAAATTGGCAGGCAGTTGTCATTAAAAGAATAAGATAAGAATTCAAACAGCAAATTATGGAAAAGATTTTGATAACATATAATGTTATGATCTTTCTGTATGGTGCCTAAGAGTTTGTTGCAATCTTTATGATAGTCTCTCTCGGCGGGTACACATAAGAACTGTCTCTTGAGATGACATATTTGTTCAGTAAGTGTTCCTACATACAGAACTATTAGATTTAAAACAGTTGGAAGTTTTAAACTCGGCAAATTGGAATCGCAATGTATTTTAAAAATTAGCTAATATTGACAAAAATCGGTCCTGTAGCACTTTTGGTTCAAGATTTCCTTGCTTCCTTCAATTAAATAAAACACACTGTATACAATATAAATAAAACAATACAAATTGCCTAAAATGTTCTTTAGCCATGTGCGCTAAGCCGCTAGCTAGTAAAAAGACCTACACTAAGTAGCCATTACTTTCTGTTAGTTCATAAGTTTATGCTTTCTATGTGTTGAAGGGTAGATCAGACCATCCCATAATTAACCATTGTTGTCGTGAGAGATGACCAAGGAATTATAACGGTCAGATTAACAATGAGAACATCTGGTATCATCCTAAATTCACCATGAGATGCACTCTAAGCATCTCAAAATGAGGATCTAATCGCGTGCAAGTGCAACCTAATAAGCGTATTTTCGAATCCTTCAAGCCAAGTAGACCTTAATAGATGTGGAAAACGCTAGGACAAGGAGACAACTAATTATGATAAGAGGCATATTCTATCGAATAATAAACGGATCACAGGTGGCACCCTTTTTATTTGAAACGGTACGATCTCGTGCAAGATCATCCACCCACGCCAACACATGTTTTTCCATCGAGTTCAAAGCTTAAGTTTTTTAAAGCCCCTTGATATAAACCCCCTTCTGTTACGATCTTCACTATCAATACGATGAAGCATTAAGCTTCTTAGAAGACGGTGCAAGTGGGGTACACGTTACATTATAACGTGTAGGTATGCTCCTTAATCTACGGTATATAAGCGCATGTAACGTATATGCGTTTGAGGATTTAAAGTATGAAATAGACACAAGTCGTTTGTCAGAACCAAAACTGATGGTAAGTACGATGCCCCCCCCCCTCCAAAGACATATCATCATCATCATCAGCCAGAAGACGTCCACTGCTGAACGAAAGCCATGCCATAATCTCCACGCTTGGCAGGCGGCTTGGGGATCGCAGTGGCTCACCGATTAGTGAGAAGACGCTGCTGCCCGTCCTCCGGTGTCTAGCCGCAGTTTTAAGACGTACCCGGGTCTAAAAGACATATCACGCTAGCTCAAATTATACCTAGTTAGGCTTAATTAGAAAATTCTTAAGTTATACGAATTGGGGAACAGTCGCCGGCAGAGAATTCTACAACTAAGCCGTTCCCATGACTAAAAATAATCCTACACCGTCGTCCCATAATGTTCGCGCAACAGCGGTCTTTCGCATATTTTGATTCATCAATTTTAAAGAATTTAGCATTTCTCTGTTATCCAGATTCAAATAAGATTTGAATGTACTTTGGTAACGCAAGCAAACTCGTTGTGCTCTGTGTTGGTAAATATTTATATTTTGTGACAGTCTATCTAATATTTTTATTCTTACTTTCTTAATGACCAAGTGAGAACAAGAGATCTAGAAAGAGATTAATATAATTTTATATCATACTAGCTTTTGCCCGCGACTTCGTACAAGTGGAATTTAAAATCTGATTTTTTCCTGCGGAAAATGGAGCCTATATTTTAAGTTAGACCTCTAGCAATACGTCGGTGAAGTTTTCGCATGCAGTAGTTTTTGCGTGAAGCGTGTTCAAACATACAGACAGGCAAAAATTCTAAAAACTATTGTTTTGGCTTCTGTTGCCAAATAAAGACCACCTATTCTTGATTTTCTCCAAAAAGTAATTTTAAAATTCCACCTTTTTTATTTAATATAAATATGCCTACTTTATAACCAACTCTTTTTAATATGAGCTTGTATATAATATTTTATCAAACCGAATTCTAATAGGGCACAATCTTATCTCAATTGTCCGATTATAACCGCAATTAAACTACTGAATGACTACTATCAGTACAACACGACACGAATTGTATGCTGCTTTGCCATTTTGAACTCTATTGTGTCTCTAATAAATCGAATTGAGATGGCATCACCATCCAAATTATGAAATGTCTGTACTACATATTTTTTTAGATTTTCTTATGTATTTTGTCTTTACAGACAATCCCGTTCTACAAGCCTGGTGTCATCCATTCCCTTTCGCAATAACTTAAAGTTTCCATTTTTTTAAACCTTGTCCCAGATTATATGATGAACATAGAAAGCTGATCGCTTAGCTATTACACCATCAATCACATTCTAATTGCTATTAAGGGTTAAGTCTGTCACTATAAGGTGGACAGTAGTTTAGTTAAGAGCGTTTCAAGTTAAAACACGTTTGGATTATTCTACAGATAGAACTAAAATTAACCAGTTTAGAAACAACTTAATTACGATACTTCAGATTTTTAAGATTTCTAGCACTGGTTTGGTCACTAGTTTTTTATCTAAGTTAGTTTAGTAAACTGTGGAGAACTGACTCCTAAATCAGCCGAATTTTCAATAGATGAAAATTTAATTTATAGTGGTTGTGACAATTACTTGCTTAATTTCAATCAATAATGAGTTTCACCTCAGTGTTTCATGACGGCATCAGTATGTTTTGTGACATATAGCTAGCACATTTTACACAGGCATACAAATTAACTGTCATTGTTTCTAGACTTTTGAATTGAAATGGAATTAATCAGAATAGTAATAAAAAGGAATTACACATAATTTCAGAAGATGCGTTATTCATATTATTATTGTTTTATTACTGATATCTGGAAAGAGGGGGAAGTATCTGATAAGAATGTTACTAATATAAAATTCTGTCCTTCCAAAGGTTGCGAGAGATTGCTTCTAAGTGATAAGATTATTTATTATTATAGTTTTATTTCATATGGCTGTCGCCCGCAACATCGTCTGCGTGTATTTTGTATTTATTATCTAATTAGTGTTTTGATGCTATAGTAAAAATAAGTAAAAAGAAGGCTACCAAATTTTAACAATCTTATGTTAAAATTTCGTAATAAAGTTGCATCAATATATGTTTTTTTTTCTTTTTCCATGTACAGATAGTGCCATCTACGAAGATGCGCCCCACTCTTCTTCCTAATTGCTTACAGTACAAGTGTGCAACCTTCCGGTTGTGTTTTAGTTCTGTCGATACACACTATTTACCTATGAGTGCACACGCACACTACGAAATATTAACTGATCACGAAGGAGCATTTCGGTCAGCTGGAAAGCCTCGACCAAAAATAGTGGGGCGCGTCTACGTGGATGGCACTATCTATATGTCTGTTAAGTCTTTGAAGTTCATGGTGGTATATTTCCTCAAGTCCTCATAACTATTAATTATAGTAGGTTATTTGGACTCAAGAGGTCTTTTATAGGGTCTGATATGATATTCAATAGTCTACATATTTGTTTGCTAATTACTGTTACACGGATAGGCACAAGCTTTTACACAGAATTAGCAGTTAGACTTTAGTTCACAGATCTGGAACAAGTTGACAGACCACATATACCATATACAGATTTCTGATCCTCCTGATATGATTCTGAAAAGTCAGAGGTACAGGATGGATGTCAGATGTGAATTCTTGCATGGAACGGCAAGCATTCAAGGGCTAGGTTAACTCTGATATATCAATAAAGAAGATGTTTCTGTAGTTTTTTAAAAATCATTCTCATTTACAAAACTAGCTGTGTGGACTCTGTCAGCATGTAAAGCTTCATTCTTAGCTTTCATCCTACTAATATTTTAAATGTGACAGTTTGTGAGGATGGATGGATGGATATTTGTTACTCAATCACGCCAGAACGGCTGAATGGATCTGGATGAAATCTGGCACAGAGATAGATTATAGTTTGGAATAGCACATAGGCTACTTTTTATGACGGAAAAATGTATGAGTTCTTTAACCACGCGGGCGAAAGCTAGTAATATAAATAAAAGTATGGAAACATCAAACGAAAACAGATGACAACATATTTTAGTGCCATTTTAGTTATTAAAGAAATAAGACCATTATGGAAATGGTGTTTGAGTTTAGTACCATTGTAGTACATCGCTGAACCATTTGTTTAATCAATACTTAGTGAACTAATATGGATATAGAATGTAATATTCATAAACTTGACCTTTTTGGAGCAGCCATGGGGCTCACATGCTTTTACCTATGTTATAATTATATGTATTATATTACAGTCACTTTCTTCCTCAATTCTTCAGAATCTTGATTTCTGAAGTTATAAGTTACAGTGATGTATATAGTTATGAGACAGTTTTAAACGAACCGTTTTTTATAACAGTTTAACATTACAAAAAGTTATAGTACTATGTTTTAACTGTAGCCTAATTGTATTTCTAACAATATGTAATTAGTTGGCTCTGTTGATGAGGCAGCTTTCATCTAGCCACATAGTTTGTAACTGCTGAACTGCGATTACTTATTATTTTATTTTAATTTGACCTTGGTGAGAACAGTTTCCAAAGACTACATTACAATTATGGGTATATTTGTAATTTGTGTTGCTAAGAAAGTTAAGCTATGTAAGGCTATTAATACTTATGATATTAAATATAACAGAATTAAGTACATATCATCTGCTTACTGCTAAAAATTAATAAGTGCATTTTGATTCTAAATGCAATTATTGCTTTTTAGCCATAAGCAAAACACCAAATTGTTTATCTTATAGTTGTTAATAGGTACAAAATATACAAAAATATGCATGCAATATCACTATCACTACATATTATCTGCTTATGGCTAAAAAGCAATAATTGCATTTAGAGTCAAAATGCACTTATTACTTTTTTTAAGCGGACGAAATGCTTATCCATATTATGAGTGTTTCACCAAAATCCCTTTGATACTCAGATATGCCAAAGGTTTTTTTAATAGTTTAGTTTTCTTGCTTTTTAATCTTACATTAAATAATTTGTACATTGTTATAAAGATTCTAATTCTAATGTATGCATAAATAAATAAGTACATCAAAATTTATTTTGATAACAAAAATGTTCAATAGCTTAGGCAGCATATAGGATGGAAATACTATGCACACACAAAACTTTTCCTAAAATTTCAGCAAAGCTTCGCAGCAGCACCTCCTTCGCCTGGGTAGCTGGTAGGCTACAGAGTGAGACTTACCATCATTTTTTCCAATTCCACCTCCTTCCATTTGTCCATGGTGACACTTCTAACGAATGACAGGTGCACGCCGAGGCTCCGATGAATGCCGGAGCATTCCAAACATATCCATATCCCATACGTAACAGACACCCACTGAGGATTAAGGGTCCCGCACTCGAAGCATTTCTAAAAAAATTACCAAAAATTTCAATATCACGAAAATGATTCCATACGGTTATGAATTTTAAGACACTGTGACTTACGTTATTTTCGTCAATATTACGGATGGAGTTAAGCTTCCTGCGGGTTCGTGGAGAAGCCATTTCTAAGGTATTTTGTAGCGAATAAAGAAGTTTAATATAAATATTATACACACACGCACAAAGCGAGTACACTTACGTACGCTGTGAATTGCGAAGCGAAGTGTCAAACAAAAATTTTCAGACGTCCACTTGGCAACCGTAGACAAGAAAGCACTCTTTTATTTTGTGACGAAGTTAAAACTTTATAAGTAGGCCACAACTTGCAAAACTAATCAAGCTAAGAAACCAAGAAATATGACTCTTTAGTGAGGTTAGCTTCAGATCTTTTCATTTAGGAGTATTTATGAATTTCCTGATACCAATTATTATAATAAATTTATTATCCGTAGTTTAGTTTATAGTTTATCATAAATTTTCTACTAAATAGTAGATTTTGCAGTAAATCTTTCAAAAAATTAACGTTCAAGGAGTTCGTACTTTATATAAATAAATGGGGTTCGAGTCACTTGTAAATCAAACACCCCTCGCAATATAGAAAAAGAATATACCGAATCAGTTTACTCATATGTACCGATCGCAGCGCCAATTCCACTGAAATTCTTGGATTCCATATTAAAAGCTCAACAGATGATTTTGAATTCTGTCAATTCTATTCAAATCTATTCATTGCAAAACGAAGGTGTCAAATAGTGTTTTCGTAATCATAAGATTTTTTATAGAACCGCGCCCAGTACGTTTGCTATTAATAATACGTTACTAACCTTTCGGGTAATAAGGCCTAGATACTCTCACTACTACACCTACTCTCTATTATTTGACCTCATTCTATAACTATATAGAAGTAATCCTTCGTCATATAAAGAGTGAGCCTATGTTTGCAAATGATGCGCTTCTGCCAACGGTAATTTGTCACCCGTGCAGGCTTTTTCCTTGCACCCTAATATTATTATTGTTACAAAAAATATTATTTTTACAATCATTATAGGTAATAAAAATACGTGTACTCTTATAGATTTGTAAATCAATACGTCAATTGGCTAATTTCGTTAGAAAGAGCGCCACAGTGCGTCGTCTAACTTACTGTGCTCTGCATAATAGTAGTTATCTGTCTGATCTGTATAATTATTATAATAGCTATGTAGATCAAAGAGTTGTCTAATGGCTTTCATTGTCTGCTTATAATTTTTCTAGCTACATTAGAGTCGGCTTCAAGTCTAATGGGTCTAAGTCTAAGTAATGCGACTGAATATCAGTATTTTCACCAAATTACTAGACCGCCATTTGTATCTTATGTGTAATAATGTAATTTCACTTTGTATTATTTCCTTTGGTATACAATAGGGATGTTACGGAGCTTCGACTCCGAATCCGATATGTCGGAACCTCCGATTAAAATTACACCTCCGAATCCGGATCCGGTTCCGATATATCAAAACGGAGGTATATATCGGAGTTACAAGTTATGACTTTCTATCGCTGCAGCGCTACCGAGCGCTTTCTACGTGACACTGACAACTGACGGATATATGTGTTCTTTGCAACTGATGAACGAAGAGTGAACGAGTTGCGACGAGTTTCTTCTTTTTTATTTATTTATATTTTACATTCGTAGATTTGCTCCGACTCCGACTCCGATTCACCTCCGACTCCGCAGAGGTCACTACGAGAACCTCCGACTCCGATTCCGCCTCCGATAAATCCACCTCCGTAATATCCCTAGTATACAATAAAGAATACTTTATTTATATACAACAAAAACATTATAGGTACCCTAAGGATAGACTGGTTGTCAGACTTTACAGATTACACCCATATCAAAGGTACTAACTGTTTATGTGGTAGATTATAGAACGACAATACATGCGACCAAGGGATTTGTACCAGTTTTTATAGATCTTGACCATAGTTAACATAAGCCTAATGTGCGTGCGTTTGCGTTTTGATTGTTCAGCAAGAGCTCGTGCTCGATTTTTTTTTAATAAGTTTTTGTATTAACGGTAACGACGATCGAGGTCGAAAAAAAAAGTGGTATCCTAGTAGGATCTAGGGGTACAGGCAAAGATATTGGAAGGAAGTGCCGGAATCGGATATACAGATAACCGGTTGCTTAGGGAATCAGGCTTTGGGGGCCAATAAAATCACAATTTTATATCTTATTTCAATAGTCATGATCATCAGGACATCTAGTTTTATGAGTGACAAAAACATTACCCAAAAAGGCTAAAAAAGAAGGCAAATGCCTTCTTTATCAGTCATTGACATGCAATATGGTGCTTTAAAAACTTAGAAAATGTACATTCGGTATTTTTTTAATTACAGTTATAATAATATAATAATAATAATAAGCCCGCAGGGCACCTTGAGGCAAAGTGACGGGGAGTAGCGACCCCGCGGCGCCCGTGTGCTCCAAAGAGAAGTCACCGTTCTTCACCACCGGCTTCCCTTCATTGGCTGGTTGGAGTGAAAAATGACGAGGAACAGGTCTCCCGCCTCTGTGTTGCCTTCATTGGCCGCCCAGAGTGGAGTCGTTAGAGCAGAGCTTTGCTCGTAGGGTGAATGCTGAGCGTAAGTGGCGAGTGGGCCAGTGAAGCCGAACCCTCAGAGAGCAAGTGATCTGAGTTTAAAGTCCAGCGAAGCCTCTTCACCCTTCAGCCGCTCAAGTCCCTGTTGCCCCTTGTTGCCACCCGAGCAACTATTTTTGGGAGGCCCAGTTAGTGAATTGGCAAGCCTCCGCCTGCCATTTTTAAGTGTTTTATTACCTTGTTTCGGCACTACCATCCACTACCATCCCATCACAATAGCCCAAGTAGTTTTTCTCCACTTGTTTTGCAATAGTCCTACAAATCATGGGATTGTCCTTGGGTGCATATCTATTATGGATACAGGGATAATCGCTGGGTATGTCAACACAACATTCTCATTAAAGCTGTCTTAAAGGGCCTCTACATGTTGGCTTCGGCCCCATGCACGCCTTTCAAAAGTCCGTGACTCTGTAGTCCCTCGCAAGTAAAAGACATACTAATAATAAATCTTTAATGCAGACACGAAATACAAATAATTACACCCCACAATCAAATATAAATATAAAATAAAGTAAAATATAAAATACAGATTTTATTTAAAATCTTGGGACTACTACTCGCAACATGGCAAAAAGTAATACGCCAGTCGGGGTGAAGCGACAACAGAAAATCCTGAATCGCACTATGAGTTTACAACGATTCTAACACATATAGTGGTGGTCATATAATTATGAACGATTTGTAGTATCAGACATTTTTTTTAAAACAATGTCATTTGTACTTTTATGTTCCTTCTTAAAAGTAATTAGTTATGTTACGAAATAGCTACATGGATAGAGTAAGGATTAGAAGAAAATACATATTAAAATCCCTTACTTTTTTTCTTACAAATTTAATTTAATATCGATACCTACAAATTCAAAGAGTAATAAAGCTGGACAAGTAATTAAGAACGATTCATAAACTGCTCGAGAGTTGTTTCAGTAGATACTTAGATTTAAAAAAAAACACATTACATAAGACGGTGATGATGTAAAAATTGCAATTTAATACATTTTATTCTAAGTTAATAGTTTGTAGCGTGTCCACAGCTTTTAATGACTGCCTTACACCGGCGAGGCATTGACTCTATCAATTTTTTACATTTTTCAAGAAAAATAGAGCGCCATTCTTCTAAAAAAACGTTGTATAACTCACTTAGGTTACCACACCGTCGAATTGAAACCTTTTTTTTTGACTTCGCACCAAAGATGCTCTATGGAATTTAAATCTGGACTGTTTGGTGGCCATTCTAAGACAGAAACTGATTGAGATGTGAGGAATTCTTTAACGGTGCGTGCAGTGTGTTTCGGATCATTGTCGTGTTGGAATGTCCAAATAATCCGAAGCACGTCTTCAGCATATGGTAACATTGTTTCTTCCAGTATATTTTTGTACTAGAATGTATCCATGTTTCCTTCTATCAGTCTAACAGGTCCAACACTATGACCAGAGAAGCACCCCCAAATTTTCACATTTCCACCACCATGCTTTAATGTCACTTTTGTGTACTTGGGGTCGAATGCTGTATTCGGAGGGCGTTGAACATATCGTTTCCCATCAGAACATACTCTGTTAATTATTGTCTCGTCAGAGAAAAGAACATTTTTCCACTGTCTTACTGTCCAGCTTTCATACCTCCAAGCAAATGCAAGCCGGGCTTGCCTATGACATCGTTTCAATATGGGTACCTTACTTGCTATCCTTCCGTTCAACTTCGCTTCTACCAAACGCCTTCGGATAGTGCGCGCTGAGATCATCATCATCATCATCAGTCAGAAGACGTCCACTGCTGAACGAAGGCCTCCCCCAAGGGGGGATTTGCCATAATCCCCACGCTTGGCAGGCGGCTTGGGGATCGCAGTGGCTCACCGATTAGTGAGAAGACGCTGCTGCCCGTCTTCCGGTGTCTGGCCGCAGTTTTAAGACGTACCCGGGTCTACCTGAGTTGAGTTCGGCGCTGAGATCGCTGAAGAATTATTTTCACCAAAATATTCTTTTCTCAACTCGTTAGACCCCTTAAAAAGGTATTGTTTTGTCAAACGCACGATATTTCGATCATCTCACCGAGATGACTTTCTCTGTTTAGGTACACGTGAATATTTGAAGTTGTTTGATACGTGTTAAAATGCTTCACAGCGTGGAATATCATCGTTTTTGAGCACTGCAGAAGATCGGCTATCTTTTTATATGACCAATTCTTATCGCGAAGTTTTATTATCACTTCCCTTGTAGATTCATCACAACTTCTATTTTTCCCCATTGTTTTTATATGAAACAATCAACTTCTTGACTTTTACAGCACTAAATGGCGCCAAAATTATGCGAATAGTGGCCTAGTTATAGAGTGCTGTCTATTTAAATTTGAATAAAAACATAAACCATCCAGCGTTCTTAATTATGTGGCCATCCAGTAAGTTTGCAATAAAATGTTAAGGTTTAATGTAAAAAGTTTATCTATATATTATTGAATTAATCATGTTATAACTGTATGCAATGATAGTGTGGAACAGTTTAGCGATACCAACAGAGATACAAAAAGACATGCAATAAGTGTTATTCTCGTAGGTTTGAAAAAAGCCTGTTTTTTAATAGTCGTTCTTAATTATATGACCACCACTGTATACGAATGTCCGACATCAACCTTCGGGTTTCGGCCCGCCAAGCTAATCACCTTGCCTGGTCGGAGGATCCTCCCTTTTCAATGATGGGACACCGTACCTCATTCATCCACGAAACGGAAAATAGGAACGCTATTAATATGTACTGAATTGACATTACCTGTGTTATTAGGGATTATGATCTGTTGTGATTTTGACTTGGTACATTTATAGCCCCATATATAAGATGAAACCTGTCTTGAATAATATTATAATACTACGTATTCACTCGCTGAGCATGCGATCCATTTCTCTGGCAAATAACACTTTGAATCTTGGTCTCATAGACCAAGTTTAAGCACCATCAATAGAATTATATCTTTATAATAAGCCAGGAGGATATACAAGTATCAACGCCATCTATTATCAGGGTCACTACAAGTATTCTTATCCGTTTAGTATTCTCTTATTGGCATTCAGCAGGTTTATGAAAAGAACGCCGTTCTAAACAATTCGGCACTGATAAAGCAATTCAAAGAAAAAACAAGAGCAAGTAGTAAAATAAGTTTAGTAAATTCCATCCAAAGTGGCAGAGATAAATAAAATATTTATTTTATTATTTTCATGAATGTCTATTTCAATATTAAAAAATTAAAAAAGCGCGATCTAGGAATCACACAAAGAAACCTCTTAGTACTGAGCTTAGTACCGACGTACCGACTTCAGAATTGACATTTGACAGCTACAAGATTATTGCCAGCAGAGAAAAAATTAGTTCCTAAAGTTTTTCCTCATTAAATGATAAAAAAATCTTTGACTTAATTGTTTTAAGTGCAATTTAAGTGTCAAATAATACTTTTACTAGAGTAAATATTTTTTGTTCTTTTGAGTGTATTGTTATTTCTGAACACAGAAAATGAGAAAACTACCATGGTAGCATTGTATAAAAGCAGAGTTTGTAAACAAACTCTGACAACACTAAATCCGACAGCGGTGCACTCATGTCGAAGGCCGCTATCCAAAACTAAATCATTCTGATTTCGTCGCTGGAACAGTTGTTACGGGTCATAATAAAACTTGCATACCACCTGCACCGGGCACATCTGATAGACATATTAATCAGACACCCGTTTCAATTGTTATAGTAACTTGCAAACTTGTACTGTTTGTGGTATTTGATACCCAAACAATACTTCGTTAGGAGTGAGTAAAAGAAGGAAACAACTTGAACAATGAGCCAAAACAACGTGTACACCAACAATGTTGAGGAGGAGTACCAGGACATTGTCTCCAAGAATGCCTGGGCCCTGGTCTATCAGGTAGGTTGCGTAGGTGTAACGCGGTATGTCTGTGCCACGCGCTAAAAACTAACAACAATAATGAACTTATTTCAACTCGCTATTATGAATTCTCTTTAAACTTTTCAAGTTACGATTTCGAAAGGAAATGGTTTCTGTTTGTGTATTTTAGCTGTGGCATAGAAATAAGTTTAATTGCGACTTTATTTTTCTGTCTTTGTTATGTACCACTGTTTTTTTTTTTTGTATACTTTACTTTTGTTATTTTTATACTTTTCTTTACTTTTATTTTTGTAATGACTTACTTTGTAAGGCATGTCAATCATCAATAACATGGAAATGTTTTGACCTGTCCTTATAGAATAAGCCCTGCCAATTTCTACAGATTGTAACTTCATTATCATATATGCTGGTACTATGTACTACATTCTTCTGCTGAGCAAATCTGCTGAGCGGATTTCACATGTATTATTATTTTCCCAAAACATGATATACCAAAGAAAATACTTTAGTGTAAAACAAAAAGTTTTACATATGTTAAAATAAATATTATTTTTGTTACTTTCCATACATATACATAGTTATATGTATGTATGATATATATGTATGTAATAACTGAAAAATTTCTTATGTTTATTTTATTTTTTAATTTGGAATAAATTTGTGTTTGTTTTTCTTTATTTTCACTCTTCAACACAAATAAATGTAATATTTAAGATAAAGACTGACTTCTTCCTGAAAAGTACTTTCCTAAATAAATGTTCCATTTCCCCATTAACATACTACCTACTGTTAAATCCCATCATCCCACTACCCACAAACTGCTATGTAAAAGATACATTTGACAAAATTGTCTTCATTATCATCACCAAAATGATTTGAAATTTATGATTGACTAGCTTCCGCTCGCGGCTTCGCCCGCGTGGTTTACGAACCCATACATTTTTCCAGGATAAAAGTTGCCTTTATGCATTCCAGACTGTAATCTATCTGTGTGCCAAATTTCGTCCAGATCCTTTCAGTAGTTTTTGTGTGAAAGATTAACAAAGATCCATCCATCCATCCAACCTCACAAACTTTCACATTTATAATATTAGTAGGAAATAGGATTAAATGATTGAACTGAACTATTTATTACGATGATGACATCTTAATAAATAGTTTGGTTCAGTATTTCTTAACTGAAACCAGCCCCAATTGACTTGGTTCTATGGTTTACCATAAATCTCACTATAATTCTTTCTCCAAATCTCAACATCTAACTGTATAAATTTCCCTTAAATGAAAATAAGAAACCATGAAGATACAAAACAGAATCTTGGCTGTTTTCCTTTGTTCAATGATTCACCTTAACAGAAGGATTGTCTTTCAAGACTATTTCGATTTAAAATTCTTAATCTAACACTGTGTTGTACCAGATCTTCTGGAGAAAAGCCCGAAAATCCCTTATAATGTTAGCCAGTATGCCTAGCCCAGTTCCGTTTTTAATCCCAGTGACGCCATCTTGTTGGCGTTACATTCGCCCTGAATCCTATCTCTCTCCACGCGCCCTTCCACCCCTTGCCGGAGCGCGCAATCTGAGTTATTGCCTAGAATAAAAGCCTGCAATCTGTATCTTACCCATCCTACATTACCTTTCTCCCTTCATCACGTAGTATCCCAGAGCCCTAGACTACCCCTACCCCGACCTCCGACTCTTATTTTAAGCGCGTCCGTCACCTCCCCACGGAAGACGTACCTCGCGCCTCTGCCTAGGCTCAGCCTCATAGCTATCTGTAATTATATTGATTACTGAAACAGTACACATACATAGGAGATGCAATTTGTATATAGAGATGGATGCGTACCTAAGTCAAAGAGGGATACCACAGGTCTATTGGAATTGACTAATTAGTATGGATTATATAATTTAGACTTAGATTTTTAATGTAATTGGAAGTTACAACAGCCTGACTGATAATAATGTGATTATTAAGATGTCCCAAACACCATATGGGTACAAAAATTCACAACTTATATTTACAATTATGAACATCACTCTTCTAGTTGATCTAAAATAGATTTTACTAATTTCTTCCTTTTACTTTGTCTAACAGAAGATCGGGATGGAGTGCCAACGGTTCCGCTACACCTGGAACGAAGCTAAGAAACCGCAGAACAAGCCATTGAACCGATACCGCGACGTGAACCCTTTCGACCACACTCGGGTTGTCTTGAAGCGTTGTGAGAGGGACTACATCAACGCTAACTATGTAACGGTGAGTACTGTTTCAGGCCTCCCAGGATGGTCTCTTCATAAGGTGGACGGTGTTCAACAAAGGTTTGTGGAAAATGTCTTTGTTGTCATTATGCAACACAGTTCCAATCCTCAGCTCCATTCCTCTGCACTGTTATCGAATTAAAGAGTTTTCTGTGATATAAAAGCAATACATAAAAAAGCTTAAGAAATCACAGGAAAAAGTACAAAATTGAAAAGGATTTTTACACAGCAAATATACCGTCAGGAAAATAATAGCAGCATAATAAATTACTAAGAATAGTAATTAATGATTCATAGGAAAAAAAATTGTTGTTAATTTTCACATCCCAGAAAATACTTACAAAATTACTAGGAATATTGTAAATTTCAGTGTACCTTTGTTTCTCAGAAGATTTTAACATTTTCCTATAAACGACCCTGAAGAATTCTTTGTTAGAAAATATTAAAATGCCTTAGGAAAAGAGTATTTTTTAATTTTCGCTTTAAACTCATATTGCGCTTGGAATACCAACTTACCTTTTTTCAAAAACAATTTTTAAAATGCAATTTTGTTTAGAATATGCTATATCTATAATTATTTTTTCCTTTCCTTTTGACTCTTTGAAGCATGAAAAACCAGTCTATGCTTTAATATTGGATGGCGTATGAACAAAGAAACTTACTTTTTTCATTCTTGAGCTCTATGCTCGAAGCCATAAAGTCGTATTTGAGGAACTTGTACATTCTGCAAAAGTAAATAACTGACCAAGCCAAGCATATGTTCTATTCCAATTGGTTTCCATTTCACATTAGCGACAGCTCCCAAACATTTTACCTTAATTAAAATATGGAAGTTTAGTACCTTAATTTCCTTTTCGTGTATTGAATGATGAGCGAAATGCGGACTGAAAACTACATATTGAATGTCCTGATCAAAATTATTTCCTGAATACGTGTGTTTAAGGTTTAATTTTGAATGCTACTAGAAATTGTCACTAGCAACTGTTGGTATTCAGTAGAAATGAACAATTCTGATTAGTAGTAGGTACTTAAAGTTAATAATTTACGAAACTTAATATTTGATATTATAATGTATTTTAGTAACTATTACCTCTCCAGTGTAGGTTCTGTAGGTAGTAGCGTACCGTGGGTTTAAGCCGCCCGTGGCGCATGCAAATTTGGCGGGCCCCTTTTTTAGGTCTTTAAAGAAAGGGGATTCCCCGGTTTCGTCACAGAAAAGGAATAAAAAGTACCGAGCTCATTTTAATCGGTTTCGAATTGTATATGCGACATAAATATGAAATTAAATGATTCAAATATTCATAAGATATAGGTATTATTATTTATTGTGAAATTTGGCCGCATCGTAAGAGTGCCGCCCCTGCCGCCCCCTCTACGCTACGCCACTGTCTGTAGGCGCTAAGAAAATTAGGTTTCTTTTACAATAAGCATTTGTGCTACCTATGACCAATTTTGTTTATTTAAAAAGGAAAATTAACTGATTGATATTATATAAAGTAGAATATACTTATTGGAAATGACCAACAGGTCTTACATTCCTGTACTCCATAGAACAGAAGACTAGAGCCATATAGAGCATGTCACATGAATGCAATTTCATCACTACGTAGTTCCGTCAGTCACTAGGGTCGATGGTACAGGCAAGAACAAAACTGTTCAAGTAATCACAAAGATAAAGTTAATTTTCCTTTTTACATATTTTTTTCCGATTTGCAGGTTGATCTGTTGAAATGGAATGACACAGCACTAGTAGTGTATTTTAAATCTATCACTTTGCCACATTTTACCTTAATTTTATTTCTGCTTACAAGTTTCTAGTGTGGCGGCAAAGCGATAGAAAAAGAAAGGTTCCTGGTTCCTGGTTCCTGAAACTTAATTATGCAAATTGTTTTATGAAATTTAAAATTGTCTAGTGTCTAGTGGTCGCAAGCGTGATTGCTAAGCATGAGGCCCTGGGTTCGATTCCCGGGTCGGGCAAAGTGTTATTGGGTTTTTCTGTATAAAAATTCTCAGTAGCAGCACGGAGTCTGGAACTGTCCCCGGTAGATGGCAATAGGCTCGCCCCCTATTACGTGATCCCCCTATTATATAGGAGTAATGCTATGTATACCTAATATTTTTTTTAATTAATTGTACGTTATAAAAATTGTATGGATAAGTATTTTTCCATCGCTTTGCTGCCTCGCTTGTCGGGCGCGCCCACGTGGCTGTCGTTAGTCGATTTATCGACACATATACCACGAAGTGAACCAGGTAACAGGGACAAATATAAAAGCATCACTTTATTGCAACGGCCTTATATTGAACAGTGCAACTGTGTGCAAATATGTCGATAGTGACGATTCTGACGTGTCGGAGCGCATGGTTTACGTATGCCTAACGTGCATACCAACGGAATAAACCAGGTACAGTTTGGTTTAATACCTATTCTACATTCGCCGTCGATAGCCACCCCGCCGAGTCTCGCTGCGCCGCGCCACACCGCGTCATTCCTTTACTAATAGACAAATATTCCGCCGAGTCCCCAACGAATCGGTATTCGTTGTTCATTTCCGTTTACTTTAGGAGTTTCTAATTAGTCAGTTGCAATTTTGATGTGCAAAATTGAATACCGTAGCGAATATTGGAGAATGCAGATATAAATAAATTCAGTCAGTCTCAATATTCAGTATGTTTATCTAGTTGGCGGATGTTGAAGATGAATATCGGATCGATCCGTTTGTCATCATTATATTGAGTATTGTTTCGTTACATATTTTGATGAAACGAAAATCATTTCGAAAATACAACATTGAAATCATATGTTTCAATTCTTAGAGACTACAAAACATGCCACAAAGTCTCAGTGTTTGTTATGCAGTGACGTCTGTAGACGCTCTAACAGTCAATTGAAGAAACAGGTCACAGAATTGCACTTAAGAAATAAGCAAGAAAATGTTTTTGTTTACTTGTGAACTCTTGTAGCTTTTTTATATTAAAGTTGCTGTAAGAATAATCCTTTATGTTTCAAAGTCAACTACGTTTTACATTTATGTATAAATTGTTAAATACATTTATTTTCTTTATATTTTTTAACTAAATTCAGATCTATTGAACTGTTAGATAGGCGTTCTTGAGTTAGTTAAAAATATATATGTTATCATAAAAACGCGTATTGTATTAGATTGAGACACTAACTAGACTAGATTTAGGAAGGCAGTGAATGAGTACCTATGACGGACAGTAAATTCTTTGAGGGACAATAGTAAACCTAGGTAAGAATAAGTATTATTTCAAAGAAACCTATCGCAGGCACTTTTGAAATGTTAATATGACTCAAGTTGCACGTTTCCAAAAAGTTGGTCTAAGCGTTTCTTTGCCAAGTATGAACCTAACTTACCACAGCATCGGTTTCGTTATAATAATATTATTATATAACCCTATACCTAATTCAGTTGAGTGTTTCTACCTAACTGGATTTATATGATCCCGCCATTGCGCTCGGTCCATTTACGGCTAAAACGTATTTACAAATGCAACAAATATACTTGGTAAATTGAAGCATTTGCCTTCTATGCAGCGGTTGAACAAATACTTATTTCCAGCTAATAACGTATGTACAAAGAAATTCGAAGCGAATATTGTCGGAAAAACTGCATTGTCGTTAACAAAGCGGATAAGAAATAGTATATTTTGGGGAAGGTTCGCTTCAATAATGGCGTTCTTTATTTAGACACCTATTGTGTTAGATTATTACGATTTTTCAGTACTCCAGCATTGTTCTGGGTATGAGACGTGACTGCGAATATAGACATAGTTTTTTTTTAATGGCACCTGCTTTTGCCGTCATCATGTCTGGTCAAAGCATTTCGTTAAGTCTCTGGAAATATTTTTCTCGACGATATTTGAATTTTTTGTTTGTCAGTTTTTCAAGTTTTAATTAAAACTTGTCATCTTGGTAGATAAGCATGCGTTATTGTCAACGACAAAGATTAGCATCTCTTCCAAAACATTCTCCGTAAAATTAATTTTGTGAGGGTATTTCATTTGAATTGGATATACAATAGTTAAACCGCATTTAATATAATTCTTGCACATACATTATCTATATATACATATAAAACCAAAATACCACTGCCTCGCTTACTGACTAATCAGAAACTCATAAAAATGGAAGCCTACAAACTCTTCTGGCAGGTTACCTTCTGTTATCCGCTAAGTAAGAATTTTTCTAAGATCAACCCGAGGGTACAAAGTTTGTATGAAAAATCTTTGTGTGTGAAGACCACGGGAGCTAGTGATAATATAGAATTAAAAATATCGAGTCTGAACGGAGTTTCAAAATACCTGTTGCCCACAGCTTCACTCGCGTGTAATATGGAAAATGTGACATCATTTCGCAATATTTGCATTAACCAAAAGCAACCAATACGCTTGTTTAATATGGGACCGTATAGATTTGAATTCAAGCTGTGTATCTCAAGTTCTACTTGACTGATCAGTACGAAATACATTGCATTTAAAGATAAGAATAGAAGCTATTTCTCTCTTTAACAAATGTGCTTGAAGGTCCCAAGAATGGGGAGACATTAATATATTTGTATATTTTTTATGTAATAATTATAATACATTTTTACTTATTATATTTACTACCTTTACACAATAAACAAACTAAAAATGGCAAAAATATCTACGCAACATTTTATTGTTACCTACTTTATCACATTTTATAAAACTGGTGGACCTACCTACTGCGGGAAGCCTGTGAAGTGTAGTAACGCAAATAACTCGTTGAGGACAAAACCACTTTTATTTTCACTTTTTCACTTTTTCCATTATTCTAAACATTTGCGTGTTTTGCGATTTCGTTGTTATGTTACAGCCTTATGACACGATTTCTTACAGTTGCCTGTCTACCTAATTCGTTGAGTACTCGTGTATATACACTTAGAATTCATTCTGATCAACAGTAGTCACAATGTTGTTTGGGTTCTATTGTTGTACACTTCATTTAAAACCATGTGCAGTGTGAGTTTTAATCCTATTAAAAGTAAAGGTTGCAAAACATAGTTGTTTGATTTTGATGGAAAAATGTTTGAGCCTTATTTAAAATGTTCTCAGTTTTAACATGTCGGCTGCAACGCTGACGGGAGACCCCTCGCTGTATTTTGCAACGGTCCCTTAGTGTTACTTCAATTTATATGTTGATATGTTATTTAAAAAAGGATTTATATTTTTTTTACCGATGTATAACTAAGAAATTACAACAATTTTTATCGAAATGATTGTCGTGCTCGGACTTTATTCTTGTAAGTAGTCGTAATTGTCTGCAAATTCTTGTCTCAAACACAGGTTACTTATCGTACGGCATATTTCCTACGGCACCGAATTATATAGTATGGTTTGTAAACTTTTATTATCCCATCGAATTGGACAAAATAGTGATCGACTTAATAAACAATAGGTCTTCTAAAACCAAATTTCATGTAGACTAAACACAATGTTTGCTTGGGTGTACGAAATTTCTGTTCCATGCCATTATGCAGCTTTAGACTGATACAAATGGCAACATAAGTGGGACATTTATGCCCTATTTTGTAAGCACAGACGATGTTGCATCAAAGGGTAATCTAACTTTGCTAACGCTGCCACGGTTCTCTATATGTCTGTGTGGTATTAATTTGCCTGGTTTATCGAAAACCCGCCCGCCTACGTAGTCGTTGAGCCCCTTCAGACTCGCGCAAGACTGGCTACTTGACGGCAAGGCTGGTGATGTGGTTATGCAATCGACTGCTACGCTATTGGTCGCGGGTTCGATTCCTGCACGGTATAAATATTTGTATGACCTACAGATGAGTGTTGCGGGATGTTTGTGCATGTAAAAACATGTGTTTCTAAACGCAACAAGTGTGGACCAAAAAAAAAAAAAAACTGTGCCTGTTACGCACCAACGAAGTGGCCTTACTAATAGTAAGTTTATGTTCTAATAGAGACTAATAATACCTCTTAACGATTCTTTTTGTCCTGAATAATATCATAAGTGTAGCCGTATAGAATAACAACTGTTTTTCCTTTAAGAAGACCAACGAAGCAAATACGTATTAATATCTACATGCGACCAAACACATCGAGTACGTATAAAAAATAGTGTTACGTTGCGAAAGATTATACGAGGGACGACAGGCTCTTTCCGAATTCTTGCAAACGGTTAAGGAAGACCACACGAGCGGAATAGTTCAGGCGTTGGTCCAGTATGCTGTAACGTGAATGTGGCCTGACCTTCAGTGGCACTGACTATGTCTGAATTGATCAAAAGTGCATCTAGACCACTTAAATCATTGCTCAAGTGTCGGACTGTTAGTCCGAACGTGATCGGTAGACCTGCAAGCCAGTAACAACCCACTTTTCTTCAATTGAGTTACAATATGTATGACGATTACTTTATTTATTTCACAATCACCCGCCCCGTATACATACGATATTAGTTATCTGTTTTCATAATTCCCCTATCCTATGTTCTAATAAATTGCAATGGAAATGTTCCTGGAAATATCAAATATGTCTGTCATAGTTTTTAAGTAGTTTTCCAAAGGTTACTGCATATTGATTTCCGTTTTAGTTCGTATTTTACCACTAGATGGCGTTAGAAGAAAAAATAAGTGATACTGTTCTCGTTGTCGCAGCCAATGATTAGCGTTAGGAAACAGTAGAAAATTTATATTTTACTTCATTATGATAGTTGTAAAAAACTGCAACTTTTTTAGTTCGTCTCCTAATCTTATGAGAATTTATGCTTACTTATTATAGTGTCAATACATATTTATACTTATAATAGCCTTGATCACGATGAGGTGCCGAATGCAGAGGTCAGAAATAGCCAGACGTATAGCAAATTAATTATTTATCAAGCATTATATCCATTCGGGTTAACGAAAATTGATATCCGTAAGCAACTTAAGCACTATGCAGGTGATTGGAATTTTATTTTTAAACGTTGCCCCCCGCTAATATTTCTCCTGTATGGTGGGTACAGTTTACAAACATACATGTCACATGCACACACAGCCAGACCCGAAACAACTATCCGTAGATCATAAAAATATTTGTTCCATGCGGGGATCGAACCCGCGACACGTAGCACAGAAAGCTGCGCCAACTGTGCCAACCGTGTCGTCAACAACATTTGAAGCTATTAAAAAATAAACATTTGACACCTCAAATTCTCGACTTCAATTCCGTCTCCTATAAGCTATTACACATGCCTATATGTATAAAAATACACGTCTAGACTCGTTAGTAATATCTCCAAACCTTCATATTGAAACTCACACTCGATCGGCTCCCAATAAAAGAACTCGGTATCAGCTTCCCCGGGAGCGTTTATTTACGGTTAATAATCTCTTGACGAAATACTTCAGACGAAAAATGAAATGCTTTTTTGTACCTGCACTGACTTAGCTTGGGAAATCGCCGTATTTCAGATACGCGATTTAATAAATGGCGTTATTACAGGTTGGCCTGAACAGCAAAAAATATAATAAAAAAAAGCTAAACGACGGAGATTAAGGACGCTTTTGCCCTGCAGCGGGACAATATGGGTTTAAATAATAATAAACGAATTAGCTTGCCGTCAGCAATGCTCCTTCAGGAATAAGGAAGAAGTAGGAATAAAATGAAATAACTTGGCTTCTTGAGCTTCAAATGAGATTTAATAGCTTTAAGACTAAATAAAATTGAAGCAAAGGCAAACTTTACTATTGACACGAGTTTTCTAAAATTTTCTTTAGCTTATAAAATCGAATAGCCGAATTCGGCAAGAGAAGTCATCATCTGCCTAGCATCATTTCCAAATTACAATTCCCAATTACATTGGGGTCGGCTTCCAATCTAACCGGTTGCGGCTGAATATCACTATTTTACACGGAGCGACTACCTTCTGACCTCCGCCACCCAATTACTGGGAGACACTGATACTCTAAGGTTCGACTGGTTGTCAGCTTTTGGGCTACTGAAACCCGTAATGACTGTCATAGGTCTTCGTTTGGCACCCGGGACCAACTGCTTAACGAGTGCTATCCGAGGCACGGACGGGTGTGAATCCTCGATGTGTGAAAAATGGTCACACATCCAAGGACTAACCGCGACAAGCGCTGCTTAACCTCGCAAATCGACCGATCGGCGCAGTAGCTATGTAGCTAAGACGTGCCAAGAGAAGTAAGGGGTTATAATAAACCCATGTATTTGGTACGAAGGATCGGTTAAAAGATACAAACACACACACTCACATTTCCTATGTTTTTCACTTACACTAGCTTCAAATACTTATTTTCTAAATGTACGCGCCTTTTTTATAAATACTAACAATTGTTCTGAACTACAACTACAGTTATTAGTCATTTGGCTCGCTAAAATGTCGGAATAAAACTAACTCTTTTTAATTTATATAGCGACAGACTGAATGATGAACTGTCTAGTTTCGCTTGACCCACTACTTACTACAATAAAGCTAAAATGAGCCTGTTTTCACTCGAGAATGCAGTCCGTTGGTGTACTCATTCCCAAATTTGGTAAAATAAACTCAAAATTTAGCAGTGTTAGGTTTAATTTGTACAATTTGCGTTCGCACTGTCTACGGCGTAGTGGTCTACGCCCGTAGCAAACAATTTCCAAATGTTCGATGCTAATAGATACGACTCGATACATTGACGTCTCCGCGCCCCCAATTACAATTTACTTTGAACACGTAATGGAAACTGAGATAAATTATTTAGTCGTGGAACAAGAGGCTAATAACAAAAGAATGATGAATTTAAGTCCTTTGTAATGTATAGCGTACCTTTATTTTTGAGGTCTAACAGGTTGTGTGGTCCTTTATGTAATAGTTTACCGTGTTAGTGGCTGTAAGCAGATAATAAAGCAGTAAGATACCACTGTTGTTAATTGGACGGTAGCGTGCGAACGTTAACTTAAATAAAAAATAATATATATTCTCTTACCATTGTCATTAAGTAATATGTGTATATTCTTAAAAAAAACTATTCGCTTAGATTTTTTAAATTCCTTTTTTAATAGCACTATTGCATTTTATAGCTTTATTATGGACCTCTATTTTCGTTCGTATAAGCGTTATATCTGGTATTCAACAAACACCATTGAAATAATTTAGTTCAGTTGTTTTTATACCATCGGAAACACAGAAATCCCTATTCTAATATCATATAAATAAAGGTCGAAAATAAAAAGGCTAATATTTGCAATCCGCAAAGCCATAACTTTAAGACATTTCAACAAATACGATTAATATCACATCCGTCTATGTATATAAATAACAATCAATTGCCACATGTATGACGGAGCATCACTTGCGAACGGTTCGACCGATTTGGCATTTTTTTTTTTGTTTTGTTCCTAATTCTCAGGACAAGGTTTGTAAGAAAGAAAATTTTTGGAAAGTTCACCGGAGAAGTCGGAAATATGGATGGTATTTTTGTATGAAAATGACAATTCTCATATTCTTCATTAGTAAATTACACCCGTGCGAAGCCTGGGCGGATCGCTAGTTTATTAATAACAACCAGGTTAAGCTGTCACCGCCTAACCCGTTGAAAACTACTGAGAATAGTTTAATACTCTTTAAACCTGATGTAACCTAGTTATTATACGCTTTATAATGAGAACCGTCTCTGGTATAAAAACAAAAAGCCAAACGAGCTTGCATTTTGAGGCGGCTTAAACCAATTAGCAGATTTTTATTTTGAACATCCCTTGCAGTTAGTATTAACCACTAACAAAAAGCCTTCACCCAACGTTTGATAGGTTTCATGTTATGTATGCGCTTCTACTTAATCGAGTATGCAATGTTAGCACACAAAACTATTTTTGATGGAATAGACTGTTTACGTGAAGGGTTTAAAAATTCAGTGATCGATTTATAATAGGGGACGGTAGGGGCGTTGCAACGAGGTGTGCGGGCGTTAGCCGTAGGTATTATAAGTTAACAAACCAATATTCGGTAGCGACTATCCAATAATGTTACAATACGTAAGTTTAGTGTAGTGCGGCAAACCGCTTTTGGTATCACAGACAGTCGCTAGCGAGTATTCTCTTGTAAACTCATAATGGAGGTATGAATGTTATTGATGGATCATGCTTTCGGTCTGTGACTAGTGAAATATATAAAATAATGGGAGATAACGTGATGTCACCCGTATTTTGATTCTATTTAAAACTCGAAACAGAAAGTACAACAGAATTTAAAAAATATATGTAAGGATTCTTGAATTCAGTTTCGCTTAATGCTATGAATCAAATCAATCAATTAAGAATTTCAGTATCATACTTTGAAGTTTAAATATCTGCTTGGTATATTTTTTATTAGTTTATACTCGCAGGTCGCAGTACGTTCAAACGTCACTTAGGTGAACACTGAATATCAGCGTCGTGTTGTGGTTCACACCATAGCACGACATCATGCGGAGATTTTACCTATTTATCGCAGTTTGACCTACAAATATGTCTGTGTTCCTTTTAATAATTTGTTACTTTGTGCGGGTGTCTCTGTGGCCAATTAATCATTTTTCATTCTCTCTTTTTTCTCTTCTCGTCAGTATATCGAACGCACGGCACATTTCGAAATACTGACGAAGATCAAGCTTAGAACGATTATATTCGATCGATACAAGAAAACGACCGAAATAAGACAATACTGAATATATGATGGTAGTTGTCACAAATCCGCCTCAAATAGCAAGTCTATTTTTATGTTGTGAGGCGGGATCCAAAGTGTATTTTGGAGTCACTCTCAATTTCAATTGCATTCGTTGACAGTTAACACGTATAAACATATCTAAGGAGTCTGCGGTCGTCCAACCTGTCTCCTGTTGCTTTCCCAACTGACGCTAATTTGCAAGAATTGAGTTTTGACTGTTGTTTTGCATATGTTTAGGTATATGGATGGTGAAGTATGAATTAAAAATAAACATAATTATAAGACGTAGTCAAACTTTACTGAGGTTTAGAAATAAAATAATTAAACAATGAAAAGCCCCTTCGTTGTTCACTTATCTTGCTTATTTCGTAATAATCGCCATGAACGAGTACAAATGTAACAAAAGAAACTCGAGGTAAGCTTGATTTAAAAAAAAATGTTCCACTTGCGTGTTCCCATCAATATCTAAATCATGAAGAACGCGTTGCAACCTGTCAGTATATAGAATATTACAGATACCATTATACTGACAAGTTGCACCGCCCACCGATATGGAAAAAGACAGGAAAAAATATTTTACTTTTCTAAGCGGCCTTTGATCTGAACCTGAAGAGGCGATAAACGGATCATGTCTGGAGCAAAGATAGACTAGCGTTTTTGCGCCATGTACTAAGGCAAAGTTGACTGGCGGAAATTAAAACTTGAAGTGACATGTTAGTTGCAGCGATCTTTAGAGATAGCTAGATCTCATATACTTACTGAAGTAGACAAAGAATTAGACTTGTTTTTATTTTCTTTAGAGGGTTTTAAGCTCTTTCGTAATGCCTCCCTTATTGATTTAACAAACATTATTTTGGTCTGGTTGAGCCACATAAGTAGAGAATCAAGTGCTAGTATTTTTTTTTTAATTGGCGTATTATTTCAGTATAATTTAAACTTCAAATTACATTTTCCACGATAGTGGTATATTTGACAATAATACATTAAAAATAAACAACTGCACATCTGTCTTGTTTTAAAGACGAGAACTTCGCTTTAGGTACACTGTGCATGGCAAATACTCGTATTGATATTGGGTGCTTTGCGGACTATTCAGTCTAAAAGATAAAAAAATTCCCTATATTCAGTTACTATGGTTGTCAAACGCAGTATTTCAAAGCTTTTTCAAAGACTACGATTACTTTTGATTACACACACTTTATTTGTACGAATCGAAATTTGGTTCTTGTATTAATGGCACAATTTACTCATACACCTAGCGACTGTAAGTACTGAGGGTATGAATTTCTTTCCATTCCATTCCTCAAAAATGTAAACAAAACCATTTATTCAATATTGATCAATAAACTGTCACAGTTCCGGACAAATATGATTTTGTTTATATAACTACAACATAGAAATGAAACCTCAAAAAAAAAAACAATTAAACATAAATAATGATATTTATAATTCTAGTTATACACAATACGGTTTAAATAATTAACCTTTTGCTTGACTTTAAGTAATCACACAAAACATCCTAATTCAATTTCAATAAAATGTCCACAGTCTTTTTCTAAGAGATAAGTCCTGAGTTCATACATATAAACAAACACTGATAGTTGAGATAAAGAAAATTGACTAGGTACATTTTTAATTTTTTTATTCATCATCATTTAACATCAATTATACGCAAGCATACTGAATTCATCGTCCATCGACTACCACTTATCTATAAAGTCACCATATTGTTTACAAAATTCGCACATCCATCTATAGATTTCTATAGATGGATTATCTTATCTATGAACAGTTTCCTGAAGCCTTACTCGCAGGCACCATAATACGAGGTGTAAGTATATCATCTATATTTTATGTCACGATCGTTCACGTGTACTGTGATATGACGTCAACTTTCATTTCCTTTAGTAAACAGTTGTTGTCATTTATTTATATCGTATTTTTTAATGTTCTATCCAATTACTACCAAGACTTAATTGCGAAACTGTTTTGATACATTATCGATACCATCGCACCAGCAAAGGAGATGTAGTGAAGTGTTTAGACAATTAAAAATAACCGAGTATTTTCTGCATTTTATTATTAATAACTAGCGACCCGCCCCGGCTTCGCACGGGTGCAATGTACTAATTAAGAAACTGAGTTTTCCAGTGAATTTTCTGAAGAAATTCTTTCTTACTAACCTTGTCTTGAAAATTACAAACACAACAAGAAATAATTAGCCAAAAAGCAGCCATTCTGAAGTTTGCGATTACATACATTTTTGGAAATTGATTTTTATATATGTATATAGATTATTTCAGAGACTTAGGTACAAAAATTAAAATTGTACTCTTTATTTTTATTAATTTGATGTCTCTTGCATGTCCTATTTAATAACGAGTAATTGTATGTACGCTGCGCAGCCCGTGTTAATGTCAGTTACACTGAACAGCTATCAACGCGTTTTCCAATATAAATCGATGAAAATTATGAAATGAGAGTACTCGAATTCATTTTCCTTTAAAACTCATTGGAGCGGGATAGCGTCTGAATAGATTTCCTCGGCTGTACGCCTTACGCTCGTAGATGATAAGCAGGCTCCGTGACGTTTTATTATCCTCGCTTTAACAGGAAAATATAATGCCCTCGGTGTTTTTCTTTTTATTGGGAATCTGTTTTAAATAGCTAATATCGTATTTAATCTACTGTGATTAAGCCGCCAAGCGATGCAAATGGAAATCTATTGTGTCTGGACGTTCCAGTCCCTCTGTATTTAAGAATTAAAATAAGGTTATCTGATTTTAAATAATCGTAATAAAATTAATTTTTATCATATTTTATTCAAATCAAAGGTTGACCTTTGCTTTGACGCGTCGTTGCAATTCTCAGACATTGTTTTACTTCACTTTTAAGTTTACCAACGCAGCGCCTCGCTACCTTTCCCTAATAAATGTAATTTAATTAAAACTAAATTCAATAACAAACACCACATACATGTTTTCTGTGGAATTTACAGTTATATCGACCACAAGCAAACACGACATAATGGATTCTATAAAGTTTATTTATGGAATTATATACAGTATGTAATGTAATGCAACATAGTGACACCATACGGAGTGAGATGAGTGACAAGTTGACGGCTGGATTCAAATAGCGCATCACTTTTAATGTTTAAATGATGAAACCTGCAATATTATGTGCATTTTATATTGCATGAAACTGTGTCATGGTGTTATTTGTTCTATTCATGAGTTTTTTAGAATTAAATATAATCAGTCAAATTCTGGCTAAAAGTATTTTTGAATATAATTCAATACCTTTTTTCTTAAGTTAACTTTTGTTTGATAACATGAAAATATAACTTTATTTAAGCTGTATTTTGTTGTGTCTGTCGGGTTTATTGATTTACGGGCTATCGGGGCCGCTCTCCGTTAGTTTATAAATAGTAAATCTAGACTGTAGTTGTTTAACTAGATAAGGTCGTTAGAGGTCGCAAACCGGGATCTCGGATTTCGAAAATACCGCGATACCGGACCAAATGAAGTATTTAATAAAATACCGGTATTCATTTCACTAAAACCGGGATTATCGGCATTTAGTAAAAATAATAAAATTCTAATTACTTGTATAAATAGTTGTCAATAATCTTGCCGGCTAACTATATGTGAAAGTTTTGATAAATACAGTGATCAGAATAACAGATGAGAAAGTATGGGATGTTCAGACGAGATTCAAAAAGGGAATGGGATGTACGGATCACATTTTCTTTCTATGTTGCCGTGCCCGACCTGGTCCATATTGTACTATACTAACAGTAAATAACATCTGTATTAAACATATGGTGTGCAATACACGAATTGAGTATTGAATATATTTCAATACCGTACGTACCATCTTGTATGGATTGAATAATTGCCCTTTCGTAGGCTCTTGTTCGGTCATTTGTAAGGTAACATAATAGTTGTTGCTGCTGTACATTTGAGACTAACAAATTATCGCTATATGGGTTTACACAGAGAACATATTCGGGTTTGTGATAGAAATAATTTCGATGGTATTTGTGCGTATCACTACATGATTTAAAATAAGTATTTTGAGGTGATATATTCAAAGACCGTAAGATTAACAGTTAAGACTAAAACAGCCTTTGTGCATATTTTGCAAAAATATCCTCCAACATCCAGGAACTTGATTAAGCTAGGAATATGTTAAATATTCTGGGAAGCCTGGATCGTACCGGGGTTTTTTAATTGAGGGTTTCGTTTCGTTCGGCGAAGCACCTCTGATATGTGCCGAAGTGGCCTTCATATGTGCCATCCTGCATTTCATTAAGAAAATGGATGACATGGCTGGATGTTTGATCCAGCGCTTTCAGCTCGTGTGTTTAACTGGTTTTGGTTAAAGTGCTTTAATGTGTTTGAATACAAACGTTTACGAACTTCAAATACCTGCTTTCTACATTTATATGGCCATGCTAGGTAGTCGTGTCAGTCCTAATTGAAATTTTCCATTCGCCGATAGCCCGAGGATTAAAAGCGAAGTGCAAAGAATTGCTCTTTCGAAAAAATATTTTTTATTCTCCGTTTAGGAATTCAATTATCACTGACAGTGTTTCTGTCTATGCTGTGAGTGTGGCTCGAGGCACAGACTACACATAGATATTTATTCGTTTATTAAACTACAAACGGTCGCCACAATCAGAATATTTTCTTTTGTACTTTGTTCCAGTTGACGGGTCATGGGACTTCTATTTTTTTATATTAAGTGGTTAGGTTCGATCAATTGCTAAACTATCATAATTATATTTTCAGATTTGGGACGAAATCAAGTACAGTACTTCACATGGTAATGACATAATGACAAATCACTACATAGTATAAAACAAAGTCGCTTTCTCTGTCCCTATGTCCCTTTGTATGCTTAAATCTTTGAAACTACGCAACGGATTTTGATGCGGTTTTTTTTAATAGATAGAGTGATTCAAGAGGAAGGTTTATATGTATAATAACATCCATTAAATAGTGGAGAAGTGCACCCGTGCGAAGCCGGGGCGGGTCGCTAGTTATATAATATAATTATTATTTTTAACCATTACCCAACACTAGGATTTGTCGTGTATCGTGTGTACAGTTTCAAACATGTCACATGAACACACGACCGGACCCGAAACAACTATCTGTCGATCATACAACTATTTGTTCCGTGCGGGAATTGAACTCGCGACACAAAGCGTAGAAAGCTTAGCCACTGCGCCAACCGTATCATCTAATTCTTGTCATTGGCATGTAACTACTGTAGTGTATAATTCGCTTTAACAGATTAGCGTTATATTGCCCATTGGTACGTTAATCTAGTGTCTGCTTATTTACAATGACGTTATTCCGAATAAATCCTACTGTAAAAGGATTACGGCCATTTCTGATGAGAACCTGCCTATCTGGTAGGAGTGCTAATTGGCACCTCTGGTTCCATCGATCGTTTTACACAGTTATTTTTCTATCGCGCACTGCACGTATTTTAATGGCTTAATTGCTAGCAATTTGCTTAAGTAGAGGCAAGTGGTGTACTATACTCAGAATTATTATAGGTGGAAAGAGGAATGTTAGCGTTTTTCAGTATACCTATTGTTGATATTTCCGAATACCTGCCGGACAACTACTAACATTTTCATGTTTCATATATTCATAATGTAACGTTTATTTTTATAGTAACGTTGAATAATTGTTAACCAACGTTTTTTGAAAAGAGTATCAAATGAATTTCTTACTGGTCTCTTCTCCATCGGAGCAACCCACTTGGAACCGTGCACCTGTCGAGGATTTTAAAACTGCTTGCAAAGGCCCAGTTGCGATAAAAAAAAACTCTATCAGAAAATCATAAATACCGTTCTTGACCTGCACAATACACGCTCCCAGTCGATTCTAACGGTAGTAAGAATTTTCATTCTGCGTAATGTATATTGTTGCACTGGCAAATTTAATTATTTGGAACATGAGCCTCTATGATATTCACCCTGCAGGCCAGAACTCGTATTAGTGACATATTTGTTGATAGAAATATCTCGAGTTTGGTACCGCCAAAAACTGTAATTAATAATTTACTAGCGGGGAATGACCTATATACACCAATGAGACAGTGAAAACAAAAAATTACGTAAAAGTAACGTATGAAATAGGACGTTGCCTGAGCTCTTTAACTTTTCAACAAACAATTGAGCCGGGGTAAGGTAATTTTCTTTGCACTGTTTGCATATTTTAGTATCAAATTGCTAGTTTTCACAAAAGTTATTCAGTAAGTTATGGTATTATTTCGATCAGAAATTTCTAGAAATCATGTGAAAGTAACATCTGCTAATATCACAATGTTACTAAGCTCTTCTTTGTTTTGAGCGGTAAATGCAGCCAATTTTCATGTTGCAAAACGTACGGTATAAATTATTTATACATTCACCATCCTTGAAAGTAGTTGGTATTATACACTGGAATATGACCTCGGTGACAGTTTGTTTATTTGTAGGTAGGCTAACTTTATAACTCCAGCTTTTTGTTGTATAGACGTACTATTTATGTACTTTTCTCGACCTTTCTAATTCACATTGATTGTCAAAATCCTGTCTTCAATAGTTTTATTATTCTGACTTTGACTGCCTCATTAGCCTAGTGGTCGCAAGCGCGAATGCTGAGGGTTCAATTCCTGGGTCGGGCAAGTGGAGGTATCGGAAATGGCCCATGGCGGCGCGTACCAAAAGTTTCCAAGTAAGCTAAACTAACTGAAATATAGCGTTTTCAATACAATAATAAACTGACCACTTCCTTTCAAAATCGTCTTTTATTATCAGGTGAACCTAAAATCAATTATTAATAATAATTACAATAACGCACATTGTCTCGTTGCTGGCCAAAAATGTGTAATTGTAACATAAATAGTTTAATAATTGGGCGTAAGAAGATTATATTCCTAGGAACATTTTGAATAGATAAATTCAGTCTGCAAAAATGAACGTTGAGACCTTATAGTCTACCTTATAGTGCTTTAGTAGATATACACTGAAAAATTTTACATTTAAACCTTCTCCTGACAATTACAAACACAACAAAAAATAATTAGCCAAATAAGTGCAGTCGTTCGGAAGTTATGCACTTAACAACACATTTGGCGATTCATTTTTATTTATATAGATAGATTTACGACAAGATAGAGGATCTTTTCGTTTTAAAGTTAATGGGGATTGTATTTTGTATATCTGGTCATTACACTAACATTAACAGTTGAATTAAAAGAACAAAACATCGGCAAAACACACTTTTTCTCAACAACAACTCTTTGATTTAGTTTATTTTGATTTCGGGTAACGAAATTAAACGAGATAGTGGTTTTCTAAACCAATCAAATATTTTTTTTCTGATATTCAGTCCCTTTCAGTCAATCGACTTAACAGTTGATATTCCAAGAACACTGCCAGTCGTTTTTATTAAATTCAGCAAAAATTATAAGTTTAAGGGGGAACGAGGTATGGTGTTCCTCCATTGAAAAGGGAGGATCCTCCGACTAGGCAAGGTGGTTAGCCTGGCGGGAAGAAGCCCAATGGTTGATGTCGGTCATTCGTATATGTGTTAGAATCGTTGTAAACTCTCATAGTGCGATTCAGGGTTCATAGGACTCATAGTGCGTTTGTTGTTGTAGCTTCACTCCGATAGATGGCGCTTTACTATTTGCCATGTTGCGAGTAGTAGTCAATACAAGTTAGTCTTACAGTAAGTTTTTGACGAAAAATAATTATTGTGACAACGCAGTAGAAATGACTATTGCAATTTAGAAGATTATTTTTGATCTCCACTTGTAATGTCTTTATTATTGTATTATTGGAAATTGACCAAAATAGACATACATTTGAATGAGTCACTGTAATAAAGTAATCAGTAATAGGTAAGATTACTCGCTACGTAATTACATTAAAAGCGTAACTTTATCCATGGCTAGGTATTTTGTTTTTATTTCTAGGAATAAAAATATAATATCGAATCTAGCAGCTTCGGTTCCAAGAATTTTAATTATTAGCGCTAGTGACAATAATTCAAGACTCAGCGAGGTGCGGTTCGGCATCTTTAGCAGTTCTCTTTTTATAAAACAATTTTGAAATAAGTACTTCATGTACTGACTGCCCGATGACCCGGGCACGTCTATGACCCGGGCACGTCTTAAAACTGCGACCAGACACCGGAGGACGGGCAGCAGCGTCCTCTCACTAATCGGTGAGCCACTGCGATCCCCAAGCCGCCTGCCAAGCGTGGGGATTATGGCAAACCCCCCCCTTGGGGGAGGCCTTCGTTCAGCAGTGAACGTCTTCTGGCTGATGATGATGATGATGATGTACTGACTGCCTCATTGGTCTAGTGGTCGCAAGCGTGACTATTGAGCGTGAAGTCCTGGGTTCGATCCCCGGGTTGGATCCCCGGGTTGAGCAAGGTTTTATTGGGTTTCACTATATGGAAATTCTCAGTAGCAGTACGGTGTCTGGAACTGTGCCCGGTAGATGGCAAGGGCTCGCCCCCTATTACATGGGACTCAATAACGGTACCGGTGAAACATGGGTGCACAATAGTACACCTCTGCCTAACCCTCCGGGGAATGTAGGCGTGATATATGGACTTCATGTACAAAAATTATATTATTTGTTAATCGAAATCCGTTGAATCATTTATGTGTGATAGAGTAACAAACATACAGATATCTAAGCAACTTAACAATTTTTCAAGTTTATAATATTTGTAAGCTTTTGGTACCTTATAGATTCGGCGCCATGATAAATATTCTTGGATCTGGTGCAGAACTTATAACCATAGTCATAAATATATAAAACTAGATTTCAATGGGATATATATTTTATTTAATCTTACCAGTCGTTGATTTTGTTATTTCTCCAATGCTCATAGCAAATCGGCTTTACAGAATGCTACTGCGAATGAAATAAAAGTTATGATGAAATGTTAATGCCCAGAGTTAATTTAACCAGAAAATCCTAAGTAACGACGTTTAAAGGGAAACTTCTGAATGATTTCTGGAAATCGAAGGTTTTGATTCGGTTCAATAAAATTAGGCGAAACGTAGCGAGCAAGTGGCGACCGTTGTTGAGACCTGATTTTCGCTGTACCGCTATCACGAGTTTTCTTACTATTTACTATCAAAGTAAATTTTCATGATAGCGATTTTAGTTCTTAACTTGGTTACATTGGGGATTAGAGTCGCTTATGTGACATCTAGTCATAGTAAATTTTGATTTACTATTTACTATATTTAAGAGATGTCATGTTAGCGACTCTAATCCCTAATTTAACCAAGTTAAAAACTAAAATCGCTTGCATGAAAATTTACATTTACTATGAAAGTAAATAGTAAAAATCTCATAATAGAGGTACTGTATTACTTTTATTGGATGTTTGAATTAAATTTTGTGTTTTGCTTTGTTACCCCGATTCGTATAACTTAGGAATCTTCAAGGCGAGAGTGAATAGGCATTATTTGAGCTTGCGTGATCCATCCTCGGCAGCATTGTCACTCACCATCAGCTCAAGTGCTGCCAAACGCACTCAAATTAGTAGTAAAAAAAGTACCCGTGTAACATCCCTGTCAGTAATTGGTCAGGCATGATTCAAGTTCCTTTTTTTTATTATTCGTGGTGGTTCCACACATATTTATAATTGCAATTTTCAATATTTTCTTTGCTTCGACTGTCTGTATTGAACTGACCACCACGAAAGCGTTACAAGGGAATCGTTTCGTACTTCTCTTATATGTACGATACTGAATACATATAATAGTATTAACACCAATATACATTTGCATCGCTTGTCGGTTCTACCAGGTTGCGCTGATCGTAGTCGTAAACTCAGTAATATACTCACATCAATTATCGTGCAACGCATATTTTTGCGATAGTTGGTATTGGTACATATAATATAGCTTTAGTATAGACATAAAAGTCGAACCTGTTGCGGTATTGATATTATCTATTTGTTGCAACAATGCAACTACCCTACAACAGTTTGAACAGGAGATTGCGGCGGATATATTGAGAAATGCAATCAGCCTCGACTCCGGAGACAATTCAAATTGAATATTCGGCGGTTACCATCCTGTGGGTCTCAAAGTGTGACGAGCTTTGTGCCCATATTACACGTCACCTTCAGACAAATGCTGTTGCACGTTGTGGATGTTCCGTTATATGCATGATATTATAGACATGTATGGTTGCTATTCATACACGGTCATAGCATCCAACTCGCCATAGACAGTCACAGGCCTTTACGAAGTATGTACATAAATACAAACAGCATATTTTGATGTACTTTGCTAATTTTCATTAGTCTATTGGTTCTAAGCGCGGCTGTGTCTTGGATTCGATCATGAAGGTTTTTTTTTTTGTTAATAATTAATTGCAATATGAACTTTGAAAATGTGGCTCGATCACTATTTCTTGAAACTTAATAACATCATCGACTGAAAATGTAGGTGTACAATAGTATGTAAACCTCTGCCTAACCCTTCGTGGAATACAGGCATGATGATACAGGTATGTACGTGGCTAAAATTATCTTGAATCGCGTATCGCGGACGCCCATGGGTATCATCTCTCGAAAAGGCTCTTTCCATACACTCAATTGCATGTGATTATTGCCATAATAAATACAAATTATTACAGCCAGTGTCGACTTAATTTTTTAAATTCTTAATTTATTAAAATGATTTTAATTACTAGGCGACTATTTCACTTCGTAGGCCGTAGAGGGAATTCGATTGAAATATCAATTCATTGAACAAACACTGTCGGACAGTATTGTCTGAATATGGAAAGTTATGTTACAACGAGTAATGGCTTACATCACTTGCTTCCGTTTGCCGTCACGCAACGCGCGTCTCTGAATTACCTGGTACTTCTTTTCCCGTTAGTACCGTTTAGTGCATGCCTGTACACATGAGACCTAATGACTAGTCGACTTACTGTGCTATGACAGTACACAAATTAACCCTGCAGGCTCACTTTCCTGATTATTTGGTTGTTTATTTTCTATGACGGTTGTGGAAATGAAGTGACGTTTTCGCTGTCGATAAGTTTTTCCCCCGCATTTTTCTGTAATATTTCGGATATTTTTATAGTAAAATAAATAAAAGCTTACTATCAAAGTTAAAGCATCTGTCCTATACGTGTTTCAGGCATGTTGTTTTCGGGGAAATTCTAAATGTATTTGTACAGACGGACATTATTATTTCGCTTGGTAAAATTGTATTTATTACATATGTAACTAACTGTTACTCACTAATTAGTATTAAAGCTTCATTTGGATTTAGTTGACGAATTCGTACTGCATCTAGAATTACAGAATTATTTTTGTGTATGATATGGCTTTGACTGACAATATGTTTGTTTGTCGATTCGTATATTTTGTTTTTTTTTTAATCCTAAGTCTAACTAATACACTCCTAAGTTATTAGGTATATAGGGCCGATTAAATGTGTTTAGGTTGTTTTACTAAGTAACCGAATATAATAACCATTGTAAATGCGACAGTAACTCTATCTGTTTGGTACATAATTACGATTAAACCACTGAACCGTTAGTTATAAAAATGTCTAATGAAGAAGTGGCCCGGGTCCTAGAGGACGTCATATGTTTATATAAATATATACTATTACACCAAAACACTAATTAGACAATAAAAGCAGACGAGGTCGCGGGCAACAGCTAGTTCAAAATAAATACTGAAGTTCCTACTATTCTATACATTGTTTACGATTAACCTAGCGCGAAGCTGTCTCAAACACTGTCTAATTTATTCACCACAGCAAAGCAAAGAAAGTAAAACAAACCACCACGCTCGATTTGAATCGCATAATTAGTTTTTTTTTTCTTTTTACTATATGCGATTAATGCACACGGTAAATTACAACGTAACGGGCTAGTGTCATGACGTCATTTTGTGCGAATTTCCCGCGAGCGTTAGAATTTGGTTTGACGGAAGTTTTCGGAGCTGTATTGTGTGAATTCCATTGTGATGGCAAATCCGATCCGTGTAAAACATGCTAGAGAATTTGATATGGCGGATATGTTTTGCAAAAATGTCAAAAGCCCGGTCTTGTTCTATTGAAGTGTACGCTACTTGTAACGTACTGTGGTGAATAGGGTATTTGAAGAACTCCATGTGCAATTTAAAATTACATCCGACAAGTGGGAAGATTCAGTTAGATATTATATCGCGCGTTTGAGCATAAATAAATTTGTTTATTAAACAAATGCTGTATTGTAATTATTTTTTATAAAATTTCTACCTTAAATCTAACAACACTCATAAACATACTAATGTGAATCGCTTCACTACTGAATCCTTCAATATATACCTTCGTTTAAATGATTGTCATGTATTGTTATTCAGGTCGAGATTTTAATATTGCTACCCTACAAAGTCTTTAGGATCCGATATTATCTTATTTTAGATGATTAAAAAAAAATGTCTGCAAACTTATGAAAAATTATCAATTTTATTTGATAACAATGAATGTATTCATCATCAGCCAGAAGACGTCCACTGCTGAACGAAGGCCTCCCCCAAGAAGGGGGGGCGTGTTGCCATAATCCCCACGCTTGGCAGGCGCCTTGGGGATCGCAGTGGCTCACCGATTAGTGAGAGGACGCTGCTGCCCGTCCTCCGGTGTCTGACCGCAGTTTTAGGACGTACCCGGGTCACGAATGAATAAAATGAATGATATGAATGTAATGTAATTTCAAAATTTGACTCTTGTAGGTGTAGCATTTTCCAGTTTTGTCTCGTTTCCGCCAATTCTTGCACTTTTTTGTACACATAAAGAAGTATTAATATTTATATAAAAAATACCACCATAAAGAATTGCTACGCAAGAAATTGAACGATAGAAATTGAAATTGCTAATATCTGATAAATCGTCATCGACATCCTTTTCCGTCTGTATGAAAAGCTCATTACAAAAAGGTACTTCCTCCTTAAGGAAAGCTAATTTCTCCACTCTTCAGTACTCCAATATACTGTTTGATGCGGTTTCCGCCCTTTGTGGTCTGCGATGCACCCGGGTGACAAACCAATATCTTGAGCAGAAGATTGAATGCATTAGTGTCTGTAATTATGTGTAAATTTAAATTACACTTTGCTAATTTGCGTTAAAATAGTGTGCAGTTATGTATAGATATTCGCTGGGTTTTACTAATTATATATAGTATGTTTCTTTTGAAGAATAGAAAGATATTGTCAGTTTAGTCGTATTCGTATGTAATGGTATGATTAAAGTTTGTAACATTCTTCTCATATTTCATTCATGTCTCACCTAACTTGATATATATTTAGATTATTGATTTAGACATAATTATAGAATCTTACCACATCTGTATAATTCTAAAAGACCCTGGAATGTCGGTCTCTTATCTCTGATTTAAAAACATTTACAATTAATTCAAAATTTAGCATGAGCACGAAATTAAGAAAACTGTGTTGTTGTTCTGTACAAATGGTCTCTTTTATTATATTTTTCTCAAAAAATGCCCCTTAGCTCTTTACAGAGCAAAGTGCGTAGCTGACGAAGAGATATCAATTTCGTCTGAGAGAGTTTCGTCCCTAAGTCAATAAGAATCACAGCAACGTCGAGTCTCAAAGTCTGCACCAGACGCTAGTACATATGCACGAAACTTGGATAACTCTCGAACTTCGCCATCAAAAGTACCTAGTTCTTCATTGCATAATTATTAGGTATTTTGGAGAATGATGGCAGGAGGATAATTTTTAACTTTACTTCTTAAGACGTTTTTACTTCTTTGACTTCATAGTCATAGTTGAAACGAAAAGGCAAAGGGCATTTTCGTAAATACTCTTCAAAACATTATTTACACATCATTTAGATTTTAATCTTAATTTTAAGTGGACCGTGGGAGACCAATTTCTTGTAAGCCGAATATACGAAAAACTAGTAAGTTGATTAAAAAAAAAAATACAACGCGTACGCGTGTTTTGAGTATGTATTTACTTTTTTTTATGAAGATACGGACTAATGTAACTGTCAGAATTTTCTTACGTTACCCGCCGTTCGTGTTCCCTAGTATGCGGTTTTAGTTGATATAAATTACAAATTCACGATGGCTCTCGGACGCGGACGCCATGAGTGGTGGGCGGGGCGGGGCAGTGCGGTGAGAAAATCGGACAATGCTACGGCGTAGCCGCAAGTCGTCGTGCGGTAGTTTTGTTTCGTTCAGACTTGCGGACACCAACCACGAAATAAACATAGGGTTGTTTGACCCGTGCGTTAAAAGTAACTATTACTTAGTAACGTTTTTATTGTCATTTAAATAATACAGGCTACTTAATATACCCACTTACCTATTTATTCATAGCTATTGCTGGAATGTACCACACACGTGATTTCATTATATCGATTTATAAGTCATATTTATAGTGTGGACTTTAAACAAAATGTCTAACGAAGAAGAGTCGAGCGGAGGTAAAAAATTAACTAAAAGGATACTGTTTATATTTGGAAATAGAGCTATCTCTTTCTATTTATTCGTTTCTGCTCCACCTTAATGGAGTTTCACCATAAACACAAGCACGTTTCTAGCCGAAGGCACGTCGTTGACCCGTTTAGCTTACAACGCAATTTCCCTGACAGATGTGCTTCAACCTATTTGTTCGAACTGACCTGCGTCGTATAGGTTGTACAAAGACAGGCAAATACGCCTATTTGTTTATTTATTACAGCTGCCGATACGTTTAGCTGATGCTTATATTGGTGGTTCGTAGCCTGCTTCAATACCATCCTGGTTCTTTTTATTTTCGCCAACATTCGTTATGACTTTGTGCGTCTTAGTGCCAAAGATGTCCCAACCAAAATCGCTACGTGTAAACGAAAGGATACTATTGAAATCAGCCATATCTCTTTTTAATTTTTGTAACAGCTGATTTACTGATCAGATAAAAGTTGGACCGGAACAGTATATTTTTTTTGAAATAGTTTAATACTTTTGAGTGGTCTTATAGCTTAATGGCCAATGGCGTTAAAACTTGTTCATAATAAAGTTACGCTGTAGACTTTAGCGGAAACTTTTCAAATCATATATTATTAGTAATTATAATTATGAGGACCTATGTTAATGTATGTAGGTATTCTAATATCACAAATTACACATTACCTAAGTGAATGGACTAAGGAACATAATGAATATCATGTTAATATTACTGTAATAACTACTTTGTATACATCACATTTAACATTAACACCGTGATTGCAATTCCCGAACGGTTACCGGACAATAGACGGCGGCGTCAGTTCCGTTTCCCGTAAAAGTTATAGCGGCAAGAGAAAGCACAAACTTGACAAAGTTCAACTATCCACTCGGAAGTCCATTCAAATTGTTCAGGATTCGAAACTGAACTCGCTTATACAGTTCGGGCTAAGGAACAGGTGAGGTTAGAGGGTATAGGTGAGTTTCCACTGGTTACTGTGGGTAGTATTTCAATTTAATTATGGCGGGCTTATAGCCACTTACCGGGCACGATTCCAAACAGGATTTAAATCAATTCTGATCTTGCGGAAAATCCCAATTTTATATAATCTGAGTATCAGGCCAGACCAATTAACCACACATAGGTACTTTGAACCGATAAATTGTCAGGAACATCTTGGTTGTCACTAGATGAGGTTTGAGATAATAGCTAGCCTTGTAACTAGTTGATACTAGCTGTAATTGCTGTTTCGCGGTTGCTATCGATTCAGAATTAAACTTTTGTTTTGATGAAATGTTGTACACAACGTGTGTGTAGTAACGATCCTAAATTACTGTAAGGATATGGCATTTGGGTCTATCTATAGTATTTTTTAATAGTTTAGCAATTAATATAACACAATGTACCCTATTTTACAAGTAATAAATAATAATGTTCCTCTAGATTAATTCTATTTGCAGGAAATATAGAAATGACTGATGAACCTACTTAGAAATTGTACATCTAGATTCTTAACGTTTTAAAAGTGCCTGCAGAGGCCCATTTGAAATAAAAACCTCTCACTTTGACTTGACACTTTGATAAGAGATTTGTTAATTTTGGGGAAAATATATTTTATTCTATTCTAAAACAGTGGAATCGGATTAATATTGAAATTATTGTCGAGAGTAAAAGCCTTGAATGTCGCCATGTGCTCAGCGCGTCCGCACGTCAAAATTTTTGACCGAAAGTGACCGAATATACATTATTTTTTCATTCCGTGGTGCATTGTAATTTTTTGTCGGTAAGAAAAATAATATTATTCCTGCTAAATCAAATTTGACGGAACATATCGGAAATTAAGCTGCGTGCGGATATTTATGACATGATTGCTTTCCTAGAAATACTCGTATAGAATATGTATGTATGTCCAAGGCTTATTTGACGTGCCATGCCATAAAGATTCCATTATATTATGACATTTACTAGAAGTGAATACTTACTTCGACAGTACATACTTGATTTCTCTCCTCTCCTTATTTGTCAAGTTTTCAGACAGTGTAAAAGAGGATAATTTAATTAGCAAATTAATATTAGTAATTTAATATCAATTTTAATGACTAAAAACTTTGGTCTTTTGGTCTAAACTCCTGCCATTGCTGTTCCTAAGATCAGATCTGCTTACTTCTTGCATCTCAGAGCAAGGAACTTCTTTACAAACTAGAGTCCATAAAAGCATTGGAAAACTTTTGGCTTCCAAAAACTTTGTTCATTAGAGTTAAACCTGTCTCCCAGGACGGTATATCAGTAGTTTTATATGAACTGTCTTCCATAATCCCTTTATACGCAGGTAACGGTTTGATAGGCAAAGTTATTCCCCCGGGCAGATCGCGCCTCGGTCCGCACACTGCACCCGAACTGCAACATATCCTTTTGTGTGCATGACGAAACTTGTGTCACTTCGCCACCCGTATCGATTTATCGTCAAACAGTGTGACATGCAGCAAAAATATGCAAAAGGCTTAATTAATAGGCTTCACTAGTAAATCAAGACATTTTTATCGTTGAGTAAATTAATAATTTAGTAATTAATTATTTGCCACGTTATTCGAAAGTTTTATGTTATTGTCTATTCATTTTTTGTCAGACATAGAAACGCCACAAAATATTTTGACTTATATTTATAGAATGGTTTACTTAACATGTGTACATATAATCAGATTTTGTATTCATTAAATATGACGCAATTAGTCGCATTTGTTTTACTTGGAAAATAATACTAAAATAGACACAGTACAAAATAAGTAATATACTTTTATAGATTAACATGGTATGGTATGATAGTAACAATAATTCTACGTATTATTAATGAAATTTAGCGTGCGGGTTCCAATACTAAATTTAGAAATTGTTGAACATCTTTTTAATATATGTTTTGTTTCACTTAGCTCCTAAAGAGGCCATAAAAAATTTTTGGTAATTAAAAAGTTGTATACGTATTGAAATCTGAAATACAAAAACAGACTTCTATCTGAAAAATTAGGACATAAGTAATCAATTGGTTGTTTCCGTACAGATTGTATTGGCATTTTATTTTATTACAATACCTCTAGTTTGCATGGTCCGAGTCTCAATTAGTAGACTTTTTGATGTTGCTTTGTGTCGCCGTTAAAGGGTGTAGGTGTACATAATCCCTTTGTGTGTCTGGTCGGAGGCGTTCACGGACCGAGTCAGCGCACCGTAGCCACCGATATACTGAACGTATAGCGACATATTGTATGTGTACCAAGCGATCATTCATGAGTCTCGAACATTTTTTTGGCTTTTCATTATTACCTACTGCAGCCACTAAAACTTTTATGTGAAAGAATTATTTTTATCACATTTGTAGCTTTCGTATTTTATAAGATTCAAATTAATAATTCCGTTCTTACAATCTTTGAAGGTTATTTACTTTTGAGGCTCTTTTTCTATAGTACATAATTAGAAAATAGAGCACCGTCCACATTCCGGTACTGCAACGAAATTCACCGCAGTAAAGATAAATTATATTTGTAACGTTAGATATAGATGGTACCTAAAAGTATTCGCATACTGACAAGCTTTGTCTGTGTTGCTAAATTTATCCCACCTATTTAGGCGAAGCGGGTATCGGTCCAAATCTTACCCCTGCAGTAGATAATCGTTTGCATGACTACACGGCATTTTTCTCACGTCATCAAGTACCGAAAAAAAAAACACATGTAAAAGTTAAGAACTTGTCAAATTAAATGATGCGTTTCACCGCTAAAATATAATGCTGAAACTTTATTTGATTTAACGGAAGCTAACATACGAATTTAATATAGACGACACGGTTGGCGCAGTGGCTAAGCGATTAGCTTTCAGCGCTACGTGTCGCGGGTTCGATTCCCGCACGGAACAAATATTTGTATGATCTACAGATAGTTGTTTCGGGTCTGGTTGTTTGTGCATGTGGTATATATGTTTGTAAACTGTACCCTCGATACAAGAGAAATACTAGTGTGGGGCAATGCTTTCTAAAAAAAAAAGAAAAAATATTAAAATATGCCATTGATACAAAGCGCAAGTTTTTATATTACTGCCGAATTTAATAAAAGTTCAAAGTGTAGGTTTTCGCGCGGACGCGTACAGCTCCGTGTCATCGATGTAATCAATCATGAATATAATGTTTGTATACGTTTACTTGTGTTATTTGTGACACCAAAATGTTTACTCGTGCACTCATGTGGTGTCACTGGACAACGCGATTTCGAAAATTCAATCCTTTGACATGAGCAAACAAATGAGCATCAAAGCGTCGAGCTTTGGTCGGAACTCATAGCTCCGTAGGCAAACAGTTTGCAGCAGACTGACCCATGCACCGGTTGACATTACGAGAAAAAAAAAAGACATGGTATTTTTATTTTTTATATTTTTCCAGATTATTTTTATGCCATTATTACTTTGGAATTACATTTTTCGTAAGTATTATTCGTTTTTTTCGAATACTGTGTATTTCCCCATTTGATATAGTAACGCCTCTTATTTCTATAAAGACTAAAGATTTGAGACTATACCGCTTATTAATAAATGCCGAATTTATAAATGTGACGCATTTTATGCTACGATATGTTTTGCAGTGGATATTATCAAGCTATGATGATATTTTTTGTACAAAAAGCTCTCTGAAAGCTCAAAGCGTAAAATCAAAAATATTAAGTGCTAAATGTAGTAAGTTTTTAACAGACATTGCTACAAATTGCTAAAAAAGAGATTCCATTCGGAAGAAAAAAGTAACGGCCTTTGCTCAACAGTATAACACATTAAAGGCTACTAAAAATAGTTTTAAAACTGTTCGCTGCATTCGCCTTTGAGTGACTTTGACGGGCTTGTGAAAGTCGCTTACACTAAAATATTTTTATCAACAATACCCACCCTACTGTAAATATAAGTGCGCATAATTTGAATCTGTAGCAATGATTCAATTATTGTATTCGATGTCCATTATTTTAAATTGAGTTTAGTTAGTTAATTAACATATTCCAATATTATGGCATGCGCGTTGTCTCTCGAAATGAATTTCACCAATCTACTTTATACTGTTAGGAAATTGAAAATTCAAGCTTAAGTTAAAATAAAACCAAACAAAAGGGTGCATCGAACATAATATATTATACCTATCGTTTCCAAAATCAGTTTCGATCATGTAACTTTTAATAAGCGACATATTGGGTGGGATCTTCTAGCAATTTTAGTTTTCAATTCTTCGAGAGCTTGATAGCTTCAACAGCTGAAGAAAAAGAAACACCTCATTTACAAACTAGTGTTGTAAAGGGTTATACAGTGGTATAGAAAACGCATAAACATCAAATAGGCAACATATTTTCTCAAGTCGTTAATTTCATCTTTTTTCTATTTAGCAATTTTGATGAGTCTTGACTAAGAGAGGTCCTTGTGTCAGTCGTGTGATTGAGTCACTCGTGCTTGACTTTAGCCGAAACGGTCACTTACTGTTAAATGGAGCGCCAAAAACCGTATTTTATGGCGTACAAAATATGACAGTAGCCGAATCTACATTAGTCCAATTTATGTAAGATTTTGAGATTTTAGTTTTATACGAAGAAATATACCATACAAGTCTTACAAAAACAAGCATAGACCTCTTCTCTTCCAAAGATCAAAGACACGTCCGCGATGTCATAAGACAATATAGGTCCATCGCCAACAATACAACAGAAGAAAATATCAAAATTTTATATACGGTGAAATTTCATAAACAGTCGTTTTCGTTGTTACCTGTTGTACCGTATGCAGAAAAAGTAGACGTCAAATTGAAAGATTGAAGTTTTGAAGGTGTTTGAAATAAGAAAGGATTTTTCTTTTGTAGTAAATAATATTTTGATAAATCTATTGTGCTATATAACCTAGTGGTCAGTAGAAGTCAGTAAAGTAAAGGAAATCCTCTTATCATAAATGTATTTTGTTTTACTTTGCTCTTTTTGCTCATGAGGTAAGCTTTTAGTGGTCTGTATTAACTTAAAGCACTTTAGCACCTCGCGAGTTTATATGGTGCGATAAATGTTTTAACGTTAACTTTACAAAATAAATCGGTTGTTTATAACTATTGAAATTGAATGGATGGACGAAAAAATGTCTACTGTCAAAATATACATCATCATCATCAGCCAAAAGACGTCCACTACTGAACGAAGGCCTCCCCCAAATATGTTATTCTGTCTAAATATGTTATTCTTCTAATAAATCCATACAAAAACTGTTCTAGTTTCAAAAGAACAGCTAATTAATTTTAATCGTGCCATTGAATGATCGGGCCTTGTCATGAAAAGCAACACTGTCTAATCGTAATCTAGGTTATGATAAACTAATGAAACGTAAATTTACTATAGCTATAATACTAATACCCTTTGCTTTTAAATAATATCGTATTTAGAAGGTAAAAATGAGCAAAATTGCTCATCAAAGGAAATCTCACAGGAGCTGAATTAGCCGTAGTCTTGACGTCACTTATTTTGGTTTTCTTTTAATCTACAAAGATTTGTTCTCACTTTTTATTATTAAGCTTCGAACTACTAGTATATTTATTAGTATTCAGCTATAAACCATAAGCGAAAGGGTGGCAAAAGAATCCAACTAATAACAAAATTTCAAATCTTATTCCTTTTTAATACGCTATTTTTTGTCAACAGATGGAGCGTGCCAACCGCCGTTATATTCTAACTCAAGGTCCCTTGGCATTCACCGTGGGCCATTTCTGGTTAATGATTTGGGAGCAAAATACAAAAGCAATATTAATGTTAAATAAAGTCATTGAAAAACACGAAATAAAATGTCACTGGTACTGGCCGCAAGCGGTTGGTGAACAACACAGGATGACCTTCAACGATGTCAAACTAGCCGTCGTCCTTGAAAATGAAGAAGATTGCTGCTACTATTCCACCAGGCTGTTCAAGTAAGTGCCTTCCTTTGTCTACATTCTGGGAGGATATTCGGCAAACGTTACCACAAGTTCAATAAATTTCGTTGATACATTCAAATGCAAACATTTATGTAATTTAACGTGGGAGGTCAAAACAACCCTGTTCTTTCTTTCTTCTTTAAATTATTGGTCACTAAATGCAAGCTAGTGAATTTTTGGTCAATAAAATAATGGACCGCATATGTCATTTTGAAAACAAAATACCTACAAGTCAGGCGAAAGAATTGGCGGAACCAATTTGAAGCTATGTGACCAAAAACACAGGTTGTTATAAAAAAACTACGCTGTGATTTCAATAGTAGGTATTTTAATTTCAGCTCCATTCATATCATTTATGAAAATATGATTAATAATTAAAATATAAATCCCGCGTATTAACCACCTTTCACAGTCTTAACCACTATTTCAATCGATCAAAATGAACAACTATTGTAGATAGCCCGATATTGTAGATATTGAAAACTAAACTGAAAATTTCTGTATCAAAGGATGTAATTTACACAGAAATTCATAAAATCATTTCCACTTTAGTTTTCGCACAGCACCAGTCATAACACAATCTAAGAAAACAAAGCCAGTGTCGAAAATTAAGCTCTAAAACAGAATATATCTCCGCTTTCACGAAACAATTAAATTGTACTGTTTGATGATTGCGACCGCCTAGGCAAAACTCTAATTGTTGCGCAGAAACCGCAGTATTCTCATTATAACATCTGGTTTACGTGTATTTAAAAACTATATCAATTTACAAACGCAAATAAAACAAACTAACAAACTTAAACCTCCATTAAAATATAACATTACATTGAATGGCGCCATACAGGGCAGTGTGATCGCCCCGACTCTATTCTTGATCTATATTAACGACCTGTGTACGCTCAATCTTCATATCGGTAATATCTACTCATTTGCGGACGACACCCACCTTCTATTCCACTCCGATACATGGGCTTATGTATATGAGTGCGAAATCATCAATTGTGCTTAGATATTGTGTCGGGTTGGCTACGGGTCAACGTCTTAACCCTACAATACATACAGTGCCATATGTGGCACAACCAATATTATTACGTACAGCTATCTATAAAGAACATGTAGTGAAACGTGTTGGCTGCTGGACGAATGTTTACAAACTTAGCAATTATTTAATACCAGCAATTATCACCAGTTGGTGTTAGTTATCAACTGACGAAGTAATTTGTTCGAAATTTCGGTAGATGATGCGAATTCATTGTTTACGTAAATTCAAAATTGTAAAAAATATAGTTTTTTAATAATTTGGGAACAGAGAAAATTATATTCATATTTAAAATAGTTTATATTAAATAGAGGTGAGTACTTTTTTATATTTATGTACTAAAATACTAGTTTCTTTAACTGTTCCAGTTATGGAACACCATGCATAAGTTCACATTTGCATATTCGAATAGTATTGATTTTATTTCAGATTATGGCGAAGAAGAATTGTGTAATACGGTGATCGAGCAGTTGTTAGATACATGTTATACCTTTGGGGAGCTAAGATGCTCAAGACTTTTCGGACGCCATAAGTGACGATAACATTCCGAAAATAAGACAGTACTTGGACCAGGTGTATGACGTTCTTGGTAACTCCGAAATTAATTTCTCGTATAACAGATATGTACCATCGTCCTCTACCAATATTGATACCACGTTCGATGAAAATGTACATGAGCAACCATCAGATCCTCAGCCCAGTACTTCAAGGTCAATTTTGTCATCACGTGAAACAAGAAATAGAGTACCAAATAATACAACCGTCATTGAAAGAAAGAAAATAAATTTAATTTGGAAAAGAAAGAAAGAAGAAATCTTTACAGACTATCCTCAATTCACTGGAAATATAAATTTCACCGATTACAGAACTAGATACTCCATTGCAATATTGTTTTGATGACGATCTATTCAACTACATTGTTGAAAAAATGCATAAATTCATCATTGCAAAAAGACCCATCGAAACCCTACAGCATAACCGAGTATGAATGAGCGTTGCTCCACTGTCAAGTATTCGGATGTAATGGGAATCTGCGTTAGATCTACCTTAGTAACTGAGATGATGACACTACATATGTTCGAAAAAATTCGCCAGTTTTTACACTTCAACGACAACTCTTTACAAGCACTCAAACACAGGTTTTTCAAAACATTCCCCCTCGAGATGTAAGGTGTGATAGATTTGATCACTTTCCTATGTGGAATCTGAAGAGACAACGCTGCAAGTATCCTCACTATAAAGGAAAAGCATATATCCTGTGTTGAGTTATGCTTAAATAAAGATAACAATTGTTTTTATAAACTTCACCAATAGAATGAGATTTATATAGGTAACTAGCGGCCCCAATAGACGGTGTCCTGCCGGAACCTGTTCTAGAACTCAATCGCAGCGCCATCCACCGGGTCCAATTGTGAATCTAAACCATTCAGGGACCCTAGTACACACAAAAAATTTCATCAAACGTGATCCTGCCGGTTAGGAGGAGTTCAGTGACATACACAAATATAAAATAATTATATACATATATATGCATATTGTATTGTAATACAACTATATACATACATATAATATAAAACTTTCAATGTAAAATTATATATTTGATTTTGTCGAGTGTTCCTACTTGAGAGCCAAATGCTAGTGTAAATACATCATGTACCATATATGGAACTGAAAATATAAATAAAATATCTACTTATTTACTGGATTTTTATATTTAAAATTATTTTTTTCAGGTATCTAAACCATAAATAGAACCACATATTTTTTTTTAGACAAAAAAATCAGGCACTTTAGGGTTAACTTTGAACGCGGAAATACTACATCCTTGCCATTTGCCATTAAAAACACCAACTTTCGTCCAGCGTCCAATCACTCGATCATAGCACATACTTGCTCCCCATGTAACACTGGATGCAATTGCAAGCACCTTCAGAAAGTGGATAGTATTAAATATCTCGGAGTAATACTCGATCCCTCCCTTGGCTTCCATCCGCACATAGATGCGCTTGCTTCAAGGCTGCGAAAGTTAATTTATATTTTAAAAAGCCTCAGACACGTGGCGAATGAAAATCTGAGGAAGAGTGTCTACTACGCTCTCTGTCAATCGCTGATTACGTACTGTATAACGACATGGGGTGGCTCACACAAATCTACTATTCAAGTAGAGCGGGCTCAGAGGGCTAGGCTAATCTGAAGGTATGGTCTTTTTTTGCCATTTCGCTATCCAACAAAAGAGCTGTTCAAGGAGAGCAAGTTATTGACCGTATGTCAGCTATTCGTACTCCACACTATCTTAAGACAACACGCACATCTGTCATACATTCCACTTGATCTAGTTAAAAGACGCTGCAACCCCGTCGAGCGCAGTCTGAACAATTTCTCCACGCATTTTACAAACAGCTTTTTCTTTTTTCTCGGAGGCTATATATAAAACAAAATAAACCAATCCCTTTCAATTTACCCGCTTAGAAAACACTCTTGCAAAAAGAAGATCTGCGAGTGGCTTATATCCCTAGATTATGAGAAGATGTTATTTGTAAACAGTTTTCTCTAGAGTTTAAGATCTGTAATATATTTATTCAAACGGGGTGAGGCCTGGTGACTTGAAATACAGGTGTTACCTAGCTTAGGCAATACTCCCCACAGTAGATTGCACTATCTAACTGAACAATTATTCTTTGTAAAACTATATTGTGGTGAGAAAATAAAGAAAAAAATATATTATTATTATATTAAAAAGAAAACACTACTCATTCTTCTGCCGTGTTGGCATAAACTCTTTCTGGGACATATCGGTATTATCACTACATCTACCCGAAGAGTAAATATAATTTTGTAAACTATTGGCTTATGTTGACCGCCAAACTGAATCCAAGGTCGCATATTACAGGGAACACGGAGCCAATTGTACGCTACCGAAATATAATTGCTTCATTGACAACTGATTGTGTCAGTGTACAGCAGATATAACGAGATCCGGCTTATACACCTTTTGTTGTGGAAACAAATTTGTGATCGTGAAATCAGTCGACTGGTTTACACATTGATATCCAGTTAGTTACACACTTTTAAAAAGCTACTATGTATAAATTTTACATAGTATTCGTACCGCCGTTGAAAATAAATTCTGAAGTCTCTTACTACTTGTGGCAAAAGGGAACCAGGATTATATTAGATACCAGCGACCCGCCCCGGGTTCGCACGGGTAGCACACAAAATTACAAAAAGTCAAAAAAAAAAATGTTTTTCGGATCGCTACCAAACTTCACAGGATCACCCGCTGGGCTAATCTGAAAATTATCTAAAAATTGCTCATATTATCACTCCTGAGTTTTGTTCCGCTGGAAAAACAATAAATACTAATTCAAATTGCTTACTAGAACTGAAAAAGAAGAACCTCAATTATGCATCACGAACTATGCACGTGTGTTCCTGAATTAGGTTTTACCCTTTTTTCAATGTTACACATTTCGAAGTAAAGTTAGCGTGTCGGTCTTAGAAAGCGCTCACTTTGAATAAAATATTTGACTGATGTATTCAATTCCAAACTACTGTTTAAAACGTGCACGTATAATTGGATTCGTTTTAATTCATTGAACTTCAACGTTAATTTGCCTAATAACCTTTAAAACTCTGTGCCTACAATGTTAAAAAACTAAGAACGGACTTTTCATTCGGATTCAAGATATATATCAGATGTTGTTAATCGTTTTGTCTTTTATAATTATCTTAAATGTGCAAGATTTCTATCTGTAAAGTGAGGGCTACACCAATTTACTCTTCACCAGGCTCTACGACCTTGAAAGCGGGACTTGTCGCGATATCATGCAGTATCACTACACCACCTGGCCCGATTTCGGAGTCCCCACTTCTCCCGTTGCATTCCTCCACTTCTTGAAGAGAGTGCGCGAGTCAGGAGTCCTAGATCCCACTGACGGGCCACCAGTGATCCACTGCAGCGCTGGCATCGGAAGATCTGGCACCTTCTGCCTTGTAGATTGCTGCCTTGTCATCGTAAGTATCGCTTGTAAAATCCCCTGATACGATTGTTAGACTTTTATCTAGATTTAGAGTAAATTGTTTTTTTTTTATATGTTTTCTTACCGTCCAAAAGTAGAGACGATGTTATATGTATACCCGTTTTGAAAGTGTTCCAGAAAAAAATATGAAGTACAAGAATCGTGCTGATGAACTCACTGACTAATTAATATTTTGTCCTTTTTTAATAAAACAATCCCTTAGCTTTATTTTCGTCAGTGTCTGTAAGTAAAATTACCTCACTTACCCCTTTTTGGTTATTACCATCGAAACTAAAAATGTATGTAATTTTATTTTCATTTTCTTAGATAAGCATGAAATTGGAGCTTTGTTTCATTTTGCATGTCTTTCAATTATGTATTCCAGGAACTTGCGGGAAACGTGGATCGATGACGGGGAAAACAACTGCGAAGTCTATTTCTTATTTGAAAATCAATGTATTAATTTCTTGCTTATTTTACGGTCGTTTTGTAGGCGTTGCTTATGCATAAGAAATATTCGTATAATACTCACTTGGACTTTCATCAATCGAGAAAATTGATCTAAATTACCGTGATAATATTGTTTCTAACAAAGTACAAACGGAATACTTAATATCTTGTCCGTGGAAATTAGTGACTGTGTTGTAGGTGATATGAAGTTGTAGCGCCTTAGCGTATGGGGAATTATATATATATGTAACAGTTCGTACACCGTGTAACTCATGTGCATTTAGTTTCATTTCCACTGAGGCAGCGGCCGAGTGCAGACGTGCATTTACCGGGAACCGAGTAGTGATAACACTTGATACTTTATATTCGAGTTTGAAATGGCAGCGTCGTCATCTAAAACTACTTCTGAAATGGTTAGTCCGTCGCGACGTTTCGTTATTTATATTTTGCGAGTGATTAAAAAACAGTTTCTACTTCTTTCGACTTAGTAAAATTTTGGAAGATTTTCATTCGTAATAGCTTATTAGAAATGTATTGTAATTGAAATCCAGTTTTAAAATATTACGCGTGTTTCTATAATCCTCCGGTGTTTATACAGTGGACTGCCTTTATAAAAAAAAAATTGGTTCAGTTTCTTTATAACTTCAAAATAAAACTTCAGACTACCAAAAAATACGGAATAAAACAATTAATGACACATGAACCAAATCGAAGTCGTGTTCTCAAAAGTTTTTAAGCAGCAAGAAATTGTTTTTGCCGAAGTTCGTGTTTCCAATTGCATAGTTTGGCAGTTTTGGTTTTGTATTTCCGATTTGTCTTGACAAACTAAATTAAACTTTATTATAAATAAATTTAATAAAGGAGTGCTGAGTTTAAATAATCCAACAATCTAAATCAAACTCAGCCGATCCAGTCGATAACCGTGCTACTGAAAGCTGTACCGTGTATTCTCCAAGCTGCCCAAATAATAATTTTGCCGTAAATGGTATTTCCATCAAGTATATCACATACTCCAAGTGTTCGTGACTTCCAATTTACCAGGTCGAGAAGGAGGGAATAGAGAACTTGAACATTCAGGAGACCCTACTGGAAATGCGTCGGCACCGTATGGGGCTGATTCAAACCCCTGATCAGCTGCGCTTCTGCTACCAAGCTGTTATTGAAGGCACCAAGCGTTTGGATCCCGATTTTGTAAGTCTTCGCAGTAATACCTGATATTTAACAAATTATATTTAAGTCGTGGATTTTGTTACTGTGATATTATTAAGATAAAACCTTCAGCCAACGCAAGTTTAACAGATAGCGATATAATTCCTTGAATTTTGATTTGATGACTATTTATCTAATTTCAAGATATTATCAGTGATGTTATTTTGAGTTGGAACAAAGCTCAACTAAAGCTTTTGTAATTAATTGAGCCTACTTTAGCTCGGTTGCTAACTTAACTTTCGATATGGAACAATACGTTCAAGTGAATTTAGTTTAGGCCCGAAAATATTTTTCTGTAGAATGTTTATAACATAAAATTATCATAGCAGAAAGAAGACGAAGAAGACATGGAGGAGAGTATTTACGTAGTGGTCGGAGAAGAGGAGGCCCCACCGCCGCCGCCTCCTCGCGCGGAGAGCCTCACGCGAGCGCCTGCCCGGCCTCTCCCTGCCATACCCACCAGCGAGTCCCTGGGTAAGTTCTGGAGACATATCGAACTGTGTTACCGCTTCCGAAAGTGAACACACCGCTTTGTTATTTTGCTTTTGAGGTCCAGGTTGATTTGCTTCATCACCAGGTTGATTTGCATTACCGTCGTCCTTGAACTGCTCTTCTTCAGTGCGAGGCAAGGCAAGGTTATTAGATACTTACTCTCCGGTTGTAGATCTTATTTTTTGTTGATAGTAGCAGAAATCTTTGCCAATTGCTGTGAACAGAAAAAGGTGACATGATTAAAAAGAAATAGTAACATTGATTCCTTGAAAATTATAATACAATGAATATAAATTTACACAAAGTATTTGGTCCCAAATCTAGTATAGAATTTGTTATCTAGAATAAAAAATATATTCATGTTATCATATTTGGAGAATTTACACGTTTACATTTTTACAGATCGAGAATTTCGAAGCATTTTCACTATTTACTCTTGTTAGATCTAGTTTATTTCACTTAAGCATTCCGTCTGAATAGCGAGTAATGGAGACGCAGCTGAAGGTGGCGGATAAGAAGAATCACAGTAATATTCACTGCTTCTTTTCGCAACAGCCGGGTTCATCAACAGGAATAATTTTTTCCACACAGTTGTAGACAAGTTAAATGTTAGATCTTCGAGACTGCATGATTTTGATACTGTGTCCTATTTAGAAAAAGGAATGCAAGCTTTAATGGTCTTTTATTATGAAATGAAATTAGTTTCACAACTTCACGGCTTTTTTTTTACTTTTACAATTGTCGATCCGGGCACTTTAGCGCCCGCGTGTGAAACTATTTTCACTTTGATGTGCCTTGTTTGATGTTTGTGACTGATGTTAATTTTAGGTCATAGAAACAAGAAGGATAAATCATTGTTGTCTTTATAAATTGATCATATAACCTCCTACCGTTCAACCGAAACTTTTTATAACTTTGAGGGCTTCCCTCCTTTTGTCATTTGTTTAAATTTTACCTGATGACATAGCTGCGATATATATATATATATATAAAGTATAAAATATACGCGTCCTCTAGGCGCGAGCTTCTTCTATTCCTGGATTCGGCAGTATTATTGGATTTTACTGGATGTAAATTCTCAGTAGCAGCTCGGAGTTCAAAATTGTGGCCAATAGATGGCAATAGGTTTACTCCCTGTTTCATGGGACTGAATAACGGCATTGGTCTATTATAGGCGTGATGAAATAATCCCACTTCTTTATTTAGGACCTGTACCATCTGCGTTCAAACAGTATTTTCCACACCATATTGTCAATATGCAGTTTGACCGTATTAAGTGAAAGTAAGGTGCGCACTCCCAAACACATTTCTCGTTTCTATGACCTTAGGTGTAACATATTGACTGGAATCTTAACGTGAAGTAATATTAAGGTATATTTTACTAGGAAACCTGAATTTATCTGCACCGCAAGAGTCGTCCAGCTCGGATGAAACTCCCCCCACCCCGCCGGCGCGCGAATCCTCATCCCCGGTGTCGTCTGCCGATGATGAAGATGAAGAACCCGTATCTACTGTTGCAGAAAGGTTTGTGAACGAATTAACTAGGAAGGCCAGGCGTTATGCTTGTATTCAGTACATGAGGAACATCGGAATTAACTGCAATCCTGTCGATATTAACAATAATAATCAACTTTCAAATGATATTTAAGTGTTTGGTATTCATTTGTCATTTTAGATGTTAGGTTGTTATGTATATGTTGCTGTATGTTAATTTGTGTACTTATAGACGTGTTATATCTTTTTTAGACGCGTGAAACAGTCATTAAATAGACCTTATCTTTATCACGAGAGAATTAAGTCAAATTGTCCACATGACATGTCTCATGTAGAATACGATTTTACGAAATGGAATACGATGAAGTCTTTAGTTAAAAATAGAAATAGCAAGCCATACCATACATTTTAAAGAAAGAGTGAGATGGTGATAAAGTCATTTAATCACTAAAATGGGGAAAATATTACGCTTATACCCTCTAGCTAATTAAAAAGTAGTCATAAAATATAAGTAAAAAATTATTTAATAAAGAGTTTAAAAGTATTTAAGGTAAATTATATACATTTTTAGGGTAAAATTTAGTACTAAATTAATTCCATAACTTACTTTAAGTGGCTCGTGCTATTGGTGACCTAGGATAGGTAGATAGATAAGTGTATGTATATACACTATATTGCACAACATAAAAAAACATTATATAACAGAAATATAAATTAAAATTAACATGCTCAATAGGCGGCCTTATCGCAATCAGCAATCTCTTAAAAGTGACCAAGTAGGCTTCAATTAATCGAAATAGACCACAACAGGATAAAACAAAATTTGCTTAGTTAGATCTCCAAGCGAAGCCTTTCACTTGTAGACCTTTCTAAGCCGACAATAAGGCCTCGTATGCTTTACCAAAACGTTCTTAATGCTAAATATTACTGAATAGATTTTACCAATGTTGGTTTAAAAAAAATACCCTTGTCTGTTTAACATATCTTTGAGGGTAAAACAAAATAGATAATAATAGTACGATACTGATTTTCAGCCGGTCCTTACGTAGTAGGGAAAAGGCTAGGCAGTTGACGTTGGTTAGTAAAAACTTGCCTTGAAGCTCACTGACTGAAGCCATGCTCTGATTCTTACCAGCATGCACGACCAAGTATTAATGATAATAGTTTAAACATTCAGTGTTTAGGAGTCCAATAATGTATGTTTGTGTATTTCAGCCATATTTCCATAGAGTATTGTGATTTCTGGTAAACTTCTATGTATTATGATCACGGTAGCAATGTATTCGTCTGTCACTCTTGTCTGAAGTCTAGATGCATATTAAAATGCGTAATACGTATACTAAAAAAAACTAAACATGTTGTTGTCGACTGCCTCTTAGTCTAGTCACAAGCACGGCTGGTGAGCGTGAGGTCCTGGATTCGATTCCCGGGACGGCCATAGTATTATTCGTATATTGTTTAATTTTAATCATACGATATATAGTCTACGAGAGCGACTGATTTCCTAGTGGAAACTTAGTGGAAAACGTACTTATATCAATTAGGTAAGAAACAGCCTTAGCACATCGTATAGCGAGCTTTATATTCATATATGCAACACTCATCAAATATTGCTTAGTTCAGATAGATGAAACACAGTCATTGGAAATGGATTATGAATCATTGGAAATTCATCGCTATCACTTCGTACCTGATTACGCATTACTTATTCTCAATCTGCATTTGTATATTCATAAGATTGGCGCGGGGAACGAGCGAGTCTCGGATTCGGTTCCCGCACTGTTTCTATCGTAAACATTATAGTTCCAGGTCTTATGTTTGTAAACTGCTTACGATACAGGAGAAAAACACTGGAGACTACCAAAAATTAAAAACATTATTTGATTTTATATAATTCTTCGAAGATAATCATAATAAAATCTGTTTTTCGCCTTTATGGCTCAATTTTGAATGCGAGAGATCCTACAATATGGTTATGAAAGTGTCTCTTGATGCTGAAATACGGAGATTAATCGATCGAGATTTATAAGCACTTTTCGACTCATAAGTAGTAGTCTGAATATTCAGAAGTGCCCATATTTCTCCATATTAGATCTTATCTGCATCGGCCTATATAGACATTATTTGAAAAATATTAAAATACATGCCTACATACTCTGTGACATATATTATTTTTTGCAAATTCACGCCGTTGCTGCATCATGCTGCGTGCATTCTAGTTGTCATTTTGAGTTCTGAGAATAAAAAAATAAGACTTTTTTTTTTTCTTTGTTTTTTTTTTTAATATGTGTGTATTATCATCCGCAGCACTGGTGGCGAGGCGACAGAGACGCTGCGCAGGCGGCGAACACGCGAACTCTCCGATCGCGTGTCCAACATGAAGCGGAAAGCGCGCGAAGCGGAGCGGTGGCACGCACTCAAGAGGTCGCTCTACAAACCATTAACTATCACCTTTGGATTCATCCTCGCCGGAATTATTATTTACACATACGTCAAACACTAAACCCCTGATGTGCCTGACTTTCTACTGGTTTTAACTGTGACGGAAAGTAACCGGATCCCACTATACTGTTGTTTGGTGGATTTGGTTGGTGACTTGTATTGTTTTTGAGCTGAGTTTTTGGAGGTTCGACATATTTTCATAACAATATTGTTATTCCATTTCTTATGGAATAAAAAAACATAATGGCGACACTCTTGTGTAACATCCCATCAATTTTAAGTCGTCATCCTGTTCGCTAACTCACTCAAAATCTAAAGTTGTATTATTTATTATAATCAACAAACTAAACTAAATTTGTGAAATGAGTTTGAATTATTTTATTTAAATTTTTATTTTATTTTATTATATTAATTTAAAATAAATTTAAAATAAAGTTGTATCCGGACACTTTATTGGGTAAATAGCCCTAAATAATACATAAATGAAAGTCAGGACACGTCAGAACGTGAGTAAGACTGCATACTTAGTATTTAACTTGTCATGTACTCGTCAGTCGGTTGTTCGTCGATCAGAAACCGACTGCAAGGAGTTCTTCAATCATTACGCAAGTATCACATTTTAAGTTATTATTCACCAGTTAATATACCCATTAGATCATACCGTCAAAATTACTGCGACCGACGTGATTGTTCGAAACTGACTTTAACGACTTTTAGGACTATATGACCATGTAATTGGCATACGTGAGCGTTTGGCATCTGTGTGTATGTTTCCATTTCGGACGCAGTAGGTTTGTAACTAAACAGCGGATTGAAACTTTAATTCTTAAAAGGCGAAAGGTTTTTTGCTGTTTGGATTTGACGTTTTTATCCGCCTCAAGAACTCCTTGACATTAATCAGTACGTTTGACTTATAGTATATGTAAAAATGTATTTTTGACAATCACGAGGTGTCCCACCTAATTTGCTACCATGGATGTTATTTTCTGTTTTTGACTCAGTGTTTGTTACATTCTGCTAAAGTTAATTGGTGACAAATTTGGTGAGGACCCGTTGTGCGGACACTAGTTAATTATTTCAAACGAGTTTTGTACGACCAATCTCATATAAGGAATCATTGAAAAGTATCCTAGAAGAGCTATGAGATCGCTAACGTGTTGTCAATACGCTCGCGAACAAATGCAGAGATTGGTTGTACGGAGACATTAATTTTCATGTTTAGACGTATTTTGGATATACGGTCTCGTATACATAAATCACTCCCACAACTTGTTAGTTTTAAGAATTGTCTCTGGACCGTTGTCGCGTGATTCATGCGAACGATTTTTTTTTTTGTCTGACTGTACTAATGTCGAAACGGTCCGGTGTTTGCATATTAGAAAAAAAAAGTGTTATAAAATAAGAAAAAAATCGAAAAAAATATTATGAAATCTAAATTTTAAGTGTATAATATTTTATTTCGAAATGTGTCATTTTTTTAATATCACGTGTTGTTACGCACTATTATTTGTTAAATGTCATATTTTTCCTTTTTTATTTAAAGATTACGATCAGTTTTTTTATCTTTACAAACAAATTAATGAGCTTATTCTCAATTTAGAGAATTTTTAGGGTTTATGGATGAGATCGCGTTAGCGATAGGGTATTTGTATTTTATAGTAATTAATGGTCGGTGGATAAAAACAAACAAGCGGGAAGTAAAGGACGGCCGTCCACGATAGAGAACAGTAGGTCTACCATGAAACGTAATTCCGAAGTTTCGGACCGAAATTTCGTGCGATTCGTACCATGAAACACATTCATTCCGAAATCGGTCCCGAACATCGCATGTGACATTTCGTTCGTTGAAAACCGTACCATGAAGTGGTCCGAACAAACGAAGTAACGGACCTTTGACAGCACTTCTTTCGGGATTTTAACCTCAAATTGCACGAAAGCTAAAGACGTAACTTTTTACTTTCGTAAGTATTATTTTTAAAGTTATAAGTGCTATAATGGACATACAAGTGATTTAATTGGTATTGTTTTATATGCTTAATGTGTTCAAAGTCAAACTATTAGGTGTTTCTTGTAAAATTATACTTTTTCTAATGCATAATTATATGATTTAGGTAGTATCACTTTGTTTGATATTTTAGTGGCGACAATGGCAAGATTAGTATTGGTTTTTGAGGCCGAGGCAGATCTTCGAGCAGCGGCAGCTGCCTTTTTGGCTAAATATTTTTATCAGCCCAAACCTAAAATGTACAGACAAATATTAATAATTATTATTAGTACGTACTTAAAAGACGAATAAAATGCAATAAATATTTGCGTACCTTTTGCCACTGCTTTACATTTTTTACGTATCCGCCTAGTGCATTCAGCTCATCGGTAAGACGAGCCCACAATTTCCTAGAACGGCTGCGTCCTTCAGCGTTCCTTAAATGACCCCGAGCTAACTCCCGGTGCTCTTAGAGGAACGTCAAAAGGACATCCACGGAAGAAGTGGGACAGTTGCTCATGTAAATTTTTAAATATACTTCGTGGGTTGCATTTTTAGGTATTGATTTATTCAAGATAAAGATATAGAAATTACTTCCTATTAAAAAGGGTCTTCCTATGATAAACACAAATTTCGCAATGAATAATCGTATATTATTACACTACCACCAACGATAATATTAATAAGCTTTGTGAACAATAAATTGTTTAAAAATCTCGCGCCACATTTACGTTACATTGACAGATTGTGACAGTTTTATACGACTTATTTCAATGGTTCATATTTTACCATAGTTCTAATACAAAAGAATGTACATTTAAATGTGACCGGTTTATACTACTTCATTTTTAACAGAGTTCCATTGCATGCGAGAACAGACTTCTCATGATTCATTCAATCACGAACATAGTTTATGGTTCCCGAACGAAAGGTATATATCCGATACAACTTCATGGTACCTTTTACTTCTTATTTCGTTCGTCTTTCGTTTCGCTCCGAAATTTCGGATTGACATTTTCATGGTAAGCCCACAGGTTGCGTTGGGACATGCGCGGAATGAATGCGTGGAGAATAGATGTTATGCTCAGCTTTACTTTCATATTTTTTAATTATTTTATTGTTTTCAATGCATTTCTGTATTATTTAATCATTTTTTTTATTCGAAATGTTGATGCAGTTATTGACTCGAATGATTTAACTATTTAAAATATTAGTAATGAATTATTTTACTGCGAACATACAACGGTGTAAGTGATCGTGATTTACCGTCGCGGTTGTTTCTTTGTTCGCTCCAAGGAGAGCGACTAGCGGCCGTTTTACTGTATTTTACTTGTGACGTTGTTTTATTCGTCAGCTATTATTTTTTACATTTATTTATTTCATAAATCATTTGACGCGTAACGTGTCAATGATTGAAGCACCTTAAGGATAGACTACGTTTAGTCTCGAAACTGCGAAATAGACTTTGTAATACCTTGATTTTGAACAGACCGCGTGCAAGTCGACAACGTCGCGTTACGTCTATAATTATTTTTATAAAACCTTTGGCACATTGTGATTGGAAACTAGGACTGACCGTGAATAACACGGAAATTGAAACATAAAGACGGAAAAAAACAGAGTGCAATAATTTTTCAAAAAAATTGTGCACCGACTTTCTTATCATACGTCCCAAATAAAATTAGTTTTAGATTGGGGTTCGAAGTAAAAATTTTGAAATTCGGTTTGTTAATTTCAGGTTTAAAACGGAGGACGATAAGAAAGAACCGTGCGAAGACTGAGGAGATTAGGTAAAAAATAAAAAAAAGTTTTATATATTTTTTTTAATATCATATCTCGGTATGCGTCGCGTTTGGTAGGAAGCGAGTATCAGAAGCGCACTGTTATTTTTAGACGTTCGAATGCGTTTCAAAATATGATTTCTTGCATAAAAAGACCGTTAATTGCCGTCAGAAATATTTTTCACTGTATGAATTTTCTTGCCTTTCCAGTCATACACAATCCTGATAAAGACTGATTTTTCAATAGCTGGTTAAACCTCAGATAAGTTATCCCTCTGATAAATCCATCCAACTAGATAACTATTATCCGGGCTTTGAAAAATCGGTCCTAAGTAATTTGATTGAGGAAGACAACTTTAATATTTTTTTTATGTTTGACGTCAGTAACGGGATTTTTATTCGAACCCAGAATAAATGAAAAAAATAATGCGTACACCGCTTTAGTATTTTTATTCTCAGCAGTTTTGTTTGTATAGTTTCCATTTTTTATATATCACAGACCGTTCCCCTTCGTCTTATTGCTTGTGTAGGCAGCTCTGAGTAAAACAATATATTTTTAGACCAATAAAAAATATTAAAATATTCGGACGGTATTTTCTTCTGATTATTTTTTCTAGGCTCATTATGAAAAAAACGTGCGCGGGCGTGCTATAGAATAATTGCAAGTAATATTATTAGCAAAATTTTGCTAAATCGATTAGTTGTTAACGAATCGATTGATATCGAATGAAACTTGCCAGCACTGGCAGCGGCTGGCATTTTATCGTTAAAGTAATTGCTAGTTACGCCCGTGGCCATTCAACTTGATCCACATAGATATTCCATTTTAGTTTATTATTTCGAATATTCAAACTGTAAATACATCTACACACTAGTTTTTAAGATTACGAATATTTAAAATTAGTGTAATGTAATATAGTTAAATTGTACCTTTATTGGGGAAGAGTTACGTGTTAATGAAAATTTATTTGCAAATATTATTTTTATATAATTTTAGTTGGGGATGGTAATGCTTGCCGGCGCGATATTACCCTGTCGGTCGGTCATTCGTTATTCTCTGTTCTTCATCTGACCGAGACTACGTCTTGCCACTGTAATATATATTTCTATGTTAAATCTTCGACAATAAACCCCTACCCTTGTTCCCCAATGGAGGTAGAAATCCATCACATTAATCATCAGGTATTGTCGTATCCAGCCACTGAATTTAACGACTGACAAACCTAATGAATAGCGCTCCTTTGACCAACACAACTTGACAGAATGGTTTATTTATATTAATGTAAAAAAACGTATCAAAATGAACGGACAGTATTATTTCAAGTTGTAAACAACCGGTTTTTGTCAAATTTAACACACAATTAACATTTTTGAAATAAATGGAAGTTATATAAAATAGGTGTATAAAAACCGGCTGTCTAAATTGTATTTGTTGTTCATCGTGTAACAGCGGTCTGTAGTAGCTGTAGTACTCTAGAAGACAGAAATTAATGTATGCATACTATAAAATATGCGCTCAACTGTAAAATTCGTTAGGGATTCGTTTGTAATAACTGACATATATATGTATAATTTTATCCAACAATGTCTGCATATTATATAACAAGTGTCGTACGCAGTAGCATGTTATACTGCATTTTATGAGAGTTATTACTTGTCACGGCTACTACGACACCTACTTATACCGCATTATGCTACGGGATTCTAAAAACATGTCGATATTAATTCCAGCTCGCATATGGTACCAATTACATATCTATTAAGGGTATACTTTCATACAAAAACGCCAATGGATGTGTTGGGAAACTGATCAGTTTAAACTTTAAAACCACTTAATATTGTGTCGTTTAGAACGGAGATAAACGCTTGATGTTTAGTGGACATTACTTGTCGTTATTTCGGGGTCGTTCGTTTCGGAGGTCTAAGTTTTGTAGTTGTCAGTTCGAATGTTGTTTTGTGTTGCAACGATATGATAGCGTATTGTTAGTTCTGGTCGTTTGTCGATGTTCCTACGGCTCTGTCTTGCTTCTGAGCATGGGTCCGGCAATGCGTACTATCGTCTCTAAATGGTCTAAACGAGTTTTAAATTAACGGCTGTAATACACACATAGTAACGTACTACACTACCTGCAGGTAACATACACCGACACACTGACCTGCAAAACGATCCTTGTATCTAAGTTTACCTTTTACATGAACTAGTTGAAATCGTTAATAACTAAAAACAGTCCGTAATGATATGAAAATCATTATATTTTTACCAAATTGAGTTGAACTTCTTCGAACCACTTATTCCTAAGGAAATTTGTATGATAATAAACCTTACGTTTTTGGTAACATTATTCCTGTTTATAGAATACTCGTAAGCCTATTAATATGTTACCCTACCTAAAAAAATAATATTTACAATATACTTGTATGTGTACAAGATTTGACATTCTCCTCTCGTGATCTTGGGAGATTTTCTATATATGTCATTTAATGTAGCACTAATACTATGTATAAGTACATACGTACTGTCTGTAATCCAATGAACATAATAAAATGTTATTAAATTATGCATTAGTTTCATTTTCCTGCTGGCAAATTTATCTTGGAATAGATCGTAAATTGCCACATTTTTTTTTCTTCTTTTTAAAAAACGTTGCCCCACACTAGCAATAATTCCTGTATCGTGGGTGCGTTTACAAACACATATATTCACATGCACAAACATCCAGACCCGAAACAACTATCTGTAGATCATACAAATATTTGTTCCGTGCGGGGATCGAACCCGCGACACGGCGACACGTAGCGCAGAAAGCTAATCGCTTAGCCACTGCGCCAGCCGTGTCGTCAACGTCGTCAACATTGCACTGAATTAGTGAAACTTGTCGAGTTCTGTGTTGCCAGTTATATGTTTATTTTATTTATCGGGCAGCACAGAAGTATAATTTAGCAATACTGGAGAATATTTATTCTTATACGAGTGGTAACCGTACACAAAAAACAATAAAATCATTAATCAGTATGTATAATCCCAAGAAATTATTTAACAAATATCATTGAGATTGTTTGTGTACGGTTTCAGAACGTCATATATCGATATAATGTTCGCATATATGGATTCATATAATATCGCCACTTTGTAAACTACTTATATTAATATCACTGGCAACATTACAACTCTTCATCCCTAAAACAGCCATTTACTCGCAAAAACTAGAAATAAAAACGTATGATTATATATTATATTCTTTCCCTAAATATCCAGCTTATTGCCAGTCTGTTCAAATCTCTTCTGAAGACAATTATAATTCTCATTACATACAATAATATCCAATAAACTTGCAACCCTTGTCGTTGTTTCTTTCTTCTCTTTCCACCTTATGGCGGAACATACGAGGTCATGAAATTGATAGCATCGATTACTACTTGTACATATCAATAAATTATTAGGCAGTTTCTCCTACCTTTCCCTAAAGTCTTGCTTACATGAATGCAGGCGACTAACTACTTAAAGTTGAGTTTCTTGGTAGTAAATAGTGCAGTAAATTATTAGGCACCGCGCACTCAACCGTGCTGATGTGCCTTATATGTTTTTGTCACTAAACGTTAAAACCTTTGTTCTTATTCTTTTTAATATTATATAGTTAGTTATATACTTATTAATATTGCGCAGGAGAGTAGAAACTGGCACCTGATGATGATGATGAATATTAGAGTACAATTTAAGCTTATTTTGTATGTTTAGAGTAGTAATTTTTATAAATGCAAGTTAACAGCCACACTATCGTATTAGGTTTAACGCCGGTAAAGATAACTGTTAAGGATGATTAATAAATAAATAAATAAATATTGCTGGGACGTCCCTCAGTTTTTACCTAAATCTGCACGCATGTTGCCAGTTCAAAATATTGTGAAGTGGAGTAAAGATTAGCCGTATCACACCTACCACAGAAATGGAATCTTAAAAACTGACCATTGCGCTTCGTTTACCTTCATGTAAACCAGCCATTACACAGAATTATTTATAAATTTAGGTTTCGTATCGAACACCGACCAGTACGCAAGCCGACTTGAGCGCAACAACTATAAACAGAGCTGCTCCGTCCAAAATCTTGAAAAAAAAAAAAAAGGTTTTTTACCTTCAAACAATTAATTTGGCAGTCATCTTGGCACTTGGCATAGCTATTAAATATTTTCTAAGTATATAATTCAACTTTAAAACACGAACGAACTGCAATTTACTTATAAATTGGTACATAATTTTAAATTTATTTATCGAAAGCTAGTCATACGTCGGATCCGGCATACCGCACCGCGGCGCTTGTGGAAGCACATGCGTCGCGATACGGTAACGTTATAAAATATTGTATAAGAAAATAGGTAAGACATAGGGTTTAGCAGACAGGTAAGACAACTGATTATTACAGTATATTGGTTCGTTTCCATTGTTATTATAAATGTATATGTATGTATAGTATAACACTAGGAGGAACTACTCATGGAACTTCATTGATTGAAAAGACACGTGACGCCATCTATTATTATAAGAACGTTATTGAAGTTTTCCTCGGGAACAGTACAAAGGTACCCTATGTACACCTGACACCGTATATGCAAAATTTCAGGATGATCGGTTGTTTAGGCGTGAAAAGGTAACAAATAAACAAACTTACTTTCGCATTTAGGTATAATATTAAAGTTAGGATAAGCAGAAAATTTCACGCATGGAAACTAATTATATCTACCAATAAAACAACGATCATGCTATAGAAAATCAGTTTAATTTGAACAGCAGAGAAGAGTTCAGTATATTTCACCATTGATTAGAACATTCTTTCAGAGATATCGAAAGTTATAACATCAGTATGAATTAGTATCGTACATGATTTAGTTCTCGACACAAGTCCACTGCAATGCATCAACCTGTATGTATTTATATATATAACTGATGCAAACATCTTTAGGATAAAAGTAGACGTTTATGAAGGCATCACAACACAGATTTACATCAAATAACTATTAAATAAATCTATGACGATTTCACAGTATCATCACATTGTTACCTACACAGGAACACCACAAAATTTTAATTACCCTAAAAATTTTAATGAATTATATGGAATGGTTAACCGTTCATGAAATCAGAAATTGTCTTTTTTACTATATTACCATTGAAGCATGATAATATTACAACCGTTCCACGTATTATCAGTTAAATTCACAACCATTGCTATATTTAAAAAAAATAAGAGAAGATTGTAAATTTTTATACATTATTTATATTCAATAGCTTTAATTTTAACGGGTAATTAAAAATAGGGGTGGCACAATATAAACCGCAAGCTTTTCGGTGGCTTGCAAAACTACAGTAACAAGAAATATGTATCATGTGATTGTTTTTATTTCTGAAAGTCGTATATACATATACTGTCAAGCGATGATATTATTTGGCATCTTCACATAGTGAACTTGAGTATACAACGAGTATATAAACAACTGCATGACACTGTTACTAAAAATGTGTGGGCCATACATATTCCGTGAACATCGTCTCCTTTTTCCTTACTTCGTAATACATAATGATAGTGCAAGAAGAAATATTACACAAAACACTTCATTCATGGACGTATCTAATATAAAATAATACAGAGGCCCTAGTGTAAGTTTCTTTTGACAAATTCGATTTAACACATCGAACTCGTTCGGCGCTCCAATTGGTGGAGAGCACGAAGCGGACCAATCGGAGCGCCGAACGCGATCGATGCGTACACTAGCGCCTCGAGAAGGTTTAGGTCAAAATATTGTAGGTAATGTTCAGATTACTATACCCTCCAATATTATATGGTGATACAACACAATTGCAATTCGATTCTCGTAATATGTCAGTAAAAAGGGCTTTTTTAATACAAATTTCATACGTATTTAATGATATTGTTTTTAAATATCCTAAACACACATTCATAAAATGGCTTTCAAAACATATCATGTCCTTTTCATTTATATGAAAGTGTTGAGTTTAATTTACAAATTGTTTATATAGTGTCGAATTAAATATATGATTCTAAACCATTGGATCTTTTATCAATGCAGTGTATAGCGTATGAACTTTTGCTATTTCATTAGATACGAATATTACAGCAATTGGACATCATATCAAATTATCTAGAATGATATAATTTCTTATATTTCATTGGTCAAACAAAGACATTAATACATCTTCTGTGTTCCTCGTGCGCATGCGTCGACCACATGTGTGACCACTACGTGTGGTCGACACATAAGTGTGGTTCCACTAAAATTGTTCTTACACTGTGATTATTTTTTAATCTTCTATTCCCCTTACAGTGTTTAAACACCTGTCATACTCAAGTGAGAGACTTGAAGTCTCTTTACTAATTTGACCATAAACTGAAGTAAGAGACACCGAACGTATGCGACTTATTGTTACTAATAAAATGTGTATTATTTAAACAGTAATAATAACTGGAACAAAACTCCTGTTGAATTTTCATGTACCACGACAGTAGAGAAATACAATATTTATATTAGAAGATGACAGACTAGAGGAAATATTCTTTGAATATTTAAAGAGTAGAGGTTAGATCCGTTAAACATTAGGAGGCTCGCAATGTTGCTTGGACCATAATATTAATATGCTATTGACTTGTACAATGTAATTAATTATACATTGTTTCCGGAATTAATCACTACAGTTCTAGATTTGCATGTGGCGAAATTTTGCAGGCTTTGACACTAAGAAGATGAAGTTCTAGATTGTGTTATAGGATTGTCAAGAGATCTCCAAACATACAACATAGTTACATTATTTCAACAGCAATAAAAGAGAATACAGTCATTCAAAGATTTTTAAACTATGCCTACACAGTATACATATAATATTTGTAAACTAGTGTTTGGAGACGTGTATGATACATGATTTGCCAACATAATCAATCAATACAAGTCACGTGATCATACTTAGCCAATCTGAAGTTGGCCGATTCACGCAGAACAATTTCATACTTGAAACATCCATTGCGCAGGAACGGTCCTTCAAAGCGTACAAATAAGATTGTGCAACCAGAGACAATTGTTTTTAGCTTCCTTTCTAAACACCATTTGAAAACAAGCTATATGCTTACAATATTTCACTGTATTAATATACAGAAAAAAAATATTCTTAGAACTGAAGTTAGGTCTAGAAAAACTACGAAAAATCATAGTCAATAAATTGACGCCGTAAGTCTAAATTACCAATGGTTTGTACAACGTTGACAGGATATGTGACTTGAACAACCTTGTTTAACAAAAGTAAGGTCAGCAAAAATATCTAGTATTTTTAACAAAGAGCTGATAGCCGTTTAGTAAAGATGTGTTTACGCTACGACATATATTTAAGAGAGAAAGAGCAAAATTATAGTCGATATTATTTCGATTATCATTTATTTTAGTTTATGAAAATATATCGGCGCTTAAGTGTCAGTTGACACACAGGGACTATCTATATCTACATATATCTATACATATAATAAAATTATAACAAGCCAATGTCTAACAGGGAGAAAACCTAATATGGGGGGGTCTTTATTATAGCAACAGAAGCCAAAACAACTGTTTATAGAATTTTTGTCAGTCTGTCTATCTGTTTGTACACGCATTACGCAAAAACTACTGCATGGAATTGAATACAGTTTTCACCGATGTATTTCTAGAGGTCTAACTTAAAATATAGGCTACATTTTACCGCAGGAAAATATCAGATTCTAAATTCCACGCGTACGAAGTCGCGAGAAAAAGCTAGTGTATATATAAAGATCGGACCTGTGTAAAGCCCTTTATGTTACTTAAATGCCTTCTTTCGATTACAGAAGGTATAAACAATCTGCTAGTACAAAATCTATTATCACATCACACAATACCCCCACTTACGTATCCGTCTTAAAAAATCTAATTCGTTCTCATTAAACTCGATACAACTTTAATACTTCCCAAAACTTTCATATTCCATTTCATCAAAACACTTTCTTTAACGTTCGTAAACCCCAACAGTTAAAATAGGCCGATATATTCAGAAAGCTAGTTCCTAATTGTAAAGTTTCTATCCTCCAACAATATCAATTTACTTGCCAACATCAGAGCTGCCTCAAAAGACCAACAATTTCAAAAGACCAGCTTACATTCAATCCAATTTATATTATACAATTTTATTCAAACTTGCAAGTTGTATCGGATTATAATCGCATTGCAGTAAACAGTATATATGTCCATAGATAAAATATAATCTCATTTTAGCTATAGACAAAAGTCTCCTTAGTAGTAAATATTTACAAAATAGATAAAGTTACCCTTTAAAGTATGTCAGTACCTAAAGTTCATTTGATACTTTTCGTTCATAACGACTAAGAGAATCAATACAAACATTTTGTTTCATATATGCACTTGCTTGCAGCAAAAATACAAAGAGTCAATCTTCGATACTTCTCAAATGGATATAACGTATTTAATTATAACATAAACTTAAACCAACTGTCTATGACACGCACTTACGGACCGTAAATCTAACATCAATGTACACACATCCGGATTTAACGAAACCGATTGATAATAAAAATGCATTTAAAAGTTCTGTTGTATTTGCCTCAACGGTCTATCAATCCATATCGATGAATCACCAAGAATCCTTGCAAAATTAGTGAAGTGTATTAAACATGTTGATAAAACGGTCGCACCGTGACTTAAACTGTGATTTCAACTTAAACTATATTATTTACAAATTATTAAACCTATAGAAATAATGGGTATATGTCAAAGAAATGGCATGTCACGATATTCAATCATAACGAAATAAACATTATCTTGAGATAAGCAAACACAACCAAAATAAATTTAGGAAACCAAAATTTAAAAAAAAAACCCAAAATCTTTATGCTTTACAGTGAATATATATAATGAATGAAAAATCTAATTTACTACACCCTGATCAGAATATAAAGAACATCGGTAACTTACAAAGCCCTTGTAAATAAACCTCTCAAAATGTAATATTACCATAGACTAGTAGAGATTATAAAAGACAATGTCGTTATTTACAGGACAATTACAATTCAGAAAAATGTATCCCCGTCGCGAATCATCCCGAAGAAAAACTGGGTACGCGACCATTATTATAATTTAATCATATATCAATATAATTATCTTCTATTTCTATATGATACGTTTTTAATTTTACATATTTACGAGATAATTCCTGGCGGATTACAAAAATACAATCAGAAAGAACTTGCAATTACTTTTCATGTATTGAAAAGGCAATCACCCACTCTAACCTATCATAGCATCACGCCTGTATTCCCGAAGAAATAGGCAGAGGTACACTTTTCACATCTACTGTAAGCTCAGTAAAATAAAGGGTGAATAAATTGCCTTTTCCAAACATCGTTACAGAAAAACCTAACACTACTTGACCTGGGAATCGAATCCAGGACCTCATATTCAGCAGTCACTCATGCGCTTCCGCTATCCAATGAGGCAGTCAGTAATATAGAAAACTACGTACAATTTCTTAATATTTCACTAGGTATAATAATAACAGTAATATAATATCAATGATTGGTTAAATATGACCCTATATGATAAATTATCCCTACCATGTTCGAGATCCGGGAACTAATAATAATAATATACATATATCACCGATGTCACGTCGGGTATAACACGTTTCTACTTTACTACTACACACACTGATATTTATTTATTTTAATATTTAAGAGTTCTGCAAATACTACGAAAACATTCAAAATATTTGAAATATCTTATAATACATACGAAGTTTCCAAAAAGTTCGATTTTCTTTCGATTCAAAAAAGCTAAGAGTTGTACATCAAGGATATTACAGTCAGTGAGACACAAGTCTATTAAAGTTACGTACAATATCAGGGTTGCCTGATATAAAATATAAATATTTATCTTTTCAATATGGCAAGTTCCAACAGTGAGGCGAAATCACACGCAAACCGCTCAAACCTTGTTGCAAGCAGCCATTCACTGAAAATTATACCCAAAAACGTTCGAAAATTCCCAATACATCGGGCCCCGATCCCGCCATTTCTTTGACAAACGCCTCACACCATCATCGGAGTCACGGCTTCACCGAGCGTTTGTATTTGAATCGCTCTCAGGCCCGTCATGATACTCGTGGAAGCAGGGCACGATGCACAGGTTGGTGCGGCATTCAGGGCAGTGGTACTGCGTTTTCCGTCGTAGGATCCTGCCGCACTCATCAACGGTGTTCCAGCAGAAGTTGCAGCTGAGTGGAGGGCCTGACCTGACGGCTGGAGTATGGCTGGCTCGCTGGGTCTGCGACGTGTCTGACGCTGCGGACTCGAAGGACGCTGACGTAGATGTTGCTGTCGTAGTGGTTGAGGACTGTCGTTCGGCTGTGGACACTGCCCTGATGAGAAGTGACCCCACTTCTTGGTCAATGCGAGGCTTCCGTGTTAGCAGGCCCTGGGTAAAATAGTAACAATGCCATAATAAAAATAGTAAAATTGTAATGTAATAGTAAAATTGTAAATTGTAATGTAATAGTAAAATTGATGATAAATATTCCCGTAATGGTGTAAAACTCATAATTCTCAAGCCTGACTCCGAAGGCTGACAAATATATTTGGATCGGATGACCCATATACCTAGACGAGACTGATTAATTGACATAGCAACTGGATCGAAGGCGTGGGTTTTAGCCTTACTTGGATTTCCTCTTTGGACCGCGGGCTTTAGGTATTGAGGCTCTGAACTGAATAGTTAATAGAAAACTTGGACGTCCAAAATACAGAAGAGTGACATAACGCGTTGTTTTGCAACAATATATTGTTTATAATAGTACTTGTATTTACTTAAATTCCCTGGGAGGCCTTACTGGGAGTTTATATACTTTAAGAACTCCTTCGGCCCAATCCTTAATTTCGGTATTAATCACTATATCGTTACCTTAGTGGTGGTATACTGCGGGTAGGACTCATGTTTCTGTAGCGTCGGAGTGGTCTTCGGTAGTGGGTTGGCGGTAGTGGGCGGGATCGGTTCTGAAGTTTGCTTCCGTATGTCACGATCGTCTGGGACGCGGGACTGTCGTTTGAAATGCTTTGTCCGTCGGTGCCGACTGCCGTCGGAGCTTGGGCTTGCTGGAATTAAAGAAAATTTGTGACGTGCTTTTGAAGTAACTGATGAAGAAAAAATACATGAAATAAACAATGAGACTACTAAGAGAGTGGTTATAAATTCTTTACCAGGCACCACACCTCCCTAAGATAGCTAGTTAATTAAAGATTATATCACAAGAATGGATAGCAAAGTGCTCTGTTGGGCTCAAACATCATATGCCACCAGGAGGCCCAACATCAGCAGTATTTTTAAGAAACGAAGTTTTTAGGTAACGCAATTGATAGTATTTTGCTCATGTCATTTGAATCCCAGCCTTTCATTAGTAAATTTTAATAAAATCAAAGTTATTAATTTACTGCAATGAGATAAGCGGCAACGTGCTCCAACGGTTATATGTATATACTGCAATCACTAAAGCCTGCGTATTTCGAAAATCATGGTCCACATAGAATTAACGGGTAATGGAGTTTATTTCTGGTAACAGGTAAAATGTTGGACACAGACATCCTAATAAACACAACGAACGGTCAAAGAGCATAGTGTCAAACCAGCACGCTCGTTGGTAGCCACTAAGAGCCAATAACTATCGTCCACATGAAACTTGACTATTGAAAAAATCGCGTGGTTCGAGCCATCTGGACAAGGTCTAAGGCGAATCGTTCAATATTCCCGTTTGCACATGACTTGTGACATTTTTATACACCACAGTAGACTTACGACTACACGGAAACTAATAAGCGGTATAATTTAGATCATCAATGTTTCCTTTCATGCGATAATAGACCATAATATGCAACAGGGATAGTGCTGGGGAAAAGAAAAGATATTGTACAAAATAATCAAAAGTATTTATTATCTATTTTGGTATAGAACAATATTTAGTGCTACGCACAAAATTCATCAATTTTGCCAGTTGGTGTACAACTTCTTGATATTGGCAGACGTGAACACTAACCGAATATTACTACGTGTTGACATGTTCGTGTTATTATCATAAAGTTAATTATGAACACATTGAATAAAACTGAATTAAATATTTTTTTAAATGCATAAAATAAAATTATTTGGTTTATTAAATTATATATGTCGAAATAATTTTATCAAGGTTATATGTATATTATATGATATTAATTGCATAAAAGGAGACCACTCTGTCAATTATAGGGCACAAGCCCAATCTCCGGCACGTTACTGAAAGTTATAACAAACTATGGATTTTTATTATGTTTGTTTTAAACAATTAATGTTCACGACTGTCGACCAGGCAACAGTTCCACACCTATACAATACCATAATAAATTTTCATGCATAATACTATTTGACAAACACTGGTACCTATAAATCACTTTCTCGTGTGTCGGTAATGTTAGTTAGTTTAAAATTAACGACAATACAACCTAAAATACTGACAAGTTTATAGGAAGTTTTATTTAGCTATTTGACTAAAAAATTTGGTCAAAATTACTGGTTAATCAAGTATGAGAGTGCCCCCCACAATCGTACATTGTTCGGTTTAACTCCTCCACCTGCTTTGTGATGCACACATTAGTATAAACACTAACATTTTATTGTGATCGTTCCAATTAAACCTTAAACTTAAACCATGGCAGTGTTAATCTAATTATCATTACCACACACGAGTTTTACTAAATCATTTTTGTTAACTGGTAACATCGATATTTCACGGCCAATTCGTTTATGACCAACATAATACTTTGAAATCACCTTGGATGGCACTAAATCAAGATAGAGAGGAAAATCATTATAGAAAATGTAACACCAGATTTTTCTCTATAATCCGAGTACATAAGGTAAAAAACTAAATTATCCGCCGAACACTCAAACGGAACATTTAAGTTATTCCGTCGGTACAATCCACTTTAAAGTGGCAGTGCCGGCACTAAACTTGACGGTTACTTAATATTGAGTAACGTTTGAGTATTCGGAAGTAGGTAAATGGTATAAATGCAAAATCAAAAAATCAACCTTGGAATAATATATGCTCATTACTTCGAACACTGATAAAATACATAATTGATAAGCCACATAATTCCAGATTATAGAGATCAGCTGTACAACTAACGTAAAACATCCACTCTCCCGTTTCTGAGCAGTCTTACGATACACCCTAATCAGAGCAACATTCAGCGATACATAATCAACTATATACATATTATATTTACATTTGAATGACCTCTGATACGTAGCAGCTATGTTGCCAGCCTAGACGAGAAAAAACCTTCTAAATTATTTAAAAAAATCAGTCTAAATTACAAAAAGTTACAGAGATCGCAACGCCAAAACTGGTTATTATCGTTGTAAATCTAGGCGAATAGAAAAATATAATACTTCTTAGTTTACTTTAAACAATAAAATTAATACTTCTAAAATGACGGTAGTGTCTAGATCACAATCTGTACTCGCGAGCGGATCGACACAGGAAAATAATACCTCACTACACTATAGCGGCTAATACTTAAACATTTAAAAACTGACCAACGAGGTTGAAAAGGACTGCAAAGCGCAGCATAGAAGAAAATACAACTCGTGATATAAAAGAAATTAGAAACAAAATAGGATAGGTAACTCTAAAACAACCATATCTCAAAAGATTAAGGAATATAACCCCACAAGAAGTCTAGTATTAAGTTAAAAATGACTCTATACTAGTTAGTTACTGGGTATCTTGGAATTATTATTATTACTAGCTTCAGGATGTAAAGGCAAAGTTTGTTCAAGAATAAATAATCCTGAATCAACTTGCCAGACAAAAATAACGAGAAGGTGGAAACGCGCCGAGTGTCATTTACCGAACCCTGAGATACCCCACGTCACTGATTAAAACTATCTGTAATAATAGTAACATATTGGACTAAAAAGAAAAATATTTAAAAACAGACTAAAAATGTACGATAGAATGTATTACATATATACAGTGCGTTTCGTTAAATGCAACAGTCGAGATCCACTCGCGAGACAAGCCACACGATATCTTACATCGACGCGGGCACCGCTTAACGATAATATAAAACTATCTTACACTATAAATGCATAATGACATAATTACATTTCAAACTTATCTACTTATTTTACATGATAGAGATCTCTGGTAATATTGTTCCTGTTCAAGCTAATGATGACGCGTATCACGCGTAACGTGTGACCTACGTATAACGTGTAGTCACGTCGATGACGTGATTTGACGTCGTGAAGAAATGTGCTAAAAGATATGTGCGAATTTTAAGATCAGTCTAGGCAACATAAGAGCAAATAATACTTAAAAACATGACATAAAAAATAAACAGTAATTGTTACGTACATAAATAGATACAAAAAGGAAATCAGAATTTATTTTTTAGAAAATTTTGTTTGTTTAATGTAATATAGTCTGTAGGGCGATGTGATGAAATTACTTTACAGGTAAATTTTGGTTCATGAAATGTTGGACCTTCGTACCTTATGCATTAAAAACGTTATTGTATGTACGAGAACAAACAAACATTATCACAGTAATGAATGGAACTAGAGAAATTCCGTTTCTACGATTTAGAAGCTGCCATAGTGGACTGAAACGAATAATAAATTGACTTGTAAAATACTACCAATATTATTATGTCGAAGAAGCACGAAGGAAATAAAATACAGCATACCTTTTGGGTATTTTTATTTTCACCAGAATGAAAAAAAAACAAAATAGGAAAGGATATTAAAGATTTGGCCATTTTCACTATGAGATTGATTATAACCCATCTTTAAACTATAATATTATAACCTGAAGAGTTTGTTTGTTTGTTTGTTTTTTCGGTTGAACGCGCTAATCTCAGGAATTACTGGTTCGAATTGACAAATTCTTTTTGTGTTGGATAGTCCATTTATCGAGGAAGACTATAGGCTATATAACATCACGCTACGACCAATAGGAGCGAAGCATCAATGAAAAATGTTGCAAAAACGGGTAAAATTATTAAAGGTTAAAGTTACGCAAAAATCATGTATGACGGAATTGTTGACCTTTAAAAGTTCTAAAAAAAAATCCGCAACCGCATATGTCTATCTTTTAAGGTTGACTCACTATAACCTATTCTATGGTAATCAAATTTGTTCTAAAATAATGCAATATTTGCGAAGGTGATTTTATAAACATGTGATATTCGTCACAAGTATACAATTTTGAACAAAATTGGCCTTGATATCATTTGATTTCAATGAATGTCTTAGGAGATATCATAGTTTTAAAATAACTCCGCAACAAAATAATGATCAAGTATCAATCTATACAGATAAATAAATTAAAAAAAACACACTTAACAAAAAAAAAAAGAATTTTTATAATTTCTGTCTGTTTGTTCTGGCTAATCTCCAAAACAGCTAGACCGATTTCGACGGGACTTTCACTGGCAGATAGCTAATGTTATAAGGAGTGACATAGACTTTTATTTCAAAAAACTAATTAGGCTCCATGCTAAAAATTGCACGAGTTCGTAATCCACGCGGGCGAAGCCGCGGGCGGAAGCTAGTCTAATAAAATAGGTGAAGATAATAAGGGGAAAGTAATTTTTTTATCTCAATCACATCGCCGAACATTCGAATAATGTAGTATGTGCAACATACTAGCATAGGTACTTTAATGTAGGTGACTACTGAACGGATTCGCAAAATGATATAATATACTTAATACTTATAAATAGAGGTAGTCATGAATAAACTGAATGTAACCTGCCACTCACAACTTATAAACTAAATCTTTGAACACAGTTTTTCAATATCTGCTTGCTCCCCTTTTAATATGTTGTCTTGATATATTTAATAATCGAATGAAAAATAAAACATCGCGTATTTGAATTTTATTGGTACGTCACGGAAAGACAAAAAAAAAATTAACATATCAAATTTAAATTGGATTTGCTTCTTATTTTTCGAGTTTTGAACGAGTCAGTGAACGGGAACGAGCGGGAATTCTGACTAAACTGAAAAATGACGTCATAAAAAAGATAGAAAAGAAGTTTTCAGAATGGCAAAAATTAAAAAAATTAATAAGGAAAACAAAGCCAAACTCTCTGAAGGCATACAAAATAAAGAAAAGAAATGGCAAAATAACTTGGAAGACCTCTTTGATATAGCTCACGCCGATGCTTTAAAGAAGATCACTATTGAAGAAAACAGACAATTTTTAATTTAACAGAGACAAAAAGGACACCCCGTTGTAATTGGTAGTATCGATAAAGAAAACTTTAAAAAAAATAAGAAAGAGGAGAAACAGACTCTCTTGCCACGGCTACTACATCGAGAACTAAGTTATACTGAATCCTTAAAAGAAAAGTGCATATTATCTACTTCAACTAACAGCAGTGATGATGAAAAGAAAAGTTCACCGTCGGAAATTTCAATGATGGCAGGACCTTCGACAATGGTACCATCTCCGCCTAAACGTAAACGCAGCACAAAAAATATCGTTGATGAACGCTTAGCTGCAAGTGAAGACGTCGCTAAAATGTAATGTAACAGGAAAGCAACTGTTGTTACGACAGCAACTCTCAAAAGTGCAGGATCCGATCCCTTAGAGTTCAATATTAATTCCTCCTCGATTCGTCGCCAAGGTATGAAGCAGAGGCAAAGGGTTGCCGAGTCTCTGAAAAAAGATTTCAAACGAGATATGATACCTCTCACTATTCACTGGAATGGCAAATTGTCAGAAGATATTACAGGACAGAAGAAAGTGAATCGTCAGCCCATTTTGGTGTCAGGACAGGGTATCGATCAACTTTTGTCAGTTCCCAAACTTAGCCGTGGAACAAGCGAAGAATACGCTTCAGCGGTGTACGATACTACTGTTTCCTGGAACTTGATCGACAAAGTTAAATGCTTGTGCTTCGATACCACTGCGGTCAACACTGGTTTACGAAGTGGTGCTTGCATACTATTAGAACAGAAATTGGAGAAAGATGTTCTTTATCTGCGATTTATTGCCTTAAACTTTGGGAAGAAGACGAGGAGTACATAGCTGCGAGGTACATTGTACGTTCAATGAGAGTGGTGAATTATATTGCGGAGCGAAGCGTGGCACTGATTGAAGAGTATAATAAATAAATTACAACACACGAAGAACAAAAGCAATTCCTCTTTTTGCTAGTGAAAAATTTCAAAAAAAAATTACCCTGGTACAAAAAATCTACATTAGTAGCATAAATTAAAGTACTTATATTATTATAAGGAGGTGTTATTTGCATGATTTTCTAATATTATCATTTTTAAACTAATACAATAAAAAAGTATAAATACTGTTTTTCGATTTCATGGTAGCGACCTCTAAATATCAGTTTAAAAATGCGAAAAAAATTGTGTTAGTTTTTTATGTCATAGAACAGAATAAAAGGGTGACAAAGGGCAAAATTTTTAAAAAAATTGTCCTAATTAGGAGCACCCTATTGAACACCCCTATTAACTGTGACAAGTAACATTACCAACTCGTTTTATTGTGTCACTACTAAAAGATCATTATATTTGGACGTGTTTTTTTCACACTGCACGCCATCATTATATTTTAAAGTAAATACAACAGAGGCCCTAGTGTAAGTGTCTTTTGACAAATTCGATTTAACCCATCGAACAAGATCGGCGCTCCGATTGATCCGTTTCGTGCTCTCCACGTCAAAAGAAACATACACTAGGGCCTCAGGGGACAACAACCTAAACTTTGAGAAACTGTGCCTATAATAGTGATGCAACCAAGCGGGAGACACACATAATAAATTCCCTATCACATTTCAATTCAACAATTATTTAACACTACGGTTGTGCACTTACTATAATAATTGTAAAAAAACTCGTTTCCCGAACAGTTCATAACTTACGGTTCTATTGAGATCTATAAAATACGTTTTTTATTCATGGCAATACTACTGCTGTGGAATCTACCTAGTTGGGGTCGTCTGATACTGATGAGATTTCGTGGCCTATTCCTCATTCTGGACCGCAGTTAACGGAAGCCAAAAATGTATGCATTTTTAGTTCACACAATGCGCATGCACCATTTTTTCCTACATTTTTGAGTTAACGGTCGAGATTGAGGAAAAAGCGTACTAAAAGCGCAGTAGACCGAGCACGAATATTATGACTTAACGGAACCGTATCGTTAACGTTAATGAATTTTGAATCAATAATACATATCTCTGCGCGAAACCCAGCACAACTTGTATCATACATAGATCGATTAATTAAAATATATATATATATTATGTGTGATATGAATATTTCTAATCCAAAATTCACTTACGTGAACGGACACTTCACTTACGGTTACAATGGTGCCCCAGACGTTAAAGCATTCGTGTAAGGCATGCACTGTGCCATATTTTCTCACGACCGGCGACCCCTCAAGCGTTCACTTCGGCGTGACGGCATAATATTATTAAATTTACACGTGTCTTATCTTTACAAAATGCAAACATTGCTTCGTTTATTGCTTTGTTTATCCTAATATACCGACACGCCCCAGCTGCAGCACAGAAGACTAACAATACACCAACACTAACTTCACCACACTGTCTACGATATACGAGGTGGAAAATAGAAACGGGCACTGAAAATTCATTCAAGATCGCGGAAATGTATGTATAGAGGACGAGCGGTATTTGTACTATAATAGACTTGTTTTTTTTTTAAAAGCAGGTTTATAGTATAAGAGGAGATAGACATTAATGTTCCAAAGAATTGTTGATAATGCAATGTTAATTTTTGCAATAATTAAGGTGCCCTTGGCTCATTCAAATTATTAGATATTAAAACTTTTACCCGTTCAATTTTCCACCTTGTATAGTGTAAGTCTGCCGCGGTAATCCCACAGCCCCTACCGGTAAGTACTTAACGCTTTATAGCTACTATTTACATTGCGAGATGCATGTACAGATCATATCGCGGCTGTGCGAGTGTAGAATGCGGGGGCGAAGGCGCCATATAGGGCGGAGGCCCGTATTCTGCGCCTTGCCACTCGTGTCACAACGAGTAGGACTCGTCAGCTGACACGCCGCAGGCCGCGTTCTATTGCATTGAGTTGAAGTTAACGCCGAGAATATTCAGGGGCGAGTTGTGCGCCACGCCTTGCAATGGGAATCCGTGAGGGGTGTTCGAGTCTATAAAGCCCGGCGGTACTTGGTGCTGCGGGCACAGTAGCGCCATCTGCTGATCTGGTTGTTGTTGTTCCTCTTTATGTTCGGGTGGCGGTGTGGTGTGTTCGCGCTTTATTCGGCTTTTGATGCTCGGCCGGTTGTTCGGATAACCTTTCTTTTTATATTCCAACCAGAGCGTTCTGTTATTCACACCGAACATTCGGGCCGCTTTACAGAAGCCGATGCCTCCGAAACGGACAGCTTCGAGAGCCCGCTGGAAATTCTCTTCGGACTGTGGATTGGTTGTTCGTCGCCTTTTGACCGGGGCCTGTGGGGTGGGCTCTTGCGCTGCTTGGACGTCCACGCAAGAAGGTCCGGGCGAAGGACCGGCCACGCCAAGCCCTTGTCCATAGTTTATATCAACGTCCATATGTGGGTTGATTACATTGTTTATGTACATGCTGCCAGGGTCTTGCTGCAGTGTGCCGGAGCCGATGCACGGGTTCGTGTACCGCGGGTATGAATGCTCCAACATGGTCCACTGGCCTCCTGGGAAGAGAGATAAATGTACGTATTTTAATAAAATTTTCTAAGTACACTATAATATTTTGAATTAAAGTTTGAACAAACGGTTTCTCATTGATCTCCCTTCCCTGGAAAATAAAACGACGGCCCGGTTGTTTTACGATGTAACGTTGTATGTAATAATGACATCTGTATTTATATTATTTTTATATTTAATCTTTGAACCCAAAATTATCTGAATTATTTTTGTGTAATTTTCTGTTGTACCAACAATTTAAAAGTATTATATTTATTGAAATTTGTTATTTTCGATCAGACTTTAAAAATATATTCCATTAGATGTTTCTTGTAGGCACAATTTTACAACTATCTAACACATACAACATAGCATGGTACATGCACAGAGTACATACATAAAGCATTTATAGTAGGAGCGACTTATGATATTGTTACGGTTTAGAGATGAATGAGAAACATTGATGAGTTTGTTATTGTATTTGTTCAGACAGTAATGGTAGTCAAGTCACGTTGTTCTTTCAATTTAGTGTCAATTTACACAGTAGCAACAAAGTACCGGTACCGCTCAGCTTTTGACACTTTCGCTCATATGCATACAAAGACATTTCTTTTCCATTTGGTTTATTAACGCCAGACCAATAAGCAATGATTGTGGCTAATTCTTGCAAAGAGTAGAGTAATCAAGATGTCTATATTATACACTATCTATAGACGATTATGAGTGCATAATAGGCTAGTTGACTGCATCAAAAATAAATTCTGAAATCTTGTTTGGTAAATGGTTTTCCTTCTAAAAACTCAGTAAAACTTAATCTCTTGCTCATCTTTGGCGTTTTCAATTTTTAATTTTTAATTAATTATGAATTGATATACTCATTGTGAGATTTTGATAAATTAACTATAACGGCAATAAAAAACCTATGACGTCACGGCTTAGAATTTCAAACATTTTAAGAACAAATATATTGCATAAATCAATATGTATATCCTTGTTCTATAATTACAGATGTACTCATTTTTGCAGATAGGCATTGAAGTATACGACATAAAAGCTTATTATGACAACATTCAAGACAATTAGAAAAGAAAAAACCAACCAAACTACTTAAAAATGGAAAATATTTAAACAAATGAACCAATGAAATAAAAGATAATAGGATTATTGTGTGATGGCGTCATATCCAATACATTACTATTTGAAGATTTTAAACTGTTGATTATGTAATTCAAGACATTCTAAGGCCCATGTTCATCGACAATTTAATCGATGTTTAAGACAAACTTATCCGTTTAACACGAACTTTTTGTATAGGTAAACGGCCGTTTCCATTTTAAACATATTTTATATTTTTTAAACATGGCGCTAAGCAGTTTTTTTAACTACTATAATCACATAATCATCCAGCTACATCAAACAGCATGTCAGTGAAATAGTTTTAGTTTAGATGGTCACCTGAAAGTTCTCTCAAATGTTCCAAATGACGTTTTCTGTGACTTAAAACCGGCTGGCGAGAATGTCGAGCTAGTATCAAATTGTGGTTTGATTGTAGCCAACACACGTGATCCATGCAATATGTTACCTTGTGGCATCCCTGTGGCGTTCTCCATGCTAATCGGCTCCACGTTCAGATTATCAGCTTCGGTTGTCTGGAATTATAAAGGTTTTATGAAGGTGGGTTCGAGGTATACAGTACACTTTTTACGACTAGCTACTGTAAGTTGAGTGTACTAGGCAAGAGTACAGCCATTCAACGGATCCAGTTGCCATCTCCGAAGAAGGAAGATCCCAATAACCGTTAGCCCGGCTAGGGTTTCGAACTCAAGACCTCGCGCTTGCGACCTAGATTAATGAAGCAACAATCCTTGAACATATTTCTATATCAAATCTTATCAGCATCCTATGTTGCATTATTATTTCTTATTGAATTCATAATAATAAACATATAGGTGTAAAAATTCAGCCCATTATGAGAGCGGTTGAGGCTTTGGACCACACTGACCTGGTAGGAGTTGACAAACTACACACATGAGCGAGAACATTTTTCTCTTTAACGCAAGTGATCATCAAATTTTGATGCACACGTGAATTTGTAATGTCACGCCGTGCAGGGTGGCATCGAACACACGCCCTTCTGCAGGCAAGCAATCAACGCAATATGCTGCTGATGTAGGAATAGTGTTAAAAATAAACGAACCAAAAATATACCTGGGTAGGCTGTAAAAATAAAAGAACTAAATAGAAAAAGAAAAACAGAAAAAAAAAACAAAAATCCTTTACTAACGTCATCTACCTGTTGAGAGTTATCGATTGTTCGTATTTCGTGATACTCGCGCATGCGCCGCTGTTGGGGCACGCTGCTGAGCGTGATGGCTTCCACCGTCTGCGCACCCACCTCCGATCGGTTTTCGTTTTCCACCATGTGTAGGGATGTAGATCCAGTGGAGCTTTTCCTACGCCTGCAAGTAATGATAAACACCCAGAAGGGTTACTCATATGGCCTCTAGTGTTTACGGTTGAGTAGCTACATTGTGTCCACTGGGTGTTCCTAATAGGTCGAGATCATAAAATGGAACTCAGAATTTAACTTCAATGTAGAATACGATAATCAAGGGATAATCAGCCAGTGATATATCTTGGGAATAAATGGCTAAATACTTAACGATTATGTGTGTGATAATGGTGCTTAGGTAACGCGTTTGTGACAGCGCTCTCTATGTGTTATTTTAAGACATTTACATTTCGCGTTAGGCGTAAGCCTTTCACTACATTTGAACAAATTTGTAAGTCTAGACTAGATGATCTATCTTTACTAGAGGGGTCTGGATGACCTTTTTAATATATATAACTGAACCAAAGTAACACCTGGATTAGGTTCAGATGGTCATACGATTGCCGTATACTTTGTATAAATACATTATGATAACCATCGATCGTTCACACTATAGCAACTAAGTATGTAGACGCGACTTATATTGTAACATATGTACTTATAGCGCAGCTAAATAAACTCAGAAAGAATATATTATTGGGTTTTGGATGTACCGGATTGCGCACCATGTTCTTCCTTCGCGGTTATAGCAGTGGTATATGGAGGCACATAATCCATGTATATAAGTAAATGGGAACCATAAGCGTCCCTGAATTCGAACCAACGACTTATTGACTCATTAGTCAGGACTACAACTGCTGCGCCAACATTGTGCCTGTGCGTCCCTGTGCGCGCACTGAATCGACAGATTTTAACTGACATCAAAACTAAGCAAGTTGTCAATCCGGAAAGTTACTAAGTATGACTGAATCGGCAAAATATTCTACTTACCTCTTGCGCTTGTTGGAGGGCGAGGCGGCAGGAGAGTGTCTTTGAGAGTCCATGGAATCCCCCTGGTTGTGGAACTCTGCGGAGGTGCCCTGCGATCGGGTCAGCGATGTCGAGTCCGGCATTTCAGTCAGACCTTTAATCTTCAGGAGCTTTGCGGTGTCCAGCACCTGGGGAGTCGTACAAGACAAGAATAGTCAGGTGAAGCATTGCAAATTATTGCTAGTCCGCCTTTTATGTAGTAGTTTTGGGACGAATAATTTATATTTTTTTCTAGGTGCACAGTTCTAAAATGTTGGATTGTCCTATAGATAGAAGGCGGCAAGAAAATCCATGGAATAATTGTATAATACCAAGGTGATGTTAAGAATCTGTCTGTTAGGTTATCAGCTCACCTTCGGCAACTGCTCCTCGGTAACGTTGACTTCACCACAGTACATAAAATCCACCATGGTGCGCAGGTCCGCGTACGTCACATCCTTCAGAATCACGATAGGGTGCGGAGAGGGATTGTCGACGAACAAGGACTGAAATATGCAGCAAATTTCATATCATTAGATATCGTGCATAAGTTCGGTCAAAAGGTAACAACTTGCGATGAAGATTCGAATAAAATTTAAACAGTAAGAAATACAACCTAAGCCCCAAATCTCGCGGACTTCTAGATCAGATAGAAATTGAGGCATAGGTACAGAAAAACGCATGTCGAAATTTTATATTTAATATCCCATGAAATATGTACTTAGTTAAAGTCAAGAAGTCCAAGTATTTTGAACTATATACTATATACAGTAAATATCAGAGCCTATGACAAGTGCACTGCTTTGACGCTAACGTTACATGTCCGCTAGAAACGGCTGACTGTACTTACGGGTGTTCGGACAAACACAAAATATTACGCTAGTGAGACAACCACTCTATGCATTGAGTTGATTGAGAATTGAATAAAAATAGAACACAAACCTCTTTATTGAAGTATATAAGTTTCAAGCAGACGGGAAAATGTACAACTTACATTCTTTTAAACTTTTGCACGAGTCTTTTAATATCCGAATGCGTATTTATGGTTCGCTAAACTTCGATGAACCCGTAATACCGAAGGCGACGTCTGTGACGATGTAGATCTAGCCTACATCCGCCACCCTCTTCCCTTGTTATAAGTACAATACACGCTATCATAAATGCGAAAGTAACTCTGTTTGTTACCTCATGACGATCATACCACTGAAACGATCGTTACGAAGTTTTACTAAGCGGTTGCCTGGGTCTTGGAGAAGGATATAGGCTATTTTTACTATTGTAGCAAAACACTAATTAGATAAAAAATACACGAAGACGAAGTCACAAGCAGCAGCTTGTCTTAATAAACTCATCTAACAATTTCCGGGAAACGATAGTGTATATTTGTAGCTGTGACAACACGGCAACGTAATCAACGATATTCTTCGTATAAAATAATTGTTTAAACGTAAACACGGTTCATTCGTTTAGGGGGCAATTCTTGAGCGCTTCGACATAAGTCTTTATTAGAGATACTGTTAATCACTGTACGATAAAATCTCGACAGCGACAATCCATTTCGTTTCGCACGCATTTCTTTTTTAATATATTTATTTTTATAGGTTTTAATTTAAAATGTCCTGTTTATTATTGCCCTAACAGTCTACTACCCAACTCGCATTATTATAAAAAAATGGACAAAATGAGTATCACCGGTTAAATATCATAATGATTATGATTATTATCAATGTTAATTATCTTTATAACTGTCCCTTTGAAACCTGAGTATTTTTGAAACACCAGTTAAAAAAGCTTTTCACTTGAACAGTTTCTACCCACTAAATACCTACGTACTAATCTCTCAGCGATTTATTAGATTTTTCTTGAAAACATAAACATTTTGTTCAAGAAAAAAATAGCTGTTATCAATATCTTACAGGCCTGGGGCGTTGATTTCAAATAACTTTATATGAGTATTTTTATTTATAATAGACATCAATTATATGGTGGAGAAAACTAGTAAAGCAAAACCCGTAGGAAGCATTAGTGAGTCCCGTTAGAACTAGTCTACATAATTATATCTATCTATAGTACTAGCTTTTGCCCGCGGCTTCGCTCGCGTGGAATTTGGAAAACGACATCTCATGGGAACGTACCATCGGGATAAAAATATCTTATGTGTTACTCCAGGACATATGAGTAGTATCAGTGTGCCAAGATCCAAATCCATCCAATAGGTTACGCGAGACTGAGTAACAAACAGCTTCACAAACTTTCACATTTACAATACAAGCTGTTGCCGCGGTTTCGCCCGCGTGGTTTACGAACCCGTACATTTTTCCGGGATAAAAAGTAGCCTATGTGCTATTTCAGACTATAATCTATCTCTGTGCCAAATTCCATCCAGATCCGTTCAGCACTTCTAGCGTGATAGAGTAACAAATATCCATCCATCCATGCTCACAAACTTTCACATTTAAAATATTAGTAGGATTACTACGATGAGACACTTTGGACGTGTTTGTCTGTCTCAACGATGAACCACGGCTTCCAAATATTTATGACTGAAGGAAGTACATTAGCGTTTAACCGTTCAATACTCACTGTTACCAAGGACAAAAAGCTTCACTTCTTTATTAGATAAATCCATTATTTTCAGATACAGTTATTTATTTGCGTGGACCTTTTAAATGTTCCGTACAAAATTGGGAAAACGCAACATTGTGTTGTCTTGTTTGTTTTTGTTTGTCTTTTATAGAAATTTGAAAACTGGCATACAATTCTATAACTATGCAAAACTATAGTACGGAATCTACTAAAAGAAAGGAAGACTGAAAAACATCCGACTCCCATTGAACCGAATTTTAATATGAGAATCCTCATGCTATGAAATTGGTACCAATTTAACAAAGCCTACTTGGAATGAACCAGCTAAAAGTTCTAGATGATGCCATGTACTCACTTGAAAGTATGTGCTGCATGCCGACAGTACGACTTTGTGGGCGAGCAGTTGCTTCCCATCGGCAGCCAGCGTAACGTCCACCAGTGTCTGAGTGTTGAGCAGCGTCGTAAACATAGAAATAAAATTTGGCTGGTGGTTGTTCCACCGCAGACTGTACTGCTGGGACATTGTGGAGGCCTGGGAAAGATATTCAACACTGTAAGTTTAATCTAGGAACAAACTTGTAACACGCCACACCATGCGACGTTGTTACTTTTTGAGCTGTCGCAACTATGAAATGTTACCATAGAACTCGCGTCTTTTGCGAGACGTGATACATTTTATGAGTGCTTATATTATATGTATAATAAATATGTACTGTTACTCTTAGTATATGTGCGATATTGCTCTTACGCACAATTTAACTGCACAGGTAACAGAAATACTTTTGCGCCAGTACACAACACGACAGTTATGTATGTAACATGTCCTGCAATCATCTCCTGGCGCTGTCTTCTAACCTAAAATTACATAGCTTACACTTATAGCTAAGCAAAGACTCGGTGACCCAAGTCATCGTAACGATCCAGCAAAGCGAAGTAGACTCAATAAAAATACATAAAACTTGATATTGTTATAATTACCAATAATTCTAATATAAAATGTTGTGTTCTGTTTTGTATAGCTGTTTCGCTAGGGTGAATACGGTATTTATTTCTGGTGTGTCATAAAAGAAAAAAAATGTCAAAATAAAGCAGCAGTCTTGTTTAATATGACAAGTACTCCGACCGTTAGTTGCAGCGATCGCCAGATGAAGACATGAGTCGCCATATCTGCGACATGCCTAATTCAAAATGAAGAGTAATATCAAGAGTAATTAGAAGGAATTATATAGAGTGACTACACATAACCATACGACACAAAAGCGCACCTCGGGCAGTCAGCTTCGTTGGACACTTTCTAACTGGCTAATCTTTCTACCAGGGGTGTTTCAGCCTGGTTTTTATCAGTGTGAAATGAGAGCTCATAACTCAAATACACGGCGGAAGAACAACCAGATTCGGCAAGCAAATTGGTTAATCCGCTGGGCCCTTGATATCTATAGCATCAATACAGAACCTGAAAGCTTTCTCAATAAATAGCAAAGACCCAAACCCTTCGCGGAAAAGAACTTATACGAGGCCAATAAATTAAGATAATCCAATGAGCCGATTAGAAAAACATTAGAAATGTAATCGTTAATATGTCAGCAAGTATATAACTGTCAGTTTATTTAATAAATCGTAATGGGTTATAGACCCATCAAGAATGGCTGACAAGTCACTAGTGGATTGGGTTAGAACGCAACGCGCTGGCTAGAAACACACCTACACCCAAAGTCATTGATTTCTTCATTTCATTCAAGTTGTTTGTTTAAGGGAAAAGTTGATTGATCTGTAATGTCTCTAATCACATCGTGCTAAAAAGAATATTCTAATAAAATAGCCTCGTGTAAATGTTCCTGAGAGAGGTACGTGTGACTATATTAATAATAAATTCAACCCAATACAGTCCCACTCCCACTAGGCAAGGGTCTCTCAATAATCAAATTTTGACCCGCACATGATTCCGAAAAGTGAGATACGGGCCGGGTTTGAAAGGAACTCTTGCATGGAAGGCCAGCATTCTGCCGCTAGGCATTAACCCTGTGATTGCCTGACGAAAATACCGCGGATCTTTCCGCCATACCGCATGATGAAGACAAGATTTTGAACGAAGTGTCGGTCATAGTTTTAAACTAATTCTACATATAGTAACTGCCGAGTTCTCTTAACTACTTGTCTAATTAATAATTACGTAATAATACAATGACAGTTTGCTAAATCGTTAGATAGTTAGATACGATTATGCGAGACCGAGACATCATAATCGGTATCTGATGTGTGTTACTTTTGCGCCACGGGTAAACACAGTATTTATGTATGTAACATATTGTGCTAAATTTGGCGCTTACCTATAAGGGACGCATAACCGAGGCTGGAGTATATTGCAATCCTAATGTTTCAAACGGCTATGTGTTGTGTATGTTGTACCTAATGCCCGTTTCCATCACACTGGCGACACAATGGTGAAGGCCTTCTTGCACTAATAACATAAATAGAGTAAAGGCAAATTTTCCTCAAACATACATACACGCACATAATTCTTGTTGAAAGTTATAATATTACGGTCACAGTTAAAGACGAAGCTATTTCTTTTCTTCCGTGCACACTCGTGGGCTTTTGCGATGCGAATGTGGAGAGGACTTCACAAATATTATGAAGAGTGGACGTTGAATCTACACAATGCAAGCCAAAATCCAGAACCGTGTGTGTTTCCGACCGCTGCCGACCTAGACATGTACTTTTAGTGTTTTAAACAAATGAATTTCATTGAATTTTCATATTTTTATGAGATTACGATAAAAAATGAAGCGTGTATGTTAAATAAAGAATAAATTTTACGTTAAACTCGCACTAAGTGCGTCTTTATAACGTTAGCGTCCTCTATATAAATACAACCATTCGGAATATGAAAACCATCACCTCCATATAACATGTTATATTTTATAATAATCCCTGTAATTAAGTTTTGTTTTATAGTATTTTTTGGATGTTTGTAATATTCATTTTTAGGAATCTTTAGTTACGTCACATTTGAAATGAAAAACAATATCAATTTCAGGTGTGGTTTAACAGTTCCAGTAAAGCTGTTCGCTTAAAAATAATTTCTTTCAAAATGCAAATTATATACATATATTATTAAACGAACTTACTTTTCTGTAAAGCCGAGGGACATTTAATAAAAACGTAAAGCAATCAAAGTATCGCCTAGTCTAGATAAGTACATGGATAGTATTGGATAGGATTTGTTCCACGTTATTTTAAAACACGTCGTCGACATTTAAATAGAAGTAAGATGCAAATTTGCTACCAGCTGAGAATAGCAGAGAAACAGTTTTCAGTGCCCGTTCAAGATAGAACTGACACTCCAGGCGATTTCAACACAACAGACGGATTACCCGTTGACTTTTCATGGTTAATTAAAATGTTGTAACTATTGTTCTTAATTTGAATGGCATGGTATAATTATATTTTTCAAAGGATGCGTTGCAAGTATGCCTAACTAAACTTACGGTTCTTCAAACAGGCAGTGAAAAGGATTTGTATAGAGTCGGCAACGCACAAGTGATGCCGCTGGTATTGCAAGGGTCCAAGGGTTACGGAAACCGCTTTCAATCAGGCGGGCCGTATACTTGTTGTCAGCTAAGTGGCATAAACTAACTAACTTCTGCACGTATTCCCAGAGAAAAAGAGCGGTCAAGCGTTTCGCGGTGTATGTGTGGATGTATGGAAGACGCATATATAGGGTTGCAAAAAAGAATTCTCTTCAGGTAAGTCTTAATACCGGCTCACCCTAAGCAGTCAACACAACAGTTAAATTTTAAACCTTGTTAATCTTTCTACCTTACTGCCACATCAGAAGAAAGTAACGCGTACCTATGGACCATTGGACGTCGCCCAATATGCTGGCTTACCGGGTTTGTTAACTTAGTTAAGTGATCGAAGTCATTTGTCTTCACAATTTATTGGCTTACGTGCATCGAAGGCAATACGTGTCTCTTTAAACTTAGCAATAATGCACATAGTGGACCAGTACGTTCAAAACGACCTATTTACCTCGACTGACTTCGTGGTTTTAGGAAGATGAAGTTGAATTATATGGATGGATCAAAATACACAACAACAAATATAGCAAACATTTCAAAATTCCTCGAAAAACAGCAAAGCGTACCTGTATTTGATCGAACCACCGACAGGTTTTAAACTGAGCGCAGCAGTGAAAATTCGGATAAAATTTATTTTTTTTATTTTTGGTATGTTTACTTTGTATCAGATTGTGACATGATAGAATTTCCCCAAAGGGTTGGTAACTTTTTCACCCTGACTTCCACAATATAAAAAACTGCTATATTGATATTGTACCGGAGTGAACCAAAAATTTAATGTTAACAACATTTGACTACTCTTAATAGCGCTTAGAGGTGGGGTTGGAAGCTCTGCGTCATCCTCCATATTCACCAGACCTTGCGCCTACATACTTCTACTTTTTCCAGAATTCGGATAATTTCTTGGCGGGAAAAAAAATCAATATCCGAGAGGCAGTACAAAATGCCTTTGAAGATTTGTTGCCTGCCGGCCACTTGATTTCTTCAAGAAGGGCATCAATAAACTGCCACAGCGTCAGCGATGATGCATCGATTGCATGGGTGATTACTTTGATTAATATAAATAAAAAATATAGAAAAAAAAAAATACGTTATCATATTTCATAAAAAACGGCAATTTCATAGGTAAAGACCTAGTATTATATTGATATAAGCTATACTAAAACCAAAATGAAGTTACGTATCAGTAGTTCGCATCTTTGCACATGAGGCATCAAACATCTATCAAATTTATTTGGACTTCCCCGACTGCTCATTATTGTCACAGGAGACAAAACCGATGGCTATACTGGTATCGAGACACACGTAGATGCTACGAAACTAAACCTAAACCTTGAACGCGGTAATATTGCAAACGCCATACACCGATGAACTGCAAAGCAGTCTCACAAAGTGATACAATATCCTCTATAATTTTCAGGTGGACAACAATGCAGTATAACAATACCTATCAAGTGCACCATGACGAGGTAATGGTGCATAGTTTGATCGTCCCCTGAAGGAAATCGCTGATTGCTGTACTCATAGCCAACACGCTCGGAAACAATTGAAATTGACGGTGGGGTACCACGAGGACAATATCAAGGCTACTGCACATACTATCACATTTAATTCAATCAGAGTAACGATGACCGCAGAGGCTCGCGATTACCTACCCTATGAACTTTATCTGCAAATTCAAAATGAGCAGATAGAAACGTTTCGCTATTATCTACTAGACATAAACGCAGCTTGTCGCGCCCCCTTTCGTCTATTCACTGCGAAGGTGAAGTCATTAAGGCGGGCGCGACATGCAGCTTTATCTCCGAATTCAAATGTTTGATACAGACGCACCCGCCTCACAATCCACACTCGCATATATTAAAGTTTGTATAAGAGAAGATTTGAAACCAGGTAGCTTAACAAAAGTAATTTCTTCGATTTTATTTCAATTGAAGTATATTATCTGTTAGGAAAGAAAATGGATGAAAATCAATACTACTGCTTGCTTGCGATTCTGCTAACCGCCCAATCAATGGGATTCAATTATATAGCTTGAATGCAGTAACCAGAACACAATTTCCTTGGAAACGATAAGTATGAATTCTATTTTTAGAACCGGCAACTCGATGAAACCCTGCAGGTAGGTTGGTAATTAGTAGGGTTACATTTACAACTACCGGTGCCTTGTACGCTGTGCATTAGAAATTTGGATTTCGGAAGATTTGACATTTTAGTAATGATCACTAGAATCATATTCAGAATTCTATTCATGTACTTATGCTTTGTTTAAATTTTAGCTCCTTATTCGTAATATAAAACTATAGAATTTAAAATGGCTTTAAATCTGTTTTCATCCCTATTAAGTATGAAACTGACAGGACAAATTTATAAAGCGGTTATAGGGCAGAATCCATCGTCATATTACGGTAAAAGCCATTTAATTATTAATTAAAGTTGGAATTGGAACGTCAGTTATTAAGATCTGTCATGTCAAGGGTCAAAATATTTATTTGCGTTCAGGTAAGTTTATAGAACGCGTAAGATTAATGCAGGCCGACCACACGTAGCTTACACTCAATATAATAATATAAATGATGTGTTTAACTTAGCGAAAAAAGTTCTTCTATTGCTCATAAATAAAGGGCTAACCAGTTCATGACGTTCTATTTAATATATATTATACATTAGTTTCGTAAGCTAGTTGCTATTGTTATCTTATGTTTTTGATCTATATGTTTTCTTACGCTAGATGCGTAAATGTGACAGAATTAGGGGGTATTCTTGATTTTATTTTTATCAACAGATTTTATTTTATAGTTCCATTTAGTATTTATTTGACAAAACCTACATTGTTCTCTCATACTTCTCCTACACTATGTACATAAAAATAATGTTAAAAGGGATTTTAAAAGCATCCATGGAATTTATTGCTGGTTCTTCTCCATTGGACCAACTTTTTGGGACCGTACAACTACGAGTCCTATAACGTTTCAAAAGCCCCTGTAATAGGTAGCTTTGTGGCGTACTAATTACGACAATTACATGCAACTGAAGCATGTGGCCTTATTAAAAAACGATACAACGTGTTGATTGATGAAATGGCACGCCCTCGTAACGCTGCACCGAACTTGTGTCTCATTTGGCCATAATTGACCGAATCAAATTATAACGAGTAGTATATTTAGCATGGCCACCCATCCGATGCATGAATGTAAGGTTCTATTCTAGGAACCTCTATGAAACGGAATTACTGGAAATATACCAAGAAAGCTCAATTACATATTTATGAACCACCTTCTGACGTCAAAGGTAAGTAGAAATGTAAGGTGTAAATATATCTCACAATTAAAAAAATAAAACTATAGGTGAACAAAGACAACTTCAATCCACCTAAATTAATTAATCAACTTTAGTGAAGAGCAATTTACTCGCATAGGACTATTTCTTGATAAAAATGAAATCGCAGTTCCTTTTGCTTGATCTATTAGCAGGTATACCTAAGGCTTAAGAAGTGGACATGGGCGTTTTCGGTATTTTTCGATATCAGTTGGATAACCGGTATTTAGCTGCAATATCAATATCCGTTGCTTAATATCGGTACCGGTGCCTTGGTGTGTCTGATATAAAGCATATACCACTTGTTTGTTACGTAAATATATAAATTCTGACAAAATAAATAACATCTTATACATATACATTTAAAGTCTATTTTACAAAACTCAACTTGCATAAATGTAGCGTGGCGTTAACCAAACTCGCGACAATATTCGCTTTGTCTCTTTTACGCGCCTAAGCACATATCTAGTAAGAGAAAGAAGCCATAATTATTTTAGTTATTAGATGGCATCGCCTCCAACTATCGTTCGCGACGGTTATTGTGAATATTGAGATAGCGGTTGGTAAATTTTTAGATATCGATACGTTAGTTATTGGATCGGCAACCGTTTTCGGTTACGTTTTGTAATATCGGATACATGTCTATTACATGTAATGTTGTCATTAAGTAGGGTTGACGTTCAAGCTGCTTCTTCATTACCTGTGACTTTTAATCAATTTTCTGAGAAGATTAAAGGAGAGCAAGGGGTGATTTTATAAAAAGCTCCGCCTTCTTGATTCGGATATTTTAAGCGGTAAACAAATAATGTCTACGTTACATCCGATCAACATACTTTTCTAGGAAATCGGACTTTACGTACACTAGACGTCATCAAAGAAAATATCGTCACTCTACTTGTATGTAACAAAGGATCAAGGAACAGATTTAAGTATGTCCGAATTATTAGTCTATTTATAACTATTTGAATTTCAAATAAGTCGCGAAAAGATGTTATTGAGAATGCTTCTTAAAAGCTTGAACCTGACTTTGGCAGTGCAGTAATGTGAGCGAGAAATGGTTGAGAAAATGTTCAGGCTACGTAGGTTGGGCTTGTGATGAAAGCGAGAATCCTATATTTTAAATAAAATTTAAGGACAGTTACGAAATATTCGGCGGCATAAGCTGTTCTCCAAACAAGCACTGAATAACTGAATTTATTATTTTACTGTATAATCTGATGCCAGCAGTAAAAATATAGCGACATAATTATGTCACGAATATTGCTATATTTTAATACACATTTTCACTACTGCAGCTGAAGTAGTGTAGCCTCCAAAGCGTAGCTACAGCAGCTTCAAGCGTTCTCAAGTGTTCTATTGGAGGCGCATTTATAAAAAACGTCTGTACATTTCATATTTATAATATCTCAAGACGTGCGAAGGAAAATTGCGCGAACTGACTACGTCATAATGGAAAGGACGAAACATAACCCAGTTATTTTCCAATAATACATAATACACAGCATAAGGCTTGTATTCACCGACGGGTTAATCAAAGGTGTACTTTTGTACACCCATATTTCACCAATATCGTAATTAAGTCCACTGTAATAGGGAATTGTCATCAATCGAACACAGTCCTAATCTCCGTGCTGCTACTTAAAATTTCTATGACGCATAACACTTTACCTGACCCAGCAATCAAATCCAGGACCTTTCGCTGAGCAGACGCACTGACGACCACTATAAGGCGGTCTAACTCATTTTTTCTTTTTTTTTACCCGACTTCGACAAAGCCAAACGAAACGGTTATGATTTTAACAGCCTTTGTATGTATTTGCGTGTGTTCCATTGTAGCGCCTAAACCGCTGAACCGATTTTGATGAATGAGGTATCAATAGATTCATAATAATGGTCCGGGTGACATAGGCTATATATATTTTCCCTAAATTTAATATGATGGACTTTACACGTAAATTTCTAAACTCGATAAAAATTTAATTGAGATAATCATGACATGTTTGGTATCAAGAGAGGTAGGTGTTCCTGGCACCCACTTGGCAGCGGCGTGCACAGAGATTTTAGACAGGGTAGGCAGAAATTTTTAAAAACTTACTTATTAGTAATACCTAGTTACTGCATGTTGGTATTGGTTCGTCGTCTTGTCGATTAAATAATGATGTATGTGATTTGCCACCTCATTAATATCTTATAAAAAATATTTATCTAATTTATGTAGGGTAGGCAGTGTCTTTTTGTCTTTATGCACCGCACGCCACTGCCACTTGGTATATAGGCATGCGACCAAGGCTCTACGTTGACCATTTTTGTACCTATGCATTTCTTGATTTCTGTTTGAATTATTTTCTTGTTTCGTACTTTTTAGACCTTTCTTTTATTTCCATAGTCGGGTTACAGTTTTTTTTTTTACTTTTTTTTATTAAGATTTGCCCTACACTTGTAATAATTCCTGTATCGTGAGAGCGTTTACAAACACAAATATTCACATGAACACCCAGACCCGAAACAACTATTTGTGGATCATACAAAACAACTATTTGTAGATCATACAAAACAACTATTTGTAGATCATACAAATATTTGTTCCGTGCGGGAATCGAACCCGCGACACGTAGCGTATCAGTCGATCGCTCAACCACTGCGCCAACCGTGTCGTCAAATCTAATTAATTACTTTAAATGAAATAAACTATATGAAAGATAAATAAAATTAGGCGTACCGTATTCAATTTTCTTCTTGTATTTGCAGTCTCGATGGGCCGATTACTGAAAAAATATAACAGTCAAATATTAAAATGCAATATTTTCAGAATTTATTATAACATACATTCTAGAAAAATAGCCTAAAATAGTACAAATGATCACACAAACCACATTAAAATAAAGTAAGCAAATTAGACACAAACAAAAAAATATAAAGCTTAATAATAAGTTAACATAATATATTATTTACTAACATACATAAAAAAGCACGCTCAGGTTCGCGAAGGAAAAGACAGAATTGCAATGTAAAAAAAAAGAGAACAAAAATAGAAAAAACAAACAATATAATAATCTGTAGGTCCACGCAAAAGCCTACAAAATAATATATTTTGATCTCGTATATTTTAAGAAAATCATACAAAATGATTTGTAACGTAATTCTATTTTATAATTTAGAAATTAGATTTAATTTATATTTTATTTTATGTATATCACAGTTTAATTTATAAAGAGTAATTCAATTAATCTTAGAACAAAGACATAACATTACATTACGTACTTTACGTACATTGCATACCAAGGAAAATTAAAATATTTCAAAAATAAATACGAATAAATAAAATAAAATAGCAATATTATAAAAATACAAAAACAAAAAGACGATGTGCCTCATAAACCATTCCACACATTGGACAGCACAAGAAAAAAAATCTGAGTACTATATTTTATATGGAGTCATTGACGGTATCCGGAATTGCCCTTGCATTTCACTTGGATAATAGAACGCGAAGCAGAATTTTGAATTTGGTCGCCACGTTTGTGGTGAGAGTCTATTGTTTCAGTAAAACTTTTAACGAAGTATGTTATTAACTGGCGCGCAAAAGCTTGTTGCATGGCACAGATACTGTCGCGTACTGCCTAGCGCACAACCACCCTCGACCGAGTCCGCTGCGTCACTACTCGGGGTGCCTACTAGAGATGGGCGTTTAAACGTAAAGCATTACACACGTTTAATTAAAAAAGCAATTAGTACTTATTGCTTATTACTTATCCTAGTTCCTACCACACTAGCCCCAATTTCGATAAATTATTGAAATAGCGCCATCTAAGATTATTTCAGAGAACCAGTTGCATTAATTTTAGTATCCTAAAATGAACTTTATTCTAAAAGCACTTAATTTTAAAATTGTTTACCCGCTCTTTGTAGACTAAATGCAGCATTGAAATGTTAAACTTACCAAATTGAATATCACTTGATGTAGGTACTTTATAATGTTCAGAATATATATATATATATATAGTGTTATAATTTATAGTGCTGTTTGGTTATCTGCTTATAGTTATTTTAGTACTAAAATAAACCTAATTCCAAAGTGTATTAAATTTTAAAATAATTTACTCACTTTTTTAAGTTGAAAAGTGTAAGTGTAATCAATATCATTTATCCGTTAAATGCATTAGTAAATTAAGCAAACAATTTATTTTAGTTAGTCAAGCAAACAAGAGATAATGTGTTTTAAAAGCTTACAACGAAAAAATTAAATAAGCAGATAAAGCAATAAATAAAAGTAACTTTTGAAAAAATATTTAATGATCGAGAGTTAGTTTATTTTTTTAAGCTGTTATTCACATCTCTAGTGCCTACTGACCAGTAAAGGTACGAAGGTAGCTATGCGCATGGGAGATTCCGTACTTGTATAATTATAGGCAGTAGAAATATAACGTAGCGCAAGTTGATTTCAATGTGCACATGCTATTTAATTATATTTAAGTTTTCTAGCGGATAGTTAAAGCATAATATATACAGGATGGATGTTTGATATGGAGCAATAAGGGGTGGAAATGTACGGGAACAATTTTCTGCGATTTCTAGTACTGTAACCTCAGTACCGATGGTATTTTTGTTTAAGAAACAGAATCGATTGGAATCAAATCTGGTTTTTGTGTAAATCGCCCATTTTCATACTGATAGTATGATTTGTCTATACATATTTCGTCACATAGCGGGTTAAATAAATACATGCATCTCAATAAAATTGCTCCGAAATATTGAGCCAACTATACCATTTAAGCAAATAAATAACCACAGGCCTGCGTAACTTGCTGTGAACTTTTATTTCCCCCCTCAAATAATCATGTTCTTTTTTTAGTTGTTTAGGTATGTTGAATTAAAATACAGAGCTCTTTTTATAGCAATCGAGATTTATTTTTATTGACATACATATTTACGAACTTTTGAACTCTATTTATGAACAAATAAAATTTAATGTTTAGTTAGGAAACCAACAACATTAGTTTTTAATAAAACTAAAGAGACTTTATAAATTAAGAAGACTTTATACTCATGTTACAGCCCAGTTTATTGAAATGATTAAACATACTCAGTGGCGGACTAACGGGAGGGCGGAAGGGGCGGCCCGCCCCGGGCCTCTGGTCCTGGGGGGCATCCAAACGCCTCCATGTTCCCTTGATCAAATCCTAAACAAAGCTTTAAAAATATGCTTAGTACCTATCTAAGAGGTGGTTTGGAGGTGAGAGGTTTTATTTTCCTCATCCATATCCATATTCTATGTACGTTTGTTTAAGTCGAACTTAAATTTCACATGCAAGATTTTAAATAAATAAACATAAACACTTATACATACAAATGTGAATTGAATAAAAAACTTGTAAAATTACATCAACTTCTTAAACTACCTCAACCTTATTCAGCTTTGCCGCCCCGAGCCTCTGACGGGCTTAGTCCACCACTGAACATACTACTGACAATATTTTATAATCAGAAATTTTTTTTTTAGATTCATAAAAAATGTTTCACGACCCCTTTAAATGATTTCCAAACGAGCTCTTTGGTTTTATTCATAGTTTTTTTCAAAGTTAGCTCTTTCATTAACTTCCTTATCTCAGGGCCAACAAAAAGGCCTTCTTTGATCTTTGCTTCCAATAAATATTTAAACTAATCACATAAGTATTTGAAACAGGGACCGTCTTTGGGTTCATAATCCTTAATTTAATGTGAAGTGGAGGTAGCAATATTTTAGATTAATCAACTAGCACATCTCTTACATTTTTAATTCCAGGGCTTAATACATCCTCTGTGGCCAATCTTTTCTGATCCAATATTGTTCTCTATTTCTACTATCCATTCACACAGAAAACAAGAGTATTTTGTAACCCTACTATTCAGGTTTTTAAGAGAAAAACCATCGCAGGTTTATGTAATTTCATTGGCTCTGATACACTTTAAAAAGCAAATGTATATAGACACCATATACTAATTATAAATTACTATTCTTAATAAAAGTTTTACTGTCGTATGAATAAAATATTGACGTCATACTTCAGGGTGGCCTGATAGATAACAATAATCATTCGCTATCGTATTAATTATTCGCCAAGAAATTACACGGAAATTTAATTGATGAATAAAAGAATTTCTGTAACACTTCATTATAATCTGTTTTGTGAAGCTTCTCAAAGTCTGTTTTCTCTGAAATCATATTGGGAACTAAGTGAAAACTATACATGGTGGTGCAACATTTTGGGATATTAGGTTGTTGTTAGTTACAGTGATTTTAGATAACTTTGTAGAACATGTATGGTAAATAGTCTTTTGTACTTGGTCAATTTTGGCTATTATAATTTGGAAGATTACTTTGAAGGAAAGATTCCTCTTGGAAAATGCGAGTCGATTGAGACTTTAATTTATTTGACAATTAAGGTCAATGTACCTGGTGGAATGTTATTTTAAAAAAAATATAATAATTACGTTTTTATAGCTAAAAAATTGAGCTGAAAACTGGAATTCTCTAACTATAACTTAAAAGGCCCACCTTAATCACCTAAATTTTGCACCATCCTGTATGGCACCTGCACAGTATGTCATTGTCAAATATGGCAATATATATAATCCCTATTTTGCAAGGGCTGCAACACTCATTTGCATTGGCAATATTTTATAATACGCACAGCTGGGTTTGAATCTTGTAAGCTCATTATTATTATAGTTCTAGATTTACAAACAAACAATTATTCCTCATAATATTGGTTTTGTCACTATTCTTTTATTTATTTATTTTATTAGGACCTCCAACAAGAAATACACATCACATCTACTTATGGCTTAAAATATTTTAACATTTTTTGTGCTCTCTCAGTTACAGGAGATTATCCTGTCAGAATAGAATATTAAATAACTCAAAAACCCAAGTGGATTTGTGATGAAACATTGTCATTGGCACAATGGAGAATACTACTGCTAAACTATTTTGGCAATTGTTTCTAGACATAATGACTAAAATTGCAGTTCACAACAGGAAATAATCAACAAATAGTATAAGTAATATTTTGTCTATTAAAACGAACAGCCAGTTTCTTCAAAACAAAAGAATAGATACATGTAGTGTTATTTCTACACACATTGAACAAAAAAAATTGTTTACTTGAATCATGGAAATGTTTCTATGCATATGCAAACTCTTGGCTTGTATATGGAATTATACTATGGGGTAACAGCACAGACGCAGATGTTCTATTCAAATTGCAGAAGAAATGTGTAAGAATCCTCGCAAACATCGACGGAATGGATCGCTGCAGGCCACACTTCATTGAACTTGGCATACTAACATTACCATCTATGTACATCTTTGAAATCTGTCTATTTGTCAAAAAACATATCCATCTATTTTCCTTAAAGAAAGACCATTACTCACAACCTCGTAACTTAAGAAATAAAAATTCACTCGCTTTACCGACATCAAAGTTATCCATATTTCATTCTGGGCCATATGTAATGTGTATTAAAATATATAATAAAATACCACAACAACTAAAAGAAACCTCCAGCTTCAATATATTCAAGAATAAATTAAAAAAATACTTGACCAAAAAATGTTACTACAGTATAAAAGAGTTTTTCGAGGACAGAACTAAACTGTTAGAGAGTATGAATTATAAAAATTAGCTTAAATATAATATTTTAAAGTAAATAATATAAATATAATGATAGAATAATAATAATATAGGTATATATAAATATAATAATACATATAAATAGACATATATATGTATAATAAAAGATTGATTAAATAGTAAGTAATTTTATATTAAAATTGTGTTGCTGCGCCCTAACAGGGTATCATGTATGTACTTTTATTTTTTATAACATCCTATGTATCTACTCATGATCGCAATAAATATTTGAAGTTTGAAGTTTGAAGTTTACCTGTGCCAGTAAACTTAATTGATTAATGTATATAATGTATTTAAATTCAGGCTTGTGGAATTTCATTAGTTATTTTGAAAAAAATCCTATAGCAAAATACAGATAAATGAGTCATGATAAGGTTTAAAAACTTGATGCAAGCGAGGTGCAGTTTAGTTACCACACTATGTAAGTACTGAGTGGAGGCATAGTGGAAGGTTGCCTGACAATACATTTTTTAATGTGAGTGTTTTGCATTTAATAGTTAAAATACTAATAAATGGGAATGATTTTTACTATAATATCATCAAAACCTTTCCAGGCAGAAGAGAACTATTCAAAAATCAGTTTCCATTTGCAGACACAAGTTTTTTTCTATCACATCAAAATAAGTTTCACACCCATAGAGCACCCTAAAGATAATATCAATCTTAATCAAAAGGAATATTGCAGAGCCTAAAATTATAATAGTGATATATTTCTGTTTAGTGGGTACAAGATATGAAGAAAATCTGAAACGAGACATTAGATTCCCTAATACATAATTCCTCATGTTGTATTCTCATTTAATTAACTGCTTAGTCTGTTCCAAAGGCAATGGACGGGTCATTGTAGGTTTACTCATACTCACGGTACACAACTATGATGAGGAGTAATCCGAACTAATCTTGCTACACCGCTCACATACAATAAATAACAATCACCCTAGTACACTTAACGTCATTTGGCACAATAAATACGTTAACATTTAAACATTTATCGTGAGATTATGTATTTTACAAACCTTTGCTCTGCTCCAAAACCTCACTCCTTTGACCAAACACGTTTATATTAATGTACCCACAAAAATTTTCCAACGCGTAAAAAAATAAGGCTCACCGATAGACCACCCCGAAGATGACATCAATCAATAACAAAAGAAATATCGCAGAGCCTAAATTTAACGTAAACACATTCATAACTCACCCATGCTGCGGTTAATATTTTTATTGTGGTGTTATTGGTGCACTTTATATTAAAATTCTATGTAAATAATTAACAATCAACCCACGCTAACAAATATTCATCGAAACCCACGCCGATCTGAGTTGCCAAAGTAAAAAGTTATGATTATGACATGACAAGTTAAAATACTGAGCGGATTACGAATGGTTTCTTTTTCTACAATAAATTAAATATAAATAATAAAAATATAAAATGGTTTCTAAAAATATTTTTTAATTCGTTTTTTTATACTTCATCTGGGTCGAACCGCAATTCTAACCATTCGAATTCATGTGCAGAATATAATTATCACACTGAAATGAAGGCATTCGTCGTCAAGAAACCTGCATAAAAGAAAGAGCTAGGTACATAAAGTGTTTGGTGGTGTATCTGATCTGTGAGCTATCATGGCCAACGTGCTGAAATAAATTCTAACTTTCCTCTGAAAGATGCCCGTCTCAGGCAGTGGGACAGTACATTACAATACATACAAAAATACATTATAAATTTGTAATTATTTAGTTTACTTCATATTATTTGGTTTTATATAATAGTTGTTCAGATCATGCTTGGTATGCATTATAAAAGATAGAAGTCGAATAAAAGAATGTACTAACTAGATTAAATTTTCAGCAAGTTATATACGATAGTTTATTTTTATGGTGGTGGCATCCGCGATATTATTTTTATACCTACAATAACACAGGACGAATCTAATGACGCCTCATAAATACGTTAAAATCTGTCAAACCGTTTAGATTACATAGCGTGCCAAAGAAATAGACATAATATACTCGATACATAATAAAAGATAAACCAACTCGAATCTTGGTTTTAATTAACTAAAAGAATTATACATAGGCGAGATACATAGAATGATTGGAAAGCTGTTGACATTGACAATTAAGAAGAAATAATTGAGCATCCAACATAAAGTATATTGCGGCAGATATGGAACCTCATATCAATATTTACACTCGAAAAACATTGTCGACAGTTGGGTAAAAAAATTGCATCTAAAACAAGTTTTCCAAGGTCAGTACTACCGGTGCGTGGATAGAACTAGAGAGAGGACCTTTCCTTAGTAGCGGGAGACCTTTTTTATAGTGGGATGTTGTTAATCCTGGCAAGTCCTTTATCATATCTCAGTGGCGGTATCGGTATGACGCAGTATGTCAAGCTGTATGGGGCAAAATAAGTAGAAAAGAAGGTATTTTGAGGCTAAAAAAATTTTTGAATTGCTTCTAATGCTTATTAGTTCAGATATATAGGACACGCGCGGATTATTTGTGTGGACCAGGCGTATTTTTATAGTTGCGAAACATATTAGTTCACTAGGATTTTAAATATAGCAAATCCTAATTCTGAATGTTAAAACGAATTTATAATCATATATCGAAATTCCTTTTTCTATCGTTGCCAGTGTTAAAATAATAGGACGTTTCATACTACGCATTAATCACATACTGAGAAGACAGACACAAAAAGCCCGGTATGATTATAACAAAGCGTAGCACGAGTAGGATGCGTTGCCTTTTGTATCGCTTACGGAACGCAATGTAAAAACGTCAGTGACGTCATTTCTCTGTCTTTTGTCCTTGTAAATAATAACGTGAATTTTAAAATTTACGCATATAAAGCAACTGCTGAATTAAATATATAGTGTTCATTGTTCCACATATCAGGTAATATTGTTTTATGTGCTTTGAATGCTGAGTTTTATGGTTTACTAACGAGTTAAATGATATGACACAAAAATATATTAAAACGCCTTATTTATGTAATTTGTCGCGCGTATTGCCCCTGAGATGCTCTAAAAACCGTCTGAAATGTATTTTTAGTGTTCCTGTACTCAATGGGATTATTTTAATGTTTTTTGCTCCGTGACCTTCTGCATAAGGGAAGGTCATCGTGATGTTTATATAATTTCGCCGATGTTTAGTGCGGTCACTTGTCTGTGGGGTGATCGCGTTCATTGTCCTGCCCTTGTTTACTATTATATATTCAAAACACCCGTTTGTCGTTATCAGGCCCCCTCTCGCTCACATACTATTTTTAGAGCCATAGAATTTAAAAGTGGACTTTTAACGTGGGCGCTTGTTGCTTTACAAATGTAATATTTAAAACAAAAGGTTGCGAGATATCTCATTAATTACATATTTAGTGTACAGTTAAATAGGTCAGCTTTATACTGAGTGTTTTGTAAGAGGTGAGTGCATATCTGCTTATTGCTACCTATATGTTGACAAAGACAAGAAGGAAAAATGGATCATAATTTTCTTGAAAACAAAGGAATTTGTTTGACCAAAACAAACAAAAGACCATAATGTTTAAGTCTGTTTGTGGTCATTTTTTCCTTATTACATAATAATTGCCCAGCAGTGGGATGCAACAGACTAACAGTAACCAAATAATTGGTTCCTGAGTTTAATTTACATACCTATTTAATTAGTTAGATAATGGTCAAAATATTTTGTCATTAAAATTGTGAATACAATTGTTGGTCTCTCTAATGATAAGTAAAATTTGAACTGCCCCTGCCCCTTTTTAAAGTCTTAAAGACATGCAAAATAGATTTTGAATTGTCTTATGAATCAAGTTTAAAAAGAAACATACATTGATTCATCCTACTAATATCCTACTCCTACTAATATTATAAATGTGAAAGTTTGTTAGGATGGATGGATGGATCTTTGTTACTATTTCACGCCAGAACAGCTGAACGGATCTGGATGAAATTTGGCACAGAGATAGATTATAGTCTGGAATAGCAAATAGGCTTTTAATCCCCGGATAAATGTATGGGTTCATGAATCACGCGGGTGAAGCCGCGAGTGGAAACTGGTAACATATAAATGGGTATAAATAAGTATTTAAATGCAAAAAGGGTGAAAAACTTTAATAGTAATCCATTTTCGGCCAATTGTCGACCGAAATGTGTCTAATGTTGGCTGCACTAGCAAAAATGTTTGGGGGCTTTAATTATTATACTTTATTTAACCTTCTTGTAGATAGTTTGAGTCTGAGAATATTTTCATGTCCTTAATATAAATTTAGTTGAAAAGATGGTACAAAGAACCTACAGAAATATTTTAATAATTATAAATAAACTTTTTTTACATCCTACTACCTATAGTGTTGTATGTACTTGTTCTTTTAATCTAATGAGAACTGGGAATCTTAGAATTTGCTTGGTTTATTTATAAAGTTTAGTAAAGGTTGAACCATGTTACCCTGACTAGTTTTTAGCTGCTAGATGCTGAATTTGTAAATTTAATAAATTGAAATTGCCATTTCTAAACAAACATTTTTTAAATTGAATTTGCTAACCTAAAGTAGCTGAAAGTAGCAAATTTTCATAAAATACTTTCATAACACAGTTGTTCGTAATGTATGTGAAATAAATTCAAAAGTAATGTACACAAAAAAATGTTTTATAACATAATTAATACATAAATTCTATCATTAGTATATAGTTACAACAACATATAAATGAATGAGTGTGTATGTTTGTGGCTAATTGGGTATATAGATACCTATGCTATTTGCAGCAACACCAGTCAATTATAAGAAGTGAAAAAAAATATATATGGATGCATTTCTTACATAAACTTAGGAAAGTTTATTTACGTTGAATTCTTTCGATTCTTTTGAACACCTGGTATGGAATTTACGCGACAAGTTCCTTAATTCTATACATTGTCCATGTGAAACAAAGTGAAGTATTTATACTTTCAACAAACAAACTGTACAACGCATTTATTTTTAGTAGCTCGTAAACAAATTTGAATAACAAATGATTAAGTAGGTACTTGAATAAGAAAAAAGGATAAGAAATCTATTCTGCTGTACCTACCTAACTTGCGAATTAGTACATTCTAGATTGTCTAATGAGTACAAAAATATGAATACCGCCATGAGAAGTTCTGCCTGTCTTAAATATCTAAATAAAAATAAGATGCGTCGATGACCTCTGTAACCGATGTGTAAAATATTAGCGCAATTTCCATTACAATTCGCGCCTTGTTCGAAACGGAAGGCGGCTATTGAAGCCAATTGAGACTGCAATTTATCACTATTGCATATTGTGGCTGTCTATCACAATCAATCTGTGCATCTTGAGGATGAAGATGTTATTGTCACGCGTACAATATACCTCTCATAAAAATGTCGGCCGCAACGCCTTTGTTATTCACTTTCTGAGTTTAAAATCCCCTCATGCATAAAATGTAAACAATGACATTCTTTTCCTAGGAGGAAAATCGGGTAATTGTTGAAACACAGGAATGATCCTGTATTGTGGCTGTGTTTACAAACATATATTTTCATACACAAACAACCAGACCCGGAACAACTATCTGTGGGCTATACAAATATTTATTCCGTGCGGTATTCCAACTCACGACACGTAGCACAACAGTCGATTGCTCAACCACTGCGCCAACTGTGCCGTTTAATGCCGCTATAGGGATATTAAAATTATAAAGAAAACCTATTTTGGATTAGATACAAATTTTGGTTCACCTGGCTGGGTCGCGCTTTTTGCTTTGTATACAAAACAGCAAAATTTACTTTTTATATTTGAAATAAAATTGTACTGTACGGTTGTAGTTACTCCGTTCTCGTAAAATAACGGATCATAATTATCGAGTCACTTCTGTGTTCAGAGAATATATTCATTGATCATAAATATATTAGTACCGACTCTATGTTCTGCTTCAGTAACATTTCGTGAAATCTCGTTAAAAATAACATTAAACCTTTCAAATGTCCAACAAGAGCCAATTTACTTTAAAAACTTATGCAACCTTAGCTTCTTTAAATAGCTCTCTACTAAAGATGTAAAAAATAACTTCAACGGAAACTCTGTGAATAGACTAAAATATAAGTATTTGTTATTAAAAACCCGTAGAACCGCAGAACTTTGTGTAACGAGAAACGAAAGGGCTGGTTTATTGAGTTCGTATTTTTTATTGTTACTCTATTAATATAATCAGGATCTTCTCTCGGTGTACGCACCATTCCCCTCAGATTTCCTCCCGTTTAGTAAAATGAACCACTCGCCCCGTTTGACGTTCCCACTCGTACCATACGAAGCGATGGGGCAAGTGGAATTTTGATATTACTTTTTTTCGTAACCTTTACTTACCCAGACCCACTGAACAAAGTCTAAAATATAATAATTACGTTTTTGATTTACACCTTCTTTATTTTAATATTCAGGTCATTACTGAAATGTTGTTCCGAAAAGCGGATCCGAAAATATTGTTGTGCTCTTATCTACTAGATAATCTTTAAGTACAACGCTTTATCAATCATGAGACTTGTCAGATTGATTTAATGATAGTCTAGTTAGGAAAAATTTTATAGTCTTTATATTATTAGCAATTTATCACGAATTTAATTAATATATTTGGTAAAGAAGTAAGATTAATTTTTAATATCATACTAATGGTACAAGCAGTTCTTAGGCGACAAAGCACTACTCTGGAAAATATATTTTGGTACCCTTTTTCAGTTAAACAAAATATACAACGTATATTGATAGTAATAAACAAACCTTAGATTCTGAATTTCCATATAGGGATCGGGACATGACACTAATAACGACGCATTACAATTTCACGATCGTTTGACAATTTTGTTTTTCGGCTGCTGTTATTATCATGTTCCAATTTTAAATTTAATAAGATTATCTGTCATGTGTAACGGCCGTGCACTATATATATGTCATATTGTGACGAAAGGTCCGACAAAGGCGATGAACCAAAGGTGTCAATATTTTATATGTGTGACACATCACGTAGTTTATGCTACTCACTTTGTTTGTGTGAGATGTGAGTGGAGACGCAGTGATAACGAGACACTCATTAACTAATCATTAGTTAATGTACGGAAATAAACATGTTATCGTATTTGGAGAAATAATATTCATGTGTGCATGCATGTCATAAATCGTGTTAGCTTTAACGGTTCAAAAGAAGAGTCAAAGTTAAAGACGAAGCTAGGCGCGTTACGAGTTACATAAAGGCACGTGTAACGCCAAAGAAAGTGTTTTTGTTAACTATTATTTTTCATATGGCGGAATCCTTTGTTAAATAAACTACCTTTTACTTTACATTGTTGATTTAAATGCCTCTTTTGTCAACGTTTTTGTTATCTCGTATACTCGTAATGATACGGAGAGATACTCATAGTTACTTTTCCTAACTTCAGTATTGTGTTTGATTGCCCAGAAGGCGGTCGTTGCTGTTTACGTTGATTTATTAATTGTTTAAACACTGTTCGTGCACGACGCCCCGTTGCTTCAAGTAATATAGCGCAAAGGTTTCTCTCAAAATTGGTTATTGTTAATAAACGTCGTGGGATTTCCCAAATTAATACACAATTTTAGTCACCAATGGCGATAGATCTTTGAAATTTTTGGCTAAGAATTTTTTCTTTCAAATCCTTAAAAATAATTATCTTTGTTTTAGATTACAAAATGAGTAAGCTGTGCAGACAAGTATCCATCGAGTCCCCCGGCCCAACTCTCAGGGAATGTGTCTTCAGTTTCGACGTCCCTGTCCCTGATATCCCCATGTACGGTGCCAGGATCCGAGTGGTCTATGCAGGAGCTTGCTACAGAGCAAATAGGACTCGCTCAGCATCTGTGTGCAGTACATCTTCCGTGTCCTCCATCGGTAGCCTTTCAGGAGAAATGGAGAATTTCGGCATTCACACTCATTCGACTCCTGCTCACATAGGGCTGAGAGACGGTGCCTTGTTCCCTGGCTACGAAGTCGCTGGCGTTGTAGACGGTATCGGCAGAGCTGCTGAAAGGCTGGATGGTATCAAGGAAGGCAGCAGGATTGTTTTGTACCCTTACGAAGGAGTCCCAAACGGTTATGCGGAGTATATTGTCGTACCAGATTTTAAGTGTTTGGTGCCTATACCTGATCAGTTGCCCCTGAGTGTTGCGGCGATGCTTCCTACTGGTGCGTTGCTGGCTATGAATACTGTGTATACAGCCGGTGACTGTCTGAAGAGGGTGTTAGAAGGGCCGTCGAAGAAGGATCATACTACAGTATTGATTGTGGGCACCGGTGGGCTGGCGCTGTGGGCCCTCCGCATAGCGTCTCATTACTTCAAACATGGCGCATATAATAACCGTATCAGCATCTGTGTTGCTAGTCTCAAGGATGAAGGATTCATTTTGGCGAAGGAGTGCGAAGAGTAAGTTTCATTTTATTTTAGTATATATTGTGTGCAACTTTCAGCTTTCTCTTGTAACCTATTGTTTATTAGGTCCGTCCTAATTAAATAATACATTTTCGATTTCACAATTCATCGAAACTTGCTCTAACATTGTAACATTTCTTAAAATCAGTAGTCTCAAAACCCCAGCAAACCAATCATCAGTAGTAATAAATAGCAGTCGGTAGCAATAAATATTCGCACGACAATAAAGACCAACAAATATATATACATATGTCAACAAAATGAAGATTCCTTTCAGTTCAAATTGCATTATCAGTGCACAATAGACAGGATCAGTTCTCCCGGATCAGCTTTATTAGTCAATTTGTTGTTTGACCTGGTCACATTCGCATGCGCTGTTGCGATAGTACTAATACAATCTAACTTATGTGCAGTCAGAGTAGGTTGAACTTGTAGCTGGAGTAAGGTCAAATAAAAGTTACACAATCAATTGCATCTTGCGTTTGATTGTTTTCATTCAACTAAATATTTGCGATGTTATTCACGCGGAAGTAACGACAGTCGTAAATATCACGATTAAATCATTGAGTTGTTATTATTCTATTTTAATATTTGGTATTATGCTATATCATCGTTATAATCTATCGTTGGATAGGGGCGTAAAAAATAACGACCATTATTTTTGCCAATTGAAAGTCATTTATTATGTCTCTGATTTATCATGTTCATTTCCATACTCTTCTCACATGAACGTTTGTCTATCCTGATACATTATATCGCTGATTGATTGTTGTTTGGTGCAGAGTGAAGGTGGTACAATGGAACGAGGACCTGTACGAGAAGCAGCTGATCGAGCGGACGACAGACGCGTGTGGTGGCCCGGTTGATGTAGTGCTGAACTTTGGTACCACCTCCAGGTCCCTGCATCGTTCGCTCCAATGCCTTGCTCCTGTGAGTAAATATTACGAGTCCTTACATTTCACAGATAGGACGTAAGTAATGTAAGATTCATACCACTTGAACATATCGAGTATGTACTTAAAAGTCTGATACCGATAAATTTTAGAATTAAAGATATAGAGCCCGTTTTAGATTTCGATTCGATCTTAGCTTGAAGTGGTAACGCACGCGCATTATATAGCGTGAATAATGAAAATGTACCAACTTTTAGCGCGACATATTGATATTCATCAGTTCACAAGAGATTCATCTTTTTCAGGAATAATTATCTCCATCTCAATCTCTAAAGACTGTGTTTTTCACAGGGTGGTGTGGTACTGGTAACTGAAGACGTGGGGGAAAAGCTATTGCCTAAGTTCGCGAAGAAAGCCGAGGACATGAATGTGAACATAACGATCGTGCCCAACGGCTCCATAGAACAGCTGAAGGAACTAGTGACACTGGTGGCGCAGGGTGAAGTGAGTATCCACTGTTTATGTTTATGCGAATGTGTGTGTGTCGAATCACGAATATAATTATGTTTCGCGTTCGGTTAAATCGTCGAAACGACTTTGATGCCTGGGAGAAATAAAATAAAAAAACGAAAAATTTAAGCTGAATCAACGAGACACTAACCATTTATACGTATAAGGGTTGAGTTTAAGGGTTAGCATAGCTGTCATATAGATTTCTTCACTCTGTATAATAAGAACAAAGTCATGGTCATGAATCCTCATGGCAAATGACATGACAAAAAGAAATATCGACACCAATACCCAGCGATAGCGCAAATAAGAACAAATCTACGTACAGAGATTTGTCTCTCCTCGGGAATCGAACCCATCTTATCACAGGAAGCGAAGATTTCACATCTGTTTTATTCAGGTCATTTTGACTTTTCAATACTAGAAAGGCCATTATGAACCTTAAGTATATCTAAGATAAAGTTTTTTTTAGTCCATCGCGCGCCACCGCATCGACCTGTAATCATCAGTGCACTCATACAACTTGTGGAGGGTCAGGAGCAACTGATAGGCTCGACGTTCTTTTTTAATTTAGCCATAAATATAAGAAACTGAATAAATTGGAAAATCTCTAAATGCCAATAGGTTATTAACCTATGGACACATAGAAACCCAATTCTAAACTCAGTATTTTGAGCATATGGGGGATATTGCCATATCATGTTTGAACCAACAAAATGCAGCGCAGATCAGAGTGGCCCAAAACCGATATTCGTGGAGATATTAAAGAAGAAAGTAGAGTGTATCTGCCACCCCGAACCCTGCGCATTTTGTCAGAGCAAACTGATGGCGACAAGCTTATGATGTGGTCGCGAGTGATGGACTACACAGCTACCACTAGTGCAGTCCTATATATATCGAGCGATTCTTTTGAACCGCTGCACTGATTGATTCACAAGGGGGCAATTCGCTCCCTCAATGCAAGGCCAATTTAGACCAATTCATCCAATTGCAGTGTTAACTTTCAAGCATGGTACATATTTCATTCTGGACGGTGCATGTTACGAGTGCAATCGTTCCGCTGTTTCCATGCCGATAACAGTCCTTTAAGTGTCTCTGCCACAAGTCGAAGCTGCTTGCGTAAGTCGATTTTATTTATTGCAACCATCTCGTCTTCGGAAATTGTCGTAGTTCCACGTCAAGGTTCGTTGAATTTTTTATTATTTGTTACTTTATTTTGATGTTAACTTCTGCACCGAATTTATGTTCGTTCTTCGACTTCTAAGGAATATCTTTTTAGTATGTTGTCAAAAATACTGACCTTTCCCAACCGCAGGCGAATGCGTCATTTTAATATAGGTATAGCTTATGTTAGAGCTTTCTGCGTGTAGGATTTACGTGGGTTTGAGTAGCTGGCTAACTCGTGTTTTAATTATCATCGATCATTTTTGCGACACAAGTTTCGGAGATTTTTTGTCATTAAGTTACGATCAGCTTATTGGCGGTAGCTAAGGACAGTCTTTCTTGCGACTGCAAAAATGTGTAACATAGCAAATTAACAAAAAAAATGATGATCCTTTTCGCTGTGTTATTTGTTAGGATATTGTTGTTTTTTAATAATAATATAACGTTAATCAGTTTTTTCGATGCTAAAGCTATAGAGCCCTGATGTATTTTAGCTCTAAATTATAAACTCTAATAAGGATAAGCTATTCGGCTTTGCCATGATATTTAAGGGTCAACGCTGCAGAGGTCCCACTGAATATGTCCTGAGATTTTGTAACTTGAGAAGATTATTTTGTTCTATCATTTTAAAGTACCTAAACAATTTTTGTTGAATATTAGGCAGAGTGATGAGTGATATGCGTGGTACTGACACTTAAAGTCTCCTTGGCCACAAAATGCTATTGTCCTAGTCGCTAAATATTGAGAAACAAATGTAATTTTTATTCATAATTTAAATCGAGTAATGTCAATCTTATTATCGATCGTATTTTACAATACACAATATCATAATACTCATATAAGTGTTTGTAATCAAACGAAATATCGTACATCCTAGCGAAAACATAATTTCAAGTATAGCGTGCAATTATTTGGAGCAGGCACGCCACGCGAGGTAACGTTATCAACGCAAGGCCGCTGTTCGATGCTCGGCGAATAGGACCAGCTTATTATATAATAAATTAATAACAGTTTATCAGTTTTAGCCAAGTGTTATGGCATTGAGGTGTGGTCTAGGAACTAGGTTTTGGGATGTTGAAAATTTTAAACCTGTGTGTTTTACTAATTAACCGATACGTTTCGATATGGTGCTAAACCAAACTGATCATTAACTAATACATGTATTATTGTTATTTTAGTTCTGGTTCTGACAATTGTTTGTCTAGATCACTCCTGACCTAAGTAAAGACCGCTCTATTTCAAGGAAAAAGTTTTTTATTTTATTTTCCTGTATGGTAATTATTATTAGCAGACCAGAGTCAAGAATTGTGGCCGTTAGAAGGTAATAGGCTCGCCCCTTATTATATGGGAATAGATAACAGCATGCTATCCTATGTGAAGAAAGAAAGAAAGAAATATATAATCGCTCATAAAGAAAGGCAAGTTTGTCTCGAGAAAAAAAATGCTAGTAGTAAGTATATAGAATTTAGTAAAACGTAGTAGGTTTACAGAATTTAAGCATTACAAGTATTTTGTTTATTTACAGATCGAGCCCCCTCCCCACTCTGTGTTTCCGGCAGAAGAAGCTCAGGAGGTCGTGAGAAAGCTCTGCAACTCCGAAATCACAGGGCGGGCGATCCTGAAGTTCCACAACATTGACTAAACGACCATATCCTAACAAGATATTGTGAAAAAATATTATAATTTGGCTTAGATTAGACGGTACGTAGCACGTATAGTTTAGATCTGTGAATATTCGAAGATTGAACGTTGACTTGAGGGTCAAAATTACCCTCGTGCCCTTTCGGGCCTACACCAGGCTGATCATCGGGACCACCTGCCGATCTAGATACGTGATAAACGACGGTAGCACAATAATCTTTTCAGTGCAGAAAGCTTGAATCGTCGGACTTTCTGTTGTTAAGTGTGTGGCTTACGTTACCCTTTTTATCGAGGGTAACGCAAGGACCAATTGCGGTGAAGGGTAACAAGAAAAACACTAAGTTGTAGACGCTGACTATTGTTTTGTTTTTTTCTAGGGTTTAAGTTGATGTTAAATGTACTAATTTTAAGTCTCAAGCAATAACCAAAATAATAAATTCTGGTTGGTAAGACTGGCTGATTTCCCTTTAATGTATTTCAGCCATTCTTCGGCAATATTTGAATAGTTCCTTACAGTTTTTCTTTGAATAATATTCATTATAATTTCTTTTTTAACTATAACATATTTTCTTAAACCAAGAGTTTTCGTACATTTTGGATTTCAATTTTCTTGTATTCATTATATATGCAAAGCGAAGGATTAAAAGTTTCTAATCTGTAATTTCTGCTGGCGCTTTCCAGAGTATTTTAACGGTATTATTTTCACGGCTTAGCGGTATTTTTATGACTTTAGATACTTGATGATGTTCATTGTGATTGTTAATGTACAATTTAGTTGAACGGTTAATTATATAATTTAAGGGTAAATCCAGAAGTAACCTGGAGATGACTGTTAAAATAGTCACTTTGAAAATTTGGAAGATGGTGGTTAAATTTTTTAATTTGATTTCAATTTGAAGTTGACCGATGGCTGTCACTTCTGAGGTCCTCAGCTCGATACCAAGGCCGAGCATATACTGGTGGTTTTCTGCTTCTACCCTCATTCAGACACACGTTTCTGCTCTCGAACTTCTCTCGTTTTGTGAAATCGTCATCTTAATTCCGATTGAAGCTGAACCGTTGATTAATTGACAATCAGTTAAAAGTTACCATCACCGATGGTGAAAATCAAGCATTGGTGGTGCTGATATGTATAAATTAAACAATCTTGCGGCGCTAGGAAAAGACACATAACTTTTTTCAATAATTGCCCAAAAGGCACAGATTTGAATAGAGACATAGATCTATGTTATATTCTGCCCGTTGAACTAACTACTGGAAACCCTAGTATAGATTATTTAACCAGAGATAAATTGAATGTTAGTAGACACATTACTAATGTTTTAAAAAAAAAAACAACTTACTACCGAATATTTTTGCAATGTATATATGTCACGTCGGTGTTTCCATGACAATATGTATGTGGTGGCTTTCAAACTTTATATAAGCGTGGCTTATAGGCGCGACCCGTTCGCCGAGCTAGCGTGGGTACATACAGAAACACTGGTTATCATCAGTTTCATTCCGGTTTTCAACGAGCGACAACTACAAAGTTAAAAGGTATCTCGGAACTCGCCCAAAGATCCTATTACTGCAAAGATTTGTCGGCAATAAGTTGTCTGAAAGCCTTACGTACTTGGACTACGCGATGTCCGATGTGATAGTGACGCGATGCGTCGTCGTCAAGAAACCGTTAATTAATGATAACCTAGACAAAGATTGAGTGTCGAAAACCTGTGGTCGCACAGCTTAACGATCCGAATCCGAGAAAATAGAATCCGTTGATTTTAGACCACCACCACTTTCCTTCAGGCTAAGATTCAACAAGTTTGCGTTTGGCACTAACATCGCTCGCGTTACTTTTTCTACATGAACAACCGTCTGTGTGACATGAAAGCTCGCATTCTGATCAGGCGCAGTACCCAGCCGTCCATACAAGTCATACTGCAGGTGCCAGAGTTTTTATTTTCCCGGATTCGGATCGGCCACAGAGCAAAAACATCAATACAAATCCTACTACGGTTACTACGGGCCTTATTTTCTCAGGCCCCAATCGGGCGCAGGGAACAAGAGGCCATTCAAATGATACTTCAGCTTATTCGATCGGTGTTACTTTCTCGGAGTCAGATCGGAAGCAATGCGCAAACGCAGTAGGTAACACTTCGCTCAAAATTGTTTAATGAGTCTGATTGTTAGATCTCAAATCGGCTTTCACAATCTCTGACCTATGCACTGCGGGTCTTTTTAGTTGTTATGCTGGTTCGTATCGTATCGGTGACTGTTGCTGTCAGGGTCAAGTACATGTTAAAATAAAATTATTATTCATATTATTAATATAGATTCCTTGCTTTGCTTTTTCCTCATTTGGAGGAGCACGCGTTGCAAATAAAATTCTAATGTACAGTGCACCTCATTTGCTCAGAATTTTGTTACTTGTATAATTATAAATACGTTTTACCGTTATCTGCCTAATAGTCAAGAATATTGAAGTATTTGTAAATTGTTTAATAGTTAGATTCCATGTTTACAACGCTATCATTATAATCATTTTAATAATTAAATATTAAATAAAATACTCGATAATATTTAGTTTTATAATATTATTTTTCTATTCGTCTTCTATTTGCTTTAATTTTAATGAGTCTCTAGCGTCTTTTGCGTGTCATATGAAATCACCGCCGGTCATCTAGTCACGATCAAAACAAACTAATTGTCTACAATTGAAGTGTTTTGCTCTACGTTGAAGACAAATTATATTAACAAAGAGGTCAAACGTAGCAAAAATATCAATTGAGGGTAAACAAATATATCGTTGGTTTTCGTAAAAATATTTAATCAAATCTATTTCTGAATAGTAATCATAAGCGTAGATAATTTATATAGTTACATAAACATTTAAAATAATTTCAAATGTATTAATTACACTTCATTTTTTTAAAAGCATAACCTTTTATATAAAACAATTTAAATAAAATATAACAACAAAGTGATAAAGGCACTCAATAAATATTCAATGAGTCTTGTTAAACAAATGATTGACAAGTTCAGCGGGATCAATTTTATAAATAAAACATAGTTCTTCAATTGATACACCCATTTATTGCAATCAGTTTGTTTACTCAATACGACATCTCGGGCTGATGATCGGCAGTCAGTATCGACCAATTTTGGTAATTATTTTTTATATTCCTATTACTAACACATTAGACTGCTTCCGGTTTCTGACGTTCTCTAAGAAAATAAACTTAAATTGGTTATTAAAATATACAAACACAAATTAAAAGGTTAGTTAAGTCTTTATAATTAAATTATAAGCCTTTTGACGTTCACTGGAAATACGCTTAATATACGTGTTGTTCCAAAAGGATGTAACATTATCGATAACAACAAATCAGAATAAATCAATTGATAGCGTCAGTAGGTATGTTTGATAAGCAGATGCTAAATAAACTGATAACGTTCGCAATGATACGCTAATTGTGTGGCCGTATCGCATGTGAGATGTGCCAATGTTCCTCAAAAAGATATGCTATTTTCCGCGATTAAGAAGCTATGTATATGTTGTGATATGAATTGAAAACTAAAAGGAATAAACTCACTGTGTTTTCTAAGAATCTATAAAATATTATCATTCGCATCCTCAATTCTGATCATTCTGATCATCAATCGAAGTTGACAATGAACAGTGATAGTCACTTGTAACCTCGTGCCGCACTTTACGACCCAGTTATGGGTGTCGATGTCGTGAAAGGCGACTAATTATTTCAAGGTAATGGGTATCATCAAACATACAGCATCCCTCATCACAATTTGGTTGCTTAACGTGGTGATGGTAGCGACTAACATAAGACTTAGGTAACATAAGACATCAGCTTCGTCAACCAAACTGATTTTTGACTTTGACTTTAGTCAAGAGGATTACATACGTCATGAAACGTAGTCCAAACTTTCGTTTAGGTTATAGCTAGAACTTTGTGATAATACATCGGAGACGAAGCAATAACAGACCATCAACCGAATTATTAGAATTACCGATTAATAAAATCATTGCTTTATAATTTATAGTATAACATAGCGTAGCTTCAACTAGGCGTCGTGTCCCTTCACAGTAGCACACAGTAGCATAAGTTATGATTGTTTTCCTCGAGCTATTCATGTCAGACAGTTGATAACGCTTGATATGTAAACAGAGATTCAATGTCATAACATCATGTAAATAAACTTTTATATAACTCACAATGTAATCATTTGTAATCATATCTTTAGGTATTAAGGACTTTACACACCGAGTTTGGTCTGTAAGGTTAGAGTACTGTTTTCGAATCGTTTCGAATGACAAATGAGGTAGTGCGAAAATACAAATATGTACCCGTTTTCAACACTGTTCGAGTTTGATGTGATTTTCGGTTTGATTTCGGTGTGTAACTGCACGGATATTTTTTGCATGTTTTAAGGAATGAATTATAAATACACATTTTGCATAGACACATCACGAAAATCGTTGTTGTTGAGATGGAACAATATTGGACTTAATGCTATCTTGTATGAACTTTTAGTTCACCTTTGCCTTACCGACCGCTGGTGTAACGATCTTTTCTAAACAGCGAGATCACATTGCTAGTTCAGGAGACCGACAGTGGCTGTGTCATTTCTTCGACTGTTTAGCGGCTGAAATATGCAAAATGTATTCGTGTATACATTGCTTTACATTTGGTTAGTTATTGTTAATGTGATAAGGTTTGTAAATATACAAGTCTCATGATGAGCACTGCGGCAGCACATTTAAATAACCACTCAATTAGTAGACTAGTGTCTTTTTTCACTTATCCTGGCTAGTTGCCAGTATCGGTATTCTGGCTAAGTCTTTCAGCTCGGCTCGGTCTTGAGTATCCTTAGCGATTTCTTGGCTCTCATATTGTGGATAACTTCTCTAAGTACAGATTCCCATGAGCGTTAGTCATCTGACGAATTTTATTGGACATTGTCCAATAAAACGCGTTAGATGGTTTATATTTTGAAAGTAATCTAAACTTTTAACTACTTCCTTTAGTATTTTTCAATATCCTTAGAATTCTTCTCCTTTAAAGGCTAATCAGAAATTCAAGTATTAATTAAAAGTTAATTACCTTCTAAGAGTTTCAGGAAATCAAACTTCACCCAGTGTCAATAAAAACAACCACACATTTTAAGATCACTTATTCTCGAAAGCGTCAGCAGTATTACAAGATATATTTATATTAAATTCATATGTCATTAACATATAGCCAATTATAATGGAGATGGGCAGAGACGTAGGTTTTGGTGGTACAGTAACCATGTACGTAGAATTCTATGGCTAAAAATAGTATTCTTGTTGGTGTTGGTTAAGCCTGGGCGTACGAAGCATAATACCTATAATAAGTGTCTTACAATGCAAAGCAATAAGAAATTAAATTGTTTAAAGATTGTAGAGAGATAAGATACCAAAGAATATCAAATCGGAATTTCCAAGAGTCAAAAGAACCAACGATTGTCAATCGGTGATTAGACGATGGAAAAACGAAACAGTTTTTTGCCAGGAAATAAATTTTACCAAAGTAGATTAGTGAGAGAGATATAATTTTTATATTGATGTAGTTTTAAGATATAGCTTGTATAGTTCATTTGCGCTCTGGTTTGTGCCCATGCTAGCAAGTGAAGATGAAAGTACTATACTTAACCCTTTCGTGGAGACACCGTACTATATGAAATATTTGTCCAAAATTATCAAAGTGGAACGGTTAAATTAATGTAGTGTCATAGAATTAGAGAGGCCGCCTATTCACATAAAATATGAAAATATGTTCCTAAATATCTTCATGACTAATCTCTTAACGTTGTATAGGTCATATACTGAACGTCTGCGGAAATATCTGTGGTCCTCCACTTACTCACGCTTCTGTGACTTGTTCGGTATATTTGATCGACTGGTCTGGAGAATGTTAACTCCACGGGGATTTCTGCAAAGTTATGAATATTTGGGGATGGAATGTTATGTTACGTGTATTGTATATTTACATTATCGATTTTTGGTTAGGTTAGGTTATGCCCAGAATATATTTGCCAGGAGTTTGGAGAGTTAGTGCATGAAGTGAAATTGTGTGATCATAGGTAGTACGTCCTTCTCACAAAAGGGTTCAAGTATTTACCGAATCATACAACTATAATGGCGCCTATCGACTAATCAGACTTAGTATCGACTTATAGTAAATTCAGGAATTGAAAATCAAAGCCACCATTATTTTTAACTAATCCGGTCCGCAAATGATTTGCCGAAATAAACAAATTATTATATTTTTATATCCACGATTTAGAGAACCTCTGTTTTAATCATGTTCTATCCATTTCTGTATATATAACTGGTAATCTCTTGTTATATTAGCTAACTAGAGTTTATGCATAACATAATGCCATATATCTAATATAAGAAATTATAATCGTTTTTGATGATAATGTAATCTATTCATATACAACTTTTTATATTAATACGGTTTATAACGGCAATGCAAATAATCTTAGATTTAATCCCTAATAAAGTGTATTTAGGTACCTATTTACCGAAGTGTTATTGATAAAAACTATATTTGCATGTAACATGTAGCTTTAGTTAGTAAGGTATATCTGAATTAGATTTTAGTCGTACTATAATATGTTATATGAAATATGTATTGTATTAAATATAGAGCATCGGATGTCACAAATCGTTGGCACAAATGTCATATACTAATACAGCATAATATAGTTAAGATAAACGTTGTATTGTTTATACATATTAATTACACAAACATCACATTATAATAATTGTAATTGCCGAGAATTTGGGACAAAAGTATACACAATTATTTGTACTAAGTGATATTTCGTTGCACTAGTAATTATTATATATATTATCGTTTATCTAGAAAATTATTTTTTGATGATTGTATGAAATGAGATATTCTTTTTAAAAATTTGGCCTCTTTCTAGTCAAGAACGATTGATAACAAAGTTAAAATCTGTTGGTATATACGTAGTATATATAATTATTATATAGTCACAGTTACACTTCGAAGTTTTGGTCTTAAGTTGACTAATGTACGAGTATGTATGTCTGTAACTGTTAAATATGTATCTTTATTAAATAAAGTCATATAATGTTTGTTAATTTGTTTTTAATTTAAATCTTGCCTTATTAAGACAAACAACCCTATTTTGCGAGTAACCGCATTAATCAAGTTTGAAGTTTAAGAAAAAATACTTGTTTCATAAAACTTGTTTCCGATAATTATCTGATCATAAATCATATCATATCATATCATAAAAAATGTATGGCTTGGCTGTTTCGTTACTTACTTCAGAAACTAAATATTCGCATCACCTCCACGACGGTAGCGAAACAGCCAAGCCATACATTTTTACTGATATGTAGAATTTGTGAAGTTAGGGTCGGTAGAGTTAGGCCGTGTAGATTCAGACAGAAGCTTGGCTATACATGAGATCTGATATCTTTTTCACAGGGCAAACCTTATGTGGTCGTCTTGGCAACATTTTACATGAAATGTTTTTGGTGGGATATTACTATTCTTATATAGCATCACGTCTGTATTCCCCGAAAGGTTAGGCAGAGGTGTACTATTGTCCACACACATTTCACCGTTGCCGTTATTGAGACCCATGTAATAGGGGCCGAGCCTATTGTCATCTACCGACGCAGTTCCAGACTCCGTGCTGCTACTGAGAATTTCTATACAGAAAATCCCAATAACACTGGCCGACCCGGGAATCGAACCCAGGACCTCACGCTTAGCAATCTCGCTTACGACCACTAGACCGATGAGGCAGAGCAGAGCTATTTTTATATTTATAGTACTACTATATTATAGTTAGGAACTTGCATATTATTTTAGAAATCTCATTGAGTTCTCATATAAGTTCATCTCTGCTGCAGCAGCTACACCAACTCGATAGCCTGGATCGGCAATTTAAAGAATATTGACTTTTTAGCCTTTTGCAACATTTATGTATTAAGTAGGTGTGTAATATAATTAGGTATGTTTGGTTCTAAAACGCGTGTGCTGTACGAATTTCCTCGTAACGAGGCACGAGCTCTGTATGGTGTGTGTGCCTTATGACACCAAATATAAGAAGTATGACGAGATGCAGGTAACCGCCGTTTACACTAGTTGAACCAGCGCGTGTCGACGTGCACTCACACAAACGCAAAGCTCATCTATCATTGCGAGGAAGCTACACGCGCACAATTCGTTCAGCAAAAAAATAGCAGGCCAATAAATAAAACGATTATATTTAAGAGTATTTATTAGAAACATAGTAAATTATAAAAACGGAAGTTAAAAAAATAATTAATATGGTCTATTGTGATTCACTGCTCTCACGTCTTTAAATAAATATAATGATTTAATGTTCTTCACCTCGTTGGGATTCACCAGAGGATCGGCAGTCTTCACATTTCCACATTTCTTCTCGCCCCAAATGTCGACCACAGACCTTATTTCTTGGTTGATGTGCGCATGGAGGACTATTAGCACCGACGACGTGCCCACACCACCGCTCTTGATGGACGCACTTGCCCCGCACGTTTTTATGGCCAAGTTGTCCACGTGAATATATTTTATTGTGTAATTTAAAAAGAAATTTTCGTACACATACACTTGGCCTTCACTTATGGAGACTGGCGGATTTTCTACCACAGCGGAGTCCATATGTTTTAGGTCGTACCTCCATTGACCCAGTTCCAGCGGAGCTTTCGTCTTTTCACAGAACATTCTTGCATCTGTGGTGACGACCAACAGGATTACTAACAACAGGTCCATTTAAGAGCGTTACATTTGCGAGATTGATCCGAAATCGCTGCCTTTTTTGTCGTTGAACACCTGCAGATGGTGTGTTCGAACAATGGACTGATAAGCGCGTTGCGTGGAGCCGCCAACTGCGGCGCTAAATACAATTGTCTTTGTTGAATTGCGCATGAGAGCTATTTTAATTGTAAACTCAAGTTACTTATGCAAGAAGGAACTTTTTATTTTGCTCCTTCTAGCTAATTATTTGTGTTTCTGTGTTACATCGTGCCCATTTGGTAAAACGTAACGAAGGAAAGTTTGAGTATTTCTTTCCATGGTAGCGTATTCCAGCACGACCTGAGTGCCTCTTAAGAAGCGGTACTTATTTCCCGATGCAAACAATTTACAGAATGGATTTAACGATGATGGATTTAATCATTGTTTGTGGGGAAGAATAATCTGACTAGTTATAGAAATAGAAATATAAATCTAATTTGCGTGAAATATGGTGGATACAGATCTTCGTATTTTATAATTTGTTTCAAATATTTCGCCTACTTAATTCGGTATGCAAAATGTAGTAGGTCGTGTAAAAGCGGAGAATGTGCTCGGGTCGTACCTACTGATATGATGGAAAAACGACACCGTAATTTCGTGAAATCTCGTAATCGGAAATACTAAAGCGTGGCATATGAAAACCCTCGGGCTTTGTGAAGGTTCAGTCCTAATTGCAAAATAAATAATTTCATTTCAGTCAGGGGTGGATAATTAAATAATAATAAAAAGCGGTACTCCTTGATACGGCACGTATTGTGAGGAGGTTTCTGTCTCTGGAGCCCTAACCACCGGTAACTTGGGCCCTGTTCCCTCCCTGTTGACTCACAATACGTGCCGTATCAAGGAGTACCGCTATATAATTATTATTATTAATAGACCGTAATGGCCCACTGTAGGGCAAAGGCCTTTCCTTTCCTTCCACTTCTCTCTATCAAGCGCTAATTCTATTTTACAATTATTATCTTATAATTAAAATAAAGCTAAGCTGCATAAGTATTTCCCTAAACTAGGCTGAACCTGTGCATCAGGCTATAAAGTGCATACATTCCGTTTTATAAATTAATAATAAAAATAATGAACATATACATAAGGTATCATATTAAGTATGTAGTAATTATAATTTAGGTCAGCGCTATAGCCATTTCCTGCATACGCAAGCAAGTCGCATGGAAGTAATTCTTCCGCCTGTTCGTAAGAAATACTTTGTAAAAATTTACATAATATTTTTTACAGATAAAACAAAATTATTCGAAGATAAGGCCTTTGCCCAGCAGTGGGACGGCATAGGCTTTTAATAATAATAATAATAAGGCGTAATTTCAATAAGTAAAAATTGGTATCATTAAAAGGTGTATTATCCTGCTAAATCTTATCTACTACTATTATAAATGCGAAAGTTTGGATAGATTTTTTTTATGCGATAAGCGGCAAACGAGCGTACGGATCGCCTGATGGTAAGCGATTACCGTCGCCCATGGACACCCGCAACACCGGGGGAATCACAAGTGCGTTGTTTGTTATTCAATCATGATAAAACGGCTGAACGGATCTGGACGGATGAAATTTGGCACCGAGATAGATAATAGTCTGAATTAGCACATAGGCATAGGCTTTTTATCCAGTAAAATGTACGGTTCCCGTGGGATAGATTTCTTTTGTTTTTCACAGAGCGAAGGGATCGACATGATTTTTTGCATAATTGTTGTTTGCTTTGTGGGGTCTTAATATTATAAACGCTAAAGTTTATGAGGATGGATGTATGTTTATTTGTTACTCTTACACGCAAGAACTACTGAACGGATTAGGTTGAAATTTAGAATGGAGATACCTTATATTCTGGATTAAGACATAGGCTACCTTTTATCCTGAAAAGACACTGTTACCGCGGAATGGTCAGCGTCACTTTAAACCACGGGTAACACCGCAGGGTGCACCTGCGGTGTTATCTATACAAGCGATTCCTAAAGTGGGTTTCGCGGAACTTAGGTGTTCCGTAGAAAAGTCACCAGGGTATCGCGAAATTATTTATATTAGGCTGTTAAATAATAACACAGTTAAGTACAAATATTATTTTGAAATAGCGCAAAATATGTGATGAGAAGAACCCATTACTGTTATGTAAGTAGGTAGGTAGTTAGCGAGAATTCAGCCCGGACTATTGCCAGGTTGGCGCACTCCGCACTTTAGGTATTTGATATGGAGTTCCATAAAATAAAAGGTACTTGGTGAGTGTTCCGTTATCTTAAAAGTTTAGGAACCCCTGATCTATACTAACTATAATATTATAAAGCTAAAGAGATTGTATGTTTGTTTGAATTGCTTTATATTACGAAAAAATGCAGGGTTTGTAATCCCCGCGGGCGAAGCCGCAGGCGGCAGCTAGTACCTACATAATATATTTAATACGATTTAATTTCTGGATTTCTCATTCACTCTCGGTATTATTATTATTATTTATATTAGTTTATTCTTCGTCTTGGTTTCCGTTAACTAGAATAACCTTATTAACCAGGCACGGTTCCTGTCATATAAAATGTAGAGGAAGGACATTATGAATTTATGATATTTTATATTATATATTTAATTTATGATACTTTATATTTTATAACGTTTTGTAGGCATTGTTTACAGATGCCTATCATATTTCAGATAAAGATTCGGATAAAGGCTAGTGCAGACCGCGCACTATCTATCAGTATGGCCGTATGGGTCTATGGTTATAAGAATAATAATAAACTATCATGTATAATTAGTATTTTTAAGTTTATCTAATGTTAAGTAGGTTTTACTACTTATAAAACGAATTAGTTACTAAAATAAAAATTATTGCTACAATTCTAGACTTTATATGTCTGAAGTCTGGAATCACCATAAATTATCAAGTTAATTTGTTTAAAAGAAAACCTTTATTGTAATAAAGATTTAAATGGTAAGTTTGTATGCAAAATAATGTTTTTAATAACTGGTAATTTTAGTTTCAAATTTGTGAATAACAGTGATTAAGCATTGTAAACATCCGGTTTATAATTTTATAAAAAAACAGAATTTTAACTACGAATAATATTGTAATAATTTTCATGATTTAAATAAGCATTTATTACATTATAATATGTTGTGTACGACATCTTATTCTTTTGTAAACTTTCTACAAAAACCCACAACTTCCGTAGAGTGGTGTCATGGCGCCATGTTTGGATGTGAGATGTGGATTGGTTTTTGTAGACGATGAGAAAAATAAATCATTTTCCTCTTGAGCTGCTACCAAAGGTGAATAAACGATACACTAATACGAATACCTACCTCAGTTAAGTAGCTAGGGTTTTCTAATGATAAGTATCAGAATTATTCTTTTGTGTTTTAGTTTGTGTAAAGAATTAATAGATTTATTGTTCTAGTTCAATTACCTAAATTAATACTGATGAAATAAATTGTGACGTCGGCGAAGCTGACATCCCAATTTCTTCAAAAGCGGTTACCCCGTTGTTATAATATATATAAATATGTTTTTTCCAATATTAATCTGCACTATTTGTATTCTGTCACCAAAGTAATTACTAACTCTAGGAATGTTAAATTTACGGCGGTTAATTTTAGGCTGTCATCGACCGCGTATTATGGTTATTGGTTACCGGGGATAAGTTATGCTTTTTTCTACCATGTTGATTTGTAAGCAGAAGATATTTGCGTTTCAAGCTAACTGGTAAAATGTTACATATTTTAAATAATTTACCGAACTCACCTTTACAACTTATTTTGGTCTTTTGTAACTAACAGTTTTAAGAATCTTATTTGTAAAATTTATAATGTTATGCTCTTGATAGGGTATCAACAGCATAACATTAGAAATCAATCAATCAAAAGCTATCAATGATAGCTACAAGAGCATAACTTATTATTGATTATGATATCTTAATATATTAATAGGAACTTAGTAATTTAAATGATAAAATTTGCATAGTAAAATTCTTAATTTTACTAAGTAAATTATTATTCTTAATTTACTACAAATATAATCTATATATTGAGACCAAGAGAAGCTTTCGTCTATTTTGACACCAAGATACGTAACAGTTTAACAGTTTCGATAGGTTTTACAATTATGTACATGTTTAATGTGGATATAATCGTTTATTCTTTTCCAACATTGAAAACAGTGAGTAAACAAAAACAAATCAGGTCGCGGAGGATGGTGGAGAAAAAATGTTGTCGCGCACGCACATCGATTGCCGCCCCGTCGCTCACTGACGGCTGGCCAGCGGACCGTTCGCGGCGTCGCGTGCGATCGCCGCGACAGGGGAAGGTGGGGGCGCGCGGGGGTGCGCGAGCGCGGCCGGCCCGTAACGAACGAATAACTGATTACTTTGAAATATTTAAAACCCCGCGTTACATCCTCCCCCTCTAGCCTAACAATGCGCCTCTGCAGTTGGGCTAGTAATCTAAATACCTGCGCGGTCTTCCACGCTTTCTCTTCTCCCTAATAGGAAGTTCTACTTGGCCGGAAAAGGGTGTGAGGTGCGAAACGTGGTACTTGCCTACACTCCCCCCAGTCTGTAAGCTCTCTAAACTATAAGTTGTCGGGCTAACAATCTTCCCTATCTTATATGGGCCGTCACGGCGTGGGATAAACTTCGCAGATTGTCCACGTCCTGCGTCGTTCGGTCCTTGTGTTTTAAGAAGGACTAGATCTCCTACCTGATATTCAGGGGGGGTCCTACGCTTCTTGTCGGCGTTCTTCTTCTGGACGCCCTGCGCCTTCTCGTGGGTGTCCCTAGCTTCGTCCAGCGTTTCAGCCATCCGCTTAAGGTACGGGGTTATGCTCGGCACGAAGTTGTCTTCATCCAGGATAGTCCTCATGTCTGTCGCCGAATCAGAAGGCGCCCTCAGCTCTCTCCCGAAGGTGAGGTAGGCTGGCGAAAATCCAGTGCTGGAAGTGGTTGCGGAGTTCATGGCGAACCTTACCGCTGCGAGATGCAAGTCCCATGTCGCATGGTCCTGTCCTACAAGTATGGCCAACTGAGGTTTGAGGTCCCTGTTTTTGCGCTCGATAGGATTAGCCTCCGGGTGGTAGTAGGGCGTGAGTGTCTGGCTTATCCCTAAGATGTGGCAAACTTGTTGCATCACCTCGCTCACGAATTGTACGCCATTATCACTGATGAGGCGGCGTGGTACTCCATACCTAAGAAAAACCTCATTGGTCAGGGTTCGCGCGCATTCAGCACTGGTGGCATTCTCCAACGGAAACAGCTCCACCCAGCGCGAGCAGACATCTTCTACTATGAGGACCCACCTGTTCTTCCTGGGCGTCTCAACAAGAGGACCAAACAGGTCCACGGAGACTACTTCAAATCTTCTGGACACGGCGGGGGTCTGTAGAAGCCCCGCCGGTTTGCGGTTATCGGCTTTATATCGTTGGCAAGGCACGCACTCTTTGACGTAATTAGTCACGAATGTACGCATGCCAGGCCAATAAAAGCGAGACCGAACGCGGCTTAATGTGCGCTCCACCCCAAAATGGCCAGCTGTAGGCGCGTCGTGGAGGTCAGCCATTACCTGCCTGCGTTCGTGCTCCGGAACTACTAAACAAGAGTCCTCTCCATCGTCAGACTCTAAACTGTACCTGTACAAAATGCCGTCGGACATGGTGTATCCGCGGTCAGACCACGGTCTCCCCCTAGAGGGTTCGTACGACTCCAAGTCTTCTGTAATCTTGCGAACCTCAGGATCCATCAACTGGTTTTCACGGATGTGGCCGGTATTCCTCCTCGGCATATCAATCGTCGTGAAACACACATCGCAGTCCGGATCTTGCGAGCAAACAGGTCGCGACAGCGTGTCTGCGATCACGTTCGAGCGTCCGGGCGTGTACTCGATGCTGAGATCAAATTCTTGTAATGTCAGAGCCCACCTGGCCAATCTACCACTAGGTGACTTTTGACTCATCAGCCAACGCAAGGGCTGGTGGTCAGTCCTGACAATAATCTTCGCGCACTCTACATAGCCGCGAAACTTACCTAGGGCCCAAACAACGGCGAGCGCTTCCCGCTCAGTCGTGGAATAGTTCCTCTCGGCGCTGGTAAGAAGGCGGCTGGCGTATTCGATGGGTCTTTCGTCGAGGCCCTCCCCCTGCATGAGAACAGCTCCTAGACAGTATCCGCTGCTATCCGTGCGGAGAACGAACGGCTTCGACTCATCCGCCTGGCGTAGAATAGGAGCAGACACGAGGAGAGACTTGATGCGTTCAAACGCTTCTTGTTGCTCAGTGTCCCATCGCCAAATACTTGCCTTCTTTAAGAGGTCCGTGAGGGGCCTCGCCACCTCTGCGTAGTTAGATATAAAACGCCTGAACCAACTCGACGTTTGCAAGAAGCATTTCAAATGTTTCACATTGCGAGGAATGTCCATATTATCAATTGCAGCCGTCTTGTCTGGATCCACTTGTATCCCGCCTGGTACGATAACGTGGCCCAGGAACTTGACAGACTCCCTTGCGAAGTAGCTCTTTTCCCTATTGACTCGCAGCTTAAACATAGCCAAACGATCAAAGACCGCTTCCAAATCAGACATGTGACGTTCGAAGGGCCCTGGAGACAGCAAGACCAGATCATCCAGATATGCTAGCAGTTCCACCCCCTTCAGGTTGGATCGGAATCGGTCCATCAGCCTCTGGAAGGTTGCTCCTGAATTCCGTAATCCCATCGGCATCCGTTTGAACCTGAAAGTACCTAGCGGAGTAGTAAACGCTGTCTTGTCCTGGTCTTCCGCAGAGACGTTGACCTGGTGATATCCTGATCGAAGGTCCGAGGTAGTCATATACTCACTGGTTTTGGCTGCGTGCAATATATCTTCTATGCGCGGGAGCGGATACCTATCGGGTTCCGTCACCGCGTTCAGCTTCCGATAGTCTATACATAGCCTTTTACTCCCGTCTTTCTTACTCACGAGGACGACGTTGGAGGCCCAAGGCGACTCGCATTCTTCAATGACGTCGTCTCGCAACAGCTTATCTAGCTCCCTCTGCAAGGATTCCCTTCTCTTTTGGGACATCCTGTAGGGTGGGGAAGCAATCGGCTCCTGGTCTGGACTTACTTTTATTCGATGCGTAGCGAAGTCCGTGGCGGGTCCGTTGCGCGCGAACTGCAACGCTCGGCTCCCGATGAACTTGTCGAGCGTGCGTCGTTGCTCCGAGGTCAACTTGGTTCCTTCATCACGACGTAACGCGAGCTCTGCGGAATCGGCACGCATCAACTCGGCATCCGCTGTATTAAGGGTATAGGTTTGAACAAAGTCGTAAACATGTTCGGGGTCATCCGCGAACATCCACTTACCCTCAGCGATATTAAGCACCATACCGGCCTGGGACAAGAACTCGACACCTAATAGTGTCCTAGTCTCGGCGCCGGACAATACTAGAAACTCACAGGTTACTTCCCGATTCTCAATGGCGATTGGCGTCTCCGTGGTCAGCAAGGTTTTCCATGTGTGGGATCCGTCAGCCAATCCTACGAGACGTTGGGTTTCCTGGAACATGGCTCCAGAGTTCACTAGGACTCGGTATAACATAGGGCTCGCAATGCAATGCGTAGCGCCCGTATCTACTATCGCCACGCCGTGACAACCCATAATATTAATATTCACCATTGGGTGAGATGCACTTTCGCACGCGACTGTACTACCTAAATGTACGCGTGAATCACTGCCCTTGTTATGATAGTCACGACTCAAAATAACAACATTACTCGAATCGGTATAATTTATAGTCGCACTGTTAAAGCCTGCCCCTCTCTCCTCTTTGTTTGCTATCGCCGATGTCGACGTTCCCGGGTTACAAGTATCGCACTTCGACCTCACTACACCCGATTTCCCACAGCCGTAACATCGGACCCCTTTGGGCGGGTAACTGGTGTCGCTACCCTTACTATTTGAGTGAGAGGATTTTTCCCTGTTACGACACTCATCGCTAATATGACCGAATGCCCTACAATAACTACAACGGGGCCTATTCCTATTACGGGCGGCCGCGGCAATCGCGGTAGGCGAATTCGACCGCGTGGACCGCTGACCGGTCGTCGATGTTATTGTTTGCGACTTGGGTGTTTTATTAGTATCAGGACTTACTCGATATTCCCTTAAGGTCTCCTCCGCGATCCTCGCACGACACATTAACTCATCTATGCTACGTATGGATTCGCGGGACACTCGTTTCTTTAACTTATTACTAATTAGGCCATAACACATATCTAACTCCACAATTTCATCGAGTTTGTACGGTAATTTGGATATTAGGGCCCGTGCCCTACACAAAGTCACTTCGACGCGTTCGTCGTCCGTTTGTTCCGCCGCGAAGATTTGCTTCAGGATTTTGTATGCCGGTTGTGGCACGCCGTAGATCGCGCGGAGCCGGGCGAGCGCGTCGGGCCACGTGGTTACAGACGCCTTGACGCCCCGCCACCATACTGCCGCGTCACCTTCTAGTAACATCGGTAATCCTCGGAGAGCATGCTCGTCGCTGACAGCTGCGCATTCCTTGAATACTTCGACGGCGTCGATGAACGCCTCCAACACTTCGCCGTCATGAGATGAGCCGGTGAACCGCGCCGTGCATTTCGTGAAATTGCCGGCGGCGGTGGTTGCGCTGGTCGTGTTCGCCGTTGACGTAGATGCGACCGGTGTGGAAGCCCTGAAGTCTCCGGTTGACGTCATCAGCGCATTGATGAGGCTCCTGTTGGCCTCCGCCTGAGCGCGCGTGATGTTTTCAATCAACGTTGAAATAAAATGTTCCGTGGGGAGCTGGAACGCTGGTGTTTGCGGTGGCCGTGAGCCACCCGCAGGATCCTCAGCGGGACCGAGTTCGCCGGTGGAAAGCTCGTCACCGGTCTCGGTCACTGTGACGTCACCCTCTCCTTCAGCTTGTTGTTCCCGGAGCGCTCCCTGCCTCGTTCTCGTCATTGCGGCGACGGTATGTAGGTATGTAGGGGGTCCGCGATAACTAACCAAGCGAGGTATACAGGTACGTACGAATCACTGAGTTCGAGCCACTAGTATGGGCGCCAGTTTAATGTGGATATAATCGTTTATTCTTTTCCAACATTGAAAACAGTGAGTAAACAAAAACAAATCAGGTCGCGGAGGATGGTGGAGAAAAAATGTTGTCGCGCACGCACATCGATTGCCGCCCCGTCGCTCACTGACGGCTGGCCAGCGGACCGTTCGCGGCGTCGCGTGCGATCGCCGCGACAGGGGAAGGTGGGGGCGCGCGGGGGTGCGCGAGCGCGGCCGGCCCGTAACGAACGAATAACTGATTACTTTGAAATATTTAAAACCCCGCGTTACACATGTTAATAAATTATTATGTAGGCACGAGTACTCATGCGTAAATAAGTCCAGGGGTGAGACAGAAAGATGTCAATATGACCAAATGATTAAACGTATGGCTTTTTCCGAGTTTAGAATTATTTCATTGTCATGCGACCATTTAATGACTGAATCTATGTCTTGCTGAACTAGCTGGAAACTATTATAGATGTCAGTGCCAGCGCGCAGTACGCATAGGTCGTTTGCGTTCATGTATGCCAAGCAACGACGCTTCACGCCGCATAGACTGTTCACATGCATGAGGTGGCAGATATGACCACATCCAGATCTTATCGTACTAAGTTTATACCGTCAGCACAATGACATTGTATATAACTTGCATCGACAAGAGTCAGTAGTAACGACTAGGTTTTTCACGAGCTAACAGCAGAAAGACTGATAGCTCTTCAAAAATTATGCGGTTTAGAAAGACACCCCAGGAAGGAGTCCTGCCTTCAAAATCCGCTCATTAGCAGGTAGACCAGAAACGTTCTGCTAAAACAGCGACGCCGACCTAACCAAATGGATGTAACGAAACCATAGCGACTTCTATTTTGACCCGTAACACCATCTATCGCGCTAGGGGGTAGTTTTTGGCATAAGTCTAAGGGATGACTTCGTGAGGATTTTTAGTCTACACACCCTATAATTTTACATTTCACCTGCCTTCTTTTTACTGTGTATGTTATTGTTTTTAAGTATAAAGTCAGTTACGTAATTCAAATAACGTTTTGCTTAAAATAAGTACCATGCAGCGCCACTAGCGGATGAAGCTACAAACTTCTCCCGCACCTTGTTTTGGATCATTGACTACAAGATATCATTTTAATTTGAAAAAGTACCTGTCTTAACTGTGTTTATTCTAGCATTAAATTCAATCAAAATGGAGAATTTTGTCTATTATGTTTCAGTGTTCGAGTTCGGCATGGCTCGTAATCGTTTGGATACGGTTCAGGCCGCGGTTTAAGTATTTCATGTACACAGACCTTAATTATTAATCACAATACACATCCACTTCTTAATTTGAAATGCCCATGTACCGCAATCATAGGTGCGTACATATTATCTTACAAAGTTTTTGCCGTCAGCAAGTTGCACCGACAAGAGTCAGTAGTAACGACAAGGTTTTAAACAAGCTAACAGCAGAAAGGCTGATAGCTCTTCAAAAATTAAATAGACGGCGCATGACAACCCAGAAAGGGGTCTAATATCCGCGGCCTATATTAGTACGTAAAAAAGAACAGGGTACATGTAATACAGCCTAACATGTAAGATTTTGCGGCGCCGACCTAACCAAATGGATGTAACGAAACCATAGCGACTTCTATTTTGACCCGTAACACCATCTATCGCGCTAGGGGGTAGTTTTTGGGATAAGTTTAGGGGATGACTTCGTGAGGATTTTTAGTCTACACACCCTATAATTTTACATTTCACCTACCTTCTTTTTGATATGTATATTATTATTTTTAAGAATATTATTATATATAACGTTACATGACTAATAAATATTATTTATAATTCATGTAAGGTTTCATGCCATACCATGCAGCGCCACTAGCGGATGAAGTTAGAAACTTCTACGGTACGTCATTTTCAACCGAATCACTTGTTTTTGTTCACCTATGTTTAACTATAAATCTTGTAATTAATAAAAGCTTGTTGAACACACCAATTCAACAAAAGTCTGAATGAGAACATAGCCATTTTTAACCTGTGCAAATGCTCCTGCATACCGACCTCGGGAAGGCGAAAGGTGATGTCTGATTTTTACCGTCTATCTAAAACCACACAGTGTTCCTGTGAAATGCCTATATATAGTATAGCGTCCGAGACACGGGTTTCGCCCGCGCTTTTACCGCACCCTCGGCAGGTATCGGATCGGATAACCTGGCAGTCACCGTTCCTGAGAACGGGATCAGGTCGGCGGACCATGCCCGCGGTCAATCTGTCTTATTTTTCAGGGCCCACCCAATACTGTGACCCACCAGTGGTGGGTCGGGACCTATACTTTGGGAACCACTGACCTAGAAATTATATTTTATAAAAGTTAACCTAATTTTGTTTTTCTGTGACGTTCATCAAAATGTGTAACCTTTTAGTGGCTTATAGGGCTACCTATTATGTGGCTGGGGCTGATGAGCAACTTCTGATGGTTGCAGTGTAAACGATTTGTAGAACATTTTATAGTCAGCATCAAAAATTTGTAAGTGTGCACGTAGTGAAATTTTAAGCACCATGTATTTTTATATATGCGCAGATGCTATGTATGAATTCCGTCATGATTTCAATCACTATTTCCTTTAAAACTGCCGTTTGAATTTCGCTACGTGTACATGTTCATCGAGTTCCGTCGCTCAAGTGACGTAGTCATTTTTAGAACGGGCGAAACTGTACCATATACTGAGAGACAATTCTGACCAACAGAATATTATGGCTGGCTCTCTGAAATAGGTCAAATAGGTGTTATAAAAGTATGTTTGCGATATGGAGATAGGGTAGAGGGGAAATAAATAAAATACAAATACTTCCAACGACAGGATTTATTCTAGACTTTTATAATGGTCCCTTAATGCAAAAGAAAACGTCGGAATGGTACCTTAAAATTATAATTTACAATATTTCCATGTTAACATTAACATCTAATCGATTGATGATTGAGCGACACTCCACAGACTCTCATCGATGACGCGATTCAAGTTCTTTGGCGTACAGATTTTACGAAAAATGAATGTTAAGAGTAAAAAATAAAATAAAAATCATTCCAAAGCAGATTAATTCGTTAATATATTTTACATAATAATATCACTATTTTATAACACTAATAACACCAAACGATGTACAGGTTACAATTTAGATCGCGATGCACTTCGTACACGACTGAGTTCCGTTGGAGATATTTTATAAATAAGACCACATTGCCTTACACTAAGACCATTTTATGGCAAAACATGTTATAATTTTATATATAAATGTGTAAAACTATAAAATTTTACCTCATGCGTGTCCGTTTTGTTTTAGATACTTTATAAAAATAATAATGTATATTTAATAGTTCCCTTCACCCGATATTGGTAATATGAAATAGCGAATACGATAACACTTGTATAAGTTTCCAAAATTTCATATTTGAATAGAACACATCAATTTAGATTCAAATAAAATAACATTTCACGAAACAAAAATACTTTTTTATATTAAAAATTAAAATTAAATGTCAAAATAACAAAAATAAAATTAAGTAAATCGCCAATATTTTTTATACATGTATGTGTTCTACTCTGCTTCTTGCATTACAAGAAATTACGTGATATTGAAATATTAAAAAAAAAAACATTATAAGATTTTGCATTTCGTGTGATATTCAAGAATAATAAAAGGTAATGAGATTTTTTGGTACTTTATTCCCACTATTTACTAATTATATTTCTAATAATATAACGACTCTATACAAAAGCCGATGTCCGCACTGTTGCGTGAGAATGGGGAAATATGAAAGTCAAACAGTACATAACATGGGCCTTTGCCGTCGAGCCTTTAAAAAGTTCACACAAACAAGGAAACTAAAATTAAATGTAGAAAAATACCAGATATTATTTTAAATAACAATCTACATAGCTGCCATATAATTAAACCAACCGGATATCTCCACACACCATTATTAACAAAAAAAAAAAACTTAAATAGGAGAATAAGTACCAATTTTGTCCTCAGAAAAGTATAATTATGTGTTACAAACTACAGAGTCGATCAGAGATTCTATTTAGTATATTGATATAAACACTTAGTAGAGCCAATATAAAGCTACACGATATGTACGGTGTAATACCAATGTAAATAGCTACAACTATCGATTTATTCATTCGTGAAAGTAAAGAAAAGGAAAACGTAACCAAACTCTAGTTAAATCGTGAACTGTTAATAAGACGAATAAGTCGTGCAATGTGATATAGATCAGAGGAACACCCCAATATTTCTAAGAATTAACAATTAGTTGCGATTGTGAATGGGTTAAGCTACGTTTTGGGTACCAGTATAAGTTCGCAATGAAGAATGGACCCTCTCATCATACAAAAAGATATGCTGATAGCCAAATTACTATTATGCTCAAAATGTACAGTGGGCGTCAGAAGTGTTGATCACAACAAAAAGTTTAATGTTATTTGCGCTTGCGCCACTTTCTTGTATGACATTGTAATAATATCATTTAAATGCCAACCTTTTTATTTTCTTTGGTACAAAGAAACTGGTAAAATATTATACATAGATCAACATTATCTGCAGCCCATTGTACTTGTTTTAATATTTGGAAAATGATGGCTAAATCGTAGATAATTGACATGTTGCAAGGTGTGGCGACTTCAGAACCTGTGTTATCTTTCTACATGAGCGTACTACCACGAAGCTGATTCTGTATATATTTAGCTCGGCAAATGCACCGATACCTAGTACGTATTTATGAAATTTTGAAATTAAGTAAAATGTATAGCAGGTACAAAATTGTGCTACATTATTTGCATACAAAAAATCTGTATTTGGTCGCCTGGGGCAAATGTTGTGTACGCCCATGTCTCTCTAATATATCTCCTTTTTATGATTCGAGGTGGGTACCCTAATATCACTAAATTAATCAAATCATTCAGGACGGATCCTTGGATACTTACGGAACTCTTTAAAGGCACATACATTCATATAAACTGAACATTCTTCATGTGATGTGTAACAAATTAACTTATAGAACAAATTAGCTCACTATCGAGCAATATAATACATGGATAAGATCTTTTTATTAAAATATGCCAAAAATATTTTATCTTCAACATGATGTATAATATAATATTTTACAGAATTGCAAATTTTAAAAGTTAATCTCTACATGATTTTTCAATATAAACCGATTGCAATCGAAATTATTTCATAATAAACTCTAACAAATAATATTGATAAAATATTTGTAGCAACACTGCTCGTACACTCATATATTTTATAGTCTGGTACCAGTAACAATAATATTTCAAAATTATATTCATTTATAATTTCTTCATCAACATACCCCTACAATTGTGATCAGTCAGAACAGATCAGTCAGATCCGGAGTCAGAACAATATTTAATACATTTTTTGAATAATAAACTTAATTAAAAATTCAGGACGGATGTTTATTTGTTTATTATTATTGATTGTTCTATAAGTTAGTTTTGAGATTATCTTTTATGCGCTGCGTAACGTGCTAACTAAATAATAAATATAATGTACCAATATAAAGGCACTTCAGAAATTCGAAACATTTTATAAATACCGATGCATTTAGTTGATGTAGATTAGTCAGTCATATTGAATAATTTGCCGAAATATATATAATACATATGTATATATACATAAAAACGTTTTTTACAATATTGATCTGCACTATTTGTGTTTAGTGTCCCATACATTTTAGTTATTAGTTTCCAAAATATTACATCACTTGCCGCTTATACTTACTATAATGAACATTAACAACAATAATTTATTTACATGTATTTTGTATTTCGAGACACTTACTTTTATATGCAATGTATTTTAAATATACATGAGTACATAAAACAGGAATTTTCCTCATCGGAAATCAAGCGAAACATTTCTCTGTTGACTGATATAATCTTGTATAGATGGCAATGTTGGTTCTATAAAAGGGACGAACGAAAGGCAATTACATGTAGCAGTGAGATAAGAATGAACAAGATAAAAATATTAATATTAGAGGGAGTATGCAGCGTGACAGAAATGTGGCCAAGTAAGGTATGAAAAGCGTGTTATAAAAGTTTTAAGTGTGAATTTCGATGGATATTAGGGAAGACTGTGTGAAATTTGACGTGTTTGATAAGAAAGTGAACTCTGAGACGACGTCAGACAAAAATGAATGGAAGATGCCGTTTTCAAGTTAAGCTGTAGTATAGCGTTAATTTAAATAATTAACCCAAATACATTTTGAGACATATCTTTTAAGTCGCACTAGATTCAATGTATCCTTGCGTGCTAGGTCTGCTGAACATAATATACACCAACAAAATAATACCGGCTTTATTTTTAACGACGTGACAATAATCAATGTAGAATGTTCATTATAATTAGCGTGATAGTATTCTTATCAGTTATTTAACAATGTGTATTGTTAATTTAATTGTAATTAATATTAAATCAAATATTTATTAACTATGTATTCTGTCGGCCGTGACAATATATCAACGGGTTATTCGAGAATCTTAACATACTTTTGTAGACCCAATTACAGGTAATCTTAATAATATTTTGTGTTACATTATAGCTATATTTTGTTATAGAAGTTATCAAGTTTTTACCTATCAAAACCTAATAGATGACAATATAAAATTCATAAATTAGTGTAGATTTGTTTTAAGTTAATCGACATAATTAGAACTATGTAAATTCAGAATATTCTATTCGACGTGAAATAGAGGAAATTTTTTATTATATTCAAAATGACAATGTATAACAACCCTGTGTATCTACATCGTTAAAGTGGCGATATAACATTTTATATAAAACTGTTCTAAAAGATTTTTTAAGATTCTTGCCAGCGTGACTAATCTCTCAGTGAACGTGATTGTTTCATTTTCAATCGGGTCCAATGGATACATTGCACTAATTAAGGTAAAGTTACAAATAATCCAATATTCGGCTATACATAGCGCAGTATCTGTCATAAACCGATGATTTTTTATCGACATTCGTCCCCAGCCAATTAAAAATGGTAATGGAATGGTAGATCGCTTGCACAGATTGCGTTAATTTTGACAACACCATATATATAATCATAGGAGTGCTTCGTACGGCGCGACAAAGACAGCGCTATACAAACCGGAAACCCACCATTCATTTTGTATCTCTCTCTACCGATGTTTCTATTTACTGCGGGGTACATGGGCGTAACAAGGATCGCAGATTTACAATTTAACTACAAATATATATTTTTTATGATTTGAAAGGACAAACATGGTTTTGTCACGGCCAATGATATTGAAATGTGCGTTTTTAGTATATACCATTACCTGTGTACCCGGCTCTCCTGTTTCTTAATGTAGGGTTTATTAAAAAATAATAACTAAACTGTTAGCTGAAAAAAAGTGTAAAAGCTAATACGAACAAGTTGACGAGGTTTAGTTATAAAGTAGAATACAAAAGGAGGCCGACGTTTTGTTTGTTACATTAAAAGATACACATTATAATAACATTCCACCCTTCTCGAGCCACAAATATAATATGATATGTCCTTCAATAGTGTCCGAATGTCTAAAACACCAAAATTAAGTCTTCTGCGACCTTTGTTACAGTTTTTTCTAACGTTAATTTGAGCTACACCCATATCCGTATACTGTCCGGGTATCAAACCTGTTGCCGTCAGTTAGCACGCTGCGCAGGGACGCGACGCGAGTTGTGTCGATCATTTACATGTGGATAGTCGCCGCCGTGTAGCGCGCCTCGCCGCGCCTCCAGTTCCATTGCGATGGCCGGTACTGCGGATATAAATGTGTTGTCTTAGGCACGTAACGTAAGGAGCGTAAGTCCGGTGGCTTAATTTGACGGAGAAATTTCGAACGCATCATACACTAATATAAAAACAGAGCATCACGCTTGTAATCCTCAAAAAGTTAAAGCAGATGCGCTCAACTATTATTCACAGAGATAAGGTTCAACTGTGTCTCGACTAAAAGCCCAATGTTTATTATCTGCGACTTAATGGGGCAAGTAATTATTTTATTTTCTTAATATAAATATTGCACTTGGAAACCAGTAAATACGTATCTAGATCTAGATGGCGCTAGCTCCACGCATATCACTAGATCCGCGTATTTTGATTACTAAAAATTATTAAAAGCGGCAAAACTAGAAATAAATATAAAAGCATTAATAACATATACAAATAACCAAGTGATAAAGTTATCTAAACGCAGTTTTTAAGAAAAATGCAAAAGAAACCATTTTCAAAATATATGCGCAAGAGGGTACTACCAATCTTTTAATTTATTAGATTACTGTACTGAACTGAACGAATTCGAAAATGGATGACTGTGCAGGATACAATTAAAAAATAAAACTAAAAGAAGAATATCTTAAATGCGTGTCCTACAACCCTATGATTTAGAATGCACAAATATAAGTAAAAACACAATTCTACACTATGACGGCCGAATCTAAAGATGTATGGAAATGCCAGATTTGTTTGTGGGAAATACCAAAAGGCAACAATATTAACACCCCATTAAATCGAAACATATACGAAACTACCCGTAAAGATCTAAACAATATAAACGTTACCATGAGAAGTAAACCGAACAGTAGTGTTAGTACACCGGAAAAAAATATTTAAACAAAATACATTTATCTATAAATTGACGAAATTATAGGCGACACGTTAGTCACAAACACGATGTGTAACCCATGTGTCAATATCTTGGCTGGATAAGATTCCATTACTTTTGACAAATTCAGTCAGTTACTAGATACGAAATTATAAAAAAATAAAGACATCCGTTCTTCAGGATGTTAAAAACACAGATGGTATTCACCATTGCAATTAATAAACTTCAAAACGAAGTAATACAAAATACAGCAAACGAGAAGTTATTAAATTTCAACCAATTTTCAATGCAAGTCAAAGTGTTAATTATCTCTGATTCAAAATTATTAAAAGTATCATTCATAAACAAAATAGTGCTATCGTCAGCAAATAATGTCATAGAATGGTTAGTTTTATGGCATGTCGTTAATATATATCAAGACAAAAATAGAAAGGGTCCCAGAACACTTCCTTGGGGAACGCCGTAACGAATTAGCTTTCGGTCTAACGCAAAAATAGTATCCGTGTGTGTTTAAGGGTATATTCTGTTTACAGGTGTAATTAGTCTATTCTATTATTTAAATATGTTTTTAATAATGCCCTCTAACGCCATAATCGAAAAGTTTCTTTAAAAGTATATCGTGGTCGACTCGGTCAAATGCTTTTGACATATATATATGTAAAGCGCTGAAGCTTTTTTTCCTTTTATTCACTGCTAACATTACTTTAAATGAAAAAATATAAGTTGCTATGTTTATAGTCATAACAAGGATCAAAGCTACAGGTCTATTATTTATTTCCTTTCAGCCTCCCTTTTTAAGTAATGGTTTCACAACTGATATTATAACTGTTTCTGGAAACACAGTTGTTCTATGCACAGATTGTATATAACTATATGTCTATAACTATATGACTTAGGACTGGAGTTACTATTTATGCTACATCTTTAATTATCTGGGTACAAACATAAGATAAACAATAGCAATTAGCGTCAATATTTAGTCGCGAATTTCGGAGCTTTTTTATTTGTTAAAAAGACTTTAGAGTACATAAATATGAAATATATTGTCAACTATTTCTAAGGAGTGTTATATATATAATATGATTATATATAGTAGATCGCCATAATGATATATTTTACGAACAGATGGAAAGAATTTTAAACAAATTAAAAACTATAAATAAATACATAATAATAGGAGGAGACTTCAATATAAATGACCATATAAAAACATTTCGATGTCTGGAACTTATAAACTTTATGCAATTACATCATTATGAGCCCACACTCGTCCACTGCTGGACATAGGCCTCTCTCAGTAAGCGCCACTGAGTTCGGTCTTCGGCTCACCGGATCCACTTTCTACCAGCTTCCTTACGCAAGTCATCGCTCCATCTGGCTGGGGGATGCTCTACACTACGTTTGCCTAATCGCGGTCTCCACTCGAGAACTCGTCTACCCCAACGGTTATCGGTTCTTCGGCTTATGTGACCAGCCCACTGCCACTTTAGCCCACTAATCCTATGGGTTATGTCGATTACACTGGTTCTGTGTCGAATAATCTTGTTCCGGATTTTTTGGACTTCATATAGAAAATAGGTACACTAGTATGGAATACGCAGATTGTTAAATTATGCAAAAAGATAAACCAACACGCTTATGCTCTATGTATATATCCTAACTATCCTAACTATTAATATTATAAATGCCAAAGTAAGTTTGTCTGTTTGTTACCTTTTCACGCCTAAACCACTGAACCGATCATCCTGAAATTTTGCATATACGTTGTCAGGTTTACAGAAACGGATATATGGTACCTTTCATCCCGAAAAAAGTACTGTTCCCGAGGAAAATAACAATAACGTTCTTATGATAATAGATGTCGCCACGTGTCTTTCGCAAGCAGAGTACAACCCAAATTGATTGTCAAATTCTAAATTAACGCGAGCGAAAACGGTCAACAAAACAGCAGTACTCATAGCATACCACGGATTAGTTGACTCAACGTAGAGATATGGGATAATGTTTTGGGGTATTGCTACTGGAAAAGATATAGTATTCAAGGCTTAAAAACGCTCCCCCTCCAACATTTCCCCGGCGCTAGTGAAAACTGGCGCTGACCCCACTACCCCCGAGAGGATGCAGGCGCTGGGCAACCCTAGTACCGGTCCTCTTCCCACCCCAAAACACGTGGCGCAGGATAACTCTAGCTCCACTCCCTATACCCAAATGAGGACGCAGGCGCTGGGCCCACCTAGTACCGGTCCTTGTTCTCCTGTGAGGACGCAGGCGCTGGAATCCACGAGTACCGGTCCCCACTCCCAACCTCCCCCCAACCAAACAGCTTTCTCGGAGCAGCAGCCAATCTGCCGTACCGAGGACGCCTTCTCCGATGCGTGGAAGCTGGTGAGCCGCAGGGGCAAAGGCCCTCAGGCATCACGACGCCCTGAAATTACACATCAGGGTGCTGCGGCTCCTACAATCCCGCGCAAAAAGAGACACCGAAACAAGCGGCAGCGTCGGCAAGTCCGACAACCAGCCGCTACCACACAGGCCGCGGTCATGGAGCCGACCAATCAATCAGGTAGCCAGCTGAGCTTCAGTGCAGGGAAGCTGGCCCAGACAAAGGTAGGTACCAGCCGACCAACAGGTGCTGACAAGGCACCAGCGGCCTCACGGCCAAGCGGGCGCTTAACACGACGGCCTCGCCTCGTGGGGAGCGCAAGCGGCCGCGGCTCAACGCGCCCAACCGTAGCTATGCCCAGGCCACAAAAGCGCCCCTGTGCGTGGCAATTATTTGCAACCGCACAGGATTCATCAGCAAACAAATAGCGGACACCGTGCTGGCGGGTATCGAGCAAAAGATCGTAACCGAAGCATGGGACGCCCAAAAAACAGGACCAGGACCGACCTTCAACGGTAAGCTGGTCTACGCAGCAGGGGTCTTAAAGCTGTGGTGCGGTAACGACCACACCTTGGTCTGGCTTCGGACAACGATCTCGAGCCTGGCCACTTCAACAAACATCCCCCTGGCCGTCAAAAGGCAGGGTGACATCCCAACAAAGGCCCGGTGCGGGATCGTCATACCGGACGAGCACGGGGTACTGGCGGAACCGCGGGACATCTGTCGTACCCTGGCCTATCAAAATCCCGGCTTGGAGATCTCCCGGTGGGTACTTTTAAACGCACTGAAACAAGCTTCGGACTGGTTCGTGACGGTCGGAGTACCCGAGGATCTGGGGGCGGTCTACATGAAGTTCCAGAGGCGGAATGGTAGGTTCTCCGAGGTACCTCAAGGCTGGGACGCTGGGATCCTGCCACGGCCACGATCCGGGAGGAGTTAAAAGGAGGAGGGGTGGAAGCAGCAGAGCAATTGGCTCCCCCCCTTAACACACCTGCGGCAAGTGAGGACGTGGCCCCACAAGTGGGCACATCAGCTGCGCCAGAGCCCGCGACCGCCAGCTCGATTTCTACTCTCTCATCGGGCAAGGATCTGGACGACTCAATGTCGGTCAGTTCAGGCCTGGGGGAGGATGGGATCGAGTCTGGTGACTTGCTGGCCGGACTGCAGCTGAAGGGGGACGTGGAGGATGCGACCAGCGATGGCGTCCCCTTCGTGTCCCCTTAAAATACTGCAAGCCAACCTCCACCACAGCATCACCGCGACGGCTCAACTGCGCAAGTGGCTGGAGGTGCAACAAACAGCCGTCGCCCAAATCCAAGAGCCGTGGGTTAGGGCCGGCCACGTGCAAGGACTCTCCAATCTTGGAGGTAAGACTACGTACGGCAACGATCACCAAAGATCGTGCATCTACGTCACAAAAAACCTAAAAACACAGCTTCTAACAGATTTCTGTTGCAGAGACATCTCTGCCGTAAGGCTGCACATACAGCAAAATGACACGGACACGACGGTCGTCCTTGCCTCAGTCTACATGCCTGAAGCCGAGGACCCGCCCCCGTTTCATCTCACCCGGTTGGTTAACTATTGTGAAAGGACCGGGACAGAGATTGTCATCGGAACGGACTCTAACGCACATTACCCTCTATGGGGTATGAACACACAAAACGATACAGGTAAGGCTTTAGTTGATTATCTCTTCACCACTAACCTAAACCTACTAAACACAGGGTCCGAACCAACTTTCGTCACTAGACGTTGTAGCGCAATCATATACCTTACCCTAGCATCGGAAAAGGCTGCAGAGTTAATCAAAAACTGGCGAGTCTCCAATGAAGCGTCATGCTCGGACCAATGGATACGATACGACCTTCAGGTGTTTACATCACCGACTCCGCAAACCAGAAACCCACGTAGAACGGACAGGAACAAATACAGACAACTTATAGTCTCTAGACTGTCCCATACAATCAACCCCATCACCCCGGGGAACACGATCCAAATCGACGAACAAGTAAACAGCTTAACTCAGGATATGACTGATTGTTACCACACAGCGTGTCCAGAGACAACTCCAGCCAAAACACTGGGCAAACAATCCTGGTGGGAGCCGGAATTGGATCGGAAACGCAAAAAGGTAAGGAAGGCTCTTAATAGGGCAATGAACACCAAAGCAGACGCAGACTGGGACAATTACCGGGCAGCAAAATCCATCTATAAAAAATGCATAAGACGTAGACGCACTATGGGATGGAAGAAATTCTGTGGTAGCATCGAATCTTGTCAACAAGTTAATATGTTAAGGAAGGTTTTAGCGCAACAAAATCTCATCCGGTCCTGTAATCCTACGTAAACCAGATAACACTCACAACATCGCCAGAGGAAACCAGACGCGTCGTCATCGAAACCCATTTCCCAGGATGCGTCTTCACACAGGTAACCAACTGGCTTGATACACCATTCATACCCACGACAAGTGACTGGGTTCACGCAAACAGAGTCATCACGCTAGAAAGACTCCAATGGGCAATAAATACCTTTCAGCCCTTCAAAGCGGCAGGACCAGACGGCATATTTCCTGCCTTGATGCAATGGGGAAGGTCAGCAATCACCAGAAACCTGATCACCATTCTGAAGGCATGCCTAGCATTCAGATATGTACCCCAAAGGTGGAGGGAAGTCAAAGTCCCAGGTAAAAGCGACTACACAAACGCGAAATCCTACCGACCAATCAGCTTGACCTCGTTTATGTTAAAGACCCTGGAAAGGCTCTGTGAGAGGGAGCTGAGAGAAGGTGCGCTTCAAACAATACCACTACACGTTAACCAACACGCTTATAGCCAAGGCAAATCAACGGAATCGCGATTCATCTAGTGGTCGGCAAAATAGAGGAAGCAATACAACAAAAAAGCATCTGCCTAGGTACTTTTATAGACATCGAGGGGGCTTTCGACAAAACGAACTTCTCCAGTATCAACGCAGCCCTATCGAGACATGGCGTGGAACCCATGCTCATAGACTGGATAACAAACATGCTCAGCAAGCGGGTAGTCCGCCTTGAAGGAGATGGCTCATCAGAAATAATAGCCAGAGGCTGCCCCCAAGGTGGAGTTCTATCACCCTTACTATGGAATCTGGTCATCAACGATCTGATTTCAAGACTAAACTCAAACCTAGACTATACAATAGGATACGCAGACGACCTCGCCATCCTCATCTCAGGTAAGGTGACAGGCACCATCTGTGATCTCACACAACAAGCTCTGTGGACTGTAGAACGCTGGTGTGAAGAATACGACCTGTCAGTCAACCCTACCAAAACGGAACTGGTCATGTTTACCCGAAAACGAACACTGGGACAATATCGACTACCAAGACTATTCAATACCGAACTCCAACTGTCCACAGAAGTTAAGTACTTAGGCGTCACTCTGGACAGCAAATTAAACTGGAGTAATCACATAGAAAACAAAATAAACAAAGCCAGTATCGCCTTCTGGCAGTGCAGGAGAATGATAGGGAAAAGATGGGGACTTTCCCCTAAAATAATCCTGTGGCTATACAAGACGATGATCATGATGACCCTATGCTCACATATGGCTCCATAGTATGGTGGCATAAAACCAAGGTAAGCACAATAGCAAACAAAATGCAGCGAATCCAGAGACTCGCTTGCCTGGCAACTACAGGCTGCATGAGGATCACCCCGACTGCAGCTCTAGAAGCCATGCTAGATCTCCCACCGCTACATCTATTTATACAGCAGGAAGCAGCCATGTCAGCGGTGAGACTTAAGTCTCTGGGTCTCTGGAAAAACTGTAGAACACTCTACACTCACACTTCTATACTAGATGAACTCTATAGAGACTTCCCCATCATGCAGGCAATCAATGACCGCATACCAAAAGAGTTAATTTTCGACAAAAAATACAAAATCCAACTCCACGAAGGACGACGAAGTTCAGGGCTATGCCCTAAAGAACTTCAAATCTTCACGGATGGGTCCAAAACAAGTGCAGGTACCGGATCAGGTATTTTCTCGGAGAACCTAAACATAAATATCTCTACACCTCTAGGGGCCTACAACACAGTATGCCAAGCAGAGTGCATGGCCATCACTCTAGCGGCCTCAGCGGCCTTAGCGAGAGGTGTTACGGAATACCCTATTCGCATACTCTCGGACAGTATGGCGGTTCTATAAGCCCTTACTAGCTACACCGTCAATTCCGGGTAGATATACGAGTGCCACCAACAATTAAATAAGGTAGGCAATCATAATAAAATAAACATTCAATGGATAAAAGTACACAGCGGCTCTAGGGGTAACGATGCTGCTGACGAACTAGCTAGAAGACGGTCGAGCATGGGCGTGGTAGGACCCGAGCCTATAACGCCACTCCCCTTCAGCTGTCTACGCAATATGGTAAGACAACGCACCAATGATCGACACAAAAACCTCTGGTCATGTATTGGTGAGTGCAGGCAGACAAAGGAAATTCTCCCTGCCATTAACGGACGCACAACCAGCCAACTGGTCCCACTGACGAAGCAACAACTTCGAACAGTCACAGCAGCGTTCACCGGACATGGCTCCTTCAATAAACATCTTTTCGTTATAGGAATTACAGACAGTACTCTGTGCAGAGCATGCACGGAGGAGGAAGAAACGGCAGCCCACGTGCTACTGAACTGTCCTGAGGTCGCCACATACAGCGCCAAGTACTTCGGAAACCCAGGTACCCTCCGGGAAATAGCCAGCAACGTCAAGCGACTGCTGGCATTTCTCGAAGAACTGGGGTGGATCGAATAAACTGACATTATTCCCACCCCGACGCAAAAAATGAGCTTAAGCGTGTATTTGCGGAAACCAGCCCGTTTATACCTATACCTATAGCTATAAGGCTTAAAAACGGTGTATCCGTGTTATCTGTCATTTAGACCGAACGGATAGTTGTTAACCGCACTTCAAAGCATGAATATGTTGACAGTGCCGTCAATGTATATATATATATGAAACTGCCATATTTGTTAAACGCAACTAATCTGAATTTTCACAAGTAACGAGTGCGGGAAGATGTGACAAACTATGCGTAGTGATAGACAAAACAACTTTGATTCCGAAAAGCATATTTTCAATGTGTCCAAAGATTTCTAATAAACTACCTAAAGAGATTAGATTAACAGAAGGTATCGAGTTGTTTGAGAAGAATTTAGTATCTAGAAAACTTTTGAATGATACAATTGATAGTTAAAATATATAAAAATAATTCACTATATCCAATTTTGTTGTATTAATAATAATAACTGTACTGTGTATCTATGTATTTACCTTAATATTTGTACACCATAAAAATGGTAGGACGTAGCTGACCTAAAAATATACCTATATCATCATGTAATGACCTGTGTTCACAAATAAAGTTTTTGATTTGATTTGATTTGAAAATAAATAATGACATAATGGAATGCCCAGTAACAATCAGCAACATAATATTCCAACGATTTCTTCGCTACAGTTGGAGAAACTCCACCTACCAAACTTACAAACAAAACAGGTACACTAGTAATAAACTCCCCGACATGTTCAATGTACATACACCTAGTTTGGGGGCCACTGTTATTATATAAACCATTAGTTACTAAAAACAATTTAATATACATGTGTAACGAAACTAAAGACATCTCATTTATTTCTCGGTCTCTTCTTGATAGGACCAAACCACTTTGGAATCGTGCCTGCAAAGGTTTTGTGGCAACATCCAGTAAAAGATGCACCTATATTGTGCATGTGAAGGGCTGCACATTGATCGAGCGCGTGACGTATTACCTCCGCGCCCGCGCAGATGGGAAACTCGGGCGGAAGCGAGCCGCTTTCGCTGGCTCACACACGGCATTCCGGAATCTATTCTGACGGCGAAAGCATGCGCAAAAATACTCTCGAGATCCCGCTACTAACTACATAGTATCTCGTATATAACTTTCTTTTCTATTTCTATTCATCCGTGGTGTGAATACTTGTGTTCTTTTCTATCTCCTATGTGACTGTGTCTCATCTATCAACTGTACTATTCAATAAACGATTAGTTCTCAACGTACGGCGTTTAATAAAATCTCCACCGACGTCGCACCTACTAGTAGCTACAGCCTATTTGAAATGAAAAGTTTTGATTTTGAAACTTATTGTCATTTCCAATGTCCCGGGGTGCTATTTAGAATGTGTCATTGGAAAAACGATCACCGACTTAGATAAATTATGACATCACGCCACCATAATCAATGAGTCCTATAGATGTAATAGTGTCAAATTTACCTTAATAAGCAGCTGTCCGCTGCGCGTGTGTGGGTTCTTGAAGGCGTAGAACAGCCAGGAGGCGGCTGCGCAGATGAGGGTGATGGATACGAATGCAGCCACCACGCCGCCGATGGGCGAGTGCGCCTCGTGAGTGGGCGTGCCTTGCACAGACTGACCCACCTGCGGCCCGGTTGTCTTTGGAGCGTCTGGTGCTGTGTAATGATGTAAATTGGAATGGTTATACTTTGGAATGCAAGGAAATGAGTCTCCATGAGTGAGGAACCCGAGATCGTCTAGCCCACCCTGGGTAGTCAGCCACCATACACGTTGCGTACTGGCTAAACTTCTCTATTTTAGCGATTTCCATGTGATCGCCAACTCGACACGAGAAGTCTTTAATCTTTGACCGTCATGTTTGAACTGGAAACGCGCTCCTTCACTGCAAGGAATTTAAAAAAACGTAGTTTTTCGTCGCCTATTGCCGACGTTGACGTGGTAAAAAGGTTAAGAGCGGATTTTTTTATAGTTTGGTGCCTGGTTTCTGAAGGAGATTATCGAAGATTTTTTTATTCATTAATTCTATGCACGTTCAACTATCGGGAATGTTTACGGGTTGATGCAAGTATTGCATACCTGTGTTGATGACAGTATCGTGTCGCGCGTTCTGTTGGTCGGTGGTGTAGGCAGTGTTGCCGACAGCTGGCATTCCGCTCGTGTCTGTGGGCGTGTCGAGTCTCGTCGCGGCGCAAGCTGTAGCATTTACTATTGTTGTTTTCTCGCATTCTGTTGAAAAAAGAAAACAATGCTATGAAGAAAAGAAAAAAAAAAGAAAGAATCTCCTTGGATCATACTGTAAAATGGTCAGTCTAATAAACTGACCAATATTCAACGGCACAGTTAGCTAAGTGGCTAAGCGATTAGCTTTCTGCGTTACGTATCCCGGGTTCGCTTGCCGTACGGAACAAATATTTTTGTGTTCTACAAATTTGTTTGTGCTCCTGTGATTTTCAATGAAATTCATATTATTTTTTTTTCAAATTCAAATTCAAGTTATTTATTTGAATAAAGGTGTTGAGCTGATTCATCCCAGAAAATCTTTAGTAACCGCGTCTTGAAAATAGTTATTTAAGAAAACATAATAACGACGCAACAACGGATTCATACATTAAATCACATTTTTTTGTCGTGCACCAGTTGCGTACATCTTATCATCAGCACAATGACATTGATGCACCGACAATAGTCAGTAGTAACGACTAGGTTTTACACAAGCTAACAGCAGAAAGGCTGATAGCTCTTCAAAAATTATGCAGACAACGAAGACACCCCAGGAAGGGGTCTTGCCTTCGATACCCGAACAATACTTTTTTTCAGGAACCCAAATCCGCTCCGTAATAACAGCGGCGCCGACCTAACCAAATGGATGTAACGAAACCATAGCGACTTCTATTTTGACCCGTAACGCCATCTATCGCGCTAGGGGGTAGTTTTTGGGATAAGTCTAAGGGATGATTTCGTGAGGGTCTTTAGTCTACACACGCTATAGCTTTTACATTTCACCTACCTTTTTTATATGTATATTATTATTTTTAAGTATAAAATCAGTCACGTAATTCAAGTAACGTTTTGATTAAAATGCATATATACCATGCATACCAAGCAGCGCCACTAGCGGATGAAGCTAGAAACTTCTGCACCTTGTTTTGGATCTTTGCCTACATTGCGGATACAGATCTCATTTTAATTTGAAAAAGTACCTGTCCTAACGTGTTTTACTTGTCTACTTATTTATTCTAGCAGTAAATGTAATCAAAAAGGAGATTTTTGCCTATTGTGTCTCAGTTTTCGTGCCGGCATGGCTCATTATTATTTGGATACAGATCAGGTCGTGGCGTATGTACTTGATGATCACAAAACACATCCATTCCTCGATTTGAAATGTCCATGTACTGTAATTATAGGTGACAATGGCGTTTGTCATCAAAGTTACTTATTGATGGACATTACACTGTGATAACTTTTGAAAGAGAGAAACAAAAACTAAATATTACTCTGAGTTACGTTACATTATTTCTTTCTTAAGTTATTTTTTCTATTGTAAGTTAATAGCATTGGTTTCTTTCTTTTTACGTGAAGCATGCAAAAAATGTGTCAAAAAACATGATAGAAATGGGTTATTTTGGGTATCTTAAATCAAGTCCAAATATTTTCAGTGCAGAAATTATATCTTTATGTATTTATTATGTGTATATAGATGTTCGTTTAATAATTTAGAACGTAAAATGTTAAAATATTTAATATATATGGCGTTTCTGTATAGACAGATATAGAAAAGAAGATTTAAATAGGTATAATATTGTAGTATTTATTAATGTACACGAATTGTACACGTAATTGTTGTTTTATTGTATGTTTGTTTATCATGATTTATACTAGTGGATAAAATTTGTCTTTCATCGTATTTTTTAACATTGTTAATTTTTTTTAATATATTGGTATTATATCTTTTGTTTTGTTTTTTCAAAATGTGAAAAGATAGACTATATGAAATCGAATTCATTTTTTTTTGTTTTCATCTTGTTTTGTATGAGGTCGATGTAAGATATGTTTTCTTTTAATTGTATATGTTATGTTATATTGAGATATAATAATATTTTGTTAATCTATTTATTTCACGTTTGGGATGACGTGAAGCACATAGATTGTAGACTGGTAAAAGAATAGATTTATCCAAAAAAGGCATTGTTATTGTTGGTTAGGTTTTCTTGTGCCAATCTTTATCTATAATAACATTAATTCTATTCATATTAATTAATAAAATTATAAAAAGTTAAGTCAAACTAATACCTGCTATGTGTACTAAAATAAAAACTGCTATTTTATCAAAATATCGAAATCTTCAAAAAGTGTACATTGCAGATATTGGTCTCACAACGACGATGATATTTCAATAGGTTTTATGTTAAATATGTTTTAATAAATCAATTTGATTAGATTTCGAATAAGAATTTAATCAAATATTTTTGTGAGATCAATAATTTCTCAACATAACAAGATTTTATAAATAGTTCCCCACGTCAAGGACCTGGCCCCCTGGCACGCACGCCCGCCAGACGCCAAACGTTTCCCGCGCGACCTAGTTGCGGACGATGCCGCCCCCACCACCGGACTGACCCCGAGCGCGCCGCCCCACACTACACGCGGCGCACTCGAACAATAAGACTCCACAACACAAAAATAGCACCCGCCGCCACTGCGCCGCGACCTATGTTTACATAGCCGCGGCAAAGGAAAATAAAATCTAAGTATTTTCTTTTAATTGGACAGATCGCCAATATGTAACAATTCAAAAAATAACACCAGTACCTCACCCATTATAACAAATATATAAAATCAACCCATAACCTTTACTTTCAAAACCACAAAACATTACTATTTACATAATAAACCATTAAATAACACTACTCACTTCGTAATAACCAATCTTGCTTATTCCTATCAGTACCACTTGAACACTTCTGAATTTGAGGACACCATGTGCACTGAAATAACAAAATATTATTATATTATAAATCGTTCTTATGTTCATCATCATCATCCGCCAGAAGACGTTCACTACACGAAGGCCTCCCCAAAAAAAAAAGGGGGGTGTTTGCCATAATCCCCACGCTTAGCAAGCGGCTTGAAGATCGCAGTGGCTCACCGATTAGTGAGAGAACTAGAAATGAGGTAATAAGGTCATTAGTTGGTAATACTATTATTAAATATAACGCTTTACTAATATTATATTATTATAACTATTACTCGGTAATAGTCAAATAATAGTTTACGGATTCAGTATTCGTTACCCAATAATATATATTATCCATTTAACGTACTCAATCGTATGATTACACTATTATCGATACCGACTAATTACGCGAAACGATCATTAAAATTTCCTTCATACTTTTACAGGCTTACAACGTTGTCAACGTTGTTTAGTTCGTTGGCGTATTTAAAAGTTTAATCACCGTTATGTACATTGATTCTTGATTCGTTTTATTAGAATAGTTATTTGACTATTACTTAATAACACTATTACTGCAGATTTGAATAATCTATTATCATATTAATACTTAATATTATGTTACCAGTAACTATTATGATTATATTAGTGACACCTCTAGAGAGGACGCTGCTGCCCGTCCTCCGGTGTCTACTACAATAACTACCTTGAATATAGCTATCAATTCCCGAGAAAATTTAAGAGACATTTACCAGCCAACTTCATGGTGTCGCTTTTATCTATCGGTGTGCGCGCGCATCGTAAGAATTCACTCTCATCAAGCGCACCAAAAGAAGTATAACTTCAATAATTCTTTAAATGTTTGTCTGTCTGCCTGTTTATTGCGGCTAATCTCCGAAACTAGTAAGCCGTGGGCAACTAGATAATTACTAAATGTTGTGCTGTATACTCGATGTTAGTGGACATACTCACATTGAACCCGGTGTCGTGGTTGAGACACGAGTCGCACGTGTCGTACTGCAGGCAGGTCGGCAGGGCCACCATCTTGAGGACAGTGTTGTTGCCGATCAAATGGTCCTTGAACGACACGCGGTGGTATTCGTAGATCGTCTTGCGGCGGACGTCTGGAAATTGTTGAGGTTTTAATTAATATTTTATTCGTACTTAAATATAGTTTTTCGTTTCGCTGATTTTAAGTTTTAAGCATGATATTAATGTTTTGACCCGGGTACGTCTTAAAACTGCGGCCAGACACCGGAGGACGGGCAGCAGCGTCCTCTCACTAATCGGTGAGCCACTGCGATCCCCAAGCCGCCTGCCAAGCGTGGGGATTATGGCAAACCCCCTCTTGAGGGAGGCCTTCGTTCAGTAGTGGACGTCTTCTGGCTGATGATGATTACTGTTAGAGCTTTTTTTTAATTAGCTGCAATAACTGTCTCACTGCTTAGAACTTGGTTAGTAGAAGTGTCACGATATGTGAGTGGAAGCCACATTGAAATCTGTTCACGGTTTCCAGTTTCCACATCTTTGTTGTGGCTCTGAGAATAGATGGCGTTGTATTAACAGGGGTTTTAAACAAAATAACCATTGGTACACGACCTTAAATGGCACTCGGGTTTGCGATCTAACGCGTCTCTAACGTTGAGGGGGCTCGCGTCTCTAACGTTGATATATATTTGTGACTCAATATATCGTTTCTCGGATCATTTATCACCTCCTAAAGACCTGTGCTAAAACCTTTTTTTACACAATGGTAACAGTGAAAAGCATATTATGGCTTCTGAGGTTTTTTTTAGTAGCCGGTCATTGCATACCACAGAATTTCACAATAAAATTGAAAGACGGGGAGTATTTTCTATCAATACTTGCACCCGCGGAGTCTCATTCCATTTAGAATAAAATTACAAAGCCTCATCATGCAAGACCTATATCCACGCTTAACCGTTTCGAAGGCCGGGCTACCCGAGAATCAAGAAAGATATATACGAGTATCTAATATAAAATATTGTAATCAGAATTAAGAATATTAGCAAAATTATACCAAAATCCTTCATGTAAAGAATATTAGATTTACACAAAAATTGGATATAAAAAGGGATGATCGATGTCTCCGGTTTTCGAAATCAAGTCCACCTCTTCTTCGCTTCTTTTACCGAGTCGGTACGAGGAATCGCTCATGCCGTAGTGGAAAGGTTATCCAGTTAGCGATGGTGGTATCGAGGCTGACGGTCCAGGGTTCGCCAGACGATCTCACAGTTCTTTATTTCCACCCTAAATTATTAGGGACAAACAACTGCTAGTTATTTTGTCCGTAATAATTACTATCGCAGCAGAAGATACAAATTATTAGGAATCCTTTCATGTTGTACTGTTGCGCACTTTAAATCGTCTATACGCCGGACACTGACTGCACCCAACGCTTTCCTGGGACTCAAACCCAGACTTTGATTTATTTGGGGATACATGCCAGACTATTCTGTCAGAATGGTCTTCCACGCATCCCCAAAATGGTTGTCTGGAAGAATTTGATATTAGCGACAAGACCGCCATTTGTACCCTATGTGTAAAACGATTTTTTTCTCTCAAATGTATATGCTGCTATTAACAATTTGTTGTGTTATAAGTTTTTGATATGGAATGAAATTAAATGAAATTATTTATTCTGCAATTAGGATTTTTCAATCACTTTTACACGTCGTTTTAAAACTAGATGGCGTCGGCATTTCCTATGACTATCCCTGAGAAGAAACGCCGAAACAAACTCAGGGGTCAAAGTCTATTTTAAAGTCCAGACAGATTGTAATGATGTAAGGAAAAAAAATAGTTTTAATGATTTGTTACGTTGTGTACCTATTACTTATATACCGTTGTACAAATGGTGGCGACCAGCTGTAAATCAGTGTTGCGCTTATACGCATAGCAAATACTGAGCTGGACTTCTTGCCGCACATACCGATCCATCTGTGACGTTTCTTGGTTTAATGTATCTTGTATGTATGTGGCAAAATATATGGTTTAATGTTTCAAATTAGTGTAATTGGTTTCAAATAGGTGGTTTAAAATAAGGTATTATACTCACAGAACACAATCTTATCGGTAAGGTAGGCGTCACTGATGCCCACTTTCACAGGGTGTTCCGTGTCATTGATCTCCTGCACGTCAATCGGGATGTCCTTGTACGCGAATATGATGTCCCCGTTCTTATACAGGGTGACTGCGAAGGTGAACTTCTTGGCAGTATCTTCTTGTAGAGTCACGTTCTCCCAGAACGCTGTGAACTTCTCGCCTGAAATATTGAATTGGGAAAGTTGTATATACCTACTTTTGATAGATAGATATATATGTTACAAGACTGAAAGTCCGGTTAATCCTAAAATATGTTCAGCTAGTTTGTTTCCTATTACAGTTTGATTTCACAATCTTCTATACAAATACTATAATAAGGAACTTATAACAAAAAAAAAAAACAGTCTGTTTGTTCCGGCGAATCTCCGAAACGGCTTGACCAATTTTGATGGGACTTTCACCGGCAGATAGCCGATGTTATAAGGAGTAACTGAGGCTTACTTACTTTTACTACTTTGAGGAGTACTTTTATTTTAGAAAAATAATCAGGGTTCCGCGCAATAAATTGCACGGGTTCGTGATACAGGCGGGCCGCGGGCGGAAGCTAGTAGCTTTTAAGAGACTAGACTAGTTTCAGGAATTAGGGAACAAATATAGTCGTCAGTCACTGACATTAATTACCATACCTGACACTTCTCTTGGAATAGAAAACTGTATCTTTAGATATCAATCTATTAATTTGATGAAGCTCATTTTGACAACATCTACTTCCGAGTTCAGTGCCACAAACTTATCTGACCCGATGAGAAAAATTTGAACATCGTGGTACTATATAAGTTCGTGGTATTATAATCATCAATATTATGTGATACTAATATTAAAACGCTCAATCAACGCACCAAAGATGTGGTAGATACAGATAGATACACTCACCATCATCATACAACTTAATCTTGCTGTCGTTGGTGAGGGTGGTGTCAAAGTTGGCCATCAAGGGTGCGATGTACTGCGTAGCCGCAAGCCAGTTGTGCACGTGCTCGCCCGTGTATATGAACCCGCCGGTCGCGACCGTCACGTTGCGGATGTTGTGCCCGTAGAACGGAAAGTCGAAGCTCAGCTGGATCGACTAAGCAGTGAACAAAAACATTATTTATAAAACTTGACTTTACTGCTGCGGCCTATAACTCCTTAACGGTTTTACAGTTCTTCCGAGCGTGCGGTCCTTGGTTTTTGTGTAAATATCGAAATCCACAGAACAAGCACGGAGTTTAAGTTTTCGAACTGTGCCAGGTAGATGGCAATACTCTCGCTGCCCTTTATATGGAACTCACTGTATCATCGAAATGTGGGTGTATCTCTGCCTTGCCCTTCGGGGAATACAGGTGTGATGCTAAGTTTAGGAAACGCTAGCGTCATCTAACATGACCTGTCCACTAAGTATTGTTATCAACGTATTCACTTAATCAATACTGATTGCTGATATAGTTGTTCCCAAAAGAATGAGTAGTAATACTAACAGTGGCTCTTCTATGAGAGTTGCTGAGCACTTGGTGAACCTCCGCCTTATTGATGGTAATGTTAGACCAGTAGTCCTTAAAGAAGTCTTGGTTCCCGATGAACGAGCTGTTGTAGAAGTTGTGGTGATCCTGAAACATGTATTAATTAATATTATAGACGTTTTCATCGCATATTGAGCTTTATAGTATCTGTTATAAAGATCATCAGAGAAGGCACAATTTTCAAACGATGACGACAAGAAATATGTGCCTGCAAGATTTTACATGTTGTTGCATTTTCTTGATTAGGTTACGTTGGCAATGGAATGAGGGGTCCGTCGTCGGCCTCATTTTTGATAGGGACAGCAACCATGAAATAGTAGCAGTAGAGCAAAATGCAGAAGCAACTGTTACAGTTTTATTACATAATGTGGAAGCTGGTCTTTAGTATTCTTCGTCGAAGTCATTGGTGCTTATGTCGGCTAGAGGACAGTGACAGAGGCAGGCGAAGTAAGGAATAACTTACGTAGGTTAAATTCGCTAGGTTTTGCTCTGACGCGATCCTCTCGGGCGTTTCTTTGAATAAATCCGTAAGATCTGAAACGAAAATATCAGATAGTTAATTAATAATAAAGACGTGCTTGTATTTAGTTAAGTAAACATGGCGGCGAAACGGGCATGTCCTAGAAGCAAAGACTCTTGAATTATTACCATAGGCTGATGATGACGCCGATAATCCTAGACAGGACAAGCACAAGTTTACTTTTCGGGCGGTAAAGTAACTGCAGTGCAATTTTTGTGTACGGTGCATTAAATCGAATTCCAGTTTGAATCGTCATACATACATTTCCCCGAATCCTATAGAAAACAACTCATTTTGTTTGTTTTGTTTCGCGGGACACCACTGCGGCGCCGCACACACTGCTGTAAGCCGTGCGCGATGCGCAAGCGGCAAGCCGTGTGGCACGTAGTCGTACGTAGGTAAACGGCATTAATCACAGTACTGTGCGCGCGTGTTGCTTGCGGCCAAATATTTTTCCATAATATATTGCGCCTAAATATCTACACCTATAATATTTTTATCCGATTTCAAGAATGTTTTACTCCAATGTCCATATTTCAGTGAAAAATTCAAAACAATGTCTTTACATATATAATACTTCTGTTCTTATGCATATTAATCATCCTGGCGTGATGCCAGGCAACATTTTTGGTCAGTACATACACAAGTACAGCAAATAACTATATGAAGAGATTTAGTATTGCAATTTATTTTGTACAAGCTGTTGTCCACAACTCCGGCTGCGTGTATTTTGCTTTCTGGATCTCGACCACAGCGCCATCTACCGGGTCAACAGGCGCGCTGGCGACTACTAGACCTAAAGGTCGTCTGTTGATTTTACTTTTGATTCCTAAATCTATTATCTCAATGCATGGTTTCCATTATCACCAGTCCCAGTTGGCGGATGTGTTACTAAGGCAATATTCCTGCGAATAGTTTATGAGTGCAGTCTTTCTTTAAATTATGTTCATTATGGATATGTATGGGTTCATATTGGTGATGATTTTAGCACTCACCCTAGAGCATAAATTAGATATCTCTGAACTGGTTGTCTGGCTATCATTGGCCATTTAAGATTATTTAAAGTGGTTAATAACGCTTACTTTCCTTGTTAAATTGACTGTTTAACGGTCTCTAGTTACGCGTGTCGTATGCCCGTGAATAATTCATTTGTTCACTAATTAAAGTTCAATATTACGTTAGGTATATAAGCTGACGCTAATTGAGAGTGACTATCAATCATAAATATAATACGTAATGTGTCAAGATATAACGAAGTAATTTTTATGTTATTTCTTTCTGGCTATCATTGAATTCTCAAACGCTCCATCAATTTTAAGTAGTATTGATTTCTAACAAGTGACTTACGGAACCCGCCGAGTGATATAATGTAGACATTAGTACCTTTTGTTTTCGTCCATACGTTAACGCTCATTAGCTAATGGGTTAAACTTGGTGAGTTTTGTGGTTAAACAAGATTCAAGACTCTGGTTATCAGAGGCCCTAGTGTAAGTTTCTTTCGACAAATTCGATTTACTACATCGAACGCGTTCGGCGCTCCGATTGGTGGAGAGCACGAAACGGACCAATCGGAGCGCCGAACGCGTTCGATGTAGTAAATCGAATTTGTCAAAATTCAAAATTCAAAATTCATTTATTGGTGTGAAAAGCGTGAAAAGTGTCGAAAGCAACTTACACTAGAGCCTCTGGATTGATAAGGTATCGAAGGGTGACGTGTTGTGTAGGTCTCTCCATTAATATGAAATAGCGAACACCTTCTCTACTTACTTGATTTTAATGTTCTCATGTCTTCTCTGTTACTTTGAGATGCGTTTGAGTAGTCAGCGATTAAAGACAATTTCTTACGCAATGATGGACTTAAGTCGTATTACAGAAAAGCCAACAGAATCCACTTTTTTAAGAATTCTGTCGTATGCATAATATGGTCCTAAATCACATCACATACATAATATGAATAAGTATCAGAAATTTCTCAAACATTTTCTGATGTGACGGTCCTTTATAAAATAGAACAGAATACATAGTATTTATATGTATGAATTTTGGGTCACTGCTTAGAATTTTAAAATCAGTAAGTCCGACATTTAAGAGTTTGCACGCCACAAAACGACGTAGATTGTATTTAGGTACTAATCTATCGAATACGGATTGTTTGGTACCGTTTCAAATCTGTCGATTTTCCACATCGCGACGTGAAAGTAAAACAGATTTCACTTTTATCGCTTCTCTGTTTCTTTAATTAAAGGAAATTTTATTTTGAATTCATAAGGTCGGTTATATTATAATGTAATACATGTATGTATAGATGAAGTTATATATATGTATTTACTTAGAAGAATACTTTATTGGTTTAGTGGTCGCAAGTGCGACTGCTGGGCGTGTGGTCCTGGGTTCGATTCCTGGATCGAGCAAAGGTGTTATTTAGCTTTTCTGCATGGAAATTCTCAGTAGCAGCACGGAAACTGTACCCGGTAGTTGGCAATAGGCTCGCACCAATGGAACTCAATAATGGCATCAGCGAAATGTGGGTGTATAATAGTACACCTCTACTTAACTCTTCGGGGAATACAGGCGTGATGCTATGTTATCCTACTAATATTATAAATGTGAAAGTTTGTGAGGATGGATGGATGGATATTTGCGCGCCAGAACGGCTGAACGGATCTGGATGAAATTTGGCACAGAAATAGATTATAGTCTGGAATAACACATAAGCTTTTTATCCCGGGACAATGTACGAGTTCGTAAACGAGGCAGGCAAAGCCGCGGGCGGAAGCTAGTAATATAATTTTGGTGCCCGAAATGGGACCCCTTATTCAGGAGTATGCTGCAATACGGCTTATTAAGTACTACAGCGCTGTTTTATTCAACTTGAGGCCCAGTTATAATATTTACTAAATGCATATAGTTAAACTATATTTATGTAAACATTATTTTAAAAATTCATCTTCAGTCCGACACGGTAGGCATAGTGGCTAAGCGATTAGCTTTCTGTGCTACGTGTTGCGGGTTCGATCGCCGCACGGAACAAATATTCGTATGATCTACAGATAGTTGTTTCGGGTCTGGTTGTGTGTGCATGTGACATGTATGTTTGTAAACTGTACCCACGATACAGGAGAAATCGTAGTGGAGAGCAAAGTATAAAAAAAAATCTTCAGGCAACTTCATCTCAAGATTCTGATTACTTTCTGGTTTTTACTTCAGATTGTATATAACACACGCATGACTCTATATAAGTACGCAATGTACGTGTGCATGATTTTATAGTGATGCCTCGGGGAATCAATCACACCGTGAAAGTGGAATATAAAACGCATTAACATGATACTTTCAGTATCTGTATCATCTTTGTGTGAATATTTTTTTGCGTCACGTGGCTCGCTTACTGTGTGTGAGGTCGGGGGTCCCATTCCCAGGTCAGGCAGAGTATTATTGGGGTTTTCTATATAGAAATTCTCAGTAGCAGCATTGAATTTGGAAGCCCGGTAGATTTAGAAGGGGAATCGTAATACGTGGCGTTTCTGGCTACCCCCATGGAATAAAAGCGTGGGATAAAGGCCATGTTTGTAATAAGCAGCGATACTTACTGTCATCAGGCACGATGGGGTCGCTGACCTTGGGCATGTTGCCCGTCATGTTGACGCCCATGTTGGTCGTGAGATTAACGTGGAGGATCCCGGAGCCATTCACGCCCAGCAGTGGGATCTGTGTCACTGATATCGTCGTAGGTGGCGCTGCATCTGTCGAGAATAGAAACAAAAGGCATTAATTACCTACGTCAATAGGTTTGCACGTGCATGACGATATTCTCGTATGTCTTTGGAAGGGAGTATCTATCGTTTGTACAGGCAAGATCGGACGAAAAAGCCACTTAATTGCTTATTATATACTCAATACGAATACCCAACATTACCCCGATTACAAGCTATTGTTGGAACTCTCAGTATGAAGAAGGAGTCGTGTAATATATACGGTAAATGTCTGAAGCTGTCTATATATACCGCTGCAAGCTCGTTATTCGTTTGTTTCGTACTTACAGTTTACAATACACACCGCAGTGACGACCGCGAGGTTAACAGTTCAAACTAACCTTTGAATGGCGAGCCGAAACTTGTATACAAGTTATTGTAATGATCAGTCAGTATGTAATTAAGTTGCGGCGCATGGATGCAAATGAACAGGTGTAAACTTGTGGCTACCAGATTTTTGAGGCACTTGACAAACGAGTCCGTCTGGTCGACTTTTTTTTTATATTTTATACTAGCTTCAGCCCGCGGCTTCGACCGCGTGGTTCTGTGGCAAATTTCATCCAGATCCGTTCAGCCGTTCTGGCGTGATTGAGTAACAAATATCCATCCATCCATCCATCCTCAGAAACTTTCACATTTATAATATAAATAGGATAGCAATAAGCTGAGGGGGCTCGTAGCTACAATATAATATCTTTACGTGTTTGAATATGTGAATATGGTCATTACATATAACGTAGATCACTGGATCTGCGAAGTTAAACAGCGCTTACTGAGGTTAGTCCTTTAATAAAAAATAAATTTTTATTCATGTAGACCAGTTAAAGGCACTTATGAATAGTCAGACTCTAGTTGCCACGTTCCAAAGTGTTGTTTTCCTATGGAGAAGAACGGGCAAGAAACTCCATGGTTACTCTTTTAAATTCTGATTATTTAACATTCAATATATTGATAAATACATTTTTTTCCTCAAAATTATGTGAGGAAAATGTAGTGCTAGGTCTAGACTAAACAAACATGAAACAAACTGATAACTGAAAATTTCTGACAGTACTGCCATGACGGCTATGAGCTGACCAGTCCCAGCAGACAGCACCCGTACACGAGTATGACGTATGTGTCAGCGTCACTCAACTCAACCATATTGCAGGGAACCAAATGACCCGACACACACCGCCACCATCAGCAGGACATTTGAGTGAGCATGACAAGCTCAAACCGCCAGACAGCTATCATGTCTATTAATATATAATTATGGCTACACGATTCTCACATAATAACAATTTATAAGTTATTTTATCATTATATAAAACAAGTACCAATACGGTCTCACGATGGATGACAATCCCGTTAATAAAACATTGTAGATAAAGTGAATAATGTCAAAATGTATAAAATAAAATAAAAATAGAATAATTAAATTAATACAATGTCAACAAAAAAAAAAAAGAAAAACACATCTGGTACATTCAATAGAAATAAAAAGAAATAAGTAAATTTTTATAAACAATGATTTAAAGTGCCAGCGGGTCGCTATGTGCAGGATGGAATCGTATGCCAGACATTTTTATCCTCAATATACTGATTTATACTATAATAAGCTCTGGACATCAAAATGCGTTTTATTAGTGGTTTGAACTTATTATCTGGTAAATTCGTTAGGCTATCAGGAATTTTATTATAGAACCTAACACAGTTACCCATAAATGATTTTCCAGTCTTGCTGAGTCTAAAACCGGGGACTGCAAGTTTGTTTTTATTTCTAGTATTCAAACTATGCATGTCACTTATCTTGCTAAAACTGGTTATATTCTTACGGACGTACATAATGTTCTGGAAGATATAAAGGGCCGGCAGGGTAAGTATATTAATTTCCTTAAATAGTTCACGGAGCGAAACACGAGAACCTAGATTATAAATAGCTCTGACTGCTCTTTTTTGTAATATGAAAATTGTCTCAACATCAGCAGCCGATCCCCACAGTAAAACACCGTAGGACATGATACTGTGGAAGTAGGCAAAATATACTAATCTAGCCGTAGCCACATCTGTTAGGTGTCTTATCTTTCTAACGGCATATGCAGCGGAACTCAGTTTGCCTGCAAGAATTCCTATGTGAGGTCCCCATTGTAGCCCAGAGTCGACGGCAATGCCCAAGAAGATAGTCGAGGGAACCAGATCTAATAGTTTTCCGTCCAGTTTAACATTTGTTTTTATACGGGGGACATTTGGTAATAAAAATTTAACACATTTGGTTTTCCCTGCATTTAGGAGAAGGTTATTAGCAGAAAACCAATCAGAAATCAAATCGAGTATCTTATTAGGTTCAACAAGATCACTATCTTTCCTGTTTACTTTAAATATAAGTGATGTATCATCAGCAAATAGGATAATATTGGACATATTATTATCATTTAACATATATGGAAGATCATTGATATAGACCAAGAACAAAAAAGGGCCTAATATTGATCCTTGAGGAACTCCTATTTTAACTAAGGAGCCTAAAGAAGTAACGTTATCAACAGCCACCCTCTGCTCCCGCTTTGAAAGATATGATTTTACAAGATCAATAGATTTACCTTGAATCCCGTAATATTTTAATTTAAGAATAAGAGTGCGGTGGTCTACGCAGTCAAAGGCCTTAGATAGGTCACAAAACACTCCCAGAGCATCATGTGCCTCTTCCCACGCCCCAAAGACAGCTTTCATTAAAGTAGATCCAGCATCTTCTGTTGATCTTCCCTTTGTAAATCCGAACTGTTTGTCATGTAATAACCCATTTTCGTTGAAGTGCTCTAGCATTTGGTTTAAAATTATTTTTTCAAAAATTTTGCTTAGGGCTGGCAGTACAGATATGGGTCTATAATTTGATGCATTTTTTGTGCAGCCTGATTTGTAAATGGGTACAATTTTACTTATTTTCATTAGGTCGGGAAATATGCCTTCTTTTATACAAGTGTTAAAGATATCTGACAGAATAGGAGCGATACTAACTATTATTGATGAAACTGCTTTGACTGACAATCCCCATAAATCTTCTGTTCTTTTAATTGCTATTGTTTTAAAGACTTTTATTATATCTATATGAGTTACATATCTAAAATTGAAATTAGGTGCGGTTTGATTTACATTATTAATTAAAAATGACTCTGCTGCAACATGTGACGATGGAAGGTATTTTGTAGTCTCAATAGGAATATTCGTGAAAAAGTGTTCGAAGTAATTTGCGACTACAGTCTGGTCTGAAACTATCTTATCATCTATTTCTAAGTTAATGGAACTATCAGATAATTTACTTTTGCCAGTTTCAGTATTTATTATTTTCCAGGTCGTCTTAATTTTATTCTTAGAATTTTTTAATTGATCACTTATGTAGGCGACCTTGGCTTGAATACAAACTTTTTTAAACACTTTAGAATATCTTCTGACATAATTATGAAAATTAATATTGGAAGTGTATGACTTTTTGTCATACAGTTCATATAAGACATCCCTACTTCGTCTTATACCTTTGGTTGCCCAAACACTAAACATTACTTTATCTTTTATCATTACTTTTTTTACTTTACAGGCTTTATTGAACTCATTACAAATAGCATTAAATAAAGAACGATACATTTTATTGGGGTCATTACATTGTTGCTCCAGAGTAGATAGTTCATATTCCAAGTTATTACTAAATTTATCTAGAGATTTTTTAGTTAAGGTCCTGCATTGCATAGTTTTTTGACCTATGACTGTAGTACAATTTAATTTAACCAGCTGACATTTATGGTCAGATCTAATCCCAGTTATAAGGCACTTTTCTACTATTTTGAAATTGGTCATAATATTATCTATACATGTGGCTGATGTGGGTGTTACTCTAGTTGGCTCTGAAAACACACAGTTCAAGTTAAATGATTTAAATAAGGATAAGAGATTATGTTTGTTTGTAGTATCCGTCAGAATGTCAATATTAAAATCGCCACATACTAGTATTTTCTTGTTTAATTTTATCTTACGTAAGGCATCCTCCATCGTTACTAGAAACTGGGAGGTGTTAGAGGACGGAGGCCGATAGACAAATTGCCTTGGATGGATGACCGTTTTTCACATATCGAGACTCCTCCGTGCCTCGGACCAGTTGGTCCCGTATATCACACGAATACCTATGACCGTCGTTATAGGTGTCACCAGCTCGAACAAACTAAACCGAGTTATTGAGTCGCAGAGGTTAGTTGGTAGTCGCTCCGTGTAAAATACTGATATTCAGCCGCAACCGGTTAAACTGGAAGCCGACCTCAATATAGTTGGAAATAAGCTAGACAGATGATAGTGTTGATAGCTGTCATATTATATCGTTATTGTACTCTTTCACACGCACGATGTTAAGCATCATCCTTAATTGACCCTTTATCGCCTGTTATTTGCTATGTTTTTCCCTATATTTACCTCTATAGTAAGCTTTATCGTCGTAATCAGAATTCATAATAGACTAGCTTCCGCCCGCGGCTTCGCCCGCGTGGTTTACAAACCCGTACATTTTCGCGGTATAAAAAGCAGTATAAGTAGCCTATGTGCTATTGCAGACTATAATCTATCTCTGTGCCAAATTTCATCCAGATCCGTTCAGCTGTTCTGGCGTGAAAAAGTAACAAAGATCCATCCATCCATCCATCCATCCTCACAAACTTTCACGTTTATAATATTAGTAGGAATAAGTAGGATAGTTTATTTTATACGATAAAGTAATTTGATACTGATTCTAGTTGATTCACTAGATCGAATCGTACAAGTATATTATCTGTTCTTTTTAATACCAGTAAATATGGGCTTCCAATGCCCCCACTAAACACATGACTTTGGCTTCACCACGGCTAGCAAATTGGGGACTACATTTCTTAAGCTCTATGGAAAAACGAATATCATTTAAGCTTTATTCATCCCTGCTGTAACGGCGGAACAAAACCAATATGTCCTGGAACCAACAATTGGAAGACTTGTGAGATAAACTATGGTACCGTTCGCATTACAGCCCAATGTCTCTGCCAGAGAATCCAAGTAGTGGGAAAAGTATCAACTCCAATAACTTTCATATACAGAGGCTATTACAGTAGGATTAAGATGTTCATTGATTCTCAAGTCGTGTTTCTTATCGGTGAGGTGAAGGCGCTTATATTAAAGAGATAACAATTAAAACCGAGATGATTACAAACCAGTTGATAAAAACACACAGTATGACATATTTGCACTGAATGTTTTTCTTTCACTGCTTCACGATAAAAGATATCTGTGATGCAAGAGGTCACATGATTGTCACAGAGAAAGACAAATACCTATTTTTATTTGTAGCGACTACTACTCGCAACATGGCAAAAAGTAAAGTGCCATCTATCGGAGTGAAGCTACAATAACAAACCCTGAATCGCACTATGAGAGTTTACAACAATTCTAACACATATACGAACGTTCGAAACCAATCGTCAGGCTTCAACCTCCACATATTGTAACAATTTCTTTTGAGACTTGGGGTTTTATTGTGTTTATAAGATAATCGACAAATTAATTTCTGGTGAGGATTAACAATACTTTTGTTAATAATTTACTTAGATAATCAGCATTATATCAGAAAGTAAAGGATATTTATTTAGTTCAGTTTAAAGCGACAGAAAAATGTTGTGTCATATAGAATTGCCATACTCACGATTGGCAGGATTTGTGATCGCAGTTTAAAACTTAGATATACCTGTAGTGTTCATTCGTGGACTATATAAATGTGGCCATTACAGCATCCCGCTTGTAATCTGAAGGCCTAAGTTGTGGTTAACACTGTTAGGATCCACTAAGTGAGGCGCCCTTACGCAGTTTCCTATCAGAAGTCTTATAACACCGACCTCAAATACTCAGCGCTAGCAGTCGCGTTTATATCCACCAGATAGGTTATAAAAACAAATGTAATTTCAATGTATTTTAGTTCAGCAATTATCTACCCTTCAAACTGTGGCGCTAGTAGTGGCGTGCGGTGCATAAAGACAAATAGACACTGCCTACCCTACATAACTCAAATATATATGTAGGTATTATTGGTAAGTAACCTTTTAAATTTTCTGCCTACCCTGTCTAAAAACTCTGTGCACGCCGCTGGGCGCTAGTGATTTATCGCAATTATTTTTGAGAGGAGACCTCAGGTCAGTGAGCTTTTCAACTTGATAAGTTTTGTCTATCAATATCAATGCCAGTTATGCTATTGATATAACAACTCATTCCGAGTGCCCATCCAAGCCTGACCATCACTTGAACAATAGCGTCACGCGAGAGATCCCAGCAGGGCCGAGGTGTCTAGTTATACAGCCGGAGTTCCCCAATGATTGTAACATGTTATAAAGCGATTCTACCATATTGCATCGGACACAATTTAACTCTGAATTGTGACCGAGAATATATTTTTTTTGACAATTAATATATACGGGTCATCCTTGTGAGTTTGTGAGAAGCTTGTGAGTTTTGCGAGAAGATAGAGTGAAAGTAATAATATAGTTAAGTGTAATCAGTGTGATTAAATTTCGTTCTGATTTTAATAAATAAGCTTGGCCCGCGACTATGGCCGCGTAGAAAGATCTTTATACCAACTTCGAAACCACATTTCACTTTCTTTTAAGAAAGCAAAGTATGTTCAAGTTCCTGACTTTTCGCGATTAATATTTCGCTTCTATCCCGTTCAACGTGAAAGTTTGGATGTTTGTTAATCAGTCACGCTTTAGCGTCTGAACGGATTTGTGCGTCATGTGGCACTCGGGTAAACCATGACCTGACTTTTTGATGATGGATTTTTATTTCGGTAGAACGTACCCGAGGGACTATTGTAACGATTTTTCGAAATGATAACGTTTCCTAACCTCCACGAGGACAAAACCGCTAACATTTGTATAACATAACATAGCATCACGTATGTATTCCCCGAAGGGTTAGGCAGAGGTGTGCTATTGTACACCCACACTTCGCCGATGCTTTTATTGAGTTTCATGTAATAGGAAGCGAGCCTATCGCCATCTACCGGGCACAGTTCTAGACTCCGTCCTGCTACTGAGAATTTCCATATAGAAAAATCCAATAGCACTTTGCCCGAATCGAACCCAAGACCTCACGCTTAGCAGTCGCGCCACTATACCAATGAGGCAGTGAGCAGCAATATTTACATCCAAGATATAAAAGCTAATTAAAATAAAAACAAAATAACGCAACAATAACGACAGTTATGACACTAATAATAATGTCCTGACCGATTTCGGTCACGGCGGCCAATCTCACCGGAGATTAGCCAACTACGCAGGAGATATTATAGAGCACAAGTGTATGCGCAAACACAGGTGTTCTCTCTGTTCCTTCACTCTCATAGTCCGATGGGACGGCAATCCGACACGACCGGAGAGAGATCAGGTGCAGGACCAACGGCTTTACGTGCTTTCCGAGGCACGGTGTGTATTTACATACACGAAGATCCAGACCCGAAATAACTATTTGTAGATCATACAAATATTTGTTCCGTGCGGGAATCGAACCCGCGACACGTAGCGCAGCAGTCGATCTCTCAACCACTGCGCCAACCGTGCCGTCTGTTACATTCAGACATTTATTAGTTCTATGTCATTTTTACATTTTTAGTTATGACACTACTGAAATCTTTAAACGACTTCATCATGGCCATCATTCATTGTAATGGATCACTGGAAACCTACGATCGAAAGCTTATTTTGAATGAAAGAAGATGCATTATGCGAGTGATGTTGATAACCGATTATTTTCGTACCTTTTCGTAATCGATTATGGATAATCCAATCAAATTTCCAGCATGTCATAAGCCATTTTCAGTTTACACAGTTAAATTCTTAAATCAACTCATTCAAAACTTTTTTATTCGTACGGGCCATGAAAAGGCTCTTACGGATGGTTTAGTTGGGTCAATTAGTAATTTCATGGAGAAGAACCATTAAGAACCTCCATGGATCTTCTCTTAAAATTTCGTTCGTGATACAGTCCTACTAATATTATAAATGTGAAAGTTTGTGAGGATGGATGGATGGATCTTTGCTACTCTTTCACGCCAGAACGCCTGAACCGATCTGGATGAAATCTGGCACAGAGATAGATTTTAGTCTGGAATAGCACACAGAAAATGTACGGGTTCGTAAACCACGCGGGCGGAAGCTTGTATGTAATATACCTTGATATATTACTTACTACTATTGGTGTAATACGGTCCTAATTAATTAAATAAATACGTGAAAGAAGTGTAAGCACAATGTAGGTGAACGTCTGGGTTGGCCTTTGAAGTAATGTGTCAGACCTGAGTTAACGTGTCGTAACGTGTATTTTAAGAAGCTCAAAGACCCGACGCACGGCAACCGACGATGTATAAGTAATTGAGTATTATTACCTTTACTTTTTAAACAGCTCAAGCCCGTAACAACCAACAGACTTCTATCGCTCCGTCAAAACTCTCAATAACGATCGAAAATTCTACTAATATTATAAATCCTATCCTACTAATATAATATTATAAATGTGAAAGTTTGTGAGGAAGGATAGATGGATGGATGGATGCATGGATCTTTGTTACTCTTTCACGCAAAAACTACTGAACGGATCTGGGTGAAATTTCGCACAGAGATAGATTATAGACTGGAATAATACATAGGCTACTTTTTATCCCGGAAAATATACGGGTTCATAAAACACGCGGGCGAAGCCGCGGGCTTAAGCTAGTAGTTTATATTCCTTAGAGTTAGGAACGTGTTGGTGAATCAGTCATCCTCAAGATAATGGGTACCAATATCCAGTATGTTTAATCTCCATTAGCTTGCTTATTTATAAGTTAAATATTCATACCAGCCACTTGCCAAGCTTTCACTACAAGTTGCTTATCAACTGGCTTTTTCCTTTACTAACGCGACTATCGGCCACTTCGTACACTGTGACTAATAAGATAGATGCATAAGTGGTACCATTGGCGCAGTGCCGAAGCTATTAGCTTTCTTCGCCACCTGTTACGGGATCCATTCCCGCTTGGAACAAAATATTTGTAGGTTCAACAGGTAGTTGTTTCGGGTGTATGCGCATGCGAATTGGACGATTTCAAGGGAGTATCTTGGTATCAACATCCAACGGTTATCACCAAAAAGATATAAAGACATGAAACTTCTATGTGCTAATAACAACAGGAATCATTAACCCCTCAGCTGCCAAAACCCTGACCCACACAAGACACGATCGAAATTACGTGTTGCTGCGGAATTAAACGGTGTAATCAATAAACATCAAATCATCGTCAGTCAAAGCGTTTTTCGAGTTATTCTCGGCTACTTACATCAATACAATTCCTACGTGTTTTAGTTCAATAAACATCCGAGCTAATGAAATTGCAAACTGTCATGGAACCAACAGCGATCGGTCGGAATTAATTGCGAGAGTTATGCCCCCAAGCTGGCATTCGGAGATGTTTACCGTATCACATTGTATACAATACCTACAGCACCGGTACGGACTTGAGTATACACTTATGAGTTATGGGCTCCCTTCGTGGAATACAGGCGTGACTTGCGCATTCAGGCGTAATATACGCCTAATGCAGTACCCCCGTAGCATGGGTGAACGAATTTCATACATCGAACACCACCGTGCCTCGGAAAGCACGTTAAGTAGTTGGTTCCAGAAACTGGTGTTAGCAGCCCAAAAAAGTCTGACAACCAGTCTAACCATAGAGTATCAGTGTCTCCCAGTAATTGGGTGGAGAAGATCGGATGGCAGTCGCCTCGTATAAAATTCTGATGGAAATTCGCAATCGGTTAGACTGGGAGCCGAAATCAATGTACTTGGGAAAATGCGAGACAGATGATGATGTAATACGTTGTTTAATGTTTAACTTTTACAATAAACATCTTCAATTCCATGTCTGTGAATTTATCGAGTTACGCTTCACGAATCCACGGCAATTGTGCATATCGTTGCAATAGAAATTCAGTTGAACGTATTGTAACTAGCATTTTTCCTTCTATGTCAATCAAGGCTTTCTGTGTTGACCGTTCTGTCTTGTAAATATTTACTTAAGGTTTAGACCCGTGATGATAGGTAGGTAGGAACGCGATAGTGAGTTTGAATGTGTAGTGTGGTGTGTACCTTCCAAATTAATCGTGATATGACTTTAGAAGCAAGTTGTTTATCTGGACTTGATGACGAGAAGGTGGATTCTATTAAGGCGTCTGACAGATATTATATTAAATAAGAAGGAAATTATATAAGATAGATAACACAGCATCATCACGCCTATATGCCCCAAAGAGTTAGGCAGAGGTGTACTATTGTACATTCAAATTTTGCCGATGCCGTTATTGAGTCCCATGTAGTAAGAAGAGAGCCTATTGCCATCTACCGGGCACAGTTCCAGACTCCGTGCTGCTATTGAAATTTGCCATACAGTAAAACCAAATGACACTGCCCGACCCTTATAACGAACTGAGGACCTTACACTTAGTAGCTCACTAGATATTTTAGATTATACCCACAATACTAAGACTGCATCCTACAAACATGGCAATTTCTGATAAGGATATCCTTATCAGTCATCATAAAAAACAATGATTATTATTAAGTAGGTATGCGATAAGGAAAAATGAACATCCATTATTAATATATCGATCGGCACGTTCGCAACCTTGCGAATTAATTACGAAGATGTTCTCAAGAATAGGGCCGCGTAGACGTAGAACAAAGGATTCTTTCAATAATGCAATAGAATGATTTTAATTCGAGTAGTTGCACGCGATATGTCAGAAAAATGTCGATATTAATACGTACTGTGCTATTAATACGTGCGTGTGTCGATATTAATACGTGCGTGTATTACATGTTATAAATCAGGCACTACCGCACTTGTTCAGTGCTTGCAAGTGCGACTTCTGAGCGTCAATTCCTAAGTTTGACTTGGTCGGGCAGTGTTATCGGGTCTTTCTTCACGAAATTCTTTGTAGCAGCACGGAGTTTGGAACTGTGCCCGGTAGATGGCAATTGGGTTGCCCCTTATGACGTGGAACTTAATAATAGCATCGCCGAAGTGTAAAGGAGTCGTCAATTGGTCATTAACTGTCAGTAGTAAAGTAATCGCCGCTTTGTTATACCGAAGCTGAATCCTCTTCTCAGTATCGAACACTGGACACCCTGAACTAGCTTCGTTACCACAACTGCTCACAACACACTTCATCTAGTCCGCGGATGATGAAAGCACAGCTGAGGCTAAAATTCGATAATAACTACACTGACAGTTTCAGGTTAGTTTCAGTTTTTAGTAAGGCTTAGTGCGGGTTTTATCATCTTAATCTAAAGAGGGGTAGGTAAGTAGAGATGCACCGGATATACAGCCCGGTATCCGGCTTAAACAGCTATTTATTTATTAATCAACTATACCTCAAGCTTCGAAGCCGCTAATGGGGATGCTTCCTCCCCCTCTTTGTAATTACTTTTAATAAAGTAAATCGGGCTATCCGTTGCGGTGGGTGCTTGTGGCACGTCGACGAAAGCTTACTTGTTTTCGGAGTGATTGGTTAACCATAACACAGGTTAGGCCAATACGAAAGATGAATGAAGGGATACTACGATTTATGTTTTAAAGGGTGGTTTAAGATTTTAAGACCTTTCTCGTTATAGGTATTTGTATGTTGCTATAGGGGAACTATTCATGTTGGAAATCAGTCTCGATTGACCTCACAATAGGTTTCTGGGAATCGTCAAAGTTTTGGATGAAATAACCTTCAAATAAATCTAGTAAATAGCTATCGTAATATTCCAAAAATTGATATGAATTAATTAAATGTTCCCGATACCTGAGCTTCTTTAACTGTAACAGAAAAGGAAGCCAATCTTAATACCCCAAAGTCATGCAGCAATGCAGGCAATAAATTAATTTATATATACGGGTCTACCAATTACAAATATTAACACAAGTAAAACAAATCAATGTGACCAATAAAATAACAATAACTATAAAGAATTAGTCGGTCACCACTATCATGCTATGTTCTCGCAGTTATCCATGCATTCAAGATAATCAGGATTGGCCGTTAGCTGTAAGAGTCAATTGAGGAACCGTATGAAACAAATGTGGGTGGTTGTACTGATGGGAGCTGCGAACTGCACAATAATGACCTTTATTAGGCACTGCACTGATGGAAGCGTTACTATTGCTTTTACACACCGAATAACGGACTTGACATCGCGCAGGCCTTATTTAGATTCAGAGAGAAAACGGACTTGATTTTTTCACATAGACATACCTATTAATTACTTAGTAAATCACTACATATTATAAAACAATGTCCCCTGCCGCGTCTGTCTGTCTGTTCGCGATAAACTCAAAAACTACTGAACGGATTTTCATGCGGTTTTCACCAATAGACAAAATGGTTCATGAGGAAGGTTAAGGTGTATAATTCATTATGGTTTTGTGTAAATTCGTTGAAATATGACGCTGATTGTAATCATACCGATTGGGAGCTTTACTGGCGTGCGCTGCCTAAATGCTCGACGCAAAAGGCTGATACGACACTATGAAAGAAAAAAAATGTAGGCGTACATGCTCTGCTACCCGTGCGAAGTCGGGACAGGTCGCTAGTTGCAAATTATTTAAAATATACAATTTCCTTAAGAAAGCCTTGTAATAGCCAACTATGGTGGAATTATTATTATTACACACTCATGAACGGTAAATAATATATTGTTATATTATTTTCCGTTCATGTATCTGGTGCGTAAAAACAATACCCTATTTCATTTGTACGGCCATCTGCACATAGCCTTACATGTTAGATTGGCGAAACACTGTGCTGTATATATTGTAGTCCTGAGACAACCTGACACCTCTTTATTGCCGCTTTAGATGTTGGTAACGAACAATTATTAATTGTTGTCACACCAATTTAGACTGGTACTTACATATATCTACACCTTTAGTGTGAGTGTCAATCATACTTATCATATGTATAAACATAGCGTTTATCCGTACTTTAATTAGTGACTGTCAGAGTGGATTATATCTCGTAGAGTATAAGACGGTACTGCTTACTTACTCCTAATGCAATTTATTGGGCGCGATGTTAAACCTAACCTCCGTTAAGAACTAAATGCTATTTTATTAGAACTTGAAATCGAATAAATCAATCAACGGAAATAAGAATATTATAGGAGTAAGTATACAGAATAATTGATAATACTGTAAAATTGAAAGGTGACCTAATATAAAAACAAAGCAAGTAAATACTTAGTAGTAATATTAAAGAAACATAATATAACTCGGACGGCATGTTTCTTTACTCATAAAACATACTTGGCTTCGTGTAATGCGCGCATACTTATCGTGTGGTGGCTAGTTTAATATGCGCGATGTATGTGCGCAGGTCAAGATTGTAGTACGATTCAAAATTAAACGCAATAAGGAGCACCGCAAGCTCATTGGTGGTGATTGAGAGGTTCATGGCATTTTTATTGTCGAGTCAATAAACTAGGGCACTGTATGTAAGGAGCTATAACAGCTAGTAGAGATCAAAGTCCTTTCATACTAGATACTCCAATGACCCGAACGATTAAACGCAATTATTCATAATGGTTTCTATTGTGTTTATGTTTGACAGCGGCCGATTCGAACAAGGGGCCGTCGTATAGCTTCAGGCGTCGGCAGATATTATATGCCTGACTGTTGCAAGTGACCCCCAGTTCCCACGGCCTGCCCAGTTCCGCACAATCGTTTCAGACTGGATCCCGCATTACTGAATGGTGTAAACATACAACCCTGCTATTTACTGGTACACAGTTCGACCGGTTAAATTTTTGCAGAATCCAGACTGGTTTTTCCTGTGAACCATGTCTACAACGGGATCACACAGTAAAAGACTTGCAACTGGACATTTCAGGTTCTAAGTCTGTCTTAGTATTACTCCTAGGGCGTTTTTTTTTTATTGTTATTATTTGGTTTGGATTGTCAGTGCTTTGTTGTTTCGTTTTGGTCAAACAAGTGAGTCAGTTCTTAAATCCCATCCTTAAGTCTACGTACGAACCGAGCAGAAGATAGCGAGCGGTGGCAAGAACGTACGAGATAGCGAGCGGTGGCGAGGGTTCTTCCTATAAAGGTAGTTACAGTTACTCCGTAAAAAACAGCACTTTTTTAGAGCAAACAATTAAGAAGTCAGTGTTAATACGTCGTAATAACATCTTAACAACGCAATGTATCCTCTAGTTCTACCACAGTTGAAGATAAACTGTACACTCCTTGCAAAAATCAAGAATAGGCGCGAACAAAATATCAATCAGTTAATCACGTCAAGTCACATGAAGTATTAATAAAAGAATAACCCAAACAGGTTTTTAACCGATGCGCTGACCTTGATTTAGTCTATCGAGGTCGTCAGATAACTGGCGGGCACTAACATGTTGATAGGCTTTCAGTACGCAAGACCCTAGACCGGTAACTGTGCGTAGCTTTTATAAATGTAGGTATGTATGCGAGTCTTTGCATCGATCAGCTGGTAATCTTAGAATAAGATCACTTGTTTATGATTTCAAAAGATTCCACAAAAATCCAGGGCTTCCATGTCAATTGGAGACTGAGCGATGAGCATCAAATGAAGGCCCTTTTCTGGCCTAAATACTTCAATTTTTGTAAAAAAGGTAATCTATCATATTTATATACCTTTGCTATCTATCGCGTCATCACAAGTGGAATAACTTGCTCACCATATTAAACTTTATATTTCTGGACTACCAGACGCGGCATTTTTCTGACCTGCTTTGCTTACGAGACTGCGGCAGTTATCAACAGCGTTTTTACTGACTGTATGAGTGTATGACAAACCACTGATAGATGGCTCTAAGAAGGCCACCACCAAGTTATTTTCTGTCAATACAACGAGTTTCAAGAAATTCCATATATTTCTCCATAGTAGTTGAGGCAAAAATGCAACAAGTACATGTGTCGCTTATATCATGCACTTGTGCTCGTTACAATATTGATGCTAACGGGTTTTTACAACGCCTGTATACGAGTGCAATCTGTCACTATATAGTACATATTCGTATGTAGGTATAACACATTATGTGATCTTTACACCCAGTGTAATATGCAAATTTGAGAACTTTACTTTCGCGCCACTTTGAAACTGCACCAAAGATTTGCAATTGGTTCTACTAGTTTAAAAAAAAAAGTAAAAAATAAAGTTACTTAGTGAAACAAATGAGACATAGTATAGTCATATATTCTAAGCGGATACGTATGTTAGTATGCATCATACACATACATTATTCGTAATTTTGACCACCCTCGAACCCTATTTATCTGTCCTGTCCACGATAAACCTATTTGCTGTTTTATCGTATGATGAATAACATAAATAGCCTATGAATTATGATGTTATGGCTAAAGGTTTACTGTTTAAACAATACATCCGTGACGGCCTTTGAGATATTAAGTTATACTGGAGAGCAAATGTTTCCACAAAGAATTACCCTTTCATTTACTTTTTCAATATATCTTCCATTACACCATGCCTATCACGTTACGTTTTTAAACCAAATTATGGGAATACTAGCTTCCACACGCGGCTTCGCCCGCGTGGTTTACGAACCCGTACATTTTCCCGAGATAAAAAGTCTAGCCTACGTGCTATTCCAGGCTATAATCTATCTCTGTGCCAAATTTCATCCAGATTCGTTCAGCCGTTCTGGCGTGAAACAGTAACAAAGATCCATCCATCCATCCATCTATCCATCCATCCTCACAAAATTTCACATTTATAATATTAGTAGGATTTAAATATAATTTGAAGCAACCGAAAATAGTCATTTTTACGTCTCTTTTCAAGGCATACGTACGCGGTTATTTGATAACCGTGAAATCTGTGAAATCCTTTGTTTTAAAGAAACCGGCTGTATTCAAGGTTATAGCGAAAGTCAATAATTGCAAGAAAATTCAAAAAGTATTGAATCATTGTTGCTTTTCAATTTGACTATGACATGTTTCTCCCGTTTCTAAGTCTTAGAATTGTGATTATCATCCTTAAGGATCATCTACATACGTATTGTTATACCAGTAAACCGTCTTTCAAGCGTACATAGGTGCACTGGAGTAGGTAGGTATAGTTCTATCAAATTAAGAATATGAGTGACCATCCGCCATATTGTGACGTGTGGGAAAACCTTTTTAAATTATTGTAAAAAACAATTAAAACTTCAATAAACTTTGTAATACTTATAGTTAAATAAAAAACGTAGAAAAAAAAATGTTCCACAGATCTTTATAAAATGACAGTTGACAGATAGAGAGACCGAAGTTTATGGTAACATCGTCCCTTAGACCACCTTTATAGTTGAGAAAGGCCTATGTACAAAGTGTTTGTTTATTACGTCGTATGACGAGTTCTCAGATCGTTTAATGTCTAACTCATTCGATCTTGAGATCTGTAATTATGTGACATTAACATCTGCCGTTTGTACCTATTAAATCCGATCGTTAGTTTAATGGATTGTTGGTGCCTCCCACTGTTTGTGGTAACGGTATTGGTAGGTATTCTGTACTACCTTTATTATGAGTAAACAAATGTGTTTGTGTTAGCCAAGTTGAGTTGTTTCTATAAATGGCATAATTGTTTTTCACTCGGCTAATTCGGTAAGCTCTTCGTACGAGAATTGCATGTTTTTTTTGTTTAACTTTGCCCTACTTATGGATTTCTCCTGTCTCGTGAGAACAGTTTACAAACTTACATGTCACATGCACAAACACCTAGACTCGAAACAACTATCTGCAGATCATTCAAAATATTTGTTCCGTGCGAGAATCGAACCCGCGACACGTAGCGCAGCAGTCGATCTCTCAACCACTGCGCCAACCGTGCCAATTTTCATAAATTCGTAGATGTTTGTTCGCAACAGCATAATTCTTGAACTAATCGTCCAATTTATATAGAAAGAGAGGCGCATCAGCTAGACGATAACCGAATATTGTATTTTTGTCACAAATTGGTTCGTGTTCTGTGTCTCGTTAGATAAACAAATATATCCGGCCTTTAGTTTAGACGCATGCTGGATTTCAAATGTTGTCTGTTACTGTTAGCTTGTCCCACCCCACTGCTGGGCAGACCCCCTGATTTCCGGGCTCTGTTCTGTGCCAAAGATGACCAGACTTTTCCAAATATGTATTGCCTAAGTTTTGGAGAAGTTAAACAATTTCATTGTAAAACAATAAATATAGATGAACATGCCTTACGATGTGTGATAAATTAGAAACATTCGAATCACAAAGACAAGAAAATTGAGACATGCATAGATTAAAATTCGTGCTGAACGACTAGAACCAAATCGTCTGACTAACAAGGCGAACGAGTACCCTACGGAAGTGCAAAAGAAGGATGTGCGCATGTCGCTTGGGCGGCGAATCGTGTTCGAATGCAGGCTAGTGCAATAAACAATACATCGTCTTTCTTCACCGAGTTCTGCAACTGTTCGGTAAAGGAAACCGGCCACGGCACGCTCACTTCGCTTGTTCGGCTCGCTTTCAGTTTTGCAATGATGACAGTCTTGCTTAACCGTCGACAACCAATGATCAACCTCAGAAGAAAAACACAAACACAGTTCAAGACTCCGTGGTGCTACAAAGAATTTCCACAGATAAAAACCCAATCACACAACCCCTATACGAGAATCGAACCCAACACCTTAAGCTTAACAATCGCGCTTGTGACCACTGAACGAATGAAGCAGTCAGAAGAAAATTTAAAAAGAAATAATAAATAAATTACGCTCTTAAAAGAATTTTCAATCGTTGTACTGCCGATATTCGGCTCTTGACTCATGTGTTTCCCGACTTTTGATAGGTGATAGCACTTCAGTAAAGTCTTCTTCTATCGTGTGCGCATAAGCTACCTATATGAGAATCGCATGCCATAGTAGAAAGATAAGCCTTTAGTGGTATGAAGGCGGAATGCCCACGGTGCGACTGTCGACTTCAGGCTTCGTCACTCATGGAGACTCTTTCCTTTAGTACAGTACAGTCGTAATACTGTACTGGATTGTAACGTATATAATTTGCGCTATACACTTTTATAACACGATCAATATTTTCACATCCTCTTATAGTATTTCTACAGTGCACTTTTATGGCCTCATAAAAGTTCATATCCATCAGTTCAGCTAGCGATGAATGTTAATAGACAATCTGATGATGATGAAGATGACGCTTCTGATCTGCATAACAAGTCAAAATGTAATATTATGACACGTTCGCATCTTACTATCGAGGATGTGTGAGATCCGGTGCGTATATTGTTCTGCGATGTTTGACAAACATCTGTCTTATTATATGATCACGGTCATTTCTTTCAGTGTTGTAATAATCTTATATTGTACGTAGTCCAAGTATGAGTCATATTTTCTCTCAGTTAAAGTGTTAGAAGAATTGACCTGTACACCTACAAGGTATACACTCTGATAATATAAAAAAATACAATTATAATTATATGTATATTTCAGTAGATCGCGGTCTAGTGGTTGCAAGCGCCGCTACTGAGCGTGGACTCTGGGTTCGATTGTTAAATAGGTCGAGCAGTGTTATTAGAAATTCTCAGTAGCAGCCCGGAGCTTGGAATAATGCCAAGTGGAAGGCAACTAGCCTGGCCCTTAATAACGGCATCGAAGAAATGTGGAAAACAGTACCTTCTTAACACCGCTTACTAGAAAATAACTGAGGGTCGTGTAAGACCGAGGTCACTTATTGCACGCGCTTGGGGTGGCGGAGGTCAAGCGACAGTTGCTACGCGTTACACGATTAAAGAAACACTTGTTCATTATAGGCACTTATGGCTTGCTAATATTTCCATGAAAAGAAGCTTCTAATACCAAAAAATCATTAAGTATAAGTACATTATGCAGATTAAAATATTTCGTGGACAGTACATAGGCAGTTTATTTTTTTTTTATGGCATAGGCGGTAAACTAACAGACGGATCGCCTGATGGTAAGCGATTACCGTCGCCCATGGACACCCGCAACACCGGGGGAATCACAAGTGCGTTGCCTTTTTCTTCGAAAAGTCAGAATCTAAAACCTATACATCACGGTTCGCCAGCAGTTGAACTAATCGCACACAAAGAGTTTACTTCGCAACAGCTTGTTCAGTGACAGTTTACTAATACGACACTTTACGAGTAGGTACTTAATGTACTTATTGCCTTTTTTCTACTTCTCATACAACGAACTGTATCAACATCAGTGATGATAACACAGCAACGTCAATCCACGCCACTTAAACGTCACTCATAATTTAGAATGGGTTTTATTAGAGGGCAATCTCTGCGCGAAAAAAGAGAAACTGCACATCACGGGTAAAGGACCTGTCTAGCGTGAATTCCCAATACATACTTAACTTGCATAATGATTTACTTAGGTAGTTAGTGAAAGTGATAATTTCTTTGTCTTTGCCGTGTACCTCTTAGTAGATCGAAGTCTCTTGATTGGAAAAAGGTAAAATTATTACTAAATATGTACATGGAATTATTTGAAATATCCAAGTATACAGATGATGAATGATAAAGATTTCAATACAGGTAACTACGTACTCCATTTATAAAGATAAGTAATTAAGAGAGTTGTTGTGAATAAGATAATATTGAATCTTCTTCTGGACGTTTTATTTGCCATCTACAACTCGGTGTACAAGGATAAAGATCGGTATAAAATCAAAATGCTTCTCATTTTGTTCAAAAAATACTGAATACATTATGAATAATAATTTATTATCAACATTCTTATGAAGTTGAATTTAGCAATATTATCACATGCTTATTTTTATATGAACACATAACAGTAATAAACAACAGTAACGACCCGTCCTGCACAGATAATCCCATGCAGGACGGGTTGGACCCGGCCTGCATTTCAGACTTTTCATTTGCGGTTCAGAATTGGATTACTTGCGTTAACGGTGAAGGAAAACATCGTGAGGAATCCTGCACACCTTAGCTGCACCTCGTTTAAAGCTCTCGATGGTGTGTGTAGTCTGGCACGAGGAGTGGGACAATTATGGTCTAAATTATTATTCTTTAGATCTAGAGTTCTAGATAGCTTACTGAACAAAAAAACGATAAAAGCTGCAAAACAAATACAAAAACAATTCGCAAGCGAACATACATATACGGGTACGGACATTCGCCACGCGGAAAAAATTTGCCAAATACATACAAATATAACATCTGTGTACATACATAATAATATAGATATATTATGCCAAATGACAAATACACAAATATAACCGTGACGCGTTTCATATATGTGAATTAATTAAATAGTGGCATGATTCACTAGAATTGTCTCGAATGTTTTAAGTTTTTGGTAGGTACGCTTGTTTACGAGTAAGAGTTTAATAATAAAGGCACTTGCATCCTACCGTCAGAGTTATTTTGAGATGAATCGGAGAAAAATCAGACATTTCTACAAGCGTAGTAATTTATATGACGCTTGAGATATTGCTATCATAATGAAACATAATACGGTGTTTATTATATTTATTGTCATGTTTATTTATTTATTCGCATTGTTTAATTTGTATCGCCCGGCATTTATGTACGTTAGAGTTTTTGCGTTTAAAAGAAGAAACTTATCATAAATTTCATATAGATTTATAGATAGAATTTCAAATCGATATTTGTACTTCTAGGATGTCGTGATTTCTGTCCAGGTGTGAGAGCTGTGTATGCTTTGTGTTGTACAAGTATTGGTTGTTTCCAGTTTGAGAAAATAATACTGTCGTTACAAAGGAACCATAAAACATACTCTTCTGTAGAATTAATATAATCTATATAAATAAAACTCAATTGCCACATGTATGACGGAGCATCACTCGAGAACGGCTCGACCGATTTGGCTGTTTATTTTATTGTTGTGTTCGTAATTGTCAGGACAAGGGTTTTATAAAAGTAATTCTTGGAAATTTGGATGGTATTTTTGTATTAAAATCATTCAGTAATTAATAACTTGTACTATATTGTGGAAACTACTAATGTGCATGACAGCGTTTAATATTTTTATTTTAAGTAGTATATATTCACAGTATTAAAAAAACGAGTACAAGGACGGGAGACAAGAGACTCGAGTAAACGGTATTGAAGAACAGACGCCATTTTCTCGTACATAATCGAACGGTTTTATAATTACAATGTATACTTATGGGATGACGATGTGTGTTTTTATGTACCACAACTCTTCAGAATTTATGAACGACGAATACATAATCACTATTCAATTTGACAAGCATAACCTTTATGTGCATATAGTAAACTATATTAATTCGTACACACCTGACCTTCAAATAGGTCAGGTCTTCAGGTAATATGCGCTAACGGCGGGCGTGTATGCATAAAAAGATGTGAAAGAAAGATGAATATGGAAGATGGAAAACTATATTATATTGACAGTAGCACGTGCTTTCTCTAGCGCATACCCATATGGGACAAAAGCCTGATCTTATGCTTGCATGTCAGAGAGTAATCCATTTATTTATGACGTCAAATACGGTTGTCGTCTCTTTATATAAATCTTACATATGAATATTCTCGGAACCACGCTATATCACCTCTGCATTACCGAGCAAGTGATCGCTACATGACGTCATTACAGCGGATTGTATGCAGCCTTCTGGTACCTTGGCCATAAAGTGGCCATTTTAATATTTATAGGGATTTTTATAAACAGGGATATTCCAGAAATTCCAGTTTCGAAATGATATATCGAAGGCAAACTGGTTCTGTAATTAGTTTGTCGAGTAAAAATGTATACGATTGGCGGACAAGAATACAAATTGTGCTGTACAAATCGATTCTTAATCAGGTTCTGTGATGAAGAAGTTATGTGGCGATTGAATAAGCATTTCAATGCCGTTTATTACAATTTATGAAAAACAAACTACACGGAGATCATTAAAGGTCTGACTCTAAAAAGCGATTGTAGGTCAAAGGACTATTGATTAACATAATTACGAAAACAGCAACTGTGCTTTTTCCTCAGAATAGGTGCAGTTCTGTATCAATTACAAAAGCTACTACAGAAAAATTTAACACACGGAAGGTACAAAACGGCCTCGTGAAGTCAAAAAGAATTCCTGCCAAGAACAAAATAACGATGAACACATCGTCTTAAGGTTTAAATATTCGTAGGCTGACTATATACCTATAGTTCATGAGTCTTTGTGTATGTGAATATATGTGTTTGTAAACGCACCCACGATACAGGAATATAACTTGTGTGGGGCAAAGTTTTTTTAAAAATAGAAAGAAATGAAAAAAGAAAAACACGTTACAAACACCATCATTTGAAATGATGGTCTACCGTCGTACACGTCAGGGAAAACCATAAAATTATCTATTACAACAACGATAACACTAAATAAATAACGCATGACAATTGTTTGAGTTGTAATAAAATTAGCACAACGAGCCTTTATCAACACATCAAGTAAGATTTACACATCTTACAAAGACTTTGAAGTATGACTTTTGTTATACCATCATTTACGTCGACATACCTAGTAAAGGAAAACATATTTAAACGATTTCCATCACACACGACACGACTTCAACCCGCTCATTTTACTAACAGGGGATAAAAACGATTCCTTATTATCAATCAATATTTAAATTCGACTTACTTTCAGTAGTGTTGGGAGCTTTGTTGGACCCCGGCGTGGCGTTGGAGGTAGTGTTGCTCGTAACTGGGGCGGGTTCGGAGGGAACTGCCGCTGGCTGACTTGGGGTAGCGGACGGTGGCACTGGAGATGGTACAGGGGGAGCGGGTACGTCCCTACGCTGGCGGCTGTGGTCCAGAGTCACTATGTCGTACCGAAAAGGACTCGAGCTGCCACTGTCAAGGGCGTATTCTATGTTCCATGCTGAAATTAAAAGAATTAATGTTAACTAACAATTATCAAATTATGGTAAAAAGAAAACTTCATTGGGTCAAAGTAGAACCCACGTGTTATGTGGATAGTAAGAAATAAGAAAACGTCCATATACCTACATATATGAGGAAACACCAAGAGACAAGGATTTGGACATAAATATGAGATGAGAACGTCAATAAACATTCAACATGTTAAGGCAACACAACATTAGCAAGATAAAATATAGTTATTGGAAGTCTTAAGAACAGAAAAGATTACATTTAAGATATCCACGTTTTTTAAACATTTTTAAAGAATGAATGCACTCATAAAATATACGGGATTAACTCCGAATACTAAATTGGTCATTCCGAACATAAAACAGCAAAAGTCTAGCAATGACCCATATATGCAAAGTTGAGATTGAACCTAAAAAATAAACGAGAAATAACTACATGCCATATTTTCACATACACAACAAACAACGCATTACGAATAATAATTACAATAACACTGCTGTACCAGTCATAAAAACATGCGTAACATTTCCTACATTGAAACATATGACGGCCATCTTAGATTTTTGAATTCATAAACATACTCAACAGAGAGACTGCAGTTGGCGCTTTTTCTACATGCATTGAGGGATTTACTCTAATAAATAAATGTATTGTTAAGAATGATGCAATGTACTTTGATACGTGGTTGAATGGGCCATTATGTAGGTACTCATTAATGAGTAAATTGGTGTCAGTGACACTTCATAACATTTAATAAAACACTATCTGTCCGCCTATTTGTTCATAATTGATCTTTATAAGTGAATTTGAATGCATCTTGCAATGTTCGTGAGGTCGTTTATTAAGGATGTCTCTAGTATGTAAACTATAACAAGGTCGTTTTGTATAGCTACCTAGATATAATGTTAACTGAACTTGTAATTGTCAGATGTTTTGAAATGTGTAATCTGCATCTAAAAGGTTAATTATACAATATATACTCTTCATTGATAAACGTGAGCTCGTTGAGGCAACTGGAAACCTTAACATAGCACCACGAATATGTATTTCCCAGGCACAGGTGTACTTAGCCCCATGTAACAGGAGGTGAGCCTATTGCCATATACCGGGTGCTGTTACAAATTTTGAGCTTCTACTGAGAATTTTCTAATAGAAAAGCCCAATAACACTTTCTCAGACGGGAGAACAAACTCAGGACCTCGCATTTAGCAGCCACGCCTGCAATCATTACTTCAATGAGGCACTCGAGCGATGAAGCGAGCTAGAAATGCTTTAATGGGCGCATTTATAAAGGTATTTTGACTTGAATTGACTAAGTACTATTATCAGTATCATCGCAAGTAATCATGTAGTTATAGCAATCAGAGCAAGAGTCACAAGTCGAAAGGCTTCGCCTACGGCCATTAGGACAGCTCGTTTCGCTAAATTGGTCGTCACACAATGTGGAACTTTCAATGAACAGTTCCTTTTATTCTTCATTATTATATTCTATAAGGAGGCGTTAGACCGTTGGGCATGTTCACTTCATAACTTTATGCAGCGATATAAATTGACAACACTAAACAAAGTTTTTGTCGCTGTTGCTATAAGTCCCTGTTATATTTTTGACGGTGAGAGACCCTATACGAATTATTTGTAAAAATCCCATGCTCCCGAACGCTAGGCCCAAATTCGGTTAGGTACTACAGCCTTGGCCAAAAGTATTGAGCACCCATGACATCTTTCAGTTTTTTGAAGAGTATCAAATCGAAATAAAATAAAACGAATTATATAGATTTATATAATTATTTATTAATAAATAATCAATATTTCGTGGGTCCACCCTTTGCCTTTATTACGGCAGAAATTCTTTTTGGTAAAGAGCTTACGAGATTTTTACAGTCTTCAGCAGTTATCGTGTTCCATTCCAGGCGCAGGTAGCGTTTCAGCTCTTCTTTGTTGTTTACTGTGTGCCGCCTGACTCTGCGCTTTAATAAACCCCATAAATGTTCTATGGGGTTCAAGTCCGGAGACTGGGCAGGCCAGTCCAGAAGTTGAATATTATTTTCCCGAAACCATGTCATAGTGCGGGCTGATTTGTGGCAGGGCGCGTTATCTTGTTGGTATTTAATGCCATCCATGTTCGTATCGCCAAAAAGTGTCACAAATGAAGGCAGTAACGCAGTTTCTAGCACATTTATGTATTTTGTAGAGTCCATGCGACCCTCGCACACGAACAATTCGCCAACTCCCGAATCAGTCATGCAGCCCCAGACCATTATGCTGCCGCCGCCGTGTTTTACCGTTGGTATTACACACTCCGGCTTAAATTCTTCTCCTACCCGGCGACGCACAAAGGTCACACCAGGTGTACCAAAAATCTGCAATAAAGAGAGAAATATTGAGTATCGGAGAATTAAAATAACTTTATCAAGGCAGTTGATTTTCAAACCATTTTATTAAATTTTATTAAGGCTTTAAATGACTTACTCACCTCAAAGTTTGATTCATCCGACCACACAACATTTGACCAATCTTCTGCAGTGAAACTTCGGTGTTTTAAAGCCCATTCATACCGAGCTTTCTTGTTATTGTCCGAGAGCCATGGTTTTTTCCTGGCTTTACAGCCTTTCAGACCAGCTTCTTGCAACCTCCTACGAGTAGTGCGAGCTGAAATTGTCCTCTTAATTTCAACTGACAACTCAGCAGCGAGCTCTGAAGATGTTTTTTTCCTATTTTTTAACGACTCTCTTACTAATTGACGGTCCTGACGGTCTGTGGTGATGCGTTTGCGCCCGGTTCTGGGCCTATTTTGATGTGATCCTGTAGCAGAGAATCGCTCAATAGCATACTGCACGGATCGGCGCGAACATTTCACAGTCTTAGAAATCTCTACCTGTGATTTGCCTTGTTCATGCAGAAGCTGTATCTGCACTCGTTGTTGTAATGAAAGTTCGTTTCTTTTTGGCATGTTACAACGATATCACTTGAATATTGCGAAACAAAACACCAAAGCACACTAGATCACTGGATGTATCCACTACGAGCGATAGTAGGGAACTGATAAATAAATACAAGAATCTTAAAATGACAATTTTTATGGCACCCAGGTGTTTTATTGCTAGCTGCGGTGTGAATCATTATTTTTAAACCTTTTTAGATGCCGACAAAAGAATTCTTAAACAATAGATTTAGTTTTAAGCCGTACTTTCCATGCACGTGCAAAATTTCTAGGGTGCTCAATACTTTTGGCCAAGGCTGTATAAGTGTCCATTGCTAAATAGCGCTCAATCTAACAGTAATGTTAAGGATTAGGAAATCTATCAACCAAATATTTCCCTTACCCCAGTGTTTCTGCATTAAATGTATATGGGTACATTTTATATTCGGCATAGACAGGTGGAACCCCCGGAATAAGCTGATAAAGCTACCACATCAGAATTAGTACTGGTTATCTAAGTTATGGCCTTAACATGGACAAATCTAATCGCTACTTATGTTTGGATAACCCACGGTTCACACATGTCATTGACCAATGTTATGATTACATTTTCCAGCCATAACACGTTGAAATTAGTACTGTGAGAACTAGCACTATGGTTTATTTCACAATAGGCTATTTCCTGTCTTTTCAATTAAAACAGTTCGGTGGGGTACTGTTTAATTTGTGCTCCTAACGTTTATTTTGTAGTCACTAATAATTGTAGGCGCCGAGTAGGCATTTTATTTATATTTTGTGTATGCTTTCTTTGAATTATTTCGTGTTATGGAGTTGTAATAATGTAATAAATACTGTGTAATTACAAGCTTTTATTTAAGTACTTGAAATTTTACATGTTGGTTCAGTTTCGATTACAATGCATTTTTATGGTAAGTATTGTCTCCAGAAGACGAAACAACAGCATAGGCACGAAATTTTGTAAGTACATTTAATTTTGATTGCATGTCATGGTTGCTTCACTCAGTGTTGGCTCCCGACGAGAGAACTCTTCAACGGTAAAAGCACACACACAACATTTTGTATACGCATTAAATGTCCAGCGAAAACTAGTAAATAAATAAATAATTTTGATATAGGTACTACATTTATATAAAATAATAATCAAATGCTTTCCATACCATTAATTTAGAATATAGAGAAAATCATAGAATGTGTCTCCCAGGGAATCAGTGCCTCTTTTCTTTTAGTACACTATGCTTTACGTCGGGTGTATAATGATGTTAATGACTGCTTTATGAGTTCCAGATAAAAGTACACTCTTATCTCATACCTACTCTCGTTGTCCCTAAATATTTTGTTGTAAGCTAGTATCCATATTGTTCAAGCTCAAGCGGTTTTGCCCGCGCATTATTCATGAATCATAATAATGATTCCTACACAAACAAAAAACTTGACAGATAACAGTTACTTTAAATTCATTGCACATTGGATTTGCTTACTCACAAGTTGTGTCAGTCATTATCAAGTTGACAATATACATCATGAGACATGAGTGTGCATAGAATGCGTCTTACACACAACAAGATGGCTGTACAATGTTGGCCAACGTCTACACTCTAGAGCAGGGTTTACCAATCCTTTTCTAGTGCGGACCCCTACCGCCATCTTACTATGATCCGCGGACCCCTATTAATAAAACAAAAAAGTCGCTCTCATACTTTTATTAGTTCGATATTCGATTCTAGTATATTTTATTATAATTTTAATATTTGATTATAATTTTAATTTAAATAAATTTAATTATGTTTATGATTGTATCTTTCTTTCAATTTTCATTGTCTGCGCACCCCCTGAGATAGGTAACCCTGCTCTAGAGGATCACATTGATTCTCGTGTACCCCAGGAATCTGCCACAGTAAAAATGCAGTAATTTATCTATGCAATCATTTATGAAAACCAATCAAAGCCAGCCGACGCGCATCAAATTTTGCGCAGTGGCTTCCTAAGCTGTGTGTCGCGGATTCGATTCGTGCACGGAACGAATATTTGTATTTTTCCGGGTCTAGGTGGCTGACTATGGTCATTGTTTGGAACTTTTCTAGGTAATCCATTAATTATAATTAGTAACATTAATGAATGTGTGCAAAACATGCGTCACATGGGGACAAAGTACATGGTAACCCAACAAATGACGTAATAAATTGGTTCTAAAAGGCTTTGAATGGCTATAAATGAAATAGTATGTAGGTATGCCAGTTCAACACCAACAAATTGCATCTATTGCGGTATTTATATGTAAGGGATCCGACGTCAAAGTAGGGTCTATCGCACCAATCGATTCAAATCACACCAATAAAGGAGGGTGGACGAACAAAAACTAGCAACTTTGTGTGAGTCATCGGAGAAGGAAAACGTTCGGCAGGTTTTACCCACTTTTTTCTTTTGTTTTTTCTTTTTAAAAGTTATGTTGGGTTTCGCCACAGAAATTAATACTTGGTTTCGTTAAAGCGATAACGGGATGATTCATGATGTTCTAATTATTATTTATTTAAGCACAAAAGCGCAGACCATTGATTTTCTTTCTTCTATTGTAATAGCCAAGTTCTCATATGAGGATTGCTCATGCCGTGGTGGTAAGACTCGTCAACGAAGATTATAACGTCACCGGCTGCTCAAGATGCACCAGCCTCACTGCGGGGATCCGCCTCGACACCATATGGTGGGCCTCGGGAACTCTTAGAAGACCGCAACGAAACCCACCACGGGGTCATGCCGAACGGCACGTCCCGGAGGAGGTGACTGTTAAGAGGCCACCCCCTCGTGCAAGTCCCGGGAGAGACTGTAGAGAGGTCCCCCCGTTACCCTCACTGGATGCTGTGTGCACGGCGACACGGGACCACACCGTGTCGCCATCTTCTCGGGAAGATGCACCAGCCTAGTGTAGCAGAGTGCACCAGACTCACTTGAGGAGGGTCTTTTCGTGGATTGACTTATTTATTTCGTAAAATTAATTTTTAATTTATTTAAGTACTAATATGGGTGTAACCTGTAATTTTAAGATTTGGCAATATGTATAGGAATTCCTTGCCGTATCGGGGAAAACAAAATGTTCTTTCCAATTTAAATTCTAGTTTTTCCTCTAGCCTTTAAGAGGTAGTAGTAGATTACCCACCGCTTGGAATTCCCAACTTTCAGGAAAACAGCATATTATTCCACAATCGGCATCATTGCATACATTTCGTTGTATTTCATTCGATTTGCATGTCGCAGGGAGATTAATTATAATATTACGGACTTGACTATTGTCAAGACCGTAATATAGAAATTGTAAGACAAAAAAAATACAAATAACCTAACACCTACTGTTTATTATAATTTCACTAGGGAAATTATAATATCACGGATTTGACAATATCACTGCCACACATACATTTCTCAAATTCCGTATTGTACTCTTTATACCGGCGCGGGCGAAGAGAGACAACCTAATCTACAATCATCATTATCCTAGCACAGCCCCTGGTGGTCGGTTTCTAGTGAAATGACGCGAGTATAAGCTACGAGTTATATTCCACAATAATGTTAGTAAATAATGAGGATATGTGTAGATGAGCGGGCGGCATGTTTTTAATTACATGCTGCGCAGCATTCTTGCATCGTGACTCGTTTAAGTAATACAAACAGATCTAATGGGAGTAATGGGTTTGGTTATCTGTGTCCTGGCTACTTTGCGAAGTAAGACTACTGGAATACAAAGACATCTTTCTTTGAAGAAACAAAGTAGTTTGTTAGATAAGCACGATACGGTCGTGTCCGAAGTACGTCTGCTTGATACCAATATGCGCATCGTAAGACCACCTTTTTGGGTAGGTATATGAGTGATATGGTTCAGCTGCTTGCGTCAGACTCCATAGTCAAATCGGTTATTGTTCGTGATATGAAACGTGAAGTACTATTTATCTACCTACAGGTTTTTGTATGAGAGTTTTTGACTGATAAAAGAAACAAGGACACGACGGGGGAGGCAGGAAGATATGTCCCTATCTATCTTAAGACAAACGAACTCACATACTACCATATTGTTGGAAAATCGACTATTGTATATAGAAATATAAATTTATATCATAGACAATATGTTTATATACAGACTGATGACTGATGTTTGGCAGTCAATTTTCTTGTGGTTCTTATTCCACCAACCTGCATTAACCGAATAAAAAACAGGTATTGAAATGACCGAATTGAGCCAGGAATCTGCGTATTATTAATCAACGATGGATTTCACAATTGATACTAAGGACAACCTACGTAACCGCAGTTGTTATGTTTTGCTTTTGATGAACCCATTATGTTTACGTTTTGAAGAAGATGCAAATTAGATCAACTTTCGCAAAGACAAACAATGGGTTTTTAGGAAATAATGACCTGTTTAGGTGCTGGGCTGATGTATTGGTGATCGCATTAGATAGATGCTACTGTCCTTGGACGTGGACAAGAAGAACGCCACTAACAAATCTAATGGAAGTAGGTAGTCTACTACCTTGTCCAGAAGATAAGTATTATATTTTCGATACAGACTCGTGCAACAAAAAGCATATGGTCACTCTATTATTTCATCATGATTTCATGGTTTTATCATATGCATATAAGAAAATATGATTAAGTACCATTATTACCATATACAAAAATAAGCGAAGTAAATAAGGCTTAATATAGACAGCGAATTTCTAATGTAGGCACCACTCGTCCCCTAGATTTCGCCCCTTTTAGTACAATAAAACATACCAAACCTCTCAAAACGGAGCAAGTGTTTTTTTTTTATATTTTTTAAATTATTTTAGTATTCGCCCCGTACGGTTTTCTTTTAATATTAATTTTGTTCTTCATTGAAAAAGTCCGATGAATAAATATAAACCACGATTATTAATAACTCAATACTTAATCTCATTACTCGTGTCTGCACTTGCTACCTGGCTCACCCCGTATAACAAAGAGAAAATATTATCCAAACTGTGACAATAATAATCACCGTGTAGTTTATATTAATATTATTTTCATTACACTGACTTCACTGATAGTATAAATATTTTGAATATCGACCAAACATTCAAAAACAAGCTTTTGAATTCATGTGTGTACTTGTTCAAATTCTAAATTACACTATTTAATCCAAGACGAGTTTTATTTAACTTCTTTTAATTTTCTTTTTCTTCTATTTACTTTTGAAAATAAATGGAACGAAAGAAGAAAACGAACTTATACTTTTAACCTATTAAGAAGCGGGGGCGAGTTTAATTACCTTAACTTCAAGGGGGCGAGGGGAGGCCGAATTTGTCATTATTTCGGGTTATGCCCAAAAATTTGTATATTAATCCAGTTCTTTTCCTGGCACGTTACTTGTAGGATACCGGTCAAACTTAAAAAATATCAGAAAGGTAAAAATTATCAGAAACGGCCAAATTGTACGCAACCTAAGCAAATTCATCATAAGTAATAATGCTTGGAATCGTCAACATTTGTTTTGTGGTCGCAAGTACGACTGCTGAGCGTGAGGTTCGATTCCCGAGTCAAATAATTTTATTGGGTTATTATTATACTCAGTGGCAGTACGGATTCCGGAACTGTGCCCGGTACATGGCAATAGGTTCGCTCCGTGTAATTCAATAACGTATGATAGTAGGTACACCTGTGCCTAAAACTTCGGGGAATACAGGCTTGATGCTATATGCTATGTTATAATGTTATTATGCCGTCAACATTTCTTCAAAACACAACAGTTCTGTTTTGACAACCACAAAAAGCGCTTCCAATAACTTTAAATAAATAGCAAACAGTTTGTGATGAAAATGAAGGTACCTACATTTTCCAAGCAAAATTACCTGAGTGTTTCCAGCTGTGGAACAATCAGTATCTACTTTTTTATTCATTTTTAACAACTCTAATCAACAGTTCTTTGTATTCTTTTTAATTTGTGCACATGTTCAAAGGATATTTTTCTTTGATAAACTATAGCATGTTGATTGGCCTATGTCGGATAATCGGGCTTATGCGAAAGAGACGCAGTTATTCTAAAGAAAATGCTATGAACATCCCAACCTATCACAATAGCAGTTTGATAACAAAGAATGTAATTATTAATTTAGAAACTTCCCTTAACTAAGTAACTAACTTAACTTCCTAAACTTTCGAAAAACAGGGCTACTGAAATATAAAAAAAAATTGGTTCTCTGCTATTTCGTTTCTTTATTGAATTCCATATCAGCAATGCATATTCATAATACGAATAAATATTAATAGGCACGTACGTTTTACAACAAACAAGAGATGAACAAAACAATGCCAATATAAAATTAAACATTGAAGGTGACAGTATAACAAAAATGCACAGGCCGCTGAGGCGAGTTGTCTGTGCTTGGTTTTAGTATACTTTAACAAATATTTCAAAAAATATTATTGGATCTATCTATGTTTATATATAAAAATCCCGTGTCACGATGTTCGTTTATGCTAATCTCCGAAACCACTAAACCGATTTTAATGAAATTTTGCAAATGTGTATTGTTTGGCCCAACTTGAGAAATAGGGTAGTTTTTATCACGTCATTCCCGTCAGTCCATCCCGTCATAATTAACCCTCAATATGTTTTATTTAAAATATTTGGAAAATCAGAAATTGGAAATAGTTAATTGTACCCGTGCGAAGCCGCAGCGGGTCGCTAGTAATGTAATAAGACTCCAGTACGACCATGTTTGTAAAATAGTCAATTTTCCAAAATTTTAACTAAAATTGGAAGCTATTTTATAATAGACTATCCTACTCCTACTAATATTATAAATGTGAAATTTTGTGAGGATGGATGGATCTTTGTTACTCTTTCACGCCAGAACGGCTGAACCGATCTGGAAGAAATTTGGCACAGAGATAGATTGTAGTCTGGAATAGCACATAGGCTACTTTTTATCCCGGGAAAATGTACGGGTTCGTAAACCACGCGGGTGAAACCGCGGGCGGAAGCTAGTCAATTATTATTATACTAGCTGTCGCCCGCGACTTCGTGTGCATGTAATGTTTGCATTTATTATCGAAGTTACGTTTTGCTGTTATAGTAAAAATAAGCCTATGTCCTTCTCAAGGTCAAAATTTCATCGGTTTAATGGTTTAGCCATAATAAGCTAACAATCAGTCGGATTGAGTTACTAAAGAGTGGCTAAAATGGCTAATAGTGAGGTGCTATTATCGATACAAAAGCCTAAAACCATTTGTAAACGTTCTAGACTTAAAATCCGTCTGATTAATTAGCAAAGAAGCAGCAATTTAAATTTTCCAATATGTAGGATAAGTTTAATTTATTTAATAATCACTTGGTTAAAATTTATCAATGTTGGCATGTTACAGATAAAAACAACGCTGCATAAAATATATAGCGGTATGTTGCCAACCGACAATTCTGCCCACCGCATTAGATTAAATAAAAGCTTTAACCAAAATTCACAAACAAACTGTTAAGTTCTCAAATTAAATTACATACAATCGTGCAGATATTTTTCCACCTACGGCCTAATTCAGTGAATGGATTTGGGTCAATATGGTAATGTATGGACACATATCTCTCCCCCCATCGAATAATATGGTATTGTATGCTTACGATACTTGGGGTTTTATTTCATATTCGTTAGTTAAAGCTCCGATACCGATAAAAAAGAACAACTTGTTTCTATTTTTTTTTTTAATTCTTTCTACGTGTATTGAGGACAGTAACAGTATCATAATGGATATAACATTAATATTCCACAAATTTTAAATTCGAAAACAGATTATACGATATTACCGAATTTACAATGACTAAATTTTACCATAATATGGTAAAATTTAGTCATTGTAAATTCGGTCATATATCGTCGATGATATGATATGATCGATGTTTGCTCAATTTTATTAACTTGTATTTATTACTTGATTTTGATTCAGTCATAAGCATTAAGTTACAAATCCGTACAAATAAATTCGCCTTTAGACGCTCACTCATGAGTGTTTTAAAGATTCGACTAAGGATTACACTAACACTCATTGGCGTGTGTTCATAAAGACAAAAAGACACTGCCGACCCTACATAACTCAGATAAATATTTATTTTAAGAGATTTGAGGTGGCAAATCAAATACATGACTATATAATCTACAAGACGACGAACCAATACCAACCACCAACAGGTATTTTTGGTAAGTAAGCTTTTAAAATTTGCTACCCTGTCTAAAAACTTTGTGCACGCCGCTGCTAACACTTATAATCATATAGGCGGAAACTATCAGCTCTGCACATGGGAAATACTTAGGAAGCTGAAAATATAGTCTATACAACATTTTCCATCATTACCAGGAAATGGACAGTAACAATAAGTATATGCGTTGGCATATTGACATTCATGAGATTCTCGATAACAATGACGCATTTAGATCTCAGAATTCTATAGAAAACTGGGTTGGAGTGAAGTTAAACGAAGTCGAAATGTCTAAATTGGACAAAAGAAATAAAATGAAACGTGCAGCCGTTGCTCCCACAACACGCGTGCACTATTCCGATCAATAAACCTTAAATGTCACGGCACGAAGGTAGAACTAGAATATTTTGTATTGAAGAATATTTGAAAAAGGCCAACACGTAACCTCTTTGTGTATTTAGATATGATGGTAGTAACTAACTGCTTTAAAAAAAACTCTAAAAGCCAAAAAAATAATATTTATAGGAATATTATCAGAAATTTAAATATGGTATTTTGGCACAAGATCTTAACATACGTAATAATACATATTCGTGACTCGAAATAAGTACTCCAACATCGAACATTATTACCTCAGTATCGAAGGCACGCAATCAAACCTAAATACAAATGCAAATAAAAATACAGAACACTTTCTTGTCCAAATTTTCGAGCAAGCATAAACTTTTTTATTTGCTTGACACTGTAGAACACCACAACACAAGGAAGAAGTTTGCAACCTTGGAATTGCGACCTCGTAACTACGTCACAACTTGTCAGGCCACAAAGACGTGAAGTTCCGACCTCAGTTTAACGACCTCACTTGGTGCCTGAAGAAAAAACTACAAAAATAATATGGTATAACGAATTTTGAAATATGTATACTATCAATTTCTGGCATCCTGAATATAGATCGAAATAAAACAATAGATTTCGCAAGCTATTACATAATCAGTGTGAATTCCTTTCTGTCATGAATGTTGTACTAAGTCAGTTTCCAACAGAGATCTCTATTGGGAACCAACTTAGTTGATTGACTGACTATTTTCAATCATAATGTGTCACATTTAGACTCCACCTCTATCTGAAATTATTCGAAATTTTATATCAGATTCGGTTACGGTTTTGGATAGATATTATTTCGGACATCCAATAGTTTCGGTTACAGTTATGGAGCTCCATAACATCCCTGATATATTAGAAACAATAATTAGCAAAAAGGTACCATGGGCTATAAAGAGTCCAGTGCCCAAAACAGAGGAATTTTCAGATTAGTCGAGTGTCATCAGACTTATGTGGATGAGTAATGTTACTATATCTTACAATAAAAAATCCCATTATTAACAGAAGACAAACATTCTGCCAAAGATTAAACTAAGTGGCCTTGTTTTTATAAGATTGCATTCCTGAGAAATCAAAGTAAGTATTATTAGTCAGCTCCTAGCTTAATGTATCAAAGTGGTGGTACTGTTCTTGTAAGTACCACTTCTAATAGAGAAGCAAACTGATGAAGAATTAAAGATTATACCAATGAATATGATTACTAAACAACTGATGCATAAAGCCAGTATTGACCAATCTAATAATTACATCCTTTGAAAAAGTGAGGCAACAGAATACTACTTAGCACATCGTGATTTTGTTAAATTAAATGATTCAGGCCAAGTGTAGGTAGCCATAGCTTTTAGGCAGGTATAGTTAACAAACAAACACCCTAATCTGACAACAAACAAACACCTGGAACAAATATACATAGGTAACATAATATAGCATAACATCTGTATTCACCGAAGGGTTAGGCAGAGGTGTACTATTGTACACCCACATTGCGCCGATGCTGTTATTGAGTCCCATGTAATAGGGAGAGAGCCTATTGCCACCTACCAGGCACAGTTCAAGACTCTGTGCTGCTACTGAGAATTTATATATAGAAAAACCTAATAACACTTTGACCAACCCAGAAATCGAATCCAGGAGCTCACGCTGCGACCACTAGACCAATGAGGCAGTAGAATATACAAAGGTCTTATAAGCAATAGTGGAAACCAGAACCATAACTCATATTAAAGAAAGAAAAGTACTTAGTTACTCGGCAGAATATCAATTCTGCAAGGTTTAAAATGAAGTAGATACTATAATATGTTTACATTATACTATGCTTAGAGTTTTACTTTGCTGAAATGAACGAAACAGTCAAAGAAAAGATGTAAGCTCAGTTTATGTGTCAAACACATTACTCACATTTAGTGGCAACAGACTTAACAATACAGAGATACAAGAATGTTTTATGCATTCACATGTGAATTAATTAATTATGAACATGAAAGACTTGTTGGATAGGCATAAAAACAAGGATATATTTATAGCAAGTGTACTAAAATTACTACGCAAGTTAAAAAATAATAATTATAGCAAGTTTTTTTGTTTGCGAAAAGTCAAATAATAGCAACATAGAGACCTGAAATAGGTGTGATTGATTTATCATGCCTGATGACGTATCGAGACTTCCTAATGGAAAAAAGACAAAAAGGCTTTCAAGGTTTTCTTTGCTTCGTATTTGGAGATGAAAATAACATCGTGACCTACAAACTATTTTTCCCACTAAATTAATAGTTTCGACAAAGAATCTAGATGCATCAGATGGAATTACGTTATAAGTGTAGGTATGCAAAAGTTTTAGATGGAAGTGCATTCAAGGAATCCAACTTAGATAAAACGATGCATTGTTTTCATTACGTGGGCAGTAAAATTGCGACATACCGTTGGTTGACTGACCGACTGCAAGCACTAAAAGGAACACACTTGTTATACATTTAAAGTTCACACGCACTCGCAAGCGATCCATTTTCTCACAATTTATTAAAATGGACGTTAATTTTAGTTTATAAAATTACGAATGTCAGTAACGTCATCGAAGCACTGTGCCGAACTGACGGACAGAGAGACTTTACTTTTCTAGTACCTATCCACGTCGTCGTGTGAGTGTGAAGCATAGAGTAAACTTTGTTTCTGCGATTTCTATGCGATTATTATTTAGGGGTTTCAACCTAAGCGATTGATCGGCTCCTAAACAGTAATTATATAATGCCCAAATATATGTGTTTTAAAAAAATACTCTACTATTGATTTAATCGATTCCATGCTATATGTTTTTTGGCGGCACGGCATTATAATCTATGCCTTCAGTGTTGCAATATTCAATAAGAAAAACCAATTATATGGGTACATGGGTGTCTTATTTATGATATTTATTTTGGAGCATGGTGGTTAACAGTTACGGTAAAATAATGGCACTTATTCTATTACTATTTTAGTCGTGACTTAAAAAAGTTCTTGGAATAAAAACAAAAAGATTACAATGCAATTTGCAGTTGATCCGATTGAAGATAAAACCAACAGCTGCATATACAAATATAATTTATTTGAATTATTTTTAAACTTGCTGTGCTTTGTAAACTGCAAGCAGACAAAGGCACCGTTTTGGTGGTGGCAACATATTTCGGTCATTACATTTAATTTTTCTCAGCATGCAGATAGAAAAAATATTTTTTTATTATATTTTATTCATATTATATTTTGTAATTTATCAATTTTACAAACTTAAGACAAATTTAGATAGACTTGACTTTTGATGACTTTCCAGTATTTTCCTTTACAGACTTCCAGTCATACGTATAGTCGTGTTGGTTCCACAGTTGTTACGCTTGCTCGAACCACTGAAGATGTTTTGTCAAACCAAATACTTATTTTACTTATTATTTATGTGTTAGTGTAACCGTCTTGGATTATCGTGTGATATCTGATATTGAAAGTGTGGTCACTTTATTTTAAACAGTGGTGTAAATTAGTATAGAATGTATTGGTGCAAATTTTCGAGAAATCTTGGAAATTGGGAAAACAATTTTCTATAAAAATGTAAATGTTATGACATGGCAGTAGGTGCTATTTAAGTACCTACAGTCTCTGCGACGTCTTTTACGGAGATAGATTAAAGAAAAACCGACTCCAAAAAACTCAAAAACAAAACTAATAACTAAAAAGCAAAAAATCAATGTTTATTATACAATATAGTAGTTGAAGAATATTGAAGTCGCCTGATGATGGATCCACACGCCATCATCAGACCCTCTATACCAAATATTATATACGGGACTCATCAAAATATATCGAGTGATCCCAAACTCGGAAGTTTAATTCAATAACTCCTTACCATTGAGGAGTACTATGACATCCATCATCAGCTCAGCATCATAAAATGACGATTTTCAGACGCCAAAACCTGACTTATTAAGAAAAAAGCTCAAACGCGCTATTTGTCCTACAATATTTGAGGGTATCCCTCGATTTCCCTAGGATCCCATCATCAGATCCTGACTTGGTGACAATGGGACCAACTAGGGAGCATACTCATTCAAACAAAAAAAGATTTTTTTAAATCGGTCCTTAATTGACGGAATGATCGCGTAACAAACATACAGTGGAATTGAGAATCTCCTCCTTTTTTGAAGTCGGTTAAAAATGACATAATCTATAAACGTCTCATTATACTTCTTTAATACACAAAGTAGTTTATTATATCTCACAATGTGTCTATTGTATATCTATACTTAACGCAATACAGTTGGCCACATACTTACGTAAAACAATATGTCTTCACCATTGACACGGTAGAAGATGATGAATGTGCGGACGTATCGCATTCAGTAATTTCTGATAGACAACCCTCTAAGATAAAACCTGAAAAATGAGTGATGGTGTGTGATATATTATTAATATTTACACATTATTAACTTCAACTCACATACAAAATAACATGTCACTGTTGAAAATTTTACGAAAATACTGCTAAAGCGCTAGTTTCCAGACCGTTGTCCTACATAGGAACTATGTATGTTGTATAACGCAACGACACAACTATCTGTCTCGCTACAAGCCTCCTGTGGGTGCACCTTGTGATGCTCTAAATCGCTGTCATTGCGGTGAAGCAATCACTGCCTCGATTATGATGACATATCCTGCAGTAACAGGACATGTCGGAGCGCAGATCGTATAGAACGTGACGCCAACATTAATTACATTATTCGTACCACTCTAGCTATCGCCACAATCAAATTGTTCGGTTCGTGACGACAGGAGGAAAAATATACAGCTTAGGTAGGCCGCATTTAAATCAGTGAAAATTCCAATTCGGTTCATACAATAGGTATAGAAATGTGGATACACAGGAGCCTGTGTATAGGTTACGAGTTGCACAGAAAGTTATGGAGCCATCCATGCTTGAAATATAATAGAGCGAGAGCGCGAGCGACCTGATAATAGAGCGAGGTTCAAAAGTCTAAATCCAAAGACAGGACACCTATTAAAAATAAATTGCGGAATAAAAGGTAAAAACTAATCTCGCGTAAATTTCTCAAAACCAACCTTTTTTCTAATGATCATATGTAACCATTATGGAACTTGTAAAGATCTTGAGAACATTAACAAAATCTGTTTATTAGTGGGGGATGAAATGGAAAAACGCTTCAAAATAAATATTTATGTTATCGATTCTTTACCACTTCTGAAAACGCTACATAATTACAAAAAACCCTGATATCTTTCCAGGGGAATGGGAAACATATTTTAGACTATTGGCAATTTTTCTACAGCGATTTTCTACATTATCCAAAGCTTTAATAAATTTAAAAAAAAAAAAGATTTTCTACAGAGAGAAATGTCATTTGTGACATTTGGGTGTCTTGTCAATTTCCAATGGAGTGGTAGACGTAGTTGCTAGCTTCTCAGCTGTCGAGTGTTTCAGTGTTGGATTTTGTGAGGACTGTGATAACTAAAACTGTTATATACTGTGACGGCTTGAGAGAAGCTTTAAATTAAATTCAGGACATTTTATTTGATTTCGTTCAACATGTCTGATGATGAAAGATGGAATCGCGACAACCACAACAAAGGTAGGAGTCTAAATCATAATTGTAGAATCTTTTAGTATTGTATATTACGTCAAAAAATTGCAAAGAATCATATTTTATTTGTACTGCATCAATTGTTTGTAAAAGTTACGTCAGTAGCCCTCAAAGGTCGTTTATCAAAAACGTGAAATGACTGCGCAGTCAGTTGCGCCGCATCTTCGATGCAAAATCAATAATCTATGCGGGGTATAAAACGTATATATACACAACTAAAGCACTTCTATTACTAGCCATGAAATGTATGAACAATATGGAATGACATTAATTAAATTATATTTTTGTACTTACTGTAATTTGTATTTGTGAATAATAGGGAACAGTCATAGCTTGGTGGTTAAATACTTGCTTTTTGTCTAAGAGGATCAGAATTCACAACACAACATTGTATAGGGAACCTCCACAATTAACAGGGTTAGAAATATGTTGCCAATTGTGTACATGGTCCACCTACTGGCATTTTGTGGTTTAATCCTTTGTCATTCTGTATAATGAGTTGGATGTATTTGTGGTATTCAAAATTTACAAGAATTAGTTATAGGTATGTCTAGATGTATTACTGTTATGCGACTAAGCTAATATGATAATGATAGGGGTGTGTTTACATCAATAATGCTATGAATTGAAATAAAAACCACTTGAACAGCAAATTGATAACTTAGCTATTGGGCTATTATTGCTAGTATTTTAAAGTATTATACAATACTAAGTGGAATTTAAATTTAATGGGGTGGAGTATTATTCACATTAAAAGTAAATTTGTACTAACATAAAACTGTGTGACCTATACACAGTTAGCGCAGTGGCTAAGTGATTAGCTTTCTGCGCTAGGTGTTGCGAGTTTGATTCCAGCACGGAACAAATATTTGTATGGTCTACAGATGGTTTTATTGGGTTGGAGATTAGCCTATGGAACCATTACCATTGCCACATTGACGCAATTGATGTTGTCAGGGTTCGGTATGTAATTCACAGTGTGACACTTATATGGACGTAATCACACAAAATTTGAACAGTCAACAATGTTTATTGTGTTGTTGAATTATTGTTCTGTCTATGTTTAAGTAAGATATACTTGTATGTTTTGATATTTTGCTGGTGGAAATCTTTTACTTATGCTATAGGCAGTGGTGAGTGCAAAGCATGTTTTGCCCCATTCAACCAAACTTAAATATTATGTTCATCTTCATTGTAGCTCTAGCCAAATAGCCTCTTGCAGTATGCAAACTTTGATTTTATTTCATTGCTGTGTGCCGGGGTTGATTGATTTAAATCAGGTTTTTTTATATTTATCATTGATTTAAATCAAACTTGATATTTTTCATGAAAATTCTTTGAATGATATAAAACTAATGATCACACCTTTCTCTTCTTTTTCTGGTTTGATACATCAAACTAAGTGATCATTGGTCTAATTTCAAAACTTATGAACAATTAATTGACCAAATCAGATCTATTTCTTCCAGTCATTTTAGAATAATTCAGTCAGATAACCAACAGTAACACTAATTATAACTATCATTTTTGGTTGAATGCAAGAAAGTTTATGAAAAATATGAATAAAATCATGATATTTTTAATCAAAGGCAAACTGTAAGAGAATGTATAAAACATTTAAAAAAGGTTTTTTTGTCATAAATAAAAATGTTATGATTTTTTATCAACCCTGCTGTGCGTAAACTGACACCTCATCAGAGGGTAGTACAAGTTTTCCTTGATCTCGAACATAGTTTACGTTTACGAGGTTTTCTTACATTTTAGGTTTTACCGTTACTATGATCGAGGTCGAGGCGTGAGGTGCACACTGATATCCGTGGATAGTGACAGTAGATCGGATTCCTGACTAATGGTCTTGGTTGTTTGGTGGCCCTCTAATATATCATTTTGAAAACCATTCAGACATTACTCCTAGACATGGTTTAATATTAAGTTACTGTTATTACAAATATCTGGAAATCATCAGCTCAATCATTTATTGAATTATATATGTTGGCAGAAACCTTTGGTTCCATTATAATTTAGGACAGAACTTACTAATTAACATTTACAATATTTCATAATACACTTGTAAATCCACATATTACATGGATTGTCAAACTGGGGTAATATGCTCATAGCGCTTTATTAAATTGTACACTGACTTGTTACAATGCGAATTAATTGTATGTATTTGAGGATGTTGCATAATATTTAACTGGTGATGTCTGTCTGGTATTCATTATGATTCATTTCATTCACGCAATATTATGGTCTACATCTGAGCCTGAGCCTATTTACAGAGCTGAAGACTATACACTACTACAGTTATGACTTAGGAACAATGTTATAAGAACCACATGTAGCGAACAGAATGCCAGTCATAAAGAATTTCACTATTATAACTATAAGAGGATGGTACTAGCTTCTTGGGGCAAATATTTTGTTACTGTTAAATATGACAGATTAGTGCACTATGTACTGCCCCTAATAAATATATTTTTCAAATTTTATGGTCTGGCTTCAGCGGTTTATGCTGTGCGTTGTCTGTTGGTCAGGTAGTCAAGTTACTGTTTTATAATATAGAGGGTTGTCAGTAACATAACGTGTTCTTTGCAGGGTGTGTAAGGGGAACTAAATTAGTTAATCATCCAACAAAATTATAAATGAAACAGCTGATCATGAGCTGTTAAAAAGAGGAAGCTTTTGAATCAATTTTTAATCCTTGTGTGAGATACACAGTATTCTATAACAGTCAAATGTATGAAAAGGTACTTTTGGTACTACTTTTAGCTTTTGAAGTATTAGTATTTGAGTTCTACAATTCATAAAATATTTTAAATCAAACCGTTTCCGTTATGGACATTTTGTTTGAATATTGAAAGCGATCATTTCAGTATTGGCTAAAATTGCTGTATCTCGAAAACGGATGGAAGTTGATGGAATGTATATTATAATTAATTTGAGGAATTTTAATTATCACTACCTGCAGAGAATGCGTCCATTTACCTGCTAAGTGATATACATTGTGTAACTTGATTAACGCAAGGTTTCATACACACCAAATAGAAAAAAGAATTAAAAGCATGTCACAATAAGTAAAACATTGTGCTGAACATAGACTGCATATAAAATTGAGTCAGGCCTTAAAAAAAATATTTCTCTCAATAACTGATGGATTTGCGATTTTCATATTAAAAAAAACATTGTCTCCCTATATAAAAAGTTACTGAAATTGCTTCAGTTGTAAATTAAGAACAAAACACTTTCAGGACTTGCGTTTATTCTGTTACACGCTGTATTACCTGTATGTGTATGTATAAAGATAGATAGATAGAGTATACTTTATTGGACACCAAAGGAAAAAGTTCACAGCGAAAATTCATTTTATTTTACACATAGGATACGAATGGCGGTCTTATCGCTAAAAGCAATTTCTTCCAAACAACCAGTGCATGGAAAGAATAAAATAATTTATAACCGAACTTGTGTTGTTGTGTTGTTTCTGTCTGATTAATTTTCTGTGCAAACATTTCGCTGTCGATAGTTAACTTGTTTAGTTAATTATTATTTCGTACTATTTTGATGAGGACGAGGGACGATCATGGCTAATAATAGTAATAATATCTTCATTAATTAACATTAATCACCTATTGTAAGGGCTACTGATATACACTTTGGAACATATAATTTGGAAAATAGTTTGTTGTCTTCCGGGTCATTTAATAAAAGTAAATCAATGTGTGTATTACTCGCAGTAAGTTTAACAAGATATCGTTTTTAAGTAATATTCAAGTTTTATATAACATGTGTTATTGTAAATATGCATTTTAAATAATTCCGGTACCCAATTGTCCTGTTGTATGTTTATTGACTTGTTACTGTCTATAATAATAGGTATCTGCTGATCATCCTAACACGAAATTAATTTACCCGCGTTAATATTCACCCAGAAAATTCATAAAATTTTGGGAAATTATATAAAGCTTGAATTCCCATTTTTAATATCAGTCCTAAAATATCCAATGCTGAAGATGGAACTCCTCGTTAATAAAATCCTATAATCCGGGATTCATTTAATAGGTAGGTGGTGTGATGTTCCACCGTAGCAAAGAAAGGATCGATATTGCCTGGCGGGCCGGACGGTATTTTTTTTGTCATATGACTCTCAAAGTTAGCTGCTTAAACGGGCTAATGGCGAGACCAGGAACCTCAGGACCTCCAGCCGAGCAAATTAAATAATACTAAGCAACACTGTTAAGGGCGTCCCATAGTGGGACTCGAACTTCGGCTTAGGGCGTTGCTGGACTTGCTGGATCTGATTGTGATTATTTAGGGACATTTTATTTATTACGACTGGTATACTGGTACGACTGGCTGGCTCGAGCAAGGGTCGAGAATAAGGGCCGGACGGTTGATGTAGGGTGTCTTATTGTATCCTATACTGCCGATAAATGCGTGATTCAGGCCTCGTGCGCTGATTGGTTGATTTGAATTTCGTCGCTGAATATTGTTTTAGCTGGCCACGTTGCTACGTAGGTTCGACATTGTAGCGCTAGATGTCGCTACTCCAGTCATGTTGCCTAGTGGTAAGTGGTAGGACTATAGTTGACGGGTATAAGATTTGAATCAGGCCCAAGTGTCAAAAATAATGATGCCGTTATGGCAAGCAAATTGGTGAACGCAGTAGTATGATATTATAACACAGGATTACTCACATGAATATCGCATGCTATAATTACAATTTAACATAGGATTTATAAATGTGTCAGAAAAGGAGTGTATGATGATTTCCCAGCATTACGGCACTATTGTAATAATTGCGGCCATATCATGAGTGTTGGGATTCCGATAAATGACTTCTCGATTGTTTGATTTAATCTTCTATGGGGTCAAGCTTGACCCTATACGCCATTTTTTCTGCAGACCATAGTCAAGACTAGTTATTCTGTTATCTATTAGTAAAAGAAATTAATGAAGGAGCATAAATACTTGGAACAATACGACTTGCATCAACGCTATACCGTCTCAAGACTAGGATTTGGGAGAAAATTGGGTAACATACGTCTTTTCTCTTGTTTTTAGAGTTTAACGAAATAATAAAGATTTTACATGTATGTGCATAATTTATAAAGTATACCGTAGATATCTTCACTATGTGGACCTGTATTTTCGGAACCTGAAGTTGTGTGGAATTTTGACAAGCTTTGGTCTAGTCGTTTAGACATTTGACAGTGGGTACAGAAGTACCAAAAAATTAATAATTATAAGTCGGACAACATCGACAGTAAAAAAAAAGAGCCCAATCGGTCCATCCGTTCTTAAGTGATATCCTCATCAACGCACAGCATAAAAAATATTTATATAGATTCGTTTTTGCTTGGGTTCACCCCTTTTTATTTACTAATAAATCAGAAATTTCAATTTATTAAATATAGGTTATTTTAATATCTTTATCAATAGTTACTGCAAATCATTTTGGCAACTCAATTTGCCACTCAAGTCTTGCAGTGGCGTAGCATGGGCTTCAGCCGCCCGGGTCGTAGGCAAATTTCGCTGCCGCCTTATTTATGTCTTTTAAAGAAGGGGGATTCCCCAGTTTCATCACAGAATAAGGAATAAAAAGTTCCGGGCTCATTTCAATCGGTCTGAATTGTAGGTGCAACAATGGTAAATATGAAATGAAATTGTTCAAATATTTATAAGATATGTAGGTATTATTAATTATTGTGAAAATATGAATTATTTGTCTTATTTCTTTTTTTGAAGCACTTTGCTTTCATCTTTATTTTATAGTATGACAACTTCGTGAACTTTCTTTAAGTCCTCTTTTTGTTCCATGATCTTTTTTTTTATTGTCACACCATTTCTTTTTCTTTTTTGTATGTATACGTGGTCTCTTAACCACAATGCTTCGTTAGCTTTTTGTTTTCTAACACTACACACTCTGTTACAAAAAAAAAAAACAGTTTTTTTATTTTAACTTAGTTTAACTGAGTTTTCTTCTTTACTTTTCTTTTTGTGAGCCCCTTAGAAGCTGCGTAGTCGGTAGACAAAGGGTCTAAAACGCGCATGCGTCATATCGACCCAGTCTCTATTCTGGCTCGCTACGACTCAGCGCCCGCCAGCAGTGAGCAGTCTCCTCGGGTTCGGGATCGTTGTCGGACTGATCGGCACCTCACTGACCAATCGCACATGTCTTAACGGTGAAGTTATTATTTTCAGTGTTCCCGCTTACGGGTTCGATTCTAAGTAAGGAGCAACACGCCTCAGAAAGTAAATCTCTGTCCTTTGTTTGTTAAAATCGCACGTTTGGTAGATACGTAGATTCCTCAGTTGGGCTCACGTCTTTGTTGTCACGGAATAAATAATTAGTGTAGTGTAGTGAAGTTTCAATTATGATCATATGTAAATAATCTTGACTTTTGTATTTCGTGAGCCGGCTTCAGATGGTGGCCTGAAACTGATGCGCATGTGCGGGAGATTCGATTGTGTCCGTGAAAATTAGACGCATACTTCGAGATGTTGTTGCCTGAACCTCGTAGTTTATACACGTGATTGATTTTTTGGTTGAATCGATAGGATTTTATTATATGGTGAAGTAATATTTACTTTAGTGTCACGAATTACAATGTTTGTTCCAAAGGTAAACAATCCGTGAGATATCATACGAACCTTATAGTTAAAATAACTGATGTGTATATTGTATTGATTCGGGTACCGTATAAAGGCGATGGATGACCTGAATTCAATCCAAACTTAAAAAAAAAAAACATTGGGATGATTATCCCGATTCGCCCAGTGCCTTGTGGTTCGGTTCGTTGCAATTTGATGATATAATATCTGAATGTAGAATCCTGGAGTAGCGGTGGTCGTTGCGCAACTTAAACGTTATTGAAACGAGCTATCGTCATAATAACGGTTAGCAGGTTATTTGAAAAACCTGCTAACCTGCTAACATGCTAACGCTAAAGTAGCTAATAGCGGTGGTCGTTGCGCAACTTAAACACGTTATTGAAACGAGCTATCGTCATAATAACGGTTAGCAGGTTATTTGAAAAACCTGCTAACATGCTAACGCTAAAGTAGCTAATAGCGGTGGTCGTTGCGCAACTTAAACACGTTATTGAAACGAGCTATCGTCATAATAACGGTTAGCAGGTTATTTGAAAACCGTGCTAACCTGCTAACGTGCTAACATGCTAACGTAAAAGTAGCTAACATCCAAAGAATCCGACAGTTAGACAGACATACATTACAGACATACATTATAGACAGTTGCGTTTCGTTATCCAATGAAATGGAAGTGCATCAATGAAGCACTTCCATTTCATTGGATAACGAAAGGAGTCGTTAATGAATCCTCGCCAAGAGACGACACGAACAACAATTGGGTAAATAGGGAAGCTAAAAAAAAAAAAAGGTCATCAAAATCTTACGGGGCCACCAAAATTCTTGCTTAAAAAAAAAAAAAAAAAGGTCATCAAAACCTCTCTATCATATTACGTGTTGCTCATGATATGACAAATAGCGACCAATAGCAGGATAGCGCGTTTTAATAACCGCTATTGATATCCGATAGACAGTTGCGTTTCGTTATGCAAAAAAGATGCTACTGCCCACCGCTATCCTGGAGTCGTGGGTCACACTGCTAAATATTTAAACACAAAATGTTAGTTAATGTGCAGCAACAAACAATTATAATTTAGATCTATGTTGTGGTGTGTGAACTGGTGTGATTGGTGTATGATCCTGTTATTGTTATGTGGAATATTTATGAAAATGTCGAGCCTGCAAAGAAGTCTCTAAAATCATGTCTGGGCCCTGGAATACATAAATCCGGACTACGAGTATATTTGTAGTCTGAGTTTAAAATACCCGAGAAAATGGCTGACGGTGAGTGTGCTAAGATAATCTAAGGTGGCCGCCGGCGTGAAAGCGTCGCGCATGTGCAAAGGGCATCTTCTGCAACATCGCATGTCATCATGGACTAACCGGCCCGGTCGAAAACTAGTTGTCCCGGGGGCAAGACGGTGATCGGTAATTTATGCGATGACTTAAATATCTATCTCAGTGTTGGTGATGAGTTCATACACGGCCCTGTGTGATTTAATTTGTAATAGAGACATAATGATGTGTTAATGAAATATGTTACTGAATATCATTGAATTTGATATGGAAATTATATATCCAAGTATTTAGTGTCCGTATATGTCTAATAAATTGTGTGTGATTTGAGTGAAATCTTAGGTGATGCGTAAAAGCCTTCTGAAAATGGCGTATATAGGGTGTGGCTGCACTTAGGGAATTTAAGATGGTCGTTGACGCCACTGCTCTGCACATGCTTGCGCATGTGAAGAGGCTTTAAAGGAAACAATGTAGAGTCGACTGTCTGAATGTGCTAGATTAATACTACGGAGCAGGAGAGGATTCCTCGCACGTTTATACATTTATATATAATTTAAAAGAAGGGCGAGTATTAAAGCCTCCTACGAAGTGTATGTAAAGAACTATTAGAATTTTCTTTTTCTTCTGATTTCCGTATAAAATTTATGTACGGTTTATACTAAGCCAAAATGGCTGCCAAAAATGGCGTGACGCATATGCGCAGTGCATCATATCGATTGCCGACGTATAAATTTCCTTTTTCGGAACAGCTTGTCTTTTACGATGTAGTACATCGATGTTTGTTTGAAATCATGATATATTATTGGAAATATGCCCAAAAATGGCAGTTCCAGGTAGCTGTGGGTGTGGTTAGGTTAGTTCACTAATCAAAATGGCTGCCGCGTCACTGCGTTGCGCATGTGTAAAATACATCATATTATGCAACAAACGCGCATGCGCCATCCATCGATCCTATTTGACAGTATTCCCATTTCGGCCGGTTCATTAAGATCGGGGTGAAGCTAGTCTTCGGTCGGTAATTTAATGGCTCAGTTATCTCGGTAGTATTTATTATTATTAGTAGTAGTATTTATTATTTCTGATCTGTGTCGTTGAAGTACGCAATTTTCATTGTTAAACGTTGGGGTCTCCAGCGAAGTCTATGTAAGTACTATCATATTAGGATATTTCTCGATTAGTACACCGTATTCTTGACATTATGAGTTACGTATGAATATTCATGTTTGTTTTATCCAAAGCCAAAAAAGCCGCCGGGAAATGGTACGACGCATGTGCGCAGTGCATAGTATCGATATCGTTCGGGACCTACGAATCTCTATTTTCTAGTTGTTAGTGTTTCAATTATTTCTATGTTACTGGAAATATTTCGGAAGATGGCGGTTGGGTGTGGCAGTGGGTGCGGCTTAAAATGGTCGCGCCACTGCGTCGCGCATATTTAGAGAAAATTGTATTATGCAACGCGCATGCGTTATTGATCGATCCCATTTGACAGTATGTGCAACCCAGCCAGTTACCTCGAGGTGTAGCTAGGGAACGGTAGTTTATGTGATGACTACAGTCTGAGTGTAGTCGTGGCAGTGCAGCTACTGTATGGAGTTTAGTCTAATGTGATTTTTAGTTTTATAATCCTGTTAGTACAATTATGGTGACAATTTTGTCCGTTTAGTGCAATTTTCATGGCAGGCCGTTGTAGCTTACGTTCAGAAATAAATGTACATTCTTATGATTTCTCATGTAGTCGTGGACTATTGGAGCCGTTAATCGATTGTTCGAAGTAATTTTTTTTTGTGAGATATGTATAATTTTGTGATGACCCAAATCTTTCTGAAAATGGTGGATGTTGGGCGTGGCTGTGGGTGTGGTCAGGAAAATTAAGATGGCCGCCGCGCATGTGCAGAATGAATCACAAAGCGCATGCGTCATCTATCGATCATGTTTGACAGTATCTGCACTAGAGCTGGTTTAGTTAAGTGGCGTTGATGCTCGTGATCGCTCGATTATTTACCGGCTCAATTATTTCGGTAATACTGTAACAAGTGTATAAGTTCCGTTTTGTACCGTTGAAGAATGCGACTATCATCGTGAAACAGAGGCCTCCAACGAAGTCTATGTAAGTACCTATTAGGATTTTTCTCGATTAGTACGACGTGATCCCGATATTGGTTTGTGATGTGCCTATGAATATTCATATACGATTTATGAAATGTTTGTGTAAATGGTCAAACGAAGGACGGTACTGCGCATGTGCCGAGTGCATAGTGCCGATTGACCATTTATAAATATTCCGTTGATTCGAACAGTTCATCTTTTACGACGAACATTGATGTCGTTCGGGGCTTACGAATGTTAATCTGAAATTTACATTTTAGTGTTCGCGTTATTTCTGTCTATGTTAAGTGAAACATTTTCGAAAATGGCGCTCGGATCTGGCTGTGGGCGTGGTTAGGAAAATTAAGATGGCCGCCGCGCATGTGCAGAATGAATCACAAAGCGCATGCGTTAGCCATCGATCCTTTTTGAAAGTAACTGTAGCCCGGCCGGTTCAGTTAGGTCGGGTTGAGTCCAGTGATCGGTTGGTTATGTGACTGCTCAATTATTTTGGTAGTAGTGTAACCAATGTACAAGTTCTGTTCTGTGACGTTAAATAACGCGATTTTCATCGTGAAATATTAGGGCCTGCGACGATGTCTATGTAAGTACTACGTCTCGATTAGTAATCTTTATATTAGTTTGTGATTTGCGTATGAATATTCATGCGCCATTTATGTAAACCCAGAATAGCCGCCGAGAACTGGAACGACGCATGGGCGCAGTGCATCGCATCGATTGACTTCGTATAATTTCTTTTATTCGGAATAGCTCGTTTTTATGACCTATTTATACATAGTTTTCTTTAGGGGAATGTTTTTTTCAAAATCTGAATATTAGTGTTTGAAATATTTATTTATATCTTTGTTAATGGAAACATTTCCGAAAATGGTGGTTGGGTGTGGCTCTGGGTGTGGTCAAAAGTAACAAAATGGCGGCCGCGCTACTGCGTCGCGCATTTGTATAGTACACCGTATTATGCAAGGCGCATGCGTTATTGATCGATCCCATTTGACGGTATGTGCAGCCTGGCCAGTTACTTCCAGATGTTTCTAGTGAACGGTAGTTTTTGTGAAGACTCGATTGTCTCAGTGTGGCTGTTATCTTGCTAACACTGTTATGGTGATAGTTTCGACTGTTTTGTGCAATTTTCATGGCGAAACATAGTAGCATAGAGAAATGAGCGTACTTGATAAGAACATACTGTTGATTTTCACACACAGTCGTTTCGTTAGGATAATCTTTGTTCCCAGTTAACCGGAGCTTTTAAATAGTTTTGAATATTGTGATGTCCCAAATCTTTCTGGAAATGGTGAATGTTGGGCGTGGCTGTAGGTGTGGTTAGGAAAATTAAGATGGCCGCCGCGCATGTGCAGAATGAATCACAAAGCGCACGCGTCATCTATCGACCCTGTTTGACAGTATCTGTAGGCGGGCTGGTTTAGTTAAGTTGCGTTGATGCTAGTGATCGGTCGATTATTTGCCGACTCAATTATTTCGGTAATACTGTAACAAGTGTATAAGTTCTGTTCTGTAACGTTGAAGAATGCGACTATCAGCGTGAAACGAGCCCCACAGTCCAACGAAGTCTATGTAAGTACCTACTATTAGGATTTTTCTCGATTAGTACGATTAGTACGATAGTTTGTGATTTGCATATTCATGAACATGGAATACTTACGGATATCGTGAAACTGGCCGCCGAGCCATGGCTAGCACGTCGCACGTGCGCAGTGCTTCGTATCAATGAACCTCAAAATATTCCTATGTTCGGAGCAGCCGTGTTTTACGACCTCATCGCCTTCGAATGTTTATTTTAAATCTAAATGTTTTTTTGACATATTTCTGAACATGGCGGTTGGGTGTGGTTGTGGGCGTGGTTAGAACCTCATAGAACAATTAAGATGACCGTCGCGCATGTGCAGAATGAATCTTAAAGCGCATGCGTCAGCCATCGATCCTGTTTGACAGTATCTGTAGGCGGGCTGGTTTAGTTAAATTGCGTTGATGGCAGTTCTCGGTTGATTATTTGTTGGCTCAATTATTTCGGTAATACTGTAACAAGTGTATAAGTTCTGTTCTGTAACGTTGAAGAATGCGACTATCAGCGTGAAACGAGCCCCCGTTTCACGCTGATAGTTGCAACGTCCTTACACAGTCCAACGAAGTCTATGTAAGTACCTACTATTAGGATTTTTCTCGATTAGTACGCCATGATGCCGATATTTGTTTGTGATTTGCGTATTCATGAACATGGAATATTTACGGATATCGTGAAACTGGCCGCCGAGCCATGTCCGGCACGTCGCATGTGCGCAGTGCTTCATATCAATGAACCTCAAAATATTCCTATGTTCGGAGCAGCCGTGTTTTACGACCTCATCGCCTTCGAATGTTTATTTTAAATCTAAATGTTTTTTGACATATTTCTGAACATGGCGGTTGGGTGTGGTTGTGGGCGTGGTTAGAACCTCATAGAACAATTAAGATGACCGTCGCGCATGTGCAGAATGAATCTCAAAGCGCATGCGTCAGCCATCGATCCTGTTTGACAGTATCTGCAGGCGGGCTGGTTTAGTTAAGTTGCGTTGATGCTAGTGATCGGTCGATTATTTGATGACTCAATTATTTCGGTAATACTGTAACAAGTGTATAAGTTCTGTTCTGTAACGTTGAAGAATGCGACTATCAGCGTGAAACGAGCCCCACAGTCCAACGAAGTCTATGTAAGTACCTACTATTAGGATTTTTCTCGATTAGTACGTTGTGATCCCGATATTAGTTTGTGATTTGCATATTCATGAACATGGAATACTTACGGATATCGTGAAACTGGCCGCCGAGCCATGTCCGGCACGTCGCATGTGCGCAGTGCTTCGTATCAATGAAACTCAAAATATTCCTATGTTCGGAGCAGCCGTGTTTTACGACCTCATCGCCTTCGAATGTTTATTTTAAATCTAAATGTTTTTTTGACATATTTCTGAACATGGCGGTTGGGTGTGGTTGTGGGCGTGGTTAGAACCTCATAGAACAATTAAGATGACCGTCGCGCATGTGCGGAATGAATCTCAAAGCGCATGCGTCAGCCATCGATCCTGTTTGACAGTATCTGTAGGCGGGCTGGTTTAGTTAAATTGCGTTGATGGCAGTTATCGGTGGATTATTTGTTGGCTCAATTATTTCGGTAATACTGTAACAAGTGTATAAGTTCTGTTCTGTAACGTTGAAGAATGCGACTATCAGCGTGAAACGAGCCCCCGTTTCACGCTGATAGTTGCAACGTCCTTACACAGTCCAACGAAGTCTATGTAAGTACCTACTATTAGGATTTTTCTCGATTAGTACGCCATGATGCCGATATTTGTTTGTGATTTGCGTATTCATGAACATGGAATATTTACGGATATCGTGAAACTGGCCGCCGAGCCATGTCCGGCACGTCGCATGTGCGCAGTGCTTCATATCAATGAACCTCAAAATATTCCTATGTTCGGAGCAGCCGTGTTTTACGACCTCATCGCCTTCGAATGTTTATTTTAAATCTAAATGTTCTTGGACATATTTCTGAACATGGCGGTTGGGTGTGGTTGTGGGCGTGGTTAGAACCTCATAGAACAATTAAGATGACCGTCGCGCATGTGCAGAATGAATCTCGAAGCGCATGCGTCAGCCATCGATCCTGTTTGACAATATCTGTAGGCGGGCTGGTTTAGTTAAATTGCGTTGATGGCAGTTATCGGTTGATTATGAAACATTGGGGCTTCCATTGATGTCTATGTAAATACTACTTCTCGATTAGTACGCCGTAATCTTGGTGTTAGTTTGTGATTTGCGTATAAATATTCATGTACGATTTATGTAATGTTTTTTTAAATGGCCAAAATGGCCGCCGAAGGATGATACGGAGTAATTACTGAGTGCATGATATCGATTGACCTTTTATAAATATTCTTTTGTTCGGAATAGTTCAGCTTTTACGACTTTTTTTACGACGAACATTGATGTTGTTGGGGGCCTACGAATGTTTATTTGAAATCTAGATTTTAGTGGTTACATTTATTTGTTAATGTTAATGGAAACATTTCTGATAATAGAGATTGGGTCTGGCTATGGGTGTGGTCAGAAAAATTAAGATGGCCGCAGCGCTTGTGCAGAATAAATCTTAAAGCGCATGTGCAGACTAAATCACAAAGCGCATGCGTCAGCCATTTATCCTGTTTGACAGTATCTACAGGCGGGCTGGTTTAGTGAAGGTTCGCTGAGGGTAGTGATAAGTCGATTATTTGTTGGCTAAATTATTTCGGTAGTAATGAAACAAGTTTATGAGTTCTATTTTGTGGCTTTAAAGAATTCTATTTTTACCGTTAAATATTGTGGCCTCCAACGAAGTGTATGTAAGTACATACTTACAATTAGGATTTCCTCGATTAGTAAGCCGTGATCCCGATATTAGTTTGTCATTTGTATATACATGAACGACTCATGGAATACTTACGGATATAGTGAAAATGGCCGCCAAGCCGTGGCTGGCACGTTGCATGTGCGCAGTGCATCGTATTAATATATTCCTATGTTCGGAGCAGCTGTGTTTTACTACGTTCATAGTTGTCACTGAAGGCCTACGAATGTTTATTTGAAGTATACATGTTAGTGTTACAAATGTTTAAGTCGCATGTTTTTGAAAATATTTCTGAACATGGCGGATGGGTGTGGCTGTGGGTGTGGTTAGAAAAAATAAGATGGCGGCCGCGACACTGCGTCGCGCATCTGTAGAGTACATCGTAATATGCAACGCGCATGCGTTATTGATCGATCCCATTTAACGTTACGTACAGCCCAGTCAGTTACCTCGAGATGCTGCTAGTGAACGATAGTTTATGTCCCTAACTTTGGAGTCTAGTCTAATGTGATATTATTTTCGTCAACTTGTTAGTACAGTTATGGTGATAGTTTTGGCTGTTTATTGCAATTTTTACGGTGGACCATACTAGCCTGCAGATTGAAATGAACGTACTGGGTAAGGACATTCCGATGATTTCACACATAGTGGTTTAGTTACGATAACCTTTATTCCTTGTGAAACTAGAGCCTTTAAGTGAATCTTCGTAGTCTGAATTGTTTTGTGTAATATGTGTTATTTTGTTAAGTCCCAAATCTTTTTGATAATGGTGGATTTAGGGCGTGGCTGTGGGTGTGGTTGGGAATATAAAGATGGCTGCCGGATGATGCTGGATATCAAAGCGCATGCGTCATTGATCGATCCTGTTTGACAGCATCTGCAGCCGGGACGGTTTAGTTAAGTTTGGTTGATGCTGATGATCGGTCGGTGTATTTGACGGCTCAATTATTTTGGTACTAGTGTAACAAGTCTACAAGTCCTGTTGTGTGATGTTAAAGAATGCGATTTACACCGTGAAACATTGAGCCTGCAACTATGTCTATGTAAGTACTACTTCTCGATTAGTACGCCGTAGAATATTAATTTGTGATTTGCGTATGAATATTCATGTACGATTTATGGAATATTCTTGAACGTAGCCATTATAGCCGCCGATGGTTGGCGCGGCGCATATGCGCAGTGCATCGTATCGATTGAGCACAATTTTTTCGAAACAACTTGTCTTTTTCTACTTACATTGATTTCGTGAGGGGTCTTCGAATGTAAGATTGAAATCTATTTATGTCTATGTTTCTGGAAACATTTCTGAAAATGGCGGCTGGGTGTGACTGTGGAAAATTAAGATGGCCGCGTCACTGCGTTGCGCATATGCGCGTTGCATGATACGACTTACGTATCACGCAACGCGCATGCGTTATTGATTGATCCCTTTTGACGGTCTGTGCAGCCCAGCCAGTTACCTCGAGATGTTGCCAATGAACGATAGTTAATGTTAAGACTCAATTGTCCCAGTGTGGTTGTAGTGGTGCAGTTTTTTTGTAGAATTCTAGAATCTAGTCTCCTGTGACTTTTAATTTTGTTATCTTGCTAGTACTGGTATGGCGATAGTTTTGCCGGTTTCGTGTAATGTTCTATGCTCCGCCTAGAACATACAAAAAGAAATGAACGTCCAGTACGTTGATTTCTTTTTGTAAGAATATTCTGATGACTTCATAGTCGTTTGGTTAGTATACCCTTTGTTCCCGGTTCCATGGCGTTAAGTGATCGTTAGATGTTTAAATTATTTGCCTGATAATATGTGTAATTATGTGATGTCCCAAACTCTTCTGAAAATGGTGGATGTTGGGTGTGGCCTCTAGATTGCGCATGTGTATAGGTCGTGCCTACCCACATCATATTTTGCAACGCGCATGCGTCATCAATCTCTCATATTTGATAGTACCTATATGCAGCCCGGCCGAATCAGTCGCCTCGGGATGATGCTAGTGATCGGACGGTTATGTGACGGCTTAAATATCGCGTGGATGAGTTCTGTTCTGTTACGTTGAAGAATTCGATTTCCACGGTGAAACATTGGGGTCTCCAACGATGTCTCTGTAAGTACCTTGTACCTATAAGTATTCCCCTCGATTAGTACGCCGTAAACTTCATATTAGTTTGTGATTTGCGTATGAATATTCATGTACGATTTATGGAATACTTTGTATATGGCCAAAATGGCTGCCGTGGTATGGTATGGTGCACGTACTGAGTGCATCGTATCGATTAACTATAAATAAATGTTACTTTGTTCGGAACAGCTCGTCTTTTAAGACATACATCGATGTCGTCGGGGGCCTACCAATATTACGAGTCTGTATTATCGGAAATATTTCTGAAAACGTCGATTGGGTGTGGCTGTGGGTGTGGTTAGCAGAATTAAGATGGCCGCCGCGCTACTGCGTTGCGCATATGTAGAGAACATCGTAATATGCAACGCGCATGCGTTATTGATCGATCCCATTTGACGGTACGTGCAGCCCAGCCAGTTAGCTTGAGATTCTGCTAGTTAACGGTAGTGTATGTGAAGACTTGATAGCCTTAGTGTGATTATAGCAGTATAGTTTTTTGGAAAATTTAGTGTAGTCTTGTGTTCTTTACCGTCGTTTTCTTGTTGGTCCTTTTACGGTGATACTTTCGGCTGTTCAGTAGGTACACTTTTCATGATAGACCAGAGATGCCTGTAGAGAAAAATGTACGTGCTAGGTAAGAACATTCTGATGATTTCTCACATAGTCGTTTGATTAATAAACCTTTTGTTCCCGGTTACCTGGAGTCTTATTTGTGAGGTAATATGTGTAATTTAGTGATGTCCCAAACCTTTCTGAAATTTCTCGATGATGGGCGTGGTTGGGAAAATTAAGATGGATGCCGCGCATGTGCAGAGTGAACTTAAACGCGCATGTTTCATTGAATGACCCTTATTTTATTGTATCCTTAAACATTGTCGGCCGGTTCAATTCAGTCGAGTTAAAGATAGGTTCTGTTTGAGCTCATGAATATGATTACTCCGTGGTTGTTCCCAACAGCGCGACTATAACTAAGTATGTAGTCAATGTTGGGTGTGGTGAAATAATCTAAGATGGCCGCCGATCTCAGTGCGGCGCGCATGTGCAGAGTGCATCCTACGCATCGCGCCCATATCATCGATCGACAGTAGAACTGTTACCTCGGAATAAAAGGTAGAGATCGGTAATTTATGCGATGACTTGAATTTGGTGTAATGGTGTTGATGGTTTTGGTACAGATGCGGTCTCAGTGATTGATTGAAACTTAGATAGGTACAACATTTTGTGCAGGATCGATGTGAGTGGCGATGACATTCTGGTAGATTTTACTGGAATATTTGGATGAATAATTATTTAGATGTCCGTGCTGAGCTCAAGCCAGCGTTTCGTTGTTTTTACCTTAACTTACAGCCATTTTCAATAACCTATCGTTGCCATTCTCTACTTGAAATCGAATAATACTTGCTTGAAAAATTTAACTCGATAGTATTGAAAATCTATAAATTATGAGCGCGACAGTTAAGGCCCTAGATACCATAGACATCCGACATAAGTTCTATGTACTTTTTAAACACGAGTCAGACGCGTCGGTAGATCTGAAAGTTGAGCATTACGCTCATGTTGTACCATTTTATACCAACCTAATTAAGTAATGTAAGCCGTAATTTATAAAGAAACGAAAAGAAAGTCATTTTAGTCTAACTATTAATAAATTGCTTATTTACCTTCTGTCGAGTCAGCGCGAACTATCCCATTGGAATCGTGGTATCGAGACAAACTGCCTAAGGTGCGCCAGACGATCTCAGGTTTCGTCATTCATGGACACTTCCATATAGCTTGTTGAAAATGGCTGTCAAAAGTGATAATGTATTGTATATCACCAAAGAATCATCCTTTATTTCAGATATTTTTTAAAATGCCACGCCAAACGCGCCTAGTTTCTGCGTCGAGCAAGTCTTCGCTTAAAACCTACGATACGTGATAAGTTGGATTTTAAATACGGAACATTCATTGATACCTACTTTATCAATTAAAAAGAAAGGTGATTGACCAAATGGTTGTCATGTCATCATTCAGGTCATACAGCTCATGCTAAATACGAGACAATTCATTAACCCATACCGTACGATATAAGAATCCTGGTACCAGTAATACTAAGGAAAAAAACATCGACATAGAAGAAAGTGAACGCGCGATGCTGCGAGCAGGATCTAGTCTGTGAAACAAATTAACTGTCCTTTTGATGTTGTTCGACACTTCAGTAGAAAGCAGTGTTTTATTGTGTATCGACCAAAAGTCCAATGTGATCTTGCATGAACCGTTTGTACTTTCTTGTGTCGTTGTAGAATAATACCTATGCATCATTTCTAAACTAATTGTGCCATGATGGAGAAAACTATTTGCACCTGATGAGGTCGGGTAAGTCCGACGCTTTAACCCTATTATGCACCGTAGCTGTATTACGGATAGACTAGTCTAGCGATGTCAGCTACCTTCATGACAATGGTTGTGCGACATTTGCTCTTACTGCATTTAGCGTTTAGTTGTCATCACCTTTATTTCAGCCTGACATTCAGAGAGCCTGGCTTGTCATGCCTCCAAACGTCAAGATTATTGTCTATTACTATATGTCTTTAATTATATTATTAGTGCTTGAAGTGATGTAGTTTTTGCCTACCAAAAAGGAGTTATATATGCTATGTGTGTACATATATATTAGTTGTATTTTTGTTGTATACCTATAATCTTCGAAGCATTTATTCGTACAATACATGTTATATAATTAGTAAAAATGTGAACTCCTGTTATTTCTTGGCAATAATCCAAAAAAATATTTTCTTGATAACTAAGGACTTAAAACAGGACTTTTACAGTATCAAAGATTTATCATAATACCCTTAAACGCCTTCCAAAATTCAATGTGGACGTTACTTGACTGTGCAGTGTGGCGACATCGCCGAGATCACTGCAATCGTCATGACCGCATCCATATCTCCAGCAACATTATAAAAGACCGAAGCCTTCGATTTGCCGATGTTGTTACAAAATCTAATAGAGATCCCATAAGTTAGTTCAACACATTCAAATAATCGTTCAATTCATTATTCGGATACAGTAATACTTCGAATTACGCTAATTCCAAGTTTGGAACTGAACCAGAAGAATGAATATATCTTATCTCCCCTCCCCTTATTTTCTTTACATCGCTGCTTGTCGAATCCATTATTAATTCTACGTTAATCTACGACATTTCCATCGTTTCTGGTAATACCTGATGGCATGCGTAATTTCGATGTAAGACTGTATTCAAAAAGTCTGAAAGTTTTTCAAAGTACGGGTTTCCTTTCGTATTCTTATCATCAGAGTTTTTTTCTTAAGCTATTGCTTTGAGCGCAATTACTTTTTTAATTTATTTTATTTGCTATTGAATAGTTTCGTTGTATTTTTAGTTCTCTCTGTTTTATAAAATGATTTTTTTAAATCGTACATTTGGTATGCATTTTCAGTGTACCCAGTCAATCTTTATACATAGTATATATCATTCTTCATCTTTGTCTTTATCCTTATATTATCTGTGCCCTGCGCAAATAAAACCTTTAACCTAATAGCGTAGATACCCAACTCCGCACAGAACTAAGATTAAATGTAACTTTCACGATATATGTATATATGTATACATGAAAGCATGAAAGTGCTTCTATTAAAGTATTCGCTTCAGAAAATATAGATATACATTATCGTTGAATATCACTTTTTAATCCAAAAGTAATTGCTTTAAGGAAAATCTTAGATTTTTAATTAGCAGAACTAGACTTCACCATAATCAGCAGTTACTGGTCGCAAGTCAGAACATTAAAAAAAATCGCTTAAATCTGTAATATCTCTAAATCTACTCATAACCAGCTCTAGTTGAGTCAAAAGTGTTGCAAATTACAAGGAAGAGGTCGAATTGCCAGTCACCCTGTATAAATCTACATTGGTGACTTCCCTATCCGTATTCTGATTTATTTTTGCTTTCTCCATTCCTATAGTCATGTTCACTTCTCTGCGCTGTTCGCTATGAATAATTCGAGAGTCATTGCAAAATCCTCTTTCCTAACCCATTGTAAAAGATCATTTGAATAACATAAGAGGACACAGCAGCGTTCTACTGTGTGGGAGATTATCTTCTATCTTCAGCATTGGATCTAAGGTACTGGGACTGGGAACTGGGAACGCGGGACAAAGATTTACCACAATGGTCTTTTGCATAATGTGCGTACGAAAAAAATATAATGCAGTACAAGATTATATAGGACGTAGGGACTCTATGTGTATAGTTACCTCGCAAAGTACCGAAGCCACAAGAAATATTACTCATTCAATCCTGCTAACTAAGATTGTGTGCATTGAACAAAATAAGAACAAGGTGCTAGCCTTTAAATTACATTTGATTCATGTAAAATGCATAACCTAATTGTGTCTTCGGTATAAGCTTAGACCATCTTGGTCTTTTGTACATTGAATTGGTATTAGATAAATAATCTTTTATTAATTTATCAGATATGTACGTCTCTCCATCACACTCAAGCTTTGAGGTGTTGGATCCGCATGATCCGACATTGAGCCGCCATGCAACCCACCTCTTTAAGAAGACGAATGAGTACCTACAAGGCGAGATCGCTAGTGGAGGAGTAAGTACCTTATTTTAAACTTCCATTCATTTCATTTTATTCAGTTCCTATCTTCTTCTCATGAGCCTCCTGTCTCTTTTCGTTTAACTACTATTATTCAGTTCTGCTCGTTGATTCTTAATGCGTCCATAGGCCTTTCATTTGACTTTGTTCTAGCGTTCCGCCATGCGGCGCGAACGGGGCGTGCTGCCGTGGGACAGACCCGTCAACATGTATCAAAAACGGCGACCTCGCAGACAGGCCAGTGTAAATAAGGCTCTAGGCACTCAGGAATTGAAATATATAGTGACTAGGTCATGCTGTACCTAGAACAGTATATTAAAATCAATACGAATATTTCTTATTAATCTTTCTTCTGCAGGGTACATATATAGGTAATCTTGACGCCAACAACAAACAAACAAAAATGTGGTTTAAATAAACGTGTACAGTTGCGATCATAGTAAAATGTGAAGGGAGATGAAAGACGGAAGTAGGAACATCATATATTATATTATTGTATAGAAATTGCGCACACCCTATAATACCTGAGCTGTCACAGTGTGTGGTCTTGTGTGTGTTGCTTAACGTTTACGATTATTTTATGTTTAGGATAACTACATGCTGCTGGAGGAGATGAACCGCTTGGCGATCACCAAATACACCGACTTACGCAACCTAGCCGTGAACCTGAACAAAACGCTCACCGAATATAATGACATATGTAAGTTTCACTTTATAGTAAGAAGAGTGTAGAGTAAGAATAAAATATGTAGTACACAGTGAATTTTTTCTAAGAGATCGGACAGAAAAATGTATTGGAGTGACTGTCTCAATGTGTCTTTGGTAAATAGTGTGGAACGTGGTCGACCAATTGCTATTGAGTTTTTCTGTAAGAACGCTTTTAGTAGCAGCCCAGACTGTAAGTCCTTGATTGAACATGGTACTTTATACCATTATCGACCTATATGAAGCGCCTGCCCTCATACGAAGCGCTTGTCTTTATACGGAGCATCTGCTCTCACGATCTCCGAAACTCAGCAGTACCTATGCAGATATTATGTTTAGTTTTTCGTTGTTCGCAGATACTGCCGTTATTAAACCTTTACTTTCTGAAGTGGACAACATGGACGACACGGTGGCTAAACTCGAGGAAAACGCCTATCGATTGGACAACTACACGAAGCAACTGAAGATGTGCATCAAGGAGATGTGCGATACCAAATGAACCTTTTAATCACCACTCTGCGCCGAACCCAGCTCCAATAAATGAATTTACAAGAGACCTTTTCGATTGGTAAGTGATAGTTTGTAAAAAATGATATTTTTTAGCCGGAAGTTTACCCCTCAGGTGCCTCCCTTTACGGGTGGTCCCTGAGGGGTATGAAAAAAGACAGCCAAATTTCGAATACTAATCGACATACTTAGTTAATAAGATAAGTTTGATGTTTCACATAATTCATTGATTGGACAGTGGGTTCGCTATTTAATATATTATGTTAAGTAGGTTAAAAGTAGTCTAGAATGAGAGACTAGGTGCTCTCAGAAAATAGAGTTGTCCAACATCTGTAAATATAGTTGGATGCTCTCTAGCAGAAAAAAACCTCTGAATTGTGTAGCTAGTTTGTAAGCAAAGCAACTGAAGGCATGGCTCAAAGATAGAAGGTATAAGTGTTTAGTGAGGAAGGGTAAGACCCGGTTTAGACTTAGACATACTTGAGTTCCCTGTCACCTTTTCAGTACCTTTTGATATTCTTAGTATTTTATACCTATTTGATATTGAAAAATATGTGTAAATACTATTTAGATGAAGCTTAGGATCGTTTACCATCTCGATACCTACACAGTAGGCGTGACATGAAGCCTTAAAACAGTCAAATATTATAGATCCCTTGTAGACTTATAGTTTCGAAAAGCACAAGTATTTTATTTATTTCTTGATGCTTTATATATTCGAGTATATAACTATAATACGTTTGTGCCTTGTCAAAAATATACTTTTGTTTTCTTTCTTCGTTTCTGTGTTTATTTGAGTTAACATCCACAGAAATGGAATTGCATTCTTGGGGCCTTATGTCTCATGTTGCTTGATCTAATTTTAACGATATTAAAAGTTAGCCATGTATAACAGTTTCAATTCAATTTCAATGATATGAATTTTACTTGCAGCTCATGTACAACATTATTTTTAGTATAAACGAAAGCCGTAACACGTGTCAAATATTTTCATTTATAGTCTGTATAAAATTTTCAAAAGTGTATCATGAAAACTCACAAAGTTATAGTTTTGTTGCCTCGTTGTCCTCCTATAAAGGCGGCGCGGGGTTGCGGGGTGAGTGTGCTGGCACCGCTATCACGTGCTGGCCGTGCGCCGATGGCACACGCGGATGAATGTTCAGTCAGTTAAAGAATTTTTAAATATTGTTTGGACAAAATATAACATAGTATAGAAAAATATTACAATCGGTTCTGTTACTGATTCTCAACAAACTAATTTCAGGTTGTAATAATATATACTAAAAACAATGTTGTATAAGGGATTCTAGCATTATGTAATGCGGTAATATACATTTTGAATATGCTTGATAACCAAAACTGCTTGTATTGATAGGGAATATGGAAGATGTCAGTGCGATGGTAGCGAACCTCCAATGATTAGCTTAGGCTGGGGTCAGCGTAAGTAAAATAATGACAACTAGGATTGTAATCGGTCTTGTAAACAATCCGTTATAATATCCACAAGTAACATCTTTAGTTTTAAGAAACATTACACTTCGAACAAGAATAGTCATTCAATAGATATGGGTTTGTTGCAAAATCAAAGTGAAATATTGTCCACGTGGAGATATATCTATAATAGGCAGAGGGTCCCAGAATGTTTTTCTCATAGACCATAGACCGGTCGACCCCCTGCAGCTACATTTCTACCATATTGTAAATTGAATTGTAAACCCCCATTTTGTCACGATAACGAGACCCCCGTCGAGTCTCCCGTGGACCCCTGGGGGTCCACCTGGACCACTTTGGGATCCAACGTTCCATAGCTACGTACGGTTACTAGCTAATAAAAATGAAATTCGGTTTAAAAAAACAGTTTTAAATTTCAACAGTCACAAATTAAGACTCAGCATCTTACTAGAATTCCGTTATTTTATTCTCTATCTGAAAAAGAAAAATTAATACCTAAAGTACGTAATGCCTTGCGGCTTACTAAGTTTTGTGTACAATGTTGACTACTACAAAATGTTACCGCAAATTAATCAATCTTGTGCAAACATTTTGCATCGTAATAACTAATATTTTACCTATATATTCTTAAATGTACTCGACAAAAAGTAATTTTGAGGTTTCGAAAGTAATATTGATGTTTCGGTAATTATTTTTACTTTTATTAAACATAAACTCTGGCATTGTGGGACATGTTTATTGATACTGGCGGTTTCAAATAAGAACTACTTGGAAAAAATAAAATTCAGGTTATTTCCCGGGCCACTGGGCGCTGACCATTTATCTGTTTTGATATTCTTGGTCGAAGTTTTTACTAAGATTAAGATTAATGTAATAACACATAGGTTCATAATACCTATATGGCAGTAAATCAACTAATTATGTTACGTATATAGTATAATGTTAGTTATAGGTCATATAACTTAAATATTATAATCGATTATATTACAATATATCCATATTTATATACAAAAAAGTACGTAGTGAGTTTAGCAGGTAAGACTCCGGCACACCTCTTCATCTACCCTGGGTGGAGGATAGTACATCAGGAATCTCGCTACGTAAAAAAAATCACAAAAAAAGAATAAAACGTAAAAAACAAAAAACATTACAAATCGTAAAAAATAAAAAATAAAAAATCAAAAAAGAATAAAACGTAAAAAAAATATCAAAAAACATTACAAATCGAAAAAAAAATACAAAACCTAAAAAAGAAACCAACAAAAAAAACATAAAAGAAAAAGCAAAAAAAAGTTATAAGTAGGTATAATTTATTGAAATGAAACCTCACAGCTACATTGCATATTTAATTATTATAGGCTCATAATATGTAAGGCAGTATCATAGAACTATAATAGGCATAAATATCATAATCATATGGTACAAGTATCTTAAATAAAAAATAATTCACAGATAATTTAATATGATAAGGTATAATAAAATAAGTATTTATCCTTCGGACTATGCGCGGAATAATGTTAGGTAGTTAATCATTTCACATTAAGGCGGTTACACGCTATATATTTTTAATTACCTCACCTGTGGTCTTTGGACGCGGTCTAGCAACAAATTTGTGTGTTTTAATATATAAGGCTGTACTCATCTTATTGACTACTGTCATAGTTTTAATTAATATTAAAATGTCTAAGTATCATAATCGGTCATCATCTTTTATTAGATATAACGAAGAAACGTTTTATCAATGTATTCATATTTCTAACATTGCATACAGTACATACAAAGGGCTCGTAGTTTCATTGCTACCACGCAGATCGGTCGGTCTGTGGGGTTAAGCAGCACTTGCCACGGTATAATCCTTGAATAGGTGACAATTTTTCACACATCGAGACCCCTACGTGCCTCGGAAAGCACGTTAAGCTATTGGTCCCGGTTGTCATATGAAGACCTGTGACTCGTTAAGGATTTCAGCAGCCCAAAAAGTCTGATAACCAGTCTAACCTTAGAGTATCACTGTCTCCCAGGAATTGGGTGGCGGAGGTCAGATGGCAGTCGCTTTGTGTAAAATACTGATATTCATTCGCAACCGGTTAGACTGGAAGCCGACCCCAATGTAGTTGGGAAAAGGCTGGGCATAATATGATGATACAGTACATACAGTCCATCTATTTTACTCATAATAACAAACCGTGTCGTGGTAGAGGGTAGCAACAGCCAGTGAAATGACTAGAACACATGGCATCCCAACTTGAGCCTTAGGTTTTACCTTACGGAATAGGGAGGTGGTTATCTCTTACCATCTGATGACCCGTAACGCAAGCGCAAAAATGATACCTGCTACCGTAGAAAAAAAAATGTAGGTAGGAACAAAACCGTTTATATTATCTGATTAAATTAAAATATTTCTCGAATATATTAAATTAATATTCATTATTATGTGACAAAAACAACCGTCGCTGCATTGACAAAGACGAACAAAAACTGCCCCACACTACGAATAATTCTTATCTCGAGGGTGCGTATAGAAACACAAATATAATTAGGCACCAAACATTTGTAAGTTATAGATCGTAATGCTAATTCGCTAATTATCCAATAAATTTCAACTTCAGGACCACTGATGCGAAGGCTGTGTCACCGACACTTATACCTACTATAAAATAAATACCAAAAACACCGTGGTCAAATAATGTTTGGAACTCAACCAAAAAATGATTTATTTGGCTGACTAATATTAAAATTGGATTTTACATATTACATGATCATGTATTGATCTGATGATCACTAGAATGGATTGGCTAGGATTTTTGTTGTAAAAATGAGCCATACAGATGCTATATATAATAATTAAAAAAAAAAACTAGTTTCACTAGGGATGACGTAAGGATTCTAACGATACCCATACATACAAATCTTTTCAGGCATTTTAAAGTTATGGTGGATCAAAGAAACTCACATACATACACACTCCTTTTTTGGGCAGTCGTGTAAAAAAAGGTCAGTTCATGGTTCCAAAGCCTGGACTAGACTACTACGGAATGTTTACTAAAACAGCTTTTGTAAATATTGTGTTTCATGTATCTACCAACATGGCAGGCACACATTCAATCATCACTTATACACTCACACACACTTATATTAAATATATAAACTATAAAACGATAAGATTATTATATAAAATATTATAATAGTAATTAGGTATAAACAGTCGTAACCGTTATATAATATTAAGTATAAGGTATAATATTTTAGGTTAGTTATGTACCCCTGATGAACGATGACCGCGGAATCAGAGTAGATATATTAATCGAGGTCATTGCACCGATATATATACGTTAACGTGTGGCGGGCGATGCGATCCAGTGATTATATTTACGGCCCGTATTTTTATCGAACCGGCAAATATATATATTTAATTAATATTAAAATAATCTAGTGATCATAATCGGTTATCTTATCGTATTAGCTTTTAATATAGAAATTTTTTACCGATATATCCATGTTTTTATCACTAAGCAATACTATTATATAGGAACATCTAATTAAAATAATTCACAGATTAGGTATATTCAATAAATATTTTAAAAGAGCATATTATATCCATGTCATTGTAGGTTTATATGAGAGTGTTACGATATTAGGTGCGGATATTTCAAGGGCCGTCTATTTACATCTTAATATCAAAGTTTATATGATACTTCTTGATATTTTAAATAATCATCCTATTTAATTAATGCTACTGATAGCGCCGTCCTTGTGGCTAACTTCTGGCCTGGGACTGTTAAGACTGCCATCGATTGGCTAAGAAGAATAAAAACATCGGGTTCTTTAAAACTAGGTTACCTTTAGGCAAGCGTGCTACATCTACGCCCACATCATCGCTTACCATCAGGAGAGATAGTGGTCAAACGCGTGCCTATAAAAAGAAAAAAAAAAAAAACGAAAGACGAACTCTCATAATGTACCTAAGTTATAAACATCTTACCCTTGCATAACTTACGCGGAGAGAACAGACGCGGATGGCGACTTTGTTTTATATCATTTAGAGATATCGTGCAAGAGTTCGTCCGCACAAGTCCCAAAGTGATATAGAATACTGCTGGCCATATCTGCATCTGGTGACGAACCACACAGGTAAACGATAGAAAACGAAACTGCAGCAAGCCCAGAAAGAGGTGTTGGGGCGACGATCTTCAAAATTGATTGAGCTGTATTAATATAACAGAAAGGGTTAGTACCAGTCCCACCAACAGAAAATCGCTACTGTACTGCCAATGTTTATCCCGGACAATTTACTGCGCTCACCGCTGAGACAGTTGGAAGTTGCGGCTGCTACCTAATTATCTTTGATGAATACAACATCAGGATCGAAGCATAATATGTCACCATTCCTTCAATAGCTGTGGCACTCTCAAAATCTGCCACAGCCTGCATACCCCTTAGCGCAGTACCCAATGCACTCAATAGATCTTCAATATGCATCGAACCCTCATAGTCTACAGCACTAGTCAAACCCGGACTCTCAGCCGTGTAACAACAACCGTCGCTCCCGCAGTACTCGCTCGCAGCTACCGCTACCGTTACATAGCCGCAAGAGATCGTGGCACTAAACAGCGTGTCAGTGATATGTGCAACGGTGGACGAGTCTAAGACAAATTGACCGCTGCCGAACCAGTGCCAAGAGTACCAAGAGTGCCAAGAGGGTGAAACCCAACCCGACACCTGGGCGCAAAGAATGTAAGAAAACTATATGATCTATACTAACTGAACTGAAGAGATTGTTCGTTTGAATGCGCTAATCTCTGGAACTACCAATCCGATTTAGACAATTATTTTTGCACGTTGTAGCACATTTATTTAAGGATGAACGCGGCTTTTTGACCCGAAAAAAAGAAACACGGGCTCGTGATCCACGCGGGCGAGGCCGCGGGCGAAAGCTAGTTATTATTAAAATGTAGATTTACAGCCCTAAAATATTAGCACTATATTATCGATACTTAGTGCAGCAACTAACCACACTCACACTTTATTAAGTAGGTACTTATAGGTAGGTATTGTAAGTCATAAAATAGAGCGGCAATATAACCAACCATGTAACCAACATTGCTAGTAATGATGTTAATAATAAGAAAATATAAAATAAAAACGAAGAAAAAAAATCAAATAAGTATATAAAGTAAGTAAAAAAAAAACAAAAAAAAGGATAAAATTGAAGAAAATAAACAAAAAAATAAAAAACCGATGAAAAAAATTGTAGTAAAAAAAAGAACAAAATCGAAGAAAAATGTACAAAAAAATGGTAGATCTAAGTAAGACATATAATATTAAAATAATTTTAAATCTTGGTAATATGATAATTGGTAATATTAGGCAGACAAAGCGGTCTCTTTCGATATAAATATTTATTCATATTAAAAGCGATTTAACGCAAATATATCAAATTAAATTGTAGAAGATCATAGCCATTTCTTATCAAAATATGATATTCGTCATATCATCAATGAGATTTGATAAAATTAATACATGAATTTTCATTTATGAAAAGCTTGAAATGTTCTCTTATTAATTATAGTATGTTAAATAGTGTATATTAATGATAAGTGGTTTTACCTAGATGAATTTTCATGTATTCAATATGGAGTGATAAAATAGTAGGTAATATAAAAGATAATAATTGTTCATCTTATACAACATTATTTTTAGTATATGCAAAACCTTTAACATCGTACTTTAATCAAACGACTGCGCTGCGCCTGAGTTGGAGAAGCGCTAGTGTATACGGGACGGGTATTAGTCAAAACAATACTTGAAAGACATTGTAAAATGCATTTTTTTTATACATTAAAACGCGAATTTCATTGACAAACTTCGATAGATATTAATTATATTTTGGTAGACGTGAACTGATTATAAATAAAATCGTTTTCCTTAACTTTTGAAATAATAAAAAAAGACGGTTTGTAAAAAAAAAACCAAAATATATACGAGTCAATATGTCGGATTAAACAGTTTCAGTGGGCGCAAATTGATACAAGGTAAAAAATAAATATTCGATTAAAAATAATAAGATTTTTGGTTAATTTATTATTTCCTAACATAGTGTGCACGCCAAACCGAAAATGGACAGTATTTTAATCAGAATCTGACCACGGAGTTCCAAAATACGCTACGGAACTCCTCAATTACAAACAGAACTGATCATGAATGGATTTTTGGGATAGAATATAACATTGTTAAAGAATGCTGATACTGTATTTTTAGGTTTTGCATATTATACTAAAAATAATGTTGAATATCTTCTTATTCTGTATCTTTCTTCTATCAATCTTAAAAAGATACGTAAACGATCAGTAAATATTATTAGGTCATTAGGTAGTCACTTTTACTATTTAACATTTAAATTATAAAAAAAAAATATAACCTTATACCTCTAATGAAATGAAAGGCATTAACAATACATAAAAGTATTATAATTGTATTGTTAAATAAAAGCCGTTACAGCAAAATTGCATTTTCATCATCATCCATAACATTTGATAAAAATTAAAACTTAAAATATAAAGAAAAAAAAAAAACAATAAAAGGAAAATTTCATTGAGAAAGTGATATGCTGGAAACCTGTGTTCCTGGAAGGGCTAGGGAGAGTTAAATTGTTGGGGAAAGGCAAACTCTGTTCTGCCGTTGAGAATTTTCATACAAAAAGCCCCAATAACACATTGTCTGATCATGAAACCGATCCAGGACCTCAATTCTCACTAGTTGCGCATGAAAAGCTAGATTCTTTTTTATATGACTAATATTAAAATTTAATAATATAATAATCATTGTAGATTTATAAAGAGTAAGTACCTATAAAGAAATATAATTGTTTGTCGTTCTTATATTACCTATCTCGTATTTTACGAAAGTTCGATGTCGCGTAAACAAATAGTTATTATAATACGATATAAACTTATAAGTGAATAAAAATTGAAGTAGTATATTAGTTATAGGAGTATATTAATATAGAGTACTTATACGGAAATATAACTATCTATCGTTCTTCCTATATTATCTAGTATTATACGAAAATGTCCCTATCCGAGGGTTCGAAAATTCCGCAAAGATCGTAATCGCGTAAACGTATCGTTATATAATCGTTATAATAAGGTATAAACTTATAGAATAGTAATGAAAATGATTATTTAATATTAAAATGAAGAAGGCATAAACACATACCTCAATATTTAGATTAATTTATTAATAATAATAATATAAAAAAACATTATCGCCTAGCCTATGTAGTAAAAATGATTGTTTAATATTAAGACGAAGCATGGTCGTCAATTGTAGTATACATGCATAAACACATAGACCTCAATACTTAGATTATATTATTTAATAATAATAAAAATATAAAAAATAATTATCGCCTAGCCTATTGCGTAATGTGTCGGAGTGGCGAACCATAGGTTAGTTCATTTTAATCACGTAGGTACTATTGTATAACTTACAAACACTTGACTGGGCAAATCACATCGCAAGTAATCTTTAAATTTAATTTTTAGGATCATGAGCATAATATTTATATATGGAGAGTTTAATTTGTATCCGGACTTAATAATTTAAGGGGCTCGTACATAGCTACCGCGCTAATCGGTCGATCCGTGGTTACGCAGAGCTTTCCGTGGTTAGTCCTTGGATGGGTAACCATTTTTCCCACATCGAGATCCCTCCGTGCCTCGGAAAGCACGTTAAGCAGTTGGTCCCGGTTGTCATATGAAGACCTATGACAGTCGTTACGGGTGTCAGCAGCCCAAAGAAGTCTGACAACCAGTCTAACCTTCGAGTATCAGTGTCTCCCAGTAGTTGGGTGGCGGAGGTCAGATGGCAGTCGCTCCGTGTAAAATACTGATATTCACTGGAAGCCGATCCCAATATAGTTGGGAAAAGGGCTAGGAAGATGATGACTTAATAATGCGTTAAAAAAGTACTTAATTTTAAAGAATTCGTATATCAATAACCTCTTTTAATAAATGCACTTTTCTTTCTTTCGGAATCAAAATAAATATCAAATCAATATATTATAGATTACTCCGTAATATTATCATACTGGATTTAACCAGATCCGCGATGAACCGCTTTATTCGGTCGGATTTGGGGCGTCGAAATAATAAATATTGATTCTAATAGTTGTTTGAAAAATATAATAAATAAATAAATAATTAATAAAAATGTTAGCCAAGATCCAAAGGTTGTACTTATCTTTAAAAAAGGCCACAGTTTCTGAAAAGACAATAAAATTTGTCGCATTAATTAACAGCGCTTTTGATTACAAATTTTAATAATTATAAATATAAACTTCGGCTATATTATTTGTCGTTCTTCTTATATTATCTAGTATTGTACAAAAATATCCCTCACCGAGGGTTCAAAAGTTCCACAGAATACAAAGTCGCATAAACGAATAGTTATGATAATACAGAGGTATAAACGTATACATGACTTATTAAAGGTGCCTTTCATAACATATTAAAAAAATAGAAAATAAACTTGGGCGTTTCATCGGGGAATGAATACTATCAGAAAATCGCAAAGGTTTTCACTAAAATGCGGATTTAGCCGTCAAGTTATAGCTGTGTGTCACAAGGCAGTCGCATGATTCTTTATTCGATTGCAATAAGAGGACTATTACATTCATGAAGTGTCCGTATTTTTGGAAGAGTTAGGGGAAGGTATACCGTTGTATCCCCCACACTGTGCGAGGGGGATTAACAGGGGACAAACTATTACCATAATGAAGGGGTAAGACAAACTCCGCCCCGATACATCTATCTAATAGAAACCCCCAATAATACATTGCCTGAGCAGGAAACAAATCCAGGACCTCATGATCGCCAGTTGAGCGTTAAAAGCTGGATTCTTTTTGGTACGATTTAAAATTGAAGTAGTATATTAGTTATAGGAGTCGATTAATATAGAGTACTTATACGGAAATATAACTATCCGTCGTTCTTCCTATATTATCTATTATTATACGAAAATTTCCCTATCCGAGGGTCCGTAAATTCCGCGTTCGTAATCGCGTAAACGTATCGTTATACTAAGGTATAAACTTATAGAATAGTATTGAAAATGATTATTTAATATTAAAATGAAGAAGGCATAAACACAGACCTCAATAGGTAGATTATTTAATAATAATAAGAATATAAATATAAATTATCGCCTAGCCTATTACATGATGTGGTCGGAGTGGCGAAGGAGAGGTTGGTTAAGTTTTGAGTCGCCATTTGCACTATTGACAGTCTCCAGAAAAACAAAAGTGGTCAAATTACATCGCTGGTTATCTTTAAAAAGATTATAAGCATAATACTTTTATGTGGAGGGATTAATTTGATTAATAAAGTCAACATCGAAAAGGTCGTTATTTTTATATATCAGTACTTTTCTTTCTTTCGAAATCAAATGGATCTCGTAATATTTAATTTACTGTATTTAACCCCGTTTGCGGTCAACCGGTTTAATCGAAGAATTTTGGGCGTCGAAATAATAATTTTCATACTTGTCTAGAAAAATATAATTAGTCTTACCTAAGATCTAAAGGTTAGTCCTTAAAAAAGGCCACAAAGACTCAACGATGTGTTTCTAAGAAAAAATAACACAAAATTTATCGCCGTAATTGACGCCGCTTTTCTTTCGGTACATATTTTAATAATTATAAAAATGCCGTCGGCGTTTCATCGAGACATCTGTACTATTATGTTTTCACTAAAACGCGAAATAACGCGTCAAGTTTTGGCTATATTTAATGGGTCGTAATCGTACCAAAAATCTAAAAAAAACGTCTTTATTTTGACTTAGGAAAAGAAAAATTAAACATACCATAGATAACAAACATAGCTTCACCTCTGTATTGCCCGAACGGTTAAGTAAATACATTTCCCCAACGACGGCAAAATCAACTTACTCATGGCATCTTTCAACTTGTAGTTTGTATAATAGTTCTTTAGACTGTCGATAGTGTTAAAACAGACGGTATGACGTGATAGATACATTACGATAGTAACGCTTAGAATGATCATATTGCATGTATTATTAAGTAGTATATATAGGTCAAAAAATATAATGTACATTATTTAACATCACCTTTATTTACCCTACGGGTGGAGACAAACGAAGGCACGTTTTTCTCAGTCACGCCTGGGGCATATGGCGACATATTGTGTGTAATCTAGTTGTAATTTCTCTACGCTCATTCACCCTCACAAGGGTGAAAAGAAGCTGGTAGGTAAAGAGTAATGTAACGATTTATTTTATTAGTAGGTAGGCTATAGAATATGACCCGTGAGCTGTCACTTAGCCTACTGGTAAGATGTATGATACAGCATTATATTAGCTGATAACTGTAGTTATAATGTTACAACCTTCATTCACGAACAAGCATTTTGTTTTTATTGAATTGATTTGACTGATATACATAGATGCGAACCACAAAATTAAGATCTTGTATGAGTTACTGAGGGTAGGTTAAAAAGAAGATTTAGGACAAACGAGCATGAGATTTAGGACCAGGACTTATAACGAGAAATTGAAATCAAACACCTTCGATCTGATGTTTTGTCTGACAAGAGCAGAGCGCATTACTGTTTCTATTTACGGAAAAGTAAAGTATAGTAGGTATGTCGAAAATCTCGTTAAATATATTGATTTCTTGAAGGACGAAAAGTATGAAAACTTTTGATATTCGAAATGGCTTTTCTTTTAAACGAACTTACGGATATTTTAAATATCAACCAACATCTTTACGTCTAACTTCGTATTAAATTACATTGACGTGACATTAAAATTTAAACTTTATTGCTGACTCCATAAGGCAGCTATATATTCATTTTCCAAAATATTAAGCTCGATCACTCTCTTCATCACTTAAGTTATAAGTAGCTTGTTATATAAAGAACGCTCAGGTATTTATGATAGATAATCTTAAACATGTATATTTAAAGGCTACGTCCTACCCGACGGATGTTATAGATTAGGTAGGCTATAAGATATATTATCGCTGTGTCTGCGCTGTAGTCCCGGAAAATCGACTTCATTTAGGACTTAGAAAGGATATAGTTATAATGCTACCATGCTCATTCGCCCCCTCAAGGGCAAAAAGAAGCTGGTAGCTTTTACGAGGAAAAGTGTGGATTAGTAGGTAGGCTATATAATATGACCCTTAAAATGTCAGTTAGCCTACTGGTAAGATGTAAAATACATTAGTATAGTATAGTCAGGTTATAATGTATATTTATTATAATATATAAACTGATAAATATTATTATTATAAAACCCACAACGCTCATTCACCCACGGGTGAAAAGAAGCTGGAAATGTCTATGAATCGTTGCGTATTAGTAGGTAGGTCGTAAAGTATAGCCCTAGAGGTATTAAATAGTCTACTGGTAAGATTTAAAATATATGCGTTGTTGGCTTGTTATATTGCGAGAGATTTTATTTTGAACATGGATATAGAAGTAAAATGTTTGAATAGTATTAGAAAGTAAAGATGATTATGATCTTGTATGAGTAACTAAGAGTAACTAAGTTTTAGTTTTCAACGTCGTACTTATCAGTGTCGTTCGATACAATAAAAAACTTTTCGGCATTTATAGAAATGTTCGGTGGTGGTTTTGATGTAAAGCATTAGGACCTAGTTCACACAGAATGAAATAACAGATCTTTTCGTAATCAGCTCGATAGCCGAATTCTACTATCTCATATTTGGTTTTCTAATCGTGCTTTTTAGGAATGAAATAACAAAAAATATAATACAGTTAATTGTGATGGTAGACAAACATTGCTGCCCAACTGTTTCACCTCGCGAGGAATAGAGCGGAGTTTCCAAAGCTGATTGCCGACATTCGCTAGTCGGAGAGGCACCGAAGAAGACAAACATTTAATCAACCACATAAAACAGCTATAATATAAAATGGTTCCACATTAAATAACACTTAAAATAGTTAACTTGTCTGTCTGTAAAAGTTCTTCTGGTTTATTGAAATCTTTTTATATTGATGGGATTGGCTACTATCTAGGTAACCATGACAACCGTTTGAATGCACTTTTGAGAAAGAAACGCGAATGCCCAATAAATCTTTGTTCTTCTCAGGCATTATTTTATTTATTGATCTTTGACAATTTATCAAAAATAATTTTCTTGGTCTGTAAGATAATAACATGATAATAAAACCTTGACTTGTATCATGCAGTAGCTCGACCCGTAAATACGAAAATAATCTCTTTTTTTTTTCAAAATATTGACGAATAACCTCATCATTTAGAGTGTCAAATTAATTAACACGATTAATTACTAACGGAGGATTATAAACGTCTGTCACCTCAGTTAGATAAAACGGTTGGTTATTGTGTTTAATCGGACGATAAGCGTTGGTGAATACAAACAATCGTGTTAAACAGTTTGCTAGTAATCGGTTTGTTATTTTGTGGGTGAACTTGGACCTAGAGTAGGCATTTAGATACGAACGACAGAATGAAGATCGATCTTTGTTATGTTATTTATATTACTAAATAGTTGAATTTTAGTTTTAGTGTACTACGAGACTTGCCCGATTTGACTATATAACATATACCTGTCATTGCGTTTGTTAGATCTTAAAAACATCACATTTAAATGTTTTAAATTATTTTCAACACATTTTTCGCATTTGTTTGCAATTATCGCTTTATTTCCGGCACCGTTGCGTCAGCCGCGTATTTGAGCCAGATGATCATTAAAATATATTTTTTCTATAATAGACTTCGGACTTTCTTGTCGCTTTTATTATTTAAGAAACGATAAATTAAATGGACAAATTGACAGTCTGGCTTTCTATATTTTCTTTGAAGGACATGAATATGTAAGGAATAGTATGTGTATAGTAGGAAAATTGGGGTTTTGTATCATTAGCACTGCAATTTTTGTCACTTTCAGTGACGGAGACGTATAAATAGGTTCTCTGGGTCACTCATCTTGTAGTTTGTAATGTGTATAATGGACTTATAGGTTATGATCGATAGTGTTAAACTTATTCGCTATGACACCCCATCATGGACGTGACAGATTACTTACCTTCAAATAGTCATATTTTATATAGTATTAGGCAGTACAGACAGGTGGCAGCAAGCGATGGCACGCCTCGTACGCTGCGCCTGCGACGAACGTTGATTATTAGTCTGATTTTCCTAATATATACCTTGGACCACGGCATTGTAAAAATATGGTCGCCGCTGAGTATATGTATATTGGACATTAGTATCTAAATAGGCTACGGAATATAACCATAGAGATATGTAAAATAGAGCAATATATTATTTAGACTAGTTACGATTTCTTAATAATTAACTTTTTAATATGACGTGTTAAATAGGTCATTACCGAATTGGATAACCTTTTGCTAGAAATATAAAATAGCGTAAGAAATGCATAAATACTCTCGATATTATAATATATGTATAATAAAATTTACGGAAGTTGAATGTTATTATAATATTTATTATGGGCCTGTTTTACCATTGCTGATAAAACTTGATCGCACAGATAATATAATAGATATATAAAAAATAAATGACGAGTGTTGTTTTATGTTAGTACACTTGGGTCCCCGGTAAATTATCTAACTGAATATCTACATATTTTAAAATCAAGGGGTACACGATATAGAGGGTCTCTCAAAATCTCGTCTAACCTGTCTATACTAGATCATTTATTCTTCAGTTATTTTGCATGCATTGTGTATTTTTTTAACAAGAACTTTGGAAGTAAATATCTCGTAATTAAAGGCATATAAAATGTATGTGGTGCACAACATAGGTTCTATTTAGGGGTATTTTTTCGGCATTATACGAGACCTACCGTCATACACAAACTGAGGTACGAGTACTTCAAAAAAAAAACAAAAGAGCACATCTTCCATCTACAGATTCAAACAATGCAATTATATCATAACTTTATCATCAGTCTATGCACCTGTGCGTACATAAATAAGAGTAATACAGAGATGACAGACGGACGGAGGAACACACAAACACTATACGTTCTCCGATGTTGTCCCAGAAATTTTCAGTCAATCTAGTGTGCAGGAATTTAATCACCTTGTCAATCAAACCCACGTTGGTTTAAACATATGGAATGGCTAAATGGTACTAACGAACAAGGGAAATAAACTAAAACATTGCCAAATACATATTTTTTTTAAATTAACGAATTGTTGCGATCTTTGGGGATAGGGTATTCTAGCTGGGATGAATGTTTGACTAAGGATAGATAGATGGTTATAAGAATTTGATGAAACAGGCTCTTAATATCATATTAAAATATATAAGGTACGGATATTATCTCATCACCCGATGTGTAGGGTGAAGGGTATGCTAAGTATTTGTATAATGGACCTTCAGTTTGAGATTTCTGAGGATATTTCATATTATTATTATCTTCTAGTTATAATGTTACCACGCTCATTCACGACGGTGAAAAGAAGCCGGTCGCTTTTACGAATAACAGTGGGGATTAGAGGGTAGGCTATAGACAACCCTTGAGGCAACAAATAGCCTACTGGTAAGATATAAAATAAAGCATTATATTAGGCTAGTTACATCGCTAATCAACTTTAATATATCGTTGTTGTTGTTGCGTGTTAACTGTATATCTTCTTATAATAGCATCTTAGTAGCAGTAAAGTACTTTCCCCATAATCATTGAAAAGACAAATTTTGGTGGAGAGAATTAGATACGTCCTATCTTTCGCTATGATATTATTATATATATTTGGACGTATCTTAATACTGTAGTATGTTCTTTGTGTACTCGACTTTGGGTTTAGGTTCATCTTTATGTATGTACGTATATTTATTAATATACCACGCTCATTCACCCTTTACAGGGGTGAAAAGAAGAAGGTTATTGTAGGCATTTTTGGCATTAGTAGGTAGGCTGTAAAAACTGACCTCCGAGGTGTCCAGTAGCCTACTAGTAAGGTGTAATATACAGCAATATACTTAAGTCAGGCTACGTTTATAGTAACTAATAATCTATGAATATGGATATATAATTAAAGCTCTTCAGTGTAATTTGTGGATGAATACAACAAAATTATGATCCTTTTATAACTAGCAATATACTGTTTTGTAGTCAGTATTTAACGTTTCCTAGTTATGAACGAATCTAAAAAAATATTTACATCTGTCACGTCAGTTGTTAGACCAAAATGTTAGCGATCAGGGAGGTTATATGACCGTATCTATCCTATCGAAATAATTTAATATTCCTACAATCGGTATAGGCTATAAAATCCTATAAAAATTACTAAAATATACATTTATTCAGATTCAGATCCGAATCTAATATTCTGAAAAAGCTATGGAACGATTCAAAATTGATTGCTATATAAATTATGTATGTATATATGTTGTTGTAATAAAAATAATGTAATGTATATGTGAAAGAAAGTGTGTATTGCACTGCCACCACATAACCTGATAAACTATTATTCACAACTTTGTACTTTATGCATAAACAATTTGCGTATATTGCTCTAAAATACTAGGAGTAAAAGTACTTTTGGGACAAAATAATAATTATGTTCGTAAATATTTTGTATGGTCAATAAAATTATTGAATGATGAACTAGATTCGCTATCTATATTTCCGGAGGACAAAATCTAATAGTATGCAAATGGTTTAATTAATTTTGTAAAATACAAACTACCTTGTTAACAACATGGTGACTGCCAGAAAGACAAATTCGTTACGTTTTACCTACCGAAAACATTACAATAGTTGATCTTCAAAAAAAATCACATACATAATATGTTAATGATTTGAGATCCAAAAATTATTCCTAGTCACGGTTACAAAATAAAATTTGAATCAAAGCCATATCTAATACATTTAAATGGATTTTTGTTTGAAAACCAAAGCTTTCTGCACTACGTGTTTCTAAAGTAATACTATATTATCTTTATGTTATTATATTGTTCAGAGATGTTCGACCCGAGGGACGCGTAGCGCACAAAGCCTATCGGCATTTTGCGCTACGTGTATCTAATTTAATACTATGTTATCTATCTTTATATTATAATATTCTTCAGACAGGTTCGAGCCGATGGTAACGTAGCGTACACATTCAATGGCTTTTTGTATTTAATAAAATACTGTGTTATCTATCTTTATGTTATAATATTGTTCAGAGAGGATCGAGCCGAGAGACACGTAGCGCAAAAAGCCTATCGGCATTTTGCGCTACGTGTATCTAATTTAATACTATGTTATCTATCTTTATGCTATAATATTCTTAAGACAGGTTCGAGCCGACGGTAACGTAGGGTACACATTCAATGGCTTTTTGTATTTAATGAGATACTGTGTTATCTATCTTTATGTTATAATATTGTTTAGAAAGGTTCAAGCCGAGGGACACTTAGCGCACAAAGCCTATCGGCATTTTGCGCTACGTGTATCTAATTTATACTATGTTATCTATCTTTATGTTATAATATTCTTCAGACAGGTTCGAGCCGATGGTAACGTAGCGTACACATTCAATGGCTTTTTGTATTTAATGAGATACTGTGTTATCTATCTTTATGTTATAATATTGTTTAGAAAGGTTCAAGCCGAGGGACACTTAGCGCACAAAGCCTATCGGCATTTTGCGCTAGGTGTATCTAATTTAATACTATGTTATCTATCTTTATGTTATAATATTCTTCAGACAGGTTCGAGCCGATGGTAACGTAGCGTACACATTCAATGGCTTTTTATATTTAATGAGATACTGTGTTATCTATCTTTATGTTATAATATTGTTCAGAGAGGTTCGAGCCGAGGGACACTTAGCGCACAAAGCCTATGGACATTCTGCGCTACGTGTATCTAATGTAATACTATGTTATCTATCTTTATGTTATAATATTGTTCGGAGAGGTTCGAGCCGAGGGACACGTAGCGCACAAAGCCTATCAGCATTCTGCGCTACGTGTATCTAATGTTAATATCATGTTATCTATCTTTATGTTATAATATTGTTCAGAGAGGTTCGAGCCGAAGGTAACGTAGCGTACTTAATCTAATACTATATTTTCTGTCTGTATGTACGACACGTAGCGCTGAAAGCTAATTGGATTTTTTTGAAGTTCGATTCTCGCATTGAAAAAATATTATAATTATAGTTTAAGTCGGATTAGTTTAACTTCAGTTGAAATGAAATGATTTATTTTGAAATTAGGATTTTTCATTCACTTTTATACATGTTTTTTAAACTAGATGGCGTCGGTATTTCCTACTCTGTGAAGAAATGCCGAAACAAACTCAGGGGTCAAGGTCTATTTTAAATTCTAGAAAGATTATAGTAAAGATTTATGTGAGACAAATATAGTGTGGAATGGCATTTTGATCTTACGGTCTAAAGTTGTAACTTTAAACTATGGTTTATATGAATCAACTCTACAACATATATACATACTATATAGCTTATGACAATCGGAGCCGACTACCACAGTCATATTATGGTTAAAGTCGGTCGGATAAGTCGTGAATCTGTAAAAATCAAAAATAATTTACTAACAATATTGTAAAATCAAAATATCATAAATATTAGGTATATCCATTTGAGTCCAACGACCTCAAACCTTAGTATTGCGTGGTAGAGCCTAGCTGTAAGTTTTTGACTAGTTACAGCTCGTAAATGGGCTGGCTCGACCGGTGAAGTACCACGCTCTCACAGAATACCGGCGTTAAGGAGCGACATTATGTTGCTGCGTTTCGTACGGTGAGTGAAGAGTACCGGAAGCCTCATATTTTCTCCTTCTTTCTCTCTTCCGCCCCCAAAAGGTCGGCAATTTATCAGCGACTACTTTGCTGTTGCAGAGTATCGCTAACCATCAGGTGATGCGACAGTCGTTTGTCTCTTGTTGCAATTGCAGCTTACTCAACATCCAAATACATATGTAAGCCCGTCTTTAATATTCTGATGCGAAACCGATTCCTAGCTTCAATTTCAATTGGTCTAGATATTTCCTCCTTGGTCGTCATCATCTTGTAATCTCTATTGTACCTTCCCATATTAAAAAAGTACTTTTTAAGAATTTCTTATTTCTATCTGCATTATAACGAGATAGTATCTTTGTTAGATTGTGTACTTAAAACTTTATCGCTTCGTCAAAATAATTTGTGTAACTCTGGGCATTCTATAATTATTTCGCTTCATCGTAATGTGTACTAAATATATTATTAATTAATATACTCTTAACTATCACGCTTTTGGTTATCAAGCATATAAACGTGTAATTTTTCGATGTTCATTTATTATGAACGAACCTATATATATGGTTTGAACGTAATATATCTAATTATGTAATCACAATATTTAATAGGTGGTATTGATATAATCTTAAATATATTTCTAAAAAGGGTAAATTTCTTAAAAGTACATTAATGTCTTTTAATGACTTAAAAATATGTAGTAAAAAAAAAAGTGAAATTTCAGTATAAATTGGAAAAGATAAATGATGTAATACATATTAACAACTTCTATTTAATGGAATTAATATTCAACGATTTACTGTGTTGTAGACTTCGCCCGTTCGCTTCTTTCTATTGGATTGATGTAATAACATTGTATACCTATCTTGTAGAAGTTTCATGTTTAAATGAAAGACAACTTTCTTTCCAAGCTTCATTGTCAACCTTTTCGTACAAAATGTCTGTTTAGAAATTCACATTACAGTCAGCTGTTAAAATTATATAAAAATATGGTAGGTGGCTATAGACCATCAAAAATTGATAATGATATCATTTGGATTAACAGAAAACAAAGTAAAATTTGAATTGAATTTGAAGGGTACAGTTAATTTCTTGTATATGTTTCTTGTTCAAAAATAACACGGAAGTTTTCATGTCACAGATTAACAAGATACTGTGAATAGTTTTAGGATGTGTGATTGCCGTTTATGGCTGTATCATTCAGGGTTAGCGACTGTGGTTGTAATGAAAGTTCTTCAAAAAGGACGACTTTTGTATTGTATCTCTCTTGACGTACTTTAAAAAGTCAACTATTTCTGAAATAAAATATATTATTGGTGTAAAAGGTGATTTCTTTATTTAATACCTACTAACCCTACCAGGTGGGTTACTCTGGAAAATAATTTTAGTCCATTTACCCGCCTGAAAATATAAAAAGACAAATCTAATACCGATCGGAATTGCAGCATATCGCCATTGCATAATTTTAACTTTAACTTTATGTATAACTTTCTATATGTAATTTTAGAAAAAAAAAAAATATTTCCGTGAGTTCCCTTGTTTAGTGATAACTATTGAGATGAGAAATTATTTTTAATTATTGAATTGGATTTTAAGCTAATAAATGTAGTTATCAAGGAAGTTTGATGTTTAAGTGAATCGATTCTTTTTGGCGGTTATAACTGCAGTGAAATATTAAATTCATTATTGATCTGCAAAGATTGCTCCACAAGTTCATACTGAATATTTATTTGTTATTTATAAACACCACCTGCCTGCTCGCTCGGTTCCTGTGTTGACGCCTTTCACCCGACTGCCAGAAGGAGGATCTTATGTTACAAAAGTAAGTATAGTAAGTATTTTAGTACAACTAACGAAAAAAGTTACCTTTCTGTAAAACAAATAGCCGAGAGTAATGGTAAAACGTTCACTAATTATGAGGTATTTAGTAATGGTCGAGTCCCTAAACCATAACTAGCGCAATAGGTACCTTTTTTGGTGCCTGTCTCTCGCAGTTAGCTCGAGGAGCTTTTACTGCTTAACTGAGCTAATGGTGAGACCAGACGAGCAAATAAAATAAAATTAAGCAATACTGCTAAGGGCGTCCCGTAGTCGGACTCGATCACTCGAACCTCGGCTTAGGGCATTGCTGGGGGGCAGACAAGAGAGGACTTGCGTGATCCTGGTTGTGATTATTTAGGGATATTTGATTTATTACTACTGGCACAGTGTGAGTTGGCTCCAGCAAGGTTCGGAGTGGAGAAAGAACGCGTCTTCGCTACGGGCCTCGCCAGTAAGGAACTAGCGCAATACCGCTGTAGAGTCCATATTTATAGTCGTTGTATTAATACACTGGTATGACCATATACCAACCACCCGATTTTCATAATGGCTCTACCAGACCTCATATCATGGCACGATCACACCATTGACAGCCAAATTTTGTGTCTATGAGACATTGTATATATATTGTATATGTTACCGGAAATGTATGAAACCTAGGTAGTATACATTTACTAGGAAATGTATATAATGCCGAGCCAATTTAGGAAATATGTGAAATAATTGTCAATACATACATCATCCAAGAAATGGATGCATTTCCTACGCATTGTACGCAATTCTTAAATGGTGCCAGGAAATGTATGAAAATAAAATTTGTGAAGGTATGAATAAAAATGTAACCTAACCAATTGACAGATTACATACATTACCAGTAGCATATAGATACAATTATACAAACACTACAACCGCTCTTCTCGTATGATGTGTTTTTTCCTCAGTGGTAAAAAGATATTAGTACAATATCAGGGGTCATAATATACAACCTCTCTTAAATCTCGTCAAAAGTAAAATTGGCAATGGTTTGTTTGTAACCAATGGTGACCAACGTCTAAAAACCCATCAAACTGGGGTGAATAGGGATCTTTGAAAACTTTAAAAACATTGAGAGAATTTCAACGTTAAACTCCTGGATCCCTATTCACCCCTTTATAACATATTTATACATAACATAAAGATTTTTACCACCGTTCTCACTCACATAAATGACCAAATCCGTAAAAGTTCGTGTACCGGTCATGTCCAGAGTGGGGGGCTCCTCCCTCAGTACGCCATGAGCATAGGTATAGCGCTCTTAGGGCCAACTTCACCGACAAAATAACAGACCGATAAATAGGAAATGGGCGTTTAAACTAATTTTTACCCGTAAAATGCTGTCCTGTGGTACTCCGGAATTATTTCATATTAATTTAGACTGATGTGTACTGTCTATTGCATTAGATTGGCTCGAAACGATTTCAACAAATCGTGATCTATTAGTAAGATAGCTTCTCAACTGTATTTGCATTACCACGTATTCCATAGCTTTCACATATCTTCAGTAGCAGATCGTGGCACACAAAGTCAAAAGCTTTAGACAATTCAAACAATACTACAGTTATAGGAATTTTGTTGTCAATGTGTTCAGTAACCTTGCTAATCAAATTGTATGCTGCTAGGGTAATCCTTTTATCCTTTTTGAAATCCATTTTGTTCTGGTTTCATAATTTGAAATTTATTTATAAAGTTTATTAATAAAGAATACATCGTTTTTCGAATATTTTAGGCAAAAACTGGTATTGAACTGGCCTGTAGTTATCAATTTGATTTTTATTGCCTTTTCTATAAATTGGTTTGGTAATGGATGCTTTTAATGTTTCTGGAAAGACTCCTATTGATATTGATTGAATAATTAAATATACCAGAATTGGGGTAAGAATAGATGTTACAAGTTTAATAATTTATTTAAGTATTTGGACATATCCTCTTGCATTAGAATAATTAAGCGATTTTACGGTTTCAAAAATGTATTGATTTTACGTCATAACTATTATTTTGAATGTCAAAAAGTGTTTGCAATGTTAAAAAAGTAATTATTAAAGTAGTCGGCAATGTTAGAATTTTTGTTTGTAAGCAATCCAAGTTTCTAATTCTTTGATATTTATTTCGTGAGATGAAATAATTTTTGTATTATACTATTATAAATTATTAAAAAATGCCATAAAGTCCCTAATAAAAAATGCCACATGTGGCAACATGCCTTCCATGTGGCATTTTTTCATACATTTTTCATACAAAGTTACTTGCTATTCTATAGAAATCATTTACATTTTTATGATTCTTTCCGTTCTGTTGCTTAATATGTTAATATTTAGATCATGATTATTATATTAGACAGATTTTATTACTATTTTTTTCAACAAAAAAGTGTTTAGTTACCTGTTTATAGTTGTTATACGAAAAGTTTGTGGTTCCAAGCTTGTTATTTATCTTTTACTTTTACTTTTCTGATCTTGTGTAATCAACTCGAGGTAGATCGTCTGACCTTTTTTGTCCGAGGTAAAGTAAAATTTATATATTTTTCTTTATAATTAGTAGAGTCAATAGCATATTTAGTTCATAGCACGTATTAATATACGATTTTAAGAGTAACGAGGTCTGGTGCGATGTCCCCATTATCCCCAGGCACGTTTTTTTAAAGGTAAGAGGGGTCTAAATGTGCATTTTGGGAAGGTCCACAAATCCCAAAATATACGAGTATGTAGCACCCCCACAACCACACAAATGCAACCATCTACCGCTATACTTGTTAATTCCCCATTTTGGCTATCATTATCAAAATTAAAAAACTCAGTGCCTGTTTTAAAGCGTGTTCCTCGAGGGGCTAGGCCAGCAGTTGCTCAGGCATTAGCCCACTGTGTCCGCCTTGCCACCCGGGAGAACTCGCAATGTGCTTGGGAACATCTTCTTACCTTCCCATACAAGATTCTACATTTACAGAAGAAATTGGCTAATAAAAAGAAAACCCTAACGGCTCAAATTAAAGATAATTGCTTTTTTTCGACTACACCTTTCGACGCTAAATTATCGGCAGTTAGTTACCAACCACGAGGCATATGCCATCACGTAGAATCCAAATTGAGTGAAGGCGATATAAGGGGGGCAGCTAGGGTTCTTTTCCGCAGCGATGTGATCGCGCCATGCTCTCCGGATACACTCTCAGCTCTGGAGAGCAAACACCCAGCGCCAGCGGATGACCTTACTTTTCCTGACCCTCCTGATTTTGACTCGGACACCCTTATTATTACAGCCCAACAATTGATAGCAGCCATATGCTCTTTTCGAAGCGACTCAGCCAGTGGCCTCGACGGCTTGACGCCGCAACACCTTAACGATCTCACGTGCTCAAGCGCCGGGGAAGCTGATGAGACGCTATTGCAGGAGCTTACGGCTCTGACCAATTTAATGCTCTCCGGCAAGGTACATGAAGCCGTCATTGATATTTTGTATGGGGCAAACTTATGTGCCCTACGCAAAAAGGATGGCGGCATTCGTCGCATTGCCGTAGGCAGTACGTACCGTCGTATGGCAGTCAAAATTTGCTGTAAATACTATAGTGATGAATTATCACAAAAATTCCAGCCCCTGCAATTAGGTTTTGGTTCGAAAGGGGGCTGTGAGGCTGCCGTACACGCTCTCTCTACCTACCTAAATTCTGGTGAAGGCGAGGTCATCCTCAAGGTTGACATAAAAAATGCCTTCAATTCTGTTAACAGGGACATTTTACTGGCAGAAGTAAAAAAGGAATTACCCAAAATTTAAAGTTACCTCTGGCAGTGTTATAGAAATCCTTCCAAATTACTATACCAGGACAATTTATTAGAATCAGCAGTTGACTACCAACAAGGTGATCCCCTCGGCCAGCCATTTTTAGTTTAGCCATCCACCCCATCATTCACCAATTAAATTCAAAATTTAATGTATGGTATTTAGACGACGCAACCCAGGGAGGCGATGTAGAAACAGTTTTAAACGATCTGCAATTTTTGAATACTAAATTTAAATCTATTGGTTTGGATCTCAACCTTTCGAAATGCGAAATTTATATTCCTGAAGATACTGACAGACAATCGACCTTGGATAAATTTTACACAATAGCACCAGCAATAAAAATGATTGAAAAATATTCTCTCCGTCTCCTGGGATCCTCAATCTTGGAAGAATCATGTCCATCCGTCATCAAAGAAAAAATACAAAATTTTAGTGATATTTCGGAAAGACTTTTCAAAATTAACATGCATTCGGCTATAACTTTAATTCGTTACTGCTGTTTTGGCCCTCAATTCACATACTCTCTCCGCCATTCCCATTTATGGAAGTATTCACATTTATTGGAAAAAGTTGATAAAATTATTCGGAATACACTAACTTCCATCCTAAATATGGCTTTGGACGACCGTGCCTGGCTACAAATCACTTTTCCCAATCGTTTGGGAGGCCTCGGCGTCCGCAAAATTTCAAGTATAAGTTTACCGGCTTTCCTGTCCTAGGTCCACAGTACTGAGAAATTAACCAGGAACATCCTAGCATCCGCACTGGTTAATTTCGAGGTATCGCGCTTATCCGAGGCTGTAAACGCCTCTTCTCCCGTCAACCCATCCTTCCAGAGGCAGTGGGACGGGCGGCTTTGCAGCATGATACGGAATGGATTTAATAAACACGTCAATCAATGCTGCTGTACGCGCTCGTTTCCTGGCTGTGGGTGAATGAGAGTCGGGTTCGGTCGGCTTCAGGCAATCCCGTCGTCCATACATAGGAACTATGTTGGATGTCACCACTTTCCGTATTGCGACATGCCTCCGCTTGGGTGCTCCTTGTGGTGCTCTACATCGCTGTCACTGCGGTGAAGAAGTCGACTCCCTCGGACATCATGGTCTGTCCTGCAGCAGGAGTGCAGACCGTATAGCACGACACGCCAACATTAATGACATTATTCGTCGTACTCTTGTTACCGCCGGCGTGCCAGCCGTATTAGAACCAAGTGGTTTGGCACGTGACGATGGGAAGAGACCAGACGGTATGATATTATCGCTATGGAAGTTGGGTAAGCCTCTGGTGTGGGACGCAACATGCGTCGACATCCATGCGCCATCACATCTTCCCAGCTCAGCGAGCTGTGCCGGTGCTGCTGCTGCATCTGCAGAGACCCTCAAGCGGCGAAAATATAATAACCTGCTCAGTGGTTATATTTTTGAGCCATTAGGGGTCGAAACACTTGGGCCATGGGGTCCGAGTGCTCGCATCTTGTTTAAACATATCGCAAAGCGATTAATCGACTCTACGCGTGACCAGAAGGCTGGATTATTCTTTGGTCAAAGAATCAGCATTGCTATACAGCGTGGCAATGCTGCCAGCCTTCTAGGAACAATGCCGGTTGACAGCGATGCGGGGTAGTATTTTGACGCGTAGGTAATATTTTTATATTTTTTACATCTTTAATCTGTTTAGTATTTTAGTAGTTAGTAATTGCAAAGTATTAAAGTTTCATCTGTAGACCAATAAATATGTAACGAGGATGATTTTTACGTATTAATTCTGATTGGTTGTTCAGCATTCGTTCATTGAGACATTCATTATTTACAATACTTAAAATAATATTAATAATACTTAAAACTATAACTAATAGGATGATATTCAAACTCTTGATTATGAAAAAAAAAGTGCAATATTAAACATTTAAAATTGGTTGCTCCGAATAATTGATTCATCATATAGAGAAAAATATTCAAACACTTTATAAAGTATTGACCACCTAGGACTCATTAAATATTGGTGCGAACATTTCAATAATTAATTTCCAATGCATTTTAACTGCCAAGATTTGAAATCAACTGACGTTTGTGGAGAATCGTAAATATTACATATAAAATTGAGTCCGAAATCCGTAACTCTGAGCAAATTGCTAATTGATTTTTATCTTGAGGGTGGATTTGCATTGTTTTATTTTTGCATTGTAACTAGCGTACGAAATGCAATAACCTGTAATTATGAACTAAAATAAAATTGTAATTTTAATATTATGTCAAAGTGCTGCTGCTATATATGTTTAATGTGTTAAAACTGTTCTCATGTAAGTGAAATTTTTGTAATTTCTTTTTGAGAAAATAAATTCTTTAACTATGAATTGGTGTTTTATATTGAAAAAACAAAACGAAAGAAAAATACTATGAATTAATATTTTTTTTTAACATTGCTCCACATTAGAAATAATTCCTGAATCGTGGATGCGTATACAAACACAAATATTCACGTATATAATCAATCAAAGTATGTACCATTCCTATCTATGCATTTTTGCCATTTTATAGGTAGTTCTGTGATAGCTTTGCTGAAGAAAGTGTGGTAGCAAGTATAAATAAAATCTTTGAAGACGGTTTGGGCTGCCTCACCGAAATTGATTTTTTTGTCAACGTCGAATTCAGTTAGGTATTGAAAATAATGGCCATCAATTAGGACAATTAATGAGTTAAGGTTTAATAGGACGCCACCGTGCACGCAGATCGGACGCGTTGGTATCGCCGTACCTTTTTAAACTGTAACTGAACATATGATATTATAATGACTTAGAAACCCTCGTTTTATGTAATACTTCCTTTCGTTGTCATTGTGATAATAATGTCCTCCTGTCACGGCGGCCAATCTCACCGGATATTAGCCAACTACGCAGGAGATAGGTACTATAGAGCACAAGTTTGTGCGCAAACACAGGTGCTCTCTCAATTCCTTCACTCTCATAGTCCGATGGGACGGCAATCCGACACGACCGGAGAGAGATCAGGCGCAGAACCAACGGCTTTCCGAAGCACGGTGTGTATTCACACACACAAAGATCCAGGCCCGAAACAACTGTCTGTAGATCATACAAATATTAGTTACGTGCGGGAATCGAACCCGCGACACATAGCTCAGCAGTCGATCTCTCAACCACTGCGCCAACCGTGTCGTCATTGTGATAATACATTACTTAAGAGCTATAATAATTGTATTAGCTAAGCTTTTTATATTTAGAGCAAAAACAGACATGATTTTAAAGAATGTAAAAAAGTTTTGCATTTGAGAGTGGATGTGGAACATCACTATACCTAGTTACTCATACATGTTGTATAATCTATACGGGGAAAGGGTGGAAAATGGCTACCTTGTTGTTTTATTTCTTCTTTCTATTTTTATCTCAATATTGCGCACATCAGTTAATGAGACACAGATCAAGCGCTCCCCTTCATCTAGACTTGCGCAAAGTCCGCGCGGCGCATCAAATGGAAACCCCTGGATGGCGTAGCGCGTCGGAGAACCCGGTCGATATTGCATGTAGATAGCATTGCATAGCATACTGCATCCTTGCTGTTATATTACCTCCGTCTATTTTAATCCGTATATGATTCCTTATTGATGCGCCGCGCGGAACCTGCGCATACTTGGATGGAAGGGTGCGCCTGGTCCGCGCGGCGCATTATTAGTCAGGCGGAGCAGCCGGTCGATGCAATATTGCATATAGGTAGTAATAATAACATGATGCAATATTTTTAGCACATGATGAAATACTTTTATGCGTCTTGGATATTTTGACATTTACATGCAAACGTGTTGTAAAAAATGATAATGAGAAAATGTTTTATGTGATTATATGCAAAGTATTGACTGAAATTCGCTAAGTGTAGGGAACAAAGAAATATTCAATAAAAACTTGACAACAATAAAGGTTTCTGAAACATGAGCTGATTTTTGATGTTATTCTTCTGATAAATCCATACAAAAACTGTTCTAATTTCAAATTAACGAACAGCTACTACAGCAGCGAACGTGTACGAACAGCAGATAACTTTGAATCATCATCATCATCATCATCATCATCATCATCATCATCATCATCATCATCATCATCATCATCATCATCATCATCATCATCATCACCATCATCATCATCAGCCAGAAGACGTCCACGTTCAGAAAGGTTCTCGAGTGGCGACCACGAACCGGAAGACGCAGCGTAGGAAGGCGTCCTACTAGGTGGACCGACGACATTGGTAAGGTCGCGGGCAACCGATGAATGCAAGTGGCGGGATGTCGTTCGGTGTGGTGGTCTAAGGGGGAGGCCTTCGTTCAACTTTTAATAATACGAATATATTAACCTATATACGGAATTACTTGTTGGGTTTTACGACAGCTGTTACTGTGAAGAACTTTTCAACGGAGAAATTAAATTTAAAAGGACTTTTAACGGTGAATCCTCTTTAATTTTTTAAGTATGTCGTTAAATAATTTATGAGAAGGTACACTCACAAACTGTAAAATGATAAGATAGAAATCTTTTCATATCTAAGAATTAATTCAGTATATCTAATGAAAACCACCTGGGTATTTACCCCAGGACTACACGCACGGCAGTCGCGCTTGTAACCGCTAGACCAATGAGGAAGTCTACAAAGTTGTTGATGGTGTTGTTGGAGTGTGCAGGAAAAGATCACAAGTTTTGATGTCACTATAGTTCCGTTTAATGTATCAAAGTACCTGGTTTCGTACAATATAACCACCGTTGGCAATTGCTTTCTCTCATTGCACCCTTAGAATGAAAGTGTTCTAACAAAATTCCTGAACAACCAAAACTGACCGTAAAAAGTATACTTTTTTGAAGACTTTCTTGCTCATTTCCTACAAATTACATTTTTGAATAAGATCACTTTCGTTCTGAGGGTGCATTGAGTTGTTTGCGTGGATGCAAAATGTTGCATATAAGCAGTTGATGACTGTGCAAGTAGTTTTAGTATAGTATAGTAGTAAATGGAAAATTCTTGTCGGCTTTCGACAGATGTCGTTAGATATCTTATTTTGTAGAGGTAGTACAAGCGACATCTGGTGACAAAAACTAACTATTTAGCTCATGGTTGCGTGCTGTGCGAAAAGTATGCTGTAGCACAAGTACCATTCCACCGCAAAGGATAGAGTTCGCGTTTTTCAAACTAGTGATTCGATTCGACTAATTTGCCCCAAAGATGAACAGGTTACTTCTGCGATGTCTATAGACACGCTCTGTCGATCTGGATTGGAATTATTATTTTAGATTCCTTGTATAGTCATCGTCATCGGTTTCGATGAAGGCGACCCTAATCTAGCTAGAACATAAAGAAATTATGTTCTAGCGTGAGCCCTAATATGGCTCGCTAGACCGAACTTGGTTTTGAATACCAGATCACATAAGAAGCAATACAGTTGTCCCGCAGAGTTGTACGTGTATGAATAGGAGGTCTTAACCCATTAACGCCGAGGTGATCAGCTTCATCCACGGCTTTGAATAAGGACAGGCGTGAATCTGACCAATTCACCCTGAATCCACCCCGGTCAAGAAATACATCACAACCCATAGCTCTTGGGAGTAGACTGTGATGTACGGCTATAGATCTCTCAAGATCTAAACGCCACACATTTATTTTATTTATATAAACCTATAACTTTACGAAAAAAAAATTAAGAACAAAAAAGTCTTAAAATTAGTCAAGGAACACTCTCAAATTTTTTCTAAAATTTTACAGATATTTTTGACAAATTGGCTTTATTGAAATTTTCAAAAATTGTATCCAAAAATTCTGAAAAAAATTGAGAGTGTTCTTTGACTAATTTTAAGACATTTTTGTTCTTAGAATTTTTTTCTAAAGTTTATAGTTTTTAAGAAAACGATAGATTAAGATTTTTATAAAAAAAAAATCAATTTTGATGAAATTTTCTGAAAAAATTCCTTTTAATGTTCGAGTGCCATGATGTCTCATGTCATGATGGAACATAGTAAAAAGTTGATACTTTTGCGGTATCATTGTGAAAAAAAAATGCGCTTTTTTTTCGAATATTTTCACATTTTCCACGTTTAAATCGACCATTTTTTTCTCGGTGTCTAATCGAAATTTTGAGCTTAGATTCTGAAAGAGCGTCAAATTTCGCGTAGGAATAGAGGTCATCATCATTATCATCATCATCAGCCAGAAGACGTCCACTGCTGAACGAAGGCCTCCCCCTTAGACCACCACATCGAACGACATTCCGCCACTTGCATCCATCGGTTGCCCGCGACTCTCACAATGTCGTCGGTCCACCTAGTAGGAGGCCTTCCTAAGCTGCGTCTTCCGGTTCGTGGTCGCCACTCGAGAACCTTTCTTCCCCATCGGTAGTCCGTTCTTCGAGCGATGTGGCCTGCTCATTGCCACTTCAGCTTGCAAATCCTAAGAGCTATGTCAGTGACCTTGGTTCTTTGGCGAATATCCTCGTTCCGGATTTTATCGCGCAAAGAGACTCCGAGCATAGCTCTCTCCATTGCCCGCTGTGTGACTGTGAGCCTCTCTCAGAGGCCAACAGTTAACGACCACGTCTCAGTGCCATATGTCATCACTGGCAACACACACTGGTTGAAGACCTTTGTCTTCAGGCACTGTTGAATGTTGAGAGACGAGAAGATATCACGCAATTTCCCGAACGCTGCCCATCCGAGTTGGATTCTTCGAGCGACCTCTTTCTCGAAGTTGGACCTACCTAACTGAACAATCTGTCCAAGGTAGTTGTAGTGGTCGACAACTTCGAGCGTATCGTTCCCAACGACGACCGGTACGGGTGCAACATGGACATTTGACATGATTTTCGTCTTAGCCATGTTCATTTTAAGACCCACCTGTAGGAATAGAGGTATTGCATTATTATTTTGGTCCGATAACATAATAGATAAACACGTTGAAAAGTTATTAAAAATTCTGATCACCTCAGCGTTAATGGGTTAAGTCTGTCTCTACGTATTTGGCGTCTTTCGTCAAGTGTTACGAGTCGATTTTCTTCGAACGTTTTTATCTTCTTGTGGATGGTAAAGCGCTAAGAAGACCTTTGTGAGGTGATTCCTTTATGTGTTCATCAAAGTTTTTATCCAGGGTAGAATGGCCGCTTTTAAGAAGCTTGTGTCGATCTGACTACTAATAACACGGTCTGCTGCTTACGATGATGAGTGCCAGGATGGCTGGTTGACAGAAAATGCATATTTGGTCTTTTCATTCTACAAACGAATACCGCCGTGTGTTTGAAAATATAACATTGAAAATACAACAAGACATGGTCAAGACAGTTGAATTTAGATATCTACCCATGTTTAGGGACCTATTTGTGAAGGTACTAAACATACATACATCACGCCTGTATCCTTGAAGGGTTTGACAGAGGTGTACTGTTGTGCTCCCACATTTCGTCGATGCTGTTATTTAATCTCATGTAATAGGGGGCGAGTCTATTGCCATCAACCGAGCACGATTCCAAACTTCGGACTGAGAACTGAGAAATTCTGTACAGAAAGGCCCAATAACACTTTGCTCGACCCGGAAATCGAACCCAGAACCTCACGCTCAGCAGTTGCGTTTGAGACCACTAGATCAATGAACAGTTGAAAGTACTAAATAGTACCAATTATGCACATAGGCTCGTTTGGGATAGCAGATTCTCTGATTCTCGAAAGCCTATCTGCCTATTGCACATATATCTTAATAATACTAAAAACAGACGGCGTTGCCAAAAATAGGTTTTAATTTAGTGTGCTAGCTCGTTCTAGCAACCAATCTTGCTTTCCAGAAAGACAGTACCCATCAGCCAAACTTCCAGCTATAAAGAGTCCTAACATTCCAACGGAACGATGAACATGCTACGAGAAAAATGTTCTTTGGCCAAATCTTTATTCGAAAAAACGCAGTTCTTTGTCATGCATCTTCTCAACTGCTCGTCTAATAAGACCTTCAGCATCTCTTGGCAAGGCCTTAACATAGCCCTCATCATCAACCTCACCGCACAAGAATAAATAAAGCCTCGGCAATAAAAAATTGGGACGATAAACATAATGCTTCGCCACCTCGTCCTTCCACTAGCTAAACGAAAAACATGGCCCGAAAGCTATTATTTTTTGGCTTTTATTGGGTCCTGCACCTACTTCATTGTATATATGTAGCTTAAGTATTTTCCGCAGAGAATCTCCACCTGTCCTTTTTGCAGCACCTGCATACTCCTTCTTCTACTCTTAGGGTACAGGGGCTAGTAATGTTTTGATTAGTAAATAATAAATAAACAAATTCTCTCTATATTAGTTTTTCTATACAAATATTCTACAGAATGGCCACCCATTTTTGAACTTCGATGCTTTCGCACATGCAATCCGAATACGAGCCGGAATTGCGTTTGATATGTAGTAAGTTGAACCGAAAAACAGACGATCGTATGTTCTGATCTTCCGATCCGACTATCGTACCCGAAAATCGGATATATAAAGGGCAAATAAGTAGCTGGTCCGCTGCGTAGTAGCCAACGCGCCTGCGTCAATTCATCGACCCGCCCGCAAGCGTCGGTAAGCGTCTCTCCTGGGCGGCAGTGTTCCAGAGCTCAGGTTAGCAATCTGTAGTCAATTTCGAGCGGAATAAATTTTGAGATATCCGGATATTTAGAGAGGTCAGTAATAATAATAATTAATTTTATTTATTTTTATTAGATAATGATCATTTTAATTATCATTAGTAAATAACTGTTATAACTTGTGTGACTAATTTAGTCGCACAACTTATTAACAGCTTCGCAAACACCCATAAGATGCTGTTGTGACTGCCTCTAGCCCAGAATAGTAACGACGCAGTTTTCATTTATATTAAGACGTAAAAGTCGTCATTGTGTATTTCCTTGAACATACCGGGAGCATTACAGTAACAAAGCAGGACTAGCATCCTAAAGATGTTATTATTTTGAACCCGAATCGCGTTGACAGATCTGGTAAACTTGTGTCAAAGACATTTATGCAAATCCAAGTGCGCGGACGGGACTACAGTATCCGTTCTCATCAGCATCCTTCCTTCAATTACCCCTTCATTTCAATCAGCATCCCATTAAATACACTTTCACTTTAATCACGATAATCCTCCCATCAACTGCTTCCCAACCACCACCAGCCTCCCATCAACTACCCCCTCATTTCAACCACCATCATCCTCCGATCAACTATTGCTCTTATTTCAACCACCATCATCCTCCCATCAACTAACCACCTCATTTAAACCAACAACTACCCCTCATTTCAACCATCATGACCCTCTCATTAACTACCATCATCCTCCGATCAACTATCGCTCTTATTTCAATCATCATCATCCTCCCATCAACTACCCCCTCATTTCAACCATCATCATCTTTCCATCAACTACCGCCCTTATTTCAATCACCATCATCCTCCCATCAACTAACCACCTCATTTAAACCAACAACTACCCCCTCATTTCAACCACCATCATTATCCCATTAACTGAAATTATTTATTTTGCAATTAAGATTTTTCAATTACTTTTACACGTCTTTTTTAAACTAAATGGCGTCGGCATTTCAATAGATACCAGAGACTGTACGTAATTCATTTCGCGTATATGGCCTTTTGTGCAAGTGGACTCACTCAAGTGTCCTGCTATCGATTACATATACTGTATATGATTGATCCATAGATTATTAGCTTAAAAATGGAATAGCGTAATTTTTACTTGTACTAAACAACGAGCAAACCTACGAGACGACATATAACCCTACTGCCAACGCCCTTCACTCGCGATCAACATCATTGTCATTAGACATATTTTTTGGAACAATATGCTCCAGTTAACATGGCTGTTATCTTATTCCCTTAAATTAACTTCACTAAATCTTTTATTATATAACAATCCGGTCTTGAGGCTTGTAGATCGCGAACATCACCATGTCGTGCGCAAAGCTTAAATTATTCAAACACTTATTGTCTATATGGCAGCCGACATAATGACTGTTGACTTCGCCGATCACCTTGTTCTGAGATTGTAAAGCTTCGGCGAGGACAATGTGTCCCCGTTTAACACAGTATATTTAAATGCCGATAATCAAAATCGAGTAACTAACATAAAAAAAAAACTGCCGAATTGAGAACGTCCTCCTTTTTTTTGAAGTCGGTTGAAAACAAAGACAATTTCCTTGGGTACATGTGCTGTGCCGTGTTTTCTGTACAATGCAATAACAGATTGCATTCTACAAGATGGAAAGCTAAAAATTGACCAGTCCCTTTCCGAAGATAAACGACGACACGGTTTTCGCAGTGGCTAAGCGATTAGCTTTCTGCTAGACATGCGCAAAACATTACATCAAAGTGTAATGTAATATTACATCACATTTCCTTCAAAGTAATATTACTCGGTAATATCACCATCACTTGAAACATTACTTGTAGCTGGTTGGTACGTTCGCGGTTCGCGTCGCGCCATATATTGTAAATGATATTGTTATCATATTACTTGTAATTTTTACGGTTTTGTTGTAAGTTTATCACTAAGTTATTGCATTATTTATACCTAAGTTTACATTTAATTATACAGTCACTATTTATTATTATTCACATTTAAATGAGTTCATAAAAATGTATTATTTACTTCTTGCACTTCAGATAAATGTTACAATCTGAAATCATGATTTAGAAACTCACGATTATTTCGCGCCAACTGCCGGCCGCACGCAGTCCGCATAAAAATTTACATAAATAAACAAAATTCATCAAATCATCACAATAAGAAGTCATGTCATAGACATGAAAGAGAAAACTAGTCGGGAAAAAGGAAATTGAACATAAAAATTAAATTCATATTCACGTTTTAAAATTATTATTAGCAATAAATTTCTAACTCGTTCAATGTTGCGGTCGGCGCGCCTCATCGCCGTTGCCGGCGAGTCGCACCCGCGTATTGCTCAATCTCGGTCTCACTCGGATATGTTCGTGATTCGTTCGGCTCGAGCGAATTACTTGTAATGGTACGTGATATTGTGATGTTGGTTTTCCGAGCGTAATGCGTGTTGTTGCATCACGTCCCCAAGTGATATTACTTGAGTGATATTACTAGCATTACTTACACATCTCTACTTTCTGCGCTACGTGTCGCGGTTCGATCCCCGCACGGAACAAATATATGTATGATCCGCACATAGTTGTTTCGGGTCTGGTTGTGTGTGCATGTGACATGTATGTTTTTAAACTACCCACGAGACAGGGAAGATCATAGTGTGGAGAAAAGTTTTGTTTTTCTAAAAAAAAGAAAATCTATTTCAGTAACCAAAACGAATTGACTGTATTTATTTATATGTTGTAATTACTTTTGTTTGTAATGTCAACAGTCTTGTTTTTGATTACCGACACATCGATCGTTTACATCATTTTTTGTGGCAGGTGTAACTACACGCGCCAACAACAATGGTGGTACTTAAGGTAGGTGCTCCAGCGTATTGCAGATGTCCGAGGATTAGTGAGCAGGCGATTTGACTACCACCATAGACCTGATGGCGGCACAACCTGGCTGTAAAATGAAATAAGGCCCGATAAGTTGTTATATTTGATAAGTTTCATTGTTTAATTAATTCATTAATACTTACAGAGGTTTTAATACTTATGATATGTTTCTTATCCTAAAACCTGCTGATAGCTGAGTGACTTTATTTACTATTAGAAAAATATTAATTTATTCTCGTCTCGTTGGTTTTTCCAATTGTCACGATAATATGAGCATTTTGATTGTATTGCCTCATAATGATTATGAAATTATTCCACTATATCTAAATACTTTTGCTGAGACAAATATTATGAGTAACTGAGACGTTGCAATATATTTGGATACCTTAGGCGTTCCATTGTATCTGAAGCTAACAGTCTATATAATAAGAATAACTCATAATTTTCAGTTAAGTATACCAGTAGAAGTTGGCGGGGAAATCCGCACTGTGTTGCTGACGACGACGATAGAGCGTTTCAGCAAGGACACCTTTAAGTGTCTCGTAAGTATTTTTATTTACATTGGTCTTTATATTTAGACTATAATCATTACCTTCCACTGATTTAATATTTAAGTCCATTGAAAACAAAGGATAAGAGAAAAGGAGGCGAGGATTGCACTCCTCTCTAGAAGCTTAGCAAGTATTGTGCATATTAACTCAACAATATATGTATTTGGGCAGTTTAAAGTAAAAGTTATATATTTATTTTCAGAAAATGCTGAACCACATGATGCGCAGCTTCAACCATTATGAAAAATTGAGTATGTATTATTATTTATTTATATTTGTAGCGTCTAGTTTTGGGAGTAAAATGGAATCAAAATAAGAATAATATACTCTCCTCCACATCGTGACGTCGTAGCTAAAGCAGTTGAAATATTTTTTTAAACCAATTGAGAGACAAAATATTTCATGTTTTGAAGGGCCCTATCAAAACATAATAATATAATAAACACAAATAATATAATAAATAAAAATAATATATAATATAATAAATAAAAAAATATAATAAATAAAAATAAACATAATAAACACAAAAATAATTGATACAAAATTTTCGCATCATATTTTTATGATTATTTATGTAATTTTTACATGTGATTCTCTCTGTTTTCAGGTCGCAAGATTATGAACCCAGCTCTGCCGTGTTGGCAGCGTGCTGTATACATAGAAAGTTTCATGAAATGCGAAAAATTTATCGATCAAGTCGATGATTATATTTCGAATATACAAGTAATATTCGACCTAATCCAAAAACAACTGTCGGCCGAACGCACTTTGGCCAAAAAGATATTAAGAGAGAGGGCCAGGAAGATAAAGATGATTGCGAAAAAGGAAAAGTAAACGATATGTACGAGTATAAGTTTTACCCCGCGTTTACCTTACCACATCTTCTTTTAGCAAATTTCCAATGTTTGCTGTCTGTTTCAAAATAACAAAAACGTATTTTTGTTTCTTGTTCATAAATCTGATAAAAAATATGAGAAAGTAGTAACAGCTGATATGATATTTAATTTTTCTAAACATTTTGGCTCAAAAAACACTATTACTATTTTTTGGAAACTTTTGTTTCGAGCAAGTATTATACTGCGACTATGTAAACGTGAGATTACTTGCGAGTGCAAAGTACTCAATCATCAGAGATATTTGAAACCTGGCTTAGTACCCAGGTTTCAGATAACTCTGATGTTTTTTTTCTTCTGAATGTGTCTAGTTTGTAATCAAAGCAACAGAAGACATGGCTCAAATAGGTAACGAGATTTTAGTAAGGAAGGGTAAGACCCGGTGTAGGATAGGGAAAGTTTCAAAAACTCTAAATTTATTTTTTTTTAGATAAATTTAGGGTATTCGTTCTTAATATTCGATTTGATACTTTTAAAATTTGGATTTTACTCTATTTACAACTAAGTTCGGTTTGTAATATCAGTGAGCGGCATAATTAGCTTCTTTTGTTTTTCTATGCAACTGATTTGATTTTATTTGCTGTCAATCGCAGAAATGGAATCGCATTTATTGGGCCTGATGTCTCATGTTGCTTTTCTTAATTATTAAGCAGTATTTAACCATGTGTAATCAATTTTTAGCATTTAATCAAATGTCATTGCAGTTCGCAGTTCATGTTTAATGAACTTAGATTATAAGTGATTTAGTAGGTATGTATGTAACATCTGTAATCCAAATACCTACCTAATCTTAATAAAAAGTAGTGAGTTTCGATGTCCAAAATTAACGCACTTAAGGAAAAATACGACTGATTTTTTTTATTATATTTTCAAATATTCGGTCTTAATTCATTGATATTATATCTTCAAATCAAGAAATTCGTGCTGTATGTATTTAAGCACAATATTTTTTTGGAATTTAAAGTAGCGTCTCGGTCAGAACACTTTGCTAATTCGTTGCCCGCCTACCAAACATCACCCGCAATCAAACAACATGGTGTGGCATGTCGGATTTATTTCAAACTGTACCCAATCAGATCTACAGCGATTTGTTGCAAAAGGGTCTCGAGAAGGACTTTAGTCCCCTCCGCAACCCCCGCAAGCCACAATTATGTATAGCGTGTAACAGACTCAGCAAAATGTTCAGATCCAATCGACCTTAATTACTATTGTGTCTAGGATAAGCGACCCTTATAGGGCTTCTTCAGGGTTTATGACCATAGTTTATAAGAGGGTAGTCCATTAAATTGGACTATCTTTATATTATTATATCTTGATCTAATAAAAGCATATTATGTAAACAGATTTTTTCTGAAATAAAGTATTGATGTAATAACAGTTTTCTTTATTGAATATCCTATCTACTTTTATATTAAACTAGCTGTGCCCGCGACTTCCTTCGCGTGGATGTCGGAACTTAACAATGTATTTTTTAGTGAGACCAAATGCACTCAACCCTGTTTTTTTTTTCTAAAATAAAAGAATTTTTCTAAAATAAAGGTAGCCTAAGTTACTCCTTATTACATCAGCTACCTGCCAATAAAAGTCCCGTCAAAATCGGTCCAGCCATTTCAGAGATTAGCCTATACAAACAGACAGACAGACATACAAAAATTGTAAAAAATGTTATTTTGGTGTATGTACCGTATATATATTCATATGCATGTAGTAAAAAACGGTTATTTCAATATTACAAACAGACACTCCAATTTTATTTATATATATAGATAAGAACCCGGTCGGGCACTGAGGGATAGAGAATATTGAGGGTGCAGCCCCGAATCTGATTCCGATTCAGGCCAAGTGGTATTGGATATTCTAAAAGAATCCTCAGTAAGTAAACACAAAAAAATAATGCATTACTGCTGTTACTGTCCTACTGATAGACATTTCTGGGAGTGTAATACGATTTTTCCTCAAGTTCTATCGTCTTTACCGTTTAGGCAAAAATGTAAGTATGAAAAAATCATGTGCGCGCATGTGAGTGTGTGTGAGTAAATTCATATCGTAGGCGGGCGCACTTTATTGTCATAATTTTTTTTATTAGATAAACTGACTCGAACTAAATACAGCTATCTAATATTGAAGCTATAAAGACATCCGATGCAATATTAAGGTACATGTAGGCAATTAAACCTATAATAAGAAAGACAATCCGAAAGAAATCACAAACTATTTTTGTTCCTGTGAGTTTTCCTAATGATATTGGCGCGACGTCGATTTCTAACTATGTTGCCATTCTCTAAAGGGACTAAATGGCCCAAGTAAATGTACTTCACGCCGTCTGCCTCAACCTTATTTAAATGTCACTTGTAATACAAAAGGCAGTTTCTGTGATACAACATGAATTTAAATATTTCTTCTACTGTCGTGTCAATACGAGATTGGAATTCCCAACACACTGGAATTGCTCATGCCGTGGTGGAAAGGCCAGTCGACAATGGTGTTAACAAAGGCAGCTGCACAAAGGCAGTCCAGGGTGGGCCAGACAATCTCAAGTAGATATCGTGTATCACAGTCGTGGAAGCTCCTTCATTGCACCAATATATGTATTCACTTGTGTTGTTAACACAAAAAATATTATATTAAAGTTGAAAAAGGACGAATGTAGTCTAGTAGTATTTTGTGTTTTGTCATTTCTTAATTTATTTTTTATCAAAAAGATTATTTTATTGTGTGTATTTATTTACCTACCTACCTACATTTTTCCTTAATAAGTTACATTCATTACATACATTAAGAGAGGCCTATGCCCAGCAGTGGGCGAAGTCGGGCTGTGGATGATGATGATGATGATGAAGTTACATTCCTCCCATTTGGAATACGATCATTTTAAAAAGAGTGTTCATGGAGTTCCCCTCCCTATAACATATTGTAAAAACTCGTTAAATACTTCTATTCTTTATTATGTATGATCTTTCTATCCATTACAATAATGAAACATACCTAAATAAAATACTGACATCTCGTTTCAATCCAAAAATAACAATACAAATACCACACGTAATGAGGGCATTTCTATCCTTTGTGGCGACAGTAAGTACCTAATAGTCTATCAAATTTGAGAGGCTTTGTATGTAACAATAAACAATAAATGTAACAATAACATTTTCTTCACATAATTTTGAAGAAATAATGTATTCATCAATATATTGAATGTTAAATAATCAGATTTTAAAAGAGTAACCATGGAGTTTCTTGCCCGTTCTTCTCCATAGGAAAACAACACTTTGGAACGTAGCAACTAGAGTCTGACTATTCATAAGTGCCTTTAACTGGTCTACATGAATAAACATTTATTTTATTTATTTATTTATTTATAACACGAGGGGACCGTTATTAGGGGAGATAATACCTGTTTTATATAATACTCTGAAATTAATAATACGAGTGAGTTCCCGGTTCAAGGCTAAACATGCCACGTGTGGGAAAAATAATACATCGCACCGGTTTGACGAGCCTTTCATGTCATTTACAAAAGTTCAAAACATGATGAATACTGTTCGTAGTCCCCTCAGTAAATATAATCATTTTACATCTTTTATTCTGTTGCCGACTGTTTAGACTTCAAAAAGACAGATGGTCACAAAAACAGGATTTATACAAAAGCATTTAAATCAACCTATACCATTGATGTTGGTCTCTATTGAACACCATTTCAATAGCATGCAAATCAAGAATTTGTGAAAGAGTAATCGCCCAATAATTATATATATTATATACGCCCAAAAATAAATTAGATACCTATAGACATTATTAGTTTCTTATATGACGTCGAAAATGTGAAAGCCATGAAAAAAAAATGTTTTGCTTCGAATCGATGTGTCCTAGAATTCTTATTAGAATTCTACGTATACTGGTGCTACCCTCAAAATGGCGAAATCTTATTTTTGCATTAAACGCATTAAAATAATTTTGCATTAAACCTTTATTTTGTATCCTGTAAAGATTACTTTATAATATTAATTAGTTTCGAAAATAAAAACTTGTAAACCGGTGCAAATGACACCATTTTAAGCCAGACATCTGTCTACACTGGTGTACCAGTGTAGGTAGTTACGATTCACGCGGGACGCAGGCGCAACTGATGGTCAACTCAATATACACGCGGCGATGTTACCACACATACCACCCGCAAGTCCTACACTTGTATTTACAGCAACGACTTTCTGTTTGCGTATATTTAATTATTAAAAACGACATTTATCAAGTTTTTGTTTGTGTTCATTTTAATGATAACCAATAATATTTTTTAGTAATTTATATACAATATTTTTTAATTCTGTTTTCATTAATTTTCAAAAAACAAGTGTATTTCACTATAAACTGGTACAAGTGGTCATTTGTACCAGTTTAAACACCAGTTCAAATATTGTTATTTATCTATAATAGTTAATCTATAATCTGAATCCTCAAGACCGACTTCTTAGATAAAACCTCTACAGTACGCATACAGCATACATATTACAGATCATTACGTCATTGGGAGGGATTAAAAGTTTTCATAACTTTCGATGAAATCACTTACAAAAGTGCAAGTTGACATTATATGTCAAAAATAGGCCCGAACCATCGAAATAATATGTCGTCCCTGAACAACACGACATACTATTTCGATGGCCCGAACTTCGCTGTGCCAAAAAACACGCAGAATTAAATATAAAAAATTCAAATTGATAAATCAGCCATGACTAGCCTACGTGACTTATCCAAGAACTCAAGTTAAAAACTTTTAATTCAATTCACAAAAATCCATGTTGCATAATAAAACTAGGGGTAAAACAGTTTAAAAAGTTACCCTTATAGGGCGTGGTGTATTCAGTGCGCATGCGTCTTTTCATCGACCCTTCCATAGCGTCCGTGAGCGTCCCGGCGCAGGCTGGCAGTAGCTGGAGCTTCGGCCACTCGAGCGGCAGTTTATCTGTCGCTTGTTAAAGTTGTTTGGCAGTTTAAAACATATCAGTGCTTCTGAATACAAGTAGGTAAGAAATATTACCGTGACTTTCAGCTTGGGTTTAAAATTATTGTGATAAAATTGGGACAGTAATTCATTAATTAAAATATTTACCTTACAATACATAAGTAGAAATATCAAAATATTTTTTGTTATTGATTGTTTTTTCATTAATGTAAGACGGGTTTGAATGGAAATAGTCCCTGTGTCTTGAAGAATAGTGTTTTTTTAATGATACTTCGCAATAACTAACTAACATGACCTATAAATATTATATGTTAAACATAACACATTATTTGCTAGTGTGTGTTGGCTGTAGGGTGTAGGTTATGTGACATGCACGTGTGTGTGAATGTACGTAATGAGGATGCATAAGTGCGTCGTTGTGTCAGTTTGAGTGCAGCTTTAGTCCTTGCGCTTTTCATTAGTTATTATGGAATTATTATTATAATAAAGTAATCACCTGCCTTTTTCAGATATATTGAACGCTGGTCCACGAGATTTCTGCCTGAGAAAGATCTGAAAATGAGTACCTTCAATTTGGAGACCGCAACCATAGAAGTGAGTATTTTAATTTATTTAAGTTTCTTTACCTTATGAATATTACCTCTCTCGTATGTCAGTCTTATGCTGCTGTCGATACTGCTGCGTTGTTCTGACTACTACACTGGAGAATGAGGACATGACAAGAGCGCAATTATAGTTGAGCGACGAAGATCGGCGTTTGGATGTGTTTTATTCCTAGCTTTTTAGGGTCGGCGTTCCAGAATATAGTGTTGCTGAAATCGGCATTGAAGTACATACATATTAAATGAGCGAGCTTGGCGTGTATATTTAATACTTCGTTTTTCTTTTTGCTTTTTGATCGAATCTTATTTGTTGCTTTTTTATAAGTCCAAGTCAGCAAACTAGACTATGTGGTCACAACAAGAACGCAAATAAAGCTCTGTGAGCTTAGCGTGTCAATACATATTTAATTATTATTTATTCCCTTTTTGATTTAGTCTTATTTGTTGCTGTTTTATGAGTCTGAGTCAGTACCAATCTAGAATATGTAGCCATAACAAAAACCCAAATAAAACTAAGCGAGCTTAGCGTGTCAGTGCATATTTAATGATTTTTTTTTCATTTGATTTATTCTTTTTTGTTGCCGTTTTATGAGTCTGTGTCAGCATCAAACTAGACTAGTTGGCCACAACAAGAACCCAAATAAAACTAAGCGAGCTTAGCGTGTCAATGCATATTTAATGCTTCTTTTTTTCATTTGATTTACTCTTTTTTGTTGCCGTTTTATGAGTCTGTGTCAGCATCAAACTAGATTATCTACCCACATCAAGAACGCAAATAAAGCTCAGCGAGCTTGGCGTGCCAATGCATATTTAATTCTTCTTTTTTTCTTTTTGATTTGTTCTTATTTGTTGCCGTTTTATGAGTCTGTGTCAGCATCAAACTAGACTAGGCGGCCACAACAAGAACGCAAATAAAGCTCAGCGACCTTAGCGTGCCAATGCATATTTAATGCTTCATTTTTTCTTTTTGATTTGTTCTTATTTGTTGCCGTTTTATGAGTCTGTGTCAGCACCAAAGTAGATTATGTAGCCACAACAAGAACCCAAATAAAGCTCAGCGAGCTTGGCGTGCCAATGCATATTTAATGCTTATTTTTTTCATTTGATTTACTCTTTTTGTTGCCGTTTTATGAGTCTGTGTCAGCATCAAACTAGACTAGGTGGCCACAACAAGAACCCAAATAAAACTAAGCGAGCTTAGCGTGTCAATGCATATTTAATGCTTCTTTTTTTCTTTTTGATTTGTTCTTATTTGTTGCCGTTTTGTGAGTCTGTGTCAGCACCAAAGTAGATTATGTAGCCACAACAAGAACCCAAATAAAGCTCAGCGAGCTTGGCGTGCCAATGCATATTTAATGATTATTTTTTTCATTTGATTTATTCTTTTTTGTTGCGGTTTTATAAGTCTGTGTCAGCATCAAACTAGACTAGGTGGCCACAACAAGAACGCAAATGAAGCTCAGCGAGCTTGGCGTGCCAATGCATATTTATGCTTATTTTTTCCTTTTTGATTTAATCTTATTTGTTGCTGTTGTGCGAGTCTGACTCTGCAATAAACATTGGCCGGTGAAGGCTCAAGATAGGTCCGCGCACGTGCATGTTTCACGTACTTGTTGTGGTGATGCGTCAGGAAAGGTACACGTACATCACAATTAGTTCTCGGCATTTCAGTACAGGTTAAATACGAATTATTATTAAGTATTTTATAGCAACGATGTATTTTTTTTATACCTACGTAATACATAGGTTAGTTTTGATCTGTTAATGGATTGTGTAATATGAACCTTATTCATTTGTTTACAGGAGTTGCTGGATGAGATTTTGCGCATCACAGTCATCGATTATCAGATATTGCGTAAGTTTTTTTTTTGTATAGATAATAGTATGAAACAGATAAAGCAATATAACAAGCGTGGTGGAATGGGGCCTAATCAGATCCAGACTCCGTGCTAGTACTGAGAATTTCCATTCAGAAAAAACCAATAACACTTTGCCCGACCCGGCAATTGAACCTAGGACAGTCTTACCTATTATAACGTAATATTAACATGTACCTATAGATATGTAGGTAGGTTTTTATTAACAAAAATTTCTAGAAAAAGGTAATCATAAAAAAAATCATTTAATTTATAGCCATTATTGTAAATGTACTTCTGCTTATTGAGCAAAGACTGAAGTTCTCCTTTATAAGGTAACCTAAATTTTAGGACACGCGCGCACTCTGGCCACAAGACCGCACATCTCCTCATTACGTTCAAATGAATTCATAATTTCCATGATTTAAATACATTATTAATATTTTATAAGTTACAACTAACGATAACTGTCATGGAATTATTAGGAACGTATTTCATAAAATAATATACGGAAATCGGTACATCACTAATTGGTGTGCATACATACTTACATAAATAGTTATTTGCAAATATCTGAGTGACCGGTATAACAGGCGGCTACTAACGGTTACTGTGTTTATAAAGGGGTGGGACGCTTCCATGGCAACAGGGAGACGGGGGTAGGATCTGACAGAGGCACTGTGTATGATATTGATTTTAATTGAATTTTGAAACCCTTCGTGTTAATGGTACCGACAAAGCTTTGATGTTCAGATTTCAAATTAAGCTGTGGGTTATTGCATGTCTCTTTATGCCATAATGAAGTAACTGGGAGGGTGTACTGACGGTCAGAAAGGGTGTATGGCGCATACAGTATAGGGTTTAAACCACTCAAATTAATTTTGGTCCCCTCGTTTTAGGGTATAGACGAAACTCGGATTTCAAATTAAGCTATATATATATATGTAAATAAGTATATTGAATGTCACTTTATGCGACAGTGAAGTAAATGGGAGGGTGTGTGTTTAAAGGAGAAAGCTTTAAATCATCTTCTGTCTATAGAAACGAACGTTTTGTTTATAGGCGCCAAAATGAACTCTGGCGAAATGTCGGACCAAGAGCGTGAACGGCTCGCTGTAATGGTGGAAAAGTACAAGGAAGATCAAAAGCTCCTGGACGGCTACTTCGAACGTCTGGAAGATATGTTCAAAGACTCACCGCCTGGCCAACTCGAGAAGGAACTGAAGGACAAACAATTGTTAGTGCTAAAAAATACTAAGAATCTTTAAATTAAGCCCTCGTTTAACAGTCAAACCAAGACCACTATTTGATAAAACAATAATTTGAAGCTGGTATTTATGTTTACAGCCTGTTTAAAAATTATCTGTGCATGGATTTGTTTCTAAGGAAATAGAAACCGGGCGTTAGTTAAAACTAACACCATGTTAATAAATGGGTAAAAATGTGAATATTTTGGATTGTTCTGAATAACTGAATACTATTTCTATTCCTTTTTTATTAGAAGGTATATCAGTCACGATTTCTATCATCTGCGTCAGTCAATGTCATTCATAGAACACGTGTGAATAAATATATATATGTTTTTATAGATTTCTGAATAACATATCCAAGGAATTGTTATATAATGCCGTATGGTATACATTTCATCTAGATTTGGACAAAATGAGTGTATACCAATTGAGCTTCAGCCTTGATCCCATCGTGAGATTTTATGCAAATCTAAAATTGAAAAAGCAAACAAAATTTTGTTTATTTCTTAAATGACTATCAAATATCTACAAAATTTAATACACAACACGGTCAGACTGATGTTCTTTTATAATTTTATTGTTGTGTATTAATGTAATCTTGGAAAAATTTACAAAAACTATGTTTTTTATTCCCGCATCTATTGACTGTATCTAAAAGAAGTAGTCACGCGGAAGTATTTTAAAATTTTCTTAAAAAACGCCCATGTGATGATAATTTTACAGACTACTCGGGATCAGAACAGACCCCTTAATTTTTCAGCCTAAGGGCTTAAGGACTTGTACCCAAATATCGGATATCGATATCTGAAAATTGGGCCTTTTTTCATATAATGTGTCTAGTATGTAAGCACAGCAACTGAAGGCATGGCTCAAACATAGAATGTAATTGTAAGAGCTTTTAGTGAGGAAGGGTAAGACCCGGTTTAGACTTAGGGAAGATTTAAATAAGTTCTTTAACATTTTGAGTATTTTAAAAATATTCTGAGAACTTTTGTACCTTTTGGATATATATGTATACTATACACGGTTATTTTTTAGAAGAAAATTTATGTACCATTTGGATAAGTAATTGTTTATTTTAACTGAAATACGTATGAGTAGACTGGCTTTCAACTAATAATAAAATCACTTGTTCATATTTAAGTAGTAATTTCAGTAATTTTACTGGTAATTTTGATTCGGTATTTTCTTCAGTTAGTATTCACGGAAATGGAATTGCATTCTTGGGGCCTTATGTCTCATGTTGCTATTAATTTAAGTGATATTTATCTATCGTGTAATGTACTTTTGCATTATAATAACCTTTCATATTTAAAGCACTGCTTCTATTGTAGTAGATTTTCATGATTTTTTATGCTATATTTTATATTAAATAAGTTGTGTATTGGGGACAGATAAATATTCGTTTAACATATACCTACTTAAATTAGTGGCGTAACTGGAACTACTTCTTGACAATTGATTTTGAGGCACCTAATTCTTAAAAATTACGATGGTATTTGAATCCACTGAACATAAACGATTACCATAGATATTTAATGAATAAGAAATAATATGTAAAAAAATACTTTTTATTTTTTTTACTTGTAAACGACAAACGCTGATATAACTGGGTAGTTTTTTAAAAAGAAGTTAAGTAATTTTCTTTAAGGTATAGAACTATAAAATACGGGACAATAAGGTTGTCTTTGTTTCCAGTTTTCATGTAGGTAGGTATATACGCACTTTTTCTTATTTATGTAACTTCAGGCCACAAATTAAAATTTACAATAATAAAAAAAATAGTTTTGCAATAGATCTACTCATAAATTCTTTGAACTATTTCCTAATTATATTTTTTTTTATCGTCAATAGGCACCAATTTTTTACGCGGATGATTCGTGCGCATTGAGGACGAAATCCTTTAATATGGGTTCAATTAAAATTTACTTTGTTGACCCGACAGATCCTTATAGCGTCTCCAGGTGCAGTTTTATTTTGTTTCATTACAAATTTGGACCATGTGTTTTTTATTAGTCACACACCTATTTGATTGAAAATTAAGTAAATTTCTTAAGTAACAGTAGTATTATGCCACTAATAGGTATCAAACGTATAAACAACTTGTCCGGCCCAATGCTTTTTAATAGTACCTACCTAAGCACAGAACACGAGACAATATTTTTTGTGATTCTATTTACAACCACTTCAGAAGAAATCGTTTACGTTTTGACAGCTTATAGACACCTTTCTTGTTAATACTGAAATTATTGCTACTGTTCGTATTTGTGCATTTAAATATTATAAATATTTGGGAACTAACGACTGAAATACTTTTGATTAATTGAAAAAGTAATTTGGCATTAAGAAAAAACGACTGAATATCCTCTTTATGTTTAAGTATTTTTACTGTAATTATAAGAAGCAACTGTGTGACGTGTTAAAATCATTTAAACTTAGGTGAAGTCCCCTTCCCTTATAAGGATTTACTGGGGTGTAAGACTGCGGTTCTTATGTAGATCCTTTAAAAAGGACGAACTGTATTGTATTATATCTTGAATAGATTCGGACTTGTATTATTAAATATTTCTAAAATTAAACGTATTGATGTAGTAACAATTCTTCATTAATTCATCCTTTCTTTCTCCTATTTGGTATGAATTTAATGTAAATCATAATTCAAACACGTAAGAAATATTGACACGCTAGGCGCACGGTCCATTTTACAATAATAGTTATGACAATTTTATCTCATGGGGTATCCTGGTTTCGATCCCCGGGTCGGATAAAAAATTATTGAGTTTTTCTGTATGGAAATTCCCAGTAGTGGAGTTGCGATTTGTGCCTGATAGATGGCGATAGGCTCACTCCCATCTATCTATATATCTTCGCCTTAGTAGTATAATATGCGTATAGTATGCGTAATCGACATGGCTTTCACATTTGGTGCGCAAAGTAGATGAGTATAATGTATACACCCTGCGCGGACCATGTGATTGGCCGAATATATTAGATAGGGGCGGGCCCATGGTTCCTGTGCCGGAACATTCTATAATGATATCGTGTATTTATAGCAGGGACCGTACAACCCCCTTTATGGGTTAATTCATTCGAAAGGGTTACCCGTTCATTCGGTTACCCTATGGATGATGTAACCTCTTGGTCGTGTAAACCCTTTCCTAACACCAGTGATAGGGTAACCCTTTCAATGAATAACCAGTTGCAAGGGGTTACCCCTTCTTTTGAGATACCCAATTGAAGAGGTTATTCTCTTGAAGGGGTTTTTCAGGGTAACCGTATGGTTATTCTTTTAAGAGGCCGCGTAGAGGAGGCATACATTTTGAATGCTAGTGTGTGCGTGCAGGCACTGGTTACGTTAGTGTGTATTTTACTGTGCATTATTTGCGTGCGTAGGTATTTGTTTGCTAAATCGCTTGTAATATTCCGGACTCTACGGACCTTTGACGGATTTGAATTGAATAACCTAGTACATTCTTAAGACTTTTGTTTTGTTTACGGTTTGGTTGGGTGTTTGACATGGACTCATGAAATTAAATTAGTTATTATTGCAGTTAGGATTTTTCAATCACTTACAGGTCATGTTAGGATATAATCTCACAGTTAGCTAACTATACATGTGCTTGTACATGATAAGCATAAAATACAAAAAAAAAAATTTAACTCGAGTGTTATGTACAATTCTTGCAATTCAAGATCGTGCATCATTTGACACTTATATCATTGTGATAAGGTATAAATTGGAATGATTGACGTGCGTTCATGAAATACGACATCTACCCGATCTACCCATAGGTACAGCGTAAGCCGACTATGGGCCGCGCGTCCCACATCACGTCATTCAGAAATAACTCTTATTGTCCAATACTTAAGGTTCACAAGATCTGTCATTGTTGCTAACCTTGAAGCCAAAATATTATAATAAATATTATTCAACACATTTACTCGTAAAGTGGCTCTTATTGCACTGCTTTTAAGATGCATTATGCAACTTATGAAACAACGTGCTTTGTATACCTACCTGCTTGTATGTCCTTTCAAATGATCTAGTAAAGATTACAAATTCCTATGCGTTTCAATAATACCTACATCGTACCTATATTGCGAACGGCGTAGCAAAATCTTTATACCTATCACCAAACCGTGTCGTCGCGTCGCTTTCGCAATTTATGGATGGCGCGTTTTTGGTCTGCCTCATTGGTCTAGTGGTTGCAAGCGCGACTGCTGAGCGTGATGTTCTGAGTTCGATTCCCGGGTCGGTCAAAGTATTATTGGGTTTTTCTGTATGGAAGTTCTCAGTAGCAGCATGGAGTCTAGACCTGTGCCCGGTAGATGGTATGGCTCGCCCCTGTTTAATTTTCATCGGACTCAATAATGCCATCGAGTGCTTTATATATTAGAAAAAGGCACGAATATCTACCAAAGCTTTATTTAATAGTTTGAACAAACTTGTGAACTTACATCAAGTTTGGAGCGATTTGCAAAAAAGATCACAAAAAACGCAAGAAGTATTTAAGCAATGCCAAAAAGAGTTTGTCGAAACTTTAGATAATTTTTTTGATATTGCCTACATCAATATTTATGCAATATCAAATGCGTTTCAGTTAATGAAAATAAATGAAGATAGAATCTTTTTGCAGCGACAGAGTGCTGGTCACTTAATCATCAATTCCTTCGTCATCATCTTATAAACCGTTACAAAACGACTGATCATCTGATTCTAATAAAAACATGCATCTGCGATCTGCACTAGCACACTGAGTTACTGGGTCTATGTTGCTTTCGTCATTTTTTGCGTCGTATTGTCACTGGTGATGAAAAATGGATATACTACGATAATCCAAAGAAGAGAAAATCATGGGTACCACCTGGAAATCCTTCTACATCAACAGCCAAACCAAATATTCATGAAAAAAAGTCATGCTGTGCATTTAGTGGGATCAACTTGGTGTCATATATTATCAGGTGCTCAAACCGTGCGAAACCATTACTGGAGCTCTCTACCGAACACAATTAATGAGACTGAGTCGAGCAATCAAAAAAAAAACGCACCCATTACCACTCCAGACACGACAAAAATTTTCTATTACATGATTATGCTTATCCGCATGTTGCGGCGCCAGTCAAAACCACTTAAAAACACTTAATTGGGAACCTACCTCACCCGACATATTCACCAGACATTGCTCCTTCCGATTTTCATTTATTCCGGTCGATGGCACATGATCTGTCTGAGCAGCGCTTTACATCATACGAAGATACGAAATATTGGGTCGATTCGTGGAAAGCCTCAAAAGATGAAGAGTTCTTCCGACTTGGTATCCGACAGCTACCAGAAAGATGGGGGTTGCAGGAGGGTTTTTCTACTTTAATGAAGAATACACAACACAAAATAAGTAAAACATCTATGTGGAAAGATTTTACTACGCCAAAATTTGTAGTAGCGATAGATAGGTGTCAACTGAGTATGAGAGATTCTGTTTCCATTCTTGAAGCTACTATTGAAAAACTTGGATATAATATTGATGAATTTCCAATAATACCAAAGTCGTCAATTCAACGTATTCGTACGGAAAAAAGGAAAGGACGCACGGAAGCCATAAAAGTCGATTTTCAAAAGGATACCCATATCAATATTAAAATAAATGCTTTTCCGCCATCTTGGATTTCAAAATGATGTTATTTTCATAATCAGCGCCCCGAGAAACCTTGAAAAGGATACCCATATTTATATTAAAAAAAATGCTTGTTCGTCATCTTGGATTTTAAAATGGATGTAATTTTCATAATCAGCACCCCAAGAAACCTTGGAAACGATACCCATATCTATATTAAAAAAAAATGCTTGTTCGTCATCTTGGATTTTAAAATGGATATCATTTTCATAATCAGCACCCCAAGAAACCTTGAAAACGATACCCATATCTATATTTATCAAAAATGTATGGCCGCCATCTTTGATTTCAAAATGGATGTCATTTTAATAATTATCACCCTAAGAAACCTCGAAAATGACACCCACTCCTATATTTATCAAAACAAAAATACTAGTCCGCCATCTAGGATTTGAAAATGAATGTCTTATAAGTTTCATTTCGTGTTACAGCACCCCGAGAAACCTCAAAACATTCGATCTTATAAAGATCAAACGTTTCGGAGGTGTGCAACACACTCTGTATTTTTACGACCGCCATTTTGTTTATATTCGCACATGCACTCAGTGGTCCCAGGGGGAGAATCGTGATCATGTACCCAATAGTACACGTCAATTTACAAACCTTCTAAAATAGTCAATTTAAGAAAATTTTAAACAAATCGTTAAATTCCTGCCTAAAATATAAACAATTAAATCAAAAATAGGTAGATTTTTTAAATTTATACGTCAATATTCTGAACATCGTTCTGAATCTGGTAAATAATATTAATAATTAAATAAATAATAAATATTCATATCGAAAACATGAGCGAAGTAAAGGAAAATCAATTAATTTCAACATATCGTTAATTGTAGGTACTTCCCGGCCGATTCATCAAAACACTGTCAAAATTATCTAAGAATGCTTTTTCTAATTCTTCAATATAATTGTTAAAGGTCTCTGTTGGGACTTTCAATCCATCATAAAATGATGAATATTTATTATAACATAAGCTTTTTAAAGTGACTGTATAGTTTGGTTTCATCAAAATTAGGTTTCTCCCGTAACAGGACATCAAAGTTTGCGTAGTTATGTTTTAACATCCATGCGCTGCACAAAAATCAAATCGTAATTTCGGCATTTTCTTTAAATTTGCGTGTGCACTCCACTGATTCTTACTCGCGGGAGTATGCTAGCCGGTAGGCATATAGGCGACCTTGAGCGAGTGACGGAGCTCTGCCTAAATGGCGCAATGGCGACTAGACACGTTCTGTCCAAATTCATGCTATTTTACACTTAATGTGAAGCTACGAGAGATCATATTACAGTGCTCGGACTCGGAAAGTGTTACCCTGGTACAACAGTTGAAGGGGTAACCCGTTCGGAACGGGTTACCGTTCTATAGTGTAACCCTTTGAACGGGTTAATCCTTTGAACGGGTAACCCAAACGAAAGGGTTTTGAAGAGGTTATCCATTGAAGTGGGTTATCCTTAAAAAAGGGTAACACATACGAAGTGGTTTCTCTAACAACCCTTTCCAAAAACCCTATCGAAAACCCTTTCAACGGGTAACCAAAATGGTCCCTGATTTATAGTTATATCATCATCAATGGTGGTCATCTTTTTTTTTTCTTTTAACAACCATCGCCCCCCTCTAGGAATAATTCCTGTATCGTGGGTTCGTTTAAAACACAAATATTCACATGGACATACACCCAGACCTGCAATAACTGTTTGTAAATCATTCAAATATTTGTTTCGAGCGGGAAGCGAACCCCGCTATGAAGCGCAGAAAGCTAATCGCTTAGCCACTGCGCTAACCGTGTCGTCAAACGTCGTATTCATTTGGAGCAGAATATAAATATTCTCCATTACGTATACCAATTATTCCGTTATATTAATACTGTTCGTCGTGTTGCGCACATTGGCTTGCATTGTACTCGCATAGTCTTTACCGTTAAAGATTGTAACCAGTTTAAAACTATTATTTTAAAAGAGTATCCATGGAGTTTCTTGCCGGTCTTCTCCATAGGACCTACCCCCACTTTGGAACCGTGCACCTAGAATCACAACGTTTTGAAAGAGCCTGTAAAGGCCTACTCGAAATAAAAATATTTGACTTTGACTTGACTTTGACTTTGAAACAATCAGTGAACATACTTTGTTGCTGTCGGATGCCGTAAATTTGCCTAGAAATAACTCTCAAATTACGTAGGTACTAAATAATATTGAAAATGAATTTCTAGAAGTTTAATTAGGAATAAATTTACCTGCCGATATAGTACCGGAGAATGTTGGAAAAGATACGGCGTTAAATATATACTTATTTATAAATAGGTACCTACTTATCAGTTAATTGAAAAAAAAAACAAATAAACTTTGAATTTTTATTTAAAATCTTACTTCGTATTTTTTTTCTTTTTCGTGTTTGTTTCATTGGTCGTGTTGCGATTTGGTTCAGCGGTTTATTTACACATTCTTATAAGATTCTGATAGGGAGAAATTCAATAAACATTCCGATTTCAATAGTATTTTTATATGGTTTTTAAAATAATTTAACATATATTTGTATTCATGTAGACTAGTTAAAGGCACTTATGAATAGTCAGACACGTTACTGCCATATTCCAAAGTGTTCTTTTTCTATGGAGAAGAACGGTCAAGGTCAAGGTCACTCAATAGTTACTCTTTTAAATGCAGTTACTGTAACATTTCATACTTATGAATACATTGTTCCCTCATCGTTATGTGAGGACCCATAGACTTAGGATAACACTTTTCTAAATCGACAATTTCGATTTACTACATCGAACGCGTTCGGCGCTCCGATTGGTGGAGAGCACGAAACGGACCAATCGGAGTGCCGAATGCGTTCGATGTAGTAAATCGAGTTTGTCGAAAGAAACTTACACTAGGGCTTCTGACCAGTCTAGTAGATCTAATAATATTTCATCCACGTATTCATATATTATTTCTCTTCGTACAGTCGCGCCACCTAAAATATTGTATTGTTACTAAATGAATACGTGGTGCTATAGTAGGTAGCTGTTAGGGCCACTTGCTTTTAAAAGTACAGGGGCCTAAGTTTGCTATTTTTTACATGATTTGTCATTCTAACGATACAACAAAAATTCCATTACTATTGCGCCAGAAATTCGTAAGCAATCTACTAAATTCGCAATAGTCTCTTGATACAGTCGTGTTGGAATTGTAGGTATTAGAAAGGCGATTCGAAAGAAATTCTCAGTTTCCACGTTCCTGCGCAAGTCTCATCTAGGTTCGAGCCTCGATGGCAACAATGTCATTGACGAAATTCATATTATGCAAGTTTGTGGACAAGGTTCAAAAGCAAGTTTAGTGGATTAGGCGTGAAAGCGTAACAAACAACCAAACAAACTCACTTTCGCATTTATAATATGATTTTTATAAATGGACTATCATGTGTAACTTTATTAACTTCAAATATGTAAAAAAATAACTAAACTATTTTTAAAACTAACTACTTATGGGGTCCGAATGCACGTCTCTTTTTTAGAGACCTTGCTAAATGCTTGGTCGACAGTACACGTGACCAGAGGGCTGGCCTATTCTTTGGTCAAAGAATAAGCATTGCCATTCAACGTGGTAATGCTGCCAGTCTTCTGGGCACGTTACCATTCGACAGCGATGTGGAGGAGTACTATGACGCCCAAGTTTTCGTTTAGGATAGGTTTTTTTTTTCATATTTGTTTATTTATTTTTTTGATACATTTGTATAAGTAGTTAGTTTTAAAAATAGTTTAGTTATTTTTATAATATTAATTATTAGGATAATGCACTGTAGTTTAATGACAAGGGTAAACGTGACCTATAAATGAGAATGACAGTAGTAAACGTGAAATATAAATATATTATAATTAAAACTTTGTACTAATTACTATTCTTAAAAACCGCCATCATAGGTATAAAGGTCCAAATTTTGCGTAACTTTCAAAATAGACAATTGTGGAGTTGAATACCTACGATGATGATTTATAAGTTATTAATATATCACAAAATTGTTGATAATATGTAGTTATTGTCGCGATTACTATTGCTATGAACCTACAGTGTAATAAAGATGTACTATATTTTTGACAAAAGAAATAAATTTTGAATTTGGCGGGCTAAGCGAGCGACTTCTCTTTATTCACGCCTCACGCGGCAGTGCTCTGAAGAAACCATAGACTGTTAGTATTGTAAGTTGTACTCTGTATCTGAGCCATAGACAATATCATAAACAATAGTCATCGACTCATTGTATCATTGTATTATTGCAGCACATAGATTAAAATTAAAGTTATTCTATGTTGCAGCAACATTTTGTTGTTCATTTTAGAATATTATTTTTTGGATTTTATATTTACTTTCGATGTGGTTGTCTAAGGGGGAGGCCTTCGTTCAACAGTGGACGTCTTCTGGTTGATGATGATGATGATATTTACCTTTGAATTATCATCTAGTAAGTATACAATCTTATATTCATGGAGTATCTACATTGTTTTTGTGTCAGTTTAGTTTAGTACAATATAGTTAGTTGAATATAGGGTTGCCATCCGGCAGTCCAGCGTCCGGGGAACGTCCGGCGGCGGTGTTTTGTTTGCAGTCCGGGTTAGATGTTGGAGATGAAAGTTTTGTTTTGTTCAATTTTAGAAGATTTTCATTTTGTTAAAAGACTTTTATTTTTGTTTTATTTAAAAAAGGAAGAAGTTAAGAATATTTTTGTTTGTTAGAAAATAATAAAAATGTTATTTTTAGAAGACTGAATTTTGTCTTAAGATGTAAAAAAATTGTAATTATAAAAATTCAACCCATTACTGTCCCACTGCTGGGCTAGGGTTTCTTCTCAGAATGATAAGGGTTAGGCCTTAAAATTGTATGATACTAAAAAGTACAATTATAACAATTAAAACTAGTTTTTATTTAATTGAATAAGTTATAAACAAAAAGTACAAATATCCGAGTTTTCAGATTCAAAATCCGGGATTTTCAGTTGTTGTCCTGGTTGGTAGATTTTAGAGATGGCGACCCTAGTTGAATAAAACTTGCGAGAAAACTTTTCGAACCTAATATAGGTAATTCAATGTTGGAAGAACGTGCACTCAGAATTAAAAAAATGAAAGGCATGTTAACTGATAGTCTCCTCATTAATAGTAACTTTTACTGTCTAACAAAATTGAGGACAACGAAAAAAAAATCGAATTTGTTGATGTTTGATTTCTGAGGTTGATTTCATTCTTTAACGTCTGATTTTGTAATCGGAACAAATTTCAAACATTGACAAACATCACAGCTGTCAAGCCTGTCAATGTAAAAAATTGTGTGAAACGCATAGACTTAGAATTTCGCTTTTACATTCTATATCTATGGTGAAACGGCTATTCGTAATTGTTATTTTTGAAAAAATCGTAGGTGCATTTTCGTTCTGTTGATGTGGTATTAAATGAGAAAGCTAAAAAAAAAGAAAATCATACCTCACTCCAAAAATCTGCTAACGAAAAGTTCCCGCCTAGAACTGTTAGAAGGATTTTTTTTAATTTCTTTGCTGCAGCGTGCTAAGTAATATTGTGGAAGAAATTTTATTCCCGGTGTGAACATAAATTCTATTCCCGGGGTGGAAATGGCTGAAAGTTATATAAATGTGACACGCAACTTACCTTTGTGAATGAGGATTATCTGGGTATATTCATGAAGTGATGCAAATTGATTGAAAATTAGCCAAGAAAGATGTCTGAAATACCAAAGAGATTTTCTTGCTTTGATGTTCTGGTGTGAGGTCATGAGGTTCCTTAGGAGGCAGAGTATAAGAGTTGGCATATGTGCTTATGCATTTTGTGACACTGAAAAATTTTGAGCTGGCCTGTACTTGTACAATCTACAGGTGTATTGCTTAGTCTATATTTATGCTTTTTATTTTATTGTGGCTACATCTGCCTAAATGATTTTGTGATGCAGGGATATTATCCAGCAGCAGCAAAAATCACTTTTGCCCCTGACTTTGGGGGTGATGTGAATTAGTGTAAATGTATCATAATTAAAGGGATAATAGAGTTTCTTGTCTTTGTTCCAATTTTGTGTTGGTTGGTCATGTTAACGGATAATAGAGTTTCTCATCTTTTGGTTCCAATTTTGTGTTGGTTGGTCATGTTTGTATCTTCGTTGCTGTATTGAAAGGACTTGTTAGTTGGTATTGTGAAAATCATTTATTAATTCAAGAATATTTTGGATGTGTTTAAATCCCAAAAAAAAAAAAAAAATATTAAAGATTGAAATTTTGATCATTTACACCTGTTTGGTCCTTCGTTTTGTTTCGTATATTGCAGTCTAGCAGTTTGGGTTTTGTGGAATTATCTACCTACTAGTCAGACTATTTTATAGTCCAAAACTAGGTTTCAATAGTCCAATAGTCAATCTATATATATGTAATTGTTATAATTATCTTTTGGTAATCTCAATGTGCTCATATTAGGTTGTGTTGTTTAGGTCTATATGATAAATCTAATGGTTCCAAATCTTAGTGACCCATGTTGTGGACAAAAATATTTGATTCATATTTGTTTCAACAAAAGATGCAAGATTTGATTACTAGGGTGTTTACCTATTTATTTATGAGACAAAAATTATTTAAATGAATAATATCTTGTATACATATTTATAATTTTTTGTGTTGCTATTGTTAAGGGGCTGATCATTGTCTTTAAGTCCATTAAATTGCATTACTTTAGTAAAATGAAACTTCAATTTATAAATGTGAGTTGCAGAGGTCTGTTAATAAAAGAAAGGCTTTTTTGTTCAAAAAGTAATTTATTTCACAGTTTTGCATGTTAAATATTTAAATACTGTATCAGCACATACTGATAAAGAAGCAAATAGATAAAATAACAGTTGGATAAAAAGTGACACTAGTAGCTGTCATTTTCTATCTAAATCTTAATCTGTATGTATGAATCAGTGACTTCATCAACTATATTTTCTTATCAGGTATTATTGTTACTTAAGTTGTGGATAGGCAATCAGGTAGGCTTATCAGGTAGGTTTTTATTAACAATAGAATTATTCATATTTTATTTGCAGAAATCATAGTTACATATTATTACAATTTTGTATAAATACTACATGTCTCACTGACAAAAGTGGCATGCATAGTAAGGTTACAGGATCACCTAGAATATTACAATAATAATTACAAATTAAAATGAAACATAAATATAACCTCCGCTGCCATAGGCATATATGGTTGTAAAATGTAATCAGAAAAAAGGGCCGTTGTTTGCGGTGTGTGGCGTTGCCCGCGATCTCTTGTTGGCAGAGCTATTTGCAATGCTGTGTGAATCTGACAAACAGCTCCGAGTAAAGGCAGTTTGTTGAAGATATATCAGAGTCAGGTATATGAACTTCATCCTTTGCATTTGTTTTTAAAAAAGGATGTTTGTCAGTTATTTATTATGATTGAACAATATCTATGAATATAAATAATATTTTATTAGTTCACCCAAATATTGTAGGATTATGAGTAAAATAACAGAGGATTGAATTTGTATTCAGGAATTTATTAAGCGTAGAAACAATAGCAGACTTTGACAAGTTAATAGCTGACCAAAGAGTAAAGAGATAGTGGCGTTAACATGTGGAACAATTTTGTACTAAATATATCATAGATTGATTTGTTTATAAAACTCTAACACCTTTAAACTAAATAATCTGTAAACCAAGATAAGAAACAATTATAATGTTTAGCTTTACGTCAACATTTAGTCAAAACATCTGCAGGCATGTTTTCATTAGAGAAATATTCTAGTTTAATAATTTTATCTTGCACTATCTGTCTTACATAATGATGTCTAATGTCAATATGTTTACTGCGGCTATTTTGACTATTATAAATTTTCTGCGCTGATTGACTATCGTTATACTAAGTCACTGATACATGTTTACCTAAACATTCATAAAGATAACTATTAATAAATTTAACTTCCTTTGCTCCTTCGCACAATGTATTCCGCCTCTGTGCTCGATAGAGCCACTGTTCTTTGTTTACGGCTCTCCCATGACACAGCCGAATTACTTATTTTAAACACGTAACCAGTGTAAGAACGTCGGTCCAACTGATTAAATGCCCAATCCGCATCTACATATCCTGTAACAGATAATGAAGATTTTTCATATACTATATTATAATCTATAGTTCCCTTTAAATATCGCAAGACTCGCTTAGCCGCTTTCCAATGTGTATCAGAATAACAATGATTAAATTGGCTGAATAAGTTTGCTGCATGTGTAATGTCAGGCCTGGTACAAACAGATATGTATGTACATAATACAACCAACAAGGCAATATTTAGATTCAAGATCAGCTTGGTCTCCCTTTTCAAGTTTCATGCCACTTTCCAAGGGTGTTGACCACCGATTGGCGTGCAGCCAGCTCGCGTTCATTTGTTGATTGTTGATTCGCTGTGTGCAATTGGTAGACATAGACACCATTGGCCTTCGTAGCACTAGCAACTGCGATTTTGCCATAATAAATATTACACCTCTGTGTGTCAAATTACACCTCAAGTCTATTTGAAGCCATATTTCCGACAGAAATAAGGTTTGTGGACAATCCCGGCACGTAAATGACCTCACTTAACTTTGCAGTTTTAGTGTGTCCTTCTAACGACAATTCCACGTCGCCGTGTCCCTGGCTATGCATCTTTTGTTTGTTGGCAATTGACACTAACCGCGGAGTCTCCACAACATAGTTCTGTAGTAAATTTTTGTTGTTTATCATGTGAGCAGTCGCGCCAGAATTTACATACCAAGCATTACAGTTAATGTCTACAGCTAATGCAGTCAATGAGGTTACGTTCGATGCTTTTTCACATTTTTCACTCCGTTTATCACTTGATAGTCTTCGTTGGACAATTCTTTGCATAGTGATTCGGTTTTTTACCCGACTTCAAAAAAAGAAGAGGTTCTCAATTCGACTGTATTTTTTTTTAATGTTTGTTACTCGATTATTCCGTCAATTATGGACCGATTTTAAAAATTCTTGTTTTGTTTGAAAGAGCATGCTTCCCATTTGGTACCATTATCACCAAGTCAGGATCTGATGATGGGATCCTAGGGAAATCGAGGGATACCCTCAAATATTGTAGGACAAATAGTCCGTTTGAGCTTTTTTTCTTAATAAGTCAGGTGTTGGCGTCTGAAAATCATCATTTCATGATGCTGAGCTGGTGATGGATGTCATAGTACTCCTCAACGGTAAGAAGTTAGGGAATAAAACTTCCGAGTTTGGGATCACTCGATATATTTTGATGAGTCCCGTATAAACATTTGGTATAGGGAGTCTGATTATGGAGCCAGGAGATAGATGGTGGAACTCTTCAGTAGCTACTAGTAAACCCCTCGAGTTTGGGCTCATTTTAAACCTCTAAAAGTCAAGACTATCACAGTATTAGTTACAATAGTCGTCTTGATCTTTTCATTTCTTGTAATGCGTTTTCACCATGTGGTCGGCTAAGTAATTTATTTGATTTTAAAATCACATAGTGCAATACCGTCTAAGGTTTTCACTCGACTTGGGGCCAGAAACATTTGACCTTTGTAAAGTTTTTCAAGAGAATCGTCTTTACTAGGTCTACCCACCACTCAAAATTGTAAAATAATTAAATTTTATAACAAAAAATAAAAACCGACTCCTAAAAACTCATAAAAACAAAACTAATAACTAAAAAGCAAAAAATAAATCTTTTATTATACAATATAGTAGTTGAAGAATATTGAAGTCGGTGCCAAGTTAAACATGCATTGATAAACCGACACAATTGGCGAAGTGCATTTGTTATGTCCGGCGCATAATTCGCCTCGCACTCGACAATTTTTACGTGAATTCGTTATTTCAATGTCGCTATTATAGCAACAAGGTATATTACTTTTATCAGATAGGCAGTCGCTCCATGTAAAATACTGATATTCAGCTGCATCCGGTTTTACTGGAAGCCAACCCTAACATAGTTTGGAATAGGCTAGGCAGATGATGATAATCATAATATAAAATAAACACATTACCTGCTAGATATCTCATGTTAGATGCCACCGTACAGCTGAATATTTGTGAGGCGAATTTTACTTTCATTTTGTTGAGTTTTTCAGGGTTGACGTGGTTTTCCGTTAATTTTGGGATTAATCTAATGCCCTTGTAACCTGGGTTTTCATCATATAGTAATTTTAAATTAGACCATTTTGCGGTTCTTGTAACACCTTCTGTGGTGTATTCAAAATTTTTATTTAGGAGGTTATTTCTATTTCCTTTGAGAAGGTGTGGGGGGTAATAGAGAGGTATTATTTCTTGGCTATTTATTACAATAATAATTATTTTCGGTTCCTCTCCTTTTCTCAAATAGTCCTCTAGTCTCATTAATCAACAGTTTGAGAGCCTGTTTATTGTTAGTTCCCTGGTCACATACTGAAGCAACCACTATCAACCCTGCTTCTTGCAAGCCTGTTATAAATTCTTTAATTTGTTTCGCCAGCTCGGGTCCCTTGGTTGCACTTGATGCAAATGTGTAGGAAACTGCCTGTTTATAATTATAAATTAGACCACGCACCATAAAACTTGGGCAAAGTCACTCTTTCTTTCTTGCCCAATGTCAACAAGACCTGTTATTTTATATTTTCTCTCCTGGTACGTGATATTGGTTTTCAGTGAGACTTCGTCAAACAGTAGTACACACAACTTTTCTTCTATTTTCATAAGGTCAGCTTTGGTTTTCAGTTGGGAGAAAACGTTTTTGTTAATCCCAGGCTTGAGATTACTCGTTTGTATTAATTTAATGAGTGTTTGCTGAGCAGGCAAAATAAAAATCTTCCTGAGAAATCTATATCCGTTTGGGACTTTGCTTGAATACTGATAAAGCAGCAATTTTTTCGTGTAAAGTAAAACGTCGTCCTTTTTCCTTTTTCGGTCTTCCCGGCATTGATTTACATTAATAACACTACTCTACAAAATAAAAAGTGAAAAATGCAAATGATGTCATTTGCATTGCATGGCTATAGGTGCATCGTTATCTTTTAAAGATCCTAAGATGGAGAAGAAAGTAAAAAAATCCATCACGTAAAGATTCCGAGTTACAGCAAAGTGAAGTTTTTAAAAATGTATGAAAAAATCCCTCTTGGCTAATATAAATTAAATATATATAAAAAGGTTTTATCTAATTTAAGATGTTTATTTTTGATGTCAGGATGTTTACATGTAACTATTGTAACTGTTTTGTAGATTTCTTTTTTGCAAATATGGGGATCCCAATTGAGGATTATAATCTATCTCGATAATCTATCGAAGTAAAATTGTTAAATCACAACCTGTCGCGCGTTAAATTGTCAACTGTCCGAAGGCTGTCCCTGATTGGTCGGTCTTGCATGACATTTCACAATTTGACGGTTTCACTTCGATAGATTATAATGTACCGAAAAATAATGCGTTAAATTGTTACGGCTCACAATATTTCAACTTTGCAACGGCTGGACCGATTTTGACGGGACTTCCACTGGCAGATAGTTGATGTTATGAGGAGTTTCCCATTTCCTACTAGTCTTGCGCATTTTAGTTCGCGACCGGGAGCGATCAATTTAGTTCGCCGGTCTTTGGCGAACTAGGTCGTTCTTTTAGTTCGTCCGCTCCTTTCACAAATTCCGGTTAAATAGATCAGTCGTTCGGCGTTCGCTTCGTCGCGCTGTTTTGTTTATTATTATAATGTTCATCAATCAGCTTGCAGTAGTAAATTACTTACTATTTCAGTATATTAATAAAATATAGTGGATGAATATTGCAAATGGATTCGTTTATTAGTTGATTGCAGAAAAGAAAATTATATTAGCTGTATTAATATTACGAATGTGTTTATTTATGATAGATAATGAATAAATAAAAATATATTATTTTGCAAATAATCAACGTTTTAATATTCATTAAGTTTTTGAACATGGCACAAACAATGGGACAAAAAATATACTTATATATTATTTTTAGAGACAATCGTATACTTTGGTTCAGTATTAGCTATTTATCATGTTTTTGTTATTTTCTAAGATTTAACATTTTACGAACAAAAAATAATATCTAACTATATTTTTAAGAAAAATAACACAAATATAATATTTCAGTACCTATCAATTAGGCATAGAAAATAAATAAAACCTCGAGTGAGATCATAAACTACAAGTACAAGTACTTTTTAACTTACGTATTATTAGTGAATCAGTCATCATTAAACATTAATCAGTCTTCTAATTATCAAGTCACTTATTACAACTTACATATTATTATGTAAAAATATTAATTTGGACACTTTACTTGTGGATAATAATGTTCTTCTTTCGTTTAGAATTTGTCCTGTCGCCGAAAAAACGCGTTCGCATGGCACTGATGTAGCTACTATGCAAAATCTCCTTAACGTAAATGCGTAAACATGAGGATATAACTGACGACGATCATGCCACCACTGAAGCGGATCCTTTTTCCTATCTAAATACTCTTCATTTAGGTATTTATCGAGCTCGCGAATACCAGCGGCAGATTGATTATCTGGTCTAATAATTTTGTTAATTTCTTTGTCGTACTCGTCCCATATACTCTCTTCTTTATTTAAATTTCCGCTGCTGCTAGACGCCGATATCTCGCTAGGATTAGGAACAGGTTCTGGAATATCCTGTTGTATTAACTGCACTCTGCCTATTTTATGCCTGAGACCTTGTAACGCAACTTCGCAAGCTCTTTGGTTTTAAACACTCTTTGTCTGAACCGGGGGTCCAGAATGGTACACTCAGCGTATAAAATATTATTTTCTATGTCTTTAAAACGGTCTTCCATGCCTTTCTTTAACGCTGACTGCACTGCGACAACTTTTTCGTTATTAGATGCATGTCTTTGGAGAAAACTTTAGAGCAAATTGCAAAACACAATAACTTTTGACAAAGTCACATTTTTTTCGGCGCTAATTTCTACTGTGATTTCATAGAATGGCTTTAGTAAAGGCAAGACTCCTTCAATTATCTCCCAGTCCTGTTCTTTAATAGAGAGGTCAGAACGTTGAAGAGCAACCGTGGCAATAACAGCGTCCTTTACCTGTACAATTCGCTGAAGCATATCAAATGTAGAGTTCCAACGGGTCTTCACGTCCTGTTTGAGCTTGAGCACGGGCAAATTCATTTGTTGTTGTGTAAATGTTAATTTTTTTTGACCTTGCGTGCTACGATGAAAGTATTCAACAATATTTTTAACTTGCGTTATAACGTCAGTTATTTCAGTAGTGGCTTGTTGTACAACACGATTTAGAGAGTGAGCAAAGCACGCGATTGACCGCCACTCACCAAGTCTGACAGCAGATAAGATGTTTGCAGCATTGTCGCTAATTATTGCAGCAACTTTGTGTGAAATATGCCACTCTGCCATAACACTTTTCATGAAATCACATAAGTTTTGACTGGTATGCCGTTCATTATAATTTATACAGCCAAGTAATGCCGACTGAAGTTTAGTATCTTCGTCTATAAAATGAGCTACGATAGCTATATAGCTCTCATTATTTCTAGATGTCCAGCCATCGGTACTGAGGGATAATGCAGATACAGCTTGCACTTTCTTTTTTACTTCAACCGTTAATTCTTCATGTACCCTCGACATTAAATTTTCTGATAAAGTTTTTCTTGACGGTAGTTGGTAGCCTGGGCAATGAGAAACCAATTCAATAAGTTTTCGCATTTCTTTTTCTTCCACTATTCGCAGAGCATGATGACCTTTGGCTACCATCTTTACAACTTGCCTGTCTATTTGTTCAACCTTTCGAATAGGCGGTGGTCTGCGAATGTATTGGCTCATTGATTGTTGGGTATCTGCTACCCTTGGCGATGCTGAGGTAATATTCTCCGACTCGGATGTTGTTTGATTCGACTCAAGTGAGTTTGAATTAGATATAATCGGTGTTTGTCTTTCAATTACTAATGGAATCAAAGCGTGCTTTGATTGACAATACTTATTATTGTCGAACAATAGTTACATTTTGCTTTTTTTTTATCTGTGTCTTCAATGAAATGTGTCCACAAGGAACTATGTTTTCGTTTTGATGACGTCGCAATAAAGATTAAAGAACCTAAAACAAACATGACATAACCTATAAACAAAGTAATAGGTACACTACTTCACATTAATCCTATTAAAAGTAATAGGTACACTACTTCACATTAATCCTATTAAAAGTAATAGGTACCTACATAATTTTTCAATGTATAAAGTATTTTAATAGTAACAATAACCATTTAACATTACAAATACAAGGTAGTTACCTGTTATCGGTTATTGTTGTATTTACCATAACAAAACATTCGCCACGCGCGCACCGCTGACTGACTGAGCTAAAGAGCGAAAATGAACGAACGATAGTTCAGTCAGTGCCCGCTCTCGCTCACAACAAATCCGCGCTCCGCGCGCCGCGTCGGAACTAGTGAACTAAGGAGCGGTCTCTCTGCGACCTAGTTCGCGTAGTTCGAACGAAAGAGCGGTCTTCCGAACTAGGTCGTTCGCGAACTACACAAGACTATTTCCTACGGAAACGGGACTAACGCGGATGAAACCGCAGGGCGCTGCTAGTAGCTATTAATTGTACAGCTACACCGTACGTAACGCAGTCTCACTGGCTAGTTTGTTAATAATTTAAACATATTTATTTACTTAAACAATATGATATATATATACATATTTGTAATGTGCTCGCTGAGATCTTTCTATTGATACCAAACATATCATGATTATCTCAATTTCTTTTCGAGGTAAGAAATTTACATGTAAAATCCATCATATAAATTTAGGTAAAATTTATATAGTCTATGTCACGCGGACCATTATTACGTATTGATACCTCATTCATCAAAATTCAGCAGTTTAGGCGCTACAGTGGAACACACGTAAATACAAACATACATAGACTGCTAAAATCATAACCCGTCCTTTTGGCTTTGCCTTAGTCGGGTAAAAAGGACCCATATGATGAGAGTACTCTGCGTTTATATACTCCCATCCCTCGGAAATATAATCTTGTGAGACTAAGGGTAAAGTATTTATTATCGTCGATTATATTTTTCACCATGTAAATTTAACTCCTTTAGTTTCCTCCACAAACATTGGCAAAAATGAAAGTGACATTCTTTCAAACATAATAATACAAATATACAAAAGCATACAGCCGAATTGAGAACTTCTTCCTTTTTTTGAAGTCGGTTAAAAATAGAAGATTTTGTTAGCATTGCTGCTTTTTCGATGTCTGTAGAAAACTTTGAAGGATGCCAGTTTGGGAATTGTGACTTTACACTTTCAAACATAATTTCGTAGGCTTTACGTGTCTTATGAGACATGAGACAATTCTCTTGGCAATGTTACCAACATTGCTTGCAAAAGATTTGGGCTCTTGTCTGACAAAAGGATTTTGTCAAATCAACTGCTAATTGCTTCAAATAGACTGCGAATAATTTTGGGTTGCGTGTTACGACATAACATGGCATCACGCCTGTATTCCCCGAAGGATTAGGCAGAGGTGTTCTATTGTACACTCACATTTCACCGATGCCGTTATTGAGTCCCATGCAATAGGGGGCGAGCTTATTGCCGCTGCTGCTTGCGGGAAACAGGCGTTAGACGCGCCAGTGAGTTAGGAAGCTACCTGAACCGATTTGTTTATAATAATTAATAGCTGTAAAACTTATACGCTTCTAAATATGCTTCAGGGTCAGATTCACTCCACGCGAGTGATTAAGGCTTAAATCTTAGCCAGTGTTTCCTAAGTTAGAAATGTTTTCGTTATACTCGAGCTTAGTTTCATGCCATTTATCTGGTACTTTTATATTATTCAACATCGTCATTTCGTAAATTTGGCCTCTAACGTCTATTATGGTAAGTCCATAGAACATTTGACTGCACTTAACAATATAATCGACAATATTCTTTTCTGGCTCATAGGTAAATATTTTATGAACTGCGGATTCTTTTTAACTTTTATATGATACCTATATAACGTTATAAATGGAATGCTCGTCGATCTAGCAACAGCTTTTATTATTTGACCATTCGATATAAGTTTTAGCGCGTTACTCATCTGTTCTTCAAGTGTGAAGTCCGATACGAGTTTTCATTACCCGGTTTTACTTACCTTGGGATTGGGTCCGTAATGTTAAGTTTTGTAGACCTCCCAACGCTTCTTCATAATGGAAACCGTACGTTTAACCTGTGACATTTTCTGCTCTGTTTATAAAATCTTTGATACAATTATTATTAAAAAAATACTTGGATTTTCCTACAGATATTTGCTCCATCGGTCCGCAGACGTCGGCGTGTAGTTAACCAGTTTCGTCGTTTTTGTATTGCTGGTATTAAAGGGCAGTCGGTGTGCTTTACCCTCTATACAACCTTGGCACTTTTCAACATGCTCGTCAGATACTTTGATGTTATTGTTCGCTAATATGCTTTTTACATGCTGTAAATTTTAATGAACAAGTTTTTCACGCCACTTGCTTGAACTTCCGCGCAATTCACCGAGAACAGATTGATTTTTCAATATGGCACACACAGTACTTGACGACACCGTTGGCGCAGTGGCTAAGCGATTAGCTTTCTGCGCTACGTGTCGCGGGTTCGATCCCCGCACGGAACAAATATTTGTATGATCTACAGATAGTTGTTTCGGGTCTGGTTGTGAGTGCATGTGACATGTATGTTTGTAAACTGTACCCACGATACAGGAGAAATCCTAGTGTGGGGCTACGTTTTAAAAAAAAAAAAAAAAAAAAAGTTCTGTAGGGTCCAGGAATGAAACTGCTGTTAAAAATATTTAAACACTGCACATATGTAATACATGCTACGATTTCCGAAATACAATTCAATCAAATCACAAGTCTCATCTTTTCACTGTGACACACATTGAGACCTTATTTGTTATTTTGTTGTTCACCAGCATCCATACCAACAATTGTATCTTATTACATAAAACCTCAACATCAGCTACGCCCACCAACATGGACAAACTAGTCAGATGTAGCTGGATAGACAGTTTTGTACATCGAACAATTATTTGTTTGTATAGACGCTCCGGTATCTATCAATGCAGGACATTGTTTATCACCTATAAAAATGTTAATAAAAGGACTGGACTGATCCGATTCATCATGTTCATCCAGGACTTGTCTCAAAGCATTCAATTGCCCCCCCCCTTGGGGGAGGCCTTCGTTCAGCAGTGGACGTCTTCTGGCTGATAATGATGATGACATGGCGCTCCTGCAATATCTTTGTCGGAGACCTCGATCTCATTGTGACAACTGGATGATTATATATAACCTTGGTTAATATGCCAGGTGGTGGCCGTATAGGGAGGTTAACTAAGTGTTGATTTTCTTCCTCACTAAACAATTCCTTAATTTGTAGCAACGTTGCCCTTAGTTCCTTTTTCGAGATATAAATTTTATTTCCCAATTTAAATATTCATTCTCGCTATGCTGATTTTAAAAATCGTTTAATGAATGTTTCTTCGTTTTAAATTTCTACTTTGGAGGCTATATCTCCCAATCTGTAAAAATAAGTAAGTGGTTCTTCTTTGTATTCTTGACACGCTTTATAGAAATTTTCGACAAAGTTTGTCTTAGAAGGAAACTCTGAATTTAATGCCTCACAAATAGATTTATAATCTTGATCTTCACGATACGTCGCTTTAAAATAAGCTAGAGCTGGCCCTTGTAGGTATGACTCCAGTATCAAAGCAAGATCAGCTTCTGGCCATTTATTAATTGCAGTTATTAATCGAAATTGTTTCTGAAATTCGATAAAGGGAGTTCCATCCAACCCTGAGAATAAATATATTTGCGACATGTTGCGTATATTAAGCCCTTATTATCAAAAAAATAGTCAAAGCCACGGAAAACCTGGACGTAGGAGATACGAGTGGATAATTCAAAGATCCGAAATTTTCCAAGAGGAAAAAGAAAAGAAGGGGTGACAGAAAAAATAAACAAAAGCTAAAGTGAATACTTGTTTCACTTTTTTGTTCGAAAATGCTTGCTAAATTTTGCCACATCTCTGCTGAAGTGGTACAGGATTTTATGTGCAACATCACTTCCTCGGTCATGCTGGTTATTAACATCGTTTGAGCCTTAGTACCCTGTAACTCCCATGCTCTCCGTTCCTTTGAGTTTTCTCCTTTTACCATTTTAATTAGATTTTGATCCCGCAGTAAAACGACTGTTTGAAATTTCCAAATATTCCCATTCTTGATTCCTTCTAGTTTAATAACTGTATTATTTCCGTCCATCCTGTATTTCAGCTTCTCACTCATTTTCCTTCCTTGCTATTCAGGTATGTAGCAAGTATTTTTACCTTCCCGGGAACTTAACCTCAAATGCCCAACACGTGGCGATTTCCCTTACACCGGTATGTTTTGTTTTCATAAGCTAAACTTCCTCACTAGATTTGTATTTATTATTAAGTATGTAGACTGGGCCTATAATCTGCTGTCATATTTTATCAAATTAAACAGTCTAGACCTTTTTAATAACTTATTTTAATGTACGACGTACGTTTACTTTTACAAGGTTCGAAGGAGAGAATAAGTGTTTCCAACATAAAAAATAAAAATGAGAACTGGTAGTATTAAATAAAGTATTACATTGTATTTCAACATGTATAATAAACACATGCTTCTAATGATGACTCATTAAAATGTAATTGATTTCCTCGTACCAAGCTTTAGCAGCTTGCTTTAATCCATAAATAACTTTATGAAGCTTATTGACTTTATTTTCATTGCCTTTTATTCTGAAGCCTTCAGGTTGCTCCATAAAACCAGTTTTTTAAGGTCACCATTGAGGAAAGCCGTCTAAACATCTAAGTGTTGAATATCCATGTTATATTCAGCACCTATAGCTAAAAGTGTTCTTATACATGAATATCTAACAACAGGGGGAAAAGTCTCCTTGTAATCTATGCCATATCGCTGTGTAAATCCTTTAACTACCAGCCTAGCAATTGTGCACCCACATTTCGCCGATGACGTTATTGAGTCCTATGTAATAGGGGGCGACCCTATTGCCATGTACCGTGCAAGCTTTATTTCTACCCTTTATTTTAAATTATAATTAAGTATACAATTTAATAAAATGAAAATAAATGTATATTTTTAATGTCTTTGTGCGTCTTATTTTATCTATAAAAGATAAAATATTTAATTCATCAACATTTGCTGGTACAGTCAGCATCAAAAGTTGATGACCACATTTAGATTTTCAAAATCGCTGTACACTGTATTATACCCAAATCGCTCAACATGACAAGCGCCAGAAATGAATGATTATCATAAAAGGGCATAAGTAGGTGACCATCACTTTTCAAAAGTCGCTAAACCAAGTTATAGTAAAAAAAAGCATTACATTCTTCGTCTCTAAAGTCTCTGAACAAATTTTTGACAAAAAATAGCATACTATCGTTTATCTCTAAAGTCCCGTAAAGTAAAGTACACGGTGTTACGCTACAAAAATAAAAAATACCTGCATTAGAACCTAACAGCTTATTGATCGGAAGTGACCGTATGCTATGGGTCCGATTTTGATTCTACCCTGTTAGATTGCCATTTAGGACAAACATTCGTGTGACGAATACGTGTTTCTTATGTCTTGGTATTAATCCTTTCTTATTAATATTATAAATGTCAAAGTTTATATGTATGTTATCATCACGATAAAACTGCTGAAAACATTTGGATAAAATTTGGAACACAACAATTTGGATGTATGTGAAAATCTCATATTATTCATAGTATATTAAAAACATCTTCTCATTGTTATATCCTGTATAATCTCAAAATACATAAAATAAAATAACTTACAGCAACTCCCATTTCTCTAGCTATTTCAGCAACAGAAAGTCCTTCTTCTCGCAATATTACTATTCTGTGACGTTCATGTGCAGTAATATGAACATTAAATGGCATTGTAATGTTTATTAGTCATTAAAGCGCAATTGATAACTAATACAATATTTATAGATGATAAATAATTGCAACCGCGGTCTACATCCGATACAAAGTGATAATTAAGTAGAAATGTTCTTTTTACATTCAAGGGTAAATAGTTTTTCAAATACCCACAACTATGTTTCCCAAAAAATTGAAATAAAACGGAATTGGTGTGAATTTTGAAAATGAGTCTTACATGTATACAGATTAGGTTCTAATTCAATCGTACTATAAAAATCATAAACTAAGTCGACGGTATGAATTTGAACAGAATCTACGTGATTTTTGTTAGGGAGTCTTATAGCTATACAAATAAGATTACTATTCAATCGTAATATAGAAAGCTTCGATGACGTCGACGGAATATTTTTTAAGCGGAATATGCTTATATTTATAATCGTGCTTGTGAGATTATTTTGAAAAATAGGCTTAAGAATTTGCTTGCCGCTTGAAAACCCACTTCTAATATTTCTCATTGATACTATGAAAAAAGAAAACAAAATTATTTTGGAAAGTTAAATTCGAAAATTACAACCATTTAATTTTTTTTTACATGTAAATCATGTAATGTTTTTTTGGATAGGACAAGATTGGATTTATAACTCTGAAGATAGTAATGAGCACTTTTTAGTTTGCAGTTTAGCTACTTTTGATAGTATAAGTTTACATGCTACGTATCCGAAACGAAGTAATGTTCAGTAACTTTTGTTATTTATCATGTTAAGTTATTTTTGGACGTTGCCGTGATTATACTAGACAACCAAAACAAGCATTTTATAATTGATAAAAAATTAAACCTTGTTTTTGTTTATAAAATATTGATTTGATTGTGAAAGTTCAAATTTGTTGATTTTTAATAAAAACAAATAATAATTATTAACTGTATTGTTTTATCGAACCATTTAATTTAATTATGTTGATTTGTTGATAATAAATAAAAGGGTGGTGATTTACGTGTGCACGTGTCTACTTAATTTATATACCAAACACATATACCTACCGAAAAAAATACACACACATATTAAACCCAAAAAACATTTCATTTTGTTCAGGGACTTTAGAGATAAACGATGGTATGCTATTTTTTGTCAAAAATTTGTTCAGAGACTTTAGAGACGAAGAATGTAATGCTTTTTTTTACTATAACTTGGTTTAGCGACTTTTGAAAAGTGATGGTCACCTACTTATGCCCTTTTATGATAATCATTCATTTCTGGCGCTTGTCATGTTGAGCGATTTGGGTATAATACGGTGTACAGCGATTTTGAAAATCTAAATGTGGTCATCAACTTTTGATGCTGATTGTACAATTTCATACACGGAGCTACACACAATGCTACCTTGCATATTTTACATTCGTATTTGGAACGTTTTTCTTGTTTACGTGTGCTGCGCAATCTACACCGTTTAATTTAAATGTAAAATTTTATCAAAAGATTCCAATAAAGCAAAAGGAAAAAAAAAAACGATACTGTCTATTCAAACAAAAATCGAATGAAAAAGTTAGCCAAAAAAGTTATCTAATTTGAACAGGCAAGGGAAACATAGTTCCCACAAAATTCAAAATCCAACAGGTTTCGGTCACATGTTCCCCACATTTATAATTTCGATAATTCTCTCAATTTTACCGGTAAATAGCTAGAAACGATGCACACACAATAAGAAAAACTCAAAATCGAGAACATATCAAAATATCGTACGACTTACCTTTTCTCGTTTCGACATAATTAATAAAAATCTTTACATTTGACAAAAAAGCACTGCTTCAACGGTAAGCTCACATACAAATGAGCGCTGAAGTGACATTTACATTCCGATTCACTCAGTGGCTTACGAAAGCCAAAAATAATAATAATAACGATTAGATTTTGACCTGAGACCTGAGAGGGGTTATTTGTATTTGTTCGTATTTCAATCAGGGGTGCATCTGGTTTGTTTACGTCGTGGAATACACAAAATATTCTACCATCATACACTCTACTCTATTATCAATATTTTTGCCAATGTTGTTACTTGAAATTACTAGTGGCACTTGACGATTCTGAAGTATATTAATAGTTTATCAATTTATATCGTCCTGGAAACTTTACTGGGACATGGTGAAAAAGGAGTGCGGGAAAATGGTTTCCTTGCAATTAAATTTGGGCTGTCAATAATCCTGAGTGGACATGGTATAATTATAACTACTATAATGGTTTAGTAAGAAAACATAGTATTCGTTCGACAGTTCTATCTCACCCGTCAAAATATGTTCAAACGTAGCTATGTACGGAACATTGAATTCGAATTTTGCAGTCATTAGGTTACGGCTATTAAAAGGCGCCGGTGATATTTTCCCATTATGCTATTGAAATGGTGAACGATAAAATATATGAAAATTTCATCATTGCTTTATACGTAAAACCTGTTACTATGGCCATATGTCTTAAAACAACATACCTATGTCAACAGAATAAAATATTTATTTATTTGTTAAAATAATTTCGACAGACCAATTATCTAACGTAGAATTAAAGTAGATATAGAACATACTATAAACATCGAATAAAACAGATCATAAACTTAAACAATATCAAAATAAATAACAATAAACTATTTTGCTTTCGCAAAGGCTAAGGCACACGCACATTAAAATTTAAATTCGTCATTTTTTACTAGTAATTTGATTGCGTTTGGCAGCACTTCACCTGATGGTGAGTGACTATGCTGCCGAGGATGGATCACGCAAGCTCAAATAATGCCTATTCATTCTCGCCTTGAAGATCCCTAAGTTATACGAATATATGTCTGTTGATAGATCACAGTTCGGTCGGCTTCCACGAGGCTATTGAGTGCAATCGGAGCGCGAGAAATAAGAGATGAGACGCGGGCCATTGACATGTGACTCATAGGTACGTCTTGTAGACGGTGTTTTCGGCTACGTAGATAGTTGTTTGGAGTGTAAGGACGAATTAACTCATTGTGGAGATTTTTCAATACACCCTACATATTTCCATACACTCCACGTATCATAATTAAAATTGGTACTGGATGAGATCACTTGTTTTGTAATTTAAAATAAACCAGTACGATCTGCTCGTATTATTTTGCGTACACGTGACCAGGTTAGTCTTGAATTGTGATTCCCATGAGACTTAATACTTAAATAATGAACTCACTCGTATTATTAAGTTCAGCCATATTATTATAATCTTTGAAGAGCAGTTAACAACGGCAGATTGAAACGCAACAAAACAGGTATTAACTGCCCTAATAACGGTCTCCTTTGTGTTACGTTCATGTCTCTCTCAATGTATGTAAGTACTTACCGTCGTCACGAAAAGGGGCCCATCAGGCGTATATTATTGTTATTTTTTTACTGTAACAGGATATCATTGAATGATTTCTGTTTTTTGTTGCAATGGTTTGGGAGCTCGGTACAGCTTTAAGGTTCCGTAGTCAACTAGAATCCCTTATCCATATATATTTCGTCACAACTCTCAATGGTTTATGTTCGGACTTTTTTTCTCTTATCTAATTAATATTAGGAAAAAAATGATCGAATGTACATTTTTTGTACAATGTACCGTTTTCTTTATTCATTTGAGATAAACAAATGTTCGAATCACATTTTATCCACAGCTTCTAAAAAACAAATGATTATAGTTTATTATGAACAAATATTTTATATTAAAGCCAGTACGGAACGTATTCGGCGAAACAGTAAAAAAAAAAAATTCTGAGAAGAGGTGCCCGGTCTCCGGCGTTGGTTCGGCGAAAAGCCTGCAAAAAGCGGCCGTCCAATAACAATAACAGAACAATATAACACAGCTTATTAGTTATCACAGAGCAGTCATATCTGTATTACATACATCAAAGAGAAACATCTATTAGCTAACTAACAAATAATTGAAATAAACGATTAAAACCTTTTAATGTGCAAAAGGGCTTATCTTATTAACTTTAAAGAATGATCGGTTCGGTTGATATAATTTTCTCCCAATTACATGTTTCGAATCCGAACAAAGTTAGTAGTTTCGTATCGTCCCCTCTGAATACTCCAAATTAGCGTTCAAGGCTAATATTGGCACGTGAGGGCAAAATAATACATCATGCACTTCGACCCCTGTCAGTGCCTTCCATGTCAGTGGTTGACATGAAAAGGATGAATAGATATTGTTGTCCAAAGAGCACTCATCTGATATTTTAATCATGTTACCTGGAGAATATTAAATTTGATTCTTTTATTCTGATGCCATCTGTTTGGACTTTTAAAAGACAGATGGCCAAAATCAGTTTTTAAAGCTATATTAAAAAAATATATTGTATTTGAAACTGTGGCAGCAGGGGTGGCAAAATTGGATGGGGTGCCCAGCCCGTGCGCCGAAGGGAGCTCATTAGATCGATAAGGGTGTGGCTCCGTGGCGAAAGAAGGGGTGGTCCTAAAATATGGTTATTTCCAAATATACTTCAAAATATGGTTCCTTCGTTTAAAAAAGTTACCAACATCAAGGTTCGTCTCAAACATATTTTGCCTTAATATAATTGAGGTAATTATATTGTTAATACTACTGAAGCTTAATCACTTGTTAAGATTCGTCAAGATTCGTAAAACAGGCACAGTAAAAAATGTGTTGTTCGTGGGCCCCTTGCGGGAACCGGGTGTATCGATGAAGAATTATATCCAGAACTAAAACGAGACACACTATGGACATCGTGTTTTTTAACATTTTATTTATTACCAATTATACAAGTAGGTTAGCATTAGTTAAGTTATTGTATTACATAATTGAAGCGATAAGTTTGTGTTCTCAAATAGTCACCATACGGATTCAAATCAAGGATTCCTTTGAGGTTTTTTGAATCCCCATCCCCTATGTATTTCCGTATTTGACGCCAAATAATTCCTCAAATCGTGAAAACATTTCCTTTACAGCTTCGACTTCCATAGCGCCAGAAGAGCCTTTATGGTGTTATTGGCAGTTTGGTTCATGTTCTGCGAATCATTCCCGGTATTCTTCAGTATCAGTTTTATTTTTCCAACGAGCACAAGCTGCACAGTAACTACTTTTAACGACTAAATCAATAACTTTACCACAGTAATATCCAATAAGGGTTTTGACCTCATACAACGACTTGAAACCCCGCTTCTTCCATGTACCGGCCTCAGAAACTTTCAAATGTAAGATTTGCCGCTCCTCCTTTCCATTTCAGCTTTTTCTTCACTTTACACAAGAAGCTTGAAATGATGATTGTGTAGCGGTGTATATACAAGCGAGATGATAGCGTTGTAGGAACTTTCACTTATACCATTACAAAGGTTCATCATATTACAAAATAGGTTGATAGCCCTCCCTAGCAACACCTAAAAGACGCATCACAAATACAGTCCTGCGATTTACTTCAAATCCATTATTAATTAATGGTCCAGAAAAAATATCTCTGCGACCACACTTGCATAGCACGACGATTTTAAAACCTAATCCTCTGTTGCTACTTTCTTCAAATTTCACAGGTAATTTACAGTTGTCGATTCGGAGATTTCGATATCGTCGTAAAAACTGGATGACTAAATCTAACTTTGGTTAATATGCCAGGTGGTGGTTGTATGGGGAGGTTCAATAAATGTTGATGTCCTTCTTCATTGAATATTTTTTTTATTTGTAATAACTAGAGGAGTCACAAGTGTGTTGCCGGTCTTTTAAAAAGGAGTACGCTCTTTTCTTGAAGGTTTCAAGGTCGTATTGGACCGGAAATACCGCAGGCGACAGTTCATTTCACAGTTTTATCGTGCGAAGCAGAAAGTTTCTAGAGAAACGCACGGTTCTCGCGATATCGGTTTTAAGAATTGCTTAATTAATGTTTCTTCATTTAATAGTTCTGCTTTGTCTCCTAATCTATAAAAATATGTGAGGGGTTCTTCTTTATATTCCTGTCGCGCTTTATAAAACATTTCAACATTCGTCGACGAAGGGAACTAAGTTTCCTCTTCCTTGCGTCGTGTTCCTCATTACTGAGGGTCGTGATCCTACCACAGAATCATTTTCTATTTGACAATGTTGCGCCACCTGTTTCTTTCTTTGGCGACGTCGAATGCTTCGTGGAGTTTCGTATCCAGAGAAATGCGGGTCTGGTCGGAACCACGAAGTTTAAAGTCTCACAAATCGATTTGTAATCTTTACCCTCGCCTTAAAATAAGCGAGACTTGTTCTTTGACTTGCAAACATGATCCCAGTGTCATGGCGAGATCAGTCTGGCCATTTATTTATTGCAGCAACCAGACAGAATTGTCTTTGGAATTCGTCTAAAAAGTTATCACATGACAACATCAACCGACTGTCCAGGTCCTGGAAGGAAGACATATTAATGATGTAGACGTGAGAGAGTGACACACAACAACACAACATATGGTAGCGTTCCATTTTAACACATGTCTTAAGCATCCTGTCGACGCACAGGTGGCAATTTATGCACCTCGACATCGTTAACCAAATCGCAAGCAATGATTAGAATCCGTGGCAAGTAGTTTCTACTTCTTTCATGTCACATGGTAACCGCTCATGCTGTTGTGAAGCCATAATCCAGTCAGCATTGAAAGTATCGAGCCTAACTGCCCAAGGTACACCAGACTGCTAAGGGCTCATCGCTGGTGGACGTTCTTTCCTTGCACCCCAAAAATAGTACAAAATCGATAAGTTTCGCCTACTTACCGATTAAAAAATGTTGGCAAAGAATATAAGCAAAAAAGCACAGCAAAGAAAGACAAAACTATGTCTGTTACACAGAAAGCGAAGCAACGACATTGACACATTGATGTAAGAGCGTCAATTTTTTATATTTAATTATTTTCGGATGTTTGTTCATTTAATGAATATTTCACTTCCATAGAAGAACAATTCTTAAAATTAAAACTATTATTATAAAGTAACTTAAACTAACTTGTAAGTAAACAGTATCGTCTTTTAACACATTCACTGCGTTTCGGCAAGTATTTTGCCGTATTTGAATATCAGCCAGTGCGGCAGCTCGTTGCTTTGTTTTACGCTCGGTGCGCGGGGGTCATTTTTATAGAAGGTTAGAACATAGTTAATGTTTCCGTACGTGTAGGAAAGAGACAATGAGCCTTTCAATAGTGGTGCTTTAAATATAATAATATTCTACACTAATAATGTACGGCAAAATAGTTGTCGTAATGCACAGCGGGAAATATGGATACGGGCAGTATTTTTCTCGTACCGCACTGGCAGAAAGTATAGTTTTAGCGCCGCCGCAGCTAACGTGTGAACTCTTATCTGCGTGAGTGTATAAAGAAGTTTAGCTTCCGGAGATAGAGGTGATGACAATATGCTGATGCATCATCCTACAGCATAAGGGACCACATTGAGTTCAGTACACATATTCACTCTGAAAGATTCGTTTCTGACATATTTTATTGAATAAAATATGGTACATCTTCAACTACTCCACATTCATCGAAATTCGAGAAACGGCACTTTTTTCATCATATGCGCAAATGACATCATCCGTTTCGGTCCAAATGTGAAAGTTTATATATTCGAAGTGTGGGCCAAAGTAAAAAAAAAAAATTGGTCTTAAAATCAATGCGTCGTACTAAAAATTTCCAAAATGTTATGGCAAGGAAGGCTATTTCATTTGCTTTCTATTACATTGCTAAGTATTAGAAGTAGAAGAATAAGAGAAGAAAAGAATAACTTTTAGTCTTATCTCATTCATTTTATGGTCAGTATGTGGTTGGTTTATTTGTTTATGATTATAAAGGTCAGATCAGAGCTACACGATGACTGATGCATGCGTCCCGTCTGTGAGGACATCTGTCATGGCACTGGTACTTTTAGGCCAGTCCAGACTTTCACCTACATACATTGTTATTACACATCTTCGATATATTGTATCACTAACGATATTTTAAAAAAGTAACCATTTTTTTATGTATACAACACGTAGAATACATGTTTTATACCTTGGTGTAAACGAGGGGTTACAAACCATATCTATAATACATAAACCAGTCTCGGGCTTGGTTTATATGTGTGTGTGTCACAACATAAGTTGCTGCAGTCGGAAAGAGAAAAGGCGACAGCATGAGATGTGATTTTCGATGCATCACAGCGCGCATGTCCTGAATCATTCAGCACAGATCATAAATTGGTACAGAAGGTTTGGTACAGTTTGCAGTTTATTGTAACACCTACTGCATTCGGCCGTAATACTAGATATACGGCCGTAATAAAATAAGCAGGTCTTTGATTAAGAAGTAGCTCTCGACTTAGATCGATTAGCGATTATTGTATGCTTTGGTCTTCTTTTTTTCTATTATATGTATTCGTATTGTATGTATAGTTTACAGAGTTTAATCTCACATACATACCGACCTTCTGCAAGGAACCCGGGCGCTCAGCCGCTATATCATACATTTTTCTATTACGGCAGAAGTAATTCTAATGTCTCGATATCTCGTAGTTCGACTTATCCATTACTCTACTTTCCGTATGGGGAATGAACCAGCGAATGTAGTAATAGAGAATCGACTCCACTTTTGATTGTCACTTCTGCAGTTATTTATTGAATGTCCTTCAGCCACGCCCGATGCAACTCTCAGTTCAATCGACCACCATTCGGGCATTATTCATGTTCGGATGCAAACGTTTATTTTGTTGAACTAATAGTTTATAAAATAATTTTATTTGCTAAATGTAGTTAATAATAAATATATATTTGTTTAGTGATGTCCAGACTGAAGTGATGCTGTTTTGCGGATGCATGTAAGTGTACATATTAATTTATCATTTTTCGAATGAAGCAAGAAGCCGCGCCTACTGGTCGGCCATTACGTCACTTATTAGTGAACTACAAAATATCATTATTTCTTTGTTAGGTTCACGGATATATCTGACACCGCGTCTAGTCCTGCAATACACCATTTTGGCGATGACGACTGATGTGAAGGTTAGTCATAGATAATAAGGACTTATGTGCGGAACCTGTCTTCAGGATTGCTATGGATAGGGAGCGTTGCAATGAGCTGACTGCCGACTTCCAGTGATGGGAGTGGCACTCTAAGAAGAAGGAGGAACCAATACTAACGTATAATTGATTAAATATTGTAATTCAGCCCATTTCTGTCCCGCTGCTGGGTAGGACAGTCTTAAGCATAGACAGTGCGGTCATCCGTGATATTTTACACATTTAGGTGATATGCTGCTCTATTCATAATAGTTATGTAATATAATATTCAATACTTTTAAACCTTGCGATCAATAATGAAGTGCAGTTACGGCGCATGTACAGTTTACCTAAGGGTAACGAGGGAGGGGGTGGGGGGGCACGCCAGGTAACTAGGCGTGTCTATCCTAGTTCCTGCATTATTGATAGCGTGACTAAACAGCGAGATCTGACTAGCGTTGAGAATAGTGAAACTTTGTGATATTAGTAATGTTTGTGTGTTAATTCGAAGATTCTGGTAATACTATCGTGATTTGAACTATACGAGTATGTTGGACACTACGAACAAGTTCTAGTTACATAACATAATACATAACCGGATCATCCAAAACTAAGACTTACTATAATAAGTACATTACTTACTAATTAATGTTTAAACGAAGGAACAATTCTACGAAACAAAATCCAGGTAAAATCGGGCGTCAAAAATACGGCGATTATTGTAAAATTAATACTTAGTGCTTCGACACTGCGCATGTGCAAGTGCGTAGTAAAACAGCATATGGCAGGGATCGAAATTGAGGGCACGCCCTATCCGGTGCCGTTCCAAGCGCCACAATATCTAGTTATAAAATTGTTGTAAAACAGGCAAATTTAGTACAAAACAAGTAACTTGATAGGTATAATACACGGTACATTTGAAGTTGTTAACACGTAAGATAGTTTGTATACCACACGGAGTAATTCTCGAGCCATGTTTTTTTTTTTTAAATCTACACTAATAATGATGCCGTCATTGAAGAAGTTGAAGTCGAAAGTTATTATTCATCAACACGTCAAAATGTCACTCAGGTAAGCATTTTTGAAGATTTTTGGATATATGGTTGAAATAAATGGAAACAAGAATAATATTAAAGTATTTTATACGGATATATATTATGTAGATAAAAAACACATTGACAGCTAAGAAATATTACATCAGAGAGTAAAAACCTAGCATAAAACAAGTATTGGTGTACGGACGGAGCCTGCCCGGTCATCCACTGGCGGATACCTGCCGGGGGTGCGGTGAATGCGCGAGCGAATCCCATATCTCCGGCGCTACAGGTATGCCGTAGGAACACCGTGTGGTTTTAGTCAGTAAAAGTCCCACATCACCCGTCGCCATCCCCAGGGCGGCGGGTACACAGGAGAATTACCATACGTAAAAAAAAAAGGTTTTTGCGTTCTAGTCTATAGGTACTCCAACATATTTATATTATTCAGAATATATATACAGAAAAAAAACGAGTGCGCATATTTTTATACGGTTTCCGGAATCTTTACCAGAATTTAGTTGTTTAGTACTATTTTTAAATATTTTTTCCATTCTTCATCGAGTTTAAAATAATCAGTTCGTGAACATAAATAAAATTGCAGTGTCTGTGTGTAATGTCAAAATAACAGCTTTTTACTAAATGAATCTGAAAGAATATATGGTAATAATAAAAATAAAAAAAACAAATTTTTGTCTGTTTGTTAAGGCTAATCTCCGAAATGGCTGGACCGATTTTGATGGGACTTTGGCAGATAGCTGATGTTATAAGTAGTAACTTAGGCTACTTTTATTTTAGAATTAGGGTACCGCACAAAAAAAATGGACGGGTTCGTAAAACACGCGGGTGAAGTCGCGGGCAAAAGGTAGTTAATATATGTGACGGAATGTCGAGCGGCTGCAACGATACGTTTTGCTCCTCCTCCATTATTCGCTGGTCTACCATGGGCGTGTTGCCAAATAATACTCACAAATCTTACGGACTGTAATTATAATATCGTTACCAGAAAAACTAAATAAAGTAAGTTAGTGTTTACAATTATGCAATTGTGTTATTTTAGAGATAATGGTTTTGTCTGTGGAAAACCGCGTGATGACACCGTTCCCAAAAGTCATCGCCAGCGTCACCATGACACTCACAACTCCATTCGGTGTTACCCGCTCTAAATTATAAATTGCTGAACAAAACAGGTCTTAATTCGACATCGACATAAAAATAAACAATTAATTTTATAACGCGCCGTTATATGTAATTTCATCAAAGCGCCTGCGCGGGCGACGCATATTACGCAGGTGGCGGGGGGCATCACACAATCATTATTTGGCCACCTAAAAATGGTTCCGAAGTAAATTCGTTAAAATAAAACATTAAAATTGCGCACTGGTGAATAAATTATTCTATAATAGTATTTCATTAATATTAAATCGTGTATATTATTCTAACAATATGGAAAGTAAAGTAAGAAAAGCAGATCACCAATTAGTGATATTAAAGAAGAATTCAGTTGAAGAATTGAGTTAAATAGAATATCAATTTTAATCGAAAATGCGTGACGACTGGTTCCATTGGTCTCTCAAGAAAACAAGAAAAGTACTTACAAGTGGAAGAACCAAAGACTGGTCTACTGTATTATTTTGATATTCCTAAATAATTCAGGATAATGGAAACACCTCCAAAGACCAAAGATGTCAAATTATCAATTCGCTTATATTTATATTGAATTATACATAATCTGAACATAACATTATACATGACACAATTACATTTTTTTTAAATAAACTTGCCTTTTTTATTTCTGACATCCCTGTGCCCTCTGTGTAGTCTTCTATTAGGTGGAAAACATTGGTGGTTAAATTAATTATATAACCTATTCCATTTTTAATCTGTGGCGATTTTCCAGATTAACGCCAAAGAACAGAATATCTTCGGACCGAAAACAAGCCATGAGCCCATAAATGGTCCACGGTTGACCAAAGGCACTGACGAGCAGACTGTACGCTCACCTGTTGCTACGAAAACAGGGTTTAGCTTTAGCCGCTTTGCGTTCCTTAGGCCGAGATAAATAGTCGTTTCTAAACTAAGCCCGAGCTTGGTCAAGGCGATAGTAAAGTACAGAAGATAGTTTAGATGGACTTAGCTTAAGTAATGCCCGGTTTGACTTTCCACTGACGCTATGTGACTACTATTTATCTCGCCATTGGTGTCGGCGCTCTGCGTTCCTTGTTTTGTTTAGGCTAGGCGAAATTTACAGTCTAGAGCAAATAGTTATTAACTTTATTTATCTTCTGAGGGCTGGAAAAGAGGTTATTACTCTTTTTGTCATGTTGTTCCAGGACTATCCTACTTCGGACCTTTGCAGCTAAGCTGGGATATTAGAATGTCGATCAGATGCGTGATAATAAAAGCTATGTATTATTTTTAAACATTTTAAATTAAATAGTTACGTAAATTATATATTAGGTTGGAGCCTTACATACTGAAGTAACCAATTCGGCTGTCGATTGGTAGTAACACAGTTGTATAAAAATAAAAATAGCAGCTATCGAAACTAAAAATATGTTTGTAACACCGAACTAGTGAAAAATATCTTGTATCCAGTCCGCGTCCTAACTAATGGTCTTGGTTCTTATGTAAAAACGACTGACATAGATGATCTCTTATTGGAATTATTTTAATCAAGCGCCATAGCTATAACATAGGAATTAACAAAAAAAAAACTGCCGTGAGATTAGGCAAATACTTATGAATAAAATTATATTTTTCAAAAGCATTTTATAAAGTTTTTCGACTTTTATAGGTATTCGTAAGACGGCCAGGATAGTCAAACTGCGTGGAACCTACTGGACTACAAGACTGAAGTCAGGACTCAACGAAACAGTAGGTACGGTAACTAATATCGTTAATAACGAAACAAATTTGATGGCACGGTTGGTGCAGTGGTTGAGCGATCGACTGCTGTACTATATTCGTCGACCGCTTGGACGCGAAAGTAGAAATGTGAGAAAATACTTTCAAAATATTCTCAAGTTATTAGACTGTGTGATTTACTTAATATAATAAAACAAGACTTATTTAACTTGCAGTGGGCACAGCCGTTACACTACATTCGATTTTCGGCAAAAGATGCTGAACAATGAATCAAGAACCAATCGTCTTAGCCAAGCACCAGTAGCAGACTAAACCTGAAGACTAATGAGTTAAATGAATAGTGAATTCAGTCACGTGAAAACAACATTATACAAAATTATATTATAAGTATATAATAAAAAAATGGTGTAGATATATCTGAAATTCTAGCACTCGTTCGGACATGAATAACCGAATGAGTGCTAGAATTTTAAAATTAAATTTTATGGACTTTAAAATTAAATTATTAAAACTTATTCTTTCACTATTAAATTTATGTTATGTAAGTATATCGATCGAAAGAGCTTATACTTATACATATTTTCTTACTCGTAAGTAGACACTTTACCTCATTCACCAATCCGACTAACGTGTGTCAGTGATTCCTTAATTATCTATATCAATAATATCACTAACTGTATTTGCTTTTTCTGCAGATATTTGTGCATTTGTCATCTTCTATCGCAGCTCTACCGAGTCTAAGAAGATCACTTGATGATATGTGAGTTCTTAATATCTAATTTATTTTTCAGTTGATGTGCCGCTGCTATTACTTTTTTAGTATGTTATTTTTTTAAGTCAGTATAATGTCCCGTTTGTCGCCACTTCTCTGTATCTCTCCCGGAGATGTCTATATTATAATTTGAGCTTGTGGCTCTCGCGATAATGTAGGGCGCTGTCTGTGTGCTACAGTTTCTGTCTGCAATTTTTAACATAGTTTCTCATATTCTTTATTGTCTTGATTCATTGCCTAATTGATTTAGAGGTCGCAATCGCGGCTGCACACCGTGAGCTCACGAGGGTTCGATTCCCAACGGCGAGTATCCGGGATTAATTTTGGTTTTTCTCAAACAATGAACAGACAAATACATTTCACCAAATTTTTCCAAGAGATTTATATATTATATTTTTAATGTTATGCAATGTACAAAATGATTTTATATTAAAACCATTAAATGAAAGGATTTTCAAAAAATTTGAAATTGTTTACAGTTTTTTTAGACATAATGTATTTTAAAGTAGAAGACATACAGCGCCCTGCCCGGCTCTACGTAAGATTTAACAAGACAATCCGGGTACAGATGGGGTTGACGCGCTATTGTGGCGCTACAGGCATATGGCATGAAAGCCATCTGGCTTATCTACTCCATTATCACGACCAACGGATATTGTCTCATGCATTGCAATGTAATTGCAATTTCTATTTGTTAGGCAGGGTGTCGTGTTTTGCTCTTATGTTTAGATGGACGCAGCGTATTCAACGGGAACACGGAGTAACCGAATAACAAAATGTACCATGTGAGTAATAACATTATTTGATGGCAACAGTTAGTTGGTAAGGTGAATCGTGAAATGAAAAATAGTTTCGAAGTAAATGTTCCAGTGAATTAGGTTATGCTCTTTCTTACGTTAGTAAAATGTTGTATAAGATTTGATAAAATATTTAATACTTTGATATGTCTGCGTATGACGCAACGTTCGATTCTGTAAGGCTGTCAAATATATTGTAATTATTTTAAATTAATTAATTTTATCACTAATATCTACAACATTATTTTTAGTATATACGAAAGCCAAAACACCTGTCAAATAGTTTAAGTGTTGCTTTGTTGTCCTCCCATAAACATGGTCATCTCTAGTATCCGGGCGACTAGGGCGACGTGTGTGCGCAGGCGCATGCCGCTGTGTCACGTGTTTGTCCATGCGCTGATGGTACGCGCGAATTAAAGTACAGTTAATTAAAGAATTTTTAAATATTATTTGGACAAAATATAACATGGTATAAAAATTATTAAAATCGATTCTGTTACTGATTCTGAACAAACCACTTTCAGGTTTAGTGTATACTAAAAATAGTTTTGTATATTTATATGAGAACTTTAATAACCCTCATTGTAAAAAAATAAACACTTTTCTTACTCGTAAGTTGTAAACACTTCACCGCATTCACCTAACCGACTAGCGTGTGATTACTTATGGGACTTTTCAAATAAATTCTCTAACTGTATTTGATTTTTCTGCAGGTATTTGGGCATTTGTTATCTTCTATTGGAGCTCTACCGCTTCGGGAGAAGATCACTTCAATAAGACCTGCCTTCAAATATATGTAAGTTCTTTTTTTTTTCTCTTTGGCTGATGCGGTTGTTCTTATTTAATTATCTACATATGTGTACAAAAAACCGATTCATGTGTTATTTAATCTTATAGCTTTATATGCTGGGTTTTAAATATAAATACTTTGAAGCAGAGTAAAGAAACTAGGAAGGACATCATTCATGCATCGGTATGCTGAATGAAATTATATCAAAAATAAGCGAATGAATTTCGCTACGTGTGTACGTCATTTTGGTAGAAATGAGAGTCAAAATAATAATAATATGTAACAATAATGCTATATCCTCTTAGAACTTATCCATCTAAGCAATTGTTATTATAGCACCAAAGCTTTTGGGCGATTGTCCTTGGTTTTATTTGAGTTAAAAATCCTGTCTTTTTATACATTTCCGATAACACAGCACAACATACCGTAACATAAAATCACGCCTATATTCCCCGGAAGGTAAGGCAGAGGCATAGGTACTATTGTACATGCACATTTCGACGATGCTGTTATTGAGTCCAATGTAATGGGGGCCAACATATTGCCATCTATCGGGCCCAGTTCCAGACTTCGTGTTGATACTGAGAATTTCCATATATATAAACCCAATAACATTTTCAATCACAACAATAAAATCAAACGAAATATCCTGCCATGACAAAACATTTTGAATATGTATTAGTAAAAAACAATGGTTCTTAGTCTATTGTTATGGAATCCCTCAATAATATAAATAAAATTAAAGCTGATGTGTCTTCTATTTAGAGATTTATTTATAAATTAAATGATTATATTCTTATTGATATATAATCTTAGAAAATGTATACATATAGACATATTTTTTGAACTCAAATAAAACCAAAACACAATATAGTATAATTTTTTTTGAGTGGTACTTTCACATTTGTACAAACACGGATGATGTCCGTTATCACAATGAATTTCTAGCTATAATCTAACATTGGCTCTTAATGAGCCAGTTTTGGTGCCACAATAACAAATGCCAAGACAGATAATTCCTAACAGAATATAGTATAAATTTTTTTGGCTAGTACTTTCACTTCCACGTTTGGGCCAAAACGATGGCACGGTTTGACGGCACGGTTGGCGCAGTGGATGAGCGATCGACTGCTGAGCTACGTGTCGCGGGTACGATTGTCGCACGGAACAAATATTTGTACGATCTACAGATAGTTGTTTCGGGTCTGGGTCTTTGTGTATGTGAATACACACCGTGCCTCGAAAAGTATGTAAAGCCGTTGGTCCTGCGCCTGATCTCTCTCCGGTCGTGTCGGATTGCCGTCCCATCGGACTATGAGCGACGAATAGAGAGAACATCTGTGTTTGCATACACACTTGTGCTCTATAATATCTCCTGCGTAGTTGGCTAATCTCCGGTGAGATTGGCCGCCGTGACCGAAATCGGTCAGGAGGACATTACTATATGTGTTTGTAAATGCACCCACGATACAGGAATTATTTCGAGTGTCGGATATAGCCATCCACGCCCACTTGGAAAATTCACCTGTATAAATTGCAGAATCGTTAAATATTTTTTTTACAATCGAAAGGGATACGCAAAATCGTTTTGATAATACTAACGATTGTCAATCGTTAAGTTGTAATAGACTTTTCCAGTCAATATTTATGGTTCCAATTTCCCCTAATCCACAAATTAAAGGTTCCACAATTAGTATACGATAATATTTCACGTGTATAATCTCTGGCATATTCAGTGTGAATCGCACATTAGACATAATAATTCAATGTAAATATTGATATAATAAATCGAATAAAATTATATTTACAAATAGGAGTCATTATTTATTAGATCTTGACTTACATTTTAGCGGATAAAACATTAATGAATCTTTAAGTGAATTCCTGGTCGTTGTGCTGATTGCAGTTTGAATTAGAGGTGCCAGTTGGTATTTTTTTTATATATATTTATTTTCGGAAGTTTGTTCACATAGTGAACATTTCACTTCCATATAAATACAATTTATTAAAATAAATAAAAAAAGAAACTAATATTATAAAAGTAACTTACAACTAACTTATAATTTAACTGAATAATTTTTTATCCCCTAGCTGCGTGAGCGTATAAAGTTTCGCTTCCGCAGATAGAGGTGATAATAATATACTGACGCACCATCCTACAGCCAGTTGGATAGTATATATACAAATGACGGCACGGTTGGCGCAGTGGTTGAGAGATCGACTGCTGAGCTACGTGCCGCGGGTTCGATTGCCGCACGGAATAAATATTTGTATGATCTACAGATAGTTGTTTCGGGTCTGGGTCTTCGTGTATGTGAATACACACCGTGCCTCGGAAAGCACGTAAAGCCGTTGGTCCTGCGCCTGATCTCTCTCCGGTCGTGTCGGATTGCCGTCCCATCGGGCTATGAGAGTTAAGGAACAGAGAGAGCACCTGTGTTTGCGCATACACTTGTGCTCTATAATATTTATCTCCTGCGTAGATGGCTAATCTCCGGTAAGATTGCCTGCCGTGACCGAAATCGGTCAGGAGGACAACGAAAAGTTGTGACATAATTAGTTGTGGACACTTGTGTATACCTTGGGTACGTGGAGTAAGTTTCCTCTGGGGAAACTCGGTTGATAAAGAAATGGCTTTTAAAGCTCGGAAAAGGTGTGACGGCAATTTGTAAACTTGAACCTATAGAGAGTTGAAAACCTTTTTCATCAATCTAAAAGTTTTGACATCGCCGATTATAAAACTGCCGTATTGGAACTTCGAATATGACCCTATTTTAAGCAACAACATTAAAAAAATCGTTGTTGCTAAAATTTGTCTTATCGAAGGCCTGCTGTAATATACCCATGATAAATATCCTCTGTTTATATACCTACCTAATTGACAATAATTGCTAGCAAATATTTAATATTTCATTATATATGTCTGTTATAGTATTTAAGTAACTGAATTTAATAGATAAGCTCTGTTTTTCAACGTTCTATTTTTCTATTGTTCTAATATAAACGATTATATTATGTCACCACATTTCTCTATCTCTCTCAGAGATGTCATTAAATAAGTATTATTATAATGTCTATTATAGTATTTGAGTAACTGAATTTAAAAGATAAGCTCAATTATTTTTCTGTGTATTGTTTTTCACCACCTTCCTATCTCTCCCGGAGATGTCATTCAATTTATTATGAATTCAGATATAAAATATTAATTGAAATTATAATTTGAGCGTGTGGTTTTCGTAAGAATGTAGGGCGCTGTCTGTGCGCTACAGTCTGTCTGCTAATTTTTAACATAGTATCTAATATTCTTTTTTGTCTTGATTCATTGTCTAATTGATTTATGGAGGTCGTTAAAACATTCTTGATTCATTGCATAATGGATTTAGAGGTCGTAATCGTGGTTGCTGACCGTGAGCTCACGAGGGTTCGATTCCCGAAGGTGAGTATCGGCAAGTGGTATTGTTTTTTTTATAAAAAATTCACAGTGACCACGTTTGACCAATTTTTTCAGCTCGCGAGGGTTCGATCCCCGATGGCGAGTGCCCGGAAGTGGTATTGTGTTGTTATTAAAAAATCACAGTGACCACGTTTGACCAATTTTTTCAGCTCGTGAGGGTTCGATCCCCGATGGCGAGTGCCCGGAAGTGGTATTGTGTTGTTATTAAAAAATCACAGTGACCACGTTTGACCAATTTTTTCAGCTCGCGAGGGTTCGATCCCCGATGGCGAGTGCCCGGAAGTGGTATTGTGTTGTTATTAAAAAATCACAGTGATCACGTTTGACCAATTTTTTCAGCTCGCGAGGGTTCGATCCCCGATGGCGAGTGCCCGGAAGTGGTATTGTGTTGTTATTAAAAAATCACAGTGACCACGTTTGACCAATTTTTTCAGCTCGTGAGGGTTCGATCCCCGATGGCGAGTGCCCGGAAGTGGTATTGTGTTGTTATTAAAAAAATCACACTGACCACGTTTGACCAATTTTTCAACTCACGCTCAGGGTTCGATTCCCGAAGGCGAGTACCAGGAAGTGGAATTGTGTTGTTATTAAAAAACACACAGTGACCACGTTTGACCAATTTTTCATCTCACGCTCAGGGTTCGATTCCCGAAGGCGAGTTGATATTGAGGTTTTCTTAAACAATTTAGTGTCAAATACATATCGCCAAATTTTTTCAAGAGATTTATATATTATTTTTAATATTATGTAATATAGAAAAAGATTTTATAATAAGACCATTATTTGAAAAGAATATCCATAAAGTTTGAAATTCATTACAGTTATTGTCAGACACAATGTAATATAAAGTAGAGGACATGTAGCGCACTGCCCGGCTCTACTTAAAATTCAACATGACAATCCGGGTGCAGATGAGGTCGCTGCGCTATTGTGGTCCTATAGGCATACGGCATGAAAGCCATCTGACTTACTACTCCATGTTTCGCTACTACGCAAACATATTTATAAGGCTGTAGGGATGTCTCACTATTTCTGCATTGCCATTCGGAATTATTCGGAATATTTCGAATATTGTCTCTAATGCATTGCAGTGTAATTGTGATTTCTATTTGTTAGGCAGGGTGTCGTGTTTTGCTCTTATGTTTAGGTGGACGCAGCGTATTCGACAGGAACACGGATTAACCGTATAATACAATGTACAATGTGAGTAATAAAATTATTTGATGGCACCAGTTAGTTGGTAAGGTGAATCGGGAAATGAAAAATAGTTTCGAAGTAAAATATACGCTCTTTCTAACGATATATTAAAATGTTTTTTCATAAGAGATGTAATGCTTCAATGCCTAGACTGGAACGTTCGATTCCGTTGGGCTTTGATTCTGTATTCAGGTAAATATATATTATGTATTTTTGAGTTGTTAATTTTAGATATCATAAAAATTTATTTTAAAATGTAATGGGTTTATTTAATAATCTTATTTTTGTATTTCTTGTAAGTAATTTAGCTGGTAGTACACTAAAACTAAATAATTCATTTGTTAGTTATGTGTTACTCCAAATTTATTTTTTCTAGCCTAAATATATTGTCAAAGGTTTTATCTTTAATTTGTACCGAGACTAAGATTGTGTAAATATATAAAAATTAATTAGTCTTTTTATTGTTGCCGTCCTTTTGCACCCTAACACAACCCTGACCGACGCGAAAAGGCAGCCTATTTAGATTTAGCTTCGTTATATAAAAATAATTTGGTTTTGACCTAAATTTCATAGATGTGACAATTCCGTTGTCCAGCACTTTACATGTCTGTAAAAGCTCTTATGTTGGACACTAAAAACAAAACTTCTGACTCCTATGGGTTATCTTTCATTACGTTACAACAATACTTCATTTTGGATTTCATGTAATGCAACCAGGATGGTTACGTGATTTGAAAACAGACCAGACAGAATCAATATTAAACAAAAGCTTGGGGCTACCAAGGCAACAAATTCATAAGATATAAAAACGACACAAAACTCACGCATTACCTTCGGATGTTTCCAGCCTTCTAAGCTTGTGTGCTTTCAAAATGTATTCGGTATAATTTCGTGGACTTTTTTCAAAGTAATGTCAATAGATACGCTCCTTTTATAGATTCAAATGCATGATGGCCGCTTGAGTTGTGAGCAGCTACACACCCTTAAGAGGGAAGCGTTCTCACTGCTCGCGATTGGCTGAAAATGGGGGTGTAAGGGGCGGGCTCGCGATCCGGTCCGGGCGGGGAGGCAAAATAGCTCGACTTCCAGCCACGCCACGTCGTTTATAGGCAGTCTTCATCTAGCTTTGAGCTTGAACACTAACCGGGCAACAGAATCGATCACGACTGAATTAAACTTGTGTTAACAGTGCAAATCCATCAATTATCCTTAGTGATTGTTGTGCGTGTTGATAAATTAACTATCGAATTTTCAAATATCTATCAAATAAATACCTCGCATCGTTTTTTTAGCCATCAAGTCTTGATGGAATGTGATGATCGAATAAAAATATAAAACCAAAAAATATAATAAGCCAGCCCATTATTGCACCGCGGTTGGCCACGAGCCCTCTTAGAATGAAGAGGTTTAAGCTCTTCATCTATAGTTGGCGGAATACACAAACCATCATGCGGTTCAGAGGTATCCCCCTTTGTATCGCAAACAGTAAACTAGGCAGAAAAAGCTTTAAGAATTTGCAGATCTTTAAAATATCATAGACAGTTCCAGTCGTTAAAGTTAAACTTCGATATCGTGTTATGATACTAAATAACGTTACGGGAAATATTAATACGATGATACAAAGATTTGTTTGTTCAAGAAGACACCCTGCGTGCAGACTTGTGAGGTAAGTTTTACCACTAATCTTTTATTTAAACAGTGGACTTCGAAGACTTCGTTCAAAAATCGACAAGTAATTTTATAGTCTCTAAATTAAATTAATGTTATAAATGTGTAGATGCTGGCGGGTGCTGGCGCGGTGAAAGCGAATTCGATCGGACATCTTAAATTGTTTTTTCTTAATCTCATTTAGATTTTCGGATTTCTGCTCTGCGCCAAGAAGGCTTTAAAAGATTTATTAAGTTTGTTTAAATGCTTAAAACCTCTTTTTTGTTCCCAGGAAGAAAGTTCCCATTCTACCTGAACAATACCCACACCGAATATAAGGAGCTAAGTGAGTACTTTTGTTATCGATTAACTAACTCTGTCCGTCATGCGGGCGAAGGGGTAGGGGAGGGCAATTCGGGAGGCACCTGCACCGCTTGTTGCCGCCCGCGCCGCCACCCGTCGACAATACCCTCCGCACACGTAATGTCCTACTCGAATACTTAATTATCTACTATTCGTTTGCCTGACGTCAATTCATCATCAAAATTCCTAATTTTTAGTGATTCTTAGACTTTTCGAAGTGTTAATTTTTTCTCAACATATGTCTGAAATTCTAAGTTCAAGGCACTCGTAGTACGTAGAATTAATAACATGCAACGTTTATTTAGATAAATGCAAATAAATGACCTCAACTTCGGTAAAACGTGTTTGTTACAATTTGTTTTTTGTTTTGTTTTTAGAGTATGGGTCAGTTATGGGTAAGTTTCATCGGCATCAGCCATGTGCATCGCATCAGCGAGACTGCAGCAACCGCGATAACTTGTAAGTTTATAAGCGGAAACATTATTTGAGTGTTTTTAAATTAAGTTAAATACCTACGTAAACTTTTCATGTTTAGGAACCAAGAAGAGGCTTTCGACGATAAAGGGGCAGGTGGTGAACGAAGCTGAGACCAAGAGAGATATGCAGTATGCAGCCATCACATAAATTGTAAGTACACATTTAATCTTAGTGTTGTGAGGTTTTTAACAGAAACATGGTTGATTCCCGTTATAAACACACTCTAATCAACTCTTTAACTTGTATGGATATCTCAGCTATATGTATATTTGTTTCTTTTAAAAAAAAACGTTGCCCCACACTATGTTTTCAACTGTCTCGTGGGTACAGTTTACAAATATACATGTCACACAACTACACCCGAAACAACTATCGTATCATAATAATATGTAGATCATACAAATATTTGTTCCGTGCGGGGATCGAACCCGCGACACGTAGCGCAGAAATCTAATTGCTTAGCCAATGCGCCAACCGCGTTGTCAAATATATCTGTAAACGTTTAAGAAACCTTACCTTTTATATTTATATAGTACCTGTTTAAAAAGGTCGGTCTCATTGTAAGAAAAAAATTAAAATGGTTTTCTCCATATAAAAAAAATTCACAGATATTCTATAAATAAACGAACACATTTTATTGCAACAAGAACAAAGTTTATTCTCATTCGGACTACTTATTATTAAAATTTATTGTTCGAAAGGTACGGAGTAGCGACGGAGGCAGGTGGCCGAACGAGGTTGGGGCCGGGTGACTTAGGGGGCGGCAGAAGCATGTGGTGTACGACGCCGTGGGTGGGGAAGGCAGGGAGTGGGTGACCAGAGTAGGTGTCACTTGCTTCTCATCCTAAACCTGACGATAGCCCATAAAGTGGGCCCCAAAATAAACGGCCACAAAGTGCAACCAATGGAATTTTTGAATAAAATATTATTTAATTCTAAGACGATTTATTCTAAAAAAAAATATGTATGATACTTATTTGTACACTTGTATTATGTTAAAGTTCAAAATAAAGAACTTAAATTACACAGAATTTATTTTATTACTCCTTAAAACTATGCGCTAACCTACTAAAATAGATATCAATCAAGATAAATCTGTAAAACTCATCATTATTGCTAGAGGCAGGTTAAATAAAAAAATAATTCCTCTAAATCAGTAGAATCCTTATTGGCATGGGGTGTAAATGGCATGATTCTTTGCAGATGTCGTGGAACACGGCTATTACAACAATGACAGCTTAATATCTGGCAATTAGTCACTATCTGGAAAAAAGTGGACATTGTCACCTTTGCTTCTGTACCACTCCTTAAACTTTTACATTACACGTGAGGGTGCGACAGTAGATAGTAATTCTATGGTCGTTGCTAACGTTACTGTTAAAATTAACTTTGAAACAATAACGTAGCTCTTGGGTGCAATGCAGCTTTATAAAACTGTATTCAGGACTTCTCCACTTACTGATAACCTACCAAACAGATAAAATATCAGTTATGTATAGCATACTATAGGCACACTCTATGGTCTGCGGGCAACGGGCCATTTGCCAGGCTATAGTAGCTGTCATTTACATTTTCTGTACATCTAAATGTTAATAAAACAAAAATAACATAAAAATAATTGATCTAGTTTGTATGAGAATATGCAATTATTTAAATACGTTTGGTATACCTACTTCACATAGTATGACCGTGTTCTACACCGTGGCGGCACACCGCGCACGAATATAAGGATATTCGTGCGCGGTGTGCCGAGTCACTTCTTTAATACTCGTCATCATCAGCTTATTATTTACTGTCCCTACCTGAGACATTTTAGGTTTGATTAGGGTCCGCTTGGAGTCCGACAACTCGTCATATGTTAAGCCCAGACTTTTGGGCGCCACTGCGTCTTACTAATAAGTAAAAGGCAACTAAGGGATTGAGTCGAAAGGATGGCCAACTGTGTCCTCCTGTATGGGAGTAAAAACATACAGCGATCAGCAATTAGTCTGTTAAACATGATTACCGTATGAGTACCGGTGATATCAATTAATGAAGCAATACATTGATATTGGTAAATAAATTTACTTTAGGCCATTCAGTCATTTTTTTATGCAAGCATTTTTGTCTCCTCTTGAAAAGCTGTTTGCTTCCTCCGCCACTTGCTTCCATTTTGATGCAGCGATTTTTTTTTGGAAGGGAGGCAGATGTCCCTTGCTCAGCTCCGCCTCGGTCTCTAGTATAGATAGAAGTCGATATAGGACCATAGTTATAGGACTTATCTTGGATTCGCTCGCTTTTTTAAGCAAAATGAATTTAAGTACTTATTATTTAAGTTACCTACTGAAAATTCAAACGTAATGCTGCTTAGGTATAGTATGGTACAGTCAGCGTCAAATAGTTAGTGACACTCAGGGTATTCAAATAAATAGCCGCAACTAAAACGTCAATAATATCGGTACAAACAAAGTTTCCTTATTTTTGTCAACAATATAGGCGCTCAAAAGGTCGAGACGTTTAAAATGTCACATAGATAGGTTCAGTCAAACCGCCATAAATATGGTTACAGTCATCCCGCCAATGGTATCCAAGCATTCTAAGTGTTCAAAAATATGGAACACATTAGAAAAATAAACTTTATTGCTATATATTTTAAATATTATTTCTCACATCAATTAATATTAATACACTAAATGAAAGGGATAGAAACTATGCTGTCCTTTTCATTTTAAGCATGACGTCATAGACATGTCTTTTGTTTTGTAAAGAATTTCGTGCATAGCCATTTAGAATATTTTTGCATGGGAAAATCAACCCTGTTGTTCTATGACGCGTGAATGATTTTCAACCTTAGGGTGATAGACCACTTTCTTGGCCGATCCTACCTAATTAAAATGAACACATTACGTATTAACAATAAAATGAGCACTTTCGAGCGTACAGAACACTAAAAACTCTCATCGGGTATAAAGATAAACAATTTATTTTTAGCTCTAATTTATCTTTATTTTTTTTTTTAACTAAAATCGTGTATAGCCACGTCTTCGCATGGATTGTACCGCATTGTAGCAAAAATTGTCTCCTCTCATGGTCTCCCAAACTTCTTCGACGTGAGTCCTTAAATTTGCGGTGGTTCGTGCTCGAGTACTGTCCCATACTTGAACCATTTTGCCCCACAAATTTTCGATCGGGTTTAGGTCGGGACTGTGAGGTGGCATCGAAATTAACTCCAGGTCCCTGTTACCTTCCAAGTAATTTTGAACAACTCTGGAGTTGTGCACCGAACTGTTATCTTGGCCAAATTCTACAGACATACTCCTGGAGTTAATAAAACGATTGCTAATAGCTCGCTGCACGATATTTCTATCTTGATTTGTACTCGTTTGACGTGGGCGACCAAATGAAACATGATTTTGCAATGCACCATCACTTTGCCATCTCTCTAACCAACGGTATACGGTGTTTCTCTAAATAAAATACAGAACGAGTTATGAATTAAAATTAGATTGAGATTTGACAAGATAATTATGTAGAATATTTCGCATCTCTTCAGATTCTCATTTAAATTTTCATTTTTTTTCGACTGCTTACCATGGCAGCCATATGCTTATTTGCCACCTTAGTAGTTATAATACTTTTTTTATAAAAAAGCGAGAAATCTATCTGATTTCTGTCTACTGTACTAATATGGTGAAAAGAGATTCCAAAGAAATGCTAATCTGAAGTAGTGCAAATCCGAAAAAGTGTGAATATGCGGAAATGAGAATCTGAAGAGATGCGAATAATTCGATAGGTAACTCATCTAAAGCGATACTTACGGATATTCCCAGTTCATTTGAAATATCTGTTACGGAGACACCTTCCTCCCTCAAATATATTATTCGATGTTTTGAGGTGTCGCTTATGCGATATGTCGCCATATTTAAGCATGAAACAATATTATTGCTTCAATAGATGTTATATTGCAATTGACATTGATATGACTGATAGATAATAGAATGATAATTATGCAATGATAGATAAAATAATGACATGCAAACAATACTTGATTGTCTAAAGAGGTTTTCATCTTTGGGAAACCGTTTATTTCTGTAACATGCTAGTTTATTTTTCTAATGTGTTCCACATTTTTGAACACTTAGAATGCTTGGATACCATTGGCGGGATGACTGTAACCATATTTATGGCGGTTTGACTGAACCTATCTATGTGACATTTTAAACGTCTCGACCTTTTGAGCGCCTATATTGTTGACAAAAATAAGGAAACTTTGTTTGTACCGATATTATTGACGTTTTGGTTGCGGCTATTTATTTGAATACCCTGAGTGTCACTAACTATTTGACGCTGACTGTACGAATTTGGATACAAATAGTATCAAATAATGAATACAACGTTTCTCAAACTTTTATTGTGTCCCATTTGTGTATTTTGCAGCTAGATATACTTTCTCTTCGATGAAGATAAAGTGCAAGCGTTGCTTGGTTCACTCATGTTTTTCCTTATTCCACGAAATGCCATTATAGCAATAAAAAAACAAGGAACATAATGTAAACAACAAAAGTAACAAAGGAATAACAAGAATTCAAAGAAAAAAATCTGGAAGCAGCACTCTAGTAAAGATGGCGGATATAATCCGTAAATATAACCCGACCGATGACAAAACGTCACATTTCAACTTACACAAAGGATATCTCTATCTTAGCATTTCAATGTTTGCACTACCTGTATTCTATAATTTAGTAGTATTAAAATGCGTTCAAAGTTTGCGAACCACGTCGTGATTGATGATTTAATGAATAATTTAATAAAATAAGTAAAATAAAATTAGAGGCGTTTATGATATTTAAATTCAAATAATAAGAAAGGATTACATTTTTGGGAGCTTATTACTTCCTTAGTTATTTTTATTAAATATATTTACCTCAACAATCGAATCAATACGTTTAAGATAACCTTTTTTAAGATTACCTTTTGACTGGTGAGACAAAAGATAAACAAACCATATCCACTGTCTGAATACGGTACCTAAAGAGCCAATTTTTCAATAGCTGGATAAACCTCAGATAAGTTAAGCTTATGATTCCCTACAAAACGATAACGGTGAATGGGTTTTGCTGTTATTTAATCTGTACATCAATAACGTAGTTAAATAAAAAAAAGAAACAATTTTTTTTCTGTACAAGCTTTCTTCCTCGGCTTCGTCCGCGTGTAATACTTTTGTATATTTTATTTTTGCGCGGAACCGTAATTCTTTTTCTAAAATAAAAGTAGCCTAAGTTACTCGTTATAACATCAGCTACCTGCCAGTGAGAGTGTTGTAAAAATAGAAGTTTCTTTCTTTCTTTTCTTATTATAAAGAGAACATACAGCACTATGACAGATATAATAAACAAGACAGAAATAAACTATATTCATTTTACAAAGTAGCTTATAATGACTGTTCCAGTTGTATAAATAAACTCTTATGTAATAGGTAAACCTAAACTACTAAACGATCTTTTAAGTTTGATAAGCTGTACAGGTTTAGTTATAACATCTGCAGGTAGCTCAGTAGTTGGAATAAACTCAAGCTTTATAGTCATCATCATCATCAGCCACAAGTCTACCGCTGCTGAACGAAGGCCTCCCTCAAGGGGGGGATTGCCATAATCCCCACGCTTGGCATGCGGCTTAGGGATCGCAGTGGCTCACCGATTAGTGAGAGGACGCTGCTGCTCGTCCTCCGGTGTCTGGCCGCAGTTTTTTAAGACGTACCCGGGTCAAAGCTTTATAGTATTATCACATATTTTTTACTTAATATTGTGATATCTAATGTTAATATGCTTTGTACGATCATGGTGAACAGAATGCAAAGCAGTTTTATGTGCAATCTGCAATCCCCTGACAATACAACTGTATCAGTGGAACCACTTACTTCATTCATTCATTCTTTAGTTGCAGAACATAGCGCCATATACTCCGCCTCTGTTGACGATAAAGCAACTGTACGCTGTTTCTTTGATTCCCAGGAAATTAGACTATTACCAAATAAAAACACAAATCCTTTGAAATATTTTAGTACACGCTTTGCAGCTAACAGTAATGTGAATTTGTCGGTTTGGAATTAAACTAACTAAGATACAGCATATGCTATATCAGGTTTTGAGTTCCACGAAGGTCAAGGAGCCAATTAGTACTTGATAATCATTTTGATCACAAGTTACCGTAGTATCTTCAACCATCTTCACTATTGGCTTATCTACAGACTTAGAATTCTGTAAATTATATTTCTACAGTAAGTCAGAAAAGAAATGTTCAATAACTAGTGATATCACGGAATTTTTATATTTTCCACCACTATAAATGACTATTTAACTATTACAGTATTATTTTTCGTGCTGATAACGTGTTGTAATAATATAAGTTTTATGAAGATATTATTTTATTATAAAGAGAACATACAAAAACATGATAGATATAATAAACAAGAGAGAAATAAACAATATTCATTTTACAAAGTACTTTTATTATCACTGAGAAAGATTTCACATTTGGAGTGGTTAAGGTCAAGGCACATAGATTTAAACTTTTGCTTAAGGAACTAAAAGTCTTTAAAAACGGTATCAACGTCACCTCCAAGTGTTCCGTCATCTAAATACCACACGTTAAATTTTTAATTTAGCAGATTCCAAAACTTTTTCTTTGTATAATAATTTTGAAGGGTGCCTGTAACATTGCCAAATAAAACTGTAAATTTTGGGGAGTTTCTCTTTTTACCTTTGCTTCTTTACGTCAACCTTGAGAATGAACTCAGCCTTGTAAGAATTTAGAAAAGTAGAAAGGGCATGTATGGCAGCCTCACAGCCCCTAGCCAAAGAAAGTCTAGAGCCAAAGCCTAGCTTTAGGGGCTGGAATTTTTGAGTGAGCCTTTAACAAATTTTGCAACAAATTTTGGCTGCCATACGCCTATACGTGCAACCGACGGCAATTGGATGAAAGCCGCCGTTCTTTTTGCACAAGGCACACAAATCTGCTCCATACGAAACATCGACGACGGCATCGTTCACGAGAGCATTAATTTTACATGGGCCGCAAGCTCCTTCGAAAGCGTCTCACCAGCTTCCCCGGCGCCTCCGCCGGACTTAAAAGGTCCTTCAGATGTTGTGGCGTCAGGCCGACGAGGCCGGTGGTGGAACCGCTTCTAAAGGAGCTCACGGCAGCAACCAATTGATAGACTGAAATATTCAGAGAAAATGGTTCTGAATCTGAGGTCTCAGGAGGATCGGGAAAGGTGAGATCATCCGCAGGCGCTGGGTGTTTACTCTCCAGGGCTGAAATTGTTTCTGGATAGTAAGGCGCCACCACATCACTGCTGAACAATAGTCTGGCTGCTCCCCTAATATCACCTTCACTTAATTTGGATTCCACATGTGAACACAAGTCTTTCTGGGGTGTTTTGAATGTGCGCGTATTTTATCTAAAATAAAGGTAATGATTTTTTTAAGCCAAAGTTTTTTGCACTTGCAGTACCCTATAAGGGAAGGTTAGCAACTCCTCCCAGGAACTTAGAGAGTTCTCCTGGGTTGCAAGACGAACACTTTGTGCCAAACTCAGTGCAACGGACGGTCTTGCGACCCGGGGAACTCTATTTAGAACGGGTGTAGATTTTTTTAAATTTTGAAAGTGTTTTCCAATGATCGTCTAATTGGTCGTGTGCAGTTTGTGATGTAGCTGGGGGCAAGAAGATACAGTATGGGCTTGTGTTCCTTACTATAGTGGATAATAAGACCCCGCTCGCCTTTAAAAAAACGTGTCTGGGAGCAATTGGGACATCTCACCAGCTGGGTGTCGAGCGATGAGGCAGGTTGACTGCTACAGGCTCCAGCATCGCTACAGCCGGCATTCAGCATATAATTAAATTACGCTTATTTACAGTTAAAACGATAAAAACACATACAACACCATACATTAACTAAAACTAATAAAATATTTACAAATTAAGAGAATATTTTACAATAATCCAACGAAATGTACGAAAATTTGACACTACACTGTCACTCAAGGCGCAGTCGCGCTATGGGCCGAGGCGCCGCCCGGGCGCTTCCTTGGTGGCCGTTGCTTAGGCGACGCGCGACGCGTAGACTACGTGTCGTATTTTCACATTTATTCTCACACTGACTATCTACAGCGATCAGATAACATTATTGAACGTCATTTAAATAAATTATATTTTACTTTAAGTGTCTCTGTTTAGTATTCAATATGGATAGAATTCTGAGGTTGATACTATTGTTCTTTCTTGTGATGCAGCTATATCGCACAACGTCGTTCGGATGGAAATTTCCTTTCCTTTGTACAAAATTGATTTTGCAGGGATCAAATGACTGTCACTCGTCCGCCATGATCCATCCCCATGCATTATTTCTGGGGTGTTTTGAATGCGCGCGAATTTTGATCTAAATTTTGATTTTGATTTTTTTGAAGCCAAAGTTTTTTGCACATGCAGTTTTTTGCACCCTAAAAGGGAAGGTGGGTGAATGTCATCCTAATATTCTATATAATATTTAATAAGTCTGCATTTGTATTGAAATCGATAATAAAGTCAAAATAATAAACTTATATCAATTTCATCTAGGTTTAATGTCTTCTGGTTGTTGTTAGACTATCTTATATTTTTTTTCCAAAAAAAACCTTTTTTCGTTTATTATACACAACAAACAATATCTACAATTAGTTATTATAATTTAGTTGTTGTGTAATCTGTGGAAATCGATTTTGGATTCTGTTATATGTTTGTTACTGCATCTTTTTATTTCCCAAATATAGAAAATAAAAAATTGATCTATTTTCCAATTAACAGCTAGATAAGTTTTATAAATTTACCCGATTCTATAACCTAAGTATTGTATTTTGAATATAATCTTATAGGCCATTATATTTCTCATAGGCTTATATCTTTCTTATTAGTCTCCATACTTCTTAAACGCTTATCTCTGTCTTATAAGTATATCTAAAAAACATTGTCTAGGTGCTTCCGCTGTTATCACGTACCACTCGGGTACCAATTATAAATGATTTCCTTCACATTAAACTTAAAATCACTACACTGGCTCCGCAAACATTAAAATGAAACAATCATTTGTCTTGCCCTCTTTATTGGCAATAAGTACTTAATACAAGTTACCCTCAACCATTTAAATAATTACATTACATTTTAATTTTTATAAATAAGGCATATTAATATTCTAAGCGTGTGACGCATAAAAAATTCATCTTATACAATTTAAATATTTTAATTTGTTACAAAAGTACCACAAAGCTCCCTTAGCCTCAATCTTTTTCTTCATTGTCCCAAAAGTCATTTCCACCATAATCATCTTCTTTTTGATATGTGTTGATGATCGAAAGTGCTTCTCGTTACAAGACGATCTTCAAGCTCAGTTAATTCAGTTTTGGCTCTCATTGTTTCAAGTATAGACATTATACGGTCTTTTATAGATATCGATGAAAATGGAAATTCAAGAGAGAGTAGGGCCCACCAGATTTATGAGATTAAAGTCAGAGGAGCAAGCCTTTTCTTTGTCAGCTTGGGATTTCTTTTCTGGACCTTTAAAGTTGCGATTTGTTCTCTTAAAATGACGGCACACACAATTTGGTGTCTCTACCGAGTCTATTGTCAAACACGCATGTTCCTTGGAATAAGTCATTTCTTCATTTATTGAGTCAAAGGATCTTCGTCTAATTTTTTGGTTACAGGTTACACTTGTTATGTTATGTTATGTTATACGAACGCCAAACACTGAAAAAATAATGTAATCGTATTAGTTTAACAATTAATATATCACTAAATGATAAGATATCGTAGGGCATCATATTGCAAAAAAGAACACGCTTTTTCCGATTCCGTTTAACATACATAGGTGTGAAACAAACATAATACAAATATAACAAATCTTGGTTTCAACAAGGTTCTATTTTTCATCACTTGAGATTTTACGTGTATAGTAGTTATTAAATGGAAGGTCTCGTAGCTACATAGGTACCACGTTGATCAGTCGATCTGCGAGGTTAAGCAGCTCTTGTCTCGGTCAGTCCTTGGTGACCATTTTTCAGATCGAGACCTCTCCGTGCCTCGGAAGACCAATGACAGTCATTACGGGTGTCAGCAACCCAAAAAGGTTAACCAAACCAGTCTTATCTAAGAGTCTCTCAGTGATTGGGTGGCGGAGGACAGATGGCAGTCACTCTGTGTAAAATACTGATATTCACTGGAAGCCGATCTGAATGTAATTGGAAAAAGCTAGACAGATGATGAGTAGTAAACAAATACGAATGTCCTTTACCTTTTTGTTTTTGGCAATAATGGTCAAAAGCAGCTACCCTCTTTAAACGTCAGCTGAAAATAAAAAAAGAAAATGTTCTATAGGCTCAATATTTTTATCATCCTATTGATCGATCGGTAAGTAAATGTCGAGAACTGAACACATAAAAAAAGTCAAGTCGCAGTTTTAGAATTCGCAGATAATAAAATTTCTAATTCGCCATGGTAGTTATTGCTATAGAAAGCCATGGATGGATACATAAGGCGATTAACACATGGTGCGGAGCAGTACCGCAATCTGCAACACAGATCGCTAGAGCAGATAAATTTTTTACCGCTCTCTAGGTAATCTGTTGAGTCTTTACACATAATCTCACGGTCCGTGGCTCTAATCCAAAATCTTTATCTGCTCAATTGCGCGCCTCTGCGGCACGTGGTGTTACATTACACAAAGTTAAAAAAAAAAATACAAATATCGTCGCTTAGCTAACAATACCGCGCAAATATAATTTGATAAGTTTTGAGACATGAAACAAAAAACTGTAATCTCTTAGGAAAAATTTCGTAAATGATTTGCAATAAAGTGTATTGTAATTTTGACAATACACATTTACGAATTTTTTCATAATAGATAGTTCGTCAGTTCTTTGTCTCATGTATCAAAATTTATCAAATTTTACGTACCTACGCGGTATTGTTATTTAAGCGACGATATTTACATTAAAATATATTATTTCGGTCATAAACCAGGCTTGGCCTGTTTCTTGGATACATTGTGTTAATAGTTCCTTAATTGTTTTTATAATCTTCGCGTCTTCAGTCATGACTTATAAACGAATTAATTACCCAATTCAATATAATTTTTATGTATTTGACAACAACGGTCTTTATTAATTAACAAATTACTTAACAACTATGTTAGTAAGTTCACATTCATCTTAGATAAAGTCACTCTTTAGGACAATGGTGTTAACCATGCGGAGCTGTATTATGCAGATAGCCGCGTCTGACCTCATTTTCATTTACTTCCTCGTTACCTTTCATTTTCTTGCTGAAATCCTCACCCTGGAAAGCCAAAGGAATCTTACCGACTAAAACAGCATAGTGTTCCTTCGGACGACCTGTGGTCGGAGGCGCGGGATTTACTCACGCAATGGCTGAACCCCCAGCCTGACGGTCTAACACCCACCTGCGTTTAATTACCTCTTGTCTGGTGACATATTCAGAATCTTACTATAAGAACTTGATGAAGATTTTTCCATTAGCGGTAGATAACGTTGGCGTGACTTTTTTTAAATCGAGTGTTCGAGGTGGAAGTTTTGTAACAGCGAGCTAATCCCAGCTGGTGTACAGGCTGCTCGTGTACTCACTAGTCTGACAGTATGTAGTTTTTCAAAACGAGGATCGTCTTTAAACCACGTAACGTTTTTTTCTCACTTTTTATCCTATTACCTCTACTTATGTACAGCGTGTTGTCTACACAGTGTACATTCAGCTTGATCCCTCTCCCACTCTCAATGACCCAATTTTTCCGATTAAATTTGAATAAAATTTCCGCAGTTCGGTTCAGTGTTTCAGCGAAACTGACTGCAATAGTTTCTGAATAATATTTTTTATTCAAATAAAATGTATCGATATACTTAACATACCTACGTCCTAAAGCCATAAAAGTATTGCTGTATGGACAGCTCCTTAAGCTCTGCTGTAGTTATATTTACCTTGGTCGCTGGAGCTGGCGGTGCTGGCCAATATTTGGCGGCGCTTCTTTGATGACCTCTTTTTCTTTTTCCTTCCTTTCATGGGTACGGGATAAAATGCGCATGGGGCAATGTTCCGGAATCTGCAAGATAATAAAAAGGTTTATGGACCACTTTGTTAAACTAATGAAACTTTTCCATTCAACTAAGTGATTTCGAAATTATTCCTGACTAATGTTCAAACTTGGCGAGCCAACGAGTGTTAGGTATCTTGGATGGCAACAATTTTTGGAATACATAGTTGTATTCCATAAATCTTTAAGCCTTACTTTAAGCAATTAGTTAAACTTTTCACTAACTTTTGGTGACTTCTCATAACCTTTTCATTATTGTTTGTAGTGTATGATTTAGGTTCTCACGCTAGATTTCAAGTTTCATCTCATCTTAATTGACCTAATATTTATAAAAAGCTTTATATGTACACTATAATGTTTTTTGAAATCATTTCTGAAAGCAAACACGTTGTTTATTGCTAGAAGTTGCCTAGCTAAAATGGATTTTTTCTATTGTTACTGTGCAAGACTAGATAGAATGGAAACTGATCTCGACGACTTTGGACTAGGTAGAGTTAGGAATTTAACTCACTTATGGTAGGGCAGTAAGTCTGTACATATAGTAGGTTTCAGGTTGACTGGCTCCAACAGCTGGGTTCTATCGAATGACAGGTCCAGTTGTACCCTCGTGTTTTGCAGATGGTGCACAAACAGGTTAACGCTTGATCCTTGCTTTGGCTGAAGGAAATTTCATTTGTTGGTTACGGAAATAAGGCCCAAAGTCATATTGCATGCAACCGTTTAGGTGTTAAGTTAAATGGGGTCTGGATAAGTCCTCGTGAACTCACCTCATGCTGCAACAAGTATGTTCCGGGTGGAAAGCCTCGAATTTGGCTCATCATTGCTACTATGGCGTGGGTAACGTGTTGCGTGATTTGTGGGAATGTCCTGTGGAATCTGTCAGGGAATAGTTTTTGGAACCTCACCACCTCACCTGTCTGGCCATCAACACGTGCTGGTGAAAAATTATAATAATAATGTGTTAAGGTTATTTAAGAATATACACACAATATCAATTTCAACGTAACTTTTTAATGTTAATTCTAGCAATAGCTAGACTTATTGCTTGGGAAAAACGAAAGCATTTTTGTTTCCACTGTTCGTCTTCACTTTGACAATTTGTTTCCAAACATCAGTACTAAGGACTTACCGAGGAGGATAGATGCTTTTTCGCGGATTAGTAGCGACAGAGCCAAACTACGTACGGTGTCGGTAGGCAGCTCACTCGCTCCCAGATCGAGCTGGTACTCCGGTATAGGTTCCAGAATTACCTCCCCTACTTGATCCTGTTGGACAGAATGCAGTGTAAGCGACCGCGCGTACATATACACGCAAGGCAAGGACGCGGTGCGGCGGTGCGCCGCGTCCGTCGATATATGAGTATATGAAATCGATTTGTCTTCTTTAGTAAATGATTATCCGTCACCTCGTCAGGTGTTCGTGTGGTATTCACTATTTTCACCATGATGCGGGTAAGTATAGTGTATAACGCACTTTACTGTACGCAATGTTTAGGATTTCAGTGGAAAAAGAAATAATAATAAAATTCAATAAAGTAACAAATCAATATTACTATATTGTCTGCTGTTAACCCAGTCATTTCATTCGCATTCCAGGATTTTTTTATGCGAACCGCACTTCCACGGACTAGGATTATATTTGTATTGTAATTCTTAACAATTACTTAAAGATTTATCTTCATAAGTAACGTAAGTAAGGTATGCTGTACTCACTCTAGCTTTATGTGGACAATGAATTATCATGTCATAAGTTTTGTGGGTCGTGGGGTTCGAAAATTGCCACTTTTTGAACGATCGGGGCGCTGCCTTCTTATATACTACACCTGGAAAGATATTAATGATTAAATATAGAAAATAACGTCAATAGAAATCACAGAGGGTTTCATTCAAAGAGGGTTTACCAAAATTCTCGATGGCATATGTAATTCTCTAGACTGAGGCCTAAAAACTAAAACAAACCTTCTCTCTCTGAGAAGAGCTCCGTGCCAAGCGGTAGGACAGTTTTAGCTGAATTATTTATATTCGATCAGTCACGATCGATCAGTCACGATTATATTCGATCACGGCCAGTATGGTGTTTAAGTGGGATGATGGTGTTGCGCTGGTTACTGGCACCACCTTAAATATAACTATTTAGTGTTTATGACTAACCTCCACAACACACGTTATCGCCGATATGGCACATTGTAGGGCCAGACTCGGTGCCACCTCCTGGAAAAAGTAAAAGTAAATATGTACCTATAGTTATGGTAAATAAAGCTGCCAAGTGCATGTTGGATTCCTTATAGTTAAATGGATTTTAACTATCAGCTAACTTAGTGCACCACGTTTCGTAAGGATGCTTCGAAACCATTTTAATCCAATGTTTGAATCCGTGTGGGCTCAAAATAGTTGGAGAGGTACCGCGATTAAGATCATTTCGAAATTGATATATTGAAAGAACACGTCATATATTGATCGTTGATATATTGAAAAATATTCAAACCCTCTACAGTTAACAGACTAGTCAAATATTTAGGTATAAATAAAAAGCTGTATTTTTCTAAAATTTTCATACCTTTCTGAATATTTATTTTCGATAGTTTTTCAGTCACCTTTGCAACTGTCTCTTGCATGTTCGAATTAGAGGCCCCTTGTGCAACTGAGCTCTTGCCTATGTCAGGTACCGGATCTAGTTCTGATGGTCTGTTGGTTTGAGAGGAAAATTTTAACGTCATTGGTACATCATTGAAGAGCTTGGAAATATAGGAGTCTTTACCCAACAATGGGATATTACAAGCTAATATTAACAGTACCGTTAGTTCTTTGTAGTTATATATTAATACGTTCATGGTCAGCAGTGGTCATTAATGGCAATATCCATATGTTTTACTTTAGTACAGAGCAAAAGACCAAAATAATATGAATTCTTACGGTATTAGCGCGTTTTCTAAGAGATGGCGGAACGCTTTGTATGTCCTAATGGGCGCAGACTCCTTCTTCGTGGTGAACTCAGAGTCGATAACTATTATACTTTCTGCATCGCCATCTGTTGACAAATTACAAAGTTAAGTACAAACCATAGGAAAAATCAATGCTACTAAAGTAAAAGAAACGAATAACATTTCATTAATACTAAGAATCGGTTATGAGGAACTCTTGAAAGAGGGCTATAGAGGCCCATTACTCGTTGTTTAATGCAATAAAAAAGCGGTTTAATCCGCGGTTATGATTAAAGTGGAATATTTGGTTTCTTCATTTCACCTCGGAATCATTTCACCTGGGTATCTCTCAGGTGAAATAATTCGACATATTTGGTGTCATTTGTTCACCTTTGGAATTAAATCACCCAGGTGAACAGTGGCGACTTTTCTCTTTATGCTTGTGCACTTTAATCACATATATGCAATGGAACACACGCGTCGCCGCTGTCTCGGGTCGTACCTCCAACGCCATGTTGATGCTGCGGTATGAAAGGCAGGCGGTAGCCTCTGGCAACACTCACCTTGATTAATTGTCTCTGTGATATATACCGGGAGCACCCAGTATTTGTTATATTGAACGAGTGTCTGTAACGCTTTTTCGCTTGCTATAAATTGACAGTTGTGGTGTTTAGCATAAGATGCCAATAATGAATGTATTTCAAAAATCTCTGAGTATCTCGCTTTTATAATCTGGTCTGTAAATAAAGAAAGAAGTTTTTTTATGTTCCTCTAGCAGATTTTTTCTAAAGAGTAAGACCGAATGTTTATTTAGGATTTGTTGTATAGGCACCAACATCAGTATTATCCATTATTTTCAGTCCATTACTAAACTACTTACTTTCCAATTTGAGTTCCAAATATGTATGATGAGGGCAAAGTCCTGGTGCCGGGTATGGTCTTATGATAGTGAAAGGTTTCGTTAGCGACTCCGGATACTTCAAAAATGGCATCTGTGATAGGTTTACCTGAAAAGGGTATATTTTGTTAATTTATCCTGTAGGTCTACCATGAAACGTAATTCCGAAGTTTCGGACCGAAATTTCGTGCGATTCGTACCATGAAACACATTCATTCCGAAATCGGTCCCGAAGATCGCATGTGACATTTCGTTCGTCGAAAACCGTACCATGAAGTGGTCCGAACAAACGAAGTAACGGACCTTTGACAGCACTTCTTTCGGGATTTTAACCTCAAATTGCACGAAAGCTAAAGACGTAACTTTTTACTTTCGTAAGTATTATTTTTAAAGTTATAAGTGCTATAATGGACATACAAGTGATTGAATTGGTATTGTTTTATATGCTTAATGTGTTCAAAGTCAAACTATTAGGTGTTTCTTGTAAAATTATACTTTTTCTAATGCATAATTATATGATTTAGGTAGTATCACTTTGTTTGATATTTTAGTGGCGACAATGGCAAGATTAGCATTGGTTTTTGAGGCCGAGGCTTCGAGCAGCGGCAGCTGCCTTTTTGGCTAAATATTTTTATCAGCCCAAACCTAAAATGTACAGACAAATATTAATAATTTTTATTAGTACGTACTTAAAAGACGAATAAAATGCAATAAATATTTGCGTACCTTTTGCCACTGCTTTACATTTTTTACGTATCCGCCTAGTGCATTCAGCTCATCGGTAAGACGAGCCCACAATTTCCTAGAACGGCTGCGTCCTTCAGCGTTCCTTAAATGACCCCGAGCTAACTCGTGCTCTTAGAGGAACGTCAAAAGGACTAGCGGTGGTCGTTGCGCAACTTAAACGTTATTGAAACGAGCTATCGTTATAATAACGGTTAGCAGGTTATTTGAAAAACCTGCTAACCTGCTAACATGCTAACGCTAAAGTAGCTAATAGCGGTGGTCGTTGCGCAACTTAAACACGTTATTGAAACGAGCTATCGTCATAATAACGGTTAGCAGGTTATTTAAAAAACGTGCTAACCTGCTAACATGCTAACGTAAAAGTAGCTAACATCCAAAGAATCCGATAGACAGTTGCGTTATCCAATGAAATGGAAGTGCATCAATGAAGCTAAAAAAAAAAAAAAAAAAGCTCATCAAAACCTCACTATCATATTACGTGTTGCTCATGATATGACAAATAGCGACCAATAGCAGGATAGCGCGTTTTAATAACCGCTATTGATATCCGATAGACAGTTGCGTTTCGTTATCCAAAAAAGATGCTACTGCCCACCGCTAAAAAGGACATCCACGGAAGAAGTGGGACAGTTGCTCATGTAAATTTTTAAATATACTTCGTGGGTTGCATTTTTAGGTATTGATTTATTCAAGATAAAGATATAGAAATTACTTCCTATTAAAAAGGGTCTTCCTATGATAAACACAAATTTCGCAATGAATAATCGTATATTATTACACTAACACCAACGATAATATTAATAAGCTTTGTGAACAACAATAAATTGTTTAAAAATCTCGCGCCACATTTACGTTACATTGACAGATTGTGACAGTTTTATACGACTTATTTCAATGGTTCATATTTTATCATAGTTCTAATACAAAAGAATGTATATTTAAATGTGACCGGTTTATACTACTTCATTTTTAACAGAGTTTCATTGCATGCGAGAACAGACTTTTCATGATTCATTCAATCACGAACATAGTTTATGGATCCCGAACGAAAGATATATATCCGATACAACTTCATGGTAGCTTTTACTTCTTATTTCGTTCGTCTTTCGTTTCGCTCCGAAATTTCGGATAGACATTTTCATGGTAAGCCCACTGTTTCCATGAAAAAGCAGGCATTTAATAGTCTAACTAGACATCTACTGTGATCGGGCGTTTAATAAGGCCAGCCTGCTACTGCAAACCCATGTACTGCGGTGGATGATTATGGGCTAATTGAAGATGATGAAAAGCATTCGTTACATAGATTATGTACAAATATTCATACTGTTTAAGCATAACTTATTAAGTTAACAATAACTGATTTCTTTTAAACTTAAGATATATAATTTTTTGTCCTCTATATCCATGATAAAAGGGGTTTCACCTGTAGAAAGAAAGCCAAAATCATGCTAAACTATCTTCTCGGTACACATCAAGACATATTCATTCCATTTTTAATTCCATCTTTATTGTTCACTCCTATTTTAGTATGATATTGGTTTTGTATGATGTATTAATATTTAGTTGAAATTACGTGATATTCTGTCTGGCAGTTTGAGTATGTTATGTTACATGTTTGAGTATGTTATGTTACATGCGTCAGGCGGACTAGTGCCGACCGTTGGGATACGTGTGTTCATAGCTGAGATTATAATTAGGTTTGATTAATTTAGAATTAGTACTAGATTGTCCTAAATTACTAAATTTAAAAGAGTAACTCGAGTTTCTTGCCCATTCTGCTCCATAGAAAGCGAACACTTTGAGCGTGTACTTATAATATGACTATTCTTAAGTTCTCATTATTATCTATAGGAATAAAAACCTTAAACTTATCTTATTGTTACAATGTAGATATTAAAACCGTTGTGACTGATTAAATAAATATATATACGAATTGTACAGTGCACGCCGTCGATGTTTCGAAATCGTTGTTTATTGTAACCGACAAATGTGCAGACACCATTGACGATGACCAGTGGGTCATTTAAAAATACTCATTTTTAAAGCCCCACTCGTTAAAGATCAAAAATCTCAATAATGACATTTATATATTTTAATATTTTTATTCATATAGACCAATTAAAAGCACTTATGAATAGTTACTAGTTGCTAAAGACTAGTTGCCACGTTCCAAAGTATTGGACGGGCAAGATTCTCCATGGTTATTCTTAAATTCAGCTCATCTAACATTTCATATGTATGAGCATATTGTTCCCTCAACGCTATGTGAGGAAAATGTGGTACTAGGTTTAGACTAAACAAACTGATTACTATAATGTTCGGGAATTTCTAATAGATCTGCCACGACAGCTATGAGTTGACCAGTCTCAGCAGATGGCACTCGTTCACGTGTATGACGTATGTGTCAGCGTTACTCAGTGCACCCGTATTACAGAGAACCGAACGACCCGACTCACACCGCCGCTATCAGCAGGACATTTGAGTGAGCAGGACATACTCAAATTGCCATGCCAGCTATCATGTATAGTAGCTATATTAGCTAATACGGCTACACGATTATCATATAACATATTATACATAAAAATTATATGTCATTTTATCAGTACACAAAGCAAGTACTTACCACGCTCGCCTATTAAATTTCGTAGTTCAATTTTAGACAAGCGAAACATTTTAACGTGGGTAAAGCCGCGAATATGATAAGTAATAGAAAAAAAGAAAACTGTACGTTATAATGACAGCATAACGGTTACAAAATGGAAAATATAAAAAAATGTGGTGATGAGCATGCCTATAAATATTACCAACTAGTATGTGGCGTGGGACACCCAGCGCTGATTTTCAGTTGGCATCCCTGCAGTGATACACGGACGAATGTAATTATAAATATACATACTAATAATTGCTTTGAATATTAATAAATTATATTCATTAATATTATATAAATAAATAGATGTATTGAAAGTGTTATTTAAACTGGACGGCGTATTACTCGACCAATAAGAGGCGGTGGTGCGCGTTCCTGAGGTCATAAGATCAAAATAATAATATATCTTCGTGAAATATACTCACAGTAGTCAAGACTTCTTTTAACTCAATAACACAGTTGTGGTGACACTCCAGCGTCATGTCGCGCATGGCTAACTCATACTGATAGGGATACCCGCGTAAAAGATACGCCTTCATTCGTAATGACCTCTCGTACAAAGCTTCCGCCACTGCGTGGGGATACCAAATCCTCATACAATGGTCTTTTGTCCACATTTCTTGTGCCCAATCTTGGTATTCCTGCTGCTCTTTTAAGTATTTTGCTTTTATTGCCTGAAATTGTTAAAACAGTGATAAATATAAAGAATATAATGTCATACATCATAAATCATAAGAGAACACTCTCGCTTAACCGTAACAACAGACACGAGTAATATGGTACTACGCGCTGGATAACCTGCGATATCAATAGAATAATAATGTAGAAACTACTCGCAATAAGGCTAAAAGTACAGCGCTATATATCGGGGCGAAATGACAACAGAAAATCTTGAATCGTACAATGAAAGTTTACAACGATTCTAACACATATACGAATATCCGACATAAACCGTCATGGTTCGGCCCGCCAGGCTAACCGCCATACCTGGTCGGGGGGTCCTCCGTTTTCTTGGAGGAACATTATACCAAACAGCAGCAACTTTCGTTGGCCTTTTTTATTGCCTTCGCTCCCTTTAACACCCGTTCAGCAGCATCAAGCAAGTCTCGCCGTGCCAACCAGCTTCCTCTGCCTCAACCGGTAACCACACGCCTGCAGCGACCACACAAGCCTGGTTTTTCGCATAACCCCTCATGTGAGAGCGACCTTGGCATATCACACTGTACTTCTGTCGGTCATCTAGCAGAGCCCTTCTCTTCTGGTCGACGCAGCAGCTAGCCACTACTGCACTACGCTACCTCGAGTGACCAAGGGCTTAGCAACGTCAAAGTTTTTATTTCAAATGACCCTTTGCACCTTAGGCACTTTCGAAAAGTCGAGACTCTAAGTGCATATTTCCAAGAGTGGCCCTATGTAGAAGAGACCAGGCAAGAAACTCCATGGCTAGTCTTTTCAAAAAAAAGGTGGGTTACAATTTATAATCTTAAATAATAAACATGTGTTACATAAAAATATAATTAATATATTAATACGTTACATTACACAATGTGCGTTATACAGTTCAAGTTAAACAACAAGCTATATACATAAATATTTCGAATAAAAAATCTGATTATAAAAGCGAACCCCATGAAGTTGGGTAAAGAAATGAAATGTAAAGCTTTTCTAATCTAAACTAGAAAAAAGACTAGGAAATACAACGGATAGCCAGACAAACCACATGTGCAGAGTATTGTTAGTGCCACACGTCTCTAACGTCAACATAATCACTGATCTTATAATAGGCTTTCTGTATGATATCAGATTTCACGTGTATTTTAAACTTCAGTTAACATTGGTTATAGTTTTCGGTAGCTTGTTATAGAAGCGTACACCATTTTCTTGAAGAGATTTGTTAGTTTTAGTTAATCTATGTTTGGGTACTACTATTTTGATTTATTTGTATTCTTGGCCTTCTTAATTAGACATGTTTATTAAATTCGTGGCATATTGTAAAGAACAGATTGGAGTAATTTCTGTTGAGGTTTCTTGAGTTGTACAAAGAAGTGGAAACTTTGATTTACATATTATGTTTAGTTTGAGGTCTTAATTCGATGATATTATTTGAATGTTTCATAATATTCTGTGACTTCTGTGACCAAATGATCACACCTGACTCAGCATGCCGACTGGGACCTTTACTGACGAGTTATATATGCTGATAAGAGACTACGACAGAAAAAAATGTAGGCGTATATGCTCTGCTACCCGTGCCAAGCCGGGGCGGGTCGCTAGTTATACTTAAAAATAAGGAAACATTTGATTCAGGGTCTATATACACACACACAATAGTAAGGCGTTCAATTTCTGCACATGCTACCTGACATAAGCGATCAACAGAGCAGGAAGTGAAGTCTTTTCTTTCCTGAAATCCAAAACGACTGTGAAACAAACAAAACATCCATATGATAGGTACCTATAAATTTACAATTTAATATCATCATCGCACCTATTTCCAACTCAATATGAACTACGCGGCACTCAGTTTTGACTTACTGGACCCGTCATTGAACTTTGCATGCGACCTTAAATCTTTAACAGCACCGACCTCCGCTCTGAGGGAGAGCGATGTAATATAGCAAAACAGCACCATCTATCAAAGTCAAATGAAAACAGAATATCCTGAACCGTACTATGAGAGTTTACAACGACTCTAACACATATAGAAATATCCGACATCAACTGTCGGACTTTGTGCCACCAGGCTTACATTGCCTGGTTAATGGAGGACCACTATACGCCGTTCCGTCATTATACCTTCAAAATACTTTACGACTATAACTTCCTATTGTAGTTCATATTGTTTAAACTATGTATTACTTTCTACTTGTCTAATAAATAAAATTCATTAGTTATTGAACTCTAGGAGCTGGTAAGGAAAGATTAAAACAAAAAACTCCTATAATTATCATCATTTTATCGCATGAAATTTATTTACGAATACTAAAATTTTACCATATATCGGGTGTGGTCCTGCTTTGTTGGTTTGCCCATGGGCTTGGCATCCAGAACTAAGGGGTTCCGTTTACTCAATATCCTCAGGATCACACTATGTTCTTCAAAGGTAAGGGTGGATCTCTTCAAAAACAGCGGCATTGGCTTGAGGCCTGGCACAAACATTCTACCTCCGCATGGCTGAAATAGAATTCAAGTTAGCTTCCTAAAACATGAAATAGGGTTAGACTCATGATATCTGGAGATCCAAGTGAGATAGTCTCATTGTCAATCAAAGCCAATTGGAGTCATTGCCAATTGGAGTAGCTGCCTGGTGATGCAGCTATCAATGGCGAGAAGTGCCTCCTGCACTCACAATGGTTTGTCCAAAAGTTGTTGTGTTGGTCCGTTGTGTAGTGCGTTATCTTACCGAGGTACAGATGTGACCGGAGGGGAGAGGCATAATAGGTTGAGGACCGACTAGTAATTCTGGTTGAATGTTCATCGCCTTCAAGGTGAACCAAACGTTTACTGAGCATTTTCGGGGTTCAGTCTATGAGCACTGGTTCTATTTAGACAGTCATTATGCTGGAGTGGTTTGTTTAAGGTCTTTTGATGGCTATGAAGGTGCCTAGACCGATGCCTTACTTTTAAATCTTACTAAAATGACTAATGAGTTTCAAACGCACTATTTCTCAGCTATCTCTAGCTCAGCCTTTTCAATGCCTTTAGCATAAATGACAAGCTGATTGATCGATTCGATGTTGGGTATCTGTTTTATCAGTTTGTCGATTATTACAAGTTTCGCGGGGGTGAGTCCACCTTGTGGTCAGGGCGTGAGGCCTCCTCGTAGATTTAGTATCTCTTAGTGATTCCAGCTGCCAGTGTTAGGGTTGGGGGGCAAGGAAATAGCCTCCACGAGTGATGAAACACGAGATCTTCGGCGCAACATGGGCATTCAGCGACAGTTCCACTGACACACAGACGATTTCGACGTTATATGTATATATTACGTACCGCCTTAACAGAGGAAGATGCGAGAGTAAGGCACGTTTGTTTCTCCTATTAACTGATGTATAATTGGCCGTTCGGCCAGCTGGATGATGACGAAGTGACAGCTTTTCCACCTCAGGCATATAATGTACAAAGACTTCGATGTCACAATGACTAATAAGTTATCAAGAACCCTATTGCATCCTCCAAATAAGGTGGTAGGTACTAATACGTAAAATATTAATACACTAAGATTATGCACTCCACTTACGTTACTCTCAAAATCTTTTGTGTAGTCTATGAAATCTATCCTGGCTTGCTTGTCTTCTTCCGCCGAGTCGGTAGACAAATGTGGATCCCTAAATCTGTTTGTTAAAATCTTCATTACGTTGGACCTGTCTTTATCCGCCTCGTCAACAAAATGGACACATGATGCGTTTTCCGAGGGAGACCTGTAAAGACAATAAACAACGTACTGTCAAAGCCCGAATGACGGCAAATGTTAAGTTCAGATTTATTTCCTTAAAAGTCCATAGGTTTTAAACCCTCCAGTTTGGATTAATTTATCAGGATTTAAAAACGATTATTCGTAAAAGCTGTGTATTATGTAGTTGTAAAAAAAAGAATGATTATTTAATAACAGGATATAAATCAAGGAAATCTTATTATAAAAAAAAAAACTTAATTTAGGGCTGCATAGCTGCATAAATCACATAAAAGCGCATATTATCGTAGAGCATTTTTTTTTTTTTTATCGAAGCTCGGGCTTGTCCATTAAAATAAATTATAACCGAGCGTTTTCGTAAGTTGTGTTATGTTCGGTAATCAGTGTTTCTTCTTCATCTATCTATAGTTATAAAACCTTTTCTCCTGACTAACATATCAACGCACAGCCAAAACTACTAAGTCTAGAAAGCTAAAATTTGGAACATGAGTTTATTTTATAACGTAAGTATCCGCTAAGAAAGGATTTTTGAAAATTTCACCCCTAATAGAGGGTAAAATAAGAGAGGGGGTAAAATAAGAAATGAACGGATGTATGGAAGTCCGTCATTTTCAAAGTAAGAAGCACGAAATGCCATGTATGTACCTGCTTCGGGTGAGAAATAAATGTAAACGGAAATCGACGTTTTTCAAAATTTTACCCCTATGGGGGAAAAATAAGGGATGAACGGTTGCATGGAAGTCCATCATTTTTAAAGTAAGAAGCACTAAATTCCATATACCTGCTTCGGGTTAGAAATAAATGTACACGTACAAAGGCGTTTTTCAAAATTTTACCCCTAATAGGGTGGATTACAGGTCGAAAGTATATAGGAGAAGTTTGTCACTTTTGAAGGAAGAAGCATGAAATTCAACATTAAAGCTTCTATAAATTTTAGGAAAAACAATTATGTGTTCTTGAATCGTGCTATGGTATCGTTACGCGGCTTAGTGTATGATTATATGACGAGTTAATTTTAGTTATACTGATAATTGTAAGGTGGCGCCATTTTTTGAGCTTTGGTTGAGTTACTAAACATTAATCACATAATTATATCACCAAAATTATAAAAAAGCCCTAAGAAAAGAAACATAATACTAGTAAATATAATATATTTTGTGTTATATGATTGCGGGAAGAGATAGTTGCTCACGAGGCTATATTTTAATATACATATATCTACACAAGCGAAGCCGCGGGTAACAGTTATGATATATTAGGATAATACTAGTCTGGCAAAATATTTACATGAAACAATATACAATTTTAACAATTTTAAGGTTACATCCCTGTACTCAGTGTTACTATGCATAATTAGATGAAATGCTGTTTCTATTGGTATATAAGTTTTGTAGATCCTAAAAGTGGTTGTGTGGGAAACGAGTATTAAAAGGAAAGACAAACCTGCTAGTGAACAGTGTTGGTGCGCGCCGTTTGGGTAGACTTCGCAATAAATTAGTGGGCACGTTGCATCATCTGTCGTTTAGTATTAAACGAATGTTTGCTAGAGAGAAGTAGTGTTGTGTTTGCACCTAAATATGTATGCTTTTTTATTGCTGTGGTGACTCTAATAAACTTGCCAACCAAAAAGTATCAAGATTCTTTCATCAGCGGATGAATCAATTTTGTGAAGTTATTGATTGCAAAATACCTACCACCCTGTGATTCTAATATTCGCTATTGTAAATGAATGAACGAAAGCAGGACATTTTTAATTGTGATCATAATAATATTTCGTTAATATATTTAAAAAAAATAATATATATAAAATTTGGTCTACCATTGGTCCCAATAAAACCCGATTATTTATGTAATTTTATTCGCCTGGCGAGGTAATTTCTACATCACTTAAATTAATAATATACGCCTAGCATAATTACTTCATCCATATTAATATAGTTCAATATCGCCGTTTAGCTAACATTACCGCACAAGTAAGATTTAATAAGTATTCAGAAGAGTGAAAATATAGATTATTTTTTTACAATTTTTTTTAAATGGTTTGCAATATAGTGTTAATATTGTATTGTATGGTATGTATGTACGTATACACATTTACCAGACTTTTCATAAGAAATAAATCAGTTTAGTCTTTTCTGAAAACTTCTATTATTCTATCTAAACGATGATATGTACTATTGTGTGTACTTATAATCAAAAGTGTGAAGTAGAATAACTCTAATGCTCAGATATTTTATTTACTTATGAGTTTTTAGGAGCCGTATACTTGTGTCCACTCCTACATTCAATGATCAAATTAATCTGTTACAATTCCCTAAAATACCTGCTTACTTCATTTGTCATCATCGCCAGCGAATGTATTTTTTCTCTAAAATCCGTTCATTACTTACATTACCTCTTTATATAACGGTCTACAAAAATAGCGAAAGGTCACTTATAGACCATTTATAGATCTTTTAATTTAACTGTTATATTTTTTCTGCAGTATCTAAATCTCAAAACCAGTTTTCGGATTTTTCCCTTTACATAACTGAGTCGATCACTTTCTACTCTTGCTAATCAATCTTGTAATTATATTTATATTACCATTATTTTTTTAATAATAGCTATAGAACTAGTGCAAGTATCGCGGTCGGGGTGTATCAAAGGGTGTGTAAAGATTTTGGACTTATTTTTTTTTTAACAAAATGTCAAAGTTTCTTCTTTTTCATCATTTATCTTTTTCATCGTATAGATCGACCAAAAATAAGATGAAAACCTCAAATTCACTTTTCATCTACGACCAACGATTCGCCAGAAAAACCGCGCCGAAAAATTTTCACCAAAAATCATAACGTATATAAATTTCGTTATTTTTGTAGTCTATCGTTTAGAAAGGTAAAAAATAAATACTTTTCTCTCTTATAACTTTTTCGCTAGCATCAGCCGTTCTACAGGAATGGTGGCACAAAGATGCAATTGGAAATTCGATTTTTTTTTTCACAAAAAGTCAAAACCCCCGACTCCACGTGGTCAGACTTGGTCCTACCCCTAGAGTGTTATTTAGAATCGCGGAGCCAAATCTCGCGAAGAAGGTCCTGAGAGGAACGAGTACACGAGGCCGGAACATAGCGAGGATGAAGAGCACACAGAAACACTTGTATGTATTTCATGACACACTTTGGCGCGTTTTTCTGGCGAACCGTTGATCGTAGAAGAAAAGTATTCAAAGGTTTTCGTCTTAATTTTGGTCGATCTATAAGATGGAAAAATGAAATCGTGTAAAAATAAAATTTTGACTTTTTTAATATTTCCTAAAAATATAATAAAAAAAAAAAGATTTACTGTCCAAAGTCATCGACGCCCTATAGAAATTCCTAAATTAATTGCACACTCTTTGCTACACTGTGACCCTTACCAGTCATGTTCGATGAATGGGTGCAGCACAGCACCGGCTACGGCCCCCGCGGCGTTATCGGGGTCTAGATTGGCTGCGGCGCCGAGGTCTTGATTTGCGGCGTCGCCGGTGTCTACTGCGTTTTCACCAGTGTCGGCATCGGCGGCCCCACTGGCAGCTCCACTGGCAAAAGCATCAGCAGCAGCAGCCGTAGATGTACCAGCGGTGTTGTTGGATTCACGCGAAGTCACGACGTTAAACATCGTGCTCGAAAAAAATTAAAGTTTAATAAAATCGTATGTGCTCCGAGCGTACGGTAAGGTGCGCGCGAATCGTAACTGCGTACTGCGGTTGCGGACCCCACAGTTCGTATTCGAAAGGGTTGGCTGGGCGCGCATGCGTTCTACCAAGTATTTTGTTCCCATACAAAACGTTGGCCATAAGGTACAAACTTCAACGTCGTAATTTCATAAATGAATTATTATTTCTATCTACCAGACTATTAGAGGTAAACATTACTTATCAAATTATGTGTTTTTAAATAACTATTAATTAATATTTACTCAGTCATCCCGAAAAATATTATTCGTAATCGTTGTTGACATTAGGAATAGTCATAAAACACGTATTGAGGAACCTACTTAGCGATGACCAACCTGGAAAGGCCTTTTTATAAAAAAATAATGGTACTATTTACATAAAATCATCAGCCGTATTATTAGTCGTAGGAATAATAATATTCGTATTATTATTGTGACGAATAGTTACAATCCACGTTATTTGTTTATTATTACAAAAAAAAATTACGTAAATATCATAAAAATAATGTTCGATTATATTATACTTGTGGGTATTGCAGAATGAAACACCGAGATGATTTTTACACACAGTGTATAACAAGCAGAGTAACGTTCTAACTGACAGTTGTATTTCGAATCAATTTTAATAATCCCTCACCCTATTTATATAATTGTATCATTGAGTGTCAAATATTGATTAATTACATTTTAAGATCCAAAATTAGTACAGTAACAAATAACAATGATAATGATTAATTATTATAGAAATAATCAAAATGTAAATATGTAATTATAATGTAATGATTAATTATAATACGTCACATCCGTTGTGAAACTATTGAGTAGTTGATAACACTCGGCCATCCTGTGTAGGTCGTGTCCCACGGCCCGCATTCTGCTGCGCTTCAGAGCTGAACCCGGAGTCCTGGAATGGAAACAAGATGCAGCAGTAACTTGTTCTGTGACAATTACTTTAACAACTTAATATTGTTGTGTTATAATTATTGTTCATTTGTATTGGTTTCTTTTATTTCTTTCAGCAGGTATTTATTAATATTAATGTATGTCACACAGATTTAATTCAGTTATTTATATTTTACTAAATTGTTATACATATATTAAAATCATGTAGTTGCATTTGTCTTTGTATTTGATCAGCTCTCTACTTAATCAAGCAGTTAACATACTTAATCACATAGCCATCCTATATTTATTTAGACTTGATCACATAGCCGTCTATGAATGTTTAATCAGTAAGACTTGATCACTCAGCCGTCTCTATGGATAATATTATCACACAGACATAGACTTGATCACGTAGCCGTCTTTATTCATATAAACTGGATCACATAGCCATTTATATTTAAAGACTTGAACACACAGCCGTCCTTATTTGTATAGACTTGATCACACAGCTGTCTTTATTCATATAGACTTGATCACATAGCCGTCTTTACTAATATTTATCACACAATTACGAGTATTATGTAATTATGTGTATAGATAGGATATAGAGAAACAATTACTTTACATTATATTTAGTACAATATTTACTACTTTAAATTAATTTATTTAATTACTTACTATATATGACATACAATCTTATAATACTGGCAAGCTTTAACCTGTACTTTATTGATTGTGACCAAAGCTAATTATTAAGAATCACACATCTGTAACGATCACGTAATTTTTAACATATATATGAAATTAAACATTGATAAAGTTATGTTATTTAACTTTCAAGAAGATCAATCAAATCGTCCCTATCTATCTCTCGGTCACTGCCTGAACTATCATCTTCTGACATAGTTGGTTTGTATGGCCGTAGGGTCTCTCCACGTACTACAGCATTGAACCTTTTGTAACCTTTCATGCCCTTTATACTTGTGATTGTGTATAGGTCTAATGAGTTATCTGCTTTACATATTCTATAGGGACCTGTGTATAACCCGTTTAACTTTTTAGTAACCCCAGTAACTGCATCTCTAGCTATGCCACCTTTCCAAAGAACTAATTGACCTATGGTATATTTAATACAGTTTTTATGCTTTTTATCGAATTGTCTTTTCATAGTAGTCATATTTCTGTCGATCCGAAGCTTAGCGGTTTCCCTATTAGCCTGTAGTTCATTTAGTTGGGTCTCAGAGAGAGAAGGCGCATTCGAAGGGAAAGATGGATATCTAGAGTTTTTATGACCAAACATAAGATTGAATGGTGAAAAACCAGTAGTTGCGTTAGGTGTGTTATTAATTCCCCAGACTATATCATCTAACTTATTGTCCCACGTACATTCGCTTTCCGACATAGTGTTAAGACCATTCAATAAAGTGCGATTGACTCGTTCAACTTGGCCATTGGAGCGAGGGCTGGCTATTGCATTTAAAATGTGTTTAAATTGATTTTCTTCGGAAAATTGCTTAAAATATCTACTCGTAAAAGCTTTGCCTCTATCTGTTATTATTCTAACCGGATAACCAAACTGCATGATAATTTCTTTTAGCAACCGAATTGTCTCTACTGAACTACAATTTTTAGCAGGTCGAGCGAATACAAATTTTGTAAAAGCGTCAATTATTACAAGAATATAGGTGTTCCCCTTACGGGTTTTAGCAAAAGGACCTAAATGATCTGCGTGCAACGTATGCATAGGTACTGCAGGCTTGTTAATTGGATGTAATTCACCCTCCAACCTACCATAGTTGCCCTTATTAAACGCACATTGTAAGCAACAATTTATATATTTTCTTATAAATCGTGTCATCCCTTCAAACCAAAATTGAGCTTTAATAGAACTTTCACATTTTTCAAAACCAGGATGTCCTATTTGATCGTGAAGTTTTTGTAGTAGACCATATTTAGCTAATTTTGGTATCACAAAACGTTCACCAGCAACAGTTTTTCTAAAAAGTATATTATCCTTCACGATATAATTTGTAGATAAATTTGTATCAGAGTTATCACGAAGTCTAGTAATAATGCTTTGAATATTATCATCTTGTAACTGTAAAGTTATTAGCCAATCGGAATTGTCAATCATGAGTATAGTACTAGTTGCAGGGTTTCTACTTAGGGCATCTACATGCTTCATGCGTTCTCCGGGCCTATATTCAATCTCAATATCAAATTCCTGAATAGTGAGCCACCAACGAGCTATTCGAGGGATTAAATCGCGTTTAACAAGGGTAGTTCTTAAGGCTGAACAATCAGTAATAACTTTAACTTTGATGCCTGTAAAATAAATTCGGAAACGTTTGAGGGATTCCACGACAGCAAGTGTTTCGAGTTCGTAACTATGATAATGTTTCTCTTCGTTAGTGGTCACCCTACTGAAATACGCTATTGGTTTTAAACTACCATCTGTTTGGTATTGCATAAAAATACCGCCCAAACCTACTTTGCTGGCGTCAGTGTGCAATTCTGTCTTTGCATCGGCGTTATAAATGGCTAAGATTGGTTTTTCAATCAAACGCTGCTTAAGGGTTTTGAATGAATTTTCTTGGTCAGGGCCCCAATACCATTTTACGTCCTTTTTAGTAAGTAAGGTAAGAGGACGAGCAATTTGAGCAAAACTTTGAACGAATTTTCTGAAATATGACGTTAATCCGATAAATTGCCTGATTTCGTGTACGTTACGTGGTCTATTATATTCAGCGACACATTTAATTTTAGCTTGGCCCGGTTGTATTGTTCCGGCTGAGATTTCATGACCTAAGTAAGTTGCAGTACGCTTTAGAAAAGAACATTTACTGAGATTTAATTTTAGATTAGCCTGTGTTAGTAATTGTAAGACCTTTTCTAGCAACGCTAAACCTTCCTGTACAGTTGTTGTAGGCAACATTACGTCATCTAAATATAGAGCTATGTTTTGATCGACTCTACCTAGTGTCATCTGTATTAATCGCGAGAAAACAGCTGGAGCGTTAGCTAAACCAAAGGGCATTTTTAAAAACTCATATTGACCTGATGGAGTTACAAATGCAGTCTTCGATATTGAGTCTTCATGGAGACTGACCTGATAGTAGCCTTGAGCGAGATCTAGGGTTGTAAAAAAGAATCTACCTGACAGCTTATTGACCTGATCTTCAATATGTGGCAAAGGATATCGATCTTTAATAGTATTCGCATTCAAAGCCCTATAATCAACACAGAGCCTATAATCCCCACCCTTCTTCTTAACTAAAACTATAGGGCTAGCATAATCAGACATGGATTCCCTAATTATACCTGCCTCTAATAAGTCTTTGATTTTTCCGTTTACTATTTCGTTTTCTTTGTGTGATAATCTATAAGGTTTACAACAGACAGGCTGGTTATTGACTGTGCGAATGTGCATTTTTATAAGATCAGTGCAACCTAAATCTTTGGTACATCTAGCAAATGAGTGAACATATTTATTTAAAAGTAATAATAATTGTTTGTTTTCCGAATCACTGAGTTGACCTTTCTCAATGTCAGTTAAGTTAATGCGTATATTCTCCTTTTCTGAACTATCTATAGTTAGTATTCTGGACTCACTACCGCACACAGGAATTGTCACTAATTCTGCCCTAGCTATCAACCTATGAGCCTCCCATACTACTTCTGTATAGCCTAAGTTAACAACTTTCAAATGAGAGTGATACTGTTTAATAATAGCCGAGGGTATTAAATAGGTTATGTTTCCTAATTGCATCCATACTGTATTCGTTAAAAATGTGTGCTCCTTTACAATAGTTCTATAACAGTCAACATAAACCTCTACATATAGTTGACTTTGCTTAGGTATTTGAACTTTATTTTTTAAATAAACTGGAAACTTTAGAAGAAAATCAGATGCGTGTAGATTTAAGTCTGTAAATATATTCTGTACAACTTGACTTTGAACGAAACGTATAGAAGAAGTCGAAGTCACTAAACTAACATTTTTACTATTAATCATTGTTTGTCCAATTAAAAGATCAATATCAGATGCTATGTAATTAGTTAATTCGACAATTCCATTCAACTGCACATTATCTATCAAAATATCTAGACGACACGAACCAAGTGAATTTACGCATGCTCCACCAAAACCTTTCATAATAATAGTGCTAGGCTCGATTTTAAGTTGTAAGTTCTTAACTTGTGAGATACAGAGTAGATTAATTTTACTGCCAGTATCTATATATGCTCTGAGCTGGTGTCCATTTACCATCACTGTTCTTTTGTAAATATCAGTATATATATCATAGGTGATATGCAATATTTGACTAACCTTATGTGGTTGCCGTGATGTCCCGGCACTCCCGGCGCCAAACCAGCAAGCCGCAGTGGTGTGCCCGCTGCGTCGGCAGTTGTCACAGCGCTGCTGTTGTCTGCAGTCCCGCGCCTCGTGACCCGGCCGCCGACACATGTAACAGATCTTTGGCTGCAGCTGATGGGTTGTCGTTGAACCTGGTGTACTATTGCTGGCTCCTCTTCTCCACGTAGATTTTCGGGCAGTATAAGTTTCCACTCGTTTGAAATTTTCCAGCGATGATAGGTAGCCATAATATAGTTGTTCAGGAGTGTTACAACTATAGGCTTTAGCGTTGGCTACCAATTCGGGAGGCAGTCCTCGTATTATACATGAAATAGCATCTTCACCGGTAATGTTGCATTTCTTTAGTAAAGATAATTTCTCATGATAATACTTTGTCATAGTTTCTTTATCTCCTTTAGTCCTTGCCAGCATGCGTTCCAGTTTGTCTACGTAGTCAGTAGATCGTGGGAAAGCGGTCCGTAACATATCCTTCCACTCATCCCATGTTAGATCGTAGTTTTCGAGATCATCGTACCATTCTCGAGCGGAGCCACGTAGACGCAGTTGCATTATGAATGTGCGATCAGTGTGGTCCCACCTGTAGACGTCGCCGAGCTGGTCTATTTTGTGAAGCCACGCTATCACGTTGCTGTTGCTGTCTTCCGGCCGAAATTTAGGAATGACTTCAGCATCGCTGGGGGCGACGTGTCGTTTTTTGTACAATTTGTTTGTGCGACGGTCTTCCGAGAAAAAAATATCGCTATTTTCATCTTCCGAGCTGCTAGATTTGTAGTGTCTTCGTTTTCGTTGCCCCAACCCGTCAAAATATGGTCCCGACATTGTGGGCAAATCCCACTTCTGAAACTATTATACTTGTGGGTATTGCAGAATGAAACACCGAGATGATTTTTACACACAGTGTATAACAAGCAGAGTAACGTTCTAACTGACAGTTGTATTTCGAATCAATTTTAATAATCCCTCACCCTATTTATATAATTGTATCATTGAGTGTCAAATATCGATTAATTACATTTTAAGATCCAAAATTAGTACAGTAACAAATAACAATGATAATGATTAATTATTATAGAAATAATCAAAATGTAAATATGTAATTATAATGTAATGATTAATTATAATACGTCACATCCGTTGTGAAACTATTGAGTAGTTGATAACAATTAACAAAACAGAACCACCCAAACAATTACCGCAATCGTAATGATTACCGCAATTGTCTCGTAATACAACTATGTATTGTCTGATAAACAGTGAATAATATATTTCCTTTTACTAACTACTTATGCTAATATATTAATTAAACCTTATAAAAAACAAAAATGAAACACCTATCCTAAATGAGTACTTAGGCGTCAAATTACTCCTTCACATCGCTGTCAACTGGTAGCGTGCCCAGAGGGCACCATTACCACGTTGAATGGCAGTGCTTATTCTTTAACCAAAGAACAGGCCAGCCATCTGCTCATTTAAGCGTTTAGCGATGTCTCTAAAAAAAAACGTGCATTTGGACTCTCAAATAAATAACTGCCGATGAGTTTATTATATTTACGCCATTTGAGTGTCGTCGCTGCTGCAGCGGCAGCGCTTGCGTAGCCAGTTGAGCTAGGAAGATGGGAAGGGGCAAAGTGACACTAGAGGCCTTCCCAGCTTCCATGGCAATAATGGTACCGCCTGGTCTCTTGCCGTCGTCGCGGGCCAGGCCATTGGGTTCTAAAACAGCTGGCCGGTGCGGCGGTGAAAAGGGCGCGATGGATAGTGTTGTTAATATTGGCGTGCCGTAATGCGACCTGCACTTCTACAACAAGACATGCCATGGTGTTGGAGGCAGTTAATTAATTTAGTAGAAGATTGAAGTCATGAATATTATAAAAAAAATAGAAACATATTTAACTGTAGGATCCACACTATTATAAATGCGGAACTAGCTGTGTCTGTCTGTTTGTTACCTCATCAGGACTAAACCACTGAATCGATTCATTATGAAATTTTACGGATAAGGAGCTTTATTTTTTACTATTGCAGCAAAACACTAATTAGATACAAAAATAAAAATACACGCAGTCCAAGTAGCGGGTAATGCATAGTATAATTATATTTATGGGATATGATTTGTCGTTTGTTCATCTTTTAAATAAACATTCAAATAGACGACACGGTTGGCGCAGTGGTTGAGAGATCGACTGCTGAGCTACGTGTCGCGGGTTCGATTCCCGCACGGAACAAATATTTGTATGATCTACAGATATTTGTTTCGGGTCTGGGTCTTCGTGTATGTGAATACACACCGTGCCTCGGAAAGCACGTAAAGCCGTTGGTCCTGCGCCTGATCTCTCTCCGGTCGTGTCGGATTGCCGTCCCATCGGACTATGAGAGTGAAGGAATAGAGAGAGCACCTGTGTTTGCGCACACACTTGTGCTCTATAATATCTCCTGCGTAGTTGGCTAATCTCCGGTGAGATTGGCCGCCGTGACCGAAATCGGTCAGGAGGATATTATACATAATTGAAAACTGACGATCAACTTACTTGTATGGGTACGCGAAACGTATGTCTAAACGATACTGTACCTATACTACGCGATGCTATCGATATTTAATTATATCTACAAGTTCGGCATTCATCTGGTTAAAAGCCATCTCTTAAACTTTGTATTCTACGAAGGTTTAAACAGAGAGTTTATCTTAAATTCGTCACAACTTCATATATAAAAGGTCATTTAAATTTAATTGACTACCATGAATCTAACGGGGTGAAGACTGCATTTGTTTGTCTCTCTGGTAAAATGATTGTACCTGCAGAAGGATTTTCAGATAATTCTTCAATGGATTGTGAAACACCGGCTCATTAGTCATACAATTTTAATTTATATTTGCACTGCGTGTAAATCAAGTGACAGACGTATTTTTTTCGAAGTATACATGGCTAGGTTACTATAAAAATAGCTAGCCCGTCTTTACAATTGAAAAGGATGCTCTAAAAGTGTTTTGTAATGTATTTTATACCGTGCTTTATAATAGTTAGTGTGTCAGCATTACACTGATATAATTTAAATGTTCTCCGACCTAAAGTGATGTAGAGATGCGCGTGCGCAGATTTTATGACGTCAATGCTGCGTCCTATCAAGAACCACGCCTCCCAGCTTGTCACGCCCATCGCTCCCCACTTCGGTAAATTTTGATGCTTATAATTATGTATGCGTACCTGCGGAGTACCACAATCCTTAACTTTCATGATATTATTGTACATTTATTATGCGATAAAGCTGTTGTACATTGGTGTATGTATTATTATTATTAAGCCCTGAGTGTACCGTGTCTAGCTGATGCCCATTTTAGTTCATCTCTTCATTCTAGCTTTACCTATGGCTACACTTAGCTATTATTAGACTTCAAAAAGAAGAGATTTTCAATTTTACGGTATTTTTATTTGTTGCGCCATGTGCTACATTGCTCATTTTATAATGTCAAATCATTTCCAAAAATGAAGGATAGTTTCTCAAAGATCCGGCTTCAGGGAGTAATTTACATGTGCAAAAGTTTGCCCAAAGAACATCAAACTCTGTGGCGTCCTTTTGCCATTTTAGTATAACTTTTTGCTGTCTTCGGTAACATGCTTGCTTGTGCAAATTCGAATTTGTACAAGTAAGACTGAGCGCATAGTCGGACGGATATCTATAAATATATGGCATAAGTACGTTTCAAAAATCCAACATGTAAATGGAGATTAAAAACTCACAATAAGCTCTTATTACGATTAAGTAAAACTTGATGAAATCCGGCCATTGTCCATGTCCATTTTACTAGGTGTGACTTTTATTGAAAAGACTAGGTATATACCAGTTCTCTTTGTTGTCAACTGGTTTGTTATAAACGCATATAAGCACAAGCGCGTGAACACACATGCCAACTACACACAATAAACACGTGCAAACGCACCCCAGCCAATACTCTTTCCCTTTAATTTTGGATAACTAGTTGATATACAGGATGATTGGTTATATAATCTATTCCTTTGTGGATGTGATACTGCTATAATAATTTTCGATATCTTAGGCGTTGTAGCTCGAAACCGAAAATTATTCGATACCGTGGGAGACCTTTCCACACTTACATTTTCCATTTCCTCCAATATAATGAGGCGTGCATTTCATAGGGACAAAAATATACTGCTAAACCAATTTATCAAAAATAACAAATATGTACAGTCAGCATCAAAAAGATGTATACACGTAGCGAAATTCAAAACCGAGTTTTAGAAAAAATAGTGATTGAAATCTTGACTAATTTCATATATAGTATCTGTGGGTACATAAAGATACATAATCATTTAAATTTTATGATTTTAATCAATAACTTTTCAAGAATAAGCGTTTGAATTTCGCTACGTGTATACATGTTTTGATTCTGATTGTACCATATCATTGTTGATTGTTACAATTATTTTTACAACGCAACGTGTTCTCGCTTAAGTTTAGGCTGTCGTGGTCACCATTATTATATGACCAGATAAAGGCACGGAGATAAAATTCTAATAAAACCTGCGTCACGGCTAGATAAATAAACATTCATACACCCTGTATCCCATAAATCCGAAAATGCATATTATATTCAATTTTGGACCCACTCCCCAATTTAATATTGGGGAATGAAATTGAATACACACACACAATGTGCATATTCTACATAAGATTTTTTAATTCTCCCCTCGTATTAATTTACTACGTTTAAAGTTAATAATTATCTGGGAGGACTTATATTTATATGAGAAACCTGACAAATAACCCTTTACTCATACATGCACATCGAATATTGCATGATTATATATTTTTTTTAGGCTTGAATGTCAATGTTATGCAACAAAATCTAAATTATTTGGTGTAGTCTGAACTTAAAATGGTGTCCTCACAAATTAAACTCCGCGAAAACTCTCGACGCGTCGTCCTCGCGAGACGATGGGGACGTGGTTACAACAACACTCATCTTGCATATAATTGCTTTTCCGAAACATGAGATGGCTGACTATCTTTTGTTTTATTTTTCCAAGGACAATTTAAACAAAATGCTTTTTTTATTCCTAATTAATTCGATACTTTTTTCTTACAAATGTACGTCAGCCTCACCGTATAATTATTTTAATTAATTACATTATTTATTATATGTACATCATATTTGTTTTAAATTCCTGAATATAATAAAAAATAGTGACCAACTGACTTCAGGAACAGGTTGCAAGCCACCGGCGGCTAGGGCTCTAGAAAGAGGAACTATGGACCCATGCGAACAGATTTGCTACATGCTGATTTGGCCGAGCCAGCAGAGCTTTTCTATCTCGGCATTTTCCAAATTCTCCAGCTGGTCTGGTCTCTGCACAGGGTCCAAGATCTTTTGTAGGACCTTCCAATATGTTACAAGGAATTTGTGTTGTTTCTTGTGGTCACACAAGAAACGACGAAGAATTGGTTTATCCAGATACTTAAGTACTTATTAAGTAAAAAAAAGTTATTTACGTATTATTATTCATTTATTTATTTATTTACGTAAGCTTTGTTTGCCAATACGTTGCTAAAGTTGAATTTTTTAGAAGCTTCTGTATTCCTTTTTCATAACCGTCTTATGCCAAATTGGATAAAATGATCTAACTAAAAACGCAAAACGTACGGTTGCTGAAATATTTTACGTAAATTTTACTTTTGTCTAATATATCCGAACCCCAGAACCGCCTACTTTTATAGAGGTACCGCCTACATTACAATGGCGCCATATTTATTCCATGCTTTTTTTTGAACTTCACCCCACCCTTTTGTTACCTTTGTATCGGTGGTATACACATAGATAACTCTTATGCACAATCACCCTTACCCGAAACAAACAAGTGTAGGCCAAATATTTGTACCGGGCGAGAAAAGAACCCGCGATACGTAGCTCAGAACGTCAAGTTTTGAGTCAATAATCGCACTATTGCTAGTACTAAAACTATTGTAATTATCACCAATACATATCTAATTAATAGTTTTTAAAGAAATTATGTCAGTTGAAAGAAAAATTATTCAATTCGTGTTGATAGTTTTGGCACTCATGAACTTGTTTAGAACCTCGCACCCAAATACGACAGACACAATGTACATCAATAAACTGTATCTTATGATTGGCGACAATGAAATTTAGTAATGTACCGCCTAAGGGTAACGGGTAGCTTACTGAAAATTTAAGTTACCCTGACTGTCTGTTTGTTACCTCTCCGCGACTAAAACAATGAACCGATCTAATATTTCTGTGCACCGTTCACCGATCCGGCCGATGAAGATGTAATTCAAGAAGCCCAATTACAGGAACCTGACAGAGTGAGTGAACAGCCACGCAGTAATAATATCGCTATGCAGCAGGGTTTGACTATTCGAAGCGCTCTCGTTCAGGAATTGTGGCAGAAGCGGCATTTAAGACCTTAAATAAACGTCTGTTTTATAAAAGCTATGAGAATTGTTAAGTTAATTTTATAATTGGTTTGTTGTGAATGCTTAAATGTTTTATTTTGCTTATTTTACCCAGAATGGAGCCAATCTTCGTGTTATTCATTTTATTAATTTATAAAACAAATCACAAATTGTCGACATTTAGCTCTGCTCAAGTGAAGATATTTAATTATTTTATACCTTTCAATGCTCATTGCAGTATTTTGAAGCTCTGTCAATTTCAGCACCACCCTCTCCATTGCTTCGCTGACTCTCACAGCAGCCTAAGCGCGCATTTGTGCGGAACAAATGAGGGCGCGTCTTGCAACCGCCTGCGACATCTGCATCGGTAGCTCGCGCCTTCGTCGGCGTCATCGCGGTGTGTGGGCTACAGATAGAGAAAAGTGGAAGACCAAAGGATCGAGTAGAAATCCTGCTGGGGAAACGAGCCGGTGGATCTTGGAACCTTAAGTTCCAAATAGGTATTTTGTTGAGGCAGTGGGTCTTATTAGATGGTTTCTACGGGATTATGGAATCTTGCTAGACTCCACAGTCTGAAGCTAGGGAGTTCTCCACGTCCAGAATTATAGCAGCAGTACTCAGGAGCCTGAAAACTTAACATAAAAGTTAATAAATAACAATACTTTCTTTTTTACAATACTTACTTTCTTTCTTTCTTATTTGTATATTTGGTTCTACACGGAGCTGGCAAGCCTTGACCAAAGTCTTCTATAATTTCGAGAAATTTTGATTCTAATTCAGTCAAGGGCCATCCAGTCCGCACATATGACAACCGAAGAGCAGCAGCTCTCTTTTTAATTTTGGCCTATATATGGCCTTTTTTAATATCAGCCCAGTACTAAAACAAAGATATAATATTTAAATTTTGTTGTTTAGTCCAGCCCCTCCAGTCTTTATGTGATCCGTCACCTTGCGGTTGAGGATTTCCGCAAGTTCTTTCCATTTTTTGAGAGTTTTTTTTGCTTGCATGGAGCGATTATTAGGCGGTGGCGATATCACTGTTTACGTTTAAAAATTCACAGAGCATCTCTAAAAGCCGCCCGGATACTCGGTGAATTCTTTGACTGTAAAATGTATATAATATATACACTTATACACTTCTTTTGAACCCGAACATTGTTTAAACATTATTTTTTTAAACCTTACTCTACGAGCCCCACTCTACGAATTATTTCTGTATCGTGGGTGCGTTTACAAACACATATATTCACATACACAAAAACCCAGACCCGAAACAACTATCGGTATTTGTTCATTTGTTGTTCCGTACGGGAGTCGAACCCGCGACACGTAACTCAGCAGTCGATCTCTCAACGACCGCAAACCATGCCGTCAAATAATAATTAAATAATTTATTTTTAATGTCATAATTTCAGTCACTGCTTAACAAGTTACAACTAAACTGTATCTTGCTTCCATGTTTTTTTGGTCGTCATAGACGGCAAAAAACAAAAAACAAAATGCGTCATTGGGGCTAATACTTTTAATATTTCGCTCGCCGCCCTCACCAACTGAAAATAAACGTTTTTTTCCGATTAATTTCATTAATTTCCTTGTAACAATCTAGCCTCAGCATATTTTATTTTCTTTAATTAAATTCCTTGTTTTACTCTTCAAATTTTCATAAGTATTTTATAGAAGTTAGTCAAATAAATGATATGTTTTTACAAATTAATACGTATACATTTCAAATAAATTAACTTAATATTTTGCTTCATGATCATACTGAGTGCGATTCAGACCAACGAATGATAGAGATAGCGCTATGCAGTTCATATAGCGTTATGTCTTTTCTTTTATATCAGGCAAATTGTTACAAATAGTTCTTTCTTTCCCGGCACTAAGAAGGAATAAAACAATATTGACCAGTGGAGCGAATAAAATTAATGTTATTATAAGCTTGAAACAAAACTTTCTTGAAATAAGGTTGTTTTGTAAAAGATCGTGGTAAGTCTCTGCACTCTGTACATAACGTATCGTAATTTAAGACACGAAAATAAATCTGACACTTCCCATCTCAAGTTGAACTTTATTAAATTATTAAATAATGTCTATAAAAATATATTAATTAAATACCCCAAGAAATAAAAGACACAACAACTAACCATACTTTTAAAGACAAGTTAATAAATTAAAAATGCTTTTAAAGTTTGCAAGAGATTTTTGAAGACGGGACAAAGTATTTGTCATGTGATACGACTTCTATAATTAATTAATATAATCTATAAAATAATTCATATGAATTTAATTTTACAGAATACATAAATATGTAATATTTTACTAATTTTGATATAGGCATAGTTTCATAATTATAAGAAATGACAAAATATAATATATACCCACTTTGAAAATTGGCTGTGTTTAAATATTATAAGAGCTTAAACCTGTGCGTATATTTCTTTCCCTTTTATTAAAATTGTAATCTAACAAAAGTACTATTAGCAAATTTTCTGCGCCACAACAGAAATATGATGCGTATAAAAGCAGAGTTTTATGCGCAATAAATTTCTGTTAACTTATGTACTCTCCAGGTGAAATTAATTTGCACGTCGTCATCAAAAGTACGTTCACTGCGCAATTTAATACGTGGACCAGACAGACAGCGGGGCGGCAGGAGTAAGGGGACGGAGGCATAGATACGGGCAATCATATCAATCAATAAGTATGGAATTCGAGATTCGTCTGGCAGGGAGGTAGACGGCGGCTACCCCTGGCCGCCATGTTAGTTTATTAAAAGGGGGAATCTGTGTACTAGCGTTTGTTGTGTCTGGTTAATTTAGACACTGACAATATTGGTTGATATAAGAATAGTGTACTTTTTTTTTTCAAAATCAGCCATTCGATTCATAGATAAGAAAATTGATTTTTCAAAAATCTAATAAAGCAGAGACTCCTTCGAGTATTTTTCGCTATTCGTTATAGTTTCGGATATGGCCATCCACGCCCACTCGAAAAATTAATCCTGTATATATCCACGATACAGGAGAACTCCTACTTTGGGGCGACGTTATATAAAATGTATATATCTCTATATAAATAAAAATCAATTGCCACATGTATGACGGAACATCACTTGAGAACGGCTCGACTGATTTGGCTAATTTGTTTGTTGTTGTCGTAATTGTCAGGAAAATTCACCGGAAGCGTCGAAAATTTGGATGATATTTCTGTTTGAAAATCGCAATAATTATCATTTTCTTCAATCGTAAATTGCACCCGTGCGAAACCGAGGCGGTTCGCTAGTCCTACCCTATCCTATCCTACTTAATATTATAAATTTGTGACGATGGATAGATGGATGGATCATCATCATCAGCCAGAAGACGTCCACTGCTGAACGAAGGCCTCCCTCGTGGGGGGTTGGTAATAATCCCCACGCTTGGCAGGCGGCTTGGGGATCGCAGTGACTCACCGATTAGTGAGAGGACGCTGCTGCCCGTCCTCCGGTGTCTGGCCGCAGTTTTAAGACGTACCCGGGTCAAATGCATGGATGGATATTTGTTACTTAATCACGTCAGAACAGATGAACAGATCTGGATGAAATTTGGCACAGAGATACATTATAGTCTGGAATAGCACATAGGGTAATTTATATCCTGAAAATATGTACGGGTTCATAAACCACGTGGGCGAAGCTGCGGGCGGAAGATAGTAAGTAATAATTGTTTGGGGCAACGCCTACTAGACCGTGTCAACATCATCCATGCCGTGACCGAGCCGATTAGTTTCGAGAACAAATAAAAAACTGCTTTAAGCGGATGATTTACAAGCCCAATTTCATCATCAATGTCATGGTACAAGACGGTGCAGTGGGCAAATACCTTTACGCCACAAATGTCCCAACCCAATCCAGAACAAAGCAATAAATTAGCGTACAGTATTTTAAACGAATCCTGTTTTTATCGCCATCTGTCTTTTTAAAGTCTACACAGATAGGAACGGAATAAAAGATCCAATGTTAGGTCCGAATAATACGGTCGAATTGGTGCATTTTGAACATGAGAACAGTATTCAGCTTTATAGTATGGTTATTGCAATGATATGAAACGAAAGGGTTAAACCGGTACGATGTTTCGTCAAAGTAGCAAGGTTAACCTTGAACTGGGATTTCAGGGACAGTGTAAATGCGTAGTATTTCTCTTTACAACTCACACAACAACACTCCTCCCCTAGGTTGCACACATGCATCTCTCAAATTAAAAGTACTTGCGACGGTCGCAAAGAATAATTATAGAGTATTAAGTGTATTCATTTAGAATCTGTTAAAATACGAGTAGAACCACAATATTTTAAGTATCTGAAAAAAAAAATACGATTATCGCGAGATAAAAATAATTTTTAATAGTGTCCACGTTAGGTCACGGGACCGATACTTAACGCAAATCAAACATTAAATAAATTTCTAAACAGATACAGTCCAAAAAAAACTGTGTGCTTCTAGTGTATTATATAATAGAGGAATATAGCTTTGTATTTAACAACTTGTGTGCATTACCATTTCCCGTGTAAGATTTGTAATCTATTCGTCTAATACATTAGTTCCCAAAGTGGTCCAGGTGGACCCCCAAGGGTCCACGGGAAACTCGACGGAGGTCTACGTTGGCGTGACAAAAAATGGGGGTTTACAATTCAATTTACAATATGGTAGAAATGTAGCTGAAGGGGCTCCACCGGAACCAGCATTTTGAAAGTGGTTTATGAGAAAAAAAGTCTGGGTACCTCTGGTTTAATACATGTATGTCTTCAAATAAGTTAAGATTAATTCATAAGCATTAGACACTAAATTACTTGGATTTAATTTATATTCGAGTTATCAATAATAACCTAAAGAATACTAATTACTAGCTGTTACTGTTACCGTGACTTCTTCTACGTGTCCAGGAATTTCCAGCTTTTCTTTCCCTAAAAACCTTATTCAGACTTTTATAAACATTTTCAAAAATAAATTACCCAAATCAATTTAGCCGTTCTCAAGTGATGCGTTTTCCAAAGAAATGTATTTATTTTTTATTTATACATTAGCAACCCGCCCCGGCTTCGCACGGGTGCAATTTAGTAATGAACAAAATCAAAAATATCATACAAAAATACCATTCAAATTTCCGACATTTCAGGTGGATTTTCCAAAAAAATCTTACACAAAAACCTTCTCCTGACAATTACAAACTCAACAAAAAAAGAATTAGCCAAATAAGTGCAGCCGTTCGCTTAGTAACACATTTGGCGATTCATTTTTATTTATATAGACAGATATATATAAGAATATACCGTAAATGAATATCAAAATGCAGAATTCAGTTGTCTAAACGCGACACTACATTTTTTGTCTCGTGAACGTTAGTCAAAAATGTATGAAACTACTTAAGTAATGTGCGTGCGTTTACACGTTTGATTGTAAGAGATCACTCACAATCAAACGTGCAAAACACGCATTAGACCCCGCGATGTGTCGACAAACTTTGTCTACGTACTACGGTTCATTAAAAATTTATCCGTTAAAAATATAAAAACTACATGCATAAGTATTATTTCTTTGTCCCGTGCTGCCATTAAAAAAAAAACACAGTAGGTATAGTATTATCTTATTTAGTTTAGTAATAAACCGAAATTGAAAACGTCTGTTGCTTACTCTAACTGATATTCGGTTTGTTATGTATATTATTTTATATTGGCGGGCTTTTTTGTCTACTCACCCCAAACGTACAACACGCATGCGTCATTATATCGACCCCGTAACAACTGAAAGACGTAACATACTTGTCACACCCGATGATGTTTTACAAAGCTACAAGTTTGGTCCTGGCTTAAAGTGGTAACACTAAATCTTTAAACATTCAGTGGTCTGAATATCTTTGAGTCTTGCTTGTAAGAAAAACATATTTAATTCTAACGTAAAGTCAGCATCAAAAACATATATACACGTAGCGAAATTCAAAACCAAGTTTTAGAGAAAATAATGATTGAAATCTTGACTAATTTCATACATAGTATCTGTGGATACATAAAGATACATGGTCATTAAAATTTTATGAGTTTATTCAATAACTATTCAAGAATAAGCGTTTGAATTTCGCTACGTGTATACATGTTTTTGATGCTGACTGTACAGAAACAAAAGGAATAACAAACAAAAATTGCATCAATAATTAATTTCTGGTTTTGGGCGCTAAACGTGCCCATACCAAAATGATCACTGACTCAGTATGGTGCGTTCCCAGTTCACTTCTAGTTATTTACTATGTTCGGACTGATCCCTGCCACCTCTTTCCGCCATCGTTCTACGCGACAGCAGTTCCATCACCATCATTTAGATGGTTGGCAGTCCATAAATGTGCGTTTCTCGCGAAACTTTTTGCCTCGCACAACAAAACTGTGGAATGAACTGTCGCCTGCGGTATTTCCGGACCAATACGACCTTCAAGAAAAGAGCATACTCCTTTTTAAAAGGCCGACAACGCACTTGTGACTCCTCCGGTGTTGCGGGTGTCCATGGGCGACGGTAATCGCTTACCATCAGGCAATCCGTCTGCTCGCTTGCCGCCTATCGCTTAAAAAAATACTATTTTACTATTCAAAATCAAATAAATAGCACTGACAGCAATACGAACGTATTGAATTACGTCTTTTTGACGGAACAACTGACAGTATCAGTCAGTAGACACCAGTCTAGACTATGGAATTCTATTTCTTCTAAAATACTAAGATCGTTCCCTCATATAAAAGACGAGTAAATAAATCATCATCGTCATCATCATCAGCCATAAGACGTCCACTGCTGAATGAAGGCCTCCCTCAAGGGCGAGGTTTGCCATAATCCCCACGCTTGGCAGGCGGCTTGGGGATCGCAGTGGCTCACCGATTAGTGAGAGGACGCTGCTGCCCGTCCTCCAGTGTCTGGCCGCAGTTTTAAGACGTACCCGGGTCAAAAACACAAGCAAATAAATAACAACAATGAAATCACAGAGATACATAAATATACTCCTTCCCTTACATCCCGTTTTAGTGTACAAACTACTAGAGCGGTACCCAGAATCTGGTTACAATTATTATTGTCGTTATTTAATCTAAAAGCGGAACACAACTGTCTACCGAATATCAGTAGCGGTTGTTAAAAAACGCGCTATTTTAGTAGTGACCAATCGTGGGATTTACGGCATTCAACTTCGGGTCGCGCGAGCTCGATAGTGTTTAGTCGAGTGGTGTAGTGTCGAGTAGTGTGTAGTGTGTAGTGATGTAGGTGTAACGAAACGTTGTGTGCGTTGTGTTCGAGTGCAACGCGATCGAGTTACATGTTAGCGGATAGAAGTTAACAGGTTATTTCAGAACGGTGAAACGAGCTATCTGCTATTGTGACGTTAGCTAGTTTCAATAACCTTTACGTCGCGCAACAACCACCGCTACTAAGAACTATAAAAAAAGTAACCTCTATCTTGCCTCAACAGCCTTAGGGCACTGTTAGATTTGTTAATGCTCTCACGATGTTCTTGATTGCGTGTGAAAATCTTGAAAGGACCTATCCAAGTTTGTTTTAGACGTAAAATGTTTGGCATATATTTTATTGATGGCGTCTAGTCGCGGCCACTTTCTGTATTGAATTTAAACGTCCAGAATATTCCAGAGGGTACTTCTGGCCCGATTAAATTGACCAGCAAACTTACTTAAACCGGAAGCCTTAATAAATATAAAAAATTGTTACTGCCATTTTTGCCATAAAATGCCCAAGCCGCTGGTTTACCAGATAATACCGGTTCCGTTGGTGGCCTGGTATGCTCCGGTTAGATACTAAATTAGTACAAAACATTACGGATTCCTGGCGTTTTTCCTTTTTTATATAATTTTGAGGTTTTTATCTTAGCAGTGGAATGCACTTTTATGAAACCTTGATTTTTTCTTTTTTTCTTTAATTTTAAGGGCTTTATCGCTGGTCGATTACATCGCCCTATACAATCAACAGTCTAAGTCTAAGCCGTAGTGTAATAATTTTGGAGCTTCTGCTTTTAATGATGCTAAAATCTGAAAGATTGTTTCCTGGATTTTTTACTTCAACTACGTTTGTAGTACGGTTTTTTTTTAAATATAATAACAGCTTAATATGTCAGTAATAATACTTATTATCTACTCTTTTTAATCAAAAAAAAATCTGTGACCCTTCTGGTTCTGGTCTCAACATTTCATGAATAGTAACGTTTACTTCTGGAATTATAATAGGCAGTAACAGCCAACATTGTGCACTGACGTATGTATGATCTTATGATCTAACGGAGTTTCTTTAAAACTCATTTCTTCACTGATGATGTTCAATCGACATAAATTTTCAATTACAGTGAAGACTGTCTTGTATGTATTTTTATTGTTACAGGTAACATGGCAACCAAACCATTTAACCACTTTTCTGTCATTGTATGAAAGTACGACATTATTTTTTGAGCCAAGATCCTGCACTGGGACGTCCAAAAGTTCTAAAATGCTTTGAATCGCTGTTAAAGCTTTTAACTTTTATGTAATTTGATTCCGACTATAAACCATTTTAATTTAGATCTTCAAGCATTTCGAACTTAGGTCTTCGAAAATTATTATATTAGTGTTTTGAATTCGCGGTTTCAAGACGTTAACCACTGCAATTGTTTAGAGCAATAATCTGGAAAATAACTCGACCCAATAACCTTAACAATAGTTATTTACACTTCGCGCGCAAAAAATGAACACATTAAGTATTCAAGAGTATAGAGGGGCGAATATTAAGCACGGTAATAAAAAAAATACCGACTCCCTATTCATAAAATAAGGTGAAAAATATATGTGTCATCCTATAGTGCGACCAACGGACGGTTGATGTTGCCAAGTGTGGCTCAGCTGGCTATGTCTGCAGAAAGCACAGAATAATTGTATTATAAGAAATCTACATAATAAAGAGACATCTACTTTAATCATTATTCGTTCAAACTTGTTTCAGTTAAACAGGATCTTTTTTAGTCATGTCACCCTATTCTTTGATGGGGTGTGGGGCCTTAGTATTGCGCATGCGGGTTTGTATCGATCCTTTTGGAAGCTACCTCTGTCCGGAACGGCCGCGTACAATTCTCTTCGAAGTTGTTAAATTCATTTTGGTTATTTCTGTGGTCAAGTAAGTGGTAGTAAGTTTAATTGTGAGCCTTGATTGATATTATTTTTGTGTAATGATGTGGAAATAGTGACAGTATAGTCTGAGGACTAGACATTAAGTTGGAGTGAGACCACGCCTTTTCCAGAAGCCATCATAAATTACGCGTCACACGGTAAATGAATTTTAATAGATTAAACTGTGCCGTCGATGAATATTGAAATGTTTTTGTTATTGTAGGTATGTATTAGGTAACTCATTAAGACAAATGAGGTCGTCAAAGAAAAACATTAAATTTCTCTTGTGTGTTAATACATACATATGTACTTAACATCACCCCTGTATATCACGAAGGGTTAGATAGAGGGGACTATTGTACACCCACATTTCACGGATGTAGTTATTGTGTCTATGTAATAGGGGGCGACCCAATTGCCATCTAGCGGGCACAATTCTAAACTCCAAGTTATTACTACTGAGAATTTCCAGAAAACTTAGTATAAATTTGCGCACGCATTTTTTATGCTGTGGTTTCTATTTATTTTATTATTTATTTATCGTTGTTTATTGTTTTTTTTTTTCATGTTTTTACAAAAACAAAAGGTTGCTTTAAACACTAAAATAGTACTTTAGTAGTAAAGGTTTTGTTCATTCCCACACGGTAAGAGTTTCCTGAGTGAGGTTTTAAATATTAGCAACCAACATGATTAGCAAAAATTATGGTACGCACCAACAACGCCTTAACAATTTTGGTCCGTAACTGCATGTACTTATGATACATTTTCTCGTTTCAGTTATGTGCTTTTGGCCAGCGCTCTCCAACTTTGGATGCTTTGATCCGAATGATCCGATCGTTGTCCACCTCGGAACCCTGCTTTTTAACCGAGCCAATGTTAACAGACAGCTATTAGAGAACGAGTGCTCTAGTGTAAGTAACTCTATTGCATCTCTTTTGCTTATATTAGTCATTGTTTGACGACACGGTTGGCGCAGTAGCTAAGCGATTAGCTTTCTGCGCTACGTGTCGCGGGTTCGATCGGAACAAATATTTGTATGATCTACAGATAGTTGTTTCGGGTCTGGTTGTGTGTGCATGTGACATGTATGTTTGTAAACTGATACCCACGATACAGGAGAAATACTAGTGGGTAAAGCGGGTAAAAGCTAACAGTATGTACTGCTAGCTTTTAACCGCTTTCACTCATTTTTTTTCTATAATATAAAATCCATATTTGCCTATCGTGTATCGGTACAGTTTAATGTGAAAATGGCGTGGTTATAACTCTTCACTTCTCTTTATTCACGTCGCAAATTCAGCTTTGGGTCTCACCTTCTGCCGCAACATAGTGATGTAAAATTTCAACACCCTGCCCCGTACGTAATTACCTATGTGTTTTATATTACAGTGTCCTGCACCGCAGCTTATTGCGATACGGAATCGTGACACATTGATGTGTTTCCCATCTACATCATCATACCATCTGAAGGAAGAGCCTAAAAGAAGCTAAGCGCAGCTGAGCGAAGTCTGGTCTTGGTGCGAAATTGATACCTATCTTGTTCTGTGACACGCCTTTCTATATCATCAATATTGCTTTAGTAAAACAAGTAAAAGCGATTATGTAGCTCTTTTGGGGTAAAGGTTCTATAATCCTTTGTTATAATTTCCAGGGATGAAGCAGCTGCAGCGTAAATCAAAATCAAGTCGAGTGTTGTAGAACTGCGAAGTTCTGCAATACTCGACGGATATGTTGAATTAACTAACAATGAGCCGTAATCATCAACAGTGTACAACCTACTAAATATAATGAACTATGTAAGTATATATAGTAATTTCTAATATAAGGGGAGGGGGGGGGGGATTATCGTCGAAATCTAGATATATATATCTTTGCTTCATACACTCGACATGCAATTACTGGTCGTTGGTCATACGCAGTTGAGATTTTAGTGATTACTTCAAGGACGTCATCTCGAATAGGAATTTATGATGAAGGGCGCGAGAATCTCCCTACTAGAACTTTGCCTGTGTATGATCAATCTGCATGACACAGTTTAAAAAACTTAATAGTTCTCATAGATACACGACTTACATGTTACAGGAATTAATTAAGAATTTATTTGCATTTTCAGATAATTAAGCAAAAATAGACTTAAATTATTCTATATTACTTTGGTGTTGATTTCTGCTGTACATAGTAGTCACCGCATTAGAGGATCGCTTGCGCATCCGTAAGTACTTAATTCCATTTATAAAAGTTAAGGTACTTTCTTTAAGGCTTATTAAAGATTTTATTCCCCCACTTATTATTATTAGATTACCCATTGCTGAGTGTAGGTCTGCTCTGTTATATTTGTATTTGTAGCCAAGCCAGTGTCAACCAGCGCTGCTCTGCGAAGAACAGCATCAGCAATAACATATTTTAGTTATTGAACATCTCCCTGTAAAGAACAAAGAGACAGCTGAGGCCCTAGTGTAAGTTTCTTTCGACAAACTCGATTTACTACATCGAACGCGTTCGGCGCTTCGATTGGTCCGTTTCGTGTTCTCCACCAATTGGAGCGCCAAACGCGTTCGATGCAGTAAATCGAATTTGTCAAAAGAAACTTACACTAGGGCCTCTGATCATAATCTGAATTACAACGCGTACTGAAAAGTATTGTATACTGAAACATCACATATTTCCATTAGAATAAAAACAATAACTCTTTCTTTGTTCTTTGAAAATGCTATGGTTTCTTAGTTATGTATGTAATATTGTATGATATAGAGATTTATAACATGGATGATTAGGACAAATAATAGTAGGTAGACGGGCTTTGTGAGTGGCTTTGCGTCTTTCACTGCAACTGACTGATAAAATACATGATCTATTTTTTTGTCATCCTTAGGAATTGCTTGAAGAAATCGACCTTAGAATTACCGTTTATCTTCTTCATCCTAACCCACAAGATATCGTCACCGAATATACTGATAAGTTGGGTGAGTACTTTTATATTAAATACGTACCTATTTCTAGAAAGAAAGAAACAAAATCAGTTTATTTCCGCCAAGATGTGACGCATAAAATAAAACACAAAAATATATATATAAGAAAAACAAATGAGGAAAATATGCCAACATCATCATTTCTCTGTAGTTTGCGGTGACCGGACTCTTCTGCCATAGAAGCTCAACTTCAGTTCTTTCGAGGACGTTGGCGTAGTACCATTTGCTTACTCAATAACATGTTGTTAAGTTAATTAGGTATTTAATCTGTGTGGTAGGTCTCTCAACTGTCCGTTGGCCGAAATTAGAGGATCTTTTTAGTATGGAATTTGATAATGTATGCTATTTTATCCGAATGTTCCTATTATACCATACATAGAATGTTGTTGGCGTTGTAGCTAAAATAATATGATAAAGGAATGGATGACGAAGCCAGGATATCGTTGTTGAAGTTCTAACACCACGTATGCATCATTTTACATAAAAACCAGTACAATACCATTTTATATTTATTTAATTTTACGAGTTTCTATTGGACTATGTTTGTTTCTGATTGGCTGAAACAACGCGTCTTCTGATACTCTCTAGCAAATGTTATCAAAATGACAAAACCGCAAAAAAATGACTTACGTCGTGTTAAAACTTCAACCACGATATGATATTCAATTTAGAAACGACATAATAACAATTATATTGTGTGCCTCACGCAGAACTGACAAAATTATTGGTTGCCGTTTGCTATCTTTTTAGAGCTGATATATAGCGCCTCCGGTGCAACAATGTCACTTTTAGAATTAAAAAAAAAACCTGTGGAGTCTTCTACCCATATCCTACTGCCGTGCCCAAACGAGGACACCTACAAATCTAACACCAAAATTTTTAATAAGTGTGTATACCTGGTTTCATTTCTTTACTGCTGCAGTGAATAGAGCGGCTTAAGTTTAGTAACAATATAAATGAGCCACTTTAGCTAACTTTAGTTAGGATATAAAATGTGATATTATTATATCAGGACTAAAGTACAATGCTCGCAGCCCATGTCATGTAAGTACTGATTGAAATCTTTTTTCATCAATATTGATATTTTTAGTTTTATTTATATACTAATTTTTGCGTGGATTTTATGAACATTCTATTGAGTTTGTGATGAACACAATATTAGATAAAATATTGTCTACGTCTCCAGTAGGGACAGCGAGCACACAAGGTATAATATGTCGATTTTTGTTGCAGATTTACACTACGAGAAACTGTGTCAAAACGACCTTTTGCATTAAGTGATAATTATTATGGACAACGGCCCTGAAAGCTGTTATGACAGAAAAATACTCTGATTTTTATGTTGTGGCCCTTTTTCCGAACTCAAGAGATGTTGTCCCCGAGGAAGAAGAAGACAATGAAGACAATGTTGATATCCTAGGAGATGTCAATGTTTTTGTCAGCACAGACGAAATGAAAATATGGGATAGCAGCGATGAAGAATCTTAGGTGTCTGGTTCAGTCAAGAGATAACGATCAGCTACGCATTGTTTCGGGATGTTTAAAAAAGCTGGCTTTCATGCTTCTAGAACTGTCCTTTTATATGGAGATAAAGAATAAGGCAGTGAGAAAAAGCATATAAAAGTGTGTATTTAGAAACAATGTTATTACATATATATATCATACTGAATTAAAACTATGTCTATCTTTTTTGTGGTACTTTGTTCATACCCTCAACTTTCTAAATAATAATACAGTATATTTCCTTTTTCTACGCCCACTTTGACCACGGTGCAAATGTGTTGTATTAACAATAAGTATTATTCATTTAATAAGCCCTTCTGCTACCTGGAAAAACGTCTAGTTATAAAAAGTAGACACGATAAATGTCTATTGTTGAATCAGAATCTTTGTAAAGATTGCGTCGATGTCTACATGGAGAGGGCGGTTCCAAAATACATACATAAATCAATAAAATAGCGCGTGTGCAATGCCGATATTCACTTTGCGCATGGCTGGATATTATTGATTGACTCCTTTAGCATTTTTCGGTATCTAGCTCAGACTTTCAGTTGCCTAGGGTTTAGACAAGTGATCGATATGGTACCTCGCGTTACCTCGCGGTTATATCCGCTGCCTTAATATCAAAGTTTCTCGAGTGCATAGCGGTCAGATTAAATTAAGACTGTTGTGTGCGGGAACAATCGGACCCTGAAGCATCTTTGATGCATCGGTTATATATACAATTATTCATTTCATTATAACTCCAATATTTTCGATAACAATTTTATTTTAATCTCGTGCAAATATGCATGAAGATAGTGTCATATAATTGCCTTAAATTTATAAATATTTTGTGAATACATGAATAGTTTTCATAATGCTGGTATTCGAAACACGAACGCGTGGACGCTATTGATCGAGTCCTTAGATTTGATTATCAGTTGTCTAGAGCTTGGGCAAGTGATCGGTACTTTATTCCATCGCTCCAGTCAGCTACCTTATGGCAGAAGTATCCGCGTTTAGTGCTAACGGACATTACTTCTAATCATATATAGAGAGAATCCTGATGGCATAAAAGGTGAGTAGGTTTATTTGCTTGTAGGTTTAATTTATGAATTGCTTCGTTTTAAATATGGCGGCAGTCCATTAATATACCGTAGGTATAAATGGAGTCCCTACAGTGTAATAGTGAGGTAAACCTCATAGGTAGCCCACACAGAATAGGCACGCAAGGCGGCCAATGGCGGCAATTTAATCTGACCGCTATGCACTCGAGAAACTTTGATATTAAGGCAGCGGATATAACCGCGAGGTAACGCGAGGTACCATACCGATCACTTGTCTAAACCCTAGGCAACTGAATGTCTGAGCTAGATACCGAAAAATGCTAAAGGAGTCAATCAATAATATCCACCCATGCGCAATGGGACTATCGGCATTGCACACGCGCCATTTTATTGATCCGTGTGTTACGCCCTACAAGCTCCTCCCCCATGCAAAGACACCATCTTTACAAAGATTTTACATTCATGTGTAAAATTTCAAGGATCAGCACCCTATTTTTTTATTTTTTTATTATATTAATTTAATTATGAATATTATGTATGTAGCTGTAGGCCGCCTTGCGAGCCTACTCTGTGTGGGCTACCTATGAGGTTTACCTCACTAATACACTGTAGGTACTCCATTTATACCTACGGTATATTAATGAACCACCGCCATATTTAAAACGAAGCAATTCATAAATTAAACCTACAAGCAAATACACTTACTCACCTTTTATGCCATCAGGATTCTCTCTATATATGAGTAGAAGTAATGTCCGTTAGCATTAAACGCGGATACTACTGCCATTGAGGTGACTGATTGGAGCGATGGAATAAAGTACCGATCACTTATCCAAGCTCTAGGCAACTGGCAATCAAATCTAAGGACTCGATCAATAGCGTCCACGCGTTCATGTTAAGAATACCAGCATTATGAAAACTATTCCATGTGTATTCACAAAATATTTATCATTTTAAGGCAATTATACGACACTATCTTCATGCATATTTGCACGAGATTGAAATAAAAATGTTATCGAAAATATTGGAGTTAGGTATATTTTATTTTATTAGACACGGTGCGTCAATATCTCCTTTAGAGTCAGACATACGCCACTTTTTACTTTTCAAATTAAAATCAAATGCATCCCACATGCAATAGTCTCCTTGAATGTGACCCTATACACTCAAAAAACTTTAATATTGAGGCAGCGGATATAACCACGAGGTCATGCGCGGTTCCATACCGATCACTCAACCGAGCCCTAGGCTACTGAAAATCTAAGCTGAACACTGATAAACGCTAAAGGAGTCCATCGATATTATCCACCCATGCGCAATGGAACTATCGGCATTACAGCTACATACATATCTAATATTCATAATTAAATTAATACCTTAATCCAATAAATAAATAAAAAATAGGGTGCTGATCCCTGAAATTGTACACATGAATGTAAAGTCTTTGTAAAGATGGTGTCTTTGCATGGGGGAGGAGCTTGTAGGGCGTAACACACGGATCAATAAAATGGCCCGTGTGCAATGCCGATAGTCCCATTGCGCATGGGTGGATATTATTGATTGACTCCTTTAGCATTTTTCGGTATCTAGCTCAGACTTTCAGTTGCCTAGGGTTTAGACAAGTGATCGGTATGGTACCTCGCGTTACATCGCGGTTATATCCGCTGCCTTAATATCAAAGTTTCTCGAGTGCATAGCGGTCAGATTAAATTAAGACTGTTGTGTGCGGGAACAATCGGACCCTGAAGCATCTTTGATGCATCGGTTATATATACATACAATTATTCATTTCATTATAACTCCAATATTTTCGATAACAATTTTATTTTAATCTCGTGCAAATATGCATGAAGATAGTGTCATATAATTGCCTTAAATTTATAAATATTTTGTGAATACATGAATAGTTTTCATAATGCTGGTATTCGAAACACGAACGCGTGGACGCTATTGATCGAGTCCTTAGATTTGATTACCAGTTGTCTAGAGCTTGGGCAAGTGATCGGTACTTTATTCCATCGCTCCAATCAGTCACCCCAATGGCAGTAGTATCCGCGTTTAGTGCTAACGGACATTACTTCTACTCATAGGTATATAGAGAGAATCCTGATGGCGTAAAAGGTGAGCAGGTGTATTTGCTTGTAGGTTTACAGTATTTATAGCCTACAGCTACATAGTTAATATTCCTATTAAAATTAATTCCTTAATACAATAGGGTGCTGATCCCTGAAATTTTACCGATGAATCTAAACTGTAAAGATGGCGTCTTTGCATGGGGGAGGAGCTTGCAGGGTGTAACACACAAATCAATGAAATGGCGCATGTGCAATGCCGATAGTTCCATTGCGCATGGGTGGATAATATCGATGGACTCCTTTAGCGTTTATCAGTGTTCAGCTTAGATTTTCAGTAGGCTAGGGCTCGGTTGAGTGATCGGTATGGAACCGCGCATGACCTCGTGGTTATATCCGCTGCCTCAATATCAAAGTTTTTTGAGTGTATAGGGTCACATTCAAGTAGACTATTGCATGCGGGATGCATTTGATTTTAATTTGAAAAGTAAACAGTGGCGTATGTCTGACTCTAAAGGAGATATTGACGCACCGTGTCTAATAAAATAAAATATACCTAACTCCAATATTTTAGACAACATTTTTATTTCAATTTCGTGCAAATATGCATGAAGATAGTGTCGTATAATTGCCTTAAAATGATAAATATTTTGTGAATACACATGGAATAGTTTTCATAATGCTGGTATTCGTAACATGAACGCGTGGACGCTATTGATCGAGTCCTTAGATTTGATTATCAGTTGTCTAGAGCTTGGGCAAGTGATCAGTACTTTATTCCATCGCTCCAATCAGCCACCTCAATGGCAGTAGTATCCGCGTTTAGTGCTAACGGACATTACTTCTACTCATATATAGAGAGAATCCTGATGGCGTAAAAGGTGAGCAGGTGTATTTGCTTGTATGTTTACAGTATTTATAGCCTACAGCCTACAGCTACATAATTAATATTCCTATTAAAATTAATTCCTTAATACAATAGGGTGCTGATCCCTGAAATTTTACCGATGAATCTAAAATGTAAAGATGGCGTCTTTGCATGGGGGAGGAGCTTGCAGGGTGTTACACACAAATCAATGAAATGGCGCATGTGCAATGCCGATAGTCCCATTGCGCATGGTTGGATAATGTCGATGGACTCCTCTAGCGTTTTTTGGTGTCCAGCTTAGATTTTCAGGAGCCTAGGGTTCGGTTGAGTTATCGGTATGAATTGCACGTGACCTCGTCGTTATATCCGCTGCCTCAATATCAAAGTTTTTTGAGTATATAGGGTCACATTCAATTAAACTATTACATGCGGGATGCATTTGATTTTAATTTGTAAACTAAACTTTGTAAACTTTGGACACTGAAGGACGCATCGAATATATATATAATTATTTCATTTTATTATAAATTCTATATTTTTGACTACTTTTTCGTTTTTATTTCGTAGAAATATGCATGAAGATAGTATCATTTAATTGCCTTAAAACGATAAATATTTTGTGAATATTGAATAGTTTTCATAATAGGTACTGGTATTGGTATCATGAACGCGTGGACGCTATTGATCGAGTCCTCAGATTTGATTACCAGTTGCCTAGAGCTTGGACAAGCGATCGGTACTTTATTCCATCGCTCCAATTAGCCACCTCCATATCAGTAGCATTAGTGCGTTTAGTGCTAACGGACATTACTTCTACTCATATATAGAGAGAATCCTGATGGCATAAAAGGTGAGTAGGTGTATTTGCTTGAAGGTTTACAATATTTAATTTATGGATTGCTTCGATGTAAATATGGCGGCGGTCCAATAATATACCGTAGGTGTAAATCGAATCTCTACAGTGTATTAGTGAGATAAACCTCGTAGGCAGTCCACACAGAGTAGGCACGCACGGTGGCCTGTAGCTACATATATAATATTCATATTTAAATTAATTCCTTAATACGTTGTGTACGGGTGCGGATCCTTAAACTATTACCGATGAATATAAGTCTGTGTAAAGATGGCGTCTTTGCTCGGGGGAGGAACTTGTAGGGCGAAACATACGAATCAATAAAATGGCGCGTGTGCAATATCGATATTCACAACGCGCATGAGTGGATATTATTGATCAACTCCTTCAGTATTTTTCCGTGTCTAGCTTAGATTTTCAGTAGCCTAAGGCTCGGTCGAGTGGTCGGTACGGAACCGCGAGCGAGCTCGCGGTTACATCCGCTGCCTCAGTATCAATGTTTCGCGTATAGCGATAAGATTCAATTAGACTACTGCGTGCGGGATGCGTTTGGCTTTAATTTGTAAACTAAACTTGGTAAACATTGGACACTTAAGGACGCATCGAATATATATATGATTATTTCATTTCATTATAAATTCAATATTGTTGACTACTTTTTCGTTTTTATTTCGTAGAAATATGCATGAAGATAGTATCATTTAATTGCCTTAAAACGATAAATATTTCGTGAATATTGAATAGTTTTCATAATAGGTACTGGTATTCGTATCATGAACGCGTGGACGCTATTGATCGAGTCCTCAGATTTGATTACCAGTTGCCTAGAGCTTGGACAAGCGATCGGTACTTTATTCCATCGCTCCAATTAGCCACCTCCATATCAGTAGCATTCGCGTTTAGTGCTAACGGACATTACTTCTACTCATATATAGAGAGAATTCTGATGGTGTAAAAGGCGAGCAGGTGTATTTGCTTGTAGGTTTACAGTATTTAATTTATAGCCCACAGCCTACAGCTACATACATAATATTCATATTAAAAATAATTCCTTAATACATCAGGGTGCTGATGCCTGAAATTTTAACGATGAATCTAAAATGTAAAGATGGCGTCTTTGCATGGGGGAGGAGCTTGTAGGGCGTAACACACAAATCAATAAAATGGCGCGTGTGCAATGCCGATAGTCCCATTGCGCATGGGTAGATAATATCTACCCATGCGCAGTGAACTCCTTTAGCATTTTTACGCATCTAGCTCAGACTTTCAGTTACCTAGGGCTTTGACAAGTGATCGGTATGGTACCGCGCGAGACCTCGCGGTTATATCCGCTACCTTAATATCAAAGCTTCTCGAGTCCATAGCGGTCAGATTTAATTAAGACTATTGTGTGCGGGATGTGTTTGACTATAATTTTCAAAGTAAACTTGGTAAACATCGGACACTGAAGGATCTTTGACGCATCGATTATATGTATATACGACTATTCATTGATTATAATTTCGATATTTTTGAATATTTTTTCGTTTTTATCTCGTGCAAATATGCATGAAGATAGTGTCATATAATTGCCTTAAAATGATAAATATTTTGTGAATACATGAATAATTTTCATAATGCTGGTATTCGAAACACGAACGCGTGGACGCTATTGATCGAGTCCTTAGATTTGATTATCAGTTGTCTAGAGCTTGGGCAAGTGATCGGTACTTTATTCCATCGCTCCGATCAGCCACCTCAATGGCAGTAGTATCCGCGTTTAGTGCTAACGGACATTACTTCTACACATATATAGAGAGAATCCTGATGGCATAAAAGGTGAGCAGGTGTATTTGCTTGTATGTTTACAGTATTTATAGCCTACAGCCTACAGCTACATAATTAATATTCCTATTAAAATTAATTCCTTAATACATACAATCACTCAGTCCTATTTTGAAATAACCTACCTCCAAAAATATTTTATCAGAAATACATCGCTAAGTATTTATTTCTTGCATTTAGTAACGTATTTTTATCTTATTTTATAAGCTTCAATTACTTTTATAATCCAAATTAAGTGGAAATAGAAACATTTCAAATGTTTAGAACGTCAATGTGAATATTTTGTATGGATGTAAAGGAACGTTCCACATAATGACTGAACTGATGAAAAAGCCGCTCTTTTTGGAAACATTTTATTTGAGTTTTTATATTTATCACAAATTAATAAAAAAATCATTAGAATATATCGATATCGATATATTTCTCATTTATGAATGCGATCTGCTTTCTTTTAAAATCGCGTACCTTAGCCTTAACCCATTTCGATTGGATATCCATTATCTAGAAACTAGTTTCTTTTTTACTGAGTTCAAAATGTACTGATCAGTAATGTGAAATTTGGGGGCACATACGTCAGCTAGGAACGGTACTTTTTTATATTTTTTTAAACAAAGAGCTCTTGTTGTTTACCCTTCAAGAGAACACTGAGAAAAACTTTAGAAATATTTTTTCCATGCGTATTAACAGGCTTTACAAGACATACTGTACTGTACAGTATTATGTTCTATATCGTACAGTATTATCTTACTGCCCGTAATAATATTAGAAGAGTCCTAAAAAAAGAAAAAAATAGATTAAATTTGTTCTGGAAATCGAAGTTAGGATCCTATACTTGCTCACTGATAAATAATACGTTAATCATATTTATGTGTTTAAATGGGCGCCCGCCGGTAGGATTATTTTTAGGGGGTGCACTAAAGATGGGTTTGGACCAAACGAATATAAAACTAGCAATATAATAAGAGCTATTTATTGCTTTTTTGGTGTAAAAATAAAATTAGTTTTCATTTCCTCAGAGATAAATTCTAGTTATTTTTTAATATTTACTTTCTTCCAAGCCAAGGGGTGCAAGTGCACTAACTTGCACCACCCTCCCGGCGCCCATATGTGTTTATTTTCCAAAAAAAGGCAATTCTTTAATTTCAAGATAGACTGAACGAAATAGCAAGTTCCCAAACCTATTTCTTTTACGTTTCATTAACAACCATAAAAATAGATAAATATTTTGTGAATATTGAATAGTTTTCATAATAGGTACTGGTATTCGTATCATGAACGCGTGGACGCTATTGATCGAGTCCTTAGATTTGATTACCAGTTGCCTAGAGCTTGGACAAGCGATCGGTACATTATTCCATCGCTCCGATTAGCCACCTCCATATCAGTAGCATTCGCGTTTAGTGCTAACGGACATTACTTCTACTCATATATAGAGAGAATTCTGATGGTGTAAAAGGCGAGCAGGTGTATTTGCTTCTAGGTTTACAGTATTTAATTTATAGCCCACAGCCTACAGCTACATACATAATATTCATATTAAAAATAATTCCTTAATACATCAGGGTGCTGATCCCTGAAATTTTACCGATGAATCTAAAATGTAAAGATGGCGTCTTTGCATGGGGGAGGAGCTTGTAGGGTGTAACACACAAATCAATAAAATGGCGCGTGTGCAATGCCGATAGTCCCATTGAGCACGGGTAGATAATATCTACCCATGCGTAATGTACGGTATGGTACCGCGCGAGATCTCGCGGTTGTATCCACTACCTCAATATCAAAGCTTCTCGAGTGCATAGCGCTCAGATTTAATTAAGACTATTGTGTGCATCCCGCACACAATAGTCCTGTTCTGTCCTGTCCTGTTTCGTATCTAAAATGTAAAGATGGCGTCTTTGCATGGGGGAGGAACTTGCAGGGTGTAACACACAAATCAATGAAATGGCGCATGTGCAATGCCGATAGTCCCATTGCGCATGGGTGGATTTTCGGTGTCCAGCTTAGATTTTCAGTAGCCTAGAGGTCGGTTGAGTGATCGGTATGGAACTGCGCGTGACCTCGTGGTTATATCCGCTGCCTCAATATCAAAGTTTTTTGAGTGTATAGGGTCACATTCAATTAGACTATTGCATGCGGGATGCATTTGATTTTAATTTGAAAAGTAAACAGTGGCGTATGTCTGACTCTAAAGGAGTTATTGACGCACCAAGTCTAATAAAATAAAATATACCTAAACGATTACACATTATATTATAACTCCAATATTTTCGACAACATTGTTATTTCAATCTCGTGCAAATATGCATGAAGATAGTGTCGTATAATTGCCTTAAAATGATAAATATTTTGTGAATACACATGGAATAGTTTTCATAATGCTGGTATTCGAAACACGAACGCGTGGACGGTATTGATCGAGTCCTTAGATTTGATTATCAGTTGTCTAGAGCTTGGGCAAGTGATCGGTACTTTATTCCATCGCTCCAATCAGTCACCCCAATGGCAGTAGTATCCGCGTTTAGTGCTAACGGACATTACTTCTACTCATATATAGAGAGAATCCTGATGGCGTAAAAGGTGAGCAGGTGTATTTGCTTGTAGGTTTAATTTATGAATTGCTTCGTTTTAAATATGGCGGCGGTCCATTAATATACCGTAGGTATAAATGGAGTCCCTACAGTGTATTAGTGAGGTAAACCTCGTAGGTAGCCCACACAGAGTAGGCTCGCAAGGCGGCCTACAGCTACATACATAATATTGATAATTAAATTAATACCTTAATTCAATAAATAAATAAAAAATAGGGTGCTGATCCCTGAAATTTTACACATGAATGTAAAATCTCTGTAAAGATGGTGTCTTTGCATGTGGGAGGAGCTTCTAGGTCGTAACACACGGATCAATAAAATGGCGCGTGTGCAATGCCGATAGTTCCATTGCGCATGGGTGGATATTATTGATTGACTCCTTTAGCATTTTTCGGTATCTAGCTCAGACTTTCAGTTGCCTTGGGTTTAGACAAGTGATCGGTATGGTACCTCGCGTTACCTCGCGGTTATATCCGCTGCCTTAATATCAAAGTTTCTCGAGTGCGTAGCGGTCAGTTTAAATTAAGACTGTTGTGTGCGGGAACAATTGGACCCTGAAGCATCTTTGATGCATCGGATATATATATATACAATTATTCATTTCATTATAACTCCAATATTTTCGATAACAATTTTATTTTAATATCGTGCAAATATGCATGAAGATAGTGTCATATAATTGCCTTAAAATGATAAATATTTTGTGAATAGACATGGAATAGTTTTCATAATGCTGGTATTCGAAACACGAACGCGTGGACGGTATTGATCCAGTCCTTAGATTTGATTATCAGTTGTCTAGAGCTTGGGTAAGTTATCGGTACTTTATTCCATCGCTCCAATCAGCCACCTCAATGGCAGTAGTATCCGCGTTTAGTGCTAACGGACATTACTTCTACTCATATATAGAGAGAATCCTGATGGCGTAAAAGGTGAGCAGGTGTATTTGCTTGTATGGTTACAGTATTTATAGCCTACAGCCTACAGCTACATAGTTAATATTCCTATTAAAATTAATTCCTTAATACAACAGGGTGCTGATCCCTGAAATTTTAACGATGAATCTAAAATGTAAAGATGGCGTCTTTGCATGGGGGAGGAGCTTGTAGGGCATAGCACACAAATCAATGAAATGGCGCGTGTGCAATGCCGATAGTCCCATTGCGCATGGGTAGATAATATCTACCCATGCGCAATGAACTCATTTAGCAATTTTACGCATTTAGCTCAGACTTTCAGTTACCTAGGGCTTTGACAAGTGATCGGTATGGTACCTCGCGGTTATATCCGCTACTTTAATATCAAAGGTTCTCGAGTGCATAGCGGTCAGATTTAATTAAGACTATTGTGTGCGGGATGTGTTTGACTATAATTTTCAAAGTAAACTTGGTAAACATCGGACACTGAAGGATCTTTGACGCACTGATTATATGTATATACGACTATTCATTAATTATAATTTCGATATTTTTGACTATTTTTTCGTTTTTATCTCGTGCAAATATGCATGAAGATAGTGTCATATAATTGCCTTAAAATGAGAAATATTTTGTGAATACACATGGAATAATTTTCATAATAGGTACTGGTATTCGTATCACGAACGCGTGGACGCTATTGATCGAGTCCTTAGATTTGATTATCAGTTGTCTAGAGCTTGGGCAAGTGATCGGTACTTTATTCCATCGCTCCAATCAGCCACCTCAATGGCAGTAGTATCCGCGTTTAGTGCTAACGGACATTACTTCTACACATATATAGAGAGAATCCTGATGGCATAAAAGGTGAGCAGGTGTATTTGCTTGTATGTTTACAGTATTTATAGCCTACAGCCTACAGCTACATAAATAATATTCCTATTAAATTCCTTAATACAATAGGGTGCTGATCCCTGAAAATTTACCGATGAACCTATGTAAAATGTAAAGATGGGGTCTTTGCATGGGGGAGGAGCTTGTAGGGCGTAACACACAAATCAATATAATGGCGCATGTGCAATGCCGATAGCCCCATTGCGCATGGGTGGATAATATCGATGGACTCCTTTAGCATTTTTCCGTACCTAGTTCAGATTTTCAGTAGCCTAGGGCTCGATCGAGTGATCCGCTGCTCCAATATCTAAGCTTCTTGAGTGCATAGTAGTTAAAATCAATTAAGACTATTGCGTGCGAGATACGTTTAACTATAATTTGTAACACCGGTTATGTCGGCCGATTCAGTCGCAAAAGGTGTCGTATGCCTATCGATCAAAAATAACTGTTGCACGGGACTTGACTTTTTACTGGAAAATTCTACATAAAGTGATTTTACGCGCCATTTCTATCTATATAAGAATTGATAAATAAACTATAAATTTTGTGTCAGTTCAATAATATAATTGATAACTTTTTATTTTCATCTCGTGTTAGTGCGCAAGTAGCCAGTGCCAGTAATTGCTCTAAAATGATACTGTTTTACTGACTACGTATTCACACATTTATGATAGGTAAGTGAAGTTGTAAATAATCGTCTGGGAAGTAAATATAGGCCGCCCTCATAAAGTACGTAAGTATTACATGACAGCATTTGTTAAGGCCAAAGAAACTATTCACTTCTTGCAGTCCCAAAATCACATAGTATTTATGTACATAAGCTAAGTTAAAACAAATAAAACGACAAAACTAAATGAAGGTCGGTTATTGACGCGTAAAGTGGTTCGATGAAAAAACGCTGAAATTTTCATAATCAGTTTAAAATATAGTGGTCTTTGAAATATTTATATCCTACCATTTTGAAATATCTTTTGTCGAAATCGTGGTAAAATGGCGACACAAGGGTTGTGCTGCACTAAAATTAATAAATTGGCGCATAGTTGCAACGCGCATGCGTGTATTAATTGCACTCGTAACTGTTCCAGTATCTAGCTCAGACTGCCAGTTCTCCAGTGCTTGGATAACTGGTCGGTAGTTTTTCTAGTGCTTCAAACAGCCACCTGAATGGCAGAGTTCCGCGTTGAGTGCTAACGGATATGAGTTGTAGTGATATATAGAATCCTGTGCGCTTAAAAGTTGAGTTAGTCTAGGTACTTGTGTGTACGGTAAGATATTTATCTTAACATTAGCTTTTTTGTGAATAGGGCGCCGCGTCGACCAATACGTGTACTGAGATTCGCGTAGTTATAAATTATGTCTGCATGTTACTGCCTCATTGGTCCTAGGTTCAGTTCCCGGGTAGGGCAAAATGTTACTGGGTTTTTCTGTATGAAAATTCTCAGTAGCAGCATAGAGTCTGGAAATATGTTTGGAGGATGGATAATGAAATCGGCAAAATGTGGGTGAAAATTAGTACACACCTCCGTCTAATCCTTCTTTCTTCCTGTTATATGTTATATAAATTATGTATTTGGAAAGATGGCGCCCGCTTAAAACGACGCTACACTAAAATCAATAACTGGCGCATAGCTGCAACGCGCATGCGGGTACCTAGTTACCCTTATAATGGCCTAGGACTCGTTTATATTTAAAACGCGCATGCGTGAGTAGTATTGATTGAGTCCTTTTACATTTTTCCGCATCTAGCTCTGAATACCAGTTGCCTAGGTCTCAGATAAGTGATCGGTACGGTACCTCTCGCGCGTCCGGTTATTTCTGGTTCCTCAATTTCAGTTTCTTGAGTGTTTAACGAAGAGGTGTATATAAGACTGCAGTTTTTGGGAAAGTCGACTCTTAATGTAAATTGATGAATTAATTTTAGTATCAGTTTAGTGATATTTTTAACAAAGATTTATTTTTATTTTGTGGTATATTGCAATCAGCTAGTGCTATTTCATTGTTCTTGAGATAATGGTTTAGTAAATACACATAGATTCATTGTGTCTGAAGTATGGAGTGGCGAGTGATCCACCGGGAAATAAATTTCATAAGCTGCCTTCATAAACTATATACGTAAAATGGTTATTCCGAATATTGACGTCGTGTAGACTTGCAAACTGTTTTATTAATTTTCTCGTTATGCATTTACAAAAACTGATCTAAATAGACCGTCGTTTTCTGACGCACTAATGGTTTTGTGAAAATACACTTAAAATCAAATCTTATCTTATTGTGTAATATGAGAAATCTTTTATCGAAATCGTGGTAAAATGGCGTCACAAGGGTTGCGCTGCACAAAAATCAATAAATGGGCGCATAACTGCAACGCGCATGCGTGTATAAATTGCACCCGTGACGTTTCCGGTATCTAGGTCAGATTGCCAGTTTTCTAGCGCTTGGATAAGTGATCGGTACTGTTTCCATCGCTTCTATCAGCCACTTTAAAGGCATTTTCCGCGTTGAATGCTAACTGACATTAGTTGTAGTAGTGAATGCTGTGTGCGTAAAAGTTATACGTAAAGTACTGGCCTGTGGGATAAGGCTTCCTAACTTATCGTATGTTCGATGAAAACATAAATAAATTTTCTGTGTGTGTGATAAATGTCCTGGGCCTTTAACTAGATGCTACTAATAGGAACAAAAAAAACGTGTTTAAATAGCGACGTAAGGGTTGCGCTGCAATAAAATCAATAAATTGGCGCATAGCAAGCCCTTCCTAGTCTAGGACTTGTTGATATTTAAAACGCGCATGCGTGGTTGGTATTGATCGTATTCTAAAACTTTCTTTCGTACATAGCTCAGACTACCAGTGCCTAGAGCTTGGACAAGTGAACGATACTTTGTTCAATGGCCATGGATATGAGTATTAGTGATATTGTTTGCGTGTCAAAAATAATTAAATATGAATTAAATGAAAGATTTCGGGATTATTTTTAATTAATATTACGTATATTGCATAGGTAGACAGACGCAACGCGCATGCGTGCATTGATTGATTTTCCGCATTTAGTTTCCGATGCAGTTACCGCCCAGCGTCTGGATTTCACGATTTTAAAACGCGTCTAATGTCGACTGTTTATCGCAGGTGGTTCTAAAATCAATAAAACGGCGCATACTTGCAACGGGCTTTCGTGAACTTTTACGGTACCCTCTAGTTCTGACTGCCAGTTACCTAGTGCTTGATGACGCATTCGGTACTTCGTTCTTTAACAATGGCGGAGGTTTCGTCTTGAGTAGGTGACAATGAGTGATGTATATTGCCAAATCTTAATATTATCCGCCATTGGGAACTTAATTTTTAGAATATTAAGAGTGAAGAATAATTCACATTGTGATTTATGAATTACATGATTTTAAAATTAAGAAATAGTAAATGACTTATTATTATTATGTATGTCTCCTGCTTTCACGGGGCTACAGAGCCCCGGACGTTTGGAAAGCGCGCGTGGGGCTGAAGACAACACGTAAAGGCCCTATAAGACAACTTTATTGTTATTATTATTAAAAGCCTATGCTGTCCCACTCTTAGGCAAATAACTAAGGACGCTTTAATATTTGAAATCTTTCATAAAGTTTATTTCCTATGACAGTAAAAATCTTAATTCAGAAACAGTATAAACATAATCCACCCGTACGTAATTTTTACGTCACAGATAGAAGAAAAACTTTAAAATTAAATTTTCTACATTCCAGAGAACTCTTCAGTCATCGACTGCAAGCAGATCGAGACTTGAATAGAGTACCAAATATGATTTGGATAACGGAGATGGACGGACCATGATCGCTTAATTTGACGTAAGTGATGCATGTGCATAATCGTTTTCTTTCTTCACTTTACTTATTTATAATATTTAATGCTTCCACATTTTTATTTTAGTAGGGAATTTTATTTAAATTATTAATATTAACATTTTTAATAAAATAAATCCATTAAGTTTTACCTTCGGGTTTTCACAAAAGTTCAAACATTTAAAACTTATTAAACGCAATCAAACTTACACTCTCCTACATGGAACGAGGAATTGATGAAATATTACAATAATTCCAAGTGCCACTGTATAAAGGCTGCAGTTGATTTTAATATATTATAATTGTATTTTCAGATCATGATAATTCAGCATTATTCAAAAGCTACGCCCAGCCGGTAGGCTGGGCCAGACGACCCGTATACCTCTTGAGGCATCCATCATAGAATCTTACATATCTATCTGGTAAGTATTGTCTTTGATCTTGTTGTGATAAAAATAAGTATTTTGTTACATCATCCTGACATATAATGCTACAATGCAATGATCAGGATTTGCTACGTACCATATGTAAACTAATAATTCTCATCTATTGGATCAATGTTATATTCGATTGGATTAATATTATTTGATTGTTTGTTTCCAGCCAACCCCAGCAGAGAAGGGAAGCTGAATATGGAGATAGTGTTTGGACAGTTCCGACATCGTATGAACAGCTTTTGCTACAACATGCAATTGAAGAGTCGGCATAATAAAATGCACAAGAATAATTTAGTAGTAATTTAGAGCCAGCAACTAAACTTTTTCACATGCCATAACGCCATAATATTTTCTCAACACAATTTTATATAAAACAAGTGAACACATGGCTTAAAACAGCAATATCAACAATTATTTAAGAATGAAGTTTCAACTTATTGCTAAGATGATAAAGTAGGATAAATTCATGAATAATAAAGTATGATATCATATTTACCGAAGCTAAATGGCCGTTTGCGTCATAAAAACCTAGGCCCATACGCAGGTAGACGCATCATATTCCTTGGATTCACATTCATATGAAGAGATATAAAAAAATAAACCATGACTGAACCAAGTATCGGCCTACTGATCGAAAAACATCGTGAAGTTAACACACCGCTTGTCATATGCTTTATTGAGTTTGCTGAAGATCCAGACTATCTGGCGAGTTGCCAATTCTACGAACCTTTCCTTAAAAGAAAAAACTCTCGCAAGGTAAAAACTAAAGTATACTCTGAATACTTACCTTTATCAAGATCTGGTAGTGAACTTTCCACTACTATACTAAAACAATCTCTAGGAACCTGGGATGGTGGAGTTGCAATTGATGGCAAGATTACTAAGGTGATTAAATATAAAGACACTACAGCAATACTGGCGACAAGTGACGAAAAACTAGCGACACTACTCTCAAAAATTGAAAAGGAAACCCGAGATCATGGTATCAAAATCAACCGTGAAACAACAGAAATAATGGTGATGGACAGGGCCAATATCCTTGGGAGTAGTAATGCACTTGGATGGATCCGTGATTTCTAATAATCGTAAAATCTAATAACGACTCCTGTTCTCAAGATATTAACCGCAGAACACCAATCAATAGAATAATACAAATATGCATAAAATTGGAATCATTTTGAAGAAACATCTGTACACGCTATAAATAAAAATAATAAAAGCTTAGTACTTATGTTTTAAAAAATGTGGGATTTGCACGTGTATCTTAGTGAATCACAAATAAAAACAGCAAGAAAAGTGACTATTTAGTAATGTCGTGTCGACGAAGGCTATTAAATTTACTAGACCAACGTATGAAAATAAATGCATCCTTACGCGAAGAGTTAAATATACCAAACGAGCAGTATACACATATCTGTAAACTGAACGTATTAAAGTACTTTGATTACATACTGCACCGACCTCGAAAACGAAAGAACTGGGCTTTCGATAGAGGGAAGGCCTCCGGAATAACAGGAAAGAGTGGTTCTACTGACGAAGCGCTACAGATTTTTAAATATTGCATTCAGTAATTGAAAATGACGTAACTGTTAATTTTGTCGATGACAGTAAGTCCAGCTGTGACTCGGAAGACATAAGTATAATATAATCAATTAACATAAAGAAAGAAAGAAAAAGAAAATAACAGTTGTAACATAATGTCAAAATAACAGTTGTAACATAATGTCAAAATAACAGTTGTAACATATGTCAAAATAACAGTTGTAACATAATGACAAAATAACAGTTGTAACATAATGTCAAAATAACAGTTGTAACATAATGCCAAAATAACAGTTGTAACATAATGTCAAAATAACAGTTGTAACATAATGCCAAAATAACAGTTGTAACATAATGTCAAAATAACAGTTGTAACATAATGTCAAAATAACAGTTATAACATAATGTCAAAATAACAGTTGTTACATAATGCCAAAATAACAGTTGGCTAACATATGGCCGTGTGGTGCCCGGCAAAGAATAGACCACCCCCTCTCGTCCCGTGGGTGTCGTAAGAGGCGACTAAGGGACTATGAACAGAGTAGATGAATCCACTACGTCGGTACCGAATGCCTTGGACTATCGCTAATGGACGTGAAATCTTGCGACAGTCCCAAGAAGTGCAGGCTGGATATTATGAAGGCTAATAAAAATGTCACAAACCCAGCCTCTGAGGATCCCGGAGACCAGGAAAAATGGAGAAGTCTCAACCGGTAAGCGTAATCTGCCAGGAGGCTAGATAACGCTAGGAACAAGCATATGAATCAATAGTAGAAGTACACTATGGAGAACGGTGAATTCAGATTTAGAAAGCAATCACAATTCCCTTATTGAGGGTGACGCATCGTGACGTCTGTGATGACTCACGTATATCTATAAATACAAAAGCGGTTCATTTACGATGAAGACTACCTATCTACTAGCTGTAATGCACGCAGTGGCCACACCAAAGAAACCAATACTGGCGCGTTGGCTGAACCTGGTGAGTCTACAAGGTAATTCATATACATAAGTCTACTTCGGTGATGATGGCAACTCACCACTGATAAGCAAACGACATTGGCGCATTCAGCAAGGCAGCAAAGTATTGTGGAAGGCTTAGGGCGACGGCAGAAATCAAGGGTGCCGTCAGCATCGTCGCTTGGAAATTGCATGCTTCACCGATCGTAGCGGTTCTTCGTTGCATCGAGTTCAGAGGAGCATGGATGTGAGAGTGCTTATTATCTGACCTATCTTGCGTATCTGACTGTATCTGTTTATATACAAAGGCAAGGATACACGCACGCTTGCACTGCAACGCTTGCACTGCAATAAATATGGGCGCCGACTTATTGTCCAACAAAAACAATACCAAGAAATATAATTAAATGTGAAAGATATAAATTCATGAATTTATCTTACCGATTACATTTTGACGCATATGCTAAACGCATAAAATTTTTTAATATATCGATGTCGTTTAATAAATAAATTTGTCTCAATGTCTATGATTGTCTATTTATGAAATATACATGTATTAAATGTCTATTTAACTAATAATAATATGTGTCATAGGAGTTAAATGAGGTGGTGGTGAAATTAGGCTGATGGAGGGCAAATAGGATTTGGCATTCGTGGGCATTAGGTTTCATAAGATGTGGATTGAGGCGTTCTGGATTAAATCGGACCGTTTATATATATTTTATTTATCCTTTTCGCTCATCAAAGCTCAAAAAGAGCAGTTGTAGTATTATTGTTAAGATATTCTAGGATACGCTAATAAATAGCAATGTCTAAATTACCCATTCAACTTCAGTGGTAAAAAAAAAAGGTTAAATCACGCAATTTGTCTACGATATTTAAAATCTCTTTAGACCTTCAAGTGTAATCAGTAATAAATGTATCGTTGTAGTATTAGAATACAATTTAAATCGTTCTCGAAGTTTTAAATTTACATTTAGCTCATTCAACCAACGGGGTGAATACAAGTGATTGGATTGTCATCGCATTAAATATGTGTCTGTGTAATATCTGTATGTTTGTGATATTGTAATATCTATGTTTGATATTGTGATTGTGGTATTTTAATGTCTATATCTATTTGATATTTTAATGTCTATGTCTATTTGATATTGTAACATCTATGTTTTGATATTGTGATTGTGGTATCTTAATGTCTGTATCTATTTGATATTTTAATGTCTCTATTTTTGATATTGTAATATCTATGTGTTTGTGATATTGTAATATCTATGTGTTTGTGATATTGTCGTGTCTGTGTTTTTGATGTTGTAATGTCTATGTGTTTTTGATGTTGTCGTGTGTATCTGTTCTTGATGTTGTCGTGTGTATCTGTTCTTAATGTTGTCATGTGTATGTGTTCTTGATGTTGTCATGTGTATGTGTTTTTGATGTTGTCATGTGTATGTGTTCTTGATGTTGTCACGTGTATGTGTTTTTGATGTTGTCATGTGTACGTGCTTGTGATATGTTCGTGATAACGTTCCAGTACTTAACTCTAACTTGATTTGGTTACCGTGTACACTCCTTTCTTTTTGAAGCAACAGCAGTGCATAGTTCAATATATGTACGATATAGTTGTTGCAAAATCGTAAAGAGAGTCGGAATCAGTAAAGTCTTGATACCAAGGGAATTTGATAATATCCGATAAAGCTGGAGCTGGAGCTGGAGCCGAAAACACTGCTCTCACAGTATACTGCCATACAGTTTCGTGCAGTTAGTGATGAGTCCTAGAAGCCCAATCCTCTCTCCTTCCCTGCCTTTATCGTGATTCCCCTCAAATAAACCATTTTTCCCCGTTCGTTCTTTATTAAGCTGGGCCTTTACGGTCATGCTCCGGATGGGTGAACGTTTTTACACATCAATTTTCTTCTTAATGTCTCGGAGAGTACGTTAAGTTGTCCACCAGGCCGTCATATAGATATCTGTGGCAGTCATGAAGGCAGTCAGAAGCCTTCAAATCAATTCAATTTGAGTAACCATAGAATATCGGTAATTCCTAGTTATTAGGTTATGGAGGTCAGACGGCAGTCGCTCTGTCTAAAATACTGGTATTCGGCTACGTTAGATGCAATATATGTAATAAACTTAGGAGCAGTTTTTATTGGTAAGTATTGATGTGGGGATCCAGACTGACGGGCTACCGCAAACATCAATAGATGAGCGAAGCCAAGCCGGAATAGTGTCTTGAAGGTTGATCGTTCTTTCCACATCACGGCACACGTCCTTGCCATAATAGAACCGATGATTTAACGTGGTAGAGCAGAGTAGTGGGTAGAAGAGTACATTTTAGAAATGGGTCAACTCGACCGGCGCATTACCACGCTCTCACAGGATATTACTGGCGTAGCCTAGCACCTATTGTGTTGCAACGTTACGTGCGGTTGGTGATGAGTCTTGGAAGCCCAATCCTTCCTCTCCTATTCATCTCAATACAACTTTCCTCTTCCCGTTCATTATTTGTTAAGCTAGGTCTTTCATGATCATGCTTCGGACGGGTGAGCGTAATTTACACATCAATTTTTCTTCTTCATGCCTTGCGGAGTACGTTTAGACGTGAATCCCGGTTGTCGCACAAGTATCTGTGACAATCGTAAAGGCAGTCAGAATCCTTCAAGTCTGACACAATTTGAGTGACCTTAGAATATCGGTAATTCCTATTTATTAGGTTATGGAGGCCAGACGGCAGTCACTCCGAGTAAAATACTGGTATTCAGACACATTAGATGCAAAACAGTTGGGAGCGCTTTTTAGTGATAGGTAATGATGAGGGGCTCCGAGGACTAAGAGACTCCGGGGGCTAAGAGACTACCGCGAACATCGATGGATGAGCGAAGCTAAATCGAGATAGGATCTTGAATGGGTGCTCTTCCGTGCCATTATCGTGGTAGAGCCAAGTTGTAGTGCTTACATTTCGGGAATGGGCTGGCTCGACCGGGGAAGTACCACGCTCTCACAGAACACCGACGTATAGCAGCAATATAATGTTGCTACGGTTCGTGCGGTGGGTGATGAGTACCGGAAGCCCAATTCTCTTCTATCTTCATTATTCATCTTCCTCTTACATCTTTTTCTGACAATTACTGAAAGTCCAATACTTATCTCCTTCTCTCCTATCCTGTTCTATTTCTTCATCTTCCTTATAGGTTAGTAAAACCATAACAGGTTTTTATTCTATATTTAATTATATTTTTAAGTTATTTAATATATAGGTTAATTATTTACTGTATTTGTTATAGCCCCGTTGGTTGGAATGAAGCTGTGAAAATCAAAAAAATGCCATCTTGAAAAAAATGATAGTATCATGGTTAACATAAGCGTATTGTCTCTATAAGTTTAATATTAATTTATTTTTAACTCAAGATTGGTATCTTGTGGTGTCACGAAGAATGTGATAGTTTAAGAAGTAGTAACCAGTCTCCCGTATAAACGGAGATTTTTAATGTTATTTACTGTAGAATATAAACTATGCTTTGCATTTGTATCACTTATGATAGATACTCTATTCTATTATTATTGTCTTCTTCATACCGGGTGAAGTAAAGGAAATGGCATAACGCCTTTTCTGCACCTTACCTGTGTATTCTGATGTACTCTCAATTTATATATTGTCAACCGAATAAATGTTGTACTAGACCTTAAGTTAAGTATAAGATTTGAAAGTAGAGGAAGGTAAAAATTCGGATTGGTGAGAATGTCAGGGAAATATGAACGATATCACAGGGCACGTCCCTTGTTGAACAGGTGTAAAACCTACGTTTGGAAGGAAATAAAAAAAATGTCTGAAAGATAGAGAGATATGATGAGCTAATTGTACTGCTAACTTTAGATATTAAATATTAGATATTAATGTATCTTTCGGTGTGTATCTACTCTACTCTTCTGTACTTTAAATTGCCAAGCACTATTTATTTTTACCCACTTACTCTTGTCAAAAAAAAACTATAGTTTTTAATATTCGAAAATGTTCGTATTATTTATATTATTAAATAACTTGTACTATTTTGTAATTAAATTAATTTTACGATTTTTTTATAACACGTTTGGAGGAATAACTTACTTTTAATCTTAGCTTAGAATCCTAAAGGAAAGACGATAAGAAATGTCTATAAAAACTGATCAGGCAGAGGCTCATGTTTCAAATATGAAAAACCTTTTACTGATGGAAATTAAATTCAAAAATATATCGATTTTAAAAATGTATAACATGTCAAAATATGAAAAATCACTGTAATGTAAGGATTAGGATAATATCTTGTATGGACATGTTAAAAATGTGGACGAGATTTAAAATTTAACTATTTCTAGTATGTCTAGTGCTGAGCGCTCTTTTCCCATGTGGCTGTGGCTGTTCCTATCGACTATCTATTAATTTAATAAATTTCGATCTTGGTGTAAAAGTTGCGTTTTATTTAGTCTCAACCTGAAGTCCTATGAGCGACCCTACACTAAGAATCCCATCAAAATCGGTAAGCCCGACGCCAAGCAAGCGACACCAAGCATTTTACAAAAAGCGGGATGCCTCTAGTTAGAATATGTGTAGGTTTTCATTGATTTGACAAGAATGTCAGGTCGTCGTTCAATGTTATCCTCGACACGCCTTCTCCTAACATCCTGGCAACCCCGACAAGACCGGTAGATGCATAGACTTAGAATTTCGGATGGGTAGATGCCTCAGCCTGTCCCAGCTGACGTTCATCAGTGTCTTCCCCTGCGGACACAAAGTAATTATTAAAAATAATTAAATGTTCTCTTCAATCTTATTGATGATGAATAATCAAATCAAATCCAATCAAATATTTTTTTGCAATAATCATGATTTATAGTAGAAGATAATTGCTTCTACTCTAATTCAACTATCACTTAGATATCTTACAGCTTAGCTGATCTGATCACTGACTCTATTAGGTCAATTCCTTGAATATGCTGTAGATAGTGGTACAAGACCAACTATCGCAGACTCCATTATATTAAGGTTGCAACAATTAGCATATCTCTCAAAATATGCTGTGGTAGTGCCCCAGACAGTGGCATTTGGCCGGTGTACAACAGATAGTCAAACACGAGGTTGCACAAAATGAGCATGCCTCCCAAAATATACTGTGAGTAGTGGCGCAGAACGAGCTACCGCAGACTCCAGGGTTGCTAAAATTAGCTGTTTGGCTAAAATGGAAAACCAGCTGATTCCTGCGACTTCATCTCCGTCCATTTTATTATTCAATCAGTGTTAACTCACGTCCGAAATGCCTTAATAGTCAAAACCAATGGTTAAGTCTTGTGTTCCATTCTCGAGTTGGAAAACAAAAAGGAAGTTTTATCTGTGAACATATTCTCAGATGCATTGAATTGTGCCCAGTAGATAGCAATAGGCTCTCTGGGTTTAAATAACGCCATCGAAGTATACCTCATAATATTCAGTAAACATTTGTGATGCTTTCTTGTTATTCTATGGATGTGTTTTAAAAAGGAAAGGTGTTGAAACCTATTTGGAGAATAAAAAGGTTTTAGCGCCATCTATCTACTGGAGCTTAAGTAATTCATGTCAGTAAGCATCACTATGTAAAAGCCCTCTGGACTTGATTCACGATAAACGCGATAGATGGCGTTATTTGTAATTACATGAAGACAAGTAATGTTTTTTTTTTATTCTTGCTTGTGTATAACAAAATAACGAACCAACGGAACGCAGAATTGTGTCATACTGGATGGGCGTATGGACAAACATAATATTTGGGAACAATTATTAAGTGTTACGTATTATACTAGCGACCCGCTGCGGCTTCGCACGGGTGGGTAGCAGAGGATATACGCCTAATTTCTTTTTTATTTCTGAAACTTTGATCTATTTTAATTTAATAAGGATATATAACTGTATTGGTTTACGCAGAGCGGTTTTTCGACATCTTCAACAATTATCGTCACATTTCAGCCAATTTACACAAAGCCTTAATGATTTATACACTTAAATCTTTCTCATGAATCACTCCGTCCATTGGTAAACACCGTATGAAAATCCGTTCAGTAGTTTTTGAGTTTATCGCGTTCAGACTGACAGACGCGGCGGGGGGACTTTGTTTTATAATATGTAGTGATTTAAGGCCCCTGCCTTTTTGAAGATATCAGTGAATACAGTGCTGGTCAACAAATATCATGCCACAGCGTACCGTCGAAGCCTTCTATTTACCCTGAAGATTGTATGGAGTCGTGCAAGAGGAGGCAATCATATTGCTTCTTAGAAAAGATTTTAGCTCTTCTGACATAATGATAGTCCCAATCGCTGTGGATGTAGAGGGGTTGGTTAGTCCGGCTGTAAAGAATAAGTCTCTATGACAGTCATCACTGTCGCACTTGTCATGTGTAGGCGAAAGAAAAGCGATAGAATAGAATAGAATTAACTTTATTTTAAGTCTCAGACTCATATAGGTTTGTAACATTAATAATATCCGTGACCGAAATTCGGTCAGGAGGATATTATTATAGATATTGGAGAAAAATTAATATGGGTATCTTTATTAGAGCAACAGAAGCCAAAACAACAGTTTTTAGAATTTTCGTCTGTCTGTCTGTATGTTTGTACACGCATCACGCAAAAACTACTGCATGGAATTGAATGTAGTTTTCACCGATGTATTGCTAGATGTCTAGTTTAAAATATAGTCTCCATTTTACCGCAGGAAAATATTAGATTCTAATTTCCACGCGTACGAAGTCGCGGGCAAAAGCTAGTAGTAAATAAAATTGCACTGTGATACATGCAACAGGCAACAGTCAACTACGTATGGGCAATCTATCCTGTCAGCAATCATATTCAGAAGCCTGTTGCGACTGACTCTTACTCGTCCCACTAGTGATGCAGTGCGCTTACGCATTATGAAGTAAAAGCAGTCTACTCGCGCCGCCGCAAACATGCCTGATGCACTACAACGCCATGGCAGCCCTATCAGTCTCAGGAATGCGTCATTATATTGAACGCGAAGGGTCTCATAAGACGCTTGAGTATACTTCTCCCACTGCACGTGTAAAAAGATGAACAAAATGCTCTTAAAAGCGTACGTTAAACTTCTACAGCACAACGTGCAAACCTGCAGGCTGTCATATTCACCCGTACTAACAGAGCCTTCCGCTCTCTTTCTATGTCAGCATTGTCCTTGAGGACTGAAGTCACGGTATGGCTATACTGGTCGATTATTGTGAGCATATATTTGTTCTGTGTATTTGTTGTCAAGGGTCCTTTAAAATCGATATTTAATCGTTTGAAGGGAGCCGTGACCTTGGCAATATGACTTCTAGTCTTTTAGAAGCGTGGTTTTATCTCAGCGCAAACTGGACATGATGCTGTCAATTATTTGATATCAGATGCGGAAAAAAAAATAGTTCTTCATGCGTATCCAATGGTACTTTCTGGTAACCCCGGGGTGACAGAGAGCTTCATGTAATCCCTTTTATTGGCAACCAAAAAATCGCAGACTTTAAATAGGACATCGACTCACATTCTGTGAGCCGTGATGATATAGAATGTCATACTTAAAGCATGATAATTTTAGTCTCCAACGTTAGAGATCTTCTCGATTTAATATTGCTATTGTTCTTGATTAATGAATGATAATGTTGATCAGTTCTAAGGAGAAAGATTTTCTCCATTTTTTCAGGCTCTTAATATAGTACATGCTTCCTTTTTTGTAGAAGGAAGTGAGTACTTTCGAAGTTTGACAAATTCCATTTTGTGATAACGTAGCTGCTATGGCGTGTCCTGGCTTCTGAGGCGTCCGTCTCTATGGTAAATATTTCTTTATCGCCACAAGGGTAACCTTCTTGATGCCTCTTGCAACTGAGCGGAGCATTCCATGTTTTTTTTTTTTCCTCCAATGAAAAATCATCAATATTGACGAGGGTTCCGATCTTTTCTGAAAGTCTGTCGGCCCATTTCGCGAAGTGGGCGAACTGCCCTAGGACTACTTTAACTTCCGCCCAGTTAGTTGGAGCTGGTAATTCAAGTAATAGTTTTAGCCTTTCGTTATCTGGACTGATTGTATTATTTGCGATAGTATAGCCGAGAAGATCGATAGACATTTTGGAGAAAACACTTTTCTTTCACTTTATATGTATTCGTAGCTGTCATGAACTTGGCGAGGTTCTTATCGTACTCATTCTGATGTTTCCCACACACAGTCACGTCATCCAAAGGAGAAGATGCCATGCTCGTTTTCTATGAGAAATTCAAAAGTTCTTTGAAATGCCGCTACCCCCTTAGTTACTCCGAAGTTTCATACATACCTAAGTTAGACTCTAATGAACTACTTACATAATTTGTTTTTCGAGATCAATATGTAAATTAATGTTGTATGTAAAATTCCGAGTATAAAAGAGTAACCATGGAGTTTCTTGCCCGTTCTTCTCCGAGGATAGTCAGTCAATAGACGTTTGCAGTGAGAATCACCCCCTGCAGTGAGGACTTGATCTCGCCAAGTTGATAGACTTTGTTCCATAACACCGACTTTTGAAGAGAACATTGGAGATCTTTTCAGAGATTTACTCGTTTTCCTCTTTGTCTTGATTTCATTGCGATTGGTGTTGTCGCCTATGTTATAAATAGTAAACACAAAATAATATGGCGAAAGCTATTATATTCATACAAAAAAATAAAGAGTTTTTATAAAAAATAAACTTTGCCCCACTCTAGGTATAATTCCTGTGTGTGGGTGCGTTTACAAACACGTATATTCACATACACGAAGACCCAGACCCGCAACAACTATCTGTAGATCATACAAATATTTGTTCCGTGCGGGAATCGAGCCCGCGAGACCTAGCGCAGCAGTCGATCTCTCAACCACTGCGCCAATCGTGCTGTCAAATTATTTTAAATAAAGACCGCCCACAGCAGACTTAATCTGGTCAGTCCAACGCATTGGTGACCTCCCGCGCGGTCTAGTGCCTTCTACTTTCCCCTGGATGACGAGGCGTTCTATGGACTGGTTGTCGCGTCTAGAAACGTGTCCGAAGAAAGCCAGTATTCGAGATTGTACTATGGAAAATAAGCGCTGCTTGATGCCGAGTTCTTGAAGTGTCGAGACATTCGTGCGAAACTCGGTCCACGATACTTCAAGCATTCTTGTCCAGCACCACATCTCTAGAGCATCTATTTTCCTTCTTTCCACTTCTCGCAGCGTCCACATTTCCGCAGCGTACAGAAATATGGGGAAGATGAGTGTTCGCACGAGTCTAGTTTTCGTGGTCTTGGTGATGTTTCTGTTCCTCCATATTTTCTTCATCTTGTCCATTACAGATTTTGTGATAGCCATACGTCGCTTTATTTCATCTATAGGTTTCATTAGAATTATGCTAATAATAGCATTTTAATCGCAACAAGTAAAGCAGTTATCATCGAATTCTATTTTTTTTCCATCAAATAAAAAACAAAATATTTGGTACTAAAAAAAGTCTATAAAATTCCTTAAGTCAGGGACCGTGATCAGATGGACAATTTTTTAAAATTATTTATTTGCGACAGTTCTGATGTTCGGGATGAGATTCGTGAAAAATTTCCTACGAAAAAAGAACCGTTTAGCTGGACGTGGCCTAGACTTACTCCACGTAACTCGTGGCGTCGAAGCCGCAAGTTGGGTAAGGTTTGTGTTTGGTGAAGTAGGTAGTGTCGGAGCGTGATTAGGGTTATTTAGTATTTACCATTCACTAATGCATTGAGTTGAGAATTACCAATGTGTGTGTCATTGTTATCAATCACTAGATAATCTTTTTCAGCGGTTTCAAGAGCTAAGGCTTAAAGCTTTGTTTAAGCATCTCATCGAGAGTCAATGTCATGTTTTCTAGAAGTCGTTCTAGTATTTTCAATGTTCTCACCTCGCAATGCCGGCTCTACACGTTACTTAGCAGTAACTGCTTGAAAGTCACAGTCGTGCGCTAGTAGCCTTAGTTCTCTCCAATAGTCAGATATAGTTTCAGCGGGCTTTTCTTTACGTGTATATAGAATGTGGCGTACTGAAATTACATTTTTGGCTTGATATATGTTGTGTCTCGGAGTATCGTAGTGTCTTCATAAGTCTTGCAATATCGCACAAGACTTACGAGAAAATTGTTGCAGAGATATCACTTATTACTAATTTCAGTTTTACAGCATCGGCCGTGCTGTCAGTCAACTCTTCAGATAAAAAAATTACTAAACATATATCGCCGGATCCATTTTAAATCGGCACTTAGTTAATACATTGTCATCAAATCGGGCTTGGGCATGTTTTCGAACGTTGTTTTTAGTTACTTAAGTTGATACATAATAAATGATAAACCACCTCGATTCTTGGTTTTATTTAACTAAAAGAATTATATATAGGCGTGACGGGCGCGTGGACGAGACCATATATTAAGTTTAGAAAAGTTGTTGACATTATATAATAACGCCATCTAGTGTCGAGTAGCACAAACAAAACTTTTCAAAACTCCACAAAAACAACACAAAAGTTGAAAAAAATAATTTTTAATCATGCCTCAATGTTTTAAATAACATTAATAATTGTAGCTTCATAATCACAGCCATAACAAGTACTGTTACAAAAAACCAAAAGTTTCGTAAAGTACGAGTTTACGCTATTCACCGATAGATGGTGTCTGCAGTTCACGGCGCACCACTAGCCCACTAGATGACCTTGCTACTACTTTCAGGGATTACAGGCGTGTCTGTGTATCGTGTATGAACTTTATATAACAAGGTGGCTCCACCCACTCGGTGACAGTGAGCTGCAACGAGCGAGAGAAAGCTCGAGACAGAAAATTAAAAGCAGGTTGGACAGCCGAAACTTCACGAACGACCACGAGGTCTTGCTATGTCTTTCATTACTATACCTGCATCCCCTTCAGCTTCGGATGACCTCGGACCAAAAGCACGTGTCGTTAATCTAATGAATTTATATGTGACAACTTCTACTTAATATTGCCATTGTGCTATGCACGTCCATAAAATATAATTTCAAAATTTTTCCTGTTTATCTATTTCAGGATTTTGGAGTAGGAAATGGGTTTATAGGTTAAAAAACTGTTACTGTACTGTATCGCACGGTATTCGAGTTATATGGCGGTAAGCTGTCCCTGTATTATGTCGGGAGTTACCAAACGTGTTTTAATATCGATTTAGTGGAAAGTCGGCAAATTCCAGGTTTGTTGGTTTTAGTGGATTCTGCCATCAGTTTAGGGTAAGCTGATGGCATTTCCTAAATGCTTTGTATAATAATTCTGACTTTTCGGGGACTAGCGTAAAATGTGTAATAGGCATTTTGGTGACCTCCATTTTAAATTGAAGTTCTGTCATTGATAAAGTGGCAAAATCAATGTGAGGCGCTGGTAGCGTCAGGTTTTTGATGAAACTTACTATGATGGTGATATCAGATACAGGATCATATTGACCATTAAAATCTTTTTTTACAGGAATATTTACTAATGCATTGCTAAGGCGCCAATCTTGCCCTTCATAATCAATACTTACATGTTTTCTAAAATTTAATTGTGTGTGTAAGGTCCCTCAAGGATACAAAAGAAAACAACCAATTTTTTTTTGTATTTTTTTACGTTTTTATAACAAGTAGTTCCAATAAAATTTTACAAGTTTATTTTGTACAAGTACGGAGTATCCTCCGCTTATTGAAACTTAAACGCATCAGATATTTAATAGTGGCATAAATTGCGGAGAGTGCTTTTAGAAAGTAACAGGGCATATACTAGCGTATGTATAGGTACCTGTACGTCCGTGCGCCGATCGTCGCCACGAGACAAAATCACCTACGTACAACATACATCAATGTGGTCGAGAGCCCATTACATTACAACCAATGCGAAGAAATTATTGGTAATATGATGACGAAGTTCATAATTCTACTGCAGAGAGACGTATTCATAATGTTACTACATTTCGGTCGGTGACGTCACAAAGCGTGTGTCAATAGCCGTGCTAGTACCCACGTACCGATGTGTCAGAATAAGTTCACTCGGTAAATGAATCGAAAATAATTAAGCTTCAATTCTTAATCATTACTATATCTGGCCGTCAATTTAAAGAGTTTGAACACTTTTAGTCTTCTTTTGGCGAACTGCTCATAATGCTGCATATTCCTTTAAACTTTTCAGTGATCTCCATAGATTTACAATGTCTGCAGTAAAATTATTAACTTCGCAGTTAATTAGCTACACGATTTCCTTGCATTCTTGTGTTTCCTCGTTTTCATAAAAATAAAACGTCTTGATTTTATTATGCTAATCATTTTCTGTACTCTACTGTATTAATTTAGATATTTTTACATTGTTACAGTATATAAAATCAATTCCATTATCTACCATATATTTTATTTATTCCATCTTAAGAAATCGTGTTGCTGATATCTCACAAATTTCATTGTTCCATTATATCAAGTCTTAAAACAACGATTATAATCAATACTGAGTGCAGTTGTGACCTTTATAGTAAGTACAATAATTGTGACGATGTTAACTTACTGCATAAAATTATGTTACAACTTCTAATTGTAACATTATGTAACGTACTTGATTGGACGTTGGGATAACTTTGGGAGATTTTAAAATCTAATACATCGAAACATTTCAGTTCAATTTGCAGGAAAATTACAGCCATTTAGCAGTCTTACATCTCTTCATCGTAATTGTAATGTTATTAATATAATATTGTAACTTTTATGAAATAAGTATGTAATTTTTAATTTTACTTGGCAGTTGACATTTTGTGACAGTTGAATATTAATTGGTTATAATCGTAATGGGCTCTAAAGTTCAATCGATCCAATGCTTTTCGTTTCAAACTATTCTATCCTCACATCAGGATTCAAACGATTAAAAGCTTGAATATTCTAAACTTAATATTCAGCAACAATTTAATAATTTGACTATAGGTATATATATCTACATATATATATTTAAATCTTATAACGATCCTTCAGTTGAAGTCGATAGCACAACTGATAATTATTAACATGTTAAAATTCAACAATGTGTAACGTAACAATTTAAAATTGTAACACAACGCAACATATTTTGTAACACAATTATAGGTATATATTATTCAAAATTGTAACTTTAACTAACCATCGCATTGGCTCGACTGAAACTTGTACAGATTTGTACTTACATTTAATTTATTTACAAGTTACACGCTATCGCTTGCCCGAAGATAAACGGAAAAATATAAGATTATTTTATACGGCTCATTCGGTGTAAACTTACCTAATGATACGGTCTTATTGTGTGCACATTCACAGCGTTCACAGCCTTCAGAAATGTAACTAAAGTATTGTGATGCGCACTGATCAGTAACAAATGTTACATTAACTTTAATAAATCGGCAGTAGATAATGTTAGATTTACGAATAATTATTAAACCGTTTATTATTTATTGACTTCGTTATTTCAATCGTAAATAAATGTTACGTCCCTTTAATGTAAATCTCAGTCTAATGTGACACGGCATTGTAACAATGTTACATATTATATGAACTGTACATCAAAAACTTATATATCACAAAAAATGAATCACAAATCAGCACGCCTGTTATTAATATGCATATGTAACTGAAACCTTTATTGTGCGTCCATTGGATCATAATTGTGCGTCCATTAGATCATAATTGTGCGTCCAATGGAACATAATTGTGCTACGTTTGCGCGGGCTTCGAATACGAACAATCTTCGGGCTTTCGACCGTAAAACTATAATAACACCGAAATATCGGAACAACCAATAAACGTTGTTTTATTCTAATTTATTTATACTATTTGATTACGAGACACAGTCTCTATTGCTATCGCCAATAGCATCCGCTATGAGGTCTAGCGAAAATAATTTGCGACCATATGGCCCTACCGCCCGGGTACACCGATCTCATCGTGTGACACCCAACTAACATAATATCAACAATATTTGATTCTCCATAAAAATATAACTTACAAAAAACCTACCGTGACTTATTACAATACAAAAAGGTCAAATGCTACATCAAGTAAAAATTACATTTCCATCTACTTATTGCTTATAAATTAAAAATGACATTATTGTTGCAAATTGTACAATTATAAATTGTTATTATTATTCATTATTATTTTATTTGGGAAATATTTTAGTCTTATAGTTAATTTAGAATTAAGACGATCGCGGGATGTGTTACACGGCGGCGACATCGATGCGATTCGATCGCGCGTTTTTGACGGCTCGTCGCATCTGTGTAAAACACCCTTAAATCAATCGATTTATTTAATATCCCTCGATTACGACTTGCGTTTGTCGCTTATCTGACACGACATACTCGAGACGACACATGCACAGGATGACAAATCATTTGAGCCAATTATTGCGTTAAATGATAGCAGTCATCGTCAGCGACGTACAACACACATTTTTTAATATTAGGCCGTGCTTACTGCACCAATCACGACACGCTACTGATCATCTTAGTCTTAATATATTGAATTGAGCAGTATACGGACGCACGGACGCACAAATTGACTATAACCCTGTAGTAACTACTGAAACCTAACTAATAAGTAATTAAACTTTTCTCTTCTAGGGGCGTATAAGTTAAAAGCATTACATTATTAAAGTCTCCACAAAATTGTATAACTTACTATAACGCTATTCATTGTTTTTATTGATCAATTAAAAAGATAATATGTTCCTTATTATCTCTTATGCTACAAAAAAATTCAACATAATTATAAAACAACAGAATGCCGTGTATATCAGGTAATATTTTGCTATGTCATGTACAGATATACTTTTCAAATTTATCGTAATCAATTCCCGAAGGCAAACTTTTGCAATGTGTTCACCGTTGCTGTTCACCTATATATTTCATTTATTATATATATTTTTGCAATAATAACTAATAATATCGGTCATCTGGATATGACTTTATTTATCATTATGTATATAACAATATTTATGAGTAAAAAGAGAATAAAAACATTTGTAAAACAATATAATAATTTATATATATTAAATATAATAAAAATCAACAGTACAATAAAGTCACAGCATGTATTTACATATCTCTATACATGTTAGTGACGTCTCTGTTACGTCAGCACAAGTACAGTCATCGTACCCATTTTAAGTGTCCAATTTTTCTACATAGGATTAGTTGGTTTAGACCAGTGCGTACTTACAGACAGCCTGAAAAACGAGTTCACCCCTCTCTCTACCCCTAACCAGCTTGCTCCTAAGTAGTCGATAAAAATTTACTATTTTATAATGAATCTCCCTCACAGTCGAAACGTACTTATCAGTAAATTTATAAATAGATATCAGAAGCTTTAATCTGTAGACCGAAACATAGAACCCAGACCCGGCCGAAGTACACAGTAAAATTCATTATGAGACGATCTAATTAAAATGGGTACAAGAAACGATGGCACTTTACAGGGTACCTATGCATTTTTTTTTTCATAAATTATGTCATAAAATGACGACTAAAGAACTATGTATGTTAATTTTACGCCGTGACTTATTTTCTAGTTTCGTTTTATACCTAATCACATCGATTTAGAACATTTGTTGTGTGGTAGTAATGGTGGCACGGCCGCCGGCCTGACGTCTGAGACCATGAAACAAGAAGTTCGCGGCGGCCTTGATTGGGGCGACGAGTGGCACCCTCGCAGCGCTCTCCCATTGTCAGACATTGCCGGTGGCGGGGAACCTGGGCGGCGGCAGTGGCGGCGGCGGTCTGCCCGCCTCCCCCCCACCCGAAGACTGCTCCGATACTGAAATGCATAGCTCAGTTATCCTCGAGTCTCTTCAACCTTACAACTTGGACCTAAACACAATTCCAGTGAACAAAAGTTATAATACTAAAAAAATCCTAATATATATCATTATGTACACATTCTGTTTTAAGTATTCTAATAAATACTTTGACGATGGAAAGGAAAAAATTACTAAGTGACAATTAGGTCGATATTGAGTTATATCAACGTGTATTTAATAAGAGCAAGATCCTACGCTTAATTCATTTGAAATGTTTATATACCTATAAAAAGGGAAATTCCTAACAGTCTTAACAACTTGCAGTGTTGGACTTAAAGTTGTTGAACGTAAAGTGTTTTTTTTTTTAACATTTCCTACATCAACAGACTTAATCGGGTGAATTACTCATCAACAAATGGCCATAATCCAAAATATCCAATATCAGCCATTGGACTAGTTGATTTGTCAGATCATTTGGATATGAAAAGATTTTGTTGAGGTAAGGTACTGTCAAAGATGGCGTAAACCCTTTAATACCCTAATTAAAAACAATTGAACCTATTCGTTGTTTCTTCTCAACGGGCGTTCCTTTCGGGGCTGATTGCTTTTAGTTCCGCAGTCCAGGCGATTTTGGCGTCCTCAGCGCATAGTGAGCATCCTATCACACCAAAATGTGTTAATTTATCTGGGTATGATTAGATATAGTAAAGTAACACGTCCTAATTGACAGATTATTGTTTAGCTCAAACAATTGGGTTTGAAAACTGTAAAAAGGCGGAAGCCAACTTATTGGAGAATGCATAACATAAAGAGTACAATAATTTAAAACACAAATTCTCTAGAATTTTGAAACACTAATGAATCACAACGAAGGGCTTTCAAATATGTATTATAAATTTAAATAATATATTACCGATTAAAAATCTGGGTTACGTTTGCTAATAATAACCTAATTTTAGTCTAAGTATTAAAGCCCACGAGGGGATTTCAGTTGCGGCAAATAAAATAATGGATGCACCATTATTTTCATTTGAAATTTGTGTACCGTTTAATGGTATTAACCACTTGGCTTTATTAATACAAATTGTAACAGTTGCCGCAATTAATTGCTAAGCAACTCTGGTATCACGTGCCTTCTCACGAGTGTTGAACTGCAATAACATTGAACAATAAAACATGACCATGCTGATAGGTATGTACATTAATGATTGTATAGTTTCATAGAAGCATGTATGAACAAGTGTCCAGTATGTTGAAAGTGACAAATGTGCAACTGATGCCTACAAAATCCCGTAACATTGAAACAAAAAATAAGAAGTTTGAAATTTTGAAAAAACAAAAATGTTTTTGTTTTATGTAATGTTTAGTGTAGCCAATCATGTTATTCATTGATTTCACGAAGAAAACAAAAAAACATATGGAGTAATAATCTGCATTTTTACAATTAAAATTAAGCCAATTTTAGTAATTGCATTTAATATAATAATCATGGAGCGCGATGTCCTTTACGAGAAAAGTAAGACAGACTAACGACTTGTGCGGTGTTGAGAAGCCAACCGACTTGCGCGCTGTCACTACTTTTCGAATTACGGCTTTTGATTGGCTGAAATCTATATCATGTGACCAATGGTTAGACGCGCAATGAGCAGCTCCATCTAAAGGCATTCAAATGTGAAAATCGCCAATTTTCGACTTGAGCGGTGTTGTAAGCTAAGGGACGATATATCGATATCTACTGCCGATGCTTTCCAATCGATTGGTGGTTATCGATACTGATTATTACTCTAGTTACTTTTTGCTCCAGGAGATCTAAATGTAGGCACCAAAAGGTGAAGTGAATGCGGTGACGTAAAGCGTGGAACTTACGTGAATCGTGTTTCTCGTCAACGGGTGCGGGGGGAGGCGGAGGTGGCAGCTGCTGTTCCAACGCGTTCACGCAGTTCATCATACTCCCGTAGAGGCGGCTGTCGCGAAAACTGTCCCTGCACACAGTCTCCAATCATCCCCTTTGACCGATTAAGTGATCACCCCCATGTTTTGATGATAATTTCTATGCGTCTTTACAATTGTTTTACCTTTAGTGTTCATAGATGTAGAATTCATATTAATAATGATTTTTGTTTTCTGTTTCATAATGTCTCTAAACTCAATTATTTTGTAATTGATTACAATTAATAAAAATAGGTTGATTATTTTTCTGTATTAATTTTACTCGTCAGAAACTGTTTTATTTATGTGTTTGTGACTACATTAACTCGTGTTTGTATTGGATACTGGGTCTGCACGTTTATACAGACAGGTTGTTTATACAAAGACTCGCTATATTTTAACACAAGGGGTATTAGAAAAGGTAGCTCGTCAGGTCGTTTGAGTGTTATTTACAAATGACATACAAACATCACGTGCATCGCGTGCTGATGAATGACCAGCCCCTGTCTGGTTTTGTGCTGTATCGTGATAATAAGGAAAATCATGAGTCGTAGTGTCATGTAAATGGTAGGACACAGTCAGTGCCAGTAAGTTTTGGAAAATATCAATCAAATGTTCACCATCTCTTACCTTCCGTTGGAATTCCGGAACAGTGCCAAAATCTCTTCGAAGGTCTTATTTTTTGTTTCAGGAACTTTTTTATACGTAAATATCCAAAAAATTGCAAGGAATACACTAAAAGGCAGGAATGTATAGTTTTCCAGTAGTGCCTGCAAAATAAATGCAATCAATATTGTACCAACAGGAACAGAAGGCGAAAAATTAAATGTTTGGTAGGGGTCATTGACACTTTGGTTAACCTATAGAATAGCTGATAATCTGTTTTATAATGGATTAGGTTTGCTACTCTCAATATTACTTGAATAGAGTCAATACTGGCAGCAAATGTGACTGACCGTAATTATAATATTAGTTTGCTTGTATCAATATTAATTAGTGGATGGCAATTGGAACTTTGCACACATTGTTGGGCAAACATACATATCGACCTACCTTCATGCTAGGAAAGCCGATTCCGACAACGAAATTGGCCATCCAATTAACTAATACGGCGATAGCCATCGCGCTTGGGCGTGGGCCCTGCGAGAACAGCTCGGCAGTGATGAGCCAGGGGATGGAGCCGGGGCCCACCGCGAAGAACACCACAAAACTCAGCGTAGATACCACTGACAAGTAGCTCATCCAGTCGATCATCTCCTGCACATAGCCAAAGAACTCCTATCAGGGGATAGAAATGGTGTTCTTTCCCGTCGCCGACCGGATGAAATAAATCACAAACATAAATGCACATCACACACGTGTCTGTCTGTGTGTCCGTCAATGCTCCGCGCGATGCGTGGAGTTCTGACTCAGTTGTTTGAGTGCTGGTAGCGGAGTGTCGTCCATCTATCGTATGTACTGCGTATGCTGGTGATAAGTGCCATCCTGCTTTTGAGCAGTGTTCGTGTGATTACAAATTTCGCTTCATTTAAAAACGCGTGCGCTGAGCTCCCCGTGAACTTTAACCACAATTTAGTGGACAACAAAAATAGTGTTTAGTGCTATGTGAGTGATGTTCCTAACATTTATATTTGAGAATTTATTCCCATTTATTTACAATGCTTTCCTACCGAGAGTCCGGTTTCAGAAACAGGAAAGTCGTAGAGGGGGGAGGGCTAGCGAAGCGACAGGTGTATGTGTCTCAATGATTGTTAGACACTATTATTTCAGACAAATCAAAGACAACAACGAATGTTGGCAATGATTTGATACGGACAATCCTAGTATCTAAGACCATTAGTGACACATACACCCGATGAAGCAAATGAGTGTGTGAGAAAAAAACCAGGGATTAAAGATGTGGTGCATGCATAGTGTCATTAGACTAAATTAATGATATGACAATGGTTTTTTTTTTGGTAATTTCAGTAGTTTATGGTAGAGGTAGATCTTGAATGTCAAAATGTTATATTACTATATCTATTTGCATGATAAAAATAACTTAATTTTATAAGTGATATATAAATAGGCTAAAATTTTCGTATCAGTAAATAAAATGTAAATAATCTGATAAATAAAAAGTAATCAAAATCAGGTTACTATTTTGACGTCCAAAAATCTAAATAAACCAATGAGAATAATTTTGGAAATATTAGTTAATAAATTGATTTGGAACAGATCGAGCAACCAATTAGGGGTATGAGAGGAAATATCAGTTTAAATTAATGAAGTATTGATAGTGAAGTACGTTTACAGATAGGGTGAAGAAAGCGATGAAAAGCGTGCAACAGCAATTTTCAAATGTAATCCTTGATTGAGATCACGCTTATGATACAGTAAACCATCCTATTATCAAGAAATCTCTCGATGCCGTGCTTCATTTCAAATATTTTAGTAAAATTTATGTTATTAATTAATTAAATGTAAAAAGTAATGCTAACAGTTAGATATCAATAATTGGAATAGTTGAAACCTGCATGGTGTCTCCCAAGGAATACATTTAGGACCAATATTTCAAAACGAAATACTGACCCAACTTATTCTAAATAACACAATTAAATTTAAAACAGTACATAGGTAATTAATTTAAGTTCTGGTGACAATATTTATGTTTGTACTTTAAGAGTTATTTTGTGGCGGTTTTCATTTAATAAATTTGTTAGATTGTTTCGAGAGAGTCAAATGTTTTTGTATCGTCATATTTCTGTAATGGAGGTCGGTAATAGTAAGTTGTTTTTCTCCATCCATTCTCTCATATCTTCAGGCCATTCTAATAAGTAAGGGAATGTCAAGATTTTTATAGCTATTATGATTTCACTTGGAATTACAAAAGTATAGATTTAACATATAGATTTAAAAGATCACAATTTCAAAAGTGATGGTTTGCTGTTGCTAATCCATCATCTTCAGGCTTCTTTAAGCTTATCTTCATTGCACTAATAACTTTGAGAGGCAGTTGAAACTTTTTAAAAATGCCAGTTTGTACCTAACCCAGAGTCAAACCAGTATTTTATAAGACACACCTTTATTAGGAATGAAATGGTGATGAAAATTGAGAAGATGAACATTCCCCCGAGGCCATAGAGATGTAGGGTCCGTCGTCCAGTGCGGTCCATGAGAGGCAAGGAGACCAGAGTCATGCCGACCATAATGGCACCGATGCCCATTGTAGCGAACTTCGCTGATTCGTCCGTCAAACCCGAAGAAGTGAACAGCGAAGTGGAGTAGTAGAATACCTGTGGATACACGATTGGGATACATCGAGAATATTGAAGTAACAGGCTATTTAGCCAGGGTAGCCTCGGTAAAAATTTAAGAAATAATGAATCTATATGTATTTGTGTAAGAGGCACTTGTCTTCTTGGCAACCAACTCATTACTACACCACAAGCCATCATGATACTTCAAAACAATCCTTAAATCAAAGTCTTGATGACTTACTGCGTTGATGCCGCTGAGCTGCTGTGACAGTTGCATAACAACGCCGATGAGCAAAGGAGCTCGTAGCGTGGGAGAACAAAGCAGTTCCCTCATGGATATGGATGCCTCTGCCTGCTGAGCTCGTTCTTCTGCGCGCATTTCCTCGATGTCTTCTTCCACCTTGATGGAAAATTAAGGTATTGTACGTTCTTGTTGTCGTTACGTCTTGTCATATTTACATTTATTTTTTATAGTTTTTACTCTAGTAAAGATAAACCACAGTAAGCCTGATTTTGCATTATAATAATAAATTGCAAATATTGGAGGAAAATTCGAATAATTTTGACATTTAAACTTAAGATTATCAAAACCAGATGCCAGTGGCTGCCGAAGTTACAACTTAAAAAGAATAACAAATATATCATTCAGGTAAAATAAACGACACTTCTTACCTGATTACTTGCCCGTAGCCTTCTAAGAGCTCGTCTTGCTTCCTCTTCCCACTGGCGTGTGATGAGCAGATATCGCGGTGACTCCGGACAGGCAGGCAGTAGCAACAGTTGCAATATCGCCGGACAAATCGCCAGACCTAAGCACAGTAGCTGTCAGAACTAACTAGTATTTGTTATAGGTACTTTTTAATGACTAGCAATAAGCCAGCTTATTTATTTAAAATTGTTTTCTTATGTCTTGTGTCTATAATGTCCATATTTGAATGTTTATATGCTCACGATGATAATTATTGATCGCAATTTGATATTTGTGTGTATTTCAAACTTTCAATACATGAGACTTAGCTAGATAGATTTTACGCCACCAAAAATACCTATATTGTAAATTTCGTCGAAATCTTTAGAGCCGTTTTCGAAAACGCGATTACAAACAAACAAATATATTTACAAATAGTATATGATTATAAAAGTAAAAGCAGTGCGGTACAAACTTTTTAAATACAGCTCCATATTTCACGAAACAGGCATAATTTCTAGCAAAGATAAACAAGTGAATGAAAATTTCTCTGCAAATGTAACTTTCCACTTGAACCTTCATCTTGCAGTTGTCACTAACTTTAGAGTATCACACCTGCACGGTCCGACTGTCTTCAACTTTGCGCTCTCAATTTTCCCTTTCATCTTTAATTAGTTCAAAGTGTTATTTTATAGTTTGAAGGAGAACTGTGAGATATTTAAGATGCAATGCCTGTGAGAAATAGTGTTTTGAGTTTTGATGGGTTTTGGCGTGAAAAGGTTGTATATAAATATAATGTCATTTTTATCTGCCTTGGGATTATTAGAGCCACAGGGTTTTGTCATTCTAGCACATGGCATTCGGGAGCGCTAGCGCGTGAGTGACCGTGACCCGACTCTAACATGATTATTTTCAAAGACGTTGTTATCAAAGAACCTTCGTCTCAAAACTGGCCTTAGTGCTCAGCCGATTATAGTGTTCTCTCACTCTATCACATATTTTGAGTACTATGGCTTAATTAGTAGGTATCTGTCTGCCTCATTGGACTAGTGGTCCCTAGCGCAACTGCTGAGTACAAGGCCCTAGATTCGATTCCCTGGTCGGCAAAAATGTTATTCAGTTTTTCGCATGAGAATCCTCAGTAGCAGCACTAGGGTTTGGTTTCCCGGGACGTCTCGTGTCTCGAAGTCCCGGGACTTCTTATAAATTTAGATGTCTCGGATCCCGAGACTTTCGGATCGAGACTCGAGACACGGTCGTTGAAACTGTATTACCTGAGATTCTTGCAAAAAAATCAAGTACAACATTAATAAAAGGAGTTGCAGTTGTTTCAAGCAACCGGAAAACGTACTGAAAATCTGGAACTACTTTGCAAAGCTTAAAACACAATAAAACCGATATGATCCGATATGAATCGATAAATAAATAAATAACGACAATTTCCTCCTTGTTCGGTGGCATTATTACGAAAATTAGAAACAGATTATCGGACAAAGCTATTAATGCTCAGATTTTGTTAAAAGCCTATTTCATTAAATCAGCAAGGAAGTTTAATTGCTAGTTCATTATAATATTACTACTACCAAAAACTGAATCTAAGATTATAAGAATTAAAAGCATAAGAATTGTTTGGACTATAATAAATTAACGTTATACATGTTAAACTTTGATTATGTTGATTTTTACTAAAACTGCTTTTTTACTTGATACATCTCGCCAAGAATAAACTCGATTCTAATTTTATTCTGAGAATTCCTGAAGTCCCGGGAAGTCCCGGGACTTTGACTCTGGGCCGTCTCGTGTCCCGGGACTTTGAGAATGTCGAGACTTCCTAAACCCTAAGCAGCACGGAGTTTGGAACTATGCCCTGTGGATTGCCAAAAACTCGCCCCCTATTACGTGGGACTCAATAGCGAAATCGGCGAAATGTGAGTGCACAATAATACACCTCTACTTAACCCTTTGGGGAATCCAGAAGTGATGCTAAGTGTAATGTAACTACGGTTACTAGCATTTTAGTTACAGAAGGAAGCTGCGATGAAGGAACATATAACAGTAACGATGAGTGTTCATACGCATTGATTCAAAATAATCAGCTGATTCTATCGATTTTGAAATTTTGCGGAACTTTATAGTAAAAAGTCACATCTCTCTCCTTTAAATCTTTAGCACGCAGTATATAACGCAAAATTTCATTCTGCACGCCCGCTTTTATATACATATAAACTGGACCAATGAGGTTCTGTTCCGGCAACTGAGAGCCAACCCCCTCCTAAATGTGGGTGTTTTGAAACGCGGCTGAAACTTTATGATAGACTGCATCCCCAACACAATAATATCATATTGCGATCAATATTTAATTTCCAAGTGTTGTGATTAAATAAATAAATAAACAATTAATTGTAGATTAACGTAAGCAAACTTACCAAGTAATATCGGCCACCCTTCATCGGTGCCGAGAATCTGCTCGATGCCCAGAACTTGGGACAGAAGCAAGCCCACCGTGACAGCCAGCTGATTGACCGTGCCCAAGCCTCCCCGCAAGTTTAGAGGCGCGATCTCCGATATGTACATTGGCACTAATGATGTGTTCAAACCTAGAGAGAATTTTTCAGATTTATTTATTTATTGATTATTGTTAACTTATATGTATATATTCTACATTCTTTTTATTGTCTTTCAGCCAAAATAAGGCTTAGGTAAACGCAAAATAAAACAATAAATGTGATTAACTGAGAAATTTGAAAATCGAAGTTAAAAATAAAATAAATCAGCGTATTGATTGGAAAAGCTAATTTCTAAAGTCCAAAAAACGTGCTTGCTTCCTGAGTATTGACTAGAATTAATTATCTCCCGATTTTGGTGCTCCCGTTGAAATTTTTGATAGTCGTGTAGGTATTGAGTTAAATGTACTGAAAAATTTCAACGAGTGAAGACCTACCTTTCGGGAAATAAATCAAGGTTTAAAAAAAAATGTTATGGCACAATCAGGACCAAGAAAATTATGTACACATCAAGTGATATTAAAATATGTATTACAGAAAAAAATGTGTTTGAAATTTTATATTATAAAGAAGATCGCATATTATGGTTCTCATTTTTTTTTACTGATCATTTGAATCTTTCTTAGCAGCGAAAGGTTTTAAAGGTAAGTGGATTATAATTTGATTATATCTTAAAGAGTAATAAGAAATATAGAGTGTAAATTACAATTATCTAAAAAACTGTAATTATTAATTGACAAACATGAAAAAACAAAATATATGTATATTGTGATATTGTAAGTAGGTATATTAATGTATGTAACACATTTTTATGTGATATACCTGTCAAGATGTTAAAATACATGTTTTTCGCCCTGTTTATCGTGTATTATTGAAATACATTATGTAGATGTATACAAAGTGGGTGAACTGCTTTATAATATATATTTTTACAATATGTATACGTATAAAAAATTTAAAGATTTCAAACACAATTTTTTCCATATCGCTATTTAAGTTCATTTGATGTGTACATAATATTTTTGGTCCCGACTGTGCCATAACATTTTTTTTATATATTTTCTGTCTCTTTCCTGTAAGTACTTACCACAGTTAACCCCTATGATGAATCTGCCGAATATGAGGAGCTCGTAACAGTGTGATATTTTGGTGAAGCCCATTAAACTGGCGCCGCTGATGCCCAGGATGTTGTTTAGCAGTAAGCCCCCTTTCCTGGCAATATGTTGATTATTATTTATAGATACAAACAGGCTAACCTAAAACAGGCTGGATACTCCTGAGGGGAGTGGGTGGCGGTATGGTAATCTGTCTTCCAAAGCTGGTAGAATCAACAGCGATTAACAACAGTATACAATGTTAAACAAATGAGACAATGTTACCTATACATATTTTTTTAGTTAATTTGATAGTAATTTTATTTTAAATATCCATGTATAAAAAATGAAAATCGATCAAACTGCCTCACTGCTCTAGAGGTCACGCGTGCTGCATGTAAGATCCTGTGTTCGATTCCCGAGTAAGCAAAGTAATATTAGGATGTTTTATTGGAAAAAATCTCAGTAGCAACCCGGAGTTTGGAATTGAAGGGCTCGCCACCCATTACATGATACAAAATAACATCATTAGCGAAATGTGGAAGTACATCTGTACAACTCTTGCTAATCCTTCGGAGACTATGGAAATCGCATAAAATCTAACTACCACAAAATATTAAAATCCCTGTCAATGAAATCTCCGGTGATCATCCTTACCTTCCAAATCTATTCGCGATCATGCCACCAGAGAAGCCGCCGAGCATGCCACCGATAGCGAAGATGCTGACCGCGATAGAATACAATCTGTTCACGGTATCATCTTGCAAATCTAAGCCATACCGATTTTTGTACACGTCCTTCATGAAGTTTGCGATGTTCTAGGGAAGAAAAGAGAGGTTAGCAATATAGATGGACCAAAATGGCTTTGTGGAAATGATGTACCAATGGCAGTGACTATGGCAAAAGATTTAACCGTTGTAGCCACTTTTAAAGACATCTACTATTCAATAGTGGACATATAACCTGATAATATTATAAAAATGAAATTATTAATAAGTACTTCAACCCGAGTAAAAGGTCAAGTGACCATGAACTGAACTGTAGTTGACATTGATTATATACTATTCGTACAATTTTGCAGATCTGAGATTATCCTACCATCCTACCAATCCTACTATCCTACTAATATTATAAATGCGAAAGTTTGTGAGGATGGACGGATCTGGATGAAATTTGGCACAAAGATAGATTATGACTATAATCATGGAATAGCACATAGGCTACTTTTTATCCCGGTGGTGGAATAGCACATAGGCTACTTTTTATCCCGGAAAAATGTACGGGTTCGTAAACCACGCGGGCGAAGCCGCGGGCGGTAGCTAGTTATAAATAAAGAAAATAAAACGTAGTACAGTAGTGGAAACACTGATGGAACGCCCGGATCACGGATAATGGCATTACCGGTGTGCGGTTGATTAATGTCATTAACAAGTAAAAGGTCGGTCACTATACTCTTAATAACCCCTTAATTGCTTTCCAACAAACAAAATGCGAACTAACGGCTGCTCATATTCATTACTTCACAGCAATGCTAACAGAACCTTTGAGCATAAATAAATATTTAGTCGATTTAACATCGATATCAGACGTAATTAATATTTCCTTTCATGCAGAACGCTAAGACATTTTCTCTAATTGGTTTACTCAGGTGCTCAAGTAACTCAATGAATCGTATCGTTGCTGTAACATCCAAGAGAGTCTGCATCTAGTTTACAAGTGGTTGGAGAATCTATTTGATTGCGTCAAACGACAGCATATTACTTCAGAACTTGTTAAGTGATTGCTGCGATGAGTATTTCATTAATTGAGACTGTCTTATTTATTGAGCTAAATGACTACGATGCGACTGAATTATATTGGAATTCTAAATGTTTTATGTTATTAAACGTTTGAGTTTTAATGGAGTGAACTGGTTTATTTATAGCGACAATTTAACAAGAAATGTTTTATATTGAATGATTTTTTTTAGTTCGTATCTTTTACATAAATACGTATTTGATTTTGTGCTCTAAATATTTCTAGTTTAGAGTAGAAACTTTAAGAACAACTTCAAAGCTTATTCGTGACAGTTTTTCTTTTAGTTTTTTTCATTTTCTGAACGTTAGCACAATAACTATAGATTTATTTTTTAAATTATTTAGATACACTATCATTTACAAATCCTTTCTTTTTTTAACCGTCCATCCCATTTTCGCACAAATAATATTTTTACAGTATCTATTCATTAGCTGTTAAAAGATGAATTAAGTTATGACACTAACCTTGCCAGGAGCGTTGATGACACCAGTATTGTATCCGAACTGCAACATGCCGAGGACCGCTGCTAGTATGGCATACGACAGGAAGAAGGTTAAGCCCTGAAACAAACAGACTTGATAGAACCTATGAACAAACATGAAGTTAAAAGAACTTGAGAAAAGTGCGATTTTATATACTTGAAAATTCACACACTGTACACACGGCTGCCACAAGCAAAAGATGCCCAAATTAGAAGGACATGTGTCAATCAGCGTTCAAGTTCTTAAATTTGATGTCTGTTGAGATGATAATTTCAAATGAGAAGAAAATAAAACATGTAACATAACTAAAAAAGAAAAATACGGACACACACATTTGAATATAAACAAAACAAAAGTAAAGCACCATACAAAGTTGAGCATGATAAAGCTACTACTTAAAAATTTCCCACTAAAATTTTTAGAATATGTCAGAGCACTATATAACATAACATTCTATTTCGTTATTCTTCTAGCAAGACAAACATTAATGATAGAAATACGAACTTCTTCTATAATATTAACGATCTCACGAACAGACGGGTAATAAATATTACCGTCATTGGAATACCGGTACCGAGACGCTGCAAAAAGCTGCAGAAAAATCGAATTGTCCTCAGTTGTAGGAAGTGGAGTAATTACATAAAAGTGGAACAGACTCCTCTATTTTCCCTATAATCGACAGGAATACTGAAATGAACTGCACTTTAAAAACTTAGACCGTTTTATAAAGCCATCTCATACCAGTCTTCCGTCCATTATGGCGTAACTTGAGAGAGGCCTATATTCAACAGGAGGTTGTGTTGCGATTCCAATGTGAGGATGACAAGTATTTCCACTCGAAATTTGAAAATCATATGTTAGGCTAATCTATGCTTAAGCTGTTTTTTTTTTATTTATTACATTTTCACATTCCTAGTTGTTTCTGATCTTAATTACACATTATTTTTCATCGAAATCAATATATCGTATATATTTCCTAGCTACACCTGGTCCCGTATATGGTCCTTCGAGCCGGGTTAATAAATTAGATATACAGAGCTGAGGCTTTTGTTTTTTATTGTTACTATACTAGAAGGGAACTATGTTAATAGTCACTTTTACCTCCGAATTAGTTTCGATCTTTGATCTTTGAATCTATTCAATGGCCAATTTTTTTGCACCCGTTGGTTTCTATTACATCATGATACCAACCTGTATCGGAAAACAGCTTTTGCGATCAGTCTTCGCTTTTGGAACCTTTTGAATCCTATCCGATGCGTTGCATCTAGCATATATGTAGATCATCGTGACAGGACTTACTCCAGGGATTTCTGGTTTCATGCAACTAGCAGTGGCGTAGTTAACTTGTCTTCTGAAGTCTCGCACCTGTTGGTATCCAATTCATCATAAGTTACCCACCTGTCCTAGCGCCCTGATTTCCGCCTCTGTTAACTCCTCGTTCTCGATATTCTTAATTTCATCCCGACTTTGGGTTTCTATCTCGGACCTATCCACATCGACACCTGGATAGTTTAAGCCTGCTGGTGTTTAGTATATTAACCAGCAGCTATTTTAGCGAATACTATGCTAACCTTTTCTATTTTCTATGTATGAAATTTATACATCCATGCACAACATTACAGTAAAAGCTTTGTACGGTTCCAAATAATCAAAATTAAATTGACTTAATAATTAAAAAATGGTAAAAGGTAAGGTTGCCTTTGCCCTGCAATGGGACAATACGGGCTTATAATAAATAATAATAATAATAATAATCAAAAAAAGGAAAATAGTACCTAATTACATAATTAAATACATATTGATAAACAAAATAAATATTTAATCACGAGCTACATAAGTACCTGTACTAACGCCCAAAGAGTCCGCTCTGTGAATGCTCCTCAAAATCCCGTACGCGCGCTACTCCTCGTTCTTATTAATACAGTCTATACTTTAACATAATTACGTGTGTGGTTTTCTTTTGGAGCTATTGCATGCTTGTCTTGCACGTGTGAGTACTAATGCCAATATAGGCATAATACAACACGAAGCTGCTCCAAGACCTTAAGCAATTGCTCTTGCAAGTACTCTTCGAAATTATCAAGAGCTACATCACCCACGATATCATCGTCATCATTAAGCTACGTACCTGTTCAAGCAGCCTGAGTTTCCGTCTCTGTGAGTGTTCTTCAAGCCTGTCGACGTATTCGCGCAGCTCTTCGATCTCTTCCTTGACCTGTTGCACGGTATCTAATTCTTGCTTGATGGCGACCATGTCACGTTTTACCTGTACAGAAACATCGATTTCATTTGGCTACTGGCAGGAAAAGCGTACACAGCGGATTACGTTAGTCTTAGTCTTATAAACTTAATATGCAACCAACCCGCTCGCCCAGACTAGTAATGTGGTTCATTCAGCACTATCTCATTTTTATGGAACAAAATATTTCTCTATTAACAAAAACATAGGATACCATTACGTTTGCATTTCCCGAAAGGTTAAGCAGAGTACTATTCAATTGTACACCCAAATTTCGCCGATTATTGTTATTGAGTCCCATGTAATAGGGGGAAGCCTACTGTGATCTACCGGGCACAGTTCTAGACTGCGTATTGCGACTGAGAATTTCCATACAGAAAAACCCAATAACACTGCCCGACCCGGGAATCGAACCCAGAACCTCACACTCAGCAGTCACGCTGGCGACCACGAGACTAATCTGGCAGAAAACACAGAACCATTCACATTCTAATAATAAATTAGTTAATCGACATATTAGAAATTATTATTGGAAATTATAGGCAAAATGGACATCTAACTTAGAATTGAAATAGATGGTGCCAGCTAATGCATGTAATAGTGAAGAAATATGCCGTAAACCCTAGTAATTAGTTATTGTTAACCTGTTAACCTGTTTCTATCATTTCCATTTGGTTGCCTGGAAGAGATCCCTCTAAGCGATAAGGCCGCCCCTTGTACATTGCGTATTGTTTAACCCTTTTGTAACTTATTTTCTATTGATGTACAATAAAGAGTATTATTATTATTATTATTATTATTGCTTCAGTGTGTTATCAAAAAGTACAAAAAAATACGAGACTCTCTAGCATCATCTGCAAAAAGTCAGTGTACAACAACATCGCGAAATACAGGCAGGTCGGATTGTGAACCAATTATGAGATTTTAAATTCAAATTAAAGGTATGAAGTTAAAATTCAAAATATCGTTATCAGTATGTTCTTACGTAATCAACTTGTCACCCTTAATGAGTCGCACATGCTCTTTTATAGCCTATATTTTATCTCCTCGAATTTATATTGTTGACAGTTTCGGTAATATCTTGTCGCAAAATACATAAAGGAAACAAAACATTCCATGTAACAATATCTTTCGTCCTCTGCCTTAGCACAACATTGTTATTTCGGCATTAAATTTATGCGCTCATTAAACTTAACTATGTATTACGTATGCGCTGCATCAGGTCTACGAAAATCGAAATGGAATTACACTGAATGTTGCATTTCTAAATGATTAGAGCTAACATAAGAAATGTCACATGAAAAGCGAAATAATTTAAATTGCTCCTAAAAGCGAAATTATCCAGTAAACTAGTTTCTAGTGTATTTTAAAGGAAATTCCGACTAACATCGGACGGTGGTTATAGCTAATTATTAATAATAATTCAACCCATTACTGTCCCACTGCTGGGCAAGGGTCTCTTCTCAGAATGAGAAGGGTTAGGCCTTAATCCACCACGCTGTGTTGCTTCATTATGTAAGTAGCGTTCTATTAAGTTTGTATTTCTTATATAATGCATGTTAATTTAAGATTTAAATTGTAAATTAACTTTTTGTTTTTGAAAAGAGTATCCATGGAGTTTCTTGCCGGTCTCTTCTCCATAGGACCTACTCTTTGGAACCGTGCGCCTAGAGTCTCAACTTTTTAAAAGTGCCTGAAATGGCCTACTTGAAATAAATAACTTTGACTTTGACTTTGTTTTTGACTTTGCTGGCCCGGTGCGGGTTGGCGGACTACACACACCGTTAAGAGCTTTATGGAGCCCTCTCAGGTGTGCAGGTTTCCTCACGATGTTTTCCTTCACCGTACACGCAAGAGATAATCAATTTCTGATTCGCACATGATTCCGAAAAGTCAGAGGTGCGGGCCGGGTTTGAACTCAGACCTTCCTGCATGGAAGGCACGCGTTCAACCGCTAGGCTATCACGGCCATCCGTTGCTAATTATTATTAGGCTACAAATAAAGAAATAAACATTTAAAACGAATAATTAAACAGTTTAATTAAAAGTTAACTTCACTTCTTAATGAATGTCATACATACTGAAGAAAGTTAGCGGTTACCGGTTATCCACAAAATGGCGCCCAACCAACTCCTTTCTTATATGAAACTTTTAGTATCATGTTCATTTACAACTGTTATTTTGCTATAAATTTGCTTTTTTTATCGGTTTTGCATGTATTATTTACCCTTCCACCAATGATAATGGACTTCTAATCGTTACTATATTGATCGCTGACTACCAATGCATTCAAAGTTCCATATTCGGTTATAATTCTCAACCCTTCAACATAGTTTAGGATGGAGGTAGTTTGAAATAAATTAAAGTCGGTTAAAGGAATTATGCCGTTTAAAACCAGCAAGACGAAAGCACTTGCACGGTTCTGCACGCGATACCGTGGCTGACGCACGCAAGCCAGTAGCTCTGCGGTTTGATCGTAAAATCATCGAAGTATTTATGACTCGATGTCTCCCCTTCTATGCTGATCTGTTTATGGCCGACTATCTTATAAATCCTCTATATCGGAAATATTCCATCGGAGTCAAGCACTATTAGAACGCTTTTTCTTATTGATTATACACGAAGGTGGCGTGATGAGCTAGAAAAAGCAAATAGCGAATAGTCCACACTTGCTCTAGACTGAAAGGTCAGAAACATATTGCCCAGTAGTGGGAAGTTATGGGCTGACAAAATCTATTGACTGAGTTCGAAGAGAGAAACCTGAAGTTTATTTTTTTTCTAATTTCATTTTTTTTACCCACAGAATGGATTTCTCCTGCGTCGTGGGTACAGTTTACAGTGGATACATGTCACATGCAGACACAACCAGACCCGAAACAACTATCTGTAGATCATACATATAATTATATCATATATTCATATTAGGTCATACATAATATTTGTTCCGGGCGGGTATCGCACCCGCGACACGTAACGCTAAAAGCTAATCGCTTAGCCATTACGCCAACCGTGTCCTCAAGAAGTGCACCCAGCTTAAGGAGAATGCCAGGGATAAGAGACCCATTACGAAACATGGGAAATTCCCAATCTGAGTTGCAATAAGCTCCATAAAAAGAACCTCATACAAATTCACAATTATACTGATGTGCAGCTATTTTAAAGCTGTTTGAAAAGAAGCTTTACGAATAACGTTATTTATCTATTACTATATCGCCTTGAAACGTCACGTCACATCACGAGCATTCGGAAGTACAATAACAATTCGTTGCTATTCACTGTAGAAGAAGAGTTAGTTGGGTAGAACAATGAAAAATTAGTTAAACTCCGGTAGAATATGTCAATACCATTTTGTGAAGCGCTCAGCCAATGAGAGGTTTGGGCGTTGAAACTGACCGACAGCGCAACGTTTATAGGTCAACAGTGTCTTCTACATACATATATAAAGTGTCTGTTTACTTCGCTGAAAATTGCACCTCCCCCACCTCCCCCACCTGAAACACCAGGTACGCCTTCGTTTACAACTAAACTTTCTGTCTAGAGTATTAGAGTCTAGAGTATAAACACACGATAGTTGCTTCATTCCTTCATTTCCTTAGTGTAACAGTTACAAAAATGGACATATTCTTAATAATTTATACTGTGTACATCTATACCTGTACCTAGGTTTATCTATCAGATAGTAAACGCCTACCTACTCACGCCTACTTGGTTATAAAGCCGGACCATAATGTTTGTACTAAGAAGAATTATCAACGAACCATAAATGGTTTTCCATGAAGGGTCGAAATAAAAATTGTACTTAAGAAAATTGAAAATGATACGTCCTTACTTGCCTTACCTTATAAAAAAAAACAGCGGATTAAAGTGATGTCAGGACCTCAAAAGTGTACGACAATTTATAAAATAAGTATGGTTTCTCCATCGAAATAATAGGACATATTATTTCGATGGGTTTCTCTGACTGGTTTTTCTATATAATCAAAAATCAATTCCCAAAAATGTATGTAAGCGCTTAACTTCAGAACGGCTGCACCTATGTGGCTAATTCTTTACTGTTGTGTTTGTAATTGTCAAGAAAAACTCAGTATGAAACAATTTTTTTGAAAAATCCACCGGTAACGTCGGTTGCATGGTATTTTTGTATGACTTCATTAGTAAATTGCATCCGTGCGAAGCCGGGGGGGGGGGGGGTCGCTAGTTTTTAATAGTCCTTTTTTGCTTTCATATTAATGTATGTAATTTATTGACACGTACGTATTCATTTAATGACTAGAATAACTTTATTCCATGTTTATCGTTTTCTAATTGGTACTTTACTGTTGGTTATATTATATTCTTTATGAAATCAGTCAAAGTTTCCTTCGCAATAACTTTTCTTCACCACACACCACATCATCATCACATTCACTAGAACAGAACTTCTTTCAAATGATTCCGAACGATCCGCTTTCGGTTTATGGCATTTTTTAATCACACTAGCGCCACATGTGTATACTTTTGAGGGGATTGCGGATATGTATGGAACTAAAAGACATTTGAACTGGATCGACATTAACATTATTTTGATGAGATGTAAACACTTCTCTGAATAATGTTCGAAATAGCTGTCTGTTGGAGGTGTTTCTACTGCCACTCAGGGCCTTGATCCACCTCTAATCCCCAATTATGCACTACTTAACATGAGCCACTTACGTGTAATTTGCTAAAGTTAACGAGGTGGGTGGCCTACTTCGGCGCAGAGTGTAGCTTATTCACTTAGTGGTAAAATTTGGATCGAATACATATTATTTATAGATATATCTCTCATATATTTTTTTACGTTAAGCATTTCTTATAGTTTTAGGAAACATACTTTTGTAGTTAATACGCGAATTCGCGGCATTCAAAATGCCGAAAACTGAGGAATGTTTGGCTTGCGAGTTTATTCGCGTATATATACGGTTACCATGAAATTAAAGCATCCAAAATGTTCAAGAAATGTATCGATCTGCCTTTCTTTACTCTTATATCCATGATAACCGTGGGGTTACGTAAGTTAACGTAAGATTCTCGTGGATCTTTCGGAGCACTACTGGTCATAGTGTTGTGATCATCAGTACAATTACCAAGTGTGGTAATTATGGAAATAATTCCTACTAAATGTTTTTGACATCGATTTCTAATGATGTTGTTATAAGGCTTTCTTGACCGTTTCGGGACCATGTGATGGAAGAGACGATGTTAGATTAACCGAAACATTTTGAAGAGGCCTAAGTACAGTCCTTTATAAAATAAAAATAAAAAATTGATATTACAAAATTTAGATTCGATAACTATAGGGTTTAATTATGAGATATCGGTTGAATGTAGTTTAATTAAACATCACTTTACAAATAAATTAACGGAATGAGGTGTTAATTTGAGGAAATCCATGATATACAAGATATATAACTCGAATATTTATGCATGTGTACGAATATTTACTCGAATATTTACGGGCGGGTGTTGCATGCACCCACGTCTGAACTAGTTTGGCGTAATTAAAACTAAATATTCTAGTTGTATTCAAATTCAAATATATTTTTATTCATGTAAACCATTTACGGGCACATATGAATAGTCAGGCTCTAGTTGCCACGTTCGAAAGTGTTGATTTCCAATGGATAAGAACGGGCAAGAAACTCCATGGTTACTCTCTTTACCCGGAATTAAATATACAATATTAATTTATACATTGTATATCTTGTATATTACTTTACAGGTAAAATCAGATTATCAGAACAATAAAAATAAAATTATTTTGTTAATTAGATAAGCATTTATTTACAAAAGAACTCAACTTATGTCAATTAATTTATTTGCAGATGACTACAAAAGAATTTAATTAGAAAATTGAGATTAATTGAAGACTCACGACACTGAAATAGAATCAATAAACTACTTAATTCCTTTCATCATCATCTGTCTAGCCTTTTCCTACATTGGGGTCGGCTTCCAATCTAACCGGTTGCGGCTGAATATCAGTATTTTACACGGAGCGACTGCCATCTGACCTCTGCCACCCAGTAACTGGGAGACATTGATACTCTATGGTTAGACTGGTTGTCAGACCTTTTGGGCTACTGACACCCTTAACGACTGTCATAGGGCATGACACCCAGGACCAACTGCTTAACGTGCTTTCCCGAGGCACGGAGAGGTCTCGACATGTGAAAAATGGTCACCCATCGAAGGACTGATCGTGTCAAGCGCTGCTTAACCTTACAGATCGACGGATCTACGCAGAAACTATTATATATAGCTACGAGCCACTCGAGCTAGTTAATTCCTTTATACACGCGAAATAATAATGTTATCTCATATATAACATCATTAATTATTAATTATTAAGGGTGTTAGATCTTAAAACAGCTGTTAAGGTTTATTGTGTCTAAAGTTTTCATTTCAGCTAGGGTCCAAATTGTTTTTTTTTTTATATAAAAGGTTGCCCCACACTAGGATTTCTCCTGTGTCGTGGGTACAGTTTACAAACGTACATGTCACATGCACACACAACAAGACCCGAAACAACTATCTGTAGATCATACAAATATTTGTTCCGTGCGAGGATCGAACCCGCGACACATAGCGCAGAAAGCTAATCGCTTAACCACTGCGCCAACCGTGTCGTCAAACAAACATGATGACATGAACACATCCACTACCTGCTACTTTAAATTGGATTTGAAGATGATTTATTGCACTGAAAAAAAAGATTGTTGAACAAGTGGGAATTATACTTGTTTAAGTATTTCATGTTTAATCCTAAAAAGAAAATTATAATACCTATAAACCATACATGATTATTGGCGATAAAGTCAACATGATCAAAATATTAATAATCACACATTATTTTCCTAATAACTAACTTGTTTGAAACAGTCATTTCAATTATCAAGTAAGGTTTATTTAAACAACTTCATTGATGAACACGATTAAGAACTTATTTATTTTTAGTATGATATTTGTTTAAATCAGTGATAAATTTAGCTTTATTGCTAGCAAACAAGTAGCTTTATGTTCCCATATATGAACATTTTACTTGATAAAAGCTAACAAAAACTTTATGGCAGCCATAATATTTTTTTTTCAGTGTGTGTATTTTTTTCTGGATCTCGACAAAAGCGCCACGCGGTCCAACTATAGCAGAGCGCTACTGACCAACGATCTATGATTTTTTTGTACTTATGGGGTCATCAAAATCGATCAAGACGTTTAGGAATAGAATTAGCGTATTCAGTAAGTAAATTAGAAATTTAATATATAAAAAATATTACAATTTTTTGTTTTGAAACTACATAACATAACATAACATCACGCCTGTATTCTCCGGAAGGGTAAGGCAAAGGTGTACTATTGTACACCCACATTTCACCGATGCCGTTATTGAGTTCCATGTAATAGAGCAAGCTTATTGCTATCTACCGGGCACAGATCCAGACTCCGTGCTGCTTCTGAGAATTTCCATACAGAGAAACCCAATAACACTTTGCCCGACCTGGGAATCGAAATCAGGACCTCACACTAGACCAATAAGGCAGATTGTTCTGAAACTATAGATATTTAATCTTTTTACGAATTCATTAACAATACGTGTTACGGTTTTAGTAACTCATTGCAATATTAATCTCGTAAAAATTACAGTTTTTGTACAAGTAAACACGCTTAATTACAGCAAGTTTAGTTTTATTTTATTTACGTGTTGAAGTAAACCATTCCATATAAGCTCTTAATTTTCCTGGTAATTAAAATTTAATGGTATATTGGAAAACCGATATGAGAGTAAGGAATCTAAGTAAATATTAACATTTAGCCACAAACATTAAAGGCCCATTATGACCCGGGTACGTCTTAAAACTGCGGCCACTGACTAATCGGTGAGCCACTGCAATCCCCAAGCGTGGGGATTATGGCAACCGCCCCCCCCCCCCCTTGGGGGAGGCCTTCGTTCAGCAGTGGACGTCTTCTGGCTGATGATGATGATGATTAAGGGCCCAAACACTAACCACTGAGAAGTGTCTGTTTAAGATATTAACCTGGCTACAGATTTTGATAACGAAAACACACACAAAAAAAAAAGTATGGAAAATGAGAGCTATCGAAACATTTCCGATATTCTCCAATGTTCATCTCTCAAGTTTATAGGGGCTTGTGTTTTGCTCAGGAACAACAGGAGAACCACCTGTTTGTATCCGAGTGGGCGTGGATGATAACTTTAACTGACCAATAGCAAATAGAGAGATTATTAACTAGCACGGATATCTTATACAAAAAATAGGAGATATTTCGTCTGCTTACTGGTAAAAAGCAATAAGTGCATTTTGATTCTAAATGCAGTTATTAATTTTTAGCCGTAAGCAAACCGTAAAATTGTTGATCTTATCGTTGTCAATAGGTACAAAATACACAAAAATATGTATGCAATATCATTGTCATTACAAATGGTCTGTTTACGTCTAAAAAGCAATAATTGCATTTAGAGTCAAAATGCACTTACAGCTTTCAAAGAGTAAGCAGACGATTTATTCATGCCGTGTCGTAGTGTGAAGTCTTTTATTTTTTTAAAACGTTGCCCCTTACTAGTATTTTCTCCTGTATCGTGGTTACAGTTTACAAACATACATGTCACATGCACACACAACCAGACCCGAAACAACTATCTGTAGATCATACAAATATTTGTTCCATGCGGGGATGGAACCCGCGACACGTAGCGCAGAAAGCTAATCGCTTAGCCATTGCGCCAACCGTGCCGTCATGCCATCAAGTCTAAGTAAAAACAGTCTTTGTGACTCAGAGATTTACATTGATGATGTCCTAAACAGAGTGTAGAGAACGATTTAAACTAGGCAATTTACTAATTTCCTTCACCGTAACGTAACGGTGAAAACATCGTGAGAAAGCCATCTCAGGTGTGCACCTGAGAGGGCTTCATAAAGTTCTTGATAGTGTGTGTGGTCTGCCAACCCGCACTGGGCCAGCGTAGTGGACTAAGGCCTAACCCTTCTCATTCTGAGAAGAGATCCTTGCTCAGCAGTGGGACAGCAATGGGTTGAATTTATTATTTACTAACTTCCGCCCGCGGCTTCGCCCGCGTGGTTTACGAACCTGTAGATTTTCCCGGGATAAAAAGCCTATGTGCTATTCCGGACTATAATCTATCTCTGTGCCAAATTTCATCCAGATCCGTTCAGCCGTTCTGGCGTGTAAGAGTAACAAAGATCCATCCAACCATCCATCCATCCTCACATACTTTCACATTTATAATATTAGTAGGATAATCTACTAATTTTAATACACTTGCTGCCTTGCTACTTGATTCACATAAATTACTCTGCAGCAAAGAATGCTTTATTTTAATGCAGCTGCAATTTTTTAATTTTATTTATTTACTTTAATTAGAATGGTAAACACCAATTACAGTAACCAAAGAAAAATATTTATTAAGAATTAACAAAAAATACATAACAGAAATGTTATTTAGAAAAATACACAAATGACAAACTTAAACAAAAATAAAAAAACTTCGTCATCTTTACATCGCATAAGGAAGTAATACATTTTATCGATTGACATAACATAGCTTTATCCCTATATTTCCCGAAAGGCTAAGCAGAGATGTACCATTGTATATCGCTATTATAATAGGCTATTGCCATCTACCGGGCACAGTTCCAGACTCCGTCCTGCTACTGAGAATTTCCATACAGAAAAACCGAACAACACCTGGGAATCAAATCCAGGACCTCACGCTCAGCAGTCGCGCCTGCAACCTCTAAACCAATGAGGCAGTCCAGTTTTTTCAATTGAATCTATAGGTAATTTGACAACATACTTCAACATTGGGTTATGTATGTGTAAGTAAACTATTGTAGGTGTGTAAATACATGTAAAACTATGTTGATGCCGACCTATTAAAATTAGGCGTAATTATAACAGGTAGAATATAATTATGGCACTCGTGATAGTTGCCACGTACAGTGTAATTAATACTGTCATAGAAACATGTAATTACCATTCACTGCGAAGCTTATAATCGGACTCAATGTATATTATCGGATCATTGTTAATTAATCTGTTATTGAGTGCACTCCAATAAAATAGTGTCCATTGTACTGTATCGTTAGGTGCGTTCATCTATCATTTGTGTCAATGATTGTTTTGAACTGAATTCATACGAATTATGTTTTTATTTTTGCGTTTCTAACCTTTTTTACAGTTTACTTTTTAGAAACGAAGTAACAGCGAGTTGTTTTTTAGGACTCTAAACGTTAAAAAGTGTATTTGCTATAAATTTTCATATAAAGGCAATGATTAGACAAGAAGATTTACACACATTTACATTTAGATACATTTTTTTCGAGAATCATAGTTCAGTATTGGAAATAATTATGTGCTACTTGCTTCCGTCCGCGGCTTCGCCCGCGTGGATTACGAATCCGTGCATTTTTCCGGGATAAAAAGTAGCCTATGTGCTATTCCAGACCATAATATATCTTTGTGCCAAATTTCATCCGGATCCGTTCAGCCGTTCTGGCGTGAAAGAGTAACAAAGATCTACCCATCCATCCATCCTCACATACTTTCGCATTTATAATATTAGTGGGATAGGATAGGATACATTGTATGGCTTGCTGAGTACTACATTGCAGGAATTCCGATCTCACTCAATAAATAAGATTTAAAATTAAATTAAATAAAAAAATTCTGATATTTTATGTTTTCCGGTTGAACAATTATGTAGTTTAGGATCGATAATACCGTAGGTCTTCAAAGAAGACAGAGTTGATACTTAAAAAAGTAATCAGAATTCTGGGCAAGCGGGTTAGTACGTACATTTGGCAGTGTAGCCAATTTATCCTAAAGATACTAGCACCATTGCTAGTTCTACGCAGGACTGGCAAATTATGCTTCAATAGTGTACGCGTCACGAAACTTAGAAAATAACACTTCTATTTAAACTACATACAAGCTTTTAAAATTTTTATACTTTAGGTGTACAGTTTCAAATCCTTTGGAATTGGTCCTTTTCCAAAACAACATATAGCTCCAGGACATGTAAAAGTACACACTGACAAATGCTAGTCTAAAAGCAAAAATAGAAAGGCAAAAGACTCACCTCGGAGACCTCACTTTGGCATGACTCCACGCTCTTGGTCAACTCCTGGAGCTGCGTGCGGATCTCGCAGAGAGCGACCGTTGTCTCCAGCTGGCGGTCCCCTCGTTGCAGGTCATCCAGTTTGGCGGATAGATTCATGCTCATTATGCTCACCTGTCTCTGTAGGCTACAGCCAAAATCAAAGTTAGTCACATCAGCCTGTTACCCTCAAGCTGAACCTTCGGGCCGTGCGAGCCTTCCCCGCTAAAATGACAACTTTGACGACATAAATCTTACATTTATTTAAGAGCAGTCGATCAACTCCAATGAAATGTACGACTATGACAAAATCTAGCAAACTTTAAGCCATAAATTATTTAAGTGATTCAAATCTTGTATCCAGTCTATTGCTTTTTTATTTTTCAGCCTGAGTGGATCAACACTACAATCTTTTTTAACAACCAAGAAGCAAATATTCGGCAATACTTGCAGAATAGAGATAAAACTGGAGAACCGATACGTTTCTGTTATCTAGAAGAAGCGAAGAAGCCCCGACGACCCGATAACATTACTGATATTTATTAGGGACAAACTAATGATATAATTAGGTCAGTATTTATCAATATCAAACTGTTTGTTTACTTAGAAATTGATCAGCTGTTATAGTTGCTGTAGGTGATATCATACATTATAATTAGATATTAGTTTTGTTGATTAGTTGAAACACCAAACTAATTTCATTTATTTAATAGTAGGTAACACTTATGTCCTATAACTTTTTATTTAATTCTATCTACAATTCTCTTCTGTATCAAGTTTTTGAGAATATTATAAAAATATAAGTAGTAACTAAAGTGTTTGATTTGAAGAATGGTATTTTAATAAGTTATTAAGTATTGAAACGAAAAATTCTTTATACATAATTAGTGTTTCGTGTGAATTATAAATGGCATTGTGCTAATCAAAGTCAAATAATGCTGATTTGTTATAATATTTATGATGTTACCAAAATATTGAGGTGAAAGGTGAACATAGACTAGAGGTGAATGCAGTGAGTCAATTTCAATTTAACCTGTAACTAAATCTGTACATTGTTTTTCGATATATAAAAAATTAAAATGATACTTTTTTATAAAAGTCTAGTTATATTGCCTTCTAATTTCTATGAAAAACACTTGATTTAAACACTACATTGAAACGTTACAACCACACCCATGCAAGCATAACCCCGTCCTATCCCAAGGTTAATGTCAGAGGCAAGTGTTAAGCACGCATGTGTTCCGGGTAGCGAGAGACAAACAAGGTCGTGGCCATAGATGCTAACCACGGTGCCATGGTCCGATGTTATGATAGGAACTGTGAATGATTCAGCCACCGCGATTGGACTCATCGAACGCATCGTCATATCTGTTATACGAGATAGGATGCCAAGCCAAGGTGAAACAAAATGTAGAAGACACATCGACACATAGAGAGATCCTTATGATCGTATGCAAATGAAGCCAGTATTAAAGGCGGAAAGCTATCCGTTATTGTCGCTATGGTCACGTACCTAAGTAGTAGCTCCCTGAGTGTGGTCTCGTCTTCCTCCGTCGTCGCATATCGTGTCAGCTTGCCTCCGGCCTCCCGGCCCACATGATCTGGTACCACTGCGTCAAAACTACTTGTTTATTTTATTTTTTAAATGACTAACTTCCCGATATTTTTCGTTATTTATCGCCCGTCTATGAGTAACCGTTATTATTTTTTTCCTTTCGCCGCGGAGTTTGTGGTTTGAAATTTGGATTCGAAAGATGCGTGGCTCATAATTTTGTACGGTTGGTGCTACGGGTACCTAATCAGCATCGAACCTTTCACCGTTTGCCAATTAGCTTCGATGGCCACGACAGGGTCCCTAATCAATTTTGATGTTCAGCGATACCCACAAACTGGTATGGACATGAACTAAACTCGAGATTTTAGCATTATGTATCGAAAAAAAAGGTTTGAGTTGAGCAAAAAAAAAACGAACTTTGAGTGCCCTGGTCAATTTCACGAGGGCTAATTTTAATGTTTAAATCAAAACTTTTAAAATAAGTGTATTTTTTTATAATATATAATATTGTTTAAGCAGTGAGAAGTACCTGTGAATTTAGTCAATTTCTTTTTAAACACATTCAATTTATATTGCAATTTGCCGGCAATAATATTGCAAGCAAATGGCACAGATATTATGAAAACAAATTCAATGAATGAACACACAGATGAGTTAACAACAGACATTACATGGTTTTGAAATGTATGATTTTTTTTACCGACACGATATTAAGTTGATTCACTCATGAGAACGATTTGAATGCGATTTAAAGTTCATGCAGACAACTAACAAAGACATATTTAAAATGACACAGTGCATTTATAGATGACATGTTACAGAAATAATGAGAAACTTAATCAAGATAAAAGATCACAACACCAATATAAACATAAATTTCCAATGTAATAAGTTTACAAAGAAAATATTCAAAAACCTAATATTTTGCCTAACTGGTATTTTAATTTTGTTCGCTTCGCTACTCTATGGTGCAAGCGTAAACACTGCCCGCGGCCATTCATTCACTTAGAACTAAATAATTCTCTGAAACTATAACTAGAATTACCTGGAATTTCTGCAAAATGATACAGTACACAGAGCTCCATTCATAGTTGCACTGATTTTTATAACGGGAGAAGCATGTCAAGGCCATTATGAAATGCGAATGGAGGCTTTATATAGAGTCCACACGATGCGAAAAGTCGTAAGACTTTTTAGTAAAAAGAAAAAAAAATCGGTGTCTGTTTAGAAAGTGATTTTAAAAACATGCTATATATTTATAAAAATTTGTGCCAAAAAAAAAACAGACCGCATCATATTCCTCATTTGTCACTAAAATGACTAACGAGGACTATGATGCGGTCCGTTTTTGTATTTTTTTTTTATTTTTGACACATTTTTCATACAGATTCTGCAGGTCTTAGCAACCTAAGGTGCCTGACATATAGGCCATAGATACCTACCAGTGTTCGTTTAATAGAGGCCATAATAAAAAAAAAAACTTTAAAAAGAATAAACTAAAATGTCTATATCACGTAAGACAATTGAAGAGAATGGACTAATCCAAAATTTACATTTAATTTCCAAAAGTGGTTCAAAAAATAATTTCATCAATAAATCAATTTAAGTCGCGTTAAACTGAAGGCGTGTAGCCCGCCTAACGGCTGACGTGAATCAAGTGACGTCACGGGACGATTGATCGGCGCATCGAACGAGTCTACACCGATAACTCAATCTAACCTAATAGTAGAAATTGCTCATGGTATCGACGTAACTTCAGTGTCTCATTTAGAGGGCATCAGTGAAACTGATTCAGTCTATTGGAATGTAAGCTAATTTCAGATGTCAGGTACGCTACGTAGTACAATCAATTAAGTTTGTTTATAAACACTGTAGTACGCTTTGTTTACGCTGTGCCACGTAGACAGGCGCGGACGAAGATATTAAATATTGTTCAGTTTTATTTGAATAATGATTCGTGGAGTGTTGGGATTTAAAATGTTGTTTTGCGCTATTTGCAGTTATTTAAAGACTTTTTAGTGACGTTTTGCATTATTCTAAGTTCTTTGCGTTCATGAAAAAGACAGGTGTTAAGCTTTATTAGACGTGTTTGTTAGTAAGTGTTTCTGCTTTTTGAGTATGTTTCAGTTTAATGTTCTACTCTGATTCGCTTCCTTCTTAGTTATGAATCTTGATTTGTGAGACTCTTACTGTACATACATCTATCTCTTTCAAAAGATATTTAATATGCGTTTTTCTTAAATTTGCAACAATTTATTTACGTTACAGAGGTTTGTCCACTTGAAAGACAATACTTTAAGAACTGAAGGATCAAGTTAGACGGGGCAATATGGCAAAGTAAATTGAATTTTTTAGCCTGTGACACAAAGCCTTAAGACTAAAGTTGTCAGTCTGTGCGTTCTCATTTTCATAACCAACAGTTCGAGAATTGGAACTGGGTTGCTCTACAAATTCACAGTTGTTCAGCTCGCTGAAGATATGATTGGACTTGAAAGGAGACCGTTAATTGGAAAACGCAAGTAAATACCTGGTGTTCGGAGTAAGGTAGTGGTGTTAACCTACGAGGAATACAGATATGATGTGTATTAGTAATTCCTGCACGGATTGATCGGGTATCAGATTGATAGAGAAGGACTGTGATAATTGTGTTGTAAGGAAATTGTCATCACTTTGAAATTTGAATATTACCCGGTAATTTGTTAAAGACACCTATCCGATGATTTAATATCATCGGCGAATAATTGTGCCATAGAACATTTACTGCCACAGTATCACTTCTTAATCAAATTAAACAATAAAATTGAAATGTTCACGTTTTCGTAAAAAATACGAATTTCGCTAAGTGTTTATAATTTTTCGAGTCTGACTGTATATCTATATTCGCCATAATATTTTACGTTTCATGTAATAGGGGGCGAGCTGAAACCATGCAGTTCCTAATTTCAACTCTAAAAATATCCTTACGAAAGGTTAAACTGTATAACAAAGCAGACAAAATAATTGTTAATAATAATTGACCTAACCTGAAAATCAAACTTAGAACTTAATGTAGAAACTATTCAGTATCTGCCAATAGCTATTTCATTTACCAATATCTACTTATAGGCAGCTCACGAACGTAAATTGAAACTGCCACTAATACAACCTCGTTTAGTCGTGCGTATGCAGGCCCCCTTTGTAATAGTCGCACACGCAGGCCGGTGTAAGCGGTTTATCGCGTTACCCGATGAGGTCAGCTCGCTAGTTCCGAGCTAAGCGGTGGGAGTGTAATCAGTTTATGTAAAGTTGCGTCCTATACAGGGTTGAAACGTTCGATGTGTTCAAATGTATATTGAAGAGGAAAATGGTTATTGATTTTTTTAAACTTTTTTCTATAGGTTATGTAGTTTCTGTAGTATCCTATTTCACTACTTGCGGAAACAACTACAACTCATTTGACCGAATGTGTTCTTAAAAATGTAGCAAAAGCTTAACTGTGATTATGATTGTGGTATATTAAATTACTATTAGTTATGGAATTACATTCAGAATGTATGTAATTATAAGTTTATTGTATACTATAATATTGTCTGAATAAAGGATATTATTATTATTATTTAGCTTTAAGTCTAGCAAATTAAATCGCTGTTTCATTGTTAGCTGGATGGTCTGTTATTTTCTTATCGAACAGACAGTTATTTAAAAATATAACAGCCGATCTTTATAACTATACAGCATTACATCAGCTATCGAAAAAGAGGCAAAACAAGCCTTAAATCTTTTTAAATATCTCTTATTCAAACGATATAAAAGAATGAGTACACTACGTTTCAACCCTGTATATGTATAAAGCCTAAATCCTTAAACTGCATTTACACTGAAATCAAATTAGGTGTGAATCAGTCAATTGTGTCGAACTAGTAAATCTGATTAGAAGGCTCAATGGTCAAAGGCTTTCTATTTGCTATATACTTAAGCTAATTGCACCGGAGAGTGTAGAAGTATTCTCTCTTATTGAACGGTCCGACGGCACTGACCAGGCCGAACTCCTCCATTATTTTCAGTCAGACAGTTACAGACTTTAAAACAGACTGAAAAGTTTTTTAGTCGAATAACAGAATTATATTTAAAGGTAATGAATTAGTGTTTTCATTTCATAAAAAAGTATGTTTTAATTATTATTATTTTTAATTTTGCTTAGTGCAAAGTTAATTCCTTTAGGTGAAAGTTTCTTGTTGAGAAATGCAGTCAGTTACTAGCTAAAGCTACTTGATTATTTTGAAAGCTACTTATATATTGACTATTTTGAGAAATATTAACATAAAGAAAACAGGACTTTTTATATCTTCAAAACTGACGTCTAGTTTCCTAAGAACTCTAACTATAATAAAAAGTGAATCCACCCATAATGGTCCAAAATCGAAAATGAACTGAAAATCTCGTACTTTTCATACTCGGTTGAAATATAAGGAAATACAAAGTCAACAGTGATTACAATCCGAATTTTGACTTAATTTTCTCAAACTTTCGTTTCAATTTCCCAACACCTTCAACCTTCTATCCTACGTCAAAGTAAACGTATCAAAACTAATAAATCAAAAACGTAAAATAAAACAGAAACGAAACTGTTCAACCAGAGTATGCACACGCAAACTACGTAACTTTCAACTATGAGCCAACAAGTTAAACTGGCACATATCAACCTATCCGTATGATTAAACTGTATTGAAACTCGATGTTGGAACAGGTTGGAACAAAGTTACAGGAAACGCTAACTTTGTCCCAGTAACGTAGTTATATGCCAGCACTCCGGATAATCCAACTACATTTTTATGACGAAGTTAATGCTCCTACGCATTATGCACGCTTGCTATCCGTTTTGATTGCATTCCGTGTGGGTTTGAATATTTGGAATGTGTTTAAAATTGCATTCAGACTCCTGAAGAATAAAACCTGCATGCAAGTGGAATGAATCATAACGTTAGAAGAACCCAGAATATTGTGGAAGAGCGTGTTCTATGCTTTTAAGACGTTTATTTGACCGTGTCTTCTCCCCAAGTCTAAACAATTAGGAAGCGCACGAATGCTTTGAAGTTCTACAAACTCTCACTTCTTCCCTCAATAATACTGGTTCAGTATGAATAAATAAATATTGAATTTGATTAAACAAATAATGTGATATCGAGATTTTAAGTGGAATTATTCATTAAGAATTAATTTATTATCCTCTCCTATGTAAGTACCGCTGCAATGCGATTACAAATTAACATTTACGCAGGAAATTAAATTAATATATTAAATATTGTGTCAGTCAGTGTTGTTACGAATATTATTCCATTAATTTGTTAGTGCCTAGTAATATATGCTTTATAGCGTATAATAAAGCTACTTATGGGATTCAATTAATAAGCATTCAATTAATATCCCGGCTTTCAATTATACTCCTGCAATATAGAATCGAACGTTATAATGAACCACTATGTGATCGTGTATTCACTCTCTTGCGATATCGGTATCGGACGTGACGATATAAAATGTATGTAAGTATCGGGTGATATCTGATATAGTTTCACTTTCCATACATTTTACGGGCCTGTATTTCCACCTCTCGATACCAATAACGCTAATGTTTTAAAATACAAAGTTTCATTGAGTCCTCCGCACAGTTGCGATACATCATGATGTTTATTCCTAATTTTTTTATTATTTAACTCCTTTTGCTTTTAAGTAGTTTCAATTTGGCCATATTTATTTGTATTTTAGAATTTATGTTGCCTATCCAAACTGTAGTTTTTACATTATAATGGAATGGAAATAAGAGATTATTACGGGTTTTGAGTACCTATTTTATAGCATATCGGGTGCTGAAAATATAAGGATAGAAAGATGATAGATATGGCATTTTATACACAGGGTGATTCAAACATGGCGGTGGTCAACAAGTTAAAAAATTACGTGCAATGTGACACGAAAGTGTCACAAAATCTATAGCGCTTACATCGCTCCGTTCTCGAAACTTTCCCGATGCATTTTGAAAATGAATAATGCATACAAAGTATACTATACCTTAAAGGTTTCTACTTTAGAAATATTTTAAAACGAAAAACTTTCGACACCGGAGTGATAGTATCAATAAAATTTGAATTGAGTTTCACAGTTCATAAAATAGAAATATACATATTTTAAATACCTAGTTGAGAACCGCGCTGATAATAATATTGTAATGTTAAAATGTACACCATATTTTATATTGAGTATTTTATATAAGCACTACCTAGATGTGTCTGTTCTTAATAATCAGTAAGTTTATACAAAGTTGCCGAAACGTTATCATTAATTGGCTTGTGGTCAAAATATTCCGAATTTTATTATTTACAACAAAATACTTCGGTATAGTGGTACATTAAAATTCAGAATATTTTGACCATAAGCCAATTAACGACGCTCCAATTATTATTATTTTTTCGAATTTATCGCCTGCAATACACCGAACTATGGTCGTCCACACTACATCCTGTGATTTTTGACCGTGTATCGTCAATAATATTTACAAGGAACGTGTTTACTGAACTAATTTAGTTTTAACGTGCATTTATATCATCGAAATATTTTGGTGGGCAATTATTAGGAAAACTGTACGTCAAATATACCACAATTAACCATTTAGTCAATTTATTAGGTACAGCGTTTAATTAAATTAGATTTTAGTTAACATTTATCACTGTTCTTATAAACTCATCTTTATTGTCTTAAATGTACAATGAAAACTTTACTAAAACTGTTTTAAATATAAACTGTAGGTTTAAGTTTATAAGTCGTAACTGTAGGTTTAAGTTGTAAGTGAGTACCAAACTAGGTAATTCTGTATGTTGGAAACCTGGATAGGTTTAACATAACCTTGCATAATAGTTTAGAAATGACGATTCTATTATAGGTACGTCTAACTTCAATCTCCAAACAAAAGTGTAAGACTTATCTATTGTCGCAGTTAACCATTGTGACCTTAGCCAAATACGAAATACTAACAAACATGTTTTTTGTCAGTAGACAGATCTTTTCTATGCCCTATTAATGAATACGCTAACTGTTTAACGACGGCACCGTTCGCGTTGGCGTAGTCGAACGAATATTTGTATGATCTACAGATAGTTGTTTCGCGTCTAGTTGTGTGTGCATGTGACATGTATGTTTGTAAACTATACCCACGACACAGGAGAAATCTTAGAGATGTTTAAAAAAAATAAGTTCCTTTTTTAAAAACAGCTAAACTGATGACCAAACTTACAAAGGTCTACATGAACATATTTTTTTTTTGTTTTTTATCTTTCATGTTTATCTATAAAATATTGGTTGAAGTTTCCCTAAATACTTAAACTAGATTCCATAAATACTCATATAACATATTCCAGGTTCAGTATTATCAGCGCGGTTCTTGTTAAGTTACCAGCTAACTTCGTATTAAGCCCGTAAGCCGAACTTCGTCTGCGATGCGTCCTAATCTCCTCAATACAAGTAATCCGGTGCTCACCCAGATATTAAACCCGTCAGCGTAGAAACAATTAATCCGCATTTTATGAATGTAGGTAGTTTCATTTTAAAAGTTTGAAAATGGAATGTTACGGTTTTAAAGATTAATATTTTTGTTGGATTGTAAAGAGGATTTTAATTTGATTGTGGAATGAAGTTTTTTTTTTCTATATTATTTTCTTTTTTAATTAAATGAAAATTTTCTGTTAAGCCCTTTAAATCCGATGGCCTCATTTCTTTACTAAGTGAAAACGGTATCGTGTAGAGCATAAGTTTCAATTAATATTCTTCTCTATAATACCTTAATTTTTAATGTACGATTTAAAACCGTAGGTATGTTAACTACATATATGAATGACGATTTAATCTAACCTTTCAGATCAAACTTAGCCTACAAAGGGCATATTAAAAACTATAGTTAAAGAAAGTACCGCTCTAAAAACCAATTAAAGATAACACCACATAATAATTTGCAAGGCATTTCTCGCGCTCTTCGACATTAATCTCTAATAGAGATAGTATCTTTCTCTACCAAACTTTTCCCTAAAATATCGACTGCGTCCAACTACTGCTTCTTATCGAGTGTTTAAAGTAAACATATCTCGAAAGTATGATAGCAAAAGAATTCGGAGAGCGACAAATATCCAGCATATTTTTTGGACATATCTCGATTTCTACATGATCTCTAATCGCTCGAGAAATGCATCGCATTTGGTAGAAAAGTGGCCGTACTTTCAAGCGGTACTCTGACTAACTATAGTATGCGCAGATCGTAGTCGAGAGACGAAACTTCAATCTCTAATCGGCTGAAATAGAGATTGTTGTTGGGTCTCGCGTTACACGCCGCAGACCGAGTTTGGCCTATTACCCTTGGCCCAGAATGAGTTAACAGGACGATAGTTAGCTGATAACTTTGATTTGAATGGAGTTCTAAACTTTGATGCTACGGCATTGGAGCAAGCTATTCTTTGTGTAAAAAGTTAGTTCAAGTTACGGATACAAAAAGGCTCGTTAAACTTGAAACTGGTTGGTACTTACTTTAAAGTGCAACTGAAAGATTTATAGAGAGAGAATTATTATTGGTAAATTTATTCATGAACAATAGACGATAAGGTCTATTTTAGCAAGGTTTATTGAAGAATACAATGCGTTTGCTTCCAACAGAAATGAATACTATTATGAAATTCAACGGTCAATCAAGATGAGCTGAATTTCTACTTGAAGATTCATGATTCAACAGATATTCGGACATCGGAGAAGGCAGTTTTGTTTATAAATGGGGTATAATAATATTTTCTCCTTTTTGGCCTGAGTCCCAACAGTGGGAAAATAAATAAATGATGACGAGGAATGGACAATTTTCGGAGGAGATCACAAAATGTTAGTTGCGCACATTAGTCCAAATATAAGCAAGGAGATCATTCGAATTTTCGCCATCAGAAAGACAAAGAAATATTAGTCCTTTTAGAGTAGATTGTATTTATATAAATATACATTTAGATATGATTAATATGTATACTATAGGAGCTGGATCAAGGTGGCTCACAAAAAAGATGTACCTATAGAACTCAGGGGAGGCCTTTGCTTAGTCGGACAGCTTGGGCTTACCAAATTAATAAAGTTATTTAGGCGGATACTGGATATTACTATAGCGCCAATTCTTCTCATATTAAAGGCTACTAGAGAATATTATCATACGTTGGAAGAAATTATGTATATGTTGCGTTATCATTGTTTCAAGACTTGGCTTGTTCCAAAACCTTAGCAATATGTGTAAAATGAAACACAATGATGTTACCTGAAATTTGGTCTATGGGTGAGTACAGAGGGGGTTCCTCCCCTCCGGGGTGTTGGTGTTCCAGCAGACGGTGGCACGACTGTCTCATGAGCGCTCCCGACACTGACAGACAGACAAACGGACATACAAATATATTTACCCTGTTCTTCTTTCCTTTATCAGGGTTCACCACAAATAATGTGACCATTCATCACAAAAGTAACGGCTATATACAAAAGATAAAATACTCAAAAAAATCTACAAAATTATTTGTATACAATTTGAAATTATAACAAAATAAGCGGTGCAAAATCGATGCAATCAAAGGCTGTCCCAAAATTATATATGCGAAGGGAAAACAACGATTTTCTGAGGCCGCGGACTGGAGGGATTACGTTATTTTAAATTGAAGTTAAGTGATTACTGAATTTTCAACAAATTATACTAATACCGCCGAATTTTCAAACGCACCAATTTTATGTTGTCAGAACATTTAGGACTTAAATGTTCTGTGTCTATAAAATGGACCTTAGCGACAGCATAATTAATGAGAGCGTCTTTAAAATGTGTGACACTATTTGGTGGTCATATGTGTCTGTCTTTCCCAAGTCCGCGACCTCAAACAGGTTAAAAAAAATATATTGGTTACCTTTATTCTAGTTATTGTCATTTGACTACGACCGTTGGCAGTCTAATCGGCGACATTGTGTCTGTAACAATACATATTCATTATTAATCTAAATGTCAGATCAAACATAGATTTGTTAGAAACTAGAAGCCATGTCGCACCGCTCAAGTTTAACGCAACCTCTAATATTATTATAATGTATCCATATATTATTTGACAAGAGAGTGCATGAACTTGAGATGACGTTTTAACGACGGCTAATTTCGGGTAATACGATACGATAGGTAATAGTACAGTGATAAAACACAGCCGAACTATTTTTAACCGACTTCAAAAAGTAGGAGATTCTCAATTCAAAGCTAATTGAGTGATTCCACACAGCCGAGATATTTTAAATGGTCTATATGTATAGCAGTGATAGCCTAGCGGTTGAACGCTTGCCTTCCATGCAGGAGGGTCTGAGTTCGAACTCGGCCCGCACCTCTGACTTTTCGGAATCATGTGCGGATCAGAATTTGATTATCACTTGCGTTTAGGATGAAGGAAAACATCGTGAGGAAACCTGCACACCTGAGAGGGCTCCATAAAATTTTTGACGCACCGGGCCAGTTTGGTGGACTAAGGCCTAACCCTTCTCGTTCTGAGAAGAGACCCTTGCCCAGCAGTGGGACAGTAATGGGTTGAATTTATTATATGTATGCCGTGCTAAAACTTTTCCCAGAAATCTAGTCGTACAAGTATTTAATCACGAGTTTTAAAAATATTAGCTGTAAGGACAATTCAAATTGGTGCTCAGTGCTCCCGTATTCCTTAAAAAGTTGAGTAGTTAATTGTAAATCAGCTGCAAGAGCCGTGTTCAATAGTTTTATATTTTCTAAACATTTGCCTCGTATGCACCCAGTCAAAAATGTTCATGAACAATTGAACAAAGACCTAAGAATAAAATTAACTAAAAGGCTTTCTACACAAAGCATTTTTGCTTGTGACCCTGCAACCAGCTAAGTTTTACAGAACATAGGGTGACATAGCTGTTATTAAGGTCTGGTTCACCACAGAATTCAAAACAGCTGACTTATTCAGGTATAACAACAAAGCCAACGGTTGAAGCCTGACAACTCGTCTTACTTCACGATAACGGAATTTCTAGTCGCAATCCCGAACAAACAGGTTTAAAGCCAAATCTAGTTAGACTGGCAGCTGGCCCATCCCCCAAGGCTAGGAGAGTGAATCAAACTAATTTTGTAGCGCTATTGTTTGAAGTTAGAATAGAAAATGAAGTACGCAACCAATCTCCTAGGGCACCTACGTCTGCATGCAGTTTGCAAAAATCGGATGTGATAGCATTTGCTTATGTAAGTGAAGTAAATATTATGCCTAGCACGAATGTTTTGACGTCTGGTATCGTTAACGTGCGTGAATTTTGAATTAGAAATACTTGTTCCGAACGTCATTTTTCTATTGAAATCTTCGTTCTAATCTAAGTCTGATGCAAATTGTGCGTCACGCGTATAATATAAACAAAGTATTATAGGATAGGTATATTTTTTTGATTTATAAATCACTGAAATTAGCGATACGGTCACGTTTCTATATCAAAATATTCGTACTAGGCGTACAATCAAATGACTACGCGACTTGTATATCGACTGTCCGACCACGTACTGCTGTTTGCAGTTTTTGGATTTTGTCTATTACTAACAATAATATGGATTTATTAGTTCGAAATAAAGAAATGTTGAAATGCCTCAGTCTAGTGGTCGCACGCGTCACCGCTGAACGTGGGCGATGTGTTATTGAGTTGTCTTGTAAGAAAATTCTCAGTAGTATTTCTGCCTAAGCCTTCGGTGAATAAAAGGGTGATGTTATGGTATGAGAAAGGTATTTTATTATAACTTATTAATCGACAAATACATAGAAATCATGCTTTAGCTTTAAAGATCATGTAACATCAAACGATAAGTACCAACATACTTGAGAAAACATACACTAAGCATGTTATTCAAACTTATTGGTTTTTCTAAGAAACATAATATCGATATAAGCTGCTCAAAGAGTCTCAAAGCTCTGACGGCGTAATGAGTTCCTAGTACAAAGTTGTCTTCGAAGGTTTCATCTTAAAGTCTATTCAAGTGGTTTGCAGTAAACTTAATGTGTTTGCTTCGTTGCACGTTGCAAAGTTCCCCTTAATAATCCGTTGCACTGCGTAACAAACCTAATTTACTTGCTCGATAGTATGCCGGCGTTGCATACACTTGGGAACTGAGTTAGCTGGCCACAGTGTATTATGGTTATCGAGCGGCTAATACTGGGCTATGCTTTTGTCAAGTTACAGCGGTGTTTTTACCTATATATCTACCGCGTAAATCAGTCGATGTCCGAGGTTAAGCAGCTCTTGCTGCGGCCAGTTCTTGGATGGGTGATCGTTCTTCACATAGCGAAACTCTTACTTGATACAGAAAGCATGATAAGCATTTAGTCCCGTTAAATATCTATGAGAATTATTACGGGTGTCAGCAGCCCAAAAAGTCTGACAACTGGTCTAACCTGTCTACATAATTAGGTGGTAGTAGATCAGATGACGATTGCTACGTTAGACTGAGAGCCGATTTTAGCCGAGAGGTTAGGCAGACTAAGCAGATTATGATATTGAGGGCGGTCAAAAACCTAACAACTCTGCCCGATTGTATTTTGTGCAGGTGAGATGTTTTTTCAGTGAATATGTATTATAAAAAGTTCCAATAATTATTCTTCAGCTAACACGCAACACGCCAAAATTACTAAAATTAATCTAGCTATCAATTTTGTCTTCATTTAATTAACAAACTCATTACTGCTATTTTTGATTAGTTCTTATTTGCATTACTTAAAGGCATCAAGGCATCCAGTGACGTATAGCGACATAAATCGGTATCATAATAATGCTAATCTCACCTGAATATAGCTGAACCAGTTTGTGGCCAGTTTTGAAACAAATATTGCGGTGAATTAAATTCCATTTAATATTCAGCTTCCAATGAAACACCGATGAGTAGGCTTTTTATCAAATGGACGTTGATTATGTTTATCATACATATGAACTCTCATTAACTATAAAATTCTGGGAATAATAAACATGACTATCAATCAATTTCTGAACCGGTGACTATTAAAGCTATTTGTTGTTTTACTAAACGCAGCGTGCCCAATTAACCGAAAATCAAACGACCTATTTATAATAAATTCGTCACTGAAATCGTATCCCCAAAATAAAATGTTCAAATAACGAAAGAATTTGCTTCCAAACAGCTTAATTATTTCAAGCGTACATACAATTTTCTGCCATCTTCGCCTACGAGGAAAAATTTATAATGAAAATATTTATCGAACGTTCGATATATATTTCAACATCAAAGCCAATAACTTAAGCTTATTAAGTGATCACAAAGCTTTGATGTTAACATTTTCCCTTTTATCACCAACGGTATGAGAATTGCGTTCTCTACAAAAAACAGTATTTATAGAAAAAAAAAGTATCAAGTTAATCCTTATATTGCAACATCGCAGATGCCTCGATGGTAAAATGAATGCATAAAACTCTTTTTGAAAAGTTTGTTATGTATCTACGTACTAATTGCTTAATCTTTTTTCAACCGTTGAAATATGTATCTCGCAGCAATTTTCACGTCACACTAATGACGGAAGCCACTCATTCGTCGTTTTTTTCAGCTGCCGAACACAATCATATGACGGGTTTTATTCACTGGGGGTTTTGTTTGGTATATTTTGCCGCCGCTCTGTATGGCATGGGTAAATATAATTTCGAGGCATCGCTTCGGTATTAAAAAGAAGATAGCAAATGAGGCTCTCGATGTGCCTGAATGACAATGCCCACTCAATGTTCGTCCCTCGTAATGCAAAGTGCAGATAATAATTTAATTTAATTTATTATTAACGTGGCGAAATGTAGTTTATTGATAAGTGTTAAAGAGCTGCCAGCTATTACAATATGTCATATAATGTTAAACTGTCGGAATTATGTGAAAGTTAATCGTTTAGGGTGTAGGTTCAATCCCTATATGGACATTCAGCCAAAAAATCAATTTTAGCTCCGTATTAGTAAATTACACTCAAATTTCTATAATTGAATGATTCCATACAGCCGTAATTAGAATTTAAAGTGATAGGCGTTCAAACTGTGACAGTTTTAGAGTACGTCAATTTGAATGCGATTGCATTTAATCCGATAAATTAATGAAATCGGATAGTTTCATGCAGGATTGTACATTTACAAAGTAATAATGTCCTCCTAACCGGTCGGTTTCGGTCACGGCGGCCAATCTCGCCGGAGATTAGCCAACTACGCAGGAGATATTATAGAGCTCAAGTGTGTGCGCAAACACAGGTGCACTATCTAGCTCGACACGTAGCTCAGCAGTTGATCTCTCAATCACTGTGAAGTATAGATGATACGAATCATACGAATATCATTTACAAAGTATAGATTTTTTTTTTTAAAAAAACATTGCCCCACACTAGGATTTCTCCTGTATCGTGGGTACAGTTTACAAACATACATGTCACATGCACAAACAACCAGACCCGAAACAACTATCTGTAGATCATACAAATATTTGTTCCGTGCGGGGATCGGACCCGCGACACGTAGCGCAGAAAGCTAATCGCTTAGCCACTGCGCCAACCGTGTCATCAAAAGATGATACGAATATTCATCAGTGAAATGTATTTAATCCAAATTTGAAATGTACGTGCGACAGTTATTACGGGTATGTAATTAAACGTTTTCAGATTAAGGTGCGTATCGCTCTCATATTTCATAATCCAAAATCAATTGATACATTTATCAAAGGCTCGATAGGAGCTATTGCCTTTTCGATAAACGGGCCGCGGTTCGATTCTCAGAAAGTATTGACATGACCTACAGCTATTTTTTTTCATGGATATATATAGTATCAATAGCGACCGCCTCATTGGTCTTAGTGGTCGTAAGCGCGACTGCTGAGCGTGAGGTCCTGGGTTCGATTCTCAGGTCGGACAAAGTGTTATTCGGTTTTTTTCTATGGAAATTCAGAATAGCAGGACGCAGTCTGGAACTGTACCCGGTAGATGGAAATATTTCATATCACGCCCCCTATGACATGTGACTCAATAACGGAGTCGGCGAAACGTGGGTGTACAAGAGTACATCTCTGCGTAACCCTTCGGGGAATACAGGCGCGATGTTATGTTATGTATCAACGATACATAATATACAGGGTAAACCGTTTGCAAAATTTATCGAAACCGAAAGAAAAGATATTAATAATATAATTTGACGTAATAATAATTGACGACACGGTTGGTGCGATGGATAAGCAATTAGATTTCTGCGCCATGTGTCGCGGGATCGATCACCGCACGGAACAAATATTTGTATGATCCACAGATAGTTGTTTCGGGTCTGGTTGTCTGTGCATGTGACATGTATATCCTTTACTTCATTCTTCTTTAAAAAAAAAACGTTGCCCCACACTAGGAATTATAATATGTATCGTGGGTGCGTTTACAAACACATATATTCACATACACAAAGACCCAGACCCGATGTTTGTAAACTGTACCCACGATACAGGAGAAAATCTTAGAATCCTAAAGTATTATTTCAAAGAAAAAAAAATTGTATTCCTATAAAAGTAATGCACTTTTTGAGTGTGCAACCAAAGTTGTATCTTATTATTAACAATAGATAAATATTTATACATCAAGTACCTACATTATATATTATTATCTAAGATCTCATGTATAAAATTTTAAGCAAATTAATCTGTTATCTGCAGTGAGACAATGCACCGCAAAAGTCTACGCCCGCCGGTCACGACGTAAACCGAAAAAACTGGTGACGCGTGAGATAACAAGGCCAACGCGTAGAGTGCCGTCGCCGTCGTGTCACGCGCAAAATTTCGGCACAATCGCCACAAGTGCACCTATAGGTTATAGGACTATCTATGTGTAATTGCGATAATCTTTGGTCCCAACCAATAATTTTCGTTTTCATCTACATTTAGAGGTTTTCGAGAAAGACTTCAGGCTGCATGTTATTAACGCTTTGTTATTTCTTTGTCGGCAAAAATATTTTATTCATAATTCAAAATTTCACACTCTAGTATTTTTTCGTTTTATCAAACCGTATTTAGGGTTTATGTGAATGTGATAACATCAACCCTTTACTACCGAGCTGATCAATAATGCCATCACAGTTTAATATTAATCAGTTACCAAATAATTGTATACTTATTACCCTCTATCTCGTTAACAGTAACTATCAATATTGCTCTACGCTGTACTCTCGCTCCACTGCAAATTGTGGTCCTCGACCATCATTTGCCCACGCTAAATTTAGACGCTCTAATTAGTCGACCCGTCCACCACGGACACGCGGCTAACTCCCTGACTATTTAACGCGTCCTCGGATAAATAATAATACATTTTGAAAATGGTGTTACAAAATAAAAATCGATTTAACTGCAACTGCACGATTCTGGAATTTATGACCCTGACTTTCTTCTATGAGTAGAAGAAAAACTCGTTTCTGCCCGCCGCGTACCATTACTGTAATGAAATGACTATGAGATTCAATCTCTTATAAACAAACGCTATAACAAGCATATCATTAAGACGTACCTTTGATTTTTTAACGTATGAGGTTGACCTATCCTTTTCCAGCATTATTTTATTACTAGACAAGTCAAAAAGCTACAGCATCTTTTTAATGTGCACAAATAACAGAATACGAATTGAAACCGTTCTCAAACATGTTAATAATGACAATATGGCAACACATGCTATTTATACAATAACGTTTCCGAACTGACACAATAACTGTTGATAATGATGATTTATTGAACTGTGAAATCATTAAAAACACCAGTCGGCCTGCTCTGGTCTCGCCCTTTACACAATTTATAAAGTGTTCATTGACAATGACTGAAAAATTAAATTTGCCGTTTACGTGTGTATATCAGTGAGTGAACATATTAATTCACAGAATTATTTTTGGAATTCAATTTGCTGTTACGGACATAATATTTGCCCAGAGAATTGTTTAAGGTGTATAAAAATTCTATAGGTAATTAAATAGAGCACAATCGGTAACGAAGAGACACACTCACGCTGTAGTCTTTTGACAGTATGAAATAATAATATTATACATTATGAAATACACATATTTCACAAACATTTTCATATTTAATATGTGCATCTAAACTAGAAATATACTTCATTGAAAAAATATTATGATGATGTTAAAAATGAAATGTTTGCTTTTATAGAAATGTAAACCAAATAAATTCTATGAACAGATAAAAATGAGTTACATAAAAAAATATGTTAATTTAAAAATATGGCATTTTCAACAAGGCATCCAAATCTCTCAATTTTTTTTTTCAAAGTTCTATTATAATTGAATTGAAATTGAATACTCACATATGCGATGGAAGGGGTGAAAATGACGCGCGCACCGGGTGAAGAGTAAAGGAAACCGTTGCCAAAATACACAGGTAGAATATTCACGCGAACAACTGAGAGCGAGACAGTCAGCGTCCGCGGGTGCGAGAGGCGAATGAGCGTCCCACTAATTGTACTCCCTCGCCGGGCGCGCGCATGCGCCATCGCAACCCTAACTTTGCACTTCGCCTGCTTGCAACCTAGCATTATCTGAGCCCGATTTTTAATACAGTCTTTGATTTTTTACTTTGAGTAATTTTTATATTAAGTTGATTGATGCAATGACATATAGAATAAAGGGATTTTGATATAATATGCGTGTGATGAGTTTAACATTGCACATTTTTAACTATTACTGTAAGTTTTTTTTGACGCTTTATTGATTTTTATCCTCCGCTACGAAATTCACCCCTTACGCGTTCGCATAGTCACGGGTAACACTGGGTGCACTGTGTTATTGTGGCTTGAACAATACTATAAGCACATAAATAAGCACGTTATTTTCTTTCGGCTTTTATTTTGATTGGTAACTCCACTAAATAACATGCAAAAATGCAAATCTCAATTAAAAAAGGTTATAAAAGATGTGTGAGTCCATTCCTTAGAGTCGAAAACAAATGATGTTGATTTCACGTTATTAATTATTAAATTGGCCTACTAATTAACATAGATTCTTTAAACAGACAGATGGGACACTGTTCTATATTAGAGATCAAAGGAAAACATCTTTGTTCACCTTTCGAATCTTATAAAAACTCGTGGCCACACAAGCTAGATGCACTCCCTTAATAATCACAATCAGATCCAGCAAGTCCTCTCTTGTCTGTCCCGTCTGTCCCCCAGCAACGCCCTAAGCCGAGCCCTAGTTCGAGTCCCACTATGGGACACCCTTAGCAGTGTTGCTTAATATCATTTAATTTGCTCGGCTGGAGGCCCTTCTGGTCTCGCCATTTGCCCGGTTAAGCAGTAAAAGCTCCCTGAGCTAACTGGGAGAGAAAACTCAAAAAAAAAAGTTAGGTGCATCACAAACGGGTTAACCGAAGGAAGTTCGTCGGGCCGCAGACCAATTTCCGGGCGATGTATACGGATATATGCGATTGTTAGATAGAGTAATATTCCAGTGAAGGAAAAACCCGGGACTTTTTAGTTGGCCACGCTGCGAGTTCGCCAACTGCGGTTTCGGATATATCCCAATGGATAATTTGTGTAACGATTTTTCTTAAGAGTATTGTTTAGCTGTCTTCTGACTAAATTTCCTTGAGATATACTCAAAATAGGTGTTTGGGCGTTAACGTTTCTTACATCGAAATCTTAATGACGTATTGAAGTATGAAGTGTAGTTATAAGTAATTAATTTTTATTTTTCATAAAACTTTTTTCATTTAGCATTAATTGACTTAAAGCATTATTGACGGCATATGTGGCGTAGTGGCTCAGAGATTATCCTTTTGCTAAGTGTTGCGGTTTCGATTCCCACACACAACAAAGAAGTTCTTCCTACAGAGAGTTTATAACTGTACTACGACGCAGAAGAATCCATAGACGGCCAACGTTTAAAAAAAGTTACATATATATTTGAATTTCAGTTTTATTCACAACCAATCGAAAAAAAAATACTGATTTTTCCCAGTGGGCCAAAATAAACCTACATCGTGTAGATTAACGGTTAATTAACCGTAATTTCTCAACTAAACCGTAACCCGCGATGCAATTACCTGCTCGACTGACATTTTAGGGCAACGATATGCCTATAAATATAAAGTTCAATTTAGATGTGTTTAAAACACTATCACTTTGTAATTTAATCGACTAGGCAATTACGATAGACCCTCGTAATAATAATCGACTGGATTTTAACAGTTAATCAGTGTACATTGCGCAGTACGCTTTAATAATCACTCTATTTGTCATTGAGTACAACGCAATGAACATCGTAATATGTCTAAATTGAAACGATTGGGTCAATGTAAGGGCAGGATTTGGAGTAAGAGTGTATGTAATTTTATCTTGAACTATAATATATGTCGCTACAGTGTCGCCGCCCCCTTCATCCAGCCTTGGAGATCCATGAATAAGTTTGACACGCATTACGAAACAGTTCTGTTGCAGACCTGAAGCCCTAGTGTAAGTTTCTTTTGACAAATTCGATTTAACGCATCGAACGCGTTCGGAGCTTCGATTTGTGGAGAGTACGAAATGGACCAATCGGAGCGAGGAAAGAAACTTGCACTAGGGCCTCTGGACAAAACGTTTTCGCAAACATCACACAAAAATCGCCACAATATTCCCTTATTTTACGTTACCACTAGAAATGGCTATATGATAAAAATGCAATCTAATTTTCATTAAAGCGGGCAACAAAAAATATTTTTTAATAGAATTTCACGTGAGCGGCACGGTATTAATTTATACACGCACTCAATTTTATGATAAAAAACAATCTGCCACGTTTTAAGCGATTGATAATAGTTTGACATTTAATAAAATATAAAAGACTTTAATTTAAAAATATTAAATGGTGTGGCACTCTAATAGGATTTTAAAATACGTTCCAATCCAATTAAATATATTTATTCGTTAGTTGTAGCGAAAAAACTAAATTTGAAAGCCTGAAAGTATATAACAACCTGTATATACACGTTTAATTCTTTATCCTTAAAAAAAACATTGCCCCACTAGTATTTCTCCCGTGTCGTGGGTACAGTTTGCAAACATACATGTCACATACACACACAACCAGACCCGAAACAATTATCTTTAGATCATACAAATATTTGTTCCGTGCGGGAATCAAACACTTAGCGCAGAAAGCTATTCACTTAGTCACTGCACCAACCGTGTCATTAAATAATTTTTAACCGAAATCACAAGCAATTACACATTTTCTAACACAAAGCTAAGAACTCAATCGGGTGTTATTCTCAAAGCTAATAAAGCTAACAAAGGCGTTCTTCCAATCAGTTAGGTATTAATTTCCTATTAAACTTACTGAACAAACATTCCGTGTTCACGTTTCAAGGAATTTATTGAAACCCCGTTGAAAAGAGACGCGATTTGCTCGTGTAAGAAAAATTCCGAGAAAAATGGCAGTTGCATGCCGCTAGGAACTCGACAATGCTTCAAGCATGCGCAGTAGCTGTTAAAAGCAGCTTTATTATTTTATTCTACTCTATAGAGAATCTTTGCTTATAAAAATTGGCTATTTCCTTTTGTAACAAAGACTATTAAAAATATTTAGGTTCCAAAATTTTTTTTTTTTTTTTTTTTTTTTAATTTATTTATTTGTCTGCCTCATTGGTCTAATAGTCGCAAGCGCGACTGCTAAGTGCGAGTCCTAGGTTCGATTCCTTAGTCGGGCAAAGTGTTATTGGATTTTATTGTATGGAAATCTTTAGTAGGAGCATGGAGTCTGTAACTATGCCCGGTAGATGGCAATAGGCTCGCCCCCTATTACATGGGACTTAATAACGGGATCGGGAAAATATGGGTGTACAATAGTGCCTACACCTCTGTCTAACCCTTCGGGGAATACAGGCGTGATGCTACGTTATGTTACGTAAATTTTTTTTTTTCCTGTTTTCCGAAATATGATGAAAATAATTGTAATTTACCAAACGCAGATATTCACGGGAACCTTTGAGGATTAATTCGTAGAGAAATTAAATTTAACTAACTACTAAATTTCGAGTTTTGAAATATCTACCGTTCGGATATCTGGAAAATTTCTCTTGCATTTCAATAGAAACATTTCAATAGAATCTAGTGATTGCGTCGGATCTGTGAAGTTTTTTTATGCGATAGGCGGCAAGCGAGCACACGGATCGCCTGATGGTAAACGATTACCGTCGCCCATGGACACCTGCAACACCGGAGGAGTTACAAGTGCGTTGCCGGCCTTTGAAAAAGGAGTACGCTCTTTTCTTGAAGGTTTGAAGGTCGTATTGGTTCGGAAATACCGCAGGCGACAGGTGGTGTCTTAACGAACTCCTGGTCAAATATATTGAGCGTATATCTACAAACTTGCATGTAACACATTGTTGAAGGGGTTAAACGCTGGTAAGCTGGCAAGAATGTAGCATTAGAGCAGCCGTTCTCAAACTTTTTTAGTGACGGAACCCATTTGGAAAACAAAATACTTGACGGAGGACTGGTTTTATGTGTACTCTTTATATAATAATAATCTGTTTTTTACTTTTCATCAATTGTTTGATGTCAGGCTTGATAGAAGAGAGTTGATTGAGAAACGAGTGATCAGTATTTTCGCGGAGCCCCCCAGTGACTGCTGCCCCTAGCGCTCCGCGGAGAACACTTTGAGTATGGCTGCATTAAAGGGTTTACAGTTTAATGTCTTTTAATTTTTAGTATTTTTGAGTAAAGCTAAGAAGTGGAATTCCCTGCCATAGTCTGTGTTTCCTGATAGCTACAACCTGGGAGTCTTTAAGTCAAGAGTGAATAGGTTACTTCTAGGCAAGCGTGCTACATCTTCGACCACATCATCGCTTACCATCAGGTGAGATAGTGGTCAAACGCGTGCCTATAAAAAATAAAAAAAATAAAAATTCGTCATCTTCTCAAGTGTCCATCCAATCACTGAGAGATACTAATATGCAAGTTAAAATAGTCGCCAGACTTTTTAGGCATTATCAGTATTCGTATGACAACTGATACCAACTGGTTAACTTGCCAGCATGTTAATATTGTCATCCGTCCAAACTATGACCGCGATAAGCACAGATTAACTTCCCAGAACGTACTACCCGTGTGGTAGAAAACAACAAAAACCACCCCGGTCCCCTCGCTTTAAATAATAAACCTTAACTTAATTAATTTGACATCATATTATTTCGTTAACGAATTTCAGCGAAAAATAGACATGCAAACAATTTGTGTATTACGGGGAACCCATAATTAAACTGCACATCTTGATTAAAATCACAGAGAGACTGGACACTGAGTATTCATTTTTAATTAAGTTTCATAATGATTTTATCTTTTGATACGATACGAAAAGTAATTAATGTTTTCCGGAAAAGTGTTAATTACCGAGCTGGTATGAGAAATTGTAATAAAAAATTCAATATTGCAGCATTCAAAGTGTAAAAGCTTTAATGACACCAGCGAACAATTCCCGAGAATGTAATTTAACTATTTTATTTAACAAACGATGAATCCCAACAGTTACTAGTCTCTAAAAATATATTTATGAAACTTTCTTTTAGAGGTTAGAGGTACCAGATCAAAAAATATAATATTTTTTCTACTTAAAGATAAAATTCACTGTAGCTATTCATTTTTGAAATATTTCCCAACTTGTACAATCCCATCTTAAAGATCTTTTTTCTTGTGATAATTGTTTCAAATCCGGAATATACACTATCAACTTTTTGTTTTCTTAAACGCAAGCCTAAAGCCTCCCAGGCTATGTTTTAGCCAAATAAGGCTTTTGTTTCTTCTCTCGTAGGTACTTGAGTGAAAAACCGGCTCTAAACTTTCCATTAGCATTCTGTGGTAATACATTTTACTTGCAAGCTTATTATAATTATTCGTCTCATAACTGTCCCACTGCTGGGCCGCCTTTTCTCAGATGGAGAAGCGTTACTTCATTCTTCCACGCCATTCGGTTGGCGGACGACACAGATACCATAGAGTTATGTTTGAAAACCCGGTCAGGTGTAAATTGTTTCTTCACGATGTTTTCCTTCACCGTTAACGCGATTTAATCTATCTAGATCCGAATTCGGATTCCAAAACTCAGATTTGTAGGCCGGTTTCGACTCAGACGCTCTTGCATGAGACGCAAATCGGGGTTTACACATTTCATTTAATACTACCTACTGATTCTGTCTACGCCCACAGACTACTGTGACGTCACGGACAAAGCTTCTGCTAGCGATGCGCGCGCCAGCACGTTTTTGTTATTACTCTGAGTCTGCGACGCCATTGATTTAAGTAATCCTTTGAGTCTCTAATAAAAATTGATTATACAGTCCACGCCACTTTTCTTATGGATCCCCAACAGATACTAATACTTTATTTGTCATGTTGATAGAGTGTGAGGAGTCTCGTAGCAATACAAAGCATTTCAGAATCTGTGAAGATAGCACAATGCATCTTGATACTTGATAATTTAATATTGTATTATTTGAGCATTGTGGTGCATTCAAACCTATCCGTATGTTATCATGTTCAACCAATGGGTGTAAGTGTAGGGATGATTAGCCAATTATTTAAGCTAAAACTCATGTTAGATTTTTTTTAATTTCTTTTTTATCAACGAGCAAAACAAACAGACACAATGTTTCCACTTATTTAAATATCACGTTTTCATATTCAAACACATGTTGTGTTTGAATATGAAAACGTGATATTTAAATATGAAAAACAAATGTTTCATAAATAAACACATGTAATTTTTTAAGATTATTCAATTTCAACGACATTTTGATGATTCTTATGATGATTATGATTCATTTCCGAACACTAATCTCTTCAAAGCCTGTGTTTTGTACCTAACGAACTTTATAGAACAATATCACTACATGATTTTACTATGTATGTATATTTTATCTGATACTCGTCTAACGAGGCATCTCTTGTTAAAGCACATTTACAATGCACCTCCAGTGTTCTTATTGTTTCGTATAACAAAAGAGATCTTTTAACACTGCTGACATAAATAGGTTTATGTTGATGTAAATAAAGGAAAGTATTTGTTACATAATACACTAATAATGGAAATATGATGTTAGTATGAAATAAGATTCCTTTTATACTTTTTTACGGGCAATCCGTGTTTATTTTGGAACCCAAATCTTTTGCACTGCACTTTCAGTTGCAGCTGTTCTTCCCGCGAACAAGTAGTAGGGCACGCGGAGCAGGATGGAAGGTGGGGCATTGTCTACGGGGAGACACCGCGCTCTCACTGGAGATCTAAGAGATTTCTAAGTCTGCCACGGTTGTTCATGTCCAAGTGAGATGTTTTTCAATGGCGGTACAAAGTATTCTCGCCAGAGATTACGCGTAGCTTTAGAGGCATCGGTATCAGCTGCAATCATGCACTTAAATAACTTTTTGCGACTTCGTAGCCTTTGGGGCACTGTGGTGTGATTGTGTATTGGGTTACGTGTGTCATCTACCTTTGCTCTCTAAGTTCGGATCGAAAAGGGAGGATCCTCCGACCAGGCAAGGTGGTTAGCCTGGCGGGCTGAAGCCCGATGGATGTTGTCGGACATTCGTATATGTGTTAGAATCGTTGTAAACTTTCATAGTGCGAGTCAGGGTTTGTTGTTGTAGCTTCACTCCGATAGATGGCGCTTTACCTTTTGCCATGTTGCGAGTAGTAGTCGCTACAATATATTCTGCTAAACTGGCGTACAATAAAGAGTGGACCTATTTTATTCTGTTGTATAACAGTTAAAAATAGGCTGAAGCAGTAAGTGTGTCATTAGTTGGCGACTCAAGAAGCAAATGTAGGTAACAGGTGTTCTGCAACCTGTTCTTAATGCATAGAGTTCATGGCTCAACAAGTTATTGGCTCGCTTCAAATATAGGTTCGTGGAAATTTTTAATAGACTGAACGTCGTCAGCCGGCCGTCGGCGATATTTCACTGTGATACCTACATATAATTTTTGTGTGAGTTATATTCGTCTTGAAGTAAATGATTTTCATTTGTAGATTCAAATTAGGTTTGTGTTTAAAATGTTAAAGTTAATCAAATTTAAAACTAGTACAGGTAGCGAGCGTGACTGCTGAATGTGAGGATCTAGTTTCAATTCCCGGTGCAAGCAATTTTTTGAGTATGGAAATTCTCATTAACAGTTTCCAGTACGGAATTGAGCCGAGTTTCAATACAACCACACGGTCCTGCGCAATCGTTATTCAATGTATAGTCTGTGTACTAGTTGGACGCTTCTACCGCGTTCCATTTTCATTTGTTCGGCTAACTCGAAGCGACAATCACTCAGCGCATGCTAACGCGCAATCCAATTGTCGCGTTTACTCGTATTCGTTGTACCAGACTTCACGACAAAGTTAACTTTAGAGCGAACAATGTTCTATTGACAACTAGTGCGTTTGTATTTGTCGAGTAGTCTACTATCTCCAGTGGCTTAATTGTTAGCCAACCCACTTCATCATATCTTGTATCGACTGCACCCGTACTACTTACTCTGCAAACGTAAACGAGCCTTAAAGTTCACGGATCAACTAATGTCCTCCTGACCGATTTCGGTCACGGCGGACAATCTCACCGGAGATTAGCCAACTACGCAGGAGATATTATAGAGCACAAGTGTGTGCGCAAACACAGGTGATCTCTCTATTCCTTCACTCTCATAGTCCGATGGGACGGCAATCCGACACGACCGGAGAGAGATCAGGCGCAGGACCAACGGCTTTACGTGCTTTCCGAGGCACGGTGTGTATTCACATACACGAAGACCCAGACCCGAAACAAATATCTGTAGATCATACAAATATTTGCTCCGTGCGGGAATCGAACCCGCGACACGTAGCTCAGCAGTCGATTTCTCAACCACTGCGCCAACCGTGTCGTCATATCACGGATCAACTATATTACTAATTATCACTAATTTAATTTAAAGCGAGCATTTGTAGCTTAAAGTTGATAGTGCCAGAAGCCTTATAAATGCGCCTAAATGCAGCTGCCATTTAAACGTGGAAGTTTTATTTTTATTTGTTGCCCCGCATCCTATCCTATCCTACTATCCTACTCCTACTAATATTATAAATGTGAAAGTTTGTGAGGATGGATGGATGGATGTATGGATGGATCTTTGTTACTCTTTCACTCCAGAACGGCTGAACGGACCTGGATGAAATTAGGTACAGAGATAGACTGTCGTCTGGAATAGCACATAGGCTACTTTTTATCCTGGGAAAATGCACAGATTCGTAATCAACGCGGGCGAAGCCGCGGGCGGAAGCTAGTTTTCAATAATTCCTGTACCGTGATTTTACAAACACAGATACATATGGACGTAAATCCATGTAAATTTCAGTTCAGTATATTAAAGATAGTTTTTTGGTATACACCCAAAACCCCGAACAATCTTTAAATGATACAAATATTTGCTCCTAGCAGGAATCGAACTCGAGACATGCGCCATAGCCGATCGCTCGACCGCTTCGTCAACCGTGCCAGACACTATCTCCAATGTCCACTAATAATATAATATGCGGTACCCACAAAATTTGTGCTTCAACAGTATTAACCAAGAAACTTGTCTGCAGAGTTGCAAACCAGGTTTTAATGGGTTTCTAGTGGGAAACATGTTTGGAGGTTCTCGTTAGGTAGTTACTAAGTTCGGACCGTCCCCGAGCAAGTTTCAAAGTCCTGTGGACTTGGGAAATTAAGCCGTTAGTGGTTCTGCCTATCCTGTTAGAAGATTTCCGTAGAAGAGCTATGTATACAGGTCTTTTAAGTGATGAGACTTGTAGACAAATGTTGCTGATATTCTGTTTCTCAAAATGATTTTGGAGGGCAATAATCATATTGATTCCAAAATTAGCCTTATAATTTAAACCGTTGATGCAAAATAGACACAATAGAAAATCTATTGGTTGTGTGCATCGACAACTATTCAGAAAATTGTCTCTATTGTGGTTGTAAAATAAAGGGTAGTCGAGTTTAGGCCAAAAAAGAAAAGGTCTAAAAATAGAAGCTATAAAACTTTCAAGCGATATTTGAATAATGATTTAAATCGTTCTGTATTTTTGTACGTATGTATTTTTCCTAATTTTTGTACGCACATCTATACAAATAAATAAATTTGAGTGTTTATAATGTTAAAGTATCTAATAGCTTTTTACTAAATGCATATGAAAGTATATACGGCACGTATAATAAAAAACAATTATAAAATGTTGGTCTTTCTATCTATTTGTTCCGAATCTCCGAAACGGCTGAACTGATTTTGACGGGAATCTCACTTCAGATAGCTGATGTTAGGCTACTTTTATTTTAGAAATAGAATTAGTCATCCGCGCAAAAAATCGTAAATCGCACGGGTTCGTAATCAACGCGGACGAAGTAGCGGGCGGAAGCTAGTATATGAATAATGATTTAAGTTAAAACAAAAATTTATTAAATTATTTTTGTTTACACACATAACCCAATAAAATTACATTACAGAGAAATCCTATTATACTCACTATTAATAGCTTTACTATTTATTGTTTGTGTCCTTTGCTTGGTTAAGTTCCGCTTTTTCTTCACATCTCTTAAAACCAACTGCCACCCAAATATCAATGTGCCGTTTGGTGAATTCTGTCAGAAAATCAATCGTCCTCTTTTGTTTTGAAAAGCTTCAACAACCAATGTAGGACTTGTTACAATGAAGTGTTTGTTTGAACTGGCGAACATCGATACAATGCATGATGCACTTGAAAGACCATGAAATGTTGTATGTTAAACTATGAAGGCCAGTATAATTTACTATGTGAACCAACACGTGGTACATGATTTCTTTGCCAATATCAAAACGTAAAACGTTTGTTTTTCCAAGGACTACTTATTATTACTATTGTTTTTCCAGTGTTAAAAATTTCCAAGGGAAAAATTAATAAGGTTGTTTATTATACAAACTGTTTATACTAGAAACATTGTTTATATGTACTGTTTTCAGTAAAGAGACACTGGCGTAATTTGGTGAATTGATTTATGTAAATCTGGAAGTTTTTTTGTTTTATTAAAGGAGCTCCTTAGCATTTCGGAGTATCTACACGAGAGATGGTTACTGTTGTGCTGTCTTTATGCAACTATGTATTCTAAGCATCATTGGGTGTACAATGGTACACCTCTGGTTAACTCTTTGTGGATTGCGCGATGATGCTATATACTCTATTGGAAGCAAAATATTCGTTATTCACTTTCTCTAGATTTGAAGTGTAGTGCCGTGTACTCTCGAACGCGTTCGGCGCTCCGATTGGTGTAGAGCACGAAAAGGACCAATCGGAGCGCCGAATGCGTTCGATGTAGTAAATCGAATTTGTCGAAAGAAAATTACACTAGGGCCTCTGATCACATGACACAAACAGGACGAATGACATTTATAAAGCAAATCGCATTCATGATCGAATTTGCATCTAGATAAAATTAAAATGACTCTAACTGTTGTTATCTCTTTTCATTTATGAAAGTAACAATACAATACTTAATATTTCTATTTACAATAACCAGAAAATAGTTAATTCTTAACCCTACATTTCTTCAATACAGCAAACTAATTGTGACTTAACCCGTTGCTAAAAGCGGGACATTTATGTATATGAAATGGTCGTATCGAGCTGCTTAGTACAAAAATAGGTTAATGTAAGGTTAACGTTTATTGTAGTATATGCAGGCGTAGCCTCGGAACGACCTCGATACCACACTCGAGGCATGATCGTTACGGATTTCGCTCTAAAAAATGCACAGAAACGGCACAGAGCGTGCCTACGGTTACCCAGTTCTCATTATAAAATGGAACGAACTGATTCCATTTTTAGTTGTGGGTACAAACTTTGGTTAGTTTTAGGTTTTTGGTCGTAATTTCAAATGGTTTGTGAATAGTGGTTGACAACATAACATAGCATCACGCCTGCTTTCCCCGAAGGGTTAGACAGAGGTGTACTTTTAAACACCTTTCGCCGATGCCGTTATTGAGTCCCATGTAATAGGGATAAGGCCGCCCCTTGTATACTGTCTATTGTTTAATCCTTTTATTATATTATTTTCTGTTGATGTACAATAAAGAGTATTATTATTAATAGGCAGCAAGCTTATTGCCATTTACCGGCCACAGTTCCAAACTCCATGCTGCTACTGAAAATTTCCATACAGAAAAACCCAGAAACACTTTGCCCGACCCGGGACATGAACCCAGGACCTCACGCTCAGCAGTGCAGTTTATGTGGTTGATCGTGGTTTATTTTTACATATTAGAACCCAGCTGTAGTGTCACTTTCATATTCTCTCGCCCGCAAAATTTACTGAGTGTGCGCATACACGCATTCGGATAGCTCTATCCTCTAGGAGACAAAAACTTATCGTTCTCAAAAACACCATCTTTAAATACCAATACGTGAAGAAGAGCAAAGAGAGCATACAACCAAGTCAATAAAATATACACAATTATTTATCGACCACAATGCGATGAAAGAGAAAACTTGGCGAAGTAATAAAGTTCAAGTATGTCATTACAGATAAAACGGCAAATTACCTTAATGAAGCAACGTGTCTTAAATAAATATACTTTAGAACCTTTGTGCCTAGAAATGATTTACTAGTAATAAATCCACGTATATCCAGTTCTGTTTTATCCTTTATTAACATTGGAACTTAATTATTGGCTTTACTAAAGACAGAACAAAGATAGAACAAAGGGTTGTCGTGTAATTATTACAATTTAATAGGCGAAGCTACTATACAAAGCAGAAGAAAAGAATTTTGTTTTGTTTAAAGGTGCATACTTGGATTCTTTTCAATGACTAATTTTGACCCTGATTAAATAAAATATATTAAATTATACTTGTATCCTGGATTTGACGACACGGTTGGTGCAGAGGTTGAGCGATTGACTGCTGCGCTGCATGTTGTTGGTTCGAATCCCGCAATTAACATTTGAATGATCTAGAAATATTGTAGTTGATTGGGGTCGGGGTGTGTGTACATATGTATGTATTTGTAACGATATATATTCTAGTATTCGGCTAGTTATTATAAAAAAAGAATAATCTTTGCTATGTTACAGCAATGATGGTTCAAATAATATGTAAGAATGAAGATGCGACGGACGATGTCTGAAACGCGTTGCCATACATGCCGCCCATCATCATAAACTTTCACGTATATCAGTTTAAATTGTAGCAAATTCGAGCGGCAAAATTTCAGAAGCCAAGCATTCAATCGTCAAATCGTCATCAATACTGCTCGCCAAGTGTAATGCGGCGACTCATTTCTAATTGACTTTGACGTTGATCCACGTATTGGAGAGACATAGTTAAACCCGATTTCCATTATTCAGAATATTAGGTCCGTGAAATTCTGTCATTCTGGGCTTCCGTGCTGATTAGAGGGACACAATTGGGGTACTGCTATGAGAATGTATAATGCTTCTATTGAATACATTCTCATAGCAGTTATTGTCGTCAAGAGATGAGATATAAAATGCATATGGCACCCTTATAATGAAAATGATCTAACTCAAAATTCCTGAACAAAACTGACCTTAAAAAGTATACTTTTTTGAAGACTTTCTTGCTCATTTCCCACAAATAGCATTTTTGACTTGGATCACTTTTGTTCTGAGGGTGCGATATGCTACAGAATTTGATGCCGATCCCGGCGATAAATAGACAGGGCATTAGGTGTATGTACATTATGATTTGTGGGTATCAGCTCTGCTTTTGTGTCAAAAGGTACGTTACTAAATTCGGTATGTAAAGTTATTCTTAGGTATTTGTATATTTTCATGCTGTAGATAAGACATTCTAAGATAAGAAGCCATTTCAATATTTTGTTATTTTTTGTTATCCATGCAGTAGGTAATTAATTTTTATAAGTTTTCCGCTGAAAATGTCAAAAAGTTGCCTCTAAAGACTTATATGTGTCCTTTTATTAGCCTATGTATATAGAAAACCAAAAAACAAACTAATCTTCATACACTAATTAATAATTCTTGTGTCCTGTTAATTTTACAGAAGTTATTACCCTTCACACGGAATACGACAACGCTAACATACACATAGTTATATCTGGAAAAGTATGTAGGACTGTAATACTATGCTAATCCCTCATGTAACTCCTTCCACGATTCCTTTGTACCTACCACAAAGTAAAAAAAAAGTGGATTCTATAGTACATTACATATCGAACTCGCCGGTAATCCTGAACAGAGAAATATTGATTTAAAGTGCTCTTTTGGTTCACCGGTAAGAGTATTAGCGTCGATAGGAAGGGGAGCTCGCACCTGCAGTGGCCGTTATTTTGCTCCCTGAAAATTTGTTTCAAGTGGTGAATCTGGTTTAATACGTTTTTAAAGTTTATGCTTTGAAAGAGTCTAAGCTTCCTTTTTTACTTTGTGTATGTAACCTTTTTAAAATGTTTTTGTAGGTCAAAATATTATATTGTTAAGATAAGATGCACTTTTGTACCAGGTTTTTTTTTTTTTTTGAAAAATATTATACTAAATTATTTTTGAATTGGTCCTTCGAGTCTTTATGGGGTAAAAACACTAATTCGTTATTTTCGCTACCGCTGCCGAAGCGTGTGATACTTCGGTAGCGCTAGCCATAAACTACTTTGAAAGTGCAAAAGTAGACTACTCTTTCTACTCTCGAAACTTTTTATAACTTAATGAACATTATTGATGTAATAATTTTTATGCCACAAAACTTTCGCTATTATTTAATTACAAGAAAAATTAAAGGGCGCTGATACAAAACATATCTATCGAAAGGAATATTATAAATAAGATTTTGATTTTTTGATTTTAAGTGTGATGGTTGTTCAATCTAGTAAAAAAGTTCAGTTGAATTTAATTTCTGATTTCATGTACTTACGTGTTAAGTAAGTGTATTTAAGCAATTAAGAATTTTATGGTTATTAAAATTTAGTGGTTTATAGGCAATCCCGATGTTTGTAAGATAAAACTAAATAAATAATTCTACTTTTCATTAAGCAGGTGTAATATAAAAATAGTAGTTATATAATGATATAATTACAGATCGCGTGCCGTAAGACTCCCCCACTGCATAATGGCCGCATAAATAGAAACGCAGTACAAATTGCCCGGCCGTGTGTTTGTATGTTTGTAAATTTGTAGAGGTGTGTCCAGATGGACACACCTAGCTAGCTAGATAGCTATCGATATGTTTAAAGGCAAACTTTATTGTTTTATTTTTAAAATGATTTATATGATAATGATTTATATTTTGTAGGGAATGAAATTGGACATGTCGATGTATTGAATTTATTTTTAGCCAATAGGGTAAAACCCGGATAGTTGCCTTAGTGGGATATATACCCCGCTTTTGAATACACTATGTTAGGGATGTTGGTAGCGTTAGCATTCTTCTATAACTAATTAGAAGTGCCCCTCCCGCAGGCCTTAATACCAGGTAAGCCGTAGGAGTAGGTGCACCCGTTTTGTCCTTGTAAGCAAAAATTTTCTGCTTCGAGACTTTAATGGGCGTCGAAATTATGAGTATATTCTACTGGATATTTTTATTACTGATTGTACTTTTAGTAAACTTTTTGTTTCTTTGCATGCATTAGAGTTTAAATAACACTGCATATTACATTTTATTGTTGAATAGTTTTTATTTATTTCGCAAATAAGAAGGGCAAATATCCGTATCGAAAAGGATAGTCGCCCTATTTACTTTTGCGGATAGTTGCTCTTGGGGTAACTATCCGCAACTATGTATATTCTTTAAAGAGCCAAGACTGGTGTTTTCTTTTGCTGTTTTCCCAACTTATTGTGACTATAACTTATAACTTTTAAATAAAACAAATACTTAAATATAAGCGAAAACCAGGCGTGGTGCCGCGCCCCATCAGGTGGAGAGAAGATAATTTAGTACTTGCGTTCGAAGAATTGGATAAAAAAAAGGAACCAACGATTGTGTGAAAATTAAGAAAATGTTATAAGTTCAGAAACATCTAAAGGTAAAACCATCGACAGACTACCGATCAAAAGGAAAATTAATGCTAATGCTAAAGTTGATTGCCATGACAAGTACTACTACTTAATAAAGGTTCTCAATAATTAATAAGGACTGATTACATCAATTTGTATAAATTTGTTTTTATCTAAGAAAATCACAGTGAGTTGTCTATCGTCGTACAGGGCAAGTATCCCCTGAAGCATTTTTAACGTTAGGCTACTATCCGCTACAGTAGGCAACTATCCCTTTTTTGAGAGGTCAAATAAAACAGGATTGACTCAAAACTAATAATAATTATGTTTACAAAAATAGGCGATTATCAAAGATCAAAGACCTATGTTTTGATATACATGTTGCATTATTCTTAAAAAATGCATATTTTTTAATAATAAAGCTTTTTTGAAAAATGGGGCAACTATCCGGCTTTTACCCTATAGTTTATCAATACTACCTGCAGCAGTTGTGCTACCACTTTACATCTCTGATTGTACACTTTGATTGGCCACTAGATCTAGGAAAGCCCACAAAGCACTTTGCATAGATGGTCAAACATCGATCCATTTGATTCAGGCGACGTCCAATATTGGTCCTTTGAGTATTCAGGTATGACACGATATTGATGAATGTGCTTTTCTGTCAAAGAAACATCTGCAAGGACCAAATGGTCTGGCAATTTGACAACCGTTTCGCTTCTGTGAGTGTGTGTGTTAGGTTCGCCATCACCATGTATAAAATTTTCAAACTTGTTCGAAGGGAAATTTACTATTTTTATTATCTGACCAATGATTGAAGATTTTTCTAGGTATTCCTCTTAACGTTAAAAACGTGTCGGTTATAAAAGTAGGTCTCTTTTTAAAATCATAATAATTGAACGGCGTGATTAATTTATCAAAAATACTGACACATATAATTTTTTCTAAATTTGATACAGACTGTTCTTACATTTAACTTCACATCAGAAAGTATTAGAACATAATTAGATCGGCTTATAGAAATATATATGATAAATAAAATACATATTTTATAATACTAGGATACTCGAACGAAATACTAAATAATTGTGTTATAAACATCACAGGGTAGCAACAATAAATTCTATCTGGAATAGAAAGGGTGCAAAAATAAAAGGCAACCACAAATATGTGGAAGATGGAACGTGGGTGGAAAAGAACGGCACCAAATAGACAACAAATAACTATTTTGGGCAACATCAATCGAATTTATACACGAATCTGATATACTTTTACTGTCTGAACGCATGACGAAAAATAATATTCCACCAAGAATTCAAAAATGAAATGAAATTGATCTGTTTTAGAAATATATTTTACTGAATTGCACCTACGCCTTATCGTGAAACTGTATACACTTTGGATTTCTACAGTTCAAGTTTTAGGAACAGGTTTTAATTTCCATACAGTGTTCTATTTTCGAGTAATATATATATTTGCTCGTAATCGCGTTTTTGAAAATGGCTCTAATAATTTTGTGGAAATTTACAATATGTTTTCGGTGGCGAAAAATCGATCTACGTAGATCTCATCCCTGGAAAAATCCGCAAGCGGGCGCTCGGTCGCCTAGTTGTTAATAAATAAATTATTTATTACTCAACGCCTATTTTAAAAGCGCGATATTATTAAAAGCCATTTCATCATAGCCCGTAAAAATACACTGCTGATCGCGAATCGATGGAGGCAAATTTTGTCAGCTGTCATACAGATCAACTTCATGAATTAAAATATATGATAGAAGATATTTCATTTTAGCGTTTTCTACTCTTTAAATTTAAAATAAATAACAAGGTTGACTAAACATAAAGAAGTAAGTTAAGTCTGTGTCTGTATACTTAATAAAGATCCGCATTATATTGCCTTACAAATATCTCCTTTTCGACCCCGAGGCATGACTGCTACAATTTAATACCGCCACATAAATACGGAAATAATTAAAAATGTTATATGGATATTAATTTTATTTAAAAGCCCGGTTCAAAGGCTGTGCAGCCCCTCATTTGCGAAGGTAAAGAGGTCTGGCTACATAGTATTGCGTTCAGCTTTCTGTTCTGCAAAGGTTTTGCTCGGGGCAGCGACATCACAACCCGTTTGCGGTATAAAATAAAATGTAATTCTTTGTATATGTCCGCTGTCAGTTTAGTTTATTATCTCGAGATAAGGGAGATTATTCTTTCAAGATTATGATCGTGTTTATTCTTGTTTCTTTGAAACTAAAGATTTTACGAATTTGTGTTATATAACATAAGTATATAGTATTAGTGTAATGTAACAATATATTCTGAAAAGTGTATACTGTTCGAACCAGCTCCTAGTGTTCCTAAGCGAAGAAGATTTCTTAAGAGCACGTTTTCCTAGAAGCGAGTGGGTAGGTAATTGCATTTTGCTTGTTTGAAGGAACTAAATGCCTGAAGCTTTAGATCGTGTTTCTACAAGGACATTCCTTTGATCCGTTTAATTAAGTCAACAAACGTTTATTTTAACAACGTCCCTCACTAGTTTGGTCCTATAAGGCAGTGCAAGATACAGATACAAAACAATATGTCTTCTTTGATGTATAAAATTCCGTTGAGCATGTGTTCGTATCTCTTCATTCTAATGATTTTGATGTATTTTCGCCTGGTGATTCTAATCTATAATTCGATACTTGTTCCGTGCGGGAATTGAACCCGCGACACGTAGCGCAGCAGTACATCTCTCAACCACAACGCCAACCGTGTGGTAAATTCATTAAAATCACGTAATAAAAAAAACAGGAGTGCTCTATAATCTTCGGATAGAAAGACCACGTTTTATTCGGCGCGTGTCGTAATTAAAGAGACAGGTTACAACGCGGATAGTGCTCAAACACACTGATACTTTAATACCGGCTATTGTTCAATGAAAACGATATCTGTATTCGACATTTTTTTGTACACGTGTATACTAAAAATGTAATAATGGTAACGAACGCTGCAGTTTCAGTGAAATATACATGATTCTTATACAATCATTCGATGGAAAACGGATAAGTGTTCGCAATGATTTTATTGCAACAATAGTTTTGATATTTTATTGTAACCTAAACATTTTTTCAAGGTCTACCCGGAGTTGAGGACATCTTTATAAATGTACAAAAAGATTATTATTAGAAGCCTATGGTGTCCCACTCCTGGGCAAAGGCCTCCCTCCCTTTTCTCCATGTCTCGCGATTCCGCGCTGTATCTGCCAGTTTTGTAGAAAAGATACAAAATAATTATTTTGATTTACAGCCTCATTTATCTAGCTGCGCTTGTATTATCATGTTTAACTAAAGCGCGACTGCTAAGCGTTAAGTCCTGAGTTCCATCCTTGGGTTAAGCGTTATCTTTTTCTGTTAGGCAATTCTCAGTACCAAGGTTCAAGGTTCATTTTAAGGTGAAATTTGAAATTGTGTCCGGCAATAGGTTTTTCCTTATAGCAAGGAACTCAATAACAGCATTGGTGACAATAATAATAATAATTTGTTAAACGGAAAATCTGGCACACATTTCACGAGCACCGAATCAAGTCAAATTGAACCTTATTTCAAAGGCATAAGCTACATGGCGCGAGCTGTTGACTTAAAAGAGATAAAGTCGAAAATAATTTTAATTGTTACATTCACGTGACGTCACTGTCGTGATTTTAAAGTCTGAAATGGTATTGACAACATTGTAAATACAAAGAACATTGTTTGGTTGCTTTCAAAATTATTTATGTGGAAAGGCAATGGAAATTATAATTTGGCAGAATATCTGCAGTAGCTGATATTTGTATGAATAATTAAATATTGTAAATATATTGGAGTGTCCTTATTTGGCTTTTATGGCAACAATTTACGAATGTTTCTGTTTATGAAATTGCTCATAATCCTCGATAGGGTTGTCTAATTATTTTTTGTTATAAAAATATCGAAGTATTTGGTGTCTAGACAAGTTTGTTTGAAGATTATGTTATTAGAGACACAACACTGTTGGACATATACATATGAACACCTCCTGCAAGTTTTGTATCGGCGAGCTTGCTATTTACCTGGTGATAAGTGTTCACCACTGTCAATAAACATCCTCAATCTAGTGACTACGCATGCGTTGTCGACCTAAGACTAAATTTGGAATTTTCCTTGCAAGTTGATCCACGATTATTTTCATTACGTCATCATCTCAAACTACCTCATTAGTCTAGTTGTCGGAAGTTCGACTGCTAAGTGTGAGGTCCTCCTATGTGAGGGTTCAATTCCCGAGTCGGGCAAAGTGTTATTCTGTATAGAATTTTCTAAATAGATATTCTCAGTAGCACTGAGTTTAGAACTGTGTCTATTTGATGATAATAAGGTTGCCCTTACATGGGACTTAATAAAACATCGGAGAAATTTCGATGCACAATTAATAGTACACCTCTGCTTAACTCTTTGGGTATACAGTCGTGATGTTAGCTATGTTATGTCACCGGCCTAGCTCTTTCTGGACTAAGTTAGGATCAGCTCCGACTGTAACCAGATGCGTCCGAATATCAGTATTTTACACGGAGCGACTGCCATATGATTTTCGCAACTCAACTACTGAGAGACACTGATACTCTAAAGTCAGACTGCTTACCAGACTTTTTGGTATTCATTACGCAAATGCTCTTATTGTTACGCCTTCAGAAACATTATATCCGAACAGAAACAATAAGCATTCTGAACTACAGTGTTCACTATTCAAACTTCAAACGAAAAATGGCGGCCATTGTTTAAAATCTTATACTTTTCGTTATATGAAATAGTTGAGATAATCTGTCATGTGTTTCAACCATGTTTCAACAGCTATATGGAAATTCTCTGACTTGACCCGGGTATGTCTTAAAACTGCGGCCAGACACCGGAGGACGGGCAGCAGCGTCCTCTCACTAATCGGTGAGCCACTGCGATCCCCAAGCCGCCTGCCAAGCGTGGGGATTATGGCAAACCCCCCTTTGAGGGAGGCCTTCGTTCAGCAGTGGACGTCTTCTGGCTGATGATGATGGAAATTCTCTTTGTTACAATAAAATATCCGAGCATTGAATTTCCTGTACGAATTAATACAGCGTATTATGATACTTATTTTATAATTTTATACAGTTTTAGTCGGGATTTAAAAGGCTTAATTTGCGTTTCCAATTTACATCGAATTACTTATTGATGCATCGGATTATTTGAAATAATTTTCATACCACGTATTTAGTTGTTCAATATGATTAATGCATTATCGTTTCAATTATAACGTAATCTGAATTAGTGAACAATTTCCATTTAGAATGTATTAGTGTTTAATTTTGTATCTATGAATTATTTTAATCTAGTTGACTATGCGTCAACTAGATTAAAATAATTCACAGACAATTTGGACAGACGTTGTCTTGTCCAATTGGTAACTATTAGATTTTTTCTTGCCCTAAATATCTTATTCGGATAACTAATATATTATATACTAGCTGTGCCCGCGACTTCGTTCGCGTGGATGTCGGAACTTAACAATGTATTTTTTAGTGAGACCAAATGCACTTAACCCTATTTTTTTCTAAAATAAAAGAATTTTTCTAAAATAAAAGTAGCCTATGTTACTCCTTATTACATCAGCTACCTGCCAATAAAAGTCCCGTCAAAATCAGTCTAGCCATTTCAGAGATTAGCCTATACAAACAGACAGACAGTCAGACCGACAGACAGACAAAAATTGTAAAAAATGTTATTTTGGTGTATGTACCGTATATATATTCATATGCATGTAGTAAAAAACGGTTATTTCAATATTACAAACAGACACTCCAATTTTATTTATATCTATAGATTATATATTATATATATATATATATATATATATGTGGGATCGTAAAAGAAAACTGAACTAATTAAAAATGAAACGAATGAAATATCTCTATTTATTTTATGTCAAAACCACTTCGTATAACCGTAACATCTTATCTAGTCTCCATTCGTCGTCTTACTAATCATACATTCCCACATATAATAATTTTCAACAAAAAAAAAATACCAAGTCGGTCCAGCCGTTCTGAACTGATGCGCTTACGAACATTTTCAACAAAAAATAATTAGCCAAATCGGCTCACACGTTCTCAATTGACGGCACTTTTGGCGCAGTGGCTAAGCGATTAGCTTTCTGCGCTACATGTCGCGGGTTCGATCCCCGCACGGAAAAAATATTACGATACAGGAGAAATCCTTGTGTGGGGCAAAGATTTTAAAAATAAAAAAAAAGAAGAATTGATGCGCTGACCAACGAACAGCATTTAATTTTTGTTTATATATTATAGATATAAAACATTTACAAACATCGGTACCGAAAACATTTGCTAATAAAAGCTACATAAATCCAAAACTGCGAATATCAAACATTCCTTTGATAAAATAGGCTTTCATACGTCGCTAGGTTTCACAGTGAAGTTAACTGTGTTAAAAGCTGCTTGATGTTGCAATCGCTGCAACAAAATCACTAAACACTCTTTCAAAGGTCTTTAAAGACCGACATATTACCTTTGAAAACATATTTCACATTACAGATTTCAATTTCGTTAGCGTCAAAGGACGGCAAAGACCCATCATTGCAAAATTTGCTTTAAAATTGTGTGGCAGTGATACCGTTTTCGCTTGTCATTTACAGCAAAAAGATAGAGATATAGATATGTCTTGGAATAATTTTTGCTGCAAAAAAGATGTAATCTTTTCTTTGTGCAGCAAAATGTGCAGGAAGCTTTATTTCAAAGTAATTACGCGCCGACGTCGAGACAATGCGGTGTTTCATTATAAATGAGAAATGCAGCAACATAAAATAGAGAGCGATTATAAAGTTCTCTTTGTAATATATCGCTGTCGCGAGAGGTGATGGAATAATTAATTGGTAATATGAAGGTGACAACACTGCTTATGATTTAGAATTGAATAAAGCTTGTGGCTTTCATGTTAGATGCGTTCTTGTGTGGAAACGTTTTGTTTAGTAAGAATTTTATAAAAGTAGATACATATTTAACAAAATGAATCGCTCTTTATCACCGTCTACTTAATTGTTACCGATTTATGCAACAAACTGTTCCTTTTTCCTGTGTTTCTATTGAATTCTCTTGAACACAGTGGCTACGCCGTAGCACCTACCGTAGACACCGCGCTACGATTATTATGCCGTAGTGGCCCTGTGGAACTACGTTATTCGTTTTATTAGTATTCATTACTGATTTTATGCCGTAAAATCACGTATAATGGTCACAAGTATTGTTCCTGAGTGCAATTCTGATGTCGTGTTAAGTATTAGTTTCTTAATATAGGCGTGATGATGTTATTTTACCGTGATAAAAAAATTGTTCAGTAAAACAGATCGAACAGTATTTTAGCTACCTACTATAAATTATCCTCCAATGTATTAAAAATATTCATTAGCCTATTTTCCACGCGAGTACTTCTGGCAGACGACAGAATCTACCAAGCAATGATTCATTATCAGTATAAAATGCACGATTTCTTCAAAAATACTTTACATGTATGTAGAATGTCTGACATTAATGAAAAATACTATTATTGCAACGGACTTCCTTTTCCAAAGCTTGATTTATATTGCGATCTAGAGATCTAAGAACTCAGAACTTAGAATTAATGTTATATTTTCACGGCGTACCACACAATATCACATACATTGTCTTCACGGTTGGCGCAGTGGCTAAGCGATTAGCTTTCCACGCTACGTGCCGTGGGTTCGATCCTCGTACGAAACAAAAAAACGAACAAATTTGTATGATCTACGGATAGTTGTTTCGGATCTGGTTGTGTATGATATGTATGTTGGTAAACTATACCCACGAAACAGGAGAAAATCCTAGGGTGGGGCAATAAAAAAAGATGTTATGAAACCCACCCCTATAATACTAATTAAATTTTATAAGTCAGATCTCCGAACAAGACTTCATCACCTTGCATTCTCAACAACTCTCATATTCTTTACATAGTAAAACGAGCGTTCAAAATGTTGTACTCAAATACATTACTCACAAAATGAACCGCGGAAAAATGTATGAGAAAAATAAGAAAATAAAATAGGCAAAGGCATTCCCGTCCGCCAGGCGCCTGCAGGCATGCCGCAGCCTTTTACTTTGTAACTCGGTTCACAGCGTGAGACCTGTCAGGTAGGTACTTAGACCTTTCGTTTTATACGAAGGCATAGGAAAATGTATGGAGACGAGTTTTTCAGGTTTTTAACACTTTTTTTCATATATTATGTCGGTTTGTAAAAGATTTTGTAATGACACGGTTGCTGCGCTACGTGTCGCGGGCTCGATTCCCGCTTGGAGCAATTGTTTTTTGTGATCTACAGTTTTCTCAATGACAGTTTTGTGCATGTGAATATTTGTGTTTGTACGCATTTACGATACAGGAATTATATCAAGTGTAGGGAAATGTCGTAATTTTTTTTAACTCTTGTTAACTTTTTTTATTATTATCACAGAGGCGCACAGTATTGAGAAGTTTGTTGCCGGAGGAGCAAGGTGCAAGAAATATACTTTAAAAAAATCTTACATTTTTTTATACCAAAATATATGTACTAATTTAGCGTTCCGTACGAATAATTGCAAGAAACTTTGTATCAACAATACTATATGTAAACCTACCAATCTAGCGTGAACTGTTTACGTACAAATATTTATCTACTAGCTTCCGCTCGCGGCTTCGCCCGCGTGTTTTACGAACCGGGATAAAAATTAGCCTATGTGCTATTCCAGACTATAATCTATCTCTGTGCCAAATTTCATCTAGATCCGTTCAGCCGTTCTGGCGTGAAAGACTAACAAAGATCCATCCATCCATCCTCACAAACTTTCGCATTTATAATATTAGTAGGACTAGCTTTCGCTCGCGGCTACGCCCGCGTGGATAACGAAACCGTGCCTTTTCCCGGGATAAAAAGTAGCCTATGTGCTGTTCCAGACTATAATCTATCTCTGTGCCAAATTTCATCCAGATCCGTTCAGCCGTTCTGGCGTGAAGGAGTAACAAAGATCCATTCACCCAACCATCCACCCATCCTCACAAACTTTCACATTTATAATATTAATAGGATTATAATATTAGTAGCATAGTAAGATAGGATAGTAGGATTTATAATATTAGTAGGATATACATAAATAACTGTTACGTGACACGTAACCTTAGGAAGTGGTTAATCCTTTGCAGATAATTGTTCATAGGATGCACTGAACAGGAACACAGGAATCACACCGGTTATTGATATTCAAATTAGATTGTTGATTCCTCTGATAACCCAAGCCTGTAATCATCGCACCGGCAAGGATGTAATCATACGCCATACTAATGGCATCGATATTTGAGTAATTAGATATCTTTTGATCGTCTGTCTGTATAAATAAAATTAAATGCTGTTTCTTGATAAACACATCACTTGAGAATGACTGGACAGATTTGGCAAATTTGTTTGTGGTTGAAAATATTCGTAATCGTCTAAATACGGTTTTTAAAGAAAGAAAAATTGGAAAAGTTTCTTCGAAAATTAGTAAATATGGGAAAAATTTAACGTGCGTTTTCTATGGAGTTTTTGTATAAACTAAAGACTAAAAGTCAACTAGTATGCAATAATTCTGAATTTGATTATCTTACCGAGTCCAGTAAATCAAGTTTCGTTTTGAAACAACTATTTGTAGATCATACAAATATTTGTTAAATGCAGGAACCGAAATCGCGACATCTAGCGTAGAGAGCTTAATCATTTAGCCACTGCGCCAACCATGCCGTCGCTATCTATATACCTATCGCTTAAAAGACCGCATAATCTGAGCCTCAAACGGTCACGTGTTAGAGCACAAAGCTAGGTCATGACATGCCTGCACCAGCTTACATCCCTCAGCAAATTGATTTTCTTGTGCCAAGTGAGCGGAACTGAGGAAATAGACTTACCACTGCACAAAACTAATTTCCTTTGTTTTTGATACGAAGACGCGATGGGTTTTCTCGGAACCGATATGTTGCGAGGCGCTTGTACATGTAGAATATATCCATAGCTTATATAAATAGCTTTTCTGTTACTTGCCCTTACGGAAAATATATGAACTATTTTTGACCAAAAATATTATCTGAATACTGTACATACATTTTCTGATTTAACCTAACCGTACTGATAAGCACAAGAATATGCGAATTTTGTGTGAAATGTGAGTATATTTATTTGCTTTGGCGCACCTGAGCAATGAACTTCATTATGAACCTAGCTCTCTGGTAAATCTGTTCATCATCACACAGGCAATCCTCATTCATTCAAAGCTCGTTCTGAAAAATTCAGTACGATTAATATTATTGTATAAAAAACAAAAGAAAAAGAATATCTAAAACAAACTTCTCCATATCCAAGATGGCTTAATCCTGTTTCCCTGTTCAGACGACCACAGACCTAATAAAATCGTTCAATCTATACCGAAATTGCCGGGAGATTCCATGTCAATGCTTTGATATCGGCCATACAAGAGTTATTAATGCAGTTCGGCCTTTCATGTTCGGTCGCCTATAGCCGACGACAAGTCGACGATAGCGATAGACAGGTTAAGTGTCGGCGGGTTGGAAAAGACGAGAATAGTTTAGTACGTTTTGAAGCTTGAATATTTTGTATTTAATATTGTCAATGCTGGCTGAATTTTGAATTGCTCTAGTTAAAACTATCAGCTTTCGTGGTTTTTTGTTCCGGTTGTTAGAGTGAAAGATAATATATGGCAGCTTAGTGCCAAAAAGAGAGGAAACATCACGTGACCGCATTTTACTCTGTGGAGTCCGCGTGAGATATTTTGTTATTGATCCTGCAAGTTTGCCGGACGTGGGTTGTACATTATACGATTATCGTTATTTCTATCGTAACATAAGTTCAGTTACCCTGGATTAATTATGGGATCGATCCTATTGCCATTCACTGTACACAATCCCAATATTGTGACATTAAATTGCTAGTGACATAACGTGCAATCACGCCTGTACAATTATGGTTAATTAACCAGAAAATATAAGCGTAATCAGCTAAATGTGGGTATGCACTACACTGTGCGTCCATTTTCAATGATGAAGTTATTAGAATCCTATCGGTTACGGGGCAAGTCCGACTGCGGACTGACACAAAGATTTTCAGATAATCACAATTCTCTTTACCAGACCTGAGAATGGAACCTCGGATATCATGCTCAGCTGCCGCGAATGCGACCGCTAGACCAACGCAAATGAGACATCTTTTTTGGCTTATTGGTCATAAAAATCGAAATAAAGGTTCGCAATAAAAAACATTTCTTTGGGCCCAAATTAGGCTAGGCCGAGCTATCTCTAGCACTTTTTGCCTCAATAGTTCTATTATTGTTACTATAAGTTGCGACTTATAAATGTATTAATTAGAACGTGTGATACATTTCAAATAAAAAAGTTAAGTTATTAAAAATTATTTACATTTCCATCGATCGATTATGACGAATCTCAATAAGGGCTACACAAAAATAAAATCAATTTGGAATAAAAATTACAAATTAACTGAATGAAATAGTTATCTTGTGCAATGATTTACGAGTAGAACCTAAAACATATAAAATGCAGAATTTACCTATTCAAAAAGCATATTAAAATCTCAGCTCTCAGTAAGTAATTATAGGAACATCTTTGTAGGTAGAAAATCGATAGAGCAGAGAGTTGCGGCTACGTATCTCAGCAAATTTATGCTCAACTGGATCATTATCCAAACTAGTCGGTACACTAGTAACCCAACTAGTGGAGCTGTATTCACTACTTGACTCAGAACAAACCGATACTATCATAAACTGATGCTACATCCTACATTTACATGATAAATAGTATTTTTATGTCTCGTGAACTTAAGCAAATTAATTATTGTATTTCGGATAGCTCAATGAAACTTAACTATTTGACAATTAAATAGTTGAATTCAAGTCGAACTCTACACTTTTTGAAACTTCATACAAAGCCAAATTTTCTTGTGTCATATGTCTTTTAATATATTAAATATAATATTGGTTATTTTTACAATCATTCTCTTAACTTTGTGACGTATAAGTCACAAGCTTCACCTCAGTGATTGCTGGCACCGATGCTGTTTATAGCATAATTTAATTTCATAGGTTCGACAATTTTATTGAGATATTGTAGATAACCGGATTTTATTATGTGCGCAGTCAATGGCAATACATTTTCGCTTACTAACTCTCAATCTTCGGCGATTATACAATAGCATACTGTTTAATTTTAGGGACTAAATCTTGGTTTTGGTTGACTGCAAAGATAATAATCAGTCTGCGCAAAACCGTATCAATGATTTCCGAAATCAGGAAACTTGAAAAAAAAAACTCTTTCTCTCCTATATAAAAAACCCTTCATGGTAAACCAAAGAACAATAGAGAACAGTATTGAATAATTCTGATACTACAAACCCATAGAATTTCGAGTGAAATGCTCGATTGCTTTTGTTTGAATTTATATTTTCCTCGATACTGAAGTGCAAGCCAGTTAAAATACAACAAAAGTTGCTTAAATTTATATTGGATAAAAAGATATCGTGAAAATATTGTGCAAAACTTTCAGTAACGTAAAATTTTTCAGCATTTTATCTGTTTGGAGTGAGGCTTTACGGCTCTTATTTTGTTTATCAATTATTCATATTTCGAACTTCATTTTTAAGCTCGAATGTTGTATTGTTTTATATCATGACGCAGAATGAAATTCATTCCGAGTTTTTTTCTGTACAAAATATCGGATATCCAACTGTAATCTTTATGTCAATCTTCGTATTGAAAAGTCGTAACAATACATCGAAATCTCGATAGTTTGGACTGTCGTTTTCTTTTTTCCGACGGCCTTTGAAATACAGACGCCCCATTCGCCCGTAGAAACCAGTGACAATGCCGCTACGAAAGAAAGAGCCGGGAGATAGTGTTCTAAAAAAAAGTCCCTTTATGGTCATTGGTTGCATTTTCATCAGATATTTCGAAAGAAAATATGAAAGATTCGTTGTAAAATTCAAATGAAAGTTATTAAGTTAGTTAAAAATTATTTTTCGAATATATTTTCTATGAACCAATGAACAAAGTGAACTTTGACTAGACATTACTGAATTTACTCACCGTAAAAGAAAAAATAAAACGTTGAAACGAGTGATCGTTCTCCAAATTTCTTGATGAATTGTCTCTGAGATGTTATAATGTAATCAAAAATAATCGATATAAAAAAAATTGAATCGAATAAAATACTTGTCCCCGATACACTTTATGAGAAACCTTTAGTAAAGTATCCGTGAAGGAAAGCGACCGAACGTCTATCACTTGCGGCGGTTTATTCCAAACTGAGTCACATCTCGGGAGTGGCGTTGCCGGTTGCATCGCCCCGACACACGGGGGGAGCTAGCGGCGAGGTTTTACATAGATATAGAGCGTACTTACACAGCCAGTAGTTCACCAACTGAATAATTCAGTACAAGTCTAACAGTAACAGATAACACAATATTAAAAATAAACTGAATAATAAAAAATCAGCGACTTTCATATGGCAATGTACATTTTTTATGGCAGTTCACAGGAAGGAATTCTGACAACTGTTGTTTTTTAAATTGTTATTTCTTGTATACTCAAGCGAAGAAGTGTCTGTTATTGTTAACAATGTCTTAGGTAAAATTTGGATAAAGACACCCAATCTAGACAACTACAAAAAATATCTGTGTGAGCTTTATACAGAATTCAGCTATCCCAATATATTTAAGTCTAAGAATTCTTACTAGAGTATATCAAGAGCTACGTTATATTATAAGTTTTGTCTTGTCGTAGATAATTGACCATAAACTATATTTTTCGGTTGATGAATAACCGGACGTGTATTTTTTATTAAGCAAATGAAGTATCGAGAAAGTACGACAAACTCAGTTTGTATCAACGGTATAAAGGATGGAGTACTTCAACGTGTAGGTATAAAACTAGGGCTGCACTATAGGCAGTAGAGTAACACACCCTCTGTGTATTTTCCACTCGGACTATCAAAGGCTTTGGACAGCTGTCAACAATTTGTATTACAATATTTACACCAGCGACGGAAAAGGCAGAAAGCGAATCGCTTAACCAGTACCAGCATTTAATACAAAAACGTTAATGCGAAAAGAGTTAATATGATAAAAACCTTTCACGTGTATTCGAACTCAACGTGGATGGAGCCTCGGGCACCGGGAGCTTTTAAATAAAAATGAGAAATAATTACAATTTTATTCGATACCGTGTAAATTATTCGTTGTAGTTTTCAGAAATGAATATACATTTTGCACGAAGATTTTATCACCCCCACACCCAGACAACATTTTACAGTATACAAGATATTCGTCTACTACCTGTTATCCGACATTATAATACAATTTGACGCGCACTCAAAGAACTTCCATGAAGACGAAAAAAGTCTTTCCACTCGAGCCGACACCATAATAGAAGACCAATACACTTTAATAGATAAAAACCTCAAAATACTGTGATAATAATATAATTAGAAAATACTAACAGAGCCTTGTTTAGAAAAAAAATGAAGTTTTTATTTTACTACCTTTACAACGCAAAAGGGTACGCGTTAGACATTACACCAAATTAAGATAAATAATCCAGCCAATTGCCTACCCCACAGTTGGGCTTGGACCTTCTTACAAGGGTCTTAGCTGCGCATCCACTGGAGTGGAGCGAGTAATTACAGCCTCAGTTATGAAAATATTAACCAATACTGGAGGAGACACGTGAATATTGTACAATTCTATTGGTAAAATAGCTTTTGCCCACGATTTCGTACGCGTGGAATTTCGAATCTGATATTTTCCTGCGGTAAAATGGAGCCTATATTTTAAGTTAGGCCTCTAGCAATATATCGGTGAAAACTGCATTCAATTCCATGCAGTAGTTTTTACGTGATGCGTGTACAAAGATACAGACAGATAGATAGGCAAAAATTCTAATATCTGTTGTTTTGGCTTCTGTTGCTCTAATAAATACCCCCCATATTAGTTTTTCTCCAATATTTATAATGTACAGACATCGGCCTGTTATAATTTTATTACATGTATAGATATTTTTTAAGCCTTCAGCCATTTACTCGCTTTGCTCGACTGGTAGCCGAACTACACACAATATACACAATGTTAGAACCTCTAACATGGGCGCGTTTCTTTTTGATTATTTTCCTTTAAACACAACACAAACTATGAAGAGTCGATCAAATAATGGATATGGTCGAAGGGTACAATTCCTGCCTACCACATTTCATATTGAGCATGATTACAAGTTTTTATTAATACAATAGTATTGTAGACCATCGCTTTGTTTGTTGGCATACGAGGATCGATCATTGCAAGGATAGAGTCAGTGTAGATACAACAACACCTGCTCTCCATTGTCCATTGTCCATGGTCACATGTCTTGATGGATATATAGGATAATTTTGGTGTTATTGATGCGCGGCCTTAAAGGGATATTATGTGCAAGCCATTTGTCTACAATAAAGCAGTAATATTTTAATAAAGATGTTTGTTATTCTAACTCGACGTCAGAATGGATGAACATTAATTCAGTTTAAAAATAATATATCATTATTTAACACCGTTTATATTTCAAAGTCAAATATTTTTATTTCGAATAGACCTTTACAGGCTCTTTCAAAACGTTGTGATTCTAGGTGCACGGTTCCAAAGTGGGTTGGTCCTATGAAGAAGAGACCGGCAAGAAACTCCATGGATACTCTTTTAAAATAATCGTTTTAAACTGGTTACAATCTTTAATGGTAATCCGTTAAGTGATGCAAATCAGATACAGTGTCATCTACTAAGGACAATTTTTTTTTTTTGAAACCTATCTAATTTTGAAAACGATATTGATATAGAAAATGGGCCAAATCATGGCAGCGACACCATGAGAGTAAATAGCAAAATAAAGTAAAAAAAATCATGTAAATCGCGATTCTAAGATGTATTATTTTATAAAAAAATAAACGAAAATAGTAACACTGCTCCACGAACCAATTGATGAATAGAGTTCTGTTCACTTACTAAAGTAAACCTGAAATATCCAACGATCTCTCACAGTCCAATAACGAAAACGTATTTCTATTTTAGTGTTAAAATATTTCTCTGAACGAATTGTATCATATTTCCGTAACTGACATTTCGTTTTGTAACTGTCTTCCATCCGTTAATAATAGATATCCGATTCATTGAAAGATAACAAGGAGCAAGACTATAGATACAATTTCTGCCTGAGTGGTCCACTTTGTTTGTATAATTTTGTAGCGAAAATGTACCGTATTTATAGTGGTGATTTGTTTTCAATGTTGATTTGTTTTCGTAACTTGGATTGTAATTTTTATTAAAGGTGTATTTTATTTGACTGGATTGATTATATTTGAGAGATAAGAAATGTACAACGGGTACGTGTATTACGAGACATTTGTTTACATGACAATACTATAATGATATTACAAATAATTAAATAATAATTCACATAGACATATATCCATACCCGTAACAACTATCTGTAGATCATACAAATATTTGTTCCGTGCGGGAATCGAACGCGCGATATGTAGCGCAGCAGTCGATGGCTCAACCAGTGCGCCAACCATGTTATCAACTAGAATGTTTCCGACGCCAACAACTTGTAATTTTTTTAAATTAAAATAAATTTAACCCATTACTGTCCCACTGTTGGGCAAGAGTCTCTTCTCAGATTGAGAAGGGTTAGGCTTTTGTCTACCACGCTGTCCCGGTGCGGGTTGGCGGACTACACACACCATCAAGAACTTTATGGAGCCCTCTCAGGTGTGCAGGTTTCCTCACGATGTCTTCCTTCACCGTAAACGCAAGTGATAATCAAATTCTGATCCGCACATGATTCCGAAAAGGCAGAGGTGCGGACCGTGTTTGAACTCAGACCCTCCTGCATGGAAGGCAAACGTTCTTCAACAGCTAGCGGAAAAAATCATATCATAAAAAAAGACAACCACACGATAAAATATTCAACATTTTCACACCTGTACACTGAAAGGTAAGATCTAGTTCAGATCAAGCGTTTCTCGCGCGCTATTTACCATTCCACAACGTCGATAAAATTCCAGATACCGATATGCATGCATTCCTCGTTTGAATTTAATATCTGCACGTTACTGGCGTGCATCGTGGTCGTATCCGAGTGAAGTGCTCTACCGTCTCCTTGCGTTTCGTATATGTGTGAATTGGAATGTAAATTCTACTCTAAATTAAACCGCAAATAGTTATTAGAAGGTTTAAATTGAATTGTGCGGTGTGTTTGTGTTGCGTGTTTATAGCAAATCATATTTATTTGAGCTGAAGTTGGTATTTTTCTTGGTTATAATCAACTATATTAAATATAACGGAGGTGAATAATCCGCATCGCCTTTATCACCCGAAGGATTAGGCAGAGGTGTATTAATTGTACACCCAACATTTCGCTGATGCTGTTATCGCGTCCCATAAAATAGGGGGCGAGCCTATTGCCATCTACCGGGCACAGTTCAAGAATTTCCATACAGAAAAACGCAATAACACTTCGCCCGACACGGGAATCGAAACCAGGACCTCTCGCTTAGCAGTTGCGCTTGCAACCACTGCGCTAGACCAATAAGGTAGTTTAATTTGTAAAGCTAAAACGGGTTTTATGGCACGCTAAGAAGAGTTCTGAAATATTTCCGATTATAATCATTTTTACGTAATTTAATTTTACCGCAACGGACTTCGGTCTGTATTTTAGAAATGTGATCTATACTTGAGGGAAGCAAGAAGGGGGCAGCTTGTAATATATCTAACACGCCTCGAGCGTCCAAGCCGCGCTTGAACAGCGTCTAAGAGACTTATTCGTATGAAATGATCAACTCAAATGAAAGAAAGAAAATCAGTTTACGTCCGCCAAGATGTGACGCATAGAATAAAACACATAAAAGAAAATCAAATGAGGAAAATATGCTCCAAATCCGCGCAAAAACGCTCATCATTCAGCATATTGCTGTGACAAAATGCCACAGCGCTGGCTTTCAGCGACAGCCGGTATCAAAATATGGACGTCAATCGGTGGAGCATACATTTAAATAGATAATATTTTAAATAATACATAAAATAGTTTCAAAAAAATATATAAAAAAAATATAAAAAATAATTAGAGTGGTAAAATCGGTCGCCATCGACGCTCGCGCAGGAAAGTTATCTGTCTGTATCTATTAGTGCGTATGTGGCGAACCAGTACTAATAGAGGTCACTGCTGAGCGGCGTTCTATGGACGTTACCGAATTTGCATTTAAAATTAAGATGCATCTGAATACATGGCATTATTGGCGCACGGTTGGCGCAGTGGTTGAGAGATCGACTGCTGCGCTAGGTGTCGCGGGTTCGATTCCCGCACGGAACAAATATTTGTATGATCTACAGATAGTTGTTTCGGGTCTGGTTGTGTGTGCATGTGACATGTATGTTTGTACGTGTTTTTTTTTTCCTCTAAATTGCATAACAATAATTCAAACTGTTCAAAAAAAATCATAAAATGAAAAGATTACTATTCCTTAACTATTATTCCTTGTAGCATTTATATTATAATCATCATACGTCCAAAAAAAAAAACAAATTATTCATCCGAAATAGCAGGAACTCAATATGTATTAATAACTTAGTTTGTATTTGATTAAATACCCAGCACGGACGCCTTGTGCCGTGATGTATTTGCTTACCCCACTCTATCCATATTGCTAGTGGCTTACGGGAAATACACGGATATTCTCTGAAGGTGCAATACGTAGTAGTACGTTTGCTTTCATGTAAATAGCTTGGTTTATGCACACAGCTGCAGCAGCAGATGATTTAGTTGAGTGTAGGCCATTAGTCTATTGAAACCACGTTACACTTTCATGTCGGATTCTGCAATGCTACAACTAGCTACGACGTAGCATTTCTACGCTACAACAAAAAACCGTAGCCACTTAAAATTCGTAGCACCAGCTACTAAGGCTACAGACGCGTACAAAAGCCTTTGACAAAAAATAAAATAGTTCATATTTAATATTTTATTACATAACCGGAAAGCTTTAGTTGACCGCATTTGGCTTGAGCGCGGAAGCCCCGGGCTGGTGTCAGAATTTAACTGGCAAAATTAATACGCAAGCGAAACTTTATGAAACCTATTTCCTAGCTGCATTTGTGTTAGCCGAACATTTCCGAATTGTTGAGCATACATCACATATCAAAGGTGTGCTACGTTCCGTTTAGAAATTGGAAATAGTGACCTTGGTCTTGAAATTGGAATTACGACATTGAAATTGAAAATGTAGACTGACATGAAATTGGAAATGAACAGAAATACTTTGGTTATTGGAACCTGTTTGTATTACACGACGCTGTAATTAGGCGTTAATTAAACTGTCAATGCTGCATAATATTGCTAACTATTGCGCTAATCGTGAGAGGCTTGTGTTTGGGAGTGTAGCGCGATATTTGTATATATATGGATTATAAACTGTACCCGTACTTATGAAATTCTCTTGTTTGATATGATTTTCCTTCATATCTTGTGATCATGTGTGTGTTCTTTATAAATTTCACTTGTATTTTGCTCCTATAAGCTTGTACAGTCAGCGACAACAGTATTTTTTATATATTTTATATTTATATAGTTTAAAAAAAAATGAATAATTTAAATTACATGCACATTAAATTTTATATATTAAATGTTTTTAGACAACAAACAGTATATTTCTATAATATTTTTTTAAATTTTACTTTGCCCCACACTGGGAATATTTCCTGTATCGTGGGTGCGTTTACAAACACATATATTCACATACACAAAGACCCAGACCCGAAACAACTATCTGTAGATCATACAAATATTTGTCCCGTGCGGGAATCGAATTCGCGACACCTAGCGCAGAAAGCTAATCACTTAGCTACTGCACCAATCGTGCCGTCATTAATAGTGGGCAGCTTTGTTTTTATTTTTAAAATTATCTATGTTTACCAACTGGCCTTCGTATAAATTGTATTGAAGAAAATAGGTCATGGCGCCAAGATCTTAGGTCCAAAGAGTTTGTTTGAGTTTCGAAGTCAGTAAGACTTTGAGCGACTTTAGTACTCTCTGTAGCTGGAGTAAGTTTGAAATCTCACAAACTCAAAGCAAGAATATGAAGCCCAGTGGCGTGCGGTTCATAAAGAAAAAAGACACTGCCTACATAACACAGAGCAATATTTATTATGAGATATTTGAGGTGGTAAATCACATACATCATTTTTAATCAAAAAGACGACGAACCAATACCAACATGCAGTAGGTATTTTTGGTAAATAAGCTTTAAAATTTTCTACCTACCCTATCTAAAAACTCTCTGCACGCCGCTGATGAAGTCTTAGATAAGATTGGGGAGAGAATATTAGTAGTTTGATTCCCTGTCTGAAAATTCTGTGGTACAGACATAGGCACTAAAAAAGTAGGTAAAATAATTTAGCTATATAAACACTCCATTTCACTGACGCCGTTATTGAGTCCTTTTTGATAGACGGCGAGACTACCGCCATCTACTGAATATTTCCATACAGAAACAGCTAATAACACTTTAGTAGGCTCTGTACAGTCAGCTTCAAAAATACGTATTAATGTAGCGAAATTCAAACGGTTTTTCTTGGAAAACTATTTACGGTTTAAATCATAAAATTTTGATGAATATGTGTTTTTATGTATCCGCAAATACTATGTGTAAAATTGGTTAAGATTTCAATCACTATTTCCTCTAAAAATCGCTTTTGAATTTCATTAAGTGCATACATCTTTTTGATGCTGACTGTACCTCGTTCAGCGGCCGCGACCACTGGTACGATGAAGCTGTCCATTTATGCATCCTACTAATATATATACATATCCTACTTAATATTATAAATGTGAAAGTTTGTGAGGATGGATGGATGGATGGATGGATAAATGGATTTTTGTTACTCTTTCACGCCGGAACGGCTGAACGGATCTGGATGAAATTTGGCACAGAGATAGATGGTGATGGATAGATGGTCTGGAATAGAACATAGCCTACTTTTTATCCTGGGAAATGTACGGGTTCGAAAAGAACGCGGGCGAAGCCGCGGGCGGAAGATAGTTCATCAATATAATAATAACTTTTTTTGATAATCAGCCGTTATTTCATACTAATTAATATTATAGTGTATGCAAGAAGGCTTATTATCATCACCTTAATACCTATAATAAAATTACCATGACTCCACTACCATTAGTACCTCATTGGTATAATAGTTGCAAGCGCGACTGTTGAGCGTGACGTCCAGGTTCGATTCCCGAGTCGGCCAGTACTACTGGGTTTTTCTGTATAAAAAATGTGTTATCTCCATTATATGGGACTCATTAACAGCATCGGCGAAATGTGTGTGTTCAATAGTACACCTCTGCCTAACCCTTCGGGGAATACAGGCGTGATGTTAGGTTATGTTATGCGTGTCCACTACCATTAGTCATGATGATCAAAAAATTGGCTAGCGTTACCTGCAACGTGTAACGGAACAAACAAAAGTCTCAAGATTATAGTTTAACTAACAGTTTTCATATAAAATGCGTTAACGTTTTTAGCTCACCAAACATGAGCTGATTTTGCTGATTTTTTTTATACGTTATAGACACAAGTAAAAACTAGGTCGTCACGTGTTTGTTTTTAAGTGTTTTTTTATAGATTGAGAAATAATTAACCCCCAAAATGCGACTTTTTAACTATGAAATCTTCCTTATACGTATCTTGTGATAATTATTAAATTAATCAAATATATTAATAAAAAATAACAATTCGTGTCGACCTAGTTTATAATCTGATAAAACGATAGAGACCAAAATCAAATTAATTCGTTAAGATTTAAATGTAAGAATCGATAACGCCCAAACACCTATTTTACGCGTATTTCAAGGCAATTCTGTCAGAAGCCGGCAGCTAAACGATACTCTTAAAAGTAGTTTGTTCATATTTGGCTACTGGGGTTCTAGAACGAGTTTTGCTTGACGAATGTATGAAAAAATCGTGCGCGCGCATTTTTGATTAAACTCATACCTATAGTTGGCCTATAGTAACTATAGTCGAGATTAAGGAAAACTCCGAAAGACCTACGAACCGATTTCGAATGTTTAGTTCATAAAACTGTATGTCAAATGAAGCAAAGTACATTAAACCTTGTTTCAAGGCAATACGACTCAATTTGAAATGCAGATTGATTACTGCATTTCAAATTGAGTCTACATACTGACGGCACGGTTGGCGCATTGACTAAGTGATTAGCTTTCTGCACTAAGTGTCGCAGGTTCGATTCCCGCTTGGAACAAATATTTGAATGATATACAGATAATTATTTCGGGTCTGGTTGTGTGTGCATGTGACATGTATGTTAGTAAAAATGTACCTACGACACAGGAGAAATCCAAGTGCGGGGCAGAGTTTTCAAAAATGAAAATATATTTAGAAAATAGAAAGAAATTTCTGAACTAAAGTTATGCTGGTGTTTGAAGTCTCCCTTTAATTATGTTGTGAGCGCATGTTTTTCGCACTTATTGCATTTAATATCTTCAGTGACTCTAAGTACGTCCGGAATGTTACTACACTCTCCTTAAGCATTTAAATACAGGTAGTGGCGTGCGGTTCATAAAGACAAACAGACACTGCCTACCCTACATAACTCAGATAAATATTTATTATAAGATATTTGATGTGGCAAATCACATACATCATTATTTAATCGACAAGACGACGAACCAATACCAACATGCAGTAGGTATTATTAGTAAGTAAGCTTTTAAAATTTTCTGCCTATCCTGTCTATAAACTCTGTGCACGCCGCTGAATACAGTTTATCAATTGAATAATATTGCTATTCCGTAACCCAGTTTTGCATATGCGATGCAGTTTGAGGCGCGGTTTTGAAAAGCAATTTAGTACAACAACGGTCGCCTTGTGCAGGATATGAATCGTGGAACTGTCAAACGTAGGAATCACAGTACCCCAATAAACTCGATTTTCCAATACCCTGAAGAATAAATATAAATATGGCGGTTTGACATATTTTCTATACAATAGCTTTCAAATTACAAATTTTATTCCTCAGATAAGTCATCTGACGATTGAAAATACAGGCCTAAATCGAGTGAAATACAATTGACATAAAGCCTCCCAACAAGGCAACGGAGAAGCCATTCAGATTGGCCGCAAACACTTTTTGATTGTATTTGTACCGCGACTACCGAATACAAATACTATCGTCCTGCAATACCTTTACCAACAAAGACCTCAGCATATTTGACGAAGACTTAAATGGAAATTGGACGCGATCTCGTGATTTTCGGCTAAGTCACGCGTCAACGAATGAAACGGGACCTATAGTGGAGCGAGATTGTTTCAATCGATTTTGTGTTAGACCCCTCCGCTCGCACCCCTTATTTGCAATTTATATCCGGCAACCGAAAAACAAAACTGCTTGTTTTTTGTTGACAAAATATTATGTACTTTAATTTGATATGAATAGAACTCAAATTTCAATGAATACATGCTCATAATTCCACAACTACTCGTTGGAATTTGAATCCTTATAACACAGGCTGTAGGTTTATTATAATTTGTCACTGTGGTCATATTGTACCCTTGCTAATACCGCCATCCGCAAACTGCGGTTGTATAAACTACCCTTCGAGGATCGATTTGTAGTGCAGATATGCTTATTCAAGTTTAGTAAAATTTACAAAGTATACTCCTAGTCAACATAGCTAGTAATCTCCTATTCTTTCTGCCTGGCATTATTAAACCTGGCTTATGGCATTAAACACAGTGGCGTCAAGTCAACCAAGACACTGATATCTTTTCAACAATTTCTTTAAGGAAAGTTTCAGCACATCTTGAGCGATTTTTAAGGTTTATAAAACTAGCTTATTATGTTAAATCCCAGCTGGAAGCAAGCACATTGTTTATCCAACAGTAAAAATATACTACTTGCTAAAATGGCCCTTATTTTCCTATTGTTGTATTATCTACTAGCCTACTTACATAAATATAGCGACAGCAGCGTGACAGCCACACGAATATATATCTATACATATAAATAAAATAGGAGTGTCTGTTTGTAATATTTAAATAACCGTTTTTTACTACATGCATATGAATATATATATGTACAGTACATACACCAAAATAACATTTTTTACAATTTTTGTCTGACTGTCTGTCTGTTTGTATAGGCTAATCTCTGAAATGGCTTGACCGATTTTGACGGGACTTTTATTGGCAGGTAGCTGATGTAATAAGGAGTATCATAGGCTACTTTTATTTTAGAAATATTTTTTTGTTTAAAGAGTATGTTTAGAGTTTCTTGCCGGTCTCTTCACCATAGGACCTACCCCCTATGGCTTAGAGTCTCAACTTTTTAAAATTGCCTGAAAAGTCCTACTTGAAATAAAAAACTTTACCTTTAACTATGACAGTCGCCGCACTGTCAGCTAATACTTAGATGATACAAAAATGACGTTTGACAGAAGCTATCACGCCATCTACGCCTGTAGCAAACTGGTTCCTACATCGGTTATTAGGTTGCTGCTCCGGTAAAACCTTCGATACACAAAAAACTAAAGCAAAACCGAAACGTAGTAATTTAACTTCGAACTAAAACAATATTTGTGTTAGCCGAAGCACGCCCAGTAACTATATTTTAATTTACAAGTTCGAGGGCGTCGAAATTCTAACACATTCATGGGTAGTTTAACGCAATTAATTACACAATGATAGGGTTACTGGATAGTTACACACACAACCTATATTTTCTAGGAGTAGAGAAGAGATAGGTAGATATCTTGTAAGCAAATAATAGTCCAAATATTTATCCGAATAATTTTGTGTATTATCTTTTGTAATACTCAGTGACGATAATTATCATATCGTTCTATGTTCTCAGTTCTATTAAAACTTCATAAAATTGCTTTAAAAATTTTTAATACTATAGGTATTATTTATAAATAACTAGCCGGTATCCGTCGCGTTCCTGCCGCAGAAGAAATAATTGTGGAATTGCAGAAATGCTCTTTCAAATACATTTGCCGGTACGACATGCGCGCCATCTACTATAAGTTAATTTTACTATGCCTATAACTGTCGGACAAGTTCAAACAATAAGTTGACAAAGCTTTATCACAATCTAATGATTATATGACAGCGCATAAAATATGAACAAACAAACATTGATTTTTATATACTACTAGCTTCCGCCCGCGGCTTCGCCCGCGTGGTTAACGAACACGAAAAATTTTCCCGGGATAAAAAGTAGCCTATGTACTATTCCAGACTATAATCTATGTCTGTGCCAAATTTCATCCAGATCCGTTCAGCCGTTCTGGCTTGAAAGAGTAACAAAGATCCATCCATCCATCCTCACAAACTTTCACATTTATAATATTAGTAGGATTTGTCTAACTATAATAGATATTAGTCCAAACCGAGCGAGTGTACGAACAACGAGTTTAGTTCATGTGCCACAGAATATAGTAGAGCATCCTAAACAATAAGCTTAGGTTTTCCTCTCACTAAAATATTTTGTTGAACGCACTGTGTGCAATCTAAACCTCGATATCGAATAACGCTTTACACAGACTACCGAATGTGTCGAAAACTCGCCACTATCCCACCCATCGTTTACCAGCCCGCTTTCGTCGAAAATCCACGTAAATACTGGACAGTGTGGATTTAACACAAACAAGTTGCGTTAGAGGGATTACGATGCTTGCGATTGTCAGCTCGATTTAATCACGAATATAATCGAGAATATCAACACAATTTTCTGTTTATGAAAGCTTTTACAATGCATTGTTTGACATTGCTGATCGGTGTAAAAATTTATATGAATATTTTAACGCGTTAATTGACTCAAAGTAGACAGAATAGAAAAAAAATGTGTAAGTATATGTACTACAATGCCATTATACTGTACTACAATGATGCTGTGTGAGTGGCTAAACGATTGGCTTTATGCATTACAGGTTTATTTAGTTTTAGTTTTTTTTTTTTCATTTCTTTTTTTCGTTTTCGAATTCAAAATTCCCATACCGAACGAATTGCTTGACAAATAGTGGTTCCGGCAGCCTAATTACGTAACAAAGCGATAGAAACGCGACAGCCACGCGACAGCAATGTCACTGTCAGCCAATACATTATATGACACAAAAATGACGTTTGACAGAAGCTATCGCGCGATCTACGCCTGTCGCTACATCGATAATCAGGCTGCCAGTCTGACTGTTTCTGAATGTTTTGCATGAAACAAAACTTGCCCATGACATATGTATCTTCTTTAACAAAAAAACTACTAGTCGCATATTGCTTTAAGTTCTTGCATTTCCATTCAGATAGAACTTCGCACGGTTGCAACAGACGCACAACTTCGTCAAGTTTCATTTCAATTGTGTTCGGAATGCATAACTGAGCAACTTGCAGACAACTTACTATGAATATTTGTTCAACTGTGGATCAAGTTGTTCGCTCGCGGTAGAACTTTGTAGATAAGATTTAAGTATATAATTTGAGGATATTGACGGCATTGAATATCTTCGTTTTATGTAAAGTCTATAGGTTATTTAAGATCTTTATGTTATGTTTAATATACCATATAGATATATACCAGCGTAGAATTATTTACTGTAGATATGTTTTAGATGTAGTTTACTTTTTGTTTTTTTATCGAAATTGTCCTCCACTAAGATTTCTCCTGTATCGCGGGTACAATTTACAAACATGTCACATGCACACACAACCAGACCCTAAACAAGTATCTGTAGATCAAACAAATGTTTGTTCCGTACGGGAATCGAACCACCGACATGAAGCGCAGAAAGCTTAGTCACTGCGCCAACCATGACGTCAATATTTTATGGAAAACGTCAACATTCTTGATTAAGACTGACATGAAGAAGAGTTTTGCGGCGGAGCAAATTAATGTTTAGAAAATGATTTTGAAAAACAATTGATTTAGAAGAATATATTGTAAGGCAACGCGTAAGCCTTAAAATTTATCAATATCAGGTTTAGACTTGTACCACCATGCAAACCTGCCGCGGTTTGGCGGACTACACACACCATCGAGAACTTTATGGAGCCCTCAGATGTGAGCGTTTCGGATTTCGTCACGATGTTTCCCTCCACCGTTAACGATAGTTAAATTCTTGTAAATACAATCAGACGTCAAGATCGAACTCAGACCATTTTACGTTGAAGACAAGCATTCAACTACTAAGCAATTAATGCTTTTCTCAGACCATCATTAGGCTCTATTAAAAAGAATTTGAAATGATACCTCCATACAGCGAAACGATTTGTAGGCGTCTTTGCGACGAATCCGACTCCGCGCAATGTAAATAAATATTATGTTTCCAACGAGTCTCTTAGGGTCAATTCCCACTGAAAAAGCAGCGGCCAGCAGCGGCCGTAAGAGCAAGTGACTAAGCGCGGCGCCGCAAGGGCAGTGCGGCGCTAGAAGGCTCGTGCAGCTTTGCGGCGCCGCGCTGCCTCTCCTTTGTGTTCAAATAACTATGAAATTTTTAATCACGTAGATAATATTCAAAATGATTTGTAATATTTTGCCTCAAAAAGCCGCTGCCGGGCGCTACTCGCTCAGTGTGAATTGACTCTTACTCTCATTTAAATTAAAATTCGAATGATATATATCTGTTATTGATTTAAGCCGAAAGAGTAAAATGAGGCAAGTAATTGTAAGTACTACTTTTACCCAGCGTATTTGTATTTAATCTACCCTCGTAATATTTCGGTCTGAGTGTACAGGTTAATGGAAATAAATGAAATTGTAACCAATTACCGTGAAAAATAAATTAATTATAAAAAAGGAGTAAGGGTAAATCCTTTTTATTTTATGTTACCTGTATCCTGTGTTTTTCTGTTCCAATAATTTTTTTTTTTTGTTTATTTTTTTAGATCAACGCCCTGCAAAAATGATGGCGGGATGAACTACACACATTTAGCAAAGACTGGTTATCTTTGGCACATAAAAGAGCAGCTTGGTGATCAAGGGAAGGAGGCTTTTGCCCAGTTGTGGGATGTGTTATACAACAGGCAAGTAAAGAGTCTCCCCGAGTGGCGAAACATGAGATCGTCAGCCTCGTTACCACCATTCCTGACTGCGTAATCTTACTAATACTGCACAAGCGATTCCTCGTATCGACTTAATAGAAGAAGAACTAACAGAAAAAACACTAATAAACATAATAATGTAGAGCATATGTAGAGGATGTGTAGGGCATATGTAGAGGGTATAATGTAGAGCATATGTAGAAGGTGTGTAGGGCATATGTAGAGGGTATATCAGCGCAGTTATTATTTAAAACATTCACATCTAAAATATGTTGATAACAATTACTGAAATGTACTTTATACCTAGACTAAAATTGCAAGGTTTATCTTAATATCTAGATATCTTGCTGTGAAGAATTTTCTCAGTCGTCTATCTCGCTCAAACAAAGCTCATCTCCATTAAGTTTGGACATGCCTAGGTTTTTGGTACAATTCAGTTTCGAACAGCTTTAGGAGTCCGAAGTCGTGAACATTGTTCGAACGTGGATGAAGAAGGAAATGGAATTAAACTGCAGATTTTGAAGCTGAAGCTAGTTTCAATGTGAAACAAAGAATTTGTAGAGCGTGACAGATCTATTGTTTGGTACGCCGCGTATTTTATAACGGAGGAGTATTAAGAAACTTTGGCGGATGCGGCTGGAATCTTTATCATATAAATATAAGGCTATCATTTACATCTAACTCCCATTTTATTTTTAAAGTTACACAATGGCGTTCTCTGACAACTAGCAAGCGATCCGTGGTTTCCATTTTTAATGTAATGAATATTAAATAGACGTAGCAACCTTTAAAACGAGTAGATACTGCTTAGTTTTTTATTCAGAGTGACATTTTGATTTCCTTTAAAAATCAGTTTGAATCTATTTCAAACCGATCCAATTTACCTTTTCAATTACACTTTATAATCTATGCATGGTGACAGCTCACATGCGACGACAGCTACTTGGAAGGACTATATCATTTATTATTTATAGAATGCATCGGTAATAATACTGACCGATTGGAAAGGGCGAGGAAACTAATAGTAGGCGGCCAATATCTGATTATACATTACATATGGCCAACTGTCACTTATAGTACTACAAGCGATAGTTGGACATGTGTATGATTATGTGTATGTAATCTATGATACCCCGGGTATTATGATATAATAACTTTTTTCGTAACCCGCGGCCCGCTGGGTCTTTCGTGTCTACAATTTGCAATCATTTATTTTACCAGAACGGAGGAAATGCATGTACGTAACCACGTTCGGAAATTGGGTCACTGGGACTCATGAAGCGGTGTCCGGCTTGCACCTTATGTTTGCTCTCTTATTAGCACTCCGCTGTGAAAGCCTTGTCTTACTCTGTCATTACAAACACATATGTTGTCTTCGCCACTCAAATTTCAAAGACAAGCGATTATTGTATGACAATTCCCGGTTATTTTATTTTCAAATGAAAATTTATTTTATTTAAATACTAGCTTTTGCCCGCGACTTTGTACGCGTGAAATTTAGAATCTGATATTTTCCTACTGTAAAATGGAGCCTATATTTTAAGTTACAGTGAAAACTGCATTCAATTCCATGCAGTAGTTTTTGCGTGATGCGTTTATAAACATACAGACAAAAATTCTAAAAACTGTTGTTTTGGCTTCAGTTGCTCTAATAAAGACCCCCATATTAGTTTTCTTTAATATCTATAATGTACAGACATCGACGAGTTATAATTTTATTATATGTATAGATAAAATTGCTGGTGTAATTGCACTGTGTAAGTTCACTCAATTTGAGTCATGTATATCATTATATTATAATACAATATGTACGTTTAATCTTGAATATAACAAATATTTAAAACCTTTATAACAATGAAATATTAAATCTTAAATTGATTTAAAATATTAACCATCCTAGGAATTATCCCAGTGAATTCCCTATTATAATTTGTGAAGTCGTTTTTACGTTAAAAAAGTAACAGAAAAGATACACAAACCGCATAGAAAACAGAGGCAACGTCCAACAAACCTAAAAAAGCCACACAGTTAATGAAAAGACGAAATGCAACTGCCGTCGAACAAAAACTAATTCGCTTTTCTTTACTTGTAAAAGTGTTGACGGCAGTTATCAAATTCGTTTGCAGCGTGAAATTGAAATATCTAAACGTCTTGCCGCTCGACACGACAGTTATTAAATTGTAACACAAACGAGCGGCCAGTTTGTTAATCTACGTCGGTCTCGGAACGTAGTGAAAAATTTTCACCGCGTTCATTCATATTATTTTATTTACTTTTATTTGTGTAACGGTTAGAGAGAACGCTAACGTTGTTTTATTTAGACACTTCTAGCAATGCTAGCAGAATAAATGGTTTTTTGAATTTTGTTTTTACTGGATTCATCCAAATTGTTTAAAATTTAAATTCCAGTGAAAAACCTCGATTTGTTCTGCATAAAATGTATATCGTTAGATGAATCGGTGATGTCGAATAATATTATTTTGTTGTCGTCAATACAACTCTCATCTGGACTAGCGATTAGTCAAATTTACACGTGACCAGAGCCTTTGGCCAAAGAATCAGCATTGCCATACAGCGTAGCAACGCTGCCAGTCTTCTGGGCACACTGCTGGACAGCGATGTGGACGAGTATTTTGATGCGTAATGTTTTTATAATTTTTACTTTTCTAACTTGATTAGTGTGTAAATATTCTGTTTATGAATAAATAAATATAAGATTAATTAAATAAAAATATAACTAAATGGTATCATCAAAAATATATCTGGACTTGATAGAAGGAATGTGAAGATTTCAAAAATTATATTACTAATTTCAGTGACACTTCTTCTTAGCGTGTCGATGGCAAATTAAATTAGTTTGCCCAAAATTCCGTCGCATGGACTGCACTTTCCGTAGCGGCTATTAACACCTCCAGAGAGCAGGTAGGTACCTACTGCTGAGACTTAATTACTCTCGTCTCCTTTAGTCTCTTTAAAACATTTTAAAATGTCATTCTCATTGAAACTTCGTGACAAATTTTAGGTTGAACTCTAAAATCAATATTTGGTAGACTTACAAATAATATAATCATATAACCATTTACTTTTATGAACCAGTCTCCCGTTTAGTTACTCGTAACATTTATCGCTTAACGTTAACAAAAAGTTTGTTACGATTAGCATTTTCGAGAGCCGAGAGTCACTGCGATATACACGCACTGTCAGATTTAAATGCATTTATACTCCGACCGGCTCTAGCCAAAGTTAGGAGGTGTTATCTATAGTTTCACAGAGTTCCACTTATAGTGAACATCAGTTAAACTCAAACAATCAAGCTGTTCGTCATTTATATTAGTTTAGATAAATGAAACTTATTGTTTGAGAAGTGACACTTCATGACGTGATTCATTAGTTAATTTACGGCGTCGTAAAAAAATTAATACCATAGAAATAAATTCCCCTGTGGTCGTGAGTGTTTCCTTCAAATACAGTTTTCCTAATAACTTATTCTTTCCTAGAAATAACGGTTTGATTCCCTAAATTCAGACTCAGACAGATTCCAGTAATGAATACAGTGTTGTACCCTCAACTTAGCTCGAAATATGATTGGGCAATTTAGTCATAGTTGCAGTATCTGAAATTATTATCGAGGATAAGGATAATCCGTATAACACCCCCAACAATCCATACTTAGATAAAAACTTGGCTTAAACCTTGCAGTCTAGACAAACGTTTGAACTGAAAAGCGATTTAAAACAAAAATAACCGTTCTACTAATGAAAACTATTGTTCTATTTCAGCTGAAACTTGTGCAACGTTCAAATTACGAATACTCGGCGAGTGAGGCTACACGAACAATTGTATAGATGCGCAGACGAACATTTTGATTGAACAGAACTAGCATCAATATGGCCCAGTCCAACCGACCGCCTAGGATATATCGAAATATTTCCATTTGACGATGAAGATGTTGATTAAAAAATACTATCTCAAGTCCTATAAGAATTTGTTTTATTTCAATTGGTTGAACAGCTTATAAGATTAAATAGAAAATTAAATTATTTCGCAATAACTGACTGTTGTTTACGTCCGACTATAGAGAGGTCCCGAACAACAGTCAGTTATTGCGAAATAATTTAATTTTAGAATTTTACAAAACTTTTTTTTATATTCTTTTTTTTTTCGAGGCTTTTACCTTATGAAGGTATGTCAGCCTCGTCTTAACCTAATCTAATAATTACAATAATTATATTATTACCGCGGAAGAGGGAAATTTTGATGCAGCCACCATTTTAAATATTAATTTTAATTTTTTAAAAATTACACATCAAAAACCCTCTCTCTCTGATTTTACAAAATATTATTTTATATCAGAAATACCGAACGAGCGTAAAATCGCGTGCAATCCGTAACGCAGTGATTTAGAAATGGTGCCGCTTCACACATGCCAGTGACTAGAATACATTCCATATCGACGAGTGTGCCTTCTGTCCTCTTTTACAATGGCATGCGGTGAAGCAAGGGTGAATGTGCCAGTATTTCAATTGTGACCAAGCCATGATTGGTTCAGTATAGAACGATTTACTTCGTTATCCGCTTATTGAATGGAATTTTTCAGTATACTGGTGTTAAGTGAATTGATTTTTTTGTTCATTTTATAGATGTAAACAATTTTACGAGTATGCATAGCTGTTTAAGCGTAGTTAGTAAATTTAATGTGTGAATTGGATATGTATGAATCTTTATTTCACTTGATTGTTAGCATCTTACTCTTCTGACATCAGTTCTTCAATTTTTGGGATTGTGACTCTTTACCATAATAGAAGTAAGTAGTAGTATCCAGAAAAAATACCCAGATATACCGGTTTTACGTCGGCTATCGACCTACGGTACTGTAAGGATTGTCCTCAAAAAGTTTTGGAATAATGTGAAATAAGATTTTTTCTAAACTTTACCCCGCTCCTATCATAATTCCTGTGTCGTTGGTGCGTTTACTACCACATATATTCACATACACAAATACCCAGACCCGAAACAACTATCTGTAGTTTATACAAGTATTTGTTCCGTGCGGGAATTGAACCAGCGACACGTAGCACAGCAGTCTCCAACTACTGCGCCAACCATGCCGTCAATATGTATTGAAAACTCACAATCAAACGTCATTGAAGGTAGTTCGTCTCAAGAATCTATTTAGGACATCGAAATAATATGTCCTATGTTCAAGGGGACCATATTATTTCGATGATTGAATGATGTTCGAAGAATAAGCTATCACTCTATCACAAAATATACAGAACGTGACCGACAAGAATATATTATGTATAAAAAAACATAAATGATAGCCCGAGAAAACATAAAACCTTTTTTTTTTTGTAACATGTATATGTTACAAAATTTTTTGTAACATTGTAACTATTGTGTATGTACAATGTGTAACATTTGTAACTATTACAAAGAAGCACAGAAAATTATACCAGTCATGTTAAATGCAACCGACAGATGCAGAACATTTCAATTACATTTATGGACTTATTATTACGCGGGAGTATTAATGTTACAAAGATAAAAATAAATAGCTGGCCACGATATTTGCCAGTTCTTAGAATTTGTATGTTCCAGGTTTTATAATAGTGACCTTTGACAGTGGCTTATAAACTGCAATGCTGCAATATATTATTTTTAGACCGTGTTAATATGTTGTTCCTGCAGAGTACATTTGTTTTTCCACCCTTTTCTGTGTAAAACTAGAAAGGGCCGGGGATAGCACAGAAAAGATATTGAGTTTGCAATCTATGTTGTGACATATCGCCTGTACGGTTGTGAACTATTTTCGCTTTTCCCGCAAAAAGCAGAAACGCTGGCTCGGCGAGACCGGTCGCGTTGAGTAACTGCATAAAGTAAGTTACACTTAAGTAGACCGTGTGTTCAACGCTACAAAGTTTGAACGTCTAGCTTCAATGACACTTGATTGCGACACGCACGCAAGTGTTGTCACAAATAGTTCAATTAGATAACATAGCATCACGCCTGTATTCCCCGAAGGGTTAGGCAGAGGTGTGTACACCCAAATTTCGCCGATGCTGTTATTGAGTCCCATGTAATAGAGGTCGAGGTTATTGCCATCTACCGGGCATTTTATCTAGACTCCATGCTGCTACTGAGAATTTCTATACGGAAAAACCCAATAACTCTTTGTTCGACCCGGGAATCGAACCCAGGACCTCACGCTCAGCAGTCGCGCTTACGACCACTAGACCAATAAGGGAGTCAATCAATTAAATGTTTGTTACAACTGCGAGGACACGGGACATGACGGGACAAGCTGTTTGCTTTAATTTAACGAACGAATAAAACGTATCAAGGACTATTACTGGTATAGGGGGCGCGAGTGTGTCCGGTAAAAGTGAGAGAAATATTCTAAAAAAAACAACCAATAACTTTACGTAAAACAAACTGAAAAAAAAAAATAAAAAAAAAAAAGTCCACAATACTGTCGTACAAATTTACGAAGTGATAAAAATAACTAGAAACACGAGTCAAAAAGTTCCCCAACGTGGGTGAAAAGTTCACTAATTGGCCGTCCGGCTGAATTCCAATTGTGTCTATACTTGTGCAATACACGATGTCGCCCGAAATAAAAAAATTGTTTGAAGTTGGCAGACTTGGCCTGGATTTTCGAGTTTAGACAGTTATTTTTAACCAACAACCTTTTCGGGTTTTATTAAACTTAACTTTGTTTTACGGAGCGACCATACCGTTGCTTATGTAACTGTTAGGTGTTTATATGTCTCGCTAACTCGTAGATAAATAACTGTGGTTTTTTTAATGACTACTTAGTGAATTTCATGGTACACCTAAGGCCATCGAAGTAGACCCAAGCGAAAATGGTGGAACGTGCTAGACGCCTACAAGAAATACTGGTAAGTTGTATCAGCAGGTACGCCCTGTAAACCAACAAAATCGTTTGACAAATTGTATGTTCAAACCGACCAAACCAAAGATCATATTTGACAAACTTATACGTAGTAGACTCAGTCAGTTCATACATAATATCTCTAAGTAGTCTTACAAACACGTTTAAACTGGTTTGATAACACGCTTTCAAATAAAAAATCTCTTTAATTGACAAGCGAATACATACAATTTGATAAATGTTTGATTCGTTTACAGGGTGCATAACAGAGGCCCTAGTGTAAGTTTCTTTCGACAAACTCGATTTAACGCATCGTACGCGTTCGATGCGTTAAATCGAGTTTGTCGAAAGAAACTTACAGTAAGACCTCAGCAACGCGGCGAAGTGTTTGACTTTGTTCGATGGATTCAGTTGCTGAAAGTGTCGTACCTACAATACCTGAATACTAGATATGGTACTAAACCACTGAAGATGCTATCCAAACAGGCAAACTATCTATCATTCACACCACATATACTGAAATACAAACACATACATATATACGTATATTTTATTACGGCAGCTGTATCGACGTATTCATTCAGTGCGACGCGCGCCTCGGTTACTCGCTCTGCGGAATCTGCGGACCCAACGCAGCCGGGTAACACAACTTAACTGTAGACCAACTATGGATATAGATATAGATGTACACCAACTTTAGATCAAGCGTGATTACAATAAGAAGTTTATTCGGTATGAAAGTCGTGGGATTATTAATTTTGCAGAGACGAGGGATTTTGGTAAATCACATCTGAAAACTTGAGGTGTACACTTACATTGTTGAACATCTATATGGAATATTCAAGTTATTAAGCCAACCGGTTTGATCTGGATATCTATAATTATTTTAAAAACCTGACTTTAAGTCTCTTCTGGACTTTATTTATGCACACAGAAAAATATGAAACACGACTCTACAGCGCAACTGCTTTATTTCACTTAAACTATTTGAAATTTCGGCGTAAAATTTCAATAGTTCATTTCATAAAATGTCGAGACTTTATTTCACCGTCATGAAAAGTAAAGCCAACAAAGAACGTCGCGCGTCGGACGCACCGACCGCCATGATTGGCACTCGTTTGTACCCAGTAGAGAAAACATGATGAAATTTTATTATTTTTCCTATTTTGTTTTCTTTGAAAGCTGCTTGAAAAATGAAAAAAAAAAATGAAAAAATTGCATATTGCTAAAAATTGTGATTCGAGTTTTGCGAGTTGTTAATATTACTTTACACTATTCCTAAACTAACTGTTCGTGCTTGGGCACCCGTCGGCGCGTCGTGACGCGTCACTGTAGGGGAGGATTGCCTCCGACGGTATCGATCGCCCATCCGACGCCCCAGCTGTTAGCCTGTTAGCCCCTTACCATAGATGTTGTAGGAGATTATAGGTTTCCACTAAACCCGCGGGAACATTAACTTACACTTAAAACAATAATATAATTATATGAAAAATTAGGAATCCCTGGTTTTGGGGTGAGACGGCAGTCGCTATAGAAGAGGGGATTTATTAAAGTAGTTTCGTTTCTGTAGTATTCCAATTTGAACCTAATGTTATTGTAATAAGACCCGTTTTCGTTAGGCGGAAAAATACACGGTTGCAAATAAAAATTGAGGTTTTGAAATGAAACACTGCAAATCGTTTCAGGTCATACTGTTAGTCACTAACGAACTCTCCACTGAGAATTGTTTTGTTTTACTGACTCATCAATAGTGACGGGAACTTCAAATATTTTTAAGGAAGATTTTTTTATGGTCTTGCGGAATTTATACGTAGTTTTTATACATTCAGTATGGACTGAGACGGGAGTAGGGTGTGATATTAGCTACCTTTTCCAAAAGACCTTTTTCTTTTACGTGTGGAAATGCCACGGTTCGGCGAGTTGATGATAACACGCTCAAGTTTACAGAGTGAGATAGCGCTATATGACAACCGAGTTCAAAAAAGAGAGCGATATATACGCAGCCGCCCGTCATTTTAACACTAACATTTGGTTCGATGGTTCTAGGCCTGCAGGACTTTAAAGCGTTTACGCCTTATCCGATATAATATCGATATCGGACGCAGAGTTTGATAAAAGAAATCTGATATTTTTTATACATTATACGTGTCAAAATACCGTGCACTTGTCCGATACCAATATTATATTATATCGGTTAAAGTGTAAATGCTTTTATACTTATATCGTTCTTATTATTTTCATCACTCGCATACGCCAAATTCGCAATTTATATCCTCAACGACTACTAAAACACCAAAATATTATTAAGAGTATAATCACGGATTGTTTCAGTAAGTAAATATATGTGTATCAGATTATTGGATCAAACTACGATCGTTACTGTCACCCTAGAAAACCCAAGGTTGTGATTATATTTTGTTAACCAAATGATACGAAACAATAAAAAGATGTATTATTAATTAGGGCTATATAATAAACCGCTCTTATAAGCAACATACATATATTTTGACAACTCTTGAGGCATTTCAAGTAAATAAACTTATTCTAAGCTATGAATTATGAATTGTTTTTAAGTTGACAGCGACTTAAATGAGGTCAGTGATAAGAGCGATTTATTATGAGCCATAGATTGGTATAATCTAATTTTAAACTCACATGACAGCTGTCAAATCAGAAGTTAGTTTATTACCTGTTGAAACAAAAGCAAACGTTAATATTTTTAAAGAAACAGAAGAAATATGGTTTTATTTGTAAAACTTTGTTTCTGTACCGCTATTAAAGTCTAAGATTGTTAATCACGGGTAGGAAGCGATCAATTTCACATTAGATTTTGTGGCGCGAGCGCAGCAATGTCGCCTATAGTTTGAGTGCATTATTGATACTTTTACCCGAGATTAACAGCTTTTCTTTATATATGATATAAGATAGTGTATGATATTTTCCATTGCTATCGAAAACGATGACTGATTAACCCAAAAAATAATTGAATACCCAGAGAAACTTTATGTTCACTTTTATGCAAATAATGACATACTTTCAGACCGTGAGTGAGGCAAATCACCCACTCATGTCATATGACTTTAAACACGCATAATGAAATGAAATGAAATACACATTAATACCACGCTGGCCTGTTCTCCCCAAGTGTGGGTTTCCTCACGATGTTTCCTTCAACATCAACTCAAATGCCAATCAAATTCTGACACGCACCTAAATTCGAAATGTAAGAAACATGGAAGGCGTTCAGGCAACCATTGCGTAATATTATATGTACCAAAACATTAACTTAAAATAACGATATAATCAATTTAACCCATCGTATAAATCAGTCAATAAAGTGGTTCTCGGCTCAACAATCAACACATCACCGTGTACAATTTCAAAATGACCACTCTCATTAATTTCACGAATTATTGCGTCGGCTGTTTGGCGTTTGCGAGTAATTACCTCAAACTATCGCAATATTTGCTGCTGAAATGGATTGCACACGTGACGGTGTGACGTGCGCCAATATAACTAAGGACACTATTTTAATCATTTTATTTGCGCTCGAATTAATACGAAGTGAATTGAATAATGAATTAGTAGGTACTGACTTTGTTCGGAAGGAATTTTAATATTTAATTAAAAGGGTTTGTTCGAGGCGCGTGAACTTTTACTTTTTGTAATTTTCTGCGAAATAGATTTGTTTGATCTAAGCACTGAAGCTCGAGTAGTGACACTATTAGTTTTTAGTTTATATTTATTTTAAACGTTGCTCCAGACGTATAAATTCTCCTGGGTCGTGGGTACAATTCACAAACATACATGTCATATGCACAAACAACCATCCCGAAACAACTATCTGTAGATATTACATATTGTATTTGTTCTGTGTGGGAATCAAACCCACGTAGCGCAGAGCTTATCACTTAGCCACTGCGTCAAAAATTTTTTGTTTTTATTTACTGTACAGTTTTTAAAATGCATTACGTGTCTACACGTGTACATACAAAATAAAAAGCGCGAAATGATAATGATTGCCATATCGTCTCATTTAAAAATTCTCAACAGGATTTTAGCCAAAAGGTGATCATAATGGTCTTTGTGTATGTGAATATATATGTTTGTAAACAAACCCACAATACAGGAGTTATTCCTAGAGTGGGATAAAGACCTTTTTTTATAAAAACAAATATGTGTTTTTTTCTGATACCGTGTAATTGGGTGAACAAAGGCATATTGAAGGGTCATTCAGTATTCGACCCTCGTTCCAAATATATTATAGAAGATCTTTTATATTTCACCTATTATCAAACGAAATACATCACAGATATTTTGCCTGTCCTGCTGAATAGTTTATGAATGTGAAATGAGAACGGATCATGCGTCCCTGCCTTATTAAAGGTCATTCACCCGCAACATATCCCTTGTTCTAATTATACCGTTTTTTAGCTGCGTACTATTCACCTTTAGGATGAAATAAAGCAATAGTAGGTATGTATTTAAAGTACAATGGATTATTTTTCGTCTTGTCAAACGATCGTGTGTGGGATGTTTGGCTTCGTGACCAATCGAGGTCGATAAGGCACATAGTACGCGAAGCCGAAGCGACGGGTGAAACAAAACTGACGCGAGTGTATGGATGTATGTCTACGCATCCATCCAAAGGCCTTATTCCCTATGACAATACCGTGTCTTGTCGCTATTAAAACTCAAAGATCTTCGTCATTTTAGATGAAATAAGTGATTCTATTGAAATAAATAAATACAGAAAATCTATCGCTTCTCACTATCGAGTGCCTCCTGTGTCTTAATGAATTAAACATACTATTACAGTATACATTTTGAGATACTTATAACAATCAGCCGAATTATCAAAACTTTCTGAAAGCACAAGTACTTTAATATGATAAAACATGAGTTTCTAATAGAGCGGCAATCTAACGTTGCGGGGCGTTTGTAGTGAGGCCGGAATGCTTCGTTTCACACCCCCTCACTCAGAGCGATTTAACGCCACGCATGCGTAGAACGCCGACGGCGACCGGCCGCTCACGCTCAAGGCCATCTGTTTAGAAGGCATTTCCCTCAGGCTGAGACATGCGCAGTCAGCTCTTGTCACAAGCGTCGCGATGTTTTGACGCACCTTTTCATTCTATAACTCATTACAAAAGTGTGTAGATAATTTTACTATCTCACAGAAAGTCGTAGTCTCATAATTTCTTCAACCGATTGTTTTTATATTTCCAATTTTATTCAAGTCTTGTATTATTAGTAGACATTATTTCAAATAGAACCATTTAAAATTAATAATACTACGGAAAATTATAAATCGCTAATCGAAATCCACCGATAATTAGTACGAATAATGGCAACAAAAACTAAAACAAGAAAATTTTAATATGGAACATAGAGTTCTAGTTTCATAGATTAAAAATGACACTGATTCGGCGTGCAAGTGCCAGGAGTGTTCTAATTTTACCTGTACTATCATAATTATGTAAGCGCGCCCACTGCATGAGGACGAAACCGTCGGTGCAGACAAGAACCAACGCGCCGCGTTACCGAACAATCATTCGACTCAGTGTTACTAAAATCAGGTTATTTTCCCCTAAATCTGGGAAGTTTTATGGAAAGAGGGAAAACATATTTCTCCTAGACAAGTACGACGGTACCTATGGATTGACGAAATCAATGACAACTGTTTACTTAAAGAAGACTAATATATTTTCGAAGGCAGTTACTCTACAACGTTACTTATAAAATAATCACCTCTATAATTAGTAAAGAGGTTAAGTGATTTTAATTTATATTGTCAAAGATTAATCGGATTCGATGGCACTTCAACTCTGTGTTTATCCGTAGGGCGGGGCGCCACGTTAGCGCTATCGTTGACGAAAAAGTAACATGCTATTAAAAAACCAATATCAACCCTGCATAAGCTGAAACAATCCTTTTTATGCTGCACACAATTCACGTTTTTATAAAAAATAATCACAAACATTTCGTTTGTTTTTCGTTAGCGCCTTCTCTCGTGATATTTAAGTGGATTATTTATCTGCTTTGGTATCTTTTTATTGGAATTCAAGTATTTTGTCAGCGATTAAGTCGTTGGTCAATTCGAAATGACCGGCGCCTTGATTACGTAAGAAAAACCTGGCAAACAGTACATCTCTTTTCGTTTATATCTGTTTTCATAAGAGAATACGGGATAGCATGATTATTAGACAGCAACTGTCCCGTTTTCCTTACGTAATACGGATGCCGGATAAACTCAGTGCTCCGTTTTCTAGAAAAATGAAAGAAACGAAATATTATTAAAAAGAAAAATAGTGGCGAGACGACCTTGACGTATATGCAATACAGGCATGGCAACTAGTCACTTAAAATAGAGAACAGTGATAAATAAAAGGGGAGGCCTATGCCCAACAGTGGAAAAATAAGATTTAAAAAAACGTTCATATGTAAACGCGCCTAGAGTCTAGACTTTTTAAAAATGCCTAAAAAGGCCTACTTGAAATAAAAAACTTTGACTTTGACTAAAAAATACGAAACAACAATAGTAAAGAAAATCTGAAATGACAAAATATTGTCACAAGCGTGCCGACTATATTTTATTCATAAAAACAAAATGGCGGCACTTGATTGCCCTACCATATTATTATATTGTAAAACATTGTAAACTGTTCACTATTAGATAAATCTGGACACATTTTGTAGATACTGGTCCTCTTTGGCACGTACAGAACGGCTTGGACATCAAGGGAGAGGCCTTTGTCCAGCAGTGGGATGTGATAGGTTAACAGTAAACATTAATTATCACAAGCGTACAGAATAGGTATATATTCTTCACAACTCAAGCCATCCATTAGGCATTTGTACACCGCAGGTAACATTGTATGCGTGTGCGGGCGAATATTGCGTGCGGTGTGTAGCGGACTTAAACACGTGGGGCTTTGACGTCACGCAGGGAGCGATCAATGATGTCGAATAAACGCGTGTTACAAAGCGTGGATCTGACGGCTATTGTTGCACCGTATGTCTAAGCTCTTAAGGTGCATTATGCTAATGAAATCCAACCACACAAGCAATTAAATCGGGTTCGGAGTTGACGTTAGAATAGATGAATTGTTGTTTATCAATGTATTAGCTTTTGCTGATGACTTCGGGTGGATTTTGAAGTGTTCCCATACAAAATTCAATGCTCTCTTGTACTCTGTTTAGATTCGATTTTTAAGTTTCCATACGTTAAAGGTAAAATGGAGCTCTATTGCTGTCACTGTGACGCCTGTATTCTCCTAAGGGTTAGGCAGAGGTGTACTATTGTACTCCTACATTTTGCCGATGACTATCACGTCCTATGCAATGTGAAGCGAACCTACCGGTCATAATTCCAAAACGAAAACTACTGAGAATTTTCTAACAGCAAAACAACGCTACCTGACCAGGAAATCGAACCCAGGGCCTCAAGCCTAGCAGTCGTTCTTGCGACCACTAGATCAATGGACTAGTCACCTTCAAATATCGACAACTACATATGAATATTATAAAATCAATCTTACACTCTAATATATGTACTGAGAGTCCAAAATCGTTTGTGTAGGTCATGAGGTTACCTGAAACTCACAAAAACGTTACTGCTTTTATGTTCTTTAAATAAATAGGTACAGATCAGGCTTATGAACTAATAATATATCGTTATGTCTAGTACAATACGGCTCTAGCAGCAGTGATAGTCATGGTTAGAAATGAAATTCAGTAGCGTAAAGGTGATTTTGACTCTAAGTCCTTTCCTTAAGGTTTAGTTTCTATAGTGACCGCATGAGGCATTTAATTTTATACTAGCGGCACTATATGATGGCCTGTGACAGACACATGCTTATGAATTCCATAAATATTGACAGCTAAGTGTGAGAGAACAAATGCCATACGTAATAGTGAGCCGCTATCCTATCCTATCCTAGGAAGTACCTACTAATCCCACTTAATATTATAAATGTAAAAGTTTGTGAGGATGAATAGATGGACGGATCTTTTTTACTCTTTCACGCCAGAACAGCTGAACGGATCTGGATGAAATTTGGCACAGAGATAGATTATAGTCTGGAATAGCACATAGGCATATCACGGGAAAATGTACGGGTTCCTAAACTACGCGGGGGAAGCCGCGGATGGAAGCTAGTGTATAATATGTAAACAAGTATTATTCAACAACAATACCATACAACTTGTAAGCTGTCACCGGCCATCATACAATGCAGCAGTCTGGATTTACAGACTACGCTGTAGCTACGTTGCTACGACGTAGCTGACGTAACCGCTACGCCAGCTACGCAGTCGATCACGATGAAATGAATGTCATAAAATATTTGCGAACTTTAAATTTATTTATATAGAGATATAAGCGATCATGTCGTGGGTTTGAGTCCAGCACTGAACAAGTATTTGTAAGATCTAAATGCTTGTTTCTGGTGTATATGTATCATGTATACTGTACCTACGATACAAGAAAAATACAACTGGAGCAAAATTAACCAAAACCAAGTACTATTTATCCAACTAAAACTAATATATATATAGTATCTAATTTTGATCATATCTAATTACCTTGTATAATTAACGTGAACGTCGGACCACACGTGAACAACGTAGATAGCCAATTAATTCACGTTAATGGGTCGCGGTGGGTCAATTTCCGGGACGTAATCATTTTATATTGTGTGGTGGACGCTATTATCCAATAGATTACTCTGATGTCCATCTATTGATTAATTCTGTGGGCTCTTTGTAATGAATTGTGACACTTTAAGCAGGAATAGTACAGGAAACTCTCATCACAAATTAATTAATGAGAAAGACACCAGATTTTTTTTTTATATCATCTATTTACACTCTTCTTTTTACTTTGACTGCATCATTGATCTAGTTGTCGCAAACGCAGATGCTGTATGAGGTTCTCTGTTCGATCTCCGAGTCAAGTGCAGTCAAAGTTAAAGTCAAAGTCAAAGTCAAAGCTTTTTATTTAAAATAGGACGTTGCAGGCACTTTTAAAAAGTCGAGACTAAGTTTTTTAAACTGTGCCCGGTAGGTGGCACATAATAACGGCTTCGGCGAAATGTAGGTGTACAATAGTACACATCTGTCTAACCCTTTAGTGAATACACATTTTTCTATTAATATATAGTTCTAAGTACGAGTAAGATCTAATATTATAAAGACGAATGTTGTGTTTGTTTGTGAATCGCGAAAAAACAATGAAATGATGTTTGATTTTTCGTTATTCACTTAAAACTACATTTTCAAATGACAAACATATTTGTACTAGCTTATAGTTTTAAATTATTAAAGGCGATGTGTTAAGTATGTTTCAACAGAAACTCAACTCAAAAAAAAAATATTCGTGTAGGCCGTAAAAGGCACTTACAAATCGTTTAGCTGGTTCAAATTGCCATTCCATGGAGAAGAACCAGCAAGAAACTCCATTGTTACTCTTCTAAAATATGGTTTATGACATAGTACATGGAAGACGTATAAGAACAATGTAGGTCAATGTCTGGACTGGCCTTTGGAAGAAAGTATCAGTGCCATGACAGATTTGAGCGGACCTGTCCCTACAGACGGGACGCATGCATCAGTAACCGTGTAGCTCAACCCTATTTTAGGGAGCTCAACGACCCGATGCACGACACCACCAGATCTGCGGGACATTCGAGAAGGCCCCATAGAATACTCAAACCGTCAATGTCTTCAATGTCCTTACATTCACAAGTAAATTTTTATTTTATATTAGGTATTTGTGTACAAAATGAGAGATTTAAAAATATTCCATTCAAAAAAAGAAAACAACAACGAAACGAAAATGGAACTAAAAGAAAATAATCAATAATCAATTAATTAAAAAATCATATAAAATAAAAATGTCCGTTTATATAATGTAATCTTTATTAAAATACTAATATATATTAATGTCACTGTAGCTGGAGAAAAATCACTACCACGAGCGCTCTCCTAGTGAACGCCGGCAGAAATTATAAGGCACAGTTTTGCCGACCGCAAAAATCATGACAGAATTTTAAGCCTTTGAAATATCTGCAGAAGAATCTGAACACATATTTTCTCTTAGTAAAAATGCTTGTAAGATGAAAGAGTGGAATATTAGAGATCCCGTTATTAAAACAGATTTTCTCGTTTCGTCCAAACAAAATTGAGCATAAGAGTGCGGGTGCCGATTGTAGGAGGGCCCCGCGCATGCGCGTTTGTCGGGACCCTGCCTGTGTGGAGACAATCCAAAGCTCTGCCTACTAAACTTCCATTTGATTACGCAAACGTTGTGCGATCTCAGAAACTCGGTCATAAGTTATGAAATATAGTATATGTTGATAAGTAAATTTCAGCTGCACGCATCTATTTTATTTAGTTACACTTAGCTCGCCGCAACTGCGGTTTTAGTCCATCATTTAAAATTAAATGTAAATTCGAAATTATTCGGAGTAGTGGTAAACACGTTAATTTGTCAATGCACTAAAGTGCGACCGTATATTGCAAAATAAACACACACCCCGCGTCGACAAATCCAATATTCCTATCAAATTCAATGTTCATAGATAATTTTATTTACATTTGTAATTTAGATTACTACGGTTCATCAAGTTTGTTAGTGTTTGTTAAATTATCTAAATAATCCGTATTTTATCAGTATCATTCAAAATGTTGTTCAAACTTGAGTTGAACAAACATTTTCAGTTGAATACTTAATATTTTTACATATCATGTAACGGAATATTTTTTGTTTTGAAGAAATCCAGATGAATTAAATCAAAACATTACTTTCGTTAGAAGAATAACTATTTTATGTTCACTGTAAACTCATCGACACTTCTCAGTAGTTTGCGAATCAGTAAATATTAACACCAGTTAGTAAACCCAGATGTCTCGTTCAATTTGTGACCGGGCTTACAAGACGAAATTCGGTGTGGGATGCGACATCAGAGCGCATGCGTGGAGGTGAGGGAAAGGGCAGCTAGCCACTGTAGAAAACGAATGGGATGAAATTGTACAATGTATTACTTAATTTCACTGTTGACAATGTCGATCTTGACCCGGGTATGTCTTAAAACTGCGACCAGACACCGGAGGACGGGCAGCAGCGTCCTCTCACTAATCGGTGAGCCACTGCGATCCCCAAGCCGCCTGCCAAGCGTGGGGATTATGGCAAACCCCCCCCCTTGAGGGAGGCCTTCGTTCAGCAGTGGACGTCTTCTGGCTGATGGTGATGATGATGAATGTCGATCTTTATAAGTGTAAGACTGATACGGAGAATGAGATAGGTACACTTAAATTCTATTATTAACAACCCAGAAAGGTAGTTTTAAGGAATATTACAATTAATTCTGAATAAGTTAAGTTATGAAATATAATAATAATATTTTATATAGTGGTGATAGATCGATTAGCACGCCGCACGATGATAATGGATATCACCATTCCGCATGACGAGAATCTCGTGAAAGCTGAGAAAGAGAAACAATTGAAGTATCTCGACTTGGCGCACGAGGTGGAATGTCGATTCGGCTATTGTCGTACCAATTGTTGTGATGACCAATGGCCTGATGGCCAATAGCCTCCATCTCAAGAGGCTCTTGTTAGGCGGTTGGGTCAAGGGACTGATTCAGAAAGCGTTACTCCTTGATACGACACGTATTGTGAGGAGGTTTCTGTTTCTGTAGCCCTAACCACCCGTAGCTTGGACCCTGTTCCCGATGCCGGTTGGTCCCTATTTTTTAATATTTATAAATGTATTTTTATTTGTTAATTATATTTATAAATATAAAAAGATATGTAAATAATATAAATAAAAGAAATAATGATTCTATTTAGTGTAATAAAAACTTAAGAACAAGGGTTAGTAATTAAAAACAGATGAAAATATTATAAATATCCAGCATTAAAGATCTAGATCAATATACAAACTCCCGAAACATCCAAACACACTCATATTAAGAACAATATAAAAAATTGTAAATACGGCATCAAGTTACTGTAAATAAAAATCAATAAAATGCCTGTCATGTTCCGTTCTTTTGTTTTTCAAATTACAAAGCCCTGTGTGTACTTTCTTACAGATTTCTACATTTTTTATTTGTGACTTTGTATGATCATAAAAAGTAAAAAAAAAAAAAACTACTGTAGTTTGACTGCCTCATTAGCGCGACCGTAACTGCTGAGCGTGAGGTCTCGGATTCGATTATATAGATATCCACTCACAAAATTAAAACAACGAGGTTTCAAATTATTACGATTACGCAAACATTTTTGCGATTTGATTATGAAATCTATGAATTGTTTTTTTATAACAAACTTAACTAATTGAACGATATTGCAGTACTAATAAATGCTGTTTTGAGTTTAAATATATTTATTTCTAAAAGTTTTGCCACCTGAAATCAATTACTCAATGTTTATTGAAATAAAAATTCTACAAAAATATATACAAAACCGTTCCGAATATGAAAACGTTTTCACCGAAATCATATTTGAAAAATCGGACTTCGGAGTTTTATAACAATCGAAGGGAGTTACCGGATAGAGGGGAATGCAGTTTAAAACTAAAACGACGAGCCTGATGCCAGTACTAACGTGTTACAGAATGTGAGTGTTACAAAAAAAAAAACCTGAATCCCGAGCCGATTTATTGTTCCAGATTGTAAAACTTTTATACATTGCTTTTATTGAGTTGAAATCCAGTGGAAAAATCGGATGCTATGATTGAAGAGGATCCAAAAATTGCTTTATTAAAGGCGAGTAGTAGATAGAGTTCTCCGAGTATTTTTACTATTGAAATATCGAATGAAATGTGAAGTTTTTATGAACAAAATATTTTTTTTTCCAAGCTTTTCATAACTTGCACTATTCATCTTCTGTGTCGAGAGATCATTGAGGCTACCTGGCTAGGGCACGCCAGACTATACCATAACTCGATACGCGTTTCTAACACTTTTAGTTTGTGATTCTTTTTTATCCCACCTATTGACCTTAGATTCTCCATATGTAAGTTTGTAACAAATAACATTACCTTCACTTTTTATGTTTTTGAAGACGGTAGTTTGGTCATTGGGACCTGCAGGTTTAACCAAGTTAAAAACGTTTCAAATGTAATCTCTTTATATAATTGTTAACGTGTTAGCGAAAGCGATTTTATAAAACGATTAATTGGTAGTCAAGCCAACACAACTGTGTCCATCGCTCATTCTTTAACGTGGATCATAGACTTAGAATTTCGCTTAAATAGAAAAACAATGTCTATGGTGAGCGCTCTAAACTCTAAATCGTCAAAGCAACGTCAAAGTCACGACTGTGTACTTTGTGCGTGGGAGAGTTTAAATTTATTATAAACCTAAAATTTTAGTTTATTTTATTATTGATTTAAGTTATTTTATATATTATAATTACAGTGCACAATTTAATTTTAAATGACTATTGTGACTTAAACTTATTATATTAGTCTAAATTGCTGCCTAGGTTTAAATAAATGAATAAAGGATGGAATTTAGATCCCGAGCTAGCCCGTAATAGACTGCGGCTTTATCAGAGTTCATGGAGCAAATGCGACGCGTCGAGTAGATAGTACCAAAGTGAGTTTAAGTTATGATTAAGTTTGCATGGCTTGTCATACGCTGGCCACTTTGTGACCGGTGTTATATTGATGGGTAAATAGATACAAAGTTTGTATATCTAATAGCTTTATTCCTTGTTCTAGCTTGTTTATTAAATAGAGGTGATACTTAAATGGGGTATGCTGTGCTGATAATTTAATTAATTCAATTTAACAAAAAAAGGGACTGATTAAAAAGAAAATGATTTTTTTTTTCTTACCATATTTAATTCATTAATTCTCAAATGATGATATTCAAAAGATACAGATTATTGTTTTTTATACTAAACTATCGACGCGCTCCAGCTTCGCACGGGTGCAATTTACAAATGAAGAAAATATTGGGGTTTTAATACAAAAGTACCATCCAAATTTTCGACCGTTCCGGTGGTTTTTCCAAAAAAAATATTTCGTACGAACCTTCTCCTGACAATTACGAACACAACAAAAAATAAACAGCCACATCGGTCGGGCCGTTCTCGAATGATGCTCCGTCATACATGTGGCAATTGATTTTTATTTATATAGATATGTATTGATACCAAATAAATTTACTATCACGCGTAAATAATTGTAAATCAGTTTTTATTTTGAACAACATTATGGATAGTCTTTAGTTGCGTCTTGTGAGAGTGAGAATAACGTCTATCCTTCTTAATCATAAGAAAGATAGAGACATCCACTAGCTAAATTATGTCAATTTAGTTACTATAAATAATAGGTTTATAGGATGTTATATAGATGTCTTAAGTAAAGCATATGTTTTATCTTCATACTTCTTCCACATTATGTACATAGCAAGATTATTAAAGAGTATCATAGAGTTTCTTGCCGGTTCTTCTTCATAGGACCAACTTTTTGGACCCGTGCAACTAGAGTCCTTTAACTTTTCATAAATGCCTTTAATAGGTTTATTTGAAATAAAAACAATTCGGTCTATCTATGTATCATGTCTTTTTCCAATTAGGGTTGCAGATTCAAACAATATCACAGTTTTGTTTATCCTCTTAACTTATGAGCTTACTTCTTTAATATACTACTAATAGCGAGCATTTCAACGTATTTTCATCACACTGCATGATGACGCCATCTAGCCGATTCCGGCCACAGCGACCGCATTCTAAGGCTTCCGGCCATAGTGGTTGAGAGGTTTGTTGTGCTGTTCTCAAACGCAATTTCATGTGACTAGCATATACTACTGTAGGTCTAAAACTATAAACACAAAGCGTACACGTTAGAGCACCATTGACGACTTTATGTTATAGCTTTAAGGTTTATGATCTAATTCAGACCTCCTTTTCTCTTCAAAGTTTTTGTTTATTCTAGCGAATTAATAAAAAAAAATGGTTCGAAACCATTTTTTTGTTTTTTATTGTTATGCGTGCCTGAAATAAATAGTTTTTTTTCTTTCAACTTTTTATGAAGCTGACTATTTGCATTTACCTGCTTGAGCGTTCGCTAGAATCAGCGACGAAATGTTTATACTGATGTTTGGCTCTCTTCGTTGTTCTGTAGACCTAATATTATTGTTTTGACGTCTGAGGCCCTAGTATTGGTGGAGAGCACGAAACGGACCAATCGGAGCGCCGAACGCGTTCGATGTCGTAAATCGAATTTATCAAAAGAAACTTACACTAGGGCCTCTGGTAACGTAACCGTATCGTTAACGTGAGTGAATTTAGAATTGGAAATACTCAAGTTGCAAAAAAAAGATTAAATAAAAGACTGTATCACATCTTATTGAAATAAATTAAAACAAAATCTTATAGGACAGTGGTACTTCCCATTCAATATTTACATATATTAACATACAGTCACGCCAAAATATTCGTGCTAGGACAGAATTAAATCTCGACGAATGTTTGATGTTTTGTTACGAAGGTATCCTTGTCTATCACGACATTTAAGAACACTTGACGATTGATACCGTTTAACTCACATGCAGTGTGTTTACCTCTATTAAGGATAACAAATTGCCAGACATAGGTACCAACCTAACCCCTAAGATTAGATTCGACTATCTGCATCGCAGCTGTACGCCTAATTGGTCTAAACCAATTAGAGACAGTTGCAATGTTGAGAGATTGCTCTGATGGCGGTCGATTTCAAATAGATAATGACGCACCCATTAGAAATATGACGTTTTCGAAGGTTATCTCTGGAATAACCCAGGCTTTGTTTTAATATTTAATAATATGGATTGAAAAAATTAACTTACTGTATACCAATTTATACAAGTATCAAAAATAACAGTTCTAATCAACGTTCATGTTAAACAAAACCAATCATAAGGTTATTAACCATAATACCATTTGTATTTTACCATTTCATAATTAAAAATCTGATGAACTTAAGTGTAGCACTTGAAGGCATTTAAACAATAAATAAAATGTAGTTTCAAGAATTATTCTTGAAGAAATGCTTCAAGATTCAACGAAATTCTTGTTTGTTGCAGTTGTAAAATAATAGCAGCATTTTCGAACTAGATACATAAGCGGCTTAATTTTATTATTTTATGCCTGTTTGAGTTAAGAGTATTTAGTTGTTTGAATGAAACAATAATGGTCCGGTTTGTTAATTAACTTTTAGTCGTTGTTTATGAAGACTTATGAAAGTGCCGCCGTGAAAGTGGAGCCGTTTATGATGACAATGAAATGGTTTTGGAAATTTACAGTTAATAAAAACGTTTTATTTTCATAACGTGTGCTTTTTTACTGGATGTAGATACTGTTTAATAAGCACAGGACAGTCAGAAGGAGGCTAGTACAAGCCACGAGTAGCAATTCACTTAGATTATTGTCAAAAAGATATTATTAAAGATCAAAATACTATTTTATATTTTCGATCTGGAGGCGGGATTAACTGGAGTAATATTGCTGTGTTACTTTTAAACCACAGAAGTAGTATAAGGATGCTTTTACTAACTATATATATATGAACTATGAAATATTTATGATCATTATACTGTCAAAAAGTGTTATTACCATGCATAGATCAAAACACTTCATTGCTCTTTATAGAGAGGCGGCATTAACTTGGGCAATAATGTTGGAAACAGGTAACTCATAGATCTCATTTTACAAAGCTTATAAAACAAAACAATGTGCGTCTAATATAATGAGTTAGTTAAAAAGGATCAAACATTTTATCACTTTGATTTAGGGGCAGGCTTAATTTGGATAAAATGGGCCATAGTCAAATGATAAATTTCGATACAGTGTGCATTTAATGCTTATTACGAATGGTTTAAAAGGTTTCATTTCATCAAGAGGTGCAATCTTGCTAAAATACAATTCAATCACATATGGTGTATACAAAGGCTAATTATTATATCTGTATTTTGTTTATTATAGAACAAAACATCTTTTATCTGTTTGATTGAGAGGCGGCATTAACTGGTTTTTTTTTGCGATACATTTATGTGACTATTTGGTGTCTAAGAATGCATAAACAAGTTTTAGGTAAATAGGAACCTTATTAGGATTATTATAATGTGTAAAAAGTTTTACTGATAATTAAAAGATTTTGTCTTTTTCGTTGTTGTTTTATTAAAGATAGATTGTCTTGTTATACTGGTTCAACGCTCAATTTTCATGTTAGAAATGCATAGACTGGGTATGATCTGCGATTAAATTGCGATCACCTACGGCAATTTCACCTCAAAGTAATCGTAGCCAGCGTATATTGGAGAGGCTACTATTTCAAAGCGGCCATTTACGGCACGTTATTTGTGTGTGTATATTGTAGGTAAAGCCAATGTGTGGTGTACATCCAATATCATAACATCATTGGGGTTGCTATTAGCCTTTTCAACGTATTTTTAAAGTGTCAAATCATAGTATGGAGGGAGAAAAATAAGCAGGTGGAACTTCTTTAGACATTAATTGTATTATATACATACAATGAAGATATACATATGTATATCAATACCAGTATCGGCAGAGTTGTAGGAAAGTGATTACTTAGTTCGTTGAATTGGAATTTCCGATATTCCATTTTCAGTATACGTTTAAAATCGTACTTTCACGCCTGTTATATATGAAGGGTAGGCAGTGGCTTTGTGGATACGACTGTCAAGGTGGGTTTTAGTGAAATAAAAGAACGTCGAAAACAACTTTAATGAAGTATAGTGTGCGGATGATATTTATTGAGATATGAACATTTTATAAAACTATATGCGGCTTTAGACTTTCATAGCAGAATAACAATGTAATGACAAGAAAAAAGATAAAATAGCAACACACAAACAGGTTATTAAACAGAGAGGCAAAATTTTAAACTGAAATATTTTCAACGTCATTTTTAACGTAAGATAGAGGGAAAATACTGTAAAAGGGAATTCAATCCCACAAAGAGTATTATTTTATTCAAAATATCAAGGGAAAAACGCTCTACGCGTCCCATTGTTTACAGTTCAAATTCACTCTAAACTGTAATATTTGTATTCTTTGACTCTAGCGTCACATGTCCGCTTCACGTGGAATTCTCGCATACCAGGGATATTGAGAAATTAATTTCACCTGATACGCTAGCCGGCATCACTACAAGTAAAAGTGAAAGCAAAGTTCCTAGAAACTCTCATTGACTGTTTTCTCTTTACTATGATAAATACGAGGAATCTGTATAAATGTAGTATTTATTATTTTCTGTGTCAAGTTCATCACTCTCATTCATCGTCTATTGTTTTCGTTGGCTTTGTACGTTTTTTTTATTGTATGCTTTTATATAAATGACCTTTGTAGTAGATTATGCTTTGTTTTGTTTAGCTGAGGTTCTTATAGACTTTTAATTATGTTGTATGTGGTTCAATACTCTTTTGCTGCTTGTTATGGTTTCGTTTTCAGATGTAAGGTTTTTTTAGCATATGAAGTTGATTCTGAATGAAGTAGTCAGCTATGGAATGTTTTGGTTAGATAAGCTTCTTTGTAATATGTTTCAGATATCTCGGTGAAGGTTCGTGAATTCAGTATGTTGTTTTTGAGTATCTAAGAGAACTTATTAGTGTTGGTTCATATTTTAAGACTTATTATGAAGACTTTAGAGATGTCTGATATTCTAGACCTTAATCTTTCATGAAGTTGGAATAAATAGAGGTTTATGAAGACTGTTTGCATACAAGTGTGTATTAATTATGTCTTTTGCCTATTATCTTAATACTGATGTTTCTTAGCCCCATTTACATATTGTGTCGACTTTGCTGATATATCTGCTTATTCGATCAACAAAGGGTTATGAGTTACAATAGAATTAGGTCGTTACGAAGTATATTCGTAATGTTTCTAGTCACGGAATGTTTCCTTCCGATTCCTATGATTGTTTTGTGCGATGTGACTTTAATCAACCTTTGATTTACTATATTGTAGGACAGTCGTTTCGTATTTTGTCAGTTTATTTGCCTGTTTTGTTGATTGCGGTATATAGGTTGCTAATTGGAGAAGTATTCCTCCTTAGTGTTGTTATGATATTTGTGAGACGCCAGCGAGGATGCAGATGGTCTTTAAATAGTTTCTCTCGTTTGTTTATGGTCAGTTGACTGTATAGCGGAGTACTGACTCGCTCTAAGTTGTTGTGTGTTTTTCTATTATTTACTTCAACGTTTTCCATCAAGTGTGTTTTGATTCGAATGCTGGATGATTTTGTGTATGGTATTTGGGTACAATCCTTTGAGTGTGTCATAGTTTATGACTCAGATTAGCCTCGATAGTTGTACCTCCGACAGTTTTGACATATTCGCAAGCAATTCATAATAACCTCTGTTCTGTATGTGTTCAGTGTGTTATATATCTTCTAGGCGCCCCTCATACCCGTAGTCTAGCTCGATTGTCCATTTATGATTCAGGCGATGTCTCCGACGTCATTGCTGTCATAAAACATGCATTAGCAATCGCCTTGCTGTACTTTATCATACGCTTAGCTGAAGTCGCAACATGGCAACGCATAGCCTTATTCATAAGTTAGTGGGATGAAAGGATATATTGTTTTTAGGATGATGTTGAAGGACTTTAGAGAACACGCCTATCTGACCCTAACTCGCGCGTTTCATGTCATTTTTAGTACGTTATCATTCGAGAATTTTGATTGTTTTTTTTTTATGCGAGCCACCGTCTCCCCCGCACCCCCTCCCATGTTTGCGATATTAAGGGACGTACTTACTTAATCGTAAATGTGTCACTGGTTCCCGAAGTGAATGCTGCATCGTGTCACGTGCTCGATGCTCTGCCGAGGCTCCACTGTGAATGGGGTGACGTACCTGGTTGTGGGCAGTGTCAGGGGGTCTGGTGGTGCAGCTGGTAACTGTGGGCTGCAGCGGCTCCGCATCCACCTGGTAATTAGCTGCAGAGCATCTCCAGTCGACCTGATGGGTACGAAAGGACCAGGGGTGGGACACACATGGGGTGCGAGCGAGTCGTGGCGGCGCGCGTAAGAGCGTCAAGTAGCGCGTGTATCGCGTGCCTGCGAGCGCGGCCGCGGCACTCGCGCGTTTAATCCTATTTGGTTTCTTAAACTCAATGCGGTCCCCACAAAAATCCGCGCATGACTAGATATACATGGAGTTCCCCGGGTTTGCCGATGGATGCGCGCCGCGGAACACCAGCGCACACAATCGATAGCGTTGGGCGTGCGCTGCGGTGCGCATAGATCCGACCCCGCCCGGACATACGACACCCCCTTATTTATATGATGACGTTCAAAATCGACGTCATAATGAGAATCGAGCCAGCGTTTTTGGGGCGGTGAGCGTGTGCGAAGCGCCCGAAAAACGGCCGAGAACACGCCATTGCCGCCCGCCAGGCACCGCGTGCGCAGCCGACCTGCGCAGTAACACAAACTTGACAGAAGGTCAACTTCACTCTACTAGTTTTGATTAATGAACCTCCCAGTAGTTTGTAATAAAAGTTTGCCGTTTTTAATAAAAGTTTTGTTAAAACGATCCGATTACCTGTATAATTCACACTTTTAAACGATTCGTTTTGTAATTAATTAATCTGAACCCGGATCTTGAATGAGCAAATAAAATACGTATAGTTTAGTAAAAAAAAAAACTGAAAGTTAAAGTTACGTATTAAAACCACTCAAGTAAAGTTTCGCTGCTTGAAATTCGACCTGCGTGCACCACATTTATTATAAGTTATATCGCGCTCGTTAAACTTGGACGCATTTATGTGTAAGTAGAATTAAAATGCATTATTGAGAAGACCCGGTCTGAGTAATGGCGCGCGCGGGTGAGCCTGCCGCCCGGAAGTATGTTCATCTCACTCTAAGCGGGTTTCTGGCAGCGCGCATGCGCGGCCCGTCCCCTCCTCTCACACAGCGCTAGTTTTAAGTGATGAGTTTATGCGTAAGATAGTCAACTCTGGAAAGTTTTGTAAAAACTTTTCTTTATATTCAATAAATTATTTCGAACAAGTAGATGACATAAACTAACTTTGTTTGTAAGTTATATGCATTTATTATTATTATTTTCTTGAATTTTACGTAAGTTTATGGATTGTCGCGTTAAGTTGGAACTTTGTACGGTTAGCGCTGACATATGAATTAACTCAATCACCGATTGCTTTTCAGTGCGGGTTGCCCTTTAAGTTCTCATTAAACTTTAAAAACTAATTCGGCCTGAAAGACGGCTACCTTAATTTATATTCAAGCCTTTTTAACTAACCTACTTTTATCATGACCTTAGAGACTCGACTTTTAAAATAAAGCGTTATTAAGATATTTACATGTCTTAAAAAAAAAATCTTTAAGCTCAACAAAAAATTTACCCAGTCCAGGTATCGAACCGGCTCTTCGTGAAGCTTGATCCCTCTACCGCTGCGCCATTGGGATTGTCAGTTCATGTAACAAACTTTTTTGTTTAAAACGTTTCCATAAAACACCAACGAGTTAGTGAATTTATTTTAATTGTTTCAGTTTTCCCGCACGCTGATCCGCCAATTACGTGGTTTTCACCGGTGCCGATTGTATTCACTATATCAAAGTTCGTTATTCATGCTGTTATTGTATCCTTGACTTTTTTAGGCGCTAAAGGGCCAGTGGGCCATTTAATAGAAAGCAACTAAAATATTTTGATAAACAGATAAGTAGTATTTCTTCCACATTATATATAGCAAGATTGTTAAAAGAGACTTTAAAAGAGTATCCATAGAGTTTCTTGCCGGTTCTCCTCCATAGGACCAACTTTTTGGAACCGTGCAACTAGAGTCCTATAACGTTTCATAAGTGCCTGTATCAGGTTTATTTGAAATAAAAACAATTCTATCAATCTATTTATCTAGTATTGGAAATAACCATGCAGTTTGCCAACCGTGGTGATTATGACAAAATTCCCTATAACTATTTATTGGTAGTCACTGGTGTCTCGTGGACACGCCGAAGAACAATTCTGCTATCACCACTGCCAACCAAATGTGGTGATTAAGTCAACACGCCGTATTCCCATTCATAACTGGTCACTAATGTCCACTGACTTAATGATAAATATAGCCTACTACAGCCTCAAAATCAACAAGTTTTCTACGATCAAACTAAAATACGACAAACATATTAATTGCCAATGCCTAACGTTGTGAACGAGCGAAAATAGACATCAAATTATAGGCAGTTGGACAGAAATATTCTGGGAGTAAACATGGAGTGGCGGCTGCTTTTAGGACGCTGAGATTAGGGAGCGATCGAACTGTTGACAAATAAACAGGTGCAGTAAACACTTGTTTGAATGCGCCGCCAAATCTTTGTTGTGAAAAGTAGCTTCCGCCCGCAGCTTCGCCCGCGTGGTGCTATTCAAGATCAAGACTATAATCTATCTCTGTGCCAAATTTCATCCAGATCCGTTCAGCCGTTCTGGCGTGATTGAGTAACAAACATCCATCTATCCAAACTTTCGCATTTATATTAGTAGTACGATTTTGTCACCACGTTGGAAATGAAATTGCAACCCCAATCCCTTTACAAACAGTGTAATTGCAAATACTATGTTGTTCTGTCGTCCCAAGTTGACAGTGGGCTCTCTGTAACACGCAAGACATAATAAACTGTTATGTTATACATCTAAAACTTTGTTACAAACTCAAAACCATGTTACAAATAAACCAACAGCCCTCTACAAAGATAACTGTGTTATATCGCAACGGTAATATGTTTACCGTTTTTAAGGAGATCCTCTTTCAGAGCCGACGGAAATAATTCAATAATATCAATCTGCGAGACGGGTGCATAGGGTTGGCGGTATTTGGTTCTTCAACAGAAGAAGTCAGACAATACAAATCAGTCAGACAGAACAAAAATGTTAGATACTACGTCATATGTTTACTTACTCATACGTAAGTTGGTCCGTACATGTAGATACTAGATTGAGCGATTGACTACTGTGCTACCTGTCGTGGGTTCGATTCCCGCACAGAACAAATATTTGTATGATCTACAGTTAGTTGTTTCGGATCTGGATGTATGTCCATGTGAATATATGTGTTTGTAAACACACCCACGGTAAATGAATTAAAAATAGAGTAGAACAACAAGTAAAAATACATAGTGATATTAAAATACTAGTTAATAGAAATTGTAGCCTTTAAATTAACACATGCCGCATTAACAGTTATTTACGTGAACTGAAGACACTTATTTCTTTAGCGTGTCAGCCCTACCTGACCATAGTGCATCAGCCAGTAACTTTGCGGCAGCGCACAACACCGCCGACGGAATTCAATAAAGGTACACCCAGGTTTGTGGCGAATGAGGCGGAATTTATTCAGAATATTTTGTTACCTCGCTTTTCCGAAGTCAATTATGCGCTAAGTACTTTTGGAACGAGTTTTACTTTGCAGAACAAGTTCGCGTGAGCCTTGGTTACCGGAATCCGGCGTATTTACTCGTAGTGCATGAATAAATGCACTAGTCGTTATATATATGGGGTCATTGGCTTAGCTGAAATATTTGGGCCCATCGAAACCTGACAATATAGAACTTTCCTTTCCTTACGAAAAAATATCCGTCGGAACTGCATGTCTGCTCTAAACAACTCGCCGTTTACTTTTTTGAGACTGTGGAACTATTAACTCTGTCAGGCAAGTAAAACCTGAGTGCTTCCCTTAAGTTTATCGTTTAGATGCCGGCAAAATTGTCAAAATTGTATTGAAATACGCGCAAAATTTGGGTGTTAACGTTTCTTACATCTAAATTTTAACGAATTAATTTGATTTTGGTCTCTATCGTTTTGTCAGACTATAAACTAGGCTAAAAACATTATGTTTTTAATTTTAATTAATTTAATAATTATCACGAAACAAGAAGGTTTTTTTGTTAAATAAAAATGCAATTCTCAATCTGTAAACAATATAAAATAAAGTTTTTACTTGTACATATAACAATAAAAAAAATCACCAAAATCAGCTCATGTTTAGTGGGGTAAAAGCGTTAACGCATTTTGTATGAAAACTTTTAGCTATACTATAGTCTTAAAATAACACTTGAGAGGATCAATAGGCCCGAAGTAACAAACCACGTGGTATTACATACAAGCTCAAATAACCAAAAGATATGACAGGTATTCTTGTAGTTCACTAGTGACCTGTCCCGGCTTCACACGGGTGTAATTTACTAATGAAGAAAATAAGAAATTTCATACAAAAAGACCATCCAAATTTCCGACATTTCCACTGGATTTTCCAAACATTTTCTTTCATACAAACCTTGCCCTGACAATTACGATCACAACAAATAAAAAATCATCCAAATCGGTCGATCCGTTCTCAAGTGATGCTCCGTCATGGGGCAATTGATTTTATAATTTATATAGTTTAAAAATATACACCGCTGTAATTTCTTCGGTAATTCGATTGGCAAAGTTTGCTTCTGCTAAGTTGGACTTTTTGTGCGAATCCTTCGATCTCCGCACGGCACAAATATTTTTCAAGTTTCAAGTTTGTACGGGCGGGATTCGCGTTTGTAAACTGGTCCACGATAGAGAGACTGTATTCACAAATAAATATAATAACCGTCTACTGCAGGGATTCGCTAGTTCCGTTGCACCAATGACGTGCCGTAGATTCATGTGTGCACTACGTGACTAGACTACTAGAGCGGCCTTACTATATCTACGTTCAGTTAGCGTTTGTTTACAAATTTTAATATTCCCGCGAACCTGCAGCCGAGTTCGTGAAGCTACTACCGCCATCTAGCGGGGAGTAGCGGAACTTAAAGCGCTTCAAAGTTTGAAGTTAGTTTTGAAGTGGAATACCTATGAAATATAATAATTTGACACTGCTTACGTTATTTTTGTGTACTCATGTTTACTTTTTACGTGATTTTGGGAAGAAAATTATTGATAACTACAAAATTGCTTGCGTAGCGTTGTTCTACGGATTTGCTACGAAACTTGCTACGAAAAGTGCTACGCTTCATGTACATACATATATTTTCATCATACTTTGGTTTATATTGCGCTAAAGATTGCTAATAATTTGAGATTTCAGTTTATCAAAATCTAGGAAAACTAAAGTAATGGAGACCAATAGACCAAAGACAATAGTGTGACGCGTAAGGTTCCAAACAGGTGGGCTGTTGCCACTGGTAGTTTTAAAGTTTGAATCAACTTTCTGAATCTGATATAATTATGTAGTTAATAATAAAAATGACTCGTACCTTATTGGTCTGGCTAATGAACGTGACGTCCAGAATTTGTTTTGCAGGTCAGAAAAGGATTTTTTCAGTTTTTCTATTAAAAATTCTCAGGAGCAGCCTGGAGATTGGAATTATGCCCGGTAGATGGCTCTATGCTCGCCTTCTATTCCATAAGACGTGGCACGAGCACGCGAAGAGAAAGATATAACTTAACAAGTGATGCAAAAGAGACAGATAATATGGAAAAATTTAAGAAACGACTGACGTATTTTTTACTTAAAAAAGCTTTCTGTTCAATCAAAGAATATTTAGATAATAAAATGAATAATTATCAATGTTTTAATCTTAGTATGTCTGATATTTTATTTTATAATTTTTATCTGTAAGTTATTAAGTATGAGGCACACAAAGAATTTAAAAATGTTCAATGATTTGTATACCTTTTAAGGTGAAACATATGGCTACGTAATTATCTCTAATATTCCACCAAGATTGTAACTTTTTACTAATAAATTATTTTGATTCTGATTTATGAATATAATAGGAAATCTACTGCGTTTTGGCGCCGGCGTTCGTCTGTTTTTAACCGAAACAAGGAGGAGCTTTTTAATTCGATTGTATACTTGTTCACTGATGTCGGTTATTGTGAAATAATTTTAATGATTATTTGTTGATAAATCATTATTTTTAAACTCTTCAGAAAGCTTTTGAAGTTGATTTTTACTCTTTTTAATCAATAGATGGCGCTGTTCATTCTGTTTAATTATTGGTTGTGTTAAGAGCCTTTACGCCGTACGGTCGGTTATTGGCGTTTTTCATCCTGACATTACTTCGTTATATTGCATAGATAATATATCAAAATTGTTGTCCATTTAATAGGAAATTTTGTAAAGAACAAATCTAATAAGAAACATTTTTAATTTTTTAAATAATTATTTAATCTAGGGCTATTGTTTAACACCATGTTTCGTAAAATTTACAAAACATGACTACTTTATCCTTCGATACCTGGTAAAGTATATGAAACAAAGGCAAAAAATAACGGTTTTTAGAATAAATATGTATATAATCTTGTAAAAATCTAGCAGACAACATTTTAAATAATAATTATTATTCTAAAGTAAATCACGAAACAACATAGCGTAAATGATATATTTTTAGGCATTTTCAAAGCCAATTTTGAAAAACTCATTGACGGCTAAATTACATATTATTATTGTTTTACATGACTAGAATATGTACTTAACAATATGGCAAAAAAAATTATTCAAAAATAAACTATTTTAAAAGAATTTTTAAAAGTACCATATAAACTGACCCTCATCTCGGCGCGAGATCAGTGCCAGCTGAGGCTTTCTAAGGTAAGGACGCATCGAAGACCTGATGATGGATCCTGAAGGCTACAGGAATTCGATAACTGTATAGTAGAACCACCGTGTTTAGGCTTATTTCATTTGTCTCTTAGGTATTCTTATCCTAACTGTTACCGATGAATTGTTACCTATAAGACTAGACGAATAGAGCAAATTCAGTCTCTCTCACTGTACTATCCTAGCGATACTATTGTGTATGTGTGCGTATCTGCGGCCACCTCTTAAAGGTACTCGCCTTGTAAATAATAAAATAGAGTGTTATCCGCGAGCAGTAGGTTCTCTTGTCCCTGTTATTGTGATACTTAGCAGATACACGATCTATGTATATCTGTAATCAATCTTAAGGTGTCTATGAAGTGTAAGCGAAAACTGCTATTTATACGATGAATAATCATATATACATAAATGACCGTCTTTAAGAATTTTTGTCAGTCTGTTTGCCTCGAATAGGCTCCGAAACGGAGTTAATGAAATTTTTTGTGATTAAAACAAAAATTTGACCTTGAAAGTTTCTTGCATGTTTCATTTCAGGATTCAGAAAAAAAGAATATAAATATTTGTATAGCTATTACTGCTGCCATCTAGCGGATATCATGATCACCATGCCGTGCCAACGCCAGCTGGAGTAGTTAGGTAAGGTACAAAGTACAGAACAGTACATGTACAAATTACGAAATCGCAGGCAACAGCTCTTCAATTACCATAATAATACTCTGAGAGGGCCCTTTCCCTCTATTTTTCAGTTAATAATTTATTTAAGATAAAAAGCAAACAAAACATACAAATGACATTTTAGATCCTATTCTAAAAGCGTTTCACGTAGTATTGACGTCTTATGCAGGTCATGGCGCCTATGTAAAACATTTAAAATAGTAAAAAATAAAATAGTTAATAACGTCTAAACAATGCACAGTTATACACGAAAAAAATGCGACGATTAAGCACATTCGCACTATATAACATGAAAATCTCCCTCTATTAAAACACTGCACACTAACGTTTCTCTAGCGTAGGTATTCGATAAACGTATAGGCAACGCAGTATATTCCATCGGAACTAACATGATAAGTTGTTGCCAATAGACCAATTTTGATTGGACTGTAAAGCAGTTCAGGGTCGAAATCATAATGCCTAAATATATATTTCAATAGCTTCAGCCCGCGACTTCGTCCATATGATCTACAAAATATAATTTATAGTCACGAAAAAAATAATTTTCAGATTCGGATCATTACTTTCGGAGGTTACCCCCTACATACAAACAGACAAAGTTTACCTCTTTATAATATTATTATAGATTACCCCGTCGGTCTTAGGAGCAGAGCAGAATAACTTAAACGAGTATATTGTTGTAGGAACACCCGGGCATGAGGGTATTCGTACTCATTTCCACGCGGGCGAAATCGATGGCACAGCTACTTCGTGTCAATTAAAAAGGAAACAAAATAGAGACAAACCAAATCGATGTACAGGGTGGAAAATTTAAGAGGGCTCTGGAATATAAGTATCCTTAATACGAATATGAAATGAGACAATTTTACTCAAATGAAACATTATTTCTTTGATGGTAGAGGTTCGATCCTTGTGATTGACCCTATCGATTAGTGCCAAGAAATTATAAGGTTTTATTTTTCGCATTCTATCGGCTCGATTCAAGGGATAAACAAACAGCTTTAAAAGTGGTTAATACACTGTCTGTTACATAAAAAAGAGTTTCCTTTGAATTGCAATTTACTGACTCCAGTATTTACGGCACTTCCCCTTAAACCTCTTTAACTTTCCACCCTGTATATTGAAGGAACATCGGAGCAATTAATTCCCGGTAAAAAGCAATTTGCAATAGCTCGGTAATTGCGCTTCCATGCATGAAACTATCAAAAGCGAGCGGAGTAGCCGTCCACTGCATGTATAGGTGATAGCCTCTTTGTTAATAGACTGCCTTAGTGTCCTAGTGATCACAAGCGTGACTGCTGAGCGTGAATGAGGTCCTAGATTCAATTCCCGGGGCGGCCAAAGTATTATTGAGTTTTTCTGTACAAAAAATCTCAGTAGCAGCACGAAGTCTTTAACCATGCCCGGTAGATGGCTATAGGCTCGCCCTCTATAGCATGGGACTCAATAACGACATCGGCGAAATTTGGGTGTAAAATAATACGCCTCTGCCTAACCCTTCAGAGAATACAGGCGTGATGGTAAGTTTTGTTATGTTTATTAATAGATGCGGGACACTTCCCGCGTGAAGCGAATAATAGTACACTGTGATGGAATGACGGCATAATCTTATTAGGTTTATGACAGTACCGCAGACAATCAACTGTATTACTTATTATAAGCAATTATTGTTTTTCAATCACATGACATATCTTATTGAATGCTTTTATTTAAATAAATAGCTTAGAACTCTGTTGTCATCTCTTTCGTCGCCACGCTATATGATAGTTTGAAACAAGATATAAAATACTAGTTTCCGCTCGCGGCTTCCCCGCGTGGTTTACGAACCCGTACATTTTCCCGAGATAAAGAGTAGCCTATGTGCTATTCCAGACTATAATCAATCTCTGTGCCAAATTTCATCCAGATCCGTTCAGCCGATCTGGCGTGAAAGAGTAACAAAGATCCATCCATCCATCTATTCATCCACCCTCACAAACTTTCGCATTTATAATACAAGATTCCGCGCGCGGCTTCGCCCGCGTGTTTTACGAACCCGTACATTTTCCGGGATAAAAAGTAGCCTATGTGCTATTCCAGACTATAATCCATCTCTGTGCCAAATTTCATCCAGATCCGTTCAGCCGATCTGGCGTGAAAGAGTAACAAAGATCCATCCATCCATCTATTCATCCACCCTCACAAACTTTCACATTTATAATATTAGTAGGATTAGTAAGATTAGTAGGATAGTATAGGATAGGATGCATGAAAGGAGGTCATGATATTCAGGTTTATTTAAAAGAAAAAGAAAAAAGTTCTTTATTAAAAAAATACATATTCAATGAATACCTAAGATCTATCTAATATTTTAGTTTTAAGTATGCCATATTTATTTCCTTTCATAAGCTATCCTTTTATGCATATTATCTGTACAAAACAATTTCAATGTTTCACTTCTGCCAGGCGTCCCGTGACGCCTCACTTTTTTTATTGATATGAAAATCACAATGATAGGTACATCATTATTATCAATCGTTTTTAGAACCTACATATAAAAAGACTTGTCCCTGACTGACTGATCTATCTATCAACACACAGCCTAAAACGTTGGAGGTAGCAACTTGAAATTTTAACACTATTAGTAACTAGGTTTTGACCGCGGCTTCGCTCGCGTTCTTTTACGTGTTTAAAGAGTTAGGGCTTCAGATTAAAAACTAAAAAATACATGTTTTAATATTTTCGTAAATTCGATACCTAAGAGTGAAACAGAATGAAAATTTGACAGTAAAAACAAAAATAAATCATTAGTAGTAACTCACATATTATGTATAAAATACGACTTTCACGCGAGGATCGCCGCGGGCAACGGGGTAGTTTATTTATATTTTTTTTCTTTTTAGGGTTCTGAATATTCAAATCTCCAAACACAACCTTTTCAAACATTCGCGTAGTCCATGACGATGCAACCTTTTTGTTCACGGTAGGCAACGAACAAACGTCACGTATTTGAAATAAAAAGTACAGTTTAAACATCGAACGTGGAACAGTGCGGCATTCGTTTTTTGTACAGTTTGAACTTTGGAATTGATCCAGAAGGTGCTGGAATTTAAGCTTTGAAGTGAAGTAAAAATCTATTTTTTAAGTAACTTTATCCATTTTAGAGTAAAAACATGCGTGAATGTATATCTATACACGGCGGTCAGGCTGGCGTACAAATCGGTAACGCCTGCTGGGAATTGTACTGTCTGGAGCATGGAATCCAACCGGACGGGCAGATGCCCTCAGACAAAACCGTCGGCGGAGGTGATGACTCCTTCAACACATTTTTCAGTGAAACCGGCGCTGGCAAGCACGTTCCCAGAGCGGTGTTTATTGACCTCGAGCCCACCGTAGTGGACGAGGTGCGCACAGGGACTTACCGCCAGCTGTTCCACCCCGAGCAGCTGATCACCGGCAAGGAGGATGCTGCCAACAACTACGCGCGTGGGCACTATACCATCGGCAAGGAAATAGTGGACTTAGTGCTTGACAGAGTACGAAAACTTGCCGACCAATGCACCGGTCTGCAAGGATTCCTAATTTTCCACTCCTTTGGAGGCGGCACCGGGTCGGGCTTTGCGTCCCTGCTCATGGAGCGACTTTCGGTCGACTACGGCAAGAAGTCCAAGCTAGAATTTGCTATATACCCTGCCCCACAGATCTCTACAGCCGTCGTAGAACCATACAACTCTATCCTTACTACCCACACGACACTGGAGCACTCTGACGCAGCGTTTATGGTGGACAATGAAGCTATCTACGATATTTGCAGGAGGAACTTGGACATTGAGAGACCCACGTACACCAATCTAAACCGACTGATTGGACAGATTGTGTCATCTATCACCGCTTCTCTAAGATTTGATGGAGCCCTGAACGTAGACTTGACAGAATTCCAGACCAACTTGGTGCCGTATCCTCGTATCCACTTCCCCTTGGTGACGTATGCACCTGTCATTTCTGCCGAGAAGGCGTACCACGAACAACTATCTGTGGCGGAGATCACCAACGCGTGCTTCGAGCCAGCGAACCAAATGGTAAAATGCGATCCGAGGCACGGCAAGTACATGGCGTGCTGCATGCTGTACCGTGGGGATGTCGTCCCAAAGGATGTGAATGCAGCCATCGGCACAATCAAGACAAAGAGGACCATTCAGTTCGTGGACTGGTGCCCGACCGGCTTCAAGGTGGGAATCAACTATCAGCCACCGACCGTGGTACCGGGTGGTGACTTGGCGAAGGTGCAGCGCGCTGTGTGCATGCTGTCAAACACTACCGCCATCGCTGAGGCGTGGTCGCGACTCAACCACAAGTTTGATCTTATGTACGCCAAGCGAGCCTTTGTGCACTGGTACGTCGGCGAGGGTATGGAGGAGGGAGAGTTTTCAGAGGCCCGCGAGGATCTCGCCGCGCTAGAGAAGGACTACGAAGAGGTGGGCATGGACTCCGGAGAAGGCGAGGGTGAAGGCGGCGAGGAGTATTAATACTAATTCATTTCTAACGATTATTTTTAGTTTCTTTTTCTTTTCAATTCTTAAGTATTAAAAATATCACTAGTGTTTGGAATTTGTTAAAGTAAAATATACAAGTGTACTACTATTTTATTGTTTGAATTTTCCCCATCAAGCACATCGTGCTATTGTCTGGTATACGGCGATATTTTGGCGACCGTATAAATAACTGTTCAAGCAGCTTGACATTCCACAAACGGCGGCACGGTTGGCACAGTGGTTGTGAGATCGGCTGCTGCGCTACATGTTGCGAGTTCGATTCCCTCATGAACAAATGTGTATGACCTACAGATAGTTGTTTCGGATCTGGTTATTTGTGTATGTGAATGTATGTTTGTAAACGCACCCTCAATACAGGAGTTACTCCTAGAGTGGGGATACGTTATAATATAAATATATAATATATATATATATATATCACGCGTATTGTGTAATAGGCAGTTTATGGCACATAACATTTTTCAATGGCAAAACACATTCCCCTGGATTCGCTATTATTGTGGATGAAAACCGCGTATTTTCTTAAGCCTAAGCACTCTCCGATATTTGACACATGAGTGTCTGATATAAGTATAACCTAATTCGTATGGTGAATTTATAAGATTGTAAACAGTGTCTGATTATTGTAATATTGGTAAATTTATTTATATATTTAGTATAAATAAAATAATGAATGCGCATGCAATTTCAGATTTTTTTGTACTCATTATTCTTTGTTCGGTAAGCATATCGTCAATATAACTATCGAATTCCTCTTCGCAACTGAAATCCATCTCATTATTATAAAAAATACTATGCGTTGCGTATGCGTATGCGTACTATAATATCTAAAGTACGAAAAAAAACGGCAATTCATATCAACTGTCACTTCCACCGACACGATGCGTTGCATAATATAGCTGTCGATCATCGAAAATCGCAATTAAAGTTGCTTTATAAGATATTTGAGGTGGCAAATCACATACATCATTATTTAATCGACAGGACGACGAACCAATACTAACATGCAGTAGGTATTATTGGTAAGTAAGCTTTTAAAATTTTCTGCCTACTCTGTCTAAAATCATTGCACGCCGCTGCCTATCTATATATTTTCATAAATTTAATCACACTCCTTGCTAGAGAAGGGATAGATAAAAAGAATCATTTTTTTTTCATCGATGCTTTACTGCTGGGATAAACAAATTGATCGGTAAACGCTTATCAAATTACACATTTTTTTAATATTAAAATCATTGTTGTTTACGTAACTCGTGCCTATTTAATTGTCTTCCAAAACAATTTGCGGAAGGAGTTTTTAGCTTTATCCGCTAGTGGCGCTGCACTGTATTATAAGTAAAACGTTCCTTAAAAGACGAGACTGATTTTATACATAAAAACACTATTTTGTACATACTAAAAATATTAGTGTAGGTGAAATATAAAAGCTATATATATATCAGGATGTTTAGACTAAAAAAAACCTCACGAAATCATCTTCAAAAGTTATCCCAAAAACTAACACCTAGCTCAATAGATGGCGTTACGGGCCAAAATAGAAGTCACTGTGGTTTCGTTACATCCATTTGGTTAAGTCGGTGCCGTGCAAAATTTTATTTGCGTGGCCCTTTTCTGTCGATAATTTTTGAAGAGCTATCAGCCTTTCTGCTGATAGCTTGTGAAAAACCAAGTCGTGACTACTAAATACTGACTCTTGTTGGTGCAAGTTATATACAATGTCACATACGTGCTGATGGTATAAACTTTGATACAGCCACATGAAAAAAATTATGTATGAATTTATAATTGCGTGTTGGCTATCGTATTAACTGGATCAGCTCTTAGAATGGAATGAAATTGACTTAACTCAAAATTCCTGTAACTTCTGATTTTGCTATAAAATTACCTTAAAAAGTATACTTTTTTGAAGGCTTTTTGACTTCTCTTTTTGAGGTCCCTTTCGTTCTGAGAGTGCGGTTTGTGTTTACGTGTTAGGATATATCACCGATGACGTGGTCAGGTCGCCTACAATACAGTATAGGTCATGCTCAGAACGAACAGACCTGGCGATCATATGATGTCATATGTCATGTCAACAACATAACGTCATGCCTGTTTTTCCCGAAGGGTTAGGCAGAGGTAGTGTAGACAACTGGCATGATAAAGAAGGGATTTTTAAAATCAATAACCTGCCTGCGTATACTTAAGAATACTTGATTATTAATTAAAATAACTGTACAGCTTAATGTGAACGTTGTTTTAACTCGAATATAATAGGACCTGCCAGTCAACCCCACCATAAACGGAACTTCTTCACGAAACGGAGTCACGTTCATCCGTAAACGAAAACTGGGACACTATCGACTACCAAAACTGTTCAACACTAAACTTCAACTGTCTACAGAAGGTTAATACCTGAGCGGAACTCTGGACAACAAATTTAACAAAGCCAGTATCACATTCTGGCAGTGCAGGAGAATGATAGGGAAAAAATGGGGCCTATCACCAAACATAATTCTGTGGCTGTATAAAACCGTGATGCGGCCTATGTTCACATATGGCGTCATAATATGGTGGCTCAAAACCCAGGTAAGCGCAACAGCCAACAAACTACAAATCTACTACTAACGAATCCAGAGACTTGCTTGCCTGGCGCACACAGGCTGTATGAAGACCATCCCGACTGCAGTTCTGGAAACCATACTAGAACTTCCACCACTGCATCGATTCAAACAGCAATGTCAATGGTTCGACTAAAGTCTCTGGGTCTCTCGAAATACTGCAGAGCACGTAACACTCACACCTCTATACTTGAATAACTCTATGGGGACTACCTGTAACGGTTAGGACCGCACAGGTAGGTGTGCGGACCGTTAGCGGCAGAGGTAGGCTGGTAGTGGTAGTAACTAAATTAAGCACAGATAGTTCATAGAAGTGTTTATTGGTAAGTCCGGCTAGGTTGTGGGTTCCTGTCGACACTTGTGTTGGGTTTTTGCTCCGTGATAGTAGTATTAGGCTAAGGATGTACCGTCCCTTAGAGTCCACCTCGTAGGGCAATGCTCCGCTACTCTTCACTGGCTGCCGGTAGCTGGCAGCTACTGCAGGGTCTGCTTGGTGTGTCAGTTCAGCCGTAGATAGGAAGCCGTAAGTTGAAACCGTAGGTTGAAATCATAGGTTGAAACCGTAGGTCGAAAGCGTAGACTGGAAGCCGTAGCCGTAGATTGAAACCGTAGGTTGGACCCTGGAAGCGTGCACAAGGGTGCGCAGGTTAGCGGTGCAGATCATGCAGCCCGCATGCGATGTGGTAGCTCCCCTAGTGGACCCAGGGCGATGCAGAGGCAGGTGAAAGGGAAAGCTCACACATCGCAGTGGTTTACAAGGCAGGAAGGAAGGAGTGCAGGAAGGAGTGCAATTACAGCGTAGCACAATGACAGATACGGTTATGGTGCTAAGCTTAATTCTAGCCGAATGCAGGTCGAAATCACATCTCAATGATATTGCCGAAGGCCAATAAATAGCTGAAGACACACAGTAAATTAGGTTTTAGGTCTATTGAGAGCACATGAAGTAGGTTGTGCGTGGTCGGTCGAGGTCAAATATACATAATCTCACAATCACGGAGTATTTCAACTAAATCGATTATCCAGCGCACAGCACACACTTAGTTTAACAATTAAATGCAGAACTCACCCAAGATCGGGGTATATTTCCTCTAAAACAGAATTAATTACGAAGCAGCAGTCACTCGGTAGCAGCGGTGAGGCGAAAATGGCCGAGTCCAAACGTCAAACAGGGATATCAACTTCCTGAATGATGTACAAGACTTACTATTTCGTCTATGATCAAGTTAGTAGATTGAGCATAGACCGAACGCAACATTACATACCGCATCATACAGGCAGTAAACGATCGCGTACCAAAGGAGTTCATCTTCAACAAATAGTATCTACAAAATACAATTCCACATAGGACAGTAAAGCGAGGGATTTTGTCCCAAGGAACTTCACATCTTCTCGGATGGGTGGGTCCAAAACTAGCACAGGTACTCGATCTGGTATCTTCTCGGAGGATCTAAACACCACTAGGATCCCATAAAACACAAACCGAGTGTATGGGCATCACTGTGGCAGCCACGGCGGCCTTAGCAAGAAGAGTTACGGAACCCACCATTCGCATACTCTCAAATAGTATGGCAGTTCTACAAGCACTCACCAGTCACACCGTCAACTCCGGGCATATATACCAGTGCCACCATCAGTTAAGTCAGGTAAGCAACCTAAACAAAATAACCATCCTATGGATAAAAGGATACAGCAGCTCTAGAGGCAACGATGCCGCCGACGAGCTAGCTAGAAGAGAATCAAGCATGAAAGTAGTTGGACCCGAAGCTCTAGCGTCACTGCCCTTCAGTTATCTATGCAATTGGGTAAGACAACGCACAAACGACCAACACAAAAGCTTCTGGTCAAACATTGGTGAGTCTAGGCAAGGAAGACCTCCCAGTGCGACTGACGAAACAGCAACTTCGAACAGTCACGGCGGTGCTCACCGGACATGGCTCCTTTAATAAACATCTTTTCATTATATAAATCACAGACAGTCTATCTTTACTATGTAGACTACGCATGAAGTAGGAAGAAACGGCAATCTACTTGCTACTGAACTGCCCTGAGGTCACCACAGGGCCAAGTACTTCTGAAACCCACAGAGGAATTGCCGGCAACGCAAAGCGTCTTCTGGCATTTCTCGAGGAACTAGGGTGGATCGAATAAATTAGCACTTATTTTTGGATTGAAGATTTGCGGACATCAGACGGCACACCCCTCCGTCCCCCCCAGGCAGAGGATAGCCCAGGATGTGTTCTCAACACACAAAAAAAAATATTATATGATATCAACTTGCGACGGTCAGAGAAGCCTTTAGCCAGTCGCAAACAAAATTAGAACTAACATCAACGTTCTGCTGCCCATGGGGAAATCGGCCTGAATTTATAAAACATGTTATGCTATTTCAAATAAACCTAATGCAGGCACTTTTGAAACGTTATAGGACGTCAATTGTTTTATTATATCTGGCTGTGTCCAATTTAATGAATACCAGAAATTGGACGCTCTATATGGACAACACCTTGGCTTTTTTTAGTATATGTCTATAGATACTTACGTGACTATATGCCTCGTTTATGCGAAGCACCTTTTTGCCGAGTCGTGATATTAAACATTCATATACTGGGTACGCTTGCCCAATAACGGGCTAGTGTTTGCCGCTTGTTTTTAAGAGTTTTCACAGTACTTTTAAGCCTTTATAAACAAAATTCATAATTCATTTATTCAAATTAGACTATACTAGAGTGTTTTTTGAACGCCAAACATGTAATATTATGGATAAAACTAATTCACCCGGGTCGAACATTCGCTCTGGACCGATTTCCGCTTCGGCCTTTGCAAACCGCGTCTCCTTATCGGTCGTTTACTGTTTCGCGACAACATTTGGGAGGTGAATGATATCTGGGAGTAATTATACTGCCCGGTATCGCTCACTAGCCCACAATTAACTGATGTTGCCGGCGCAAACGAACAAACTGTTAATGTGACCTCGTTAATACTCTCATCGACACTGGTCCCACATCCTTACATGGTGCGTTCTTCGTCACCGTGGTCCCCTCCATAGTCCAATTCCAAGTCCACCACTCTTCTGTTCAGTTTAACTATTTGTTATTAGGTTTTTCTTCATACTGCTAGAATCTACACGATTCTTATCAAACTTATATTTTGTTTAGTGAAGTAGTATTTAATAGCCTTCTTTAAATTTTAATGTAATTTTTTTTTTTAATCATGAGTACCCACTCTCGAATATCTCCTGCATTACGAGTACATTTTACAAACTAAAAACGACGAACACGAGACGCGTGGCGTTGGAAGCTATTTGCTTAGCTACTGCGCCATTCGTGCTGGACATAGTTACCTCTTTCGTTGACGCCACGGTTGGCGCAGTAGTTGAGCAATTGACTGCAGCGCCACGTGTAGCAGGTTCGATTCCCGCATCGATCAAATATTTCTGTTGTCTACAGATAGTTGTTCTGGGTCTGGGTTTTTGCATGAGAATATTTGTGATTGCAACAAACCCACAATACAAGAATTATTCATAGTATGGGTCAATATTTTCTTTAAAACAAGAAACAACGATTTAAGAATCATTTTTGATCATATTAATAAAAATCACTTTCAATGCGACGATTTAATATTTTCATATATTTGTTCATATATATTTACATTTTTAAAAACTTTGAACACTTATCATTTCTATATGAGAGCAGAGCAAATTTTCTTATAAGGCAAAAAATTGCTTTATAAATCCATTTATAAGGCTAGAATCTAGGTGATGTGTTTATTAATTACACTTTTTTTTTCATGAATTTATGTGATAGGCTCTAAGAACTTAAAGTGTATTGTTTACACTCTTAAGCCCCCATGGAGTCAAACTGTCACTGCACAGTACGCTCTCAGTTAATCCCGACATCCTAAGCCAGTCTCCGACACAGACAGACCTAATAGGCCGCCAGAGTACCCTCGAGACGGACTGGCAACGAGAAATTCCCTGGCAAAGTTATTCGGTAAATTAGAAGGAGAATTCACCGAATAATATTGTCTATAAAGAACGCTCTTTTGTATAAAGAATTAAGAGTCATTTTCCTTAAGTTTAATATCATTAAAGTTCTGGAGCAAATTATGATCCCTTGGTCTAGCGTTGAAAGCGCGACTGCGGAGCGAGAGTGTGTTCTGCTCAAGGAAAGAGTTAAATGGGACTTCATTATCGGTGAAATGTATGTGTACAAATAGTACAACTCTGTTATGTTACAACATTTTATTGTTATCTTTATACGTTCGACACAGAAAGATCATACAGACTACGCAGCCATCATAAAATTAGTGAATACAGACTGGTTCATAATTTAATCGGTACTTAATAATTCTCACAAACAATGTATTTATGTACTGTCACAGATACTTGTGCGTGATTGGCGGAGAGTGCTCGCTCCATTGCATTTGCCTTAACGTCATGATGTCTTCTTCGTCGCTCATTTTTGGAAGAACCGATCTGAAAATGTAAAGATAACGTAACATAAAATATCATCGCCCATCTGGGGGTCTATTAGGAGGGACCACAGTTGTCGATAGCCAAAAATGTATGCAAATAATGTGCGCGTCTAGGATATAAGTTCACTCAAATGCGCGCGCACGATATTTTCATATATTTTTGGTTAAACGGTTACGAAGATCAAGGTCGAGGAAAACTCGTACTAGACCCCTTGAGCTTTTAGCCCATTAAGTACCTTTTCTAAAACCCTTCGTGGGCTATCCTCGACCTGGGGGGGTATGACTCTTACTGGCTAAACTCACCAGGGTGGTCCGCCTCGACACCGTATGGTGGCTTCGGGAACTCTTAGAAGACCACACCGAAGCCTACCACGAGCCCATCGAGTCCTACGTAATAAGGGTAAACTGTTTTGAAAATTTTCCTACAGACAAGCAACAGTAGCACTTTGCCCGACCTAGATTATGATAATCTACTAGCATAGCCTTTTCCCAAGTCCGTTGGGGTCGGGTTCCGTCTAACTATATGCTGTTGATTATCAGTATTTTTACATGGAGCAACTGCTATCTGACCTACGCCTCCTAATTACTGAGAGACACTAATATTCTAAGGTTAAACCGGTTGTCAGACTTTTTGGTTGCTGACACCCGTAACGACGGTCATAGGTATTCGTATAACAACCGATAAAAACTGCTTATAACGCTTTCCGAGGCCCGATCGAAGTTAATGAGGCAAGAGTTACTTAAATATGGAATACCACATCATAGAAATTGCTCGTGCTATAGTGGAAAGATTAGCGAGCCAGCATAGATTTTACCGCGGCTGACTGCCCAGAGCCCGGTTTACGCCCGTCACACATGGGTATCTGACTTGAGGAGAGTATTCCCGTCCATACCCAGATTTATTTTTCCTTACCTTTACCATAATTAAGACCATTTTGGCTCAGTGTTGATTCTAATAGTTTAGTTTTTTTAATCTTGTTCTTCCGTCTAATAAACCACTCATGCGTAGTGGAATAATTAGTCACCCAACAATGGTGGCATGGACACCGACTGCCCTGAATACCGGACTATCTCAGGTTTCGGTTCTTGTGGAAGAGGAGGCTAGGAGGCTCCTTCATTACACCCGAAAAAATGGCTTTTTAAATTAAAATAATGTTCAATAGCGAACATTAATTTTAATTCTGTCCGCACGACTGGCGCAGATGCTGCAGAATTACCTTTCCCGCGGGTCATTTCCAGGGTTCAATTCTAGCACGGAAAAATATTTGCATGACCAACCTCACAGAGAGTTTTGGGAGTAAATGTGTAAAGTATGAGAGATAATATATAATATTTCAAACTGTACACAAGAAATCCAAGTGTGAAGCAACATATAAAAAATAAGGAAAAAGAAAAAAATCTTTATCTTAACCACGACTTCCCGAAGCATCAAATACCTACTTATTTGAAATGTACATTTTTACCCGGCTATCTTACAAACATCTATTCAATTCGTTGCAGAAGAATTCTCAGAAATCAAATTTCAACCTACAATATTCCTCTAACAGCACTTCTCGAGCTCCTTTATCGAGTTTCCCGAACTAATTTTGTGCAAAAAATTCCACTTATTTCGTTCGCCGTATCCGTTCTTAGTCGCAAACAAGCCAATCTCATCTCCGGACACGGCCTCTAAGAACGGTCTCTTCACATCAATTGGATCAATTTTCCGCTGGACGTTGAACTGGAATGCAATCTAGATTTTTTATGAGCTTGCCATTTTAAAGTCAGCAGATTTGTTGGTTCACAACATTGCATCGCAAAGTTTTTATGTGTGGCTTGATACATTTTATACACTATTTATATAAACTGCCATCACTGTGTAATTCCAAAAACTTGGGAATCCTTGATTAAAGTGCAGCTTTTTGTGGAGGCGAAAAGTAACTGCACTTCGTGTCGCAGGTTCGATTCCCACACGAAACAAATTTGTATGATCTACAGATAGTTGTTTCAGGTCTAGTGGTTTGTACATGTGACATACTACCTGTACTCAAGATACAGGAAAAATACTATAATAGGGCAATGATTAAAAAAATTAAATGACTGGGATACATTTTTTTATTTTTTTTTTTAATCTTTGCCCCACACTAAGATTTCTCCTGTATCGTGGGTACAGTTTACAAACATACATGTTACATGCACACACAAACAGACCCGAAACAACTACCTGTAGATCATACAAATATTTGTTCCGTGCGGGAATCGAACCCGTGACACCTAGCGCAGAAGGCTAATCACTTAGTCACTGCGCCGACCGTGTCGTTTAATTCATCAATCACGATAACTATTAGCGATCCTTTTTAATTGAGCGTTATCTCGATACACACAGCACTCCGAGACTGATTGATACCGGTAATGAAAAATGGTTCCTACAAAGAGAGCCTTGTGGTATGCGGATGAGAAATCACCCGCAACCCAAAGCGTTCCCAATCGACTAATGAAAATAAGCCTTTATACACAATTACTCGTTAAGTACTTTCATTATCCTTAATTATATTTTTTAATCTGCACCGCACTCACATTTCTCCTGTATCGTGGTTATAGTTTACAAACATACGTGTCACATGCTTGCACAAACAGACCCGAAACAAGTATTTGTAGATAGAGGAACGGGGATCAACCCCGCAACACGTAGCACAGAAAGCTAATCACTTAGCCATTGCGCCAACCGTGTCGACAATTATCGTATAAAATCATATATCACGTAATATACTATGGTCATCATCAGCCAGAAGACGTCCACTGCTGAACGAAGACCTCCCCCAAGGGGGGACGGGTTGCCATAATCCCCACGCTTGGCAGGCGGCTTGGGGATCGCAGTGGCTCACCGATTAGTGAGAGGACGCTACTGCCCGTCCTCCGGTGTCTGGCCGCAGTTTTAAGACGTACCCGGTCAATACGGGAATACTATGGTCAAATGGGATGATTACGGCTCAAAACCTATTTATGACTTCAGCACCTGTACGCCCGCATTTGGGCCTAAGAGCCACAGTAACTAAGTACATTCCGCACTCGTCTCACACCATTAACCAGATGCGTAAGTTTAGTAAGCTTTCGCGAATTTTTGGCAAACGAGCTTGCAGGTCAACTGATGATAAGCGATCACCGCCCATGAACATCCTCTTTCTAATTATTACTGACTAGCTTTTGCCCGCGACTTCATGCGCGTGGAATTTAGAATCTGATATTTTCCTGTGGTAAAATGGAGCCTATATTTTAGCAATATATCAGTGAAAACTGCATTCAATTCCATGCAGTAGTTTTTGCGTGATGCGTGTACAAACATACAGATAGAGAGACAAAAATTCTAAAATCTGTTGTTTTGGCTTCTGTTGCTCTAATAAAGACCCACATGTTAGTTTTTCTCCAATATACGTAACTACATTTTTTACAATATTGAGTTGAGGTTTTCTTACAGTTAAAAATGAAATCAAAATTGAAAATTTAAATCAATTTGCCACCCTGGAGAAATCATTTTGGTAGAAACCAAAATGATCAATAACTTTAAGAAATCATAAACTCAATCATGTAAAAAATTTAGTTAGACCACTATGGTTCTCGTGGCCTATAGCTAATAGCAGCGAATGAAATGAAATAGTTACCCAACTGCACCGAGCACATACAATGTACAGAAAAGTACGTAGCCCATGCGTCCTCGATGCCCGGCTACTTACAATTCCGCGCGTGTTCACGACCCTAGCTCTACTGAAGAGAAGCAATCAATGCACGTCCCTTTCAAATCATATATTGTTTCTTAACTTTATTCTGAAATATGTGGAAGCTATTTGATAAATTAGCCTTTTCAAGTGACCACACGTCTGAGTGGCAAGACATTTGGTGCATCTTGCAGCAGTCAGACTTGCTGACTGGCTAATCTATTCTCCTCGGTAAGAGCTAGGAAAGTAGAAGGTTTGCTTTAGAATGAATTGAATTGAAAGCCGGCCCGCATCTCATAAGTAATTGAATTTATGTGCGGATCAGATATTGATAAATCAATTGGAAAGGAAGAAATTGTAATGAAACTTGAACACCTAAAATGACGTTAAAAGTCATTGATGATCAATAGTCCACCAAGGCCCAAATCCTTCTTATCTATATCTTTCGTGGTAAAAGTGTTTGCTAACAATTCACCCATTCATCATCAGCCAAAAGACGTCCACTACTGAACGATGGCCATCGTCCCTGGCTCATCATCCCCCAATGGGTGGGGGGGGGTTGCCATAATTCCCACGCTTGGCAGGCGGCTTGGGGATCACAGTGGCTCACCGATTAGTGAGAGGATGCTGCTGCCCGTCCTCCAGTGTCTGGCCGCAGTTTTAAGACGTACCCGGGTCAATTCACCCATTACTGTCCATGGATGCATTGGTAACGGTCACGAATCCAAGGCTTAACCGCAACAAGTATAGCTTAACGTCGGCTATTGATTGATTTACAAGTTAACCATTTACACACGAGCCTATTTGTAAACCTGCGTGTATCTTATAAAACCGTCATGTATAGGCCGTTACTGTCCATTACTGTCCGCTTCCATGAAATATTGAATAGAAGATATTTCCATAATTACTATATTATAATTATTATAAGACTGCGGGTCTAAAAAAGCTACATTGAATCCCCATAGTAACTGTTAAACATTTGATTAATCTATTCCTGTATTCATCAATTAAGTGGCCCTTTTTTGTAATCATAATAATTTGATTTTTATAGACCTTCAGTCGCATTTTCTTGAAATAATCCTTTAGTAAATTTTAATTATAATTTATTTTATCAATCAATAAATTTATTGACTTACCTTCTAATCCATTGCGCTGTCATTTTGACTACAAAGTACATATGAACCAACATCTTAGCTACAATCGTGAAGAAAACGACGAAATTTGCAACGAGGAAGCATAGAAGAATGATGAAGTCTTTCACCGTGTAGCTGAAGTAGTTGCCATGTCTAAGAAAACCTCTGAACGGACAGTACCTTGAAAAAAATTGACGTGTAAGTATTTTCGAAAGTTTACATAAAAAATTGGCACACAACACGGCTTGGAAATCAAGCGGGGAGGCGTTTGTCCAGCAGTGGTATGTGACAGGCTAGCAGTAACAGTAACGTAAAAAAAAGAACGTAATCGATCCATGTTTAGAACTTAGAACTCTTGTAAACAATTCTTACAAACTTATCGAATTTATAGTGTAACTGCAGAATTTTGTGTAAACCTAAGATAAACAGAGGCGTGACACTATAAAAAAGGTAAATTATTAGTTTTAATGAACGATATCAGGATATTTTTTTTATCATTTGTACAGTACAATTGGTTGAAATGCTAGACTATTTTGGAGGGACAGTTTTGAGCTGATTTTAATGCAATTTGATTTCGGGCCGTAAGTCAACGTTAACGTCCAAATTCATAATTGTATTCGTAATCCCGCACCACGCCAACATAGTAGAAACTTCCACCCAGAATGGCACGGGTCTCTTCACAAGATGAGAACGTCTTGCCCAGCTGTGGGATAGGATAATCCTACTAATATTAAAAATGTGAAAGTTTGTGAGGATGGATGGATGGATGGATATTTGTTAATAGATCACGCCAGAACGGCTGAACGGATCTGGATGAAATTTGGCACAGAGATAGATTATAGTCTGGAATAGCATATAGGCTTTTTATCCCGGAAAATGTACGGGTTCGTAAACCACGCGGGCAAAATCGCAGGCGGAAGCTAGTAATTTATATTTTTAAACTAGCGTTTGCCCGCGACTTCGTACGCGTGGAATTTATAATCTGATATTTTCCTGCGGTAAAATGGAGCCTATATTTTAAGTTAGACCTCTCAAAATACATCGGTGAAAATTCCATTCAATTCCATGCAATAACTTTTGCGTGATGCGTGTACAAACATACAGACAGACAGAAATTCTAAAAACTGTTGTTTTTGCTTCTGTTGCTCTAATAAAGACCCCCATATTAGTATTTCTCCAATATCTATAATGTACAGGTATCGGCCAGTTATAATTTTATTATATGTATGGATAACATAACATAACATCATGCCTGTATATCCGATAGGATAAGTAGAAGTTCTATTGTAAACCCACATTTCGCAGAGGCTGTTATTAAGTCTCAGGTAATAGAGAGCAAGCCTATCGCCATCTACCGGACACAGTTCCAGACTCTATGTTGATACTGAATAATTCCATATAGAAAAACCTAATAACAATTTAACCCGGGAATCAAACACAGCACCTCACGCTCAACAGTCGCGCCATTTTTAATAAAAACAAAAAACGTATTTATATACTAGGATCCAACCGGCATCGGGTAAAGGGCCCAATTAGTTTATTATGAATTACTAGCTGTGCCCGCGACTTCGTTCGCGTGGATATCGGAACTTAAAATAGTATTTTTTAGTGCGAAAGGCGATTTAAAAAAAAAATATAAAAGTTACGTGAAGTTAAGAAGACCAAATGCACTTAACCCTATTTTTTTTCTAAAATAAAAGAATTTTTCTAAAATAAAAGTAGCCTAAGTTACTCCTTATTACATCAGCTACCTGCCAATAAAAGTCCCGTCAAAATCGGTCCAGCCATTTCAGAGATTAGCCTATACAAACAGACAGACAGACAAAAATTGTTATTTTGATGTATGTACCGTATATATATTCATATGCATGTAGTAAAAAACGGTGATGTAGTATTTCAATATTACAAACAGACACTCCAATTTTATTTATATGTATAGATGATAACAACACGTTTAGAAAGAACATGTTCATAAGTAAGGTAACATATTCAAGTGAGAGATACCGCGGTAGTTTCACCAAAACTCAAAAAGACATCGAAAATTAAGCAGTTACAGTACCTTTCTGAATGTTTGGCTATTTTTATTAGAAGCTTTATTGTTTTAACTTTTCAAATAGACTAATTTAACTATTAGATCTTGATTTGTATAAAAAAATAAATTTAACATGAAAAAAGTCCGAGGCACCTTATTCCGATGTAAAAATCTTTATTCCGATGTATTTGGTTGCTAACACCGAGTGTACAAAATGCAAAGAGGGAAAAGGTAGGAGGAATGATATATGGTGTTCAAAAATTCACTCTAAGTATGTATGTTAATATCTACACTCTATTTATAATTTATCATTCATCATCATCATCAGCCAGAAGACGTCCACTGCTGAACGAAGGCCTCCCTCAAGGGGGGTTTGCCATAATCCCCACGCTTGGCAGGCGGCTTGGGGATCGCAGTGGCTCACCGATTAGTGAGAGAACGCTGCTGCCCGTCCTCCGGTGTCTGGCCGCAGTTTTAAGACGTACCCGGGTCAATTTATTATTACTAAATAACATTAAGTATAATAACTGTTGTATTATGCATCAAAATGAATACTTTTAAGTTTTGTTTAAGTGATCAGTCTAACAATTAAAGTATTTTAAATAATGATAGTAATAGGTTCCACGACTCTAATCATTTAAGTAACATCAACAAAGTAACTGATTTGGATAAAACAAAATTCAAGCTGCTTGAAATTGTGAACACACGGTTTTATGCTTGCGTCTATGTCGCGAAATAAGGTGGTCATAGAACTTTATAACGACCCACTATACATCAGAATATCGTTTTGTAGCAAAAAATCATGTTCCCTATTTTCGAGCATTAAAATACACAAGATTTTTGCACATTTTATATAAATACTCAATACTCAATACTCAATAACTTTATTGCATCCCATAATGTATACAAAGGCTGGTGGGTAGAAATTAAAGAGAAACAATTATGGACCCTGTCGGGCACAGCAAGTTAGTTTTTTTTTAGAGGAGAGGATGAAGAGCGCTTTTTAAAACATAATATATTGAAAAAGGCAGAAAATCTGATATTTATATATTTAAGTAAGTAGGTATTATTATTGTGTAGATTTATATTTATTTTATTTATTAATATTCATATATTTATTTATTGTTTATAATTTTATTCTAGATTATGTATTAATTTTTATTATTTATTTTATATATTTATTTATATATTAGCTGTAATTTTAATTAACTAAATTGTAAGTAGTTAAAGATATTGCACGGTAAGTAAGGTAAATAAATATATTTAAGTACTGCTTGTTTATCCTCGTTTATCCCTATTACCCTAGTTGGAATTTATCTTTGAGGTATTCGTCAATTGTGTAATAACTTTTATCTAAGAGAAATCGTTTTAATTTATTGGGAAATATATTATTTGTTTCTGTGTTTTTTATGTATTCAGGTAATTTATTGTAGATTTTAATGGATGTAACAAACGCACTAGAGGAGTGCATTTTTAATCGTGAAGTTGGTAAATTGAGTCTGTTTCCATGTCTAAGTTTGATTTTTGTTTGAATGTCTTCTCTTTTGCTGTAGAATTGTGGGTACTTCCTTACAAATTTGCAAATTTCAAATATATAGAGGCAGGGTAGCGTTAAGATGTTTATATGTATGTATAAAGATCAATGCTTAATTACAATATCTTCATAAATATATAAATTACTTGTTTAAAATTATATCGAATTGTGTATGAACTTAAATCTTCTTTCTTAGCTTTTCTATGCAAAGAATTAACAAAGCACCTAACGATATCACCTTTGACATGCTATAATTAGTGAGTGTGACGCAAAAGTGTACCTCGGAAATAGATTTTCATATTAATTGACTATTTAAGTTGTCAAATCCAAATGGTGAAGAGCCTAATCATAAAAACAACCCTGAAAATAAAAAAATAAATCACCCAATGCCGCGGTATTTTTAAAACGTATTTTATTTGAATGTATTACAGACAATCAATGCATGGAAGAAAATATAGAGGGTAATGTATGAAAGATACAACAAAAGAACATTTTTTTTACTAGCCCAAACTGTTCCAAGACTAGAAAGGCCTCCCCCAAATTCTTCCACATATCTCGTCCCAGCGCCACCTCGAATCAACCCCTTTAGTACGCATCTAGGTCACTTCGTCCCCTCTTTATGGTATAACTAGCATTTGCCTGCGGCTTTCGCTCGTGTTAATTTAGAATTTGACAATCAATTCGGGTTGTACTCTGCTTGTGAAAGACACTTGGTGCCATCTATTATTATAAGAACGTTGTTGTTTTCCTTGGGAACAGTATTTTTTTCGGGATTAAAGGTAACCTATGTACATTTCTGTACACCTGACAACGTCCAATCAAAATTTCAGGATGATCGGTTCAGTGGTTTAGGCGTGAAAAGGTAACAAACAAACCAACTTACTTTCGCATTTATAATATAAGTTAGGACAATGCTTACCTCAAATTGTATCCAGCACATGTTTCATAAACTTTTTCAAGTAGCCTCACAACGATATGTGGTTTGCCCTTATCTTTGAGATCCAAGAGACGACAGAGGCTGTTGCTATGGGTCAACAACACAACACTACCTGAGTCATCGCCACTGTTACCAGTTCTAACGACTCTGCATTTGCATTCGTCCACTCTGTAACCAGTACATTTGCATGGCATTCTACGCATGTCGACCATTATTTTAGATTGCAAATTTCATAGCTATGTATGTTAACTTGTCTGTTTTTATTTCCTTCTATTTTGCGTTCATGGGTTTGTTCATAGCATTGTTCATTTAGCATGAACAAATCCGATGGAATTTGGTGAAATTGGCTTGATAGCTGTCTGAATGATTGATTGGAAATGGAGAAGAAATAACATTTAGTAAAATTCCTTGTCTATTCCTAAGTTATGTAAGAAGTTCGAAAATTGGTGTCGAATTTCTATTCTATTCTTATCGATTGAGCAGAGCAGAATTTAATGGACATAAATTTATCTTGTAATATTCATTATACAGAGTGGAAAGTTTAAGCGGGTCCTGAAGAGGAAGTAAAGTCAGCAGCAAAAAGATATAAACACTTTATAAAATCCAAAAGCAATTTTAGAAGAAATTGTGTTTGAAATCATGACAAATTTTACACATAGTATCTGCGGCTACATAAAAATATATATTCATTTTAATTTTATGATTTTAACCAATAGTTTTCCAAGAATAAGCGTTTGAATTTCGCTACGTGTATACATATTTTGTATTTTGACTGTACCCTTGTGAAGAATAGAAAACTACATTTGTAATGTCGCCATGTCGAGCGAAAAAAATCCAAAGCGAAAGCAAAGTTTATGACACTCACTCACTCACTCACTCATGATCATCAGAATAGAACTAGTACTTCCCATAAACTCAGAGAGCTGAAATTTGGTACAGAGTTAGGGTTTAATGGCCACATAAAGGGAAAACTATAAAAACTAGGATAATCGAAGATCTGGAGTACCTGGTGACTCTGATTAGAAAACACAAGAGCCCAACCAAACTATTAGAGATCGACATACCGCCTTTACAAAAAATATTCAACTTGGTGGGCCGCTTCATTTGATGTCAAAAATCGAAGGTCTGAAGTATCTGATGAAGAACCCTCAGCTGGTCTCAGCTGTATTAAAGATATGGTAATGTCCCCTTCTACTATTGGTACATAAATAAATCGACTGTCATTGCAAAAATCCAGCGTAGTGGGACATATCATCTAATTTAATCTAGCCTATAGCGTCCCACTGCTGGGCGAATGCCTCCCCTTCTGCTTTTAATACGCATATAAATAAAATTAAAGGAAAACTCTAGATAAGACTAGACTGGCTTTTATACTTATACTTACAAGTTTATAAGAAGAAACAGTCGAACGATTAACTTTATTCTATTCGAACATTACACAAATTAAATAAACAAAATACAAAAAGAAGTGAAATCCCACCAAAAACGTTCTGTAAAAAACTAGCCAAGTCTCGATGGAGCTGCTTGTTTATCTCTAAAAAGTAATGAAATCTAGACAAAGTCGTGCCAAGTCTAAGGTTCCTTACTGCGATTTCTTTATTATTATAGTTAATGTTGTGTGACTTGGCCGTTGAAGGGTACACAATGGTACAAAACCAGGTGCTCCATGACACCATTGCACCAATCTGTCGCCAGAACCGCTTACTATTCTCGACCTATCTCGACCTGTCTCCTATGGCTATTTCTTCAAGATTGACTTCAGTTTCGTTTCCAGAGTTATTTGTTTCTTCTGTAGACTCAAAATCACTTTCGTCAGTTTCAACTTGTCAATATTTTCAGTCACTCGAGTTAGGGGTGTGTATAGTGTATACCTCAGATAGAGGAAAATAGGTAGATGTAGCATAATAAGTTGAACAATTTATTCATACTCAACACTCTTCGTTCTAATATCAGTTTATGTGAGAAAGAAAGAGAAAGCAAGAGCCGTTTATGCACGTCTTGAATCAGTACGCACCACCAGCCGTGGGCAGCCATATTTGTTGGTTGGTTGGTTAGTAACCAGCTCGTTACCAATGTGTCGTTACGATAATTGGACTTTTTAGTGGTTTTCTTCTCGATTTTGAAGTTTTCCTTACTCTGGATATATTATAAATTAGTTATAGCGTGTAATGTTCCCGGTTGTTCTAGCCGAGCGGGTATATTGACTGAAAATAATGCAAAATTATCTTTTCATAGGCAAGTCGAATTCATGTTTATTGAACTTTACGAAGCAAACTTGTAAATCTTGCTTTTTATTCTCACTTAAAATAAAAGTAATACATGTGTTTAGTGCGTACACAGTTTCATTATGATTCTAGCTGTTAGTGTTTAACAAAAAACATTAAAAAGTTTGACTCGGTATGTATGTATGACATTTCACCTACTTTATAGTGTTGTGAATCAGAATCAGAATATTTATCGATAATTTTAATATTTTATTAGAGTGGATGTTTTCTTGATTATATAAAATAAAATTAATTTTGGTCATTTTTAAACTGGTGACAGTCAGAATAAGAGTTGTTAATTCAAATTTAAAAATGGTCGCTCTTTTCCATTTTTCATTTGTATTTCGGTTGTGAAATTTTCCAGTAAGTGCGTCGAGTTGAGCTTTAAGTTAAAATAAAAAGTGATTAACATATTTGACTTGTTTTATTTCACATTTCTATGAAAGACTAGCCTACATGTATAAGTCAACCTCATATCAATGGTAACAAAACTAGTAAAAGCAGATCCTTTCCTCTGTAACACTGTCCACTGAAAATGGTTTTGTTACCTTTGATATGCGGTTGCACCAATGAATGTCCCATCCAGTACCTAAAATATACCACCAATACCACTATCTATAACTAGATATAGGCTGATTAGTTCGGAAACAAATTGTAGACGGCGCCACTGCGCTTGTTTACATAAAAATACCGCAAGAGGGCTCTCTTTACCCAGTATCTTATACTTTTTGGGTAAAAAATAATAATTTATGGTATCTTTTCAAAAAAGAACTTCACTGAATACATAAATTGCATAAATAGATGCAGCTTGATAGCTTGAACTCTAATCCGTGCTACAGGCTATTCAATCTGTAGAATCAATTTGTGAAGTCGAAATTGACCTAACCCGACTCACGATCACGAATCAACCGGTCTCAAAATTTCATTTAGATGACATTAACTAAAGTGCTATATCATGCTAACAAAACCGCAGGCCGAAGTTATTATTGAAATTATACGTCATTTCTGAACATTTAATCTTTTGGTATTGGCTTTACGATTTTTATCGATACCAACAAAAATCCTTTAAAAATGAACATCGCTATTGATCAGTATAAATATAGTTAGGATTGTGTAGTCAAAATGGAGACATTGCGTTTGTTTCGCATATTCTGAGCCACTATCACTATCTCTTTCTGTGATATGTCATTTTTTGTGTTGCGAAGGAAATAGTGATATGTCTCCGGCTCTTGCTTAATATAATCTATCTACCTATTTTCCTCTATCTGAGGTATATACTGTACTATACTCAGAACAATGGGTACTATACTGTATACCAGTGTTGGGCGTTAATCAATTAATTTTTCAATCGACTCGTCAATTGACTAAAAATTTAATTGCAATTAAATTAATTGCAATTAAACTTTAATTGCAAGTTGCAATTAAATTATTTACATTAATGTATGTTAATCGTAACTCGCAATTAAAATAATTGCAATTAACTTTTTTAATTGTTCTATGAAACAATTAAAAATAACAATTAACTTACTTTTACCGAAATCAATTAAAAGTATTTCAGCATTTCGAAAACGTTAGAAAACCAAAAACGTTTGTTGGGTGTTCTTTTGAGGTTCGACGGCAGAAAACTCCAAGAACTGCCTCGTGTAGTAGTAGATTCCAGTTGATTATTGGCTCTTTTTCATATGTTAATAGGCTGGTCGGCTTAGAAGCAGGCGCGGTCGCAGCGCGGTCGCTTTGACGGGGAGATTCTTGATTTTGAATGTTGCTTTATTCAGCCATGATTACTCATTGATCTTTCTAGAAGCTTGCGCAATGATTTCATTGATTTCTAAGAATATTGCATAATCCTACTATCCTAATAATATTATAAAAAATGTAAAAGTTTGTGAGGATGGATGGATGCTGATTATGAAAATGACAATAAATGCTTGTTAACTCACGCCCGACGTCAAAGGGGTCGGCCAGTGATAGGGTAACCCTTTCAATCAATAACTAGTTGCAATGGGTTACCGCTTCTTTTGAGATACCCAATTAAAGAGGTTATTCTCTTGAAGGGGTTTTTCAGGGTAATCGTATGGTTATTCTTTTAAGAGGCCGCATAGAGGCATCGCATAAAGCACCCTTTGGTTGTACGTAGTATACGAGACAAATGTCAATGTGTGCGTGCAGGCACTGATTTTACTGTGCAGTGTTTGCGTGCGTAGGTATTTGTTTGCTAAATCGTTTGGAATATTTCGGACTCTACGAACCTTTGACGGATTTGAATTGAATAACCTAGTACATTCTTAAGACTTTTGTTTTGTTTACGGTTTGGTTGGGTGGTTGACATGGACTCATGAAATTAAATTATTTATTATTGCACTTAGGATATTTCAATCACTTACAGGTCATGTTGGGATATAATCTCACAATAAGTAGGTATACTCTTAGCTAACTATACATGTGTTTGTATATGCTTAAAATACGAACAATTTTTTTTTTTACTCGATTATTTTATACAATTCTTGCAATTCAAGATCGCGCATCATTTGACACTTATATCATTGTGATAAGGTATAAATTGGAATGATTGACGTGCGTTTATGAAATGCAACATCTACCCGATCTACCCATAGGTACTGCGTAAGCCAACTATGGGCCGCGCGGCCTACATTACGTCATTCAAAAATAACTCTTATTGTCCGATCCTTAAGGTCCACAAGATCAGTCATTGTTGCTAACCTTGAAGCCAAAATAATACATTTTATTTTTCATCACATTTGCTCGTAAAGTAGCTCTTATTGCACCGCTTTTAAGTTGCATTATGCAACTTATGAAACAACGTGCTTTGTATACCTACATGCTCGTATGTCGTTTCAAATGATTTAGAAAAAAATACAAATTCGTTTGCGTTTCAATAATACCTATATCGTACCTATATTGCGAACGGCGTAGTAAAATCTTTTACCTATCACCAAACTAAATTGACGACAGGGTTGGCGCAGTGGTTGAGCGATCAACTGCTGCGCTACGTATCGGGGGTTCGATTCCCGCACGAAACAAATATTTGTATGAACTACAGGTAGTTGTTCGGGTCTGGGTGTATGTCCATGTGAATATTTGTGTTTGTAAACGCACCCACGATACAGGAATAATTTCTAGAGTGGGGCAAGGTTGTTATAAAAAAAAAACGCGTTGTCGCATCGCTTTCGCAATATATGGATGGCGCGTTTTTGGTCTGCCTCATTGGTCTAGCCTAGTAGTTGCACGCGCGACTGCTGAGCGTGAGGTTCTGAGTTCGATTCCCGGGTCGGTAAAGTATTGTTGGATTTTTCTGTATGTAAATTCTCAGTAGCAGCATGGAGTCTATACCTGTGTCCGGTAGATGGTATGGCTCGCCCTCTATTTCATTTTCATGGGACTCAATTATGCCATTGAGTGCTTTATATATTAGAAAAAGGCACGAATACCTACCAAAGCTTTATTTGTGTGAATAAACTTGTGAACTTACATCAAGTATGAGAAATTTGAAAAAAAAAAAAAATACGCAAGAAGTATTTAAGCAACGACACCAAGAGTTTGGCAAAACCTTAGATAATTTTTTTGATATTGCATACATCAATGTGCTTCAGTTAATGAAAATAAATGAAGATAGAATCTTTTTGCAGCGACAGAAGGCTGGTCACTTAGGCGCCTATTGTTTCGACATCATCTTATAAACCGTTACAAAACGACTGATCATCTGATTCTAATGAAAACATACACTTGCAGGAGGATTTGTCTACTTTAATGGAGAACACACAACACGAAATAAGTAAAACATCTATGCGGAAAGATTTGCTACGCCAAAATTAGTAGTAGCGTTAGATAGGTGTCAATTGAGTATGAGAGATTCTGTGTTCATTCTTGAAGCTACTATTGAAGCACTTGGATATGATATTGATGAATTTCCAATAATACCAAAGTTGTCAATTCAAAGAATTCGTACGGAAAAAAGGAAAGAACGCACGGAAGCCATGAAAGTCGATTTTCAAAACGATTCCCATATCAATATTTAAAAAAATGCTTTTCTGCCATCTTGGATTTAAAAATGGATGTCATTTTCATAATCAGCGCCCCAAAAAACCTTGAAAACGATACCAATATCTATATAAAAAAATGCTTGTTCGTCATCTTGGATTTCAAAATGGATGTCATTTTCATAATCAGCACCCCAAGAAACCTTGAAAATCACAACCATATCTATATTTTTCAAAAAATGTAAGTCTACCATCTTGGATTTCAAAATGGATATCATTTTCATAGTCAGCACCCCAAGAAACTTTAAAATTCACACCTATGTCTATATTAAGAAGCATGTCCTCCATTTTGGATTTCAAAATGGATGTCATTTTCATAATCAGCACCCCAAAAAACCTTGAAAATCACACCCATATCTATATTTTTCATAAAATGTAAGTCCACCATCTTGGATTTCAAAATGGATATCATTTTCATAATCAGCACCCTAAGAAACCTAGAAAATGACACCCATATCTAAACTAAAAAAGAAAAATTCTTTTCCGCCATCTTGGATTTCAAAATGGATATCATTTTCATAATCAGCACCCTAAGAAACCTAGAAAATGACACCCATATCTAAACTGAAAAAGAAAAATGCTTTTCCGCCATCTTGGATTTCAAAATGGATGTCATTTTCATAATCAGTACCCCAAGAAACCTTGAAAATGACACCCATATCTATATTTAAAAAAATGCTTGTCTGCCATCTTGGATTTCAAAATGGATATAATTTTCATAATCAGCATCCCAAGAAACCTAGAAAATGACACCCATATCTAAACTAAAAAAGAAAAATTCTTTTCCGCCATCTTGGATTTCAAAATGGATATCATTTTCATAATCAGCACCCTAAGAAACCTAGAAAATGACACCCATATCTAAACTAAAAAAGAAAAATTCTTTTCCGCCATCTTGGATTTCAAAATGGATATCATTTTCATAATCAGCACCCTAAGAAACCTAGAAAATGACACCCATATCTAAACTGAAAAAGAAAAATGCTTTTCCGCCATCTTGGATTTCAAAATGGATGTCATTTTCATAATCAGTACCCCAAGAAACCTTGAAAATGACACCCATATCTATATTTAAAAAAATGCTTGTCTGCCATCTTGGATTTCAAAATGGATATAATTTTCATAATCAGCATCCCAAGAAACCTAGAAAATGACACCCATATCTAAATTGAAAAGAAAAAAGTTTCCGGCCATCTTGGATTTCACAATGGATGTCATTTTCATAATCAGGACCCCAAGAAAATGACACCTATATCTACATATATTTAAAAAAATGCTTGTCCGCCATCTTGTATTTCAAAATGGATCCCATTTTTATAAGCACCCAAAGAAACCTTGTAAATGACACCCATGTCTATATTAAGAAGCAACTCCGCCATTTTGCATTTGAAAATAAATGTCATTTTCATAATCAGCACCCCGAGAAACCTTGAAAATCACACCCATATCTATATTTTTCAAAAAATGTAATTCTACCATCTTGTATTTCAAAATGAATATCATTTTCATAGTCAGCACCCCTTTACCCCTTTAGCACCTCTTTAATTTCTTGTGACATCACTCCGAGAAACCTCAAAACATTCGATCCTATAGAGATCTAAAGGTTCGAGGGTGTGCAACACACTCGTATTTTCATGACCGTCATTATTTTAGTTTACGCTCGCACATGCACGCCACGATACATACAATGAAATGCAATAAAATAAAATTAATAATGTTTAACTTTCTTTCATGTGCGGAAATTGATGAAATCTCAGTTCCTTATTCATGCGAAATGATGATTTAATTTTGCACTCACTCACAGCACATGTCGTATGCACTATATTAATAATAAATTAAAATGCTTTTAAATATCAAAGACTCGATAGCCCTAAAAACGTGTCCCAAGCTAATAAGTACGGTGAATTAAGCAGCTCGGGTTCGCCTCACCAGATAGAACTCTCCGTCGACCGACGATATGTATAGACTGTGCCCGTAGTCCTTTTTAATTGTTAGTTTTTATTTAAATTAATGTAACAATTGAAAATTAATTAATTGTTAATTGTAGCAAATCACAATTAACAATTGATTAATTGTTAATTGCTACCACTACAACTAACAATTAATCAATTAAATCAAATGTAATTTTCTACAATTACAGTTGATCAATTGTTAATTTTTAATTGTTAATTCAATTAAAATTTGCCCAACACTGCTGTATACTGACATCTTCTTCTTTTATTTTTCTTATTTTTAAACTATTCCATGCTAATAGAGTCGATTATTATCATATACGACCTCTTTTCAACCCTAAACACTGAAGTCAGTTAATTGTAAATCAAAAGAAACATTATTTTTTTTTAAGAAATGCTTTCGCTTGTCTTTTCTTGGAATCGAACGGGCAAAAAAGGAAAAAAAAATTTTCTTCAAGACTCCTATCCATAAGCAAACGTATCAAATTGTAAACATTATATCCTAAACGTATGGAAGATAGTAAAAGGTAACTAAGATGAGCAGCAGTTGAGTGATTAAATTTTGAGATTTTAAAAACACGACAGTATTGTAATTTTTGTTAGATAGATAGAAATTAAAGTCTTAAAATAGAAATTAATATTATGTAATATTATACAATTTTAAATAATTAGGGTGGCCTTGGTTAAACCCTTGGATTTATTAGTTACTAGCTTCTGCCCGCGGCTCCGCTCGCGTTTTGCCGGGATAAAATGTAGCCTATGTGCTATTCCAGACTATAATCTAACTCTGTGCCAAATTTCATCCAGATACGTTTAGCCATTTTTGCGTGAATGACTAACAAACAAACATACATCCGTCCATCCTCACAAACTTTCGCATTTATATTTATAGTAGGATAGGATAGGATAGGATGGTAGGATATTGATATATTTCTCAGAACAAACAATCTTCTTAGATCTAAAAACAATAGACTAGCATTGACGACACGGTTGGCGCAGTGGCTAAGCGATTAGCTTTCTGCGCTATGTGTCGCGGGTTCGATCCCCGCACGGAACAAATATTTGTATGATCTACAAATAGTTGTTTCCGGTCTGGTTGTGTGTGCATGTGACATGTATGTTTGTAAACTGTACTCACCACACAGGAGAAATCCTAGTGTGGGGGGAATGTTATTAAAAAAAAGACTTAAGCTCAGGACTTAGGATTCCTCTCTCTCTTCAATTTAAGTGCTAAGCAATTGTCAGTGTAGAATTTTCCATTTTGACTTAGGATTCCGCTTACTCTAAATCTATGGTTGCGAATCTATGATTGCGAGCATAGATTTTAAAGCGAAATTCTAAGTCTATAGATGCGAGCGACACTAATATGACATTTGACATTGGCAGTATGAACGTAAACAAACTCACATTTGCATTTATAATATAAGTTAGGATTCCCGTCCCGATATAATATGGCTTATTTTACTCGCTGATAACATAGCTCCACATTGGTGAAATCGATTTGATGGTTTAGGCATGAAAGCGTAGCAAAAAAACTCACTTTCGCATTTATAATATTAAAGTTAGGATAGTTAGATTTCACGATCTTTCTTAAATCTAGGATACAATGATTGTTTGAGACATTTGATCCTTATGGTTGACCCTATAGATTGGGGCCATGAAATAGAGTTTTTTTTTTTTTACGGTTGAGTAAGATGGACAGGAGGGATCGGCGGGCGATTAAAAAAAATAGAATACAGTTTTTCTTTGAGTAATCAGCGCAGTCCTCTTCGCTCACCGCTACCCTTTATATTCATATAAATGGCATCATTTTTGAATGATAGAAGTTGAGTGAGCACTAATATATAAGAAATAGAGTTTAGAGTACTAGACATATCACAAATAGCTTTCTACTTTTAAACAGATACCAATACCCACCCATTTCAAAAATCCACCAAGTTCATAGATTTAGAATGTAAGAAATTCTTAGTCTATGACCAAGTTATAATAATGACAATCGCCTCACAAGATGGCCCATCTAACGCCTTATACACCTTTAATATATCCACAGGCCGGTAAGATCGAAGAGGTTTTTTGACAGAATAATATTTTAAAAGATTTGCCTGTGTTCTATTAATATTCTGTCACTGTCATTTGTGACGTACACATAAGAAAAAATATGGCATAACAAATTTTCAATAAAATATTAAAAACAACATAATAATTTACAAAAAAAAATATGTAATGCATCACATAATAGTTCATAATAATGTCTTTACACGTAAATTAACTTTTAATTGTACAAAAATATTATCAGGTCATGAAAGGTACGTGATCGCAAAAGCATTTCATGTAAACGCATAGTATTACTTAGCTAAGCATCCTCTCATCAGATTCCTCAAAACTAGGATGTAATTGCTGTTTGCCTTGGTGAGAAGTGATCTCAAATATCACTACAAGGTAACAAAGGTAACAATATCACTACAAGGTAACAAAGGTAACAATATCACTACAAGGTAACAAAGGTACAAAGTAACAACGGTACCCCCGCGTTATGTATGTATACTCTACTAACATTGATAATTCTATTTGATACAATAAGTTATTCTATAAAAGCTGGTACGAGGTTTTCTATCTAATATAGCATGGACAAGCTGAGCATACTGTTTTTATAAACTAGTGGTATTATCTAATGGTTATATACCCTACATATTTTTACAGCATATATCAATAACAAAAGGTCAAAATTTATGAAGATAATATTAAAAATGAACCGGTAATTAACAAGAAAATGCCATAGCATCTAGTTATGGCATTTTGAAGATACTGAGCGCAGCACTATACTCGTGGAAAATAAGAAGATAAATATAAGATTTTTTCGTTGCTTGATGCTGTTGATAATATCAAAATGAAAGACGTAGAACGCAATTATAAACAAATACAGTATGAATCAACTTATTTGAACCAGGAAGAAAACCCATGTAATGGTATTGAAAATGTCAGTATACTTGTTCATAAGAAAAAAGTGAAGAATCGAAAAAAATACAATACCTTAAAATATGGCCAACAGCCAGCAGTTCCTTTCCGATTATCACGTTACGGTCCTAACAAAAGTCGAAAGCTCCTCACAAAACATTCAAGCATGCCCGAAATAAATAAACGTACAAAACTAGTTAAACAACGCACTAGAAGCTCTGATGCCATTCTAAAGAAAAAACAACAATATTTCAATTCTAAATTCGTTGTCAACCGAATCTCAGAATACTACTTTAATGAATACTTGAGCCCTTTCAACTATCCTACTCAGAAAAAATGGAAAGTTTACCGATGCCAGTTGGCCACAAATGAAGAGAGCTGCTGTTGCTCGTGTAATTCTGATGCAATGTTCGAAGTAATGAAGAGCCTCTATGATTGTTACAAAAAGAAAAATTGCGATAATTGTGACTGTATTCTTTGCGGTCATTTACCACGGGAAGAAAGACGTATTGGTGAAGTTAAAAAATCTTTAGCTTCCGTTGGACTCACCGGTAGTACAAAAGAAAGGAAACAAAAAATTAAGAAAGCCGAAAAAGCATTAGAAGGTAAAACAATAGCAGAAAAAGAGAAGATTTTAAAAGAATTAGCCATATCTGGACAACCTCTGCCACCGGGTAAAACAGCATCGGAGAAAGCTTTGATTCAGAAAGTAAGAACCGAGCTTGGACTACCGCCAGAACCTAAAACTGCAGAAGAAAAATCAAGAATGCGGAAAGCTGAAGCAGCCGGTGTCATCACTCCTTTAGAAGGGAAAACTACAGCACAGAAAGAAAAAATTCTAAAAGCACAAGTTCAATTAGGTATTCCGCTCCCAGAAGGAAGAACAGCATCTGAAAAAGCATTAATTTCTAAAATTAAGACCGCTGCAGGAATACCAGAAGGAGTACACTCTGAAAAATTGCGAAAAGCAAAAGCAGCAGGTTTAATAACACCACTTCAAGGAAAATCTCCAGAAGAAAGAGAGAAAATACTAAGAGGATTAGCAATGCATGGTCTCCCTCTGCCCGAAGGTAAAACAGCTTCAGAGAGAAAGATAATAGAAAAAGTCCGAGCTGATCTAGGTTTACCGCCTGAACCTAAAACTGCTTCTATGAAGCAAAAGTACGCCAAGGCTGCTAATGCCGGTTTGATGCAACCACTAGAAGGTAAATCTCATAAAGAGAAAGAGAAGATTTTACAAGGTTTAGCAGAAATGGGAATTCCGTTACCTGAAGGACGTACAGCGTCGGAAAAATCTCTAATAGCTAAAGTTAAGGCAAAAGCTGGAGCTTTGGAAGTGGTGGCACCGTCAGAAAAAATTAGAAGAGCAAAAGCAGCAGGTTTACTAACGCCTTTAGAAGGTAAAACACCGGAAGAAAAAGAAAAGATTTTAAAAGGCCTTGCGATGCAAGGTCTTCCCCTTCCAGAGACCAAGACAGCTTCTGAAAGAAAGCTTGGTGATAAAGTTCGCCATGATCTTGGTTTACCACCTGAGCCTAAAACTGCGTCTATGAAGGAGAAATATAACCAAGCAGCAAGAGCTGGATTATTACAGCCACTTGAGGGAAAATCTCACGCAGAGAAAGAAAAGATATTACAAGGCTTACATGATATGGGCATACCTCTGCCCGAAGGACGAACTGCATCAGAGAAATCTCTTATAGCTCAAGTGAAAACAGGCCGCGCACCAGCGATTCTAGCACCATCAGAAAAATTGCGAAAGGCTAAAGCAGCAGGATTTGTAACTCCACTTGAAGGTAAATCACCTGAAGAAAAGGAAAAAATATTGACAGGACTAGCAATGCATGGTATTCTTCTTCCTGAAGGGAAAACGGCTTCGGAAAAGAAGATCATTGATAAGGTACGCGCTGATGTTGGTTTACCTCCTGAACCTAAAACTGCTTCAATGAAAGAAAAATACGCCAAAGCTGCTGATGCTGGATTGATGCAACCACTCGAAGGAAAGACGAACAAGGAAAAAGAGAAAATACTTAAGGGACTTCTCGATATGGGTATTCCATTGCCCGAAGGCAGAACAGCATCAGAAAAATCTTTAATAGCTAAAGTTAAGGCAGGAGTTCCTGTGCCTTCAGAGGTAGCACCATCAGAAAAAGTTCGAAGGGCCAAAGCAGCGGGACTATTAACGCCTCTTGAAGGCAAAACACCAGAAGAAAAAGAAAAAATATTGAGAGGACTAGCAATGCATGGTGTTCCTCTCCCTGAAGGGAAAACTGCTTCAGAAAAGAAACTCATAGATAAAGTACGTGCTGATGTCGGCTTACCCCCTGAACCAAAAACTGCGTCTATGAAAGAAAAATATGCCAAGGCTGCTGATGCCGGATTAATGCAACCACTCGAAGGAAAATCGTTACGAGAAAAGGAGAAAATTTTGAAAGGTTTACATGATATGGGTATCCCGTTGCCTGAAGGAAGGACATCATCAGAAAAAGCCCTGGTAGCTAAAGTCAAGGCTGGACCTCGCGCACTAGCACCATCAGAAAAAATGCGAAAGGCTAAAGCAGCAGGACTTGTAACTCCACTTGAAGGTAAATCACCTGAAGAAAAGGAAAAAATATTGACAGGACTAGCAATGCATGGTATTCTTCTGCCTGAAGGGAAAACGGCTTCGGAAAAGAAGATCATTGATAAGGTACGCGCTGATGTTGGTTTACCCCCTGAACCTAAAACTGCTTCTATGAAAGAAAGATATGCCAAAGCTGCTGATGCTGGGTTGATGCAACCACTCGAAGGCAAGACGAACAAGGAAAAAGAGAAAATACTTAAAGGCCTAATCGATATGGGTATTCCATTGCCCGTGGGGAGAACAGCATCAGAGAAATCTTTAATAGCTAAAGTTAAGGCAGGAGTTCCTGTGCCTTCAGAGGTAGCACCATCAGAAAAAGTTCGAAGGGCCAAAGCAGCGGGACTATTAACGCCTCTTGAAGGCAAAACACCAGAAGAAAAAGAAAAAATATTGAGAGGACTAGCAATGCATGGTGTTCCTCTCCCTGAAGGGAAAACTGCTTCAGAAAAGAAACTCATAGATAAAGTACGCGCTGATGTTGGCTTACCCCCTGAACCAAAAACAGCGTCTATGAAAGAAAAATATGCCAAGGCTGCTGATGCCGGATTAATGCAACCACTCGAAGGGAAATCGTTACGAGAAAAGGAGAAAATTTTGAAAGGTTTACATGATATGGGTATCCCGTTGCCTGAAGGAAGGACATCATCAGAAAAAGCCCTGGTAGCTAAAGTCAAGGCTGGACCTCGCGCACTAGCACCATCAGAAAAAATGCGAAAGGCTAAAGCAGCAGGACTTGTAACTCCACTTGAAGGTAAATCACCTGAAGAAAAGGAAAAAATATTGACAGGACTAGCAATGCATGGTATTCTTCTGCCTGAAGGGAAAACGGCTTCAGAAAAGAAGATCATTGATAAGGTACGCGCTGATGTTGGTTTACCCCCTGAACCTAAAACTGCTTCTATGAAAGAAAGATATGCCAAAGCTGCTGATGCTGGGTTGATGCAACCACTCGAAGGCAAGACGAACAAGGAAAAAGAGAAAATACTTAAAGGCCTAATCGATATGGGTATTCCATTGCCAGTGGGGAGAACAGCATCAGAAAAATCTTTAATAGCTAAAGTTAAGGCAGGAGTTCCTGTGCCTTCAGAGGTAGCACCATCAGAAAAAGTTCGAAGAGCCAAAGCAGCGGGACTATTAACGCCTCTAGCAGGTAAAACACCGGAAGAAAAAGAAAAAATATTGAGAGGACTAGCAATGCATGGTGTTCCTCTCCCTGAAGGAAAAACTGCTTCAGAAAAGAAACTCATAGATAAAGTACGTGCTGATGTTGGCTTACCCCCTGAACCAAAAACTGCGTCTATGAAAGAAAAATATGCCAAGGCTGCTGATGCCGGATTAATGCAACCACTCGAAGGGAAATCGTTACGAGAAAAGGAGAAAATTTTGAAAGGTTTACATGATATGGGTATCCCGTTGCCTGAAGGAAGGACATCATCAGAAAAAGCCCTGGTAGCTAAAGTCAAGGCTGGACCTCGCGCACTAGCACCATCAGAAAAACTGCGAAAGGCTAAAGCAGCAGGACTTGTAACTCCACTTGAAGGTAAATCACCTGAAGAAAAGGAAAAAATATTGACAGGACTTGCAATGCATGGTATTCTTCTGCCTGAGGGGAAAACGGCTTCGGAAAAGAAGATCATTGATAAGGTACGCGCTGATGTTGGTTTACCCCCTGAACCTAAAACTGCTTCTATGAAAGAAAGATATGCCAAAGCTGCTGATGCTGGTTTGATGCAACCACTCGAAGGCAAGACGAACAAGGAAAAAGAGAAAATACTAAAAGGCCTAATCGATATGGGTATTCCATTGCCCGTGGGGAGAACAGCATCAGAAAAATCTTTAATAGCTAAAGTTAAGGCAGGAGTTCCTGTGCCTTCAGAAGTAGCACCATCAGAAAAAGTTCGAAGAGCCAAAGCAGCGGGACTATTAACGCCTCTTGAAGGCAAAACACCAGAAGAAAAAGAAAAAATATTGAGAGGACTAGCAATGCATGGTGTTCCTCTCCCTGAAGGGAAAACTGCTTCAGAAAAGAAACTCATAGATAAAGTACGCGCTGATGTTGGCTTACCCCCTGAACCAAAAACAGCGTCTATGAAAGAAAAATATGCCAAGGCTGCTGATGCCGGATTAATGCAACCACTCGAAGGGAAATCGTTACGAGAAAAGGAGAAAATTTTGAAAGGTTTACATGATATGGGTATCCCGTTGCCTGAAGGAAGGACATCATCAGAAAAAGCCCTGGTAGCTAAAGTCAAGGCTGGACCTCGTGCACTAGCACCATCAGAAAAAATGCGAAAGGCTAAAGCAGCAGGACTTGTAACTCCACTTGAAGGTAAATCACCTGAAGAAAAGGAAAAAATATTGACAGGACTAGCAATGCATGGTATTCTTCTGCCTGAAGGGAAAACGGCTTCAGAAAAGAAGATCATTGATAAGGTACGCGCTGATGTTGGTTTACCCCCTGAACCTAAAACTGCTTCTATGAAAGAAAGATATGCCAAAGCTGCTGATGCTGGGTTGATGCAACCACTCGAAGGCAAGACGAACAAGGAAAAAGAGAAAATACTTAAAGGCCTAATCGATATGGGTATTCCATTGCCCGTGGGGAGAACAGCATCAGAAAAATCTTTAATAGCTAAAGTTAAGGCAGGAGTTCCTGTGCCTTCAGAGGTAGCACCATCAGAAAAAGTTCGAAGGGCCAAAGCAGCGGGACTATTAACGCCTTTAGCAGGTAAATCACCGGAAGAAAAAGAAAAAATATTGAGAGGACTAGCAATGCATGGTGTTCCTCTCCCTGAAGGAAAAACTGCTTCAGAAAAGAAACTCATAGATAAAGTACGTGCTGATGTTGGCTTACCCCCTGAACCAAAAACTGCGTCTATGAAAGAAAAATATGCCAAGGCTGCTGATGCCGGATTAATGCAACCACTCGAAGGGAAATCGTTACGAGAAAAGGAGAAAATTTTGAAAGGTTTACATGATATGGGTATCCCGTTGCCTGAAGGAAGGACATCATCAGAAAAAGCCCTGGTAGCTAAAGTCAAGGCTGGACCTCGCGCACTAGCACCATCAGAAAAAATGCGAAAGGCTAAAGCAGCAGGACTTGTAACTCCACTTGAAGGTAAATCACCTGAAGAAAAGGAAAAAATATTGACAGGACTAGCAATGCATGGTATTCTTCTGCCTGAAGGGAAAACGGCTTCAGAAAAGAAGATTATTGATAAGGTACGCGCTGATGTTGGTTTACCCCCTGAACCTAAAACTGCTTCTATGAAAGAAAGATATGCCAAAGCTGCTGATGCTGGGTTGATGCAACCACTCGAAGGCAAGACGAACAAGGAAAAAGAGAAAATACTAAAAGGCCTAATCGATATGGGTATTCCATTGCCCGTGGGGAGAACAGCATCAGAGAAATCTTTAATAGCTAAAGTTAAGGCAGGAGTTCCTGTACCTTCAGAGGTAGCACCATCAGAAAAAGTTCGAAGAGCCAAAGCAGCGGGACTATTAACGCCTCTAGCAGGTAAAACACCGGAAGAAAAAGAAAAAATATTGAGAGGACTAGCAATGCATGGTGTTCCTCTCCCTGAAGGGAAAACTGCTTCAGAAAAGAAACTCATAGATAAAGTACGCGCTGATGTTGGCTTACCCCCTGAACCAAAAACAGCGTCTATGAAAGAAAAATATGCCAAGGCTGCTGATGCCGGATTAATGCAACCACTCGAAGGGAAATCGTTACGAGAAAAGGAAAAAATTTTAAAAGGTTTACATGATATGGGTATCCCGTTGCCTGAAGGAAGGACATCATCAGAAAAAGCCCTGGTAGCTAAAGTCAAGGCTGGACCTCGCGCACTAGCACCATCAGAAAAACTGCGAAAGGCTAAAGCAGCAGGACTTGTAACTCCACTTGAAGGTAAATCACCTGAAGAAAAGGAAAAAATATTGACAGGACTAGCAATGCACGGTATTCTTCTGCCTGAGGGGAAAACGGCTTCAGAAAAGAAGATCATTGATAAGGTACGCGCTGATGTTGGTTTACCCCCTGAACCTAAAACTGCTTCTATGAAAGAAAGATATGCCAAAGCTGCTGATGCTGGGTTGATGCAACCACTCGAAGGCAAGACGAACAAGGAAAAAGAGAAAATACTAAAAGGCCTAATCGATATGGGTATTCCATTGCCCGTGGGGAGAACAGCATCAGAAAAATCTTTAATAGCTAAAGTTAAGGCAGGAGTTCCTGTGCCTTCAGAGGTAGCACCATCAGAAAAAGTTCGAAGAGCCAAAGCAGCGGGACTATTAACGCCTCTTGAAGGCAAAACACCAGAAGAAAAAGAAAAAATATTGAGAGGACTAGCAATGCATGGTGTTCCTCTCCCTGAAGGGAAAACTGCTTCAGAAAAGAAACTCATAGATAAAGTACGCGCTGATGTTGGCTTACCCCCTGAACCAAAAACAGCGTCTATGAAAGAAAAATATGCCAAGGCTGCTGATGCCGGATTAATGCAACCACTCGAAGGGAAATCGTTACGAGAAAAGGAGAAAATTTTGAAAGGTTTACATGATATGGGTATCCCGTTGCCTGAAGGAAGGACATCATCAGAAAAAGCCCTGGTAGCTAAAGTCAAGGCTGGACCTCGCGCACTAGCACCATCAGAAAAACTGCGAAAGGCTAAAGCAGCAGGACTTGTAACTCCACTTGAAGGTAAATCACCTGAAGAAAAGGAAAAAATATTGACAGGACTAGCAATGCATGGTATTCTTCTGCCTGAAGGGAAAACGGCTTCGGAAAAGAAGATCATTGATAAGGTACGCGCTGATGTTGGTTTACCCCCTGAACCTAAAACTGCTTCTATGAAAGAAAGATATGCCAAAGCTGCTGATGCTGGGTTGATGCAACCACTCGAAGGCAAGACGAACAAGGAAAAAGAGAAAATACTAAAAGGCCTAATCGATATGGGTATTCCATTGCCCGTGGGGAGAACAGCATCAGAAAAATCTTTAATAGCTAAAGTTAAGGCAGGAGTTCCTGTGCCTTCAGAGGTAGCACCATCAGAAAAAGTTCGAAGAGCCAAAGCAGCGGGACTATTAACACCTCTTGAAGGTAAAACACCGGAAGAAAAAGAAAAAATATTGAGAGGGCTAGCAATGCATGGAGTTCCTCTCCCTGAAGGGAAAACTGCTTCAGAAAAGAAACTCATAGATAAAGTACGCGCTGATGTTGGCTTACCCCCTGAACCAAAAACAGCGTCTATGAAAGAAAAATATGCCAAGGCTGCTGATGCCGGATTAATGCAACCACTCGAAGGGAAATCGTTACGAGAAAAGGAGAAAATTTTAAAAGGTTTACATGATATGGGTATCCCGTTGCCTGAAGGAAGGACATCATCAGAAAAAGCCCTGGTTGCTAAAGTCAAGGCTGGACCTCGCGCAATAGCTCCATCAGAAAAAATGCGAAAGGCTAAAGCCGCAGGATTACTTACGCCACTAGCTGGTAAATCTCCTGCCCAACGAGAAAAAATATTACGAGGCTTAGCAATGCACGGAGTTCCTCTTCCTGAAGGTAAAACTGCTTCAGAAAAAATGCTGATTGATAAGGTACGAGTTGACCTTGGTCTTCCCCCTGAACCTAAGACTGCGTCTATGAAAGAAAAACATGCCAAAGCTGCTGATGCTGGATTGATGGAACCACTTGAAGGCAAGACGGCAAAGGAAAAGGAAAGAATATTACGAGGCCTACACGATATGGGTATTCCTCTTCCTGAAGGAAGAACAGCATCAGAGAAATCTCTTGTAGCTAAAGTGAAAGCAGGAATTCGTGTACCCTCAGTGCTTGCTCATTCAGAAAAACTACGAAGAGCAAAAGCTGCGGGATTACTTACACCTTTAGAAGGAAAATCTGAAGCACAAAAAGAAAAAATTTTGAAAGGACTAGCTATGCAAGGTCTCCCTCTTCCTGAAGGGAAAACTGCTTCAGAAAAGAAACTCATAGATAAAGTACGCGCTGATGTTGGCTTACCCCCTGAACCAAAAACTGCGTCTATGAAAGAAAAATATGCCAAGGCTGCTGATGCCGGATTAATGCAACCACTCGAAGGGAAATCGTTACGAGAAAAGGAGAAAATTTTAAAAGGTTTACATGATATGGGTATCCCGTTGCCTGAAGGAAGGACATCATCAGAAAAAGCTCTCATAGCTAAAGTTAAGGCAAAACCTCGTGAGCCTTCGATTCATATACCATCTGAAAAATTGCGGAAAGCACAAGCCGCTGGGTTATTAACACCTCTCGAGGGTAAACCTCCTGCGCAACAAGAAAAAATATTAAGAGGTCTAGCAATGCAAGGTATTCCTCTTCCAGAAGGCAAGACAACATCAGAGAAAAAGCTTGTTGATAAAGTAAGAGCTGATCTTGGTTTACCGCCAGCTCCTAAAACGGCTGCAGAAAAAGACAAATATAATAAAGCTGTAGCAGCGGGTCTAATAACACCTCTTGAAGGAAAATCACCATCAGAAAAAGAAAGGATACTAAGAGGACAATATGATTTAGGTTTACCTCTACCCGAAGGTCGAACATCATCTGAAAAATCTTTGATACGACAAATAAAAGCAGGTGAGCGAAGAAAAACTCGAGCTGTTGCTGTTGGTCCACCTGCTTTGCCTCCCGACCAAAGACGAAAACTAGATGAAAAAACAGCAAAAGTAATAAAAGAAGGCAAAGGGCCCGTTGATGAGTGTATATGTGGTCTTTTGACACCAGAATCTGAAAGAGAACCTCCACCTGTAACCAAGGCCATTTCCAGGCCACCTGGAATTCCATCGGAAAAACTAAGAGCGGCTAAAGCTGCAGGTCTCCTAACGCCTCTAGAAGGCAAAACACCCGAACAAAAGGAGAAAATTATAAGAGGATTAGTAAAGCAAGGACTCCCATTACCAGAAGGTAAAACAGCATCTGATAGGAAAATAATAGATAAGGTTCGAGCAGATTTAGGATTACCCCCAGAACCAAAAACAAAGTCAATGAAAGAAAAATATGCTAAAGCACAAGCAGCTGGTCTTATAACGCCCTTGGAAGGCAAATCAGCTTCGCAAAAAGAAAAAATCCTAAGAGGTCAAGCAGAAATGGGATTACCTCTTCCAGAAGGTCGAACGCCGTCCGAAAAAGCGCTTATTACTAAAATTAAAGCCAGTGCAGCCCCATCAATTACAACAGAAAAATTAAGGAAAGCCAAAGCAGCTGGCTTATTAACTCCTCTTGAAGGTAAAACTCCCGAACAGAAAGAAAAGATTTTGAGAGGTTTAACTAAAGCTGGACTACCTTTACCTGAAGGAAGAACTCCATCTGAAAAAATATTGATTAAGACAATTAAGGCTGAAGCAGGAATACCCGAAATAACCCCTTCAGAAAAAGTAAGACGAGCGAAAACAGCTGGTCTCTTAACACCTTTAGAAGGTAAAACACTATCACAGAAAGAAAAAATACTAAGAGGTAGAGCAGCGGCAGGTTTACCATTACCTGTGGGAAGATCACCGTCTGAAAGAGCTTTAATACAGAAAATTAAAGAAGAAACTGGCTATGTAACGCCTTCGCCATCAGAAAGGATGAGAAAAGCAAAAGCCGCTGGTTTGCTTACTCCTTTAGAAGGTAAAACACCGTCAATGAAAGAAAAGATTCTCCGAGATAGAATTGCTGCGGGAGTGCCAATTCCGGAAGGAAGAACACCATCTGAAAAAGAAATAATAAGAAAAATCACTGCAGGAGCTGCTCCTACTGTACGAAGACCTTCAGAGAGATTGAGACAAGCAAAAGCTGCTGGTCTATTAACACCACTTGAAGGAAAAACAACTGCACAAAAAGAGAAAATCCTGAAAGGATTAGCGAAATCAGGCATGCCGTTACCTGAAGGCAAAACGGCATCCGAAAAAGAATTGATAAAAAAAGTAAGAACTGAAATGGGATTACCACCAGAACCCTCAACGCCTTCTTTAAAAGAAAAGATGCGGAAAGCTCACGCTGCCGGAATAATAACGCCTCTGGAAGGAAAAACATCTGCACAAAAGGAAAAAATTCTGAAGAGCTTAGCTGAAGCAGGAATACCTCTGCCTGAAGGAAGGACTGCATCAGAAAAAGCACTGATATCTAAAGTGAAAGCAGAAAGCAAAGTGCCAACAGCAAAAATTGCATCTGAAAGGCTTAGAAAAGCTAAAGCTGCTGGTGTACTCACACCATTGGAGGGCAAAACGACAGCAGAAAAGGAAAAAATATTGAGAGGAATGGCAGAGCACGGTTTACCACTTCCCGAAGCCAAAACGTCATCAGAAAGAAAATTAACCGATAAAATTCGCAAAGAACTTGGTCTTCCACCGGAACCGAAAACAGCGTCTATGAGAGAGAAGTACGATAAAGCTGCTGCTGCTCATATACTTGTGCCTTTAGAGGGTCTTTCGCCAGCGGAGAAAGAAAGAATTCTAAAAGCTCAAGCAGATATGGGAATACCACTACCAGAAGGTAGAACTGCTTCAGAGAAAGCACTCATCGCTAAAGTGAAAGCAGAAAGTAAAGTGCCACCATCAAAAATTGCATCCGAAAGACTTAGAAAGGCTAAAGCTGCTGGTATACTCACACCTTTGGAAGGAAAAACCACAGCAGAAAAAGAAAAAATATTGAGAGGAATGGCAGAGCACGGTTTACCACTTCCCGAAGCCAAAACGTCGTCAGAAAGAAAATTAACTGATAAAATTCGCAAAGAACTTGGTCTTCCACCGGAACCGAAAACAGCGTCTATGAGAGAGAAGTATGATAAAGCTGCCGCTGCTCATATACTTGTGCCTTTAGAAGGTCTATCGCCAGCGGAGAAAGAAAGAATTCTAAGAGCTCAAGCAGATATGGGAATACCGCTACCGGAAGGTAGAACTGCTTCAGAGAAAGCACTCATCGCTAAAGTGAAAGCAGAAAGTAAAGTGCCACTGGCAAAAATTGCATCCGAAAGGCTTAGAAAGGCTAAAGCTGCTGGTATACTTACACCATTAGAAGGCAAAACCACAGCAGAAAAAGAAAAAATATTGAGAGGAATGGCAGAGCACGGTTTACCACTTCCCGAAGCCAAAACGTCATCAGAAAGAAAATTAACCGATAAAATTCGCAAAGAACTTGGTCTTCCACCGGAACCTAAAACAGCGTCTATGAGAGAGAAGTACGATAAAGCTGCTGCTGCTCATATACTTGTACCTTTAGAAGGTCTATCGCCAGCGGAGAAAGAAAGAGTTCTAAGAGCTCAAGCAGATATGGGAATACCACTACCAGAAGGTAGAACTGCTTCAGAGAAAGCACTCATTGCTAAAGTGAAAGCAGAAAGTAAAGTGCCACCAACAAAAATTGCATCCGAAAGGCTTAGAAAGGCTAAAGCTGCTGGTATACTCACACCATTGGAAGGCAAAACCACAGCAGAAAAAGAAAAAATATTGAGAGGAATGGCAGAGCATGGTTTACCACTTCCCGAAGCCAAAACGTCGTCCGAAAGAAAATTAACCGATAAAATTCGCAAAGAACTTGGTCTTCCACCGGAACCGAAAACAGCGTCTATGAGAGAGAAGTACGATAAAGCTGCTGCTGCTCATATACTTGTGCCTTTAGAGGGTCTTTCGCCAGCGGAGAAAGAAAGAGTTCTAAGAGCTCAAGCAGATATGGGAATACCACTACCAGAAGGTAGAACTGCTTCAGAGAAAGCACTCATCGCTAAAGTGAAAGCAGAAAGTAAAGTGCCACCGTCAAAAATTGCATCCGAAAGGCTTAGAAAGGCTAAAGCTGCTGGTATACTTACACCATTGGAAGGCAAAACCACAGCAGAAAAAGAAAAAATATTGAGAGGAATGGCAGAGCACGGTTTACCACTTCCCGAAGCCAAAACGTCATCAGAAAGAAAATTAACTGATAAAATTCGCAAAGAACTTGGTCTTCCACCAGAACCTAAAACAGCGTCTATGAGAGAGAAGTACGATAAAGCTGCTGCTGCTCATATACTTGTGCCTTTAGAGGGTCTTTCGCCAGCGGAGAAAGAAAGAGTTCTAAGAGCTCAAGCAGATATGGGAATACCACTACCAGAAGGTAGAACTGCTTCAGAGAAAGCACTCATCGCTAAAGTGAAAGCAGAAAGTAAAGTGCCACCAACAAAAATTGCATCCGAAAGGCTTAGAAAGGCTAAAGCTGCTGGTATACTCACACCATTGGAAGGCAAAACCACAGCAGAAAAAGAAAAAATATTGAGAGGAATGGCAGAGCACGGTTTACCACTTCCTGAAGCCAAAACGTCATCAGAAAGAAAATTAACCGATAAAATTCGCAAAGAACTTGGTCTTCCACCGGAACCTAAAACAGCGTCTATGAGAGAGAAGTACGATAAAGCTGCTGCTGCTCATATACTTGTGCCTTTAGAGGGTCTTTCGCCAGCGGAAAAAGAAAGAATTCTAAAAGCTCAAGCAGATATGGGAATACCACTACCAGAAGGTAGAACTGCTTCAGAGAAAGCACTCATTGCTAAAGTGAAAGCAGAAAGTAAAGTGCCACCAACAAAAATTGCATCCGAAAGGCTTAGAAAGGCTAAAGCTGCTGGTATACTCACACCATTGGAAGGCAAAACCACAGCAGAAAAAGAAAAAATATTGAGAGGAATGGCAGAGCATGGTTTACCACTTCCCGAAGCCAAAACGTCGTCCGAAAGAAAATTAACCGATAAAATTCGCAAAGAACTTGGTCTTCCACCGGAACCGAAAACAGCGTCTATGAGAGAGAAGTACGATAAAGCTGCTGCTGCTCATATACTTGTGCCTTTAGAGGGTCTTTCGCCAGCGGAGAAAGAAAGAGTTCTAAGAGCTCAAGCAGATATGGGAATACCACTACCAGAAGGTAGAACTGCTTCAGAGAAAGCACTCATCGCTAAAGTGAAAGCAGAAAGTAAAGTGCCACCGTCAAAAATTGCATCCGAAAGGCTTAGAAAGGCTAAAGCTGCTGGTATACTTACACCATTGGAAGGCAAAACCACAGCAGAAAAAGAAAAAATATTGAGAGGAATGGCAGAGCACGGCTTACCACTTCCTGAAGCCAAAACGTCATCAGAAAGAAAATTAACTGATAAAATTCGCAAAGAACTTGGTCTTCCACCAGAACCTAAAACAGCGTCTATGAGAGAGAAGTACGATAAAGCTGCTGCTGCTCATATACTTGTGCCTTTAGAGGGTCTTTCGCCAGCGGAGAAAGAAAGAGTTCTAAGAGCTCAAGCGGATATGGGAATACCATTACCAGAAGGTAGAACTGCTTCAGAGAAAGCACTCATCGCTAAAGTGAAAGCAGAAAGTAAAGTGCCACCGTCAAAAATTGCATCTGAAAGGCTTAGAAAGGCTAAAGCTGCTGGTATACTTACACCACTGGAAGGCAAAACCACAGCAGAAAAAGAAAAAATATTGAGAGGAATGGCAGAGCATGGTTTACCACTTCCCGAAGCCAAAACGTCATCAGAACGAAAATTAACCGATAAAATTCGCAAAGAACTTGGTCTTCCACCCGAACCTAAAACAGCGTCTATGAGAGAGAAGTACGATAAAGCTGCCGCTGCTCATATACTCGTGCCTTTAGAGGGTCTTTCGCCAGCGGAGAAAGAAAGAGTTTTAAGAGCTCAAGCAGATATGGGAATACCACTACCAGAAGGTAGAACTGCTTCAGAGAAAGCACTCATCGCTAAAGTGAAAGCAGAAAGTAAAGTGCCACCATCAAAAATTGCATCCGAAAGGCTTAGAAAAGCTAAAGCTGCTGGTGTACTCACACCATTGGAAGGCAAAACCACAGCAGAAAAAGAAAAAATATTGAGAGGAATGGCAGAGCACGGTTTACCACTTCCCGAAGCCAAAACGTCGTCCGAAAGAAAATTAACCGATAAAATTCGCAAAGAACTTGGTCTTCCACCGGAACCTAAAACAGCTTCTATGAGAGAGAAGTACGATAAAGCTGCTGCTGCTCATATACTTGTGCCTTTAGAGGGTCTTTCACCAGCGGAGAAAGAAAGAATTCTAAAAGCTCAAGCAGAAATGGGAATACCACTACCAGAAGGTAGAACTGCTTCAGAGAAAGCACTCATCGCTAAAGTGAAAGCAGAAAGTAAAGTGCCACCGTCAAAAATTGCATCCGAAAGGCTTAGAAAGGCTAAAGCTGCTGGTATACTTACACCATTGGAAGGCAAAACCACAGCAGAAAAAGAAAAAATATTGAGAGGAATGGCAGAGCACGGTTTACCTCTTCCTGAAGCCAAAACGTCATCAGAAAGAAAATTAACTGATAAAATTCGCAAAGAACTTGGTCTTCCACCAGAACCGAAAACAGCGTCTATGAGAGAGAAGTACGATAAAGCTGCCGCTGCTCATATACTCGTGCCTTTAGAGGGTCTTTCGCCAGCGGAGAAAGAAAGAGTTCTAAGAGCTCAAGCAGATATGGGAATACCACTACCAGAAGGTAGAACTGCTTCTGAGAAAGCACTCATCGCTAAAGTGAAAGCAGAAAGTAAAGTGCCACCGTCAAAAATTGCATCTGAAAGGCTTAGAAAGGCTAAAGCTGCTGGTATACTTACACCACTGGAAGGCAAAACCACAGCAGAAAAAGAAAAAATATTGAGAGGAATGGCAGAGCATGGTTTACCACTTCCCGAAGCCAAAACGTCATCAGAAAGAAAATTAACCGATAAAATTCGCAAAGAACTTGGTCTTCCACCAGAACCTAAAACAGCGTCTATGAGAGAGAAGTACGATAAAGCTGCTGCTGCTCATATACTTGTGCCTTTAGAGGGTCTTTCGCCAGCGGAGAAAGAAAGAGTTCTACGAGCTCAAGCAGATATGGGAATACCACTACCAGAAGGTAGAACTGCTTCAGAGAAAGCCCTCATCGCTAAAGTGAAAGCAGAAAGTAAAGTGCCACCGTCAAAAATTGCATCCGAAAGGCTTAGAAAGGCTAAAGCTGCTGGTGTACTCACACCATTGGAAGGCAAAACCACAGCAGAAAAAGAAAAAATATTGAGAGGAATGGCAGAACACGGCTTACCACTTCCCGAAGCCAAAACGTCATCAGAAAGAAAATTAACCGATAAAATTCGCAAAGAACTTGGTCTTCCACCGGAACCTAAAACAGCGTCTATGAGAGAGAAGTATGATAAAGCTGCTGCTGCTCATATACTTGTGCCTTTAGAGGGTCTTTCACCAGTGGAAAAAGAAAGAGTTCTAAGAGCTCAAGCAGATATGGGAATACCATTACCAGAAGGTAGAACTGCTTCAGAGAAAGCACTCATTGCTCAAATTAAAGCTGAGCAGGAACCATCAAAGATACCATCTGAAAAATTACGAAAAGCAAAAGCAGCGGGGTTGCTTACGCCATTAGAAGGCAAAACTACAGCAGAAAAAGAAAAAATAATTAGAGGCCTAGCTGAAGCTGGATTACCTTTACCAGAAGGTAAAACGGCATCTGAGAAGTCTTTGATACATAAAGTTCGAACAGAACTAGGAGTGCCTCCGCCTGCAAGAACGCCTTCCGAAAAGGCAGCTGTCCGGAAAGCTAAAGCAGAAGGGTTGTTTACACCTCTTGCTGGTAAGTCAGCTAAAGAAAAGGAGAGAATACTAAAAGGTCTTGCTGAAGCTGGGTTGCCAATGCCCGAAGGCAAAACAATTTCTGAAAAAGAATTGATAAGAAAAGTAAGAACTGCAGCTGGTTTACCACCTGAGGCAACACCATCTGAAAAGAGGGGAGAAATAAAAACTAAATCAAAAAGAATCGGCGTCACACCATCAAAGAGACTTACAAAGGGAATCGGAGTTGGAGCCGTAACTAAGGCGGGCATAGGTGAAGAGTTTGAAGATATTATCAAAACAGGAACTTGCGATCGTGGTTGCGGTTGCGACAAAAAGAAAATCAGATTTAAACATAGTTATGTAAAGATCAGAGTTACGTCTCCAGACATATCTTCGCTTTGTCCATGCCCTGATGAATGTCTCCCAGGTGTCAAAGGTGGAGCGTTTATTGACAACGAGGGTATAAAAGTTACTGTTGGGAGAGTTGCTGGCGTTCCTTCATACACCAGTCAGTACAGCAACCACATCCTAGAAACCCCTAAAAGTATTATTACTTTGTATGACAAAATCTTATCACATTGCTATAGCAGTAATGCGTCAGTTGACACGGTAGATGTTTCATTTAATAAAACATTTGTGGAAATTGATTCACAAAAGACTAAACTTTATATTCGTCCTTCCCAAATACGTCCTAATAATAACAGTGAAATCTTTGATGATCCAAACTCTGCCCTTATACGCGATAGCGCTTCTTACGTCAGCCAAACTAGCTACAACCTGATTAATATAGAAAGTGAAAATAGTTTATACGGAGAAACAGAACAAAGTTACGAAAGATCTACTGATGAATCGGACAGATTTATTGCCACCCATGTATATCTAAAGTCATCGGAAGACATTTATCAAAACCCCATTTCCATATCTTATACTTCAGAAGAGCATACCGATAACGAAAATAACTCTCGTGGCAGTTTTGATTCGATCCTTGTTATAAAGAGCGAATCATCGCTTAGCTTGTCTACAAAAAGTGACACGGGTAGCAGCATGGATGTTATCAGTGTGATATCGTTTTCGAATAGTAGCGCTGCATCGAACTCTACCCATTATTTGTACTATCCGGTCTCAAACAATCATTTTAGCGATAGCACAATTGAAGATCTAGAGTGCTTTACAAATAGAATAGACTACAGTGAAAGTGACTATAGTGACGACCATACGGTTATAAGGTAAATAACGTTTTTTTTTTTATTTCTACTTAATCTGTCTCTGTAGACGCAGTGATATCCGTCAACCCGCATCAGGCCAGCGTAATGAACTAAAGCCTAACCCTAGTCACTGGCTGAATTTACTATTATTATTTTAATCTACATATCTATACTATCATGAATACTTAAGGGGTACTATTTCACAGGGATAATAATTTTCGCAAAAAAATAACATATATTTTTCAAGTCCTAATAACTTTCTATGGATGAACAGGCCACTATGATGAAAACTGAAAAATTTCTTCAAAAGCAGAATAACACTTTCGTGCGATACGAGCTACTATTTAACTAAAGCCCCATCTAGCTTTAGACTAATAGTTGAGCTACTAAAGCTTATATTAAATACAAAACGACATCAAACAATAGTTAAGTCTTAATAACAATGTTTAATAACAATTATCCTTTACCTTCTTAGTTATATTATCAAAAAACAAAATTATATGTGACTATCGACTATTACCGGTCCTACCTTTCTAATTCTGATCCCCTTAAAAAGTTATTTTACTCATCAATAAGAACACTGAAATCGCAAAAAAACATTTGTTAAATATGAATATATTTATTAGAAATATCAGCGTGAAGACAGAATCAACTGGCCATGAGGCGCCTTTTTCAGTCCAAAAAAAACTTCTAGAGGATTCCCAAGACGAACGTTTTCTACAGGGTGGGGCTTTATACTCTTGCACTATCTAAGAAATTGAATCAGGCCACGATTCTTCGCCTCGCCTCGACCCGAATCATAAAAATTTTACCTTAATTTTTAAACCGAATAAAGAATTTATTTTTTTAATTTAATCTCAATCATAAATAGTCCACAGACAGTTGATCCCAAGTGATTGTATGATCGGGTCGTATGTAGCAAGCATGTAGGAAGGTCCAAGTATCCTAACTCCTAAATTCCTGCCGCCCTTCACTATGCGCCAATAGCAATGAATATCAACGAATTAAGATATTTAGCTAAAAGTTTCAAAATTGCCTGTGACAGTTTTATTTGGATCAAAAACTATAATACAGTTACTATTTTACTAATACATTGATTTTTCATTAGCGATAGCAATAATGACGACGACGAGGTGCATTTAAACATTGCGCACCCAAGGAATACAGAAAATAGAGCACAAGGGACAAGAAAACGAATGGAATACCTGACCTTTAGGATGTCTCAAACGAAATGCAACGTACATAATAATATGAAACATATGAGTACACGAAAAACGAACAATGGTGAACCCGTCATAGTCATAAACAATTTAGACAGTGAGCACGATATAACGATGATGGTTGACGAACTTCTTTCGAATAATGAGTTCTCTGAGGCTTCCTCAATATTCGTGGTGGTGCCCACATCAGACGATAACGACTCCGATAACTCGTCAGATTCTATGACAACAATATGTATCCAATTATCAGAACATTACTCCAATTGGCAACAAAATCAATTGGACTCGGAACAGCCTGGTAAGTATAGAACATGCTATTTTGAACTTAATGTCAAAAGTAACAAGGTATATTTTAGAAAACTTACTTCGATCATGTTACTGTTGGAATTCCTGAAAGATATATATATACATGATTTTAATCTGCTCGCTTGCCGCCTATCGCATAAAAAAAAATACATTGCACACCCCGATCATTCTGACGCTACAGTGTCATTTACTTTATTTCTCTGACCTTAACGTTTCGATTTTTTTAATATTCGTGACCTGCTTGTATCTAATCAATCGAATTAATATAATATAATAATAATGAACACAATTTAGAATATCAAAAAGTCTATGACCATCAAGGTTTTATTGATACATGTTAAATTGATACATCTATATAAATAAAAATGAATCGCCAAATGTGTTGCTAAGCGCATAACTTCCGAACGGCTTCACTTATTTGGCTAATTCTTTTTTTTTTGTTGTTGTTTGTAATTGTCAGGAAAAGGTTTTTATGTAAGATTTTTTTTTTTGGAAAATCCACCCAAAACGTCGGAAATTTAAATGGTATTTTTGTATGAAATTTTTGATTTTGTTCATTAGTAAATTGCACCCGTGCGAAGCCGGGGCGGATCGCTAGTGATTAATAAAATGATACAAAATAGTTTATCACACTAGATTATTATGGCACATCCTATGGTGCTAGCCCACCGCTGACTAAGATATACTTGATTCATTTATTTATTAAACTTTTAATTTCTTGATAACATAAATTATTTAATGTAGAGACACCGAGGAGAACTTCATCCACACACGGCTTAAGGATATCAGCAAAAGGAAAAAAGTTTTTCATGGAAGGCATACAAGGGACAGTAGCATCTTGCCACAACCAGGAGACCATGATCACCTGCCATCATGACCATTTTCCAAAAATCTGTCAACACAAAGAGAAAACGAAGAATAAACTGTGCCAAATAGTCACACCCAAAGAAATGCTAATAAAACAGTCACATGGCGTAAGCACTGATACGACCGCGGATAGACCTTGTTGCTGTGCTCCTAAACACACTGCTCACAAGAGCCATGACTATCCCTCTCACCATCGCTGTGTAGCGAACGTGGTATCTGAGCTAATCAACCCTCTTCTTGTAAACCAAGGTAATCTCCAAACCTTTATTACGAACTACAAGTAGCTTTTTCGTACAAATTTTGAATACCATTTAACCTTAGGAGTTCCTACCTTTTTTAGAAGATGCATTATTTAAATAATTTATTAAACTTAAACTCGTTCATCATTTCATAACATTTCCTATTAATTTGGAAATCAAGCGTTATTACTTGTATACTTTGTCCTGCACTGTCCTGACATTTATTTGTAAAAACAATGTATATACATAAACATTATAAGAAATTCTGTATTGAGTCACCATGGAGTTTCTTACCCATTTTTCTCTACAGGAAGTCAATACTTTGAAGCTTGTCATCTAGATCCAGACTATTCTTAAGTACCTGTACATGGTCACCTTGAATAAATACATAATTATCTTATCTCGCATAGATTCCTAAAGTACCCAACAAGTTTTAAAAGCTCTACAATAAAAATATTTGTATTGTATCGTATGGCAGGTCCTAATAAAGGTGCAAAATCTGAAGGTTCTTTGTAATTCCATAAAAAGTAAGGAATAGCCTCAACCAACTTTATAATTTACAATTTCCCAATTATTTTAGGTCTCCATCGCGACACATACCGGGCGCCGAAACGTAATATACGTCAGCAGGCGTCATTCGTATCCGTAAACCACCCGCCCACTCCAGTCACTACGTGTCGGATACCTCCATGCGTTGCTACTGAATGTCACCATCCATCCGACATGGAACAAATTCCCTTCGGTACTCCAATGCCACAACCTGCCCCGGATCCTAAGAAAGAACAACCATGTCAATGTAGTCCAGAAAAATTAAAAGCGTTATTGGAGCAAGCAGTTAAAGCGGGGAAGACATTGAATATGAAATCTATTGGATGTGGAGGAGCTGCCAATCCGACTCGTGTATCCCCGCAACCTGGATCCCCCCAACCTGTGTCCCTGAAGCCCATACGTAAGCAATATATTAGAAACATATTCTTCAAACAGATTTGTGTTTTGGGACGTAAGCTCTAACGTACAACGGCAGTGGCGTAGTATGGAGTAATATAGATGTGGGCGAAGTCGCATCAGCGAGGCCCCTTTTCTTTCGTTCCCAAGATCTACTCAATAGATCTATCCTACCAAACGTGCTTTGACACGACATACCTACTCATGAAAGGTCAGGTCAGTCTCTGAAGGTAGTTACAACGGCCCCGCAGACGCACTTCACTTCTACTTGCGAGGCCCGAAACAAACACGCTTTTAAATTTGCGACGTTCTTGTTAGAGCGTAAAAGTGATCAAATTAATTAGTCATCTGTGGTAAAGTCTGGGGGCATCGCATTTAAAGGGCCTCGTGAGGCCCCTTTAAGTGCGAGGCCATGGGCGAGGGCCCACTTCACCCAAGCCTAGCTACGCTACTGTACAACGGTAATGTACCGTAATACCGTTGTACATTAGAGCTTACGTCCCAGCTAGCTATTGTAGGCCAGAGACGGATTCAAATTTTAGTAAAATTAATTATCTCCAATATTTAAGATATTTTCCCTTTTTTTTTGTATGTCATTCGTTTCGTCTACCCTGTATTGGACATAAGTTCTAGAAATCGTTTCGGATGGTAACGCTTATCGTAACTGTTTTCAGGTAAAGAAGACGACTGTGCAGCCTGTTCACAACCTAAATACAAAGAAGGAATGAAAATGAAATGTGCATGTAGCGGCAAGAAAAAATCTGTTAAGCTCCGACCCCTCTGTCCATGCGAGCAACATCAGCCCCCAGTCTCAAAGGCAATGACTGGGCCTAAGCCGGGAACCATGTCTTTCGGTTGCCAGTGTTGCGTTTGTGACGACTCTACACTTTCAAAATTAGGTCATCCCATGAGAATGCCAGGACAGATAGAACTATTAGGACCGGCGGGAGGATTAGCACTAATAGAAAAAGGAGGAACTTATACACAAGCAGGCCTTAATCACCCAAAAGACGGTACCACAGAATCTTCCACTAGTCCTAGAAAGAATTGCGCGTGCACAGGTAAGAAGGGCAAGAAGAAGAAGAATATCATTTGTGAGTGTCCTCCACCGGAACCTGAACCGGAACCAGAACCAGATGCCACGGCATTAGCCTACGATCTTTATCAATGGATTGATGCTAAACAGACTTTGAAACAGAAATCAGATATGACACAGACTCACTCAGGATTCAAATTCTTTAAAAAGAAGAAGCCACCTCCGGAGCCTGAAGTAGAGTTTACTGTCGAAGACGCCGTTAGGTACTACGCGACTATGAACCCCAATCTGTTAAGGGACCTGGTGCCCCCGCCGCCGCAGTATCGCGAATCAAATTTACCATATAAAGACTGCACGTGTGAAAGTAACAAGAAAAGTAAATCTAATGATGTCGATTGCTCTTGTCCTTACGATGACGAGCAACAAGGAGGTAGCGGTGTTGGTGGATTTGAGGGAGGTGCCGGTGGTGGAGGAGGACCTCCGCTTCTTCCGTGTCCTGCCACAGACCAGGCTAAAGAAGAAGAGGGTCCGGTACGAGGATTCAAATTTTCGATGGGTGGCAAAGGTTCGGGTTCCAAAGGTCTTAGTGGCGTTTGTTGCTTCGATATGATTCAAGAGACAAATAAAACAAGATCAAAACGTTTCAAAGAATAAAACTATTTGACAAAATTTCAAAATAAGTGCTTATTAGATATTCCGGATTCAAGACTAGTTCGGTAATAATGTTAAAATTTCCCGTTATCGTACAGTTAGCGTTTTTTTTTTTATAGATCAATGAAGTAGTTTTGGAAATACGTTTATAAGTAATTATAATGTAAACAATCTGGAAACATATTGACTTTTTATTTTTATTTACAGACAGGAAGCTTATAAAATCGCGGGCAATGGAAAGGATACTCTCCATTGCCCGCGTTTTGAATGATAACTCATTACCGTTTAATAATGTTTAACAACAAATGCTATTAAAAATACGATGTCTAAAATATCATTGGTCTAATGCTTGCAAATGCGATTGCTAAGCGTGAGATCCTGGGTTCGATTTCCGAGTCGGGCAAATTTTATTGAGTTTTTCTGTATGGAAATTCTCAGTAGCATCACGGAATTTTAAACTATGCCCGAATGATGGTATTAGACTCTCCCTTACATGGAACGCGGTAACATCATCGGCGAAATGAGGGTGTACAACGGTATACCTCTGCTTAAGCCTTTGGGGAATATAGGGGTGATGTTATGTTATGTTATATTAAGTAGGTGAACACGAGTTTATCGACACTAACTCAGAATACTTCCACATATTACACACAATGTTGGAAACAACACGTTTAGTCGCATTATTTATTTTAAAATCTTATTTTACTGAAATGATTTTACACTTAGTGATAGTTGTAAAACAAGAGTTATTTAATAATATGGGTTGTTCTATATCTTTCTGGATTAACATACTCTTTGAGACTAATCTTGTATGATTTCAATTTATGCTTATACGGAACAAGATATGAAAAATGTTATTGAAAAGTTCTATTAATAATAACACATTATTCCACTCGCTTATTACTCTTGAAAATAAATCCAATCTATCGATATTGGACTAATATCAAATGGCACTAGCGCCACTTCTGAGTGGATTAGCGGATATTTAAGAAATAAAAGACATTCTTCTTTAAAAAATAGTAAAGCGTTATTGCTTAAAATTATTTCAAGAGTGAGGCTGGAACCAAGAACCTGATAGTCAATAGCCACGAGACAAATCAAGCAGTGTCGATACGCTGTAACATGCTGGCCTGCAGGTTTGCGCGATATACTGAACCGATCAAAATTACCATGTTTAAGGCATTTTGCCAGTCGTTTTACACGTGCGGCCTGTGGACCAGATATAATTTGCGTACATACAGCGATCTACGTGTCCAGTATAATAACGCACTCTGGATACTGCTGGGACTGCCGTGGAGATGTAGCGCGACAAAAATGTTTGCAGACAGACATATAGATGCCTTTCCAGCCATTATGCGTGAAAGGCTTCCCTGCTCGCGCGTCTCCGCGGCAGTACCAGCGCTATCTTGAGTATGTTCACAGACAGATGGGAGTCTCCAGTGCTGCGGCATTGGATGAAACTCCACACTAAATATACCTACCTTTGTCCTAAAACAAGTTATTAAGTTAAAATTGTTACTAACAACTATATGGGTTACCTGAAATAAATGCTTATTATTATAAGAAAAAAAGGAGTTTCAACATGTTTTGCCTAGAAAGGTGTACAAATACAATAATAATATAATTAAAAATACCAAAAATTATAAAGTTAAACTAACAAAAATAACAACAAAAAATGTCTAAAATACTTCATTTAAATAGTCGGCATTATTAGATTAATATACAGTAGAAGCTTTTAATCAATAAATGTTTTATAAACATTTATTGAAAGTTTCTTCGTTCATGCTTTTATTAAAACTATTAATATTTAAATCTCTGTATGCCTTTTCAGAATGTCGTTCGATGTGGTGGTCTAAGGGGAAGGCCTTCGTTCAGCAGTTGACGTCTTCTGGCTGATGATGATGATGATGCCTTTGGTACCTTGTTATATAATTTAGGGGCCATGCAGAATACACTCTTACTCAGTGGGCCCACCTTCCACCTTGCCCCGCGTACTTTGCCTCTCTGAAAGGGCAGTCTGCGTGGTGGAAAACAGGCCAAACAAATTTAATTTGTCATCAATACTACTAAAGAAGAGGAACTCGGTTCTTATTTCACAAAGCATTATTTTTAAAGAGTGTCTATTTATAAAAAAAAAATACTTATAATAGAAGCCGAGCCCGAGCGTTATAAACATTAGAATTTCGCTTAAAGTACGGCCAAACCGACGCGTCCAATCTGCGTGTACGGTGGCGTCGCGGTAGCGATTTACTTGCGTGCAAAACTCATTCACACCAACACTTTCAATCAGTCTGCGTCCGGCCAAGTGTATATAGCGTATGTTACTGATAATGGAAGATAGTGACATCGAATACGAAATTCATACTAGCAACAACTATTATTTCTTCCCAAATCTCATCTTATATTCGTTTAATAATAATATTTTATCGGTAACATTTTTTAAGTGTTGCAATTTAGCAATATTTTTTTCAGTCTCTGGCATTATACATATATAGAAAACACTAGAAATTATTTACGTGGAACGTTCAAATCGTGTTGACATCAAATTATCGCAGCCGCCCGATGATCGCGCGGGCAGACGCTGCACTGATCGCTGCGTCCGGCCGCAGGACGCGTTGGTGTGAAAACGTCCCTACAAAAACAACTGCAGTAACTGATCGCCACCGTTGCCGCCACCGTGCACGCAGGTTTGACGCGTTGGTTTGACCGTACCTTTACGCGCCAAAAAATCCATAGCCAATCCACGGTAATTATCAAAATGGCCAGTACTCAGTACATAATTCGTCACACTGTCACGTCATGACATTAAAAACGTTGTACACGGGAAAATTATAGCTAAATAACAATTTTGTAAAAAAATATTGAAAATAAAAAAATGTAACGCACTGCTTATGCTTCAATGATAATTACTGTTGAGTAAAGTAAACGAAAGTATTATTTAAAAATATATCATCAGGACATGAAAGGTATGTGAATGTAACAAACTTTGTCTGCTACTTATTTATTAGGCACCGATCTTCCACAAACGTGTTACCTCAGGAGGCAACAAAATCGATTATATTGTTTTAAAATCAAAACAATTTTTTGTTATTTTTAAAAACCTACCAATAAGAGTATTACAAAGATTAAAGAGATATTAAGTTTTTATTTATTTTTATGTTAAAGTGTAGATTATTATTTTCGACACCCGGTCTATGAGGCTTCTCCTACAGTAATCTAAATAAAAAGTCAATAGTAATACTATATATGTATTTACATTTTTTAATGCCATTCGCCTGTGGCAGCTTCATAGCACACGTCTTTTGCATCCAATGGAATATTAAAACTTAATTTTGTGTAAATACCGCTCATTTTTAAACACGTGCTCTGGACGTCTTGCGGCATATTTACCAGGTCTAATGACTTATTCTTTAGATTTTACATGCTTTCCCTCATAAACAATTATGGCAACTCTACTCATAGTACTGCCATGAATTCCAGAGTTAGCAGGTGAAGTGATCGCAGTATTATAAGATTACTGTCAGTACAGAACAGAACGTTGAGCGATACTCTCCACTCAAAATCCGTACAGAAACCCATTTTCTTTCTGTTATTAAATTAAAAGACTCCCTTCGACCAATTTTCCTTTTCATATTTTGCTTATCTAAATCTACCTATAATTATAACAAGCTTTGTGATATTGATGCACTCCAAAAATTCAAGGATTATTATTTTATGTTTTGGATATAAGCAACGGGCATTGTGCACTTTTTTTTTCATTTATTGATGGGAAAGACAACAAATTGTGATCTGTGTATATTTTGTAGTCCAGCATTCGATGATCATATTTTAAATGGATTTTTTACAGCGTAATATAAAAATTAAAAACGAATTCATAAATATACGAAGAAAATATAGTAAGGATGATGAGGTGACTACCGCATATGAAATGCCATAACGATTGTTATGGCATTCTGATGTAACGCAGCACTTTCCTCTATAATATATACGTAGAGGCTTAGGACTTTACTCAGAACTTAAAGGTGTAAAAAAAATAAAAATGAAAGTCTTGGAGAACATTTATTTTAATAAAAAACTACAACATAAATTGTCTTATTTCAACGAGGCAGAAAAATCATGCCAGGGTCTACAAAATGAATTGTCTTATTTTAATGAAGAAGAAAGTCCATGCCTTCGTACAGAAAATGTCAGCATAATAGTTCATAAAAAAAAATTAAAGAAGCGCAAGAAATTCAAACTTTACAAACAGCCATCAATAGCCTTCTGCTTGTCAGGTTCTCACATATCATACAGAAAAAAGCCAGTCAAAAGATATTCCAGTATGCCCGAACTCAATAAAAGGAAAAAGAAAGTCAAGCCAAGACACAGAAGTATTGCTGCAGTTCCCAAAAAAAATAATCGCTATTTTAACTCACAAGTCACTGTCAACTTAGTTTCTGAACAGCGCTTCAAGAAATCGAACCCTTTCAACTATTATGGTCAAACGAAATGGAAAGTATATCGTTGTCAATTAACCAATGCAGATGATAGTTGTTGTTGTTCCTGTAACTCTGATGCAATGTTCGAAGTGATGAAAAGCCTGTACGACTGTTATAAAAAGAAAAATTGCGACGACTGCGATTGTATACTTTGTGGCCACTTACACCGTGAGGAGAGGCGACTTGGGGAATTGAGGAAATCGTTGGGTACATTAGAAGCAACACCTAGTGCAAAGGAAAGAAAAGAAAAAATTAAAAAAGTAGAAAAATTGTTGCATGGAAAAACTCCAGCAGAAAAGGAAAGGATTCTAAGAGATTTGGTCAAAGCTAAACACCCTTTGCCTGAAGGAAAAACGCCCTCGGAAAAAGCTATAATTAAAAAAATTAGAACCGAGCTTGGTTTACCCCCAGAACCTAAATCTGCTGCCGAAAGGGCTTTAATGAGAAAAGCCGAAGCAGCAGGCATAATAACACCTTTGGAAGGGAAAACACCTGCGGAGAAAGAAAAAATTCTTAAGGCTCAAGTAGCCATGGGTATTCCACTTCCAGAAGGAAGAACACCGTCCGAAAAAGCTTTAATACAGAAAGTGAAAGCAGCCGCAGGAATACCTGTGGGAATACCATCTGAAAAGTTGCGGAAAGCAAAAGCGTTAGGTCTAATAACGCCTCTTGAAGGTAAAACTCCAGAACAAAAAGAAAAAATACTGAAAGGCCTGGCAATGGAAGGTCTACCTCTCCCTGAAGGTAAAACACCTTCAGAAAGAAAGCTGATCGATAAAGTCCGGGCTGACCTTGGCTTACCGCCTGAGCCCAAGACGAAAGCTATGAGGGATAAATACGCAAATGCTGCAAATGCAGGTTTTTTACAACCATTAGAAGGAAAGTCGCCGAAAGAGAAAGAAAAGATTTTACAAGGGTTAGCCGATTTAGGAATACCGTTGCCGGAAGGACGAACAGCGTCGGAAAGGTCCCTTATAGCAAAAGTGAGGGCAAGAGCTGGCCCACCTTTAGATATACTTGCACCGTCAGAGAAAATGAGAAAGGCAAAAGCAGCGGGACTACTGACACCGCTCGAAGGTAAAACTCCGGAGGAAAAAGAAAAAATATTGCGAGGGCTTGCAATGCAAGGTATTCCCCTTCCTGAAGGTAAAACGGCTTCTGAAAGAAAGCTTATTGATAAAGTTCGTGCTGAGCTGGGTTTACCTCCAGAACCAAAAAACAAAACAATGCAAGACAAACATGCCCGTGCAGCTAATATTGGCTTACTGCAGCCATTGGAAGGCAAAACGCCTGCCCAAAAGGAAAAAATATTACAAGGTTTGCATGACATGGGTATACCTTTACCTGAAGGAAGAACAGCGTCAGAAAAAGCTTTAATAGCTAAAGTAAAGGCAGGAGCGCGTGCAATTTCGGTACTGGCACCATCAGAAAAAATGCGTCGAGCAAAAGCCGCGGGACTGTTAACCCCTCTTGAGGGTAAAACACCGGAGCAAAAAGAAAATATATTGAAAGGATTAGCATTAGCCGGTATACCTCTACCTGAGGGGAAAACTGCTTCAGAAAAGAAATTAATCGATAAGGTTCGCGCTGACTTGGGTCTACCACCGGAACCTAAAAATCAGCCAATGAGAGATAAGTATGAAAAAGCTGCCAATGCTGGGCTATTACAGCCATTAGAAGGCAAAACGCCTAAGGAAAAAGAACGAATTCTAAAAGGGTTACACGATATGGGTATACCGTTGCCTGAAGGACGAACGCCGTCAGAGAAAGCTCTTATAGCAAAAGTAAAGGCAACTCCTGGACCAACATTAGAAAAACTAGCACCGTCGGAGCGAGTTCGAAGAGCAAAAGCTGCGGGACTTATAACACCTCTTGAAGGTAAGACACCAGAACAAAAAGAAAGAATACTTACAGGGCTAGCAATGCACGGACTTCCCCTGCCTGAAGGCAAAACGCCATCGGAAAAAAAGCTAATTGACAAAGTTCGTGCATCTCTTGGTTTACCTCCTGAACCTACGACTCCTGAGATGAAAGCACAATATGCTAAAGCTGCGGATGCTGGTTTATTACAACCACTCGAAGGCAAATCGCCTGCGCAAAAGGAACAAATATTAACAGGCTTACATAATTTGGGTATACCATTGCCTGAAGGACGAACAGCCTCGGAGAAATCACTAATAGCGAAAGTAAAAGCAAAGCCCCGTGTGCTAACACCATCAGAAAAAATGCGTAAAGCAAAAGCTGCTGGACTAATAACACCTCTTGAGGGTAAGACTCCAGAACAAAAAGAAAACATACTTAAAGGACTAGCAATGCACGGTTTACCACTTCCTGAAGGTAAAACCGCTTCGGAAAAGAAATTGATCGATAAAGTTCGGGCTGAACTGGGTCTGCCGCCTGAACCTAAAAATCAGGCTATGAGAGATAAATATGATAAAGCTGCAAAAGCTGGACTATTAGAACCATTAGAAGGAAAAACACCGAAAGAAAAGGAACATATCTTACAAGGTCTACATGATATGGGAATACCACTGCCTGAAGGACGAACACCATCAGAGAAAGCTCTTATAGCCAAAGTGAAAGCAACACCTGGCCCACCACTAGAAAAAATAGCACCGTCGGAAAAAATGCGCAGAGCTAAGGCCGCTGGGTTAATTACCCCTCTAGAAGGCAAAACGCCTGAACAAAAGGAAAGAATACTTACAGGACTAGCAATGCAAGGTATCCCTCTACCGGAAGGGAAAACACCATCTGAGAAAAAAATTATTAATAAAATTCGTGCTGAACTTGGTTTACCCCCTGAACCTACAACTCCTGAGATGAAAGAAAAGTATGCCAAGGCTGCAGATGCTGGTTTTTTGCAGCCCCTGGAAGGCAAAACGCCTAAACAGAAGGAACAGATTTTAAAAGGCTTACATGATATGGGTATTCCTTTACCTGAAGGACGAACAGCCTCGGAAAAATCACTAATAGCAAAAGTAAAAGGAATGCCTCGCAAAATAACACCGTCAGAAAAAATGCGTAAAGCGAAAGCTGCAGGACTGATAACTCCGCTTGAAGGAAAGACGCCAGAGCAAAAGGAAAACATACTTAAAGGACTAGCAATGCACGGTCTTCCTCTTCCGGAAGGCAAGACCGCTTCAGAGAAAAAATTGATCGATAAGGTTCGGGCTGAACTGGGTCTGCCGCCTGAACCTAAAAACCAGGCTATGAGAGATAAATATGATAAAGCTGCGAAAGCTGGACTATTAGAACCATTAGAAGGAAAAACGCCGAAAGAAAAGGAACATATCTTACAAGGTCTACATGATATGGGAATACCACTGCCTGAAGGACGAACACCATCAGAGAAAGCTCTTATAGCCAAAGTGAAAGCAACACCTGGCCCACCACTAGAAAAAATAGCACCGTCGGAAAAAATGCGCAGAGCTAAGGCCGCTGGGTTAATTACCCCTCTAGAAGGCAAAACGCCTGAACAAAAGGAAAGAATACTTACAGGACTAGCAATGCAAGGTATCCCTCTACCGGAAGGGAAAACACCATCTGAGAAAAAAATTATTAATAAAATTCGTGCTGAACTTGGTTTACCCCCTGAACCTACAACTCCTGAGATGAAAGAAAAGTATGCCAAGGCTGCAGATGCTGGTTTTTTGCAGCCCTTGGAAGGTAAAACGCCTAAACAAAAGGAACAGATTTTAAAAGGCTTACATGATATGGGTATTCCTTTACCTGAAGGACGAACAGCTTCGGAAAAATCACTAATAGCAAAAGTAAAAGGAATGCCTCGCAAAATAACACCTTCAGAGAAAATGCGTAAAGCGAAAGCTGCAGGACTGATAACCCCGCTTGAAGGAAAGACGCCAGAGCAAAAGGAAAATATACTTAAAGGACTAGCAATGCACGGTCTTCCACTTCCTGAAGGCAAGACCGCTTCAGAGAAAAAATTGATCGATAAGGTTCGAGCTGAACTGGGTCTGCCGCCTGAACCTAAAAATCAGGCCATGAGAGATAAATATAATAAAGCTGCGAAAGCTGGACTATTAGAACCATTAGAAGGAAAAACGCCGAAAGAAAAGGAACATATCTTACAAGGTCTACATGATATGGGAATACCACTGCCTGAAGGACGAACACCATCAGAGAAAGCTCTTATAGCCAAAGTGAAAGCAACACCTGGCCCACCACTAGAAAAAATAGCACCGTCGGAAAAAATGCGCAGAGCTAAGGCTGCTGGGCTAATTACCCCTCTAGAAGGCAAAACGCCTGAACAAAAGGAAAGAATACTTACAGGACTAGCAATGCAAGGTATCCCTCTACCAGAAGGGAAAACACCATCTGAGAAAAAAATTATTAATAAAATTCGTGCTGAACTTGGTTTACCCCCTGAACCTACAACTCCTGAGATGAAAGAAAAGTATGCCAAGGCTGCAGATGCTGGTTTTTTGCAGCCACTGGAAGGCAAAACGCCTAAACAAAAGGAACAGATTTTAAAAGGCTTACATGATATGGGTATTCCTTTACCTGAAGGACGAACAGCCTCGGAAAAATCACTAATAGCAAAAGTAAAAGGAATGCCTCGCAAAATAACACCGTCAGAAAAAATGCGTAAAGCGAAAGCTGCAGGACTGATAACTCCGCTTGAAGGAAAGACGCCAGAGCAAAAGGAAAACATACTTAAAGGACTAGCAATGCACGGTCTTCCTCTTCCGGAAGGCAAGACCGCTTCAGAGAAAAAATTGATCGATAAGGTTCGGGCTGAACTGGGTCTGCCGCCTGAACCTAAAAACCAGGCTATGAGAGATAAGTATGATAAAGCTGCGAAAGCTGGACTATTAGAACCATTAGAAGGAAAAACGCCGAAAGAAAAGGAACATATCTTACAAGGTTTACATGATATGGGAATACCACTGCCTGAAGGACGAACACCATCAGAGAAAGCTCTTATAGCCAAAGTGAAAGCAACACCTGGCCCACCACTAGAAAAAATAGCGCCGTCGGAAAAAATGCGCAGAGCTAAGGCCGCTGGGTTAATTACCCCTCTAGAAGGCAAAACGCCTGAACAAAAGGAAAGAATACTTACAGGACTAGCAATGCAAGGTATCCCTCTACCGGAAGGGAAAACACCATCTGAGAAAAAAATTATTAATAAAATTCGTGCTGAACTTGGTTTACCCCCTGAACCTACAACTCCTGAGATGAAAGAAAAGTATGCCAAGGCTGCAGATGCTGGTTTTTTGGAGCCCTTGGAAGGCAAAACGCCTAAACAAAAGGAACAGATTTTAAAAGGCTTACATGATATGGGTATTCCGCTACCTGAAGGACGAACAGCCTCGGAGAAATCACTAATAGCAAGAGTAAAAGGAATGCCTCGCAAAATATCACCGTCAGAAAAAATGCGTAAAGCGAAAGCTGCAGGACTGATAACTCCGCTTGAAGGAAAGACGCCAGAGCAAAAGGAAAACATACTTAAAGGACTAGCAATGCACGGTCTGCCTCTTCCTGAAGGCAAGACCGCTTCAGAGAAAAAATTGATCGATAAGGTTCGCGCTGAACTAGGTCTGCCGCCTGAACCTAAAAACCAGGCTATGAGAGATAAGTATGATAAAGCTGCGAAAGCTGGACTATTAGAACCATTAGAAGGAAAAACGCCGAAAGAAAAGGAACATATCTTACAAGGTTTACATGATATGGGAATACCACTGCCTGAAGGACGAACACCATCAGAGAAAGCTCTTATAGCCAAAGTGAAAGCAACACCTGGCCCACCACTAGAAAAAATAGCACCGTCGGAAAAAATGCGCAGAGCTAAGGCCGCTGGGCTGATTACCCCTCTAGAAGGCAAAACGCCTGAACAAAAGGAAAGAATACTTACAGGACTAGCAATGCAAGGTATCCCTCTACCGGAAGGGAAAACACCATCCGAAAAAAAAATTATTGATAAAATTCGTGCTGATCTTGGTTTACCCCCTGAACCTACAACACCTGAGATGAAAGATAAGTATGCCAAGGCTGCAGATGCTGGTTTTTTGCAGCCCCTGGAAGGCAAAACGCCTAAACAAAAGGAACAGATTTTAAAAGGCTTACATGATATGGGTATTCCGCTACCTGAAGGACGAACAGCCTCGGAAAAATCACTAATAGCTAGAGTAAAAGGAATTCCCCGCAAAATAACACCGTCAGAGAAAATGCGTAAAGCGAAAGCTGCAGGACTGATAACTCCGCTTGAAGGAAAGACGCCAGAGCAAAAGGAAAACATACTTAAAGGACTAGCAATGCATGGTTTACCACTTCCTGAAGGCAAAACCGCTTCGGAAAAGAAATTGATCGATAAGGTTCGGGCTGAGCTGGGTCTGCCGCCTGAACCTAAAAACCAGGCTATGAGAGATAAGTATGATAAAGCTGCGAAAGCTGGACTATTAGAACCATTAGAAGGAAAAACGCCGAAAGAAAAGGAACATATCTTACAAGGTTTACATGATATGGGAATACCACTGCCTGAAGGACGAACACCATCAGAGAAAGCTCTTATAGCCAAAGTGAAAGCAACACCTGGCCCACCACTAGAAAAAATAGCGCCGTCGGAAAAAATGCGCAGAGCTAAGGCCGCTGGGCTAATTACCCCTCTAGAAGGCAAAACGCCGGAACAAAAGGAAAGAATACTTACAGGACTAGCAATGCAAGGTATTCCTTTGCCGGAAGGGAAAACACCATCCGAGAAAAAAATTATTAATAAAATTCGTGCCGAACTTGGTTTACCCCCTGAACCTACAACTCCTGAGATGAAAGAAAAGTATGCCAAGGCTGCAGATGCTGGTTTTTTGCAGCCACTGGAAGGCAAAACGCCTAAACAAAAGGAACAGATTTTAAAAGGCTTACATGATATGGGTATTCCGCTACCTGAAGGACGAACAGCCTCGGAGAAATCACTAATAGCAAGAGTAAAAGGAATGCCTCGCAAAATATCACCATCAGAAAAAATGCGTAAAGCGAAAGCTGCAGGACTGATAACTCCGCTTGAAGGAAAGACGCCAGAGCAAAAGGAAAACATACTTAAAGGACTAGCAATGCACGGTCTTCCTCTTCCGGAAGGCAAGACCGCTTCAGAGAAAAAATTGATCGATAAGGTTCGGGCTGAACTGGGTCTGCCGCCTGAACCTAAAAACCAGGCTATGAGAGATAAGTATGATAAAGCTGCGAAAGCTGGACTATTAGAACCATTAGAAGGAAAAACTCCGAAAGAAAAGGAACATATCTTACAAGGTTTACATGATATGGGAATTCCACTGCCTGAAGGACGAACACCCTCAGAGAAAGCTCTTATAGCCAAAGTAAAAGCAACACCTGGCCCACCACTAAAAAAAATAGCACCATCGGAAAAAATGCGCAGAGCTAAGGCCGCTGGGCTGATTACCCCTCTAGAAGGCAAAACGCCGGAACAAAAGGAAAGAATACTTACAGGACTAGCAATGCAAGGTATCCCTCTTCCGGAAGGGAAAACACCATCTGAGAAAAAACTCATTAATAAAATTCGTGCTGAACTTGGTTTACCCCCTGAACCTACAACTCCTGAGATGAAAGATAAGTATGCCAAGGCTGCAGATGCTGGTTTTTTGGAGCCACTGGAAGGCAAAACGCCTAAACAAAAGGAACAAATTTTAAAAGGCTTACATGATATGGGTATTCCATTGCCTGAAGGACGAACAGCCTCGGAGAAATCACTAATAGCTAGAGTGAAAGGAATGCCCCGCAAAATAACACCGTCAGAAAAAATGCGTAAAGCCAAAGCAGCAGGACTGATAACACCCCTTGAAGGAAAGACGCCAGAGCAAAAGGAAAAAATACTTAAAGGACTAGCAATGCACGGTATTCCTCTTCCTGAAGGAAAAACCGCTTCAGAAAAAAAACTGATAGATAAGGTTCGAGCTGAACTTGGTTTGCCACCTGAACCTAAAAATCAGGCCATGAGAGATAAGTATGCTAAAGCCGCAGATGCTGGATTATTACAACCACTAGAAGGAAAATCACCTAAAGAGAAAGAACGAATCTTACAAGGTTTACATGATATGGGAATACCATTGCCTGAAGGACGAACACCATCAGAAAAAGCACTTATTGCTCAAGTTAAAGCAAGACCCCGAGCGCCTTCGGCATTGCTTCCTCCATCAGAGAGAATGCGCAGAGCAAAAGCCGCAGGTTTACTGACGCCTCTCGAAGGTAAATCACCTGAGCAACAGGAAAAAATATTAAGAGGACTTGCTATGCATGGTCTTCCACTTCCTGAGGGCAAAACACCATCAGAAAAAAAGATTATTGATAAGGTCCGCGCTGAGCTTGGTCTTCCCCCGGAACCTAAAACACCAGAAATGAAAGAAAAATATGCTAAAGCTGCAGCTGCTGGGCTTTTACAACCATTAGAAGGTAAAACTCCTGCTCAGAAGGAAAAGATATTACAAGGTTTACGTGATATGGGTATTCCTTTACCTGAGGGACGAACTGCTTCAGAAAAATCACTTATAGCTAAAGTGAAAGCAAGGCCTCGTATGTTATTACCGTCAGAAAAATTGCGCAAAGCAAAAGCCGCAGGATTGCTGACGCCTCTTGAAGGTAAAACTCCTGCACAAAAAGAAAAAATATTACGAGGACTAGCAGAACATGGCATTCCTCTGCCCGAAGGCAAAACGCCATCAGAAAAGAAGCTTCTAAATAAAATTCGTGCTGATCTTGGTCTACCCCCTGAGCCTACCTCAGCATCTATGAGAGATAAACACGCGAAAGCTGCTGAACGTGGATTATTACAACCACTAGAAGGTAAATCACCTCAAGAAAAAGAACGAATCCTACAAGGTTTACATGACTTAGGCATACCATTGCCTGAAGGACGAACACCATCAGAAAAAGTTCTTATTGCCCAAGTAAAAGCAAGACCTCGAGCACCTTCAACGTTGCTAGCGCCATCAGAAAGATTGCGAAGAGCAAAAGCTGCAGGTTTGCTAACGCCTCTCGAAGGTAAATCGCCAGAGCAAAAGGAAAAAATACTAAAAGGACTTGCAATGCACGGTGTTCCACTTCCTGAAGGTAAAACACCATCTGAGAAAAAACTTATCGATAAGGTCCGCGCTGATCTTGGGCTGCCCCCGGAACCTCAAACGCCGGAAATGAAAGAAAAATATGCTAAAGCTGCGGCTGCTGGTCTTCTACAACCACTAGAAGGCAAAACTCCTTCTCAGAAGGAAAAGATATTAAAAGGATTAGTTGATATGGGTATTCCATTGCCTGAAGGTAGAACGCCCTCAGAAAAGGCGCTTATTTCCAAAATAAAAGCCAGAGCAGCAGCGTCAATTACGACCGATAAGATAAAGAAAGCTAAGGCAGCTGGTCTGCTAACACCTCTCACAGGTAAAACTCCAGAACAAAGAGAAAAAATCTTAAAGGGTTTGGCTCAAGCTGGTCTACCGCTACCCGAAGGAAGAACGCCATCCGAAAAATTATTAATAAATCAAGTAAAGAAGGAATTTGGTATACCAGACAGAACACCGTCAGAAAAACTTCGTAAAGCTAAAGCAGCTGGACTTTTAACCCCCTTAGAAGGCAAAACACCAGCACAAAGAGAGAAGATACTGAGAGGTAGAGCAGCAGCAGGTTTACCTTTACCAGAAGGTAGATCACCATCAGAAAGAGCTTTAATACAAAAAATTAAAGATTCTGCTGGATACGTAACGCCATCTCCGTCGGAGAGATTGCGGAAAGCTAAAGCTGCTGGTTTGCTGACCCCTTTAAAAGGAAAATCACCTTCAATGAAAGAAAAAATTATTAAAGATATGCTGGCTGCGGGAGTACCAATACCAGAAGGTGAAACACCATCTGAAAAAGAAATGATAAAGAGACTCACATCTCCCCCCGTAAGAACAGCTTCCGAAAAACTGAGACAAGCAAAAGCTGCGGGACTTTTGACGCCTCTACAAGGAAAAACACCAGAACAAAAGAAAAAAATTCTTAAAGGGTTAATTAAAGCAGGTGTCCCATTACCAGAACCACAAACGGCGTCTGAAAAGGATTTGATGAACAAAATCCGAGAAGAAGTTGGTTTGCCTCCTGAACCAAAAACACCTTCACTTAGAGAAAAGTACAAAAAAGCTCAAGCGGCTGGAATCATAACACCGCTGGAAGGTAAATCTCCAGCAGAAAAAGAAAGAATATTGCAAAAGCTTCATGATGCCGGGATTCCTCTACCAGAAGGCCGAACACCTTCAGAAAAATCTTTGATAAAGAGAGTTAAGGCAGGAAAGCCGGCACGTAAGACTCCGTCAGAAAAATTGAAAGCGGCAAAAGCTGCTGGACTATTAACACCACTGGAGGGAAAGACACCCGCACAAAAAGAAAAGATTCTTAGAGGTCTAGCGAAAGCTGGTGTTCCATTACCAGAAGGCAAGACGCCATCCGAAAAAGATTTGATAAGTAAAATTCGAACTGAAATGGGACTGCCACCAGAGCCAAAGACTCCATCATTAAAAGAAAAGATGGCTAAAGCTCACGCTGCCGGGCTAATTACTCCCCTTGAAGGTAAAAGTCGGGCACATAAGGAAAAGATTTTAAAAGGTTTGGCAGAGGCTGGCATTCCCCTACCTGAAGGAAGAACTCCGTCAGAAAAAGCACTCATAGCCAAGGTGAAAGCCGAAACCAAACCGATTAAAATCCCATCCCAAAAATTACGGCAAGCAAAAGCGGAAGGTCTATTAACACCATTAGAAGGAAAAACTCCGGAAGAGAAAGAAAGAATCATGAGAGGATTAGCAAAGCACGGTTTACCTCTTCCAGAAGCTAAAACAGCATCGGAAAGAAAATTAGCAGCAAAGATTCGCAAAGAATTAGGTCTACCACCTGAACCCAAAACTCCATCAATGAAACAGAGGCACGAAAAAGCCGCTGCTGCTGGCGTTCTTGTTCCTTTAGAAGGCTTATCACCTGCAGAGAAAGAAAAAGTGTTGAGAACACAGGCAGAATTAGGATTACCTCTACCTGAAGGGAGAACACCATCAGAGAAAGCTTTAATTGCCAAAGTGAAAGCTGAAACTAAGCGTCCAGTAAAAATTCCGTCTGAAAAATTACGAAAAGCAAAAGCAGCCGGTTTTCTTACCCCTTTGGAAGGAAAAACTCCAGAACAAAAAGAAAAAATTATGAGAGGGTTAGCAGAACATGGCTTACCACTTCCAGAAGCCAAAACAGCATCGGAAAAAAAATTGGCAGCAAAGATCCGTAAAGAACTTGGTCTTCCACCTGAACCTACAACTCCATCAATGAAACAGAGGCACGAAAATGCCGCTGCTGCTGGCGTTCTTGTTCCTTTAGAAGGCTTATCGCCTGCAGAGAAAGAAAAAGTGTTGAGAGCACAGGCAGAATTAGGATTACCTCTACCTGAAGGGAGAACACCATCAGAGAAAGCTTTAATTGCCAAAGTGAAAGCTGAAACTAAGCGTCCAGTAAAAATTCCGTCTGAAAAATTACGAAAAGCAAAAGCAGCCGGTTTTCTTACCCCTTTGGAAGGAAAAACTCCAGAAGAAAAAGAAAAAATTATGAGAGGATTAGCAGAACATGGCTTACCACTTCCAGAAGCCAAAACAGCATCGGAAAAAAAATTGGCAGCAAAGATCCGTAAAGAACTTGGTCTTCCACCTGAACCTACAACTGCATCAATGAAACAGAGGCACGAAAATGCCGCTGCTGCTGGTGTTCTTGTTCCTTTAGAAGGCTTATCGCCTGCAGAGAAAGAAAAAGTGTTGAGAGCACAGGCAGAATTGGGATTACCTCTACCTGAAGGGAGAACACCATCAGAGAAAGCTTTAATTGCCAAAGTGAAAGCTGAAACTAAGCTTCCAGTAAAAATTCCGTCTGAAAAATTACGAAAAGCAAAAGCAGCCGGTTTTCTTACCCCTTTGGAAGGAAAAACGCCAGAACAAAAAGAAAAAATTATGAGAGGGTTAGCAGAACATGGCTTACCACTTCCAGAAGCCAAAACAGCATCGGAAAAAAAATTGGCAGCAAAGATCCGTAAAGAACTTGGTCTACCACCTGAACCTACAACTACATCAATGAAACAGAGGCACGAAAAAGCTGCTGCTGCTGGCGTTCTTGTTCCTTTAGAAGGTTTATCGCCTGCAGAGAAAGAAAAAGTATTGAGAGCACAGGCAGAATTGGGATTACCTCTACCTGAAGGGAGAACACCTTCGGAGAAATCTTTAATTGCCAAAGTGAAAGCTGAAACTAAGCGTCCAGTCAAAATTCCGTCTGAAAAATTACGAAAAGCAAAAGCAGCCGGTTTACTTACCCCTTTGGAAGGAAAAACTCCAGAAGAAAAAGAAAAAATTATGAGAGGATTAGCAGAACATGGCTTACCACTTCCAGAAGCCAAAACAGCTTCGGAAAAAAAATTGGCAGCAAAGATCCGTAAAGAACTTGGTCTGCCACCTGAACCTACAACTACATCAATGAAACAAAGACACGAAAAAGCCGCTGCTGCTGGTGTTCTTGTTCCTTTAGAAGGCTTATCACCTGCAGAGAAAGAAAAAGTGTTGAGAGCACAGGCAGAATTGGGATTACCTCTACCTGAAGGGAGAACACCATCAGAGAAATCTTTAATTGCCAAAGTGAAAGCTGAAACTAAGCGTCCAGTAAAAATTCCGTCTGAAAAATTACGAAAAGCAAAAGCAGCTGGTTTACTTACACCTTTGGAAGGAAAAACTCCAGAAGAAAAAGAAAAAATTATGAGAGGATTAGCAGAACATGGCTTACCACTTCCAGAAGCCAAAACAGCATCGGAAAAAAAATTGGCAGCTAAGATCCGTAAAGAACTTGGTCTTCCACCTGAACCTACAACTCCATCAATGAAAGAAAGACATGAAAGAGCAGCCGTCGCTGGAGTATTAGTGCCACTAGAAGGTTTAACTCCCGCTGAGAAAGAAAGAGTTCTACGAGCTCAAGCAGATTATGGTCTACCTTTACCAGAAGGTAGAACACCATCTGAAAAAGCATTAATTGCTAAAATAAAAGCTGAACAAGAACCATCAAAGATTCCATCCGAAAAATTACGAAAAGCAAAAGCTGCTGGTTTGCTAACGCCATTAACAGGAAAAACACCGGCAGAGAAAGAAAAAATAATTAGAGGGCTGGCCGAGGCTGGATTACCCTTACCAGAAGGTAAAACAGCATCTGAAAAATCATTGATACACAAAATCAGAACTGAGCTTGGAATACCTCCACCTGCAAAGACACCTTCAGAGAAAGCGGTAATTCGTAAAGCGAAAGCAGATGGACTATTCACTCCTCTTACTGGAAAAACACCAGCTCAAAAGGAAAAAATACTCAGAGGGCTTGCTGAAGCAGGGTTGCCGTTACCTGTAGGCAAAACAGCGTCTGAAAAACAATTAATAAAAAAAATAAGAGCTGAGGCTGGTTTACCGCCCGAGCCAACTCCTTCTGAAAAGATGGGTAAGATAAAAAAGAAAACGAAAAAAGTAGGAATTACACCATCAAAGAAACTTGCGAAGGGAATCGCAGGAGAAGAGTACGAAGATATTATTAAAACAACAACGTGCGATCGAGGTTGCGGTTGTGATAAGAAGAAAATAAGATTTAAACATAGCTACGTAAAAATCCGGGTGACTTCTCCAGATATATCCTCTCTATGTGATTGTCCTGATGAATGTCTTCCAGGTGTTAAAGGTGGGGCCTTCATTGATAATGAAGGTATAAAAGTAACTGTTGGGAGTGCTGTTGGCGTACCTTCATACTCCAGAGAAAGCAATAATATTACTCGAGAACATGCTGAAAGTAAATCCTGTGATAAAATTATTTTAAAACATGACGGTTATAGAACACTACACGACAGACAAATTAAAACACTATTCGATCACAAGTATAAGACAAATAATCTATCTAATAAAAAAAGTATATATGAAGTGCGTAGTTCCGAAACATATTCTAGCAGTGATAAAGTAGATTATATCTTTAACACCACAAGTTCTGACGAAAGCCGCAGCAGTGTAATGACAATTCAATATGGTCTGGCGTATAATGATACCGATAATGACAAAGGTTTTTTATACTACAGTACACCAGCTTACCAGGCCAGGGCCCATGAAATTAACAGATTTATTGAAACTTCTAGACGTTTCGAATCATCGGGTGACGTTTATAGTGATCCTGTTTCAAAGGACTATTTGATAATGGACAATTCGTCTCGCAACAGTTTCAATTCCATCTTTGTTATAAAAAGTGAAACATCACTGGGCTTGGTTACAAGCTCTAGCGAAAGCATGGATACAATTAGTGAGATGTCATATGGAAACAGTAGTGTCACATCTAATTCCATGCATTATTTCGGTTACCAGCTATCTGACGACCTTTTTAGCAATAGCTCCATTGAGAATTCAGAGAGCTCTACGAATAGAATTGAATACAATGCCGCTGGAACGATGATAAGGTAAGATTAAAAGTTAGTTTCTTCTATGCGCTGGTTATTTTTGTTCATTCTCATCATTCATCTCTGATAAGTAAAAATAAGTCAAGTGATATTGTTTTACCGACTTTGCAAAGAATACGGCGGTACAAAATATCTATTTTTTACTGCCATATGGGCAACAGTTTATTAGAAACTGTGTAATTTTAAAATAAAATGGAATTGCTTTTTCAGCGATAGCAACTATCATACGTACAGACCCAACGTTTTTAAGGGACACACAGAAAACAGACAAAAACAGAAAGCATTAGCCGCAAAAAAACAAGAGGAATACATGATATACAGAATGTCTCAAACAGATCTTAACAGCATGTACAAAAAGAAAGGTAAAAACAAGCAGAATCGTAAAAACGGTGAACCCATCGTAGTTATAAACCACTTGAACAGTGAACGAGATATCACGACAATGGTTGACGAACTGCTAGCGAAGAACGAATTTTCTGGCGCATCTTCAATATTTGTGGTAGTTCCATCGGACGATAACGAGGCGGCAAACTCTTCAGATGGCCGTAATTCGACTATATGTATTCAATTGAGCGAAAATCCTACAAAACTGAAATGCAAACTTCCAGTAGAGCAGGGTGAGTTCTTTGTGACAATCTATCTACATCTATCTTCTTTTTTTATGCTAAGCAGACTTTTCCACTCATTTAAATTCAAAATTAAGTTGAGTCTATACTCTATTTCTTACAATAAAAAGATTGGAATAAAAGACCACTCATTCCTTAAAAACAAAGTAACAACACCCATGTTTATTTAAAGATATGAAGCGAAGAAATTCATCGATCTCACGTGGCGTGAAGATATCCGCTAGAGGAAAAAAGTATTTCATGGAGGCATTACCTACAACTGTAATGTCCTACCATAACAAAGAGACCATGTTTGATTACCATTATCCTTCCAAAGTGTGTAAAAAGAAAGAAAATACTAAAAATAAACTTTGTCAAATTACTACACCTAATGAAGTAGTACAAATAGTTGCACATAAACACTACGCTAGCACGGACACGACTGTGGACAGACCGTGTTGCTGTGTTCCCAGAGAACCTCAATACACCGATTACAATCCTAACGATAGATATGTAGCGAATGTGACGTCGAAGCAAATCACGCCGCTTCTCATAAAGCAAGGTACTTAGAAAATAATATCTTTACTTAAGTTTTTAGACTGCAGACTTCAATATCAATTACAAATGTTCACTTTCTACTTCTGTTAAAATACCTTTATAGCAAGTTTGATTTGGATTTAAAAGTAATTTACTTATTTTTCACCATCATCTGTCTATCTGCGTAGCTTGTTCCAACCTACATTGGAGTTCGCTCTCAATTTAACCAAATGCAACTGCCATCAGATACCCGCCACCTAATTACTGGGAGACATTGGTTAGGTTAGGTTCGGTTCTCAACTTTTTGAGCTGATGTCTCCGTAACGACTGCCATAGATATAACTACATAACGTGTTTTCCGAGGCACAGTATTTTCTATAATATACTTATTTTTGTAGGTATGAATTACGAATCATTTCATATATCAGCAATTGATGTGGAACCACAGGCATCATTTATGTCTTTAAACATACAACCAACTCCAGTGACAACGTGCCGCGTGCCACCTTGTAGTGATACTATTGGTTGCCATAGTCTTGCCAATGGTTCTAAGCCAGAGGTCCAAGAAGTAGCAAAAGTGCCACATCTACAACCATGTAATTGCAGTCCAGAAAAGTTGAGAGAAATATTGGAACAAGCACTGAAGGCAGGGAAGACGAATGTGCAGTCGACTGGGTGCGGCGGTGGAGCTGTGAATCAACCTGAAATCCCAGCGCCTCCACTAGTACCTACGTCAACGCCTGTGTCAGCCCCAAGTAATACATTATTTTTAATATAGTCTACCAATTATATTATTCGTTCATGTAGGTCCGACGTACCCTGGGCCTCTGTTACAAACCTAGCTCAGTGGGTAATCATTCCTTTATAAATCATGTTATTTGATTTATAAAGCAACTAAAAGTAAATAAAAGACGATAATGTTTCATTTTCATACATTTTTTTTTTCTTTTAAATTAATTATTTGATGAAACAAATAACCTATCGTCATTTAAAATCTAGAAATATATTACAGGAAAAGGAGGAGATTGCAGCGGTTGTTTACATCCCATTCACGTAGAGCAATGCCAATGTAGCGGAATTAAGAAATCTATAAAGTATAAATCAATGTGTCCATGTGAACTTCACCAACCACCACAGTCAAATATAGGACCGATTCTGAAGCCTGGCGATCTAGGCCAAGCAAATTTAGCAAGTTTACGGAACCAGGCAGGCCGAACAGGTCAGATAGGACAGAGCCAAGTAATAGGCCCAGCAGGAGAGTCATCGCTGATAGAAACAGGAGAAACCTATACTCAAGCAGGCACAAAACAAACACGATTCAGTTCCACCATCGGTACCTCCACCGAACGTAAAGCAGATTGTGCATGCAAAGACAAACGCGGAAAAAAAAAGAAAAAAATCAAATGTGAATGTCCTCATCTCGAGCCTGAACCTGAGCCTGACTATGAAACACAACCAAAACTATACTCCGGAGCAACTAACGAGAATTTCGAATGGGTAGACCAAACAGAGATAAACAAATTGAAGTCAGGTATGACAGAGACAACTTCTGGATTTAAATTTAATGTGTTGAAACAAAAACCGTCTGAACCTGAACCAGAATTCAGTTTAGATGATGCCATTAGATACTACGCAAGTATGAAACCGGACCTATTTCGGGACATCGTTGAGGAATATCAGAAAAAACAAGATCAACGTGAATCTCATCGACATGATGACAATCCTGACGTAGAATGCGAATGTACCTCCGGGAATGAGACCCAGGTGGGAACAGCAGGACCTGGTCCTTCAGTGCCCGAGTCATCAGAGCCCCCACCATCAGAGACTACTCAGGAGGACGAAGGACCATTCAGAGGACTGAAATTTAAAATAGGTGGCAAAGGTTCTGGTTCCCCAGGTCTTACTGGCATTTGTTGTTTCGATATGCTGCAAGAATCATTCACAACATGGTGAAAGCTTCAAACGAATACCATTGGTATCAGTATTGCAGAACATGTTTTAAATAAAAGTTTTAGTTCGCTAACAATGTACGACTATCGTCATCGTTTTTGTGTATTTTTTATGACAATCAAGTTGTTATGGGTATATTCTGATAATTTTATTTGTAATTAAAAAAATCTAATAACATTCGCTTGTTTTTTTTTTTTTTTTTAAATACTTTGCCCCACACTATGATTTCTCCTGTATCGTGGGTACATTTTACAAACATACATGTCACTTGCACAGACAACCAGACCCGAAACAACTATCTGTAGATCATACAAATATTCGTTCCGTGCGGGGATCGAACCCGCGACACGTAGCGCAGAAAGCTAATCGTTTAGTCACTACGCCAACCGCGTCGTCATTATTTTATGTTTATTACTTAACATAATTCTATTTGACTGTCTCATTAGTGCAGTAATCGCAAGCGCTCCTACTGAGCGCGAGTTGCTGGGTTCGATTCCCTAGTCGGGCAAAACGATATTGATTTTTTCTGTATTGAAATTTTCAGTAGCTATACGAAATCTGGATCTGTGCCCGGTAGATGGCAACAGAACTCAATAACTGCACCTCTGCTTACCCCTTTGTCATACAGGCGTGATACTTTGATGTTGTTATATACAGGGTGACATTTAATTCATTGGCAATATTTTTACCTCGTATTCTACTCATGATACTGATTAATTTAGGATTAAAATATCGAAAATCAAAAAGGTATTTTTTTTAATTAAAAAACTTCATGATTTTTTTTTTACCTACATAAGTCTAAAATGAATAAATAAGATAATAATAAACAACAAAAGGCATTAATGTGGCTGACATGAAGCAATCGTTACAGGAGTGTTTCTTTGGCCGTTTGAATAAGGTTCTTAAAAGTTCCTTATCAGGTGGCAATAAGGTTCGCGCCTCTGCCCGCGCGCTACACCGCCGCGCATTCCCGCTATTTCCACTACTAAAAGGTATTAGCACACAGCCAGCAGTGCTCATTCATTACAAAATAAAAAGTAATTTAAATTATTCTTATTTACCGTTTACTTTTGTTTTGAACATTTACCAAAATATTAGTCTAATATCCCAATCTTCCTTTTTTCTATTCCAAAAACCACCACATAATAAATAATAGGTGGTGTGGGTCCGTTTATAAACTCTAATCTAAACCGCACCTTTCCGTGAAGGAATCGAATACGCGGCTCGTAGCCCAGCAGCCTATCGCTCAGCCACTGCGCCAATGGTGCCGTCAGTTATTATGTAGCACAACTTATTATTGATTTGTTTGTACTTTCTGTAATGTCAATGTGTTTTTCATGAATGTATGAGATGCAGCTTTCGTATTGGTGTTAATGAGTTTAATGATTTTCAGTCATGACATAGCGTTACGCCTGTATTCCCCGAAGGATAAGGCAGAGGTGTACTTTTTGTACACCCATGTCGCACCGATTACGTTATGAATTCCCATGTTGTAGGGAGCGAGCATATTCCCATCTACCGGGAACAATTTCAAATTGGGGCTGCTATTAAGAATTTCAGAAAATCCCAATATGATGACCTCTGGCTCAGCAGCTGGTCATACGACCACTAGATCACTGAGGCGGTAAATAATTTTCTGTTATGATTGGAACTATCCGTAAACAAATTTAAGTTCTAGTTCCTTCACATTTTTTCTTTATGAGAACCGAATCTGCTACTTGAGGCGCGACCTTTTTGTACTTTGAAGAAATTGAAAAAAAAAAAAATAGCCAGCGTGTTAAAGGATAACAAACAGAACCCATTTCGATCATTTTTGAAATTTTTGTCTGTTTGTCTGTATGTCTGTTTATATGTTTGTTTGTGCGCAAAAAATGTTTATATACAAAAATTATACGCAACTTGAGGTATAACTTAGTTTTTGTTTTATCGAAATCGGTTCACTGTATCAAAAGATATGATTAATTTAGTGAGTTCAAGAAGTAAAATATTACAACACGCAATTTAGTATAGTATATGTTAGAAATAAAGATAAATTGAATAATTTTTCGGAGTTTATTACGTGCTGCTATCAATAACCCTACTAATCCTTGCTGCTAATATTATTATAAATGTGAAAGTTTGTGAGGATGGATGGATGGATGGATATTTGTTACTCAATCACGCCAGAACGGCTGAACGGATCTGTATGAAATTTGGCACAGAGATAGATTATAGTCTGGAATAGCACATATGCTACTTTTATACCGGGAAGATGTACGGGTTCGTAAGCCACGCTGGCGAAGCCGCGGGCGGAAGCTAGTCGAAAATATATGCGGTAAATTGTAAACAGTATGTTACGGTTCACAATCTTTCGATCGTTTACTATCTCGCGAGATAGATTATCTATCTAACAGTATTCACAATTTTACGGTGACATATACATCTGGTGAATTAATTGTTCAAGTGAATTATTCTGTTAGTGATTTTAATACCTCACACTGGAAAAGCGGTAACGTTGTGGAACAATACAAATATGAGCAAGATTTTAAACTTTACTCCGCCGTTTTGTGGCATGGCGGACCTATAACAATAACTTTTGCGAGCCTTACCATATTAGAAGGTTTTCTTACGTTTTCCTTCACAGTTGACTTTTAAAAGAGTGTAAAAAAGTTCTTGATTATATGAACGTTAGACTGCACCACGCCAGCTAAAACCCTTCTAATTCTGAGTAGAGGCCCATAGAGGCTCAGCAGTGGAACAGTAATGAACTGAATTATTATATTCTAGAACTGGCTGTCCCCGCGACTACGTCCGAGTAGTAAGATTTTTCATAAAAACTATGGACCCCATTTCAAATCCTTAGGGGTTGAAAATTCTAAAATCGTTTCGTAACGTATACCAACACCCTCTGAGAATTTACCCATCAAAGGAGACTGGGTGAAAATGGGCTATGGACCAATACGAACACGATTATGATATTAGTGTGGGGGATTCATCGTATTTTTCGCTTCACTTACCAGTGTGTCCACTGCCTTATTTAATCTAATACGCCAAAACAGATGTGTTAAGAGCTTAAAATAATCCAGTATTCTAAAAAAAAAACACATGACATTTGTGACATCGCCGTCGTACATTTACGAAAAATTATAGTGAATAAAATTTTGTATAATATTGGAAAAAGAAATCTAATAAAATATGTAACGAATCCGCAAGTGTTTGTAATTCATGAGTTGAAATGAAAAGGTGTAAGGTATAGGATAATATATGTAAGGTACATGTTGATTGATAAATTGTATAGATTTCTGTGTTGATTATTATCAAAGAGATTTAAATATTTTCTTCTAATATCCCAAATAAAATCTTTGACTATTGTCCCTGTTCATACTGCACAGTGTATGCCACAAACGTTCGCATTCCTCTTTTGCTTTCCTGTTTAGAAATTAGTTTAAATGCTACTTAAAAGATGACACAAGCTTTGGTAATTTTACAAAAAACACAGTGGTTTTTCTCATTATATAGATAGGCCGACATATAGCCCGGCAGATAGTTATTATATAAACGCGCAAATATTTTTCAAATCCCATTCATCAGATCAGTTAATTAAAAATCCATAGGTGATCAACAGTTAAACTTACATTTTGTGGTGACTATTTAAAACTTTGATGACATGGCTACAGCAAAGATCTGTAGATGTACCGGTCAGTTCTTGTATGAGTACAAGGCGAGGAGCCTTGGAATAATCCAATAACTGACCTGGGGTGAGAACCATTTTTCAATACAGTTTTAAGTTAACCAACCAGTAAAGTTCTGACAATCAGTCCAAACCGATACTAATATCCAATATAATGTATAATATCTCCCAGCACATGGATAGCTCCGTGTAAGCAGACGCATTTGGTTAATCGGCCAACCGTAAGGTAATTGGGCAAAGGTTAGAGTTATGGTGTTTCGAAGAATGCAGTTTATCTTCTTGTATACAAGATGATGAGATGATGTATACATCATAGAAGTTCAAACCCAGACCATATAACAGATTTAGAATTTACTTTAGGATCAGTTGCGATATCAGCAAAGACAAACTAGCACACCTGCTGCTGATCCTGGGTTAGATTTCCAGGCTGAGCAAGGAGCTATAAGGTTTATCTGTCAGAATAAATAAAGCTGCGGGCTGCTAGTATTTTAATAATAAATTAATCTTTGGATACTAAACTTTTGAGTGCAATATTCGATAGATCCGATATCACCTACATACGTTAAATGCTCCAGGCAGGGTATTCGTCAACTCTATAGATGTATTAAAAGCGGTGGGTAGCCAAAAGCGCAGGCAGATGCTTTAAAAAATATTATCTCTAGATTTATATAATTTTCTTGATATAAATCCTAATTTAACACATTATTTGTTGCAGCCTACATTTAGTATAAAATATAACGAGCCACAAAACAAAATTTATAAAGTTTTAATTGAAAAGTGATGATTACCCGGTGACCATCACACTTAAAAAATGCCATAGCTATTGTTATGGCATCTTGATGTAAAAGAACACAGAACTGATGAGGTATCGTTAATATTAAAGATTGAAGTCACAGAGTTGTCTTTCGTTCGATAGAAAGACAGAGTTGTAAATACACAATGAGAGACTTGGACAATATGAGTACGAATAAACAGCACCTACATTATAAACTATCTTATTTCGATAAACACGAATTAAACAGTCCATGTAGTGGAATTGAAAATGTGAGCATAATAGTTCATAAAAAAAAGTTAAGAAAACGTAAAAAGCACCAAATTTTAAACTATGCGAAACAACCAATAGTCGCTTTCCGTTTTACAAGTTCCAGCACATCTAGGAAGCAAGGGTTCCTCACAGGGCATTCCAGCATGCCCGAAATAAATAAACGAACTGAGCCAGTCCGGTCAAATTTGTCACGTACTAAAAGCTCCCATGCACTTGAAAAGCAAACTAAATTTGCTTTTAAATCAAAATTTATAGTCAATGTGGTGTCTGAACATCGCTTCGACGAATGCCTAAACCCGTACAACTATCCAAGCAGAAATAAATTGAAAATCTATAGATGTCAACTGAACACTCAAGAAGACAGCTGTTGTTGTTCCTGTAACTCTGACGCAATGTTTGAAGTGATGAAGAGCTTGTACGACTGTTATAAAAAGAAAAATTGCGATAACTGTGACTGTATACTTTGTGGTCATTTACAACGGGAAGAGAGGCAACTCGGTGAAATGAGAAAATCCTTGGGATCTGTCGGACTGGATACAGTCAGTGCAAAGGAAAGGAAAGAAAAAATTAAGAAAGTTGAAAAGGAACTAGAAGGGAAGACTCCAGCACAAAAGGAAAAGATTTTAAGAGAAATGGTTAAAACCAGACACCCTTTACCTGAAGGAAAAACGACATCGGAAAAGGCTTTGATTAAAAAAATAAGAGCAGAACTTGGATTACCCCCTGAACCTAAAACTGCTGCTGAAAGGGCAAAAATGAGAAAAGCTGAAGCGGCAGGTATAATAACTCCTTTAGAAGGTAAAACCCCCGCGCAGAAAGAAAAAATTTTAAGGGCGCAAGCTGCTCTAGGTATTCCACTTCCAGAAGGAAGAACACCCTCTGAAAAGGCACTCATACAAAAGTTGAAAGCTGACTCAGGAATACCTATAGGAATACCATCAGAAAGGTTGCGTAAAGCCAGAGCTGCAGGACTCATAACGCCTCTAGAAGGAAAAACTCCAGAACAAAAAGAAAAAATACTAAAAGGACTAGCAATGCATGGCATTCCTCTGCCAGAAGGGAAAACACCATCTGAAAAAAAGCTAATCGATAAAGTCCGCGATGAACTTGGTTTACCGCCTGAACCTAAGAACAAAGGCATGAGAGATAAATACGCGCATGCTGCCAACGCCGGATTATTGCAACCATTAGAAGGGAAATCACCTAAAGAGAAAGAAAGGATTCTACAAGGGTTAGCAGATTTAGGAATACCGTTGCCGGAAGGACGAACAGCATCAGAAAAGTCTCTTATAGGTAAAGTGAAGGCAAGAGCAGGACCACCTTTAGATACATTAGCACCATCGGAAAAAATGCGAAGAGCAAAAGCGGCGGGACTAATAACGCCACTAGCTGGTAAAACACCAGATCAAAGAGAAAAAATATTACGAGGACTCGCAATGCAAGGTATACCCCTGCCTGAAGGACAAACGCCATCTGAAAGAACAATTATTAACAAGGTTCGTTTTGACCTTGGTCTACCCCCTGAACCCAAAAATAAAGCTATAAGAGACAAACATGTACTAGCAGCTAATATTGGCTTACTATTGCCATTGGAAGGCAAAACACCTGCACAAAAAGAAAAGATATTACAGGGTATATATGACATAGGTATACCCCTGCCCGAAGGACGAACGCCGTCGGAGAAATCTCTTATTGCTAGAATAAGGGCAGGACCGCGTGCAGTTTCTGCGGTGTTAGCACCGTCGGAGAAAATGCGAAGAGCAAAAGCGGCGGGACTATTAACGCCACTAGCTGGTAAAACACCAGATCAAAGAGAAAAAATATTACGAGGACTCGCAATGCAAGGTATACCCCTACCTGAAGGACAAACGCCATCTGAAAGAACAATTATTAACAAGGTTCGTCTTGACCTTGGTCTACCCCCTGAACCCAAAAATAAAGCTATAAGAGACAAACATGTACTAGCAGCTAATATTGGCTTACTGTTGCCATTGGAAGGCAAAACACCTGCACAAAAAGAAAAGATATTACAGGGTATACATAACATGGGTATACCCCTGCCCGAAGGACGAACGCCGTCGGAGAAATCTCTTATTGCTAGAATAAGGGCAGGACCGCGTGCAGTTTCTGCGGCGTTAGCGCCGTCGGAGAAAATGCGAAGAGCAAAAGCGGCGGGACTATTAACGCCACTAGCTGGTAAAACACCAGATGAAAGGGAAAAAATTTTACGAGGACTCGCAATGCAAGGTATACCCCTGCCTGAAGGACAAACGCCATCTATAAGAAAAATTATTGACAAGGTTCGTCTTGACCTTGGTCTACCCCCTGAACCCAAAAATAAAGCTATAAGAGACAAACATGTACTAGCAGCTAATGTTGGCTTACTATTGCCATTGGAAGGTAAAACACCTGCACAAAAAGAAAAGATATTACAGGGTATACATGACATGGGTATACCCCTGCCCGAAGGACGAACGCCGTCGGAGAAATCTCTTATTGCTAGAATAAGGGCAGGACCGCGTGCAGTTTCTGCGGTGTTAGCACCGTCGGAGAAAATGCGAAGAGCAAAAGTGGCGGGACTATTAACGCCACTAGCTGGTAAAACACCAGATCAAAGGGAAAAAATATTACGAGGACTCGCAATGCAAGGTATACCCCTGCCTGAAGGACAAACGCCATCTATAAGAAAAATTATTGACAAGGTTCGTCTTGACCTTGGTCTACCCCCTGAACCCAAAAATAAAGCTATAAGAGACAAACATGTACTAGCAGCTAATGTTGGCTTACTATTGCCATTGGAAGGTAAAACACCTGCACAAAAAGAAAAGATATTACAGGGTATACATGACATGGGTATACCCCTGCCCGAAGGACGAACGCCATCGGAGAAATCTCTTATTGCTAGAATAAGGGCAGGACCCCATGCAGTTTCTGCGGTGTTGGCACCGTCGGAGAAATTGCGTAAGGCAAAAGCAGAAGGCTTATTAACTCCACTAAAAGGGAAAACGCCAGCACAAAAAGAAAAAATATTAAAAGGACTCGCAAAGCACGGTATCCCGCTGCCTGAGGGCCAAACACCGTCTGAGAAAAAGCTTGTCGATAAGGTCCGCGCTGAACTTGGTTTACCTCCAGAGCCTAAAACTCCTGATATGAGACAGAAATATGCTAAAGCTGCCGATGCGGGCTTTTTGCAGCCGCTAGAAGGTAAATCACCGAAAGAGAAAGAACGAATTCTACAAGGCTTACATGATATGGGTATACCACTGCCTGAAGGAAGAACACCATCAGAAAAAGCTCTTATAGCTCAAGTCAAAGGTAGACCGCGTGCGCCTTCTGCAGTTCTTAAGCCATCAGAGAAAATACGGAGAGCAAAAGCTGCGGGTCTGATTACGCCTCTAGAAGGAAAAACGCCGGAACAAAAACAGAAAATACTTAATGGACTTGCAATGCACGGTCTTCCGCTTCCTGAAGGAAAAACACCATCTGAGAAAAAACTGATCGATAAGATCCGCGTAGACCTTGGACTACCACCAGAACCTAAAACCCCAGAAATGAAGGACAAATATACTAAAGCCGCTGAGGCTGGCTTGTTGCAGCCACTCGAAGGTAAATCACCTAAAGAGAAAGAACGAATTTTGCAAGGCTTACATGATATGGGTATACCATTGCCTGAAGGTCGAACCCCTTCGGAAAAGTCTCTTATAGCTAAAGTTAAAGCCAGACCACGTGCGCCTTCAGCAGTACTGAAACCATCAGAGAAAATACGGAGAGCAAAAGCTGCAGGTCTAATTACACCTCTAGAAGGAAAAACACCAGAACAAAAACAAAAAATACTTAATGGACTTGCAATGCACGGTCTTCCGCTTCCTGAAGGAAAAACACCATCTGAGAAAAAACTGATCGATAAGATTCGCGTAGACCTTGGACTACCACCAGAACCTAAAACCCCAGAAATGAAAGACAAATATGCTAAAGCTGCGGATGCGGGTTTTATGCAGCCACTTGAAGGTAAATCACCTAAAGAGAAAGAACGAATTCTACAAGGCTTACATGATATGGGTATACCATTACCTGAAGGGCGAACCCCGTCGGAAAAGTCTCTTATAGCTAAAGTTAAAGCAAGACCCCGTGCGCCTTCAGCAGTGCTTAAACCATCAGAGAAAATACGGAGAGCAAAAGCTGCAGGTCTAATTACACCTCTAGAAGGAAAAACACCAGAACAAAAACAAAAAATACTTAATGGACTGGCAATGCACGGTCTTCCGCTTCCTGAAGGAAAAACACCATCTGAGAAAAAGCTGATCGATAAGATTCGCGTAGACCTTGGACTACCACCAGAACCTAAAACCCCAGAAATGAAAGACAAATATGCTAAAGCTGCGGATGCGGGTTTTATGCAGCCACTTGAAGGTAAATCACCTAAAGAGAAAGAACGAATTCTACAAGGCTTACATGATATGGGTATACCATTACCTGAAGGGCGAACCCCGTCGGAAAAGTCTCTTATAGCTAAAGTTAAAGCAAAACCCCGTGCGCCTTCAGCAGTGCTTAAACCATCAGAGAAAATACGGAGAGCAAAAGCTGCAGGTCTAATTACACCTCTAGAAGGAAAAACACCGGAACAAAAACAAAAAATACTTAATGGACTGGCAATGCACGGTCTTCCGCTTCCTGAAGGAAAAACACCATCTGAGAAAAAACTGATCGATAAGATCCGCGTAGACCTTGGACTACCACCAGAACCTAAAACCCCAGAAATGAAAGACAAATATGCTAAAGCTGCTGAGGCTGGCTTGTTACAGCCACTTGAAGGTAAATTACCTAAAGAGAAAGAACGAATTCTACAAGGCTTACATGATATGGGTATACCATTACCGGAAGGACGAACTCCGTCGGAAAAGTCTCTTATAGCTAAAGTACAAGCAAGACCCCGTGTGCAAGTACCATCAGAAAAAATGCGTAAGGCAAAAGCCGCAGGATTGTTGACGCCTTTAGAAGGTAAAACGCCTGCACAGAAGGAAAAAATATTACAAGGCTTACATGACATGGGTATACCACTGCCTGAAGGACGAACACCGTCTGAAAAATCTCTTATAGCCAAAGTAAAAGCGAGACCTCCTATGATAGCACCGTCGGAGAAAATGCGCAAGGCAAAAGCCGCGGGATTGCTAACTCCCCTAGAAGGTAAAACTGCTGCACAAAAAGAAAAAATATTAAGAGGTCTCGCAAATCACGGTATTCCTCTTCCTGAAGGTAAAACACCCTCCGAAAAACAGCTAATTGATAAGATCCGTGCGGACCTTGGTCTACCTCCTGAGCCTAAAACTCCAGCAATGAAAGATAAATATGCAAAAGCTGCCGATGCTGGATTTTTGCAGCCATTAGAAGGCAAATCACCTAAAGAAAAAGCAAGAATCCTACAAGGCTTAGCCGATATGGGTATACCCCTACCCGAAGGTCGAACGCCATCGGAAAAATCTTTAATACAACATATAAAAATGACAGAGCGCAGAAAAACACGAAGCATTATTTTAGGTCCTCCTGCTCTGCCTCCGGAAGAAAGGCGAAAACTTGACGATAAAACAGCTAAAGTAGTCAAAGAAGGAAAAGGTCCTGCCGATGAATGTATATGTAGTCTTTTAACGCCAGAATCTGAAAGGGAGCCCTTACCAAAAGTTATATTGAAACCTATAACAAAATCCGAAAAAATGAAAGCTGCTCGAGCCGCTGGTTTCTTAACACCATTACATGGAAAAACTCCAGAACAAAAAGATAAAATACTTAAAGGCTTAGCAAAACACGGAATACCGTTCCCTGAAGGCAAAACAGCCTCGGAAAAACAACTTATAGATAAAGTTCGAGCCGAACTAGGGCTTCCTCCTGAACCGAAAACACATTCAATAAGAGAAAAATATGCAAAGGCTGAAGCGGCCGGTCTCATTACACCCTTAGAAGGCAAAACACCTGCACAAAAAGAGAAAATCCTTAGGGCGCAAGCAGCCATGGGATTACCACTGCCAGAAGGTCGAACACCTTCGGAAAAGTCATTAATTGCAAAAATAAAAAGCGCACCGCCACCGTCAGTCACCACGGACAAGATACGCAAGGCGAAAGCTGCTGGACTTTTCACGCCTCTTGCAGGTAAAACTCCCGAACAGAGAGAAAATATATTAAAAGGATTGGCTAAAGCTGGTTTACCATTACCTGATGGAAAAACACCATCAGAAAAAGCATTAATAAATCAAATTAGAAAGGAATTAGGTATACCTGAAAAAACCCCATCAGAAAAATTACGCAGGGCGAAAGCAGCTGGTCTCTTAACACCTATAGAAGGCAAAACACCAACACAAAAAGAAAAAATTCTGAGAGGTAGAGCAGCGGCAGGTTTGCCATTACCAGAAGGTAGAACACCATCGGAAAGGGCATTAATACAAAAAATTAAAGATGATACTGGTTACGTAACGCCATCACCGTCAGAGAGGTTGAGAAAGGCAAAAGCTGCTGGTTTACTGACTCCATTAAAAGGAAAATCGCCTTCAGTGAAAGAGAGAATACTTAAAGACATGTTAGCTGCAGGAGTGCCGATTCCTGAAGGTGAAACACCATCTGAAAAAGAAATTATAAAGAAATTAACTGCTGAACTACCGCTCCGGGGAAAAACACATTCGGAAAAATTGAGACAAGCAAAGGCTGCTGGACTTTTGACGCCCCTACAAGGTAAAACACCAGAACAAAAAGACAAGATTCTAAGGGCACTAATAAAATCTGGGCTTCCACTACCAGAATCAAAGACAGAATCAGAAAAAAATTTAATCGATAAAATTCGAGAAGAAACCGGATTGCCACCAGAGCCAAAAACACCCTCTTTAAAAGAAAAATACAAAAAAGCTCAAGCGGCTGGAATGATAACACCGCTGGAAGGAAAAACTCCAGCAGAAAAAGAAAGGATACTTAAAAAGCTCCAAGAAGCCGGAATACAGCTTCCCGAAGGAAGAACGCCTTCTGAAAAATCCTTGATAAAAAGAGTAAAAGCGGGGCTAACAGAACCCAGAACTCCATCAGAAAAACTGAAAGCGGCGAAAGCTGCTGGATTACTAACTCCACTTGAAGGAAAAACACCCGCACAAAAAGAGAAGATCCTAAGAGGATTAGCCAAGACTGGTGTGCCGCTACCGGAAAGCAAGACGCCATCTGAAAAAGATTTGATAGATAAAATTCGAACCGAAATGGGATTACCACCTGAACCAAAATCACCGTCATTGAGAGAAAAGATGCAAAAAGCTCAAGCTGCTGGAATAATAACACCTCTTGAAGGTAAAACGCCTGCACAGAAAAAAAAGATCCTTAAAGCTTTAGCTGAAGCTGGAATACCTCTGCCTGAGGGAAGAACTCCTTCAGAAAAATCACTGATTGCCAAAATAAAAGCCGAAACTAAGCCATCTAGACAAATTCCATCCGAAAAAATTCGAAAAGCAAAAGCCGCCGGCTTTTTAACGCCATTAGAAGGAAAAACTCCGGAAGAGAAAGAAAGAATTATGAGAGGATTAGCAGCGCACGGGCTACCACTTCCAGAGGCAAAAACGGCATCAGAGAAAAAGTTAGCAGCAAAGATCCGTAAAGACCTTGGTCTACCACCTGCACCGAAAACTCCATCAATGAAAGAGAGGCATGAAAAAGCTGCAGCTGCTGGCGTGCTTGTGCCTTTAGAAGGTTTGACTCCAGCTGAAAAAGAAAAGGTTTTAAGAGCACAAGCAGATTTAGGCCTTCCCTTACCAGAAGGAAGAACCCCATCAGAGAAATCATTAATTGGTAAAATAAAAGCTGAAACTAAAGCGCCAGGTAGAATACCATCCGAAAAGATTAGAAAAGCAAAAGCAGCCGGCTTGATAACGCCATTAGAAGGAAAAACTCCAGAAGAGAAGGAAAAAATTATGAGAGGATTAGCAGAGCACGGCTTACCTCTTCCAGAGGCAAAAACGGCATCAGAGAAAAAGTTAGCAGCAAAGATTCGTAAAGATCTTGGTCTACCACCTGCACCTAAAACTCCATCAATGAAAGAGAGGCATGAAAAAGCTGCCGCTGCTGGCGTGTTGGTACCTTTAGAAGGTTTAACTCCAGCTGAAAAAGAGAAGGTTCTAAGGGCACAAGCAGATTTGGGCCTTCCCTTACCAGAAGGAAGAACCCCATCAGAGAAGTCATTAATTGCCAAAATAAAAGGTGAAGCTAAAGCACCAGGCAGAATACCATCTGAAAAGATCCGAAAAGCAAAAGCCGCCGGCTTGTTAACGCCCTTACAAGGAAAAACTCCAGAAGAGAAAGAAAAAATTATGAGAGGGTTAGCAGAACATGGTTTACCACTTCCAGAAGCTAAAACTGCATCTGAAGAAAAATTGGCAGCAAAGATCCGCAAGGAACTTGGTCTTCCACCTGAACCTACTACTCCATCAATGAAATCAAGGCACGGCAGAGCCGCCGCTGCTGGCGTTCTTGTACCTTTAGAAGGTTTATCGCCCGCAGAAAAAGAAAAAGTGTTAAGAGCTCAAGCAGATCTAGGGCTTCCTTTACCTGAAGGCAGAACTCCATCAGAAAAGTCATTAATTGCTAAAATAAAAGCAGAACTAGAACCAACAAAAATCTCATCCGAAAAGTTACGAAAAGCAAAAGTTTCTGGCTTGCTTACTCCATTAGAAGGCAAAACGCCAGCTGAGAAAGAAAAAATTATAAGAGGCCTAGCCGAGGCTGGACTACCTTTACCAGAAGGTAAAACACCGTCTGAAAAGTCTTTAATTCACAAAATAAGAACTGAACTTGGTATACCTCCACCAGCGAAGACGGCTTCAGAAAAGTCTGTAGTTCGCAAAGCGAAAGCAGAAGGTTTACTCACGCCCATTACTGGTAAGTCACCTGCTGAAAAGGAGAGAATTCTTAGAGGACTCGCTGATGCAGGTTTACCGTTACCTGTAGGTAAAACGCAGTCCGAAAAAGATTTAATTAAAAAAGTAAGAGCTGAGGCTGGGTTATCACCTGAGCCAACACCTTCTGAAAAGATGGGGAAGATAAAAAAGAAATCTAAAAAAGTAGGAATTTCAACATCAAAGAAACTCGCAAAGGGAATCGAAGCCGAAGAGTACGAAGATGTTATGAAAACCGGAACGTGCGATCGTGGATGCGGTTGTGATAAGAAGAAAATCAGATTTAAACACAGCTACTTGAAGATCCGTGTGACGTCTCCAGATATATCTAACTTATGTTCTTGTTCTGAAGAGTGTGTTCTAGGATTTCCAGGTATTCAACCGCAAGCTTTTGTTGATAATGAGGGAATAAAGGTAACCATAGGGCAAGCTGTCGGCATACCGACGTATCCAAGGGAATACAGAAATCATATAACACTAGACGGAATTATATCAAACCTCAATCGGAGTCACACTACTACTGACATACTAAAAAAGTTCTTAAATCATGTCTCTAACCCGTCTATATACAGAGGACGCACTTGTAAAACGTGCCTCAGTAGAGACGATGTGGATTATATCTTGAATACCAGCAGTTCGGATGCTAGCCGTATTACCAGAGCATATTGCTCTGAAAGTGATAATAATTATCTGCAGAGTAGTACACCACCTTACGAAAGACGATCCAGTTTATCTGACAGAATTGATGAAACTACTAAGCGTTTCCAATCCTCGGGTGACAATTATAGAAATCCAGTTTCCAAAACGAAATCTAATCGCAGCAGTTTTGATTCAATTCTCGTAATTAAAAGTGAAACATCGCTTAGCTTGACGACGAACGCTAGCGACACTTCAGTTACAACTAGTACGATGTCGGTCGCTGAAAGTAGTGTAACTTCAAATTATACGCATTTTGCTGACTACCGGCTGTCCGAAGACTTTTCGAGTGTAAGCTCAGTTGGAAAACGTGGTTGTAAATCAAGAAATAGGATTGACTACAACACCATTGGTACCGTAACAAGGTAACTCTTAACTTTATTACTTTATCGTAAATAGTTAATAAATACATCAAGCTAAGCTACTTTCTGGTACAAGTAACAACGAATTCAAATGAGAACGTACAACCGTTTCCAGATATGAAATTAATTTTATCATTTAAAACAATGGTTTAGCGGTAGTGCTCATCGATTGTATCAATTTATAACGAAACAGATTTTTTTAATTCACTTCATAAAAAAAAATCGCGTAATAAGATAGAAAATAAGTTTTGAAACGTTGGTACTGCAATCTGGAGGTGATTGAAACGTCATTAATTCCAGCTATTCCTAACACCTGTTTATTGCACTACTGTGGGAAAAACCGCAGAGGTGTAAAATACTTTGATGTCGGATGGTCAGATATCTACAATTTCACGACATGTTCCTAACCAAATATCTCTTTGTCTTCAAATGTGAATATATTTTTCTGCAACTGAATTTAGACATGTCGTCTGGAAATAACGTGAAACACATAATAAACACTTAAACAACCACTATCATTCATAGTGCTAAATCTTACTCTATTAGGAATGGGCTAAACAATGGATTATGGTGCATAAATCATAACTCGTTGGCCCTTTTCAATGTCTGTTAAAGCAATATACAATTTTTTTACGAGACACAAGAGTAATAAAATGTTACATTTTACAGTTACAACACAATTACCTAATCTGTGTGCAATCGGGCTAAAATTGTCGCCAACAATAACACTATTTATACAGGGCGAACGGTAAATTCGGCCAGGACCCCTCGTTCTCGGGTCAAAATTACAAAGAATATAATAAATTACCGTTTAACCTGTATATATTTTTACGCCTAACTCACTTAAAAAAATTATACGAAAACGGTGGTCGCAAATCGAGAAAATTATGCACCGATGGTACAATCAATATGCCACCAATAAACAAGACTACATTTACGGCCATTATCGAATCTAATAACTGTACAATTGAATATTGACGATATTAGTGACGAATATCCTCTCCAGTGGTGATCACAGATATGACATAATACTTTTATTATTTTTGTGTACAATTTTAATTGGCCGGATGACAACTATTATACGTTTTTGTAGCGAAAGCGACGATCTGATTGACGAGTCTAAAATAAAACGCAACTGCAAGATAAAAGGAAATATAGGAGCAACGTTAAACAGAGTAAATAAGAATATACAAAACGAATTCATGATCTTTAGGATGTCTCAAATAAAACTAAACAGAGTGAATAACAAGAAAGACACGAGTAAGCGAAAAACTAAAAACAGTGAACCTGCCGTGCTCGTAAACAACTTGACAAATAAACTCAATTTAACGACGGTGGTGGACAAATTACTGTCAAAGAAAGAATTTAATGGTGCTTCTTCTATATTCATAGTAGTACCAACGTCTGATGATAACGGCGAAGAGAATTCTTCGTCTGCTCTGAGTTCTACCTCTAGCATGGAATCTACTAGGGGAAATACTAACTCAGCGGAACAAGGTAAGAAGTTTATGACATACTTTTGGTACTCTTCTATACTCTTCGTAATTCATTTCCTTTCGTAAGAAGGTCTGAACACCTTTGAATTACCATATAGTAAATAAACCCTTGAGCTGTAGTGCAACTTGTGAGAGGCCATGTCCAATAATCGATTGCGATGGCAGATTTAATTGCATAATTAAAACCCTTATTTATCTAACAGCAGACGGCGGGCGGCCTATTACTTAAGAAAGCTCTACGTCTAACGAAGTACAACGAGTCGTAATATATGATATTAGAATCTACAATAAAGTAATCAATAAAGTCAACTAATCACTGCCCCACTGCTGGGCAAGTGTCCCTTCTCAAAATGAGAAGGGTTAGACCTTATCCCACCACGCTGGCCCGGTACAGGTTGGCGGACTACACACATCATCAAGAACTTCTCAGGTGCAGTTTTCCTCACGATGTTTTCCTTCACCGAAAACGCAAGTGATAATCAATTTCTGATCCGCACATGAGTCCGAAAAGTCAGACGTGCGGGATTTGAACTCAGACCCTCCTGCATGGAGGGCAACCGCTAGGCTATCATTGCTTCTTTCAAAATCTACAAGCATAAGAAAATTTCTGGTTCCATATAAAAAAAAATCTTTTTTTACTTTACTTAAGATCTGGCGCTTAGAAAATTTTCGACTGCCAAACGCGGCGAAAAGATATGTGGAAAAGGAAAAAAGTTTTACATGCAAGAGATACCGCTGTTATCTTTCCATGACAAAGAAACCATGTTCAACAATAAGTTCAAGGTCTTCAGACATAGCGAGAACACGCATAATAAAATATGTCAAACCACCGTTCAGAATGAAATGGTTAAAATATTAAAAGGGAAATGTCAAGTTATCAGCACTGATACAACTGCCGATAGACCCTGTTGCTGTCGAAATATGGAATCTAATCCTGTATCAATCCAGAACAATAGTTCTAAGGATCAGTATGTCACAAATGTTATATCTAGGCCACTTTTCCTGAAGCAAGGTATCCTTTAATATATTTTATTAATTGAGTTATAAAAGCTTGTTTGTACAGTCAGCATCAAAAGTTGATGACCACATTTAGATTTTCAAAATCGCTGTACACCGTATTATACCCAAATCGCTCAACATGACAAGCGCCAGAAATGAATGATTATCATAAAAGGGCATAAGTAGGTGACCATCACTTTTCAAAAGTCGCTAAACCAAGTTATAGTAAAAAAAAAGCATTACATTCTTCGTCTCTAAAGTCTCTGAACAAATTTTTGACAAAAAATAGCATACCATCGTTTATCTCTAAAGTCCCTGAACAAAATGAAATGTTTTTTGGGTTTAATATGTGTGTGTATTTTTTTCGGTAGGTATATGTGTTTGGTATATAAATTAAGTAGACACGTGCACATGTAAATCACCACCCTTTTATTTATTATCAACAAATCAACATAATTAAATTAAATGGTTCGATAAATCAATACAGTTAATAATTATTATTTGTTTTTATAAAAAATCAACAAATTTGAACTTTCACAATCAAATCAATATTTTATAAACAAAAACAAGGTTTAATATTTTATCAATTATAATTATGATTAGGCTTAAACTACTTAGAATTAAAACCTAGTGTGTCCCCCATTGGCATCGATGACATTTTGGAGACGTTCTCGCATGGAGTTTATCATATTTGCACAAGTATCTCGTCCCCTAAAATCTTCCCAGATTTCTAAGGCGTGATTTAGTAGATTTTTTCAAATACCTACAACTATGTTTCCCAAAGAATTGAAATAAAACGGAATTGGTGTGAATTTTGAAAATGAGTCTTACGTGTATACAGATTAGGTTCTAATTCAATCGTACTATAAAAATCATAAACTAAGTCGACGGTATGAATTTGAACAGAATCTACGTGATTTTTGTTAGGGAGTCTTATAGCTATACAAATAAGATTACTATTCAATCGTAATATAGAAAGCTTCGATGACGTCGACGGAATATTTTTTAAGCGGAATATGCTTATCTTTATAATCGTGCTTATGAGATTATTTTGAAAAATAGGCTTAAAAATTTGCTTGCCGCTTGAAAACCCACTTCTAATATTTCTCATTGATACTATGAAAAAAGAAAACAAAATTATTTTGGAAAGTTAAATTCGAAATTTACAACCATTAAATTTTTTTTACATGTAAATCATGTAATGTTTTTTTCGACAGGACAAGATTGGATTTATAACTCTGAAGATAGTAATGAGCACTTTTTAGTTTGCAGTTTAGCTACTTTTGATAGTATAAGTTTACATGCTACGTATCCGAAACGAAGTAATGTTCAGTAACTTTTGTTATTTATCATGTTAAGTTATTTTTGGACGTTGCCGTGATTATACTAGACAACCAAAACAAGCATTTTATAATTGATAAAAAATTAAACCTTGTTTTTGTTTATAAAATATTGATTTGATTGTGAAAGTTCAAATTTGTTGATTTTTAATAAAAACAAATAATAATTATTAACTGTATTGATTTATCGAACCATTTAATTTAATTATGTTGATTTGTTGATAATAAATAAAAGGGTGGTGATTTACATGTGCACGTGTCTACTTAATTTATATACCAAACACATATACCTACCGAAAAAAATACACACACATATTAAACCCAAAAAACATTTCATTTTGTTCAGGGACTTTAGAGATAAACGATGGTATGCTATTTTTTGTCAAAAATTTGTTCAGAGACTTTAGAGACGAAGAATGTAATGCTTTATTTTACTATAACTTGGTTTAGCGACTTTTGAAAAGTGATGGTCACCTACTTATGCCCTTTTATGATAATCATTCATTTCTGGCGCTTGTCATGTTGAGCGATTTGGGTATAATACGGTGTACAACGATTTTGAAAATCTAAATGTGGTCATCAACTTTTGATGCTGACTGTACCACGACGGTGATAATAATATTATGTGTATATACATATTTAAGGTCCCAACAATGGCTGGTTCCGTTTACCGACAGTTAGTTTGCGCCCAGAAGTGACATGTCGTTCTATGAAGACTGAAACTTCTGTAAGCCAGTGCTACGTGCCTCGCTGCACTGATCACAGAGAATGTCACGAGCCAACGCATACCCACAGATATCCTTATAGGCCTCATATGCCTAAATCTGTCTCTAAACAGAGAAAATACCCACGATCGCGTCCATCGTGTGAATGTGACCCGCATCAGTTGGAAGCTTTATTGGAGCGAGCAACTCAAGCTGTCAAGGCGTTGGATTCAATGGGGCGCAGTCGCGCTGGCAGTGCCTCTGTATCTATAATCACTTCAAGTAAGATCTCTTTATGGTTGTTCTCTATAGATGGTATGTCTGCCTCATCGGTCTAGTGGTCGAAAGCGCGACTGCTGAGCGTGGGGTCCCCGATTCGATGAGGGTTCGATTCCCGGGTCGGGCAAAATATTATTGGGTTTTTCTGTAGGGAAACTCTCAGTTGCAGCATGGATACTGGAACTGTGTCCGATGGAGGGCAATAGACTCGCCCCCTATTACATAGGACTTATTATGGGCATCAGCGAAATATGGGTATACAAAAGTTCATCTCTGCCTAACCCTTCGGAGAATCCGTATTCATAAGGCATACACCTCTGCGTTATGCTATGATAATCTATATAGTAGAATCATAGCTCTTAATTAAATAAGACCGCAGTGTCTTTGTACTGCGCCAAACATGAAATGAAATGGAGTTTTTCGTTATTGGGTTTGGATTATACCAGATAAACGAAACTCTCGGGATATGATGTCAATAGTGGACTTTACAAACTCTACACCTTAGTCAAAATATGTGGCTTGGCCGTTTCGATACCGTCACATTTCTGTCTCAATTTTCGAATACATATTGTGACGCTACAGTTAGAATATTAATTTCCTTAAATCTGTGTCTCAGCGACACCCAACCAAGGACCAAGATTATAAATAGCTCGGACAGCCCTTTTTTGCAAGACGAATATAGTATTGATATCTGCAGAGTTTCCCCAGAAGAGGATGCCGTAAGTCATAACGCTATGAAAATAACTGAAATAAACTATTCTGGCTGTATCCACATTAGTTAAGTGCCGAATTTTTTTGACAGCAAACGCGGCAGAACTAAGCCTACCCGATAATTTGTTTATTTGCGGGCCCCATTGCAGTTCAGCGTCTATAGTGATGCCTAGAAAAACAGTCAATTCCACAATGTCCAGTTCCACTCCATTAAATTTAACATTAATTGGTACTTGCCGGACATTGGGCGTTGAAAATTTAAGACATTTGGTTTTTTTTTTCATTAAGGAGAAGATTATTAACATTAAACCAATGAACTACATTAGATAGTGCAACGTTAACTTCGCGAAAATCTAGTAATTGTCGAAACCGCCAAGTCACATATTTTGACTAAGGTGTAAAGTTTGTGATGTTAGGGCTTGTAGAGTTAGAAGCTTGGCTCTACATGAGATCTGATAACTTTTTGACAGTGCAAGCCATATGGTCTCGTCTTGGCAACATTTTACATGAAAATGTTTTTGGTGGGTTTAAATTGTCTCTAAGGTTAAGGTAACTTTTTCAGGTAAAGGAGATTGTACCAGCTGTTCAGAAACAAATTATATAGATGAACTGGAATGCGGATGCAATGACGAAAAAAAAACCAATAAACTCAGGAAGTTGTGCCCATGCGAACAACACTTCAGCGTGTCAAATTCAGAACCTGGCCCAAAGTCTGGAATGAGATCCATGGGCATCATCACAGACTTAAAGAGCTCCGAAATCGCTAACCTGACTGAGATAGGGAGTACAAATCTATCATCACAAGGAGAAAGTGGAAGATCTACACCCACTAAAAAGACAAGATTCGGCGTAATTTCAAGTAAATTTAGCTATAATAAATCCGGAACTGTAAAAAAAGACAGCGCAAAATCGAAAACTAACAAATCTAACAGCGCCAAAGGTAGCGCAGCAAAATCCAATAGCACAAAAGCTAGCGCTGCAATTTCCAAAAGCGCAAAAGCTAGCACTGCAAAATCCAACAGTGCACAAGCCAGCGCTGCAACGTCCAATATCGTAAAAGCTACCTCTCCAAAATCCAACAGCGCACAAGCTAGCGCTGCAATATCCAACAACCCAAAAACTAGCACTGAACATTCAAACAGTGCAAAATCTAGAGCTGCAAATTTTAGTAGCGCAAACTACAGCAACACTAATGTCATAAGTACAAAACCAATCACCATAGTAGGCAGTTCTCCGAACGTCAGCATTACTAGAACTAACCCAAGCCATGTCTCAAACTTGGCGGCCCCTGAAAATGTAACTAGCCAGGCAAGTCGAAACAGTTTAGGAGGCCAGGTAAGCCCAAGAAGACTTACAGACCAAATAGGCCCTCAAAGTTTAGCAAGCCAGCGAGATGAGGGTCTGTCTATCGGGGGGCTTCCGGAAAATGAAGCTATTCACAGTCCGATAGCATCCAGAAAAACAAGACACACTGCCATCGACCCCTATTCCGCTTCCATCATTCATCATTCCCAGGAAGATTTAATCCCAAGTAACTACCAGTCGGCCCCGGTAAATCGGCAGGCAGAAGAACCCCCGGTTTCTAACGATCCTCTAAATACAACTGGTGCTCCAGTTACACCACACCCTGTGGTTGCAACTGACGGTACTAGTCGACCACCCAATAAAATAAAAAACTTTTTCAACAATTTTATTTCCTCCAGTAGCAAAACAGATTGTGAATGTGATCCTAAAAGCCAAGCATTACAGAATCAAGTGACTCAAGGCCCTAAAAATAGAACAAATTGTGAATGTACAGAAAAAGACGGTGGAACTGGCGTATGCAAATGTCACGTGATCACTATTGAACCCAATAATTTAGATCAAAAACATTGCGGGTGTATAGATGTAATAGCAAAAAACGAGGAAAAAGTTTTTTGTAAGTGTATCGAACCCAAACCAAAAACCATAAATCGATCAACATCTGATCCAAAAGTTCAACCAGGGCTTGAAGCGATTGAACCAGGTATTCCTGGACTTATGCCTTATCCTCAACTGCCACCTGGCGATCCATGGATGCCACCTCTTCCTGACTTAGTAGAATACCCGTATGGGCCTAGTTGCGGTTGGATAGATACAGGTGAGATTATGAGAATGAGGTCGGAAATGACCTTGAATACATCAGGCTTTAAACTTTATCAAAAGAAAAAAGTAATGATCCAAGGTAAGATGGTTGAAGAACCTGCAGAAAAAGAAATTGAACTAGATTTCGAAGATGCCATCAGATACTATGCAAGTATGAATCCGGAAAAATTCCGGGACTTGATGCCGCAGGTAGTTGCCGATTCTGAAGACGGAGATGGTAAAAAAGGAAAAAAGAAGAAAAAGAAAAAGAAGAAGAAGAAGAAAGATAAAAAGAAGGATAAGGGTAAAAAAGACGATACGGGTAAAAGTGACGATAAAGGTAAAAGCGACCACAAAGGTAAAGATCATAAAAGTAAAAAAAAAGATAAACGCAAAAAAGAAGATACTGATGAAGAGACAGATCAAACAGATACTGAGAAATCTTCTCCCGATGACCCAACATGTGAATGTCCTTACGGGCCTATACCCCAGCCAATTTCTTACGATACCACTGACTCAGAGTCACCTCGGGGAGCTCCTGCAAAAGGATTTAAGTTTGCTGTCACTGGCAAGGGTTCGGCTTCGCCGGGCCTTGCTGGGATTTATTGTTTTGATATGACCCAAGAATCTTACACATCATGGTAACACATCTAAGTAGGTTTAATTCAGCCCATTTTGTTTTATAATTGACTCAAGTTACTACTACAACTCACTGCGTATTTACGAACTTTTGATTAGTTCGGAAAAAAATGTACGACTATCGTCATCGTTTTTGTGTATTATTATGACAATAATTAATTGTTTTGAGTCTATTTTGGTAACCTTATTTGTAATAAATATGATTTGGTAAAAATCCGCTTGTTGATTACTTATAAGCATTTTGGTCTTGTAAGCGTAATTAAAAATGTTCGAAAAGTTAAACAAGGCTTCATTAAGGTGCGAGGGGATGCTGGGGCCCACGAACTATAGATTTATCACCGAGTCATATAAACCCACATTACGCATCGAAATATTAGATACGATTCAAAAAATACAATAAATGGCAGGTAATATTCGGTTCATACCATAGACTTAGAATTTCACTTACGCTAAAATCTATATAATATATAACAAATATTTTTTTAATGGTTTCTTTACCTCAAGCTATCTCACTTCTGCTAATGTATGGTTCAGATGAACGCCGAATTTGGCGACAAAACATGATCTCACATTTCGTCTCAACGAAAAACTTTACAAAGGTCAAATGTATGTTGCCCCAAGTCGAGTGAAAACCTTAGATAGTATTGCACTATGTGATTTTAAAATCAAATAAATTACTGAGCTGACCACATGATGAAAACGCATTACGAGAAATGAAAAGATTAAGACGACTATTGTAACTAATACTGTGAAAGTCTTGATTTTTAGAGGTTTAAAATGAGCCCAAACCTAAGGGGTTTACTAGTAGCTACTGAAGAGTTCCACCGTCTATCTCCTGGCTCCATCATCACACCCTCTATACCAAATGTCCCGTATATTTGGTATAGAGGGTCTGACTCATCAAAATATATTGAGTGATCCCAAACTCGGAAGTTTTATTCCCTAACTCGTTACCGGAGTACTATGACATCCATCATCAGCTCAGCATCATGAAATTATGATTTTCAGACGCCAACACTTGACTTATTAAGAAATAACGAGGTTAAGAAATCTTCCTTCCAATACTTGAACATCACACATCATACATCTCCATTTAGGATATCCTTAAACTGTTTTTTGTCTTCACTATCGAATCTGCAATATTACCCATCTCGGCTTAAAGTGTGCATCAATACGAATAAAATAAGCCCAAACACTATGTAGCTGCTATCAACCATTAAGGAGATCCCTAAACTGTACTGCACCAGCATCACGGACCTTGCAGTAGCAGTCATTACCCATCTCGGTGTAAAGACCTTGTCAACACGAATAAAATAAGCCCAAACACGAGGTAGTTAAGATGTACCGTTGAGGAGTTCCCTCGATCCTCTGTCGTCTCCATCATCAGATCTGTCCTAAACCTCCATAGTATTGTAGTCTCATCAGATATACACATAAATATCAAGTTTTTACCCCATGCTCGCCTACAATTTTCAAGAGATGCCCTCGATTTCTCAGGGTTTCCACCATCAGGTCCTGACCTGATGACAATGGGACCAAATGACAAGCATACCCTTTCAAATAAAAAAAGAATTTTTGAAGTCTTCGAGAAATCGAGTAAAAAACATTAAAAAAAGAATACAGCCGAATTGAGAACCTCCTCCTTTTTTTTGAAGTCGGTTGAAAATACCTTCTCATTCAAGGGCGGATTCAGGGGGATCATGTCTAATAATTTTCTAATCGAATTGATAAATTTAATAAAATAAATACTTTGTATGAAAAATAATATTTCATTTTAATTAGATTTATTATTGTAATCGAATGTCTGTCCTGACTAGGCTTCAACTATGTGACTTGAAAGCTGGATCCGCCCTTGCTCTCATTACCGTTACCCCAAAAAAACTTGTCGTTTCATTCACTTGGCGTAATACTTCGTGTACAAACCAATGCGTCAAGCGGGTTCGGTGTTAGTATAGCAACAACGCTCTCCACTAAACGTGTCCTCATAGGCCATCCAGCCCCTTCACGCTGTGGCGTCGTACCTACGACCAGTTGGTTATACAAAAAATATTATGTCTGTCAGCTATATTCACGAGCACTAAAATTGTGTGAGTTTGAACGATTTATTATCCCTGCGAGTCATTTCAATTACTACACAACACACAACTCTTAACTCTTACCTAAAAATAGACTCACTGGAATACTTTAGTTAGACGACGGCGAAAACACCCGTTTACGAACTTAACTTTTCGATAGCTGGATAAACGTCAAATAATGTATTCCTATGATGAATCCACACAAATCTCTACTCCTACAGAAATTTAAGCCTTGATTGAAGTTTAAGCCAAAAAATAAGACTTCTCATAGGTGCATAGCGAAGTTAAGAAACATATCTTACCGCCGATACCGCATTGTGATCCCGTACTGCGCTGGAGCGCGGCGGCCGCTGGAGTACAGAAATAAAGACTAGGTCCGGCTGTCTTTAGTGAGAAGGTTACAGTAACAGCCGCTATTGTGAGTGCCTGGCGCAAGTTATGTGCATCTGTATGCCCGCTGCCCTTGGCAGTCTACATAACTGCTGATATACCGCAGGCGAATACTATTTTGTGTTGTGTTTTTTATTTCAAAGAATGTCGTAATGGATTGCTATAATGTACCTACAAAATAAACTACAAAAATAAAGCGTCATCCGTCGGAGTGAACCGACAACAGAAAATCGTGAATCGTACTGTGGTTACAACGGTACGCTGTCCGACACCAACCGCTGAGCTTCGGCCTAACAGACTGAGCACCTTGCTTGGTCAGAAGATCCTCCCTTTTCAATGGAGGAACACCATACCTTGTTTCTCCACTAAAAGAAAAAGCATAATTCTATCGATAAAGAGTCTAGAACCATATACTAAATCAATGGTAACTAAACCTTATTCTCTGATTCATAGTTACCATAATAGTCATCAATAGTTATAATTATAAACTGTCGTATTGATCTTGTGGTCGCAAGCGTGACTGCCGAGTTGGATTCCCGGGTAGGGTAGTATTATTGGATATTTCTGTATAGAAATTCTCAGTATGTAGCAGCACGGAGTTTGGCCCAATTGATGGCAATAGGCTCGCCGCCGAATCGAATTGAATAACAGCATCGGCGAAATGTGGGTGCACCGTAGTGCAACTCTGCTGAACCCTTTTGGGATACTGTTATCATCAGCCCAAATTCGTCCACAGCTGGACATAAGCATCACAATGGTATATTTATAAGACCAGCCTCAATAGCGCTTACTGCCTATGCTACGTTATGTATAAAAAATAATAATATTGTTAACACCCACTGTTAAATATGTATCAAAACAAACTACATTTGTAAATGCTACTACTAGCGCCATCTGCCATCTGTTGATGTAAGTTTGACGTTCTAGAACCTTTTTTGAAATAAAACAAATGACAGTCTTGTAAAAGCCATCGTGAAGTTTTATTAGGTTATGGGCGCAGACCCGCATTTTATCAGTTTTCGGCAAGTTTTAAGTAGTGCACGATTATAAAATGGCAGGAAATTACTCAGTAAACGTTCCCAAGTTGAAGGGGCGTGAGAATTACGATGATTGGGCATTTTCGGTGGAAAACTTTCTCATCCTGGAAGGCGTCGATTTGAATAGCAGCCAACCGTTAGATGAAGCAAATGACAAGAAAGCTAAAGCAAAGATGATTATGACTATCGATCCATCTCTTTATGTCCATATAAAAAGTGAAAAAACAGTGCTAAGTTTATGGAAGAAATTAAAGTCATTGTTTGACGACTCCGGTTATACACGCAAGATTAGTTTGTTAAGGAATCTTATTTCTATTCGCTTAGAAACGTGTGAGTCCATGACTAGTTACGTGACGCAAGTCGTAGAAACAGCGCAGAAACTTAAAGGTACCGGTTTCGAGATAAACGATGTGTGGATCGGCTCTTTACTTTTGGCGGGACTTCCAGAGAAATTTAGCCCAATGATCATGGCCATTGAGCATTCTGGGATGGCTCTAAGTGCAGATGCTATTAAAACAAAACTATTGGATATGAGTACAGATTTCGAGGTGAAATCAGAAGGAGCATTCATCGCTAAAAATATTCACAAAAAGGTTGGAGGTAATAGCAAAACAAATTCAAACTCTAAGCGTAACGACAACGAAACGCATCGTCAAGCGTCCGTCAACAAAACGTCAAAAGTTATTCGTTGCTACAAATGTAAAGAAATTGGTCATTATAAGAACCAATGTTCAGAAAAAGTGAAAATGAATGCATTCAGCGCGGTATTCCTAACGAGTGAATTCAGTCAAGACGACTGGTACGTTGATTCAGGCGCAAGTACTCATTTAGTGTCGGACAAAAATAAGTTGAAAAACATTTCGTATCAACCGAAAACTAAAGAAATCATAGTCGCTAATCGAACAAGTGTACAAGTTGTATGTTCGGGAGATTTAAAAATTATGACTGCAGTTGAAAACAAGCAGTATGAAGTAAATGTAAAAAATGTTTTGTATGTGCCTAATCTCACCACGAATTTGTTGTCAGTGAGTCGAATCATCGCTAGTGGAAACAAAGTGATATTTAATCATAAAGGATGCTTCATTTACAACTCACAGAATGATTGCATTGGTGAAGCAAGATTAGAAAATGAAGTCTACAGATTAAACATTGTTAAGTCTCAACAACTTTTAGTGGCTGCAGTTAAAACTTCAAGCATGACATGGCACAGACGACTAGGTCATATAAATCTGAATGACTTATGTAAAATGAAGAATGGAGCAGTTGAAGGAGTGACATTCCTAGATAGAAGTGAAATTGACAAATCCAGCTGTACAATATGCTGCGAGGGTAAACAAACACGGTTACCATTCCCTCTGAGTGCAAGCAAAAGTCAAGAAGTACTGGAATTAGTCCATACGGACTTATGTGGACCAATGGAGAACAAATCACTTGGAATGGCTTCATATTTTCTTATATTTGTAGATGACTACAGCAGAATGTGTTTTGTGTACTTTCTACAGTCAAAACAGCAAACATTCAAGTACTTCAAAGAGTTCAAAAGGTTAGTCGAGAATCAGCAATCAAAGAAGATAAAAACATTAAGATCTGATAATGGCGGTGAGTTCTGTTCAACTGAAATGGAGAACTATTTGAGACAATGTGGTATAGTTCATCAGAAAACCAGTGCGTATACTCCTGAACAGAACGGAGTGGCTGAGCGATATAACAGATCTATTGTTGAGAAGGCACGATGTCTCCTATTTGATGCCAATTTTGAAAAAAAGTTTTGGGCGGAAGCTGTTAATACAGCTGTATATATAAAAAATAGATCGCCAGCAGCAAGACTAGACAGGGATGTTACACCCTATGAAATATGGACAGGCAGAAAGCCAGATATTAGTTATTTACGAATTTTTGGCTGCCCAGTGATGGTCCATGTGCCCAAGGTCAAGCGCAAAAAGTGGGATAAGAAAGCAAGCAAGATGTTCCTAGTTGGTTTCTCAGAAAGTACCAAAGGTTATCGTCTGTTTGATCCACAATCACAAAAGATAATTGTTGCCAGAGACGTGGTGGTCATGGAGGACACCAATTACAGATCATCAGCGACTGTACTGATAGAGGACCAACAGCCACCAGAGTGCACAGATAACAGCGAGTCAGGTAGCACAGATGTGATAGAAGCTAATGTGAGTGATGCAACATATGTTCCTGATGAAACATCAAGTGAGTCAGAAGACAGTTTCCATGACCCTCTCACACCAGCTGACACAACTGTTGTGACACAGTCACAGATTTTGGATCTTCCTAAGAAGCGTACTATAAGAAAACCAGACTACTATGGTTATTCCAATATGTGTGTGGAAGATGTGACAGGTGAGCAAATTTCACTAAATGAAGCTATAAGTGGACCAGAAAAAGTGCAGTGGCAATGTGCAATGAAGGAAGAGTTGAAATCTTTTAATGCCAATGACACTTGGGAGCTAGTGGACAGACCAAAATATGGTACAGTGGTAAAAAACAGGTGGGTGTTTAAAAAGAAATATAGTAGTGATGGTGAAGTGCGATACAGAGCAAGGCTTGTTGCAAAGGGTTTTACCCAGAAGAAAGGTATTGACTTTACTGAAACTTTCTCACCAGTGTTAAGGTATTCTACTCTAAGACTACTATTTGCTTTAACTGTTAAACTTAACCTTAATATGAATCACTTTGATGTACCTACAGCATTCTTAAATGGTTTTCTAAATGAGAATGTGTTTACAGAAATACCTGAATGTTCTTCTTTTGAGAATTGTCATAATAAAGTGTTAAAATTAAATAGAGCAATTTATGGTCTCAAGCAATCTGCTAGGGCATGGTATTCTAGAGTGGAAGATTGTTTGTTAAGTTTAGGTTACAGTAAATCAAAGTATGAACCTTGTCTCTTTATAAAGTGTAATAATGATGTCAAAGTGTTTGTAGCTTTATATGTGGATGATTTTTTTGTGTTTTATAACTGTGAAAACACATATTTACATTTAAAGACAGAACTTACAAATAAATTTAATATAAAGGATTTGGGTCAGATCAAGCAGTGTCTAGGAATGAGAGTTAATGTAAAAAAAAACTGTATTACTGTTGATCAAGAGCAGTTTGTAAGAAATATTTTAGATAAGTTTAATATGTCAGATTGTCATTGCTCAGATACCCCTATGGAAGTTAATTTAAAGTTAGATAAGGATGTAAATAATGATTGTGATAAAAAATACCCTTATCAACAGTTGATTGGGAGTCTTATGTACCTATCTGTTTTAACAAGACCGGATATAGCTTATAGTGTTAGTTACTTAAGTCAGTATAATAACTGTTTCAGAGAAAATCATTGGAAACATTTAAAAAGGTTGTTAAAGTACTTGCAGAAAACTAAAAGCTATGGTTTAGTGTATAAAAAAGATGGTGATAGTTCTTTACATGGTTTTGTTGATGCTGACTGGGCATCTTGTATCTTAGACAGAAGGTCCTATACTGGTTTTTGTTTTCTAATGTCAGGTTGTGTTATCTCCTATGAGTCCAGAAAACAAAGAACAGTAGCCTTGTCAACAACAGAGGCTGAATACATGGCATTATCTGAAGCCTGCAAGGAGGCTGTTTATTTAGACAATTTGTTATGTGATATGTTACAATTAAATGAAAGGATACCTGTATGCTTGTACAGTGATAGTCAAAGTTCACTAAGTTTAGCTGCTAATCCTTTATTTCATAAACGCACAAAGCATATAGATGTGCGACACCATTTCGTTCGTGAATGTGTATTTCATAATAGAGTTAAGCTTGAATATGTATCTACCTCTGAAATGCCAGCTGATTTACTAACAAAAAGTCTTTGTACTAATAAACATTATAAATTTCTGAATTTAATGGGTATTCAGGAAGTATAAGTTCAGTTTTTAGTGAAATATAGTTTTATATTTCTTATTCTTATTTTGTTTATGGTTAGTAGTTTATTTTGTTACGAGGGGATGTTAAATATGTATCAAAACAAACTACATTTGTAAATGCTACTACTAGCGCCATCTGCCATCTGTTGATGTAAGTTTGACGTTCTAGAACCTTTTTTGAAATAAAACAAATGACAGTCTTGTAAAAGCCATCGTGAAGTTTTATTACCCACCACTACGGTTGCTACAATATCAGCTGACCGTACTCTTTTCACGTCAATAGGTACTATTTTTAGCCTGTATCATTTCACTACTGGAGGAAGCCTCCACCAATGATTTCCAGTAATCATTTCCAAGGGGAACCCGTTCTAGTACTTCTAAGAATAAAAAAAACTACGCATCAAAATATTCCTCCACATCGCTGTCAGCTGACAACGCGGACAGAAGACTGGCTGTGTTTTTATAGATATGGGATATATATTTACTGCTCCACTATTACGAGCTGTCAAGAATCCAATGTAAGAATAATGCTTTCGGATAAAACAATTTCAGTGTACCGAGAGGTGATGAGGAGTAAAACAACGCCATACAATTAAAAAAAGGTTTATTCATCAAGTGTTCCAGTTGGCAAGGTTACATTATGATAAAGACTTTGTACCCGTTAGTCCTGTCTGGGGATGAGATTGTTATTCCTCTGGTTACATATTTTGTTACTACCTTAAAATGTTATCACTTACACATAGGAAATAGCAGACGATGAGCGAGCGTGGAATAATCACCAAAAACAGAGTTACGACTACAACAATGAAACCTCTACAGCTTACTAAATAATTTTACTTTGATCATGAAGTCTAAAACTTTACACACCAGGTCATATTTGCAAGCGCTTCGAAGCGCTATCGGCACGCGGTTGGTGAAGCGAGCGTCCACTGCGCGCAAACATGTACTGTGCGCAAGCACAGCTCTACACATAAATTGATTATAATAACGGTTTTTATAACACACACACGCATATTTTCAATACAATGTTTAAAAATTATGTCTTAGTGTAAACAATTCAAGGTATATTTCACTTGTTCTTTAAACTAGAATTGGAGTAAAATTCAGTCTATAGACATCCGTGGCCCGAAACAGTAACGTGGACCCAAAGGTCCAGCGAAAAGGGGCCCGGCAGAGGGAATGTGAACATACATCTAGACTTACAAATATTAAATAAGTACCATTTAGTTATAATTATGCTTAACCTAAAGAATCGGAAAGTAGAAAATCTCGGAAACGAGGTGTTCTAAAAATTATGTTTCCATACAAATTATTCCATTAGTTTATATCTTAATCGTATACTAGAATGATCGAAGTGAGGTGGGCGCTTGCCGCGAGGGGCTGAGAAAGTGGTGGTTAGTCATAGAGTCGGCTCTTACACTAGACAAGCACAGATTTTACCGCTGCAGACCTGCCTCTCCTGACACAAATGATATAGGCCAATTTACTCAACAGTTTCTCAACTACACCGTTTCCTTCGAAGGTAACGCCAGAGCCTTAAATTCAGATAGCAGTACTTATTTCTATTAGACGTGATAAACATCAATACATGAAACACTTTCTCAGACACCGCTACAAGTTTCGCGAGACTAAGTATATCAGTTAAATCCTATTGTCAATCACAGTCGTTAAAACATTACCAGACAAAATATGATACTTTTATATTAATAAATAATCGCATAATTATATGGTCAGTGAGTCAGTAACTATAGGCCTGACAATTCACATCTTACAGGAAACATCATTCTCTCACGGTCCGAATATTTTGTTTGAATACTAATAGATGAAGATCGCATATGTATCAATGCTTAAATTATGTAATTAGTTATGTTAAATGTCTTGAACTCGGCCATAATGCCTCAAATAACATATATTCCAGTTAATCATTATACTAAAAAATAAGAGAGAACAAAAACCAGTTGAATGTCCCACGAAACTCGTATAGGCTCGACATCTATACACATACTTATAATTAATTTATTATTAATCTTTTTTTAAATGTTTAATCCTAATACCTACGTTTTGATGCATAAGTAAATGCTGAGAAAACAAAACCTTATTAAAAAAAACTATTAAAAATAACTCGGATATCCTAATTATTTTTATTGAAGCAATTGAAAACCTTACACTAGAAAATTAATTCGATGGATACCCAGAACTTGTACTAAGGGGATTAGGTTGAAATCAGAGTCTGTTATAGGCCGTCCGTAAATTGAGATAAATCATGAGCCCAGTGACGTCTGTTGTATAATTTATATAAATCAATATTTTGAATCAAACCGTGGCATCGACTCTATAAAGTATAGACTAACAAAGACATACAAATATAGAGGGCACCTCAAAACGTTTAATTTGCCAAAGTTCCAGTATTGTTAACTAGTGTGACCATGTTTATAATGTTCTAATCAAAAGTTGAAAAAAACATTTTTTTTTTCTCTGGCGTTCACACAAAGCACAAGTATCCGATATATAAAAGTATAAACAATAAAGGTCGAAGACTAAAAAAATATCTTAACTATTAGAATGGATATTAAAAAAAATTAATTTAGTGTTGCAATAGGCCTGCTATTGTTAAAAGTGACAGCTTTTGTTTATTGAGGCTGGATAACTAGTATTTTTGAAATGATATGACATGGTTTTGTTGCACATCGCAATAGACACTTGTTTACATTTCACTGTCTGTTTCACATGTGTGTCACTGAGACACATTTTACCATACAAGTTTATGAACATTAAAAATTCCAGCCTCAATCAATAATGCTAGAGGAACTAAGGGGCGACATTCATAAAAACGATATGATTTTAATACAGCATCGGCATTCTTAAGGTACAATACTTGAAATCAACAATGTTTACTTTAAATTATTCATCAGTTTTGTAAATATTATCAAACATAATGAAATACATATAAATTCTAAGTTTACAAATGTCTTCCCTTAGCGTAGGGTTTTACAAGTTGTTTGTCCAGATGGACAGGTTAAGGGTTGAAGGTGGGCACCGAGGCGAGCTTGGCCTTCACCTCCTCGCCTTCGTCACTACACAGCAGCAGCGTGTGGGAGTAGCCCATGGTGACCTGGGTGATGCTCAGCCCTTCCATACGAGACACCTCTTTGGGACGCGCTGAAGACTTGTTGATGTCGCCGGTACCCTGCAGAGAGGTGGGAGTCAGTTGTGCGTAGTGTGGAGGTAGGATGGACGGGCTGCGCGGACAGTATCAGCATATTGAATACAGGCCCCTCTCTTACCGGAAATACCTATCTGTGTCCAATAGGCCAAGTGATTCCGTCAAGGGGGTTAGCAGCCGAATCCCCGTATGCACAATATACCGCCGTGTTATTTGCGTTATTATCACAAATCTCTTCTATCTTAGACGTCGGTATGTGAGCGAGCTTGCGGGTTACCCGATGGCAAACGATCACTGCCGCTCATGAACATCCACAACCGAATAGTATCAGATGAGATGCCGACTAAAGGCTGTAATGCCTTGAGCTCGGAACACAACTACGCTCACACATTGTTTATATGAAATACTTATCTACTAACAGTAGTGCGTAATAATAATATGAACATACCAGTTCTCCGTAGGTCGGTGACACTCCCCAGGCGACGAGCGACTCGTCTGCTGCGATCACGATAGAAGTGTTGCTAGTACCGATGCTACGTATGTTCCAGCCTGAAGAAGTAACAGATTAGAATAGAATAGAATACTCTTTATTGTACACCGATAAAAATTTGGATACAAATGAATGTGTCAAATGTACATTATTAAAAAAAAAAGTATCTTTGATTACAATGACATTGAGTGTTGGTGTACTTGCTCACTCTCAAGAAAAATAGAAGAGACAAAGTAGCGTTACCAGTAATCCTCGGTTGATCTTGGTCCATCAATATGACCAGTGCCTGATTAATCACCTAGCAAGAGGAGCAATTGCTACGGGCCTGATTTTTGAGTGAAACTTATTAAGAGGTGGTATATTGAATTTACTTGATGTTACAAAAAGGTGAAACATTACACCTGTTTTCCGACTAAGACAATCCACGTCAGACATTATTAGTAACCGATTATTTTGTTGGCGAAAATAAACGGTTGGTAAAACGAACAAGTTCTACAAAAAGTCACTTTATACTTAAAAGCCCCTAGCAGATCAAGGGCCCCACGATAAAATTTGCTACGGGCCCCGCGCTCGCTTAATCCGGCACTGAATATGACAGTGTTATGTTAACGGGCTGACACAATGACCTCTATTTGGTGAACATTGAATGTACTCACCACTTAGATCCTGAACCGGTTTCGGATACATGTTCGCTTCGCCGGTACGCTTTGTCTGCCCGAACATGAAGAGGCTTCCTATGGGTTGATAAAATAAAACAAAAATGTTAAGTATGTTATTCAAGAGACTATAGGGTTACTTTAGATTGTCAGTTTGCGGGAACCTCACCAATTTCGTTGACAGCCAAACTGTAAGTTCCCCCGCAGTGCACGGAGCGAACGCCACGCGATTGCGACTCAAAGTACTTGATCAGACGCGGGACGCTCTCGTCCTTCTGCTCAGCGTGGCCGAGACGACCGAAGCCTCCGAATCCCCAGCTGAATGCGCGCTTCTTTGAGTCTATTGCTACCTGCATATAGAAAAATAATAATATTGAATTATATGGATGTAAGTTGTAGATCGAGCAGTGGGAGAGTGATGGGCTGGATTAATTAATTAAAGCAAATTTAAACATAGTTCTAGTAACTATGTTTTTCACATGGGTCGAATTGTGTACCACTAGCTTCAAAATATCTCACCGTATGGTTATTGCCGCAGGAGAAGTCAATAATGTCAACATCCTTTACGGCAAACACGTGACCATCCTTGGTCTTCTCGAAGAAATGGGCGACGTGCTTGGGCGCCGTCTCAAAATGGAACGACAGCTTCGTCGAGGTCACGAAGTACTTGCCATCTGTGTTGTGGCCTGGGGACAAACATACCGTCACACATCTAGTACCACGTTCTAAAACTGAACTCAAAATATCAAAGATTGTCACACATTTGTGCATAATCTGCTATTCTATATGTGTATAATATTTTTTTTTTCGTTATCGGAATCATCTATACTCGGTTTGTTTAGGCACTTAAATAAAGGTAAACAATCTTGATGTGACTTTTTACACAAACACATATTAAACAAATAAACTACTGCTTAAACTAGTGGTTCAATTGATTTGGTAATCGTTATTGTTGTTTTACATTGGTTTTTAGTCGCGTTTTATTTTTAAACTGAGTTTTTAAACAAAAAATATTAAAAAGACACATCAAGATTGTTTACCTTTAGTTAAGTACCTAAACAAACCGAGTATAATTCTGATTTCTTCCCTTCCCCTTTTTTAACAGTTTGTACTCTTATTTATATATTTTTAGCTTGTATATAATATTTAATAAATCTGCATTTCCTCTCATGAATGAATTTGTGTATAATATAAATTATTTTCCGTCAGATAACTGCTTGGAGTTGATTGATCAGTTCACGATCACATAATAGTATAACTCTGTCTAACACTTCGAGGAACACAGGCGTGATATCTGGTGACTTACCCAGCTGGCCGTACTCGGGTAGGCCGAACGAGTACAGGGATCCAAGGTAGTCCAGGATCATGGAGAACTCGGCGCCGCATCCCACCTTTATTATCGGAGCGCCACTACAAATACCATATAAAATATATTAATAGAAGTGCGGTTCAAATGTTTAGGTCACTGGGCCAAACTGACTTCAGATTGGATGATAGCGAGACAACTTTGTTTCACTCACCTGTATCGAACCCTAGTGGGCGTTAGAATATGTGGCGAGGTGAAGCCGAGGCCGCACTGCCCGCACTTGTTTTCGCCGCACGCGTACACCGTGCCAGTATCTGTAAATATTCATATATTTATTTAATACAGCCGATTATGATTAATTTATGAACAAATAAAAGAAGAAATTCATCGATCATCGTATTTGGAACACTCAAATATAATTTTTATTTACCAACAAACCTAATATCAGTATTAGTTCAAGGTAAAGACAATTTCAAAGATGTGACAAAATAGATTAATAATTTAGAGATTATACAAGAACATGATATGTAAGGCGAAAATTACAAGAGCTGAGGCTGCATTATAATGTTTTAAATTTAAGTTTCTTAGTTTCAATAACTGTTTCGATTAAATGTATTTTTAATAATAATGTTAGTTTCCTTCTACACCACGACGGTTTTCTTTCCGCACAGACACAAGCAAAGTCGTAAATGAAGTTTGAAGTAACTGACGGGTAGAGTTTAAGCATTTGTCACGTAAAGAGTTAATTTAAGAAACATCATATTTAATACTTCATACAATAAAATATATTAGCTGTACGCTTTCCCCGAAGTTCGAGTTGTCCTTGGCGCGCGATGTGATGTGATAGGTACAGTTGACGCTACTTCTGCGTTTGCGTTGTTTCTGATGAGAATAACACAGAAAATAACGCTAACACAGGAGCAGTAGAAACAATGGTTTCTCAGGCCACTGACTCCTTCTCGTTCTTTCTTTGACCGGCGTATAATGCAGGGTCTCTTCACTAAGAACCGCTTACAAACTTTCAGAATGGCCCTCCCATAGACGTAAGCACAGAACACAATGTACTACAATTCTCACATACCTCTGATACTGCATTTACATACATGTATCGATGCGAGTACTCTCGACCTTTTTAATAGACATCCTACTTTTAATATTATAAATGTGAAAGTTTGTGAGGATTGATGGATAGATGGATATTTGTTACTCAATCACGCCAGAACGGCTGAACGGATCCGAATGAAATTTGGCAAAGAGATGGATTATAGTCAGGAATAGCACATAGGCCACTTTTTATCGGGGAAAAATTTATGGGTTCGTAAACCACGCGGACGAAGCCGCGGGCGGAAGCTAGTTACTAATGAAGACAGACAAAAAGGATTTTTTGGGCGTTTTCCAGCATTTTACTTTCACTCGTCTCGTTAATCTCATTAAGCCATAGTTGTGTCATACATATTTCTCATTTGTGTTAGCAACGGTACCTGTAACGAAGAGAGTGTGGTTTCGACCGACGGCCGCGTGTATGATGTTCTTGCCCTTCAAACTGGGCACTGGTTCCGGTACGTTGCGAGTCACCGTGTCCCCGAAGCCCAGCTGGCCGAAAGTGTTGCGACCTGTGGGAATTTAAATATGCATCAATTAATAAGGTATTTAATTTATAAATGAACAAATATTTAATGCAGATAGTTTAATACGGCAATATGGGCTATTTTTTTTAGTCTTACACTTCAGTGCATGCATAATAAATTCTAAAAATAAATATATACGAGCTTCAAAACCGCGGCTACACTTTACACAAATTAGTGGACTAAATGTATTTTTTGTTGATTTAAAATCGGTAAATAAATAATCAGTATTCATACTGCTTTCAAAGATTCAGAATTGGAGGGCGATTTTTGAGGTAAATTGTAACATAAAAGCTTTACTAACCGAAAGTGTACACTTCGCCATTTTCGTCCACCAGCACTGAGTGACCAGCAGAACAGCTGCTGGCTATGAAGCGGTACTGAAAATATACACATGTTAATTTACTTGTGATGCCACCATATTATTATATTAATTACTTTTACGTAGCTTCACGCCTGTATTCACTGAAGGTATAAGCTGATGAGGTACTGTTATGCAGCCTAGTTAGTTTACAAGCTTATACGATGGTCAAGTGATCCTACCTTGCGATCAGTGAACTTGTGGAAGGTGTACAGGTTTGGATGGGTTCTCTTAGTAGGGTTGTTGTCCCGTCGCGCTACGAGGTCCCAGGACACCAGGCCGGAGATCATCAGGATGCCGGGAGTAAATTTGTGCATCTTCCGCACCACATCCTGGGGAATTAAACAGTATGGAGCTATAATAACGACTATAGAGAATACCTAAACCAGAAGATGTATAGATCTGTAATAGAAACAATATTCAAATGCATGTATGTATTGATATTCAGCTACATTTAGCTATTATATATATATATATATATAACAAACGTTTAGTACGCGATAGCAAAACGGGCGTTTTAAATTTGGTATGTTACTGTAGCCAATGCTCACCTCAGGCAACTTGGCGGTGGGTTCTTCAGCCATCGGAGCGGCGTTGTTCTGTTCCTCCTGTGGCTGCTCCTCAACAGTGGATTCATCGCTCTCCTCGTCTTCGGAGACATGCTTCCTCGGCTTCCGGTTCTTGTTCGCGCGGCTGTTGCGTGGAGCGAGGTTGCGGTACTGCATCAGCTTGCCATCTTTGGCCATACTGCCTCTTGGTACTAAAAACAGTAAGCGATCACGTGTAAGTAAAAAAAGTTCCTATGACATGGAAATTCAAAAGTACATTTTTGCTTACATAACACGCGAGGACCGAACTGTCCTTACAAGAAAACATAAAAATAGAACTTATACTACTTAGTAAATTGCATACAGGCCTAGTGTAGCGGTGGTATCGAGTTATATATGTTAGTACTTCAATACCAACGCTGAACATTTACCACCAATACTTACATTTCCAAATAATACCCACCTCTGAAATCTTGAAATAACCGACTGCTCGTATACACTTTGCGGAACAGCTATTTTTCTAAAATTTAATAGGTATAGACCATTACCTTTTACCAACCTACCGATTAATAGGTTTAACTGTGGGATTGCAGTCAAACCGATCGCACGGTTATTTGGGGGTTAACGCAACACAAAAAAACACTTCCATTTATTTCAACATGAGATGGCGGGGTAAGTTACAACAATATTTACACAAGAATATAAGTACATAATACATTAAAATCCAGTATGAAGTACACAAATAACATACAATTGCTTAATTAGTGATATATCTAGTAATAAAAAACCAAGATTCCCATCGTTTTATTACTCACAAACGATTACATGAGGACGACGACGCAAGCAGCAGTTGCAAAATGAGGTATACCAGGACATATTTGGGAAAACTCACGCCAGCATCGCCAGCAATAAATTAGACCGCTAGTTCAACACTTTAATAAAAAAAACAGTACCCGTGACATTTTCGAATAAGCTGGGTGATAAACATCCGAATATTTGCGAGTCAAGATAATTGTCTTGCTGTTAGTCCAATGTTGAACTGCATCCACGAGGATCTTCTGCTTGCACGCTATGTCCACTACCCTTATTCTGCTGCTGCCGAAGCACAATGGCTGTAGTAGGCGGTCTTCCGACCACATATCTTCTGTGGATAAAAACGTCAAGATATAAACAGGCTATAACACGTCGCGTCCTTATTGGTCAGGTAGGATAATAAGGCCCACTGAGTAGAATATGGGCCTCAGAGATTTTGCACATCGCAATATTGCACGAATTCGACACGCTTTCGTCCGTCGAGGCCTACGCCCTACGGCCTTAGAACTTGAATTGATATTAACGCAAGTTACGATGCCCGTGTGATATGCACTTGTAGCGTCTTGACATTGAGAAAAGGGGTAGAGGCAGTAAATGGATTTATGGAATGCAATAATTATAACAAATCAATCATCACGCTTTTTTTGGTACCCAACTGTTGTGTCGGTGGACACCAGGATCCTCAATCGTAGATTAGCCTATAATTTAGTAACCATAGCTATCTCAACGCAGGGTCGGAAATAATTAAAATAATTAGGTATACTACTATCGGATAAATATTCAATAATGTACACAAAATGTGTTAATCTTAAGATATTTTTGTTTATTACCAAGCAAACCATTATTTTTCTATAAATTCAACTATCAGTCATTTGAAACAGTTTGTTAAATGCAAGACTAAAACATATCACATTAACAATTAAAATGTTCAAAAAATATCAACAGTCAGTCTTTTGAATGAAATAGTTACATATACGAGTAACAAAATTGTTTGAATTGAACTTAACATTTGCATTGGTCTTTTGAATGAAACATTAATTAACAATTTAAACAAACAAAAAAAAAAGAAATAAAATTTAAAACAACCATGTTTTGTCAAATTAAAAAGCGTAGGTATATTTTCGCGCCCATTTGACGACGCGCGTCGCCTCCGCTTCAAAATGTCTACGTGTGCAAAGTCTCTTATTAATTATTATCCAACTTGCCCATTTCAAAATAGAAGTAAATAATTAGACTTACGATTTGATGTCGTTGAACGTTATAAATCCACGCAGTTGAAGTCCTTTCGGCCATGCACCGCTCGCCACGGCCTACACTAGCAGCGTCGTGTGTGTATCGACTTAATACATTTTGTGGACGAACTAGAATCGAACCATACGCGAATTTAGTTTAGTTATTAAATATGAACTTTACACACCTTACCTCAGCTATGTGGAATAAGCAATAAAAGATTACACATATCAATCAATTGAACAAAGGAACTACGAAAGTGTAACAGAAAGTTATTAAAATAAATATCGTTTGCGAGGCAAAACTGTTGCGAGATAGGTTTGTTTGCACACTAGTGAGACTACGTTATCGGCACAAAGGGACAGTGCCTGAACTAAACAAAAATTAGGGATGTGAAAAAATAATCGATTTTATTTTTAATCGATTATTTTTCAGAAAGAATCGATTTTTATTAATCGATTTCGCTGGGAAAATTCCCGCACCGAAAAAATAAAAATTGTCATGTCCTGTGGACACAGTTCTATCCAATCGATTATTGACCATTAGGACACCGTTCGCCAGTTTGGTCGCACAGTCATTATTCGCACTTCCACCGAGTTTCACTGTTTTACTAGGTAAGGTGGTGGTTCAATAAGTTATAATGGATTTCAATTATTCGACGCGACCGCGACCGCGTCTCCTACCGGCCGCTGCCCACCGCTTTTTAAGCTTAACCTGACAAGGCACAATTTTAGTAATATTTAGACGAAAAACGATAAATATAATCGGAAATTAATCAAAGTAAACAACTTGATCAATTTGTTTTGCGCGCAATCGGTTAGTTGGCGGAGCGACTGCACGAAGCGACGTGTCTCGCGAGAATGGCGCGACTGCGCGGTCGCGTTCCTACCCCAGTGTCCAGCGACTGTATTGATGTAAATGTGCATATACATCAACATGTATGCGAGGCAGATGTGCATCTGCATCGCACACAGTTTCATGTAATCTCACAATGCGTACCGGTTGCATATAACTACAGCCCCTCAACACTTGCATTAGCGGTAGGGATCAAATCCAAACTTAATATTATAGATGCGAAATTAACTCTGTCTGTTACGTTTTCACGCCTAAACCGCTTGACCCGAGTTTTAATGAATTTTGCTATACTCTTTGTCGCGAAAATAAAACTTAAAGTGGGTGAAATAGGGGTTGAAAGTGTGTATGGCAAAACAATAATTTCTCAAGTTAGAGATATAAATAATCATATTTTATATTCATATTTTTGGTACGAAACAAAGAATATTTCTGTGTTTTTGACCAATCATAATAAAATAGGGGTGAGTTAAATTTTTTAAGTACTTGCCTATCTTTATATATCTAGAGTCGATCTATAAGTAGGTATTAACCGCTGAAAGATTTTACTAGAGAGAAATCTTGCGTCATATTATGTATGTGTAACGGAATTGATTAAAATTTGGAATGGAGATAGCTTATATCCTGGATTGATATATAGGCTACCTTTTATCTCGAAAAGACACGAATACCGCTGGTAACACCGCAGGGTGCAGCTATCTATACTGATATTATGAAGCTGAAGAGATTGTTTGTTTTTTTTATTGTTTGAACGCGCTTATCTCTGGAACTACCTGTCCGATTTGAAAAAATATTTTTGCTTGTCATAGCCTATTTATTGAAGAAGGATGTAAGCTGTTTTTAATCTTGAATAAATGCACGGGTCGTAGTTCACGCGGGCAAAGCCGCAGGCGGATGCTAGTGTACAATAATAAATTATTCAACAAATCATTGCAAAAAGGTTAACGCAAAAATTGGGCAAAGAAGATACTTCCCCATAACAGGCATCCTTTCTTACATATTCGTCCGATGCAATTTTTTGTCTGCTTTCCTCTTTCGAACCCTAGTCTTGACGCATCAGCAAATGAAAGCTTTGAACATTATTCAACCTGAAGCAAAATAAAATTCCTACCTATATTCTGTATTTACACAATCAATCAGAAAATACATGGATTGTTAAGTACAGCGCGAGACGTTCATGTAAGGGTGGATAACTTATTGATTACTTATTCTGAGAACCGGGGAATACTTCTATTACTGTCGACGATCAATACATCGGTGTATCTACATAAGTGCCTTCTCGACGTAGGCGTCTTTAACAAATAGTGATAAGAATTCTCAACAGTAAAAAATGACAACCAACATACCTAATTATTTGTAGTTCTTATTAATTTTGCTATACTTATTATTACTGGCATCCTATATTTTGTATTCCGTTTTAGTCAATTAAATCGACTTGAGAGAAAAATATATTATAAGTGGTGTTTCACAAAATATTTATACTTTTGATTCACCATCCAACTGTACATATTCATTAGTGGGTTTGTTCTCAAGTGGGCCTGGATATCTAACCACTTTTCTTATTATTATTTTTTAAGTTGGAAATTAGCATCAGCCTCTTTGCAACTGAAATTAAATGAAAAATATATTGGGTAAACAACAAAACTAACTAATTTGTCATGGTTAAAGGACTGTATTAAAAATAAAACCCATTTTTATTGGGCAATCACGTAAAAGTTACATAAGAAAACTTAAGTCTCCTTTCAAATTAAAACAAACGAAAGTTCCAAAAGTAACCATGAAATATTTTTTTTTAAGAAACGTGACCTAACTTTGCCGACCCTCTCAGTTATTTTTAAAACATAAAGAATCACATTTGTGTTTTCTCATTTGATACCTTGGCCACTACCTATGACAATGTCAGGAGGCTAATTAACTATCTCTGATCAGGTGATGCATTGCACTAAAATCCATTTAAAATTTACAGAATGTAACTGGCATGCAAGAATGTACAGAATATCTACTATTTGTACCCTATTAGAAAAAATGTACTTCTATACACAAAAAAATGAATAGAAAGGCTGTTTGTATGAAAATATTGATAATATGAAATAATAATTTAAGTTATTTGTTTCTACACTTTAATGGTAATTCACTACGAAAACACGATTTTTATGTATTGTTGAACAGGGTTTAACCAGGATATTTTTAGACATTCACATTTCAGAATTGTCTAAACGAGTTAAATATTTTTACTGTATCAAGTAAGGAAAGTTCAAGTGGACATAATTTCATATTATTCAAAATCTGTGCAAAATTAATGAGATAAAATTTGAGTCCAATATGTAAATTTTTAAATATTGTATATTGCTGATTAATCATCAAAGTTTAATGTAAATAAATTAAAATTAATCAAGAGGCATAAAAAACTCTAATCTTTATTGCAAGTGCTAATTTGAACAAAAACAAAATATGTTTTGACATGGTAATGATATATTGACTGTGAACTGGCAACTGGTAATATGTTATTTTTGACAACATTACAGGACTAAGAAGAAACTATATATATAACATGCATTGTGCATACAACGCGGTCGATGTTAGTACAAATTGAATGAATTCGAGTTTGGCGTCTAATTTTGATTGATGTAAAATATGCTTGTTGCAGTGCTATAGGAATGGGAAGTGTATAACTAAGTAAAATCTTCATAAAATCGAGATAGGACATGTTGCCAGTTCTCAGTCAATATGTCTGCTGTTATTTTATGCATAAAAAAGGGTTTTCTAGAAGACATTAGAAGTTAGGCTCAAAATTCATGTATATTATACATTAATTAGTGTTGATAAAAGATATTTCATACTTGCACATATAAGTTAATAGAATTTATTAGTTTCTACTACTGGTGTTCTCAACAGTTCTTGCTTGAACCTATGAAGGTACATATCCAGAATGGTAAAAATATTCAATTCAATATGATTTTATTTAGGGAATTACAAAAAAAATTTGTTTTAGAAAATATGCCATGTTGATGATCCATCGATATGTTATATGTTTAACAATGCACAATAAATCATGTTTTTGTAGTGTTCCTGCTTGAAGATGGTTTGGTACATTTTCAGAGCAATTAATGATAATTTTGATGTTCAAGTGTTACACTAACATTTTTTAATGCTTGAAGCAATATAAGAACTTCACAGATGTTGGAAGACTTGCTCGTAGACCCGTAATTTTAAGAATAAACAGAGCATCATCTAAGTTTTGTGCAGAAATTCTTCAGATTAGAGACAATCATCAATTGTGATGATTTTATTGAAAATATCGCTCAGCAAAGCACAGCATGTTACTCTATTTCCCCATAGGCATCTCCCAAGAAGAGTTACCACTCTCAATTTAGTACAGCATAGTTCTGCATCTAGCCCACCCCAGCAAATATCCTATTCATTGCAGTATGCACCAACATGACCAAATTAATACAGTCAGAGTGTAATGTGCATAGTACTTCCTTAAGACATCAGGCTATGATTTGTGTGTATTAGATCTGTAGAAATGATTATGTAAAATTATTAAATACCAAAGACTTATGAATCTGCAGCCTGACACAGGTGACCAACAAAGTCACAACAAATCCTACAGGTATTACTTACAAAAGGTGAATGGTTTTGCTGACAGTTACTTAACCAAAAAGTAATGCTTCAAATTACATGGTATAAATGGCAAATATGGCACAAAGTTTAAAGGTTCAAGCTATGTGCAGTTCACAGTAAACTTATGACGCGAGCGAAACCGTGGGCACAGCTAATATTAGTTATAAACAAATAACTATCATCAAATAGTTGGAAAACTATTGATAATCAATATTTAGAAGCTTTCGTAACTTCACAAAACTTTTTATTCATCGTTGTATTGGGATTTTCTACTCACTGCAATGAGATTACAATTAATTCGGAAAGTAGGTACATAAAATTTTTACAAAAATACAACCGGCGATCAAATCTGTTTGTTTAGTGCTTGTTATTTCTATTAAATGTTAGATAATTCATCAAAATCACTTTCCTAGGTTGCGCCAATTTTAATGGACGTAAAAGAATATCAGCGTCCGGATGAGTAGGTAGGCATCTTTGATACAACAATGAATGAAAAAAACCGTTAAGTTACAATAAAAAAATTAATCATACGACTATCACCGTAAATCGCGTCAAAACGGTATTATTACAATTACATACACCTAATAGATTAGTAGAAACGGCTAATTTACTTAAGTAAGAATGGATAAAACATAATTATCCAACTTCAAAGAATCAAAGAATAGTCTTATGCCGACACGTGCAATGATATCAATTAACGTGTCATGTTTGGCTGTTATCAAATGAATACAACTGTAACAATCATAGAAATAACATTACATATTTGAACAAATATACTTACTCATAATGAAGTAGAAACGAATGTATAAAAATAATATTCAAAAATGTCTGTCACCACAAGCTCAGCACGACAAGGACAAGGTATTAGTGACTAGTGATGCGCTTATATTAGACACATTTTACTTTAGAGAAGAAAGAAACCGATCTAATTTAATATTTGACGGTGTACTTCGTCGATATTTTTCGACATGCTTTTACAAATTGAAATCTTATAAATATTACAATTTTATAAATAAATAGCTGTCAGATAAGAACGACTGTATAATTATAAGGATTAATAAACATTATGGCATTTTATTAATTTTTTATTATGAAATTATATTTCCTCAGTTTTTTGTGTATAAGTATTACTATTTGTTTGCTTGGATTTAGCTAAGGATTTGGCGCATGGTTTTAATAAATACCATTGTTATGTATCCCTATAAATATGATTACTGTAGTAAATAGTTATATATATAAGAATCTATTCTAAGCATAAAGCAATACGACGGCGACTTGTCAGATTCCTATAACAAGCGTTCGCCGTACGCGGTCATGTCCTACGTAAGCGTACCGCGGCAACGCGGCTTTTGTGTAGCCACCACAGCGTCGCATACCGAGGACGAGGGGTCTATATCAGAGATTCATATCATTCTATTTTATACTAGAAGAGTCACTTCCATGTACATCGTCACAGGCGTTTGGGCTTATATGTACCTTCATAAATCTTTAGAAAGTTCATTATTAGTTGATAAAATAATTCTTATAATTTATAATTAAATAGGTACTACATTATACAACCCTTTGATACAAACGTAAAAAAAAATAGGGGTCATAATTATATCTAAATCATATGTTAAATAACATCATTAAAATTTTAACAAATGTCAATGTACTGCAGAATTATTAGTAAATTGATTGGGGTTTATAGATAATTAAATTACCACGTATTCTAATTATTTGCTTGTCAACTCTAAAAAAGTATGTCAGGTAAACCTAGTTAACCGCTGCGCGTGATAATTTTACAATTTGCAGTTTTATTGTGATATGGCCTTGTTGCCCGGCAGATGGCGCGGTAGTCACACATTTTGATTAACCCTGCGCTATGCATAATAATTATGCTTTATTATATTATTGTAAAGATGAAATTAATATATTGACTAAAGTTTTTAAGTACCTAGGAAGTTAATAAATTATTTGAAATTTTTGTTATTTGCCTGGGTGGGGTGTCATTATTTTATGCCTTACAGAAATTAAAGAGATTCATATTTATATACTTACCTAACTGTTATAAGGTCCACACAAAGAATCCCACACAAAGATATTTTATAATTTGCATAGTTGCGTTTGGTTACGGCGCGGGAACGAGTGACATAACTGTTCTTTCTCTGTGTGTCTGGCCGAAACATACTAATTACGGGGAAAAGGTGGTGTAATTACGAAGATAGTTCACAAATCATAAAGTTACAATTTCATTGACAAATAAAATTAATATGATTGTGAACTATAAATCGAATTGTAGAGGTCGGTAGGGGCGGCAAAATATGAATTGCGTACTGGCAAATGTGTCTGACCATACCCACAATGTCCCGGGAATCATGCATGTAACTAGACTAGATCACTAAGGAACCCTAACAAAGATGAATCATTTATATCCCGTTACGATAAAGAATTAACAACAACGTCGTTACGCCTGATGGGGGCCCTTCTTTGTGACGACGATAAGTACCTACTTATAATTTGAGAGACGCATGTATGTTACACAAAGGAGACCGCTATTAGGGGAGTTAATACTGGTTTTGTTGCATTTCCATCTGCCATGCTGATTTTACAATCGGGGCTTCAAAGACCTAATAATAAGTAAGTACCTACCTATGTAGTATAAGTTTTTAAAAAATTGTTTACTGAAATGTTTTTCACGTTTTCTGTCAAAATCTATACATAAGTGATACATTTATGGTAACCACCTATTACTTACTGCGTATCTTTTAGGACCCAAAGGGTGTAAACGGGTAATGCATTCAGAAAGAGTGGTATATGGCATAGATTATACACTTATACTGATATAGATACGCCACTTTGAGTATCAAAAATAGTGTTAAAAGACCTCCCCCACCGATAGATGGCGCGCACGACCAATTTTGTTTTCGTGCGGATCCTACAGGTGGCGCACGTACGTATTTTCAACTATAAAATAAATTTCAAGCCAGGGTTGAAGAAAAAATAAATAAAACAACAAATTCAAGATAAGCAATCATAGTAATTTATTCATCGTTTTCTTTTAATATAATACTCATATGCTTGATTTTTGACATGGTCATTCCTATCGAAAACCGAATTTTTTCCATTTAATAATCTATTTACCCCTAGACACCAACTGTGTACAATAAGTTTAATAGAAAGATTACTAATAAAATCAACCAAATCAACTTTATGTTTTTTACAAGTTATAATACTAAAATCACATGCAGAATCAATGAAAAATTTTATTTGATTTTTTAAACATTTTGACGTTGGATTATCGCGAAGGCATGCAACAATCACGTAATATATGTTATTCATTAAATGTATAAATCCATCGCTTGGGTGAAATAGTGATTTTTTTGTGTAATCAATTTCATAATTAAATGAATCATAATCAACACCAGATCTACATAAATTATTTATACAAATAGAACAATTTTTGAAGATTTTTGATTTCGATTTCTTAATAACATAGCCTGTTACATATTTTTTCGATTCAGCATGCAATAGAGAATCATTATTCTTAATTTCTGTCATAACATTTATTAGAGAATCAATGTTACATGCAAAATCAACAGTGTGAGAATCCTCACGATTGTTTACGATGAGATATGATAGTGATTGCATAACAGTATTATAATCTTCTTCACAATTAGCACCTGCAGAATGGGGTGAATTATAATTATTGACAATCAACGTTTTGAATGCATTCATAAATTGATTACAATTAGGATTGATATTTCTGACACCATTACTTCTAATACTACTGAAAAAATTTTCCAAAGGGTCCTGATTAAAATTTCTAGCTACTACATTAGTTATTTTATGATTTAATGATAAATATTCCCACATTTCATTAAATGTTTTTATATTACCAATCCAATTTTTAACTGAAGGAATCGACTCATATTTTATTTGATCAACACCATTTATTCTTTTTACTGATTTAAATTTTATTGACTCTAAAATTGGAAGCAAATCATCCCACAGTTGGAAGTGAGGGGAATTCTTTTTGATGCAGCTTTTGTATATTTTCGAATCATCATCATAGGAATGACCATTAAATGAATCAAATAACTTATCAAAAATAAGGAGAAAATCTGCTGTTCCCTCACATTCTGCTGGTAATATTCCATGTCCTGAAAAAGATAATGCAGATTAATTATGTTGTACAAATTAACGTGATTTAACTTTAGGGTATACAAAGTAAATGAAAGGCTATATTAACTTCCAATCTATTATACGATTTGAATTTGAGACATTGTCTACTGTTTATCTATCAAATAAAATTATTTATTACTTTGTAAACATGGGTATTTATAAATAGATCATATAAATTTTCTTAGTTCTCTAAGTATTTTCACAATCAAATCTCAATGTATGTTATACAATGCTTACATAATTAAATTAGAAAAAGCATTAAGTTACATTGAAACCTAATAATAGAGTGTTTATAAAAACAGCTAATGGGTACACAAAGTAAATGCCAGCCTCAACAGTCTAATGGTCGCAAGCGCGACTGCTAAGCGTGGGTCCTGGGATCGATTCCCGTGTTGAGCAGTAGCCTAGAGTCTGTATTTGTACTTAGTTAGTGGCTATAGGCTATCCCCCTATTACATGTGACTTATAACATACACTGGCAAAATGTGGGAATACAATTCTGCCTAACCCTTCGGCGAATACAGGCGTGATTTTATAAAAGGCTATCTATAGCTGACTGTGCAGAAATTTGTAAAAATTTACACTTACTTGCTGAAAATCGAATGGCAGACGATACTCGTTGGCTAAATACCTGTGCAGCTAACTTGACTTTCATTTTTTTTATTTTATCTTTATTAACGTGACTTTCTGTCAATTTATTAACGAGACGAATTTCATCATCACCAACATCAATGGCCAGTAACATTTCTAAATGTTCCCATTTTGCCCATTTCTCTTGTCCATTTATAATAAACTTTGCGTTTTTAGTCAGTAGATTATTTCTGACGCCTTTGAGCAAATGGGGCGTATCAAACAAAGGGAACACTTTAATGTTGTTTACCTCAAAGTATGTTGTCTGCATTATTGGTCTTCCCTCAATGGCATATGTTTTTTTTGTTTCTGCCCTCAATTCTTTAATAACTGCAACATTTGTGGGACACTGGTCACAAATCGTAGCAACTACTCTTAGCCCTATATTATTTATTTCATTTATTATTTTTACTAGCAGGGCTTTTAAGTCTTCTCTTTTTGTCCCACTTTTCACAAATGTAAAACATATGGGTTGTTTTGTTTTGCTTTTGATGCCCTTGATCATAAAGACAAGGGCATGATCAGCAATATCATTTGTTTTTTTTTATGCCATTGTCTTGGAAACCAATAATTTCATTCAAATATGCATTATATACTAAACCAGGAGCCAATGACACTTCATCAAATAATAAATTTACCAATTTTTTTTCTTCAGTCATATGTAGAACATGTTTTCTTAAATTCTCTAATATTTATTCATTAATACCTGGTCTAATTGTGAATGCACTTAATATTTTTTGCAAACAACGTTTTGATGGTAAAACAAACATTTTCTTCAAAAGTTTATATGCTTTAGGACTTTGTTTTAAAATAGACAAGGCCATTATTTTTTCATCAGTGGTGTATCGTCTCCCTCTCGGTTTGTTTTTACACTTAAACTGTAATTTTATAAAAGTCTGTGATGCCTCAGGTAACTTTTCAATCGTTGATAAAAAGGATTTTGACATGACACATTTCTTTGCAGCAAGTATTTTTTTTGACTGTGTTCTGCATTTTTGCCGCATTTTTTGCAGTTTTTCTGTTAATTTATTTATTACTCTAGATGAGGATCCGTGTTTCAAACTGTGTTTCTTAGGGGCTGAAAGAAACAATAATTCTTATATAAGTTTCAAGTAGTTATTCATAAATTTATATGCATGTTTATGTAATGATATAAAAGGTCAATTGGAAAGGGGGTACTAAGTCAAAAGCATGATTTACTATAGAATCCACAATAGTGGGTAACCTTTTTTCTACAGCTTTCTACAAAAAGCTGAAGTTATTGGAATAATAACTTTATTATTTAAGATTTTTTTAAACACTTCTGTAACTGCTGACCTACTCTATCTTTAGTCTATATTTATTATCCCTATTCTGGCTATAAAGCTTGTAATGTAATGAACAGATCACAAAAATAGGAAGTGAAAACAAATAATTTCTTTTATACATACACTTTACTACCTTTTTATATCTGCATGTTAATTATGAATTATTTATAGCCTGCACCCAAATGATAGTAAAAGATCTTAATCTGATATATTATATATTATTTATCTTTTTTCAAATAGAAGTTAACTTACCACTTGATAAGGCTATTGATTCTGGCTCTACTATGAATTGTTGTGATTTAGGCTCTGCTTCAAATAGTTGTGATGTAGATGGCTCTTCCACTGGAAATTGCTCAGTTGATGGTTGTATAATGTGTGCACTTTGTGGTAAGGCTGTAAAATAAATTTTGTAATCATTACAGTATCAATTTAACTGTAAAAAAAAAACAACATTGAGCCTTTTTGAGCAATTGAACTCTACATAATGTTGGTTTTATATTATTTTTTTTTGGTGTTTTGTGTTATGTTTGCTAACCCTACTGAGCCTCTTGCCAAATTATATTCTATTCAACTAAGATCCATGATTTGTTTCTCTGCTTGGATATTTGCAACACAACCCTCTGGCTATAAGTTTGTGATTGTTTTTCGAAACGTAAACATTGTGTTGTGTATGTAAAAACTCAAAATCGAAATATAACAAAATTAAAGTTTGTTTGTTCCTTGTGTGTTCCTGTACCATTGCCATGAAACTTTAGTTAGTTGTTGTGTGCATGTTTTGTGTATACCTACTTAGAGAGAAAAAGAGGCATTGCAATGCATGCCAGGCATAGCTAGAAGAATATCACAAAAAACTTACATAAATTCAATGAAGGGATGGCATTTCTTGTCAAATGTTTACTTGGCAATTTAAAATAATCCTCAAAGTGCCGATGGCAAATACGAACAGAATTATAAATGTAATTATTTCCCCTGTCTTGAGTTGCACTGTCGAGCACAGATTTCCACTGGTTAAACTTCTCTGTATGAGGATATTCCCATTTAGGGAATCTGTGTAGCGGTCCTATAAATTTAAATTATATTTTATTGTAACACAAGTCTTTTAATAGAAAGTGAGGACAAATATAATAAAAATTTATCAGATGCTCTTATGGAATGGAGTTTATTTAAATGTATATTGTATAATTTAACTTAGTTTTCAGATAGGTGAATAAGAGTAAATTATGTCTAGTAATGAAGACCTTTATTTGGCTGTATGATGAAAACATATTTTAATTAAATAGATATCAGATAATGCTGTTAGTCTTCCAATAAGTAAATAAGTTACCTATTAATGTAATTGATAAACTCACCATCAATATCACATCCAAAAAAGCATTTTAATTCAGTTGCTTTCGGCATTTTCACAATCCAAGTTCGTAAAAACAAAATCAAAGTCCGTGTGACGAAGCGCCAAGATATGTGATGCAATCAGTCCGGGATCCAAGTAACAAGCCAGGTATCGTAACGCGTAGACCAGAAAATCCGTAAACAAGCCAAGTCGTAAGAAATAACCAAATAAACACAAGAAACGCACAAAAACTCAAAACGAAGAAAAACAAGTAGCAAGTAATTCAAATATGGCAGACATGTAACGAAACGAGATTTCCCCACTATGTATCTTAATAATGTTGCCATGGTGAAAATTATTTCCGATATATTTAATATTTTGATTTGATTATAACTTATTTTTCTTTTCTTTTAATTAACTTATAAAGGAACATATGTGATAAAATATATTTTTTGTTATTAACATTTGTTTCCCTGATGTAGCTGCTGCCATCTATTGTCGTATTTGTCAATTTAGTTATGAACTTTACCATCCTCCATTAATAGATGGCATTAGTTTGTATGAATTATTTTGAAATTCTATTATGTAAGGAAGTTTCACCCGCCTGGTATATGGCCTTACAACCAAAATAATTTGACGTATGCCGATTTCATATCTGCTGAAACTACTAACTGACGGCACGGTTGGCGCAGTGTGTTGAGAGATCGACTGCTGCGCTAGGTGTCGCGGGTTCGATTCCCGCACGGAACAAATATTTGTATGATCTACAGATAGTTGTTTCGGGTCTGGTTGTGTGTGCATGTGACATGTATGTTTGTAAACTGTAAAAAAAAAAAAAAAAAAAAAGAAAGTTCTATCTGCATCTTCATCTATATTAACTGTATCTTCAACGGCTACAACAACTCACACTGAAATAGTTGCAACTGGGCATAAAGCTACAACAGAATCATCCACTCCAGTTAGAATAGAGTTGATCAGCGAATGTTACGAGCAAGCCACACCTACTGTGGATATAATGCATGCTTCTAATTCTCCCATCCGTGCAGTGCGCCGCGATCTGACATCTAGCTTTGAAAATGCATCTCCTAATGATATTTTACCATTGCCATCAGTTCAACGAACTGAAAAGAGAAAGCAATACCGGAGAGGAAAAACGGCCATCATTACCCCAACACCTTATAAAAATGAGCTGGAAAAATTTAAAAAGTCGAGGAAAGTATCCAATGCTACTCGCTATCTACTCGCTCGATGATACTCGCCTCAGAAAGAATGCTAAGAATAAAGAAAAAAACTTAACTTTTAGCCAAAACGCGAAAGAACAATGATGAAGATACCATTTGTCTTTATTGTAATGATATAAATCATACTTTTCTAAAGTCATCCGAAGGTTGGGTAGGCTGCCAGCTTTGTGGACGCTGGGCTCACAATGCCTGTGCAGGTGTAGATGATGAAGATGCCGAAGAAATCCACATTTGTGGTTATTGTGATAATAATTAGCTTACCCCATCTTACCCCATTTTCATTACACTATCTTACCCCATGGTATGGCATAGATGGTTTTTCGCAAGTTCCTTTTTAAATATTTATTATAAAAAAATGTGATAAGTTGATCTCCCAAAGACTATGCCAAATTGTAGTTAGTTTAACAACACATGTGCCATAAACAAATAAGAATAATAAAGATAATGATTGTGCTGTATTTTTGTAAAATATTAGGTAAAAAAAATCAAGTATTTTTTTTAATTCCGTAAAATATTCTATGAATAAATTATGCGTGTAACGTAATAAGTAGTCACGAGCAAGTATGAAATAATGATTCCATAAATATTGGCGTTTTTCAATGTATTGAGTTGTTATTGTTTACTCCATACGCCACATCTATCAATACCTACAATTAATCCCATCCATCTACAGTAGGTTCAAAATATTATGGGGATTATCAAAATATTATAGTAGTAAGTAGCCGGAGAGGTAGGTGACTATGGGCTTTCATTAGGCTCATAGTTCTCGGACATCTTAAATTCGAAATTAGATAGGTATATGTAATATCGACGCTCAGCCGTGAAAACCTTTTAAGTGTAAGCCACAAAGTTGTACAGAAGGAATGAAAAATGGTCGTCCAAAAAAAACTATGAGAGCTTTTGGTTTTTAGGACTTGGCGACGATAAACTTTACCGAGTTTCTCAGACGACAATGGCTGAATGAATCTCTATACAAGGTTCTCATTATACATCGTAGGCAGCGCTAGGAGTATCTGAATTAAAACATTTTTGAACTAATACGTACGGAACAAAAAAAAACGTTTTTGAATAAAATTGGATTTCAGTGGCGAATCCACAATTCAAAATTACTAAGTTAGTTTGATTTCTGGAAAACTTAATACCTACTAAACTACTTAATTAATACGTTCATTAAGCACTAAATAATTTAGTGCACCTACTACAGAAAAATCATCATCAGAGGAGTAAGTTTGTTTTATCCAATCTGCACAAAGAACGCAGTCGTTGCATAAAATCGAGGTACCAAGTTAAAATGTTGCCTCAAATTTAAAACACTGATGCATTGATGTGACACTCTCACCGATATGATTCTATATAAATAGCGGGCGTCGTACGTTCCCTATAACGAACTATACTTAATTATTGCTGTATAGGACTATAAGCTACGCCCATAGTGAATAAATCAATGCATAAGGGGCAGATAGTGAGACAGGCATATAGAAACAGCTATATTCTGCCGTAACCATAGATACATAGGGCCCTTCCCACCTCAAAGTACCATCATGCTATTTTCAAAGGTTTCCATGGTGCTGGGGATAGCATTTGCATTGCATGGGGGAGGCACAGACAGGGTGGTATTGATTTTAAATCTCCTCAATTGCGTTTTACCTCCCCTCGGCCGTCGGGGAAAGCTGTGATGTTTTGAGTTATAGATCAACTCGTGATGTCAGAGCGATAATTAGTTTTTCTCAAATTTTAATAATAGCTACACCTATAGCAATTTCACAAGACTGTGTACTCCATATTTTCATATTCATATATTTATTTGCGTTCCAAAATGTTTCAAAGGTGTTACAAAGGCTTAAAGCTAGGTACAATCATGGACCCTGTTAGGGCACAGCAAAAGTAGGTATTGCATAATTAACAAAACATAAATTATGACTACTAGAAATATTTGGACATTATAAAAAAGAGCAAATTAAAATTATTATATTAAAAAAAAAAAAACTATTATCTACATAATTATAATAATATATATATATATATAATTTGTGTGGTTTTATAAAGTTGCCATGTATATGAATTATTGTATTGGGTGTATGTGTATTATTTATGTATGTGTTATGTTTATTTTGTCGTTCATATATTCTTGTATTGTGTAGTATGCCCTTTTAATAAGAATTTGCTTAATTTTATTTATATATGTTGTATTACTGGTTTCATTTTTTATGCTGTTAGGTAGTTTATTATATATTTTGATTGCCATTACAAATGGACTATTAGAATGTAATGTTATACGGGAAGTAGGTAACATGAGCATGTTTTTATGTCTTAGTGTTCTGTTTTTATGTTTATCTCCACGAGTTGTGAAAAAGTGAATGTATTTCCTAACAAACTTACATAATTCTAGGATGTAGATGGACGGTAACGTTAGTATTTTGAGGTTTATGAAAGCGGGCTTACAGCTATCGGTTTGTTCTATATTTACAATAGTTCGTACTAATTTCTTTTACAATGTGAATAGAGTAGGCGCGTCAGTGCTATTTCCCCACATTATTAAGTAGTGGTATACTCCCATTATTAAGTCAATTTTATTTTCTAAGCTCATCAGTGATTTTGCTAAACCTACTTTATTGATCGATGAGATAGATAATCTCTTAGATCATGGTTAGCGACTGCTATCCGGCCTTCGCAGCGTTAGAAACTAGGTTCTTGAGAAAGTCGCGGCTTTATTTACATAGTTTTTAGTCTCATATAATCTCACAAAGACACTCGAGTGTCTTTACGTGATTTTTATCGGTCAAACTCTAGGTGCACCAATCCAAATAGTAGATCCAAAGGAGAAGAACCAATAGGAAACTCCATTGATAATCTTTTAAAATACAATACTTCATAGTATTACAATCTTGATTATTGTGGTAATTGTTGGAAGAATAGTAGAATATATACATATAGAATGGAATGTTAAAATAAATAAAAACCTGGTACCTATAACAGAATTAGGGCATCAAGAACCGGCCATATTTTAGGATCCGGTTCTTTCGATTCCAGCTCCAATACAGAACCGAGTACTCGGTTCTTTCGGTACTTTTACTAATTTATTAGAATTTTGTTAGACTTTAGACAGGATAAAATCAAACAGGGAATTTATAATCACAGCTATAATAAATATCTGGCGTTTGGTTAGGAATTCCAAATTCAAATTTGTTTCAAATTTAACTAGTAACTACCCAAATAAGAGACTGTAAAATAAAAAAGTACAGTTAGTTTTGTTTAATTTGTTTTGTAATTTTATTGAAATAATTTCGATTACCTAATTTGTTATCTTATTATTATACATACGATGATTATTAATTATGTAGACATTAGGCACATTGTTGACAATATTAGGCACATTATTGGGGTAGGATATCTAGTTTGGAGGGACAACCGACTTGTATTCTGATTTTAGTTTTTAGAAAACTACCCAGACCTACCAGAGGAGCGGTGGCAATGGTATTGACGATAATGGTATTATAGCTTCGTAGGTGCTACGCCACATTAGTAAATATAAAATGAGAGAAATCTTTTCGACATAGCAACACATGACATGGCATGGTTGTTTAAGAATGGAATTAAAATATCTAGGTCCACAATTGGAAGAAGCCGAGAATAGAATCCAAAAAGGAAATTTAATCGTCAAATTATTGAGCACGTTAGACCCTTGAAGTAAGTCTGCTCGATTCGTCCATCTACACTAGCGATGGGCGTTGAATGAACGAAATGGTTTAATCAACTAGTCGACGTTTCATCGACGCTTCGACGGTTCATGTTCGCCTGATGGACTAGTTGAATTCGTGAACGTCTAACTAAACGCACGCAGGTCGCATTCCAACACTCAAAGCGACGAGACGGGCGAGAACGAGACGAAACGATGTTTAGTCGTTTACCGTCGTCCGTTTTAAAAAGTAAACGAATTTCAACTTTATTGTTACTGGGAGTCATTTGACATTTGAATGAATGCACGGCTCTCCGCGATGAACCGGTAGATACGTTCACGTTTGACGATAGACATTTTTTAAGATATTATTTTGTTTTGAAAGTTTAGTTTGTGACGAATTGCGCGTGCTGCTCCGTCACCGTTCATTTGCATTGCGTTGTTGCGTATTCGTAAGTTGTCCGATTCGATGGTTATTAAATTACATAATTGATAATCATGTTGTTTAATAACAATTAATATATGTATTTACATATCGTCGGCGTAATTATCAGAATCGTAACTTCAAGAAATACGATAATGGTTTTTTGTTTTTGATAATTCATAAAAATTATAAAACATGATTTTTGTTTTTTTCCACTAAGTTAATAGTTAATATAGTAATACTATTACTTATTAACTATTTAAAAAATAAATGGTTGTTCTCGCTGTACCGTCGCGTCGCCGCGTGGAGTAGTTTATACAGTCGAATCGAACAACGGTCCATCTATCTATACGTTTACGTTGCAAGCAAATAACCTACTCATAACGTGAACTATAGTCCAGGAATTGAACTAGTCGATCGACTAGTTGACGAACGGAAATGAACGGTCTAGTTTCGTTCACGGTAAAACCGTCGACGACCCATCTCTAATCTACACTACTGACAACTGACTCACACCTCTCCGCAGGGCACCGGTTGCGGCGGCGACATAAACCAGTCCACAGCATTACCTTGGTCACGTTGGGCTACTCCCAAACCAAGAAAAACCAAGCTACCTCGTAGCCCATCTTTGCCTCCTAATTTGTCCAGCAGCGGGCAAACATTCCACTGCTTGCCAAAAATTGGCGGAGTGGTTGAGCGATTGACTGCTGCGCTACTTGTCGGTTTGATTCCCGCACGGAACAAATATTTGTACCTATGACCTACAGATAATTGTTGCGAGTCTGAGTGTTGTTAAATTAACCTATGCGACGATAAAGGCGAGGTATACGCCAAGCTCGCCTGGCTGCCATGTCACAATGCGGAAAACCTCGCATGAATGGACAAATCTTGCAAACAATAGCCACAGTTGGCCGCATAGCATTGTTTGATTATGTAAGTCTCACCATTAACTTACTCGAAATAAAAAGGACTAATAACATTTGAATGCCCTACCGATAGTTAGCAGTAGTGTAAAGGCATTTTTATAAAAAGATACTACTGGACCACAGGAGAATGATTTTTTATAAATTTTGACAAAAATAAAGATTTATTAATACATAAATTATCTCTTTTATATTACCTTCAACCTATCCGACCTGTGGTGCGATACGTACCTGAATCGAATCTAAAAATCTGATCCGTTGTACGTCAGCTTACACACCACACACTGCAGGATGGCCTGTCGCTCATGATGCAGGCTGTTCCTGCAGTTCTGATTCATTAACTAATATGGTATATTCTAGTATTATAACATTCCTTAGGGTACGGAGTTCCCGGACGGAGTTCGAACGCGTTCGGCGCTCCAATTAATCCGTTTCGTGTTGTCCACCTATTGGAGCGCCAAACGCGTTCGATGCGTCGAAATAAACTTACACTAGGGCCTCTACATTAGATGCGTTTTGTATACGTAAACACCTAGTTACGTATATTTGTTTCATTAGCGGAGCTTTTGTAGCATATAGCCCTCACCCTCGGGAAATTAATAATAACAGTATCAAATTCTTTGCCTTGTGTCTGCTTCTGCTAATTGGACGGGATATGCAAGTGTGCACTTAGGAGACATAGCGGATTGGCCCTTGCCAGCTTTATAATCGAATAGATACAAATTTGCAACATTCGTGTTTCGCGCTAGTCTACTTTCGCGCGTGCTTTTAGTCTGTACTTTCCGTTTTGTGCCCCGAGGCCTTAGTGTGAGTTTCTTTTGACAAACTCGATTTATCGCATCGAATGCGTTCGGCGCTTCGATTGGTGGTGGAGGTGCACAAAACGGACCAATACGAAGAGGATTTCAGTATGCTACATTTCTCGGGATTTCACGAAATCCCTGGTTTTGTCATTTCCTTCCACCCATATATGTATAAGGTATATAAGAAAAGACCACCTCTCTCCACCTGTCGGTGCCATGAAAGCAACGAAGGGATGTACTGGAAAAGCAGTGTTCTCGTGTGCACGGCTTGATAGCAAAATACTGCGTCTCCATATTCGCCTGACAACTGTGCTTATATTATAACTGCTCATTGTCTAGCCATTGGAAGACCGTAGGGGCGTACGATGGCTATTGTAAATAACCTTGCTCGTTTCCTTTTAAGAGATACTTACCAATACCTTATCCGTATCATCGACGAGGCGCAGTACGAAGCTGATGCTGGACTGAATACCGAGGACAGTCTAGTCAGTGGCGTGGGTTTCAGCCGCCCGGGGCGCAGGCAAATTTCAGCGCCCCCTTATTTAGGTCTTTAAAGGGGATTCCTCGTTTCGTCACAGAATAAGGTATATAATAATAATAATAATTCTCTCTACGTGTTGGCTTCGGCCCCACGCACGCCTTCCAAAAGTCCGGGACTCTGTAGTCCCGTGCATGGAAAAGACATACAAATAATAATTCTCTCTACGTGTTAGCTTCGGCCCCACGCACGCCTTCCAAAAGTCCGAGACTCTATAGTCCCGTGCAAGGAAAAGACATACAAATAATAATTATAATAAATAAATGTACTTTTTATTGTTATAAATTATATTTATAAATTTAAAGAAATATGTCAAAGTATAAATTAAGGAATAATAATAAGTTCCGTGCTTCTTTTAATCAGTGAAGTTAAGCAAGTAATGCGTAATAACATTCTAGACAACGGAGTAGAACTCTCGAATGCCAATTCTGTATAGTTGTTGAGAAAAATAACTTGAAAGTTTGTTAACTTTAGATATTTAGAAAGTTCAAATTCTACTTTAATCGAAAAGTAAAATATTTTTTATAAATTTCAAAGCATCATGTTATGAAATCTGTAAAACAGTAACGTGTCAAGAGCCAAATTTTATTCATAATTATTATCAGTATCAAGCAGTAAAAAGCGTATGGTGAAAACCGTACACGTTTTGGTCTTTCGAGCCGGATTTTATAATATCATGGATAGCTATAAGTTTTCAAAACTATCAATAGTTGTTCCAATTCAAATCGGGTAAAATTAAAGTACAGTATACACAATAATCATTTATTTTTTTCTTCCAAACTTCATCAAATCACAATCATTGTAGGTATCTAACCTTACGTTCAATACAATGTATCCGGATAATAAGTTAATACAGTAGTGAAACCTTACAATTAACCAGCCATCATATTTTAAATAGAATAGACTGAAATAATCTTACAACCTAATTGAATATTAAAGTTATGTAGTTTCATTAAAGGTAAGTAATATGTTTATAATCAACTACGATAGGTGAATTTGAAATTCTTTTAAACAATCCAGCACCAAAATCAGATAGAAAACAATCTAAGGGATAACGTTTTTGTAATTTTTTTTCAGTTTTTAAGTTAGGCATTTTTTTTATTTTTGTTCCATAATAATTTACGGAAGGGTTCATATCGTGTTTCTTTTTTGATTAATAAGCACTATCTCCCCTTGAGATGGACAGAAAAGAGAAAAAATAATAAAACTGCAAATCAGACAAAAATAACTAAAGTTATTTTATACGTATGGCAGAAACTAGACTTGATTAAAATCTAAAAAGCAAATTTAGTTCCTAATGTAGGTATTAGCTATATGGCCAATTAAGGGATACAAAACAAAATCAAACAGAAAAATGGGTTGTCCAATAACTCGGGAAATTGATATCAACGGTGGTGGTGGTGCTTCAATTTCGTCTCTCATTTAATCAACTCGGGACCCAACCAGCCCCGCCCTGCCGCTCGGCGTCCACTCGTGTTTGCAATACCAACTAGGTGAAAGCATCGGAAGCTCGCGGTGATGTCGTGGGTGCACGCCAAACGGAGAGGCGACACTGGTAGGGTGGCGGGTTGATAAACGAGCGAAGACCTTTACAGAATTCAGAAACTACAAGTGGTATACTGATAGAACTTACAAACTACAAATGTTATACTGACAAAACTTACAACCTACAAATGTTATACAGATAAAACTTACAAACTACAAATGTTATACTGACAAAACTTACAAACTACAAATGTTATACAGATAAAACTTACAAACTACAAATGTTATACTGACAAAACTTACAACCTACAAATGTTATACAGATAAAACTTACAAACTACAAATGTTATACAGACAAAACTTACAAACTACAAATGTTATACAGACAAAATCTTACTAACTACAAATGTTATACTGGCAAAACTTACAAACTATCATAAATTACTTACAACTAGGATCGAGCGATGGCTGAAACTAATCAAAAGTTGAGAGCATGGCGGAAACCTTTAAACAGAACACGATTACGAAGCGAGAAGCGACACTACTTGTGCTTTCTATAAAAGTAAAGCATGTATGGGTTAAATGATAATAAAGGCATCTTGGTGTTGGCCGTGGTACTTATAATAAAGATTATTATACTACAACAATTACCGCTCTATTTCCACACAGATTGTACTTATCTTTACGTTATACATCGTCAAAGGTGATCATGGGTTTGCGCTCATTTGGTGACCACAATGGGAAGAGCATAAGATTATGAAATGAGCAAATATTTAATTCGGCGCGTTTGCGACTGGCGACAAATCATTACCGAATTAACAAAGCACTGCGCGCTATACGCCAATACCACAATTGTTTAATACACATGTTGCATACTCAAAGCATCTGGTTCTTTGGACTAGCTAACAGCCAGTACTTGATTTCCTATTTAAACAATGATTTCTTAATAATTTTGAGAAAATTTAGTTTTTATCTATAATGGAATTAGTGTTCAAATGAGAATTGAATCTGAATAAAAACTACATACGGCGTAAGAGACGTACTCACTTACCTAGCGCCAAAATATGTTTGTTGGTATAACACACAAGTGCTCGCGTCAAACGCAACGTGTATTGAAAACGGTTACAAGAATAGTTTTTCTAGATTTATGTGAATATTTTAGATACACACGTTTAAATATGGAACTAAAAAGCTTTAAATTTTGTGTTTTCTAACATTTTAATTTTGCAAATATTTTTTAGTTTTCAATTTTAAATCTCTAAGTAATTAAATCGCTCACATGAAAAAAAATGTGAATATTTTAGACATTTGAAAACCGGCTATTTTATACCAAACAGAAGAAACACTTAAACCCCTTTACGTATAAACCTGGCATTATTTAAAAATTTTATAAATGTTATTTTGGAATTTAATTACAAAATATGAACCACAATTTTTGATGTTAAAAAATAGACTAAGAACAGACCAACCCACTCTCCCTCCTTCCAGCTAAAACATCAGTCAAAATATATTTTTGAAATTACAGGGTCAGAAGCTCTAAAACAAATTAACTAACTAAAACAGTAAAATACTTTTGACATTTGAAGGTTAAATAAAACTGTGTACATACTTTATATTGTTTTCATTTGAATGATTTAAATTGAGTTTTTCGATTTCTTTATATAAGAATGACGTTTAGTGTCAAAATTAATTAATTTATAAAAATGAGTTTTTGGAACTTAACAGAAGAAACTTAATCCCTTTGCGTACATAACATACTTTAGACATTTCAAAGTTCAAATTAAAAACCGACCGAAATTCCACCTCCGGCTAAAACATTGCCCGAATATTTTTTTTAAATGATAGGCTCATAAATTCTTTAAAAAAAAAAACATTAATGTGAATACTTAAAGGTTTAAAAAAATACTTTTTAAAGATGAAATTTTAAATAAAAATTGAGTTTCCGGAACAAAACAGAAGAAACTGAATCCCTTTACATACATATCATGCTTTAGATATTTAAAGTTTAAATTAAAATAGAGTTTTTGAACTTAACAGAAATAAAACAACTATTTGCGTACTCTCACTTTAGACTTTTAGAAGTTTAAATAACACTGAGTAATCGGAACTTAACAGAAATAAGTTAAACCCCTTACGTACATACCATGCTTTAGATATTTAAAAGTTAAAATTAACATTAAGATTTTGGAAATTATCAGAGAGAGAAAATTGGAACTCGATTACTCGATACGTACACTCGATTGAGACTTTTGAAAGTTAATAAAATTGAGTTTATTGTATTTAACAGAAAAACCCTATCCGGTACATACCATGCTTTAGATATTTATGATAAATGTAAAAAATAGATTTTGGGGCTTAAAACGGGAGGTTTTGGAATTTAACAGAAGATACTTAAACGCTTTACGCACATGCCGTGTTCTTAGATTGTATGGAATTCACAAATGTATATTCTGTAAAATATAAATTAAACTTGCGTTTTTTACTTTCAAATAAATACAAATCATTGGTCGAATTTAATAAATAGATTAATATGAATACTCAAGACTATTAACAAATACTTTTGAGATTTGAAATTTCAAATAAAGATTGAGATTTTGTAACTTAACAGAAATAACTTAAAACTATTTATGTACTTTAGACGTTTGAAAGTTTAAATAAAACTGAGTTTTGGAACTTAACAGAAGATACTAAACTACTGACCCTTTAAGTACATACTATGCTTAATATTAAGTTTAATAAAATATGAGATTTGGAACTTAACAGAAGAAACTTAAATCCCTTACGTACATAGATACAGTGCTTTAAATATTTAAGTTATAATTAAGATTTTGGAACTTATCAGAAAAAACTTGAAACTCTTTACGTACCTACACTAGATTTTGACTTTTGAAAGTTAATAAAACTAAGAAACAGAAATAACTTAAATCCCTTACGTAAATAAAGTAGTTAAAAAAATTGAAGTACAAATAAACGTCGAATTTTTGGAACGTAACAGAAGAAACTTAAACTGTTTATTAATGATAATTTTGAATTTAACATTGTTGATTTGGAATTTGATTCGAAAATAAGACCTGTTAATTTTGATACCAAAAAAATGCCAAAAATCCCACCCTCCCTCCCTCAGAACATAAGACTTTTGTATTCACATTGAGCTGAATAATAAACCTGAAATCTCACACGTGATTAATTAACTAAATAAAAACAGGGCTCCTGATCCCGATTATCGTACTAACAATAGAATTTAAATTTAATTTTGCCGTGTTTATTTTATAGTTTTAATCTCTAATAAGAACTGAAAATTTTGATAACCATAAAAAGCCAAAAGGACCCACCCTCCCTTTCCCTAAAACATGGCAAATAATATATAATTTATAAGAAATTAAAGTTCAAGGCTGTGACAAGTAATCACGTTGAACAAAAAAAAGTGATAGTTCTTTTTTTTTCTTTTCTTTTTATATTATGAATGTTACAACAGCAGTATGCTTCAGTACAAATGTGTACACAACAATTGTGGTGTTGCAGTGTAGTGCGTCTAGTTTTAAGTCCTAATAAAAATTGAGTGAATACATAGTTACTTAAATTATATCGGTTATGAATTATTATACAAAAATCTGTAAACAGATAGCACACAAATGGATAATTATGAATAAACTTGAACACAGTGTGTGCTCTCAGGTGACAACAGTACAATAATTACATGGTAATATATTAATGTTTAATACTACTTGAATATTTAAACGATTACAATATATGATAGCCTTTATTGATCGGCTCAGTAATATAAAAATGAAAATCACGTTCAGCAAAAAGAAAAACACTAAGATTAATCAGCCACCGCAAATCAGCACACAAATCCATCAAAATACCATATTGACTTAACTTAATAATAAATAGCTTATTTTAGTAAAATGTTTAAATCTAACATTCTGAACAACATACTGCATATGTTTGACTCGGTCCGATGTATGCGTGAATATCGATCGCCCCCGCGGCTCCACACAATAAACTATGCATTCCTTACATACACACTAGAAATCCAATGACAATACCATTGTTATATCTTAAAGCCTAATATAAACCACCTAATTTACCACAAAGTTCGATATCCAGTTATAAAAGCAGGTGGTTAGCCAGTATGTATTCGTTCTCCCGCGTCCTAATAGGACGTCCTCTATCATATTCAATGATATCCAAGCTACCTTTTTAGGGGCTGAATGCACAACAAAAAGCAAAAAGAAAAATACTTTTTTCACCTACACTAAATATCAATTACCTTAATACTTATACCTAATATCTAAGCCACTTTTTAGGGGCTAAATACACAAACTATCCTAAGTTAGACACACATCTAACGATAATAGTAAACTACAACTTGGAGATTTAGAATATCTCAAACAAGTGCAGTGTTCCTAAAGTAATTTAGTAATTTTAGTACTTTTATGTTTACCATCAATAATGATACTGAGAACGCTTGGGCGCGATAATCTCACCTTATTAACTACCTTACTGCCTAATAGTAACGCGTGCGGAATTCTCTATGCTACACCTAAAAGAAAGCACTACATAAACACTACAAGCCACAGATTGGCGTGTATTATACTTACGAATACTACAAAAAGATTATCATAAACTGATCTGTACCACTACCTAGGTGGAAAAAACGGTGGTAATGTTTTACACTTGTCGCGCTTATACTACAACTCAAAATGCCTTAAATTTTTAATTCAAAATCTTATCTGAAATGATAACGTAAAAATAAAGTAAATATGCAAAAACGCAGGAAGACAGGAAGACTAACTTTTCAACGTGTTAATTTATTATGTTATCGGACCAAAAAAATAATGCAATACCTCTATTCCTACGCGAAATTTAATGCTCTTTCAGAATCTGAGATTGATTTTCGAAAAAAAAAATTGCATTTTTTTCACTATTATACCGCAAAGGTATCAACTTTTTACTATGATCAGAGGTGATTATGGCACTCGAACATAAGAGGATTTTTTTTTTCAGAAAATTTCATCATAAAATTTAAGTAGAGAAGAGAAATACGGATTATAATAATAATTGTAAATAAGAAATACAACCACGGTTTTTTTATATATAGCAATCTTTACGTGGCGGTATATATGTATTAATTATTTCGATTGAAATTAATAAATATTCAAAAAGATGAATCATAGAATTTTGACGAATCATCAAATGATTGTATTTTTCGGAGAACCGAGTCTAGACTGGATACCCGAAATAATTATAAACATGTGAAATATTTAAAAAATAACATGGCGGACCTAGAATGCTACGCGAGTCATAGTGCTGGCTCTGGATGTGGATGATTAAATATGATGTAGGATTTAAAGATACGCACCTACTTCAATACAATACAGCAAATAATAAAGGAAATATATGACGAATAAAAATAAGTACAGATATTAACTCACCTTTATTTATCAAATTTTTACTCAAGCACATACCGTATCTTGCTCAAGTACGTACGTATCTTACACTAAATTTAACCTCTCGGCTCGAACGGATCTTGACACATGACATACCCGCTGATTCGACGAGCTGTCGCAAATTACGTCATGAATTCTAAGAACTACTGAATTTTATACGCAATTTTCATTCCACTATTAAACATGAAAAAAATGTTACCTCATCGATTTAAAGACCAATGTCTACAGTAAATTTGTTCATTTTAGTGTTAGTATTGATAAAACTGCATCATTAGGCTGCGATATGCCTATAAAATGTTAATTTGTACACCTATTACAATATTACGGGTCTTAGGTTAGCTCAAAAAAATTACCTAAGCAAGCTACTTATGTGCTGAAACACTATAATTTGAAATAATTGCACAAACTATCTTTTTATTTATCTATTCATTTACACCATTATTCATACATAAACACATAAAAAACAAGATTGAAATTAACTGAAATTTGAACAAAAAACGAAGTCTCAAATAGTGCTGCCAAGTGTTGCAAATTCAGCTAAAATCGTTATAACAATACAAATCTTGCATTCATCCTAATCGATTCACTTACAGCTTGGCAGAAAAGAGGTTATACTCTTTTTTTTATTTTATTAATTCTAGTGCATTTTTTTCGCTACTAAATTTCGGTATTTCTGTCTAATTATCTAAATATTTTTATTATAATAAAATATTAATATTTATATTTATCCTCTTCAATCTTTCCCATAAATAATATTTCCCAAGAAATAATTATATTTTATTAAAGATACAGAGAACAGCAAAAGTTTATATATTTGTTCAATTAAAGGAAAATGCTTTCAAACTAAGTTCATGTATGTATAACAGAGGGCTTTCCCAAAACAGAATAAAAAGATGGATACTAGCCAAGCTACTGCTACCTGCTTTTGGTTGGCAATCAAATCAAAGACGACAGCCATAACTTTTTTTGTGTAGTTTGTATTTCTTTTGTATTAAGATGGCGGCTATGTTACGGATTTTTTTCGTTCGTATCCATAAAAAATCTACGAAAATGCACTTCTGCCATCTTGTATCATCGGTTTCAGTGTCAGAACCCCGGAAAACAAAAAACTACACCCATGAAAAATTTCATTAAATTCAATAATACCTATTATTTTATTTTTATATATTTTTTTTAATTAAAAAAATTCCCCCCATATTGGGTTAATACCAGCTTAAATCACGGAATAAAAACGATATACAAAATAACATAAAAATATAGAGACATAATGATATTAATATAATTTGGTTGAAATAAATAGACGGTAGTGGACAGCAACCCCTTGTCCTAGCTCAGCCGTGGAGCGAGCAACACGTCGCATCGGCGTGGCCGTCGTGTTGTTATATAGCCTCGTTAGTGCTCAATGCACATTCAGGACAAGCATTTTTGGCGAACATATATCATAACCTTTTCTTACAGCAGTGGCACGGCAGCGGCGCTTGCCGCACCGTGTTGCCCAGACAGGACAAGGCCTTATTAAAAATAAAATACTTGTACCAAAACTAACCAAGTTAAATTTAATAGTTATAAGTTGAAAAATGCGGAAGAAAAATGCTCATTCGGCAAAATAATTTTGTCTTGCCTAAAAACATGTACAGGCAGCATCAAAAATATGTAATAATAATGTCTTCCTGACCGAATTTCGGTCACGGCGGCCAATCTCACCGGAGATTAGCCAGCTACGCAGGAGATATTATAGTGCACAAGTGTGCGCACAAACACAGGTGCACTCTCTATTCCTTCACTCTCATAGTTCGATGGGACGGCAATCCGACACGACCGGAGAGAGATCAGGCGCAGGCTTTACGTGCTTTCCGATGTACGCACTGTATGTATTCACATACACAAATACCTAGACCCGAAACAACTATCTGTAGATCATACAAATATTTGTTCCGTGCGGGAATCGAACCCGCGACACGTAGACCATCAATCGATCTCTCAACCGCTCCGCCAATCGTGCCGTCCAAAAATATGTATACACGTAGCGAAATTCAAATTATTTATTTATTGCTTATTCTTGGACAACTAATGTTAAAATCATAAAATTTAAATGGCCGTGTATTTTTATGTATCCACAAATACTGTGTAAAATTGGCCAAGATTTTAATCATTATTTCCTCTAAAAATCGTTTTTGAATTTCATAAAGTGTATATCTTATTGATGCTGACTGTACCTACTGGAATATTACTTTTATATTTTATCATATAATATTTAAAACATGAATTATATTTTTTCGTATCGATTTCTAGAATTACTCATTTTGATTAATCGATTACGATTCAAATTCGAAAATAAATCGGTTAAAATAATCGTTTCGAACATCTCTTCAAATCTCTTGCAGACAAAATCTAATATGGCGGCAAATCCTTATAAACCGAATTGAGTAGTGATAACAAAGAATTTGTAATATTTACCTTTGAAGTGATATTGACGTTGATATATGGACATTTACGTGAACTTTATAGATTTCATAACTAGTTTGTGATATATTATTATCTAAGTTAACAGTAAAATGTGTAATACTAGTGAAAATAAAAAATAACAAACGCATGAATCGCGGGAAATTTTTACTTCAGTCATCAAAAACTTTGTTATCACTACTTTATTTATCAAATTTATGGATGATATGAACAACCTAATGAATAAGACGTTATTATCACGCCCAATTTGTGCGGTTTGGTGATTCAAAATCCACCTTTTTGATGTTTTTTAGCACCATAGCCGTGGCACTCATAATGGCCGTCATCGCATTTGCGCACTCATATATTTTATAGGTAAACTTTGTAATTTGGGCATAAAATGTTTAAGATTTGCTAACTTAGACACATGAACTGTTTATTAAAGTCTTTTGTTTCACACGCAATATCATGATTTGATCATTTAGTATACAATAATTTTGCAAAAATATTTATCGTAACGATTGACATAAGTTGAAATGTCAGTCCGGCCCATTTTAGGGCTTATCCTGAGCCAGCGGTGACATTAGTGTCAGGCCCATTTTAGCCACCATTACGGATTATAAGGTTAAATAATGAAATAATGTAACAACACACAAACAACTAAATTATAACGTTAATTGGAACAAACAATTTACCTAATTCTTAACAAACACGAGAAAAAACGAATCGCCCAAATAATAATTATAAAATATTGAAATGAGTCAAAAATTGAAAACCAAACATTCAACACAAAAATTCGAGTTCTTGTTTAAAAGGTGAAAACTTAATTAAATTAATAAGGATAAGTGAAACGTAAACTGTAACATGATGTGAACAATGAACATAAAAAGCTATAACATACCGACTGATTGACACATTGAAGTTACAACAACCGATTAGTAAATAACTTGAACAAAATAAAATGAGGTAGATGAAGAGGTAAGCGTAAAAACAATAGGAACTATGGTCATAATCCACCAAAATTATATCAACTGAATATTCGAATTTTTGTTAAATATTATCTATATTTGTACCACCGTTTGCGATGGCGTGGCGTGGCACACTACATGCGAGTATACATACGTACCCTATGGTGTTGTACTAAGTTAAAACATTAAATAAAAATAATAATAATTCAATCATCACGATACTAGCACTATGAACCTCTCGGACTTGTGAGTTAATCAGTCAACTCAGCCCATCCATAGTCCACTGCTTAAAATAGGTCCATCCCAAGTTCCGCCATTACACTCGGTTCTCCGCCTTACGCATCCAAGCTAACTTTGAAAATCCATATTATTTACTATTATAAATGCGAAACTTACTGTCTGTTTCCTTGTTACTTCATCACGACTAAACCACTGAACCAATCGTTATGAGATTATATAAAGAAATATCCTAGGACACATGCTTATTTATGCTATTGCAATAAAACATTATTTACATAATAATACAAAATACACGAAGACAAAGTCGCGGGCAAAAGCTACTAGAAAATAAAATGAAAATCAAAAAAACAAATCATTCAATGCCTTTTTAATTACGAGAGAGAGGAATTACGTGAGCAAATTTAAATTTGCAAATTAAAAATAGATGGAAATCTTAACTAATAAAACGAAATACTCAGTAGGTACCAGAAATAAAAGGAAAACTTAAATAAAAATAAGTCTTTTCAACATAAGTGACACTTTAAGGAAGAATTCTTGGGTTGATAATGTACTGGTGCTCAGCAATATAAAGTTACGTGTTTCATCCCATTTCATTTAAATCCTCCGTAAGGCATCGCAAGGCATGCGCAAACCTACGACAATATCGGATGACTAAAGCTTCACTAGAAAGAGATCATAATATAACAATTTCAGTGACGAATACAAAGAGATCATGAAAAGTTAATTAGTCACTAAAACAAACCTATTCTCATTCTGACAAGTCGCCCAGCGGTGGGATGTTAATGTGAGCTAAATTTATTTAAAATTAATATGGCTACACGAAAGAGATCATAATACAAATTAATGTTGGAAAATCTATTATTATGGAAAAATGATAATAGTCTTCATTAAAAAAACGTTATCCCCAGATCATATCAATACTCATCACACAAAATAATAAAATAACAAATGGAAAAAATAACTAGTAAGAAAGTTATATCCTATATTATGATCAATTACCGAAATCAGTCGAAAAATAAATGCATATTAGCAATATCCGGACTACCGGACGGATAGGATTTTTTGGTAATTTATTTAACCAAACCCGCGACATGTCGGATATTACTACCGACAAGCTACTTGCAACGGTGGGTTGTTAAGGTGTTTGTTAATATTAAAACAAACACAAATAGTGGACCCTGCCGAACATTTGCAACTTATAGTATTAACGAAAGACACTGAACAGTGAACTGCGTGAGGCTCCCTTAGGAAAATAAATATACAACTAATTACTTTGCGACGTCTCTTGGCGTTGTTTGTTGCATTCAATTTAATAAATGGTTTTAACCGTTTAAATTATTTTTCAAAATTCCTAGTCTATTAAGTTGTTCAGAAAGTAATTTCGTTTAATATTTTATTTTATTTAAAATAAAAAAAATGATTCTACGCAGTAGTTTTTGGTTGGTACCCTATTAAATATCGAGAAAGAAAAGCAGCATTTTTGGCATATTTTACTTTTTTATATTCAAAGAGGTAAAAATGCTATTCAAGCAAGAAAAAAATTATCCGATATATATGGAAAAGATGAACGCCAGTGCAAAAACTGGTTTGAAAAAATTTCGATCCGGCAATTTTGATATTGAAGATGCACCACGTTCTGGAAGTCCGGTCAAAGCTGATGAAGACACAATAAAGGCATTAAGTTGATGCAAACCGGTGAATAACAACTCGCGAGATCGCTAAGATTAAATTTATCACATTCGACCGTTCATGACCATTTGAAACGACTAGGTTTGATCTCGAAGCTCGATATATGGGTTCCTCATATTCTCACGGAAAAAAATGTGTGCCACCGTTTTGATGTCTGTGATTTGCTCCTCAAACGTCTAGAAAATGATCCATTATTGAAGCGCATCATTACTGGAGACGATAAATGGGTTGTATACAATAATGTTAAGCGCAAGAGGTCGAGCAAAAAAGATGAACCGGCTCAAAGCTCTTCGAAAGCCGATATTCATCAAAAAAGGGTGATGCTGTCTGTTTGGTGGGATTTCAAAGGAATCGTTTTGGATAACGTATCGATCAATTCCGAAGTGTACTGTCATCAGCCTATTACTTCCTGAATCATGGGCATCCAGTATTGATACACGTTTAACGGTATCTCAAGAAACGCAGGATACGCGTTTACAGCGGGTTGATCAGGCTCATGTATTGCAGGTTCAATTGGCATTTCCAAGTCGTCATCGTATAGAGGTGGAATATACCCCATCATATCCTCGTTTAGCTGAGGATTTTGCAAGACTAAGATTCGACTTGGTAAGGGTGCCAGTTAAAATACAATATTATTGTTGCTGAATGCCCCATACAGTCTGACGACTATCCAAGGCGTTAAAACGCTCGATGTCATTTTTACTAAATAAGTATTTGTCGCACGCATACAACTCTTCGTCGACCGAGTCAAACATTTCATCCACACCATATTGCTAACAATATCGTGTATTTCTTGGTCAGTATCAGACCCATTACTTTCGTTATCTTCAAAATTGTCCGGACTCTGAGGTACATAATAATCCCTAGTATAAGAAGTAGATGGCATACTTAAATCTAAAGGTGATGTTTGCTCACTTACTTATGTGGGTGGGGGCGATCGGGTGCGGCTAGGTCCTGGTTGAACACCTTGCGGTCGCCGGTCGATCAATCATGCGGCGTCCAATGCCGGCGGTGTCACCTAGGACTCGGGAGCGCTGAGGCGTCGCCTCGCGCCCTCAGAGATGTTGTTGATATCCTTCAGCGAAACATATACATGCACCTCTATGGGTCCTATATCAATGTTCTTATACTTCTCAGAATTGAGCAACTTGATAGCATGTTCTAGACAAAGCGCTCCCCTTCTGCCGGTTATTCCCTGTACCTGTTAAACAATAATAATCTGTAATAAATATCTTTTTACATAAAACATTAACAATACATCCACTGTTTATTTAGCTTAAAATATAGCTTACATATTTTGAACTTAAGCTTGTAAATGAAAATGCCTGTGAGACTTAAAAGTAACTTACCTTTGAGAGGTACAGGGTGCTCTTGCAGTATTCGCATTCATCTGAATCGCGCACGTTCCACGCACCGGTCTGACGCCTGTTGCTTCGCTGATTCATTTGCTGCAATAATATTACGATTTAGTATATACAGCAGGCTCAACTCTGCTAACCTAAAACCGTTGAAAGGATTGTGTGGACAGAATGGGATAAAAATAGGTTCAATATTTTTATTGTAAGTATTAGGACTTTTATGTAAAGCAATTTTAATTCTTCTTATATCACATGGATTTGAAACAATTATCAAATACAAATAACATTACCTCGTGGATAAATTTGGCTCCTTTCACATACAGCTTTTGACGATTGGAAATCTCTTCGCGCAAGATTTTATCCAGCGTCGGTTGGATGGTGCGCAGGATGGACTGATCTGTACGCGAGTCTTGGGCCATAGAGATAAGTAGTTGTTCCAAAGAGAACATTGTTGGTTCGCAGCTTTCGCGCGCGTCCTGTTGTCAAATAAGTACATAGGTGAGATTGGTCATAAACATTTTATAAATATAATCTATTAGATCAAAATTACAATACGTCATTAAAGTGGAATCTCACTGACCTTGAAAAGTTGAGGCATCTCCTCCAGCCAGGAGCGGGGTGCGAAGTAAACGCTCTCAGATTCAGTGTAACCTACGCTGATGGCGCAAGAGTAAGCCTTGGGGTAGACAAGAATGAACTCTCCCGCGTTTTGAACGGCACGGGTTATTGTGACGTTGTGGTCACGAAGAATGTGAGGCGGAATCATTGCAATGTCAGACGGCAACCACATCATTTTATTCTGACAAGACGTCGGACACAGCGTTTCCGCTGCCTTCCTGAAGTTGTCAGTTTGGCTCTCGGGAATACCATACCTGGAACCAATAATACATTGTAATATTACTGTGGTTAACAAATAATTGGTACAAGTCATTAAATTTCAAACAGTTAAATTATATACTATAAAATTTTGGTGTCGTCAATTAGTAAAATCTATCTTACCATATTTTGTTTCGTCCGAAATGCATGTACTCGAGCCAGGGCAACCCGTGAGGGTCCTTATGCCAGCAACTAGTCGTGAATATCATGCCGATGTGAATAGTGGGCACCGTTAAGCCCAGCATGCGGCCCAAGGAGCGTAGCATGTTACGAGGATTCGCGCTCAACATCTGCAATTAATAAACCTTAGAGAATTCTGTGCAAGTGTATTAAAAGGTATATTATAAAAGCTTTTCATATATAATAAACGACATTAATCTATTAGTGTACTATATACAGTTCAATCAGGATTTAAACTAGTTAATGAATAAACGAACCTTCAAATTCCATGGATGACGTCCATAAGGCTCGTTCCTATTCTTAGTAAAGCCATAGCCTTCATCGCCGGTGTCAATAGAGGCGGAGTTAACACACAGATGTTCGGTGCCCAATAGCACAAAACGCCAGTATTGATCTTCAATCTCATCGATAGTGGGCTCCGTAGCGGAGCGGTAACCGAAATGATACTCGTATGCGTTAGCTGCCACCTACGAACGGAAAGAGCTATGTAATAATACAACACCATGCGATATCAGTCAGTAAACTTACACTAGATCGTGTTGATGACTGCCGTCATAGTGAACGAAGAATCTTATTTTTACGTTTTATAGCATATATCGCAGTATATACGTACTTTCTTAAACTTGGCGAGATTCGTGCACAGCCCTGGCACAATGCAATCTTCAGCCTCGGCGAGCGCATTTGCGGTCTCTTCGTCTTCGGTCTCGTCGTCGGACGACTCTGATTCACCGACCATACGCTTCTGACGGTGAAACGGGTTCAAGGCGCGGTCCAGAAGTTTCTGGTTCTTCCGGTTCCAAGCTTTCTCGACTTTTCGCATAATCTCTTGGCGTTCCTCTGCGAGTGAAAATAAATTATATAAATAATGAATTGGAAAATTTATAGAAAGGCCAAAATCTGTCATGATTTGGGCCTTTGAAAAATTTAATTTTGATATGGTCTATGTTCCTGTTCAAATATTCTTTACCAGTATTTTATTTTTAATTTAATTGAATAATTATTACCCTCAGAATATGTATTATTAATATGTTTTTAATATATTTTCCAGATAAAATGTTTATGGCATTGCAACAATTGTATTAATGTCGCTCTCCACAATTTTATTATGAAAGAGCAAACAGTTAGTGTATCAATACTGAGTAAGGTCCTAGACGTGGAGATCGGCACCAATATAATCGAATGTTGTAGTCTATGAATGCTGTGTGTACATGTAATGGGCATACATATAAGAACTATTATTTCTGTTAAAATTTGGGTAAAATGTTTATATGTATGCTGTTAGTATACTAATAAATAAATAATATTTTGTTTCCTAAGTTTGTGTAGTGTAGCATCTTTTGTTTCATTGGTTCCATTTTGCTTTTTATAAAGGAAGGAGATATTTGGTAGTAGATTAGTTAAATCTAGTAGTACACAATAATAACATTACAGCTATCGCGCGTCGTTACAATAGGCAACATTCTACATGCCAATGATCTCTATCTCCTACAATATATGCGTGTTTAAAAAGTAATTTTAAAACTCACGATGCGCAAGCGTGTCGTACGGCAGCAGGTACTTCACGTAGATCTGATCAAGCTTCCTCTCAATGGCGGGCGATCTATTGAACTTCATCTCCTCGGCTACTTTACCCCATCTCTTCTTGTTTATAACATTTTCAAGACCACCGTGGCATTGAACCAAGTGGTATAACTTTGGCAAGTTAACTTCGACACCATCGACCTTAAAATTAAAATAGATTGAGCTTTTTACATCCAATACCTATTTTCTATTAATTAAATATTAAAAAATGAATATTGATTATAGCGAGTCATTTGTAAGTTAGTTTTTACAGCTACAAGCTGCAAACCTCTATAACCTTAAAGAAACAAATGCACGGGGAAAATGAATACTTACCAATGGGAGACGAGTGAAGTTGACGTTCTGCTGTTGTAAGCAGAGTTTGATAGCACACAGTTCTCTGGCCGCCGGGCCCCAGCGGCTGAACAGCCTCGATATGTACTGATTGGTCGATTCGAAACGCATGTCATCCGGAATTTTAGCTGGAGGGTCCCATCCTTCAGGTGGTACTATTCTGCAAATGCCATATCGACGAACTTCCTGCCAAATCGATTCGAAGTATTTCATAGGGTCCTGGAAATAAGAATTGATTTTAATTTTGTAAGATAAGCAACAAGTTTTTAAGGTTTATTAGAATAAAAATAATAACTTACGGCAAACTCTTCTAAAGTGGGTCTAAATACGGGCGCATCAACTAGCTTAGCGCCTTCCGCTTCGTTCTGGTCGCTGCTATCGGCATTCCCGTCTGAGGAGTTATCTGAGCCAGCAGCATTATCACCTTTCGCATCTGCCTCCTGCTCCAGGGCCCTCGCCTGTTCGTCTACCTCGGCCATCAGGCGGGCCTTGGCTATCAATTCAGGTTCAACGTCCAGTTCAACCTCGACCATATCTTCGTCAGGAACCCTGGGCCCTTCAAACTCCGCTCTTACACGTTCTTCCACCTTGATTCGTTCCAAGGCCGCCAATTCGGCATCCTGCTCCGCCTTAATACGTGCAGCTGCGTCAGTCGCAGCACGTAACCGAGCTTTCGCTTCCTGCATTTTGATGGACTTAATTGTCCTCCTCGCTTCATGCTCCCGACACTTCGCCTGTTTCACGGGGTCCAAAATAATAATATCACTTTCATCACTTCGGTATGTATCGATAGTGATTCTGCGTCTCCGCCGGGGCTGAGAGCTTAGCTTTAACGACTCATCTAATTGATCTAAATAACGTTCTTGTTCTTGTAACATGAGTTCCTTGGCGTTACGAGCGTCTGAACGTGGGATAAGGCAGGCGGAAAAAAGTTCTTTACCAAGAACTAAGTGTTTTTTCAGTTTGATCATCATACCAGGCTGTTTAGGCAGTAGTTCCATGTAAATATTACCATCTGAGGATACCATAGCGTCGTTATCAGCGGTATCGCTCATCCGCGGTAGAGTCGAGCTACGTTTGATGTCGCCCGTTACGTCAATCTTAACCTGTGTTTTGAGTAGAGCCGACAGTTTTATAAGTTTGCTGATCCTCTCGCAGGACCTGCAGACCTTGCACCGAGACTCTAACTCATGTTTGGGAGCGTTTATAACATCCCTGACGGAGACCCACTGGTTGGCGGGGCAGGGCACTAATGTCACGCCAGTGTTTATCGGCAGGCCGTCCTCTAACATAACCAGATCAACGATCTCTTCGGGTTGTTCACTCTTTCTTTGGGACTCGGGAGTCAAAGAGTCGTTCATCCAACGATGAATATTGTGCTCGCTGTAATACGAGCTGCGCCCAGAGACAACACTGCTGGCGCTGGACAGCGTTTGGGCCGGGGTTGCCCCCATCATATATGGATGTAGTGGATATGGAATATCGGGAGATCCTCGATCTACTGGGCGTTGCAATCCACTTGGTCCGGCGACTGGTTCTAAAACAAAAATATTCGTCATTAATCGCGTAATGTTTTTAGCAACTTAACCGGCGTTACACCCCCTCCCCTTGTGATATCCCCCCCCCCCCCCTCAGGGCCTCATGTGACTAATGGACTACCCCTACAGTACGTGTACACTTTAACCACGGTTGTTGTTTTTTAAATAAATTGGAAGAAATCCTAGCGTATGAATTAAATAATTGTACCAACCTGGAGAAGCAACGCGAGGCTGTACTATTGGTACTTGTAGAACGGGCGGTGGTAGCGTGACTGGTGGTGGAGTGGACAATGGTGGTGTGGGCAATACTGACAGCTGTTTGGGCGACGGCGGCGTAGGCAAAGGCAGCACGGGCAACGGGGGCGCGGACGAGGGTAGCGGCGGCTGCGGCGACGGCTGGTTTGGAGTGCTACAGTTCATAAAGTAAGCCAACGGCCTATTGTCATCAAGAGAACACTCTGACGACTCAATGCAATAATCTATATCTATACGACCAAGTTTTCTCCTCTTTCTTTTCGGGGGTTTCTCGGGTGGTATAGCACACTTCCGCTTTGCAGGAATACTTTTTCTAGTGGATCTTCGGATTGAGATTTCGAGGGTTTTGCTAAGTCGTCGTGAACGCAAAGTCATCCCATGCACCCGCTTGTATTCCTTGATTTTCTTTGTTCGAGTTCTTTTCTTTGGAATATTTCTGTTTGATACATTTGCGTTCTGCCTTTGACGTTCATTTTCCCTGTCGCTAGAGTCCCGCCCAATGTTCTTGCCACGCAATCTCTCAATCAGGACAACTGGTTGAAGATGTTGGTGTACTCCTGAAATTATTTTAGTTTGTTGAAGTTATTGTTTCCAATAATTGATTCAATGACAGTATGAATATGTGAAGATGGAATCATGACGATTTTGTTGACAGTGTCCCAAGTTACAACGAACACCGAAATGCGATGATTTCCAAAGTAGATCGACGGACCATCATCGCCAGGCTATCAAACCAGAAATATAGCTCTCCCAAATTGTGCCACAACAGACGGTCTTCCAATTTCTAAACTATATTTAAACTACAAAGTACTAACCTTGAAAGGATATGACATCAAGTAAGTTTGTAGCAGATGTTCGATTAATGAATACATTCCGATTGTCGACAGCTGGGTCTCGTCGGTCTGCGTTGGAGGCCGCGGCGGGCGCGGCGATCGGTGGCACGTAGGCGCCCTGCGCAAACTTGCGCTGCGCTTGCACGCGTCCCGAACGGCCTCTGAAACTGTTACTAATTACTACTATGTACTACTACGACACATAAGTATTATGATTAATTGTGTCAACATCAGCAAGTCAAATACTCAATAAAGGTATCATAGTAGAAGTACTATTCATTTCTGCTTCAATAACGTAACATTGTGCCAAATTAACTCTGTACGACTTAGGTTAGGCTATATTATAAAGAATAGAAAAAAAAAAACGAACAAGCCACAGAGGGACAGTAAAGAACCTGAAATATTGGAAATAGTCAATTTTACTCAAAGGAAGGTTTTTCTTACTTTGTTAAATTAGGTGTTTGGTCTTCTTTAAACCTAAGGTAAAGCTGGTCAAGTAGTTTTGATCCTTATCATTAACCCTATCGATCGGTGCCCTAAAATCCTACTTCCTACTAATTCCTATTCCTTCCTACTAATATTATAAATGTGAAAGTTTGTGACGATGGATGGATGGATGGATCTTTGTTACTCTTTCACGCCAGAACGGCTGAAATAATCTGGACGAACTGGCACAGAGATAGATTATAGTCTGGAATAACACATAAGCTTTTTATCCCGGGAAAATGCACGGGTTCGTAAACCACGCGTGCGAAGCCGCGGGCGGGATCTAATATAACATAATGTTAAATACACATTTGTTGATTTGATTCCCGAGCCAAGTAAGCTATAAACAAGAATGTTAAAATAAATTGGTAAATGCAGTTCTTCAATATTAAATGTCGATACCTACTATCCCTTCGTTTTAGATGTCAATTTTAATTAAAAATAATTAAGGTAGTTCAAAATCAGCTCAGCAGACTTATATATTAATATTACAAATAGTCTATACAATAAACAGTAGATGTTGTTAAATCCCGCCAGTTATACCCAAATGTAGCGGACAACAATAAATAATATTCAAAAAATAATTGTATGTAGGCACAAAGTTCCTACCAAATTCAATGGCTAAAAAGAGTACAATTCGTAAGTGCCTTTGCAAAGAAAACAATGTAGAGACACTCGATAGGCTATTTATCACATGCAAAACATCAAAGGGAAGGTAGATTTAAAATAATCCCGCGTGGAACACAGGCGGGGTCAAGTTGCCCTTGAAAACCTTTCATTCATCCCGCGTAAATGTATGTATGGTCCAGTTGTTATTTGAAAGTTTATCTATCCCCTTTGACATACCACTTCCCTAGCTAACCTTGAAAATTGAAATGTATAATTCCCTCTCTCTCTCTATACCCTTCAATTTTGACTAATAAATTGCGCACAGCTATAGCTGGTATTTGCAAAATGACGCTTTTGAGCCCTATGTACATTATGCGACTTCTAACAGACATCATTTGGACTACGCGATTTATTCCTTGTCTAGGTATGACGAACCAAATTATTACAGTAATATATTTATAAACAAAATTCGCCTCGGCTTGCTGCTCGTGCTTTTATAATATCACTGGAGAAATCCTGTTCGCAAAAGCTAATCCAAAGATAAATGACAGGCATGATAAATAAGCAAGTAAAATATTTACAAATAAACCACTAAGTACAAACTATTTAGATACCCCATTTAGCTCCCGTCCATGTCTTCCTCCGCGAGGATTGGCTAGAATAAGAAATATAATAAAAAAAGATTATTACGAAAATCGTTTTGGAATTTAAAATATTTCGTTAAATCTTGATTAGTGTATTATGAATATGAGGTATTACATTAATTTTGTTTCCCGTAGTATAATTTCTTGATGACAATGAGGTATCTACCGAAACAAAATTCCGTTCTTTAATTCTTAATGGAAAATAGGAGACTTTGATGTCAGTTTGACTGAATTTGAAACATCAATATCAAAGACTCAATTAGTCCACCAATGGTATAAAACATACAAATGTTTAACGACATTAAGTCAATCAATATGGCTAGACGGGAGGCATCCTACCTACATAATATATGTACCGATCAAACGAGGGGAGATGCACCCTGATGCATACATACCTAGACAGTTAAAATCAAAGGTAGCCATGGTGGGTATGGGTATGGCAGGGAGAGGGCCAGACAGGGGGTTCTCGAGCAAGTTATTGATTTATGAATGCCCTCGGCAGCTATAATAGTCTAGACATAACAGAATCCTATAGATTTCAACATTTTAGGGGCTGTAGTTGAATGTGCTAACACGTTGTTTTAAATCAGCGAACCACCTATCGCTCGGAGCCCTGTTAGTTCGTCTCGTACCCCATATTTGTGATAGTGTTAACTTAATAAAGGACTTAATCTATTCGGAGTTTTTATTATCTCTCTGTACACGCACACATATTGAACACGATAGAAGACAAACACTAAAGGGCCATTCATTTGCAGGTACTGTGTTTTGCAGGTTTCGTCTCAGATACTGAGACAACAAGACCGGAATAAAATTCTCTTGCAGTGTTATGAACATATATTCATATTGTAATCAGTTGAAGTTTAAAAACAAGACTCGTAAAAATGTAATACCTACTGTTTGTATAAATCTTATTGATGGCTATTAATATTATAATAATATTCGAGAGGTTTGGCGCTGATAGCCGAAATACAGACTTTGCCTAGTTCGGTTACAGATGTCTAATTAATTTGCGTTTACAAATATAGCCTGAGAAATATCTGTAACAGTGTATGAAACTTTTTGGAAATAAAGGAATAGAACTTTCACAAGAATTCGAACTCTAGCGGCTGAGTTGCAGGCAAAGGGTTAGAGTTATATAATAACTATTTACAAAAAATCAAGGAAATATTCTGTTTTATAAAATATTTATGTATTTATTTAATTTTATTTTAATTTGATTTATAGAACTACTCGATAAATTTTGTCATTTTTTATCATATTCTCATGTAAGTGAATGTAATTCTTTATAAGAATAAGGTTTCTTAAACCCGAAAACATAAATTACGTACGAATACGAGTGGTGTGTTACAAGTTCTTAATTGATGCATTGTACTTAGGCAATTCACGCATCCCGCTTGGATTTTATAAATTCAAAGCGCTTCTGTGGACTGCATCAGTGTCTAAATTGCGAACAGTTATAAAGATGAGCGTGAGCGTTGTCATTACAAAACGCACAGCGCGATTTAACAGGCGCAGGTGGAGGCGTAGCAGAAGTATTAAGCTGCGTAGGTACAGCTACCTGACTCGCGAAAAAGGACATGGAAGCGCATCCCGAGGCGCTGAAGCGGGCGGTTTACTATTTGAATTGAAGTTTCGCGTAATACGTAAATTATTCTAAAGCGTTATGAGTAGTAAAAATAGGCCTTGCTGCCTCACCGACGAGTGTTATTTATGCTACTATTTAGGTTTTTTTTTGCATTAATCACTCACATTTGTAACGAAGAACAATGATAAAATTTAGGAAATGTTAGTAAATACCTAACTAATTCGTCATGAAACATGATATAAAAACATAAGAGATTAATATTGAAAAAATGCAAGATTAAATAAAACATACATAAATATCACCGTAAATTACAAACCAATATAGAGTTAAAAAAAAAAACTAAGATAAAACTTACCAATACATCCTGATATTGTAATAACACACAAACTGACTAATATAACAGCAATGTTGCCGGTACTAACTCATGAGCTATTACTGGCAACATCCCCAAGATCAGCTCATCGCTGCGTTTAGTACTCCACTGTGAGCCCTGTGACGCGCGCCCCGACTTTTATAGGCTCACAAACGGAGGGTGCAGTCTACAACCCTACCCTATGCTCGTGTGAACAGTCTGCGTTCAGATTCGTTGCTAGGTTGAATCGATCGACCCTCAGGCCAGGTAATTAAGGTGTATTTTGAACATAAAAATGTTGGTGCAAAACAGACAAGACACAATGACGCATTTGGTGTCCCCACAACCCTATCCTGCAAATGTAGACAAAGGCAGGTAACTTTTTTCTCATCCTATGCATCTGTCAACGAGTCCGCTATTTTTCGAGGTCGTGGAAGTACCGAAAATATTAAGGACTTGTACTACATGAACAGACTGGTATGCAAGTTTCAAAATACTAGATAAGTACAGTAGTATGACAGTACGGTTGGGGCATTGGTTGAGCGTTCGACTTCTGCTCTAAGTGTCGCGTGTTCGATTCCCGCAAGGAACAAATACTTGTTCATTGCGGTCATGAGTCATGACCAACAGGTCTGGTTATTTTTTCATGTATTTGTGTATGTAAACGCACCCACGTTACAGGTATTATGCCCAGTATGAGGCAACGTTTTAAAAAATGGTAATTTTGTAAGGTCAATAAAATCTTTTGTATAGACATCACTATAATGAAACGATTAACCAGTCATAATTGTGTTATCGAGGCTGACCGCCCAGGGTACGCTAGATCTCAGATTTTAAATAAAAAGGGAAACTAACATAAAAACAAGTTAATGTGACGATAAACTGACATCATAAACTAAAGTTTAAGTTCGAATGTATCACCCATTTGAGCAGTCTTACTGAGTTACGATTAGTGTCTGAGTTTAATTATCTTAAAATTATAGCCCTCTCGAACTAAGAGGCGTGTTATAAAATGTACGTGATGTGATGAAATAAAATTCATATCAACTTGCGTTTGGCTTTGGTTTCGAAATTTTGGTAGGTGAAATCTTAAACCTAAGCATTTATCAAGACAAAGGCATTTAAAACCCCGTATCGATGGAAACGAGTCACACTGGCACTAAAAGCATAATTTCTTGAACAAAATATGCAAATAATTTCCTAAAAATACACCGCCATTACTTTTCTATATACGATCAGTTTTAAAATTATTTTATTGAAATGTTGACCTGTATGTACCTTCTTCCAATAACAAGCACGCAGCTTGTCCTAATACATTGGTTACTTGACGCAAGCGACCAGAGGAAGCAGTAAAATGTAATCAAACTGTACAAAATGGCGCAGATCGTATCGATCAATATTGATATACTACTATAAGGATACACTGCACGGTGCCGTAGATGCATTCTGCACCTACTTAATGGGATATAACCACAATAGACGCTTGAATATACAATGATTAGCGCGAAATGCAGATTCAACGTAGATGCTTCACCGGCTAATAAGTTCAAATCCTTTGTACCTCTTGCACCTAGGAGATTGGCGAGGCATCTGCTACTTTGGTGTTAACGGTGATAACTTATAAAAAGAGTGATTCATTGATATGGATTAGTATGATTCGTAAATAATGTAATCTAACAATCATTCTTTTTTATGTTATTAATTACTGCAATAAAACACCATACAATTCGATACCAGAGATAAAATCTACGACGTGGTTCTACTTCGAATGTCTACTTGTAATAGTTTTATACCTGACCTATCTCAATGAATCACTCGATATAATACTTACCACCAGATCCCCCCCCCCCCCCCTCCACCGCAAGCTCGTTTTCCCACCTATATAATATTCCACTAAGTCACAAGAGGCAACTACACAACAGATTTTCTATTATTTCATTTGCATCACTTGACGAGTTAATAAAACAGTAATTAAATACTTACTTTGGCATCTTTGATTTATATTATTATTTATTTAGTTAGCGAATGACAGCAACGCCATGTTACCGTGCCGGGTACGAAAACTGTTCTAGAAATGCGAACCCCGCTGCGCAGTCGATTTACTGCGTCTAGGTATACTAAATATAGGATTTAAAATGGTTGCTCGAACCGAAGGGTGTGGTGGTGGAGGGGTGGGTGGCGTTGCTATGGGTTACGGGCTTCACCCAACCTCCATACCACCTCCTCTTTCCCAGTCACTAGAGCCCGACAGATGCGCTATAAGTAGTGCAACTAGGTCGCATCCCGGGCAAATTATAGACTTGATGATAATTCATCTTGAACTAATTTCAAAGCCTTCAAAATTCTAAATGCCAACATCTCTATCATTAAATATAAATAAGTACCTAGTCATTAAATTTTTCCTTTTCTAAACTTATTTACTTATACATATGAAATCAATGGCGCGCGTTACTTGCGTGGTATTATTAAAATTCTAAAAACTGTTGTTTTGGCTTATGTTGCTCTAATAAAAACCTAGTATATTAGTTTTTCTCCAATATCTATAATGTACAGACATCGGCCTGTTATAATTTTATTTTATGTTTAGATTATTATAACTCCCATTAACAGCAACTACTACCTTTTGATGCAAGTAGCTAATATATAATTATGTTGGTTATGCGCATACCTAACAGTTTGCGTGAAGTACTTATATACGATTAAATGATCTTCATTACAAGCTTTAACCTTCCAAATATACAGCATACTAACTACCTAGTACCACTGTTTCGCACTGCCCATCATCTCCCCAAACAAGGGGCACAAAGTTGGTAGCTTCTATAACGCAACTGTGCAGCTATTATATCTCAAATCAAGATCCATAGATTTATATATGAAAAAAATAGGCACAATATGCACCTGTTTCCAGGGGAAGGTACTTAATTCAACGAGGAAAATTTTACTCTAGAAAGTAGAACTGCATAATATCTAAGACTTAAAATTAAGGCTTTTCTATCGAAGATAGGGACGTGTATCGATATTTAGCTCACAGACCAGGCAAGGCTACAAACGCTATCAATTAAAAGAAGCTTAAGGTATAGAAAACATATATCAGATACATAGCAAACCGAATGAAACATTACCTTTTTAACGACTCGCAATGACAAACCGCCATTACGCTGTTTGTTATGGAGAACAATGACCGCGCGCCTTTTTCCATTTTATAAGTAAAGTAATAGGTATACATATGTACCTAAGTACCTATACCCTATTCATCTGGGCTTGAGACAAAGAAAGCAATGTTTGTCAAAATTTTATTTCACACAATGTTCACTATTTGTGTATCTAGCAGCTAGCTACTTATACTGTTCTTATGTTGTGTTGTCCGAGCCGTTCTTTGATATGCTATTTCTTCGGAGTAGAAAAAGTGCAAGCGTTGCTTGCTTGGTACTGGTTCACTCATGTTTTTCTTTGTTTCACGAAAACGTCAATATAACAAAATAAAAGCAATCAATAAATAACTAAAAACTTTACAAAACAAGGAACTTAATTAAAACTACAAAAGTAACAAGGGCATACCAAGAATTTTACGAATATATCTGGAAGCAGCGTCTCTTATCAACAAGTTGATAAATAGTAATGATGGCGGATATAACACTTATAACCCCACCGATGACAAAACGTCACATTTCAATCACTACCTTCTATAATTTAGTAGTATTCAAATGCATTGAAAGTTTGCAAACAACTTCTTGTATTTTTTTAAAGTAAACTATTTAATTAATAAGTTACTAAAATGAAGAAAATTATTAAAGGCATTTATAATATTCTATTGCCCGTTGCAGTTCAAAATAAGTCTGAAAGGATAATTTATGTTCTGCAGACATCGTTCTAAATCTAAAATATAAATTACGGTATTGTCAGGGTATTACTTCCATAGTTATTTTTGTGAATTAGTTACCCGTGCATTTTTTCGAGTAAAATAGCAGCCTACAACCTTCTTGAATAATACGAATATAACTATTGGTTTACGCGGCGCACGCCTGTAAAGCTCCCAGTCGGCATGATTTTTTCAGACCTCTTCAACAATCATAATCATATTTCAGCCAATTTACACAAAACCTTAACGAATTATACACCTAAAACTTCCTCATGAATTACTCTATTGGTGAAAACCGCATGAAAATCCGTTCAGCAGTTTGGATTATCGAAATAAACGGTGAGGTATGGTAAGTAACGCATAATAATTATAAGTATCGGTATATAGCTAGGTGTCCGGAGGTCGAAAGGATATGAGTAAGAACTTGGCCTGGTTAGCCAAAGTAATAGCTATCTAGAGTACCTAGCAGGTAAGCCATCGACCATAGCGGTCTAGGCGAGTCACATATTTACGACTTCCTTGTCAACAGCAGCATCAACAAGGAGTATGGTAATCAGTGGTGGTCAGGCCGGAAACAAACCGGCGCCAGATCACAATAGGTACGATGCAATCTGTATGTTTTCTAAAGGCTAAAATTAAGCAAATGAAAGTAAGTATTTCCTACGTAATCTACAAACATTGGCGGAAACATTCAAATCAACAACTGAACGCCGTGTAATTATTCACAAAATGGCGACGAGGCCCTTAGGCGCCGTACGACCGCGTGGCGAAGCGCGGGCGCCGGGCGGTCTGGCGCCTTACCTACACGGCTGCGGCGCGCGGCCGGATAGCGGAATTTTCAAACTTGCATAACTTGAAGGAAACCTCATAGAATCAGGAGCAGTATGCACACGCCCGTTTACTAAATAAACTGAATACTGCAATATAAAACAAAAATAATTGTGATAAGTACGGATAGTACCTGCCTACATACATATTTTCCAATCATTTTTATCAAACATCATCTCAACCGTTTTCATGCACTAATAATATCGGACTTTTCGTCACACAATCAAATAACGTAACTACATTATTATTTATCAAGACCTTTCTGCTTTCTTTTACCTATATAAGACTAGAATAAATCACAGGTTAAGCCACAATTAGTGGACCATGTATATACGATAACAGGCTTGAGTTCTGAGACTTTTCAATAACGTATCTTACGTTATTGAACTCCAGAACTCAAAGCAAATGTTTCTTCTAGCAGAAATCTATTGAAGTTAATAATGTATAAAATTAAGTCGGTTGGAGGTCTCTTACAAACCGTGTTTGTAAGATATCCAACACATCTGCGGGTTACTACTGAAGTTAATCCAAACAGAAAAAGCAGTATAATCAAATTAAATAGCCGTCTCCGACTGAATGGATGATGGAGAATGGTAATATTGTATAACGAGATAATACCCACATATGTAGATATTTTACAAATTACTTTGATCCCGTTTCGTAATTACAAAACGCTAATATAACATGATTGTTTAGAATAATACCACACTTTGTATAGAAAAAGAACAAGTTTTATGTTTATATTATAACCATGATAATTATATATTATAATCATCTGTACTGAGGGGAAATGTGGAATGAGGGGAAATGTAAAAATGCATTTTTTTTTTTAATATACCCAACCAATGAACTTCAAAAATATTTACACATAACAATAGATTATTCAAACAAATTTAATATTATTTTCAACAGAAATATGTTTGTGTTTTTACTTCAGCCTTATTTAAAAATCTTCACTCATGTATCCCATGTGGTATATATTTTAAGTGTAAGTTGTTTCTTCTGCGTGTTGTACATTTCAAATGTTCATTCAAAAGCTCTCTGTATGTCATTGGTTCAGCCTGGTGTTCAAATCTTCACTTTAATAAGTTAGCACACAAACCCTGTATGTTTTTCCTTTAATCTTGTATTCAAATCTTCAGCTGTCCCTTAAAATCTTCCTGTTAGCAATAGAATCTTCCAGAATCACAACAATGCACATGTGCAGTGCAAACAGAACTTTGTTTTAATATTGTAGTAATTAGTAGAATAATCTTTTTAATATAATAAAAACATCAGATTTGTACTATAGAATTACTACCACCTTTAAATGTTATTGGCAGACATAAATTAAAGAGAACTCAAGTCATTTTCAAGACAATTCTCAAGTTTAATAGAAGTAAAATAATTTCTGATATCTTTATTTTATAACATCAATAGCATTTGTGATTTTATTGATCAAAGATACCTTTCTATTTTAAATAGGTAGCTTTATAGTTGTATTGATACCCCCACTATTGCATCAACAACTCTGTAGTTCATTAAAGATGTAGATTTGCTTGATAGCAAATTTGTTAGCCTACTAAGAACAATATAGTATCTATCACCAACAGTCTACTGTCACCTTTACATCTTGACTGTTGACCCAAAGTAACAGACACATAAGAGCTAAACCTGTATTTCCCCCTTATAACCTAACCTAACAATAATATTTATAAACCAATTCATTTAAAATGTCCACTATAAAAAAGCATTATCAACAAGATGACAGATGTGCTTTCAATAAACCCTAAGTGAAATAAAGCTCCAAACCAGTTAAACAAACCTCGGGCTGACATGCGCAAAGCAGCTCGGAGACTGAATCAATAAAATCGACCGGAACGCAGAGTTGAATACTGAATTATAGGACACCATTTCAATGCAAAAGGGTAAAATATGGAGCTTTAAACTGGTTTAGTTGGGATACTACAAAGAGACTTGTGTCCACACTTATGTTGGACACAAAGATTGCCAAAATTATTGGCAAGTACAAGGGTGCCTTTGAATCTGGTTATTGTGAAGAACAATATTAGTTCTCAGATATCAGTTCACAAAGAACATTTTAATCTCAATTTGAAAAGATTGAATTGTGTTTGAATTCAATCTTTTCAACTGTTATCTGGAAATAAACTGCGGCTGCGTGCTATTTATTTAGATGCGCAGATACTATATTTTTTTAAAGAATGTTCTAGTTTTTACTTATTCTGCAACAGGCACATTAAATGTTTACCATATACATATTGTAGTTACATATTTAGGTCAGAGGGTCGTCTTAGGGGCGGTTATATGGTTATTTAAAAATGTAATTCGAATTCATTCTAATTTGGGTAAAATTTCGAAGGTTTCGAATATTATATTCTATCAAAAAATGGAACTTTGCAAGAAGTGTACCGCATACGAAGTTCGGACGTATATTTATCATTAATACTATTAATATTCATATTAATCGCGATCTGCATTCGTTGAATCAATCGCAATTTTCAGTTATAATCATAACAAACAATTTTTATACAAAATGGCAGTAGCGTCTATACAATAAATCGGCTAGAAGATACAAACAATATACCTGTAAATCGCTGTTAGAATAAAATAACTTAATAGTAATACTTACGGCCTCATTTTCTTCGTAAGGTTTGCAGTTGAAGATGTATTTGATAATTATTACTCTGGTTACAAATCTTCCTTAGCGGCAGGCAGCACAGCAGCAGACGCCAAAGTTGCCAAGTTTGCTGAATGAAAGCATGACGGAACGGAATCGCTCACTCTCGTAGTGATGCGAATCGATTCAGAGACCTTTAAAGTAAAGTAAATAAATAACAATCTAATTCACGAAAACCAATCTCTAATATAATGATCATTTTGTATTACATTATATACGTACTTAGTACGTACATTATTTGTTTGACTTTATAGAGTAAAAATTAAGTACAATCATGGAAAGTAGTAATAAGTCTTTGTAGCCACTTCCGGGTTACTTTATTTTAGGATAACTTAGAAAAGGAATATAGTGGTCTGTTATCTACCAATGATACTTTTAAACCTATGTATGTTTTATTTTTTTGTCGTAATAAGAGATCCTTAACCTTTAATAGTGTTCAGCTTTACCGTACAGAGACCGGAAATGGTAATAAATATTGTTGCACTTGTAAGGGCGCCAACTTCAATTTTCAAGCAAGGAAAGCGTGTCTTTACTATTCTGTGGGACCGATAATTTACTATCAGAGCGCTGTCTTTTCGCCACTTGCTTCGTAGCTCTTGGTACTCACTTTTAACGCTATGCGCCATGCAATGGCTTTAGTAATTAAACGGTTATTACACTAAATCTGACCCTTTGAATACTTAAAAACCAGTGAGTGACCCGATTTGAATGATATTTGCACAGTACATTATTGACGAATATTAAAGGTTCTAAATATAATATAATCAAATAAAACATGTATAATTACTGCCATAAATTTTAGTACTGATTCTGAACAAACATTTTCTGATTTCGCATATAAATATAATGGACAAAGTTGTTTAACACATACAATAGTGAAATACCACTCATCCAGTGAATAATCATATAATCTCGGAACCAACATATAATTTGGTAGGTACCCTTATAGTGGGCATCCGCTATCCGGGTGAAAGGGTTGAAGTTTAAGTATGAAAATCGTACGTGAATGGAGTTGCCGCAACTGCTAGTATTTGGTACTTATGTTTTAACAATTTTATTAACAATAAAATTGTGCCTACAGTTTTTCCTACAATTTTTTTTAATTTATTCGTCTAAGAACTTTATAACTTGCCCCTATGGTTATTGAGATTAAAAAGTAGCATAATAATATTGGATTTCAGAACCATATATATTTTAGTATTATTAGGGTAGAATAGTAATGAAAATATTTTGATATTCTATTAAAACAGTTTTCTATGGTCTATTAAAACAGCTTTCTTTATGATGTGTTTTTATTAAGACATAAGCAACGATTTACAATAGATTTTCTATTGGGTTTCATTTGCATCACTTTGTTTGCGGTTCTTTTAATCTTAAATTTAAATGATTAAATAATAAATTATAAAGTTAATACAAAGAGAATAGAATTCAGTACTAGGCGTTCCGCTAAGTCGAGTCGTAGTCATTTGCGATTCACGCATAGAACGAACAGACGCGTGGACAAAGGGCCGAACACTTTTCTAATTTGGTTTGGATTAGTCTATGACCAAGTCTTTGTCGAATGTAAAAAACGTTAGTAGCAAGTAGCAATTAGCGATGGTCGTGTTAGAAGGGGAGTGTTTTTAATTTCTAGTGATTTTCAGGTCAGTATAGTTGTAATATATCATGGTTTGTAAAAACCGTGTATTATTTTAACAATACAATATGTGCGCAAAGTATTCGAAGAGTGTAACGACAATTTGGTAACGATGAACAGTGTACATTTATTTCTGATCGGATATTTTAGAAATAAAGTGTCGAGTACCAAAAACTAATTACTAATTTGAAGACTAATTGAGGTAAGGAAGTTTTCATTATCTTAGCGATGTGGGAGGGAGATCTATATTATTCTGGCTAATGTGTGTGGTGTAAGGGGTTTCGTGTTATAGATATATCATTTTTCTAATTTTACTCCTCGCGTACATTCACCCATCGTATGTGTAACACTTTCTGAACTCCGTTTCGGTTGTCCTGAATACAAATTTAGATGCTTAAATGTTATTAGTTCTATTTGTTTTATATGTGATACATACAAATAATACCCCTTTATTTCCCTTTTTATTGGCTTTTGCTGCAATACTTGCCCATTATTTTCTTTTCAATACATTAAATGAAATTTTATGTTTTCTATATACATATCGCATAGAAATTTGCTTAAGACAAAAGACACACACAGGATAATACTTATTACTGAAACATATTGTGCTGTGTCTTTACTATTGTTTTGTTAACATATTGCTTTCATAATTTGCATTCAGGAAATGAATGTTTATAGAGTACAATGTCAGAAAAATTACTCTTACAAGAGAAATGAACCTAGTAATAAAGATATATAGACCATTTTTACGAGCTAATTGAATATAGTAGAGAAATAATTAACAACGGCTTACTGGCTGGGAATCCTTGTTCACACAAAGTCATCGCACAAGCCTGCACTAGTAGAAGACAATTTTCATTGTGAAGAAAAATTGGTAATTTTCTAATCTAAGGTTTCATGATTGGGAAGGACAGACAGTTCAAGATTTTCTCGATTTACATGATGCCAATAATGGATTAGCTCTATAATAGGCTTCATGTAAATGGTCCATTATATTATTAATAAAACAGTGCAGGGGTCTTAAAAATAAAATTCTATGTCCCTAGTTCTATGGCAGATAATTAGCTCTAATAAAATTAAAGAGATTATGGTATACAAATTAGGTTATTTTAAAATTCAAATCCACATAATAATATCTATCAAATGATTCATGTTTTTGTAATTAAATTCTGGGTGGCATTCACTTTTAAGCTAAGAATTCATAGTTAAACACCAATCAGATTTAGACTGACTAGTAATGCAAAGTAAAATAATCCTGCACTTATCCCATATTCTTTGGGGTTGGTGCAATATGTTTTTTTTTCTTCCATTCATCTCTATCAGATGTCATCTCAAATTCACTTTCATGTCTACCGTGTCACCTTTCACACATTCCATCCACCTTTTGTTAGATCTACCTCTTCCCTTGTATTCATCCACATTCATACTAATAACCCTTTTTGTAACATGGATTTCATCCCTCCTCATCACATGCTAATAATGCAAAGTAGACAATAGAAAATCCATGGTGTCTGGGTGCTTATGAATTACTAGCTTCCGCCCGCGGCTTTGCCAGCGTGGTATACGAACACATACATTTTTCTGGAATAAAAAGTAGCCTATGAGCTATTCCAGACTATAATCTATCTCTGTGCCAAAATTCATTCAGATTCATTCAGCCGTTCTGGCGTGATTGTATCAAATATGCATCCATCCATCCTTGCTAACAAACTTTCAGATTTATAATATTAGTAGGATAGTAGGATTAAGTAGGAGATTTCAAAAATATAAATTATGATTTAGAAATCCACCTGACGTAAATTGAAACAAAAATGATACCATATGGTAACAGTTAAAATCATTTACCTAATATGTATATTAACCTGTTGATAAAACATCTGCATATTCTGGTTAAACTTAAAGAATGCCGAACTCAAGTGGACATTGCACATTGGTAATAATTAGTACTTCCACATGATATATTCTGATACACTTTGTACATATTGTATTCAATTCGGTTAGGGTAAATTAATTTAAACAGTTTTAAAACTATTTCAAACATTTACTGAAATGCCGCTTGACACAATGTAATATTATAATAACATTGAACTCAACTATGACCATCAAAATATAATAGACTAGCTTCCGCCCGCAGCTTTGCCCGCGTGGTTTACGAACCCGTACATTTTTCCAGGATAAAAAGTAGCCTATGTGCTATTCCAGACTATAATATCTCTCTGTGCCAAATTTCATCCAGACTCATTCAGCTGTTCTAGTATGATTTAGTAACAAATATCCATCCATCCATCCATCCTAACAAACTTTCACATTTATAATATTAGTAGGAAGGAGGATTAGTAGGATGTTTAAAATGAAAATAGCTGTTTACCAATACAAATATTTAATTAACAACTGCTATTTAGTTGGTGAAAACAGCCTTAAGTTTTACTTGCTATTGCAGTAAAACAACAATCCACTTGCAGTATTTTATTCTACTTTATTATAATTAATTTTATATTTAGTGTCCATCTAATAAAAGATAGGGCCCTAATAAAATAATTCCTAGTGAAGTATATATAGAGAAAGAATATGGAACAATTATGAAAATTAAACTAACAATTCAGGTAATATCAAAAGTATTAAAATCACCGGTGGTGATCAAAAAGGTTCACATATCTTTTACATATTCAATGAATAGGTTTTCGATTCGATTTACATTAACTATTCTAAATTCCGAAAAGAAAGCCAACCGTTTTACTTTTTTATTATGGCTTATTTGAACCACTTCCCCAATTGGAGATGGGTCGCTAGAGATAGAAATCAATGGAAAATGTTAGAGGAGGCCTTTGCCAACAGGCACACTGAGCTCAGAGATATACTATAAACATGAAATAATATAAACCCTATGTAAAGTTCAGGATAGATAGATATATTATAGATAATGTAATGTAATTTAATGTATTTGAACCACTATGTCACCTGGTGTTTAAATGTAGGCAATGATCAAACACGCTCGTCTATTTATTTCTTAGGTGAATAAGGTATCTCCATTCAGAAAACCGGTTTTTCCCCAAATAAGATCCCAAACTTAGCAAAATGGGTTTATCTAACACAGCAATACATGTTTTTTGTAGGGTGGCTTTTTGTTAGCATTTGTTTCAAGTTTTATCAAAGAATAGCCATATAGTTATATACTCTTACTTAACGGCACTGCCTTGTTCACGCCCTATTCCCCGAAGGATTAGGCAGACTTGTACCATTGTACACATTTAAGTGATGTAGCCACATTTCGTTGATACCATTTTTATATCTCAAGGTTTACTGCCATCTACAAGGCACATTTCTAAACTCCGTAGAGTAATTGAGAATAACTCTCCTCGACCGGGAATCAAACCCAAGACCTCACGCTCAGTAGTCGCCCTTGCCATCACTAGACAGATTCGGTGTCTAAGTTCTATAATATTCTTTATTGGTGTTTCCTTGGGTGTGACCCAAATAGTTTTTTTATCCTGGACAAATTAGATATCAAATGTAATCCTGCGCACTTCTTATATCACGTCTCGCACAAGGTTCCTCGAACAAGGTCGTTCCAGGACGCGGTTTTCGGCCTAGCAGTCCCTTTCCTGGTGGTATAGTAACGGTTTTTCGGGATTTCAGGTGTGAAGTTATATCGGTGGTGGGTTTCTGTACACATATCGCTCTGAATTGGCTTGGCAGCAGTCCAAGTGTTACTCGTCCACTGTCCGCGCTGTTGCACATAAAATATCATATTTTTGAGACGTTCACTATTGTTTCTATATTTGATTGAGTTCATTGTACGTCCACCTTTCTCGTGGGGGTTGTTCTATCTATGTACGAGATTTTAAAAGAGTGATTCTAAAATATTCACCATATTGTGTTGAAGTCTATAACAGTATTGACGGTGTTAAGGCTCATCGAAGCCTTTGGATGCGTCTCTCGACACCAACACGACATTTGGCTTTCGTTCGCTATTGAACAGTGATAGTAAGGTGGCTGGTCTCAAAATAGTATATTATTATGATATGTGGAAATAAAAAAAACTTCTCCACTTAAAAAAATAGATGTAGAAGTGCTTGAAGTATGTCCTGCTGAAAAATAGTGGTCTTGGCTCACTGATCCATCGCATTGCCAAAGATCATCGATCTATTTCTGGACCAATCAATTCGATTATTCTTAAAGATCTGTAGGCGTGGTGAATTTACCACAGGATCTTTACTTTTTTCCCTCTCAGCCAAAGCTTAAAATAATTCGTGATTTACGAAACTAACACAGAGTGCATCATCACACGCAACATTAATGATTTGCTTGATAAAGACTAATCTTATTGCTAGAGAATACTTCGGGAGACTCAGGTTAACTGCCGTAGTGAGAATTCCTGAGCAGAAAAACCCGACTATACTTTGTGGTTGAGGACCCTAGGTCGTCAAGGTAAGCAACTGTGCTAGCTACCACTACTCGAGTGCGGCGTCCTACAAATTATATCATATAATATAACTTGAGACGTATTGGATGTATCTAATTTCGATTACTTATCGTGTTACATACAGTCACTAGTTGGTTTGTTTCTGCTAATAGCTGGGTAAATTTAAGAGAGGTTACTGAATCTTTCCCGTTGTTTCTCTTTATTTACAACACGGCCAGTGAGTTCTTAATCTTTAGTTCAAATTTTTATGAACATTAGAAACGTATTAAAGTTTGGAACTATGGCTTTAAGATACCAGATCAATATGTGTAGGTGTTGAATTTATTTCCATCTCCTCAAGTGGAAGTGTACCTATCTTTAAACAGTTGAATTCGATTGTAGGGATGTAACGTGCAAAATAAAAGCAAACAAACATGTTTTTTTTTGCTATTAGTTTAAAGACTGGTATCCATAACAAGAGTTCGATAATCCCAACGACCATGAGTCAATGAGCAGTCATGACGTGCAATGTCTGTTCAATATCAAACATAGTATCGTGTTTTCACTACTGTTAGCCATAGGCTTGGCTCAAGGGCGCGTATACATAGGTTCGGGACCGACGAAGGTCACTGTATGCCAAATCATGAAATTCTTGAACGAATTGTAGTGAGGAAATTATTAAGCAACGGAATACTTGTTGAGTTCTTTACAAGCTACTTAGTTACGCGAAAGCACGCTACCTTCGAAAAAACTAAACAAGTTTGTAATGCAACGGACTATTGCGTGTAATAGCAACCAATAATTTTTAACAACTTAATTATTTAGGTTCATTCCAAAATCCAGGTTTCAGGACGTTTTTCCGAAGATTGCCATTAACTTTGTGCATGCATTAAAAATAAGATTTTCAGATTTAGATATGGCTTGCCGAATCTTAACCACAGGCACTTATAAGACGTGTGCATGACGCATATCATATCTGCAGCAGAGTCCGGTGCCAATTGCATATTTCCTCTCTATTGAACGAGTACTTTAGCATCAAGTTAATAAGGAAATTTGCGACAGCCGACACACTTTCATTGTTAACTTATTTATTAAATATTCTGTAATATACTCGTCGTTAGGGGAGCTGTTTATGTCACTAAAGTCAATTGCATATAGAAAAATAATATGGGCTCGGAATGAGCATCTCTTAGTGATGAAATCTTTGTCCAATGCACTCAGAACAGTCAGTCCCGCTAAGAATATTCTAGAATTGCTATTTTCACCTTTCCACTAACAATAGTTATGTGAGAATCCATGTTGAAAGGACAGAAGCAATATAAAAATAAAGATTCATCTAACAATGTTTCACCAGGTTTAGTTATTAGACTAGAGGTTCCTTTGAAACAGTATCTCGTTACATTGTTTAAAAAAATGTCACGTTAATGTCAATGTGCCCGAATTGTGCTGATGCTCGGTGGTCAACAACCTTCTCGTGGTGACTACAGTCTGCAGCCGAATAGCAGCATATCTGGAGCTGAAGGTCTTTTTCATCTACAGCCCGACTTCGGGCGTAGACCTCTCTTTAAAAGTACCAGTTTCTACGCTCCTGCACCAGTCTTATCCATGTTCGACCCTCGATGGCAGCAATATAGTCCGCCCATTTGGACGCCGGATGACCGACATTCCTTCTCCCAGTCCTCGGCCGCCATTCGGTCGCAGTCTTACCTGAGAAAAATTCCAATTATCTATATTGAAATTGAGTTCGCGCCCTCAGTAGCACCGCATATGTTTTGAAGGGTTCAACGAATATTGACATTAGTACGAGTAACCGGCAGTCCATATGGACTGCGATGACCAGATTAGGGCAGTGCTAACATCGTACCTCTTCTAAGGATTTGATTTTGTATTGCCCTGTTTAAGATATTGCTAGACAGTGAACAGTGAGTCTATCGTATAATAGGTATATATTCATTCTGGCAATCAATTGAAAGACGATAAAGAGTCTTAAGACGGAGCTACCATGTTTTTCCTGATAGTGAAGATCACTCCCGAACGACATGATCATGAAAAAATTTACTGTATATTTTCAACTGTCGGAATTGATATAAACTATAGACCCGCAGGTCTTATTATCAGTCGTCTCTTACATGGGATGACACGGGGTGGCCCATTCAATACCGCACAACTTGTTGTCCACTTCAGTTGTTTTAATTCACGGAACTGGCCGGTTCGTTCAAGCTCGTTCACACATTGCCTTTATTATCCGCATATGGCACAGTTATCGTCCTTCCTTATAATAGCGCAATGATATAACGCATTCTTTGTTTTATAAAGGACCGTGAGAATATTATCTTGGTTTAAATGAAAGTCCTTGTTTTTATCTGGTATTAATATTAAATTGTTGTTCTTTGTGTTGGGCTGTTTATAATGTCACTTATTATGGAATTAAGTGTTGTAATAAGGTTTTGAGTAAACTTGGTTTTCGTCATGGGAATGATATGATACGCTAAAGTTCATACAATCTTGTTTTTCCGCTGTTCATCTGTCTGTGTGTCACGTACCTACTCCAATATTTTCTTTTACAATACGCGATACTATCGAGTTTTATATCCGCTCCTCAATGTAAAATACCTTAAGGTACCGTACTCCAGGGCACATTGCCAGCGTATCAAGAATATTAATTCCTTGTTTGTCAAAGAAAGTTATCGGAAGTCATATGGAATGCCTCATGGAGCGTGGCATGCCTTACTTTCTTAACCCTTGGGTTTTCGAACGATTTGAATGTATGTTAGTTTAGCTGATTTAATTTTTTTAAAGTCGGTTTGTTCGTTTTACTTGTTTTTATGAAGATTTATGGAAATTCATCTCCAACTTGTGCTATTTTCATATCGGCTTACAATGTATTCAGCTTATCAGCATTTTATTGAAGCCACACGTGGCAAAACGACTTATTCAATACTGAATCGACAAACCGTTAGAAAAGTATTATCTCTGTACCTACTACATAGCATAGTAGGTTTAGTTTTATAAGTAGACGGCTGAAGCGAGGGAAATAGAACCTATTACTCTTGATTAAAGCTCTTAATTTGCTGTGACAAGTAACCTGACACATTAACAATTATGACAGTAAATGGCTCATTTGGCTCGCTTTAATGACCCCAATCGCGCAGAGACTTACAGTCAACGTCAAAAAGTCGTATACATGTAGCGAAATACAAACGCTTATTCTTGGAAACGTATTGGTTAAAATCATAAATAAAATATATGACCATGTATATTCATGTATCTCCAGATACTATGTATGAAATTGGTCAAGATTGCGCTCCGAGTCCCAATTCCCCATCGGAATTCGAAAACAACTTTTTTATAATTGATAGATGTGTCATGAATATTGTTTTAGGTGTCTTGAATCCGGAACGACTAAGGTGTACAAATAGAGCATAAAATCTCAGATACTCCGTGAGTGTCGAGTAAGATTCATCATCATCATCATCTCAGCCGAAAGACGTCCACTGCACTACACCACCTATATTTGAATAGTTTTACTGAGACGAAGATATACTCACCTGTTCTAGTTTATTTGACGCAGAATGTACTGAACGATCTCAATAAGTCCTAATTCATCACGCATTTGGTTTAGTAGTTGATGATACTTGGTAGTAAATTCACGTTTAACGCCACGCCGTGAACTTGTAATGGTCATGGTATTGTGGATATCATAGTTTGAGTACATCTATACAAATAAATAAGTGTCTGTTTGTAATGTCAAAATGACAGATGTTTACTAAATATTATATGAATGTAAGAATGGTATGTATAACTATTTTTTTTTATTTTTTTGAAATCTCCGAAACCTCTGCACCGATTTTGACGGGACTTCCACTGGCAGATAGGGTAGGATTATCTTAGGCTACTATTTATTTTAGAAAAAGAATTAGGATCCCGCGCATAAAAATTCACGCTTTCGTAATCCACGCGGGCGAAGTCGCGGATGGAAGCTAGTACTATATACCACTTTGCAACTCATGGCAAAGAAAATTATGATATTTATCAGAAGAAGCAGCTACTTCGGCAAGCAAATAAAAGTTATCTATATTAACATAAGCTTGTTGAATTAATTTTATAGGAAGTTTAGCTAAACTTCTTATAAAATTAATTCAATTCGGTATAGCTACACCGTATAATTAATATGTACGTTCCCAGCTCATAACACGAGAGTATCGTTGTGTAATGTGAAAATATAGGAAAGCAAAGAGCGGACCGGCGCGTGCGATTGCGCATGAAATAAGATCTTGATTATAATTTGGGCGTTATCTAAAACTGAACCATGACCGTGGTAAACCTGCAGGGTTTGATTAGGGTTGCCTTACCTTCATTTCCAAACGTGTTAAATAATTTATGTCATCCTATCCTATACTTATTGAAACGATTTGACATTGATTTGACTTGGAAATAACCCGTGAGTGTATATAAAATTATCAGTCACGTCAATCTCGGAAAATACGGACATTACTGGAGCCATTTTGATACGCTTTTAATAGAAGCGCTTTGAGCCAGAGGAGATCATCCAATAACAACAACATACAATTAGGTCTGCTGTGAAGTAGACAGAAACGATATCTTGGGCAACGGCCAAGAATATGCAAATAAAAAAATATGTAATTGCTTTGATTAAAATTATGATCTTTACACAGTTTAAGGGCGGGAGGCGTCATTGTCCTAAAGTCATTCTAAAAAAAATAGTCTAATATTACTGATATCTCGTACTATGCATTTTAGACTGATAAACATTTTTTTTTTAAATTAATTCTTAGAAGCAATCCACCCGAAAACCAAAACAGTAATTGCACAGATATAATATACCTTTTGAAGTTTTTTTTTGACTTATTTCGAAGTTACGACGTGAACAGTACAATATTCTTCTATTTGCTAGAAATATAGGAAAAATATTACAAGAGTTCAATGCCGTTCATTATTTATATACATTACTTAGTTCATTAAAACAGGAGGCGCCCGGCGTTGAGAAACATTAGATTTTATATTGTGTCTATTTTGCACCATTTGAAGATTTTGATTGACAAGGTATAGATACTCTGTAGGTCAACCCTCTGACTGAAAAGTAGTATAAAAATAAATACGATAAGTACATAAACAAATAAAATAAAAGCTATTATTATAAGGCCTTTTCGCAAATAGATAAACCACGTGGTTCTCAAACGGTGTCGGTGTGAAGTGCGTGAATCATTTCACTTGTATTCGTATGCGCTACTTCTATTTTAAGAGAGTGAAACGCGGACATTATTTATATCCGTCACAATAATATATTGTGTCTAACGTATACAAAATATTGTTTTTCGCGAAGTCACTTTGTTGTTGACGTTGGTCATCTTTTAAGATTTTAAAGTATATTGTGATATACAGTGCAGCATGCAAATGTTAGTATTTTATGTGTTGTTTCCAAAACTTGATGCTAAGGCTATCCGAGTAGTATCTTGTGAAATAATGTGTAATAGGCTAGTTGACTGCATCAAAACTAAATTCTGAAATCTTGTTTGGTAAATAGTTTTCCTTCTAAAAACTCAGTAAAGCTTAATCTATTGCTTATCTTTGGCGTCTTCAATTTTTAATTTATCAAAAACACACGATAATTATGTAAATGGGAATGAAAAAATATGACGTCACGCCTTGCTATTCCAAACATTTTTAGAACAAAATGTCGTTTTTGACAGTTCATAAAAAGTAACTCAGTTGACTGGTAGTCAACTACCGTATTGTATAAAGAGTAAATCTTTTTAGTTATATCCTCCTTTTCTTCATTTTTAAAAACGTTGCCCAACATATGTAATGATTCCTGTATCGTGGATTCTTTTACAAACACGAAATATCACATGCACAAATACCCAGACTGTTAAAAAATGTAGGTCAAACTAATACTTGTTCCGTGCGGGAATCGAGCCCGCAACAGCTAACGTACCAGTCTATCGCTAAACCACTGCGCCAAACATGCCCCCGAACTTCAGCTACTATGTCAAGATGATAGGCGGTAAGAAAGAACCAAAGAAGAAAAACAAATATATACTCGTATTTTATTTTTTAACAGAACAATAATGTACAAATCAAAATAATTAAAGTTCCTTGTGTTTTCTAAGCATTTCACTGCATACAATGGTTGTGTGGAAGAGATCGTTGAGTAGCGATAACACCGCTAATGTGCCATTAACAATATCTACCTTTAGTACCAACAAATTTTCTGATGTGCAATGAAGTGCATTTGTATTTCTATCGATGTTGACATGCCTTGTTAAATTGTCTCAATATATATTGTCTATGTACATCAGTAAGCTTTGTTCTAAATATTATTTTTTTTTCTTTCCTAACGATATAAATATACTGAAGACCCCACACGAGTTTGGCGTAGTATTAATAAATTATAACAACATGACAGTCTGTACATTGACGTAATGTACGTCCAATACATAGGGATCAAGCGGATAACACATTTTTGTTTCAATGTTTGACATACTATCTATATATACTACTAGCTTTTGCCCGCGACTTCGTCCGCGTAACCTACGTGCAATATATAATTTATAGTCTATAGCAGTCAGGAATAATGTAGCTTTCTACCAGTGAAAGAATTTTCCGAATCGGATCATTAGTTCCGGAGATTACCTCCTACATACAAACAAATAGTAGTTGAAGCCCCCTGAGCGCACTGCGAGAGATACTTTCCCGTGTCCTGCAATGCTCCGCGTGAGGTTAAATTATTTGCTTCATCCAACTATCCTGTGCATTACAGCAGTAGAAACAAAACTTTTTTTTACTGTACTTTTTACAATGAATCGGTACCGCCTAAACTCAACGCTCCGTATGTTTCCGCGCTAATCCAATCACTCGCTGAAAAGTAAAACGTGTGATAATAACCTGAAAAACATTACCCACCTTTACGGTGCGCAGTCGGGTAAAAAGTAAGCGTTTGCACTTTCTATTTGTAATGAATGTGACATAACACTGTTGCGGGGAATTTCATCATTGTTTTTTGTGCCTATCGTATCATCTATAGCTACATTAAATACACGCTAGATGACCAGTGTGGGGCTGCATTTATCATTCCAACTTTGTAATTCGTGACGTAAGAGGCGGGTTAGTTCTCGTTCATTCCAAGTGGCGCGGAAATGTCGCCGTTTAGTATGAAACTAATGTTTTCAACAAACAACTAACTCTAGCGGCAGTTCTAGCTAACTCCCTTATTATTAAATCCGGACGCGTGGCAGAAGCTTCCCGTTTATCGTATCACAATACTTTATCGTTCCCTTTGTTTTACTTTCTGGTGTGATTAGGTTGTTAATTCCATTTACCTTATCTTATTTATTCCTTAATACATAATTATTTGTTGGCATTCTAACAGATATTGTTTAATTTCTTACAGTTTTGTACGGTGGTATTCGGATAAAATCTAAATATTTTGGTACCATAATTTTTTTATGTAAACAGAGTTTCTAAGTCATATCTTAGTGAAAGCTTGGCTTAAGATTTATGATGTTATACGATTGGCTTGTAAATACTATTGATCCACGCCCAACACGACACATTTGAATTAATTATGAACGTGTGAAATTCCTTCGCGATGTTGGTAACTCATTTTTTTCAAAGCTTTTCATAACTTTGGAAAATAACCCGGGAATATGCATCGTCCTGACGTATTGTAGAAATTATCAATTCTTCAAAAACCGATGACGTCATTTACCTTTTAATTTTGTGCGTATATGTTGGCGCTCATGGTACAAGTGCTGCCTTAGTTCTTTTTACATGCATCAATCCATAAATACCTCATAGAAATGGCTGAATAAACGTTCTGACCTAATAATCTAACAGGACCTCGAACTAGGAACTAGCGACTACTGGATCTATGTTACGTATCACTCCTACATCATAGTAATTTGCCTTCCTCGTTCTCAATCCACCTGGCATGAGTCGTGCCTCCATAAATAGTCAGTCAGTTCCAGTGGGCGAGATATAAAGATGCTGACTCAGACAGCCATCCAGTCCACGTAAGATGCAACGAGTGTGTTTACAAAGATATATATTATGTAGTGCTATGATTTTTATCATAGGACTTATTTTTGGTCTGTAGAGTGTAGTAAGGCGATTTCTATTTTCTCTCTCGGCCAGATTTAGTAATGGTCTATTAGGAATTTAGGTACCCCATGTTCAGCAATGGACGTTTACGGGTTTGCGAGACTAAAGCAAAGTTGGATTTCGAGTATTTTTTCGTTTGATCATTCAAATCAAAACAATCTTGGTTGTCCCGCGTCCAAACCTGTCCTACGTTTGTCAGATGTTTGACCATTTAGAAGGTGACCTCACATTTTTGCGCTATTCTATTCAAGATGAATCCAAATAATACATAAATTAATATCGGTATATAAAGAATAGACAAAACAAGATTGATCGAAGTTGCCGGATGTAGTTAGCAGAGGTAATTACATTCAACTATGGTGATAATATCTGCTAATATATAGATGAATAAATAAAGCATTGATCATCAAGCGCGTCACAATAATCACACCTAATTAATGATGCAATTATTTTTATCTCAACAATCAGCAATGACGCTGGTTAAGAATTATGCATCACTGTCAATTCTATCATCAAGATCGACAGAACAATTTGATGTTATTGACGACGCTATTATTTTTATCAGATCTATATTGATGCTGACATACCTACTCTGTGGTCATAAGGGATATCGCCCACACAAATCGGCTACATCGTCTTCAACGCGACATGTCGTGTTGCCTGTGTGACAGATCGCGCGTCAGCAGGTCGCCACTGAATCAGTGACGTTCTTCGGCCAATTTGCAATTTCAACGCGCTTATAATTTGATCGTTTGGTTCCTGTCGTGATCGACCGCGTGCCGACAAAGCTCTTTCAGAAACGACTTTAAATATCTTCTTGTTCTTTGTTGGCGTTGTAAACGTATCTAAGGACACACTGGAGAGTGAAACTGTGTTTTATTGTGCGGAGGTGAATTTAATAGCTAGCTAATGTGTACGCGGCTTAACCTATCAACATTGTCAGACGATATTATGGCAGTATGTGCATATTCTACAAGTATCAGCAATGCTTGCAATCCGACACACTCTGGTGACTTTACGACGAGCTCGAGATGATAAGCCGATGATTCATTTTATTGTTGTTTTTTTTTTTTTAATTAATTGATACATCGAGTGACAATGACAAGTGTTCATCTCGATTTAATAACTCGATTGTTATGGAGATGATGTAGAGCGTGTTTCTTTGTGATTTATGATAATAGGGTTATTACTACGAAAGGGAAAGTGCGGTGTGTTAGGGTTTCGTAAGAGTGGTTTATATCGATAGAGTATCTACAACAATCTAAAAGATATCTAGATCATATAAAGACCAGGATCAAAAATTTTACCGGCTGTCATTATTGCGTCCCTCTGGTGCATTTTTTATTACAAAAACTAATAAAGAAATCACTTTCTTCGAAATTTCATTCCTTTCTACCTGTAAATACTTTCTTAAAATGTATTCTCTGTAATAATATGACTGTGTACATGTTAATTGGACTCAAAAACGCTAATTATACATTTTTGAACGCAAATAGCATATTACACCTTACATAGAACACGTCAGTCTAAAACAGAACTATTGACTTTGCAACAAAGTTTATTTTAAGATAGACCGTTGTTCCTCTAATAAAACCAGCGTAACGGTCGGCGCACATAATGCGGTTAATTACTGCACAGGCGTACGTTTTGCATAATCATATTAATTTTACGATTCAATTTCTCTAACCTCTGAATATAATATTTGTATATTACGTAGTTGTTAAATTATAATAATAATTTATACTTTTACTTAAGAAATTAAGTAGATTGTAGGCATCTGAGAACCAGGCCCGATATGCGATATAGAATGTGTTTAAATTCACTGGACTTGGACTGGGATTTTGCGTCTCACGGAGAAGAGACAGTCCGTTCAAAAAAGAGCCTGATATTTTTCGTCCCAAGTTTTGAGTGAGGTCTAGGTAATTTTGAGTGAGCATCGATTTAAAAATACATCTGTAGTATCGTGTTATACTTAGTTCACAATAATTGTCTTGTTTGGACTATTATTTTTCACTAAATTTCCATATACGATGATTTCTTGAGTTATACATATTATATATACAAAGTAGCGATCAATAAGTACAGATATAATTATTTCTGTGTTGCCTGTGAGTCATCAAATGTGTCTTCAAAGTATAATATGACTTCATTAAACCTAGCTTTTTGAGCGTTAAAGACATTCGCATGCGTTACTCAAAAAAATACGCATTAATCCTGCGTTTACATTGACGCTTTGTTCCTCAAGCAAAAATAACTGCTAATTGTCCGGAAAATTTCTAAAAAATTTAACAAATAGTGAAGATTAAATTTACACCAATCGCGTCCAGAAGCTTCTCCCCAACTTGCAAATAAGTTCGTTGCACTGTCTTGCAGATAATCGTTGGTGTGCGCAAGACCTTACAGTGTGTTGACCTACAAAGGGAGTAGAGGGCTAGATGTATTGTTTCAATGACAGTATCCGGACTGCGGTCGTGATGTCGACGGCATCGACGACATCGGTTTAATCGCGTCAGCGCGACATTATACTGTGTTTGTCGTTGCCATAAACTGTAAAAATTCAAAGGAAGTTTGTCTGATGATCACGATGTCCAGGACTTGATCTTTAGGTGTGTAATTAGGTTATTTTGGTAAGAAAATAGCTCTTCTCTTGCTCGCTTCCTATCATATATTTTTTTGAGGATGTTACGGCCTCCACGTAAATGCAATCAAAGCCCAAAGGGTGATTTTATTTATGTGTAAAATGTTTTTATTGTCGTATCGTGTAATGTGCAAATCATTTTAATGTTTTGGCACGTATTGCTCTAGGTATCATAAATAGAAAGGGGTATTTTCTCATCTCAGCGGTGCTTGGGTTCACTGAATTTGTACGTAGTTTCCATTTTATTTGGCTAGATTTAGATTCTAAATGCTACGTGTATATGCTTTTGAGTTATGCAGGTATTATTAGATTTGGAGTGTTGGGCGTTTCGGTGTTTTTGCCTCATTATATCGAGTACACACAGAATTACTTGGGACTGTTTTCTTTCCTAAGGTTTCCTTCAGGATTTTTTTATAATTATAATTATGTAGCTATAATCATCCCACTCCAGGGCAAAGGCCTCTCTCCCCTCATTCCACTCCTCTCGGTTCAAAGACTTCCGCCAATCATTTCAATTACATGATAAAATGTGGTACATACATTAATTAAAAATCATGTATACTGCTGGTCTAGAACATACGAGTTTTCTTCGAGCTCGACCATAGTTAACGTAAGCCAAAATTGAAGTTAATGTGCGCGCGTTTACAAGTTCACTCAAATGTGTGCGCACGATTTTTTTATACATTTTTGGCTTAACTGTAAGTACGATCGATTTTGAGGAAAACTCGTTGTAAACACCCTGATATCTGTTTTGAAAAATCGTGTAACCTGAATGTAAGTTTTATAAAACTTTACGATAACGTTTTTCGTCACATTTTCTCTTTTTCGGTGCTATTTTGCCGGAGCGGGATAATCGTTACGCAGAAATTGCGGTGCGTAAAATATATAAAATTGTGCGAAAAATCGAGCTTGTTTAAAGATAATTACACTAAAGTCTTTGAAAGCTGAAGACATAAAAACAGAGGAGCGATGATGTGAACTTAACAGCCTAGGCAGTGATAATTACAAGCTGAAAACGAGGTAAACAACGTTCCAGTACCAATAATTAAGAAGCCTCTTGTTTCTCTTAATACATATCGCCGTTATAGTTCATACTAAAACCTACAAAGTAAACATAAATGGATAACCTGTGTTATGGTGTTTTCACCATAGCTACTGATATCTAAACATATCTTATCTTCTCGCTTATTACAAGATTAATCAGTTATTATATAATATTAGAGACCGGCCCGGGCTTCGCATGAGTGCAATTTACTAATGTTTTTATTGGGGATTTCGTACAAAAATACCATTCAAATTTCCGACATTTACGGTTGATTTTCCAAATATTTTTTTTCATAAAAACCTCGTCCTGAAAGTAAAGAACACAAGAAAAAAAAAAAACTCCAAAATCGGTCGAGACATTCTTATAAGTCATGATCTTTCATCCATTATTTATATAGATGGAATGTTTCTACTGGATTTGACTTTAAAATCACCGAGAATAGAATGACGCGATGCGTTTTCAAATGTGACCTAGATTTTTCACCGTTATCCTGGATAGTACAAAGAGTACGCGTTATCCCAGAAATCTAATATTGTTCATGTCGATTGCGCTGTACGAACAAAACCTAAGTATTTTTATTTATCAGTATCTCCTCCAATGTTGGATTGCTTCAGTGATTTAGTGATCTTGCAAAATGTTATCGGGATTTGCTGCATAAACAGTCTCAGTAACAGCACAAAGTTTGGAACTGTTTCCGGTAGATGGCAATAGGCTCGCACTTTATTACATGGTTATATTTGTACACCTCTACTTAATCCTTCAGTGAATAGCGTGATGTTATGATATCTCCTCCAACTTTGCTCTAGATTTTGGGAAAGAAAATCCAATCTCGTTATTGTTGTATTGATATAATCAATTTCTGAGCTTGAACATAATATGAGGACCGATATATGTACATGCGCAGATCGTTGATACGTGAATGAACCCAGTACATTACCGGTGCACTTTGCACTATTATAACAAACTTATAATAACTAATTATAGACCACGCGAATGGTATTACTCATGATATCATTGTATCATTATGTACTGATATATGTTGCATCTACCATAACATTATGATTGTCAGTATGACCCCGAAATGACGCCCTAAGAGTGCTGATGACGCCATTTTGTCATGAGTTGGCTACTTGTCACTATTGCAATACGTAATACAACGTGGACGAAGAATACTTTGCTAGAAATCGTACTCAAGCAATCAGTCATCACAGCCCATCTCAGACAGCGGCGTGCACAGAGTTTTTAGACGGGATAGGCAGAAAATTTTAAAAGCTTACTTACCAAAAATACCTGCTGCATGTTGGTATTGGTTCGTCGTCTTGTCGATTAAGTAATGATGTATGTGATTTGCCACCTCAAATATTTTATAATAAATATTTATCTGTGCTACCTACCATACGTAGGCGGTGTCATTTTGTCTTTATGAACCGCACGCCACTGATCACAGACCACTGCAATCGGACCCAGATCCTAAGATCAGTGTCATTTGCTACCACTAATTCGATTAAGTAGTGTAGATGTATCTTATCTCCTCATTGCGTGGGCGCATCCACGTACGAAATGTGCGTCAGATTGCGGTAGCGTGCGTTTTCAATTAGGCTTTAGTGAATATAACGAAAGGCTATTTGAAATCATTAAAAAATAATATCGTTTTGTTATAGATATTTGGTTTGGATTATCGGTTTCATTTCGTATTTTCGTACTTCTTATATGTATCCGAATGTACACGAATATAATAATGATTCGTGTACATTAATCGGAGTTAATACATAGTGTGTAAGTGCTATTAACTTTTATTGATCATGCTTATCGGAGTGACTTTCATAGTTTTTAACTTAGGGATATTAGAATTAATGTTATGTATAGTGGCTTGTAGCGACTACTACTCAGTAAAAAAAAAAAAAACTAAAACTAAACGTAAAGCGTCATCTATGAAGCTACAACAACAATCCCTGAATCGCACTACGAAAGTTTACAACGATTCTAACACATATACGAATGTCCGACATCAATCGTTGGGCTTCGACCCGCCAGGCTAACCGCCTTGTCTGGTCGGAGGATCCTTTTCAATGGAGGAACACCATACCTCGTTCCTCCATAGGCCTTAGGAACCTTAGAACCTTAGGAAGTTTGATAGTTTGAAAGTGCCATAATAGATACTTGCAGGACACTGTTCACGAGTCTCCTTTAGCTCATTCTCTAAATATTCACCGAACACGTACGAGTTTAGATGGACTTATTATATGACTAACCTGACATTTTCTTCTTTGCAGCCCCTTCAAAATGAATAGGGGCGCACGCGTCGAGCCGACGCCGCCAGAATGTGCGCTGGCGGCCGAGATGTTCGACCACTTTTGTTCCGCTGGCACCATGAAGCAAATCCTCGCGTTACACAGGGAGATCTGCAATACTCTCAATCTCAAGCCGAACAGACTGCCAGATTTCTACCCAAAGCTCAAGGTGAGTTATGATTACAGAATCCTGCGTTACGTTTGTTTTACAGCTCTTGGTCATCAAGGAGCTCAACGCTCAACCTCTGGCTCCAAATACATAAAGATCATGCTCTTTTGAAGCTATTATTAATTTTTTTATATATTTATTTTGGATATCTGTAGCTATACTACACATCTGGAGCTGGTGTCTTCTTGAATACCGTCAAGGTGTTCATTGCCTTTGTCTTTTGATAAACGTCAGGACCAGTACCGCTATCACGAGTTTTCTTACTATTTACTATCGTAGTAAAGTAAATTTTCATGATAGCGATTTTAGTTCTTAACTTGGTTACATTAGGGATTAGAGTCGCTTATGTGACATATGTGTTATAGTAAAGTTTTGATTTACTATTTACTATATTATAAAGATGTCATGTTAGCGACTCTAATCCCTAATGTAACCAAGTTAAGAACTAAAATCACTATCATGAAAATTTACTTTGATAGGAAATAGAAAGAAACTCTTTTGATACTGGTACTGATTGCTTTGTAATCTCTGCGTCATGAATATGTTAGTTTGTTGGTTCTCAAATCAGTTCTTTAAACCTTTTTAACCTTTAAACATTTAAGTACCACGGATGACTTCGGCTGTTTTCTATGCGATCTTTAAGGATATTCTTGTTTTTATACTAAGGCGAGAGCAATTCTGTATATGTATTGATCGGAATATGGCTCGCCTTCCATTCGCCAATATTTGAACTCCGAAGGAATTCATGAACACGAGCCTGAATTTCAATATATCCTGCCTGTTTGATAATTGAAATACCGCTGCTACCCAATTTTCAACCTTACTACTCGGTCGTAAAGTTTATATTTGTTGGTGAGCAGTTAATATTTCGCAATGCACTTTTAACTTAGAAAGTGATATTTTAATAATATTCTAGACGAAAGTTTACCAGACCGCGACGTTTGCGAAGCGTGTAGTTTGGTATATTGTAAGTACCGGTCATACAGCTTTCCATTGCGGTGTAAGCAGAGAGACAAGCGATAGTGTTTCTTCTGTACTTTGATAGGCATGGTATAAAATTAAACAATGTCTCATCAACGCTTCGATTGTACCAGCGCCTCAATAATAATGTCATTTAAAGTATTTTAAGTACTCGTCTAGATGTCTGACTCCATTTATTCATTGTATTAAAGCAATATTTTGCATACTGATGTATTTGGGAATCTTTACGCCACGAACATCCCTTCAGACTGGACCTGTGAACACAACAACTCCACGTGACACACTAATTTAACACTTAGTACGTAGAACTTTATCTAGAACGTAATTCGGTGGCACCGCGCCAAAACGTATGCAACTCACAGCAGTCACAGCCCTGTTTACGACTCTTTCTCGCCTGGAATTCGGATATTGTACCGGGAAACGGTGAAATAAGACGAAAAACACAGCTTACGATAGCTATGCATAGTTGTGTGATTAATTATACTAAAATTATCATTGATGTCCTTTAAATCCGATTGATTATTCTGAAAACGTAACACAACATGTATTCTAATCCAAGGTTGATATTCTAATCCTATATTTTCTTAATCAAAGAGCTTGATTTTGGTTCTATCATTTCACTGAGCTTATCGACCACTGCTGGATTAGGAGTATGTTGTATGGTAATGCCCGTTATAGTCTCTACGTTTGGTAAGATAGTTGTTAATAGTGTTACAGAGCTCTGACAAAGAGTCGAGGCCCTTGGAACACTACTCAATGTAAAGATATCAGTGTCAACTAAACTCACTTGATATTTGATCGGTTTACTCCATGTTTGTGTTATGCACACTCGTACAAGTCCGATCCAATCTTGATCGAGTAGTGCGGAGTAAACAGCTCATTATATTCTGTGGTACTTTCAATAGAATCTAGTTTTTCCTTTCACATACACATTAGCGTTGAAGCGAGGAAACGGGAAATGTTGTAGGAGAGAGAAGAAATTGTGACACCGCCCACTATTAATTGCTTTCCTATATTACACTGTGTTGGATTCTGTGTCAAAATTGCGACTTTCGTAGGTCCAAAATCGTACTGTCAAGTTGATAGGGAAAATCTGCATGTGCTGTAAGTAAAGAAAACGAGCTGCAGCATTTTCTGTGCACGGATAGCAATCTACTGTGTCTGTAATACAATCAACACGGTGGTCTATTAGGAATTAGGAGCTCCACGTTCGACACGTAGCAAGTGAGGCGATTTTGTAAAGGTTTTTCTGAACATAATACGCAGGTAAATTAAGAAATCGGGCGTAACTATTTTATGCCCGATTAGTGACTCCTTTTAGGCTGTTTATAATGTTTTCGTCACATTAAATACGGCACTGTACGGGGCCAAAAACAGTAAAGCAGTGAATCCTTACTATACAATGACACGACCCCACAGACAAATACAGTAATTCAATGACCTGTAATTGCAATAAAACCGATTAAGATTTGGGTTTGTAAATAATAAAAACAAAAGATCTGCGCCTTGTCTTGTGCGTGGGTGCAATGTTCTGACACAAAGCTTTAAACCTATTATATTATATGGTGTAAACAGTTTATGTGGTCTGGCTGGTCTATAAACAGGACAGGGGAATTGAACTAATCAACGGTCTTTCGGTAATTACCTCGCTTTGCATCCAGGTGAGTGATCGCAGAACTAGGAAGATGGATAGACTGTGCACCATGCTTATAGGTTCATATGCTAACCTATTGTTCTGAAGGATCTATCCATATTTACTACAAGCTGTACCCTGGACTCCGTTCGCGTATTGAGTCCGTATTTCACATTGGTTGCTTGAACCTCGATTTCACCTATTTAGAGGTTGAGTTTTAAAAATCCTCTCTTAGTTGATGGCTATACCTACATTTTAAGCTAGAGATAGTCAAGTGGGTGCGGGGGGCGTAGGCTTTATAGTCCCTGAAGTTTTGTAATTAGTCGTGATTAGTTTCGACCCTTTGTCGACGTGGCAAATACATACTCACCTTGTTTTACAATAAATACGTATTTCCCGCATTCAGGCAGCAGATGGGCCGCTTATTTCATCCGTTTCAATGTATGTATATGTAATTGCAAAGTATGTACGTCAATGAAGATTTTATTTTCGGTACGGTTTCTCTGTAAATCGAACGTTAGCGAAATCTAGAAATAAGGCAAGTGTACCTAAAGAATAATAGTCTTCAGTATCTCAGTGAGCTTTTGGATGGGCGCGTCGCTGCCGTCGTGGTCTATTGCACCTAGGACCTTAGCGCCTGTGTGCGCTTCATAGCTTTTCTATTTAGACGCATCGGCTCAAACGTCCGCTTATAGGCACGAATGTCAATGAGCAATTGTCTGCTTGAATAATATATACGTAAACCTATACATAACGCGGTACATCGGTAATATAAGCAGGGTTAGCGGCGCCCTCATGCACTTGGCGCGATGGGCGTGCGCACAACCTCGCCCTATTGTAATGTCGGCAATAAGGTGGGGTATAAAGATGGTAGCTTAGAGCCATACCACTATTATTCACGGCAAAGCGCCGTCTACGTCGTTGGGTATCGAATGTTTTCCTACAAATAATAATAAACATTTGCCACTGGAATTTTCGGGGTGCAGCAACGGACTGTTATTTTTGGTGGATCGTCAAATTTCATATGAGTACGTTTTATTATTATCAGTTTGTATAATTATTCACAATTGTAAATAGGCATAACAATAAACAGGCACAACACCCTGCCGACTGTACAAAATACTTTAATTTCCTCAATATTGAACCGTCTCTCTCAGACTTAAGGTTCATGCTATGTCGTCAGCGAGATAGCGGATCGCAGACCATATGCGTCCAGGCATACTGCCAGTGTCACTTACCTTATTATATTCAAATCATTTTGTATCATAACCGTGAATATTTGAATGTTAATTCTTGCTTTGTGTATGTATTTATAATCTTTGTATGCACTTGCGAATATGTCTTGCGAACTCTTTTACAAAGTATGTTTAACGAAAAAGAATCGTTATGAAATTATGAGCTAGTGGATTCGCTATGGAGCCAAACTAACGAAGAGAAGATGGAATTTTCCGTCATTAAAAATTAAGATCATGATTAGAGCTAGAAAGAAGATGAAATCCTTGTCTGTAAGCGTTTTTGCAGACGACGCAGTGTGGAGCATCCATCTTTTTGTGTAAAATAAGATAAATTGAGGATAGAGGCTACGCCTTTTCAACCTGGTACCTAGTAGATCTCTGGGTTACAGTTGGAAGCAGGCTGAACTCACAAAACATTATAGTGCTCCGAAATTATGGTTCATCGATGTTGCAGTCATTACATACTTTCGATGCTGTGCGTGACGTGTTAACTCACAGTTAGCCTAGAAGCCTCAACTAGATATTATGACGGATGTATAAGAAGAAAGGAAAGAAATACTGATAAAATCAAGCAAGGCTCTTAAATAAGAAGAAGTAGGAGTTCTTCTTCTTATTTAAGAGCCTTGCTCTTGTCGGTGTAGCTGATGCAGTCTTCTTATCCTCTATATACGACATGACGGCAACCTTGTCTTGTCTTCTTCCTCTCGTTCCTTCTATCTTTCCCTCAATACGTAACATCACAGTTACTGTAAAATTATAGTTATATCTAAGTTGTAGTCTATTTTTATGGTGCTTTGTGTAACGTCAGAAAAATGCTCAGTCATACATAGGTGAAAATATTAGTCTATTCTAGTTTATTAGAAGAAAAAAAATCCTTACTTAATAATTATCTTAACTCCTGTTGAGGATAACCTATGTAAGCTAAGCGTAAGTAGGTTTGTAGGTTAATATAAAAATAAATAATAATGTTTCCTTGAAGTGTTTCCACGATATCCAAACAATATATATATATATAATCGTATATCTCAAGTATAGCAGTTATGTGTTAGCATGTTATTTTGTTTATATCCGCCACGATTGTTTATCGTTAATCAATAATCACCTTGCGAATTTCTCGAGAACTATCCGAGTGTATCAATTCTATTGTAATGCTATCGCTAATTACTGTCTTATCTGCTAGATAACCAGCTGATAGCGGTTGATTGAGCTCGCAAATAAAGGCGAAAGTTTAGACGTATGCGTGGTGTGATAATGATGTCATCGATAGTACTGATTATTCTGGTTTTGTTAATCGTTCGCACATTATAGGTAATGTCTGTAGTCTCTTTAAGTGTTGTGCATAGCTTTTCGCGCCGATGCAGCTGCTGCGTATCGAGCCTAGCCTATCATAGCCTAGCATAGCCTGGCTTAGTATGTCATGATCATTAGTCCAAGAATTAAAGCTTATCAATCAGCCTCTAACAGTCTGCTAGACAGGCCTATCACATGCTACCATATATATATTCCAATATTAGGTACTTGATTGTTTTACAGAATTAGGAAAGATAGCTTGTCTACGTGTTCTCTGATAACATTAATTTAATGATGCATCGTACTGTTTCAATGTTTATGTAATTTTCCGTATTCATCTTGATGACAAATCAACGCTTTTACTACTCTATATCCGAAGGCTGTAGGTCAGACATATTTTTCGCTTTGCGCAATACTAACCCATTGATACAGATTAACTAACAAACATTATGTTACTCTCCTTTGACCAACAGACCCTTACAAAAAGCCGGAAAATTTCTGGAGTCGTAAAATTACCGCTGTGCGAAGCTACATCATTATTTTGTTGCTATTTGATATCAATCACATCCCTCAAAAGTGTGATCACGAATTTTGCAGAAATGCAAATTACTTGCTTACAAAAAGCCGGAAAATTTCTGGAGTACTCAAATTACCGCTGTGCGAAGCTACATCATTATTTGTTCCTATTTGATATCAATCACATCCCTCAAAAGTGTGATCACGAATTTTGCAGAAATGCAAATTATTTGCTACATCTGTCTAGATGCAGCTGGCACGTCCAGGTTTTGATCCCCAACACAAAAGGACAGGATTTTGCTTTCATTAAAATTGGTCAGTTATATTCCAAGGTTTCAACTGCATGAATGGATTTTAAAAGCTAAAAGCTAACCCTATTATTATCTTTTGCAAATTGGGTGCACATCTGCGCAACCCTTCACGTGTGGCAGATGACCGTTACTCCATGAATATTATTCGCAAGCAAATCTGTGGGAAGATAAACAGTACCTACATTGACTGACCAAGTCATTTGTATGAGTCAGCTGCAGAAAACGAACCATTGTAGGCGACAATCGTTAAACTAAATAATTGCACATAAAACAGTCATCTTGCCTGTATTTTTTCATTCACCTAATTGTTGATAAACAAAACGTTTGTGATATCAAAATGTTAATAGGTATTTTGTACTAGAATTCTCTGTTGGCATTGTTCACAAACATGGCGACTGGCAATATTTATTGTTGAACAATAGTTTTTATTTCGGACATCTAGCGACTTTGTGCAACCTTCACCACTTTAGGTAACGATTTAAATTCATGAATTCTGTGAGTACGTCCTGCCCTTCGGGGCTTGTAGGTGTGCCAGTTGTTGGTTTTAATGAAATATGATTTTGCTAAAAGTACTTACAATGATTACACCTATACAATGAAGAGTTGTATCTATCGTCAGGTGTTAATACCGAGACGGAACCGGAAGCAAACCGACAGAATACGAAATCCATATACGAACAGTTCGCTTTAAATTGTAACAAAGGTTTCCGGCGGGGACGACCTGGCTAGTTGCTAAACAATCGAATTGTCATAATATGAGTTATGTTTAGACACTATTGTCCGGCCTTATGAAACTTGGGAGTGTCCTATGTCCAGCAGTGAACTGTGATATGCTTGTTGATTGATTGGTTGGTTAGTCAACAAGCCAGACATGATATGAGTACTCTTGACCCGATTTCAAACCCAATCTGTCAGGCTGATTGGCAAGGTTTCTGCCGTATACATCCCAACGTGTCTATTTATTCAATGAGACGCGAGTGATCCTTTAAACTTAATTGTATACATATAAGGCAATGATAGTCATCACTTATGATTAATTCTGAATAGTAATCATAATTAGCAGTAATTATTGTTGGTAGCACTTCATCACTGATAATGTTAGCAAACGCATTCACCATTCTAAGAAACAAACTAGTAAGTATAAATTTAGCTACTATCGATCACTAGTGTTCGTTCTTTACAAAGGGCTACAGCGAGGTATTAGGCACTATTAGAGCGAGCAAGACCATCAATTATGCATGAAACGCCGCCTAGGAGGTGATTCTGGTGTGTTTATAGCATTTATAGATAAGTGCCGATAGCGAGATAAGCCTATGTTGACAAAGTATGACGGATGTCAATTTCCCGATTCTTTGGACATTGTATGTCAAGTACTTTTCTAGATTATATATATCTCAAAGAGATAAACTAAAAGATACATGACGATGAGTATAAATTTTTCTCAACGTCATGTTATGACGCGCCGGCCTCATCTAAGCTAATTACCGTATGGAGAAACGAAGTATTGGGTCCCGCCATTGAAAAGGGAAGATCCTCCGACCAGGCTAACTAGCCTGACTCCCGAACCCCGACGGTCGATATCGGACCTTCGTATGTGTTAGAATCGTTGTAAACTCTCATGGTACGATTCAGGATTTGCTGCTGTCTTTTCTCTCCGATATATGGCGCTTCACTTGTTGTCATGTTGCGAGCAGTAATCGCTCAAACCGAATAAGCATACTGACTACTTACTGGTCTAAATCCAGCGTTGAAAACTAGATTCTTTCAATAGACATAGCGATTACAGATTACCTTTCAATACACTCGTCGCAGCACCTGAGAATCGGTCGCAACATTTCGTATGCGTATCGCTTGAGAATCATTTGGCTGGCCCCTTCAGGCAAAACCGAAAAACGACCCGTACTTATGGATTTGGTGACTTATCGTATTGGGCTATACATGGTTAGGTTAGGGAGGTTTATGACTGCACTAAAACCTTTTATGAGATAATAATTGTAACTGCTAACTACTTATTATGTTTTTATAAACTTAGAATGCTAGTTTAAAAAATTAATAAGTATTAGACTTATAAATAGCTATGCCCACGTAGAAAGATTTTTCATACAAACTTTGACCCTCTATTTCACCACCTGTTATAGCCAAAATGAGCTTGTGGTTAAATTGGGTGGAAAGCGGATTTCTTGACGAATATGGAATCTACCTGCCGAATTTCATTTGTGAATGAATAAGTGAGTGGTAATTCGCGTTTTGATAAAATAATAGGGTCGTGTCTTTGATAACACGGCTGGCCTATCGGTTGAGCTATCGACGGTTGCGGAACACATATTTGTATGATATACAGATATTTGTTTTGGGTGTTTTCCTATGTGAATATTTGTGTTTGTAAATGTACCCACGATACAGGAATTACTCCTAGTGCGAGGCAACATTTTTTATAAACAAACAAACCTGGTATTTTATTCATATACTCTCATTGCTAGAGTCAAAGAACTTAAGTTGTTCTCTTGATATATCCTAGTTGCTACGGCCTCGTATAATATGTAACAAGTCATTTTTATCTCTAACTCATTTTACAAGTGTGGCGATAAAGGGCCTTTAACCATATTATGGCCATATCGCGGCAGTTCCACTTCGCGTCATACGTAAATATTATTTACCAAAACACATATATATTAATATACTATTTTGGTACTTGCTTAAAAGTACAGTTATGTTCATAATATTAATATACAAACAAAATATTAAGCCGTGTTTTGGAGTAATCGTGTACCGGATAATACGATAGAATGTAGCTCAAATTATGGAATTAAATAGACGTGTAGGCATCTAGCCTACGTTTACGTTGTACTTGGGATCGCCGTCAGGTACTTGTTTAATGTACTTGTTAGGAACAAACAAGTTGTCACATTAGTCATAATGTGACATGAGATACGACTTCCGACCATTCACTAAGGATTTACACTTGACTGAACATGAACTCCTTTTCCCGTGCGGGTTACGCAAGTGAACGATATCGTAAACATAAAATACAAAATACGTATGTAATGTTATTGTTTAGAAACCCACGGCTAATGGTGTCAGCTCTAGTTTGATACTAACTTCGCTGACCTTGTCGAAATTGTTATCATTATTAATTAAATTTTAAAGTACTTTCATTCGAATTCAGGTTTTATGGAGGACTTTTTCCAATCACGCATGCGTGCAGCCGATCATTCTGTGAATGAACTTCGATGACACCTGTTTCATGTTTTTTTTTTTTCCACAGCTGATTTTTGTCTTACATTTTTCAGGCAAAACTAGCCAGCTCATGGAAAGCGCAGGCTTTGTTCAAAAAGTTCGACGCGCGAGCCAACCACAAAGTTTACGCGAAGGGCCGATCATGCGCCTCTGGGAAAGTGCTGATCATCGGCGCCGGGCCCTGTGGTCTCCGAGCAGCCATAGAATGCCAACTCCTTGGGGCCAAAGTTGTAAGTTTTATACAAATATAAACTACAGTAAATTTCGATTGTCTGGCTTATCGTTTGGGCCTATTTTTCCATACATTCATTACGCTGGAGGATGTACAGAGCGTGCACATACGCGTCTCCAACTACCGCAGACAAAACATTTTCGCATTAACATAAGATAATTTTGTCTATTAGATTGTTCTCAGTATGCGCACTGTCATTGCTTTCTTCTAGTGGTCATCAGTTTAATTAGCCTTGAGTATTTCACTATTCTCCACACGGGCCCTAAGCCGACGAAGCTATAATACAGTCTAAAAAGTCTTATAGATTGAGTGAGACGGCCTCAGACGTTTAGAGACCATTCAAATTATTTTGATTTTAAGGTGTCGGTCTAGGATTCGTTTACTAGCAAAAGAATATGTGTAATGACTAATGTTATTGTTGAAAGTGTTTGTTTTACAAATTGTTTTGGTTACAATTATATAATTGTTTATATTAGTCCTAGTATAGTTATTCATATCGCTTTGCAGTTTTCTCTCGATTACCGAACAGTTTAAACAAGAGTATTATTCTTTCGTGAAACAAATAATGTTACGTTTACATTGGTTGTTTTATAATTGTATTTCTTGTATTTCATTTGCACGACGATCGTTCATACTGTCAGATATTTCATGTCGTCGAATACACAGTTCTACATTGTTTATGTGTACACAGTAACTGGATTACATTAATAAGTACTAGTTATTCTGTAAGACTTCGTACTAATTGATGTAAGTCTATTGAAATCAGAGGCCCTAGTGTAAGCTTCTTTCGACAAATTCGATTTACTACATCGAACGCGTTCGGCGCTCCGATTGGTGGAGAGCACGAAACGGACCTCAGTATTATGAGTTTTTTACTATTTACTTTCATAGTAAATGTAAATTTTCATGCAATGCTACTTTTGGTTCTTAACTTGGTTACATTAGGGATTAGAGTCGCTAACATGACATCTCTATAATATAGTAAATATTAAATAAAAACTTTACTATGACTAGATGTCACATAAGCGACTCTAATCCCTAATGTAACCAAGTTAAGAACTAAAATCGCTATCATGAAAATTCACTTTACTTTGATAGTAAATAGTAAGAAAACTCGTGATAGCGGTACAGGACATAATAATAGTGACGTATTGAAATAGCTTTTCTTTAGGGGAGAAACTTAATAATGTATGCCTGTCAAATGTAATTTACGTTTTTATGAAAGTTTCATAGCAATACAAAGTCTTTATGTTATGCCAATGCTAATCTAGGCCAGGGGTGCCCAACTCGATTAGACTCAAGATCTATCGTTTACTCACTAAGACTGTGCGATCTACCAATTATATAATCAGTACTACTTCACGTATATATATTCACATCCCATATTAAAATTATATTTTTCTTTGCCTTGCCACGATCGACCGGGCGATCGCGATCGACTGGTTGGCCACCCCTGATCCAGGCGATCGAGCGCGTACTCTGGACAGAACCTTTTTTTATTGATAACGATTTTTTCTAGAGATGAGACGAGAGATGATTTTTCGCATCCAACATCCCTTGTATTATAAATTTCATAAAAATCGTTTTCGCGAGCCGTTTTCGCGAGCCGTTTTCGAGAACGCGATTACTAGCAAATATACAATATATGAGTACATTGCTTGTAAAGAATATAGTGTAAATATATTTGTTTATAAGATTTATGTGTATCTGTTTGTGTATTTAGAATATTTAGAAGAAGTTTTCCTTACATCCATATTCTGTTCATCATCAGGTTGTGATCGAGAAACGCGACCGTATGTCTCGGAACAACGTGCTGCACTTGTGGCCGTTCGTCATCCAAGACTTGAGGGCTCTCGGGGCCAAGAAGTTCTTCGGCAAGTTCTGCGCAGGCTCCATCGATCATATCAGCATTAGGCAACTACAGTGTATACTTATGAAGGTGGGTCGGCAGAAAGGCGCTTCGATGTCGACTAGAATCACAATATAACATTGAATGCCGCTTGTATTCCCTGAACGGTACGGCAGAAGATTTACGGCACGGTTGGCGCAGCGGCTGAGTGATCTGCTCAGTTACGTGTCGTGGCTTCGAATCCCGCACGGAACTGATTTATTTAACATACATAGTTGTTCCAAGCCTGGGTGCTCATGCACCTGTATTTGTGTTTGTCAATGCACCCACGATACGGGAATTATATCCATTTGAGGCCACGATTTTTTTTTAATAGTTGGATCTCTCGTTTTTCCTATTTCTTGCAAAAATAAAGCATTTAATTATCCTGAATAATTTATATAGACTGCCTTATTGATCTAGCGCTCGCAAGTGCGACTGCTAAGAGTGAGGTCTTAAGTTAAATTCCTGGGTCAGGCAAAGTGTTATTGGGTTATTCTGTATGGAAATTCTCAATAGCAGCACGGAGTCTGCTACTGTGCCCGGTAGATGGCAATACGTTGGCTCCTATTACATGAGACTCAATAACGGCATCAGCGAAATGTAGTTGTACAATAGTTTGGAAATACAGGCGTCCATATAAAAAACAAGAGAAACTGTATAAATTACTATTTGTAAAAATGTTTAAGGTGGCGTTACTACTTGGCGTGGAATTCCATGAAGGAGTCAGTTTCGAAGAACTCTTGGAGCCTACATCTGGCGAAAATTCTGAAAGTAAGTGGATAGAGCTGAATGAGACCGTACTAGAGGCTATTATCAATGTGGGCTCATCGTACTATCCGAGGTACGGTACTATTTTAATGTCGAATGGTCATCCAAGTGACCATTTACCATGATTGATTGAAAGTAAAGAAAAAAAGCTCTAATGGTTAGTTGGCTTACAATTAGAATATGTATACTCTAATTGTATACACTCACATGTACACAGCTGCTTGACCCAAAAGTAGACAGAAAGCGCGATAGAATAGAAAGATAAGTAGGATTTTTTTAAACCCGCTTCCTATGTTGTAATCCACCATGCTAGCCTGGTGGCGGATTACACACACCGAAAATTTGGACCCCTCTTAAATGAACAAATTTCCACAAGATGGTTTCCTTCGCCGTTAACGCAAGTGCTAATCGAATTCTGATCCGTTCATGAATCAGAAACTTCAGAGGTAATCAAGCAAAGCGATGCCCTACAGCTTGTTACGTAATTTTAAAAAAGCTCCATGTTACTAGCTTTAGGCTGGCGAGCGCGCGTTCTGCCTTCCGACCACGTGGTGGCACAATACGAGTTCGACGCCCTCCTCGGCGCTGATGGCAAGAGGAATACGCTGCACGGCTTCAAACGGAAGGAGTTCAGGGGCAAGCTTGCTATGGCCATCACTGCCAACTTTATCAACAGGCACTCCGAACAGGAAGCCTCTGTAAGTACTTCTAGATTCAGCCCTGTGATATACATGGGCATGTGAACAAGAGCGTATATACGGAAATAGCAACTCCAAAGAGTAGGACACAAAAAGAAATGACTATGAAAATGTAAAATCACCACAGCACATTGCAGCGTGAAGCAGCGAACTGTCGCTGATTATAGTTTCATGCAAGAAACACCATTTTTAAACTACTGATATTTCTTAAATCTCTTTTTCTTTTTATCACCAATACTAGCCATAAAAAAGTTTAGTCTTTACCTTGGTCAACAGTATTCCGCTAGATGTAATAGTTATTTTACAAATCTGTACTGTGCATATTTGTTGTGTTTAAAAAATAAATATTATCATTGTTATCAGGTGCCTGAAATTAGTGGCGTAGCGTTCATATTCAACCAGAAGTTCTTCAAAGAGCTGTATGAGGTGACGGGCATAGACTTGGAAAATATAGTGTACTATAAGGACGACACACACTACTTCGTCATGACGGCCAAGAAGCACAGCCTGCTGGATAAGGGCGTGTTGCTCAACGTAAGTGAAGCTTATTGGTATATTATACAATGTGGTGACGACATAACGACTATAATACGGTAGACTAATAGTCATCTGAGTTACTTTTTAAGAACTGTCAAAAACGACATTTTGTTCTAAAAATGTTTAGAATACAAAAGCGTGACTTCATAGCTTTTCATTGCCATTGAGTTATTGTGTGATTTTGATAAATGAAAAAATTGAAAACGCCAAAGATAAGCAAGAGATTAAGTTTGACTGAGTTTTTAGAAGGAAAGCTTTTTTAGAAGGAAACCAAACAAGATTTCAGAATTTATTTTTGATGCAGTCATCTAGCCTATTGGAACCATATTCTTGTTATCGCGTTAGTAGTTCGTACACCAAACATTATCAAATTATATATAAAGCCACAGGTTTTATTTTTTACTTGAACTATTTACGAATTTACTAGGCAAGTTCATTTGGTCATTTACCTAGCAGGACAGTAACAAATTAAATATACCTACATACGTAAAATACAAACACTAAAATGCGCGGCACAGAAATTATGACCTGCTTGGAAGTAATACATATAATTTAATTATTTTAAAGAATTTTCATTGACTAGTAGCATTTGTGTTTTAAATTTATTGTCGTTATATCATCATCACTGTATATTGCGACATGGGTACGCCACGGGATTGGTGTCACGACATATGAAGTCACACACCAGCATCTCAGCTGGATCACCACAGAAGAACATGATCCCGGTTTAATGCTCAATCTCACACGCTATAGTGATTTAAAAAGTTAGACAAAATTTGTATTTTTTTCCACGAGTACAACTGTAACTAATTTCAACCATCTTCGCGCTCGTATGAATATTATTTTGCTTGCTATACAAGCCAATAGTAATGTGGTTAAAGAAAGCGGCTTTTTGAGATGAGCAATAATTTTAATCATAACGTCATCTTCCATTTTTCTCTTTTATATATTAAAATACATGAAAATAGAAGCAAATGTATAACAAAATGTATGTGTCCACAGGACTCCAACGAAGTATCTCGACTGCTGAGCGTCGAAAATGTAGACCGGGCGGCACTGATGCGCTATGCACAAGAGGCGGCGCGCTTCTCGACCGACGGCCGTCTGCCGCTGCGGGACTTCGCCCTCAACCACTACGGGGAGCCCGACGTGGCGCTGTTCGACTTCACCTCCATGTACGCCGCAGAGAATGCCAGTATGGTGAGCAACTAGTTCATACATTCATTACGCCTGTATTCTCCAAAAGAAATGGCACATGCATTGTTTCAAATCCACATTACATAGATACCGTTATTAAGTACCATGTAACATGATTGCCTAGTAACAAGTACATAATAAAACTCCAAATACTGAGAATTTTCTAGTAACTGTGGAATGAACTGTCGCCTGCGGTATTTCCGGACCAATACGACCTTCAAACCTTCAAGAAAAGAGCGTACTCCTTCTTAAAAGGCCGGCAACGCACTTGTGACTCCTCCGGTGTTGCAGGTGTCCATGGGCGACGTTAATCGCTTACCATCAGGCGATCCGTCTGTTCGTTTGCCGCCTATGACATAAAAAAAAAAGACGCCCAATAAAGATTATTGGGCCAAAATTGGTATTGAATCCAGGAGCTCACGCCCAGTAGCGGTGTTTGTCACCACAAGACTAATGAGGCTGGGATTGGATAGCTGTTAAATAATACAAATAGAATATCGATATATGTACAACCGAATGTATATTTATATATAGGAAGTTGGACTCTCCTCATTGAGAAAAGGTTGCTGTAATATGTATATGACTAGTTGATATATTGATTTATTGTTCATAAGGATCAAATTCTATATAGCAATGGTAGAAAGTAAATTGATATTTAAAAGGCCAAATTTCACATAATTTTCATACATTTTCTACTGAGTTATCCTAATGAGTCTCTGTTACTTAGAATACACAAATGCAAAAATTAAACGATCGTTTTTAAAAAACGAATAATGTAATAAACGAATAATAAAGGATTTGGGTATTGTTACACACTGGTAAAAAAGCGCGACAGATTGCGAATGGAAACCGACAGCTGCGCCTGCGGGAACCGCAGCTGGCGTGTTGCCATCTGCTGCGCGATTTTCGCTCAGTGACCGCTAATATCATGTTATTACGAAAATTCGAGTAAATTATCACATCAGCTTTGTATCAGCTTTGTATTTTGATTAGCATACAAAAATGTATGTATTTAACTTATTAAGGGCTTTTTCAATCGTCAGAAAACGTATATAAACTTCGCATCACGCCTGTATTCCCCGAAAGGTTAGGCAGAGGTGTACCTACTATTGTACCCCCGCATTTCGCTGATTTTGTTATTGAGTCCCATGTAATCGGAGGCGAGCCGATTGCCATCTACCGGGCTCAGTTTCAGACTCCGTGCTGCTACTGAATTTCCACATAGAAAACCTCAATAACACTTTGCCCGACCGGAGAATCGAACCCAGGACCTCAAGCTCAGTAGTCGGGCTTGCGAGCACGATACCAATGAGGCAGTCCTGAAAAATAAATATGGCGGTTTGACATATTGTCTGTCTATACAATAGGTGTGAAATCGTAAACTTGATTCAGATAAAAGTCATTACATTTAGGAAATATGTACCTACTTAATGCGATATTTAAAATAGGAAACTGACAGTATGTTGAGATTTCTTTACTGCCACCAAGAAGCTTAGTATCATATACCCTAACCCTTCATGGTGTCGGTACAAGCCACTACATGAAAATCGAATATGCCGTAGTTGAAAGATTAGCCAGTCAGGGTTGATAGTATCGATGCTGGGCCCGGGGTGCAGCAAACGATCTCAGGGTTTGTTACTCGTAGACGCCCTTGCACTCGCCTGAGCTTTAGTAATATGTTAAGTCTACGCATTTGAAGTAAACTCATTTATTACGAACTGATAAACGTCCTTTCACTGTTCACGTTGCGGCATGGGTACATTTTGTTTCTAAAATCAATCACGAAGAGCTGCAACTAGGATAAAGATTCTAAAAACATTCGCGTTTAAAACATCGAATTGAATCATGACACATTTTGACAATTTTGTTCTGTCGCTTTGTCATTTTTGTCTGAATCTTTCATGTAGTGTAACGGAATGACAGAAACACCTTTTGTTATTAGTCGTCGTCGACTGCGAATTTTAACCGGACGTGTTTCTTTTGTCTGCGGTGTTTTTATTCAAATCAGTTCGATAAAGTGAATAGTTAACAACAAAATTTGTATCTACGTGTATGTGGTGATGTGCTTCGTGTGTCAAACTAACTCACTTAAGTGAAATCATCTATATCGGACCCGAAATTAGCAAAATAGACTCAAAAAACAATCTTGCATTATTAAAAGTGTGCTAGTGTTGACATTGACGAACAATAGAAAGGTCAGCGACTGGACTGCGAGCACTAATTACTTTGTTAATTTGTATTGAAGCCATTGGACAATTGGACCATTAACTAATCGGTGCGTTTGGCCTAGTGGCTGTAGCACTCTATACTCGCAAACAGGGTGGTCTTACGTTCGAACCTGCCCAAGCGCAAGTAACACTTTTTGCGTTTTCTTTTGCTTTTTGCACGAGATCGGCCGAATCGTGGAAGAAATAAAAATATATATATTATTATTATTACAATAAAAACAATATTTCAAGTTTCCTACAAAACTTTGGAACACTATTATCATACCATATAGACATAATTATGTCATCTTCAGTTGTATGGGGTTGCTGCAGTGAGGAAATAGATGGTGAATATGCAACTTGCTGCAAATGCACACAAGGTTTCCACCTGGCTTGTGTACAATTGAATAACAAGCAGGGCAGCTCTGATGAGGCCCTAAGCCCAACTTGGCAGTGCCCGCTGTGTCAGTGCACGCAGTCCAGAGCAGGAAACAAAAATAGTGATAGCACCCCTGTGAGGCGTGTAGCTTCAGCAGAGAAAAATGTCACGTCTCGTTCTAAGAAGAGACAAGCCATATCGTCCCCACCATTATCTAAATTCAGCCCTGTTAGCAGAGAAGACTTTCGTGACATTATCACCGAAACGTTAAGAGCGGAGAGGGCTGAAATGATGGCCGAGCTGAGGAACACCATAACAACTTTGATACACTCTGAACTGAAATCGATCAAGGACGAAATTCAGGAGGTGAGAAACTCAATGGCATTCATAAGTAGCGATTATGATGACATTAAGAAGGAATTAAAATCATCATCCGAAGTTGTCAAAAAACTAGAAATGGAAAATGAAAGCCTAAAAAATACAATCTCGAATTTGAATGTACGAATGAACCAAACGGAACAGCACGCTCGCTGCAGCAATGTTGAATTACAGTGTGTTCCTGAGTTTAATACTGAAAACTTGTTATCATTGACCAAACAGCTAGGTTCTGTTATAGGATGTAACATTACCGATGAGCAGATTCTACACTGCACTAGAATCGCCAAGTTGAATCGTGACTCCGATCGTCCAAAGTCAATAGTTGTTCAGTTTTGTTCGCCGAGAATCCGAGATCTCTTTTTGGCGGCTGCAATTGACTACAACAAGACTCACAGCGATGATAAGCTAAATTCGTCTCACATCGGAGTAGCGGGAGAGAAAAAACCAATTTTCATCACGGAGCACCTGTCACCGACAAACAAAGCTATTCACGCTGCAGCCCGAATGAAGGCCAAGGAAATCGGATACAAGTTTGTATGGGTTAGGGGCGGCCGCATTTTGATGAGGAAGGATATCACCTCCGAATATAAGGTTATTAAGGACATTTCAATGTTGGAGAAACTAGAGTAGGTCGATTCTCAATTGTTTTTCTACTATTCATGATTTTTAAACTAAAGTTAATTAAAATTCTCAACATTAAGCATTTTTTACCAGAACGTTAGAGGTTTACGTACAAAAACCCATAATTTTATTTGTTCGGTAATGGCTTGTGATTATGATATTATAATATTAGTTGAAACTTGGCTAAACAATAGTGTTTGTAACAACGAGTTGTTCGACCACAGATATTTGGTACATAGACGTGACCGTGAGAGTTCTGGTTATCACAATAATAAGGGCGGCGGAGGAGTATTAATTGCTGTGTCTAAAAAAATTAATTCTTCTAGATTAACTTTTAGAGAAAGTAAATGTGAAGACGTTTGGATATCGGTCGACATATTTTATAAAAATTCTGTTAAACCTTATCGTCTTGAAATCTGTGCAGTTTATCTTCCCCCACCCATCTCAAGACCTATGCTGGAGCACTTCATAGATAACTGTAATAGCTGCTTAGATAATTCGGATGCCTACACTTGTATCGTGGGAGACTTTAACATGGGTACCATAGATTGGCTCGCGGTAAATAATTCCAGTGCACAACCTAATAATTCTAGTATAAGTGAACTCCTGATTGACTTTGTAACGGTTAATAACCTTCGTCAATGCAACGAAGTCGCTAATAAGTGCGGTAAACTACTTGACATTGTATTGGTGGATGCCCCGAGTTGTACTGTTCGTGAAACTGAACCTTTAAGTCTTGTTGATAATTTTCACCCCCCACTAGAGATTGATATATCTGTGAAAACTATAAATAAACTTAAATCCAATAATAATATCAAAAAGCCAAATTTTTACAAAGCAGATTACAGGTCTATCAATAATTACCTAATAAGCCAGGATTGGAATGAAATATTTTGTAATTGTCAACATATCGATGACATGGTAACGGTCTTTTATAATATACTTGGATCGACAATCGACAAATATGTCCCATTAAGTCATAAAAAAACCAATAAGTATCCTACCTGGTTTACTCCAGGTTTAATTAAAATATTAAAAGAAAAAAATAAACTTAGACTAAAATATAAAAAATATCATAACCCGTTAGATGCCTTATCCCTTAAACTAATTGGTAAGCGATGCGATAAACTAGTGAAAGAGTGTTATAACTTATACCTAGATAGCACCGAAAAGGCTATAACTAACAACCCCAAGCATTTTTGGACTTACGTTAAAAGTAAGCGAAGGGGTCAGAGCAGCTATCCAGCATCTATGACTAACGGCACTTCATTTACTTCCGAGGGCACAGAAATATGCAATTTATTTGCAATGGCTTTCTCTAATATATATAACAGAGATGATGAGTCATCGACATCTTATCCTGAGCATTTTGATTCAGTGAACCCGAATTATGACAGCATTGGATCCATAGTACTGAGCCAAGATGAGATCCTCAAGAAACTAAGAGGCCTGGATAAGTCAAAAGGAGCAGGTCCCGATGGTATTCCCCCATTGTTTATTGTTAACTGCGCATCCACCTTAGTTATTCCCTTAAAAATAATATTCAACAAATCAGTAACTTCAGGACGTTTTCCTCAAAAATGGAAATTAGCGAAAGTTGTGCCCATTTTCAAGAATGGTGATAGGAATTTAGTTACCAATTATAGACCCGTCTCGATTCTTTCCGCATTTGGAAAACTCTTAGAATCCTTGCTGTGTCCGTATATACAGCGTTATTTTGAAAAAGTATTATGCGAACAACAGCACGGTTTCGTAAAATTGAGATCTACGTGCACTAACCTTGTGTCGTATATCGACACTTTATCAGAAAGCATGGATCAAGGTGTTCAGGTTGACGCTGTGTATACGGATTTCAGCAAGGCATTTGATAGGGTGGCTCACGGAGTACTAATAAACAAACTCTCAGCGTACGGTGTGTCTGGCCGTCTTCTCGATTGGTTCCAGTCCTACCTGAGTGCCAGAGAGTTCTACGTAGTAGTTAATGGCTTTCAATCTTCGTGCCAAACGATTACATCCGGAGTTCCTCAGGGCTCACATCTGGGTCCTATCTTATTCAACATCTTTATAAATGATGTCATCACCTGTTTTCAGAGTTCGACTGTGTTTCTATTTGCAGATGATATAAAAATAATAAAACCAATCGCTTCCGAGCAGGATGCACTGCGCTTACAACAGGACATTGACAGTCTCTTTGAGTGGTGCTCTCAAAACTGTATCTTGCTTAACTGTGAAAAGTGCTCCCACATCAAGTTTAGTAGGAAATTGAACAACTTGCCTACATCTTACAATATTAATGGAACTCAATTGAGTGAGGTGAATTGTATCCGAGATCTGGGTATCTTGTTGGACAGTAAGCTGACTTTTATACCACACATTGACGGTATCATCAAGAAAGCACTGCGTATGCTGGGGTTCGTAATTCGTAATAGCAAAATATTCAAGACGTCGCGCGCAAAGATAACTCTCTACTACAGTTTGGTTCGCAGTATAGTGGAGTACTGTAGTGTTGCCTGGAGACCGCATTACGCCGTCCACTCGTTGAGGATAGAAAGGGTTCAAAAAAGGTTTATTAACCACTTGAGTTATTCATTTGGAAGCAAGTGCAAAAATATGTCATATCTTGACAAGCTCTCATTTTTCAAAATGAAGTCTCTCGAAAAACGTAGAGACATGCTGGACCTTAAATTTATATTCAAGTTGTTTAGGAACCAAATCGACTGTCCTGAGCTTCTGAGTAGGTTCTGTTTCAGAGTCCCCCGTAGACCTCCTCGCAAACCGATTACGCCTCTAGCTCCACCCCTCCGGCGAACAAAATTTGGCGCTAATTCTCCGATTCCACGCTTGTGTAGGCTCGTTAACGAATACAGCGACCTAAAAGACATCCACTCTGATAGTCTGGCAACTTTTATCCGCAATACTAAGCTATGAATTGTGTAACTGTGTTGAATGTCTCTCATTTGTATCCTCAATTTTAATAACAAAAAAAAATATTTATATTTATATTGTTGCTGTAATTAATTGTTAAATAATTTGTATCATAGCACACTGAACTGATATAACATTGCAGACATTAGTGTTATTTGTATAGCTAGTAAACACATAGCATGCTGTGTTTACCTGTAATTGGTTGTGCAGTAATCTAAAAACATTATTGTATGTATTAAACTAAATGTATAACTGTAACAGCTGTTGGTAGACCTAATTAAATAAATAAAATAAATAAATTAGCTATGGTAATAGAAAACACATACAAGCCAGAGGTTCAATGGGCAAATTTTGTCTTCGAATTATGCCGATCGATGCCACAAGTTAACGATTATTGCCAAGTTACTGTCAGTAAGCAAATATGAAATTAAGGTTTTTACACAAAACCAAATTGTACTCTTATTTGCAGCGGCAACATTTTTATTTTATGACGGAATTAGCCTCTGCTTAGTAATAGAAAACTGTTAATTATATTTATATTGTTTTCCTTCTCCAGGTGTACGAGCGTCACGGCCGTCGCCTCCTGTGCCAGTTAGTAGGCGACAGCCTCCTTGAGCCATTCTGGCCGACAGGTTCGGGCTGTGCTCGAGGCTTCCTGTCGGCACTAGACGCGGCCTGGGCAGTTCGCGCCTGGGGGCAAAGCCCTGCACCGCACCCGCTTGAGGTTATAGCGGAGAGAGAGTCTATATACAGGCTGTTAGGTGAGCTATATATTGCTTCGACGTATGATCATAATTAATGTAAGTCAAACTGAATGAACGTAATGCGCGCGCGTTTACGATAGGAGTTTAATCAAATGCGCGCGCACGATTTTTTCATACATATTGTCGTTGAAGTTCTAACACCACGTATGTCAAAAATAGCAACTTTTCAGGAAAGTGAAAAGACTGCATAATTTTACATAGACCCCATTACAATATACCATTTTATATTAATTTCATTTTATGAGTTTGTATTGGACGATGCTTGTTTCTGTTTGTGTGAAACAACACGTCTTCTGATTCTCTAGCACATGGCATCAAAATGTCAAAACCGCCAAAAAATCACTTACGTGGTGTTAGAACTTCAACGACCATATGTGAGTACGGTAATTTCGTTGGATGTCGGGGAAAACTTGTACTATATCCCCCAGACAAACAGTACATGTACAGTCAGCATCACGTACATTAGAACAGCTGAAGTGTTGAAATAGAGAAAATCATCATTGGTACTCATTGTCTTCAAATATATCGGAAAAAGTGTGTTTTATAATCATTACAAAGTGATACTCGTGAACACCATTACTGTTCCAGTGCATCTGACGGTAACCTGTAATTAGCTCACTACTCATCTATTTCTACAACCCGCATCTATCAACTGCCGAGTGCAGCCCCTTTTCCCTGCTTTGAACCTCGAATTTTAGTTGCTATGCAAAATGTAGACACCGGTTCCTCGCAACGTTTTGTTCAGATCAACCGCAGCTGTGTTTCAACTTTCAAGGCTAAATGTTGGCTGCGTAATAAAAATAACGATGAATATAATAGGGAGATAACCCCAGGAGACGAGGCGGCCAGATGGTCCTCGCTTTGTGTAAGCTGAACAAAGCTAGACACGTGATTAAAAACGACCAGATCTTTTTATTAAAAAAGGATAAATACCTACTTATTATTTGTCAAGCTGTGTTCCCATTGATATTCAATGCAAAAAACTGGCTTACTCAATGGTCACTCTTTTAAAGCCAACCCATCTTGCAAACGTAATACATCATTCTCACGAAACTAGTTATGTGAGATCAATTAGGGTTTGCCTGGACGGGTCTTTTGACAAGCGTATCAGATTGATATGACGTTGTAAAGTGGGTTTATGCAAATCCTCGTCCACGTGTCTTGTTGCCGTTTCATAATGGGAATGTTTCATTTTGCTAAGGGCTATTGTGAATGATCAAAGCACACAACATCGTTCTTTGTAATATTTACACGAGGGGCCTATGTGCTACAATTATGTAGGGATTCCGAAAATTAATAACAGGCTCCTATTATTAGGAATTTAAATTGAAATCCTGATTAAATCTTACCTTTGTCCGTGTCCCTCTTTCAGTGACCCTCTCGCCATCTGATTACTATAGTATTTGATCGTAATTCTATCTATATACAATGTTTAACAGTTACCAGAGGATTTAATTTTAGAAACACAATTTCTTCTTCTGGCGTGTTGGCATCTACTGTAGTGTCCGACCGAAGATTGACTTCTGGCCGAAGCCGAAGCTGAAGGCTTAATAACCCTAAGAAATTCAGTTCAAGATTGGCTAAACTAAACAAAGTAGGTGTTTAAATGCGCGTACGAACTTGTTGTATTATTGGCGACGGCGGCGCAAGTCCACAATGCAGTGTGACCCCCCGAACCCTCCGGTGGCCGAAGCCAGAGCCGAAGCTTCGGTCGGACACTAACTGTCACATTGGAATCGCCCAATCAGTCAATTAGAAAGCTTAGTTGTGTTTTGGGTGAACGGAAGGATTAAGAAGAGAAATTATCGGGACTGATTGGACAACAAGGTGTTTCAAGTGAAGCCTTAGGTGGGGAACTTATCAGTTATAACTAGATAATAAAACAGTGGTTCAAGAGCGCAAGTCAAGAGAATTTAGCGCTGCATCTCTCTAACAACAAAAGTAGCAAAAACTGTCTCTCCACTGTAGCCCACAACCTTTAAATCATACTGTATAGTTAATTCCTTTGTGCGGTGAATTAAAGTATTTCCACATGACAGGGTATTTATTTAGTTCTGGCAGTAAACGTTTCGCACCCTCAGAATTAAAGTGAAATGAACAAGAGAGTCTTCAGTTTAGGTTGTTCAAAAATTTTGAGTTAGATAACTTTCATTCTAAGGGTGCGGTTTGAGGTCTGACGTATGGCTTCAGTGTTTATATGTATAACACTAACTAAGCAAACGAGGGATTAGAAAGGAAAATTCATATACTGAAAGCTTTGTTTACATTCACATACATACATAAAAATAATGTGTATAACACCATAACTAACGAGTACATTTGATCCACCCCAACCACCCTTGCCACCCTAGCCACCCTTCCCCTATTTACTTTTCACTCTTTGATCTTGATGGACAGTTTATATACCTATTGCAGATGCGTATTAACTTCCCCTTCACCCCATCACGTTGCAAATGTTCCCTTTGATATCTGCATATGTATTCGTGGACACGTGCATACACACATGAGCGAGCACCCTTTCTGATACAAAATACAAAACAGTATTAAGCTCGGACCCTCTCCCTAATTCATTTTCGGAATTAAATTCCATACACAATAGAGTATATAGTTTTATTTGGATTGATCTCCCCTAGCGGCTTAAATTAATTTTCTACTCAGTTTCTGACAGGACTTGTTACATTGATTCGTACTTTAACTAAGGGACGCTCTTTGTATGCATTTCCCCAGGGCTTTCATATTAATGTACTACGCAGTTCCCAATAATCTGTCAGGGCTTATTAGTGCGTACGCCAATTAGGAGTGCTCCCAATTTGTTTACATTGAGATTTCATCATCAGATATCCGTTTGAAATTACTTCGTGTGCAGATTAATCTTAGTACGCTCAAGTTCTTGGGTTATACCGTCATTTATCATCTGTGGTATATAATACTTTTTTCTGATGTTCAATTAAGTGGATTTGTATATATGTAGATAGTTTTTATATGACGTGAAACTATAAACTTATGTGTAATCATTCGGGGAGGCCGTTTCCATGCACCTACTCAACCTAACCAACCTAACCAACTTCGTATACATAATATGTTAAATATACATATGTATATAATTTACAAGACTACACTTAAGCTTATGTTTTTTGCGAATCTCAAAACAATGGAATGAAATGAAATTGTTTATTTTGAAATTAGGATTTTTCAATCACTTACACGTCTTTTTTTAAACTAGATGGCGTCGGTCGGCTTTTCCTATGAATATACCTGAAAAGATACGCCGAAACAAACTCAGGGGTCAAGGTCTATTTTAAAGTCCAGGGGCCCTATAGTAAGTTTCTAAACTAGGGCCCTAGACACATCATAGTAAAGATTTATGCGAGACAATAATAATAATGTCTTCCTGACCGATTTCGGTCACGGCGGCCAATCTCACCGGAGATTAGCCAACTACGCAGGATATATTATAGAGCACAAATGTGTGCGCAAACACAGGTGCTCTCTCTGTTCCTTCACTCTCATAGTCCGATGGGACGGCAATCCAACACGACCGGAGAGAGATCAGCAGGACCAACGGCTTTACGTGTTTTCCAAGGCACGGTGTGTCTTCACATACACAAACACCAAGACCCGAAACAAATATCTGCAGATCGTACAACGTTGCTCAGCAGTCCATCTCTCAACCACTGCGCCAACCGTGCCGTCAAGCGAGACATATAGGGTATCGATTAGAAGCCTTTTTCTGTTTCAAACTGTATCATATAATAATTCATTCAAAGCGATATGTCTTCCTCATTCATCTATACCAGACGTTAAATATTTCGTATACGTCCTTTTTCGATATTACTCTAAAGCGCTACATTAATACAAATGAATAAAAACTTGTATTTTCCAGCTCAAACGACTCCAGAGAATCTTCACCGAGACTTCGGAGCCTACACCCTGGACCCAGGCACTCGATATCCGAATCTAAATCGATTGGCGGTGACGCCGCATCGAGTGACGTCATTCTACGACTCCGACGATCCATTGCCGTTAGATGCGGCGCCTACAGCCAGGAAGAGACGTAGAGGTCAGTATGAAATTTATTTGACAGTATGGTATGTTAGTAATTCGTATGAAAATGATTCTTTTGTCAATTGAATCGTGGCTACTGAGCGTGGGGGTTCGATACCCGAGTCGCGAAAAATGTTATTGGGATATTCTGTAAGAAAATTCTCATTAGTAACTCGGAGTTTGGAATTGTATGAGACTTAATAACGGCATCTGCAAATGTGTGTACACCTCTATCTCACCCTTTAAGGAATAGAAGCGTGTTACTGTTATGTTACCACAGTATTAGCAGGATGGTATATTCGCACAGTATATAATAAGGCTTATGTTGTCACGTGTCAAAAACATCGCGCAAGTAACGTGATTCACGCGATAACTTTGTGCTATTAAAGACTATTATTATTATTTGCATCTTATTTATGTATTTTACTTTTAAAGGCAACACGAATAACTGTTACCAACTATTAAGGTTAAAGAACTTTATTTCTCAAAAAGAATTAGATTCACTGACATGAGAAAAATACTTATTTCTAATTTAGTTTAACCATTAGGCGATGCAACAGTTACATAACATGAATTATTATAATCATTACATTATTATCATGTAGATTTGTAGGCTACGACATGAAAAATAAAAGAAAATGAAAAAGCAACCTACTCCTAAAACATCAAGCGCTTGCTCCGGAGTCTCGAGTCAAGCTTTGGTTGAAAAAAAAGTATATAAATAAGGCAATAAAATATTTTCCACAGAAGCGGAAGTGTCAGAAGAGGCACTAGTTTCCTGGGTAGCGTGGTCAGAGCCGGGCATCAGGGCGGCGTGCAGTCCTGCAGCCCTCACGGAACTGCTCAGGAGGTACCGACCAGACCTGCTGCCGTCCACAACTGTGCCACGGGCCGTGTACCACATCCTACAACAGGAATTTGGTGAGACTTCCACTGTTTAACCTATTGCAGGCCCTTTTTAATAGCCTTCTTTAACAGAGGCTTTCTGTGCTAGGTTCGACTCCCGCACGAAGCAAATAGGTGTAGGGCCCATAGATCACAACATGCTAATTTACTTTATGTATAGTTGTCATGAATGAATGCTAAGGGTTCAGTAACTTCCTTGAACTCGTTTATATGTTAAGATTAAACAAAAAAAAAAGGATAAAAAAATTGTGCGCGCGCATTTGAGCGAACTTCTGTCCAAAACGCGAGCACATTATACACGAAAACTCGTACTAGGGGTGGTGATACATTCACTAGTGAATCTGTATATAATTAAGACAAAAATTTTATATTTGTTTAGTACCTGGCTGTTGATATTTTGATAGGTATTCTTATTTTAAAGTCTAAACTTTATTATCCCTTTGTCTTGTTATATCAATTTAATATAATAACTATAAGATAGCCACTGGCTCATTGGTCTAGGGGTCGCAAGCAGGACTGCTAATCGTGAGGGTCCTGGGTCCTGGATTCGATTCCCGGGTTGGGCAAAGTGTTATTGAATTTTTCTGTATGGAAATTCTCAGTAGCAGCACGGAGTTTGGAACTGTGCCCGGTTGATGCCAATAAGCTCGCCCCCTATTACATGGGACTCAATAACAGCACTGGCAAAATGTAGGTGTATAATAGAACACCTCTGTTTAACCCTTCGCCGCTGCCATACCAGTATTGTTTCATTGCATAAAAAATATTTTGTTGTCCAGGCATAGTGCCGTTCTCATCGGGCGGGACGCTCCGCGACGTCCCCGACGCGAAGCTGCGCTCGTATCTCACGAGGGTGTACAACGCGTTCAAAGGCGAGGTTCCCCATGTGCACCACCAGACTGACGTGTTTGACCAGGTAATACCTTAAAGTGTATGTAGTATTTAAATAAAATGCATTTTTCATTTATTTCTTTGTTTAAAACCTTGCAGTACAATTAAATTCTCTCTTTTTTCCAGTATATGATTGACTCATTGGTCGAGTAGTAAACACGGCTACTGAGTTTGGGGTCCTGGGTTCGATTCCCGGGACAGGTAACGTGTTATTGAGTATAAGAAGCACGGGGTTTGAAATTATGCCCGGTAGATGGCAATAAGGTCGCCTCTTAGATTCTAATGGCACTGGTCCTCCCCTTATAATATCCTCCATCGCGATTTTTTCCGAACTTACAATATAAAATATAACCTATGGAACGATGTATTGCATAAAACTATTTGATTTTACATTAATGCTTGTCAAAAGTTCAGCTGTATTCTTCATTTTCTATTCAATTTAGTTGACGATACGGTTGATGCAGTGTCTAAACGATTAGCTTTCTGCGCTACATGTTGCGCGTTCGATCACCGCATGGAACTAATATTTGTATGATCTACATATATTTGTTTCGGGTCTGGTTATGTGGACATGTGACATGTATGTTTGTAAACTGTACGATACAGGAGAAATATTGTGGCAAAGATTTGAAAAAAAAAAAGTAATGCTGCTATACTAGGATATAGAATACTCCACAATGACCACATGGTACACTAAACCACGACCAGCTTAGTTCCAAAATTCACAATCTTAATAGAAAATTAGCGGACTTGCGATTACCCACCGTGGTTTAGATTTCCGAAGTTTATTTCAACGTAAATAGGTTCCATTCATGTGTTTCGGTTGATTTTTTAATTGGACCTAGAAGGAGGTATTCAAATTCTACAGTCTTACTTAATATATCGTTTTATGTTAATAGATCAAACAGAGTATGCAGAAAGAAAAACACATTCGCAATATAGAACATCCAGTTTCTGTCTATTCAAGTAAGTTTTACATTTTCATAGCACTAAATGTTTACGAGGCTTTAACATGCCTTCATAAATACTGTCTGCAAGGTTAAATGGAAAAATACTTCAGCTTTGTTCTACTTCTTTGTCGTGTGCACGTGTCAGTGAGGAGCTTTATTACAAAACACACTTTAAAATCAATTAAAATAATCGTGAGCCAAATATTTTAATTCTAGTAACAGTAAAACTTGAATAACATTGTAATCTATCATAGGTGCGGCCGACATCGACAAATCTCACTCGAGCTACAGAAAGAAACGCCGCTCAGTTCGCCCCCCACAAGTAAGTAATGACCCTGCCGAGTACATTCGAAAAAAGATCGGGAAACTAGACCTTAATGACATCACACAGCTAGCGCGCCTCATAGAGGGCCATGACAATGTTACCGACGACGACAGGCAAACCGACAAACAAAAAGACTTACAGGAACAAATATTAGCGCTTCTCGACCCTGACGAGTCACCGGACCCGAGAGTTTTAAGGCAATCTTTAGCTCACCTCCTCCAAGGATCCACTAAGACAAGGGTGCAGGCACCACAGAAGTTAGCACATTACTTCCAAGAGGAGAAACCTAAGCCTGTGAAACCGCCGCGGAGACTGAAAGGCCTTGATATTAACAGCATCAAAGTACCAGACTTTTCCGATATGTTCGACGATTCAGCTGACACAGACGCTACCGTTGTTAAAATGGACGCCAAGAAAAGTTTCAGCAGGTCTCCTTCTACTGAAAGTGCCAAGAAATTACCTTATCCAAGGTCCTCGTCAGTTGAGAGTGGAAAGAAATTTACTAGGTCTTCAAGCCCGCAGCCGCAGAAAGGCAGACGACTTTCAGAAGTAATAGATACCCAAAGACTTCGACACTCAGAGAGCCCCGAAGTCAAGGTACCCTATAAGAGATCAAACTCTATAGGCTCCTCTGAAGTGGCAAATACTAAGCGCATCGCTCAATTATTCGAGGGTCACAAACGTAGGCACACACCGAGCCCAGACTCCAGATCAACTCGGTCCGGCTCTGTCACCAACCCAGAGATGGCTTTACGTTTACAAAGGATGACAGAAATCATAGAAGGGAAGCGACGAGACACGCCGAGCCCCGAAAGAACCAAAAGAGAAACAATAGGCAACCCCGAAATGGCAGTACGTCGACAAAAAGTAGTAGATCTCATCAAGCAAGGCCAAGGATTAGGCCAAGAGCAGAGACTACGTCAACCGGAGGTCCCTCTCAGGCGGAACAGCGATGAAATGACGTTCAGGATGCAGCGAGTGTCAGATATGATGCAAAAAAGAACGGCTGAATCGAAGAAGCCTAAATCGGGGCGACGTAAAGCCGCAAGAGAGATTATGAAGCTACGGTTTGAGAAGAGCTTGCAGATGTTGGCGGCGGAGCCTCGTTTGGACTTCGCGCCGTCCACCGACCTGGAGAACGACTACGGGTTGCAGCAGTATCGCGCCAGTGCGCCCGACTTCGACGAGCGCGTCAAGAAGCTGGAGAAGAAGCTGCAGCACTATGTGAGGCGATTGCCGTTGTGTGTCGCATGGAATGATCCGTTTTTGAGGAATGGAGATGTTCGGGGTGTGAGTGGTTGAGAGTTTTAATTCTGAATAGTTTGTTCTTTAGGAATGTGTTAATAATATTTGTGATTCAGACAGGAGTCACTAATAAAACAAATTCAAAGTCGTAAACTATTATAATATGGCCAGGTCCTTTAAGTAAACGCAGTGATATAGCCTTCTTTATTGGTTCCTATCTACACGACTGCTGCCTAAGGCACCATTTTCCGAATCTCTCAAACGCTCTCGACCCAACTCTTCAAACGAAACGATAACACGCACGTTTTTCAACCCAAAACATCGAAGGAGATGAAACAGTACAACAATAACGTTTTGTCTGTGTAATTACTGATATAGACATCTTAGCTTTCTAGGAATATTGTGTGTGCATGTTAAGGGCTCTATTGCATTCGCGTTTGATTTGCATAGCTTTAAATGTATTTTTTATTCAAGTAACATATTACCGACGCGCTACTGACGATAAAACGCGAGTATTTTTAACTTGATTATTAAGTATAGTTGCATATTTCCTGCGCGAACTTCGTGAGTATCTTGGCCTGTCTGGTCAGATGTGGCTCGCACGAGGCAGGCTCACTTGCTATCTTTGCGAGGTTTGTGGTTCTTAGATAGTCAAGCTCTGATCTCATGTTGCTGACCGATATACGCATAGCAAATGATAGTGAAATAGTGCCCTAAGAGTTATATTAACGTTCCACTTGTGTTTTAAGTTTACACTGTGTTTTAACTAACAGAAACGTGTTGTTTTTCAACTAATATTGAAAATTATTAAGGTGCCTTTGATGTTTTTTATCTTTTATCGCCTCTGATACAAACGTTTACATAAAAATGTTAGCTAGAATATGTTCATTACCTTTGCATGTCAAACGTTTAAAATTAATGTTCTTTTTTTATATAAAAGAATGAACATTATTTATATTTTATAATTCAAAATTTTTATAAGTTTTTAAATCAAGTAATAACAAGTAGCATCTGACATGTAAACTTTTAATAAACAATATGTTATGATAAAGTATAATGACAACAAATCTCTCAATTATAATTATCTGTTTTCTTTATGTTTTTAAACTTCCTCTTTTATTATACAATCATGGATTAATTGTAATGCCATACATATGTTCTGCATTATGTACTCCTGATAATATTTCTGAAATAGGAGAAGGATAGTGTAGTGTCAGATTACTCGTATCCTGCCTACATTCGTCAAGTATTCCTTTTACAATCTTGTACTTAAACCAACCAATGAAAATACTACAATTCAATCATCAACTTATAGGAGGAGGGTCGTATCGTCGGTGGAGGCGGCCGAACTGCCGGCGGAGGCGCCCGAGTGGCCCGCCTAGCTGCCGAGCTCAGCGGCGGAACCACCGCTAACTCCTCCACTCCGCGCCCTTCGTCCAAGCCCAAGGATCTCATGCGCTCCGTCGGCAAGATAGAGAGGGATGACTGGAATATGAAGGAGATAGAACGGAAGATCATGGAGAATAGACTCGGCAGGCCCGAGCCGAAGACTGCCGAACGAGTGCCCAAGTGGGATCGGGAACAGGTTAGTGTGAGATAAAGTCCACTAGTCTAGTGCGAAAAACTATCATAATACGTTCATTTAGAATCTATAATATGTAAAGTGAGACTATGCTACTTACTTACTCCCAAAAAGTTCGTTGACGCACGAAGCATTGAATCATATAGACCAGAGCCGCATCTTGATAAAAGACTATAAAATTGAGACATCTGACAGCTACCAACAAACCGTGCATCTCTCTCTCTCGCTTATGTATTTTTTCATAAGAGCATATGAAATAGTAATAGCGATAACTGTCACATTTTTCTCACGTAATACGGGGTCATCATTAATGAGTTGCATCTACCGTGCTTCCTAATAACCATCACTACTTATTCCTATTCACAATTAAGCTGTCTTAGAACCATAATATCGTGTTGTGTTTATATCACTAGTTCCTGGGTCGCCAGCGGAAACTGAAAGAGGGCGAAGGTAACGAGGAGAAATGGGTGGAGATCGACGAGACGTTGCACAAGTTGGACCAAAAACTAAAGGATTCTGGACGACCCGATCAGGGTACCAAGAAGGTATGTAGGCTAGGATATGGCCATGATATTATAAGGAATTAAGTTAAAGAATCTCGTTAGTTCTTCTGTCTAAGACACTACAGTGTGAATGGAAATTAGTTTCGCAATTATTCATAACTAATGATTTATTTGAATTAATATTAATAAAAGGACACACTCCCTAAGAAATCTTTGTCAATACTAAATTTTGCTCAGGTTGCGAACTTGGCGACGAAATTCGTCAAACAAGAGCCCGAAGCCGAGCCATCGAAGGTGCTGCCCAAGGAAATAATTAAAGAGGAGGTATGTTTCTATTTAGGCATTTTGTTTGATTCTGGTGTACAAGAAAAAGTATTGACTGTGGAGTAATGGTTCGTCGTAACGTAATTGACTTTCTCACGGTGTCCTGGATGTAGTATGGCGTGTCCATTTGGGGAGGTTCTGTTTACTAAAAGATTATATGCCTTTTAACTTCAACCGTGTTGAATCCGGCCTTTTTCAATACAAACTTCTATTGCGGGGTGCAACAGTAAGAGTCCATTTTAGGAAGAAAATGCAGTCTATTTTACAATCAAAACTATATAGAAAAAAAAACGATTTTTTTTGTCTACAAAATTATCTCTGACTTACAAAAAAGTGTTACTGTTTTATATATTTTCAACTTTGTATGAAAATTAAGCAGGCGAAGAAGAGTTGGCGTGGCCCTGCTTTCACGGGCATGCAGTGCGCTGCGTGCGGGACGCGCGTGTTCGCGGCAGAGGGCGTGACGGCCGACGGGCTACATCTGCACCGCGCGTGCTTCAGGTGCGCCGTGTGCAAGACAGTGCTGAGGCCCGGGTGAGTTCTATATCTTAAATCTACACGTTATAGTGGTAGAAGAGTTTTTTGTTACAAATCCACTGGGTCGACGACACTCGACGACATCTACTGAGGATGCCCCGTGGAGAGGCGAAACACGTGTCAAGGATCGGTTTGGGTTGCATGTTACATTATATCAATCACACCCTCTGCATGTGCATATATATGCGGGCGGGAGCGCGGTGCTGCATGCAGCCAAAGTTGAACTAGTTTGGCGGAATTAAAACTAAATATTCTAGTTGTATATCATGGATTTCCGCAAAGTAACGCCTGATTCCATTAATTATCCACTGGGTCGGTCACATTCTACGTTTTCTCCTTCATAACAACTATATGTAAGCATAGTCGTGTGCTAGGTGATGGTTAGAACCGGAATACAAAGCATTTCTACAGTTGCCTTCGGCTGGCCACGCATCTGTCATCGGCATCGTTGATCCGCAACAATGAAAAAATAATAATATTAGCAAGCAGCTTGCGATATAGTATGCACGACGAGTTGTTATATCAATACTTAATATATTTACAACACTATCCCTACGACATAATTATTTAGTAAGGAAACAGATTTAGGTTAAAGACTGTTAACGTTATGTTCAAAATTCTGCCTTATTTTACGTCGAGCTGGTATTTTTTGTTTGTTGATAGGACTTCAGAGTGCATTATCGAAATATTACAACTAACATGAAATTAAAATGGCCGCCCTATTACGGGATAATAACGCAGTACATTTTATATTCTCAACAGAATGTATTATACGCCCTGACTCTCCTATAATGTTGTAGGGTGAGGGTAAGCAGGCCCCTTTGTAGAAATCGGGGGTTGCCTGTAATCTGGTATTACTTGGGGTGTATGCATGTACATTTGCAGCTGCTCTGTATATTATATGTTGCACCCCTTGTTGTTTTTTTTTGCCGACGTCCCTTCGTTTGTTACGCTCGTGTAAAGCTAGACAAAGTTTAACACGATTAATAAGTAACTTATTTTTTTTTTATATCCGCGCGATCGAGCGCCTATATCTGTTTAGACTAACTGAACCTAGTTAGATCGATATTTCGTCCCTGAAAATGCCTATATTTTAATTTTAAATATACTAAACTAACTAACTAACTATTTAATTTTATATATAAATATACATATATATAAATATTGCTCGTATGATAGTGTAGGATAGTATATGTCTAAGTTAAAATGAATTGAATCATGAACGTAGATATAGGCTGATGCCTGATGGTGATAACAGACGCTCATTTGTTTCTTTACAGGAACTACACAATGGAACGATATGGCAGCCGACTAGTCTGCTTACGTCACTCGGGCGTCAGCGTGCCTGATGCGGTGGCTGCTGTCACGGCCCTCGCCAACGCCCGCAACCAGCCTCCGCCCCCAACTCCTGAGAGGATCAGCCTGGAGCTGTCAGACGGTGGGGCCAGGGAGATCGATGAGGATGAATGGACGGACCGAAACTTCTTGGCTTCGGAGACGTCGGGCGCCGGTGGACTGAGGTCAGTAACCTTGTCGTGTGGTTGTCAAGAGGATAGACAACATTATTCTGACAAAATACCTACAACCAATCCGTTAGACAAGTTTTCCGAGGATAAAAAGTAGCCTATGTGCTATTCCAGACTATAATCTATCTCTGTGACAAATTTCATACAGATCCGTTTAGCCTTTCTGGCGTGAAAGAGTAACAAAGATCCATCCCTCCATCCTCACAAACTTTCACATTTATAATATTAGTAGGATTAGTAGAATAGGAAATAGGATGGTAAACATTTATTCAAGGTTTTGCTGTATACTTTACTATATTGATAACATATTTTTATTTTTATATGAAATATGCTATTACATTAGTTTTTATACAGATTCCTGTTCCAGTGGATGAAATTATAATCAATGTTAATTGCAATTATACTCACCAGTGACGAAGAAGAGTCGAGTTCTGACGATTACACGGACGCCGGGGATAGCGACAACGAGGCTATCGCGTCCCCTGAGCCCCAGGTGGCCGCCCCCCGGCCCGCTCACTCCGAGCTCTACTTCTCTGATGACTCGTTCGGCTACGACGACTATTCTGATGACGGTGAGTGATCATGACTTGTTGTGAAATATTGGATTCGAAGACCGATGTCAGGTTTCCATGGTACTGATATCCATATCCCATGTTGATGAGGTTTACATTATGTTGTGACCATTTGATAACTCGAAACAGCTTCTGACTAGTGTAATTGATCACAACAGATGCAGTCACAAAATAAAGAAAAAAATAATTTCCTTATGACTGCTTCGCAATCATTTATTACGTGTTATACTGCTCATTGTGTCTAATAGAAATGAGTAGAAGAAAAAACAGGCTGCTTCGATCCCAAATAGTATGAGGTAAGGGTAATAGCAACGTTCATTACGCACGCGTTGCAGGGGCAGAGTCGTCGGGCAACGAGTCGTGTTCGCGCATGCGCGCTGCGCGTGAGGCGCGTCGGCGTGAGGTTCCAGCGGACGCGCGGCCCCCCACCGACAGCAGCGAGGTACCGCGCTGCGCCGTCGCCTAGACACGTAGGGAGGTGCGGACTCCGCCCACCGCCGCCCCGCCCGTGCCTTGTTAACACTCATGCTACAGCATTAAATGATCCAGATCAAACGTGGTTTGCTGTGTAGTGTAGATGATACATTCAATATTTGTATGGAAATCGAGTAGTCCAAATACAGAGAATATTAAAATAGCCAGAGTATGGTATCGGACAATCCAAATAACTATCAAATCGTTGAAATTATCAACATATTTGCTTAGTTTCTGAGATTAAATATTATTGCCTAGTACAATTGAAAGAAAATCAATCGTTAAAGATATAAACCATCAGAATGTTTTGACATAACGTGCGAGCGGCATATGCGCCCTTGATGCGTATGCGCACTTACACAAGTATGAAAAAGAATTAGGATCACAAACAACGGTTTAAAAAAATAGTTTATACCGTATAAGTTTTGTTTAATAATTATGATCAACAACATAGTTTGCGACCTTAGAATGGTTTGCTAATAAATGGCAGTATTTGAAGTAGGATTTATAATAAACAGAAATAATCACAAAAATATGAAAAAATATGATTTTAGAGCAATATAATACTTTGTTAGCTCGAAGTTGACATGTAAGGTCTAGAAAGAACAGGCACATGTTCAATTATAAAAATATTAACATAATGCTGTTATTTTAGTACTACAGAACAATGAAAATTACACTCATTGTACATGCTGGTTCACGAAATGAATACATTGTTCAACTTACATAATCATATTCAAGTATTTTGAATACAATTTTAATTCTAATATATGGCAAATATTAGAATAGACTTGAATATAAGACTCAACATTTACAATAATTAATAAATTAATTTACTCAATTCGTAAATTTGAGTATTTTTCTGCGATATACTTGTTTTGAAAATACTCTTTGAAGCGAGAAGATTTTTACTACACAATAATATGTACTAATCTCGTGAGTTAACTTATAAATGTACACGTACTATGTATACTTACTTACTTATACTACACACGTGTTTATAATTTTATCAAGAATATTAAACCAGTGTTAAACTGTTCGTAAACATATATACGAAGAATCTACATAATAAATATTCCATTTTACAAATACGAGCGTATGCAGCGTTGATACTTAAATACTTTGATACGTTGCCATAAACTTATATCCGTTATAAATACCTTGTTAAACATAAAGGGACTGCTTCCGAGTGACCGTTAGTAGGCGCATGCGTCATATCATCTCGCTAACGTAACAGGGGCGGCGGCAGAGGCGCGGTAAGAGTGTAGTTTGCCCACACTAACTTCCGTCCAATGACTTACTGTTTTATTTGTTTAATCACTGTTATACCTAAAATAACAGCGAGTACTACAGTCAGCGAGTTACGTGTTAGCGGTTGAACGCTCGCCTTACTTGCAAGAGGTTCTTTCAACTTGCGCGGATCAAAATTCGATTATCGCTAGCTTTGTCAGTGAATCTTGTCAAACTGATGTAATTGGAACATTATATCTCAAGTAACAAGGAGTATTTAAAAACAATCAAGTAATAAAGCTACAATATAACCAAAATGTTATTTCCAGTCGAAAAATAAAACAGTATGTCTTATTAATCGATGGCGCTTTTAAATGTGTTACGTTGATGTATGATCAAACTATTAATATTGATATATTTCCATATTAAAACATTATATCCTATGTGTTTATCAAATTCATTAGCTTATAACATATACAGTTATGTATTATAGCACATTATGTGTACATATTTATCTATAATTCTATATCATATGTGTAAATATTGTTTGTGTTTTTTTATTTATTTATATTGAATGCCGTTTCAAAATTATGTGACTCTTAGCTTTGAGAGACTATGTTGTATTTCTACATGACCAAGTAGCAAAACCGAGTTATCTAAAGCTAGTAATTGAAACACAGTGTAAACATATGTACTGGCGTACATACAGGGGGAGGGGCGCACATATCGCTGTACCTCGCCGGCTACTGCTGAGCTCTTCTGCTTCTGCTAGTAATTATATACCTATTCCTAAATTCTGCTGAGAATTCCTGATTTACACCCTGGACCAATTTGCACATCCCCAGACTTACAACTAGGTACGTCCATGTACATATGAATACATACTTATATACACCAGGGGTTCCCTAACTGTGAGTCGCGATACCCCGGGGCATCGCAGTGCTGTCTCTGAGGCATCACAAAACCAGCTGCACTTTCAATAGTCGACGAAAAACAGGTTGTTAGAACTATCTTGTGATATGAGCCTATGACTACGATTCGGTAAAGACAGTGTAATTCAATTTTAGAGCAATGTATCCCAAGAATATTCTACTTCAGCCCCGATTTGAGACGTTATGCTCAGAAAAACAAGCTCATCCGATTTATTGATTGTACCTACAATATTTTTTTAGTGAATAAAAAATATTAAGATTATATAATATTTAATCTATAATATTCTTTAAATAATTTACAGCTACACGTACTCTAGGTAAATCTTCTTTTACAAAGACATCGCCAAGAACAAAGTGTAGAGTCGCAGTATAAAAAAGATTGGGAACCCCTGTTATATACATAAGATGTGCTATAAATTAAAAATAAAATTCATTGCTGTGGTTTATTTATAGAATATGACTTTACAGCCAACATTACTTTTAGTATTTACGTCTAAGCGTCACATACATTTTCAACGGTATAATTAAATGTATATAAATATGTATAGTCCTTTGTGACGTAGTACGCGACGTGATATCCGCCATCATCGACGGTAAGTTAGTGTGGTTTTTTCGCGCACCTTTCTACGCATCCACTAGCGCTTCTAACGCCCGTACGTGGGGCCCCACACTGCCTTATAAACACCTTACTATAATGAGCTTCAATACAGGTGGAATCTGAGGAGGAGAGCGAGTCGAGTGACGAGGAAGTATCTTCAGCCACAGAAGTGTCCACCGACAGCGAGTTTGCTCGCGAGGAATGTGCTCCGGCGCCTTCTCCACCCGCCATACTCGTGACGGAGGCCACGCCCCCCGCGCCCCCGCCTCCCCAAGAATATCCCCTCAGCAGAACCCGGTCCGCCGGGGGCCTCGCCACCAAACGCGCTCTCGAACTCAAACGACGATACTTACTAGGAGAACCCTCACCCCCCGCAGTCAGGAAGTCGGACTCCACCTCCCAAATAGACACAAAATTCGAAGCTTTTAGATCTAATATCACAGAATTCCAGAAAATGTTACACCCTGCCCCATCGCCGCAGCCACAAAAATCTGTAGTCACTTTCCAACTATCTACTGAAGAGAAGAAAGCTCAGCCAATGCCTGATATCATAAAGAATTTAGTCGGCGACGCACCAGTCGACTTGCTCACCAAAGGCGATGCTCCTCTCATTAAAGACTGGAGGACAGAACCGTCCAAGGAAGAAAAGGAACCGGATGTAGAATCAGATTCGTTATCCGAAGACGACTCGTCACATACAGAGACTGCTCCCAACCAATCCGTCCCGAGAGTAGAAGTTCACGACGAAGGAGGCGAACTGATTCAGTTAGATAGTCTAATGTTAATCAATAGTACTGACGAAGAAAAGGCATCTGGAACAGCTACCGGTACCACCATAGTCGCCGCTGCGGAGTCCGAGTCCTCCGAGTCATGTCGCGATGCCACCACCCTGGCGCTCACAGAAACAGAGCTGTCGGACTGGGCGGCTGAAAGCGCCGTATTAGACGACTGTGCCTTCGACGACAAGGAAGAAAGAAAAAGAAGTAAGAACCCCAGGACGTTAAGCGGGCCCAAATTGGTACACGACGCCAAAAATATTGCTGCTGTAGCATCCCACGTATGTGGAAGAATGAGCCCTGCAGAAGCCATCGTCTATTCTAACGCTTTAGAACATTTCGAGTTTGCCGACGAGGGTGATCAAGATCCGTCTCTAGAAACCCCCGTCACACCTAGAAATGAGGGTTATATGGAGCTAGTAGACAATGACTATGATCCCTATTCTCCTGGCAACGACCGATCCATGAATTTCATTGAAAGGAGTTTCTCTGAAACCGTTTTTAAGCCAGCCAGTCAAGAAAACAGCTTTAGACAAAACTTATGCCCAATTGACTTGGACGAGATTGAAGACATAGACGCAGATACTGAACCTTTAGATTTAAAGTCACCTCAGATTTTAAAGTCCGTCGAGAATGAGGCCAGTGATAAATCAACAAGTGATAGTTTGCAGAAAAGTGACAGCATTTTAAAAACAGAGAGCATTATGAAAACCGACAGCATACAGCGAAGTGACAGTTTTCTCAAAAGCGACAGCATCAAAGTCGATGAAAGTACGGAACCGAAGATAGAAAATAAAATAGAAACCTTAAGCTTATCAGAAATATCTCCGCCATTGGAGAAAGATAAAATTGTAGACACAGAGAGTTCTGAAATTTCACCGCCTTTAGTACCTGGCACCCCTAAAGTTAAATACCCAACGCCTGTTGCGCTCAATGGACCATGCACAATGAGGTTATATTCGCCGGCCATCTGCCGGTCGGCGAGCGAAACTTTCAACAGGTCCACATCAAGGAGTACAGACTCTCCATCGCGGAGTTTCGAACTTTCTGTATCGATTAATCTTAGTTCGGGTTCGCTATCGCCGGTCAGTCCGATCCCCACCCGTGACACGACGGACAAAGTGCAGGAAATAAAGCGAGAAAGAGAGGAACAAACTGAGGTAGTGAGGAGATTGGTTCTCGAAAGGTTGGGTAGCGTGCCGAAAGCTGGTCGGAAGTCAGTAAAGAGGTTGCGGGCATCGCCTGGGGCTATTCCGCCTCCGGTACCGCCTCCGCCGACTCTGCCGGCACCACCTCCGCCGCCGCCGCCTCGCCCAGCACCTCCGCTCATGCCCCTCCCAGTGACTCCCTCCTTCTCCGACCCTGAGCTTGCTCGGGAGAGGCGAAGCAAGAGCATCATGAAAAGCATTTCTAATTACCTGAACCGAAGGCTGGGACCTCGACACAAGGTAGGCACTCCGTCAAGTAGTTAAGCATTGTTTTGTTATTGCAGCATATATAGAGAATGATATATTTATACTTTAAAGTTGTGGCCACTGGTAGGATTAATTCAGGATGACGTCATATAATATGGCCGAAAAAGTAACGATGCCTGATGAAAACGAAACCCCGTAGCCAAATTATTTCGTTCGGGAAAAGATATCAAATGTGACAGTGGCCATAACACTCCCATTTCATAATCATTTATTCTAAAAGCAAAATTGAGTCAATAATATCTATGCGAATGACATATAACATCGCATTTTGGACATTGTGTAAGCACTTTAAAGCATACATGGAACTTCTATTTCATTGAGTTACATATTACGGAAACATTTTAGACGTACGATGTGAAGTTGTGAGTTGAAATATAGAAAGAAGTTATTTATTTTTAACATTTTCCGTAATACGTAATGAGGTTACAATATTTTCGTACAAAATATTATAATATCTTGAGTCTTGAAGCATCATATCATCACAAATACCATGTCATTCCTCACGAATGTGTGAATATTGTAAAAATATAGTAGTCATACAATCCGGGGTTGGTCGTAACATCTTTAGTAAGGGTGTCCAAGATTTGGCAATAGAAAATGAGACACGGATGAGGAAATAACATTTTTGGGCACTGTGTTTATTTGGTGACGGATTAAAGTGTAGTGAGGCGTCTTAATAATTCTACTTCATGTGTTTCCTTTTTATCGAAATCTTTCTGTCCTTAGAGGAGAAACAGAAAATGCCACAGAGAACTGAATAATAAGAATCTCTCAAACATTCATCTACTAAGTTTGGTAATACTTGCAATATCCTTCCAATAATTTTGATTGTGTTGACGTTTGGAAACTCATCATTTTGATAGTACATATAACAATTTCGGCGTCGAAATACAAAAAAAAACGTCAATGTTTATATCTTAATCTAAAGGCCTACATTACTTTAAACCGTCACATGTTTTTTATTTGTCAAAATTTTGACGTAGCCGGACACCTCAGTAGACTAACACCAGTTGAATTTTCAGTCGCTCTCGGATCCGGATCTGCAGTGGCACGTAAGCAAATTACCGTACAGTGTCGTGAGTCGCATGCTGTGTACGTCTGTCGCACCTACTTGATCGTGTCATGTGCGCCCGCCCTTATTTGTGGCGTTGGATCTCAATGTAAATATTGCTGCATGGTTTGAGTCGGAGTTTGCATATAGGGATTATTATGTTTATGTATTTTCTTGAAAATTATTTGTATTGGGATTATTAAATTTCAAAATTAATTATCACCTTTCCAAGAAGGACAATTTATAGATATTTTTTTGTATATTTACATCGTAGTATTTGAAGTCGAGCAAACTTGAACGAGTTGCTTGAAATCTGATTCTAAAACAATAGAACTATATTTATTGTTTTGATCCAGGATCAGATGGAAATCCAATCCGTACCGAGCTTGTTTGACTTCAAATATATATTGTAAACTAATAACTTTGATCCAACGTCAACAATTTGTTCTGTGCATCTGTCTGTTAGTATGTCAGTATGTGGGCTTCATCTATCGCTCTATGTTCTATGTTTACAGTACAATCAGCATGAAAAGCATACCGCAGTGAGCAGATAATATTTGAACTCGACAATTTAAAATATATTGACAAACTTCAAGGATGTGTTAATTCGGTTGTTAAGTGTACCTTCGCGGGCTTTCATATAAAAAGTATAGTAAAGAGAGCCATGGTTTCTTAAGAAGAGATGATATTTCTTTTTAAATAGATATTGAAATTATTAAAGTTCATTATGTCTATTAATGGCACAATCAAAGAAACATTGTGCGTTAGACAGTGGGTAAAATCGGGCTGTGGATAGCCCGACTTTACCCACTGCCACACAATTGTCAACGAGGACTGCAATGTCCATTAATTATACAATATATTACTCGAATGCATTTATTACTTCAAATCATCAATTTATTTGTACCTAGTATATTTTATCTTAACATGCTTGTACCTGTGATCTAGGGTGCGATTAGATGTGTATAATACCCGTCAAATTCGATAATATTCGTCTATTCATTGCGGTATAGCAATTCACCACCGATGCGCTTCATTTCTACCACGTAGAGGTATATACCGGTATTGGAAGATTATTTGTAAATATACTCGTATGTGCATGATACCGCTTCTGAAAGTATTGTGCGCATTTTTTTATGTAACTTTTGCTTGTCATGCAATTTTAGTTGTTATGTCAATAAGTTAAAGTTCGTTTTGGATTGTAACATAGTCGAAAAGTCACCAACATATGATTACTTTTTCTGTATCATAAAGTTGGTTACTACTATTAATTCATACCGTTACGCCTAACTGTCGATACTGCTTAAAGTGATACTTATTATGTTCGATGTATCGATGATACGATAGTCAACAATATATACATAACAAGCATAAATTACAGATATTGTATGTACATTACGCTATATCGCAACCGCTTGTATAAATAGATGTCTGTGCCTGCTGCAAGATGTGTAAATAATTTTGGTGTAAGCTATTTTGATCGTTATTCCATTGGAATAAGGATCAAATGGCTTTTAAATTTTATAAAGCTTCGTCAGAGTGCGTAAAAATACGTGTTATTGATACGTTACATTGCTATAAAATTTAATTAAGTCTGTTTTACTTTTCTCCCTTCTTTTTTTATTTGTTGAAAGTACATTTAATATTTCTTTATTATTACAAACTGTAATTTAAAGCCTCCTGTATCCTCTCAATTTTAAAAACATATAATTTGCACCCAACTTTTTCACAAATGCGTTTCTAAAGTACTTCTAGTAAAATCTATGACCGTTTTCTTTTATCAGCTAATAACAAACAAATATTAGCAATAGATGCCTTAAATAAAAAAACAAAACTGTACATCGCTACTGCACCTTTTTTCTACGGTTATAAGTAGACATTTAGTACCAACCACAGTAAACCAAACAGTATATAATTAATACAAAGTAGTTGTACATAACACTTGCTACCTGGTGCCTACGAGCCATCGTTGACTGTCATATTCGCCACCAGGAGCCGCAGTCAATGTCAAACGCCCACAAGTCTACGGGCGCGCTACAGGAAGCCCCGCCCGTGCCCCCGCCCCCGGCCAGCTATTGTCCCCCCGTTGAGCACCGGGCGACACATCGAGTGCCAGGTAATCAATTAATTAGATTAATATTTTGATGCTTTGTGTCGATAACTAATCGTTGTAGTGTCCCGATTGACTAATTAATTGTTCATGAGCACAGCCAAGTGAACTTAATCAACATGGATTAATATTAATTTATTCAAAAACCTGGCCAAGCTCAAGTTCCTATCATAGTAATGTTGACACTTTACGTTTGAGTTACTACTATTACCAAACGATAATCATATAGTCTTAAATACCCATTGCTTTGCCGGTACATAGTCTATCTGTTAACAGTCCATTCAAGTCATCCATTATTAGGCATTCGCTTCTGGATCATTTTGTAATCAATAAACTGACCGCATATAGTCCACCCTAATAAATTAATTAGTGTAATTGCAAACACATACTTAGTCAAGATCCACCTCGATGTCCCGTAATATCTACAAGACGTGGCTAACATCTGCATAACATGTTCACCACACGACCATCATACTAAGAACTAACAACAGGTCCCAGCGCTGGCAGTGCGGCCGACGTCGACGAACGAGACGCTATGCAACTCTGGTTCGAAGCGAGGTGGGCCAGACTTGTCGCCCAGCGAAGAGCCAGGGAAGAGCACCGCGATGAGCCCACGGCCCGTCGCCTAGCGAGGCTCGAACGGCGATTGACGCGACCTCTCTCTGGTAAATTGACTAAGGTTCAAAAGGTGGCTGCTAGATAGCGGTTATAAATTACCTGCGCAGCAGGTGAAAACCGTGTTTCCTAGAATGAGTGCAAAAACTACACAACGAGATTTAATATGTAATCAAAAACAGATTGAAGTCCCTATTTATCTCCTAGCAACACCGTAAGCCCAAATTTGTTCCAAATCAAATATTCAAAAGGTTTGTATATTATGATGCGTAAAAAATACACAAGGACTCTCAGTACGGGAGCGATACTCACTCCCAGATTTTAATCCGTATAATTAATATCTCCTAGCAACGCCATAAGTCCATATTAGTTCCAAGCAGATGTTTGTATATTATTACACGAATTAGTTGGTTGAAGGGTCTGAGAGCAGAATACAACATTCATTACCAGATCCAAATCCCTATTTAATAAACTATCCCTTAGCAACGCCCTAACGAGAGGGAGAATTCTAAAGGGTCCTATATCCTCCACTCCAACTGTTTGAGAAGTTTTGAATCTAGAGATTATGAAGGGTTTTTATAGAGACCCTGGTGATCACCCTTTGCTGTTTGATATACTAATATATGTTAATATTATTTTTTATCGTTGATGTATTTCAATTTTGTCGTGGGTACAATTTACAGATATGAATTTAATATGCACATTCAGCTGGACCCGTAACAATTGTCTTCAGGCCATACAAATGTTTGTTTGTGTCTCGAAGGCTAATCGTCTAAAGATAATTTACTATTTAGTAATCATTGACAGGTCATACACAAGTCTGAATCGGCTTTCGCTTTTATTTCATCCGGGGTGAATTTGTAGCATTTGTTAGTTCATTCATTTATGGTTTACATTTATAGCGAAATAGTTTAACATGCGCTTTTGCCACTAGTCGTTGTACCACTCATGTTTTCAGTATTATATATGTTTCATATTTTTGTATTGCGTACTATAATATTTCAGCGGAGCAACAGGCAGCGACGGTGGCGGAGCTAGTGCAGGTCTCCGCGCAGAGGGACGCGCACCAAGCGCTAATGGCAGCTGATAGGTAGGCACACATTACACTAGTATATAAGTATAAGCCGCTGGTCTCCGAGACAAGATGACCGATGAGATTAACTTTAAATTGAATCATAGAAGAGTATACACCGTTTTGGACGAGCGATATTCCAAGTCCTGTCTTGGACTTCTGAAATGAATTAATGTAAGACTAATAAGTATGGGGAAGTGCAACGGCGAGAACAGGCGATAATATAGGAATACGAAGGTCGTAAACTGACGAGTTCTTGTTTAAACATTGCCCCTTACTATAAATAATTCCTGTATCGTGCGTGCCTTTACAAACACAAATATTCACAAGCACATAGCCGAAATAACTATCTGTAGATCATACAAATTTTTGTTCCATGCGGAAATTGAACGCGCGACACGTAACACAATCAATTTCGTCTCGATGTGTGAAATATGGTTACTCAGCAACCGCTGCTTACCTCACTTATTTAATAATGCTGCTAATATTCACCATAGCTAAATTTATGGGAGCAGTAGTTTAAATTAAGAAAAGAAAGAAAGAAAGTCAGTTTAGAGCCAAGATGCGATGCATAAAATAAAACACAAAAAATATATATATGAGAAAAAGAAATGAGGAAAATATGCGCCTCAACCTCGCAAAAACGGCCATCACTCAGCATATTGCTGTGACAGAATACATATCGACTGTGAACTGGCTACATGTCCTATCTCGATTTTATGAGGATTTTACTTTGTTATACCATCCTAAAATATTTCATACCCGGCAGCGCTACAACAAGCATAGTTTACTTCAATCAAAATTGAAGCCAAAATCGAATTAATTCAATTTGTACTGTATATCTTTTTTTTTTGTCCTGTAATGTTGTAAAATGAGATAGTACCAGTTGCCAGTTCACAGTCGATATTGTTTATTCGGACCCGGGTACGTCCTAAAACTGCGGCCAGACACCGGAGGACGGGCAGCAGCGTCCTCTCACTAATCGGTGAGCCACTGCGATCCCCAAGCCGCCTGCCAAGCGTGGGGATTATGGCAGCAGTGGACGTCTTCTGGCTGATGATGATGATTGTTTATTAATCTTAAATTTATTTATGTCAGTTTAGAGCTAAATGTCTCATTTTAAATATCTCATTTATTAACGGGATGAGCGATTGAGCTTACTTGGCATTTCAACCATATATTAGGTACCTCTTAACATTTGCATAATGTGGTTTTCAGGAGGCGAAGCGCTGGCGGCAGCGTCGGCGACTAAAACACCGGCCGTTACCGAACCGCTCCGGTCTCAATTCGCGTGAACCCGTAATTAATATTGTACTGGACTAGACACGGAGTTGCGATTCTTTTGAGGTAAATAAATGAAAGAGTAACCTGTTGTATGGATGACACATTTGACAATAGGTTACTAAGAATTTGCAAGGACAATGGTACGCTAATGCAATGCACTCGTGAACACAACGCTCTTTGAGATTACTCTAGATATAAAATGTAAATCGTAACTCCGTGTTTCGTACGCTAATTGCTACGTTCATTCGCATCGGTATCAAATTTATATTTATTATTCTAAATTAAATCAATCGAACATATTTGTGGTTGTATAAATATTTCAATATATTTTTTAACTAATACATACCTGTGTCAATGACGTAGCGTTAATGATATACAATACAGTAGTTTTTTTTTTAATTTTATTTAGAACAAAATATGTTGTCAATGAACATTGCTGCTATATTTAGGACAAAATAATCACGTAAACCTTAGTACCAATATGCTGTAGCTTAAGTTTACCTTTTATGTACCGGCGGCAAAACCGGTGCAGTGTTTTGCCGACCCTACTTATTATTTGTAGAGGGAGACTGTGTCGGCTACTAAATACAAAGAGAAAGTCAAGTTTCTTTTAAATACATACATACATTAATATAATTTTTATGTTCTTTAAATTTTTCTCTATATTGGGAGAAAATATTTTGAAGGAAGAAACTATATTTTAAATTAACCCGCATCAGCTTTGACTAGAACTACCGTTTATTGGACATTGGCTAGGATAATGCTGAACTTGTAAACGAGACGTGTTTATTAATCGACATAGTCTATTCTCCTCTACGTAGAATTGACACTTGTATTCAGAGCTTTATTTTTAATATTAGTTAATCATTACCTAAGGTCTGGTACCTTACAAGGGGTCGGTGACGTACATGGTCACAAAATAAAATATACACATTGTTTTCACTTAGCCTAGAATGTAAACAAGACACGTGTGAAGAACTTATTAAAACATGTGCGATATTTTGCTTGGTGTTTTGAAGATATGGCTGTTTTGTTGATATTGTTGGCGAAATGAAGACAATTGAGTATAATATGGCCCAACAAATGGGTGTAAACAGTGTGCTAGATATGCCAAATGTGTTAGGTACATGAACATATTTTTTTATTGTATAGTTACGAGTAAGTACCCGTAGGTATAGATTGATGCATTTATAAACGCTGGTTAACATATTAGATTATCATATTTTGGGGCAAGACGCACAATGTAACGGTCATTAAATTAAAAACGACCTTAACAAATGTTCATTTTGTTTTTCCTCTGTTTTAGTGAGTTAGAGTGAACGAAACTGGGTTTATGCGAACCAATGGACTGAAAAACTACTTTGAAAACAATAATCACGCGAACAAATAGTGAAAGAGTATTCTTCCGTCTCGCTAACAAATTAATTAGTAGATAAAGTAAACGAGCGTTTATAAATGCAGTATTTAAATTATATTACACAAAGCTGTATATTGACTTGCTATTGTGCTTACTGACAAAGTGACGTGTCACGTCAAATTGCTTACAAGTTGTTGAAATTGCGCATGTCGGATGGCGGCGTGGAGGGTTAAAGATAGGTTCCCTTAACTTGCTCTGAATTATTCATGAATCTTCTCAAAGCGAGAAGAATTCCTTCTCTTCTTCTAAGAACAAAAGGTTTACCCAAAAATGTAAGGTGATTATCCGAGAATGCCCATCAGGTCAGCTTCTCATCCAGGATGTCTGGTACATATCTTTAATCCTCCATGCCTGATCAACACTTGCTATGTTTTATCCGTCTTAATCGATGCTTAACCATCGGTGATTTTATTGCAATAATTCCCGTATTTCGCTTTTAAGATTTTACATAGGATGCAGGTTCAAATTCTTTTTAATAGTATAATATTTAATATATTCTACTATAGGGAACTAAAATAATTATTGCAGCTTTTGCTATATTTATTGGTGTTGACGTATTTGTCATACGTTGTGTTTGTAAGGTGTTAAATGTCTTTTTATTTACTCTGTTGATACCCGTGTGATGGTTAGGTAAGGTATTTTGAGTGTCGCATATTTTGACGTCTAAGGCATTTCTGTTTGGCTATTAGGGTTTGGCTATTGTTATTCCTTCCAAACCAAATTATTGTCAAATTATAATCAAACAATGGAATGGTCAAACAGTTGCAAATGAGCGTACGAACATTTGTTAGCTTTGTGCAGTAAATTAAATTATTATTGACTAATACAGATGAGACAGTTCAAAATTGTTGATACATACATATTTTACGAACAGTTATTTACCATACGACTTAGTATATAAAAACAAAATCGTTTTCGGTGTTTTTTTCTTAAACGACAATATTGTTGTTTTTAATACATTTCATACATTACAGATGTGACGTATGATGAATACGACAATATAAATAAATACGTTATGCACTGAACATGGGTTTCGGTTGATACGTTTATATACAATTGTGCGAGTACATGATGGTTATGTGCAGAATAAGGGTTAAGTTCACACTGGTCTGTGCTTACTGTTATAATGCGGTCGGGTGAGGAAACAAGTTGGGATATACAATAAAAAGTATGGCCATCGTACATGATGTATGATGTTTTGTGGCCAATGACCTCGCCAGTTGAATAGTTCTCAGGAACTATGAAACCAATTTGGAAGGATTTTTCCATAACGAGTGTGGGTATTTGCTAAGGGTACAAGGCCTCTGGATAGTAACAAATTACGGGCCTATTTCGTTCCCCGACTTGCATTCAACTTGAGTGTAGACAGCTTTTCCGAAGCACTATTTTATCGTGTATATTGAGATTAGACTAAGTAGTTGTGAGTATATTTCAATATATATATATATTTTTATATGCGATGGGACAGAGTTGTAAGTTAAATATGTGATGGCGTCGACTTGGCAGTACATAATGTTGGTTATAGGGGAATTTATTCTTGTATATAATATATAATTTTGATATTATTTACACAAGTATATTGGTAGTGGTGCCATCATAGGTGCTACATAAACCCTCAAACTAGAAAAACTGATGGAATTTATGTTTATGCATGTTAATAAACATATGTACATATACTAGACAAAGATCGGCGCTGTCGGTTTAATGAAAATAAATATCAAAATATTTTTTTACCGTAGTGAATCAGTCTTCCTAAAAACTCTTTTCAAATATCTAGTTAATTGATAAAGCCAAGTCGACAAGGGATTCGGCCTCATAGAAAATAAACGAGGCTGATTGTACAAGGTGAAACACTGCATGCTTTCGCTAAAGTATTTAAAAAAAAAATATTGATGCTCGCGATTATACAGTTGCGCGGTCATAAATAGCAGTTCCATTTAGAATTCTACCAACAAGTTTTAGTATAATCATAGACTATTTGTAGTAAACATTTTTATATTATAGTAATGTCGAGATTGTTCTATTTTTATACAATTTGACCGTACGGTTTCCAGATTTGGATATAAATACACTACTTTATTAGAAGCGTAATTCATTACATAATATTATGACGCAGATGTCCAAGTAAGAAAGTATGTGTCAGTGATACCTAGAATTCAATTAAATAGTCAATTATATAATATTCCACTATTAAACTGTAGTTCAACTGATACATAAAATATTATATATTTGTCAGCAAATGAGGATACCTGAATAGTTGAAACGGATTTCGGTAGCACACAGTTTATATATAAGAGAAATATCTCCCATATAAACTCTCTACGAAACCTCCGGAATTATGAAGCGTTTTATGTATGTACTTTTCCTCATATAACTCAATCATGTTAGGTATTATAGAAAAGTACTTGCCAGTTGACAATCACAATATATTAATAAGAATTCAAACAGTACCTTTAGATGGGCGTTTTAGAAATCGCGCAACTGATTAATCGCGTTGTAACTCACACTAGAACAGTAGACTATTCATATCATAATCATTGTATTTATAAGCGAGCTTTTGTATTAATTGGTGCGACTTTGATTTTATATAATTGCCTTGTTATTTTGTATGTATAGTTTTTAATTATTATATACTTCTCGCCTTTTAATTTTAAATTATACACAGCTGTCGGTAATCAAACTGGAGATCTACCTTTTATATGCTGGTTTAAATTTCTGTTCTGAAACGGTAATAATTGTGTAGTTTCAGGGCGCGAGGAAACCAATTTTGTTGACCTTTCGTACCCGAAATGTTTTACCGATTTTTATTGAATTTTTAAGTCTCGATCAGTGTTTTTATTTATTCACAATATTTTTAACAATATTGATTGATGACAGCTCTGATTTTGAGTATAATTTTTTTTTTATAGATTTTGTTACCTCTAACTTTTAGGTTGGAACGCCTGGAGTACTTTTATATTTGGCATTTCCGAACATTTGTTTTATCAATGTAAATAATTTAATTCGGTTATGTCGATGCCAACACTTTTTTATTCATGTATCTCGTCGCCTATGTAAACACATGAAAACAGTTTGGTCCTATTGAGACAGTTATATCTTGGACAAAGTCACAATACTGTCAAACGAGCTGAATAGAACTGAATTGGGAAACGATACCCTTTGCTCGGTGTATTTTGAGGTTATATGGATTTTGTATATCTATAGGACTTAAACTCTCATACTCGGCGGCCTACAAGCGAGCCAAGACAAGGGTTATAACAACAATTATGGTCTAATATATTATTATTACTTTGAATTTTAAATTTTATACTCTTCACACTATTCGAAAGATATTTTAATTAGTATAACTTTTAATTGTCATATCACAACGACATCTACGGACTAAGTACTATTTGCATGACTCATTTGGACTGCTCCAGTGGTAGCAAGCTCGACTGCTACTGGGTTCCCGGGTCGGGCAAAATGTTATTTGGTTTTTTCTGTGTGGAAATTCTCAGTAGCAGCACGGAGTATGGAACTGTGACCGGTAGATGGCACTAGACTCGCCTTCTATTACATGGGACTCAATAACAGAATCGGCGCAATGCGGGTGCCTCTGAATAACCCTTCGAGGAATACATGCGTGATGCTGTGTTATGTTATGCTATCCGTCACTTCAGTGGCAAAAAATTTAAAAAACATGAAGTTCCTGTGACTGCACAATATCGTTTTGTTCGGGACACTTGCTTTAGTAGTTAGTACGCTTGTGTCGTTGTCCAATCATGTATATTGAGCTGTGTTCGCAATATGTTAAGCTTTAATTTTTATTTTATTACGGCTAAAGCACTTGCAATGTAATTAAGTATTTTGACATAGTTATGTTTGGGATGCGCTGCCGATCCAGTAGAGTAATTAAACAACAAATACACTAAGTTAACTATTAAATGATGTGTTAGTCTGAATTTGGTTAGGAATATTAGATTGTTAAACAAAGGTTGAAAATGGTTCGACAAGATAAATGTTGGCGCTCAGCGATCCGAGCCTTAGCCCGAGACTTTCATTACAAATGTGAGAAGAGTAATATATAGTGTTCTACTAATAATAACTCGAGTAAACAATCACAAAAGAGCAAGGGTGAAAAAAAAATATTGTTAAATTGTTTTTGTTTTTCATCTTCACTAGCTTTAGCTTCCTTACAAATATTAAACAAGACGGCAGCGTAACCAAATGTAACGTATGAAATTACTTCTGTATTTACCTATTTTATAAACATACTTTAATAGTCACTCACCTTTTGTTACAAATGTAAAATAAATAAAAAAAAATAAATAAAAAAAAGTCACCATTGTGAAAGGTTATATTGTAGTAAGTTGGAATAAAATAAAATATATTTTAATAGCAATAGCAGATGCCTTAAACCTGGTTATTTATAGCGTAACTCCAATAATTACAACATGTTCGTCTTTTATTGTTATTTACATAGATATTTGAAATTGAGATTATATCCAATGCAAGGATTAACACAAAGCAATGTACCTCCTTTTGTATGCGTAGTTAATTTGACAAACTAATAAAAAAGTAATATATCCTCTTTGGTTTTCTTTTTTAAGTAAGCTTTTGATATCGCTAATACAAATAAAGCGCAAAAAAACAGCAATATATGTAGGTCAACTTGTCATTATTTTCCGTTACAATGAAAAGTGTTTTCCCGATGATGTTCTGGCCTAATACTGTTTGAACGCACCAGCCCTGCAAAGGAACATTAACACTGTCGATAAGGTTAAATAAAACAAATTCATGTAAATTATCACAAAGTTTAATACTAGCTTTATTCAGGATTGATACAACTTTGAGATTTAACATTGTGTATTCAATGACTAATAAATTCATCGTCATATAATTTAGTTATGAACAAATAATTCGATAATATTGAGCTACGTCACTATTCAATCTGTTAGTATATTCGTGTTACTCTTAACAATTTGATGTATTGAGCATGCTTTGTCATCGTTCGTTTAAGATATATTTACATAAATAAAACCTAATTAACTCTTTATATAATAAATTAAAATAAATCCAAACTGTGACCGTTCTACCTTATGTCTGCCTCTGTAATGGCACATTAGATTATTCTTTTCGATTTTAGGCACCCGTCGATATCGACTTGTACTGACATTTTAGCTTCCTCGTATTTTTAAATTACTTTGTACCATACATAGTAGATTTTGTATTGGAAAGATTTTAGAAGCCGAGAATAATGGCCCGTCTTATAATAAGGGGTAGACATGCAATCATCATTTCAAGCAATAATTCTTAGACTCAGAATCAGAAACTGATCGCCAGTTGAGTTCTTCGAAAAATGTACCTAGATCTATACCAGCATAGACCATATAAATTAGTTACAATATTTCGTCCCAACTTCCATTTGCCATGACCAAAGACGCGCCATTATTATCTCAATTAAAATTAATTTTTCAATACTACTTATTGGACACATTTTCACAGTTGCCTAACTAAATAATTTATTAACAAACATTAATATAAAACCAGACAGGAAAATTAGAGCAGTTAACAATGATTATCTTCAATCTTATCTTATGTACTTACATAACTAACGTAATTATGTACAAATCTTTATAACTGCTTAGAAACTAAATTATGAATTTGAAACACGAAATAATATAATATGAATAACAATATTAAGAAAAGATCAAGGTAATCATAGTCGAAGCAGGAAAGATTATACAATAGAATACTGTAAGAATATAGTATTAATAATTTTATAACAAGTGTATAAAAATATAATTCGTTGTCAAGTGGAGGTACACCCCCCGTGCTATATAAATATTAGCAACTTGAAAGACCAAATTGTATGTCAAGAGCATATTTTACCGTTGATTCAATATTATTTAGTTTATCGTCTAAATCACACACTTAAACCAACTAATCACATCTATAATTTAATTTATATTTATTTCAGTTCAAAATTACTCTTAAAATATGATGTTTTAGTATGATCATTAGTCTGAAAAGTCACTAATATGTACAATATTATATTGGTGAACACATGGACAATTAAATATAAGTAAATTATTAGAAGCCTTGCTATTTGGTACATTCTATTTATATCGACTGCAAAGATAAATTCCTTTCAGTGCTATTACCATTCCACTACTTGAAAATAATATTAAAATATACTTAGTGCGCTTTTTAAATATTATAATGCCAAATGAAATACTTTAAAATATAAAAAGTGGAATGTTTAAAGAACGTCACTATAATTATAATGATATAACTTTTTTAGATTTTTAATGTCGAATGTCAAAAATATTACTCACTAAACTTTTTCTACATAAATGGTCATCTTTAAGGAAAATATTGAAGCCGCATTTTGAACAAAGGGCGCCACTGGTATAACCGATCATTGCAGTAGTGCTGTTGATCAGTTAACGTACTATAGTCTTTCAATAAATTTTAAGCAACACGACCACACCGTTCCTTTCCACTTCAATACACACTCAAATAGAAAATAGTCAAATTAATTCTGATGATACAATACATTAGCAGTCTTCATTAATACCTAGGCTTATGATTATGGTGGGGGCGATGGGGGGAGTGCCAGTCGGGGTGCCGGGGTTCGCGATGGTGATGGTGATGATGGTGACGCCTCTTGTCTCTTGAATGAGGAGCAGGGTACACATCGGACACGACTAGCTCTGAGCCGTCCTTAGGTGCTTCCCTGTCGTGTCTCCTGTGGCCATGCTTGGCGCCAGCAGCCTCGTGCAGCTCCTCCCACGCCTGGCGGTAGTATCTGTTGAGTCCACTCCTCGACTCCGACGACGAGGAGTCCAGGGAGCCGACGGTGTTGCAGTCAGGCGACACATGGTGTCTATACCTCTTGCCGTCGTTGTGTTTCCTGCTAATGTTATCCATAATATTGTGTATTAGTAATTATAACATAAACAGTTAATGATGAGTTTTGTACAAGACTTAGACGTAAGGTAAGCTATTGAAATAATTTTAGCTGTGGTTTAAGACTGTAGATAAATAAATATATTCCTAAATTAAGTAGTTGAGAAAACAATCTTTCTTGAAGCTTATCCTTACACATTACAATATAAAACAAAGTCCCCCGTGTCTGTCCGTCTGAATGCGATAAACTCAAAAACTACTGAACGGATTTTCACACAGTTTTCACCAATGAACGTAATGATTCATGAAGAAGATTTAGATGTATAAATACATTGATGGTTTTGTGTAAATTGGCGGAAATATGACGATAATTTTTAGGATGTTGGATGTAATCAGACAGACTAGGAACTTTACTGGCGTGCGACGCCTAAACCAATAGGTTTATGTATATCCTTATTAAATTAAATTAGACCAAGATTTTAGAAAAATAAATGTGGGCTTATGATGCTCTGCTAATCGTGCGAAGCCGGGGCGAGTCGCTAGTAATATATAAAGTTTACAAAATAAGGAAAACGATTGCCACTAGGTGTACAATAGAAGAATCGAAAAATTATTTCTCTTTAATAACCCTGAAAGTTTATTGTGATCTCCCAAATGTCTTAATATATTGTAATAAGATAACATTACCTGACTTAATATAGTCATAGTTTTTAAAATATAAAAGATTATTTATTTACAAATTGTGTGCTGGGTGATATATTGGTCGTGATAGATTATTCTAATAATATATTTCTGTGTTTTTTGACGTTAAGCATTCTGTGCGTGACGATATAGGCCGAGCCAGCAGAAATTGTGGATAATTTGGAAAGCAACGTTTGTGACTTGTATAAAGTATATATGTAGTTGTTTGAGAATAACTTAATTGGTCATGTCTGAAGCTGTGTATTGATTAAGACATCATAAAATTGTGTTTACGTCGTAAAAGCTGTGTATAAGATTCCAAATTGTTCTTTGTGATTTCCCGTGGCACGTGCTGTCCAGTTCCCGGTGCGTGTAGCGATGACATGGTGGTTGGTTAAATATATAGATATACATTATTACATAACTACGATTATAAATACAAAAAATTACATTGTGACATGTTGTTAAGTAACTTAGTTCGCAACTGTACTGTATTCAAAACTTTTGGCGCCAACCGCCATTTTGTGAAAGCAGAGACACCAGGAGTATTAAAAAAAAGTCTATTCAGCCAATATTCAGCCTCCTTGTACGCGGGTGGTCAACCACCATGTCAACGTAGTACCTTAAAACAAACGCACTGGCTATAAGGGGTTGGAGAAGTGTCCGGCCCGATGCGTGTGGCGGTGAGTTCGGGCGAACTCGCGCCTTCCGACTTGCTGGTCGGGGAAGGGGAGGGCCAAGAGCGTGTACCAACGTGACGGCAGCTCGCGGACAGCCGGCGGTGGACGCTTTGGACCCCCGCTGGTGTACCAATCAGTGATGTAGTGTGTAGTTTTAACCTGATGTTTTTGGTCTCGCCTGATGGTAAGCGAGGTAGTCTATAGACGCTTGTCTTCAACTTTGCCTTGCAGTTAGTGTTTTGGAATGCAAGTATTATATTCTTTTACGCTTTGAATAACTGATATAATGTTATAAAAGATTTTTATCTTTGGTACCTATATTTGTCTATGCCCTTTATTATTTCATTATTTGATGTAGGTAATGTGGAGATGTTCGAGTTGTAAGTTATACTTTGGAACTTCTAAGTTCTAAATAGAAATTTTTCAATGCCTGTTTCAATATGGAGAAATTAAGAACATTTCCAACAGATGGCGCTGCGGTCGCAGCATATAAAGACTAGCTTTTGAAATAGTTGAAAGCTCAATAATATCTATTCATGATTGTGTAGTTATAAAATCTTGATGCTGGCACTTATTAGGTAGGTACCTGTTATATCTATTAGTGACTTCTTAAATATTTGTCTATCCTACTTTAGCATGGTGAAAGTACAAAATTTTAAGGTACTACCTGACTATGGGGTCTTAAGTCAATATGTAATTTATGCTAATTTTAACTTCAACAAACGTGGATGGTTGTATAAAATTAATTAATTTTATTAAGAATCTGTTTGCACGGATAGTTTTCTTTAATTATTTATCTGCCTACACTACCACAAAACTAAATAAAATGTATGGCAAACTACACCTTGCTTCCATGACCTTCTCTATATCTAATCTGTAACTGGAATTGCTCTCACCTCCTGACGAGTATAACAATGGTTGTGATGATGGCTATGAGGAACACCAGAGCCCCAAAGGCGCCTAGGGCAACCACGGCGCCGATATTGAGCCTCGCGCCGACAGGGTCCCGCCTCTCCCCATCCACTGACTGCGGGATGTTTACCCGAGGAGTCTGCTCAGCTCGGATGTTGTTGCCGCTGCCAAGGATCTGAAAGTATACGAGGTTGGAGTCAGTTTCACGTTGATTCTCCAGTAATTTTCTAAACTCTATTTATTTTATTTGTACATAAAAGGGCCAGTGCCTCATTGGTCTAGTGGTTGCAACCGCGACTGCTGACCGTGAGGTCCTGAGTTCAATTGTGGGGTCGGGCAAAGTGTTATTGGGTTTTTCTGTATGAAAATTCTCAGTAGCAGCACGGAGTCTGGAACTGTGCCCGGTAGATGGCAACAGGCTCGCCCCCTATTACACGGGACTCAAGAACGGCATCAGCGAATTGTGGTTGCAGAATAGTACACCTTTGCCTAACCCTTCGGGGAATATAGGCGTGATCCTATGTTATAAAAGGCCACCAACGCACGAAAATCTTTTGAACTATTTCTTCAAACAGGTATAGAGTGTTTAGATTCATCTTAATTGATCGTTAAGGTTCATAAAAAACACTATGTATAACATAAATGCAGGTTTAATATTCAATTAATATATTATAGAAACAAGATATTTGCAGCACGGAACTATGCTGCTAGTGTTCATTTCTCATAAGGATTCTGACGGTACGACAAGTTACTACATACTTGGGTGAAGCTGTGAATGATTTCACAGATGATGAAATAACTACGCCACGGTAAAGATTTAGTGCCATAAAATTTGCACATCAACCTTTTATGGCTGCACTGCTGCGAAACCTCGTTTCTAACAGAGGACCTAGGCCCATGTAGCAGGACCTTGTTTAAGGGTGGATGACCTGCCTTGTAAGCCTAACCATAGCAGTTTGTAGGTATTCTCACTTTAAAACTAATCATAAACTGACTCAAACTCACCTGGTTTTCCCTCGGATGACTAGCCACTATAATATGCGGAATATGACTGGTCGGCGAGTCCTGATTGTCGGGCACAGTCACCTTCCTCTCTGGTGGTCGTTCGTATGTCCTGGTGGTTGGGCGTTCTGTGGTCGTCTTGGGCCTGAGTCTGCGCGGCGGCTCCACAGTCGCGGCGGGAGTAGGAGACGAAAACGGCCGAGGAGACGTTCGGGGTCTTGTTGGGAGCACGAGACGAGGTGTGGTCGGCGATGGAGATGGCGGTAATGTTGTGATCGGTACTGGACTCGTGGTCCTGGTTGATGTTGTGGTCGTGGGTCGTTCTTCCGCTGTTGATAAGGGATATTTAATTTATTGAGTGTTAGAATGGTACTGCCCATCTTCTTTAATACCTATTAAGACGGAGGAAAGATAGGGGTGGGCTCATTTTATAAAAGTAGATACATACTTACCCTCTGTATCAAATCTGTGAACATTCTGACATCTAATCACTACTCGCCTATTAGGTATATAATCTACTCGGGTTCACTACACTATTAAAATTCTAACTACAATACAAAGGTAATGTTAAGTGTTAAGGAAAAACAAAGATCTACTCAGAAAATCTGTATAATTGACTACCCTGTGCCTACGGCACGTACGGCAGGCACGGCAGTCTGCGCCGTACCCGTGACAAGATGCGCGAACTCAGTGTGGCCAGAGTCGCGAAGCTTACGGCCAGGCTTTCGTAGCACGGCGGTTGAAATAATCATAAAGGTCATAAAGGTAATGAAATAGATAATGTTACATTACTTGTTCGAGTAAAAATGTATGGAAATAGGCCATAGAAATAAAAATAAAAGTTGATCCTTGAAAATCGAGATCTACGATTCGAGAAACTTGCAAATACGAGGTATGTATGTAAGATGATGGTTTAATTTCGAATATGATATTGTGTATTGTTTGATTACTTGCTGTTTGTCATGAAAATCATTTGCGGCAATATCACTTAGCGTCGTAGATCGAACAATATGTACCTAATTATCTATTTAGGCCTGAATCACATTTATCAGCATCGAGTCGCGTTTTATTTATAAGATGCGTACGCATGCGAAAGGAGAATTGATGCTGATGTGTGTGATTCAGGCCTTACCCATCCTTATAATTTCCTTTCTATAATATTATATTTTCAATATAACATGAACATAATAACGATATGAACGACGGAATGAAATCACGAACTTTACTTTGCAACAATTCATTTTTTTCATTGAAACAAAATAAATCTGCGTAATTCTCAGAAATTTTTATTGAAACTGTATTTCTATCCAGTATAAATATTTGGAATCCATGTTATTCAGTAACTTCTAGAAAATATATGGGGGACCAGTGGGCCGAGGGGTCGAGCCGCCAGTTAATCCGCGGGGCGCAAGCGCCGGTTCCCGCTATCCACGCTTGCGCGATATATTAATTAACCTTATTACGCAGGTTGATTCGACAAAGATAAGACGTCACGATGGACAGCGCAAAACCGGGAAAGGTTGCCGCCAAATGCAAAGGAAAGGCGAAGAGAATAACAAAATCAGCGAGAGCGGGCCTTGTGTTTCCCGTGCCAAGGGTGCACACACATTTGAGGGACCTGATATCAAAAAAGTTACGAGTTTTTCCCTCTGCTGCTATCTTTGCTGCAGCAACGTTGGAGTATTTGTCATATGAAATACTGGCGATGGCTGTACACGTATCAAGAAACATGAAAGCGAAACGCGTCATTCCGCGCCATCTGCACATCGCCATCAGAAGTGACGCGGAACTGGACCGTCTATTTGAAGGTATCGTCGCGGGTGGTGGGGTCTTACCCGAAGGATATAAATCATACTGGCCCATTGTAGGCCTAGACTCACCAGCTGCCAGCCCAGCTAAGGCAACGGAGCCGGGCGAGGCTGACGAGCCGACCGAACAAGCAGACGAAGGCGAAGAATAAAATGTTTACTGTGTTGTGTTATGCTGATGTCCAGCGTGTGATGGTGTTGTGATAGTATAATTTAAAAATATTTCATGATCATTAAATTATTGGAAAATGAATAAGTTGATGGTCAGTAGGTATTTTGTAACCAATGTTTAGTGTGTTACAGTCTGTTTTGCATTGTAATTCCGTAATGAAAATTAAAAATGGTATGGTAAGCGCTGTGACGCGAATCATATATTGCCTATTGCATACGTTCTATTGTTGAGTGTGCGTTTAAGTATTTCAAATACTGACCACCAATGTCATGTAACTATTAGATCATTATTCTTAACTAGCTTTTGCCCGCGACTTCGTACGCGTGGAATCTGATATTTTCCTACGGTAAACTGGAGCCTATATTTTAAGTTACACCTCTAGCAATACACCGGTGAAAACTGCATTCAATTCCATGCAGTAGTTTTTTACGTGATGCGTGTACAAACATACAGACAGACAGTCAGACAAAAATTGTAAAAACTGTTGTTTTTGCTTCTGTTGCTCTAATAAATATTAGTTTTTCTTCAATATTTATAATGTACAGACATCGGCCTATTATTATTTTATTATATGTATAGATAACATTAAAACATATATATAGGTACTTAATTATTCATTGATAGTGAAAATTTTACGCGCAACGACTGTTAATCCATTTATATTTTATGGTTTGGTATGTCTCATAGTCTATACATATAAAATTTACGCATGTTACCCAATAATGTTGCCCAACAAGTAAAATATTCTTGTTTGTCTTGTCAACTTCTTCTGTTTTAAAACGCTGAAAACGTCCATTACAATGACAAGTGCTATTTTTATAATCGTTGATTATTTTTTGTCCACCTAGGGTTGCTCCCTCATTATGTATTCCCATTGATTCGATGAAGTAGAAACTGGGTTCGAGGAACTTTAACAGTAGACGATTAACGGTAGGCTATTATTTAGTATATAGTAGGGTGCTTACTGACTATTAGAGTCCTAACTACTAGAGTTGCTTTTCGAGTAAATTTTAAGTAATACTTAAATTATTGTTATGTACCTATTTGATGTTATTTTCTGTTGTAGTTCAGTATAAAGTTGAACAAATATACCAGATAATTTCGATTTACCGCCGGGAATTCAAAATTATGGAAAAATAATTGGATGCACTTTCTACTGAAAACACTAGTAAACAGTTAATTTGTCATACTAAAACATGATTTTGAAAGCTAATAGATGCGTATTTCTTCTTTACTGTTCCTTACTTCTATTACACGTACAGAATACGCCATATTAATTTCCCGACGGCAAAAAAAAACCGGTATACCTATGTAATTGCTGTTGTTGAAAATTATGACATATTTTGTTGATTGTAGATAAATATATATCTAAGTAAAATAGGTAGTGTCAAAGTAGAATAGGTACTAGATTTTTTCTGTAGTAACCGAGACATTTGTCAGTATTTTCAAATAATTCCACAGGATTTTGACGTTACATATTGTCAAATATATTGAAACGTCAACAGAAAGTGTACCGTGAAAATACTGTCAGTGAGTGCGTGCCTATATTGTTCTGTTGTCTGTTCTAAGTCTGTTGGTGACTTGGTGATAAACCCGGTTGTGCACAGGGTGAACTGCGTTCTTAAGGTTCCGTACTAAGTTCACTTTTTTAGATCTATTTATTGTTTATCTGTAGACTATATGTAAATATTTAAATAACGTAAAGGTAACACCATTTCTGAGATAAAGCGGGAACAAAACATTTTGAAAAATGGCCTATTTTTGGAGAGTTCTTGTTTGGGGTTTTTTTAGATAATTAGGAACCTATATTTACGGGTATGTATTGTATATCTAGAACTGCTAAGAAACTAATAATGAGGCTACGTCTTACGTCTACCGAGATATACACGTGTGACAGATGAACCAACGAACAGACAGATATCGTACGTTTGGTAGTTAATAAGGTACAGTTAGCGACATTAGTAGTGAACTTTTCGTAAATTTGAAATTAATCTATCCATACAGTTTATTATTATTCTTAACTAACCAGTATACTATTCAATTCTCATTCATAAAAATACTTAAAATACACTGTACCATGATCAGCTACTTATGTTGCTGACTGTACTATTTGCACCCTTAGGTATGAAACCTTCAAATTGAGATATTCACTTCTAAATGTATTTAGATTAACTTTTTGGAGTTATTAAATGGTAGAATTTGTTAAACGTATGTGTATTTATTTCAAATTTCTACATTGTATTGTCCACAAGGGTCATTGAGATGTAGGCAGTCGCTTTCTTTCGAAATCTAGTCTAATTCAATTACTCACTAAGAGGAAACTTAATTTTCTGTTACAAAAACTGTTTATATACTTATAATATTGGCCATTAGGGAGATTATCCATCTAACTAAAGAGCTTTGTTAGGAGGATAATTTTAAAAATCCAAAAATCTTTGACCCTTTCGATATATACAAAACTATTTTGCTCATCTGTCGTATGGACAAATGTGTGTATGGACTATGGACTCCAAAACGGCTGGAGCGATTTCGATAAAATTTTCAGGTAATCTTCAGATTAGCCCAGCGGGTGATCCTGTGAAGTTTGGTAGCGATCCGATAAACAAATTATTATTTGTCTTTTCGGTAATTTTGTGTGCTACCCGTGCGAAGGCGGAATGGGTCGCTCGTCTTATATAAACACTACGAGAAACCTATCTGTGATCGCCAGAGAATAGAAACGGATAGTTACAGCATCACGTGACCGTTTAAAAGCCTATGTGTCAACCCCGAACATTATGTTGGTATTTCTATAATCTGGCAATTGGATATTATTATGCGACATTGAGCCCTCGCAGTGGGAATGGCTAGCAGCCTCACGCCCGGAGTGGAGAGCTCTAATCAAAAACAATGTTTTTGACTTTGAGGAGCGGCGTCGGTCTGAGCTTGGCTCTAGACGCGACGAACTGAAAGCGCGACCACCCGTGGCGATCAGATATAATTACATTGATGGTGTGCTCACATGCCCGCAATGCGCGCGGACCTTCTCAAAGAAGATTGGCTATTGCAGTCATATGAGAGCACACGAGAGACAACATTTATCTCAGCGGAGCCGTCGCCGTGACCGAAATCGGTCTGGAGAGATCATCATCATCATCATCATCATTATTAGTTAGTCTACCTACTTCATTAAAGTTAGAGCCCCCTCTACATTTATGGGAAGTAGGAAAGGATCAATGTTGGCAGGTCAGATCTAACCCCAGGGTACGCCTATATGGAAGTAGTAATGTCAAGGGTGTCCTATTTTGTGGGTACTTACGTTGACAATTCGGGGCTGGGTTGTCCCACAGACCAGACGCCAGGCAGGCTATCCTTTTGGCTCCCTGCAGCCTGTACCCTCTCACGCAGGAGTACTCCGCCGCTGACCCGAAGATTGAGGAGTTGTGGGTCATTGTGACACGGCCGTTGGGGACTTGAGGCGGTTCCTCGCATTGCACCACTGGTGGGAAAAAAAATTGGTTAGTGCAAATCGGTTGTTTTGTACAGATGGTGCCATCCACGAAGACGCGCCCCATTCTTCTTCCTAATTGCTTACAGTACAAGTGTGCAAACTTCCGCTAGTGTTTTAGTTCTGTCGATACCCACTATTTACCTATGAGTGCACACGTACACTACGAAATATTAACTGATCATGAAAGAGCATTACGGTCAGCTGGAAAGCCTCGACCAAAAATAGTGGGGCGCGTCTTCGTGGATGGCACTATCTATAAGTATTTTATAGTATTATTTGGTAAGTATCAGTCACAGACTAACTGGTTACCAGTACTTGCTGTGATTATAAACAGTTTTGGCATTAATTGAAAACGAACTCTTACAAATATGAATGTTTAGAGGAATGTGTGGTGTCACAAGAATGGGCCGGATGAAGAATGATTAATTAGTAGGTATATTACAGCCTACTGTTGGCTGTGGTATGATTATGAGAGTAATATAAATTAAAGGAACATATAGCGTCGAACCCCAAAATATTAATGACCGGTGGTACTATCACATTGCTAATTGTAATTTGAGAGCATTTTATTCTAAAATGGATCGAGCCACTAGCCTGAGACAGTGTAGCCAGATACGTTTTTCTAAATATCGATGAAAAACACAAAAAAAAGCAAGTTGATGGATAACAAAAAATCTCAGTCGCTTCCTGATTGTTTTAAATTCCATGCTAACTTTTGCTACAGACCAACATGTGATAATGACGAAAAAACTGAATATTAGGCGTCCCGTTCAGGGTCCTAGCGGGACGCCTCTCGGACCTCTCGGGACACCTCTCAACACTACTGAGACAGCTAAGTTATAAAATTACAGAACGTACTACGACTGCCATTCCAGCTGGCATTAAAAATCATTGGCGTTGGCTTGGCTTTCACAAGTCCTCCTAAAGAACACTGTGAACACTGAGTAACTGATACCCATTTTTGCAATGTATTACAGACTACGAACCTTAAATAAAGCTACCATGTATTTTTTTCCGGATAATAACTATCACCCCTAATCGACCTGTTCAAGAAAATAATTACAGGGTAGCATTAATTTTAAGGTCGTAGAGTCGTAGCGTTGTTTAGTTCATTGCGAATGGTGTCACGCGGTGACCTGCGCATTCGACCAACATCTTGCAATGTACACTGTGTTCACCAATAAAGATTGGATTTGAAATGTTCGTGGTCGGGGTATTGTACCCTGAGCACGAATTAAACACACTATGATAATGTTATGCGGAGTTTTAATGTTCGTGCTTGGGAGCTAGCAACACCGCTGTGAGCGGATAATCAAGTGGTGCGGTTGGCTACAGTTTTGTCTCGCATCTCAAAGAATTTCAGCTGTCTATTACTGGTGAAAGGAAGGGCAGAGATGTATACTTTCAATATTGTAACACCTAACCATTTTCCTAGTTCTATCACAGCTAGAGTTGCCAGGTGTCCGTCCATTTACAATCGTGTCCGGCTAAATATGAATCTGTGTTCGGCTTTTCTATTTTTGGGTCTGGCAACACTAATCACAACACAGTTTTGCAATATTACAATTTTTGACAATACGGCCGGCACAGTGGGTAAGGGATTAGCTTTCTGCGCTACGTGTCGAGGGATCGATCCCCGGACTGAACAAATATTTTCATGATCTACATATAGTTATTTCGGGTCTGGTTGTGTGTATGTGACATTTATGTTTTTAAATTATACATACGATACAGGAGAAATCCTAGTGTGGGGCAACGTTTATAACAAAAAAATAATAAACTTGAATACATATATCTCCCTACTCATTATGAAAAAAACGTTTTGTTGATATGACATGCCAAAATTTTCTAATCGATAATGAATAGTGTTTGAATATGACGTATGGAGGATGGCAGTGGTGTAGAATTAGCGCCATCTATCAATATTTAATAGAAACGAAACAAATTGTTGAGCATTGGCGGTTGGACGGTCTCTCTCGCACTAGATTGAGAATCTGTGAACTTTTTAGTCTAAAACGAGGTGTCGCGAGTGTTTTAAAGTATGCTTATCTATTCTCATTGGTCTAGCGGTTGCAAGCGCGACTGCTGAGCGTGAGGTCCTGGGTTCGATTCCCGGGTCGGGTAAAGTTTTATGGGGTTCATCAGCATGAAGTCTGGAAATGTACCCGGTAGATAGCAATAGGATCGCTCCCTATTACATGGTGCTCAAATGTGGGTGTACAATAGTTCACCTCTGCCTAACCCTTCGGGGAATTAAGTCGTGATGCTATGTTGTTGTACGCTTATCTAGGTATTGTAAAGAAAAGATAGTTGAAGACTATTTTCAATCACTCCTGTCTCCTCTCTCTCCCTCAAATGCAACACCAATTACTTTTGTAAACAGTAACAAAATACGTAAACGATCCAATTGTGTGTCTTCCTGTATTCCATGGGCGACCCACTTGCCAACATGAGATGAGAAAGCTACTAAACCTACTTGTGAAAAATCCATAACATTGCAACTATGTACAGTCAAATACAAAATAAATATTTAATTCCTTGTCAACTTATTAAAAAAGAAGAATATTTCAAATTATTCCATTGACGTAAATATGCGTATAATTTTGTACTGTACCATGGAATATTGAAATCGGCCGGGCACATTGACTTCTACTGAGAATTTTAGAAAATTCCTGTAACACTGCCAAACTTGGAAATCGAACCCTGGACCTCAAGCTCAGTAGCCGCGCATGCGAGCACTGAACCAAAGAGGCAATTATCATAACAAATATTTATGTAGATAAATATATTTTCCCTAACTCTATGTTTTTGTTTTATTTCCGTCATCTCATTTTATACGTCACTAGCAGACCCTTTCTGGACCTCGGCAACAGCGCCACCTACAGGGTCCAATTATAGCTAAGAAACATAAAAATGACCGTATAAAAAAATTGCCCGAATAATGAGAAAGGCGTTGAATATGTTTTGATGAGACGTAGACATTAAGGCGTATTCATATTGATTGGTTTATTTATAAACAATCCAGAGGTACATTCACCGGGCATACGCGTGTATGTGTCTGTGTGTCGGTAGCTAGGGGATGGCTTATTAGATGGGCAGAAATAGATTGTTATTGATCAGCAAGACAACACCTACACAAACCTATAACAGTCACAGTCCACAGACTTCATTATTACAATAAAACCAATCTTCAGATAACATATATCTGAATAATAAATATGGCGGTTTGACATATTTTCTACACAATAACTGTCGAATCGCAAAATTAATCCCTCAATTAAAAGTTATCTGACAATTGAAAAATCAGCCTTAAGTATGTCTAAAAATAACTAGGCATATTTTGTCTCACTCTCAAACCTCGTAGTATTCTAAGTTTAAATTAAAACATATAAGCTTGCCTTCCATGCAGGAGTGTCTGAGTTCGAACCCGGGCCGCACCTCTGACTTTTCGGAATCATGTGCGGATCAGAATTTGATTATCACTTGCGTTTACGGTGAAAAAAAACATCGTGAGGAAACCTGCGCCACCTGAGAGGGCTCCATAAAGTTATTGACGGTGTGTGTAGTCCGCCAACCCGCACTGGGCCAGCGTGGTGGACTAAAGCCTAACCCCTTCTCGTTCTGAGAAGAGACCCTTGCCCAGCAGTGGGACAGTAATGGGTTGAGTTTTATTTAAGCATTCACAGGTGCGGTCGGAGATCAAAATTTTGAAGTGGGATGATAGAAGGGATGAGGCTCAGTTTCAAAGAATAATTTAGTCCCAATGAATAAGCATTGTATGGCAATGCACACCCGTGACTCCTCTTGTACTGTGTCTGAGTATACACCCCGTTCAGTCAGGCTCTAATCACCCTATTAGGGCGAATCGCGAATCACACCAGATATCATATGCTTTGTTCCCAAGACTTTTTAACTAAAAACAGTTTTGTGCCCAACTGTACGTTTCCATACAATTTGCGAGATACGACACATAATAGCGACTAATTGTCGTCGGTCGCGATACGGTCGTCGGCGGTCGCAGCTAATTGTTTCTGCTGTATGAATAATATTACAATAAATTCTGCTTAGCTCTAGCCAGATCTTATGGAAGTGGAAGCTGACTCTGGAGTATACTGCGTGGAGTATATAGATTCTGCTGGGGTCAGTACCCCTAGTGTAAGTTTCTTTTGACAAATTCGATTTACTACATCGAACGCGTTCGGCGCCGGCGCTCCGATTAGTGGAGAGGACCGGTTGCTGCCGTAACATTAAAATGAACAGAAGAAAAGTAAGAAACTGTGAAGGAACCTTACTCATAGTAAATCAAGGTCACTTCTTGCAAATCATGTTCTTAAGGAAAAGTGGGACTCTTAAAAAAATACCATATTACACACTATGTAAATGCTGGCCCTCAAGCTGGTGTCCTTTTAAGAATATTAATTAATGGACATCAATAATTTTCCTTCTAAAAAAACAGTAAAACTTAGTCTCTTGCTTATCTTTGGCGTTTTCAATTTTAAAGTTATTGAATCACACTATAAGTTTGTCAATGGCAATGAATAACTATCACGCCTTTGTATTCCAAACATTTTTAGAACAAAATGTCGTTTTTGACAGTTTATAAAAAAAATAACTCAGGTGACTAGTAGTAACCTAACGTATTATGGAAATCTAATATTTTGTGACTGACTTTGAATATAGTCCGCCATATCCAACGAGTTTCAAAAATCATCATCATATTTATCAGCTCATCAACGATCACTGCTTCGTGCTGTTATAAATATCGTAGAACTCACCATCACATCTCGGCGGCGGTCCATTCCACCTCTCATCGATATCGCAGACGAGCCTCGACCTGCCCACCATCTCGTAACCGGCGTTGCACGAGTACTGCACGTGCGATAGATAGGACACAGTTCCGTTGACCAGCTCGTAAGTCCCGTGCGGGATCTCTGCCGGGAACCCGCATTCGATACCTGTAAGACAGTTGACGGTTAGTGGTGGGAAATGTGATGGTTATGTCACCAGTTCAAAAAACACTTTCATCTCACTGGCCTTTCACTTACTAGATACGGCGCACCTAGCATTCTGACCTCCGCCAACACTGGGAGACACTGATACGCCAAAGTTAAACCGGTTGCCAGACTTTTTTTGGACTGCTGATACCCGTAACAGCTATCGTCGGTATTCGTATGACACCCGGGACCAATTGGTTAACGTCCTTTCACATGGACCCATGTTTGACTCACTAACCACTCCAACTGTTACTAATCACGACTGTATTCCCCGTAGGGTTAGGCAGAGGTGTACTTTTTGTACACCCATATTTTGCCGTGGGTTCTCTTGCGACCACTAGGCCAATGAAACAGTCAGTTTTCTAATAGATCAAATATGCGATAGTTCCATACTCACGTTTGCAAACCGGCGGGAACTCATCGTAGAAACCGGTATCCAGGCAGGTCCTGACGGTGGGTCCAACAAGCAGGTGCCCGTCGTCACAGGAGTACTCCACAGACGCGCCTACTTCGAAGCTGTCAGCTGACATAGTGGAGTTGGGGGGCTGCTCTGGACGGCCGCACGCTTTCGGCTCTGGAGAATAAAAGACAGTTGGAAATCAGAAGATGTAAGCTTTATGGTGATGCCGATATTCTGGTAACGATATTTTGTTGACGAGAAAGCTTATGTTTATGTCTCTCGCACCGATAAAATAGTATTATCAATGTGACATTAAGAAACAATACAACCAAGCCCCTAGGGTCCTTAAACCAACGAAAACAGTGATGGTGAAATACTATTATTATTATGTATTCTAATTTCATGAATTTTTGTACACGTTTTTACTTTTCCATCAAACGGGTCAACTTAAAATATTGTACATATTTATCTATATAAATAAAAATCAATCGCCAAAAATGTATGTAAGCGCATAACTTTTTGTTGTTTTTGTTGTATTTGTAATTGTCAAGGCTTGTATGAAAGAAAATTTATGGAAAATCGGACAATTGAAATTGTAAATTGCACCCGTGCGAAGCTGGGGCGGGTCGCTAGTATCGTATATAAATGAAAAAGTTGGTAAGTGTTTTACTTGAAAACGGTTGAACCGGGTTGGCAATTTTTTGTTTTAATATTGGTTATATATAGTCCGAATAAGGTTTTCAAAGGAAAAAAATAAATGGAAAGGTTGCCCGGTAAAATTGTAACTTTGGGAAAAACTGAAAGATCTTTGTACTATGGGATTTTTGTATGATGTCAAGACCAGGAAGACAGGACAATCTGTCGAGTCAGCTAGTATAGAAATAAAAAGCACCGTTCTTATTTTAGTTTATAACACATTAATTATTACTGACGTGTCTACAGATGGAGTACTTCATCAGAGCCTTTTCCTAACTATGTTGTAGTCGGCTTCGAGTCTAACTAGATAAAGATACGGAGCATCTAGCGTTGAGATCTCCGCCATCATTAGGAGACATTGATACCTTAAGTTTAGACTGGTTGCCAGACTATTTTGGGCTGCTTGACTCCCGTACTGTCATAAGTTATATTTGTATTTATTACTATGTATCGGTGCGAGAATTTATTGAGACACATATAAGGTGTGTGTCAACTGTCTAATCTCCCTTTAAGGTTATGTACAATTTTTAGTATAGGACCAACTCGGAAATCGCGAATTAAAAATCAGCTGTCCAGAGGCCCTAATTATAAGTTTCTTTCGACAAACTCGATTTAAGGCATCGAACGCGTTCGGCGCTCCGATTGGTCCGTTTCGTGCTTTCCACCAATTGGAGCGCCGAACGCGTTGGATGCGTTAAATCGAGTTTGTCGAAAGAAACTTACACTAGGGCCTCAGTACGTACTTAGCTTTTTCTCAGGATTTCAAGGTTGGTACCTCACTAAAAGTAACCCCGTAAAGGGGTCGTTCGACGTCGATCAGAAAGGTAGGACCTATATAGGGCTCAGTCTTATAGTATCTAAGAAATATAATAAAATATTATTTTAAAGGCAATATTAAGTCGCAATGACAGAGTACGTTTGCTGTGCATACCGTTCGCATCGCCAGCTCGCTAATTTATGCATCCCCGAGTGGACACCAATCAGTTGAACGCCTACCATTAATCAATACCGGCAGACGGACACATACATGCACACCTTCGCAAAAGCAACAAGCCAAAATCAACTTAAAATTATGCAGACAAAGTTCAATTTTCTATTACCAACTCTGCTTCCTAGGATGACCTGTAATCAAAGTTCATTCTACCACCACTGCAAGTTATTACTCGCAAAAGCTGTAAACAAAATTGGACTTACGGTGTTGACAAATATAGTTCAGTCTCGCTTGGCAGTCCGTATCAGCCCACAGCCATCCCTTGCTGCCGTCGAAACGGGCACACCCTTCGCTGCCTCCTGGAGCGTTCCAGAAAGATACGGTGACGTCATTTCCGGTCACCCATTTCCAGTTGGTAGGGTCCTGGGGGTCTCGAACTGCTCCCATCCAGTACTGACTGCTACTGTCGCTCCTGTGGCAAGGAATGGTTGGTTTAGGTTGTTGGTATATTTCGGTTTGGCGATCATGACGCGGATTCTCAAGTTATTCCAAAACTCTTAAGTTTTCGTCGTACCCCATACATGGTCATAATTATAAGAAGATATATTTTTGGAATCTCTTTACGTTGTGAGAATAGAAGTATGTAAACTTTTAGCTAAACGATACTCTTAAGACTATAGTTTAGCTAAAAGTTTTCATACAAAATGCGTTAACGTTTTTACCCCACTAAACATGTGCTGATTTTGCTGATTTTTATATGTTATAGTCACAAGTAAAAACTAGGTCGTCACGTTTTTGTTTTTTTTTTATTTTTTTTATAGATTAAGAAATAATTAACCCTCAAAATGTGTTTTTTTAACTAAAAATCTTCCTTAAACTTATCTCGTGATAATTATTAAATTAATCAAAATTGTGAAAAAAAAAGAAACAAAACGCGTCTACCTAGTTTAATCTGACGAAACGATAGAGACCAAAATCAAATTAATTTGTTAAGATGAGATTAGATGTAAGAAACGTTAACGCCCAAACACCTATATTGCGCGTATTTCATACAATTTCAAGACATTTTTGTCAGAAGCCGCCAAACGATACTTTTAATACAAATATTTTTAATGAAATGACGAGTAAAGAAAACTGCGAGCTTTCACTGGAAGATGTAGTTCTCATTTACCAATCAACCTGTATTTAGTTTTTGGACGTATTAGCATTAAGCCTACATGGTCTAGTCTCAAGAATCTGACTCTAGGTTCAAGAATTCTAGATTTCATTTTTTTTAAATAAAATATCACTACCTGAATATACATATTATAAAATAAAGTCCACCTGCCGCGTCTGTCTATTTGAACACGATAAACTCAAAAACTACTGAACGGATTTTCATACGGTTTTCACTAATGGATGGAGTGATTCATGAGGAAGGTTTAGGTATATAATTCATTAAGGTTTTTTTAAAATTGACTGTATTATGACGATGATTATTGAAGATGACGGAAAATATCTTACCGACTGGGGCCTTTACTGGCGTGCACCGCGTAAACCAATAGAGTTATATGTCCATATTAAAATAAATATATCCTTATTAAATTAAAATAAACCATAGGTTTTGAAAACAAAATATGGCGTATATTCTCTGCTACCCGTGCGAAGCCGGGGCGGGTCGCTAGTTATTTATAAACTACTATCTCTCTTTTATGGTATACCTAGATACTTCCATAATTAAAAATAAAAACAACGGTTTCAATAATAATTACGTGTTCGACATTATTCTTATTTTCTAAACAGTTTCTTTACATTCACAACATAAAATACGACTAAACCTACAAAATTAAAAACAGAGCATAGCAATCAAATAAAAAAGAAAATAATAGATAACACACAAATTCGCAGAAATTTCGCAAGAATTACACACAGCAGACGCAAAGAAAGGATGAAGCCAAATAATATACAGAAATATAAAAAATGAAGCAAAACTAATATAATTTTCCTTCAAACATAAGACGTAATTATCTTCAGATTGAATAGCAATACTCGGTCCTCCATTTTGTTCAGCCCCGCTGAAAATAATCAAACCATATTATCTAGCTACCGTAGTCAGACGGGCTTGTAAAGTGTTGCGTTGCTCGTGGGTACTCCCTTTAATAGTCATGTCTACTCAGGCGTATTCGACGGCAAAGTCCAGACTAGTATTCGGTTCTATACCTATTGAACGATATGATAATCCCGAACGCCTCCCGTTCCTCACTTCAACAGCCCCGCTGTCTGTCTGGCACAGGAATCAAATTGCGAGGGGGAACGTACTACCAGAGGTAACAAACCTTTTAATAGCAAGTGAAGATGATTTATTTTAAGTGTGCTTAAATATCGCAATATATATTATTTAATTTATCTAGGTATCTCAGCAGTTGCTTTGTGTAGACATACGATGCTACATTTGATTCATGTGAATAATTTTAAAACATCCTTATGTATTGTTAAGATTGATTAATTGTTCTAAATTTTAATTCTACTCTTTAAAACTTTTAGTGCTATGTTTTGAGTCACTTTTAAAACTATTATTTTTGTAACTACATAATTAATAACGCCGAACTTTCCTATAATTTAGATACATGCGAGATTCAAAATTGTAAGACTGATAGTGGGTTAATGCTATGTATGTATTTAGTTGGTAAGCCATTGTACATAAATAAATAAATATATAATAAAAACATAAATTTAATTTAATTTAGCATCGCCGTCGCTGCGCAGCTTCAATACCTAGTTTCGTTGACTAGGCTGAAAACTAGGGATTTGCGGGTGTTTAATGATTTTTAGCAGGATATACATACTAAGTAAGCCACCTTCTATATAAAAACAAATAGATATTTTTTCGACAAAGTTCGTAAAACTACATATTTTCATAAAAACCTTGAAAGATTTCCTTGCTACATAAATAAGATCACGTGTGTGATGTACGTGGATGCACCGTCGAGCCGAGTCGCAGCCGTTCTTATTGCGAAACAAAAAATCTGAGTTAGCAACGTGATTTCTTACCGAATGAAAAGTTTTTGTTTATACTTTTTACAAGTTTACTGAAAGGAAGCCCAGTAAACAAATTTCAAGTTAATATAGTTGTAAAATGCTTTCGACGAAAATAAAACAGGTCGCAATGTTTTGCAGAACTTTGTTTTACGTATATAAAGAAGTATGTATGTATATGGTTCCCGTAGTTCACACGAAATTCAAATTTACAGACTTTGTAATATCGTGGCAACTGATTCGCTCTACAGCATCAGTCAAATTGCGTCATCAGTCAAGATGCGTCCGAAGTATTAATTCCTCTCCCGTACAAATCTGTACAGAATCCATGCTGAGGTCTTTTTTTTCTGCTAATGTACTTTTATTAATAATATTATTTCGTAAGGTCCACAGGTTTGCAAGCCATGACGTAGACACGAGTCCATAACTGACTGTATATGCTGAAATTAATTAAAATCGTGTTCTATAACAGGGGATGGTAGGGGATGCAGCATCCAGTGCATTGTCTGCACCCACACAGGAGGACAAACAATAACCCTTTCCGCATACATCGACGCCGGACATTGGAGTGGAGTGCTTTCAATTTGAGATGGACAACATTATGCGAAACTGATGCAATATTAAATAATCAAATTATTTATTTTAGTTTGAACATAAAATAGTTCTAGGAAATAAATAGCTTTTGATATTCCATATTATTCTAGGCTTGTCGTGAAAGGCCACGATGAGATATTTTTTTTGATGGGTAGTTAGTACTCTCCTTCGTAGCGTGACAAATGATGAGGTGGTGAAGATGAGGTTGAAAATCATCAAAAAGAGATAGACTTTTCTTGAATATCCTGTCTAGTACAGACTTAACTTTTGATAACGTTGTGTTGGGCGATATCCCTCCCACTTAGTACGCGAAGGCTTAGATATAGTAAAATCAATGATACATTGTAATTCAAAGCATAAATTGCTTGGACATGTTGCATAATTGTAACCATTCGATTGTAAGCGCACGAGGGTCCATCTATCCCTTATGTACAAACATGCAGCGCACAGTTAGCAGACCCAGACACATAGACTTGTACATAGGGCTCAGAATTGAATATTGCTATTATTGATTTCAGAGGGTGAGGGCTGCAAGCCTCAGAGGCTCCCATAATGAATCAATAATACGTATAGATAACACAGTCGGTGTATTTGAAGGTTTTATGAAACGAGATATTTGCGCATCTGTCTGGGCGTTTGTCATCCATCATCGTGCCTAATTAGGAAAAGCGCCTTAACTTATTCGTGACGTTTCAGCAATTTTATCGTCTTTTTTTATTTATTTCAGAGTTGTGTTGATTTGAATTGGTATGATCACTGAGAAGTTTCGTTTGTCCTACATTGAACTCATAACTTTTGTTCAAGACCAATTAAGGCGGTTTGATAATATGAGATACAATATTCTCAGTTAAAAATGGGAAACCATGGATTTTCTTGCCTGTTTGGAATATAGAAACTGATTATTGGTGCCTAAAAATGGTTTGCATGAATAAAAATATATTTGATTAAAGTATATGTATAACCGGATAATGCCTCGACCAAATTAGCAGGCATTTAAGAAATGAAGATGGTGACAGTAATCACCATACAGAAACGGCATTGTAGGACAAAATATAGACATATTATGCACTTCTACATAACATACATCAACATAGCATCACGCCTGTATTCCTTGAAGGGTTAGGCAGAGGTGTACACTCATTGAGTCCCATATATTATGGGGCGATCCCATTGCTATCTACTGGGCATAGTTCTAGACCCCATGCTGCTACTGAGAATTTCCACACAGAAAATCTAATAACACTTTTCGATCTGGGAATCGAATCCAGAACCTTGCGATTAGCAGTCGCGTTCTCAGCCACTAGACCAATAAAGCAGTCATTGTGCCACTTCTCTCGTTCAGTAATTATTATACGAAACCTTCCTTCATAACATGACGAGGTAACCTAAACCCAGTGCACACGTCCGTCTGTCAGCACCGTTAATGCACAGTGAGTGAACACACGCCCTATAATCGCTGCGGTAACGCCGGCCACTTCCTACTATATGCGCTATGCATGTAATGCATGGTGGCGGGTAGGCAGCGCCAGTCATGTGGAACTTGCATTATCATGACTGTTTCTATGGTGACTGAAGATGGCGGGCAATCAGCGCTGATACTGATAAATTAATTTTGCATACTTTTATACTTGCTTTGAGTAAACAAAAACGTAGTGGGAATTGTGTGGTTTGCAAGGTGAAACCCTTCATTATAGTTCGGCCGCTTAGAGAATGCGTTTGACATCTGTCAGTCTTAACATCAAATTTAGCACAAAATTATAACATTATCTGTTGAGATAATAATGTGGTTTATAATGCTTATTATTTGTTAATAGAGTAAATAAATAACAAAAATATTTTTATCGTAAATTCAACGCCATTTCAAAGTTACGTTGTCAATTCGATCACGACATGTCAGTAACACATTCTCTGAGCGGCCGACTTTAGTGACAATATTTGAGATCGACTGCGCACCCTGGGCAGTCAGCCTTGGTAACACCATTATTGACTGGATAATCTTTCCACTACGGTATGAGCGATTCCAATGTGTTGAATTGGAAGTAGTGTGAATTCATAGGCACAAAGCATTCATGTGCTCATAAGCAAATGCATGACTAACATTTGCAGTGGAATGGGGACTAGTCAATACTGCTAACGAGTAAAAAGAGAAAAAAGATATTGGTTTAATGAATTTTCATCTTCTCTTACCTATCAACCAATCCGTTTGTATTTTCCATCGATCCCAACCGTTATTTCGAATAGAGAAAAGCGGTCTATGATAACGGGTAGTTAAAAGCTTGTCTACCCTACTATTTTTCCTTTCGCCGAGTTTCACCGATTTAAAACACGCATATTATTATTAAAATTGTAGCATTTGCATAGTACATTACAGAGCGGACATTTGTTTCTATCCAGTTACAATTTGCATGTTATACGGCTAGCTAAATTGTATTGCTTACACTATCATTTAGTAGTATGGTATAGGACTAACTAACGGTCTACCGTTAGTTAGTCCTATTATGGTGACGCTAAACGCATGTTTTTCGGTAGTGCAATTATTTGTAAGTGTGATTAAATCTGTATGTACGGTTAGGCGAAGCATTTGCATTTTTTATTGACTTTTAATTTTTTGTTATTTCAGATACTGCGTACGTAGGTACACTTGCCATCGTTTTTTTAACTTAATATAGTATTCATAGTATATGTCGACAAACATATTATGGTATTTTCTTCCAGTAATTTTTTTTTTTTCTCTAAAATCTCCACTTACTCCGACCATTTCGCTTTTAAATTTCGAACGTTATTAAAGATACGTCTAATATCATTTTACGAAGATTTGGGAAAGGATTTCGGTGCGAAAAATGCCTCCTTCTATTGAAATAATTAAACGAAAATGATCGATACCAATCAAATAGTCAGTGCACGCGGGGCGGAGTTCACTACACCGCCAAGTCTTGTGTAATATGCACTAACGATCGATAGCTTCTTGGACGCGGAAGGTGACAAATACATTGTGATGTAACTAGAAAAACGTTTTTACCCAACAGGAGAAAGTTACATTTTTTTGTTTTCTTTTTTTCTTCCCATATTAACGAGTTGGGGTGCGAGGTAAGCACGAGAAAAGAGCCTCCACGAGTGACGAAACAGTTTGTCTGGCGTATAGATCATTGCTGACTGGCTAATCTTTTCACAGCAAGAGCAAGCAAGCAAGCAAGAGTAGCAAGAATAGCAATTGCTACGGGCCCCGTGTATCCAAACCCGCCCACCTCCGCCTAGCGTTACACCTGTTTTCCGACTATGACAATCCACGTCAGACAACCCGATTATTTTGTTGGCGAAAATAAAACACAGAATTTCAAACGGTAAACGCCCAAGTTCTGCAAAAAGACACTTTATACTTAAGAGCCCATAGCAGATCAAGGGCCCCGCGATAGAATTTGCTATGGGCCCCGCGCTTGCTTAATCTGCACTGACTATGGCATGAAATTATACACATGGCTGTTGAATAAATCCTTTTATAACGTTAAGGACATATTACTACTTAACTACCTACGAACTAGCTAGTAGCAAGAAAGTACGAGTATTTGAATAATGCTAATTAAAATATACTTATTTTGAGCATTATTATGTACATTTGTTGTACTTAGTAAGCCTAGTTATATGTCAAGATGGTCAGCAGCGTCCTAATAACATCATGATGCAATCACCAACTCACTAGGCAAGCGTGCTTATTAGGTACTTACAGCAATATTCCTGGCCGTTCATATAATGGTTTCTAAGAGGCCTATGTTCGGCACTGGACGTTCACACGTTGCTATATTGATGATAATCATGATGTAATGAAGTTTAGGATACCGTCAACATTTTTGTTTCATCATCAGCCAGAAGACGTCCACTGCTGAACGAAAGCCTCAAGGAGGGGTTTGCCATAATCCCCACGCTTGGCAGGCGGCTTGGGGATCGCAGTGGCTCACCGATTAGTGAGAGAACGCTGCTGCCCGTCCTCCGGTGTCTGGCCGCAGTTTTAAGACGTACCCGGGTCACTCGGCTCATGTTTATTTAAGACAAAAACAAAACTGTCTTTGTCGTAATTACCAGTGAATTGCAACATTATAGTATTTAGCATGTCGTAGAAAATCTCTCACTCTAAAAACAATACCATACATAGCAATTACACATACTCATCTTAATATACCACAAACCTTTGCCGTTATAAAAAATTAATCATAGACGTAGAGACTATCACTACGCGACGTTCGACATACGAACCGTATCGGATCGGGATCGGCGGCCGTACGGGATTCAGTCCGTTGTCTTAAATATACTCGTTTGGGCACCGTTACGTGGCTCCGATAATCGGTCGTAATGGCTTCTGTACACAGTGGCCCATGGTGTGCCAGTTGCGGCCATAATGGCATGGGGAAATGAAGCATCTGTTTTCAAAAATCTGATAGTGTATTGTTTTGTTTAATAAGACCACAATATTGTTCATAAAGTTTTCATTAAGAATACTGAATTTATGGAACGCCTCAAAAAGGCATGCGTATATTATTTTTGTAACAATTCTTTACGTAATAAGTATATTTTTACACTAAGTTGGCAAAGTAAATATTATGTATAAGTAGGTACATGTTACATATTTATTTTATTGAGATATTTGGTCATATAAACATACGTACACCGACCAATTACCTTTTAAATTTTCTTCCATGATTCTTTCCATGAACTAGTTGCCTGGAAGAAATTCATTTTTGCGATAAAACTGTACGTATAAAATGTATTTTCATTTTGTACTTTTTTCTTTGTAAAGAACTCTCTCTATCTATTTACATATCTAAAAATGATGTATATGGAAGTTGATTTTAATTGCTATGCTTCTAACAGATAGGAGAGTTCTACGCTGTACTATAGAGTATACGAATGATTAACTATTTGTATCAGATGAACGAGTGTACTAACCAATAACTGGGTATCTAACACAATGCTATGCAATGCAAGCTGCCATGCAATTTTATCAAAAGTAAATATGTATATTTTTCATAACTATCAGGCTTGAGTTTCAGACTTACATAAGTTAGATTCTTTTAAGTACTTACATAATTGTTGTTCGAGATCAATGTATAAATTAATAATGTATATTTAATTCCGAGGTAAAAAGAGTAACCATGGAGTCTCCTGCCCGTTCTTCTCCATTGGAAATCATAACTTTGGAACGTGGCAACTAGAGCCTGACTATTCATAAGTGCCTGTAAATGGTTAACATGAATAAAAATATATTTGAATTGAATTGAATTGAATTTGAATCCAAGTCACAGTGTAAGTATTTATTTCATTAATAAAATCACTATGAATTGGTGTCGGGTACTAGATTTTTACTACTAAACAACGGATAAATTGTGTCATGAACTCATTTTCATTGTATGCATAACCCATAGACTTAGAATGCATAACCTTACATTTTTTGACGTGGAAGCTTGACATTATCTAATGTCATCTTGTTACATAAACCGTAACCACAATGATACATTTTAAATTGATCAAAATATTTCACCGATTTTAATGATTTTTTAACTACCTATGGAGTTTTTATAACCTACTTTATACTAATATTTTAATTCTTGTCTATTTTTAAGCTGTCATATTATTATGCCCTATTGTATAACCCGCCATCTGGCGGTTATAAACACGTCGTTTAGAAACAGGGTGCTTTGGGGTTAGGAGAGCTGTTTGCAGATACCAGAGGGCTCTCAAAATGCTTCATTACCCTCCATCGTACGAGTGGTGTTTAAAAGTGACGAGTGAGTGAAGTAACTGATATTTACAATAATTATCTGGGACGGAAAAATCAATGCTAGATAGCCACTGTATGTGGTAAACATGTGCCTAAATAAACCTGTGTAGAAAGCACATGGAAACGTAATAAATAAATATCAATAATATCAACAAATAATTATAGGTTGATTTATTTCACAAAAAAATTGAATATAGGTATTTTATAAATATAAAAATAAAAAATAAACACTATTTTTTATTTCATTGTTTAGACGGTTTAAACAGGAATTTAACAAATTGTTTTAAATTATCGTAAATTGTTTTATTTATATTGTTAATATTTTATTTTGTCAATTTAACATGTAGGTACGATTTCATGACCCCCACGACCACTATTCTTACTAATGATTTTTTTTCTGACCTAACTGATATTTTATCCGTTTGCTAATTAGCGATATGGAAGCTAATATGGTTCTCACGTTGATCAGCCCCCTTTACAACCACAGTAACGATAAAACGAGAGGGTATACACTAGGGTGTCCCATAAATTTCAAGTGCGATTTTTTTTTACGCATACCTTCTAAAAACTTTCGTAATAACCCAATATAGTCTTAAAACAAAAGATTAGTCCATTTTATGAACGATAACCCGTGCCGACTTGCGATTTAAACTCGCCCATACAAATTTCGCGGGTACTGCACTGCGACCTGTAACTACGTGTTTTATTTGTCATTTCATACGTGATTTTTTACAATATCAGTACGCTGTTATTTCTTGCATAAAGATGTCAGTTGAATTACGGAGTGATAAACAAAGTATTTTTCTTACCAGACTTCCAAAACCATTTAATAAATGGTGTAAAATTACCATCTAATCGACAAGTTCTCGCTGTCTTGTTTGACAATATTCGCGAAGTCAAACGACTTTTAGTGAAAGTGCTAATCTTGTGATTAGGAAGTGCATTATATTTTGGAAAAACATAAGAATTCCTACAAAAACCACGTCTGGAGAGAGCTGCAAAAAATTGTAAAAGAACTCAGAAAATAATTGTGAAAGACACCTTGATAACTTATTTGATATTGCACATGCTGATGCCTTTGAAAGAATGAAAATAGAGGAAGACAAAGTATTTTTGAAGAATCAGAGAAAGCCAGGTCGACCGGGATGCTTACCTGATGTACACAAAAACTTGGCGGACAAACACAAAAGAGCTAGACTAAGACGATTAGAGGAGAAGGAAAGAAAACTAAGACAAAAAGAGTTACTGGCTCTTGCATGGACTTATACTACACATAACTTGGAATATCCACATGATTCAGACGAAGTCAGATTGCCAGCGGAAAGAATCTGATAACACCTAAACTCGTCGTAGCTTTAGATCGATGCCAGCTAAGCATATGAGACTCCGTTTACATTCTTCATGCGCTCGTAGAAGCGCTTGGTCTGAACATCGATTACATCTCCATTAACAAATCCTCGATTCAGCAAATTCGCCAATTTGCTAAAACCATCTCAACTGCCCTCTATAACTGGAATGTTAATGACAAATAATGTGTTGCGACACAACATCTTCGAATATTGGACGTTTCAATGGAGCTTATGCTCTTTTGGAGCAGACTTTAGAAAGAGAATTGTTACTTTTCGCTTGTCGTCATCATGTGTATGAGTTGGTTCATAAAACTAACAAGATAAAGCAAATTACTAGCAGTCCAGATATTCCGATCTTTAAAAAGTTCAGATACAATTGGAAAAACATCGATTCAAATAACATTGAAAAATGCCTTGATTTCGTAAAATACCATGTTGCTGAGACAAACATTACATCTTTGTTAATGTTTTTTATAGCACAACTGAACAAAGCTTTAATAAAAGACGATTATCACGAATCGGTCGAATTATGCGTAGTGTTTTTGAGGGGGAAATTCAGATAGAAAAGAAGAAAAATAAAAATCTCGACTGAAAATCGACGACATTTTTCTTCAGGAATCTGTGCCTTGGGAAGATAATGCTGCTTTTCTGGAAACTAAAAGAAGAATAACTCGTTTGAAGATTTTAAATGACACTGCTGAAAGAACTGTCAAATTAATGCAAGATTTTACGGACTTATCACGGCTAAAGAAGAGCAAAAATAATTCCTGTTGCGTTGTATCCAGGAACATAGAAATTTTTATACAAACTGTAAAAAACATGCCCTAAAGAGAAATTACCCTGGCTGATTGTTGTTATTTTATGTGTTTAAATAAAGGTAAATATTTCTCTAATTTGATTTTGTCTTTTATTTACTTCATTTATTGCATTTTTATTAATTTTATAGGAGAACCAAATATTAACATTAAACATGAGATTTGATAAACTTTGTGGCTCGGTCGGCACGGGTTGCAATCATGCTAGAATGATAAAATTTCATATTTGAGTATGGTTTTGCATTTATAAAAGATAAAGAGGGTATGCATTTCAAAATTCGAAAAAAATTTTTTTTAGGTCAATTTTGGGACACCCTAGTATACACTTAGTTTTCTGGTATACGTGTTGGACGCCTGTTAAGCGCGAGGCCCTGGATACGATTCCCTGGTCGAGCAAAATGTTATTGGGTTTTTCTGTATAAAAAGTCTAAATAGCAGCACGGAGCCTGGAACTGTGTCCAGTAGATGGTAATAGACTCGCCCGCTATTACATGTGACTTAATCACGGCATTGACGAAATGTGGATGTACATTATAATAAAGTACAGTTCTGCCTAACCCTTTAGGAAATACAGGCGTGATGCTATGTTATGCTAAACTTTGTTGCACTGTTATTGTTACTCTAACACAATTTCTGCAACTTTGTAAGTAGAAGCTTACAGGAAATAACTATTTTTACAGCCAGTTTCCATTTCCAGGCGCCGATAGTACTTTCGTAATGTCTAGAATAATATTCTATTAACAGCATGTCGTACCTTTCGAACTGTATGTAGGCTTTTGATGGGCGTGTTTTCAAAACAATTGAATTGTTAAATTAATGACGCTCTAAAACTGAGAACATTATTATAGATATTAAATTTACATTTTTAAATATTATTTAAAAAAAATATATAAAAAAATACATTTAAAAATATAAAAAATAGGTAGCGACCGATATCGGGAACAGGGTCAAAGCTACCGGTGGTTAGGGCTCCAGAGACAGAAACCTCCTCACAATGCGTGCCGTATTAAGGAGTACCGCTTTCTGAATTAGTTCCTTGACCCAGCCGCCCAACGAGACATCTGTATTAATATACATATGTCTTCTTGCACGGGACTACAGAGTCCCGGACGTTTGGTAGGAGTGCTTAGGGTCGAAGCCAACACGTAGAGGACAGGTAGACACCTTTAATTGTCGCCTTTACTTGTGCACCCATTTGTAGGAGTATTACATAACATTTGGAGAAGACTACTCGGGTTATTGTGATGGGATGTTAGTGGACTGGGTTATGGGGAACTATGGAAATCTATGGCGTCTGCCGAAACAATGTTATATCTACACATAAAAATGGCAGACGAAGACTTGCCGACCCACTAACTGGGCTCCCAAATATGGCTCTTATTATCATTATTCTTTTGTTTTCTTGACTTTTTTTATGTTATTATTGTGTGCCTAAGTTTGGGCCAAATAAACGTATTTTCTTTTTTTATTAATTATTGTACCTAAGTTCCTCATTTATTTCGATAAAATATAAGGCGCTCGATCGAGGAGCAATTTTAGCGCACTTCAAAATAAATCGTTTAAAAATAAACCTAGCACTCTGTTACTTAAATTTCTGAGATAGTCTTTTCATTTCATTTCATTTCATTTCATTTTTTTTCACTAAAATCTCGACTGCCTCTAACCACTTGCATTGCGTTTAAAGATATATCTAAAGTGATACGTGAATACGGAAAATGGCATGTTTTTCCTTATATATCTAAACTTAGACATCTCTAAACACGTGAGAATTGCCCCCCTAATAACCTTAATCAAAAGTTATATTTGATAAAAAGTTACTGAACAAAGTATAACGAGTAATGGAACGTGTTATTAAACAAAACTATTTAAAAAATTACATAATTCAATGCGTTTGGCAGCACCTCACCTGATGGTAAGCGACGATGCTGCCGAGGACACGCAAACTCAAATAATGCCTATTCAATCACATCTCGAAGTTTCCATACATAGTTAACTTGCTAGGAAAAAAATAAAGGAGGCTTCATAACTTGGTGCCAATTTTGCATCCAGATTATATAAACTTTTTTTGGTTGTCAATCCATTCTTCAACCAACCATCCAATCACATGCAATTAGATAGGGCTACTTACGTTACACATATTGGAATGATCCCCAACACACCGACGCATTTACAACTACATATAATAAACGCATCGTGAAATTGACTTGTGAACGTAAGGCAAGTAACACATCGATTGTTCGATAGACGTTGACTGATGTCGCATGCCCCCGTATAAGGCTTGAAATCGTTTTCTTTAGTTACTTGTGTCGAATATGAATGAGATAGGATGCGGGATGACGAAATTGAGGCGGATGCAATAGTTGCTTCTTCTACTTTTTGTAAAGAAGTTCCGAAGGCTATGAGACCATTTTATATACAATATAATTTAAAAATTATATAAGTTCTAGCATTGACCAGAGATCAGAAACGTCACAGCAGACCAGTAAAAGGCGTACAGCGTGAGACGATTGGTCTTCGTTGATGTGTCCATTACGCAATAGGCATAGTCTTCTTTTTGTAATTAAATCTTAAACTTAATATAATATAATTAAAAATATTTGTAATTTAGTTGCTTGCATAATAGACTAAAATCTAAGTACTGTAACATTCGCTAGCAATACAAAAACAAATGACTCACCGATGTCGTCTCCACAGCTCCCAGCTGATGAACCCTTGCAGCGCCGGGTTGCTCTCGTCCACCAGCGTGCCTCCCCTCGACCGGCAGAAGCCCAACGCGTCCCTGAATGACGCCGGCTGCCGGTCGTAGAAAATGTAGCACTTTCCGTTGTACGTCGCGGTGCTGCCCGGAGGCTGGTCTCTGAACTGCGGACACCTTTCAATCGGCAGCGCTTGATCCGTGTACACAAAGGCTTCGCAAATCGACAGCTGACTGGGCGAGGTGGCTTCGAGGTGGACGCTGACGAAGGCTCCGGGCATGGGCGGGTTGCACGGCAGGAAGAGCGGCTGCCCCTCCTCGAGGTAACCGGTGAAGCGGTTGCAGATCGGGTTGGTGCCAAGGTCGGGCCTGTTGTTACCGACTCGCACCACGATCACTGCTGGCTTGTTTGCACCTAGAAGTTTAGATGTCTTTTAGTTTTATGGTGGATTGGAGGTAAAATGGGTGAGGCTGTGGTTAAATTACTTGTAGAAATAGTGCCATGGTTTATATATATAAGACGGACTTTTATGCTGTTCGATGGAGATCCCAGTCAAAGCAAAATGCTTGTCGGTGTTCTGTAGTTCTAAAAAAGTAAACAATTATTTCTATTAATTTTATAAGATGTCTTTAAAGTGTGAAAATAAAATAACAGAAATATTCATCCCCTTTAATTCTTTCTCTGTGAGCTCACTCCTAATTAAAACAAATTATAATAATGACATGTGTATGTAGTTAGCGTGTCAGATATTAGCAGAATCTTATTCGTACAACATCTTAGTCAAATTTGAATCGAGTACTTAATATTCCAGGCGTACTCTAAAATTCTTTAATATATATTTTAAAACCATTAGCAATCGTCTCAGCACCAGCTTGAGAGCCACTGTGCATATTGTGCAACACACAATATATATGCGACATTCAACGCGTGCATCTTGACAGTTGCACAATATATGCGTTACACATCTGAAAATAGGTTGATGTTTCGAAACTTCAAAACTGACGTTTGGATTTCAAATAAATGGTGTTGTTTTTTGTAACTTAATTTAGTTAAGTTGGGAAACATTGGTTTGGGATTACTTTGTTGAAAGTAACAGGTGTTTTAAGTACGCAAATTTAGTTCTAATGAACAGTAAATTAATATCATAGGGTAGCAAAGCCGTTTCTTTTGAAAAAGCACGAATAAGAAAATATTACAATTTCCTATCTAAAGTAAATATCATCCTTTCGTCCCGTTATACGACACTAATTATTAATAATAACAAATGGCGTAACACAAACAGGAAGCGTTGGAGAGAATTATTATTAGCCACACAGCTTCAAAATAACACCATAAAACTCAGTGAGAATAGATGGCAATTTCTCACACAGTGTGCGGTCTTGCTTTCTCGCCATGATTCAATACAAGACGACCCTTTGCACTATCATTATGATGGTTTGACGACAGCCGTCGACAAGCACCGCCAGGCGCAAATAACTAGCCACAAGTGAAAGTTAACAAAATTGTAGGAAAGCTACTAAGATAGTAGAATGATGATTTGACAATAAGTGGCAATTTTAGACCTGAATAGCTTGGTTTTATATGTATTTCTTTTTGCATGTTTTTTATTTGTTGTTCATTTTATTTTTATGGATAACGTTTCAAATTAATGGTGGTGTGGTCTCGTGTTTGTAAGTGGGTAAACGCTACTGGGCAATTCTGCATACACGAGAATTTTGGCGATAAAATTATTGTTTTAAGAATATTTGGCAGACACAGGCATAGCCACTTAGTAACAGTAATTTCTTTTTTATTTCATAAAAATACCCCAAAAGTCCATCGATAGATTATTTTCATGTGAAAATCGACTAAAAACTATTGTTTCTTACTAAAAGATATTAAAAAGTTATGTCATGGCAAGATATATCATTAGTTTTTGTTACATCGAAAATGTATGAAAAGCCAGATTTTTTGAACTCAAATAAAACAAAGGAGATTGGCCCTACAGCTTTGGTGCCATTATAGCAAATGATCGGACGGATAATGAAATGATAATTATGTCCTTTAAAATGATTATAAAAAGAATCATGACTGTCGCCTTACAAAAATTTACATGGTTAAATTACATTGACATATAAAAAAATGGGTATTATTTTTGCCCACCCACCTCGTATTTCGCTAAGTAGGTACCTTTATACTTATTTTTGAGGCTGACATTACCACTGACTGCAGATAGCTTATTAACAATCCCGGCCAATACCTTTTCTTACGTAAATAATGAAAGTTTAATTATTTGGTAATTGCTTGAAAGAGTCACTATATAATTGAATCGTTTTTACCGGAAAATTAGTATCTTCTATTTTGAAATAGATTACATGCCTCTTTGGTGTGGTGGTAATAAGCGCGACTGCTGAGGGTGAGATCCTGAGTTCGATTTCTAGGACTGTCAATGTAATTGAAAATAATGCACTCTCAGTAGACTGGAATTCATAATTGAGCCCGGTGGCAATAGTGGCTAGAAAACGTGGAACTCAATATCAACATCAGAGAAATATTGAGATGTCTCTGCTTACCCTACAATCGTGTTCCTATGATAACGGAAGTCCAAAACACTCCTAACGTTAGATTTGTCCATCCACTCGAAGTCTCGTCACACAATTAATTAATCTACAGTTAAACCCAAGGTTAACACTTGTTTACTGAGAATAAGAGATTACGTAAACGTCCTTATGATAACACCCAAGTTCCGTGCGAATTCGGAAGTGCATTGTGTTAGAACATAATTCTGTACATGTCCATTATTCATTACATGGTGAATCAAGTATATATAATAAACTTCCTGGATACTCTGAGAATTCTGGACTCTGGTCTGGTAGGTCTACTGGTAGTTAGCGCTGAGATTTTACTTCTGGAATCATAAGAATCACACTAAGCGTTATTATTAAAAGGTTATGCTGTCCTACTCCTGGGCGAAGGTGTCCCTCCCTTCCATCAATTTCTCGCGATCCCGCGCTGTATCTGGCCAGTTTTCAAGGAAGGCATCCATTTCATCCCACCGTATCCTACGTGGTCTACTGCGACCCCGTCTTGCTATTTCAGGGCACCAGTTTTGTGCTTTGTGGGCTCACAGTGTGAACGACATGCAGCAGACGTTCTGCCCAGTCCCATTTCAGCTAGGCGGCTTTTACAGCCATGACAACTATCTGAATTCCGGAGCGCAGTGTGGTGTTTCTAGCCCGATCCATTAACACCGAGTATAGTGCGCTCCATGGCTCGTTGGGAAATCTTGAGTTTGTACTTGGACCAACGCTCGCATTACATCATGACGAGGTCAAGCAGGCAATGTAAAACTATTCAACAGTAGCTAGGGCGCCCCTGGTGAAACTCAGGTCCCTTTGGATGTTTCTGGGTTAACAGGGATTGATCTAGCTTTAGTCATTTCTAGCTTGAGTGGTGTGCCGGACTCCTACCGGCTAAACTCACCACGGTGATCCGCCTCGACACCATGTGGTGGTGCTCGGGAACACTTAGAAGACCGCACCGCCCACAACTGGTGACTGTAAAGAGGCCACCCCCTCGTGCTAGTCCCGGAGGAGACTGTAGAGAGGTCCCCCCGTTACCCCCGCTGGCTGCTGTGTGCACGGCGACACAGGACCACACCGTGTCGCTGTCTTCTCGGGGGTCGCTAGACGAGAGTGCTAGCAGAATCCCCACTGTGCGTGCTCGCGACCCCTAAGGCCCCCCGCCAAGGTGTGTTAGGCAGGGGGTTGCAGCGTGTTGCGCGCCGGGGCGGTTGCTCCCCGGCGCCTCCTCCTACGTCGAGCGGGATCGGCTCTCTCCCGATCCCGCTCAGCGGCCTCCTTCTGGAGCATAACTGCTTCACAGAAGGAGACCACTATATAGGTATTAGCTACTGTCAGCGATGAACATATTGTTTCGTATTGTAGTTCCGTCCGCCAACCTCGTGACGGATTGGTAAGTATAAAATATAAGCCTGTGTGACAGCAGTCACCGTACATGTAACATTCAATAGAGGAAATTACTTTTACTCTGCACGATTGTTTAGATGTCATAACATAAAAATGAATACGGGGGCGAGTGTACTGCCATCTCCCGGTCACAATTCCAAACATTAGTTTTTTTATTATGGTATAATTTGTAAGAATTAGATAACGAAAGTTTGTATTGTACACCCACATTCCGCCAATGCGCTTATTAAGTCCCATATTATAGGTGGCGTCTACCGGCCACAGTACCGTCTACCGGCTACTCGACCCGGGTATGTCTTAAAACTGCGGCCAGACACCGGAGGACGGGCAGCAGCGTCCTCTCACTAATCGGTGAGCCACTGCGATCCCCAAGCCGCCTGCCAAGCGTGGGGATTATGGCAACCCCCCCTCCAATTGCAAACTTCCAAATTTTTCCCAACCCGGTGATCGAACAGACGACTTCATGCTCAGCCGCAGCGCTTGCGCCTACCAGACCGATGAGGCAGATAATATAACAAAACACCAACCATGTATTTTTTTTTTATGATTTTCAGTTAAAATTGTCTCCATGGAGTTTCTTGCCGGTCTCTTCTCCATAGGATCAACCCACTTTTGGAACCGCGCAACTAGAATCATAACGTTTTAAAAGCTCCCGTAAAGGCCCAGTTGAAATAAAAACATTTGACTTTGACTTTGAAATACTCTCGAATGTACTGCCGGACTAATTAATTATATTTTTCGTTTTTTCTTCTTCGTATACAGCTGTTATGAATGTAATTATTTTTGAGCACTATTCATTTAAATAACCGGGCTATATTTATGTTAATATATTCAATACTATAAACGAGTCGTTTATACCAAAACTGATACTCAACATGCTATTTGTCTGCCTAGTCGTTTCCCAACTGCATTGGGATCAGCTTCCTATTTAACCGGTTGCAGCTGAATACCAGTATTTTACACAGAACGACTGCCTTCTGACCTCCGCCACCTAGTAACTGGAAGACACTGATACTCTAAGGTTAGATTGGATGTCAAACATTTTGGGCTACTGACACCCGTAACGACTGTCATAGGTCTTCGTATACCCGGGACCGACTGCTTAACGTGCTTTCCGAGGCACGGAGGGGTCCCGATATGTGAAAAGTGGTCACCCATCCAAGGATTGGCCGCGTCAAGCGCTGCTTAACCTCGCAGACCAACCGATCTGTGCGGTAGCTATGTAGCTAGGAAGCTTGGAGCCTCTTTACACTTAATACGCTTTTGATTCGCCATAAAGAAAAGGATATCTGTCTTGTATTGTGAGTAAACACATAAACAAAGAGGTTATCTATCATAGCCAGATGGTCGATTATGTTCGTTTAGCACCTCGCCACGGCGCGTGCGCATGTGGGGCAGCACTGACACGTCTTCAAGTGCTCACATACACGCACGAGTTTGTTGACTGTCAGTGAATACAAGTAGGAAGGAAAGTTCATGTATTATGTACGGGTTGGATAAGATACTGATGTAAATGATCTTGGGCTGGGAGACTGGTAGATTGAAGTACTGGTAGCATGTTGTTAGTTGATCGAAATTGTGTGTGAAATCAAACCATGAAAAATATCACCTAACCAGGTTTTGGAAACACAAACTTAATGTGAACCAAACAAAGTACAAATTCCATTGCAACTGAATTTTTTTCAGACTTTTTATAACGAATAGTCACTCAAATATACTTAGACTACATAACGCTACATGATGTGAATGAATAGTTGAGTAAGTGGCAATTAGTGTAAATTATCTGGTTTTGATTTCAAGTCGAATGTGATTATATTTTTGGTGTTCTGCAATAGTTTGGTCATGTCTGAAGTTTCTGAAGCACGATATTATAAACAAGCAGGGTTTTAGCCAACTGCATTACTTTGTCTTTAACTAATTCTCAAGTAAGTAACTAGGATTTGCAAGTGATTAATCTATGGGAACAAAAGTTTTGAATCATTTGAGAAAATGGAACAATAATCATTGGAGTCATATAAGCGTTAATGATTAATTTTGCTGTTACAGCCACAATAGTTAATAAGTAATGTTAATATCGACACGGTTGGCACAGTGGCTACGATTAGCTGATTCTACGCTTCGTGGCGCGGGTTCGGCTCCCGGACGGAACAAATATTTGTATCTATAGATAGTTGTTTTGGGTCTGGTTGTGTGTGCAGGTGATATGTATGTTTGTATACAGTATAATACAGATGAAATCCTAGTGTAGGGCAATGTTTTTTGTTAAAAAGAAAAGAATATAAAATTTGATCTTACCACAGCAGGGCTTCCCGAAGTCTAGCCTGACGAGCTGCACCATGTAAGGCTCCAGGAGGTTGACGTACCACCAGGGCACCTTCTCGGCCTTCGTGAGTGTGCAGGTCTCGGCGTTGAAGGTGGCCGCCGTGCTGCCATCCAGGGCGCGTTGGGGGACGCCGCCATCTTCCGTCGAGGCCTGCATCGGAGCCTTACCAGCTGCCACGTTGAGAACTGGAAAGAATAAAGTAATTAGGGTAACTTACTTATAGTAAATCCAAGGATCCAAGCTGCGATCATAGGCTAGCAATTTTATGTGATATAATTTTAATTTGTGTTCAATAATTTATAGAAATCAATCTCTCACACACACGGGCCATATACATCCACATTTGTTTCGTTCATGATAAAATCTGCGGGTGTACTACCCGCACGATAAGCCTAGCTTCATCATGACCGTTCTTTGTCCATATTTGTCTATTGTGATGTAGGAAATTGTAATACATTTATCTATGAACATGTCAGCGTGTAACAGTCTAAGCGGCCACGACACAGTCAGTCAATATTTTAGCATATTACCATTTTTATATATTTTTTAATTGTAAACACTCGTACCAGGATGCAATTGGTAAAACGATATGGTAAAGGGTATATGTGTAGGCTGTCCACATCTATGATGGTGTCCAGTAACATGACAACTAACGGAACTAGGTATGAGATGTGCGGATTGAATTAACATCTCTCGGTCTACTGGTGGCCGTCCATAACTGTCAATAATTGCGCAAACGATCGACTCACGATGCTCTAACGGGATTCTGCCAAGCGATATTATAATATCTTAGAATTAATACGTCATTCAAATGTTTTGAGCGAACCAATGATCCGCGGCGTAGATGATCTGAATGTCCAGTGGCGCATGCGTGGGAAATAGGAGTTGGAACTGCGACCTAAATTGCGTCATCGGTCTAGTGGTCTCAAACGAAGCGATTAAGCGTATGTACCTATGTACCTAAAGAGCCAAAGGGCGTTTTAATTTTTTTTTTGGAAATTCTGAAATACTAAGTTTGCCCATTTGATGGCAATCGTTTCGCCTTCTATAAAACCAACGGCGATATATGTGTAATACATGTCTGGCCAACTAAAGCCGTTGAAGGTCCCCTATTCCCTTGAAGGCCCCCCTATTCCCTTGTCCCTTTCAAACCTAACCCAGCCGAGTCGTGGTGCCCTAAATTCTTAATCACTTCATTTACTTAAAACATTTTATTCTTAACGTAAAAGATATCAAGGCTATTGATGGTTTGACGCATTCTAAGCTAATATTCTAAAGTTATAATTTTGTGATACATTATTTAATTTGCAGGTATAAAAAATATAAAATACTAGCAGACTAGGTAGGTAGACATCGTCCTGCCAGTTATGAATTAAACGCTCATTATTTAATAGATAAGTTATGAATTTAAAAAACTTAGAATTAAAACATATTGACAGGTGGTGGGAGGCCGAACATTTGGGATTAAAATTTTCTACATTTACATTTTTTTTTTTTCAAGAAATGTATAAAAAATCTGGATCTCGACAATAGCGCCACTATCTTTTAGCTGCCGGCTTCTAACAAACTTGCCTTGAAATACGCGCAAAATAGGTGTTTGGGCGTTAACGTTTCTTACATCGAAATCTTAACGAATTAATTTGATTTTGGTATTTTTGTCAAATTAATTTAATAATTATCACGAGAAGTATAAGGAAGATTTTTAATTCATAAAACGTATTTTGAGGGTTAATTATATTTCAATCTATAAACAATATCAAAAACTAGGTCATTACGACCTAGTTTTTATTGAAAACGTGTGATATAGCATTGCCTATAATATATATATACAACCTACTTGTTTTTATTTGTGTCTATAATACATAAAAAAATCACCAAAATCAGCTCATGTTTAGTGGGGCAAAAACGTTAACGCATTTTGTAAGAAAACTTTTAGCTAAACTATAGTCTTAATAGCATCATTATGTGACGGCACGATTGGCGCAGTGGCTAAGCGATTAGCTTTCTGCGCTACGTGTCGCGGGTTCGATCCCCGCACGGAACAAATATTTGTATGATCTACAGATAGTTGTTTCGGGTCTGGTTGTGTGTGCATGTGACATGTATGTTTGTAAACTGTAACCACGATACAGGAGAAAATCCTAGTGAGGGGCAACGTTTATTAAAAAAACTTAAAAATTTAAACTTAAACTTATTATAATTGGGCCATATGAGCATGAGCATTGAGCATTTTTATAGTTTGCTTTGAGGAGAGTCCCAAGCTGCTATAGATGTGACCTGACTGCCATTGACTAAGCACAATTCAAACTCCAGGCGGATTCGTAGAATGCTCTAACACTCAATAACTCTTCGTCTGAATAATAAATCAAATTGAGGATGATTGCGCACAGCAGCTGCGCATGCGCACCAATAATGCAGCCGGTAGTCTAAAACATCTCATAAACTACACTTATTTTGTACCTTTCGCTGATTACTATCAGTTACGAGGGTCTGCTTACCACCCGATGCAATGTATGCGTGAAGTAACTTAAGTTTGAACATTCACATGCCGTGATAAGATCGTGAGAATTTTCGCACGCTTAATACTAAGAAGATAACACGTTATACTAACACGTTATCTGATACCACTCTGTGGGCCCAGCAGTGGGCATGGCTTGCTCTTCATTATTACACCTGGGCTTCTAAGCCTTGTCCTCTCATCAAAGGTTCTTCGTAATAGAAAGATTATTATTTACTGCACACAACTGCAAACTCCAATGCTCTATGGAGATTTACCTAATGCAGGATTACCTTACGCTAGAAAGACACGCTTGCGACAATAATTCGGCCTTTTTAGGGTTTAGCCAAGGTCAAAATTGCCAGTAGAACTGGCAATTTATCATAGGCGACTTGATTTTAAATTCGGCACAATTCTGAACTTGATGGTTTTTTAAAAATAAGGTCAATTATAGTTTTTATTAGCTATTGATTTGTGCAGTTCATTGTTGAGCTACGATATTTGGTACAGGATCATGTATCCACAAAAAACCACACCAACTAAAAGATAGAAGAGCATTTATCGGTAACACTGACGACATGGTTGGCGCGTGTCTTTCTGCGCTAGGTGTCACGGGTTCGATTCCCGCACAGAACAAAAATTTGTATGATCTATAGATAGTCGTTTCAAGTATGGTTGTGTGTGCATGTGTCATGTATGTTTGTAAAACTTTACTCACGACACAGGAGAAGTACCAGTGAGGGGCAACGTAGCAAGCAGCGCAAAAAAGCACTTCTATGCCAAATTGCCAAGATTAAGCAAATCTCTAGTTTAAATCTATATTTTTTCTGGACTGCCTCAATGGTCTAATACTCGCAAGGGCCACAGCTGAGTGTGAGGTCCTGGGTTCGATTCCCGGGTCGGCCAAAGTGTTTTTCTGTAATGAAATTCTCAGTAGCAGCACGGAATCTGGACCCGTGCCTGGTAGATGGCATAGGCTCGCCTCTTATAACATGAGACTCAATAACGGCATCGGTGAAATGTGGGTGTACAATAGTACACCTCTGCCTAACCCTTCGGGGAATACAGGCAGTTTTAGCTAACATTAAGTATGGTCAAGATCAAAGGAAATTCGAAATCCCTGATAACCCTCTATCTCTTATAATGTTCACGGCGATGTGTGGCAGTGGGACAGAGGCATAAGCCCCAAACAGTCGAGATGGAAAGTGCCCACCCGACCGGAACGCTACGAAAAAACATTTTAACTGGCCACCAATAGTTTGGACTTAGGATACTCTTGGAATAAAGCTTTTTAAATTTAGAACGTGATGTTTTAAGAAGGTTACTCTTCTGTGAAGTTTAAAGATGTCATTAGTCGTTTCTGTTTTAAAGACTATAGTTTTGAAGTCCCGTTCTTACTCTTAAGTACTCTGATGTCACCAAACTATGTACTTAACAGTCTTTTTTAAGCACATCCCAAAAGATTTCAGTCCCGGCGGTTTCATCCGCATGACATTACCTACTTATAAATCAAAATGCGGCTTCGACTTCATAATTAAGTATTAATTGCTTTCCTATCTTCACGACCTTAACGCCACAGTATTTCGGTATACACAAAACATTTGTACCTACTTACATGAAATTTAGTAATTCCAAATTTATAATTCGCTCTGCAAGCTCTACTTAAGTCTAGCACGCCAATTTATTTCACATTAGCGCTAAAATGAGCTATAATCATGTTCACAGTTTCTGCGGCTGTACTTTGAGACGGCGAAGTCTTAAATATTTACGGTTCGTTTTTTGATTAATCTTATTTTATTATAGTTTACAATGTAGGCCGCATACCGATTGAAGAATTTATGAAGATAGTGATTATATTATCCAAAATATTTGTTATTTTTTCAGGCCATACTCAGCCAGGCTAAAATTACATACATAATTTCGTGTCGACTATTCTTTCTTGAGACAAAAACAATCGATCGATAGTATTTACGTATTAATAAGTGGTTATTGATAAATGGCCACTTACTTATAGATGGTAAGTTTTCTAATGAATATAATTAATGACTATAGTAGAGGGACAAATCGACGTTGGATTAGACGAGTCTTTGAGTGCTCTTATCGACTCGCATGACGGCACGGTTGGCGCAGTGGTTGAGCGATCGACTGCTGCGCTACATGTCGCGGGTTCGATTCCCACACGAAGCAAATATTTGTATGAACTACAGATAGTTGTTTCGGGTCTGGTTGTGTGTGTATGTAACATGTATGTTTATAAACTGTACCCATGATACAGAAGAAATCTTAGTGTGGAGCTTTATTAAAAAAAAGAAAAAAAAAAAGTTTCGGCCAACTTAGCATAGCATGGCTAGTCGAACTGACGACCCGAAGAAATTAGCATGTGCACCAGATGCGGAAGATGCAGGACCAAGTGTTGTGGCGAAATTTGGGATAACCCTATTTCTAGCAGAAGACGCAATGACAGGACATATTTCAGGTAACCATAACAATGAAATAATTTATACTTGAAATTCACAATTAGTTTTGTGAGTTACAATAGCACTTCTTACTTATTTTCATAATGCATCCGTCTATAGTTCAAGGTTATTCTTATTCATCATTGTGCAACTTCATCATCAGCTGCTGAGGCTCGTCGACAGGCGTCTCTATGAGGTTAGAGGGTAGACAATGCGGAATAGTGGTTCAAACTTGGTTCTTCATAATCGTTTAGCAAACGAATACGAACGTTATTAGTGTTATTACCCCAATTTGGCAGTAATTGAGAGCCAAGCTTGACATATTCGTGGTACTTAATGTGGTTTAAATTGAAAGCATTGAAAGGGACAGTGATGATGTACCAAAATTGTCACACTTTCGACACTGATGTCGTCACGGTGTGGTTTATAAGGTGAAGAGGTTTCAACCTAATTTACAATGAAGACACGGTTTGCTCAGTGGTTGAGCAATCGACTCTTGCGCTACCTGTCGCGGGACCGATGCCTGTTAGGCCGGCACGGTTGGAGAGCGGTCTTTGAGGACCATCACCATTCCCTTTTCATGAGTGATAGGGCTTACCAAACTGCGTAGGGCATCGTCATTTGAGGAAACTCATTCCATCCATCAATGGTGGTTTACAAATATAGGACATTTATTGGTGCAACCAAAGAGTCTCCACGAGTGATGTGTCTAAGATCGCGCCTGTAAGCAGTCAGCCTCGATACCCACCATCGTGTGATAATCTGTACCTACACGACAGAAGAAAAATATTGGTGCCCGTGCAATGGATAGCAGCAGCTGTACAAAGGGTAGTGGGTACGTTGCAGCATTGAAAGAAACGCTCATGTAAAGGCTCTTTTACCCCTGGGAGGTTGTACCTGTGAATTTCGGTCAATTAAGTCTTACTTAAAATATGTATGCTGTGAGCGATGTTTGTTTACCAGCCAGGTGTCCTGCCGGTGTTGAGCGCGGGCCTCGCCGGGCGCGAGCGGGCTAGCTCTCTGCCGGCACCGTTAGCGACAAGTGGCACACTTCTGCAGGCCGTTATTTATAGGGCTGCCGGTATGCGTAGTGAAATTTGATGATATATAAGCTTTAGTTATGTTTTAATAACTAGCGACCTGCCCCGGCTTCGCTCGGGTAGCAGAGCATATACGCCTTCATTTTTTTTCCGTCGTATCTGCCTGTTACGTCGAGCATTTACAGTCGGCATGATTTTTTATGACATCTTCAACTATTATCCTCATATTTCAGCCAATTTACACAAAACCATAATGAAATATACTCCTAAACATTACTCATGAATTTGGTGAAAATCGCTTGAAAATACGCTCAGTAGTTTTTGAGTTTATCGCGAACAGACAGACAGACGCAGTGGGGGACTTTGTTTTATAATATGCAGTGATTCATACTGCATCGGAACCATTTTGCAGAAAGTCAATTTATGTATCTGAAATTCTGATGAACGGACTAGAATGTGAACTAATTAATATTTTATATTCAAATTCAAATTAAAAACATTGAGTTGTTTTATTGTTATTGTGTTGTGATATTGTTATTTAATAAACCTTATTTTATCTGTATTTTCCGCACTGGGAAATCGTAAACGTAGATATTTGATTAACTCACTATTATATTATATAATTTATGTCCCCACATGCATTGGATGTAATTCATGAACTTAAAATCCATTCATGGTGAAAATCAATATTCATTCAGCTTATAAATCAATTAAATACTTGTTTTGCCAGCCCTGCTTGCTGCGCCCGCGCCGTGTTTACTATGAACGGTGCTCGTCAATGGCGGGCTGGCGGGCATACTCGTTTTGTTCTACTTTGCACTTGTCTTGTAGTCTCAGACGCACTATCTGGCCATCTGTCCTACCGTTAAGACATGCGCCATACATTTATTTTGCAAAAGAAAACAATGAACGGTTAATTTATCAATATTTCAAGCGATAATATTTTTCTGAAAAAATAAAAAATGGCCTGATAACATTTATTCGCAATATAATAACGGACATGTTTGCCCCAATATCAGCCACCATGTGGTTTTAAACTTACATACATCCCCTCTTCCAGCGACAGAGGACTCCTGAAGCGATTAGCTTTCTGCGCTACGTGTCGCGGGTTCGATCCTCGCACGGGACAAATATTTGTATGATCTATAGATAGTTGTTTCGGGTCTGATTGTGTGACATGTATGTTTGTTAAACTGAACCCACGATACAGGAGAAAACATAGTATGGGACAGTGTTTAAAAAAACTACTGGTAGGTATTCATTTTGATTTGACGTCCATTAAACAATAAATAAAATGAAATTATGTCCTGTGAATTTGACAGCTGTAACATTGCGACCGTGCATTTACGACGACGGGGATTTAATAATTTACAAACACACACACACACATACACATGCATTCCGTGAACGTGGGTGATTCAATTTGGCCCATGTACTGCATAGAATTAGCTGATGGGAATATAACAGATGCTTGTAAAGGTTGCACCAAACATTACGTCGTATTTTCATAAAGACTGGATTAATCTTTAGCACACACACAAAAATGTGTGTCTATGTTTGCGTGGCGGAGGCGGATTGGCTCCGTATATGTATCCTGTGAATTTACAGGTGCAACCGAGGTTCCTGAAATAGTATCATTGTTCTTTATGTTGTGATCAATATTCTGCACACAAAAAGTACACAATAGCATGTGTGTTTACATGGCGGGATCGGATTGGTTCACTTTAAGTACCAAGTTCCCTATGAATTTTACCAAGTGAAATGGAATTTTCTGAGCCTTCACATCGTTATTTATGGAGATATTAGTGAACAATATTGCTTACACACTCAACATGTGCATGTATGCGTATGGTTTGGCGGGACCTGATTGGTTGTATGATTATAGGCTTTTTCCTTGTGAATACAGCAGCTGCTTTTAAAATAGGGGTTCCAGAGTTATTATATAACAATACAAAATACTACCTATGAGCTCACAAGAAATACCATTTTATTCTGCATAGGCTTCCGTCTTTTTTAGGTCTAGATTCGTTTTAGTTATATTTAATTCTAGAAATTATATACACTATATTTACACACTAATCAGATTAGAAAAGTAAAAATTATAAAAACATTACGCATCAAAATACTCCTCCGCATTGCTGTCAATCGGCAGTGTACCCAGAAGACTGGCAGCGTTGCTACGTTGTATGGCAATGCTGATTCTTTGGCCAAAAAATAGGGCAGCCCTCTGGTCACGTGTAGAGTCGACTAATCGCTTTACGATCTCTTTAAACAAAAGGCGAGCACTCGAACCCCATGACCCAAGTGTTTCGACCTCAAACGGCTCGAAAATATAACCACTTATCAGGTTATTATATTTTCGCCGTTTAAGGGTCTCTGCAGATGCAGCAGCAGCACCAGCACAGCTAATACTTGGTGAATATTTATCAAGAAGGTTTTCGTAATCGTCATCTTAGCCTTTTAATATTAGTATCGATATTCAATAATCATAGGCCAGAAAGTTATAACTACGTCAGCCAGCTTTATATCATTGCCATATTGTGGTACTTTCCTTGGCAAGAATCCATCCAACCAATATAGTCTACGTAGGAGGGATCTGCTGCATTACAACCGGTTCAATCTTTGAGGAACTCAACGGCGTTTTTACTCCGGCATGAAATCGGTAAGTTGCTATCGAATTCTCGCCACTGCCCGATGCATTAAAAACACGAGCAACACTGGTGTAGAATGCATTAGATTCTTAGGTTATCAATCACGTTAGCCGTAAAAATCATTACAATTATACAGTAAATAAAATGCATTATACATAAAATACATATAAGTGCTTCTAAAATGTGGAAACTAAATTCATAAAAAAGTTACATGATAAAATAATTGAATGAACCAAAACTGAGAGTTTGACATCTACATTTACAACATATACTATTACTTAGACACATTTAAACCGACGGCGGTACATGATAATTATATCGGTCCATAAACGTCTGAACGGGGACTGTCCAAAACCGTTTACAGGTACATGAACGATCGAGACGGTAAGTTTTTTGATCGTGGTCGGCACACGCAGTATTTACGCAGCAATCACAAGCATTTGGCCAAGGGGAGGACGGACGAAGGACTTGGCACATAGGGAATTAACTAGCGAAATGTATGGCAGGGTAATATACGACGCCTACAGAAAGAGAGAGAGTATCTTGAACAAACAGTTATCTAACCGTCAGTAATTGGCACTTGATTAACAACTCTGCCGTCGTCAACACAGAGCTACGGTTACGTATCGCCCATACAATTGAATTTGCCCCCATAATCAATAGGACAATGGCCATCAATCGACACCAACATGCGATTCGGTCACAATGACACACAATGACATTTGCCTTTCAATGCTAATGACACCCATATTAGTACTGGAAGCCTTTTGTGCCTAGCTATCAGTCTCGCCGGTGTGTACTTAGCATAATAGGTGTGAATTGAAAGAAATTAATATTACTGACTGAAGGTGTTGGTGAGTGGATTGGCTTAGTACTGCCGTGGACCGAGACAAGTGTCTATCGTACCGACACCAATGTACTCGAACGTTAAGTACCAGATGGGGTTTACAAGGACAGAAGCCGTGCAGCGTAGCGTTGTTGCAGTGCTATAAAGAGTTTTCTCGTCATAAGTCACGCTACACCTCCGCTGACGATACACACAGCCTTGTATCTTTGTATACACGATCTTCCCTATGGACGGGTTCCAGTAAACAAAACAAGATAGACGACAGTTCGTAGATTGCTTCAAGAAAGAAATAGTAATAATCTTTATTTTGCGTGAAATACGGTGGGTATACAGATCTTCGTATTTTATAATTGGTTTCACATATTTCGCCTACTTAATTCGACATGCAAAATGTAACTGAAATAGACATAGTAAGTCTCTAAAATCTTACTTTTGAAATAATTAAGGTAATACCTGTAAACTAATAAAATGTAACTGATGTTAAGAAATTATTACATAATATAAAATGGAATGACAGATATTAACTTAGAAATAAAGAATAATAAATAAATAAATTTAAAAAGAGCAAGAAATTAAAATTGAAATCAATAATATTTTAATAGAATAATTACTTCTTATTTGGGGCTATATAAAAACACACACAGTTCGTAGAAATGATTTAAAAAGACATCGATTGATACAAAGATAGAAATATCACACGAATCTTGAATACCGTTACCACTCGGCTCATATTACCCACACTGTAATTAAATCGAGGCGCGTCGATAACTCATTATAATAGCAAACACCAAAATTCCGTTGCCTCAAAAATATACGCACAATTTTATTTCTGAGCGCACCATCGAATATATTAATGACATGCCATTTGTTTGTAGGCTATAGACCACATAACGGGGTATTGGGGTCACAGGTGAGTCATGGGCGCGAATCGCATACGAATTGAGTGATAATCGGTTGAAATGGTGCCGGTTCGATACTGTCGCGTGTAATTTATTCATTATTCGTGGCCTATTACACTGATTAGGAGGAAAAAGTCATTGTTCTGTCTGGTATATAAACAATATGCTTGTGCGATTAAACCAAGACCGATACCGCACCATTTATGCTGCTGAGGGAATAATGCCTCATGAACGCTCCTGAGAGAATATTGCCACATAACCGCTCCAAGGAACTTAGCTGCATAAACGCTCGTCGGAGAGCATAGCCACACGAATGCTCCTGAGGGAATATTGCCACATGAACGCTCTTGAGTTAACATTGCCTCATAAGGGCTCTTGAGGTAAAATTGCCACATGAAGGCTCCCGAGGTACCATATTTCCATATTGAACGCTCGTTACAGAACTTTGCCTCATGAACGATATTGAGGGAGCATAGCCTCATGAACGGTCGTGAGGGATCATTGCCACATTAAACGCTCCTGAGAGAACATTACCACATGAACGCTCTTGAGGTAACATTGCCTCATATATGCTCCTAGGGGAACATTTCCATATGAACGAAACTTTATTCACATTTACTGTAAACAACTCAACTGTTATATTAGATATTCTTTCCTTTATTTACACATTGACATATTTCTTTAAATTTATAAATACAATTAATAATAATAAAAATACATTAAATATAAAAAAATAGGGAACAACCGGTATCGGGACTAGGGTCCAAGCTACCGGGGTGGCTAGGGCTCCAGAGAGAGTAACCTCCTCACAATGCGAGCCATATCGAGCCCTTGATCAGTCCCCCAACGAGAGCCTCTTAAGGTGTTCATCGAGGCTCTTTGGTATTAATCCATTGGCCGAGACTCCTATCGGCACTGAGTCCACATCCCTCATGTCGACAACCTCGTATGCCAAGTCAAGATGTTTAGTTTGTTTATTAGATATTTTTATTATTAACAACACTGAATCATTTAAATCTTGACAGCTATTTTCTTTTATAAAAGGTTCTCCGCACTAAGTTATTAGATTCATACTTCAGTTATCAGTAAAAGGTCAATATCATGGTGATTTTTCTCAAAAGCATTACAAATATTTCTATGTCATTCCTACACATCGATCTCTTAGCTCTTGGGCGTGCGTCTAATTGAAACAGATGGCCACATAACGGTGTACGGTACGAGAGTAATAACCGATATCACTGCAGGTGACTGGAAGTAGATCAACCAACAACCATCTACCTTCGGTAAAACGCCGTGAGCCACAGGTGCGGAATGTCAATCAATTTGATAGACGAGTTTTCTTTCGACTGCCTTCATTGGTCTAGATTAGGTTTATCTAGTGTTCTGTTTTTGTCATAGCATGCAGCAGAGACACGACTGTGAATCCTTTTGGGGTATATTATTATATATATTAGAAACTACAGGTGATATTTTCAAACGGCGGGTGGTATCGAGAGTCCATTAAAAATTCATTAACACTTTGCTAGCAGGCACTTGTGACCACGAAAACAAAGAAACAGAATAGGAAATGTTACCTAAAAATAGCACACTCGATTATATTATTAGTTAAAATTACTATAACGGGAAATTTCTACCGAAGTTAAAGATTCAGTTTTATTTGAAAGTTTGAAATCAGATAAACAGTCAACCTGCTTGCTCGGTTCAAACATCTTGTATCTACACGTCACTGGCACCATTCGTCACGGGTGTAGACAAGCGGCACGGATCTATGACGCCTAACATGACGTTTAACTAAACGGGGTGTCACAAACTGTTTAGACACTCATTCAAACTGAGTGAACTCTATCAAAGTTACCGCGATTGACCGAAGAAATCGCCAGATATGGTGAAGTTTGCTAACTATATTTTTATGGCGTTTTACCTTACAATATCAAAGAATAAAACCAACAAAATTATTATAAAGAAGAATGGCTGAGAGCAGTTATTTCAAGTACCTTGAGTGAACTGTTCTTTTGAATGCTGAGATATACAGTTTTATTATGTTCAGCATTTGTAAAGTAAATAATAATATTATTATTAAGGTGGAGTAGATTCTGTAATAATACACAACACTATATTGGATACTCTAACCTAACCTCAGCCAGATTATATCTCGTCCCTTATTATTTAAATTTTAAATCAAGCCAAATTATTGTTTTTTTTTTTTTTATCGTAATCCCATAAATAAATTCAACCAAGCCAAGGGTCTCTTCTCAGAATGAGAAGGGTTAGGCCTTAGTCCACCACGCTGGCCCGGTGCGGGTTGGCGGACTACACACACCGTCGAGAACTTTATGGAGCTCTCTGAGGTGTGCAGGTTTCCTCACGATGTTTTTCCTTCACCGTAAATGCAAGTGATAATCAAATTCTGATCCGCACATGATTCCGATAAGTCAGAGATGCGGGCCGGGTTTGAACGCGGACGCGTAATCCCATATATTTAATTAATATTACATTAATTATGACTAATAAATAAGAAAGATACCAGCGTGCGCAGGCACAACAATCCTGATCTACTGATGCACGCGCTGCCGGTAATGCGCTAGGGTTGTCGAAGTCTAATATTTAATATTTCGTTTGTTGGGCACAGTTTATTAATGGTGCGCTTATTAATAATCATATTCGAATGAAAACGATATTTTCAAATGAAGTGTATCGATGTTTTCTAACGGCATAGTTAACCACTATTGCTCACACGGTGAAACATTAAATGTTTTTGTTTCGCCAAGAAACAATATAAAGGAGGACTATAAAGGAATCGGTAATATTTAAAAATTAAATAAACATATCCATAGCACTAAGTAGTAACCCTGCTCGCTACCCGTGACCCACTTTTACTTTCTTCGTGAAAACACTTCACATGGCTGTGAATGGCATCTAAAAAGCGGAAGATTCTTTGTGGTTCACTCCCACAGCTCTCGTAGAAAGTATACTCTATGCCCTTTGTGATTTTTATTCTATTATTCCATTGAAATATATGATTTCGTCACGTTTATGTTCATTAATTAATATGTTCGTTGTTGCGCTATGGTATTGTTGATTTTATAATTATTATGTCTGATGTCGGTGTTTCGTTCACACTTCATAATGGTTTTATAGATTTTGATATAATAGAAGACGGTTCAGATGTTGGTACAATTTTTATGTCATCTAGGAAGAGTTATATTATGGTCACACAAGAACAGTTCGAGACAAACAAAATTAATCTAACCATAGCAAAATTAACAGCGGCGGCGGTGAGTTTCTGTCAACTTCATAAGGAAAATGTTTTTTATTTTACTTATTAATTGTAGTGATCCACTTGCAAAATCATGTTACACTTAAAGACACAGCGTTCCTGTGCCTTCCTCATTCTTTCAGATATATAAATTACTCATTAACACTTACCACAAAACGGTATGCCATCAGGCGTCCATTTCCCGTCGGCGCCACACACGCGCCTGGTGGGGCCGAGCAATTCGAACCCTCGCTCGCACTCGTACGAGGCTATAGTGCCTTCATTCAGGGACTCGTCGGAAAATGTCACCCTCGAGTGCGCCGGCGCACCAGGGAAGTGACATGTCGTTGCTGATACTCCTGGAAAAAAAGAATAGTTTTAGGAAGGGTTTTAAGTAATTCGCACAGATTAGTTGTAGCATATCGTCGCTTAGGTAATAATACCGCGCAAGTAAGATTTGACAAGCTTTCAGAAGGGACAATAAAGAATAAGAGAAGATTAAGAGAATTTTCTTATGAAAAATATTCCGTAAATGAAGTGTATCGTATTGCATTCCTCGTTGTATTTTTGTTTATACATATATACATACATTTACAAAAAAATTCATAAGTTATAATGTCAATTTTATGTCCCTTCTGAAACTTATCAAATTTTACGGCATTGCTACCTAAGCAACGATAATATGCCTAAGTTATGCTCCAAACTCAGAATTGCTGAGATTAGACAAATGGTGTTGAGGAACAAAACCTTCATAGAAACTTACTCATCGGGAATAGTCCTCTTTTTCGAGATAAATTAATGTTATAGACAACTCAGTAAATACAATAATACAGATGAGATGATAACATTTATTTATTAAGAATTTGTGAATGCGAAAAGTAACCCCAGACAAGCATCTACCACCAAAACCACACAAACACTGGACAAATTACAAAAGACCTCATGCATCATCAAAATTAATTGATTAAAGTTTCATCAAAAACACTTACATACGAGTATACTCGTAAATGCGCAAATACGGAACACTCTTTACTCCCAAACACGTTCCAAAAAGAATGCAATAATATAAGTCAGAAAAAAATGCAATATCATTCTATCAACTCTGGTCCACGATCTACATTCTCTATAGATTTCGAACGTCTGTCATCACGTACGATATTGGACGCGTAATGGGAGACTCGAACACTGCCAATTCCCGCTGGTTACGCTCATGGGAACATCACTAAGTTACCAACATGGAGACCAATATGAATGTGAGTATTTCCTAACATCTACAATCTGTAAAATCATAAAAACCAAGAAGTCTGAAAATTTTGACAGGGCTAGATAAGGCCCTTTATGGTGTGCGTAGTCTATCCTCCCGAACCAGGCCAACAAACTGGACTAAGGCCTATCCTTCTCATGAAGACGTCTATGCCCAGCCGCAGCAAGGACAGTTACGAGCTGAATTATTATTATACGAGAGGTGAATTAGACTACGATACAGTACCCAAATCGATAAAAAAAATGGTTCATTAATTTTACACCCAAATATCGATTTAATGTTTTAATATTGTCCCAATCCTAAATATTCCGCAAACCGTTGAACCCAAGCGATCATATGATCGAATCGTATGTATGTGAGAGTAGCATGTAGCATCTACCAAGCATTCTAGCTTGCATTATCGCGTGAATTTCTATAGCTACGAATTTAAAACAATTTATTTATTATGAAATCGCTACTTCACTGCATTGAAGCAATGCTAGTGAATAAAATGCCACCCTATATATACATATATGTATACAGTATATAGATCATGTTCAAGAAATTGGAGGAGCTAATCAGAACGGTTGACGATGGCGTACATGGCGATGACCGGGGTCCCCTTCTGGCTCTCCGTCTGGTTACCCTGGCGATCTTGGTGGCGGTCCTGACGATGCACGTCCGCTCTCTGAGAGTGTTCCGCTGGGAGCAATCTGTATCTGGCGGGGTCCTGGTGACGTATTGTGTGGCTGTTGGAGGACTGGCCCTGTGTGCCGGAACTGATAAGTGCGGAAGTATGGTTTTGCAGGTATAAGTTTATGAGTCTATATATCAGTATCTTAGTCCGTAAATTGAAGACTTGTGAAATCCATCAACCCGCAACAGGCCCACGTGGTGCTTCTAGACCTAATTGAAATCTATTTATCAGTGTATTTAGTCAAATCTGATTAAACTGGTTTTACAACAAAATAGAAAAGTTGGAGTTAAAAACTGTTCCTTCCAGACCTACTTATGCTGTACTGGGTTCTGTCTCCTCCTGGTCAACGCAGGGGCAATTTGGCATCGATGGCACCGCTCCGGGGAGCTCACTCAGGCGGTGGCGGAGCTTCTATTCGTGCTGGGGGTACCTTTGAGACGCCAGGTCATGATCAAAGCGAGCCTGAGTGCAGCGGCCGCGATAGCCCTACTGTTCGACTTGACTTTCGTACCTCTTATGTCGATAATTAAAAACGATGGTAAATAGATTGAGATTTTTTTATTTTTGTGCCTGTCTTTTCTTTGCTTGTCTATGACTCCCACTGTCCTGGTATACCGATGATGTACCAGATGGAATAGAAAGAACCAGATTTGATTTTGTTCATTTGTAAGGTTCAAATTATACAGGTAAAAAGTTAGGATCTGACTGTTGACTACCTGATTGTCTTAATGCATAGGCGATTGGCTCCGTTGCGGGTTCTTTCCCTGCTCGAAACAAATATTTGATATTGCCTGCAGATAGTGGTTTCAGATCTAGATGTACTGTACTATTACCATACTGTATGGTTATAGAGTTGAAATCAATTTATTTTGTTACATTCTGCTATCTCCCTTAGAAATACTCAATGCACCTCTGTCATAAACACAGTGATTTATTCCACCATCTGTTCCAACAACTCTCAAGTTACGAAATCTCTAAATATAGTAAGTGACATTTGTTTATATTGTATCAGATTCGAAAGCCGTCTGACATGGTAGATTGTGACGAATCTTAGAGTCGTGTTCATCCGTGAAGCATCGCGAATAGAGCCCAAGCCGGCGAAAGCGAACTAATTCGTTCACGAGCCGAACTTTGCCAAAATGTATTGAACCCTGTACGATATGGCTCCAATATGAAAATCTAGTATATTCTATTGACACAGTGGCACAGTTTTAGTACATTAGTTCTGACAGACTATGTTAGACAGAGTAAGGTGCGAATGCTTTGGAACAGAACTTATCATATCTGTCGTAAGTTGTTATGCGCGAAGAACATCACTTGAAAACGGCTGGACCAATTCGGCCGGATTTTTTTTGGAGAAAATATTCGTAATTTTCCTAATAAAGTTTTTAGGGAAACAATCGGGAAAGTTGCCCGGAAAATAGGAAAATTGGGGAAATTTTAAAGTGCTTTTTTCTATCAGATTTTTTAATGAGATCCAGACCGGGAAGACAGGAAAACGTGTTTCAGGTCAGCTAGTTGTAAAATAATTCCATCATCGCATCACATGGAAAGAGGGCTTGCGTCAGTAGCGTAAACAACAATTCCTTAAACTGCTACAGAAAAAGTATCAGAGAAAACAGTCTCCTCGGATCCATGACACTACTCTGTGCACGGGCGGCGGCCGGCGGGCATGCAGCATATATGAGCGGCGCCCGCAATAAATCAATACGCAGCCAGGGTGCAGCGAGACAGGTATATATAAACAGCTAGATTCTACCGTAGCCATGTAAACAGGGGGCCGGCCCACCTCAGCGTACCTAGGATGCTGGATTCAAAGGTTTCCATGGTGATGGGGAGATGGGGAAGCACAGACAGGGTGGCTCTGGTATTGATTTTAAACCTACGCAATTGCATTTTACCTCCCTTCGTCGCGGTATTGCGAAGCAGGAAGCTTTTGATGTTATGATTTATTTGATATCAACTTGTACATTTGAACGAAACTGTTTCATTTCTCTTGTGGTCGCAAGCGCGACTGTTGAGCGTGAGGTCCTGGGTTCGATTCCCGGGTCGGGCAAAGTGTTATTGGGTTTCTTTGTATGGAAATTCTCAGTAGCATCACGGAGTCTGGAATCGTGCCCGGTAGATGGCAATAGGCTATTACATGGGAGTCAATAACAGCGTCCGCGAAATTTGGGTGTAAAATAGTACAACTCTGCTTAATCCTTCGGGGATTACAGGCGTAATATACGTAAATTCGAACGACAAGGAGTCATAATAATTTCTAAAAATTACATTGCAACATCCTATCGGAATTTGTTTTAAATGATTTCATGTCTCCATACCAGGATACCATATCCTGGGTCTATTATCAGTTTTCCTCGATCTCGAATGAAGCCAAAAATTTATGAAAAAACTATGCGCGCGCATTTGAGCGAACTGATTTCATATCTTAAACGCGTGCACTATATTTTCATACATTTTTCGATTACCCTAACTATATTCTTCATCGAGGAAATATTATACTAGACCCCCTGATATCAGTTGTCACCAGACTACCGACCAAAGTAAAACCGTACTCGTGGAAGTTTAATGATCGGTTTTAGGTTTTTAAAAAATTTAGTACAAAAAATAAAATACGGTCAATATCATACCACTCGTAAAAGTTCACTGGTGGAGTCTGGTAGACTGGCGGACCCAAGACCTAACTCAGCTAGTCAGAGTAAACGACGAAGGTGAAGAACCGTGTTATGACGGAACTTAGGAGAGACCTATATCCAGCAATGGACTACGACAGACTGATTTAATTAACATATCAAGCTGATTAGTGTTGCATGTGATGCAGTTATATATATACATATTTATTAGTCTATTATTATATAAATATATATACTATAAAATATATATGTTGTATTTTTATGTATTTGTATTATTATGTTTAAGTATGTTGTTTTTGTACACTAGACAGCCCAATATCTGTCTCCCTTCTTTCAGTCCATCCAAAGGTTGTCTGGAAGAGATCACCTTGTGCGATAAGACCGCCCATTGTACACAAATAATTGTATATGTCTGTCCTGTCTATATTATGTGGTGTACAATAAAGTGTATAATAAATAAATAATAAATAAACACGAGTCTCTATAGGGTACCGATTTTAAGATGACATCCTACAAAGTTTATCGGTGACTTCTATGTACTGTGCTGCACACGCTCGCTATACCGTATCTCGTTAAACCAGGAAGTGGAAAATCAACGTTAGATAGTGATAATAAAGAACAGTTGTCTCCGAAACTATTAGCTTGATTAAGAAAGCGTGCCTGACCTAGCGTTATAGTCATGTAGTCAGTTGTGTGACAGAGAAAATAATCCTCTTTACGCTGGTTTATTATGATACAGACAGAATCACAAGTCATTCCACTAAAAATAACACGGATAAAAGTTATATCTGGTGTGAATTTGAAGTGAGAACAGTTTTTGTATGGACTTATCAGAGGAATAACTTATCTGAGGTTGAACCAGCTATTAAAAAATCAGCCCTAAATCATTAGTACATGGTATTAAAACTATATTATATTTTAATGCTGAGAATGTATATACGAGTAGTACACAAAAAGATTATCCCAGTTCATTTGAGTATTCTTTTTTTATCAATGAAAATCCTTTCACTATTTCACAGATATTTAAAATCGACCTGATCGCCACCAGAGCGTGTAAGTATTTGTTCTCTAAAATTGTAAATGAGTTAAAAAAGTACTACTTAACTAAATGTAACAATATAGCAATTTTAGTGTTGTATTTTTGAACCGACTTCATTGTTTTAAATTTAGATTAGAGCGGCCTCAATGCTTCGTAAGGCTTATACCTTTCCATGAGTCCTCTGCATTTACATAATTTGTGCCTCGACTTTCTGAGGCACGATCCTGGAGCAAAACGGTCACCCATTCATCCATCTAAAACTTGAAAGTATCAATATCTGTTGAGCTCGAAATCGTAATTAGAGATCCATGATAGTGATTTGGTTATTTACCGGATACCTGATATCCGGCGGTGCTGTCCGGATATTCGTCAAAAGATTTGTGCTTTTCGCAGCAGATATTTGCAAGTTGCGCTCAGCAAACGACACCAGTAAACGATCTAAATAAAAATTTGAGGATTTACTGTCGTGTTTGATTCTTATTTAAAATGTACGGTATTTGGTACCTGGCCGAATAGGCACTGATAAATAACCGGCCGGATAGCAGCTGGATATCCCTTGCATCTCTATTCATGATTATCCACAACGATTACGAAAATAAAACCGGCATTTATTACGGTATCGCAGTAATTTTTCATTCAGAGTAGGCACTAAAGAAATAAATATTAATTTAAATGTAAAATATAAACACACCTACAACATTCTTCGCGACAAGGTCACGGCGGCACCTTTCTCGAAAACTTTCTACCCTCCGGCCGGTGAACAAAAACGATACGCTAGTGGGTCAGGCGCAGGTGGGGTCAGTGACACCGTGACTCATCGAGATTAGATCATTTACATCTCTGCGGGGATTCGCACGTGTGTGAAAGACATTCGGGAGATCTAAGGGCTGAGAGATCGTATACACAAGCATAACATTGTGACATGGGATAGGCAGGAACAATAGAACACTAAATTATTCCTTACGTAAACTTGAGACACACACACGCACACATTTTTTTAATCTTGTTTTTAGCGTTCAGGTTTATCCTGACCTCCATCACTGCAGGAGGGTTTACACGCTGACTTCTATCTAAAAAATGAAATTTTTATTCATCGTTAAACAAGGTGACATTTCCACAAAGATAATTTTGTTAAAATGTTGAATAGCTCCCTGCTGTTATCAGCAGGAAGTTGGTAACTGTTTGCATCACTATCGTTCATTCACCTGATACTGTGAACTTTCATCAAGGATGAAACACAGCGAGCAGAGTAATAAATCACAGAATTATCCATGAAGAACCACTGGTCCCTAGTAAAACTGATTGATCTAGTAGTCGCAAGCGCAGCTTCAATTGCCAGTTCGGATAATATTAGGTTATTTTCTGATAATTCTCAGTAGCAGTTCCGAGTTGGTAATTTTGTCTAGAGATGGCATGGGCTCGCGACCTATTTTATGAGTATCGGCGTAATAAAAAACTGTCGGTGTTCCACAGTACACCTCTACTTAACCCTTTGCCAAATATAGGCGTGATGCTATATTGTTATGACACAATTAGCTTGGAACACCTGTAGGCACTACGAAACGTGGCATTCAGCCAAGTCACAGTCTAAAGCGTAGAGGAGAAGTAACAGGTCGTTACACTGTGTTAATCAGAACCAGTATCACCACGCCTGTATTACTTAAACGGGTAGGCAGACTACCGTTGTCCCGTGGAGTTACCATACAAAAACTGAGCACAATTCAAAAATTTATAAAAGAAAAAACTCAATTGAAAACAATAACTCAATACAATTCCTGACCTGGGCCTACCGACCTAGCCAATCTTGGACCTTATGCTTCAAATTCAAATTCAAATTCAAATTCATTTATTTGTCCAAAACATGAGTATACAAATATATAGCTTCTGCTGCGCTTGGCTTTAAGATCGGTTTTTAAGACGTGCTCTTGTGGATTGGAAGTAGTCGCAAGGGCGACTGCTGAGCGTGAGGTCCTGGATTCGATTTCCGGGTCTGGCAATATGTTATTGAGGTTTAGGGAAATTCTCAATAACAACACGGAGTCTGGAACTGTGCCCGGTAGATGGCCATAGGCTCGCACCCTTTTATAAGGAAGTCAATCGGCGAAATGTGGGTGTAGCATAGTACACCTCTACCTAACCCTTCGGGGAATACAGGCGTGATGCTATGTTATGTTATTAACATATACAAGAAGTGTTGAGTATACAATTCCCGTCCCAAATATGTAAAAAATTGGTCCTTAATATTTCACCTCTCATCTAACAAAATACATCATAGGTATTTTTGCCTGTCATTTCATCATTGAAGTATTAAGGGGAAAACGAATCATACCTGCCTATCTTATGTACCTAATCAACAGTCATGCGCCCGGCTTAAGCGCGTGTGCAATTACAAGGGCGCGAGACACCCACACTTGGAGAATCATTACACATTTTTACTAAAGTATGAGTGAACAGATGTTAATTAATGGAATCAGGCGTTACTTTGCGGAAATCCATGATATATAAGATATACAAGTATAATATTTAGTTTTAATTCCGCCAAAACTACTGCAAGCTTGGGTGCATTCACAGCACCGCCCTCCAGCCCGCAAATATATGCACATGCAGGTGCGATAGACATAATGTAACATGCAACCAAACCGACCGGGTTGCATGTTACATTATGTTAGATGTTAAAATAGATGTTTTTTTGTTTTTTAATTTTCCAGTAGTTATAGAGATTGTAATAATATACATTTTCTCACCTCAAAACTTTCCTAGCCATTAAAAGGCACAATACGTAATAACGTGCCTAGTTTATGCAGACATAAAATGTTCTATCCACATTTCAAAAGCCAAGTTTCTCCCGGATTATAGTCTATGCGATCTAGGCGAATATATTTCTAGACATAAACACAGTTTAGTACTTAATTATAATAGTACGGCGCTGGTAAGTTTCTCTGAGGGTTACGACCAAGACCCTAACCCTGCGTATGCTAGGACCGGTCGCGATGACCGGGTTATCGACACAGTTATTAATATGCTTTTGGGTTGTATTCTAATGTGCCGTTTATACGATATTCAGTTAAGCTTGACATTTACCTTAACTTGTAGATAATATAACATGCGCGCACGCAATCCAAAATTAACCTTTTTTTTATTGGGAATTCCCAGAAATACGTGATATATTTTCATCTAGTTAAGTGGAGTTTGATAAATTGATTTAGCCCAACCAGACCTTTCAGTTTCAGTCCTTTCCAGTCCCTTCTTCGAATATCATCCAAAATAGTTTCAATCATGCATTAGAGAACATCAAACACTTGCTATAAACTACTTACCATTTTTTTTTCAAGCAAAGACTTTTCCAGCTATTTCAGAAAATATGAATGAGAACAAGAGAATAGTTAACACGCGAAGTCACCAGCACTACATGAATCAGACGGCATGAAAAGTATAACGAGAATACTTCCGCACGTCTTCTGAGAAAACTTTCATACCATGAGTAAGATAATCTTGACGCAATCCCATCAGCGATGTGAAAGCTTGGAGACCTACACACATGATTCACAACCTTATAGCTAAAGAGAGAGAGTGCAAGTTTGTACAGTTTTACAGTTACGCGGTATTATGAGAAACTTTAGATTTTCCCAATGAAGTCATTTGGTTCGTATCGTCCGGGCTTAGCTGATTTAGTACAGATAGGGTCAATTGTTTGTTTATATGTTTTTTAATGGGTTACAAATGTGTTTGGTAAGTAAAGGTAGATTATATTTTCAACTTGGCTTATTGCAGTCTAGATATTAGCTTCGCGAGCTTCTTTTTCTTGGGCTCAGTTACTTTGACCAAGAAATAAGTGTCGAATATCTCTTGAGCGATACTGGTTCACGGACTGGTCTTTGAGCTGCGAGCTGTGAAAGGACCAAAATGCTTTTCAAAGAGAAAATAGGAAACTGCCAAGTTTTAAAACAACGGTTTTCTTTTATAAATTCTTCTGTTTATGGCACAAATATGATTCATTTAGTGAAAGTAATTTAGCGAGAATAAGTTCAGAATAAACAGAGAAGGAAGTTAAAATAGGCATTTCCTGAGTTTATACAGTATTGTGGCTATTACTATTACTTAATGCATCATCATTAAAAAATATACTCTATTCAATGTTTGGCACTACTTTCAATTGTACTGATTTAGAAGCCGCTTTTTAAATGATTACTTTCCTCATTAAATATTCGGAACTGGAAATACTTCCCCGTGTTTCTAGCATTTTGGACAACAAATTAGGTAAAATTACATAAATATTACTGTTTTAAAACATTGCACAGCCTTTTATTTTTCTAACACAGAAACATCTGTAGTATCTAACAAAAGTTGTAAATAAGCCGTCCCATTTAAATAAATTCCGAAATCCGTAATATGCGAGGTGTTGGCTAGCGGGCGGGGCCGCATTCTTGCACCGTTACGATTCCAATGCGCAGTTAGTTGGGCTGTAATCAGGTCGGCGGCGAACCCGCGCGCCGGTGTAACTTGAGGCACGCGACATATCCGTGTTACGTCGATACATGTTTGACAGGTGTTACCGTGGTAGCGTGCTATCGAATCCGGTACGCTTATAATGTTCCACGATAGATCGAGATGTTTGACTCTAAGATGGACACGATAGGCTTTGAATTTAAAATCTGAGATTGTATAAGAGAAAGAAATGACCCTAACTAATTAAGAACCCCTACGCAACCCTACGTAACTTGAAAAGGAAATCATAAGCATGAAAACTGACCGAGTGTTTTCTAGGGTAGTGAAAAATCTTAGCTGTATTTTGGGATTAATAACGGCTTTATTATGGTTAAAATAATGGTCGAACGTAAAAGACCACATACAATAACGTATATGTTCTTCGAGGATGGACCAAAAGGACCATGTACATGACAAATTGAGTTGATACGATTGTGTATTTACTTACTGTATGAGGAAATCATTGTCACGCTTCATCGGCAGGATATTGCTTGATAATTCAACTTAAGTGTATGTTTCCTTAACACCTCCCAGCTAATATCCCTGACTAGCCTTGTCGCGGAACTTGGCATAACAGCAATATTTCTGACCCGGAACCCTGTCAGTGCTTAGGTAATGCTACTGTTACTTTACATAAGTGCCAGGCACATGTCGGTGTAGCGATCGCCATCTAATTCTAGCCTGTGTCATTTCTTGAAAAGGAAATACAAAGACCAACTGAAGAAAGCAAAAGTTGAAACTAAGGTAATGAACACATGCTATGTTCTTTATTACGTATACAAATATATATAATACTATCAACTCTATTTAAATCCGATAGTTTTTATCAAGTTAGCAAGAACACCTAGGCGGTCTCACAGAAAAGACCAATAACGGCAATAACTGCCCAACCAAAAAAATCTGTAAAATAGCAGTGATTGTAACAAATTGTATCCTAATGATCTATTCTGTTTGTAGACACGATTGGTAGGACGCAGTGGCTAAGCGATTTACTTCCCCGCACGGAATAAATATTTTTGTACCACCTAATTTTAGTTGATCCGCATCTGAGTGTATGTTCCTACATCTGACGTACCCACGATTTCTTGACTTATGGATGGAAGAATGACTAAATAATGTCTTGCCGATGCCGTCAGCCAAGATTTACGGATGACCTAAAGAACAGGTACTAGCCATATAGATGGAGGAAAGAGGCGGGTGTTGTTGCTTATTCAGACAGTTGTGTGTAATGATAGGTTGACTGACCCCATCATTTTTATCCCAATCAAAAGATTCCAAACATTAACAAGTAATCACATACAAAAACAAATTCATATTGCGTCATATCACGCCTTCCGAACGCGTAGGCGATGACTTTCGTTGATTTTCGCGAACATTACCACAAATTTTTACTTAACTAAGTTCAAACAATGAGTTTCTCATAACGGACCGTAGGTGGCGTCACGAGTTACAAAATAACAGATAGCTTAATTAAGATACTTTCACTTGGCGTCTTTACAAAATTTACTTTTACTCGACGTGTGCGGGGAATTGCCGAGCGAGTTACGATGGTTTTTAAAACTGTTTTAGGATCTCTTTTAATTATATACTAACTTTTGCCCTTGAATACATATACAAATTTCATAGAAGGATTTCGAGGCCTCGTCATCGTTTTACTCTTGGTATTTTACGGTCTGTTTCCTCGATTTACAAGACTTTGTAAAGGGTTCGTTATATTTTCTAAAAAGGATTCAGAACCCAGTTATGTAACAGACGCGGTAACCACTTACCATCAGGCGGGCCGTAAACTTGGTTGCCACCATAGTAGTAAAAAATAATTCTCTGACCGCCATTGCATAGCAGCACATAAGCAATAGCGGTCGGCAGCGGGTACCGTCACGAATCCAGTTAGAACCAAGACATTTTAAATAACGGCTTTAACGTAAACAAATCGTCGTGTAATAAAACCTTAATAGTTCTGCATAGCATCAACATCATGCCTTTATCCCTACAGGGTTAGGCAGAGGTGTAAAGTAAACAAAAATTTTGCCGTTAGGCTCGTTCAAAAAGGTCGAGCCTTGTCATTTTCCAGCACAATTCCAAACTTCAGGCTGTTACTAAGAACACTGTTTCCGACTTAGGACTTAATCGAATCCAGGACCTTACCCACAAAAGCCCCGCTTGTAAACACTGGATCAGTTAAGCTAATCAATTAGTACGATTTTAATACGGATCGCTGGAGCAGTCAGCGGACCATATTCTGTCTTCGAGCAGTTTCTTCGTTCAATGCATAATTATTAAGCTAAGCGTAAATCGTTGGGTCTTGGAGATGCAATAACAACTTAACTGGCTTGTTAGGTTATCTGCATTTGATGCAAGTGATAGAACTGTCAGTAAACTGAACATCGCTAAGTGCCAATTAGGTTCGAAATTATTGCTGTATTTACGCTTCGCGAACTATTTTGTTGTCGGTGTTTATGTTTATAGATTTAAGGGTAAGGTGACTTTGTACTCGATATATTTCTCGAACGGCTTACTGATATACCAGGACAATATGTGAGCAAACTAAAAAAAATGTGTAACGTTATGGCAAATCATACGCATTTGAAGAAAAAAAAAACTGCACACAAACTATAACTATCGATGATGAAATGTATATGCTGCCTGATCCTCTTCAAACTTAATCATCTCCTACAAAGCCAAATCTATTTTATTTTCTATCCAAAACGAGTCCTAAATATTATAAATCATAAATGATTTAAAAATCTATTCTTCCCAATTCACTTAAAATATTCTTTGAAACAGTTCTCAATACCATCCGAACAAGTTAACGATAAGTCTTAAACCAAACTTAAACTGCCTAAAACTTGATAAAATATACTTTTGAAGACAAAGATAACTCACTAACCCCACACTTATCATAATCCAGACTTGATACTGGAGTATTTTCCTATAAATAATAAAAGTAAATAATTTGTTAGCTTTTATGCAGACAAAGAGACTGAATCAGCCACGCCTTGCAACAGGTCAGACAGGTAGATAGTTGAGACCTAATCGATAAAACTGCAACTGCGCGGTGAGTGCATTTTGGGCCCCGCCCGGCCAGCGTCCTACATGAAGCTAGGACATCCTAACATGCGCACTAGGGGTTGCAGCATCGATCCGCTGACCTCCCTATGTCCTCAGGTACCTTGATTGCATTTCCCCGTCCGAATACTTTATAATTATTACGCAACATAATTTTGATACATCGCATTTGAGAGCTGTTTTATTTAATAACATTATATTACCCGCGTAGAGTTGGGTAAAGGTGTATTATTATAACATTCAAAACTCCAGGCTGTCCAAGAATTGTCCTCTAACTCAGCTGACGCCGCTTGCAACCGCTAGACCAATGAGATCAGTCAATTTTGTTTTACTCCACCAAATAAAAGTATGTTAGGAAGAAACTAACTGTATACAAAATAACCACTTTTTAACTATAATATGATTACTAATAAAAGCAATATTAAAAAATAATACGAGAAATTTAGGAACAATTACACGTTATACTATTTTAAGACAGCTGTGGTCCTTTGCATAGAGATACTCCTCTTCTTGCACGTATCTATTTAAATCACTTTTTAAACAAATCTTGCCTATGGACCCTGAACGCCACGATACAAAAATCCTTATGCTATATGAATACCAATGTATTATCTATTTAAACATTGATCACGTTAACGGCTCCAGGGACCTTCGTCAGGCATACGCAACTTCGCCTTGGCATCGGTTAATTACTCGAGCACTTACCTATGCATTTCAACAGTTACCGTTTTCTAAGGGAAGTTGCCCAAGTGTAGTCGACGGCTGACATTCGATCGTTGGTCGATTGTGGTTACGCTCCTATTAAGTTTTGGGGTAGGTAGGAGTTCTGATCACCATACAATTTTTTTTTAACCACGCCCCGTACCTCGCTTTTGTCCCTTATCGGTGTTTAATTGCTAAAGAAAAATAGCCTAACTACATACTAGACGTTAATCACAAAAATAATCGCCATATTTTTACTTTATCATCGTTAATTGATTCATAACTGTAACATCTTTATTTAACTTAAGATCAATGCTAAAAAGTTCCAACAACTCAGCCAGCAACTACATGTTATACTGCTTATTTTTGCCCGTGCCCTTTTTGGTTCAAAATACGGCTCGAAGGACCAAAAAAACTTGCATGTGAGTTAGCTGGGGTCAACACGTACGGTCTCAATAGTTGAAAAAAAGTTAAGATATCTGTACATTGATGATAAAGAGGTCCATGTTCACCAGCGGACATAATGATGGAATAATAAAGGGTAGCGGAGGTCAGACAGCAATTACGTCATATGAGAATCGCAATGTTGCTAATCAGTGCACGACCATTTCCTTTAGTAAAGTGTAGTCTGCTAATGTGGAAAAAAAAACATCGATAGATAGGAAAACCATGATGTAATAACATAAAATTTCTAAGGTCTAACCCTTCTCATTCTAATGAAGAGGCCCTTGCTCAACAGTGAGACACTAATGAGCTGAAGTTATTTATTTATTTACAATAATGACACGTATTTACTATATATATTCCCCGAGAGATTGAGCACAGGTCTACCATTATTCAACATTGAATTCTCTGAAAGACAAAGTAGCTATTATAAAATAGCTTACAAGAAATGCCTGGGCACAACGTAAATTGCCCACAATTTTGCGATCCGACTTTGACGCTCAAATTCACACGTTACATGCATAAAATAAAGCTCCTGAAAACCAGCAGTCATTACCCCCATGACCTTCCGAACTTTTACTTTACGTGCCTCACAAAGTGTATCAAAACAAGCTATAAACTGCATTGACTCTATGACTGGTTCTAGGCAGAGCCAGTGAAAGTCGCTGTGTGAGCTGTACCACGTACCGGGTCACTCGTCTCGAAATGTTGTGGAGAATTTACTGAGAAACAAAATGTTAGCCTCAAATATATTATGATACTTGGACTGATTGTACTTTTGTAGTAGATATCACCATTCACACTGCGGCTGAATATTCCTCCCCCAATAGAAGGATAGGATCAATTAAATAAAAAATTAAGGATATATTCGAGTAATATATAATTGAATTAATAAATAACATAGTATTATGCCTATATTCCTCGAAAAGTTAAACAGAGGTGTCCTATAATGACAGTTATTTTTTGCCGATGCCGTTATTGACGACCATATAATAGGCTAATAAATTCCAGATGCTACTGAGAATTTCCATACAAAAAAAAACCAATAGCACTTTGCCCGAACCCAGGACCTCACGCTTAGTAGTGAATAGACCAATAAGTTAGTTGACAGAGTTTTATTTAAACCATCATCTGCTCTTTACAAAACTTAATCTATATTCTCTGTATTAGGCTGTACCCTAGTCCAGCGCAGCCCGGGTATGAACCTTACATCACAACATCAGCAATTCTTACGTGAAAATTGACGTCGATCGATAAAAGGAAACAAATTTACACGAAGCGATCGCATTTCTCAACGTCCCAATTTGTGGGAGTCCTTAATTTAGACCGGTTTTCAGGCTGACGCTTCATCACCCGTGACGACTGTCAGGTGTCAATCAAAGCACTCACTGTTTCATTCACAATTACCAATACATACTTATAAATATTAAGTTACTATTTCAAAATGCATCAACGAAAAATATTTGAACATACTCAGCATGTGCTAAAGGAATATTCACTACTTTTACTAGACAAGATTATTATGCCACACTTTCTGTAGGAAACGGAACGTCACATAACACTGTGGGCTTCATTTTTTGTGTCCATCAGCACAGAAAGGCAACCGGGGACGGACAGGGGGCAAAAAACACATTCTTGGATAGATACACTGGGTTATAATAATCGATCCTTTAACATAAAGGTGGCATCGCTTTTTGTAAATGTTTTTGTATACAAATATGTCAGAAATTTTACCTTTTAAAAGGAATATCGTTCAGATACCTGTGAGTGAGGAAGAACTTAAAGATAATGTTTAATTACTTAAATTGTAACCAAAACAGTTTGAATAAGACTTATGTGAAGCACAAGATTGTACCTATCTATAAATTTATAGTATTGTATTTTTAATTTAAATCACTAAATTGACTTTATAGTAAAGCTGAAGCTGCCTACAATCCTGCGCAGGTTGTGTCGATTGACTTATCAAAAGTTACTTATGAATCAGAGTAAGACAGGCGATGGCCTGACAGCTTGTCATTGCATAACTGCATAGACGAACTAGTTTTTGTATAATCTAAGAGTAGAATTCTATTTGACGTACGTATATCTTAAGCTAAATGTGTTTTCAAATATTACGTAAGTATACTTATGGTCGCCTAAGATTTTTCTTTCTTTAATCATTTTTTTGGTATAAACACTCAAGATAACAGACGGCCTAGGATAGAATAGATATTCATTGTATGTAAACAAGATTCAGGCACTTTTGAAAAGTGCCTTAATCTGAAGAAAAATCCTGAATCAGAGACTGTAGTTCTTCCAGCTCGGATACAAATAGTAGTTTCTGTGGGTAAGAACAGGCAACAATTCTTCAAAACTCTTTTGAAATTGTAGTAAAACAATCTCGTTACAATGTATGAAATGCAAGAATAATACAATTTAAACTGAGACAGATATAAATAAACTACGAGAGTAAGATTGCCTCATATTCGCACTATTTCTCTCCTTAAATATCTCGGCAATTAGGTTTAAGACAGTACTAGTCCTAATTACCCTTCCTAAGATCATAGGCGTGAAGGTTGTGTTATCATTGTCTGTAAAAAGTTCGTAAATAATTCCATTTGTGACGCTTTATAGTGTCGCAGAGTGCGAATAAAAGAAAACAAAAGTGTTTTCAGTGAAAGTTTCACCAAATAAAGAATATCCGTCTGAACGAAGACTCCTTGACAATAGCCCATATAATGTTATTCGCACTTTTACAAACAGTGCTTTATTCATAAGTGAATCCTGAGAAAGAAGTATTAATCATTTTTTACTCTCTGTTATGAGTATACAAGTATTATACTCGCTAATGCCCACCGCATAATAATATTTGATAGTCGTTAGTGAGTATCCGATATCTAATATATATTTTTTATTATTTGGTGTAGTAGCGATGGCGTCGCGTCCTGCTTGTTTTCATACTGTGCCTAATATCATTTTTTTATTGTAACTAGCGAGAACAGACTGACCTCATAATAGAGGTAAAGCAATTTGTTCTAACATAACCAATACATATTTTTTTGGACAAAGCTTTTGCACGCAACAGAAGTCTTAATAACTAAAATCTACTTGTAAATCGACTGTGAACTGGCAGCTGGTACTATCTCATTTTTGAGAAAATTACAGGATTAAGAAGAAATTATCATCGACCGTTTGTTGTTAGTACAAATTGAGAATTTGATTAGTACGAATGAGTTCGATTTTGTCGTCTAATTTTGATTGAAGTAAAATATGCTTTTTGCAGCGCTGCCGAGTATGAAATAGTTAAGAAAAATTAAATGTTAAGTTAAATAGGATTGTTGAAAACTTAGTTATTTTTGTTCCCACTTAGTTATTTTTACTCCCAGTTATTTTTAAAATATTTTTCATTAAAATCCCGAAATTGGTTGAACAGAATTTGAACGCGGGTCGCTTTATATCAATTATTATTATTAATTTACGTGGTTCGGGTCAGTTGTCTCAACCGGAAACGAGGGTTTCGAGCACTTCCGGTGTAAGGAACTTAAAGCTGGGGAGGACGCCACGACAGTTGTGTCACTTTAATATGCAAGGTTTTTTAACATATAATACCAACGTTTTGTAGTCTTAATATTCTAGAAATTTTCCAAAATACTTCCTAGACGAATATATGTATACATAAATAAGTGTTGAATAGATAAATAGCTTTTGAAAGCTTTTTATATGAGCTATACCAAGTCGATAAAACATTCCACTGAAATCGATTATGGTTCTCAAGAACTCTCGTGATTCCGTAGAATTTCTTAGAGAGCCTCAAAAGAACTACCGGAGCAAAGTAGTTTGAAAAGATAGTAAACAACATTTTTTGAGTCAACTGTTAACCGGATGGCTTTAGTTAACATAGTGCTAAAAGATGACGACTGAATTTGTAAACTAATAACAGCACTGCGCATTTATTATGCACGGTCAGGTTAAAAAGAATTGTCTCAAAATCTTCGCGCCTCTAAGGACCAACCAGTAGAAATGACAGACAATTGGTCCTCCCACTGTAATCTTATGATACTGGATATTACATTAATTTAATACTATTTACATTCATGTAGGTACATAAAGAATACCATATAAAAAAATACAAATCAAAAATATCATCCACATTTCATTTCGTGTGCCCAGGATTGGCAGCATTGCCAGGTTGGATCGCATTAGCTATTGTTTGAAAAGAAATGCGCACTCTAAGTTAGTGTCACAACACCTGAGCTAGAGTAGATTAGAGTAACAAGTGTTTCAATCCCTAAGATTTCAACCATATTGCAAACAAAAGAAATTCCTTTATGTGCGCCGCTTGGTTGGCTTGGAAGCCAAACAGCACTTGCAAGGGTCAGTCCGATAGTATTGCACTTTGCGGAAACTGACCAATCATCAACAACTACGCATTACGTATAAAACCATTTTGTCACGGCTCACAGCCATCTAATGAACGGTTATCGCTGCTCACGTATTATTAATCTTGAGGCGCTCAGCAGTGGCGTGTAGCGGGAAATTTCTTGTTTGTGTACATACATAATAGAGCAAAACAACGTAACAAGGAAGGGAAATGGGTTAGTGAGGTGCTTTTGTTCGGATTTTATGCTCAGATTTGGTCTTATGGTTATCAGCTTCTGCTTCAATCTTTACCTCAGATAAGTGTTTAGTCTAACTGTTTCATTGGTCCAGTCTAGAGACCTCAAGCCCAGCCTGGGTAAAGTTAATGTTAGTAGATTTTTTTTCTCAATCCTGGAGTTTATCGCTGAAATGTCCGTAAAACGTATATGGTAATTCTATGTTATAAAGTACTTGTTTGTTTTTTGAGGTACTGTCATGAACTACAGGTGCTACATAAGCGAAGTTTCGTTTCAAGTACAACACCTACTTCTACTACCCATAAGGATGAAAATATACGATTCCAAGTTCGGTGACAGACCGCACATTGCAGCGGCATAGTCGGCTATATACTAGCTTTAACGTATTTCTATAAAATTATTTCAGGAGGTATATCGTAGTTGGTAGCATCGCTGTTGATGTCTGCAGCCGCTATTGGAATCATACTGAGATATGGAGGGGCATATACTTCAAATCTCTTCACTCTTTCGATAGCTGCGGGTACTCCTGATATTTTAGCATATCAGTAAAGCAATGTTCTTTGAATTTTTCGGTGATTCAAAATTAATTTCACTAATTAACAAATGCGTTAATCTAAAGAAATCGAAATATAAACGCGATATTATCATTTCGCTCAGACACAATCTTAGCAATTTAAAAAGAGAGACGCGAAACAATATTTGACCTACATTACTCGGAAACGAAAGACGGAAAGAAAGCAGACTATACACCAATAAATAAATAAGCAAAATCATTCTAGAATTGATGGTGTACTTTAGGACTGGAAAGGTTCAAAGGGTAAGTAGACAGGGACAAAATAGGTCCACGTGGCTACGTCACGCTTTAAAATATGAAGAAGTTTTTCTAATGTGATAATTATTCGTCAAATATGATAATTATTCGTAATTAAAACGGTGCAGTGAAAAAAAAGCATGTCATTTTGAATAATACTGATAAAGATGTCTTCGAAAAAGCTATTCATGAAACTACCCACCTAGTAACTTTTAAAGTTATTCGTAGTTACCCGTGTGTTTAACAAGCAATTAAGCATCAGGAAAATAGAACTCCAAGTTGGTATATCGACACACAAATTGCACTAACAGTAAGTAAACAAGATGAAAACTGAGCCTAGCGCAATCATCGAATCCACGTCCCATGAAGTTTGAGACACAAACCGTAGACAGTCACCTGTGACAGGCATCATCGCGACCTCAATACCCATAGGAAATTACCCCACATTCACCATCAACCGAGCGGAAAACCATTGCAAATAACAACCAAATACAAACAATAGTATAACATCAAGAACAACACACAAAAAATAGAGAAATCTCATCACAACTCTTCCCAAGAAAGTAGTACAGTATACCAATATTATGAAAGAAAAAAAAACGAATCACCAACCTTGCAAGAGGGCGATAATAACACAGATATACAGAACATCCATTTTGATAATTCACACTTTAATGACATTAAACACTCGCGGCGATTTCGTGGGGCGCGCGGTCATGGCGCGTGCAGCGTGGCCGGCTGTCAAAAAGCGACTGAGCGAGCGTCACGACAACAGGTGCGCGCGCGCACGCAGGTACTTTCTTCCTCCCTTCCCCCCGCGGAGCTTTCGCGCGCTGAATAGCCAATTTCTGGCGCTCCAGGGTATTCCGTACGTGTTCTGAAACACCAAGTAATTGGGTTAGTAGGTGTAACTTGGTATTCTAATTACGATAGATGAAGTTGGATTAAATGGTATTCGTTACGGTTTGTGTTTTTGATATTGCCTACATATCTGTATCGGTTATATTGACTATCTACTATAGGCTATTGAAGAATGTTTTGACCTCTCATGATAAGTAGTGTATAATTTGATAATCCCTTTAGTAGGTACATCAAGCTTGTTGTATACATCTATCTTTCAAATTTATAATTGCTTTATAAAACATAACAATAAACAATAATTAAATGTTCTATTGTAATATTATAGTATAGTCGTATAATAAAAAATTTCTTATTTATATCTTGAACAAAATCGATGCGTTGATGTCTTTTGAACGAAAACGATGATCTTACAAGGTACATATCTCCGAGCTTTATTTGCATTTCAGTTGTTTAATTATAATGTTACTTTATAAATCTATAATTAATTTGTATGATGATTTTCGTTGTTCCACTTCGTAGGTATATAATAAGCCAATTGCTCAGCCATTGTGCCTATCATGTGTGTATGTGAGTAGTCCTGCCTGTATTTCACTGTACTGGCGAAATAAAACTCAAATCTAAAGGCAGTGCTCAACGAAAACTGCCTTAGGACCCAGCGTCCCACAGTATAATATAAAAAATACACAAAGAAATAACAAAAGATAAGAAAAATGAAATAATAAGACTTTTTAAGATAGTGCCAGTAACATCAAATACACTGAGGCACCATGGACCAGTCAACCATCTTTAATGAGGGCCAAATGGTATGGTACCATATGGAAACCAGGTGGGCGACAATGTGTCGCGAGGAAACCGGTATGTCCTAGAACCAACAATTTGAAGATGTGTGACATTCGAACGGTAAATTTCATTCTTGCAAACATACATAATAAGTAATTTTATCTGGATGATAAATTTACTGGACCTGTTTTAATCATTGCTGATAAAGTGACCTGATCTGACCTGATAGTATGTACCTAATTAAATTTAAATCTTATTATTTGTTTACACTTACAAGTAAAAATAATATTTGATAAATATTATGTAAACCTTTACATAATATTAATCAAGTAAAGTAATTATAAATTCATTAACACGCCAACCCAAATGTGCTGAGAGTGGCAATTTCTACAGTGCGTCAGTTAGGTTAAAATTATACAGATCATCTACAATCCAAAATCTTAATGAATCAGGGAGTTTAAAAACTACCTATCAGACACTCAGTGAAAAAGGAAAAACAGTAAACCAATTTTGTCAGATAAGATGTGAATAAACAATCAGCAATCAGCAATAGAAAGAGGATGGACTACGCAAGATTAAATATAATTCCTTTTATCTCTGACTAAAGATTCCTTGATTATATGAATCGGAAAACACAATTCTTGGCTGTTCGCATGAAAACCGATACAGCAAAACTCTTCTGTTTAAATCAAAAGGAATCTCTCTAATAACGCAAGCAACATTAATAAAATAAATAATAATTTTACAAATATCTTTGTTTTCACGAACCGGTTGCCTCATTAACGTACAAAGTGAACCACAGAAATTTCTTTAAAATAGAAACCAATTTCATAGCTAGAATCGACATTAATTCACTTTCTCGACAGAATCAATTCGACAGACTTACGTAACGAGAGATCGTGGATGGTGATCGTTTGAATTCTTATTACTTTAAAGTGGAGTACCATCACGCTAGTCCTTGCGGATCAGCAGAAGCTTAGGACAGAAGCTGTAAACAATAACATCAAGAACGATGGGGGCTCAGTATTTACAATAGTGAAAATGTGTTTAATGTGTAATAACTGCAGGCATAGCTGCTGAGAGTGAGATGTTCGGTTTGGTTCCCAGGGCGGGGAAAGTGTTATTGGTTTGTTCTATTAAGAAATTCTTAAAAGCTTTTTCTTTTTTCGACTTTTACGGGATCGGCGAATGCCTTGGCCTCTGTCTAACCATTCGGGGAACACAGGAGTCATGACATACTATTTTATGTGTAAAGCTTTGAGGCCAAATACTATTTGTCAGTTCCCGGGTAATATCAAAAAATCAAGCAAAGCAATAATTGTTTCTAAACCTCCATTCTCTAGCCCTTAAAGCAACAAGTACTTCAGATAGCAATCTAAATAATTACCCTTTTTCATATTCCTAGCACGTGGCAAGACTCGTATCCTAACAAGATCTTAAGCATATTTCTCAAAGCTGGGGTTTTCTAACAATAACTGTCTGGAAAACCCATATTCGGAGAATAATTTCTCATATAATTTATATTACCTTAGAGTAAAGCTAGAACGGGGGTGTATTTGGACAATTCAAATACATATTTATTAAATATGAATAATATATTTTATTTACCACATAATTATATCGTTTTTCCGACGAAGAATTCCTCAACTATTGCCTAACCCTTTAGGGAATGCAGGCGTGGTGCTTAAAAGACCCTCGTGTTCAGTGGCCTCATATGATAATGGCTCTTAAAAAGTTCTTCTGGTATTGGAGTGGCAACATAACTCTGTTGACCATTCAAGTTCCGTGCAGTTCAGTTTCCACTGATACATTTCCCCTGCATAATAATGTCATAGTACAACCGGAGGGAATACCTTGAAATATTTTGATGCCAACGAGGACTTCAAGATTAATCTACTTTAATTTACAATAATAAAACGAATTATGTCCTTGTAGATAAAATTACGGTGAAATCTAAATGAGAAACTACTAGAGGAGGTATAACACTTCATATATCTGGGAAGCAATATCAGGCATGATAACACCCTAGCCTTCGAGATACCATCGCGCATTGCAAACGCTACTGCCAATCAACTTAGAGATCGTTACTAAGTTCTGTTTACATTCATAACTGGATCCCTATTCACCTTATTTTACTAAATTAGTAAGACAATTGATTAGCAATGCTCTATAAAGAACGATTCTTAGCCCTAATAAGTGATCTAAAAACTGTGACTACACTGCAATTTCAAACTACTATGGAAATTAATCCAACAAGGCTTATAAGTAATAATCGTAATCTGACCTAAATGCGGCCCCATGTCACTTTTACCACAGAATAAGTACTCAAGTAATACAACTGTTTCCATAAAAGGCGATGGAAAATCTCTTGGATACAGTCCAAAGAATGTCTTCAAATGATGTCGCAAACGATTACGAACAACAGGTATATAAATACAGGCCTATGTTAAGCTGGTCCCGGGTGTCATACGAATACCTAAGACAGTCGTTACGGAAGTCAGCGTCCTAAAAAAACTATTCTAACTTTAGAGTATCAGTGTCTCCTAGTTGGATGGCAGAGGTCAGATGGCAGTCGCTCCGTTTAAAATATTAGCATTCAACCGCATCTCGTTAGACGGGGAGCTAATCTTAAGGTAACTGGGAAAAAGCTAGGCAGATGATGATGATGTTGTGTATAGGATTAACGAGATTTTGGTGAGATTTTATGATTTTATGAGTTGAGAGTTTGTTGAGCCTCATGCTTATGTAACCATAGATACCACACGCAAAAAACTACCCACATTAAGATAATACCACTAAACACTTACACTGCTAAGTATTCCCTGATCGGAATCCAAATTACGGTGTCCATTTTGACAACACCTAATGGTGTACCATTATAGCACCGTACCAAAAGTGCTCCAAGTAAAAGTATTGATATCCGGCACTGAAAGGATTTAGAAAATGTTTGACTCACCCACTTCTTAAGTAGGACTGATATGAGGACACTAGCACATTTAAAATTCGTTTGTCTGTTTGTTCACACAATTTTAGTGATAGTACAGAAGCCCTAGTGTAAGTTTCTTTCAACAAACTCGATTTAACGCATCGAACGCGTTCGACCCTCCGATTGGTGGAGAGCACGAAACGGACCAATCGGAGTGCCGAACGCGTTCGATACGTTAAATCGAGATCGTCGAAAGAAATTTACACTAGGGCCTCAGGTTCGTATTACGGAATCGACGGGGGTGGTTATTCCGGCATGTCGACACAGGGTACCATGGGAGACGCTCATGCCGCAGTGGAAAGATTAGCCAATCAGCAATGGTGGTATCGAGGCTGATTACCCAGGGTGCGCCAGACGATATCAGGGTTCGTCACTCGTGGAAGCTCTTTCGTTACATCACAGGGGTGACACTACAGTTCTATATATTGCACCTGTCATGTCAACTATGAGATCGTAGTTGTATTTTGGGTGATGGGTAAGAAGTTAGGCCAGTGGAGGAACCGAACACAAGGCGTTCCAGCCTTAGAACGGCAAAGCATCTTCTATAATGAAGCTGGGTATGGGGGGCTCGTGGTTGTGGTCGCTTACCATCAGGTGACCCCAGTTCATTATCATCATAGCATCACAACTGTATTCGCTGAAGGATTAGGCAGAGGTGTACTATTGTGGACCCACATTTCACCGACATAACCGCCGAATAACGGATTATTTAGTCCCATTTAAGCGGTGACGAGCCGATCTATCGGGCACAGTTCCAAACTCCGTGCTGCTATTGAGAATTCCCATACAGAAAAACCCAATAACAGTGCCCGACCCAATCGACCCCAAAATCTTATGCTCAGAAGTCACATTTCTATAAAACCCGCTCGCTGAACTTACGGTAACCCAATGGGATTGAGAAGAGTATCACACCATTATGTAAGTTTGTAGGTTGGTGACGACAACCCACGCAACATTTGCCAGGAGTGTTTAATTGATTGCAAACCACTACCTATCTGTATTTCTTTGGAACTTCTTCGTGGCTTGACCACGCCATCTGAGCAAGAAAAACGTTCTTCCTATAGTCCGATAAAACATGAATAGTTTTGAATATTGACGACATATTTAGCGTAATGGCTGAACGTAGGACAGCCGCGCTACATGTCGTGGGTTCGATTCCCGCAGCGAACAAATATTTGTATCATCTATCGATAGTTACTTTGTTGTGGTGTATGTGAAGATTTGTTTGTATACCCACTATACAGGAATAATTCCAAACGATTCTAGGATAAACGTAGATGGAAAAAGGCTAGGCATACCTCGAACTTCCAAGTCAATGGCATTCTAGCTGTAAAGTGTGTTTTTTATTTTCATGGATAAGGAATTTTGTAAAATCATAAAAATGTTGTTCGGGGACTGAACATATTATTTCGATGAAAAATACTACTATTGACATTTTAAAGAAGCAAAGTCAGGTTGCCAAACTTAGTGACAATCAAATACGTAAAAGGCTGACAATCGTCTATCAAACCGTTGGGGATCATAAACGATCCTAGTGTGGTCGGACCATCTCACATTTGCGTGCTCTATTGTCCTTATGACAAAGCTTAAAGGTTTATTTTGGTTTATTTCTAGTGTAAAGTTGTGGACTATCATAGAATACCTGAACAAAGTTATCGTTGATTTGTAATTTATCTCTATGACAATAGCATAAGGTTCATTATTGTCGATTCGTAGCTTTTTAAACTTTTACTATAAAATTGGTGATATACTTGAACCAACTTTTATATTCTGACGTGCTGATACTTATTGCAATGGCATAAGATCCAAATTATGGTAGGTTAACAGTTTCTTATCGGGAATTAAGGTATAGGAATGCTAGGAGCACTTTCCCTTATCCTTATTATGGGACGTGTAGTTTGGGTTCATGGTACCCATAGAAGGATTATGTAGGTAGTTTGAACTCCATAAAAAATACAAAGGGCATGAAACTTTCCAATAATGTTCTGTTTAATGATAGACAGGTAGGTACTTAATACTAAAGTAACTTTACTTTTATAAAGAGTATTACAAAATACCTGTATTCTCCAAAGGATAGGCAGAGGGGTAGTAATGTACGGACACCGAAATTTCACAGATGTCTTTTTTAGATAGGAGGTGAGCTCATTGCCATCTAACCGCTCTGCCGTCTATCTTTCTAAGCACCGGGCTGCTACCGAGAATTTCTTAGCAGAAACACCCGTGACATTTCCCCGACCATATAAACGAATCCTCAGAAGAAGAAATCGAGAAGAGTACAATATATTTATATTTAATTATTTTATAAATTCCGCTGATGACGTTTGTAAGTATCACGAAAGTCCACTGCCATCTGCCGGACACAATTCTAAACTTCGGGCTGATACTAATAAAAACAGAAAATCCGAATAACACTGACCGACCTGGATCTTGTACCCATGACCAAATCAACACAACTGGAATTTTATCTAAATATATACCTAATATAACGGCACGAGCTAGAAACATTATGTTCTTAGCTCGTGCCGTTATATACCTATTATATTTATCCTATCCTATCCTACTAGTCCTACTAGTATTATAAATGTGAAAATTTGTGAGGAAGGATGAATGGATATTTGTTACTCAATCACGCCAGAACGGCTGAACGGATCTGAATGAAATTTGGCACAGACATAGATTATAGTCTGAAATAGCACACAGGCTACCTTTTATCCCGGAAAAATGGACGGGTTCGTGAACCACGCGGGCGAAGCCGCTAGGCGAATGCTAGGGCCAGATTCTACTTAATTAAATTTAAATGGGACCAGCGCGGAAGTATATTATTTCCTTCTTAAATCAGAATCATCCTAATCGGCAAATATTTATAATTATGTGACGGAGTAAACGATGTACTATCGGATAAATCGACATTAAGAAAATATAAGTATACGTGCTTGGAATGAGAACCGCATCCCTTTTAAAATTGGTTATAAAATACCGGTATTCTGCCCAGGCGCGGTCGGAGCCAAACACTTTGGGGAGGGTCATAATAACACTAAAATGACTTTTGGGGTGCTGTTGAAGTTGAGTAAATTAGAATTTATTTCCCAAAAAAATATTAAATATAATATTATAAATATAAAAAAAAACTACCTATTTTTTTATTTCATTGTTTAGTCGTTTTAAGCAGGAATTTAATAATTTGTTTAAAATTTTCGTTCATTTTTACGAGGTTTGGGGGGGGTCATGACACCCATGATCCCACCCCTCAGACTGCCACTGATTCAGCCGCATCTACTTTAGATTTTTTTTACAAATTACTGTTCGCGACTCGACGGCTCCTACAGACTTATTCATAGCAACTATATGCAGCCGCGTAGCGCACTAGCACTTGCAAAAATTTACAATAGGAACAGTTCCTATTGTAAATTTTTGTAAGCGCATTTCCTAATGTCCAGCCCGTTTCCATGGGTTTGCTAGTGCGGCCCCGGTTCAAGGTCCAATTAGCTTGTTACCCGACGAATTCTAGCACTATACCAAGCCGACGAGATTACCGAATAAGCTGAAGTCTATTGTCATTTGACTTTTACCAATTCATGCAAGCATTTTACTAGAGATTTTTTTTCTTGGACACACGCGCCATATTAGTAGCATTCTTCAGGACGTTAAAGATCCTCCCAGGAATTTTGGATGCTAACTGAGGCCTTTTGATGACATGACTTTGATTTCACGAGATTTTTATACTGAAATGAAGACCTTACTAAAATGTACCTACCCAAAAAGTATTAAGACTCCGGATTCCTCCATAATAGTTGGGCCGTCATTTAATAATTATTCGTAATGACTACGAACTAAACTAGTCCTCCTCCAAGAATGCCTTCTATTCCCATAGACAAACTCGGAACATTCGGAGAATTGATTTAGAATTTCGGAGCTGTTTATAGCATCGAAATAATATGTCGATAATAACGACATATTATTTAGATGGATAAATATGGTAATAATTTTTTTTTTTCGAAATAATTTGTTCAGTCCCTGATTTTCAAACTTTACCGCTATATCGCAATGGCTGTCAAGTTTTGGCAGACGGATATAAAGATACAAATATTTTCTTGTAAATACTTCTCCGAGTCCACTAACCTACCATAACATTGTCGTATATACACAATGGGCCACGTTGGTGTATGTTTGACACCCATTGTATTGCTCCATTTATTAGTGTGACCGTTTGGGACAGATTTATGCCATTTGGGCAGATTTGGTTACTTAATTTTTACACAAGCAGATAACGTCAATGTTTTACAAAAATTGCAGGTTAAAATATTCAACATTTTTTTTTTCTACGACAGCGAACAAATGACAGAAATTAAATTGTGTTTGAGATCATTTTAATGAACTGGTCAGTTTTAATCCACTATAGGGATTGCTGGATTTGCTCGTATGTACGCCATAATTATGAATGGTAAAGTACCTATCGCAACTAAGGTTATTGTTAAAATGTGAGATATCATTAATGCATAATATAAAATTAACTGTAAATCAAAGTACAAAGGAACACGAGCACCGTGACCACCTTAAATACCTACCATCGAAAGAAATTATTATGAAAACAGCATTAAAATCAATTTTTAATGCCAATTTAAAAGATAACAAAAGTAAAGTTGACGTATGTTTAAATGTTTAATTAATAAGGCAGGCATTATTTTAAGAATATTCAATCAGTGACGTGATGGCAGATTTTCTATTTTCACGATGGTCACACACTGATTTATTTGTAGTAGAAATCTTGTTTACCGTGAATATTAATAAAAATACAACAATGATAAATAATTTTTAAAGAATTATTGGGTGTGGCACAGGAAGTCATCATAGAAAGTTTATAGGTATCAAGTCCTATATTATATCTAGATACTAGACTTCATCCATTTGGGCTTTCTGCGCGGCAGCGCGCGCAGCCGAACCGAGCGCCTGTATCGCGGGGGTCGGACCAGGTTGGGCCGCTTGTATGGTGTGCGTTATGCGTGGAATGAACCGCGCAGAACTAGTCAAAATCGATAATTTGGAAGTATATATTTGGTCGCCGGTGGCTGGAAGATCAGTCGAACAAGCGAGAGCCCTGTCAACCGGTCGCGATCTTTGAAAGCTCTGGGAGCTCTGGTTAGCTCCCATAATCAGTTTCCAGCCAAGTCCTTAAATTTGAAATGTCCTCGGAAATGTATTTTCGTCGCGTCGCGCATCTAGTGAAAACGTGATCCACAATGGAAAGCGATGTGCGGTTGCCGAAAGATACCGCCGAACAATGGGAAGTTCTTATTTGTATCATCGCTTTTGAAGAGAAAAAAATTGACCGCAGAAACGATGGTGCACTCGAGACTCTCACCTACTTCTGGAATCATAAAGGAATCAGGTTAGTTCTAGGTTTAGTTCTTCAAAATGTGGGTATCTTGAATTCTTTTTGGTATAAAGGGTAAGGGTAGAAATTAATACCAGCTTAGCGCAGGTCAGGCTTCGCGATTCTCAAGTAGGAGTTTAGACCAGAGTTAGGCTACATTGAGGATTTAAGTTGCAGAAATGTGAAATGCAAATTGCCTATGCTATTTATTTTATTTGAAGTTAGCAGAGGTGCATCGGCAAATACATCAACAATAACCTGAGTGTTATTAAATCAATTTGGTAGTATAAATATCCCACAAAAAATGACTGGGATTTAAATACTTAAATTCATTATAATGTGTCATTTGACAGTTAATAAATTGTTTGCTGTGTGTAAATTTTGTAGGTCTAGAGAATTGGAGTAGTTCAATAATAAAATATATATCAGATAAAATCAGCTATTGTTGTTCAGTTACAAAATTGTTTTATAGATAGCTGAAGATGTAGAGGAATACATAAAAACCCTTGTATCTTAAATAAATCTGTAGTTATAAGATTTATAAATGTATATCTTGCTGGGCATGCGGTCCTGGGTTCGATTCCTGGATCAGAAAATTAATATGAATTTGTAGAACTACAAATATTGAACTGTGGTACTTCATTTACTTGACAATATTATGACAATAATCATGATTTTTGATAATGAATATCAAGAATACATTTTATTATAGAAGGAAATATAACAATAACTCAGTGTTTCATAAATAAATATGACAATATTATCATGATAATAGTTATAATAATGTCAGTTCAAATTTAAGATAATCCTGATTTCATAATTATTACTTAAATATGATGATTTTGGGGCCAGAAGGGGCAAACTGTGAGTGATGAAACATAGGGTGGAGGAAAAATTTAGGTCATAATTTGGGATCTATTGTGGGGTCAGTAGGGTCTATTGTGTGGTCTGTGGGGTCACTGGGGTCTATCGGGGGGCATCGGTGTCTATTGTGGGGTGTGTGGGGTCGATTGTGGGACACAAGGGGTCTATTTTGGGATGCTGGGAGTCTATTGTGGGACACTGGGGCCTATTGTGGGGTCACTGGGGGTCTATTTTGGGGTCACTGGGGGTCTATTTTGGGGTCACTGGGGGTCTATTTTGGGGTATTTAGGGGTCTATTGTAAGTCACTAGCGGGTTATATAGTATGGTCATGTAGTGGGGTCACTTGGGGGTCATGTAGTGGGGTCACTTGAGGGTCATGTAGTGGGGTCACTTGGGGGTCATGTAATGGGGTCACTTGAGGGTCATGTAGTGGGGTCACTTGGGGGTCATGTAGTGGGGTCACTTGGGGGTCATGTAGTTGAGTAATTTAGGAGTCTTGTAGTGGAGGCACGTGGGGGTCATGTAGTGGGGTCACCTGGGGGTTATGTAGTGAAGTCACTTGGGGGTCATGTAGTGAAGTCACTTGGGGGTCATGTAGTGAAGTCACTTGGGGGTCATTTAGTGAGGTCACTTGGGAGTCACTTGGGGGTCATGTAGTGGAGTCACTTGTGATTCATATAGTCGAGTCACTTGAGGTTCATGTAGTGCGGTCACTTGGGGGTCATGTAGTGGATTCACTTAGGAGTCATGTAGTGGAGTCACATAGGAGCCGTGTAGTGAGGTCACTTAGGGGTCATCTAGTAGAGTCACTTGGGGGTCATGTAGTGGAGTCACTTGGGGGTCATGTAGTGGAGATACATAGAAGTCTTGTAGTGGAGTGACTTGGGGGTCATGTAGTAGGGTCACCTGGGGGTTATGTCGTGGAGTCACTTGGAGGTCATGTAGTGGAGATACTTAGGAGTCTTGTAGTGAAGTCACTTGGGGGTCATGTAGTGAAGTCACTTGGGGGTCATGTAGTGGGGTCACTTGGGAGTCACTTGGGGGGTCATGTAGTGGAGTCACTTGGGAGTCACTTGGGGGTTCATGTAGTGGAGTCACTTGTGATTCATATAGTCGAGTCACTTGAGGTTCATGTAGTGCGGTCACTTGGGGGTCATGTAGTGGATTCACTTAGGAGTCATGTAGTGGAGTCACATAGGAGCCGTGTAGTGAGGTCACTTAGGGGTCATCTAGTAGAGTCACTTGGGGGTCATGTAGTGGAGTCACTTGGGGGTCATGTAGTGGAGATACATAGGAGTCTTGTAGTGGAGTGACTTGGGGGTCATGTAGTAGGGTCACCTGGGGGTTATGTCGTGGAGTCACTTGGAGGTCATGTAGTGGAGATACTTAGGAGTCTTGTAGTGAAGTCACTTGGGGGTCATGTAGTGAAGTCACTTGGGGGTCATGTAGTGGGGTCACTTGGGAGTCACTTGGGGGGTCATGTAGTGGAGTCACTTGGGAGTCACTTGGGGGGTCATGTAGTGGAGTCACTTGTGATTTATATAGTCGACTCACTTGAGGTTCATGTATTGCGGTCACTTAGGGGTCATGTACTGGATTCACTTAAGAGTCATGTAGTGGAGTCACATAGGAGCCGTGTAGTGAGGTCACTTAGGGGTCATGTAGTAGAGTCTCTTGGGGGTCATGTAGTAGGGTCACCTGGGGGTTATGTCGTGGAGTCACTTGGGGGTCATGTAGTGGAGATACTTAGGAGTCTTGTAGTGAAGTCACTTGGGGGTCATGTAGTGGGGTTACTTGGAGGTTATGTAGTGAAGTCACTTGGAGGTCATGTAATAGAGATACTTAGGAGTCTTGTAGTGAAGTCACTTGGGGGTAATGTGGTGGGATCACTTGGGAGTTACTTGGGGGTCATGCAATTGAGTTACTTGGGGGTCATGTAGTGGAGTCACTTGTGATTTATATAGTCGAGTCACTTGAGGTTCATGTATTGCGGTCACTTGGGGGTCATGTATTGGATTCACTTAAGAGTCATGTAGTGGAGTCACATAGGAGCCGTGTAGTGAGGTCACTTAGGGGTCACGTAGTAGAGTCACTTAGGAGTCTTGTAGTGGAGTCACTTGGGGGTCATTTAGTGAGGTCACTTGGGGGTCATGTAGTGGAGATACTTAGGAGTCTTGTAGTGAAGTCACTTGGGGGTCATGTAGTGGGGTTACTTGGAGGTTATGTAGTGAAGTCACTTGGAGGTCATGTAGTAGAGAAACTTAGGAGTCTTGTAGTGAAGTCACTTGGGGGTAATGTGGTGGGATCACTTGGGAGTTACTTGGGGGTCATGCAGTTGAGTTACTTGGGGGTCATGTAATGGAGTCGCTTGGCGGTCATGTAATGGAGTCGCTTGGCGGTAATGTAATGGAGTCGCTTAGGATTTTTGTAGTGGAGTCATTTGGGGTTCATGTAGGGGAGTCACTTGGGGGTCATGTAGTGGGATCTCTTGGGGGTCATGTAGTGGATCACTAGGGAGTCACTTGGGGGTCATGTGACTTAGGAGTCTAGTAGTGCAATCATTTGAGGTTCTTGTAGTGGGGTTAATGGGTCTCATACTCACGGGGGGTAACGCAATGGAGTCAATATCACTACATAGTGAAGTTACTGGTGTCAGGTAATGGAATAGATGACTCACCATATGATCATATTGTTATTGATGGTGTATGTGGTCCATCAACTGGCTCTAGGTCAGGGGAATAAGGCCTTAAAACTTCTCACTATTACATTAAATAACCGAGGATATACTGCATCGCAATTTGCTAATCATTATATGGAACATGCGATTTTATATAAAGCAAAAGCCTGAGCTGCCCTCTGCTAACTTTATTCAATAATTTTAAATTTAACTGAATTGATATAAATGAATGAACTGTTAGACCCAACATTCTTAACAATATTTTAGGTTATTAACATAATCTATATATCATAATCAATACTACTAATAATAGTAACAAATTATTGAAGCCGCCATTTCGTTCAACAGACATATCTTCACGGAATGGCTGCAACAGATGAAATTGACATATGACAAACAAACGGCAGATGATGAATCATCACAAAAGAACGACGCCATTTCGCTACTATGGCGGCAGCGAGGCAACGACAAATTTAAAGCGGAGGCGTATGAAGAGAGCTTCAAACTATACACTAAGAGCGTGGTGTACGCCAATAAGGACAGTCCATTGTACTCCTTAGCGCTAGCCAACAGATCCGCAGCTTCGTGGAGGCTCAACAATTTTAAAGTAAGAACATGTATTGTTCATCAATCAAACAAATTTCGCTTCGAAACAATAAAAATTGTTACTAAACTCTTTACTTTTTTATAGGACTGCATTAAGGACATACAGCGCGCCCTGAACCACAATTATCCTGATAAGTCTCGGCACAAACTATATATGCGACGAGCTGATTGTTATTTCGAACTGGGCCAAAGACAGAATGGTATTGAGTCTATGCAATCAGCGGTTAGGCACAATCAAAAAATACGACTAACAGGCCAAGCCAAAGGTATTTATCATTTATACGCTATGTACATTTATTTATTTACGGACCCGGGTACGTCTTAAAACTGCGGCCAGATACCGCAGGACGGGCAGCAGCGTCCTCTCACTAATCGGTGAGCCACTGCGATCCCCAAGCCGCCTGCCAAGCGTGGGGATTATAGCAAACCCCTCCTTGGGGGGCTCGTTCAGCAGTGGACGTCTTCTGGCTGATGATGATGATTTATTTACAAACGTGACGATTAGTATTTTATTAGGACTACTTGATTAATAGAACATACGTATGTTGACATGATTTCTTGTTTATAGTCGAGTTTGATAAAGCATTCGATGCACTGCGAGTAAAATTAGTTGCTCTGAATAACTACGAGGTCCCGCCGGATAAACTCCATCTACCACAGCTGTTTATGGGAGATAATCCAAACTTCAAAAGTGCCTCTGCTGCAATTGAATTAAAGTAAGTGCTTCATTGCATTTAATACTTCGTTGTTAGGATACGACTTGTGTTTTGTACGTTTAGGTATACGATTTTTTTATTATACTTGGGTAACTTCACACATCGGAAGTTCTTGCAATGTATGGGATGGTGGATAAATTAAATGGCCTTTAATTTTTATTTCTTGTGGTCCATTTCCAAATAAAATAAAATTACGAAAACAGCGTTTGAGTGAAGCTACTTACGGCAGGTTTGACTGAGAAGAATAAAAGACACTCCTTGGGTGCGGCCTATGTCTGGCAGTCACCAATAAGCCTTTCCCTGCTTGCGTGCTGCGATATAGGCCCCACTCCGGGCTTGTTACATCTACACCAACGTGCACCGCAATGAGAAGAGGATTTGTAAAAGAAACCATATCAACTTTATCAACATTGCCTTCATGAAGGCAGAAAACGTTGAAAAGCACCTCACAATGAGTTATTGGAAGCCCGACTCTTGCCAAATTGAAATGATTACACGGACGTGAACTCAGAGTAGTCATACAAGGCAAAATATTGTGGCACATCTATATCTACATATGTATATACAGGGCCAGATTAAACATTTGTAGACCTTGGGGCAACCTAAAGAAGGGCCCCGAATCTATTTTGACTATTTTCAATAATTTATTCCAAGACAATTTAAACGTAGATCTGTTATTTAGGTCCCTCAGTTCTGGAGGGCTTTTAGGGCATCAGTCTCTTTTGCTATCCCCTAAATGTGGCCATGTATATCTATATTCTTATCGCTCATTATATTCAAATAATGTGTACATTCAAATATGTGGAAAATTCTTAATACCTATATCTTCTATTAGAAATTGCACCACAAAAAAATTATTTCTTCTGTGAAAGAGATAGACTTTGACCAAAAGTTTTTTCCTAGACAGAGTGACACGGCTGGCCGTTATGTTGTCACCAAAGAGGCAACAAAGCGAGGTGACGTACTCTTTTCTGAAGAGCCTTTCGCCTCCGTAAAACTTATTGAGAAGGATTTACCTCATCCAAACTACTGTGACTATTGTTGTGGCAGCGAACCTGCAATAATTTCGTGAGTATTGCAGTCATCAAGGCCTGAATATCAAAACTATATGGTTGGAGCATTGTCTAAAACAGTACGAGCCTAACAGTAATAGACCACTTTCAAAATTTATCTGGTTCCGGTGGACCCCCTGCAGCTACATTTCTACCATATTGTAAATTAAATTGTAAACCCCCATTTTTTTGTCACGCCAACGTAGACCCCTGCGAATCTCCCGTGGACCCCTGGACCACTTTGGGAACTAATGGTCTAAAACATCGTTTACTCTCACAGGTGTGGCAACTGCACAAGCACCTTCTTTTGTGACGAAGCGTGCCACTACCTTGGCCGTGTTTTATATCACCGCTGGGAATGTGCCGCTATAAGAGCGAATATATTCTCTGTTATTGGACTAGCACACTTGGCATTTAGGTATGGCTTTTGAAAAATAGTGAAAAATAAATTAAAATTTTCTCATCCAACTCCATACATAATCTGAAATTTTTCGTAGGGTGATGCTCAAATATGCCCATAGAGGCTTCCCGAAATTACCTGACAGTGCTGGAACACCAACCACGGCAGCTCGTTTGATTGAGTGCTATTCTGAAGTGGATAAAGTTGACATTTACAAAAAGGACTCTGATGCTTTTTATTGTATGTTCAGTTTGACGTCGAATCTTGATACGTCAGCGAATACTGATAACATACAGTATGCGCTGGTAAGATACTTCATTTCTACTTACAATTAAACAGCATGTTCTCAAAAAGTCAAGAATGTATTGTATGGCACTACTTATCTGTTCATCTAGTATTATAATATTTTTATTTCTAGACATCCACAATGCTCACCATGTATCTGGAGCAGTTCACGGATTTTTTCGAGTATTTTCCATCTAGAGTAGGGTACCCGTTACCTTTGAGTGAAATGAAGTTGTTGTGTGCAGCCCTAATTTTTCGCACACTAGGCCAACTAATAATCAACGCCCATACCGTATTGGATCTAAATACTACCCAATACCCGGATATCTATCGTTAGTATATTTTTTATTATATTAAACTATTCTCTTTTTAAATTTGATTCAAATATCCGTTTACTCTGCTACTCTTGGACTAGTTAAAATTAAATTACGATTTAAATCTAACGGAAATGTAATTGAAATTAACATGAAATGCAATTGAAATTAAAATTAAATGCAATTGAAATTAAAATTAAAAGCAATTGATATTAAAATTAAAAGCAATTGATATTAAAATGAAATGCAATTGAATTTGAAACGAAATGCAATTAAAATTGAAATGAAATGCAATTGAAATTGAAGTTAAAAGTATAGACCACTTTGAAACACAATTATTTATTTCAGCACCTAATAATTTGGACCCGTGGTGTAGAGTCGGATCAGCGATCTACCCATCAATTTCAATGATGAATCACTCTTGTGAACCAAATATCATCAATCTGTTAGTATATTTACTATTACGTAAGACTCCTAATGATTGATCTTAATTATTTCTTTATAACAGATTTATTCAATTGGTAACAGGTTTTACAAAAATCAATTATTCGTGAAAGGATTACGCGAACTTCCTAAGGGCGCTGAAGTGTTGAACTGTTATGGGCCGCACTATGCTCGTGAGAAGACCGACGTCAGACGCGACAAGCTACGCAGCCAGTACGGATTCAACTGCATGTGTGCTGCGTGCACTGACGACACCAGAAAAGACTTCACGGTTCGTGCAATTCTTTTCTGTTATACCGTGCATTTTAGTGGCTAGAAATCATTATAAAGTCGTTCGTTTCGTCGATAAATCCAAGTCTTATCCGTTCAGTCATCTTGTCAGACATTCACTTGCATATTATGAGCATCTTGAATTCAATTTTCCTCACATAGTAATCATAATCAAGCCCTAAAATTTTCCTAGCCACAAAAATAACTGTATCCAAATATTATTCTATATTTGACGCGTTTTCCCGTTAGTTGCTGTTTACGGCGTATTCTTGCCCGTCATGCAAAGGCCCTGTGACATGGGAGGGGACACGAATGTCTTGTCACCAATGCCCCAATGAGTTCCCGCTGCAAAGAGCGCAGAATGCTGCAGAAACTGCGGAAGCAATGCATGCAATCGGTAAAATCACATTCTTTCTTTTAACGCGCATTAAAATATGCCTGGCGTTCTTTACACATTCGCTTTCGTCTGTGGTGGCGTTTTCGCTCAGTTGTCGGCCGCTGTGGTGGGTGTGAGAGAACTTGAAGAATAAAAACGAACGGTTTTTCATATAAACGGTTGATCAGGACCAGGTTTTTCGCTTTAAAATTTTCGCGTTTGGCACGCTAGGCGTGTTTGCATATCTTTACGCCTTAGCCAAGCTGGAAAAGCCTTAAGAGACTCAGGCCCCAGATTGGCATTTACAATAACAATTTTATATCTGAATTGTTCTTTTATATCTGTTTGACGTGTTTTGGACAATATGACTGTGTTCAATCACGGAATGATTTGGCAAGAGTAGACCTGTTTCTGGTAAAACAATCTAAACATATAACCTTTTTACAGCCGATTTCTTCAAATTTTATATACATTTACTGTCTTTTCTTCAAATTTCATGTTTCGGAATTCTAAACAGAATGACTCAAAAGATAAAATGGAAACTGATAATTTTACTACTAGATTTTACGGAATTGATTATTATATAAATTCGTGAAATCTTTTGTTTTGAAGAAACCGACTGTTAGAGTTAAGGTTATGCGGTTACATTGGAACATATAAGAGAGGTAGATATGATAAATTCCTGATCGAACGATTGTAGTTAGTACCATTAAAGATAGATTATACAGGGTGCCGATTTAGTCACTAGAATTATTTCTAAATATATATACTCATATATAATAATATCACATATAAAATTATGTTTTTTATAATATATCATGAAAATATATAATTGTTTGGTATGTTAGTTATTTGGTTCGGTTATTAGTTATTTGGCGTGGGTGCTAGGACGATGGACAGATCTGCCTACATGCTTACTCTACCCACGACCCGGTCATATGATCGCTTTGGGTCACGGTCTGCGGACTATTCGAATTGATTAGAAAATAAAATAAATATTTCCTGAATTTTTCACGGGTTTTTTTAATTGATTCGGGTAGAATATCGTGATTTGATTTACCTCTTTAAATAATGCAGATAACTAAATCGCCACCCCGTATAGTTCACATTTTCAAATCCATCTGAATTTTATTTAATGTTATATTGAAAAATACTAGATAGTGGGTTAGAAAATAGAAAAAAAAAAAAAACAAATTAAGGAACAACCCAAGGCCTCTTTAATTTGTGCCCCAGTGTGCTACGTGACAGCACAATCCTCAATTGGACGCTAGTGGACAGATTAACGTTGTGTTTAAGAACGATAGGCATAATGCAAAAAATACAAGCATACTTTTCTAAAAGCTCTGTTGTAGGTACTGTATTGTGAGGTGCAACCGACTCAAAGCATAAAGATATTTTTAATGATACCTTTATGCATCACATATGCGATCAGCTAGCTCAGTTCCAAGATTTCCAATCCTGAAATTGAAATAGGTCTCAGTAAACACGTTGACTGTGGAACGCCCTCATTTGTACCAGTAGAACGCACGACACAAAATTATAAATATTCTAGAAAATTAATAAAACTGATTGGCATAATTCGGAACACCCTGGCACCGGCCTAATATTATGACAAATATAACATAAACGTGTCTATGGTTTTTGTTTTTTGCGCCGGTGCCGACCATTTTGAGTTTAATATCAAACGTCTCAAGGTTCATAGAATAACTCATCACGGCATCTACAATCATCGTGTTAAGTTTAATGTTTTGTCTCTTCTATTTTTACTATGGCGACATTTGTGGCCATTTTCAATCCTTACAATATTTCTATCCTCTCTTATATGTTCTGCGTTAGCTAACTGCAAAAGGTGCCGTTTGGAATTCAAGATGGGAGTGATTTTCACGACCTTCGACCAGGGTCTTGCGTTTTTTCATTCAGGTATGGTATTATTTTTCATTTGCGTGAATGCGTTTCCCATGTAACTGTTACAACTGCTATTAGTTTCTCACCAAGATACCTAGGTAAATGTACAAAGTGCTGACGTCCCGGTGTGCTGATGTGCACGTACCTTTCAGATAGCTGGCCCATGTCAAATTACCACCAGCTTTTAAAATACAGTATTGTATAATACATGTTTATTTTTGGTATTTATGTAAGTTGCTATTTTATTGTTTTACGTTTATTATTTTACTTTTTTTGTTTGTTTGTTGCTAGACCATCGCTTCAGTAGGTAGAAGCAACAAACTGCTTTCCTAATGAACCTAATGGTAGCCTAACGGTTGAACGCTTTCCATGCAGGATGGTCCGAGATCAAATCTGGCCTACATCTCTGACTTTAAATTCACATGAAAATCAGATTTGATTATCTCTTGCGTGAAAAGTGAAGGAAAACATCGTGAGAAAACCTGCTCGCCTGAGATAGCTTCATAAAGTTATCATTTGTGCGTGAAGTGCGCCAACCTGCCCCATGCCAGCATAGTGGACTAAAGTAAGGCCTTAGTCCACTATGCTGGCCAGTGTCACTCTGAAATTATACGGAAGTTACATAGATATTATGGATTTTTTATTCTTCTTATTATGTCGGGGTGTTAGATGTTCAATAACAATTTCAACTATGTAAACTCTCTGTATTTATTGACATTTAAATTGGTGTAACACGTATTGAGAAAGCCAGTTAATTTGCTTATATCTTCTCCAATAATAGATGCGGAATAATGTTGTTATGAATAACCCAATGATATTTTGTAATATTTAGGTGGATCTCGCATCAACTCTTCAGTTGTGCCAATTCCAATACAAGCCACACACAATTATTGTGTCTTTTAAAATATGACATGCAAAATATCAGTGTGGTTCGTACGACCATGTCGTAAAGTAATTAGTGAAGCTTGATGAGCACCGCTATACACGCAAATGCAATACAAGCAAAGGAAATATATAAAATCGTGTCATACTCGCGGCAAACACGACGTTTACAGCCGTGACAGGCCACCATACAAGCAGTCAGTACTTTGCTTGTTCGTGAAAACATGTTCCAGTCCTGCAATATTCCCAACACACGCTCGTTATCGGAATTCCGTACAAAGTACGCGCATATGCGCAATATGCGTTAAAAAAAATATCTCGATATTAGAATGTACAATTTTGAACTGTTAAAATCGAATAAATTCCGATTACGTTTTTTTTAATACCTTAAATTTTTGAGATATAAAATGTCAATTTCATTCCACGTTTATTAATGGAAGGTAAATTATCATTTTCCCGTCGTATTTAGAATTGTAGATCTATCGTAGTTTATGTATTTTTCGGAATGTTTGATTATAAATATAAACCACATATCTGGCTACACAAAAACTATCATTAATTATTTATTCTACTGTACAGCTATGCGTGCAAAGACCGCAGAAGAGCGATGTGAACGAATGGTACGCGCATATCGTTTAATGCAGCAGGTGTTATACCGACATCATAATATACTGAGGAAAGCGGTCGATGACCTTGCCAGATTATATGCCGCTACAGGTGAGTTTATGTTGTATTTGTATGACAGTTGGGTGTAGACTCGTATGACGGTTCGGTGTAGACTCGTATGACAGTTGAGTGTGGACTCATGACAGTTAGGTGTAGACTCATATGATAGGGTTGTAGACTCGTATGATAGTTGGGTGTAGACTCATGAGAGTTAGGTGTAGACTCATATGATAGTTGGGTGTAGACTCGTATGATAGTTGGGTGTAGACTCATGAGAGTTAGGTGTAGACTCATATGATAGTTGGGTGTAGACTCGTATGATAGTTGGGTGTAGACTCGTATGACAGTCGGGTGTAGACTCATATGATAGTTGGGTGTAGACTCGTATGATAGTTGGGTGTTGACTCGTATGATAGTTGGGTGTAGACTCGTATGATAGTTGGGTGTAGACTCATATGATAGTTGGGTGTAGACTCGTATGATAGTTGAGTGTAGACTCGTATGATAGTTGGGTGTAGACTCGTATGACAGTCGGGTGTAGACTCATATGATAGTTGGGTGTAGACTCATATGATAGTTGGGTGTAGACTCGTATGATAGTTGGGTGTAGACTCGTATGACAGTCGGGTGTAGACTCATATGATAGTTGGGTATAGACTCGTATGATAGTTGGGTGTAGACTCATATGATAGTTGGGTGTAGACTCGTATGATAGTTGGGTGTAGACTCATATGATAGTTGGGTGTAGACTCGTATGATAGTTGGGTGTAGACTCGTATGACAGTCGGGTGTAGACTCATATGATAGTTGGGTGTAGACTCATATGATAGTTGGGTGTAGACTCATATGATAGTTGGGTGTAGACTCGTATGACAGTCGGGTGTAGACTCATATGATAGTTGGGTGTAGACTCGTATGATAGTTGGGTGTAGACTCATATGATAGTTGGGTGTAGACTCGTATGATAGTTGGGTGTAGACTCATATGATAGTTGGGTGTAGACTCGTATGATAGTTGGGTGTAGACTCGTATGACAGTCGGGTGTAGACTCATATGATAGTTGGGTGTAGACTCATATGATAGTTGGGTGTTGACTCGTATGATAGTTGGGTGTTGACTCGTATGATAGTTGGGTGTTGACTCGTATGATAGTTGGGTGTAGACTCGTATGATAGTTGGGTGTAGACTCGTATGACAATTGGGTGTAGACTCGTATGACACTTGAGTGTAGACTCATGATAGATGTAGCCTCATATGATAGTTGGGTGTTGACTCGTATGTTAGTTGGGTGTAGATTCGTATGATATTCGGTGTAGACTCGTATGACACTTGGGTGTAGACTTGTATGTTATTATTGAATATTATTGCTAATCATCCTTTTCTCTCATAGGTGAATATGCGAAGAGTATAGATCTTATCAAACAAAACATACAGAGTTTCGAGTACCAGTATGGTTCCTTCAGCGTTGAGGTACGTGTCCAGTTGAAATATTACTTGAATTTCTTAATTATTTTATTTAATTATAATATAACCCGATACGATTAAACTTTATTTTTATAAATTTTAATAACTCGTGAATTTTTATATTATTAAACTTATTATAATTCGTACACTTACAATGTATTTTATTTTGATATAGGTAACCAACGAAATAAGGAAGATGGCCAATATGATGGTGGGACGCGTCATGAAATACTTGGAGAACCCTGAAATAGAGTGAGTTCCTCTTAATTGTATCTATGAAGAGATTTGATAACACCTGATTAAATGCAAGAGTCCGAGATATTAGGCTGTCTCAACAAGTGAACACGCATTATACTGTTTTGCGGCAACGTGTATAAACGTGTGTACCATGAGAGTAGATTAACTTACATATTTTATCAGCGAACAAACGTTCGTTAACATTATACATACATCACACCTTTTTCGGCGCAGGCACAACTTAGATACGACTTTTACCAAAACATGCGCATGCGCACACGTCGCCTAAATTAAAAATCTGATTTAAAATCTTATGTTCTTTCTTAGGGACCGGCAATCGACGAATATAAAGGACTGGATGCGGGAAACGCTGAAGATAACGAGGAAGGCCAACCAGCTGATGGAACTGAACTATGGATCCTGGCAGTATATTTACAAGGCCCTCAAAGCTAAAGAGGAGTTGCTGGAGGGGTTGTTGGACGCCCCGCGCTTCCACGACAGTCCGAACTGCATCAACTACCGGCTGCAGAACCTCAACATCGTATAAACGGTCAGTGTTACTAGATATATTTTTAAATATTTAGCATTTAGGTATACAGCAATATTATAGGAGGCGCCGCATCGTGTAACCCGTAGAATATTTTTATATTGAGGAAAAATCTCAGTATTGCTGAATTTTTCGAACGTTTTCGAATTATCGGTCGGAATAATTAGGAGAACCAAAGGTTCATCTTAGGTTAGAAAACCGTTCATCACCGCCGTATTAAAAATAAGGTAGAAGAATATTTTATATTTGTTATTAAAACTGTAAGCCACACAGACGTACGCGGTACACGTTTCAGATTTATCTTTAAAAACACCACATACATCATCATTTTATTCGAATACTACCCATACGAGTAGTACTTGCCTCTGAGAGCACGTAAAGCCGACGGTCTCGGCTGTCATGTGAATCCTTTTTGACAGTTGCCAAGGGCAGTTCACAGTTTTGAGACGGAACTCCAGTCTAACCAGTACGGTGTTCCGTTTATCTGGGTGTCCATTTACCTATTTACAAACAAATGAAAATATTTTCCTTAAAATATGTTTCCAATCTTTTAGTCGTTTCAAAATGTTCTTAATTTACTAATTTATACCTATATGTTTATTATATATGTATGAGTATATGCTAAGTTAGATTTGTAAAAAATAGCTTCTGACTTACAGTTAGGTCAAGTTTTAATATTCTTTTAGTCCTGTCGGATTGAGAAATTGTCTCGTGAAATTTGCTGTTAGTAGCAATTTGTATTTAATCTCGTCTGGGGGAATAAAAACTAAATAAATTGGTTGATCGTTATTTGATGGTTCGATTGGCTTAGTAGCTATAAGGATTTGGCTTCCTAAGGTTCGGTTCATGAGTTCGATTCCCGCACTGTTAACTACAAGGTGGCGCAAAAGTTGTCACCCGATGTATATGCTATAATTTTTTTTATGAATGAAAACCTTTTGTTCCTCTTTCGGTTTATGTTTATTTGATGTCTTAATTGGTAGAAAGCACAAAACGGATCAATCGGAGCGCCGAACGCGTTCGATACGTTAATTTGAGTTTAGGAAATTATAGAACATTGTTACGAAATAAACATATATGTATACAATCTTTCTGGAAGTACTGCGTTTGGCAAAATTAATTGTTACAGTTTCCGCGAGCAGTGCTTTAATCGAAAGGTCATTCTCGTCGCTAAAACGTATACATATCTATTTAAGAAATACAAAGGCTAGCAATACTTACAGATCTTTCCATGATATCAATAGAAGAACGCCTTCTTACGGAAATTAAACGCCTTTCCAACTTTTACGATTCCATATTGCAGAAATTCTTAGAGAAAAATAGACGTGTAGATTTAATATACAAAATTTCCTAAAGTAACTTTATAGTTCCGTACAATCACACCACACCACAAACTTTTTTGGTGTTATTGTTTAATTTTGCAAATACAGAAAATGCCCAAAGGCCTCTTCGAATATCTGCAAATTCAAAATTGATATGTTTATAAAATCATTCAGTCTATGGATATTTGAGGTGGCAAATCATATCCATCATTATTTAATCGACAAGACGACGAACCAATATCAACATGCAGTAGATATTTTTGGTAAGTAAACTTTTATTTTAAAAGCTTACTGACCAAAAATATCTACTGCATTTTGATTTCCAATTCGACTAGAGCTAAATACCGATTTCTTAAGATCGTAACATTGATCTGAGTTATGAAGATATTGCCTATATACCGTGTGGCGCCCGGTAACCCAAGAATTGCGCCACCCTCGCCTTCCTTGGGTGTCGTAAAAGGCGACTAACGGAAGGGCTAGAGGATGGGCAGCAGCAGTAGCATCCTCTTGCTAGCGTCTAGGTTGGAATCAATGCAAGCCTCGCGCTGATTCCAACCTACACATGCTGCGAGGACCCGCTGGCTTAACTTGAACTATTCTAGACCTTTCTCACTCATATTTATTTTAAAAATCCGTGAAACTATCTCAATTTTCGTCATATTGATTGGCAGTATGACGGAAACTGAGATGCTTCCACGGATTTTGATTAATGTGAGTGAGAAAAGTCAAAAACATATATGTAAACAATCTTTCTGGAAGTACTGCGTTTGGCAAAATTAATTGTTACAGTTTCCGCGAGCAGTGCTTTAATCGAAAGCTCATTCTCTTCGCTAAAACGTATACATATATATTTAAGAAATACACAAGGCTAGCAACGACTTACAGATCTTTCCATGATTTCAATAGAAGAAAGCTTTCTTACGGAAATTAAACGCCTTTCCAACTTTTACGATTCCATATTGCAGAAATTCTTAGAGAAAAATAGACGTGTAGATTTAATATACAAAATTTCCTAAAGTAACTTTATAGTTCCGTACAATCACACCACACCACCAACTTTTTTGATGTTATTGTTTAATTTTGCAAATACAGAAAATGCCCAAAGGCCTCTTCGAATATCTGCAAATTCAAAATTGATATGTTTATAAAATCATTCAGTCTATGGATATTTGAGGTGGCAAATCATATCCATCATTATTTAATCGACAAGACGACGAACCAATACCAACATGCAGTAGATATTTTTGGTAAGTAAGCTTTTATTTTAAAAGCTTACTTACCAAAAATATCTACTGCATTTTGATTTCCAATTCGACTAGAGCTAAATACCGATTTCTTAAGATCGTAACATTGATCTGAGTTATGAAGATATTGCCTATATACCGTGTGGCGCCCGGTAACCCAAGAATTGCGCCACCCTCGCCTTCCTTGGGTGTCGTAAAAGGCGACTAACGGAAGGGCTAGAGGATGGGCAGCAGCAGTAGCATCCTCTTGCTAGCGTCTAGGTTGGAATCAATGCAAGCCTCGCGCTGATTCCAACCTACACATGCTGCGTGGACCCGCTGGCTTAACTTGAACTATTCTAGACCTTTCTCACTCATATTTATTTTAAAAATCCGTGAAACTATCTCAATTTTCGTCATATTGATTGGCAGTATGACGGAAACTGAGGTGCTTCCACGGATTTTGATTAATGTGAGTGAGAAAAGTCAAAAATAGTTCATGTTACACCTGCAGGTCCAAATTTATGTCAAAATCCGTGAAGATACCCGGCTTTCACGGATTTTGACATTAACTTTCCTCACTCATATTTATATCAAAATTACATGAATATCAGTGAGGAAACTTAGGCTAAGCTAGGTTAAGTTAGGCTAAGCTAGATTAAGTTAGGCTAAGCTAGGCTAAGTTAGGCTAAGCTAGGCTAAGTTAGGCTAAGCTAGGTTAAGTTAGGTAGGCGTAAATATATTTTTATAAAACATTCTTACCTCAAGGACGCTAGTAGATATGAGTGGAGATTACATGATGTCATAGGTCAGGTACTTATTAGGGGCATTCGGGCCACATTATCCGACTTTTTGTCGTATTTCATTCTTACTGTAACCAATGACTACCGCAATTATACAAGATTGTAGCCGCGGATTTGTGTAGCCACCAGAATCGAGATAATGTATCAAATCACTAAAACATAAATAAAAAGGATATTTTTTTACATAAAACATACTTTTTATCTTATCGAAATGAAAACGCGATAAAAATTTCGCAGTAAATAATTTATATTCACTTTGCTCAAGTAACGCCTCTATGAAGTGGTGTCGAGGGGGGGTGACACTTCTCCCTGGCTAGAGCCAAATATCGATTTCTTAAAGTCAGATCGTAACTTGAATCTGAGTTATGAAGATATTGCCGATATACCGTGTGGCGCCCGGTAACCCAAGAATTAGGCCACCCCCGCTTTCCTTGGGTGTCGTAAAAGGCGACTAACGGAAAGGCTAGAGGATGGGCAGCAGCAGCAGCATCCTCTTGCTAGCGTCTAGGTTGGAATCAATGCAAGCCTCGCGCTGATTCCAACCTATACATGCTGCAACGACCACCAGGATTAACGTGAACTAATATACACCTTTCTCACTCACATTGATTGTTAGAACCCGTGGAATTATCTCAATTTCCGTCATATTGCCAATCCATATGACGGAAACTGAGATGCTTTCACGGATTTTCATTAATGTGAGTGAGAAATGTCAAAAATAGGTCATGTTACGCCTGCTGGTCCAGAATAATGTAAAAATCCGTGAAGATACCCGGCTTTCACGGATTTTGACATTAAATTTCTTCACTCATATTTATATCAAAATGACATTAATATGAGTGAGGAAAGTTAGATTAAGTTAGGCTAAGCTAGGTTAAGTTAGGCTAAGCTAGGCTAAGCTAGATTAAGTTAGGCTAAGCTAGGTTAAGTTAGGCTAATCTAGGCTAAGTTAGGTAGGCGCAAATATATTTTTATACGACATCCTTACCTCAGGGACGATAATGGATATCAGTGGAGATTACATAATGTCATAGGTACTTAGACTTTTTGTCGTATTTCTTACTGTAACCAATGACTACCGCAATTATACAAGATTGTAGCCGCGGATTTGTATAGCCACCAGAATCGAGATAATGGATCAAATTACTAAAAGGTTTTTTTTTTTAATTATCTGAGCAATAATTTTTGCTAATTTTGTTTGATTGACAACATCGTTGTGTGTTGAGTATCAATCTTTTTGATTAGGTTCGTTTTATTAAAAAATATAAAAACGTTAGGACCTCATTTTGTATAAAAATTGTGTGCTAAGTAATGGGTAACAATCTATCTAAATCTAAACTAATATTATACATAAACAATACAAAAAATACATGTCTGTATGTTTGTTTGTGATGTATAAACTCAAAAACAAGTAAACCGATTTTAATAATTCACCTATAGAAAGCTATATTATCAGCGAGTAAAAGGAGCAATTTTATTTTCAAAAAAAATGAGGTCCCTACGAAAATTGCAATAATGTAAACAAGGTATCAAAAATATACTTAGAAAAGTCATTATTTGACGTGCCCTAAGAAAACTATGGATGACACATAATGTACTACATGATCCAGAAAAAAGACCGCGACGCTATTTGTCTAAGTATTATAGTTAAGTCACAATAACCGCTCTTTATTCAAATTCAATCAAAACACGGGTAGAATCGAAAGTTGATGACAATCGTATCATGATATTAATCCTTATCTAACTAAATAGTTTCATAATCAAGGTTTATTATGTACATGTAAATTCGTCTTTAAATTATTCGAATCGGACCTTTCGTTTAGAAGTTACGACGGGTATAAAAAAACCAAAAAGTAAGAAAAATGCCACGGTGTGAGAGAACAGCCTTACGCTTGGTCGTGTAGACACCTACACATTTTTTTATGGGACTTTGATGTTTGTTTTTCTTTTTATAAACGTTGCCCCCTGTATGATTTCTCCTGTATCGTGGGTACAGTTTACAAAAATACATGTCACATGCACACACAACCAGACCCGAAACAACTATCTATAGATAATACAAATATTTGTTTCGTGCGGGGATCGAACTCGCAACACGTAGCTCAGAAAGCTAATCGCTTACTTATTTTGCCAACCGTGTCGTCCTACCTTTGATGTTATAAGGAGTAACTTAGGCTACTTTTAAAAACAAAAATGCACGGGTTCGTAATCCACGCGGGCGAAACCGCGGATGGAAGCTAGTGTTTGATAAGACAATCGGGAGAATGTGCGTCGTTCTTCCACGCATTTTAATCTTCTCGATTAAAAACTGATGAAGCAGTCATTATATGAGATGTACGACTGTATGTTACACCATGTTACTCCGGTGCCTCAGAGAGAATGCAAAGGCGCCGGTCCCGACTGTCATACCAATACCTATGATAGTCGTTGAGAGCGGTCAGTAACCCAATATCTGACAGTCACTTCAAGAAATCGGTCACTACTGCCGTGTGGTTCCCGGCAGTTAAAAGAATAGGGCCACCCCTCTCTTCCCATGGGTGTCGTACGAGGCGACTAAGGGAAAAGCAAGAGGATGGGCAGCAGCATCCTCTTGTGCGCTAATAACATCATCACCCATCCGCCTACCAAGCGTGATGATTATGGCAATATCCCATCAATGCCCTAGATGTTTGTATTGTCTCCCCATAAAAGACTGTACATGTAATATCTGGTTGCAAATTCGTACTTCTTGTCAGAGAAGAAATAGGTGCTGTGAGATTCTGGGCAATATTCATGTTAAATGCGTTTGAAAGACAACATCGTAGTAGGAATATATTTTTAGGCTGGTCTGGGTATAGACGGTAAAAAAAATGTGAATTGAGAGTATCATCTGAGAAAAAATTTGGTAAGGTTCGCGTGTGCGTGACAGGTTGTCGGATATGCCTAGACAATTTCGGTTTAGATCCAGTATGCAAGTGAAAAAAGTTGGGAAACACGCCGTGATCTGCGTCGTCTGAAATTTCTTCTAACATCTAATGAAAGTGTCAACTTGTGATGTGGAAACCTTGGGTGTAGCGATCGTAGTGGATTTCGGTATATTTAATTCTTTCTAAAATACTATTTTAAAGTTCTTACAATTTTCACTTTTAACTGACAGTTTTGTTTGTAACTGTGTACCCTTCCAAAATATCTTCTTAAATCCCTTGTATTTTCCTTTCCTATTTCAAACTCGTTGTCTATTCTTTACGCTTTCAAAATACTTTCTTAATCATTTTCTTCTTAAATTCTTCATATTTACATTTTCAATTTTCTCACTTCCACACTTCTCGAAATCACATCGTAGCCGCACCCATTAATGAAACATAAGGTCCACTATGTAATTGATAAAACATTACCTTTTAAAACTTGCCCCATGATAATAATGGCCGATAAGATTTGGGCTTTAAAATTTATAGTTAATCGAAATCTATTTTGAACTCGTATGGGGTATATTTCAAGAGAAACTGGGCGACAATTAAATTTCGGGGGTCAGCAGGGATAGTGAAGAGGCGTTTGGGTGATAGTTATGCTGATGTTGGTTAAATATATATTTTTATAATATCATAGTATGAGCGAAAGGTAATAAGTAGTCTGATTAAATATTTTAGTCTTTTATGATACGCTCTGACCATCAGGTCAGAGCGGAAAAATAAGGAGGATTTTCAGCTAATAGAATATCCAATAGTTAATAAGGGAGCATGTTCGGGAGTCTTATGAGGAAGATGGATGATCACGAGGGTTGATTGGTTGATATTTTACAAGTTTGGAAAGATATTACAAACTTCAACTTATTGACAAAAATTCTTAAGATTATGGAAATATTAATTGCGTATAATGTACGTTTTGCCGATCAGAAATTAACCATTAGAACATGTTCGTACATTCATCAGTAACAAATTAAAAAATGAATATAATAGGAGAGAGACGTGCAAATACGTAAGCCTGAGTGGTTTTTTTTTTCTAAAATCTGGATTAATTTGTTGTTTTAAATTTAAAGGACAGTCTGGAAATTTGTAAGAGTTGCGTCTGGGTGGCACTTTTAGGTATCGCGTCGGTCGTGTAATGGAACTAAATTAATTAAATTTTAGTAATTATAACATTAACTGCATATAATTGATAATTAAGTACACTGAAATGTGTTAAGTTAGTTTAATTAGTTAAGTTGAAATGTGTTTAGTTAGTTAAGTTAAGATTTTGTGTAAATCAGATGTGAACCGCGGTGATTATTTAAGTAATATGGGAAGTTCGTGTAATCATGCTTAACGAGGAGAGTTGAAAATTGATGGTTAAAGTAATAAAGGAAATGGTTAAAGTAATTTTTGCAAACAACTGTAGGAGGTGAGTTGAAAAGTAATAAATTCACATTGGTTTACCAACGGTAGGTCAGTTGAAAAGTAATAAAGGGACTTGTGTGAACAGAACTATTTTTTACATCTTAATTTTTTTTATGAAGTGTTTGATACAGAACTTGGTATATCAACTTTAGCAGCGCCGGTGGAAAAGCGTTGCTTAAAGTACCTATCATAGAAATGGCGAGTTAAAAAGCAGTGATTATTAAATAATAAAGACATAAGTAAATAATCCAAATAAATAATATAACTAAAGTAGTTTGACGTTTTGTATTCGTCTTGTCAATGTTTATTCAAATTCATTGCATAGTAAGTAAATTTTTAAATTGTACTCTTAGATTTCGCCGGAAGCCTCCTATAATATTTAATCAAAAACATCGCTCGATGACGATGTATATTTTATACTTGTTAGATGTAAGAAGTGCTGTTTCGGTCCCATTTCAAAATTTTACTGTCTCTTTTATGAGTACACGTAATCTTTTGTAGTTGTAAGTTAATATTAGAATTTCATTATATTCTTCTAGTTCCTCTTCACTAAGAATTGGTATCTTCGACTATGTCTTCATATCATAATCTCTCCATTATTCTGAAAGCGTGAAAGTTATTGATAAAAGTCAACCAAGAATAGTTCAACTCAATGTAAGCTAAAATTTACTTCACACCACGGGGGAAAGAGGGCGTACGTTGAAACAATAATTGAAAGTTACATTACAATATTATTACTTTTTTATGTCATAATAAAACAAGTAACACGCTTTACGCCCTCTTTAAACTGGGGATGTGACTTGTACTGGTAAAGCAACGAATTATTCGAAGGAATACGGCTTGAATTCACAGCGTCACGACTTTCTGTCAGTGTTGTTTCAGGCCTCTGTCCCTTTTCTCAACTATCTTCAGACCCTAATGTTGTCTAACTGAATATGTCTTCTAACTACCCTCTCAAAACACTCTTTTAACATTTGGCCGTGCAAGCTAGCACCAAAGACGTAATCACTTAATTGAAATTTAATCACTTAACATTACTCAAATGAGTTCTTCTCAGACTCATTCTTCACTTCCTTTACTTTCGTAATATTTAGGTGTTCTAATTATAACTTGATGTCTATTTACTGTATGTTGTGATGTTTTCTAACTGAAGGGTATACCCGTAACCATAGTTTTTAAGTGAATGTTTAGTTTAAGTATACGTACTGTGTGTTTTTCTCACTTTTCGGTAAGCAGATGTCTGTCTCGGCAAAGTCTTTACTACGTCGATTCACGGCTTATTTTGGTTCATTTCCGCACGACTTTTTTTTTGTAACTATTTACTGTGGTAATTTTATCAAGGTATCCAATTCCAGACATTTCGGGAAACTTCTCTGTTTGATTTAAATCACTTAACTTCTAACTTCATTTGGGTTTGTGGTGTTCTTATTTTTATGTCAGAGGCTGGGATTCTTTTTGTATTGTGTTTTAATGTACAGTGGATTCATTCATTGTTATCCACATGCTTCTTCATAATAAACCAGCGGCCTATAGTTAACACACTGCCAGAGGGTCACAAATCCAAATCATTTGTTCTGGTTCGGTTCAGAACTCTGCTTACCTCATAAACATCTAAATAACTATTTAGGATTAACGTATTTAGTACTTATAATATAAACATGTCGCAAGTGATTAAAAATTCTGACTTTTTCTGAATGTCTAAATCAAATTAAATCAATAACGGAAAAAAGGTTCATGCGCACATCTACTTAGGCTGCGCGCTTCTAATAAATCAATAGGGAGGTAAACTGATGTATATGAGCCCATCTATTTCTTATTTTATGTAAGTGTGACATTTAATTGTATAATTTCGTATTTAGAATTGGTTTCTTGGTACATATTTGATGTAATTCTATTTTGAATGTCCACTACGTTATCATAACGCCCAACAACATATAATATAACGTAACCACACATCACATGATTTCCGGTTACGTAACTGATTGTCACTAGTATGTCACTCCATCACATTATATTTGACGAGACAGAGAATGGGAATGAATGTGATGTGTCAGTTATTTAAGGACTTTATACACGGCGTTATGACGTACCATAAGCATTTAAAATATAACTGATTACAAATAAACACATATATTTGATGCCCCGTTATTTTGTTTAAAAAACGGTACAGAGGGAACTAAATTTAGTTTTTAATTTTACTTTTACCTTGTTTGATTGTATAATTTCGTATTCTGAATTGGTTTCCTGATACATATTTGATGTTAATTTCGTATTTTGAATTGGTTTCTTGGGACATATTTGATGTAATTATATTTTTAATGTCCATTACGTTATCATAACGCCCTACAACATGTAATGTAACGTAACCTCACATCACATGATTTCCCGTTACGTAACTGATTGTCACTAGTATGTCACTCCATCACGTTATATTTGACGAGACAGAGAATGGGAATGAATGTGGTGTGTCAGTTATTTAAGGACTTTATACACGGCGTTATGACGTACCATAAGCATTTAAAATATAACTGATTACAAATAAACACTTATATTTGATGCCCCGTTATTTTGTTTAAAAAACGGTACAGAGGGAACTAAATTTAGTTTTTAATTTTACTTTTACCTTGTTTTATTGTATAATTTCGTATTCTGAATTGGTTTCCTGATACATATTTGATGTTAATTTCGTATTTTGAATTGGTTTCTTGGAACATATTTGATGTAATTATATTTTTAATGTCCACTACGTTATCATAACGCCCTACAACATGTAATGTAACGTAACCTCACATCACATGATTTCCCGTTACGTAACTGATTGTCACTAGTATGTCACTCCATCACGTTATATTTGACGAGACAGAGAATGGGAATGAATGTGGTGTGTCAGTTATTTAAGGACTTTATACACGGCGTTATGACGTACCATAAGCATTTAAAATATAACTGATTACAAATAAACACTTATATTTGATGCCCCGTTATTTTGTTTAAAAAACGGTACAGAGGGAACTAAATTTAGTTTTTAATTTTACTTTTACCTTGTTTTATTGTATAATTTCGTATTCTGAATTGGTTTCCTGATACATATTTGATGTTAATTTCGTATTTTGAATTGGTTTCTTGGAACATATTTGATGTAATTATATTTTTAATGTCCACTACGTTATCATAACGCCCTACAACATGTAATGTAACGTAACCTCACATCACATGATTTCCCGTTACGTAACTGATTGTCACTAGTATGTCACTCCATCACGTTATATTTGACGAGACAGAGAATGGGAATTAATGCGGTGTGTCAGTTATTTAAGGACTTTATACACGGCGTTATGACGTACCATAAGCATTTATAATATGTATACGTGAAGACATAAAAATTAATTGTCAACAATGTCTTATCTTGTGTAAGTGTGACATTTTATTGTATAACTTCGTATACTAAATTGGTTTATTGATACATATTAGATGTAATTATATTTTGAATGCTCGCTACGTTATCATAACGCCCAACAACATTTAATATAACGTAACCTCACATCACATGATTTCCCGTTACGTAACTGAATGTCGCTAGTATGTCACTCCATCGCGTTTTATAGACGAGACAGAGAACGGGACTAAATGTGGTGTGTCAGTTATTTAAGGACTTTATGCACGGCGTTATGATGTACAATAAGCATTTAAAATATACATGAGTACGAAAAATACTTAAATTCTTAAGTTCACCCTCAAATGATAATAGTGCGATGTCCATAAACTTGATGCCCCGTTATTTTGTTCAAAAAACGGTACAGAGAGAGCTCTTAATTTTACTGTTACCCTGATGGATTGTATAAATTCGTATTTTGAATTGATTTCTTGGAACATATTTCATGTAATTATATTTTGAATGCCCACTACGTTATCATAACGCTCAACAACATTTAATATAACGTAACCTCACATCACATGATTTCCCGTTACGTAACTGAATGTCGCTAGTATGTCACTCCATCGCGTTTTATAGACGAGACAGAGAACGGGGCTGAATGTGGTGTGTAAGTTATTTAAGTACTTATATACTGCGTTATGACGTACCATAAGCATTTAAAATATACATGAGTACGAAAAATACTTATAATCTTAAGTTCACCCTCAAATGATAATAGTGCGATGTCCGAAAATTTGATGCCCCGTTATTTTGTTTAGAAAACGGCACAGAGGGAGCTAAATTTAGTTTTTATTAATTTTACTGTTACCCTGTTTGATTGTATAATTTCGTTTAGTCAAAGTCATATGTTTTTATGTCCACTGGGCCTTAGAGACCCTTTAAAAAAGTTATGATTCTAGTTTTAAGAATCGGTTTCTCGGTACATATTTCATGTAATTCTATTTTGAATGCCTACTACGTTATCATAACGTCCAACAACATATGAATATAACGTAACCTCACATCACATGATTTCCCGTTACGTAACTGAATGTCACTCGTTATTGTTCTGAGGTCACTCCATCACGTTATATTTGACGAGACAGAGAATGGGAATGAATGTGGTGTGTCAGTTATTTAAGGACTTTTTACACGACGTTATGACGTACCATAAGCATTTAAAATATACATGAGTACGAAAAATACTTATAATCTTAAGTTCACCCTCAAATGATAATAGTGCGATGTCTGAAAATTTGATGCCCCGTTATTTTGTTTAGAAAACGGCACAGAGGGAGCTAAATTTAGTTTTTATTAATTTTACTGTTACCCTGTTTGATTGTATAATTTCGTTTAGTCAAAGTCATATGTTTTTATTTCCACTGGGCCTTTACAGACCCTTTAAAAAAGTTATGATTCTAGTTTTTAGAATCGGTTTCTTGGTACATATTTGATGGAATTCTATTTTGAATGCCTACTACGTTATCATAACGTCCAACAACATATGAATATAACGTAACCTCACATCACATGATTTCCCGTTACGTAACTGAATGTCACTCGTTATTGTTCTGAGGTCACTCCATCACGTTATATTTGACGAGACAGAGAATGGGAATGAATGTGGTGTGTCAGTTATTTAAGGACTTTTTACACGACGTTATGACGTACCATAAGCATTTAAAATATACCTGGGTACTTTAAAGTACCAAAATTCTTAAGTTACTATCTGTACCTACTCAATTTTATTTCTTGTAATTCGGACTTCGATGCATAAATTCATGTTATTATTACGGATAAAAAACAACACGTGTTTTGGAGATGATTTAAGTTCAAATGATGTTTTTTGTTGTATTTTCAACTTGAAGATAATACTAATATTATGAATAACCATTGGTTTTCTGCGTAAAACCAGACATACCTAAGGACTACATCTGATTCAAAATATTTCCTGCGACATACCTATATCTATCTGATCATGTAATGTATTAATTTAAGAAAGCTGTAATCACATTTAATATAACCTTAAATAAATAGTTTGTGTCACAGATTTGTGTTTTCATTCAATCCCTTTAAGGGCTACTACTTTTACGCCCACACAGTACGCTAGAACAGCTCACAGCAAATATAGTGGAAAAAATGTAACCATTGGAAAAATAAGCCTTATGCAGTTGATGGAAGTTCCCGTTGTCTTTTTCTTCAAATGCCTCTGCATTGATGGAGATGGGATGGTAATAATACAATCTTAGAGTCCTGGTTGTCCTGGATCTTCCATCACGTGTCGTTTGCCTTCCACTTTACCCATATCACATGAGTAAAATTTAAACGAGATAGGTTTATTTTTCTAATTATAATAATATGAGTAGGCACTTTAACTACGTATGAAATATGAACTTGATTGGGTGGTCATAGGCGTGCTGCTGAGCATGAGTTCCTGGGTTCGATTCCCGGGTCAGGCAGTGTTAGGATTTTACTACACCAATCGATCGCAGTTCGATGACATCGATCGTATGGCGTGGTAGCTTTAGTTGATCTACCATCTATCGATGACTTCGATCCACTACCGATTGGTGTAGTAACACCTTTACTTTTTCTATGTTCGGTCGTGCCCGGTAGATGTTGAAAGGCTTGACAAACAAAAGCTTTACAGTATCACACTTCTGCCTGGAAACAATGGTGTAATGTAATACGCGTATTACATTCCACAGCCTCCTATATAGTTAACATGACAAAGACACTTGTTCCTACATTTCATTATGCTGAGCCGAAGATAATTTGTAAGTATCGGTGTGGCTGAAGGTACATTAGAACACTTATTCTTTAATTGTCCCAATCTTGTAATTCCATTATATGATATTCCTAACATCCCTAGACCCATAAACATGCCTTTTCTATTAACTCTTTTCTAATCACCTTTAAGATAATTAAGAAATTTATCAAAATAAATAATCGCGTTATAACTCACTAATACGTTCAATTTCTAAATCTCCTATCCCCTTACCTTTATGCTTCCTTCCATACTTTGAAATATTTCTCTTTTTATGTTAGACTGTCTTTTTTAGGTAACTCATCCAGTGACAACACCGCCCACGTTATTTCGCGCAAGCGCAAGCGAAATTCTAAGTCTATGATTCTACCTTGACATTGGCAGAATTATCGTCACACCACGATGGAGTCATTAAATTAAATTGGAATTACCTAGGTAATACGTACTTAAGATGTTTCGTTTAAGAGTGAAGGGCTGTCATTAAGTTGAAATAAAACAAGAATATAAGTAGGATGTTCCATTTATTCAGAGAGTAACTATAAAGTAGATACCTAATGTTACATAATGTAAGTATGACTTAGGCAATTATGCTTGAACTGTTAAATTGGGTATGGCTTAAAATATAACCGATATAAGTTACTAACACATTGAAATCATATATGGTAATCTTTTACTAAGTAGAGATGTACTATTTACAAATCAAGCCTTTTCGTTAGAACAAACAAAATTTGGAAAAAAATGTGATAGACACAGTCTGTCTGTTAGTGTTATCGGCTCGACGGATTTTTTATGATGAGCCGCTCATATCATTGGCTACCAAGCAAATACCTGCCACTGCCTGTACTTGGCTTGGGTCCGACCACTGTAGTGGTTTTCTACTGAGCAGAAGAACTGCGTATCTTTTTGTCCAGTGTTCTATCGTAGAACTACTAACTACCCCAAACCATTTACATGTAACTAATGTACACAATTTTGTGCAATAACCACAATCCTCAGCGCAACGCGCGGGCTGTTTTGAATTATTGAGTGAAATAAAAAAAAAATGTTTTGGTGAAAATAAATACAGTACTCAAGACGGTTCCCTTTAACGTTGATTTGAATTTGATAACTCAAAAGCAGTCTTTGTTCGACCTTTGTGCGTGGAAGGCGAGGGTTTAACCGCAAGAATATCAATTTCTATGTTGAATTCATATAATTCATACGTGTTCACTAAATAAGCTTTTACCGCCATGTTTTGGCATACCTATCGCATTGCTCAATCAAACCAAACAGAAGGCAAATGAAAAAAATAAATAAAACAAAAAATAAAATGCGATCTTCCATTTATCCAGACAGTATCTACACATTGTTGTTGAACAACTATACTACCAACAAAATTATACAATATTGGACTGAAGACTGCGCAGAGCCTTAATACAAAGTATAATACAACACAATTAATTAAATCAGACGAAAACATACTCTAAACAAACACAAAAGTAATGTACAAGATTGATAGTTGTTCAGAGTGTTGGGTGGTACGTCCCACACCTGGTTAACATCCCTTTAGTGCAGCGACGTTCACGAGGTAAAGAGTTGAGATTACAACGTCCCATCAGTGACTTGGTTCCGACCACTCTTGTGGTCCTAGAGTAAAGGCTCCATTTCGTCACCATAGGGCACTACTCGCGCTGTGACTAAGTCGGTGCACTCTTCGTGCCTGGCAACTAATCTGTTACCTATACCCCATAGTATCTTCCAGCACACACAGGAGACAACATAAGCTCGTTCGTGGCGCCAGAACCGAAATACATATAAATAAGCGCAAAACACGCTCACGAACAAATGATCAGTACAGTAAAAAAAATAAACGAAACAGGTTACAGCTCCTGTGTACATGCTTAAGACGTGTGTAGGTGTTCGCCACGAAACCTACACACGGAATGATTCAAAACTAAGACAAGTTCGGTTAGCGCGCCTTGAATGCAGCACATGTTCGCCACTTACTGGCGGACTCCACTGCGCCGACACACGTCGCACACGCACAATACGACAGTGGCAATGTCACAGTTGCAGTGCAACGCTTGATGCGTTAGCGCCGAATGAGCCGCGTTCAACAACGACGCGCCACACTAAAGCATCGCAACAAAACTCATCTCGTGGTGTTTGTCTTGAGATATCACAGACATGTATGTCGATGACTCACAAGCATCCCGCGGTATGGCACAATCACCAACCACGTTGCAGACCCAACTCATTACAACTGAACTGTTCGTAGTTACTCTGGGTTATCCACCTTTACATCTTATTTCACCTAAAACTAAGTAATAACTAATAACATTATTAAATCATTTGACAGAGGAAATTAACTTCCTATACTTTCATTCATCATAAATTATGAAGGAAATCGCCTTCCATATAATAGTTTGGTAATTTAAAGTCTATCATTTAGTAGACAACACGAGGACAATAATGTGTAAAATATTATATGAGTAAAATGACTAAAAGATAATTCATATTTTTTAAAATAATAGTTACTAGATTAAAATCCAAGGTATATGACCGATACAGATATTCTATGTAAAGTGATGACGGTCACGACATTCCTTATCTAAGCGTATTGCAGATAGAGCCGGCTGCAAACTTCTTGAAACAGCCAGGCGGTATTGTATATAATGGCAATACACTCAAATATCCGATGTTTATACAATATCACGAAAGGCTACTGGCTAAGTTTAATGGTCATCTTATTGTAAGCCTTACACTTGGAAGAGGCGCTAACGTTCCGTGATCACACTACAAAATGGAGTGAGTACAACGAGTTATACAATAATACAGGTATTGATCCTCTTATTTTATTATTGTTTAAACAGAAACCTCAGCTTGTCAAGTTTTTTGTTGTTTGTTACCACATTATGTGAGAACGGTTGGTTGAATAGTAACCGGAGTTACAATGTAATGTACCCAATTGAGTGGTTAAACATTATTTGCGTCGCCATTAACAACTGCTGCTTTTTTTGTAAAGGACAGATCCCCGCAGCTCGTACTTAATATAAGTACGATTTCATTGTGCCTACATAACGGGCTTTTAGCAGACAGTGCTGGGTCACTGTGATGAACAGTATCACTGATGCTGGCTTTACATAGTTAACACTGAACGTGTGCGAATTTTTACGGTGTTTCTAACACCGCTTTGTCAGTCAGTTGTATTAAAGAACATTCCCTCACTTAGTGAACGGAAAAGTAGTATGTCGAAATTTCTATATAGGCCAAAGCTTACTCCGGCTTCCCAAAGTATTATTCTTGAAAATGGGCCTGTGTACTTGAAATTTAGGAACATTCTCACAAGCATCGAGATCCTCCTTAAAACTATGAACATTTTAAGTTAGCCGGCAGTCTCCCATCTTATTCTAAATAATTTTATTTCCGTATTCAAACGGAATGTAATGTTTATGATTTTAAATAACATCGAACTGTACATCGATGAGACAACGAAAGTACGTAACAAAATAATGCACGATTGCGGGACGGGGCAACTAACTACAGGTAGCAAAAACACTACTCAGTGTGGTCTATAAAACTGATAAAAAAAGAAAAAGGTCCGCAATGTCAAACATTTAAAGATCCAACCCACATAGTGAGTACTAGAGGAATTCTCAATAAAATAATCACAATCTTAGTTACGTACTTTCATTAACAGCCTCAATTTCATTATTATAATCGATTGATAAAACTATTTGGTACAATCGATAGGTTGACCGAACTATCGGCATGGTTGCTAGGGCGATAATGGAGTGATAATGATTTATTATAAGTATACTTGAGTTACATTCGCCATGTTGACACCGCCGCGACTGACCACGAAGGTTTCACCCGATGGCGGTATTAGGTACTATGTGACGGGGGGCGAGTCTACCGATTAAGTACGAAACTCTCATACAGGCGAGGAGAGAGTGCTCATCTCTAAGCTACGGACACTCGTCTATTGTTCTTATGTAAAACATTATCGTCTGGGTAATGTCAACACTTGACATGAAACAAATACGAGTTAGTTGTTGATGGAACTCTCACAATATAGCCATTACTGATGCTTTGACCATAGAAGGCTTAAGTTGGAATGCCTGTGTTCCGGTAATTTTACTGGCTGTTCCTACCCTACATCCGGAATACAACTACGCTTGCACATAGCTGTTACGACGGGTGAAATAAGTAGGACTGTAGTACCGCCCCAGTCGAGCCCTTAACATGGAACTCTCCTACCACTAGAATTGCGAGCCTTAAGTTTTAGGTTGACCATACAAGATCAAGTTGGTGAATGAATGCCCTTACACTACCCAGACAATGCTATAACTTAACCTAGTTGCTAATTAACAATGCTAATACACATGTACTATGTAGATATCAGTTTATATTTATATCAGAATATCAGAACTACTCTGTAAGCTACGAAAAACGCGTCCCGTGACAGTTTACCGATGGTGAATCATACAAGTCTTCGAATATTTGATTCTAGGACGTACCGGTTTTCTTAAGAGATTTTCATTCAACGTTCAAGAGCATCGCGTGTCTGAGGTGTGAGACACGCACTGCGTGTTTTATCCATGACACCGATTAGACGTATTTCTGCAGCAGACTTTTAACAGTACCATTAAGATACTGGGTTACCTTGACAATATGTAGACGACAAGAATACGAACAGCTTGACAGATGATAAAAAAGACACCAACAATAAGGCTATTCAAATGTTACTTATGCTAATTATCATGTACGGAAACTATAATACAATTGCTCGCCACTTGTGCGAACACTCATAAAAGCATAAATATGATTATTATAAATACTGCAATATGAAGTCACATAAATAAGTGACAAAATGTTACTAATAATAAATAGACACGTAACTACCATTTAGAAGATTATATAAATTAAATATTATCGACTTCTCGCCCTCCTTTATGCCAAATATAGACGGCCGACCCGCGTGCAACGTTTTTTGAATCCACCTAAACAGGTGACAAACCGGCATGTGAAATAACTGTATGTGTATTTGTGAGATGCGCACAGTGCGCCCAGTATATCTTGTTCGGAGAAATATGGAACTAAATTTAAATGTACTGTGTTCCATAAATTGGTTCTCGCCTCTACAAGCAGAGCGGCCGGGAACTGTCAATATATACTGAGCGCACTGTAAGGTGCCCATAGTCATGCCGATAGCTCGTGACACATAAATAATATCCTAAACTATATGAAAAACGACTTTCTCAGGTATACCCTCATCTTCTCCGTCCTCCTCTTCTTCCTCCTGGAAATATTTAAATAAAAAAAAAGAAATAAAAATGCATTCCGTTTGCCTATCAACAGAATTCTTTGGAAATTAAACAATGCGGTACTCACGTCAAACCCGAAGCAGGTGTCGACGTCCTTCTCCACTTTGATACTCCGCTCAGTTTCTGTCTCCTTCACTATGTACTTCTTCTCTACCGGCTCTTCCTCTTCCTCTTCTTCCTCCTCCTCTTCCTCTTCTGTAATAGAACATTAATTAAATATCATATAAAAAATCATGAGTTTTATTGCGCTATACAAAATATTATGCTAAAATCAAAACAGAGTGATAGATCAATCAAGTTATTAGTGTAGTGAGAACACTTACGCTTGCGGTCTCAACTTGAAGATATAACAATTTGTCATTTAAAATCTCATAGATGTCAGCATAGGTAAAAATTAAGAATTAAGATTAGTTGTTTAATTAAAAGAAAAATCAAATCCATTAAACTACTTAGAAATAAAAGAATTGAAGACTCCACGAATGGTCGGTGTGAAACACATTGGGGAATGGCTAACTGGATATCTTCTAAGGTTGAAGTTGGAATGCCGTGTGGTCTGGCTAATAGTAATGAGTCGAGCTCGAAACATGAACTGCCTGTTGCCAACTCCTCGCGCCTACCTGCTTCATCCTCCTCCATGTAGTCGGGCGCGACGACAGCGACCTGTTGTTCGGTGCCGTCCTCCAGCTGAATGACCTCCAGCACCACGTACTGCTGGCCGTCGCCGTCGGCCACGGTGACCAGCTCGCCGCGCTTTAGCTCGTTATTGCTGAGACCTAGCTTCATCAGATCGGTTCCTTCTTCGGTCTCAATGTTGCGAATATCCTGAAGATGATGAGATTTTGATTGAGTTTGGTGTTATGCATGGATACTAGGCCAGATATAAAAATTAATGGATTAATATACGAAATATAAATTACAGTGTCAATATAATTATTTTATAATATAGTTTCACATAAAAATTCATTGGCAGTATTACTAGTAATCGCAAGCGGGTCTGCTGAGGGTGAACTCTTGGGTTCGATAACTAGGTCAGAAAAAGTGTTTATTGGGTTTTTTTACGTATCTTGAAGTTTGGATTTGTGTCCATGGCATGGCATCGCCCTAATACGCCGATAAAGGCGAAATGTATGTGTACAACACATCTGCCTAACCCTTCACAGAATACGGGCGTTATGCTATTATAGCGTTATACATATATTGTCAGCAGAATCGAACTGCACACTAAAATGTTACTTTGTTAATTTAAGATTATATCAAAGCTGTCATTTTGTATATTTACAAAGTGAGTACTAATTATCATATACATATTGTAGAATTGTAGATAGACTCAACAAGATTCTCACAATGTCAGTCTCATCTGAGTAGGTGTAACCATAGATAGCGTAAGCGAAATTCTAAGTCTGTGGGTGTAGCAGTGAACATAAAAAACACAGAAAGCATTAGCATCGGTGCCATCGCGATATATTTCATGTACATGTATCATCGCATGAGTACGGTATTTATATTTGGCAATAAACTTAAAACGAATAAAATGCAAAATATAAGGATAAAGCAGCATCATCATCATCATCATCATGATGATGATGATGATGATAAATATAAGGATAAAGCATATGCTAGCAAAATTAAATAATACAATATTATAAAAATGAGTGTTATAACTAAAAACGCCAAGCTAAAAATAATTTGCTAATAGACGCAACGCCGAGCATAAAACAAAATGCATATTTGTATTATAAAATGTTGTCCTGCAATAAGCATAATTCTTGTATTGTGGGTGCTTTTACATTCACATGGAACAACTATCTGTAGATCATATAAATATATTTACCGTGCGAGAATCGAACCCACGACAAGTAACGCAGGAGTCAATTTCTCAACCACTGCGCCAAACGTACTATCAAACTAATGATTGTAGAATAAATCAATCCTATCTAAATAATTAAAAATGCAAATAAAATAGCCGTGCTATTTATTCGTAAGAGCAAAGGAATGCATTCAAAGCACAAATGAATATACAAAAATAATAATATTAATATATAAGTCAAACGCAAGCCGATTTATTTATTATATGACGCATCAGCGAAACAGTAGTAAGAAAACGTATTGTGTGTAATATACAAACCAATGCTGCTACCTTCTCTATTAAGAGCGTTGCCGTTCTAGCTAAGTTGCTACGCGTCTTATTGTTTCAGAGCTTAACATATAGAGTCAGTTCAAAAAGGGTGTGGCCCTTGTATCTAATGTTTGCAGCTGTTTTCCTGCTTTTATTGTTTTCAGAACAAATCTAAGCTGCTACTAACTGAATAGCGGTGTAAGCCCTTTGCTAAACTAGTGAATGATTGCCCGATAGACTAGATTTTTATGTAAGGTGTGACTTTCATTGTGTTATTTGTACAGTATAAATTGACTAAATTAAGTGCACAGAGAGTCATATCGTTGTGCTGCGAACATTCCGACAAATTAATGTTTGTAAAGTAAATTCAATGAAACACTGTCACCACTGACTACAGAGCGAACTTATGCGAAGATTTTTTTATTGAACCACTTTTATAAATGTAATGGCCTTCTGATATGTCTGCAGTCAGAAATAATTAGACTCGACACATATTTATGATATTCAGTCAAGTCCGGTAATATGAAGACTATATATGATTTCAAGTAACTACACTTGATTACATGGGAACCGAGGATTCAATCTAACACACCTTCACGGAGAACGAAAACATTGAGAGGAAATCACACCTGCTAGAGCCCCAAAAAGTTTTCGGTAATGTTGTAATCGGCAAGGTCTAATAAACAGTGCCCGTTAGAAGAAGTAATCGGCCAGATCGATTATATTATAACTACCTTCATGAGCTGTCCATCGATGAACTTGACCTTCCGCTGGCGTCCGATCTTGAGGGCCAAGGCCCGCTCGTGGTGGCCCGACTCAGGATCGTGGACAGCCAGATGGCGGATCAGGTTGCCCTTGTGCGCGAACATGCGCTTGCACTCATGGCAGGTGTGTGTCTTCTCTTTGGGCGGCTTTGGCACGTAGTCGGGATTGTGGTAGAGGTTTTGGTGGCGGCGGAGCAGCTGTTTTTGCCTGAAGATAAGGAACATGAGACATTAGGAAACATCGATGTGAGTAAGGGATATTCTGAAGCTGCCCCAGCATGGACTTCTGATGACTTCAAATAGCACCTAACTACTGTTATTAGTTACATACATTCTATTTACATTTACAGAATTTTTAACATGAATATCTACAAATATACCAACCATATGAGTTTATTTTTAGGTGTTATATTAATGCTTTATTTTATCATTGCGACAGTTGCCACTATTTCAAATTCTTAAGATAAAAGGCTCATATTATAAATGTCATAATATCCACTTAACTGACGATTACTAAAATGATTTGAGTAAGATTCATTCAGTTACTACACAGATTCTTAGATGAACTACACAATCTGGGTTTTGACCACTCAGGTTGTGTACGAAGTTTTTTTATCATATTTCTTCATCCTTTTCTTAATGCAATATGATTTCCGAGTCTATCGGTTTTTGTAATTGCCAATGTATTGTTCTACGAACCTGAAAGACTGGTCGCACATATCGCATACGAACGGCTTCTCATCAGTGTGCTTGAGCATATGCGACTTGAGATGGCGCATCGTGGTTGACGCGTACGGACACAGCTCGCACTTGAAGCACTTCTCGCCTTCATGCGTCTGTAAGTAAATATAGCACAATATTATAATATTACAATTGTATTTCAAGATTTCACAAGGATAGATGAATCAGGATCAACGCAATGGGTGTCGACGACGAAACAGGTCTAGAAAACGCTGGTGTGACGACATAGATACTTTTACATAGGACTGGCCAAACACGGCAAAGCAAAGAGAGGTGGTAGGCAAAAGTGCGGTACAATTTTTTCATCTTAAGAGTCGAATAAGGTACAAGGACAACCAGCTAAAACTTTGGCAAGAGAAATATCAACAAGCACCAATTTAATCACCAATCAATTTAAGCGCGTGGTGTCCTATATGAGCAATAGCCCAAATGACGATCAGCTTACCTTATTGTGCACCTTGCAGGAGTATCGGTCGGGGAAGGACTTCCCGCAGCGGCGGCACTTGAGCGGCTTGTCTGACGTGTGCAACTTCTGCACGTGAATCCGCAGGTCAGTCTTACGGCCGCACTTGGCCGGGCACAGCTCGCAAGAGTATACCGGCTTCTCCGACACTGTGCACACAATATTTGTTTAATATTAGGAACTTGCGCAGTGAAGTGATATAATATTTGATTAACATAATATATTTGTCTGTAGATTTCGTAGTATAGTGATATTTCTATTAGGCAAGCAAGCAATTAATCTCTCGTTGTAATTACCACCTCCTCGAGTAATCATGCCTGACCAAGCTTTCTACAGTTTATAATATTTATTAATTCAGAGACACGAGAGAGTTACTCACCGTTGTGGATCAGTCTGTGTGCCTTCAATGAGTTGGACTGCGTGAAGCACATGTTGCAGTGCTCGCACTTGTACGGCTTCTCGCCGGTGTGCGTGCGCAGGTGACGCTTCAACTTGAACGTGTCCGGAGAAGCGTAGGTGCAGTGAGGGCACTGCAGCAATAATGTGTAATGAGCCAACGTATTGCTTTATTACAAGGCACAATTATCATACATCATATTGACACATACAAATTTGAATCTTATATCAACAGTATAAGGTTTACCTTTCTATTTCGACATTTGATTACATATGATTCACTCTGAACAAATCTGTTCCAATGTGAGTGAGCAGTAACGGACTATTACCTGATACGGCCTCTCGCCGGTGTGGCAGCGCACATGCCGCCGAAGCTTGGACAGCTCGACGGACGCATAGTCACACTCGGAGCACTTGTGAGGCTTCTCATGCGTATGCTTGTAGCGGACGTGCCTGACCAGCTCACCTGTCAATGATAATGCTATTGAATCATCCTATACAAAGTTTAATACATTAAATCTTTAACACCTTGAAAATCATTCCTAGTAGTTATCTATTGATATAATTTACGTAGTTTTCAAAATGTAAACATTAAATCTATAACAAAACATCCAAACTCTTGCTTTAGACAACATTCATAATTAGGTTGCGGATGTTCATTGCCAGTGGTGAACGCTTACCATCAGGAGACAAACAAGTTCAATCTGGGTGCAAGAAAAGGCCTACGAGACTTGAGATCGTCCGGCGCACCCTAGGCATTCAGCATCGATACGACAGCATGAGCGATCCCCAAGTTCAATCATAAAACAGAGTAAAACTCACCAGAGGTAGTGAATGGGCTGTTGCAATACTTGCACACATGCGGTTTGACGCCGTTGTGCATGTTGACGTGGTTCTGCAGGGAGGCGATGGTCTTGAAGCCACGCTCACACACGCTACACTTGTGCGGGCGATCCTCCGAGTGAGACTTCATGTGGCGGAGCAGCAGGTAGCTGGGGGAACAAGAAGCTAGATCACTTGGCTGACTGTGGAACACGCAATCGTTTATCATCTGCCTAGCCTTTACCCAACTACATTTTTCGGCTCCCAGTCTAACGAGTTGCAGCTGAATATCAGTATTTTATACGGAGCGACTGCCATCTGACCTCCGACACCCAATTACTGGGAGACACTGATACTTTAAGGTTAAACCTGACACCGATAACTACTACCACAGGTATTCGTATGACTCTTACCAACTGCATAACGTGACACGCAATCGTTATAGCTTTAATGAAAGCTTTTTAGATACGACTGTTAGGAATAAAATATCGCCATGTTTTCATTATGGCTATAATATGGGCTTATTGGTATAATGTTCTCACCGGCGATGACTAGTGTAGGAGCAGAAATTGCAGGTGAACTGTGGACGCACGTTCTTCACTCGGGACCTGGGAGGCTTCATCTTGAGGCCCGGCGTCTCGATGACGTTGCTGACGGGGTCGTCTTCCTCCTCCGTAGGTGGCTCTCCACCTTCCTCTTCATCATCGAAGTTGTACACATCGTCGTTGCCTTTGTCCTCTTGATTAGCCTGATAATCATTATTTTTAAAATCAGCCCCAAATATTCTATGTATTATTATACTAAGCCTATAGTAAGCTTTGAAATGTTTTGTTTAGTTTTTTATAATCTAATTGACCATACCCCATCATTATTCAATTCTTAATCCATAGACAATTGCTTATCCATATAAGTATGCCATAATTATTGCTAAATTAAGGTACAAAGTCCAGGCCTCCATTATTGCATCTTAACATTCAATACACTAACACCGAATTTCTTAAGGGTTGAAAAATTCTCCGATCAATAAATAATAATGAAGTTTAATCAGTGCATTTGTTATTAAATTGATTGATGCCAGTGGCGGGCGGTACATAAAGACAAAAAGTACACTGCCTACCCCTACATAAAACTCAGATAAATATTTATTATAAGATATTTGAGGTGGCAAATCACATACATCGTTTAATCGACAAGACGACGAACCAAGACTAATGCAGTAGGTATTTTTGGTAAATAAGCATTTAAAATGATTACCTACCCTGTCTAAAAACTCTGTGCACGCCGCTGATTGATGCTGTTGTTGATACTCATATTGTTGAGGTTCAATCAATGACAACAAAATTACAAAATAACATGAGTTTTGACTATCAATTTTAGCTATGAATAACCTTTCAGAAACAAAGGGTTTGACCTACCGAATCCACATTGATATCAATGTTGACAACGGGCTTGCTCTCTTCCTGTACCACCAATACGTAGCTGACTTCCCCATTGCTTGTCTCCGAAGGCACGAGGGTGACAGTCTGATAGCTCTCGGTCCCCGGCGAGGCCATCATCTGTTCATCTTCACCCATACCCTAGTAAAATAGGTACATGTAATTATTATATGCTTCTTAGTGCAGAAATATTATTATTATGTCACAATTTCAACAAGAATTTGCAATTAATAAGTCTCCAGTAACTACAATAACACTTTTTCAATGTATAGTTTTGTTAATGAACCGTTTAATATCATCAACAAGCAAAAGAGAGTTGTTGTTGTAATGTAACCTCAGACTGATCTTTAATGATGTTTATTATAAATTCCACGTAATATTGCATGCTGTATATATTTTGTATAACAATACAAATGGATTTTAAATACAAACAGTCTTCAGGTAGCAGACAGCATAAAGGCAGAAAAGCTAAGATAATGGTTGCCAAATATAACCAAAATCACCAGATTCTTGAAACAAAATTGTACGTACCTCGTTATCATCACTCACTCCCGTCCCAGATATGGAAACGAGGTTCGAAGTGTCGCCTGCAGATTGGTAGTAGTACCGGCCTTCCTCATCCACGAAGTACGTGACTCCGGAGGTATCGGTTTCATCGTCCGCCGCCCCATTGACTGCAAACATATTTTATCATCACCACGTTCCGAAACTGACAATAACCTCGATAATAGCCTAGAATCCTAGACACTTCGAAAACAATTCAAACTGTATCAAAGCAAAGGGGTTCCCTGACAGCTTATTTAAAATATATCCTACATAACTTGATTTACAGCGTTGATGATACAGGTTGCATTAAAGCGGCACACAAAAAGTGACACAGGACAAGGTGTGCTCTATGGTCTCCGTCCCAATTTCCAGGATTTATAGAATTCCTTAATCTGATTAATAAATATTACCTAAAATTAATTTACTGTTATTTAGTACTTCCGTTGTTTTGTTGCACAACACGTATAATACTTGTGGCACTGAGTATGTCTCAGTGCCACAAGTATTATATGTGTTGTCAGAAAATCTTTCAATATAACATATTGTGTTATTGAGTAGGAAGGATATAAACCCGTCAAATTAAACATCTATTGTTTTTTGGTCGGCCGGAATGCAACTTGTGAATAAAATATGATAAACTAGCATACTGAATGTTTAAAAATGTTTAAATAACATTTTTAGCCTCACCAACTACTTTTTGTCAGCAAATTTTAAATATCTAAAGCATTCAAAACCTCAAAGTCAAAGTTTTTTATTTCAACGAGGCGTTTTCAGGCACATTTAAAAACTCTAGACTAGGCACACTGCACCTACATCAAGGGTTGTACCCTAAATCAAGTAATTGAAGTCTGCATATAATCAACCCCTATTTACTTCGACCCTCCGTCTCCCCTAGGATTTAATGAACTCCACTGCCTATACTGTTTATATATGTACGTGTAATAAGTATTGAATCAAGGTGACCCTAGAGTGCAGCGAGCTAATGTTGTTAAGCTCCATATTATTCGATATTTCAAAATCTTAGTTACTTAATCAATAAAGTTCATTATTGAATGAACTCTCTGTTCTGTAGTTCCATAGTAAATCAATGCTATGACTTCTTTTTCTTTTAAGTCAAAACATGTGTACTTCATTCTCAATCAACGTCAGTAACGTGAATAGATCATGGATCCTCCATGTTCCTGTAAGTATGTGCATTCAACCGAGTGACGCAATTTACATTCCCGTACTTTTCTGTCATTATTTATTTAGTTAGATTATTATTATAATTATCAATTCATATGACTGCAGGGTATATTTTTCACAAGGATTCTCAGGTGTATAGTTTAATCTTAAAAATTTACTGTCATTTTAATAACATACTTGCAAGGACCGTGCATGGTAAGGATTCATAGCCAGTCTCTTTCAAATTCTCTTCGACAAACACGAATAAAACACCACACGAGTTTGACATAAGTACAACAACACAACAAAACAACGAAACTTTTGATCTTAAACCAGAATTTCCCCAGTACAGTTGTCCCGACTTAGGCTGTTCTCGATAAATAGATGAAAATGTTTCTTTATTTAATTGGGGCACTCGGTATTTGATTAAAATTCAAACTATTATAAATTCAAAAGTCTGTTTGTTACCTCATCACGACTAAACTACCGATCCAATCGTAATGAAATTTTACACAATAGGTAGCATGGGACCTGGAGATGGACAAAGGCTTATTTTTACTATTGCAACAAAAAGTGGCGGGCAACAACTAGTAATAAACATAACTGACGCACAGTCGATAAATAATAATCCTTTAACATAATATATGTGCTAAACGATTAAATACATGCATTTTTACGGCCTTTACGAATAAAGCAGTTTTGAGTTTGAGTGGCGCAGTGTTTCTAGGATGAAAAAATCTTCTTTTTTATACATAAATAAAATTAACTAACCTGCGATAACTGTAGCTGTGGCATCTTGATTCAAATACGACTGTATGAGGGTTTGCTTGGTCTTATCCTTTTTATCTGGGGGCGGCATGGTCGCTTCCTCAGTAATTAGGCTATGCTGGTCAGGTTTCTTCTCCACAAACACCAAACTGTCTGGTCGAGTATCTTTGCTTTCCTGATCTTCTAGTGGACTATTTTGGCTTCTCAGGTTTTTCTTTGTTTTCTGGGCTATTGCGGACTTCTGAGTGGCCGGAGTTACTAGGCCGCCCGAAGTAATATACTGGCTTGCCAGATTAACTTGGCTTGCCAGGTTTCGCTCGGTCTCCTGGCCTGCCAAGTTTTCCTGGCTTGCGTGATTTGCACGGCTTTCTGAGCCTGCCAGCCTGTAGAAGACTGTGACAAAAAAATATTTAAATTTATTCCGAAAGTTGATTTCACCTACTGTGTGTATCGGGGTACACTAAAATACATACATATGGAAAATATATACGGTATAAATGGAAAACAGTATTGAAATCTAAGTTTGACGGTTAAAAATATTTAAAAACTTGTTTTTTTTTTTCATATTACTGCGTCAACTGAGTTCATTATCCCGAGGGATGGAATTTGAAATCAAATATTGTATTTAAAAACTTATGAAAGTAACAAACTACCGACCAAAATGGAACAAATGATATTAGATTGTTCGACTAATGAATCGACCCTTCTCCATCAACAAATTTATAATATAAAATACATATATTAATATTTACCAATAAAATCATCAAGATAAATAAGTTTAATTTTTAACACCGTGCCTATTTCCATGTTCGTCATTTTTAACACAGACTGTTCGGATCGTCACCGTGAGACTGATCAAAAGCGCATGCGTCATCTATATGAACTAGAACTGGACGCTGCATAGGTAGAAAATTCAAGGGGATACCTTGTTTTATTATTTTTATCTGAGGTTAAAACGAAGGGTTGAACTGACGGATGTCCGAGTGGCAGCTTACCAATTTTATTGTAACTTTATAACAAGTCATCGGACTGATCGCGATAGGGTAAATTATGATAAAGTATTTTTATGATACATCAAAGTCGTTACGTGTGCCCTAATTGTAATTAAAATTTCAGATAAACACAACTTCGGGAACAGGGTCCAAGCTACCGGAGGAGCCCTGAGAGCGCAGAACTTCCTCACAATGTGTGCCGAGTCGAGGAGTACCGCCTTCTTTTATTTGAAAAAACAAAGAAAGAAAATCAGTTTATTTCCTGAGTTCTCAACCGCTGCGTTTATATTAAAGTTTAAATATTTATATATACATATATAATACGGGATTAATGTAATGATTAAAATCGCTCGGAATTATCCAACATTTGATTTTCTGTTTGTAGTTCGCAAAAGTACATATATTGTATGTCTTATGACTTAAACACCCTTAGTATCAGATAAAATATAGTACCTTGATATTTTAAGTACCAGAAAAAATAATGGCGTATTCGATAGTGGAACAGAGCATAATGAGATATAACGAAAATAAATTCTCAAAATATGCTAAATTCTGTAATGGCGTGTGAATTTCACGGATAAGTGGAATGATTGTAGTTTTCCTACTATAATATCGATCCCGTAAACAGGACAGTCTTTTGTTCCATTTCAGTAGGTATAATTGTACAATTAAAATTAATGATAATAGAACTACAACAAGTTTAATTAAATTTACTTACAAATATATGTAGCGACATCTCGCAACATGGCATAAGTACAGTACAGTCCTCACATTTACACAAAAAAATCTCGTTAAAAATACATTTCTCATCTCATCCATCCTCTCCACATGACCAAACCATTTATTAATTAATTTTATTTGACCAATTTGACCATTTATTTGACCAAAGAATTTATTTTTCGATGGTTTGGTCATGTGGCCTCTCCACATGACCAAACCATCGAAAAATAAATTCTTTCAAACTTCATCAGTCTGTTAACACACTATTTCTCACTTTGTTATTCAAAGTGACACCGCACATACTACGCAGCAAATGTAAACATGCTAGGCTCGGGTTAGTGGTAATCTAGTTTAGAATTCATAGCTAATTTTAGTCAGCTTAGTGAAGCATTTTTTAATAATTAAAATACACTTTGTAAATCTTCAAAATAAACTGATTGTAGTTGTTGGTGGGTACTAGAGATGCCGTCGTTAAACATGTGTGTCCGCGGATACAGATACGAATACAGATCATTAGTGTCTAGATCCGCAAATACTGATACGGATCTCAACTTTTTTTACTCAGTCGGTGTCGGTACACGTGACCTTGAAACGACAGTTGACGCTTTTTGTTAGTAAAATGACATATTTCGACTTGCACTGTGCCCGTTCTTTTTTGTTTATAATTTAATGTATAATAAATAGTGTGTAATACGGGACAGCATAGATTACGTTTGTATACTTTGTTTAGAATAATGAATGAGCCAAACATGCGATTTTAATATTATTTAATTGCTACCTATAATTAGGATTTCCGTTCAAGTTCCGCCAAAAAATAACGGATACAGATCTTTTTCTTCCTCGGATATCCGCGGATACGGATACGGATACAGTTATCCGGCACATCATCGGGTGCTAGGAAATGTATGAAAATAACAATGTAACAAGAATTTTAATGAAATGTATTTAATATATCTTAGATTCTAATGTGTTCATAATTTTTATACTTTTCCACATGTGATTTTGTTATTCAAAACATTCTATAGGCAACATACATATGTAATGAATCATTACTCAAAAACTTTTGCTTTTTTTATCATTTTGTAAAAGCATTTGCTTTATTTATAGAAAACTTCTTAGCATGAACTTTCCACAGTAAAAGACAAAACACTATTCAAGTGCATACTCCTTAGGATTCATTGAAACAATTACGGTAGAAAAACAATTAAAGGCAGAAGATGTTGAGATCAACAGTCCAAACCTGGCTATTATTGATAAGTAGCTGTTACCCGAAACTTCATCTGCATGTATTTGGTATTTATTATTCCTAATTAGTATTTTGGTGCAATTGTAAAAATATGCCTGCTTCCACGAAACAGGCCACCTTTTTGTAAAATTTCAGTTGCTTAATTGTAATGAGGTAGCCAAGAGATGGACAGTTATTTTTACAAATTTATAATACTGTGGATAATGTGTATTACAGAGGAGGAAACATGCAAACTTGAGAGAATTCTACTGCGACTTCAATCTGTACTGTCGTTATTTCTTTTCTATTATAATTTATTGTGAAATTTTATTTAGACTTTTCCATAATATAGGAAATATTTGATCAGCTGGTTGAAGAAGAATTGAGTAAAATCTAAGTTCTTGGTACCCATAGGCCATAAGATAATGAGAGAAAATCCTGTCAAGAATGTTTTCTCAGTTAAATTATCTTGTATTATTAAGCTGCGAGGTTCAAAAACAATTGAATAAAACATTTTTTATTGAATTTTGCAATTAGGATTTTTCAATAACCTTTACACATTTTTTTAAACTAGATGGCATCGGTATTTCCTCTGTCTATCCCTGAGAAGAAACTCTGAAACAAACTCAGGGGTAAAGGTCTATTTTAAAGTCCCGACAGATTATAGTCAGGATTTACGTAAGACAAATATAGGGTGGAATGGCCTTTTGAAGAAAGTGCCATAGGTATTTAAGCTGACCTGCTGTAAGCTGAAATCTTGATTATTCTTCAAATAAATTATATTTCAGACATTCTCTGAATAAAATGGGTTTGGTATACAGATATGCCAAAAATATAAGGTTTCCTTATTTGAGATGGAATAAAATGATTTGGTCTAATTTATTGACAAAGATTAAGCTTTTTTATTTAACACTAGCAACCCGCCCTGGCTTCGCACGGGTGCAATTTACTAATTAAGAAACTGAGGTTACCAGTGGATTGTTAAAAAAAATCTTTCATACAAACCCTGTCCAGACAATTACAAACACAACAAAAAAGAAATAGCCAAAAAGATGCAGCCGTTCTGAAGTTATGCACTTACATACATGTTTGGCAATTGATTTTTATTTATAAAGATAACAATGATGCCACTCTTCTGGGAAGTTTGCAGGTTGACATTAGTGTTGAGTATTATTTTGATATGTTTAGGCGTTTAAGTAATTACCTATTTGCTTTGCTTAACATTAAATGATTCCGGTTAATCATAATTTTTTTCATTATTGTATGTAGGGTAATATGTTTATTTCGATATTGTTATTATTTGTTGATAAGGTAAGATATGTTTTTTTCTAAATGCATACTGGTTGCAATAACAAAGATAGGACAACAATATACTTACATGAAAAAATCAAGAATTCAATTTAACCTGGTTCATTTTTTCAGTGACCAAATAATACATTATATTAGAGTTTTTATAGGAAAGAGAAGTAACTTATTCGAGGTTTATCCAGCTATTGATAAATCAAGTCTACACCGAACCGAAATACTAAATCTTCATACCGTAGAGTATTTGTCCGCCATTTTATCAACGTGTTGAACATTTTCTACTCAAATCTTCATTCCTTAGTCATCATATTAGATATTTATTATTGAATCTTTGCCTAATATACAATCTAACAACAAATTACCGCCACAAATTGGAACCTAAATGAGATAGACGGCGCTAGCGTCAGTCAATAGTCAAGACACTCAAATGTATCCACAAGGAAAAGCTCAATTTCACATAATTATTCATACTGTAATTTCGTCACTTTCACACTATTACGATTGAAGGGTAATTATGAACTCATCTTCAATTTTCATAGAATATACAGGAATAAACAGCACAAAATACCTGTGTCTTGGCGAAGCTTCTATATTTTCTCAATGAGGGCGTTTCAATCAATTCACTTCCCGATGCGATAGTGACGCCAAAATGGCGGCCGCGAGAACTACAATTTATACAACTCTAGCGATGTGAGAAGACTAGGGCTCGATGTTGCCATACTAGATTAATAGTCGTAGATTTATATAACTAGGTGGCGCTAACAAAAAGAATAGCAGTTTCTACTAAAATATAAATTAATAGAAAGGATTTTTTTTAATAAAAGCTAATTACAGTATTTTTCATGCGATATTTGCAATCAAAATTTATAGATGAACAAAACTACTATGGCAAAAAAGAGTACAAATTAATACATTTAGGTACTTTATGTCAAAAATAACATAGCAACCCACAATATTGCCAAAGTATGTAGCTTCCAAACTATTTTGATACATGATACGATATCAGCCAAATTATTTTCATTGCAGAAACTAGTACTTTAGTATCGGGAGGGGTTTAAGGAAATAAAACAACAAAAATATACATGAAATATTTATGTATAAATGTATACTCTTCGCCTCTGCTTATTTCAATTTAATATTAATGTAATATTTTGAATATTAGTATATAATAAATAATTAACAGTTTGAACCCTCAACCTGCCCCCCCTACTGCGTCCAGGGCAATTATGAAGGACTACTGGATTATGGATGGATTATAAATTGCGTTCTTGCAGTCAAGGGTTTTTCAATACAACTGGGCCTTTGCACTTTTAAAATGACACTAGGGGTAGGCTACCAAAAGAGGACCAAAAAATCTTTTCATAAATAAAGTTTTTATATGAATCTTACAATTTATTCTAGTACCTATTAAATTGACGGTTTTCGATTAAAACTGTATTTCAACCAAAGTAAGGTTCGTAATACGAAACTGGCTCGAAGGTTTAAAATTTTTTTTTTTTTATAAAAACGGTTCCAGAGATTAAGCTTGTTTTCTAATGAAGACGTTAGATTTTGACAAAACCAACATTATAACTAACTAATTATATAATGAAATCTAAGATTTTGGAGTGGTAAACATATTTTTTTCCGAACTACACATACTTTCACTCTACTATTAATATTAACTAAAAAGATTGAATCTTACTACACATAACAACATTTCACTCACACGAGAGAAAAAGTTTGACATATAGAATAAAATAGAATAAACTTTATTTCAAGTTTCAGACTCATATAGGCTAGAAACACCTAAATAAAATTATATCGTGATGCATGAAATAGGTAAAAGTGAAATACGTATGAGCAATGCAGCCTTAAAGTAAGTGAGAGCTAGCATGTCGGAGATGCTCGACACTAAACCCGTTATGGCCAGGCGCAGTGGCTGATTTACACATTTGCCGCCATTAGCCAATTTAAATTTTGCCGCCCCTTTACAATTTGATACCCTACTTCACAATCATAATAATTACATTTTTTTGTGCACCATCGTCCTAATTACACCACTTTTTTCCGTAATCAGTATAATTCGGCTAGACACTTAGCAAACGGTTACGTCGTTCCCGTGCCGCAACCAAACGCGACTATACAAATTGTAGAAAAAAATATCCAAGTGGTGATTGGTATGGCACCACTTAGCATATTTACGAAATGATGTCCATTTTAATTTGATCGGCATAATTTTGATACCACGCTGAATATCACACAATTAAATGTGCACAAGGGGAAAATATTATAATGCATCAAATCGGGTTGAGTCCTCTATTCCGCTGTCTGTAGTTCAATATTTTATATAGGGGTTGGTAGATACGGTAGATACGACGTCGGTGGCGCCCTCAATGTCGGGTTATTGATTTTTCTCTTCATTCCACAGTGCCGCTTTGTCTGTACGAAAGAGGGTGGGTTCGTTCCTTGGAATTTTACTATAAATACTTAAATTACAATACTTTTGTGCAAAAATGGCTGAAGTAGTAGCAAGAGAAGAACCAGTAAGAGATGAACCACCAAGAGCAGAACCAAGGGACCCGCTGCCGAAGACTTACTGTAACTGCTGGCACGAGGATGACGAGCATGATCCTGGGAATCCAGATTGCGGCTGCGGAGAAGAAATCAACTTCGTACAATGGCGATGGGAGGAGCCCATAGGGAACCGGCTATACCTCTGCGATGACCAGAAGCAGGTGATTTTCCACCCCTATTATAGCACTGGCACTGCTGTCGCCAAAGGAAATGTTGGGATGGTGCATAACCAACATTATTACTGGGAAATTAAGATGCAGACGGAGCCGTATGGAACGGACATAATGGTGGGCCTCGGGGCCGAGTCGCTGAACCTGTTGGGATCCATATTTGATTACAAGTCATTCCTCGGCGGCAACAATGATTCATATGGGCTCTCTTATACTGGCGCCATATGCCATAACTCATCGATAACTGGAGACTGCCCTGGATTTTGCCAGGGCACCATCATAGGAGTGAGGGTCGACATGTTTATGGGGACGGTTGAATTTTATCTCAACCGTGAGCCTCAAGGTGTAGCTTTTTATGACCTGAAGAGGCACCAGATACTCTTTCCTATGGTGAGCTCAACTGCCGCGCAATCCTCGTTGCGCTTAATATATGCTGCCTCATGGCATGAGTCACTATTAGTGAGAGCCGCAGGAGTACTTGCCAGCCCCGCCTCAATAGGCCCCGATGATGTGCCACCAGGCATTCGAGAAATGCTGAAGAGCCACTTCTGGATGACGCTGCCCGGGGGTGGTGATCGTGGTGATCTGGAGCAGCTGGCCGCCACTATCAATCGAAAGTATTGGCTTCGTAGAACTAATTAAAATGAGGCCCGAAATGTCGCCCATGGGATGGCGCCATTTGTGTTATCACGTTTTCAGTGGAAAAGGTTGGTTTTTGCCAACAATAGGTCGTGTTTAGTGCCAATCAATTTTCTATTGGACTTTATTACACGTGATATAGAGCAGAACCTCGATATTGAAATCATATGGGTCCCATAGGGATTCCAATTTGTAAGTGAAATTATAGTGATGAACTTGGAAGTTTTAAAATTTCAACCTATGTATTTTATACATAATATTAATATCGTAACAAAAATTCAAAATTGATCTAGTAGTTCGTGTTGAAGGCCTACGCCTATTTGAAAAAGAAAGACTGTTGATGGACTGTTAGTATTTTAAGTATTTATTCCCTTTAAGAAACATTTATCAGTGGTAGTTTTCTGTTTTTATTTGAAGAGATGGCTATTTAGCTTGGATAATTATTTACCTATACTTATCTCAATATTTTAATATACCAACATTACATTTAAATGTTGTAATGGGTATATTAAACTGATATCATCTCATATTTTAAACAATTATTCAAAGGAACAACTCATTAAGTTGAAATCATGAAATCGTACGATCTAAAACTATACGAACCGCCACATTACGTCGGCCCTCTAAGGGTCGGCCGTTTTGATATTTGCGTTTTCGAATATTCTTCATCAGTTGTTTTGGATTTGAATTTCTAATAATACTTATCTAAGTTGTCCTTAGGTCACTTAAATATCCCCAAATTTAAAATATCGGACCATTAAAATAATTGGATCTTGGATCCGCCATTTTTGATATTTTAGCAAGTTGGTAAAATTAGGCCTGTATAATAATATAATACCTAAATAGCGTATTTGGACCAAAATAGAAAATTTTAATATTCATGTCATTAAATATCTTTAATGACATGAATATTACTTAATATTTGCTTGGTAAGTACCTGTTTTACTTGAAATCGGATGGTAAATTTTAAAACTGGCTTTTCCAATGAAGGAAAATACATATTTGATTTATTTTTAATTACAATCCAAAAAAAATTGTGAGACAGCTTGTCTCTGATGAATGATGATAGCTAGATAAAATATATTTACGCGTTATTAAGACCTCGATATCTAAACAGCGATACATTGAAAGTAATATCAAAACGAAAACAAAAACAAACTTACTAACTCTTATTATAACTCGAAAGTTATGTTCTTATGGCCTACGAGCTAAGTATTTATGATGATAATTATTATTTAATATATATTATAAAAGCTATAGCCATCTCTATTTGTAAGTATCGTGCCTGGTACTACATACAAATAAAGACATGAATAGTTTTGAACTGTTTAACAGCTCAAATAAACATACATATTGTAATCTTAAAAATAACTATTTGTGATAGGTGTCTATATATCATTATTGTGACTAGAAATTTTAAGTACCTATACTAACGATTTTATAACTTTGTCACCCTTCGCTATTCATAATGTGGTTTAGGCTATTCGGTATTTAGAATTACATTTTTTTTATCCGAAGGATAAAATTGTGTCCTTGGGTTTTTAAAAATTCAATGACTGCTTTTTTATGACCGAAATGGCGAGGGACGACCGACTGTCACTGTGACCTATGTAGGGTAAAATTCATAATATTAAGTACCTATTTATACCTAACTTGACATATATGACAGCCTGATGGCTCTAGTATTATTATATTCTACTCTTTTAAACTAGTATTATGGTGGTATGTTTAATAATCTTCTTAAGCACTATATAGCTTATTATTGGAAGAGTTTACATCAATATGTGTATTGAAATATTGCATGTTTTATGATTAAGTACATATTTAACAATCGATACTTAGTAGATATACCGAACTGGCAACAATATGTTGCCAGTATTCTTTTGATCTATGTTATATGCATAAGAAAATTTGTGTGTAGTAACTGTTCACGCGTGTCACATTAGCGAATTTGGCAATAAACGCTATGCGATGCTGTGCGTGGTTGTCTAATTTGTTGATCTCAAATGGTGGTAGTAATTTGACACTCGCGGGGTGGTCCCGCTTTCTTTCTAAGTGCAACCGGCTGCATTGCATGTACACAAATTAAAAACGTGCGGTAAAATGCAGCCGCGTATGCGCCGATCCCCGAGCTGACTACACAGATAAATTCAAGAAATGTAGATTCTTTTAGTTTCGTTGAACCTAACAGGGTATCATGGGGTATTTATAGAGGACTTACCGTTTTATCATAACACAGCATCACGCGTTTATTCCCCCAAGAGTTAAGCAGAAAGGTCTGGAATAGTTATTGAAAGTAAAATGTCTCTTAGTACAAACCTTAAAAGATTGGTTAATACTTACAGAGTTATAGACAGCTGTGCGCAAAAATGTGGTATTAAAGGCCTAGGGACTGACAAACAATAATGAGATAGGTACATTGATAAGTATATAAACCGACGCATAGAATATCCAGTAAGCGCTCAACATGTCATCTATCTTAGCAATGATGCATTTTTGTAATGAATTCGGAAGTAGCTACAGTACGTTTTTGTTTAGATGTCTGTATTATAGGAGTGAATAAAATCCACGGCACTTACCTTAAAACTATCAAACTATACCAGGGTTTAAAAACATTTTCAGATACGTAAAAGCGTCTGTAATTTTTTCGTGAAAAGCTGTTTAGACTCAAAAATGAACTCTTCTTATTTACTAAGAAATTTTAAAACCAGATGTATTATTGCAATACTTTTACATGTTAAATTAATCTGATATCATGATACACTCTCTTGTTAGTGCATAGAAAAAAACAGTGAATAAAATTATACAACTGATACTGGATCCATTAACCAATTTCAAGGTTTTAAATGCTACTAAATGGTGTATGGTGAGCGACTTAGGATTTATAATGAGTAGTCGATAGCAGCCATCATGTAAGGAAGGCCTATGTCTAGCAGTACCACGTGGCTGGTAATATGATGATGTCAAGATCTATGGTAATACAATCGTAGTCTAAGAGCTAGTTATGTTATAGTTTTACCCTTTGAATCATACATTTAATGTGATGTAACGTGTACATCCGAGGTGGCCCCATAAAGCTCTCGATGGTGGACTAAGGTTTAACTTTTCTCATTCTCCGAAGAGGCCCATGTCCAGTGGAACAGTAGGTACCTATCGAACTGGATTTATTATTTACTGCAAATATTGAGTATCTTCGAACCTGACTGCGACACGCCACGGTACAACGGCTTGCAAGATGATCCTGGCTTCGGGTTTTAGTCTACAATATCAAAAGCAAGTATGAATACTGGGTGAGCTTATCATTATAAAAACTGCGCCCTACGCTCTTAAACATGAATTATTTCCTTTGTTGATTACTGATTTCTAGCCAGTGGGTACAACATATTGTCCTGCTTATATGATTATAAGTAGGTACATCCAAATCCGTAAGGGCATCATGACAAAATTTGACAAAAGATCTAAAAATAAATTATCAGAGTTCAGACAATAATATGTATTATGAGCTCGATAGCTATAGCTATGATATGGATTGGTTTCGTTGAAATGCAGAATGCAAACCCCTACGCGCCACGCCTAGCTACGCAGCTACGACCTACGTGCTGCGCAGTTATTGATTTTTCAAGTATATTTGCGCATAGAGGAGGGATTAATTCAATTGTTAGTGTGAGTAACGTCTGATTCGGATGGGGAGATGGGGTGTACAGTTTCATGTACGCACACTAATGGCGGCCAGACTAAATGATATATAACAGCATCTGTATAACCAGGTGTGCTGTGTTATAAATCGAAACCGATATTTATAGAGGAGAGGATGGGCGTTGTCCCCGAGTCGGGCATCGTTGGCGTCGTTTCATGTTAACAGCGACATCTGGTGGAGGGTTCCATTAGATATAGTTTTGTTGTGGTGGTACGCAATAAAGTAACCTTCCATCGCCCTTGCAAGGTGCATGGTTGAAATTTGTTTTATTTTTTATAATTTACCGTCTTTGTATTTACAAAATGTTTGCAATAAAATGATTTGCTTTGATTAAAGTACATTGTATTCTATGCAAGAAACTGGCAAGAAGCGTGAATAGTACCTTAGGCACGACTGGCGCAATGGCTAAGTGATTAGCTTTCTGTGCTACGCTTTGCAGGTTCGATCCCTGCACGGAACAAATATCTGTATGATCTACAGATAGTTCGAGATAGTCTCGGGTCCAGTTTGCATGTGACAATACATGTCATGTTTATAAACTGTCGAGAGAAATCCAAGTGTGGGGCAAAGCTTTTTTAAACGAAAAGCTATACGACTTATTTATACCTACATACTGAAACCTGTGTACAGGTATTCATTAAAAATTTAGCACAGGTTCTAGATTGTTCCTAACAGCGCAGTCTCTTGCCCGAGTATCGATCGGATGCAAGCATTACCCTGCCCCCCATCCCTCCTTACTGATGATAGATACCTGTTCATCCTATACATTAATTTATATATCTTTGTCGGATCCATCCCACTGTGTGAGTAAGGTAGCCCAGTACATGCATTCATTTTATTGATCGGTTGTACATGAACATAATTACGATATAGATATTACGACAGGGGATGCAGGCAGGAGGCATTCGTGTCTGACAAAATATCGCTTGTGAACTGGCAACATGTCCTATCTCGTTTTTATGAGGATTTTACTTGGTTATACCGTTCTAAATTATTTCTTACCCGTCAGCGCTGCAACAAGCATATTTTACTTCAGTCAAAATTAGACGCCAAAATCGAATTTATTCAATTTGTACTAACATCGATCGCGTTTTGAAGTGCCCTGGCAGGGCGCTTGGATGAAACTATTTTATTGTTGACCATCTTTGTACAACATGTTTGCAATAAAATGATTTGATTTGTGTAAATCATCACCTGTAACTTCGTTTTTGTCTCCAGCTAGACAAACGGTGTATAAGAAAGAAAGAAAGAAAAATGATTTTTAGACGACACGAACTAACAACGCTCACAGATCACAAGGACAAATTATACATGTAAAGAAAGACAACAACAAAAAGGCATTATAAGAACACATTCATTGTATTTGATTTGAAAATATTATATAGGTACTTAATATAAAATAATAAACAAGTTTTATTTAGTTTTACTGAGTTATTATACCGGAAAATAGGGCTATTTCGGAAGCGCTGGGCTAATTGAAATTTAGTAAAGGGATCATTATGTGTGCTTCTCATGGAGTAGTAACTGCTTTTAAACAGCGGTAGTGTAGTATACTTTCAATGACAAAGGAACTTTTGTTTTAGTTTAGAAATTATGATAAAATTTCTAAAAACAAATTAGTTCCAAATTGCCCCGTGTTTCCCAAATAGCCCCATTTTACGGCAAGTTATATCGAGAACGTCTATTTTACCTGCAACATCGACAGAGCATGTGACTTGGCGGTAACCAAACCGGGTTCGGATCTATGACTCTATCTATGATTTTGTGTTCATGTGTCATATCATGAATTTTGGTTACAATTTTAAAGATTCCTCATAAGACACGTCAAATATTATTTTATTTAGCTTTATCATGTCTGAATTCTCTATTGTAAGGATTGGCCACTGAGATTTTGTTAGTTATCAGACTGTTTGAAGTTTTGAAGACGAATCGGTGAAAGTATTGCATTATAGTTTTGTCTGATTGTTTTATGTCGTATATAAATAGTGTAATTGGTTCCGGCCGTTTTATTTAATGTAAAAAATAAACACTGTATTACCATTTTCTTCTTAAGTCACTTAAATAATTAGTTAGTACGAATTTGAGTAGTGTCACTTGACGTGCTTTTCATAAGTATACTAGGTATGGTAAATTAAGATGAAATTGTATAGTGTGAGATAGTAAATAGATCCTATAACTGCTTTTCAATTATTATTATTTTAAATTGCTTCACACTACTATTTCTCCTGTATCGTGGGTACAGTTTACAAACATACATGTCACATGCACACACAACCAGACCCGAAACAAATATCTGTAGATTATACAAATATATGTCCGTGCGGGGATCAAACCCGAGACACCGGGCGCAGAAAGCTAATTACTTAGCCACTGCGCCAACCGTTCCGACAAACTAGTTGGAAACTGAAAATGAAGTTTTTAAGAATGCTGTAAATTCATCTAGATAGGTACTGGTTGAAAATAAGGAAAACGACTTCGCATAATATTGTTTATTTATTTATTTAAATTTAATAAATAAATAAATAGTCTGTAGGTATTTCTTAAAGAGGTTAAAGCAATCGTTTTATCTATACCTACATTTCTCCTGTAATATTTAAGTTTTTTACCATTCATTAGCCTCATTTATTTGTTTCTTATAAAACATTGGACCTTAGGAATTATACCAGTATCGTGGGTGCGTTTACAGACACAAATATTCACATGCGCAAACACCCAAATATGCAGAAACAAGGAACAACTATCTGTAGGTCATACAAATATTTGTTCCGTACGGGTATCGAACCCGCAAAACGAAGCGCAGTAGTCAGTCGTTCTACCTTCTTTTCCAAACTGCGAACTGCAACTGAAAATTTCCGTACAAAGAATCCCAAGTCCCAACACTATTGCCCGACCCGGGAATCGAACCTGGGACGTACGCTCAAATTATGACTTGCCACCGCTAGACTAATGAGTGATCCAATAAGGAAAATGTTACACTTACAAAAGCTCTTACAAGCAGCCGAACTCGGGCAACAGCCAGTGTGAAATAATAAAATCTATTTTAACATGTGTTTCAAGATCTGTAATTGGTTCGTCTACTGCATCATAATAAATATATCCTTGTTTCCACTTCTTCAGTGACTGTTTAGGCGTTATCCGCCAACTGCCTAAAGGCTATGCTAAAGGCGGTTTTAGGCGGTAAGCGGTGGCTGTGTATTCAAAGTACATTGGCGACACCGTTCGTTTCGACCGTTCTGCGGGCCTTGTGGCGCCACCCAACGCTCGACGCCCGGTTGCACCAGCATCGCCCTAATTGCACCCTAGGTACAGACGGCGGGTGCGGCGTTGCCTGAATGCATGATATGAAATTTTACCTTGTACTTCATGCAGGCAGGGCCATCTAGTAGATCGTAAGGGAAATAAAACAAGGTTATATTTCTACTACCCTTCATTAGATGTCGCTGATAACAAAAACGTAGGATCATAAAGAAAGCTCTCATCTGTATTCTGTTGGCGTTATTATACATCGCTTTTACACGGAGTACCTTTGTCGTCTACTAATAATTAATAAAATACTGTTATTTTCAGTATTTCTCATTACTGCATGTCAGTTATGTCGATCTATATATTGTAAAAACTAAGCGTAAGCGAAATTCTAAGTCTATGGTAAAAACGACGATGAACGCCGTTTACTACAATGTCAAATACTTATGTCAATGTCAATCATAATGTCACACGCTCTCGGTTTTAGTTTTGCTACACGCCACTGGAGGCGCTATTCAAATATTCATACATTTTAAAGCTTCGATAAGAAATCTCTTACTAGTGTTAATTGCATTGCATAAATTATCTCAATAGTCTAGTGGCAAGCGCGACTACTGGGCGTGAGTTCAATTCCCCCGGATCGGGAAAGTTAAAGTTTTATTGTATGAGAATTTGATACTTTGCCCGGTAGATGGCGTTCGACTCGCCCTGTACATACTGAATAACGGCATCAGCGAAATAAAGGTAAAAGTCTCTGCCTATCCCTTTGAGGAATACGGGGGTAATTCTATATTATATTTTAGAAATATCGGATATTTTCATCTATGCCGTAACTGTACTGGAACTAATTATGCAGATGTGGCTTCCCTGGCCACCATTGCTACCACAGTCAATTCATTTTCGTAAGCTTTTTTGAACTAGTTTTACATAGTAACCACTTACCATCAGACAGAGGCGGTCCGGAGGGGAGATGGGGGGTCGTAGGAGCCATGACCAAGTCATTTAACTGTTAATATGACCCCCCAAAGTCTGTGGCTGCAACCGCGCCTGCCATCAGGTGGGCCATACCGTATGGGTATATTTGTTTGGTACCAGTGGTAATAAAAATAGTATGATGATATATGGAGAAACGAGGTATGGTGTTCCTCCATTGCAAAGGGAGGATCCTCCAACTAGGCAAGGTGGTTAGCCTGGCGGGCCGAAGCTCGATGATTGATGTCGGACAGTTGTATAGGTGTTAGAATCGTTGTAAACTCTCATAGTGCATTCTCATACTGCTACTCAGAATTTCCATACAGAAAAACCCAATAACACTGCCCGACCTGAGAATCGAACCCAGGACGTCGCGCTTGCGACCACTAGAACAACGAGGTAGACGGATGTAGGTATTATCATCAATTATTTGTTTGTTTTGTGGTTTCAGTCACACAATTTTAGTTCCCTTTTTCCATACAGCATTCAGTCGAGACGAGTTCCCTCTACTGGAATTTTGTTTGAGGTAGGTAAATAATAAAATGAGGCATATTTTTTTTACATCCATTTATTCACAAACTTTAGACAATAAATATTGCCAAATCGGTAGTAGTTTGAAACAAAAATCAAAAATTTATCACAGTAATTAAATAATAAAAACTTATTTGTAATCATTAATTAATATAATAACAACTACATAATGTATATACCGTCGCATAGCTTAAGTATCAACCGAAAATAACTTCTTATGTACTGACAGTACTTAATAGTAAGAAAGAGATAGCAGCTTCAATTTTTCAATAAAACATACATAACCAGTGCCGGATTGAACACGTAGCAAGAGTAGCTCTTCCTGCGTATCCAAACCATTTTTTTTTGTGAAACTTATTAAGCCGTGATATAGGTATTGAATTTACTTGATGTCACAAAAACGTGTAACGTTACACCTGTTTTCCGACGAAGACAATCCACGCCAGACGGATTATTTTTTTGGCGAAAATAAAATACAGAATTTCATTGCATGGCAAAAAGTCAGTTTATACTTATGAGCCCAGATCAAGGGTCTCTCGATAGAATTTGCTACTGGCCCCGCGCTTGCTTAATCCGGCAGTGTACGTAACAGACCACGCAGTACCACAACATGGCGAAAAACTATTTTGATTCAAATTATAGAATATGTAAATTAATAGAAGTTGCACGTAATTGGCGTTATTTATATATTATGTATGTGAATTTTTTGATATATATACATAGATGTTCGAATTTAGATGTAACTTTGCAATCTATTTTTACACCAAAAATAGGCGAAGTGTTTTAGAAATCAACCAAGTTATTGGAAGTACGTTTAACATTTTTTTTTCAATATCAATAAGCTACTGTCAGCACGATAAGAAGCTCATGTACATATACAGACTGATCGAAGTTAATTTATCGCTTAGAGTGGGTACAGAATTATGTAACAATACATATTCCACCGACAAGAGCTAAGCTCTAAGAAGCTTAAAGAAGAAAGACATATACTCAACGTTTGAATTGAAACGACACGTTCGTCATACTGTCTCAGATTCGTAATTTTTACATACTTTGGTAGCATGATTCGTCGTACTTTACCGATTACGACACTTGTTACGAAAGTCTGTACCCACCATAAAAACGCCCGAAATAGGCTGCACGTCCACAGAAGCGGGCCGTAGACAAGGGAAGAATATTTTTAAAGTTATTTTCTTCTGTTCTCTACGCTTGGCCCAGGGTTGACATTCCTTTAGCTTTACGGACATCGTCTTTGCGTGGTTTCACGCATGAAATAGTTATATGGAGTGCACCCTTCCGACTTAAGTAACTTTTTCTGATACGACTTAGAACAACACAATTCTTTAAAAGTCTTGAAAACTTAAATTATAAAACTTAATTAAATATTTACAAGATACAATAAAATACAAAATAACTCAAGTCTTTAGAAAACCATAATTTTTAATTCCTTGAAGGAAAGTCATTGCGATGACGAAATAAAATTAAACTTAAGTTTTAAGCTGCTTGTCCAGCAGCGTAGCAAAGCAGAGGCGTATATAAAAAGCAGAGTTAAATACATTTCGGAATTTTAACAAAAGAATAGCGTTACGTAAGCCTATTTATAGCAAGATATGTGAAAGAAACTCAACATGCGAATCTTTCACTGCCTAGCCGGTCTAGGTCAGTCTGGGCGTTCAAGTAGCGCTCATCATCCTTGTCTTTAATGGTACAAGCAGGAGGGAAACGTTAGACGAATCTAATAATTACCTAGACTATTTAAAACCACTGGATATTCAAGCCTGCAGACATTTATTGATCTCAAAAAGTTAAGCATCTCTTTCTTGTACCGTCCTGATACGCAAGTTAGCCTCAGCCCTGGATGGTATTTTCAGATATGGACTTACATAACTGCACAACGGAAATAGCTCTACGATATTGTAACGATTTTTTAAACAAAAACAGTAGTACAGTTAGTACTCTGATATTTTTTATTCAAACGATGGCACACTGGCCCAATACCTAAAACGTTTGATAGATGCAAACGGAGTAATCCGTCGTTTTGCCGGGGGAGTGCGATAGATTGCAACGAGAGAAGCCTCCCCGAACGGTTGGACCAGGACTCTCGGATTCCAAGGATAATGTAATAAAAGATGCATTCCACTAATTGCTTTTCAACTGCAATAGAGACGCAGCCGCAACTTTTGGTTTTCTTATCGAAAAACTGTCCTAAAGTCGTTGATTAGTTGTGATTCGACTGCAATAGATACATTTAGGTAGTGGAATTGGCCATGTGAATGCAAATGCCATAATACGTGCAGTTATGAGAACATTACGGAACAAATACTTCCAATTGGGATTAAATTAGCTGATTTCATACGAGTTTGAAGAATTTTGTCTCATTCCAGTGTAGCCGCGTTTGAAGCTTAATTGAATTAGATCAGATTTGGCGCGAAATCATTGTATATTAAGTTTAGTTTTGATGAGTGAGAACTAATGCGAGCTAAAAAATAAAGCGAGCGATGTTTTAAAGTAAAAAAAAAAGTAATTTAAAAAGTGATATTGGCTTTTAGTTTAACAAATATGTTATTTTTGATTGCAGCTAAATAAAAATGTTTCATATCTGAAATTTGTGAATAGTTTGCAATGTAGTTTTGAGATAGGTACATTTAGAGGGTTTTTTATTGAAGGCAATGACGAGACTGCAGCTAATTATGACTAAACACAACATTGACATTTAAAATATTGTAATGGTTCATTTATTATGTAAGAAAGGCACCCGGCGTGTATAGTAAGTTTCTTCTAATACCTTGAAACGCCTCTTCATTGGCAACCAACCTTATGTGGGTAGGTATGTAATAAATGACCATCACCATGTTCCAAATTTAAAATTAATTTTGATTACAACATTTATTAAACAACACAAGTTACAAACACAACAATTTTTAAAACGGACAACATTTAACTTGGGCTTCGGATAAAGCTATGCACTCACTTGTCAGTACATAAGTACGAATGTGCACTTTTTACACAGCGTTCTAACAACTCTATTTTGTGATGAGTAATAGGTAAGCAGAGGGCACACTGAATTAGAGTAATACTTAACCTTAAAAATAGCAATACTGACAAGTTTCATTTTTTAAACTAACGCTTCTAATACCCACTAAGTACAAACACCTACACACATAGATTTTTTTTATGGTTTTTCATTATTTATTATGAATTCTAGTCGTGTATATTTTTCTCTACTGTCTATGTGTATAACATCAATATAACATTGAATATGAATTATTATAACGAGAGACGAAATGGATTGAAAACAAATCAGTGTTCATAAAATATATTGATTGTAGATATGTATATATCACGTGTTCAAGTAGTAAAATAGAAGGTTATAAAGGTTTAAGAATAGGCGGAAGGTTGATCTTAAAAATAGTGTTAACGTAAGTACTTACATACTACCTAAAGCTGCGTTTAAACTAACGCGAATCGGCCCGCTTGCCGCCCTAAGAATAAGAAATATACATTTATATTATTAAAAAATCGAAGCGCGGACGGCACTCGAGCGGAGCGCGTCTGTTTGAGCGCAGCTTTATGAAACGTAGCTTAAAAACAAAACGAATAGCGATTGGTAAAATCTAGGCATAGGTATTATATGTCTAACCGATCATCAAATTTTTCTGACATTTTGTGAGTCATCTTTGTATTATGTGTAGAGTAATGTCCTATTTTATTTATATAATGGTGGAACCAACCAACTGACGGTTTACCTGAAGTCAAGAGACAACAGCGTGCGTCTTAAGCTTCTGGTCTGAGATCATATGCCTTTGTGTCTTTATTTCACTGGCTATGCTAACCTTTAATCAGAACCTAGAAGAATATAAGAAATAGGCAGTATGGCAGTTTCTATCACCACCTTAGAGCGTACTTGGCGAAAAACAAAAGAGATTTGAAAATAACTATTGACTGAAATGTTAGGACATTGTACATAAAGTATCTAGTAACTGCAAACACTCGTAGATACGTACTACTGTTTACTGTTAGCCTGTCACACCCCACTGCTGGGCAAAGGCCTCCCCCCTTGATACTCATTTTTGAATTATTTTATAAAATTAAAATATTACTATATTATTTTTAAATATTTTTTTGAATTTCGCTGGTTTTACATATTTTTAGGGCGTTACTACACACAATAAAATGATTTTGAATTCAATGGTATGATTTGAAGTCATAAAAGGTTGTTTGGGATTAAAAATATAGTTTAAACGATATACCACAGGTGCATGCATATGCAATGATGAAAAGAATTAATTCAGGACATATGATAGAATTATATACATAATATCTAAAGTGTATTACATACACTGAAGCTATAGTTTATATATCTAATTAAAATAATCATTATATTAACATTTTATCAAAACTAGTTTCGAAACAGCAACACATAAAATGCCGTATAAAGTTTTACTCTTATGTTTCGCGTAATGACGCGAAATGTAAAAGTTGGTATCGACCGTTAAGATTTTACGCATGTATTAAAAAAATCAGCCAAACAGTTTTGATACTTCGCTAAATTATAGCGGTTACCGTTATAATTTGTTAGTATTCGACCAATACGTATGTAAATTGTTATATTTATTTTATACAAATATTAATTCGGATAAATTCTTTATTATCTTGAATTTGGTCAGATTTTTATATAAATTGGTTGGTACAATACGGGTTTTAACATACCGGATTGAATTTAGATTTTACGTATTGATATTTTAGGTTATAAAGCCAACTTTTTTAGTTAGTAGCGAGATTAACGAGGAATTCCTAAGAAGATATTAACACATACATATGTTATAAAAAAGAGAGACCACGTGTTGTTACATTTGTGTATGGTGTATGCGTTCGGAACTCAAAGATCCACACGTTTTCACGCATTCAATGATCAATAAATTAAATACATATTTATTAAGTTATAATATAGTTATAAATATATATAATATAATATATTTACATTAGGCCTGTATTCCCGAACAGATAGGCAGAGGTGGACCGTTGTATAATGTACACCCTCTTTGTGTTCGTTGACGATACTAAGTCCCATGCAAGAGGTCTATCCTATTGCCATGTGCCCGGCACAATTCTTACTTCGGGCTGGAACTTGCATATTGCCCGACCGGACCCAGGACCATCTAGGGCCTTCTGGGAAGTCATTTTATATATAATTATAAATAAAGCGTTAGGTAAATAGGAACCGACACGAATATATGTAACTCACTGAAATGACCTACAAGATTGACATCACAATTTCAGAAAATAAAGTTCTTTTTAAACTTTTTCGAAAGATGCACGAATTTGTTTTTTTTTTTTTTAATCAGAATGACTATTTCAATCAAATTATTTGTCTAGGAAACTACGGTACCCTACAGCTATACAAATAGATATATTTTTTGTATTTTTTTTTTTTATTTGGGAACAACAAATTTTAGATGCAGGCCTTTACTGGTACATGACATCTGCATCTCACGGGGAGCAACGAACACGAATAATATTAAAAATGGATATTTATACTACGTACAAATAACGTATACTTATTAATAACACAAATAATTTAAACATTTAAAATAGCAGAATATTAACATAACGTATTTGAAGATATTTTTGGAAAACGGAATGTAAATTTTATATCAAACAATACCTAAGTGTAGTGATCAAATATAACTGTAAAACATGTCCACATTAGACCGAATTCAACGAAAATAACTAGACCCCATTTTATAGTAATTATCCGAGACATTTAAGAAAAATGGTCTCAATAAGTTAAATTAACAAAACCAGTGTTTACAACAATCCTATAGCTTACAATGTAACATTAACTATTGAATGAAAAAATGCACATGTAAAACACCTCTGAGATTGTTTCACACTCTAGTGCGGACATCGCTTTGCCTTCATGTACTTGCCGAGTTGTTAGAGAAATGAGCATCCACACGAATAGCTCTTACACCGACACAATTCCAGTTTTATCCCGTTCAAAATCTTTTAACTACAAGCGTTCAGCGATATCAGAACTACTGCATGAGTTAACAGCATCTACAGATGTAAGCAACTACTATTTTTTTGTTCTTTATCGGTTTTAATTATAAAATTTACGTCTAACCAAATACTTTTAAAACAAAAGCGTACCATTTCTTAACCTGAACATAGATATTAACAGCACAATAATTACAAAGCTATAAAACGATAAATCAATGGCACAAAACTATACAATATTGTACAAAAGAATTGCTAATCTCATAGACTTTCCAATAATCTCTGCATAATGCAATAAACAAGTAAACAAACCAAAATGCCGAGAGATATTTCAAATGTCTATGGTAATTGACACATCGCATTGCGCAAAGCAGATTAATTTGACATCGCCGTGACAAGTAACAATAAATTCGCAATCTGGAAGCACACAAGCAGTCAACTCAATTCTGCGCAGCAATGTGATATGTCTTGCACCGAAGTGAGATATCCTCCGGTAGAGTTTACTAACAACACCAATTAAAACAATAGTTTAACTTTGGAATGAAAAAATCAGTCTCTGATAATAATAAATCATAATAAATTAATAAAGTAAACAGACCTTGCTGGTCATTTAGGCTGGTTGAGCTCGTCGTACGTGCGTGCGCATGTGGCGCGTGATCATGTCGCGGCGGCAAGCTGCGTACGGGCAGGTCGGGCACCTGTAGGGCTTCTCACCGGTGTGGGTGCGCTGATGAGTGGCCAAGTGGTCCGAGCGCGAGAACACCTGCCCACAAGACTTGCACGCGTAGGGCTTGACCCCGCTGTGCAAACGAGCATGGCGGGTGAGCATATCAGATCTAGCAAACCTACGGAAACAGACGTCGCATTCGTACGCTCGGACGCTGTCCGTCCTGTTCCGATGACGAGACGCGATGTGCTTGTTCAGACGGTCATGTATAGCAAACGTTTGACCGCAGTCGTTGCACGGGTATTGTTCCGGTGTCTGAGGACGCTCCGATTTTAAACTTAGGTCCAAAGGAACTTCGTCGTCTTTGGAGTTAGATTGTGGGGCTTGGAGAAGCAGCCAGGATGGGATGGGGTACTTGTTGTTGTTGTTGATTTGGACCGTCAGTTTTTCGAGCACCTCGGAGAGGCGACGCCGCTTTTCCAGATCGTTGGTGCTGTGCGCCGCCGACAGGGGTTCCATCCTAGCCGCATGCATCGGCTGCCTGCTGGGGCCCGCGCCCGGCACGTGGTATGGAGCTGAATTCCAACCTGTGGACAAGGAAATTACATGTTATCATTAAGTGGATAAGCATCAAAATAAAAAATAAAAATCTTTAGCGCAGGTTATACGAGCGCGTCAAATAATTATATTAAACGTTCCATGTAATTATATAACACACTTCAGTTGCTAACTAACCTAATCACGTATATTTGCCAGTAATAAAGTATAAACTTAACCTGTTTACTAAAATTTTCAATCCTACTTTTTAATATTATAAATGCGAAAGTTTGTGAGGATGGATGGAACGGCTGAACGGATCTGGATGAATTTGGCAGAAAGATAGATTATATCCTGAATACTCGAAAATATCGTCCATAAAATACTTTTAAATATTGTGGCCCCCTTCAATGTTGCAATTCAGCCACAGCACAGAAACAGAGTCTGTTCGTAAACACACAACACTTGATAATTAAACTATGACGCTAAAGAGACTTAATAATCTTAATTACTTACCTATGAAACCCCGCTATGCTGTGCCAAAAAGCAGGTGATATTCTAGAGCGTAATTTAAAGACACGCAAGTAAAGATAGTGGTACCATATGCAGCTTTAACGCATCTGTCTTTGAATATGGGCCAATCTTATCCCTCACATTCTATTGGTACTAGCTAAGAAATTTTAGACCAATCGGATGTCTCCGAAGGGTCACAAAGGAACCCCAAGTATAGGGAACAGATTTTTTTTCTTAGTAAATACCGTTGAGAGGCGTTAAAGATTTATAATCAAAGGGGGAGGAGCTTTAACGAAAACTTAACGGTAATAAGTGTAGGCATTCATAAATTAAATTTAAAACTATTATTTGAAATTGGAATTACAAAAAAAGACAAGTACCCATTTGGAATTAGAACACGGATTTCTTTATTTTTTTTATTTATCTATAACTTCTTTGTGAGACAGTATATTTATGCCAAAAAATATTAGATCTAGAATTTCCTCGGCAGATATAGGTTGCGTATCTATGCGATGGTTAATTTTAGCGAAACGAGAAAGATTTTAGAAGAAGTTAAAATTCAGGGTATAGATGTTTTCAATATAATTATGTACTTACGTAAAAGTAGTCAGTGCATTTTCTTTTTATATTGTGATGATTTACAAAAATTACACTATCGCCTCACGAAAAAATCCGAATACCAGATTCAGGTTAGACGGCAAGACAATTACCCAGTCAGTTGTCCAACTGGACTTACTTAGAAATATATGTGATTCTGATAAGTTGCTATTTCCGATACATCGCTCGCTACTTACATAAAACTCTAATTTAGCTATAGACGAGTTTCTTGCCCGTTCTTCTCCATAGGAAAACAACACTTTGGAACGAGGCAACTAGAGTCTGACTATTCATAAGTGGTCTACATGAATAAAAATATATTTTATTTATTATTTATTTATTTATAACGATAATTGGTGCACTCAAGTCTAGCCATTGAAGCTGGAATACGAACCATCAGTTTGTATAAGTTCATAGAATTCGCGCGGTGTAAATATAATCTTGACATGAAGAAACTGTTCTTAGGTATTTACACGTGGCAACACGATATATTATTATAATTATTTTTTGTTGTTCATTTGTTTGTGTGGAAATATCTTTTTGTTGTTTGACAAAATGTTAGAAGCGTTTTGGATTTAATATATAGCACATACAACATCTCAGTTTCTGTCTGACCGACGGTTAAGCTGTATTGTTGTCTAATTATTGCATCATTAACAAATAATAATTTCGACGAAATGGCCAACTAACCGATATAAGCTGCATTGTAGATTAGCCTAATTGTAATTAACCTAATTTACTAATTATCCCACCTGCTGGTGGGTTGTAATTAACTGATCAAAGTTATACACCAATTAACACAGTACTTACGAACTTCGTATTGAACTGTGAAGGACCAAGAAATAATCTAGAGACGATATAAAGTCTCCAGCTAGTACACCTGTAATCAAATCCTTAGAAAAAAATATATCATATATATACAGTGTGCTTTCTAAATTAATATAATTTAACATAGCATCACGCTTGTATTTCCCGAAGGGTTAGGTAGAGGCTTACTATGTATACCCACATTTCGCCGATGCTGTTATTAACTCCCATGTCATTGGAGGCGAGCCTATTTCCATCTACCGGGCACAGTTCCAGACTCCGTGCTGGTACTGAGAATTTTTATACAGAAAAATCCAATAACAATTTACCCGACCCGGGAATCGAACCCAGAAAAAAGTCAGTCCATTAAAATTAATTAAATTAATATAAGTTATATTAAAACGGGTTCTATCTTTCCTACAAAATATTTGTGCGCGTAATCCCGAAAGTACGCGTACGCGAAATGTAAAAGAAAGAAAGAAAGAAAATAATTTATTTTTGACCCCACAAAAAGAAAAAAAAATACAAAAATAGAAATAATTATAAAAAAAAAACAAAAATAACATAACACTAAAAACATACAAACTAACAAAGGTCAAAAATAGGTCCCCAACTCAGCATGATGCTGCTGCTGGATAGCTGCAGCGCTGATTTTCAGTTGGGGCCTGTACTATATTAAAAATAAAAAAACTAAGAATTAAAATAAAACTAAAAATTAAAATAAAATCTAAAACTAAAACTATAGACTATAGACTATAGACTATAGACTATAGACTATAGACCATGTATGCACCGTTTATTGAGTTCGTTTTACCTGAGGCCTTAGTGTAAGTTTCTTTCGACAAATTCGATTTACTACATCGAACGCGTTCGGCGCTCCTATTGGTCCGTTTCGTGCTCTCCACCAATCGGAGCGCCGAATGCGTTCGATGAGTAAATCGAAATTGTCGAAAGAAACTTACACTAGGGCCTCTGAGGGGTCTAGTATGACGTTTCGATATTCGATATGAACAAAAAGCTATTGCCTTTTTTTGATATCTTGTTGCTTTCTTGCTGGTACGCCAGCATGAGTAACTAACTCAAGTTAGCTTGCTGTTCTCAGTTCTTGGAGATTCGGTTGCAGTTCAGCATAAACCTGTGATTATTTTACACTTTTTTATACCACTAATTTGGCAATTAAGTCTACGGCCTGTCTGATCGTAAGCAGTTACCGTAACCTTGCAATATTAGGGGGCATCATTCGCGTGTTGCCGACCCTGTATAAATCATTTCACTTTTCAATGATGTAGTCTCTTGGGAAAACCTCGGTGGGGACTTGATTCCACAACCTGATCGTGCGTGGGAGGTCACCCATCAGCGTGATAGTACCTGGATGAACTAAACGCTGATTATGGCGAGAAGTGCAATATATTTCTTAGAAAGTGCCTAACCATTCTGGAGGGGTACCCAACCAATAGGCAGAGAATCGATATTCTGTTAATTTAAAATACCTATTCAATATTCCTTGCCTTATCGAGGCTACCATAAGGAACGAACAAGTCTGGAAAAATTGAAGGATAAAAATAACTACATTAATGGCTACTGTTGGAAAATTTAATATCTTATTGTCTTGAATGAAAAAAGCATACGTTTACGTGCGTTATCTTTCGACGTCTAATGTAAATTAGAATAAAGTATTTCGTCGTTAGACTTTTTTCCGTTAAGGAAAAGTAAAGTAAGTTTAGATAAAAAAAAAAAGATTCGAATTATTGGTTACAAGTTAGTTTTTGTCCGTTTATGTTTAAAAGTAGGTATGTGAAATATTTACTGGTTATCCTTTTATCTTTTTATAATATAAAAGTAAGTTATTTTCCAAGTTACGTAAACAAAAAACAGGTAACGTAGGCGTACGGAAGAGAAATAAATTATTTTATTTTACACTTGCGAGTATTGCAATAACTACAATTATCGTGAGTAGTATGCCTATATAAGTATTACTTACAATGTAGTATTAGACTGTATAATCACATGTTCTTTGCTCCCGAGATGTTAGAAAAATGTAAAGTATGGAAATTACAATACTTATCAACAATAAAATAATTAAATAAGCGTCTCTTTTATTCATTTCATACGTTTAGAGTATATGTAAGTAGCTACGTAAAAGACATGTTATACTTTCATACGATTCAATATACACAATGTATGTTATTTATTATTAGGTCTGACATTTTATGTAAGTACTAAGTATATGTTTTTTAAGGTGTTTGATTTAATACTTTATTCATTTATAGAATAATTATTAGGATATTTCGATTGATGAATGCACGGATTTCACACAGCAACCGTTATCTGAATTGAGATTGCATTTTATAATGTAGGCCTCACAGCCTCATACATGTCGGTTAGCAACTCATGTGGTACTCTAAATACCAAGTTTATAAAACAATGTTCCACGAAATGCATCGGTAACAATACATGTCGTCTGCTAAACTAATGAATACGAGCCGCAAATTACTAAGCACTGACACGAAAGAACATCAATCTGTTAAAACGAGTCATCTATTAAAACAGTTATTATACTACCGGTTACTAGCCAGCAGGCACCAATACCTCGTCTAATAAAAAAATATACGTACATATCTCAAGATGTCTCGAATGCAGTTTCCAAACTTGAGAATCAGATGCATCTATCCAAAACGGGCAATATGAATCAATCCTTTAGTGCGTATTTTTTGATGCACTTAGTTTTAGCACAAGAGGTGCGTGAGTGAACGGTACGTAAGGTCGTCGGGTCGTGCGACCGGTCCAACCGCCCCCGCGCTCGCAATCATTTGATATTCACACGCGACACACGTCTATCTCGCTACGCGAACTGCGGCTGACTGCCGGTCGCGGCCCCCGCGCACCTGCGCGCGCGCCCGCGAAAACATTGCGATGCATCCACGCAAACGCATGCGCGTAAGGCGTAGGTACTGACATCCGTTAACTAATAAACATATTATTAGTTGCGATTGTGATTAGTACATTAGTACTTACGCTATTAGCCAATGTAGTGGTTTAAGTGGTGCATGTATGTAAGTGTGAGTGCCGTGTATAGTGTTGAAGTATTATGTGGTGAGATAGACCCTCAATGCTTAGTTACAGACCTGTCGTAACTCACATCAGTACCTATACGTCCAGTAGAAAGCTTTGGCTAACACAGAAGTTCAGGTTAATGAAGAAAAGTTCGTTTTCATCTACAAAGTTGACATGTAATATGTAGATTTTATGTAACGAAAAACCTCTTCGAAATAGTAAGGTTGTGTGTGCATGTGACGTGTATGTTTGTAAACTGTGATCACGATACACGAGAAATCCTAGTGTGGGGCAATGTTTTATAAAAGAAGAAATGAAAAGAAATAAATAAAAGTACAATTAGTCATTTTGCCAATTTAATGAATTACTCTGTTCATTTTGTAATATCACAAGTATTATAGATTAAAAAACAGAATCGGTATGCAGTCACTAGGAAAATGAGATTTTATCCGTTTGTTAAGCCTCGCAACATTAAGGAAGCAGTAAAGTTTGTAGTTAACTCAGGCTAAAGATCCAACTGTAAGTCGCAAGCGCCTGTGTTGAGACCACTAAAATGATTCATTACAAAGTTTTTAACCTAAAATGAAAAGGAATTAATGATAACTATACTCGGTTTGTTTAGGTACTTAAATAAAGGTAAACAATCTTGATGTGACTTTTTACACAAACACATATTAAACAAATAACTACTGCTTAAACTAGTGGTTCAATTGATTTGGTAATCGTTATTGTTGTTTTACATTGGTTTTTAGTCGCGTTTTATTTTTAAACTGAGTTTTTAAACAAAAAATATTAAAAAGACACATCAAGATTGTTTACCTTTAGTTAAATACCTAAACAAAACGAGTATAGTGGTTTCCTAGTAGCCGAAATTCGAACGTATCAATTTTTAAGTTTGAACATTATTGAGGTTCTTTTGTCAAAGAGTAATTGTTCTGAGTATACCTCTGTAGTCATTGCATATATTTAATTTTTAACATAGATTTATTTAATGTTCTATTACGTCAGTTGCGAGCGACATTGATTTGACATTTGACATTGGCAGTATGAACGTAAATAATGTGTGTGTGTCAAACGCATGGTAGTGTGTGTAATGTTTTTTTTTTATAATTTAATGTATTTCTATTGCATTTTATATAAAAATATTAGCTTTCTGCACTCCTTCTTCATATAAACTTGAACTGTACCAAATTTTGTACTCCTCCGTCCGCGTAATTTTCGTTAAAAGAGGTACAAAGTTATAACTGTGTGATTGTCTCGTTGGTTTAGTAGTTGGGAGCCTCTTGAACGTGTGTTTCTCTATTATAGTGTTTCTCATTATCAGCATAAAGTTTAGAAGGATAATTGGTAGGAACAGGGTCCGATCTAAGGGGGGACGAGCCGGACAATTGCCCAGAGCGGCAAAAATTAGGGGCGGCAAAATTTTGAGCGCTGGAGTGTTGCATGGTTGCTTTAGTGTTGCATATACCTAGTTAGGAGTGCACACAAAGGTACAGCATTCTATGCTAGTAATAATATAAAATAAATATTCCTATTTTTTCCGTAATTGTTCATCATTACATACATACGTCGGTCGGTTAAAAGTTGCAAAATCCTATCTCTGGAATAACATGCTCATGACTTAAAAAGTGTCATTGTAAAGGGCGGCAAATATTGTATTGTCCGGAGCGGCTAAATTGCTAGATCGGGCCCTGGGTAGGAAGATGACAATAGACTTATATTTCCATTCACTTCACTGAGTCAAGGCATCAAGCTTGTATTTCTCAAAAGGTAAAGGTGTACCTACTATAATTGTACACTCATATTTCGCCGATGCCGTTATTGAGTCCCATGTAATAGGGAGCGATTACGTGCTGCTACAGTGAATTTCAATAGAGAAAAATCCAATAACAGTTTTGCTCGGTTCGGGAATCGAACCCTGGACGTCATGCTCAGCAGTCGAGGTTGCGATCGTTAGACTAATGAGGCTGTTTGGCAATATAAATTACTGTTTTTTAATGGTGCATCCTAAGCCCGCCTACACCCGAACGTATATCTACCACAACTTCACAGGGATATCATTTGATAAAAGGCCTCAAATTGAGCAGGGCAATCAAATTAATAATATAAAAGCCGAATAATCCTTGCTGGTGTTGTACCACCCCGACCCTTGCTCGAGCCAGCCCGCGCTGAGCCAGTAGTAATAAATCAAATGTCTCTCAATAATCACAATCAGATCCAGCAAGTCCTCTCTTGTCTGCCCCCCAGCAACGCCCTAAGCCGAGGTTCGAGTCCCACTATGGGACACCCTTAGCAGTGTTGTTTAGTATTATTTAATTTACTCGGCTGGAGGCCCTTCTGGTCTCGCCATTTGCCCGGTTAAGCTGTAAAAGCTCCACGAGATAACTGCGAGAGACAACTAAAAAAAAAAGGGGGTGTTGTAGTTTTGGTTGAGCGATCGACTAGCTGCGTCAGGTGTCGCAGGTTCGATTTTGAGCAGCGTCTGTGTGACGTGTTTGTATGAAATTACAGACTCTATCAAGAAGAATGATCTCTATCTATCTCGAGACGAGGACCTATGTAATACTCACTACCGAATACCGAATTTAATACAGTTATACTGACGACATTGTGAAAGTCGCGGGCAACCGATGGATGCAAGTGGCGGAATGTCGTTCGATGTGGTGGTCAAAGGGGGAGGCCTTCATTCAGCAGTGGACGTCTTCTGGCTGATGACGATGATGATGATGATATTCGGTTTGTAAACAGGTGGTAATGACGTATAATTATCTAGCTTCATTATGTACTTATATATAACTAGCTTCCGCCCGCGGCTTCATCCGCGTGGTTTACGAACCCGTACATTTTTCTGGGATAAAAAGTAGCCTATATGCCATTCCAGATTTTATCTATCTATGTGCCAAATTTCATCCAGATCCGTTCAGCCGTTCTGGCGTGATCCATCCTCACAAACTTTCATATTTATAATATTAGTAGGATAGGATTCAATATTAATGGTAGGTATTTATTTTGTATCAAAACTGTAATTTAACAAAATACTGTGTGAAACCACAACCCAATATGAATTCAGAATTGCAGTCATGCAGCCATTCCAAAGCACTCGTGACCGACAACGCGGCGTAATTATGCAAATAGATATATGTATGTATGTCATTAATTTAATCATCCAAATAAATAATGGTCAGGTAAACTAAATCAACGATATTCAATTACTAATGGTAATTGGATTGTTAATTGGTAATACATAACGACTAATAGGACACGTTAAGTATTCCTGTTGGAATTTTACGTCACATTCTTGTCTATACATATAAATAAAATTGGAGTGTCTGTTTGTAATATTGATATAACCGTTTTTTACTACATGCATATGAATATATATACGGTACATACACCAAAATAACATTTTTTACAATTTTTGTCTGTCTGTCTGTTTGTATAGGCTAATCTCTGAAATGGCTGGACCGATTTTGACGGGACTTTTATTGGCAGGTATTGATGTAATAAGGAGTAACTTAGGCTACTATTATTTTAGAAAAATTCTTTTATTTTAGAAAAAAAATAGGGTTAAGTGCATTTGGTCTCACTAAAAAATACATTGTTAAGTTCCGACATCCACGCGAACGAAGTCGCGGGCACAGCTAGTCAACAATAAAAGCGATAGGAATATGTCAGCTTGGGTGTTGTACGGTAAAGGGTTTGAGGCACGGTTTTATTACAGTACGGCGATCTTGCCGTGACGAAGAAAAATCGTGTCATAATTTTTACACCTAACCAAATTAGGAAGCATCGATTAATCTATACATCTATACATATAAATAAAATTGGAGTGTCTGTTTGTAATATTGAAATAACCGTTTTTTACTACATGCATATGAATATATATACGGTACATACACCAAAATAACATTTTTTACAATTTTTGTCTGTCTGTCTGTCTCTCTGTCTGTCTGTTTGTATAGGCTAATCTCTGAAATGGCTGGACCGATTTTGACGGGACTTTTATTGGCAGGTAGCTGATGTAATAAGGAGTAACTTAGGCTACTTTTATTTTAGAAAAATTCTTTTATTTTAGAAAAAAATAGGGTTAAGTGCATTTGGTCTCACTAAAAAATACATTGTTAAGTTCCGACATCCACGCGAACGAAGTCGCGGGCACAGCTAGTAAAAAATAAAAAGAAACATTTCAGGCGCCATATTTAAGAACACACTGTATTTTTATATATTTTCGTCTTGATGTTTAATATGAGGTCGAGAAAATTCGCATTTTGGGTACTGTTGAAAAACTGTTCTCTCATATTTCTTCCACATTATGTAAAAGAGTATTTATGGAGTTTCTTGCCGGTTCCTCTCCATAGGACCAACTTTTGGAAACAGTGCAACTACAGTCCTGTTACTCTATAACATTTCAAAAGTGCCAGTATTAGGCTTATTTGAAATAAAAATTCTAGCTATCTCACTGTCCTAAATATTGGTGTCCTATATATATGGTAATTTTTATACAGCGTTGAAGTGGAGGTTTTCTTTGACGCCTAAGTACCTACTCGTTTAGGATAGGTTTTCGTTTTTGTTTTTTATAAGGTTTAATTAATACATTAGCATAAATCTATAAATAAATTACAAATATGAGTTCACATTTAATAAAAATCAACGCTGTAACATTAATTAGAATTTCACTGCCTAGAATAGAAATGTATAGAGATAGACCTCAGTATAGATCTATCCAAATTATAAATATACTAGCTTCAGCCCGCGGCTTCGCCCGCTTGGTTTACGAACCCGTACATTTTCCCGGGATAAAAAGCCTATGTGCTATTCCAGACTACTACCTATCTACCTCTGTGCCACATTTCATCCAGATCCGTTCAGCCGTTCTGGCGTGAAAGAGTAACAACGATCCATCCATCCATCTATCATCTATCCATCCTCACAAACTTTCACATTTATAATATCAAAGTAGGAAGTAGGATAAACCATATACTGTCCTAATTTTGACTATCCTTAAAGTGCCACTGAGATATTAACATCATGTCAACGGAGACCAATACAATGACTGTCGACCTAACGATAAGCAGGTAGATATTTGTACTACGAGACGTTTCGCGGGTTCGATTTCCCCGCGGTAAGTACCATATACGGAACAACTATTTGTCATAGGAACAATATTGTGTGTACCTGTGTTTGATCGTTGATTGTTTACGTACACAGTCAGCATCAAAAATATGTATACACGTAGCGAAATTCAAACGCTTATTCTCGGAAAACTACTGTGACTAAGTGACTGTGTATTTTTATGTATCCGTTGATACTATATGTAAAATTTGTCAAGATTTGAATCATAATTTCCTCTAAAAATCTTTTTGCTGACTGTAGCTATATTTCTTCTTCTTTAATTTAAGAGCTTAGCTCTTGTCGGTGGAGCAATCGCCACTGCTCTCTATACTCCGCCTTCGTTTTGACCTCTTGATACGACTCTATCCCTACTTCCTCTTTTACTTGTTGTGCGAAGCTTCGTCTAGGTCTTCCCCTTCTTCTCTTTCCTTCAATTTTTCCTTCTAAAATTGTCTTGAAGAAGTGATCATGTCGTATCAAGTGGCCAATCATTTTTCCTCTCCTGTTATCTAAGGTTCTCAACAACTGTCTTTCTTTATTAACTATTAATAGGGCTTCCTCATTCGTTTTCTTTTCTATAATATTTAGAATAACTTAGACACTTCATGTTTTGTTTTGCGACATCGCTTGTTATAGTTTCTGCTAATAATACATCAAGTTTTCATCCATGAGGTACTAGAATTAGTTCTGATTTAATTCGTAGGGGTGTGCGTATATCATTGAGCACTATATTGCCTATACATCAAGAATGGGAGTAGGTCGGTTGCACGTGTACCGATCTATGAATAGAAGGATGCAGATATATCTACGTCGTACTTGTAGATAGATAGATTTCGAGACGATTGGGCTCGAATCTCACGGCATATGTGGTGAATTATTGTTAACAAATTGTTATAGGCGTTTTATCGACAATACACGTGATCAAAAGGCTGGTCTTTTTGTGTTCATTCTAAGAAGGCCTGTGCCCAACAGTGGGACAGTAATGGAATGAATTAGAATGTAGCCTTAATTGTTCTAAGTCTAAACCCTTCAAGCAGTACAGTGTAACAAATATTTTATTTGTTTGTTGAGTAGAAATGTTTATGATGATGGTAACGAAGGTAATTAAGTATTGCGCTTCCGCAGCCGTCGTTTGTACCGACTAAATTTCTCTCGCCTCTCATCGTATGGAAGGACCATGTGACAAGAGGCGAGCGAAATTTCAACAATTATCATATACATTTGGAATAAAAAATCTAATTAGACAAATGTCTCGTCCTGAAAATCTTGATCGCTAGCGCGAATGTTGAGTGTGAGGTCTTTGGTTCCACCTCTGGGTCGGATAGTGTTGCAGAAAATTCTCTAGGTAGGAGCTTGGAATTTTGAATTCTATAAAATTATTCTTTGGGTACAACAGTACATCATCATCATCATCATCAGCCAGAAGACGTCCACTGCTGAACGAAGGCCTCCCTCAAGGGGGGGTTTGCCATAATCCCCACGCTTGGCAGGCGGCTTGGGGATCGCAGTGGCTCATCGATTAGTGAGAGGACGCTGCTGCCCGTCCTTCGGTGTCTGGTCGCAGTTTTAAGACGTACCCGGGTCAACAGTACACTCTGCCTAAACCTTCGAGAAGTGAAAGCGTGTTGCTATTCTGTTATCTTGTTCTGAAGGATCAAAACTGAAGAAAAAGAGATCTAAAACCCGTAACGTGAGGCAGCTTTGCAGTGTTCATATGAAGTATTATGGGCTTCTGAGTACCTCGACAACTCCTGGACAATTAGCTTACGAGCGATGCATGTTGGTAGAACACGAATCGGTTCCTAACAACCCAACAACGCGTGTAGCTTGTCGCACATATCTACGCGTCTATTTCGCACCATTTCATCTGCTTGCAGGAGCACACAATCTAAAGCTACACTTACATACATAAAAGAGATTTTTTTTATATTGAGCCTCTTTTGATTCACTTGCATCTTAGATGCTTGAATAAACAAATAACACAAGCACATATTGCACCCTCAGAATTAAAGTGACCTAAGTCAAAAATGTAATTTGTGGAAAATGAGCAAGAAAATCTTCAAAAAAGTACACTTTTTAAAGTCAGTTTTGGTTGTTCAGGAATTTTGAGTTAGATCACTTTCATTCTAATAGTGCGATATATCTGTACCGTAACGACAATCTGTGGTCATACAAATATTAGTTCCGTGCGAGAATCGCACCCACGAACCGTAGCGCAGAAACTAATCGCATAGCTACTGCGCCAATCGCGCCATCTAACGCCTAATTGTACATTGACCGTCTCATAGGTCTAGTGGTCGAAACCGCGATTGCTGACCGTGAGAGGTTCCTTACCCAGGTCGGATATAGATTTTATATAAGGAACTTCTGCGCCTAATATGGTAACAAATGGTTTGCCACTTAATACATGGGATTTAATAACAGCATCTGCGAAATTTGAGTATACAATAGCAAACACATGCTTGAATCCTTCTGAGAATATAATAAAAATGTATTCAAATTGTATATATGTAAACTTAGCTGTACGATTGACGTGCTCGTTTAAAGAGCAAGAAGTTAAGGCAGAGTCGCGGCCCGCGAGCTCGATTTCCGCATATTTCATAACTTAATAGATAATGAAACAAGTAATAAAACAAAAAGAAAAGTAAAATAAATAAAATATATGAAGTAAAAAGTATCAAATACATATCGACGATACGGTTGGCGCAGTAGCTTAGCGATTAGGTTATGCGCTAGGGTTCGCGGGTTCGATCTCCGCACGGAACAAATATTTGTATGATCTACAGATAGTTGTTTCGGGTCTGGTTGTGTGTATATGTGACATGTATGTTTGTAAACTGTACCCACGATACAGGAGAAATCCTAGAGAAGGGCAAAAAATTTAAAAGAAAAAAAAATTTATTCTACATCATACGAGATACTAATTTTGGATTGGATTTAGATTATTCGTTATCATAATAAACAATTGTCATGATAATCATTATGATTGTATCACACAGAAAGTAGGTACCTACCTTCAAGGTCATTAAAAAGTCACTAATCTGTATATTAAATTAATTTATACCAACAATTAATTCGGCAATGCGTTAATTAACACCAAAAATTATAACATATCAAAAATGTATTAGTCACCAATTCAAAATTAGCACAACATTCTAACAAAAAAAAAGTTAATTAAAAAAAAATCCAATCAAAAATACTCACGAGGGAATTGAAGTCCGTACCTCGGTCTGCCCATATTGTACATAGCATTCATTTTTAATTGTAACAACTCAACACTTAACCACTGAAACTTCTTAACTAATAATGTCCCAAACTTGAAGAGGTGAAACTTTGATGTACGCCGACGGTCCGAGGGTGACGAGAGATGCGGCTCTCTCGGAAACGGGCCAGCAAGTGACGCCGTAGTTCGGCCGAATCAGTGCAGGGGAGAAAATAATAAAATACTTCACGAGATTTTAAGGGAGTAGGCAGATGCAAGCGCGTGGGAAACCAAGGGGTGACTCACAAGTCATTGAGTAGGTGTGTTTCTTGATTTTGACACCTCCCACTGTCGTTGGCAAGACGTAATGTTTCTAGTTTGATTAAAACTTTTATTAGTTTATTAAGGGTGTGTGTAAGAGTAGATATATGCTTGTGACACACAAAACGACGGGTAGGTTTAGACTTTATGTAAAGAAATTTGTAATCAATATTTATTTAAATCTTTAAATAATATAATGAAAATTATAATTTAAAAGTTTTTTTTTTGTAATACATTGATTTCAATGTTGAAATATTTTTCATTAATTACCTATCTGTTACTTTTATTAGTTTTCAATATCCTTTTATTATTTTTTTTCTAAAATTGTAGAGCCAGTCATTATATAATAAGATCTAATAATAAATCTCATGCCTAAATCACATCGATGTTCAGCTTACATATACTGTGACCAGTCTATCTTGGTCGATCGATGAATCGATCAAAACGACGACTGTCTAGCCAAGTAATAGCCAGATTTAGCATTTTTTTGCTGATATTTTTCATCCACCAAGGTAAACGCGTAATTTCGAATACGTTTACATAAAAAAATGCAGCTCATTATAAAATGATCTTTTTTTTATTTATTTTTTATGTCATAGTCGGCAAACGAACAGACGGATCGCCTGATGGTAAGCGATTAACGATCACTGTAAAATCATCTATACATATAAATAAAATTGGAGTGTCTGTTTGTAATATTGAAATAACCGTTTTTTACTACATGCATATGAATATATATACGGTACATATACCAAAATAATATTTTTTACAACTTTTGTCTGTCTGTCTGTTTGTATAGGCTAATCTCTGAAATGGCTGGACCGATTTTGAAGGGACTTTTATTGGCAGGTAGCTGATGTAATAAGGAGTAACTTAGGCTACTTTTATTTTAGAAAAAATCTTTTATTTTAGAAAAAAATAGGTTTAAGTGCATTTGGTCTCACTAAAAAATACATTGTTAAGTTCCGACATCCACGCGAACGAGCTAGTAAATAAGGATGACAAACAGTTACTAAAATGTGTAATAATTTTTAATGATAGCTTATGAAATAAACATTTGAGGTCCGATTCTGAAATCGAAATTCACTCATGACGCTTTTTCTTAAGTTTGAGTATGATCTCGGGAATAGCCCATTAGGCAGTCTGCAACTTTCTTATTGCGACTACTTGCCCGATGTGCGTCGGAGTCATTCGGGGATGCCCTTTTCATGCACATACTATTTTATCTGTACAAAATGTTGATTCTATCTAAAATATACTTACTTCACTAATGTTCGATTTGCTGAAATATTACTCGTTATACTTGTTTGATTTTCAGTTCAGACTAGGCCCGTGTTCTAGCTCGGCCACGTTTTAAACTCCATCAGTTAGTAATAAGGTCGGTCTGGCTTTCTGACTAAAATAAACGCGGCAACCATTCAGATTGTCTAGCATTCCAATGCGTTTAGTATATCCTTATTTTTAAGGACTCAAGTTGAAGTGAGCTAGCTCTTTAATTATAACTAAATGCTTTAAAAGGATATCCCGGATCCGCCTTTTTTAAATCTAATCTTATCTCATATTTAAAAATCAATCTTTGTTTGCTTGCGATTGAGATAAAAAAAAAATCAACTTATTGCTTGCACTTGCGCGAAGTTTATAAGTATAGTATATTTAACTTACAGAATGTGGCGAGCTTGTCGTACCGGAAAATGTATTTGAAAGAGCAAAGGTAGTTATTTATATATATAAATACTCAGTAATGTATGATGTACCAAATTATTTAAAAAATAACATTTGTGAACGGTGTTTCTTCTCTAAGACGGTCTCTAGGAAACGCCAGCAAAATCTAAATTAGAAAAAGTCTTGCTTAAGATTTATTTAAGGAATTATTTACAGAAAATGGATCATTATTTCATTATAACGAAGAAAGACAACCTTTTTGACCAAGTTAGCGTTATCGTATAAAACGATACCGATATAGGTGGATACAGAATCTTATACATTTATTACTAACCGATTAAATACATCGGGTCACCGACGTTTTCGTTAAGCTGCGTTCAAATTGACGCAAATCAGGAAACGGTTTCGCTTTGGTTTGAAAACAGCTATAATGTCACCGATATTGTACAGTATCGGTATCGTTTTCGTTTTAAGCGGCCGTAGCGTTACGAAGCTTTTATCTGTTGCTTGAACTAGCTTCGAGATGCGACACGTGGCCGAGGAGTACAAATGCATCCTCGTCTACTAATGTAGGCATCGCATCGCTTGTGCCGCTCTCTAATCTGCAGCTAGGGCACATCCTTAGTAAAATACACGGCGACCATAACTATTAATTAATTCGGAAATTATAGCTAAGTTGATTTTGACATAAAGTTTTCGGTAAAGGCTTGATAATTTTCAGCTATTTTATTAGTGTGAATGTTCTATTAATGTTTATTCAGAGTCTAGGTATACTGACTTGAACGTAGGAGATGCATATTCCCAGAAACTAACTTCGATGAAGTTTGTTAGTTGTTGGTATTTAATTATAATTATATTACCCTGCTCAAAGTGCTTCATTAGTCTAGCTGCATGCGTGGTTAGTATGAAATAATATATATCACTACATATTATAAAAAAAGTCCCCCGCCGCGTCTGTCTGTCTGTCTGTTCGCGATTAACTCAAAAACTACTGAACGGATTTTCATGCGGTTCTCACCAATAGATAGAGTGATTCCTGAGGAAGGTTCAGGTGTATAATTCATTAAGGTTTTAAATTTAAATTGACTGAAATATGACGATGATAGCGATGGGAGCTTTACTGGCTGAGCTGACTGGGTGAGCCGAGTAAATGCTCGACGTAACAGGCTGATACGACACTACGACAGAAAAAAAATGAAGGCGTATATGCTCTGCTACCCGTGCGAAGCCGGGGCGGGTCGCTATTTAAGTATAATTAAAAGGTTTGATTTCCAAGTCGAGCATGGTTGGGATTTTTAAAATTCTTAGAAGCAACAGATGTCCGAATTTTACGCGTGGATTGAATCTTGTTATTTTTGCTTTTTAGTGGTTTAATGAAGTCCCATAACGCAGTGCATATTAGATTCTTTTAATTACTAGTTTTATTTTCCCTTTTCAATAAATAAATGTTATTCTATTGTATTTAATAATGTAATATCTGGCCGAATAAGCGCGAGCTCTGGAAAACCTTTTTAACTAATATTTTTTTTTTATGAGTGAATCCTTGCTGGATCGATTTACGGCTTATTTTTACTATTGCAGCAAAATACTAATTAGATAACAAATAAAAAAATCAGCTAGTTCATATAAGTACAGTAGGTATATTCATTTGCTGGGCAGCTCATGCATTGGTTTCAAATTCTTTTGAACAATAGCAGCGAGACCATAAACAAACCAGTCGGCCCCAAATCTATGGAATTCGAATGGAATTTTTGAATATCGGCTATGAAATGAAATGCGTTTCGTTTGAAAGTGCAGTGGGTGGCGGTGGGTGGTGGTGGCAGGGTTCCACTTTGTGTATGCCCCTTTGTTAGATTTGGTATGTGCTCAGAAAACCAGACAGGCTATCACTGGATCAAAGAACTGACGGCGGATTTAAAAAAAAAAGTATTTTACATAAAATGTATGTATAAAAAACCTAATATCGGGTCGGGCAGACCCTGGAAACGAACCCAGGACCTCACGTTAAGCAGTCGTGCTTGCGACCACAATTCTAATGAGGCAATCGAATTAAATTGTATTTAAATAATAAACAAATAATTATTGCATACATAAACCTTATGCTATAGGTATTAGAGTTGTTAATTAAATGGATATTTTGATAAATTGTAATATATCGCATGTGAACTGGCAACTGGTACTATCTCATTTGTGACATTACAGGATTAAGAAGAAACTATCGACCACGTTGTGCATACAACGCGGTCGATGTTAGTACAAATTGAGTGAATTCGATTTTGGCGTCTAATTCTGATTGAAGTAAAATATGCTTGTTGCAGCGCTGCCGGGTATGAAATAATTTAGAATGGTATAACCAAGTAAAATCCTCATAAAATCGAGATAGTACATGTTGCCAGTTCACAGTCGATATGCCATAATTCATAGGTAGCGCCTACGCGTGCAGAGATCTTGGCACGTCTGTGCTACGAGACTACGGCGTAGTACCGCTACGTAGTATGTATTAGATAATAATTACAGCGTTGGTTGACAAAAGGACTAATAAAGGACTAGTAAAGGACTAGACTAATAAAGGACTAATTGGACTAACATTTGTTTTAATGTCATCATCAGCTCACATTCGTCGACACATTATATTTTTTAGAGCACTGATAAATTAAATAATTAAAAACCTCAATACAAGTATGTTTACAGAACACTTCAACTCCTAGCCTTGCAAGGATATACTAACTATCGGATTTCCATTCGTTTGATGCCATTTAGTTGGTGCTCAAACTTAAATAATCCGACTAATTTGAAGTTTAAGGAAGATTATCTTGCTGAATATAGCGAACTAATGGCATTATCTGTATGAAATACTACTTCAATTATTTATTTAGAGCATGGAAGGTTTACAGTTAAATAAATCTGAATGAATAAAAATATAATCAATGGAAAGCTTTCACGTCTTTACAATTAATTACTGAAAATTCCACCTTTATTTCTAATTAATGTAATTTGTCAATTTTCTTAACGAGCAGTCTGCATTATTGGGACCTTATACTTATTGGATTTGTTTTGGAGATATCCTATCCTACGACGACACGGTTGGCGCAGTGGTTGAGAGATCGACTGCTATTCGATTGCGATCCCCGCACGGAACAAATATTTGTATGATCTACAGATAGTTGTTTTGGTCTGGTTGTGTGTGTGTGTGCCATGTATATTTGTAAACTGTGCCCACGACACAGGCCAAATACTAGTGTGGTGCCAAGTTTAAAAAAAAAATACAAAAAAATCTAAACATATTTCCCTGTACCCATGATATAGGAAATAATAGATCAAAATACATCAGTATTTATTCAAAAAAGGCTCACATTCACTTACAAATAAGAACAGTTATTGTGTGGACGTATCCGGCCCTAAAATCTGCCTTTAAACAATAACAAACAAGCAAACTCCGTCACCGAATATTGTACAGTTCCGTGAGAAGTTCGTAGAGCCGTGGCTACGGATTGCTACGTACGCTACGAACTGCTACGGTTGATACGTACGTACAGTTACATCAAACTATGAACATACCGCGCAGTGGCGTACGGTGCATAAAGACAAAAAGACTCTGCCTACCCTACATAACTCAGATAAATATTTATTATAAGATATTTGAGGTGGCATATCACATACATCATTATTTAATCGACAAGACGACGAACCAATACCAATAGGCAGTAGGTATTATTGGTAAGTAAGCTTTTAAAATTTTCTGCCTACTCTGTCTAAAAACTCTGTGCACGCCGCTGATACCGCGTCACTACATATGAAGATTTCTCATGCTCGATTTTGAAAATAGAGTAGGTATTATATAATTATACATCAAGTATGTCCGTGTATTAAATAAATTAATATGTTAATTAAATTACTTCACGTTTGGCTCAGTTCTTGAGCCATCGACTGCTGCAGGATCTACAGATAGTTGTTTAGTCTGGGTGTTTGTACTTGTGAATTATCTGTAAAAAAAACTGTATTTTAATTTCCGACGTAAAATTAATCAATATTAGTGATGCAACGAATATTCGCATTCGCATTCGTGAATATTCGCGTTTATTTTTAATATTCGCATTCGCAATGAAAAGTGAATATAATTTATAAAAAAACAATGCAACTGATCAAAGAACAATGGGCAACATTGGTCCAAATGTCCACCACTAACGAAACCTATGTAACCGGATAGTAAACTTACATATTCGTATTCGCGAATGTTGGGTTGGATATTCGCGTTGGCATTCGCATCCGCGAATATGGAACATTGAACATGCGAATGCGAATATTCGTTGCATCACTAATCGATATGATGTCGATCATGTTAAAACTTTGTTCGCTCTACCACAGTGTTACCAACTCGGATTTTGAAAAGGCGTAGTCCAGATTAGAAAATTACGTAGAATTAGTAAAATTTGCTTATGAAAAGTTCGTAGATCTACGTACGTTTTTCCACATGTCCGCGGCCCACTTGCGTATACGCATTTAAGAGCAAAGATAACATTAAGATCATGGCATTTTTTCTAGGACAACGCTTAAACGACAAGAATTTTCAAAAGAACAATTCGATAAACAAATTGCCTGTCTAATTTTAAATATTAATGTAACCCAAAAAGTTGGTCGCATTTATTGTTACTATTCTGCCTACCGTCCCGTTGACTACGAGCCTTTTCTAAGGGTTAAGGTCCTTATTCCAGCTTTAGGGGCTGGTGCCTATTGGCCGAATCTAATCCCTAACACACAAATATCAGCTACACCATTTATTTTTCGTGTGAACCTTATCCCACCAATAGAAATGGATAAAAATGTAGGTTACCCGGTTTCTACCTGTTGCTCCGACCGAAATCGTTAATTGTACATATATGTACCTACTGTGAAGCGGTGGGCGTATCTAGAGTGATGGTTGGTGTAAGATTTTATAAGAACAATAGATACAAAAGTCCAGGCCAGTTTCAGTTGATCTTTACCGTTAAGGTAAACATACTATGATAAATCCCAGGAAGCAAACATGTTATTGATTATTTCTATAAATTGTCTTGCCAAAATGGACCTTATCTGTCTTTTTTTTATATGGAATAGAGTATAACTATGAAGCACTGTCGCTGTGCAAGGCACAGAGAATCAAGCGTCCACGAGTGACGATAATTTTAGATCGTCAGGCGCATGTCACACACAACATCCGGCGTATCAGCCTCGACACTGACTAAGTCAATTAGTATCGAGGTTGACTACGCCGCGTCTATTAACTACGGCATGAGTGATTGAGTCCTTTTCATCTATAAAGTGCTTGATTTTATAGTTAATAATAATAATAAAATATATTTTTATTCATGTAGACCAGATAAAGGCACTTATGAATAGTCAGACTCTAGATCCACGTTCCAAAGTGTTGTTTTTCTATGCAGAAGAACGGACAAGAAACTCCATGGTTACTCTTTTAAATTCTGATTGTTTAACATTTCATACTTATGAATACATTGTTCCATCAAAGTTATGTTTTGACGACACGGTTGGCGCAGTGGTTGAGAGATCGCCTGCTGAGCTGCGTGTCGCGGGTTCGATTCCCGCAGGGAACAAATATTTGTATGATCTACAGATATTTGTTTCGGGTCTGGGCCTTCGTGTATGTAAATACACACCGTGGAAAGCACGTAAAGCCGTTGGTCCTGCGCCTGATCTCTCTCCGGTCGTGTCGGATTGCCGTCTCATCGGACTATGAGAGTGAAGGAATAGAGAGTGCACCTGTGTTTGCGCGCACACTTGTGAACTATAATATCTCCTGCGTAGTTGGCTAATCTCCGGTGAGATTGGCCGCCGTGACCGAAATTCGGTCAGGAGGACATTATTTATTATTATGTGAGGAAAATGTAGTACTAGACTAAACAAACTGATAACTATATTATCCGGAAATTTCTGATAGTACTGCCATGACAGTTATGAGCTGACCAGTCCGAGGAGATAGCACCTGTTAACGAGTATGACGTATGTGTCAGCGTCACCGTTCAACCCTATTGCAGGGAACCGAACAACCCGACACACACAGTCACCATCAGCAGGACATTTGAATTTTTTTTGAGCTGCCTTTTTCCTCACTGTAACTATATTAAAAATCCTCCATCCAGATGACGTAGAAACTTACAGACTGCTTTGCATTTGTGTGGTAAACGCGGCTTGCGTAGTCAACGTTTAATTATGTAGCGACTAAACGCAGCATGAATTTCAAACGAGCGACAAATGGAGCAATTGGCTAGTGTTAGAAAGAGAAAAAAGTTTTATAGTGAATGAGATGGGATACGTATTCACCGACGATGGGATAGGCTGCGATAGACTGGGATCGATTAAAGAGATTATTCGTTTTGGTTGGGCATTATAATCAACTTTCGGATTTCATCGTTGGCGCAGTGGTCGAGAAATCGATTACTGCGCTACGTGGACCGGGTTCGATTCCCGCACGGAACAAATATTTGTATGATCTACAGATAGATGTTTCAGTTCTGGTCTTTGTGTATGTGAATACACATCGTGCCTCGGAAAGGACGTAAAGCCGTTGGACCTGCGCCTGATCTCTCTCCGGTCGTTTCGGATCGCCGTCCCATCGGACTATGAGAGTGAAGGAAGAGAGAGTGCACCTGTGTTTGCGCACACACTTGAGCTTTATAATATCTTCTGCGTAGTTGGCTAATCTCCGGTGAGATTGGCCGCCGTGACCGAAATTTGTTCAGGAGGACATTGTTATTATTATTTTCGGATCAGACACTGTATATGAATGTTCCTGACTTGAAAGTGTAGGCTTAACTACAAATTATCATCACCATATCGATGCGACGGGCCACAGACTGGTGCGCTTCATATCGCGGGTTTGATTTCTAATATTTGTATGGCCTGCAGATAGTTCTAAACTCGCAGTCGGCATGATTTTCCTGACATCTTCAACTATCATCGTCATATTTCAACCAGTTTACACAAATCTTAACGAATTATGCAATGTTATGAATCATTCTATATATTGATGAAAACCGCATGAAAATCCGTTCAGTAGTTTTTGAGTTTATCGTGAACAGATAGACAGACGCGGCCGGGGACTTTGTTTTATAATATGTAATGATGTACAGTGTAGGGAAACTTTATAATAAAATAAAATAAAAGCCATATGAATAATCCAAATGGGTTATTCATGAAACCTGTAAATGAAAACATCCAGAATACCGAAATTTCCATTTGTTATTAACAGATTTAATGAAAGACCGCGGCATGGTTCCGTTCATAGAATAAACAGATTAATTTAAACGGTGTTCGAACGAAATTGTTGACAGTTGACAACTGTTTGACATATCTATGGTATCATTACACCAAGGTTCGTAACAGCCTGACTGTTTAAGTGACTTAGTTCTTATCAATAGGGGAGGCTATTTACGTGAACCCCTTTATATTGCTTAGTTTACCGTAAGAAAGTTTTGGTTTATAAGATTTCTTTCATGCTTCTAAAATGAATAACAAAACACAATGATTTCACAACTCTAATTACGCGTAGGTTTATGCGGGGTAAAGAAATTATTGTTCGTTAATTGTACATTTATACTTTCTATTCTTGTATTTCAGCATTGTTAATGGTTTCCTTTGAATGCGCATTGCATAAGTGTTTGAAATCTAAAGTATTTTCCTAGCGCAAGCGAGTTCAATAATAGTACCTAACTAAACTGAGAAATTACCCCATTCATACCTATCATAAAATCAATAGCAGTAGCCTCAGTAAGTCTCCAAATTGTCCAAATCATCATCATTATTCAATTATACAACAATGTTATTAACAGCAGTATGAAACACATTATAACAGTGTAAAAATATGGAAAATACTGAGTCGGGGGCTTTGTTCCACGTTTAACTGAACCCTAAAAACCAGAAACCATTTCTTGTACATATAAAAATAACTCTGCAAATATTGACTGGATTGGAATTGAAATATTTTTTGCAATAAAACCTGTTTGGACTAGGGAATTACTAGACTAGGAAATAAAATGCGCCACTGTACACACATTGAGCAGGAAATTGCAATTAAGACATTAGGTAGTTGCAATATCAATTTATTGATTCGAAAATAAGTGTTCTCAACATGGGCGCCGGGAGGGTGGTGCAAGTGGGTGCACTTGCACCCCCCTGGCTTGGAAGAAAGTATATATTAAAAAAAAACTAGAATTTATCTCTGAGAAAATTAAAACTAATTTTATCGTTTACACCTAAAGAGCAATAAACAACGAAGCTCTGTGCTCTTATTCTATTGCTAGTTTTGTATTCGTTTGGTCTAAACCCATCTTTAGTGCACCCCCCTAAAAATAATCCTTTCTCAATAACTCGTATTAATAAATGCCTCAAGTTAAGTGCCAATTTCGAAATATATTTTATATCGTGTGATGAAATGAGGAATTATGCTGTAGACACAGCAGTCCGATATTTAGTTATATTTGTTACTGCTGCCAATATATTTGTGTCTATGGCGTAACTGGGAAATATGATTTAGCAGTATTGGCTACTGCGGTGCAAATCAAACTTCTCTACCAAGCACTCAGCCCTCTCTTTCATCTATCGTATCGGCTCGAGTAACTTATATTGTTTTTTAGGAAATTGTTACTAGCCACTCTGAGTTTGCAATTATGACTTGTAGATTAAGAGACTCGCCATACTCCCCTATTACAAGGGGCTTAATAACGGCAACGGTGAATTGCTGGTATACAAACCGTGAGGTATGTTATTTTATGATTTGTTTTCATATATAACTAGCGATCCGCCCCGGCTTCGCACGGGTAGCAGAGCATATACGCCTTCATTTTTTTTCTGTCATAGTATCGTATGAGCCTATTACGTCGAGCATTTATTCGGCTCACGCCAGTAAAGCTCCCAGTCGGCATGATTTTTTCCGACATCTTCAACTATTATCATCGTCATATTTCAGTAAATTTACATAAAACCTTAACGAATTATACACCTTAACCTTTCTTATGAATCACTCTGTATTTTGAAAACCGCATGAAAATCCGTTCAGTAGTTTTTGTGTTTATCGCGAACAGACGGACAGACGCGGTGGGGGGACTTTGTTTTATGATATGTAGTGATTAAAGAAGTTGGTACATTATTATTATACTTAGCCCAGAGTGTCCCATTGTTGGGCAAAAGCCTCCCCCTGACACTTCCACTGATCTCTACCGTTAGCCGATTGTAACCAATGAAAGTTGAAGGCATCAAGTTCATCTCGCTATCTTCTGCGTCGTCTATGTCGGTGTCGTTTTCTACTTGTTGGAGACCATTATGTAAGTAGTTTGGCCATAGGTTATCCGACAGACTACAAACATGACCGGTTCAACTCCATAGTATATATTCCGAAATAAAATGGTTTGTTAGTCGGCATCGTTGATTTGGCGATGTACGACAGATGACGACAAATTTTCTTCACTGAATGAATAGAATAAATATATAACACTCAGGTATGGCCACTGTCTTACGCGTGACTGCCTCATAGATCTACTGGGTGCAAGCGCGACTCCTGAGCGTTAGGTCCTGGGTTCGATTCCCAGGTCCGGCAAAGTGTTATTGGGTTTTTCTGTACGGAAATTCTCAATAGCAGCACGGAGTCTGAAACTGTGTCCGGTAGATGGCAATAAGCTCGACCCGTATTACATGGGACTCAATAACGGCATCGGTGAAATCTAGGCGGCGTAACCAATATATGTTATATTTATGCCTCGTTCTAGTTGAAAATGATAACAGTAAAGGTTTCGTTTCCAAAGCCTTGGGTCACGTCACTGAGTACCCAGCGAGCGAATACTCAAAGGGTTTCATATGTATTGCATCAAGGTACAATTTTGTGAAATATGGTATTGCTAGATTAAATCCGGAATACCTTTGGCGCTAGAAATATCTTTATGAGAATATTTATGTATGCTTTGATACGGGATTTATGACTCAGATATATTATACGTGTATATCTTTATCATCAAAAGCAGTGATAGCCTTGTGGTTGAACGCTTGCCTTTCCTATGCGAGAGGGTTCGAGTTCAAACCCGGCTCGCACCTCTGACTTTCCGGAGTCATGTGCGGATCAGAATTTGATTATCATTTGCGTGAGGTGAAGGAAAACATCGTGAGGAAACCTGCACACCTGAGAGGGCTCCATAAAGTTCTTGATGGTGTGTGTAGTTCGCCAACCCGCACCAGGCCAGCGTGGTGGACTAAGGCCTTACCCTCCTCAATCTGAGAAGAGGCCCTTGCCCAGCAGTGGGACAGTAATGGGCTGAATTTATTTATTTATTATATCTTTATAAGTATATAACATTCCAGTGTGCGTGTGTTTATAATTGTTCGGCTTCTAAACGGCTTTATTGATTTTGAACTTTTTTGTTGTACTTCTGGGGTTATCTGGATCGTTCTCAGCTATAGTTGGACCTGGTAGATGGCGCTATTGTCCAGATAAAATATCTTAACATAAAACAACATTCATCACGCCTGTATTACTCGAAGCCTTAGGCAGAGGTACTTTTATACACCCACATTTCGCCGGTGCCGTTAATATGACCTATATAATAGGGGGCGAACGTATTGCCATGTACTGAGCACAGATCAAGACTCCATGCTGCTACTGAGAATTTCCATACAGAAAAACCCAATAACACTTTGTCCGACCCGGGAATCGATCACGCTCAGCAGTCGCTTTTGAAACCATTAGACAAATGAGGCAGTCGACATAAACCTAGTTTAGGGTAGGCAACCGTCCTGTTTTCCCAGGACATGTCCTGCTTTTTGGAGAGTCCTGGATAATTATTTAGTAGCGTCCTGGGTTTTCTAAAGAGTCCTCTTAAGGTCTTGTGTTTTATTATTCGCGCGCCACTACTGCCTCGAACGTTACGTTTAATCATCAGCGTTATTTTATAATTGAATCCTTCATTTCTCATCTTATATTATACAATTTAAGTAAAGTATAAAAAAAACGTAACTCTATTGTTTCTCCTGTGTCGTGGGTACAGTTTACAAACATACATGTCACATGCACACACAACCAGACCCGAAACAACTATCTGTAGATCATACAAATATTTGTTCCGTGCGGGAATCGAACTCGCGACACTTAGCGCAGAAAGCTAATCACTTAGCCACTGCGCCAACCGCGTCGTCAAAATTTCATAAAACATTGTAATTGCTATACATTGACTTTCATTGACACTGTTTTCTTATACTTCTCTTATACTGCGTTCTATTTTAAACCGAAATGTCCTGGCATTTCCACTTGCAAATCCTGGTTTTCAGAATTTGAGGATGGCAATCCTAACCTAAGACCTAATCCTAACCTACCTAGACCCGGGTACGTCTTAAAACTGCGACCAGACACCGGAGGACGGGCAGCAGCGTCCTCTCACTAATCGGTGAACCACTGCGATCCCCAAGCCGCCTGCCAAGCGTGGGGATTATGGCAAACCCCCCTTTGGGGGAGGCCTTCGTTCAGCAGTGGACGTCTTCTGGCTGATGATGATGAATCCTAACCTAGTTTGATAAAAAGTAGTTTGTTGTGATTGACAACAGAATATATGTACAAAAATACCACGTTATTGAACATTAGCCGTCGAGTTAAGATTAGCTACTGTGAAAGGTTTGACGTCAACATAAGAAAGCATCCGGGAAATTCTTTATTTCTGTCTTTTCCCTTGAGGAAAATTCCTTTAAAATCTCAACTGCGTCAAACCAATAACAATAACATTAGGACAAGATTAGAAATAAAAAATAATATTTAATGGCGTCTTTCTTACAACGTTTTCTTAGTAAGATACCTATTTATCATAATATTGACACTACTGCCCATTCAAAGGCGGTCAGAGATCCGCCCTTTGTCCTCTTTCTTTGTAAATCCCTACTTTGTACTTCTCCTGACCTTGGTTAACAGCAAAGGACAATCTAAATATATCTAGATTCTAGATCGTATATTTCACAAACTACAAGCAGGAATGAAACACATTGATGTTTAAAATATTATGAATGATTGTGGGAAAAGGACGGAAGTAGGATGCAGTGTATGTTGGAGTGAGAAGGCAGTGTTTTGCAGTAGTGTCCGGAATTCCGGCGAGGAAGAGCAAAGTGTTCAAGAAGCAAGAGAATAAAAAATTAAAAAAAAAGTTGCCAGTCATTCACCTCTTTGTTTAGACGGGTTAGCGTGAAGTAGATGAGTGTAGATAGATAGTGTAGGGTGCTCTAAACTTCAGTTCAATTAAATTAACGTTTACCAACCTTATTGCGGTCCAAAATCACGCCATCCATGGATTGCGAAAGCAACGCGACAGCAGAAACAAAGGCTTGGTAACAATGTTGTTTGAGCTGCTACGCCATGTTCGCAATGTAGGCACGTGTTATTAAAGCGCAAACGAATTTGAAATCGTTATTAAGTTTAATTGGACCGAACTTTACCTACGAGCACCCTAAAACCAAATTCTTTAGAAAGAAGCCTTTCTAAAATGCTTTATAATGGAGTGTAGTCCTAGTTAGGTAGCGTGGGCGCCGCGCGTCGCACCATGTTGGGCAAGCTCTACTAGGGTTCAAATATAGAAATGTTCCATGGTTTCTAGATAATGTTGGTATCTTTAAACCCAACTGGTTACCGAGAATAAACTATTTATACAACACAACAGTACACTACATTTCTATTTAAACACATTATTTATTGGCATTATACTCGTAAAATGTGATCAAGAACACTTGAGAAAACAATTATAATTACAATAATTGGGTACAGACATTTGATTAACTAAAGATAATATATATAAACAGACTAGAAACACAATTCATTTTCCAATGTATTCAATGTTCCACATTGAACCGTAACGGGAATCTGCCACGCGCCTAATAAAAAAGATTCCACAACATAATGACGTCACATCTTATTCTTACGTCATATTTTTTGTGATTCGGATCAATTAGCGACACCTTTAGCGGGTGGCGAGGCCAGGTGCTCCGCCATCGTGAGAAAGTCGAGCCGTGGGGGACACACGGCCGCGGCGGGCGGCTAACAAGTATTATTATTTGATTTGTCTTTGTAGTTACTGCTACTTTCTTGAATGGCTTGTAATACTGTTATTGTGCCTTGGGAAGTGAGGGTGATTGAGGGTGGAAATAATTACATTTTAACATTAGGAATACCATTTGTCTATTTTTTTTAAACTTCGTATTTTATAAAGACTGGAATTTTTCCCGTATTGTGACAAAAATCTAGCATGCGCAGACCCACACCAGAAAAGATTTATCTGTAGGTCATACAAATATTAATCGTTTAGCCACTGCGCCAATCGAGACATTAAGTTTATGTGGCCTAGATAGGTTGAAATTTACAATTGTCAGCAAAATGTATGTGATGGACCAATCAGTGACTATTCGACAGCATAATATGAAATAAGTATATTTTGGCGTTATCGATGTTTCTGTTCTCGGGATTGTAAATTGTATACATATGGCATTCATTTTTATGGATCTCGACAGCGCCACCTACCGGGTCCAACTATAGGTAAGAACCATCCAGAAGACACCAAGTACCAAAAAAAATATTATCAAAATTGATCAAGCCCTTTATGAGGTGGAAAAATTACGATGACACGCACCCCGAAATTTTTTATATTAAGATTTTAAGTATAAAAGTAATTGAATAATAAGGTTTTCCTTAGCGTTTTTCACATAAAAATGTAATAATAATCGACTTTTTTCGTTATTAAACCTATCCAGACCTGCTTGGTTAACACACGCTATTTTGACGAATTATAACAAGTTCATAGATTTTAAATTTCGCAGTTTAGGTCACAAGGACCCGGTTTCGCTATCAATGGCTACTTTCATCTTTAGAAAACGGGGTTTATTTAATTTGGATGAATACACAGCATTGAAGACTATACATTTGTAACATTTTTGTTCACTTGTTCACAATAAAATACACCTATTCTGAGGCCGGCAACGCACTTGTGACTCCTCCGGTGTTGCGGGTGTCCATGGGCGACGTTAATCGCTTACCATCAGGCGATACGTCTGTTCGATTGCCGCATTTAATTTAAAAAAAAAAAAAAAAACCTGTTAATCTTGTGTCAGTTTTATAATTTTGGGTCTTCTTTTCAACCTAGCTCTTTCTAGTTCCCTTTCACACTTTCAGTCAGTTTCCATAATTTCGTTTGCGATTCATCCCGGTGCATATTTAATTACAATATCCGATGTATTGCCAACCCTATTATTTAACCTTTTTTCATATACTAATAGGGTAATTTTCGGAATCTACAATTAAACTGGTTTCTTTTAAATATAGCACACAATATTCAAAAGCATGTTGTGCATATTTTTGGACAATGTGTTCGCGTTCACAGACGAGACACGAGTCGCAGTTTTTTCTTTACTTTTCTTCTCTAATCTTTTGGGTCTTGTACGGGAGGTTGCAGAGTTATTGTCCGGCTTTTATGGGACATGACATATATAATGTGTTTGGTTTGTTAATTAGAAATTGGTTTAAACTTGTTTTTTGTGAGTCCATGGCAAATTAAATCATGGTAGCCCAATATTCCGGCATACGAACTGTGTTTTATTAGTGGTCTTAAAAGCTTCTCATGCGTGCAGGTGACAGGGCACGCGTCGCAAGATGGGAGGTGGGACATTGCGCGGAGACTCCGCCGCCGCACTCCGACTTGAATCCGTAGTCAATAGTTGGCTACAGTAGTTTGGCCCGGTTTTCCAATGGTCTGACCAAAGCAGGTAGACAGTTCGGATGCTTCTTGCCAGAGATTAGGTCGCTTTTCAGCAAGAATTTATATTTTTACGACTTAGAAGCATTTATGAAACATAGGTGTAGGTGGGGGACGTCTCTATTTTTGGTCTTTCAATATGGCTTATGGACTTCTGGAGCCACGACTTAGCAGCCATTTCTAAACCACCCTGAATCTTCCCTACAGGCCCTAATTGCGTTGCTCTCTCCCGCCAGACCCTAATAAAGGCATCTAAGTCATCACACCAATAAGACCCTCGCCCATCAGCCCTGATGAGAAGATTGCATCAGACTAAGATACAATAAAGGAGTAGATACGTAATTACGACAGTCACTGTACCTTTTATTGTACAGAATGATGTTTATTCTTTAATCAAAATTTCTCTCAAACCACATCCTAAAAATATATTAACATGAGAGGATTTGCTCTCTGACCTAATAATTCTCAGTGGCGTGCGGTTCATAAAAACAAAAAGACACTGCCTACCCTACATAACTCAGATAAATAATTTTTATAAAATATCTGAGGTGGCAAATCACATACATAATTATTTAATCGACAATACGACGAACCAATATTAACATGAAGTAGGCATTTTTGGTAAGTAAGCTTTTAAAATTTTCTGCCTACCCTGTCTAAAAACTCTGTGCACGCCGCTGATAATCCTAGTATTATATGATATAGTTTGTATAAATGAATTTCGTGTAAATTACTTCGTTCTGTGAAAACTTTTTTGTTTGGTAAAAAAACAACGTGGAATGTTTTTGTCACATGAAACAGATTTCAGGGAACATACTTGTTTATACGAAATTCATTTTAATTTAAATAAATCTGACATTTCCTCTAGCTTTATGTTTTAAAAAGTTTTCAGATTGCAGCTATGTGTTGGCACGTGTTTGTTAATGAAATGTATCCGAGGAAGCGTTTGTACTTCATTTTCAATTTAAAATTGCATATTTTAAGACTGGTTGTAAACGCGACTGGCGAAAGTGTTGTGCCCAGCCTTGAGAGGCTTAAGTTTTTTTGTATTTTGCCCGGGCAAATGATTAACAGTCCGTATTAGATAGATATAAAGTTATAAATATACAATTATTAAACAATAACTTGCTTTTTGTAAGACTAGATTGACTAAGTACTTATACAATAGTGACTATGATATGTCCACGCTGTAACGTTTATCATATTGAATTTAAAATTAATAGTCTAAATATTATTATTACCTCTAACGGTACCTTAGTAGGTGTCCACCTTAGAATTCCACCCCACAAGCTAAACAAAGCGGTACCTTGACTTACCTTGGCGATAGTTAACGGCGTGGGAATCGAACCCACTCCCTCTTGCTAAGCTAGGGGAGTGCGTTCTCACGTGAAGTAACACCTGCGGGCGCGCACTCCGCCCGGTAATAATATGCTCAGGCGCCGACTTGAGGGGTGAGTATTGCGATCGCGGAGGAAAAATTGCGCAGTTGATCTCCTTACAGTATTTTAAATAGGTTTTATTAAAAAAACATCAGTTTGCAATCGCAAACAGGCTGTCTTATTTGATAATATTTATCAGTAAGTAATATTTTGATGTGTCAGTTTCCAAAAATGTTAGGACATGTATATACAGACAAATAACTCAACACATTATACCTACATACGTACTTTAAATCATGAGCATTGGCTCAGAAAGCCTTCTGGTTGTTTTGTTGTTGAAGAAGGTTGTTGAGAATGAATCAGAATGTCTCCTAACGCTCACTCAAGTATTATAAACCCGCTTAAATGTATCAAAGCAGTCTTGTACAGCAGCACATTTGTATTTCCCGAAGGGTTAGGCAGAGGTGTACTATTGTACACCCACATTTCGCCGATCCTGTTATTGATTCCCATGTAATAGGGAGCGAGCCTATTACCATCCTTCGGGCACAGTTCCAGACTACGTGCTGTTACTGAGAATTTCCATAGAGAAAAACCATTAGGTTATTGAGTCGCATTTTGCCATTATTGAGTCCCATGTGATATGGTGAAAAAGCCAATAAAACTTTGCCCGACCTGGGAATCGAACCCAGGACCTCACGCTCAGCAGTTACGCTTGCGAACCGTAGACTAATGAAGCAATTATATACATTCAAAATCTATAGTAATTATGTAAATAGTTTAGCAGCGTGTAGGTAGACTGAGAGTCGTCCCCAACATAGTTAATTGTAAATTAATTTGTTTATTATCAATGTTGAAGAAACGGTTGGCGCAGTGGATAAGCGATTAGCTTTCTGCATTATGTGTCGCGGGTTCGATCCCCGCACAGAACAAATATTTGTATGATCTACAGATAGTTGTTTCGGGTCTGGTTGTGTGTGCATGTGACATGTATGTTTGTAAACTGTACCCACGATACAGGAGAAATCCTAATGTGGATGGAAAAAAAAAACAAAAATTAACAAAAAAAAGAAACCACTAGACTTTGAGTGCCTGGGCCGATTATCGCAATTTCAATCACAAAAGCCCGATATTCACCAATATACCTGTTTAAACTTATAAACATTATCTACGTGTCCTGTTGCTACCGGTCAATATTGCTTACCCTTTTTGTAAGAAGGGGTCACCCCCTCCGTGCGTCATAAATATGTTCTGTGTTGAAGCATGACGAAAACTTGTATCTACCCTACAATAAAGTTCATGTTGTAGTGGAGGCTACGCACGCGCTATAATACCAGCTTTCGCCCGCGACTTCGAATTCATGCGCGTCGAATTTAGAATCTGATATTTTTCTGCTGCAAAATGGAGCCTATATTTTAAGTTGGACCTCTAGTAATACATCAGTGAAAACTACATTCAATTCCATACAGTAGCTTTTGCGTGATGCGTGTACAAACATACAGACAAAAATTGTAAAAACTGTTGTATTAGCTTCTGTTCTCGAATAAAGACCCATATTAGTTTTTCTCCAAAATCTATAATGTATACACATCGGCCTGTTGTAATTTTATTATATGTATAGATGTATACCACTTAGGTAATTACGATATAACATCGTAATCCGAATAGATTTAATTTTGTCAATACAACAATTTACACTGCGCACACAAAGCATGTGTTGACCCGGGTATGTCTTAAAACTGCGACCAAACACCGGAGAACGGGCAACAGCGTCCTCTCACTAATCGGTGAGCCACTGCGATCCCCAAGCCGCCTGCCAAGCGTGGGGATTATGGAAACCCCCCCTCTAGGGAGGCCTTCGTTCATGATGATGATGATGATGACACAAAGCATAATGCTTCAAATATCACTCCGTTTGACATTAGAAACACCGCAATGAACATTCTTAAACTGTCTAACACGATTTTCCTCTTTTAACTTACGTTAAATGAAATGAATGTGCGCGCGTTTACGATAGCATCACTCAAATTAGCGTGCACGACTTTTCATAGATTTTCGGCCGACGTTAATCGAGGGAAACTCATAGGACAGTACTAAGGGACACTAGGATTTGTTCTGTATCGTGGCTACAGCTTACAAACCTACATATCACATGCACACTCAATCAGACCCGAAACAGTTATCTGTAGGTTATACATATATTTGTAACGTGCGGTAATCGAAACTCGCGACACCAAGCGCAGTAAACTAATCGTTTAGCCATTGCGCCAACTATGTCGTCAAATATTACGCTGCCGGTATTAAGTGTCGTATTACGCTGTTAGTATTAAGTGTCGTGTTACGCTGTCGGTATTAAGTGTCGTATTGCGGTTATTAGTGTTAGGTCGCGGTTATTATAGCTTCGCTTCTCACTACTTTAAGTACTCAACTCTCAACAAATACCTGTAGGTACAAGGGTACAGTTCTTAGGGTATTTTGCAACACACGTGCGTTCTCAGAGACCCCTACAATTTAGCGCGGGTAATAATGAATAATAATCCGTTATGCTACCGGCCATGTACATTTAACAAACAATTTTTTGCTTTATATCACAACGATAAAGTCGAAATCGCGATATTCTTACGCTGATATAATTTTCTTTACAATTTGAATATATAATTTATAGTTTATTTATGTTTGCCGTGTCTTTGATGGAAATAGCAGGACAATAGCTAATTCCACTACAATTTAGTCGCAAGCGAGCCTGTTAAACGTGTGGACGTGGGTTTGATCCCTTTATCCCTTACGAACTATGAATTAAAACGTAGGCGTTATGTAAATACGAATGAACCTCGTTTGAGATTCAAAAATAAATCGGAATTTAATAACACCCACGTTCACCGTAATCAAAAAGTTCATGTAGGTACAATTAGCAAGACTTTGACTAACAGAGAAAGGTACTGACTTGTTTACTCAAGGGTCGGGTCACCTGCTTCCCTCATACTTCTCTTTTGCGTCATACTCGTGAACGCGTGCTGCTTGTGGTGACTAATCGACTTGCTGGCTGAGATTAATGAATTTATAATTTATTCATTTACATACATGTATTTGCCTTGCATTTAATGGATCCTAGTTCTGCATGCGAGAGCCGTAAATCCTTAATGATTGCTATTTCAAAACGATTGCACGTGTGGGTGCGCCCTTCACACTTGGGTGTATGACATCTTTAGGACAATGGATGCTATATTATCTTATACCTTTTGGTGAAATGTTGTGTACTAGCTCACGTGTGGAAACGTTTCTGCTAAGCTTTAATTATTGTAATACCATTCTTTAAATATGGATATTCCTTTTTCATTTTGTATAATGATAGACATGGGAGATATGGAAGTGTTGCTGTTGAGTTTTTTGGGCCGTTTCTTCTCCCCAAGCTAAAATACATAGGAAGCGGTCAAGGGGCGGGCGTATTAGTTCTGTCCATATCATGTTTGACTTTCAAAAAGCACTAGTAGTATAGTCAATTTTGAATAAATAAATTTTGAATTTGGACTTTTATCGAATATGAATTTGAATTTGCATTTTAAACGAGTTACTCTAACACCTTAAAGCTTTTCGTGTTTCAATACGCAGTACTCAATATATTAATTGCGTTCCACAATGTATGTACTTAAGTGGTAAAATTAATAATAAGAAACAATTGTGGACCCTGTCGGGCACAGCAAAGTAGGAGAGAGGAATATATGAATTTGTCGTTTAAATATTCGTCTATACTGTTTCTTCTAGGAACATAGGGCTATCTCTAATCTATATCTATACCAATAGAATTGCAACGAAGACAAATCAGTATATGGGTATTTAAAAAAAATACTATAATCGCTACGTATACTTGGAATGATACAGAAGCCAAATCTGAATTTTAACTATTTCTTTGTAAGACTTTCTTTGTCTTCTTGGAATTAATTAATTAGATAATCATAGTGCGTATCTTTAGGTAACATTATCTTCTATATTTTAACAACTACTGGTGTTCCAAATAATATATAAAAAAAAAGTTCTAAAGACAACAAAGTAAAGTAATAAAATGTACTTCAATTTTATTAAATTCCTATTAAAATTCTTTCTAGAACATCTTAAATTGTTAAGTACAATATTTCTAAAAATAAAAATACAAGGTGGTACTTATATAAGTACCACCTTGTATTTTTATATTTTGTAAACTCAATAAACTTGAACAACTATAACAAAACGACTTTAAATACAACTCTCTTGCTTCTAATATAGAGCTTATTTAAACCTAGGCAACATTAATATTCGCCATAACCTAAGGCTGTATGTGGTACGCATATAATCTAGTTAGTCTTCATATTACTATGGCATAGAATGAAGTCTTTTTATTTAACTTCATGGACTAAGGCCAGTAATAGATTACCACGGACTAAAGTGCAAGGAGCCACGTGTGACGAGACGCAAGATCGACCAGCGAACCCAGTGTCGTCAGCCTCATCGATTATCACACATTGCTCACTGTGAAAGCCAGAAGGAAAATAAGACTGACTCAAGATCTAGGGGGGTTCAGTTTATAGTTGTCCTGCTATATCATGACGTAGGATTTTCCCGTGTTCTCAGAATTGTGATATTTCTGAGTGAAGTAAACAATTTCTGGAACTGTGTGATGTAATGAATTATATTACATGTACTAATCAATTGAAGGGTCCCGGAGTTTTAAGCGATTCAAATATGGATATTGCCATATATCAACGGACATAATCATATATCGTCGCTTAGGTAATAATACCGCGTAAGTAATTTGATAAGTTTTCAGAAGGGACAAATAACTGTTTATTTCTTATGATAAATATGCCGTAAATGGTGTACAATGAAGTGTATTGTATTGTGTGGTATTCTATTCTATTGTATTTTTGTTTATATTATAGGTACACTAGCTTCTGCTTGCGGATCCACCCGCGTTTTACCAGGATTAAATGTAGCCTATGTGCTATTCCAGACTATAATCTATCTCCAAAAGATCCATCCATCCATCCATCCATCCTCACAAACTTTCACATTTATAATATTAGTAGGATAGGATAATCAAGGTTTTCAACACTGTGGCGAAGGGTTAAAGAGCGACGACCTTTACAGCGGTGTAACTTTTTTTTTCGTATACGCAAATATTTGCAACCAGTAGGTAACTGTGATAAAGATATATGTCCAATCGACGCCTAAAAAGTATAGCGGCGACTGTGAAAAATATATCACATTTTCATTTAATTCCATCACGCAGAGGTGTAATATTGAATGTACTTAAACCCACTATTATTAAGTCCCGTGTGATAGAGGGCGAGTTTGTTGCCATTAACCGGGCACAATTTAATAATCCGGGCTCCGACAAATTCTCAGGAAAAAACTAATAATACTGTGCCTCAACTGGGGATCGAATCCAGGACCTCACGATCAACAGTTGCACTTGCAATCAGTAGAACTTGAAAATATGAAACAACCAACGAAGCATGTAAAAGTCTGGTAAATAAAAACCCAATAACACTGCCTGAACCGGTATCGAACTCAGAACTTGCTTGCCATCCGCAGGCGAAAAAGGACTCAAGATTGCCCTTCTTCTGTGTATCTAATGTACTTTATTACTATATTCAATACCTTTTAGTATATTAGATATATTTAGCAGAAATTATTTTTATATATTATTCAATCCTTCATTCTGTGCCCTTCTTCATATTTCACTTATACGCTTATCTTCCTGAGTCGCGGGCGTAACGCCATCGCCTCAGCATCGTGGGAAAATACTTTGCCGTGTCAATAATCGACTAGGTAATATTATTAAGTACATAATATTGTATACTACATCATATCAATAGTCCACGGTAAACAGTCATTTTATTGTTAACATGTAAGATAGGTATTGATAAGGTTACCTCTGCTTTCTGGAGGTGCGCGAGTTCAATAAATTTAAAAAAAGTAATTTTAAAGATTAGACTCTATAGTACAAACTATGCAAAAACCTAGTTTTCAAAAGTTTCACCACCCTTCAAGGACAGAGGTATACATCTTGAAGAACGAATAAATAACCGTTATTTCTAGTCCCCTTCGTTTGCCCTGCGGGTGTTTAAGATAGACCGACGAGGGTGCGCGCGCAATCTCACGACGGTGTTGCTATTATTATTACCATTTTCTACCACGCGCCGTTTGGTACACCTGCGTAACTGTTGTTGGCGTACGATAGTACTACCGGTACTACGAGGGGTTTTTTCTTAGGGGCTGAGACTTCAAGATCTATGGAATGATAGTGAGAGGATTTCTCTTTCGTTTATTGTTGTGTGAAGAAGATGGGTAGCTTGCATTGAAAAGGGAACGCATTGATACGTAATTAAGATTGAACGAAAAACATAACAATAGATAGGTTTGGTTGGCAGTCAACATTTTTTATTAGGTGTACAGTTAGGATTAAAAAGATGTATAATATACATAGCGTAATTAAAAAGTGAAAAAAGTAGGGATAGAGTCGTATCAAGAGGTTATAACGAAGGCGGAAAGTAGAGAGCAGTAGCGATTGCTCCACCGACAAGAGCTATGTAAGCTCTTAAATTAAAGAAGAACAAATATTATAGCTATTTTTATAGGAAATAGTGATTGAAATCTTGAACAATTCTCTTCATACAGTATCTGCGGATACATAAAATACATGGACATTTAAATTTTATGATTTCAACTAATGCCTTTATAAGAATAAGCGTTTGAATTTCGCTACGTGTATACATCTTTTTGATTCTGACTGTACCTACGTACGTGACTGTATGATAGATGTAGCCAAATGTTACAATTAAGGTGTGTAAATAACTACAGATATACCTATAAGGTACCTACTAAGTTATCTTTATAACCCTATTTACTATATTATATTTAGAAATGAAAACCAACCAATCCTATGTAACATAGTCATAAAATCTTTTATTTATTTTAATCCGACTACGGCAAAGCCAAAAGGAAGGGTTATGATTTTAGCAGTCTATGTATCACTATGTATCTTAGTGGAGCCGTGGTCGCCAAGGGGGTTGTAGATGTTCCAAACAGTCACATGGTATTCAGGCATGGGACCTCGGCTCTACCTTGATTTTGTACCTATGCATTTTTTTTATTTCTGTCTGATTTATTTTTTTCTTTTCGTACTTTTTAGATCACATTTATTTCTGTAGTCGGGTTACAGGTTTTTAATCTTTATTTTTTATATTCTACAAGTTAGTCACAGTTTATATGTTCTTTAACGACTTCTCTTTACTGTTTATACTTTATTTAGCTAAGTTTATGTATACCTACTTATTTATAATTTGCAGATCATGTGGTATTCACAAAAAAGTACTTATGTGGTATAATTTGGGAGGTCTATAGAGGATTTGATAGATCATTTGAATTATGAACGACTCCGGTTTTTTTTTTTCAATAATAAAATCCCTATTCGGAAACGTGGGCGCTAAGTATGGCATTCAATTTAAGCACAGTTATTAGTTTATGACTAACTATTCTTATAGGATTCAAGTAACAGTTAGGTTAACCGTACAGGAAGTACCCTAGGAAAATATTTAGACTTAAAAAGCATTTGTGTAGTCCTCGACTAAGACCTAAATTCTTCATATTCAGAGAAGAAGCTCGGGCCCTGTATTGTGAATGGCTAGGTTAATTTAGTTCGTACCACAGTTTTAATAGGCTAATTCTGAATAGAAATCCTATTCATCTTACATGTTTAACATGCCAACGCAGATACTTTACTTATGTTACTTAGGCATGCACAATGCGAGACCCATTCCACCTACACAGTGCGTTTATAAACACAGTTCTATTTATTCGCTTTGACTACCATTCTTGTTACAAGGGTCATCGCCATGATTAACATACTCCAGCTGAAGAAAGAAACTTTCAAACATCTGAGACTTAATAATTTTTTCGATTCAACACTGGTTGAAGTTTTGAATCATATCAATGTATTGTTTAATTTTACAATATCTTCCGCCCGCGGCTTTGCCCGCGTGGATTACGAACACATGCATTTTTATGCGCGGTACCCCAATTTTTTTCTAAAATAAAAGTCAGTCCTTATAACATCAGCTATCTGCCACTGAAAGTCCCGTCAAAATTGGTGCAGACGTTTTGGAGATTAGCTGGAATAAGCAGATAGACAATGTATCGTATACAGTTTGAATTTTTCGAGTGGGCGTGGATGGCTATATCCGAAACTATAAGGAATAGCGAAAAATACTGCAAGGAGTCTCGAGCCTAATTTTGATGAAAACTAAAACTGCATCATTAGATTTTTGAAAAAACAATATTCCTAGCCAAGAACAGAACACATTGATTTTGGAAAATAAACACACGCTGTATTATTACACTATCCGATAGTGTCGCTAATAAGGATCAAATTCTGGGAAGTAATGGTACAGGACAAACTAAAGGAAAGAGCACATTTTTAACAAAATACCATTTGCAGGCGCAACATGCATTATACATAGACATATATATATATATAACATAACATAGTACACGCCTGTATTTCCCGAAGAGTTAGGCAGAGGCGTACTATTTTGAGTTCCATGTAATAGAGGGCGAGCCTATTGCCATCTACCGGGCACAGTTCCAGGCTCTGTGCTGCTACTGACAATTTAAGTCCAGAAAATTTCAATAATACTTTGCCCGACCAGGAAATCGAACCCAGGACCTCACGCCCAGCAGACGCTCTTGCGACCACTAGACCAATGAGGTGGTCACATACAGTATCAATACATTAAAAACAAGAAATGAGTGTCTATTGGATATCTTAATTTATTTAACTTATGTAAAATTTAATTAGCTAATAATGAGTATTGACAACCCTAAACTTATCACACCTTTTGCGCTTATTACTGCGTCTGCGGCTGATCTAAACATAAACTGCGCATGCCTGTCAGTCTGCCGACCACTAGTAACTACGCTCATGATACTATTTATATTAATAACGCTTACAATGCAGTTATTTGACATCATCTTGCAAAACACTACGTATGAAAAATAAAATTGAAGGTAACATACGACTGCTGATAGCTTTGACGGAGTAAAGTTTTGATTATAATACCATATCATAACATAGTATCACGCTTGTATCCTCGAAGAGTTTGGCAGCGGTGAACTTTGGTGCACCCACATTTTGTCAATGTTGTTATTGAATCCCATGTTATAGGGGGCGACCCTATTGCTATCAACATGCTAGCATATTTCGTGCTGCTAGGTAGAATTTCTATACAGAAAAAACTAATAACACTGCCCGACCTGGTAATCCTACCCAGGACTAATCGCGAGAATAATCGCGCTTGCAACCACTAAACTTATGAGGAAGTTATGATTAATATAATACAACAAAAACATTTTAAATCGATGGTGGGATCATTAATTTAAAATACCTATTTTGCCAGTAACAATAATAATTTAAAGTCAGTCATTTAAAGGGTAAAATAAATCAACTACCTATTGATTATTTTTAGTACTTATCTGCTGACGTACTTATAACAAATGCAAATAAGGTAACACCTACACGTTGCTTTAATTCTAAAGGCGTAAGTGGCGCGTGTAAAGTAATAGGTACTCTAATAGTCTGTCATTTAGTAAATTCAACGAATTTACCATAAACTTTGAAACAAAAACGCTGAAGGAAGAGCATTATAATGAGAAGATAGAAGGAGAATAAAAAAAGTAAAAAGAAAATATACAAGAGAAAAATATGGTAGAAAATTTTAATTATTTGTTACAACATCGGTTAAAACGTCAAGTTGATGCGACGTGAAGTAAAGTGAACGTCAAATTTAGAAACGTCAATTCTATTGCAACTTGTGCAAGTGGTAGGTTGCTTGTTATCTTGTCCACTTTCTATTGATTTCACAAATAATATAAAACACGTCAAAATATTAAATATTACTTGAGTGTTAATTCGCGATGTCTGCTAAAGTAGTTGAAGCGCGGGAACATTGCAAGGCGGCGGAGAAATTGTAAGTCAAAATAATTACTGAATAGCTAATAAACGGTGAATAATCTTTATTATTTGTTGGGTAAAAACATTTAAACTATTTTAATTTGTTTTGTACTGATTTTATGATTCCCAGTATGATAAGCCGCAGTATAAGAAGTGGTTGCATAAAAAATATTTAACACATTAGATTATTTTTACGTGTTATAATTTTAAAGCATTTGTTGGATGGAAATCTTATTTTTTTTCCTTATTTTGTGTTGTTGCTTGCGATTTTTTTGTATGCACCTGCTTAGTCATTCTTCCTAAATGTCCTAAATACTTTTGTTGTTGGTAATTACTATTTCAATTAAGTGATTAATCAATGGTCAATTGGCACTTCAGAAATGTTTTGTTAAGATCTATGATATTTTATTTCAAACAGGCAAATGTAAAAAACATACAGCCTGTCAAATGTAGAGCAAATATATGGAAACCAGTTCCGTCTCATTTATGTTTGGTAAAGTTTAAAATTCACTGGATTTTATTGTACAAGGATGGGTTTTAATGAAACCATGTGATTCTAGCCATTTTGACACTAAAGCCAGTGTAGTGAGTAGTCTAGCATCCACAAAACAAATTGACCTTCTAATCATAGTCATGATAAACACCTGTCATTCGAATTAACATCTCAAGATTTTTTGTCAACCTTATATGAATGCAATAAAATTTTTAGTTTGATTTTGAGATGTTTAGTGATGCTATTGCCATCCCAAGTTAATAATAATAATATTCGGTTGCACAAAAAATGCTGTAATTTCATTACAGGAAACTTTAATAAATATCAGTTCAATTGTTGGCAAAATTCATTACTGTCACACCAACACTGAACATATATTACAATGAATGCCAAATTGGGCAACAAAATATGTTATTCCCTTTTTGAAAGACTGAAAGGCAAGGAGTAGATTAGATATGAAAAGGCTTTCTGTATTTTTGTATCTATAGTTAAGGTGACTGGAATGGATGAGTAAATGGAAAATAAAGTTAAATGATTAGATTAGCTGGCGAGTCCATTGCTAAAAAACTTAAAAAACAAAAGCATAATTTTGTTGCAATTCTAACGCCACATATGTCAAAAATAGTGATTTTTCAGGAGAGTGAAAAAACTGCATAATTTTACATAGATACCATTTTATAATCATTTCATTTTATGAGTTTCTATTGGAAGATGCTTGTTTCTGATTGGCTAAAACAATGTGTCTTCAAATTCTCTAGCAAATAGCATTAAAATGTCAAAACTGCCAAAAAATGACTTACCTGGTGTTAGAACTTCAACGTCGATAAGTATCACTGGTTACTTAAATTAAGATATTTAAAGCTTTTAGAGATATTGCATCATCACATTCATCACATATGCTAAGTATGAGATTATTGGTTAGATTCCCCAGTTGTGCAAAGTTTTATTGCATTATTCTGTTATCATCGGATTGATTAATCACGAGTCAGCATTCGAATAGAATAGAATTGTTTAAATATCAAATAAATAAAATACAGGCACTTTACAGCATTAATATGACTCTTATTGCATGGTCATAGGCATTACAGCGACAGGTCACCTTATATATTGGCTTTAATTGTTTGTAGAATAGCTATTACCTTAGAATATTCATATAAGCTTTGCGTGAACGGAGTTTAAAGTGTTGTAGCGAATTTGTTTTGTATTATTTCTCTCCAGCGACTGCAATGCCTTCCTGCTTCTTTGTTCAGCTTTCATCAATACATTGACTATTTACATACTCCGTGTGTTGGTGAATATGTTGATGAATAGTTGTTAGTTTGTACAATCAGCAGAGGCGGCGTAGGGCGTGGGCTACGTGGGCCACCGCCTACGGCCTCGTGGTCCGAGGGGCCCCGCGCCTCGAATATATCATCTAAGCTGAATATATTTGAGACACTAGAGGGCCTCGCGAAATGTAATTTGCCCACATCAAATTTAGGTTTCGCCCCGCCACTGAAAATCAGCGACATAATTCGGTGAAATAATCGTATTTTTAAAATTTACTTATCAAAGAAGATATTTACTGACTGCCTCATAGGTCTAGTGGTCGCAAGCGACTGCTAAGCTTGAGGTCCTGGGTTCGATTCCCGGGTCGCGAAGTGTTATTCGTTTTTTCTATATGGAAATCTTAGTAGCAGCATGGAGTCTGGAACGGTGCCTGGTAGATGGCAATAGGCTCGTCCCCTATTACATGGGATTCAATAACAGCATCGGTAAAATTTGGGTGTACACACAGGCGTGATACTATGTTATGTTAAGAAGATATTTATTATTGTCAAATAATGTACTCGTTAATTTATTCAGTAATCATTTATAAGAAAAAGTAACTATCTAATGAAATTAGAAAATTTTCTTATGAAACTTTGTAGGTACAATGAACAACTTGTGTCGCTGACTGTACCGTTTATATGTATGCGTAGTAACTTAGTATTTTCTTTTGGTGTACAAAGATATATCTACTCTACCTATATTATAAAATAGTTTAATGTACTAAACGACTGGAACACAAACAATGATAAAAATATATTTATAGATTTGGGTAAAAAAGTACTGATTGCTTAGCAATTGAATGCTTGCCTTTCATGCAGGAGGTTCTGAGGAAGTCTAACTTTTCGGAATCATCTATATGGTGATAGGAAACATCGTGAGGACACCTCCACACCTGATTCCGACCATTATAAACTCTCGATAGTGCGTGTAGTCCGCCGACCAGTAGCAGGGCAGTGTGGTGGACTAGGACCTAAGCGTTCTCATTAAGAGAAGAGGCCTATGCCTAGCTGTCGGATAACAATAGGCTGAATTATGTATGGGACATATTTTGAGGCTTTGTAGTAATAGTGATAGGATGACTGCCTCATGGTTGCTGAGCGTGAGGTCCTGGGATTGATACCCATATCAGGCTGAGTGTAATTGTTTTTTGTTAAGAACTCTCAGTAGTAGCATTCTCGAGTTTGGAAATAATTATATTACAGATATAGCCTCTTCCTCTATAGAAAGCGTCACTGAAATATCGATTGCGTCCACCAGCATTGCATTTCTGGCGTTTAAAGTACATATACATATCGTTGTTGAAGTTCTAACACCACGTAAGTAATATTTTGGCGGTTTAACATTTTGATGGCATTTGCTAGAGAATCGGAAGACGCGTCGTTTCAGCCCATCAGAAACTAACATCGTCCAATGGAAACTCGTAAAATGAAATGAATATAAAATTGTATTATGCTGGAGTCTATGAAAGAATATGTAGTTTTTCTCTCTTCTGAAAAGTTGCGACTTTTGATATACGTGGTATTAGGACTTCAACGACGATTTGTATGTATATAAGTTTTATAATTAAACGATTTTTAGTTAATGTGATATTACGAGAATTCGGAAAAGTTAGGCTAGCGATATCCTGCACGTTGTTTCGATATATCCCAATTTCGACGTGACGTCTAACCGCGTAAGAATTGCCCCTCATAGATAAGAATTGCTGTATAATAATTGAACTCTTCCGATTTATTGTTTAATATTGTTTGTAATATGCTTATCTTCATAATCAGCCTCAAGACATCCCTACTGCGCTGGAAGCCAGACTATGACTCGGCTGCTGATGAATATAGCCAAGCGGGTAAGTGTACCCTTGAGCCATTTCTGTCTTATTGTCTGCCAAAAGAATATTTATATCGAGGGGTGGGAGGCGGGAGGAGTTGGAGCTTGAATTCTATAGATATATTTTTAAATATTTCTTGTACTGCTTCACGTTCAAGTAATCTAAAGCGCGGCTGAGGGTCTGAGTTCGGTTTCACAGTCAGGCGTAAGTGTTATTAGGTATTCTGTTAAGAAAACTCTCGGTAGCTGATTGGAGTTTCGTATTTTAGCCGGCGGCCGGCGGTACAATCGGTCTCTATTACATTTATGAGACTTCATTACATCATCGTAACTATATAAGTGTACTTCAATAAGCCTCAGCTTACCTACTCCTTCGAAAAATTATATTCTTGATGTTATGTTAGTTTATTAGGGACTTTAAATAAGATTTCATGAAACCTATGCAAATTCTTAATGAACAATATACTTTCAGCGCAATGTTTCCGAATCGCGCGAGATATGGCGAACTCCAAGGAATGCCATCTAAAGGCGTCAGAATATTACAAAAAGAATCGTGCGTATTTCCACGCAGCGAAGGCTCTGGAAAATGCCATTATCGTCAGCAAGGAAACTGCGACACCCGATGAGGTAAGTGTTTGGATCTTGCAAGACTACTAAGGACTCGGAAACCAAGACTTACCAGCACCATTCTTCTACCAGCTTCTTTTATCGGCATGGAAATTGTTCAAACCGTTTTAGAACAGCTAGACACCAAGTTTCGTAACGAAGCTGACTAAATAAGACTGACTAAGATCCAGAGTGTGGTGGACGTATCATAAAACAAGGGCCTTTTCGTGCACCTGCCTACAGTTAGCACCAAAAGACGCATACTAAGTTTGTTTTTTATTAACTTTGCCCCACACTAGGATTCATTCCTGCGTCGTGAATGCGTTTACTAATACAAATGTTCACATGCACAAACAGCCAGACCCGAAACAATTATCTATCGGTCACACACACACAAGGTTGGCGCAGTGGCTAAGCGATTAGCTTTCTGCGCTACGTGTCGCGGGTTCGATCCCCGCACGGAACAAATATTTGTATGATCTACAGATAGTTGTTTCGGGTCTGGTTGTTTGTGCATGTGACATGTATGTTTGTAAACTGTACCCACGATACACATACAAATATATATATATATATATATAAATATTTGTTCCGTGTGGGAATCTAACCCGCGACACGTACCATAGCAGTTCATCGCTCAACCGTGTTGTCAAAGTCAATTAGTGAAATATAAAAGTGATTTTTAAAAGAATTTAATATTGAAGTCTGATAATTTACCGTAGTATAAAACATAGTTATTTGAAACACTACTTTTTACAAAAAACGTTTAAATTAGCTTAATCATGTTTTTGAGACTAAATGACATACTGACACTAAAAAAGCATTTGATATTGCCTGCGTGATGATTCCGGTAGTAAAGCTTCACGACTATTCTTTAGAGTGGCCCATTTTCAGCATTGGAAGGTTACCTTAAGTACTACCTTTGTACTTTCAACCAAAACCTGTCAGATATAAACTTATCCAAGGTAGCAAAAAATACTATACTCGGTTTGTTTAAGTACTTAACTAAAGGTAAACAATCTTGATGTGACTTTTTACACAAACACATATTAAACAAATAAACTACTGCTTAAACTTGTGGTTCAATTGATTTGGTAATCGTTATTGTTGTTTTACATTGTTTTTTAGTCGCTTTTTATTTTTAAACTGAGTTTTTAAACAAAAATATATTAAAAAGACCCATCAAGATTGTTTACCTTTATTTAAGTACCTAAACAAACCGAGTATAGGTTTCATCTGCTTCAATTAAATTAATAAAAGGTCGGTACCACAATCAATACTTCATCGAACTTTTGTGTGCTATCGTGAAGGATAAATCCAATTGAAGTATTATTTTCTTATTTTTATGTTCAAACTCCGAGTAATTACCTTCATTCGGCTTCCTTTCAAACGTTGCCTAGGAGACCGATCGGTGGCGTATTCACGAGCCAATACAATAGCCGACTAGAGTGTCATCAAAATCGCACTATGTTTTTGAGACAAGGCGTCAGAGGTTTTTATATTAAAACTTTAAAATTTTGTGACAAATTACCCTCTCTTTTTAACCGACTTCAAAAAAGGAGGAGGTTCTCATTTCCACCGTTTTACTCGGCACCGACTTCAATATTCTTCAAATACTATATTGTATACTAAAATATTAATTTTTTGCTTTTTAGTTAGTTTTGTTTTTGAGTTTTTTGGAGTCGGTTTTTATTTTTTAATCACTTGCTGTTTTTGATCTAAAAATATATCGATATGATATCAAGTAGTCAATTCTAAGTGTAATACTCGAAAAGGATGATACGATCCGCGCGCCCCGTATCCACATACGTTGATCTTCTGTCGCCTGCAGAATTCATATAATGTAGCTTACTGTAAGTTCTACGCCTCGTGACGAGTTATTCTTCTTCCGGCGTAAATTATGTCGACATTCAGAAGTCCAAGTTTTCTTGCCCTTTTTTTCTGGTCAGCGACAACACATAATTGAAAACGATATTTTATTCGAAGACTTTGAAACAGCTCTTGGATATAATTCCATTTCAAGATATTTAAACTTTTAAAATTGGATTATCGGCTTTTAGAGTTGACCTTTGGCTGTGGATATTTTAAGTCAAGAAAATCAATACGATTAGCTTTAGACTCTTTGAATAAGAAATGCATATGGTGTCAATATTTGCAACCTAGAATAAGCACTCCAAATCGGAAACGGTATCAATAATGCATATAAAGTAACACCAGGGGCGAAGAGTGTTACAGAGTAAAACAAAAATACAAATTATGGGGGACACTCGAATTAGAATTGAATGTTTAACGAATGTTGGCTTTGTTGATGTGTACATTTGGTGCATATTTAAGCATTATATTTGTCTGATAGAATAAATGTTACATATAATTGAGTACATCCGCCTGTTTTATTTTAAACTATGTCGATCATCCATCTAACTTTGTTAAAGTATGAGCAAGCAAGAGTTCGTACGTTTATGGTCCTTCGAGCCGGATACTGTGTAACATTTATTTATTAGCAGACAATTCTTCGACTTCACTTCATTAAACTTCATGAAAGCGAGGCAAGATCGTCATTTTGTCGGAGGGAGCTAATTGCTCATTTATATATACATACATATATGTTGAGTACGAACACTTTCTTTTTTATCCGACTTCTTTTTCTTTCCTATCAACCTGAGGCACTATGTTTTTCATGTACCGTAGGTTTACAGTTAAAAAACATACACACACAACTATATGCCATACATGTGTAGTTTAGCCACTATTTAAGTTGTTGTTTGTCTAGTCGAATAAAAACAAAGTATTGTTGATTGACAACGTTGGAAGACGACACGGTTGGCGCAGTGGTTATGCAATTAGCTTTCTGCGCCATGTGTCGCGGGTTCGATCCCCGCACGGATCAAATATTTGTATGATCTATAGATAGTTGTTTCGGGTCTGGTTGCGTGTGCATGTGACATGTATGTTTGTAAACTGTACCCACGATACAGGAGAAATCCTAGTGTGGGGCAACGGTATTTAAAAAAAAAAAGTGTCCATACATCGATGCGGTTACCTTGCCACCCTTCAGAAATCCTTTGTGTTTAAACTGAACTGGCTATATGACCCGTGATAAACATCAGATTGTACCGACGCGACGTTGCGATGTTTATAAGGGATCATATATCCAGTTTCATAGCCACGTATTTATAAATACATTAATTGGATTCTGCAGTTGTTATAACTATTTATTTTGTTGAAATTAAACAAGAAAACGACATTCAGTCTCGTGACATGCACCAATTTGCGTTGGGTTCGTGTCACTCACTCAGAGTGGAGGCATGACTCCTACCAGTGGAGATAGTAATATGCTGATGATGATACAGGAATCAGGCGAGCATACAGGCTGCATAGCGTCCTCAAATGAGATTCCTGAAGAAATCCAAATTACAGATAGAAAGTTAACTTCTTAACCAAAGTCGAGCTTGAAAGTTTTTTATTTTATATCAACTAGGCCTTTGTAGTCTTTGTAGACTTATAAGAAGTCGAGACTTTAGGTGCATGGTTCCAAAAGGGAGTAAGTCCTATAGAGAAGAGACAGTCAAGAAACTCAACGGATAAAGTTAAAAAAAAAAATTGGTTTGCAATCTTAAATTTAACATGTGCTATATAAAGTAAAACAAACTTATCAGAACTTTACATTACATAATGGTATCATCATCATCAGCCAGAAGACGTCTACTGCTGAACGAAGGCCTCCCCATTAGACCACCACATCGAACGACATTCCGCCACTTGCATCCATCGGTTGGCGCGACTGTTGTTCGCGACTTTCACAATGTCGCCGGTGCGTGGTCGTCACTCGAGAACCTTTCTTCCCCATCGGTTGTCCGTTCTTCGAGCGATGTGGCCTGCCCATTGCCACTTCAACTTGCAAATCCTGAGAGCTATGTCGGTGACCTTGGTTCTTTGGCGAATATCTTCGTTCCGGATTTTATCGCGCAAAGAGACTCTGAGCCTCTCTCTCCATTGCCCGCTGTGTGACTCTGAACCTCTCTCAGAGGCCAACAGTTAACAACCACGTCTCAGTGCCATATGTCATCACTGGCAACACACTGGTTGGAGACCTTTGTTTTCAGGCACTCTGGAATTTTGGACGAGAAGATAACACGTAATTTCCCGAACGCTGCCCATCCGAGTTGGATTCTTCGAGCGACCTCTTTCTCGAAGTTGGACCTATCTAACTGAACAATCTGTCCAAGGTAGTTGTAGTGGTCGACAACTTCGAGCGTATCGTTCCCAACGACGACCGGTACGGGTGCAACATGGACATTTGACATGATTTTCGCCTTGTCCATGTTCATTTTAAGACCCACCTGTTGGGAAACGCTACTGAGGTCGTTGGACAGAGTATTGAGGTCGTTGGACAGAGTATTGAGGTCCTCCAGCGACTCTGCCATTACGACTGCCATTATGACGACATGGTTGGCGCAGTGGTTAAGCGATTAGCTTTCTGCGCTATGTGTCTCGGGTTCGATCCCCGCACGGAACAAATATTTGTATGATCTACAGATAGTTGTTTCGGGTCTGGTTCTGTGTGTATGTGATATGTATGTTTGTAAACTGTACCCACGACACAGGAGAAATCCTAGAGTGGGGCAAAGTTTAAAAAAAAAAAAACGACTGTATCATCGGCAAAACGAAGGTGAGTGATGTATTTGCCATTGATGTTGATGCCAAATCCGTTCCAGACAAAACGTCCTCCAATGCGTTCGTGAACAGTTTTGGAGAAATAACGTCTCCCTGTCTCACGTCTTTCTGCAATTCCTTTCTCTTTCTTGGTTTCGTGCTCTCGTCCCGTAATCGGATTCACATGGTGGCGTTTCTATACAAACACTCCAACACTTCGATATACCTATAGTCGATATGGCATCGCTGAAGGGACTGCAGTACCGCCCAGGTAGTCAATTCTAAAAGATCCGTTTGGCGAAATCGCCGGCGGCGGGTCGAAATAATGCACACATGACCTGAAATTGTAAATTGTGTGCAAGTTATATGACAAGGCAGTAAATGTTAGAGACTATACTTTTGTAATATTAGCTAAAGGGAATTACCACTTACCTGATAATTAAGGATTTCGGTTTATAATATTATCTTCCCGTCGGAGTCAAGTCGGCACGAGCTAATACGTGGGAATCGGTCATGGCGTAGTGAAAAGATTAACCAGAGGCCCTAGTGTAAGTTTCTTTCGACAAATTCGATTTACTACATCGAACGCGTTCGGCGTTCCGATTGGTCCGTTTCGTGCTCTCCACCAATCGGAGCGCCGAACGCGTTCGATGTAGTAAATCGAATTTGTCGAAAGAAACTTACACTAGGGCCTCAGTTAGCAATTACGGCTAACTTTTCTGTATTGGTACTCGGTTCTTTCCGTGCACCCTGTACTAAATATTATTAATCCAGTTCCAATTAAAATATATATTGAAATGTGTGGATGCGAGATTGACCAAACTTATTTTTGAATGAATATGTCAAATTGTCTAAGGCAAAGGACATTTACTATACATTTACGTATTATGTTGTTTTATATTTTATATATAAAGCCATTGAAAATTTTGTTTCACAGTTGATATGTACAGACTCATCAAAATTTGATGAGAATTGTGATTGTAAAAAAAAAAAAATGCGCTTAAGCGTGTATTTGCGGAAACCAGCCCGTTTATACCTTATACCTTATACCTTGTGATTGTAAAATGTTTTCTATCCCTGTCCATCCCTAGAATCTCACGCCTCACGCCACGACACTCCATCTTCGATTGGTTTCAGAATTCCAAATATACGCCAAATGTGAGGAGTGAGTGACGTCATTCTCTCTGTTATATGCTTTTATACACTAGAAATTGCAAACCATATGAATATTTTACTTATACGACACTTGGAATGGTCACAATTAGTGGAAATGGCATGATTTAACTTGAAAATTGGAAGAAATTTCATAAAACACAAATTATTTGACAGTTGAAATCTTCAATATCATCGAAATTTACTAAAAACCGCCAAGTTTCAGAATGCCGGTGGTTACATTTCGACGCTGACACACGCGCGGGTGAGTCACTTATACTTTCAGAATAACACCCCAGGTCTCGATAGAATCATAACGGTAATTTGGTACAATTTATACAACATACAAGTTATAGTCGTATTGAATTTGAATTGAATATTTCCGATTGAACACGTGTAACATACTTCAATAGAATATTCCTCGACTTGTTTGTTACTTTATAATACCTATTGAAGCGCCTTTTAAATATTGGAGATTTTCCGTGATAGGTAGATTACGTATGAGTATTCAGCGTCTGCTGAGCCTGAGATCCTTTGTTCGATGCCTGGGTCAGGCAAAGTGTTATTGAGTTTTTCTGTATGGAAATTCTCAGTAGCAGCACGGAGTCTAGAACTGCGTCCGGTAGATGGCAATAGACTCGCTCCCTATAGGACTCAATAACGGCATCGGTGAAATTTGTATAACTACACCTATCTCTAAACCCATGAAAGCTGTGATAGCCTAGCGGTTGAACGTTTGCCTTCCATGCAGGAGGGTCTGAGTCAAACCCAGCCCGCACCTCTGACTTTTCGGAATCATGTGCGGATCAGAATTTGATTATCATTTGCGTTTACGATGAAGGGAAACATCGTGAGGAAACCTGCACACCTGAGAGGGCTCCATAAAGTTCTTGATGGTGTATGTAGTCCGCCAACCCGCACCGGGCCAGTGTGGTAGACTAAAGCCTAATCCTTCTTAGTCTGAGAAGAGACCCTTGCCCAACAGTGGGACAGTAACGGGTTAAATTTAATTTTAATTTTAAAGGAAATGAATATTACTTTCAAAGTAAAGTAGTGGAGTTTTAATTAAAATTGTGGAGCTCTAAGTATCATAGTGCAATTTAAGGGCTTCTCTGGAGCAGTACTGTTTTGAACTTTTCTCGCATAGTTTTTGACATGTGTCTATTATTAGGAGTACACAGGGAGATTTTTGTCTCTTCTTCATAAGACGTACTACCTTTTGGAACCGGGCATTGTTGTCTCTATAAAAGGTGTCAGATGATCACGGCATAGAATATATTATTTAAATATTGACATCATTCCAGTACGGTAAACAATCTACACTCTACTGGATCGAATATTGAACAAGACAAGACAGATTATTGAAGGAAACTTTATGTTCAGGCAAAGTTTCCACCACACTTGCGATTACATATTAAAATATGTATGCTTAAGCTCAAATTTAGAAATGAGTAACAATCTTGAATAAAGCCGAACTTATAATCAGTGAATCTAGGCTTAAAGAACTTTTTTAAACTAGGTAAATCTTGTTTCAAAACTATACTCGTTTTGTTCAGGTATTTAACTAAATGATGTGTCTTTTTAATATTTTTCGTTTAAAAACTCAGTTTAAAAATAAAACGCGACTAAAAACCAATGTAAAACAACAATAACGATTATCAAATCAATTGAACCACTAGTTTAAACAGTAGTTTATTTGTTTAATATGTGTTTGTGTAAAAAGTCACATCAAGATTGTTTACCTTTATTTAAATACCTAAACAAAACGAGTATAGTATATATGTTACGCTCAAAGACCGAAAAAACAGCTCACAACGCGATGTGGTGACAGTAAAAACACCACAAAAAAAAAAAACAAACAAATGTCCTTTTATTTTAATGACACTATTTCTTTATATCGTGTTTGGTAATGAAAAATACGTAACGCCCTGGTTTTCAATTTTAGCATCAGAAAGAGCATGATGGACATTGACTGTCCCTACTTATTATAGGAAAAAAAATCCCCCAAGGACTGTAGGACTGTAGGACTCGTATCGCAAATCACTGTGCGTCGTATTCTCTTATGGTTCCATACGCGTCATGGCTTTTCTTCACTGCTACAATGTGTTGTAGTCGACAACGACATGAATTTTGCTATGTGGTCAGTCGAACTGCGAGGTTAAGCAGCGGTTGCTGCGGCCAGTCTGTGGATGGGTGACTGTTTTAGTCAATACTAGAGTCGTTACAGTTGGCAGCAGACCAAAAAATTTTACAACCAGTCTAACCTTATATCAGTGTCTCTCAGTAATTGGCTATCGGAGGTTAGATGGCAGTCGCTCTGTGTGAAATACTGATATTCACCCGAAACTGGGAGACAGGAGACGACCCCAATGTAGTTGGGAAAAGGCTAGGCAGATGATGAGCTGACCAGTTCCAACAGGCAGTTTAAACAATAAATCAGAAGCCCTAGCGCGTCCGGCGCTCCTATTGGTCCGTTTCGTGCTCTCCACCAATCGGAGCGCCGAACGCGTTCGATGTAGTAAATCGAATTTGTCGAAAGAAACTTACACTAGGGCCTCAGAGCCTTATTTTCGTATTTATAACGGACCTTAATTTCTACGATATTTCTTGTATTTATAAATTCCTATTGTTAGCTTCGTATATTCGTATTCGCTCGAGTAATTTAAAATCACAATAATTAAGCCCTTGTAAGTGTTCGGAGTAACGATTGTTTATATTTATATAAGCTTATGTAGAAAACAAAGGTCCTTATTACATTTATTTGTGTCGGAGCTTGCTCGCTGTTGCTGACGTCTGTTTTTCGTTTCCTTAATTACCAGTAATTGGGATTTATTATTATGATGTATCAACGCGTGGCCCGGAAACGTTGGCGGCAATATGAACGCGTTCTCAAAGCATTGGTCGGAGCATACAATGGTGATCTTTGCCCAGCAGTGGGATAGGATAGATAAAATACAGTTTATTGCACTCCACAATGTTACTTTAGATAGTTTGCCAAAAAAAAGCTAATGGTTCGCTAAAGGCAATGCGGAGTGTTGCGCGTCGCATGGTGCGGTGTGCGTTGTGTCGCGCGGTTAATTCAAACGTGTGGCCATATAATAAGAGGGTTCATGCAGAAGCGTTTGAGATGCAGCGTTGCTCGACTTCGACACCGCATAACGCACCACGCGATGCGCAACGCGCCGTTTCTCTATAAACGAGCCCTTAGGCTTGATGGAAATAAGTAGGCGTACTCTGTTTAAACGAGGCTAAGGCGATTAAAAATATTAATACATTTATATTTAGCTCTAGACATCGATGTACCTTTATGCTAAATCTCATTGTAGTTAATATTTGATTGTTTTACGAACGTCTTAGTGTAAAATCCTTTTGAGAAGGAAAGCTCGGCTTTCAATATTAATTAAAAACTTGTATGAATTTTAACCTAGTGGTGTTTCGCTAATTAGATCGATAGGTAGGCAATTTCTTCGGGTCTGGGTGTCAATGAATGTCACTCACGATTCAGGAATATTATCAAGGGTGGGGTCAGGTTTTTTTTTATAAAATAAGTGCTGTTACACGGCGAATTGCAAAAATGCTTTTTCTAATACATTTGTCGGTACGAGTCACGCGCCACGTACTGTAAGTTAATTGTACTATGTGTATAACCTACGCGCAAGTGCAAGCAATAAGTTGACAATGTTTTATCGCAATCAGATGAAAAGTATACGAGAGTAAATACGAACAAACATTCATTGATTTTTATATATTAAAGAAGAATATTCTACTTATCCAGTGTTTCGCACCGTGTAAAATACTGATATTTAACCGCAACCGGTTAGACTGGAAGCTGGAAAAGGCTAGGCAGATGATGAGTTATTTGGCATACGAGGTCCCAACATATTATTGAAATTTAAAGATAGCGCCATCCATGAAAACGCGCCCCACTTCGGTTTAAAGATTTTTAATTCTCAAAAAAGATACAAAGTCACTTACTTGAGAACAATGTTTACCTTATGCTAAACTAATTATAACATCGATTTCGTCACCGCATGTTAAGTTATGAATCAATGATTAACCCATCCAATGCATTCTTATGTTATTTGTTATTCGTGATTAAATATTGGGCTAACTGTTTCTTGAATACATTGAAAGAGTGTACATTTTTTATACATGAGGGTATTTTGTTGTATAACTGTGCTCCTTCAAATGTTACATTTTTTTTGCCGAACTTAGTTCTCATCTTTGGTAAGATCAGAAAACTAGCTCGGCGACTACTACGTTGGGTTACTTGTTTTACTTTAGTAAACGATAAGTTAGTTTGCATACTTTTGTTAAGAGCCTTACGGATAAAAATACATGTGTTGTAAATATATAGCTGCCTAATGTTCATTATTTTTGTTTCTTCATAAATTCTGTTTGTTGATGTTAAATATGGGTAGTTGAAGATCATTTTTACTATTTTGTTTTGCGCAACTTGGAGATTTGCTAGCTTCGTCTTGGCCGCACTGCCCCAAACTTCAACCAAATATAGTAGGTGTGGTTTTACTAGGGCGTTATAGATAGTGCGACGCAATCTATGCGGGATACATCGGACTATGTTTCGGAGTGATCCAAGTAGTGACGTTAGTTTTGTTTTTATATGATCTAAGTGAGCATTCCACGACAGAGAATTATCTAGTCTTAATCCGAGATATATTTCACAAGCTTTTTGCTGTAAAGGTATATTGTTGATATTTAATTGTTCATGTGGAGGTATTATTTTATTTTTTGTTTTGAATAAGATATAGCATGTTTTAGAAATATTTATCGTTAATAAGTTATGTTGGAACCATGAAGAAATGTTGTTTAAATCATCTTGAGCTTGAAAAACCAAATCGTGAATGGAAGATCCAAAATAAAACAAGCAAGTGTCATCTGCATATAAAGTAAGATGACCATGTAGCTTTTCTTCCTAATTGCTTACAGTACAAGTGTGCAACCTTCCGCTAGTGTTTTAGTTCTGTCGATGCACACTAATTACCTAAGAGTGCACACGCACACTACGAAATATTAACTGATCATCAAAGAGCATTACGGTCAGCTGGAAAGCCTCGATCAAAAATATTGGGGCGCCTCTTCGTGGATGGCTCTATCTATACGGGTTGTTATTGTTGTCTCCAGATATACACTCTGGCTATGGACTCTTCAAGCCTGTACCAGCAGCACGGCTCCGGGGACAGCGGTGCCAGCGTCCTGGACAAGGCGGGCAAGATCCTTGAGGAACACTCTCCCGAGCTTGCCGTCAAGCTGTTCCAACATGCTGCGGACGTGTCTTCTGTAAGTACATCATGCCCAACGATGGAAAACACAAATTGAGACAAAGGCTTATTAACCTGTATAGAGATATCCATTTATATAGTCTGCGTGGTAAAATCAACACACTAAGCTATTCTTTTTAGTAGGACAATATATCTTAACATAACATTAACATAGCATCACGACTGTATTCCCCGAAGGGTTAGGCAGAGGCACCCACATTTTGCCGATTCTGTTATTGAGCCATTTAATAGGGGACGAGCCTATTGCCATCTACCGGGCACAGTTCCAGACTCCGTGCTGAGAATTTCTATACAGAAGAACCCAATAACACATTGCCTGACCCGGGAATCGAACCCAGGACCTCACGCTCATCAGTCGCGCTTGCGGCCACTACACCAATGAGGGACACTCACACGGAGCTGTACGGTGACCATTTCTTCAATCATGCTCAAAAATATTACTTAACCATTTTTCAGACTGAAAGCAGTCAGCACCAAGGTTCGGAGTACATCAGCAAGGCCTCACGCATCCTAGTCAGGCTGCAATGGTAAGATAAACTTCAAATACTTCCTATTATTTTGCAAAGGTTCTCTTTATCATAGCAACCCTGTGAATGTTTGATACAGGGGGTCGAAGTACGAGACCTCCTCGGTCTCGACCATTGATAAGCCAAAAGGTATGAAATTATTGTCCTGGGTGTACGACATTAGTTCATTCTGATTATTTTCATATATTAATGGTTTAACGAGCAAGGCAAACCATTTTCAGTCTCAAGTCGGCAGCGCATATGTAATGATTGATTGACGGCTCATTTGGCGCAGTGGTTGAGTGATGGACCACTGCGCTATGTGTCGCGGGTTCGACTCCCGTCCGGAACAAATATTTGTACAGATATTTGTTCCAAGTCTGAATATTTGTGTTTGTAAAGGCACCCATGATACAGAAATTATTGCCAGTGAGGTAAGGCTTAAAGGCAAGGCCTTGTGGTGTGTTACCAATGATAAAAAAGTGATTAAAAAATATGACGCCACATTTGGGTTAGTGGTTGAGCGATCGACTGTCGCGCTACGTGTCGCAGGTTTGATAGTTGCTCCGGGTTTGGGTGTATGTCAATATGGATATTTGTGTTTGTAAACGCACCCACGATACAGGAATTACTACTAGTGTGGGGCAACGTTATAATCGGCCACCTGTTAACTTTAGGTATGATCAAGCTGTGGACAGTCTCCGGCGTGAGATCGGTTTCCATCAGGAGGCCAACAACACTGGCGCTATCGGCAGACTCACAGTCGCCATAGTCCTGGTGCAGCTGGCCAGGGGTGACGCTGTGGCCGCCGAGAAGGCGTACAAGGTGAGCAGACAAGACTAGTAAAGAATTACATCTGAATGTTGCAGGTCTAACATAATCATGTCGCTTAGTAGTTCCGACGCCCTGTTGGCATAAAGCTTCATCAGCAATTTTGATTTCCACATGAAAACGGATATCTGTATGGCTTATTGATGCATGTGTGCATCTATTTACGATCGCTAGAAAATAGAAATTTATTTGCGCGGGTGTGACGCATATTTTCTCTAATAATATCTTTTTATATACCTCATTGGTCCAATGGGGAGCAAGCACGACTGTAGAACCTCAGGTTCAAGCCAAGTGTTATTGCTCTGAATAGAAATTCTCAGTATAAGAATGAAGTTTGGAACTGCCCGGTGGATGGCAATAGGCGCGCCCTGTATTACATGGGACTTATAAGAGCATCGGCGAAATTTGGGTGCACAGTAGTACACCTCTGCCTAACCCTTGGGGGATACAGGCGTGATGCTATATTATGTTGTGGTAGTATCTTATTATGTATACTTTTCTGCGTCGAATTTTGGCGTAAAGTAACGATTTTCTTTCTTTCAAACGCCAGCCAAATGTAGTGCAGGTGTAAATGATATGCATGTAAGATCTCGAACAGTCAAGTGATTCGTTATTATCAGACGCATATATTTAGTTCTTTAGTTTCTATCCTCTAGCGATTATAGACTGAAACTTGTCTGACAGGTACTTATTTTCGCCGACGCAAAAGTATTCAAATTACAGAACAAGATTTAGTCATAATATCGATTACAGTCTGGCCGGTTCTTGTACTCATTTTTCCTGCTAAGAACACACATAAACCCATTCCAGGAATGGGGCAGCAACTGCGAGGTGGCCGAGATGCAGACCTTGGAGCAAATCCTCCAAGCTTACGACGAGGAAGACAGGGAGTCTGCGAAGCGTGCCCTCGCGAGTCCTTTCATACGCAACATGGACGTGGAGTACGCCAGGCTGGCGGCCACCGTCCCGCTGCCTGAAGCCATGGAGCCTGCTCCCAGGGCTGCTGTCAGGGAGAACGCTGCGCCGTCATACGTCAGTGCGAGTGCGCAATCAACCACCTCTGCGGTACGTGTGTTACGTCACATGGACGATTTTGAAAAGTGGTTCATTTCAGCGCTGACACAAATGTAGTTTAAAAGTGTTTTGTAATTTACAATTCTCTAGAGAATTATAGAAGGCGTTAGGCTTACTATAGTAAGCCACTAAAATTTTGATTACAGCGATGATTACAACGTAACGCCTACAGACCATTATAAGGTAAAGATATCTCTAAAGTGATATTGAGGACACGGTTGGGGCAATGGCTAAGTGATTAGCTTTCTGCGCTAGGTGTCGCGGGTTTGATTGCCGCACGGAACAAATATTTGTATGATTTACAGATAGTTGTTTCGGGTCTGGTTGTGTGTGCATGTGACATGTATGTTTGTAAAATGTACCCACGATACAGGAGAAACACTAGTGCGGGCAAAGTTTTTTTTTGGCTAATTCTTTTTTGTTGTGTTTGTCATTGTCAGGACAAGGTTTTTATGTAAGATTTTTTTTGGAAAATCCACCGTAAACTTCGGAAATTTGAATGGTATTTTTGTATGAAATTTTTGATTTTGTTCATTAGTAAATTGCACCCGTGCGAATGCGGGGCGCGTTGCTAGTGTATAAATAAAATTCAATCGCCAAAAATGTATGTAAGCGCATAACTTGAGAACGGCTGTACCTAATTGGCTAATTATTTTTTTGTTGTGTTTGTAATTGTCTGGACAAGGTTTGTATGAAAGAAAAATATTGAAAAATTGAAACGTGAAAATTTTGGGTAAAAAAATCTATCATATAAATTAATTGACAGTTTATTTCATTACATGGTCGTACTCTTAAGGGAAGATTTGGTTTCATTTTTTTCATTAGTGCACCCGCGGGAAGCTGGGCGGATAGCTAGTGCATAAATATGAATCGCCCAATACACACAGTAACGTCCCGTGTTTGCAACGTAATTGGCTAGCTCCGAGTGCGTTGTAAACACGGGTCAACCCACCCCTTCTGTAGGGGGCGCCACCTAAAGTCGCCACCATGTGCGTCGGCAGACTCCCGCCGGGCCTCCCCCGGGACCCCCCGGGGGTCTCACCCGGCGGAGTACGGGTAGGGGGGAGGGGACCGGACACTATTATATAACATTTTATATATCAATGTTATCTTCTCAATTATACGGTTCTAATATAACAGTTTGTGCTATTATGGTTAATTATAACAAACGACTTTTGTTTAAATTCTATTTTTTAACAAATTTTATTCCTATATAACAAATATTACATGTGATTGTTCCGAATCGTAGTGTTTATTTATTTGTTTTGTAAATGCACACACGATACAGGAATTATTTTAATGTGGAGCAAGAGATTTTTTTTTTTAAAACCTTTTCTATAATTTCTCCTGAATCGTGGGTACAGTTTACAAACATACATGTCACATGCACAAACAACCAAACCCGAAACAACTATCTGTAGATCATACAAATATTTGTTCCGTGCGGGGATCAAACCCGCGACACATAGCGAAGAAAACTAATCGCTTTGCCACTGCACCAACCGTATCGTCAATAATGCGACTCTTTATCCAGAATACACAATAATGTTTAATTATTATTTATTTATGAGTAATAATTTAATTTTCGCAATACCAAACTTATATTAGATCTAGAAATCAAATGCCAATCAATCAACTCTGATTGTAAAAGTAAAGGTACAGTAACACAAATTCTACTCTAACTAATATTATTGTATACATGTTAACATATAATGAATACCAATATATTATCTATTACAGCAAGTGATGCACGACGACGAGGAATCGCCGTACGCGCCGGTAACATACACCAAGAAATCTGACGATGAGGACGGCCTGTGTTAAACTAACCAATAACCGTTACATTTGTATTCTGTTGCCTATACTGTTGTTGATGATAGCGCGATAATATGAAACGAGTATTATTTTTAAAGGAAGCAAGCAGGTATCGTACCTATGGTCGGTCAAATACAAATTACAACTGGCCTTTTGAAGACACTTTTAAAGCGTTGAAGCTCTAAGTGCAAGTTCCGAAAAGCGGGCTGGCCCTGTAGGCAATACTGCCATGAAACTCCATGGATACTCTTAAATTTTGGTGGGTTATATATATATAAAAATTAAAATAATTACATCTTCACGTTACATTACAAGCTGGGAGTTAGACAATTAAAGTTGTACAACATATTATATGTTGTACTCACTTGTAAAAATATAGTTATATGTTACATATAACTATATTTTTACAAGTGAGTGACCTTTAAAATGGAACTAACCTATATTTCCTACGAAACACTAGCTACACGTGAATTTAATCATAAAAATTCTGTAATTCTTACAAACAAAGTAAATATTCTCGTTCCAAATGTCGTGCTATCACCAATAAAACATAATTTTGTGTTAAGCTAAATGGCTATAAAGCCGTATAATTATATTGTTTTTGTATAAGATAGCTATTTTACGCAGTTTTTATTAGACATAGCATAGACCGGGGGTGGCCAACCAGTCGATTGTGGCAAGACAAAGGAAAATATAATTTTAATATGTAATGTGAATATATATACAGCGGCGTGCACAGAGTTTCTAGACAGGGTAGGCAGAAAATTTTAATAGCTTACTTACCAATAATACCTACTGCATGTTGGTATTGGTTTGTCGTCTTGTCGATTAAATAATAATGTATGTGATTTGCCATCTCAAATATCGTATAATAAATATTTATCTGAGTTATGTAGGGTAGGCAATGTTTTTTTGTCTTTATGCACCGCACGCCACTGTATATATATATATATATGTGAAGAAGTACTGATAATATAATTGGTAGATCGCACAGAGTCTTAGTAAAAAAGTAGATTTTGAGTCTAACTAAGTTGGCCACCCCTGGCATAGACTATCAGATTTTATTAGCTCTTTATTGGGTTGCAGAATTACGCGTAAAGTTATTATTTTTATTACGTTGATTTACGCGATTATAAAATTGCGCACACTAGGCAGTATACTGCTCTGAGTCAGCTATTAACGCATTTGATTAATTGTGACATCTCTTTCATATAATACACAATGCTACGCCTAAATTTGGCCAGTCTTTACGGCTACTGCGAAAGCCTATTTGCGTAAGCCTAAACTCAAAAATGGCGTATTTAAAAAAAAAAAATAAGAATAAATTTTCAACAACATCGGTTTGACATTTTATAAACAAATACTTATTACAAGAGGTCTTAAAAGGCACTCTGAGATCCCAAATCATATGACTAACAAACGACAACATCGCCACTTAAATTGACGTCTTATTATGACTCCCGTAAGGTTCATATTCCGCAATTTATCTGTTTAACAGTTACTGGGGAAATTCGTGGATAAATTCCACAGTGTGGCCTTTTTAGACGCACAAGGCTATTTATTCGATGTTAACAAAGATGTCAAACTAAGATCATCCATTTGCCAATATATTTATTTATGTACAATATAGTATATTTATGACAGTAGCTTGTGTAAGAACGAGGTTTACAAACTTTGAATTGTGATCATTAAATAAAGGCGCGTACGGTGCAAATTCGCAATACTTAGCATAGAATTGTTGAAGTTATTCTTATTGAATATTCCAAAGCATGGCTCGTGCTGTCTCTGTCAGTATAAGGTGTATAGTAGCGACAGAATGATAGTTAAGACCGACTAGAAGTTTTGCCCTCTACACTGTACCCTATGACCGTAATAGGAGCGTCTCGGGCAAATAAATATTCTTTGTATAGATTTGTATGGGGTGAGGGGCTCGTATCTACCGCGCAAATTGATAATTCTGCGCGGTTAAGCAGCGCTTCCCGTGGTTAATCTTTAGATGGGTGATCATTTTTCACACAGCTGTTGGTCCCGAGTGTCATATGAAGACCTATGACAGTCGTTACGGGTGTCAGCAACCCAAAAAGTCTGTCAACTAGTCTAACTTTCGAGTATCAGTGTCTCCCAGTAATTGGATGTCGAAGATCAGATGGCTGTCGTTTCGTATAAAATACTGATATTCAGCTGCAGCCACTTAGACTGGAAGCCGACCCCGATGTAGTTAGGAAAAGGGCTAATCAGATGATGAGATGGATGGATTATGGGGCAACGCCTATTAGACCGCTATGACGGGGAAGTTACGTTTCGAAAAAAAAATAAAAATCGGCTCTATGCAGGTGATTTGTAAGCCTAATATCCTTTGTGCAGGAGAGCTTATTAATGCGTAATCGCATATTTTTTACTTTCAAGGTATGGTACGGTGTAGTAGGCGAACTTTAAAGTTAAAACGCGTCTGAGAATTAGATATTGAGTAGTGTATATATGTCGCAGGCATATTGTCAAATCCGTGATATTATAATTTCATTAGAGAAATTGTAAAAAAAAAATACAAATTACCTAACCTACGGTTTATTATAATTTCACTAGGGAAATTATAATATCACGGATTTGACAATATCACTGCAACATGCTACTGTTTTCTAAATCTCGATGTTACTTACATTCCTGCTTATGCACTCGTGGTCAATTCATTTAACTTTATGTAAGTATATATGTGTAAGGCCGAAATTATACTCCAACAATGTACAGGACTTCATGTCTTGGCCCATGAACATAATAGATTAGAACGATAACCATTTCTTATATAGGCAGTTACATTTTTTCTCTAATAATTAAGTGTTAATAAGGCTTCTTTTTATGAATCTTTCCAAATTTTTTACCTTAAAAGGTCTGTCAGAAGGATAAGGGTAATTGCAATTGATGTGACTATGTAGGAACAGTACAGTACACCTTTATTTCGTTCTCAAAATAATATATTTCATTAAAATTATCGCTTGTGACTGACAGTCCTACCCAGTTTATCTAGTTTCAACACATCAAGTCTGCGTCTAGCATTTCTCAAACTCCTAAATATTAATGTCTCCATTTTATTGGTTCTAATCGCTGTTATCTCAATCATTATGAGTAAGCTAAGACATTGTATTACGCTGCGTGATACACGCGTAATATTGCATGAGCTTAACAGTATTTCACATAGACTGTTTTCATTGCATCTTTTTGCAAGTGTTGACGAGCTAACCTTATCATTAATTTGCTGCATCTGGTCGAGTCAAGTTAGACTGGAAAATATTCCTAATATAGTTTGTTACACATTTAGGCAATTTATTAACGTTTAAAATGCATTTACTTCGTTTTAAAAAAAATATATAATTTATTGATCTTGCGGTACTTATATAACATATATTTTAAATAGTATGAGAAATCGTATATAATATACTTACTACTTTCTTCAAAATTAGCGGTTAGTCACCTTCCGATCAGCATGTATAAGTGTTGGCCAGGTTTTTATACAAATAGAGGCATTGTTGAAGTTTTAAGGTATGTGAAACATTTTATTTTGATAGTACTTCAGACATGCGCCTTTATAATTTTAATGCGCATAGATTCGGTCGTTTACATTCTCTAAGCGTGAAGCTGCATATACATTGAAGTTTAGTGGAAAATAACGAAATAATTAAGTATTGTAGTATATATTGATATCAATTTAAATTATTTGTTTAAGGCAAAATATGCTTAAGAAAGTGCTGGTGGCGACCCCTGTCGAGTATAATGTATATAATTTTAATGTCTGTATATTTTAACATTTGTCAATCAAATAAGCTTGCAACATAAAACTGAAAATAAGACCTCTCATATTTCAGATAATGCACGCATAAATATTACAAAATTTGACGAACTAAATAATTTTTACGTCTTAACAACTTTGGTTTTAGAATGGCAATACCTAAGATAGATTTTAAGGGGTTCTAATAAAGTAAATAGTTTAATCAATTAACGCCTACTTCAAACTGAATGAAAGGGTATATATAGAGGCACACCTAAAATCAATAATCTTGTATCAATAAGACGGTAATCAATTAAATGTTATCTATTTATTATAACATAAATGACATTGTTATTTAAAAGTTTATACGTATTGTTCCACTTTAATGAATGATAATAATATATTATCTCTGACAGGACTATTGTTGCTAATAAACCCTATATAGTGGTGATAGATCGGTCAGCGCGCCGCACGATGATTATTGATATCACTATTCCACATGACGAGAATCTCGTGAAAGGCGAGAGAGATAAACAAAGTAAATATCTTGACTTTGCACACGAGGTTGTCGACATGTGGGATGTGGACTATCGGCAATCATAGTGCCGATAGTCGTCTCGGCCAATGGATTAATAACAAAGAGCCTCGACGAACACTTTAAGAGGCCCTCGTTGGGGGACTGGATCAAGGGCTTGACACAGAATGCGATACTTCTCGATACGGCCTGCATTGTTAAGAGGTTTTTCTTGGACCCTAATCCCGATACCGGTTGGCCCCTATTTTTTTTATATTTATCAATGTATTTTCAATTATTATTGATTATATTTATAAATTTAAAGATATATGTAATAGTATAAATAAAGGAAATATTAATTATTATTTTTGGATCAATCACAATATATTATTGTTCTAATCAAATCTATATAAAAATCCCTTAAAACTCGTATTGCATCATAACGCTTCTACTTCATACAATTTTATGCCATCGAGCTGACATCTAAAGATGGTATAAGCAGTTGTCAGGTATATAAGCAGGTTCTTCTTGATGTAAATAACAACATACTCATCACGCCACCTATTCGCTTGCGGCAATATCAGTATAAGTCATGAAACATCTCAGTCATCAACTGTTGAATATAGGTACCTCTCAGAACGCCGAACGAAGTAATTACTGCATAGGTCAGGCGTTTTCGGTCCGTATTGCATGGCGTCTAATTCTCGTTTTTAGTACAGAATCTTCTTAAACATCAATCTACACTTACACATCCACTGTTCACGTAGGCTCGACTTCATTTCCGAGATTACTCGATCAAAATATCTTGAGCTCTAGTCTTGAATAACATTCTAAAATTAAAACTAACTAGTTTTAAAACACAATCAAAGCTTGAATTTCTTTTTGTAATACGGACTTGACTTATCACCCCATCTAGTGCACGAGGGCAATAATACTCCTTGTATGAAGTACGTATACCAGTGCTTATATATACATATTATGTGCTTTTATGGAGATGTAATATTATGTATTGTATAACTTATTGTTATATCAAATCAATGTAGTGAGAACTAGTTATGTAAGTGTTAGTACATTGACGTATAGACTAGAGTACCATTCACGCTCAATTTGGGTAGCCATGAATTTGTTTTGCTATGTACTACGTTTGATATTTTTGTATGTTCTATAAAGTTTTATTACTTATTATTTGTACAGTTTAATTGTATAATTTGTATGAAAGGATATTTAAAATGTTTATTTAATTTAATATATAAAATTTTAAATTATGTTCTCGTCAATTTATTTAAATTTTTGATTCGATTGAAGCATGAGTGATGGTAAGAGTAATATTAATTATATTGTTGAAGTTAAAGTTTTGTAATGCACTGTCGATTAATTGGAAGTGTTGTGTGTCTTGATCATTAATAATCCTAATATCGAGGGTATACTGCTCAAACCAAGTATGAAATTACTTTGTTCCCGTTTTTCAATGTTGGCTAAACATGGTCACTTTAGTGACTATTCGACCTCGAGTAATTTTCATTCTACAACGAATTCCGTTTACTGGATTAGACAACTGGAAAGAGCTTTATAAATATATTAAATTGACTAATAAAACGATTTTTGATTTCTTGGCTCTTATTGGGTTTAACACTATAGATACCCTCGATATGTTATATAATAAAAAGGTAAATATACCGTACCGCGATATGACTACAGTATCTAACACCATTTGAAATTTTAATATATTCCTAAAATAATTTCTATTTCTTTATTATTCATTTTGTACATGAATAATGGTCTATTATTTTTGTACCTATATTTAAGTTTCTCTCCTGGATATTATATATATAAATTGATCGTATATCTTTTAGTTATTCCTTTATATTTAAAAATCGCTTAGAGGCTCTTAATAAATTATTAGCTTTTGCTCGCAACTTCGTTCGCGTGATCTACATATTATATAATATTATACGCGGGGATAATGTAGCTATCAGTGAAAAAATATTAGATTTGGATCATTCGTTCCGGAGATTACCCCTACATACAAACAAACAAATTTTACCTCTTTATAATATTAATATAGATCAATCTCGGAAACTTTATGATTTATACAGTTCTGTATTTGATAATAAAAATAAAATTCTGCTTGCTTTGGTTCTTTTAATCGACAGTGTATAGGTCATCTAAATATACCACGAAAATACGAGAATACTGTTGTGGAGAACATTCGAAAGTTTGAATTATTCTACCAGGGCAAAGAGAGATTATATGGGCTTCCATCTTTTGCCTTTTTTTTTGTTGAAAGGATAATAATATTTATTTTTTTATTCACTGTAATAAGACTTGTAAAGACGAAGCACGTCATTGAATGATAAGATTGCAGTAACAGTTGATGCAAGAGTTCTGTATGCACGTTTTTGATCAAGTTCGCTTGCTGGTGTGGCATGAGGATCGTGCGCGGGATGTCTAGCTCCTGGAAAAAGAGGATGACACTAGGTATCGAAATGTCGTTGATTCGCAGTAAAAAAAACACTTAACTTTACAGCTATTCGGCTGCTTGTGAATTATATGAAGACACGGCGGACCCGCATGAACACAGGCAATAAGCGGTTTCCGCTATCCATGATCTCATATTTCGTCTAGTGCAGAAACCTTCACACACTTGGGAATAATATATTTTGAGGTAATAATATGTATTAGCACGTCTCGTTTTCTTTGAATGAATAAAAAAATTGGTTTCTCGTAATTTCGTAGTCTGTACTTTTAAGAGAGACAAGTCACTTAATATAAGATTGTTTGGAAAGAAATAAATAAAGGTAAAATTTTAATCTATCATTATGGAGTTTTATTGACGAAACTATTAATTCGATACAACCTTCCAAACGAATAAATTAATAATTTTAATATTTGTAATAATATCTTTGAAAAATATTCTCTTTATTTCTTACAATGATTGTGTAACATTTATTCCGAATCAAACAAAATATTATAGCTCTAAAAAAATTGTAAATAGATTAGGCCTTCTGGGCTTGACACCACCATTGCAGACTAGTTCATTATCGCCCTACGACAGCCAGATGTCAAACATGCGGCCCAGTGAGCATTTTCTTTAGGCCCGAATTAATTTTGAAAACAGCCAGATAATGCGGCCCGCGATATTGGAAATTTGATAAATATACTTGTCCTATAATAGTGCATTTTTCGTTAAGATTCTCAGTAGTTTGTCTTCTTTAAGATTAGTTTTGCGGCCCACCGAGTCTACGGTCTTCATGCTTTTGGCCCACCAGTGACTTTGAGTTTGGCATGGCTGCCCTACGGCATGAACGATTCTCATTTGATAGCACGTGCAGATTCGATAGAAGTAAAATTCACTCGCTCAGTTTACTTAGGCTGTTATTGTCTTAATCTTATTTATGTTTTCGGGAAAAATGACTCTTAAAGGGTAGGTTTTTAATTATTTTTTTAGTCCATTATGTTGCCGTGTGAACGGTACTATTGTCCGCGTTCTTCAGCATTGTATGTACTGTTATTCAAATGTAAAATTAGCAACAAAAATAAAACCAATATTTTGAGTGTCGTATCTACATGATAACGAATATCGATTGAAATTCAAGTATCCATCAAGGGCGGATCTAGGGGGGGGGGGGGTCATTGGGGTCATGACCCCCCCTCTGGGCTGGGTCTAGGTTGAACACTGATAATTTTTCTAATCGTATTGATAAATTTAATAAAATAAATACTTGGTATGAAAAATAATATTTCATATTAATAACATTTATTATTGTAATCGAATGTCTGTCCTGACTAAACTTCAACTATGTGACCCCCCCCCCTGACTTGAAAGCTGGATCCGCCCTTGGTATCCATATTGTTTTAATATCAATATCAGTACCTTATATTACAAGTTTCAAGAAAAACGTAGGTACTTGCATTTCTCAAAAACGTGAAATAAATCTTCTATATAAATAATAATCAATTGCCACATGTATTGACGAAGCATTACTTGAGAACGGCGCGACCGATTTGGCTGGTTTTATTGTTGTGTTCGTAATCGTCACGACAAGGTTTGGATGAATGAGAATTTTTGGACAATCCACCTGAAAAGTTGTAGATTTGGATGGGATTTTTGAATGCAAATTCTCATTTTCTTCATTAGTAAATTGCACCCATGCGAAGCCGGACGGGTAATATCAAATCAGTAATATCATAATTACGAATATTAATCTTTGTGATAATTTAATCTAACAAGAGCTTATTATTCTTCAACAACTCTTTGTGGAAAGCTTTGTTGTGCAACTAAGGAGACCATATTTACTACTAGTGGTGAGATAAGCTTCTTTGAACTCTTTGCATTCGTTCCAGGTCACGCAAAAATACATAGACAGAAATAACATTATTAAAGGTTAAATAAATACATAGCAGCAAAATTACTATAAAATCGTAAATCTGTGTTTATTTTACATTGTGTGTTTATGCTTATATATTATTTAAGAATACAAATCAACGGTTAAAACTTACCGACATGTATGGTTGTGGCAAACAGTTTCATTATAGCTAAGACATTGATTAAGGTAGTAACTATATACTGTATAAAACTAATATTTTGTTAAGCTCTCACTGCTTATATCAACGTTTTATCAATTCTGCTCACACAACTAATTTTTATAAACAGTCCCTCAAGGGTAGCAGACAGTTGAGGGCGCCACTAGTATAAGTTTATAGGCAAAATCTTTTATTCACAACAAGAACGAAATAATATATTAACACAGCTTCTAACCAAAACTAGAGAATTTTAGTATCGGTACTTTCAAAATATTTGTTTCGCTTTTTGATATACTGACATTAAGACAATATTGTACATGTGTATAATAAGGTAATAAATTTAATGAAATGTCAGTAAAAAATGTTACAAACAAAACATAAATAATATGTATACACAGTTGATAAGTATAGTCAGAGATTGAATACTATAAGTATCACATATTATAAAACAAAGTCCCCCGCCGCGTGTGTTTGTCTGTTCGCAATAAACTCAAAAACTACTGAACGGATTTTCATTCGGTTTTCACCAATAGACAGACTGGTTCATGAGGAGGTTTAGGTGTATAATTCGTTAATCATGCCGACTGGGAGCTTTACTTGCGTGCGCCGAGTAAATGTTAGACGTAACAGGCTGATACGACACTACGACAGAAAAAAATGAGGGTGTATATGCTCTGCTATCCGTGCGAAGCCGGGGCGGGTCGCTAGTTATAAAATCAAATAAAAAGACGTGGCGCCCATAAGTAAAGACACCAACTGAAATAAATTCAAAATTCTCTTTCTAACCGACGAAATAAGAATGAGATGAAAAAAAATTTGAAGCTCAAATCAGTAAATTTTATTGCATTGAGGAACTATGGCAATGTGTGTGTACAGTACCTACACCTCTGCCTAACCCTTCGGGGAATACAGTCGTGATGATATCAATGAGGTCCAGTCTACATTTATGAGTTTTAGTAATGAGTTGTAAGGTCTATGGGGGAACGAGGTATGGTGTTCCTCCATTGAAAAGGAAGTATCCTCCGACCAGACAAGGTGGTTAGCCTTGCGGGCCGAAGCCCAACGATTGATGTTGGACATTCGTATATGTGTTAGAATCGTTGTAAACTTTCATAGTGCGATTAAGGATTTGTTGTTGTAGCTTCACTCTGATAGATGACGCTTTACTTTTTGCCACGTTGCGAGTAGAAGTCGCTACAAGGTCAAAGTAATACAGCGCAAGCATTCTCGTTTTTCGGGTTAGAAAAATGAAGATAAATATTTCAAGTTATTTAATTGGTGCTTTACGCAATCTGCTTCGCTACCCTAGTGTTAATTAATATTCTATAATGGAAAATCTTTATAAATATTACTTAAAAATAATTCGGTATTACATAGTAATTGTTTTATATATAAACCATTTATACTTCAGAACTAAACCATTCCGCGTAAGAAATAGCGTATGTCTTGAATTACGTTACACATAGTTGAAATGACGTAAGGGTTGGACTCCACTTGTCAGCACAACTGCTTGATTACGTAACAAAAATCTGATAGCCACAACGATCAACAAACAGTCTATCCCTTTCTCACTTGTATATGTTTTCATAAGAGAATACGGAACAGCATTATTATTATTTTATTTTGTTATTATAAATTGCTACATGTTTTTTAAAATAACTGCAACTCATTGTAATAAAATATTTTGAAAAGAGTATCCATGGAGTTTCTTGCCGGTCCTATGGAGAAGAGACCGGCAAGAAACTGCATGGATCCGTGCGCTTAGATTCATAACGGTTTAAAAGTGCCTGCAAAGGCCCATTTGAAACAAAAAAACTTTGACTTAGTCAAAGTCAAAGTTTTTTTATTTCGCGACAGGAACTGTTACATTATTTTTACGTAATACGGGTGCCGCTTCGCACTTCGCTTATAGGAAACGTGTGTTTTGTATGGGGTATCGTCCAGATGCAGATAAATGTAAAAGACCTAGGACAGTCGAAGCGATGGACGGTTGAGAAATCCGACCAGCTAAAGAAACAGGGGGTAATCTCCAGAACTGATGACATGATTCAAAAAAATCTTTCACTGGTAGAAAGTTACATTATTCCTGAGTGATAGGCTATAAATTATATATTGCATGTAGGTTAGGCGGACGTAGTCGCGGGCAAAAGCTAGTGTTTGATAAGATCTTCCGCAGTTCTGTGGCCTTCCAAAACACACGTTTCGTATCAGATGCGGTACTGATCCCTGCGGGCAAGGGTAGTGAAGTCCCAATATTAGATGTACACTTACAGTATGCAGAATAATAGTAAAAAGAAATATTGCTGCTTTAGATTATAAGCTGATAATCACTGTACATGTTCATTATAATATCCTATGATTTGGGCCAGATTTTTTTACCTTATGAACACCTCAGTTTTAATATTTCGTGCCTGGAATAATGGAATATAATCTCGGTTCTATTTTGTAGGTTTCTAGCTGGGGGAATATGTATTAGAGTTGAAATTCTTAGATCTTTGCAAGACGAATACCAGAAAGTATTTGCATAAAGGATGAACTATTTGTATACAAATAATTTCTATTTAGAAGATAGATAGATTCCATCATCAGTTCTTTAGAAAACTGGTTCAATATCAGGTAACCCTTTTTTAGTTTGTACGTGTAGATTATTAACGAATTGTACTCTTGACTGGCAGTTTTAATTTAAGAATTCAGTTTTTATGAGAATAATTCTATTATAGTGAAATATTTGCACTTTCTGTGGTGTTCAATGGGTAAAAAAAGCATTCGGATATTTTAAAATTTAATTTTATATCTAATTTTTATCATAATTTTCGTTACTTTACTAAAACTATTATGAGATTTAAAAGATAGCCTCAGATGAAACTATTACATATTAATGTATTGAAGTGTGTTGTGTACAGGTTTCTATTTTTCAGTTGTATTCATGACATGAGAAGAAAAACAACTGCAATGTGGAGTTATTTGACTGTAATTAGAATTTAATCAAAGCCTTGTTAAAGTTTTGCAAAATTACCAACAAACTACACTGGGCGACATCGAAGTACGATTTCCTTACATAGCATAATACTGTGGCTAGTATTCGAACAGAGTATACAACACGCACCAATACGCATCAACAGTTCAGTACAAATATACTTATAAAGCTTATGTCAATGGATCTAAAAATTAAATCTATAATAATTATTATACCTCTAGGTACATACAAGCCGTGAAGTAACTTCTAACAAACTCATTGAGACGCGCGCATTTCACCGCTGTACGTAGGTGTCACAAGTGAAACATTTGAAGAGTCCAAAAAAATTTGGAAAATAAAAATACCTTGTTCTAAAGAATTTTTTTTTTTAAATTTATTTTCTGACCTAATATTTTTTAGCTTGGCAACGTGGATTAGTTTAGGATAAACATATTTTCTCCGTTTAAATAATGATTCTGTTTTGTTAGTCATTTGTTATTAGGCTACAACGGACCTATTGTCATTGAATTATGGTTTAAAGTAAAATGTGCTGATATTTAATTCTAATCGCGGTTTTCTGTAATATGTTTTTCGTACATACAGGAATTTTGCATGATTTATTTATTTATTTGGGACAAACAAACAGTTACACATTATATCTACGTAAATAATATAACTAAATATATTATATAAATGTGAAACTCAAACCGTTATTCACAGCATATGATAATATAAACAGTGTGTATACATAATAATATAAATATATATAAATATACCAAGCGCTATAATATACCAAGGACTTGTCCCTTTTTATGTCTGCTGTTGCTATAGAGGGCCAATCTTAGTCTACATTGAAAACGTTTAAAAAGGACGCAATATTCTCCTAATTGCAGCGTTTTAACTTGCATCTGCGTCTAAATCTTAATTTGTTAGAAGATACTTCACTAACGATCTACGGTACTAAACTATACATCTATAAGCTAAAATATAATCTACGATTGAATATTTTTGTGACTAAACATGGTATGTATGTACGGGGGTACCATTGGTGGCACGGATGACGTAGACTCTGGAGGCTGCTCCTTCTCCTTATTATTCTTCGTCTTCCTAAACTGGAAACCATTCTTCCTCAATATCTTCCTAAGTGTTTCCCTGGAACCCTTGAAGTTAATCTCTTCTTTCAATATTTGGAGCAGTTTGTTGATGGTTGGTACTTCTTTCTTGAAAGCGTAGAATTCATGGATCTTTCTGCGTATGACTTGAAGGTCATATTCGTCGACTTCTATCTTTCCTTTTGTTCTCACACGCTTTTTGGGGGTTTTCTTAAGTGTTTCCGGGTCCAGCAGACCTTGTTCCACTAGTCTCGCTTCCTTCACTATATTTAGTACTGTCCGTTCAGATACACCTGGAAATTGATGATTTAATTATGAATAAACAGAAGAATGTATATAAGCTTACATTTATGTTTGTAGGTAATGTTTCATTTTGTAAGGTAATAGGATGTTTTGATGGATTTACAAAGATTTTTTTCTTTAGTGTCATTATCGCTATTTTACATACCAGTGCATTATTTTGATATTAATTTATTGATTTCCTATATAAGAGTGATGGTACGCACAGATCCATTAATTAACTGTTTTAATAGTGACTTGCAAACATGGTGTACGGTACAGTGTCTTATCTTCAGCCTACATTCGTCCACTGCTGGACATAGGCCTCTTCCAGTAAGCGCCACTGAGCCCGGTCTTTTCTTTGCATATATCAAATCTTTAATATACTTGTGTATTTCATATTAAAAACATGATCCTCGTTATATTACTGACCACAAATTAAATTAGCACTATTTATCGAAATTGATTCAATTTTGTTAGTTCAAATATTTTCACTGCGTTGTTCCAATCGTTAATGGGAGTGATTTTTAATACATACTGCGCAATGTACATCGTGAACTGTTAAAATTGAATCGATGCCTATTACTAGTAAAAGGTCAGGTGCGCAGTACCCACAACCGGCGTTCATGTATGAAACGATGCATTAATGTAGATGAAGCAAAAGGGTTATGTAAGTATCCTAGCACGTATCTTTCCGTAGTTTCTGCGTACCCCCATGGGAAAAAGGCGTGACTTTATGTATGTACTAGCGTGTATTTATTATACAACATCATTTTTAGTATATACTAAATCTGAGAGTAATTTGTTCAGAATCAGTAACAGAAACGATTGTATGAATTTTATACCATGTTATATTTTATGCAAATAATATATATTTTTTAATTTACTGCACTTTCATCTACACTTGCCATTGGCGCATGGCAATACACGTGACACAGCGGCATGCGCCAGAGCACTAACCCCGCTACTGCGCGGCCTAATCGCCCGGAAACTAGGGATGACCATGTTTATGGGAGGACAACGAGGCAACACGACAAGCTTGTAACTTAGAGTTTACATGATACATTTTTGTTCTTTTTATAGAATATAAATGAAAATATTTGACAGGTGTTTCGGTTTTCGTATATACTAAAAATAATGTTGTATAGCTTTAATGCCCAGCAGTGAATTGTGATAGTCGATTGATTGCTTAAGAACAGTTGCAATGTAACATTATAAGTAATATTCAAATAATATCGCTTTTAAACTAACAACATAGATGAGCATTTTGTTTCGCTCGAGCTAGACAAAAACAAGATAGTCGCCCTGCAATAGCGGCACAGCGCACAGTGCTGTATCAACCAAATAGCTTATCACTGTAGCGAAATTCAAACGTTTATTTTTGTAAAGTTACGGGGTAAAATCATAAAATTTCAATGACCATGTATGTTTAAGTATCCGCAAATACTATGGATAAAAATGGTCAAGATTTCAATCATTGTTCCCTTTAAAACTGGCTTTTGAGTTTCGCTACGTGTATACACCTTTTTGATGCTGACATGTACACCTTCGGCACATACTTACTAACTTTTTCTGTATTATCACATTGAGTTGGATTGATCCTTAAAATGTAACTTGCTGTTTGATAAGTTTGGGAGTAAAATTCTATTGTGTCATGTGTGCATGGCATTAGTTGCGTTTATATAATATTAAAATGCAATATCACACACGTTTTTACAAAAATCTTTCTAAGAGAGTCTCTTCTATTATAGAATTCTTTTTAAAAAATCTCAAGTTTGAGTATTTTGAGAAATGATACCTTGGGAGAAATCCGGTGTTTATTTAATATAATATCTCGGTTTCGACATGACGTCTAATTGCGCAAGAATTACCTCCCAGAAACCTTGTAACTTCCATTTCAATCCAACTCAATAGTATCAATCGCAGTTCTGTTAAAATTATCACACAATAATTCAACGGTTCAAATGGTAAAATATATTCACTAATGCATGAAAATTAATCAATTTCAATTTTATCATCAAGTTATGTAGGTTGAGCTGCCAACTTAGTCCATAAATAGAATTTTAGAGACACAAACATCTGATAAATATTAGAATTAGTAGTTACATGGTATTATATAGTTTGTGTCTCCTCACCTCCTGCTAAAACTTCTCAGTTTTAGTACTGAGAATTTACACATAACATCCACGGTTGGTTTAATTTCTGAAGGGTTACTGACCCCTTTTCTACCTTTTAAACTGGATTGAAATACTGTAAATCTCATACTATAGAAATACAGACATATCTTTCTTAGATCAGATGTAAATATATTTTCTGTCTTATTTCCCGAGACAATATTCCATGTGATTTGAATTGGTAAATCTTGTAAGCATAATGGAATCAGTAAAGACGGTTATATTTGGCTTGATGTTGCAGACAGCCAGTCGTCTGTAAGAGTATAGTACTTACTGGATAACTATTTATAGTCAACTGAGGCCTACTATAGTTTACATAATAGTTGTATGAATGTACGCTTAGCTCGTTTTAGAATATAATCCTAAAAGTATGATGGACAACTGTACCCATTATTTTATGCACAACAGCAGTTGGGAACATTTGAGAAGATTTTCTATGAATTCCATAATGCAAGTATTTATTTTTCATCTATTTGTTTATTTTTGTGACACAATAATTCAGCCAGTTACCGTTCCAACAATGGACAACTTTAAATTACAATGAAATAAATCTTGCCTTGTATGTTCGGTGGACTACACACATAATGCTCTCCAGCAGTGATAATGAAATTCTGATAGATACATGGATGAATACTATGAAAGCAAGGCATAGTAAAGCCAGAATATTTTCACCCACTATAGTTAATTTTGCTGCTAAAGATGGATGGTGGTGGTGTGTGTCGGGTCATTCGGTTCCCTGCAAAATGGTTGAGCTGAATGACGCTGACACATACGTCTTACTCGTGAACGGGTGCCGTCTGCTGGGACTGGTCAGCTCTTAACTGTCATGGCAGTATTATCAGAAATTTCTAGATATTATAGTTATCAGTTTGTCTAGTCTAGACCTAGTACCTACTACATTTTCCTCACATAACGTTGAGGGAATAATGTATTCATCATAATTATTATGAAATGTTAAACAATCAGACTTCAAAAGAGTAACCATGGAGTTTCTTGCCCGTTCTTCTCCATAGGAAAACAACACTTTGGAACGAGGCAACTAGAGTCTGACTATTCATAAGTGCCTTTAACTGGTCTACATGAATAAAAATATATTTTATTTATTATTATTATTCTCTTTATTTTCATAAACACACATATAAATTACATTTTTAAATATTAGTATAAAACATATAAAAACATTTAAAAATATAAAAAATAGTAGCCCACCGGTATCTGGAACAGGGTCCAAGCTACCGGCGGTCAGGGCTCCAGAGAAAGGAACCTCCTAACAATGCGAGCCGTGTCAAGAAGTACCGCTCTCTGAATCAGGCCCTTGATCCAGCCGCCCAACGAGAGCCTCCTCAGGTGTTGGTCGAGGCTCTTGGCTATCAAGCCATTGGCTGAAACGACTATCGGCACAATGATCGCTGAGTCCACATCCCACATGTCGACAATCTCGCGAGCCAAGTCAAGATACTTGATTTCTTTATCTTTCTCGGCTTTCACGAGGTTCCCGTCATGCGGGACTGTTATGTCAACGATCATTGCGCGCCGCTCTAGTCGATCCACCACCACTATATCAGGCTTATTGGCCACAATAGTCCTGTCAGTGATGATGGATCGATCCCAGTACAATGTGATATGTCCATTTTCGAGAACTGGGTCGGGCACATACCTATAGTACGGCACATCCGATTCCACAAGGCTGTATTTCAGAGCAAGTTGTTTGTGGATAATCCTGGCTACGAGGTTATGCCTATGCAAGTATTCTTCGTTAGCTAGACGAGAACACCCGGAGATTATGTGTCTTTATTATTATTATTATTAAAGATAAACAGCATTTGCTTTGAGTAGTAGAAAGAGAAAAAGAAATAATTGGACACTTGAGTTGACTATATTGATAAGTAGAACATATAAGCGCATCAGCAAGGGGCTTTTGGTAGCAAGCTGAGTAACGGTTCTATTGTTGTGAAGGGGTAATTTTACTTTTGATGTTGGCCAACATGTCAGATGTGTTGGGACTAGTACCGAGCTTGGTAGTATATCAATACCGCCAGAGTTCATCTCGTAATATGGAACTATATTAATAGGTAATACTTATTTTATTGCCATACAACAATCATATTATACTTATCGTTTACCAAGAGTTATTATGGCTACTCTAAGAGGTAAACACACGGAACAGTGTCTGCATATAAGTAATAACACTAAGAAGTACTTATCGTTTAGCGTTACACAAACGGTGATCAAAAATTGCGACGCCAAGTTACATTCTATTCCGATATAGCACCAACAATGTATTCTACTGCATATAAGATTGTTAGCCTAAGCGACACTGTCGACAGACATTTCCTAGTAACAAAATACTTATAATTTATTTGTATCCATAAAAAACTGTCTTTGTACCTGTAGCAGCAGATACTCGAACGTAGACTTTACTCAGAGGTATTATTGGTACTTGCATACGTTTCTCTTCATCCATAAACTCTTTTACTTTCAATATAATCTCGCGCACTTCACTTGTGATATTTTTCGGCATTTTGTAACGTAATTGTTGTTACTACTCAAACAAAAACACAGAAACCTCATAAATGGCCGCTTTTGTCAGGGTGACATTTCAACAAAGATGGCGGCTCACAGTGTTGCCACTTGCCGGATCCGAAGCAAAAACATGTAAGCGTAAAGTCATTATCTAGACAGTGTAGAAAAACACACCCTTTAAAATAAAAAGATTACTGGTGTAAACCGCCTTAAATCACATAAAATCCACAGATTCCGCTATTGTTCCTTCAAAAATCTTTACAATATATTCTTTCTTGGTTCCTGGCAAACTGTAAATTGCAATATCCTTTGCAAACTTTTAACAAGAATTTAGTTTCTGAATTATGACTTCATGAAACGAGTATAAATATTGAGAGAGTAGGTAGATATAAATATTGGTTGTTAAACCACTCTTGTATAGATTAATACCAGTTTTTTTTCAATTTGACCGTGGAAATGCCTTCATGCCTCATGCATACCCACCGCCTTAGGAAATTCAACAGGTAATCTCGGACTTTTACGCGGTATTCCCGCGGCACACTTCTATCGCCGGAGGTACTGCACCGCTGGCAGGTATTGACCCGCCATTGATTGACTTGGTGGGTCCCATGACCGTCCCATTGTACACTCGCTGCAATCTCGGGTCTGCTACTGGTCGGGCGACGGACTGCCTCGAGTCTTCCGTCAGGAGGTCGGCAACTCATGGCGGCGTATTTAACGATACCTACCTCAATACGGTTTGCTATTGTTCCACAATGCTCGACACGTGCTCTTACAACCAGTGCACCACGGCGTCACCAAGATTCTTGGGACAATGTCGTCGACCATTGTAATATGAGTTGAATATAAAAGTTGAAATTTGAATATAATTTTCCAAAATATTGCCCGTGCCCCGTTGTCTAATTACGATTGTCGCTAGTCGGATATTTTACCTAGCTAAACAAGAACTAGTCATTCGACGATGTAAGACCATTTAATCTAGTAGAGCATGATCTATTGGCTTTTGCCAGACCTTACGTTTACTAAGTCTGCGGCGATCTGTCTTAGGAATAGGATGACCTTAATGGTAAAGGGCCGTTTGACTTCTGTAAGTAAATAAATAGGTACTTAGGTATTTACTATCTACTAATTTACAGAAGGAAGGGTAGGTACATACGTTTACTTCTGTGAGATTCCTTAGACTGGCGGGAGCGTATTCTGCGACATAACTAATCGGACGACATCGCCAGTCAATAAGCACCTAGTCATATCTGGGGCCACGGTAGTGCATAGTAAAAGAGCGGGACTGGAACCGTTTAGTTAGGTATCTAATATTTGAGAGCTCAAAATTTCAGGTTCAGATGTTGGTAGTATAGTCGCGTACAACTAGTAGTGTGGTAGTAGGTAAGTATAAACATTTAATGATAATTACCTATATATCCGATGACCTTTAAGCTGGGTACAAATAAATAATAATGTAATTGAATAAACTTCTATGAGAATTAAGATTCCATAGAAGCATTTGAGCAACACTCTTATTCCTAAAAATTATGAGATGTCATTATAGAGCCAAACCCTAAGTAGATAGGTACTTATCTACCTACGCAATCACCGAAGATGCACCAACGCAATCCCACAAATATTTTTCCGTCCTCTGTTTCCGTAACCCTAAGTGTATTAGCCTTTTCCCATAAAGCTTGGCTTTAGTGGGAAAAGGCAAAACGAATCCGTAGTTGGAAAATATCGTGCAAATCTGATAAAAAGATTTGGTACAACTTTAAATGCTCCACCTAAAATACACATCTAACATATTTTAGTGCAATTTAGCCCTTTTCTGAAACAAAGCTCAAAATTTTTCCATCAGTATCGTCATCTGCCGTAAGATTCTGAAAAGAGTCTTAAATATTGTTTTGTAAAATTGCAGACTTTGTTGTGAGACCTACAAAGCGAGCTTTTCACGCTTTAAACTCCAGAGTTTTGTTGAAGAGATCCCAGGATCTCTTCAACAAAATCTTTAAATGTGCAACCGACAACATGTAAACTAGCTTTGACTCTTTTTCAACAGTCATTGATTGCAGGCAACAGTTTTTTTTGTAGTCCGGTGTGCACGTGTTGGCTGTTTCCCGATCTACACTCAAGGATGCCTCGCAGGTTTTTGTGGTACTCACCCATAAAGAAGTCTGATTCTTGTTGGCCTTCTACTATGAAACCTTATATTTTACTTTCTGTGAAAAGTCCTACAGTGTTTTGATACTCTGACGGGACTAAGAAGAAGAGTCTTGAGAAGAAGAGGGCATTTGTTCAGCAATATAGGATGATCCAGATGGATGCATAGTACCGGAAAAACTTCAGACTGTATTCTGCTTGTCAGGGTCCAGTAATACGTACTAACCTCCCGTACTGCTACCGTTACTTATGTTTGCGTTTATTTCATGTTTTAGCGCAGCGGGGATTCAATCATTTGGTACATCTACCTCATCTCCTTGTAACACCGCCATTAAAGTAGGTAAATTCATCAACGCATAATTTGTTAAATAACTGCTCCCTGCAGTTTCCCGGAACGTTTCACTTTTCAGGATAATTTCCAGGATAAGGTCCCTATGTGGTAATTTAATGTATCAGCTAACTTCATACCAAATTTAATTCATTCATTTAATCTGTCAGCCGTTCCAGTTGAATTGGAAAAAACATATTGACATACATAGGTACAAACGTAAGCCCAATTATTGCATTGTCGGGTAGTCTGCAGAAACGCTAAGCATTTGTTACTGTTGGCCTGCATCATCAGACTGTTGGACAAAGGCATCCTTCATGATTTTCAGACGTTTCGGTATAATTTGATAGTAAAAATAAATATTCAGTTATCAGGGTATTTTTTTTAATCGTTAAGTTATAACAAAGATTTCATTAAAAATAGGTACCGTAAAATAGGGCTATTTGGGAAACGCAATTGAATTTTGGACTAACATTTGTTTTTAGAAATTTCGACATATTTTCTAAACTAAATCAAAATTTCCTTTGTCATTGAAAGCATCCTACACTACCGCTGTTTAAAAGCAATTACTACTCCATGAAAAGAACACATAATGATCCTTTTAATAAATTTCAATTAGCCCAGCGCTTCCGAAATACCCCATTGTACGGTAGTATAGACAATCACATGAATTCAATAAAATAGTTTTTCTAGTTCACTTTGTGATGTCAAATACAATTTAGTACTGAGTAATACTAAAAAAATACCAACAAAATAAGTATTTTTTTATTTTGTTATCACCAAAGGTTTTATTTTAAAAATAAGACGCAAAGCTTTTAATACGCACAGCATTTATTTCGAAATTCGCTATTGCGACACAGTGACTAATACTAAACATGTATATCCATAAATAGACACATATATCTTATATCTATGCCTACCCCCTTATTATTAAACGCGGAAAATATATAAATCAAGCTCATACCTCAAAAAGGAATTATTGTACTGATATTATTGAACATGAAATATTTTTTTTCGGCGTTTATTAGTAAGAGGGATTTACTTCTTGTTTTTCTTAGTCTGTTTATCTTCAAATCTTCTTCTCCTTCTTTTCTCTTTTCCTTCTTAAAGTCTAAAATACGTAACCTAGTTACATGAATGATTATAATATTATTATAATAATCCAGTCAAATAGTAAGCTTCTCGTTCTTAGCCTCTTTGTTCACAGATCCTTTTTTCTTTTTAGCCTTCGTCTCTTTATATACTGGCAACCTTATATTAACAGTTACCAATAACTACATACAAAATGATGGTTATAAGTTATATAATATTTGTAAAATATTAATACATTTTTAATATTTAATTATAAATAGTTTTAAGTAAACATATCAAATAATAAAATGGTCGTTTCTTTTGGCTCTTTCTTAACCCTAAAATTATACTGACATCATAGTTACCAGTATGAATAATACGTATTATATATATAATATAAAATAGATAAATCATGTTCATACCTCAAAAAGGAATGGTTATACAGATGTTTATACAAGAAATAACTTTTTGTTTTTCTTAGTATGTTATTCTTCAAAGCTTACTATCTACACTCTTTTTTTTTTTCTTAATCTCTAACCGTAACCTAGTTACAAGAATGATTTTATTATTATAAAACACCTAAATAGTAAGTTTATATATATATTGATGTGAATATTCCAAAAAAAGCGATTTGCTTGTACATTACATGTTGAGTAATTCAATCTTAATAATAGTAGGAGTAACATATAAACAGAACTTAATTAGCCAATAATATAATTATTTGGAAACTCTCCAATATTACTATAGTTTTATAAGCAAAATACAGCTTATAATTAATGGAGAGTCGCTACAACATTAGTTCAAAGAACTAGATTTACTGTTACCGACACGAACAATACTATTTACTATTATATTATAAAAATTGTTACGGAAACGGAATAAGTAAGCTCGGGATTAGCAAGTTAAGGATGCGTGGGCCCACAATATAAATAGTTCAGTGGAATAGAACATAGTACTACTGATACGCCCAACATTAATATATAATTTTTTTGTAAACCTCTCCAATAATAAGACGTAATATAATATCAATGAAGTAATAATAATAATAATGCGTCCATCGTAATACTAGGTCAAAAGATTAGAAAGGACAATTATAGCCGTTACAATATTGTCAAATACTTAAAAATACTTAAATTCTTAATTTAACCTTTGGTCTGTGTAAACAGTGCAAAAGAGAACACCCGCCGTGTGACGTTTCTGAGCGCTTCCGCCATTGGCCTCGATTTTACGACGCAACTTTACATGATGATTTACTGGTGAAAACATAGCATAAGACGATGTTAGTTGGTTATTTATTTAGAAAATATATTTAGTTTTGCATTTCGAAATGAAATACAGCTTAAAATCGTAAAATTAGACAGGTATTTAATGATAAGGATCCTTAACATACACATACGATTATGTATGTCAGGATCCTATTATCTTCGTTCTATATGTATGATCGTTGAATTTCTAACACCACGTAAGTAATTTTTTGGCTGTTTTGACATTTTGATGGCATTTTGGATCGGAAGACGCGTTGTTTGAGCCAATCAATAACAAGCCTCGTCCAATAGAAACTCGTAAAATGAAATGAATATAAAATGGTATTGTACTGGTGTCTATGTAAAGTTATGTAGTTGTTTCGCTTCCCGAAAAGTTGCTATTTTTGTCATACGTGGTGTAAGAAGTTCAACGATGATACATATATTTTAATATAACCTGTCGTCCTTCCCAATTTCTGTTATAAAATTCCAGTCTTTAAATTTTAAAGAGAACATAAATTAATATTTGACTTTCAATAGCTTAAACCGCATGCCTATGAATAGCGAAAGATGGCAGTATTCAAAACTCCAGTATACAAAGATAACATTAATTTTGTTTATAATAATGATCAATATACCCTTAATCATAATGATTCAAGCATTATGTTTTAAGTAATTGAGCATTTATTACACTACTTTAGAATTTAGTAAAGAAAAAATGGACGGAGTTATGAAGTTAAAACTTAGTAGGCAAGTAAATTACATGTAAATTAACGTAGTGTTTTACAGAATTCATTGTCAGAAACGGGCAGTTATGAATTTGTAGTTTCTACCACTAAAGTTATTTAATTGACTTTACGCTTTAGCGTAATTTAAATCGAACGAAATAATGAATTGAACCCATAATCTCATAATCATAATCTCCAAATGTTGGAAATAAAAATGGAAACACGTATTTCACCATTCATCAGATTTACTGCCAGGTAATATGGACAGATAAATTGTGTATGAGAAAGACCCAGGTACTACGAACTTGAAATGATTTTTGAACACTAAGGGTTGATTTTTCAATAGTTGTTTACACGTTAGATAAGTTATTCCTGAGATGAGCCCATACAAAAACTGTTCTAATTTTATCAATAAACAGCTAGACAACTATTCGATAGACTTAAAATTGGACATTAAAATGTATGTAAAAATTAAAAATCTGACAGGTAAAACAACGGGTAAAAATAGTTTCAAAAATAAAATTGCGCTTCAAAAATATAAGTACAAGTGTCTAAGAACGATTTTGTCGTACAAAAGGTACAATATAAAGATTATATAATATAGCATCACACACATATACCCTAAGGGTTAGGCAGGTGTACTAATGTACACCTACAGCTACATGCTGTTACGAAGTACGTATGCATTAATTTCTTATTTATACAACAGTAAAATGTTAATATAATAATAGTTATAATTGAACGGGGACATCGATAATTTCTTACATAAATAAACAGTCCTTTCATGCAGTCTTTCTTTTTCACATGCTCTAAAATACAAATCACATCAGCTTTCAACAATAGGGAAATTTGAATTTTTAATAACACAACAACACTATTGACCCAAAGACATACCAAAGTTCTGCTGCATATCACGTGAAATCATGTCCATTATAACACCTGGGTGCGTATTTCCCATCCTGTTATTGACAAGAACATCGCTTCTCCACAGAAAATTTGGTATTTGAAATGGTGCCACTGAAACGGTGGCAATTTGGGCCGTATTTTAATCGTTCCTGCGACGCCAATACTTATTCTTGACAGTGGCGGATAGTGGAGCCTCGCTACTATCGGCCCCTCTTGGAAGCGCCATCCAGAACTGTTTTTTTAATACTTTCGCAAGGCCCGGTGGCAAGATGTCCACGTAACTCCTGCCAACTGCGGCGGCAAGTATTTTCGCGGCAGTAATTAGTAGTGACTCTTTCCATGATGATGCATAGATTAATCTCATAGACGTTTCGGCAGCAGTTGAGCATATCATCGGAAACAATGTCTGGTGTTTTCGGAGACCGTGGAATGATATTCCTTGAGGCTCCCGGTTAAGATAAAACTCTAAGTTTCCTCTATACATGTCGACCCTCACTCCAATTATGGTGCCGTGGCAAAAACCAGGGCAATCTCCAACTACCTTAGCGTTGTGGCAAATGGCGCCAGTATAGGAGAGTCCGTAGGAGTCATTGTTGTCGCCCAGGTATGACCTGTAATCAAAGGCCTTTTCGGTACCAGTCACAGTCCCCGCACCGAGGCCAATCATTACGTCGGTTCCATATGCCTCCGTATGCATTTTAATCTCCCAGTAGTAATGATAATCGTGCATTATATTGGCGGTGCCCTTGGCGATTGCCGTACCCATGCTGTATAAAGTGTGGAAATTCACCTGCGTCTGGTCTTCGCAGAGCTCTACCCGCCTCCCTGCCATCACCTCCCAATGCCATTCTATGACTTCGGCATCTTCTCCGCACACGCAATTAGGGTACTCAGGTCCATCATTCATCCAGCAGATACAGTATGCTTCCGGTTCCTTTTTTTTTTCGGGAGGCGTTGACCTTTCGTTTTTCACGCCAGGTGGGTCATCGTGTGATATGCCAGGTATCTCCGCGTAACGAACGTACTCTTCTTCTAGTTCTGGTTCTGGCTCCATAATGTTGACCTTATTTAGTCGTATCAATGCACAAATTCGCACTAAATTACCGTTTTTGGTCACTTAATTCAAAATTAAGAGTAATGTGACCCTCCCGGTTACAAGGACTAGATACTCTGCGCAGTAGAAAATCAATAAATCAACATGTACTCCTCCAATCATATCATAGCAACCATTATAGGAGGACCAAACCGACTTGATACAGTCACTTTATTATTTTCCTTTCTTGTGATTCAGAATAATCCAGAATCAGAATAATTCATTTGTTAATCTAAGGTTCACATACATACATACATAAAGTCACGTCTTTTTCCCATGGGGGTAGGCAGAAACTACGGAACGCCACGTGCTACGATAGATATTATATTATAGCAATAAAGATTATTATTATTATTTGTGTGTCCTTTCCTTGCATGGGACTACAGAGTCCTGGACTTTTGAAAGGCGTGCGTGGGGCCGAAGTCAACACATAGAGGCCCTTTATTATTGAGACATATTGATACAATTGTTATTGAGACATACCCAGAGATTATCCCTGTATCCATTGTAGAAATGCGCCCGAGGATAATCCCTGGATTTGTAGGACTATTAAAGAACAAATGGAGAAAAACTACATGTAAAAATAGCAGACGGAGACTCGCCAACTCACTGACTGCGCCCCCCAAAAATAGTTGCTCAGGTTCCAACAGGGGGCAACAGCAACAGGGATGTGAGCGGCTGAAGGGTGAAGAGGCTTCGCTGGACTTTAAACTCAGATCACTTGCTCCCTGAGGGTCTAGCATCACTGGCTCACTCGCCACTTACGCTCAGCATCCACCCTATGAGCATAGCTCTGCTCTAATGACTCCACTCTGGGCGGCCAATGAAGGCAATACAGAGGCGGGAGACCTGTTTCTCGTCAGTGTTCACTCCAGCCAGCCAATGAAGGCAAGCCGGAGGTGAGGAACGGTGATTTCTCCCTAAAGCACTGGGGTACCGCGGGGTCGCTAATCCCCTTTCCCCTCACCTCAAGGTGCCCTGCGGGATTAGATAGATAGATAGATAGATAGAGTATTCTTTATTGTACACCAAAGGAAAAAGTACAAAGCGAAAATACATTTTACACATAGGGTACAAATGGCGGTCTTATCGCTAAAAGCAATTTCTTCCAGACAACCAGTGCATGGAAAGAATCATGGAAGAAAATATAGAGGGTAATGGTCGGTGTACGAATATTAACTCATAAATAAACATTTATTATTATTACTAGGTTTATATTGAGCATAATATATTAAATAAGGCTATATTTCGTCATATAGATCAACTTGTAATAAGTACAAAATATCTTGTTACAAAAAATATCATATCTAACGAGATAGAGGCTCACCTATGTATATATTAAATCAAATTTATTGTTGGTAATTCAAAATTTAAACTGTATTAATTAGGTATGTCAGTCATGCAGGAAATTATGTATTGTATAGAAACATTACAACATTTCCAGGATAGTTTTGGATAGGAAATAGGTGTGATAAGTCTTGGTAAGGTCAAGTTAGTGTGCAAAAGGAAAACAAATAGATATGTCGGCGTCAGCGATGGCTGAGCGATAGGGCTGTCATTATCTCGATTCGGTGGTACAGAGTTCATAGCGCAGGATTAGGATAAAATCACAGTTCCAATGTATTAGTATTTCACTTTCATAATACAATTAAAAGTTGTAGGTAATTCAATAGGTACCTACAAATCACAAGCGAACAATTTTCTTACTCCGGTCAAATTGATAGTTTATTGTCGGAGAAGTGTATCCGTTCGATTCTCAATTCGCATCAAAATCGCAACTTTCTTTAACTGGTGTGCTTCATACTATAACTATTCTATTTCATCAGAAACTAATAAAATATGTAGTATCAAATCAGTTCGAGTCTTAGTATTGTAGGGGCGGAGGGAGCGGAGGGCGCGGAGGAGTCCTTGGAGCCATAGAGTACACCCCCCCGTTTTATTGTCTATGGCGCGATTGCAACGTGACCCAACTCGCTCTAAAGGTGCTTGATTTTTGGGGGTGGCGCCACTGTTGCTGTTTAGGATAGCCTGAAGGAAAGTGGCGCCACCCTGAAATACTATCATCTATGCCAACTACTCAAATATGTTTTTAACGATGTTATAAAATATAATCTTGTGTTCTCTGGTATAAATTAGACCTTTTGCTCAAACACTGTCGTTAGACAACTACAGAAATAAAGCTTTGATCTGAATTAAGGAATGTAATTGTAAGATGGTACAAGATGTGGTGCTGATTCCGAAAATAAGCATGGATTGTGTTACAATACAATACAGGTGTTAGGTAAAGTCTATTTTGTTCATTTTGTTTATTTATAAGGTTTTAAATGTCTATGATTCTGTGGCGCGCAACAATGCTATTTTGTCACATGTAATCTGTGGTATTGAGCGCGCCATTTTGAAAGGCTTCTCCAAGAACCGAAATAATATTTGCTAATTTCAAAAATGTATGGATATGAATTCCATCCGTCTTACTACAACCACAATTGTCAAATTATGCCAGAAAAAGATGTTTTGGACACCGATATTGTTGGTACTGGTTGTATAACGCGTCTGTGGCGGTGGTGGAACGACTTATTTCTGCTCTCCTGGAGTGCTGCGAGATCTAGGGGGTTCTATCTAAGTTCCCATGCCGTGTCGATTGAAAGGTTCAGACATTATCGTAAATATAGAAGTCGAATTCATCCGATGAGCAAGTTCAGGTATTATATTCTCGTTATCTCTTTCTGTTTCGGTGAAGGGGGTTCGTAACTTCGTAACTGCTTCGTTGGTCTATCAATGTGCGAGTTTTAGCAGCGCTTGCTGAGGCCAGTCCTTAGACAGGATAATTGAGAGTCCTAGATAAACGGGAATTATAGTGTGAATGTAAGTGGATATACGAGTAGAGAACTGACTTAGTTCACGTCTGGAAGAAGCATAAATCGGAAGAATTGGAAAAAGGGTTTGTAAGGATCGAAGTACTAGGCGTTCTGCTGTTTTTGCTTGCCGATGTGAACTGCCTTGGTAGCAAGCGAGAGGACATTGGGTTTACTGTTAGAAAAATTGTTAGTAGCAGCCTGGAATATGTAATTGTGCTTGTTAGATTGGAATGGACTCGCCGTCTACTAAGCGGGAGTTATTGATGGTATAAGCTATATGAGGGTATACAACGCATTTATTTCTCTGAAAGGTAAAACAGATATACCTCTTTACTTACTAATTTCTACAGTCGATTTCGAAGAAATTTCATACTAGACTTCGAATAAGTCAAAGGTTGTAATTGGCATTCAAATTCTGCTTCTTTGTCCCCTTGTAGGGGTCCTTCTAGCTATGCTCTAAGAACATGTTCAGTAACTGAGTAATCAGGAAAACAAAATTGCACTCCACAATAAACAGATTCGACTTGATCATTTCTGACGGTGTGAACAGGTTTTTTTAATAGGTAGATATTAATAACTAAACAAAGAATTTTCGTTTCAGGATCTTTTGGGACTATTTAATACTCCATGTGATCATCATGAACAAAATAATATTCCGATTTACATCCACGTTCATATTTGACAAATTACCGATGAAGTTGTTTTATTTAGGGGCCTTTCTCGAAATAATTGTTATAGGAGACTTATTCGTTAACTTCAAAACAGGATACATCGACTTTAATGCCAAACGGGTGATCTTGGATACCAAAAAATCCTTAATCAACTTCTGCAGTAAGAAACTGTTCATACATTTCACCGCAGCTATCCCTCTACACTGGTTTATGTTCCTCAAATACGGATCAAATATAGACTGTGGTCTATGTAAGACTAACAGGTTTATCTGTGCTCTGAAGATTATCAGTATTTTCAGTTTATTCAGGGTTTACGAAACGTCTGTCTTTTGGACTAATAAACGTCGTTCGGTAAAAATAAAATATTGTTTCAAGTTCCTACGCATTATGGCATTAGGGCTTATTACTATGTGCCAGTTTTATGACCTGAGTGACGTCGTCTGTTTGCTAGTATTTTTGGAAAATGGCCATGTGCCTCCGATCTCGGCTTTAGGCATTAGATCGGGCTTAAAGTATGGCACCATGGAGTATCTGATTCCGAACTACATGTATGTATGCTATGACATATCCAGGATTTTTAGATCTTTACTTCTCTTTAGCTTTGGAGTAAAAGGCAAGCTCTACTACTTGGATATCGTGACTTCATTGATTGCTTACATAATTGCTAATGTATTTTACTGTTGGAGTTTAATAGAGTGTTATTCTCTAATAAGCAGCGTCATGTACCCGAGGGACCAATTATTGAGAAAAAGTTCTACTGCGTTGAATTTGTTGACATGTAGCCAGATATCTGATACCGTACGACACAAGGTGCAGCAATATTTCGATTTCAAACCGACTAAATTGAGTATAGTAATGAGGGAGAATGAGCTGTTCAGGTGTTTGCCAGAAGAGTTGAAGAAAGAAGTCAAGTTAAGTTGTTACATAAAGATAATAATGCGGATCCCTTTCTTCAATGAGTGGCCATTGTCGATTCTAGAAGATATTGTCCAAATGTTAGAAAACAATGTGTATTTGAATCAAGATATTGTGGCCGAGGTACGTCTGACTGATCCTATGGTCTATATTATTTTATATTTCAACTATACATATTACTCTTAGTGAGAAAATTCTTACTAGATTATCGTTGGTTGATAATAAAATAGGTAGGTGATGCAGGCGTCTAGTTCAATTTGTTAGAAATGGTGATTATGTCTTTCTAAATTATATATTCTCAGCTACTAATTATAATGAGCGATTAATAGATATAATTTCAACCCTCTTCTATGACATCAAACCTAATATGGCACGACCTTCGAAGGTCACAGACCTTTGTTGCGCCAGTATCATCATAGCCTATCCATCAGATAACCATTTGCCGTTCGTTACCACCATTTTTGATGACAGCTTGGTGATTGGAGGACTCATAAGCACAGGAGTACGTAGAGGGAGCACGGTAGAAATCTCCCTGGTATCGGTAACTAAGTACGCTTGGCATACTTTGTGCAGCCAGTTCAAGCAATCTGTTCTTTACAATACCCTCGGGGATATGAGGCTGGTCTTTGCCAGGACGATATAATGCTTGTTGTTTCCTTAAATCCAGGCTTGGGTACCTGGCCACGGCCTGATGATAGTAGATTGTGGGGTCCTCGCCGTTTACTCTAAATTCCACGAGGAGTTAGGCCACCTGATCGATGGCGATTACTTTGGGGAATTGTCTCTGGTCACCGATAAAGAAATTTGTATGACTTTTGTGGTTTCCATCAGCTCGTGCACTGTAAGTGGTTTTGAAAACGATTTTTAAGTTTTTAGAACTTTTGTACTTTTTTATCATGAATCCATGTAAGGGCACGTACAGGTGTACAGTAGATAGCATGATAGAGTACTAATTTTTGTAATTAATTTGGGAGAGTATAGTACAAAAATGTAGAATAGAGTTACTTTTTCCCGGGGATATTAACCCCACTTCTTCTAATATGCCGTTATTCTATTATTTCATTAAATTAATCGAGTACGTGTTTCTCAACGGCGCGAGCCACTTCCATGCTATTTGGTTAACGCGTAGAGTTCGGCCCTACAAAAGAAGTTAGTAGTCTACCATTTATTTTGTGCTCAGTACTTCCATGATAGCTATAAGTGCTGTAAATGATTGAAATACTCAGCATCAAGCCTAAAATTACTTACTAAAACATCGGCGAGTCCCGATACCGGTAAGAGAGAAACGTGATAGTTCTGGGCATAGCTTCCACATTTTACTCTACGGTTACCATTTGATATTTCGTGCTGACACGACATAAGAAGAAGATAGCCTATCTTGTACTCCACTTCTGGGAATAAGCGTTTTTCCTTCTAATCCTCCTTAAAATTCTAGATTATCACGCCACCAATGCCTCGGTCTATTTCCCAATTAAACAGCTGTCTTTTCCATAGATCCTATTTTTGGACAAGTTCAAATTTCGGAAGTATATGAGGGACCACCCGAAGCTGTTTCATGGCATGGAAGCGCAAATGAAGGAAAGATATAATAAAACTGTTTCAACGCGCCGTATTTCTGAAGTTGCAATCCAGTCTATTACCTGATTATCAGCCAAGAAAAGGTTTGAAGTAAGCTCTGATTGTGCCCAAAAGTGGATACTGTTAATTTATTCATAATTGTTATCTATTAGGGTGTTTTCGCCGGTTTTCGGCCATTGAGACAAGATTATTTTTCAATGATATAACACGCCGCAGATTAGTTTCTTGTATATTTTCAAAGTGGAAATATAATGTAGTTTTGATATTTATTTATTTGGATTTCGATTGAATTAGTTCATTTACCATTGTAATTTTTTGCTGGCTGAGAATCGGCTAGCAAATTATTAGTTTTCGACCACATAAATTACACATAACTTGAAAACTAAATTATTATATTATTAAACAGCTTAATAGTGTTTTGCACCACGATTAATAGCCGAAATCTGACTACACGAAATAATGAGAATTTCACAATTAATATTCAATAGATTTAACTCCCAACCTGTGAAAAACTGATTACTATAATCAGTTTTTGACAGGTTTGCCTAAAAATAGATAGCCCCCAAAATCATATTTGGCCGATTATCAAATTTTAATATACATCACTATATTATACCTAGTGTTTAGACTAGGTGTTATTTTTAACACAAATTCAACTTATCTACATTTACCAAACAATAAATAAATTTGTACACAACTGCAAGATTTTTATGCGCACTGTTTTTTTGATATTTTGGATACACGTAGCTACATTGAGACACAAGTTTGGAGTTAATATTTTTTTAAGTATTGTTTTTAAATGTGAAGGGAAATGTTTTTCTAATAACAGTAATAAGCCGAAACCCAGAGATGGCCGGTAAACTGGCTAAACCATCCTACGTATTTTTATCTTTAAAATATAAGCAATGTTCGACGATACGGCTGGCGCAGTGGTTAAGCGATTAGCTTTCTGCGCTATGTGTCGCGGGTTCGATCCCTGCACGGAACAAATATTTGTATGATCTACAGATAGTTGTTTCGGGTCTGGTTGTGTGTGTATGTGACATGTATGTTTGTAAACTATACCCACGACACAGGAGAAATCCTAAAGTGGGGCAACGTTTTAAAAAAAAAGTACATTCTAATTGTATATAATTATAAGATGTAGGTATGTAGCTGATTCCCCACATGATTATGTCGAGGTCATCGGTTTTCGTGAATAAACATGTCTTACATCATCTGCTTTTTTATTTGGAGATACGTATATTATATAGTAATACTAGCAACCCCTTCTCGATCTCGATCACAGCGCCACCTAGTCCATCTATTGCTAAAAACCATTCGGTGACCCCATAAGTACAAAATAAGATATTTAAAATGGAAGCACACCAGAGAAGCAAGAGAAGAATTGTGAACACATGCACACTGGAATTTTATATATAAAGATAAATCCATTTAACTAGACATACTAGCAAGAACAGTGAATTTTGATCGAGGGATAATATAATCAGTGGTACGAGGTGATGAGGTATAAATTAGAATATATAGAGCAATGAACAAGATCATCAATGAATAACATCCATCTGTATGACATAGGATTGTGCTGGGTCACATTTCTAACATCACCGGACTGATTACCGTATGCTATGTATATGTTACGGGTAAAACTAGACAAATTAGTAAACCTAGTTTTACCCGGGTATACCTAATATTATCCGAGCTCATTGGGTAAAGTCCAAACAACGACAAATAATAAATTGAATTTGGCGTTTACCTACATAGTCTTAGATTTACCCAGGGTAATATTAGGTTTGGTTAGGTTGGTATTTATGTATTATTACCTATATAGACTAGGGTAAACCTGTGTGCGCGGATAAGCTCCGAATCCAAAGTATTTTTCGAATTTACAGACAGAATAAGATTGGATAATGTTAGGTATACCCGGGTAAACCTAGGTTTATTAATGCTTCTATCCGTAACATATACACAAAAATACCTTGCGAACTTAAAATAGACATATAGGTGCTATAAGAAAGAGGCTGTCTTTGTCATTGTGTTAATACTATCGAAATAATATTATTTCGATGGTTAGTAATTCATGGTCTATATTATTTATTCTGCCTTCTGTCACTGATACCTATATCCCCTATATCTCTATATTCACAGTTATTGCGCGTCTCAAGTTCGACGGCAGCGTAAAATCTGATGATTTGGATTGATCTTTTGATAGAGCGTGCCTCTCGCACATTTTTCTGTTTCTGGGCACGCTGATGCAGTTTTTTTTTATGCGATAGGCGGCATGCGAGCCGACGGATCGCCTGATGTGGCCACATGAGTGGCCAAATCCAAGATGGCTGTCATTAAAATTACCAAAGGATACTGATATCACCCTTGACATCGTTAAGCAAACAAAAAAGGCTAGATTAAAAAAAAATGGTCAATGCTTAATCGCGGCCGCTCGTGCGCTTACCCAAAACACGACACAGACGTTATCCGCCTAGCCTTCTCCCAACTACATTCAGGTTGGCTTCCAGTCCAACCGGTTGCGGCTGAATATCAGTATTTTACACGGAGCGACTGCCTTCTGACCTCCACCACCCAATTACTGGGAGACACTGATACTCTAAGGTTATACTGGTTGTCAGACTTTTTAGGCTACTGACACCCGTAAAAACTGTCATACGTCTTCGTATGACACCCGGGACTAACTGCTTAACGTGCTTTTCGAGGCACGGAGGGGTCTCGATTTGTGAAAAACGGTCACCCATCCAAGGACTGATCGCGTCAAGCGCTGCTTAACCTCGCAGATCGATCTATCTGTGCGATAGCTATGTAGCTATGAGGCCTTCCAGGCGACACAGTCACAGTCTCCACACAAAACGATACATTCACTCCACGACACGGCAGAACATGGCAACATTCGAGCTGCCACGCTCGCTAGCTCAGTATTTACATATATGTTGGTCCTATGATCGGCTGACTCGCCATCCAATATTTGAGGGTCTACCACGCCGTAAGCGAAATTCTACGTCTATGACCACGCGTGAGACCGCACGTAATGGAGACGTCGCAACTCGCAGTGTCATAGAATTATAAAAAATATAAACTGTCATAAATGCGCCATTTTGAAACCATCCTTCGATAGGAAAATCTTTTAACATGCATAAAAATCAAGAGTTTCACGAATCTTACTTTCAACATACTTGTCTAATTATACCCGAAAAGGATGTTCTGGATACCGATATTGAGGGCACTGGTTGCATTACGAACCTAAGACGATGGTGGAATGACCTATTTCTACTATCTTACACGACTGATAGGTCCAGAGGTTTCTATTCAAGCTCCCATGCCATGAGGATTGAAAGATTCAGGCAGTTTCGTAAATACAGAAATCGTATCCACCCGATGAGCAAATTCAGGTACATATGTTAATATTATTTAAAGATCTTCCGTCCTCTGCCGACTTATCCAATTATCGTTAGAGTGTTTAACAAAAACCTGTCACAAACAAAGGTAAAACGTGCCACTAAAAAGTGTCCATAGATCTAAGTGCAGTATGGCAAAGAGGAAACGTAAATTCGAAAGGCATTTTATTGAAGATGACAATCGACAATTTCATTCAAAGAATAATTTTTTGGACGCTATTCATTTCTCCATAGTTGACTAACATTTCTTGACCCGGGTACGTCTTAAAACTGAACTAAACCAGACACCGGAGGACGGGCAGCAGCGTCCTCTCACTAATCGGTGAGGCACTGCGATTCCCAAGCCGTCTGCCAAGCGTGGGGATCATGGCAAACCCCCCCACTTGGGGGACGCCTTCGTTCAGCAGTGGACGTCTTCTGGCTGATGATGATGATGATGATGATGATGATGACTAACATTTTGTCGAATGAATCGATGGAAAGTTATTTAAGTATGTGTCTGGTATCTAATCAGATTTACATAGTACTTGTGGTATATTTTTAAACTTAAGATTTTCTATTGTATCATTTGTATCACTCGACGGGTTAACAGGAACCGCTGGCCAGCAGTGGTGTGCTGCCAGGATGCTGTGATTATAACACAGTTTGCTGCTACATAGGTATCATGTAATGAACTAAACAATGGTAAGCTAACTAAGTGAAACCAAACATTTCAGGTGCTACTGGGACTGCCTAATACTGCATGTTTTGGTCATGAACAAAGTTATTTTCCGATTCACATCCACTTTCATTTTCGATAATTTACCGATGATTTTGTTTTACTTCGGGGCCCTTCTCGAACTCATCATTATCGCCGACTTATATGTTAACATTAAAACAGGATACATAAACTTCAAAGCGAAACGGGTGATCCTCGATACAAAACAGTCCTTAATCAACTTCTGCAGAAAGAAACTGTTCATACATTTCGCCGCAGCTATCCCTCTACATTGGTTTATGTTCCTCAAATACGGATCAAATATAGACTGTGGTCTATGTAAGACTAACAGGTTTACCTGTGCTCTGAAGATTATCAGTATTTTCAGTTTATTCAGAGTTTATGAAACATCTGATTTCTGGATTCGTGTAAGTCCCCGGACAAGCAAAATGCATTTTTTTAGGTTTATAAGAATCGCGGTATTGGGATTTATTACAATGTGCCAGTTTTATGATCTAAGTGACACTTTGAGTGTGCTAGTATTTATAAAGGATGGGTATGTGGATCAGACGTCCATGATGGGCGTTAGAGCAGGATTTAAGTACAGCGCTATACATACCCAGCCGAGTAACATGTTTGTATACTATGAAATTTCTAGGACTTTGAAAGCATTACTACTCTTCCCTTTTGGGTTTAGTCTAAAACTTTACTACATAGATAAAATTACGTCTATGGTTGCCTACATAATTGCCTATGTATTTTACGCTTGGTTTTTATTAGAGTGTTATGCTCTAGTCTCTTGCATTATGTACCCGAAGGATAATTTGATGAAAATCAAAAGAAGTGCTTTCAATTTTTTGGCATGTACACAGTTGCCTGATAAGTTTAAGACAAAAGTTGAGAAGTATTTCGACTTTAAATCCACAAGGATTAAGTTAACGGAAAAGAAAAACGGACTATTCAGGACTTTGCCACAAGTATTGAAGAATGAAATCAAATTAACTTGTTACATGAAACTCTTGATGCGGATACCGTTGTTCTGCGAATGGCCGTTACCGGTTATAGAAGACTTGGTTTTAATATTAAGAAAAGAGGTGTATTTGTCGAACGACATTGTGGCTTTAGTGAGTATTATTAATTTTATTTTAGAAAGAAGTGTTCTTAAATTCTTCTGTGTTAGAAATAAAATAGGTATATGTTCGAAAAATAAGAAGGTACAAAATAGTATTCTAAAGGTAGCAAAGTTCATGGCTGACACAATTTGCATCTATACTAAGAAGAAAAAAACCAAGATTTAAGTTACAAATGACAGACTTAAGTCCAACAGTGGCCTATTCTACTCCAACAGTGGCCTGTCCTACTCCAATGATGATGATGATTTACTATTTGTACGCATAACTGAGTTTAAGTTCATGGGTAATATGCAGGGAAATTTCCGGAATAAAAACTTGGCTTAGGTTGCAACACATCGGTGATTGTGAGTCATATTACTTGTGAATATTGATATTATTCCTTTGTTCATCTTACATTTCTTATCTTCTTCTTATTATTATTATAATTTAAATTTATAAATATGATTTAATAAAAATATACATTTATAATATTAAAAAAAATAGAGACCAACCGGTATCGGGAACAGGGTCCAAGCTACCGGCGGTTAGGGCTCTAGAGAAAGGAACCTCGATACGGCTCACAATGCGAGCCGTATCGAGGAGTACCGCCTTCTGTATCAAGCTCTTGATCCAGTCCCCCAACGAGAGCCTCTTAAAGTGTTCATCGAGGCTCTTTGCTATTAACCTATTGGCCGAGACGGCTATCGGCACTATGATTGCTGAGTCTACATCCCACATGTCGACAAGCTCGTGTGCCAAGTCAAGATATTTACTTTGTTTATCTTTCTCAGTTTTCACGAGATTCCCGTCATGCGGAATAGTGATATTATTACATTACATTATTATTAGTATGTCTTTTCCTTGCACGGGACTACAGAGTCCCGGACTTTTGGAAGGCGTGCGTGGGGCCGAAGCCAACACTTAGAGGCCCTTTAAGACAGCTTTAATGAAAATGTGACACACCTAGCGATTATCCCTGTATGCACTATAGAAATGCACCCAAGGACAATCCCTGGGTTTGTAGGACTATTGCAAAACATGTGGAGAAAAACTACTTGGGCTGTTGTGATGGGATGGTAGTGGACTGGATAATGGGGAACTATGGAAACCTATGGCGCCTGCCGAAACAATGTAATAAAACACGTTAAAATGGCCGGCGGATTATTATTATACGATCTTCCTGGGTGATAATCGTTTATCATCAGTTAACCAGTTATTTGGAAGCCTTTTCATCCAATAAAAACAATATTTAACTGATTATTGACTTTCATATGCAGGCTTGGGTCGAAGGCAGCGGTCTGAAGATCATAGATGACGGAGTCCTGGCCGTTTACTCTCAACATCACAAGGAGGTAGGCCACCTGATTGACGGAGACTATTTCGGAGAACTGTCTCTGGTTACTGATAAGGAAATCTGCAAGTCTTATGTGGTTGCCATAACGAATTGCACTGTAAGTTACAGATACTTTATGTAGACAAATGAAATAATTCCTCCCAAGAGATTCCGTGATGAACTGGACTCATATTTAAAAGATTGACCGGGAAAAACGGTAGGGAGGCCTTTACACTGCCGTGGGACAATCCAGGCTTATATAAAATAATAGTAATTCTTCGTCCATTTAGATGTCAGATTGGCTGGATGACGAACGCCTCGTTTTTTAGTTCCACTGCTGAGACTCCAGCCACCGTCGATGGAGTACGTTGCCCCTCTTGACAACAACGATTAATATTTTTTTGGGACATGGTCTCGGTTGTTTTACGAACTAACAACGTGGTCGTTGTGAGAAGTGAGGAGCCCTAAAAATGTTACCTTGGCGAACTCCTACCGGCTAAACTCACCACGGTGGTCCACCTCAAAAGATCGCATCGAAGCCCACCATGGTGCCACGCGGTCAAGGCACTTCCCAGAGGGGGCGACTGTAAAGAGGCCACCCCCTCGTGCACGTCCCGGGGGAGACTGTAGAGAGGTTACCCTCGCTGGGTAACGTGCACGGCGACACGTGACCACTCTATGTCGCCGTGTTTTAATTAGTTCATTTTAAACGTTAGGCTAGGCGGGGATGATAATTAACTTTGAACAGCTGGTGAAAACATGTATTTTTGCTTTTAGATCCTATCCCTAGGGAAGATGGCCTTTAGGAAATTTATGAAGCAGTATCCGGACCTGTTCATTGATTTCAAATTGAAAATAAAAAAGAATAGGGGTGCTGACAAGGTTTTCGAGCAGTCAGAAATTACATCAATGAGTACAAAGGACTCAGCATCTATTTTAGATAACACATTTTCAGAAAAAAGAATGCGTTAGATAGATGATCCACATAGTATGTGTTGATTTATTGTTCTCAAGTAAATGACGTTTTTGTTTTTATTGTAAACTAACTGTTTTGTGTTTGGCTGTGATACTAATCTAATCCTATGTCCTTCACAAGGACCCAGGCTGTCCCTTCGTAAAATTTCATTACGATCGGTTCAGTGGTTTAGTCGTGATGATTAGTAGTGATGAGGTAACAAATAGACAGAGTAACTTTCGCATAATATTTCTTTAATATGTAGGTAGGATTAAATGTGTTGTGCGACGGAATTATTTTTAAAGATTAAAGGTTTTAACTCGATCCCGCCAATGTAACAACGCCATCTAGTCATAAAATAACGAACTAAAATAACTAGTTACCGTACAGTAATAATTTGTTACTCGAGTTATGTACAAAATTAAGCCTAGATATTCGATAGAAAAACAACTTTAAAATTAATAGTTCAGTACTTTTCATAAATTAGCATCCATTATTATATTGTAAATAAATGTAAAAGAGCATTAATTTATTTTTTATTGTCGAGTGTGTTTGTAGCACAGCCAAAAGATATTAAACGGTATGAAATAACGTTATTATGTTAAAAGAGTAATAAAAATATGTTAATTTTATACTTAAAAGTTATTATTTAAGTTAATTAAAATTTCGGATATTATGTTTTTACATTACAGGTAATAAGTACGTTAATATTAATTATGTGTAACATACGGTTAAGTATGTATTCAATAAAAATACTTGTTCATTCAAACTTTATTTCTTTTTTGCCAGTAATAATTTTTGTCTTAGATTTCAGAAGCATGTTTTATTACAAGTTCTCTGTGGTTAATTTACATTTTGTCTATGTTGTAAAAGTATCTGAAAATAGTCTATGATTTCATAGAAGAATAATATCTACTACATTAAGAACAACTAAATAATCCCACCAAAAACATTCTGTAAAAAACTAGCCAAGTCTTGATGGAGCTGCTTGTTTATCTCTAAAAAATAATGAAATCTAGACAAAGTCGTGCCAAGTCTAAGGTTCCTTACTGCGATTTCTTTATGATTATAGTTAATGTTGTGTGACTTGGCCGTTGAAGGGTACACAAGGGTACAAAACCAGGTGCTCCATGATACCATTGCACCATTAATTCCAGTCAAAAAAAAATATTTCCAGTCTAATCATTGATAGATGTCCGTCTGTACTGGAAATAATCTGAAAATAGTCTATGATTTGATAGAAGAATAATATCTACTACATTAAGAACAACTAAATAATATATTTCCAATACAGGCTTCATTATCCCGTGTATTTTTTAACATTGCCGGATACTCGTGGTTTTCATTTTTCTCAATAGATGGCTCTGTTTGGTATAATCGTGATATGGTTTTTGCTCGCGAATTAGGACGCTTTGTCATGATACTCAGCCATAGTAAATTATAAAAAAATAAGCAGTCCTTTTGGTCTAGTGATTGCAAACGCGACTGCTGACCCTGAGTTTCTGGGTTCAATTCCCGGGTTGGGTAGTGTTATTGGGTTTTTATGCTTGGAAATTCTCAGTAGCAGCACGAAGAATCGAATTGTGCCCGATAGACAGTAATAGGTTCGCCCCCTACCTATTACATGGTACTCAATAACGGTATCGGCGAAATGTGGGTGTACAATAGTACACCTCTATAATTATAACTCAATAATAATTAAATAAACCTTTATATAATTGGTCCCAGACCATTTTCTTTAGAGTGTTATAAATAAATATCACATTTTGAAGAATAGATATCTCCTCGGCAGCATTGTCACCCACCATCAGGTGATGTGCTGCCAAACGCACACAAATTAGTACTCAAAGAAAAAAAATCTCTATAGGTATATTCATTTCTTAATAAAGCTACGTGATCTCCACAGCCATAGTAATATAAAACGAAATTGATTTCAGCATGCGCATGAGCATAGAATCCAAAATAAAAGAAACCTATGTATCGACAGTAATAGATTCGAGATACACATCAATATTCAGACTAAGTACACCGGCCATGATGAATACGTAAGGTGCAATAAAAAAATTACACAATACCACAAAATCAGGACACCCTGTAATGGCAATTTTATTTTGGCGATAGACTTATACTCTTGCCTGTTTGTCCTCGATTTTATATTTATTTTTTAAACTGATTACGAGATAATATAGTCAAAATAATATTCTAATGAAATAGTCTTAAAAAAACCGTTTTAATTTCATAGAAAAAACAGTTAAAATTGAAATATAAATCTTGATTGTTTGAAAGATAGCTTCACTGGTCTAATAGTCGCAAGCGCAACTTCTAAGCGTGGTCCTGGGTTCGATTGCCGGGTCTTGCAAATTGTTATTGGGTTTTACTGTATGGAAATTCTACAGGAGCAGCACGGAGTTTGGAACATCGGACACGGAGTTTGGTTCGTCTCCTATTACATGAAAAACTCGACCTAACCTTTCAGATATTTATTCCACTTGTCATAAACACTATGCAACGTATTATTTTGGGTAAGTGTAGATTTATTCGGTGAAATTAGTAGAACAAAACTCATTTCGATGTCTATGGCGGTAACGCATCCCTAATCAATTAGTGGGGATTGGTAGATGACTTCAACTAAATGTGTAACTGTGGTGGTCCCGAAAACGATGATCCACTTATCGTGACCGGCGTGTCCGTTAATGGTATCGTTTAGTTGGCGGATTCAGACAAGATTGTCTTGAAATACGTGCAAAATAGGTGTTTGGGCGTTAACGTTTCTTACAAATTAATTTGATTCTGGTTTCTTTCATTTTATCTGATTATAAAATAGGTTGAAACCTTCTGTAAACGTAATTATTTCTCAATCTAAATCTAAAATCTAAACAATATCGAAAAAACAAAAACGTGACGACCTATGTTTTACTTGTGTCTATAACATGATACATATGTATAGTAAGCAATTTAGTGCTATAGATATATGTATCGTTTCTGAACAGATATGCATTTAAAAATAATATCATTAAATTTCTCAAGGATCAGCAGTAGACCACATTGAACATATTAATCATTATTATTGTCGAATAAATATTATGGACCCTGTATGATATATCGAATGAATGTTAAGATTATTATCTTTGTTATTAATTTTGTTCTTTTATTCAGTTTTTTTTTGTTTTTCTTAGATTAATTTTACCCTGGCAACAGTTAACGTCTTCTAACAGTTTGATTTTTATTTAGTAATCTGTGGATATATGCTTAGTATAATACTGTTTGATTTCCCTAATAAAAAAAATAAACTTAAAAAAAGAGTAAAATCAGTTCATGTTCAGTGGGGTAAAACATTAACGCATTTTGATTGAAAACTTTTAGCTAGATTATAGTCTTGATGGCATTGAGGCACCAGTGTTAATTCCTTTTGACAAACCCGATTTAACGCATCAAACGCGTGCGGCTCTCCGATTGGTGGAGAGCACGAAATGGACCTCTAATAACGTAGTCCTTGTACCTTCTGGGTTCAGACTTTAGATTGGCGTTGACTCGCTAAGAAAAAGACTTCTAAACATATCTATAAGTCTTCTTTACATAGTTATTTTATCTGTTCCTGTATTGACCCTGTTACTTGTACACGGTAAGAATCGGAATCGTATTTTCATCTAATTTCATTAACATGCGCACTTGCGACACGCAGAGAAATGGGCGCTTGCGCCGGTACGTGATTGACCATTGTATAAACACCGAATGTAGAGTTTACGTAATCCTATAGTATTGTGTTTGAGTCTTCGTGGTACGTTTTTGGTAAGGAATAAAAATCGTAGTAGGTACAGTCCGCAGCGATGGTAGTTAGTGACACAAAGTAATAGTGACCAATGTAATTGACATAGCCCATAGGATTAGTGACCCCGGTACGTCCTAAAACTGCGGCCAGACACCGGAGGATGGGCAGCAGCGTCCTCTCACTAATCGGTTAGCCACTGCGATCCCCAATCCGCCTGCCAAGCGTGGGGATTATGGCAAATCCCTCCCTTGGAGGAGGCCTTCGTTCAGCAGTGGACGTCTTCTGGCTGATGATGATGATAGGATTAGTGAGCTGAAGTGGCAGTGGGCTGGTCACATAAGCCGAAGAACCGATAACCGTTGGGGTAGAGGAGTTCTTGAGTGGACACTGCGACTAGGCAAACGTAGTGTAGGGCGCCCCCCAGCCCGATGGAGCGATGATTTCTTTAATGTGGCTGGCAGAAAGTGGATGCGGGGAGCCGAAGATCGGGCCCAGTGGCGCTTACTAGGAGAGCCCTATATCCAGCAGGGGACGAATGTGGGCTGATGATAATGATAATGACACATACCGAGTTGCATTTTTTCGTTTAGCAAACAATATTGTACAACTAGAATTTGATAAGTTTTTAGAAGATACAAAAAACTGATCGTCTTATGGAAAATTCTGTTAATGTGTATACATAATATAACGTAGCATCACGCCTGTATTCTCCGAGGGGTTAAGCGGAGGTATACTATTGTACACCCACATTTCACCGATGCCGTTATTGAGTACCATGTAATAGGCGAGCCTATTGCCATCTACCGGGCACAGTTCCAGACTCCATGCTGCTACTGTGAATAATACAGAAAAACCCAATAACACTGACCGGCCCGGGAATCGAACCCACGACCTCACGCTCAGCAGTTGCGTTTGTGACCACTAAACCTATGAGGCAGTCATAAATGTATACAAATATACAATACAATACAATATTAACACTACTAATACTTTATTGTACACCATTAACGAAATTTTTCAAAAGACAATTTTAGTCTCTTCTGAAATAATTCAACCAATTACTGTCCCACTGCTGGGCAAGGGTCTTTTCTCAGAATGAGAAGGGTTAGGCCTTAGTCCACCACGCTTGCCCGGTGCGGGTTGGCGGACTACACACACCGTTAAAAACTTTATGGAAACGTCTCAGGTGTGCAGGTTTCCTCACGATGTTTTCTTTCACCGTAAACGCAGGAGATAATCAAATTCTGATCCGCACATGATTCCGAAAAGTCAGTGGTGCGGGCCGGGTTTAAACTCAGACCCTCCTACATGGAAGGCAAGCGTTCAACCGCTAGGCTATCACTGCATTATCTCTTCTGAAAACTTATCAAATTTTACTTGCGCTAGAAGCGACGATATGTATTTACTTATGTACCTAAGTGATTTAAATAGAACCTGGTAATTTTACTATTCTGAAAATATGTTTATCAGTATACAGTCTTGGCTAATTAGAAATTTCAGTGGGTAGTTACTAAATGTACCTACGAGTGTATCTAATTAGATTATTGGAATACCTACGCTAAGGCAACGAATGGTACTTCAAATTTTGGTAGATTCCTTTTCTACGCAAACATAGTCACGAACACAGCTGGCAATATAATAAGCTCTATTAATTACGTTTGTTGCTCACTGTACATACCATTTTACATTACTTACGTGACTTGTCCTAGCTGCAGTTCGTCACGTGCGGCGTAACCTCGAGCTGCATCTTGAAATATCGCACCGCATCGCTTCAGGTCACGTGGGACACACGCTAAATGGAGATCGGTTGATATCTCCGTTCGCAACTTGTTCTGACATGCAATGTAATGTGACGTTAATTGATAGAAAAGCACATCAAAGTTATAAATGCGGTCACCTTATTCAGTATTGTATGGAGTCAAAACTAACTTAACATAAACACAACATGGTATCACACCTATATCCCCGAAGGGTTAGGCAGGGGTATATTATTGTGCACCCACATTTCGCATTTGCTGTTATTAACCCATTCCTTCCCGGTGTCATATTTATAGGACACTATATTTGACGTTTTTCTACAGCTCAATGAAATAACATTTGTATTTATAAACAATTTTTCAATTAAAATATTTTTTTTTGATAGTGAAACATATTTATGATCTTTTAATTTTATTTTTAAGTTGATCCCTTTTTTTTCGTTAAGAAGAGCATTATTTTCTATTTTATGTATCTTATAAGAACAAGAAACTATTTAATTCAACTACTCAATTAATAAAAATAAAACTGATTTTGACAATAAATTATATACCTTCAAATGAGCCCTACTATAAATATGACACTGGGAACACGTCTATACTACGTTTTATCATACGAAATATTTTAGACTTTCATTTAAAGATTTGAACAAAAAAATCCAATGTTTTCGATGTTTCGAAGCAATGAGTTAACTTTCATATTATAAGGGGGTGAGCCTATTGCCATTATCCGGGCACATTTTAAAATTCCGTATTGCTACATAGAATTTCTATACAGAAAAACCCAATAATATTTTTCCCGAACCGATAATCATATCTAGGCTCAAGCTCAGACTCAAAAGTCAAAAGTTATCGAATACGATAAGACAGTCGGCTTTATTGTCGCTGATTTGAGATAAACTGAAGGACCAGCTTTCTACCATCATCGAGAAATCCGAGACGGATGCTGCAAGCCGAAATTTTAAGGTTTCCTCCCCGCGGAACTCTAAATTACATCGCGGAACAATAAATTACATCCAAGATTAATCATCTCTCTTCTTATGGCAACGTCAAAGGGACACGTCTTTGATATTTAACATTCTTTGTAAAATTATATTACTATAAGGAAATAAGTAACTTGAAGACTTGAATATCTTATGCCATGGAAATTTAATAAGGAATGCAGTCTTTTAGCAGTGGCGTGCGGTTTATAAAGACAAAAAGACACTGACTACCCTACATAACTCAGATAAATATTTAATATAAGATATTTAAGGTGGCAAATCACATATATCATTATTTAATCGACAAGACGACGAACCAATACCAACATGCAGTAGGTATTATTGGTAAGTAAGCTATTAAAATTTTCTGCCTACCCTGTCTAAAAACTCTGTGCACGCCGCTGTCTTTTAGACATGTACCTACCTACTGCCTGACTGCCTCATAGGTCGGCAGCGAGAGGTCGTAAGGTCCTGGGTTCCATTCCCGGGAAATTCTCAGTAGAAACACGGAGTTTGGAACTGTGCCCGGTTGATGACAATAGCTCCATAGTCCATATTACATGGGACTTTGTAACGGCTTCGGCGAAATGTGGTTGCACAGTAGTACACCTCTGCCTAACCCATCGGCGATAGAGGCGTGATGCTATGTTATACCTATTATTTATACAGTTGAAATTTTCACGACGATCAGAGTAAAATGAAAAGTCGATGAGTTTGGTGTCGATAGTCCCACAAAATTAATTATCATTTAGTCCAGTATTGTCCCACAGCTGGGCATAAATCTCTTCTTGGGTTGGCAGACAGTAATTTTTTTTTTATTGTTGCCCCACTTCGGTTTCTCCTGTGTCGTGGGTACAGTTTACAAACATACATGTCACATGCATACACAACCAGACCCGAAACAACTATCTGTAGATCATACAAATATTTGTTCCGTGCGGGAATCGAAACCGCGATAGTTAGCGCAGAAAGCTAATCACTTATCCACTGCGCCAACCGCGTTGTCCACCGTCGTCGTCGTCAATCATTATGTCTGTTCCGCACAAAAGCAAAAAATGCATAGGAGTGAGTTGGGTTCGAAGTTAGACCTCCTGCATGGAAGGCAAGAGTTTACTTACTGGGCTACTGCTTCAAGCCGATAAATTAATGCCAAAGTGACATCTGTGCCACACCGACTCTAAATAATGCTGCACACAAAATAGTTGGATGCAAATTGACTCTATAATGTGAAGCGAGGTGTCAACTGCATCACTGAGTGTTAGAAATCTTTTTTAATACACGACTGGGGAGCCTAAATGACCTAAGAGTTACGTAGCTATGTCTACAGTCTGTTTTTTTGGAGTTCATTATAGTGCGAATTACAACGTACTTAATCGGGCACAGGGAATTATTTTTCCATCACACCAATCCAGCGTAAATAATCGAATATTTTTAAAATGGCTAAATACTGTTTTTTATTAACGTTGTGAGAACCCATCATGGGCTATCCTCCGTCAGGGGGGGACGGAGGGGTGTGCCGGACTCCTACCGGTTAAACTCACCACGGTGATCCGCCTCGACACCATATGGTGGGCCTCGGGAACTCTTAGAAGACCGCACCGAAGCTCACCATGGTGTCATGCCGAACGGCACTTCCCGGAGGGTGACTTTAAAGAGGCCACCCCCTCGTGCACGTCCCGGGGGATGGCTAAATATCCTACCTAAAAATTTTAACCCAATTTTTTTCTTCATCTTCTTTATATTATATTATGTTTGCCGTAAAGTACCATCTAACATGACACCAGAACTACACCTACACTTAAACCATGAAAAAGTGTATTTTTTTGTTCTGCCCGTTTAAGGGCAAACAAATTTCTGACAAATTTCTGACCACAACTAACATCTTATAAATCGCCTTAAAATGAAGGCATTTTATTTCCAAAATCTCGGGTGCGAAACTACTTTCTATTGGAATACTTTTACTCCTCCGTCGCTCAAGAGTAAAAACATGTAATATTTCACCACAGCGTGCGTAAGATTGTACGCATCGTACGGAGAACGCATGCGCCAACCTTGCTACTCTTGCGCAACACCGGAACACTGGTTGTATTACAGTAACATCTAGATGATATACTTTACAACTATCTTTACGCTTACGTTCACTTGTGAGTGTACAGAATTATTAAATATTTATAGTGTCATGATTCTCGGTTTTTAATATAACTTTATTCATAATGATTTCAATTTCTCACCACTGGGAATTAGGCCATCACCACTGAGAAAAAGACTGGGCCGTTTATCGTCATAAATGAAAAATTTGACACTCTTAATCGACTTCAATGTACAGTGGATCAACGAAGTTCTCACAAGTGAATGTATTCCAATAGAATTTAATGAAGAGATGAATAATTCAACTATATTTATGTAAAATCCTATTTAAACATTGACTTGTCTTTTTTTTTTTTTAATCATTGCCCCATCTTTGGAATAATTCCTGTATCGTGGGTGCGTTTACAAACACGTATATTCACATACACAAAGACCCAGACCCGAAAAAAATATCTGTAGATCATACAAATATTTGTTCCGTGCGAGAATCGAACCCGCGACACGTAGCGCAGCAGTCGATCTCTCAACCACTGCGTCAACCGTGACGTCAGGTGCTCTCCTTCAACTAAATTAGGTGACCATGACACCTCACTTCGTTTGACTGATCATAGAGATGACCAATTCCTTTGTAATTCTCGTGTCTGTTATTTCTTATTCTTCATTTGCAGATCAGGGTGGTAGGTAGGTTCTTGCGTTGGCCTGATGCTTGCTGCAAGTATGTTACAGGATTACAAATCAATACAATGGTGGTGAAATCTGCCTCACCGCGCTAGTAGTCACAAGCGCGAGTAGTGAGTTCGATTCTTGGGTCGGACAAAGTGTTATTCAGTTTTTCTGTTTATACATTCTCAGTAGCAGCAGGGATTTTGGAACTGTATCAGATTGATGGAGATAGGCTCGCCCCAAATTACATAGGACTTAATAACAGCATCGGTGAAATGTAGTTGGATAATAGTACACGTCTGCCTAACCCTTTGGGGATATAGGCGTGATGTTATATTATTGTTAAGTAATATTCAAGGCCCCTAGTTTTCCAGTGGCAGAAAAGTTTTTTTTTTTTTTGGAAAATCCACCTTGTACGTCGTAAGTTTGAATGGTATTTTTGTATGAAATTCTTCTCATTTTCTTCATTAGTGAATTGCATCCGTACCAGATCGGAGGGGGTTAAAATAAATTTTACAAAGGCTAGTATCATTTCGTGAACAATAATTACGGCTGCATTTGACGTTGTCCTTCGGAAATTGTAATCGATATGTCTCAGTGATATTGTCAGATTCGTGATATTATGATTTCCCTAGTGAAATTATAATAAACCGAAGGTTACGTTAGGTTATTTATATTTTTTTACTAGCTGTGCCCGCGACTTCGTTCGCGTGGATGTCGGAACTTAACAATGTATTTTTTAGTGAGACCAAATGCACTTAACCCCGTTTTTTTCTAAAATAAAAGTATTTTTCTAAAATACAAGTAGCCTAAGTTACTCCTTCTTACATCAGCTACCTGCCAATAAAAGTCCCGTCAAAATCGGTCCAGCCATTTCAGAGATTAGCCTATACAAATAGACAGACAGACAGACAAAAATTATAAAAAATGTTATTTTGGTGTATGTACCGTATATATATTCATATGCATGTAGTAAAAAACGGTTATTTCAATATTAAAAACAGACACTCCAATTTTATTTATATGTATAGATGTATAGATTACAATTTCACGAGAGTAATTATAATATCACAGATTAGACAATATCCCTGTGACAGATACAACATAACCTTATACGCAATTGCAAGAGGTGCGAAAAGTTAATAAAATATTTTAGCACAATGCAAGTGAAGAATTCCAATATTTTCAATATTGTGATCCACCCTCCGTTTCTTAGCTCTGGATTTACTTATAAAATTCTTAGAATAATTTGCTTTTCTTATTGTGTCTGGGATTATTAATCCCTTCGCCTCGTCTTCGTCTTTCGTCTTAATAAATTTTGCTTTTCCGTGCTTCTATATCGGGAGTCACGGTTATTGTAACTATGCTTACATTGATAATAAAGTGTTTATGTTATTGTAATTCTTATGTTATATTTTTCATCAATATTGTTCCAAAACTTTTTGTTTCTATAATAATAATGTCCTCCAGACCGATTTCGGTCACGGCGGCCAATCTCACCGGAGATTAGCCAACTACGCAGGAGATATTATAGAGCACAAGTGTGTGCGCAAACAAGACCCGGGTACGTCTTAAAACTGCGGCCAGACACCGGAGGACGGGCAGCAGCGTCCTCTCACTAATCGGTGAGCCACTGCGATCCCCAAGCCGCCTGCCAAGCGTGGAGATTATGGCAAACCCTTGGGGGAGGCTTTCGTTCAGCAGTGGACGTCTTCTGGCTGATGATGATGATGATGATGATGTGTGCGCAAGCATAGGTGCTCTCTCTATTCCTTCACTCTCATAGTCCGATGGGACGGCAATCCGACACGACCGGAGAGAGATCAGGCGCAGAACCAACGGCTTTATGTGCTTTCCGAGGCACGGTGTGTATTCACATACACAAAGACCCAGACCCGAAACAACTATCTGTAGATCATAAAAATATTTGTTCCGTGCGGGAATCAAACCTGCGACACGTAGCGTAGCAGTCGATCTCTCAACCACTGCGCCAACCGTGCCGTCACTATCAACTAGAGTCATATCGTCAACTAGAGTCATATTGATGTTTTAAAAGTACCTACAGGAGATAGGTTTTTTTGTATTAAAAAAAATATATTCTGTTCTATATTCTAATATTGAAACACTAATATTTATAGCAGTTCGGTGATCATAGAATCATGACGTTGTTTGACCACATGAGGAACCTGGCTGCCCGTTTTGTGTCATGTTATGTTGACTTGAACGATACCAAAGGAAACCGGTTTCTAATTCCAAAGATTTACAGAATTCTATTTATAAACATAAGCGGAATTCTAGATTTTTTGCTTCTATACAAATATCGGTAGTCCGTTCTTCGAGCGATGTGGCCTGCCCGTTGCCACTTCAGCTTGCAAATCCTGAGAGTCGCGGGCAACCGATGGACGCAAGTGGCGGAATGTCGTTCGATGTGGTGGTCTAAGGGGGAGGCCTTCGTTCAGCAGTGGACGTCTTCTGGCTGATGATGATGATGATGATGATGATACAAATATTGTTCCATGGGCATGAGATGACAAGGGATAAAAAACATGTTACAGAAAGGGTTATCAGTATGAATGTGGATGAATATAAGGGAAGAGATAGACCCAAGAAGAGGTGGATGGATTGTTAGAAGCGTCAGGCGGCGGACAAGAAAGTTAACTCTGCGATGGCGTTTGATAGATATGAATGGAAGAACAAGACAAATTGCAACTACAAAAAATGTGGGATGAGGGATCATGATGCATGGTGAATTCTAACTTAATATTAGAAATGCGAAAGTATGTTTGTTTGTTTGTTACCTTTTCACGCCTAAACCACAGAACCGATCATCCTGTAATTTTGCATATATGTACGTTGTCATACAGGAATAGACATAGGGTTCTGACACTGTTCCCGAGGAAAACAACAATAATGTTCTTATGATAATAGATGGCGCCACGTGTCTTTCGCAAGCAGATACAATCCGAATAGATTGTCAAATTCTAAATTAACGCGAGCGAAAACCGCGGGCAAAATCTAGTAATTATATAAATATTGTTTAACGCCGGAGTCAAACCGCAAAAATAAGACTAAAAGCCACTGCCAACGGTTTGTACAATACCACGTATGATAGTATAAACAAAATACTTTAATGATATAACTGTTACATCATGTTGGTCAGTTGCGTTACCCCAGATTGTGTTACTCGATAGTTATGATATATCGAGAAAGGTAACGTGTAGAGTTGTGACGAAAGTGTGGTCACAGATAATTTAGTGTCATACTCTATTGACTGACATTTCATTATCAAATTACGTACTTACGTACTGACGGCAAGGTTGGCGTAGTGGTTGAGAGATCGACTGCTGCGCTACGTGTCGCGCGTTCGATTCCCGCACTGAACAAATATTTGTATGATCTACAGATAGTTGTTTCGGGTCTGGGTCTTTGTGTATGTGAATACACAACGTGCTTCGGAAAGCACTTAAAGTCGTTGGTCCTGCGCCTGATCTCTCTCCGGTCGTGTCGGATTGCCGTCCCATCGGACTATGAGAGTGAAGGAATAGAGAGAGCACCTGTGTTTGCGCACACACTTGTGCTCTATAATATTTCCTGCGTAGTTGGCTAATCTACGGTGAGATTGGCAGCCGTGACCGAAATTGGTCAGGAGGACATTATTACGTACTTATGCTTGACCTAGTTTTTTATTTATCGAAGAGAATCTTTATAAAACCTACTCGTAGCTACATAGTTACCGCACAGATTTGTCGATCTGCAAGGTTAAGCATCGCTAGACGCGGTCAGTCCTTGGATGGGTAACCATTTTTCACATATCCAGACCCCTTCGTGCCCCGGAAAGCACGTTAAGCAGTTGGTCCCGGGTGTCATATAAAGACCCATGACAGTCGTTACGGGTGTCAGTAGCCCAAAAAAAAGTCTGAAAACCAATCTAACCTTAGAATATCAGTGTCTCCCAGTTACTGAGTGGCGGAGGTCAGAAGGCAGTCGCTCCGAGTAAAATACTGATATTCAGCCGCAACCGGTTAGCTTGGAAGCCGACCCCAATGTAGTTGGGAAAAGGCTAGGCAGATGATGAATCGTTTTAAAACCGCCTGTATAGGTTCGTATAGTGGTCGCGTAACTGCTAAGCGTGAGGTCGTCGCTTCGATTCCTGGGCCGGGAAGTGTTATTGGGTTTTTCTGTATGGAAAAACTAAGCAGCAGCATGGAGTCTGGATCTGTGGCCGGTAGATGGCGATAGGCTTGCCCCCTATTACAGACTCAATAACAGCATCGGCGAAATGTGGGTGTATAATAGTAGGCATCAGCCTAACTCGTATGTTATGTAATGTATAGGCCCAGATGAAATAAAGATCTTTGTTTTAGACTGTCAGTGCCTCATGCTAGATATTTTTCATTTTCGCTTTTTTCCTTTGTCCGATCCGATATTATTGAACATTTTCCTAGAAGCTGTCCTATAATAAAAATATTCCTCATTAAGTTTGTAACTGCGTTATAAGGAAAAAATTCCATGAAATTACTTAACTAAATATTGCGATGTATTAAAAAGCGTATTGCGCAGGTTCCGTTAAAATATATTTTATACTAGCTACCCGCCCCGGCTTCGCAGAGGTGCAATTTACGATTTCAAATTACTGATTTTACAAAAAATGTCTTCTATCTATTCTTTCCAAGAATTAACCATATAGGTGCAGCCGTTGTGAAGTTATGCGCTTAGCAACACATTTGGCGATTCATTTTTATTTAGGTATATAGATAACGCACTGTGTAGCGTCTGGTACATACTTGTGTACATAGAAAGATGAGTTACAATTTATTATATATTATACTTAAACCCTTGGACCCGGGTACGTCTTAAAACTGCGGCCAGACACCGGAGGACGGGCACCAGCGTCCTCTCACTAATCGGTGAGCCACTGCGATCCCCAAGCCGCCTGCCAAACGTGGGGATTATGGCAAACCCCCCCTTGGGGGACGCATTCGTTCAGCAGTGGACGTCTTCTGGCTGATGATGATACTTAAACGTCTTAAATTTTTTTTTATTTTTTTTTTTTTTTTTAATAACGTTGCCCCACACTAGTATTTCTCCTGTATCGTGGGTACAGTTTACAAACATACATGTCACATGCACAGACAACCAGACCCGAGACAACTATCTGTAGATCATACAAATATTTGCTTCGTGCGGGAATCGAACCCGCGATACGTAGCGCAGCGGTCGATCGCTCAACCACTGCGCCAACCATGCCGTCTAATAATAAATATTGCTAGCAATAACACCAGTATCAGTCATAGGTTTACCTAACACTTTACTACGATATTAAAAGCTAAACTGACTGCCTCTAGTGGTCGAAAGCGCGACTGCTAAGCGTGAGGTCCTGGGCTCGATTCCCGTGTCGGACAAAGTATTATTGGGTTTTTCTGTATGGAAAGTCTCAGTAGCAAAACGGAGTCTGGAACTGTGCCCGGTAGATGGCAATAGGCTCGCCTCTTATTACACGGGACTCAATTACAATATCGGTCAAATGTTGGTCTATAATAGAACACCTCTGTCTAACTTTTGGGGTATACAGGCGTGATGCTGTTATGTTATGTAGAAGCCTTCATTATGAGCTATAGTGTCATTTTTTTTCAAATTTTTCCTTCCCCTTCTTGTCTCTTACTTAGGCTCTTAGTTTCGTCTGTAAATAATTGCCAGAATGTTTATCTATGAGGTTACGCGGTGGACCAGTAGGTTCTTTGTCATTGAAGCACTTCTTAACGATTTAGTCTCTCAAGTTGTTGAGAAGTGCTTCAACAGACAGTTACTTGGCGAACATATAAAATGAAAGTCCAATAGCCAAACAAACATAAATATGAACGTTCGTAAATCTCTGAAACAGAACAGAACTGAAAACAGGCAGAGCTACCCCTTTCAGCTGAGGCACTTGACGACACAGATGGCGCACTGGTTAGGCGATTAGCTTTCTAGGTGTGGCGTGTTCAGTTCCCGCACGAAACAAATATTTGTATGATCTACAGATAGTTGTTTTGGGTCTGGTTATGTGTGAGTGTGACATGTATGTTTATAAACTGTACCCACGATTTAGCAGAAATCTTAGTGTGGGCCAGCGTTTTTATAAAAGGAAAAAATAAAAGAACGACTTCGTGGAAGTGTTTTTCGTTGTGAAGTCTTCATGTATTTGTAGCGACTACGCGTGGCAACGTGGCAAAAAGTAAAGCGTCATCTATCGAAATGAACAACAACAAGAAATCCTGAATCGTACTATGACAGTTTACAAATATTCTAGCAAATATACAAGACATCAAGCCCACCAAGATTACCTAGGCTAGTCGGATGATCCACCTTTTTCAATGGAGGAACACCATACCTCGTGTCACATATATTTTCTGCGGGATTTGACGTTCTGGGCTGTGTATAATGAAAGTTTGGAAGTAATAACGCTAACTAATACGACTATCAATAAGTTTCTGCGTCATCGTCATCATCTCAGCCGAAAGACGTCCACTGCTGGACATAGGCCTCCTCCAAGCACCACCACATTTACCGGACCTTCACAAACACTACATGTTTAAGATAAACTCGCTGTTGTTTATTTTCCCTGGATAGTAAATAAAATTACTAAACACCCATATTCGATCTATTTGGGGTTGATATCTAAAAGTTCTTACTTTATTCCTGCCTACATTATTTAAGAACTCTGTGTGGAAAGTGTTAACATTCCAAATGTAGTGGTTTGGGCTATACGTTTATGTTGCTGTACATGCTACGCGCCTCCACAGAATAAGCAACTCGTTCATGGGACAATGTATACGCTTTTACAATAAACTTCCCAATGATATACGTTATTTAACATTAAAGAAGTTCAAAATTGTAATTAAATCTAAACTTTGTAAAAAAGGATACTATAAAATTTCGGACTATTTAGATGACAAAAACGCTTGGGATTGAACCGCTCTTTAGCCTTTCCTTTTTTTTTATATACAATTTTTGCCATTAATTATTATATTATTTACTTCATTATTTTGATATTGTAATGTCGTTTAAATTGAAATGATTTCTTATATATAGCCGCTATACATTGTAAATGTGAGTGAGATCTAGGCTGAGCGCTCTTCATTTCATTAATTCTCACGATAACTGATGCATGCTTGCACTCTGTTGCGACAGGTTAGCTCAAATAGTTATGGCACTTTCTTCAAAAGGCTATTCCACCCTATATTTGTCTCATATAAACCTTTACATCATTACAATCTGTCTGGACTTTAAAATAGACTTTGACCACTGAGTTTGTTTCGGCGTTTCTTCTCAGGGATAGTCATAGGAAATGCCGACGCCATCTAGTTTAAAAAAGACGTGTAAAAGTGATTGAAAAATCCTAATTGCAAAATAAATAATTTCATTTCATTTCATTTCATTTCATTTCATTTCATTTCATTTCATTTCATTTCATTTCATTTCATTTCATTTCATTTCATTTCATTTCATTTCATTTCATTTCATTTCATTTCATTTCATTTCATTTCATTTCATTTCATTTCATTTCATTTCATTTCATTTCATTTCATTTCATTTCATTTCATTTCATTTCATTTCATTTCATTTCATTTCATTTCATTTCATTTCATTTCATTTCATTTCATTTCATTTCATTTCATTTCATTTCATTTCATTTCATTTCATTTCATTTCATTTCATTTCATTTCATTTCATTTCATTTCATTTCATTTCATTTCATTTCATTTCATTTCATTTCATTTCATTTCATTTCATTTCATTTCATTTCATTTCATTTCATTTCATTTCATTTCATTTCATTTCATTTCATTTCATTTCATTTCATTTCATTTCATTTCATTTCATTTCATTTCATTTCATTTCATTTCATTTCATTTCATTTCATTTCATTTCATTTCATTTCATTTCATTTCATTTCATTTCATTTCATTTCATTTCATTTCATTTCATTTCATTTCATTTCATTTCATTTCATTTCATTTCATTTCATTTCATTTCATTTCATTTCATTTCATTTCATGTTAGTGAGAAAGTTTTATTTTGTTTTTTTAAAAAATAACATTGCCCCACACTAGGTATAAATCCTATATCGTGGGTGCGTTTACAAACACATATATTCACTTACACAAATACCCAGACCCGAAACATCTATCTGTAGATCATACAAATATTTGTTTGAATCGAACCCGCGACACCTAGCGCAGCAGTCGATCTCTCAACCACTGCGCCAACCGTGCCGTCGCCGTGCGTCCGTTTGGAAGAACAAATGGACTGGCTTACTCTTACATATTTTACAGTTAACACTTAAGAAAGTGATTATAAGACGAATTCTTAATTAACTGAACTATTCATTAAAATTAATGTTATACATGATTTACTAGTTTTATCACCTTTGATGTTGTCTGTACATATTTCATAATAAATTATCCAATAACATTTTGAAAGATTACCGTCTTTGTTTTTGCTGTGGTCATTGACCCGTTTAGAAGCGGAATTTTACCGACTAATATTCTACACATTCACTCGATAAAAATATTAGTACATTACATGTCGGGCCGAACTAAATCGTACCCGTGACCTTTACTCGAAATATTTCGTTATGAAATGGTTTAATTTCTCTCGTTTCGACACATCGCATTCATAATTTTTTATGTTGCACCTAACAGAGATTTAACTGTTGGATAATATTATAACTGAAGGTTAGTGAAACTACTGTAATTGTAAGTTATTTTTTCTAGACGTGTTGCGTTATGTATAATGTTATGTATAATGGGTAGTGTGACGGATTGTTTAATTTTATAATGGACGTTTTTTGTATAGACTTGATTTTTATCTTACAGTTAGCTCTTTGTTGTCTGGACTTCACAGATAGTGCAAGCACAACATTAAGTTAATTTATAAGTTAGAAATTATTAAATATGTTGATATAAAATAATTGAAGGTAGTACAGTCAGCATCAATAATATGTATACACGTAGCGAAATTTAAAAGCGAGTTTTGGAGGTAAAAGTGATTTAAATCTTGACCAGTTTTACTTAATAATGTCCTCCTGACCGATTTCGGTCACGGCGGCCATTCTCACTGGAGATTAGCCAACTACGCAGGAGATATTATAGAGCACAAATGTGTGCGCAAATACAGATGCTTTTTCTATTCCTTCACTCTCATAGTCCGATGGGACGGGAATCCGATACGACCGGAGAGAGATCAGGCGCAGGAACAACGGCTTTACGTGCCTTCCGAGGCACGGTGTGTATTCACATACACAAAGACCTGGGTCTTTGTGTATGTGTCGGGTCTGAACCCGAAACAAGTATCAGTAGATCATACAAATATTTGTTCCGTGCGGGAATCGAATCCGCGACACGTAGCGCATATTATCTGTGGATACATTAAAACACATGGCCATTTAAATTTTATTTTAACCAATACCTTTCCATGAATAAGCGTTTGAATTTCGCTACGTGTATACATATTTTTGATGCTGACTTTACTTTGAGCAAAAACTTAAAGGCTTTCAATTGTTTCAATATAGACACCTATCTGCTTCATTTCACATTTTTTTGATATTTATGAAATCAAAACTTTTTAATGTAGACTTCCGGAGGTCAGTCTTCAGAATGCCGTCAAACTCTTATTATGAGTCATTGCAATCGGGTTATTGCTAATTGAGAGCTAGATAGAAGGCAGTAAGGTGTTATCGATTGTCAAAGAATTCCCACCTCGGATTTTCCCAGAAGTTTTGTCTGCAGAATTATTTATTAACTGAACAATATATCGAGGGGTTGAAGTCCACGCGTGTCCATTATTTTTATTTCACGGTGCATTTTTAACGTTTGTGCTTCCCGTCTTTGATTTTTTAAAGGAAAATTTTGATTTTTTATGTAAGATATGTAGTGTCTCTTTGATTTCTCCTGAATTTATCGAGACGGTTGTTGCTCCCCCACAAAAGATTATTTTTTATTGTATAGATGTGCAGTATACATAGGCATTTAGGAGTAAAGTGCTCAATCTCTCTGAATTTTAAATAGACGTCATTTATATTGTCTGCCAATAACAATCTAACTTGCCAAGCATACGTCTATCAGGCTCTAGGGCCATGAACCACAATGCATAAACCCTCTCAGCGACTGACAGCCTTCAGACATTCTGGCATGGGGAACTTAGTTGACAATCGCAAAATCATGGAGAAAAATTCAGAAAGGAGCACTCTGGAGCAATATCGCTTAATACGATTTTGACGACTCCATTGAGCAACATTGGGCCAATTTAACTGTTGGCGTATATTGCTTCGTGTGGCCGTGACGATTGGTCAGTTTATAATTTGCCCATGTAAAAACAACTGTAGTTAATGAGAGGCTTATTTTAACAGACGAAGGAGATTATCCAGAGTTGGATACTATTATAATAAAAATTCAGTCCATTACTGTCCCACTGTTCGGCAAAGGCTTCTTCTCAGAATGAAAAGGGTTAGGCCTTAGTTGACCACGCTGGCCTGGTGCGGGTTGGCAAACTGTACATACCATATCGAGAACTTTACAGAGAACTCTCAGGTGAGCAGGTTTCCTTACGATGTTTTCCTTCACCGTTAACGCAAGTGATAATCAAATTTTGATCTGCACATGATTCAGGGAAGTCAGAGGTGCGGGCTGGGTTTGAACTCAGACCTTTTTGCGTGTAAGGCAAGCATTCAACCACCAGGCTATAACGGCACCTACTACTACTATTAATATTTATTGATACTATTAATAAACTAACATTACCGCAGTCTGTTCATAAAAATGTCCTTGTACTAAGTTTAATGCCTGTTATTCTGAATGAAGATTATTCCACAGTCGCTGCGTTAAGCGCTATTTAACAGACAGTTATACAATTAATGGCCGCAAGTGTAATATTGATTATTGATACAATTGCATCAGGGATGTGTTGTTAAATATTATCTTTGCACACTTTCACTTTGAGATGAACTTAGAAGCTTTTATTCAACATGCACTGTTTGTTTGGCATGCAACAAAATTTGCTGACATATTTTTATTTTACATGCCATTGACCTATTGAGCTGAAATACTGCATGTGTATTTATTATATATCATCATCATCAGCCTGTATCAGTCCACTGCTGGACATAGGCCTCTCCCAAATGCACGCCACTGAGCCCGATCCTCGGCTATCCTCTTCCAACCGCCACCAGCTACCTTGCGTATATCGTCGCTCCACCTAGCTCGAGGACGTCCTGCATTACGTTTGCCAAGTCGCGGTCTCCACTCAAGAACACGTCTACCCCAACGGTTATCGGTTCTGCGGCAAATATGACCAGCCCACTGCCACTTCAGCTTACTTATCCTTTGGGCTATGTCGATAACTTTGGTTCTCTGTCGGATCACCTCGTTCCTGATACGATCCTTCAGAGAGACTCCGAGCATAGCCCTCTCCATAGCTCGCTGAGCGACTTTAAATTGGTGAACTAGTCGTACCGTGAGTGTCCACGTCTCGGCACCGTAAGTCATAACAGGCAGAACGCATTCATTGAATACTTTCGTCTTAAGGCTTTGTGGTATTGGCGACGAAAAGACTATTATATATATATATATATATATATATATATCGTCATCACGGCACGGTTGAGAGATCGACTGCTGAGCTAAGTGTCGCGGGTTGTAAATCGAATTTGTCAAAAGAAACTTACACTAGGGCCTCTGTACTAACATTCAATTCGCAAGCAATAATTCTCGTTGCAAGCTCGACTGCCGAGCGTGAGGTCCTGTGTTCGATTCCTGGATCAGATAAAGTGTTACTGGGTTTTTTGTATACAGAAATTCTCAGTAGCAGCATGGAGTTTGTTACTGTGCCTTGGTAAATCGGACTGATATATAATATTAGTATAGATAGCTGCACCCTACAATGTTAGCCGCGGTTTAATGTGAGGTTAACCATCCCGCGGTAAGCGTCATTTCGGGATAAAAGGTAGCTTATGTGTTAATCCAGGATATTTCCATGTATATATCCATCCAATAGTAGATATAAAAATTATGAAAGAAATATTGTTTTATAATTTAAATATCTTTGACTGGCACTTTCAAAGAGAGGCCTATGTCGTAGTGAGCGATGGGACGGCAATCCGACACGACCGGAGAGAGATCAGGCGCAGGACCAACGGCTTTACGTGCTTTCCGAGGCACGGTGTGTATTCATATACACAAAGACCAGACCCGAAACAACTCTCTGTAGATCATACAAATATTTGTTCCGTGCGGGGATCGAGCCCGCGACACAAGAAAGCAGTGAAAATGTTTAATCTTTATGGCTACATTCCAATATTAGTTTTGCCTGTTATTGATTACCATGTAATAAGTAGCGAGGCTGTGTATATCTATATTTTATTTAAAAGAAAAATCTAAATACCCTGCTCGACCTGGGAAACGAAATCAGGACCTCACGTTGAGCGGCTGCGTTTGCGACCACTATACCGATGAGACAATCACAGATAAAATCATGAATGGATATAAAAAGCAAAGTCATGATTCAACTTTTACTACTTAATTACTATTAGTAATTATATTTTTCATTAATATTGTGTTAAATGTAATGGTTTTAATTAACACCGAGTTAGCAAGTGGCACCAGTTGGTTGGCTTTAAAACATTTTTTGAAACGTTGCCACACGCTATGATTTCTCCTGTATCGTGGGTACAGTTTACAAATATACATGTCACATGCGACACTCAGACTAAAAACCACTCTGTATAAATCACACAAAATTTTTTTTTCGTTTGGTAATCGAATCCGACACGTAGCGTAAAAAGCTAATTGTTTAGCCACTGCGCTACTCTCTCACGTCTTTTATTACAGCAAAGTAAAAGGTTTAAAAAGAGTTTCAATTGAGTTTCTTGCTAGTTCTTCTCTATACGACCTATTTGAAACCGTGAGCCTAGATTTGCATCTAAAGTCTCGACATTCTTTCGAAATTTTCCTTACCATAATTAATATTCATCATGATTGGTTCATTTGTACAGGTACGTTAAATAAAGAGATATTCTATTACGTTTTGTTACTAGATCTTGCCCGCGACTTTGTACGCGTGAAATTTAGAATCTGATATATTCCTGCGATAAAATGGTGATGGGATAAAATGATGCTTAAAAAAAATATTTTAAATTAAACCTCTAGCAATCGGTGAAAACTACAACATTCATTCCATGCAGTAGTTTTTGTGTGATGCGTGTACAAACATACAGACAGATAGACGGATAAAAAATCTAAAAACTGTTGTTATGGCTTCTGTTGCTCTAATAAAGACCCCCCATATTAGTTTTTCTCCAATATCTATAATGTACAGACATCGGTCTGTTATAATTTTATTATATGTATATAGATAATCATTTTATGACGCAATGACGATTCAAAACGAATTCTAAAGATAATCTTAAGATGCTGTAATTTTCCTTACTTAAATTAATATTCATCATGATTGCTTCTAAATAACTTTATATGACTGTAAAAGGATCTAGGTACCTAATTAAGACAGCATTAATTCTTTTTGTTGTGTTTTCTCCACCATAAAGATGATCGTATGGAAGCCGCTAAATAGCCCTGCAGCAATATCATTGCCTGTAATATTGGGAAATTATCGACGTAATTGGGTATAGAGCTGCCTCTGACGTGCAACGGCGTGCACAGAGTTTTTAGACAGGGTAGGCAGAAAATTTTAAAAGCTTACTTTCTAAAAATGCCTACTGCATGTTGGTATTGGTTCGTCGTCTTGTCGATTAAATAATGATGTGATTTGCCACCTCAAATATCTTATGATAAATATTTATCTGAGTTATGTAGTAGCAGTGTCTTTTTGTCTTTATGAACCGCACGCCACTGTGACGTGTGACTTAAATATGAAGTCTGAATAACAGTGCTGGCGAAATGTGGAGGCACAAAATTATACCTGCGTAACCCTTAGGGTAATACAGGCTTGAGGATATGTTATGTATGTAATTAGGTATGGTTGTGGTCATATAATTGAGTGCGGTGGCGACCACAAAGACCCAGAGTAATGTCCAGTCATTAAAATGCTGCGTCATGTAAAAAATAAAACGCGATTGCATTAGATAACTACATAGGTATATAAAATGCGTAGGTAATGCGCATAGGTGCGCGTGACGACACGGTTGGCGCAGTGACTAGGTGATTAGCTTTTTGCGCTAAGTGTCGCAGGTTCGACTCCGGCACGGAACAAATATTTGTATGATCTACAGAAAGTTGTTTCGGGTCGGGTTGTGTGTGCATGTGACATGTATGTTTGTAAACTGTACCCATGATACAGGAGAAACACTAGTGTGGGGCAAATTAAAAAAAAATAAAAGAAATAGGTTCGTTTTATAAGACTGAAAAAGGGCCTGCAGGCATCACGCTTATGTTTCCCGAAAGGTTAGGCAGCGGTTTACTATTGTACGCCCACATTTCGTCGAAGCTACTGAGTCCCTTGTAATATGGACCGAGCATATTACCATCTCGTACAGGGCATAGATTCAGACTCAGTGCTGCTACTGAGAATTTCTATATACACAATATATAATAGATATTGTGTAATATTTGAAAATTGTTTTATATGTCATTGCCGGAATGGCTCTTTCCACTGGAGTTACACGGTAGGCTCGCTGCGTGGCGTGGCTGTCCGGTAAAATTTTGCCGGACGGCTGTAGAAGCGAAAAATCTATATTAATATTATAGAGGTAATATTTGTTTGTTTGTTTGTAGGGGGTCATCTCCGAAACTAATAATCCGAATCTGAAATTATTATATATGTAGATCACGCGGACGAACTCGCGGGCTGAAGCTAGTATAAAATGTATTCAACGTAATACCGTGTATGTATTAAGATCAAAATCTAAGCTTCATAAATATGACGTATCAAGTTCATCTTTATATAACGTCAAATTATTTTAATTAGCATTTTTTTAAAGTAATTGATGTCCGTGTGATTAATGAATATTTCATGGATTTTCATCAACCCTATACTCGGTTTGTTTAGGCAATTAAATAAAGGTAAACAATCTTGATGTGTCTTTTTACACAAACACATATTAAACGAATAAACTACTGCTTAAACTTGTGGTTCAATTGATTTGGTAATCGTTATTGTTGTTTTACATTGGTTTTTAGTCGCATTTTATTTTTAAACTGAGTTTTTAAACAAATATATTAAAAGGACACATTAATATTGTTTACCTTTAGTTAAGTACCTACCTAAACAAACCAAGTATAGATAGTTTTATCCTTGAGATATTTTCAAATAAACATGTGGGTAGGAAGTATTGTTGTGTAGTGCAAATATAAGTACGAGTGAGAGGGCGTCTGTTTACAACAAGCTCTCGTAGAATATTCTCTACCTATATATAAATAAACTTTATTTCAGACTAGCTTCCGCCCACCGCTTCACTCGTGCATTTTTGGCGCGGAACCCTAATTATTTTCCTAAAATAAATGTAGACTAAGTTACTCCTTATAATATCAGCTATCTGCCGGTGAAAGTCCCGTCAAAATCGGTCCAGCCGTTTCGGAGATTAGCTGGAAATAACAGACATTTTTTTTGTTATTTGTACCGAATATACTTTCAAATGCATTCAGTAAAAAAACTGTTATATTGACATTACAAACAGGCACTTGAATATAGATTGATTTCGCTTCATCGACCGTGTTAATGAATAGATCTTAAGCGCCTTGCAACTTCCAATAGAAAATGTTTCAGTTTTTGAAGTTTTTTTATTTCAGTTTCAAATCAATTCATATAATTTCTATAAGGTTTCCCTATTCAGTATCGCGTAGACAGTTAATACGCTTATCGTTCCATTTTACTTTTCTTTCTTTCTTTTCTTTTTTTTTTAAACTTTGTCCCTCACTTGGATTTCTCCTGTGTCGTGGGTACATTTTTACAAACATACATGTCACATGCACACACAACCAGACCCGAAACAACTATCTGTAGATCATACAAATATTTGTTCCGTTCGGGAATCGAACCCGCGACACTAAGCGCAGAAAGCTAATCACTTAGCCACTGCGCCAACCGTGCCGTCGTACTCTTTGTTTGCTAGTAGAAAAAAATAGTATTCTGATGGAAATTATAATCTCAATTTGTAATCTTATTAACTGAGATATTTTTATATGTATTTATAGACTAGCACCCGCCCGCGGCTTCGCCAGCGTGATTAACGAACCCGTACATTTTTCCAGACTATAATCTATCTCTGTGCCAAATTTCATTCATTTCATCCAGATCCGTTCAGCCATTCTGGCGTGAAAGAGTAACAAAGATCCATCCATCCATCCATCCATCCATCCTCCATCTTTGTTACTCTTTCACGCCAGAACGGCGGAACGGATCTGGATGAAATTTGGCACAGAGATAGATTATAGTTTGGAATAGCACATAGGCTACTTTTTATCCCGGGAAAATGTACGGGTTCGTAAACCACGCGGGCGAAGCCGCGAGTGGAAGCTAATAATATCTATTGTAGTCGTTACCGATTCTGACAGCCCAAAAAGTCTCACAACCGGTCTAACTTTACAGTATCAGTGTCTCCCCAGTACCTATATAAATAGTCCTCCGCATCGATTTCGATGACGGCGACCCTAAAATAAATTATGTTCTAGCGTGGGCCCTAATATGGCTCGCTAGACCGAACTTGGTTTTAAATACCAGATCACATAAGAAGCCATATAGTTGATCCGCAGAGTTGTACGTGTATGAATAGGAGGGTTTAGGTTTGTCTTTACGTAGTTGGCGTCTTTCGTCAAGTGTTACGAGTCGATTTTCTCTGTACGTTTTTATCTTCTTGTGGATGGTAGAGCGCCAAGAAAACCACCTTTGTGCGCGAGCTCCTCCCAGCATTTACGGTCAATATCGCAAGCGTTCAGGGGTCTTTTGAACACATCCTTATAGCGCAGATTCTGCCAGTTTTCGTTTCGTATTCGTTTCGTTTTATAATAAACGTTGCCCCACTCTAGGAATTATTCCTGTATCGTGGGTGTGTTTACAAACACATAATTCACATGTACATACACCCAGACCCGAAACAACTACCTGCGGATCATACAAATATTTGTTTCGCGCGGGAATCGGACCCGCGACACGTAGCGCAGCAGTTGATCGCTCAACCACTGCGCCAACCGTGTAAAGTAAGTAATCTGTTGACAGAGGTCAGATGACAGATGCTCCTTATAACATACTGATATTCAGACGCATCTGGTTAGACTGGGGGCCGACCACAATGTAGTTGGATAAAGGCTAGGAAAATGATGATGAGATGATGATAGATATTGGATTTATAACGTAAATTATAGAAAAGCAGTGCTGATGAGGTATTTTAGCACTTGCGTTAAATGTTAATTGGATTATAAAATAAGGACATCTGCTCACCAGAGAGGGCTTCAACACTTCTCGATGGCGTGTGTAGTCTGCCCACCCGCACCGGGCCAGCGTCGTGAACAGCCCATTCTGTCGACAGTAGCTGAATGAAATAATTATATCTCTTATTAATTACGCTGTAACGTTAATAAATTCTAGCAAAGCACACGTAATGCTAATTATAGTTTGATTACAATATACTAGGGCAGTAAATAATATTTATTTGGGTTTAACACAGAGAATTCGTGACGAAACACTGTGAAATGTAAGAGACTGAATCCCATTCTTACTTCACTGATATTATAGACTGATAACGTTTGTTTTTAAGAGTTTTTGAAAGCGGCCACATTGATCTAATGGCCGCTATTGTGACTGCTGAGCGTGAGGTTCCAGGTTCGATTTCCCGGTCGGGCAAGGTGTTATTGGGTATTTTAGGTGGAAATTCTTAGTAGCATCACGGATTCTGGAACTGTGCCCGGTTGATGGTTATAGTTAGCACCCAATTACATGGGACTCAATAACGGTATCAGCAAAATGTGAGTGTACAATAGTACACCTCTGCCTTACCCTTTGGAGAATAGAGGCGTTATGTTATGTTGTGTTAGTAAATTTAATTTTAAAATAAACAATTTAATTTCAGGTCAATTTCATTTCGTTTCATTTCACACCAAAGCAAAGTGATTTCTAACACCGTATTTCACTTAATTTTGAGGAATAAACAATAATAAAAAAAAAATATGTTTAATTTTTTAATTTATTATTAAATACGTAAAAAAAATATTTAATCAATATCTTTTGGCAACTCAGATTTTGAAGACTGTGTGGTTTTTTTGTTCATTCAAACTTTATTTTATGTGCGTGCGCACGATATGAGTGTTCTAGAGTAACATGGGCAATCAGCCCCGGTACAGACGTTCTGTGTGGCCAATCGATATGATCTATTTCTTCAAAGAGTTTGTTTACCGCCACAAGGATTACGCTTGTAACATTATGTATTAAACCAGTTATTCAGCCAGTTAAGGCTTCCTTGGTGGGTCACTAGGAAGCGCACGCGCCGCTCTAAACCGGTCCCATTTTATACTGAACTTATGAAATTATTAAATAGACGCCTCGAGTTATTTTCGAAACGCATTGCTTATTTTATTTCGTTATATTTTTAAAGTAGTGTAGTGTAGTAATTTATGCGTTGTATCTTTGCAATTTTGATTAGGAAAGATTATGCGAATGTTAATGCGAAGCTTGGTAGAGATTCAATGGCAATATCTTTGACACGGATAGAGAAGAATCACTTGGACCGATTTCCTGTAGGCCTAGCACGAATGTTTTGACATCTGGTAGCGTAATCGTATCATTAAAGTGAGTGAATTTTGAATACATTCTACTCGTACCGCACATAATATATTTTTATCGATGACTTCATTCATAACTACCTGTACCCCGCGACTTCACCGGCGTGTATCTCGGCGTGTGTTTGGCAGCAAAAGTAAAAAAAAAACGAACTAAAATGTAAAAAATCTAGTTGTATTAGGTAAATAAATTTGTCATTGCAGTCGGGGGACCTCTTATATTAAAAAGTGTTCCACAGAACGGTCCCCCGACTGCAATGACAAATTATTTACCTAATACAACTTGTTTTTTATTTACTTTTTAGGGCGTCTTTTTTAATTTATTTATTTTTATTTTTATTCTATACATTTTTTGTGAAAGTTTTTGTTTACCGCTATTAAGCAATATATAGTTTTGGTTCGGGTCTGGTTGTGTGTGCATGTGACATGTACCTATGTTTGTAAACTGTACCCTACGATACAGGAGATATCCTAGAGAGGATCCAGCGATATAAAGAAAAAAGGTATAGATACTTGTAGCATAGAAACAAAATCTTATAGAACAGTTATAATTTGTACTATAATGGAAATCGAACCCGAATGTTCTGATGTATCACGTAGGTAAGTTGATTGGCTATCATATTTTAAAGAGTAAGGGAAATTAAATGAAAGATATCCGAGTTGATGAAATTATATAACAGTCACCACTGACATTTAAGTCAGACATTACAGCCTGCTATCGAAAGGTCATTGGTTCAACTCCGACCCACTGAACTATTGTGGAAAGCATAATAACAGATAAGCTTCAGTCGAGCTTAAAATAACCGAGAGAATTGAAAGCTCGTCGAGATTTTTCTGTTACATCGTAATGATGTTTATTAATGAGTTACCTTTACTGAAACTGTAATTAACAATATCAAGGCCATATAAATGGACTAGCTTCCGCCCGCGGCTTCGCCCGCGTGCATTACGAACACGTGCATGTCTTCGGGATCTTCAATAAATAGGCTATAACATGCAAAAATATTTTTTCAATTCAGACTTCTCGGTGATTTTTCAAATCGGTGGTTCCAGAGATTGGAGCGTTCAAATAAACAAACAAACAATATTTTTAGCTTTATAATATTAGTATAGATAGCTGTAATCTGCGGTGTTAGCCGCGGTTTAGTGACGCTGACCATCCCGCGGTAACAGTGCTAAAAGCTAGCCTATTTGTTAATCTAGAGTATAAATTATTAACTTTCCAAAGTTTAACTTTTTAGTACTTAATTCGGTTTAGTAATCTTTGCGTGAAAGAGTAACAAACATATGTATATACATTCTCACAAACTGTCGTGTTTATAATATTAGCAGGATAATTATCCAGATAAAAAATATCGATAGCACGGTTGGCGCAGTGGTTGAGAGATTGACTGCTGCGCTATGTGTCGCGGTATCGATCCCCGCACGGAATAAATATTTGTATGATGTATAGATAGTTGTTTCGGGTCTGGGTCTTTGTGTATGTGAATATATACGTGTTTGTAAACGCACCCACGATACAGGAATTATTCCAAGTGAGGGGCAACGTTTAAAAAAAAAAACAAAAAAAAAGATACCTATATGTTTATTTAAAATTGATATAGTCTCGGGATATGGACTTACCAGATGAATAACTTATCTGAGGTTTATCCTGCTATTGAAAAATCAGCCCTAAGTAACGTTGTCGACACGGTTGGCGCAGTGGCTAAACGATTAGCTTTCTGCGCTACGTGTCGCAGGTTCGATCTCTGCACGGAAAAAAATGTTTGTATGATCTACAGATAGTCGTTTCGGGTCTGGTTGTGTGTGTATGTGACATGTATGTTTGTAAACTGTACCCACGACACAAGAGAAATCCTAGTGTGGGGCCACGTTTTTTCAAGAAAAGTAAAAGAAATGTTTTTATGTTTGTTTGAAGTGATTTCATGAAATATAAAAACAATAACTATAACTGCCTCATCGGTCTAAAGGTCACAAGCGTAACTGCCGATCTTGGCATTTCCTGGGTTCATTTCCCGGGTTGGGCAAAGTGATATCACTACATATACTTACTTCGCTCCGGGATGCTACTGATAATTTCCATTCAGGAAAATCCAATAACACTTTGCCCGATCCGGGATCAGAAGCCAGGTCCTCACGTTCGCGCTTGCCACCACGAGACCAATCAGGTGTTACTGCGTTTATCAGGTCAGTTAAAGTTATGATTTATGTTAAGTACCTAATTATATTGCTTTGATTAAATAATTATTAAAAATTAGCGGACCCGACAATGTTGTCCTGTCCGAACCTGTTTTAGAACTCGACGCAACGCCACCTACCGGGTCCAATTGTGTATTCAAACTATCCAGGAACCCATTGAAATATACACTCAATATTTCATCCTAATCAGTCCAGCCGTTTAAGAGGAGTTAGGTGGAGTTAAAATAGACTTTGACTCCTGAGTTTGTTTCAGCGTTTCTTCTCAGGGATAGTCATAGGAAATGCCGACGCCATCTAGTTTAAAAAAGACGTGTAAAAGTGATTGAAAAATCCTAATTGCAAAAATAAATAATTTCATTTCAATTTCATTTCATTTCCAAACATACGCACGGAAAAAATATATATATTAAGATTACATAATTTCTATAGCGCATCCTTTTCAAAACTGAAGTGTTCTGGTCGCACATGCACACACAACCAGACACGTACATTCATTATGAAGTAAACGGCTGACTTGCTTTCGAATAAGAGGTTTCATTAAATAATTTGCGATACAGTCTCTGACTCAAAGGTGCCGCTTTTTCCCCCAAATAAGATTCAGATTTCACTTGTATTATTGACCTTGTGATGTCCTTTAAAAAGTTCAGATGTCTTGCACTCGTAACTCGCTGCACGCGAATACTTATATATGTACCAAATACAAGATTTTAAAAAGTTGATATTTTCATCCTCTATGTTACCCATACATAATGTACTTACCATTTGTTTTAATGTACCTACCTAATTGTATGTTTTTGTGAGGAGATAATAAATAAAGAAATAAATGATAATTTGATCTTTTTGAGTCAACTATCTTTCTGTATGGAGGCACACTCCGACTGTGGGAAAGTCGGAAGATAACATAGCATCAACCTTTAATTCCCCGAAGGGTTGGGCAGAGGTGTACTTTTATACACCCACATTTCGCCGATGCCGTTATTGAGGTGACGAGCCTATTGCCATCTGCGGGGCACAGTTCTAAACTCCGTTTTGCTAATGAGAATTATAACACTTTGCCCAACTCGGGAATCGAACCCAGGACTTCACGCTCAGCAGTCTAGAGCTACAGATAAAATCTGTCAAAAAGTATTTTCGTAACAGTTGAGTGCGCAAATCTTGAATTAATTATTGCAGAGCATCACGCCTGTATACCTCGAAGGGTTAGGCAGAGGGGTAGGTACTATTTTACATCCACATTTCGATGATGCTGATATTAGTTCCCATGTAATAGGGGGCGAGCCTATTGTCATACTACCGGGCACAGTTTCAGAATCCGTGCTTGCTCCTGAGAATTTCCATATAGAGAAGCCCATTATCACTTTACACGACCCGAAAATCGAACACAGGACCTCACGCTCCGCAATCGCGCGTGCCCCTAAACCAATGAGGTAGTCAAATAATTATCTTCATTTTTTTTAGTATTACGTGTTATTAATGAAAATAACTTTTCAACAACAAACAACTTTTTAAAATGTCTACAACAAACGAGTAAAATTAACGTAGTGTTGACCCGGGTACGTCTTAAAACTGCGGCCAGACACCGGAGGACGGGCAGCAGCGTCCTCTCACTAATCGGTGAGCCACTGCGATCCCCAAGCCGCCTGCCAAGCGTGGGGATTATGGCAACCCCCCCCCCCCCCCCCCAATTGGGGGAGGCCATCGTTCAGTAGTGGACGTCTTTTGGCTGATGATGATGAGTGTTGAGCCCGAAATGACAGCTTGCTTGTTTAGATTGCAGGCGAACAACAATATCATTATCATTAAATTATTTTTATTTTTTTCTCTAAATGAAACGTTAACCCGCACTGCGAATTAGTCCTGTATCGTGGGTGCGATTAAAAACACATATTTACATACACTAAGACTCAGAAACAACTATCTGTAGATCATATAAATATTTGTTCTTTGCGGAAATCGAACCTGCGATCACACTGCGCCAATCGTGCCATCAAATTATTTTCATAATTCCCAGAATATTGGTTTCACATACAGAACAACTAGACAAGAACCTGTATAATAAATGCAGATGTCGCTCTGATCAGGCGACACGGAATATGTGGCAAATGAATGATGTATGCCTATTTAGTATTACAACTTGACAGGTCAAATGACGTCATTAATGGCGACTTTACGTCTATATGTAGCTGTATTATCCACGTCAGTCATGCCAGGATGATTGCGATGACGTCAGGGCATGAAGGCACTTTCGAAGGTGTCAAGCGAAGTCAACAAGACGGTACGACTGATAATAAAGTAGCGCCTATTTTAACGGCGCGTCTACAATATGGATAAAGCATCAATAAGATGTATGCAATTAATGAAATTCCAAAGCAAATTGAAATTATGACGGCACGGTTGGCGCAGTGGTTGGTAGATCGACTGCCGTGCAATGTGTCGCGGGTTCGATTCCAGCACGGAACAAATATTTCTATGATCTACAGACAGTTGTTTCGGGTCTGGGTATTAGTGTGTGTGCATATATGTGTTTGTAAAACGCACCCACGATACAGGAATTATTCCTAGTGTGGGGCAAAGTTTTTATTAATAAAAATAAGAAAAAAAAGAAATGATTTTTAGAGGAAATAATCACAGAAATCTTGACCAATTTTACACATATTATCTTTGGATACATAAAAAATACATAGTCATTTAAATTTTATGATTTTAACCAATAGTTTTCCAAGAATTTTCGTTTGAATTTCACTACGTGTATATATATGTACATATTTTTGATGCTCACTGTACATATACATATATTTGCCGGTTGGCGGAGTGGCTAAGCGATTGGCTTTCTGTGCTACGGGTCGTGTGTCCGATTACTAGACGGAACTCATACGGCCGGTCATTGTTCTGTGGCTGCGTGTGTCTGCATGTGAGATGTCCATAGTGTACACACGATAAAGGAACATTGATTAAAAATAAATCGGTAAAAACTGTTGATACCATTGCTAAAATCTTGCGACTGGTTCCTAAGGAAAGCGTCTGTTTATAGTCGTTAAACCGTTAGGATGAAAACGAAAGTCAAAGCCAGTTAATCGACAAAAAGACAAAAAAAAAACAAACCATCATTACGCATCACTATAATCACGAAAAAAGATACATTCGCTCATAGATCATTCGCATTGCATGACAAATGGTACAATACACACATACATGTACAAAGTAATAGTAAACAAACTGATAAACGTAACAATCATATACATTCATTAATAACAAACACATTTATATTTTAGTGTTAATATAACAAAACTGAACTTTAAGGAAATAGTAAAATTAACTTTTAACAGTTGCAGCACAAAGATTTATCACGATAGATATTATATAAGTAGTCTGTACAAACAAAGAACAACAATTAAAATTTATACAATATATATTATATATTATATAACATAAAAGAAATAATAACCTAAGAAAATGTGTATTTAAGAAGGGGAAAATTTAAAAATAGTCATAAAAATAGTCAGTCAGTCAATAGTCAGTTTTCAATTAAATGTTGATGAGAAAAAATATTGAACACATTTACAAAATAATATATTTGCAATATTTACGATTTTATGATCTTAAAAGCTGACTCGTATACCTTATCAAATCAACCCCATAATTGGCTTACCATTCAGAGTATCTTCAATATAAATTCCAGTTAGAATCTCGTTAATTAAACAGATATAAATTACAAAAGTGATTTAGTAATTGTGCCATAAGTTGGCAATAGGAATTTATAGACAGAAACGCTTACCATATAAATATTGTTGAAATCGAGGAAACAACAATCTTATAGACTTAAAATTTTATCCTAATTACATACATACTTAATTCTAAAATATAAAATAAAACTTCAAACAAACTCAGTTTAATTGATTTTCGTAATACACTTTTTATTGACACAGATAACTTTACTTTGTCACTCAATATACTTAGAACTAAAGAAAAGTAACCGGTGGCCGCTCTCGATGTTTCACCCCACCTGATCTCACCCCACCAAATTGAATAGTCGCCTTTCCACACCCGCACTCAATGCGTGTTCCACCTTTCTAAATTCGCCGGGTAAATCGGGCTAGTAGGGATGGACCAAGGGGCTAGATTATGCAATTATTGGACTCGCAAACCAACGAGTATATAAGCTTGTGGACGGCTCAGAGGAGTAGAAAGTAAGCCAGTCTTGACAGGCAAAGTGTAATACGGAATCAGTCCAGCTAACTTAGCAAGATGTACGCGAAACTCGCTGTGAGTAAATAAAACAAAAAAACATCTTATTAATTTGAAAAAAAAAAAGTATAAATATTTTGGCGCCTATTCAGCTGTCAAAGTTTTTTTTTCTTTTTGTTGCTAAGGCGTTCAGTTCAAAGAGTTTATAAAAAAAAAAACATATCTCAATTTTATTATTTGTGAGCATTTATAGAGAGAGTAAGATTTTATTTTTTTATATTTTATTTTGCAGCTTATCTCCCTCGTGGTCGCTGTGGTCGTCGCCTCCCCAACCCCCGGCGGTGGCGGACAGTAAGTTTTTTAAAAATCTTTTTTATGTCCATTCAAACCATAAAAAAATTGTTTATCAGGAAAATACCTACGAGTGATAATGAATTTCAGTTCAGATTACTTTTATTCATAAACATATATTGCAAATGAAAAATCATCACTCTATTCTTCACAATACAAACAAAAAACCACAATAGTATGAACTTAGTACAATAAAATAGCGAAGCAATTGAACGAACACAAGTTCAACATCAACGCAAAAAAATAAAGATCACTCATTTTTTGTTCTTTTAAAAAAAACGTTCATTCATCGTTCGTGTAGTAAAAATAGTTCAGTACCGTTATTGTATCATTCCGTTGTGTAATAGTCAAGGTCGCATCTTTATAATCTTGGTTTTATTATCGAATGAACGTTTGAATAATGAATGGCGAATCTCGTGGCGGGTTAATATAATGTCAATTTGATAACATTCATATAAAAATTCGGTCTCGTTAATAAGGCTATCGTTACATAATATCACGTAACAATACCTTAAAAAAGCGTACGCAAAATTGATCCTGTAATCAATGCAAGTCCTACTTACATAATTGTTATTGATACCATCTATCCTAAATCCAATTAATTATCATATACGGCCATAAGTAAATTATAGATAATTTATAGAGCAATGCATTATCAATAGGTATTTTAATTCATATTACGGAACGGTGGTCACGAAGACTGCCGAAGATTTTACCTAGAATAAATTTAATTTAAATATCGTAAGAATTTGTATCCATTCGGGATTTTGCGAAACGAGATTTTAATTTAATTGAAATCTAGTAAAGCAGAAAATTGCGAATATGTAACACTAGCAATAGATTGTTAAATTCAACAAACAATTGTTTATTTAGAGAGGTACTAAAATATGTAAATATTTTCTCAGCCAATTTTAAAGTCACTGGAAGCGGCAAGTCATTGTAAGGACTTAGCAAGCACTTAGTCTATAAAATGTAGTACATAGACAGGTTCAACATAAAGCTGGTGGATGTTTTGTTGTTCAATTTGTCACGTCCTTTGCTGTCTGGCCAAGCCAACGAAACAGATCTAGCTCGGCAATCACTTCTTCGTATCGATTTTGACTCCAAATTCAAACTATTTTTGTTTATTGAGCGAGACAAGAGGTGGGGCATTGTCTGTAGTGTGCGGAATATGCTATAGTGACATAGTATCATTTAGCTAGATTGCGTACCAGCCTACCTGGCCCCTGTGAATACCTGGACAGTACCTAAGAATGGTAAATAATACCCACAACTAGAGGCAATACTTTTTATACAAAATGGTGTTCTAATGTTGATACTGGAACCAATTTGCAGACACAAGTCTCTCATGGATCATTTATTACATCTTGTCTACCACTTTTTGCGAGAGTAAATATTTTTTCCCGCAGTAGCTTGCGATAACTTATGGCTGATAACGCGTTGTTGCAGGTTCATTTAATGCATTTTTTATAACTTTCCGCCTACTTAAAGCTTACTTAAAAAAAAAAAAAAAAAAAAAAAAAAAATAATAAGTTGTTAGTGCGACACTTTCTTCGTTTGTTATATGGCTAACTTTCTGTTTATCTATTTTTACTGTCAAAATGTCTAAACTTAACATCTCATATGAGATTATAGGCCAGCAGGATGCTGCATATCTCACTTATCTATGACGCTTCATTAGATCCCAACTACTTTTTTGATGTAGTTGTCGGGTAAGTAAATTGGGGTGCTGAGCGTAGGAGAATTTTCTGTAAACGAGTTCCGAGTCGCTATGCATTTAGAATTTTGCCTGATAGATCCCAATGGGCTGGCCTCCTATTTCATAGAATGTATAACAGTATCGGAGAATATTTTAGGAAATGATGGTCTTCTGTTACCCATGATACATTGGACTTTACAAGGGAAGAGGTCAAGTGGCTAGTTGATGACGTCATAGCAGATTAACATTATTACTTAATAGGTATTCTAGTGAAGTCCATTACGCAACATAGGAATCAACACATCTCCGATTCACTGATGATCGATAAATAATCTCATTATGTTCATCTTTATATAACCAGTCATGTAATATTACAGTATTTAATTGGGGAAGTGCAATTAGCTGGCATATTCACGAACATTTCTGATATGGAGCGCAATTTGGGCAAAATATTTTTTATACTTAAATCACGCTTGTATTTGTCGAAGGTAGGTAGAGAGCGCCGTAATCATCTTTTTGACAGTTCTAAGGGAGTTCGAAAATGAAATAGCTCTATGTGGCCGTGTGTTATAGACCCTATTATTTCAGTGTCTAAGTGTGTCCATTGAAACTATTTCACCTGCAGCCTTGTCATATTATATCCTGCCCAACAGCTAATTAACATATTGCTAATTATCCCTGTAACATTTCTAGTTCTCGGAAGGTCTCCGAGCTAATTACGACTAATGGTTTGATTTGATTTGAAAGCATTGCATCTGTTTTACTCAATAGTAATTACTTAGGATTCAGGCTTTCTTTACGTGTGTAAAATATTTCTGAAGTTGCCATCTTTTGATCTGTAATTAGGACCTATTCAAGTTAATACATGCTCGCATCTTTCAAAGTTAAATTACTAATTTTACTTGCTGTTAAAGAATAAACTATGAGAAAATTTGCAATATCGAAAAAAATTCATTATAATTATCAAGTGTGTAACTACTGAGGAATGAGGGAAGGTTTTCCTCTATTGAAAAAGCAAGATCCTCCGGCCAGGCAAGGTTAGCCAAGCTGGCCGAAGCCCGACGTGTGACGTCGGACATTCGTATGTGTTAGAATCGTTGTAAACTCTCATAGTGCGATTCAGGATCTTCTGTTATCGCTTCATTTGGATAGATGGCGCTTTACTTTTTGCCTTATTGCGAGTAATGGTCGCTATATAACCTTTATAAACATGCTTGATTTAAGGAAGTATTTTTATTCGTACTTGCATAATACGAATGTAATTTTTGACCAAACCTGAAGGAGTTCCCAATTAAATGATTGCGCAATATTTTCATAAAGAGATATTTTTACGTAAGTAATGTTGGTATTTATCAGAATTACTTAAATGTGCGTATGCGATCATGTAATATTAAAAGTCGTTATATTAGCTTCACGCTAGCAATCGTTGGCGGGGGATAAATTCTTAAGTTTGATTCCCGGATCGACCAAACTAAGTTTTTATAGGTACACATTTTTCAGATATCAAGTCATTAAAGAGTCTTCATGACTCCTCTGCCTATTCTCTTAAGACGTCCGGCGTAATGTTTGTCCTCAGTCCAAGTACCGTAGAACATAGTAGCGGTGTATAACAGTCGATAACCTGGACCGGTTCCCCGTTCACCATTACATAAGACACTTGAAGCTTTAACTGGATGCTCGAAGCTTATTCAATGTACTGCATATGGATTTCCTACTCTTCTTGGTGATAGAACTCTCGTTCAACACAACTAATAGACGCACACCGAACGAGTTGAGACGAGTCACCGAAATCCCGAATGTGATTGTCTGACAGTTGACAATCACATTTGAATTTCTCAGGCTTTATAGCCGTTTACCGGATTCGGCGCGACAGTTTCATTCGATTTAATTTTCAGTTCAAACGAGTTGAATTCTAGATTTTAGGGATCATTTTTGCTAAAGTTTGTCTCCCTTTATTTTGTTAAATTAGCACCAAATTTCATTATAATAAGATGGCACGGTTGGCTCAGTGGTTAAGCGATTAGCGTTCGTGTCGTGAGGTCGATTCCCGCACGATACAAATCTATACATATAAATAAAATTGGAGTGTCAGTTTGTAATATTGAAATAACCGTTTTTTACTACATGCATATGAATATATATACGGTACATACACCAAAAAAACATTTTTTACAATTTTTGTCTGTCTGTCTGTATAGGCTAATCTCCGAAATGGCTGGACCGATTTTGACGGGACTTTTATTGGCAGGTAGCTGATGTAATACGGAGTAACTTAGGCTACTTTTATTTTAAAAAAAATCGTTTATTTTAGAATAAATAGGGTTAAGTGCATTTGGTCTCACTAAAAAATACATTGTTAAGTTCCGACATCCACGCGAACGAAGTCGCGGGCACAGCTAGTATGACATATAAGTATGTTTATAAACCATACCCACGATACAAAAGAAATCCTCGGGTTGAGAATTGATTAAAAAAGACAACAATATTTTTTAATGATCGTACTGCTGACTTAAGCTCAAAGCTTTTAAGGCGCTTCACACATCCTTCTGACATTTACGATAGAAAGAATGAAAGTTTACACAAAGACGGCTTTGTGTTAACAGTCTCAGAGGTAGAGTAGGAAAGTCCGCTTCATTTAAATCGAAAAAACAGAATATACACCTTCGTGCACTATAAATAACAGTCCTTTTAGTATACCAGTGGACTACATTTCCAGTTATAAAATCATTTCAACAATTTAATTGGCGTTGAAATATTCATTTCTCTCGAACGTGCCAAGTATTTACACGGAGATGATCATTTGTTTAATGAATGAAACTCGATATTTACACTGTGCAAGTTATTTTAGTTAAATCAGAGGGGAGGTTTGTGTATTCACTTTATATGCAAACAGTGGGTTTATTTTTCAAAATGCAGCGCATTGCAGGCCGCAGTCGGTATAGCAATTAATTATCTTTCAATTAAGGAAATAAAAGTGGTACTTAATGTAATCTTGCATATTTCACTATAGTGTATTATCGTAATTATAAAGCTGCATTGTTTTTGAAATTTGCTTCGTTAAAAGTTAGCTGATTTGCCGGGGGCACTGCCGTGCGTCCGTGCGCAATTGACCGCCAAAAATGAAATCTGTTTTAACTTACAAGGTCAATATAGTAATATTATGTTTTAGTCGTTAAAGTTGTTAAAGTCGTGAGTATATTTTGTAACTGTTGAACAATCTCAAATTAGTACACAGTCGAGTAAAACTGAATAATCGTTCTGAACAAGAAAGTCGATTCCAAATATTCCGATTATTTTTTCCGATTCCGAAAACTTTTCTTACAAAACATTGGATAAGTCTTCATCCTCTTAGGGTTCAATTTTGAAAAAGCCTTTAGCCCCTTTATGGAAGCTACGTGACAAATTTCAAGTTTGCTTAATTTATTGTTCCTGAATTAACTTTCTCATTATTAAATGTCCCGCTGGCAGCGTGTCTGTCTTGTGCTCAATATTTAGTCTCAAGAAACAAAGGAAGCTCGCAGCTTTTAAAAAGTCTAGAACTTAACATCAGCATTATTTGAAAATGGAATTTGTTTTTTTTTTTCTTTGGGTAACACTGGCTAATAAATATTAATTACCTACTGAATAAATTCACTTCTATTTAATCCTATTGTAGCTGTGAGACGTCTGTATTGCAAAGGCCTTTTTTAAGTCGTAAGCCATTGCGTCAAGGCTTCAAGCTGCTTTACCTGATACTGTCTCTTTTTACTCTACATCGTAAATATTAACACTTTATCATTTTTGTTCATTACCGTTTTACTCACTTGAACACAATAATACAATACCATTTAATGATGCTACAAAGGGATAACTTTATTGTTTGTCTTATGTAAAGAAAATTTAAAATGTCTGCATGAATAAAAGGGTGTACATCGTTAAATAGCTTTTAGCTTTCAGTAATGCATGCTCTATTATGTATAATCGAATTCAATTTTTTGCATACACCATAAACACTTCTCTTTTCGAATACGATCTAAGATTAGTCAATTACATAGAAAGTCATATGTCTACTCTGCCTTTTAACAAGACAAAAACGGGCCCCCCAACCATCTCTTCAATTAGAGTTCAGGCTTATTTTGATTGATATTACTGTGATGTATCCTTGTTTTCTGAAATTGGGTTTACTGTTTCATTGGTCTAGAAGCCGCAAGTGCAGCTGACTATACGGTCCTGGGTCTGATCTCCGGGTCGGGTAGTTTTATTGGAGTTTTCTGTCGGGAAATTCCCAATACTCGGTAAATGGCAATAGGTCCGGCACGCGAGACTTCATAACAGCATCGGTGATATTTGGGTGTAAAGGACTTATACATAACTCATCCTATGTTGTTGTATCACCTGCCAATAGATATATATCTAACTTTCACGGTCGCATCGCGCTAATTGGTTGCTTTGCAATCACGACTTTAATATAATGTTTATAGAGTTGTATCGAGCTGTCTCCTTAATTTTATGTTTGCGTCGCTTACTTTCGCACTTGAAGTTGTAGTGAAAGGTTCGTATCAATAGCTTGTTAACAACCGGACTTGCTTTGTAACGTTTGTGTACAGACGGACAATTAACAGGATCACCAATATCTATTTCTATAGATTCGTTTTTCTCAGGAAATTATGGATATACAGGGTGTTCGGCGATTGGACCGTCAAATTTTTTCGGGATATTGGTAGGATCATTTGTCACCTTCCCACCCATGGACACTAGGTCCTAAGAGTCACAGTTATGGTGATATGTTTTTTTTTTATATTACCTATAATCCCGCATTTAAAACCTTTTAACTTTTTCAGTAATTTTTGAGAATACACATTTTTTTTTAATTTAAATTCTGTAACTAATGCATGTTTAAATAATAATACTTTTTGTTCCAATTCTACAAAATTAGTAAGTCTATGATTTGAAAAAATAAATAAATTTAGAATTGGAGTTAATTGTGGAGAACAAGGGTGGATAGGTAGCAAATGTCCTCACCATTATCCTAAAAAAATTTGACGGTTCATCCGCCGATTACCCTGTATTTGAATAATAAGATTCTCACTGGGCACCCACCTCCCGTTGTGTTGCTTCCTCCGGCCCGTTCTCACGCCATGACAGCGTCAGTGCAGCGTCGCTCGTCTTCAGACATGATGACCTAAGCCCATGTGTCCAAATGCACTCCACAAATGTCTTATACATTTCACCGTACAGTTAAAATACAATTATTGCTTCTTAATAAAACTGTTCCCCTATATCTGCACTCTGTATATCTTTATGTTGGACTGTATCTACTTGTCATCTTACTAATACAGCCCATTGTTGTCCACCGCTGGACTAAGCTATTCCTAAATATGGCGTACATCTTTCGTATTCCACATTGACTCGAATTTATTCTACAATATAATCACAATCTTTTTCATCTCTGTTGTATCATCATACTATTTACTTCACTACGAAATGGTACGTAGGTAGGCACATTACCGTTCTCTTTATATAATAACTTAGTGTTGCTAAAGCTCTTTGTTCTGAATTTTAAAAGCATAAGAGCTTAATGGAACCTTAATTTTACTACTACTATAAATGCGAAACCTTGTTACTCAATGTCGCCAGAACGGCTGAACGGATCTGCATGAAAGTTGGCACAAAGATGGATTATAGTCTGAAATAGCATAAAGGCTTTTTATCCCGGAACAATGTACGGGTTCGTACACCACGTGAGCGAAGCCGCGGGCGGACGCTAGTAATATTTAAATGAAACGCTCCTTTTAAAGGTTTCTTCGCTCTATTATGCTGTGCTTACTATTTTTGTCGTCCCTGCCATGATATTAGCTATCGTGAATAGGTCCCATCTAGATTTAATCTTCGATCGCCTTGTATACATATTATGGCGCAGTGGTTGAGAGATCGACTGCTGAGCTATGTGTCGCGGGTTCGATTCCCGCACGGGACAAATATTTGTATGATCTACAGATATTTGTTTCGGGTCTGGGTCTTCGTGTATGTGAATACACACCGTGCCTCGGAAAGCACGTAAAGCCGTTGGTCCTGCGCCTGATCTCTCCGGTCGTGTCGGATTGCCGTCCCATCGGACTATGAGAATGAAGGAATAGAGAGAGCACCTGTGTTTGCGCACACACTTGTGCTCTATAATATCTCCTGAGTAGTTGGCTAATCTCCGGTGAGATTGGCCGCCGTGACCGAAATGGTCAGGAGGACAATATTATTATACATATTATCCGGGACAAAAATCCCGTTTGCAATTTCCCGAACTTTCGGTCGTATAACCTTTGATTGCAAAATAGCTTAGCTTGTTATTACTTAAGTTTATATTTCGTAACGTGCTTCGATTATATTATTAAGCTTAGCAATCGCATACCAACCTAGATTTAAATGATCTCGTTTAACAAGATAATGGGAAGTCATATTATGCGTACGCGCTTGTTATATGCGATCAGAGATATTGTACTTATTAAAAATATCCGGTTAGAGAATGTTAGTGTCATTAAAGATTCTATTTAATATTGCAATAGTTAAGATAGAATCAGTGTGCTAGGTCCATATTGTGTCTACGTTAACTGTGCGCGATAAAATAATAATTACTACCTATTTAAAAAAAATTTCTAAGACGGACGAAAAGATATACACAGGGCATAGATACACACAGGATAGGCACACTACAGACAATGCCTCACCTCCTGTCTTGCTTGTTGACCAACACTTGGAACTTTACACACCGTCTGTGCGAAGCCATGGACAATGCTATAGACGTGTCTAAGTCTTGATCAAAAATATTTAAATTTCGTATAAAAATTGACATGAAAAAAAATATGGAGAAAACGGGTTCAAAAATCGTAGGACTCGGCGTTCCGTAGTTTCGGTCGAAAATGACGTGAGATTATCCATGTGTATGAACGAAGAAAAATAATAGATACTTCTTGGTAAGGACAGGTATTGGTCAACGAATAAAATCGATTACACGTTCCGGGACACTTCGTCTACAGCCGTACTACCATATTACATATATTTTTAATTTTTTGATACGACAAATTAGGCCACTTACCTTGACCATTACACTAGCCCCCTTACCATTACGCCCTTAGCGTACTGTCACGTAACGATATACCGAGATAACGTCGAGAGGCGGTCTGTCCCGGAAGGTGTTAAATTCTGAATCAGCCTTATATGACTGGAAAAACTGACGCAAACCTACTCAAGTTTTCATCCAAAATTTGGGAGTTGTTGTAGACATTTCACAAAGTCGGCAAGGGTATGGCTTCTGTTTTCTTTCGCGACTTTCGCAAGAAAACTTTTCCCGTAACTATTTATTGACTTACGTAAAGAGGCCTCTCATTTATTGCTGTTACACGCGGATAAATGTGTCGTGATTACATCGACACACTTTTAGGTATCCATTATTTTCTAGGACCAAGCACGTACGTGTTGAGTGCGTAATTGTACATATTTAATGCAATAAGTATATAGGTACTTGAACGCAAGACCTCATACACCAATTAGAATATTACAATAACCATATTTTTTTTTTACTTTCTGCTTTTGCTATGAAGTCCTATCTCGTTGCAATAAGATCTAATTTTGTTTGGTTCAATCTACAGTTAGTTTAGCGAAATCCATACATATAATAAAATTATAACAGGCCGATGTCTGTACATTATAGATATGGAAGAAAAACTAATATGGGAGGTTATTAGAGCAACAAAAGCCGAAACAACAGTTTTTAGAATTTTTGTCTGTACATTTGTACACGCATCATGCAAAAACTACTGCATGGAACGCTCTTTATAATATTAGTATAGACAAGTATCGTAAAGAGAAACACACTGCCCATGAATTCACACCTATAGGTTTTCTAAAGGCTACACAATAACTAAATAATTATTTATTTGTGTAAATAATTTATTTTTATAAGAGCTAGATGGCGCGAATAAAATAAGACTGATTGATCTATTTTATAAAAGAAAACTTGAACTGCATACCACTCGCAACTGGTATGCATGTACTAAAATATTTTAGGACTTGAAAGTCGAATGGTTAAAAATTATGAAAAAAAATCTTATTCTTTCCCATCTCACTGGTACCTATGTACATGTTAATACAATACAAACTGCCATTATTGTAAGATCCTCCTCTCCAGTAGGATTTGTTTAATCCGTCTAGACTAGACTCTAGTGGCTCAATTTTATCCACAATGCCCGCTTTTCAATTTTATTTAACTTTAGATATATTTCTATAGAGATCTAGGAATATTTACTTCGTGTTTCTTTTCATTATGATTGCTTGATGTAGGAACTTTGTGACTGCGAACTACGATAAACTCAGTATTTTAAATAAATCTACGAGCTCTAATATAATTTTAGTTAATTACCGTTATCTTCCTACTAGTATTATAAACGCGAAAGTTTGTGAGGATGGATGGATGAATGGATCTTTGTTACTCTTTCACGCCCGAACGGCTGAACGGATCTAGATGAAATTTGGCACAGAATTAGATTATAGTCTGGAAAAGCACATAGGCTACTTTTTATCCCGGAAAAATGTACGGGTTCGTAAACCACGCGAGCGAAGCCGCGAGCGGAAGCCAGTAATATACATATAATTCTTCCGTACGTGTGTTTGTCATCTAACTCCTCCTAAACGGCTTGACCGATTTGGATGAAATTTTGTGTGTATATTTCAATGGGTTCCTGGATGGTTTGAAAATACAATTGGACCCGGTAGGTGGCGCTGCGATCGAGTTCTAGGACAGGTTCGGGCAGGACAATGTCTGTCGGGTCCGCTAGTACATTATAATTTATTCAACAGACATGCGAATTATTTGCTGCATCCAACTTTGAAATTGTTACAGAAACAAATGTAACAATTAGGTTGGCTATTAGGGCAGTTTCTTAACCGTAACTTATAATAATATGCGTTATGAAATAATGTATTTCGCTACATTGAATATGTATGTCGTGTATACTGTTGTTACGCTTTGTGATCTTTACGGCTCGAAACGATAATTGTACATTTTTGACATTAATAACACAATTATGAGTTTCAAATGTTTAGTCTTCGGCCCGCATTCCATGGTATAAAACGAGTCACAATCTCATACATTTTTTACCATCTTTTTTGCGCATCAAAATGTCATTAGCCAGTAGATATCTGAATCATTCACTTGGCATTACCATGTTTCTCTCGATTACATTACTGGTAAGCCCAGGTGCACATTTACGTCACACACACAAAGTCGTCGCACCCCAATTACGGTTACATCATACCAGAGAAATGGTGCGTTTCCCTCGGTATCCACTTTGCCACAAGTATAGGGAAAGTGAGTGATTTGTAAGCATAGGACACACGACGCGCGTGCGATTGGTTAATCTGCCGCATTGTGAATTAATTTCTATGTTGCAACGGCTTTTTTTCCCGCTAAATTTTATGCTGCACGTGTGTTCGGGGTTTTACTTGTATGGAATTTGATTCCGGTATTTAATACTATGTAGAACAATAGAATAGTACCTAGGTACGGTTTCTTCTAAAACATAAATATCATCAGTATTATAATGCCGTCTTCTATACTTAGTCGAACAAAATCCAGAAAATACTATTCTGGTGTATCTATACCTATATATAAAAATAAATATGTGTATGTACATATGTTCCCTATGGACTCCAAAACGGCTGGAGCGATTTTAATGAATTTTTTTTAGGTATTCTTCAGATTAGCCCAACGGGTGATCCTGTGAAGTTTGGTAGCGTTAGAATCAACCATTTTTTACCAGAGCACCGTTCTTTACTTTCCCTTTTTCTTTTCGGCCTGTAACTTTTACAGTTTCATAACCAACCTTTTTTTCTTCCACAGCCACAAACATGTCACCATCCATGTGCCCTACAAGGTCCACACGATCCACCATCACCACGTCTCTAAAGTCCACGTGCCGGTTCATGTACCCGTTGTGAAAGAGGTTCAAGTGATCAAAGAGGTACCTGTGATCCAACATGTGCCTGTGCCCGTATACAAACACGTGCCGGTACCAGTGGTGAAGCATGTGGAGGTGGAGAAGAAGGTGTACGTGCCAGTGCACGAGGAGCACCACGGATGGGAGGGCGAGTCGTTGTCTCACGGCTGGAACTGATCGGATTTACGTGTTTTAGTTTTAAGGTAAGTTCTTACTTGTAACCCGTCAAGGGGGGGGGGTAAAGTTATAACAATAGAAAATCTTCTTTCCAATTCCAATTCTAATTTTAATTGAATGGCTCCATCGTGGTGTGACAATGATTATACCAAAGTCAAGGTTGAATAAAACAAGTATGTGTATGTTGTGGATGGGCGGTGAAATGAGCAAAATCTTCTTTATGAGTTAAGGTTGTTACTTGGGAGATTTCTCCCTTGATATTACTTTCTCTTTCTTCGCCTTCTTAGTCATCAAGCGAGATTATTTGCTGATAATCATACTTAAAGTATAGAGCTGATAAATTTATGTCATTATCACTAAAAGAATGACATAATGACTTTTAATGCGGAGTTGCCATAAAACAGTTAGTTAAAAATAGATACACTATTTTTTTAAATTAGATTTTTCGTTTATTATTTTGTATCCGACGTTTTTGCCTCTGTATTCTAAAATAGTTTTATTAAAACTAAACTTATTTGTCTACAGGATTTCTTAGAATAAGAACCACACATCGTTATAGCCACAAGAAGCTATCACCATGTTTACGAAGAGTTCCGAAGTTCACCGAAGTTACCAGTTAACTTGCATACAGATTTACTTGATTTAGTTGACCGATAGATATTGTCTGTCGGTCACCATATAAAAAATACCTTAAAATGAGAATGAGTTTGCGTATTTTTTGGCAATGGCAAGCGTTGATTGACAAAAATTGAGCAAATCATAAATATTATACATGAGATTACGTTCTAACAAAAATTTCATTTTGGCGACTTGTTATATTAAAAATGCTATTTTTGTATAAAGTTGATGCTATGACGTGGCGGATAAAATAGTAATAATATAATTATGTAAAATCCAGCCAGTATCTTTTAAAAAAATCAATGAGAATTACTTATTTTAGTGGTCATTTTGGTCAGATATTCACAATCAATCGCTGAATTAAATCTGTGGTCAATATCTTTCTTTAGGTTTTAAATTAAAACTACATCTTGTCGCTTATTGTAACGTAAGCTAAATATGTCACCTTTATATTTTACCATGCATTCATATATTTTGGAGACGTAATTCAATTGTTTTTGTATTTTTTTTTTAAGTGGCTCGTTAAGTAAATCTGTATTCAATCTTAAATTCAAAATTCTATTGTAAGCAAAGATTGACAGTGTCATTGTTTACGTTATATTTTTAGTTCTTGTAAATATTGTAAATTCTATTAAAAATATGTAGAATTAAATATCACGTTAATATTATATGTTTATGTTTTACTAAGATTTATAATAATATTGATATGTTTTTTATTATACAGTCTGGATACAAATGAAATCAATAATTGATTATAATAGTTACCATAGTTGTAAACCATGTTATTATGTAAGGACCAAAGAGAATAAATGATGTGTTTATAGTTTTTTTTTACTGAAGGATTTGTTTTATTTTATTAATCAACTATCTTTTTGCGGGAGCGACTTCATAATATATATATATATAAAAATTGGAACCTTAAAAATGTTTATCAAAAATGCTCTACGTGTCGCGGGTTCGATTTTCACAGGGCATCCATTTCCGTTTTCATTTTAACTTGAATTAAATCTCCTTTAACAGCAAGAATGTAATGATGGGAAAAAACGTGCCTCGCAGATAATGGAGTTCCCAACAGATAAATGTAATCATATTTTAATTAAATCATTATACTGTAACTTACTGGCAACCCCCCCCCCCCCCCCTTTGGAGGAGGCCTTCGTTCAGCAGTGGACATCTTCTGGCTGATGATGATGATGATGACTGTAACTTACCTTACAACTTGTGTCGGGTCGTTCGGTTCCCTGCAATATGGTTGAGCTGAGTGTCGCTGACACATACGTCATACTCGTGAACGGTTGCCGTCTTCTGGGACTGGTCAGCTCATAGCTGTCAAAGCAGAACTATCAGACGTTTCCAAACATTATAGTAATCAGTTTGTTTAGACTAGAACCAGTAGTTGAGGGAATTGTATTCATAAATATGAAATGTTACATAAACTGAATTTAATAGAGCAACCATGGAGTTTCTCACCCGTTCTTTTTCATAGGAAAACAACGGAACGTGGCAACTAGAGTCTGACTATTCATAAGTGCCTTTAACTGCTATACACGAATACAAGTATATTATTATTGGGATATGAATACATATATATTAATATAAATTAAAATGAGTTATATCCAACTAAAACAATTTTATTAAATCGAAATAATACACAGACTGTCTACTCATCGTCATTATCAAAAAACATTAAGTATACTAATAACGAACACCTAAAAGAAAAATCGATTCCCCCATCGAATAATATGGTATTTTACGATTACGATATTAGGATATTTTTTCATTTTTTTTTAACAACTTTCTGTAGATCATACAAATATTTGTTCCGTGCGGGGATCGATACCGCGACACGTAGCGCAGTAAGCTAATCGCTTAGCCACTGCACCAACCGTATCGTCAATATTGCATATATGTGGTATTTTATGATTACGATATTAATTTTATTGAATATTCGATGTTCAAAAAAAAATTGTCAATTTTTTTTTTGTATTTTTTCTTCTTGTATAATTTAGGAAATTAGCTGTATATAAGGAAAACATATTTTTATACTCGAACAAAGAAAATTTTATAGGCTTTCACCAAATTTACAATGACTAAATTTTACCATAACCAACGATTGCCATATTGCTCGAATAAAAAAAAATTCAACGTATTTGTGGTGAATTTGTAGAATTCTTTTTTAGAATTCGCAACGAATTTGTTTCAAAACGACAATATTTATGTCGAATTAAGTCGAATCAAAATATTATGTCACTGTTATTGACAAAAATAATATAATGGATATTATCCCTAAACAGTCTAGCTATAACACATAACTGTTTAGACCTTGGCCGCCATACTGTGACGAATAAAACTGTTATGCAATATTATTGTATACGCAATTCATTTAGATCTGTGTCTATGACTAATGATTTCGGAAAATGACTTTCATCAATTACTTTTCATGATTTACCTAGCCTTTTCCCAACCACATTGGGGTCGACTTCCAATCCCATCTGTTGCGGCTGCCTATCACTATTTTACACGGAGCGACTGCCATCTGACCTCCGCCACCCAATTACTGGGAGATACTGATACTCTAAGGTTAGACTGGTTGACAGACTTTTTGGACTGCTGACACCCGTAACGACTGTCTTCATATAACATCTGGGACCAACTGCTTAACGTATCCGAGGCACGGAGGGGTCTCGATTTGTGAAACATGGTCAAACCCATCCAAGGACTGACCGTGGCAAGCGCTCACCTCACAGATCGATCAATCTGCGCAGTAGCTACGAGACACTCAATTATTTTATAAATAAACATGCATTAAGTATATTAATTCACCTCAAATAGTTGGTAAATAAATTAGCTTTCTATTGGTACTATATATATATATATCCATACGTTCGCTAGTTTTTAAGATATATTAAAAAACACGTTTACATTTTTCGTAAAAAGATATTTTTTTTCGATTACCATATTATTTTATGGGGGGACCGAAAGATACTTTTATTTTTAAATAATCATAAAACTGGAACACAACCAGATACACTAAAATTAACAACTGTTCATCAGTGAACTACTCAAACCAATAACAGTATAATATATCCAAAAGAATTATCTTGCATCTAATTCTCTCAGTGTATAACACATAAGTTCATATGACGTGAACGCGATAACACTTGTTAATTGCGCTTTAAACACTGTAATTGTCCATCCTCTGAAAAGTCCTTTGAGGCCTTCCTTTTTATACGCCAAGACGAGACATTCCATCAACTTTGTACACTGAATTATCTTGCGAGCTTGACGCGGCACTTGATACTTACTGCTTATTTTGTGACTCTGGAATAACATAAGAATTATGTCTTTATTGAAACAGAACTATGCCGAAAAGTAACGCCCCAAAACATACTATATGTGATATTTATGAGAAAATGTCGTAAAACGTTTCAATATGAGGCGATATTACATTGTTTCTGCTGCAGCAAATATAAATTGGCACTAATTGTATGTTTGCAAATTTCCTGTTAGCCTTTTAATTTATTTATGATACATAAAAGTTATTTCGTATAATATTGTTCCTATATTCCTTTGTACCTTGACCCGGGTACGTCTTAAAACTGCACCGGAGGACGGGCAGCAGCGTCCTCTCACTAATCGGTGAGCCACTGCGATCCCCAAGCCGCCTGCCAAGCGTGGGGATTATGGCAAACCCCCCCTTGAGGGAGGCCTTCGTTCAGCAGTGGACGTCTCCTGGCTGATGATGATTCCTTTATAATATCTTTTGTGTTTTTGATGGCACACTGCATTTATTTACAACAAAATTATTTTAAAATCAATTTCGTAGTTAATTAAGGAAGTCAGTTTTATTGTTTTAATTACATATTGTATCCATTTTGTGCGTAAAAAACAAATGGGAAAACATGTTGCTGCAAAAAAAGACAAAAATAAGTTCCATATATTTTTGCAAACCTAAATTATTCTTGTTTTACAACCATGATTTCTTTTCTTTCTAAATGTATAAAATTCGAGACAACTCTTAATTTAAATGTTTCTCTGTTTAAATTCCTGGACACTTAACTCTTTGCAAATATCATGATATGACACTTCAAAATTCCCATACATTTTATCATACCGTCTACAGCCGTACTACCATATCACATATATTTTTAATTTTTTGATCCGGCAAATACGGCCGCATACATTGACGCCTATGGGCGGAACGTCATACCATGACTAACAATGAGCAATGTAATGAAACAGTGCGGATACATAGCTACCGCCCTAGCTATGTATCCGCACTGTTTTAGCCGTACTGTCACGTAACGATATACTGAGATAACGTCGAGAGGCGGCCTGTCACGGAAAGTGTTAAACACCCAGAAGAATCACAAATACAGTGTAAAACACCGGTGCAACCAACACTGATAAAAAGTGTGTGCGATAAGGAAGTGCGGAAGTCATCTACCGCTAGTGGCAAATAAACACAATGTTTGTATGTAGCCATTTATCACGCTGGACAACTAACCAGTGGTTATATCACTTCGCTTTCCTGCTTCGGGAAAAAATATACTAGAATATTCTTTAGATGTAGGCAGAGTAGAAATTATTGGAAAAACAGTGGTATGACAACTCATAAAAAGTTGTTTCGATTTCACTCGCTTGGCGTTGAAGATACGCCCGTGCCCTATTATGGGTGTAAGAGAGTCATGTCACGATTATTATGGACATACTAGGACGTAACCATACAATACTATCAAAATAAGACAAGGAATAACATTCTACCACATTGTGAAGTCTTATCTAAAACAATTCATATCTATACATATAAATAAAATTGGAGTGTCTGTTTGTAATATTGTAATAACCGTTTTTTACTACATGCATATGAATATATATACGGTACATACACCAAAATAACATTTTTTACAATTTTTGTGTCTGTCTGTCTGTCTGTTTGTATAGGCTAATCTCTGAAATGGCTGGACCGATTTTGACGGGACTTTTATTGGCAGGTAAAAAATCGTTACCCATGCAAATTAATTTTCCTTGCACAATGTTATTGACGTTCTTAATCTTATCTCGATCGCATTATACACGCTGGCAAACGAAATGACTTAAATTTTGATAGTTCCCGTCCGTAGATTTCAGTTGCTCCTGATTAAACTGTGATACAACTATGAAATTCTTGGGGAGGGATAAAGATGATGATAATGATTCTATAATTAGATACATACCCCAATTTGCAGCCTCCGTTTAGCCAAATCGAGGGGATACGTTAAGGTCTTGGAGACAAACGCACCCAAGGAACCAGCTATTGAGCTGGCTATCATAAGGTTTTGTGGTTTGTGCTTGTTACCAGTGCTCTTGCCGCACTGGCCTGGAGGACAAACAGCGAATAGGCTCAGGATAAGCGGCTGGACAACACTGAAGACGGCAAACGTGATGCCTACTTGCGGTCCCATCTGAAAACAGAGGGAAAGATTTTAGATTGCTGCATTAACAGATTTAAAGTCGACTTTACTCGCTCTATTAGATAACTACTTGTATTGTTTAGAAGTTATTTAGATCTGGGCAGTCAGATTTTCGATATTATATACACAACTACACACTTTGGAGTTACTTAACTTTAGATCGGCTGTCACGCTTTAAGTAGCTTGACGGCTGGGAACGCCTCCCGTATTTTGGCACGAATTGACGCCGCAAACGCTTTGCAAAGACCGCTTCTTTATTTTATGAAGAGCACTGGTAGTCTGTAGGTTCCCAGTGGCGAGGATGGTCTTTCATGGTGCAAACAGAGGTACGGACACTTGGGGAAGTGTAGTTGTATATTCAAAATTGCACTCGCAGTATCCTTCCAACGATAATTTTGTTTGTCTTTTTTAAAATATTTTACACATTGCCTTTAATAATAAAAAAGGATCTTAACCTGTAGCAGCGAAGCACTCAGACCTTCATAGAAGGCAAAGGGTCCCCCATACCGATATACAGCTTTGGCGCCGCTAAATATACTCTTGTACTGGTCTTTAACTAGCATTTGGCGTACTCGGATCACCTCCAGAGGAATCACCAGGGTCGTACAAACGCATCCAGCAACAGTGCCACAAATAAAATTTTCTATGGATCTAAAAAATGAAACAATTGTATATTTCAATACGTACGCTGAGGAAAATGTTCAAATATACAGGGTGTTTTAGTTAGAATCTCATTGGTCTAGTGGTCGCAAGCTGCTGAGCGTGAGGTCCTCGGTTCTATTCCCGGCTTGAGCAAAAGTGTTATTGGGTTTTTCTGTATTGAAATTCTCAGTAGGAACCCGTTGTCGCGAACGGTGTCCAGAAGATGGCATTAGGCTCGCCCCCTACTAAATGGGGCTTAATAGCATAACAAAACATACGACAGATAACAAAATTATACTGCGAATAAAGCTTTTTTTATGATCAGTAAGCGCCTTTGAGTATTATTTGAGCAATAAATATCGCAACAATGTCACGCTTTCAGGTAGCGATTAAAAGTATCTTCTCTTCACCGTTTCTGTGCCGTATGTTATCAGACAGATAAAAAAATACATACAGGGTAGAAAAAATTAACGACGATATTAATGGGGGTTTGGAAATAGTCTTGGCGATTCCACAAAATTACAAATTTCGAGTTCAAAGTAAGATCAAGTTGTGTAAAATTGAACATATCAATTATTTCTTGTCATATTTCGGTAGTGTAAATACTTAAAATTCTTAAAATTATCATGTTGGCCGCGCAAACAAAATCACAAACAAATCACTATCACTACATATTATGGAACAAAGTCCCCGCGCCGTCCGTCTGTCTGAAAGCGATAAACTCAAACACTACTGAACGGATTTCCATACGGTTTTCACTAATGGACGGATTGATTCTTGAGGAAGGTTTAGGTGTATAATTCATTAAGGTTTTGTTTGAAATATGACGATGATTGTTGAAGATGTCGGAAAAAATCATGTCGACTGGGAGCTTTACTGGCGTGCGCCGCATAAACCTATAGAGTTAAATATCTAAAAACGAAGCAACGACAGAAAAAAAATGTAGGCGTACATATATGCTCTGCTACTCCTGCGAAGCCGGGGCGGGTCGCTAGTTATTTATTAAAAAGACTCTCATTGGTCTACTTGTCGTATGCACGACTACTAAGCGTGAGGTTCTGAGTCGGGCAGTTTTATTGGATCTTTTTCTATGGAAATACTCAGCAGAAACACGGAGTCAGTGCCCGGTAGATGACAATAGGCTCGCTCCCCATTATATCGGACTTAATGTGGGTGTTAAATAGTCTTCTGTCCAACCCTTCGAGGTATACATAATAAATGGTATGATGCTATTTACTAAGAAGTAATTTGATGGCAATAACTTACCTATATTGTTTGGAAATTGATAATTTGGAAGCATACTTAGTAGTTATTTCATACACGTAGAACTGACTACTCACAGCTAGTATCGAGTGCATCTGAAATATAACATAAACTCATAGGCAAGTAGGTACTTAAGTATAAGGTAATAATAATGTCCCCCTGACCGAATTTTGGTCACAGCGGCCAATCTCACCGGAGATTAGCCAACTACGCAGGAGATATTACAGAGCACAAGTGTGCGCAGACACAAGTGCTCTCTCTATTCCTTCATTCTCTTAGTCCGATGGGACGGCAATCCGACAATTCCGCTTTATTTTAGCAGCTTACTAATAACACGCGAAAGAGATGCCGGGGCGAACAGGACACATTTGGAAAAGACTGGTCATCTTTGGCACAGAACCGAACGGTCTGGAAATTAAGGGAGGAGGCCTTTGCCCAGCAGTTGTATGTGTCAGGCTAACAGTAACAGTAGGACCAGTCGGTAAGCGCCTTATGCTTACTAACAGTAACATACCTGTCCTAAAAAATGTCCATGCCAAAAAGCGTGGATCCCTTCTTCCCAAAAGATTCCCCTGGCTATTCTATACAGCAACCTCCTACGTTTAGGCCTCTTCGATAGCTGGGACCTGATCTTTATCACGTCCATAGGCTGGGTCATGAACCTAGTCACAACTCCAGAAACACAGCCAGCTATCAATTTTTGACTTTGGGTCATTGTTTCATTTTTCTGCCAGCCAACCATATTATGTAGAACATGGTTGGCTGTGTATGTTGCGTGACACTGTGATCTTATATCTGCTTGATTTGTTTAATTCATATTTTATTCTCCATTTTTGTTACATGTTTTTCAATTTGATTATAATTTTCGTTCAAGTAATGTGTTTGGACTAGACATTTTATATATGCCAAATTGACGTTTCTGTCTGTTTGAAGTTGGAAAGAGTTCCGTTGAGATTTTAAGGAGGCGGTATAGTTTTGTTTATGGTTTGGGAGCAAAACTTGCAAAACGGCAAAACGAACGTTGGGTGTCTTCTGACACGTGCCTGCCGGTGCCATAACCTGACCTCTTTATAAATCGCTGCACCACAGGCAAAGATTGATTGGTGATCGATTATTATCGTTCAGTTTATAAAGGCTCGTTTGATGAATTTAACAGATACCTGACTGATTAAAAGGTTATCAATCAGTGAAGTTTGTTTTCATGATAATGTTATCAGTTGAATAGTACGAACATATCGCATCGACCGCTTTAGCAAGTTTTAATGTTATATATGTGACTATGAATAAAGCGTAGATTACCTAAAAGTAACTTCCTTATTGATCTAGTGGTAACAAATACGACTGCTGAACGTTCGAACGCTGAACACCTGGGTTCGATTCCCGGGTCAGGCTGATAGGTTTTGGGTTGTTTTTTATGATTGCGGATGAATTGAAGGCGAAAAGAGAACACGATAGATTGGTGTCTCTGATTGGTTCTCTGTTTTGTTATTCATGTTAATTTTTTTATTTTACTTATAGATTTAAAATTTCGCTTAGTTTAAATTAATAATGAATGAATAAAATAACATTATAAGTGATTCATATAATTACACCAATTAAGACAAATGGTGAGTTTCATCATCATCATCATCAGCCAGAAGAAATCCACTACTGAACGAAAGCCTCCCCCAAGGGGGGGTGGGGGTTGCCATAATCATCACGCTTGGCAGGCGGCTTAGGGATCGCAGTGGCTCAGCGATTAGTGAGAGGACGCTGCTGCCCGTCCTCCGATGTCTGGCCGCAGTTTTAAGACGTACCCGGGTCTCTATGGTGAGTTTAATTTTATTTAACTAAAAATACGGTCGTTAAAAATTGCACGACCTATCAATCCTAATATCCTATACCATGTATTACGTAGAATGACAGTCATCGACGACCCACGTAGTCGTTGGAGGGAAATGACGAGACTAGGGGTTTTACAAAATTGGTTTCGCCAGCATCACATTTTTATAAGTACACTAATGTTGATTCTAATAACCACCAACAGTATTCAAAACTAGCTTCCGCCCTTACATTTTATTTGCGCGGATCCCTAATTCTTTTTCTAATTTAAATTAGTCTAAGTTACTCCTTATAACATCAGATATCTGCCAGTGAAAGTTCCTTCAAAATCGGTCCACTCGCTTAGGGTTACACTATCGCAATTTTCGTAGGGATCCCTATTTTTTTTTAAGCTCATGTTATTTGCTGTTAACGTAGCTTATTACAGGTGACAGAATTTTTAAAATCGTTTTGGCAGTTTTTGAGTTTATCCATTACAAACAAACATATGAAAAATCAAATCTTTTCTCTTTATAATATTCGTTAAGATGACTATAGTAGATTGATAAGTATCTACCGCTCCTACACAAAATGGCGACTATTCGTCACTGCTACAGGTACTGCAATAGATTACAAATCATCTCATTAATTGGGCAGCTGGTTGAGAGGACATTGAAGTGTGTTTATCGCGTGTCATTGTACCAGTATATCGGGGTTTGTTATTTCATGCGTAAAGCACACCACTCGTATTATCAATTTTAATTTACTGTTATAACATTTAAAATAAAGTTTAGTACATGCTCCGTTGGCTCAGTAACCCAATATGTGTCTTGGCTTCTGATACTAGAACATAAATTCTTACAAATTGAAAGCCCACCGTCTTACTTAACATTTTTATTGTTCTCAGTATTATTATCAAGTACTTATTTTCAACCGCCGCCAGACCAGTACTCGGAGAGCATATCTATGGTTTTACTTCTCGAAGTTTTCCGGTCATTAACGAAACTTTTAACCACAAATACTGGCAACAACAATATCTCGTAGCAGTAGCGTTTCGGCTAGCCAACCATTCTATCAGAACTGTGTCCCATAGCGCACGCGTTGTTATTTTATACTCCTGCCTGACATTTTGAATATGGAAGACTCCGAATATGGTGATTCAAAGGATACTGTTAAGGTCTGTTTTACTGCAACCTTTTTATTTAACTTGAACTGTTCGTTCATATGTGTGTGAGGTTTTGTATGTGAGTTTGAAACAACTGTCAGTATTATACCGTTGGGGGATCTCCAGCAACGCAGGAAGCTAAAATTTTGTCGTTCGAACATGGATTTGTGTAATGACCTGAATCGGGAAAATGTACACGCAGCATCAAAAGTAAGTGACGAACAGTGAGAACTCAAACTGGTTCGTTAGCTTCAGTAATCGAGATATTGGACTGCTCATCATTTTATATTGATATTTTTTGTATTGATAACTGTGTTTTATCATACTCAGTGGTGCTACGGTTTTGTGAAGTTATTTAATTTGCTTTGCGATCTTCGAAAAGGTGGGCTGTTGTTTTTGTATTTAAGTTAGGAATGCAGCAAAATAATGGGTTCTTTGTGCTACCATCATACTCAATTGCTAATCTATTTGCCAAGTATGAGTATGTTTATGAAAATATTTCCTTTCTACTTTTCATTTTTTATATTACTCCAGTGGAAGTTTACGAGGGTTTAACATATTGCGATCGCCAATTTGTGTGCTAGTCTGTTTAAGTTCCATTATGTATTAGGGTTAATTTTATAATATAATAAAGACTGATACATTATGTCTGTGGGCTTTGTTGTGATGATTATTTAATTAAATGAAATATAACTCGCCTGATAAAGGACGCACGTTTATCTACCCTCTAGCCTGCTTAGAGGACACAATTTGATATATAATATTTTGAAAATATTTGTTTAGACTATCTAACAATATTTTGTTCATCAGTGTGTCATATCTATTTATCAAACAGATTCTATTGGTTTAGGGGACGACCGTGATTTACTTAGAAAAGTATTTATTTTTATTTACTCCTTCATTATTTTTCAACCTAAAGCGTACTAAACTAAATATCGACTGTGAACTGGCAACATGTCCTATCTCAATTTTATGAGGATTTTACTTGGTTATATCATTCTAAACTATTTCGTACCCGGCAGCGCTGCAAAAAGCATATTTTTCTTCAATCAAAATTAGCCAAAATCGAATTCATTCAATTTGTACTAAGTGAGAGAGTTTCTTTTTAATCCTGTAATGTTGTCAAAAATGATATAGTATCAGTTGCCAGTTCACAGTCGATATGCCATTCTTAACAGTACACTCTTCATCAAAATAGTAATAAAACTATACGAAACAAACAAAGCGTCAAAGACTGGCAGAATTACCATTGCCACAGAACAAATCATATTCTCGTCACGACTAGTGTGGACCTACCGTTGCGTAGATAAGAAAAAATATTTCACATTTCATTAGAATTTGAAAATTTATCTTGGTATTCGGATTTAAAAAGTAAAAGATTATAAAATATTATGATGTTATATGTAAATTTAATGTAATTGATTTTAATATTGACTGTTCTATACCTTCTCATATTATAAGTTCTAAGAATTATGTTTGAGAGTAGTGTAGGGATATCCCCATTCAGTCGTGAGTGTCATTATGCACACAAAACACGTACACAAATACGCACACCTTTAAATTTGTAGACAAGTACACTCAACGTGGATGTTGAACCCGTGACCCTGAGCTCAAAAACTGCGGACACATATAAAGTGTATTTGATGTATTGGTCCCTTTTTCTGTATCACCTGTATTGTGTGGCCGGTGGTTTCAGGAAAAGCGTGACCAGTACACCAGACCTTTATACGAGTCTGTTAAAAAGTAGAAAATAATGTTGATGCTATACACTGTTATGTGAGACCCGAATTCAATTACTGGGAGACACTGATACTCTAAGGTTAGCCTTAGAGTATCAAAAATCACAAAGCTGTCGAACTTGATGGTTGAATATCATGCTTATTTTAAGACCCTTTTATATCAACAAAATTGTTCCACTTGCACTGCTAGGCAAATGTCTCCCAAGTTCTTGCATACATCTTGAGCTAACACAAACCGGCTAGGTCGGCTCGCTATTTTTTTTCTGGTCGTCATCAGCGGCGTTGTCCATCGTGTTGACACATTTGCCTACCGGATGCTTGCGTCTAATGTGACTTGCCTAATCCCATTTAAGCCTGGCAGCCTTATTCCCTACATCTGTTATACCCGTTTTTAAATGCTGCCTAGTGTTTTATTATGACCCCTACTCCAGCTTTGTGGACATTCGTCATAATTTAGCTTGATAGCTGATATTGAGTTGCAACCCTTTTGATCGTAACGACCTTCGGTCGACGATGCGGCGTCGTTTTATTAATTGTTTTGCTATAAGGGTAAGGCAAGGCTTTACTGCAAGCTAAGCTGTTAAACTATTAATAAGATTATATGGTAACAAATCTGTATATTTCTATTTTACTGGGACGATCGAGTTTATTTTGATAATTTTGTCTATATGATTCTACCTTCTCTTTATAATTTTTAAAAGATATGTATGGAAGAATAACTTCTTTCTTAATGACATAATAACGTGCAGAAACTATTTTTATCCTAATAATTAACTTTCCATAATGTATCATCAAGTTTAGGCACATTTCGCCGATGCCGTTATTAAGTCTCTGTAATAGGGGGCAAGCCTATTGTCATATACCTACTGAGCACAATTCCAGACCCGTTCCTGCTGAGAATTTTGTTACGGAAACACCCAATAACACTGCTCGACTCAGGAATCAATCCTATGACTTCACGTTCCTGTACTATATTGGACTCGAAAATCGTCTACATAAAGTTGAGTTTGGAATACGCGAAATCAGAAAAGAAAAACTTGTCTTTTTGTCACTAAAATGTCTTTAAATAGCATTCCATTCAACATTATCATACTCATTTCGCGCACCGCTCATTTCTCGCTCATTTTTCTATATCACTGTACACTTTTTGATTACATTACCGTGTTGGCCGTGCTGAATTCATTACTTCAATCAAATTGACCACCATTTTGGTCATCAAATTATTAAGGCTAGTACAACAAAAGAGTTATGGTAGCTAATAGCTATTTGTATTGCCTCGCTATTAGGTAAGCAGGAAGATGGGTCGATGCGTCTGCCTTGTAATTATGGTTGAAATTTATAGTTGAGAAGGTTACGAAGTAGCCTTTTTCTAACTACATTGTGGTTCGGCTCCCAGTTTATCCGGTTGCGGCTTAATATCAGTATTTTATTTAAGTGACCGCCATCTGACCCCCGCCACCCTATTACTAGGGGATATTGATAATCTAAGAATAGATTGGTTATCAGAATTTTTGGGCTGCTAACACCCGCTACTAGTGTCATAGGTATTCGTATGTTACCCGGGACCAATTTCTTGATGAGATGATCCTGCATCTTAACACCTAATGTTTGTTCCTCAGCCGTCTTCGGCGAGATATTCTCCAGGATTTAAAGAGAGGACTCCCATTCGTCGCCCGACGCGCCTGCTGCCCCCTATCAACAGAGATACCCCTAGCTGCTCAGGTAATTATAATAATGACCTACTAGTACCGATCCTTTTATGGGGTTTTTATAGTCATCAATATTTTCGCCATTTTTGTGTTGGTCCCCTACACCTTTTAGTACGGGACCAACATTGAAATAGCGAAGGAAATCAACTGTTCAAAGTCAAAGTCAAAGTTTTTTATTTCAACTAGGCCTTTTCAGGCACTTTTAAAAAGTCGAAACTCTAGGCGCATGTTTCCAAAGGGAGTACGTCCTATGGGGAAGAGACCGGCAAGAAACGCCATGGATACTCTTTTCAAAAAATAAAAAGTTAATTTGCAAAAATACAAACTTATTAAAACGTTACTTACATAATGAGGTAATACAATATGAGTTATACAAGTGTTTGGAATAAAAAATAAAAACAGCATAAAAGTTAAAAGCGCGATAAACAGAAAAAAAAAAACAAAAAATAATACAAAATAATAAAATATCAAGAATGTCCAGACATTTTAATTGAATTTAATGTAAAATAGAACTAGTTACAATGGATAACCAGGGAAGCCACATCTGCAGCAGATAGAACTGCCACACGTCAATCGAAATATTAACTAATTAATTTTATTTTGATGTCTATCGTTTTGTTAAATTATAAAACAGGTCGACGCAAATTGTTTGTAGGTATTCCAAATTTTGATTAGTTTAATAATTATCACGAGATAAGTATAAGAAAGATTTTTAGTTAAAAAAACGCATTTTAAAGGGTTAATTATTTCTCAATCTATAAACGTAATGACCTAGTTTTTACTTGAGTCTATAACATATAAAAAATCAGCAAAATCAGTTCATGTTTAGTGGGGTAAAAACGTAAACGCATTTTGTATGAAAAATTTTAGCTAAACTATAGTCTTAAGTTGAGTAATATTTTGTTTTTGATGGAACAATACAATACAATAATGCCTTTAAACGGATCGAGATTGTAGGTCCTTGTTTAAGCGAATTACTAAATTTTTCAAGATCGGTCGATCAGAAACCGTGGGCCGGTTACACTGATAGAACATTATAGCGAAAAGACTTTAAAGGTGATTAGGAGGCCTATGTGCGGCCAATGAAAGTTTACGGGCTTTATTTCAGAACGTTCAGATAACTGAATCTATATTACCTCATTGATCTCATGGTCACCAGCACTGCTGGAGAGCGAAAGGTGTCGAGTTTGATTCTCTGTTAGGGCAAAGTGTAATTGAGATTTTCTGTATAAGTCCAAATAGTTTTATTTGGGAATAAACTGGCTTCTGTTACATGGGGTACAATAACGGCAAAATTTAAGTATAGATCAGTACACCTCTGCTTAACTCTTCGCGCAATACAGGCGTGATGCTATGTTATGTTATTTTTTTTTTCAACAGGTTATATGTCCGTATTAAAATCTCCTACACTCGAACAGAAAGCCAAGTCACGCTACCACATTGGATGCAAACAGACACAGTCTATTTACATGGATTGGAACTCTGCGAAGACGGAGAAGAAGGCACCAGGTAGTTCTTCAAAATGTTTAACAAACATTTCTTTAATAAGGATTTTACTGATGGCCTGTTGTTGAGGATTGGCGACTGACCAGCAAGAGTTTGCACGTTCAAACCGTATCTGTTGCAATATGGACACAAAATCCACTTCTTCTGCAGGGACTTTTGGTTTAGCTGGAAGAATCAAAGTTAATAAAGTGTCGTTTACTAACTATCTAAATATCTCTTTCTGTCGTATCAGAATGTCGTATAAGATTAGCCAGTCGGTAAAATTCATACTGGAGTACTTAACCTTAAGAACCGTTGCTCAGACAGAATCATAGTGTATTTAAAAAAAAGAAGTTGTCTCACACTAGTATTTCTCCTGTATTGTGGGTACAGTTTACTAACATGTAGCTCACACGCATCCAACCAATCAGAAGGCTTATTTTTCCGTCCGGAGGTCGAACCCGCGGCAGTAGGTCAAAAAGTCACCTCTTCCCTTAGCCACGGCACCAACCATTCTTCTCAACATTGAAAAATTTAAAATTTACTAGGCTTTGTTTGTGTCACACTTTCTGATAAAACCATAGACATAAAATTTTGCTTACGGTAAACAAAACTTAAACTTAATTGTTTAAAATTGCAGTATAATATGTGACATTGACCGTTCAGTCAACCATCCTGCTGAACCTCTGAATTAGGTACAAGTCAATCAATGGGCTTGGGCCCATAACCTGTTGCACTAGACAATTAACTAATAAATATTTAGCAGATTTCTTAAAATAACCTTTTTTTTACATCGTTAAACGAAAATCAAACATTTCTACTAACACAACCGATGACAAGAGAGAAACCGCCATCTTGCATATAATTAAGGAACTAAACGCTCTATTTAAACATGTATAGACTAACTTTTTAATAAATTACGAAATATTTACCCGACTACAACAGAAATACAGGTGACTGATCTTACAGGCTATGTATGGATGTATGAGACACATATCGTCGCCCATCAGTGAAAACCTCGTAAATCCAATTTATTTCGAAACCGTTATTTTTTTTCTTTAGATTGATAATATCGTAAAGCAAGTATTAGTTCAAAAAAATTTTAATTCAGTACCGCTATCACGAGTTTTCTTACTATTTACTATCATAGTAAAGTAAATTTTCATGATAGCGATTTTAGTTCTTAACTTGGTTACATTAGGGATTAGAGTCGCTTATATGACATATGTGTCATAGTAAAGTTTTGATTTACTATTTACTATATTATAGAGATGTCATGTTAGCGACTCTAATCCCTAATGTAACTAAGTTAAGAACTAAAATCTCTAGCACGAAAATTTACATTTATTAAGAGAGTAAATAGTAAAAAACTCATAATAGAGGTACAGATATTCCTAGCGCCGCCCATTATGTATAATGAGAACCTTGTATAGAGATTCATTCTGACATTGTCGTCTGAGAAACTCGGTAAAGATTATCGTCAAGTCCTAAAAATCAAAAGGTTTCATAGTTTCTTTTTTTTTTTTTTTGGCCGACCGTTTTTCTCTCCTCCTGTAAAATGTTGTGTTTAACACTTACAAGGTTTTCATGGTTGAGCGACGATATGTAGTTATCTAGGACAGGCTAAACTACTCAACCGTATTTCAACAAATGAGGTGTCGTTATCTTGATTCTGAGTGTCCTCGGATCTAACACGTTACAGGTAATCCAAAATATGTACTCCAAAATAGGGCACCTGTGCCGCAGCAAGGCATCACCGCCTTCTACATCTACACATATAAAAATTATAACAGGCCGATGTCTGTACATTATAGATATTGGAGAAAAACTAATATGGGGGGTCTTTATTAGAGCAACAGAAGCCGAAACAACAGTTTTTAGAATGTTTGTCGGTCTGTCTGTATGTATGTTTGTACACGCATCACGCAAAAACTACTGCATGGAATTGAATGCAGTTTTCACCGATGTATTGTTAGAGGTCTATGTTAAAATATAGGCTCCATTTTACCGCAGGAAAATATCAGATTCTAAATTCCACGCGTACGAAGTCGCTGGCAAAAGCTAGTTTTAAATAAATATGACTTATAAGCTACTAGCTTCCGCTCGCGGCTTCGCCCGCCTATGTGCTAGTCCAAAATATAATCTATCTCTGTGCCAAATTTTATACAGATCCGTTCAGCCGTGAAAGAGTAACAAAGATCCATCCAACCATCCATTGATCCATCCTCACGAATTTTCGCATTTATAATATTATATAATAAAATAAATATAATATAAATATAATAATATAATATAATATTTGTACGATAAATGACAAATAAAAGTAGGGAAGTTCTTTTGTAGTCAAGTTTTAAGTATTTCTTTTTTACTTTTGTTCCAATAATTAGATAGATACAAACACTCTACCTCACCTTAACAGTGTCTCACGTGAAATAGGGCTTAAGAGATAAATCGATGAATTTAATATAAATTATTTTTTTGTCTACTCTTCTTGATCAGGATAATAATTCTGACTGAGAAAACTGATTAGTTTCGGTGTCTCAGGGTTGGACTGCATAAAAAACAGCTCGCTTTCTTACAAATTAATCAAATTTATTTTAAACTTTTTTTTTTTTTTAAACTAGTTATTTTTTTTAAACTTTGTCCCACAGTAGAAATTATTCCTGTATCGCGGGTGCATTTACAAACACATATATTCTGCGGGAATCGAACCCGCGGCACTTAGCGCAACAGTCGATCTCTCAACCACTGCGTCAACCGAACCGTCAATTTTCTTTTACATATATATATTTTTTATATTTCTTTCATGTCATGTGATTAACGATCTTGTATTCTTGTAAATATTCACATTTTGATGTTAGTTTCGTAAAAATATATTTGCCACGAAAATGACGCATTGAATTCTGCCAAGAACGACTGTCTGTTACTGAGAACTCGATATCACACGCTTTTGTTCACCCACGAGAGAACAAGACCTAGAAAACAAAAAGATATAATATCTACATACTATTTTTTTTTCCAACAAAGTGCCAGGTTTAAGTAATTGATGTATATAATTGTGTTGTGCGCACTGTGATGTGGTTATAATCAAAGTCCAAGTCAAATATTTTTATTTCGAATAGGCCTTTACAGGCTCTTTCAAAACGTTGTGATTCTAGGTGCACGGTTCCAAAGTGGGGGTAGGTCTATGGAGAAGAGACCGGCAAGAAACTCCATGGATACTCTTTTAAAATAATAGTTTCAAACTGGTTACAATCTTTAACGGTAAAGACTATGCGAGTACAATGCAAGCCAATGTGCGCAAAACTACACAAGAACAGTATTAATATAATACATTAAAACCCGCTTAAGACGATTTCACAGGGACCCAACCAAAAACGCGTCTTAAGCGAGAAAGCGTATTATGCGGTATAGGGAAAATAAAACGTACTATTATTTCTATATTGTGTCATTGTGCAATATTGCAGAATATTGTTAAAAATGCATAGAAGAGTGCTGGGAATGTTTATGGAAGAATCCACTTTGAACAATGATTCTGATCTGTCCGATATGTTGACTCGAAAAACTGAAGGTTTTTTAATGCTCGCTTGTATATTTCAGGAAACATGCCTAAGCGCAGCAAATCAAGAACTATGGTGTCTTTTAAAGGTACGTAGTGCGTATTACCGTCGGTCGCTGACGCTGTCTCTCTCTAATGATTGTGGACGCACTGCGTGCCGTCACTTCGATGTGCGCACGCGCTTGAATTACGCACCAAATTAGCCTCAGCTACTACTACGGCAGCGGAATTTTCATTATAACTGAATCAACGCTGACTGAGGATGCTTAGTAGCCACGATTATTAACCTAGGTCAAGGTTCGTAATGTTCTGGGTTCGATTCTCAGGTCAGGCAAAGTCTGGAATTGTGGGGAAAATGTCCATAGCCCCAAAGTATTTCGGGGTACCTACCATAGGTGCAAATTTTACAATAGTAGGTATCTGCACGTCCATCGGGGAATATAGGCGTTATGTTAATTTAGGATTGAATATTTAGATATTAATACCTTATATTATTAGCAGATGTAAAGGAACAAGAAGTGGTAAATTATTTGGACATAAACAGGGGATTTCTGGACACTTATATATTTGAGCGGGTTCCCACCGAGGTCCTGGAGCAATGGCTGATTAACAAGAATACGGATGCCGTAAGTAACTACAGACCGATCGGTTAATTGAGTACATTTTTTTACACTTTACCCGCGTTTCGAATAGTTCTTGTATCGTAGGTGCGTTTACGAACACAAATATTCACTTGGACATACACCCAAACTCGGAAAAACTATCTGTAGATCATACAAATATTTGTTTAGTGCGGGAATCGAATTCTCGACACATAGCGCAGCAGTCGATTTCTTAACCACTTAGCCAACCGTGCCGGCAAAAGATATAATATAATTATTATACTTAAATATTTGTTAAACTATATTTACACAGTAATCAGATTAGAAACGTAATAAATAAAAAAAAAACATTACGCATCAAAATACTCCTCCCCATCGCTGTCAACCGGCAGTGTGCCCAGAAGACTGGCAGCGTTGCCACGCTGAATGACAATGCTGATTCTTTGGCCAAAAAATAGGCCAACCCTCTGCTCACGTGTAGAGTCGACTAATCGCTTTGCGATATCTTTAAACAAAAGGCGAGCACTCGGACCCCATGGCCCAAGTGTGTAAATATAGTTTAACAAATATTTAATTATAACGTTTAATAAGGTATGAATAATTAATATTTCATTTATTATACTTGGGCATACAATATACATATTATACTAAAGGTATCCAAAAGTATTGGATAAAGCTTAAAAGTAATACATAAAATAAATAAAACAGGCTTCCCTCTTTAGCTACAGAATATCCACAATACCTAAAGATTTTTTTCCCCCAACCTTTACTATCCCACTGCTGGGCAAAGGTCTCCCCATATCCCTCCACACCTCTCTGCATTGCTTCCTCCATTTATAGTGAAGGCATCCAAGTCGTCACGTCAGCGTTTTCTAGACCTACTTCGGCGTCGTCCGTCCCGTGGCACCCACTCTGTGACGACCTTAGCTCATCTATCCTCTTGCATTCTACAAATATGACCCGCCCAATCCCATTTCAGCCTAGCAGATTTATGGCCCACGTTAATGATATCTTTCTTGAACGAAAAATATACCAACCGAATAATTTGTGATAGTCACATTAAATTAAATGATCGCATTGATAACTAAAAAATAGGAAAAGAATGTACTAAGTGTCTATGTATCGCAAAAATCTCTATGAAAGAGCTACACTGCAGATATTACTATAATATATAAAATTTTACACTGGTTCAAGTAATTTACATTAGTTAGATAAAACGTCAGTAGTATGTAATACTCTGCTGATGAAAATAGCGAAGGGTGCACATCCACATTCCTCAGTGAAGATAAAGTCACTAGATGCTGCTGCATGGTAGCAGATTGAAGAATAACCAGATAGTAACATGTTGAAGTTAATTTTATTATCAAGACAGTTTTTAAAACACCATTTACAACTTTTCGTGAATCCCTTCAAAATAAATTTACATCTTAAGTAACCGAAAGCCGATCCTATTTTCGGCCAGAATCTTTAATAAAATTGTATTTTTTTCCCAGATTGCTCTATCAGCCAGTAAACAAACTGATAACAGATTGAAGCAGAACATTTTTAAGGTGAGAAGTTAAACAAGTTTCTTCGATCACAATGCCTTTGCCCCTTTTTATCATAAGTAAAGCTTCGAGAAATAGGGTTTATAATTTTTCTTGTCTGCCACGGTTATTTGTGCTTTTGTCTAGGTCTTTATTAGAGCAACAGAAGCCAAAACAACAGTTTTTAGAATTTTTGTCTGTCTGTATGTTTGTACACGCATTACGCATAAACTACTGCATGGAATTGAATGCAGTTTTCACCGATGTATTGCTAGAGGTCTAAAATATAGGTTTCATTTTACTGCAAGAAAATATCAAATTCTAAATTCCACGCGTACGAAGTCGCGGGCAAAAGCCAGCCTTAATAAACCTTAAAAATGTGTTGATTTCAGGAACTACTGACAGTCCTACAGGACGATCCCGACGAGCATTCTGTTATGTGGGAGCTGGCCAAGTTCATCGCCAACTCGGTGGGAGTAGATGCTCATAGAGTCTTCAAGCTTTTCCCAGATCATCCTTCCTTCGTGGAGTACTTTGTGGTAGATTATTTTATAATTTCTATGTTTATTTAAGTCAATGTTAATAACTAAGCCTCCAATGTGCACCCTGAATCTGGGAATTGTTTTAGAGGACTAATCAAATTCTATTTCTCTGGACAATCTCATAGCAACTCATGCTAAACTAGCAATGTGTCCCCAGTATGTTGAAAAATTTGACAACAATATGACTGGTGAAACAATATCGCTCGTGAAGTCAAGCGTCAATCAAAACTCAATGAAGTTTTAAATTCCAGCCTACACATGACGAGTCCGTAAGGACATTGGTCCGTGCGGATCCCAACCGAGTGGTCCTGGTGCTTGAGGTGGCAAAGAACGGGACATGTCAGCGTTTCTCCAGAGCTGATGATCGAATTTACTTTCCAGACACGCCTATCACACTATTCAAATCAATGAAGAAGGACATTGTAAGTGTTCTGCTAGGTGAAGTACCTTCGCAATTTTATTATTTTTCACGTCCTGTAGAATGTTAAGTACCACAAATTTTCAATTTCACAACTAGTTGTTAGATAACGAATAGATTCATCATCAGTAAATCGAGATCAACAAACAACAATGTATGAGACTAGCCCAGGATATGAAAATATTCCGAAAAAAAGGGATGCCTAAACTCAGCAGTTTTACTATATATTGTAGAAGCAAGCAAACTACGTCATGTACCAGCCGATCCTGACGAAACAGGGGAAGACAGCATATGTGATAGAGATGTGGAGGGTTCGAGAGAGGTTCAAACGTATTGACGAGGAGATCAGCTCCAATTTCTTAGTACTCGGCAGTCTGGCGTTACATTACTGTAATCTGTACCTTGATAAGAAGAGGGAACGGAATATGTCAGATTTTCTTCTGGATGTTGTCAAGTGAGTAATGCTTATCTATATCCTTCTATAAAATGGTGTTTGATTGACAACACGATTGGTGCAGTGGCACTTACTACACACTTACAGCACAGACAATTTTTCCATGAGTGCATGTAAAGCAGGTTTTTACTGTGGCTACGATAATATAAGGTTGAGGAACAAATCAAAATGTATAATGGATCTAACTCTCTGTTTGAACTCCCCACACCTAAACCTTCTTTGGAGATTTCAAGAGCACCGGGTATCATATCGTGACCAGCTCTTATAATCGCCGTTCATTGTACTTTTCTCTACCAAACGATTCGTATTTCTGCCAACTCATGTTCGCCTTACTGATGTGTGTGGTGGTTATCCCAGATGGAGAAGTTCCTATTCAACTCTGCTTCTAATTTGCATACTTGAAGCGAACAAGAACGTTTCGCCTTAGACTTTTATATAGCTTATTCACAGCTATAGTTCAAGTCAAAGTCAGAGTAAGATATTATTTAACCATCGCGGAACCGTCGTTCTTAATTTTGAGAACACTTAATGACAGGTCAGACAGGAAAGGTTTTGAAAACGAGTGTTGAATGTAAATTTTTCTACAAAAAAACAATACAATTTTTTCAGATCAATATTCGAAGAGATGGTGTCCCTGGACCAGCTTATAAAGAGGATCCTAGAATTTGTCCAACGTCTAGTCAACGCTGACCGCGCCTCCCTATTTCTGGTGGACTACAGAAACTTTGAGCTGGTGTCCACAGTCTTCGACCTGAAGTTCGAGCCAGGACACGACAGAGATATGGAGAAGAAGGAGATCAGGATGCCTATTAATAGAGGTATAGCTGGGCATGTGGCGCTGTCAGGAGAAACTATGAATATCCCTGATGCATATTCTGACTATAGATTTAACAGGTAAGTCCAATGATGTTCTAATACAAAATGAAATTCGTGAAGTCATGTTTGATTAAAGGTGTGTTTAATTATCTTCAAATAGTACTGCTTAATGAAATGAATTATAAGTTAATTGCCAAAAAAATAAAAAATAAACTAAATTCGACTTCCTTATTTCTAAAAAAAAAAAATGATTTTGAAATCAAAAATAAAAAGAGGACTCTCATAATATAACAACTCCGGTTCTTGCAATCTAAACACAGCGACTGATCAGATTTTAAATCCCACAATATATGTATTGAACTTATTATTAATTATTTTTTTGTCTAATTTTCCAAAACGTTACTATCAACTCATGCTAAGTACTCTTTATAACTTATAGAGACGTAGATGAGGCTACAGGCTACAAGACCGTGAGCATCCTCTGCATGCCCATCAAAGTGGAAGGCAGGGTCATCGGCGTGGTTCAGATGGTCAACAAGCGAAACAACGACAATTTCGGCCACGAAGATGAAATTGCCTTCGAAATCTTCTCTACTTTCTTCGGCTTAGCTCTGCACCACGCTAGGCTGTACGACAGAATCATGAGGAAAGAACAAAAGTACAGAGTAGCTTTAGAAGTACTGAGCTACCATAACACCTGTCGAGAGAATGAAGTGATGACGTTGCTCAGTGATAAAGACCCACTCGACGTAGACCTCAACAATTTCTACCTAGATCCTTACAAATTAGATGAGTTTGAGAAGTGTAAAAGCGTGATCAAGATGTTCAGCCATCTCTTTGACATGGCCAAGTTCGATATTAGTACCCTCACCAGATTCGTGTTGACTGTCAAAAAGAACTATAGAACTGTCCCATACCACAACTTTGATCACGGTTGGACAGTTGCTCATTCAATGTACCTTATACTGATGAATGATAACCGCAAACGCTTTAATTTCAAAATGGTAAGCTTTTTATTTAGTCTACATCTTTTTAGCTTTTGATAAAGTTCTCTGATTCTAAATTTAAGAGGGACCCGGATCTCGTATCTATCTTAACCACTTTATGAGTTTGTACAAGACTCAGACCTCAAACAGAGTTCGAATCAAAAATCCGTCGAAGCATCATAATACAATGCAAAAATGTTATTTGAATTAAGGTGTGCTTAGGCTCCATAAAACTTCGTGATGTCTTGAGTCCATCAACTTATTTAATATACCTGAATTTTCCAGCGTTTGGCACTATTTGTGGCGTGTCTCTGCCATGACCTGGACCACCGGGGCTACACCAACAAGTACATGAGCGAGATAGCGTCCCCACTCGCCGCTATGTACACCACCTCGACTCTTGAACATCATCACTTTAACATTACTGTTACCATACTGCAACAGGTAATTATCATCATCATCATCACAGATAATTATGTGAAGGTTATATTTGAACCCGTATACAGTATGACAAGGGTTCCCCGCATCCTCGCTCGCATCTCACAGGAGCTTTCGCGATGTATTCGTGTATGAATGCACACTGCAGGCAAGAGGGTCAACCTATAAGTAATTGTTGACGCGACGTGTATTATAGTAAGCTACTGAACCTCTCATCTAAAATCCTGGGGATATGTCTAGACGTAAGATCTTGAGGTTGGACCGTTAGATCCAAAATATGTAACATCCTAGTTTCTTAAACATCTCAAAGTCAAATTATATGGTTCAATCAGTGATTTGTCAATTGTGTTTGATACTCCCTCTAATGACTAATCTCAATCGCAAACGTGCATTGTGGAGCAATGCCCATTTCTACGACCACCAAAACTCACGGTCGCACGGGTGTTAGCGTGAGTGAGAGAAGTGATCCCCATTTTTTGCTAACACATAACCATGAATTATATTGAACCGTGACAAGCCATAGAAATGTAAACGAAAAATTCAAACCTATAATTAACAAAGAAAAACCTCACTTATTATTACCGCGATGTCTACCTGTCACATTTTCATTTTTGAATCTAATATTCCATTCTAATAGCTTAGTATTAATGCAATTATTGGCATATATGGCGCTACAATATATTGAATAATGTGGAACAGCAACCCTTCTTTCAATTTACGTTATGTGTGAACACGACAGGTGTTATTTTTTTCCCTAGCCTATTGGCGAGTTTTAATAATGATTATAGGTCTGCCATACGAATTCCCGTGTAACTGTGGGTGCAAATATAAGTATTATAGCACTTGCAACGCTCCCCGTGGAGAGGGGAGGGGGATAAAAGGACCAAATTGAGCAATTGGTCTTCGTATCTCCATAGTAGCTTTCAACGGATGATAGGTATTGTTATGGTAAATGGCGGCCTATTTAGACACGTGTAGTGGGAAGGGAACAAAGTGTACCTTATTTGAGGTTTAATATTAATACCTTTTTGTTCCCAGGACGGCCACAACATTTTCTCTCATATATCCAGCTCGGATTACAAAGAGATCCTGGGGTACATTAGGCATTGCATCCTGGCAACGGACCTGGCTGTATTCTTTCCGAACATGAGGAAGATGATTCAGCTCCATGAAGGAGATACTCCTAAATTTAATTGGGAGATGCACAGTCACAGGTATTGAAGTATTTTGGTAATTTTCCTTTATAATTTATAAGGTTTTTTCTTTCAAGATTTCTATCAACTTCTATTGCTCGTTGTACCTGTTGGTCTCTCCAACTAAGTAAAATTATGACGTGATATGTTTTAACGCGTTATCACGCTAAATGCTGGCTTATTGTTTTGTTTTTCTGACTTAAGCAAATTTTTTGTTAGAATAGCTTTTGTATGGATTTATCAGAGGAGTTACTTTTTATATATGTGAGGTTTATACACCTTGTAAAAAATCAGTCTTTAGCAAATTATAATTTATCAACAATGTGATGATACCTGCACACCTGAGGATTCCAGAGAGTTCTTGTTTGTCATACATAAAACAAGCTTCCTTAAATTATCTTTTTGGGTATTTTTTGCGAATTGTTACTAAGTTGTTATTTTAATATATTGCATGGCAATCTATTTGAATAATTATTTTTTGCTTATAGAGCGCTGGCGAGGAGTTTAGCACTGCGAATCGATTGAATCAATTATTATTGTTGCTTGTCCTTTATACTCCATGAATACTGTGGTCCTTTAATACACCAAAAACGTAGTACCGTGTTATAGAGGTACCACTCCACACTTGCTTTTAATGTTGACGGCACATATTATGTAAACATGACCTACCCGTATTTTCATCACTGCCGAACCACATAAAAGTATACTATCATGACTATTATGACTGTTAATATGCTATTCGAGGTTCTCTTCCACAGGGAGTTAGCGATGGCGATGAGCATGACAGCCGCAGACCTGTCAGCATCTGCGAAACCCTGGGACATACAGATCAAAACGGTGAAAGTTATCTTCGAGGAGTTCTACGACCAAGGCGATAAAGAGAGGGCTGCGGGGAGAGTTCCGATACCGATGATGGACAGAAATAAGCCGGATGAACAACCTTCTAGCCAGGTAGATAGAAAATATTTATACTTAAAACATTTTTTAATACCTTGCCCCACGCAACGATTTCTCCTGTATCGTGGGTACTCTTTACAAACATACATGTCACATGCACACACAACCAGACCCGAACCAACTATCTGTAGATCATACAAATATTTGTTCCGTGCAGGGATGGAACCCGCGACACGTAGCACAGAAAGCTAATGGCTTAGCCACAGCGCCAACCGTGTCGTTAGCTTTACAGTGTAGGTACTCGTACGTGTTTTGTTTTTCACAGAGCATCACGCCTTTAAGAATTATAAGTAAATAGCTGGTACTCGGCGCGTTGCTGCCACCTACTGTAAGTTAATTGTACTATGCCTGTAACCTACGCGCATGTGCAAGCAAAAAGTTGACAAAGTTTTATCGCAATCAGATGCACGGTATAGCAGCGCATAAAATACGAACAAACAAACATTGATTTTTATATATTAGACTAACTGGTAACTGGCGCGTTGCTGCCGTAGAAGAAATAATTGTGCTCTTTGAAATACATTTGCCGGTACGACACGCGCGCCACCTATTATAAGTTTATTGTACTAAGTGTGTCTATAACCTTTGCGCATGTCCAAGCAATAAGTTTACAAAGTTTTATCGCATTCAGATGATCGCGATCGCGGTATGGCAGCGCATAAAATACGAATAAACAAACAAACATTGATTTTTGTACAATAGATTAGTCCGGGTTACGTCCGCGTTCATATATGGGTATATCTATCTCTAATGTCGTAGTAAAAACATTCGTCAGTCAACAATGGTGATATCGAGGCTGGCTGCCCAGGGTGCGCCAGACGATCATCCCACCTGTTTCTGTTTCTATACATATGTAAGATAGTTATCTGTATTTATTTCGAATCTTCATTAACTAGAAAAGGTGCAAAAAGCTTTCTTGAGGTATCTGTATAAACGCCTATATGGATATTATCAATACCTCTATCCAACGAAATTTCTATTGCGATGTCTCAGCTATCACTCACTTGAGGTCAGAAGAGCAATCAATCAGCTCACAACTGCCTGTAAAACTCTCCGTGGCTTTATAGATGCACCCGCAGCCTAATTACCGATGTAGCGACAGGCGTAGATCGCGCGATAACTTCTGTCAAACGTCATTTTTGTGACATATAATGTATTGGCTGACAGTGAGATTGCTGTGGCGTGGCTATCGCGTCGCTGTTGCTTTTTTATGTAATTAGGCTGCCGATCTGCATATTGAGGTGGCTCGATTTTTTGCCCCGCACAATTATCACCGCAATAGAAAGCATAAACTTTTCGCAGTGTCTTCGTGCCGCACTATCGCGCGTGATAAGTCATCAATACCTCGCATTCTCACTGAACTCAATGGTCTCGTGGCTTCTAATCCAAGTTACGATCTGTTTGCGGATGAATGGTCGAAGATCTTGTCAGTGTGTCTGAAGTATTGTGAGAGGGACTTGTGAATGTTTTCTTTTTTTGTTTTCGTTGCTGTTTTTCTGTTATTTTTCTGTTATGTAGCTTAAATTTTATTGTAACTGGTCCCAGGCCGTTGTAATTAAAGTAAAATAAATGAATTTGAATTAACATAGCTTCTAAGTTAATATATTATTACCAAAATAAATACATTGCATACCTATATTTTCATTATTATCAATTTAAATATATTTCGCCAAAAGCTTTATCCAGTCTTGTTTGGTACTGGAAGCTTATAGCAAGCAAGGGACTGCATGGAGAATTTGAAATGTTCTGTGAAATATTGTACTGACAGAGACTGCTCTGCTGGTACTATTCACATTAACTTTAGTTTAAAATGAATTCTGTGAAACAGAACTCATTCCACTCACTGACTGGTACAAATAAAATAAAATCTCGGTATAGATATTGCCATCCACGAAGACGCGTCCCACTATTTTTGGTCGAGGCTTTCCAGCTGACCGTAATGCTCTTTCGTGATCAGTTAATATTTCGTAGTGTGCGTGTGTACTCATAGGTAAATAGTGTGTATCGACAGAACTAAAACACTAGCGGAAGGTTGCACACTTGTACTGTAAGCAATTAGGAAGAAGATTGGGGCGCGTCTTCGTGGATGGCACTATCTGTATCTACCTAATGAAAAATTGAAATTCTGATGTTAGTATTAGTTTAAATTTAATTTATATATGAGAATATTTTTTCATGTTTATGTTTTGTTTGCCTCATGGGTGAAATGGTCGCGAGCGCGGTTGTTATCTCCTGTTTGATTACCAGGTCGAGCACTAATTGGGTTTTAATGTATGAAAATTATTATCATTAGCCCGCAGTTAACTGCTCATCTGCTAGCCACGCGGGACAAGACGACCGCGCCGAATGATCACACAATATGACAGTCTGCCACCATGTTTATGGTTGAGAAAATATCGTAGTATGACGTCAGTCGTCCGCACGGAATCTGATAAAGTCCTTTGAATTTAGCAGCGATCTGAAACATTCCGATTTTTTTGGTGAAGTCAGCGCGGACAAAAGCGCGTTACCCTTTGAAATCTCACACAAATAATACAAAGCTTCGGCTCGTTCAGCGCGTAAAGGTCTGTGTTCGCCTTTGGCATCTACTAACTAAGTTACTATTGATTTTTCATTCGCTTCGTACAGTTAACAAATAACACGCAGTTCCCAGATATCTTTTCGTAAAAACTCAGTTCTTCGTACTCGAAATCTCTTCCAATTAATTTGCATGAAAATATTATTTCCCTGAATCTGTTAAAGCGATTAAAGTCATATAAGAGGATTATTTATGATAACATTTCCAAATGTTACAAAAATAATCCTATCATATGACTCGTCATAATGAAAACATTGTTTTGTTATTCATAGGTACATCATTATAATTAAATTGTAACCAAGTCATACTGTGTTCTTTTAAAGTACTTTGTTGATCGGCAATGATGGAAAAAATATGGTTTTTGATTTTTTAAGTCTAAAGCGAAACAGTGACACAGCTTGAGACGAATATTTACATATTCGTCTTTCTATTAATACCATAGAAATAATAAGTTTAGTAATAAATTATAGCATTGTACTGCACATGTTCTTTGTGACAAGTTATTCACTTTTTTGTTGAAGTCAATAGTGATTTATCTTAGAAGCGAAATATTTTGACGCGGGCAAACACACAGGTACAGCAAGATATACGGTTCCTCTATTGAAAAGGGGGGATCCTCGAACCAGGCAAGGTGGTTAGCCTGACGGGCCGAAACCCGACGGTTGATATCGGACATACTTATATGCATAGACTTAGAATTTCGCTTAAAATGTCGATAGATTTTTATCTGATTATTAAGTAATCGGGCCTAAGGGAACTAGCTATGGTAATATCATAAATTACTTTATCATTATCAGTGCACAAAACGGTGACTAGTGGATAGCACAAGGTTAAATCTTTGTACTATACTTATCTGTATGCTGCATACAACATCATCTTAAAATAATTATTATATTTTTTAATACTCATTGTATTTTCATAAATAAAATGATTTTATCCGTTTATTAATTTACAATAAGAGGATTTAATTAGTAGCTTATATACCTCTATTCATTAGGGCAAGATTTAATCTATAGATACTATACTATATTGACAATGCAAATACACAACCCTATTTTCATCTGACATATCAGTCACTAACACATATGCATATTATTTTTCGGTATCTCCTACAAGCTGTCATTGTTCATCTTTTACATTCTAAATCTATGCATATATGTGTCAGAATCGGTGTAAACTCTCATAGTGTGATTCAGGATTTTCTGTTCTCGCTTCAGTCCGATAGATGGTGCTTTACATTTTGCCATGTTGCGGATAGTGGTACACATATTTTAATAACATTTTGTTTTATTACAGGTTGGTTTCCTTAGCCAAATCTGCATACCTTGCTACAGCATGCTCTACAAAATATTACCAAACACTAAACCTATGTATGCTATGGCATTAAATAACCTAGAGCGATGGAAGGCTAAAGCTGAAAAGATTGAACGAAACAAAGCTCAAGCGGCCTCGCAACCTGACACCAATGATGAAGAAGACTATAAAGTTATTGGTGCCGTGGCTATGGTGGAAGAGAAGATGGCTAATCTTAAGATTAATGAAGAAGCTCTGGTTGCTGACGTGGTGTACGAATCTGTCTCCTGGGAGGATTATGAGGAAGAACTAAACGAGAGAGATTTGAGGAGAAGCGGAATCTGGAAGGATATAGATGGCGCCACGTGGATTGATGATGAAGGTGTCGGTGTTAGATCTTTGAAAGCGATTGTTAGTAAAGAAAGGAGCAATGAACAACAATGAGCAATTTCGCTGATACTTTTATGTTCCGTGTAACGGGGGCGAGTCTTTGCCATCTACTAGGCACAATGAGCTTTTAATAAGAATATTCTAACAAACTTAATAATACTTTGCCTGACTCGTGCATCAAACCCATCGGAACTCATGCTCAGCTAGGTTTCAACCTCTAGACCGAGGCAGTAGCGTGATGCAAATATGTATTAGTCTAAATGACACATCATAATCGTTTCAGTGACACGAAAGCCAAAGACACACGTATAGACGTCTCCAAAAATGACGTTATATTTTAATATTGATGGTAGAAGGTACACTATTATTAAAACTTTGGAAAAATATTCAACGCACAAATAATTTGTTTTATTGCATGTTAGTTATGTACCAAAAAAAATATTTAAAGTGAAAACAATATTAACACTTAAATATAATGTAATAAACTCCAGGAATACCTTCATTGTAATTATATAATTAATTAATAAAGTAGCATGGAACTAAAGAGCATCTTTCAATTTTACCTTCAATAGTATATCAAAGGGAAACGAGCGGCCCCCCTACATGGCCCCCATGTCACCCACAACCCCCTGCATCCCACAGAGTATCGGTGAGCATTATCTGTGCAAACAGTTCATTTGATGCATTTCGAAATACACATTCCATATTTCCGATAAATATTCACATACATAAATAGAATTCCGTGCATTTATGTTCTGAAGCTTTAATTTCTAGAGAAAGCTTACAATTCAATTAATTACATTGCAGGATATTTCTTTAAACCTTTCACCACACGATAGGTTTAAAGAAAGTGAGAAAACAGCAATCACAAATCGATTTTTTTGTGGTACACGACCTGAAATACCTCCATCACTATGAAAAAGATTAGAAATTGGTCTTGGGTGCCAATATCCTTGAAAATCGTTAACCATTGGACTCGGAAGCCCAAAAAGTCTGACAACCAGTAATTGGGTGGCGTTCAGATGGCAGTTGGTCCTTGTCAATATTAGTATTCAGCCGCATCTGGTTAGACATAGTTAAGAAAAGGCAAGGCAATTATAAAATGAGCCGTTGTATTTAATAAATCAGTTTATCATATTTTTATAGTCAAAGTCAAAGGTTTTATTTCAACAAGGCCTTTGCAGGCAATTTTAAAATGTTGAGACTCTAGGTGTGAGGTTCCAAAAGGGCACAGAAACCGGCAAGAATCTCCATGGACACATGTTGGTACCCCAATTAAATATCTGAAGTTAGTTCTAGGAACTTAGCATCACGTCTGTATTCCCAAAAAGGTTAGGCAGAGGCGTACTAATTGTACACCCTCATTTCACCGATGCCAGGCCGAGGCGAGCCCCCTGCCATCGACAGGGCACAGTTCCAGACTCCGTGCTGAGAGGTTTTTTCATTTTTATTATTACAAATTTAAATGCGTTTTCAGTTCCATACACAACCCAATAGCTCTTTGCCTGACTCGGGAACCGAACCCCGTTTGCGACCACTAGACCAGAGGCAGCAGAACTTCTACAATAACACATAATTATAGCAGATCATAGTTATAATAAATCCGACTATAACATACGAACGAAGTGTGGCCTTAGTAATTTGCCCTTTTAAATATGTCATTACTAGAAAAAATTGTTGCAATAAATAATATTTTATTAAACTTATTTGAATTACAAAAATAATGTTTTTATTATCTATATTAAACAACAACAATTATATTAATTAACAAACAAGCATAGTCATAACATAACATATTATCAAGGTGACTCTATGTATTAAAACATAATATTTACGCGTAAGTCTATGCGTTGAAGGTAAGTAAAAAACCAAAAGATTGCACGAAAAAATAATTACAATACTACAAAAATGTACTACATAATTCACAATCAAACGAATGTGTTAGGAGAAAACCAGTCTCATACAATACATAGATATATAATGTGTCATGTGGGCCGAAGTTTTTAGGAGCATAAATCATGAGGGAAGATTTAACCCATAGTTACGCCTCCCGTAGCGATGTCCTGAGGTTTGATATCGTAGAAAGAGAGGAAGAAGCTGAAACAAAAACATATTTCTTGTAAGGTCACGAAACGACTAAGCGGCTTACTAAGGGAGAATTCACACGTACCACAACCATCGCAGCGACAAAAAGTGGTCGACCAGTGGTTACGTGTGAGTAGTGTCGCTGCAGCTTCTTGCAGTTGTGTTGTTGTATTTACAAAATATCGCTGGGTTGCATTGTCGTTAGTAGTTGCGATGTGGTTACGTTGTGGCTAGTGTTTACAGAGGCCCTAGTGTAAGTTTCTTTCATCAAACTCGATTTAACGCATCGAACGCGTTCGAACGTACCAACCGAAGGGCCGAACGCGTTCGATGCGTTAAATCGAGTTTGTCTCTGACAGACAGATCGAATCGCCTCTGACAGACAGATCGACTTGCGTCGTTGCGTCGACGCAATGTTGTGTTTGCAAGCCGGCGGGTAGTGTGCGGTGCTGCTGGTGGTTGCGATGTGGTCGATATCGCTCACACGGTTGAATTTGGCGGCAAAATTTGGTCCGTGTGCATTAAACTATTAATTTTCATATAAATTAGTGCCCGCCCACGTGTTGTTGTTGTGGTGTGGTTGTGGTTTTGTTGTGGTACGTGTGTAACAAGCTTAAATTCGGCATTGACGACACCGAGCGTCATTCAAATATATTAAACAATTTGTATGTATCTATAATGTTTGTGTAGCTCTTTGTTTTTATGTTTTTAATGTATGTGTGTGACGACGGTCTGAAAATAAATTATATATTTTAATTGTTTATCTTTTGAGTTACCGTGTTACTCAATTCAAATAGTTAAATGGTAGTAATAGTTGCTTAGCTTATATTTGTTTCTTATGATGTAGAACCAGAATGAAATTTCATGGTTAAAATTCAAAAGTGTAATATGAATTAAAACTGTATAATCTAATTATATATATATGTAGGATGGTTTATAATGATTTTGAGAGATGAGTCCTATTAATTTAAACTTTATTAATCGGAGCACACACAAAAAACAACTTGACATCTTAACCAGTTGACAGCCCGTGTCACTCGTAATTTGACATTTTAAAAAGAGCTGTCAATAGGGTGTTGCTAGCTTAAAAACCTAAGTTAATAACATCAACCGACACGGCCGTCCTGTTCATTCATCTGTCTCAGATGAATTATTTTCCGGCGCAGTCCAGGGCTTCATAAAATCAGCTGAAGTTGTGGTGTTAATTGGACCTTCGCTGTTTCCAATTTTTTTCACAACGTATCTATCGTTTCCTTTGTTCTTCATTATTTCGTAAGGTCCTAAGAATTTAGGAAATAATTTACTCCCTTGCGAAAATTGTGTCTTTTTGATGGCTACCAAATCACCAATATTATACAAAGTGGCTTCCTTTCTTTTCCTATTATAACTTCTTATATTTTCTTCTTGTACTTTTTGTATCGATTCCTTCGCTTTCTCTCTAAGTTCTTGTCTTTGTTCATTAAAAATCTTAATGTTTTCTTCTTCTATAAGTTTCTGGAGTTCATCATCTTTATCTCTTATTTTGGTGCCAAAAAGTAATTCAAATGGCGTCATGCCTATACTTCGTTGATATGTCCCATTTAAACAGCGTTGTACTCTGGACACTCGGCGATACCATTTGGTCGGATCATCTGCACTAAGTTTGCTCAACGTGGCGATGATAATCTGATGCACCCTCTCGACTTGACCGTTTCCTCTGGGTTGTCCAGTAGTGATCGTGTAGTGGGTAATATTTTCATTGCTACAATACTCTTGAAAATCATTTGCAGTAAATGCGGCGTTTCGATCAGTAATAATCCTGTCAGGCGAACCAAAAGTTTGTTGTTGCAGTCTCAGTTTTTCTAACGTTTCTTCGGTAGTTAGAGTCTTGACAGGGTAAATCCAGGTAAATTTAGTATAAGCGTCTACGACAGTGAGGATGTATTTGTAATTCTTATGAGTCGATGTCAATGGTCCAAGATGATCAACATGGTACGTCGATAATGGAACATCGCCCTTGTCGATCGGGTGTAAAAGTCCTTCCTTTTTACCCCTTTTGTGTGATATGAGAATACATTCAACACAGTTGTTAATGACTTTTCTTATCTTGTCTGGCAGATTCTCAATGTAATATTCTCTGTTAATTAGTTCTTCCGTCTTTGCAATTCCGAAATGCCCTCTTTCATGGTTTTTCCTAATTATCTCGTATTGCATCATCTTAGGTACAACGATTAATCTATTACCATTTTTCTCCTTGTAAAGTATTTCTTTATGTATGACGTAGTCTTGATACGGTTCTCTCTCTAAAATTTTCTTCAATAATTTTATATGGTTATCTTCATCCTGAGCTTTCTTCAAACGAGCTGTAATTTCAGTGAGTATCAAACAGGCAGGATGTCTGCTCAATGCGTCGGCGTGTTTCATTCTAGATCCTGCTCTGTGCTCAATGACATAGTCGTATTCCTCTAGAAGAAGAGCCCAGCGAGCAACTCTTGGTGGTAAATCCTTTTTCTGCAGTGTCATGGTTAGAGCGGAGCAATCAGTCACTATCTTAAATTTAATGCCCAGCAGATATACTCGGAACTTCTTTATAGCGGTAACAATAGCTAAGATTTCTAAATAATAACTATGATAGTTCCTTTCAGCTGGTGTGGTTTTCTTGCTCATGTAATGGACGGGGTGAAGTTGATTATCTTTAGGACTTCTCTGTAGAAGAACCGCTCCGTAGCCATCAGCACTAGCATCTGTGTGTAGTTCCGTCTCTAATTCAGGATTGTAAATTCGAAGAACAGGTGAGCTACACAATATTTTCTTCAATTCTAAAAAGGCTCTTTCGCAGCTTTCATCAAAGTTAAATTTGGCATCTTTTTTCAGCATATCTGTCATCGGTTTTGCAATCAGGGAATAGTTCTTAATGAACTTCCTAAAGTAACCTGTTAGCCCAAGGAATGACTGGAGCGTCTTGACATTATTTGGCTTCTTAAATTTCGTTACAGCGTTAATCTTCTCTTCAGAGGGCTGGACTTCGTTGTCACAAATAATATAGCCCAGATATTGAATCTCCTTCTTCAAGAAATGGCACTTCTTCCAATTGAACTCTAGTCCAAATTCTTCAGCTCTCTTAAGTACTTCCTCTAACTTTCTAAGTCCTTCCTCTTCTGATCTCGAAGGAATTATTAAATCATCGAGATAAATCAGTAAAGTACCATCGGCAATTAGATCGTGGAAAATATCGTTGATAAATCTTTGGAATACAGATGGCGCTGTACACAGACCAAACGGCATTTTGAGGAATTCATATTGCCCTTGAGGAGTTACAAATGAGGTGTACTTTTGACTGTCCTTATGAACATTTACGTGTAGGAAGCCATTCTTGAGATCAAGTGATGTAAATATTTTTGCTTCCGTCAGCTTGTCTATCTGATCTTCTATTATGGGTAGCGGAAATCGTTCCTTTATAACTTTCTTATTTAATCGTCGATAGTCTATACACATTCGACGTGATCCGTCTTTCTTGTCAGCCAAAACTATCGGACATGCAAAATCAGACTTGCTAGGTTTAAGTATTCCTTTATCTAACCATTCTTTTACTTGTTTATTTACAATATCCATTTCCAAAGGTGATAGACGTCTTGGGTTTTGGAAAACAGGGTCTTCATCGGTAAGTATTATTTTTAATTGAACATTGCTTTCTTTCTTCTTCTCATTAGGCTTATACTCTTCACACATTTTATAAATCTTGTCTTTGTATATAGAATCTTTTATATCATATGTTTGATCACCATTCTTCTCTTCCATTAAAAGTGTAAGGTGCATAATCTTCTCCATGTAAACACCATCAGGAGTAAATTTGACTTCGAAATCTTTTAATATTGGATTTCCGATTATTACGTCAACAGGTAACTCATTGACTTTAACAACATGAAACTTGACGTCTGTGTAGTAATGATCAATCTGTACATTGGTAGTGAATGTACCTTCGGTGTAAATCTTCTTTTCAGCTATTCCTGTTAGACATGTTATTATTCCTGTATCATAATTTGTAATTCCTTCTTTTATCTTCTCAAATTCTGATTTTGTAATTAGGTTGACGTCACTTCCTGTGTCTATCAAAGATATCATGTCTAATCCGTTAATTTTAATCTTCTTATAGGGAACTTTCTCATTTTCATTTTCACTTTGAATATTTAAAGTCTTCTTAGGTTTATTATGGGTACAATCCATCGATTTGTGACCAAACTCGTTGCACCTTAAAGCATTTGATTCCTTTTGGACAGGCGGGTGATTGATGGTCTAGATCACCACAGTTATAGCATCTTTTCACATGGGTCACCTTGCGGGTTGAGTTATTAGCAGATGAGTGGCCAGACTGTGTAGGTTTGCCAGACATTTTCTTCCTGAACTCACTATAGATGTCCAACTTCTTGCGAAAATCTTTTATGTCAGACGCACCATATAAGATGGCTTTATTGGTCTCAACGTCACGTATACCATCAATAACATACTCTATAAGTGCTGCATCTTCAACTTTACCATGCAGTGCTAATTCTTTCATAGACAAGAAATATTGTTGATAAGTCTCATCGGTTTTCATCTTACGTGAAGCAAGTTTTTTGTGAATAATTGCACTATTAATCTTAGGACCAAATTCTTCTCTGAGCGCCTTTTTCAAGGTTGCATAGTCTTTTACCTTTCCCAAAGATCGCAAAAATAGCTTGGCGGTTCCATTTAAGAGTCTCTTGGCATAAATCAACTTTTCCACTTTAGTCCAATTCATAATTTCTGCAATATCTTCAAACTCGTCAATAAAACTCTCAATCGGGTATGTGTCATCTCCAGAGAAGGTAGTCATCGACTTCTCTAAATCCTTGAATGAAATCTGTACTTCAAACTCCTTTTCTTCAGCATCATTATCCTGTTCATCTTTTTTCGGCGGCATCGTGATTCTGGTATTCGTACTCTTAGGATTCCCAATAAATCTTCTTTTACTCGTCGTGCAGAACGATAGTTTTTTTGAGCTCATCAAATACTTTTTGTAAATTAATCTTTAGTCTTCAAAAATAAGTTTTCTGATGCGTCATCAAAACTACCATTTTCATTCGAGTGTGGCACTTCTTGAATTTCGTCTTCAGTCTTCGACTCACTTCAAATCAATAGTTTCTCTCATCCCGGACGAGCCCCCAAAAGTTGTAGGATGGTTTATAATGATTTTGAGAGATGAGTCCTATTAATTTAAACTTTATTAATCGGAGCACACACAAAAAACAACTTGACATCTTAACCAGTTGACAGCCCGTGTCACTCGTAATTTGACATTTTAAAAAGAGCTGTCAATAGGGTGTTGCTAGCTTAAAAACCTAAGTTAATAACATCAACCGACATATATATATATTTTTTTTAAATCATTGGCCCACACTAGGTTTTCTCCTGTGTCGTGGGTACAGTTTACAAACATACATGTCACATACACACACAACCAGACCCGAAACAACTATCTGTAGATCATACAAATATTTGTTCCGTGCGGGAATCGAACCCGCGACACCTAGCGCAGCAGTCGATCTCTCAACACACTGCGCCAACCGTGCCGTCGATAAATACATTAGATGATAAATACAAAACAGATTAGTTAAGCGAAACCATTTAATAAGTGTTACGTATCTGAAATTTGCCATATTGATAACGAAACGGTGTATCATGTATAAAGGATTATTAATTAATATATGTATCATACGTTTCCAGTCTACGTCAGTCGCAGGAATGCAGTTTCAAAGGCTTTCATAAAGATGAGGCAATTACTACACGAGACATATTCATAGAAACATGATTTAGAACATCGTTTCTCAAACGGGCAATCGCAACACACAGAGGTCGCTGACAGATACCATAGCAACTATACACGAAAATAATTCTGAACCATCGATATTTATCTTTTTAGAGTTAGTTTTGCGCATATTGTCTTACATTGTACTCGCATAGTCTTTACCGTTAAAGATTGTAACCAGTTTGAAACTATTATTTTAAAAGAGTATTAATGGAGTTTCTTGCCCGTCTCTTCTCCATGGACATACCCCCACTTTGAAACCGTGCACCTAGAATCACAACGTTTTGAAAGAGCCTGTAAAGGCCTACTCAAAATAAAAATATTTGACTTTGACTTAGAGTATATTTTATTTTATTTATTTACATATTTCGTAGTATACATTATCTTCAAAAGTAAGGATGACTAATTAATATTAAGCTGTGCTTCGCGGTGCTTTCTTTGCTTCTATTTTGTTAATTCGCTCCTCATATTAGATACAAACAAAAAACGCTGCGCTGCGCATCGTGTGGCTATGTTTTGTTTAAGACTTAACATGGATCATGTGTTACGGGTGGGCTCGCATAACTTAGAATACATCGTGCGACTTAAATTTGTTAGTAGAAATGACATAATACGTGAAAATTTGTTCATGCCCACCACAGCACCATAGATTAATATTGATTAGTCAAATTAATTCGCTGGTGAGAAAAATAAATTGATATACCTACCTTAAAAAACATACACGCAATATATTTTTATTATATAACCGGATATTTTTTACATAGAAGTAAGTTTACATATGTAAGAACATGCGTGTAAAACCCATGTTTGCAAATAATAATATTGGAAGAAAACGAAATTGCATTAGAGCTTTATTGATTAATTTATGGGTCCTGTAATTAATCATTGATATTATTATATTAGTTTATTGAGTTTGATGAAAATAATTTTCTTTATTTTTCTTTTAAACTGGGGGTCGCGTTACTAAAAAAGTTTGAGAAACAGTTATCAAGTCTACGAATAGGTAATCAGTGCATAGTAGGGTTCAGTTTCAAGGAAATTGATGCAAATAAGATATAAGTCTAGATTGACATACACTAATGAATGGTAATAGCGCATTGCATACACGTAACATTACGCCTGTATTCTTGTGTTGGGTTAGGCAGAGGTGTAAGGAATTAAGGTCATATTTAGTTTCAAGAGAGCGACCGTACCTATTGTCATATAACGGGAACAATAATTCCAACATAACGGGACTGAATAACGGCATCGGCGAAATGTGGATGTACATACACCTCTGCTGTAACCTTCGGGGAGTACAGGCGTGATGCTATGTTATGTTTATATCATAAAGAAAAAACAATACAAATTTGCCCTACACGTGTATTAAACCCAGTACCTTACGCTGAGTATTCACTGGACCAATGAGTCAATGAATTTACATAGAGAATAATAGGGTATTTAGTGACGGAGCGTAGGCTGCATTGCCTCACATCATCCACACTCCCACGCCGCGTGTATGTTCGTAGACAGTTTCATTTCCCAAGCTCATTTCACGGAGGGGAGAAGTCTTTTGTTTCCTGCCTCCGCGAATACTGTGGATATTTGGTTGAGTTTGTATATACTTGTGTTTGAGTGGGGACAGCCGCATTAGTTTAGGGTACTCAGGCGCACGATTCTATATATTAGGTACGACCGTCTCTGCTATGCGTTCGATCTAAACTCTAAATTTAATCCCACTAGTTGATGACACAGAATTTGTAAGGGATCCAAATTGTGAAAGCGAATTGTCATTACAGATATTACGCGAGTTATAATTATATTTTATGTATGTTATGTTACAGCAGCGATGGGCTAGCGGTTGAATGCCTGCCTTTCATGCAGGAGGGTCTGAGTCCAAACCCAGCCCGCATCTCTGACTTTTCGGAATCATGTGCGGATCAAAATTTGATTATCACTTGCGTTTACGGTGAAGGAAAACATTGTGGGGAAACCTGCACACCTGAGAGGGCTCCATAAATTTCGCAATGGTGTGTGTAGTTTGTCAACCTCGCACCAGGACAGCGTGGCGGACTAAGGCCTAACTCTTCTCAATATGTGACAGTAATGGATTGGTAATTGGATTTATGTGTTTCGCTTAGCAGCATTCATCGCTTTCTAAAACAAAGAAATAACTTACTTATCTTGTGCAATGCCAAGTTCCTTTTCAACAAAAGCAGAGACTTCTTTAGCGATCAATTTGTTCTCGTTCAACCCTAGGTGTCCTATAGACTCCAGGGTTGCCACAGCGCCGGAGATGTTCGCTTGGCCGCCGAATGATATTGCACAGTCACATGACACTACACAGACAAAATACTGAAAAATAAAAGATATGTTAGGTAGTCGAAACAATATGATGATATTAGTTACCTACATTTAATATGAGAGACAAAAATCTATTTGTCGCTAGTTATTTAGAAAAGGGACTGATAAACCAACGTATTCGCGTGCAGTGAGGATCGTAGAAAATATTACATCACTTGAAATTACGGGGGCAATTCTTGAGCTATAAGTGATCGTGTCAAGATCGAGGTGTAATCATAAAATATACCGATTAATATTATCGCTCGTCTCCCCTTTTCAAATTTTTGTAGAATCACACTAATATGCGATACTACTCGTACAACGATTTTTATATAATTAACTATTTCTGACTTAAAGTAACGAGACATCATCCTAGATTCATTACGTTTTAAAAATGCCTGTAAAGGCCCTGTAAATAAAAAACTTCGACTCTAAAGGTATCGGTAATATCAAATCTTTAATTTTATAAAGATAGATCTGTTTGGACGCAAACGATATGTTAGAGATTTTTCTGTAGAGAAGAGACTATTTTTAATAAATATTAATATAGAACCGAGGGAACTGCTCCCCATTATTATCAAAGAAAATGACGATGATTTATCAGTAGTTTTTGTTTTCTATCCTGGAGCTATACATGTTCTAACAGTAACAGTAGATAAATGTACACATTGATAAATATATATTGTAAAAAATGGACATATTTTGCAAAGGGAATTCGCTGACATCGTGGACCAAAAACTCAAAAAATACTTACATTAGCCGGCTTATTAACAACTCGAGACAACAATGGTATAATTTTATGAACAAAATCATTAGGTATAGTGCTCCTCGGCAAATTGGTTAATATTTTTAAACACGGCATGGTAAACAAGTTGATATGACGGTCGTAAAGAGGTTACTGATATACACAAATAGTGATAAGCACAAATTATTGTTATCAATGTTATTCCAAGTGCACAGTTTATCAGTGATTTTTATTCACGTTTTTTTAGGGATGTGCAGTAGATATAATATTTGGTAATAAGTAATAAATTCAAAGATCCGGGTACGTCTTAAAACTGCGGCCAGACACCGGAGGACGGGCAGCAGCGTCCTCTCACTAATCGGTGAGCCACTGCGATCCCCAAGCCGCCTGCCAAGCGTGGGGATTATGGCAAAACCCCCCTTGGGGGAGGCCTTCGTTCAGCAGTGGACGTCTTCTGGCTGATGATGAATAAATTCAGCCTATTATTGTAGCACTGCTGGGCAAGAGCCTCTGCTCGGAAGGATAAGAGTTAGGAATTAGTTCACAGCCTGGTGCGGGTTGGCGAACTATAAAGACCATCGAGAACTTTATGAAGAACTCTCAGGGTTCTTTACGATGTTTATCTTTCACCGTTAACGCAAGTGATAATCAAATTCGGATCCGCACATGATTCCGAAAATTCAGAAGTGCGGGCCGGCTTTGAACTCAGACCCTCGTTCGCTTCAGAAGCGTTCAACCATTAGGCTATCACTGCTTTCATTATTTAGTATTGAAGAAACAAATATACTTAAGTACTTTTTGTAGCTCCATGGGTTTTCTAGGCTAAAGTTATTCCTCCCTGAGAAGTGTCTCGAGCTAGAATATCGTAGAATGAAAGGAAGAAACTGAAATAGAATAAAAATATGAAGTAAATGCATCAATAGTAACGTAGGCGTGTGTATAATAAAATAATATGTTATTCTTTAAAGCAAAAAGGACGAAGAAGGTTTAAGTTTTCTCTGGCTTTTTTTGCTATTCATACGAACGAAATGAAATATTGCCTAATATTTAAGTTTATGTAACAAAAAACAATATTATAATCAGAATAAGAGTGCAATAATATAATAAAATAAAAAATCTATCTATTTAAAATATTAACTTACTTCTCCGGTGCAATTTGAAGTTCTATTTGCATGAAAGTAGCGACTTCTTTCGCGATAATTCTATTCTCCCTCAACCCTAGATTTCCTATGGACTCTAGGGTTGCCACAGCGCCGAAAACGCTTTTTCCGTTGCCGCCGATTGCCAACGAACAGTCAGCTGACAATATACAAATCAATTTCTGAAAACAAAAGTCTTCATCAGCATAACATAAAACGATATAGTGTATAGTCAGCATCAAAAACATGTATACACGTAGCGAAATTCAAAACCAAGTTTTAGAGGAAATAGTGATTGAAATCATGACCAATATCATACATACATAATATCAGTGGATACACAGATACATGGTCATTTAAATTTTATGATTTTAATTAATAACTTTTCAAGAATAACCGTTTTAATTTCGATACGTGTGTTCATCTTTTTGATGCTGACTGTACACAATATGTGCTTTACCAGGAAAGAAGAGAAGAAAGAAAGAGACAGGCCTAAGAAAAGATGAATGGATTATGTGAAAGAACGTGAACTCTGTGATAACTTTTGATAAAGATGAATAGAAGAAGAAGACATTATATATATATGCCGACCACCAATGAGAGATAAGGACATGGGAATAATATATATCATACTAATCCTTCTAATATTATAAATGTGAAAGTTTGTGAGAATGGATGGATGGATGGATGGATCTTTGTTACTCTTTCACGCCAGAACGGTTGAACGGATCTGGATGAAATTTGGTACAGCGGTAGATTATAGTCGGGAATAGCACATATGCTAATTTTTATCCCGGAAAAATGTACGGGTTTGTAAACCACTCGGGCGAAGCCGCGGGCGGAAGCAGTATGTTCCCTATGGACTCCAAAACGGCTGGACCGATTTTAATGAAATTTTAAGGTAATCTTCATAATATTAGCCCAGCGGGTGATCCCGTGAAGTTTGGTAGCGATCGGATCAATATATTTTTTTTTTGGCTCCCTGGTAGTTTTATTAGGTACCCGTGCGAAGCCGGGGCGGGTCGTTAGTATATTATACAATATACTTGTAACAGGTATAACATAATTAAAATAATCAGGTATACACAACATTTTTACTTTCTCGTGTTTAATTTTTTACTATGAAAAGGGCCGACAAAACTTTGTTGGTATGACGGTTCAACGAACAGGTGACCGTAATTTACTAAATTTTAATAAAAACGTAAAATATGTGACCCGGGTACGACTTAAAACTGCGGCCAGACACCGGAGGACGGGCAGCAGCGTCCTCTCACTAATCGGTGAGCCACTGCGATCCCCAAGCCGCCTGCCAAGCGTGGGGATTATGGCAAACCCCCCCTTGAGGGAGGCCTTCGTTCAGCAGTGGACGTCTTCTGGCTGATGATGATGATGATGAGATAAAATATAGTTATATTAAAAAAAGACTGAAACCGATTCAATTGCCGATTTTTAATGAATAAGGAAGGAAAGGAAACAGTCTCCACGGGTGACGAAATCTGAGATCTTCAGGTGCACGTTGGGCAGTCAGCATCGATACCACCATTGCTGACTGGATAATCTTTCCACTACGGCGAGAGAGAGAGACAGAAGAACAGACTACGTACTACGTATTTGACTAAGCGTGCGTTTATATGTTACATGTTAAATAAACTGGTCTAAAAAGGACTCTAGTTTAAGGCTACTTACGTCAGCAGGCTTCTTCACCACTTTGGAGAGCAACGGAATCATTTTAATAGTAAAATCGTTTGGAATGTTTTGTCTCGGCAAATTTGTCAGTATTTTTAAACAAGGCATTGTTTAAAGTTTGATTTTGATGTAGTCGTACTGCTTTTCAACGTTGTCCGATATGATATCGCTGCACGCAAATGTAGTGTCAATATCGGCGCAGGCGCCTTAATTACATAAGAAAAAAATGACAGCCACAGCGACGAATAAAAAGAGCATCCCTTTCTCGCTTATATATTTTTTCGGAAGAGTATACGGGTAGTTTATTAGCGACACGAATATTATGTTTAATTCATAAAGACATACGCGGCACCCGCAAACGTGACACAATAGATAGAATTGTTTTTATTTCAAATAAACCTAATACAGGCACTTATGAAACATTAAAGGACTCTAGTTGCACGGTTCCAAAAAGTTGGTTCTATGGAGAAGAACCGGCAAGAAACTCCATGGATACTCTTTTAAAGTCTCTGTTAACGATCTCGCTATGTACATAACAAGATTCGCTGTTGTCTCATTTGCATCGCTTGACGGGTTATTAGCCATAAGAGTGCTAGCGACAATAATTGTAATTTTTTTCTTATGTAATCAGAAAGCGGATTGGTCATCTGATACTGTGTTCATAGATTTTACGTGTCCTGATCTTGACGAACTATTGCTCTAAGATATTGAGTTAAATTATTGCACGTTATCAATTGTTATTGAGAGTGAATCTGTATTTACAAGACCCGTTCGCAAATGGCCCGAACAAAATTAGGTATGATTTATAATTCAGATATTCTTATTTATTTGAAATGACCAATGGATAAATTTAAAAAAAATCTCTTTCACCATAATTACATATTTTTTTTAAATTTAGTCATCAATGTTATCAGGCCGTGGTATTAGCGAACCTATCAAAATTTTGTGAGTACAGGTAAAACTAATATTGAGACTTTCTACAAAAATCCGACAGAATTTTTCTTGGACTGGGAACCCGGCCCAGAAGCTCCCCTTTCTTATAATTCAATCAGTCAGCAATGACGCTCGTGACTTCTATGCAAATGAACCAGTATTCTTAGAATGATCGATCTCCTATGGACACGAGTATCACTCAATTATTGTGTAATTATATAATATATTAATTATCACCAATTAGCAAAAAGTTATACACTATAATGTTAAAAAAGAATCTTTCTCGTTCAATTTGTTACAATTTTATCACGGCGCACAGAATAGAGCAATAAATATTATCCAAATTTGAAAAATGACATCTGTCTAATATTATAGGTAGTCTTTTAAAATATTTTGAGTTTGTCTACGGTAAGCGTACCACAGACAAAACATGCTTCGAATGACACCTTCTTTGATTTGTTTCGAAAGTAGGTGACCTTATTTGGGGTTGCCCTACACGGGCTGTCGACTGCAGCGGCGGCTCTATAGCCCACGTAGCGCCCGGGTACAAACAATACCCTGGCGCCCTCTAGCAGGCGCGCGATCAAAATTCGGCTGCAAATGCTGCAATTATAAATGACTACCTTCCGCTCGCGGCTTCGCCCGCGTGGATTACGAACCCACACATTATATTTTCTAAATTAGAACAATGCGCAATTTTTGTATTTAAGTCCCGCGAGCGGCGATCGGCGACCCCCGAGACCCTACGCCCGTGTGCCCTGCTCACCCTGCATTGATAGAGCCGGCCCTGGTTGACTGACTACCTACCTAACACTTCCGCATGGCCAGTTATTCCTTCTGCCAGTTATTTCTTCTGAAAAGACGTCCGTGCCCAACAGTGGGAAATTAATGACCTTGAATTATTGTACGTATATTGCGCATCTCTGTTTCACTGATATTTCGTCTAAGGTTAACTTTCTTTTTCGAAGAAGATAAATTCAATTCAATTACCGAAAAAAACATTGGGAGGATTATTCAATTTGATCATAATTACGTAGATTATTTCAAAGAATACAGGTGTCAACAAGTTACATCAGTTGTTTAATGCCAATTAAGGGAATATAAATTACACACGAAAAATAAATTACTTATTTATCAACTAATTGGTGTAGATAGTGCCATTCACGAAGACGCGCCACGCGAACACGCGCCCACGTTTTGAAATTGGCGTATTATTTTCAAAACAAAGTAGCATTTAAAAAATAATCTAATGAATACCATGTCCTTTATCTACATCATGATTATGAGTAATTGAGTGTAACTATTATACATAAGCGAAAAGTTATTTATTTTTAGCAGTATTAATTTGGGATAGATGCCTACCATTTGGGTTAGATGTCCCCATGGTTTTATTACTATGAGGGTTGAGGATAGTTGCCCTTAGGGATTAATAAAAGAAAATTAATAATAATTATTAATGTTTTATTTTTAATTTCTATTAAAACCACGTTACACTTTGGTTTTAATCATTATAATATATCTTATACTTACTTGAAAATATGAATGAGTTGATTAAAATTCAACTTTTTTTTTTAGTTTTCCATATGTCGTTATTTCGCAGAATTTGGTCCTTATTAACGACACTTTCGGATGGTGTAATAATACGGTGTGCTTCTTTTTTCCAAAATCAACGGGTTCGATTTCTGGCTAGGAACTTTGTCACAAAAATCCAATGATGCAGTTTTAGTTTTCGTCAAAATCCGGCTCGAGACTCCTTTAAGTATTTTTCGCTATTCCTTATAGTTTCGGATTTGGCCATCCACGACCACTTGAAAGATTCACCCTTTATATATAAAATAAAACTTGAGAGGTGTCAAGGGACACCCGGATGGAACGAAGTTCCTTTTTAGTGAAGGAATTGTAATAAAATTTTATTTCACAATAATAAAGAGAGGTTATAGTGCGTACTTGCTAAAAATACAAAAGCATTTATTATTATCTGTATATAATCTCTACTTACCTAACTCCATCAGCAATATCCGGAAATTGTGCAGAAACACTGTCAGGATTCATTATTATTATTATTTTTTATTATTTATTATTTACAAAAAACCTGTATACACTCAACAAAAATAATCGTCGCAACACCACACTGTTCAATGCGAAATAGAAATGAAAATATCTGGCTTGCTTTCTATAAGAGAGAGAGAGACAGAGAGAGAGACAGACCAAAAAGTGTCGTGACAACTTTTCGTAAGAATTTTTTCCGTCTAGCCCCCTTTCACAACGCGCGATAAGGAACTTCGTTCCAATAATGCACATCATTATCTTCTTCTTAGTGTTCTCGATGGAATCCCATACTTGCGAGATATTTCATCGATGCCAAGAATTCTTTTCGACATCTTATCCAAAGCTACTATTAAATTTTCTTGCGTCCTTTCAGCCCAGGGATGAGCGCCAATCTTTCTCGTATATTTACGAGGCATGCTAAAAACAAAAACTATGTATAAACGCCATGCAAAGTTTAACCTAAGCCATGGGGATAGAAAGAGGGACTAAGGGCATCTATACTCACAGAAATAGAGGCGTCAATCCTTATCTGCAGCGACTGAAGGACCAATTAAAAAAAAAAACACCTTTAATAAAAATTTAAAACCACCACTTATTATTGATAATCGAACCATGTACTTGCAAAAATCAATAAAATAAAATCAACTTACTTGTAAAATGAAAAGTTACTCGCTTCCAAAGTAACCGTGGAATTGGGACTGTGGAATTGGAATGACGACACGGTTGGCTCAGTGGTTGAGAGATCGACTGCTGAGCTAAGTGTCGCGGGTTCGATTCCCGCACGGAACAAATATTTGTATGATCTACAGATATTTGTTTCGGGTCTGGGTCTGCGTGTATGTGAATACACCGTGCCTCGGAAAGCACGTAAAGCCATTGGTCCTGCGCCTGATCTCTCTCCGGTCGTGTCGGATTGCTGTCCCATCGGACTATGAGAGTGAAGGAACAGAGAGAGCACCTGTGTTTGCGCACACACTTGTACTCTATAATATCTCCTGCGTAGTTGGCTAATCTCCGGTGAGATTGGCCGCCGTCACCGAAATACACGTCGTAGGTGAACGAGTTCGGCAAATTGATTTAACTACGCACTCCGCTCGTAACATGCTTGCGGCTGACGTTCACGTACGAGCGCCGGGGGGGTTCAACCTTTGAATATAAATAATAACTGCGATCGTGTTATGTTGAAGATTCTCAATACTAGTTTCCGGACATCTATACTCTTAGGGCATCTCACTTTTATCCTACATGATTTAATGACATATTAGCAGGCAGCATTGACATGTTAGGCAGAGGTGTTTGGGTGTACAACACACCTCTGCCTAACCCCTCGAGGCATATAGGCATGATGCTTCGTTGCAATACGTAATTATTTTATATACACACACAACATAATTCATGTGGTAAGCCCTGTTTTATGCGGCGCATCTCACAGTGCCCTAATGTTCACGCACTAATTATGTGTCGGCAGGCTTCAATTAACGCCGTGACACTAGTATTAACTGAATACGCCAGAGATGGTCATCGTAATCAGAGCTATGTTTAATTTTTATTAACTTTCTCAACAAAATAAATCTTTTGTCGAGTCATCAGAAGATATCACATGGGTATCTATCGCTCATGGGGTGGCAATTAGCCGGTCAGCAATGGTAGTATCGAGATGCTTGCACAAGTTGTTTTACGACCGGGGTGCTCAAAGGGTCAATCGCTTAAAGCCGTCAAAGGCTTTTCAAATCCATCACGGGACGAGTTGAATCCCAGAAAAGTAGTAACATAACCTCAAAATGTTACAAAACGGATTTCTCAACTTATTTCAAATTTATGTGTTCAAAAGATACAATCGAAATATCGATATAGGCTAACTGATTAACAGTCATCATACTCGCGATTGGCACTCAACAATCGTATTGTCTTAATCATTAAGCGAAAATCTAAGTCTATGGTCTTAACAGAAAGGATAGGCTTTTCAATAGTCGGTAGGCGATCGATCATTCGCTTCTAAATATTTTGTAGTAGTTCGCCACAGTTGTCCACCACCTCTATTTTGCAAAAACAATGAGGTAATTATGGATTCAAATTAACTATCGACATAGCGCATCGCAATCCACATTTTCAACACACGTCTCATCGTCATTACACCCGTATTTCTCATGCAGGCGAGACGCCAAGTGTGAATAGGACTGATGAACATAATGTTGTCTTGTTTTCAATGCTGAACATTTTAGTAGGGTTCTACGAATAATGAGCTCCGTTTCATTAGAGATTGATATTTAATACACTGTTTAAGCTCTTTTGGGAACTATGCTCAATACCATTTCCATTTGGAATAGGGACCAATTGCGCTGTAGTACCGTAAAATGGCTATTTGGGAAACGCGGGGCAATTTGGGACTAACATTTGTTTTTAGAAATTTTGACATATTTTCTAAACTAAATCAAAATTTCCTTTGTCATTGAAAGCATTCTACACTACCACTGTTTAAAAGTAGTTACTACTCCATGAGAAGCACACATAATGATCCCTTTACTAAATTTCAATTAGCCCCGCGCTTCCGAAATACCCCATTTTACGGTACTACACCTATCTTTTAAGGCGTATCTTCAGCAACATGGTGCTGGAGTGCTGGACGCTTATGAATAGCGACGTGATTATAAGAATATGTTCTTAATCGTTCTTTGTTGGTTCGTTATGTGAGGAAGGTTACTTTTTAATAAATAATGTTTAGTGTAGTCTATGTGTTAATTTAATTTAATCGGTCTCAGTTCATTCACTCGGCTTTAGATCTTTGTTCTGGTCGGCTGGATTCACCTACATAACTTTATGCTGTATAACCACATTGTGTAATGTAACGCTTTGATAAATTTGCTTTACTTTATATAACGTATGTTAAATTTGAGATTAAAAGATGGTGATGATATCCATGGAGTTTCTCGTTGGTCTGTTGTCCATAGGATTCCTTTTGGAACCGCGCACCTACAGTTTCGACATTTTAAAAGTGCGCAAAACCTTGATAAGTACGGGTTGTGAAAACACAAAAGGATAAGCAATTTCCACGGGGACAAGCCACAGCAAGTTCAGTAAGATAACAGGTATAGTAAACACGTCTTAATGCAAAGTGGTGCGCGTGTGTTTTGTTTAGCTTGTCGTGGCATGCCGCCGTCGCCAGAGTAAGTGACCTATCTCAAGTCCCGTATTGCCAATATCATTTAATGTTGCCTGTTCCGTCATAGGCTAGTTCACTGCAACAAAACTAAATTCTGAAATCTTGTTTGGTAAATAGTTTTCCTTCTAAAAACTCAGTAAAACTTAATCTCTTGATTATTTTTGGCGTTTTCAATTATTGATTTATTAAAATCACACAATAAGTACGTCAATGGCCATGAAAAACTATGACGTCACGCCTTGCTATTCCAAACATTTTTAGAACAAAATGTCGTTTTTGAAAGTTCATAAAAAGTAACTCAGATGACTAGTAGTTAACTACCGTGTTACGGAGCAAAGTAACACATAAATGTATCAACATGACATACGAGTAATAGAACTTTGACTAGTCCACTTCCAGATCCTTGATTTTAAATCCTCCCTCGCAAAATTGCTACAACGAACTCTCAGCAAAAAATTAAGCTTTGTACCTACGTCATGTTGATAATTGTAGTGCATCCAAACTCTTCAAAAGAGACTATCGCTTTGACAGGTGTATTTAATTAAATCTCCCCATCGGGCTTTTGATGTGCTGAGCGCGTGCGGACTCAATTAAGCCGCCCTAAATGCAACGTGTCCTAGCAACGCCCTAGGCCGAGGCTCGAGGCCCACTCTATGTTGCAGTGGGCGACTACCCACCTGCACTCGCAATTGTACAAAGCTACCAATTAAACGAATATTTTGCGCGGAATTTGTATCCGATATATCGATCTTTGATGGGTATGACTCACTTTATTTGTGTTTATATCTGAAACTGCGTCATGCAAATCACCTATAATGGACCCTTTTACGGAGACGTAGGACGTTGTGCGTCGCGTTGTGCGTCGCGTTGCGCGTCGCGTAGTGCGCTCAATTTAAATATATGGTTATGTATGAGAGTGTTCATGCAGAAGCGTTTGCGTTGATTAAAAGTGACCGCATACACGTCATTGTACCGGATCTTTGTAGGATGCGGACTTCGCCAGGCGCTGGTATCGTCACATTTTACACGCTGTTTCTCCATCGCAATGCCCCGCTTCTCCCGATACATTCTTGCCGGGTGTTCCATCACCCACATACTGGCAGACTCTGATATCCAAAAATTAAACCAGCTGTCAGACTGGACTGGTGAAACCCGTAACAAGTGTCATAAGTATTCGTGTGACACCCGTGATCAACTGCTTATCGTGCTTTCCAAGGCACAGAGAGGTTTCGATGCGTGAAGAACGGTCATCCGTCTAAATACCACAACCAGTGCCGGATTAACCACGTAGCAATTGCTTCGGGCCCCGCACCGAAGGGGGCCCTGCGTATCCAAACTAAAACCTGACCGACGCCATCTGAGACTAATTTTTAGAGTGAAACTTATTAAGACGTCGTACATTGAATTTACTTGATGTCACAAAAACGTGAAACGTTACACCTGTTTTCCGACTAAGACAATCCACGTCAGACAATCGGTAACCGATTATTTTGTTGAAGAAAATAAAACACAGAATTTCATACGGTAAATGCACAAGTTCTACAAAATGTCACTTTATACTTCAGAGCCGTCAAGGGCCCTCAATAGAATTTGCTACGGGCCCCGCGGTCGATTAATCCGGCACTGACCACAACAAAGGTGTATATACCTAAGTATTAATGCCATTGTATTTTTTTTTTATCGCGTATTCGGCAAACGAACATACGGATCGCCTGATGGTAAGCGATTAACGTCGCCCATGGATACCCGCAACACCGGAGGAGTCACAAGTGCGTTGCCGGCTTTTTAAAAAGGAGTACGCTCTTTTCTTGAAGGTTTGAAGGTCGTATTGGTCCGGAAATACCGCATATTGTAATAAGATGGGCTTGAATTTGACAAGAATATTTCGAAAAAATCAACAATGGCATTTTCTGACTTAGTACAGTCTACGTCAAAAATAGATAATGATCAGACTAATTTCATGTGATCAATGATTAAGAAACTAGTTGTGAAACTTGGCTGTACTTTTGATATTGGTTGTAGGTGTAACAATAAATCATTAACAGTTTCTTCTGTATCGTCTCTTCCGTAATTAGGGGATAGATAATATGGCTTCCTTTAGAAATATTTGGTAGACAGCATCTTATTAAGATTTACGGTCTCTAATTAAAATTATGAGCGAGTCAACAGTTTTGATAAACGCTGTATATTAATTACACATCGTTGTTGAAGTTCTAACACCACGTATGTCAAAAATAGCAACTGTTCAGAAGAGTGAAAAAACTGCATAATTTTACATAGACACCAATATAATACCATTTTATATTAATTACATTTTACGAGTCTCTATTAGACGATGCTTGTTTCTGGTTGGCTGAAACAACGCGTCTTCCGATTCTGTAGCGAATGCCACCAAAATTTCAAACCCGCCAAAAAAGGCTTACGTGGTGTTAGAACTTCCACGATGACATGCAAATTTTAATGACATCGAGCAATTTCCGCGTAACGATCAGGACCTATGTTACATATCGCACCCTCAGAATTAAAGAGACCTAAGTCAAAAATGTAATTTGTGGGAAATGAGCAAGAAAGTCTTCAAAAAAGTATACCTTTTAAAGATCAGTTTTGGTTGTTCAGGAATTTTGAGTTAGATCACTTTCATTCTAAGGGTGAGATATATCTTTATGAATTATGTACCAGGTAAATTATTTCAGTTCTAAATACATATAAACAGCGACGTACAAATATGTCCTAACTTAGTTTTTATAAATATTTCGTTTTTAGTGTAATGTAATGTTGAATGCAATTTTGTATTTAGGTATGTATTTTCAGAAAAAATGGAGTTTAATATTTTATCAGTTATTTCTATTAGTGTTTTATGGCATAAATAGTCATAATAATATTGTGTAAGGAGATTTTGCCAGTACTAATCGATTGACTAAACAAAAATCAATAAAACCTAAGTTAAGATTATTAGCAGCACATTTGGAGGCACCACACCTAGCTGATAACTGCTATTGCTATCGGATAAAAAGTAAAATTGTACAGTGAATTAATATCTACTGTGCATATATAAAATTTACCACTTATGTTTACGTTGTGGAAAGCAAATAATATATTGAGTATTGAGTATAAAGTATTGAGTATATTGAGCATTGAGTAAATAGTTCATTAATAACCTATTTACATTACAAATAACGAAGACATACTCGTATAAAGTATACAGGTTGACTGAGTATATATTTTCTTTTATAAATTATGAATACATTCGAATTAATAACAAATTTAAATAATAAAACCTTGTTCATAAAAGAAATATCATAAATATAATATAATATCACAAATATAATATCGTTAGTTTTTTAGAGAACGTCATTAAAGTACCTATAGGTCACAATGTACACCGATCTCTTTAACCGATTGTACTTTATATCTTGATGTTCCACTGGACAGAGAAAAATTATGGTACGTTGTACACTTTCTAAATTCGAAAACTAAAAAGTTCAATTCAATTCAATTTATTTATTTGCGAATTTGGGTTTTGACATGAGTTATTATACAAATTGGTTAAATATCACCATATTCAGCCTTTAAGCATGCAAACATTACATCACAAAATAATAATTAATCATATACGTTTAGATCCATTACATTTAACTCAAATATTATAGATATATATTAATGTGAATATATAAGTATAACATGTAGGTATATATAAATTAGTCAAGTATATTTTTTTTTATTCAAAACCATCCAGTGCCAGACTAATTTCCATCACCACCACCATTTAATCATAACTATTCAGTTGCAATTCATAGCAGACGTACAACCGTACTCAATTGATATGTAAGATTTAATTTTACTCAATGATTTGTTCCCTTGCAGGGGTGGCACAGGTAGGGCTGTCTCGTCAGAGATGCGCAGTAAGTTAATACCCGGGGGTGGCTCCCTCAAAGCCTGTTGACATTGACTCGGCAATGTCAAGGTCGAGAGGATAAACGGATATTTTCCGGTTGCGAAGTTCAAGGGTGTGTTTATTGGGTACAAAATCAATTCATTCGGTCCAGGGGATTGCTGTTTGAAGTTATTTTAACACATTTAACGTTATTTTTAACATTGAATAACAATATTGATAAATGTTTTGATATCTAACTTCGAGACGTTTTAAAATTTTTTTTTGGGCTACGGCATATTTTTATTCAGATTTGATGACCTTGATTATCTCTTGCGCGAAGAGGAAAGAAAAACATCGTGAGGAAACTTGCGCATCTCAGAAGTGCCCAAAAGGTTTCTGGTGCCTGGCCAGCGTCGTAGACTAAGGCCTAACCTTTCCGATTCTAAAAAGAGGCACGTAACAACAAAAGGACTGGAAAGAGCTAAATTATTATAAAGAACTAAATTTAAAATAGGTAATTACTAATTATCAATTACCTCTTTACTGATAAAAAAAAAGATATTATAAGAGTACGGTGTAGGGTAAAACTTTTGAGATGATGTTAAATCAAATCTAATGTAATTTCTTTTTTTTTCGAACCCCGTAACAATGGATATTATAAATAAATTAAATCTTCTAACATATTTTGTCATGTTAAAAATTATTCGTTCCTGAGGTATTAATTCACCCAAACAAGCGCAGCTCGTAAATATCAAATCACTTATAAATTGGACTGTAAGCGCCAATTAACTGCAGATTACACGCATCACTGGTTCCAAAGTACGTGAATTGAACTGATACTTTAGAGGTATTTATTTGTTTGAATGGGCAGATCGGGGAGAGCGTTATTTTCTGTTTATTTTTCGATGGGAATTATACGTCAAATTCACTGGTGAGGGGTGCTCACTGCCGATGTCCGTCGTAATTCCAAACATTCTGTTTGAAACATTCCAATTAAAAAACATGTTGCAATAGTCGTTATACGTACGTATTGCTATGATTTTTTTGTAAGGCGTTGCAATATGTATGATGTTTCCCATTGAAGTATTTTGAGGTATTTATCTCAATTTTTTTCGGAAGTTTCATACTTATTAGAGATTGAATAGGGTGCATATTTGATACTCATATGTACGGATATGAACCTAGCCATAAGTTACGTGCATTAATAGGTATTTTGGGTAAGTAGGAATGGAGCGTTAAACTTTATCCTAGTAATAGACATTTAACGCCTAAATAAGTAGTGTGATGTAATTATAGGATAAGTCCTAGATAAAAATAAAAGGTAATACTCTTACAAGTTTTTTTTGTAGACCTGTGGGAAGATGCTTGGGGTAGGCCTATGTCCAGCAGTGGACGTCTTTCGTCTGTTCGTAAACCACCCGGGCGAAGCCGCGAGCGGAAGCTAGTAACTACATAAATGAAATGTCGGCAATTAAAAAATACCGCAGCCCTTAACTATTATTGAATATTTTGATGGCTGTTTAATTTCGCAAATTTACCTACCTTGTATTTTTTTATATGGTTTTCACCACTCTAATTATATTCGAATGAAAGGTTTGGATGAAAATGAAATATTTACAAATAGCTATCAGATATGGCTAATTAAGCTCTACCTATATTCGGTTCATTTCGTTTTCAGAACAGAAATAATGTGACACGTTTATTTTATAACTTGCCTGTGCCTTTAAAATAGACTTTGACCCCTGAGTTTGTTTCGGCGTTTCTTCTCAGGTATAGTCATAGGAAATGCCGACGCCGTTTAGTTTAAAAAATACGTGTAAAAGTGTTTGAAAAATCCTAATTGCAAAATAAATAATTTCATTTCATTAATTTCATTTCATTTCATTTGCGTTATATTTCCAAAAGCAAAAATGGACAGCACGCTGGAACATTGCAATTTTATTTGTTTAGGAGTAATAAAACCTGAGTGATATTAATATAAATAAACAATTCGTTTTGAGTAGCATTTATTGTATGCCAGTACAACGCGAATTTTTTATACCAGTATATTTTTGAAACTGTTCAAATATTTCAAGTTTTTTTTTTACCTTTCGTACCTTCGTTTATTGAATGGGACAAAGTTAATAAAAACGGGAGCATTATGCGAAATTAGCTCTTAAGGGTGATGTTTTTATATCTTTACTTAGTCTCCATACTAGAATGCCACTCTAAGGCTTACAATAATATTTTTACTTACATTTCGGGACACACACTGTGGCCCAAAACAATTTATTATATGTTCTACTAGCTGAACCGACAGACGCATCTGTCTTCCTGGTCATGAGTTCATAAGAATAGTCATAGAAAAAAGTACTTTCAGTTTTCCCGAGAATTTGTTTCATTTTCCGAGCAATTTCCCCAATTTATCTTTCCCCGAAAACCTTATTCAGACTATTACGAATATTTATAAAAACACTATAGCCAAATCGGCTCAAGTGATGCGCTTACCCACGCATAGCATTATTTATTTATTTATTTATATAAGTTATATGTCATATACATAGTTTGTTTAAGGCCATAATATATAAGGGAATAGGGGATTAATGAGAATTGCTTAAACTGATAAACCCAATATCTCTTTGATTGACCCAGGAATCGAACTCAGGACCTCACGCTCAGCAGTCACGCGTACGACCTCTACCTACACCAATTAATTTTAGAGTCCTACATTTTAAGATGACTATTGCAATCTTGGTGACAAAACAGAAAAATCTTCAGATATAAATATAAGGTGTTAATTAAACATAAGCACGCGTCAAACTTTTAACCATAGATTAAACCAGCTGTCAACAAAAATACACATAGACAATTTTATCTTTAGAGATAATATCATTTAATTTTACCAGAGAACAATGGACAATGATGACTGTTTTAATTACTTAAGTATTATGATGATTTGTAATTATTTTTAGGTAATAATACGCAGACAGGTCGGTGTCTTCCTAGTGTATTTAACTTTTTTATTTATTATGTTTTATGACACTAGTATTCGCGCGGGATTTTGCTTGCGTGGTAATTTTATGTTGTTATGTTAGTCAGTTAAAAGTATGTTTATAGGTATCTAGATATTTTACACATAAAAGAAAAACAACAGTAATTCTTTTGTTTCCTATTCTAAACTACTATTGTATAAATGACCCGGGTACGTCTTAAAACTGCGGCCAGACATCGGAGGACGGGCAGCAGCGTCCTCTCACTAATCGGTGAGCCACTGCGATCCCCAAGCCGCCTGCCAAGCGTGGGGATTATGGCAAACCCCCCCTTGAGGAGGCCTTCGTTTAGCAGTGGACGTCTTCTGGCTGATGATGATGATGATTGCATAAAAACCTATCATCACTGTGCCTGCCAAGTTCCATATATGGGCATTTTTTAACGAAAAGAATTCTCTCTGTTTAAGTAGTTTTTATAATTTGATAGAGTTGTGTATCTAATGAATGTCTTCAATACTGCATTGTCATTTTTTTATTAAATGAATTGTTAATAAAATAATTAGGTTTTTGTTGTTTCCCGAAACCTATCAAAAATTACAAATGGGACTTGGCAGGCTCAGCGACGCTATACGGACTGAATGTTAATCAAATTTTGCGTAAATACCTACCTAAAAGCGAAAAAGAGACAATTATACAGGATCTGTAGATTAGAAATTATTTTTTTGTGTAAAATATGGATGGCCTCGAGTAATTTATTATAATTTAGTATTCAGTTCCAGTCCTGACCCGGGTACGTCTTAAAACTGCGGCCAGACACCGGAGGACGGGCAGCAGCGTCCTCTCACTAATCGGTGAGCCACTGCGATCCCCAAGCCGCCTGCCAAGCGTGGGGATTATGGCAAATCCCCCCACTTGGGGGAGGCCTTCGTTCAGCAGTGGACGTCTTCTGGCTGATGATGACGATTCAGTTACCTAATAGAACTAGTTAAACCATACTAATTTATTTGTTTGACCGTACATTTCTAGACCATCCATCGATTATAAGTAGATAATTATGATGATGCTAGTGAGATTTCAATAGATAAAACGAGAGCATTACCAAGTCTCGTAAATTCACGGTTTTCATGAATATTTCCTGGGTCACGAACGTTACTGCGTGTTACCAGACATATTTTACAAGAAAGAATTGCCCGTACCGTCTTTTATTCGTTTATTCAAATTAATTTCTGTAGGTGTTTCAAGTTAAGTTGAGCATTCCATCCTCACACTGAATGACTTCATTAAGTCCCACGTAGGTATATTGAACTTTAAACTGACTGAAGCAGAAATTAAATTTCAGTGGCTGTAGTTAATAGACGTGTCATAATTGTACCTGTAGGGTTCTAGCATTTACACTGTAAACACAAGTGATAATCGAATTCATTTAGTATTCTCGTGTTGATACCTGCACATGACGATGCTGGCTGGTAGTTAGATTACTTGTTGGATACTAATTTGCCTTGGTTGTCTTCTATAAATTAGTACCTAACAGTACAAAACATTTCATATCGCACCGCCAACATACTCTTTTATAATTGCTAGCTTAGAGAAATCTTGTCAGTGTTAGCAATTACAGGCCACAGATTAATAAAATTAAAAGAATACGGTCTATTCACATTAGACCACTTTCATACTATGTCATCAATGACACCGACATTTTAAGTTGTCCTCTGACACTGTTATCGTATCGATGTCGTTATCGGCTAATACTTTACCTGAAGCTAGAAATAGCTTCATGCATCAGTAATGAGTAACCAACCGATTGCAAAGAAATACTTATGTTAAGTAGCCTTTGAGTATACACATATATAGTACACGGAAATTGTGTGTGTTTTATATAACATTTTGATTTTTTATTTGTTGTTTTGAAACTTGCAGACTGCTTTACTTTTCGAAAAAAACATAATTCTGTGTTCATATCACGAGATTAATTAATTTGAATCGCCTAACAGTCTACTGACAAAACGAAACATAACATATCATTTCAAAATCATCAAATGCAGAAATATTAATTACGCGTTCCTAAATGAATATTTGAAATTCTAGACTGCACCCTTCTTCGTGCGCGTGTATGGCATAGACAGGATTTAATTATAAAACTGATTGAAAATGACGGGACTTTTAGATTCCTGTTTGAATATAGCCCCTCGCATTTGATAAACCGTTTATGGAGTGTGTATGAAAGTTGCATACATATTTTGCAGTTTTTCCATTAATTTATATATACATATTAAGTTTATGAGTTATATGAGTACGGCACGATTGGCGCAGTCGTTGAGAGATCGATTGCTGCGCTACGTGTCGCGGGTTCGATCCTCACACGGAACAAATATTTGTATGATCTACAGATAGTTGTTTCGGGTCTGGGTCTTTGTGTATATGAATACACACCGTGCCTCGGAAAGCACGTAAAGCCGTTGGTCCTGCGCTTGATTTCTCTCCGGTCGTGTCGGATTGCCGTCCCATCGGACTATGAGAGTGAAGGAATAAAGAGAGCACTTGTGTTTGCGCACACACTTGTGCTCTATAATATCTCCTGCGTAGTTGGCTAATCTACGGTGAGATTGATCGCCGTGACCGAAATTCGGTCAGGAGGTTATTATGAGTTAGAATATTTATATATAAAATTCTAGTGTGTGTATGTTCGTAATTCTCCTAAACTTGGCTTGGCTCGATCGATTTTGATATAAAATAAAATTACTTATGGCGTGATCTGGATAGTTCTTAGCTATAGTTAGACCCGGTAGGTGGCACTGTTGTCTTGTTCCAGAAAATAAAATACACGCAGATGGAGTTGTGGGCAGTAATATTATAAAACAAGTGTCCAAGTTAAAAACATGTCCATATTATATTTCTCATTGCCGCTTTTTAGACATAAGATATTTGTTGTCTTTATCGCGTCTTGTTTGAAGTTTGAACAACGATGAAGCTTTCTTTAGGCGGTTGGTCTGTTTAACTGCGGGCCAAGAAGATTGTGCAGCCCTATAAATTAGCGTACCTACGAGTATAGGTAATTACAGGCCTCCAATAGTACCTAAGCACATCTATATATCGCTATATTAGACATACAAAATCATCCCATGGTCAGTCTCACGTAGATAGCTAAAATATGACATTTAATTACATCCTCTTTTATGTTTTACTTGGCACCGACTTCAATATTCTTCAACTACTATATTGTATAATAAAAGATTTATTTTTTGCTTTTTAGTTATTAGTTTTGTTTTTGAGTTTTTTGGAGTCGGTTTTTATTTTTTGTTAAAAAATTTAATTATTTTACAATTTTGAGTGATGGGTAGACCTAGTAAAGACGACTCTTGAAAATTTTTACAAAGGTCAAATGTATGTTGCCCCAAGTCGAGTGAAAACCTTAGACGGTATTGCACTATGTGATTTTAAAATCAAATAAATTACTTAGCCGACCATATGATGAAAACGCATTACGAGAAATGAAAAGATTAAGACGACTATTGTAACTAATATTGTGATAGTTTTGACTTTTAGAGGTTTAAAATGAGCCCAAACTCGAGGGGTTTACTAGTAGCTACTGAAGAGTTCCACCATCTATCTCCTGGCTCCATCATCAGACCCTCTATACCAAATGTTTTATACGGGACTCATCAAAATATATCGAGTGATCCCAAACTCGGAAGTTTTATTCCCTAACTCTCCTCAGTTTCCTTTCATCCCCTTACGTACCCTGCGTGCAGACACATACACCTGCATCCACGTTCCGCCACGGCACACGCTTAATTAGTGCACGTATTGCTTTTTGTGTACTTCAGTCTGTTTAGTAGGTACGGTGAGCATGAAAAAGTACATCAATATTTTTTAAATTCAAATAAAATATCAGACAAACTAATTTGTTTTCTTAAATCATATATATATAACCTATTTAGAAAGATTACTTTTTTTTACATAATATCTACCGCACTAGTATAAATGCAAAAGGAACTCTGTCTGTTTGTTACCTCATCACGACTAAACCACTGAACCAATCGTAGTGAAATTTTACGCAGAAGTAGCTTGAGTTCTGAAGAAGGACATGATGGATCACATCATCATCATCAGCCAGAAGACGTCCACTGCTGAACGAAGGCCTCCCTCAAGGGGGGGTTTGCCATAATCCCCACGCTTGGCAGGCGGCTTGGGGATCGCAGTGGCTCACCGATTAGTAAGAGGACGCTGCTGCCCGTCCTCCGGTGTCTGGCCGCAGTTTTAAGACGTACCCGGGTCCCATCAAGGATCCTTGATGGATCACATCAAGGATCAAATCACTAATTAGAAAATAAAAATAAATAAATAAATAAAATAGGTACTTGACTTCAGACCAATTAATTCAGAGTTAGGTATCGTCATAAGTCGGTATCATTGGTAAAGTCAACTACAGAAACAGTTATTTTCCAGCTGCTGATCCAAGATACTTTCAGGTGTTATGTACACCACAGTTACGATGAACTTAGTTTTATTCAGTATGAGACCGCTATCCATCACAATCAGTTCACAGCAAGCTGTAGCGGCTATAGTATTACACATCTCAGCTGCGCTCGAGTAGTAGTGAGAGACATTTCTATAGAAACAATCGAAGCGCAGGCGGATCGCGAGCGGTTCGGTTTGTATGCAGCTTTATTTCCAGCTTAGTTAGCTAAGTTAGGTAAACTGTTTGTACATTCCAATTTCGCAGACACCGCTAATAAATCTAAAGTAATAGCTAGCTAATAATATTTGTTAAAGGTGTACTTTTTGTACAGCTTTAACTACCTACTTAACCCTTGTAACACCATTTTCAGACAGCTCGTATCGCACCGCTTTTGATGCTGACCATACAAGTAATATGCGACGGAAAATTGTAATATCACCAAGAGATGCAGTATCAGCTCGCGTGGAATGTTTGGATGCTAATACGATATTGGGCCCCGAAAAGTTCCAAAGGGATACCTCGTTTTGCGGGACGTTAATTTTTTTTCTCCGGCTCTGGTGGGACATACATACATGTTGGTTTTCTGTTTGATGTTGACGTCAACATCTCGATACTAGTTTTAACTAGCTTATTTCTAATAAACGATAGTTGAATTTGAATTTGATGATGTTTTTTAGTTAGAGAATTACAAAACATTTTTTTTTTTTTTAAAAACGTTGCCCCACACTAGGATTTCTCCTGTATCGTGGGTACAGTTTACAAACATACATGTCACATGCACTCACAACCAGACCCGAAACAATTATCTGTAGATCATACAAATATTTGTTCCGTGCGGGGATCGAACCCGCGACACGTAGCGCAGAAAGCTAATCGCTTAGCCACTGCGCCAACCGTGTCGTCTAAATTTTCTATAATATTTTTGTTTCCTTTTCATAAAACGTTGCACCCTAGACTGGGAGTATTCCCTTTATCGTGGGTGCGTCTGCCAATACATTATATGACACAAAAATGACGTTTGAGAGAAGCTATCGAGCGATCTACGTCTTTCGCAAACTGATTACCACATCGGTAAGCTGCCGGAACAACGATCTATATATAGGTCACACAAATATTAGTCCCGTGCGAGAGTCGAATCCGTGACACGTAGCACAACAGTTGATCGCTCAACCAAATGTGTCGTCAAATTTTCCCCTGAGTTTGTTTCGGCGTTTCTTCTCAGGGATAGTCATAGGAAATGCCGACGCCATCTAGTTTAAAAAAGACGTGTAAAAGTGATTGAAAAATCCTAATTGCAAAATAAATCATTTCATTTCATTTCATTTCACTGGTTTTCTTCTAGAAAGTAAACAGGAGGTATCTTGAGAGTCATTGATAACGTAATGGAAAGATTAGGCGGTCAGCAGTGGTAGTACTAATATTAAATGGGGTAAGCGCCGCTGCTAAGCGTGAGGTCCTGAGATCGATTCCTGAATCGAGCAATTTTTTATTGGGTTTTTGCCACTACTATAATTTCAATAGTAGCCCGGAGTTTGCAATTGTAGCAATAGATGGTAATAGGCTCGCCCACTATTACCTACATGGGGCTCAATAACAGCATCGGCAAAATGTGGGTGTATGTACATCATCAACAGAAGTGATGATATGTTAGAAAGAAAGAAAGAAAGAAAGAAGATATGTTTGTATATATGTTATGCTCAAAGACTGAAAACGCTAATTCAGTGAAAAAACAGCTCACAACGCATTGTGGTCTCTGTGAAACATCCACATCGCGAAATTCGTGCTATGGCTCTTATAAAACGCCCGTGACGCGTTGTGGCAATCACAGAAAGACCACATACTTGTATTAATATGTATGTGTTTTTTCGATCGAAGAGCTTTTTTGGTGTTTGAGCTTAATATATATTAAAGCATTTTTTTCAAGGTAACGTGGAACTTGGCTCTTGTTTCATTCAGTCGGTAAGTTTTCACGGAATTACATCGTCAATAGACTACCTCACTCGTGATTTCATTCGACGCGGCGTCGTATGCACTCTCGGTCCGATAAATTATTGTACACGTCACACAATGAGATATGCAGTTAGGGCTGCCAACCGTACTGTAAAATAGAGTATTGTACTCTTTATCTTGTAGGCGTACTTATAGATATAATCTATAACACTAATAGAGTACGCTAAAATACTCTTTTTACATAAACTGACTTTGGCATAATGTTCACTGATGCAATTGCCGACAAAAAAGACTTTCTGTTTACTGAAATGTTGGAATCCTACCACTATTTTAAAATGAAAAAATGTATAAATGTAGGTACAGCAAAAAGTGCTAAAAATACATTTTAATAAATTGAGTAAATGTACACTTTTTTTATTAATCTGTACTCTTTATTTACCCTCTCGGAAATCAAATATACTCTACTTCTTCTAGAAAAAGTTGGCATCCCTATATGCAGTCCAGACGCTCTCGCTGCGAATGCGGAGCACTCGTGTACAAAATCCCCTCACAAAGCGAGCTAGGGTTAATTGCAGACTGTACCGCCGATATCATTGTTATGAAACCAACATTGCCGTTCAGCGATATACGTAATAATGTGTTTACAACTCTGGACACTACCGTAATTTTTAATTTAAATCGCACCTAATAACTCCTCCTAAGATCAGTTCCAAGGTCCTAAGGTCCTAGTATAATTCTACACCAACATTTCGCCGATGCCGTTATTGAGTCCAATATAATACGGGGCGATGCTATTGCCATCTACCGGGCACAGTTCCACACTCCGTGCTGCTACTGAGAATTTTATTAGAAACACGTTATACATATTGCTGGCCCTGGAAAAATAATAATAATAAAAAAAAAACAAGAACAAGTTACTTTTATTTTGTATCGTACAAACCTACCGTCAATTGAAGTACTTATGCAAGTGAACCTGTACCTCCAACTGGTACCCGGGGCGGAAATTACGTCATTATTCCTACTTAAGCCTTATCTGTCGGGGTGAACAGTTTCAACCTCCATAAATCCCACCTTTCACATAAACCTAAGGTCATAGGCCAAACTAGACGTGTAGCTGACTGGTTTCCACAGGAAATCCTGCTTTTACACAACAGTTGACCCTCTTATATGCAAGCGTGATGTTAACCAGGAAGAAGTAATCTTCAAGTGAAAGTTGCATCGAAATCGGTCGAGTAATTTTCTAGATTCTGTGGATTATGAATTGATACTATTGTATTTTATTTTAGTGCAATGTTTTTTGGAAAGAATTCGAAAACGAATACGGAAAGTCAAACTCAAAGTACCTATAATACACTTCTGTTATAAAATAACAATTTAAATATTCTTTGAGCGATTTGGTAAACAAATTCAGTACCTAACTATTGCGAAACAATTGAAAAAGAAAACTTATATAAACGCTTTAAAAATAGAACCAAGCTTTTCACCTTTACAAGGACAATTTTATAAGGGCCTCCAGACAATCGATATTTCACTGAACGACGCAGATTATTTTCGTGGAATATATACTTTTCAGATTTTAATTCTAAAACAAACCATTTTCAGTCATAAATTAATAAGTAAGAGAGTGAGTATTCTAATAATCTTTTTATGACTTACAAGAACGCGTTTTAGGTACTTATTTGAGAGGCAGATAATTGGTAATTGAATGAATTAGGTGTTGTTTAAGGTATTTAAAGTATAATTTTAACATTTGAAACAGGCATATCTCGATTTATACAAAATGACGACATAACGATTATAATTAGACTTTCCAAAAATTATTTAATTATTTTGTTTTAAATTTTACCCCCACACTTTGATTTTTCGTGTATCGTGGGTACAGTTTACATACAATACATACATGTCACATGCATACACAACCAGACCCGAAACAACTATCTGTAGATCATTCAAATATTTGTTCAGTGCGGGAATCGAACTCGCGACGCCGACCACAGTCGAACCCAGGACCACACGCTGAGCAGTCGCGCATCTGACCACTAGACAAATGAGGCAGTCAGTTTGGGTTGCAATATCTATATTTTAGGAATATTGTAGTAATAATCCCGCAGTAGTAGGTCCCGCACAAAATGTTTTTTTTTTCTTTTTTAATTCTTTATTGGTACGCCTTTCACCACTATCTCACCTGATGGTAAGCGATGATGTGGTCGAAGATGTAGCACGCTTGCCTAGAAGTAACCTATTCACTCTTGACTTAAAGACTCCCAGGTTGTAGCCAGAGTCTGTGTTTCCTGCCAGAGTCAGGAAACACAGACTCTGGCAGGGAATTCCACTCCTTAGCTGTACGCACAATGAATGTGTTCCCAAAACGTTTTGTGCGTGTGGGTGGGATGTGCACCATGTACCGGTGGCGCATCGCCGTACGTCTCGTAGTCCGATGATGGAACGGGCTTGGCGGAATTAAACTGTGTAATTCCGTCGCACTCTCCTCAAAATGCAACCGATAGAAAATAATAAAATAATTTGTGTGATATATAATTATGTTACGAGTAATGCTAGAAGCATTAGGATACCTAGGTTTACCCAATGCCGGCAGGGTAATGTTAGGTTAGTTTTATCTATTATTACCCAGACAAACTTGGGTAAACCTAGGTTTTCTCACGTTTCTAGCATTACCCGTAACATATACACTACAGATAGTTGTTCCGGGTCTGGGTATTTATGCATGAGAGCGTGAATATTTTTGTTTGTAAACGCACCCACGGTACTTAGCGCAGCGGTGGATCGTTCAACCACTGCGCTAACCGTCCCGTCGAATTTAAAATTAAATGAATCCAGCTACTACTAATAACAATAGTAAAATAAGGACAAAAAAGTATCATTTACAGTAATGATGATAATTCAACCCATTATTGTCCCACTGCTGGGCAAGGGTCTCTTATCAGAATGAGAAGGGTTAGGCCTTAGTCCACCATGCGGGCCCGGTGCGGGTCGCAGACTACACACACCGTTAAGATTTTTATGGAGCCCTCTCAGGTGTGCAGGTTTCCTCAAGATGTTTTCCCTCACCGTAAATGAAAGAGATAAATAATAATAAATAATTATTTCCTTGGTTAATATTTTAATAACAAAAATGAACTGGAATGTCTAATCTTTTGCGTTATAACAATAACACCTTGTATAAAAATGTAAACGGTGCAACGAAATCTATTATGAGACATACACCTCAGAAAGATAGGTATTGTCCATGACGTCACACTAGTCTCGGTTGACTCACCTGATTATAAATCTAAGTAAACGTGAACGAAGACGTGTTTAAAAGCTAAAAGCTAGTTAATCATATTGTGAAAGCGTTTGTCATTAATCATTACTCAAACTCCAGTGGGTAATGTTTTGCATTGAGAAGCATTACGTAATTGCAAGGACATTGTCCTTACGTCAACCATGGTTTATGTATTTCTGACTATACAAGGTGGATTTGTCCATACGAAAATATATTAAACTATCACATTGGTCTAATGGTCGCAAGCGGGACTGCTTAGCGTGTCCTGGGTTTGAATCCCGGATCGGGCAAAATGTTATTGAGTTTTTCTGTATGGAAATTCTCAGTAGCAGCACTGAGTCTGGGACTGGGACTCAGTAATGGCTTCGGCGAAACGTGGGTGTACAATAGTACACTTTTGCCTAATCCTTCGGGGAATGCAGGCGTGATGTTATGTTATTTTATGTGTTATGAAAATATATTATACCGCTTCTGTCATCTGTGATGCGTTTTAAGAGTGTACACAAAATGTAAACATCATGATACAGAAATTAATTATGAACAGTTTCTGTTTCGCTTCTTTTGATTTTCCTCTTTTATCAGGATTTTTTGTGTACGATTTTTACTTCATAACGCTAGGGGTCAGGATGTTAATAACATAAATTTCAAGTTTTTTTTTATACAAGACTTACGATTATGGTGGTTGAAATATACTATTAATGTTGCAGACGAAAAACCAATAACATTTAATGAAGTGGGTTGAAAATTTACACATTATACAATCTGTTTTCTGATATATTATGTGTTTCATAATATTTCTTATAAAAACCAGTGTTCACACGTAATATTTTCATATAATATTGTTCTCAGTTTATGGGACAGTAATGATATTTATAAAAACATGTCACCATTTCACTGCAAATTGGATTCGTTAAAATTTTCAAGATCCGGCAAAGTTATTGATCCGGTGCCAGGGTTGGGCAATTGGTATTTCTTTTTAACGTGTAACAGGTATATTAATTAGTTGAAAATGCAATAACCATGATGAGTTGTATCATGACGCTTGAAAACCGAAAATTATTCTAGTTTAAACGTAAACTCAAAATGGTTTTATTTTTACCTTTGTTAGGACTCAGGTCTTTTTTTTTGAGAGGAACTCGGCCCTAATCCGCCACGCAGGCCCAATCGAGATTAGTGGATGTCTAGTTGTGTGTGACTAGTCTAGACAATATTCACGCTTATATTTTCTTCGTATTTTTTCAAGGAACACCATAATAAAAACATTATGCATGGAGTTTCATTCTAGTACAATTTTTTATTTCCTTGATTTAAAAAAAAAACCGTTGCCCCCACTCTAGAATACATCCTATATCGTGGGTACAGTTTACAAATATACAAATCACATACATAGATGCCAAACAACTATCTGTAGATCATACAAATATTGGTTCCGTGCGGGAATAGTACCGCAACACCCAGCGCAGAAAGCTAATCATTTAGCCATATGTATGTACACGGTAATTCTTTGCTCTCTGTCTTTATTGATTATTTGTCTAAACTAATATTATAGAGAAGTAATGATAGTTTTTGTATTCTCATGCACTATACAACAGATTTTAATAATTCTTTATCTATAATGTACTGGGACTCTGAAAAAAATGTGACAACCGAGAGTAATACATGTAAATCAGACTTGGGGGTACCTGGTACACTCTGTATATTTTGCGAAGATTTTTTTTAATTCGAAGACATTCTTATATTGAAAATCTTTGCTTCATCTCTTTATTTTCTCCTGGGATAATTTTAGTACGTACTGTATTATTTGTAAGGGAAAAAGCCTTTCTCGGAAACTTCTAGTGAAAAATAAGCTACTTAGCGTCCTTGCCAATTAGGATTTATTATCATAATCAGTTTTTTCTTGAATAAGCTATTTAGATATTTACTGGCTTGTGTTTAATTCTAAACTTTTATGCAGCAGTCTGGTTTAGTTATTTGTAGTTTGATACAGTGTGGTTTGACGAAGATATTAAAAACAAATTATAGCACACAATATACACTTTTAAAACGTTTTTTTTTTTAAATTTGATTGTGAAGTTGTATACAGGGTGAATTTTTCAAATGGGCGTGGATGGCGAAATCCGAAACTATAAGGAATAGCGAAAAATACTCAAAGGAGTCTCGAGCCCTATTTTGATGAAAACTAAAACTGCATCTTTGGATTTTTGAACAACCGATATTCATAGCTAGGAATACAAACAGATGGATTTGAAAAAAAAAAAAAAACACACTCTGTATTATTACACCATCCGATAGTGTCGCTAATAAAGATCAAATTTTGGGAAGTATTGACATATGGCAAACTACCCCATTTCAGTATTTTTCGGTATTCCTTATAGCTCCGGATTTTTCCATCCACGCCCACTTGAAAAATTCACTACTATATATTACACTTTACTATGTGAGTATTAGTTATGACATAGCCTTACTTATCTATATAATACCTTTATAGTCTTGCCAACACAAGTCACTGTCGGTCTCCAAAGGGCGCGTACTTAGACTTTTACGATTGCGCGTCGATCATGGCCCGAACGAGTTTTGCTTCTTAAAAAAATAAACGATGCCCTCACATTTAATTCTCTTGTATCGTGGGTCATCTCAGTTTACAAACATACATGTCACATGCACACACAACCAGACCCGAAATAACTAGGTAGCTGTAGATCATACAAATATTTGTTCCGCGCGGGGATCGAACCCGCGACACATGGCTAATCGCTTAGCCACTGCGCCAACCGTGTCGTCATTAGTTTGAACATTGATGCAGATGGTTTACACGCTTTATACATAATAGCATAACGCTATTCTTCAATGGGTTTAGGCAGAGGCTACTTTTGACTCGGGAGGAACGAGGTATGGTGTTCCTCCGTTGAAAAGGGAGGATCCTCCGATCAGGCAAGGTGGTTAGCCTGGCGGGCCGAAGCCCGACGGTTGATGTCGGACATTCGTATATATGTTAGAATCGTTGTAAACTCTCATTGTGCGATTCAGGGTTTGTTGTTGTAGCTTCACTCTGATAGATGGCGCTTTACTTTTTGCCATGTTGCGAGTAGTTGTCGCTACAACTCCATTGTACAGATATTGCCATCCACGAAGACGCGCCCCACTCATCTTCCTAATTGCTTACAGTACAAGTGTGCAACCTTCCGCTAGTGTTTTAGTTCTGTCGATACACACTATTTACCTATGAGTGCACACGCACACTACGAAATATTAACTGATCACGAAAGAGCATTACGGTCAGCTGGAAAGCCTCGACCAAAAATAGTGGGGCGCGTCTTCGTGGATGGTACTATCTATAGATAGCTGTGAGTCTATTGCCATCCATTGAAGACAGTTACGAACTACTACTGAAAATCTTGATGCCATAAAATTCAATGCTTTGCCCGACTCCGGAATCGAACCAAGAAGCCAGTGAGCAATACACCAAGCCAGTTAAATAACTTTAGTAAGGTTCAAAAACAATATAAGTTGGAAAAAAGGTTTAAATATTTATATTCCTGTTGGCACAAAAAAACCCAATAACATTTTGGCTGACCCGGGAATGAAACCCATGATCTCAAGCTCAGCAGTCGAGTCCACTAGACAAATGAGGCATTGATCTATGAGGCCTTTCAAGACACACATGAAATAGGATATCAACAGATATATTCACACCCGTAACTAAGTGGATCGGCAGATATCTCTACCTTGTATTGATAGCTCATACTAGGACCATCAATCTCCGTGACAACCGTAGAAAATTCCGCTGTGTTACGTCAAGTAACATTACCTGAGTCTATTATGTCACAGGAATCCAACTGGTTTGAAGAAGATTTGGCTGGTCATTTAAAAATAAAACAAAACAGCATCACGTCTGTATATCCCAAAAGGTTAGGTGTACTATTGTACACCCACATTTCAACGATGCTGTTATTGAGTCCCATGTAATTGGAGGTGAGCCTCTTGCCTTGAATTTTAATACAGAAAAACACAATAACACTTTGCCCGACCCGGGAATCGAACCCAGGACCTTACGCTCAGCAGTCGCGCTTACCACCACTAGACCAAAGAGGCAGTCAAATCGAATTTGTCAAAAGAAACTTACACTAGGGGTAAAGAAGTCTGTACGTTTCTTTGGGTAACTTACAAGTCCATGTACCTAGAAGGCATGTCATGACTACACTCGGTTGGTTTAGGTACTTAACTAAAGGTAAACAATCTTGATGTGTCTTTTTAATATTTTTTGTTTAAAAACTCTGTTTAAAAATAAAACGCGACTAAAAACCAATGTAAAACAACAATAACGATTACTAAATCAATTGAACCACTAGTTTAAGCAGTAGTTTATTTGTTTAATATGTGTTTGTGTAAAAAATTACATCAAGATTGTTTACCTTTAGTTAAGTACCTAAACAAACCGAGTATAGGTCCATTGAGAGCTAATAACATTGTATGTTACTATTTATAAGTCATCCAAAAAATATGAAAATTGCTTTAAAATTACAATATCTTCAAATTGTTGACTATACTAATTATTTAACCTGTAATGTCTGTATTAGATTATTAGATAATAGGTCAATAATGGATATTGTAATGTTGTAAAGTATTCCAAATGTGTGTCCAATTTGTGACCCGTTAATAATGTGAATATATGAAAATGATTTCTTTTTTAACGACCCCTTCCAAGATGTCGTTGGTTTTAAATATGATATATGCTTCGATAAGTAGGTGAAATAAAATGAAACACAATATTAATTAATAACTCGTGTAATACTAAAACTTAAAACAAAACAAACTTGTACTTTACATCTGTCGGGACACGAACCCGCGTCCCGACGGTCTTCCACTTTAGCCAAATGAACTAACATTTAATGTCTTGAAGAAATTAGGCTATATATTTGGTAATTATTAAATTCAGAAAAATATTAAGAAAAAATAAAACGTTTTTCTTGTTATTTAGGACTATAAAATGTTAGCTCACTTTTTTACTTTTCTGCTGGTCAATTTGCATAATTAATAATTTTAATTAGCAGTATATTAAAAAAAAATAAGATTCTATTATTTTGTTCTAAAACTATGAAACAGTTAAACTCAGCAGAAAAGTAATTCAAATAAAAAAAATCTATGTCTTTCAACAGACAACAGACATCAACAAATAAAATATAGCCTCTTTTACCACCGTCGAAGAAATACAAATGCAAAAAAATCGCACGAAAAAGTCGGAGCTTCTTTAAGTCCATTTATATTATTTCGAGAGTGTTAAACTTGATAAATATACCTACATGAGTAGATTGGCCATGGGATCAAACCCATTGTTGGTACACAAACAATAGACTTGAAGAAGGAAGTGAACTGAGTTAAAATGTATAAAACTATTACGTAAATAATCACTTCCTAAGGCGCACGCAAAGCTAAACACATCGCATTTGCAATTTTGGAAAAAATATTTTTGGACACTCGCTTTGGAAAAGTATTTACCTTCGCGTACGCCTGGCACTTATTATCAACACAAAATATTTACAAAAAATGGTACATGACGGTAACAAATAGTTAACAATGACTAAAAATTATGTACAAGAAAGGTTTTACCTAATCTTAGTCCCAACCGTGGTGTTCGTGGTGAACTGGTACCCAGACCTTCTGCCAGACTGGTTTCCATACCTTCTTCCATGCTGGCACTTCTATAGACTTCCATACAGGTACCTGAACTTGCTTCCATTTCTCTACCCAGATCTTCTTTTGGACTGGCACCCAGATTTCTTTCTTAACGGTCTTCCAGATCTGAACTTTCTCTTCTACCCATTCTTCTTTCTTCTCTGTCACCCACGCTTGTTTTTTCTCTGTTTTCCAGATCTGTTTCCATTCTTCTTTCCATTCAAGCTTCTTCTCGGTCACCCACTCCTGTTTGTGCTCTGTCTTCCAGATTTTCTTCCATACTGGCTTCCAGATCATTTTCTTCCTCCACAGATCGTGGCTGGTGTACTCCCATCCGTGACCATCCTTGCCGAGGTATTTCTCTCCGGGTACTCCTTCCTTAACCCATGCGGGAACGTAGGATTGTTTCCAAGCAGGCACCTGTACTTCTTTAGTGTGTGGGACCTGGATTTCCTTCCAAACTGGTTTCCATACTTTTTTCCAGTCTGGAACCTGAACTTCTTTCCAAATGGGCACCTGCACTTCCTTCCAGATTGGCTTCTGTACTACTTTCCATGCAGGCACTTGTTCTTCTTTCCACTGTTGTACTTTCTCAGTTTTCCATGCTGGTACTTTTTCTTTTTTCCATTCAGTTTTCCAGACCAGTTTCTTTTCTGTTTTCCAGATTTGTTTCAATTCTTCCTTCCATACGAGTTTCTTCTTCCACACTCCTTCCGGTGGTGGGGAATGCCAACCTCCGGGGGAGCGCTTTTCACGAGATAACTCTGTGTCCTTGGCCGTCTCCTGGAGAGGCACGGCCAATGATGCGGCGCATGCCAGCACCCATATCTGGAACAAACAAGAGAGTTTTATTTAGAAAACAATGTTTGCTTTCCAACAATTACCAATACGTAAACGCAGTGTAAAAAAAAGTTTCACTTTTACGGAATTAATTTAAATTGTTTATAGTGTTGCATATTATTTATGTAACGGAGTTAAGAATAACGGCTTCTTTCATTAATTATTCATTTCAGACACTACAATATAAAAATATTTAAAACAAATCTTCATTTAAAAAATTTCGACAAACAGTAATATTTATAATTAATGTAATAAATTTGGTATGCTAATGTTGTTTTTATGCATGTTATCGGTAACTTTAGAAATCGGTATTGAGCTTTCATATGTACAAGTTGCGTTTGCGCAGCGAACATGAATGATAGGCTGTTACGTATGTACGTAAATGCCAACTATCGAAGCCCGGGTCAATTATTCGGATTGTTTGAGTTATTATTATTATTTAGATCACATTAAGGTTTGTGGAAATTACTTTTAAACTGGTTGACATAATATTTTCTTGTATATGAGATTAATCACTGAAATATTTGACCTCGTTTATTTGTTAAACGATTTGTTTTTGTTATGGACTTTAATTATCTAACGTTACAATTAGACCAAATTTTATTATGTTACGTTTATCTTTGGCATCACTGATTTTGTTAAAAAATATTTATGCGATTTTTTGTTTATTTTCCGAAACTTTAACCGAAACCTAATCTGTCAAACACTTTAAGCAAAAGTAAATAACACTTTAGTTTTAAATAACACGAAATAGTCACTTCACACACTACACCCACCGTTAAAGTCAGCGTCCTCATTTTGGTATGATGCCCGCCGCGACTGACGATGCTGCGCCTGCGCAGGTTTTTATTAACAGGCCCCTCTCTTGCTCCCCCTTGCGACCATGATGCCGTGATGTTAAGTGTCGAAGGGGAGGGTTCGTTTTCTAACGCAGGTCGCAGTATGTGCGAGTTATTTTTGTTTTGTTTTGGTTTCCTTGCGAATATGGCTATTGCGATGTTTTTTTCTGTGTTCTGTTAAGCTTTCCTTTTGATCTACAGTTATAATTATTACTTTGGTGTGAACGGTTATCTGTCCGTTTGTATTTTTTGATATTAAATTAACAGTAACATTGAAATAAACGTTATTTGGAATAATTTAACAATTAAATCAAAGTACAAATTTTAAATGAAACAAACAAACAAAATAATTTTTCTTAATTCTTCGTAAATATTACGATATTTATTAACACTTAACATTTTTAAAAACAAAGTTGTAAAGAAATAATTAAAAAAGGTGAATATTTAAAAAAGGCTGAGCTGCGTTTCGTTTCTTAAATATATATATATATATATATATATACATATGTATCGTGGATATTGTGATACACACAACAGATTTTGTGAATGTGGTTTTTCTGTATGGAAATTCACAGTAGCTGCATCGGCGAAATGTGGGTGTACAATAGTAAACCTCTGCGTAACCTTTAGGGGAATATAGTAGTGTTGCTATATTATGTTATCATAATTTTAAATTGGTGTCGGTTTGAACTTGGGTACGTCAAGGACCTCGCCAAGTTCTCATATCAAAGATATGTTTGTGTATAGGACAGTATATGAAATGCCGTTATTTCAAATGTATAATGCACCTCCGACATAGATATTATGTGCATAGATGCAGTTAAAGGGGTCAGCAGTAAGCTAATCTGGCTGCATTGTGTTGAGATCAAAGATCAAACATTATAACTCTGTGTTGTGGTATTGTTTAAGAGAACGGTAGTCGCTTTATTTCATTTTTACAACTGAATTCATTAAATAAATGCCGTTATACTTGATTATCTTAAGATGTTATTATAATATGTTTAGGTTCTGGGTTCGATTCTCGGGTCGGGCAAAGTGTTATTGGGTTTTTCTGTATGGAAATTCTCAGTAGCAGCACGGATTTTGGAACTGTGTCCGGTAGATGGCAATAGGCTCGCGCCCTATTACTTGGGGCTTAATAACGGCAACGGCGAAATGTGGGTGTACATAGTACGCCTCTGCCTAACCTTTCGGGGAAAACAAGCGTTTAATGCTTTGTTATTATAAGGTTGGGATAACTTTTTGTCAAAATGTAATACGTCATCATCATAATCAGCCATAAGACGTCCACTGCTGAACGCTGAGTCCCATGTACTAGGAGGCGAGCCTATTTCCATCTACCGGGTACAGTTCCAGACTCCGTGCTGCTAAAAATTTCCATACAGAAAAACCCAATAACACTTTGAATCGAACCCAGGACCTCACTCTCAGCAGTCGCGCTTACCACCACTAGACCAATGAGGCAGATTCAAGGGCGGATCCAGGGGGGGGTCATTGGGGTCATGACCTCCCCCCCTGGGCTGGTTCTAGGTCGACCACTGATAATTTTTCTAATGGCATTGACCGAACAGTATTTATTATTGTAATCAAATAGGAGCCTGTCCCGACTAGACTTCAAACATGTGACCCCCCCTGACTTGAAAGCTGGATCCGCCTTTGGGCAGATTACATTATTTTAAGTAAATCATTATCATTAACTGAAAATTATATAAGTATCACAAAGCTTTAACTTACACTTTACACTTTTGATTACTCATTCGTTCTAAAGCCACAAAGTTTGTTTACATTATAAGAGAGCTTAACAAAAATAAGCTTAATATCATGTAAGTAATTTGCGGTAGATTGTTTAATTATTATACTCATAACAGTGTGTTAAAACAAGAAGTTTTAACACGTCAGTAACAGCGTACCTTTGTTTGTTTACCTTTATGTTTAAGAAGTAAATAATGTCTTCTCACTGTTATGTTAGTAATAGGGTATGGTTATTTAGGAAGTAAACAGTTAAAAAGGTTTAATGACTGTAACCTTGTTTATGGACATATCTATATAAAAACCGGCCAACTGCGAGTCGGACTCGCGCACGAAGGGTTCCGTACCATTGACTAGGTAAACAACAGTAGGTATTTATTATTAAAGTAACAATACAACTGAGTATTTTGTGAATATTTCAAGTGCCTACCTGTTGTCATTATTGATATCGAGCACAAAAAGGGCAAAAATGTCGCGTTTGTTGTATGGGAGCCCCTGTTAAATATTTATTTTATTTTGTTTTTAGTATTTTTTGTTATAGCGGCAACAGAAATACATAATTTGTGAAAATTTCAACTGTCTAGCTATCGCGGTTCTTGATATACAGCCTGGTGACAGACAGACGGACGGACAGACAGCGAAGTCTTAGTAATAGGGTCCCGTTTTTACCCTTTGGGTACGGAAACCTAATAAAAATTAATCATCAATTTCACAATTTCACATACCTGCTTCTGGTTAGAAATAAATGTATACGTATATCGGCGTTTTACAAACGATCCTTATTTTCATAAACATATGTATATTATATCCACGCGAGCGTAGCCGCGGGAAATAATTAGTTTTATATATTATAAAGACTAGCAGGCTGTTGCTCGTAACTTTGTCTGCATGTCCAATTTTCCGAGCAACATATCCGATTTTTCTTTACCTTAAAACCTTATTCGGACTATTACGAACATTTCCAAAAGAAATTTAGCCGAATCGGTTTAGCTGTTCTCAAGTGATGCGACTTTTGTTGCTGAATGTACCATCCATAAAAGCCGCTAAGCTAAAATGGGATTGGGATGGCCATGCCTGCCATATGCCGTCTGAGCTGTGGGCCAAAATAACCACGCAGTGGAGCCCTGACACAGCAAAACGGCGACGCGGTAGACCGCGAAAGAAATGGCTGGACGAACTGAACACATTTGGAAAAGACTGGTCATCTTTGACACAGTACAAAGCGGCCTAGAAATCAAGGGAGGAGGCCTTTGCCCAGAAGTGGGATATGACAGTCTAACAGTAACAGTACCAGCCATAATCACCATGCCTAGAATTGACGTTGATGCTATCACAGACCAAAGACACATAATATTATGAACACTGCGGGTCAACTATTGTAAATAAATTCCGCTGAAGTTAAAAAAGGACCGGATCATGACGATCACTCCCGAATGACATGATCAAGAAGAAATTACCACCGGAGTTACCCAGTATATGAGCAGATGAGCAATCCTTTGGGATGCCCCCTTTAAGAATAACGGGGGGAGAGGTTGAACTACATCTTACATCTCAAAGGTTAAAAGGTAGCCAAGTTCATTTTTACATATCAATGTCATCTATCATCAAGAAAAATAAGATGAAAATCTTCGGAAAGATCCAGTTCGATTTCATTATACAAATATGCACACGAAAAGTCACTTAGAAAAGCGCGCTGGGGAAAATTCTTTTATTATCCTACTACTACAATATTACAAATGCGAAAGTTTGTGAGTATGGATGAATGTTTGTTACTCTTTCACGCAAAAACTACTGAACGGACTTGGATGAAACTTGGCACACAGACAGACCATATCCTGAATTAACACATAGCATACTATTTATTCAAATACATGAAGTAGTTCCCCTAGGATGCGGGTGAAACCGCGGGCAACAGCTAGTCTGATATAATATATTTACCCATACGACATAAGATTACGTTTAAAGGTAAATTAAATTTTTCAAATTAACTGCTTCAATGATAGCGGTTTTGAGTGTGTTGTCTAGTCTTTTTTCTGTGCCCCGAGCACCCTGGAGTTTGGAATTGTGCCCGGAATATTTGTAGTAGTCTCGCCCCCATATGGACTTAATGAATATGAATATGGGCATGTGGAAGAGTTGGTGTACAACAGTACGCCTTTGGTGGATAGGCTGATTGTAATAGGCCGTTTTTGCGCGGATGTGGCGCATATTTTCCTCATTTGTTTTTCTTATTTTTTTTGTGTATTTATTGTATGCTTCACATCATGGCGGAAATAAACAGATTTTCTTTCTTTCTTTCTCTTTCTTTCTAATGTATGAAGTTGTTCCGAGGTTTCTGCCTAATTCTAATTCTTCTAAATTAGCTAAACACGAACAGCAAGGAAACTAACGATGATGACTGACCAGGGTGCGATAGATATCTTACTACTATTATAAATGTGAAAGTTTGAATAGATGTACATATGTTTGTTACTCAATCACGCCAGAACGGCTGAACGGATCTGGATGAAATTTGGCATAGAGATAGATTATAGTCTGGAATAGCACATAGGCTACTTTTTACCCCGGAAAAATTTACGGGTTCGTAAACCACGGTGGTAGGTCATAAATATCATCAATCGGGGAGGCTGTCCACTTTGAGCATAATATTGTATAGCCGTAAAGTGCTTCAACCACATAACTATAAAATACTAGTTTACGTACATGAAGAAGTAGAGAGTACATACATTATAATACACGTCCAGGATAATTTGAGACCTAGCACTGTACAAGTTTGTACTGCACTGTAAAGAGACTCAGATCTCAAATTATAGTGGTCGTTTATTACCTATCTACGAAAGTAATGAGCCACTTATAATTACATTCATCTCATGAATTTTATAATTAATATTACGTTTTTGAAGTACATACGTATGTATCGTGGTTTTAAATCGAAATCCATGAATATTTTCGGAAGTGATTAATGAATTTAAGTCGAAACGGCTGATGTCGGGGGCAAAACTTTTCCATACTAAATATAGGTTCGTAAAATTATAAATACATTAAGTTAGGTTTACCTACTGTATAGGTACACCCGCATTTCTTTGATGCCGGACACAATTCAAAATTCCAGGATGGTATTGAGAGTTTCCTTACAACATTTTGGCTGACACAAGAATGAAACGCAAGACCTCACGCTCAGCAGTCGCATTTGCGCCCCACTGAAGCAATCGGTCGTTCTCCATCACTATTAAAATTTTATTTCAGTATAATGAACCTCGCAGTAATCATCACACCAGCTAAACGAAAGTCGGACATTAATCGTACCACAACGGGACCCTTCTATTGTATAACAATTATAACAATTAAATATTTTCATTCATTTCACCATTCACCGCCATGACCCAAGGCAACCGAGTGTTACTTAAAAATGAATAATTCAAGTCAAGTGTGCGGTATCTCTCATGTTCTAAATAGTCCTATTACAAAACAATATCATTTGATTTGGATGCTCGACATCCGTCGCTTTGAACTTGGCCCACTTGCGCAGCACGTGGTCAAAAGTGGTGTTCGGAATTTTTAATTAGTGTTGCGATTTTTTCCTTTTATATAATTCATCAAAATCGTACCCTAAAAGGCCAATATTGTACATGAAACAATTGCATTATGTTTTATTGATTCCTAGTTGTCATCCTGTTTAGTGGATTTACTTTTACTTGAATAAATCTCAGCGAAGAGCGACTGCCATTTGACATTGATAGGCTAAGATTAGACCGGTGGTCAGACTTTTTAATCTACTGATATATCCGTAATGAGTGTCGTAGGTCTTCATTTGACACCTGGGACCAACTGCCTAACGTACTTTCCGAGGAACGGAGTGGTCTCGATATGTGGAAAATGATCCGACCAAGCGCGGCGATGTATCTATGAGCCCTCTTCTTATAACAATAATAAAATCTTTCGAAGTTAAGACCCAATTAACTTCGTGTACTCGGGAAATTCCAAAGCCTTGGCAATTAGCGTAAGGCCCAGGCAAATAATCATCGCGATTTACTTATTTTTATAGCAAAACTTCGGGGAGCTCCCCCATTTGCCTCCATGGCAACGCTCAAACATGCCTTCATTACCTGGGATATCATATTGATTCCATACAAAATGCATGGACCCTTTATAAATTAGTCTGCATATTTTAAATAATAGCATTCATCAAAGCCAATGCAGTGATGGGAATTTCGAATTTCGATGTGGAATGTTTCATTTAATTTAGATTTGCGGGTATCGGAATGTTATGTAGGATATACGTATTATTAATTAATTACACGCGTATTTGTGGTTTAGATAATTATTGTGAAATACAGTACCTACACATATGATTGTTTATTGAACATGTATATAATAAAACATTTCAGTATTTCAATAGATTCAAGGTACATTTATATTATTAACGAGCTATTGACCGCGACTTCGGCTGCGTGTAAAATAGTAAAAATTAAGTCCATATCCATCTGATCGGTCCCAAGATAAGTGTTTGAAAAAGATCATAACAATCGGTTTAGTGGTTTAGTAGTGATAAGGTGACATACGGACAGACAGAGTACCTAACTTTCTGATTTATAATTGTGTGGATTAGACTTGTTTTGTCGATAGTGACATTGTAAGAGAGAACTAAGAAAAATGTTTAAGATAAGTTAGTTAATTGTTGTTAATGGCACGGTTGTCGCATTGGTTGAGAGATCGACTGCTGCGTTATGGATCACGGGTTCAATTCCCGCACGTAACAAATATTTGTATGTTCTACAGATAGTTCGAAAGAAAGAACGAAAATCTGTTTATTTCCACCATGATGTGACGCATACAATAAATACACAAAAAAAAAGAAGAACAAATGCGGAAAATATACGCCACATCCGCGCAAAAACAGCCGTCACTCAGCATATTGCTGTGACAGGGTGCCACAGCGCTGATTTTCAGCGATAGCCGACGTTGACATATTGACGTTGTTTCGGATTTGGATGTATGTCCGTTCGTGTTTGCAAATTCACCTACGATACAGGAATTTTGGTAAAAGTGGGGCAACGTGTTTAAAAAACTATGTAGATTACTACGGTGGCTAAGAGCTTGGCCTTCTGCCTTTGTCTTGTGGTCGACTCCGGCATGGTACAAATATTTGATAATTGGTCCGGGTTTGGTTGTCTCCATCGTTATCATCATCAGCCAGACGACATCCACTGCTGAACGAAGGCCTCCCTCAAGGGGGTTTGCCATAATACCCACGCTTGGCAGGCGACTTGGGGATCGCAGTGGCTCACCGTTTAGTGAGAGGACGCTGCTGCCCGTCCTCCAGTGTCTGGCCGCAGTTTTAAGACGTAACGGGTCAAATGGTTGTCTCCATGTAACATATATTGTCTGTAATCAAAGGAGAAACCCATCTTAAAAAAAACCTTTCTCGCTTACAACACCGTGAAGATTGATTATTATTGACCAACACCAATATTATAGATACGCGTGTAATATATTATAATTATTATATAGTTATAGCCTTAAGTAACGGCTACTATCAAAACGAGTACAACCACATTCACGTAATATCATAACGCATCAAACAATGGGATAAGCAGTCCAAGAGAAAGCGTGTAAATGTGTTAATTTTGACAGCAGTATTAAAAATATCCGTTATTAATTGAAGTTACGTGATTTTAATTGATGATCTAATTGATAGCAATTATAAAACCCAGTTCAAATTGTAGATATTGATTTTAAATTGTTATATTCTTCTGATATCGTGCGTGTGCTAGGCTTTTGTTTCAAGGAGGGATACAAGGGAAAAGCCTCAACGAGCGACGAAACCTTCGTCGTCTTCGTCAGACGAGTACGCTTCGTGTCGCGGGTTCGATTCCCGCACGAAATTGTTTGTATGATCTACAGATAGTTGTTTCGGATCTGGTTGTGTGCATGTGACATGTAAGTTTGTAAATTGTACCCACGATACAGGAGAAAATGTAGTGTGGGGCAACGTTTAAAAAATGTCCAACGTCCTCTGGCGCGCTCTGAGGCCCTGGTGTAAGTTTCTTTTGACAAACTCGATTTAACGCATCGAACGCGTTCGGCGGTCCGATTGGTCCGTTTCGTGCTCTCCACCAATTGGAGCGCTGAACACGTTCGATGAGTTAAATCGAGTTTGTTAAAATAAACTCACACTAGGGCCTCTGAGCAGTGCCTCGATAGCACTATTCCTGACTGGGTAATATTTGCACTACGGCATGAAATCCCATGTGATAGCTAAGATAGCTTTTGCAGACTCGACAGAAATAAAAACTAAGGGAGGTTCTTTCATGTGCTTTCATGCATTGGGTGTTAAACGCCAAAACATAAATCATTTATCTATTGGTCGCAAGTGTTAGCCGTTAGGTCCTGGGTTCGATCCTCGGGTTAGGCATAGTGTTATTGCGTTTGTATGTTAGTATGAAATAAATACATAGGATTTTATATTATCAAATAACAAAAAATAAAATCCGACTTCAAAACACTCAAAAACAAAACACACTAAAAAGCAAAAAAATAAATGTTTTATTATACAATATAGTAGTTGAAGAATATTGAAGTCGGTGCCAAGTAAAACGAAACGATGTCATTAATTCCCATGCAATAGGGGTGAGCCTATTGCCATCAACCGGGCTACAGTGCAGTGAATATTGATGAATTGTAAAAGCTGGACCGATTTTGCTTCTTCCTCTTCTTCTTCTTAAGGTGCCTCTCCGACTAGCGAAAGTCGGCAATCAGCTTCAGAAACTGTTCTGTATTTCTCGCGAGGCGAAACCGTTAGGCAGTACCAGAACAAGAGAAGAAGCAAGAACTACTGCATGGAATTTAATGCAGTTTTCACCGATGTATTGCTAGAGGACTAACTTAAAATATAGGCTCCATTTTATCGCAGGAAAATATCAGATTCTAAATTCCACGCGTACGTAGTCGCGGGTGAAAGCTAATCTATACATCTATACATATAAATAAAATTGGAGTGTCTGTTTGTAATACTGAAATAACCGTTTTTTACTACATGCATATGAATATATATACGGTACATACACCAAAATAACATTTTTTACAATTTTTGTCTGTCTGTTTGTATAGGCTAATCTCTGAAATGGCTGGACCGATTTTGACGGGACTTTTATTGGCAGGTAGCTGATGTAATAAGGAGTAACTTAGGCTACTTTTATTCTAGAAGAATTCTTTTATTTTAGAAAAAAATAGGGTTAATTGCATTTGGTCTCACTAAAAAATACATTGTTAAGTTCCGACATCCTCGCGAACGAAGTCGCGGGCACAGCTAGTTTATAATATAATAACTGATATACAGAAACAACGCATATTTTAAATTTAAGAGCGTTATGAACATATGTGAAAGTTCACTTCAGCTGTGAGAACCACCTTCCTGTATGCTATCTGTTATGCAGCCATCAGTGAACTGCGCCTGCGCCTAAATAAAATACTTTACGGCGGAGGCTTTGAAAAGAAACAAAAGACTTGTGTGTTTATATCACGTAGACACATAAAACGCGGTATTGAATTATTTGAAACGACGGCTTGCTATTTGAAGTTTCATTCTTTGGGGTATAGTAAAATGCCCACCAGTGTGGAACTTTTTAGGTAAGTACTTTGCTATGCTTGTGAGTTTATCATGGGCCGCCAATGCTGAGTTTATACTATCAAATATTTAGAAAAACGTCATCTTACCTCTGGTACTAAATAGGTAATCAATTCGGAAAAAACAATTCGAATTTAAGAATATAAGGATATCTTCTATACTTATAATAAATCTGTAGAGAGGTCAATTCTGTACATGAAATATATTTTCAAAATAACTATCAGGGGGTGATTAGTGATCGATACTAATGCAAAAATGCAATCAGTAAAATTTTTGTCTGTCTGTCTGTATGTTCCTTATAGAAACAAAAACTACTCGACGGATTTTAACGAAACTTGGTACAATTATTCTTCATACTCCTGGGCAGGTTATAGTATACTGTTCATCACCCTACAATCAATAGGAGCAGAGCAGTGAAGGGAAATGTTGGGAAAACGGGAGAAGTTACTCCATTTTTTGCGACAATGCTAGTTACAACGCCAACACGGTAGATGACTACTAGTCATCTGAGTTACTTTTTATGAACTTTCAAAAAACAACATTTTTTTATAAAAATGTTTGGAATACTAAAGCGTGACGTCATAGTTATTCATTGCCAATGTCATACGTACGGTGTGATTTTCATAAATTAAAAATTGAAAACGCCAAAGATAAGCTTAAGTTTCGCTTAGTTTTTAGAAGCAAAACTATTTACGAAACAAGATTTAAGTAACACTATCACGAGTTTTCTTACTAGGTATTTACTATCAAAGTAAAGAAAATGTTCATGATAGCTATTTTAGTTCTTAACTTGGTTACATTACGGATTAGAGTCGCTTATGTGACATATGTGTCATAGTAAAGTTTTGATTTACTATTTACTATATTAAAGAGATGTCATGTTAGCGACTCTAATCCCTAATGTAACCAATTTAAGAACTAAAATCGCTTGCATGAAAATTTACATTTATTATGAAAGTACCTAAATAGTAAAAAACTCATAACAGAGATACAGAATTTATTTTTGATGCAATCATCTGGCGTACTGTAGCCTCAAAAGGTCGTTTGATGTATATCTAGTCGAGTACGTCAAAATGTTTTATTTGATATATGAGTAAAATTTGGAAGTGATTTTGAGAAGAAATCATGATAACGTCAAGAGATTTTCTTATCTCTGTCATAATGAATTGCGGATACATAAGAACAGAAATTGAAATCACTAAATACCTTGAAACTGCGTTAGAATTTCGTTAAGTTTACTATACAATCTATAACACTTACAAAATTCAAACGCTGGTTTTAAACGCTGTTTTCAAGCTGACTGTTATGATGTAAATTGGTAGTTAGTCGCAACGTTTTGCCATAAATAGGGAATATGCATGTATTTTTTTTATTTGCTCAATAAAATATTAATAATCTTTAGTAAAGAATTATTAAAATATCTTCATCCGCTGATGAAAGATAAAGTTATAAAGCATTGAAGTTACGAATTAGAAAGAAAGGTCCGACGTCAAATAACATCACGCCCATAGAACTGCTATAGAAAACAGCGTTTTTGCGAAAGAGACAGCAATATGCGTTTAAATTGGTTATATCTCGTTTGTTTTTCGATCAATTTTGATTATGATTTCACTAATGGTATGATATTTATGTACTTTTTTCGGTTAACTGGTTAGATTACAAATATTTTTTTCATGCATATTCCCTATTAGTTCACAGTTTCGTAGAACAGATTCGTATCAGTGACAACTTCGGGCAACGACAGGTTGACGTGACGTGCATGACGTCAGTTTTGCACTATCTCTCTTTTGATATGGTTGACAGGATGACTGATACATCGAGACCTAGCCCAAAATTGCGGTCGTTCATTATCTTTTAAAATACGGGTTGAAAAAGCCTAACCGATACTAACAGTTTGTTTAAAATTGTGATTAATTGTAATGAAATGAGATTAGCTTGGTAGGTAATAATTTTTTTTTTATTACTATACTAGGAATAATAGGCTAGATGACTGTATGTTTTTTTTATGTTTTTTTTTTTAAAAAAACGTTGCCCCACACTAGGAATAATTCCTGTATCGTGGGTGCGTTTACAAACACATATATTCACATACACAAACATCCAGACCCGAAACAATTATCTGTAGATCATACAAATATTTGTTCCGTGCGTGTATCAAAAATAAATTCTGAAATCTTGTTCGGTATAAAGTTTTTCTTATAAAAACTCAGTAAAACTTAATCCCTTGCTTAACTTTGGCGTTTTCAATTTTTAAGTTATCAAAATCACACAATAAGTATGTAAATGATAAACTATGACGTCTCGCTTTTGTATGCCAAACATTTTTAGAACAAAATGTCTTATAACACAGATGACTAGTAGTCATCTACCGTATTCCTGCATCGTGTGTGCGTTTAAAAACAAATATTCACATACACAAAGACCCAGACTCGAAACAACTATCTGTAGATCATACAAATATTTGTTCCGTGTGGGGATCGATTTTTTCTCCTTTGATGTCAGCTTAAATTAGGTAAGTTGTTGGTGGCCTCTTTACAATTACCTCCTCCGGGAAGTGCCCTTAACGACGTGGCACCGTGGTGGACTTCGGTGCGGTCTTCTAAGAGTTACCGAAGCCCGTCATATGGTAAGGTACCACCGTGATGAGTTTAGCAGGAGTAGGAACTCGCCCTCTGTTCTCCCCAGGTGGAAGATAGCCCCTTGACGGATTTGTTTAGTTGGCACAATCTATTATACAAAAACTACGGTTCCTCAGCGATATATTTCTAGCCTCGCGGAAATCACTTACCTCCTATCTTAACGCCAAACACTCACGCCATGAGCACTGAGCTGTCACCGTGTATTGCACAATAACATTATGCACTTGTCAGTTTCTACGTGGCGACGCTGTTTGCACACACATTACCTGCAGTCGGGTACACGATGCGATCGTAGATTTAATTTGAATGGCTTAAATGTAGGAAGTGTATAAAATAGAGAGATTTAGGGAAATGTACGTGTTAAAGTACATTTTGAAAGGTTTCACTAATACACCAAGTATCCATCTGGAGGAATAAAAATATACAGGGTGGAGAAATTGGTCTATTTTTTCATAAATGTATTATTGAGAAAGTAAAGAAAAAAATACGTTATTAAACTGTCGGCCAGAGGCCCTTTTGGTCTCTCCACTAGCCCGGTTAAGCAGTGAAAGCTCCCTGAGCTAACTGCGAGAGACAAGTGTCAATTTTTTTTTATTAAACTCATATTGCATAGCTTCATATCTGTATACCCCGCATGGCAAGTCAGATGTATACAATGGCATACCCACATTTCGCCGATGCCAATATTAGGTCCTATGCAATAGCTCAGTGCACAATTCTAATTTCAAATTTTCTATCAGAAGAATTCATTAACACTGCCCAACGCCAGCATCAAACTTACGAATTTACGCGAAGTACCCGCTCGCGACCAATAAATCAATGAACACAGAACTGGCATAATACATTGACCTGCAATATCATCCACCATAAGAGATGATAAAATATAAATAAGCTACATAAATTACATTAGCATTGATATATAAAATCACTTAACACCATTATAAATTTTCCGAAACACCATAACAGCTTAATAACCATATAAACGAAGGTTATAGTTCAACGCCCACAGAAATAACAGTGACATGTTGGGACCACATTAAAATTAAGTAGGTAGTACAGATTATCGACACTATGTAGGCGGTTGTGACTTTCGATTGACAAATGACGTCATCATTAACTACTCTGTGTTAATTCTGCGGTTGCATGGCTCACGCGTTTTTCCTTTTCTGTTATTTTTTTAATGGCAATCAACATAATATGTATATAAATTAGTAAGCAAATTGTAAAGATGCTTTGTTGGGTCGCATTGTTTTTCGTAATTTTTGCTTCATTAATTAAAATAACGACTGTTTGTGATTGCTGTAGTACATTATATCATTCATCTCCAGTCTAAGAAAGTTTTTAGTATCTCTTTAGCAATCTACTGGTGATTAGTCGCTGACGTTTTGTGAAAACCATATTTATGATGAGCAGATTTTAAATTAAATGTAATGCATTAACATTTTATGATATTTCTCTTTCATCAAACTTATATTCTGAAAACCTTATGGCCAGAAAAAGAATTTTATTCTAATTAGAAATAAGACCAAGCAGTGACAAAAAAATACACAATAATTAAAAAAATGTATACCTTCCAAATCCACCCTGTATATTTATTTTCTCTTTATCTTGCCAAGTATTAATATCAATGATTTCGGAGTATTAATAAATCAACTATATTTCCTATTCCACAAATTAATGAGACTTACGCGATCTATAGATCTGCATACCAGTATAATAATGGCTGAAATATTTACCAAAATGTCTAGTAGCATAGTTACAACGTTTATGCGACCATTCAACATAACATAACTTACTCCCACTTTAGAATCCAACGCTCACGCTTTCCCTTAAACGGGTAAGCAGGGCATAAATGTGTCCAATTGATAGTCGCAATATTTTGATATCGTAATAATAGTTTTTATAACGTTTCAAGATTTGTTCAAAATATTGTAATGAGACATCACGAGACATCACGAGACACCCACGAAGATCGGCCGGAATGGCAGCGAGTTGATGGTAACGGACTGTGATTGTCGTAATGTAGTTTTAATAAATAATAACTGCCATGATCTAGTGGCCCCAAGCGCGACATCTGAGCGTGAGATCCTGGGTTCGATTTCCCGGTCCGGCAAAGTGTTATTGGGTTTTTCTGTATGGAAATTCTCAGTAACAGCACGGAGCTTGGGACTGTGCCTGGTAGATGGCAATTGGCTGGCCCCCTTTAAAGTGGGTGTACAATAGTACACTTCTGTCTAACCCTTCGAGAAATACAGGCGTTATGCTATGTCATATTAAATAATGACTAATGATCGTGTCGTTTGCAAATATCAGACAAACCGTTACTTGTATGTACATACTAACACAAAAAAATTGTGATATAGTCACGAATACTTTGAAACATCACTATTTTGCAATATGTTATACCTAGGGCGGTCCTGAGTGAAAACAATAGGGTGGGTGAGCAGATTATTCGGGGGTGGCAAATCTATTTTTGGGAGGAGGATGTAATGGTAACGTTAGGGGAGGTCCCGAACTGATTCGGTCGATGGATACGCCCATTTCTGTGTGCCCTCCCTTTCCCCCCTAAGGGTGGAAATACTCTACAGTATGTTAAAAAGAATATCCACAGTCGGGTGCAATGGGTCAAAGATCATACTCGTATGGATGTGTTACGAAGCGTGGTGTTGTCCACGTCCCTAAATAGTAGCAGGCAACAGCCGAATAACCACAATACATGCATTAATAGGAATTTAATTTTTGACACTTAAGCAATATCCATCGCGTAGTATGATTTAAATATCACTGCGCTCGAGAATTAGAATAACGTAATGCATTATTCATCTGTCAAATTTGAGTCGATTCCAATTAAGACTGTGTATATTAATTTAATTAACCTATATATTAATAGGCTCATTATTATGTTTACAACAAAAACAAAGACGAATAAAGACGGTCGCTTAAACAATACTGTTGTATATGAAAAAGTGCCAGATGCTTTTGATATCTCTGTTCTTAATAAACGCGCTTTTACGACCAAATATTTCACCCGATTCTGCAAAAGTTTTTGTATTTATTTGAATCTCGATCTGACTATTGACAGTGCACGTTCGAGTACCATTGCAAACGTATTCTCTTTTATCCTTTCAGTAGCTCTGAACAAGAACTGAGGCCCTAGTGTGTAGTGGTCCGTTTCGTGCTCTCCACCAATCAGAGTGCCGAACGTGTTCGATGTAGTAAATCGAATTTGTCAAAAGAAACTTACACTAGGGCCTCTGGGCAAAATAAATCAACAAATAAAAATACAGGTGAAATCGAGATAGAAATTTTTGGTAGCTTAATTAATTAAATATTTCCCAGAAATTGAATATTTTCCATTCGCAACTCAATATTTTTATCAGCGAAAATATTTGCTTAATTTGGATATTGCAGTTTCGCAACGGTTGTTCTCGGGATGTCCAATTTCATTTAGTACTAAAATACAGATGAAAGGATTACAATTTTGTAAAAACGCATGAATACGTGTTTCCACAGTGAGTTTGTGAATCAAACACAATCCTGCCAATTATGTGTACCAAACGACGTTTGGTTTCGTGTATCACTTATTTTTATTCGTCTGTACAAAAACGAGACAAACGGTCTGTGCAGTTGTTGGATTTCAGTTAGTATGGAGCTAATTATATATAAAATACGTTTTGAATTTCAAATCATTAGACTGAAGAAGGGATCTTTCTTCCGTGATAAAGTTTTAACTATGGAATTTTAAAAGAAAATTTTCATAACATAGCACTTCTTGAGTTCTCATTGGCACTGAGCTTACTCTGTCATTTGGTGCTATCGCGTTTTCTCGCGTCTGACAAAAGTCATACCCGTAAAAAGTATCATGAACGCTTACATTATAGCGTTGTAGGCTATCGTGAGCAAAGGCTCGATCCTTTGTGCTACCCACGGGAGATATCTCATCAGTTGTCAAAGACATTCCAGATTGCCAGGCTAAAAAAATGCCTTTCAATAAACACGGAGCTTTTGTACGGAGTCATAGGCTAGCGTTGGAAGTCTATTAAAACCGTACAGATCTGACAAAGCTGCTTGCGTGCAGTCACGGTTGTCAAACATGTGTATTAGGAATGTAGTTTAAAGAAACAGGTTTGATGTACTAATTTATAGAGCGTTGAATGAATTACTGGGAATTATTTACTTCAGGTAAACAAATATTATAAAGAGAAAAGATTTTTTTTTTATGTTTGTTTGTAATGGATAAACAAAAAAACGAGAAAACCGATTTAAAAAAATCTTTCAACTATCGAAACCTACATTATCAGCAAGTATAATGGGCTGAATTTTATTTTCAAAAAATTTAGAGATTCATACGAAAATTGCAATAATGTAACCCAAAGTATCAAAAATTTGCCTTTAAAAGTCATTATTCGGAACGGCTAGACCGATTTTGACGGGAATTTCACTTGCAGATAGCTAATGTTATAAGGAGTAACTTAGGCTACTTTTATATTAGAATAAGAAACAGGGTTCTGTGCAAAAATAAATGCACGGGTTCTTATATAAAATAATTTTTAACCGGCTCATTGATCTTTTAGTAGAAGTACAGGCGTGACGCTATGTGGGAATAAAATTTCCTAAGAGAAAACCACAAGTGAAACATAACAAAAAGTAATAATGAATCATCTAACACGCCTACCCACATTAACGTGTACCGCACTATCATAACTACTGACCCTATAAATGCAATCGTGATCATAAAGGCGTTTTTTGATTTACTATCGACATCACACTTTCTCAGATCTAATCTGTTACAAAATAATACGTGTAAATGGAATGAAGTTGTAACTTTACATACATATCTACCGCAGATATTATATGTATAAAATAATTTGGTCAAAGAATATCTTCTAATATTTACGTGCAAACTAAGAATTTTTCGGCAAACTTACGTGGGTCATTCTTCGAGCAGGATTCATTGCGTAATTTTCGCAGCAATTTTATATACTAGTAGTTGCCTTAGTGGTCGAAATTCGACCGTATTGATTTTTATGTTTGAACATTATTGAGGTTCTTTTGTCAAAGAGTATATACCTCTGTAGTCATTGCATATTTTTTATTATTTATTTTGTTCTATTCGTCAGTTGCGAGTGACATTGATTTGACATTTGACATTGACAGTATGAACGTAAACAATGAATGATTTATTATAGATATCATGTTTGCGTGTGTCAAGCGCATGGTAATGGGTGTAATGTTTTTTTTTTTTAATTAATTGAATGTATTTCTAATGCATATTACATAAAAATATTAGCTTTCCGCACTCCTTCTCCATATAAACCATAATATTCCATATAACTGTGCCAAATTTCATACTCCTCCGTCCGCGTAATTTTCGTAAAAAGGGGTACTAATTTTTTGCTTCACGTATTAATATAATAATATATATATTATTATATTAATATATACTATTTATATATATATATATACAAGTTAATTCATGTGTACATATGTTTTCTGGTCACTTTTAATATTTTGAAGGTAATTTAATTAAAATAAATAAATAAATCACGAAAATGACGCAAAGAATCTTGCTTAAAGAACGACCCACATACTGGTCCTTATTTTCTGGAACTTTCCAGCTTTTTCCTGTATTTTCGTTATTATTCAGTCAGTTTATGAGTGGTATTTTATTATTAGAGACGTATTATATTAAATGTATTACGATTTTAGAATTGGTGCATTATTGAATAGAAAAAATAATCAAAATGTTCAGGGAAAAATTATCTTCTTTTTTTGGTAATAAAAAATTAAAAGACAGATTTAAGTCTGAATAAATATTTGGGCTAAAATCTAGGCAATGTTGATATTGCCTAACATTTATATGCATTACGTCTTTTTTTATTAGTTAGATTCTAAATTAGTTTTCGGCTATTTGAGGTCGGTGACCAACTATTTATTTTATGAATTATTATTTGAATTGTGAGCGTATCAGATAATGGGTTTTATTGTCAGATTTGAAGATGATAAACGATTGATCTATTATTTGTCTTTGTGACCTGGATTCTCCAGATAACAGATTTTGTAATACAGTTTTATAGATTTATATTGATTCGATTTTTTTTAGATTTGTCCCAGTTTGTCTTGATTTGGCAAAAATAAACCGTTACGGGGATAGTGTTATTTATGATCAGTTCATTATTCTTACTTTATCTCAGTAAGATTATTAGTTCCCAGGTTCAAAACTGTGTTAATATTTCTAGTCATGCACAACGAACTTTCAAAAAAGCGGTAAAAGTGTAAATACCCACAAAATCGGTTTACTAGCCATTCGCGTAAATATGTAAAGATGTATTGCGTGGAACACACTTTCTGATTGCGTCGATTTCACTCACAGATAATAGTTATCGTTAATAATATATAAAAATACGGACAATTTTTTCAAATTGTCGGTCCGCTAGAATTAAGCGGGTCAAAGGTAATTATAGAACACTAGCCGACGCATGCGACGGTGCCTGTGATTTATGTTCTTACACTTTTACTTTCATTGAACAAAAGCGAGTCTTGTTCGCATAAAAATAACATACTACATTTTTTTCGTTAACGTTTATTTAAACTTACCTATTGATATTTTACCGCAATTACAAAATGAAATATTATTTATTCTTGATTTAGATTAGTTTAGGAAAGATGTATGTGAACATGTGAAATAAAATAATGTGTGAGCAGTTGTTGGAGTGATGTCAATGTGAAAAGAAAGAAAGAATACTTTATTTGGACACAAATATGAGATAACCTGAAATGGGTAAAAAAAGTATACAGATAATAATTGTGTTGCTTTACATTGTACCAAATAGGTTCATGTAAAGACCGATCACGTATTCAAGGACTAACCGTGGCAAGCGCAGCTGGACATCACAAACCAATCGATCTGCATACCTACACAATTAACAATCAGACAAACAAATGTATTCACATATAAACATTATATAAGAATAACAAAGTGGAATATGTACCGGCCACGGTTTAATTATAGAACTAAGTTTGGTACGGTTATGTAATGGTATCTTTTACGAGATGTTGTGATGTTTCCACATGGTTTATATCTGTATGATGGTGTTAATATAGATGGCACTGGTAAAATCCGTTATTGTGTGATAGTATTTAGGCTGGCGGATTAGGACTATGAAATATCATTAATTTTCGCGGCTGCCGAGTTCATAATGGCTGATATAGTGCTAAAGAAGGTATAACAAAATTTATAATTAATTCTCCTCATTACCGTCTCACGGCTGGGTAAGGTCCTTTTTTCAGTAAGAAAAGACTTTAGGCTTCGAAATTAAATTATTTATTTTACAGTTAGGATTTTTCTAACTATATAGATGGCGTCGGCTAGGCGTCTGTTAGACGGTCTACCACTCTGGCCCTGATTTGCGTACTATACACCATCGGGAACTTTATGGGAGTTTTTAAGGTGTCCAAGTTTCGTCACGATGTTTTCCTTCACGATAACAGAACAGTTCGCAAAGATCACTGCGCAATGTATATTGCTGAGGTGACAATATTGAATCTATTCCAATTACGAGCGTGTAATTGATTACTCTACCGACCGTGTCTTTACTTTCCTTACGCTATTCGTGGGCAATCAGCATGTAAAATGTGTCCATACGAAAACGTCATTAACCAACCAACTACTAAGGATGATGAGCACGAAACGAATAATTTATGGCCTCAAGATAGTCGTTCCGGGGCAGGGTATGTAAATCTGAGGTGTCCATACACCTCACATTCACATACCTTGCATTGTAAACCGACCATACAAAAGATGTGCTATTGTGACGCAATTAAAAACAATATTGTGTCCATTACCTGACTTTACACTTGCCCACCGGAATATAGAGGTTTTCTTCTCTGGGCACCACAACAGAAACTGTTCTACAATCTACAATCATTTTGTGGAAACGCGCAAATAAACCTCACATATCGGTGCCGTAATGTGTTCAGTGTAATTGACCGCCTGCTTGCGCGTGCGCTGGTACAGTTATCTGTGTCAACGAAATTCTGTGCAGAAGAAACGTAATCTGTGACGTATTCGCTCCAAGGCAGGACCATTAACGATACGAAGACGATATTATGTGGGCGTGTATGAACTTTAACTATGAGAACACGAAATCACTTGTGGTCATATGAATTTGGTATAGTAACCGTTTATCTTCTACTGTTATATGACCCCTATAGACATGCCTGTGATTAGGTACGATCTATAATAGGGCTGGTTACCCAGGGTGCTCCCGACGTACTTACCTGTCATTAAGACCCCGTCACGCTTCTGTCCACCCCAGTTAAAGGAAAATCAATGAGCATTCTTTCCACCTAAAATAAAAAAAAAGTGTAATCATAAGGGCATTATCGACAATCCCTGCTTTAGCCAAAACAAGTAAAAATAACCATCTAACAAATCTGCTATAACTATCATACAATTATAAGACCCTAAAAATATAGCCCATAGAATATCTAGGGTCAAAAATAGATCTTTGAAATTGTCAGCAAGAGATAAATCCAATATTTCAATGAATATAGGATTATCTAGGACCCTATAATGGTGCAGGGGTGGCCACCTGCTGAAACCCTAGGTTTAATACCCCTCCTGTCTCAGCTAATTACCTGCTGGCACCCTAGATTTAATACCCCTCCTGTCTCAGCTAATTAGTCCAAAAATCTCTTGTGTAACGTATATTTTGATTTAATTCGGTAGAAACGTGGATTCCGCCGGTTGTGGCTTGGTGTCGAGAGGTGGTTTTTCGTCATTATTTTATATATCTATTACACCTGTTTGCTTTTAATGGTGGTGGTTTTTGTGGTGGCGCAAAATCAGCTAATAATAGAGTAGTTATTTAATTTTACAAACTGTCTACTGATAAGGCTACACAACGAGGCGGCCCGTGGCAAATTTGATATGGAAATTGCCCGCTAATCAAAGTTGAATAACCCGTACTCAATATTCTTTGACAATCATGTTGTATATTTATTTTGTGACACTGAGCTGGAAAATATGGAGTTTAGACTGTAAGGTAATTCTATAGTATTTCTAAGATTTGAAAATGTAAACACTGTTTGAGTATTCGGTGTTTGAAACACTTCTATGGTACTTACACTCCAATTACTTAACTGTTGCTATTTCCTCGAGTTTCTCTTCGCGAGAGTCCCATCCATATCTGTCTCGTCATACACTAAACGCATACAAACTGGCCGAATTATTTTTAGGTGCCGTTTCACTTCTATACCAATTTATTCTTGTTTTGGTAATAGTTACATTCAGTCACGTATTTTGAATAAATTCTTCGATGTTAGCTTGTACGTTTTAGTGAAAATATTATGTTCATTTCCTACCTTCTTCTTCTCATATCGTGTTATATTTAGTAGTAAGATTATAAAGTTTTAATTTAAGTATAGTTGTAGTACTAAGCTGCGTTTGTCTCTGCTATTCCTTGCATGACCTTAATGCTTGGAGATTCGCCAATGACCTTGGCGACCCTAGCACCGATGTTGCAAGAAGGAGGATTACGCCTCTTGCGGATTTTGATTATATTACTATTTTCCTGAGTTAACCATTAATTTATGATTATAAATCAAATATGTGTTATCATAAGGATTCAATAACAATGATATCATTTTTTTAAGATAGGTTTTAAAATATTTCTGTACGTTGTATCAATTTTTTTTGGTATGTCATGTATGCCGCATGTAGATATTTTATTTCATTTTATTGGTACCTACAGTCGATCGTGTTTCGCATAATCTTTATTCGACTGTACATTCGTTTTTATACACAGTTGAAGTATTATTTTAAAATTGCTCTTTAACTACAACAACATTTGAGAAATATTTCGGATGATCTTGACAGAAACAGCTTGCAGTCATCGGGGATTTTCCGTCAATGTACAAATTGTAAACACTTATGCAGTTAGGCAAGTGATGTATAAAGGTCGACAATCTTCTACTGATTTTACGGTAATCAAGGTAGTCTTTATTTTTTTAACTAAATTTTGGTATTTTTTTGTAGTTGTATGAACAGCAATATAAATACGTACGATGGCTTAGAAAAGTTGAAGTAAAGGAGTTTAAGTTGGAATAAAATTATTGCCAAATATATACTTATGCACTGTTTAACTTAAAGTATAGCTAATGAAATAGGTTGTGACTTAGCAGTATCGTTGGGGTATTATGCTTTTAATCTCACCTTGACCTTCGCTAACGTATTATCACCTTTTACGCTTTACGCAAGCTGGAAAAATATCTGATACTCATAATACGTGACGTGTTCGCAATTTTTTTGTCATTTCAACTGCAACGATGACTTGCAATATCGCCATACATTTTTTGCACGTAAACTAAACTTTAAACTCTCGGGAGTGCCAAAAGGTCGCATATTAGGACCTTTTTAGAAACATAAGTTATTTTATCTCTTGCAAATTCTATTTCTTATTGATTTAACAAGATTAACATATGGAACTTGGATAAGCGTAATATTCTACTGACTTATCGCTGACATAACTTATCATTGACCGCCCTTGATTCAATAACATGTTGTTTCTATAGTAAAAGCAGTATGTATAATAATGTATAAATAAGCATGACTACCGACATGTTCGAAGTGCTAATGAGTCGGTGAAGCAACGTGTCAATACTCAACGTTTCGTGAATCAAGTACATTCTTACTTAATTGCTGTAAGTACAGTTTGGTCAATAGGTACAGTCAGCGAAATTATGAGATGAATACTTTGTAGTTTTGAAATTAATAACGATTGCACTACATTCTGTAATGATAAAAATTACAAAAAGTATTATAATGTTTTCAAGTTTTCGTTAATAAGAAATCATATAAAACTGTGAAATGATTAGCTGATTTTGACGATGACTGCACTCGTTTAATGCCTTCTCTAAATTGTATGTTATGAGTATTGTGACGTTATGCACATTTGTACTGATGTATACCATACTTCGCCGACCGTTATTCACAATTCCGAACTCCGTGTTGGTATTGAGAATTTCCATACAGAAAGTCTCAACAAGACTCACACTCTGCAGTCGCGCTTAGGATCAGTATGAAAATAAAATGATTTTTTTTTTCATTTCATTTTCATGAGAGATAATTTTCACTCAAAATGAGAAATTTAAACCGTAATAGTAGTAGCTCAGCGCTGCTCAATAAACTCGATTACTATGTATTATTTAGAAAGCATTCATGGATGCAAAACAGACGAAAATTTGATACTAAGAAATCAATCAAACTTTAATATGTTTACGCAATATTTAAAAAGGTCTTACATACGTCTATTGAGTAAATCACTCAATGAATCAGCTTAAAATGCCAAATTCATCGCGCGATCACGTGAAATTCTGTTGAATCATGATAGTTTAGTTAAGCGGTATAGTTTCATAAGATTATCATGTAAATTAAATTGATGTTTATTGATAAAACTAGTAATTATAGCTTCACTGAGTTTCGCCTCCTAATTTTGATCGTTATCATCCCACAATGTAATGACAACATTTATGTAATTGAAAATTAAAAAAAAAAAGAACTTGCCTTATAATGTTATTAAGTTATTATTGTTTTGTCTGTATCAGGAGACGATTTTATTATGTTCTATTTTAAAATTTTCACCGACTAAGTCTATCAGCTGGATGTGAAGGATAACATGTTCATCATCATCATCAGCCAAAAGACGTCCACTGCTGATCGAAGGCCTCCCTCAAGGGGGGGTTTGCCATAATCCCCACGCTTGGCAGGCGGCTTGGGGATCGCAGTGGCTCACCGATTAGTGAGAGGACGCTGCTGCCCGTCCTCCGGTGTCTGGCCGCAGTTTTAAGACATACCCGGGATAACATGTTGTCTATTGCCAATTCTTTTTAATTTCATTATTTTGATACAAGGTATTTGGATGGTTGCATAGCTGTTAGCTATCCTTCCAGGGTCGGCATCGACCCTGAGTCAATCCGATGACTAATCTAAGGCAAATTCTACGTCCATCAATGCACGTATACCGGCGAGGTTCTTCACTGTGGTCTATTGCGTGTAAGTCCACGTCATTAAGGTAAGGTGGATCAACTGCTGGTGCAGACTGGTGAAAATCGAGGCCATTATTAGTTCTAGAAGATTTTCAAACGAATGAAGTTAGATGAAAGTCGTTCAGCGTAAAGGTATGTGAAGTTTTATCATGATAGTAAAGAGTATACAAAATTAATAGCAAAAACATGAAGAAATCAACTCAAAGACACTAAGATGGACAGTTCTAAATCACAATAATAGGATTCGTAAAGAATGAGGATAAACCTTGCGCACGCAACTTCACCAGGCGAATAGCCTTTGATTTAGTAGGAGGTCCATTTTCCATACAGACTTTCAACCTGGCAACGGGATTCGAATACTAAAATAAATCATTCTTCAATATATGTCTGTAGTTAAACCTGTCACGCTGCATATTGGTAAACGACTAGAACAATGAAATCATGACGTCATCGGGTCTAAAGTTCAGTCTAATCTGTGACAACTAGTTAGACTAGCTTACGTAACATTGGAGTAGGTATTAACATTCTGTAGTTTAGAGACACTAATATGTACATCATTGGTTACTAGGATTTCGTTTGTTCCGTGGCTACTGTTTTGTAATTTCAAATTGACTAATGATCTGCGAAAATTTCTCTAATGACGTGACACTGAGAAATATAATTTTTCTCATTGTATTCAAACAAGACAAATAGTTATGTACTTTTTTTCTGTTTCTTTCTTATATAGCATCATCGACGGGTTCAAAGAGAAGGGGTTAGCGGGTCATGATCGCCTCCAAATGCATCCACATATCATATTATGCCAACAACTGGGTAACCCAAAAGTCCCTCCAAGCTGTGACAGGGATGATACCATATGATCTGATATCATAAGCTCTAAAAAGGTTATGGTGAAAGGTCGTAAAGCCATTATGAAAAATTATACTTACCAAGATATAGAGGGCATGAGAGTGTGAGGCAAGTTTGGTAGTTCAGGGTACCCACCCTACCACAGCTTTTGAGTCAAGAGATTAGCGCTCAGCAAGGGAAGCGAGTAAACGTCACCTCCTGCTATATCAAGATTACAGATCATGATAAGATGGTTGACACAATCGTGTCTACTCACAATTACTGAAGCACAATCGTTTCAGAAATTCTTTAACACTTCAGCGCTTTGCGAAGACTAAAAGTACTCTTTTAAATAAAGACTCATATCGAAGATATGGTAAAAAAAAAGTAAATCAATCAAGTAGACGATTTTGGAAAAAAACATACTATTGGAAACACCAAAGTCAAGGACAAAACTTTTTATTACAAATGATCCTTTGCCGACAATTTTACACTGAGAATCTAGGTGGACGGTTCCAAAGTGAGTTGTCGATCAGATCTCTTGTTCCCAGTTGAGATTGAAGATTATGTGTGATTTGAGATGGTAAGTTAATAAAAGTACAGCTGAACTTGGCTCCATTCAAGATCTCAAAGACTCTTTACAGAGAGGGGAAGAAGAGAGGATAGATACAAACAAAAAAATATTTCCAATTGAATTACTAAAGAACGTAACTATTTAGGAACTTTCCTTGATACTGCCAAGATCTTGAAGATACTTGCGGTGTCAACATTTGAAAAAAACAAACGACGCATTCTTTTACGGATGAAATTGTAAATTACATCTGCAACCGTTATTCAAATGCCGATGACCGTCACAATATCAGAAAAGAAAAAAAGATTTTTCAGAAAGATGTTAACACAGTACAAATACTAGGAATTCATGGCACCAAAGGTACTTGAATGACCAATATTTTGCAACAAAACCATGTTCAAGTATGGGGCATCTGTTGAGAGTTGTTACGCAATACATGTATCTTATTTGATAACACTCTTCTTATTCTAAAGCCTTGGTACTTGTCATTACTTCATGTGAAGCAACAGCTTATTGGTCAAAAGTTCTAAGACCATGTTTGCATAACATGGTTGCTTTTAGGGCTATGCCGTTAGTTGAAATGTTTATGGCAACCTTTGTTGGGTTCTGTACCATCTATGGCCCAATATCACTCAATCTATTTTTATGAGCTTAAGGTTCTTTTTTCAAGTTGCATTCAATTTTTATGTGAAGTACAGTGTTGAAAAGTACAGTCAACATCAAAAGTAAGTGATGATCATTCGAATTTTATAATTCTTAACTATTAACATTCATAGTGTCACTATTTACTTTTTGAATTATATTGAATGTATTGTGTAAATTGCAATTCACTCATGTTGTAATATAAAAGTACAGGAAAATCCTATGAATTGTTTACATTAACACTTTCACTGTCAGCTAATTAAATACAAAGGTTAAACAATCGGCGTGAATCATGGTAACCGGACATCGAAAGGGTTAAGCTGGCCATGGTTTGTCCAGTATTGGGTGATCGTTCTTTACCAATGTTCTCGATGTGTCACCCATGGCACATGGCACTGTGAGTGCGTTGAGCAGTCAGTCACTGTTGACATACTAACAGACATTAGGTCCATCATCAGTATTACTCACTAATTGGATAGTGGATAGGCAGATGGGAGTCACTTCATGTTTAATACAGTTTCAGCCGCATCTGGTTAGATTGGGAACCAATCCTAACATGATTGGGAAAAAGCTTTAATAAAAACTTTTAGCAAAGATTACGATAAATTATTTAAATTAATTACTTTTCCCTACATGGATCCCTAAATACCTGGCCGATACCCCGATACAATCAGAAAGCCATTATGTCACGTTGAATAACCATATCCCTCATTATTTGCGCACGCGCCTATGACGCAACTCAAAAATGTAGCCACACCAAAATTATTCCCAAAAACCGGTTGTAAGGTTAAAAATGGTAACACTGTAGCAGTAAGTTGATCTGTATAACACTTTCTCTGAAACAGGTGATATAATATTGTACGTAAGTAGCTTGTTATATTTTTATTATGTGTGTGTGAGTAATGTGTTACAGTATGTCGTGATGGGCGTGTCAGGTAATTTGTCATATAGGTACTTACTTATAATTTTATTGAAAGAGCTCACTAGTATGTATATTATAGAGGAGATATTATACTACAGTACCTTTTCTTTTCTTTTCTGAACTAGAACCTGGTAAGCGAAAACGCGGTTGCCAGTTCCTACGCTTTAAGAATGTACAGAAAAGACACATGAAGTAATGCGATATCGAACCACCTCGATGGGAGTCGTTGGCTGCAGACTGCCCAACATGGCGATGTCGTGTGCAAGAAAACGTAGAAAATTTTGAGAACAACAGGAGGCGAGAACTGGACGTTAAACGCGATCAGCTGCAAATCCGATAACCTTCCAGCTTGACATACCACTTTGTGAATGGTATCCTGACGTATCCACATTGTGCATGAACTTTCTCGGCCAATATAGGTTACATCAGCCACATGGGAGCAAAACACCCTTGCTCTCAAAATTAGAAGCCTAATCGCCGAAGCCGAAATCGGCTCGGAGAGATTGGATGTGTTTCCTTTGTTTTTTCATATTTCTCCCATATTATGTACATAGCAGGATCGTTAAAAGAGATTTTAATAAAGTAGTCATGGAGTTTCTTGTCGGTTCTTCTCCATAGGACCAACTTTTTGGAACAATGCAACTAGAGTCCTATAACATTTCAAAAGTGCCTTTATCAGGTTTATTTGAAATAAAAACAATTCTATCTATCTTTCTATCTATGCAAAAATTTACGAAAATACACAGTCCCATATAGTAGATTACCACCTACTTACCAGACAAAATTCCAAACTATAAAATATCACTACTACAAATAGAGTAACCCAAAAACACTCTGAGTTACCCGATCCTTGTTCCCACCAGTAGCGCTTGAACCACTAGACCAAAGAGGCCGTCTAAAATGTTTCTTTACTCATAATTAGAACGGAGTATTGTTCGTGTCCATATTTGTTTCCCCTCACAAGCCTTGCACGTGTCCTGCGATAATGAAGACGGATTGGTAATCGCAGTGTTTTGTTTTTAACACACAGTACAACGTACGTCGAATGATAGAAATGACGAAAGGTCCAAGTAGAGTAAAAAATCTGTTTGTATGATACTTATTAATATTAAAATGAGCGTGTTTCGTACTACTCTTTCCATTTATCCCTGCGTCCTCCGTCCGTATTCCCTCTGTCCATTGCGGTTGGTGCCAATCTTTTGCATAGGAGTCCAGCTCATCTCGCCATCACCTTTTGGGACCTACTTTGAGGTTGTTCTAGCTCATAGCTCTTTCGACATGAGGCAGTAGTCAGTGAGATGTATGGCACACATCAGCAATTTGTGTTTTGTTTCGTCAATGTGTGAAAGTTTGACTCGCAGAATGCTCCGTTCGCTCGCTGGCAGACCCCGAGTGTGAACTTTTGACGAAGCGTAAGTGATATCGCTTGCTGCCATACACTCTGCAGGTGGGATTTGTATGATACTTATTATTATTATGAGTATGTTATGTCCCACTGCAGGGCAAACCCCCATAGCTTTGTCCTGCAGTGGGACAGAGGACCAGAGGGCCAAGCCTCTTTAGGCCCCGGTCCATCGATCTATTTCTATATTTATCTTTACCTCTTTACCTCTATTTATCCTGGTCCTCTAACGCAACTCATCTCACCATCTCGTTTTTGGCCTGCCACTTTGTACGACGCTTGTTTGCCGTTAAGTATGACAATATTTGAGCTAAAAGTGACACTCTACTGCTAAACGGTTACCGATTAACATCCGTAATGAGTGGTCATTATTGTATAATAAGGTGTTAATTCTTTCTATTACATAAAACACAGTTGACTGTTTGACTATAAGAAGGATGTATTAAGAGAATTGGTTGCAGTTCCCTGTGCAAAGCGTGCCAACGTTAAGAAGTTGTGAATGGTGAGAAATGGCATAGGGATTCTGTCTTATGATTGCGAAAAAATTACAACGATTACTTGTCTAATCTATACTAATAATATTATAAAGAGGTTAAATTTGTTTGTTTGTATGTCGGGGATAATCTCTGGAACCAATAAACCGAATCTGAAAATTCTTTCACCGATAGATAGCTACATTATCCCCAAGTGCTATAAATTATATATGTAGATCACGTGGACGAAGTCACGGGCTGAAGTTAGTTTAGAATAAAGGTATAAATCATCAATCTTGACACGGGTTTTGAATAAAAAATTCTAATCTAAGAAAAATTATATTCTTCTTTTATTTAATAATAGTCTATGAGAATAGTATGGTTGGTTCACCAATCTCGACGGACACCTTTCCAAATTCGCTTTATACATAATTACATATTAGTTGATGGGCCATTTTCTTGAGTGATGCCGAGTATGTGGCCTGGAAAGTTTTACATTTCACAATAGTTCTTTCTTCACCGAATTCGTCCAATTTGATCTGACAGGCGATCGAAGTGAAATAGTGTCATCTTCAATTATCTGAATGAGAGTCAGTTAACATTAACATAATGATACTAGTTGTCGACAGCACAAATGTGTCAAAACCTATGTTTGAAAACAGTATTTTTCATCTAAGTCTTTTAAAATTCAAAGTGACACAAATAACAATTCTGAACTATAATAAAAAGGTTTTATATAAAAAAATGAATAGTTAAAAATTAGGCAAATTATTAAAATTTCTATTGCTATAATACAAAGAATAAGTTGTCGTTAAAAAAAATAACATCATCTCTTAATGAAGTACCGAATAGAATATGTCAATAGAATTTTGGTTCAACTGACAGGTGTTTATTTGCTAATTTAACGCAAGTACGCACTAACAAAACTGACTTACTGTTTACTTACAACTGCTTACAAGAGACTGTATTGACACAACAGTCTTGGGCCCTTTTATTCACAGACAAAATGCGGTTTTTTTCTGTTTGTCTTAGCTCAATCTCGGCGGGTGGTCAGAAGCGTCGGCGCCGGTTAAATGGTGTCAAGGTTGCACTGTGTTTTTTCACTGGTTTTACATGCTTTCATTTAAATTTGGAAGACTCGTTTTTGTCTGTCTGTTTGTTAATATGTTTTATATATTGTGTAGGGTTAGTTGGACTCGGATTGAGAAAAAATAAATCGGGAAGTTATCGTACCGTACCATACATAGTACCTTCAAATATTTTTTTCCCATCTATATAAAATATATAATTATGTATATATTCGATACAATACGCAGTAGTACTAGTTGTATAATGTAGTACAGGGTGTTATTTTTATGTTTTTTAAGTCGGGTTTCTAACTAAATATACCTATTTAATAAAATTATTAGGTATGTAATTGATCGCTTTGCTGCTGACACTGTTTGAGAACAAATTAGATAGAGATAGATAAAATCAATGAAACGGATTCTTTATTTCTACGTTATATTTAATTAGTAAAATAAGTTAATTCATTCAATGTAAGTAAGAAACCCAGTAAGAATCCCAATAATTGTAAAACTGTACGGTTAAACAGCAATACTGTCAATAAAACAAGATCAAAACCTATAAAAAAGCAAGCGAAACCGCGTTCCAAACCGGTATCCCGGGTTATAAAACATGTCAAATATTTGTCGCTCAAACATTTGCTGATGCTGCCATTAGTAAACTTTGCGCCGTGGCTCCGTTTCACGCGTCGTGAAGGCCACTATCCAATTATGCGGTTTACTTGACTTTGCGCTATATTTCTAGGTTCGCTATGGTTAATAGTCCAACGGCCAATATATTGATGGTAAGGTTGACGCAGTGGTTGAGAGATCGACGCATCGCATGGAACAAATATTTGTATGATCTATAGATAGTTCTTTCTGGTCTGGGTCTTTGTATATGTGAAAAGCCGTTGGTCTTGCTCCTGATCTCTCTCCGGTAGTGTCAGATTGCCGTCCTATCGGACTATGAGAGTGAAGGAATAAAGAGAGCACCTGTGTTTGCGCACAAACTTGTGCTCTATAATATCTCCTAGCGTAGTTGGCTAATCTCCGTTATGTTTGGCTGCCGTGACCGAAATTTGGTCAGGAGGACATTATTTGGTGCAAGTAAAGGTTTGTATTTCAACTGGATCTATCCAGGATGCTACAGAGAAACTCAATCATTTTTCAGGTGATCGAATCTAGGACTATACGCTCAAGAGACGTGCTTGCGATGTCTATGCTTATGCGATATTATTTTTAAAAATAAGGAGATAAGGGTCATAACAATACTCAAAATTAATAACGCCAATCAAAATGAGATTCATAATAAGCCTCAGATCAGCCTCTACTCATCGATATAAAAACACTTCTTTAGGTACTTTTTTCTGCTTAGAACTATAACCAAATGCTTATACTAATTCTGCCTACCTAGCAAGATAACGCAAATACCTAACACTAGAAACTAGGCATGACATGGGCAATGTCGTAACACGATAAGAAGCTTGCTTACGCGCCGTTGGGTAACCTCACATAAATACCATTATATTATTACCCATGTGGTCTGTGACCATTTGGAAATTTATATTATGTTGTCACTTTCTATAATCTTTAGTAATATGACGTATAAGTTATGTACACCTTTAGAATTACTATGAGGAAAATCCAATCAAAGTCCTCGACATTGCTGTGAGCATAATTGATATCCATGAATTTACGAGACTCAATAATTATTATAATCAAAAACGTATAATGATAGCAATAAACATAGTCATCTTTAGCATAATTTAATATTCTCTTACATATGCATCGATTTGTTATTGATTATTAAGTAATTTATTTCCTAACTGGACCCAAACCTTGCGTGTAGGATGATAATAGTGTAACTAAACCCCCGTGTTTTCTCGGACTTGTAAGCTAGGCGTTACGAAAGTCTGACCCACCACAGTGATTATTAGAGATCGCATCATCATTGGTGGTTTTCAAGTTGCCAATCATTCATTATCATCTAGTGACGCAAAGTAAAATAGAAAATATATTGTATGAGGCGCCGCACCGTCGGTGGCCGTTTACAGATCGACGTTATTTTTAATTAATGAATACTGCCCGCATTTATGTTCTGGATATTTTTTTACCTGACTCAGGTAATGACCCGTAATTTGCACGAGCTTAATAGAAAAGACATTACAACCGTTTCCTTGAACAAGGTTTGATAATTTGGGTAAATGTAATGGGGTGAAATAGTACACTTTAGTTGCACCTTTCCAAATAGGGTGACTTGTCTTCATTCTGGATCTAGATTTCAATTGACTTTCTACAGTCAGTATAACTACTTAACTGTAAGCTTTATATTTCAGCTAAAATCTGAGCAGAACAAGATACTCCGTTGATGTCTTTTGAACGTGCATCTTAAGATATTACGAAAACGAATAAACGCAATAAGCTTTAGACTTTTTCTTTAACAAGTCATACATGTTTTAGTTGTTTTGTACAGTCTGCCTTCATGAGTTCTGATTTTAATTACAGCTCCACTGGCGAAATTTTTTCCACAAAATTCCTATAAACTATGGAAATATTATAACTAGTTTGTTTAGTTTATTTTTGAAAGTCTTTTGAGTGATGATGGTCTTCTTGTGTAAAGATGAAAAGTGCTCATACTACATATAGTAATGTTCTTTTTCTTCTTCCAAGGAGTCAGCACATGGAAGTCGCTAATACCGAAGTGGAAAGATTAGCCACTCAGCAATGGCGGGGTTGACTGCCCAGGATGGTCCAAACGATCTCATGATTCGTCAATCGTGGAGACTCTTTACTTACACCCCAATAATTTGTATAAGAAAGTACTACGCTAATAAAGGAAAATCTTAGAGGGAATCTTCTCTAATAAATTGATAGTTTACATTATTTATATTGATCATCAATTTGCATTCTTATTGCCATTAGTAGATTCCAATCTTCGGCCTTCTAATTCCACCTATTGTTGCGTTCAAAGCTGCGCAGAACAATTAATTTAGCATAACGTCCAACAAAGCTACTTTCACAGCACACGTGACCGCCAGAATCCGACACACCCAAACAACGATAGTTTAGTAAGATTATACTGGAACTAATATTCATAGATTGTATATAATTTGAATATAAAATTCTATACACGTAATATGCATTTTTTAAATGGCGCCAACTCTTAATGTTATGTGTGAGGGCGGCTTCTGAACTTTGTGCGATATATGGTGTATATTAGCATATTATTAATTTTTATAAAGGTTTTCATTGTTGGTTTGAAGGTCAGTGGGACAGTAATTATGATATTGGTTGAGAAATTAATTATAGAACCAATAATCACTAAAATCAAAGTACTGGGAAGAGATTAAGCCACCTTCTTTTGTAGCTAAAGTTTTAGACACACCATTGTGTCGGTATTGGTATAATATCTACCTTACCTTACCTATTACTTCATTCTCTTCTTCGTTGTCATGTCAATTTGAAATAGCTCATGCTGCACTGGAAGGATAAACCAGTCAGCTGCAGTAGGCAGTCCTGGTGGTGGTGGTGGTGGTGGTGCTCCTTGCAATCCCTTAACTTCTGTCTTTGGTCTGACTTAGACCTACCGTCGTTGATCTTTTGACAGATTTGACAAAAACCATCTCCCAACACTACACGTGCCAGTACTCTTCTAAAAGTCTCGTCAGTTCTAACAATGTGTCAGTCATCTGATAGAAAATGAAGGTGTTACAAAATTGAATCCACTTTGAAGATAATAGCGGAAGCGAGTGATGGAAGTGTTGTAGGATCGTTAACTTGCGCTTAGGTATCTGTGACGACCCCGAAAGTTATGAGCGTGAATGAGACGATTAACACTTTGTGTACACCTGGATGATGGACAAGGTGTCAACAAAATCTAAATGTTTTTGTTTATATGAAGAGAGCAACATAGTTTACGGTAGACTAGTCTGATAAATTAGCCCTGAATACCTTATAGAAGGAAAAATTGAAGGAAAGAGAGGAAGGGGAAGACCTAGACGTAGCTTTGCACAACAAGTAAAGGAGAGCGTAGGGGTAGAGTCATATCAAGAGGTAAAAGCGAAAGCAGAAAATAGAAAATTTGTCGATGACCCTACGTGTGACCCTAAATGACCCTACGTGTGACCCAAGAAAATACACGGAATCGTAATCAATGCGGACGAAGCTAGTAAGAAGATAAAAAATCAAACTAGTAACGACACGGTTTCGACACGGTTGGCGCAGTGGTTAAGCGATTAGCTTTCTGCGCTATGTGTCGCGGGTTCGATCCCCGCACGGCACAAATATTTGTATGATCTACAGATAGTTGTTTCGGGTCTGGTTGTGTGTGTATGTGACATGTATGTTTGTAAACTGTATCCACGAAGCAGGAGAAACCTTAGTGAGGGGCAAGGTTTAAAAAAAAATTATAGAAATATACAAACTCTTGCGCACGAACCACTGTTTGTTTTCATTACAAAATTTCCATAAATATCAATTATGTAACAACATTAACCGCCCATAAAAGGATGATGATGAGCAGGCGTGTAAGTGGTGTCCACACCGTAATACGATACTAAAGCCGTTTAGTAATGCCATATTAGCTTCATATTATAATTAACATGCTAATGATATTCCAAACAAGTTTAGGAAAGATTTTGACTTGACTTCATAATATTTAATGTTTTTTTTTTTCAGCTTAGAAATGGTAGGATCTGAGGCTTGAGAATATAGACGTGTCAATGCTATGTAAAGAAGCCGATCGAAATAAGCAGAACTGCGCCAATTTGGTGATGGTGACCCAGTGACCGAGTTTTGGTGCAAATCCAGATTCCTTCAGGTCTAATATTACTGTCCTCCTGTTGGGCGGCCCTCTTCTTAGAATAAGAAGGTTTAGGCTTTAGTCTCCCAAACTGGTCTGATAGTGATGGAGAACCTTGAGGAGCCCTCTCACGTGGGCAGGTTTCAAAACGATGTTTATCTTCACCGTTAAGAATAGTGATAATCAAATTCTGATCTGCACGTGAATTTAAACATTGAGAAGTGTTGGCTGAGGTTCTACGCATCCTGCAACGTAGACAGTAGGCTCTCACTGATATGATATGATGATGTTTTGTTCATGGCTGTGTGCGTTATCACCAACGCCTGTTGAAGAAAAGCGGTGAGAGTTAGAGGATCTTGATGGTCTTAAACATAACACAGCATCAGGTATCCTCGAAGGGGATTTTCCACCCAAATTTCACCGATTCTGTTATTAAGTCCCATGTAATAGGGGGCGAGCTTATAACCATCACCCGGGCATAGTTCCAAACTCCGTCCTGGTCTTTGTTCGAAATATTCTGACGGCACGGTTAGCACAGCGGCTAAGTGATTAGCTTTCTACGTTAGGTGTCGTGGGTTCGATTCCCGCACTGAGCAAATATTTATATGATCTACAGATAGTTGTTTCGGGTCTGGTTATGTGTGTATGTGACAGGTATGATTGTAAACTGTAGCTACAATACAGGAGAAATTCTAGAGTGGAAGAAGAAACTTTGCCCGACCCAGATATCGAACCCATCTCCCGCTCAACAGTCGCACTTGCAATTAGAGTTTATTAGATTTATATAATAGGATATTGGTATTACCGCAGAGTATATAAAAACTACCGTTTATAAGCTCGTCATTCAGAAGGAAGGTAGGGGAACACTAAACTGACGAAGAAGTAGGTAGAATGCATTATTTAACATTTAATATACATAACATTAACTTCTAAACATCCTATATACATACAATTTAGAATACAATAAAAAAATTACAAGAAATATCTATAAATAATTCAAGAAGTCATTCGTTTGTCGTTAACATACCAATAAAATCAAAATCACTGTATAAGTTGGAAAGTACTATATATCTATCACGCAAGTTTAGACCTTAAACATTACTAAATAAAAGCTACCTCTAACCACCTTAACTTAAAGTAAAAAGCATTAGTTTCAAAAAGAAAGCAACTCAGTGGCTTAACAAATAAAGTCCATAATTCTCAAACTTAATTATTTTTTGTCAACAATTTCATAATTTTTAATAGTCTATAAAAATATTTTATAATAATATTATTGTATAAGATTATTAATTCAATCTCCGATTGTGATACGAAAATAGAAAACAATGAGTTTATATTACAAAATATCTAGGTTATATATATTTTTTAACGTAAAAAATCTTTGTTTTCATAAGTTTAACGACGCTTACACAAGAGGCCGTGTACAGGTTAAGGTTTGCACAAATATCTCTGGAACGATCCATGCTTAGAATAGAAATGATTGACCGAGTTCCAGACGTCGAAATCCTAGGATGCACAAAGGTTTTTGACGTTGGAAAGCGAGTAATGGAACTCAAGTGAAGTTGGGCAGGACACCTGGCAAGGTGTGGTGATGACAGATGGAGTAAAGCTGTGACCGAATGGCGGCCAAGGACTGGAAGAAGGAATGTCGGTCGTCCTGCTGCAAACGGCCCCGGGGTGGAACACGGTTGTGACTGGCGCAGGAGGATAGAAACTGGCACTTTCAAAGAGAGGCCTATGCCCAGTTGCGGTGGGCGAAGTCGGGATGATGAATCTGTGTGTGTGTCATGTATCATAACTTCTAAACGTATGGACGAATTTTGATTTAGTTTTTATAGTTTGACACGTCACTTGATCAAGAGTATTCCTAGTTATGATTCAAATAAATCTGTTCAACCGTTTGAGGATCATCAGCCCTTTCCTAATGGTTGAAGGGATGTAAGTGACTTCTACTAGTCCGATCGATTTGAAATTTAGTATCCTGTGACATCAGTATAGTGATTGCTTTTCACACAGCGAGAACCCACCGTGCCTTGAAAAGCACGTTAAGCACCAACCGCTTGGCTGTTGGGTGTCTTACGAATCTATACATATAATAACATTATAACAGGCCGATGTCTGAACATTATAGATATTGGAAAAAACATATATATGGGGTCTTTATTAGAGCAACAGAAGTCATAAGAACAGTTTTTAGAATTTTTGTCTGTCTTTCTGTATGTTTGTACACACATCACGCAAAAACTGCATGGAATTGAATGCAGTTTTCACCGATGTATTGTTAGGGTGTAACTCAAAATATAGGCCCAAACTCTAAATTCTAAGCGTACGAAGTCGCGGGCAAAAGCTAGTATCTAATACAATTATAAAAAGCACAAGAAGTATGAGAATCAGTCTGAGCTTAGAGTACTGGTGTCGCTCACTAATTAGGTGGCAGAAGTCCGATGTGCAATAAAGAAAACAAAATCCTCAGAACGTGCTGTACCGCTATCACGAGTTTTCTTACTATTTACTATATTATAGAGATGTCATCTTAGCGACTCTAATCCCTAATGTAGCCAAGTTAAGAACTAAAATCGCTTGCATGAAAATTTACATTTATTATGAGAGTAAATAGTAAAAAACTCATAATAGAGGTACTGATGTATTTTTAATTGTCATGTTTTGTATTTTATTTTCAATCCAATATCACCTGCAAATTAAACTCCAAACTTATAGCTACTTGTCTTCAAAGCCCGGAACACAGAGTACACAGCGGAACACATAAATAAAAAACTGGGAGAACAATAGTTTATAATGAATGCGGCCTTGTCTGCGTGACTCATTAAAGGCAGGTTTCGTTTTACGCGTGCACTTGCTCATAATACAATGTTCAAAGTTTGATCGCCGTTGTTGGAGCTTTTAAAGAACATAATTGAACGGTTAACACAGTAGGTCAATATGGTCTGCTGATTTAAAATCATCATCATCATCATCATCAGCCAGAAGACGTCCACTGCTGAACGAAGGCCTCCCCCAAAGGGGGGGTTTGCCATAATCCCCACGCTTGGCAGGCGGCTTGGGGATCGCAGTGGCTCACCGATTAGTGAGAGGACGCTGCTCCCCGTCCTCCGGTGTCTGGCCGCAGTTTTAAGACGTACCTGGGTCTGATTTAAATAGCCAGATCAAAATTAAGAGAGGTTTATAATATGTAAGCCCACTGTTAAAGCCAGGAGAAAGATCCAACACAACAAAATGCAGGTATTATGTAATAAAATCCATAAAAAAACATAACATAACATAGCATCATACCTCTTTTCCTCTAGGGGTTAGGCAGAGGTGAACTATTATACACCCACATTTCACTGATGCCGTTAATTGATTCCCATGTAATAGGGGGCGAGCCTATTACCATCTACTGGGCACAGTTCTAGACTATGTGCTGCTACTGTGAATTTCGATACAGAGGAACCCAATAACACTTTGCCCGACCCGGGAATCGAACCCAGGACTTCACGCTCAGCAGTCGCGCTTCCGACCACTAAACCAATAAGGCAGATCCATTAAAAAATAACGGTAAATAGCCCTTTTTGACTCCATATATAAAAGTTGACCTCGCCACTAAATATTATAAATTAAAAATTCACTCTAAACGCTATATTTCATTTAATAGTGACGAGATATTAACAAACGGCCGACACAAACATAAACCGCGAATTAATTTTCAATCAGTCATATAAAATTAATTTAAACGTAACTACAAGATAATCGTTAGGCAGATAAATCTTAAGATTAAATGTCGAATTAATAAAGGTATTCATCTCACAGTTGGATGTCTCTTAACCCATTAGAGGTCAAATGAAAAGTACCAATATGTTTTTGAAACTATCTTTACTAACTACTAAAACACTAAACAGATTAAAGATGTAAAAATATAAAAATATTATCTACGCGTCAAAATACTCCTCCGCATCGCTGTCAACCGGCATTGTTCCCAGAAGACTGGCAGCATTGCCACGCTGTATGGCAATGCTGATTCTTTGACCAAAGAATAATCCAGACTTCTGGTCACGCGGAGAGGCGACTAATCGCTTTGCGATATGTTTAAATAAGATGCGAGCACTCGGACCCCATGGCCCAAGTGTTTCGACCCCAAACGGCTCGAAAATATAACCACTGAGTAGGTTATTATATTTTCGCCGCTTGATCTGCAGATGCAGCAGCAGCACCGGCACAGTTCGCCGAGCTGGGAAGATGTGATGGCGCAAGGGTGTCGACGCATGTTGCGTCCCACACCAGAGGCCTACCCAACTTCCATGGCGATAATGTCATACCGTCTGGTCTCTTCCCATCGTCACGTGCCAAACCACTTGGTTCTAATACGGCTGGCACGCCGGCGGTAACAAGAGTACGACGAATAATGTCATTAATGTTTGCGTGTCGTGCTATACGGCCTGCACTCCTGCTGCAGGACAGACCATGATGTCTTTACTTATATTAAAATAAGAAGAACCAAATATAAAATAAAAATTATAAAAATTGTTTTCAGCATATAACAGGGGTGTACTCAAATGAGTACGGTGACTTCTAATGGGTTCTTTTTTTCCTAAACGTTGCCCCTCACTGGGATTTCTCCTGTGCCGTGGGTACAGTTTACAAACATACATGTCACATACACACACAACCAGACCCGAAACAACTATCTGTAGATCTTACAAATATTTGTTCCGTGCGGGTATCGAATCCGCGACACATAGCGCAGAAAGCTAATCGCTTAACCACTGCGCCAACCGTGTCGTGCGACTTCAAATAAATGTTTTAGGTTATACGGGGAAACTATTTTATACATTCAGACAGTAAAGCATAACATAACATATCATCACGCCTCTATTCCCCGTAGGGTTAGACAGAGATGTTCTATTACACCCACATTTCGCCAATGCTGTTATTGAGTCGCATGCAATAGGGGGCGAACCTATTGCCATATATCGGGCACAGTTCCAGATTCCGTGCTGCTACTGTGAATTTGCATACAGAAAATCTCAATAATACTTTGCCCCACCGGGAATTGAATCCAGGGCCTCACACTGAGCAGTCGTGTTTGCGACCCCTAGGCCAATAAGGTAGTCACAGAACAGACACTGAAGATGTTATGGTCTATGCAAAAAAGTCCCCCAGACTGACGATAGCATCGGCGCATGTTGGGGAGTCAGAGGCCCTAGTGTAAGTTTCTTATGACAAATTCGATTTAACGCATCGAACGCGTTCGGCACTCTGATTGGTGCAGAGCACGAAACAGACCAATCGGAGCGCCGAACGCGTTCGATGCGTTAAATCGAATTTGTCAAAAGAAACTTACACTAGGGCCTCAGAAATATATTTCTTTTTACGAAATGACAATATTATAATAATTAAGAGCGATGCGGTTAACATGGATGAATAGAGATTTATACATAAGTAGCAAAAGGTAAACTTGACAAAAAGAAGGCTGTAGATAATCATGTTAATACACATATGAGCATGATGCTATGTGTGTCAGTATTATAAACTAGCTTCCGCCCGCAGCTTCGCCCGCGTGGTTTACGAACCTGTACATTTTCTCGGGATAAAAAGTAGCCTATGTGCTATTCCAGAATATAACCTATCTCTGTGCCAAATTTCATCCAGATCCGTTCAGCCGTTCTAGCGTGAAAGAGTAACAAAGATCCATCCATCCATCCATCCTCACAAATTTTCACATTTATAATATTAGTAAGAAGTTACCGCGTAAAACAAGTAGCAGCGTTATACGTACTCACAGCAGACAGTTGGCGTGTCGATTGTACGATACAACTGATAATGTCGGATAGCGGAAACCATACAAAATTAAGACGTGAAGAAGTCTGAGGAGAGCCTTCAATTATAACTGTTTTTTTTTAAACTAGTGTAGCATCATCGTCGTTAATCGTTCCAGGATACAATGGAAGGTTATAACGAGAATTTGGACCCTAAAAAGCGTCTCAACAATTGTCTTCATTCTTGCTGTGTTGTAAAAATCATATTTCTGTGAAAGCCCAATATAAATGTCTGGCTGTCAAAGCTATACGGCACGGTTGGCGCAGTGAGAGATCGACTGCTGCGCTACGTGTCGCGGGTTCGATTCCCGCACGAAACAAATATTTGTATGATCTATAGATAGTTGTTTTGTGTGTGCATGTGACATGTATGTTTGTAAACTGTACCCACGACAAAGGAGAAATACTAGGGTGGGGTAAATAAAAAATAAACTTATAATAATGACAGTCAGAATAAAGAAGAGTCAGTACCATGTCTTTAGTATACCCAGGCTACGTTTCCTCAAAATAACTGCTGTGTGCGGGTCTCTTCTCATATAAGGAAGGGTGAAGCCTGCTATGAATTCGCGGAATACATACACCATCTAATACTTTATGGAACCCTCTCAAGTATACATACAGGTTCACTTTTCCATATAATGTCCATCAAAAATGAATGCATCCAATGCGACATTATTATTCAAAAGCCTTTTTAATTTAACAAGATTATTATGTACTCCACGTCTGACAATCTCAGATTGTCAAGAAAATGGAACTTCGAAATATTATATATACACAGATCATGGTACAAGCCACTTGAGATTACCCATTATCATTTTATGTTCATTACGTTTTGAGATTGTCATTATCTTGTCAAGAATCGTCAAGAATTTTCTTAACCTGCGCAGTGCATACTGCGCTTTTTATCGTTCAATCATTAACTCGTCATGATTACATGTCCAATTATAAAGTTTGATTGGAAGCGAGTGATTGAAGTGAAAACGACTACTTTCCCATCACTGTTATACGTTTTTATTTTCGTTACACTAACGTAAATATTTCCTGTTATTTAAAATATCCGTGACAGACATCTTTTATTAATCAACCAATCATATTCGATCATAATTATAAAAATGTCGGACACTATACTTCATATTTTTTTGATAACTGTAGGCTATAAAATTGTATAATTTTGTATTTACGAAATTTACAATCTAATTTTACCTAAATACCGATGTGCTGAGGACATGAGAGTAGTGTGTTATGTAGTCATGTGGTGGTCACGACCGTTGCCTAATTACGGAGGTCAAAAGGAGTGTACTGTGTTTAAGCATATCATGATTTGCATAAGTCTGACGTAAAAACAAAATGTAATTTTTTGAACTCCGAACGAATTTCTTTTGTCTGTTAATGAGGTCGATAGATATTGAATGCTTTGTTTTGATTGATTTCAAAGCATTATACAAGTGTAGTTCTACGAATACTGCTTTGATAGTTCAGTTATGGGTTCAAGTTTATGTAAAATTTCTGAGATAATATTCCGTAAAAAGTAAGAACAATTAACTACGCCACCACCTTAATAAATTATGTTACTTTTAAAAGGCTTTGGAAAAATATAAAAAACCTAAAACATCAGCTATCTCGACCTCAGCGGTCCTTACAAAACATGACCCTTGTAGTCAATAGCATTTTTATGGTGAATTTATGGGGAATACCTCTACGTTGTGACCGCGACTGACTTCATTGACATTCGAAACGAGGACCCATGATTGTGTATTGAACACATACTTCATAGAGTACGTACGTCGCGGGAATTTTAGCGTGATGTTTAGCATAAAGACTTCTTACATCATTTTGAATGAAAGGGCCAGTACCGTGAACAGTAAAAAAAAAGATGGACGAAAAAAATCGTTTTTAAACTACTTATGTCCTAGGATTTCTTTCTTTTACTTTAGAAAAGTGGTCGATATATAAAAATAATAATAGACCGTGATAGAACCCCTTTCTTCGCTGACTACAAATAATATATATACTAAAAAAACATTTTTCTGTAGCTGCAAGAATTAACGTGTCCATTGGACCCCGTCTCAAGCTCAAAGTCTCCACCCTGGATAATATAAATTAAGAAATTGTGAGCATAAAATAACACACGTAGTCAAGAATAAAATATATATATAGATAAAATATTTTATCTTTACAAATGTAGGCATTGGCTTCTCCATGACTGCGACTTGGTAACGAAGTCAAATCCTAATACTATACATTGATCTCTCTCCAGAATTAAAGTTATATTTTAATGAATTTGGATGTCTGAAAACACAGAGAGAGATCACGTTTGATCCAAAATTATATGCAAGACCTCTATACATATAATAAAATTATAACAGGGCGATGTCTGTACATTATAGATATTGGAAAAAAACTAATATGGGGGGTCTTTATTAGAGCAACACAAGTCAAAACAACAGTTTTTAGAATTTTTGTCTGTCTGTCTGTACCTATGTATGTTTGGAAGCGCATCACGCAAAAACTACTGCATGAAATTGAATGCAGTTTTCACCGATGTATTGCTTGAGGTCTAAATTGAAATATAGGCTCCATTTAACACGACCACACGGTCCATTTGACGACACGATTGGCGCAGTGGTTAAGCGATTAGCTTTCTGCGCTATGTGTCGCGGGTTCGATCCCCGCACGGAACAAATATTTGTATGATCTACAGATAGTTGTTTCGGGTCTGGTTGTGTCTGTATGTGACATGTATGTTTGTAAACTGTACCCACGACACAGGAGAAATCATAGAGTGGGGCAACGTTTATAAAAAAAAAAAAAAACAACCGGAAAATATCACATTCTAAATTCCACGCGTACGAAATCACGGGCAAAAGTTAGATGTTAAAATAAAATTATACAACTCAATTTTATAGTATTGTTATGACAGACTTCTTCAAAATTCTTTTGTAACAATTCTTAAGGCCGCTTATATGCACTACACGGAAAAAAGTCCTACCGTGTATACTGTTAACGGCCTAACTAAAGTCTGTAACCAATACAATGACTATAAAACCTGAGGCCAATTGCGGCTTCGTCCCTCAAGTTACCTATTCTCATTGCACTCTCGGACACCATGAAACGGCCATAAAATAAATGATATATTACACTGTGTGGCAAGCGTTAGGTATGTATGTACATTTAAATAGGCTTTCGACCGGGCCTATGATGCAAGGCGTTAGGTGGTTTTCCTGTTTGGATAGGTGCCATAAAGTTTTCATTAAGCTATAGCTTGAGGTGAAATGGCTTCTTAAATCTATTTTTGAAATAGCCTGTCTAAGGAGCGTGTTACGTTGTGGTGGTGAGTGCTACTGATAAATGTATGGTTGGATTTGAGTTTGATGACCGACTGGTAAGTACAATGTGTTATGTACCTACCTACAAACTTCATCAACTTGGCTTGCCCAGATTTAAGACTATAGTTTAGCTAAAAGTTTTCATACAAAATGTGTTAATTAAACATGAGCTAATTTTGCTGATTTTTTTATAGACACAAATAAAAACTAGGACGCCATGTTTTTTTTTATACCTTTTTTCGCAAAACACGCTTTTTTCTTTCAAAAAACGTTGTCACGTTTTTAAATATTCGTCTAAGTCTAAGTCTCTCTCGTAAGCCAAATATGGAGAGTGCATTAGTACATACAGTTTAATACCTCTGTACAGTAAAATATTCACGTGAGAGCGAAATGGATTGGACCATTGCAGAAGGGGGATTATGGCTTGATTTTAAGCTTAATTCTCATTACAGTTTACTTAGTTAATGGACGTTATAATAATTTTCCACGAGTTTAAACGTTTAAAAGTTACTAGCCTCAATTTTTATGCACGGTAATGTGTTTTCATCGTCATTATAGAAAAATATACTCGAAATATTTTACGTGTGTTATTGAATTACCGTATTCAACCAGATTTATGTTGAATAACAGAAATATAGGTATCGATATAATTATAATTTTTTTTTTTTTTTTTTTTAATCGTTGCCCCACACTAGGAATAATTCCTGTATCGTGGGTGCGTTTACAAACACATATATTCACATACACAAACACCCAGACCCGAAACAATTATCTGTAGATCATACAAATATTTGTTCCGTGCGGGGATCGAACCCGCGACACGTAGCGCAGAAAGCTAATCGCTTAGCCACTGCGCCAACCATGTCGTCAAATATATAATAAATAATAATAATAAATTCAGCCAAATACTGTCCCACTGCTGGGGAAGGGCCTCTTCTCAGAATGAGAAGGATTAGGCCTTAGTTCACTAGGCTGGCCCAGTGCGGGTTGGAGGACTTCATACACCATCAAGAACTTTATGGAGCCCGTTATATACTTTATGATAATCGAATTCTGATCCGCACATGAATCTGAAAAGTCAGAGGTGCGGGCCGGGTTTGAACTCACACCCTCCTGCATGGAAGGCGACCGTTCAACCGCTAAGCTATCACTGGCCGTATCGATATAATTATAAAAGTAAAAAGATCGATACCTATCGTTTGTTTAACTTGGTCCAAACATCGAGAAGATATATAATAGTACTTCTAATATTTCTGATATACAACGTTAAAGTTTAAAAAACAAAATAATGATTGGTTCTTTATCTTTTAAGACATATTTTTTTTTATTGGAAAAAAAAATTGGATTGTACTTATCGTGTTAACGACGTCAAGATTATTTTCTTCTAAGAAAAAGCAATTAGTTTCGATAATAAAGAGGATTGCTTTTTACACGATATTCCAGGATTATTTTTTTTCAGGTTAATCGCCTTTGAAGGTATTATGAAGTATAAAAAAAAGATTACACTTGTAATTTGTAATTTTCAGCACTCACTGTCTCATGTTCTAATGGTGACCGTGCGATATCGGGTCCGACTCAGACAAAGTGTTATTGAATTTTTAGTTGTGTACGTTGCAATTGCAATTAAAGGCGGGAAGCAATCGAGATTTGAGTGACTCTGTCTATCTCTAAAACAGACTTAAAACGACCGCGTGACATTTGCCTCCTTGATTTTGTAATTTCCCTCCGATCCTAACAAACTCTAATAAGACAGTAATTATAGACATCGCGTGTGCCATTCAATTGAAACTCAATCAAAACATGTTTACACAAAAAAGTGAATACTTTTACAAAATATTTATAATTGGCGTTGCTCAATAGTTACGCTTATGTTGACCTCGAGGTGCTGCATTCTTTCACGCGATGGCGATGGAGTCATGGAAGTTAGATTTATGGTGAGTTTTTGGAAAAAATGCTGATAAACGCCCTGGAAGGATTTACTTCTTACCTCGGTTGAAATGAAACATAGCATCACGCCTGTATTCTCCGAAGTGTTAGGGAGAGGTGAACTATTGTACACCAACATTTCGCCGATGCCGTTATTGAGTCCCATGTGATATGGGGAGAGCATATTGGCATTTTGGTTGAAATAATAATGATTTATTTTCCGTAAATTAATATTCAATTAGTTTTATATAAATAGTTGTGTTGCCCTCAGCTTCGTCTGCGTGTCTTTTGTTTTCTGGTTCTCGACAACAGCGCCACCTACCGGGTCCAATTATAGCTAAGATCGATCCAAGTGACCCCATAAGTACAAAAAGAGACTCATCAAAATCGATCAAGTTGTATCTGATCAGGCGTAGAAGAATTACGAACACACGCACACCGGACACCGGAACTTTATATATAAGTAACTAGCGATCCACCCCGACTTCGCACGGGCAGCAAAGCATATACGTCTTCATTATTTTTCTGTCGTAGTGTCGTACCAGCGTATTACTTCGAGCATTTACTCGGCGCACGCTAGTAAAGCTCCCAGTCGGCATGATTTTTTCCGACATCTTCAACTATCATCGTCATATTACAGCCAGTTTACGCAAAACCTTAAAGAATTATACACCCAAACCTTCCTCATGAATCACTCTGCCTATTGACGAAAACCGCATAAAAATCCGTTCAGTAGGTTTTAATATGTAGTGAAGTTTATTAGTTAAAATATATAATTCCTTATAGGAAGCTATTAAAAGTCATTTTAAAAACGTGATGTATGTGAAGTCTGTAATAAAATGTCTGAAAGTCTAACTAACAATTACCTAAAAAGATATTTCTGGGTCTTCTATGATCTCCAAAGAATAGTTGATCACATAGTTAGCTCAATGGCTAAGCGATAGGCTTTCTGCGCCACGGCTCGGGGTGACATCACGGAAAATAATGGTTTTAGCCTACAGATACCAAGATTGTTGTTCCATATTGAAGTCTAAATTCTCTGGAGAAGGGGTTTTTGTAGATCTAAAGTCTAAACCTTAATAAAGTTCAGTCCACACACGAATAAGCTAAATATTAGGTGTAATATATCTGAGTGGATGATGTCCTCGTTGTTGACTGATGAGATTATTTGCGTCAGTCCACGTGGACACAACATAAAGCCGGCACCCCCATTGGCTGCGGCGAAATCCGTACGTGCATTTAGGGATTTAGCGCTTGCCATTGGCTATTGTCAATAAGGCATTGTGTTAATAATCTAGACAGCCCTAACGAGGGGGAGAACACGTTGCATCCCTTGTTATATCTTGTTCCATATCAATTACAGTATTTAATATCAAACGTATTTTATAACAAAGGACATGCAATCCATAACAGTCCAGACATGAAGTTTAGAAATAACGGATATGATCAGACGTTACCAGAATCTATGGCTGAAATGTGCCTGTAGATTCTGTCGTCTGTCTACAGCCATTTAGCTGAAAATAACTGAGATGAACATGAAAACAAAAATGTGGGAAAAAAATTGTGCTCGCGCATTTAAATTTTTGGCTTAACTATGGTAGGGGTGCGTTAATAGAACACTAGATTCATCATCAGCCAAAAGACTTCCACTGCTGAACGAAGGCCTCCCCCAAAAGGAGGGGTTTGCCATAATCCCCACGCTTGGCAGGCGGCTTGGGGATCGCAGTGGCTCACCGATTAGCGAGAGGACGCTGCTGCCCGTCCTCCGGTGTCTGACGGGACGGGACTTCCTGTTAGCTCTGCTTAACCTCTCGAAGATTAGGTACATTAGGCTTATAAAGAGTTAACAAGTCACTAAGTAATTCGTCTTTGTCTTTTCTTCCTCGCATGCGCAATCCACAAAGGTAATATTATTATAAAGATAGCATCTTTGCTCATGATGACGCGTTTGTCAAATTTTCCCTTAAATAATACTGGCCGTTCAGTTTCGCTGACTATCGCATTTCTGATAAATGGGAGCATAGTAAAGTTCAAAATACCCATATAAAGGCACTTCATTTCCCAATATTATACAAGAAAATTACATTGATGGTCTCATTAGTCGCAGCCGCTGCTGATGATTGAGCACCATGCAATAGGGGGCGAGCCTATTGCCATCTATCGTGTTCCAGATTCTGTGCTACTGCTGAGAATTTCCATACCTACAGAAGAACCATTTTTGAATCGAACTCAGGGCTCCCTTCACCATCTACGCTCACGACCTCTCGACCTAGAAGAAGAGGATACCTAATAGAGTAATATGATAAGTATATTTTTATACATATTATTACACATATTACATATTTCGGTTTTCTAAAAATCTATTTACGTGAAAAAACATAAAAATCATGTTCTGTCTGCAACTTCTAAAAAATACTAACATTGTTTGTGTGAATACAAAATGGCGATTTAAAAAAGAGGAAAAGTCAGTCAGTCCTTTCATAAAGGATAAAAGTACAAAACACTTAAACCACTGGTCAGAAGACCTACAGGCAATGTAATTGGCATATTCAAAGCAAACATTTTGTACTACCTATGGCCTAAAGCAATATTTGTTATGAGTTTCGGCATTAATTGTGCGTATTTCCTTTGTATGCAGTGCTCACGCTGCAGGTGAAATAATGTTGCTGCATGACTTTTAAAAAGGGAATGAAAAACATGTATACAAAGGAAGCGACGTGCATTTGGACCTCACAGCCTTTACTCGATCGCTCTGAAACGTTGTGTAGAATGGATAAAAGGTTTTAAACAACTAGACTAAAGCTTGTCACAAAGAGACGATTTCAGGTTCGCAAAATACAGGTTACGCCTTGTTTGAGAAAGACTGTGAATCTGAAAATGAAATAAGATGGTTAGTTACTTGTAAAAACACATAACGAAGGAAATTTTTATTTATTTTATTTTAGATAGCAAGTCCTCTTATAAATTACATATCCTTAATGTATGCTACCATATTGATCTGTATGATAGGTATGTAAATTACCAGTGAAAGCTAAGCTAGGTGACAGTTAAAAGGTGTTCAGTTATTTTTTTTTTAGTTTCACCTCCTTATTCTTTAGCACTGAGCATCTATACACGATATGAGGGATCTTTAAGCTCGACCGTAGTCATTATTCACAAGACAGGCGTCGATAGCAAAAAATATCTTTACAATAGTATAGTGCCATCTTTACCTAGTCATCATGACGGTAGCTATATGAACTGACCACAGGTTACTGTTACTGTTAGCCTGTCACATCTCACTGTTGGGCAAAGGCCTCCCTCCTTGATTTCCAGACCGTTCTGTTCAAAAGATGACCAGTCTTTTCCAAATGTGTCCAGTTCGTCCCGCCATCTCTTTTGCGGTCTACCGCGTCGCCGTTTTGCTGTGTCAGGGCTCCAATGCATGGTTATTTTGGCCCACAGCTCAGACGGCATACGGCAGGCGTGGCCAGCCCAATCCCACTTTAGCTTCGGTGGTTAACCGCAAAGCGTTTGTAATTGTTTTGCTTTTTGTATTATATTCTTTAGCTTAGAACAGCGTATTATTTATTATCGTAGCGCTTTAAGCAGCTTTGGGTGCGATCATGGTTTTGCTAAAATTCCAGACGTCTTTTAACTATGAGTCTAGGATTTTGAAGACAGTAGCTCCGTAGAAGTTTGAGCTCTCAAGCCGATTACGCTGGCCTGGTGCGGGTTTCATACACCAGCGAGAGAAAGTGGAGAACTTCACGGAGTCTTCTTAGGTGAGCAGGTTCCTTCTGAACGTTTTTCTTTTATTGTTAACGCAATTTAATTAAATTGAATGGTGTTGAGTAGTCAAACTAATTTCATTTCAACCGCTTATCTATCGTTATAAAATCTTTGTTATTTTAATTTTAAACTTTTTGTGCAACTCATTAGTAAATCTTCGGTCTTTATGACGGTTACATAATTAGCAATAACATAATCAAAATACATTGGTGTATAACATATTGCAGTGTTGATATATCGGTAACGCAGACTAACCGCAAAAATTTGGCGATTGACCGCAAAATATGGTTTTGACCGCAATGTTTGTGTGTATATGTTTTTGTGGCTTAAGTATTATAACAATATTTAGTTGTCAATAGCTTGTTGCGAATATTCTCGCTGATTGACGGAAAGTTTGATATCATACTTTTTACCCTCAGTTTTTTAATTGTTTTTTTGTAATGCGATGTTAAATATCTTCACGCTTGTATTCCTAGAAGGGGACAGTAGAGGTTTAGTGTTGTCCATTGACTTTCAATCTTGCAAGATTGAAAGTCAATACACAAACAAAAACTCCTCAAGAGTTTTTGTGGAGGAAGGATTTGAGATGATGAGTATGAATCGCGGTAGTTCACAGGCTAGAGCGGCTGGTGTACGGAACCAGATGGTTCCAGGTTCGATACCTGTTCGCGGTCGAACTTTTCTACCACAAATAATACAACTTCGGAGTTCGCTTCGCATACGATAGCCTCATACAATATCCTATTTGCTACATTCGATCGAACATTGAGTAACTAGTTACAATTTGCCACAAACCACTCTCCACTGGCTCTGATTTGACTAATTATGTACTTAGCTAATGATAATTAACAATAACATAGTGGATACATATGTATTAGCATAATGCCAAACGTAATGCCAATCAGGAGGTCATGATTTTAGTCAGCAAATGTAATTAATTAGTGGAAGGCCCTCACCGGACAGACGAGCGGATTAGTGACATAGGACTAGGCAGAAAACGTCAGATCAAATCGTAGAATTTCTGAAGAATCCGATATAACTGTTATTGGATATTGGCACGTAAATATATTAGCAAAATGGCTCACATTAACCGACAATATATCGGGTCCGATATATCGGCGGTTCTGGCCGACTGCTTAACTAACCGTAATTATAAGATATTGAATTCATTAAACTTATATCTTACATTTTATTAAGTTGTTGTGTGATAAATTTGACTAGTCCAATTTTTCGTCTTTGATGATGGGGACATCATGATTGCCGTGAGGTCCTATATTCGATTCTCGGGTCTGACTTAATGATTTTGAGTATTTTTGTATGAAAAGTTTCAAAAACGTTTGTGTGGTCGCAAGCGCGATTGCTGAGCGTGAGGTCCTGGGTTCGATTCCTGGGTCGGGCACAGTGTTATTGGGTTTTCCCGTATGTAAATTCTCAGTAGCGGCACGGATTCTGGAACTGTGCCCGGTAGATGGCAATAGGCTCGCCCCCTATTACTTGGGACTCAATAACGGCATCGGCGAAATGTGGGTGTACAATAGTAAGTACATATTACCTATAACATAGCATCACGCCTGTATTCGCCAAAGAGTGAGGCAGAATTATTATTGCAAGTTAGACCAGTAGTATACTAAAATAAGCCACATCATTTAAATATTCCACAATTAAGTAATATTAAGGTACTTACCTACATAGAAACAATTGGGAAAATTTACTATAATCTGAGAGATCCACAATTACAAGATACAGCTGCAGTTAATTCAATATCGTGCGCATGCGACTTACATATTATGCACGCGAGCGCACTTACTGTCACTGCGCACAATTCGGTTCACATCCTCATCATACTTATCAAAGTCCGGTATTAAGAGAATTTAGGTATTAAGAGATGTCTCTGACAGATAAACTATCTAGAACTTCATTAGCTGCACGCAGGAGATAATTTCCTAAGCGTAAGTGTTAAAGTTTCATTTACCGCACGAAGGGGTTTCGATTAACTCATTGGAGCCTAGATAGGTTATCTAGTCTAGATACTCTTGAGAAATAGCTAGTGCATAATATAGGCAGTAAAGTTGGTATGGCTCAGTCCACATTAGGGCGTTTCATTTTACACTAGGAATAATTCCTGTATCGTGGGTGCGTTTACAAACACGTATATTCACATACCCAAATACCCGGACCCGAAACAACTATTTGTAGATCATACAAATATTCCAATCGAACCCGCCACACGTAGCGCAGCAGTCGATCCCTCAACCACTGCGCCAACCGTGCCGTGCCTGGTGTGTGAAGGATACTCTTGTTACCTTAGGTAAGTCGGTAAGTAGTAATTGGCTACTTGCTTTTCTGTGGTACGTGGGTTCGTGCCCCACACAGAACAAATTTTGATGGCTTGAGACTTACTTATGTCTGTTAACTATCTGTTCTGTGGTTAACTGTATCTGCCCATGGTATGTAGTTTGACATAAATATCACGAAAAAAATCTGGTCAATCCTGGGTATATAAAATGTCTAGGTTCGATTCGCGGATCAATCTCAGATTTCGGCTTTGCTTCACACTGGCGTTTCCCCAAAATAACTCAACAATAAATCAATCAGTTTATATTTGTACACAAGGAAAACTTGACACAGCCAGTCGTGTGCCAACCAGCCGCTCAAGCCAAAAAAGGGGTCAGAGGGGCAGAGACAAGAAGCTGGAAACTCGTATACACCTTTGTTTTGGCATTCTAAAAGTTGTCTCAATAGTCTCACAAAATCTCGTGTCCGCGTCTTAAGATATTCAAGGTCAAAGGTCCCAAAATTCGGTTTTTTGCAAATATCTCGATTTCGATATCTCCAATGATGTTGACAACTATTATTAAACTAGCTTTTGCCCGCGACTTCGTACGCGTAGAATTTAGAATCTGATATTTTCCTGCGGTAAAATGGGGCCTATATTTTAAGTTAGTCCTCTAGCAATACATCGGTGACAACTGCATTCAACGCCATGCAGTAGTTTTTGCGTAATGCGTGTACAAACATACAGACATGCAGACAGACAAACATGTTGTTTTGGCTTCTTTTGCTCTAATAAAGACCCCCCATATGAATTTTTCTCCAATATCTATAATGTACAGACATTGGCCTGTTATAATTTTATTATATGTCCTATAGATTTGCGACAAATTTTGTTCTAAACTCCTAATATGACTGGACTAACATAAAATCTTTTTAAAGGACAAGTAAACAATTTCTCAGTGTCCATGCGATCCGTGTTACATAAAAACACGTGATGGCACTTCAACTGGTATCCATCGCACGCGCACGCCTGTTCACATCCTCATCATACTAAACGGCACTGAGAGTTCTGTTTGTATGCCATGGGGTGAACCAGAAATCCTTATCTAATGGAGTAACCACATAAGTAATACCTTGCCTCCTATAGTATCTTACTAAGGCAAGTAAAGACAAGTTTATTTAAAAAAAAAAACGTGAATTTCAACTACTAAATACTACACCAAATTTCGCCAATCGTTCGCTTCAGCTGCGAGAAGCAATTCTGCTTAACACTTCAGGGAAAACAGGCGTGATGATATGTTAACACTAAACGTCCACAGCCAAAAAATTCCACCATAGATTGTTCAAGAAAAAAAGAAAAAAAAAAAAAGAATATTTGACTTGTTGAAAACAACCAACATATTTTCCCAAAAACAAAAGAACATATCATTCTTATTTAAAGCAAAAACAAATGAACGCTTTATTCAACCAAAAACAAAACAATCTTATTGTCCATGCGATCTATTGTGTGTTACATAATCGCACGCGCAGGAACTTATCTGTGATGAAACTCGTTACTTCGTACACTTACTAGTCGGCTAATTGGGGCCGAACAATGTATAATGGTAACATTAACACAATTCTTCTGTTTAGGATTCTGTGGGACCTTACATACTTGAATACAAGCCTGGTACAGTCAGCTGCTAAAGTCAAACATATTTTTTTATACCTATATATTTTAAATGAGGCCATGAGAACCATAGTGGCCTAACTAAATTTTTTACAGTATTGAGTTTGATTTCTTACAGTTAAAATTGGTCATTTTGGTTTCTACCAAAATGGTTTCTCCAAGATATTCAGTATATTGTTAAAATTGGCAAATTGTAGAAACCAAAATAATCCATTTTAACCGTAAGAAATCATAAATGATTATGAGTCCATAAAAACCGTTATTTATAACTCGTAAAAAACGGTTAGTTTCTTTCTTCTAATCACTTACTATATATATTTAAAAGCCACTAAAACCTCTTACACTTTTGCCTTCTCCACATTTCCACCTAGCGTAAAGATACAATACGTAATGTAAATAGGGCCGTCGGGCGCCCCCGTTAACCCGCGAGATCACCTCAATGCACGACCCGGCCATCGAACCCACGACCTTTGCAAAGAAAGTCGTTTTATGTAACCAGTGCGAAGCGCAGGCGCATGACTTGTTGATCATTATATGTTTGTAATTTATGAACCATAACTCTTGAACTACTGAACAGATTCGAATGCGGTTTTTTAGAAAAAAAATGGTCATATTTTAAGCTATACGTGAGTTTATATCACATCAAAATGGGTTTAGTAGTTCAGAAGATATAGTATTTATTGTAGGTGCATGTTAAGTAACATTGCACCGAACTCTATTGAGTTTGTGGCTAATTTTTTAGATTATATTTATTTACGTCTGATTGTCTGTCATTTTGGTGACATAATAGTCTTCAAATTTGATAATAAAAATATATTTTTGGGATTCCGTAACGAAATTGCATAAACGGTCTGCGTATCTTATTTATAGAATAATTATAATAAAAAAGAATTGTCCAGCTATGTCCACAGATTACTTAATTGTCATGACTCAAATTTTTATAGACTCTTTTAATAAGAAGCAATTGAAGTTAGGTTAGTATTTACAATATATTCATAATATTATGAAAGCGGCTCACTGCTAATACTATAATATTGGTCCTTTTGAAATGTTTCTTGGTCCTTTGTTTTTTTTAACACTGGAGATATTAACGGGAAATATTATTATTTCAATGAGAAGTATCTTAAAAACTACTTATACTTTTTGAATGCCGAGAAAAAAATACAATTATTCCTCAAAAATTACATTTGTATATCACTTTCACTTAAACACAGCAGGAAACCCATTCCACATAATTATATAATTCTCGAAGAACTTCATCTCAATCTGCCAAGCAATTTTCGAGTCACGAATATATATATAATATATATATAATTAACAAACCTACGTCGACAAACGAGTACGGAACATTAATAACGGAAGGTCGATGCCACTTAGCCGGTTTTTTTTTTATAATAAAGTATAATATGCTAAATAGCTGTAAGTTTTTAACAAGGAGAGAGGTGCATCTGTATTGCCCCAAGCTATTGGCCAATGAAATCGTTGATTTATTGTGCACTATGTTTGATTGCATCAGCATAATGTCAAAATGTATTATTGTCTATTTTTAGCTGTCTGATTAGGTAAGGATTAAACATTCTTTACATGTCTGTGAATCAAACCACGATTCAATCATAAAATATAATAATCAATAATAAAATAGAACTCAATTTTTCCATCAAATATTCGATTTTATTTTATCTGGATCTGGGATACAATGAAAGAGCTTCCAAGTGACGAATCATGAGATTGTTTGGCGCACCCTGGCTAGTTAGCCTCGGTACAACCATGTACACTCTGCATGTGCACTCTGTCTCAATAGTAAACAGTCCGCAGACCGTTGATCCGGCCATATTATCTAATTAACAGGAGGTAGGTCTAATTAACATCCTAGCGCTTACGCATGACGTACCAAACTCCGCTCATCGCGATGCGCAGTACTAGTATCATCCTACGATATTTTAAAGGTATACGAATTTTAAACAATTATTTAAACTTTTATGAGATCGGTACTGAACAGAATGTAAATACAAAACAATTGTTTAAGTACTACCAAATATGATGTCCTGCAAATGCAGTAGCTCTACTATAGGGTTGCCTACCGTCCTGTTTTCCCAGGATAAGTGCTGGTTTTTGGAGTGTCCTGGGTTGTTCTGGATAGTTATTAAGTAGCGTCCTGTGTTTTATTATTCGCGCGCCGCTACTGCCTCAAACCTTAAATTTAATCATCAGCGTTATTTTATAATTGAATCCTTCATTTCATTTCTTATATTATAGAATTTGATTGAAGATTATTTCACAAAACATTGTAATTGCTATTCATTGAGTTTCATTGACACTGTTTTCTTATACTTTTCTTGTACTGCGTCCTATTTTTAAACCGAAATGTTCTGGCATTTCCACTTTCAAAACCTGGTTTTCTAAATTTGCGGATGGCAACCCTACTCTACTGTGAGTTCGTAACGTAAATTACGCTGCGTGAACTTGCTCGATATCAAATATAAATAAATCTTCAAATAACTTCGTATCTTGAAAATATTGAAGAAAAGGACGGTACCTATGTGATAGATTATTCAATTATCATGTAATTTTAAGTAAACACATTGCAATAGTACCTTTGCCATTTTCAATTACGCATCGGGAGAAATATTTCACAAATATATACATTTAATTTTACGCACACTTTTGCCTGTGTTCACAATAAACATACAGTTGTAAAGTGTTTATATTATTAGTAAGAAAACATTAACACATTTGCGCTTGAGTTTACACCGTAATTACACCCAATTATTGAAAGTTTTGTTTATTACTACTTTATTATACCTACTGACTGCCTCACAGTCGTATGCGTGGTTGCTGAGCGTGAGGTCTTTAATTCGATTTCCATGTCGGGCAGGGTTACTAGTTTTTAATGTTAGAAAATTCTCTGTATCAGCACGGAGAATGAATTTGGTTAAAATATTAGCGATATGGAAGGTGTAAAAAAGTACCCTTTTGCCAAACCCTTCGGAGTATACAGCCATGATGCTTTCTTCGTGTAACTTTATAATAATAAGTTAATAAGACAGGACAGTACTTGTCGTAGTATAATGTTTAAGGCTCGGCTGTCTTCCACCATCACAGCTAAATGTATTGATGATGATGAGAAATACTGAGATCGAACTTTAAGTTTTCGTTTCGAAACGTATCAGTATCAGATGCCCTAGTGTAAGTTTCTTTCGATAAATTCGATTTACTATGTACATCGAACGCGTTCGGCGCTTCGATTGGTCCGTTTCGTGCTCTCCACCAATCGGAGCGTCGAACGCGTTCGATGTAGTAAATCGAATTTGTCGAAAGAAACTTACACTAGGCCCTCTGTAGACAAGTATACAATCTACAATTGCAAGAAAATAGAAATGAAGTATTGTCTACTGAATTGGCATAAAAATACGAATAGTTCTGTGATTCGTAAATGTCAATCATATATCTTTATGTGGTGTTATCATCTAGTAGCGATTTTAGATTGCATGTGGTCTAAAGGGGGAGGTGACATTCTAATTTGAGGATGTCAATGGCTTATTATTATGTGACCTGTACCTCTATCACGAGTTTTCTTACTATTTATTATCGTAGTAAAGTAAATTTTTACGTACTCAAAGTAAAGTAAATTTTCATGATAGTTATTTTAGTTCTTAATTTGGTTACATTAGGGATTAGAGTTGCTTATGTGACATATGTGTCATAGTAAAGTTTTGATTTACTATTTACTATATTATAGAGATGTCATGTTAGCGACTCTAATCCCTAATGTAACCAAGTTAAGAATTAAAATCACTTGCATGAAAATTTACATTTACTATGAGAGTAAATAGTAAAAAATCCATAATAGAGGTACTGCAAGCTTGAATTAAAGCCTACTAAATCATAAAATGAACATGCAATGCCAACAAGTCATCACTGACTTTACTGTGGAATTCTTTTGACATCTCATCAAAAGACTCGTCGTTTCATACACAAAACAAATGCGTGTCGCCAAATAAATTCCGCAATACACCGACCATTTGTTTTCGACAACAAATAAATCGATTACAAATCTCGCTGTAATCTCGTTTTTTAATCGATTAGGAATCTTCGCTCGGTCAATCATCACTCGCTTCCTGCATCGCTATGTTCTCACAATTATCTTGAGACCATAGATTAATAGTTAATTAAAGCAGACACGTCAGTCAAATCTCGAAGTATGAATTGTTTCTCTTAACAGTTCCATTTGAATTTATTACTTACTTATTTTACTTAATTTTACTCGTGACCAGAGAGCCCTTTGGTCACGAGTAAAATTAAGTATGCCTATTTTTTAGCCAAAGAATCAGCATTGCCATACAGCGTGGCAACTGCCTGTCTTCTGGGCACACTGCCATTTGACAGCGATGCGCAGGAGTATTTTGATGCGTGTTGTTTTTATAATTTTTACTTTTCTAATCTGATTAGTGTGTAAATATAGTGTATATACCTAATATTTAAAAATGTAGAAATTGATGGTAAACCTAATAAAAGAACTATCTTTCAATAAAAATAACTTAAAAAATGAATAGTAAAAAAAAACATTTTTAGAAATAAGCTTTTATTTAAATGCTCTAAAAAGAAGAAAATAAACTTTAAATTGAATCAAACCCATCAATTTATTACATTACATAATATATGATATAAAAGCTTGTCACGAGATTTACTTGTGTAGATAAACAATAATTTATTTTTTAATTATCGCTGTGTTACTATATTGTCGTATTTTTTTTTCAGCAAACCCTTTCATTTGATACCCATATCATGGGAGTGCACAAAAATTACTAATCCGCCATCTTGGGCCGTCCACCATATTGGATTTAGAATGACGTCACTTAGCTAACTATGCATTGCCATCTAAAATGAATGTCTATGCAAAATTTCATCTCAATCGGTTGAGCATAACTGTTTAAAAATTCAGTTGCAAGATTTGACCCTAACATAACCTACATACAAACATTGCAAGTTAAATAAAAGCTTGTAAAAATAGAGAACTTTTCTAAATTGGTTTGGTATTGTTGTTGGAGTGGAGTGTCTCAGCGGAGTGCCGTGTTCCAATAAAAATATGAAGGTAATCAAAGTTCTAAGAAGCCGTATCGAGGAACTGGTGGAGAAACGCAAACTGAGGTCAGGAAAAATCCCAGGTGCCCACAATCATAACGTGCCAGTATTTTTATTGCCAGTCCAACTTCAATTTCAATTACTTCCAACTTCAGGTATTTTAAAGTGCTTCAACGTTGAAAATAATATCAGGGGTTTGAACACAACCGCAGGCGAGAAAATGCATACTAAAAAAAAATGGTTTAGGTTAGCTTACGATTTCACTTTAAAACTTAGTGATGGTGTTTAAGTGGGCTTCAAGGCCGTGAAATTAGTATCTTGGATATTATATTCTTCTTCAAAATTTTTGCCCCGTTTCGCATTTGTATGCACTGAAAGCACCAAAAGAACTGAATAACCGGAATTTGGTAGGAATAACTCCCTTCCCTCCCAGACGAAATCCGATGACGTTCTCAGCTTTGTTGAAAGACAGATACGTTGACACCACAATACCAATAACCAAACAACACTGAACACAGGGCAAGCGCACGTTGATACGGACAATGAGGCCGGGTGTTACAAAACCTATCTGTGCCGGCGCAGCGTACTGTGCGACTGGCGTCATTCACATTCTCCCATAAGTATTTCCTTTGGCTCAGTACGGATAGCTCCGTCAGGCCTTCAAAAATACCGTTAACATCGTCCATGTTTAGTGCGTTTAGCGCGATAATCTTAGGAGAACCTATTGCCATCTACCGGGATCAATTTCAAACTTGGAGGTATTACGGGTAACTTTTTAATTTCTATAGTGTCAGAGAGTGTTTTGTTAAACACTATATTGTTTTGTAATGGGGTGTGACTGCATTAAGGTCGTGCCTCGTGCAGGTGTTTGGACACAATAGACACACCACACTTCTTAACAACACTCCATAAATCGGACAACCTGGAAATCGAATCGTAGACCTCACGTTCACAGTCAGTATACAATCAATGACGCCAGACTATACTTACTATTACGGGTTTTGGCTTGATGAAAACGGCAGTTCTGCATATCTTAACTAATCATTGTCACCACCGTGGGAACAAAACGTACTTGAACTTACTTTCGATTGTCGATCTCCCGACAATGATGGGAAACTGTAACTGCCATCCTCTATGCCATTGTTAGTATAAGTGTAGTGATTTGCTGAGTAGCAAAGTACCGGTTTTAGTGAAACTGATGGTGATAGGCCGTGTTTTAGTGGCTTAGGCAGGATACTCTCGGGGAAAATAGGCCACTCTGTGTTATCGGCGTAGTGTAAGGCAAATTTTATTAACACCACATAATACTGGCATATTCAGGTCCCAAATATATGAAGACTTGTGTCATCCACCAATCTGCACTGGATCCATGTTGAGACGTCATGGTACCGTAAGGGTATCTTCAAGTGTCTTCTGCTCCGTATCGTTAAAAGAGACGAGGACAAACAGTTCAGTGGAGTATTTTCCGAATCCGGAGAATTTGGTCCCCCTCCATATGTACCGAAGAAGGAGTCCGTGGTTTAGCTGGTAACCCTGAGCTTTATCCATGGAAGCCGGTAGCATTAGTAACGTCCTAGGTTCGATTTTCAAGTCAATCAAAGTGTTATTGTGATTTTCTGCATTTATATATCAATTCTTAGCAACAGCTCATGGTTTTGAATCGTATCCGATAGTGTGCAATATTGTGTGTCCCCTATTATTTGGGTCTTATAACGGAATCTACAAAATGGAGGTATAATAGGAAACTACTGCCTTTTAGTAAAAGCCCATATCCTATCCTATCCTACTTCCTACTAATCCTACTAATTCCTACTAATATTATTCCTATTTCTACTAATATTATAAATGCGAAAGTTTGTGAGGATGGATGGATGGATGGATCTTTGTTACTCTTTCACGCCAGAACTGCTGAACGGATCTGGATGAAATTTGACACAGAGATAGATTATAGTCTGCAATAGCACATAGGTGACTTTTTATCCCGGGAAAATGGACGACTTCGTAAACGACGCGGGCGAAGCCGCGGGCGGAAGCTAGTGTTATATAAATTTAAAGGTACATTATTACATTGAAGTGAATAGATTTATTGATTACATGAAGTGACAAAGCAATTTAAAGCCTTAGAATCGGTAATAAAAAGAAAAAAAATCAGTATCAACATCAATAGCTTGCATGCATCATTCTATCTGGAGAAGGTCCTCATTTAATTATCTTCCTTCAATGAAGATCGTAAATCGGCAAACGTGTGGCGCCACTAGGCGAACCGACTACCTGAAGATGATAACTAGACTAGACTAGATGTAGAAATTGGAGCGCCATGTGATACGGTGCAGCTTGGAAGAGACATAAGAAGACAAGAAAAAGAAGATATTTAAAATAGAAGACCCTAAAGAGAAAAATCGCCAAAAAAGGTCAAGGTAAGTCGAGGGAACTAATTTGATTGACTGATGAAACAAAAACATCTGAAGATGCATTACAATATAATATTTATTACAACGCTATTTTCTCACCGCGGAAATCCTCCTAATAATATGTTGTTATTAAAAATGCATTTTAATTACATATTATACAATAAGAGGAAGCTTATAATGACATATTTAAAATGTTAATTTAACCCGTGGGACAATGAGGTAAATGTACCTATATTTAATTTTTGTATAATGTATTTTCCTGTATGTTGAAAAAATCTAACTTGCCTTCGGTGCTTCTAAAAATAATCATAAGCATCAAAATTGCCTGTCTGCCATCTGTTAAGTGTTTGAGTATGAGGTCCTGGGATCGATCTTCGGAAAGTGCTGGTACAAAATTCTCTCTAAAAGTCTAGAGCTTGGGATTGTGTGAGATGGCAATAGGCTGTTTTTACATGGGACTTCTTAACTTCATTGGCATGATAAGCCTACTGATGTTCTGCATCAGTGAGTCTTAAACCTCTTATGAGAGGAACTAGGTACATAGGTCTTATTCCACCATACAGGCCTAGTGCAGACTTGTGTATGTTAGATATCTACCACTACAATATAAATTATAAACTCATTTTTTTTCCGGGATGAAAGTTGGAAGCAGAGCAAAGTGAAAAATCCCCTATCATTATTAATTACATTTGGTTAATACAGAACAGGCTTGTCAATAAAAAAAAATCTTTTGAAGGTAGCACGTTACGAAGAACATGCTGTCTGTCCATCACAAATATAGCCGTGAAGATACTGATAATACAGGAAGGTAAATCTCTTCCAAGTAACAAGAAGTATGTTAACACAATTGAGTATCGCTAAACCTCAAACAATAGCACATCATATTTAATATGTTCAAGTAAAAAGGAACACAGCCACGTGCAAACGTTAAACAGAAATATACAAGTTACCTATACTTTATATTTAATATTATAAAGAGTTAAAATTTGTTTATATGTACGGGGTAACCTCCGGAACTAATGATCCGAATCGGAAAATTCTTTCACCGATAGATCACGCAAACGAAGTCGCGAGCTGAAGCTAGTTGTTTATAAAAATAATTAATTAACTACCTATAGAAGACCTGAAAACTTGAAATTTTCATATTTTTTTTAATCAGTTAAATAAAGGTCCTCTCTGTTAGTAAAAATATAATTAGTGTTTAAATTCGAACAAAACGATTTTGAGTTTGAAGCATCTTGCACAGAAGATCAATAGAAAATGCCTCAAAAAAGCAGAATAAAAGTTCTCTAAGGAATTCAATTTCCCATATAAACTTTCATCTTGGGATGCTCGTAAAGGACCTCCCCGAGTAGCAAATTGTACTAAGTTCGGTTTATCCTTACGATTTTACGAAACATGCTGACTGGATCCTTCTCAATCTCTAAAAGAAGACTGTCTCTTGGTACTTTTGAAATACTTCTGTAAGCTTAAGCTGTTTGGAATTTAACTTCTGTGCTACCTCACCTAGTTATACTAATCCAAGCCTCGTAACAAAAATGGATTATCCGTTTTTATATCAATGATTTATTTACTACGCAGTTTCCTGGTCTAGATTTATGTGAATAAAAACCGACACAAACGTTTCATTTCTCGTCTTTTGGTACTCTTATTAATCAAAAAATTCCTATTTCTATAGTAGCGATTGATTATTATATTAAAAAAAAATAACATTCTAATGACTGTATGCTCTCTCCAAAGTTCATTTTGCAGTTGTTACGGGGAGCTTTCACGTGACATTTCCATCAAACAAACTTTCATTCGAAACGTGGAATTTAAAAATATGTTGTTGTTCTACAGTGCACTTCAAAATCAATCGAAGGGTGTGGGGGAGTTAGCGATTACCAATCAACCTGTCAGGACCTGACTATAACTTATGCATAGCCTGCACTGACTAATTCGGTCCTAACTCGTTTAACTGTCTAGCAATCGAAAGGTCATGTTCGTCTGATAGATAATTGCGGTGGATCAAAGTTCAGACAGTAGTTCTGCTTTTATTGTAAACTAAATTTTATTTGAGGTAGGAAGTGAACAGGGATGAAATTGGCTAAAAATAAACGACTACAATTGCGTGGTCGATTCGAGCAGAAAATTGTATGTCATGCTACTTAACTAAGGATTAATCAAGTAAGAATTAATGAATCCGGAATTAATCCCATTTAAGTCATATTACTGTCTCTCCTTCTCAGAATGAGAATTGGTTTTAGTCCACCACATGCGGGTTGGCGGACTACACACTATCGAGAACTTTATGGAGCTCCCTTAAGATCATTCTGTATTACCCTCGTGTTACATAGGACTTAATAAGGACATCGGTATGGGGAATACAAATGTGATAATGATGATGATGATGATGATGACAGTCTGTCTTTTTTCTGTACTACAAGTCCGCGCAAATCAAATATTTCTTTGGCCTAAAGATAATTGGTTTGGTTCTGGATGTTGGTCCATGTGAGATACCGAAGAAAAAATATCCTAGTGTAAAACGTTTAAGAACTTAATTAAAAATATCATGAAACTCATCGCATCCAATTACCAACTTGTATCACCCAGAGAGACTTTAAGTGTAAATCTTATCGCTCGGGAAGTAGTGAGAGAAGAGGAAACATCTTGTTGAGATACTATTTGCAGTAATTAGTCGCCTATTAAGTTCAGTTGAGAGGACACGCTAACTACTATACGCACGGGAACTTGTTTGGAATATAATAATCCACGTACGCCACCTACTGGGGCGAAGCGACAGTCATCATCGTCATCGTCATCAGCCAGAAGACGTCTACTGCTGAACGAAGGCCTCCCCCAAGGGGGGGCGTTTGCCATTATCCACACGCTTGGCAGGCGGCTTGGGAATCGCAGTGGCTCACCGATTAGTGAGAGGACGCTGCTGCCCGTCCTCCGGTGTCTGGTCGCAGTTTTAAGACGTACCCGGGTCAAAGTACCCGGGAAACGACAGGATTCATCCTGAATTACGCTATTTGAGCTTACAACTCCAGCATAATTGTATAATTTATAATAATAAAATGAAGAAAATATTGAATAATCAATCAAATCAAATATATTTTTTAGTCATTTAAAACATTTCCAGACATTTATGAATAGTGGTTGGGGGATCCTCCCGTTCTTCGTTTCTTGATAATCCAAGGTCGAAAATATTATCGGCACCACTCAGCATTTTGATAATAGATGGCAATCATTCGTTTTAAATATTTAATTGCATCTGGTTAGACTGGAACTTACCTCAACATAATTGTGAGAAGGCGAGGCACATGATGTTGTCTCATTTGTCTAGTGGTCGCATGCGCAGCTGTTGAGCTGGAGACCTATGTTTGATTTCCAGATCGGCGAAGGATTATTGTGATTTACTAAAATTCTCAGTAGCAGCAGAGTTCGAATTGCGCCTTGTAGTTGGCAGTAGGGTTAATCTAACTTGATTTCTGGAACGGTGAAATGTCTGTGTAGCGTATTTAACTTTTGCCAAACCCGCCAAATACTTCGAGGAATAAATACAGGCCATATTCGTTTAAAATGTATTACATTTACAAACAAACACGTAATGATGTAACGATGTTGTAAAACTGTTAGAAATTAAGAAATCAATCACGAATATTTCCATCGTTTGTAATATAATTGATGTGGTAAAAACAAATTAATGAACTAGTCAACCAACGCGGCTTGTACCGAACCTTGCCTGTTATTATTAATTTACTGAATGTATGATGTTTTCAAAATCCCTCACAATTATCTCAGGGATGCTGAGATAATTGAGATGAAGCAGCTTTTACTGCTTAACTGGGCTAATGGCGAGACCAGAAAGGTCCAAAAGGGCCTCCAACCGAGCAATATTAAGCATCACTGCTAAGTGCGTCCCAAAGTGGGACTTGAACCTCGGCTTAGGGCATTGCTGGGGGACAGACAAGAGAGGACTTGCTGGCTCTGATTGTATTTATTAAGGGACATTAGATTTTTTTTGACATCTGGCACTGCTCTTGCTAGCTTGAGCAACCTAAAAGAACTGTCTGTTCTTTAAGAAAGTCAGGTGTGCATTACTCGAAACCGGCGTGCTTGAATGAAGATGAATCAAATGGGTTATGGAAGGATCCTTGCACTCTGTTTTCTGTTGTTCATTAAGAAAAGGGGTTAATCATATTTATTTCCATTGATTACTAGCCTGTTTCAGTCCATTGCTAGGCTTTTACCGTTCTTATAATACGACTATGGAGGTTTCTTTATCCTATCCTATTAAACGATCAATATTTCTAAATACATTTGTTCGTAATCGCGTTCTCAAGAACGGTTTAAACGATTTCGAGGAAGTTTAAAATACGGGAAAATTTATTTTCGGGGGTGAAAATTCCATCTAAGGCCAATTGACGAGGCTAGGGGCCTCAAGCTCTGGAAAAAATAGTTATCAGTAAACAAATATTTTGTCTATTTATCTATGTACTTTGTTTTTGGAAGAGCTCTATGTTAATCATATACAAGATAATCTACACTACCTTAGAGTACCTCATAGTAAAACTTTGTGGGTACCCTGACGTGTCCACACTGCGCACGGACTTTCTTAGCTAAACACTCTAACCATGCTCTCAAAATTAGAAGCCTAATTGCCGTATCCGAAATCGGCTTGGAGATTATTTTTAGTACCGTAAAGTAATTTATTTTACCACTAAAAGTACCATTTATATTACACTTACTGAATAAATGCAACATATAGAAAATAGGCAAATTTTAAAGAATCGTAATTTTTTTTGTCGATTTTTATGTTCGACGTCTGCACTCGAAGTATACCGAAAATATTCAACAAACAAACGGACTCATCGATCGTACTGAACGCACAAAAACTGACGTGACATCGGAATGCAATAGGTAATCAAACATCTAACGCCATTCTACTTTGTCCGACAAAATATTAGAAATCACATCCACCGCTGAATTAGTTCCTGAGATGTTGATAAAATTAGTAAGAAACCCAGCAATGGATACCGTACATTGATATACGAGGCCTGCATATTAATAATGGATTGTCGGAATAGTACCCGGTGAAAGTCATGTGTTAAATCGATTCAAATTATGCTATGGTGTATATTGTAATGTTTTTTTTTTTAGCATCGGTCTTACGTGGGAATTTTATTTATAGATGTTTTTGTACACAATCTGTGATTGTTGTTTTGTTTTATGAAGGTCAGAAGACCAATAGCATGGCGAACTGTGCTCGTGCGCATGTCATATTCAGGATTCTTGAACGAATTAATATTAGGCGTGTAAAAATAGCACATTTTGTATAATATTATTAATTATTATTCCGTCGAGTTACAAAATAGTGAAAAATATTGTTTGTCTGTCACCGTATCTAACTGCGGATTAATTTAGAGGAAGGAGGAATAATAGCTTGGTTATTAAAAAAATAGATTTTATGAAACATGACATAACTGGGAAATGGATAAGCTTTGAGATGACGCCAATGACGTCAATTGGGCAAACGCCGAACAAAAAAAAAAAAGAACGGGATGAGTAGACCACTCCGTATTTCCGTGTCTTCTCAGTAACACATCATTACTGTTGCCAATCAATCATCTAATTAGCGCGCTTTCGGGCGAAACATTGCAGACAGCCACCGACTTCGAGTCGACTTCATATCCAATGTTTTCGAAGTGAAATTGCATGTTGACTGCAAATGACATGTCGAGCGACGTCGACCGCTGGCAGCTTTTAATTATTTATATTGTTCGGTAAAGTGTTATCTAATTGCATAGATCCATAATAATTATATAATATAATCGCAGTTTAATAAGACCCAACAAGAGCCCGCACAAGAATACAATAGTCACGTGTTCTTAAAAAATGAATTGCTAGCGATTGTGGCGTGTTAAGCGCGTTTTTTGCTTGATATCCTTTGTCACGGCATAGAAAATAAGGCTGATAATCCTGCAGACGATGAGGTAAACTGGCTTAGAAAATAATATCTTGACTAGAAGGCTCTCGAATTCTTTTTGTATCATAGTAATATAGAATAGCCCCTTCAAGCCCGGATAAAAAGTCATTGGTAATAGTATTTATAGCCACGGCACTGTGGTTAGCTGGCTACTATTTCGGTTCAAGTTAGACCAGGAGAAATGGCTCAGCTTCGCGATCGTTTGCGGTTTGAGGTAAGACATTCGATCTTAGATATCAAAGGTCCGGATATAAATTACTGAAAATGTGAATTGTATTCTTACTTTTATTTATACATGTGTGCAGACCAGTTCACTGCTTTACGTTAGAGAATATTCAACACCGAGAAGAATGACGTGCAAAAGAGGCCTACTCCCAGCATTGGGCAAAGAATGGGTAATGAAGAAGAAATAATACTTTTGTAGTTTGGATACCGCAGGTGTCTTAATAAAAGATAATCATAAAATGGACACTGATCATGATAATCACTGCAAGTTTACACGATAGCTCGAACTTAATTTCACTCTTAATTTTATTTTGAAATTCATTGCTAGAATAGTCTATAACTTGGTCCATGGTCAAGAGCCGCTGCTATAAGTCATAACGATAAAAACTCGTAATCGGAATCGATTTAAAGTTGATAAATCGAACAACGAAATGAAACTGAAATGTCGGTAGAACGGAGAATTTACGTATACAATTATGTTAAATTAAGAACTATTTTATCTAATTTTATCATAACTAACTACTAAAACAAAAAAATATAAAAATATTATCTACGCGTCAAAATACTCCTCCGCATCGCATAATAAGTAGGTTGTATATATATATTATGGAAATCTTACATTAAATGAGTTCATTCATTTTATCATAAGTGATTTTATTTCGACGTTCAAATTGCGTGTATGATATCTATTAAAATTTTAAAATAGATTCACTAAGTAGTTTTTTGTTTCTAGTGTGCTATAAAATGTATTGTATTACTCTAAATAATCGGCAATGGTCTAACTAAATATATACCTGAACATTAGAAATATGCACCTGAACATTGGAAATATGCATCTGAACATTGGAAATATGCACCTGAATCCAGAAAAACCCGGAGCAACTTATTCAAACTTAGAATGTATGATGTCACATTCCTGATTGCAGGATTTCACAGTCATCGACTGTCATCACAATAATTCTTTGAGCATTCATCCAGGTGGTTCCAATTACCGACAAAGTGCAGGAAAGTGATTTTTTATACTATCACATTCACACTTGTGACCTTTTATCCCAGGTCATCTTAATCCTACTAAGGGAAGACGTCCACTTGTCGGAAGCAAGAGGTCACAGTGACGTAACACCGCGATCATATCGCCTGTACACGTAAAACCACAATTGTTAGATCATAAGTACGTGGTTAAAAGCTACGCGAGTCGCGACTGTCATTCGAATATTTATGACAGTCATTATCATGGGCTGGTCGCTTGGAGAAGTTCTGGTGATGCTATTTCCCATCAAGTATAATGGGTAGGGGCAGCGGTAGAAAAAAATAATTTTTCATTTATAAAAAAAATATCTACTCCTGAATCAGCAAACACATACATTCACACTGAACTGAAACAACTATTAGTAGGTTATATAAATTATTGTGATGTAGGGGAATCGAACCCGCTGGCAATTTGTCTCAAGTTGAATCTAACCCGTTGTCTATTCTTTACCAAACACCATAAGACAAAACCTTTTGAATTTTTCGAATCCTATTACTGGGCAAAAGAAGATAATATAATAGTGAAATAGTACCACATTTAGATTACATAAAATGTTATTGGAACATTTTGGTATGAAATCCGCTTGAAATATTTGAAGGGGTCAGGGGAAAAACAGATTTTGTCACATAATGAAGAAACTGAGATATTGTTAATTGAAAATTAAGATCTAAAATTTTTTTATTATTTAGGTCAAATAAATACGAAAGCTATTTCATTTTCTAAATATTTTTATTGTCGATGTTTTTTTTTTTGAGTTTACAATTTTTTTTATTATTATTTTGAGTTTATGTGACAAAAGCTGTTTTCCTCCTGACCTGATTTATAAGTGCCGTTGCTGGGAAAAAAGACTACAAATTAGTAAGTCCCATTGTTTTTTTGGAATCACCGACAGATAACCTGATTTACTTTTCGAATTAAGCTTTGTTTGATAGGAATGTTTAAGTAACAACGGCTAACAAAATTAGGTCATTCATATGCACTCAAAGTTCCATAATAATGTAAATTGTAAAATTATATGGAGAATTAACTGGGTCAATTGGTCTGGTGGTCTATGCGGCTGAAGAGCGTGAGATCCTGAGTTCCATCACTGGGTCGGTCAATGTGTTATTTGCCGGTGATGATAGACTCGCCCAGTACCTCTGCCAAAGCCTTCTGGGAATACAAGCGTGACGCTATGTTCTGTCATAAAATAGTCTTAACACTGGTGTAAATAACTGTACATCTGCAATCTAAACACCGTCAATGAGGAGAAATTGTGCGAACATCGTGAATGGAATCAACATTACATGCAGTTGATGCTGAGCGGAGCGAGCGACGAGAACTAGCGGGGCTGTTCGTTTTAGGTAGAGGCGGAACTGGTACATGTGGAATCGAGAATGGAGCTGTTAGCAAAATTGAACTGAAAATTCAAGCAGTAAGCAGCCTAGCTAATGATAAACTAGACTAACAAACGATAAGCTGTCACTGAACTATTCAAAGGAAGCAAAGCATACACTATAAAATACCAATTGTTTCTAGCCACGAGGAAGATTAATAAGTTTTATTTAAAAAATATTTTTTAAAACAGGCTTTTACATCAGCTGTGATCACAGTACTAGTGAAGACAAATCAAACAAGCCCAAACTCGATGTGATTGCGTCGTTTTATTACAGAGCTCCTATGGCCACCTTCTGGCTCCATCATCAGACCAGCTCGAAAGTATCATAATATTTTATCGTCACTAAACTTACAAAAGCGTGCAAAATTTCAACTCAATCGGTTAAGGATAACTGCTTTAAAATTCAGTTGCAAGATTTGACCCGATCAAACATACAAACATTGCAAGTTAAATAAAATATTGTAAAAATGAAGATTTTTCCTTTCTCTGAAAAACTTATCTGGTCTTGTAGCAACTGTTGGTCCTAGGATAGACATAGCCAGTTATCAACAACTTGTTATTTCTGCAATAAAGTATGAAGGTGACTCCATGTTTTTATTGAATAGCAAAGAAATATTTAGTGTTTGGCTTGCTAAGCTATTTTGTTGTGGGCTGGCTTATATTTTGTTCTCTACAAGTCTTATATATTTGGCAAAAACTGGGAGCAAGGGGCAAAATTAGCCAAAAAGTAAAAGTAAACCTAGAAAATATCACTCAAATTTGTTACCACTGCAACCGCCTATAACTTGCGCAGTAAAATGTATTCCTTGGTGCGTAGTTACGCAACGCATTCAAGATTCTACATTGCGTTTGCGCAATTGGACGGCGCACGCGTCTCTGTATGAACTTTGATAGACCGGTAGACCAGCGTTGTTGACATACAGTAGTATTCATGTTACATAAAGTTATTTCCGGGGAGTATGGCTATTCTCTCTCTCACATTAAGTGGATGACATAAAAGTGTGGTACCACGTTTTTTTTTTTAAATTCATCACCCTCTTTTCTCTCCCTGTGAATCAAATCCAAGTTCTTCTCCTCAACAGTTACATTTTAGACTTTTGTGTTAAATCTAATAATAAAATCTTCTTTGTTAAAGTCTGTTAGTATTTTTGTTCTACTGTTAATGTTTGTTTTATAGTCGGTACTCGGCAGTATTAGCAAACATTTCTAATAGGCCGAATGATCGACTTTTTTGCGAAAAATGTGTGTATTGTTTTTGGTATTTATCTTTCTGTGTCGAATACATCACTAATATGTAATACACAGGGTAATACACCCATTTTTACATATATAAAGTCACGCCTTTTTCCCATGGTAGGCAGAAACTACGGAACGCCACGTGCTACGATTCTTACAAAAACATTTGCTTCATCTACGTTTATGCATCGTTTCATACATGAACACACATAAACCCATTTTTAGGTATTCAAAATAAACTGTTAACACCCTAAGTTTTCCAAAATTCCTTTAGTCATCTAAAGTTACAACTACGGGAAGGACCCTTCAAAACTTTAATGACCTTTATTCTCACTAGCAGCACGGAATCCGGAACTTTACGGTGGATGACAATAGACTGGTACTCAGTGGCGTGCGGTTCATAAAGATAAAAAGACTGCCTGCCCTACATAACTCAGATAAATATTTATTATAATAAATTTGAGGTGTCAAATCACATACATCATTATTTAATTGACAAGGCGACGAACCAATACCACCATGCAGAATGTAATTTTGGTATGTAAGCTTTTAAAATTTTCTGCCTACCCGCGCGCATCGGCGAAATTTGGGTGTACAATAGTACACCTCTGCCTAACCCTTCGGGGAATACAGGCGTGATGTTGTAATAAATGGATTATTTGTTGGGAGAGGGTGAAGTTGGCGTAGATATACTAGAAGATTTACAGCGCTTGCGCTTCTATTTTAGAGAATTTCATTGATCAGATTATTGTATCGCGGCTGTGAGCAAGGTGTTAATAATTGATATGATATTTCTAAGATTGGAAATGTATCTGAATTATAGGGTTATGGTGTAATTTGTGATATGTTTTCTTCTATGTCCCTCCTGACCGAATTTCGGTCACAGCGGCCAATCTCACCGGAGATTAGTCAACTACCCAGGAGATATTATAGAGCACAAGTGTGCGCGCAAACACAGGTGCTCTCTCTATTCCTTCACTCTCATAGTCCGATGGGACGGCAATCCGACACGACCGGAGAGAGATTAGGCGCAGGACCAACGGCTTTACGTGCTTTCCGAGGCACGGTGTGTATTCATATACACAAAGATCCAGACCCGAAACTACTATCTGTAGATCATACAAATATTTGTTCCGTGCGGGAATCGAACCCGTGACACATAGCGTAGCATTTGATCTCACAACCATTGCGCCAATCGTGCCGTCAAACTTATTTTAACTCTCTTCATTATAAGAAAAAAGATGAAAAAGGTGAGATGAACTGCTGGCAAAAACATTTAATGGACTTATGAATAAATAAAACTTATTGAACTTACATAGCATCACGCCCGTATTAGCCGAAGGGTAATCAGAGATGTACTATATTGTACACCCACACTTCACCAATGCTGTCACTGAGTCTTATGTAATAAGGGGTGAGCCTATTGCCATCGCTACTGAGAATTTCCATACAAAAAAATCCTAATAACGCTGCTCGACTCGAAACGAAATGAAATGAAATCATTTATTTTGCAATTAGAATTTTACAATCACTTTTATACGTCTTATTATTTTACTAGATGGTATCGGTATTCTCTATGACTATGTCTGAGAAGAAACGCAAAAACAAACTCCGGAACCGAACCCAGGACCTTACGCTCAGAAGGCAGCAATCACGTCGATGACTTTTTAGACCAATGAAACAGTCCATCTCATATTACTAAAAACAACAAAAATCTTTACTCTTCTTGAATTTGGGTTATAAATTAATATTCATAGTAAGTACTAGCTGTGCCCGCGACTTCGTTCGCGTGGATGTCGGAACTTAACAATGTATTTTTTAGTGAGACCAAATGCACTTAACCCTATTTTTTTCTAAAATAAAAGAATTTTTCTAAAATAAAAGTAGCCTAAGTTACTCCTTATTACATCATCTACCTGCCAATAAAGGTCCCGTCAAAATCGGTCCAGTCATTTCAGAGATTAGCCTATACAAACAGACAGACAGACAGACAAAAATTGTAAAAAATGTTATTTTGGTGTATGTACCGTAATATATATTCATATGCATGTAGTAAAAAACGGTTATTTCAATATTACAAACAGACACTCCAATTTTATTTATATGTATAGATGTATAATTATTAATATTAGGCAACCATTATGCTAAGTGACCGAAATTCAACCGTATCAATATTTAAGTTTGAACATTATTTCGGTTCTTTTATCAAAGAGTATATACGTCTAGTAGTCTTTGCATAAATTTTATTTTTAATTTTGTTCTATTACGTCAGTTACGAGTGACATTGATTTGACATTTGACATTGGCAGTATAAATTTAAACAATGAATGTATTATTTAATTTTTTTTAAATTTATTTATAATAATACTAGCTGTGCCCGCGACTTCGTTCGCGTTGATGTCGGAACTGAACAATGTATTTTTTAGTGAGACCAAATGCACTTAACCCTATTTTTTTTCTAAAATAAAAGATTTTTTCTAAAATAAAAGTAGCTTAAGTTACAGCTACCTGCCAATAAAAGTCCCGTCAAAATCGATCCAGCCATTTCAGAGATTAGCCTTTACAAACAGACAGACAGACAAAAATTGTAAAAAATGTTATTTTGGTGTATGTACCGTATATATATTCATATGCATGTAGTAAACGGTTATTTCAATATTACAAACAGACACTCCAATTTTATTTATATGTATAGATAAAAAATTTAGCTTTTCGCACTCCTTCTCCGTATAAACTTTAACTGTGCCTTTTATACTCCTCCGTCCGCGTAATTTTCGTACAAACAAAGTTACGTACCTAATAATTCCATCATCCCTTTTCAGTTAATTAGCCCAAATGTGCTCGGCCACATTTCCACCCAGTCGGTCACACCTATTTTCGTCTCTGAAATGTCTCTGATTTTAGACCTAGACTAGTTGATAGATTAATACATCCAGATATTTCTGTTTTAGGAATGGGCCGGTCTGTATTTTGAATTTTAGAAGAGGATTGTAAGAATAAATATTTTGCATGTCTATAAATTGATGTGGAAGATATGGTAGTTGATGTTGTGTAGTGTGTACACGGCAACGGGTACTATCTCATTTTTAACAACATTACAGGATTAAGAAGAAACTATCGACCGCATTGTGCATACAACGCAGTCGATGTTAGTACAAATTGGATTAATTCGATTTTGGCTCTAATGTCTAATTTTGATGAAATAATTTAGAATGGTATAACCAAGTAAAATCCTCATAAAATCGAGATAGGACATGTTGCCAGTTCACAGTAGATATATTATCAGCTAGCGACCCTTCCTGGCTTCGCACAATTTATTAATAAAGAAAATGATTATTATTTAAATTTCCATACAAAAATACCATCCAAATTTCCGACTTTTCCGGTAGATATTCCAAAAATGTTCTTACATACAAACGTTGTTCTGAAAATTATGAACACAACAAAAAATAAACAGCCATATCGGTCGAGCCGTTCATAAATGATGCACCGTCATACATGTGGCAACTGATTTTTGTTTATATAGACAGTTTTCGTTTACTGACTTTTTAGTTTACTGACAATGGTCTCCCAATATTTTGGAATATCAGGAGTATTAAAATAAAAAAAGGACTTGTTCCGTGAAAACGATGTAAAGCTAAAGAGACAATGACTGCAATACAAAGATTAATAAAAACAAAATATCGGTGGTACCTACAAAAAATATTTATTTAAGTTCCTTCGATGACGAGGTGACAACTAATTAGTGTCAGCTGTTTTGCATCTATATTTTCATCAGGCGTTCTGGAGTCTGGTAAGCGAAATTCTAAGTCTATGGTCTGAACCATAGATTTAGAATGTTAAGCGAAAATCTGAGTCTATGGTCTCAACACCCTATTTATTATAGGTAAAAAGATTTGGTAAGCCCAAACTGTCTTACAGTTGTACAAAGGCCTCCCCAAGTTCTTCCACATTATAAATTACATAACATAACATAGCATCAGGTCTGCATTCGCCAATGCCGTTAGTGCCAGTCTATTGTCATCTGTCGTGGTCCTACTGAGATCACTAAATCGATGAGCAATTATATAACACTAGCTTCGGCCTGCGGCTTCGCCGGCGCGGATTACGAATCCGTGCATTTTCCGGGATAAAAAGTAGCCTATGTGCTATTTCAGACTATAATCTATGTATCTCCGATCCGTTCAGTCGGTCTGGCGTGAAACAGTAACAAAGGTCCATCCATCCATCCATCCTCACAAACTTTCACATTTATAATATTAGTAGGATAGGATAGGATAGGATTGTTTTAATTTTTTTACTGTCACGATAACTTTGTCTGTGTACCCAACATACTTAAACAAGCTCGTTCTTTATTACATAAATATACAATAGGCTAGTTGGCTGCATCAAAAATAAATTCTGAAATCTTGTCTGGTAAATAGTTTCCCTTCTAAAAGCTTAGTAAAACTTAGTCTCTTGCTTATTTTTGGCGTTTTCAATTTTTAATTTGTCAAAATCACATACTATGTCAGTGGCAATGAAAAACTGTGACGTCACGCCTTGCTATTCCAAACATTTTTAGAACAAAATGTCGTTTTTGACAGTTCATAAAAAGTAACTCAGATGACTAGTAGTCATCTACCGGATTCAATCCCGCCCGTGCATCAAACAATACAATGCTTCAGACAGGCACAGACGGGGAACCGAAAAACAAAAACAACACAATTGAATTTCGAATGTGGGGTCGAGAATTCCAAATTCAGTTATTTGTCCGGGTTTATGATGTGCGAATGAATTCGGCGAGAGGTGTATTAGGTTAATGCTTCACGTGCATGCACCGCGCGGTTTCAATCCCACGAATATTTGAATACGCACGTAACACGAACAAGCCCCCATGATTTTCAACGAACTCACTGTGTTTGGAATCTCGCAATGAATTAATCCGTTTGCCAGTTTTCATTATAACACCAGAAATATGTAGAGGATGCGTAGAGGCAGTGCTATTTGATTTCGCTATAGTTTTTCGGTTCTATATTGCATAACTTTACCTTGTTTCCTACGTAAAATTGGTTTTTAACCGACTTCAAAAAGGAGGAGGTTGTCAATTCGACTGTGTTTTTTTTTTTAGTATATTATAGACATGTAAAATTATAAAATAGGTACTCCTCTGTCTAACCCTTCGGGGATACAGGTATGATGCTAAATGTTATGTTACGTCTATTAATGAAATTGTACATTGCTCGAAATAATTTCCTGGGATAACTTCATTTATAGTCTGTACTATCTATTAAGTAGGATTAGTACATCCTACTAATCCTACTTAATATTATAAATGCGAAAGTTTGTGAGGATGGAAGGATGGATCTTTGTTACTCTTTTACGCCAGAACGGCTGAACGGATCTGGATGAAATCTCTACTTTTTATCCCGGGAAAATGCACGGATTCGTAATCCAAGCGGGCGAAGCCGCGGGCGGTAGCTAGTATATTCTAAATTAATATAAATTATTATTCATTCATTTATTTTATTCATCTGTTTGTATGTATTTATGTGTTAATTGTATGTATAATAATATGTTTGTATGTAATTCTACTAGCTTCCGACCACGGCTCCTCCCGCGTAGATTAGGCACCTTTGCATTTTTTCGATTCAAAAACAGCCTACTACCTTCTTCAAAAATATGGATATAAGTATAACTGTATTCGTTCACGCGGCGGACGCCAGTAAACCTCTCAGTCGGCATGATTTTTTCCGACATCTTCAACAATCATCGTCATATTTCAGTCAAATTATAAAAACCTTAACGAATAATACATTTAAACCTTCCTCATGAATCACACTGTCCATTGGTGAAAACCGCATGAAATTGCGTTCAGTAGTTTTTGAGTTTATCGCGAACAGACAGACAGACGCGGTGGACGACTTTGTTTTATAATATGTAGTGAAGAGAATAATAATCGCTTTGTTTGACAGCACTTCATTAAAACCCAGTTACGTCATTGCTATCCATATTGTTTTCCATTAATATCTGACCTCGGGCGGTCCCGGGAGGTATAACTAGTTTATTTTATACTTACTTTCACTTTAACTTTAACGTTTGCGGAATGTGACCAAAGCCTTATTAATGGACCGATTTTAATTACTTCATCGGTAGATACCTACCTACAGTATTTATTAGGTATAAATATTGTGTGAGTACCTAATTATTTACTATACGATATTACGACAGTACCGTTTTGTAACTATTAAGTAATAAAATTGGCCAAAATGACAGACCAAAGTCACAGTCAAATATTTTAATTCCGAGTAGGCCTTTGCAGACTCTTTCAAAACGTTTTGATTCTATACTCGGTTTGTTTAGGTACTTAAATAAAGGTAAACAATCTTGATGTGACTTTTTACACAAACACATATTAAACAAATAAACTACTGCTTAAACTAGTGGTTCAATTGATTTGGTAATCGTTATTGTTGTTTTAAATTGGTTTTTAGTAGCGTTTTATTTTTAAAATTTGAGTTTTTAAACAAAAAATATTAAAAAGACACATCAATATTGTTTACCTTTAGTTAAGTACTAAGTTAAGTACCTAAACAAACCGAGTATAGGTGCACGGTATACAAGAAACTCAATGGATACTATTTTTAAATAATAGTTTTATACTGGGTACAATTTTTAGCGGTAAAGACTATGCGAGTGCAATGCAAGCCAATGTGCGCAAAACTACACATGAACAGTATTACTATAATAATTGGTGTAGCTAGGCTCAACCACAGTAGTTGGAAATCCAGCGATCCAGTACTCAACGCCACCCTCATTAGGAAGATATACTGGCCCAAGTGAGTGCATCAACCTACACTGTCCGACAATTTAATGTAAAGATGATTGAGCCAGAGAAAGTTAAATATTATTTCCAGTGCCTAAGACCGAATTTTTAATGCACTACGTAATGTAAGGCATGAAACATATATAGTTATGTTACAATATAATAAGGTTAGAATTTTAACTCTAAAGGGTTAGGCAGAAGGGTAGGCACTATTGTATCTACACTAACATTTCACCGATGCCGTTATCGAATGGAACCTAGGACCTCACACGCAGCTGCACTTGATAATGATTTTAACCACTGCGATAGGATAAAACCATGTTTTTATCACCTCTTAACGTAGAAACATTTAGTAAAGCAATATTGGCACGGTTGGCGCAGTGGTTGAGAGATCGACTGCTGAGCTACGTGTCGCGGGTTCGGTTCCCGCACGGAACAAATATTTGTATGATCTACAGATAGTTGTTTCGGGTCTGGGTCTTTGTGTATGTGAATACAAACCGTGCCTCGGAAAGCACGTAAAGCCGTTGGTCCTGCGACTGATCTCTCTCCGGTCGTGTCGGATGGCCGTCACATCGGACTATGAGAGTGAAGGAATAGAGAGAGCACCTGTGTTTCCGCACACACTTGTGCTCTATAATATCTCCTGCGTAGTTGGCTAATCTCCGGTGAGATTGGCCGCCGTGACCGAAATCGGTCAGGAGGACATTATTATTATTGTCGTTCAAAATAATTAAACACCGACTGATATTACAAATACTTCACATGTAAGGCATATGCCCATATCGGCCACAATAAGCGATGCCCATCTTGGCCATCGACAATGGATTGCATAACATATTACGAAAGGGCATTGGGTTCGAAACTCGAGCGAAACAATGTATGGGATGAGTTTAATTATGGTTGTTACGTGTTACGTGTGAAGTTGTTACTGATGCCTTTAAAGATTTACTCGTATATTTATATACATAACAGTCACCGTTACCGAGAAATACAAAGTTATCTGTTGCTATTCATTACATAACTTTATGCCGTATCCATAGAGTTTCTTGTCGGTATCTTCTCCATAGGACCAACCCACTTTTGGAACCGCGTAACTAGAAACATAAGGTTTTAAAAGCGCCTCTAAGGCCCAGTTGAAATAAAAACATTTGACTTTGACCGTATTTAATATTAAAAGAGGCGAAAGAGTTGTGTCCCTTTAAAATAATATTTTTGAAGTTCAGAACGCACTATTGCACATTTACGTTTTTGAATAATTTAATTTTGAATTTCAATAAAATTATATTTGGTACTAGCTGTGCCCGCGACTTCGTTCGCGTGGATGTCGCAACTTTACAATGTATTTTTTAGTGAGACCAAATGAACTTAACCCTATTTTTATTATTTTTATTTTTATTATTCTATTTATTGGCAGGTAGCTGATGTAATAAGGAGTAACTTAGGCAACTTTTATTTTAGAAAAATTCTTTTATTTTAGAAAAAAATAGGGTTAAGTGCATTTGGTCTCACTATAAAATACATTGTTAAGTTCCGACATCCACGCGAACGAAGTCGCGGGCACAGCTAGTATATAATAATTCTGCAACAGCAAGCAAATCTAAAAATTGCCGGCCATAAAAATAAAGAATAAATTGAGAAAATTGAACACCAAATATTAAAAAGTTTTATGAAGAACGTATTAAAGAATGAGTAGGTACCCATAAAACAATAATTAATGTTTCTAATTAGTTAATATGATCAAAAAACTCTGTAATAAGATGTATGTATGTGTATGATGTACTATAGTTTAATTTTGATGCACTAAAACTACACACGATTGCAGTTGCCTGTTATCCTAACAAATATTATAAATGCGAAAGTAAGTTTGTTTGTTTGTTACCTTTTCACGCCTAAACCACTGAACCAATCAAAATTTTGCATATATACATTGTCAGGTGTACAGAAACGGACATACAGTACCTTTCATCCCGAAAAAAAGTACTGTTCCCGAGGAAAACAACAATAGATGGCACCACGTGTCTTTCGCAAGCAGAGTACAACCCGAATTGATTGTCAAATTCTTAATTAACGCGAGCGTAAGCCGCGGGCAAAAGCTAGTAATAGATAAAAAAGAAAAAGCATTACTCAATTTTGTCGGTGCTTTAATAAACGCTGCAATATCGTAGTCACACACCAAAACCAAATATTTGCGTTCACGGTCTGTCCAATTTGTCCAGAGAGGCTGATATCATGTTAATAAGCCTCAAACGAATAGAAAAATGACGATGCCCGTTTCAATGTTTGATTATGGCATCAAAGAGCTTCTCCGGATTGCCTGTGATAGAGTTTTATCAGACATTTTCATTATATGGGTAAGCAACGCGGGATTTTATTATTTGTTATTTAAAATTTAAACTTATGATTTATATTTACTTTTGCGTCGAAATAGAGTGTGTTGTTTTTTATGATTAAATGCAGTTGACGGCACGTTTGGCGCAGTGGTTGAGAGATCGACTGCTGCGCTACGTGTCGCGGGTTCGATTCTCGCACGGAACAAATATTTGTATAATCTACATATATAGTTGTTTCGGGTCTGGGTCTTTGTGTATGTGAATACACACCGTGCCTCGGAAAGCACGTAAAGCCGTTGGTCCTGCGCCTGATCTCTCTCCGGTCGTGTCGGATTCCCGTCCCATCGGACTATGAGAGTGAAGGAATAGAGAGAGCACCTGTGTTTGCGCACACACTTGTGCTCTATAATATCTCTTGCGTAGTTGGCTAATCTCCGGTGAGATTGGCCGCCGTGACCGAAATCGGTCAGGAGAACATTATTAACAGTAGTGTTGTGTATTTTATGCGCTTATAAAATCATAATTATTTTTTGTTAAACAGGCACCAATATATTTGACGATAGTATTTTTTTTTGCCTTGCCCCGCTATAGGATTTCTCTTGAATCGTGGGTACAGTTTACAAACATACATGTCACATACACAACCAAACTCGAAACAATTATCTGTAGATCATACAAATATTTGTTCCGTGTGGGAATCGAACACGCGACACCTAGCGTAGAAACTAATCACTTAGTCACTGCGTCAACCGTGCCGTAAATATATATAAAAGCATACAAATATGGGTGGGTAGGAAAGGAAGTATCGATATGCTGATGTTTTTCTAAAGCAGCCGTTCGCAAACTTTTTTGGCGACGGAACCCTTTTGGAAAACGAAATGCTTGACGGAGCCCTAAAATAATCACAAACTGGTTTTATGTGTACTCTTTATTAATAATCATAATAATATTATAATAATATTATAATACATTTGCAACTAATAGGAGTATAATTTGTTTTTGACTTTTCATCAATTTCTGGATATCAAGCTTGATAGAAGTGAATTGACTGTGAAAATGGTTATCAGTATTTTCGCAGAGCCCACAGAGAATCGGAATTTCGGAACCCTAGGAATCCGCAGAGCACACTTTGCGTATGGCTGCTCTAAAGACTCGGTTCAGACTCCAGGTAAACCACTTTGTATCTGCAATCTTAATCTTTGCGTAAAGGCAGCGTTCCAGTCTAAACCAACACAGCCGCCGTTGCATGTATGTGACGCAAATCGGAATCAATAGCAGTGTTCTTCGATGTCTAACTACAGGAGGAGATATTTGATGCGTTTATTTGTGTCGCTGTGACATCTCATTGCTTTGAGGTACGAACATGTACGGGGGACCACCCACCGCAAGAAAGCCTCCGATACAAGGTATGAAAAACCACAGTTGTTTTATGGACATACCACGCGTGTATTTAGTATGAGTTGTTAATACGTGAAAATAAATATGAATATCGTATATTATAAGATTTTTTTAACGAAAAATTTTATCGTTTCAAGAGATGCGTAGATGTTTTAATCTTGTAATAGAATAAATTTTCGACTACAAACGATAAAATGATGGACTGTATCAGGTTTAAGCGTTTTATTTAGCACTAGCTATGCCTGCGACTTCGTTCGCGTGGATGTCGGAACTTAACAATGTATTTTTTAGAGCGACCAAAAGCACTTAACCCTATTTTTTTCTAAAATAAAATAATTTTTCTAAAATAAAAGTAGCCTAAGTTACTCCATATTACATCAGCTATCTGCCAATAAAAGTTCCGTCAAAATCGGTCCAGCCATTTCAGAGATTAGCCTATACAAACAGACGGACAGAAAAAAATTGTAAAAAATCTTATTTTGGTGTATGTACCGTATATATATTCATAGGCATGTAGTAAAAAACGGTTATTTCATTATTACAAACAGATACTCCAATTTTATTTATATGTATAGATAATGCAAAATTTTATCGAACTCAAAACATTACATTGACAAACAAGACTTACAATTTTAAAATAAAATAGTATGTTATATGTTTAAAATTATATAGTTTCAAAATACGAAATGTTTCAGGCAGCCTATTCAACATTGTAAATAACAATCTGTAAAAAAAAATCTCATTCGAAAGCGCAACGGAAAATGTAATCTGGTTGCACAAAAGGATTAATTTAGTCCTAGTTCATCAAAGCGTTAACGGGTTGTCGCTATTCAAATATGGACATTGTTTGCGCAAGCAGTGTTTAGCATGAAATATTATGTCCGACGGCAATGCACCCCGGGGGCCGGGGCACTCATTCGATTATTTACCCATCTATCACAGAGCGTACGTAATTGAATATCAAAATGTAAGGATTTGGATAGTCGCGGCAGTATTGCACGCAGTGGCAGATTATCCTTAAGGCAAACTAGGCACATGCCTATGGGCGCTAGGTATCAAGGGGCGCGCGCGGCAATTTGAAAGAAAAAGATTTATGTCTTAACATTACTTAATATATAACATTTTATTTAAATAATCATACATACTCTTTTTAGTTAAAGAATACGATGAGGACACAAAGAGGACAAGGAAGAGAAGATTAACTATAAAAGAAACGCTACATAAGATATCTTTTCTTCACTATCAGGTCGGGATACATTCAGTGTCAATGTAAGAATTTTTGCTGATCTTAAAAAAAAAGACGTTTTTTTATTATTATTCTTATTATAAGATAACTCGCCTCATGCTGATTCCTGAATGTGGTTGCTTCTTGCTCATATTTACTGTATTTTGCTTTAAATTCATATCAGATGGCCGCCAGAGAGGCACCGATTAGGTGCTAGCCTAGAGCGCCGTCGATTTTTAATCCGCCACTGATTACACCAATAGGTTCCGTGGTGATTTAGTGCTATAGGCTACAAGCTGGTGTGCCGTATAAACAGCGTTCTTCGGTGGAAATTGATAAGATATGTTTTTATTCATGTAGACCATGAGTTCCTAAAGAGGTCCAGGTGGACCCCCAGGGGTCCACGGGAGACTCGACGAGGATCTACGTTGGCGTGACAAAAAAATGGGGGTTTACAATTCAATTTACAATATGGTAGAAATGGGTTAGGCCTTAGTCGACCTCGATGGCCCGGTGCGGGTTGGCGAACTACACCTACCCTCAAGAACTTATAGAACTCCCTTAGGTGTGTAGGTTTCCTTTCGATGATTTCCTTAACCATTAACGCAAGTGATAATCAAATTCTGATCCGCAAATGATACCGAAAAGTCAGAGGTGCGGGTCGGGTTTTGAACTCACATCCTCCTGCATGGAAGGCTAGTATTCAACCAATGAGCTATCACTGCTTTTTTAAAGTCTTATTGTGTTGTAATTCTCAATCGTAGCCCAAAGTTTGGAAAGTCCAGCAGATGTCAATAGGCTGAAAGGCACCCGCAAAATGTGGTTAAACAAGTTACATCATTACATATTACCTACATCTATACATATAACAGAATTATAACAGGCCGATGTCTGTACATTATAGAAATCAGAGAAAAACTTATATGGGGGTCTTTATTAGAGCAACAGAAGCCAAAACAACAGATTTTAGAATTTTTGTCTGTCTGTCTGTTTATCTGTTTTTATGTTTGTACACGCATCATGTAAAAACTACTGCATGGTTTTGCATGCAGTTTTCATCGATTTATTGCTAGAGATCTAACTTAAAATATAGGCTCCATTTTACCGCAGGAATATATCAGATTCTAAATTCCACGCATACGAAGTCGCGGGCAAAAGCTACTCTTAAAATAATAAGTCGTCCGAAGTCTGGCGTCGCCGCACGGTCTTCAGCGACTAAGCGCGATGTTCGAGACTCATGCCGCACGATATTTGTCCCTAAGTAAATACACAACTTAAGTAGTAAGAGGACTTCAAATTACCCGCCTTCCCCAGAGCGCAGGCGGCGAAACTACAAGAACATTTCCTTACGTAAAAAATTACCCTCAAGTCTCAGGTATACCTAGGTGAGTACAAAATTAAATCTATTGCAACGGCTACCTCATTTCAAATGAAATAACTAAAATGCATTCCGTATTTAATATTTCAACTGAATAAATTCACACAAACTGCCATTTAATTCCAGCTTTGTAAAATTTTCAGTCGAATGCTATTTACGTTTCACAGAAATGAGATTTAACTTAATTAAAGCCTAGAAGCGCAGCGGCTGGGAAGGTTCCGGTGGATGTCAGGGAAACCGAACAGTTTACACATGGACAGTTGCAAATAAATTCAATCATTGTCAGCTCAGTTTCTGACAATAGGGATTGTATAATGTGTTTATTTATTACTAGCTGTGCCCGCGACTTCGTTCGCGTGGATGTCGGAACTTAACAATGAACTTTTTAGTGCGAAACGCCATTAAAAAAAAATATTATAAAAGTTACGTGAATTTAAGAAGACCAAATGCACTTAACCCAATTTTTTTTCTAAAATAAAAGATTTTTTCTAAAATTAAAGTAGCCTAAGTTACTCCTTATTACATCAGCTACCTGCCAATAAAAGTCCTGTCAAAATCGGTCCAGCCATTTCAGAGATTAGTCTATACAAACAGACAGACAGACAGACAGACAAAAATTGTAAAAAATATTATTTTGGTGTATGTACCGTATAAATATTCATATGCATATAGTAAAAAACGGTTATTTCAATATTACAAACAGACACTCCAGTTTTATTTATATGTATAGATTAACCAACTTCCATTAACAGATAATTCTACACATATAAGTTATATGTTACATACTACTTGATTAGTTATTTAAATACAGATTGTGTTAGGAGTGGCAATGAATTCAAAGTAGCTACAAGCTGCACTCAGTAATCTCGGCTCCGTGTTTGCAAACACACCTAATGATGCGTCTTGTTGTAAAATGTTATTTATGTGACTAAGAGATATGTACAGTGGACTGGCACTGAGGGTTAGGTACTGTACTAGTTTGAGGGGCTGAGACTGTAGTTAGCGACGGTCTTTTTTATGTCTGTTATATGTTTTAATACGTTTATGTAAAACCGGGCGGGTGTTTAAAAATAAATTTTCATATGTTTTACTTGGTGTAGCTGAAGAGATAAATTCTCTAAAACTCATATAGATAATATTCCCTATATAGGTAAGATTTCGTAGCACATAATGTATAAGTTTTTTATAAGTATTTAGTCCAAAACTAATATTTTAGTACAGTTAGCGAAATAAGGTGCTAACTTTACTAAATTAAGTAGTTTTTTTGTAATGTTGAAATTGATTTATCAAACAAGATAATAATATTATTTGTAACTAAGCATCTCTATATTCGATAAAATTACAGCATATTATAATAATTTAATTACAGAAAATAATAAAATAGGAAAGTTTTTATTCGTAAAAGAAATTTTGAGACTTTGTCCATACGCCTATACTATGGGGAGTGCTCCGAGGAATTGTTCTGACTGATCCATGCCGCCTCTTTCCGCCATCGTTCTACGCGACAGCAGTTCCATCACCATCATTTAGATGGTTGGCAGTTCACAACTGTGCGTTTCTCTTGAAACTTTCTGCCTCGCACAACAAAACTGTGGAATGAACTGTCGCCTGCGGTATTTCCGGACCAATACGACCTTCAAACCTTCAAGAAAAGAGCGTACTCCTTTTTAAAAGGCCGGCAACGCACTTGTGACTCCTCCGGTGTTGCGGGTGTCCATGGGCGACGTTAATCGTTTACCATCAGGCGATCCGTATGTTCGTTTGCCGCCTAAGCGATAAAAAAAAAATGGTCCGATACATTGGTCGTTGTCTGTATTTACAGAAAGTTTACGATCATATTTATTTTATTTTTTTCTTTTTGTTTTAAAACATTGCCCCACACTAGGATTTCTCCTGTGTCGTGGGTACAGTTTACAAACATACATGTCACATACACACACAACCAGACCGAAACAACTATCTGTAGATCATACAAATATTTGTTCCGTGCGGGAATCGAACCCGCGACACCTAGCGCAGCAGTCGATCTCTCAACACACACACTGCGCCAACTGTGCCGTCAAACGTATTTGTACGACTAAACTTTATCAAAGACTATATTATAAGATAGGTTTTCAAAGTATACTAACGTCAAAGGCACGATATTTGTAAACCTTCACAAGTCTTTACGTACTAAAAAGTTTAAGTCTCAACTTCAGCACAGTTCAGATCTGTTTCTGTTTTAACAAGTTGCAACAGATTTGAAAAACTTGTTAAACAGTCTGTATAAACTTTGCTTCTAACTGTATTAGGTTTATCTAAACTAATATTATAAATAAGTAAAGGTTAGTTTGTATGTAGGGCGTAATCTCCGGAACTAATCACCCGATTGTGTAAATTCTTTCACTGCTAGATAGCTACATTACCCCGAGTGCTATAGGCTATAACTTATATGTAAGTCATGCCGACGAAATCGCAGGCAAAACCTAGTCTATACATATAAATAAAATTGGAGTGTCTGTTTTTAATATTGAAATAACCGTTTTTTACTACATGCATATGAATATATATTACGGTACATACACCAAAATAACATTTTTTACAATTTTTGTCTGTCTGTTTGTATAGGCTAATCTCTGAAATGGCTGGACCGATTTTGACGGGACTTTTATTTTAAATATGTTTCACAAAAGTCTAACGTACACAATTGCAGTATAATTACAAAAGGCGCCAAACGTGTGTTGGACTAAGCGATCATCCATACGCGACGACCATTTATTTGACCTTATAATCATTTGACTACACTGGGCACTTACAGTGCCGGTTTAACTACGCAGCAAGAGTAGCAATTGCTACGGGCCCCGCGCAAAACGGGGCCCCGCGTATTCAAACCTGCGACTAAGCGTAATTTTTTGAGTGAAACTTATTAAGAGGTGGTATAATGAATTTACTTAATGTAACAAAAACGTGAAACTTTACACCTGTGTTCCGACTAAAGCAATCCACGTCAGACAATCGGTAGCTAATTATTTTGCTGGCGAAAATAAAACACAGAATTTCATACGGTAAACTCACAAGTTCTACAAAAAGTCACTTAATACTATTGAGAGCCCATAGCAGATCAAGGGCCCCTCGAAATAATTTGCTACGGGCCCCCCGCTTGCTTAATCCGGCACTGGGCACTCAGGTACTAAGACGCCTATGTCCAGCAGTGGACGTGTGTCGGTTGATGATGATCAACCTACTGTCCGTCATTTTTAGCGAATACCTACATAGTAGGACATTACAGACAGCCCATTATTGTGTACATTTATAAAATACAAGCACTAACAAACTTGATTAGAATACACTATTCAACTGGTATTAATGTTTTAGAGATTTTTTATTACCTACGTATATATCTATTAAAATAACTTGGCGTATATAGTACAGTCTATTTTCCATCTTTATATATATATCATTCCGGCGTGTGTTCGTAATTCTTTTCCTAAACGACTTGATCGATTTTCGTGATTTAATTTTTTGTACTTATGGGTCCCTAGATGGTTCTTAGCTATAGTTGAAACTGGTAGCTGGCGCTATTGTCGAGATCCAGTAAATAAAATACACGCAGATGAAGTTGTGCAATATCTAGTTTCCGATAAAATAGAACGCCTTTCGTTTAACAGAACACGTTGCAATGTGTTCCACCGTGTATTATTGCAGCATAATTTTCAAAAGGCGCTTTGCGTCGCACCTACATATTAAGTCCGAATCCGATATGTCGGAACCTCCGATTAAAATTACACCTCCGAATCCGGCTCCGGTTCCGATATATCAAAACGGAGGTATATATCGGAGTTACAAGTTATGACTTGCTATCGCTGCAGTGCTACCGAGCGCTTTCTATGTGACACTGACAACTGACTGAGTACCTATATGTGTTCTGTGCAACTGATGAACGAAGAGTAAACGAGTTGCAACAAGTTTTTTCTTTTTTATTTATTTACATTTTACATTCGTAGATTTGCTCCGACTCCGACTCCGATTCACCTCCGACTCCGCGGAGGTCACTACGAGAACCTCCGACTCCGATTCCGCCTCCGATAAATCCACCTCCGTAACATCCCTAATATTAAGTAGAACAAAGCCACGCGACGACACTGAACGTATAGTTCAATTAGGATATCATCTTAGTAAACCTAATCAGTTTCAACAAAATACATACATCATCGTCGTCTGTACACCCCGAAGGGTTAGACAGAGGTATACCTACTATTAATGTACACCCACATTTCACCGATGCCGTTGCTGAGTCTCATATAATAGGGGCGAGCTTATTGTCACCTACTGGTTACAGTTTCAGACTCCGTGCTGCTACTGTGAATTTACAAACAAGAAATCTAATATCACTTTGCCCGACCCGGGATTCGAATCCAACGTCATGCTAAATCGTGCTTGCGGCCATTAGCCAATGAGGCGGGCTCTCAGCTTTAAATAGTCAGTACATAAAGCTGTTGAATGTAATGTAGTATATAAGTAAACATACACGTATTTATTTATTTATGAAACCAATCTCTATAATAATTGCTGTAACAGAGATATTTGTAAATAACGATGTTTTCTATTTGATAACTAGATATTTGTAAATAACGATGTTTTCTATTTGATAGATGTTTGCTCGTTAACTGATAAACGGAGAATTAAAAACATGAGTCCGATAATAAATACTCACATTTTCTATTTAACAATATTTATGTTCTTTGTATTGTGTACCATTGGATATGATTGCAGTGCAATAACACCAAGGCGCTTTCAGTTTCACTGTTGTTGACGACGACGGCGACAGTTCCATTTAATTACGAGATTTTTAGTAAATGTATTATTTGTCAATTCTAGATAACACAGTATTCTAAGTCGGGACATTAATGTCCTCCTGATCGATTTCGGTCACGGCGGCCAATCTCACCGGAGATTAGCCAACTACGCAGGAGATATTATAGAGCACAAGTGTGTTCGCAAACACAGGTGCTCTCTCTATTCCTTCACCCTCATAGTCCGATGGGACGGCAATCCGACACGACCGGAGAGAGATCAGGCGCAGCACCAACGGCTTTACGTGCTTTCCGAGTCACGGCGTGTATTCACATACACGAAGACCTAGACCCGAAACAAATATCTGCAGATCATACAAATATTTGTTTCGTGCGGGAATCGACCCCGCGACACGTAGCTCAGCAGTCGATCTCTCAACCATTGCGCCAACCGTGCCGGGACATTGGAGAGTAATTGAAACATCGAATGTTTAGACCGAGTACGCACACGCACACTGCTGAACTAATTACTCACTCAGTACATAGATATAGATATTTTTAATGATAAGCCGTACCAGATTTGTAAATGTATATATTTATATGTAATGTTTAAATTAAGCTCAATTATTTTATTGTATATATTAAGTATTAAAATGTAAGTGTTTTGGTACTGTGAACTTATGTTTTTAAGTAAATAAATAAATAAATAGACAATACTGAGTGTTTCACAATTCAATTTTATCCTACTAATATTATAAATTTATAAGTTTGTGAGGATGTATGGATGTATGTGTGTCTGTTACTATTTGTGGACTGAAAGATCAATACAGCGCAGGGTGTCAATTAAACACCCCTTCTAATGAAATGAAATTATTTATGTTGCAATTAGGATTTTTCAATCAATTTTACACGTCTTTTTTAAACTAGATGGCGTCGGCATTTCCTATGACTATCCCTGAGAAGAAACGCCGAAACAAACTCAGGGGTCAAGGTCTATTTTAATACTACTACTATTTGTAATGCTTTGCAATGTATCTTTGCGGCGCAATATAAAATGGCGTTTTACATCACGCGATTGCTGCCGCGGCCCCACTTCGAATGACGCAACATCACTAAACACTTCATACACAAACATGTTACTTAATAAAGTTACGTGAAAATAAATTTTGGAAATCCATTTTCGATCATTGTACAGGCTTCCATTAAATTTTCCAGTACCTATTAACAGACGAGGCTGGCGGTGATGGGTAGTCAATCACTTTCGAAGGGATGTTATATCATATCCACTGCAATCACAACTGACCTTTTCGTTGATGGGGATATTTTAGTTCACATTTCATCGATACCGTTGCTAGTTTATTTAAGCGGCATTCTAAAATAAATTACCTGTAATTTTTTGTTTCAAATAAAATTACGAAGACTGACATATTTAAAACATTAAGATATATAAAGAGTCACTGAAGCCTTTCGAAGAGTTCTATTCATTTAATTCCGTTTGTTCTTCTTCATGTTATTTTGCATCAACTGTCGTAAATGAAGGCGGCAACATAAAAATATTAAAGCCTCACTCATTTTGCAAACGGTTGTAAATGAGAAACTACTGACCACGGAACTGATTCACAACAAATTGCATCAAGTTAAACGTGTAATTTTGCGATGTCAATTTTTTAAAGTGAGTTGTAACTTGTTTTTAATAATAGTTTCCATAAGATACATTTAAATATTTCGTCGTTTTGAACGGTTCTGGTATAATATACTGGTATTCTAATCCTTTAATTGCCTTTTAAAATACTCACGAGTGGCTTATTTTTAGTATTAAAACCACACGACAGGGCTTAAAAGCTTTCAAGTATTAAGTCGGTACCTACTCAAGCGCGTAAATAAAACTTTAATCCCGGTAATTAGGTACTTACACTCGTAGAAATCGCCGACGGATCGCGATTTTTATTGGAAATATTTAATCTCATTCTACGAAGCCACTTCGCTGCAAACCATTTATGATTGAAGAGATTTTTTATTGACATCTTGTGCCTAGCCTATTACCGGGAACGCAGGCGCAATATTTAATCACTGAAGCCTGCGGGTTTACAGGACTGACGTCGCTGATAAATTATATTAAACCATGGAAAAACGCAACGAAGAAAAGGATATTGGGAGCGCGACGACATTTTAAATACATGTTTGTTAATGAAATTTTAAACTTTAATAGATATGTTGTTTTGAACATAAAGATTTTTAAAGAAGTTTGACTTTATACCTAATTGCACTTTAACGGACTATAACAAAGTGATTATAAGTTATAGTTACGTATTAGTCCTATAAAGTGCGCCTAAATGTGGTTCTATAAACATTTTAAGAATTTGTATAAGATTAAAAAATACATGCTCCTAGAACAGCTTATATATCATCATCAGCCAGAAGACGTCCACTGCTGAACGAAGGCCTCCCTCAAGGGGGGGTTTGCCATAATCCCCACGCTTGGCAGGCGGCTTGGGGATCGCAGTGGCTCACCGATTAGTGAGAGGACGCTGCTGCCCGTCCTCCGGTGTTTGGCCGCAGTTTTAAGACATACCCGGGTCCAGCTTATATATAACCCTATACAAATTTATCCTACATAGAGCCAATTTTTTAAGTTACTAAAATTGACTGCAATCCACTCATATATCAATTATGTTAATCCCCTTTTTAAAAAAAACACCTAATTTAGATTTTCTTGTCAGTTTTGCGTGTTGTGCTAAATGGTAAATAAAACCTATGATAGACAAATAATATTTTATTTAATTAAAATTTTAATAGCGTATTACTATGCAAGTTTAGTGTCGATACAATTTTTGTAAGTAGTATCATAAAATAACACTATTATGATATGCAGAAAGTTGATTTACCTTAGCATTGTGGTGACAGCGTTTTTGGTATGTTGAGGTGAAGCGCCACACAGGCGTGGGCGGTGAACGCACGCAACACTGTAAAACCGATGACCACTCGCGTTAGCCCACGGGCGACAATTTATGATATATGTTTTTTTATTGGAAAATAAATTATTATCAACATAGTGTACTGCCTCATTGGTGTAAGCGCGACTGCTCAGCGTGAGGTCCTGGGTTCGATTCCCGGATCGGGCAAAATGTTATTGGGTTTTTCTGTATGGAAATTCTCAGTAGCAGCACGGAGTCTGGAACTGTGTCCGGTAGATGGCAATAGACTCGCCCCCTATTACATGGGACTCAGTAACAGCATCGGCCAAATGTGGGTGTACAATAGTACACCTCTGTCTAACCCTTCGGGGAATACAGGCGTGATGCTATGTTATGTTATGATATATGTATAACGTACTATTAACAAAATGTTCAACTGATGGAAAAACATCCTTTTTTATTTTTTACATATCTATTGTTTACATTTATTTTAATACTAGCTGTGCCCGCGACTTCGTTCACGTAGATGTCGGAACTTAACAATGTATTTTTTAGTGAGACCAAATGCACTTAACCCTATTTTTTGCTAAAATAAAAGATTTTTTCTCAAATAAAAGTAGCCTAAGTTACTCCTTATTACATCAGCTACCTGCCAATAAAAGTCCCGTCAAAATCGGTCCAACCATTTCAGAGATGAATATGATTGAGCTACATAGCTACAGCGCAGATCGGTCGAGCGAGGCTAAGCAGCGCTTGAGGCGGTAAGTCCTTGGATGGGCCACCATTTTTCACAAATCGAAACCCCTTCGTGCTTCGGAAAGCACGTTAAGCAGTCGGTCCCAGGTGTCATACGAAGACCTATGACAGTCGTTACGGGTGTCTGTAGTCCAACAAGTCTGACGTCGTTAATCTAACCTAACCTTACAGTATCAATGTCTCCCAGTTACAGGGTGGCGGAGGTCAGAAGGCAGTCGCTTCGTGTAAAATACTGGTATTCAGCCGCAACCGGTTAGATTGGAAGCCGACCCCAATGTAGTTGGGTTAAAGTCTAGTCAATTATATAACAGACACATGAGATAATTATAACACATATTTTAAAACTAGCTTCCGTTCGCGGCTTCGCCCGCGTGGCTTACGAACCCGTAAATTTTTCCGGGATATAAAGTAGCCTATGTGTTATTCCAGACTATAATCTACCTCTGTGCCAAATTTAATCCAGATCCATTCAGCCGTTCTGGCGTGAAAGAGTAACAAAGATCCATCCATCCATCCATCCCCACAAACTTTATAATATTAGTAGGATAGCATTTTTGTCTAAAATTGTAAATCCTAAGCCTCTATTTGATAAAAAAGTGTACTTTATGATCTTCAGTTGGAACTTACATATCATAATGTCGTTTTTAACAGTCTATTCTGTACTGAAAGTTTAATAGCGTCTCCGTTGACACAGACGGGGGCTCATTAAAAATGTAGACAGCCGGTTAGATGTTTACAGGTACAGTTATTTATCTCAAAATATGCAAAACAAGTCTATCGCCCTTTTTAAAATAAACACGTGTCACGATTTACGAAATCTGTTGGAGTTTTTCAGATCACAAATCATGTATAACGTTTTTGTTTGAGTACTAAGTACCTAATGAAATGTATCTCATATTTCGTTCTAGTTTATAAAAATAACAGTAATGGCCTAACGGTTGAACGTTTGCCTTTCATACAGAAGGGTTTAATTTCTAACCCGGCCCGCACCTTTGACTTTCCGAAATTATATGCGGCAGAATTTTACTATCATTTGTGTTGACGGTGAAGAAAATATAGTGAGGAAACCTGAGATAAATATAGAGTTCTTGATGGTACAGCAGGACCCCTTTAATCCGAACCCCTTCTAATCCGAACACCTCTGTAATCCGAACGCTCCACCGCTTTTTCACTCGCCGTCTCGTTGCTTACCGTCAGTTGCTTACCGAATGTCGAGTAGCGTTTGTAATTCAAGCGCGGTGTCTGCCTTAAATATATGTCTTGAATGGGCTGACCAAGTGACCAAGACCTTTGCCAGAAAAAATGCTTTGACGTAATAGAAAGACAAAGCTTTTTATTTGTCATTAAATACCTCCCGACAAAATAAAATACTGGATTTCTTTAATTAATTTAACGTTTATAGATGAATATACATTTAAAATTTCACAATACAATTAGTTTTATTTCATAAATAATACCCTATAAAATCTCTGTACCATAATCCGAACGCTCCTCGAATCCGAACGGGGGGTAAATTTTTGGGGTTCGGATTAAAGAGGTCCTGCAGTATTCGTAGTCTACGAACCCTTCAGGCCATCGTGATGGACTGAGGCCTATCCTCTCTCATACAGAGAAGAGGACCGTGGCCAGTACTGGGAAGAATTATCGATTATCCTGATATGTGCATGAGGATTGTGCGCGTGGTGTTTAAACAGGACACGTCGATAACCTTAAGCGTGTCATGTTGGTGGCGCAGAATTCACTCAAACGAATCTGTTTAGGAGTACCTAAGATTTAATTGGCTGTCACTACCCCAGAAGATGTCAGGCTACAACATATCTTGGGTCAGCCTCGCTTCTCTAGATGGTAGTGAAGCTATTAGTGAAGTGCGCTATGGTTTCGGTACTTGAAAATAGAGACCCAAAACTAACGAGTTTACGGTAAATCAACGGATTTACGAGAATAAATTGCCTTTTAGAATTTTTGAAAACCTATTAATCATAAAAAAAATTGAAGATATTAAACCTAACATTACGGATGTTTGACAAGTACGAGAGTTTGTCAATGATATACTATATAAAAATATAATAATAAAATAAAAATAAAAATATAAATAAAAAATAATGAACGTTATTGGGTAATTGGTTAAATGGACTTCAGGTGACTTAATTGATTTTATATTGGTATGTAAGTATACTTAATAACGTGCTTTACACATAAATAAGTTCTGCAAACAATAGATAATACGTTTTTGCTACGCCGGCTACGTCAAGCGTATCCAAATCGTAGCAAAGACGTAGCCACCGCGTAGCTCTTTTAATACATTTTCTATGGCTTCTTTTTCATGTAAAAGTATTCGAAGAATAAAAATCTGGAGAAAAGTTGCAAAACAAAGTTACTGGACCTTACATTACGATAAACAAGAATTGGAAACATAACATTTGAGTTAAAGGTGTATTTTTAATTATAGTGATTATTTTTATTTAAATTTCGTAACAAAAAACGAATCGCCTTAATTCAAAACTATAATACCTCGTGTTGTTGCGTGCAGTGCGTGGAAAAAACGAATTATTACTTCTTACTAATATTATAAGCCAGTTAGCCGCTGCGCCAACCGTGCCGTCGATGAACTGAATTCTCAGATGACGTATGAATAATTTGAATGGAAGGAAAAGATATATTCTGCCAAATATTATGGCATAAAAGCAGGATATTGATGATATATAGTATTTTAATAAACTAAAAACCAGTAAACCGAAATTGATTGGACTTTTGCTTTAATCTATACTAATACTAATATACTAATAATATTATAAAGAGGAAAGATTTGATTGTTTGTTTGTTTGTTTGCACTGAATAGGCTCCGAAACTACTAGACCGATTTAAAAAATTCTTTCACCGTTGGGAAGCTACACTATCTCCGAGTGACATAGGCTATATTATATTTTCAAAAAAATTAGGAATCCTTACTAAAACTTCAATAATGTAACCCAAGGTGTAAAAAAATGACCTAAAAATTCCTTACATCTCGTGCGCTGCTAAAACTATTGATGATAGAACAAAATAATGTACTACGACTTTGCAGAACATATCATTATCTACAAAAAGTGTCATAACAGCATATGTCTAACGATTATAGTTATGTCAGAATAAGTGTTCTTTTATTTTAAAAATTTAATTGTAATGCCGCCGCTTGAAAAGGCTCTTTATATGTATTCTGGTATTAATCTTTATCAAAATAAATTAGGTGTCACTGGGGTATGAGAGGGGAGTCAATGTTATAGCACATAGGCTACTTTTTATCCCGGAAATATGTACGGGTTCGTAAACCACGCGGGCGAAACCGCGGTCGGAAGCTAGTGATATTTAATTTTATGTAGCTCTTATAATGAAAATGTATAAACACGATATCTGTGACTCCAAAAAATATTAATCTAGGCGGCCGAAGTCACGGGTTCTACTAGTTAAAAAATATCAGTATTGGCTGGCAAAAGCGGTATTAACGAAACCCGTTGCAATTCCCGTCAGGGATTTGCTTCATTTAGACTTACTTTGGTTCATTTGCTCATAAAACGCACAGCGAGTCTGAGACGAATCGATGCTACTCATTAATCAGTAATGTGAATAGGTAGGGCTTTTGGTTGTAATTAAAACTTGCCTCTTGGGTTTAGATGGCTGTTTTACTCTGTGTAGAGGAAGATATTAGATTTATGAGACACATTCAATAATCTTGTCTTTATAAATCCTACTTCCTACTAATATCCTATCCTACTATATAATATTGTAAATGTGAAAGTTTGTGAGGATGGATGGATGGATCTTTGTTACTCTTTCACGCAGAAACTACTGAACGGATCTGGATGAAATTTGGCACAGGGATAGATTATAGTCTGGAATAGCACATAGGCTACATTTTATCCCGAAAAAATTACGGGTTCATGTATGACAGAGGATCACTTGAGAACGGCTCAATTTAGCTGTTTTTTTTTTTTGTTGTGTCCGTATTTTTCAGGGCAATGTTTGTACATATATATATGTCTGGGTTTGAACATGTTTGGAAAACCCACCGGAAAAGTGGGAAATTTGTATGGTATTTTTGTATAAAATATATCATTTTATTAATTAGTAAATTTTAACAGGTCGACGAGTCAACATCTCCTGAGGATCATCTCGTGGAGGGGCGAAACACGTGTCGAGGATCCGTTTTGGTTACATTATATCTATCGCACCTTCTGCATGCGCATATATTTGTGGGAGGGTGGGGGGGGGGGGGGGGGTGCTGCATGCACCCAAGCTTGAACTAGTTTGGCGAAAATAATACTAAAATATTCGAGTTGTATATTTTGTGTATCATGGATTTCCACAAAATAACGCCTGATTCCATTAAATATGTTACGTATGAGGAATATTATTGAATATGTTGTACATATGACGTTCATATATGAATAAATAAATGAATAAGCAAATACACCTCGTACCAACGCAAATAGTTCTTGATTTTACTCATATGTATGTATGTGTAGAACAGGTAGTCGGGGACGTCATGATATACTATTTTATACTATATACCTCCATATGAATAAGGCTCATTATTGCCTGTGTTCGCTTCCAGCAAGGATTCGACGTAGTATGATGCTTTTAAGATCAATCAATACTAGCTGAAACTGTACCTAATTGAAAAATTGTCTATCCACAACCAGTACTACAGAATGCATTTTACGTTTCACAGGTGTCTGATAAGTTAATCTAATTGATAAACTCTCTGATTACTTAACGTTTGAATTTAATGACTATCAAATGTTATGTTAATTATATTTTATTTATTATATTACTTACTACTTCGCTTACCATCAGGTGAGATAGTGGTCAAAGGCGTGCCAAAAAGAACAAAAAAAAAACTATCAAACACTTTATCAGTAAGTGATGAAACAGAACTATATAACGAGCACAATTCAATTCATCAGGTTAACTAACAAATTCCAAATTAATATCCTAACACCTTAACCACCCCGGGAATCGAACACAAAACCTCTCGCTCAGCTATACGGCCGGATGACGATTTATCTACGCACGCCTGCGCTTTAATAGACTAACGTTTGTGAATAATATTTCTGGATAATTGTGTATTGGTACACGTGCATAGTTCGAGATATTTCCCACAGTACGGGCTATGACGTTGCCGCGAGAAGAGTGCCCGTTTGCAACTAGTCGATGAAGTCTGGAAAATATGCAGGTGAGTGAAACAAAACATGTTTGGTACACCTACGTACATTATAGTTAGTGACGATCGTTGTGTGGCTTATTGTCGTTATGTCGCGTATCGTTCTCCGCTTTGAGTCGCCGGTTTGATTCCTTTAAGCAAAGTTATATTTGTTAATTCAAAAGATGCAGATTTTTATGTTTTGTTTATGTATGTATATGTTTGTAAACTATTTAATATTAAGAATTGAACTTTGGGTTTCAGCGGCCAAATTTATATTTGTTAATTCAAAAGATTCAGATTTTTATGTTTTGTTTATGTATGTATATGTTTGTAAACTATTTAATATTAAGAATTGAACTTTGGGCTTCATTTTCAGCGGTCTTGATTGCGAACACTAGGCCTAAGAGATATAGTATAAAAAAAGGATTCGGCCTACACGAACAGACCTACTATAGGCCAACACTGAACCTTTATTACTGATACGTAATTACGTAAAGGAGAAACTTATTCTACTAAATACTATTTACTTATATAAACAAAAAAAAAAAATGCTACCGCATAAGCCAAGTTGACACAAGCACGATTGCTGAGTTTGCGGTCCTGGCTTCGATTCCGGGATCGGGCCGTGTTATTGGGTTTTTCTGTATGGAAATTCACAATAGCAGCACGGAGTCTGGAACTGTGCCCAATAGATGGCAATAGGCTCGCCCCCTAGTACATGAGACTCAATGAACATAACGGCATCATTGTGGGAATACCATAGTAAACCTCTGCCTAATCCTTCGGGAATATAGGCGTGATGTTATAACATTTCTTTGACAAAATTTCAGCTTCTCTTTCCGAGCCATTAGCGGACTCCAAATAAAAGATAACACTAAAATCTTTTAACTGAAGCATTAAAAACCCATCATTTCTAATATCACACGTCCAAACTAAATACTCGAAACTTTTTAACCATCTATCATCTTTAAAACTTGAAGTACGGCGAAGGAGTACCACAAATAAACTTATGGTCCTATAAATCAATAAACAGTAAGGACTAGGACTGCAAGGACCAAGAATCACATCACTAGTTTTCTGTAGCTTGAAAACTTACACCTTGCGTTTAAAAAGACATATTTTATTTGACTATTTCCCATTTTTTTTTTTATATAATCTTATTCCTATACTATTAGACGAGCAATCCTAACTAATATTATAATGCGAAAGTAAGTTTGTTTGTGTTTGTTTGTTACCTTTTCACGTCTAAACCACTGAACCGATCAACATGAAATTTTGCATATACATTGTCAGAGGTACAGAAAAGGACAAAAGGCACCTTTCATTTAAAGTAAAAACTGTTCCCGAGGGAAAGAACAATAACTTTCGACGGTCACAATTGCTTTAAGATGCTAATTGGCGCTACGTATGACTCGAAAAAATGCACGGGTTCCTTATCAATGCTGGCGAAGCCGCGGGCAGAAGCTAGTGTTTATATAAAAAATTGTGGTTCCCTAGTCGTAGAAAGTCGACTGTAATTCACTTTTTTAAGTTTGAACGTTATAGCAGTTCTTTTGTCAAAGAGTGTAGTCGTCTTTATAATCATTGTATATATTTTTTTGTTTTACGTAATTTGCGAGCCTGTATGACATATTTATGTGTGTGACATTGACAATATGAACGTAAACAAATGAATGATTGATATTATTTTATTTAATGCATTTGTAACACATATTATCCTATCTTATCCTATCCTATCTTACTTCCTACTAATATTATAAATGTGAATGTTTGTGAGGATGGATGGATCTTTGTTACTCTTTCACGCAAAAACTACTGAAAGGATCTCGATGAAATTTCGCACAGAGATAGATTATAGTTTGGAATAGCACATAGGCTACTTTTTATCCCGGAAAAATGTACAGGTTCGTAAACCACGCGGGCGAAGCCGCGGGCGGATGCTAGTAATATATAATTTTAGCTTTCTGCACTTCTTCTCCATATAAACTTTTACTATGGCCAATCTCACACTCCTCCGTGTGCGCAATATGTTTAAAAATGGGTACAAATTTTTCTCTTCATATATTGGCTTTACTAAGGTCCCGTCGAATGTTTTTATTGATAAAGCTCTTCAACAACAACAAAACAAAAACGCACTGAACTCTGTTGTCTTTACCTTTTCATATACATAGATATATTTGTTTATGTGTTGACTCGTTCTTGAAAATATCTGTAATGATTTCGACGAAATAGGTATACAATATAGGTGATCAAGAAAGAGTCTCCACTTGTGGCGATATTTGAAATCTTCTTGCGCACCCTGGGCAGTCTGCACTCCGGCTTCGCACGGGTAGCAGAACATATACGCCTACATTTTTTTTCTAAAATGGTGGTCTATATTATTTATATTTTAATAAGGATATATAACTCTATTGGTTTACGCAGCGCACGCCAGTAAAGCTCCCAGTTGGCATGATTTTACCGACATCTTCAACAATCATCGTCATATTTTAGCCAGTTTACACAGAGCCTTAATTTAATTATACACGTAAACCTTCCTCATGAATCACTCCGTCGATTGGTGAAAATCGTATCAAAATCCATTTAGTAGTTTTTGAGTTTTTCGCGTTCAGACAGACAGACGCGACGGGGGGACTTTGTTTTATTTTTATAATATGTAGTGATACGATTAATGTTTCTTAACGATATCATATCAGCTTACTAAGTGACAAAGAAAACGTGGGATGGACCATTTAAAGAAAACATACCTCTATCTATTTTATCAAAATTATTACAACTAAACTAATGATAAAGTTGTGTATGTAATCTAATCGTCAAGTTGATAAAAGTCTTGCTTAGTACGAATTTGTGGCTATATATTGGAAGTGATGTTATATTATTGATAGAGCGCTCGAAATTATGAAAGTTACTGTATTCAAAGCCAAAGCTTTCACGACGTTCGATATTAAGGGTTAAGTTGTGTTTAAGTATCACAGCATCCGAATATTGCTACAAATTACCACAGGAGATGGATAGATTAGTAGGATATTTATTAGTCCTTGACTGCCTGATGGTCTAGACTAGCAGCACGGAGTACTGAGAATTTCTATACAGAAAAACCGAATAACATATGGGGGAACGAGGTGTGGTATTCCTCCAGTGAGTGTATTATTAAAAATTACCATTGTTATATGTGAGCATTACGTAGCTGTAAATTTTATATCTAATAGACGTGATAGCTGTCTGGCAGTTTGAGTTTGTTATGCTCACTTAATTGTCCTGATGATGGTGGCGTTGTGCATCGGGTCGTTGGGTTCCCTGCAATATGGTTGAGCAAAGCGTCGCTGATGCACGCGTTATACTCGTGAACGGGTGCCGTCTATTGGGACTGGTCAGCTCATAGCTGCCATGTCAATTTTATCAAAAGTAAATATATTTTTCATATCTATCAGGCTTGAGTTTCAGACTTACATAAGTTAGACTCTTTTAAGCTACATTGTACTCACATAATTGTTGTTCGAGGTCAATGTATAAAACAAATATTGTATATTTAATTCCGAGTTTAAAAGAGTAACCATGGAGTTTCTTGCCCGTTCTTCTCCATTGGAAATCAACACTTTGGAACGTGGCAACTAGAGCCTGACTATTCATAAGTGCCTGTAAATGGTTTACATGAATAAAAATATATTTGAATTTGAATTTGAAGTGAAAAGGAAGGATCCTCCGACCAGGCAAGGTAGTTAGCCTGGCGGGCCGAAGCCCGATAATTGATGTCGGACATTCGTATAGTGTTAGAATCGTTGTAAACTTTCATAGTGCGATTCAGGGTTTGTTGTTGTAGCTTCACTCCGATAGATGGCGCTTTACTTTTTGCCATGTTGCTAGTAGTCGCTACAAACACTTTGCTGAACTCAGGACCTCACGCTTAGCAGTCGCGGTTACAACCAATGAGGCAGTCAATTCTTCTTACATATAATTATCATATACAGATATTACACCACATAATTCAATTAAATACTAATTGAGACACACATAATCATGAGCAGTCCTACAGCGACGCTCTCCCTCAGGCAACCTTATGATGGACACGAGTGAACTGGAAAATATGGACACCATGTCCAGTTCACAATTCTTGTGGTTATTCACGCTTCTGTTGTGTATATAAATACAAGATTATATGTTTATGAATTTACATACAGTTTTAGTTACTTAACTATATAATTAAAGTGTCAGTTCTACTTTGAAAACCTAAAGCCAAGAGAGAATCCAATCAATCATTACTACATTATTTCTTGGTTTTAGGTTTTTTATGAAATGATTTTTAAACGTCATATAATATGACATATAATAAAACTAGCTTCCGTCCGCGGCTTCGCCCGCGTGGTTTACGAACCCGTACATTTTCCCGGGATAAAAATATATATAGATAGATTATAGTCTGGAATAGCCTATGTGCTATTCTAGACTATAATCTATCTATGTGCCAAATTTCATCCAGATCCGTTCAGCCGTTCTGGCGTGAAAGAGTAACAAAGATCCATCCATCCATCCTCACAAACTTTCACATATATAATATTATAAAATAAAATAACACTACAATAAGGCGAACACGTAATTGTAACGCATAAACATATAACGTAAGAAACTTAAAAAACAAAAACATAAAATTAATTCATAACACCGTAGGAATCATTTTTGACGACAAACAGAAACGTGACTATAACAAAAAATATACACCTATACCTGCCCACGTTTATGTCTCGCCTTGAAAATATTACAGGAAAACGTGTCTAGGTATTTTCCTTTAAGTACAAAGTTCATTGTAAAAAACTCAATATGAATACAGCTTGAAATTATTAAAGAAAGATTCTCAATTTACGTGTATTAAGTAAACGATTTTTTTAGTTAATTAAATACCTACAAAAATGGACATACTGGATTATTAAACCTACATTAAAATGTGCTTTGACATTAACCCATTGTTATATAATCTTTAATATTAAACCAAAGAATCTAACCCAAAATAAATAAACAACAGAATAAAGAAAATTCGATCATTAATCTGTAATCTATCCAAAATACAAAAATCCTTGTGTTAGGTTACATTTTATAAATCAACTACATGACAATAATAATAATATTTATTTCGTAAACAAAGATCTAGCTTTTGCTGAAATAATAATGGCAAAAAGCCAGATTAAATGTCTAAACAGCTTACGAATTAATGACTGCAACTAAAAGCTAACATGGCCTTCAAAAACTCTGACCAACCCTCTCCCTTGTCGAAATTAGGAACAGTGAGCATGCACCAGGAGATTTAAATTACCTAAAACATTGACATAAAGAGCTAAGATGTGCACTCACTCACATAAAAATGTCGGAAAAAAATAAAATAACAGTCGAAGATCAGAATTCTGAAAAGAAAATCAATTACATTTTCTCTTAATTTATCTACTTAGAAAAAGAAAATCAATTCTTTTTTCTCAATATAATCTTGCATGTATACTCGATTCATTAGATTTTGATCACTATAGAATCCATCTAAAAACGCGGCGTTTCTAACTGTTTACGTAAATGAGACCTAGTTACTTTTTTCCTTACGATAGGTACAACGTTACGAAACAAAAGTAAGTACTGTAAAATATCAGTTCAGTATTATTTTGAAGCGAAATAAAATTTAATTTTTGAGGTTTGAAAAAGTAAAAATTTAATCGAAACATGTAAAACACAACGCGAGCATTTATAAAAGTGAGCGCGTGTGAAACTGACCACCAGAACTGCGCATCTAGATGTTTTATATCTGCATCTGCACTAAATGAAATGAAAAAAGGATTGCAGCAGCTGCGCTTAATCCTGTCATCAGAAAACAACACCAATATTGTATCAGATCTGGTTTTTGAATACACTACAATTTTATTATACTGGTATCAAGCGATCATGAATGAATTTTTTGTTAGCTTTCATTGAACCTTTTAGGGCACTCAGGATAATGAGTTACATAAAACAGTATTATTGGACAACATGACAAGTTTATTATGCAAAGTTCTTTTTAAGTAATGCTTTGGAGCTTATAAAATTGGTCTTTTGTAAATATCACAGCCATGATTTAATTGTTCTGGGAAGATTGAATCATGAATGTCTCCGAGGGTCCTAAAGACGTCAATAATTTTGCATAGCAGTATGGAGAATTATACGAAAAAACACGTTGAATATTTTAGTAGATTTTTCGTAGTCAAAACTGCAAACTCCTTTTTGGACAAATCGTGTGTCATTAAATTTGATCCACGACTTGAAAATTATACAACACACGATTTTCAATGTAAAAAGTAAAATGAAAACACTTAGGATAAGACGTTTAATAGATCAATTTGTTGTATTTAGAAAGCCTCTAGACAAACTTTTGGCTAATAAATCTTACAGATTATAGAGTTGCCTTACAGATGATCAGAATTGGGAGGTCTTGTGATGACTACAAAGTCTAAGTAGATACCTATACAAATTATAGGTACTTGTTTTTTTAAATATGTATTTTGTATAGGTACTTAGTGATTCCCAACAAAGACAAACTTTTTTGTAAGACAGTTCTAACCAACGATAGTTTTGACTTTGGTCATTGTTGAACCATTCCAAATACATAATAAACGATATCCTGAACTAATAATAATGTACCGCAATGAGAGCGCATCCACCTATCTTCGTAGTTCGTGGATGTCATGATGGCTTGATGAAAATTGAAAGCACTATAAGTAATCTACAAACACCGTTCGCTTTTCAATGACCGTTAATGTTTAGCTCTTTGGTAGGGTTAAATTCACATGGGCCAGGGCTCTGGTTAATCCGGCGAATCTATTGAAGTGTCCATGTAATGGGTACAGTCAGTGCTAAACACGATTAAAATGAAAACTACATTGTTCGCCAAACCCGTTGTGGGTGATACGGGGAGGCTGAGTACCGATTGAAATATATAATTAATTAGCCTACAAATCTGGATGTATGGTCCAATTTATACAAAAAAAAAAATACAAAATACAAAAATTTTATTAATCAAACATACAGGTAACAATAGGTTATAATACATTCTACAGAAATTACAAGTAGAAAGTTTGTTATCATTAAAAGGGTTCCATATATGTAGAAACGATATGATTTTTCTTCCTGTATAGTTGATAGAGAATTAAAAACAAAACTTTAACGGTGACACCCACACTAGATTATTTTGTACCGCTATCACGAGTTTTCTTACTATTTACTATCAAAGTAAAGTAAATTTTCATGATAGCGATTTTAGTTCTTAACTTGGTTACATTAGGGATTAGAGTCGCTTATGTGATATCTAGTCATAGTAAAGATTTTTACCATTTTATACAGATGTCATGTTAGCGACACTAATCCCTAATGTAACCAAGTTAAGAACTAAAATTGCTTTCATGACAATTTACTTTACTCTGATAGTAAATAGTAAGAAATCTCATGATAGCGGTACTGTATCGTGGGTGTCTGAACGATTAATTGAAGATTTTACATTACATTTACAAAAGTTATGTTTCTTTTACACTAGGTACTTGTATTTGTTTTTAATAAGTAATGCGGCAAAGTGCACTTTTCTCGTCAACAAAAAGGAAAGACATCGCAGACAACGTGCTCTTAACATGTCAATAATAAGCCAGCGATCTTGTAAACGTGCTTTCCAACCCTTCCAAGAATAATGAGAACAGTCAGTAAATAAGTAAATCATTTTTAGAAAAAAGCTTACAAGACTGCCTGATTAGACTACCCCAGCCTAATTACGTAAAAAAGCGACAGCAACGCGACTGCGGCTGCGGCAGCCTAATTACCGATGTAGCGACAGGCGTAGATCGCGCGATAACTTCTGTCAAACGTAATTTTTGTGACATATAATGTATTGACTGACAGTGAAATTGCTGTCGCGTGGCTGTCGCGTTGTTGTCGCTTTTTTACGTAATTAGGCTGCGGGTCGGGCAGTGTTATTGGGTTTATTTCTTTGCACTGTGTATTTCTTTTTTTCAAGTCAAGTCAATTTTTTTTATTTCAACTGGGCCTTTACAGGCGCTTTTAAAATGTTATGATTCTTGTTACACGGTTCGAGGCATGTTCTGTATAGAAGAGACAAGACAAGTCAAGAAACTTCTAATAAATGTTTTACAATATTCTTCAGATTTCAAATTATACAAAATAATAACACGCAGAAATTTATTTGCAGGAACATGTGTTACAAGAGTTCTTATGAAATAATAATATTCAGTACAGTGTTTTCCGCCTTTGTAAAGGCATGCGAATATTAGTTTTGTTAAACACGATAATACAAATCGAATTAAAAATTAAATCTCTCTATAATTTATACAAAAAACAAAAGAACATAAATAAATATATCAAACTACAGACTTAATAAAAAAAAAATAACAATATGAAAAGATAATTGCCAATAATTGTGAAATCACAGTAACCAAATTAAAGAATTTTCTTAACATGTGACGGGGTTGAAAATTAACGCCACACATCGACAACACAATCTGTTACATTATAGTAAGATTTTTTTATAAATACTGATTTAAGTAACATGTTTTTTATCCTTACCATCCGTTAGTAAGTCTTTTATAAGAATCATTAAATTAAATTCTTGGGACATAGATCATCTATTTTTTTTATTAAGTTTAAAAACACGTATTTTTCATTAAGTACGTATAATCACCCCTGATAGTTTTACTAACTAAATGAGCACGGTGTATATTCACAAATTAAAATGCAGAATGAAGCACTGATACTGAGCAAAAAAACTGTTCACAATTGGACACTCAAACAGACCATGATACAAATTCTTAACAAAAGCTTGGGTAAGAATACTCAGCCAATTTTCAGGCCTGAAGCAAACCCTGGTATCTGCTGTTACAATACCTGATAAGAGCTTGAAAGCTTAATGATCAATTGGCCGTTTCAAATCCACTCTTGTGAATATCACAATACGTTAAGAGGCCAATTAAAAAAATATTGTGTGTTTGTTTGTTTTTATTTCTACGGATACCACTCAATATTTGAGTACACACATCCCAAAAGAGAAACAATAGATTTTTGAAGGGAAATGTTGCGAAATATTGAATCGTTTAATTAGGTACTTCAGACCTTTAAAGGTATGAAGTGTTTTTATTGTTTTTTGCCTTTTCGTTACCTATTGTACAGGATATTACAACATTGAGGATACAATGATTTTTTTATTTATCAACCTCTTCATTTCTCACAGAAAATATATTTATCAATCTAATAGAATAATATAAATAATTATTTCGAATGATGATAACGTCTTTTGAAATGTTTAAACACAAAAATGATAAATATATAAATAAATTGAAGCGGTAATAATTTTGTTGGTCATACGTATTGTTGGTCCTTGTAACGGCAAAAATCATTCACATTTAACATTCATCAAAAATCTTCAACATTCTTTTGAACATAAATCTCGGTATCTCGAACAGTAAATAGAAGATTATCGGACAGATTTTATAAAACTTTAGCATACATTGATCTATGTTAAACATAGATTTAACATCTATAGTACTTAGGTACAAGATGATCAACACTGTTACTTGTTATGGCGTGTGAAGAACGAACACCAGCCTAACAAGGCTGAAAAAGAAAAACCAGGAGTAAAGGTCCCTATGAAACGGTTCTATTATCAATTGCTCTTTCTTTTATGCTGAATTGAACCTTTTTCGTGCATCCGTGAGGCACACACTATTATTATCTTTTAATTCTTCTTTTGTTTACCTCGTTTTATTTTCATGTGGTGTTATTTCTATGTCTAAATAAATTATATTTCTCTCTCTTATTAACGTTTCTCTATTCTAAGCTAAGGGTATTCAGATTTTTCTTTCTAAATTCTCCTGTTGTTATTTATCATAATATCAGGAGATATTAGATATAAAGACGAAAGTCTGATGGTCAAATCTTACGGAAAATTACTTGAGGAAAATTCTTACGCTTGGGAAACAAGACATCGTCATTAAAAAGATGTCTCTCAGCGACATCTATATTAACAATATGCTAACGCTATAACAAACTCACACTCCAGTCTCTATAGTCTCTAATGCTGTGTGTAAAAAGAGTGTTACATAATATCCGACAGGGGTCGCTGATAAAGGTAAGTTTCGCAAAAATCATGAGATGCAAATTATTGATTGAGTGACCGTTGATCAAAACCTGCTTCGCTTTATTCCTGTCTGAGAAAACACAGTCCCTTTTCTTCCCATGAGATCTATAACACGTTTTAAGATGAACGAGTGAAATAAATATGTAAAGGAGCTTTTAGAGACCGATTACAACCTAATAATAATCACAAATAAGTGATGAGAACTTGCCGTATTATTCGAAGATAGTTAAATAATAATATGTTAAAAGGGAATTGAGACTATTTAGACGAGCACATTAAACCACTGAATGTTTCAGTGTCATAAAAAGTTTTCCAATATAAATGAAAATGGACAGTGAAAGAATCAACTTGAGTTCTTGCGCTGTCTAGTCACAAAAGCTATTTAGAGATTTTTTTATATGACGACTGTCATATCACATCTCAAATTTTTCTTTCATAAGGTCTGGTTTTTCGATAGCTGGATAAACGTTCGATAAGCTATTTCTCCGATAACTCCATTCAATATTTTTTCCAACAACAAATTAATAGCAGATACTCGTAACTTTATTTGTGTTTCATAATTTTGTAGATTTCATTGTACAGTCTTGTTTCATTTAGAAAAATTAACGTTTATGATCTCAGAAATACTTTCTGTGTTCCATTCATTAGTTAAAACGCTCACAAATACGTAATATTTTTAAACATTTTTTTTTTATATTCGACTTTTAGTTTATTTTCAGTGGCTGTTAGGATTCACAAAAGCACACACCGTGTTGACTCCGTACTGGAAGCAAACTAGTTTTTTAATTTTTATACAATTCCTTTCTGTAATAAATTCTATTTCTTTGTTGTTAGGCATAATATGAAATACCGTAATTGGACGTGTTTCTACGAGGTTTTAAAATAAAAGTCTTTTATTACGAGCTTAATCAGCCCGAGAAACAAGAATGACAATTTTAGAATGATACCACTATGATTCCTTTAAGACTTTAAAACTGTACCATGACTACAACAGTATATGAAAACAATCCCGAATATTAAAAAACATATTCATAGAAATACCTCTCTTTATTTTATGATTTTTCATCATAAGCTCTTATCTACTAATTGCCTCTTCACTTGAAAGCTATTAAAATCAGTTCTACGTATATCGTATAATTATTTTGTTTACGTCTTGCGATCCTTTCGATTGTTTAATTCTCTGTCTCGTCTCATTTTAGTGAACTCATCATATTTCAGACTGAATTTTTGAAAAGAGGGCAATTTTTTTTTTTGTAATTTAAATTTGTGCAGCCTTTGCCCTCTATGAAAAGTAACAGCAAATATCATGGACATTCGTAGAACATGTTCGAAATTACATTGACCGATGTTTTAAATTGTAGCTTTGGATCTTTGTATTTCAAAACCAGTGTCTATTGTGTCCGAACTTGGGCCTATAGTTTCCCACCGTATTGAAAAAGTTAACCCTTTATAACCGACATAGCAACGAATAGCCAGGTGCGATTAGTGAATGCAAAAATCGTTATTTAATTGTGCAAGATTTTACTTGTAGTCTGATGAATTTTTTTTATTCGTCTCTATAAAGCTGCATCAGACACTTGCCTGACAAGTTGTTCTCATCTGTTCGCTTCAACAAGTTTCGGCATAACCGGCACCTTTTGTTATTTTATTATGTGATGGATACGCGAATATCCAGACTGGGGATGCTGAAAGACTTTTGTTGGTTGAACTGAAAATAACATACGCATATCATGTGAAACGAAATTTTTAAAATTTTGTGACTTAAATTCAAATGTTTGTACATTTCTCAGTGTACATTTTTGGCTTTGATAAGATGCTAAAAATGAAGTAAATAAAATAACACAAATCAAAGGTTGCCTCTTGAGAGCAACAGTACGTATCGGAATATTTTAATGAAGCACGCAGTCTCCCGCCATCACTAATTGTTCTGTTTAATCAACTACGTCTGGTCCGTGGAAGACAGGCTTTGATGGACATGGGTGGGAGAGGAAGAAACAGTGAATGGTATCAAATGTACAATTTGCAGGCTTTGACCAACACGGGGAGACGCCAATGCATCGCTGAATGATATTGAATGTACACTAATACCACTGATGTTATTGGATAGTGTATGGTACAATTTTTGTAATCATCATTGAGCGTTTCCGAATGATGATTTTAAAATTGACCATTCTTGTTTGTTGTCTATTCTAGTACGTTTTTCTCGCGGGCGAGTACTGTCCGATGTAGAACTCAACTTTGCGAGACTAAGGCAATAATTTAATCGGATTTTCGTAAATTGCATGGTATTAAATTGCCTCATTTGTCTTTAGGCCGCAAGGGCGGCTGCTAGATGTGAGGTCCTAATTCCCGGTTTTAATTCCCGGGTCGGGCAGTGTTATTGATTTTTTTTTATGTAAATTTTCCGTATCAACATGCAGTTTGGCACTACCCGTTAGATGGCAATAGACTCGCGTCCTATTACATGGGATTTTATAGTGACATCTGCAAAATATCGTTGTACAACCTCTGCCGATTAACCTATCGAGGAATACATGCATAATGCTGTGAAATATTATTAGCAAATTAAAAGAGTGACCGTGGAGTATTGTCCGTTCTTATTTGAACTGATGTAAAATCAGTATTAATTTTACATCAGTTCATCGTGGCAACTAGAAACTGATTAATTTTTACAGCCTGAAAATTGTTTATATGAATGAATATACATTTTATCAAAACTAAGAACTACTAACTTAAGGGTTGAAAGACCATTTAGCAGGGTTTCTGAATAAGGGTAGCAAATACTCTTCTTGCTTTCATACAAAACCTTTATTGATATTGGCAAAAACAATTGGTATATAACCAAATACGTGATGAACTTTTAAAATCCTCTCTACCAGGTCTCGTAATACTTGAAAATATTTATGTAGTTTGTTTTATTTTTAAAACCAACAGCATTACTTATAATATCTTACAGAATTTGTATATAACAGTAAAGTATGGCTAATAATAGGTTTCCCTGTGTAACTAGAATAAGTATAAACATGCGAACGAACTTTAAAGAAGATTTAAATTCAAAATATACAATGTTAAGTGTACATTTTAAGTTTTTTATTTGATTCGTTATCTATGTGTCTGATAACAATAAGAGCGTTATTCATTATTTGCCTTCTTTTAAGGTTTTTATTATCTGTGATTTGAAAGTGTTTTTAGAACAGTTAAATATATCAACTTGAGATAAGTCAGAGGTGTAAATACGAGCATTACGGGTCAATAAAATTTTTGTATCGTACTTAGTCGAGTGTCGAGGTATATATAACATAGGTGTGTGACAAGTGCGTATAACAGCGGTGTGTTAAAAATTGACATGAAAATCATAATACTTTTTACTGAAAATAGCCGTGATTCTCTATAGCCTGAGAAAAAAATTCTCTATTAAAATTATCGCTAAGCGAAATTAACAGGTACACGAAATATCACACTGCGCTTCAAAAGGCAAATCAGGGATAAAGCTCAAAAAGCCGTTAAGCTAAAATTGACACGGCCAAACTTCGCAACAGAACGGGAAAGAGAGTGCGAGACGACCTGCATACAGTTAGGAAAGACTGGTCATCGTTAGCTCATAACTGAAAGGCTTGGATATCAGGGGGCCTTTGCCCAGCTGTGGGATAGGACGGGCTAGTAACAGTAACTTTCGAGAACCTAAAAATTAATCCGGTTATTTGTCACTCAAATCATTATATTAGGTCTAATTATATAGGTCTTCTTGATACACAGACATACACAAATATACTTTTATCGAAGTATTTATTTTCAGTAACTTTCAAAGTAAAAAATGTTATCTTTATATTATCATTAAAAAAAATATCTTTATTACTTTCTTCATCCATGTACGTGTCTCAGAAAAGCTTCTTTTACCCAATACTGCCGTTGCATGTCTTATTATTTATTCAAATGTCTTCTTGGAGGCTAACTAAGCCTCGAAGCTTGGTGTGCTCAATAAATCGAGACGGTATTTCACTCCGGCCTACCGCCTACTACTTTACAAGGCGCAGGTCCAGCCCCATATGGAATACTGTTCTCATCTCTGGGCAGGGGCACCCCAGTACCAGCTTCTCCCTCTGGACTGCATCCAACGGAGAGCGATTCGAATCGTCGGCTGCCAAGGTATTTCAAACCGGCTTGGCCCCTTGGCGCTGCGTAGAGATGTGGCCTCGCTACGCGTCTTCTATCGCCTCTATTATGGGGAGTGCTCCGAGGAATTGTTCGGCCTGATCTCTGCCGCCTCTTTCCGCCATCGTTGTACGCGACAGCAGTTCCATCACCATCATTTAGATGGTTGGCAGTCCACAACTGTGCTTTTCTCGCGAAAATTTCTGCCTCGCACAACAAAACCGTAGAATGAACAGTCGCCTGCGGTATTTCCAAACCAGTACGACCTTCAAACATTCAAGAAATAGCATATTCCTTTTTAAAAGGCCGGCAACGCACATGTGGCTCCTCCGGTGTTGCGGGTGTCCATGGGCGACGGTATTCGCTTACCATCAGGCGATCCGTCGGCCCGATTGCCGCCTATCGCATAAAAAAAAATAAGAATAGTTGTAGTGCTTAAAAATTACTTTCAAATAACAGGGTACTCTCTACTGTTGGGTATGCCACTGGTAAACGATTGACAACCAGAAAAATAAACATTTTATTATTAAAACTGTATAGCTGGTTGAAAATTAGACAGACTAAAGGACCTGATAATGTACGCTCCCATGTAGCCAATAAAAATATAAATAAAGGTAATCGCAAACAAAATCTTAATGATTTTATTAAGATTTGCAAAACATCACAGCACTGGCACGGGCGACTGCAATTGGCTGGAATTAATGGAAATGACATTTTATAAAGTCGGGACGCGTGACTCGTACTTCAAACTTAGAACAGCCTAAATGCGAATGTCCACAAACAATAAAATAGTTGGACACTTAAAAGAAATATAAGGACATATTTTTTATCCTCTTTTAGTATATTCAATGATTTATCCGTCAGCCTGTATAAGTACTCGTTAAATTTATTCTATTTTTACGGCCATTGTAACATTTTCTAACATACCCCTTGTATTCGTTTTTACTGGATTACGGTTAGATATTATTCCTCATTTGTGTGATCAAAAATTGCTTACGATATATTCAGCATAATTAATCTGTATGAGTCACCGAATCTTTTGGATAAGCAAGAGGAGCGGCGTTACCTCCCTAAACTTCAGAAAATACTAGTTTATCCGACTGAAATTCAGAAGAAATATAATAATTTCATGAAAATAAGTTGCAGTTTTTCTTTAAAGAGCTTTTTATTTAAATCTATATCCTTGTCAATATACAAATGCATGTTTAAATGTGATGTTTTTAACTATTTTCGTTATTGAAATCCAGTTATTGCTTTCTCGGCCATCATCAGACTTTCAACGTAGTAAAAAAGTGTATTTAGAAATATTCCAAACTTTCATGGAAAGTCTTAGATCAAAAGGTAAATTGGAAGTATGATAAAAATGTATTGAAACACAGGAACACTGTAAAATTAAAGATTGTAATTATGGTCTTACATCTGTATGTAATTTTAGTTCTGTTCTAATTAACCTCACATAATTAATTATGAAATATTATATATATTTCTATAAGCTGTAATGTATTTACTCTTAAGAATTGCAGTTTATAAATTTAATGTAATAACAAACTAACTTCCATAAAAATTCTGCGCGTCCACATAGCCGACGATAAAATATTTTAGCTAGAACACCTAAGCTTTAGAAGGCTGAAGAGTTTGCGATACTTGAAAAGAACTACAATAAAGATCGAAAGAAAAAAAAAAACAGACGACATCGGTGGTCGATAACGCATTATTTTTTCAAGAGTTTCGAGAAAATTGCCAAGTTATCAATTTTGTAAAGATTTTACTGTCCTACTTTTACTGAACAACGACCTATGGCACGTATTCTATTTCAATTTAGAATGACAGACTATTGTATAGATATTTTTGAAATACAATAAAGTAAAATTAAAAAAGGAATAATTGTAAGTTTTCCACCTAAATTCTGGCTTATATTTTCTATCACCAGATAAAAAATAACACTTCAGCCGAATCAAATAAAAAATTTTGAATTTTTTTTTTTCGTTTCCCTGTTTTTATTTATGTAACTTTATTTTGATTTATCAAATACTTGATTAACCAACTTATTATTGGATGTCCAAAGAAAAAACGAGAGGTATTATTCAAAATATTACATGGTGAAAATTGCCGTCGGCAAACGATTCCGACGGCAACTGTTTTATGTTTCAACCATAGACTTAGAATTTCGCTTTACATTCTAAATCTATGGTTTCAACCCATATCCAAAACCGATTTTATGTTCTTTTGAGCAATTTTTTTGTCTTATTTATATAAATAAAAATCAATTGCCGCATGTATGAATGATCATTATGTCACTATATATATTTTATTTGTTGTTTTAGTAATTATGGGCAGTACAAAGTTTGTAGAAAGAAATATTTATGGAAAATCCACCGCAAAGGTCTGAAATTTGGATGGTTTTTTTTTATGACATTGCTCATTTTTTTCATAAATTGCACCCGTGCAATGCCTAGGCCGGTAACTATTTTTTTTTTTTGATAATTTGCTAGACCTAATACATTGCGATATTACAACATCTTATAGTTCTCTCTCGTTAAACCTTTGCCTAACTTTACGACTATGAGTGTAACCCAATGGTTAAAAGCCTCTCTTCTTTCGTAACCTCAATTTAATATTTCGTTTTTCCTTTTCCCAAACAACTTGCGATAACAGAAACCTTATATGTATTGTATTCTGAATAAAATACTTTTTCTAACTTTACAAAAACATTAACGTAACATGGCCTTCGCAAAAATACCTTGGGAACTTATTCTTTTGTTTCATTCAAATTATTTCAATAGATCCCACAAGTTCTCATTTCAGGGAAAACTTGCTAAGGCTTCAACACAAATGAAAGCAACAAGTCGCTTGCTTCTTTTGAAAACGACAGAATTCAGTTTCCCCACTGGATCCGTAAGAGGGTTTATATAATACGAAACGACTTTTGATTTCTCTCGCTAGTATGGCTTGACGGAAAATCGGTTGTTGATATTTTATCGTAATACTTCTCCTGCAACGTCTTGACGTCACGTACGTCCACACTCGCTCACAGTTCGGGCGTCACTGACATTTCGCCCCACTTCCAGCCGATTTGTATGAGACAGTGTGTCATAATTATCACTGCTGTGTGTGTATAATTTAGATTTTCCGACCTGTTGCCTTTTAATCCACTGTCTTTCATGAGTCTTTCATCCGGTTATAGCGTTCTCCATTTAGATTTGCCATGTAACTCTTTATTAATTAATATTTAAGTTTTCTAATTCCAAAATTAATTCAACGCCTTCATAATAATGTTTTTTTTTTATAACACTAAGTATTTTATGAGTATAAAGCAAGAAAAAATCATAAACAACAACTGTGAACGTTAAAAGTAATTTCACATGATAATATAATTACTAAAAAATCTATAATTCGATTTTATTCATTTATTAATCATAATTAGTTCGCTTAAAGTACGGGTATAACGATTTTCTTCGCACATAGTTTGGAAAAGTTTGTGTTTAGTCGGACCGAATGTAATTAGGCAGCTATCAGAAAAAAAAATCACTTGGCATGTGTATTTTACAGTTTACCTGATATTTTATCTGTAACACACAATATCTTACAAATATAAACGTTTCTATGTTATTAATTTTGCGTTGCACATAACTTGGAAGTTATGACTTATAGATTTTTTCGAGAAATCACTACAAATTAATGGAAAGTTCCAAAAAATATCAGTTTAAATTAAATACAAAATGAAATGTTAGTATGAGTAGATATTTATATCTAACTAAGGACTATCAAATTTGTTTTTCACAAGTTTTCAAGTGTACGTAACTTCTGAAAACTGCCGAAATTTTCCTAGAACATTTACTGGTTTAGATGTGATTTGCGAACACATTATTTGTGTACTTCGATAGTCGTGTTTAATAATCGTAGTTTATTAGTATATTAAATTTAAAAAAAAATATGTTTGGACCCTAAGCTTTGTAATATTATTTCGAGCTGAATTCCCTGTAAAGGGGTGACCCCTCCCCCAAGCCGCTCCTCACATGGACCCGCCCCTAATGGGATTTGCCTAGGTACCCTATACACTATCTCACAGTCCTAAGCGCAGAGAGTCCATTTTTCAATAATACATTTTAAGTAAATGTTTTGAATGTTATGTTTTATAGCACAGATAGTGGAAGTACTATCATCGTACGCTTAGAAAACGAATAATACATTTTGAGACTTTAAGGTTCAAATTGCAGCAACATCATTATTTTCTCTAGATTTTCGCCCGTGAATAGGTAAGAATTCGGAGGGGGAACGTTGGGTTGTCAGTGAGCAAAATCTCCCTTAATTTGGGTAGTGTAAATATTCTCCCTTGTTTGGTCATTTTTTTATAATTTTAAGTTGCATTGTGTGATATGAAAAATATATTACAAAAATTCATTCTATCAGTCCATATCATCCCACAGCTGGGGAATGGCCTCCACCCTTTGAATCGAATTCAAGACCCCGTTGGCCGCTAAAAGAACAGTGGGGCTAGAGATACACAATAAATATTTTTATATATTCAATGTTTTCAGACTAAAAGCCTGCGTAGACTGTAGTCAGTTCAGTAGGCCTGCAGGTCGACTAGGGTTATTAGTACACTTGGAACGAGACTAAATTGTCTTAAGTTAATGTAAAACAGTTTTAAGTGTGCGGTATTGGGTGCAAGGAAAAAGCCTCCACAAGTAACAATACTCGAGATAGTCCAGCGTACCCTGGGCAGTCAGCCTCGTTAACACCATTCTTGACTGGGTAATCTTTCCACCATAGTATGGGTACTTCCAACGTAACAACTCGTGTTGACTACAGAAGAAGACGTCTGCAATAATTGTTGGGAAAACTCATTTATTTATAGTTAAAGTAACAGCTATTGAAAAGACAATAACTAGCATAGGTTACAAGGCCGCTCTTCAGCTAGGTGGAGCGAGGACTTGCGGAAGGTGGCTGACAGAAAGAAGATTCAGAGAGCCAAAGAGCCCAGTGGTGTTTACTGTGAGATGTCTATGTCCAGCAGTGGACAAATGTGATGTGTGTGTGATGATAATAGGTTACAATTAGCCACTAATAAGGTTTCAAGTTCACTACACGTACAACCATGGTCAGAATTAGTGCATACATATACCTGCTTGTAAGTTTTATTAGAAAAAGTTAAGGTTCAGCCATTTGTGTGTTGTAATATTTTTGTAGTCAATGGGTCAAAATGTGAATTCATTACATAACTTGTTTCTTCATTACATAGCACGTAAATTCATTACATAGCACGTAAAGCCGTTGGTCCTGCGCCTGATCTCTCTCCGGTCGTGTCGGATTGCCGTCCCATCGGACTATGAGAGTGAAGGAACAGAGAGAGCACCTGTGTTTGCGCATACACTTGTGCTCTATAATATCTCTTGCGTAGTTGGCTAATCTCCGGTGAGATTAGCTGCCGTGACCGAAATCGGTGAGGAGGCCATTATTATTAATTTGTTAAAGACTTTGCTCAACCGCACAATATATGAATTTTGTATATAATTTGAGGAGACAGAGGGGTTGGAAATAGGTGCATTTAATCTAACAGATTTTTGAGGACTAGTGTTTGTACAATTAGTGTCACCAACTACAGTAATTTCAGAAAAAATAATATGTAAAATTTCGATACGAAAATCGAATCATCAAAGTTTTATTAAATCGTAATTATTACATTTTTACGGATTAGGTACAATATTACTTAATCGGAGGGAGTACAATTTTGAGAAAACAACACCGATTTATCTTTGTTGTTAATTTGACCAAATTAATGTTTATGACTATTTCCTTTTACTGTCTTTATCAATATTCTTACTCATCAAACTTTATTTTATTTTAATAGTTAATCAATATATTCAGATTTACTTAGCTTGGACAGATGGTTTTTATATAGAGAAGTTAACATTAACAATATGTATGAATATTACACCCCTTAAGGGCACTGAATCAGTTAAAAACACAGCAGACTACGTTAAGTAATTATATATATATAATAATAATTATTATATATAATTATCCTACTACAAAACATTACGCTTATTTTATCGCACAGTCGTGTAAAAATGGGGAAATCAAAAATGGGGTAATTTTAATCATTGGTATGGCCTTTCCCGACCCTCCCTTCCCCTAGGACCCACCCTTCGAACTGCGCATGCTCCAGGTTCTCCCGGTCCTCCCCCAGACTATAAAAGCTTCACCCGATCAAGGCAATACCCACAGAATCTGCAGATTTCGTAATAGCAACATCGTAATAGCCACGGTCGGTAAAGCAGTAATCGCCTGTCCCTCACGGTGACTGGTCGCGTCGCGTAACTCTCCGCGAATTTCTAGTACATTTTGCCAAAATAAATATTTAACCTCTTTCGAAATATAAATTGTAACTTCATAAAATAATTACGGGTTTTTCATTGCAAGTAAAATATGTAATTCATGTTTGGCGGCCCCAGATTTCGGTAAGTTACTGTTATTTTTTGTTTATTTATTTTTCTCCTGTATTTTGTTTTCGTTTCAGTGATGTGGGGTTATGTTGAGGTTATTAGTTTTTAATTTTTTGGGAATTGGGAAAATCTGTTTCTTTATTAATTTTATTGTGTAATTTGTGTTCCGACTTGTATTTATTTTTGGAGTTGTATATCAGTTTTATTTGCGAATAATTTCGTTTGTATTTATTTTTTTCGTTTATTTCTGCAACTGTTTTATTTTTTTCTTGCTTTATTATTTTTTTGTGAACATTTTTATCATTTTATTGATGTGTAATTTTCGGAACACTAAAATTAAATTTAGGCTTCGCGTAAAAGTTCTGGTTTAGGGCTATTTAGGACGAGGACTTTCAGAATTTTCCTCTAGGGTGCGTGATAAATTAAATCAAAGTTTTTCCTATAAAACTTTGTAAGCTGTGCCCGGGGAATATCGTAAAAAATCAATCATGACAAAAAAAAAATAGGTACATTATTTTAGACATTTCAATTTTTTTTAAGGACTGGAAAACATTTTTTTTAATTCGCACATTGAAAAATCGTATATTCTATTTGCTCGCGATTCATAACTTTGCGAATTAACAATCTCGGCGAATTTTCTTGTATATAAAATTAAAATTGTACATTGAAAACTCGCAATATGTTTCAATAATAATAATTTTATTTTGAGTTATATCTTCACTTTTGAGTAAAAGAAAACCTTGCCTAGCTCCCGTCACATTTTAAAGGCACTTGTAACTTTTTTTAAACATTTCCGGTAATTATTTGTCATCAGACGATTTTTTAAACTTATCAAAGAAAGGGCAAGGTTTTTTGTAGAGAAAGAAATCAAGATATAACTGAACTTGATTCGATGTAAATAAAAATTTAAACGTTTTATATGTTCCGGAACTTACCTAAATTTAAATTGTACCTTTTACAGGAGAATTATAATGTTTGCTGGCGATTGCTAGCGCCGATTTCAATTGCTACTTTTCTAAACGTTTATGTATATGAATTGTTAATTTTGAAGAAAACTATGAATTCACCTTTAAGATAACTTATCCAACTTAGTAAGTTAGAAGAAATAGGATTTTAGCCCCGTGTTCCGGTTTTAAAAATATCTTTTGGCATATATTTCATATTCCGAAATTTCTTTTGAAGACGGAAAAAAATCAGACATTTTTTGACCTTTCATAATATATACGGAAACCGTGAAAAAAAAAAATACTTAACAAAGAATTATTTGGCTATATGTAAATTCATATTTATCCGCCGATTGAAAATATTAATTTAGCGGTGAAATAAAAAAAATTTAACAGATATTGTCATAAAAAAAGTAAAGTCTTTGTGTGTTTGCAAATTGAAATGCTCCCTTCAATACACATCTTATGCCAAATTGTATTGCCTGATTTGATGGCACGGTTGGAGCAGTGGTTGAGCGATCGACTGCTGCGCTACGTGTCTCGCGTTTGAAACCCGCACGGGTAAAATATTTGTATGGCCTACAGATAATGATTCTTGGTCTGGGTATTTATGAATATTTGTGTTTGTAAACGCATTCACAATACAGGAATTATTCCTATTGTAGGGCAACGTTTTAATAAAAACAAAACAATTTGTTTGTCCTCCACCGTTTGTCGTAAGTAATAACAATAAAATAAAATAAATAAATAAGAGTACTTGATATAATGATTACCATACACCATGTTGCATTTAAATCCACAATTAGAAGCACCACAAGAAATTAGGCATACACTATTTAGTTCAGTTTTAGTCTAGAACTAGGGACGAGATTAAGGCGTGTCCCCTGCAAAGGTAGAGGGGAGGGGGACACTACGGGCGTCGCAGCAGACGTTGGGGGAATCAAATAGCGGTTATGGTCTAAGTTCTATAGTCTACGGTCTATAGTCTACGGTCTATAGTCTACGGTCTATAGTCTACGGTCTATAGTCTACGGTCTATTGTCTACAGTCTATAGTCTACGGTCTATAGTCTACGGTCTATAGTCTACGGTCTACTATCTACGGTCTATAGTCTACGGTCTACTATCTACGGTCTATTGTCTATGGTATATTGTCTACGGTCTACTATCAACGGTCTATTGTCTACGGTCTATTGTCTACGATCTATTGTCTACGGTCTATTGTCTACGGTCTATTGTCTACGGTCTATTGTCTACGGTCTATAGTCTACTGTCTATAGTCTACTGTCTATAGTACTAGGTAGGTCGTGAATTTGTAGTCGGGGGTTGGTGAGTCTATTTATGACTAGGGGTGTTCGTTATATTACACAGCAAATAAAAAAGTCGATAAAAAATATAGTAATAGCAGCCTGCTATATATTTTTACCGCAGTCTGCTATCTGCGCTTAGCGCAGCGTAACCAACTCTACTGCTTTTTGCATAGATCTTCGTACTTTAGGTGTTTCCCGCAAACCTAGGAACTTAATTCGCCAAATCTACACAATTTCCATTAAATATACAAATTGGCAAAATCATCACGTTTTCTAAACAATTACGATTATTTGAAAAAATAAAAATATAAAATTATTGTACGTATACCTTATATATTCAATGTGTTAGATACAACGAAACAAGGAGATCGCATATTTATTACTATAATAATATATCACACAGCGTTTTGTTCCAACGCCGAACACGGAACGCGTCCCGCGATCTGCGCGATATTTATCAAATGCAGTTGTTATGCTGTAATGCTATATTATAGCATAAAAATATTCTGCGCTTTATTTATAGCATTTCGTTATAACGCGTTTATATTTTATAGCCGCTGTGAACACGCCTATTTATGACCATGGGGTTAGGAATGCAACTTGAGTTGAGGCCTTAGGGCTTGAACCAGGGGATCTAGAATTTGGGCTTTTGGTTATGATAGTAATAAGAACTCGGGTTGTGGTAACAGACAGGGTAAGTGGGGAGCTACGTGGGGTTCATTTTCAATTTTCATTTAATTATCGTAGTACATTTTCTTATTTAAGTATATTAATTAAGGGCCGTATCTGGATAAATCTTAAATAAGTTATTTCACAACAAGTTAGAGGCGTGCTATTGTACACCCACATTTCGCCGATGCCGTTATTGAGTCCCGTATAATAGGAGCCTATTGCCATCTATCGGGCACAATTCGTGATTCTGTGCTGCTACTAAGAATTTCCCTAGGATAAACCCTATGATATTATTTCCTACCTCCTTAGTATTATATTACCAACTTAATAATTTATCATTAAATTATAGCTACTATCATGTTCTAATAATTATGGAAATTATTTTTATATTGAAGTCTAAATGTATATATAGTATCTACTAAAAAAAAATCTCGCAAATGAAACATGAATTATAAAATCATCTTAGAATGTACGAGTCTCAAACGAAAACATACAATACAAAGAATAAATATAAAATTAAATACATTCTTTGATAAAAAAAAATCACTCGCACTTAAATTAATCATTTACATCTGACGGGTATTTTAAAGACAAAACTCACATTTAAGAACATTAACGTAATACGAGTACCCGTGCAATTATTTCAAACGGAGACTGAACCTGCGTCTCGTAGTGAAGAGAGTCAGGCGCTCACCCATAGTGCCAAGCGGGCGGTCAATCAACATCGATTAATTGAACTGGACCGGATGACCATAGTGTCTCCAGATGCAGACACTGCATTACGAAGGCACTTGAACGAAATTGATAAACGACATCGAGTACTGCTAGGAATAAAATTTGGTCCTCAACACGATGGAACATCTTCAGCCAATAATGCTTTCTAGAACTTTGTCGGTATCATACATGTATTATGAGTTCGGTTTCAAAAATATATCCATTTATGATTAAATTGATGACGCTCAACTTGATCCTATCGTGCTATCTTATCTGTACGTAAAAAACTTATAATACTGCTGGTGCACTCATAAAATATTGTATCCACCTGTAGTCTAGATTCAGACAAAAACTTTTTAGCAAGTTTTAAAAATAATAGCTATCTAATGAAAACGATGTTCAGTTAAAGAAAAAAAAAAAACAAAGAAAATCTTTGATGTCTATTTCAAATAATCCTCATTCGTATAAAACTGATAATTATTGTCCAAAAGTATTCATCATCATCATCAGCCAAAAGACGTCCACTACTGAACGATGGCCTCCCCCAATGGGAGGGGGGGGGATTGCCATAATCCCCACGCTTGGCAGGCGGCTTGGGGATCGCAGTGGCTCACTGATTAGTGAGAGGATGCTGCTGCCCGTCCTCCGGTGTTCTTAACTGTCCAATACACCAAAATAGTAATGACAAAAAAACTTATTAAATGCTCTTGTTTGGAAAAGTATGCATATTGTATGAACATAAATAATTTTCTTCCAATGTCACATCGAGTATACACGATTTATAGTGCCTGCCCATCATCTATATATCTGCAGGCGAAGCGCGGTGATAATACCATCGTCCATGGCCGTTTCATATCACTTTTGCTTGAATGTATGAATCATAATTATCATCCGTATCATATCAGCTTTATCTAGTGGCCATCTAACTAAATTATGATATGGTTGTATGACTGAAGTGTCCGTACTGTATTAATTGTTTTATTTAAAACCTTTACCACACAAGGCTAATAAAATTCTGAGTGCTGTAAATGTCAGTGTCCAAAATATATTTTGGTTTGAGCGTGGACAGACAAAAGAAAAATATACACAAATAAGTATACAATAGACAAAAATATGTACCCTATCCAACAGAATTATGTTGTAGGTACAAATTTTCAGTAATTGGACTCTCTTAATATTACTTACTCACCTCAGACGAATTAGCCTATTTTGAGCAAAATGAAAATGATGTATTCAGCCCCAAACCCATACTTATTTTTCACATACGAGTAATTCCTGAGTAACCGTAAATGAACAGAATTAACCTTAATTAAATTCTCTAGGGAAATCATATAAAAAATATGTGATACCGCAGACGTAATAATTAAAGTCGTACACATGTAAAGCGCGAGTAAACACCTTAATACTGTAACATACTTATTAAAGTATGAATTTGATAAATAATAGTAGAATTATGAAAAATAAATTTTGCCTAGTCTCTCGTCTGGTCTAGTGGTATTGAATGTGAAGTCGTGGGTCGATTTTCCGGTCAGGCAAAGTGTTATTGGGTTTTTCTGTAAGAAAATTCTCATTAACTTTAAAATGAAATATACTTGAAACAGATTACAAAAAAAAAAACTTATTTAAGGCTAGTTCCTATTTCTCAAGATTTTCTCAAGATATACTAGGTACTGTCCTATGTTAAAGTAGATCAAAAAAATAGTTGTTCCACTTTTCTCGTTTTCCATTTTCAAGGTCCCACACTTGGACTTACCTCTGTTTTTATTTTCTACTTACAACCAACATATTTATAATCAAAAGAGGTTCATATATGCAAAATTCCGTATTGATAATTTTAAAGGTTCATTACATTGATAATAAAAATGAATGCGTGTGTCGTACGTTTCTTTCCTCGTAATAACAGTTTCATTATGAGGAAACATTATATTTATAATTAATTAAAAATTATTTTCAATTTGTTGACTACTCTGAATAATCGTTATTTTGTTTGCAAAGAGTCGATAAATCGATACCAAACATTTACGTGTGTGTTACGTGTCATAGTTTAATTATAGGTACAGGTATAATTTTGTTCGTGTTTACTTGTAATTAGAATGTTATGAGTAATTGTTTAATTACAATCTTTCATGATAAAATATTTTAGAATTATAGTTTGATTGGCGACGGTTGGCGCAGTGGCTAAGCGATTATCTTTCTGCGCTACGTGTCGCGGGTTTCGATCCCCGCACGGAACTAATATTTGTATGATCTACAGATAGTTGTTTCGGGTCTGGTTGTGTGTGCATGTGATATGTATGTTTGTAAACTGCACCCACGATACAGGAGAAATCCAAGTGCGGGGCAAAGTATTATAAAAAAAAAGATTAACTTGAAGACAAAACAGTCATTACTATATGTAACAAGATCCAAACAATTTATGTTTACCTGTATTTGCAAGAATGTGTAAGCAATGGCAGTTTACAGTATAAATCCCTTTGACTGCTTTACATTCTTTATTGCTATAGTTCTTTGAAAATAAATAATTTAGCAGCAATTGGAATACTTTCTTCAGTTTTATTTTATAATATAATATGACCCAATTTGCTATATGATTCAATTTACGATAGTGCTGATAATTTAATACTTCATTACAATCGCCCTTTGATAAAATAATCGAAGCAAAGATATTGTCGTATGACACTGATGATAATCTGTAACGGAGTAAACATTATCTACGACTATTTATGGCTTCTCTTTTTAAGTATTTTATTTCTTATTTTATCTTACACAATAAATTACATTATTCTCGCATTTTCTCACCACAATAATGTACCAAACAACGATTGTAAAATCTATTATTTTAAAAGAGTTTCCATGGAGTTTCTTGTCGGTACGTCTCCATAGGACCTACTATTTGGAACCGTGCGCCTAGAGTCTCGACATTTCATAAGTGCCGGAATTTGGTTTATATGAAATAAAGATATATTCTATTCTATTCTTAATTAGTCTATTGAAATTAACCGTTATACCACTATCCTACTATATGTACTCGTATATTATAAATTGTGAGTTTGTGAAGAGGTTCGGATATTTGCTACTCAATCATATGTAAACCGTTGAACGAATTTGGATGAAACTTGGTACACAGATAAACCATGATTTCAATGATAAAATTTTCACCGTGGGATAATTGTACGCTGTTCAGTCATTTTTCGATCTCCACAGGTACTAATTACACAAAAATTCCTGTTCGAAAACTAATTAGAGCATCATCGATATAACGAATATTTTAGGCGATTGTTGATATGTTCTCTCACTTTAATCAACATTACGGACGTGGTGGCATCTATATCAAACAAACTTATTTACAACTCCTACTTCTTCATACTTTGTTTCCTTGCTCGTCCACGAGGAAACCATAACAATTTACATTTGCCAATAGTTCTTTTATTCCTTCAATACACATTTTATGACTAGCGATAATTAAAGCAGGAAAACTAGTTAATCAATACAATAACTCTTAAATATTATATTATTAGGTCATTTACTTTAAATATCGTTTCAATTATCAGTTTGTACTCATTGACATATAGCTGCTTTTCCGTATATAAACAGAGGCAATGTTTTAAAAATAATTAGACTGAAGCACGATCGACACATCTGTGCTATCAATTTGATAACCAATGGGAGGCGTCGTCGTTACTTACCATAATTATCACCGATAGATAATTAATCAATAATGGACACTTGTGCAAAGCTAATTCAAATTCAAATATATTTTTATTCATGTAAACCATTTACAGGCACTTATGAATAGTCAGGCTCTAGTTGCCACGTTCCAAAGTGTTGATTTCCAATGGAGAAGAACGGGCAAGAGACTCCATGGATACTCTTTTAAACTCGGAATTAAATATACAATATTAATTTATACATTGATCTCGAACAACAATTATGTGAGTACAATGTAGCTTAAAAGAGTCTAACTTATATAAGTCTAATGTCTGTAATAGGTTACTGGATCGTATTTGCGTACCTTCAGTGGCATTGAAATTGATAAACACGTTAGGCGAGATATTTTCATTCATTCTTGTACGTTATTATAAATCATATTAAACAATTATATCCTTAGTTGCTTACAACTCATACATTTGCTATGATGTAACTAACTGGATTGTATCGGAAACATCAGGCGTGCAATTTAACCTGTCTTTGTTAATTGTTTCATCTAGTTTTTATCTGATTACAAGTCATTCGCGTTAAGGCCTTAGTTTTTTTCTTAATCCAAATCCATTCATCTCATATATCAACTTATAATTTGCCTATTATCTTTTATAATACTAGCCTTTAAAGTAATGCCGTTATTTTCACAATCAGTTACTTATTTGGAGATTTTCGCGAATAAATTCTTTCTCACGATTCTCCAGTTTCGAGGTTTACAAATAACATTACCTCCCCAAGTCTGTATGTTCATTCTTTGTTGTTTGTGAGAAAGTAGAGGGCATCTGCATCAAAAGACAACATGAAGTGTGTTTAGTTTTTTTTATTTTGACACAAATTACATGTATCGAAATATTTTGTCCATTACTCACAATTTCATTAGTTTCAAACTTATTATGTACAAAAATGAGGCGACAAAAATAATAAAGGCGGAAAATTGGGACGTATATTCCGCAACTTAGGGAAAACCTTCGACCGGATACAGACTGCGATAGGCTAGGCTAGGTTGGTGATATACAGGTCCCATCTCCTACTTCGGTCACTTTAACAATATTCAAGAACAATCAATAGACCGTTACGTCAATCCATTGTTACAAAATGCAGGTGTCTACGCATTGTTTAAATTTATCACTTGCTTGACTCGTTACCTGTATATGATAATGTCATCACACGGTAATATAGCAGCTCAGACACCGTCATTGATTTGACGTTCAATAATGTCAAAACACTATGGAATTAGTTTGATCGAACGTCATTTCATTTGTTAAAAAAAAAACATAGAATTGTTAACATTCAGAGTCTAAATATGAAATGAGAGTGAAGGAAACGCATTCGCAGTTTTTTTTTTTTAAAGAGAAACTGCCTCTAGCTTTTTTATATATGTACACATTGTATATATGTTTTGTATATTTATACGACACGGTTGGCGCAGTGGCTAAGCGATTAGATTTCTGCGCTACGTGTTGCGGGTTCGATCCCCGCACGGAACAAATTATTTGTATGATCTACAGATAATTGTTTTGGGTCTGGGTGTTTGTGTATGTGAATATATGTGTTTGTAAACGCACCCACGATACATTAATTATTGCTAGTGTGGGGCAACGTTATTTAAAAAAAATAAAGAATAAAGAAAAGAACTAATAAATTAACTTCTATACCTCATAATGGGAGTCACCGCTTGCGCCACGGAAAGTGGACATCAAGTTGCACTCGAGGCCGATGTCTGTGAATTAATTAAATAGATTAATAACTACATTGCTCATATTGCGTACCAATCGATTCCACAGTTGTTGTATAATTAAACACAGAAGCTAGATAAAAATGAGTTTGATGTCTATTTAATTCATCTATAGCTATAGCCATAAACGCAAGAATATCCTGCCGAGCGATCGTTAAAATTAAAACGTAAACGGTATTCAAAATCTGGATAAAAACTGATTTGTAAGTCAAATACATAGGAGATATTAGCTTTTTCTCAAAGTGCAATTATTCAAATGACGAATAAACTGCTATTATTGCACCAGTTAACACTAATTGATTCGTAACTAAATCTAAGATAAAATAGGATTTTTTTTCGATTGAGTCTGGGGAAACGGCCTTGGAAAGGAAAGACAAATATTTCAAAAACATAAATGATTATCATTACTTGTGTTTAAAATAGCTAATCTAATCAGGCAGATAATAAATTGCAAACGGTACCTACAAAAATTATGAAACGCTTACATCACCACTTCGATAAATGTAATGAAATAATGATTTATTTTCTGTAAATAATTCCGTATAGGAAGCTTTCACAAGTCTTTTTTAGATCTAGGTGGTGCCGGCGTTTCCTACTGACTGCCTCTGAGAAGAAACGCCGAAACAAACTCAAAGGTTTCTTTTTTAAAGTCTAAACATTTATTTTAGATTATGTGAGTAAATAATTACATTAAATTCTTAAAAAGATTGTCCTTAGAATATCACGGCACGGTTGGCTCAATGGTTGTGAGATCGACTGCTGCGCCACTTGTCGCGAGTTCGATTTTCGCACGGAACGAATATTTGTATGATATATAGATAGTTGTTACGGGTCTGAGTCTTTGTTTAAGTGAATATTTGTGTTTGTAAATGCACCCACGATACATAAATTATTACAAGTGAGGGGCAACTTTTTTTTAAGGATAAGAATATGAATAAGAATATTTTTTTTTGGATAAAAGTTATCAAGATTTCATCGCTATCGATGAAGTTACTTTGTAATTAGCAGAAAATGAGCAATAAAACTCCATACTAGGTTGTAAAAATTCAATTAAGGATTCTAAACATTCATTTATAGTACGATATGTATGGTCAATACGGAGATTTTATTTCTGCACTGGTACTTCTAAGAGTCGATATTTGTATTACTGTAGATCAGCCATACTCAAAGTGTGCTCCGCGGAGCCCTGGGGTTCCACGAAAATACTGATCACTCTTTTCACAATCACCTCTCTTCTATCAAGCCTGACATCAATCAGTTGATGAAAAGTAAAAAAAACAAGTTCATACCTGCCGTTAGATGCAAAAATATGATTATTATTAATAAAGAGTATACATCAAATCAGTTTTTGACTATTTTAGGGCTCCGTCAAGTATTGTTTTCCAAAAGGGTTCCATCGCCAAAAAAGTTTGAGAACGGCTGTTGTAGATATACAGGTACAGTCAGCGACAAAAATAGCTGAATATTTTACAAAGTTTTATAAATATTAAAATTTTGTCAATGATAACTTGCATATGTTTATATAAAATAGTGTAACTTGATAAGACCAGTAAAATGGTTATTGAAGAACAATAATTATTATCATCTTTAACTAATTAATTTCAAAATTACGAAAAGTTTATCAACCTGTCTCTGCCTGTACAATAAAATATCTAAGAACAGAATTAAGTCTGAGGAGTCAGATTATTTTAAATTAACGTTTGAATCGATAAAACTCTAGAGATGGCCAAAATAATCAGAGTCATGATGACAATCAGCGATGTGTGATGACAATCAGAGTTTTTAGACAGGGTAGGTAAAAAAATTTAAAAGCTTACTTTCCAATAAAATACCTACTGCATGTTGTTATTGGTTCGTCGTGTTTTCGATTAAATAACGATGCATGTGATTTGCCACCTCAAATATCTTATAGTAAATATTTATCTGAGTTATGTAGGGTAGGCAGTGTCTTTTTGGCTTTATGCACCGCCACTGATGACAATTACTTTATTACTGCACTTTCTTTTCTACTGGAATGTTTTAAGGTACATCCTTCACCACTCATAAGTCACACAAACAAACGAAAAGTAAAAAAAAAAAAACATTATCATAACATAGCATCACGCCTGTATTAGGCAGAGGTGTACTATTGTACACCCACATTTCGTCGAAGCCGTTATTGAGTCCCATATAATAGGGGGTGAGCCTATTGCCATTTACCGGGCACAGTTCCAGATTCCATTCTGTTTCTGAGAATTTTCATACAGAAAAACCCAATAACACTTTGCCCGACCGAATCGAACCCAGGACCATTTGGCAATGTTTCTGCTTTTTATTTTCCTTTGAGAAAGTTCTTAGAGATATATTGTGGGATAAAACGTGTTACACTCTGCTTATATTTACACTGCGTTTACCATAACGTTATTAGTAATAATAGCGTAATGCCTACGTTATAACGTTACGTTATTAGTAATAGTACCGAAATTCAAACGCTTATTCATTGAAAACTATTGGTTACAATCATAAAATTTAAATGAAAATATATTTTTATGTATCCGCAGATACTATGTGTAAAATTGTTCAAGATTTCAATCACTATTTCCTCTCTTCTTTGGAATTTTATTAAGTTTATACATTTTATTGAAGCTGACTGTACATACATGAGAAAGTATTCCTATACTTTTTTGATTCTTACTATTAAAAAATAGGATAAATTGGACGGCACTGTTGACGCAGTGGCTAAACGATTAGCTTTCTGCGCTACATGTCGCAGGTTCGATCCTCGCACGGAACAAATGTTTGTATGATCCACAGATAGTTGTTTCGGGTCTGGTTGTGTGTGCATGTAACATGTATGTTTGTGAACTGTACCCACGATACAGAAGAAATAGTAGAGAGGGGCAAAGTATAAAAAAAAAACTGTATGCTAAAAAAACGCAGTCGAGTGAAATGCTATTTTCTACAAAGTAATACTTTACCGACGATAAGCTAATGATAAAGCTGTCAATCCCGTGTTAAACTTAACGTGTGGTTAAGTTCTCATGGCAAGTTTAACAAGCGTCATGGAACAGACAACGCGTTGACAAGAAATATTAAGTAGATACTCGACATACAAGCCACCGATATTATGTTTTTTAATATAAAAAAAAAAAAACTCTACACGTTTATTAACACAAATATTCACGTGCACAAACGTCCTCGATTCGTATCGATTAGTATCATAATTACAAACGTAACACTGACTACTGGTGTGATAGCCTAGCGGTTGAGTATTTGCCTTCCATGCAGGAGGGTCTGAGTTCAAACTCAGCCCGCACCTCTGACTTTTCGGAATCATGTGCGGATCAGAATTTGATTAATCACTTGCGTTTACGGTGAAGGAAAACATCGTGAGGAAACCTGCACACCTGAGAGGGCTCCATAAAGTTCTTGATTGTATGTGTAGTCCGCCAACCCGCACCGGGCCAGCGTGGCAGACTAAAGCCTAACCCTTCTCATTCTGAGAAGAGACCCTTGCCCAACAGTGGGACAGTAATGGGTTAAATTTAACACTGACTATGAGTCTTGAGTTTATGGAGGGTCGGAAATAGAATTTTGTGTTCACACCAGTGAATTATTAGTTCGCCTGCAACGGCATCAATGCACATGTCTATCTGGATATTTGTAATCAGTTTCGTGAACAGAATCAAATATATAGCCAATTTTGAAGATATGATATTGATGTTGTCTTCCAACATATGAGCTTTGATTGCCGATACGATATCCACCTCTACATTGAATCCCGCTCTAGGTCCCCAGCAAGAAGACACTTGCAAGGGGTACTGCTTCCTCGTCCGCGATAGAAATGATGAATGAAAAAAAAAAAAAAAAAACTATATATAAAAATTATGAGTTTTTTAAGAATTTATATTATATAGTTGATATCAAACCCTCTAATACGAAATATCATTAATAAATAACTTTAAAATTGCACGGTCAATCTTTAAGTAGGCTATAAAACTTATATTGTCGACAGCATTTACTTTGAAATGAAACTCTATACATCCAAGGTAAAGACAGTTTAATTGCAAAGATTTGTGTTGAAACGACTGTAAAATACAGTAATTTCTTTGGAATTGTAGAGGCAGGTTCTTGCATTTGTTTGTGGTCCTAGTACTACGTGCGTTTTTCCGTCCTGAAACAAATTATAGGGACTGAAATTAATGTTAATAAATACATTAGGGAAAAAATATTGATTGTATTAAACTGTCTTTAAAAAGTTTGTAACGATGTTATTTGAAGAGTTTATAGTGTTCTTTTTGGTATTTCTAATCGCAATTGGATACGATCATAACATTATTTTTTTGTTTTTAGTGCTTTTATCGCTTAAGTGGTTAGTTAGGTTACTCTGAAAGTCTTAATAAATTATGTGGTAAACAATTAAAAGAAGATAGTGTTTACATAAAGCTTAGAAACATTCTGTAACCCTAAAATGTGTTTTCTAATACGGGTAGCACTTTTGAAACGGTGCTTCGGTGTTATTTGGCAAAGACGGTAAGGCTTTTTTTAAAATTAATTTTTGTTTCTTCGCATTTGTATGCATTCTGCCATAATTTAGATTTTAAAAATTAATCAGACGCTAGTTGCGCCGTATGAAAAATAGCAACGGCTTTTTACACAGATTTGAGCAGGAACTATTGCCTGCTTTGATGTAGCAAAAAAGCGTGCCAATCACCATTGCCGAATTTTAATGTCGAACTCTTACTGACCCTGGACCCTCAAAAGACTTAGTAATATATTAGCAAAACGAAGGCCCAACGTATAATTTTATTCAAAAATCAAAAGGAGGTCAACTTATACAAAAGTAAACCCTTTTCTTTCAGCTATTCCCCTCAAAACTGGATTTGATTGAACTATTTTATCGCTTCACGGTCATCATTGTATAGTTTTTATTCTATATTGGGTATAATGGTGCCTTTTGTGTTTCTCCCCTGTTCAGTGCCATTTTTAAGCACTTAACGTAACAACATTGGTTATTCAAGTTTAGACATAATGCGTAATGTAACCGTCTTGCTTTTGGCTTCCGACGGGATTAAGATCAAATATACAAGCATGATTATGAAGTATGAATTGAATGAAGTATGATTTCTAATTCTTCCTAGAGATTGAGGCTTTAGGGCTCATATCATTATCTTCTTGGACTTCTACTAAAACTTAATTAATAAATAACGAGCTGCCTTTTTCTTCATACCTATTACTTGTCTTCAGGTTTATAATCTATATTTGAGTTAGTTATTTCTCTCTATTTTCCGACGGGTCCTTTATGAAAACTGTGAGATATGTATGTAGGTGTATTGTCTGAGAATTTATTCTAGCCTTTAATACAACATTATTAGTTGTCTTACATAACGCGGTTTATCTACGTTGAGATAAATTACCTATTTTCAGGCATTTCGTAGTTACTTACTTTTCTTTGCGAATGTGTTTTTTTTTTTATTTTTTGTTTTTTTTTTTGTTTTTTTAAAAAACGTTGCCCCACACTAGGAATAATTCCTGTATCGTGGGTGCGTTTACAAACACATATATTCACATACACAAACACCCAGACCCGAAACAATTATCTGTAGATCATACAAATATTTGTTCCGTGCGGGGATCGAACCCGCGACACGTAGCGCAGAAAGCTAATCGCTTAGCAACTGCGCCAACCGTGTCGTCTAATTATTCAACTGTTTATTTTTCTAACTATCGTTTTTTTCTTTGTCCATCTTTAGAATGCCCCATTCACCAACAATCATGGTGCGCGCAATCGGAGGTTTAGTGCTTGCGCCGAGGAAGAGAATCGCCGCCTGTCTCCTTGTACTTTTGTTCGTGGTGTTCACCATTGTCATCTTCTCTTCAGCCAATGGTAAGTCTTAAATCTAGAACGGGAGAGTTATGAGCTTTTTTAGATCACTGTTTGCGTTATAATCTGCACTGCAAAATAGTTTTTTCTTATATTGGTGTTTAATTTAAATGTAACTAATTATTTTAGCGAATTAATTATGTTATTTTTTATTATGTGAATATTGAACATAGCCAGTGGGTCCGTGAGTGATATTAGATCAAATGTCATAAAATGTTTCATTAAGATAAGATAAGTATACAGTTCCCAGGTAAGAAAATTCTGAATAGCAGTCCTGAATTTCGAGATAAAATAATAATAAACAATATGCTTTTGCGTCCACGTGATCACTGGCTACATTCATAAATGTCTGTAGAGCCTGTGAAGTGAGTTTCTTCATACAGATTTTCGATATTAGTAATCATTTCATTAAACATATATTTTTCTTTGGCCTTCATCATGATAGCCCAACGCGTTTTCAGTATTCATTCACCGAAACGCGCTGTTGACTTCAATTATTGGGTGTCATACCTATTGACGTAGCGCGAACATGCATTGATGCGTGATATTTTAATGATATTTAAATCGCGACGTGTTGAACCTTTCTAGTATGCATGTTGTTCTCCATTCCATTGTAATTCATTTGTATGACACAATTGACACCTTTTTTTCTTTATAATTATTATTTCCTTTTAACAAACAACATTACTAATAAATATATTAATGTGACATTGCTTTCGTACATTTCAAAAGCTTTTCTCGACTCTTTACCCGTTGAGCTACGTTTCAACATCAGCACGGAACAGATGTACACAAAACAAAATGCTTTTTTTATAACATATTCAGACCTAAACAGACACCTGGTAATTCATACAGCTATTAAAAAAAGCTTGCAAAATGATCTATAATTTTCCAGCCCTTTTTTACAAAAGACACGTGCGGCCAAATCAATGAAAAAGCAAAGGGCCGCGACAGTGTTACAATTGCTGTTAAACTTACAACGGCTATGGAAATATTCTATGCGCGCCACTTACTCACAAATTTGCGACATTCGGTCCAGTAGTTTTGAAAAGAGGGACATCTGTATATGTGGGTATAAAAATATATAACATAGCCAAGTTCCCCCTTTTAAATTTAACCGGTATAGAGCTTAAATAATAAGCCCAGTTTTTATTGAAAAACGACGCAGAAACGTTTTTAATAGTGGCAGATGACCCACATTGGCTATTGTTACTATTATTTAGACATCATTTGAATACAGTTGATATTACCAACTTTGATGGGGTCTCCTTCAAAACCTTGAATAAATGGTCCAGTGCAAAAAATATCTGGTATTATTTTATATAGATATATGTAGACAAAAGACTTGAAAACACGTGCCTCGTTTTACATCTTTTATATGGGATAGGTGACTGTTTATTATGAGTGAAATAACCACGCTCAATAATTACTTGTAATACCTACGTATACGGAACCCAGTGGAGCGTGCATTCACTAGGGTTCCTTAAAAACAACTTTTTATTACTCATGTGTGCACGCTGTAATAATTGCCCTTGATTGAATTGTTAATTGAGCAGAGTCTCCTTCGTGGCTGGAGCTAAGACGGGGAGAGACACTTCTCTGCCTACAACCGTAAAATAACTAGTCCAAATATTTAAACAAATATGTAGCTATTTTCACGAAGATGTTCACATTAACATTTGCATTGGACCGTCATAGGTTTTGATTGAAAGAAACCAAGCACAAAAGGGTTAAGAGTTTATCAATTGAATGCATCAAGAGCAATAGAATATGCATGTTGGATGCACGCCACAATTGCTCAAGAATGGACACGGATAACAAGGCAATCGCTTTCAATAACTGCATCTGACCACTCTTCATACATCTGTACTTTCTGTCTAAAATACCAATCATTATAACGTTTTCGCCTACTCTTTTACTAAACCTGTTCGGCAAAGGTCCTTACAATTAAAATACTTGTTAAAAAAGTCATAAAAATCAACACGTAATTCTTGTTCATCGTGGAGCACTCAATTATATCTTTTATAAGCATGTTGAATTAGATCCTGGTTTAAAAAATACTATTTGTTTCCTATTATTTCTCACAGTTAGGTCTCATTCCTGCATTAGTCGAAAGCTTTTTAATTATTGATAATCTATATTAACTTAACGTAGTACGTTCACATTAGCTGACTGTCTTAATTTTAAGAGTTGTTCGATTAATTAGTTGGGCATGAACACGAATAGTAAACAATACTTTTACTCCTGTAGACATATAATTTCATTCTATTTGTATTGCATGAATAATCTTAACTATCTCTTTCTTAATATAAGAAGTATAGCAGCACGTCGCACAACTCTTCATCTTCGGACGAACTTTGCGTTCAGAAATGAAACACTTGAATTGATTGGTTAAAAACGATTAAATCAGTGTTTCATTTTAGAAGCTCAAAAGTTCACGTCCTCGAAGTGATTTCTTCGTCATCAGCATAGCCGAAGATATCTGCAATATCCTCGATGTCTATTACTGTACTATATTATTACTTAATACTACTATAATTTGTATTATATGTATGTAGTTACCTTCACATAAAGAGGTTTCGGAAAAGAGTCTCCATGATTGTCATTGACGTCATCTGACGGAACCTGGGAGTCAGCTTCAATATCATCATTGCTGACTGGGGAGTCCAGGCACTGCTGGTATTGTACTGTGTAATAACTTTCTGTTACATAAACTAAATATATTTTTAGGAATACTTCAACCTACCGTAAGTGTATCTGCCAAATTCAAGATTCTAATAGTTCTAAAGTTTCATCAATATTCAGAAGAATATTGAATAGCTGACTATCATCTGAATTAAGAAATTATCTGGTGGAGTTATTAAGTGAAATGTATGAAAATCGTACAGTCGACAGGGACCTATTGTAAAACCTGTTGAATAATTTAAATGATGCATGTTTATATCCATATATTTTTGGATTTTTAATCGCTTAAGCTGATCGAACGTTAAGTGTTTACTTAAGTAGTCCAGAAATCCAATTAACATGAATACTTCAACGATTCTCAACTTTCATAGTTATGAGTTTGTTAACTGCTTCCAATTAAGTTAGATTCGATTCATCTACCACTAATGGAGGAATACTGAAATCTGCATAACAATAAGTTAAATCGGGTAATCATGATATTGATGCTGCTTTGGTTTCATTAGAGTCTTCTGAATACGCTTTCAATGAATGTTACTGCTGTAAAGATTCTAGCTTTATCGAAGCTTTTGTTTCCACAGTTATACAACACAATGTCTTTGACAATGGTCATATACACGAATGCTTCATTTGGTATAAATTTCAAACATATATTTTCTTTATTGATTAAATTGAAGTCAAATTAATTTATCTTATTATCGGTCGACATATTGCTAATTTAAAAGACATAAAGATTTACACATCATCAAGTCTTGTATCATTTATTTACATTGATCTCTTCTAATATTTACATACATTATTCTATTCTATTTGTGCAAGCTAAGCTATAATAAAATTCGAAAAAAATGCATTAAAAAATTATATATTCCATTATTTTTGTTCCAAATACAGCTGCATACGACAGCTGTCAGCTGTTTTTTGTAATCGATGGCATAACTGTTTTACGGTAGGTTCAAAATATAATTACCTATATTGAAACAAATTATTGTATTATTTGCCATATGTTGCAGTTGCGGCTTAACCTTTTGTATTAATAAGTATTTACATTTTATAGCTTTAGTTTACTTGTACTATAATTATGTCTATTTATATTCTTGCAGTACCTTTATCATCACAGTACCCATTGACACCTACATTAAATCTAACACTTTCTAAATATTATGTAGGTAGGTATATAATAAAGAGAACCTATCGCCGTCTGGCAAAGTTCCAACATTAAGATATCGCTGAAGATCGGACATTGAAACCCGATGACACCCTTTTCAAATAAGGTCAAATACAAGAGCTAGTAATAATCTCATTTTTGAAATGCATCTGGATTTTCAAACCCAAGTTGAAAATATGAAGAACGAGTGATTTTAAATGTAAAGTCATTTAAAATCACTCGTTCTTCACCATAATTACTTAGTACTTCAAGTGTTCTTTTAGGCTCTTAAGCATCAATATTAGAACCAATGTGCAAAATTATAGCTTTCTTTGGTGTAAATTTATAAGTGATAGCTTTTAAAACAATACTATCTTCATCACACTACCATACAATATGCACTGGGTCTAATACTTCCGTAGAAAGCAAATCTGGGATAATATTGCATAGATGTGTGGTTGAGGTGTACTTTGTGGTGTATAGATTGTGTACTACAATCTCTCATCATCAGCCTTCGTAAGGCATGTGAAGAATGCATGGTCCAATGGCTGTAGTCAGATCCTAAAGACTACTTACGGTGAATCGAATGCTTCCGAAATGTTAGCACAGATATTTTACACATTTATTATAAATGTAAGACCTTCTTTGCTTTTTATAATATATTATAGGTTCGCTTGAAAAATATCGCAATTGCAATTATATCTATACCAAGATTCAAGATTTTGTTTGGGATGCATAATGAATATCATTTGTCTATGTATTCTTTGGCATTTCTTACTATAGATCTTTTATCCCTTTACTTTCTATAATCACCGACTTCTACAACCTTACTCCCTGCAACTGTATCACTTACAAACACCATCGAATAAACAAATCATTCATAATCAAATTCAAAAATATTCAAAAGTCATGATTGTGCGCGGTTTCCTATATTAAATTATTTTCATCGTTAACTTCTACATAATCCTGCCCAGCCCAAAGGTTCATTCCCACGCTAATTTTCTTTGAACACAGGTCGTAACATGTCATTTTATAATACTAACTGGCATCTAACCTCACGATTATAACGGTATCGAATAATATTCCTACATCATGATACCTTAATTACACGTTATTCTTCATTGTTGTATGAAAACTTCAATTAATCATGTCCATTACTAATTATATTGGCAGGTATTACTTCTCAATTGAATTTAACATTTCATCTAGACGTTTATTTTGTTCTTTACAGTCCTTTTAATTTTTGTTCATGTATTAAATTTGAATGATTACAGTGACTCCCGAAAAAATACCATACATAATTTTGACGATATAATTTTTTTACCAGCATTATTTTGGAGTTACTTGTACAAAATATCTACTCTCAAGAAAACTTATAAATCTCTGTCTCTTTAGATAAATAATAAGCACAGAGTTTGACTGATACAGAATTTTATTATCAGTTCGAATTAGCAAAACTCTCAGAAATGAAATGCACTAAACTGAAATAATAATTTGCAGAAAGTTGCTCATTGAATTGAAAACTAACTTATGGATGAAACTTTTAAAGTTTTGATGTTTATAAATGCTTTCGTATTCCGTTAATATCTAAATCTTTCGATTAAACTCGATTTCACTGTAGTCGCAATTAATGGCGTTACAGTAACTGCGTTAACGAGACTGAGGATTGCTTAAGAGCCTGCATTTTCCAATTATTCAGAAATACAGTCATTTTAACGTAAAAAAAATCAATTTGAGTTGTATTTGTTATTATTAATTAAGCTGGAGCTCGTTGGACGTCAAGGTAGTATGAATAGAGCATCGAATAGACTGTGTTTGGCATAACTGACAGATTTTCATTACAAAGCTGTCGGTATGCATTTTGTGCGCTGTCGTTTTTCGTTTTACTTCCGAAGCTTCGCTTGTTTTCGCGTGTTTATTGTTGTGGTCAAGTAAAATTAAAATGCTATTTATTTTAGATTTGAAAGTAGATTCTACTTATTTTAGAAGTATGGTACATTTGTACGAGCCTTGTACACCGACATTTTTATATAATTTGGTAGTTCACAACATTTTCACTATCCGTATTGTAAATTAACGAATACACAATACATATTCAATTAATAAATCAACATTACGCTCAATTAGTTTCTATATACTTAGTCATTTCTGACTTCCAAATATTATACTCTGAAGATCTACATTTTGACGTTTTTTAATTATATATTTGGTGAAACTGAAAAAACTCTCGTTAAAGCTTATCAAAGCCAACTATTAAAAACTTTGTTGCAATGTTTCGATACAACAATAATTTATTTTCGTTGCTGCGATTAAAATCAGTATTTCATTTTCTTTGTCAGGAAATTAAAGCAAACTAGTGCTTCTTAATACAAGAAAACAGTTAGCTTCCATGTTAAAACGTAGTTTAAAAGTTTGAAGATGTTCGCTAGGTGTAAGTTTATTGCTTTTGTTTGGATAAAACCGTAGTCTTACTTACTCTAAAGGCTGCTTCATCTTCACTTTAAGTCTTGTATTAATTAGTTGTTAGTAGTACCTATCCTTTTGTGTTGGTTAGCTTTCCACAAGTGATAATTACTTTACTAACTTGTCAGATTATTTAGATTCATACATGACAGCTCGTCAACAAACCGCTTTTACAAGTCAAGGTATTCTACTAAATTCTACTCACATAAGTGTGCAGACATTCGTGGGAGCAATAACAGAAGAGTTGTTGTTAGATGAGACGACATTAGCAAAATATGTTTTTATAGAAAAACTATCATTAGACGTAGCCTGTTTTGAGTTAGTTTCATCAATTTCAAACCTACAATCTTCACACTGTCATCATCAGTGATAGCTTATTTCTCTTTTCAGCTTAATAAAATATGCCTTATGAGATAGTACACAGAACAAAAGTTCAGCGTGAGGTATACATGAAGAATGTTATGAATTCAGTTATTCACATATAACCTCAAAGACTTAAACATGGTGAACGCCGTCCATAATCTTCGTATTAACAGTCGTTAAACCTAACGCTTACGTGTTGTGTCTGCTAGATGTCTCGGTCGTGCTGACGTCACTCACCTCGTGGGTAACGAGACGACACCTGACGCGCTAGTACTGATGGTTAAAAATAAACAACCATTAGACTAGCGCACACTAGAAGCTAAGAAAAAAGTTGATATATTATTTTTGTGCAGACGTTCCATTGGATTTGCGATTGATGTAGAGCCAGGATAAATAATAATTTTAGCGTTTTGTTGACCAATCGCCTATATGAATTCGTTTTTCTAAAGAACGAATTCGTTTTCGGTTTTCACTATTTATTAAAGTTCGGTCGAATTACCAGTACTAAGTCCAAGGAAGATATTTTTTTGCAAACGAGCTAATTAAATTAACGTTGGCTGTTTGTTGCGTCCAAATTTTATAAATCATTTATTATCTTCATATAGCATCGCTTTAAAGTGTATCTTGGCGTTATGTCTCCCATCGTTAACCTAAACGAAGTAAAGATAGTACGGTAGAAACCGTTTAGAATTATTCCTTTTTTCGTCATTAAGTTTAGTGGCGAGTAGTACCAGTATAAATATAATAACAAATGAATACAAAAAAGAGTAAAATTATGAAAAATATTAACAATTATTAGGAACAATTATGAAATTTGTGATATCAAAAAGAACATTTTAATGTAAAGTGGACAATTGGCGAAATTTTAAGTATAAAAAATGATACAGTACCGAGTACGTACGTACTTATCTCCCATCTATATAATGTAAGTATCAGAATAATATCACAGATATATGATATTTAGAAAAAAATACTTATGTAAAAATGTGACATATTATATTGGTGAAGTTCAAAACAATAAAACCAATCCCGCTCGAAGTCACCGTGAAATCCCGCGATACGAGAGAACACTGATGTTTGCATTAATGAGAGGACCATTAATAAAATTAATGCCAATCATCACATTATTAAAATACTCAGAACGATCACTTTAACTACTGCGAAATAAAATTTAACCTTACTCGGTGGCTCTCTAAGTTCATTTACTAGTAATCTTCATCATAAGATGAGGTTTGGTCAGAGCGGAGATTTAAAGTGACCTAATCTGTCGGTTAACTTTTCAACTTCTGGCAGTCATGATTCGATCTCAAGAATTGGATCGTCCTCGGAGGATAAGTGTTTTATTACTTAGATTGGTATTTTTTACTTTTGTTTACATCTTCTTTTTAATGTTAATTGTTCGATTGTTTCTTTATTAAGATTCTACCTTTCTTTGTTACTTTAATCATAGTGCTATGGACATAAAAGTTCACAGTATATTTTTAATTCTAGGGAAATTAGTCGTCCAATAACAGTAAAGAAATTAATCGGAGTTATCTTTTTCTGTATTCCTTTGGGGCTGGTATGCCAATTTCTAGTAGTTTACAAACACAGTAAATTTTATTCGCTGCTGTTTACAGTAAAATTCATGTTGCTCTTGTGTTTGTTTTGCAATAAAAGGTATTATTTTTATTAAAACGTAAACGGTTTATGTAGACTGTTTAATTGGTGTTACTTTATAAGAATATAGTTTTTTGGACCGTGCTAGGATGTATGCTTTTGGAATTTCTTACAAGTTGAATGCTCGGTTTTTTTTTCTCCGATTTTAATTTATGTACTAAACATTTTATCTAATAATTTTACTTTGAAATATGATTGCAACATGATGACTCTTTGCTATATATTTTTTTTTTTCAATTAAAATTTATCGTGCCATTTGATAAATTTCCCATAGATTTAGGTCACAAATGCATCGTAAAATAATTTTCATATATGTTAATTTCCATATATGTGTTTGAAAAGTTCTTCTGTTCTGTTTTTAATTGAACCACTTATAAAGTTCGATTGCCTCCATCAGGTGAATAGTAAACGAACAGAAAATTGCGAACTGGAAGAAAATTACAACTTTCGAAGGGTTGAAAATAATTGTGCTGTAGCAGTAGCATTCTAATTAAATCGATTGAAAATAGTTCATTTCAACAGTTAAATAATAAAAATATAGAGAGTAACCATGCAGTTTCTTGCCCGTTCTTCTCCATTGGAAATCAACACTTTGGAACGTGACAACTAGAGCCTGACTATTCATAAGTGCCTGTAAATGGTTTACATGAATAAAAATATATTTGAATTTGAATTTGAATAGTAACCAGTGACAAGCTTGTGTGTTTGATTCATAAATCGAAACAAAATTAGATTTTCGATTAAAAATTCTTTAATAGATGAATAACTTTAGTGACATGATAATATCTATACATACTTATACGACTACCTCTGAAATCTGATCATAATAGCAATGTAATGTTATGTCATTTTGTTACTATAACACTGAGTGTTGGTTATATGCCAACCTTGGTTTGTCCTCAGTGAAATTAAAATGAAATCCTCTATATGCGACGCTTCGCGGAAACTCTCCGAAGATCAGAAGATCACGTCTATATCAGGGAAAATAGAGATTGACTAGATCCCATTCTCCATTTTTGTTGGCTTAATGAAGAATTGGGTCTAATCTATTTCTTATTCCCATAGCTTGATAGAATTTGGTCGAACACACCATTCTCTGGAAGACGAGAAGATTATTGAAACTGAAAACTCACACGCCATCGTTACACTTCACACTAACAGTTGTTATATCTTTGAATCGTTGATCATCAGATGTACGGCCGTTTTTCATAGCAGAGTTTCCTAAACATAACAGAAAATTGCCTTAAGCTTCATACGAGTATTACAAATTCTAGTATTCCTAGTCTAAAATTTTAAAAAGATTGCTTTTATTACCTTTTTAATTTCACCGTATTCAACGTATCTGATGAGAGCGACCTTATTTATTTGTTTTGCATGTTTTTAGTATTAACCATTTTATATGCATTGTTTTTTGTATTAACCATTTTATATGCATTGTTTTTTGTATTAACCATTTTATTTTCAGTTATTTTGTATTCACTATTTCATTTGCAATTTTTAATGCTTTTTAAATGCCTTGCGTTCTTTAATTTTTTTCCATAATTTTGGATAATCATGTTGTAGTTTGTATTACTCAAGCACCTATTTAATTTATTTTTTACAGTGAAAATGTAAGTCCTTCAAGGCTTTCAAAAAGTACACACTGAATGCGCTTATTGTATTTGTGATTTTGTTTACAGAACACACCATTATTTTTGTTTTAACCATTTTATGTGCAATATTTGTGTTATGTCTTCCCTTTTGATAACCTTGATGATATTAATGTTTTTATATACTTAATTTATTTTTCATATAGTGAAAATGTATTTAATTTTGTTAAATACATTTTCTTGGTCTTCAAAAAATAACAACTCAATGTGCTTATTGTATTTGTGATTTTGTTTACCTGTGTATTGTTTCGTTACAAATTCGAAGCATTTCAAGACACTTTAAATCTTGATTTGTATACACATTTTATTGATTATTACGTCATAATCAATAAAAGTACATAATTATACACACTAATAAATACACATGTCACTAAGCTAGTTACTTTTACATAATTTAAGTTAATTTTATCCAGACGACTATTTTGATAGGTAGGTTGTCACCATACAGATACAAGCCGCTTGAAGCGTTACTCCGAATGTCTCGAGCAATTGCTTGTTATCAATCCTCCTCCATAGAATTTAAAACGATGGACAGCCAGCATATATAATTATAATTATTATTTTTTCAAATCACCATAATAACCCACATTTGATAAGATTTTCAATTGTGTATAGGAAATTGGACCCATGCATGTTTAATATAAGTCTACATATATTTATAATTTAAAGCATTTTAATATGATACACATAACTTCAATCCTGTAATCTCCGAAAGGCGAAGGAGTGGTGTAACGTTGTATACCAACATTTTCGATGGACACAATTCTGCTACTGAGAATTTCTTAACGGAAAAATGTAATATTTTCCGAACTGGGAATCAAACCTAAGACCCTAAACACGTTCAGGCGTATTTGCGACCACTGTAAATATGCTTTATAGCAAATAGAGACAACGACACAGTTAAAGTGGTGGTTGAGCGATACTATAATGTGTCGCGGGTTCGATTTTCGCATGAAACAAGTATTCGTATGACCTACACATAGCTTTTCCGGGACTGGGTGTTGGTGTTTGTGTTTGTGTCTTTTAAACACACCCACGATACAGGAGCCATTCCTAGTGCGGGGTAATGTTTAAAAAAATATAATACAGACCTTTGCTAATTCAAACCTTATTGAATAACTTTATGTTATTGAGATTGACAAAGTGTCAAAGGGTTTTTTTTTGTATGGAAATTCTCAGTAGCAGCACGGAGTCCGGAACTGTACCCGGTAGATAGCAATAGGCTCGCCACCTATTACATGGGACTCAATAACGGCATCGGCGAAATGTGGGTGTACAATGATACACCTCTGCCTTACCCTTCGGGGAATACAGGCGTGATGCTATGTTATGTTATGTTAATTAACTTATTGGATTAGACTCTACTACTTACTACTATAAATTAGATGAACGAGAACATTATTAACAAAGTCACACTTTAAGTCAGTCTCTAAAAGCTTTTGTGTATCTTAATCGCGGTTGGCGCAATGGCTAAGCGATTAGCTTTCTCCGCTACGTGTCGCGGATTCGATCTCCGCACGGAACAAATATTTGTATGATCTACAGATAGTTGATTCGGGACTGATTGTGTGTGTATGGCATGTATGTTTGTAAACTGTACCTACGATACAGGACAAAACAGGGAGGGGCAAAGTTTAAAAAGAAATCTTCTATTCAGCGACACAAGTATATATTTATTTATTTATATGATTTCTCTTCTTCTCATTTTACTAATTTGGCCAGTGTTTTTTTCAGAACTTACTTTCCGAATCTAATTCTTAGTGGATTTGTACTATTTCATCAGGTATTTGTATTTACATACGTGATGTAATATTACGGGTTCAACTTTGATTTGTTTGCATCTTGCACGGCGTGGATCTAACAACTGTCTTGTATTTCATTTCTTCGTGTGATTTCTTTAGTATAAGTAATGTGAATATAATCATAAGGCATGAAATAAACAGTGTGATCTTCATTTACTCTTTTAAACAAGTTTTTAAAGGTTTTCTCTCGAGCTACCGCTTTCCGACTGCACCTTCACTGCACTTTTGCACTTCAGAGGCCTTAATGTAAGTTGCTTTTGACAAATTTAACGCATTGAACGCGTTCGGCGCTCCGATTGGTCCGTTTCGTGGTCTCTACCAATCGGAGCTCCGAAATGTTCGATTCGTTAAATCGAATTTGTCAAAATAAACTTACACTGAGGTCTCTCCATTATCAAACGCAAGCGCCGCGTTTCAGAACACTGCGTTTGCGATTTTGCACCGCATTGGCGATTATTTCAGCTGTAGCGTGATAATTATTTTCCTATATGAGATTTAGCAAGAAGTTTAAGATAGTCCGCAAAAACGTGTGTGAAGGAGGTCTTTATTAAATTTACTGTCATTTTCTATCATATTCCGTTTAATTATAGTTTTTTTCAAAATGTTCGTGTTTAGTTATTCATTAGACGATTTAGGAATCCTCTTTAGTAAAAGAAATTAGGCAATTTTTTTGCTTTGTGTATTTTCTCTCTTAACTTACTATGCTCTTTTTAAATTATACATAATTATAAATTGTCCAATTAATTATTAACTTGTGTAATTGGTAACAAAAAAGTTTTGTAACCATGATTAAAAAAAAAAAAACAAAACTCGGTTTCCTATTTGACACAGAAAGTAATTTTGGCTCGTTTAATTAAATACCCATCATTATTATTATTTTTATCGGCATTAAACTTATTTGTAAACTAGCCGAAAATTTTACCGAATTTGACGAGTCCATGTAACAGCCATTAAACTAGGAAACTGTTGAAAGAAAGGTTAAAAAATAATGTGTATAGGTATGGTTGTACCACAATCCTCCATGCGTTTGGAGTTCCCACTGGTAATAGGTTTTCACTGGTAGGTTTTTCACTGTTTGCTCCCTCAGTTTTTCATATCTAGTAATGTGCATTAACATAAGCAGTCTTATAACGAATGATTCGACATCTGTTTACTATGAATTTGGAATTGGAAATACTCGTGTCGCACATAATATTTTTAATTTAGGGCTTCACTATACATTATGTGAATGTGATATAAAATTAGAAGGAATATCATAAAGGATTGTAGAATATAGTGATTGTAGTTTTTGAATTAAGATTCTCCTTACGGTTAAATTATTATACTTCAAAACATTCATGCTTGTCCTACACTAGTACGTTTCCCAAAATGTTATAATACCTACATAGTAGTTTATAAAAATTGATAAAGTTGTTTTTATTAGATTGTTTAATAATTATTTATAAAATGTCTATTTACTAACTGTGTTTTCAGGAATAGTTAATCAATGTAACTCTCAATATGGCGACCGTCTAAATATTGTAAATTGTGTAATATACTGACACCGCAAATTCATTATTCGTTTAGTTGTCATAGCAGAACTAACAACGATTTATCCCAAGAATCATTATTTTGTATATAATTTTGTTTTAACCAAATCGTAAGTATAATAATTTTATTTCGGAATCTTTCTTGCCTTTACTATTTTTTTTTGTATTTCTTGGATCAAATCTTTGAAGAAGCCGCGCCGATTACGCCATTTGAACTAATCCTGGAGCTCGCATTAAGGCAAACATTTGCTTTAATGCTTGCCCGGGAATCGTTTAAAAATATTCCACGGGTAGCTCTTTGCCGCCATAACTTTTAGTGATGTGGTAAAATAATGTTTTAAAAATTTGTGCTAAAAAATGTTTGCACGAAATATCACGAACACACTTATAGCCGAACTTAATATTATTAATAACACATTTTACCTTCACTAAGTTATTAAACCCACTCACAGGTCTGATTATTTTGTTCTCTCAATTGCGAATGCATGTTATTTGGTTTTCGTATACGAAAGAATACTAAAATGTGTTTCTCTTGCAGCCCGTCTTCAGCGAGAGGACCAAATGGAGGTGATGATTGCCGGCATGCAATCCCACCTCGGTTTTCTGGAGTCACAGTACAGAGGGAGGCAGGAAGACATCATCACTATACAGGTAATTAATGACCTACATAGCAAATTCGCTATAAACTAAATATTCGATGACTTATGACATGTTCCCGATCTAGAGGGCATCTTAGTGGGGTAACAGTTAGGTTGAAAAATATGTAAAATAAATCTTTGTACGCGCACTGAGTCACAGAAATAACTAGTGGTATTGATATAAGTTAACTCTTAGCACATCGTCTGTGATAAAATATTGTATAACACAAACATGTCAAAGACAAACTATAAACTTATATTTGAGAAAGAAGAAGAAAAACTATTTATTGCAGGCACGCATAACAATAAAAAAGAAAATACAGTACAAGAAAATAAACATAATACTATTTGAACTTTTAATGTTCTCCAGTCAGAGTTGTTCGAATTCAATAGTAAAAAAAAAACGATTTTTATATTCCCATTTACTTACTTCAAATATAAGAGTATAGAGTAAGCAATTTATTTAAAATACACAACTTTTAACTTCAACTTTCTGCCTCGCACAACTAAACTGTGGAATGAACTGTCGTGAGGTATTTCCGGACCAATACGACCTTCAAACCTTCAAGAAAAGAGCGTACTCCTTTTTAAAAGGCCGGCAACACAGTTGTGACTCCTCCGGTGGTGCGGGTGTCCATGGGCGACGTTAATCGCTTACCATCGGGCGATCCGTCTGTTCGTTTGCCGCATAAGCCATAAATAAAAACCAAAAAAAAAATTTAATGTACAGCTATGCAGGTAATAGACAGTAGGCAGAAATTTTTTAAAGCTTTACTTATCAAAAATACCTACTGCATGTGGTACGACACTACTACTGGTTCGTCGTCTTGTCGATTTAATAATGATGTAATTTGCCACCTGAAATATCTTATAATGAATATTTATCTGAGCTATGTAGGGTAGGCAATGTCTTTTTGTATTTATGAACCGCACGCCACTACAACTATGCGCAAGCGGCCTTAATGGCGTAAGCATTCTAACTAACTACTCTAATTGAACCATATTTCAGTCGGAAACATGATATTTTAATTCAATTTAAAACTTCATTTTCAAATTTTATTTTGAGCCTAGCATAGATGTTAAAAAATATTTCTTTTTCTTAGGCGAAAATGCTTACCGACCGTGGTACAGATTCACCGAATCGCGACACTGTTAACGACCAGTTCACCACTGTGACTCCAGAGGTCCAAGCTCTCCTGAAGAACCTATCCGGTAAGTCATAGAATACTGTTATCTGAACATACATTACCAGATATATATTTTTTTTTTGTTGCACGCCAACTCCATCACCTGCCTTTTGTTCTGCCTTATAAAAAGGAAGAAATCGCAAAATAATCTGTAAAAACTTAATATTAAAATAGTGATAAATACTCGTACATATTATATCTGAGAGACAAGATAAAAAATATAGGTATATTATACCAGGTTTTTTCCCGAAAGCCTGATATGACTTTGAGGAAAGTCTTTAGATAAAGATATAAGCGTTTGTCGTTTCGTCATAGGTTTTCCACCAACACTAGCTGCCAAGTGACGCTTACTCTATAAACTTTGCTTTTTCCTTGAATAACTCGAAATGAGTGACATCATTTAAAAGAAGGCATCATTTAAATTATTTATCCGTATTATCTACACCTATAATTGTGTTTTACTAAAATGGCAATTTTATTATATAAGGATTTATTTATTTATTTATTTATTTATGTAAACACCATGATATAAATGTAAAAACGAAACATGAGCACAAAGGAACTACTTATTTCTTAAGAAATTTCTTCCAGTAGTCCCGCGACGGGAAATATATATGACAGACACGTAGACACAGTGTGTACAAAGAATATAAGGAAACTCTTAAATATCTAAACTTAACCAATAGATAAATCTCAAACTAAACCAAAAAGTAAATATGAAACAACAAATAAAAAATAAACTACATACAACTATATATTTACAATATATATATTATAATGGATAATCATTGTAATTTAGACAGGTAATGTTCTTTGACACGTTTCTTAAAGACAGAAATGTTTAATGGATTATGGTACAACCTAAGAAAAAGTGTCTTTCTAACAAAAACCCAGAGAAAAGGGATGGAAAATAATATTCAGTCCTATCTAATTAGTAAACGTTAGTTACTCGCCATCGCTAGAGGTCGTCCTTTTCGATGATATTAGATAAAAAAATAGTGGAATAAATATTAATAATCATATACAGATAACAGAATCTGGTCCCATAATTTGTGGCTGAGGGGATTTTCAACAATGTATTATGACATCACGGTTGGCATAGTAGGTAAGCGATTAGCTTTCTGCGCTACATATCGCGGGTTCGAATCTCGAGCGGAAATAATTGTATGATGTACAAATACAAATTTTATCTCACTGTCAACCAATAAATTATATGACACAAAGATGACGTTTAAACGAAGCAATCGCGCGATCTACGCCTGTCGCTACATCGGTAATTAGGCTGCGGATCGGAGTGTGTACACGTGTCGTGTATGTATGAAAAACTGTACCCATAAAACAGGAGAAATTATGGGGTTGGAAAAAGTAACAAAAAAATCCTCATATCAAAGTTTTTTTTTTAAATTTATTTCTTATAAACACACTAACTTTACAGGCAGACCCAATACAATAGTGAAGTAATATATTGTATTGCGTCCACAATCACGAATATTATACACAGTTGAAGCTAAAATTTAGTTGCAGGGTATGAAAACTGGTTAATTCATTAGAAGTTACATACGAACAGAGTTATAAATGTGTAGTTTCAGTTAAGATTGGTTTACAGCGGAGCGTTCAAATCAAACTCCGGTTATTGGCTTACACGGATTGATTTGCAAAACACATTCGTTCTTCATTCAGTTCCACTATAGGGACACTAGTGGGACCACTTAGGAAGGGCTTCTTCTCAGTAGTTTGTTACTTAAAGAGAAAAAAGAAAGAAAGCAGTAATAAGCCAATCAACAATAAATTACAGAGTTAATTAATTACTAACATCCGATGGTGCAGACTTTTGAAATGTGTTCAAAATATCTATTCATGAAATGTGGAAATTATTCTCAAATTTCTCTAAAAGACTGCCTCACTGGCCGCAAGCGCAATTGCTCAGCGTGAGGTCCTGGGTTCGTCGGGCAAAGTGATATTGGGTTTTCCTGTATGAAAATTCTCAGTAGCAGCACGGAGTCTGGAACTGTGCCCGGTAGATGGCAATAGGCTCGTCCCCTATTACATGGGACTTCATAACAGCGTCGGATAAATGTGGGTATACCTACAAACACTAATGGGTGACGCATATGCAACAGAGTGCGAATAATTCGAGTGCGTAAACATAAAATGGAATTAAATTCTATCCTATCCTTCCTACTAATATTATAAAGGTGAAAGTTTGTGGATTGTGGTTTTATGAATGGATGGGTATTTGTTACTCAATCACGCCAGAACGGCTGAACGTATCTGGATGAAATTTGGCACACAGATAGATTATAGCCTGGAATAGCCTTTTTGCGGAAAAATGACCGGGTTCGTAAACCACGCGGGTGAAGCCGCGGGCGAAAGCTAGTTATTTTATATATAGGAAATTAGGTATTTTTTTTTTACTTTTGTCCATGTTCATTTTTTCGTAATAATAATTATTATTATTAATTATAAGAAAAAATATTAATTATAACATAATATATATTTTTAACAAATAACCTATTTCTTACATTTTGCTATACAACATTATTTTTAGTTTAATACGAAAGCCGAAACACGTGTCAAATATTTTGTGAATGTATAATGAAAACTCACAAATTTATAAGCTTGTTGTGTTGTCTCGTTGTTCTCCGATAAAAATGGTCATTCTTAGTTTTCGGGCGACTAGGGCTGCGGCGGCACGGGGTAACGAGGTGAGTGCGCAGGCGCATGCCGCTGTGCCACGTGTTAGATAATGCACCGATGGCATGCGCGGATGAAAGTGCAGTCAGTTAAAGAATGTTTAAATATTCTTTGATCAAAATATAACACATATAAAAATTATAACAATCGGTTCTGTTACTGATTCTGACCAAACTATTTTCAGGGTTAATATGTTCAAAAAATCATCATCTGCCTAGTCTTTTCCCAATTACACTGGGGTCGGCTTCCAATTTAACCAGTTGCGGCTGAATATCAGTATTTTACACGGAGCGACTGCCTTCTGACCTCCGCCACCCAATTACTGGAAGACACTGATACTCTAAGGTTAGACTTTCAGACTTTTTGGCCTACAGATATCCGTAACGACTATCATAGGTCACCCCGGGACCAATTGCTTAACGTGCTTTCCGAGGCACAGAGGAGTCTCGATATGTGAAAAATGGTCATCCATCCAAGGACTGACCGCGTCAAACGCTGCTTAACCTCGCAGATCGATCGCTCTGCGCAGTAGCTATGTAGCTACGAGCTCCTGTATCAGATATCAATGACATGTCCCAGGTACGTCAAATAGACCCGGGTACGTCTTAAAAGACCCGGGTACGTCTTAAAACTGCGGCCAGACACCGGAGGACGGGCAGCAGCGTCCTCTCACTAATCGGTGAGCCACTGCGATCCCCAAGCCGCCTGCCAAGCGTGGGGATTATGGCAAACCCTTTGGGCAGGCTTTCGTTCAGCAGTGGACATCTTCTGGCTGATGATGATGATGACATGTCCCAGTTACGAAATACAAAAACAATGATACCTATTTACAAACAAGAGTTTTCGTATACAGACTGGGTTTCTCACTGCCATCGCTCCGCTAATGAACCTAACACGATACATATACAAATGTAATTATCATGCCTTTGCAAACATGTAACAACATACAATCTGTTGACAGTAAAAAAATATGACCTACACCAACAATTTGTATATTTATATTGCTGGCGTTTATATCTGAGTTCGATTCTCAAGTCAAGCCAAATGTTATGAGGTGTACTTGGTACATTTTAACTAACTTTTTTCTCACCCTACAATCATATGGCCCAGACTCGAATAATATGAGGTCCGAATCTAACAAAGGATCCGTTTTTGAGGATACGACTTCATCATCATCATCATCATCAGCCAGAAGACGTCCACTGCTGAACGAAGGCCTCCCCCAAGTGGGGGGGTTTGCCATAATCCTCACGCTTGGCAGGCGGCTTGGGAATCGCAGTGGCTCACCGATTAGTGAGAGGACGCTGCTGCCCGTCCTCCGGTGTCTGGTCGCAGTTTTAAGACGTACCCGGGTCGTAGGATACGACTTATTCTGATTTAAATATAGCAACCGTTATATACGTACAAATTAAAAGTATCATATGATGAAAATGAGAATTGAAATTTTCATACAAAAATACCATTCAAATTTCCGAAAAATCAGGTGAATTCTGCAAAAAAAAATTCAATCCCTGGCTTGACAATTACGAATACAAAAAATTGTTTGAGCCGTTCTTAAGTGATGCTCCGTCATACATGTGGCAATTGATTTTTATTACCTCATTGGAAATCAATTAATTCGCAAGTTTCAATATTGTTTATATTTATTAGGTCGATTTATGATGATATGTAGTCCTATAAATTACATCAGTTGTTTTACAAACACAATACACATACAATGTCAAACAAGAGTTGAGTATGAAAAATATTTAGTAGAATTTCGATCAGTCTATCTTATCTTCTGTCTATATTCTTAGACAAAATAGTTCACTTATTGTTTGAAATAAGATCTACTCATTATTACTATTATATTTATCACTATGCCCAAGTGTGCCCAATATAACGTGTCCAATATTATTAATACTTACACGTAAAAACATATTAGTAATTTAACTTTTTAAAACAGCGAAAAAGAAAATATAACCTTATTTCACGTAAATATACTGTAAGCATTTTGTTTAATTTTCTTTTTTAAGCAGTTCAGCGAGTACCTCCTGTTGCATAACTATTTTGGCTCACTGGCTTGAAAAATATGAATAGTTAATGAATTTCCGGGATAAATGAAAACGCTAAACTAATGGGCGGTACTATTATAATACATGTGCCATTTTTGAAAGATGATATATTCTACCCTAATGCTTTATTTCGCGAAACCTTTTATACCTCTCAAATGCAATTTTTTATTCGTATACGTAGTTAAGGATTAACCTAAAATTATCGATCCAATGATAATTCTACTACCCTTGACATCATTATTAATTCTTTGAGAAAGAAAAATATTATAATATTACTACACTACCAATTTAAGTCTCATCATAGTTTTATTATAAGGAAAGTAAGATATACAATAATTTATGTATCACTAAGGATTCTACAAAAATAGTTACTGATTTGGAATTGAATGGTTTTACAGATTATTTCGCAACACAGTTTTTTTTTTTCCAGCCTATTGTAGCATGTGGCTTGCTGCAGCAGCAAACACACGTTTGCTGGATATAGAGCCCGTGTATTTTTGCAGCCGTCGTTATTGTGGGCGTATGCCATTTTATACAGGCTAACAGACAAGCTCGCGGGTCACTTTAATCGTGATTATCACCGCCCATGAGTAGTGTAGCCAATCTAAGATTAAAGTTAGATTGCCTTGAGTTCCGGAAATTTTACTAACAGTTTCATCAGTTTCACCTTCAGCCGCAACAGAACCACCAGTAGACCATGTAACTTAGGCTTATGTGATCGTGTCCATCCTCAGGATCTAGAACTGCTGCCGGCATGCAGACCAAGAACCTCCAACAACTGAGAACACCCTTCGTATACCAACTCCTGCCACACCTGATGAACAACCCGCATAGTTTGAAACCTGCTTATCATATGAGGGGAGGAAAATCTTTCGCCGAACTTGTGGTGGGTGTGCCCACAGTCAAGAGAGATAAGGAGAGCTACTTGGTGGTCACTTTGACTGTGAGTACAGTTTACCTCTCTTTCTTTAATTCCAGCTCTCTCTTTGGTCAAGTGGTCGGAAGCAAGCAAATATGGGTGTATGTACATCTCCATCCACTTACTTTAAATGCTTAGATGTAATGAAGACAGCAAGATAAAAGTGATCTAATTGGAAACACAAAAGAACAATTGTTTAATACGTATTCACACTGATATGAATATATACTCCTTCTCGACCTCTAAAAAGAAAAAAATAATTATAAAGTTAGTTCCTTTCTACAGCACCTGGTGAATGGAATGTCACCAGCTGAAGAAAATAGCACACTCATCGTTGTGATGATTGGAGAGACGGATCTCGAGTATGTCATCAACACAGCCAGACAGATAGAAACTCTGTGAGTAATCCTAACTAGTAGTATTATAAATGTGAAAGTAAGTTTGTTTGTTTGTTTGTTTGTTACCTTTAAATGCCTAAACCACTGAACCGATTATCCTGAAATTTTGCATATACGTTGTCAGGTGTACAGAAACGGACATAGGGTACCTTTCATCCTGAAAAAAAGTACTTTAGTTCCCGAGGACAACAACAATAACGTTCTCATGATAATAGATGGCGTCACGTGTCTTTCACAAGCAGAGTACAACCCGAATTGATTGTCAAATTCTAAATAAACGCGAGCGAAAGCCGCGGGCAAAGGCTAATTAATTAAAATACTTGAAAATATTTTGGCAATCATCAAATACTTCATCATAACATCGAATTAAATAATATTGAAATAGTAATTATTGTATTTCAGATACCATTAGACTATTTAAAATAATCTTGGTGAAGTGAATTTTAAAAGTGCCGTAAAAAAAAACATATTTATATTGTTGACGGTCTAAACCAACTTTATGGAAATAAAGGCTTTATTTAAAATCACCTGTCCCGTTGGAATACTAACAACATGGGAACACACGGCGTGATATTAAACCTATGCATACGATGCATCCGATTCCGCTTTCTGAACTCGAACCGTGAGTTCGATTTCCGCTCCAGAACAAGATCTGTATGGGCAACATACATTTGCTCCGTTTCTAGACAATTGTGTTTGTCTTTCGTTTTATTACCATTCGATACTGCCGCGTTTTCTGGAAACAAATTTGAAGACGTGTAGTATGTAATCTGGAAAATATCGAGGTAAATTGAATAAAACAGACATCGTATAAAAGGAATATGTAGTTATGACATAAAACAAACGGTTTTGAAGATTTTTGTTAATCAAATCGATTCATCATCATCATCATCAGCCAGAAGACGTCCACTGCTGAACGAAGGCCTCCCTCAAGGGGGGTTTGCCATAATCCCCACGCTTGGCAGGCGGCTGGGGATCGCAGTGGCTCACCGATTAGTGAGAGGACGCTGCTGCCCGTCCTCCGGTGTCTGGCCGCAGTTTTAAGACGTAGGTACCCGGGTCAGGGTCAAATCGATTGCGAAAGCTAAATGTGACACATTACGTAGTTTTATTAGGAAATATAATTTTCTTGTTTGTATTTAAGTCAGCAGTGATTGATTTGCGGTTGAATGCTTGCCTTTCATGCAAGGAGGTCTGAGTTGAAACCCAGCCCGCACCTCTGACTTTTCGTAACCACGCGTGGATCAGAATTTGATTATTACTTGCGTTAATGGTGAAGGAAAACACCGTGAGGAAACCTGTACACCTGAGAGGGCTGCATTAAGTTCTTGATGGTGTGTGTAGTTTGCCAACCCGCACCAGGCCAGCATAGTGGACTTCCTAACACTTCATACTTTAAATTCTGAGAAGAAATCCTTGCCCAGTAGTGGGACAGTCATGGGTTGAATTCATTATTATTTATTTTTGTATTGAAGTTAAATACCGACTTCATAAAAATAAAATAATCTATTATACGTTTTAACCTGGTTTCAAATTCTGCATTTATTTTACACACAGATTTCCGAGGCAAGTCGAAGAAGGTTTAATAGAAGTTATATCACCATCACCAGCCTATTATCCTGATTTTGAAACCCTGCCAATTACCTTAGGGGACTCCCATAAACGCGTCAAATGGAGGACTAAACAGAACCTGGACACTATTTACCTTATGGCCTACGCACAATCCAAAGGCACCTTCTATTTGATGCTAGAAGATGATGTCATTGCAAAGAATAACTACGTTCAGGTAGGAATAATTTTCCTCAAAGTAAAGTGAAACTTGTGTTGATAGAGTGGCTTTAGTGCATGTGTCTATAAAACAGCTCAAAATTGATTTATCAGATATATTTCATGTTTATAAAATAATATTTTTTTAAGGAAGAGTTTTTTATTACCGTATACTGAACAAATTATGTAACCGTCATATCGGTTATGTAGAAATCAATATACGAAAATTAAAATTCAGATAAAACCGCTAAGGATTTATTTAAAATCTTTGGGGAGCACCGTGTGAAACAAATACAAATTATTTCATCTGGTTGTTGGCATTAGACGAACTGGCAAAGATAATAAAACAGAATGCAATAACATTTAATCAGTAAGACATAACAGACAGAACAAAAGTCATAATCAAACGAAAGAAATGATCAAAACTGATACAATTTCCAATGCTGCATTTAAACACTGTCGCCTGACAAGCATAATGATGTAGAGACTAGTTAACGCTAATGTTCACTTAGTTCGTTTGAATCAGTGTAATTTATACGACGCAGTTGATACTTAGCGATTCAAATTGTTCGACTACTGCCAACCTCAATGGTGATCAACTTATATGTCCGTATAATACGTGCCTGCGTGTGGCTGCGTAGTTATAGCTTACATCGATGTACGAAAACAATAGTTCTTAATACTTGAATCCTTTGGTATTACCTGACAAATCAAATCATATTTTAAACTCATCTTAAGTTTATAATGCAAAAAACTAGGTATTCTTGAGTCTTGTCAGTCTTTAAAATCTCAAAAGTCCTTTAAATGACTTTATTGAATGAAGACAGGTATGAACACAAATTTTGTGTATATAAAAATATTTTGTGTATATAAATCGCATCTTTCGCCTTCTTTGCTTTATAATTATTATACTTGACAGGAGGAATATAACACAAAAACAAATATTCACTGTTATTAATGCAATGTTTATCTGCATCCAGGAAATCAAGCAGTTCACCGCCTCTACCACCGTGTCCAACCCTAACTGGTTCTTCATCGAGTATTGCCATGTCGGAGGCATTGGCAAGCTTTTCCGTTCTGCTGACCTCATCCACTTCATCACCTACGTTCAGCTATTCTATAACAACATGCCCATCGACTGGCTCCTTGAGAGCTACCTAGCAGATCGCGTCTGCGGCATTGATAAGACTACTGTATGTATTTTTCATAGTTAAAATATTTATTTTTATTATTTCAAATGTGTGTGGGATTATTTACAACAAAACCTGCCGTCTCTGGTTCTAGAAAAGCTCTAAGATTCCTAATTAAAGTACATTATGCAACATTATTTACAAAGATTAAGTTATAGCCAGGCTTTATTTTACACAAAAAAAAAATGTTGTATAGATCTTGCATGGAGGACATTTATATAAAAATCAATCATTTTGTAATCTGATTTTCATTTGCACCAATATATCTAACTATTCCGAATGTTTCAAATATATCCACGTCGTATTTTCAACATTACTCATTCATCTCATATAATTTTGTATTAATGTTTTTCAGAAAGTGTGTGGCGGAGCGAAAGAGAAGATCCGGCCCAAATTCAAGTCCTCTTTATTTCAACACATCGGCCTCTATTCGTCTTTGAAAGGAAAAATTCAAAAAGTCAAGGTATATTCTTAAAATTATAAAGTATGGTTTTCTTTTTATTTTTGTGTGGTTACAGATGAACGTTTGTCTTCTCGCGCAAAACCGTTCAACCAAATTTGAATTTGAATTATTTATTGGAAGAGATGAAAAACACACAACTCAAGTTCTGGTCTTGACTGCCGCTTTGATCTAGTGGTCACAAGCGCCAGTGCTAAACGCGAACCCTGGGTTCGATTCCTAGGTCGGGCATAGTGTTATTGGATTTTCTGCACGAAAATTCTCAGTACCATGGAATTTGAAAATGTTCCCAATGGATGGGTTGCAATATTTGCAGCTTAACCCTTCGGAAAATACATGCGTGAAGCTATGTTATGTTACGTCACAGTTTCTCAGGAATAACCCGGTCAAGTAGTTAATAAGTAGGACTAAAATTATATTGTCTATTCCCGTACAATGAAGGTTTAAATGGCTTACAACTGTCCATACGTACGCAGATAAAAATTCCACCGATTAAACACAAAATTAAAGCCTTTAATTTGTGCAACCGTGGAAGACATGCAATATTTCACCATATTTGATTGCAAAACACCTCTCATACCACATCTTTCTACAAAGTATTGCGTTTCTTTACAGGACTCACAGTTTGGGGCAGTGCCTACCTATTACCCTCATACGACAAACCCGCCGTTACAATCAGTGAAAACCGACATCCAGGAACATTTAGACCATACTCTCAAGAGAGCTTATTCCGGACAGTCCTTCTTCTGGGGTGTGAAGCCTAAAAAGGACAATTTCGTAGAGTTCTGGTTTGAGAAGCCAGTCAGCATTTCTCGGTGAGTGTTGAATTCAATTCATACTGATAGTTTTAGGTGTGTCAATATGCGTTTTCTTAAAATGAAAATTTTACCAGATTAAATACTTTTTATTACGTCGAGGCACTGACGTGTAACGTGATTGTAGTTAGCGACAAGTCGGAAATGTTTGAAAGCAGCGTGCGCGCGCATTTGAGAGATTTATTATGGTAAACGCCCGCACACCGTTGTCATATACTTTCAGCTTGAAGGTTAACTATTCTCGTGGTTGAGGAAAAATCGCTTGTAAATACTGAAAAATATATTGACAACCTAAAATTTAAAATTAAGAAAATGAACTTTATGATGAAGCATTGCTACCTGATATTATATGCGATAGGATTTGAAGGCATCGCCCATCCACGTGATGTATCGTCCGGAAGCTGCGCTGAAGCCATTTTTTTTATAACACCAACAATTTAAATCCTATGGGATACTGTAGTTTAAAAAACTGTTTCAGCTACACATTCCGCAGTGGAAACGCAGAACATGTCTCAGACAAGTTCTACGATACCATCGTCGAGGTTCTGCCTGATCAACCCCAAGCCAATTTCACCATAGTAGGAAGTTTTGACGAATTCGGCATAGCAGAAGGGGACTTGAAAATGGGACCCATTACGGCCATCCGGCTAAAAGTTAATAAAAACAGCAGATTTTGGGTCATTCTCAGTGAGGTAAGATTTACTATGTTAAATAAATTAGATTTGAAATTAAGTCATCGCATTCCAATCTATTGCCGCGATTCTTAAAATTCATTGTAAGTTTCATTATCTACTATTTCGCCTTCTGTTTTCAATACACCTGAACCAGATTCACTCCAGGAATCCACCACAGAATATCAGTACGATAGATTCTTCTTCTTCAATCTTTTCGGCACAAGCTACCACATTGCGAATCTCTCATGCCGTAGTGGAAAGATTTTCTAGTCAACAATTATCGTATCGAGGCTGACTTCCCAGGGTGCGCCAGACGATCTCAGGGTTCGCCACTCGTGGAGGATTTTTCCTTGCACCACGATAGATTGAGGTCATATCATTACATAACAACATTATTCGAGATATTAAGAATGGTGTCCCAAAATATTTCTATTCTTCTTTTCAAAAGCTTAGCTTTTGTCAGTGGAGCAATTGCCAATACTTTCTATTTCGAGATATATAAAAAAATCTTTAAAGATAAAGACAGCGACATCTTTTATCCGAAAAATGTACTTGCCTCGCTCATAATACATAGTATGCGCAGACGACGGCGAGCAAGCGTCAAATATCTTCTTCTATTATCGACGGCCTCTAGTAACGTATTCAAATCATATAAAATACGAAAACTGGAAATATATTATTATATTTTGTTAATACTTTTGTCTTATAATGTACAACTTTGATTGTTCCAGATCGAGTTAAAACAGTACCCTGAATCAAGGTGACAGGTTACGAAAACTTCTTGGACCAAAATTCTACGGAACCTCGTCAGAACACCCTGGACCTGAATGCGGCACAAGGTTTGACCGTAGGTTACCCATATATATATAAATAGATTATAAGAAATATAACTTATTGTACGCCATAATTATAAGGCCATAAGATAGGGATAAATTTATCATAAATATTATGATGTTCTAAGATAATCGAATGTATATGCCAATAAACTAGCCGTAAAATGATGCATAAATTAATGTTAATAATTGATTTTAAATCATAAAGTGGTCAAAAGTCTTCCATGGACGTAGGTGTGGCCAAGATGCTGCACTTACGGAGAGTAGATTTAGTTTAGTAAACCCGTTGGTGTAAAACCCTCCCGGGCTTCAAGTAATGCTTACTTTCTGACTTTATTTCTTATCTGCTCCGTAGTCCTGCTTCGCTTGGACGTCGCATATCTATCAAGGGATCCGTATTTTTATACTTTCCTTCATATTTATTACTTCTCTTTATTCCACTAAATTGTTGACACTGATTTCTAAGTATTCAATTTCATCAATTAGATAAAAGGAAATTCCATTTTTGGCCCAATGAGCTGCAAGTGCCTTTTCAAAAATTATAAATATTCATACTTCTATACATATACCTACCTCTTTGCATTAGCTGTTCAATTTGAATGTATGTAGGCAATGGTCCCAGATTATATAATCTAGATTTAAATGAAATAAAATTACTAGTAAGACATATGAGCACGACGGTAAAAGGGTCCTGGCATTAGTGCGATTCTCTTTGATCTTGGTGTCTATATATCTATTATAATAAATATCCTTAATACCGTTTTTACGGGCAGATTTTGGCCTTTTCACCTTATCGCGATTTATATACCTATATAATAAATAAAATAAACTTTGCCGTTTACTTATAAATTAATAACTAGAATTTAATAAATAGAATTATTACATAGATAATATTATAAAATATAAAAAAATAATGCAAGCTTCCACATTTTTTTTATTGTAATAAAATTTTTAAAAAATCAAATTGAATCAGTCAAAAAACGTTGTAAAAAAATAATAAAAAAAAAAACAAAAAACAAAAACATAAAAATGTTTTACTCTGCGGTGTTTTACTTTTCTTAGTATAGGCACTACTTGATTAGTCAGGTGATATTTTGGAAAAAATCCAAAAAAAAATAATAGTTTTAAGTCTGACGTAATGCGACATTATGATTCGCTGCGATATAAATCTCTATTAGAGTGCCTCTATAGATAGAATCAAAAAAATAAAACTCGTCTGCTTCCGACCACTTTTTGCATTTCGAGGGAGTGAAGATGTATTTAATGTGATATTAAAAATTGGATCTAGTTAGGCGAGTGATACCCGCAGTGTTTTTTCGATATATTTAGACTTCGACATTGAAACGTGGAGCAATTCTAATCAATCGTACGACTACAGTGGAATTTAATTACCGCTGTATAAAAAATCATCATTTTCACGGTGCTAAACTTTTCGAAATCATCTTTGTTTTACAAATTTACAACTTTATTCAAATATTTTCGACATTATTTTTAAGGAGTAGAGTTTTAATTAGGTTTTTTTTGGTGCTTTTATGTAGATAAAGATCATGATAATAATATAATATTATTATTCACTGCAGAAGTCTAATAGCTTGACATTTGGGTGACTTCGGACAATAATGTTTGACGCAGTTAGTGCGTCTTTTTGGATAGCAATGTGGGAGATGATATGATTGTAGGTGTACACTGTACAGTACAGTAATACGGCACCTTTCAGCGGAGGTAAACATATAATTATATGAGGTGTAATGTAACAAATGCTTTATATAAATTGGTGGTTTAATTTGTGGTCGAAGCAAGTCAAAAAAAACATACAAAAAATATTTTTTTTGAAACCTATTTATTCACTTTTTAATATGTATATAATTCTGTCAAAACAGTTTTATACCTGGTGTGACACATACCCAGCTATCGACATTCGGGGTATCTTATACCAAATATATTATTAATATTAGCTCTAAAGTGATGTCATCATGTATGTAGTAATATGTAGTATCATTAAACAAGGCATTATTAATATTTCATGCGTATGAAAGTAGGTACATTTCAATAGATCGACGGATCCTACGTATACTGGTGCAAGTGCAAAAACACAACTTTACAGGAGAGTCATTTAAAGGGTCTGAAGCTTGTAACTTTAACATTACTCAAAAGATATTTTTTTATGTTATATTTGATTCTTATCGGAAAATAACTGCATAATACAAGTGACCACTTGTACTTGTTTATAGTGGACTGTTTTTTTTATATTTTTTTGGAAAATTTAATAAAACATAATGAAAAATGACCCGGGTACGTCTTAAAACTGCGGCCAAACACCGGAGGACGGGCAGCAGCGTCCTCTTAGTAATCGGTGAGCCACTGCGATCCCCAAGCCGCCTGCCAAGCGTAGGGATTATGGCAACACCCTCCCACCCCCCCGGGGGAGGCCTTCGTTCAGCAGTGGACGTCTTTTGGCTGATGATGATGATGATGATGAATGAAAAATCTTTATATATAAATTACTGAAACTTTAAAACAAACAAAAACCTGATAGAAATGTCTAGTTTTCAATGATTGAATACGCAAACTGAAAGTCTGTGCTATTATACCAGTTTAGGATGTTTCGTTAACCATCACTTGCACCCGCATGCCGCGTGAATCGCAACTACCTACACTGGTGCAAGTTACTTACGCCAGTGTAGACAGTCGTTTGGCTTAAATTGATGTCATTTATCTGTCCGTGCTGTTATTCCGAAACTACTTAATATTATAAAGTAAACTTTATAGGATACAAAATTTTAATGCGCTTAATGCAAAATTGACCCGGGTATGTCTTAAAACTGCGGCCAGACACCGGAGGACGGGCAGCAGCGTCCTCTCACTAATCGGTGAGCCACTGCGATCCCCAAGCCGCCTGCCAAGCGTGGGGATTATGACAAATCGATTGAGCTGGTTTATAGCCACATGCACTAAAGCCACTCTATCAACACAAGTTTCACTTTACTTTGAGGAAAATTATTCCTACCTGAACGTAATTATTCTTAGCAATGACATCATCTTCTAGCATCAAATAGAAGGTGCCTTTGGATTGTGCGTAGGCCATAAGGTAAATAGTGTCCAGGTTCTGTTTAGTCCTCCATTTGACGCGTTTATGGGAGTCCCCTAAGGTAATTGGTAGGGTTTCAAAGTCAGGATAATAGGCTGGTGATGGTGATATAACTTCTATTAGACCTTCTTCGACTTGCCTCGGAAATCTGTGTGTAAAATAAATGCAGAATTTGAAACCAGGTTAAAACGTATAATAGATTATTTTATTTTTATGAAGTCGGTATTTGACTTCAATACAAAAATAAATAATAATGAATTCAACCCATGACTGTCCCACTACTGGGCAAGGATTTCTTCTCAGAATTTAAAGTATGAAGTGTTAGGAAGTCCACTATGCTGGCCTGGTGCGGGTTGGCAAACTACACACACCATCAAGAACTTAATGCAGCCCTCTCAGGTGTACAGGTTTCCTCACGGTGTTTTCCTTCGCCATTAACGCAAATAATAATCGAATTCTGATCCACGCGTGATTACGAAAAGTCAGAGGTGCGGGCTGGGTTTCAACTCGGACCCCCTTGCATGAAAGGCAAGCATTCAACCGCAAGTCAATCACTGCTGACTTAAATACAAACAAGAAAATTATATTTCCTAATAAAATTTCGTAATGTGTCACATTTAGCTTTCGCAATCGATTTGACTCTGACCCGGGTACGTCTTAAAACTGCGGCCAGACACCGGAGGACGGGCAGCAGCGTCCTCTCACTAATCGGTGAGCCACTGCGATCCCCAGCCGCCTGCCAAGCGTGGGGATTATGGCAAACCCCCCTTGAGGGAGGCCTTCGTTCAGCATTGGACGTCTTTTGGCTGATGATGATAATGATGATGATGATGATGAATGCAAAATATTAGATTTAGCCATTTTGAGGGTTGCATCTGTATATATAGGACCCGTCGAGATAGTAGGTTAACATTGTTATTGGTAGGTTATTTATTTGTACGTGTTATGAATTCATAATTACCGAACGTGTTCATTCGTAGCTTATTATAATCAATAGTGCTTATAATTATTATTATGAAGCACTCATATTAGTAAAAATTATAAAATTTATTATTTTAAAATATTATTTTGGGCTTCTGTTGAATAAAATACTATAAATATCGTCGCTGCGCCTGCCAAGTCCCATTTGTGATTTTTGATAGATTTCGGCAAACAACAAAAAACTAATTATTGTTTAAACAATATATTAAATAAAAAAAACTGACAATGCAGTATTGAAGACATTCATTAGATACACAACTCTATAAAATTATATCAAATTATAAAAACTACTTATTACAGAGATTTTTACAGACTCTTACAGAGATTTTTTTCGTCAAAAATGCACATATGGAACTTCGCAGGCGCAGGGACGACATGTCAGTGTGTATGTGCACTTGCGCAATGGCATTGTGTTTTTTGCAATAGCTTGTTACGACGATTGGGGCTTATTCCTCACAACTACATAACTTCAGATTTTTTCTTTGTTGTTCATTGCAATAAAGTCGTGTTCGTTCATCTTATAGTCAACAAATTTGCAACAAGTTGCAACGCAAATTACATTAATTGAACAATAAATTCGTAAACTTATTAACTAACGAAAAGGAACAGATATATTGCGTTTCTTTAAATTTAATAGCCAGGTCCTAATCAACCAGTATTTTATTTTCCTCTATCCAATTTGTATTCAAATCATCTGCAAATATAGACAAAAATTTAAAAAAAAAACTGTTCTAGATCCAATATTATAGAGTTTTTTTTGAGCAGCAACTCCTCGGCTCCGAATGCTCTGAATACAATCAGTCAGGGCTTCTCATTGACAAGAATTTCGTTTCTACTTGATATCCTTGGCCGCTCGAGTGCAATCGAGTTTCTACTACTCCTGCTCGGAAGTTAATAGGTCTTACTTAATCAGATTCAAGTCCTCAACCGTAGACAGCTAACCTCTGTCGGTTCGACGGGTATCGTAACGTTATATCGCTGTTTCTTTTTAATGATACGCAGGATTAATTTGCCGCGTCTAGCCAACTCAGGCCCCGACAGGATTCTTGCAGTAGCCCACTCGTCGTGTAAGTCCCTCAGATTTGGAGATACGTTCACTTTGCTCGTCTTGCCCATAAGCTAAAAAAAACACCTTTTATTTATACCCGTCGTTTCGACGGATGGTTAGCTTTAAAAGGGTATCCAAGAAGGTTAGCTTTCTAGGGTTAAGGTACGCTGTGATAACAGCAGGACCTTTGGACTCCTTGCCGCTAACGTAGAAGTCACAGCATGTCTGCAAAGCAATCCAGTAAACCGGCACTTCAACGCGTGCCAACATTCCGATAGTTTTATACTTTAGGAAGCAGGCATCCATGGGCTAATTCGCATAGGCCAGATTGTTATAGATACCATTCAACCTTACGGTAAATTCACTTCTCAATGGGAGTTGACTCCTCCCTTTTTGGAAACGTTAGTACATGGCCATTAACAATCCATTGCACAGTGTCACATTCATATTTTAGGCAACGTTTTCTGCCTTCTTGGTACTTCCGCTTCACCACTTTCGCTGTCAAACTGTCACTTGAGGCCCTTGTGCAAGTTTCTTTTGACAAACTGCGTTGAATCGAGTGTGTCAAAAAATACTTACACTAGGGTTTCGGTTCTGTATTTATTGCTTACAGCTTTAGTATTAGATAGGATTAAATTACTAGCTTCAGACAGCGATAGAGACTATAGCTATAGACTTGTATAATTTCGAAACGTGGCGCTTACCACAGGTTTTATTCACAACGAAATAGGTAGAATAATAATCGTAAATGTGTGTTTACAGTTACTACTGATTGAGTGTCGATCTCCGATATTATTATTATGCCTATAGATATCTCTGTGTAGGTATAATATAAATATAGATGTACCTATATAAGTGTGAATTGCGTGTAATTTTTAAATTATTACATACATAAAGTCACGCCTTTGTCCCATGGTGGTTGGCAGAAACTACGGAACGTCACGTGCTACGATCCTTACATAACCCTTTTGCTTCATCTACATTCATGCATCGTTTCTTACATGAACGCCGGTTGTGGGTACTGCGCACCCGACCTTAATTATTACAATCGGTTCTATTACTGATTCTGAACAAATTACTTTCAGGTTTAGTATACTTATACTAAAAATAGTGTTGTATATTAGATTTTAATTTGCTACTCATCAAAAATTTCATACTTAATTAATCATAAACGACCATTTTGAAATTAATGATTGGTTTCGAACATAGGTATAAGATTATAGTGTCTAATCGTATGTAGGGTATGTAACACGTCGCTTGCCGCTTGCTTATATATATTAACTTAAACATTGCTTTTTCAATTTATTCTCTTTTTATTACTAATTAATCTCTTTACTTAAAAATGAATTAAATACATTCAGTCAGGACGACACGGTTGGCGCAGTGGTTAAGCGATTAGCTTTCTGCGCTATGTGTCGCGGGTTCGATCCCCGCACGAAACAAATATTTGTATGATCTACAGATAGTTGTTTCGGGTCTGGTTGTGTGTGTATGTGACATGTATGTTTGTAAACTGTACCCACGACACAGGAGAAATCGTAGTGTGGGGCAACGTTGTAAAAAAAAAAAAGTCGTAGTATTCACTCCATACACGTCTATAAAATCATGATATAAATAGATAATAAATAAACAAATCTATTACTCTATATATCTGAGACTATAATTTTTCGGTGTACAATTTAGCAAATATTGTAGTTTAATCGTGTTTGTCATAAGACATTTTACGTTTTTAGTTGAATGACAGAAAAAATAGTACCTACAGTTCCCCAATACAAGTAGAAGTAGACTGTAATGATGATAACGCTAAGATATATTCATATAACGATACAGAGAAATTAATTTCGGAAAATGTTCAATAAGCAATTGTTCAGAATTCCTCAAACTCAAAAATTAATGATAAATAGTGGCCCAGCACTAGTTAACCGGTCAAAGTCAAAGTCAAAGTCAAAGTTTTTTATTTCAAGTAGGCCTTTTCAGGCACTTTTAAAAAGTCGACACTCTAGGCGCACGGTTCCAAAGGGGCTACCCCCTTTGGAACCGTGCGCCTAGAGTGTCGTCCTATGGAGAAGAGACCGGCAAGAAACTCCATGGATACTCTTTTCAAAAACAAAAAGTTAATTTACAATTAAAATCTTAAATTAACATGCATTATATAAGAAAAAATACAAACTTAATAGAATGCTACTTACACAATGAGGCAATACAACATGAGTTAAACAATTGTTTCGAATATAAACTAAAAACGGGATAAACAGATCAAAGCGGATAAAACAGAAATAAAAAAATACAAAAAAGAATACAAAATGTTGAAACATCAAGAATGTCCAGATATGTAAAGTGAATCTAATATAAAATAGAATTAGTAGACACAATGGATAACCAGGGAAGCCACATGTGCAGAAGATATTCAACGCCACACGTCTCTATCGTCAACATAGTCTTTGATCCTATAATATGCTTTCTTTGTGAGAACAGATTTAACGTGGATTTTAAATTTCTTACCGGGAAGATCGGTTACAGTTTTCGGTAGCTTGTTATAGAAGCGTACACCGTGTCCTAAAAATGATTTATTTGTTTTAGTCAATCTAAATTTTGGCACCACTATTTTGTGTTTATTTCTAGTATTAATGTTGTTCGCCGTGACGTTCATGTCATCTCCATTTTTGTCTCACTTGACGTCTGGATTTCCCCCTAATATAGTATTTGGGATTCAATTAATATTATTTTAGTTCAATACTGGCAGATTACTTACACTCATTGCAAAAGTGATTTAGTAAAAAAAAACTGTCAAAAAAAGTACCTAAATTAATAAAAAAAACTTCTTGTTTTCAAATCCATGAAGTTCTTTTTAGCGTTAAGTCTTTCGTCTTTGTCGTTTGGTGCCCTTATCGTGGCCGAACCATTTTGAGTCTGTACTAAATTAGTAAGTAAAATGTCTTATATTGACTAAATTCAGAGAATCAGTCGCAGCAGTCTGCACATAGATAACAATTTAGGGTATATAGTTAATCTTAAAGAGGTTATTTAAAAACCGTGAGCTATAAATATATGAAGGTTTTGTAAGAAACCACGATTTTTTGCAATATCGTGTGGTGTAAATATGCAAATCCTCAGAAAAGCTTATACGTTTAGAATTTAAATGATACAAGTTAGTTATTAATATTTATTATTAGATTAGGTTTCATTATTATATTATGAAACATATTTTTTCTTTTTTGCTGCATTGGATTTATAAAATTATGTGTATATAATGAATTTAGATGCATCTTGGCGTTACTTTGAGCATATACATTACGTGAAACTTGTGGTCATATTATGGCGTAACTAGATTATTCTAGAAGCTGCCTTGAATTGAGACAACTTGGAGTTTAAACCAGAAAAGAAAAGTCATCTATGAAATATATGTACTTAGAGTTGTACCGGTCCAAGGCTCCTACTAGAATATTATTTATTATCAAGACAACATGATGGTGAGGTTATAATTGTAATATTTTTATCGCATTTTACTTATTATTGTCAATTTTTTCAATAATGTACGGCAGTAATCGCAACGCTGATTGACTCTTCAATGTTAATAACGGCATAGAGTTGCAGTGCTGTCAAATTATCTGCTTATTATGAATAGTATTTATATTGAGAACATTTTGAACTTTCTTCAAGTGCATCGGACTGCTTCATTTTTTGGGCAAGCGACGCAATCTCAATGCCAGGTAGGTTTGGCATTGAGATATTGTTAGTTTAAAACGTATCATATTTAGGAGCAATTTGCACTTGGAGTGAGCTTTACATAGTTGCATAGTTTAGTGGGTTCAAGTCCCGAGTAAGTTAATATATTTAAAAATATATAAGATTTTGTAGTCTTAAAAAATAGCAACGTATTGGGCATTGCTATTAAAAAACAATTGCTAGCACGATGTCTTGATTAATATTAAACTTAAAGATAAGTCTAAAACGAAACCATTTAATTAACCAAATATTATTATTAATTTTATTGTTTTTTTAATTTTAATTTTTATAGATAATTTTGTGATTTTTTTGGCATTTATAGAAAACCAATGATTTTCGTAATTCAAGTAATATATTTTTTTTACATTTATTTTTGTTGTTTTATTTTGCTTATCATTATATTGTTTTTAGTAATTATTCATACTTATTTATATTATCTCCTTCATATGATTCACCTTTTATATTGTTTAAATTAATCTGGGAGCATTTACCTAATAAAAAAATAGTATCTATCTATGTGTATAATATAATATTTAAGGATTACAAATAGCCCAAAAAAATATATTTAAAGAATAAAAAATTAAAAAAAACAAAAATAACTTACTGGCTTATTTTCGCTAGCACGGCCACGTACAAAAGTGCTCATAGGAATCTAAAAAGCCCGTAAAATCTAGAAAACGCGTAACTAACACGACCACATGGACCACCAACCGCATATTTGGATATCCGAGGGTACAGCAACGACATTATGAGGTCCAAATCGAATATTGGCGTGTACTGGTGCAAGACAGACTCGAGAGCTTTAGGTATCAGAAACCAACATCGTGTTCACTCGCTGGGCCAGTGAAGTAAGCCGGTAAGTGTTTTAATATTAATTAATTATAATAATTATTGTCTCATTTCTTAATATGTAATACAATTTAGATTTAGGTATACGTATCTTGTAAATACTGTACGTGCGTTGGCACACAACTTTAGATCTAAAATGAATAGAAGTAACTATGATATTTCGTTGGCACAAAACCCCACGTCTAGATTTTTTGAATAGATAGCATTAAATTAGATAACCATATAATAATTTCGTGTAAGGTAATAAGGTGTTAAATAGGCACGTCTCGACCAGTATTCACTGCCATACGTAGTCAGGATGTTGAGGGGATCAGGATTAGCCTTCCCGAAAGTCGATATATATGTACATTAATAAGAAAATAGGTGCACCTGTAGATACTAATTTAGGTACTTAGATATAAAGGGCATAAGAAGATGTAATCAAAATATATATTATACTGCAATCTGTTGTACTAAACTAAATTTGGAGTCAATGGTCAAACATGACTCGTATAAAAAATATATCAAGGTATGGATATAACCCAGATATGGATTGTGTAATATAAAAAAAAATAACTTGAAAGACAAAGAGTGAGATAAATGTTTTGGTATAATTTCATTAAGTATATTTTTTTATCTAATATATTGTCGTTCGGTTAGAAGATAGATTTAAAAAAATTACTTAGTATATATTTTTGAAGGTTATGATGCAGCTAGGTTTCGATGTCCGGTTTATTTGGATCGTTATAAGATTTTTTGTTTGTTATCGTAGCCTTGCGATGTATCCTTAGATATATCTTGGAATAGCTTCCATGGTTTGCTCCACGGTGGAACATAAATGTCAGTAACTTGTCAACTAGAAAAACAGTCAAAGAACTATATTGTGTAATTAATATTTTAAACACCTCGGAAAATTAGATAACGAGCCAATGTGTATTATCTTATGAAAGAAAACCCTTCATGAAACGTTTGCCAGTTAATTAATTATCATCAAACCGCTTAGGCACGATGTCTCGTCCAGATAAACCAACTACTAGTTTACAATACACTTGGAATATTCCATATTTTCCTGAGATATTAATTGTATCTCAAAACCTAATTTTAATTACCAGTATACTCTCTGATGTATTCGTTAATATCACCACTAAAAATATAGTTAATTCAATTTAACTCACCATCTTTTCTGCTGAAGAACGGTAACTGATCCCCAGCCGAGATCAATTTTACAATCACTATGCTTACTACTTGGATTCATTGTTGCCCCTCATGTACCGCCCCAAAGAGCGATTTTTGTTCCTTAGAGCGGTTTATGAGTGAGGGGTGCAAGGGAAAAACACGCTCCATCTAGTTTTTCCAAGTCAACCTCACCTGCGCGCGGTGCACCCCGCCCCTGACTGACGAGGCTCTGACGACAATCCATTATACCAGGTCTTTATTAAATATATTCCCATATTCCTGGTCAAAGAGAGGCTGTAGCGTTAATGTTGCAAAAGTTCTGCCGCTCTCCAAGCTACCATCGAAGCTTGGTCCCTGAAGCTTAATAAATTAAACATCTTTCCTAATTTCGAATGGTTTCCATCTTCCTTTTAAGTTCGATTTATATTTTAGCTGGCAGCTTCATACAATATGGATTGTTCTATTAAATATATATACATATATATAAATGGATGTTGTTATATATGAGATTGATAAACTCCAACATCGTTTGTCCGATCACCCTGAAAGTTGACGCATCTAAATGTTCTTTAACTAGAAGGTTTTTTGCTATCCATTTTGGTCAAACTCGCCAAAAAATGGCGCATCGATTTCTATAATGTCCTCCTGAGCGAATTTCGGTCACAGCGGCCAATCTCACCGAACTAATCTCCTGCCAACTACGCAGGAGATATTATAGAGCATAAATGTGTGCGCAAACACAGGTGCACTCTCTATTCCTTCACTCTCATATCCGACACGACCGGAGTTCAGGCGCAGGACCAACGGCTTTACGTGCTTTCCGAGGCACGGTGTATACACAAAGACCCAGACCCGAAATAACTATTGTTCCGTGCGGGAATCGAACCCGCGACACGTAGCGCAGCAGTCGATCTCTAAACCACTGCGCCAACCATGTCTTCAAAATCGACTTCTATACCGTTTAACTGATCGCTATCAAAATTGATATACATAAATATTTGAACACGGAAAATATTTTGCGCCATCCATTTTGCTAAAACTCGTCACAAGATGGCTGCGGACCATCAGTTTTAGATATATAGAAATAAAATAAATATACAATACACGTGCAGATCATCGTCTGGCGGCTTCTGCTAGTTTGTTATAAAATTGGACAAAGACGTGTCTTCGTTATGAATAATTGCTAATCACAATGTCAATCTGCGATTATAATATTAATAATTTCTCCAGCTTCACCTAAAAAGCGCAGTTAAAAACGGAATTCAATTTACTTACTTTTCTTGTGATTGCCTCTGCAGGAAATATCTTTAATATAAAGCTGGTAGTTTCATGCCGTGACGGTGACTAGACTTGCTTGTCTTCTTCTGCAAAAAATAATAATTCATGGTAACCAGATTTTTCACCAGAATTTTAAATGTTGGTCTAAGGCTCTGTATTTGTCCTATATATAATGTGGGTCACGCTGATACTACTGTCGTTCCATAGCGGACCTCCGGACTAATATTTTCGAGAGATTTGCGCGTTACGTAAGACTAACGAGACAGAATCTTCTTCGGTCCCATTCGGACCAGTCCTTAAGAATTTGTGGCAGCTGATCCGCAAAGTGGCTTAGTACAAAAACCTTCTAAGTCATGGTCTTCTCAAAATCAAGCATTCATAGGGTTTCCTGAAACACATTGACCCAAAAAAATTTGGCTAAATATTTTGGTTGCAAGCAAAACAAGCTCAAGTATTTTTATTTTCGTCTCACCTTCATAATTTTAACATCTTAAAGTTGCATTTCGTAATATTGGGGCTGGCGACGAGCAGCAGCGTCCCCGGCGACGGGCGAGGGTGGCTAATACTGCTGATCACCAAGACTCTATCCTTGGTGATTCTTTTGTTTCTTTGTTTTTCTTCTATGGTTCTTAACTTTTTCTCAAAACTTTTCTAACATCGCTTTAATAGATTATTATTCTCAAGTTCAGTGCACAACTTCCGATCTCTGTTTGTTCTTTCTCATCTCTATTGATTCTCAACAAGTTAAAAGTTAAAGCGGTTACGAGAGTTGGTTGTTTGAGGCTATTACAGGATAATAATCTGTTGGCGGTTAGAGCGCGAATTCTAATTCTTATTCTAATATCTTCTGACTAATATACGTTTTCTTACGTTTAGCTCTCTCTGAAGAGTTTATCATACACAAAAACGAGATTTGGAAACACCTCAGTGTGCAGCAGCTTCTTACTTTTACGTAGTCCTCTTTACGTGGACTATCATATTTGACGAGGTGTTGCACATATCTGGATTTCATTACTGTGTATCCTATTTCAACTAAGGATGCACGGTGGTCCTACGGCCAATTTTTTCCACTGTGAATGTCGCCGAATAAAGGTGGCTAATAAGTGGGTAGATAACCATATCCACGGGTTTACTGGTAATACTTTATTCCCCAATTAGGTACAATGGTTGGTCTACACTACAATTGTTGTATCGATGGGAAGGTTCTTGTTCAGCAAAGAACAGTCAGCAGTTGGTAGGTCTGCACCAAAAGCTTTCATTATGCTACGGGTGCGTGATGCCTGTGAGTGGGCTGACTCTGCTGATCGCCAAGTGTTTAGTGAAAGGAACGTGGTGATTATCAATTAAATTATGCTTGGATTTTTCTTAGTTGGGAATGCCATCGTTAATGACTCCTAATACAAAATTCTACATACGGATGTAACAGGTGTTTTTACTCTCTAAATGACTCGAATTAGGAGAAGATATGCGAAGTCCAGCTGATTTTCTTTGATGATTTGCTCGTTCCAATGATAAGCGTTATTAAATAAGAAGTACAGAAGATAACAGATAAAGTAGTAGCATTTTAGTATGTGTAGCAGCTGATACTCACTGTGCCAAAGTCCAAATATTAAGATAAGAATTTTCAAAAAAAAAAACAATATTAATTAGTATTCTGGCTCTTTAGCACTCCTCGTGCTGACAATTATGGTACCTACTCAAATAAATTGTAATATTTTCTTCAAATTGGAATTGTTTATTTGATATAACTATTGTATGTGAAATTCTCATAAATATTACGACATAATATTCAATCTAAATCGACTTGATGGTTAAAAATGTGGGTTTCGCTGTGACACATTTGCGATGCTACATACTTGTCGTGTGGCCCATTTCTACCGAGGCAACATGACCCCGGACGGACCCGGGTACGTCTTAAAACTGCGGCCAGACACCGGAGGATGGGCAGCAGCGTCCTCTCACTAATCGGTGAGCCACTGCGATCCCCAAGCCGCCTGCCAAGCGTGGGGATTATGGCAAACCCCCCCTTGAGGGAGGCCTTCGTTCAGCAGTGGACGTCTTCTGGCTGATGATGAACATGACCCCACGACTGCTCTTTTCCCGGCGTGGGAAGTCGAAAGACAAAGGGAATTAACAAGTATATGGATAACAGCATTCACATGTTACCTGGCAACACGTCATTGTATTTCCCAAATAGCTAGCTGTTGACGTAGTTTAGTGGATGTTTAGGAAGGTTCATCATCAGCAATGAACATTATGGCATTTAACATCTGCCAATGACCAGCCCATCATCACAAAAACCACGGTGCTACTTGAAGTTAAGGGCTTGGTCTTCTGGTCTCCAAATCTTAATGAGACTAAAAATTATGCTTGTGCTCATTGTTTTTCTTTGCGATTAGTTGCAAATACCGTCTTTGTTGGCCCCTGTTGTCTTTACAGAGACTAATATTACAGGGTGCTTAATATTCTAAGCTTCTTACAATGGAAGTGGGACGACTCAAATCAGGGGGTAGTGCGCGAAGTCCAACTGATTACCTTAACACCTGGAGATTTTGATAATTTTATTGTTTTCGATTCATAAGCGTTACACAAGGCTGGAACGGTAGCTTCCGGTTTGTGTGGCAGATGTTTCTTGCTGCGTCAACGTTAATTAAGATTGAATACCTCATAAATATGTTTAACTTCTACACTTTATTCACATTAGTCCAAGCCTTAACAATTGACTTACATGAAGTTAAATAAATAAGGATAGGTTGCGAACAATTCAACCAATATTTTAAAGCAAGTGTAAAACTGGGAATCATGAGGTTTGCCAATCGTGATCAACTTGACGGCTCAGCATGGGGATAAAAGTTGCATATTACTGGGGCTGCATAATTTTGGACACACCGATGGGTATCATAACCCCTGAGCCACCCAAAAAGCTTGATACAATGGACGAAATTAATCGTTCGTTGTGAAACTGCACGAGTTTGTTCAGCAATGGATATCTAGGGGGGTAATGAACAGTTATGAACAAACATTAAAGTCTTTCAATGACTCTTGTAACTGAAATTCTATTTCAATTAGTTAAGAGCCATAGACAGCACGATAACATCTCAATTACCTCAGATGAGACTGAAATGGTTCTGCAGATTCCTAGCCTACCAATCTTACGTTAATGTTTGTTGATAGATTATACCCACGGCAAAGTAGAAGTCAAATGCTCCTGGCGTTTGACCCTACTGAGCAGTGGCCCTGAGGAAGTAACCTCGACTTACGAGAAGTAGGTCGTGAGTTTTATTCTTTATGGGTGCGCACGAACAGATCTGATCTGATTTATGTGTGCATTATCATCACTGCTCTAAAAAATGAAGGAAAACATTGTCAGCAAACCGGCATGTCCTAGAATCTAAAAAATTCGAAGACTTGTGGCACTGGGCCCGCGTGGTGGATTATGGTCCAGTCCCTCACCCAGAGAGGAGTGTGGAGGAGTGAGTCCCAACACTGGGAACATAAAGAGGCTGATCATAAATATATCATATTTTTATTTTATGTATGGTGTGATAATCATTTTAAAATACTGAGTTGAAAGTATTTGGTATATGTGTAAAAATTTCGGTTATATTAATGGAATTTTAAGTTGTTCTTTTATCGCTACTCTACGAATTTTGAGTTATTTCTTCGTTTAAGTAAAAAAACGAAACGACAGTGAAATAAGCTCGTCTTTTACTGTCGCCTTCATAAAATATATGAGCTTGTTCTCATATCTCCTAATTCTTATTTATCGTTGTTGCAATATACTACGTTGGTAATTTTTCATATACATTAATTTAATCTCATCTTCATATTACTTTTATCTTAAACTTACCTTTCCTCATAATCGCGCCGTTGACGAGCAGCAGCGTCACCGGCGTCGGGGGGGAGGGGGGGAACTTAGGACTGCTGGTCACCAAGACCCTATCCTTGGTGATTATTTTTGTTTCTTTATTTTCTTTCAGTTAGTTTAATTTTAACTTTTTAAATTATTTTACTTGTTTTATTTTAGTCTCTTTGTTTAGTCTATTCATTTTAGTATTTTTTTTTTGTTTTGTTTCAATCTTCTTTATTTTTCTTTATTAATCTTTTTATATTTTGGGTTAATCATCTCGCCATCGCCGCATCATACGTACATTATTCATTTGAAATAGGTTTAAGTGTAGTCCGTTTGAAATCATGATCTATTACGACAGGTTCTCATGGGCTAAAATATCGGCTCAAATAAGGGTATTGTCACATAAGGCAAAAATAGGTCTGGCTAACTTAGGGGGAATCAAGGAGACAGGAGCGATTTTAAAAACGTGTATAGGATTAGGCTTAGCAGTATCAAGTAAAGTATAGGAATTGGAATGTAATAAGATCTAAAGAACAATGATATAAAGTAACATAGAATGATAAACAGTGAAAAGAACAAATCAAACCGCAAAATTGTACCCAAAATTAATAAACCTGGAGTGTGTGCCACATTTCTCCTCTATTTTGGATAGACAATTCGCAGCCAACCTACGTACCATCTTAGAACCTAAAGCCTTTTGGCAAACCAAGTAATAGAAGGTCCTCCTGAAGAACCTCAAGACAAGTGGTAGCCATGAGGATTTATAGGAACCTTCATTATTTGGTATTAACAGGCATGATTTAAATCGGGCATTAGAGGACCTAGTATTAGTATCATCTAGGTTAAGTACGACCTACACTGTCACACCAAATTTTAATTTTACATACAACTTTAACAGTGTTATACCAGTTTTATATTATAGGTTGTATAATTTGGTTTTTTGGCCATTAATTATTATTTATTAAATAAAAAAAGGCCTTTTGGCTATTATTTTTAAGTGAATTCTTAGTTCTTTACGCATGTCAATATTGTTACCATAGATAGATTTGCTGGACGTACGAAGTTATAGGGGCCTAATAGCTGTGGCGCCACGATTGAACTCATCTACAAAAACCACATGTGGACGAATTCAGGGTTTGCGTTAATTGAAGTTGTTCGTTTTTCATCCGGTCCGATCAGGTGGGCAGTCACAGCGAATGGTCGGATAGCAGAGAACGCGCGATTTTGACACTAATTGGTGTGAATCGTTATTATGCATCGTCTTTGTTAAGTGTTATGGTGCGCTACAATTTGAACAATTAGTGTCAGAATAATTTGACAGGCTGTTATTGTTAATGTTGTTATAGAACGATTTTTAAGGAACCCTAGCTGTTAATTGTTATATGGGTTCAAGTAGACGTGTAACTGATTGGAGATCTGCTTGCGTGGAAAAATAGTGTGTAGATGGAAGATCTCAAGTGGGTCTTCCTCTATATAGTACGTTTCTGTTAAAGCATTGAGCTCGCCGTGCAATCTGATCAAATAAAATGAAATAATCGTGGGTCGTACACTAGTATTAAGTACCTATATATAACTCATATAGTGTAAACAGACCGACTGCACTTCAACTGCACACAACCAAACGCCAGCTGCGATGCCGTAGCAAATCTTCAAGATTACCGCATTCCATCCGCTGTTTTGCAGTCGAAGTGCAGTCGTCCATCTGCACTTCTATAATCGCATTTAATCAATTATAATAGTTGTGGAGACAGAAAATTTTCAGCGATTTTATGTAATAACACTAACTTACTGATACACTGCGTCAAATGTTAAAGAATCGAGTGATTTTATTATGGAAAACGTAATGCAACGCAAAAAGAAACTGGTGTGTGTACCGATGGTTTTATGCAGTTTACTTATATAATTGATAATGAAAACGAGACAGAGTAGTAGTTAGAATTTCATATTTAATAAAGCCGCAGTCAAATAAAGCACAAATCGATGTCTTCCAGATCTTAAACGTAATCGCTTTAATTATTTATTTATTTTAAAGTGATTACGTTTATAGTATCTTATCATTAAGTGTATGTAGAGTTTAGATCGTAGAATAGAGGAGTGATGTGTTGTCATCTTGGAGATGGACTGCATAAGTTTGTTGAAAAGTCTGATAAACAGACACGAAGTTTGAGTTTGGGTTTCGTTGCGTTTTGAAAACGAAGTGTGATTGTTAGAAATGTTGAGATGGCGCAAAGTGTTAATAAACAATGAGTTAGTGTTGGCTGTAAGTTTAATCTGTCCGTTCGATGTATTAGCTTAAGAAAATTTTGCTTGTAATTCATTAATAAATCATCCATTTCATCCCATCAATGATATGTTTTATTTAACCCCTGTACGTTAAAAGAAAATAGTACTTTTTTTAAAAAACCGCACGTTTACACTGCAAGTACACATATTTTTTGAGTATTTGTTATCACTTATTGCTTTGATGCCAATCACTTTCTAGTTTTTATTTTTTTAGTACAAAATAAACAACACGTATACTGAGTTTAACGTTAAAATTCGGCTTAAAACCGCCGAACTTAAACTTAATATTAAGTTGATGTGCGGGTGCTTTCCAGTCACACATAATATAAAGAAAAGCTTGACAGTTGAATTAGCGATGAAAATATAGTAGTTTTAGTACTATATTATGTTACTATAATATATAGTACAATTGACTAAAATATAGTATAGTACTATATAATATGATATAATATATATACTATATAAACAGAGCGAATATTGAACACACGCTGATGCTATATGGAGAAGTGGATAGATGAAAACTGCAGGACTTCAATAGTCTGGATTTATAGATTGAATCATAGTTTTACATTAATATGTTGTTTTCACTAACTAATACTATTTGATCCAGTGTACAAATGAGTTTGGCAATGAAAACAGACACTATTATACTGCTTATTTTGCCCATTACTGCAAAACTGTACCAGTGCCGCAGCCGCAGGAGGAGGCCTATACTTTACGACCACACCGTCAACAACGATTTTATAACTAAAGTATCGACAGTCAAAGATCTTGGTGTAGTGTTCGATAGCAAACTGACCTTTCATGAACATTTTATAGGACTAGCTAAAGGTTTTGTTTTGCGTAACTGTCAAAGTTTCAATAACCACAGTGTCATTAGACTTTTGTTTCATGCTTTAGTACGATGCAAAATATAAACTAGCGCTTGTGTATGGAACCTCCATGAGGATACTTATACGCTCATGCTGGAAAAAGTGCAAAAAGCTTTCCTCAGACACTTAAAACGTGTGTTTGAGTATTATCCATGTATGTACCTATCCTACCAAGTTTCGTCTAGGATGTTCAAATTTTAATTCCCTTGAAGTCAGGCGAGCATTTGATCAAATTACAACTGCCTGTAAGATTATTCACGTTTATACTGATGCGTTCGATCTATATGAGAAGCTGTGTCAACTATTTGTGCCTAATAATTACCATCGCGCCAGGAAACATAAATTATTTAATGTCCCATTTTGTCGTACAGTAGTCCGATCCACCTCCCCAATACTGCGCATGTTGGCGATGCTCAACGAGCTCATGAAGACCAGCCCAGGATTGGATGTGTTTGCTGATAAATGGAAGGCGATAATGTTATAATGTTTGCGGTTCTGTGAGAAGACAGTGTGATAGGTTTACTTATCAAGGGTTATTTAGTTTAAATGGCTAATCGCTGTACTAAATAAATAGATAGAGCTGGGCACGACCCTCATCCCAAAATGGAAAGGGTTTTTGGGACCTCTTAGATGTACAAGTTTCCTTATGAAGTTTACCCTTATCATTAACACAAGTGATAGCCAAATTCTGATCTGCCGATGTAATAAAAGAGTTAAAGGTGAAGGCCGGTTTCTAACTCCGACCCTCCTGCATGAAAGGGAAGCGTTTTTCAAAGGTGATAAATAAAAACATAAGTAAAGTTATGTTTCTTGAGTATTTTAATTGTTGAACACCAAGTGTATTTGTTACAACATCTAGAATAAAATTGGACTCACATCTTATGACAGAAATTTACATATATTAAACACTGTTTTGATTTTTTTCGTTGATTACAAGTCATACTATCAAGCCTATATTCCCGAAGGGTTAGGCAGGGAGTTGCTATAACCATGTATCTGGGACAATTCGTATCGAACCCAGGACCTCACAGTCAGCAGCGGCACAGCGACCACTAGGCCAGTGAGGCAATTTCTTATGTATACCTAATAATATACAACATTCATATTATATGTGGCACGACCAATAATAATACTCTTGACATTCAATTCTTATTCAAGTAAATTATTATGTACTATTCATTGAATAAATTTGGCAACTACAAAATAATTGACTTAAACTATTTAAAATACACAATTCTTCCAAAAGTTAATCTACAATACGATTCGTAAAATAGAGCTCCATTTCAAAATTGTTCTAAATGTTTCTACACTCAATTACAACCTCTTTGTAAAGAGTAAAGCAAAATCGTCCCCAGGACCTAATAAACGCAGTATAAAGACTTCAAAAAACGTATGGCGTTATCATCTGCCTAGCTTTTTCCCAACTACATTGAGGTCGACTTCCAATCTAACAGGTTGCGGCTGAATATCAGTTTTACACGGAGCGACTGCCATCAGACCAATTACTGGGAGACACTGATACTTTAAGGTAAGACTGGTTGAGCTGGTAGCACCCGTAACGATTGTCATAGGTCCTCTTATGACACCCGATACTAACTGCTTAACGTGCTTTCCGATACACGGACTCCTCCATCTCGATGAGTGAAAAATGGTCGCCCATCCGAAGAATGAACTCGTAGGATAAAAAATGTATGGCGTTAGACTGTTATTATTTCTGACATAAAAATACTCTGCGTTTATTAGGAAAAGGGTTACAATATTCTTGAGAAAATACTTCTCATATTTCGTGGGTACATTTTGAACCCTGTACTTCAGAGTAGACCTAAAATTGCTTCACCGAATAGAACAAACCTATCAGTACTTCGGTTCGCTTGCTGTTCCATAATGGGAGCAAAGAACGTTCAAGGTGACCAGTGGCCAGTGGTCAATGAGTAATTTCGTTTTAGGAGAATCCTAAACATTCTGGCTATCATAAGAAGGACAATACTGCAATTTTCTGCAGTATAAAATATTAAATTAAAAAAAAAATGTACATATTTTGGTCCGCTAGCCGTCTCCGTTGAGATTGGCTGAGGAAACACTGGTGCGACGATCTGGATTGTAAAAAAATTGGTCCAGTAATTTCTATTAAATAGTCAAAAAGATATACATATGTATAAGATATTACAAATGAATTCGTTTCCTATTTTATTACAATCTATACATAAATCTGTTCAATATTCGTTAAATATTTTGTGTTATTGTCTACATCGCAACCAGGGCCTCGAGTGCAAATTGTCATACTAAAATTCGCACACTATATCAAAAAAATCACTTTTTCTTACATTTTTAGACACCAGTGAATACTTTATAATTTACATATTTTTACGACAATAATACAATATCACTCGAGGCTTTTTAATGGTTGAAAAATATTTCAAAATCCTACATACCTACATCAATAATTACTACTTCACAGATGATATTATACACTATACAATGTGCACTTCCAACTAACCATTCTACCTGCGTCTGCCATATACACATGCGTTAACGGCAGATAAACTTTGCAGCAGATGAATGGCGAAGGCACCAGTGTAAACACACTGAATATAAATGAATACTGTTATAAAAGAGTCTATATTCTCTTATTAGGTCTGGAAACTACAATCACCATTTTAAAACTACAAACTCCACAACAAGAAATAAATATGGAATGTGAGATAATGTCACTATTTTTAAAATGAGATCCAAAAGTCATCCCGTCCTCGGTACTACTAAAGCTTTGAAAGGAGCTGCGGATGGTGTAGCGCCATCCACATGATCTAACGATGGCAAAGGTTCTTCAGGAGCTGGGAAGAAAGAGAACTTCTGCAGCATTGTCGTGGTAAATACAAAGATGTTACATTTTGCCAACACGTCACCCATACACCTATGCTTGGCCAGACCAAAGGGAAAGTAATGATCTGGTAGACTAATTCTCCCTTCTGAGAGAAAGCGTTCCGGCTTGAAGGAGTACGGCTCTGGGTACATTGTTTCGTCCATCAGGATGTTTGTGAAGTTGCTCAAGACCATCGTGTCCTGAAAAAATAAGTTTCTGTTGAGTAAAGTTCTGCTGTCAAATAAACTTTTAGGCAAGCTTTGGAGTTTTATTATGAGAGTTAATTGAAAGCGTTAGATCTTAAGCCTCCTATATTTTCAATTTACTCTCATTCCCGTGATGGATGTTGTAATCTGGCGAGATAGTGACCAAACGCAAGCCTAATCATCAAAAGTGACTGCATAGTCGGTACAATGGCCAAGCGATTGGCGATGTTATGATTCCCACACAAAACAAATATTGTTGTCCGTGTATCGTCTTCAGATGGTTGTTTCAGGTTCCAGGCAATGTATGTCAGATTAATGTCTGTAAACTGGAGGGGCAATCCACGCGTGCTTTGACATAAATATCTACTAGGGACCTACCTCTGCAGAAAAAATCACTTAAATCTCGAATGAGCGCGATAAAAGGTAGTGAAAAATATTTACAAGAAGACAGAGAGAGACAGAATTTTACAAGAATTCAGATATACCATTAGTAGGCCAGCAATATCCGCTATGCTTTTTTAACCGACTTCTTTTGTTATATCTACATGTCAACATGATCTCTAATAGCGCGGAAATTGCACCCCTGTACCCATGATACAAGAGTTCTCCTAGTGAGAAGCGAAGTTTTAAAAAGAAAGAAATGATTCTTTACTCCCAATTAAATGTACTACCTAATACAGTTAAACGAATATTCAGCTCTTAATTCAAACGCAGAAACAACTCCAGCCTTAATAATAAAGCTGGTCGTTGAAGGAATTTCATCGATAATCATTGACAGAGTCCTATCTTACCTCTGGTATATAATATCCAGCCAGTGTAGTATCTCTCAGGGCCCGATGTGGGACCCCAAAGGTCCGCCCCATAAAATGCCGCACACATTCATGGACGATGGCCTCGTTGTATGGCATACTGGAATGAAATGATGAAATTTTTGATTAATAAGTATACTAAGCAGTAGTAATCAGTCATGGTTGAGCAGCCTAATTTCCGCAAATTGATGTCGGAGCGCGTATTTTGTGTGAGAGTGGGAAAAATGGTTATTCGGTCCACTCCAGCTTGTTTGATGTTGCTGACAATATCTCGGAGGGTACCTAGGTTACCAAAGTACGTTTTTGGCTCTGTATGAGGCGGCCTTAGGGTCATTCTGTAGAACATGCGCTCCTGTTTACGAAGTAACGTGGACCCTTGTATGTGTGCTATACTTAATATAAAATACACTATAAATAGCTTCAGGTATAGGAATGCGAAATACTATTATAATTTAATTAAAATATGTTATAGTAATTTAGAAGTAACTGATTTGTACCTTTAGAATCGCTTTAGGTTAAATGTAATGTTGCGAATAGTGGCGTCATAATAAATAAATAAAAAATGAAGGCAAACATATTTTTTCTTATTTTCTCTTATTCTTCGATTTCTTTAGATTAAAAGTCAAAATAAAAATAAATAAATTCAGCCCATAACTGTCCTACTTCTGGATAAGGGCCTCTTCTCAGAATGAGAAGGGATAGGTCGATACAAACGATGCTGGTCACACTTTATGGAGCCCGCTGAAGTGTGTAGGTTTCTTCGCGATGTTTTCCTTTACCATTATCGCAAGTGATTATCAAATTCTAATACGCACATAATCACGAATAGTCTGAAGTCAGGTCATGTTTGAACTCAAACGCGCTAGGCTATCACTGCTTGTTTAAAAAGTTACCACTGTTAAAAATGATATAAAGCCGGAAGAACAACATAATATAATACAAGATTGCTTGTATTCTCCGAAGGCTTGACCCTCTACAAAAGCTACTGAGAATATTCAAACATAATAAAATTATAACATTTTGTTTGGCCCAGGGACTGAATTAAGACCTCACACTTAGCAGCCACGCTTACAACCAATGTAACAATGAGCAAGAGAATGGTATTTTATAATTAAAGAATATTACGAAGCAAATGAAGACGACTTACTTGGGACGATCATCCAAACAAGGCGCCCGGTCTTTTCCGACAATTCTATCAATCTCCTCTTGAGCTTTCTTCTGGACTTCATATTCTCTTACTAAGTAACTGAAGCAGAAGCTCATACTCTTGCTCGTCGTCTCCGTACCAGCCATGAACATGTCCATACACATGGCCACAAGTTGACCTTCAGAATATGTATCCACTTCTCCTCGCTCCGTCAATACTCTTATGTAAACATCCATGAAGTCCCTATCTTCTTGGCAAGGATTGAATCTCTCTTTATGTCTCGCCAACTCCTCTCGAAGGAACTTCCAAATTCTTTTGTGAGTTTTGATAAAATATTTGTACCCAGAGAGGGTGGGAGTCACAATGCTGAGAATAGGAAAATGACTGAATAAAGTTCCAACCATGTCAACTGCAGCGAATAAGTCAAAGAGAAGGTTTTGCAGTACTTTCATCTGTGGATCAGTTGGTTTATATCTGATCCCCGCCATCATCGTCCACAGAGTGTTCAGTATGTATACGTTAAAAAAATTATGCATCTGAATTACAGCGGACTTGCCATCATTGGCATCTATCATTTCTAAAACGTCGTTCACCATATGCCCGGCTTCTGAACGAGCTATTTCGTCCATGCCTCGTCTCCCGAAGCCAAATTCCTTCAAATGTCGTATTAGGAACCTTCTTTGCTCTTTCCAGAGCTCTCCATCAGTTAATAGCACTCCACGCCTTTCTCCCCAAGTCCTCGTTTGATAGAAGATACCTTTCGGTCTTCCATCGATGTCTTCATTGAAGAGCATTTCTTTATTGGCTTCTAGGCTGTTGACCATGACTATTCTGTCCTTTCCAATTCTGAGCCCAAGAAGGCAGCCATCTTTTGAGTAAGCTAGGGAGAGTTCCTTTACAGCTTTGTACAAGTAACCAGTTTTTTCTCTTAGTTTGTAAACTTCGCTGGCACAGCCGAGCACAGGGACCCATTTTGGGCCAGGTGGGAACTTTTTAGGCTTAACTGTATCATAGTAGAGGTACAAGCAGACCGCTAGCACGATTGTTAGCGCTGCCAACCACATCTGGAACAGAAGAAAAGGAGTGTTTCGAAATTTATTAAGATTAAGTAAGTTTAATATAAATGAGAACGTTAGAAGGGAATACTCGCTTTACATAATGTTATGCAGTACGTTATTAAATTTACAAGACGTCAATATCTCTTTGCAAGGATAGAGGTAAATAAAACAAATAAAAAATGGTTTATAACTTTTATTTATCTAAATATTACATTATTTATCTAAATATTTATCATATATAACAAATATTATTAATTAACATTTATATATATGCCTTCGTCCGGATGTCACTGCAGGGGTGCCAACTGAAAATCAGCGCTGGGTGTTAAGCTTAGCACATGCTGAGTTGGTAACCTATTCGGTATGGGTATGCCCGATAGCGCATTTTATTTCAATAAGTGTGTAGGTATTTATTTTTATTTTATTTTCTGTTTGTTTTCTTATTTTTTATATTATTTTTTATAATTTTTGTGCTGACGGTTACGCTAGTACTGAATAAATGCTTTTTCTTTCTTTCTTCTTTCTAAATATCTATGATGGTAACAAGCAGCTGACTACCAGATCATTTTAAACGATTTATTTAAAAACCAAATCAGCCATCTTCCATATTAAGATATGGATGAATTATGTTATTATTTTTCAAATAATGAGTAACCGAAACGAGACAGTTGCTAAAATAATACTTCATTACATCTTCTAAAATGTATATATTTCAGGATGTATTATGGGCTCTCTTAGAAAATCTCCAAAATCCAACAAATGTATTGATTTCTCCTGTGTTATCCAGTTCACACACACATAAACTCAGAACAAACTATTTTTAGGTCATCATAATATTTGTCTCCAGCTAATTTCGAATCCGCGGTCCGTAAATCAAAAACTCCATTGTTTACTGCACTGACAGAGCAAGCGACATTCTGTCATCAAAAACATCAGGATTTTGATCCCGGTTAACAAAATTCAGTCAATACATTCGCCGGGCGCAATGCAATACGTAATATCGTCAGCCAGGCATATCCGACAACCAGTGCGTAAAATGTTACGATCGCGTTATGTACGCTCGCGTGTCAAGAAAACCAATAAACAGTTGTAGGTACCTGTAGTATTGAAAAGGTAGGGCGCACACCGGCTACAAAAATAAATTGAGGATTATTTTCGTCTTTATAAACACAGCGAGTTCTCCTCAACGGCTGCCTAATCAATATTGCTTTTATCACTTATTACGCTTTTGAAAGATATACATGGCTTCTACGCTTCGATCTGTATCCTAGATTTAAGAATAGATATCTACTATCTCTTAGGGGAAGGTATTTTATAGCTTCTTGGAGAAAAAACTGCTCATATAATAACTATTTGACATTTAACAAAATTGCTGTCGAAAAAATAGACGAATCTGCACTAAAAAAACTATAGAGCGATATTTTTTTTAAAGATAGCTATTTCACTTACACTTAGAAATTTAATAAAGCTCTTTTCCATAGATGTCGAGTTATGAATTGTGTCAAGTTAATAGGCAGTACTTAACATCACCGGTGCCGTACTTAGCTACAATATGAAGTGGTCACCAGTGGCTATACATTCGTGATAGCTACAAACAACGACGTTATTCCATAACATAGTCTGAATATAGGCGTCGAACGTCAGTTTTATAGGCTTTAACATTATAGGTATGTGCTTATTGAGTATATAATATCTCCCACATTGCCTCGTTGGTCTAGCGGACGCAAGCGTGGCCACTGAGCATGAAGATTGATCAACAGATCGGGCAGTGTTATAACATATATAACACTTTGCCCGACCTGGGAATCGAACCCGGGACCTCAAATTCAGCAGTCGCGCTTGCACCCACTAGACCACTGAGGCAGTCAGAAAATTGTCAGTAGATATCAATAGGCTTGCCCCCTATTACATGAGACTCACATAACACCTCTGTCTAGCCCTTCATCCGGGAATACGGGTTGATGGACTACAGACATCATTAAGAAAGTTACGGAGCCCTCTCAAGTCTCCAGTTTTCCTCGGACCATATAAATTATGCTAATTATAACACCTCTAAGGGGGCTTCCAGATATTGCACTCTCGCTTCTAAACCTATTTATTAAAACTCGTCAGTTAAGATTTCAATTAGTATTATAAGTAAACCACATATTGATGGACGGTTGGCGCAATAATTTACGATTTGCTGTCTGCGCTACAGCTGGCTTGTCCAATCACCGCGAGGAACAAATATTTGTAAGTATTAACTAAAAATAGGTTTTTATCACTAAGTACTACATTCATCATAATCATTATCATCAGCCAGAAGACGTCCACTGCTGAACGAAGGCCTCCCCCAAGTGGGGGGGTTTGCCATAATCCCCACGCTTGGCAGGCTTGGGGATCGCAGTGGCTCACCGATTAGTGAGAGGACGCTGCTGCCCGTCCTCCGGTGTCTGGTCGCAGTTTTACAACGTACCTACGTCGCCCATGGACACCCGCAACACCGGAGGAGTCACAAGTGCGTTGCCGGCCTTTTAATATTTTACTCTACCAACTTGACTTTGAGTACCCAGTTATTATAACCAGTGGCGGTCCGATGGGGGGTCGTGGGGGTCATGACCCCCCTCCCCCCACAAATCATACACGTCAAATTGACAAACCTGATAAAAATAAACAATTTACGTAAAATTTTAAACCAATTATTAAATTTTTTTTTTTTTCACAAAAATAATAATATAATAATTTCCTCAACTTCAACCCCCCCTCATATTATTCTTAATATGACCACCCCCAAAGTGTATGGCGACCGCGCCTGATTATAACATATTTGATTATGGGAGTCCGGAACGATCGCGTGTTGTGGCATAATCGTGGGACGTTCTAGACTGGTTAATGATAGGCTGGATTGATTGAAGCGTGAAGTGGACCTCCTGTATAGTCAGCATCAAAAAGATGTATACATGTAGCGATATTAAAACGTCTTTTTTGGAAAATATTGGCTAAAATCATACTATCCATGAAATTGGTCAAGATTTCAATATAAAATATACAGACCTACGTATATATCAGGTTTTTTACTAGATTGATACTACGATACAACCTTTCCAAGTATCATTACTCAAATTCGCAAGTCTGCACGACACATGTCATTAAGAATAAAAAAAAGTGATGGAATATTTTCTTTGTATTTTTTTTCTTGTAATTTTCTGGTAATTTAAAAATACCGGAATACGATTCAAGAAGACAGTTCAAGGTAGAAAGATCGAGTCAATTCGGCTAGCGTGTAAAACCTATTGGGGCGTACTTATATATTTTAGCCTTAGCACACTAGGTACGATTCTTTTACCCCTAGTGTAAGTTTCTTTTGACAAATTCGATTTACTACATCGAACGCGCTCCGATTACATACGGGCAACAGTGTGATATAATCTGTGCCAGCCTGTGAAGAGTTTTATAATGGTGTACCTACTTGTATATTGCAGGGACCGTACAACCCCCTTTATGGGTTAATTCATTCGAAAGGGTTACCCGTTCATTCGGTTACCCTATGGATGATGTAACCTCTTGGTCGTGTAAACCCTTTCCTAACACCAGTGATAGGGTAACCCTTTCAATGAATAACCAGTTGCAAGGGGTTACCCCTTCTTTTGAGATACCCAATTGAAGAGGTTATTCTCTTGAAGGGGTTTTACAGGGTAACCGTATGGTTATTCTTTTAAGAGGCCGCATAGAGGAGGCATACATTTTGAATGCTAGTGTGTGCGTGCAGGCACTGGTCACGTTAGTGTGTATTTTACTGTGCAGTGTTTGCGTGCGTAGGTATTTGTTTGCTAAATCGTTTGTAATATTCCGGACTCTACGGAGCTTTGACGGATTTGAATTGAATAACCTAGTACATTCTTAAGACTTTTGTTTTGTTTACGGTTTGGTTGGGTGTTTGACATGGACTCATGAAATTAAATTATTTATTATTGCAATTAGGATTTTTCAATCACTTATAGGTCATGTTAGGATATAATCTCACAGTTATCTAACTATACATGTGTTTGAACATGCTTAAAATACTAACATTTTTTTTAACTCGAGTGTTTTGTACTTTTCTTGCAATTTAAGATCGCGCATCATTTGACACTTATGTCATTGTGATAAGGTATAAATTGGAATGATTGACGTGCGTTCATGAAATACGACATCTACCCGATCTACCCATAGGTACAGCGTAAGCCGACGATGGGCCGCGCGTCCCACATTACGTCATTCAAAAATAACTCTTATTGTCCGACGCTTAAGGTTCACAAGATCTGTCATTGTTGCTAACCTTGAAGCCAAAATATTATAATAAGTATTATTTTTCAACACTTTTACTCGTAAAGTGGCTCTTATTGCACTGCTTTTAAGTTGCATTATGCAACTTATGAAACAACGTGCTTAGTATACCTACCTGCTTGTATGTCCTTTTAAATGATCTAGAAAAGATTACAAATTCCTTTGCGTTTCAATAATACATACATCGTACCTATATTGCGAAGGGCCGCGGCGTAGCAAAATCTTTATACCTATCACCAAACCGCGTCGTCGCGTCGCTTTCGCAATTTATGGATGGCGCGTTTTTGGTCTGCTTCATTGGTCTAGTGATGTTTTGAGTTCGATTCCCGGGTCGGTCAAAGTATTATTGGGTTTTTCTGTATGGAAATTCTCAGTAGCAGCACGGCGTCTAGACCTGTGCCCGGTAGATGGTATGGCTCGCTCCTGTTTCATTTTCATCGGACTCAATAATGCCATCGAGTGCTTTATATATTAGAAAAAGGCACGAATATCTACCAAAGCTTTATTTAATTGTGTGAACAAACTTGTGAACTTACATCAAGTTTGGAGGGATTTGCAAAAAAGATCACAAAAAACGCAAGAAGTATTTAAGCAATGCCAAAAAGAGTTTGTCGAAACCTTAGATAATTTTTGTGATATTGCATACATCAATATTTATGCAATATCAAATGCGTTTCAGTTAATGAAAATAAATGAAGATAGAATCTTTTTGCAGCGACAGAGTGCTTCACTTAATCACCAATTACTTTGTCATCATCTTATAAACCGTTACAAAACGACTGATCATCTGATTCTAATAAAAACATGCATCTGCGATCTGCACTAGCACACTGAGTTACTGGATCTATGTTGCTTTCGTCATTTTTTACGTCGTATTGTCACTGGTGATGAAAAATGGATATACTACGATAATCCAAAGAAGAGAAAACCATGGGTACCACCTGGAAATCCTTCTACATCAACAGCCAAACCAAATATTCATGAAAAAAAAGTCATGTTGTGCATTTAGTGGGATCAACTTAGTGTCATATATTATCAGGTGCTCAAACCGTGCGAAACCATTACTGGAGCTCTCTACCGAACACAATTAATGAGACTGAGTCGAGCAATGAAAGAAAAACGCACCCATTACCACTCCAGACACGACAAAATTATTCTCTTACATGATTATGCTTGTCCGCATGTTGCGGCGCCAGTCAAAACCTATTTAAAAACACTTAAGTGGGAAAGTCCTACCTCACCCGACATATTCACCAGATATTGCTCCTTCCGATTTTCATTTATTCCGGTCGATGGCACATGATTTGTCTGAGCAGCGCTTTACATCATACGAAGATACAAAATATTGGGTCGATTCGTGGATAGCCTCAAAAGATGAAGAGTTCTTCTGACGTGGTATCCGACAGCTACCAGAAAGATGGGGGTTACAGGAGGGTTTGTCTGCTTTAATGGAGAATACACAACACGAAATAAGTAAAACATCTATGCGGTAAGATTTTACTACGCCAAAATTAGTAGTAGCGTTAGATAGGTGTCAACTGAGTATGAGAGATTCTTTGTCCATTCTTGAAGCTACTATTGAAACACTTGGATATAATATTGATGAATTTCCAATAATACCAAAGTCGTCAATTCAACGTATTCGTACGGAAAAAAGGAAAGGACGCACGGAAGACATAAAAGTCGATTTTCAAAAGGATACCCATATCAATATTAAAAAAAATGCTTTTCCGTCATCTTGGATTTCAAAACGGATGTCATTTTCATAATCAGCACCCCAAGAAACCTTGGAAACGATACCCATATCTATATTTAAAAAAAATGCTTGTTCGTCATCTTGGATTTTAAAATGGATGTCATTTTCATAATCAGCACCCCAAGAAACTTTGAAAACGATACCCATACCTATATTTATCAAAAATGTATGGCCGCCATCTTTGATTTCAAAATGGATGTCATTTTAATAATCATCACCCTAAGAAACCTCGAAAATGACACCCACATCTATATTTATCAAAACAAAAATACTAGTCCGCCATCTAGGATTTGAAAATGAATGTCTTATAAGTTTCATTTCGTGTTACAGCACCCCGAGAAACCTCAAAACATTCGATCTTATAAAGACCAAACCAATACCCAATAGTGTACTATTGGGTACACGACACGTCAATTTACAAACCTTCTAAAAATAGTCAATTTACGAAAATTTTAAACAAATCGTTAAATTCCTGCCTAAAGTATAAACAATTAAATCAAAAATAGGTAGATTTTTTTTTAATTTATTCGTCAACATTCTGAACATCGTTCTGAATCTGGTAAATAATTTTAATAATTAAATAAATAATAAATATTCATATGGAAAACACGAGCGAAGTAAAGGAAAATCAATTAATTTCAACATATCGTTAATTGTAGGTACTTCCCGGCCGATTCATCAAAACACTGTCAAAATTATTTAAGAATGCTTTTTCTAATCTATACATATAAATAAAATTGGAGTGTCTGTTTGTAATATTGAAATAACCGTTTTTTACTACATGCATATGAATATATATACGGTACATACACCAAAATAACATTTTTTTTCAATTTTGTCTGTCTGTCTGTCTGTTTGTATAGGCTAATCTCTGAAATGGCTGGACCGATTTTGACGGGACTTTTATTGGCAGGTAGCTGATGTAATAAGGAGTAACTTAGGCTACTTTTATTTTAGAAAAATTCTTTTATATTAGAAAAAAATAGGGTTAAGTGCATTTGGTCTCACAAAAAAATACATTGTTAAGTTCCGACATCCACGCGAACGAAGTCGCGGGCACAGCTAGTTCTTCGATATAATTGTTAAAGGTCTCTGTTGGGACTTTCGATCCACCATAAAATGATGAATCTTTATTATAATATAAGTTTTTTAAAGTGACTGTATAGTTCGGTTTCTTCAAAATTAGGTTTCTCCTGTAACAGGACATCAAAGTTTGCGTAGTTATGTTTTTACATCCATGCGCTGCACAGAAATCAAATCGTAATTTCGCCATTTTTCTTTAAATTTGCGTGTGCACTCCACTGATTCTTACTCGCGGGAGTACGCTAGCCGGTAGGCATATAACGCGCGACCTTGAGCGAGTGACGGAGCTCTGCCTAAATGGCGCAATGGCGACTAGACACGTTCTGTCCAAATTCATGCTATTTTACACTTAATGTGAAGCTACGAGAGATCATATTACAGTGCTCGGACTCGGAAAGTGTTACCCTGTTCCAACAGTTGAAGGGGTAACCCGTTCGGAATGGGTTACCGTTCTATAGTGTAACCCTTTGAAAGGGTTAATCCTTTGAACGGGTAACCCAAACGAAAGGGTTTTGAAGAGGTTATCCATTGAAGTGGGTTATCCTTAAAAAAGGGTAACACATACGAAGTGGTTTCTCTAACAACCCTTTCCAAAAACCCTATCGAAAACCCTTTCAATGGGTAACCAAAATGGTCCCTGGTATATTGTCATGGGCTTGTATCGTTACAAACAAATTGCTGACTCGATACAGTAGCAATAATGTATTTATTTTAAAAAATAATTTATTTATTTTTCTACGCAAAAACAAATTAAAGATATACATAGCATTAACAAGATACATCATTATACAGTCTGAATTTAATCTATACATCTATACATATAAATAAAATTGGAGTGTCTGTTTGTAATATTGAAATAACCGTTTTTTACTACATGCATATGAATATATATATACGGTACATACACCAAAATATCATTTTTTACAATTTTTGTCCGTCTGTCTGTCTGTTTGTATAGGCTAATCTCTGAAAGGGCTGGACCGATTTTGACGGGACTTTTATTGGCAAGTAGCTGATGTAATAAGGAGTAACTTAGGCTACTTTTATTTAAGAAAAATACTTTAATTTTAGAAAAAAATAGGGTTAAGTGCATTTGGTCTCAATAAAAAATACATTGTTAAGTTCCGACATCCACGCGAACGAAGTCGCGGGCACAGCTAGTACAAAATAAACGCTTAGCAATCGCGAAATGTTATGTAAAAGTAATATGGTACACAATTAACTCGCGTCTGTAACGTAACGCTAATCATAAGTGGGTTTAAATAGCTACAAACTCTGTTTCTTGCGTAAAACAGCTGTCGTATATTATCGGCCCTTATTTAAAACCGAAACCTTAAGAAATGGGTTCTATTTATTAGGTATCAGGAAAGTGAAAACAACGCCATCTGCGTCTGCCCTATGAACTAATCCTCGAAACTACAGCGTTTGATTTGGTCATCCCTTTACTGTCAATTATTTATTACAGTGCCATCTGACTTGTACCTTTTGAACTGCGAACTACGTGACCTGTTTAAAGCTTTACCGGTTTACGTTTTTAGTTACTAGATGGCATTGCTAAGAGATCTGCTGTTATTTTGTTCTTATTCTTTGACAAAAGGGAAACTGAGGCAAGTTCACGGTAAAAAATCGATGGCGTGTGTGAGATGCTACAGCATAAAAATAACGATTTCTGGTCGAACTAGTTTTAAGTTATTTATTTCTATACTTTAGGAAAACATATACCTAATGACACATTTTGTTTTGCGAGGGACCTTTGACAATATTACTTTTCTTGAATTAAACACCGTTATAGTGACCTCTGCGAAATGATGTGAATTGTTTTTAGGGACTCTTGCAATTCGACCCATGCGAAGAACATAGTTGCATAAGAAGAATATAGTTACATCTGCAAACTTGTTAGTTTGCAGATGTAACTATATTCTTCACATGGGTCGCATTTATAGAGAACAAGGAGCCCGCGATTTCGTCGATTTCGTCGATTTCGTTTGTAAATAATCCATCATCATCATCAGCCAGACGACGTCCACTGCTGAACGAAGGCCTCCCTCAAGGGGGGGTTTGCCATAATCCCCACGCTTGGCAGGCGGCTTGGGGATCGCAGTGGCTCACCGATTAGTGAGAGGACGCTGCTGCCCGTCCTCCGGTGTCTGGCCGCAGTTTTAAGACGTACCCGGGTCATTACATAAGTATCACACCTATATTCCCTGAAGGGTTAGGCAGAGGCGTAATATATACACCCAAATTTTGCCGATGTCTTTATTAAGTCACATGTAATAGGGGGTGAGCCTATTGCTATCTACCCCTTCCCTACAGAAAAACACAATAACACTGCCCGACGCGGGAATCGAGCCCTAGACGTCACGCTCAGCAGTCACGATCACTAGACCATCAGGCAGTTTATAAATATTTGCGTTAATTTTTTTTGTGGAATACTTATTTCTTGCAAGAAAGTTTAGGAGCCTTAACAATTTTCACCAGAGGAGATCTCTCTATAATATATCTTCTAAGTGTTCTAGTATTTATTTTTTTAACTTAAACTCTAACCCTCATAATTATTACGACGTTTTAGTGAGAATTTTTAGGATAATTGGATGGTATATCTGGAAACAATGTATCCAATTATCTCAAAAACGAAAAGCATGTATGTTTATAATTAGAATCAGTCACCTATTACAAAAGAGGTTTTTTTTACACCTGTCTATATAAATACTATAAGACTGCCTCAAGAATTAGTCGTCGCAAGCATGATTGTTGAGAAAGAGGGCCTGATTTTGGCTTATTCTCTATAGAAATTGACAGTAGATTTAATAAGCATACTTTGCCTTCTTTCGGATAATTTAAGCTAGAAGAGATAAGATACAAAAACACTACAAAATTCTAACATATTAGCAGCATATCTGTAGACTATTATGAGCGGCTAACAAAGCCACCATTTTGTATTACTAGCTTCCGCCCGCTTCGCCCGTGTGGTTGACGAACCCGTACATTTTCCAGCATAAAAAGTAGCCTATGTGCTATTCCAGACTATAATCTATCTCTGTGCCAAATTTCATTCAGATCTCTTAAGCCGTTCTGGCGTGAAAGGGTAACAAAGACCCATCCATCCGTCCATGCATCCTCACAAACTTTCACATTTATAATATTACTAGTAGGATAGGATAGGATAACTTGAAGTTTCCCTCAGACTTGCATTATAACGGGCAACGATAATCTGTATTCAAAAGGTCACATGAACATTTAAGACAACTTTATTTTGTTTAAACTTTACTCCACACTATTATTTCTCCTGTATCGTGGGTACAGTTTACAAACATACATGTCACATGCACACACAACCAGACCCGAAACAACTATCAGTAGATCATACAAATAAATCTGTGCGGGAATCGTATCGGTGACGCAGAAAGCAATTCGCTTAGCCACTGCGCCAACCGGGCCGTCAGTATTACACTGTTAGAAACACTTTCGAAGACTGGTTTTCTCGCAAGACTGGTTAATTGGTCTATTAGTTGCAAACGCAACTGTTGAGCGTGAGGTCCTGGTTTCGATTTCCGGGTCGGACAAAGTGCTATTTGGTTTCGGCCGAAATGACGGTGTATAATAATACACCTCTGCCTAACCTAATACAGGCGTGATGCCATATGACGTATACTTGGGGTTACAAACAGTGGCGCTCTAAATTATTAAATTCCTGTTTAAAACGTCTAAACCAGTGTTTCTTAAACTTTTTGCAGTCACGGACCACTTCCAGAATTTCTAAAATTCTATGGACCATGTCAAAGAATATTAAAGGGGAAAAAAACGTGGATTCGTGTAGGTACAGTCCCCCCGCACCTCGGGCCGCTCAACAGTAGCCAACGAGAGCGGTTTTAAACTAACGATGCGTTAGTTTGATACTTTTTTCTAATTAATATTAAGGGTTAATTGAGCTGCTGCGGACCCCTACCAGACATTTTACTAACCCCTAAGGGGTCCGTGGACCCCACTTTAAGAAACCCTGGTCTTAACAATGAAATCAAAAATAGGTTTTTTATGTAATAATTAGCGACTCGCCCCGGCTTCGCACGGGTAGCAGAGCATATACGCTAACATTTTTTGTCGTATCAGCCTGTTGCGTCGAGCATTTACTCGGCGCACGCCAGTAAAGCTCCCAGTCGGCATGATTTTTTCCGACATCTTCATCTATCATCGTCATATTTCAGCCAATTTACACAAAACCTTAACGAATTATCTTAAACATTCCTCATGAAACATTCTGTCTATTGGTGAACCGGATGAAAATCCGTTCAGTCGTTTTTGAGTTAATCGCGAACAGACAGACAGAGAGTCGTGGTGAGGGAATTTGTTTTATAATATGTATAGTGATAATATATTTAATTGTTTTATGAAATAAATTCTAATATGCTCAAAAACTTCAACAACACCTACCACCAGGTAATTTTAGTCTTAATGTGACTCCCCCCCCCCCCCCCCCCCTATGTTTGGCTGCGACCGCGCCTCGTTACAAACGTAGGTATATCTTCACTTACACTTTGGTACTCGCGTAGACAGAGCTGATAAGTTCAATGTCCATTGCTATCAGTCTCATAACCATAGACAAATAGAGTACTCTCTATTGTACACAAGATATTTAAGTTAAAGTTGGTCCTTTTGAGAACAATCGACACGAAACCCCATGGACTATCTCTTAAAATCCTACTAATCCTACTAATATTATAAATGTGAAGTTTGTGAGGATGGATGGATGTTTGTTACTCTTTCACGCCAGAACGGATCTGGATGAAATTTGGCACAGAGATAGGTTATAGTCTGTAATAGCACATATGTAGGTTACTCTTTATCCCGGAAAAATGTATAGGTCCGTAAACCACGCGGGCGAAGCCGCGGGTGGAAGCTAGTAATTTAATAATTATTTAATTAGAAATGATTAATATAAGAGTATCTTAATATAATTGTACCTAATTAATATCACAGCAAAGCAAGATTGGCAATGATGAAAAGATGTGACGGAAACGCCGAAAAACTTTGTACGATTTTAAGATTATTATTGACTAGCTTCCGGCCGCGGCTTCGCCCGTATAGTTTACGAACCCGTACATTTTTACGGGATAAAAAGTAGCCAGACTACAGTTTATCTCTGTGCCAAATTTCATCCAGATCCGTTCAACCGTACTGGCGTGAAAGAGTAACAAAGATCCATCCATCCATCCATCCTCACAAGCTTTCACATTTATAATATTAGTAGGATAGTAGGATTAATAGGATAGGATGATGAAATACTTTTATTAGAGTTGTGTGAGGCTTACGTCATCTTACGCATTAAATAATTATAATACACATCAATTATTAGTCATTGCAGAAGCAGAACAGATCATCACAATAAAACCTAGATCCTAAAGCGTCGCAAATATCCCGCAAAGTCGAAAAGACAAAACCACGTTTCCCTTAAAAACGAAAACACGGTAAATACATTTCGCGGTGCACTAAAGTATTATGTAAAGTTATTTACCTTGCGCGTCGGTTGGTGTGCAAGCTTTCACTACGGCGCGTCCGGCACTCGGTCGAGTATAAGCGCACCCCGCCAGCTGCGCGAGTGCAGTGGACGCATTTACACCGATACGTAATTAAGTTTGCATTATAATAATATTCATTCGGTCATATACGTAAACATCTAATTATTGTAAAAAAAAAAATGCCTATTACCTATTATTTTGTATTCTATTGTACAGTATCGGCAGTAACTGTGGGTGTACAGATCGCCGATACTGTTTTTAAGACAGGAAATCGAAATCAGGACCTCATGATTAGCCGGCGCACATGTGACCACTAGATCGAAGGAAGAAAAGAAAAGGCAGTTTTTGAGAAAACATATATATATTATATTTAAGTAAAATGTTAATGTTTTGGCTAATTTTATTTAGGACTAGCGAGCCTACCTGGCTTCGCACTGGTGCAATTTACTAATGAACAAAATCAAAAATTTCATACAAAAATACCATTCAAATTTCCGAAGTTTCCGGTGGATTTTCCAAACAAAATTCTTACATAAAAACTTTCTCCTAACAATTACAAACAAAACAAAAAAGAATTAGCCAAATAAGTGCAGCCGTTCGGAAGTTATGAGCTTAGGAACACATTTGGCGATTCATTTTTATTTATATAGATAGATATGACATGAACACAATTAAGAATTAGTTTGAGATTGAATTTGGAAAATCATTTCTTCTTAATAAATACTCCAAAATGCTTTGAATACATGGATATAAAATCGACAAAAGTGTTCCCTAAACTAAGACAACGGACGGTCGATTTCTTGTGTGAGACATGTTGAAAGGGTGTTAGTGAATAAGTGATTTACAACGTGAAATAACTTAGTGGTTTCTGCTCTACTCAGGGAACATTTCGTAAAGTATAATTTCACGATGAAAGATTATAATGGAGTCCGGCCTTTGTACAATATAGGTACTAAAATATAGTTAAGGCAAAATTACATAGAAACAGATTTCATTATGCCTCTATTTGCTGGCTTATTAACCGTACTTAGAAATTTGGTAGAGAATTAGTTATTTTTATCAATATTCGGCTACCAGACTAACTAAATACTGCCGGATATCAATAAGGTACATGTATCTGCCATCTCACCTTATGAGGACATTATTTAATGTACTTGCATTTCGATCGGCATCAATCGGCTATGGCGGAATTAGCCGATGGAACCTGTAGCTTGTACCGTTCACTTTCATATTACAAGTCGGTGTAAACACAGCCCGTTACCGTTAGGACGTGGCCGCCGAATATTGCAGTGTACTTCGTATCAGCGTCATCGACATGCAGTGAAGGGTCTTAGGTTAAATTTCCCGGTATACCTGTCGTTTGCTGTAGATGATCAGATTGCAGATTTTGAGATTTCTGACGTTTTATATTGCGACGAAAGTTACGTAAATCACTTTACTGCTTTTTTGACGATAATTTCGCAGCATCTGATCCCAATCTTGTGGTTTGTTGTTAGTGGCTGATCTTATTATACCTGACTTCTCACTCAAATTGTTGCGAAATTTATTATCTTGCTTCCTATAATACATTTTCTTTAGGTAATTTAATAGCTCAGTTCTTATCGGTGGAGCAATCACCACCGCTCTCTATCTGCCTTCGTTTTGACCTCTTGATACAACTTTACCCCTACATGACATAGGTAAGTTTTACAATAATAAAATAAATCTATGTTTTTTTTTGCAGGAAACTCATCCAAATAGATTTATTTCTTGCAGGATGTCCTTTTCTTATAACTCGTTGATACTAGAATGACTCCCGTGTCATTAAGAGTTCATAAACATGAATTTCTAGACCTTGGACCTCATTCATGAGAAGTAGGTACACCAAGCCAGTGCCGGATTAAGCAAGCGCGGGGCCCGTAGCAAATTCTATCGAGGAGCCTTTGATCTGCTCTGGGTTTTTAAGTATAAAGCGACTATTTGTAGAACTTGTGCGATGTGTGTTTACCGTATGAAATTCGTTCGCAATTTCGCCAACAAAATAATCAGTTACCGATTGTCTGACGTGGATTATTTCAGTCGGAAAACAGGTGCAACGCTTCACGTTTTTGTGACATCAAGTTAATTCTATTGAATTACCACGTCTTAATAAGTTTCACTCAAAAAATTACGCTCAGTCGGAGTTGGATACGCGGGGCCCCCTTTTGCGCGGGGCCCGTAGCAATTGCTACACTCACTACGTGGTTAATCCGGCACTGCACCAAGCAGTCATAAGGAAACGTCCTAATATTGTGTGGGGAACTAACGCATCGTAGATGTACAGTTAACTACGATCGACACAGTTGGTGCAGTGGCTTAGCGATTAGCTTGCTATGCTACGTGTCGCCGGTTCAAAAAATATTTGTATGATATAGAAATTGTTGTTTCGGCTCGGAGTGTCTGTAACATTTATGTTTGAAAAACTCTACACGATACAGGAGAAATCCTTATTCGGAACGATGAAGAACAATGTAATTTAAAACGAATCTGAAATATATAGAAAGTGATTGAGAGATCGACTGCTGAGCTACGTGTCGCGGGTTCGATTCCCGCACGGAACAAATATTTGTACGATCTACAGATGGTTGTTTTGGGTCTGGGTCTTTGTGTATGTGAATACACACCGTGACTCAGAAAGCACATAAAGCCGTTGGTCCTGTCTCTGATCTCTCTCCGGTCGTGTCGGATTGCCGTCCCATCGGACTATGAGAGTGAAGGAATAGAGAGAGCACCTGTGTTTGCGCACACACTTGTGATCTATAATATCTCCTGCGTAGTTGGCTAATCTCTGGCCGATTGGATTATAAGTAGTAATACAATATAGATTTTCTTTTGAAATGGCAATTTTTTTTTGTAAAATTTTTGTTTCGGTGTGAAATGATATATAGATACTGTTTCTTCATATTCAACTGTTCCCGCTATTCCACAAAATCTCTAATTCCCTAATTTTCCTGCAACATAATAATACAGTACCTACCTATATCTTGTTCACGGTAACAGCATAAGCAAATAGACAAACCTGCTTTGAATCCGTTATTTATTACATTCTGAAATCCGGATATATGGGACATATTGAATATATTGCCAAAACAACATTACCAGAAACCAATATTGTATCATGCAACCTAATATAAAACGAACATTTAGTGTAGGTATCAATGTAAATTGAGGTCGATGTTACGTCTAACAGGACACGTTGCACGTCTCAGAGATCACCATAAGCCATTGGTCTTAATTGTCATACGAATATCTACGGCACTGTTCGGGCAACCGAAAGCTGACCTGACTTTGGTGTACAATATTCACTTGGTAGACAACAGAACGATATAACATATAAAATATATATAAATATAACAGTATGACCCGGGTACGTCTCAAAACTGCGGCCAGACACCGGAGGACGGGCAGCAGCGTCCTCTCACTAATCGGTGAGCCACTGCGATCCCCAAGCCGCCTGCCAAGCGTTTAGATTATGGCAAACCCCCCCTTCGGGGAGGCCTTTGTTCAGCAGTGGACGTCTTCTGACTGATGATGATGATGATGATGAGACAACAGAAACACTACGATGGGGTTTGACCACAGAAATTGAATATGTCAATACAATTTGCAAACGTGCACGAACTTGAGATCGCGTATGAATAAATTATGAGTATTTAATTGCACTACTAATAAAGGGGCTCGTAGACACATAAGATCGGTCGATTTGTGAGGTTAAGCAGCGCTTGTTGCAGTCAGTCTTTAGATGGGTGACCATTTATCACATATTGAGAGCCTTCCGTGCCTTGGAAAGCACGTTAACAATATCCAGTTTAACCTTAGGATATCAGTGTCTCCCAATAATTGGGTGGTGGAGGTCAGATGGCAGTCGCTCGCTGCACTACTAATAAAACATCGACATCGCGAGTTAAAATGTATCGTATTTGCACAGAATTGAGTTTAATTTATTTTGCACTGGATGTCGAAAAAGTGCCGCGATTCATCTTTTCTATGTGAAGGGCAACATCTGGACCAGTCTAGATGTTGTTTTGAGAAAAGAGTTATTCAGATATGACCCGTAGGACTGCCATCCGGTAGCTCAACCCCATTTTACAGAGCTCAGACCTATTATATATACAAATGTACTTTTATACAAATGTACAGTAGACTTTGCACAGTAGACTGTGCATTTGTTTACAAGTATGATGCGATTATAGATTCATTGACATAAAGTAGGTGTCAAATAATCACACTACATAACACCGCGCCTGTATTCCCTGAAGGGTGAAGCAGAGATATACTATCGTACCTACTTACATCCTAATTTCGCCGATGCCATTATTAGTTCCCATGTTACAGAAGCCTATTGCCATCTACCGGGCAGAATATTCTGTCACCGTGTTACAGAAAACAATTAAGCTAACTTAAATATCGATGCTGTAAAGATGTAACAAGAAGACACAAGAGAAGAAGACCAGAGTAAGTACATTTTGTTGGCTACCTATCTATTTTCTAGCCACTTGATACCAACTTGCCAGGGGCAGTTCTGCAAGAAATTGAAGACGGTATAATTAAGACTGGGTTTTATGTATACAAGTCGTAGGTACATTCCGTAGCATACATGCATGACCGTCACGCAAGTGAACTGCGAAGGGAAAGGAGTTTGCCAACGATGCCACAATTCCGGGGTCGAGATTAGAACTAAGTACAAAATTACTAAACTGTAAGTACCCGACGGTAATACGGGAGAACAACTGTTACACGTATATCATATAACTGTTCCGCTATCATGAGTTTTTTACTATTTACTATCAAAGTATAAGTAAATTTTCATGATAGCGATTTTAGTTCTTAACTTGGTTACATTAGGGCAGAGGTTTCCAGACTTTTTTTTCTCAGGAACCACTTTCAAAATTTAGTTGGTTCCGGTGGACCCCCTTCAGCTACATTTCTACCATATTGTAAATTGAATTGTTAACCCTCATTTTTTTGTCACGCCAACGTAGACCCTCGTCGAGTCTCCCGTAGACCCCTGGGGGACCACCTGGACCACTTTGGGAACTAATGCATTAGGGATTAGAGTCGCTAATGTGACATCTAGTCATAGTAAAGATTTGATTTACTATTTTATAGAGATATCATGTTAGCGACTCTAATCCCTAATGTAACCAAATTAAGAACCAAAATCGCTATCATGAAAATTTACTTTTACTTAAAAGTAAATAGTAAAAATCTCATGATATATAAAATTCCGGTGTGCGTGTGTTTGTAATTCTTCTCGTCCTAAACGACTTAATCGAATTTGACGTTTTTTTTCTGTATTGTGGGTGCGTTCACAACCCAAATATTCACATGCACAAACATCTAGACCCGGAACATACATCTATCTTTAGGTCACACAAATATTTGTTCCGTTGTTCCGTGCGGCAATCGAACCCGCGACACGCAGCGCAGCAGTCGATCGCTCCAATTAGTGTTGCCTGATAGAAAATTACGTAGAATTAGTAAAATTTGCGTATGAATAGTTCGTAGATCGTACGTACTTTTTTCTGAGTGAAATGAAGAGACACTGAATAAAACGAGTGTATTGTTATACAATTTATTATTTATTTTTAAATAACTTTCAGGCGTACTGAATTTATACATTAAAACGTTTAATTTGTTCTTGCAAAGGCTCGCGGTTTTTAATTCAAACCACTTGTCGTGAAAAGTAAGCCTGTTCCGTTTCGGTGGCAAGTATATTTCTGATATTGGTTTTCATTATATTGACCATTTATTAATATCATGTATCATGATCATTAGTTTGAAGCGGACCGGAACGTTTATTACCTAACTATTTTTCGCGAAAGAAAAGGAAATTATGCCCATTCAGCCTGTGAATGAGTTACGTTATATTGCAAATTTGTGCAATTTGATAGAAAATACGTAGATTCTGAGACTGAAGTTCGTAGGTTTGCAGGAAACGCCTAAAGTACGTAGATCAATGTAAAAGGACATTGACAGAGTTGGCAACGCTGCAACCAATGCGGAACCTTGCTATAATTAACGGCGCGAAAAATTAAATGATTAAATGTTTGGCGCAGTGGCTAAGTGATTAACTTTCTGCGCTAAGTGTCGCGGGTTCGATTCCCGCACGGAAAAAATATTTGTGTGATCTACAGATAGTTGTTTCCGGTCTGGTTGTGTGTGTATGTGACATGTATGTTTGTAAACTGTGCCCACGATACAGGGGAAATCCTAGTGTGGGTCAACGTTTTTTTTTATTATAACCGTGCAGTATTTTTGGACTTATGGGGTCGCCTGGATGGTTCTTTTCGAGTTTGTAGGCATTATAGTTACCTACACTTCTGTCTTACGAATATTAGGTTTTCTGAAAAAGAATTTTTTTGCCATTCAATTGAATTAATATGTGATTTGCGAGATGTAATTTTTCAGAGAAACTGAAAAAGATAATGCTTCCCTCGAAATGGCGAAGATTAATCCAATAGCTTGTGTCATCATCATCAGCGAATAGACGTCCACTGCTGAACGAAGGCCTCCCCCAAGAGGGGGGGGGAGGTTGAGTTGCCATAATCCCCACGCTTGGGGATCGCAGTGGCTCACCGATTAGTGAGAGGACGCTGCTGCCCGTCCTCCGGTGTCTGGCCGTAGTTTTAAGACGTATCTACCCGTAATAGCTTGTGTACCCTTCATCATTTGATTTTCACCTTCAAAGTCAAAACGAGAAACAAACTTAGAAACGTGGTGTAACAAACGAAATATTAAAGTTATCAGCACGAAAGCCGTCGTTTATTTTGTACGTCCGATGTCACTCGTTTTGTTTTTCACTGAACGGCATGGACTAGGACAGTGATCATCATCTGCGTACACTAAAATATGGCCCATTTAGGTCCAGCTCATGGCACAGTGAACACTGTAATTTTATGTACAGACTACTGGTGTAAGAATGGACACACTCAGAGTGGACACACTTAGAACAAAACTAGTTAACAAAATCGTTTTGCATCTATATGAAACTGATAAACTAAATTTCTTTGCCATCATACATAAGCAATGACTTTTTTTTGTACATATTCTCTTGTAACAGAACTGCGAGCATTTGCCGTTTTATTTTCGACTTGAACTAGGTAATATTTGAACCAAACGCCGCTATGAACAATTCGTAAATCATTCTAGCGTTCCCTGTAAATACTCGTAAAAATACTAAAAAAATATAAGTGGGAGAGAGCAAGGGCACACTGAGAGTTGCTCGGAAAGCCAAAATGTTAGAAGATTTTTTTCTTGACTAGCCACTCGCCCCGGTTTACCACGGATACAATTTACTAATTGAGAAAATGAAAGGTTATTGAGATTTTCATGCAAAAATACCATCCCAATTTCCGACTTTTTTCATGGATTTTACTTACAATTACGAATACAACAAAAAAAAAACAGCCAAATCGGTCGAACTGTTCTCAAGTGATGTCAAGTGGTGCCGTTCTCCGTCATACATGTGGCAATTGATTTTTATTTAAATATGTACATTCGCTCGAATGCTCCGCATCGACCGAATACTCTTGTCATAGTGTATTGTAACATTCGCTGGACTCTTCAGGTGTCTCACCACCTTAACACACCAAGAATAATTGGAAAATCGATACTATAACTTATAATTCCATGGTAACCATTTGACCTAATTTCCAGTCCTATAAACTGTAGTTATCAGTATTATGGTTGTGATTAGATAAAACTCATTGGCTACACTATATGCCAAGTATAAGTTGAACCATGGCGTCTTGAAAAGTAAAGCAATAAGGGGTTTAATGTATATTGGAGTAAACAAGAGTTGTTATGAGTTTGTAAAATACGTTATAGCTTTAAAATTTGTTGTCGTAGGTTAGTTTTCTCTTTATTGTATGTAATGCTGTAAATTTTTATTAAAGAGAATGGTGGTTTGAGTCTGTCGGTCTAACGGAAAAGTAATCCTTGGAATATGTCTCATAAATAAACGTATACGCTAAGAGTAAGACGCTGTGTTTGATATCTAGGTAGAGCAAATTTTTTTGGATTTTTCTGTTATGACGTCCCGGAGCCCCCTATTCCATGGAGTTTAATTACGGCATTGGCGAATTGCGGCTGTGCAACAGTAAAGTGATATAATGCCGAATTGCCGATGCCGTAATGAAGCCCCAGCCGTATTACCCAAAGGATTGGTTAGGGAGACATGTTACACGGGAATACTGCAGACTTATAATGGCAAAATATCAAATACAAGCTTCAGCCCGCGATTTCTTCCGCGTGATCTACATTACAGTACTCGGGGGTAACGTAGCTATCTATTGGTGAAAGAATTGTCAGATTCGGACCATTAGTTCGTGAGATTACCCCCTACTTGAAATGAGGTGCTAGAGAAGAATGGAAAAGATCAGTTGGACAGAAAAGAAAACGAATGAGGAAGTTCTTTAAATGGTTAAGGAAGAAAGACAGTTGTTGAGAACCATAGATAACAGGACAGGAAAAATGATTGGCCACTTGATACGACATGATCACTTCTTCAAGACAATTTTAGAAGGAAAAATTGAAGGAAAGAGACGTAGGGGAAGACCTGGACGAAACTTTGCAAAACAAGTAAAGGCGAAAGTAGGGATAGAGTCGTATCAAGAGGTCGAAACGAAGGCAGAAAACAGAGAGCAGTGGCGATTGCTCCACTGACAAGAGCTAAGCCCTTAAATTAAAGAGAACAAACAAATCAATTTTAACTCGTTATAATATTAGTACCTATAGATTTACCTACGTATAATGCCTAAAAGGACATCTATATAATGTTAGGAGATGGTGTTGTAGTAAATGGTTGAGACAGAAAAGTAAGAATTCTTAGAAAAAATACCTCGCATTAGAAATAATCCCTGTATTGAAAGAGCATTTACAAACACAAATCTGCACAAACACCTAGACCCGGAACAACCATTTGTATGTCATACAAATATTTGTTCAAAGCGGGAATCGAACCCGCGACATGTAGCCCACCAGTTGATTAATACCACTGAACACTCGAACAATAGCCATGAATTTGACCCTAATAAGCATATCATTGTACAGCTACAATAATTGCAAAAAATGCTAATTTTGTTTTAAACGCTAAACAAACAGCAAACACGTATAAAGCAACCACCTGTCATGACAGCCATGACATAAAAAAGAAAGAAAGAAAAACACTTTATTTCCACCGAAATTCTAAGTCTATGATTTCCACCAAGATGTGACGCATAAAATAAAACACAAAAATCTATATATGTATAAGAAAAACAAATGAGAAAAATGACATAAGAATCTACTGTATTAATTCACTGTTCAATTTTAAAAGGAGCCCTCATTTTAGTTTAAAAAAAAATAACATTACTCTTTTTAACTCGGAATTAAATATACAATATTAATTTATACATTGATCTCGAACAACAATTATGTGAGTACAATGTAGCTTAAAAGAGTCTAACTTATGTAAGTCTGAAACACAAGCCTGACAATTATGAAGAGTATATTTACTTTTCATAAAATTGCCATGGCAGCCATGAGCTGACCAGTCCCAATAGACGGCACTCGTTCACGAGTATAACGCGTGCATCAGCGTCGCTTTGCTCAACCATATTGCAGGGAACCCAACGACCCGATGCACAACGCCACCATCATCAGGACATTTAAATGAGCATGACAAACTCAAACTGCCAGACAGCTATCTAGTAGATATTCTAAAACTTGATTTGTATCTTAGATATATTTATAAATATTCTGTCATATAATATTTTTTGCACGTTGAGTATTACACAATGATTTCAATAATTAAGTTACTAGTAACGGTTTTATAACTAATCGATAACTGAGTTGTATCGATATTTACTTCATTATATACTTATTTGGAATTTTACGAACATACCTAATAGGTACGTTCCTTACGAACCTTAGGCCTTACGAACAAAGTCATTATTTTTGTCCATGTTTTATTTTACATTTTTATTAATGTCCAATCATGATCATCGTCATCATCAGCCAGAAGACATCCACTGCTGAATGAAGGCCTCCCCCCAGGGGGGGGGGGGGGGGGGGTTGCCATAATCCCCACGCTTGGCAGGCGGCTTGGGGATCGCAGTGGCTCACCGATTAGTGAGAGGACGCTGCTGCCCATCCTCCGGTGTCTGGCCGCAGTTTTAGGACGTACCCGGGTCTAATGTCCAATAAAGTATTTTAATTCTTTTTTTCTGAATATCCTAACAAAATTTATGGAATAAATTAAATTCAAAATTCACACACAAAAAACCACAGACAGTATTTTAGTCTATCGGTATAAAATCGGTCATAAATTGAATTCTGCTTGCTGGACCAAAATATTGACTGGATACTTATTCTGTAAGTGTATCCGAGGACATTCAATGCAGGAGGTCAGTCATGTTGCAGTGAACCCGTCATCATAACAATGATGGGTGCCCGTGCCGTGCATTTCATCCGTTGGTCTTTTATATTTTTAGATAGCTATTCATATTACATGCCTGCTCTTTCCACATACATATAATTGCAAACAATCTTTAAAACCCCATTTCACCCTCTTCGGGGTTGAGTATAGGTAAGTCCTTTCTTAGCGCAAGACAAGCTTATGACCCTACCTGCTAAAGACGGCACGCTGTCACAATGGCTAAGTGATTAGCCTTCTGTGCTGCGCATCTCGGGTTCGATTTACGCAATGATCTACGTATAGATTTTTTAAGTGTCTGTATATGCATGAGACACGTATGTTTATAAACTGTAACCAAGATACCTGAAAACGAAGGAGTGAACGTTTTTTCAAAATAGAAAAAGTATTGCAATACAAATTCATCATCAGCCAGAAAACGTCCACTGCTGAACGAAGGCCTCCCCCGGGGGGGGGGGGGGGGGGTACCATAATCCCCACGCTTGGCAGGCGGCTTGGAGATCGCAGTGGCTCACCGATTAGTGAGAGGACGCTGCTGCCCGTCCTCCGGTGTCTGGCCGCAGTTTTAAGACGTACCCGGGTCTTACAATTGCAATACAAATTATGAAGTCTTTATCATTTCCTGAGATATTAGGATAACACCAGCAAATAAAAAAACATTAGGAAGGGAACCTGTTAATCATCTACCAATCAAACATCCAACCTCCAGACTAACTACTACTTACTATGAATTTCCATAACAGTTTCCCCTACCCGGAAATCGATCCCAGACCGTAACCCCCAGCAATCGCGCTTGAGATATACGTATAGTTAGAACGTGTCTGTCGCCATTTGTACATAGCGTTAAGATACGGATATGTTCTCATTCTTCAATCCGGTGCTTATGTCAACATACAACGAGGAAGCGTTTGCAAAAAAAATAATACAAAACTATCATAAAAAACATGACAACTTTAAAACAATCACGACAGTATATAATTTTTAAAGTAACCTGTTCACCGTCAGACTGTTTCAAACGATTTTAGAATATGTTCATATAAAATTCATATTGGAACGATTTTGGGCAATCTAACGGACCGATATTATAGAGAAATGTGCGTGATTTAATAGGAGATTTTTTTATGAACTAACATCTTTACTATTTGGAAAACCGGTTTAAATATCGAGAAAAAAGAAACCAATTAAACGTCGCTTTTAAAATGATCAATTCTTGTCGAGTTGCTCATATTTTAATTAAAGAGTAAGTAGACAATATTGTATTAAAAAAAAAAGTGTAAGAAACAAAAGTGAAAAAAAAAAAAAACACAAAGTTCTCTTCAACGCACAAATACAATTAAATACTTCCTCAATCGTTGATTGAACAGTCCGCTTTACTTAGAAAAAGTTATGCAATATACTGGACCGGTCGGCCTTGACGCTTTTTTGTCAAAATAACGAATTTTGAGTTCAAACTCCTATTTGTTTGAACCAGCATCTTTATAATACATAAAATTCCGGTGTGCGTATTCGCAATCGATTTTGATGATTTTTTTTGTACTTAAGGGGTCACCTGGATGATTCTTACCCATAGTTGGACCCGATAGGTGGCACTGTTGTCGAGAAATTACGCTAATGCTAGTTTATTTATCTATATAAATAAAAATAAATACTGTTTGTATGTAAGCGTATACATCACTTGAGAATGGCTGGACCGGGTTAGCTATATCTTTATAAATATTTGTAATAGTTGGAATAAGATTTTTAGGGGAAAAAATGGAAAATTTGTCTGGAAAACTGGAACACACGGTGTACGAGCATCGCCACGTGATTTTAATTGTTTAACTTTCTTAACTACTTAGCATTAAATTGTTTCGTCGATTATGCTCTTTTACTTACACTCGTAGTCGATGTTATTTAGGTTAATCTTTTGTAAGATCAGTGTAAACAATAAATTCACTCCGGTAGCACGGACACGAAACAGAGGTTTTATTCCCTGGCCACATCCCGTCTACTGCAACAATCTACAACTCCACTGTACGGGCTAGCGGCCTGTACAGTACAAAACTTAAAAGTGCTTTTGTTGTATGAACTCACGACTAGAAAGACAGGACAACGTCGGTTGGGTCAGATAGTTATAAATTAATTAAATGAATATGCAAAAAAAACATGTTGTTCTTTTATAGACATGTTTCAACACTTTCCGCCTGTTAAGCTAAGTCTTTTATATGCAATGATATCCGACTAATATTATAAATATGAATATTTGTGAGGATGGATGGATGGATCTTTGTTACTCTAACGCCACTCCAACTCCACGCCTGAAAGGTTGAACGGATCTGGATGAAATTTGGCACAGATAAAGATTATAGTCTGGAATAGCACATAGGCTTCTTTTATACCGGGAAAATGTACGGTTTCGTAAACCATGCGGGCGAAGCCGCGGGCGGAAGCTAGTTATATATAATCGTACATCTAGTAATAACCCTGTCTTTTCCGCCGCGCAGTCGCAGTCGGGTAAACAAGCATACATAGGTGTATCACGCCTGCATTCTCCGAAGGGTTAGGCAGAGGTGTACTATTGTACTTGTACATTTAGGGCATGCCGTTACTGTCCCATGTTATCACAGTCTATTGCCATCTACCGCGCACAGTTTCAGGCTCCGTGCTGCTACCGAGAATTTCATACAAAAACCCAATAACTCTTTGGTCATCCAAGGAATTGAAGCTAGGACCTCACGCCCAGCAGCCGCGCTTGTGACCAATAGCCCAGAGGCAACAACATATTCTGCAGATGCAATAACCACACACGTGTAGAAAATTATTCATTAAATTCGACGCGCATTTTCGTATCAATTTGCGCCATCACTGAAAATGTAGTGCGAATATTATTTATGTAAGAGAAAATTACTTTGACGTACTCTGCTCACAGCAAAATTAATCAGAATTACTGTTGAGTGAACAATTTAAACAATTTTCATTAACAGAACTCATTAAGTGTAGTTACGTCTAAAATTAAATAAAGTTTTGAAATTACAATGTGGTTTCTCAAATGAACTGGGCACAGTGGATGAAAATTATAAACACGTGATAAGATAAGATAGGATATGTTTTTATTCATGTAGACCATATACAGACATCTCTATAAAATAGTAAATAGTAAATCAAATCTTTACTATGACTAGATCAGTCACATTAGCGACACTAATCCCTAATGCAACCAAGTTAAGAACTAAAATCGCTATCATGAAAATTTACTTTACTTTGAAAGTAAATAGTAAGAAAACTCATGATAGCGGTACAGGTACTTAAGAATAGTTACGACTCTAGTTGCCACGTCCCAAAATGTTGACTTCCAATGGAGAAGAACGGGCAAGAAACTATATGGTTACTCTTTTAAATTCAGAATTTCTTACAATATTTTCTTAAAATACATTGTTCTCGAAAACTTACGTGAGGATAATGTAAAAAAAAAGTCTAAACTAAACAAGCCTGATTTTTAAATTAATAACAAATATTCTGATAAGATTGACATGGCAGCTATGAGCTGACCACTCCCAACAGACGGCACCCGTTCACGAGTATGACGTGTGTCTCGGCATCAGTGAAAAATATAAAGCGTAGTCGGTCGAAACACCGTAGAAAAAACCTTATTAATGTGTCGTCTAATGCCAACGTAAAGGAAAGAACTCATAATTTTACAATTAATTTATCCAAGAACATAACATAGCATTGCCAGACGTGTTACTGTACACCAACTTTTCGCCGATGCTGTTTTTGGGTTCCATGTTATAGGGGACGAGCCTGTACCTCTATTATGAGTTTTTTACTATTTACTTTCATAGTAAATGTAAATTTTCATGCAAGCGATTTTAGTTCTTAACTTGGTTAAATTAGAGATTACAGTCGCGAACATGACATCTCAATAATATAGTAAATACTTAATCAAAACTTTACTATGACTAGATGTCACATAAGCGACTCTAATCCCTAATGTAACCAAGTTAAGAACTAAAATCACTATCATGAAAATTAACTTTACTTTGATAGTAAATAGTAAGAAAACTCGTAATAGTGGTACTGTTTATTTTTTTATTTTGGAATAACAGACAGTTATTAATTATTTCATATAACCTAAAATAATATAGAAAATATAAATGTGCAGCTCGCACCGTTATCAATTGCATATTTATGTAGGTACTACACGGTCAGGGACACAGTAACAGGGAGAGATAATATAACAAAGTAAAAGAAAAAAAAACGATTTTTTTAACTTATGAAAGTTGGAATTATTATCCCTATTAAATACATGAAGAGAAAATTTGATACCCTTTTTTTAAAGCATATTGCGCGCACGGAGGAGTGTGAGATTTGGTAGGTATAGTTAAAATTTATATGGCGCAGGAGTGCAAAAGGCTAAAATTTATATATAGTATGTGTTACAAATACATTTAATTAAATAAAACATTAATTGTTTACGTTCATACTGCCGATGTCAAACATATAAATATGTCATACATGCTCGCAGCTGTCGTAAAAGAACAAGATTTAAAAAATTAAATTTTGCTAATACCATAGAGGTACCTCTTTGATAAAAGAACCTCATTAACAATTAAACTTTAAAATAAATAATGTATTACTGTCGAATTTCAGCCATTATGCGACAACTAGTATATTTAAATCATTGATGGTTTGAATTAGGCAGTTACGTCAAGGTTTCTAAATAATTTATTACAGTTATTAATAATAACCCTATTGTCATCCACCGGGAACAGTTCTCAGTACCCGGGTACGTCTTAAAACTGCGGCCAGACACCAGAGGACGGGCAGCAGCGTCCTCTGACTAATCGGTAAGCCACTGCCATCCCCAAGCCGCGTGCCAAGCGTGGGGATTATGGCAAACCCCCCCTTGAGGGAGGCCTTCGTTCAGCAGTGGACGTCTTCTGGCTGATGATGATGATGATGGGCACAGTTCTGGAACCTTGCCTGATATGTGCTACTACTGAGAATTTTCATCCCGGGAATCGAATCCAAGACCTCACGTTCAGTTGGTCCCGCTTGCGACCGTTAAACAGGCAACTTAACTGCCTCATCTGTCATCTAAGATAAGTATTATTTTTAAATAGCTATAAACTACCCATCTGATAAAAAATTACACACACCTATAAAATTTATTACGATAACTAATTATAATATAATTATTGATAATTTTAAAGAACAATAAATAATCAGTTACTAATCCCCAGTTCCCTATTTATATTTTAACCTCTCGGCTGCCGGAACGCAGATCCACGCGAGACACAATCGGAATTCTATTGTGTCTAGAACTGCGGCATCCGAGAGGTTAAGCCCCCTTGAAAATAATTATCCGCAACAAACTGTCCCCCAATACTCATCTCAAATCTCGCTATAATTAGAAAAATCGGCCCGCCATCATTTTATTTAATTTAAATTTTTATTGCATTATATTTAATAATTTTTGGCTTAGTCCAATGTCAGTCAGTCGCTTTCCACTCTGTTTCGTTTCCATAAAACCATAGTTGTCTATTTATTCACTGTGTGTATTGGAATATAAGTTGAACTTTATTTAAATTTCAGATTTCAGAAATGTTTTTCATATTTGTCTCATTAGCATAGTCGCAAGCGTAACTGCTAAGCGTGAGGTCCCGGGTTCAATTCCCAGGTCAGGCAAAGTGTTATTGGGTTTTTCAGTAAATATGAGACTCAATAACGGCATCAGTGAAATGTGGGTGTACAATAGTACACCTCTGCCTAACCCTTCGGGGGATATCTACAGGCGTGATGCTGTTATGTTTTTCATACTTAACAGAGGTAGATGTACCAACAAAAAAGAGGACAAAAGCGTGTAAGCGCCAGTAATCGTCAGATTCTTGTTACGTAAACAGGGGGAATATGAAAATGGAAAATATCATCAAAAGATGTAATCCCTCATTACTGTCCCTTTGCGAATGAAAACCATCCATACCGATCTCCTTTTTAAACCTCTGTCTAGACTATTGTGTATTTCTGTATGATGTTCATACAATTTTAGTTTTGCGTATGTAAACATGTTTTTGTAAGATGTGGGTGTTTTTGTTGATTGTGTGATTGTCACCACGATATAGGTAAGTGCCTTTGTATTTTGATTATTAATTATAATCAACTATTTTTATTTCAATTGGGCCTTTGCAGAAATTTCAAAACATCGAGAATCTAAAAGGAGGTTGGTTCTATAAATCTTCTTCATAGGACTGAGCCACGCAATTATGCTTTAAACGAATAACGAATATACAAAGCCATTGTTAATAATCCAAAAATCTTCTTGTTTTGAATTAAATATTTTTTATTCATATTGTAGGTAGATGTACTTCTATAGTCAGAAGAGTTTCTCATTTGAAAATATCATATCCGTGGAGAAAAACGAGCAAGTTACCATGCAGACACAAAACAAAATAGACTGGGATTAAAAATCACGGGACAAGCTTATATCTAGCGGAAACCGAGCTATTGTTTAATTGTACACGCGGACTGATTGCTTTCCGTCCATTCTGCATCTGTGTGATGAGATGAGAGAAATAGGAGATTTAGTCTAATTGATTCACGATACTAGATTGCGATTTACCTTTATAAGATCTCTGACTCCACAGGTCTAGTAGACGCAAGCGGGATTGTAGAGCGTGAGGTCCTGGGTTGATGATTCATTCATGGTACTTTAGTTAACAAGCTCATTAATAGAGCTCTTTGTGTAAATGCGAAAGAATCAGCTTGTGTGTGAAAAATTACACATTTCAAAGGACATTTCTAATCTATACCTACTTATAATAAATCTGTAGAGAGGTCAATTCTGTACATGAAATATATTTTCAAAATAACTATCAGGGGATGATTAGTGATCGATAATAAAATAAAATTTTTGTCTTTCTGTCTGTCTGTCTGTCTGTCTGTATGTTCCTTATAGAAACAAAAACTACTCGACGGATTTTAACGAAACTTGGTACAATTATTCTTCATACTCCTGGGCAGGTTATAGTATACTTTTCATCACGCTACAATCAATAGGAGCAGAGCAGTGAAGGGAAATGTTGGGAAAACGGGAGAAGTTACTCCATTTTTTAAGCTACATAGAAATCATATACGAAAGTTAATCTGTTTGTTACATCAAAACCATTGAACCGTGAGGAAGGACATACGCTACTTTTTTACGAAAAACGACTAAAACGCGGAAGAAGTCGCGGGCAAAAGCTAGTATATAATAATAGATCTCTTATTGCAGAATGAATACTCGAGAAACAGAATAAAAATTAAACGATATTATTGTTAGTGATAGATTTTGTACAAAATTCACTGTTAAATCATTCGTTAAATAGTGAATTTCCGGGAACAACCATCGGCTCCGCGAGTTTGATTTATACAACGGTTCCGTTTTTTATAATAAATTCGTTGAGCTGCAAGCGGGCGCTGGATGGCGGGCAAATAGCGGACTGGTAACTATTGCCGTAGGTATTTATTTTTCTATGTGGAATTATCTATACATATAAATAAAATTGGAGTGTCTGTTTGTAATATTGAAAAAACCGTTTTTTTCTACATGCATATGAATATATATACGGTACATACACCAAAATAACATTTTTTGGTGTATGTACCGTACATGTCTGTCTGCCTGTCTGTCTGTTTGTATAGGCTAATCTCTGAAATGGCTGGACCGATTTTGACGGGACTTTTATTGGCAGGTAGCTGATGTAATAAGGAGTAACTTAGGCTACTTTTATTTTAGAAAAATACTTTTAGTTTTGAAAAAAATAGGGTTAAGTGCATTTGGTCTCACAAAAAAATACATTGTTAAGTTCCGACATCCACGCGAACGAAGTCGCGGGCACAGCTAGTTAACAAAAACTAATAAACAAAACCGAAATTCCATATCAGAATAACAAAAAAAAAAACACAAGCTACGGCTTGACTATATTGGAATGTGTTTTTGTTATTGTTACGGGCTCGTAATTAAAATATGAGTATGCTTTCGCATAGTTAGAGCTTTGTCTCATTCCCTGTCTTGTTTTACCTCACATTTTTCCAAGCGAAATCCTAAATCTATGCTTTTTTCCCGAATTGATGTTTAGACTCAACTTTCATTCTAGCATTTCATTTTGTTAATCAATATTCAGTTATTTAATATTACGATTATGATAGCCAATGATTAATTAATTCAGTAATGTACTTATCTCCTCTTTGAATGCAATGTAATTAATACACTCACCAATATAAACAAATTCTGCACTAAATTAGCATGTGGTCTGACATTTAATGTGGTTTCCAATATCCCTATATAGGTATTCACAATCATTTTGATTGCCTCTATATTGCATACTTACTGTTAATACGCGAAATCTGATTATAATGGCTGCATAATTTTTGTGGTATTTAAGTAACTAATTAGGTTTGGTCAAAGTTAATTAATTGATAGCCTAGCGATTGAACGTTTGCCGTCAAAATTTTGTTTGCCTGTTTGCTTTGCCTGTCTGTTTGCCTTAGCGTAAGTTTCTTTTGGGGAACTCGGTTTAACGCATCGATCGCGTTCGCGGCGCTCCGATTGGTAGAGAGCACGAAATGGACCAAACGGAGCGCCTACGCCGCACGCATTCTTTACGTTTGTCAAAAAAACTTACACCTGAGGCCCTAGTGTAAGTTTCTTTCGACAAATTCGATTTACTACATCGAACGCGTTCGGCGCTCCCATTGGTGGAGAGCACGAAACGGACCAATAGGAGCGCCGAACGCGTTCGATCTAGTAAATCGAATTTGTCGAAAGAAACTTACACTAGGGCCTCAGGACCTAAGTAGGGTCTCAGTTTCTTGAGTAAACAAAAGGGCAAATGTAAAAAATAAAACAATGCAAAACAATCATGTGTGTGTGTCTATCATCATTCCCTGATGAAAAGGAAAATGTTCTGACGTTTTGTACTTAAATCTTAATTTGGATGTTCGTAAACATAACACTTAGCTCAAATTCAAATGGAGAACATTAACATACGTTATTGCGTTTTGCAGTTCGACTTGCCACTTAACCAACGTTAAGTCTTTCAAATAACGTGAAAGCTGCCGTAATACATTATTAAGTTGGTACTACACGACCAAAGTATGTATTCCATACACGTTGAAACTTAGTCTGTACATTTAAACTCTCTTGCATTTGGAATGATGTACGACTCATTTCAGTAGTTCGCGTTTGCGATAATGATACGTAAGATGCGAAATTACTTCTGAATCGCTTGATATTATTAGATAAGGTTTTCCACAAAAGGTTCGAGGCTTTTTCCCAAATTACATACAAAGCATCACGCCTATAGCCAGAAGGGTTAAGCACAGGTAAGCTATTACACCCAACACATTTCACTGATGCTGTTACAGAGCACAGTTCCAGACTCCGTGCTTCCAGTGAGAATTTTCATACAGAAAAACTCAATAACACTGTCTGACCGGAGAATAGAACCTAGGACTTCACGCTTAGCGGTCGTGCTCGCCACCACTAGACCGGGCGGTTAAAATTTATATTGTGTAAAAATTTTTCAATAGGTACATCAATCAGGTAGCTACTTACATCTTTTTTGGGACCATGCCGAATACATACCATGTAAAAGTCTATTGTGGTATGTCACAAATAAATCATATAATTATCTGCATATCGTTACGGATAATATTTGGGTTTTTAAGTGCGGCTACATTTGATTGTTAATTTGTGTTGACAACAACGTGACTCTCATTGGTACCTACTTTCGTTTGTAATATTAAAAATTACCATTGTTATATGTGAGCACTAAGTAGCCGTAAATTCTATATCTAATAGACGTGATAGCTGTCTGGCAGTTTGAGTTTGTCATGCTCACTGAAATGTCCTGATGATGGTGGCGTTGTGCATCGGGTCGTTGGGTTCCTTGCAATATGGTTGAGCAAAGCGACGCTGATGCACGCGTTATACTCGTGAACGGGTGCCGTCTATTGGGACTGGTCAGCTCATAGCTGCCATGGCAATTTGATCAAACGTAAATATATTCTTCATAATTATCAGGCTTGAGTTTCCGATTCTTGAACTACATTGTACTCACAAAATTTTTGTTCGAGATCAATGTATAGATTAATATTGTATATATAACTTTGGAACGTTGCAACTAGAGCCTGACTATTCATAAGTGCCTGTAAATGGTTTACATGAATAAAAATATATTTGAATGTGAATTTGGCACTACAGCCGCAATGGCAGCTCGTTAGGTAAATCGAATTAGCCTCCACGAATGGCAATACATGAGATCGTCTGGCGCACGTTGGGTATTCAATCTCGATAATGTCATCCTGACCGAATTTCGGTCACGGCGGCCAATCTCACCGGAGATTAGCCAACTACGCAAGAGATATTATAGAGCACAAGTGTGTGCGCAAACACAGGTGCTCTCTCTATTCCTTCACTCTCATAGTCAGATGTGACGGCAATCCGACACGACCGGAGAGGGATCAGGCGTAGGACCAACGGCTTTACGTGCTTTCCGAGACACGGTGTGTATTCACATACACAAAGGCCCAGACCCGAAACAACTATCTGTAGATCATACAAATATTTGTTCCGTGCGGGAAACGAACCCGCGACACGTAGACCAGCAGTCGATCTCTCAATCACTGCGCCTACCAATCTCGATACTACCAATCTGTTATTTCTACATCATCCATCGGAATATCCAATACAACTGAATATCATTTGAAAATACTTCATTATGTGACCGAGTTTCTCTTTCATTTTAAAAACTTACGACGTATTAAAGCCTCCACAAGTTTACCGAGGTAATAAAATTAATTAGTAAAAGTGTACCAGGTATTCTTCTAATAAAAATACAACGTTAATAGAGGTGTAAGAACGATTTTAATTTTATAAAGCTGATATTTTTTCTCGTGTTTCTCGCCCGAGGAACTATGAAAAATGCAGTGTTATAAAAGTTAAAAAGAAAAAGACTTATTAAAGTCGTTGAAAAGATATTGCAGTAAATTCTAGGATAGGGATACTCGCTCGCTTAGTGGGAATTTTCGCAGCGTGTTAACTATAATTAAAATCTCAAAGAGACAGGAGATTACAAATTTCAGGGAAGCCGCAGAGTTAACTGCGTTTTATTTTTAACTGTGTTTTTTATCATTGAACAAACTGCTCATTTGTCTTTATGAGTTTTACTCTTTCGTTTATAGTTGGTAATTGCAGTTAGTATATTTAGGAGAAGTTTTGATTTTCTATTGGTTTATTGAGGTCCCGGGTTCGATTCCTGGGTCGGGCAAAGTGTTATTGGGTTTTTCTGTATGGTGTTGAGCGTGAAGTCTGTGGTTTGTTTCCGGGCCGGGCAAAGTAATTTTGGTTTTTTTTTTAAATGGGAATATTCAGTAGCAGCACAGAGTCTGGAACTGTACCCGGTAGATGGCAATAGGCTCGCCCTGTATTGCATGGGATACAATAACAGTATCAGCGAAATTTAGGTGCACTACAGCTCTGCCTAAGCCGAGGAATATAAGCGGGATGCTATGTGATGTTACCTAATAAATAAATAAAAAGTAATGGTCAGGATTATCATATTATATTATCATGTCATTAAATTAATCAACGAATGGAAAATGGATTAAATAAATCGCACCAATGCAATTAGTAATTACGTCCCACGATCGACCAATAAGCTCATTCACACGTATTCATATTAATTAAATTTTCATTCGCAATATTGGAAACGGGTCAATTAGTTATTCAGTTAATTTGCCGATTAATTCAATATTGTTCTACTTTGACAACGGTATATCAGTTAATGGCTCTTGTATTGTGTAAATATTATCAGTAACATTACACTACTTTACGTTTATAGGTAAATAAGAGGCGAGTGTTATCTGCTACTTAAGTAGGCAGTTATCTAAACTTCTTGAATACAAAATATTCTTATTGTTTTGAAAAGTCATGCTATCTCTTTTCTGCAGTCTTTTCTAATAAAATATCAAAAATTAGCCTCGAAATTACCTCATTGTACAAATCATCGTACTACATATGACGGCACAGTTGGCGCAGTGGTTGAGAGATCGACTGCTGCGCTACGTGTCGCGGGTTCGATTCCCGCACGGAAATAATGTTTGTATGATCTACAGATACTTGTTTCGGGTCTGGGTCTTTGTGTATGTGTGTTTATATGTTTGTAAATGTACCCGCAATACGCGATTAGCGTTTAAAAACAATGTACCCAAACTCAGATTATATTTTACCTATCATTATTTAACTTAAGCTAAACCTTTTCTGAACTATAATGGATTCGAAATCCAGTCTAAGGAGATGCAACTGAATCTTTATACTGCACGGGTTCACTTCACCACCAAGGCTAAAACAGTTTTTTGAAAAGAGTATCCATGGAGTTTCTTGTCGGTCTCTTCTGCATAGGACCAACCCACTTTTGAAACCGTGCAACTAGAATCATAACGTTTTAAAAGCGCCTGTAAAGGCCCAGTTGAAATAAAAACGTTTGACTTTGACTTTGCTGTAGAGATTTTTTAGTCTTAAAATGCACGCCCCTCCAATGTATTTACTCCGCTACATGCCAAATAGTGTTTAGACACAATACACGCAACCTTGTCAGTATCATTGGGTATTCAGTCACCGGCTACACACGAAAGTGAGATGCATCGATTGTAGCTCAAATATTTGTTTTCACACATTTAAATAATGAGGTTTAGTGGAACGTCGTGCACTTTTAGACTAAAGGACCACTACTATCGGTATCTATTGTATTAGTCTTACATCATGGCTATTTTTATACTTTACCCAATCGTAATTAATATGTCTAAATATTACCCTTTAAAAAATAACCATGTTTCTTATAAAAATAACCACAGTCATGAGAAACGTTTGCTCAGGTGGAGTTGGAAAGGGTGCAAATATTAGGGTGTGCAGCCAACCAAAAACGGTGAAATTAGCTCAAGGACATCTTGAGGAAAAATCCTTGGTCTGTCGGGAAGGGGACTGAGGAATATTGGGTTACTGATGGATATTTGTTCGTATAGGAGTTTCGGAGTTTACGCGATGGTACAGGCTAACGGCTATTTGCGATAATGTGTCTGTAGTTTGCGAATTTATAAAGTCTAGTCATCATTAGCGATAAAATAGATTAGCGTTCGGTATCGATATTATGTATGTCCTCGAAATGTTAGGCAAATACCCACATTTCGTCGATACGCTGTTATTGACATATAATGGGGATAGGGGGCGATCTTATAAATTCAACCCATTACTGTCCCACTGCTGGGCAAGGGTCTCTTCTGAGAACGAGAAGTTTTAGGCTTTAGTCCACCACGCTGGCCCAGTGCGGGTTGGCGGACTACACACACCGTCAAGAAATTTATCGAGCCCTCTCAGGTGTGCAGGCTTCCTCACGATGTTTTCCTTCACCGTAAACGCAAGTGATAATCAAATTCTGATCCGCACATGATTCCGAAAAGTCAGAGGTGCGGGCCGGGTTCGAACTCAGACCTTCGTGCATGGAAGGCAAGCGTTCAACCGCTAGGCTATCACTGCTGGGGCGATCTTATTGTTATCTATCGGGTTCAATTCAAAACTTTGGAATCTCTGAAATCCAAATACAATCTCGCCACGCACACACAAGACCAATAAATATTCTGTACATAATCCAGAAAGCACTACATTAATTAAAATAATTTCACCAGTAGTACATCGTATTTCAGATGCCCTAAATATATATATTATCATCATCTGTCTAGCCTTTTCCGAACTACTTTTTGGACCCGTGCAACTAGAGTCCTATAACGTTTCATAAGTGCCTGTATTAGGTTTATTTGAAATAAAAAAAAATCTATATATCTACTTACATTGGGGTCGGCTCCCAGTTTAACCGGTTGCGGCTGAATATCAGTATTTTACACGGAGCGACTGCCTTCTGACCTCCGCCACCCAGTAACTGGAAGATACTGATACTGTAAAGTTAGACTGGCTGTCAAGTTTTTTTGTGCTTCTGACACCCGTAACTTCTGCCATAATCACCAATGCCACTGCGCCAGTTGTGTCGTGTAAATTAAATTATAATTATTTATTAAAAAAATTTAATCCTCACAGTTTTTTTATTTACAGTCTCAGAGTATAATACATTTTACTAACAATTAATATCTATTTTTTTAATAATAAAAAAGTAAGAAGTAGTAATAATCTACTTTCTATGGTAATTCCATTCTGGCGTTACGGTGGTACAGAAACAAACAAATATTTTTGCAGACTCAACTGGCCATAACAAAAAAAAACAAATCATTACTACACTAAAGCCATAGCATCACACCCGTTTTCCCAGAACGGTTAGGCAGAGGTGTACTATTCTACAACCAGATTTCGCCGATGTCATTATTGAGTTCCATGTAATAGGGGGCGAGCCTATTGCCATCTACCGGTCACAGTTCCAGACTCCGTGCGGCTACTGAGAATTTCCAAACAGAAAAACCCAATAACACTTCGCTCGAATCGAGAATCGAACTCAGGACCTCACACTCAGCACTCGCATTTGCGACCACTAGACTGATGAGGTACTCACAAAATACTATATAATTATAATTTGAACCAAATAATCATAAATGTCCACTTATTATTATTAGTACATGATGAAACAATAAGCAGGTTTCCACACTGCTGACTCCGGATACGTAGCGCGCGTAATGATACGACATGAATGGACGGAGCGAGCAGGTAACGGACACATGGCGTTTGTGCCGTGCACAGTGTAATGAAATAACAGAGAATGCACGGTTAGAGTGGTCGCTTTCATTGGCCGCGGGTTCGATTACTGATTGAAAAAAACAAATGACACGTAAATTGGCCTTCCAAAAAGGAAGATGCACATTTTATATTTTTTATAAATTTGAGTGCGTTTGGCAGCACTTTATGTGATGGTAAGTGACAATGCTGTCGAGAATGGATCATGGAAACTCAAATAATGCCTATTCACTCTCGCCTTGAAGAATCCTAGGTTATACGAATCGGGGAATATAGACGCCGGCGAAGAATTCCATTCCCTAGCCGTTCGCATGAGAAACGATGAAGCAAAACGCTTAGTGAGTATATAAGGAATATCAACGACATACGGGTGGAAGTCCCCACGTCTGGTCGTGCGATGGTGGAATGGAGAAGAAGGTATGAGGTCGGGAAGCAACTGGACACACTCTCCAAATTTTCAAATTCATGTTGGTCATAGTTTAATTTTCATTTGTGTTGATAGTGAAGGAAAACAAAGTTAGGAAATGTGTATATTTGAGACAATTAAAGTTATCAACATTTTCGATAGTGTGTGTAGATCACGATATCAATACATAGGTAATCGGTTGAAACAATGTTTGAATTTCTTTACATTGTATATTCTGCTTCCTACTATGTATAATAATATAAAATAATAATAATTCTACTTTTCTACTTTTATAATATTATAAATGCGAAAGTTTGTGAGGATGGATGGATGGATCTTTGTTACTCAATCACGCCAGAACGGCTGAACGGATCTGGATGAAATTTGGCACAGAGATAGATTATAGTCTGGAATAGCACATAGGCTACTTTTTATTCCGAAAAAATGTACGGGTTCGTAAACCACGCGGGCGAAGCCGCGGATGGAAGCTAGTGTAGCCTATTCTAACTGGTTTTAATAAGAACGTTAGTGCTGCCATCTACTTATTTTTGTGTTGCCTTGCATGTTACAAATAGACAGTAAACCCATCAAATAATTTACACTGTATACGGCATATTCCATCGACTTTATCCGATATTCCATTAGAAATAATGGGCGTTATATATGTAGAAGCTTATATATCAAAGGCTTACTCGGTTATCTTCAAGACAATATCTATTTCCAAGACACTGTGCAGATAATGGCTTGTGACAGTGTTTGATAAGCTTTATGACTTGGTGCAGCATGAATGCAGTAACTTGGTGTTATGACGTCATGTACAGTAACAATTTCACTGAATCTTGTCTTCTAAGTTGTTGATTAAATCAAGTCAACTGACGTATTGAATATCAAGAAAATCTATATTATTATTATTAATTATAAATCATTCGTAATCGTCCCACTGCAGGGCAAAGGCCTCCCTAACCTCTTTCCACTCCTCTCGGTTAACAGCTTTCTGTGGCCATTCCTGCAAATAGGTGTCCAGCTCGTCCCGCCATCTCCTGAGCCTGCCGCGACGTCGTCTAACGTTGTGGAGGCTCCACTCTGTGGAGAGCTTTGCCCACATCTAGTCCGACATGCGACAGCCATCCCAGTTCCACTTCAGGCATCGGCGACCAGAGTTTTGGAGCGCAGTATACTATTTCTTATCTGGTCTGATAATCGGACTCCTAAGATACTACGCTCCATGGCTCGCTGGCAAACCACGAATGCGGACTTCTGATACTTTGTCAATTTTAAATCTATATATACCTATATAAAAATAAATGTGTGTATGTATGTTTCCTATGGACTCCAAAACGGCTGAAGCGATCGTAATGACATTTTTAGGTAATCTTCAGATTAGACCAGCGGGTGATCCTGTGAAGTTTGGTAGCGATAGGAAAAGCAAAACTTTTTTTTGCTTTTTGGTTGTTTTGTATGCTACCCGTGCGAAGCCGGGGCGGGTCGCTAGTATTATATAATTATGCATGAAGAATTTGGTGTATTCGTGAGGTCATTAATATTATTGCATTTTGTTTTATGTGGCCCTCTTATATTTCTGGCTGAATATTTTTTTCCTTTCTACTAACTGATTAAGTTGTATTTCAATATTTTGAGTTGACGTTTTATACAAAGTGTCTCGCCCCAGTCTTACGTAAAAAAAATATGACAGATTTTGTTGCTAATAAACCTGCTATTTCTTATCCTCTTACGTAAAAATATATAAGTAAGAAAGAGATGCACTGTTCGCTGGTCGTCGTGGCCGCTAGATTTTTTTTTACCTAATGCATTGAAATTATAATAATAAGAGTATGTCACCATAACAATTTCATTAAAGTTGTCTTATAGGGCCTCTACGTGTCGGTTTCGGCCCCACGCACGCCTTCCAAACGTCCGGGACTCTGTAGTCCCGTGCAATCATCATCATCATCAGCCAGAAGACGTCCACTGCTGAACGAAGGCCTCCCCCAAATGGGGGGGTTTGCCATAATCCCCACGCTTGGCAGGCGGCTTGGGGTTCGCAGTGGCTCACCGATTAGTGAGAGGACGCTGCTGCCCGTCCTCCGGTGTCTGGTCGCAGTTTTAAGACGTACCCGGGACAGTCCCGTACAAGGGGGAGACTAATTTATGTAACTAATACCAAACGATTTTTAAAATCCTATCGGTTTAATTTCCTTGACATAATACAACATGTAACAGGCATTACCCAAACCCTCAAACACCACCACGCAATTAGATTCTCTAACTCTGAATACATATAGATGTAATGAATGTACTTACAGAAATTTAATCTTATCATCATCTGCCTAGCTTTTTCCCAACTACATTGGGGTCGGCTTCCAATCTAACCGGTTGCGGCTGAATATCAATATTTTACACGAAGCGCCTGCCTACTGACCTCGGCTACCCAGTAACTGGAAGATACTCATAGGTCTTCGTATGACACCCGGGACCAACTGCTTAACGTGCTTTCCGAGGCACGGAGGGGTCTCGATATGTGAAAAATGGACATGCATCCAAGGACTGACCGCGTCAAGTGCTGCTTAACCTCGCAGATCGACCGACCTGCGCGGTTACAATGTAGCTTCGAGCCCCTCCCGTATGGTTCAAACAATGCTTTCAAAATAAAAAAAAAAGTAGTGACTATCCGCCATATTGTGAGGAGAGTGATAAAAGTTTTTTTTTTTAATTATATATTATTAACGTCAGTTACAACTTCAATAGATTTTGTTATATTAAGTGTGTTTTATTACGTACATACATAGGTACTTATAAAAACAAAACACAACTACCATCTACGATTAAACCACTAACTCAAATGTTTGCTCGCAGAATTCTGTTTAATTATCAAAGCGAAACTGAGCAGGGTATAATTCCTGAACTAAAAACAATAAACCAACTCGGGTATTTGGCTCCAGTTTATTCAGTCTAGGAGCGAAAACCACGATGTGGGGAACACACGTTTTCCTAACAAACTATCATCCTAGCCATACATTTAAGTACCTGTGCAGAGCGGTGTTCGCGGAGTTATTAACAAACAAGGATTTAAATTTGATACCTATATTAATAAAACAGAAGGTCTACTCCAACTATAAAATGCAGCATCTGCCTGTATTCTGTGTCTCCAAGTAGTTATCAGATACAGTGATTAAGATTCTAAGGTTGAGAGCCTGGATAGTTTGCTCTCTTGGGGGATGGACCTTATTTTTGTTGCAATCTGTACACTGAGGATACGTCAGGGTATCATTATTTAAAAAAAATATATTTAACTTTGGAAATGCTCATGTATACCCACCGCCCTGGAGAAGGCGACGGGTGATGTCGGACTTTTATCGACTAAAACCACACGGTGTTCCTGCGGCATACCTGTAGCGCCGGAGATACAGGATTCACTCGCACATTCGCCGCACCCCTGGCAGGTATCAGCCCGCCAGTGGATGACCTGGCAGGCTCCGTCCCAACGTCATGGTAGCATCCACAAAGTTATATAGCATCATAGCACCAAACCTGTATTACCTAAAGAGTTAGGCAGAGGTGTACTATTGTTGGCCAACAGCGGGCCTATTGCCATCCACCGGGCACATTTCCAGACTCCGTATTGCTACTGATAATTTCCATACGGAAAGATCCAATAACACTGCTCGACCCGGGAATCGAACCCAGTACCTCACGCTCAGTAGTCGCGCTTTCGACCACTATACCAACGAGGCAGTCTGATCACAAGGTACATATATGTCTAGTTGGAAGGCGGTTTTAATTCCTTCAAGAAAAGAGCGTACTCCTTTTTAAAATGCCGGCAACGCACTTGTGACTCCTCCGGTGTTGCGGATGTCCATGGGCGACGTTAATTGCTTACCATCAGGCGATCCGTCTGTTAGTTTGCCGCCGATGCCATAAAAAAAACTGCTCTTATTTGACATTCAGTCTTCGTCTTTGTTCTCAAATCCGTATTTCTATTAGGGTTATGGAGAAGTGAGCTATTGCATATATTGCACGACTAAATTGCCATCCACCACACACGTCCTAACTCCGGACTAGTACTGAGAAAACTCTGATAACCCTTTCTACCGATCTAGAAATCGAAACTCACGCTCATCAAGGTGATGAGCATGAGTGAGCTTTTTGGCGACTGCATAGTAAAATATTTTATTATTATATCTCAAATACTGTGTTCATAAGCGTGGGTCGTGTTGAATGAGTTTTCTGTTGAATGCCCATCTACTTTCTACAGAAATCTCAGTCAAAACAATCTATTCTAAAGTCCAACTATGTTCGTGTTGTCCTGAGCTTGCCAGTGCTGATAACAATACCTACACGTAAAGTTGTGAGCGGCCAGCAAGCTGCGATAGATAGAACAATGTAAACAAGTCTTTAGAATAACTTATTGTTTTGTAGAACATTACATACACACATATAATCACGCATGTAATCCTCCATGGGTCATGAATATTTGTACTGCACAGTCAGCATTAAAAAGATCCATACACTTCATGAAATTCAAAAGCAATTTTTGGAGGAAATAGTGGTTGAAATCTTGACCAATTTTACACATAGTATCCGCGGATACATAAAAATAAATAGTCATTAAAATTTTATGATTTTACCCAATCTTTTTGCAAAAATAAGCTCTGAATTTCGCTATGTGTATACATATTTTTGATGCTGACTAATATCATCATCATCATCATCAGCCACAAGACGTCCACTGCTGAACGAAGGCCAAGGGGGTGGTTTGCCATAATCCCCACGCTTGGCAGACGGCTTGGGGATCGCAGTGGCTCACCGATTAGTGAGAGGACGCTGCTGCCCGTCCTCCGGTGTCTGGCCGCAGTTTTAAGACGTACCCGGGTCATCACTGACTTTGCCAAACACGGGAATTGAACCTAGGACGTTATGCTAAGCAGCCGTGCTTGAGACCATTCACTTACTGTTGAGCAGAATCTATTTTTAGTATATTATAATTAATATGAGTGGAAATATAGTTCAAGTTTTATAAAATAGAATAGAATATATCTTTATTTCATGTAAACCAAATACAGTCACTTATGAAATGTCGAGTCTACGTGCGCGGTTCCAAATAGTAGGTCCTATGAAGAAGAACCGGCAAGAAACTTCATGGAGACTCTTTTAAAATAATAGATCTTACAATCTTTGTTTGGTACATTGTTGTGATGAGAAAATGTGAGAATAATGTAATTCAATGTGTGAGATAAAATAACAGGCAGAAAAAAAGAAAGCCAATATAAGATGGCCTCTAATTAATATCTTCATGGCATTTACAAGTTGACCAGTCCCGGCAGACGGCACCCGTTCACGAGCATGACGCAGTTTATATTACTTATGTGGTTTATTACAAGATTACCAGTGATCATGTAAAAATAAATAAATATTCCTTATTTTCCTTCATTATAGAATTAGTTACTTCAAAGCATAGGCGTATTTTTAATTCGCATCTCAAAGTCTTTTTAGGTTTTCTAGTCTTCTTCTTCGTGTTGATGCTATATCGTCAAATACCAACCCAGAACTTTGCCTACTCTATGGAATTATTAGAGTCAGGGCAGACGTCGCTCAGCGTGCCGATATTGGGGCACAATGGGCAAGACAGTTGATGTGACATCGTTTGAGGCACAAAGCCGCATCGACGCAGCTTCTATTAGGAAATATCCTTTCAACCGAAGTTTGGAGTTGTGTCCGAAAACTAGACTCAATTTGGATGCTCAGCTGTACACCCTTCGAAATATATTGGCGTGATGCTTTGTTATGATTTATAAGTATGTAAGGATGCAATTATACAACCTTAATATCCGTCAAGTTTGCTGGAGCTACCAAATATGACTGCTCACACTGCGTTATAGCTTAGAAACATGTTTCTAAGTTATTATTAATCTAAAGATATATGGAGCAAAGTAATCTAAGTTTTGCTCTGTGCTAACTTACCTGAGCGCTGGGTAATAAGCAGTCTTGTGGTTGTTATATTTAGTTATACTGAATGTACCGTATTTGAAATTATGCTTGTTGCAACAAGGTGATTAAAATGTTTCATTACAAGACCAGACCATTTCTATATTCATTTGTTTATCCTGCACTGTATTTCATTGCGTTCAATATCTCGGGTCCTGTGATCTCGGTTTGATTGCTAGTTTGCCAAAATGTTATAGAGTATCATTATCTGTATAAAAAATTGCACTTTTTTCAATAGCCTAAGGCTGAGAATGGTTAGCAATGTCACCCTTATTAACCTCCATCCAGGAAACATGGTCGTTAATAGGTGACGAGGCACATCTTCATATATTGCCATCCGTTGAACCGATCATGTTAGCAAGCAAACAAAACAACTTGATAATTAAATACTGAAGATATCACTATTCAAATAAAATTATTTCAATTATATTTAAGTTAAAAAGATCCACCTCAACATTGTTATGATGTATTCAAAAGCACAAAGAAAGAAATGATATTCTTAAAGAAAGTCCATACTTTGACCCACTTTAACAAACTTGGGGAAATAAGTTCCTTTGTGAAGTCTGCATAAGTAACAGTATCGGCGAAACTTTATTTGTTCTGCATTCAAGCTCCTTGGAATATAATGCAATTTCAGAAAATATAAACTACAGTTGATCAGTAGGTACAAAATTGACAGTCTTAACATAGTTGAGTAATTTCTGTTTAGAATTCTTTGTGTAAATATGATGTAAAGCTTCTGAAAAGCTTATAAGGCCGTTTCAAATGAATCACAATTGATTCACATTATAAATGACGACATATTGATGAATTTTAATAGCACTAATAAATTGCTATTTAAAAGGCCTCATTTACGAATCCCCAGAGCAACCACAAAACAAATTATTCCTGAACTCAAGAGACGTTAATTAAATGAATATTAAACCATTTTGTAATGTGATCCTAAAGAAGCATTTCTAGACGTAATGTCAAATACTATGTTAGAGCTGTTGAAGTGTTGGTTGACGAAGTCATAAAGTTATCCAGACAAGTCAGACAATCAGTATGGTAGAAACGGTCTAAGTAAGTGTGATGTAAAATTTCCTCACAATTTTTCCACCATTTCATAGGTGCAGGCTGAAATTCTCCAGCTTTAAAAGCGAGCGTCAGAGTGTCTATGCTAAAAAAAGTAAAAAGTTAAAAAAGTCCCGTTGAAAATACGTCTCGTATTTTTTGTGACGTACAAATGTAATCTACGGCGAGTGTGCTTGCATAAGTGATTTAGTGAGAGTGTGTTTATTATGTTGTGTTTATTTTTGAGTCGTTCCAACGTTCTGAAAATAGGTTATGCGCTAATTAATTCCTAAACTAGCCAATATTGATGAACGTGGCTGAATATGATGAACATGGGATTGTAATTAGTACCCATGGGGTTCAACCTTCACCCTACTCTCTTTAAATTGATGCTCTATGAATTTATTGCTATCGGCATGGCTAACAATACGGAGCAAGTAAAATTTGATAAGTTTTCAGGAGAGACAAAAACTGATTATTTCATATGAAAAATTTCGTAAATGTGATATATATGGGTACAATAGGATACACGCCATTTCCAAAATTTTTCATGACAAAAAACTTATCAAATTTTACTTGTGCGGTATTATAGCTAAACGACGATATTCGATTATTAGCGTGATGAGACATCAATCTTTCTAGGATCTAGGACTTTGAATGACCTGTCAGAACAGCCCATATCAAACAGTGGACATTTGCGGGCTGATTGCATATTAAATTTGTTTGAATGCTCAAAATCCCATTAACACACAAAGTTATGTCAGCAAAGCCGCGTGTCCAAACTAATTTCGTCGCAAATTTAGAACTTTGATACCGAAGCAGAGAACAAGGCCAAACTATTGTGAATATTGAAACAGTAACTAATCGAGAACAAATTCAAATTTGGCTGTCTCGAGTTATAAGCGGCGTGTGGTTGAGAAGAATTGGAGATGTCTTAAATCGAGTTTTCTGCCAGCAAAATATGCAGGATTGATATATACAAATCAAGTGAATATTTGACGGCTTCATGATCTCAATTCAATACGTTTTTTTAAGCTTTTCTGTAGACTGTACAATTGGTGTACAGGCACCTGCAGCCTAATTACGTAAAAAGCGACAGCAACGCGACAGCCACGCGACAGCAATCTCACTGTCAACCAATCCATTATAAGACACAAAAATGACTTTTGACAGAAGTTATCGCACGATCTACGCCTGTCGCTACATCGGTAATTAGGCACCCGCGGCCTAATTACGTAAAAAAGCGACAGCAACGCGACAGCCACGCGACAGCAATCTCACTGTCAATAATGTTATATTATGTAATTTCTAGATGAAATACATAATTACTTTATTTTCGCCATGTAAAGTTATCAGAAAAGCAGTCAACAACAAACTATATAAAAAAAGTATAGCAATATAAAGAGCGAATCGGTACTAAAAGCACACTTTCAGACGTTGCACGGTAACTTTATGAAACCGTCTTTCATATTCGAACGATATTATACAGGGTTGAACACGACAATATAAGACGAGAAAAATGCAAAAGTAACAATGCATTAAGCTGTCTATCCGTACAGACATCCAAATAATATAGTACCTTATTTTTGTACATACACAATTTGCGCCATCTTTTAAAGTCAAAGTGTGTCTGAGGAAAATATTTATCAAATTACAGTCAAAACCTCTTGATTTTTGAGCTTGGAATTACACATAAAAGGTGTTAAAGTATATATTCGTACGGAAACCCATACGGGGGAAGTCGCGGGCAACACCTATGGATATTATAACATTTGTGTAAACTTATTGTAACTTAAACTATAACTTTGATGAAGCTTTTATAGCTGTAACTACTTATTTAAAACTTAATACATTTTTCTGTTTAGTTTTTAACTTAAGATGCTGTGATCTCCTATAATTCAAGGAATACACAGACCAGACCCATACTCTAATTTAAATTTAAGAATTTTGTGTACATTAGATAGATAGATAGTGCAACTAGAGTCCTATAACGTTTCATAAGTTCCTGTTTTAGGTTTATTTGAAATAAAAACAATTCTATCTATCTATCTATCTATTCTTTGTTGGAGATCCTTAAATAAAATAAATAAATAAACAGTATCATAATAATGTTGAGAGTTCATAGAAATTATTATAGAGCCGCTTAGTGAAAGTAAGCATCTTATATGCCTGGTTCAACGGAAAATCTAAGAGCACTTAACAATGTATTTCAGTTTTGTTATTGCAAATGAAAATACCGGGAATTAATTGGAAGGACTTATACTATATTTAATATTTCTTTGAAAAAGGTCAGGTGTGTATTTTTAAATGACTACTGAAGGTGGAATAAATTATGATATTTTATATATTACTAGCGGCCCGCCCCGGCTTCGCACGGGTGCAATTTCACATTTCAAATTTCCGATCCTAAAATTTTTCTTTCATACAAACCTTGTACTGAAAATTATAAACACAACAAAAAAAGAATTAGCCAAATAGGTGCAGCCGTTCTGAAGTTATGCGCTTACATACATCTTTGGCAATTGATTTTATTTATTTGTTAATTTATTCATTTATTCATTTATTCATTTATTCATTTATTCATTTATTCATTTATTCATTTATTCATTTATTCATTTATTCATTTATTCATTTATTCATTTATTCATTTATTCATTTATTCATTTATTCATTTATTCATTTATTCATTTATTCATTTATTCATTTATTCATTTATTCATTTATTCATTTATTCATTTATTCATTTATTCATTTATTCATTTATTCATTTATTCATTTATTCATTTATTCATTTATTCATTTATTCATTTATTCATTTATTCATTTATTCATTTATTCATTTATTCATTTATTCATTTATTCATTTATTCATTTATTCATTTATTCATTTATTCATTTATTCATTTATTCATTTATTCATTTATTCATTTATTCATTTATTCATTTATTCATTTATTCATTTATTCATTTATTCATTTATTCATTTATTCATTTATTCATTTATTCATTTATTCATTTATTCATTTATTCATTTATTCATTTATTCATTTATTCATTTATTCATTTATTCATTTATTCATTTATTCATTTATTCATTTATTCATTTATTCATTTATTCATTTATTCATTTATTCATTTATTCATTTATTCATTTATTCATTTATTCATTTATTCATTTATTCATTTATTCATTTATTCATTTATTCATTTATTCATTTATTCATTTATTCATTTATTCATTTATTCATTTATTCATTTATTCATTTATTCATTTATTCATTTATTCATTTATTCATTTATTCATTTATTCATTTATTCATTTATTCATTTATTCATTTATTCATTTATTCATTTATTCATTTATTCATTTATTCATTTATTCATTTATTCATTTATTCATTTATTCATTTATTCATTTATTCATTTATTCATTTATTCATTTATTCATTTATTCATTTATTCATTTATTCATTTATTCATTTATTCATTTATTCATTTATTCATTTATTCATTTATTCATTTATTCATTTATTCATTTATTCATTTATTCATTTATTCATTTATTCATTTATTCATTTATTCATTTATTCATTTATTCATTTATTCATTTATTCATTTATTCATTTATTCATTTATTCATTTATTCATTTATTCATTTATTCATTTATTCATTTATTCATTTATTCATTTATTCATTTATTCATTTATTCATTTATTCATTTATTCATTTATTCATTTATTCATTTATTCATTTATTCATTTATCATTTATTCATTTATTCATTGATTCATTGGTTCATTTATTCATTTATTCATTTATTCATTTATTCATTTATTCATTTATTCATTTATCATTTATTCATTTATTCATTGATTCATTGATTCATTGATTCATTGATTCATTTATTCATTTATTCATTTATTCATTTATTCATTTATTCATTTATTCATTTATTCATTTATTCATTTATTCATTTATTCATTTATTCATTTATTCATTTATTCATTTATTCATTTATTCATTTATTCATTTATTCATTTATTCATTTATTCATTTATTCATTTATTCATTTATTCATTGATTCATTGATTCATTGATTCATTTATTCATTTATTCATTTATTCGTTTATTCGTTTATTCATTTATTCATTTATTCATTTATTCGTTTATTCGTTTATTCATTTATTCATTTATTCAATTATTAATTTATTCATTCATTTATTTTATTTATTAATTTATTCACTTATTCATTTATTCATTTATAAAAATATAGAATCATTATGCACCTTGTCGGGCACAGCAAAAACTTAGGAGAAAGTTAGAGGGCTAAGCAGTAATAACTTAATATCTATTATTACACATATCTAAAATATTATTTTCATATTTATATTAAAAAAATATAATGTGTAATATATTTGTATTTAATATTATATATGTATATATATTAAATACAAATATATTAACCCGGGTACGTCTTCAAACTGCGACCAGACACCGGAGGACGGGCAGCAGCGTCCTCTCACTAGTCCGTGAGCCACTGCGATCCCCAAGCCGCCTGCCAAGCGTGGGGATTATGGCAAACCCCCTTGGGGAGGCCTTCGTTCAGCAGTGGACGTCTTCTGGCTGATGATGATGATAATGATAATGATATGTAAGTAGGTATTATACTTTTTTTTTACATATTTTTATCTTTATTTTTATTGGTGTTTTGTTTATTGGTTTTAGACAGACAGATGGACATGGACATGACCAAATTGTAACGAATCTTTAGAACCGGACAAGTGCGGACTGGCCCACCGAGGGTTCCGTACTTTGTAGATACATATTATAAATAGTTCAGGTCTACAAAAAGATTTGGTCACCCATACAATTATGACCACGCACAGCGTTGCTTAACCTCGATGATTGATTACGTACTTTAAATAAAGACTATATTTTTTATGATTTTATTATAAATGTATAGTTTTCAGAATTGTAGAATAAGATGATGTTACTTGTCAAATTTCATAGTTCTAAGTACAACGGAAAGTACCCTATAAATTTTGATTCCCTAAATATACGTTTTTTGCGGCATACACGGCCGTATCTTTTTTTTTACGTTAACTTAGAAGTTTGATTTTTTCACAGCTTCAAAGGACTGTAGACCTGAGTATATGGTTTTAATTTCAACTCAATACCTTCACGCGTTCCTGATATAAAGGGTCTTGACAGACAGATGGACAACAAAGTGATCTTATAAGGGTTCCGTTTTTTCCTTTTGAGGTACGGAACCCTAAAAAGAATATCCTTCCGCGCTAAGTACTTCGCGGTGCTTTTGTTTAAAAGGTTTTTTTTTTGTTTTATGCTGTTATAAAGTCCCATGTAATGGCGGGCGAGTCTATTGTATTTTATCGGACACGGTCCTAAATTCCAGGCATGGTACTGAGAATTTTTGAAAATCTCAATAACTATGGCATAGGAATCGAACTCGGAATTTCATGCTCAGTACCCGTTACCTACTACTCATTAATTACTTTATATCAACGGGAAAAATTAAATGCAAAGCGTCTGTAAATTTGTTCCTTCCAACTAAAAAATTTAAACGATTAGTAAAAATTGAAAGAAAAATATCCGGAGTTTCGCTTAAAAAGCTCAACGTTTAAAATGTTTACGAGCAATTTGTAGCCCTGTTATTAAACAGTTTGTCCGAAGGTTTTAGTTTTATTTTTGCCAACACTCATTCGCGTAATTCATTTCATTTCATTTGCGTAATTAACGTAACAAACATAGCATCACGCCTGTATTCCCCGAAGGGTTAGACAGAAGTGATGCATACATACACTCAAACATCACTAACGCTATTACTGAGGCCCATGTAATAGGGGGCGAGCTTATTGCCACCAACCACAGTTCCAAAGTCCGTGTTGCTACTCAGAAGTTTCCATGCCGAGAAACCCAATAACAGTTTGCCGGACCCGGCAATCGAACCCAGGACCTCACCGTTAGTAGTCGCGCTTGCCACCACTAGACCAATGAGGCAGTCACTTTGCTTAATTAGTCAAGTTTACATATTTACTGTGGTTGACGCTGCGTTGACGCTACGTTGACGCTACGTTGACGCTACGTTGACGCTACGTTGACGCTACGTTGACGCTACGTTGACGCTACGTTGACGCTACGTTGACGCTACGTTGACGCTACGTTGACGCTACGTTGACGCTACGTTGACGCTACGTTGACGCTACGTTGACGCTACGTTGACGTTACGTTGACGCTACGTTGACGCCACGTTGACGCTACGTTGACGCCACGTTGACGCTACGTTGACGCTACGTTGACGCTACGTTGACGCTACGTTGACGCTACGTTGACGCTACGTTGACGCTTCGTTAACTGACGGCACGGCTGCCGTATTAGTTGACTGATATCTTATATATGATATGGTTCATCCTATAGATCGCTTGTTCCAGATCTTGGTGTCTATGTATACATAGAACTGTATTTGTGAGTACATTTTTCTTCTCTCTTTTTTAAATAACGTTGTCCCACACTAGGATTTCTCCTGTGTCGTGGGTACAGTTTACAAACATAAATGTCACATACACACACAACCAGATCCGAAACAACCATCTGTAGATCATAAAAATATTTGTTCTGTGCGGGAATCGAACCCGCGACACCTAGCGCAGAAAGCTGAAACTTGGCCGCTCCGCCAACCGTGCCGTCAAGTTATTTAAGTAAACGCACCCACGAAACAGGAACAATTCCTAGTTGAAGGCATCGTCTTTATATGTATATAAATCAGTTTTATACGATTATTGACGATGTCTCATATTCAGCAACACTCATGAAAATATATCAAGTCAAATTGTAACAATTTTTTTGCGTATTACATATGTAGGTGTAAATGTCGTTATGATAAAAATTGGTTTAGCGATAAAATGAAATGAAATGAAATTATTTACTTTGCAATCACTTTTACACGACTTTTTTAAACTAGATTTCATCAGTATTTCCTATGACTATCCCTGAGAAGAAACGCCGAAATAATTTCAAAGTTTATTTTGAACTCCTCTATCTTCGATCTACCAATAAAATTAGTATACAAATAATTATTTAAGACGCTATATTGCGAAAACTGAATGTTATGTCTGTACTAATACATGTTGTAGTTATATTTTTTAATCCCATACGCGTATGCGACGCTCTATCGCAACAGTGGAGCCCTCATAGGCAATACAATACTATAATTATGCCCAGTTCGTAATCCGAGGGACTTAATAACAGGGCTACCTATTAAAGCCATGGGCAACGCAGTACACAAAATACCCCCACACGTGCAGTGTGCACATGGAGTGAGTCATTAATTATTTCATCCCCTTCATTTCGGACAGAACAATATAACGGCACAGGAGACTGGGCAAAATTTGTCCATACACGTTGAGCTTCGGAATTAATTGGATTTTAAAGTACTAATAATGACAGTGATATCATTAAAATCTGTCCCGGCAGAAGGGAGATATTCGAATATGTTATTCAATAAAATGTTTTGACGAAGTAATGAAGATAAGGGGTGCATGGAGTGGCAAGAAGCCAATTCTATATAAAAATGAAAGCGCTTTAAGGCTCGTTAAGCGCATTATGGAATGACAAATCTTATTTTTAAAACGCGCAATCAAGCTGTCCGCCGGCCTTGCGGAATAATATTAATGAAAAGATAGATCCCCTGTGTTTTTGTTTTTCAAGCAGTTTATTATACTAAATATATAATACAAATTTCGATGTCTATATCATCTGAACTATATTAAAAACACCAAAAATATGTTTTTACTCGATAGTTAATAATGGACGTAAAAATATAGGTGTTCAGTGGCGATAAACATGTTACGTGGACTGATGCGGTGAAGATATTGTAAATTTATACTACTTTCTGACGTACAGTCTGGGGCCATAAGTCCAGTAGCACGTCAACGATCATATTCGCCTGCACGGTACTGCGCGTATACATACATGTGTGAGTGATTTCAACGCAGACAGTTACCAGTCATACAGTATAGCTACGAGAAGGTGATAGTGTGTGGGGTCAATACTAGACAAAGATAACAATATAGTTTTGATTTCTTCATATTAGTGTTCGGACAGAACTATTCCGTAACTAAGGCCAAAATTTAAACTCATTATCATCAGTTCATGTGGTTAAGTGCAGTAATGTATGCCTTGGAAACGAGTGTCCGTCGGTTCGAAATCCAACAGGTTGGGTGGACCGATTTTGTTTATTATTCATTACTTTTGTCTTGTAAACATTTTTTTTTATATTTCAATGAATGTTATACTTATATATTTACTATAATAAGTAATATTTATATACTTTATATATAAAAAATGCATATTGTAAATTTAATTAAATATATACTTTATATGTGATATCAATATTATTTGTATATAAATATTATACTTATATATATTTCTTAATATATAGTTAAAATTGATACAATTAGCTTTTAAACTGAAAATTACAAAAAAGAATTAATTATACAGGAATAATATTTTAGATTGAAATAAAATAATAGTCGGTAATTTGAAAAAACATTTATTATTAAATAAGTTAAAATACCAAAATTTGTGTCAAGTTTGTTGATATGAAAATAAAATTGTTTTTATGCCTTTAATTTAATTGAGATTATAGCTTAATTATTCATTTTCTCAAAGAGAAAAGAAGATTGAAGCTTAACCCCAATCTTACAATCATAAACTAACTTACGTGTTACTATATTACGACCGGCACATCCCGTCAGAAACAGTATAATATTTAATATTTTGTATGACCTCCATTATTGTCAATGCAGCTAAGCAGACGTCGACGCATGGAGGCCACAATGTTTGCACATGTATCTGTGCCACGTAAATTATCCCATAATTGAGTGCAATGGGATTTAAGCTGCTCAAGACATCTCTCATCTCGTGCTTCCCATCTTTGAACCATTAAACCCCATATATTTTCAATGGGGTTTAGATCAGGGGATCGTGCTGGCCACGGAATAACTTTAATATCAGGGTGCTGGCTAAACCACTCTTTTACAACACTGGCACGATGTATCGGACAATTATCTTGCACAAAATTTAGTTCACTAAAGTCTTCCGAGGGGTAAACATTACGCACAGTAGGTATCATTATGTCATTTAAAACTTCGACATAATCAGAGCTGTTGGCACGCGTAGGTATGAATTCCAACTCACCCGGCCCTTGAGCACTAATCCACCCCCACATATTCACACTTATTCTACCTGATTCTGTATTCGCAATAATGTTTTTCTCAGACCAGCGAGTACTGTCTTTTCGCCATAAATGAAGTCTTCCTTTTTGGCAAGATTTGAAAGTCTTCTCGTCAGAAAATATAGTTGTCTCCCAGTTGAAATCCAAATATTCCCGAGCAAAACGCAGTCGTTCCTCTTTGTGTTTTTGTGTCAAAAATGGTTTTTGAGCTGGTTTTCGATGATGTAAACCTTCAGCATGGAGTGCACGACGAACAGTTCGCAATGATGTATCAAATTGATCTGCAAACTTTCTAGTTGGAATGAAACCATTTGTTTCATATTCTTCCACCATAAAACGTCGCTGAGTCGGGTTAATAAGCGGTGGCCTTCCACTTCTTACACGACTCTTCAGACTACCTTCTTCCTCAAACCTCTTTATCCAACGGCTCACAGTATTTCTCTAAAAAACAAAAATATTATTACAGACTTGCAACTAGCAATTTATTTAATAATAAAATCATACACCACAACATCATCATAATTATAATGTTTAAAAATAACTTACACATAAGCCAGTTTCAATTGCAATTTGAGAAATATTAAGCCCATTTTTACGCAAAGCAACAATATTTGCCCTGGCATCAATACTAATATTTGCCTGCATCTTGAATAAAGATAAACAACACGGTAATCGCAATAATAACACAAACGCTCGTAACAAAGTTCACCAACCAACAACCTCGTAACTACTTTATTAAATCCAGTAGGTTATATTGTTTCACATTCACCCTCATATTTTTGCTTTTTTTGTAAATAATAAGTTCAACTAATACTTAAGGAAACAACTCATCGGGTCTAACTTATCGTAGACATTCAGAATTCATAATTAAAATACAAAAAGTGAATTGGTACCACGGGATTTGAACGCAGGCTACAACGTGCGAATCACCTTAACTTTAGCGTTAACCGCTAAGCCAGATAAACACATATTCGTTAGATTGAAATTAATACCCGTATCTTAATACGCCGTCGCGATATGGCAGACTTGTCACTAAGGCGAATGATCATTATATCGCACTCTTTTTGACTACATAATGATGAAAGAGTGCGATATACGAGATCGTATATGTGTGCAATATGTTTGTTATAGAAAAAGGTCGTATGTACGACTTGTTTTTATACGATAGATTTGTGAAACTGCTACTGGATTTATGACCGTGACCGTACATATCAGTAAATAAATCAAATTATTAAACTCGACGCAATTTCCCCATTCTCCTTTGTAAACAAAATCACACGCAATTCTATTTCTAATTCCCCTCAAGAATTAATTTATGCTATTGTAACCTTTATGACAAACAAATTAAAGAACAGTTCAGCTTGGAGTTGGTTGTGACGTCAGTTTAATCAGATGGATTTGAGACCTATAGTAAAACCTATAGGTAGTATCAAAATTGAAAAGGGGTGCCACATCAAAGGAGGGTTTTCTTTGACATCAAAGTGCGATCCGGAGGGACAGTCATAACAGGATATTATTAAAAAAAAGTTATAAATACTACCTCTTCGTAATTAGTACTAGAATTCGCGTGTGTTTCAGTAACTTTGTTACCCGGGTAAAGATTAACCGTTTTGTTAATACTGGTGAGTACGTCGGTGAAATAAGCACCCCGTGTGCTAGTTGCCGTATAGTGATTAATGAGTTATTAACATTTGTGGAATATTACATTAATATAATAGAAGCAGTGAGTCTCTACCAGATTGTTGCAGCACATTTTTCTGGCAAGGAGGTAGATCGCGCGGTGAATATTCTATCTAATGTTCTACCAGTTAGAGGACTGAAGAGAAATGGCGACAGAGTAAAGCGTATTAAGAGTATTATCTCCACAATAAAGAGCACTGATCCGGATGTTTTGCCAGTGTTTGTTGCGCAGGATCTTACTCGACTACCCTTAATCTACGACCACGATGACGAGACAAAGGTAAGACCTTTCATTTTACCAAAGTAAAGTACGTTGAATTAAATGTTAATTTTCCAATATTCAGAATGTTTGAAGTAGGTATTCTGGAGTCGAAATTTTTGGTTTTAACTTTTGAAGAGGATGATAAAACTGATTGAATATGTAGTTCAATCGGTAAATATTATACTCAAAAACTATTGAACGGATTCATGCGGTTTTCACCAATAGACAGAGTGATTTATGAGGAAGGTTTGAGTGTATAATTCCTTAAGGTTTTGTGTAAACTAGCTGAAAAATTACGATAATAGTTGAATATGTCGGAAAATGGTTGTGTGTGTCGGGTCGTTGAGTTCTCTGCGATATGGTTGAGTTGAGCGATGCCGAGACACGCGTCATATTCGTGAACGGGTGCCATCTGTTGGGACTAGTCAGCTCATAGCTGCCATGGCAATCTTATCAAAACATTTGTGATTAATTTAGAAATCAGGCTTGTTTAGTTTAGACTGTTTTTACATTGTCCTCACATAAGTTTTCGAGAACAATGTATTTTAACAAAATATTGTAAGAAATTCAGAATTTAAAAGAGTAACCATGGAGTTTTTTGCTCGTTCTTCTCCATTAGAAGTCAACATTTTTGAACGTGGCACCTAGAGTCGTACATTCTTAAGTACCTGTATATGGTCTATATGAATGAAAATTAAAATAAACAAGATATAATTTTTTTTTTTAAAACGCCCACCTTTTGTTATTGAAAATGTTAAGAGTGAGCACTAGATAGATATTTGAAGGGTTCTTTCGTTTTAAAGCCTTCATTAATTGGCTCGTGTTTACTGATACTACACTCTTCGCAGGCTCTTAGGCTCTTCAGACTATAGTTGCTAGGATCCATAGAAACGCTTTTGTGCCTCGATAACTAATTAGGCAGCATTATGCTGTAAATAAATAGGCTTAAAATAAGTAGATTAGACTATTCATACGTTTTTTAGATATTTTTTTCAGTCAAAAGTCGAATTGACAAAAGAAAGAAAGAAAATAAGTTTAGTGGCACAGACTTAAGGCATAAAATCCTATTCCTACTATCCTACTAATCCTACCAATATTATAAATGTAAAAGTTTGTGAAGATGGATGGATGGATGGATCTTTGCTTCTCTTTCACGCCAGAACAGCTAAACGGATCTGGATGAAATTTGGTACAGAGATAGATTATAGTCTGGAATAGCACATAGGCTACTTTTTATCCCGGAATAATGTACGGGTTCGTAAACCACGCGGGCGAAGCCGTGGGCGGAAACTAGTAATATATAAAAACATAAAAGATAGAATATTAACAAGGGATTCATTGACACCAAGCTTTGAAAGAACTACTTATAAATTATTCTTAAGCGTTAAGAACACTTCAGTCAAGCGAGCATTAGTCAGGCCAGCTAACTTCTAACTCACGCGAGTATAACTTGCTTTGTCTCTTTGCAAACTTGGATTGAAGTTGTCCGGCGCGGCGGGCACGGTACATTTTGCTTTATGAAGCGTTAACTGGATTGAAGAGCTTTTAGTTAAATTGGCTTAAACTGCCGTACTAGTATATGCAAGCTGTCGTACGTGGGAGAAGCTTCGTAAGAATTTAATGGGATTTTTTGTTGATATTAGCAATGGTAGACGGCGATAGACTAGCTATACGTTACGTGGGAGTCAATATCAGTATCGGTGGAATGTAAGCTTACAACTGCAAATATAACCCCAGAATGAAGTTATGGAATTTCTGCCGGTCTCTTCTCCATAGAACCAACCCTTTTTGTAACCGTGCACCTAGATTCTTAACGTTTTAAAAGTGCCTGCCGAAGCCCATTTGAAATAAAAGGTCTATTTTGACAGGCGGAATATTGTATTGGCACAGATGGTATTTAGTAAAGGTATTGATCTCGCGATCCATAAGGCAGAAAGCCAATCGATTACCGACTGTGCCAATCGTGCAGCGAACATGACTGTAGCGAAGGAATTTTGACGTCATAATAAGATGAGAAAATGCCTTTAAAAACTTTGCTCTCGCACGAGATGCTGCTTGCAGTAAATAAAGGATTTTTCTCGACATATTCAAGTTTTTGTTTGAAAGTTTAGTAGTATATTATAACTTGTGTCTTATAACTAGAGGTTAACCATATAAATAGTTAAAACATATTTTTGATTATATAAACATTGTTAGTTTTTTGCGCTTAATTGCCTCTTAATCTTTATTGCAAGAGCGGCTGCGGATTGTGAGGTTCTTGGTTCGATTTTCGAGTTGGATAATATGTTTGGGATTTTGTGTCACAGAATTCTTAGTAGTTGAGAAATTTCAATTTTGCCGGTAATTCGCCTCCTATTAAACGGGAACCAATAATTAAATTTTAGGTGTACAAATTTTACACCACCGCCTAACATTTCGGGAAGTAGTGGTACTATGCTAATACTATATATTACACACTTTTAACTTATATTTGAGTAGCTATTTAAAGTGTGAAGTTATTAAGTTATGTTTCTCATTAAACTAAGTACTAAGTACATACATGTAGTTCTAAACATATGCTTACAAATGCACTTTTCCTAACTTTAAGGGTCCGATGATGACGAGGAAGGCAATAATTGGATTGCTGAAACTTGCCATTTACATAATGTATTTAAGTAAAAGTTTTTTAAAATTAATGTACTTGATTTTCAGTGTAAATATCAGATAAATGAGTGTAAACCACTCATAGCATTATCGCACATACAAGAGCGGATTTTGAAAAAAAAAAATCCCATGACGAGATAAAAATAAAAATGTACAAGGTTCGAAAGTGTGAATTTTATATTTCATTTAAATTTTATCATTCAATTCAATTTCACACCGTTACTTTAACATTGAAATACGTTTTATTTAAAATGTGCTTCCGCGGTACTAATAAAATTATTCTCGTGAAAAATAAAATGTGTCCATAAAAATTCCATCGCTTATTTTCTATCTGTTACCGGTCCAACTTATTTATATATTAACAGCCTGTATATTTTTTGTCTCATTGGTCTAATGGTGACGACTGCTGGGAGTGAGGTCCTAGTTTTGATCCCCGGGTCGGTCTGTATGGAAATTCTCAGTGGTAGCACGGAGTCTGTAACTGTGCCCGGTAGATGGCAATAAGCTCGCCCCCTTTAACTTGGGACTCAATAACGACATCGGTGAAATGTGGGTGTGCAATAGTACACCTCTGCCTAACGATTCTATCACAAAAACGGAGCTACGTAGAAAATTAAATTCTAGTTTTCAGAGTTGTACAATACATAGGTTACTAAAATAATTGTATCGCGTATTTGTACTGCGCTAAATTTTAATTACCACAACAATTTAAAGGTTTTATAATCATTAGCTACATGAAACAAGAAATTTAATTTAATTAGACTTGACACTTGTTTATTTGCATTTGGCTTACATGAAAAAATATTCTAAAATCTATTAATAAATCTACTAAAAAGGACACAGTACGAAAGAAGCGTGCCCTTATTAGTAGATCGACATTGTAGAAGGAATTTTGAACATCTTATTATTTTTTGTTCTTTTTTGTTTTTTGTTTTTTGTTCTTGTAATTATGGAATAGGAGTGTAGAACAGTACCTCTATTATGAGTTTTTAACTATTTACTTTCATAGTAGATGTAAATTTTCATGATAGCGATTTTAGTTCTTAACTTGGTTATATTAGGCAGTACAGCAATGCTATGGACACAATTAGAGACATTTCAAAGGTTTGGTATTTAATCCCTTATTGTGAAAGATTTCACACGGTCTAGCGAGAACATAAAAAAGGTTGATCTTGCAGTACCTGCTCTTGAATAACCGCACTCGTAGCAGAACAATATTGCTACTTTTCTGCGATATTCTTAAAGTAAAAATTTTGTTTACTAACATAGCTTTAAGTATTAATAACAATGTATGGAATGTATAATAATGTCCTCCTGACCGAATTTCGGTCACGGCGGCCAATCTCACCGGAGATTAGCCAACTACGCAGGAGATATTATAGTGCACAAGTGTGCGCGCAAACACAGGTGCACTCTCTATTCCTTCACTCTCATAGTCCGATGGGACGGCAATCCGACACGACCGGAAAGAGATCAGGCGCAGGACCAACGGCTTTACGTGCTTTCCGAGGCACGGTGTGTATTCACATACACAAAGACCCAGACCCGAAACAACTATCTGTAGATCATACAAATATTTGTTCCGTGCGGGAATCGAACCCGCGACACGTAGACCAGCAGTCGATCTCTCAATCACTGCGCCAACCGTGCTGACATGTGGAATGTATAATTCTGATATAAATGAATTAATAATAATAGAAACATTAAGAATTTAAACACAACGGTCAACAAAATCTTATAACATGAAATAAAATAAAATAGGTGTTATTTTGTGCTTCAAACTATTCTTAGAATGGTTTGCAGTCATAATATTTTTGTTAATTAACGCTTTTTGACAAAAAATATAAATACTCTTTCTTTATATCATAAAGCTCACGGAAATATTTATGTCTACGTGCTCAGTAGAACTATCAAAAGGATTTTCTTTCTTTCTTTTATTTCGGACCTGTGAATAGCATTTACAGGGCTCCATAGGAAACTTTTCGGTGGGATCCGGAAAGGGCTATTTCCGATTTATACCGAAGCGAACAGGCGCCGACGCGATTGTATAACGATACTAATGAAAAGCGAGCGAGCAGGAGATTGTTTTTTTGCTTCTTTTTGTCACCTCTCAATGGCAACCCGATAAAAAACTTTTCAACTATTTTTGTGCGGTTTTTAAAAGCGGGTTAAGTAAATAATTCGATTTGAATATCTTTCTGAAGTTTCTTCACTTTAAAACTCTAATACACCGAGTAAAAATGATTCTTATTGAATTAAATTAGATGTTTGAGTAACTTCTATATAAAATGGAGTTGAAATAGAGTTTAAGATTATTTTATGCCATGGACACGTAGCTACTATAAAGTTGGGAACTTTAGTAAAGTGTTTCAGTAATATTGTCAGTCTGAAATATGTCTATGTGTAACTATTTGTATCATTATCCCAGTTACTAGACTCGGTGGTCCTCGACTTAGCCTTAAATATCTCAAGATACCGTCTATATATCTAGATACTTAATACATAACTTTAACAAATATCAAAAAGTAAAATAAACTTTTATAAAGCATCCTATATTCCCCGCAGACTTAGAAAGAGTGCAATTACACCCACATTTCATTTCATTTCATTTATATACACCCACATTTCGTCAATCCCGTTAGTAAGTCCAATGCAATCGACGGCAAGCAGTGACGGCTTTACCTATGGTGCAGTGGACACGGGCGCAGGGTCTCAGGGGCCGCTCGCGGGATATTGATACAAAAACAGTATATTGTTGTAATTTAGAAAATAAACTGTGTGGGTTCGTAACCCACGCGGGCGACGGCTAATCACTGCAATTGCACTTACACATTTACACCCGAATTTTGATGACATTTTGATCGCGCGCCTACCAGAGGGCGCCAGGGTATTTTTTGAACCCGGGCGCTACGTGTGGTCTAGAGCCGCCCCTCAAGCCAAGCATATTGTCACCAATGGGCACAGTACCAAACATCAGACAGTTTTGTACTTTATAACAAAATAATCTAATTACAACACTCAACATGGAAAAAGAACACAGAATTTCAATTTAACGATACTAGACCAATGAAGTATAATTAACGACTCAACGCCTTAAATATCAAATAATGTACAAAATTTAATAACAACATTAGATTTCCATAATATATATATATATACAACCTACTTATTATTACTAACTACTAAAACACTAAACAGATTAAAGATGTAAAAAATATAAAAATATTATCTACGCGTCCAAATACTCCTCCGCATCGCTGTCAACCGGCATTGTTCCCAGAAGACTGGCAGTATTGCCACGCTGTATGGCAATGCTGATTCTTTGACCAAAGAATAATCCAGCCTTCTGGTCACGCGTAGTCGACTAATCGCTTTGCGATATGTTTAAATAAGATGCGAGCACTCGGACCCCATGGCCCAAGTGTCGACCCCAAACGGCTCGAAAATATAACCACTGAGTAGGTTATATTTTAACAATATTTATACGTACTCTTTATTCAGAATTGATTAATGAAAAAACATTTTTAATATTTTATCCGTACATTTACTGGTCGTTGTGACCATGCTTGGGGGAGGCCTATATCCAGTTTTGTCCAAAAGTGGACGTCTTTCGGCTGAGATGATGTTGATAATGATCCGTAAATTTTATAACGTATAAATTTATAAATAAATGGTGGTGTTAAATAGTAGAGATGTTTTTCGCTGAACCTGAACAAGAAATAAACTTTTCTCTTTACATGTTTTTCAGTAGAAATAAAAGAATAATAAACAAAGGGTGCTATTGTTATGAGACTGTCTGCAAGTGAAGGGTCTGGTGTGTGTTTGGTTTTAGCAATCAAGTTCTAGGTCTGATATATGTAACAATAAAAGGTTTAAGTGTTATTGTGTTTCTATAAGTAGGTACCTATTTGTATATGATAGTGTGATCAAGCATTTGTTCCATTAATAAAAGATAAATTAAAAGCTGGTTAAGCGAATAGTTTTCTGCGCTACATGTCGCGGGTTCGATCCCCGTATAGAACAAATATATGTATGTTTTCACGATACAAGTGAAATCCGAGTGTGGGACAAAGTTAAAATAATAATAATTTTACTGTCTCTGTCAATAGGGGTCAGAAAAATGCGTGTCGTAAAATAAAATCTAAAAATAGGAGCTCTAATATTCCCTATTATTAAAGGGTTGCCCCCTCGGCCATCTGTCTACATAGATGTCACGTTCAGTTGTATCATTTATAACAATACGGCTTTAGTATTTTGTACGCACGTGTGCCGATGCATTCAGTATCTCTATCACGAGTTTTCTAACTATTTACTATCATAGTAAAGTAAATTTTGCATGATAGCGATTTTAATTATTAAGTTGGTTACATTAGGGATTAGAGTCGTTTATGTGACATATGTGTCATAGTTAAGTTTTGATTTACTATTTACGATATTATAGAGATGTCATGTTAGGAACTCTAAATCCTAATGTAACCAAGTTAAGAACTAAAATCGCATATAAATTTACATTTACTATGAAAGTAAATAGTGAAAAACTCATAATAGAGGTACAGGTCCCAGGTGGGGATATTTGTAATTGTGTTTTCGGCTTAAAATCTGCGTAAGAGTACATCCCCTAGAACACTGATAGTATAAAAATCAAGACGATGGTCTTTAGAATAGGTATTGTAGGTACATAATAACTTTATTGTGTTTTGACGGCACGGTTGGCGCAGTGGTTGAGAGATCGACTGCTGAGTTACGTGTCGCGGGTTCGATTCCCGCACGGAACAAATATTTGTATGATCTACAATAGTTGTTTCGGTTCTGGGTCTTTGTGTATGTGAATACACACCGTGCCTCGGAAAGCATGTAAAGCCGTTGGTCCTGCGCCTGATCTCTCTCCGGTCGGATTGCCGTTCCATGGGACTATAAGAGTGAAGGAATAGAGAGAGCACCTGTGTTTGCGCACACACTTGTACTCTATAATATCTCCTGCGTAGTTGGCTAATCTCCGGTGAGACTGGCCGCCGTGACCGAAATCGGTCGGGAGGACATTATTATTGTGTTTTATAGGTCCTTGTGTTCGAGCAGGGAGTCACTGTTAACGTAAGTTAAAAATATAAAAAAAAAAACATTGTCCCACACTAGGAATAATTCCTCTATCGTGGGTGCGTTTACAAACACATACACAAAGACCCAGGCCCGAAACAACTATCTGTAGATTATAAAAATATTTCCGTGCGCTAATCGAACCCGCGACACGAAGGGCAGCAGTCGATCTCTGAACTACTGCGCCAACCGTGCCGTCAACCGTGCAGGCTTTATTAGAAAAAGTAAAAATATACTTTTGTCAAACAAGGATAGATACGTTATTGGGCGTTTAAACCACTACGTCGATAGCCGGTTATTGGTAAATGAAAACCCGTGACGTTCCAACACGTCGGTTCATCAATTGACCGAGTAACGTCAGAACGGTTTCGCCCAAACCGCCATGTTTAGGAAACTACGAATCAATGTTCAATTTCAATGCGGCGCCAATTTAATTGAACGCTCTCTCTACCTCTCTTTAATTTAATTGATGGCGTTTGGTGGCCAGAACCCTGAATAAACGTTTGCCGGTTCAATATCCAACTGGAATACGGACGTTCGTAGTTTAATTGAGATACTGTAGGTAACTTTGGACTTTGATTTTGATTTCCGTATCGTAATATCAGCCCGTGTACGTTCACTGCTGAACAAAAGCTTCCAAAAGGACGCTTCCTTGATCGGTCGTTTACCATACAAATAACACAGCTAACTTAACCATATTTTACAAAGGGATTGCTAGTATGCATTTTCCATAAGCTAAATTTATTATTATTTTTCTAAATTATCCTTACATCATGATGCAGTAAATCTTTGTTTGAAATAAATTTGATTATTGAATACCTATTTTGTTATAACCAACTTCAAGTCCAACACGCTGACTTGAAGTCGGTTGTAATAAAGTTCTTGACGGTGTGTGTAGTCCGCAAACCCGCATCGGGCCAGCGTGGCGGACTAAGGCCGTGCTTCCTTTAATGTTCTTGAGTTATGGTAAGTCCTTTTTGCCCACTAGATTATGATAAAGTGTAGGTACACACGTATGTCGTATATTGTTAAGACTAGATATGTTATAACTCTCGTTTATACTGCCTCATAGTGGTTGCAATCGTGTCTGCTGAGCGTGAAGTCCTGGGTTCGATTCAGGGGTCGGGTAAAGATCTATTGGGAGTTTTTCTAGATTGAAATTCTCAGTAGCAGTACGGAAACTGGAACTGTGCCGGGTAGATGGCAATAGGCTTGCACTCTATTACATGGCATTCAATAACTGCAACAGTGAAATGTGGGTGTAGGTTACTGCTACAGTAGTACAGTTCTAAAAATTTATTGTATTTTTTTTTTCTGAACCTCCTAATAAAATAAGTACCACACATTGATCAAAAGAGAATTCTTCTTCTTCAATTGAAAACTATAGTTTAGCTAAAAGTTTTCATACAAAATGCGTTAACGTTTTTACCGCACTAAACATGAACTGATTCTGCTAAATTTTAAATGTTATAGACACAAGTAATAACTAGGTCCTCACGTTTTTGATTTTTTTATATTAGTATTTAGTATTATTATTATATAATTGGGTTTATTATTTAGGTGTATTATTATATAATTAGTATTTAGTAAGAAACGATAACGCCCAAACACCTAAGTATTTTTCGCCTATTTCAAGACAATTTTGTCCCAAGCCGGCAGCTAAACGATACTCTTAATTGCGAGGCAATATTGAGATAGCATTTTGCAATTTGTTCTGTCCAAAGCTAGCTCCATCATTTCATTATACGTCACTGCATTTGGCTTCTTAAGTTGGTCTACATACTTCATTCTTGGCCGTCCTTTCTTTCGTTTTGCTTCCAGTTGTCTGTTTGTTATAAAAGATTATTGTTCGATACAAAAATGGATATATTGTGTTGAAAATTATGTTCCTTAAAATGAACTTACAAAAGCATTTTAATATAAAGAATTTTCTTGAGGTTCCGATGCGGTACGATCACTGTTTATATGAGTAAGAATTTTCTCAGTCTAGACGACGGAAATAGTTCCTGCAACTTCCAGATTTCCGGGAACAAGTGCAGAGATGGGGTTGGCCTTTTATAAAAATCTCGATTGCATTGGATTTGGTTTTATTACCTATAGACAATTTTGTATTTTTTTTTTTTTGCATACACTTGGAATTACTCATGTATCGTGGGTACGTTTACAAACACAAATATTCACATGAACATACACCCAGACCCGAAACAACTACCTGTAGATTAAACAAATATATGTTTCGTGCGGGAAACGAATCAGCGACACGTAGCGCAGCAGTCGATCGCGCAACCACTGCGCCAACCGTGTCGTCAATAGTTTCGTAAAGGATTATGCTTCTCTTCGAAGATCTCAGTAAGACGTTTGATGACGATATTTATCGGCCAGCGTACTCACCTCGCCACCCCACTTCGCCCTATTCGCCCAAAAGCTAGGGATGGTCGATCGAGGCAACTCAACAAATTTGTAATTTTGTGAGTTTTCATTACACAATTTTGAATGTTTTTATACAAACTATAAATTCAATTATTTGACACGTGTTTCGGCTTTCGTATATACTACAAATATTGTTGTAGAATCCTGTCTCAAATTACCTTTTCCGTCACGCTTTAACGCAAGTGATAATGATATTCAAATTGAGTTCAAATTATCTGTGACTGTGTTGCGGACTGGATTTGAACTCAGACCCATGGAAGGCAAGCGGTCAACCGCTAGACGGCTAGACTAACTCTGCATAATTCTCTAATATGAAGAAAAATAAATAAAAAAGGCTCAGCTATCGACTGCTCGCTTACGTATGGTGTGTTCGATTCTCGCACGGAAAATTTGATAGAAGAGAGTTATTACTCAACTGACGAATTTTTGAAAAAGCGCTCTTTTCGTTTCTAAGATTATGGAAATGCATTGTAATTTAATTCGATATTATAGTTGCTTTTCTATTTAAGTGATCCGCCCTTAATATGTATGCGTCTTGTATGTAAATTGTGTTTTCTCGTATAATATCTTGTATTAGTCTTAACAGCGTTTTGTTTCTAAAATTAAACTTAAAATTAACATTATACCAATGATTTGCATGCCAATATTGTATGGTGAAATATGTCCGGTCGATCAATATATTATTTAACAACTTTATGTACCATATTTCAAGCAAATAAATAAATTATAATTGTTATTATAAAAAAGAAATAGTAGCCTGTGAATATTTATTGTACTGGTTTTTTTTTTATAAAACTAAAATAAAATTTCGAAAACAATTACGTATCCACATAAAACTTTGCATTACTTTGGAGTAGAAACCGGGACCTCGCGCTCACCAGCCGCGTTTGCGACGCCTAAACTATACACCGGACTCCGGTTTATATTTTTTTAAAGTGAAACCTTTCAACGAGTTTCCTAACCGAACTATTTTCCACTGCGTCGTTTAGTCACGTTGGAATTTAATTTCCACGGCGGAATAAAAGTTTTTGAACGTAGCGGCCGTCGCAGAGTAGGTAAAATAGTCAGGTACTAACAATTTAATATTATATTTTTGTGACCTACCCGCTGATTTGGGTTTTTTGATATTTTAGACCCAGAATAGGTTAAGTAGAGATATAAAGAATCAAATATAAATTATTATGGATATATACATATTTTTTTTTTCATTATTTTTTAATTCAGTCCCAAACAACTTTGTGGCCATTTAAAACTAAGAAAAAATACACGGTTTTTTTTTCTCTTTAAGAAAAAATATTTATTTTAGTAGATTTTATGAAAAATACCATGGTATCTCCTGGTATTCCTACCATTTGGTACGGCTTATACCCGTCACACAAACATTGTACTGTGATGTTTTATAGCTGTGTGTTTTGGCCGGGACTTATCTTACCACATTACAAATCCCGATTGATCACATCCAGGAAAAAAGACGAAAGAAAGAGAAAGGAATACGAAAATTACGAGAGGTCGTCTCTGTTCTAGCACTTGCTCTGTGCGTGTTGCGCGGGTGTCGGGGGACGAGGGAGCGCTCTACTCTGCTCAGTCACTCGCGAGCCACGGCAGGGGTACGTCGCGCCGCGCGTTAAAAATAGTTCGATCGACATCACATGTAAGTGCGATGGACGTGCTGCCGAGTGGCAACTTATTCCGCGAACTGCAAGATGTCACTGACACCGGCTACTTCGAGTGGAAGCTGTCTCTGGAAGACTACTGGCAACAGGTGAGAGCTGAGCGTCCTCAAATCACTGGGCTGCTTAGCGTGCGATTAAGCTGAGCGTAATTTGTTTAACAATTCTTGTTTGACAGCATAAAATGGTTCGCGCCTGCGTGTAACCCTCGGTCGATTTTCAGTTTAACCTAAAATTCCGTTAAGTTTAAGGCTCTGCGGATATAAATGGCAGTTAAAATACCTTGAGGGGTTACGGCATGACTAAAAATAAAGTTTGGATAACTTTTGTTTGATAGTTACGGTTCCCGGAGCGCGAATCGGTCTTCATGTGAGTTTCAAATAACTTTTCGTAGTATTTCGCGCGTAACAGGAAGTTGTTTGAATTGTCGAATGTTGTTGTGATACCAGATGAGGGAAAGACGTTCACTTTCGACGGGAATTAATCGATATTATTCAGTTTCGCTTTCCGTTTAGGTACTACATACTCGTATATTATTATATATTATATTATATATTCGCCGCTGCATTCCTCAACGGTTATTTATACTCGGTTTGTTTACGTTTTTAACTAGTGTTTTGTTTTATTTTGTTTTTGTGTTGATAACTATGTTTTTATATCTGTGTTGGTTTATACTGGCTGCTCAGTCGATGTTCCGTGCAGCGCGAGTTTTAAAAAACTTTTTGAAACTTTTATTTTTGTTGAATATGATTGTTTACGTTCATTGGTTTTTATTTTATGTTATGATTGAAGCAGAATGTGTTTTGACGCTTGCCAAATAAATGTCGGCGTACGCGAGACACGTAGTTCACTAGTCTAGCCGGATTAATTGTTCGTTATTAAACTAATTTATTTCTTTAATATACCGAGAGGAGTGTTTAGTGAATATCCTCGCGGTTGAATGGCAACAGTAGAAGATATCTACGATTGTTTTACACACAATTGAGTGTTTATCCTGGATGTCTTACCTATAACAAAAAATATAATGATAAGAAGGTAGGTAGGAAACTCAATCTAGAATCATTTTCATCAAGAATGGAGTAAATATAATTCTCAATAGTAATTAATAAGTTGATTCATTTGTTTACTTACCTACTTTGAAGATTTTATTGGAATTTCGTCAACTTTTATTGATAACACTGTGCAATACAACATTGCAATTTCAAGCAAAGTTACTTGTTTAAATATATTTTAGTTACTGTACCTGTTTAGTAATTAAATATCTACAGATTAAATTTTCATTGATAAGACATACTGGGCACTTTGATAAAGTAATTTTTTTGTTTTTAATAGGCTGTTATTCTTTGAGGACTAGGTACATAGGTACTTAGTGTGTGTAATATTAACTGATATAATGTCGATGTCGTAATAAGAGGCATCACATGTCATACAATAGACTATTTCTTGGTGAAAGACGAGCCTCAAGTTTTGTTGTAAATTTGACGTCTGTTAGGTAGTTTCGAGTTAGGAATAGGTAAGGAATTACTAATACTTCTTCTAGATCAGAGGTTCCCAGACGGTTTTTCTCATAGACCACTTTCAAAATTTAGCTGGTTCCGATGGACTCCCTGCAGCTACATTTCTACCATATTGAAAATTGAATTGTAAACCCCCATTTTTTTGTCACGCCAACGTAGACCCCCGTCGAGTCTCCCGTGGACCGCTTGAGGTCCACCTGGAACACTTTGGGAACTAATGTTCTAGATGGACACAACTGTCTAACCAGCTAGTTGACTAGTTTTGTCCATGTTGGTGGGCGTAGCTGATGTAGAGGTTTTATATAAAACGGTAACAATCTTTGGTATGGATGTTGGTGAACACTAAAAGAACAAATATTTGAAAAGACGTCAGTGTGTGACAATTAAATGATGAATCTTGTTCTTTGAATTGCTTGTATTTTGGAGTTCGTTGCGATAAATACAGAGTTTAAGATTTTAATCGCAGTTTTATTCCTGGTACCCACAGTACCTACTCTGGACTTGATAGGTTAAATGGACCAGTGTTTGTCCAGTTGCATTCAATCGCATTGACTAAGAACATCTTCGAGAAAATAATGAGATGTTGAGGTAATGAGGCGATGGCGTCATTCCCTCTTACAGTAAATATTGGTGGTGACTGGCCGGCAAGTTAATTGGAATTTATTGAATAAGTATCTGCGTTTTAAATTTGGGATGGTATTGCGCAGCTTTAAGACGTTAACGTGAACTTTCACCCTTCGGTATTAAGAGAAAAGTTTAAAATCTTAACGTCTTGTGGAGGTTTAATGTTGAACAATTCTTAGGCGTACAATGTATGATAATGTCAAGTACCCTTTGGAACCGTGCGCCTAGAGTCTCGACTTTTTAGAAGTGCCCGAAAAGGCTAACTTGTAACAAAAAACTTTGACTATGACTTTGATTTTGAACTGTTTGCAAAAAAAAATATAGTTTATAAAAAGTTTGGATAGGTATTATAATAAAACTTTTACAGTTTTAATATGGGACCAAAAAGCATCTGCTAGACACAAAATTATACCTATATAGGTATCTGAATCGTTAAGAATGAAACAAGAATCAGACGATTAAAAAATAAAGTAAATACGGGACAACAATATTATGTACTTAATTAAGTATAGTTAAAATAAATCGGTGTACAAGTGTATGAAATGCGGTTGGATTCCCGCACGGAACAAATATTTGTATGACTAACAGATATTTTGTTCTGGGTTAGAGTGTGTACATGAGGATGTATTTATTTATTTATTTAGTACAGCGATTAGCCATTAAAACTAAATAACCATTGACAAGTAAACCTATCACACCGTCTTCTCACAGAACTGCAAACATTCTAACATTATCGCCTTCCATTCATCAGTAAACACATCCAATACTGGGCTGGTCTCCATGAGCTCGTTAAGCATGTATGTTTATAAACTATACTCACGATACAGGAAAAACTCAAACAAAGAATTCTGCTAACATCTGGGATAATACTCTCGCCACCTTGTATGACACCCGAGATAGAGCGTGTTTTTTTTTAATACTCACCCCAAAAATAATACAGGGTGGAAATCATACATACAATTTCCATACAAAAAAATTACGTTTCTAAATAAGTTGAAAACTATGACAACATATTAATTTCCTTGAATTACTTAATACTTACTGATAATTATAATAAATTATCTTTATTATTGATATTATTGCTCATCTTATCGCGTACGTATATTGGACTACATTTAAGTAAATATCAGTATATTGAGTAGGTACTATATTAGCTCTCCAAGAATTGCATTCACATTTTTGTATGATTAATGTGTTATGCATTTTGATACATCATATTTTATACGGTCTTTCTACACAGATATTCCAGTAATGCGTTGATAGGGTATTAATAATATTTTACAAATAGCGGGGAGCAGCTGAAAATCAGTGCTGTGCTTATAGGAATAGCAAATACTCAGCTGGATCACAGATCCTATCTATTATATGTTAATGTATCGTGTATTATGTGACAAAATAAATGGTTTAATGTATGACGAATTTGAAGTCGAAAAGACAAACAAAAAAATGGCGAGGTCGACATTTTAAAATAAAATTTGGACGAGTCTGGTGTTAAGTAAGAAAAATATAATAGTACTAATTGAACGTGTCACTGTTTAACCTCCGGATAGTATAGCGCAATGATGTACCCTAGATGATTCAGCGAAAAATAATATTATAATATATATCTGTACTAAAAAAGTAAATGCAAAAGGGATGAAAAATGTATCGTATTAATTACATATTGCAACAATTAAATGTTTGAGCATACGACTGCCGCGCTAAGTGTCGTGGTTTCGATTCCTGCACGGAACAAATATTAAGTCCATGTGAATGTTTGTGTCTCGCACGCGGACTAAAAATTTTAATAATGAGGGGCAACGTTTTTATAAAAAATAACTTAAACAGTATTAAATTGATTTTTTAACTAATTTATTTCCATTGAGTACCACAAAATTAATAAACTAGTTAGGACCTTAGTGTGTGTCGCAAATACGCCCCTAGTTTATAATAATTCCTGACTATACACTAACCGAGTTTAGCTGACTACGCACCGTATGCACCACCACTTATAGTACCGGAAACCCGGTGTAAACATAGTTATTTTTAAACTGTTTATAGGTAAATAGTTATTGTTCGGTGTAAAAACCAGTTAGTTGCGGTAGTTGACGGTTAATCACAGAGGAGAACGGCAGATATCCAAGGTCTTTGATGATGGCACTTGTAGAAGAACCTTTTGTCTTGTTATGCACACTTTTTCATAATATGATAAGTGTATTAAATTGATTTCTGTATACATTGAGTAACAAAAAATAAACTATTATTATTTATTATTTTTTCGAGCCGTTTGGGGTCGAAACACTTGGCCCATGGGGTCGGAGTGCTCGCATTTTGTTTAAACATATCGCAAAGCGATTAGTCGACTCTACGCGTAACCAGAAGGCTGGATTATTCTTTGGTCAAAGAATCAGCATTGCCATACAGCGTGTCAATGCTGCCAGTCTTCTGGGAACAATGCCGGTTGACAGCGATGCGGAGGGGTATTTTGACGCGTAGATAATATTTTTATATTTGTTACATCTTTAATCTGTTTAGTGTTTTAGTAGTTAGTAATAATAAGAACAGTTATGTGCGTTGCTTTTTTAAATAATATATATCAATAAAATTAGGTAGAAGCACAAAAAAAAATTAGGTTAATAAAGCACTTTAACAAATTTGAAATTTTGCTGAGTAAAGTTAATCGACAAGCAGTATCAGTAATAAAATAAAAGATATGTTTAACTAGAGAGAGCCTTATTGGTGTTCTGGTCGTAAGGGCGGCTGGTGAGTGAAAAGAGCCAAGTGGTATTGGAGTTTTCTGACAGAAAATTACCAGGCCTATACATAGAGAAATGGGACCGCCCTCTCTTACGTGTAAATATCTTAATAACAGCAACGGTGAAATGTGTAGTATATATGTATTTCGATTTAAAGAGAATGCTTTTGAAATAAGTATAACAACAGTTGAATAAACATCATTGTACATAATGGTCATGGATGGCCTACCCGTCCCATTCCAGCACGCTTGCTCTCACCGCAAATACGGGAGCGTTGACCGACCTACAATCTACATACTATGTACACACTATCAGTCTGTGCGAAAAAGTAAAACTGGCCAATAAAAATTCGTGTCTACGCAGCCATCAATCGAGGTTTCCCCGTTTCCGTTCGTGGAAAAACCGTAATTTTCGCAGAATTCGACTTCATCGCATCGCTCTTGCAGCGTAATTGGTATTTCATTTTACTGTTCCCGAGTATACCCCCGTTCTCCTCACTCATAGTCCGCAAACATTGCATTTCACTCTAGTACTCAATGAACATAAAGCTGCACTTACAAACAATTAAATACCAGTATGTAGAGCGTGAAAATGGATCGCCCTGTTGCGTATTTCAATGGTTGCTTCAGCAAGTATGAGAACGAGATATGGTAGTTTATATATGAAACCACCGACTTTTTATACTTCAAATGTCGAAACAATATGTTCCGGCCAGATAAGTCTTGGTAAGAAAACAAATGATACATTATAAGTAAAAAAAAAAACCTTACATCCTATCCTAATTTATCAATCTAATTGCTAGGCAAAGACTAGTTTGAGGAAAGAGCCTCCACGTCTGTTACCATTACTGACTGGCTGCCGCCTATCTTTCCACTACAGTATAGGTGTTTCTCACGTGATAGTCACACGAAAGAAAAAGAGAAGTTCCTCCATAAGATAGGTACTTACGCCCATGGTCATCACATTGTTCTTACCAAGACCTATATCAATAAGAAAAGTTTGTGATCAACAACGAAAAGTTTGTGTGCACCGAATCAAGAAATCTACTAATAGGGTGTTTGTTGAATATTATTCTGACGGTGCCGGTTATCGATAAAACGCAACTCGGATATTGACGGCAACGATTGAAAGTTTGACGGATGTGATGCCGGTCGCTGTGTTGCAATTTCGGAGCAACGATGCGTTCTATTTTTATATGAGGTTGGAAATAGTCGTTTATTTTTAACGTTGGTCACTTTTTTTAGATGTATCGGAGACTATAAGACCCTTTTTTTATATCTACTTTACCGCAATCTTTCATATTGTATTTTAGAAACGGTAAACGGTTTCCCTAACCATACATTCTTTGCAGAGAGCGCATTTATACATGAGTTAAGCAAGTTTGCAAATCGAAATCCGAGGACACAAAGGTTTCTGACGTTGAAGAACGAGTAATGAAACTCAAATGGAGTTGGCCAGTATTCTGCTCAACTGCATTTCATCACGCCTTGCTAGGTGTACTTGGCAAAGCGTGGTGAAGACAGATGGAGTAAAACTGTGACCGAGTGGCGGCCAAGGACTGGGAGAAGAAATGTTAGTCGTCTCGTGGTGAGATAGAAATTGTTCCCATCGGTGGTCGAACCTGTATGAGACTGGTGTAGGATTACAGAAACTGGCACTTTCAAAGACAAACCTACGGCGTAATAGTGGGCGAAGTCGGGCTGTGGATGATGATGATGTTGAAACAAGTTTGCCGTAATTTTACGATTGTTATTTAGTCTACAAAATCGAAATTGGTCGAATTGAGAAATTATTAAAAAAAAAACTAAACCAGCAAACGTAAGGTTTTCCGTCAATTAATTTTACGCGTCAACGATTTAGTTTCGCACCGAAATAATTAAATAGTAACAGTTCGGTTGAATCAAACAACAAAGGATCCGATAATTACGTACATTTTGGTTCAAACGTAAATACAGTGTAAGTAGAGTAACGCGTAAACAAAAAACATCGTTATTGACTTCGTCCATAGCGCCATATACGAGACTACCGCCCAACGCCGATTAAAGTTAATTGTTACAATTAGTGCCAGAGGAGTAGATTTTAGAGGTATACGTAATGACACAGTTGTGTACAGGGATGGTCAGTTTGAATTTAGAACGCGTGTTTATGGACAATTAGATATTTTATCGACCACTTTTACTTTATATAAGGTCAAAGCTTTTGTTTTGAAAAAAATATGGCTGATAGTTTTTTATTTTTATATATTTTATTTACGGGCTGAAAAAGAGAGAAGCCACACGAAAAAATCATTCAAAAATTCACAAGCGTTAGTTTAATCTGGGCCTTGATCTGCCTATAACAAATCAATAATGGAAGAGTGCATTGCGCCGTATGGTGTAAAACAACTCGGCTGGACAGTTGTCAAATTTAATCGATGCGGATAAGAGCTTCCATCGTAATTACCCTTCAAGTGGTCCTTCCTAGATGTACCTCATTACCCGAAGCAGACTTAGTAGCAGTAGACAAGATTACCGGTTAACCGCCCTGTCTAAATACAACTACAGAAACTGCTATTGCGCTTACTGATAGTATTGGATACTCTGTCTATCCCTTAAAACCGAAAGGATGGTAAGAACATACCTACAGAACTAACCTCACGGCGTATGTTTAGAAGTCATAATTGTCTTCGAACAATTACTGTGTGGGGAGTGTAACTGGCAGTACCTCAGTAAGTCTACGTGCTCTAGAGACGTCAAGAAATATCACACGAGAGGGCTGCAGCTATGAGATCATCTAGCGCATCCTGAGAAGCCAGCCATCGGTAGTTCGATACCATGAACTCTTACTAATCGTTCAATTACCTTACTTGTGATAGCTTTAGCCGACACAAAAGAAGCAGCACTTTATTCGCAGTATGTGAGAGGATATCCAAATTTATAACAAGATTCATATTTGCCAGTAAATTTGGAGGTATTAAAACGAAATCATTAGCAACTTTTTGAATATATAATTCAGTCCATAAACTGACAGACAACACCACAAGTTTCCTTTACCAGACGCCCGAAACTTGGTAACAAATGCCATCTTGCCTAAGTAGTCACCATCAAATTATCAGAGTTCTGCAGAAGCTAACGAAATTAGGACAAACTTGTGAAGAAACTTTGTCATACATACAGTAGACTAGTTAGGAAACTTCAGAGACTTGTCGAATTGTAATCGGTAATGCCATAAGCGACTTTAAATTCCGAATTATTCCATTGCGCTAGAGAACTCATACCGAGTTCTGTCAAATATCCTCATCATCGCTTTATTGTCCAGGAAGAAAACAAGTATATGGTGCGTTAGTGAAAATTGTCTTATTCGCGTTAAGTATGAAGTTTAATCCAAACGAAAGAAAATGTTTCTGCGGAGACTCGGTAAACCCAAATAATTTGTAATGAAGTCCCAGATCTTTTTGATTTTTACAATTTCTGAGTTCGGGCAGAAACCAACTTTAGAAATGTCTGCGGCAGTGTATCAATGTATTATTATGGTAGGTATACTGCAAGAGAATCGGGAGATTACGATGAATCCTGATAGAAACTATTCATAGACATGTTTTTCGCTAGTAACATTGTTTTCGACTGCCAAACAGTCCAGTCTCCAAATAATTATATGGAATCTAGATTAGCATAATTACGAACCTACGTAATCAGGACTAACAACATTAAAGCTAAAATCACTGAAACTGTATTCGATATTACTGATATCAGAAAGCTGGAATATTAACTACTGATTTCACTGACTCACTGTTTTGGAATCACTCGGGAAATATTTCAGAGTGGCATGTTAATTAGTGGAGAATCAAACTGGCAGTATTCACGGCAGCTTCAATGTTGCCAATAATGATTCTTTTACATTTTCCGATAACAGGTATGGGGTGATATTAAGCAGTAATTTCAAACTAATATATTATTAGAGGTTTAATTATGCATATTAACTTAAAAATTGAATCGATTATACGTGATCCTAAATTGATTGATATACAATGAAATAAGGGGGAACATAGTTAAAATTTTGTATGCATCATACATATATTGTATATGTATTATTATTAATATTTATAAATCAGTTCAATCTGTTTTTAATTAAGCATTTATATGTATGTATATTTAGTGATATATTTGTATACTTCATAACATTTTAACTCATGTAACATTGCCATCTACTGGGCACAGTTGCAGACTCCATGCTGCTTCTGAGAAACCCCAATAACACTTGGCCCGACCCGGCAATCGCACCCAGGACCTCACGCTCAGCAGTCGCACTTGCTACCACTAGACCAATGAGGCAGTCGGAAGGAATTAAAATGTTCTAATAAAAATAAATGTAAAAATACTGCCTCTCGCTTGGGAGATAACGACGAAACTGATCTAAGAACCGCAATCCTAATAACAACTGCCAACAAAACCGGGATTAAGCTCGTATTAGGCTCTTCGCTTTCTGCGTTTCGTCGCGGGCCCGAGGTTGTGAGATAAATGTTTGTAAACTGTACTACGATAGGACAAAACCAAGAGAGGGACACAATCCTTTATTACCTTCAAATTTTCACGAATCAATAATTATGACATTAAGCCTTTTTGCTGCGTTTCGTCTCTCAGATTCCCGCCCTTATTACGGTAATTGACACGTGATATTAATGCTATTATCATAGTTATATGAAGATGGGCATCAAGTAATCAGTTTTGAATTTAAATCACGGCGCCCGAAGCGTTGAATGACTTTATTCACTTGTGCGTTTCATATACATATTGTAGAAACATACTATCGGAACTAAGAATAGGCTCTTTTTCAGCCAAACGTCCATTATTTCAATTCATAAACGTCACTTGAGTGTTTATTTATTTACTTTAATAATGACGGTTGCCAATAAAAGGCTGCCAAGCTCAAATGGGCGGGTCACGTCAGTCGCATGCATTCCGACAGGTGGGCAAAGGTCTCACACAATAGGTGCCTGAAGATGGGTGAAGCCGCCGAGGCCGGCCTAGAATGAGGTTGCGAGATGACCTAGACGTACCAGAGGAGCTGCTTCAAGGTGCAGGATAGAGATATGTGGAAGAATTTGGAGGAGGCCTTTGCAAAATAGGGGGAGAGTTTGAGCTAAAAAATAATGGCAGTTAACAACCGATTACAATAATTAAATACAAATAAGTACATAAAATAGAAATAAAAATAAATACAGATAAAATTAATGTTAACATCACTTGGGAATGCCTCTCATAGTACTTCTGACATATCACTAAAATCTTCGTCCATTCTTCCGCAAACAGATCGGTTGATGAATTATCCAAAAGCCAGAGTTCGAGGTGTTAGGTATACTTCACAACTGCACAGGTTGCTCGAACATAATGCGGTTCGGCCTTCTTATTCATCCCAGCACATGTAGGCTTTGGAGTATTCTAAAGACTATTTGCACGACATGAAACTTCTGTAACCCTAAGAACTTAAAGTCTATACTTTAGACTTAAAAAAGGGATGATTTCAAATACCTATGTGCCTCGAAGTAAAAAGTCCTTCACGTTTGTTCAGGTAGATTCGAGCAAACAAACTTTTGAGTCCTCCGAGTAGTTTTTAATTTACAACTGAAAAACAAGTTGTACTGTTTTTAAAAGTTTCTGACAAACGAATTACGTTTTCAATTTAAACGAACACGGTGACTCTTTGTGCCATAACTTTGGCCTGCATAATGGGAAATTTCCAACTTCCATTTCATAATGAACGGAAGGAATGAATTAAAAAGTTTTAAATTGGTCGACTCTAGGTTCAGACAGTATTTTTGTGCTGTCAAGGATATTTGCTAGGTGTTGAAAATGCTTTGTTTTAGTTTCACGGGCTTCGCATTTACGCTTTACACATCGAACTTTTTGAAAGGGAATTAAATGAAGCCCTGGTTTTTTGTGTAGAAAGCCGGTTGTTTGTTTTCCTGTTTGTGTTGTCGCCCACAATGCAGGAATTATAATTTTTCAAAAGAACATTTTTTATGACTTTTTTTGTTGGATTTTTACGATTGTTTGTAATATAAATATAATCTTGATAATCAAGATCGGGGGTGCAAAGAAAGAGTCTGGCGCACCCTGGGCCTAAAGCCTCGATAACATAATTTCTGACTACCGTATCTTTCTAGCGATACGATTATTGAAGCGTTATCTCTATCACTGAGATTATATTAATATAAAACAAATTGCATGCAACATACAACTAAAATTGGTTGCGTTCATCATCAAAATTTACAAGGTTCGCCGTTGACGAAATTCGTCAGAGGTCGATCAACATCATCAATAAGTATAAAGCTACGGAAATTTGAACGTATCGTGGTCGAGCCACAAAAGGTGTAGAATCGAGTGTAATCGATAACCTATATACCCACATCAAAGTGAAATACCAAACACTCGTTCAATCATGAAATCGCAAAAATATACAAACTTCAAATTCGTGTAGTAGCAGGTATATTTCATAAAGGATATAGGTATAGGGTACTCCGCTAAGAAACGATTTTGAAGTGAACAAATCGTTCAAAGTGTGAATAAAAAAGTCTTTCTACGCATTCGCTGCCGCGGGAACTCCATAATATTCCATCCATAATTATAAAGCTGTTGACTACAAATAATCGATACAATATAATCGATTTTGTGTGTAGCCACTACACTAGCATTACATCAATTTACATATAGAAAACTTTTAGCTTCACTACGGTCGAGTATAAACTAAAAATACGTTTCAAACGAACTCGAATTTACGATTTTTTATAAACAACACGAGATTCTCGGTGTTTGGCGCTTGCAACTATAATTAGCTTTTAAATAAACCATTAGCTGATTGGTCTAGACAATAATGTAAATAAACCAGAACAGCGATTGCATTGAACCAAGATACTTACATACATATATGACTCTCTAAGATGAATGTACATTAAATTGAATCTATAAAAGAAAATACAGGACCTTTTAAACACGATTCTTGTTTGTTCTCTTATATTTGAGAATATAAATACTTTTTCTATTTTATAGAAAAAATATGGTATGTACCCTATTCATATAATAATAAATTAAGTACTCAAGGAAAAAAATAAAAACATATGTTTTATTAGATTTCGTTACTTACTGGTATTTTTTTCCTGTATATATTTATTTTATTGTAATATTCTGCTGGTTGTCACTCAGTAGAAGGAAAAGTGTCTGCTTACAAAGAACAGATTAATTTACAAAACGGTTTTTTTATTATTTTTTAAGTACGCCGCTAAAATATTCCTGTAACACCACAGAGAAGTCCTTTGTTATCCATTAGCGAGAGTGGCATCCCTGAGTGCAATTTCATTAACTTATAAAGTTATAATAACCTACCATAATACCAATGAAGGTTTTCAGTACATTGAGTGCAGTTTTAAGTGAATTATCTCACAGATAGGGTTACCAACTAGCAGACTGATGAGTTTGAAAGTTTGGTAACTCGACTGCACGGTACATTTTACAAAATTGATGCCTAACATGTTTCGATCCCGACTGGGGTGGGACTTAGCTCTTTCACCAGCCTGAATTAGCAGAAACAACCAGTGGAATGGACCGCGATTATTAGATTCAGTGGTCATCGGCGGCGGCATTTGCCTACCATTAAGTGACCTGCAAGAATTTTCTGTTGATATTTAGGTTCAAATATTATATTTAGTAGTATGAGCGAAAATTGAAACTAATAGTACAGTGTTCATTACTTGTTAACTGTAACAGTTAGGCTACCAGATTCTACAACATGAGGAGCCTGAAGACCCTGAAGCTTTGCACAACAAGTAAAGAATAAAAATGGGTAGTGTCGTATCAAGAGGTCAAAACGAAAGCAGAAAATAGAGAGCAGTGGCGATTGCTCCACCCAGAAGAGCTAAGTTCTTAAATTAAAGAAGAAGAATATGCACTGAATAATACCACAGAAAGTACCACACTTAGTAAACCATTATTCCTATAGGTTGGCATGCACAGAGCTTCTGTCCAGATCCCTGAAGCGCCCACGCAGCTTAATACAACCTACACTAGTTCCGAAAATATGAAATCAAACCCCAGTTGAGTGGGTTTCAGTTCTCGGTAAACATCAACAGTTGTTAGAAAATAATATTTTCTATATTTTAGGTTTGTTTTTTTGTTAGGATTTTCTAATGGTCCTTGATTGATACTTAGAAATGTTTTTGTTATTTTGTTTGATCAACTTGTGCCTTTTATTTCCAGATTTTCCAGAAAAGAACATTTTATATTGTTTTTGTGTACCTATGATACTTAGATTTAACAGTTTCGTGAAAAGGCTAGCTATCAAGGGGTTCATGTGAAGACCTAGGACATGATTAGTCATAATCTCGATGTTGGGATCCCACTTAACTCATGCTTTTGCATTCAACTGTTGCACTTAGGCTTTCCTTGAGTTGTGCCAAAATATCTGGCTAGGAAAAATTGTTTTGTTGTTATTTTTAGTATTATGTTGGCTTGTATCGGCCACTGTTATGATCTAATAGTACCGAGAAACATTGTATAAGTTTGTCAGTGCAATCAGCTGATTACTCTATCGTCGTATCATTCTGATAACAAATGATAACACAAAACGGATATTTGTCGCGGCGCCGATAAGTGTTTGTTTGCAATACTATATTGTTGATATTTAGACTATAGTTATATTGAGACAAATAATATTATACAAGTTTAATATTGTATACAGGCAGAAATGACATTATACCCATAATAAAGGAAGCCGACCTCATACAATGGTTGGGTTGGTTACATTATACAGGCTGTATTAAAAATTGATTTTATTTTGTGGCTCAAATACAGGTAATAAGCCCAGTTTTTAGATAATTTCGGTTTAAAAATGCTTATTACAAGACATATTATTTCATCTGTAAACGTTCACTGCTTAAACTTTTATCGTTAATTATTTAGTAACAAAAGTAATATTCGGGATGACAGAGTGAGATAGGACTATATGACATGTAAACGTTAGAAAGAGCAACCGTCATTCGGTCGTGTGGATCGTAACTGAGTAACTTTTCGTGGTGTCCACTATTAACCAGATTCAGAATCCAGAGAATAGGGAATATGTATTTTTTATTTGCTCAATAAAATATTTATAATCTCTAGTAAATAATGGTGAAAGAATTTTTTAAATATCTTCATCAGCGATAAAGTTATAAAGCATTGAAGTGACGAATTAGAAAGAGAGGTCCGACGTGTTATTTGACGTCACATGACATCACGCCCATAGAACTGCCACTGCTGCTAGAAAACAGCATTTTTTGTGAAAGAGACTCGTTTGTCTTTCGATCAATTTTGATTATGATTTCACTAATGGTATGATATTTATGTATTTTTTTCGATTAACAGGTTAGATTACAAATATTTTTTTCATGCAGATTCCCTATTCAAAATCCCAACTACTGAGTCTTGACGGTCACAAAAGTCCGCTTTTTATAGCATGATAAATTCCATTAAGCAATATATAAAGCAATAACGAAAGCAATGACTTTATACTTTTAAAATTACATTATGTTCCAGTTTAAAACCACTCTTCTTTAAAACCTCGCTGATCATTTTATCTAGTCAGTCTGGACGTTAATTGAATGAAAGCCTCCATTTGTGCCGATCGCTCGCTAATATTATTATATCACGGGAAAAATAAACACAATATTTTGCAGAGTGATCGCAAACGTGAACTTTTAGGAATGTTAATAAAGCTCACGAATTTAAAGGCAACGTTTTGACGAATTAATCAAACAAAAAAACAAGAATATCGCAAATACAAGTGAATTTTGAGAAATGTCATAAAAAATTGTTGATTGAACCCTTAACTACATTGTAAGATTAATTTAATATTATATTATAAGCCTATAAAGTCCTACTGACGACCAAAGACCGCCTTTCCGTCCTTCCATCTTCCCATACTCGTCTCGCCACGCGCCATTTGCTTCTGGTCTTGTCGCGTAACCATTTTCTCCTGACCCATTCTTTGGTTGTTTTGGTAGCCCGAGTTAACACGTAGGAATCTGGTTATGCAGTGTTGGAAAGATCAATCGGCAGTGGTAGTATCGAAGCTGACTGCCCATAGTGCCAGACGATCTCATGTTTCGTACAGCGATCTATCTTTGCACGGTCGATAATTTTATAAAACTAACGTATGTTTGTGATGTCATCTCTAAAATTACTGAACCGATTGTGAAAATATTTTCACTGTTTTATAGATAAATAGATAGAAGTACATAGTGTTATTATAGGCTTATTGTTTAGGAAATCAAGCTCCAAGAGGTGAAACGGGGTGTTGAATTTAATATAGGACAGTTCTGTAATTCATGTGGAGTGCGACTCAGTACTGAGATAGTAATTAATAGATTATAAAACAGACAGACGATGGGACAGACAGAATCTAAAGAGGCCGTCTAAGGTCAATTAGCAAGTAACACTAAATACATCTAATGACCTCACGTTATTATTAGTTAATGATTCATAGACAGACGGCACTGTCATAATTACAATGAATAATGTCATTTTAATAATAAACTAGATAATAAGCAAACGCATGCGCTAGCGATCAGGATATGACCTCGATTGTATAGAATAATGAGTCAGATTGTCTTATTTATGACGTTTCCTTAAATATAGCCTGACTAAAAAAAAATATCTAAAAGTGCTTATATGCAGTTTTAATACGTTTCAAAACTAGATGTTTTATTTTGCAAAAACGGTTAAAGTAACCCTAAAAATACTCACTTTGTGAATGCGTGTTCGGTTTACGCAACTTAAATCGACGACAGAAAAATTAACACACCTATCAATTAATATAGCAGCTCGCAGACTTTACAAAACAGTAATTTTAAATTGCCAGTGTCTCATAAAAATTACATGTTTACCTCTATTCGACCCGTAATATGCCTAATTGGGCACAGATTACCTGCAAGAGTTGTGAAGCGAAAATTTTGCGCGCACCATGCTTTTTGATACTTGAATATATTAGAGACTGTCAACATTTTTGAGCCGCAAAAAAATTGGTCCTTTTCAACGATTAAATGTTGTTTTACAATTAGATTGTATAACTAATGATTTTTAAGTATTTGTTATATTGACAGGGGAACAAACAATTTTAGGGTCATATTTTCTGACAATATATGTTTGTAATAAAAATGGTCCTTTACCCATTAGGACTAAAACAGACACTTTAATGGGGACTTTCCCCATTAAAGTGTCTGTTTTAGTCCTAAACATCTGTTTTATTATTATTACTGTCGGTGAACTTGGCCGTAGAAAACGATGAGGTAATGTATTATGTATTAACTGTTTCTATTAATGTTTATTAATTAGACAGATCATAGTAATTAACTAATCGTAATTATGCTAAGTGAAGTGGCACAACGCTTGAGTCAATTTATAGGTAGTATAATTGGATCTATGAGCAACGATCAATTAGGCTCTGAATCCGAAGATCAGTTACTTGTGTTTAGGACGATTAATTGGCTTAACATGGCTTTGGGGTTTAATGTTAACGCCACTGCTGACGGTCCTGAATTTGATCCCCAGGTCGGAAATAGTTTATTGGGTTTACTAGAAATTACGGTAGCAGCTATGATTGTACCCTCTTATAAAACGGGACTTAATAACGGCATCGATGAAATGTGAGTATAGCCACCTCTGCCTAATCCTTTAAGGAATACTTACAGGGGTGATGCTGTTTTGTGACTACATCACTACGTTGTTCTCTCATCGATTTAACACACTGTACAGTAACAATAAACTACTTGTTCATGATTCAGTACCATAACACAGTAACACTGTGATTCACTGCGCATGCGCATGTCATACTTATAAGATAAACATTCGACGTTTATGTCCTGTGTCAATGTCAAATAAAGGATAAGCACGTTTTTTTTATACTCAATGATTGTGATAATTATCAAAAGAACGATTTCGATATTAAAAATATTTAGTGAAACTATGTAGGTAGAAAATTCAGCCTATTATAGTCACAGCTGAACACGGACCTCTTTTCACAATAAAAATGGTAAAATCTTTCACCATGCCCGTCTGGTATGGATTTGCAGACTACACACGATCGAGGACTAAACGGAGCGCTCTCAGATCTCCGAACAATGTTTTCTTTACCAACCAAGTAACATCTCAATTCTTGGATGACATAAATTCGTCAACAGTTCTCATACAATTCAGTCATACAAGTCGAAGATTCTAGTGGAAGTTTTGTGTGGCTCGACGTCTATTGCCTAACGCTGAATTAACCTATTTCCTCCTGCGTTATGACTACACCGAGAATAGGACCACAGAATAAATAAGGATAGAAGGTACAGTTTGACAAAAAAGAGTAAAAAAAAATGTATTGGAGAAAAAACTCTTTAATCTCTGCAAAACTGCTCAAAATAAAACATAAGATAGCAGTGATGTCAAACTGATCGCTTTGGTACTTTTAAGGTTGCTAGCGGAAATTAATTTTAACACTAAAGATACACATTTTCATATTTTCTTTAAAAAAATATACAGATATCGCTTCCATAGTTTAGTGACGCGCACGCGTACCTCTTATTAATTTAAGACTGTCTACTCTATTTACACATATTTAATTGAGATTGAGATGCGCTTACGATGTCACAAGATTTACATAGATTTTTAGTGGTCTTCAATTTCCAAAAGCACAGGATTTTCCTGAATTGTGACATATTCGACCGAAGCTCCGGTGTCTCTTAGAAATTGCAGAGGTTAGACGTCAATAACTCGTCGACGTCTAGTGTGCAGTGAATCGCAGGAGCGTTTATGAAGCAAGCTGTTGATCTTCTGATAAATTTATGCTGTGGTATGATGATAAACATCTGGCTCGTATTATAGTCTCATTTTCTATATCGCGGTCGGTTTGTTTATTCTTTACGAATATAGTTTTCTTAAACAAGAGGCAAGAGGCGAGAATACAGGCAGATTGAAATAATATTACTGCTTGGCTACGGATTATTGTAAAAAAAAAAGTGAAAACACATCCTTAACTTTCTCGTGTAGCTCGCGTTCGATTTTTAACGAACGAGCTCTTTCATAAGGCTTCAGTCATGCAAACTTTTCGTATTCTGTATTGAAGTGACATCAGTAGTTAGTCAAATCAAATCGTTTATTTTTGCGACATATGGGTATTGTACATATACTCGGTTGGTTTAGGTACTTAACTAAAAGTAAACAATCTTGATGTGTCTTTTTAATATTTTTTGTTTAAAAACTCAGTTTAAAAATAAAACGCGACTAAAAACCAATGTAAAACAACAATAACGATTACCAAATTAATTGAACCACTAGTTTAAGAAGTAGTTTATTTGTTTAATATGTGTTTGTGTAAAAAGTCACATCAAGATTGTTTACCTTTAGTTAAGTACCTAAACAAACCGAGTATAGTTCTTAAGTATAGGTGTAAAGTATCACCATATTCAACCATCAAGCGGCATGCAAAATAAGTACAAATAATTTCAAAATAATAAATCAATTAGGTCATAGATCATAATAAATAGATAATCCATAATAAAAAATAAATCGAACTCAATCATAAAGAAATGTCAGGTTAATATTAAATGTTAATCCATAATTAAAATACCATAATTAAATTATAAAGATGTCAAGGATCAGAGTACAATATTCCATCATTTAAATATTCATTAATCGAGTAATAGGATTTATTAATTAATATTAGGTCAAAAGTGTTGCATCCGTTACGACTCTTAAAGTAAGGCTAAAGCTTAGATTTTTTTTAAAAAAATAACTAGAAAAGAAAACTGCTGGGATTACTCCACTTTTTAATTTTGAACTATCAGTACATGCGTATAAAATTTAAAAAAAAGTTTTACGAATATATTTTTGGAGACATATTGGTCGTCACCCTTATTCAAAATGAAAATATAGGACTAACATTACTAGGTATACGTCGAAAGTACCTCTAACTGACCTAACCTAGTATCCAAACCATCAGTGTATCTTGTCACCATCCAACACATATCTTTCATTACCTCTAACTCCCAATGGTACTACCCCAAATGGTTAAACACACGTAAATAACACTGTAGCCATTGTACAAGTCTCCATCATGCGGGTGGTGACGTCATATGGGGATCGCCGAGCCCAACATTGTATTATCTAATAGACTCGGATTAATTTTGTAGCCGAATGTAGTATCGTTGAATTGAAACGTCGGAACTATGTATGATGGTTGCTAGCTGAGCAACGCTTACATCATAATAACATTTTCGACCTATCAGTAATAACGTATAAATTATTAGTAATAATGAATCTGTTGTTCGTATTAAAATATTACAGAATCATGAAAAAACTCGATTTAATGCATCGAATGCGTGCGGTGCTCCGATTGGTGGAGAGTATGAAACAGGCCAATCGGAGCGCCAAACACGTGCGATACTCTAAATCGAGTTCGTCAAAAGAAACATACACTACGGCCTCTGAGCACTGAATCATGTTCGATTATATTACTTGCGGTATCATCTATTGAAACATCGATTCTTTAAATATAAATCAATTCATACAGGTCCTCTCAGTTTATCCATGTCTTCATTTTATGACTAAAAACTTAGTTATCTGTATCAGGCACTAGATTGTGGGATTTTAGATTTTACCCAAAACAAATAATTAATGTCATTTTACACAGTTTTAATACAAACCCTGCCGCGATCATTACTTTATTTTGAAAACGTCAACCTGTCTTATTAATTTTTGATCAGTCGCTATGTTGAGATATTCCCAAATAAAGATGAGAATAATATTAAACAAAAAAGAAACACTCTGTTCAAATTCCATACACATTTGTTTCCCTTCTATATAATATTGTATGGTACATTTTCACACAACAGCATGGGGTTTGTTGGCACTTTGCTTTGGCACATAATATCACTATAGTGATCTGCAACACCAATCTTTTTTATTTTACGCCTATGCTGTCCCTCTTCTGAGCAAAGGTGTCCTTCCCTTTTCTCCATTTTTCGCGATCCTGCGCTGTATCTGGCCAGTTTTCAACGAAGGCATCCAGTTCGTCCCGTCTTGCTGTCTCAGGGCACCAGTTTTGTGCTTTGTGGGCTCACATTTCGAACGGCGGCAGACATGTCCTGCCCAGTCCCGTTTAAGCTGGACGGCTTTTGCAGCTACGTCAGTTATCTGAGTTCTGGAGCGCAGTGTGGTGTTTCGAACCCGATCAGTTAATTTAGCACCGAGTATATTTTGCTTCATGGCTCGTTGGGAAACATCATTTGAGAAACCAAAATTGGTACATTGTTTCCTTTTCGTTTTGAGCACGTTACTCATAAAAATATATTGCCGTCTTTAAAGGCCTTCTCAGACGATACAGACGTTGAAGCGAATCGTGTATTTACAGTTGACACGCCACGTAGAAACAAGCTAAAGTGGTGTATTAAACATGCATGAACATTGCAGTATTATCCGTGACCCACTTTCGTTTTTCAGTCTATCTTGAAATGTCGTGGTGAACTAAAGAGAAAACTATCAAGAATTTGAATTTATAGTTTTCTAGCGATTCGAGTGATCTAGATAGGCTTCCAGATGTTCCTCGAGTTGTTGTTGGTTCGCGGGATAGTTTAGTGTTTGTTGGTTAACAAGAGTGTGTTATTATTGACAGCATTCTACTTTTTTATAATGGATTTTTGTCTTTCCAAATTTAATTTTCCTTGTCAAACTTTACCTAGAACATATTATGTAAATTATGTGTACCTCTATTATGAGTTTTTCACTATTTACTTTCATAGTAAATGTAAATTTTTATGCAAGCGATTTTAGTTCTTAACTTGCTTACATTAGGGATTAGAGTCGCTAACATGACATCTCTATAATATCGTAAATAGTAAATCAAAACTTAACTATGACACATGTCACATAAGCGACTCTAATCCCTAATGTAACCAAGTTAAGAACTAAAATCGCTATCATGAAAATTTACTTTACTATGATAGTAAATAGTTAGAAAACTCGTGATAGAGGTAGTGGTCTCCTGTACCTCTATTATGAGTTTTTTACTATTTACTTTCATAGTAAATGTAAATTTTCATGCAAGCGATTTTAGTTCTTAACTTGGTTACATTAGGGATTATAGTCGCTAACATGACATCTCTATAATATAGTAAATAGTAAATCAAAACTTTACTACGACTAAATGTCACATAAGCGACTCTAATCCCTAATGTAACCAAGTTAAGAACTAAAATCGCTATCATGAAAATTTACTTTACTTTGATAGTAAATAGTAAGAAAACTCGTGATAGCGGTACTGTAATTGAATGAACACACTAATAATTGTCCTTGTATGTAATGTGTTAATGTATTTGTGTAGTCTCGGTTGAGGATACTTATAAATAAATAAAATAATGATTGAAAGTATGTAGTCATAATAAAAAATCTATTATTATTGGATACCGGCCCCTCCTGTGTCTTACTGGTTTAACTTTAAGATTCACATAATAAGCGTCATATAAATATGTACGATATGTATAAATAAGCATTAGTCATTTATTAACATTATGCACGTTAACTCATTGACATCGCGGCGAAGACTCTTGTTGAAATGTTGTATAGGTATTGTTGGGTGTTCGTTTTATATTAAGGTTTAATAATCTTTATCCTATTATTATATTATTATCCTTTACTCTTTAGTTATATTACTAACTCGTTTTCCTCGCGATCCTACCTAGGCTGGCAATCTATCATTTTATTGTGTACCTTCCTCAAAAGCGAATCCAAAAAGTTGCTCAAACTCGACATTGAAACGCCTACCCGAGTTCTATTTGGGTCAAATAGATTAATATTAATAATGTTGTATGTGTTTTTATAGGTAAGGCATCCGCAGATTCTTCTGAGGGTAAGCGAAAACTTTGTCTAGAATAGATGCATGCTTGCGAAATATCCCATTTTCTTTTTAAGTTTAAAAACAGTGCCATTTTTGCCATCAAATATTTTCACTTTTTTTTTTTACATCATCCTATCCATTTTCACCCAGACTAGTGTTAAATATTTAGGAGTCCGTGGGCAATGCAGCATAAGAAGAACGTAATGGATGACATGGAAGGGGGCAATTCTGGCGTCACTACATAGTCCATGTCGAAAAAATCATACCTTGATTACATACAATAATCAGACAGCCACGGTGACCAACAATCAGCGCATCCCTTTCTCACTTGTATATGTTTTGATAAGAGGATACGGGACGGCATGATTATTAGCGACAGCAACTGTCACATTGTACTTACGTAATACGGGTGAGAGTAATGCTCGTCACCCTTTCTCGTGTTCTAGCAACATCACTTTACAGATATGCTTACTTTGTTGGAGGTTCTAGATAGATAGATAGAATAGATAGAATTGTTTTTATTTCAAATAAACCTAATACAGGCACTTATGAAACGTTATAGGACTCTAGTTGCACGGTTCCAAAAAGTTGGTCCTATGGAGAAGAACCGGCAAGAAACTCTATGGATACTCTTTTAAAGTCTCTTTTAACAATCTTGCCATGAACATAATGTGGAAAAAGTATGGGAGAAGAAGTTCTCGAAATTTTAGTAACTCTTTGTATAGATTGATAAACGACGGTGGTGATCGAAGGGCGCTATAATCACCACCCAGAATCTATAAATTTATACAAGTAAATAAAATTGAAGTGTCTTTTTGGCTTTTTACTAAATGCATATGAAAGTAGGTTTATACGGTTTATAAAAATTTTGACAGTCTGTTTGTTCCGGCTAATCGTCGAAATGGCTGGATCAATTTTGACAGGATTTCTACTGGCAGATAGCTGATATTATAAGGAGTAAATCAGGCATCTTTATTTAAAAAATGCAGGGGTACGTAATCCTAGTATGTAATATTTACTGTCACATTTTAGCGTTCTCACCAAAAAGTAAGTTAAGACGCAAGTCGCGGCATTCAATGGATCCTTTTATAAAAAAACATTTATGCAAGTTTTAAAAGGTTACAACGTACCAAGTCTAGACGCTCATTCAGGCTGACCTTCAAAATACCAGCGGAAAAGTAGTACGTATTACGTATTAACTACGATTACGATTTAAAATATTCATTCATAATTTCCAGAAGCTTAAGAACTGCTACGCCGTGGTTTATTGAAGTGCCGGGACCTACAATTTATTAATAAGGTTAAGGTCAGCTCTAGTTCCGGGAAAACTTGTTAAGGGTTTCAGTTATAAAACTTTGATTGGTTTAATATTATTCTTCATAAAATAGTCGACTTGTTTTGTGGTTTGTACATTTGCAGGTATTGACTATTTGGCTAGGTTTGAGATATTATAATGCTTTAAGAAAAAATATAAAAATGTGGTCACTTTTTCACGGTTATAAAACTGCAATTTGTTGAATATTCCATCGTATTTAGACTTAGTTATATTTTTTTCTATCATCATTATAATGTCGATTAAATATAATTAAATGTTAATATGAGTCATTTTAGGAGCAGTGATAGCCTAGCGGTTGAACGCTTGCCTTCCATGTAGGAGTGTCTGAGGTCGAACCCGGCCCGCACCTCTGACTTTTCGGAATCATGTGCGGATCAGAATTTGATTATCACTTGCGTTTACGGTGAAGGAAAACATCGTGAGGAAACCTGCACACCTGAGAGGGCTCGATAAATTTCTTGACGGTGTGTGTAGTCCGCCAACCCGCATCGGGCCAGCGTGGTGGACTAAGGCCTAAGCCTTCTCGTTCTGAGAAGAGACCCTTGCGCAACAGTGGGACAGTAATGGGTTGAATTTATTTTATTTATGAGTCATTTTATATATTTGATCAAAATAAGACTCAAAAATAATTTATTACGACGTATTTTAAATATATTTTAACAATTTTTTAAACACTCAACTCTTGCCTTTCGTTGTTTTGAAGCTTTAATATGAATGACATCAATAGGCATTCCTGACAAACCGTATCTTCGCAGCTTAAGAAATCTTTTATACGAATATGATGGCTTCCGCCCGCGGCTTCGCCCGCGTGGTTTACGAACCCGTACATTTTTCCGGGATAAAAAGTAGCCTATATGCTATTACAGACTATAATCTATATCTGTGCCAAATTCCATTCAGATCCGTCCGAATATTATATACCTACCTATATTAAAGAAAAATACAGCGCATCGTAATAATATTTGTTCATTCACCGAAAATGGGTACTCGGTTAAAAAAACTAGAATACAAGTCACCTTCAAAATAAATATCGGTAAGCTGCCGAGAATGACATCAACCATAAAGATTGCAACCTGATCTTAAAAATTAGTTCACCCAATACATTCTGGCTGGAATACTTTGATTCACATTAAATTTTGCATCTTAGATCGTTTGGGCATAGTCGAAATTTACTTGCACCTCAGTCTGACAGATAATCGTGAGTACCTGAATGCATTTTTAAAAAGTTGGCATAGTGCTGCGCTGACCTTGTTGATTCGTCATGCAGTTTTGATAGTAAGAACGGTATATGACTAACAGATGGCCATGAAACACTTCTTGTTTTAAGTTACGGCTATCCGTCACCGGCGCAACAAACAACGGAATGTTATTTACAGAACGGTTGAAGGTGTAGAGTATTATTTTGTACTTTATGGTTTTGTCAATTAGCTACAGATTTAAATACGTGTGTGATAATATTTGTATAAATTCTATAATAAGATAGGTACTCAACGATATAATCATGAATTTTGAAGTGGCGTTAATGAGATGAATTTGTATATTGTATCTAGGATTCACTTTCAAACTTCCTCGCTTTTGAGCGTAACCGGAGATCGGTTAGATATTACTTCGGAACAATAATATAAAGGTTTTTGCTTGGTTTTACAACATGAATAAGAACTAGTAATGAGAAATCAAGATTGACGACTTGGTAATTAATCTTTATAGAAAAACATCATCTCAGAGTGCTAAAAGTAAATTCGTTAGAATAACTCAAATAACACACAGATTATAAGACAGCAGAATAAACGCAATAATAAATAATTTTATTACAAAACAAGAGTACAAAAGTCAATAATACTCTAAAACACTGTAATGTCCCGCGTCCAAATATCCAGAAAATAAAAGATGCTTCACGTTTCGTCCTCGGCCGTACTCAATCGTTTTTGGACAACTATCCCTGTGAATTTTGAAGGTATATTCAGGGTAGAGCTCGCTGATGCAGTGGAGTTCCACGTGACCCGCATACTCTCCATCACTCGACATTAAACTTTCATAGTCGGTAGCGCTGTGCATATGGAACCCGTACGATCGATCACCGATAATAAAGTCCTTATACCTATGCCAATTTTGAACCACTCGTTCAACTACCCTCAAACGAATCTCTCGATGTCTGTCTTGACACCCGTATATACAAAAAGAAACAGAACGGAACAAACAGTTGCCGTCCCCCCGAATGGGTATTACCCTTCTTGCCATCCTCTTCCTCTTTCTTTTCTTAGCCGAATTTCTTCTCGATTTTCGTCGATCGATCCTTCGGTATCGACTCATTGGTGTTACTGCACATCACTAGTGGATTGACAAGTATGGCGGGTGAAATTACTGTTTGGGCACGATGGCTTCTTTTAGGTTGCGGTAAATAATAATTTGATAGCGATTCAACGACTTTATTTTTTACCGAATTTTAATTTTAAAATTGGAAATAATACGGGTTTAATTTCGCGGCCATATTAAAATCGAAACGCGGATCATCTGATTTTGACAGTTTACCTTATTTTATTTATTTTTCGATGCCGTTATATTTACAGACAGTCTCCGGAAATGATTAATTATGACATGGAACACTGATTCACAATATCCGTCATAGTTTATAAATGTGAACGGAAATTGCGCCAACCATAAAGACGAAAGAGGAACATGACAGAACAAATTATTAGTTTAAGTTTTAAATAAATATTTGGTATGTATGTAAAATAAATAAATTATTATGAAATTATTAAATTAATTAATAATTTCATAATAATTTATTTATTTTACAAAAAAAATTAAGTGACAAATATAGTTTCATGTTCAAGATTTTTTTATTTCTATGTATTACTACAGTCTACCAGTTTATCTAATACAAAAATATTTTTATATTAGATTAACTGTGCGAGTTTAGGGTATCCGTCGACTAACAATATATTCTGGTTGTTGGATGATAGTTGGCAGATAAAATCCATCGTTGTAAAAAAAACAACCGAACAGATATAAAATGTAAAAAATGAAGATACTAATAACTCGAAGACGAGTATTTATTTCATATGACGCAAGCAGTATTAAAAGCTTCCTTTGATTTGATTACAAACCTACCTAACCTACATGATTCAGTTCCTCACATCAACATCGAAATTTACACACATACATATTAAACTTGTCTTTCTTAATAAATGATGATACAGAGAAATTAAATCGATATTTTTTCGAGACGCAATAACAGAAAGGTGACCTTCAACTGCCAAGTGAAGTTACCCACAGAAATCTTTTCGAACCCACGCTGAACTACACCCATTGTGAGACACGAAGACGAGACTTTTTCTATAAAATATTGGGACATAGCTCCATTATCGTGCGTCTATAAGTATCTAAAGTATTTAAATCAGACGGTGCGTGTGAATGAACTATGCCGTCAATGTCACTTGCGAAACTGGTCGATACGATTGACAGTGACCTACCGAATAGCGATAGTGCCTTCGGCTATCTTCGCCAAAGTTCGGCTCGTGCCATTGGCCTAGCAATTTTAATTAATTTATGTTCGGGCTGCATGTGTTCATAAAGATGATCATACCCGAATTCAAGTATATTTGATTTATTTAATTTGAGTAACAGAAGATGCTGTATTAAAAAATTTTTACAGTTTTTAAAAAAAGTTTGTCAAATGTATAATGATAAAGTTTCATTAAATTTTATTAAGGTCTGGGTAATAAGATAATTTTAAATTGAACCTGATTATAAATTTTGTAAAATATACTTTTTCTCAATGTTGTCCCTATAAAAGTGGTTTTACTTGACTGAAGCGTAGATGGGTCGTTCTTCGACCAGGATTCTTTGCGTCATTTTCGTGGCAAATTTATTTTTTTATAAACTCATTTCAAAATATTTAAATTTACAAGAATACAAGTTCATTAATGTATGAGCTTATAAAAATATAGATATATACAAATATAAAAATAAATTTGCCATGAAAATGAGGCAAAAAATCCTGTTCGAAGAATGATCCAGATGTGTTCCAGACTAGGACCAACGAGTGAAATTACCGGAACAAGTCATACCCATTTTAGCCTAAGGTCGGCATCACGTCTCTATGCCGTTAAACTACTAGAATAACTCATACCAATTTAAGGACCCGTTCCTTATGCCGTAAAACAAAACATACCATTTATTTTATTTTTATTTTTTATTTTCTATGGTATGCCCTTAGGTCGGCAAGGCGTTTTAATGTCATTTTGCCGATGTTCATAATATGTTCAGGTGACCCTTGAACTAAATTATATTTTCAATTAATTTCGAAATCGCTTCCTCTTATGGCTTAAGGCACATTTTATATTTTTAATATCACACTATGAATAAATTTAATGAAATACTCCGTCTGAATAGTTTTATGAGCTTGTGGATATTTAATATCTGGGATAGAAGCAGATTTATTATATTTATTCATTTATTATATTCAAATACGTTTACATTGTCCGGTAACATGAACAAACTTTTCATAATTTTTAAAATAATTTATAGTAATTAAATCAAACTCACCATTACACTGAAAAAAAAAAGGGTTTCTAAATATTTAAAAAATAAAATAATTAATTTAAAAAATTCGTCGAACTTTTAAATTTTTGTACAATAACCAACTAGGTGCTTTTGTTGCCGATTATAAAAATAAATAAAATAGCCATAACTGATAACATATTACCTATAAACGGCCGCTAAGCCGCTAGGTACCTCTATAAATTGGGTTTTATCTTGAGATGTCTACAATGACCCTAGACGGATTAAGGGTCACGTCTCGAGGGCACTGTAGGACATAATCTTTCTTTCTAACCAATCTGTATGTGACGAGAATTTATAATGAAAAATATATCTATAGATTTCAAATAGGTACGCACTGATATAAACCTCTTGTGGATAAACGGGGTGGTCCATTATTAAGACTTTAGAGCTAAATCAATGGATCACTTAATGTTATACGAACATCAAAGCTGTTCTTAAACAAACCACACACGCGGCGTATCCGTAAAAAAGCAACAAATCCTGCACGGCGAGCCTATCTCACAAATTATCGTTCAGAGTACGCTACACCCAAAAATAATGATGAGATACTTTGTAGTCCCCAAACCGGTACGCATCTCCTATCTCTTTCTGCCTCACTCCAACAGAAAGGGATGGATTACGACCAGTCCTACGCGCGACGATGAGGTAATATTTACCAGTCGCTCCCAGATCGGATGTGGTCTTTACCGTGTTTTCAAGTGGGGTAAGTAGAATTCGAGGTCAATTATGACGGGTGAATTAAACATTACTACAGGTAAGTAAATGTAGGTATGTGGCTTTTACTTGTAGAGGTATCGTCTACACGGAATTTCGCTGATCTGTATTTTACACCTTTGTGATAGGGGTGAAATTAGTATGTACCAAGCTGCTACTGAGAATTGTCTCCGTACCCAGGCTCTCACAGTTTCGCTTACGGGTTCCAGTAGTTCTAGCACGAAAGCGTGCGGCAGAGAGCCTTGAAATGGTGTTACAGAAGAGCAGTCAGCGGCAGGTTTGATGATGATGATGAAATGTGTATGTATGTGATGTAATGTGACATAACAGCTACAATGTTATCATATACATCATTTAGCTCACGGAATGATGATTGCAGTAGGTATTTTGTGTAGCTGAATGGAGGACGCTGCAAAATTTAACATACGCTCTCAGTCGCCGTTTCTGATAGTCACGAGCTTCAGTTTCTTTGTTGGGATACTTGATTTATAACATAACATATCATAGCATCACGCCTGTATTCCCCCAAGGGCTAAGCAGAGGTGTACAAGTACACCCACATTCCGCCGATGTCGTTATTGAGTCCCATGCAATAGAGAGCGAGCCTATTCCCATCTAAGTTCCAAAAAATTCCATACAGAAAAACCCTATAGCTCTTTGCCCGACCCGCAAATTGAACCCGGGACACGTATTCACTTATGGCGATCCAAAACTCTATAGGACTCCATAATCCTGCAACTATACATTATAGAGTACGATGACAACACAATCGGCGAAGGCATTCCACACGTATGACTCATCACTATTATATATTTATATATTCCGTCCGTTGGTTGGTATGTATTGATAAAAAGTTTAGGTACGATTTTGGTACGAAAAAACATGGTCTGTTATCGTCGACTGTTTCATATTTATATTGAAGTTCCTTGCTACGGGTATGAGGTGGGCAGGTCTATGGCTTACGGTACAAAAAAACCGAGAACCAATGCTTCGTATCCTATTGCAACTAAAGGATAATGCTGGAGCTCGGTTTAAACTTAAATTGTATTGCCATCATTCGTCATAGTTTATTCTATAGTACTGATACAATTTCTATCCTATGATATATTGGTTTGGTTTGGTCACGTAGAGATGATGCATGAAAGGCGATTATTGAACGGGATTAATAACGCGGTTGTTAGTGGAAACGCCAGGAGGGGACGCCCTAGAAGGACATATACGGACCTTATTCGTGATGTCCTTCAAAAAGGTCAGGTGCGCAGTACCCGCAACCGGCGTTCATGTATGAAACGATGCATGAATGTAGATGAAACAAAAGGGTTATGTAAGGATCGTAGCACGTGGAGTTCCGTAGTTTCTGCCTACCCCGTAGGGAAGAAGGCGTGACTTTATGTACGTATGTATGTATTGCGGCTAAGTGCTTTCTGCGCTATGTACACGTACATATATACATTTGTACACAGAACATAATATATATTTGTATGGTCTATGGATAGTTGTATCAGGTCCAGTTGTATGTGCATGTGAGTTGTTCAAGACGAATAAAAAAATTAATTTAGAGTTTTTCAATAAGGATTTTTAAAAATTAATCTTCCTAATGATTACAATAGCTGCAGTCTATGTTTCCAATTTAGGACCAATTTACAGGCGCGTGTGACCACACGGACGTCCCCAATCAGTGCATCTGCTTCAGGCAATATGGCTCACGTTGACACGCGCCAATTTGATTGATTATCCATAACTATACTACAGAGATAAACATCACTTACTGATTGTTACTTGCCCTAATTACTTATACGTATATTTATTTATTGAGATATTTGTTTCTATAAATGTGTCTGTTAATATTCGTACACCGATCATTGCCCTCTATATTTTCTTCCATGATTCTTTCCATGCAACGGTTGTCTGGAAAAATTGCTTTAAGCTTAATATTTTCAAATATTTTCACTTTGTACTCTTTCCTTTGGTGTATAACTAAAGAATACTTTAACTATCAATAAACTATTTGTAGTAGAAAATATACTAGGAAGAGAATATGTATATCAAAGTCTAGGTACTACTCTAAGCTAATGATTGCATTCATGTTAACTATTCTCTTTCCATAATCCCTAAGTCGGTATTTATAAAAACTTGGTACAGCGGTTCAATATTTTACCTAGCAACAACCAATAAAAAGAGACACCTGTTCTCTAGACCTGACCTTGAAATCATTAGGTAATATTAAGAACAGACCGCCTGGCCACATTCAGACCGACGTCGCGTGCGATTACGAGACTGACCGGATCAGCTAGAACCACTAAACAAGTTACTGGACGCGGAAAGTAGAGGAAGGTAGATTTTTGCCCTACATTGCGATTAAATTTAACAGGCTACTACGGGCCTGCGCACTCCATAGTCTCTGCTGTGGTTAGACAGACAACCTCTACAAGAAAGTAAAAAAAGGTTGCGCTCACCTTCACCTTGAAACAAAACATCTAATAGACTAAATTGTTTACAGTCTTAACAAATGTATTTTTGTAGAGTTTGTTAGACTGTTTTTAAAACACTATTTTGAGCGCACGCTTTATAATGCTCTCACCAAAAAAGAATTCATGTGTCTTTAGCATCTATGAAGAGTGAAAGTGTACATTTCACAGCCGACATCATCGCCATCTATCGTTTCAAGGTCAATGTCTTTATGTAATAGCGTGATGTCACGTGTTGAAGTGTGTTATGTTATCGTTACATGTGTGTGTTATTGAATACGCGACGACTGTCTGTGTTTAGTATGGAATCTTGGGATTCTGATTTCATATTTCTATATGACACGGGTAATTTATCTTATCAATGGGTTCGGCTTCCAGTAAAGTATTCTAAATATTTATTTATTTTTATCAGATTATGTAATGTTAATTTGACTATATGATTTATAAAAGAACTAGTATTTGCCCGCGACTTCGTCCGCGGACTTCTGGACCTCGACAGCAGCGCCACCTACCGGCAGCCTAATTACATGAAAAAGCGACAGCAACGCGACAGCCACGCGACAGCAATCACGTCAGCCAATACATTATATGTCACAAAAATGACGTATGACAGAAGTTATCGCGCGATCTACGCCTGTCGCTACATCGGCAATTAGGCTGCGGTTCCAACTGCAGCTAAAACATCTAGGTGATCCCATAACTACAAAATCATCAAAATCGATCAAGCCGTTTAAGAGAAGAATTACGAACACGTACGACGAAATTATAAATATGAAAGTGTCTCCGTGGATACGCAGGATACTCCGCGGCAGTAGAATTATTCACCAAACCAAAGCGTTGAAATAAAATTCCCCAGCGACCTGCCAATACCTGAGTGATATCGACATCGATTAGACCGACCACGTAATTACGATAGGCTCGTAACCGAAATCGATTAAATTTTGACAGCTGAAGAATGATCATTGCGTTGTTCAAATGTTCTTGCGGAGGTAATTTTAAAGCATAGTTCGCAATGTACGATTGACAAAAATGAATCGATTACTAGCGTGTATCGTAACTAGTTATCGTAGTTAGCGTGTATCGTTAGTAGCGTGTATGACGACACGGTTGGCGCAGTGGCTAAGCGATTAGCTTTCTGCGCTACGTGTCGCGGGTGCAATCTAAGCACGGAACAAATATTTGTATGATCTACAGATAGTTGTTTCGGGTCTGGTTGTTTGTGCATGTGACATGTATGTTTGTAAAGTGTACCCACGATACAGGAGAAACATAAGGGTGGAGCAATGTTAAAAAAAAAAAAGATAAAATCAGTTACCGGTTGTCTAAGGTTATATCTAAGCTGTTAACTGGTGTACCTAATTTTCATAAGAATTATTTATTTTACGTGTAAAATTCTTTACAAATTACATTTACAATATTTTTTAAAATGCAGTAGGCCTCGTCTTTTCTTACCTCTGAGAAACACCGAATCTGAGTGGTTTCTTTTTAAAGTCTATTTGTAACAAATTTATTGCAAAGAAAACATGTAAAATGATTAACAGATCGATATTCAATATTCTTCAAGTATCTGGGTATTCACAATTGCTTTAAGACCCTAGATGGCGCTACGTGTCTTTCGAAACAACTAGCTAATTTACTGTCTACGAACTGTTTAGGAACCCGAATTAAATACCTAAGTTAATCGTATTAACGTTAATGCATCCTCTATCGACCAACAAACTGAACTGATTGTCATAATCTAAATTAACGCGAGCAAAGCCGCGGGTAAAAGCTAGTTAAGGTTTAATTACGACAAAAGTTGTTCTCACCATTCATTATTATTAATAGTAGCATTATTGAGAAGATTTACTAATTTCTGAACACAGTAATGAGAACAGACCGGATATTAGCCAGACAGATATTTTCAGAACATGAAAACCTTTATAAGAATTTAACAAGGCATATGAAGAAAATAAAAATATAATCCTACTTCCTACTTAATATTATAAATCTGAAAGTTTGTGAGGATGGATGGATGGATGGATGGATGGATGGACGGATCTTTTTTACTCTTTCACGCCAGAACGGCTTAACGGATCTGGATGAAATGGAGCAGATGGGCCTCGTTAACTGATTAAGATTTTAGGTTAGAAAAATGAATGGCTATATCAATTTTCAGTAAAGAGTTGTTTGAGAGGTGATGTGAGGTTGTGTTTCTTATCCTGTTCATGGTATTGTTGTATCAGCTACTAGCTTCCGCTCGCGGCTTCGCCCGCGTGGCTTACGAACCCGTGCATTTTTCCGGGATAAAAAGTAGCCTATGTGTTATTCCAGACTATAATCTGTCTCTGTGCCAAATTTCATTCAGATCCGTTCAACCGTTCTGGCGTGAAAGAGTAACAAAAATCCATCCATCCATCCTCACAAACTTTCACATTTATAATATTAGTAGGAAGGATAGGATAGGATAGGATTCTGCTTACGTTGATCCCAAATAGCCCCGTGTTTTTTAAGTAGTCCCGTTTTACCGGTTGAGTCGAAACAAAATCAAAATAAAATCGTATTACCTTCGTCGATTTTTCAAGTAAAAATACTTTTTATATAAAGTGCTTTTTACAGAATTTGCGTATGGCAGTGTTAAAATACCGATTTATGACTGGTAAGTGTAGGTACGAATAATGCTTGGAAGTAGCACAGCTTTAATGCGTCACTGTGTTTTCCGCAAATGTGACCACAGCCTTAACAACGATTGTTGCTTTTACGAAGTAGGTAGAAGTAGGTTGTTCACGGACTTCCGACTTCATTTCTAAGTTTCAAGTCAATATAGTACGACACGGTTGGCGCAGTGGTTAAGCGATTAGCTTTCTGCGCTATGTTTCGCGGGTTCGATCCCCGCACGGAACAAATATTTGTATGATCTACAGATAGTTGTTTCGGTTCTGGTTGTGTGTGTATGTGACATGTATGTTTGTAAACTGTACCCACGACACAGGAGAAATCCTAGTGAGGGGCAACGTATATAAAAAAAAGACATATATATATTTATATAGTAAAGAATTACAAATTTTGAAACAAAAAAAAAACAACAACAACAAATCATTATTTCATTTCTCGACAAGTTTCTCCAGAAATTATAACGACGCAATTTTTTCATAACAATATTCTCTCTAGGTACTCTAGTATCATTAGCATTCTCATCACTATAACACTGTTTGTATAGCAGAAATTCTCTTATATATATTACAATTCCGAACGTTTACATACAATATACTCAATATTGACACACCAAATTCAGGTAACATAAACCACAAACCCGTTGGTAATTCGTGGTTTACCCATGCATATAAAGCGCAAAGCCAGCTTGAAAGCCTATCGAGTACCACAGGCCTGCAATAGCGTTTGCGCCCGTACCTTCGAAGTGGCACGGCTAATTGGGGAATTCAATCTGTGATACGACGACACACTAATTGATAGTAGCTTGTGCCTATATTTTATATTGCACTATGAAATTCTTGATACTTGATGAAGAACTTTGTGATTAATACAAGGGGTTATGGGTCAATGCAAAAAAAATAAGATGGGCGCGTGAGACTTAATGTGATGGAAAGCGAAATTTTAACTCTATTTGTGATTAGTAATAGTTGTTTATTTGTTGAATGCAATGTGCAGTCTTTAATCTGTATGTAAGGAAAATAGGTTTTCTTTAATATATTCTTTTTTGAATTTGGCGCGCTTGCGCTTGTTTTTGTTTAGAGGTTAGGATTATTAGAATGTGGTATTAAGAAAAAGGCCTAAAAGTAAACTTTTGTTGGAATATATTTTATGTAAAAATATTAGAATTGGTGGAAAAATAAACTTTGAATGTCGTTTTATTAGACTAAATATATCTTTGTTTTCAGAAGCAACACATTCGTTTATTTTATCCTAAACCATAAGATATAGTCTTATATGTATAGTATATAAAATTATCAAGTATCAACTACATTAACAATTTCACCCAATTCATGAAACCAGTCATTTTTATTAATAAACGTTACGTCATGTCGTGGGAAGACAGACGTCTGTCGTCGAAAACAAATTGAACGAACGAACGAGATACCTACAGATGATGAATTTACACTTTTTAAAATTAGTTTAACACTAACTATATAAATTAGTACTAAGTCCGTGGTAAATATAGTGTAACGCACAAACTAACTAGACAAAATTGGTTATAATAATTACGTACAATTATTAAATACGATTTTGTGCAGGCATATTCGTACTAGATAATTTTGATGGAACAGTACCACTATCACGAGTTTTCTTATTATTTACTATCAAAGTAAATTTTCATGCAAGCGATTTTAATTCTTAACTCGGTTACATTAGGGATTAGAGTCGCTTATGTGACATCTAGTAATAGTAAAGTTTTGATTTACTATTTACTATATTATAGAGATGTCATGTTAGCGACTCTAATCCCTGATGTAACCTTAAGAACTAAAATCGCTTGCATGAAAATTTACATTTACTATGAAAGTAAATAGTAAAAAACTCATAATAGACACAGAACATTATGGCTGTATTTTCAGGGGTATTCACAGGTGTACCCACATCATCAATAACGTTATTGATTCCCATGTAACATGTGGCGAGCTTATTGCCATCTACCTTTGCTCGAATCGGGAATAGAACTCAGGATCGTACACTCAGTATTTGCGCTTGCGATGTTTTCTTTGCTTAAAGCATCAGTTCTGTGAAAACGGTACTTAGCAGCAAATATATAGATACGTATCTTGAATAATCAAATTCAATCCACAATGAATATAAACGTATATATCACAGTGGCTTATTGCGCACAATACCCTCCCTCTCTTCGCCCCGGGTGGCCGTTGATCCACCCACCACCCACTTTGACCACCACCGAATGAAACGTTAACCAACTGGATTTTAAAACATGCCACTAGCAAAATCTGTCCAATTTAAATAAAATGTATGTGAAGCAGATTTGTCCTCGTAATATTGTGTTTATTATATTCTCATAGCATAAATGTAACGTAATATGTGACGTACTCGTAAGAGGTTGAAGATGTCAGCTGTACACAGCTTCACGTTTTAGTGAGTAATCTCCAAGATTATGATACTTAACAAAGGAGGTGATGCAAAAAAAAAATGTTGTAAATGTAAGTTTACAAGTTTACTGCTGGCCTGCGACTTCATCTGCATGTATTTTGTATTTATTATCAAATTAGGGTTTTGCTGCAACACTAAAAGATAAGCCTATTTCCTTCTCCGGGATCCAGGTCACCTCTTATTGAAATTTCATAACAATCTGTTCCGTGGTTTAGTTGTGATGAGGTTGCAAACAGACAGACTGCTAATTTCGCATTTATGCGGTTCCCAAACTAAGCGATCCTAAGCAAAGTATCTTACGTCGGAGGGCGTTAATTGACCTCCGGCCCCCATGAGTTGCCGGCCTGCGGGTGGCGGATTTGGGGCTGTCCGTCACTCGACCAGAGGCCTGAGACGGCGGCGCGAGTGTGTTCCACGCGCGCCTCTCTGGGAAGATATGCAGCTAGCTGCACAATGGGACGGAGCCTGCCAGGTCATCCACTGGCGGGCCGATACCTTCGGGGAGTGCGGTGAATGCGCGAGCGGATCCCGTATCTCCGGCGCTACAGGTATGCCGCAGGAACACCGTGTGGTTTTAGTCGGTAAAAGTCCGACATCACCTGTCGCCTTCCTCAGGGCAACGGGAATGCATGAGCATTTCCAAACGTAAAAAAAAAGCCTATGTATCTTGGGAATGTCATGAAAAACTACACCATTCATGCAGAGTTAAAGAAATATTATTATTTGGTTGGCAACCGTCCTGTTTTCCCAGGACATGTCCTGCTTTCCCAGGACATGTCCTGCTTTTTGGAGTGTCCTGAGAATGTCCTGGATAGTTATTAAATAGCGTCCTGGGTTTTTTAAAGAGGATTCGTAAGGTCCTGTGTTTTATTATTCGCGCGCCACTACTACCTCGAACCTTACGTTTAATCATCGTTGTTATTTTATAATTGTATACTTTAATCGTTCATTTTATTTCTTATTTTATATAATTTAATTGAAGATAATTTTATAAAAAAATGTAATTGCTATTCTCTGAGTGTCATTGACACTGTTTTCTTATACTGCGTCCTGTTTTTAAACCGAAATGTCCTGGCATTTCCACTTTAAAATCTTGGTTTTCGGAATTTGGTGATCGCAACCCTAGTGTACATGCATCAGGTATTGACACATGTCATCTCTGTGGCAGATACCGTACGTGTAAATTGAGCTACGCATCAGCGTGATACCCGGGGCTCGTCGGTACGCCGCAGGGTGAATAACGTGATGTAAACAGAGGGGAACTATGCGCATGTCAATAGCAATACGAGTAACGAACCCGCCACAGAACGGCTGCAATTGGAAAACATACAGTCAGCATCAAAAAGGTGTATACACGTAGCGAAATTCAAAAGCGAGTTTTAGTGATAATATTGATTGAAATCTTGACAAATTTCATACATAGTATCTGCAAGTACATTAAAATACATGGTTATTTAAATTTTATGATTTTAACCAAAACCTTTCCAAGAATAAGCATTTGAATTTCGCGACGTGTATACATGTTTTTGATGCTGACTGTACATGACATGATCGAATTAGTATATTAACGTTTTCGCTGATGACGGTAATGGCGAGAGGTTGATTAATTATTTAATTGAAATGCCATTAATTGGCCAATATTGCAGTTGTGTAGCTGTTTGTAAATAAAAGGGGACGTCTACCTTCAAAAACAGAGTTAACAGGCATTTTCTGGGCACGCTCGATCCATCATAGACCTCATCAATCGCTTTTCATCAGGCGTGATCGAGGTCAAGAGCAGGCCCATTTAGTAATAATAAAAAAAAAGCAAACAGACTGTCTGAAATGACAACCTAAAGAGTGAATCACCGTTTTTTATTTATATACTTAGCTGTATTTAATAACGTTTCTGTAGTAAAGCATATCCTTTTTTTTTAATTTGCCCGACACTAGGAATTCTCCTGTATCGTGGGTACAGTTTACAAACATACATGTCACATGCACACACAACCAGACCCGAAACAATTATCTGTAGATCATACAAATATTTGTTCCGTGCGGGGATCGAACCCGCAACATGTAGCGCAGAAAGCTTACCATGCCGTCAGTATGTATATATGAATAGTTATGTATCGCCAAACCTATTGCTTATGAAATAATTAAATATATAGGAAAAAAATAGATCTTTATATTCCCTTTTCGTATAAAGCCTGATTTTTCAATACCCGAATAAACTGATTTTGAAATTGAAATATTTTTTGGATGGTCATTTTTACGGATAGACAGATTTTTCAGACCGGCTTTGAACGGGAGGCAGGATTGCAATACCGCGCGCGTTTCTATGTCTAGTGTAAGCGTGTTGCTCGGATGGGGCGGGCATCGGGGACGCCCCACCCTCAACGCCCCCCAGCTACGCCGCTTTGGCACTTCGAAAAAGCCAAAATTTAATATCGTTCAAATCGATTTTATAAGACATACCTATACCTTCGCTACTCCGATATCGTGATATTTGATTTAAAAACGCAATACTTCTCTACATATCTTTTTTTTTTTAAAGAAAATTTAGGGATGATATATTGTAGAGATGTTTACGTATCTACTAGACCAAAGAAAATAATCATGAACTCTTGAAATAAAAATGTTGTATATTCATTACTAGCTTCCGCTCGCGGCTTCGCCCGCTTGGTTTACGAACCCGTACATTTTTACGGGATTTAAAGTAGCCTATGTGCTATTCCAGACTATAATCTATCTCTGTGCCAAATTTCATCCAGATCCGTTCAGCCGTTCTGGCGTGAAAGAGTAACAAAGATCCATCCATCCATCCATCTTCACAAACTTTCACATTTATAATATTAGTAGGAAGTAGGATTAGTAGGATGTTCCTACAAACAGATAAGGTTTAAAAAAATGATCTTTTTGTCTTCCCTCGCTATGTGACTGAGGGAAAGTAAACCTTGAAAGTTTATTATTGTCCTTGTATAATTATAGCAGAGATATTTGTATTGTATGATGCGGAACAAATATCTGTATCGTACGGAACAAATATCTGTAGGGCCCATTTGTTCCCGGTCTGGGTGTCTGTGCATGTGAAGGTTTGTATTTGTAAATAAATAAATAAAAAAAACAAATAAACGAAAAACTAATATACATTAGTTTCGCATAAGAAATGTTATATTGCCATATTGAAATCGAATCGCTGATGAATAAAATTAAAAGTGGCTATGAAACAGAAAGCTTCAACCCCTTGATTTGAACATACCTGCTCATTCTTTACTCACTAATGGCACCCTTCAAAGGCTTTGAATATGATTGTAGAAAAGTCAATACCACCTGTTCCCCTGTTACACGTCACTTGCCATACTGGGGGCTTAGAGCTCTATTTATAACAGCACGCCACGCGACGCCGGGTGTGTCATTAGAGTATGAATTAATACTGGTTTACTCACTAGGTACTTTGACAGCGCGTGAGAAATCGGTGTGAGTTTATTTGAAAAAGAAATAGCCTCAAGTAGTGAAATGTAAAATATTATTTATTTATTATAAACTAAATTTAATCCCATCAATCTGTTTATGTTTATTTCACGTGCGAAGTCTTATGAATTCGAAAAATACGCAGAACAAAACACGAGTTAAGGGCTTGAGTCAGTCACCGGCGATATGTGACAGCGACAAGCGACACTTCTCGTTCCTATACATTTTCTTTGAATATGTATGAAGATACACCTAGCACCGGCGACAAGCAGTCTGTCGCCGGTGACGGACGCAAGCCTTTATGATTGCCACACAATGTACGCACAAATGGAATGTATTTTTATTATTATTTTATTTATTTAAGGATTACCATCGAATGATGCACTTATAACTTATTAAGTGTATCATTTGTTGGTAATCCATTCGTTGGTATATATATTATAGATGTTCACCGTTAATAACCCACTGCCTGCTATGTCCAGTATTATTGAATAAAAAAGCCTGTTTTGCGCACACCCAATCATTATTAATTTAAAACGACTTGTAAGTCGTCCTCGTTATTCCAAGATTTGCAAGGGGCGATCACTCAAGCCTTGAAGACACTAGCGGCGTCATTAATCTGAGTGACCTGGTTTGAGTACGTAATAAGAGGGTGTTTGATGGCACTATTATCCGTTTATTGGTTTGAATGTCAAGGCAGGGATAGGTCGCCTGAGGCGCTAGGGCCTAGTGTAAGTTTCTTTTGCCAAACTCGATCCGACCAATCGGAGCGCCGAACGCGTTTGACGCTTTAAATCCACTCTGTATTATTCAGAGCGTATGATCCGTATAATTGTAAAGTGAAATTATAATAGGTTTCTAAGGTGTAAAGAGAACCGAGAACCGAACACGGGTGACTAATAATATGAGTCTAAACTAATAATATTGAAAGAATAGACGTGACCTATCGATTCGCTATTGTAATTGTTTTTTTACAACATATAAAGATTATGTGTCGAACACGACCTCTGTCTAACTCCCGCCTCGGCGTTCTTAAACGTTCACCATTTTCACGAAATTTTGGGGATGATTTTCATTAATACATTTGACATTAATCTAGGGCCTCAGAGTGCGCCAGACGATTTCAGGTATCGTCATACGTGGAATCTCTTTCCTTTGGCGCCACAGAATATTTTAAAAGTTTTGCTAAAATATAGCGATCGTATATCTATTAGTAACATGTATCGTGTGCCTATTAGTTTAATCTGTTCTATTAGAAGTGCAGCTCACTTGAATGCATGCTGAATAAAAATATAAAAAAATAGATTCCGTCATAATTAATTTCCATGTAATAGAGAACCTATTGCCAAAAAAAGGACCAAGTAACTTTGCCCAACCCGGTACTGGAACTTAGGACTTCATGCTCCTCAGCCGTTACCAGACCGATGAGGCACTCAAAACACATCAACATTGTTAGTAGAACATCACAAACACAAAGCGTATATTGAATGGAAAGTCGTTTCGTCATTGATAAATCGAGTGTATTCGTCCATGAAAGATTACCGTATTACGACACAGGTGGCTGGCCCACACGGCCAATCCTCACAGGTCACATATTATAAGCCGGCATTGAAATTAACTGCGTTATGTTCAGTTTTAATTAGGATTAGAAAAGTACTAAGTATTAATTTCTTAACAACAATTGAAAGACCTCACAGGTGTTTTAGTTTGAATTAGAAAATTAGTTACGAGAGCAAAATAGACGATCGACGACACTGTTGGTGCAGTGGCTAAGTAGTTTTCTGCGCTACGTGTCGCGGGTTCGATTCCCGCACGGAACAAATATTTGTATGATCTACAGATAGTTGTTTCGGGTCTGGTTGTGTGTGCATGTGACGTGTATGTTTGTAAAACTGTACCCACGACACAGGAGAAATCATAGTGTGGAGCAATGTTTTTAAAAAACTAAAAAAAAAAAACTAATAAAATTCGCTCGTACCGCTAACAGTTTGCGATCCGCGGCTATTTTTTTTTGTATATAGTTTTTGTTATTTTTTTATACACATAGATGAATTAACCTTCCCAAAAACAGCACTGTAAATTCTTTTTTCATTGACCGAGGTATCTCGTTCATTCATTTGACCTGTCGAAATGTGGGCACGATGGTTTTTATATGAATTAACTCACGCTTTTTTCGATAAATGACGATACAATGCAGTAATATGCAGTAAAAGCTGGTAAAATCTTTGCGTTTGCTATATACTCGTATAAGTACTGGTGCTAAAGGTTTGTAGACGCAGTTTTATGTAGATACCGCAAAGTAATCCGAAAATGAGGATACATTTGATTTTTTCACTAGTTGTTTAAACGAACAACTTTTTTATTTCAGTTTTGTTTTTGAAAAATACTAAAAATACCGTTGTGTATGTCGATAGTTGAACATCAAACAAATCTATAATATCACTGAATATTCAACTACATGTTAGCACGAGCTTAACATGCTATTGAATATTCCATCACGTGTTAAATTTCGTGCCTGTTAAACCCTGAATAGCTTGACGCAGTTCTAATCGAACATCAGCTAAATAGACGCGGGGACAGAATTGGTGCCGCATTCAATGCGCCGCCTGACGTTGCCGGCACTTTACAGTGACAACGCTATTAACTTGACACTACAGTTCCCGCTATCCCAGGAAGAAACTATCGTGATTATAAAAACGGTAAATAGAGTACCTAGTTATATATCGGGGAATAATCCTCGCTTAGAGCTCATGACTGGCGTAGACAGTCCAATTTAAGTTTTATATCTCAACGAGTTTTCGTTTGACAGATTAAATTATTTGAATTGGAGTGTCTGTTTATTATTTTAGAAGGTCTTTATTTTGTTTGTTCAGCCTATGTCTGGAGGACACAAGGCTATTCTACTTTCCGCAAGCGTAATGCTTACACCCGCAAAAAATCCAACGAAACGGAGTAAAATCTGTCCTACACCCTCACGCTCACCAACTAGAATTTTTCCTAATGGAATTCAATAATAATGGTGACATAACTCGTGCTAGATTGGATTATTCCTGCCCACATCAGACTCTGTACGAGACCTACGATAACCAGCAGTTGATTAGACAATCAACCGACATAATCGTTAATGCAATCTTGCGCAGTCCACTTGACGTCAAAGACAGCTCAGTCTACAGATATCGCGCCACAAAGGACCATTAATCGAACAAAGGATTAGGCTTGTTTGTTTTCTAAGACTTTATGGACGTGTCTTGGTACAGGTACCTGATTGGTACCTACAGGGAAGGTTTCTTACACTTTTACATTCAGCAGAACTATTGCAAAACAAATTACAACACATTAATGAGTAGAGCACCGAAAATTTGCCTGTTATAAGGTCTTTCTTTCAGTGTTATTCATTGTTAAAGTTTGTGGTAGGTATATTAACATTAAACTCAAAAGGGATGTACCTAACGTTTTTTTACGTAGACACGTGTACATAAAACGGCAAGGCATTGTAATTTGTGATATTTACATGACTGTAGACAATTATAGAGTATCTGTGTTGCATTAAGTTTTGAAGAGTAGAGGTATGTATGCAGTGTTTTTGTATGAAGTTATTTTATGTATAGTGGGTTATCAAATTAGAACGGCTAGCGTTCGCAAGAGACTATGGTATTTGACCTGTACCTCTATTATGAGTTTTTTACTATTTACATTCATAGTAAATGTAAATTTTTATGCAAGCGATTTTAGTTCTTCATCATCAGCCAGAAGACGTTCACTGCTGAACGAAGGCCTCCCCCGATGGGGGGCCATAATCCCCACGCTTGGCAGGCGGTTTGGGGATTGATTGATTGGCGGCTTGGGGATGATTTTAGTTCTTAACTTGGTTATATTAGGGATTAGAGTCGCCAACATGACATCTCTATAATATAGTAAATCAAAACTTTACTATGACTAGATGTCACATAAGCGACTCTAATCCCTAATGTAACCAAGTTAAGAACCAAAATCGCTATCATGAAAATTTACTTTACTTTGATAGTAAATAGTAAGAAAACTCATGATAGCGGTACTGTACTATGGATTATTGAGCAGTGAGTGACACATAAACGATCAAACCCATGAGAACTCAAGTACAACAATGAACCAATAGTGTTACTAAAACTACCCACGACAGTCTACCAGAAAAAAACATTCATAAAAAAATCTTAAATCCCATTTGTCAAGCTTCTTTCTTTTACATTCTCAATATTTCAAAAGCCATTCCGATGGAATTAAATTTAAATCTTGTTTACTCCATTTCTCTCACAGAAAGAAAAAGGAACGTCAATTTAAATTTAAATTTTCCTTATGAATTTTTCCGCTTGACGTAAACGGATTAGCTGAACCTATTTTCCATTTAATTCTGCGCTAAAAACCGCTAACGCATTTTTGCCATTAACGATAATTGTCATTACTTACATCTTTCAACCGTTACTAAATGAATTTACTATATGGAGGAACGAGGTATGGTGTTCCTCCATTGAAAAGGGAGGATCCTCCGACCAGGCAAGGTGGTTAGCCTGGCGGGCCAAGCCCAACGGTTGATGTTGGACATTCGTATATGTGTTAGAATCGTTGTAAACTTTCATAGTGCGATTCAGGGTTTGTTGTTGTACTAGTAGCTTCACCCCGATAGATGGCGCTTTACTTTTTGCTATGTTGCGAGTAGTAGTCGCTACAACTACATTGTTTCCGATACACAAGCGGCAATTTATTGGCAATTTCAGTAGTCAGTACCGTGTTGCGGCATAGGTCGGCGCTTCAATTCAGTTACGCTCCTTTGAGTGATGCAGCTACCTGCTGGATGTCCAGAGCCTATCCATAGCCTTTGATGTTACTTTCTCGTTAATATGCAAGTTCAAAACAACGTATCGAGATGAAAGTACTCAAGCGAAAACAGCATCTTTAATTACTGATGTGCATAAAATAGATTTGCTGTCTAGTAGAGAGAGTAGACTAGTAAAATATATTTATCAAAGAACCGCAATTTATAAGACTGACGTACTTATTATTTGTATTGGGGAAATAAAATCTGAAAGACGAAGCAAAAGCTAATATTCTATAGGTATTAAAGACACTCTTGCGTGTTTTGTTTGATTGGCAATACTTAGGCTTGTCCTCTGTCTATCCCAGTCCTCTAGGATACTCGTGTAAAAAATGTTATAAAAGACATAATTATTATATATTTTGATATGTAAAAACAGATGTCAATGAACTTACGACTTTGGGAGCTATAGCGCAGTAACCCGAGCGCTGTTTTCGACAGTGCAGATATGACTGGATGATTGGCACATCCTCGGAGGGAGAATGTGTACCTAATAGCAGCAATGCCAGGGGTAAATAGCCTTTTTAAATTAGGAATCTCATGTACACTGTGAAGTTTGGTCCGTCTCCAATGAAAAGCTAAAACACGCAGGCGCCTCCATTGGTTTAGCTTGTACAATATTATTTGAGAAATTTCATTATGCCGTTACGAACATTGAAATATGTAACTTAACTTCTAAACTTGAAAAGTTTTAAGACATTTGACTAAACTTCCACGTAGGATGAAATAAATAATAACATAGCATCACGCCTGTATTCTCTGAAGGAATGGGCAGAAGTGTAGTTACTATTGGTTATAGTTATGGTTATAGAGACGCCCATTGCTATCAAATATTGACGACACGGTTGGCGCAGTGGCTAAGCGATTAGCGTTCTGCGCTATGTGTCGCGGGTTCGATCCCCGTACGGAACAAATATTTGTATGATCTACAGATAGTTGTTTTGGGTCTGGCTGTGTGTGTATGTGACATGTACGTTTGTTAACTGTACCCACGATACAGGAGAAATAAAAGTGAGGGGAAAAGAAAAAAAAAACCGACAAATCTCTAAACCACTGCTAAGAAAGTTCTAACAAAAAAAAAACCCTCCCGATCCGGGAATCGAACCCAGGACCTCACGCACAGATCACAAGACAGTAGGCAACCAACTCTGTATAAATTATGCTAATTCCATTTTGTAACGTTTAGAAGATAAAATGTGGAACATTTCTTCACACTGTTCCTATATATAGTACCTACATAATATTATTGTGATGTTCATATAAAAGTGTTATAGATTTCTCGACGACCCTCTATATTGAACAACTGAGAGGGTGGACATCAATATTGCAAAAGCAAAGGAACTCCTTACAAAGTATCGGATGAATATAAAATCTTCAGTTACTCTTTCTCAGGCATTTATTTCAGATATTTGCAGATATTTTTATCTAAGCTGCAATACAGCTTACAGTGAAAGCAGTCAAGACTAATAATCAGAAAATATTTTCTCGGAGAAAATAATGATACACATGAAGAATGATGAACTGTGTATTTCGTAACTGAACATGACAGCATCACGCCTATATCCCCGGAGGGTAAGGCAGAGGTGTACTATTGTGCACGTTATGCCGATGCTGTTTTTAAGTCCTATACAATAGGAGGCTATTGACCTCAACCGGGCACAGTTACAAACTCCATGCTGCTACTGAGAATTTCTGTACAGAAATACCAAATAAAACTTTGTCCGACTCGGGAATCAAACTCTCAACCCTCTCGCTCAGTAGTTGTGTTTACGACAAATAGACCAAAGAGGCAGTTTTTATAATAAAGTTAATTATATTTAGTTGTAAACAATTTAGAGGCTTAAAGGAACGCATAATTTGACTTAATGTAGTCATTAAAAATATATTTAAACCTATAATAAATCCTCAGAGTATACACCAGTCATGCCAAACTCAAAGTCAAAAACATGAAGACCGTAAACTCGGTGGGCCGCAAAAACTAATCGTAAAGAAGACAAACTACTGAGAATCTTAACGAAAAGAGCGTACTCCTTTTTAAAAGGCCGGCAACGCACTTGTGACTCCTCCGGTGTTGCGGGTGTCTATGGGCGACGTTAATCGCTTACCATCAGGCGATCCGTATGTTCGTTTGCCAACAAAGCAATAAAAAAAAAAGTAGGTACTATTATAGGACTAGTATATGTATTTAATTTCCAATAAAAAGGACATCTTCAAAAACGCTTTTTAACACTCTCGCGGGCCGCATTATCTGGCTGTTTTCAAAATTGATTCGGGCCGCAGGAAAATGCTCTGAGGGCCGCATGTTTGACACGACTGGTGTACTCCATTATCGACTCGTGAGCAAAGTTCGCGCATACTGGTAGTTATATTTCCTAGAAAATCACTGTACACCAACGGTTGAAATATCGCCGCTGCGCGTGCAAAATCGCGGAAGAGCGGTTTGTAAATACCGCGTAACAGCAAAAGGCGCAAAATTGAAATATCACGCCAATAGATCCTTAACGCGGATCGCTTATATTAGATCATATATTGGGGTCGGCTTCCAATCTAACCGGTTGCGGCTAAATATCAGTATTTTATACGGAGCGACTGTACGAGCGACCTTCGCCACCCGATTACTGGGAGACGCTGATACTCTAAGGTTAGACTGGTTGTCAGACTTTTTGGGCTACTAGATATGATTATAAAGTCGCAAAGAAGTAGCTACAAAGTTCACTCAGTAAAATACGATATATATTAAGTATCGAATAGAGGAAGACCTTCTAATAGTCGAACCATTTGTTCTCCTTCCACTAAACAGATAAATCGACTCCTACGCAAGTGGAGTTAGAGCTCGCGACTCGTGTCGGTAATAATACGTTGAATTAAAAATGGTAAGAATATCAAGTGTGTGTCGGCATTAGTCAATGAGTTTAGTTAATCTTAGGATCAAAGATCACGATAACACATTGGAGGTGACTAATGGCGGGTTCCCTCATCTTAACTGATGACTAAGAAATGAGAAAATATATAGTCACGCACAAAATATGTATCCACATACCTACTGATATTCAAAAGTGAATTTTAGTGCAGTCAGTGACGTGTTCAGACATTGTTTTTAATACTGGCAACTCATGCTGTATTGGTATTCAAAGATTTCGCATACAAAACTTTTTATAAAATCTCGTTTCGATGTCGCTAAAGCGGTTTACATATTTGCTGAGGTGACTGGTTGGTCTAAAACAATGGCTTCTACAGTGACTTATAAACTTTGACAGGTGTCAAGTTATGATGAATGGAGGATAGACTGTCTCATCGTTAGATAGCCTGACAAATATAAATTTATTGAGGATCAAAAACTTGAGCAACTACAATTAATTGGTGATTGAATACTGAGCTATGTTTACGCAAATATACACCTTACTTCATGAGAAATTACGACCTTAATGCATCGGATCTGTAAACCTTTAGAGAAAACTAGTGTACCTTCTAATAAACCTTTATAAAACGCTTGGTCTGTCTCAGAGTAAATCTCCAGTTTAACTTTAAATATCGAATATTCTGCCTCATTCGTTTCAGTGACTTACTTGACTGAGCGAATAGGTATTCTTATTGGACCTTTCTGTTATAAAGTTTATCAATTATGCCCGGTAGATGGCGTCGATGAAATGTGGACGTACAATAGTACACCTCTGCCCAATCATTCGGGGAATACAGCGTTAGTGCAATGTCTTATGAACATCATTATCTTCCAGCTTATTTGCTTTCAATACTTTAGCTATTGAGTTCTGTTCACATTTCACATTTCAAGCTGCCAGAGAATTGTGAACATCGATGCATATATGAACCACACAATTCAGGAAACCGTTTCCAAGTCAAAGTCAAAGATTTTTATTTCAAATGGCCCTTTGCAGGCACTTTTGAAACGTTATGAATCTAGGTGCACGGTTCAAAAGTGGGTTGGTCCTATGGAGAAGAGACCGGCAAGACACTCCATGGATACTCTTTTCAAAATGTTGGTTTACAATGAGTTTAAGGAACATGTAGCTATTTTAAAATATAAATATTCTTACAATGCAATATTACATTATATGACGCACAAGGACTTCTCACTATATAAGATAATAAAATAGAATAAAATAACATTTATGAAACGTAACATTTATGAAATCTGTACCAGTTATAGTCGCTGCTTTTAAATGGTACGTTTTGGAATTATAGTCAATAGATATTGGAATATTTGTTTGAGCCGTGATTAATTTAATTGATTTAATTTAGGCATCAAGGCCCATTATGCATCCCTGTACAGCATTTGATTAATTTCAGATGTAATTAATTTCGTTTTTCAGTTGTATGTAATTATTGTGTAATTAAGCGAATCGAAATGCTTGCTTACTGATATTAGTATTAAATATAAACAAAATTATCATAGAGAGTTACTGTAAAAAGCATTTATTTTTGAATATTTTGTGTACAATATTTTGTTTTAAAGACTCTCTTAGATAAATTACTTAAATTTACCTGTCCATAGAATAGTATATACAAGATAAATCTATCTTGTAAAATGTAAATGAATTTTAAAGAAACCGAAAACGTGTTTTAGATCAGACTTGACTAAGTTACATTACCATCAAGTCTAAGACAATGTCACAAAAAAATAATATGATTAACCTCAAGATTGGGGCTCAACTTTCGTGGGGCTAGCAATTAGTGGGACTTGGAGCGAGTTAGCGACAATCGTGGTAGGTCGCGACCCCCTCAAGTGACTCATTGATATGACCATACGATATCTAGAGGAAAGTTCTTGCATACTAAGTAGATGGAGTTCGTGAATTAAATCTTATGAGAGTCTAGACGAGGTAATATTAATGAAAGTTTTGTTCATTATCTTGAGAAAAAACAATACCTATATCTATCTATAACAATTATATTATATATATAAAAATAAATGTGTGTATGTATGTTTCCTATGGACTCCAAAACGGCTGGAGCTATTTTAATGAAATTTTTAGGTAATCTTCAGATTAACACAGCGCGTGATCCTGTGAAGTTTGGTAGCGATCGGATCAAGATTTTGTGTGCTACCCGTGCGAAGCCGGGGCGGGTCGCTAGTTAAGTTAAAAGTACCTATTTGAGTATAAGTACATAAATTCAGGAATTCACAAGTAGTTAAGTTACATGATAACCCTAGGTTTTGCTACACAGTACTTATACTTGACCGGTGTTCATGTAAGTCTATTATTTACCGAATTAGGTGTATTTTTCTTCAACTCATTGCAGACGCTTGTAATGCAATTGTTTTCAAGGTAAAACAGTTTAGTCTCACTACGTTTATTTCTAACAAAAACATAACAGATAAGACGGAAAATATTAAGTCTGTCAAGTAAGTACACTTGTTACCAACGTGAATTTAGTCGGCGTAGTAATATTTTCTGTCCTTCTTCAATTATATTTTTAAGAAACAGTCATAGTGCTTTCATTAAGAGGATCAGTATTTCCGATTATTGCAACAAGATTATAAGCCTTAAAGTCTGTACCCCTAGTGTAAGTTTCTTTTGACAAATTCGATTTACTACATCAAACGCGTTCGGCACTCTGATTGGTTTGTTTCATGTTCTCCACCAATCGGAGCGCCGAACGCGTTCGATGTAGTAAATCGAATTTCTCAAAAGAAACTTACACTACGGGTACTGGAACATGTAATATATATGCAACTAAAAATAGATTGAATATTTTTAGTACCACACTTTCGTCACTATCACCCTCACCTTGTGGTGATTAAGTGTAAGAGGTCTACGTTGATAATATTGTTGTTAAACAAAATCATATTATCTGGCCATGAGAACTAACATATTGTATCAACTTCTTTGAGTAGATCTAGTCGGTTGTAGGTAGAAAAAGTTTGGTAATTATGGTAGGCCAACGATGATAAATTATTGCAGTGACGTAATTTTTATTAAAGTACCTGTACAATTTTTGACAAGGGGTATCGATCGCAGGCCACTGGTTCCGCGATACTCCAATAAATTTGCCATTTACTCACATTTAGATTAAACTTAAACTAGGTATTATTTGATTTTCAGAATCATCGGTTGTCTCTCATATGTTTTAAACTTTTATAAAGTTTATCCCCTGCGTTGAATTTCAATTTTCATTCATATAATATTGGCCGAATTTCTCGATGTTTCTACAAGTGCTGTGTTATAATCGTACGGCGCTATCGTAATACTATATCTTTGCAGAGATAATGACAACTTATACAGATAATAACAGTAAACAAAGTAGATAGTAACAAATGAATTTGTCACCGACATCAATTTACCGAACAAAATTAATATAAATAAACTCTTCACAAAATAAAAATAAATACTTTAAACAGAACCCTGTTTCCCGATCCACAATATTATAAGAGATATAGTTTGTTGGAAATCAGGCTTAAACGTAGACCATTGATAACAATATCAGCGTTTCAGTAAGTATGGGAGGTCATTGAACAATATACACACAACATCAGCAACATAATCTGGTATAGCAGCTAGCAACAAATATTCTCTGGTATCAAAACTCATGAAAGCATTTCGGAACTCAGGATTCACTGACACAAAAGTTGTTAATTCAAAAGAAACAAATGCAACTCACCGAAAGCGCCTTGTCCGTTGAGCCTCGCCGAATGAACGAAAATCATAAAGATTTCGACGTAACCGAAGAAAGAAAGAAGAGTATCTTACGCTCGCTTTTTCTTGCGCTTACTCCGGACATAGTCAGAGTAATTTAAGAAGATCTTTTGGAGGCGTGGTTTTGTGGGCAAACTGGCGTAATGCGGTTTTGATTTATTCCCCGATATGCTCTTCACTAGTTCCCAAGTAGCCCAGAAGTAGTTGACAACCTTCCCGAAATTACTGGTGGTGTTACTACATTTGTGGTCCTCATCATCAGAAATGGTACTCGTGGTTGGATCGTTATCCATGTTTTGTTTTTATTCTTAATTAAGTCGTGATACTTAAATTCGATTTCTGGGGACAAAGAAAAAGTTACTGGTTAGTAATAAGTAGGTACATGTTATATATCAAGAGACTACCAATATAGACATGTAAAACATTAGATTATAATGTTCAGTAAATTAATAGCTTTTCTATCAATATATTCAAACCATCACACCAAACGTTCGCGTTGAGTTCAATACTGATCTGTCTTTCTTGATTCTCTCTCTAAGCATGGCCCAAGTTCTTCAGTGCAAGGTAGAAAAAATGCATGTCAAATATCTGACACCAGCAAAACAAAACCCGAAATTTGGGATTTATTTCAAAATAGACACTTAACTGTAATAAAAATAGAGTTTTAGTGCCACTAAAAACAACATGTGACGCTGTGGCACTTGAATTGAGACGTTAAAAGTGCCAATAAAATCGTATTAGCTATGGAACGCTCGTTGCTACAATATACATTCTGATCGTGTTTTAGGGGGTTTTATGGACATATTTTCTCGGTTTGAAAACGCATCTTGTAAGTATCGAACTTTGCACAGACATCATCGATATGAAAAACAAATAGCTACGCCGAAAGTAAAATTAATTAAATAACGGAATTTCACGATTATTAAAAATAATTGGTACTTTATACCTAGTATATCTCTCTCGTTTTCTGTACAACCAGCTTAAAATCTGTTGACGGCGAGGGAGGTAGGGGAGGTAATCCTCTTTAATCCTTGCGTTAGTCATTAGTATAGATATTAATAGTTAGGTTCAAATCCGAATGAATATGGACGTGGCACCTGATGCATTGTTCAAATGAACATGTTCCTATAAAGTATACGCGGAAATTTTTGACATCAGTCCAGATTAGGTTTGATGTCAAGAAACTGGGACATAGTTTAGTCAAAAGATTGCTACACGCCACGGAAAAGAACTTGAGCGGTCTATCCTATAAATATCAGCTATCATAATCGGCAGCCTTATTACCGATGTAGCAATCAGTTTGCGACAGACGTGGATCGCGATCGCGACAGATCGGATAACTTCTGTCAAACGTCATTTTTGTGTCATATAATGTATTGCCTGACAGTGAGATATCTGTCGCTTTTTTACGTAATTAGGCTGCCGATCTACTTGATGGCTCACTAAAATTCAAACGAGTAAAATTCAAAAAGTAGGGCAATGTCTGCGCGATTCTAACAACATTCAATTTATTCTGCATGCTACCGATGATGGGTGCCTGTATACATACGATTTCTGTCGTAAGGAAATATTGAGGGTTCACTGAAGTGGCACAGAATGAGCTCAATGTATTGCGAGTGGCAGTGCTACAGATAGTTTCATTTATTATAATGAAATGTATGGGTGCATCGACTTTATTGTCGTGAGTGAGTACCTACGCTACAAGTATAACAATATTTGTTTCATTGTAGTCGTTGTCGAGCCAATATCAGTATGAGTAAATCTAAAATAGCGGCTAGAGCGGTTTCGGGTTACGATTCTAAGGGCCATGCTCACTGGCAATATAACATGATTCAAATAAAAATGACATAATAATAAAGTTCTTGTTGAACATATGTAGATCTCTAATTTTGTCCATGTACTTGGGCCCAAATTCTCTTGGATAAAAGTTATATATTATAATTATACCTGGATGAGAAATAATCTAAATTGAAATTGGAACATTTCTGAAATGGAGTTGTTAGAGGAACAACGTACCAGGGCTTTATTCAGCCATTGAAAAAAATCTCACGTGTTGCAATGGACGAGTAATTGGCATATTTTTTTGTGCGTCCTCAACAATGTTGGGACGTAGAATCTGTGCCCATTTTTATGCACTACTAGCGACCCGTCCCGGCTTCGCAATGGGTGCAATTTACTTTTGAAGAAATTGAGAATTGAGATTCTCATACAAAAATGTCATCCAAATTTCCGAAAGTTCGGAGGGTTATCCAAAAAAAAAATGTCATACAAAAGGTTTGTATGATAGTTTTTTTTTTTCTAAATAATTGTAAGAATAAAATGTTACCAATTTATATTTAAATGTAAGTTATATAAAAATGTTTAGTTTTGTTATTATTTTAGGTATGTATAGATTAAGTTCAGAGTGATACCATTGTTTTTTCTTTAATGTGTGACACTTTTACTTAAAATGCTTTTATATTGCTGTGCCCTAGCAGGGTCATGTACCTACCTTATTTATATTTGTAATAACACCTTGTAAACTACATGATTGCAATAAACGACTATGACTATGTAGTATACTAGTTCTGACAGGTCCTGACAAATACAACAAAAAAAAAAAAACAGCCAAATCGGTCGAGCCGCTCTTAAGTGATGCTCCGTCATACATTTGGCAACTGATTTTTATTTATATACATATTATGTAGTTAAAATATCAACGCAATAAAATTTAAAAGGTTAACCAGGTAAACAAAGAACGTTGTTTTTCTCGAGACAATACACTGCAAAGTAAACAGCGGCACCGGCTTACCAATTTGTAAGAATAAGTTATTTTACCTCCTTCCCCTAATGGGTTTTATCAAGGTAGAGAAGAAGAAGAGAAATCTCACTTGTCGGAACCAGTGTGGTACCGCACCGACCGGACCGAATCACCTGCTGCGTCCTGCTGTGCCAGCGACGCTGTTATACGTGTCCCGGCTGCATTACTCTACAAAGGCCGAAGAGATTGTAGAGTACATCCGCATCAAAGCCAAATTCACCTTGAGGGTCGAACGGTTGGAGTCTCGTCGCAATGCGAATTTTAATTCCTTTGTGGTGACAGTGCCGACGGAACATCTGTCGACACTCATGAAGGAAGATTTTTGGCCGAAAGGTGTAAAGTTCCGGCGATTCCGAGGCCGGCTACCGGACACCGCGCGACACACGACGCCAACTACTCATGTAAATTAGTGTTTATATTATTATTGTTTATGTATAGTATTTTTACATTAGTAAATTTTGTAATATTTCATTGTATTTATATGAGCCTTGATGCCCGAATTAAATAAATAAATAAATAAAATAATAGACCTGCACGACTTGTTCTTTTACCTTTACTTTGTGACCAGCGTAAAATATCACTGGACACATTACATACTACGTCACAAGTCAGCCATATTAAAAGGCTGTACAACCACAGATTTTATTGATGTTATTAGGACCCAGAAGCTATCATTAAACTTCGAACTCCGATCATCGGACCAAACTGGGAATAGTGAAAGCAACCAAGAACCTTTGAGATAAAAATGCAGATGTAAAATAACTACACAGTGGTTTGGGTAATTCATTGTGATTTACTGAAATCCCTGAAATAGGGAATAAGCATGTATTTTTTTTTTATTTGTTCAATAAAATATTTATAATCTCTAGTAAATAGTGATGAAAGAATTTTTAAAATATCTTCATCAGCGATAAAGTTATAAAGCATTGAAGTGACGAATTAGAAAGAGAGATCCGACGTGTCATCTGACGTCATATGACATAACGCCCATAGAACTGCTATAGAAAACAGCGTTTTTTGCGAAAGAGACAGAAATATTCATTTAAATTGGTTATATTTCGTTTGTTTTTCCATCAATTTTCATCATGGTTTCACTAATGGTATGATATTTATGTATTTTTTTTGGTTAACTGGTTAGATTGCAAATATTTTTTTTCATGCATATTCCCTATTGTTACCTCCATGGCTTTTAGTCGTAGAGTCGTCGCAAGTAGTCACTTATATACAGGAAGGCACATACACATTATGTAGTACGTATCCGCAGCTAGGTAATTGGATGTTTTACATCATCCTCTAATGAACGTGTAATTTACCGTGTGTTTTCCTTATTGGCATTATTCCAGTATTATGATTTCATGTCCTATAACTTTGACACGGAATATGGGTCTAAGGCTTGAAAATTCTTGCTTAAACATACTTATAATATCTATGCGTCTATTAACAATAGCAGTGGCCAAAATGGTTTTCCTCGATCTCACCGTAGTTTAGCCAAAAACATATGAAAATACGTAGTAGTGTTGTGCGCGGTTTTAAAACAAATTCACTGAAATGCGCGCGCAAGTGGTATTCATATATATTTTTATTGATAGTAACTACAGTCGATGTCGAAGAAACCTAGAGAAAAGCGTTCATATTAAAGTTAAAATATTGCGGTTTGAATGAACATAATATAGTGACAAAAATAGAAGAGAAAAGTATGCTCTGATGGTTTAGTCAATATATGTAATGTGTGTAGCAAAATAAATGGTTTTAAATATGGTGAAAATTAATGAAAGACAATTAGCGTAAAGAGTAATTTTAATGTTAGTGGAAATGCGATCCCCTGCATCCCACTACGTTTTTGTATAAAAATATCCACGTATGATATAAGCAAAACAGTGTGTGCGTATAGATCGAAGCATGTGGCCTTCGGTAGTTTCTGCCTTCCCGTGCAAAAAGAGATGCTATCGTGTTTATCAGTAGAACGTATTTACGTTGCAAGTTTTCGCAAGTTTTAATGTCTGAAAATTCTTCTTTAAGATAAGACCTCAGCTCTTGTCGGTTCAGCAATCATTACTGCTCTCTATTTCTGGAAATTCTATGTTACATTATTTCAAAGTTATGCGAAAATATGTCTCTAGGTAACAGGGATCATGCTCTTCAAGAAAAGGAATGTGAGCTTGGAAGTTTTAAGAAAATAGCCGTTAAAATTGTTGGAATTACTTGGAACAAAGGCGTGGGGAACATGACGGGGGCGAGGTATTTGCCAGGAGCTCGCTCAATGTGTTGTACGTTCACTTTACAAAATACTGTGTGTAGGGTGACCGTATTTCTACCTAGACGTCCCGCGTCCAGTCTATATTACGTCCATTTTCATTATAGCACATATTTTGACGATGCGATACTGGTAGGCTTTTGGCGTCAAAGGCATTCATAGTGTATAACCCATATGAAACAAGTATTCGTAGGGCTTACAGCTATTTGTTCTGAGATTGTGTCGAGTAAGGGCAATTTTTCCGTTAAATCTAAAGGATTATAAAAAAATGGTACGTGAATATTTCACAAGAGAATATTTTTTCTTTTTTCAATTCAGTATGTTTACTAATGAATCCTTAAATACTACGCTTTTCGCGCCTGTACTGAATGAGGTAATAAGCAGTGCCGGACCACTGCCGTATATCGTAAACATGCAGTAACGTAAACCTCAATACTGAAGTACCAAAAAAAGCACGAATTTCATTATTTTCACCAAAGAATATCATTATGATATTTAAATTTGGATAGTAACTAAAAAAATGCTGTATGTCAGTATCCACAAAACGCTTTGAAATATAAAATCTGTCCTGCAAAACAATTGAGCAATGGTACCCTGTACTCATAGAGTGTTGTCCTACATAGTCGGGGCTGGAGAATCTCTCTAACTGAAACGCTGAACAATATTGTACTTCGTTTGATTCACTCCTATCGGCTTTGTCGAAACGGATCTAGGTACGCTTTCATGGTATGCGGATTACCCGCAGAACGACAGTCTGAACGTTGGTGGTGATGTACTGAATGGATTGATTGATGGCTGATCGATCAGCGTGGAATCTATTCAGTTAAATTGTATTGTTCAGTTGGCTGTTATGCCTTTAGGCTGAACATATTTAATAAAACCACGTTGTTCGGTTCAAAATCAGTAACGAAAGAGAACGAATTTATTTTTTAACCATAGATTATAGAGCATACAGAAAACTGATTACAGATAATAAAAACATCAGACCATGCATAGTGCAAATATTAGATTACTGATGTCACCGTTTGTTTATTCGATGTTACCATATAATTTTAACAATATTCTATTGGAGTTTAGTTAAAATATTCTAAGGTTAGTCTGAGAGTTTATCAATCCGCTACCATATATCGACACGACCACCGAATTGTATGATACTAGAAGCGTGGATTACACAATAGAGCAATACAGAAAACTGAATTTTAAATCTTATAAACACAAAGTTGTTAGTCCAAATTAGCCTATATTATTCAATATTAATTAAGGATAATGATGCAGAAGATCTCGTAGCTACATAGTTACCGCGTAGATTGGTCTATCTGCGACGTTAAGCAGCGTTTGACGCGGTCAGTCCGGGTTAGGATGGGTGACCATTTCTCACATATCGAGACTCCTCCGTGCCTCGAAAAGCACGTTAAGTAGTTGTTTCTGGGTGTCATAGAAAGACCTATAAAAGTCGTTATAGGTATCAGTAGCTTAAAAAGTCTGACGACCAGTCTAATCATTGAGTATCAGAGTCTCCCTTTAATTGGGTGGCGAAGGTCGGCCTCTACGTGTTGGTTTAGGCCCCACGCACGCCTTCCAAAAGTCCGGGACTTTGTAGTCCCATGCAAGGTAAAGACATACACATAATTATTATCAACATATAGCTCTTGCCCACGACGTTGTCTGCGTGTATTTTGTATTTATTATTTAGCTAGTGTTTTATTGCAATCATAAAAATAAACATAAGTCCTTCACAAGGTCTCTTTGTTAAATTTTCATTACGGTCGGATCAGTGGTTTAGTCGTGATGAGGTAACAGACAGACAGACAGAGTTACTTTCGAAATTTTTATTAGACTGGATAATATATTCCTACGCACACCCTGCGGAACATAATCCCAGTAAGATTTTACGGCACGCTCAGAAAGCAGGTATTCCTAATCGAAGATTTTCACGCGATTCTTGGGTCCAAGTATTGTATTGAAAGGAATGTGTGCAAATCCCGTCGTTTCGTAGACATACGTATATTGGAAATCGTATTCTCAGGGACGTTCAACAACCTCCGTCTAGATTCTAGGTGCTATGTGTAGGTGTATTGATCCGGCACATTCAAGCGTGACAATATCTGTATATTTTAGGGACTCGAGATAAGGTAGAAAGGGCAATAAAATATGCTTATACAACGAGAGTATTTAGTTTAACAAGAGGAGGATTCGGTGGGATTTTCAGCAGCCTCATCACCGATGTAGCAATCAGTTTGCGACAGGCGTAGTTCGATAGCTACTGTCAAACGTCATTTTTGTGTCATATATGTATTGGCTGACAGTGAGGCTGCTGTCGTGTGGCTGTCGCTATTTTTACGTAATAAAACGAATCGGGAAAAGTTTGATTGCGATTTTTTTTTTTGTTAGATAATTATCTGTACCTCGGAGTTTGGAATAATGTCTGATAAATGGCAACAGCTATATTATATGTCGGTGAAAACAACAGTATATATTTCTGTCTAACCCTTTGTAGAATGCTTTCAATCTGCCCATGATAATTCGATTGTTTTCTGACGATGTTTTCATCGTAAGGAAACTAATAATATGCCTACAAACCTATGTTTTATAAAAAAAAAACAATGGAGACCTGTGACATCTACCAATGCGCATCGGTTCGGTATGAAATTCTCTGGAATACATTGGACGTTGGAAAAAGCCTAATAAATGGCAATAATAGGGATTTGGGGTTTAATAACGGCATTGGCCAAATGTATGTGTTTACTACAACAATGCATTTACCTTACTCTTTGGCATACTATTACTTAAAAATTAACTAAAATAATATTGGAACGAAGTTCCTTATCGCGCGTTGTGAAAGGGGGCTAGACGGAAAAAATTCTTACGAAAAGTTGTCACGACACTTTTTGGTCTGTCTCTCTCTCTCTGTCTCTCTCTCTCTGTCTCTCTCTCTCTTATAGAAAGCAAGCCAGATATTTTCATTTCTATTTCGTATTGAACAGTGTGGTGTCGCGACGATTATTTTTGTTGAGTGTATACAGGTTTTTTGTAAATAATAAATAATAATAATAATAATGAATCCTGACAGTGTTTCTGCACAAGTTCCGGATATTGCTGATGGAGTTAGGTAAGTAGAGATTATATACAGATAATAATAAATGCTTTTGTATTTTTAGCAAGTACGCACTATAACCTCTCTTTATTATTGTGAAATAAAATTTTATTACAATTCCTTCACTAAAAAGGAACTTCGTTCCATCCGGGTGTCCCTTGACACCTCTCAAGTTTTTTATTCTTTCACTCATTTTTTTTTTGTTTTTTTTTTTTATATGTACCCACACTATGATTTCTCCTGTATCGTGGGTACAGTTTACAAACATACATGTCACATGCACAAACAACCAGACCCGAAACAACTATCTGTAGACCATACAAATATTTGTTCCGTGCGGGGATCGAACCCGCGACACGTAGCGTAAAGCTAATCGCTTAGCCAATGCGCCAACCGTGTCGTATATTGTGTCAACATTGTTTATATAACAAACTAGCTGTGCCCGCGACTTCGTTCGCGTGGATGTCGGAACTTAACAATGTATTTTTTAGTGCGAAACGTTACGTGAAGTTAAGAAGACCAAATGCACATAAACCTATTTTTTTCTAAAATAAAAGTAGCCTAAGTTACTCCTTATTACATCAGCTACCTGCCAATAAAAGTCCCGTCAAAATCGGTCCAGCCATTTCAGAGATTAGCCTATACAAACAGACAGACAGAAAGACAGACAGACAGACAAAAATTGTAAAAAATGTTATTGTGGTGTATGTACCGTATATATATTCATATGCATGTAGTAAAAAACGGTTATTTCAATATTAAAAACAGACACTCCATTTTTATTTATATGTATAGATAACAAGAATCCACAATCATAAATGTTATACAACACGCCCTTATCAGTGATAACAGTATCTCAATTACGTCATGTCTTTTGTACGGGACTTAAATGTATTTTAGTTACATTTTTTTTTATTATTGTCACTTGTTTTAATGTTGAAGGGAAACATTGTGAGGAAACCTGTAGGTTTCATAGAGTGCCATTGTTAGTGGTGTGTGTTGTGTTCGTCTGCTATACTCTGATCAAAAAAGAGAGAAAGAGGAACTTGGCCCAAAAGTGAAAAAAAAAACACAAAAAGAAAATTAAATATATTGCACTTCTTTTCTAGTATATTGTTTTTGTTGTCAAGTGGATTTTAGACTGTCAGAATTTACGGATTTTACAAATTTCCTCTTCTGTATCTATTTGCCATATCAGTTTCCGACAAAATTGATTTGGAAGTTTATTATCATCATCATCTACATCTCATCTGAAAGACGTCCACTGCTAAATATAGGTCTCCCACAAGAATCGCCAGATTGACCACTGTGCTTAATAACAATAACTTTTACAAAATTCTAACAGATTTACTTACTTTTATATGATACTGACACTTTTTTATAAATCCTAATATTCATAGATACTATCTACGTATAAAGATAAATTGAATAATTTTTTTGGAGTTAATTTAAAGCAATTATGAATTCTTGAAATCTTTTGTTTTTAAGAAATCGGCTGCAATTATTAATTTTTCAGAAATGCATTGATATATATATTTTTGAAACATACTAAAAAAAATCCTGACATTTTCTTATCGCGGTCTGTACCTCTTTATATAAAAGGATGTGAAAAATAAAAATATTTTATTTTGAACCGATAATTTTTCAAAAATAATCGATTTTTATTAATCGAAAACCGCAAAAAGAAAAACCTATACAACTTACTCCACAATATTCAAGTGACATATTGTTAGACTAGCGTCTATTATCACAACAAGGCATTCCGGTCGTTTGAGTATCTGCGAGCCATTTGAAGCAGAAACACTTGAAATAAATGAATCAGACATTCCTATGATATGATAACAGTTTTGCCCAAACAGAAATCGTTCGTTATTAGATGCGACAAATTGTTCTTTCAATGAATACCAACATTTTGTACCTCTAGAAAGAAAGAAAGAAGAAAGAAAATACGTTTATTTGACCCAAACTATAGGCACACAATAATAATATATAAAACAGAACAAAGAAAAAAAAAAAGGAAAACAAACAGAATAAAGAATAATGATACTAATACCTACTCAGCTTTAGAGCTAGAAGGAACAAAGTGTTATCTGAGCGAGTTTATGTAAGATTTAATTTCGTGCTCCGGATAGCCGACTGCAAGCTGCCATTTTGCATTCAAAATAACAGCTTGCAACCATCACCTGGCTGGCTATAGCCTTCCTCATTTTTTTAAAGGTTGCCAAGCACTAGCATTTCGAAAAAATACCGTATTATCTAAATTCATAAACTCGCTACCATATCGTAACGCAGAAATGAAATGTTTGTGCTATATATTCGTGCTAATAAAGTCAGCCCATTGTGTTTAGTTTCGTATTAGGAGTTAATACAGACATAAACACTGTCTGGGCTTCATCCGGTTGAATTTACCGGTCTTCCGTGATCGATTTGATTGGGGTGACAACACACTGGAATATGAAGAGTGTTATACTGGTGTATGAAGCATCATATGTAGGTAGAGGTGTAATATTGTGCACCTACATTTAGCCGATGCTGTTATTAAGTCCCATGTAATAGGGGGCCGAGCCTATTGCCATCAACAGGGCACAGTTCCAAACTCCATGCTGCATCCATCCAATAACACTTTGCCCGACCCGAGAATCGAACCGAGGACCTCGAGCAGTTATTACAATTCTAAAACTTTACGACGCTGTCATATTTTCATTCATCATGTATACAGAACCTTTCTAGGTAACATTTCACTAGGAATTCGTAACACTACACTACGCTATTGCCGGATCATTGGACACAGGAAATAGGCAGGAAAGCCGGGAGCTCCGCGGAATCGTGCTCCGTCCGTCGCGTTACCGTGTCGTATCCGTTTACTGCTGAACTGTATATTATTTCCTATTGCTCCATTTTCTCATGTATTCGTTCATCAGGTTGTTCTGTGTAGGAAATAGAAATCCGTTGCTTGCACAACTTACAGTGATAATTTCTCTTGCATTATATTAGCGACTAACTGTGCCGACTTCGTTCGCGTGGATGTTGGAACTTAACAATGTATTTTTTAGTGAGACCAAATGCACTTAACCCTATTTTTTTTCTAAAATAAAAGTAACCTAAGTTACTCCTTATTACATCAGCTACCTGCCAATAAAAGTCCCGTCAAAATCGGTCCAGCCATTTCAGAGATTAGCCTATTCAAACAGACAGAAAGACAGACAGACAAAAGTTGAAAAAAATGTTATTTTGATGTATGTACCGTATATATATGCATATGCATGTAGTAAAAAACGGTTATTTCAATATTACAAACAGACACTCCAATTTTATTTATATGCATAGATAGGAATTTTGTAACACGTATTTCTCTTTTGTTTTATAATAGGTAAACAGAATCAGTTATTTTTCGAAGAATTGAACAGAATATCAGGTTGTAATGGAATGAAGAAACTCTTTAAGACACTCAAGCCTACGGAAAAGTAGCATTGCAAAGGTTTGTAAGAGGGTAAGTAGGAAAGTCAACATGTTCAGATCAGTCAGAGTAATTTAGTAGCTGCCGGGATTAATTAGGATTTAGTAAAGTAATAATTATGTGTGCTACTCAAAGATTAACAGCTTTTAAACATATTAGTGTAAGACGATTTTAATGGCAAATGTGTTTTTATCAAATTACTAATAACAAATATTTAGTCCCAAATAAGCCTGTGATTCCCAAACTGCCTTTTTTTTTGTCAGTAAACTTGCATTCTTGATATAAGACACGAAGTGGTCTAGTGATGCCTATTGGAGCATTCTCATACTTTATAATCGGTAAAACTCATATTGCACAGCATAGAGCATTCACATAATGCAAATATTAAATGAAAGCTGAAATTAAAAACATGATACCAATTAAAACAGAACAAGCCACATAGAATTTTAATTCCCGAACTGCACTACTACAACTCGGGACACAAATTTCGCTAGTCACACCCAAGTTGCATTCAATTGTTCTGTATAAACGCGTCTGTGACTTGTCTGATGCTAAATGCAGATGGATACATAACAGTACAGTCGAATAAAGAGATAGTATACAGAGTGAGAGGGAAGTTTTCTCAGGAAATTAAAGATGCATTCAAGTGGGTACTATGTGTATTAATTAAAAGACGCAGTTCTGTTCTTATAGTTAACGACGGTGTTCAAAAAGAATGTCAACAATTCTTTATAAAACTCAATTTTATCTGGTTTGTGCCACTAATGGCGACGAATATTCCTTTTGTTCATGCTAATTAAAAACTTTTCCCGGCTATTTAACTATACAAGAAATACAAAGGACCCATTATAACGCGCAATAATAAAACGCATGAAAAACCCTTCGAGCAGTTACTGTGACTACGACATGAAATAATTTATTCAGAAAACAAGTACTTTAATATCTTGAGACAGCCAATTTTAAATTGCGACTTGGCTAACTCAAACCGCTTCAAAATTTTTGTTCAGATGTCTGGTGAGTAACGAAGGTAATAAGAGTGCTAAATACAAAGTGGTCCTTTTATATTTATCTTCTTTGTGTTTAAGGTTTTGCTGACGTCAGGATGAAGGTCACCCATTATGTCCACAAAGGAACCTTTAAGTGACGGAGATAAACTGTCAGAGGCTGCCATGGTCAGATATTAGGAGAATAAATATTTTTATATTTAATTACTTAAAGTAGTGAAATTTGGACGCAGACCAGAATTGTTGGTTATGGATTATGATGAGGCTATTGTCTATCAGTTGATGGCCACGATAATGAAAGGAGATTTGAAAAAGTACTGTTGGAGACACCTGTGACGTGCCCGTGATAACTAATTTAATCGAGCCGACAAGAGTGCAAATCTCAAAGGGGATGAAACTACATACATTCCTTGTAAGGGTAGTGATATGGAAGCTAATATATATAATATGGAATGGAGCTAATATATGTAATATGGAAGCTAATAATATGTGAGATATATTTTTTTAATGTCTTTGAATTAAATCAAACTACCTGTGGATTCAAGTAAACAGTAAATATCATGAATTGGTAAAAGAAACAGCAGAGAATAAGATTTTGAGTAAGAAAATATCTTAAAACCCATAGTGGTTTGAACGTACAAAAGTTATTTGCGAAGATACGAAGGTTTACATTATTCCTCGAACGCTGGAAGTTATCGAAAGTTCTAATAATATAGGTACCGATCCATATGAGCCAATTTGCTGACTTATGCAAAGAGCCGTTTAAAACTTCTCCGTTGAATGAGGCTCCAAGCTCCTAACAAGCGCAAGTGAGATCGATCAACTTACATAATACTCCAATTTTTCTATACGTTCATTCGCTTTACCAAACAATGTTGTTTTACTTTTACTGCTCACATAAAGCAAATTGAAATATAAGTTGAGGCCATGAAAATATGAATAGTATTAGTTCTGTACCTGAGAAAATGCTCGTGTTCTTTACATTTTTGTTATGTGAGTTTCAATTTTATTAATGAATCATCTATAAATTTGGCAACAAAGGTTTTGGTGTTACGTATAAGACCGAGTAATAGGTAGTCTATCTCTCAAGTAACGTCCAAGTATTGCTAGATATTTTGTCTCTTGTGGTTAAGGATTAGTAATTCGTTCGAGATGATGAAGCAAAAGCTACCAAACGAAGCAAATTACAAGAAATTCGAATTGAAAATGCAAAATTAGTTACTATCGGTCATTTTCAACTTTCGTTATCGATTGAGGTGCGATTATATTGCAAGTTGATTAACAGTGTTTGCTCTGAATCACTCGAAGTAAATAACAATAATCGAGGCGAATAACTAGTGGTTTGTTATTTCTGTACACAAATTTGCAGTCGGAATTTTCGATTTATTCGCCTGTGACGATTCTCGCACCACCATTTCGTGCTACTGCACAAAACATACAGTCACATAACTGTGTTTGATTAATAATTAATAAATGTTTAACTTATAAATACTACTTTATATAATTATTTTTGTTTTATAAACAAAATGTATTTAATCTGTCCTATTTTTGGCTGAATATAGTTACCGGATTCATCACCATTTTTCTGCCTTTATCCAATTTTTATTTGGGGTCGGCGCAAAATGTCTTTCCCTTTATTTCATTTGATATAATTTGGTTATCGAATACAAGAGATTCTTCACCGCTTACTGATACTACAAACTAATACCTACTTTCGATACAGATACATATTGCGGTGCTGCTGGGCAAGCGAACGTGAATTCAATCTACTTTCAAGGTACACCTTACCAAATACAAGAACCACTCAATCTATCAAACTCCTCAGAAACTGAAATTACCAATCAATGCAACGATACTGTTTTATTTGACACATTTATCAGCGTCTTAATAGAAGTGACGACAGAACAGCTCAAGAATATAAGGGTTAATGTAATGAATAATTATGATTTGTATCGTTCTGATATTTCGGACATCAAAAAAGCGTTCAACAATATAGAGGAAAAATACTCGGAGATATTGCAGAATAAACTGAAGAACATGATGGAATCGAAACCTTTTAACGTAACAGATCATTTTATGATAGATCTTATGGATGTCTCAAATTATATATTGGAAAAGGTTTTGAAGTACCACATTAAAAATGTGAAAGGGAAAATGTTAGCGCAAACAAAATGGTACCGGCAGACGTTGAAAGAGAAAATTTTGAGGCAACAAACAAAAATTTCGTTTAATTTTATAGAAAACAAAATTTGCGACACGTTACAAATTTGCAGAGACAGATATTATTACAGTGACTATCTGATAGATTGGTTAAGGAGCTTAATGAACGTAGGATCTCGAGATTTGAAGCGATTTTTCATTCCCGTTCCGGAGGTTTTGGAAAAACACAAGCATTTTATAAAATCGAATATAAAATTTCGGCAAACTATCAAATACATCATCAATGCTGAAGCCATAGTTAAGAGAGATACTTTGGACTTTCTAGATGAGGTGTTGACCAATCCTGATACAGTTTTGAGGTTATCTCCAAATGCTTTGAAGCCAAGTGTGACGCTTCTGCGTGAATTATTCAATCTTCTTGATGGCGTTTATGATGTAAACGACGACAATATAGAAAATTTAGAGAATATAAGTGAAATGTTAAGAGATTGGATAGACGGCAAAAGTTTTGATATTCATAAAGTATTAAATGCAATAGTGGAAAATATGAAGGTAAATTTAAAGATATGGCCTTTAGATATACAGAATAAAATTTACTACGTATGGTCTGAAATTTTAGTTTTGTAAATAAATATTTAAGTAGGTTTTTTTATGTGATGCTGTATAGTTTTGTAATAAACATAAAACGAAAACTGATTGTGTTAGTGGTCGTTTTCCGATACGAAGTCTGTGAAACTCTTGAATATTATTATATTATAAATAGTTTCACTACCTATGTATGCGATCAACGTGAAATATTTTCCAATTACACGTCAGAGTTGATGGATAACAAAGGTGTGTATCAAGGAATATTATATTCACGAATGAATTAATCTCCAAACTTTTTCTGGCTATGAAAATGCAAAATAACGGTTAAGGGCCAGTTCTGCTTATTGTACGTATGAATACTTATTTCATATACTTATTATGTATAACTGATAAAATTATGATTAGTTTTATTCCTTCACTTGATTCTGACAATGAATAAAATTCCAAATATCAATATTGTATCAGCGGTTTAGTTGACCCGACCAATTTTGAGAATTTTAGTATGAATTCATCCATCCATTTGAAGTGACGTATCTTTTTGTTGCGTTAAACTAAAAAATTTTAGTTCTCAATATCCGTATATTCATTTTTTCAACTTGATATCTCAATCCATTTCAGAGAAAATCCGCAACAATACCGACTTTGTTCCTGGGAGCATATCCATCACTGAGCAGAGCATACGGATTAGTGGTATCTAATGCTGCCCATCCTTTTACATGTGGTACATATAATACAAGTTGTGCCATAAGGGACAAAAACAACCGAGCATTCTCACCGCTATAAATATCAGCATTTTCCCATAATATAATGGGAAACAATGGGTGATCTCACCACATAAGTTTTCAGTGTTATCCAATGGCAATGTTTCCTTGTAGCGAACAGTTAACGTCAAAGTTAAACAGAGTATGTTATTTCACATTCTGGTACTCAGATGAGTTGTGTATGCAGAATTATAGGTTCAGGTTTCGCAGAATCATTTTCGTGAGGGCCCGGTTCCTGACCTCGAATTTGTGTTGCATCTTGCAACGAATATTCGTAATATTTCTAGAAGACTTCCAGAATCCCTTTGCGCTTATAATTACCTACTTCCTTTCCAATTTGGGTACCTAATCGTAGTGTGGGCGGAAGGCTAATCAGTCTCGAGAACAAAATATTATGTACCTATACGAGTGATATTAAAAATATATTTTTTGTAAATGTTTTGACTGTAAAGCCTTTGAATACAAACCAGGTATTAATTATACGTTTTTCCAGGTATTATGTTAACAATGCTTGACGAATACACTTTTGAATGTTACTATGTGTGTACATATTTCCAGCCCTGAGTAGAGGGACTTAAGTTTTGTTTGTATGGATGTCCCCTACACGCAGTTGGCTCATAAAACCATGTTGACTTTAAATAAAATTCTCCACTCGGATGGTCCCTTGGGCACTCAGTAATAAATTGCAAAAAACGATACGTACTATGCAAAGATGTCAATGGCATATCATAACATAAGCCTGTCCTAAAAAAAAAACTATAAAATGCTCAGTAACCACACCGCGTTGCCGGATTTGATGAATCCTAAAGAATCGTTTACGTTATTAAAAATATTTTCTCATAGCGAACCAATCATTCTTCATTATACAAACTCATAAACACTTGCTTTTCCGCCGTACCAATAAACTTCGTCATTGAAAACTAAAATAGACACGATTCATACAAAATTATAGCCAGCCCTTTAACGTAACAAAAGAATTTCAACTTTAGCTCAACCATCTAGAGTTTAAATTGGCATATACGATTATCCCTAGTCAAATCACGTTCGGAGCATACAATAGCAATCATTTGTATGTATGTACCTGTATGGAATGTGTTCCATACATCTATTGTATGATATGATGATTCAAGTTGCCCATTCGTAACTGCTAACAACGATTGATGGAGTTGAGTCGATGCCCTTTTGACAAATTTATGATGCGATTGATTAGCCGGACTAAATTTGGGCAAACATCGATGTTTAGAAAAGACTGAGCTGTTAAATAATAGGAAGAAAGCGATTTATGAATTACATACCTTCGTAATAGGTGGTTTATAATATGATGCAGCCGATGGATATTTGATAAAAGACTATTGATTGATCTCATTAGCGGTAAAATTCATAAATCTCTGGTGAACGCAAGATAGAATTATTTTTATTTCAAATAAACCAATACAGGCACTTAAGAAATGTTAAATGACTGTAGTTGCACGGTTCCAAAAAGTTGGTCCTGTGGAGAAGAACCGGCAAGAAACTACATGGATACTCTATTAATACATATATGTTGTTCCCGTTGAGGCTTTTGTTCCTTAAAAATGGACAAATTAAAGCAAATTATTCAACTGATACGTCGGTACCATTTTAAAAAACGTTGGTAGAAATATCTTCAAAAATCATGGATAGTTTCTCAATAGCATTTCACTATAGCTGCAAGGTTTGATGTCTGCGGTAATCTTACTGCTCTGTCTCTTTCCACCCTAAAAAATATAGCCCGTCAATGAACGGCAATCGCGCCATCTTTCCATTGTGTAACAACCATTATATGTAGAAGCGATTCATAGAAGACTTCTAAACATAGAACTGTACGGCTATAAGCTATTATTCTATGATTGTAATTAAAGTCCAGAGAGGTTCGTAATCGAGGGTTCAAATAATACCTTTCTATATGAACTGACTTTTCTAGTACAACTAACTTTGAAGTTTTTAGTCAGATGGAAAAAATATTTGCACTATCTTTGGTCTACCTAAATTTAAGTTACTAAAATTAAAATAAAAAACAAAAGAAAACTACAGAAAATCAGAATAATAATGACACTGTTTGATGGTAGTAATTAATTAATATCAAACACAATCAATGGTGGAAGGAAAGAGATTCTACGAGTGCCTAAACATTATATTGTCTGGCGCACCCTGGACTATCAACCTCGATATCACCATTACTGACTAGCTAATCTTTCCAGTACAAATGTTCGTATTGACGTAGAACAACGATCGAAGAAGAAATGATAATTATCAATTTTTCCCCTCCAGGCCAAACTTCCTAACAAATTTTGAGACGTAAAGTATCAAGCAGGGATTTCTGATTATCGATATAATTAAACCAAAAAAGCAAAAAGGCAAAATTACTTTGTATACAAACAATTATTTGTAGTGTGTGGATTCTTTTTCCATTCATATCTTTTTACTAAGATACTATTACGCCTTATTTCCATGGAGGAACGCAGAAACTACAGAATCCACGTGCTTATCCTTAAAATACTCTTTTTGCTTCATTTACATTCTTGCATCGTTTCATTCAGGCACGCCGGGTGAAATTACTGCGCACCAGACACTTTTGAAGGACACAATGAGGTCCGTATAAGTCTTTATGTGGCGTCTTCTCTGCACTTACATTTAATGCGCTATAAATAACTTTTGTTAATCGCCTTTCATTCTTCCTCTTCGCAGACCAAACAAATGATCTTTCAACCCGAATCCCACCTTCCCATCTGCCACTAAACCCACTTTCCATCATGCTCTGTGTGTCCTACCGTGACTTCTTCCGTGACGTGACGTCCTACCGTGACCTACTTCTCCCGTGAGCACCTGCTCAGGATTTAATAGCACCAACGGAAAGTGCAGTCCGTGTGGCGGAATTTTAGGCCTAACTAATTTAATTTTCCGTCGACACGCTAAGAAGAACCCGCAATAACCTCGCGCACTATTTCCCATTCTTTCCTTTGAATAATGAAATATTGGTTTCCATTGACATACAAGATAAACTATTTAAAATTTAACTACATATAAGGCAATATGAAATCTCTACCTATAGACGAAATAATCATTATATTTTTGCATACAAACTTGAATCGCGACATTCCTATATGCCGCGATTACGTCACCAGGCGACAACTGGTAAGGCTGCGTATACAGTATCAACTAAACGCAATTTATAATATCATAGCATCACTGTATTCTCCGTAAGGTTAGACAGGGGTGTGCTTTTGTACACCCATATTTCACCTATATGTTATAATGCCCTGCGTGGCCTATTGCCATCTTCCAGGAATATTTCCTAACGCAGCCCAGAATTCCTCAGAATATTCATTCAGAAAAACCCAGTGACACTGCCCGATTGGGCAGTCTAGACAAGAAATTAGACGCAGCCTATGGCAATAGTGGTTAAATTCACGTTAATAACAAGCAAGTGGATTCGTTTGACAGAACTAAATACATATCTTCCATCCTGTTCTTACATATTTTGTTAGAAAGAGTCATAGTGACATCAAACAAAATCAGTAACACTGTACGGTTCATTTAATATTGTGTCAATGTATTCAGACACGTTCCGCTACAATTCAATTAAACCTGATTATCTTTAGCCTTTGTTACATTAATTACAATTTACTGTAATCGGTGTATTACGATTAATCGGATTTGTGACAACAGCCTTAATCGCTTGTTATATGAAATATTTGCAGTCTATTTATACGACTTTGTTTCTTGTCAAATAAATTGCGGCACTTTGATAAAGTAGAATGTCTGAGATACCACGTAGGTCTAGAAGTTAAAGGGATTGCATTTAGTTTAGAAGTCTAAAGCTGTTTTAAAACTTGATTTCTCGACAGCCACACGATTTTTGTGCATATGTTTGAAAGGCAAACTTTTCCGTATATGGCACAAGATTGTGTCATTCACATTTGTTTTTATTCCCCAAATGGCACAGATAATGTTGACAGATGGTTGACAGATCTGGTGATTTAATTGTCCCACTCCTGTAGGCCCAGCATGAATATTTAGTCGTATAGAAACGTAACCGTATCGTTAATGTCGGTGAATTGTGAATCAAAAATACAACTGTCCTGTAAGATTTTGTTTTAATTTTATACGCGGCGCTCAATTTGAATCATATTAAGATATGAATAAAGTTCTTCAATTAAAAAATATATTAAGTTCGAAACGAGTATTTCTAATACATAATTCACGCACGCTAACGATACGCTTACGATACCAGACATCAAAACATTCGTACTAGCCTTACTAGGGCAATATACGATTAAATTCTGGTTGTTATATTTTCTTATACTTGGCTCTATATAAAACCTTGTGCAAACCCAGCGACAAGATTATAAATGTTATGACTAAGAACATTTAAATGCTAATAGATTCGTAGACGCCTATAAAGTCTAATTTAAATATATAAAAGGAGAAGATGATCCATGATACACATTTATTTGATCTATATTTGGCATTCGATTTATTGGACATAACAGATTTTTCATTACGAAGAAGCATTATAAAATGCATAATACACAGATATTTGTATATTACGGAAAATGTACTCCAATTTGTAATCGAAATTACTGCCTCTGTAGTTTAGTGGTAGCAAGCGCGACTGGTGATCATGTGGTCCCGGTTCTAGGTAATAGGTGTTATTGGAAATTCTTACTAACATCCTGGAGTGGATTTTGAGATCGGTTTGATAGATAAGGTAAAGAGGGTATTGGTTAAATGTCTCAGTACAACTCTACTTAATCCTTTACGTGACACAGGCATGATGCTATGCTATAAAAAAAGACTGTCCAAACCCAGTAACGAACTTAGGAACTGACGCTCATCAACCGCACGTCCATCCATGACGCAAATGAATTTTAGTATCTGTTAAAGTATCTGTAAAATTTAAAGTTGGTGTCAAATAAAACATAGTACCAACTACGGCACTATACTAGTAGTGAGTGCCGAATTAAGCAAGCGCGGGGCCCGTAGCAAATTCTATCGAATGGCCCTTGATCTGCTATGGGCTCTTAAGTATAAAGTGACTTTTTGTAGAACTTGTGCGTTTACCGTATGAGATACTGTGTTTTATTTTCGCCAGCAAAATAATCGGTTACCGATTGTCTGACGTGAATTGTCTCAGTCGAAAAACAGGTGTAATGTTACACGTTTTTGTGACAACAAGTATATTCAATATACCATGTTTTAATAAGTTTCACTCAAAAAATTACGTATAGGTGGAAGTGGATGGGTTAGGAATACGCGGGGTCCCTTTTTGCGCGGGGCCCGTAGTAATTGGTACTCTTGCTACGTGGTTAATCCAGCACTGCTTGTAGTGTATCTTCGTTACTACTGACCGTAAATCTACGTTTGTTTTTGTAAACAAAACAACATCTCATACACTACATACATTACATACACTATTTAGTCGCATTGTCTTGCCACCATCTGTGCACGCCATATGCAAATCTCAAGCGATGACTCAACGATCTAGGTTACAAGTCCACGGTCGTTGCAATTTGTACTTTTTTACACATTCCTCCTCATTATTTTTTATATGGCAACACTTGCGACAAATGTCATATTCGTATATGGTAATACAAGGTACGAATGTCACTTGCCGCCCACCACATGTCTTTACATCAACTTTATGATGTTTATCGTGGAATTAAAGTTGAAAGTGGTGACGCATGCGCACGGAATTTAAAGCTGTTGAGGATAAACGAATAAGATATACCTACATGTAAAATAAATTGGGTTATGTAGACTGGAGGATCTTTAGGTGCAAAAGAGACATAAAATTCAGAAAGTATTTGTATTTTTTGGGCATTAAATATTGTACATATATTTGATTAAATTAAATATATGTACAATATTTAATTTAATCACTGAATTTACCTCAAATACTATATAAGTTTCAAATACTACGCGATTGCCTTTAAAATGGAGCAGATACCTCGTAAAGATTTGACATCAAATCCCGTACCGAAGGACCAAATCAATATTTGTGTATCCCTTAGCAACGATCGCCTGTCTCGGAGATAAAGATGCTACGTTAGGCGCGAACAATATACGATCAAATACAAAACGTACAGGTGTACACATGACGCAGAGGATAGCTCTGATATTGCTGGACTAGATTCGGGGGATTGTGGTCGCTCAACCATATTCCGTATTGGCTAACTTCAACTTCAAGTCTTATACACGTTCACCTAGGAAATACGTCCAGCTTAGCACTGGACAAGTTTGTTTATAAAGGATTTTTTTTGGAGAATACCTTTTCCCAAAAGCCGTCGCACTAGTAAGTTAAAGCAAAGAAAGAACCTCTAAGAACAAACACTGAGATCGTCTGGCGCACCCTAAGCAGTCAGCTTCGATACCATCAATGCTGACTGGCTAATATTTCCACTACGGCATGAGTGATTTCCGTGTTGTAGCTTATGGTGACACGACAAAAGAAGAAGATCCGAGGCTCTAGTGTAAGTTTCTTTCGGCAAACTCGATTCGGTCGAAAGTCGCTCCGATTGGTCCGTTTCGTGCTCTCCGCCAATTGGAGCGCCGAACGCGTTCCATACGTTAAATCGAGTTTGTCAAAGGAAACTTACAATAGGGCCTCCGTTTGTCAAATACCGTCACGTCTGCCATGTCCCAGGCTGTACCCATTGGTTCTGCAATTGGCATTCTGCGCTACGGATCGAGGGTTCAATTTCCACACGGAACAAAATATATGTATGATGTTTTATTGGGTCCGTGTAGGTACTTGTCACATTTATGTTTGACTACAAAATTGTACCCACGATGCAAGAAGAAAAAGCGGCAAAGTATAAATGAAAAAGAACACGCTACGGTAAAATCATACGTTATCCACTAACCCAAAACAGAATCAATAAACTGACAAATGAATGAGCCGTCATTAACCGGCGGTTCGTTGAGCATCAAACTGCACTTGTCATTTGCATGTCATTCGCGAATACGTGACATGTGTACCATAATGAATGACATTCCTAGCGTGGTTGCACACAATTGATAATAACCGCCGGTGTTTTGAGTTTTTTTTAAGTAGCTATGATTATATTTTATGCTTTGTTTGCCAAATGCAATCAGATTAATAGGATCAAAAGATCGTTTTCAATTTAAACGTTTGTTTGTTGGTGAACTTAAGCATTAGACACTGAAACTAACTAAGGGTTGGGTGTACCAAAAGACCAGAAAAAGTATGTTACTTCAGTCAAACATTAACTATTTATTACATACCATTTTAAACGTTCGTCAAACGCAGAGCGTTGATGGGCTATCTGTCCAAACTTCCAAAGTTATTTCGTTATCCAATAAAATTGCAAAAAGGATTTTTTTGTTATGACAATACTCGAATCCTTTCAGTCAAATTTGATGTATGACACCCGCTGCGCGTTTATGAAAATAAAATAATAAAATTTTGTCACTCGACACTGGCAGAATAGTCACCATCGGCTCAGTTCTCATAACAAAAAAAAAAATAACAAAAAAAATCCTTTACCTATTATTTATTTTTATATTTACTATCTTCTATCTATTTCTGTAATATAAACAACTATTCTAATCTAATTTACATATTATTATTATTTCATATAATTGCATATACTGGTACTCATTTTATTTTATTAATTGACAATTCGAACCCAGTGTTTGGATAGTCTTAGGATTAGCCAATATATTCCACAACTAGAAAACCCGAGCATCTCAATATAAAACTGAGATGTTATCATCAACCTGAGCCTTTAACTTCAACCTTTATTTTCAACCTTTTTTGATAAAATTTCCATGAACTCACAAATCCTTACTACAGAACATGTGTTTACAATTATTACTCACTCCCATCCCTCCTCCCCTTTCCCCCTCTGCGGCCCGCCAGTGCGTTGTTACTTTTTATTTGTGATTCTCAGAATACCATCTGTCTAATTGACCGATAATACTCCTGTATCTGGTGAGCTACAATAGCGCCACCTTCTTTCATTTAGTACACAATGCTGCCTTCACAATAACTATCAAGGTTCGAATTAAAAGATTAGATACACAGTACATATTCGTGTATGATATTTTTGGATGGTGCATTCGATTTGAGAACTTTTGTGGTACTTAGGGAATTTTATTGAAAGCATTTGTGTCTATAAGCTTCTAATTTAACAATAATCGGTAAACGAATTGACTTGCATGTAAAGTAAGACTCGTTGTCCGGTACTTATCTAGACACGCGGCAGCGTGTCAAGAATGTCAGTAATGAAAACTGGCCAAGTCAAATCTAACCTACTTTAAGATCTCACATTTTTAAATAACAGCAATTGTTATAGGTATCCAATAAAGCAAAGAAATAGGGTTTAATACTTGTTCATAATGTTATTTTGTTCCTATAAATACATATTTCGATTTTGCATAGAACTTGGCACTCATTTAGATCTCCATTCTTTTTGCGGCGAAGCCCACAGCCAAGCATAATTTTTGTATTGAACTTGGCTCTCCTTTTTTAAATTTATGTTTTTGTTGGGATTAGTATAATAGAATATACCTTTGTTTCATATAAACCACAATCAGGTACTTATGAAATGTAGAGTCTCTAGCCGCACGGTTCCAAACAACAGTTCTAAGGAACTGGCAAGAAACTATTGCTCCTAGAGAATGACACAATTATATGAAAATACAAAAACAAAAAGGCTAGGCTACTTGAACAGTGCGAATTATTTGATATGGTGGTAAATGGCAGCTTATTTCACAGTGATAGCCTAGTGGTAGTGACCGTTGACCAGCAAGTCGGAGGTCTCAAGTTCAAACCCAAGACTGACTGATGATATATATTATGAGCGTATTTAAAAATTAATTATCATTGCTATGGGCCTCGAAAAGCACGTGAAGCCGTTGGTTCTCCGCCAGATCTCGGCGTCGAATGTCGGATTGCCGTCTCAGGCTATGAGAATGAAGGAATAGAGAGAGCACCTGTGTTTGCGCACACACTTGAGCTCTATAATATCTCTTGTGTAGTCGGCTAATCTCCGGTGAGAATGGCCGCCGTCACTGAAATTCGGTCAGGAGGACATTATTAATTAAATGGCAGTTATAATATAAAGTGATGTTTACATGAGCCGTCGGGAAAATTGATTAATTACAATTTATAATTTAAATATTCATATTGAGTATTATATCATTATACTGAGGTGTTACGAATCATGTAATGTGCGTTATTAACCAGAATCCGAGAATTCACGTGTTCGTGAAAGTATGAAATTATGCAATAATTATCTGAAATCAATTATTAGTAAGTATCAGAGTAAGTTTCATTTCTGAACGTACCTACATTCTGTTTCACGTGTTGTTAAAGTTTTGTAGTGAAATATGTACTTCGTTCACTAGAAATTATGAGTTTAATAATAATGGTACATAGCATATTCATACTGATTTGATTTAAAATTCTTCAAAACATACCATAACGGCAGTATTCTCAGAAAGGTTAGGCAGAGGTGTACTGTTGTCCACTCGCATATCACCGAAGCCAATATAAGTCTTATGTGGGCGAGCGTATTGCTAATATCGGGCATAATTCAAACTCTGGGAATAGATAAAAATAAAACTATTTGGTTAAAAAAAATGGGACAACCCTAACCAATCACCATGCAAATACAATTTTTCCAATTAAAAACTAAAGTCAAGATTCCAATAAATTTAAATTTAACTGTCTCGTTGGTTTAGTGGCTGCAAGCGCGACTGCCGATCTTGAGGTCCTGGGTCCTATTCCCGGGTCGGGCAAAGTGTTATTGTATTTCTGCACGGAAATTCTCAGTAGAGTCTAGAACTCTGCCCGGTTCATGGCAATAAGCTCGCCCTCTATTACATGGGACTGAATAAGGGCATCGAGATGTGGCCGGACATAGTACACCTTTTTTTTTATTAGATTGGTGAGAACCGGTTCTGCGGAGGAGTGTGCCGGATTCCTACCGGCTAAACTCACCACGTCCGCCTCGACACCATATGGTGGGCCTCGGGAACTCTTAGAAGACCGCACCGAAGCCCACCACGGTGTCATGCCGAACGGCACTTCCCGGAGGGGGTGACTGTAAAGAGGCCACCCCCTCGTGCACGTCGCGGGGGAGACTGTAGAGAGGTTCCCCCGTTACCCTCGCTGGGTGCTGTGTGCACGGTGACACGAGACCACAATACATAGTACACCTAGAGCCTAGCCCTTCGGGGAATACAGGCGTGATGCTATATCATATGAGGAGTTCTCTTGACTTTGCATTTTTACAGCGTAGGCTTTTTGTTAAGGATACCACCATCAGCTGTTGACGGTATACCACTTCTGGCAGTGCCAACAGCCAGGACCAACTTACTGGCTAAGGCACCTATCGTCCGGGCTATCAGTCTAACAAATCGGCTGCACGAGAGGATGGACATATTTACGTGTCAACTGAGTGAACTTGCAAAGGTCCTTTTACATGTACATAATTTGTTATATATAAATTATGTGAGACCCGGGTACGTCTTAAAACTGCGGCCAGACACCGGAGGACGGGCAGCAGCGTCCTCTCACTAATCGGTGAGCCACTGCGATCCCCAAGCCGCCTGCCAAGCGTGGGGATTATGGCAAACCCCCCCTTGGGGGAGGCCTTCGTTCAGCAGTGGACGTCTTCTGGCTGATGATGATGATGATGAAGTTATGTAGTTTTTGTTTTGTATTACTTATTTTTGTGATATTATTATTATTATGATTGTGTTTTATGTAAACGCACTAGCGCATTGGGCTGTTGAATCTGTAAAGCTAGATTACGGATTTTTATAAATAAATAAATATATATTATACTGCCACTGAACGACATTACTGACAGAATTAACCTGAATATAATAATAACCACATTATTTGCGTGATTTTCCTCAACAATGAGTAACTGTCGCTTCCTGATAATCGTTGTTAAAACAATAAACAATTATTGTTTTAATTGCTATTTCATTTTAACGTATGGCTTCACTTTCAGCTAGGGTCAGGCGTGTGTTTCTTATTATTCATATTCGTTATATGCGTTCCGTATTTATAGGAACAATAGCATAATATTTATTTTTTAGTATTAAGAGACCAGTGATAGCCTACTGAAAGTAAAGCCTAACAAAAATAACTACTTACAGGTGTAATAGGGTATCCAAAATATGCATGAAAAATCTCTTTATGTGGACGGTTTGCGAGCAAAAAATCAAGCAAACAAAAAATCATTGTCGAGATATAAAAAAAAATTGACGGACCACATTCGGAATTTAAACTCGGTTTTAAAGTTCGGTGGCATTGCAGGATGGTACGCCCCCACTATCATGAACACCCACCCCCACAAATAATAGCCCGCATCAGTGGGACGCGAACAAACAAAAAATCGCGAACGGCGAACAATTGAATTATTTACCCTAATTTTGTTCGAGGCAAAATTCAATTGTTCGTGCTTTGCTATTTTTTCACGGGATTTTTAACACGCTTTTATTAGCTTCACCTGTAACTAACTATGTAAAAAAATCTTGGAAGTTAAATTTGACCCACTTCCCGGTTTCCGATTAAGCTGAAATTTTGCATGCACGTTTAGTTTGGATGACAATGCATTGTTAGCTAAGTTAATTGTTTATAACTATTGAAGTTGTTATAAACAATTTAAAATAGAATCTGTGCAATGAATTCGAGTTTTTTCATATAAAAAATTTAAATCGGGATCTATGCTTTGAATTTAAGTTGTTTCAACGGAAAATTATTTCATGAGCCAAGAAGCAGAAAATGCTACAGTTCATATAATGCTGTGGACTATGAAGTATAAAATAAAATATTATAATTAAAAAACACTGAAAAACATCTAAAACTTCTGTATTAATCAAAAGCACACATAACCAAAAACGCTCCACGCTATTTGAATTAGTCATTAGATAATATATATTATTTTAATTTAATTATTTTTTAGTGCGTTATAAAAGCGTGTTTTTTAGTTTTTTTTTTAAATATAATATTTTAGTTATTTTGACACACGAACAGTTCTTTCAAACTTACATAAGGGAGTCCACTCAAGTGCTCAACGCTTCAAAAGCAGAAGTGATAGTGGTGTCAGTAAGAAAAATCATTTTTTGTAGTTATTTGTAGTTTTGAAATGCTACAACGAAAAGAGCATTTAATAAACATAATATACTAGGCTAGACTTTTTTTATAAGATAATTACTTGCCATAATGTCCGAAATATAATTAATAATATTGTTTTGTTTTTGAAAATTCGAGCTTATCCACTTTATATGAACCATTACCATATAACAAAATGAAAGGACCAGCTTCAATGGTTAAATAAATAAACATTAGAAAGAAAAAAATTCTAGAAGAAACTGGACGTGTTAATTTTTAAATATGCTTCCAATTTACGCATAAATGATTACCTTTTTCAACCAAACGTGGCCAGCAAATTAACAACCTCTTTTTTAAAGTTACCTAAAAATGTGTACAGGTAGCCATTAATAGCCCTACACCCCTAGCATAACATTGACCTATTTTCCGCACCCCTAAATTTAAACGGCCCAACCCAAACCAACGCGATCGATAACATTTGAAAATATATTCGAACGGTAGAAATTGGCCATGTTTTGTGTCAGTTTCATAGCTTGAAGCAAAAACATAAATCAATATTTAAAAAAAGTTATACAATGTGGTATCGATGTTACGACATTAATTGAAATCATATTCTGGGAATGTTGGTACACCAAAAATTATCAAAGTATATTCAAGCGTGTGGCCACATACTTTATTCTGTACTTTAAAAAAAATTAAGAGTACATTAAGCAAGTTCACTTAGTTATTCACCTAAATGGACCGAAATACTTTAAGATTAACTTACATGCGCAAAATATGTACCATGAAATAAAATGTGCGGTTCAGAAATTCAGCTATATCAGCTACTTTCGAACTAAGACAATAATGAAGATAGCAATCCCGATTTTTTAATTCAGGTGTAACTATTTTAAGCATTTGAAAATATTTTGATTGACTAGTAGCGATCGTCTTTTAATTTATTCTCTTATTGTCGTCACCACCCTGTATATAGAAGAGAGACAACAATTATGACGTTTTATATTTACTCAAACAACTGGGTACCAACAACCATAATACTATTGGAATATCTAACAATTTATGAACACGTATCTGGAATTCTGGAGCCACATGAATGGAAGTAACAATGTTAATTACTGGGTTCAGAGGTGAAGTAAATCTGTGTTTGGTTAAACATTGCAATGCTAATACTCGGCGTCAGCCATTTTGGTGAACTGGGTTTAGTTAAGCTGTGGCCATGTTGAAGCATATATTGTAGTAATATATAACATAATATAGCATCACGCCTGTATTCCACGAAGGGTAAGGCAGAGGTCCCATGTCATAGGGAGCGAGCCTATTGCAATCTACCGGGCTCTGTTCTGGACTCCGTGCTGGTACTGAGAATTTCAATACAGCAAAACCCAATAACATTGCCCGACCCGGGAATCGAACCCAGGACCTGACGCTCAGCAGTCGCGCTTGCGAGTACAAAACCAATGAGACAGTGAAGTATTTTGTAGTGTCTTTCTTTAATCGATCACGGAGTGGAATGTGTTATAGATTTTTATAGTAAAATGTTGGATAACTTGCGAGAACTTTGCCAAGTTTGAACAGGCTTCGTCTCTCTGGGACGTATCATTGCCACAAAAGTTATTATATTTCCTCGGTACTCTGCTAACTCAGTTCCTACAAAACTTGCGGAATAAGAACACTGTTAAACTTTTGTTATAATCATTTATTTAGAACTTGCAGATGTGAGATTCAGATGTATCAACATAAATTGTAATGTGTGTGGAGTTATTGTTAGAAATGTCAAAGGAATATCGCTTCTGTGCAGGTTGTTTTACAAAAGGAACGAACAGTCACAAGGGCATTCCTAATGCTTCATTTCATTCACTATGAATAGCGTGCATGGAACCCGAGATGGAATCGTGCAAGCAATTTTTTGTATACCTACAATATCTATCGTATTCTTTGATACAGGAACAGGTTTCAGGTTTCAGGCAAGCAGCCATCCATAAATTACATCACACGAATTTCATGCTTTTTTTTGACCCCTCTGCCGTCCTTGTCACAGCTGGTCACATTTGTGAGACTCCCCCCTCCCTAGTGTGACGTCACATATTTGCAATTTTATATCCAAAAATTATTAAATTAACACCAGTTCCGAAATTAGTTTTATTTCCATTTATTTGAAATCACGGCGAGGCTCTCAAGGAACTCGCCAACATAACAATTTAAATCTTATATTCACACAGATAGAGTTGGAAATATTTTTAAGATTTTCGTTAATAGTCCAAACTTCACGTTTTAATACTTAGATATATTAGATTTTGAAATGTGATGTCACGAAACTTAGGACCCCTCCCACCCCTTGTCACACAATGTCACACTTCGTCGACCCCCTCCCGCCCTCTTAACGTGTGATGTAATTTATGGATGGCCCCTAAAGCCGATTTTCCGAGGAATTTGTTTGGTATTTCTGATATAGATTTTTTCCGGTAATTCCGGTTATTCAAGTTTGTATATTGTATATTCTAAACTAGCGACCCGCCCCGGCTTCGTATGGGTAGCACTAATATCTATAGCCAGATAATTTGTAGGAAATATATCACACAAAATTGCCAAAAAGACAAAAAAAAAATTGTTGGTCTGATTGCGACCAAACTTAAAAGGATCACTCGCTGAAATAACCTGAAAATTATCTAAAAATTTAATTAAAATCGCTCCAGCTGTTTTGCACTTGCGTTTACGGTGAAGGAAAACATCGTGAGGAAACCTGCACACCTGAGAGGGCTCCATAAAGTTCTTGACGGTGTGTGTAGTCCGCCAACCCGCACTGGGCCAGCGTGGTGGACTAAAGCCTAACCCTTCTCGTTCTGAGCAGAAACCCTTGCCCAGCAGTGGGACAGTAATGGGTTGAATTTATTAATGGCGGTATCGAGGCTGACTGCCCACGGTGTGCCAGACAATCTCATGATTCCTCACGCGTGGAGGCTCTTTCTTTGCAAATTAAGAGTGCTTTATCTTTTGAACTGAAGTGCGATATATAATCAGTTTTGATTGATTAACTTATACACATTGAAATCCTGATGAGTATTAGTAAGTTTCAAGAATATTATGGCTTGCTCGAAATGTAATAATAGAAATGTATTTCAGTATAACTGGTTCAACTCTATGCTTCCATTTATGAGCGCAACGTTAGTGATGAAATTAGCTTATGCGGTTTAATGTTATAGACAAGCTATGCCCGCAACTCCGCCTGCGTGGAGTTCGGATACTTGTTTGTTCCAAATACTTTTCCAAATATTCATCATCATCAGCCAGAAGACGTCCACTGCTGAACGAAGGCCTCCCCCAAGAGGGGGATATCCGAGGGGGATGCCATAATCCCCACGCTTGGCAGGCGGCTTGGGGATCGCAGTGGCTCACCGATCAGTGAGAGGACGCTTCTGCCCGTCCTCCGGTGTCTGGCCGCAGTTTTAAGACGTACCCATGTCTTTCCAAATATTATAAAAAATATTTATTTATATTATAAAAATGGAGCACCTAAAGTACAAAAAAGTTGTAGTGAGGCTGGTGGTTCAGGATTCGAACTTGGTACCCGTCAACAGTCGTGCCAGTTAACACTCAGTTCCTATGTTCGAAAATCTATCTCGTATGTAATTCCCTTTAAATTTAATATGTAATTTTACACAAATCTTTCTATTTTTAATTTGTTTAAATAACATATTATGCACATAAAAGTAGATGGACGCTTCGACGATGACAACCGACTCATTTTTAGGGTTCCGTACCCAAAGGGTAAAAACGGGACCCTATTACTAAGACTTCGCTGTCTGTCCGTCCGTCTGTCTGTCACCAGATTGTATCTCAAGAACCGCGATAGCTACAGTTGAAATTTTCACAAATTATGTATTTCTGTTGCCGCTATAACAACAAATACTAAAAACAAAATAAAATAAATATTTAAGGGGGCTCCCATACAACAAACGCGATTTTTTTGCCCTTTTTTGCTCGATATCAATAATGGCAACAGGTAGGCACTTGAAATATTCACAAAATACTCAATTCTATTTTTACTTTAATAATAAATACCTACTGTTGTTTACCTAGCCAATGGTACGGAACCCTTCATGCGCGAGTCCGACTAGCACTTGGCCGGTTTTTCAAGTCTATTAAAAATATGTTGTCCGGCCCAGCACGTATACTTTGACTATAGAAACATATCGGTGTCGTTACTCAGTGAATTTTGAATCGAAAATACTGTCCCATAAGATTTTGTTATAATTTGTAAAGTTGAAGAACACATGAAAGCAAGTTAACTGCCTTAAGTACATACAAAATAACATAGACTGTAATATAGATTTACATTACATTTTAAGACAAAGATTGGCTTTCTATAAATAGCAATAATCTTGTGATAACATCAGTTAAAAATAAACAAAACATGACTTCAATACTGTGAATAGGCTATATCTACAGACAGTGATGTATTCAAAATTGATTTATTTATTTCTATGTTAAAATCGAAGCCTTACTGTTTATTTATTTATTTATTGCGTTCCATAGTGTACAATGGTTTTATATGGAATGGTATAATATAGAATCATTATGGACCCTGTCGGGCACAGCAAAAACTTAGGGGAGAGGATTAGGATATTCATATCATTTGCACAATTTCTATCATAATTAGATATAAATAAAGTCTTCAATTCAAAAAGTATTACGTTAACGTAATTGACGTAATTATTACGTCCGAAACGCTTTCAATTCAAAAGTTACATACGCGAACGATATCCTTACGATACCAGACGTTGAAACATTCGTGCCAGGGGTACCGATAAGCTCCAACATTCGGATACGGTCGCTTCATTTTATATATATAGTTAGCGTCACGCGACCCGCCGGATGCAATTGCCCTGCAGGCCAGTTCATCCGAACACGGTACAGATTGCCATCCGGCCAGACACCCTGAGGCGTATCGGCGTTTAAATTATTTGAACTATTTTGTAATGAGGTTTTAACTATGTATATAAAATTTAATTTCCGCCAAACTAGTTCAGGCTTGGGTGCAATATGCAGCACCGCCCGTCCGCAAATATATGCACATGCAGAAGGTGCAATTAATACTTATAATGTAACATTCAACCCAAACCGATCTTTGAGACATATTTCGCCAATCTGTTACGGTTTGGCGATATCGTGGATTTCCGCAAAGTAACGCCTAATATCATTATTTATATAAAATTTGGTAATTTTTTATTATTATAAAAGTTAGTTAATTAAACGGTTAGTTAGTTAAACGGCTGAAAACGTGTTTTTTTTTGTATCATCATTTTCCAATCTCATTCAAATCTAGTACATCTAACTGTAAGCCATACAGTATTTTTATTGCACGGGAATCGTATCGGCGATAGCATAGAGAGCCGAGTACTTCAGAATCCCAACCGTTATGTCTGTAACACTGTATTATGGTCGGAGCAAACTTGTAACAAATTTTGGTGCTTTACAATATTCGATAACTGTCTTTTGCAATCTGGAGTTACCTACATATATATACCTATATATTTACATACATGTATATAAAACATGTTTGTATACATACCGAGTGTGTAATTAAGTGACTAAAAAGAGAACAATTTCCCCTATCTCGTTGGGTTTAACCAACTTGTAATGATGTTTTAGTTTATCAAAATGAGTTTGGTAATTACAGATTTTTTAACATTTCTAGGTGTTGTTACTGGAAATGGAATTTGTACCCCGGCAGAGATACGGCCATCGGCCTCTTACACCTCGTATTTAAACACTTTATAAATTGCTATCAAGCTCATACGTATAAGCGTCAAAAATGTATGAATGAAATGCTACAGAAAAAGGCTTATTAAAAAAAAATGGTAATTTATTGAAGTTAGACATCGGAAGACAATAATGCAACGCGTAACATTACGCCTGTATTCCCCAAAGAGTTAAGCAGAGGTATACTAGTACTCACATTTCTTGGCTAGGCACAATTCCAAACTGGCCTGCTTATAGGGAATTCAATAATACTTTGTTCGACCCGGGAGGCAGTACAGCCGTGCTCTACAACATCGCAACTTCTAGACTTATGTAGCGGTCAAATATACTCAAAAAAGTTTAAAATGATTGTCATATTGTTCACAAAACCATATTATTACTTAACATGCCACATGGGGAAGACTCGCAGACGACGCGATTGAGCTGAGAAGAATTGGTTCCCAGTTGATAAACTTAAACTTTTTAGCAATAATTGCCTTTTAAGAGGGAAAGAGATTCCACGCCCGTCAAAGTCTGAGATTGTCTGGCGCACCCGGCCAGTCACCCTCAAAACCTCCAGTGCTGACTGGCATATTTCCGAATAAAGTAGTTGCAACAATTCCTCTTTGCAAGAATCAAGTTTGCTTAAAAGAAGTAAGTTTGCTTATTTGTTTGTTACCTCTTCACGCCTAAATCACTGAATGGATCATCCTGAAATTTTGCATACACATTGTTAGGTGTACAGAAACGGAGATAGGGTACCTTTCATCCCGAAAAAAAGTATTTTTCCCGAGGAAAACAACAATAACTTTCTTATGATAATAGATGGCGTCACGTGTCTTTCGCAAGCAGAGTACAACCCGAATTGATTGTCCAATTCTAAATTAATGCGAGCGAAAGCAGCGGGTAAAAGCTAGTCACAAATAAAAAGAAATATTCCAACCATACTTGGTTGTCAAAGCCAGATAGGTCTGAAATCTATAAAGGTTTTCGAACTACAGATAAACAGCTTTAATCGATAGCAATGCTCTTACACAGTATACTGCATTCAAGTAATCTCTTTATTCATGTATATATAGATAACTCTCTCCATCGCCGCCAGTTAATTCGGTTAGTGGCCGCTTACAGACTGTAAATCCGATGTACGGAATTCTCGGAATATTCAGGGAGTCCGTCGTAATAGAAATGCTGATTGCTTTACCAAAATCGGTCGTATTTTGCCTGAAACAGTCCATTCATACGGGATTTAGCGTGAGCAGTTAGTGCAAAATTTAGTTAGAACGGTAACGCTTTAATAAGCGGTCAAGCTGATACAGTACCAGTTTATTTTTCTTATTATAGGAGCAATATTTGTTTGTTTGTGATCGCGTTCTCGAAAACGACTCTAATGATTTCGATGAAATTTATAAATATAGGGTTTTCGCAGCCGAAAAATCGATCAAACTAGCTCTCATTATCTTGAAAAGATTGTTACAAAAAAGATTTTGTCCCGAGCGGGCGCTCCTCGGTCAGTTAATGTTTGTATAATGCGATCAAGATAAGAATAGGAACGTCAATGACTTCTACTTATCAACTGTCATTTGGAAAGTACGGTTTGGAAGGAAAATTATTTATTAGTATTACAAAAAAGTATTAGCAATACAAAACTAAGAAGAATAAATTCGTTTAAAAAATAATTTCAACTGTTTTTTAACTAAGACTTCAATCAATATGGCTGTAAGTTAATCCTATTCTTATTTTGATAGCATTGTAGGTACATAATGAATGCAATAAAAACTACGAGTTCAAGTTTTAGGTATTTGAATTTTCAGTTTTACCTCATTGGTCTGATTATTCGGACTTTATTTACTTATTGTGAAATCCTAGAATAAAATAATATAGGTAAATCAGTATCGCGTGATATAAACTTCACTTTCCTTTTTTGTTTGGTTATTTCCATCTCTCATTATTATATAAGTGAGTGAGTTTACTGGTAGAAAAACTAATCTGATTGAGTTAAGCTCGCCAGTTCACGTGAATGCAACAGGTATTTAAATACAATACGTGAACAATACAATACAGGGTGACGTAATTTCATAATCAGTTTTGTTAAAACAATGTTAACGTTCATTGTATGAACATAATAACTAAGTATTATATTACTTCCTAACCACATACCTAATATTAAAATAGAAATTATTAAAAGAAGGTTTTCAATCTAGCCTGCGTAATATTGACTGCCTCTTTGGTCTAGGCATCGCAAGCGCAGGTGCTCTAAGGACTTCTCAGCAGCATCCCAGTTGGAACTACGCCAGATAAACAGTAATAAACTCCCCACAGAGGTTTTCCCAAGAGACCACAACGTGGGGTTCATCAAAATGGATGTGGATTTACAGGGTTGGCAAGTTGCGAATGATTGCGAGTCGGCCCCTATGATTAATCTTAAACGATGTGATAAAAAAAGCAATTACATGGTCTTGAAATTCGTTGCCTCAATGATTATCCGTTTCGACCCGCTTGCTTATTGCAAGCATCGATCTAATTATTCAATGGATCGGACATAAACAAGAGTAAAGATGAAAATTGTAGTATGTTGTTTAGAGATTTGTGAGGACGATGTTTATGCTCTTGATTTGGATGCATGACCCATAAAACTTACGAAAAACAGTAGACATATACTGAAAAGTGAGTATAAAAATGACCCAGAAATTGGTATTTTTTAGTCTAATGACAAATGTTCAAGCGTTTGGAAAAAAGACACGGTCTCGATGTCCAAACCCGTGTAATAGCCCGAAAGAGGCGATCCGCTCCACGCGTTACACCACTTACTACAACACCGTAACGCCAAAACACCATTGTAGCTCATCGAACCGAGATCTGACGTCACGACCCCTTTGAAAAGCTTCATTGTTTGAACGCATACCACAGGCCCATTACCGTAATACACCAACAATTATCACTAGTACTGAGATCTATTGTAGTGTAGGGCTATCAACAGTTTTAATTGACCGTGTCTGAAATAGGATATACTGATAGATCCCGTTGAACAGTATTCCGTTTCTGAGTCAACCTTAATATCACATTTGGAAGGTTCACACGCTATTCAGGTTCAGAGGTGGATGTATTATTGCAAAGTCATTTTTTATTTCAAGTAGGCCTTTTCAGGCACTTTTAAAAAGTCAAGACTTTAGGCGCACGGTTCCAAAGGGGGTAGGGCCTACGGAGAAGAGACCGGCAAGAAACTCCATGGATACTCTTTTCAAAAATAAAAAGTTAATTTACAATTAAAATCTTAAATTAACATGCATTATATAAGAAAAATACAAACTTAATAGAACGCTACTTACATAATGAGGCAATTGCATTCCTCTTTTGTTGAGTTGGTATGAGCTATCGTAGGGGAAAGATGAGCCAGTCAACAATGGCGTTATGGGGGCTCATATTGCGCTAGACTATTTCAGGTTTCACTATGCCATTGTACCATAAACCGTCTCGTATATCGACCATAAAGACTATCTAAAAAACAACTGTTTCAAAAATGTCATAAGTATAACATTTGATTTGACTCGATTTCGCTCGATTCCCGCACGGAAATTTAAATTTTTCTGGGTATTTATCCATGTGAATAATTAGTTCGTAAATGCACCCACGATACACGAATAACTCTTAATATGGGCAAAGTTTAAAAAACAAATTTAAAGTGTTATTAGTTTGATTTTCAGTGTAAACTGTTCTAATACTAAAAATAAGTACGACATCATTTCCTTGCTCACTGTAGTTCAGGAAATACAATGAATCTTCGTTTGTTCAATCGTATATTGTTTAATCCCGAGCCAGCCCTGAGTCCACACTGTATACATTTGTACGCATGCTTGTATAACTGCCTATATTTAGGTATGTGTATGTTTTAGTTGGCGATGAGTAACTCGTGAGTCATAGATAGCTAGTGTAAACATTGTAATGATTTGTTTTGTTTGTTTATGCCTAACACAGGCGGCCTCTGTGAGGGCTGGAGTCTTGTACGTTTGTTTACGGTTTACGGAGTTGTGCGGAAATAGTCGGAGTATTGTAAAAAGCTCCCTCTTGCCTATAGCGTAATGAGTGTGGGGGACACAACTAGAAAAAATAAGACGTTACTGCCTATTGAATTGTTTCACGTTTGTATTTGTTGTTGTGGAAGAGCAAATAAAATGCTTTAAACCACACTTGGAGCGCGAGAGACACATATAAGATTGATTTAGGTTAGGTTAATACAATACTAGTTTCCGCCCACGGGTTCGTCCGCGTGGTTTACAAACCCGTACATTTTCTGGGATAAAAAGTAGCCTATGTGCTATTTCAGATTATAATCTATTTCTGTGCCAAATTTCATCCAGATTCGTTCAGCCGTTCTGGCATGAAAGATAACAAAGATCCATCCATCCTCACAAACTTTCACATTTATAATATTAATATAGAGTAGGAATAGGATAGGATTAGTAGGATATAATATATATATCGTCATCATCATCATCATCAGCCAGAAGACGTCCACTGCTGAACGAAGGCCTCAAGGGGGGGTTTGCCATAATCCCCACGCTTGGCAGGCGGCTTGGGGATCGCAGTGGCTCACCGATTAGTGAGAGGACGCTGCTGCCCGTCCTCCGGTGTCTGGTCGCAGTTTTAAGACATACCCGGGTCAATATATATATAATAATATATATATAATTAGGATTTATCCCTCGTTCGATCTTTGAATGCTTATTAAACACAATGGCAAATTTATAGTGAAAATTTTGTTAGCTCCTGGATTATAACTGTCGGTGAAATAATATAATGTGGTTTCTATTTCCAATTTCGAATGAAGTTTGATTAATTACTTCACACCGTGTATAAATCAATGCCAATTATTAATTCCAACCGCATGTACATACTCAAAACTGGTGTTGTAACGGATGTTTTGTCCTTTTTTGTTGTGAAATAAATGAGAACGATAGAAGTATATACACGATGTTGATGATGAGAAAATTCATAGATCTTTAATCTTAAAATGGTCTATTAATGAGTCTATTGGAGATAAAAATCTATTTAAACTATGTTTGACCAGAAACAAACTATTTACCTACGTGATTCATGTCAGTCCATCATTCTCCGATGGCTTTCGTCTTCATCAACCTTTCAATATTTCCGTTACTGCATTTTAACGCTCCTCTCTAGGAAACCATCAAAATTACTAGATCTATCTAGTCCTTTTTATACTTATAAATTGTCTTTTAGTGTGTTTTACTAAATCGAATATTTGTTTTGTTACAGGTAAGGACGGGCGTTGGATATCTCTATTCATAATATTTAGGGCTGAGCGGTATCCTCTCTAATTAAGTGAGTAATTAAAGTCTTGCTTAGCGTTAATATTACCGTAGAATGCTGTAGTTTTGCCTGCAATCCTAACTTTGCCTAGGAATAACTCATGATGACTTACTATATCAAATTGGATTTGCAATGCCAAATAATTTAGGAACTCAGATAAATATTTCATTAAGAATACCGGTTTGTACTACTACAGATTATACTGTGCAGATACCGGCAAAGTTCCAGCATTCTGCTGTAACAGATATAAACGGTGCGATAGTATTACAATAACTAGGAAGTTTAATTAATGTTTTACTAGTCCAGCCATCGAGGATGCTACAACCTGGTTACGTACATTCAGCATCAAAAATATGCGAAATACAAACGCTTATTCTTGGAAAACTAATGGTTAAAATCATAAAATTTAAATGACTATGTATCTGCATATTATGTGTACAATTAGTCAAGATTTCACTCTAAAAATCGCTTTATGTATTTCACTATGTATATACATGTATAGTATATAGATTTTTTTGAAATAATATCGAATTAGTGACCATTGAAGTGTTTAATATAGTACTTTTTGTTTACCGCTTTTGAAAATTAGAAAATGAATACCAAAGAATTATAAATTATGGGTACATTAAACTTAGAATAATTTGGCAATATTGCCCAATACGCTATTTATGACTCTTCTTGGGAACAGAGTGCGGAGACACGTCGTACCTAGTGCTTTCCAAGTTGTGCACGATCATCTACATTATTATTGCCATATTAAAGTCCCGAGGGACTTTAATATAGCAACAAATATGTCCATTAAGGTCGCTAAGGAGACTAGAAGACAGGGACGGATTCCACTAATTAAACTGCAATCAAAACGCAACAGATCATAAACTTTTGGATGGTTTTATTATCTCAAAACTGTCCAAAAGTTGAACTTATTTTTGAACGTTTGGTTTTTTTGCGTACGTACCTTTATATACTTATCCAAAGTGTAATAAAAAAATCTTAATAAGATTTTTGATGAACAAACCTTCTACATTTGGTAGTCCTTATAAGTTAATTAATTCTATTTAAAAACGCCTTCGATGTTTTTGTCTTCGAAGTACACTCAGTGCCGTTTTGTGGAAATAAACTACTATACCTTATTTCCAAATATAATTCACCGAAACACGTGTTTCATGAAAAATAAAAAAGTGGTCTGTAAATTTTTAATAGTCGATATTGTACTGTAATGAAAGATAAGGTATGTTTTTATTCATATATACCAGAGCTAGTATTATATGAAGAAGAACGGATAATAGTTTACTCATTTTTATACGGAATTTCTTACAATATTTTATGAAACTGAGAATTTAATGAGACAGAAGCACAATATACATTGTGCACTTTTAGAAATCATTGTAGATACTTAAACCTTCTTAAGCTCAACTATGTATATAGTTAATGTAAGACAGTATAAATATTTTACGTTAAAAAATATAAATTCGTGTCGGTAACGTCATCTTGTTACCTACATATCTTCCGGGAAACGCTCGAGGAAAATGTTGAAGGGAACTCGCACGAAAAAATGTAACATACAAGTCTAACACATTATATCTTCTACACGTTTGTATATTCAGAAATTTAACATGAATTTCATTTTAACGTCTACCTGAAAATATGTCTGTATTCTCTATGGTTGCTAGATGTATTCATCATCATCATCAGCCAGAAGACGTCCACTGTTGAACGAAGGCCTACCCCAAGGGCGGTTGCCATAATCCCCACGCTTGGCAGGCGGGTTGGGGATTGCAGTGGCTCACCGATTAGTGAGAGGACGCTGCTGCCGTCCTCCGGTGTTTGGCCGCAGTTTTAAGACGTACCCGGGTCGATAGATGTATTGGTGTTCAATTATTTTGCCTTCTGCAGTCTTCCATCTGGACACCCACACTACAGTTTAGTCGTAATGAAAATCATTATAATGTCCTCCTGACCGAATTTCGGTCACGGCGGCCAATCTCACCTGAGATTAGCCAACTACGCAGGAGATGTTATAGAGCACAAGTGTGTGCGCAAAAACAGGTGCTCTCTCTATTCCTTCACTCTCATAGTTCGATGGGACGGCAATCCGACACGACCGGAGAGAGATCAGGCGCAGGACCAACGGCTTTACGTGCTTTCCGAGGCACGGTGTGTATTCATATACACAAAGACCCAGACCCGAAACAACTATCTGTAGATCGTACAAATATTTGTTCCGTGCGGGAATCGAACCCACGACACGTAGCGCAGCAGCCGATTTCTCAACCACTGCGCCAACCGTGCCATCACTTTGCGCCCATTGTGGCGATTAATCATGTATTCTTACAATAATCGATTACGCTACGCATTTACACATTGCTCGAGTGGTCGCAAGGGCGCCTGCTGAGCGAGGTTTTGAGTTTGATTCCCGCATCAGGCAAAGTGTCGATTATAATCTGACAAAACGATAGAGACCAAAATCAAATTAATTCGTTAAGATTTCGATGAAAGAAACGTTAACGCCTAGATACATATTTTGCGCGTATTTCAAGGCAATTTTGTCAGAAGCAGGCAGCTAAACGATACTCTTGATCCGTCATTATTCTACGACTATTACGATTTTTCCGTGCTAATCAAAGATACGACCGGTGAGCGTAGAAAACGGATCGCTCACCACTGCTCCTTGTTGTAAAATATACTAGGTACGCTAATCTTTCATAACGAAACAATATCATAGCTTTGAAATACTTCAGTGTGGATCACCTTCAGTTAACCTTGGGTTTATCCACAATATCTAGGACGGCGGTTTAAAGCGAACCGATATAAAATGATTCATTTCGACCGCTCCATTCAGTACAATAATATTTCCGAAGATGACTCACGCCGCGTCAGCTGATCCGAGCAAGTTATGAAGTATCATTTATTTTTATGTTCTTTATTTTTATTTAGAGTAATGGTACCTCTATTGCATCATTGGTCTACTCGTCGCAAGCTCGAGCTGAGCGTGTGGTCCTGGGTTCGATTCCCGGGTCGAGCAAAGTGTTATTGGGATTTTCTGTATGGAAATTCTCAGTAGCAGCACGGAGTCTGGAACTGTGGTGGGTAGATGGCCATAGGCTCGCCCCCCTATTATATAGGACTTAATAACAATTCTGCCTAACATTTCGGGGAATACAGTCGTGATGTTATGTAGTTATAAAATCACTTAAAGAACGTGTCGCAACTGCGAGTTTACCTCGAAGATTTTACGGAGATCGAAAAAATACTCGCAGTTCACTTCTCAGTAAAGTTGTGCTCATACATTTTTGATAGACGCGTGTGCCCGCGATTTCGATAAAAGTTTACTCAGACGCGCACGCGCGTAATTTTCGTATATTTTTGGCTTCACGGTGACGACTGAGCTACTTGTATGTTGAGGAAATCTCGCGTTTGATTTTGAGGGATAAACTATTGGTAAATGGATGTAAGTACACTTTGATTAAAATTTACATTATTTTTTCATACGTCGAGATTCCTTTGTGTTCAAATAAATTAGATCTTATGACATGGGGTCCCCTTCGTCAAGAATATAGTAAAACTAATAATATTTATTATTGTTAGCCTACATTTTCTCTTCATCTTCATCTGCTGGTCAAAAGACTCTCTCCGCTCTTTCCAATTGTTCCTGTCTGCTGTTTTTAAGTGTCCATCCTTTGAACAGGAGTTTAGACTAAATCTGACGATTTTTATTAAAAAAAAATACAGTATAAGAGTTTTCTATATAATTTCTGAGATTTTAGACAATTTGATCTATTATTCGTCCTGTTCCAACTGTCGGTGAAAATGAGCTTCATTGCTTTTATTAAAATGGATATCTGTCAACTACAGTCTTGATTATATTCAGATTCATTTATTTCACTTAAAAATAGAGTACAAATATGGTCTAAATCTATGTTCATCATCAGCCAGAAGACTGATGAACGAAGGCCTCCCCCAAGATCGCAGCTCACCGATTAGTGAGAGGACGCTGCTGCCCGTCCTCAAGTGTCAGGCCTCAGTTTTAAGACGTACCCGGGTCTAAGTTAGTCTCATCTATTTAGCTGATGAACAGCATGCGAAATGTCAAGTAAACATAAATGAGATATTAAAACAATTCAATTGTTACATTATACAAATAAGTTAATAGATCATAATAAACAGTAGACATGTCATGTAATATACTATTAGAACGAGTCATTAACAGAATAGAATGTTTTCTCTAGAAGCCACAGCCTGAGTTTGTTTTTGAATATAATCAGTGTAGGCCCTTAAACTTAAATATATTTCTCACTTACCTGTTATTATTTTAGAGTCATTCTGTGAACAAAAGAAAAATACTATTAAGTAAGCTCTTGATAATAAATAGTTAAACTGACACCGGCGGGCGAAAACAATACATTTTCATTTCATCACAATTTATTATTCATAGCACAAAAACAAATCTTTCAGATAAAGCTTTAAACCAGAGCTTTCCAGACGTTTTTCTCATAGACCACTTTCAAAATTTAGTTGGTTCCGGTGGACCCCATGCAGCTACATTTCTACCATATTGTAAATTGAATTGTAAACCCCCATTTTTTTGTCACGCCAACTTAGACCCCCGTCGAGTCTCCCGTGGACCCCTGGAGGTCCACCTGGACCACTTTCGGAACGAATGCTTTAAACACTAAATATTTTGAGGACGAAAAGTCTCTTAAATCAGTAACAGAACCGTTGGAAAATATAATAAAAGTATTATTTATCTGAAATGTTATAGCTGAAATATCCCTGAATTACACTTTGCAATTGCCCCTTCATTTCGACAGTGTTTGCATGGACAGTTACTAAATCCGAGTCCAAACATTTGAGGAATGTGATATGAATCCTAAGTAGAGGTTTACATTACCATAAAGGTTCGACAGCATCCATTCTGGCTGGTTTAGTGCAGGCTGTGATTGACGATGGACAAACAGATCGTTGAGCCAAAATAAGAGATCTACCGAATATAACATAACATAGCTTCACGCCTGTATTCTCCGAAGGGTTAGGCAGAGATATACTATTGTACACCCACATTTCGCCGGTGCTTTTATTGAGTCCCATGTAATAGGGGGCGAGCCTATTGCCATCTACCCGGCATAGTTCTAGACTCCGTGCTGCTACTGAGAATTTCTAAACAGAAAAACCCAATAACACTTTGCCCAACCCGGGAATCAAATCTACTGAACAAAATCTACTGAATGTAAGAATAAATTAATTTAATTAAACCACTCTGTATATCGTTTATTCAAATTTATTAGAAAACAAACAAAATGTTTCTCTTTAAATCTATTTTGTTGTTTTTATGTTAGAATTAATTGCTTTTAGATGGTACGGTTGCTATACTTGATACTTGATAATCTGGCAAACTTATTTGAGGTTGGCACTGTGGGTATTCCATTGACTTTCTGCTTTACTGGTCGCGAATTCTAATATTTGTGTGACATACAGATAGTTGTTCCGTGCCTGGGCGATATACGTAGACGAAAATCTTAGTTTGTGCCAAATTATTAAGATAAAATATTTTTCGCTCAATGTTCTTAATTAAAATCAAGTGTAGGGCGCAATCGTTTTCAGAAACGATCTTCTTCGATCGCAAAAGCTTGCTTGAGAAATATTTTGATTAACAATATTTCGGTTATTTGTTCGTCTATCACTTTTGAAAAGGATACGCGCTTCTGAATTTTTTATTTTATTTTATTTAATGCTAGGTCAGTATTTATGTGATCGAGAATTATAATTTTAATAAGTCCTCTCTTGTCTGTCCCCCAGCAACGCCCTAAGCCGAGGTTCGAGTCCCACTATGGGACACCCTAAGCAGTGTTGCTTAGTATTATTTAATTTGCTCGGCTGGAGGCCCTTCTGGTCTCACCATCAGTAAAAGCTCCCTGGGCTAACAGCGAGAGACAACTCAAAAAAATATTTAATAAGTTATTAACATACATTTATAGCGTGATTATTGACTATCAAGAATTCAGTTACCCTTATTTCAATATTTCGATGACGGAATTGAAGTTTTCTAGTACCTACATACTTCTTATTGAAGAAACTCAGAAACATAACAGAAATAGATATACCTACATTATTTTTACACCGTCTAGATCTCTCGACAAGTAGGTACTTCAAAGCGTGCTTATTAGTGCAACTCGAGTGAAAATTTCTGCTAGAAAATATTTTATAATATCTTCTTAAGGACGCGGGGGAAGCAAACAGTGAAGTACTTACGTCACATCAAACATGGCGGACGTCGGCATGTGTAAGAACCCTTTGAAGTATGTTAACACATAATATCACAATTTTGTGGTAACGTTTCTCAAAGATATTATGTACGATATACGAGTATCGTGTGATAACAGCATAATAATAAGAACAGTTTTTAATGGTATAGGTGTTGAGCGTGAGGTCTGTGGTTCAGTTTCCGGGTCGGGCAATGTGATTTTGGTTTTTTTGCCTGGAAATCCTCAGTAGCATGAATGAGTTTGGACTGTGCCCGCTAAATGGCAGCAGACTCGTCCCTTATTACAAAGGACTCAATAAAGGAATCGGTGCAATGTTGAGATAATCTAATTACTAATGAGCTAAAAAACTTTAAGGTTTTAAATTAATTTTTATCTAACTATTATATTACGTAATAAATTATTTTAAATAAATTGAGTAAACTAATTTTTCTGTTAAATCTCGTTTTTGAAAATTCACTAAGAATATTCCCATCTGTTTTATATTTAATCTTTGACGCATTTAAAATAATGAGCCAGGCAGCGGTCAGATAAACTCAAACGTATATATTTTATTGCATGACTCGGCGATGAGTAATCCTTATACAATTAAATTTATACATAAATTATGTAAATATACCGTGTATAAATGTTATTGTTTTGTTTGTTATCTGTAATTTTTGTATATAAGGTTCATTTTTGTACTATCCATATTATATTTTTGGTACTAACAGTACTTATCAGTAACATGTTTTATGATTTTATGACCGTGTTGATATTTTTCGGATTAATACTGTTTATCATAATAATCATTGAACAAGACCGATCTAAATTCGTGTGTCAGAATGGCGGGCTCACTATTGCTAATAATTTATATTTCCACCATTTTGTTGTAACTGTTCCATAAAACTATTATCAAATAAAAAACTATATTTAAGTACCTACCTAGTATATTTGATTAAGTAGAATAGACTCGCGTCCTGGATTGCCTCGTGCTCTCAATTGCAAATGCGAAAGATTTTCTGAGAATTCTGACAATTTCATACATAAAAACCTGACAAACGCCTCCCTCAGCATTGGCGCTTGAGACCACTAGACCAATTAGGAAGCCGGGCTGTGTTACTGAGAAATACGATCGGTATAATCCATGTTCTTGAAGCATCATCTTGTCAACTAGAGCTTCGAAATAGCTGTCAGTGTTAGTTGGATGCTGTTTTCGAAACTTTGCCATAGACCATCTTACTGCCGACCTTTCGTCAGCTAGAAGGATATAGTCATAGCTGGTAGGTACTTGACATGCACCAAGAAACACAACCACAAGCATAAATATAATATGACTACTATATTTTAACTTACTACCGAGAGATTATTGTACATCAAGTATTAAAAATTCTCATTCGTATCCAAAACTAGAAAAAAAATCCCTGTAGAATAGTGTAAACAACGTAAAAACCAACATTGACAGTTAAATGTTGTACAGGAAAACTCAAAATAAACTTTGCCCGACCGAACCCAGTACCTCGCAGGAAATTCTTTAATTACATTTTCCATAAATCGTGGGTAGACTGAGAAATTACGACATGGCTTCCAAACTTAGTTTTGCGAAGCAACATGAATGCGTGGCAAATTTAATTTCTGGTATATTCAAGTGAAATAAATTTAAAGTGAAAGAGGAAAGGTCTCTTGGAAAATAAAATACGAATAACATTCTCGTTGGCTTCCTAGTGTCTATCTATCTAGCTAGAAGAAATACCTGGAAATTCTTAAAATAAGTAGTTCTTTTTTAAATTTTTATACATAGTTCTAAGTAGACTAGACGAAATTTAAATTATTTGTAAAGTGACTTCATAATAAAGAATGCTCTACAGCCTCGTTGCTTGAACATTTTGGATGACTTTATAATAAAACGACTTAGTTTTCTAACAATATTTTAGCGCGTCACCAAGAAGAATGACATACTTAAATATACCAATCACAAATAATATTATGCTAGAATATTTTTGCCAATTAGAGATAGTCAGTTCTGTAAATAACACTGAATTAAAAGTCCGGTGTATGATTGTTCGTAATGCTTCTCCTTCTAAACGGCTTGATCGGTTTTGACGATTTTTTTATATTTATGGGATCACCTGACCGTAGGTGGTGCTGTTGTCGAGATCCAGAAAAGGGTCCGCTAGTAGCACCTTTTATATGATCTGTGATTGTCAGTTTATTCCTGTTGAATCTTAGATGGCTAATATTTTAAAGGGCTGTCTAGACCAGATAGGATCGCGGGTCAATACAAATCACTGTATAGATTAGAGGGAAACAAATACCAACGTTAGTGATATTTTGAAGAAAAATAAATATACGGCGATAATGTTGAATTTAGTTTTATTAATTCTTCATTAATTTATCTTTTACAATTCTATCAATATCAACATTAATATTAGTTGTAGCCAGGCGCAGTGCGTGTGTATGTGAATTACCAGTCAGTGAACACCTATATTTAGATTTTATAAAATTCATAGTTGAAAACGCACTTTCACAGAGATAGATACTGCTCATCATCGAACTCATTTTTAAGCCAAGATTCGTTAGTTTTGGGTAACGCTCGCTAAGGAGCTTAAAAATTCAGTTCCAGATTCTGTTATGTCCTTGTAAGTTACGGCACTGAATATGAGTCGTTTGAAACAATCGTATAATGAAATAAATACTGAAGGAATCTTTTTCAATTAAGTAAATTAATTTGAAGTGTAATAAACTATTTAAAACATTTTAATTCATTTATTTGAGATAATATAATTTTACCAAAAAATATAATTTAATAAAATAATGTAATTTTACCAAAAAATATCAAAGGAAAATTTGCGAAAAACTGAAACTCGTCGCGGGCCGTACAAATATAAGCCGCGGGCCGTACAAATATAAGCCGCGGGCCGTACAAATATAAGCCGCGGGCCGCATACGGCACGCGGGCCGTGCTTTGGACAGCCCTGTTTTAAACCATTAGCACAACATAATTGAGAATAGGATATAATTTTATCTGAACCTGTACCTCTATTATGAATTTTTTACTATATACTTTCATAGTAACTGTAAATTTTCATGCAAGCGATTTTAGTTCTTAACCTGGTTACATTAGGGATTACATTCGCTAACATGACATCTCTATAATATAGTAAAAAGTAAATCAAAACTTTACTATGACACATATGTCACATTAGCGACTCTAATCCCTAATGTAACCAAGTTAAGAACTAAAATTGCTATCATGAAATTTTACTTTACTATGATAGTAAATAGTAAGAAAACTCGTGATAGCGGTATTGTAGGTATAATATATTATAAAGTTGCCATGGAATTTGTTGCCAGGGAAGAACCGGCAAGTTATTCTATGTATTTGTATATAGAGTTTTGTAAGACTTTATTACTGGTTCTTTACCATAGCACCTACTATTTGGATCCGTCTCGACATTCCACAAATACCTCAATTTAGTTTACGTGCTCTAAGGATCCTATATATTCTAAACCATTAACTACAAGACTATGAGTAACTTCACTGTATCTAGATTGTCCTTATGGTCAATAGGGGGTAATTGCAGTCATATTCCTATGTCTATAAGTACCAGACATGCGATGTGCTGGCAATATGGTCAAAGTATAGTATCGTATGGACACAGTTTATTGGTAAACGTGACAAAGCATTGACATATTTATTAGCACAAATCACTCGTGGGCTCGTGAGTACCGATTTTGTACGTATAATGCGGTTAATGGTCTAACAATAAACCGGCGTTCGGCGCGTACTGGAAATACTCTCCTTCATAAGATAGGTATTAGAAATTATGTGTGTCATCTATTTTTTAATCTTTGTTGGGGTATCGTTAGCAGTGATGGTATTCGGTCGAAATGTTTAGAAGTCACCCCATATAGCTGTTTATCTAAACCAGTTCCAATAATGAAGTCTAGAAGCCAATGATGAATAAACATTTTAGTCATTTTGCATAGCACAGATCGGCTGACTCATATCGCAAGATTATTATCTCTTCTTTTTAAGATAATCCGCAAGTTCTAGCCAGTCCTTGTGAGCAGGTTTACTTGTTTCAACTTAACAAGCTTGAAGCTACAATGATTCATTTATCAATCAATACATTATTATTAAATAATTAACACAAATATTTCAACGAGTCGTTGTGCTCTAACAGGGTCGGTTTTCCTCAATCTGTATCTGTCCCGTTCTATCTAATAGTAAATATTCTTCTATCCTGCTCCCTCCCGGCGTTGATAGGCAACTTTAATTGGAGTTGACGGGTCATTACTTTAAACTAGCCTTTTCCCGTTGCGCTGCTTTCATGAATCTGGGAATTTCCTACTAATTTAACTAGAGATCGTGTTTAATTGTCCAAGTAGATAAAAATGGCGATATTGTTTGAGAGTTTATTTAAATGGGGCGATCTAGTGTAAACGAGCTAGAAAGGTTGAGGAACTCCTTCACATTTACAATGTCATTTATTTAGTGGCACTTTAATCGTTCAGTCAGGCGAAAATGTTAACAGTTTTCGTTGCTTGGATTTAATTAGCTAGACTATTGGTAAACAATTAGTTACATTCTGGTTAAACTTAGAGCTGACCCCAACCTAAATATATAGGACTAGCTTCCGCTCCGGCTTCGCCCGCGTGATTTACGAACCCGTATATTTTCCCGGGATAAAAAGTAGCCTATGTGCTATATCAGCCGCTCAGCCGTTCTGGCGTGAAAGAGTAACAAAGATCCGTCCATCCATCCTCACAAACTTTCACATTTATAATATTAGTAGGATATAATATAAGTAGGATAAGGCTGATGTTATTGCATTTTATTGCACACTATATGACCCGGTGAACTTCATACCACCTAAAATCCATTTAATTATTACTCTTCATAAGCGATTATCAATCCTAATCAACCTCCATCTATTGCAAGTAATCCAAAGTGACAATTCCCATACAAAATGTGATCAGTTTCGATTTTTTTAATTTTTTGGTGATTTTCTTTTTTCCTAAACCACCCCAGTATTAAGGCGAACAAAACAAAAAAGGATTATTCAAATCAGTCGAGCTATTTTCGAGTTTTTGCGAGGTTAACGCATGGCAATTGATTTATTATATTTACTAGTATAATAGATTTTGTTACTATACATTCTGAAAGCAGCCTTTTTCAATAAAAAGGCTGCTTTCAGAATGTATAGTAACAAAATTGTTACGGTAAATTAGCCACTCTGCATCAATATGCAGAGTGGCTAATTTACCGTAACAATTTTATTTGGGCAATTCGTGGGTATAGTCGTAGTGCTAGTTTAGAAACAAACGCATCATGGGCGATTATTGTTTATAACATAGAGGTTTTCCTCGTTATAATTAATCTTCTTCCTTATACTGTTCCATAAATGTTTTGAAGAACTAATCATTTTTAAATTTGGGAATTGAAATTAATCCAAAGCCCCAGGAGGCGCATGCACATATGTATTAAAAAGTCTAGTGGTTGAGTGTTTCGCTTTCATTGAAAAGAGTCTTAGTTTAAACACCTCTGACCTATGAAAATCTGTGCCAAGTAGAATATTATAACACGTAAATAATCGTGAAGACAACTTGCACAAATGAGAAGGCTCCATAAAGTTCTTGATGGTGTGTATAGTCCGCTAACCCGCACCAAACCATCGTAGTGGACTAAGAACTTCTTGTTCTGAGAAGAGGCCCGTGCCCACCAATGGGAGAGTAATGGACTGATTTATTTAAAATTAAACTCAGATTAAAGTGTAAACGGGTGTGAGAATTGACTTGCGTGCGTCCGAGTCTAGTTAAAGCGTTAAACAAAGATTGTACGGTTGCTTTGATCAAAATATTTGGAAGATGATAATTACTTAAAATTTACGTATTAAACGTTCAATCCACCCCAAATTGGAGCAAAACGACGGGTCAAACGAAAACGAATCCTGCGAGACACGGGAAAATTTCATTCGGAGTTTTTCATGTCATCAAAAACGTTACCTACTTCTTGAATACTTTCAGACTATAAGACAATCAATCGATAGAATCGGCAGGTAAAATCCGTACCTCGTTACCCTATACCTATTTGAAATAAAGACTTTATGAAAATGAACTGACGATTGAAAACTAAATGGCAGTTAGGGCTTATGTTAAGCCCTCTGATCTATAAAGTGTTGATTCAAACAGACCTAGCTTTTCGCTAACAAAGGAAAAGTAAACTATCTTTCGTTCTTCCGTTTTCATCTGAGGATTAGTTCGGGATTAAATCAGCGAGTTATACTCGGATCGCGACGCCATTGGAAATGCAGATAGAATTCAAAAGAAGCTTTGATTGCTCAATTGTTTGTCTGTCCCCTACCATCTATCTTCTCGGAACTGAATGGTAATTGAATTCGCGTTATTTAACGCTACCTTTTCAATATGGTCGTGTCGTTATGTGGATGGTAGTAATTGCATTTTTTCCATTCCAATGATTTTGTTTTGTGGTGTTTGCGGTGGTTTATTTTACTTTATTTCTGTTTCGGTTAAGGGCTACACGTTGGGGTACGAGATTGGATCTCTATTCCTCGAGAATATTAACGTGATACTTGTTAATATCCCCGAGTCTTGTATTGTGTTTCAACTTGGTTTGAAAGGCAGGTGCTTCGCCTTCTGATGTTTAGGCCAAGCTTTAGTCAAAGACTGACCAGATCATCCTACTAATATTATAAAAACGAAAGTTTGTGAGGATGGATGGATGGATGCATGGATATTTGTTACTCAATTACGCCAGAACGGCTGAACGGATCTAGATGAAATTTGGCACAGAGATAGATTATAATCTGGAAGAGCACATAGGCTACTTTTATCTCGGAACGATGTACGGGTTCGTTAACCATGCGGGCGAAACCGCGGGCGGAAGCTAGTTATATTATAAATTCCTTGTAAAATACTCTACTATTCCTTACTAAGCATCTAAAATGAACCCAATGTTTAGCATTGGTCGTAATTTCAGGCTGAAAATATATTAAGGCAATGAATCTTCCTCTCATAGTCACTGAAATCAACGTAATTTTGAAACAGTAACAAACAAAAATAGCAAAGGCCCTTAACAAAAACCTCTACCGCCTTCCTAAGTTTAAAAATAACATTTACGCATGGTTCAGCTGGATCGTACGCTTGGCCCCGTTTCGTCCGTATTCGTGCAATAAACTCTGTAACCCAGTCAGTACCGCTGTATTTTTAGATCGGATGCTTTGCTTCAAAGTGAACCGTGTCGGTATATCGACAAGAGGATTGGATATGGCAATAGGAAAACACTACCGCTATCACGAGTTTTCTTACTATTTACTATCAAAGTAAAGTAAATTTTCATGATAGCGATTTTAGTTCTTAACTTGGTTACATTAGGGATTAGAGTCGCTAATGTGACATCTAATCATAGTAAAGATTTAATTAACTATTTACTATTGAGAGATGTTGATGAGAGATGTCATGTTAGCGACTCTAATCCCTAATATACCTAACCAAGTTAAGAACTAAAATCGCTATCATGAAAATTTACTTTACTTTGATAGTAAATAGTAAGAAAACTCATGATAGCGGTACAAAAACTGTTTCGAAAGGAATCATGAGATCTTGAAATTCGTTGTTCAGATATATAGAATTGTTTTTATTTCAAGTAAACCTAATACAGGCACCTATGAAACGTTAAAGGACCCTAGTTGCACTATTCCAAAAAGTGGGTTTTATGGTGAAGAACCGTTTAGGACGTGCTTTCTAAAATCAATCCTATTTCTATAACTAAAGCTCGGCAGAAACGTTGCTACGTGCGAGCTAGCACACTATTTAAGTAAAAATTTAATGAAGTTTAATAGAAATTGACTGTATATCTTCTGCGCATGCGTGGTTCACAAACATAACATGGCATCACGCCTGCATTCCCCGAAGGGTTAGACAGAGGTCTACTATTGTCCCATGTAATAGGGGGAGAGCCTATTGCCATCTACCGGGCACAGTTCCAGACTTCGTTCTGCTACTGGGAATTTCCATATAGAAACCACTTAATAACATTCCCCGACCGAATTGAATCCAAGACCTGACGCTCAGCAGTCGCGCTTCTGACCATTAGACCAGTGAGGCCCTTGGGGTTCATCTTCGATTGTATCATAAAGCTGCACCAGATCAGACAGTCCACAAACACTAGCGTAACTGATGAAAATCTGTTTTATTACCTACAATAGCGTTAAATATCCAAAGTACAATAAACTCTACTTGAACATTATTAAGGAATTCACTGTGAACAAAAAACTAAAAAAACAATTTATACTTAATTCACCGTTTCCAACAGAAAAACAGTAGACAATCGAATTTTTTACCTACCGTCTGTCACAGAGGAAATCCTCTAACTTGTAATTATAAATGGGTCAATAGTCACCTTAAAGGGTCACTGGTGGGGTATAAAATGTTATGTCATGTCGTGGGTTCAGTGCCGAGTGACTCACATGGGAGCGACCCCTCCTTATCCCGGGACCAAGTCTTAAATAGGATTACAATGGATACTCCGTATAACAGTAATAAAAATTGAACGAAAATATTTCTAAAACCCTGATACCGTATAATTTCTGGTTCAATCACAGTCGTCGCTGAATATTTTTATCTTGTTTTAGGGTTAAAGATTTTTAATTCTCAAAAAAGTTACAAAGTCACTTACTTGAGAACAATGTTTACCTTATGCGAAACTAATTATAACATCGATTTCGTCACCGCATGTTAAGTTAGGGGCCGTCCATTAATCACGTGAGGTTCGAAGGGGGGCAAAAATCATGAAATATCACAAGGGGGTGGGGGAGTGTAGTAAGATATCACGTGTATTTATTTTTCCCTTGCTAAGAGACATGGGCGAAGTCGTTATATTGGAATTACAATGACTACTCGTGATAAATATGACCATTAGGTACTAGAAAAAAATACACGTGATTTTGGGTGGCGGGATATTTTCAAATCTCACCACGTATCACCAAGGGCTTAAAAATGCTTCAAAAACATCACGTGATTAATGGACGGCCCCTTATGAATCAATGATTAACCCATCCAATGCATTCTTATGTTATTTGTTATTCGTGATTAAATATTGGGCTAACTGTACATTTTATATGGTATTTTGTTGTATAACTGTGCTCCTTCAAATGTTACATTAATTTTTGCCGAACTTAGTTCTCATCTTTGGTAAGATCAGAAAACTAGCTCGCTTTATCATCCAAAAACATAGTTTGAATTTAGATATCCACAATTTGAGTGGTCACACGTGCAACGTGCTCAATGTGAGGTCCTGGGTGCGACGTCCGGGCAGTGTTCTTGGATTTATCTTTAACTAGCGACCCGCCCCGGCTTCGCACGGGTAGCACTAATTATCTATAACTATTGTCAAAAAGCAAAAAAAAAAAACTATTTTTTTTGATCCAATCGCTACCAAACTACACATGATCACCCGCTGTGCTAATCTAAAGATTACCTAAAATTTTTATTAAAATCGCTCCAGCCGTTTTGGAGTCCATAGGGAACATACATACAGACATTAATTTTATAAATATGTCGACTGTGGAAAAGAAAAGCGACTTATAAGCGATTTATATATATCATTAGAATAAGATTATTTTTCTGAAAAGAGTTTCCATGGAGTTTCTTGCCGGTCTCTTCTCGGGACCAACCCACTTTTGGAACCGCGCAACTAGAATCATAACGTTTTAAAAGCGCCTGTAAAGGCCCAGTTGAAATAAAAACATTTGACTTTGACTTTGATGAAAATTCACGGAGTACTAGTACGGAGCGTTAACGAAGTGTGGGTGTAGGTACAATATTCTTCTACCTAGCCATTTTATTACACTTATATAAACGTGATGCGTTGAAGATATTCTTTGCCTAAAAAAGAATATGTACCTACAGAAAACGTTTAAAGATACCTTCTCCAATCTTTATAGTTCCCAGTCACGTCAATTGATAATTTTAAAATCCGATTTGCTTTTCGTGACAGACGCTTCTAGATGCTCGATATAGGGCCCGTCCATTTTAAAGTACTACATTTTGTTAGGTCGAGTGGTACAATCGAGTATTTACGATTGCGCAAGAAAATATTGAAAAGCTGCCAATAAAGAATATTGATTGACTTTCAAACGTGTGTGTGTAATGTGTGTTACACGCTTGACGCACATAGGCTACTTTTTGCAGGAGCAGAATTCTCAATAGCTGAAAGGCTAGAATGAGTAATGTACCTACTGAATCAAATTGTCGCCGGTTTGATTCTAGACACACATTTCACCAATGCCGTTATTGAGACTAATGTAATAGGGGGCGAGCCTATTGCCATCTACCGGGCACGGTTCTAGGCTCTGTGCTGCTACTGAGAATTTCCATATTGAAAAACCAAAAAACACTTTGCCCGTCCCGGAAATCCAACCCAGGACAAGACTTTTAGCAGTCGCGCTTAAGTATTTACAATGTAAAGTATTTACAATATTGTCAAAGTGTACCTAATTTACGAATAATTTAACTCTAAGTCTGTTAGTGATTTCGCTCACGTTGATAACTCTCTTCCATCCTTTTCTCTTATTCTTTGTTCAAAAGCGACATCATCATCATCATCAGCCAGAATACGTTCACTGCTGAACGAAGGCCTCTCCTAGGGGGGGGGGGGGGGGGGGGGTTGCCATAATCCCAACGCTTGACAGGCGGCTTGGGGATCGCAGTGGCTCACAGATTAGTGAGAGGACGCTGCTGCCCGTCCTCCGGGTACCGGGACGTACCCGGGTCTAAAGCGACATAGTTATACTAAATTAGTATAATTTGTTGAAAACCCAAATAGCTTGGCTTACAGCCTAGCTCTTAAATCAAAACTCAGTTACAAAGTAATAGGTTAAATGTAACGCTTACAATTGCAGTTAGCTTATCGCGAACAAGCACGTCATTAACCTATTTCCCTCCGCCAACTCTTAGACTAGCTACCATTACAAACGAGGCTCATAACTGTACGTATGTATAGTACAGGAGCTTAATTCTATTTATAGTGGAAAATTGTAAGCTCCAACCAACAATCCAAGCCTCATTAGAGATCGACTGCTGCGCTATGTGTCGCGGGTTTGATTCTCGCACGGAAATATTAGTATGATCTATAGATAGTTGTTCCGAGTCTAGGTATTTGCTGCAGAAAGCACATAAGTAAAGCCGTTGATCCTGCGCCTGATATTTCCCCGGTCGTGTCAGATTGCCTTCCCATTGGACTATGAGAGCGAAGGAATAGAGAGAGCACCTGTGTTTGCGCACACACTTGAGCTCTATAATATCTCCTGCTTGTTGGCTAATCTCCGGTGAGATTGGCCGCTGTGACCAAAATTCGGTCAGGAGGACTTTATTTAAACTTATTAAAAACACATTCGCGTATTTTTTTTGTCGATATTTCAATTGGCTCACGCAGCGTCAGTAAGAACCCATTAAACCCCCTGACCGATGCCTCAGAGACACGCGTCGTTACTGGCAGAAGCTTTTATCTTCATAAGAGCTATCTGGGAACCTGAAGATACCGCTTTAGAGGAGTCGTGATGGTGATGGCCACTTTAAAGACTCTTAGCGATTTACGTAAGTTCAGCAATCATCTTATTCTATGTGATAGTTAGGTACTATGGAAATTTGGGGATGTGGCCTCTTAAGGCCGCCGATTTTCACTTTATGATGAATTATCATCACTACGAGTTTGCGATTCTATGACGAAAATTATAAGTATGATGATTATATTTGTCGATGGCCAAAAATGATGTCTGGGTAGCCCAACCTGTAATTTATATATAATAAAAACGCAAACGCAAGTTATAATCATATTCTGATCCGCACATGATTCGGAAAAGTCAGGAGTGCGGGCCGTGTTTGAACTCAGATCCTCCTGCATGGAAGGCAAGCATTCAACCGCTAGCTATCACTGCTTTAATATCATCATCTGCCTAGCCTTTTCCAACTAAATTGAGGTTGGCTTCCAACCTAACCGGTTGCGGCTGAATATAAGTATTTTACACAGAGCGACTGCCTTCTGACCTCCGCCACCCAGTAACTGGGAAACACTGATACTCTAAGGTTAGACTGCTTTTATATATGAAATTAAAATCAAAAGCATTTCCTTACAATATACGGCCGCAACTTGCCAACACTAATGAGGAACCCAGTTTTAAAATTATATTTTCCATCATCTTTTACAGTTTCAGTATAACTCAAATTATTCAGTCAGAACGCAAGGCCAAGCACAACAAAGTATGATTAATCGGGACCCCTTAGTTCCATGACAATGAAAAATCATTCAGAAAACTTTCAGAAGGGCCACTCCATAAATATGTTATAACGTGGTTAATAAAACAAGATAAAAACGTCACCAGTAATGTTATATTAGTATGTGTGTAATAGTTTCAAAGTGAGTTATTTCTTAACTACAAAAAAAAAATACTTTTGAAAATTTTAGTTTTCTCATACTAAAACCTGTCAAGATAATATTCAAATGATCGGTGTACTTAAATAATCTTATTATATAAATAAGAATCAATTGACACATGTCTGACGGAGCATCACTTGAGAACAGCTCGACCGACTTGTATGTTTTTATTGTGTTCGTAATTGTCAGGTCTGTATGAGAGTTTTTTTTTTGGATAATCCTCGGAAACCGTCGGAAATTTGCATGGTATTTTTGTATGAAAAATTCAATTCTCATTTTCTTCTTTAGTAAATTGCACCCGTGTTAAACCGAGGCGGGTCGCTAGCTAATTGAGAGTTAACGTGACACTTCTGCATTACACTGCTCTTTGTAACGATGTGTCGGTACCTTTTAGGACGATTTACTGTAAGCTATTCACGAAGCTCTTTGTCACGCGCACCGTCATCCATGAGCCGTGACCAGGAGCACAGAAAAGGTTTCAAAGACGCCTCAATTATTTAAACATAGTATTTTTCGACGGCATGGTTGGCTAAGCGATTAGCTTTCTGCGCTACGTGTTGCTGGTTCGATCCCCGCACAGAACAAATATTTGTATGATCTACAGATAGTTGTTTCGGGTCTGGTTGTGTGTGCATGTGACATGTATGTTTGTAAATTGTACCCACGATACAGGACAAAATCCTACCGAGGGGCAAAGTTTAAAAAAAAGCATTACGCCTGTTTTCTCCTAAGGGTTAGGCAGAAGTTTTTGTACTATAACTGTAAAAAAGCTAAACCAGCCACATTTTACTAACGATTAGGTATTAAGCCCCTTGCATTAAAGGGTGACCCTATTGCCATCTACCGGGCACAGCACTAAAATTCTAGGCAGCTATTGAAGTTTCAATGAAGACGATTTAAAATCGGTCTTTAGCTTGTGTAAGTGCGTTTACGAGAAGTTTTTACTGAAGAGTATTAATCAGAATAATTCCTATCTAAAATCATCGTATAGAGCATTAGTTCCCAAAGTGCTCCAGGTGGACCCCCAGGGGTCCACGGAAGACTCCACGGGGGTCTACGTTGGCGTGACAAAAAATGAGGGTTTACAATTTAATTTACAATATGGTAGAAATGTAGCTGCAGTGGGTCCACCGGAACTAGCTAAATTTTGAAAGTGGTCTATGAGAAAAAAGTTTGGGACCCTCTGGTATAGAGGTAAGATTGATATTGTAAATAATATTGGTACAAAGACCCGAGTTACATGAACCTTTTGATTTTCAACTAGGTACGACCACGGCTTAAAATAGACAAAAGCTACTATATAATTTTTAGTCAGAAGGCTCTAAAAATATCGCTCATTTGCTATAAGGGTGACATAACTCAAATATATCGAATTTTTTAGTTAATTATTATATACATGAGCATACAATAGCATCCGAGGATAGTCTAGAAGGCTAATGCGGCTATTTTTTTTTTGCGTACCTAATACCCTCCTGTATTCCACCATGGTAAATATTAAATTAGAAAATTTTTATTTTGTTTGAACAAAAAAATATGCTGAAGCCTGAAGCCTGCCTATGCTAAAGTTTTTTTTTAAATAATACAAATAATTTCAATGGTTTCGTCCTGAAGCTTGTTTTTAAATATTTTATGCACGCAACGTTTTATTTCATTGTTTCTATTTCCCGCTTCCGAAGTCCGATTTATTGCAATAAGTTGAAACAGATAATATTTTTTTTTTATATATTGTATTAACACTCCATTTCAGTTTCAGTAAAAATGAACAGTAAACAACAATTTTTTATATCAATAGCCCGATTAAATACGGTTTAGTAATATTCAAAAACCGTACCAATTCCAAATAACAGATACATTTTATTTGTTTATAATAAAACATGGTTGTGAAAAAGTTATATTTTATTGGCAGAAAAAGAGCATTATTATGCCACTAGCTTCCGCCCGCGGCTTCGCCTGCGTGGTTAACGAACCCGTACATTTTTCCGGGATAAAAAGTAGTCTATGTGCTATTCCAGATTATGATCTATCTCTGTGCCAAATTTCATCCAAATCCGTTCAGTAGTTTTTGCGTGAAAGAGAAACATCCATACATCCATCTATCCATCCATCCATCCTCACAAACTTTCACATTTATAATATTAAAGTAGGAAGTAGGATTTTGCAGGAGTATTAGACATTTTTAAACGAAACATTATTTTTTATTCCAAAATGCGGTGATGACTTTAAACGTCGCATTGTTTGTAAATGGGTGACGAATAGTATTTAAGTAGACGACAGACTGGCCGATGAAACGCGGCGTAAGTTGATGTTTATATTACGTCGCGACAAGAAATATCGTCCTTGTCTCAAGGGCCACTCCAGTAGCCATAAGCCCTTTGAAACGAATAAACAAAACCACTCGCAAATATATTTTCTATTGCATCTTTCATTTTTCACCGCTCTAAATGCCCTGACCCAGATGCATTTGTTAAAGTATTATTTTGGGCTGATACAAAAGACAGATGGTGTCGTTTTTTCTGTCGTGAAATGCAGTGTTGACCTTGTCGTCATCTTAAGTGGTGTGATGAGAACTAAGGGGAACGACAGACTGCTTTTAAGTGGTTCCGACAGATGGTAAATACATTTTCCTTTGTAATCCGAATTTTTAAAGTAGAAAAAATTGTGCTACTATTGATTTAAGAATGAATGAACGAATTGTTTAGAAAAATAAGTTAATTAATTAGACTAACTGAAAGCAGTGATCACAATAGGGACGTCACATTTTGAAGTACTTATACGCACTTAGTGGCCTCGTGCCGACATAAACGATAAATCATATGAAGTATTTGATGAAGTCCGAGGATACACCGCCGAATAGGATGTTTCTGAATATTTATATTACAAACTAGCTTTCGCCTGAGGCTTCAACCGCGTGGTTTATGAACCCGTGCATTATTTTCGCGTGGAACCCTAATTCATTTTCTAAAATAAAAGTAGCATAAGTTACTCCTTATACCATCAGCTATTTATTTATTTATCTGCTATCTGATTAAAAGTTCCATCAAGATCGGTACAGCCATTTCGAAGATAAGCCAGAACAAACAGACAGACAGACACATAAAAATTTTAATAATCGTTTTTTTTTTTCAAAATACTTTTTATACTTCCTTTAGTAAAAAGCTGTTATTTTGACACTACAAACAGACACTTCAATTTTATTTATTTGTATACCTATATGGATTGAATTAAAGTTTAAAATCCTTAATTTGACTACGATGGCACAAATACCCGATATACTCGTCTGAGTATATCGGGTATTTGTGCCATCGTAGTGGTATTTCAGTCAGTGTGAAAGTGCGTGTGAATGGCGCACTGGCGCGAATATTTTCGTCCTGTCTCACTAAGTATGACCTATGCATATTAAGGGTTGTTACAACGGAGTTATCAGTTAATTTAATTTTCATTATCTTTGGCCAGAGGCTATTGCTAAAATCTTCGGATGATTTCAAAAGTTCCGATGTTGAAATTAGGAACAGTAATAAATAACAAAAATAAAAATAGCACACTATTTTATTCAAGTTTAGTGTTCAATCATACTAAGTTAAGAGTTGATACGATTAAAAATTTTAATATCATAAATATATTATTGTTTTTGTTTTCAAAGATCATACAAAAATTTTGCACGAGCGAAGCCACGGACAAGCTGATTTCATAAACATAGAATTTTTTGCCCGTTCTTCTCGAACGAAAAAAAAAATAAGTAAAAAAAAGCGAAATTGACAACCCTAAAATGATCACGCCTGCCACGAAGCGTGACTCACCGACAGAAATACACGATAACAACGCGTCCTTATGATTGAGTGCATTCTAGTGTGTGTGTGTGTGTTTTTTTTTTTTTTTTTTCAACTTTTTATACTCTGGGAATACTCAGTAGTTGTTTTGTTATGAAATGTAGTTATTTTTAGTAAGGGGGAGTTTTGAACATCCACGAAAATGTTGTTGACATCTAGAATAAAGTTTCACCATGTTTTTAATGATGATTAAAGGACAAAATAAGAGATTTTGGTAACGAATGGTAATACTTTTTTGATATAGGTATTGAAATATCATTTGTGGACATGATCTATGATTTATTTGCCTCTTACGATAGAGAGAGAGAGGTGATTACATTGAAGCCAGGATTCATAGATTTTATCATCGATTATAGTACGCTATATTAAATATTAATCATTAAATGAACAAAGATCTGTAGATAGATAGATAGAATTGTTTTTATTTAAAACTAGCGACCCGCCCCGGCTTCGCCCGGGTGCAATTTACTTATAAAAACACCAAAAATTTTATACAAAAATACCATTCAAATTTCCCAAGTTTCCGGTGGATTTTCCAAAAAAAAAACTTACATAAAAACCTTCTCCTGACAATTATAAACACAACAAAAAATGAATTAGCCAAATAAGTGCAGCCGTTCGGAAGTTATGCGCTTAGCAACACATTTGGCGATTCATTTATATTTATATTTATATATCATTTATAGTTATAGGACTCTAGTTGCACATATATTGTTTGAAATAATAAATACATATATGGGTAGATATCAACCCATACATATCGCGATGTATATAGAAATTTTGAGTCACCGACAGAAATAGAATATGCTGATAACAACGCTCTCACTGATTGGAAAATAATAGAACGGTCACGACTGGTGCTCAAAAGGTAGGCAGAGGTGTAAGAGTAGATATATAATATTCTAACTGTATCCAAAAATAAACACATATATATACATTTTTGCGTGCCAGAGTCGGTTGAAACGTATGTACCAGTTTGAAACTTACTAATCTATATTTTTTATTAATTGTTATGCCTTCTGCTGCCTTTTTGGTCGCAAGCAGGACCGGTGAGCGTTAAGTCCAAGGTTAATTTCCCGGGTGTTGTAAATTGTTATTGGGTTTTCAGCCTAGAGTTTAGAATTATACCCGTTTAAGAAACGTGAAATGATGGTGTACAAACAACAGTACATGTGTATATATACTTTCAGAGAATGCAGGTGTACCTAATACTTCGATATGGAATGTACACATGACAATGCAAGGCAATTTTTAAGGTTAACTTTGTCCTTCAATATAACCTCAAACAACACAATCTATATACTAAACATTGTTTGCCCTAACAATGTACGGCAAAATTATCACCAATTACCACTCCACTATAGAATGGTTTCTAAACTCATGACCTCTTTATGCAAAATCGGTTAAACGCCAGTGAAATCGATTTTCAGTGATTTGTTAAAAAAATGACAAATGTTTTTGCACACTAAAGTATTGTGGTTCGAACATAATGATGTGTTTTGTTTGTCACTATAGTGATGGGCAGTGTGCTAAAAATGCTTTAATGTAGAAAAAAATTATTAGAGCATTTTTGTTTGTAAATTTTGTTCTTATTGTTTAACAAAATAGGTTAATTATTCTGGGCTACCGTTAGTCATTAGCGCTAACGTGACTAAAGCGAATTTGCATGGATTTGAATGGCACGGTAGGTTTTCATTCAGAGACTTGGATGGTTTCGATCCACTTATAGGCCAACATTGTGAATACGTAACTAAAAAAAAAAACCTTAAAGTATTAAATTATGTTTATTACTGTCCCACTACTGGGCACGAGAGAGGGTTGGGCCTTAATTCACCATGCTGGTATGATGCAGGTAGGCATCAAAAACTTCGCAGTGCCCTCTGAGGTGTATCTGCAGGTTTGTTCCTAATGTTTTTCTTCACTGTTAACGCAAGTGATAGTCAAATTCTGATCTGCACATAAATTGTAATTAGGATGTCCCAGCTAGCACATTAAATACAAGATTCCTTGATTTTGAGGAACAACTATTCCTTGATTTACGTATAGATGTTTTACTTAAACCTCTTGATTACACCATTTATCGTCAAAACGTTCATTAATCTAAAGCGGACAGTATTCCGTGTCGTATGTCAGTTCTAGCTGCATAGATCTACTGCTAAATGTTTGATCATCAATTAAATCAGCCTAGATTGATTACGCTTACGGTGCGAGATTCGACCATCCATTTGAACACAGTAATTTGATAGATATGAACGTACACAGTATGCATTATACTACTGTATACAAATAGTCAAAACTTAATATTGCTTTCGGTGCCACAGTTTGTTTGTGTATTTTGAAGCAAAACTAATGAGTCAGCAATGTTAGTATATATATTACTAACCCAGTTTCTTCTCTCATTGTATAAGGATAAGAATTCGATAGTAAACCAAACAAAAAAGAAAAAAAAATAACAGAAGATGTCATAAAAATAAGTAAAAAAAAATTTGTATGTACTAAGTTTTACACTAAATTTTCATACATTTGTAGTTTGTCCCGAAAAAAAAATCCAATACAACTATTTTCTAAATACAATTTCTCTATAAAAGCAAAACTAACGGTGTCGTTAAATGTCATCGATTTCATTCAAAGCTCCGAGTGTCGTTCTCGGGTCAAAGGCAGCGCTAAAGGTTACAATAACGCCAAGATAATGACAGGTTGTCTTCGTAGTTCAAACACAATGGCCGCTCGAATACAGCACAAATATTAAAGGCAGAGGGAACTGTTGCGCTCGTTTTATTTAAAACTGATAGTTAATTGATATTTCCCGTTCTACTTAGTAATAAGTAACGTTAGTGACACAGGTTGTTCCGGGATTGGGTATTTGGGCATATTAATATTTGTGTTTTTAAAAGACCAACGATACAGAAATTGTCCGATTGAATGACTGATTGACTGTTTTAATATCATAGGTCTTTTTGAATGTTCTAATTTTAATGTATTAATAATGAAATTTAATTATTGTAATATTTTGTTTTTGACATTTTTATGCCCATGAGGCTGATCACAGAATGAACTCCATTTTTATACTTAATTAAGACCTATTTTACCTGTGAATCACAAATATATTATTTGATTTAATTTGATTATTACCTATATGTGAAATGAAAAGTAAAAAAAATATCGAAGGTGAAATAGTATTATTTATTTTTAAAACTAAACTTTGCAAAATGTTCACTTGGTTGAATCATTGGACATCTATTTCACGACCTGACCTCTAAAACTATTGAACCGATTGATGTTCTCACCTTGCAAATTATTATCAAGAAGAAAAATATTTAATTCTAAATTATTTTGACCGCAATTAGAATGGTCAAGGCCCACTGGGTACCAATCCGCATTTTTACACTGAATGGGGACTGAATTCGCTACCGCAACTCTAAATATATTTTAAAACAATTTGAATAATCAATCAGTGAAGTATAATTTATTATTATAAAAAGAGAATAATAAATATACATATATATTTCGTTTCCTTCACATATCAGTAGGTATTTTTCATAATAAACGCCCTAAGTAACTCACAGTTATAAATGAATGAAATATTAATGGAAATTTGTGCCTACCGTGCATAAAATTAGCACAGTGATATAATTCACATAACACTTAAAACCGATAGCATTTCTCTGGAGCGTGGAAACACTAGAAACTGAGAAAGGCGGTTGTGAAAGTCACTCAAGCGCAGCGGAAAGACGTCTCGATGTAGTGTGGCCAGGCGCCGCGTAAACAGGAAACTTGTTTAGAAATTTTTACGACTAGACTTTTTTGTTTCTGCACACTGTGTACTAAGTAAAATTTACTATTGCATTTAATGAATCATATAAACACATCACTGGTCAATAAAGGTAATATGTTTATTTGGTTGCAGCAAAGTCGCTAGTGGACAAAGAATAAAATATTCCAGTAGCGCTTCTGTTGCAATGGAATAATTTTTGATAGATTTAACAATTAGCTATTATGAGCTACATTTATCATTCATTTAATTCAATCAAACCATCAATAACTAAACATTCTTATTTTCATCTTAATTTGTATCTACATAAGATAGGTGCGTTCTACGTCATACGTCTATGACCCGGGTACGTCTTAAAACTGCGGCCAGACACCGGAGGACGGGCAGCAGCGTCCTCTCACAAATCGGTGAGCCACTGCGATCCCAAGCCGCCTGCCAAGCGTGGGGATTATGGCAAACCCCCCCTTGAGCGAGGCCTTCGTTCAGCGGTGGACGTCTTATGGCTGATGATGATGATGAGACGTCATACAAATCTACAGAGAACTAAAAGCGGGTTCATATATTTTTCTCTTACTTTGTGGCTAAGGGTCTGTGAAGATCACAGCAAAAGAACACAAGGGCAGTTAAACAAACTACAACTTAAATAGAGCAATGAAAATGCGCACACCTGGACAAAGACTATAATTGTCTTACTTCAAAAGAAAAGCGGTTTGAAACTTTTGTGAGACTGGTCGGCACTCACTATTATCAAAATTGTAGTTACCAATTTTGATTATAGAGGGCGCACGCCGGTTAATCTTTTACTTAGAAAAGTCAACTTCTTTCTGCCCGTCGGTATTTTAATCCAGATCACCAGTAATATTATATTATTATTGTCACCAATTTGCTTGCCAACCGTGGTAATGGCAGTACTATCTCTAGTATATTTACAAGCGATACGAGATCCGAAAGTTGAGCCGTTATATATTTTATATTACTATATATATATATATATATATATATATATTATGTGTGCACTACAATATTTCAGATAAAAATGTCAACTCTGAAATCATTATTTATTTTATTTTCATAACAAATTCCTGTGCGATAATATTAATGAAATTGTTTAGTAATTTATAAATTAAGTACTAATTTCTGCTTGCGATTACATACGTGTGAATTTCGGATAATATTTTTACCTAATTAATTAATTTTGTTTTAGGGCATAACCCTGTCTCCGGTACCCAATCTCTGATAAACGTTTGCCAAATCATGTTTCTAGTTTTTGTAAGTAGTTTAAGCTTTGCGTTATCATTCAATAAGGCAGTGCCACCCTCGTACCTACCTATTACGTAAGAAATATCTGACAGTTAGACAGACATATGTAACAAACATATTCCGTATTTTCTTGATATAAGCAAAAAAGGGATGTACCTACTGTTTGTAGGTAGTTGTCAGATTTTCTTGCATATACATATTTTATTTCTGCTTCAGCCTTTTAAACATATTGATATTAAAAAGTGGCGAAAATTTACACTGAGTACTTGGCGAATTTTGTACCATTTTTTATATGCGACTTATTTTGAAAATAACTTTATCATCTACCCAGCATAATACCAAACCCCAAACTGCTACTGAGTTCTTTAGAAAATTCCATTTTCACTTTGCTCGACCCGGGAATCGACACACAAATCCCTTTTTAACCGTTAATCCACCAATAGACCACTGAGGCAGTTCGTAAATGGTTATACTAATATAATTACGAATATTGGCTTTTAATCTCTAGTGTGATCACGTTAGATATAATTAGTTTAATTAATATTGGCCGGTATTAAATTTTGCTCGCGTTGAAATTTAGTTCAAATTAATAGCTTGTTCAAAATGTTATTGTTTATTACGCAGTCTAAGCTCTATGCTATTAATAACATTGTTATCTAATTAATGTATTATTAATCACGTTATTTATATGAAATATCTATAACTATATATAAACTAGCTTCAGCCCGCGGCTTCGCCCGCGTGGTTTACAAATCCGTGCATTTTCCCGAGATAAAAAGTAGCCTATGTGCTATTCCAGACTATAATCTATCTTTGTGCCAAATTTCATCCAGATCCGTTCAGCCGTTCTAGCGTGAAAGAGTAACAAAGATCCATCCATCCATCCATCCATCCATCCTCACAAACTTTCACATTTATAATATTAGTAGGATTTAGACCGTTTAGCGATTTCAGAATGATGAACTTCCAGAATTTACTTTAATATGTATTGTTTTGTGTAATTTATTCTTCGTACTTTCATGAGTCACTTTGTGAGAAAAGTTGTCACTGTAAATTATTATGAGTTAGTTTGAAATTATAATTTACTTTTTATTGATAAGAGATCGTTGCGGGCTGAAAGAAGATGTAGTGACAAGGATAGAGAAAAGTGTGCTTCGTTGGTTTGGTCATGTAGAGAGGATGGATGAAGGGCGATTAACGAAAGGGATTTATAACGCGGTTGTTAGTGGAAACGCCAAGAGGAGACGCATTTGAAGGACGTATACGGACCTTATTGGTCGTCCTTCAAAAAGGTCAGGTGCGCAGTACCCACAACCGGCGTTCATGTATGAAACGATGCATGAATGTAGATGAAGCAAAAGGGTTATGTAAGGATCGTAGCACGTGGCGTTCCGTAGTTTCTGCCTACCCCCATGAGAAAAAGGCGTGACTTTATGTATGTATCTATAATTTACCTTTTATGATTTTCAACTCACTCATTAAGTTTAATAGGTAAGTATGAGTAACTACGTCAAATAAATGTTTCTTGTAAATACTAATTAAAACAATACCTATCATACTGCCTGGTCACCACAAACCGCATTTGTATGACAGTGCTGCCCCCTACATTTTCCCGCCACTTCCCCCTCTATATTACACATGCGTAGTTGCGTACCGATGCGCGTGAGTCGGTCTGCACAATGGACGTGCGAACGTTGAAGATTCACGATAAATTTATATTAAAGCGTACTTCCCGGCAGCGTGTGTATCCTGCGTATAAAGTATTAAGCCCACTGCTGGACACTGGGTGTTGAGAAGGCTCTCCCTGCATACCTTAGTGATTGTCACAAGATCATCATCTGGTTAGGCTTTTTTCAACTATGTTGCGGTCGGCTCCCAGCGCTTAGCAGATTTTTTGGGTGACTGACACCCGTAAGACTGTCATAGGTATTCGTATAACACCCGGGACCTACCTTCTTAGAGTGCTTTCCGAGGTACGGAAGGGGGATCTCTAGAATGGTTCCGTATCTATGGACTGACCGCAACCAGTGCTGCCAGTGCCGCAAACATTGCAGATCACCTGACCTGCGTGGTGGCTATACAGCTACAAGCCCCTGACAGTATCGTTAAGATGAAGGTTTGTTTACGTTAACACGGAACTCGAAATAGGCCAGTAAATGCGATTAACACAAAGCAGGCATATATAATTGCGGTAGCTTCTCGTAAGAATCCACTTACCAAGTTCGAACAACCAATAGTTAATTTGTAAACTCAACCTATTTCTAACTGACTGACATAACGAACAAAGGTAGTTATCACTAATTATCGGTATACCACGGGTACTTTTGTGGTTAGGTACTTTCAAAGCGTACTTTTAGACGTACGTACTTATATAGCGCTCTTCATCCTCTCCTCTATATAAATCTAACTTTGCTGTGTCCCACAGGGTCTATAATTGTGTCTATTTTCCAACATACCAACAGTTATATGTACACATTATGGAATGCAACAAAGTATTGAGTATAAAGTACAACGATGACGTTATATTCGAAACAAGAAAATTCTTCATCAGAAAAACTTCCAAGCATTATTTTAAACAGCTTTTTATTTTCTGAAGATTCACTAAGCGCAAAAAGTACACTAGAACGGCGATAAAATAGAAACTAGTATTTAAAAAATATTGTAACACTTCATAAAATCTTATAAAAAATAAGTCTTTTAAATCGAAAAATACAGTTAGCCTCCTCGACTATTAATAAAACGGATATTCTAGGGTTAAAACGATAATATTAAGTGAAGGGTAAACGGGTAAGACTGATGTTTGGTGTTAAACAGAGGCCCTAGTGTAAGTTTCTTTCGACAAATTCGATTAACTACATCGACCGCACCGTGGAGAGCACGAAACGGACCAATCGGAGCGCCGAACGCGTTCGATGTAGTAAATCGAATTTGTCGAAAGAAACTTACACTAGGGCCTCTGAGCGAAATATTCCGTCAATAAGGGCCAAAAAGTGTGTTAAATGGTCGAAAAAGTATGAGTGATAATGAAGACGCATAGAGTATAATCCTCATACTTGTGATTGTATAACATATAACCTGTCAAGTGATGAAATCTAGACATCATTGTTTTCGTCCACAGTGCCAGATGGTTAGATTTTGTTTTTAGAATGGATGGAAAAAAAATCTATTCAATTCAGATCAATTTGAATAGGAAGCGGATTAGAATAGGTTTGTTTTGAACTATAGGACGGGTTAGTTTGACATATCAGTGTCGTAGAGAGCGAGTAGAAAATTATTATACGATCTGTTATACGGATTGAAATACATGCAATGTTTGTGAGATGTTGCCAATTAATACTCAGATTCAGTATTAGGATTTTCAAGCCCATGGATTATTTTATTGAGCATACAATTTTCAATTAACTGAAACCCCCTAGAAAATTGCAAACTAAAAGGGTAAAGAATAGAATGGCCAGGAAATCATACCAAAGATTTTTTCTTTTTAAAAAAATATTTGTTAATTTGACAGTTAAGTTAATATAGGACATTCTGTGGGCGTTTTTAGGTGGTCATAGACAATGTACTAACTACAAAATAGTGTACGCTTGTGTACAGATATAATTACCTACATTTCTGATAGAAATACACATTAGTAGAGTATTGAGAAGTTATCAAAGAGTTTTTTAGATAGTTTTAACCATCATCAGCCAGAAAACGTCCACTGCTGAACGAAGGCCTCCCCCAAGGGGGTGCTTGCCATAATCCCCACGCTTGGCAGGCGGCTTGAGGATCGCAGTAGCTCACCGATTAGTGAGAGGACGCTGCTGCCCGTCCTCCGGTGTCTGGCCGCAGTTTTAAGACGTACCCGGGTCTACTAGTTTGAACCAAGTTCAGTTTATTTTAAATACTAATATTCGGTTTCTCACAATTAACAATGGAATTTTGAAATGTTATAAGAACCTTTTATATTCGTGGAGGCAGACCATTTAATGCTAAACGGTGGGATATCGCTCTTGCAGTAATTTACATTGAAAATAATCAGATCACCAGTGGTCGATTATGGTACTAAAAATGTTTATGAAAATATGGCAAGAACCATCACCACGATGATGAGGTGTAAGAAAAATTATCATGAAATTAAAAGAAGCTTTTATGAAAAAAACGTATGAAATTTATGGAATCCTCTGGAGGTTTAAAATATCGTTATTTAAAGGGCCCTTTACCTAAAATTAGTCTATAAAGAGTAGTGTAGGTAGCATGTCGGGTAGAACAACGACATTATAATGTATTGCAATTATTTTTAAATTCACTCACTGCGCATGCGTTATCTGTTCTCTAATGAATCAAGCTTAATTGACGTTTGTGTCATCTTTAAATTATATGTAGGTACATACCACATACGGAATTTACGGAAGGTACGATTCGAGCTGAGAAATTCAGCACTACATAACGTCACAGTATTCCCCAGGGTCTTACACACCCACATTTCTCTGATGCCGTTATTGAGCCCCATGAAATCAAAAAGAGGATCACCGCTCATCAGATGAGAATTTTCTATCAAAAAAATGCAATAGTGAACCGAATATTGGATCAAATCGACTTACGTTCAACCATAACGTTTTAACACTATCTGAGGCCCTAGTGTAAGTTTCTATCGACAAATTCGATTTACTACATCGAACGCGTTCGGCGCTCCTATTGGTGGAGATCACGAAACGGACCAATCGGAGCGCCGAACGCGTTCGATGTAGTAAATCGAATTTTTCGAAAGAAACTTACACTAGGGCCTCTGAATAGGTATTCTACCTTATTTTTATTGTTTTCTGTGCTGTTACTATATCAGAGTACGATGTGGCTGAACTTGTCTAGTATTATTTCCAAGCGTTCCCTCTCTCTGGCGAACAGCGTAATATTTGCGCGAAAAGAAAAACAAAAGGCGTACACATGTTTTCAATTCCCAACAAGAGAGAGTTTTTCCCATGATTGTGCTCTATAATATTATGTTCCAATGGTAAACGAAAGAAATTAAGTATTTATTACTAGCTTACTTTCACGACACTTGAGTGTCGACAGTAAATCAATTATACAATAAGTTTCCCATACTGACACTCGGTTTCCATTATGATCATATAGCTATCAAATTAATTTATTAGTTGGAAATTAAACAAAGAACAAATTGATTTCTTTCTCACGAAAATTTTTCATCTATCATTCAACGAAAAAATTGCCATTAAAACGAAAACAATCCGATATCCTAAAAAAAAATCACAGTGAATGATTCAACAGCGTTTTTTTTAAACAACACTATTACGAACTAATCCTACAAAATTCCTTCACACCCCTCTATTTACTGCCAAGCTATATTCAACCATATATTACAAGTCGTAGGGTTCGTAGTTATATATTTGTAGGCAAATGTAACTTGGTATTTAAGTTGTACCGTTAGCCGAGGCTCGTATAAGTACTTAGTAACCTTGGTGAGGGCAATGAACTTATGTTTATACTAACGTAGGTTCACGCTTTAAAGGGCTTTATACACCTTACAAAATCGGAGAATGTGTAGGACAATCACCTTGCATTCTGGGGATGAAATATAAGGCACGTAACTTTTGTAAGAGGGTATTCGAATCCGAATAAGGATTATTGAAAACTATAACCAGCCTGTAGCTATCACATTGATAAGCAAAGGTTTCTCAGAAGGTGCTACGCCGGTTTCGGTTGGTGGACTACACGTACCATTGAGAACTTTTTGGAGTCCACTTAAGTGTGACTCCTCCCGAAGTTTATCTTCGCTGGTGATTATCAAAATTCTGAGCCGCACATGATTGATAAAATGAATTCGTGCTGGTCCACGCTAGATCTTTTTTTCTAATTAGCAGGGAAGCGTTCAATACTTAACGTTTTAATAAACGTTTTCTTACACTAATATTTCTCGTGGGTAAAGATAACAAACATATAACTCACAAGCACACACACTCAACCCGGAAACAACTATCCATAAGACCAAAACTATTTGTTCCGTGCGGCATTAGAACCCGCGACACGTAGCGCAGAAAGCCAGTCGCTTACCACTGCGCCAAGCGTGGCATCTCCTCTATCATTCCTATCATGAGAGCATTGTAAAATTAAAACTATCTTATTCTGTTGAGTGGAACATTAGCTATTTTTTGCTCTAGAGTCTAGACAATAATATTATTAGCCGATGTCCTCATTCGCCTATACACTGTCAAGCATTTCTAGAGAAAATTGATTTGGGTGTTGTTCCTCTAATTGAGGATAAAGATAGTAACAGATTTCCTATGAATACAGAAAATATGAAATGTATTAATTGTTGCAAAATTAACTTAGACTATGTCTAATTGGAATCAGCGCACTAGGTCGGCAGTATTGATTTGGTTTGAATATTTAAACCACAAAACTGTCGCTGCACCGGACTGACAGCCATACTCCAAATTAATTCCAAACGACTGGTATTGGATTAATGTCACATTTTGATGAATACTGGACGCGATTAGAAGATATTATTTGTAAATCTAGCAGGAATGTTTGGACGTTCAATAACGTTATTGTGTCAAGTTAATTCTGAATTAGAAATATCGGTATCCGTCATTATATATTTGTAGAATGAATACTTTATTCTTATCTATTGATACGAATCTTTATATATAAAATTCCGGTGTGCATGTGTTCATAATTCTACTCTTAGACGGCTTGATTTTGATAAAAAAAAATAGTATTTAATGGCCCACTCGGATGGTTCTTAGATATAGTTGGAACTGGTAGGTGGCGCTGTTGTCGAGACCCACAAAAGTGTCCGCATGTTTTACATAAAATTAAAGCAAAATCGGATAGGATCGAATATTTTCGATTCAAAATTCACTTATAGTAACGGACCACGACTATTCGTCATAACATGTCTACTGAACGAGTAAATTAATAAAGATTTTACGAAATATACTACTATACTACAGTAAAAAAATTAAAATTTGATGAATACAAAAGGTAATTTCCGCAAAAATATTTCATAAAATTCCAGACTTTGGACAAATTGATTTAAGAAATAATACATATGACACAGCAGAGTTGACTACCTAAAGGAAATTTAACGTGTGTCGTTCGGCTATTAGTGGTAATTCCGTAGACTTGGAATCTCGCTTACACGTTAACTCGAGTCTTGAAGTATCAATGTACTTAATTTTTATTCACCAAAATGGAATTGCATTTCAAAATTTCAACGTGGGTTTCTTGCTTTGACGATTTTTTTGTCAATGGCTAATACTGTGATAGTTTCAATGTTCTATGAAAATTATTAGCGTTAAACTAACCTGAATTAATTTCGGCTTATCCAAAGAATTTGAGGGCCAGTTCGTTCCGAAATCTTCTATTATTCGGCTGTTAGTAACGTTATACCATAGATAACCAAATAAACTTATCTATACCTAAGCCACATATTACCGATATAAACCTCGGGAAAATTACCACCTATTTAACAGCCTCTGACAATAACTACAGTTAGGGACATCGAAGAACAAGCGATTTGGTGATAAATCATAACAAGATTCAAAACCTAACAAGTTACTCTCTTTCAGACATGCTACGAAATGGAGAGGTACCTGCGTGAGGAGCCGCGCAAGCGTCGTGATCCGCCAGAAGAGGAAGATTGGGCGATATCATCCTGCAGCCCCCCGTCTCTCCCCGCTTCACCACCGTCACCGGAGCCGGCGTTCACCTTCATCGCAGTAAAGAGTGAGCCGCCGAGTGACTCAGATGAACCCAGGGGTATGTTAACTCGAGGTTAAGGGATATTTTTTCGCGCATTTTTTGTTTTAAATAGAAGCTTTAGTTTCTAAGTCGGATCAGACAGCTTGGAGACTAATTTGACTAGAAGAAGAGTGGCTAGGTTTCGGACATTTTTAATAGTGATGTGAAGCAATCGGAACTTATTGTGAAAGCGTATTAGATGTAAGTATGGTAGTTCTGTAAAATAGCTCGGTGTTCAATTAAAATTGTTATGAATTAAAATACCTATAACCTTTTCTTGTAGAATGAATTTTTATTAAAGTTTTAAGCAATTAGTTTACGGTGGTATATCGCAAATAATGGGTATTTAATGATGTTAGTTTATTTGAATGTATCAACAATTTAATTAATTAATGCTCTTTAAACGAACAATACTATTCAATAGATTCAAATTACTACTGAAACGGTAACAATAGTGATTTCAAGTTTGATATTTGTTAATTAATTTCCAAGATTCAGATCCTTTTTGTACTCGTCTATCAACCGGCCATATTTCTTGAGAAAATCAGGTTGGCAATCGTAGAAACAATCTTATCGCAATGGTTACATTATGATGCTCATCTGGTTGAAGCCTGGAGCGTACAGCCTGGCAAGCTGCATAGGTGTAACACCATCTCCTTATTATCAGACTTATAGCTTTAAACCGCATAAAGAAGTTGTACACGTTGATTTTTATTGTATTTTGAAATATTTTATTATAAATCCGTTCCGACCTAACCTAACCAACAACATTTCCAGACGAGCCCCCAAGCCCGACTCCGGCGCCACCACGCCGCGTGCACGCGCCACGTCACCATGCGCATCCGCACGCCACCGATCCACGGCGCCGTGTGCACCGCTGTGAGTTCCCCGCCTGCGATAAGGTGTACACGAAGAGCTCGCATCTCAAGGCGCACAAGCGAACCCACACTGGTCAGTATCGTTACACTCACCCATCTAAATTCTAGCCTCGATATCGTACACAAAGAGTTCGTTTAAAAATCATCGTATAAAATAGTAAAAAAAAAATACTAGCTAAAGTTGGTTTGGTAACTTTACCATACATTTTGTTTAAATTTATGTATTTTATCGAACTGGTTGTCGGTCACAAACCATTCTAATATAATGACGAAATGGCTTAGAATACATTTATAGCGCATTTTACGTCCATTTTATTGCTGTCGAGAAAGACATATCTTGGAACAGTTACGATGAGTCATGAAGAACGGTCAATTGTAAAAATAAAATAATATTTTAAAATAATACAACCACCAATTGCACAATTCCATTTTATTTGTTAAAAACAAATTGTTTTCTTGATATTATTGTTATGGGCGTTCGTGTTTTGTGTAAAAACATTCCACTTCTTCTTTGGTCAAACGTGTAAAAATTCAAAACCTTCTTCTTCTTAATGAGTCAAAATCAAAGACAAAGATTTTTTTTTTCAAGTTATTTCAGGCACTTTTATAAAGTCGAGACTCTAGGCGCACGGTTCCAAAGGGTGTAGGTCCTATGGAGAAGAGACCGGCAAGAAACTCCATGGATACTTTTTTCAAAAACAAAAAGTTAATTTACAATTAAAATTTTAAATTAACATGCATTATATAAGAAAAAATACAAACTTAATAGAACGCTACTTACATAATGAGGCAATACAATATGAGTTAAACAAGTGTTTCAAATATAATATAAAATAAAAACGGCATAAACAGATCAAAGCGGAAAAAACAGAAAAAAAAAATACATAAAAGAATACAAAATATTGAAACATCAAGAATGTCCAGACATGTGAAGCGAATCTAATGTAAAATAGAATTAGTAGACACAATGGATAACCAGGGAAGCCACATGTGGAGAAGATATGTATCGGAAGTATACAAAATTTTATAAGACAAGCTTAATTAAAAAAATATGTTTAGTAGGTATTTTACTTAACATTTTACAATAATAGGTGACATCTATCAATAATACTGAATGAGAGCACGTTTTCAGTTTTCGGTCAAATTAATTTGATAATCACGCCATCTTTCAAACTTTATGGAACTAACAGTGTGCATACTGCATAGCTGGGCTACTAAATGTTTTCAGTAAAATTCAAGAGATGGCGCGTCAGTAACTTTGCTGTAACAATGCAGTAGAGTTTCATGAAAATTTCCACAGGTACCGCGTTAGGTACGTAATATACCGTTTACGGTTCCTGTAAATTGCAATAGATGGCGCTGTACGTAGTGACCCGAAAACTACCCCGCTACTGGTACCACCTAGTGGTGATACCATGAACTACCGGCCAACTTTACCAACTTAGTCTCTAAAGTGAACCTGGTTATTATTTGTTGCAATAGATGGCGCTATTGTATGAAATTTCATCTGCGGCATAAAATAAGCTATAGTACTTGGTTTTAAGAAAATAACAATAACTCTATACTGAAATTTTGCTATAAAATAGAAAACAAATCAATAAGTAAACAAAATAATGTGTATATTTGAGTAAGCTTTCACACAGCATAGGAAAATTCGGTTCTACAAACTCGCGTAGGCTCCGAGCGTTTGCAAGCAGATTGAAGCATTGAGCTACGCTTTCGTAGCACTTTTCCGCCCATTAGTAATCTTTAACCAAAAATGTCCTAAAATTGCAAATGACTTAGATAATTTGAGCTAGTTCACCCCGCTACCGTTACACGTCCTTACGGTATACCTAACAGCAAAAAGTGGCATGACGGCACGGTTGGCGCAGTGGTTGAAAGATCGACTGCTGCGCTACGTGTTGCGGGTTCGATTCCCGTACTGAACAAATATTTCTATAATCTACAGATAGTTGTTTGGAGTCTGGGTCTTTATGTATGTGAATACACACCGTGCCTCGGAAAGCAGGTAAAGCAGATTGGTCTTGCGCCTGATCTCTCTCCGGTCGTGTCGGATTGCCGTCCCATCGGACTATGAGAGATGAAGGAATAGAGAGAGAACCTGTGTGTGAACCTCTATAATATCTCCGGCGTAGTTGGCTAATCTCCAGTGAGATTAGCAGCCGTGACCGAAATTCGTTCAGGAGGACACTCAGTGTTAATGGTCCATACACTCTAGAGCGAAAGGTTTGCTTTCTTCAAAGTTAAATTCTTTCCCTATATTACTAGACTACCTACATTCTGTTTCTAAAACCCCGACAACGGTTGAAAAGAAAAGAACGAGAATGAAGTAGCAGGCCAAAGCTTGTATAAAATAATTGACATAACTATCTCTTGGTTACAGGCGAGAAGCCGTACAAATGCTCGTGGGAAGGCTGCGAGTGGCGGTTCGCGCGCTCGGACGAGCTCACGCGGCACTACCGCAAGCACACGGGCGCCAAGCCGTTCCGCTGCCGCCACTGCGAGCGCTGCTTCTCGCGCTCCGACCACCTCGCGCTGCACGCCAAGCGGCACGCGTAGCCCGCGGCCCTCCCTGCGGCACCCGCCGCACGCGCGCCTCAGCGTAAACGCAAATAAACTGAGCGCACTCCCTTTATTTTAACATTAAGTGATTCCGTTTATAGGTTGTCGTGAGTTGTGAACACGGAATTGATTGTGATGAGAGGGCGCACTGCTCCTTAGAGCGTCAAGCCAAAGAATGCCGCTACATCGTAGCCGAGTCAACACTCATTGCACCTAATGCTTTAAAGTTATTTTTTTTAAGTTTTACGAGTTTTTTTATTCGGGAAAAATCTCTTGATGTTTCGGCAATTATCGTTACGTTCTTTGTTGCTAAGAGTTCGATTTATAGCCGTTGTGTATTATGTAATTATGTGAGCTTTGTGTATTTTGGCGCTGTCGCGTAGCGATGGCGTTTGTGTGCCATGAGTGGGGGTTACCCCCCATATGCATTTCAATCGCGGTCATATTATTTATTGGGAAGTTCGGCTAATCATCCCACCGACGCCGAGCACGACCTTTATTATTTTAGGCTTAGTGCGTCGCGTTACCTGATGTTTTGTCGATGTCGCGAATCAGTCGAGGGTCTCGTGCACACTGTCTCAGGACACTTAGTTCTAAAACGTCCATGTATGTGAACAGGGACGCTTCAATCGACTGGTTCGCATCTCGACGCAGATTTGTATGTTTATTTTGTATAATTGTTTATAATTGTATTTTATTCAGTAATTTAAGCTTTCTCTTTACTCTTTCATTCCGATATTGTGCGGTTTACTGGCCTTTATTTCGTTAGCTTTAAGGTTTATTATTGTCTGCACTATTGATGTCGCGCCGTTACACACATAGCGTAAAAAATAAATTTTTAGCCTACAGGGAGGGTAACATCTATAGTACATAATTTTTTTGTATTTTTGTATTGTGAGACGCTAAGTGTGTAGAGGCCTAATGTTGATTCTGGGGCCGGCGACAACGACCGGTCGAAGACGTTTTACGCGTGTTCAATCTTGATCTCAATAATATACAAGAACAGCACTATTTCTAATACGTCTTTGATTGTTGTCGATGTCGCCTGTCTAAACACAGTCGCTATTTTTCTTAAGTCGAATTTCTAAGGTCGGTTACAAACGGCGCGTTCAGCCCGCTGCGGTTCGCGCGTAACCGGCCCGGTTGCGTAACGCCACTAACTTTCGTATCGCTAAGCGATAGGTGAAATATTTTCGTTATCAAAAGCGTCATTTTCGCTTATATATTTTGGCTTTATAGCCTTCGCACATCACAATTTGTATTAAGTTTGTAAAAGCATAGCTTACTGCTATCGACGACACTACTCTGCAACTAAGCAGCTATTTACGCGCAACTGCTAAGCTGCTTACGCAAGTTGTGGCAGTTACGGAACAGCTTACAAAAATTTAGATACGAGTAATCTAGTTAAAGTAACTAGATAGTAAGTATGAACAACGACTGCAAATAATAATAATTAACTGCCATAATTAAATTGAAACGCACAGTGTCGTTGGATCGTCAGTAACTGTACAGTTTTACTTACATACCTCCCGGGGCCAATAATTTAGTCTTCCCCTCGATAAGTTTTACAAATTATGGTATATTAAGTTATATGCAGGGTCATCACACGCACTGACCACAATTTGTCAGCAAATACAATAATTACTATAAGATAATACAAATGTTATATAACTACATTTTTTAATTAATTCTGTCTGACAAATATTAAGTTTAATTATTGGAAATAAATAATTTGGGTTCTGTGTTTCGATGATTGGTTAATCGTATTTCGGTAATGTGTATCATGACGCTTATAATTGCGAACAAATAGACTCTAGGATGTGTGAAGCGCCATATTTTACTGGTTTTATACATTTGGATTAAGAGACGGCAATTATGGGACGGTGCGTGTGACATCCCTGCGACCAAGTACTCTATCACACAAAATAACTGCATTTGCACTCACATTCAGTAATAATGTTAATATTACGTCGATTTTATGTACCTATTATAAAAGATTTTATTATATTTTAATTATTTGACCACCATTTTATTAATTTATATTTATACACTATTATATTTAATTATAATTATGTTATAGATTTTTATAAATTTAAAAATAATTTAACGTGATTATAGTGTTTTTTGAAAATTTTATTCTGAAAATCTCAGTTTTTTTTTTATATGTTTTACTTTTGCATTTGTTGTCAACTGTCAAAATGGTTATTATTATAAATATTACTGTTTACTTTTGACAGTAGACAATAACAAAATTACGTGTTCAATAGCGATTGTAACGAAAGAAATATCAAATGTCAATTTGGAATAGAATTTTATTTGTCATATGGAAAATTCTTAAAAGTATTTTGTACAGTTAATTTCATAGACTTTTTTGAATTTTGAATTTACTTTGATTGACAATGTAAATTGAAAATTCAAATAAATTAAATAATTATCAATTTTGTAATACTTATAGATAATATTACAAAATTGATAATAATTATTTGATTTATATTTCCATGTTAATTTAACTGTATCATAATTCATTACATGAGTATAAAAAATGATTAATAAATTATGAAATGATTAATAATTAATAATTATTTGAATACCTACTTTGGTCAAACCAAAATCTGCACTTTCTAAGAAAGTGAAAAATCCGTTAACGTCAATTGTTTAAAAAATTGCTATTGAGTACACGTAATTAAACTGCACGGGCATATACAGGGGGTTTTATATGCATGTATAGCTCACGCTTACGTCACAGCGGGGTAAACAGGAATGCAGTTCAATGCTAAAATATGCTGCTTTTTTGCATAATAACCGAAGCGTGGGATCGTTTTAGTAGCTTGGAATCTAGGACCTGTATTAGCCCTTAGCTAGCTTTCACATCCAGCTAAGAAGACCGTGTTTCTTAACACACATAAATGGTAATATACGTAAAATGAAACACTAGCTGTACGAATTTAGCTAATAATCGTTCATACATATGTACTAAAATAAAAAATAAAACATTTTTTTCTAGATCGATGTGTAAATGTAACAACCGTGAAATCATAGATGTAAGAAGGAAAAAATATAAAAAAAATAATGTGATTCATAAGTTTATTATATTATTATATATTATTAAAATGATAACATGATAGAAATTAATGTTTCTTAGGTGTATCTGTATGTCTGGTTTGAATACCGCTTAATAGTCTATGTGTATTAGAGTAATATGCACGACGGCTGGTAAATGCATATAAGTACTTTGTAGTGTCGTAGATTACGTATTGAGAAAACCTGTGACGTGTTACCCGCTATCTAGTATTGTCTATATCTTTCCGTACCAAGGGTACACGACTTTGAATAATTTCTGTAAAATTAAACTGTGAAATCTGTCTATTTATCTCCTGACAGATAAGCGTCCTCTATTTTCTTGAAGAAAAGACTGAGCTTCCAAGGACGAAAAGCGACCAACACGTGGTTATAAATTTTAAACTAACGATTTAATAATTAGCTCTATTCTTTCTCCAGCGGGTAAAAAACAATCGATATAATGACTACTTCATATATAGAAACATACTGTGTAAGCAGAATATTATATATCTATCTAATAATATAATAACACAAACTATATTTATAATAGTGAACGTTTCGTCATTCAAAAAACGCGGCTGTGTTAGAATCAACTATGTCGTAATTTTTCGACTCCACCGATTCGGGAAACGGTTTTTGACAAATTAAAATAGTATAAGATACAAGTTTTGCAATAAGCTACCTACGAAGAATAATTTAAGGCCGACTTTTTATGGTTTAGGTTACTCTAAAGTTGTTCAGGTATGGGCAAGAAATTGAATTTACACGAATGCTATTTATTTATGAGTATGTCAAAATATCTCTACTAATTTAAAGGACTTACTCAGCTCAAACCTCTGTAAAAACTCTACAATAGATTTTATAAAACAAATGAATGTCACTTTTCTATATTTAAATCTTTATCAGAAAAATCTCTAACGTAAGAACATTTTAACGGTCACTGTGAGTGACGTTTCGCCTTTTCTCTGACTTAAATCTAAATTCAAACAATTTAGTTCTTTTTTTTTTGGTTTACCTACACAAAGAACTATCACAGATTCAAAAATCAATTGACAATAAAATAAAATCAGTTACCTTATTCTACATAATCACTAATATTTTAGATCATTAACGGCCTGTGCTTCTGCCCAGGCCTTATTGACAAAGGAAATCTCTAATATTGTAGTAATTAGAGCATTATATGAAGTAATTTCTTGCCTTTACTTGTATATTTTTGCGGAGATATCGCAGCAAATGTACCTTGTAACTGTTTTCTAAAGCAACCTTGCTGTTACACCAATTTAAATTGGCCTGCCTAGGTTCTAGCGATCAAACGATAATTCCACTCAAAGTTAAGTTCAATTTTGGAAACAGGTCACTTTCAATGAATTAATAAAACTTAAAAAAACACTTAAACTTTTCGAAAATATTTCTAAATTCAAATTATGATTCCATACCTACATTAGACTGTTAAAACCGAATTTCTTGATAATGTTTTTGATATTTCACTAATATTCTCAATCAATAAGCACTTATCCATAATGAATATGAAACTATTTCACTATTCATAACGTTAAACCAATAAAATCAACATTTAAACTACTGTATAACCTATAATGATGTTTGACAGGACACCCGGATTTGATTACTGATACAACACTGTTACATAACTGCATTCTGCGCAGAAAACGAAACAGGACGAAATTTCCAATATAGTATTTACAATATGAAAAAGATATTGGGATTTATCTTTCGATTTAAAAAACAAGTCAATATGTTTACGCAGACCGTGCTCATTCTCTCACTGAGTTTGAGCTCTGGAAAATCATTAGAGCGAGAATAGCGCCTCCTAGTGTCCCTTTTCCGAACTAAAATGAGAACTGAATATGATTTTTTGTTTGCTTATGTTTGGAACATGTTTTTGTAACTTATACAATGTTACTAAGGTGTTGTATGACAGCTTGTTGTTTTAGAAAACGTGTGGGGTACTTTGCGCTATTGCCGCATGTATTTCTAAGTTATTTAATTTGCTAACACGGTGCCTTACGTTTGTGATTGCATATTATCGTTTGTTTGTGAAACTACAAATAAGTTTATTATACTGCGTTAGTACATTCCATTGTGTTCTCGAATCGGATGGATTTTTTGAATATCATAATTATTGTAAGGACAATTTTGGGGCTTATAACCGGCTGCTGGATAAAAGATACCATACAGTTATTTTCAAGATTGTCTGTAAACTGTGATGTGGTGTGTTTTGTAAAGTATTTTGTATACGAATGTTTTGAAGCATCCATTATCTGCCTATTCTATGTTGGGACCCAGGTTTCGGGATTTTGAAGGATCTTTAAGCACAATTTACCTTCCATTTATTGCTTTCATGTTATCATTTAATACCAGCTCAGGGTTTCTTTAAGTATTTCAACAATTAATACGAAACATCAACAAATAGATATAATAGCATTTTAAATCTTTAAAATAATATCCTATTAAAATATTTAAGTAATTCTAGTATTTATAATGATGGTTGTCTGTATTTCTATAAAATAATACTTAATAGTTAGGTTATTAAAGGTTGTACTAGCTAGAGAATGAAATTCAAAATTATAAAGAATTCATCTGTAAACAACGATTTAGGCGAGATGTTTATATTTCCTTGTTAAAAATCTTTCAGAAACACTGACTATATTTTTTTTAAATTAAACGGTCAGAATGGTACTCAACCCTTAGTCTGAAAGAAGATTTTACTGCCGTTTAGTATGTACCTAGAACAAAAAAATAATAATTATAATCCACAGTCGGTTATAGGCAATATTTTACAATAAACGACTGCAGCCATTGATCATTTCGGTGACGACACTTAATATTACGTCATTCGATTGCCAAACATCGTCATCGTTCTGATCTTGACTTCAGTACTAAAAGCTGCGCCGTTTTTCTTATCATAGTAGACTATCCAGATATTTGTGATAATTTTTATTCCCGGCCAGAGTTATTATGGGCTCAAACTATGTCTAATGATAATGAATCACTGATTTATAAATTAATTGTTTAGCAAGTTATACATCACAAATTGTTACCTTTTAGCTTATAAATTTGTTAGCTTTAAAAGTGAATACTTGAACTTGTTCCTCGGTTGATTTGCAAGAACTGTTTAGACTGAACATTGGGCAGTTAACACAACTTCTTCTGTATGGCTAGACAAGCTAGACTAGTTCAGTGATTAAAGGCCCAATGATTTCATAAAACGCATGGAGTGAAAGTCAGTGAGAATCTTTATATTGTCTAATTCTAAATAATAATAAATTATTATTGTTTGATAGGATTCTTATCAAAAAAATATTAGTTTAGCATGCTTGAAAGCGGATTATCGTATCGGATCGTTATTATTGTAATGTCCTTTTTGTAAGATGTTATTATTAAGTATAAATTTTATGAATTATGAATTAATTTTAATCACAATTGAATTGCTTGTGAACATTGTAAATCTGGATAGTCATGACGATCTTTAATATATAAATCAAATTAGGATATCAAAAAAGGCGAAGCTTTGATAAAATATATGATAACTTGTAGTTTATAATAAGTGTACCGGCGTTTATATTTCCAATGAGCCGTGAGTTGTATATAAACACTTACTATAGTTACTAATCATAAATATTTACAAAAATAAATACGAATAATAATAATAATTGTTATTATTATTATTATTGATCTTCGTTTCCTTTCTGATGTATGTATGGTAGGTCTCAACTGCAAGGGACAGATGACGCAGCATACACATTTTATATTATTAAATTTTTCTTATATGTGGAATTGCAGAAGTTTTAATTTTATAATTATTTTATTTCCCTTGCAATGGATGTAAAGTTATACCTACCTACACAAACTGCAAATGTGAAAGGGTCTGTGCACTTACATTCACTGAACACAATAATTGACTGTTCACTGCTAACAAAATTCACTGAATTTTCTGAATATCATACCAATTACAGTACACAAAAAGTTCACTATCTTAATGGCAACTAATACGCGAAAAATTATTCGTTTCTATTGGCCAACCGGTAGGTTTCGTCATATCCTGGATAGAAAGCCTTCTGCGATCAATCCAACGACGTACGCGCCTAAAAACCCCGGACGGCAATGAGATTCTATTTTTAGATGCGACCTACAAAATATTGATTTTAAAACTGCACTTCACAATTCACGTGAAATTTGTTGAACTTTACCTGTTGATGTGGAAATTTGCTTTCAATCGGCCGTAAACACCCACAGAAACGTAGAAAGTGTTTATTTTTGTATAAATATCACAAAATTCCGTCGTATTTCAGTCTTTCTGCAATTACACTCACTTGTACCGTTACGTTAGGTACTTTTTTTTACCAAACGTCAAAGTTTTGTTGTTCGTTGTACATGTATCTCAATCTACATGATGGGCCATGATCGAATGAAATAGTTGACAGATGGCGCCATTGGAACAATATATTAAAGCCGATTTACACTGGCTTACCAGCATAATCGCCAAAGTCAAAGTCAAATGTTTTAATTTCACCTTTACAGGCGCTTTTAATACGTTTTGATTCTAGTTGCGCGGTTTCAAAAGTGGGTTGCTCCTATGGAGAAAAGACTGGCAAGAAACTCAAAGTCATATCGGTCAGTTAAATCACTATACAATAGAGTGTACCTATCACTTGTGTTGATAACTTGAAAAAAACAATACATTTGGAGATAAACTAAAAGTAATAATATAAATAATAAAGTAAGAGGAGTAATTTGTTTATAAAGTTGTTACGTAATCATTTTGGCCAGCCAAGAGTTAAATACTTTAGGGTTTCCCGAACTCCTTAACTTGGGCAATATCCAACTGTGTGCTTCATAAGTAAGTTAGTAAGCCGAATTTGGCGGGTAAAAATAATGTTTTTGTCAAACTGTAGACCCATCAACTCCCTGGCTTAAACAACAAATAGTATTATTTTTTATATTTTTCCCACACCAGCCAAAATTTGACACCGACAAACACCTAAATTTACACCGAACTCAAATGTAATAGGCATCGAAAACATTAGCCTATTTTTTAATGTCTTCTGTAGCAAAAAATATTAATTTATTTAAAATTACATACTCGGGCCACTGAACTAGATATTGAAATCGTTTATAAAAAATACCATAAATAAACGTTTAACATCTCCCAGTTTCCTTTAAACTATTCGTTATTGTAGTATTATTACATGACAAATGACACGGCCGGTTGCGAGACACAATAGATACTCTATTGTGTCTACTTTGTACCACGTGACGGGTTAAACATCGAAAGCAAATGTTTTCTAAAACATAGTTACTTGGATTGTTTATAATTTCTTGGCAAAAATCTTGATATCGGTCAGTGAACTCGCTACACAACAGAATGTAAAACGACCTTAAATTGGACAAGTCTGGACTACTAACGTTTTTGCTCATAAAATGCAAATGGAGTCTGCATTTAGGCGCGAAAATAAGTTAATATAGTAAAAAAAAAAAATCACTTTTAATCTCAGAAGCTGCATATTTTTATAAACAGATTTATTTTGCCAGATATAGAGGGGAACAGCGATATGTCTGACGTTTAGTATCCTTGGCATGTGTTTACATAGGACCCGTTGATAAGCGTTGATAGCTCGTACCGTGAATGTCCTGCAATAAAGACATAACCTCAAAACAGTAAACAATCGTAAATCATTTGTGTGAAGATAGTACTTAGTGAAGTTATTACATTACTTATAGATATAATAGATAGTACACTAGTGATGTGCGGGTATATTTTTAAGAATGAACAATTTTTTTGCATATATTTATTGTTATCGAAAACTATAACTTGTAGTGAAATACCGTTTAGTGTATGTTAAATAGTCATCTAGTCTGCCGGAGCCTGCGTATCTGTTGAGTTTTCGGGTTAAAAAAGAAGATAAAAATATTAAGGAGCAGTTTATAGTAAGTATAACTAATCACGACGTAAATATTAATTCATAACACATTAATAAGAAAAGTGGAATATTATAAATTTGTAATTCATATTTTCTCATTTAGGCTATAATAAATCATAAAACTACTACAAATTTCATAAAAAAAAATATCATCCTTGATCAGTCGTAAAAGTCAACGAAGTCGGAGGTTTGTTGAAAACTTATTTTATTTTAGTCAAGCCAAATATACTGATTTTGAGTTACTTGATTGTCTAACAGTACCTACAGGAACACGTGTGCCCACCACTGCTGGGAACATCTACAAGTATGATGTTGTTCACGATATAAAATTTTGTGTTCAAGCTAAACTATAACAACTATATCCAAAGAGACGTTATAACACGTCTAACTTTATTTTAATTGCCCTAATAATAAACAAAAAAAAATAGCCCGAAGATGTTAGGTTTTCGGACTGTATAAAAACACGCCATTATCTATTCAACTAATCCTTAACATCACTAGCTATCTCACAAGGCACTAGTACTATCGTCCCCTTTTTCTGATTGGTTATAAAGCAACAAAGATCAACTAGCAATATTTTGTCATCATTAGCTTAATCAATAAAAAACAAAAGAAAAATTAGGCGGAATCAATCGAATGAAAATTTGAAGGTTCGAAATCGAATGATGTAAAGGGAACGATTAGCTTCACTGAAGTCACGAGAATGTACTCCCTGCTGACCGATAGTTCAATACTTATTGATTTTAGGTACCAACTTGAAAAAAATTGATGTTGTAGTACCTACCTATATTTACAGATTTTTTGTATACTTATACGTAAATTATAATTAGATTTAATGCGTTTTATAACGCAAAACAAATACCCGTTTAAGCTGTGATAAATTTTTTCAAAGCTTTCATCTAAGCGAGCTTTGTAAAAGCTCCACCCTGTAAGCTTTCGCTCAAGTTAAACTACCAAAGATGGCGCTTTCGGAGAGTATTAAAAGCTCCGCCCCCGCTTCCGTTCAGGCTGAAATTATAATATAGAACTTTGTAAATGACGAATGCGATGACACTATTAAGTATAAACATAAATTTTTATACGTTAACTGGGCTTTTGCAGGCTTTTTCAAGATGTCTCGCATGGTTTCTAAGTTAGGTTGGTTTCATTAAATTGCAACTTATTTAGTAGGTACATACACAATTGCAACATATTTAGGCTGTAGATGTTTTAATTAAATTTTCATTTTTTTTAAAATGTTGCCCCTCACTATGAATAATTCTTATGTCGTGGTTGCGTTTTCCAAACACAAAGACCCACATCCGAAACAACTATCTGTAGATAATACAAATATTTGTTCCATGCGGGAAACAAACCCGCGTCACTTAGCTAAAAAATGTAATCACTCAGCCTCTGCACCAATCGTGCCATCAACACCAGAAATATTATGTTTAAGATAGTACTCATTCGTTCGCCCTTGACCCCTTCCCATGTGTATTTGCCAAGGGGGAAGCAACGGCCCAGAAAACTCCATAGCAACACCCCTGTTTGTCATTACACATCAGAATAAAAATATACCTACGTAATTATACCCAATAATGAACCGGGTTTCTTGTTTTGTTTTAAAAAACGTTGCCCCACACTAGGATTTCTCCTGTGTCGTGGATACAGTTTACAAACATACATGTCACATGCACACACAACCAGACCCGAAACAACTATATGTACATCATACAAATATTTGTCAAACGGTTAAAAAGTCAACCATAGTTTTTACATGATTTATACTCCATTTATTAGCATTAGAAAAAAGTTAAAAAAGGTTATTTTTAATGCACACTTTGCTTCAAAAGTACAATAAACATGTTACAGTTACGATTGATGACAAATTTACTATAATCTATTTATACAGCAGCTCTCACACTTAATTGTAATTATGTTAACTATTTATCTTATTAAATTAAGTGGCTTTCATTTAGTTACATTATTTCACTAGCTTCCGCCCACGGTTTCGCCCGCGTGATTTACAAACCCGTACATTTTTCCGGGATAAAAAGTATGCCTATGTGCTATTCCAGACTATAATCTATCTCTGTGCCAAATTTCATCCAGATCCATTCAGCCGTTCTGGCGTGAAAGAGTAACAAAGATCCATCCATCCATCCATCCTAACACACTTTCGCATTTATAATATTAGTAGGATAGGATTCTAATTTAAAATTACAGTGTCAATGCTAAAAACCTAAAAGAAGCAGGGGTGAACAATACCGGGAACGTTTTTCGTTTCACTATAATTCTACCAAATTTAAAACTAAACTAAAATTTACCTAATGTCTTCATTAGTTGTGACATAGTAATATCTCCCAAAAAAAAAAGCGAATGAAGTAAACTCCACTTCATGCTGTAGAAAAATATACTGTGATCAATCTTTTTAAACAGTTTAAGGAGTCCTGGTCTGCAGGTACTCCTTGTTATAAGACTGAGATGATAAAGAAAACCGCCGAAGTTGCCGCCGGTAAGGATGAGTCACAAAATTATTACAATAAAATATTTGAAAGTAACATGCATTGAAAATAATATACATATATTATAGTATCTTATAAGCATATCTCGGGCCACTGTATATAATATACTCAAAGAGTACAACACAAAAGGTCGCCTGCAATCTCCGTCGCGCCAACGGTAACACATGAAACATGATGATTTTGATGACGTGATGTTAAAATTGTTTTAACTTTGAAATAAAATGTTTTGCATTCCTGCTTCTGCCTCTTTTTCTAATAAATCAAGTATAGTTTGAGCCGAATAAATGTGTTTTCTTTCTTTCTTCTTTCATTTAGAGAATAATATTGTTTGTGATACCCGAACTTTTATACTAAACTGAAGGCTAATTTGTCAATAGCCGAATAAACCTCAGTTAAGATATTCAGTACACTTCACATACCCATTTGGCCGTTGCCGTTATTAAGTGCCATGTAATAGGGGCCGAGCCTATTGCCATCCACCGGGCACCGGGTTCTAGACTCCATGCTGAAAAAGAAAGAAAGAAGAACAAGAAAAAATACGTTTATTTGACCCAAACTAAAGGCACACAATAATAATATATAAGACAGAACAAAGAAGAAAAAGGAAAACAAATAGAATAAAGATTATGATAATACCTACTCAGCTTTAGAGCTGCATTCTGTGCCTTATCAACTGCGCCAAATAGGTCCAGTTCAGCAAATGGCAAGACAATTAGTGCCTGACGCTGGTTTTCAACTGCACAACAACTGACAATTTCCATACAGAATAAATCCAATAACACTGCAGATAGACCCAATGAGATTTTTTTATTTACCCGTCCTTCTTGATCGCTCTTGCTTCTCAATGCTCTATCAGAATATAAAAAAATAGCATCACGCCTGTATTCCCCGCAAGGTTACGCAGAGAAGTATAGGTAATGGCTGAGTACTATTTACCGCAAATCCATTTCGGAGCGCGCATTTTGCGTGAGAGTGAGAAAAATGCTTCTTCGATCCACCCCAGTTCCTCGAGAAAGGCCAGCAGACATTTGATGTTGCTGACGACATCTCGGAAGGAACCTGGCAGTTTTTTTTTGTTTTTTGCACTTGTCTCTTGAAGTTAGCTCAGCTTTCACTGCTTAACCGGGCTAATGGCGAGATCAGAAGGGCCTTCAGCTGAGCAAATTAAATAATACTAAGCAACGCTGCTAAGGGCGTCCCGTAGTGGGGCTCGAACCTCGACTTAGGGCGTTGCTGGAGGACAGACAAGAGAGAACTTGCTGGATCTGATTGTGATTATCTAGGGACATTTGATTTATTACTACTGGTATTACTATTTGATTATGTGTACTATTTGATTGATTTATTACTACTGGCATTACTATTTCCACTGTTCTCTATTTTGAATAACTCGTTGCCATGCCTGTCCCGCATATAAGTCCAGCAGCCTAATTTCGTAAAAAAAGCGACAGCAACGCGATAGCCACGCGACAGCAATCTCACTGTCAGCCAATACTTAAAATGACCTTTGACAGAAGTTATCGCGCGATCTACGCCTGTCGCTACATCGGTAATTAGGCTGCAGGTCGTTACGCCACCTACGCATCGGTCTACCTCGTCGGTGATTTCCACCGCCAGTTGGTGTAAAATAGTATTAAGTCCAAAATACTTTACCGTAATCGGAGTATCAAAATAGACAGAAAAAGTCTTGCACAGACATAGATAATCAAGTTATAAATTGTAAAGTATCTTGGATTGTATTGAACATAAGTTTTTGTTTAAAGTAAACCACTTATTTGGTAACTCGTTCTGAAGCCGTACACAAGCCAAATAATTTTTACGCATTTCATTCTGCTCTCATTTGTCCGAGACTCATCGACGTAATGAAATGAAATTATTTACTTTGCAATTAGGATTTTTCAATCACTTTTACACGTTTTTTTCTCAGCGGTCAAAGTCTATTTGAAAGTCCAGACAGATTGTTATGATTTAAAGATTTATGTGAGACAAATATAGGGTGAAATAGCCTTTTGAAGAAAGTGCCATAACTATTTGAACTGACCTATCGCAACAGAGGGCAAGCATGGATCAGTTATCGTGAGAATTAATGAAATTAAGAGCGTTCAGCCTAGTTCTCACTCACATTTACAATGTATAGCGGTTATATATAAGAAACCGTTTAAATTTAAACGTCATAACAATATCAAAATAATGAAGTAAATAATATGATAATTAATGGCAAAATTGTATATAGAAAGAAGGAAAGGCAATAGAGCAAAAAAAAAGTAAAATCTGTTGCCATCTTTATACCTGTAAATAATGATAATTTTGCCCAGAACAGTTGAGATATTTTTTGTAAACTCCTGAATAAGATAAACATAATTTACCAAAAGCAATGTAAATAAATTAGAAGCTTATCCACACTATTATAAATGTGAAAGTGATACTATTTCGTCTGTTTGTTACCTCGTAACGACTTATCCACGGAATCGGTCATTATGGAATTTTACAAACAGGTATCCTGGGTCCTGGAAAAGGACATAGGCTTATTTTTACTTTCACACCATAACACTAATTAGATAATAAACACAAAATGCACGCTAAACAGCTATGTAGTTATAAATAAATTTATTAAATGAGCCTTTTTGAATTTTATTCTAGGAGAAAATGCTTCTTCAAGCGCGTCAATGAGTTTCTTTATTCATGAAGTTACAGTCTTATATTAGAATTACAGAGTGTTTTAATAGATATAGTAATGTAACAGCTGAGTAGGTGGTATTACGACTGTGTGGTGAGATTTCTCCCACATATTTTTGATAACAATCATCAAAAATATGTGGGAGAAATCTGAATAGGTACATACAGTACTTGTAAATCTTAAACTAGAGTGACCTTATTTTAAGCGACAGTTTTCACCTAAAACGTTATTGTAATCAGATTTAAACAACTTGTGAATAGTGTCGTTCTACAATTTATTTTCTATAATAATAATAATATGGCACCACAACATTTTTATTAAAGCTGTCTTAAAGGGCCTCTACGTGTTGACCCCACGCACGCCTTCCAAAAGTGGTCTCTGTAGTCCCGTGCATGGAAAAGACATACGTACAAATAATAATAATTATTATATTTATAAATTTAAAAAAATATATGTAATTAAAAAAATAAAGGAAATAATAAAGCTTTTATTTCCACATTAACATATTTTACATTTTAAATGTTTGTTAGTCATATTAGTATATTTAACTTATTATTTAATTTACTGTTAGTATAGTTAGTTATCTTTCTGTGACGTGGATCCCGTTTGGGTGAAGGCCTCCTCTTTCTTCTTCCAGAATCCTCTATCTTTAGCGAGGGTCATCCAATCTCGCCCTATTGTTTTGATAATATCATCAGCTTACCTTTTTGCTGGTCTGCCGACATTTCTTTTTCCTAATGGTTCTTTCCAACGTGTGGTTTTTATGGTCCATCTATTGTCTTTACATCTAGAGATATGACCAGCCCATTGCCAAAAATTTTAAAGCCTGTGTTAAAGCATCAGTTATTTTAGTTCTTAGCCTGACCATTTAGCTCTTATTTTATGTATTTTCCTAATTTTTTGTGTATTTCTCTCCATTGATCTTTGTGTTGTCCTTATTTTTTCTTTCACTTTATTTGTGTAAACCCATATCTGATAACCGTAGAATAAGCTAGGCAGAAGACAGGTATCAATTACAGTTTTTTTCATACCTGGTGTATAATCTCCTTTTAAAATTTCCTTTAGAGACCAGAATTTGTTCCAAGTTATTTTACATCTCCCTTCTACTTCTTTTTCATTCTTTGTTGCACTGAAAGATACCTGTTTGCCCAGATATATGTAATTGTCCACGTATTCTATATTGTTGCCATTTGTACTTATAGTATTCTTTTGGCTATTTAATTTAATTACTATAGGTAATATAATGTTCCCTGACCGAATTTCGGTCATGGCGGCCAATTTCACCGGAGATTAGCCAACTACACAGAAGATATTATAGAGCACAAGTGTGTGCGCAAACACAGATGCTCTCGCTATTCCTTCACTCTCATAGTCCGATGGGACGGCAATCCGACACGACCGGAGAAATATCAGGCGCAGAACCAACGGCTTTACGTGCTTTCCGAGGCACGGTGTGTATTCACATACACAAAGACCCAGACCCGAAACAACTATCTGCAGATCATACAAACACATCTTTTGTGCGGGAATCGAACCCGTGACACGTAGCGCAGCAGTCGATCTCTCAACCACTGCCGTCATTAATTACTAACAAAGAATGCAGAATGCACGCGGTTGTGTGTGTGATTGTAAATTGATATATTGATTATACATTATATTGTTTTGGAAAAGGATATGCGGTACTAAATAACGTTGAAGTAACGAGCACACCTAATTAATTAAATTAGGTGTGCCCGTTCCTCATGCACGTGTTCGGGCACAAATTACACATCACAGTTCAACGACAAGACGGATTTAATGTTTAACCGGAATGAAAAAGCGAAACTTAAAAAGGGTTTCCAGCCTAACAATTTATACTATAAACTAATCAGAATCTAAGGGTGTCCCCTAATGGGACTCCGACATCAGCTTAGGGCGTTGCTGAGGAAACACAAGGGAGCTAGATTATGTTTTATTTGGGGACTCATGTGTCTGAACCGGCTGCCTATAGCAGGGGACGGGGAGGATTTCTAATAATTCTATTATGATTCCATTTTGTAAAGATTTGTTGTTAATATTCTATTACTGAGTATCTGTAAAGTAATTAAAGTATCTACTAAATGAAGTTTTGAGCCCTTGTTTTATTTTTTCTGAATCGTTAAAGAGTTTATTTGCCTCTGTGTGTAGGTACCTATGCGATATGATACAGTATTTTAGTCCGAGCGGGTGGAAAAAAGAAAATATTTCTATGGAATGTATTTTAAATCAGAAGTATGATTTAATTTTGGAGTATTATTGAAAGTCAAGTTAAGAGTATATATCTCATTACATACATAGCATCACGCCTGTATTCCCTGAAGGGTTAGACAGAGATGTACTATTGTTCACCCACATTTCGCTGATGCCGTCATTGATTCCGTGATCAGTGGCGTGCGGTTCATAAAGGCAAAAAGACACTGCCTACCCTACATGACTCAGATAAATATTTATTATAAGATATTTGAGGTGGCAAATCACATACATCATTATTTAAACGACAAGACGACGAACCAATACCAACATGCAGTAGGTAGGTATTTTTGGTAAGTAAGCTTTTAAAATTTTCGACGACACGGTTGGCGCAGTGGTTGAGATATCGACTGCTGAGCTGCGTGTCGCGGGTTCGATTCCCGCACGGAACAAATATTTGTATGATCTACAGATATTTGTTTTGGGTCTGGGCCTACGTGTATGTAAATACACACCGTGCCTCCCAAAGCACGTAAAGCAGTTGGTCCTGCGCCTGATCTCTCTCCGGTCGTGTCGGATTGCCGTCCCATCGGACTATGAGAGTGAAGGAATAGAGAGTGCACCTGTGTTTGCGCGCACACTTGTGCACTATAATATCTCCTGCGTAGTTGGCTAATCTCCGGTGAGATTGGCCGCCGTGACCGAAATTCGGTCAGGGGGACATTATTAATAGGAGCGAGCATATGCCATCTACCGGGCATACTTCCAGCCTCCGTGTTACTGAGAATGTTCATACGGAACAACCCAATAACACTTTGCCCGACCCTGGAATCGAACCCAGGACCTCACACTCAACAGTCACGCTTGCGACTAATAGACCAATGAAGTCTATACCTATTTTTAAATATGGCTTGTAAACACATTTATTTTGCATATAAACTGGTTCCCGAAATCATCACTCCATATCTTAGCTAGAAATATGCGTAAGCTTTGTATTTTAGTGGGAACAGAGTGCAGTTATGTGCAGTTATGTGCACTATGTATTACACAAGTATGACAATGATTCAGACTTTTTTGGGTTTAAAAATTACTTTTTTTTTTTTTTTTTCATTTCATTCCGTTACACGACATTTGCGGCGTGTGGACGCAGCTGAACACGATGAGTGTGAATGTAGCAGAAATCTGACAATCTTTAAAAAAAATCATTGACAATTCAATTGTTAAGAAAAAAATTGGTACAAAGATGCAAAGGGAAATTTAAAAAAAGAATCTCCGCAATTTTCAAAAAAAAAAAAACTAAGTTCAGTTTTATGAAATTTTAAATTTTTTTTATTTTTCTTTCCGTAAGAACCTTCTACAAAGTATCAGAAAAAGGAAAAATAAAGATGAATGAAATCGGTAAATTCGTTCTCAAGTTATGGCGTGACCAAGGGTAATATGGATTCATTTTTATACCTACATATATACCTATACATTTCTAAGTTGTGATGCCGTATAAGGAATGTTTATACATATTTGAACAAATTTTCGAAGATAAAAATATCGCCTTCATATTTTATTTACGGACAGATTAAAGATACTACGCGTCAAAATACTCCTCCTGACTGGCAGCATTGCCACGCTGTATGGCAATGCTGATTCTTTGACCAAACAATAATAATAATAGTTGTGATGAATATATTCACGATGTTGTTAGATAGAATGATATCCCACCAAAAAAATTTCATGTAAAATGTTGCCAAGACGACCACATAAGGTTTGCCCTGTGAAAAAGATATCAAATCTCATGTAGAGCCAAGCTTCTGAATCTACACGGCCTAACTCTACCGACCCTAACTTCACAAATTCTACATATCAGTAATAATGTATGGCTTCGCCGTTTCTCTACCGTCGTGGAGGTGATGCGAATATTTAGTTTCTGAAGTAAGTAACGAAACAGCCAAGCTAAACTTAAACTTAGATTACATACCAAATTTCAGCTTTCTAGCACTTCAGGAAGTAGCCAAACATTTTGATGATCATCAGTGTGTCAGTGTATCAGTGAGTGTGTCAGTGACGAAATCGGTGTATTTTAGATATCAATAAAATCTAAAGTATTAGAGCTATTCAATTGAGACTTTGTATGTTTAATTAGTCTATTATTGACATCATATCCTGAGAATATGAACTATCTGGTACATCGGAAACCAACTCTATGAGGGTTAAAAAAAACGACGAAACACTTCGAGAAAAGGTTCGCTTGGCTCATCTTGGCAGATTGGGGCTATAATTACTGTCGTATTTTGCAAGTGTTGAGCTTGATACTTATAATATCATCGGCAATTATACTGGTAATGTAATTTGTCTCCTCAGAGGGTAGCTCGGTGATCTGTAACCCAGGTTCCACCTATCTCAGACACTAGTCTCTATATAATATGTTATTTACTGTGACTCTGTAACGTGTGATGAGAAAAATAATCAGTTTTATGTATATTTTTTAGGCAAATCAGGGGTAAATCACGTACGTAAATATAATTGGTAGATGCGCGAGATTAGTAGTTTGATTAATACTGTAATATATAGATACTTATGTGTTGTAAATATCTGCTAATCTTATTAACCCTAGACTGCTAACGTCCGTCCATTCGACGGGTAGTGTAACATTATATCGCTGTTTCTTTTTAACAGTACACAGGATTAATTTGCCGCGTGTAACCAACTCAGTCCCCGACGGGATTCTTGCAGTAGCCCACGCGTTATATAGATAAGTCCCTCAGATTTGGAGATAGGTTCGCCTAGCTCGTCTTGCACGTAAGCTAAAAAAAAACAACTTTTATTTACACCCGTCGTTTCGACGAATGGTAAGCTTTGAATGGTATCCAAGGTTAGCTTTCTAGGGTTAATGATATGCTCGAGCGTGTTCAAAGTGAAAAGACAACTTTATGTATTTGAATTCATGACCTCTCGAACGCCTATCACTATTTTCGCTTCAGATTGTTGATGGCTACTGAAACATTTTCATATTCATTTAAACATCTTCTGATGATTGAACGGTTATCAGGCCTCTTATGTTAATTCCGGCCTCCACTAAACTACTACAAGTTAGTTGCAAGAACTTCGGAAATATTGATTTCAACAGCATTTTCTGCTTCTACAGACTGTCTTGAACACTAAGTTCCAATCTGATACTTGAAGTGATTGCCCCGAAGAAAACATGAATGTTTTTTATTGTTTTGGAAATTTATTTATAATAATGAAATAATGATTTATTTTCTGTAAATAATTCCGTATAGGAAGCTTTCACAAGTCTTTTTTAGATCTAGGTGGTGCCGGCGTTTCCTACTGACTGCCTCTGAGAAGAAACGCCGAAACAAACTCAAAGGTTTCTTTTTTAAAGTCCCAGACATTTATTTTAGATTATGTGAGAACATGTAGGGGTCTGGAATAGCCTTTTGAGGATAAAGCCATACAGTTTTGAGTTGACCTGTCCCTACTGACGGGACACATGCATCAGCCATCGTGGAGCTCAACCCTATTTTAGGGAGCTCCTCGACCCGACACACGACGTCACCCATTTGACTTTAAGTATCATTTAATCACACATGTACATAAGTATGTGTAAAATTTTGACGGTAAGGCTGGCGCAGTGGTAGTTAGCCTCCGCTACTTGTCGCGAGTTCGATTTCCGGAAGAGAACAAATATTTATATGACCTGCAAGTAGTTGTTTCGGATCTGGGCGTGTGTGCATTTGACATAAGTATATGTATGTATGTAAACTGTACCCATGATACAGGAGAAATACAAGCGTGAAGCAACGTTTTATTTTTAATTTTATATAAAAATATAATATTTTATTTGACATTAATTGATTTTTTTTTCGCAAAAATATTGTTCTCTAATAAATTTACTGTAAAAATATCGTATGTTTTATACTTACAAATATTACTGAGGGAACATTCAAGGCAATCTATTCGACGCTCCCGTATACGAGCTTATAAGCAGAGAGATTAAAATTACATTGACGAGGGGATGTTTTGCTTTATTGGTTTAATCTAAAATGAAATCTATCTAAATGATATTAGCATCAAATAATTATTTGTTGCTTATTGCAATTTGACTTTAGTAGATTGAAGTTACTGTGATTCTTAGGGGTGCAAGAAAAGGCTCACCGAGTGACGAACTCTGAGATCGTCTGGTATATCTAGAATAGTCAGCTGACTTTTCCTATACGGCATAAGCGATTTCCATTAGTTAGCATGTGCCAAAGAAAAAATAATAATGATTTTTCTCTGTTAATAATTCCTTACGTGAAGCTTTTACAAATATTTTTAAGATCTAGATGGCGCGCGCGTTTCCTACTGACTGCCTGTGAGAAGAAACGACTAAACGAACTGAATGGTTCTTTTTTTGAAGAAGTCTGTTGTATATATAAGTCTATTGTATATATACCTATTTAAATTAATGTAATGTATCATAATGACCCGGGCACGTCTTAAAACTGCGGCCAGACACCGGAGGACGAGCAGCAGCGTCCTCTCACTAATCAGTGAGCCACTGCGATCCCCAAGCCGCCTGCCAAGCGTGGGGATTATGGCAAACCCCCCTTGAGGGAGGCCTTCGTTCAGCACAGGGGTGTATTTACCCTTGGGCCAAAAGGGCCATGGCCCGGGGCGGCAAGCTGCGAGGGGCGGCTCAGCTTAGTGCGACTTTCTTTTGGACTTTATATGCCTGAAGAAATTAAAAAAATGCCTACCTAATTAAGAAAAATTAAAACTCATTTGGTTGTAAGTTTGATAAACATCAAGACGCGAGGCTATCTATGCCTGAACGGCGGACGGCCGCGGCGGGGCGGCGGCGGCGTGTCCGTCGGACTCCATCGCGACTCGGGACTAGTCGGGATGTTTCGACGTTGCTCGTGTCGTTTTCGTTCATATTCATAGGCGAAAGCGGTGAGGGCGCGGGGCAGCGCTGGCGGGCGGCGGCGGGAGACTTGTTCAATTTATGGGGCGGCAAACCTTACAGGCCCAGGGCGCTAAATTTTAAAATACGCCACTGGTTCAGCAGTGGACGTCTTCTGGCTGATGATGATGATGATGAATCTATCAAAAGATAATGACTACCTACGCAAGTTGTAATGAAATTAACTATGTGTGTGGTACCTATATGTAAAAATGTAATGACAAAAAGTTAAATTAAAAATCACATAGACGAATATTTATTTTCATGGTGAACAAACATTATTAATTTTTATGAATATCGATTGGGACGTATGGAAAATGTATCATGGACAGAAAAGGTCACTAACATGGAAATATTGATCAAATAGAAAAAAAAAGAAGGGGCAGAATGATTGGAGATTTAATCAGACATGATAAATTTATAACAAACATAATAGAAGGAAAACTAGAGGCAAAACGAAAGAGAGGACGGCCAAGAATGAAGTATGTAGACCAACTTAAGGAGAAGGCAGATACAGTGACATATAGAAAAAGCTCTGGACAAAGGAGGTAGCTTTGGACAGAATAAAATGCAAAATGCTACACCGACAAGTGCCTAGAACTTAAATTGAAGAGAGAGAGATCGATTGGGTATGTGCTACGTTTAAGTATAAAACAACACATATAAAACAACGTTGCGTAAGCTTGAAGCTATAGGGATAAGAGGTAACCCACTGAAACTTTTCACTAGCTACCTAGAAGAACGTACTCAATGCGTAAGAATTGGCAATATACACAGTACTTATCAGAAAAACACTTCCTATGGAGTTCCTCAAGGAAGTATTTTAGCATCGACTCTGTTCTTAATTTACATTAATGACCTATGTAAGCTTACCCTAGATCATGGCATAATCATATCATACGCTGACGATACTGCTCTACTATTTTCGGTTGACTCAGAAAAAAACGTCTACATGCACGCGCAACACAGATTCAATATTGTAAATAAATGGCTTCAGCAGAATTTACTAACATTAAATGCGGATATAACAAATTATATAAGGTTTAGTATGCGTAAACTTGCTTCAATGTATAACCCAACATTACATGCTCATTACTGTAGGGTCCCCACCATTAACCAATGTGTCTGCCCCATTCTTAAAAGGACTAATAACACAAAATACCAGGGTTGTATAATAGATGAAACTCTTTCCTTTAAACATCATATAGGAGCTCTTAATAATAGAATACGTAAATTGATATTTACCTTCAAAAAGTTACGATGCATTGCAAATGAAAAAATAATTAAACAAGTTTACTTTGCCTTATGTCAATCTATATTAACTTATTGTATTGCCGCATGGGGTGGAGCGGGCAAAACACTACTACTAACCATCAAGCGTGCCCAGAGAGCCATTCTCAAAGTATGTACTTTCCGCCCTTTCCTTTTTCCCACTAACCTCCTCTATGAATCGTGTAAGGTCTTAACAGTCCGACAGTTGTTCATAATGAGCATAGTATTAAAACAGCATGCAGCCCTTCCTTTCAGCACTGAATTTACTAATAAAAGACGGAAAGATATAGTTTGCCCCCAAAAAATAAGAACACAGCATGCTTTTACAACTAAATTTGATGTGTTCCTAGGACCGCTTCTTTATAATAGACTAAATGCGATAAAAAGCATATATTCCCTCAATTATCGTAATTGTAAATTAACCCTCAAGGACACCTTCCAAAGCATGTCCTACGAAGATACAGAGAAGCTATTAATTGTGTTAAGGTAAATATTGTTGTTCTGTTATTTAGAATAGTTAATAGTAAAGGTAATGGATTAAGATTTTTTATGTTATGTAAGTGATTTTGTTATTTTGTCTACTTTGCAAAATAATCAACTTACCTATATCTGTATTATAGATTAATTTATACTATGTATCTAACAATTATATTGTAATAAAAAAGTTTCTGTTTATTTTAGATTTAGCTAGCACTGAACGCCTGAAACACAGGATTACCTAGTTCAGGCACACATGTAACGTAGGCTGTATGTATTAAGATTATATGTACCTTAGTATTCATTGTAACATTTTAATTTGAATAAAGTTTTTATTTATTATTTAACAAATGAAATTATTTATTTTGCAATTAGGATTTTTCAATCACTTTTACACGTCTTTTTTAAACTAGATGGCGTCGGCATTTCCTATGACTATCCCTGAGAAGAAACGCCGAAACAAACTCAGGGGTCAAAGTCTATTTTAAAGTACAGACAGATTGTATTGATGTAAAGGTTTATGTGAGACAAATATAGGGTGGAATAGCCTTTTGAAGAAAGTGCCATAACTATTTGAGCTAACCTGTCGCAACAGAGTGCAAGCATGCATCAGTTATCGTGAGAATTAATGAAATGAAGAGCGCTCAGCCTAGATCTCACTCACATTTACAATGTATAGCGGTTATATATAAGAAATAATTTCAATTTAAACGACATTACAATAACAAAATAATGAAGTAAATAATATAATAATTAATGGCAAAATTTGTATATAAAAAAAAAAGGAAGGCTAAAGAGCGGCTCAATCCCAAGCGTTTTTGTCATCTAAATAGTCCGAAATTTTATAATATCCTTTTTTACAAAGTTTAGATTTAATTACAATTTTGAACTTCTTTAATGTTAAATTACGTATATCATTGGGAAGCTTATTGTAAAAGCGTATACATTGTCCCATGAACGAGTTGCTTATTCTGTGGAGGCGCGTAGCATGTACAGCAAGGTTGTGTTTATTCCTAGTGTTCAAAGAATGAGTATCAGACAGTTTGACAAAGTTCGAAATATTTTTATAAACATATATTAAATTTTCAAAAATATATTGTGACGCTACAGTTAGAATATTAATTTCCTTAAACGCAGTGCTTTCATTTCCATTATTTACTGATTTGGTGTATCAACAATATTCTTATCTATCCTTATTTTTAAAACGTTGCCTCATACTAGGAATTATTCCAGTATCGTGGGCGCGTATACAAACACATATATTCACACGGACACACACCCAAACACGGAAGAACTATCTGTAGATCGTACAATTATTTGTTCCGTGCGGAGATCGAATACGCGACACGTAGCGCGGCAGTCGATCTCTCAACCACTACGCCAAACGTGCCAAAAATTGTTTGTATTAAACAGTATAATAGTCACAGGTTAAAACAAAACATTAAATGCGGAAATAAATTATGTAATTTTGTAAATTTCGTGATTATTTTAAAAAAAATACAGATATACAAAACGCTGCCCGACCTGTTTATTATTGTTTTTTGGTTTTCCTATTTAGAAAACCTGTCAGTAGCAGAGCCCGGAGTGACCGCTCACATCGGCTTGCATTGGCGACATATACAATAGAATAGTTAACCCTTCGGGTTATACAGGCGTAATGATAATAATATATTATGATAAGTTATTACATAATTGTGAACGCAAGGGTATTTGAATATATATTATAAATGAAACAAACAGTTTAGAATGTTATATGTATGCTTAGTAACAGAATCAAAGTGAAAATACGTATGTTTATATACCACAATAGAAGTATTAAGGCAATATGAGGTGACCTTACTCAACCATCAACAACGCGGTGCCTCTCGACTGAACAGCGGAATATTTCTGAGTAATGGCAAGATCTTATTGCTTTCGTGGAACATATTAATTGATACTGATTTATACCTTGAATACTATTTACTTACCGTGACTTTGCAATGTATCGTTTCAACACATCTGGCAAGTCCTGAAAAGTTACATATTTTTTGTAAATTGGCTAATACAGTTGTACAATTTTACTGAGGGGATTACCTGCATTCCGAGATACAGGTTACCACCTAGTTCGGATGCAGATGCTCCCACATGTTTTTATGAAGTACTGTTAGCCTTATGATATTATATAATTTAGCTGAAAACTTTGTACTTTATAATATTGCATACATTTTTGGTGAAATAAAATTTATTATTATTAATTGTAAATACCGTTTGATTATAATCTATCTCGCGAGATTATGATTAACCGAATAATAATGCGTTAAACTGTAACGGTTCACAATCTTTTGACAGTTTACAATCTCGCGAGATAGATTTTAATCTAACGATATTTACAATTTTTCGGTGACATATATACCTATGCGAGTGGCGGAATGTCGTTCGATGTGGTGGTCTAAGGGGGAGGCCTTCGTTCAACAGTAGACGTCTTCTGGCTGATGATGATGATGATATACGTATTAGCGTTTTATGTCTATTTTAGGATCAAAAATTCAAACAGTTTTACACAAGCATCTTACTCATTACATGATGAGTTATTGTGTAGAATTAGCCTTATCAAAACTAGACAATTCTTATAGTGTTTTGTTTTAACTAATTTGTTCTCGCAGTACAAACTCGCCTTAGTTATTGTATATTCATTTAAACGAGTTTTGTGTCAAGTCTTCCACATGGGAAACAAGATATTTGCGTTCAACTCAATACTGAATTACCTACATTAATAAGGGCTAGTAATTAGAGGGTGGACAGATGATGATTTATACTATAAATTCAAGACGAATTGAGAGACTATCTATAGAATATGTATTTTTCACGCGAAATGTAGATATTGCCCCTAAACTTACGACGCTTTTTTGTCAGAGAATTTTAAACGAGCTGGCTGGTCACCTGATGGGCAGTGATGGACAGCATTACTGCACTGCATGAAGAAATAAGGTATAATAGAAACCCCTTGTGTTACATAGCTAAGGCTAAGGTAGATAGGTCTTGTTTTCCGCTAATTTCATTGGCTGTTCCTATCCCTTAACCGTAAAACCACAACGCTTAAACATAGTTAATAAGACGGATGAAATAGGTAGATTTTAGGACCGCCCCAGTCGCTTGGGACATAGAACTCTACTCGCGCCGTTTTTAATACAGAGGTGTTTTTCACTCATGACAGTTGTTGGAATTTGAATTTGAAATATATAAAATGCAGCACCTGTAAATAAGGACTCTTTGGATACTGAAATCAATAGATATATAGACGTAACTATAGGGTACCTCTATCTAGACTATCATGGCTGCCAAAGGATTATAAAGCAATTTGATTACTGACTCTCCCCCACTACCCCCTCGTACACAGGTTCCAGTGAATATTGAAAGGAAATTTTAATTCGTGCGTTTGGGTGTGTTGGTGCCTATATCTATCTAGGTCCTACAGTGAAGTCTGGGGGCGGCAACGTCAGGTTAAGCGGTAAAGTTGGCACAGCGTAACCGACAATCGCTACCTGTCTCGCTTACACACAACACTTATTAAATCTTTTGAAAAAGGAAAGCTATTGTTTCCATTGTTTCGATCGGCTTTTGTTTTAGATAAGCAGAAGCCTAGGAATTGCGGCCGCGACACGTTGGTCATGGGTTCGGATCCAGACTAGTGCGCGCCAATAACGCAGACTTACTGCGAATTAAGCTCAAAAGTTTTAAGAAAACATCGTGAACACCGGCACCTCATGAATTCAGCTAATCGGCTTTGGGAGCGCTTATGGAATATGGCCCACATCTTAGACCTCACGAGAAGATGTCGGAATTCCAGCAGTTGGAACGATTGAAGCTTGATGATGACGATTGAATGTTATACTACGTGTCTTTGAAAGGGCATCGTTTGCCCTCCTTCGAAACTAAGTGAATTGGCACAAAGTGTACCATAGTGTGCCGCAAATGTATAATCATTGAATTAATAAAGTCGTAGAAAATTTAAATAAAAGTCAATATATTACTAAATTACCTGTTTTATCTTGTGATAACAATCCACACACAGTTGTGAAGTATGGTCCAGATGACTTCAACTGTTCTTCATTAATGGTACATAATTAATATATTTTGTTAAAGTATTTGTACCTCATAGTCTAAGTATCTTTAATATACCCATTGAGGTGAATAACGATAAACCATATTTTAAGTTAATACTGTACTGTACTCTACTGTATTCCTCGAAGGGTAAAGAAAAGGTGTACTTTTTGTAAACCTAACATTTCGTCGATGACTTTCATATATCAGTCGTATGTAATAGGGGCTGAGCTTATTGCCATCTATCAGACACAATTCCAAACTTCGAACTGCTACTGAGAGTTTCAGAAAATCTCAATAACATTGCCCAACTTGGGAATCGAACTCAAAACTGCGGCTCAGAAGCTGTACTCAACCAATCAGGCAATATATTTTAAGTTAAACATTGTTATACCTGTTCTTGAAAATCATAGTTTTACAATAGAATATTTTTCGGTTTCCCCAAGACTATAGCATCGGGTTCTTCTTAAAGAGTGTGAAAAGATATTTTCGGATCCGGCAACACACGAGTGTTATCCGTGGTTGTACAAAACCGTACATGGTACATAACCATAACGTAACTGCTTACAATCAAGGGGGCGGTTGGGTTATCTGCCAGTCGTATAAAAATGGTAAGCTAAACTGACTATTTATATCTAGAATCACATCTGGCATGTCCTCTCTTGTCTGTCCTCCGGGAACGCCCTAAGCCGATTTTAGAGTCCTACTGTGGGACGCCGTTAAGAGTGTTACTTAATATTATTTAATTTGCTCGGCTGGAGGCCCTTCTGGTCTCGCCATTAGCCGACAGAGAAGGGAAAGAAAAGTGTCAAAAAAAAAGACTATTTATACGCACGTTAAGACCGTATGAATAGAAATCTATGTTACCTCTATCTCAGATAAATTGACCATAATTAAATCTTAATAATATTAGGTATTTAATTCCGCCAGCATCTTTCATATTTTGATTCATGCGCGGAACAAAATTTGATTATATCTTGCGCCAACAATGTAGTCACATCTTAAGGAAACTTATGAACCTAAGTGGGCTCCATAAAACTCTTGATGGTGTGTGTAGTCCACCACCCCGAACAAGACCAGCGACGGGTTCAACCGTTCTCTTTTGAATTATTATTATAAAGTAATCATGTCCAAAGCTTGTCATCATGAACATAATGTCCTCCTGAGCGATTTCGGTCACGGCGGCCTATCTCACCGGAGATAGGCCGGAGATATTATGCGAGTGTGTGCGCAAACACAGGCGCTTTCTCTATTCCTTCACTCTCATAGTCCGATGGGACGGCAATTCCACATGACCGGACGGAGATCATGCGCAGGACCAACGGCTTAACGTGCTTTCCGAGGCACGGTGTGTATTCACATATACAAAGACCCAGACCCGAAACAACTATCTGTAGATCGTACAAATATTTTTTCCGTGCGGGAATCGAACCCGTGACACGTAGCTCAGCATTCGATCTCTCAATCACTGCGCCAACCGTGCCGTCATATAATTGTGAAACAAAGATATTTATATTAAATGGTTCTCAGATGAATGCGGTATTATATATTTAGAAATATTGTTTTGGTATGTTGACCTTTGTATTTGGAACACGTAGTTTCATCAAAACAAACAATCAGGAATTCGTATAAAGTACATAATGGTATGCCGTAAAAAAAGAAGCCAAAAAGATTATAACCTTCTTTTGATTCATTTTTTTTTTGTATTTGATTAATTTGGTTTAAGAATTTCCTAATATGATGAGTGTGAAGTAACCGAGAGTATCGTGTAACTTATAAATATCCTATACGTATCCCTTAAATAAAATTTATCTCTTAATCTCCTTAATGCATATTCAATATAGAACTGCCGACTTCAAGAGAAATTAGATAAACAAAAGAGGAAACGTAATAAGATTATCTTCCAATTGTTTCAAACAAATCGTGGTCGTATTTACTACGGAACCCTCGCTGTGTGATTGCAATCGCAACTAACCAGATTTACTGCATGAAATCATATCAAAATGATCCCGCCCTCGGAAGCTACTTTACCAATGCACCAATGGTAACGTATGCCTTCATCAAATACATGAACATGGCGGATAGACTGGGGGGCAACTATACCCCCCCATCCACATACAGTGTAATCTACAGGTACGGTGAGGTGGGGGGGCAATACCCCACAGTGTAATATACCTGGGGGGGAGGGTCGTACGGTCAGCCTGAAAATCTATATTAAACTAAATTATTTATTTATTATCTGAAACTTTTAGTCTGCAATATTGGTTTCAAACTCTTATTTTTACTTACCGCGTATCGGAAGGGTCAACTTAGGAAGGCTCCCCAAAAGGTGGACAGATGAACTGGTGAAGATCGCGGAAACCCTCTGGATGCGGGCAGCACAGGATCAGTCGATACTTGAGGGAGGCCTATGCCCAGCAGTGGACGTCTTTCGGCTGAGATAATGATGATTTTGATATTTCTTAAGTAAGATTGCAGGTGAGCCAAGGCTCTATCTGTGTGGTGGCCAAGGTATAGAAGAAGATTGCTAGGACGACCTCCAGCACGATGGTCGTCTTGAAAGCTGCGGAGTGACAGGGTTGAGATTAGCTCAGGACCGGCAAAAAACAGGAGGCCTATACTTAGCAGTGGGAGGACGTGGGCTGAATAGACAGGGAATACCAAACTATACGTCTTTAAAGAGAAGATAATTATAAATTGTTATTTTTGTATATTCTGTGATCGCTATGAGCCCTTTGGCAGCAACACCACAATCAATGTTCATCAATTTCGTTGTCTCGTAAAGGCAGGTACATTCTAAATAGTCTACCGTATAACTAAGGTACTGAACATAACGATCCCCAAGCCACCTACCAAGCGTGGGGATTATGGCAAACCCCTTGGGGGAGGCCTTCGTTCAGCAGTGGACGTCTTCTGGCTCATGATGATGATGATGACTGAACATAACATAGCATTACGTCTGTATTGAGACCCATGCAGCGGCGTGCACAGAGTTTTTAGACAGGATAGGCAGAAAATTTTAACAGCTTATTTACCAACAATACCTATTGCATGTTGGTATTGGTTCGTCGTCTTGTCGATTAAATAATGATGTATGTGATTTGCCACCTCAAATATTTTATAATCAATATTTATCTGAGTTATGTAGGGTAGGCAGTGGCTTTTTGTCTTTATGCACTGCACGCCACTAGTCCCATGTAATCGGGGGCGGGCCTATTGCCATCTGCCAGACACAATTCCAGACTCGGTACTGAGAATTTCCATACAGAAAAACCCAATAACACTGCCCGACCCGGTTACGAATCCAGGACCTCACGCTCTGTAGTCCCGCTTGCGACCACTGGACGAAGAAGACAGTACGTACGTAAGTACAATACTTAGTACAATAGATCCACAGCTTCTAATTATTGTAATGAGTAACGACCGTACTAATCCATTATTTCATCATAAAATTTATTGCCATAAGCCATTCTGGAAATGAATTTTAAGACGAAATAAAAAGGCTTAAGTTAGAGCTACCGTGTAAACCTTTTCCTGCTCATGACGATCACTTCAAATGATACCGGTGTTACGCGGATATTTGAAGTCATTGGATCGTCCAGTGCCTCTATTATGAGTTTTTTACTATTTGCTCTCATAGTAAATGTAAATTTTCATGCAAGTGATTTTAGTTCTTAACTTGGTTACATTTGGGATTAGAGTCGCTAACGTGACATCTCTATAATATAGTAAATAGTAAATCAAAACTTTACTATGACACATATGTCACATTAGCGACTCTAATCCCTAATGTAACCAATTGAAGAACTAAAATACTATCATGGAAATTTACTTTACTATGATAGTAAATAGTAAGAAAACTCGTGATAGGAATATCAGGTGCCATCAGCATAGTCTTTGACGGCACTGTTATTGAATATGTATTTTTGGTATTCTTAGTTAATTTTTATCACGATATGTTTTTTTCTTCTTTTATTTTATACAAAGTGGTGAATACAGAAAATCATTTAAATCATATTCTGAGAATCGTGTTAGTAGTTCGTACACCAAAAATTATCAAATTTTTACGAGTATATTCAAGCGTACATCAAAAAAAATATATTGTGTTCTTTGACAAATTGTACGAGTTCACTAAGTTATTCACCTAGATGAACCGAAACAATATAGATATACCTGCATGAGTTACATACAGCTAAATTAAATGTTCAGCTCTGAAATTATCAGCAACTTTCTAGGACAATACTGATGATAGCAAATCCGATTTTATAATTTTGATGGAACACCTATTTAAATAATTTTAAAGTATTTTGATTGACTAAAAGCGATCATGTTTTAATTTATTGTTTTATATCGTCACCACCCTGTATATTATAAATAAAAATCTTTAGTAAATACAAAACATTTATTTTATAAGCGTGGAATTTCTGGTCGGTTTCTTCTTTATAGGACCAACACACTTTTAGACCCATACAACTAAAATAACGATGTTTTAAAAGCGAAGTAGAGGCCCAGTTGATATAAAAGTCTTTGTCTTCATCCCTTATCGATAATGTAAGTAGTATGGATTCATTCTCATTAATTTTAATCCTGTGGCAGAGCATGACACAATGATCACTTGGAATACAGGATTTCTCCTGTATCGTAGATGACACTTTAGAGACATACCTACATTTCACAAGGGCACACAACTAGACACAACTATTAATTTTTTTAGATCATATATATATATTTTCGGTGCGGGAATCGAACCCGCGATATCTAGTGGAGAAAGCTAATTGCTACATATGTAGCTACAATCCAGAGCGGTATACCTGAGATGTTTAGTTCCCCTTGTCACGGTAATTTCTTTCACAAGATACCGTTCTTCATCTATCAGATCTGTGCCTCGAAAAGGATATTTAGCAGTTCGTCACATTTGTGAGGTAATTACTTGGGCAGCCAAAAGACTGGAAATTCTAGTAATCAATCTAACCTTAAGGTATCAGTATTGCCTCGTAATTGGGTGGTGCAGGTCAGGTGGACGTCGCTCCCTGTTATATACTGGTGTTCAACCGCAACTGGTAAGCTGAGAGCCGACCTCCTCATAGTAGGGAAAAGGCTAGGCAAATAATGAGATGAGTCTGCGCAATTCACTTGAATTATATACACCGTTGATACCATGAAGGTGTCATGACGCCCCAAAATCGTACACGTCAAATTGACAAACCTCCTAAAATAATAAATAAAATAGATAAGAAATTAAAAAAAAAACAACATTAAGTTCCTGCTTAAAACATCTAATCATGAAATTATAAATAGGTAGGTATTGAAATACTCATCCAGAGATTGCCTCCGACGTTCAAATACTATCGGATATGCCAATAAGAATACAACACTTCCCTTGGTTTTGTGATTTCGGTTTTTAATTTATAATATTGCATTGAATTATTTTGTGCAACAAATTCTAATTTGTTCAACTTATTTTAGTGTTAATATGACCCCAAAGACTGGCTGCAGCCGCGCCTGTACAATACCTACAAGTTGCCAAGATATCTAATAGACAAAGCTTAAGAAAACAGTTTGAAATCTTATCATAATACAGGAATCACCAGCATCCAATTTAAAACTCAAAATTCGTATCAAAATTTTTATTAATCGTTTACGCTTTTCTCTCCAAAAGAACTCAATGACGTCATAACAAACCATCCAAAGCAGATGACTAACAATGATATCTTTTAACAAAGTCCCCAATTACACCGTTAAGGCTACGTATAAGTAATTTTAAGTCATTAGGGGAGCTTTAAGGCTTATAGCCCTCGCCCTCTGAAATCAATGTGTAACATCAAATTGCGAGCCCTATGTGTGTCCGCGATGTTATTAAGACTGCGTATCATATGCATGCAGGTATATAGGGCAGGCGCGCTCGCTTTGAAATCAAATGGATGCAATTATGTATCAAAGTGCAAGCAGGTTTTGTTATAAATTTAAATGCAATAAGTCAGTCTGAGTTTAAAGATCCAGACAATGGTATACCTTATTTCTTATTATACATTTTAAGAAAGATTTGAGATCTTTCAGTAGGGACAAATTGTTGTGTAGATTTTTAGTTTATAAACAGATGCACATCTCACCAAGAGCCGAACTAGATGTTGTTCAAACAAAAAATTAAATAATCTATCCCCAGACACTTCAATCGCAAAAGATTTCGGATGTTCAAATGTAAAGCACTTACCGATAACTCGCGAGAACTGTCCACATTTTCAAAAATGAGACAAGAGTGATTTATCAAGAAAATATTTTTTGTTCAGTTTTCATTAAATTTATTTATTCAAAATTGCATCAGTTTTGCATAACGTTGTTCGTAAATATCAAACTCAAAGCAGATACTCGATATCCTATGTGCTTGTATGAGTAAAATGTAGTAAAATGGTTTTGCGTGTGTGAGTGTAAGCTTAATTGCAGTGCACTGGACGTTACGTGGACCCCTCAGCTCTCTGTTTGTGATCGCCTGCCTGCGCGGACTCAATCAAATCGAACTATGCGTGAGTATGAATATTACTTTGTTAATTCGGGATTGCAAACCTTTGACCGTGTCCATGTAGCGGAATATTGGCATCAGGGAGTTCAAAGAGACATTCTAGAACTGTTCTGTTTTTTTGAATTCTCGTGTTCTCGTCGACACATTCGGCAGATAAGTTCTCACGATACAGACAGCATTGAGGGGATGGTGAAATATAAATTAATATGTACGTATTATAAACATTGTCTCCTGTTATAAAGTGTATAAAGACGATGTGTTCTAGGAGATCCCAGCTGAAGGACCAAAATAAAGTATAGAATAAAAACAATTAGGAAAGTGTGAAACAATAAATGTGTTACAGAACGGTAAATATAAGATAAATGTGTCGTATTTTAATTCGACGTAGATGTTTGTACTGAATATATAATATTATCAATAGCGTCACAGCTATATTCATCAAAGGGTTAAGTAGAGGCGAACTATTGTACTTAAACCTATATTTCGTCGATGCTGTTATTATGACCCATGTAACAGGGAGCGAGCATATTGTCATTTCATCATCATCATCATCATCATCATCAGCCAGAAAACGTCCACTGCTGAACGAAGGCCTCCCCCAAGGGGGGGGTTTACCATAATCCCCACGCTTGGCAGGCGGCTTGGGGATCGCAGTGGCTCACCGATTAGTAAGAGGACGCTGCTGCCCGTCCTCCGGTGTCTGGCCGCAGTTTTAAGACGTACCCGGGTCTGTTATATTGTCATTTACTGACAACAATTCGAAATAAGGGCGGCTATTGAGAATTTCTTTACAGAAAACCGCAATAACACTTTGCCCAATCCGGTTAACGAACCCAGGACCTCTCGCTAAGCAGCCGGGCTTGTGACTAGAAAAATCAGGCAGTAGGTACAAAAAATAACCCACGTACTATGTTATTCAAAGCTTTCTGATTCCAATTAAATTTTTAATAAACATATATATATATATATATATATATATTTCAAACTCGTCAACCGTGATATCCTATTCTATTTAATCATAAACTGCTCTGAAAACGGAAATCCAATATCGTTATATTTGTAACTGACAATAACGATGAAGGAAAATGTTATCTTCCGTGATTTTAAACAAACATTGACGGAAAATCCAATAGTACTTCGTCGTTACGTTTGACTGCACGTAACTAAGGATTTCTAATAGTAATAATTTATGTTTTCCATAATAATTTTACCGATAAAAAAAAGAAAGCTTCATATTCTGTTTTCTTGTGTTCCACTTGTTTCTTCACAACTATCTACAATAATGTATGCCATATATTATTGTTTCGGCGTTCAAACTGTTAACACATCAGTATCTGATTAGTTGTCTAACGTAATTGTTTAAGAGAAGTGGTCAAAAGCGTGCCTATCAAAAGTAAAAAAAAAAAACGGAAATATTTTCGTCCTAGAAAATTACCCACTAAACTTTTCTTTGAATAAACGTGGGTTTTCACTAGTAATAACTGCTATTTCGTGGGTGCGTATATAAAAACCAATCTTGTTCCGACTAAAACTAACTGTATGCCATACAAATATTTGTTACTTGCGGAAATTGAATCCGCGGCACGTGGCGGGGCCCTGATTACTACTGCGTGAACTATGTCGTCAATTAAGGCCTTTCCAAAGTATTTTTGGATCGGTTTTAAGTTTCATAAGATACATTTTTCATACAAAATTACTCCAAATTGTTTGATTATTAAAATCGGTATTTAGAGTCCAGGTGAAAAATGTTTTATTTGAACGGAAAAGGTTTATGATCCCTGCTATTATGTACGTCCCCGCGCGAAATTTAATTCATGTGCCAGACAATGCGATGGTCAGAGGACAGAGAGATAGGTACGCGATTGTCGGCGTTTCCCAATTCGACATCCTCCAATTTCGAACAGGATGGAACACAAAGGCACGAAACACTAATATTCTGTTGTTAAAATTGTAATGGTCGAACTGGGTTGCAGCCGGAATTTCATATACTTCAATTAGTTTGAAACACGACGCGCGTATCAAAGGGTATTAAGTTGTCGACGAGTGACGAGCCCTGGGGTGGCAGACATGTTTGTTTATTAAAAGGAGTAACCTATGTCCATTGCAAAGTAAAATCCTTTGATATGAAATTGATGTTTATAGAATGCCCTCTGTGGTGGACAGGGAGGGTGGAGGACTGAGGACCCTTGTTCGAGAAATTATAATAAAGGATTAATTCAGAACTTGGTAGTTGAAACTAATACATACTTTACCAACTTTTATGAGATTTCAAGATATCATAAATAGGTACATGCGTCTAATTACCGTCAAGTATCAGAATTGGTGATGGTTAAAAGAAAGGTGGAAAAGATAATATAATTTCTTCGGATTTTTTTTGTAAAGAATTATCTATTAACTTTATTGTTTCAATTATAAAATGCTGCCAGTCTTCTGGGCACACTGCCGGTTGACAGCGATGCGGAGGAATATTTTGACGCGTAAGTAATTTTTTTTAAATATTTTTTACATCTTTAATCTGATTAGTGTTTTTGGTAGTTAGTAATAATTAATCTTATCGCAATGAAGGGGTGATTTTCTGTGGCCAAGTGATTAAAAGAGTTAAGAAATAGAACCTGCAATACGCAACGTAGAAAAGAAATCGTCATCAAGATGGCTAATTCAGCATTCAGGGCCTTCAATCTAGTTTACTGTCCAGTGTCCACCAGAGCTCTTGAAAATTTCCTAACAAAATATCCCAATAACACATAGCCCAACCTGAGAACCAAACCTAGAACTTAACGCTCAGTGGACGTGCTTAAGACCACTAAACTGATGAGGCAATTTTGCACAATTCCTATAAACGGGCCGCTACTGAGATATCCCATTAGATAAAACTGTTCGACCTTGGAATCGAACACAAAAACTTACACTCGACAGCCGTCCTTGCAATTATAAAATCATAATCATAAGTCAATTTACATAAAATATTTTGTAACTTTAAAATTAATATTATTTTTTGTCTAACCGTACTTCCGGTAGTGTATTAAAGCGCATGTGCAGATTGCATCTGTATTGATTTACAACCCTTGATTTACCTGAGGTGATTTCAGTCTAGCTCAGACTCAGTCATCTAGTGCGTGGGCCGGTACACGGTAACTCCCATTGCTACGGCTCCTAGCGTGGCGCGGATTTAAAGTTGTGAAATTCAGTTACTCAATAAAATCAAAGGACCTTAGTAATTCAATTGTTCGTTTAACGTTCTTTCCGTATTCTTGAGACAATCTGTGGAAACTATAAAAAACTTTTTAAATATAATAAAGACTGCGTGAATTTTTTTGAATGCTGCTTCGTTTCCTGGGAGGGAGATATTGGTAAGTTTATATGTGTAAAAGATTGTTTCAGCTTCGTCTTTCAGCGCCGTGCCTTCAACTTGGAGAAGAAGCCGTGTATCAATCTTTTTAACTAGCTAAGCTGATATTTTGCAGCGTTGGACTTCTCCGCTGTGTAAAGACCACCGGACTTCGACTCGTCGCTTGCGCATTTTTACTGTGTACCTTTACAGCTCAAATTATTTTTTCTTCGCTGTGTCCGACGCTATTTTGGCCTTATTTTTATCCGATTTATTTTTCTCATAAAAGATAGTAATATTAGGTAAAATAATTTAGCTCGTTGCGGCTGGGCGCGGGTCTCTTAACAGCTTACGTTTACAGTTTATACAACGCTGCTTGCGCAGATCGACGGACTACCCACAAAAATGAGAACGTTTTTTAGTCCCGTCATAGGTTAATAGGTTGTAGGATTCCTCATGATGTTTTCCTTTATCGTTTAAATTCTGTTACGCACATGAATTTGAAATGTCAGGGTTCTGGGCGGAGTTCGAACTTGAGACTGCATAGAAGGGAAAGATTCAACCGCTACGCCATAACTTACGATTTTACTTATTGTAACTTTAGCTGTTATGTTGGAATATATTCGTAATTTTAATATTATGAATGATTTTAGAGTTTACCTAGAAACATGGTTTTTTGTTTAAGATAGAGATAACTATTCATTCTGTTAATATTTTTCTTAATTTAATAATTTTCCTTATTTTTCAGTATCCATCCTTTTTTATATAATTATATTTTTTATGTTATCGGGTTTCTTAAATAAAAATAATCAAATATATCTCATGGGCAGCGCGTGCGGCGGGGATATTTTTACCCTTTTACTTATGAGAAATAAAATGAAAAAGCACAAAAAATAAGAAAACATTTTTATTACATTTCCTTTATGTATTTCAGGATGAGCACTGGTTATTTTTTTCCTTTATATTAATTAGAAGTATGATTAATTAAGTTATTACATATATTTTATAAGTTTAGTTTTATAATAATAATGATTTAATAATAATAATATTTCCCTAACTGGTTAAGTTGATTAGATGGTTATGGCTTCGTTAAATTAACCCAGACGCAAAACCGTTAATACAGAATAATATTAAATCTGACGGCAATTTTCTTGCAATTTTCAATAGACATCTGATTGGGTAATACATTTTGGTTACGGGTTTGAATCCTTACCCAAAGTTAGCGAAGTGGTTAATCAGCCTCTATGCGATCCGTAAAGTTCTAGACCTTGATCTTTATAATTTTACATAATAAATAAAGTGATACAAAATTATATAGGTAATATACTTTAAAATGAATAGCTTTTTTGGTAGAATTATTGGGATATTTTTTACGCAAATCATTTACTGCCAACCCTAGTTGTTTTATTATAAAATGCAGTAAGACTGCCGCAACCAAACAATTTTTTATACATACGTTCACGATTTTTAACAACATTATTTTACATAAGGAATATCTTCCTTGTTTATTTTATTGCGCTCCTGATAAATTGGTACTGTCGTAAAATTGAAAGCTCCTATAATATATTAATCATAAAATAACATCAACGAAAAGTTACTTTCTTATAAATACCATCCAAGAAGAGTGTTGGAAAATATTATAATATTTTCTGGGACCAAACAAATTGCAACTGACAAAAGAATCCACCAAAATAGATAGGATATAACAATTTTAGACAAATTAAATAAAACAGCATACATCATAGATATAGCAGGGTATAACACTCATAATTTGGTCACACTGAGAAAATTGCAAAGTATACTGACTTATCCATTGAGAATAGAACTCAATGGCGCGTAGAAACACTGAAAAATAATACTATTTTTCATCTCTACAACAGTACCGCTATCATGAGTTTTCTTACTATTTACTTTCAAAGTAAAGAATCTTTACTATTTACTATTTTATAGAGATGTCATGTTAGCGACTCTAATCCCTAGTGCAGCGGTTCTCAAACTTTTTTGGCGACGGAACCCTTATGGAAAACAAAATATTTGTCGAAGCCCTAAGTAGTTTATGTGTATCTGTAGTTTGTTAATAACCATACTATTTGATATTAACATTTGCATCTGGGAGGTATGAAATTGTTTTTCTACTATTCATCAATCGTTTCATGTAAAAAAGGCCAATGTGAAGATTGACCATTAATTTTGCCAAACCCGTACAGAGACTGCGGACCCCTAGGGCTCCGCGGAGCACATTTTGAGTATGGCCGCCCTAGTGTAACCAAGTAAAGAACTAAAATCGCTATCATGAAAATTTACTTTACTTTGAAAGTAAATAGTTAGAAAACTCATGATAGCGGTACTGGAGGTTTACGAAAAACGGTTAAGCCGTACCTCGATATCCCAAACATGCTACCATCCAAACTGATCCTGCTACAAAAAGCTGCCATACGAGTACTAAATACCAGCCGAATCACACGAAATTCCTCGCTATCCCATCATCGGTCATCATTTACTGGTCTCGCACTTTAAAACCTGTCGAGGTTAAACCCCACACGACAGGTTGTAACTAACCATTCCGAAAAGAGAAGTTGTATATTGAAAACCAAAAAACACTTTGAACCTACGATATCTCGTTCAGTAGTCACGCTTGCAACTATTAGATCATTGAGGTAATCTAGATACTATTAGTTAAATCGCACGGCACCTTGAGGCGAGGTGTCGCTAGAGCAGAGCACCTCTGCTCGTGGGGTGGATGCTGAGCGTGGGTGGCGAGTGGGCCAGTGATGCCGGACCCTCAGGGAGCAAGTGATCTGAGTTTAAAGTCCAGTGAAGCCTTTTCACCCATGAGCCACTCACGTTCTTGTTGCCCCCTTGTAACAAACCAAGTAACTAATCTTAGGGGGCCCAGTTAGTGAGTTGACAAGTCTCCGCCTGCCATTTTTACGTGTACATATTAAGTACAGTTTCGGCAGGTACCATACTATTGGTTTCCATAGTTCCTCATTACCAGTACAATATAAAGTAATATCACGAAGATTTTCTAGTAAGTGACAATATTAGGTAATGTAATCAAGTGATTCTCTTTAATTAACCGTTTAACATTTAATTCAGTACCTAATTAATAATACGTATCGAAAAAAGCGAACTTTCTTCATTAGCATAGCATTTGCTTTTGCAAATATAATCAAAATCAAACTATCACGATCACGCGTATCCTACATAAAGCTTAGCGATCATAGCAATACATATTAAGCTTAATTCCTTTTTTACGGCACGGCTGGCACGGCAAAGCGATTAGATTTTGCGTCTCGTTAAGCGGGATCGATTCCCAGCAAATATTTGTATGATCTACAGATACTCGTGGTGGTTTCTAGTCTTGTTTTATGTAGGTATGTTTGTAAACTGGACTCACGATACAGGAATAATCTTAGTTTTACGTTAAAAATAGAAATATTCGTGCTTAGTTCGACTTTAGCCCATCACTATCCCACTGCTGAATGCTAAGAATAAGGCCTGAGTCCGCCATATATATCCTGGCGCTAGTTGGAGGACTACACTTACCCTTGACGAAGGGCTAGCAGCATAAGCATAAGAAAAAAGTACATTTTTTTCTTCTAACGTGTCAATGTTTAAACATTAAGGTATTGTTTTAGAAAGGCGTGTGGATAGCGGAATTGCTTTAGATGTGGCCGCGACAAAGGCATCCCTATGTTCACAAAATTGTTTTTTTTATGATAAAAACTAAGTGTTTTTTTAGACGATTTTCTCTCCCTAGTAATAATTCGTGTATCGTGGGTGCATTTACAAACACTCAAACCCTTTAACTATCTGTAGGTCATACCAAATATTTGTTTAGTGCGGGAATCGAGCCCGCGGGTTCAAATACCGCAGTCGATCGTTAAACCACTGCGTCAACCGTGGTTTATGAAATACGGGTTGAATGAGAGTTCAAAATATTTATTAAAAATCATTCTACGCGAACGGAATCGTGGCAATACTTAGTATTACATTATAAACATAACACTCAATGATACATAACAGTAGAAGTCTATGTATGTAACTAAAAAGTACTGCCTCTAGTAGAGTTGTTGTCTATTATATCTGTGTCGTCGATACGCAATGATTCACGGAACTTGGTTAAGCAAATCTCCTCTATATGCACACAGTGTATGTTCAGCCATCATTATCTGTCAAGCATATTTCCAACTACGTTGAGTTCAGCTCAGCCCTAACCGGTTGCGGCTGAATCGTACCTTTACATGGAATGACTATAGCGACCATCTGGTCTCCGCCCTCTAATTACTGGGACACTGATACTCGCAGAATTTTTTGGTACGATATTGCCGATGTCATTATTTCCTAAAGCAGCTAATATCGCTGAACACACAGTGCGTGTAGGTAACGAGTACACTTGGAGGTCCCTATATAATATTATATCTATACAGGGTGTCCCAGAAAGTAACGTCAAGCGGAAATCCTGAGGCAGAGCATCCTCAAAGGTACCCGAATCACACCCATATTCCGTTTTGTAGGTTTCGAGTTACGAACAATTTTCATGTTTTTAGCCAAACTCTCTTCCGTGACATTTTCATGACGTAAATAATTATGATACCTGCGTGATTCTCTTTTGTGAAGAACCTGAATAGTTTATCTACTCGACGCATAAATATTTATTACCGTAGATAGTATCAATGTAATTTAAAAAAAATATTGAATCCTAATAAGTTGACATTTTGAAATTTTCTTAAATCTTTGAGAGCGATTTAAGAATAGAATAAAATTCTCAACTTTTTATGTTAAAATTGATTTTAAAAACTTGCCCGTTTTATTAGCTATTTACCTTGGCATTTTCATTACGCTATCTATAAATTAAACTTATTCAACATTTGGTCAAAACCACACAAATTACTTATACTTTAACTGCATAGCATTATTTAGTTTTAATTAATTCTAATATGAACAAATTGCCGGGTAGGTAAGTTCTTAATTATTTACGTCACGAAGATCAAACATATGACGAAAGACAGTCTGGTTAAAAACATGGAAATTGTTTTTAACTCTAAACCCGCATAAAATCGCATAACTACATGGGGGTGATTCGGGTACCCGTGAGTACTTCCGCTTGACACTACTTTCTGAGACACCTTGTATATATATACAGTCTTGTGCGCGCGCGCTCAACGCACGGTATTGTGTATCGAGTTAAATACGTTAACAACGACCTATTACCTACCTCGCAATTAAATAAGTCCAAGTGAAAGTAAAAATGGTGCAATGTAGAAAATGTAAAATGTTTCTATCTTTGACTAAAGATGATATAGTGAAATGTAAGGGTGAATGTGGAAATATTTACCATAAAAAATGTGCAACTAAAAAGTTCCTGATCAGTACACTCTGCGACGACTGCCAGACAAATAAAAGCAGCCCTAAGCATACCGCAGATGATACAATAATTACATTAAACCCTAGAGAAGAGTCTGGAGAAAACGTCTTGGCTGAAGTGAATAAAAAGTTAGCGGTAATTTATAAGCTGGAGAAGAAAATAGAAGAGCTTACCAATAATGTTGATTTCTATGCTGATATGTATCAGACATTACTTGAGTTTAAGGAAGAATCTCAGAAGAAAATTAAGGGATTAGAACAAAAAAATGTCTATTTGGAAAAATGCAACAAGGCATTAGAAGAACGGGTACAGGAATTGGAAGTGAAAGAGAAAGAGAAAAACATTGAAATACATGGATTAGAGAAGCACGAAAACGAAAATACTATAGCAGTAGTCCAAAAATTGGCAAAAACACTAAAACTAGACCCAAATGAAATTCAAGATGCACAGAGGGTAGGCCAAGAAAAACCAGACGACACAAAGCCCAAGATTGTGTTGGTCACACTTCGGTCTAAATCTGCTCGCAACAGCTGGATGCTTGCTAAGAAGGAAACCAAAATATCGAACAATAAGGTCTATGATAGTGGCAGTGAAAACCGAATCTACATTAACGAAGATCTGCCAAAATATAAACGACAGCTCCTTTGGACTGTAAGAAATACACTTAAGCCAAAAGGATTTCAATATATATGGGTGCAGAATTGTAGTATCTTAGTCAAGAAGAACAGTGACGAAAAAAAAATCTACAACATTAGATCGGAGGATGATTTAAATAAGTTAGCTGAAGGTAGACAGTAAACACGAGTATATGACTCGGCGAGTACACACGAGGTGATATCTAACAGCAAAAGGCGATCCCACGGATAGCTTCTCCGATAACTTTAATTTTAAAAGATACTATGATATAATTGCGTTAAATAATGACCTATCTCAAAATTCATGGAATACGCACATACTACATATAAACATAAGATCTCTTCGAAAACATTTCAACGAGTTATTAATATTGCTGGATAAAAATAAATATAACATAGATATATTAATATTAAGCGAAATAAATATAAAGAAGGAAGAACTTCCATTATACCAAATAGCAGGATACAATACATATATACACACTAGAGAAAGAAGCAGAGGAGGGGGAATATTAATATATACTAAGAATGGATTAAACTTTGAAGCTAAAATAGTAAACACAGAAGCAGTGGAAACACTTCATGGTCAATTGAGGCACGGAAAAAATAAAACACATATAATTGCAATATATAGACCGCCTGCCAAAAATAAACTCATATTTATTCAGCAACTAGCGACTATAGTGAGATCTGTACCAACATTTGAAAATGTTATAGTGATTGGCGACTGCAATATTAACACATTAAATGACACGGTTAATCCTACTGTAATAAGGTACAAAAACACCCTGTGTGAATGCGGCCTGCTGTGTGCTATACCGAGCGAAGAGGTTACGCGCGAGGCGATCGTCGACGGCCGGCTTGAGGTATCGTGCCTAGATCATATCTGGGTGCGAGCGGGACGGAGCGAGCATGGCGCGCGCGCCTATGTGCTCGAGTCACACATCGCCGATCATCATGGAATCGGATTATTGTTGAACCTATGTGTCAGTGAATGCGAAAATCAAAGTGTGAGTGCCAATATCAATAAAAGCAGTATACGCGAAGTGATAAGTGACAAAACTGTTAAACAAAAGCTGGATCAGTATGACTGGACCCAGTTAATGACAATAAAGTGTCCATTATTATTGTATAAGACGATGTGTAGTGTATTTGAACGTATTTACAAAGACAGTACAAATAAAACTAAAACAGATAATAAGAAAGTAATAAGACAGCCATGGATAAATAGATACTTATATACAGTGTTATTGCGTAGGGATTATTTGTTTAGAGTTTGGAAAGCTGATCCAAAGAATATGAACAAGCGATTAGACTTTACAAAATTTAGAAACAGAGTTAATAAACAAATAAATAATGCAAAAAATAAATACAGGCAGGAACAAATTGTAAAATGTAATGGAGACTTTAGGAAAATATGGTCAAATATAAACATATGGTTGGGTCGCAACAAACCGAGCTTGGATGATGTAATTTTAAGGTATTTAGGAAAAATAGATAGTGTAAAACAGATTTGTACAAACTTTTCAAAAACATTTACGGAAGAAATAAAGGGAATTAAACATGTATGTAACCTAAAGTTTTTAAATAGAAGTAATTATGTTAAGCCAAGCGAGGTGAGTTTTAGGTATATTAAAGTCACTGCGGCCGATGTAGAAAAGGTCATAAAGACATTGTCATGTGAGAAAGCACCCGGTTCTGATGGAATACGGGCGCAAGATATTATATATGTACGTAAACAAATTAGTCCTGTTCTAGTTGCTTTAATAAATATGTCCTTATCAAACGAAATTTATCCTGACAAGTTAAAAAGTGCAATTATACGTCCTATATACAAATCAGGAAGTCATTTAGAGTATGCCAATTATAGGCCCATCGCAATATTGTCTGTTATAGATAAAATTGTCGAAAAAATTATTGTAGAACAGGTTAGCGCGTTCTTAGAACAACACAATATACTATGTAACTCGCAGCACGGTTTTCGGAGAGGGCGCAGCACTGTGACTGCTTTGTTAGGGTTTTCAGACTATATTAACGAATGCTTAGATTCTGGTAAACAAATTATTGCACTTTTTATTGATTATAAAAAGGCGTTTGATACTTTGGATCATGACATTTTATTACAAGCAATGGACGAATGTGGAATACGCGGTCCCACAAAAAGCTGGTTTAAAAATTACCTCACTAATAGGAAAATAAGCACAATTATCTCTGGGGTAGCTGGAAAAGAAGCTATTGTTGATTTAGGTGTTCCTACTGGATCGGTATATGGCCCTGTGGGATATATAATGCATGTGAACAGTGTGTCGAATGTTGTGCTTAAATGTAAGGTGTTTATGTACGCTGATGACATGTGTCTTGTATATGCCTCCGGGGACATAGCCGAGGCGCAGAAATGTATACAGGGAGACTTTGACAATATTAGCAAATGGGCACACGACAATGGAATTATATTGAATCTTGCAAAGACTAAATGTATGCACATACACTCGCCATATAATCGAAGGGCTAAATCCGTAAAGAATGAACATCTCACAGTGATAGGACATACATATGAATGTTTGCACAGAAATAAATGTAATTGTAACTGTATTAATTTGGATTATGTGGATAAATTTAAATATTTAGGTCTAACAATAGATAGGAACTTTAATTGGAGATTACATGTAAGTGACATTTGCAATAGACTAAGATCGGTGCTAAGTAAGTTTTATCAATTAAAATATGTATTGAACAAAAAGACGTTAAGAATAGTTTATTTCGCACTTGCCGACTCATTGATAAGTTATGGACTCCTTGTATACGGGCGAACCTTTATTACATATTTAAGAGACATTAAAGACATTCAAATAAGACTGATAAAGTTCCTTGTTAGTAAAAGTGTTAAAGAGAAATGCAGTAAAGATTATGATAAGTTGTTTCCCATTTGTAAAATATTACCAATAGATAAAAAAGTTGAATATTTAGTAGGTCTACATTATTATTACAGTGATGAATTTAAAGTAAATGTTAAAAATAAGTTCAGCACACGTAGGGTCAGAGAGAATAAACTGGTTCAACCACAGACATGTAACTACTACGGCAAAAGAACATCCAAGTATCTGGTACCCAAAGTGTTTAATAAAATAGATTTATTGCGAGAGAAAGTTAAAATTAGTAAATGGTCACTTAAAGCAAAATTTAAAAAATACATGCATGAAGATTGTTAATAGAATCAAATGCATAATTGTAATTCTTTACATTTATATAATTTACGGTGTAATATTGTATTCCCCATTCATTTTTTTCATTGGTCTGTTGTTATGTGAAAGAGCGCCTCTCGCCATCAAACGTAACAGTTTGGCGAGTTTGTAATTAAATAACAAAAATGTATTGTTTTACAGATAATAAATAAAAAAAAAAAAAAAAAAAAACTATTTTAACCCTGCAAATATACTTGCTCTGTGAATCGCTCGATAATTGTTGTTTTGTCTATTAATCTATGTTACTTATTGTGTAGTATGTGTCGTAGATTATATGTAGTATCGTCTATTTTAACCGTGTCTAAAAGAATATTTGTGTACAATCTAGTAGTGCTTATATGTGATATGTGTCATCCTGGCGTGCAATTCTCATGCGAGATATTGAAAAGAGTGGCGAATATTGCTCACCTATGAATTTTCGTAGTATCAAATTAAAGGTATCATTACTGCATTGATATTTTATTAGAAAATATATTATATTATCAATGTAGTAACATCAGAAAAAAAAATTAATGAAAAAGATTTCCTCTAGTAAATATTTATGTCGACGCGCTGGAGAATTGCTCCATTGTATATTATTTAATACATCTAGTAGTCTAGTAGTCAATATAACTGTACCTAGTCCTACTATCAAGTACAGTAATACCTCGACTTATGCTACCCCGACTTATACAGATCTGGAATTACGCGATTTCCGAATCTCATCGATTCGTCGTTACTTCGAGAGCTACACAACTCGATTACTCACTCCCGCGTTTCGCGCGGAATCAACGCTTGGCTATAATTTATTTTGTGCTATTTATTTTTGAACTACGCAGTGTGCGCTTGTTGAAATTATACCCCGACTTACGCGAATTTGACTAACGCGGTTATCGCTCAGTCCCATCTATCGCGTAAGTTCGGGGTATTACTGTATTACAGTGTAGTTTAGTCCATTATACTCATTACTGTGTCCAGTAGTCTATGTCATACTTGTGTATTTTCTGTGTATTTTGTGTGTATCTAGTATTATGTAACTGTAGGTGCCTACTATCTAATATGATAGTTAACATAGTATAGAATAGACAACACTACAATTAACGAAACACGAATAACATCATCATCATCATCCTCATCAGCCAGAAAACGTCCACTGCTGAACGAAGGCCTGCCCCAAGGGGGGGTTTACCATAATCCCCACGCTTGGCAGGCGGCTTGGGGATCGCAGTGGTTCACCGATTAGTGAGAGGATGCTGCTGCCCGTCCTCCGGTGTCTCGCCGCAGTTTTAAGACGTACCCGGGTCTCCTCACGTAATAACGTGTGTAGTTAATTGTAGTGTTGTCTATTCTAGTCGTACAGTAAACATCAAAGTAAAAGATGTACAGAGTGATGTCAAAAGTGGTAAATCATTAATTAGTCATTTAACGATAAAGGCAAACGAGGTTGCTGGTCAACTGATGATATGCGTTCACCACCGCCCTTAACCTTCCCTCAAACTAATGATACAACATGATGATAGGGAACCTATGGCTAATATTATTGACATGTTTTGTGGTAGTTCCCCTGTCAGTTTTTACTGACATCCGACAACGTAATTACCAATGTAGCAATCAGTTTGCGACATACGTAGATCGCGTCATATTATCTACTGTCAAATGTCATTTTTGTGTCATATATGTATTGGCCAACTGTGAGGCTGCGGTCATGTGCCTTCGCTATTTTTATATAATTAGACTGCGAGACACATTACTCCCACCCATAATTGTTATGATGGGTGAATTAAGTAGGACTAGTCACTCCAATTAAACTGATAATATGGATTCTGTACTACAACTTATTTACGTTCCAGAAATTTTGGAATACGACGATACTTACTTGATGTTCACTGTACCTAACTCAGGTAATCTTATACCTATTTATTTTATTAAATCTATCTGTGTTATTTTCTGTCGTGTGTATCGTTGTTCGTACTTAACTAATTACACAACACAACACGTCATCATAATTACATTTAGAAATCTAAACAAAAATCGAATTACACGAATCGGCAAACATTTAATTCATAAAACCATCATCAGAACATCAGAATAATTTATTTTTCAACAGGACAACACCGACATGGAAGAATATTTAAACCCGAAAAGACCTACATCGGCAGGTCTGTTCTGTATCATTGTTCAATTATCACCCATTTTATACTGTGACGTTAAATATTTTTTTTGAGATTTAATGTCGCAGTACAGATTGTGTGATGAACATAATAAGTTCCCGTGGTGAACCAGCGAGCGCGATGGTGGGTCTTGGATCTCGTGGAAGGAAACAGCTGCTTGCGAACGTATACTCGAAAATAATTCCGATTTTGACAGCTGTCAATTTTCAAATCCACTAACGCCAAATTTGGCATTAGCGGATATTTACTGAACTAAAATACACTTAAATTAGATTGAAAACGAAATTATTTTCTACAGTATACCACCTGAATAATCCCGGAGCCTACAATCGGTGTAGATGGAGCCACTGAACAGTGCATTGACCTGTGCACATTCACTTCTCTGCACCGTTGACTGACTCTATCCAGACTGTTAATTGAAAATTAGCTGATGATGGAAGACTAAGCTAAAATGTTAGACTTATAACGGTTAGGGCGCACAGGTAGGTGTACGGACCGTTAGCGGGAGAGGTAGGCTAGTAGTGGTAGTAAGTATTTTAAGAACAGGTAAGGGCGGATCCAGCTTTCAAGTCAGAGGGGGTCACATTTTTTAAGTCTAGTTGGGACAGGCTCCTATTCGATTACAATAATAAATACAGATCGAATTTCCGGCTGATTCGACCACTTTTTATATGTTGTTCTCCAGTTAACAGAAGCAGTTTTATTAGCTTGGATTGCCTGTAGAACAAGGTCGATAAAAAGGTGTTCGAATCAGCCGAAAATTGAATCTATACGATCAATTCGATTAGAAAAATTATCAGTGGTCGACCTTGAACCAATCCAGGTCATGACCCCAATGACCCTCCCCCTGGATCCGCCCTTGAAGGAGCCTACTACTTGGTAAGGTAAGCTTATTTAAAAAATATAAAACATTTACTATCTCCAACATTTAAGGCACTTCCATCACTATCTTGTTAGTTTTATTTACCCTACGTAGCAAAAAGGAGTCCGTTTTAGGAAATAGTCCTACTACAAATTTTGTCGTAGAATAATGAAGAGCACTTGTCCCTTATAATCTCTAAATTACCGTGGTAATATTAGTTATACCCGATCTGACGGGAAAAAATCATAACGTTCAAGTCCCATCAGTAAATATTATACTTTGGTGCATCACAGTCACTCATAATCAATAAAATCGTCACTGCGCTTTTCGTATTCGCTTTGTGTTTTTTACACACTTTACAGGAGACGCATAAATCTGATTTTCTCGGAAAATACTATGAGATAGCTAAATTCCGTTAACTCTTTAAATAATGCATTTATAACATAGGTAGCTGTTTTACAATATGTACGTAATTAAATAACGATTAAAACTGCATAAAAAACCGAAAATAACACATAGCGACTTTTGCACGCGCAACAACAAAACGCTGCAAAAAATATTAAACATATTTATATGATTTCGTAATTGCGGTTATATTTTTGACAAAAGCGTCTGTAAACGGTAAATACGTTTCTATTATAATGGCACAACAAGGGGGCACAAAAAAAACGGACTCTTTCCATTTGCATGTCCACACAGTTACACAGCGGCGTGCACAGAGTTTTTAGACAGGGTAGGCAGAATATTTTAAAAGCTTACTTAGGTACCAAAAATACCTATGATGTACATATGTGATTTGCCACCTCAAATATCTTATAATAAATATTTATCTGAGTTATGCAGGGTAGGCAGTCTTTTGTCTTTATGAACCGCACTTCACTGCAGTCACACCATCACAGACCTTCATTTCATTGTGACACATGATATGACACTAATCAGAGTAACTAACCCCCGAATATTCAAACTGATTTTATCATGATATAACGTAACGAGACGCAACTTACGTAGCTGGTACATCTCTTGCCGTCATTCGGTAACAATTGAGTAACAGTTAATGTGTGTTTGCTTGTTCGTACGTAAATCATTTAAACATAAAATACACGGGCCCTGTACTCTAAACAGAGGGTCTAAAAAGGCCTTTTTAGATATTATTTATGATATAATTTACTAAATAATAATTTATTAAGTAATTGGGTGGCCGGAGTGAGCAGGCAGTCGCTCGTGTAAAATACTGTTATTCAGCTGCAACCGGTTTGATTGAAATCCGACTCCAATGTAGTTGAGAAAGGGATAAGCAGATGATACTGATGATTTATTATATAAATGTCGAAATATTCACATAAATAACTTCTAACATTATTCGAGTGACGTAAGAGTTCATTAAAGGCTCAATGTGGAACTTTTAGGCCCTGTGCACAACATTCGTGACCTTCTGCCGTGCAACATTCTCTTCGCATGGCTGTCTCACATCTCATCTCATTAGCAGTGATGTAGAAACTGCAAGTGCTATTTAGCTGTAGCTAGATCACGCTTAATGACGCCTCGTGTAAGTGGAAATAGAAATTGCAAGAGCGGAAGGTCCCGCGAAAATAATATTTGCCCCCGTATAAATAGTTTACAATATATTGAGAATTCATAGTATCTTTGTTTAGATGCAACTCTACGATGTACAACCGTAATATTGACATTAAGTGTTATACACACAGGTGAAGCTCAAGAGAGTTACTATCAATTTTACACAAATTAGCAAGACTGGATTCTGATCTCATTCTAATAGCTGGAAGCCGAATTATAATGAAAATATTTTTTTACCTATTGAGATCTAAGTAACTAATAGCTTGATGGATGGATGGATTAAGAGCATCACAATTGGGTAACTATATTATGGACTATTGATTCGGTTTCAAAATATTATGATAATATCATTATGTTTAAATTCTGTTTTTATTTTCAGTAGATATCGAAACTTAAAAGAAGCATAAGTTGTCCAAAGTTTATAAGGAATAAAAATTAAAACTAAAAAACATTCCTAAAACATTCCTTCTGTAAAACAATATAACTCAAAGGGAACTCAAAATCTATTGTGAAAAGAAACATAAAAATGACGCCAAAAGAATATTTTGCATATAAAAATAAAATAAAATACTTAAAACAAAAATTTGAAGACCTTTTTGGAAACACATCTGAAAGAGAGGTAAATAATGTTTTGAGAGAAGTTAAATCTATGAAAAGCGATAAATATAATAAGGAAGATAGTGAGAAGGAAACAGATAAGAAGCAAGCTGAAGACGTAGGTACTAGAAATAGTAAAGATTTCACAGAAAAAAATTCAAATAATGAACCAGAAAAAGACATACATGATAATTTAGAAATCTCAAAAAATGAACAAAACAGTTCCAACGATTTACTCGAAATGGAATTTGATGAAGTTCAATATAAAAAAGATCTTCAATTATCAAAAGATGCAGAAGTGGCTTATAAAAAGCTTATTAAGTTTAACCAACGCCAATATGAGATAAAGCGAAAGAATTTGATTAAAAAGAAGAAGAACAGATTTCCTAAGGTTGCTGTTGCTGATTTTGTAGTGTATTGGTTTATGACATACTATAAGATGGGAAAGATCAGAAATTATCAGCTATTTAAGATTGCTGTCAGATATGTCGTTCATCAAATAGTCAATATGGAAGCTACGGGTACTTATCCATTTCAGTGTTTTAGTAGTCGACGGCACCGTTGGCGCAGTGGTTGACAGATCGACTGCTGCGCTACGTGTCGCGGATTTGATTCACGTACGGAACAAACATTTGTATGATCTACAGAATATAGCTGTCACAGGTCTGAATGTTCGTGCATGTGAATATTTGTGTTTCTAAACGCACTCATGATACAGGAATGATAAGTGTTAAGGCAAAAAAGCGTTGAGTATTTCTAAGAACTTATCTGACAAAAAGCACAAACATTTTTATTTCATAAGTGTCTGATAAATATTATTATTTTTTTCTTTTTTTAATAACGTTGCCCCACACTAGGTTTTCTCCTGTGTCGTGGGTACAGTTTACAAACATACATGTCACATACACACACAACCAGACCCGAAACAACTATCTGTAAATCATACAAATATTTGTTCCGTGCGGGGATCGAATCCGCGACACATAGCGCAGAAAGCTAATCGCTTAACCACTGCTCCAACCGTGTCGTCAATAAATAAATATAGCTGATTAACTTTCTGTTATATATACAGATAGATGAAAAATTACAGCTACTAGTATTTTTTATCTGACCGATATTTTATCTGTTTGCTAATTAATCAGCACGTGGTAAAACTGGGCCATTAAAGTATATTTTATTAAATCTCCCGAAAGTCTATCATCAACTCTATATAAAACCGTATTTAATTTAATACTAACTCTAATACTAACTTTTTATAATTTAATTTAATTATTTTTAATTTAAGTTACCGTATTTAATTTAATACCGTGACCCAGGATATTTGTATCTTAGTTCTTAATAAAATATTTTTTTTTCTTTACAGAAGATGAAACGGTTTTAATGTTGGTGAAGGCAACGATTATCAATAAATTTGAAATACAAAAGTATACTGATGTAAGAAAAATGCTGGATATGCGCGATTATGTTTAACTTATCAATATATTAATCTACTATAAGTATTATATAGTCACTATTTATAACAGTTTCAATATACTTAAATAATAAATAAACAAAAACAATAAACTCTGCCGTGAGGACAGGGGTGGCTGTGAGGGGAGGTCGGAGGCCACTTGCAGAGTAAAATATACAATATACATAAAGCAGATAGCAATATGATATACATATTTTACTCTGCAGAGAGTAAACTTACTCTCGATCTACAATCAACATGTCAATACTGCGTAACGTAACGATATCGTTACGCGGGATTTACGTAGGTGTAGTTATTAAAGGTACCGTTTTCCAAACCCGAACATTACAATTCTTTGGGATAGAATAAAATAAAATTTGAATGTTTGGAATTTTCCTCCTAGTGGTTCAGTCAGTGACAGATGAACTTTTCGTAATTTTGATATTGATATGTCTGACATAATCATTATTCCTACCTATTCACTGAACTAGTCACAAGAGTATCCATGGAGTTTCTTGCCGGTTCTCCTCCATAGGACCAACTTTTTGGAACCGTGCAACTAGAGTCCTATAACGTTTCATAAGTGCCTGTATTAGGTTTATTTGAAATAAAAACAATTCTATCTATCTAGTTACACTACTTTTTAAATTTGCAAGTTTTCATTCGTAAAATTACTGCGTAAGAGGAGACTGATACAATACAATACAATACTTTATTTTCTGAATAAGAGGATGTATTTATTTGTTATACTTGTTTATATTCATAAACATCGCAAAGCCAATTAAATAAATAAATTAGATATAATTTCTCTTAAAAACACCAAATATGTTCCGATTGCACCAATTTAGAATAGGCAATAAGATGGATTTGTATGATGATGCGATTATCAGGGCATCAGGCACTCAGTGAACTCAGTAAGCAGCATCCCACACCACCAACTCATGCACTATGTGCTGATTTGGCTGCCGGAACCACTGATACTGTGTCAGTGGTCAGGAGACCACTTTTGTCAGATTTAATTAAATAAACATATTATATGTGCATATTAAGTACTTACTTAATGTATATTGACTATAATGTATTGTGTATCGCCTGTACTACGTGTAACGTGTATAAATACTGACAATTGTGTGTGTTTGTTTAAGAAACTTACTCTAGATATTCGGGTCTAAGATAGAGCTTAAATGGGTAATATAGGGTATCTAGACAACTTTTCTTTGAACACTATAGGTCATCATTCTCCTGCTATTTTGATCTGTCTGACTACTCTTAGCGATGTAGAATTTCCATTTTTCTCTTATCATAATGCTTTCCATACCAATTCATCGCAATGTCTATCTCTATCTATGGATATTATAATAAACGATTACTTTTCTACTTGGTCATATAGCATGAAACATAAAGCCTTGACTTTCTATTGGAAAAAAAAATATAGACAATTTCAAGCAGACATTTCCAGGTTTTGTGTGCATATTATGTTTCTGTCACGTCACTTTTTAATATAGTTGTGCATTTTTTGATACCCTTTCCAAATGTATTAAACTATATTTATTACCAGCTGTTGCCCGCGACTTCATTTTCTTAGACTTTCTATTGCTTTAATAGTAAATATACAACATTATTTTTAGTATATACGAAAGCAGACACATGTCAAATATATATGTATACTCATTTATAGTCAGTCTGTATAAAAAAAATGTATGACGAAATCTCACAAAATTACAATCTTGTTGTATTGCCTCGTTGTCCTCCCATAAACATGGTCATCCCTAGGCTTCAGGACGACTAGAACAGCGTGGGGTTGCGGAGTGAGTGCGCTGGCGCATGTCGTTGTGTCACGTGTTTGGTTATCGCCAAAGGCAGGCACGGATAAAAAAAAAAAAAAAAAAAATTCGACAAAATTTAACATGGTATAAAAATTATTACAATCAGTTCTGTTACTGATTCAGAATGAACTATTTTCAGGTTTAGTATATATTAAAAATAATGTTGTATACATATATATAACTGCAGTTAGTTTTAATTTTAACACCGTTCTGTACACGATGTTTTTTTCGTACCTACATTCTTTGCCAGGAGATTAATGTTTCGTGCGATGAGCGCTTGTGAGCAAGCTAAATAATACAATCTCAAGGTTTTTATCAGGTAAAAATTACAGCTACTAATATTTATTTTTTATCTATATGCTAGATAATCATTAAGTGGTGAAATTTGGCATTTTAACCTAAACATTTTAGACCTCTATATTAAAAAATATATACGTATCATCAGTTCTTATTGAAAATGTATGTGTACCCACGGCTTATCTCTTACTACTAAAAATATCTTACTTTGTCTTTACAGAAACCTGATTATATATTATTTATAACAACGTTTATCAATATATTTTGAAATACAAAAGATGATTACGAGTGACTGAAAAATTATTTTGTATCTGCGCGATTATATTTACCTTATCGATACATTAATCTTGTATAAGTATTACATTATCACTATTTTTAACATTTATAATATCACTTCTTTTTGAATAAATAAAAAACAATAAACTCTGCTGTGAGGACAGGGGTGGCTGTGAGGGGAGGTCGGAGGCCACTTGCAGAGTAAAATATATAATATTCGTAAAGCCTACCTGCTTTATGATATATTTTACACTACAGAGAGTGAATTTACTTTCGATCTACAACTCGTTGGATGTCTTCGGGTACTAGACACCAGCTCATGAGTGTTAAGCTGAGTGCAGGGGAGTGGGAGCAGTTGGGAGCTAAAAGTCTGCATAACTCGCCATTAGGGAGGAAGGAAGAATTTGTAATTCCAATTCCAAGACAAGTCTTATTTCATAAGGTGAAACTGACTACTATGATAATACCAAGAGAAAATAAAGTCACGCATGTCTCAAAAGGAAAAATAATTATAAAAATTTATTTCGGGTATTAAAAACAAATCCAAAATTAGTTTACAGGTTCACAAAATAATAAAAATTAATATATGTTCCTGCCTGGAGCGATTTCGATGAAATTTTTAGGTAATCTTCAAATTAGCCCAGCGCATGATCCTGTTTAGTTTGGTAGCTAACGGAGCAACAAAAAAAAATGCGAAACCAGGGCGGCTCGCTAGTTTTTCAAATATTTGATTTATTAAGTCATCTACAGTATAAACTAACAAGCTACAGAAAAGTAAAAAGGACGTACAAACTACTTTATACCTGCAGTTGATATTGTCGTCCCAAAGTACAAGTATCGTTTGACAGCTGCTATAGTAGTTTCTTAAAGCTCTGGTTTTAAAAGACTTCGACTTTTGTTTCAAGTTTGACACTAAAATTACAGATGGAACCAAGAGGTTGTGAAGCTCAAAACAGCTTGATAGCAGCCATAGTATTCTCTGAATGCATTTGGGATTTTGGCTTTCGGGGAGTATTACTGCTGCCGTCAAGTTTGAAACTCAACTATTTCATCTGCGGATATTTTGTATTTATTTTCATTATTTTTTATTGTTTCCGTTCAATAGTAAAAATATGAAGAAAGAAGAGTACACCGATCAAGACTGATGACAGCTATCATCAGTTTGGATGAGGCCCTTCAACCATGTACAGTCGCGTTCACAATCTCTTCCGTACATGGTTGAAAGACCCCATCCAAACTATTTGCCGACAGGGGAAATAAACAAATAATAAAAAGTATCAAAACCAAAAATACCACACAGGTTGACCCGTGGGGCAGCTTAGATTTTAAATTTACCTGTCTACGAAACATATAATATGAAAAGAAATGGCGGAAATATATGCGTGTTAAATATTATTTTATTCCAATGTATTTTCTTATTCTAAGTACAATATTTCGCTCTGAAGGATCGCTCTGATGACAATTTGACCCTTTTCAGGACTTCTAGGAATCGGTATAATCAGATTATTCGCAATGATAAACGCCGCCATATTCTTAATAACATCACCTCTTCGTCTCCTGCCGATATTTGGAAATTCCTTGGAACACTAAGTATCGGCAAATCGCGACATTCAGAACTTCCTAACACAATTAGCTTGGACGATCTAAACCGCCACTTCTCTACAGTGTCCACTTTGGATAGTATAACCAAATGTCAAACTCTCGACTATATCGACGGTCTGACGCGTCCCAATGTTACCCCCTTTGTCTTCACCCCAGTCGACCCAGGAGAGATCAAAAAGATTATCATATCCATTAAATCCAAAGCTGTAGGCTGCGATAACATCAGCCGCCGTATGATCGTTGCGGCTCTTGATCAACTCCTTCCTTCAATCTCTCACATCATCAACTTCTCTCTTTACTCAGGTGCTTTTCCTTCCCCCTGACGTAAAGCCCATGTTCTGCCACTACCTAAGATTCCTAATCCGTCTCTCCCCAATCACGTTCGCCCAATTTCCATCCTTCCTTTTCTATCTAAAGTGCTCGAGGCCTGTGTTCATAAACAATTCTCCTACTTCATTCACCACAACTCCCTCATTAGTCCATTTCAATCTGGTTTCAGGCCCGGGCACAGTACCGTTTCAGCTCTCCTTAAAGTGACTCAAGATATAAGAAAAGGATTGGAAGACACTAAAGTTTCTGTTTTAGTGTTAATTGACTTCTCCAATGCTTTTAATACCGTCAGCCACGAAGTCCTTTTATCTATTCTTTCTTATTTTATGGTCTCTCACGTGGTTTTGGAATGGTTTTCCTGTTATCTTCGGGGGCGTCAGCAGTCAGTTCATGCTGTAGACTCTTCCTCGAATTGGTGTGATCTTGCAGCTGGCGTCCTTCAAGACGGTATTTTATCTCCTCTTTTGTTTTCTATTTTTATAAATCTCATAACTTCCGAGCTTCAGTGTGCGTATCATCTTTACGCTGATGACTTGCAGCTTTATTGTCAGGCAAGGGTTGATAATTTATCCAATGCGATCAAGGAGCTAAACCGGGATTTAGAGGCTATTAAAAACTGGTCTGATCGATTCGAGGTGTCGGTAAATCCTACTAAATGTCAGACTATCTATAGACTTAGGAAGCTCCCATAACATGAGACACCTGAATGGTTTAACTTTTCCTCCTATAATCTTCGACAGTACAGTCATTCCGTTTAGCTCCGATGTTAAGGATCTTGGTCTGCACATCGACACTTGCTTTGACTGGCGAAAGCAGGTTACGATTGTCAGTCAAAAAGTCACCGGAACGTTGCGGTCTCTTTATCGCTTGAAAAATATTCTTCCTTCACATGTAAAGCCAATGTAAATGTAAAGACCCTAATCTTTCCTTTAATTGACTATGGTGATGTGTGTTGTGTGTTACTATGAGCTGAATGCAGACCTCTTCAATAAACTGGACCGCCTTCTAAATAACTGCATTCGATTGACTTGCGGCAACAAACATTTGACCGTTGTAAAGTTTTTCAAGAATAGCGTCCTTACTAGACCGACTTCAATATTCTTCAACTACTATATTGTATAATAAATGCTGCTATAGTATTTCTTAAAGCTCTGGTTTTAAAAGACTTCGACTTTTGCTTTCAAGTTTGACACTAACATTATAGATGGAACCAAGAGGTCGTGAAGCTGAAAATAGCTTGACAGCAGCTATAGTAGTCTCTGAAAGCTGCAATCAAAACTGATGACAGCTATCATCAGTTTGGATGAGGCCCTCCGACCATATGCAGCCGCGGTCACATTCTCTTCTGTACATGGTTGGAAGACCCCATTCAAACTATTTGCCGACAGCGGAAATATACAAGTAATAAAAGGTATCAAAACAAACAATGTTACACCGGTTCATCCACGTGGCAGCTTTAAATTTACATGTCTACGAAACAGCCAATATGAAAAGATCATTATCATCATCGCGCCTGTATTCCCCTGTATTTTATATGTATTAGGCATCGGCGACATATGGGTGTACAATAGTATACCTCTTACTATTGTACACCCACATGTCACCGATGCTGTTATTGAGCCGCATAAATGAAAAGATATCGTGTATTATTGTGGACTATCGTTTTATATTGAAAAATAATGTTAGATATTATTTTATTGCAATGTATTTTCTAAGTATTTAAATAATTCATGTAGAACAGATAAACGACGTGGAATATCTTTGGTCTCTAACTCTGAACTTGCTATTACAAAACGGAAAAAAGTTCTGAGATACAGACCCAGGTCGTTCTACGTAGTCACGCACGTCAAAGGAAAAAATTACTGAATTTATTTCTTTAATTATAAAATAATCCGTTTTTTTGCAGGTATATAAAATTTGTCGAATGTCTGTATTATCAAATTGTGTGTCTTAACTAACCGCCACTGAGATCTTACCCGTAACGTGTGGAATAAAGTACCAAGTGATAGGAAATGTTTGTTTGTGTCTATTGTTTGATGGCAGCTGTAGTAGTTTCTTAAAAAACCGACAACAACACTTTAAAACGTTACAATTAGAGTCTGAGTATTCACAAGTATTTTTAACTGGTCTACATGAATAAAAATATCATTTATATGTCATATAAAGCACTACTTTTAAAAAACTAATAAACTTCAGTCTTAAAGTCTGACGATATCATTACAGATGGAACCAAGACATCGTGCAGTTCACGATAGTTTTATGGCGGCTGTATTAAGTCTCTCAACGCTGAGTTTTACTGGTACTGTCAAAGTTGAAACTCATTTATTTCGTCTGCGGATATTTTGTGCTTATATTCAATTTTTTTTTGTACAGTATGTTGTATTATATTTGTATATATGTTCAGTTGCGTTCACATTCTCTTCTTTACATGGTTGAAAGACCATGTCCAAATTATTTGCCGACGGTGGAAATACACAAGTAATAAAAAATATCAAAACAAAAATGCCACAGGTTCATCCATGTGGCAGCTTAGTTTTAAATTTAAATAATGTTGTAAGACATGCAATGATAAACCGACACGATTGGCGAAGTGTACTTGTCATGTCCGACGCATAATTCGCCTCGCACTCGACAATTTTTACGTGAACTCGTTGTTTCAATGTCGCTATTATAGCAGCAAGGTATATTACTTTTATGTTTTACTTGGCACCGACTTCAATATTCTTCAACTACTATATTGTATTATAAAACATTAATTTTTTGCTTTTTAGTTATTAGTATTGTTTTTGAGTTTTTTGAGGTCGGTTTTTATTTTTTGTCTTATTCTAAGTACATTATTTAATTATTCACATAACAGATATACGGCGCGGAGTACCTTTGGTCTGTAGTCTATAACTGTTTTCTCTAACACAGAAATAAGTTCTAGACTACAGACCCCAGGTTGCTCTACGTCGTCACGCACATCTCAATACGAGGAAACTTTGCTGAACTTATTTCTTTAATTATAAAATAATCCGTTATTTACAGGTATAGGTTTGCCTAAAGACCGTTTGATCTGATCGTGTGCTTTAACTTATCATAACTGAGAAAATAGCAGTCACGTTATCACCATCTCACCACGTTATAGAGAGATAATACTTTATACCTTCGGTTTATATTGTCGTCCCAAAGTATAAGTATCGTTTGACAGCTGCTATAGTAGTTTCTTAAAGCTCTGGTTTTAAAAGACTTCGACTTTTGCTTTCAAGGTTGACACTAACATTATAGATGGAACCAAGAGGTCGTGAAGCTGAAAACAGCTTGACAGCAGCTATAGTAGTCCCTGAAAGCTTTTAGCTTTCAGAGACTATTATTGCTGCCGTCAAGTTTGAAACTCAACTGTTTCATTTGCGGATATTGTGTTTTAATTTTCAATTTTATTTATTTATTTTGGAGCAATAAAAAAAATATGAAGAAAGAAGCGTACACCGATCAAGACTGATGACAGCTATCATCGGTTTGGATGTGGCTCTCCAACCATATGCAGCCGGGGTCACATTCTCTTCTGTACATGGTTGGAAGACCCCATTCAAACTATTTGCCGACAGCGGAAATATACAAGTAATAAAAGGTATCAAAACAAACAATGCTACACAGGTTCATCCACGTGGCAGCTTTAAATTTACATGTCTACGAAACAGCCAATATGAAAAGATCATTATCATCATCGCGCCTGTATTCCCCTGTATTTTATATGTATTAGGCATCAGCTACATATGGGTGTACAATAGTATATCTCTTACTATTGTACACCCACATGTCACCGATGCTGTTATTGAGCCCCATATATTATGGGGCGAGGCTATTGTCATCTACCGGGCACAGTTCCAGATTCCGTGCTGCTACTGCGAATCTCCATACGGAAAAGCCCAGTAACACTTTGGCCGACTCGGGAATCGAACCAGAGATCACATGCTCAGCAGTCGTGCTTGCGACCACTAGATCAATGAGGCAGTCATAAATGAAAAGATATCGTGTATTATTGTGGACTATCGTTTTATATTGAAAAATAATGTGTGAGATATTATTTTATTGCAATGTATTTCCTAAGTATTTAAATAATTCATGTAGAAAAGATATACGACGTGGAGTGCCTTTGTTCTCTACCTAAGAACTTCCTTGTTCAAAAGAGAAAAAAGTTCTGAGGTACAGACCGAGGCTGTTCTACGTAGTCACGCACGTCTCAACTCAAGAAAAAATTACTGAACTTTATTTCTTTAATTATAAAATAATGCGTTTTTTTTACAGGTATGTATATAAAATTTGTCGAATGTCTGTATTATCAAATCGTGTGTCCTAACTAACCACCACTGAGATCTTACCCGTAACGTGTGGAATATCGCACCAAGTGATAGGAAATGTTGGTTTGTGTCTATTGTTTGATGGCAGCTGTAGTAGTTTCTTAAAGAACAGAAAACAACACTTTAAAACGTGACAATTAGAGTCTGAGTATTCACAAGTATCTTTAACTGGTCTACATGAATAAAAATATCATTTATATGTATTATAAAGCACTACCTTTGAAAGACTAATAAACTTCAGTCTTAAAGTCTGACGATATCATTACAGATGGAACCAAGACATCGTGCAGCTCACGATAGTTTTATGGCGGCTGTATTAAGTCTCTCAACGCTGAGTTTTACTGGTACTGTCAAAGTTGAAACTCAATTATTTCGTCTGCGGATATTTTGTCATTATGTTCTCATTTTTTTATTGTTTTGGTTAAGTAGTCAAAATATGAAGAAAGAACAGTACACCGATCAAGACTGATGACAGCTATCATCAGTTTGGATGAGGCCTTCCAACCATGTACAGTTGCGTTCACATTCTCTACTGTACATGGTTGAAAGACCATGTCCAAACTATTTGCCGACAGTGGAAATACACAAGTAATAAAAAATATCAAAACAAACATGCCACAGGTTTGCCGTGTGGCATTGGCATATTATTGTGGAGTATGATATTATATTGGAAAATAATGCGTGTTGAATATTATTTTATTGCAATGTGTTTTCTTATTCTAGGTACAGTATTAAATTATTCACATAACAGATATACGGCGCGGAGTACCTTTGGTCTGTAGTCTAACTGTTTTCTGTAACACAGAAATAAGTTCTAGACTACAGACCCCAGGTTGTTCTACGTAGTCACGCACATCTCAATACGAGGAAACTTTGCTGAACTTATTTCTTTAATTATAAAATAATCCGTTATTTACAGGTATAGGTTTGCCTAAAGACCGTTTGATCGGATCGTGTGCTTTAACTGAGCAAATACCAGTCACGTGATCACCATCTCACCACGTTATAGAGAGATAATACTTTATACCTTCGGTTTATATTGTCGTCCCAAAGTACAAATATCGTTTGACGGCTGCTATAGAAGTTTCTTAAAGCTGTGGTTTTAAAAGACTTAATGAAATGAAATTATTTATTTTGCAATTAGGATTTTTCAATCACTTTTATACGTCTTTTTTAAACTAGACGGCGTCGGCATTTCCTATGACTATCCCTGAGAAGAAACGCCTAAACAAACTCAGGGGTCAAAGTCTATTTTAAAGTCCAGACAGATTGTAATGATGTAAGGGTTTATGTGAGACAAATATAGGGTGGAATAGCCTTTTGAATAAAGTGCCATAACTATTTGAGCTAACCTGTCGCAACAGAGTGCATGCATCAGTTATCGTGAGAATTAATGAAATTAAGAAATCATTTCAATTTAAACGACATTACAATATCAAAATAATGAAGTAAATAATATAATAATTAATGGCAAAAATCGAATATAAAAAAAGGAAAGGCTAAAGAGCGGCTCAATCCCAAGCGTTTTTGTCCACTAAATAGTCCGAAATTTTATACTATCCTTTTTTACAAAGTTTAGATTTAATTACAATTTTGAACTTCTTTAATGTTAAATTACGTATATCATTGGGAAGTTTATTGTAAAAGCGTATACATTGTCCCATGAACGAGTTGCTTATTCTGTGAAGGCGCGTAGCATGTACAGCAAGGTTGTGTTTATTTCTAGTGTTCAAAGATTGAGTATCAGACAGTTTGACAAAGTTCTAAATATTTTTGTAAACATATATTAAATTTTCAAATATATATTGTGACACTACAGATAGAATATTAACTTCCTTAAATCTGTGTCTCAGCGACACCCTTGGACCAAGATTATAAATAACTCGGACAGCCCTTTTCTGCAAAACGAATATAGTATTGATGTCTGCAGAGTTTCCCCAGAGGAAGATGCCGTAAGACATAACGCTATGAAAAAAAATTAATTTATTGACAGCAGAAATTTTTTTGACAGCAGAAATGGCAGAACTAAGCCTACCCGATAATTTGTTTTTTGCGGGCCCCATTGCAGTTTGGCGTCTATAGTGATGCCTAGAAAAACAGTGGAATCCACAATTCTTAAGTTCTTAGACTTTTGCTTTCAAATTTGACACTAAAATTACAGATGGAACCAAGAAGTCGTGAAGCTGAAAACAGCTTGACAGCAGCTATAGTAGTCCCTGAAAGCTTTTGGCTTTCAGAGATTATTATTGCTGCCGTCAAGTTTGAAACTCAACTGTTTCATTTGCGGATATTGTGTTTAAATTTTCAATTTTATTTATTTATTTTGGAGCAATTATAAAAATATGAAGAAAGAAGCGTACACCGATCAAGACTGATAACAGCTATCATCAGTTTGGCTGAGGCCCTCCAGCCATATACAGTCGCGTTCACATTCTCTTCTGTACATGGTTGAAAGACCCCATTCAAACTATTTGCCGACAGTGGAAAAATACAAGTAATAAAAAAGATATACGACGTGGAGTGCCTTTGGTCTCTGCCTAAGAACTTCCTTGTTCAAAAGAGAAAAAAGTTCTGAGGTACAGACCGAGGTTGTTCTACGTAGTCACGCACGTCTCAACTCAAGAAAAAATTACTGAACTTTATTTCTTTAATTATAAAATAATCCGTTTTTTTACAGGCATATAAAATTTGTCGAATGTCTGTATTATCAAATCGTGTGTCCTAACTAACCACCACTGAGATCTTAAACGTAACGTGTGGAATATCGCACCAAGTGATAGGAAATGTTTTTTTTTTTTTTTAAAAACGTTGCCCCACACTAGGATTTCTCCTGTGTCGTGGGTACAGTTTACAAACATACATGTCACATGCACACACAACCAGAGCCGAAACAACTATCTGTAGATCATACAAATATTAGTTCCGTGCGGGGATCGAACCCGCGACACATAGCGCAGAAAGCTAATCGCTTAGCCACTGCGCCAACCGTGTCGTTTGTTTTGCTATTGTTTGATGGCAGCTGTAGTAGTGTCTCAAAGAACAGGAAACAACACTTTAAAACGTGACAATTAGAGTCTGAGTATTCACAAGTATCTTTAACTGGTCTACATGAATAAAAATAAAATTTATATGTATTATAAAGCACTACCTTTAAAAGACTAATAAACTTCAGTCTTAAAGTCTGACGATATCATTACAGATGGAATCAAGACATCATGCAGCTCACGATAGTTTTATGGCGGCTGTATTAAGTTTCTCAACGCTCAATTTCACTGGTACTGGTTAAGTTGAAACTCAATTATTTTGTGTACGGATATTTTGTCATTATATTCTATTATTTTGTTTTGATTCAATAGTCAAAATATGAAGAAAGAAGAGTACACCGATCAAGACTGATGACAGCTATCATCAGTTTGGATGAGGCCCTCCAACCATGTACAGTCGCGTTCACATTCTCTTCTGTTCATAGTTGAAAGACCCCATTCAAACTATTTGTCGACAGTGGAAATACACAAGTAATAAAAAATATCAAAAAAAAATGCGACACAGGTTCATCCATGTGGCAGCTTAGATTCTACATTTACCTGTCTACGAAACATATAATATGAAAAGAAATGGTGTATTATATATGCGTGTTAAATATTATTTTATTGCAATCTATTTTTGACCGAATTCAAAAAAGGAGGAGGTTCTCAATACAACTGTAATTTTTATTTTTTATTTTTTACGCGATCATTCTGTCAATTATGGAACGATTTTAAAAAATATTTTTTTGTTTGTGAGAGTATGCTCCCCAGTTGGTCCCATTGTCACCAAGTCAGGATCTGATGATGGGATCCTAGGGAAATCGAGGGATACCCTCAAATGTTATAGGATAAATAGCGCGTTTGAGTTTTTTTCTTAATAAGTCGTAAAAATAGTCCTCTTAATCTTTTCATTTCTCATATTGCGTTTTAGTCATGTGGTCGGCGAAGTAATTTAATAGATTTTAAATCACAAAGTGCAATACCGTCTAAGGTTTTCACTTGAATTGCGGCAACAAACATTTGACCGTTCTAAAGTTTTTCAAGAATAGCGTCCTTACTAGGTCTAACCATCACTCAAAATTGCAAAATAATTATTTTTTTTAACAAAAAATAAACCCGTCTCCAAAAAACTCAAAAACAAAACTAATAACTAAAAAGCAAAAAATAAATGTTTTATTATACAATCTATTAGTTGAAGAATATTGAAGTCGGTGCCCAATAAGACATGCAATGATAAATCGACACGATTGGCGAAATGTATTTGTCATGTCTGACGCATAATTCACCTCGCACTCGACAATTTTTACGTGAACTCGTTGTTTCAATGTCGCTATTATAGCAGCAAGGTATATTACTTTTATGTTTTACTTGGCACCGACTTCAATATTCTTCAACTACTATATTGTATACTAAAACATTTATTTTTTGCTTTTTAGTCATTAGTTTTGTTTTTGAGTTTTTTGGAGTCGGTTTTTATTTTTTGTCTTATTCTAAGTACAATATTTAATTATTCACAGAACAGATATACGGCCCGGAGTACCTTTGGTCTGTAGTCTATAACTGTTTTCTCTCACACAGAAATAAGTTCTAGACTACAGACCCCAGGTTGTTCTACGTAGTCACGCACATCTCAATACGAGGAAACTTTGCTGAACTTATTTCTTTAATTATAAAATAATCCGTTATTTACAGGTACCTATACGTTTGTCTAATGACCGTTTGATCGGATCGTGTATTACCTTATCACCACTGAGAAAATACCAGTCACGTGATCACCATCTAAACACGTTATAGAGAGAAAATACTTTATACCTTCGGTTTATATTGTCGTCCCAAAGTACAAGTATCGTTTGACGGCTGCTATAGTACTTTCTTAAAGCTCTGGTTTTAAAAGACTTCGACTTTTGCTTTCAAGTTTGACACTAACATTATAGATGGAACCAAGAGATCGTGAAGCTGAAAACAGCTTGACAACAGCTATAGTAGTCCCTGAAAGCTTTTAGCTTTCAGAGACTATTATTGCTGCCGTCAAGTTTGAAACTCAACTGTTTCATTTGCGAATACTGTGTTTTAATTTTCAATTTTATTTATTTATTTTGGAGAAATAAAAAAATATGAAGAAAGAAGCGTACCCCGATCAAGACTGATGACAGCTATCATCAGTTTGGATGAGGCCCTCCAACCATATACAGTCGCGTTCACATTCTCTTCTGTACATGGTTGAAAGACCCCATTCAAACTATTTGCCGACAGTGGAAATACACAAGCGATAAAAGGTATCAAAACAAACAATGTTACACAGGTTCATCCACGTGGCAGCTTTAAATTTACATGTCTACGAAACAGCCAATATGAAAAGATCATTATCATCATCGCGCCTGTATTCCCCTGTATTTTATATGTATTAGGCATCAGCTACATATGGGTGTACAATAGTATACCTCTTACTATTGTACACCCACATGTCACCGATGCTGTTATTGAGCCCCATGTATTATGGGGCGAGGCTATTGTCATCTACCGGGCACAGTTCCAGATTCCGTGCTGCTACTGCGAATCTCCATTTGAAAAACCCAGTAACACTTTGGCCGACTCGGGAATCGAACCAGAGATCACATGCTCAGCAGTCGTGCTTGCGACCACTAGATCAATGAGGTAGACAAAAATGAAAAGATATCGTGTATTATTGTGGACTATCGTTTTATATTGAAAAATAATATGTGAGATATTATTTTATTGCAATGTATTTTCTAAGTATTTAAATAATTCATGTAGAACAGGTATACAACGTGGAATACCTTTTGTCTCTAACTCAGAACTTGCTATTTTAAAAGGGAAATAAGTTCTGAGGTACAGACCCAGGTCGTTCTACGTAGTCACACACGTATCAACTCAAGAAAAAATTACTGAACTTTATTTCTTTAATTATAAAATAATCCGTTTTTTTTACAGGTATGTATATAAAATTTGTCGAATGTCTGTATTATCAAATCGTGTGTCCTAACTAACCACCACTGAGATCTTACCCGTAACGTGTGGAATATCGCACCAAGTGATAGGAAATGTTGGTTTGTGTCTATTGTTTGATGGCAGCTGTAGTAGTTTCTTAAAGAACAGAAAACAACACTTTAAAACTTGACAATTAGTCTGAGTATTCACAAGTATCTTTAATTGGTCTACATGAATAAGAATATAATTTATATGTATTATAAAGCACTACCTTTAAAAGACTAATAAACTTCAGTCTTAAAGTCTGACGATATCATTACAGATGGAACCAAGACATCGTGCAGCTCACGATAGTTTTATGGCGGCTGTATTAAGTCTCTCAACGCTGAGTTTTACTGGTACTGGCAAAGTTGAAACTCAATTATTTCGTCTGCGGATATTTTGTCATTATATTCTCATTTTTTTATTGTTTTGGTTCAGTAGTCAAAATATGAAGAAAGAACAGTACACCGATCAAGACTGATGACAGCTATCATCAGTTTGGATGAGGCCCTCCAACCATGTACAGTTGCGTTCACATTCTCTTCTGTACATGGTTGAAAGACCATGTCCAAACTATTTGCGTGGAATGTGGAAATAAACAAAAAAAAAAAAAAAAAAAAAAAAAAAAAATACACAAGTAATAAAAAATATCAAAACAAAAATGCCACAGGTTCGCCGTGTGGCATTGGCATATTATTGTGGAGTATGATATTATATTGGAAAATAATGCGTGTTAAATATTATTTTATTGCAATATGTTTTCTTATTCTAGGTACAGTATTAAATTATTCACATAACAGATATACGGCGCGGAGTACCTTTGGTCTGTAGTCTATAACTGTTTTCTGTAACACAGAAATAAGTTCTAGACTACAGACCCCAGGTTTTTCTACGTAGTCACGCACATCTCAATACGAGGAAACTTTGCTGAACTTATTTCTCTAATTATAAAATAATCCGTTATTTACAGTTATACGTTTGTCTAATGACCGTTTGATCGGATTGTGTGTTTTAACTTATCACCACTGAGAAAATACCAGTCACGTGATCACCATCTCACCACGTTATAGAGAGATAATACTTTATACCTTCGGTTTATATTGTCGTCCCAAAGTACAAATATCGTTTGACTGCTATAGTAGTTTCTTAAAGCTCTGGTTTTAAAAGACTTAATGAAATGAAATTATTTATTTTGCAATTAGGATTTTTCAATCACTTTTATACGTCTTTTTTAAACTAGACGGCGTCGGCATTTCCTATGACTATCCCTGAGAAGAAACGCCTAAACAAACTCAGGGGTCAAAGTCAATTTTAAAGTCCAGACAGATTGTAATGATGTAAGGGTTTATGTGAGACAAATATAGGGTGGAATAGCCTTTTGAATAAAGTGCCATAACTATTTGAGCTAACCTGTCGCAACAGAGTGCATGTATCAGTTATCGTGAGAATTAATGAAATTAAGAAATCATTTCAATTTAAACGACATTACAATATCAAAATAATGAAGTAAATAATATAATAATTAATGGCAAAAATCGAATATAAAAAAAGGAAAGGCTAAAGAGCGGCTCAATCCCAAGCGTTTTTGTCCACTAAATAGTCCGAAATTTTATACTATCCTTTTTTACAAAGTTTAGATTTAATTACAATTTTGAACTTCTTTAATGTTAAATTACGTATATCATTGGGAAGTTTATTGTAAAAGCGTATACATTGTCCCATGAACAAGTTGCTTATTCTGTGAAGGCGCGTAGCATGTACAGCAAGGTTGTGTTTATTTCTAGTGTTCAAAGATTGAGTATCAGACAGTTTGACAAAGTTCTAAATATTTTTGTAAACATATATTAAATTTTCAAATATATATTGTGACGCTACAGATAGAATATTAATTTCCTTAAATCTGTGTCTCAACGACACCCTTGGACCAAGATTATAAATAGCTCGGACAGCCCTTTTCTGCAAAACGAATATAGTATTGATGTCTGCAGAGTTTCCCCAGAGGAAGATGCCGTAAGACATAACGCTATGAAAAAAAATTAATTTATTGACAGCAGAAATTTTTTTGACAGCAGAAATGGCAGAACTAAGCCTACCCGATAATTTGTTTTTTGCGGGCCCCATTGCAGTTTAGCGTCTATAGTGATGCCTAGAAAAACAGTGGAATCCACAATTCTTAAGTTCTTAGACTTTTGCTTTCAAATTTGACACTAAAATTACAGATGGAACCAAGAAGTCGTGAAGCTGAAAACAGCTTGACAGCAGCTATAGTAGTCCCTGAAAGCTTTTGGCTTTCAGAGATTATTATTGCTGCCGTCAAGTTTGAAACTCAACTGTTTCATTTGCGGATATTGTGTTTAAATTTTCAATTTTATTTATTTATTTTGGAGCAATTATAAAAATATGAAGAAAGAAGCGTACACTGATCAAGACTGATAACAGATATCATCAGTTTGGCTGAGGCCCTCCAGCCATATACAGTCGCGTTCACATTCTCTTCTGTACATGGTTGAAAGACCCCATTCAAACTATTTGCCGACAGTGGAAAAACACAAGTAATAAAAAAGATATACGACGTGGAGTGCCTTTGGTCTCTGCCTAAGAACTTCCTTGTTCAAAAGAGAAAAAAGTTCTGAGGTACAGACCGAGGTTGTTCTACGTAGTCACGCACGTCTCAACTCAAGAAAAAATTACTGAACTTTATTTCTTTAATTATAAAATAATCCGTTTTTTTACAGGCATATAAAATTTGTCGAATGTCTGTATTATCAAATCGTGTGTCCTAACTAACCACCACTAAGATCTTACCCGTAACGTGTGGAATATCGCACCAAGTGATAGGAAATGTTTTTTATTTTTTTTTAAAAACGTTGCCCCACACTAGGATTTCTCCTGTGTCGTGGGTACAGTTTACAAACATATATGTCAAATGCACACACAACCAGAGCCGAAACAACTATCTGTAGATCATACGAATATTAGTTCCGTGCGGGGATCGAACCCGCGACACATAGCGCAGAAAGCTAATCGCTTAGCCACTGCGCCAACCGTGTCGTTTGTTTTGCTATTGTTTGATGGCAGCTGTAGTAGTGTCTTAAAGAACAGGAAACAACACTTTAAAACGTGACAATTAGAGTCTGAGTATTCACAAGTATCTTTAACTGGTCTACATGAATAAAAATATCATTTATATGTATTATAAAGCACTACCTTTAAAAGACTAATAAACTTCAGTCTTAAAGTCTGACGATATCATTACAGATGGAATCAAGACATCGTGCAGCTCAAGATAGTTTTATGGCGGCTGTATTAAGTCTCTCAAAGCTGAGTTTTACTGGTACTGTCAAAGTTGAAACTCAATTATTTCTTCTGCGGATATTTTGTCATTATATTCAATTTTTTTTTATTGTTTTGGTTCAGTAGTCAAAATATGAAGAAAGAACAGTACACCGATCAAGACTGATGACAGCTATCATCAGTTTGGATGAGGCCTTCCAACCATGTACAGTTGCGTTCACATTCTCTTCTGTACATGGTTGAAAGACCATGTCCAAACTATTTGCCGACAGTGGAAATACACAAGTAATAAAAAATATCAAAACAAACATGCCACAGGTTTGCCGTGTGGCATTGGCATATTATTGTGGAGTATGATATTATATTGGAAAATAATGCGTGTTGAATATTATTTTATTGCAATGTGTTTTCTTATTCTAGGTACAGTATTAAATTATTCACATAACAGATATACGGCGCGGAGTACCTTTGGTCTGTAGTCTAACTGTTTTCTGTAACACAGAAATAAGTTCTAGACTACAGACCCCAGGTTGTTCTACGTAGTCACGCACATCTCAATACGAGGAAACTTTGCTGAACTTATTTCTTTAATTATAAAATAATCCGTTATTTACAGGTATAGGTTTGCCTAAAGACCGTTTGATCGGATCATGTGCTTTAACTTATCACCACTGAGAAAATAGCAGTCACGTTATCACCATCTCACCACGTTATAGAGAGATAATACTTTATACCTTCGGTTTATATTGTCGTCCCAAAGTACAAATATCGTTTGACGGCTGCTATAGAAGTTTCTTAAAGCTCTAGTTTTAAAATACTTCGACTTTTGCTTTCAAGTTTGACACTAACATTATAGATGGAACCAAGAGGTCGTGAAGCTGAAAACAGCTTGACAGCAGCTATAGTAGTCCCTGAAAGCTTTTAGCTTTCAGAGACTATTATTGCTGCCATCAAGTTTGAAACTCAACTGTTTCATTTGCGGATATTGTGTTTTAATTTTCAATTTTATTTATTTATTTTGGAGCAATAAAAAATATGAAGAAAGAAGCGTACACCGATCAAGACTGATGACAGCTATCATCAGTTTGGATGAGGCCCTCCAACCATATACAGTCGCGTTCACATTCTCTTCTGTACATGGTTGGAAGACCCCATTCAAACTATTTGCCGACAGTGGAAATACACAAGCGATAAAAGGTATCAAAACAAACAATGTTACACAGGTTCATCCACGTGGCAGCTTTAAATTTACATGTCTACGAAACAGCCAATATGAAAAGATCATTATCATCATCGCGCCTGTATTCCCCTGTATTTAATATGTATTAGGCATCGGCGACATATGGGTGAACAATATTACACCTAGTACTATTGTACACCCACATGTCACCGATGCTGTTATTGAGCCGCATGTATTATGGGGCGAGGCTATTGTCATCTACCGGGCACAGTTCCAGATTCCGTGCTGCTACTGCGAATCTCCATACGGAAAAACCCAGTAACACTTTGGCCGACTCGGGAATCGAACCAGAGATCAAATGCTCAGCAGTCGCGTTTGCGACCACTAGATCAATGAGGCAGTCATAAATGAAAAGATATCGTGTATTATTGTGGACTATCGTTTTATATTGAAAAATAATGTGTGAGATATTATTTTATTGCAATGTATTTTCTAAGTATTTAAATAATTCATGTAGAACAGGTGTGCAACGTGGAATACCTTTTGTCTCTAACTCAGAACTTGCTATTTTAAAAGGGAAATAAGTTCTGAGGTACAGACCGAGGTTGTTCTACGTAGTCACGCACGTCTCAACTCAAGAAAAAATTACTGAACTTTATTTCTTTAATTATAAAATAATCCGTTTTTTTACAGGTATGTATATAAAATTTGTCGAATGTCTGTATTATCAAATCGTGTGTCCTAACTAACCACCACTGAGATCTTACCCGTAACGTGTGGAATATCGCACCAAGTGATAGGAAATGTTTGTTTTGCTACTGTTTGATGGCAGCTGTAGTAGTTTCTTAAAGAACAGAAAACAACAATTTAAAACGTGACAATTAGAGTCTGAGTATTCACAAGTGTCTTTAAGTGGTCTACTTGAATAAAAATATATTTTATATGTATTACTTTTTTAAAGCACTATCTTTAAAAGACTAATAAAACTGTAGTCTTAAAGTCTGACGATATCATTATACATGGAATCAAGACATCGTGCAGCTCAAGATAGTTTTATGGCGGCTGTATTAAGTCTCTCAACGCTGAGTTTTACTGGTACTGTCAAAGTTGAAACTCAATTATTTCGTCTGCGGATATTTTGTCATTATATTCTCATTTTTTTATTGTTTTGGTTCAGTAGTCAAAATATGAAGAAAGAACAGTACACCGATCAAGACTGATGACAGCTATCATCAGTTTGGATGAGGCCCTCCAACCATATACAGTCGCGTTCACATTCTCTTCTGTACATGGTTGAAAGACTATGTCCAAACTATTTGCGGACAGTGGAAATACACAAGTAATAAAAAATATCAAAACAAACATGCCTCAGGTTTGCCGTGTGGCATTGGCATATTATTGTGGAGTATGATATTATATTGGAAAATAATGCGTGTTAAATATTATTTTATTGCAATGTGTTTTCTTATTCTAGGTACAGTATTAAATTATTCACATAACAGATATATGGCGCGGAGTACCTTTGGTCTGTAGTCTATAACTGTTTTCTGTAACACAGAAATAAGTTCTAGACTACAGACCCCAGGTTGTTCTACGTAGTCACGCACATCTCAATACGAGGAAACTTTGCTGAACTTATTTCTCTAATTATAAAATAATCCGTTATTTACAGGTATACGTTTGTCTAATGACCGTTTGATCGGATCGTGTGTTTTAACTTATCCCCACTGAGAATATACCAGTCACGTGATCACCATCTCACCACGTTATAGAGAGATAATACTTTATACCTTCGGTTTATATTGTCGTCCCAAAGTACAAATATCGTTTGACGGCTGCTATAGAAGTTTCTTAAAGCTCTAGTTTTAAAATACTTCGACTTTTGCTTTCAAGTTTGACACTAACATTATAGATGGAACCAAGAGGTCGTGAAGCTGAAAACAGCTTGACAGCAGCTATAGTAGTCCCTGAAAGCTTTTAGCTTTCAGAGACTATTATTGCTGCCGTCAAGTTTGAAACTCAACTGTTTCATTTGCGGATATTGTGTTTTAATTTTCAATTTTATTTATTTATTTTGGAGCAATAAAAAATATGAAGAAAGAAGCGTACACCGATCAAGACTGATGACAGCTATCATCAGTTTGGATGAGGCCCTCCAACCATATACAGTCGCGTTCACATTCTCTTCTGTACATGGTTGGAAGACCCCATTCAAACTATTTGCCGACAGTGGAAATACACAAGCGATAAAAGGTATCAAAACAAACAATGTTACACAGGTTCATCCGCGTGGCAGCTTTAAATTTACATGTCTACGAAACAGCCAATATGAAAAGATCATTATCATCATCGCGCCTGTATTCCCCTGTATTTTATATGTATTAGGCATCAGCTACATATGGGTGTACAATAGTATACCTCTTACTATTGTACACCCACATGTCACCAATGCTGTTATTGAGCTCCATGTATTATGGGGCGAGGCTATTGTCATCTACCGGGCACAGTTCCAGATTCCGTGCTGCTACTGTGAATCTCCATACGGAAAAACCCAGTAACACTTTGGCCGACTCGGGAATCGAACCAGAGATCAAATGCTCAGCAGTCGCGTTTGCGACCACTAGATCAATGAGGCAGTCATAAATGAAAAGATATCGTGTATTATTGTGGACTATCGTTTTATATTGAAAAATAATGTGTGAGATATTATTTTATTGCAATGTATTTTCTAAGTATTTAAATAATTCATGTAGAAAAGATATACGACGTGGAGTGCCTTTGGTCTCTACCTAAGAACTTCCTTGTTCAAAAGAGAAAAAAGTTCTGAGGTACAGACCGAGGCTGTTCTACGTAGTCACGCACGTCTCAACTCAAGAAAAAATTACTGAACTTTATTTCTTTAATTATAAAATAATCCGTTTTTTTTACAGGTATGTATATAAAATTTGTCGAATGTCTGTATTATCAAATCGTGTGTCCTAACTAACCACCACTAAGATCATACCCGTAACGTGTGGAATATCGCACCAAGTGATAGGAAATGTTGGTTTGTGTCTATTGTTTGATGGCAGCTGTAGTAGTTTCTTAAAGAACAGAAAACAACACTTTAAAACGTGACAATTAGAGTCTGAGTATTCACAAGTATCTTTAACTGGTCTACATGAATAAAAATATCATTTATATGTATTATAAAGCACTACCTTTAAAAGACTAATAAACTTCAGTCTTAAAGTCTGACGATATCATTACAGATGGAATCAAGACATCGTGCAGCTCACGATAGTTTTATGGCGGCTGTATTAAGTCTCTCAACGCTGAGTTTTACTGGTACTGTCAAAGTTGAAACTCAATTATTTCGTCTGCGGATATTTTGTCATTATATTCAATTCTTTTTTATTGTTTTGGTTCAGTAGTCAAAATATGAAGAAAGAACAGTACACTGATCAAGACTGATGACAGCTATCATCAGTTTGGATGAGGCCTTCCAACCATGTACAGTTGCGTTCACATTCTCTTCTGTACATGGTTGAAAGACCATGTCCAAACTATTTGCCGACAGTGGAAATACACAAGTAATAAAAAATATCAAAACAAACATGCCACAGGTTTGCCGTGTGGCATTGGCATATTATTGTGGAGTATGATATTATATTGGAAAATAATGCGTGTTGAATATTATTTTATTGCAATGTGTTTTCTTATTCTAGGTACAGTATTAAATTATTCACATAACAGATATACGGCGCGGAGTACCTTTGGTCTGTAGTCTAACTGTTTTCTGTAACACAGAAATAAGTTCTAGACTACAGACCCCAGGTTGTTCTACGTAGTCACGCACATCTCAATACGAGGAAACTTTGCTGAATTTATTTCTTTAATTATAAAATAATCCGTTATTTACAGGTATAGGTTTGCCTAAAGACCGTTTGATCGGATCGTGTGCTTTAACTTATCACCACTGAGCAAATAGCAGTCACGTGATCACCATCTCACCACGTTTTAGAGAGATAATACTTTATACCTTCGGTTTATATTGTCGTCCCAAAGTACAAATATCGTTTGACGGCTGCTATAGTAGTTTCTTAAAGCTCTAGTTTTAAAATACTTCGACTTTTGCTTTCAAGTTTGACACTAACATTATAGATGGAACCAAGAGGTCGTGAAGCTGAAAACAGCTTGACAGCAGCTATAGTAGTCCCTGAAAGCTTTTAGCTTTCAGAGACTATTATTGCTGCCGTCAAGTTTGAAACTCAACTGTTTCATTTGCGGATATTGTGTTTTAATTTTCAATTTTATTTATTTATTTTGGAGCAATAAAAAATATGAAGAAAGAAGCGTACACCGATCAAGACTGATGACAGCTATCATCAGTTTGGATGAGGCCCTCCAACCATATACAGTCGCGTTCACATTCTCTTCTGTACATGGTTGGAAGACCCCATTCAAACTATTTGCCGACAGTGGAAATACACAAGCGATAAAAGGTATCAAAACAAACAATGTTACACAGGTTCATCCGCGTGGCAGCTTTAAATTTACATGTCTACGAAACAGCCAATATGAAACGATCATTATCATCATCGCGCCTGTATTCCCCTGTATTTAATATGTATTAGGCATCGGCGACATATGGGTGAACAATATTACACCTCGTACTATTGTACACCCACATGTCACCGATGCTGTTATTGAGCCGCATGTATTATGGGGCGAGGCTATTGTCATCTACCGGGCACAGTTCCAGATTCCGTGCTGCTACTGCGAATCTCCATTTGAAAAACCCAGTAACACTTTGGCCGACTCGGGAATCGAACCAGAGATCACATGCTCAGCAGTCGCGTTTGCGACCACTAGATCAATGAGGTAGTCAAAAATGAAAAGATATCGTGTATTATTGTGGACTATCGTTTTATATTGAAAAATAATGTGTGAGATATTATTTTAATGCAATGTATTTTCTAAGTATTTAAATAATTCATGTAGAACAGGTATACAACGTGGAATACCTTTTGTCTCTAACTCAGAACTTGCTATTTTAAAAGGGAAATAAGTTCTGAGGTACAGACCGAGGCTGTTCTACGTAGTCACGCACGTCTCAACTCAAGAAAAAATTACTGAACTTTATTTCTTTAATTATAAAATGATCCGTTTTTTTTTACGGGTATGTATATAAAATTTGTCGAATGTCTGTATTATCAAATCGTGTGTTCTAACTAACCACCACTGAGATCATACCCGTAACGTGTGGAATATCGCACCAAGTGATAGGAAATGTTTGTTTTGCTATTGTTTGATGGCAGCTGTAGTAGTTTCTTAAAGAACAGAAAACAACACTTTAAAACTTGACAATTAGTCTGAGTATTCACAAGTATCTTTAATTGGTCTACATGAATAAGAATATAATTTATATGTATTATAAAGCACTACCTTTAAAAGACTAATAAACTTCAGTCTTAAAGTCTGACGATATCATTACAGATGGAACCAAGACATCGTGCAGCTCACGATAGTTTTATGGCGGCTGTATTAAGTCTCTCAACGCTGAGTTTTACTGGTACTGTCAAAGTTGAAACTCAATTATTTCGTCTGCGGATATTTTGTCATTATGTTCTCATTTTTTTATTGTTTTGGTTAAGTAGTCAAAATATGAAGAAAGAACAGTACACCGATCAAGACTGATGACAGCTATCATCAGTTTGGATAAGGCCCTCCAACCATGTACAGTTGCGTTCACATTCTCTTCTGTACATGGTTGAAAGACCATGTCCAAACTATTTGCCGACAGTGGAAATACACAAGTAATAAAAAATATCAAAACAAAAATGCCACAGGTTCGCCGTGTGGCATTGGCATATTAATGTGGAGTATGATATTATATTGGAAAATAATGCGTGTTAAATATTATTTTATTGCAATGTGTTTTCTTATTCTAGGTAAAGTATTAAATTATTCACATAACAGATATACGGCGCGGAGTACCTTTGGTCTGTAGTCTATAACTGTTTTCTGTAACACAGAAATAAGTTCTAGACTACAGACCCCAGGTTGTTCTACGTAGTCACGCACATCTCAATACGAGGAAACTTTGCTGAACTTATTTCTCTAATTATAAAATAATCCGTTATTTACAGGTATACGTTTGTCTAATGACCGTTTGATCGGATCGTGTGTTTTAACTTATCACCACTGAGAATATACCAGTCACGTGATCACCATCTCACCACGTTATAGAGAGATAACACTTTATACCTTCGGTTTATATTGTCGTCCCAAAGTACAAGTATCGTTTGACGGCTGCTATAGTAGTTTCTTAAAGCTCTGGTTTTAAAAGACTTAATGAAATGAAATTATTTATTTTGCAATTAGGATTTTTCAATCACTTTTATACGTCTTTTTTAAACTAGACGGCGTCGGCATTTCCTATGACTATCCCTGAGAAGAAACGCCTAAACAAACTCAGGGGTCAAAGTCTATTTTAAAGTCCAGACAGATTGTAATGATGTAAGGGTTTATGTGAGACAAATATAGGGTGGAATAGCCTTTTGAATAAAGTGCCATAACTATTTGAGCTAACCTGTCGCAACAGAGTGCATGCATCAGTTATCGTGAGAATTAATGAAATTAAGAAATCATTTCAATTTAAACGACATTACAATATCAAAATAATGAAGTAAATAATATAATAATTAATGGCAAAAATCGAATATAAAAAAAGGAAAGGCTAAAGAGCGGCTCAATCCCAAGCGTTTTTTGTCCACTAAATAGTCCGAAATTTTATACTATCCTTTTTTACAAAGTTTAGATTTAATTACAATTTTGAACTTCTTTAATGTTAAATTACGTATATCATTGGGAAGTTTATTGTAAAAGCGTATACATTGTCCCATGAACGAGTTGCTTATTCTGTGAAGGCGCGTAGCATGTACAGCAAGGTTGTGTTTATTTCTAGTGTTCAAAGATTGAGTATCAGACAGTTTGACAAAGTTCTAAATATTTTTGTAAACATATATTAAATTTTCAAATATATATTGTGACGCTACAGATAGAATATTAATTTCCTTAAATCTGTGTCTCAACGACACCCTTGGACCAAGATTATAAATAGCTCGGACAGCCCTTTTCTGCAAAACGAATATAGTATTGATGTCTGCAGAGTTTCCCCAGAGGAAGATGCCGTAAGTCATAACGCTATGAAAATAACTGAAATAAACTATTCTGGCTGTATTCACATCAATTAAATGCCGAATTTTTTTGACAGCAGACATGGCAGAACTAAGCCTACCCGATAATTTGTTTATTTGCGGGCCCCATTGCAGTTTGGCGTCTATAATGATGCCTAGAAAAACAGTGGAATCCACAATTCTTAAGTTCTTAGACTTTTGCTTTCAAATTTGACACTAAAATTACAGATGGAACCAAGAAGTCGTGAAGCTGAAAACAGCTTGACAGCAGCTATAGTAGTCCCTGAAAGCTTTTGGCTTTCAGAGACTATTATTGCTGCCGTCAAGTTTGAAACTCAACTGTTTCATTTGCGAATACTGTGTTTTAATTTTAAATTTTATTTATTTATTTTGGAGCAATTATAAAAATATGAAGAAAGAAGCGTACACCGATCAAGACTGATAACAGCTATCATCAGTTTGGCTGAAGCCCTCCAGCCATATACAGTCGCGTTCACATTCTCTTCTGTACATGGTTGAAAGACCCCATTCAAACTATTTGCCGACAGTGGAAAAACACAAGTAATAAAAAAGATATACGACGTGGAGTGCCTTTGGTCTCTGCCTAAGAACTTCCTTGTTCAAAAGAGAAAAAAGTTCTGAGGTACAGACCGAGGTTGTTCTACGTAGTCACGCACGTCTCAACTCAAGAAAAAATTACTGAACTTTATTTCTTTAATTATAAAATAATCCGTTTTTTTTACAGGTATATAAAATTTGTCGAATGTCTGTATTATCAAATCGTGTGTCCTAACTAACCACCACTAAGATCTTACCCGTAACGTGTGGAATATCGCACCAAGTGATAGGAAATGTTTTTTTTTTTTTTTTAAAAACGTTGCCCCACACTAGGATTTCTCCTGTGTCGTGGGTACAGTTTACAAACATACATGTCACATGCACACACAACCAGAGCCGAAACAACTATCTGTAGATCATACAAATATTAGTTCCGTGCGGGGATCGAACCCGCGACACATAGCGCAGAAAGCTAATCGCTTAGCCACTGCGCCAACCGTGTCGTTTGTTTTGCTATTGTTTGATGGCAGCTGTAGTAGTGTCTTAAAGAACAGAAAACAACACTTTAAAACGTGACAATTAGAGTCTGAGTATTCACAAGTATCTTTAATTGGTCTACATGAATAAAAATAAAATTTATATGTATTATAAAGCACTACCTTTAAAAGACTAATAAACTTCAGTCTTAAAGTCTGACGATATCATTACAGATGGAATCAAGACATCGTGCAGCTCACGATAGTTTTATGGCGGCTGTATTAAGTTTCTCAACGCTCAATTTCACTGGTACTGGTTAAGTTGAAACTCAATTATTTTGTGTACGGATATTTTGTCATTATATTCTATTTTTTTGTTTTGATTCAATAGTCAAAATATGAAGAAAGAAGAGTACACCGATCAAGACTGATGACAGCTATCATCAGTTTGGATGAGGCCCTCCAACCATGTACAGTCGCGTTCACATTCTCTTGTGTTCATAGTTGAAAGACCCCATTCAAACTATTTGTCGACAGTGGAAATACACAAGTAATAAAAAATATCAAAACAAAAATGCGACACAGGTTCATCCATGTGGCAGCTTAGATTCTACATTTACCTGTCTACGAAACATATAATATGAAAAGAAATGGTGTATTATATATGCGTGTTAAATATTATTTTATTGCAATCTATTTTTGACCGACTTCAAAAAAGGAGGAGGTTCTCAATACAACTGTAATTTTTATTTTTTATTTTTTACGCGATCATTCTGTCAATTATGGAACGATTTAAAAAATATTTTTTTATGTTTTACTTGGCACCGACTTCAATATTCTTCAACTACTATATTGTATACTAAAACATTTATTTTTTGCTTTTTAGTCATTAGTTTTGTTTTTGAGTTTTTTGGAGTCGGTTTTTATTTTTTGTCTTATTCTAAGTACAATATTTAATTATTCACAGAACAGATATACGGCCCGGAGTACCTTTGGTCTGTAGTCTATAACTGTTTTCTCTAACACAGAAATAAGTTCTAGACTACAGACCCCAGGTTGTTCTACGTAGTCACGCACATCTCAATACGAGGAAACTTTGCTGAACTTATTTCTTTAATTATAAATTAATCCGTTATTTACAGGTACCTATACGTTTGTCTAATGACCGTTTGATCGGATCGTGTATTACCTTATCACCACTGAGAAAATACCAGTCACGTGATCACCATCTCACCACGTTATAGAGAGATAATACTTTATACCTTCGGTTTATATTGTCGTCCCAAAGTACAAGTATCGTTTGACGGCTGCTATAGTTGTTTCTTAAAGCTCTGGTTTTAAAAGACTTCGACTTTTGCTTTCAAGTTTGACACTAACATTATAGATGGAACCAAGAGGTCGTGAAGCTGAAAACAGCTTGACAGCAGCTATAGTAGTCCCTGAAAGCTTTTAGCTTTCAGAGACTATTATTGCTGCCGTCAAGTTTGAAACTCAACTGTTTCATTTGCGAATACTGTGTTTTAATTTTCAATTTTATTTATTTTGGAGCAATAAAAAAATATGAAGAAAGAAGCGTACACCGATCAAGACTGATGACAGCTATCATCAGTTTGGATGAGGCCCTCCAACCATATACAGTCGCGTTCACATTCTCTTCTGTACATGGTTGGAAGATCCCATTCAAACTATTTGCCGACAGTGGAAATACACAAGCGATAAAAGGTATCAAAACAAACAATGTTACACAGGTTCATCCGCGTGGCAGCTTTAAATTTACATGTCTACGAAACAGCCAATATGAAAAGATCATTATCATCATCGCGCCTGTATTTAATATGTATTAGGCATCGGCGACATATGGGTGTACAATATTACACCTCGTACTATTGTACACCCACATGTCACCGATGCTGTTATTGAGCCCCATGTATTATGGGGCGAGGCTATTGTCATCTACCGGGCACAGTTCCTGATTCCGTGCTGCTACTGTGAATCTCCATTCGGAAAAACCTAGTAACACTTTGGCCGACTCGGGAATCGAACCAGAGATCAAATGCTCAGCAGTCGCGTTTGCGACCACTAGATCAATGAGGCAGTCATAAATGAAAAGATATCGTGTATTATTGTGGACTATCGTTTTATATTGAAAAATAATGTGTGAGATATTATTTTAATGCAATGTATTTCCTAAGTATTTAAATAATTCATGTAGAAAAGATATACGACGTGGAGTGCCTTTGGTCTCTACCTAAGAACTTCCTTGTTCAAAAGAGAAATAAGTTCTGAGGTACAGACCGAGGCTGTTCTACGTAGTCACGCACGTCTCAACTCAAGAAAAAATTACTGAACTTTATTTCTTTAATTATAAAATAATGCGTTTTTTACAGGTATATAAAATTTGTCGAATGTCTGTATTATCAAATCGTATGTCCTAACTAACCACCACTGAGATCATACCCGTAACGTGTGGAATATCGCACCAAGTGATAGGAAATGTTGGTTTGTGTCTATTGTTTGATGGCAGCTGTAGTAGTTTCTTAAAGAACAGAAAACAACACTTTAAAACTTGACAATTAGTCTGAGTATTCACAAGTATCTTTAACTGGTCTACATGAATAAGAATATAATTTATATGTATTATAAAGCACTACCTTTAAAAGACTAATAAACTTCAGTCTTAAAGTCTGACGATATCATTACAGATGGAACCAAGACATCGTGCAGCTCACGATAGTTTTATGGCGGCTGTATTAAGTCTCTCAACGCTGAGTTTTACTGGTACTGTCAAAGTTGAAACTCAATTATTTCGTCTGCGGATATTTTGTCATTATATTCTCATTTTTTTATGGTTTTGGTTCAGTAGTCAAAATATGAAGAAAGAAGCGTACACCGATCAAGACTGATGACAGCTATCATCAGTTTGGCTGAGGCCCTCCAACCATGTACAGTCCCGTTCACATTCTCTTCTGTACATGGTTGAAAGACCCCATTCAAACTATTTGCCGACGGTGGAAATATACAAGTAATAAAAGGTATCAAAACAAACAATGTTACACAGGTTCATCCGCGTGGCAGCTTTAAATTTACATGTCTACGAAACAGCCAATATGAAAAGATCATTATCATCATCGCGCCTGTATTCCCCTGTATTTAATATGTATTAGGCATCGGCGACATATGGGTGTACAATATTACACCTCGTACTATTGTACACCCACATGTCACCGATGCTGTTATTGAGCCGCATGTATTATGGGGCGAGGCTATTGTCATCTACCGGGCACAGTTCCAGATTCCGTGCTGCTACTGTGAATCTCCACTAGATCAATGAGGCTGTCAAAAATGAAAAGATATCGTGTATTATTGTGGACTATCGTTTCATATTGATAAATAATGTGTGTGCGTGTTTTTGTAGCGACTATCGTCGCAACATAGCAAAAAGTAAAGCGCCATCTATCGGAGTGAAACGACAACAAAATACCCTGAATCGCACTATAAGAGTTTACAACGATTCTAACACATATACGAATGTCCGACATCAACCGTCGGGCTTCGGCCCGCCAGGCTAACCACCTTGCCTGGTCGGAGGATCCTCCCTTTTCAATGGAGGAACACCATACCTCGTTCCCCTACAGATATTATTTTATAGCAATGTATTTCCTAAGTATTTAAATAATTCATGTAGAAAAGATATACGACGTGGAGTGCCTTTGGTCTCTACCTAAGAACTTCCTTGTTCAAAAGAGAAATAAGTTCTGAGGTACAGACCGAGGTTGTTCTACGTAGTCACGCACGTCTCAACTCAAGAAAAAATTACTGAACTTTATTTCTTTAATTATAAAATAATCCGTTTTTTTACAGGTATGTATATAAAATTTGTCGAATGTCTGTATTATCAAATCGTGTGTCCTAACTAACCACCACTAAGATCTTACCCGTAACGTGTGGAATATCGCACCAAGTGATAGGAAATTTTTTTTTTTTTTTTTTAAAACGTTGCCCCACACTAGGATAGGAAATGTTGGTTTGTGTCTATTGTTTGATGGCAGCTGTAGTAGTTTCTTAAAGAACAGAAAACAACACTTTAAAACGTGGCAATTAGAGTCTGAGTATTCACAAGTATCTTTAACTGGTCTACATGAATAAAAATATCATTTATATGTATTATAAAGCACTACCTTTAAAAGACTAATAAACTTCAGTCTTAAAGTCTGACGATATCATTACAGATGGAACCAAGACATCGTGCAGCTCACGATAGTTTTATGGCGGCTGTATTAAGTCTCTCAACGCTGAGTTTTACTGGTACTGTCAAAGTTGAAACTCAATTATTTCGTCTGCGGATATTTTGTCATTATATTCTCATCTTTTTATGGTTTTGGTTCAGTAGTCAAAATATGAAGAAAGAACAGTACACCGATCAAGACTGATGACAGCTATCATCAGTTTGGATGAGGCCCTCCAACCATATACAGTCGCGTTCACATTCTCTTCTGTACATGGTTGAAAGACTATGTCCAAACTATTTGCGGACAGTGGAAATACACAAGTAATAAAAAATATCAAAACAAACATGCCACAGGTTTGCCGTGTGGCATTGGCATATTATTGTGGAGTATGATATTATATTGGAAAATAATGCGTGTTAAATATTATTTTATTGCAATGTGTTTTCTTATTCTAGGTACAGTATTAAATTATTCACATAACAGATATACGGCGCGGAGTACCTTTGGTCTGTAGTCTATAACTGTTTTCTGTAACACAGAAATAAGTTCTAGACTACAGACCCCAGGTTGTTCTACGTAGTCACGCACATCTCAATACGAGGAAACTTTGCTGAACTTATTTCTCTAATTATAAAATAATCCGTTATTTACAGGTATACGTTTGTCTAATGACCGTTTGATCGGATCGTGTGTTTTAACTTATCACCACTGAGAATATACCAGTCACTTGATCACCATCTCACCACGTTATAGAGAGATAATACTTTATACCTTCGGTTTATATTGTCGTCCCAAAGTACAAATATCGTTTGACGGCTGCTATAGAAGTTTCTTAAAGCTCTAGTTTTAAAATACTTCGACTTTTGCTTTCAAGTTTGACACTAACATTATAGATGGAACCAAGAGGTCGTGAAGCTGAAAACAGCTTGACAGCAGCTATAGTAGTCCCTGAAAGCTTTTAGCTTTCAGAGACTATTATTGCTGCCGTCAAGTTTGAAACTCAACTGTTTCATTTGCGGATATTGTGTTTTAATTTTCAATTTTATTTATTTATTTTGGAGCAATAAAAAATATGAAGAAAGAAGCGTACACCGATCAAGACTGATGACAGCTATCATCAGTTTGGATGAGGCCCTCCAACCATATACAGTCGCGTTCACATTCTCTTCTGTACATGGTTGGAAGACCCCATTCAAACTATTTGCCGACAGTGGAAATACACAAGCGATAAAAGGTATCAAAACAAACAATGTTACACAGGTTCATCCACATGGCAGCTTTAAATTTACATGTCTACGAAACAGCCAATATGAAAAGATCATTATCATCATCGCGCCTGTATTCCCCTGTATTTAATATGTATTAGGCATCGGCGACATATGGGTGAACAATATTACACCTCGTACTATTGTACACCATGTACACCATGTATTATGGGGCGAGGCTATTGTCATCTACCGGGCACAGTTCCAGATTCCGTGCTGCTACTGCGAATCTCCATTTGAAAAACCCAGTAACACTTTGGCCGACTCGGGAATCGAACCAGAGATCACATGCTCAGCAGTCGCGCTTGCGACCACTAGATCAATGAGGTAGTCATAAATGAAAAGATATCGTGTATTATTGTGGACTATCGTTTTATATTGAAAAATAATGTGTGAGATATTATTTTATTGCAATGTATTTTCTAAGTATTTAAATCATTCATGTAGAACAGGTATACAACGTGGAATACCTTTTGTCTCTAACTCAGAACTTGCTATTTTAAAAGGGAAATAAGTTCTGAGATACAGACCCAGGTCGTTCTACGTAGTCACGCACGTCAAAGGAAAAAAATACTGAATTTATTTATTTAATTATAAAATAATGCGTTTTTTTACAGGTATATAAAATTTGTCGAATGTCTGTATTATCAAATCGTATGTCCTAACTAACCACCACTGAGATCTTACCCGTAAAGTGTGGAATATCGCACCAAGTGATAGGAAATGTTTGTTTGGCTATTGTTTGATGGCAGCTGTAGTAGTTTCTTAAAGAACAGAACTTGACAATTAGAGTCTTTAAAACTTGACAATTAGAGTCTGAGTATTCACAAGTATCTTTAACTGGTCTACATGAATAAGAATATAATTTATATGTATTATAAAGCACTACCTTTAAAAGACTAATAAACTTCAGTCTTAAAGTCTGACGATATCATTACAGATGGAATCAAGACATCGTGCAGCTCACGATAGTTTTATGGCGGCTGTATTAAGTCTCTCAACGCTGAGTTTTACTGGTACTGTCAAAGTTGAAACTCATTTATTTCGTCTGCGGATATTTTGTGCTTATATTCAATTTTTTTTTGTACAGTATGTTGTATTATATTTGTATATATGTTCAGTTGCGTTCACATTCTCTTCTTTACATGGTTGAAAGACCATGTCCAAATTATTTGCCGACGGTGGAAATACACAAGTAATTAAAAAATATCAAAACAAAAATGCCACAGGTTCATCCGTGTGGCAGCTTAGTTTTAAATTTAAATAATGTTGTAAGACATGCAATGATAAACCGACACGATTGGCGAAGTGTATTTGTCATGTCCGACGCATAATTCGCCTCGCACTCGACAATTTTTACGTGAACTCGTTGTTTCAATGTCGCTATTATAGCAGCAAGGTATATTACTTTTATGTTTTACTTGGCACCGACTTCAATATTCTTCAACTACTATATTGTATTATAAAACATAAATTTTTTGCTTTTTAGTTATTAGTTTTGTTTTTGAGTTTTTTGAGGTTGGTTTTTATTTTTTGTCTTATTCTAAGTATATTATTTAATTATTCACATAACAGATATACGGCGCGGAGTAACTTTGGTCTGTAGTCTATAACTGTTTTCTCTAACACAGAAATAAGTTCTAGACTACAGACCCCAGGTTGTTCTACGTCGTCACGCACATCTCAATACGAGGAAACTTTGCTGAACTTATTTCTTTAATTATAAAATAATCCGTTATTTACAGGTATAGGTTTGCCTAAAGACCGTTTGATCGGATCGTGTGCTTTAACTTATCACCACTGAGAAAATAGCAGTCACGTTATCACCATCTCACCACGTTATAGAGAGATAATACTTTATACCTTCGGTTTATATTGTCGTCCCAAAGTACAAGTATCGTTTGACGGCTGCTATAGAAGTTTCTTAAAGCTCTGGTTATAGAAGACTTCGACTTTTGCTTTCAAGTTTGACACCAACATTATAGATGGAACCAAGAGGTCGTGAAGCTGAAAACAGCTTGACAGCAGCTATAGTAGTCCCTGAAAGCTTTTAGCTTTCAGAGACTATTATTGCTGCCGTCAAGTTTGAAACTCAACTGTTTCATTTGCGGATATTGTGTTTTAATTTTCAATTTTATTTATTTATTTTGGAGCAATAAAAAAAATATGAAGAAAGAAGCGTACACCGATCAAGACTGATGACAGCTATCATCGGTTTGGATGTGGCTCTCCAACCATATGCAGCCGGGGTCACATTCTCTTCTGTACATGGTTGGAAGACCCCATTCAAACTATTTGCCGACAGCGGAAATATACAAGTAATAAAAGGTATCAAAACAAACAATGTTACACAGGTTCATCCGCGTGGCAGCTTTAAATTTACATGTCTACGAAACAGCCAATATGAAAAGATCATTATCATCATCGCGCCTGTATTCCCCTGTATTTTATATGTATTAGGCATCGGCGACATATGGGTGAACAATATTACACCTCGTACTATTGTACACCATGTACACCATGTATTATGGGGCGAGGCTATTGTCATCTACCGGGCACAGTTCCAGATTCCGTGCTGCTACTGCGAATCTCCATTTGAAAAACCCAGTAACACTTTGGCCGACTCGGGAATCGAACCAGAGATCACATGCTCAGCAGTCGCGCTTGCGACCACTAGATCAATGAGGTAGTCATAAATGAAAAGATATCGTGTATTATTGTGGACTATCGTTTTATATTGAAAAATAATGTGTGAGATATTATTTTATTGCAATGTATTTTCTAAGTATTTAAATCATTCATGTAGAACAGGTATACAACGTGGAATACCTTTTGTCTCTAACTCAGAACTTGCTATTTTAAAAGGGAAATAAGTTCTGAGATACAGACCCAGGTCGTTCTACGTAGTCACGCACGTCAAAGGAAAAAAATACTGAATTTATTTATTTAATTATAAAATAATGCGTTTTTTTACAGGTATATAAAATTTGTCGAATGTCTGTATTATCAAATCGTATGTCCTAACTAACCACCACTGAGATCTTACCCGTAAAGTGTGGAATATCGCACCAAGTGATAGGAAATGTTTGTTTGGCTATTGTTTGATGGCAGCTGTAGTAGTTTCTTAAAGAACAGAACTTGACAATTAGAGTCTTTAAAACTTGACAATTAGAGTCTGAGTATTCACAAGTATCTTTAACTGGTCTACATGAATAAGAATATAATTTATATGTATTATAAAGCACTACCTTTAAAAGACTAATAAACTTCAGTCTTAAAGTCTGACGATATCATTACAGATGGAATCAAGACATCGTGCAGCTCACGATAGTTTTATGGCGGCTGTATTAAGTCTCTCAACGCTGAGTTTTACTGGTACTGTCAAAGTTGAAACTCATTTATTTCGTCTGCGGATATTTTGTGCTTATATTCAATTTTTTTTTGTACAGTATGTTGTATTATATTTGTATATATGTTCAGTTGCGTTCACATTCTCTTCTTTACATGGTTGAAAGACCATGTCCAAATTATTTGCCGACGGTGGAAATACACAAGTAATTAAAAAATATCAAAACAAAAATGCCACAGGTTCATCCGTGTGGCAGCTTAGTTTTAAATTTAAATAATGTTGTAAGACATGCAATGATAAACCGACACGATTGGCGAAGTGTATTTGTCATGTCCGACGCATAATTCGCCTCGCACTCGACAATTTTTACGTGAACTCGTTGTTTCAATGTCGCTATTATAGCAGCAAGGTATATTACTTTTATGTTTTACTTGGCACCGACTTCAATATTCTTCAACTACTATATTGTATTATAAAACATAAATTTTTTGCTTTTTAGTTATTAGTTTTGTTTTTGAGTTTTTTGAGGTTGGTTTTTATTTTTTGTCTTATTCTAAGTATATTATTTAATTATTCACATAACAGATATACGGCGCGGAGTAACTTTGGTCTGTAGTCTATAACTGTTTTCTCTAACACAGAAATAAGTTCTAGACTACAGACCCCAGGTTGTTCTACGTCGTCACGCACATCTCAATACGAGGAAACTTTGCTGAACTTATTTCTTTAATTATAAAATAATCCGTTATTTACAGGTATAGGTTTGCCTAAAGACCGTTTGATCGGATCGTGTGCTTTAACTTATCACCACTGAGAAAATAGCAGTCACGTTATCACCATCTCACCACGTTATAGAGAGATAATACTTTATACCTTCGGTTTATATTGTCGTCCCAAAGTACAAGTATCGTTTGACGGCTGCTATAGAAGTTTCTTAAAGCTCTGGTTATAGAAGACTTCGACTTTTGCTTTCAAGTTTGACACCAACATTATAGATGGAACCAAGAGGTCGTGAAGCTGAAAACAGCTTGACAGCAGCTATAGTAGTCCCTGAAAGCTTTTAGCTTTCAGAGACTATTATTGCTGCCGTCAAGTTTGAAACTCAACTGTTTCATTTGCGGATATTGTGTTTTAATTTTCAATTTTATTTATTTATTTTGGAGCAATAAAAAAAATATGAAGAAAGAAGCGTACACCGATCAAGACTGATGACAGCTATCATCGGTTTGGATGTGGCTCTCCAACCATATGCAGCCGGGGTCACATTCTCTTCTGTACATGGTTGGAAGACCCCATTCAAACTATTTGCCGACAGCGGAAATATACAAGTAATAAAAGGTATCAAAACAAACAATGTTACACAGGTTCATCCGCGTGGCAGCTTTAAATTTACATGTCTACGAAACAGCCAATATGAAAAGATCATTATCATCATCGCGCCTGTATTCCCCTGTATTTTATATGTATTAGGCATCGGCGACATATGGGTGTACAATATTACACCTCGTACTATTGTACACCCACATGTCACCGATGCTGTTATTGAGCCCCATGTATTATGGGGCGAGGCTATTGTCATCTACCGGGCACAGTTCCTGATTCCGTGCTGCTACTGTGAATCTCCATTCGGAAAAACCTAGTAACACTTTGGCCGACTCGGGAATCGAACCAGAGATCACATGCTCAGCAGTCGCGCTTGCGACCACTAGATCAATGAGGTAGTCATAAATGAAACAAACATGCCACAGGTTTGCCGTGTGGCATTGGCATATTATTGTGGAGTATGATATTATATTGGAAAATAATGCGTGTTAAATATTATTTTGTTGCAATGTGTTTTTTTATTCTAGGTACAGTATTAAATTATTCACATAACAGATATACGGCGCGGAGTACCTTTGGTCTGTAGTCTATAACTGTTTTCTGTAACACAGAAATAAGTTCTAGACTACAGACCCCAGGTTGTTCTACGTAGTCACGCACATCTCAATACGAGGAAACTTTGATGAACTTATTTCTCTAATTATAAAATAATCCGTTATTTACAGGTATACGTTTGTCTAATGACCGTTTGATCGGATCGTGTGTTTTAACTTATCACCACTGAGAATATACCAGTCACGTGATCACCATCTCACCACGTTATAGAGAGAAAATACTTTATACCTTCGGTTTATATTGTCGTCCCAAAGTACAAATATCGTTTGACGGCTGCTATAGTAGTTTCTTAAAGCTCTGGTTTTAAAAGACTTAATGAAATGAAATTATTTATTTTGCAATTAGGATTTTTCAATCACTTTTATACGTCTTTTTTAAACTAGACGGCGTCGGCATTTCCTATGACTATCCCTGAGAAGAAACGCCTAAACAAACTCAGGGGTCAAAGTCTATTTTAAAGTCCAGACAGATTGTAATGATGTAAGGGTTTATGTGAGACAAATGTAGGGTGGAATAGCCTTTTGAATAAAGTGCCATAACTATTTGAGCTAACCTGTCGCAACAGAGTGCATGTATCAGTTATCGTGAGAATTAATGAAATTAAGAAATCATTTCAATTTAAACGACATTACAATATCAAAATAATGAAGTAAATAATATAATAATTAATGGCAAAAATCGAATATAAAAAAAGGAAAGGCTAAAGAGCGGCTCAATCCCAAGCGTTTTTTGTCCACTAAATAGTCCGAAATTTTATACTATCCTTTTTTACAAAGTTTAGATTTAATTACAATTTTGAACTTCTTTAATGTTAAATTACGTATATCATTGGGAAGTTTATTGTAAAAGCGTATACATTGTCCCATGAACGAGTTGCTTATTCTGTGAAGGCGCGTAGCATGTACAGCAAGGTTGTGTTTATTTCTAGTGTTCAAAGATTGAGTATCAGACAGTTTGACAAAGTTCTAAATATTTTTGTAAACATATATTAAATTTTCAAATATATATTGTGACGCTACAGATAGAATATTAATTTCCTTAAATCTGTGTCTCAACGACACCCTTGGACCAAGATTATAAATAGCTCGGACAGCCCTTTTCTGCAAAACGAATATAGTATTGATGTCTGCAGAGTTTCCCCAGAGGAAGATGCCGTAAGTCATAACGCTATGAAAATAACTGAAATAAACTATTCTGGCTGTATCCACATCAATTAAATGCCGAATTTTTTTGACAGCAGACATGGCAGAACTAAGCCTACCCGATAATTTGTTTATTTGCGGGCCCCATTGCAGTTTGGCGTCTATAATGATGCCTAGAAAAACAGTGGAATCCACAATTCTTAAGTTCTTAGACTTTTGCTTTCAAATTTGACACTAAAATTACAGATGGAACCAAGAAGTCGTGAAGCTGAAAACAGCTTGACAGCAGCTATAGTAGTCCCTGAAAGCTTTTGGCTTTCAGAGATTATTATTGCTGCCGTCAAGTTTGAAACTCAACTGTTTCATTTGCAAATATTGTGTTTAAATTTTCAATTTTATTTATTTATTTTGGAGCAATTATAAAAATATGAAGAAAGAAGCGTACACCGATCAAGACTGATAACAGCTATCATCAGTTTGGCTGAGGCCCTCCAACCATATACAGTCGCGTTCACATTCTCTTCTGTACATGGTTGAAAGACCCCATTCAAACTATTTGCCGACAGTGGAAAAACACAAGTAATAAAAAAGATATACGACGTGGAGTGCCTTTGGTCTCTGCCTAAGAACTTCCTTGTTCAAAAGAGAAAAAAGTTCTGAGGTACAGACCGAGGTTGTTCTACGTAGTCACGCACGTCTCAACTCAAGAAAAAATTACTGAACTTTATTTCTTTAATTATAAAATAATCCGTTTTTTTACAGGCATATAAAATTTGTCGAATGTCTGTATTATCAAATCGTGTGTCCTAACTAACGCCCACTAAGATCTTACCCGTAACGTGTGGAATATCGCACCAAGAGATAGGAAATGTTTTTTTTTTTTAAAAAAACGTTGCCCCACACTAGGATTTCTCCTGTGTCGTGGGTACAGTTTACAAACATACATGTCACATGCACACACAACCAGAGCCGAAACAACTATCTGTAGATCATACAAATATTAGTTCCGTGCGGGGATCGAACCCGCGACACATAGCGCAGAAAGCTAATCGCTTAGCCACTGCGCCAACCGTGTCGTTTGTTTTGCTATTGTTTGATGGCAGCTGTAGTAGTGTTCTAAAGAACAGAAAACAACACTTTAAAACGTGACTATTAGAGTCTGAGTATTCACAAGTATCTTTAAATGGTCTACATGAATAAAAATAAAATTTATATGTATTATAAAGCACTACCTTTAAAAGACTAATAAACTTCAGTCTTAAAGTCTGACGATATCATTACAGATGGAATCAAGACATCGTGCAGCTCACGATAGTTTTATGGCGGCTGTATTCAGTTTCTCAACGCTCAGTTTCACTGGTACTGGTTAAGTTGAAACTCAAATATTTTGTGTACGGATATTTTGTCATTATATTCAATTTTTTTGTTTTGATTCAATAGTCAAAATATGAAGAAAGAAGAGTACACCGATCAAGACTGATGACAGCTATCATCAGTTTGGATGAGGCCCTCCAACCATGTACAGTCGCGTTCACATTCTCTTCTGTACATGGTTGAAAGACCCCATTCAAACTATTTGTCGACAGTGGAAATACACAAGTAATAAAAAATATCAAAACAAAAATGCGACACAGGTTCATCCATGTGGCAGCTTAGATTCTACATTTACCTGTCTACGAAACATATAATATGAAAAGAAATGGTGTATTATATATGCGTGTTAAATATTATTTTATTGCAATCTATTTTTGACCGACTTCAAAAAAGGAGGAGGTTCTCAATACAACTGTAATTTTTATTTTTTATTTTTTACGCGATCATTCTGTCAATTATGGAACGATTTAAAAAAATATTTTTTTATGTTTTACTTGGCACCGACTTCAATATTCTTCAACTACTATATTGTATACTAAAACATTTATTTTTTGCTTTTTAGTCATTAGTTTTGTTTTTGAGTTTTTTGGAGTCGGTTTTTATTTTTTGTCTTATTCTAAGTACAATATTTAATTATTCACAGAACAGATATACGGCCCGGAGTACCTTTGGTCTGTAGTCTATAACTGTTTTCTCTAACACAGAAATAAGTTCTAGACTACAGACCCCAGGTTGTTCTACGTAGTCACGCACATCTCAATACGAGGAAACTTTGCTGAACTTATTTCTTTAATTATAAATTAATCCGTTATTTACAGGTACCTATACGTTTGTCTAATGACCGTTTGATCGGATCGTGTATTACCTTATCACCACTGAGAAAATACCAGTCACGTGATCACCATCTCACCACGTTATAGAGAGATAATACTTTATACCTTCGGTTTATATTGTCGTCCCAAAGTACAAGTATCGTTTGACGGCTGCTATAGAAGTTTCTTAAAGCTCTAGTTTTAAAATACTTCGACTTTTGCTTTCAAGTTTGACACTAACATTATAGATGGAACCAAGAGGTCGTGAAGCTGAAAACAGCTTGACAGCAGCTATAGTAGTCTCTGAAAGCTTTTAGCTTTCAGAGACTATTATTGCTGCCATCAAGTTTGAAACTCAACTGTTTCATTTGCGAATACTGTGTTTTAATTTTCAATTTTATTTATTTATTTTGGAGCAATAAAAAAATATGAAGAAAGAAGCGTACACCGATCAAGACTGATGACAGCTATCATCAGTTTGGATGAGGCCCTCCAACCATATACAGTCGCGTTCACATTCTCTTCTGTACATGGTTGAAAGATCCCATTCAAACTATTTGCCGACACTGGAAATACACAAGCGATAAAAACGACGACACTAGATCAATGAGGTAGTCATAAATGAAAAGATATCGTGTATTATTGTGGACTATCGTTTTATATTGAAAAATAATGTGTGAGATATTATTTTATTGCAATGTATTTCCTAAGTCTTTTAACAGATATACGACGTGGAATACTTTGTGTCTTTAAATCAGAACTTGTATTTCAAAAGGGAAATGTTCTGAGGTACAGACCCAGGTTTTCTACGTGGTCACACACGTATCAACTCAAGAAAAAATTACTGAACTTATTTCTTTAATTATAAAATAATCCGTTTTTTTACAGGTATATAAAATTTGTCGAATGTCTGTATTATCAAATCGTGTGTCCTAACTAACCACCACTAAGATCTTACCCGTAACGTGTGGAATATCGCACCAAGTGATAGGAAATGTTTGTTTGTGTCTTTTGTTTGATGGCAGCTGTAGTAGTCTCTTAAAGAACAGAAAACTTGACAATTAGAGTCTGAGTATTCACAAGTGTCTTTAACTGGTCTACTTGAATAAAAATATATTTTATATGTATTATAAAGCACTACCTTTAAAAGACTAATAAAACTGTAGTCTTAAAGTCTGATGATATCATTATAGTTGGAATCAAGACATCGTGCAGCTCACGATAGTTTTATAGCGGCTGTATTAAGTTTCTCAACGCTCAGTTTCACTGGTACTATTAAAGTTGAAACTCAATTATTTCGTCTGCGGATATTTTGTCATTATATTCTATTTTTTTAATGTTTTGCTTCAATAGTCAAAATATGAAGAAAGAAGAGTACACCGATCAAGACTGATGACAGCTATCATCAGTTTGTACAAGTACGGATACCACAAGTACGGATGGAACCAAGAGGTCGTGAAGCTCAAAACAGTTTGATAGCAGCTATAGTAGTCACTGAAAGTTTTGGCTTTCAGAGACTATTACTGCAGCCGTCAAGTTTGAAACTCAACTGTTTAGGAAGGAGAGTACACCGATTAAGACTGATGACAGCATCACCAGTTTGGATGAGGCCTTTGTTTACTTGTTCACATTCTTTTCTAGACACCGTTAAAAGAGTTTGTCCATGCTCTTTGCCAATAATGGAAGACGAAGATGGGGAACACTTTGATATCAGACATGCTATAATTATATACAGGGTGAATGTGAAGTTGAAGTTGTAATGTGAGTTTGCCACATTTCATTACCTCCCAGAATTTGAATTGAATAATACAGCGTGTGTTATCTTTTTTTTTTTCAAAATCAACTGTTTCAATTTCTGGCTATCAATATTGATTTTTCAAAAATCCAATGACGTAGGTATAGTTTTCATGAAAATCCAATGATGCAGATTTAGTTTTCATTCGTTAATCACAAGGTAAGCCAACCTATAACACCGGCTTCTCACCCGGGACCGTAGGCTAGGTAATGAACCATGGCCCTCCCTAGCCTGTGCCAAGAGCTTGTATCCCAATACAAACCCCTCCTTCCCATCTTAAATGTCGTATGGACTCTCCTATCCCTTCTTATTCCATATCCACTCATGCACTGCTATATAACTATTTGATATTTTTGACGCCTGTATTAATATTTTGGTATTAAAATTACAGCTATCGGTGCTTCAGTAAAAACCCGAACAGCTATTGAGCCTGAATACGATTACCATCAGTCTGGATGGAGTTTCTTAACTGTGTATAGAACTGTGCGCATCCAGTTTTGCCCACAATTAAAAGACTGTGTCCGGACTGTTTACGCCTCGCGGACGGAAATCCGAAGACAGCAGACGGATAAGACAATCGATCAGGTGTAACCAGGCTTTATTCATCGTGTTTACCATCTAAATCAGTTAAAAGTGTTCTTAGTGTTACTTATGTAAGTAAAATGAAGGCCAGATTAAGGCCTATGTGGAATTACGCTGTGCTATGATGATACCTTCCCTTATAAAAAGACTTTGTCCAACATAACTATTATGGTTCTTGTTGCTTCGATCAAATGATTTCAGTGCGTTCTCCCCAGCCGCCTCCTAGTGTGTGTATATCAGGTTGGAGTACCCCGGTATTCCTGGATCACAAGATAAGCCAACCTGTACCACTGGCGTCTCACCCGGGACCATAGGCCAGGTACTGGGCCAAAGCCGTCTCCTTAGCCTATACCTAGAGCTGGTATCTCAATTCAAATCCTTCGGTCCTGTCTTGGAACGGTATACAACTACCTTCGCGATGCCTTCTAATTCCATATATCCACTCCAAATTACGACCTTCTGTAACTGAGTGGTGGTACACATTTCTTTTTACAAATATTATCATAATATAGCATCACGCTTGTATTTCCCGAAGGTTAGGCAGAGGTTTATCTATTGTATGTGTTGTGTACACATACAATAGACAAACCTCTTTTTGCCGATGCCGATGCTGTTATTAATTCCCAAGTAATAGGAGGTGATTTTATTATTATCAGACATTTAAAGTTCTCGGTTGTTCAAAACTTCTTTTCGAAGAAAAATCATGTCAACCTTCAAATAGAGGGATGGTGAAAAGTAAGATTGACTATAAAATACGAGTGCCAGGCTCGAATGTTGAATTGTACCGATAGGAGCGTACTGCAATATGACTTTACTTATATGACGATACTTTTGACGCCTGTATAAACCTTATAATATTAATTAAACTTACAGGTATCCTGTTTGAGCAAAAAAGTCAGATTAATACGTTTTTTTCCATTTCGAATAATAGTGAGTCTACTAACTCCTGAATGAAATAAACGTCTATATTTGACGCTTCAACTTATCCTCTCTGATGAAATTGGTAACCACATCCCAAGAATATCTTGTCTAGATGATTTCATTGATTCTACAGCCCAATTTACGTGTGATAACCGTCAAGGGCCCAATTGACGTATTTGTTCCCGCGAGGATCCAGGCACTCAGTTCCGAGTGGAACCCGAACAGCTATTGAGCCCGAAGAAAACTACCCTCAGTCTGGATGGAGCCACCTAGTTCTGGACAGAACTGTGCGCATCCAGTTCTGCCCACTGCTAAGAGACTCTGCCCAGACTGTTAACATCTCGTGGACGGAAATCTGACGATGGAAGACGGAGGAGACAAAACAAACAAGTGTAATCAGACTTCAGTTTTCGTATATACAATCTATAGCGGTTCACACTATTACCTAAACGCCTATGTATAATGACGCTATGTTTCGACATTACTTCCCCCTATCGTCAAGGGATCACCGAGTTTATGACTACAGATTACACATCTTTTAATCATATTGCCGTTAATGTTCTTTTGGGCTGTAGGTAGTACATGAAGATTTTTAATAATATTACTGTTTTTGATGTTTGAATTAAATGATTTGCCTGTCTCAGTCTAGTAGTCGTAAGCGCGATTGCTGAGCGTGAGCCTGGTTTGATTCCCGAGTCCGGGAAAGTTATTGAGTTTTTCTGTATGGAAATTCTCAGTAGCAGCACTGAGTCTGGGGCTGTGCAGTGTTGATGGCAATAGGCTCGTTCCGTATTCAATGGGACTTAATTACGGTCTCGGTGAAATGTGGGCGTTAATAAAAGCGGGCCAAAAAATATTTTTTCTGACATTTGAGCCATTTTCTTATTGGTTTTTTACCGATAGTAGCATACTGCAACATGACTATTCGATATTCTTGATGCCTGTGTAAATTGTTTGATATTAAAATTACAGATTTGCTTCAGTTAAATATACGTAACGTATTCTTTTTCAGGATGCAGTCACACTTAATTGTACTTTATATTTAGAAGCTCATGAGTCTTCCATCTCCTGAATTAAACACAAGTCCATGTGTAATATTTTAATTGTCACAGTTCTCTGCCAGAACATTGGCGACTAAACTATTTACAAACGGACTGCGTTAACTAAATTCCAAGAACATGCCAGCGAAATGACTTCATTGATACAACAGCCTGATCTACGTACGAGCCGAACAACTCTCAAGCCTGAAGACAGCTACTGTCAGTCTGGATGGAGTTTTTCATCTGTGTATATAACTGTGCGCATTCAGTTATTTACGCAGTGAAAATACTCTATGCAGACTGTTTGGATCTGGGCGGAAATCTAACAACCGAAAACGGAGAAGACATAACAAACAAGTGTAATCACAATACATTCATCGTGTTCTCAATCTATAGCGGTTTACTGTAGTCTTATTTTTACCTTTATGAGTAAAACTTTAACGTTCAACTTTGAATGTAAAGGCTACGAGTATGTACAGTCAACATCAAAAAGATGCATATACGTAGCGAAATCCAAATGCTTATTCTTGAAAGGTATTGGTTAAAGTCATAAATTTTATGTGACCATATATTTTTTTGTATCTGCAGATACTACGAATGAAAATTTGTCAAGATTTCAATCACTATTTACTCTAAAAGTCGCTTTTGAATTTCGCTACGTGTACATATATTTTTGACGCTTACTTTACATTACAGGAGACCATTAAAATGACACCGAGGAGAATTTATCATTTTTGCCATTTAAATAACAATTTTTGTACAATTACTCGTCTCTTTATTTCGTACATTTAATCTTTTATTTTCTGCCTTTAATCTTTTGGGGCTATATATGTACAAGTCTTTAAATAATTGATGTTTCTTGTTGTTTTAATCAAATTATTTGGGTGCTTTCTCCCCAGCCGCCTCCTAGTGTATGTATATCAGGTTGGAGTACCCCGGTACTCTTGGATCACAAGATAAGCGTTCCTGCAACACCGCAGCTCCCCTGGGACCATAAGAAAAGTACTGGACAGTAGCCCTCTCCCTCTATTTGCCCATACCAGGAGCTGGAATCCTAATCGAAATCCCCCTGTTTCCGTTCTTAAATAGTTTATCCTAATCTACACCTGCCTTCTAATGCCCAAATCCATATCTAACATGAGAACCCCGTTCTTTTTCCAAAGCCATATCCATCTGTGATATTTTGTGTTTGGGTGCCATAATGTGAGAATGCTTGTTTAGTACATGTTAAAGTATTGTATTAACTTCCTATATTTCTAGGGTTGATGGTAGCAAGTGAATTAACAAATAATTCCGCCAGGCTACTGTGTCAGCATATAAGGGTATGTGATTAATCATAATACATATTAATTATAGCTGGTGAATTATAATCCTACGAACAATCAAAAGAACTGCAGATAGAAAGATAATCTGTTAAACATTTTCGATGTGTTCCAGGCTGTGCATCCGGAGGCCTGTGAGTAGTGTGACCGGTGGGGCTGAGCTCTGTTAAAGCTGGCAGTGTAGATCTAGCACGACACATCGTCTGCGAAGTCTTCCAGCATTCAGAGAATGACTTGACAAATGGTACTGTTCTTCATTTCTTCTTAGTATTAGTAAAAATAATATGTAAACGAAGAAGCTTTTCAACCATTTGTTGACCTGTTCACATTCTCTTCTAGACACTGTTAAAAGAGCCTGTTCATGCTCTTTGCCAGTAATGGAAAACGGAGATGGGGAACACTTTGATATCAGACATGCTATAATGATATACAGGGTGAATGTGAAGTTGAAGTCGTAATGTGAGTTTGCCACATGTCATTGCTTCCCAGAATTTGAATTGAGTAATACAGTGTGTGTTATCTTTTTTTTTTCAAAACCCACTGGTTCGATATCTGGCTATAAATATTGATTTTTCAAAAATCCAATGATGCAGATTTAGTTTTCATGAAAATCCAATGATGCAGATTTAGTTTTCATTCGTGAATCACATGGTAAGCCAACCTATAACACCGGCTTCTCACCCGGGACCGTAGGCTAGGTAATGAACCATGGCCCTCCCTAGCCTGTGCCAAGAGCTTGTATCCCAATACAAACCCCTCCTTCCCAGCTTAAATGTCGTATGGCCTCTCCTACCCCTTCTTATTTCATATCCACTCATGCACTGCTAACATATATAACTATTTGATATTTTTGACGCCTGTATTAATATTTTGGTGTTAAAATTACAGGTATCGGTGCTTCAATAAAAACCCGAACAGCTATTGAGCCTGAATACGATTACCATCAGTCTGGATGGAGTCTCTTAACTGTGTATAGAACTGTGCGCATCCAGTTTTGCCCACAATTAAAAGACTGTGTCCGGACTGTTTACGCCTCGTGGACGGAAATCCGAAGACGGCAGACGGAGAAGACAATCGATCAGGTGTAACCAGGCTTTATTCATCGTTTTTACCATCTGTATCAGTCAAAAGTGTTCTTAGTGTTACTTATGTAAGTAAAATGAAGGCCAGATTAAGGCCTATGTGGAATTACGCTGTGCTATGATGATACCTTCCCTTATAAAAAGACTTTGTCCAACATAACTATTATGGTTCTTGTTGCTTCGATCAAATGATTTCAGTGCGTTCTCCCCAGCCGCCTCCTAGTGTGTGTATATCAGGTTGGAGTACCCCGGTATTCCTGGATCACAAGATAAGCCAACTTGTGATCCAGGAATGGGCCAAAGCCGTCTCCTTAGCCTATACCAAGAGCTGGTATCTCAATTCAAATCCTTCGGTCCTGTCTTGGAACGGTATACAACTACCTTCGCGATGCCTTCTAATTCCATATATCCACTCCAAATTACGACCTTCTGTAACTGAGTGGTTGCGAGCCTGGTCAGCATATAATTGGATGATAGCGGGTGAGAGTAATGAGTGCGCTAGGACATGTAGGGCTCGTACACATTTCTTTTTACAAATATTATCATAATATAGCATCACGCTTGTATTTCCCGAAGGTTAGGCAGAGGTTTATCTATTGTATGTGTTGTGTACACATACAATAGACAAACCTCTTTTTGCCGATGCCGATGCTGTTATTAATTCCCAAGTAATAGGAGGTGATTTTATTTTCATCAGACATTTAAAGTTCTCGGTTGTTCAAAACTTCTTTTCGAAGAAAACCTTAATGTAAAAATAAAAAACCTTATGATATTAATTAAACTTACAGGTATCCTGTTTGAGCAAAAAAGTCAGAATAATATGTTTTTTTTTTTTCATTTCCAATAATAGTGAGTCTACTAACTCCTGAATGAAATAAACGTCTATATTTGACGCTTCAACTGATCCTCTGTGATGAAATTGGTGTGGTTACCAATTTCATCGGAGAGGATAAGTTGAAGCGCCTTGAATCCCAAGAATATCTTGTCTAGATGATTTCATTGATTCTACAGCCCAATTTACGTGTGATAACCGTCAAGGGCCCAATTGACGTATTTATTCCCGCGCGGATCCAGGCACTCAGGTCCGAGTGGAACCTGAACAGCTATTGAGCCCGAAGAAAACTACCCTCAGTCTGGATGGAGCCACCTAGTTCTGGACAGAACTGTGCGCATCCAGTTCTACCCACTGCTAAGAGACTCTGCCCAGACTGTTAACATCTCGTGGATGGAAATCTGACGATGGAAGACGGAGGAGACAAAACAAACAAGTGTAATCAGACTTCAGTTTTCGTATATACAATCTATAGCGGTTTACACTATTGCCTAAAAGCCTATGTATAATGACGCTATGTTTCGACATTACTTCCCCCTATCGTCAAGGGATCACCGAGTTTATGACTACAGATTACACATCTTTTAATCATATTGCCGTTAATGTTCTTTTGGGCTGTAGGTAGTACATGAAGATTTTTAAAAATATTACTGTTTTTGATGTTTGAATTAAATGATTTGCCTGTCTCAGTCTAGTAGTCGTAAGCGCGATTGCTGAGCGTGAGCCTGGTTTGATATCCGAGTCCGGGAAAGTTATTGAGTTTTTCTGTATGGAAATTCTCAGTAGCAGCACTGAGTCTGGGGCTGTGCAGTGTTGATGGCAATAGGCTCGTTCCGTATTCAATGGGACTTGATTGTGGCATCCGTGAAATGTGGCCGTTAATAAAAGCGAGCCAGAAATTTGTTTTCTGACATTTGAGCCATTTTCTTATTGGTTTTTTACCGATTGTAGCATACTGCAACATGACTATTCGATATTTTTGATGCCTGTGTAAATTGTTTGATATTAAAATTACAGGTTTGCTTCAGTTAAATATACGTAACGTATTCTTTTTCAGTCACACTTACTTGTACTTTATATTTAGAAGCTCGTGAGTCTTCCATCTCCTGAATTAAACACAAGTCCATGTGTAATATTTTAATTGTCACAGTTCTCTGCCAGAACATTGGCGACTAAACTATTTACAAACGGACTGCGTTAACTAAATTCCAAGAACATGCCAGCGAAATGACTTCATTGATACAACAGCCTGATCTACGTACGACCCGAACAACTCTCAAGCCTGAAGACAGCTACTGTCAGTCTGGATGGAGTTTTTCATCTGTGTATATAACTGTGCGCTTTCAGTTATCTATGCAGTGAAAATACTCTATGCAGACTGTTTAGATCCGGACGGAAATCTAACAACCGAAAACGGAGAAGACATAACAAACAAGTGTAATCACAATATATTCATCGTGTTCTCAATCTATAGCGGTTTACAGTAGTCTTATTTTTACCTTTATGAGTAAAACTTTAACGTTCAACTTTGAACGTAAAGGCTATGTACAGTCAACATCAAAAATATGCATGCACGTAGCGAAATCCAAACGCATTCTTGGAAAGGTATTGGTTAAAGGCATAAAATTTAAGTAACCATGTATTATTTTTGTATCTGCAGATACTACGAATGAAATTTGTCAAGATTTCAATCACTATTTACTCTAAAACTCGCTTTTGAATTTCGCTACGTGTACATATATTTTTGACGCTGACTTTACATCACAGGAGACCATTAAAATGACACCGAGGAGAACTTATCATTTTTGCCATTTAAATAACAATTTGCGTACAATTAATCACTCGTCTCTTTATTTCGTACAATTAATCTTTTATTTTCTGCCTTTAATCTTCTTTTGGGGCTATATATGTACAAGTCTTTAAATAATTGATGTTTCTTGTTGTTTTAATCAAATGATTGGGGTGCTTTCTCCCCAGCCGCCTCCTAGTGTATGTATATCAGGTTGGAGTACCCCGGTACTCTTGGATCACAAGATAAGCGTTCCTGCAACACCGCAGCTCCCCTGGGACCATAAGAAAAGTACTGGACAGTAGCCCTCTCCCTCTATTTGCCCATACCAGGAGCTGGAATCCTAATCGAAATCCCCCTGTTTCCGTTCTTAAATAGTTTATCCTAATCTACACCTGCCTTCTAATGCCCAAATCCATCTGTGATATTTTGTGTTTGGGTAATGTGAGAATGCTTGTTTAGTACATGTTAAAGTATTGTATTAACTTCCTATATTTCTAGGGTTGATGGTAGCAAGTGAATTAACAAATAATTCCGCCAGGCTACTGTGTCAGCATATAAGGGTATGTAATTAGTCATAATACATATTAATTATAGCTGGTGAATTATAATCCTACGAACAATCAAAAGAACTGCAGATAGAAAGATAATCTGTTCAACCTTTTCGCTGTGTTCCAGGCTGTGCATCCGGAGGCCTGTGATTAGTGTGACCGGTGGGGCTGAGCTCTGTTAAAGCTGGCAGTGTAGATCTAGCACGACACATCGTCTGCGAAGTCTCCCAGCATTCAGAGAATGACTTGACAAATGGTACTGTTCTTCATTTCTTACTTTGCTTCTCTCAAATTTTCTTAGTAATAGTAAAAATAATATTTAAACGATGAGGCCTTTCAACCATTTGTTGACCTGTTCACATTCTCTTCTAGACACCGTTAAAAGAGCCTGTCCATGCTCTTTGCCAATATTGGAAAACGGAGATGGGGAACACTTTGATATCAGACATGCTATAATTATATACAGGGATAATGTGAAGTTCAAATTCAAATTCAAATTCAAATTCTTTATTGCGAACTAAGTGTACAGGATTTTGAAGATGTTAACAATAGGTAGGTTCTTAAAACTTAGTTGCCTGTTCAGGCATTGCAATTTAAATGGTTTTAATAGAGTTACCCAGTTTTACAGTTACATTATATTCTATTAATTGTCATTATTCATACATCTTATATTATAACATACATATTATTCTTATAATTCATATCACATTATATTATCACATTCATTTTAATATATTAATAATTATTTTTCTTCCAGGAATTCTTTTACAGAGTAATATGCCTTTTTAATTAAGAAGTCTTTCAGCTTCATTTTAAAAATCCTCATGGAATGTAGGTTCTTAATGTCTATGGGTAACTTATTATATATTTTTATGCCCATACAAAAAATACTGTTGCTATGTACTGCAGTGTGGGATGTTTTATTGCGTAAAGTATTTTTAAGTCTACTGCTTTTTAATGTGTCATAGCTACTGATGTTTGATTTAACTAAAATTGAGGCCTCGTACATATATAAAGAAGGGAGGGTTAATATCTTTAGTTTTACGAAATGAGGTTTACATGAATCTGTTTGGTGTATCCCACATATTGATCTAATACACTTTTTTTGTGCCTTGAATGCAATTTCTTTATCGGTTGAGTATCCCCAATATAGTATCCCATAAGATAGAGTGGATCCCACATAGGCATGGTAAGCACTTAGTAGTGTGGTTTGGTTAGATACTTTTTTGAGCATGTAGATGGCATAAGAGAATTGATTTAATTTGGTACATACACTATTTAGATGTGTTTTCCATGACATATTAGAATCTATATATATATACCCAGAAATTTTGTACTTGTAACCTCTGATACAGTTGCATTATTGTATTCAATAGATAATGGAATAGATATTGCGTTTTTATTTTTGAAATTCATGTAATGGGTTTTTGTAAGATTTATTTTAAGATTATTTATTGTAAGCCAGTTTATTAATTTAGATAGGGAATCATTTATTTCTAGTTCATGATTTTTATTTTTGTTATTTGTGAAAAGAGCCGTACTGTCATCTGCAAATAAAACCATAGGGTGCCGAATAGCTTTTGGCAAATCATTTATATAAATGAGAAATAGTAGTGGTCCTAGTATGGACCCTTGAGGTACACCATATTTTATAGATCTTGGGCTCGATGTATATTTAATTTCTGTTGTTGTGAGTGGACATAATTGTTGTTATTTCAGTGAACTGTATTCTGTTACTAGTTGTAATGTGAGTTTGCCACATGTCATTACTTCCCAGAATTTGAATTGAGTAATACAGCGTGTGTTAATATTGATTTCTCAAAAATCCAATGATGCAGGTTTAGTTTTCATGAAAATCCAATGATGCAGATTTAGTTTTCATTCGTTAATCACAGGGTAAGCCAACCACCTATAACACCGGCTTCTCACCCGGGACCGTAGGCTAGGTAATGAACCATGGTCCTCCCTAGCCTGTGCCAAGAGCTTGTAACCCAATACAAACCCCTCCTTCCCATCTTAAATGTCGCATGGCCTCTCTTACCCCTTCTTATTCCATATCCACTCATGCACTGCTATATAACTATTTGATATTTTTGACGCCTGTATTAATATTTTGGTATTAAAATTACAGCTATCGGTGCTTCAGTAAAAATCCGAACAGCTATTGAGCCTGAATACGATTACCATCAGTCTGGATGGAGTCTCTTAACTGTGTATAGAACTGTGCGCATCCAGTTTTGCCCACAATTAAAAGACTGTGTCCGGACTGTTTACGCCTCGTGGACGGAAATCCGAAGACGGCAGACGGAGAAGACAATCGATCAAGTGTAACCAGGCTTTATTCATCGTTTTTACCATCTGTATCAGTTAAAAGTGTTCTTAGTGTTACTTATGTAAGTAAAATGAAGGCCAGATTAAGGCCTATGTGGAATTACGCTGTGCTATGATGATACCTTCCCTTATAAAAAGACTTTGTCCAACATAACTATTATGGTTCTTGTTGCTTCGATAAAATGATTTCAGTGCGTCCTCCCCAGCCGCCTCCTAGTGTGTGTATATCAGGTTGGAGTACCCCGGTATTCCTGGATCACAAGATAAGCCAAACTGTACCACTGGCGTCTCACCCGGGACCGTAGGCCAGGTACTGGGCCAAAGCCAGCCGTCTCCTTAGCCTATACCTAGAGCTGGTATCTCAATTCAAATCCTTCGGTCCTGTCTTGGAACGGTATACAACTACCTTCGCGATGCCTTCTAATTCCATATATCCACTCCAAATTACGACCTTCTGTAACTGAGTGGTTGCGAGCCTGGTCAGCATATAATTGGATGATAGCGGGTGTGAGTAATGAGTGCGCTAGGACATGTAGGGCTCGTACACATTTCTTTTTACAAATATTATCATAATATAGCATCACGCTTGTATTTCCCGAAGGTTAGGCAGAGGTTTATCTATTGTATGTGTTGTGTACACATACAATAGACAAACCTCTTTTTGCCGATGCCGATGCTGTTATTAATTCCCAAGTAATAGGAGGTGATTTTATTATCATCAGACATTTAAAGTTCTCGGTTGTTCAAAACTTCTTTTCGAAGAAAAATCATGTCAACCTTCAAATAGAGGGATGGTGAAAAGTTAGATTGACTATAAAATACGAGTGCCGGGCTCGAATGTTGAATTGTACCGATAGGAGCGTACTGCAATATGACTTTACTTATATGACGATACTTTTGACGCCTTTATAAACCTTATGATATTCATTAAACTTACAGGTATCCTGTTTCAGCAAAAAAGTCAGTATAATGTGTTTTTTTTCCATTTCCAATAATAGTGAGTCTACTAACTCCTGAATGAAATAAACGTCTATTTTTGACGCTTCAACTTATCCTCTCTGATGAAATTGTAACCACATCCCAAGAATATCTTGTCTAGATGATTTCATTGATTCTACAGCCCAATTTACGTGTGATAACCGTCAAGGGCCCAATTGACGTATTTGTTCCCGCGAGGATCCAGGCACTCAGTTCCGAGTGGAACCCGAACAGCTATTGAGCCCGAAGAAAACTACCCTCAGTCTGGATGGAGCCACCTAGTTCTGGACAGAACTGTGCGCATCCAGTTCTGCCCACTGCTAAGAGACTCTGCCCAGACTGTTACTATCTCGTGGACGGAAATCTGATGGAAGACGGAGGAGACAAAACAAACAAGTGTAATCAGACTTCAGTTTTCGTATATACAATCTATAGCGGTTCACACTATTACCTAAAAGCCTATGTATAATGACGCTATGTTTCGACATTACTTCCCCCTATCGTCAAGGGATCACCGAGTTTATGACTACAGATTACACATCTTTTAATCATATTGCCGTTAATGTTCTTTTGGGCTGTAGGTAGTACATGAAGATTTTTAATAATATTACTGTTTTTGATGTTTGAATTAAATGATTTGCCTGTCTCAGTCTAGTAGTCGCAAGTGCGATTGCTGAGCGTGAGCCTGGTTTGATTCCCGAGTCCAGGAAAGTTATTGAGTTTTTCTGTATGGAAATTCTCAGTAGCAGCACTGAGTCTGGGGCTGTGCAGTGTTGATGGCAATAGGCTCGTTCCGTATTCAATGGGACTTAATTACGGCATCGGTGAAATGTGGCCGTTAATAAAAGCGGGCCAGAATATTTTTTCTGAGATTTGTGCCATTTTCTTATTGGTTTTTTACCGATTGTAGCATACTGCAACATGACTATTCGATATTTTTGATGCCTGTGTAAATTGTTTGATATTAAAATTACAGGTTTGCTTCAGTTAAATATACGTAACGTATTCTTTTTCAGTCACACTTACTTGTACTTTATATTTAGAAGCTCGTGAGTCTTCCATCTCCTGAATTAAACACAAGTCCATGTGTAATATTTTAATTGTCACAGTTCTCTGCCAGAACATTGGCGACTAAACTATTTACAAACGGACTGCGTTAACTAAATTCCAAGAACATGCCAGCGAAATGACTTCATTGATACAACAGCCTGATCTACGTACGACCCGAACAACTCTCAAGCCTGAAGACAGCTACTGTCAGTCTGGATGGAGTTTTTCATCTGTGTATATAACTGTGCGCTTTCAGTTATCTACGCAGTGAAAATACTTTATGCAGACTGTTTAGATCTGGACGGAAATCTAACAACCGAAAACGGAGAAGACATAACAAACAAGTGTAATCACAATATATTCATCGTGTTCTCAATCTATAGCGGTTTACAGTAGTCTTATTTTTACCTTTATGAGTAAAACTTTAACGTTCAACTTTGAACGTAAAGGCTATGTACAGTCAACATCAAAAATATGCATGCACGTAGCGAAATCCAAACGCATTCTTGGAAAGGTATTGGTTAAAGGCATAAAATTTAAGTAACCATGTATTATTTTTGTATCTGCAGATACTACGAATGAAATTTGTCAAGATTTCAATCACTATTTACTCTAAAACTCGCTTTTGAATTTCGCTACGTGTACATATATTTTTGACGCTGACTTTACATCACAGGAGACCATTAAAATGACACCGAGGAGAACTTATCATTTTTGCCATTTAAATAACAATTTGCGTACAATTAATCACTCGTCTCTTTATTTCGTACAATTAATCTTTTATTTTCTGCCTTTAATCTTCTTTTGGGGCTATATATGTACAAGTCTTTAAATAATTGATGTTTCTTGTTGTTTTAATCAAATGATTGGGGTGCTTTCTCCCCAGCCGCCTCCTAGTGTATGTATATCAGGTTGGAGTACCCCGGTACTCTTGGATCACAGGGTAAGCGTTCCTGCAACACCGCAGCTCCCCTGGGACCATAAGAAAAGAACTGGACAATAGACCTCTTCCTCTATTTGCTCATACCAGGAGCTGGAATCCTAATCCAAATGCCTCGTTCCTATTTCAAAACTTTCCCAACTGTCAACCAAACCCCCTTGTTTCCGTTCTTAAATAGTTTATCCTAATCTACACCTGCCTCCTAATGCTCAATATCCAATCTATATCTAACATGAGAACCCCGTTGTTTTTCCAAAGCCATATCCATCTGTGATATTTTGTGTTTGGGTGCCATAATGTGAGAATGCTTGAAATATTTCTAGGGTTGATGGTAGCAAGTGAATTAACAAATAATTCTGCCAGGCTACTGTGTCAGCATATAAGGGTATGTGATTAATCATAATACATATTAATTATAGCTGGTGAATTATAATCCTACGAACAATCAAAAGAACTGCAGATAGAAAGATAATCTGTTAAACATTTTCGATGTGTTCCAGGCTGTGCATCCGGAGGCCTGTGAGTAGTGTGACCGGTGGGGCTGAGCTCTGTTAAAGCTGGCAGTGTAGATCTAGCACGACACATCGTCTGCGAAGTCTTCCAGCATTCAGAGAATGACTTGACAAATGGTACTGTTCTTCATTTCTTCTTAGTATTAGTAAAAATAATATGTAAACGATGAGGCTTTTCAACAATTTGTTGACCTGTTCACATTCTCTTCTAGACACCGTTAAAAGAGCCTGTCCATGCTCTTTGCCAATAATAGAAAACGGAGATGGGGAACACTTTGATATTAGACAAGCTATAATTGTATACAGGGTGAATGTGAAGTTGAAGTTGTAATGTGAGTTTGCCACATGTCATTACTTGCCAGAATTTGAATTGAATAATACAGCGTGTGTTATCTTTTTTTTTTTCATAATCAACTGTTTCGATTTCTGGCTATAAGTAATGATTTTTGAAAAATCCAATGATGCAGATTTAGTTTTCATTCCTGAATCACAGGGTAAGCCAACCTATAACATCGGCTTCTCACTAGGGCATGCATTTCGAAATTTCGAAATTTCATAAATTCGAAATTTCGGACCATATTTGCATGTTATTTAATTTCGAAATTGAAACCCCTAGTTTCGAAATTTCGAAATAATGAATTTTAAATTTGATTATTTTTGTTTGAAAGAGTATCAAACATACATCCTCACAAATAATGACTTATAAGCTAATTTATGATACCTTATAATATAATATTACCCTTGAGTTAAATTATTGCAATTTTCGGAGATTTCTTTTTTTTAATATCTCTGACTGATAATGTACGCGTAGTATCTGGTCAGTGCCTGTCAGTCACACCGAAGGTGATTGGGCTCGGGAAGTCCAGCGAGCCTGCGATGTTTTACCAGAAATGGGGGCAATTACCATTTGTCCCCAAGATGTAGCCCGTGCAGTCCGTCCGTTGCCCAACTGGAAGTCTCCAGGGCCGGACGGGCTGCACAACTTCTGGATTAAATGGTTTCAAGGGTCGCATGCTCGCTTGGCGGCTCAGTACCAGGTTGCTTTGGAGTCTGGTTCGCTACCCGAGTTCCTAACGACAGGAGTTACCCACCTGCTCCATAAATCAGGTAGTACCGCGGATCCCAAGAATTATAGACCGATCACTTGTCTACCGACGGTCTATAAAGTTCTTACATCCATTTTGAGAGCTAAAATATACAATCATATAGAGACTAACGCCATCATGTCTGTCTCTCAAAATGGATGTCGGAACGGGTCCCGCGATACTAAGGAGCTGCTCCTCATTGATATGGCCATTAGCCAACAGGTTCGTCGTTCCCGAAAGGATCTTTCGACATGTTGGATAGATTACAAGAAGGCCTATGACTCGGTGCCACATACATGGCTCATAAGGGTGCTGGAATTGTATAAAGTAGATACAACACTACGCACCTTCCTGATGTCATGTATGGGGCAATGGAGGATGGTCCTTCGATATCCAGGATGTCGAAATATCCAGAGGAATAGCGAGCCGATAAGGATCGAGCGAGGAATATTTCAGGGCGATAGTTTGAGTCCGCTTTGGTTCTGCCTGGCCCTGAATCCCCTAAGCACACTGCTGGAGGGTTCAAGTATAGGCTATCGGCTGAGGAGAGGTGGTCAGATTATATCTCACCTCCTTTACATGGATGACCTAAAACTCTTTGCGCCCAACAATTTGCAACTGATGGAGCTACTGAAAGTAACAGAAACCTTCAGTAGCGCCATCAGGATGGATTTTGGTGTGGACAAATGTGCGGTCATGCATGTAAATCGAGGGGAGATTGTGGGAACCCAACTCTCGGATTCCATAAACCTTCGAACCCTCTCCGCAGCCGAAACCTATAAGTATTTGGGTATGTCGGAAGCACTGGGCATCAATGTTACTGACATGAAGCAATCGTTGAAGGAGCGCTTCTTTGGCCGTCTGAAGAAAGTACGTAATAGTCTTTTATCAGGCGGAAATAAGGTACGCGCCTTCAACGGTTGGGTCTAGGGCATGCAGTTTCATATATTTCCAGTTTCGAAATTGGCTTCTGAAATCGGTCTTATAAATTTCGAAATTTCGAAATTTCGATGTTGTGGGCAATCTTCATTAATAAAAATTCGATAATCAGATTATTACTTTTAATTTAATTGAAAATGTTAAAAAAGCTTAGCCTAGCGTAACAAAACTGAAACCAATAAGTTTTCTGCCTTATATTTCGTTATTACGTTGTTGGACTGTTATGTCAACGATCATTGCGCGCCGCTCTAGTCGATCCACCACCACTATATCAGGCTTATTGGCTACAATAGTCCTGTCAGTGATGATGGATCGATCCCAGTACAGTGTGATATGTCCATTTTCGAGAACTGGGTCGGGCACATACCTATAGTACTGCACATCCGATTCCACAAGGCTGTATTTCAGAGCAAGTTGTTTGTGGATAATCCTGGCTACGAGATTATGCCTATGCAAGTATTCTTCGTTAGCTAGACGAGAACACCCGGAGATAATGTGTCTGATGGATGGCATATCCGACATATGTCAACCGTACCGTCTTTCACAATAAATCTCCGGTAATTGTTCGTCATCATAACTTCGTCCATAATTGCACAGACAAAACCTTCGGTTTCCCCAAAGAGGTCACCGAAACGCAGCCAGGCTACGGACGCTGATAAATCTACATCGGGTCCATGTAGGGCCCGGAAAAAGCGTCCGTGAAGCTCCTTACTCTGCCATACCTCCATGCGATCATTAGTGTCAAGCACTACAGGTTTGCGCCAGTTCTCTTTAGCCAAGGAGAGCGGGGTGAGGCCCTTGTTTACCGCAACCACATCTCTATGCATCCCCACGTCGTCTTGTAGGAAATATTCCCTGAGACTGCATATCTCGCGATTGTGGAGGGTCTTAGCGTTTAAGAAGCCTCGATCTCCACACTTTCGCGGGATATACAGTCTCATTACCGATGATCGTGGGTGATGCATTCGATATGCAGTCAGCAGCGTACGGACCCTCCTATCCAGGGCATCGAGTTCGGTCTGAGTCCATTTGAGTATGCCGAAAGAGTACATCAAAACCGGCATGACCCAACCGTTGAAGGCGCGCACCTTATTTCCGCCTGATAAAAGACTATTAAATACTTTCTTCAGACGGCCAAAGAAGCGCTCCTTCAACGATTGCTTCATGTCAGTAACATTGATGCCCAGTGCTTCCGACATACCCAAATACTTATAGGTTTCGGCTGCGGAGAGGGTTCGAAGGTTTATGGAATCCGAGAGTTGGGTTCCCACGGATTCCACAATCTCCCCTCGCTTTACATGCATGACCGCACATTTGTCCACACCAAAATCCATCCTGATGGCGCTACTGAAGGTTTCTGTTACTTTCAGTAGCTCCATCAGTTGCAAATTGTTGGGCGCAAAGAGTTTTAGGTCATCCATGTAAAGGATGTGAGATATAATCTGACCACCTCTCCTCAGCCGATAGCCTATACCTGAACCCTCCAGCAGTGTGCTTAGGGGATTCAGGGCCAGGCAGAACCAAAGCGGACTCAAACTATCGCCCTGAAATATTCCTCGCTCGATCCTTATCGGCTCGCTATTCCTCTGGATATTTCGACATCCTGGATATCGAAGGACCATCCTCCATTTCCCCATACATGACATCAGGAAGGTGCGTAGTGTTTTATCTACTTTATACAATTCCAGCACCCTTATGAGCCATGTATGTGGCACCGAGTCACAGGCCTTCTTGTAATCTATCCAACATGTCGAAAGATCCTTTCGGGAACGACGAACCTGTTGGCTAATGGCCATATCAATGAGGAGCAGCTCCTTAGTAGCGCGGGACCCGTTCCGACATCCATTTTGAGAGACAGACATGATGGCGTTAGTCTCTATATGATTGTATATTTTAGCTCTCAAAATGGATGTAAGAACTTTATAGACCGTCGGTAGACAAGTGATCGGTCTATAATTCTTGGGATCCGCGGTACTACCTGATTTATGGAGCAGGTGGGTAACTCCTGTCGTTAGGAACTCGGGTAGTGAACCAGACTCCAAAGCAACCTGGTACTGAGCCGCCAAGCGATACTCTTTCAAACAAAAATAATCAAATTTAAAATTTATTATTTCGAAATTTTGAAACTATGGGTTTCAATTTCGAAATTAAATAACATGCAAATATGGTCCGAAATTTCGAATTTATGAAATTTCGAAATTTCGAAATGCATGCCCTAGTTGGGTCATGCCGGTTTTGATGTACTCTTTCGGCATACTGAAATGGACTCAGACCGAACTCGATACCCTGGATAGGAGGGTCCGTACGCTGCTGACTGCATATCGAATGCATCACCCACGATCATCGGTAATGAGACTGTATATCCCGCGAAAGTGTGGAGGTCGAGACTTCTTAAACGCTAAGACCCTCCACAATCGCGAGGTATGCAGTCTCAGGGAATATTTCCTACAAGACGACGTGGGGATGCATAGAGATGTGGTTGCGGTAGACAAGGGCCTCACCCCGCTCTCCTTGGCTAAAGAGAACTGGCGCAAACCTGTAGTGCTTGACACTAATGATCGCATGGAGGTATGGCAGAGTAAGGAGCTTTACGGACGCTTTTTCCATGCCCTACATGGACCCGATGTAGATTTATCAGCGTCCGTAGCCTGGCTGCGTTTCGGTGACCTCTTTGGGGAAACCGAAGGTTTTGTCTGTGCAATTATGGACGAAGTTATGATGACGAACAATTACCGGAGATTGATTGTGAAAGACGGTACGGTTGACATATGTCGGGCATGCCACCGTCCGGGAGAATCCATCAGACACATTATCTCCGGGTGTTCTCGTCTAGCTAACGAAGAATACTTGCATAGGCATAATCTCGTAGCCAGGATTATCCACAAACAACTTGCTCTGAAATACAGCCTTGTGGAATCGGATGTGCAGTACTATAGGTATGTGCCCGACCCAGTTCTCGAAAATGGACATATCACACTGTACTGGGATCGATCCATCATCACTGACAGGACTATTGTAGCCAATAAGCCTGATATAGTGGTGGTGGATCGACTAGAGCGGCGCGCAATGATCGTTGACATAACAGTCCAACAACGTAATAACGAAATATAAGGCAGAAAACTTATTGGTTTCAGTTTTGTTACGCTAGGCTAAGCTTTTTTAACATTTTCAATTAAATTAAAAGTAATAATCTGATTATCGAATTTTTATTAATGAAGATTGCCCACAACATCGAAATTTCGAAATTTCGAAGTTTATAAGACCGATTTCAGAAGCCAATTTCGAAACTGGAAATATATGAAACTGCATGCCCTACTTCTCACCCGGGACCGTAGGCTAGGTAATGAACCAAGGCCCTCGCTGGCATGTGCCAAGAGCTTGTATCCCAATACAAACCCCTCCTTCCCATCTTAAATGTCGTATGGCCTGTCCTACCCCTTCTTATTTCATATCCACTCATGCACTGCTAACATATATAACTATTTGATATTTTTGACGCCTGTATTAATATTTTGGTGTTAAAATTACAGGTATCGGTGCTTCAATAAAAACCCGAACAGCTATTGAGCCTGAATACGATTACCATCAGTCTGGATGGAGTCTCTTAACTGTGTATAGAACTGTGCGCATCCAGTTTTGCCCACAATTAAAAGACTGTGTCCGGACTGTTTACGCCTCGTGGACGGAAATCCGAAGACAGCAGACGGAGAAGACAATCGATCAGGTGTAACCAGGCTTTATTCATCGTGTTTACCATCTAAATCAGTTAAAAGTGTTCTTAGTGTTACTTATGTAAGTAAAATGAAGGCCAGATTAAGGCCTATGTGGAATTACGCTGTGCTATGATGATATATGACCTTCCCTTATAAAAAGACTTTGTCCAACATAACTATTATGGTTCTTGTTGCTTCGATCAAATGATTTCAGTGCGTTCTCCCCAGCCGCCTCCTAGTGTGTGTATATCAGGTTGGAGTACCCCGGTATTCCTGGATCACAAGATAAGCCAAACTGGCGTCTCACCCGGGACCGTAGTCCAGGTACTGGGCCAAAGCCGTCTCCTTAGCCTATACCAAGAGCTGGTATCTCAATTCAAATCCTTCGGTCCTGTCTTGGAACGGTATACAACTACCTTCGCGATGCCTTCTAATTCCATATATCCACTCCAAATTACGACCTTCTGTAACTGAGTGGTTGCGAGCCTGGTCAGCATATAATTGGATGATAGTGGGTGTGAGTAATGAGTGCGCTAGGACATGTAGGGCTCGTACACATTTCTTTTTACAAATATTATCATAATATAGCATCACGCTTGTATTTCCCGAAGGTTAGGCAGAGGTTTATCTATTGTATGTGTTGTGTACACATACAATAGACAAACCTCTTTTTGCCGATGCTGATGCTGTTATTAATTCCCAAGTAATAGGAGGTGATTTTATTATTATCAGACATTTAAAGTTCTCGGTTGTTCAAAACTTCTTTTCGAAGAAAAATCATGTCAACCTTCAAATAGAGGGATGGTGAAAAGTAAGATTGACTATAAAATACGAGTGCCGGGCTCGAATGTTGAATTGTACCGATAGGAGCGTACTGCAATATGACTATACTTATATGACGATACTTTTGACGCCTGTATAAACCTTATGATATTAATTAAACTTACAGGTATCCTGTTTGAGCAAAAAAGTCAGAATAATATGTTTTTTTCCATTTCCAATAATAGTGAGTCTACTAACTCCTGAATTAAATAAACGTCTATATTTGACGCTTCAACTTATCCTCTCTGATGAAATTGGTAACCACATCCCAAGAATATCTTGTCTAGACGATTTTATTGATTCTACAGCCCAATTTACGTGTGATAACCGTCAAGGGCCCAATTGACGTATTTATTCCCGCGAGGATCCAGGCACTCAGGTCCGAGTGGAACCCGAACAGCTATTGAGCCCGAAGAAAACTACCCTCAGTCTGGACAGAGCCACTTAGTTGTGGACAGAACTGTGCACATCCAGTTCTGCGCACTGCTAAGAGACTGCCCAGACTGTTAACATCTCGTGGATGGAAATCTGACGATGGAAGACGGAGGAGACAAAACTAACAAGTGTAACCAGACTTCAGTTTTCGTATATACAATCTATAGCGGTTTACACTATTGCCTAAAAGCCTATGTATAATGACGCTATGTTTCGACATTACTTCCCCCTGTCGTCAAGGGTTCACCGAGTTTATGACTACAGATTACACATCTTTTAATCATATTGCGTAATAATGTTCTTTTGGGCTGTAGGTAGTACATGAAGATTTTAAAAATATTACTGTTTTTGATGTTTGCATTAAATGATTTGCCTGTCTCAGTATAGTAGTCGTAAGCGCGATTGCTGAGCGTGAGCCTGGTTTGATTCCCGAGTCCGGGAAAGTTATTGAGTTTTTCTGTATGGAAATTCTCAGTAGCAGCACTGAGTCTGGAGCTGTGCAGTGTTGATGGCAATAGGCTCGTTCCGTATTCAATGGGACTTAATTACGGTCTCGGTGAAATGTGGGCGTTAATAAAAGCGGGCCAAAAAATATTTTTTCTGACATTTGAGCCATTTTCTTATTGGTTTTTTACCGATAGTAGCATACTGCAACATGACTATTCGATATTCTTGATGCCTGTGTAAATTGTTTGATATTAAAATTACAGATTTGCTTCAGTTAAATATACGTAACGTATTCTTTTTCAGGATGCAGTCACACTTACTTGTACTTTATATTTAGAAGCTCGTGAGTCTTCCATCTCCTGAATTAAACACAAGTCCATGTGTAATATTTTAATTGTCACAGTTCTCTGCCAGAACATTGGCGACTAAACTATTTACAAACGGACTGCGTTAACTAAATTCCAAGAACATGCCAGCGAAATGACTTCATTGATACAACAGCCTGATCTACGTACGACCCGAACAACTCTCAAGCCTGAAGACAGCTACTGTCAGTCTGGATGGAGTTTTTCATCTGTGTATATAACTGTGCGCTTTCAGTTATCTAGGCAGTGAAAATACTCTATGCAGACTGTTTAGATCTGGACGGAAATCTAACAACCGAAAACGGAGAAGACATAACAAACAAGTGTAATCACAATACATTCATCGTGTTCTCAATCTATAGCGGTTTACAGTAGTCTTATTTTTACCTTTATGAGTAAAACTTTAACGTTCAACTTTGAATGTAAAGGCTACGAGTATGTACAGTCAACATCAAAAAGATGCATATACGTAGCGAAATCCAAATGCTTATTCTTGAAAGGTATTGGTTAAAGTCATAAATTTTATGTGACCATATATTTTTTTGTATCTGCAGATACTACGAATGAAAATTTGTCAAGATTTCAATCACTATTTACTCTAAAAGTCGCTTTTGAATTTCGCTACGTGTACATATATTTTTGACGCTTACTTTACATTACAGGAGACCATTAAAATGACACCGAGGAGAATTTATCATTTTTGCCATTTAAATAACAATTTTTGTACAATTACTCGTCTCTTTATTTCGTACATTTAATCTTTTATTTTCTGCCTTTAATCTTTTGGGGCTATATATGTACAAGTCTTTAAATAATTGATGTTTCTTGTTGTTTTAATCAAATGATTGGGGTGCTTTCTCCCCAGCCGCCTCCTAGTGTATGTATATCAGGTTGGAGTACCCCGGTACTCTTGGATCACAAGATAAGCGTTCCTGCAACACCGCAGCTCCCCTGGGACCATAAGAAAAGTACTGGACAGTAGCCCTCTCCCTCTATTTGCCCATACCAGGAGCTGGAATCCTAATCGAAATCCCCCTGTTTCCGTTTTTAAATAGTTTATCCTAATCTACACCTGCCTTCTAATGCCCAAATCCATCTGTGATATTTTGTGTTTGGGTGCCATAATGTGAGAATGCTTGTTTAGTACATGTTAAAGTATTGTATTAACTTCCTATATTTCTAGGGTTGATGGTAGCAAGTGAATTAACAAATAATTCCGCCAGGCTACTGTGTCAGCATATAAGGGTATGTAATTAGTCATAATACATATTAATTATAGCTGGTGAATTATAATCCTACGAACAATCAAAAGAACTGCAGATAGAAAGATAATCTGTTAAACCTTTTCGATGTGTTCCAGGCTGTGCATCCGGAGGCCTGTGAGTAGTGTGACCGGTGGGGCTGAGCTCTGTTAAAGCTGGCAGTGTAGATCTAGCACGACACATCGTCTGCGAAGTCTTCCAGCATTCAGAGAATGACTTGACAAATGGTACTGTTCTTCATTTCTTACTTTGCTTCTCTCAAATTTTCTTAGTAATAGTAAAAATAATATTTAAACGATGAGGCCTTTCAACCATTTGTTGACCTTTTCACATTCTCTTCTAGACACCGTTAAAAGAGCCTGTCCATGCTCTTTGCCAATATTGGAAAACGGAGATGGGGAACACTTTGATATCAGACATGCTATAATTATATACAGGGATAATGTGAAGTTGAAGTTGTAATGTGAGTTTGCCACATGTCATTACTTCCCAGAATTTGAATTGAGTAATACAGCGTGTGTTATCTTTTTTTTTTCAAAACCCACTGGTTCGATATCTGGCTTTAAATATTGATTTTTCAAAAATCCAATGATGCAGGTTTAGTTTTCACGAAAATCCAATGATGCAGATTTAGTTTTCATTCGTTAATCACAGGGTAAGACAACCTATAACACCGGCTTCTCACCCGGGACAGTAGGCTAGGTAATGAACCAGGGCCCTCCCTAGCCTGTGCCAAGAGCTTGTATCCCAATACAAACCCCTCCTTCCCATCTTAAATGTCGTATGGCCTCTCTTACCCCTTCTTATTCCATATCCACTCATGCACTGCTATATAACTATTTGATATTTTTGACGCCTGTATTAATATTTTGGTATTAAAATTACAGGTATCGGTGCTTCAGTAAAAACCCGAACAGCTATTGAGCCTGAATACGATTACCATCTGTCTGGATGGAGTCTCTTAACTGTGTATAGAACTGTGCGCATCCAGTTTTGCCCACAATTAAAAGACTGTGTCCGGACTGTTTACGCCTCGTGGACGGAAATCCGAAGACGGCAGACGGAGAAGACAATCGATCAAGTGTAACCAGGCTTTATTCATCGTTTTTACCATCTGTATCAGTTAAAAGTGTTCTTAGTGTTACTTATGTAAGTAAAATGAAGGCCAGATTAAGGCCTATGTGGAATTACGCTGTGCTATGATGATACCTTCCCTTATAAAAAGACTTTGTCCAACATAACTATTATGGTTCTTGTTGCTTCGATCAAATGATTTCAGTGCGTTCTCCCCAGCCGCCTCCTAGTGTGTGTATATCAGGTTGAAGTACCCCGGTATTCCTGGATCACAAGATAAGCCAAACTGTACCACTGGCGTCTCACCCAGGACCGTAGGCCAGGTACTGTGCCAAAGCCGTCTCCTTAGCCTATACCAAGAGCTGGTATCTCAATTCAAATCCTTCGGTCCTGTCTTGGAACGGTATACAACTACCTTCGCGATGCCTTCTAATTCCGTATATCCACTCCAAATTACGACCTTCTGTAACTGAGTGGTTGCGAGCCTGGTCAGCATATAATTGGATGATAGTGGGTGTGAGTAATGAGTGCGCTAGGACATGTAGGGCTCGTACACATTTCTTTTTACAAATATTATCATAATATAGCATCACGCTTGTATTTCCCGAAGGTTAGGCAGAGGTTTATCTATTGTATGTGTTGTGTACACATACAATAGACAAACCTCTTTTTGCCGATGCCGATGCTGTTATTAATTCCCAAGTAATAGGAGGTGATTTTATTTTCATCAGACATTTAAAGTTCTCGGTTGTTCAAAACTTCTTTTCGAAGAAAACGTTAATGTAAAAATAAAAAACCTTATGATATTAATTAAACTTACAGGTATCCTGTTTGAGCAAAAAGTCAGAATAATATGTTTTTTTTTTTCATTTCCAATAATAGGTAGTGAGTCTACTAACTCCTGAATGAAATAAACGTCTATATTTGACGCTTCAACTGATCCTCTGTGATGAAATTGGTGTGGTTACCAATTTCATCGGAGAGGATAAGTTGAAGCGCCTTGAATCCCAAGAATATCTTGTCTAGATGATTTCATTGATTCTACAGCCCAATTTACGTGTGATAACCGTCAAGGGCCCAATTGACGTATTTATTCCCGCGAGGATCCAGGCACTCAGGTCCGAGTGGAACCTGAACAGCTATTGAGCCCGAAGAAAACTACCCTCAGTCTGGATGGAGCCACCTAGTTGTGGACAGAACTGTGCGAATCCAGTTCTGCCCACTGCTAAGAGACTCTGCCCAGACTGTTAACATCTCGTGGATGGAAATCTGACGATGGAAGACGGAGGAGACAAAACTAACAAGTGTAACCAGACTTCAGTTTTCGTATATACAATCTATAGCGGTTTACACTATTACCTAAAATCCTATGTATAATGACGCTATGTTTCGACATTACTTCCCCCTATCGTCAAGGGATCACCGAGTTTATGACTACAGATTACACATCTTTTAATCATATTGCGTAATAATGTTCTTTTGGGCTGTAGGTAGTACATGAAGATTTTTAATAATATTACTGTTTTTGATGTTTGAATTAAATGATTTGCCTGTCTCAGTCTAGTAGTCGCAAGCGCGATTGCTGAGCGTGAGCCTGGTTTGATTCCCGAGTCCGGGAAAGTTATTGAGTTATTCTGTATGGAAATTCTCAGTAGCAGCACTGAGTCTGGAGCTGTGCCGTGTTGATGGCAATAGGCTCGTTCCGTATTCAATGGGACTTGATTGCGGCATCGGTGAAATGTGGCCGTTAATAAAAGCGGGCCAGAATTTTTTTTCTGAGATTTGTGCCATTTTCTTATTGGTTTTTTACCGATACTAGCATACTGCAACATGACTATTCGATATTTTTGATGCCTGTGTAAATTGTTTGATATTAAAATTACAGATTTGCTTCAGTTAAATATACGTAACGTATTCTTTTTCAGGATGCAGTCACACTTAATTGTACTTTATATTTAGAAGCTCGTGAGTCTTCCATCTCCTGAATTAAACACAAGTCCATGTGTAATATTTTAATTGTCACAGTTCTCTGCCAGAACATTGGCGACTAAACTATTTACAAACGGACTGCGTTAACTAAATTCCAAGAACATGCCAGCGAAATGACTTCATTGATACAACAGCCTGATCTACGTACGACCCGAACAACTCTCAAGCCTGAAGACAGCTACTGTCAGTCTGGATGGAGTTTTTCATCTGTGTATATAACTGTGCGCTTTCAGTTATCTAGGCAGTGAAAATACTCTATGCAGACTGTTTGGATCTGGGCGGAAATCTAACAACCGAAAACGGAGAAGACATAACAAACAAGTGTAATCACAATACATTCATCGTGTTCTCAATCTATAGCGGTTTACAGTAGTCTTATTTTTATCTTTATGAGTAAAACTTTAACGTTCAACTTTGAATGTAAAGGCTACGACTATGTACAGTCAACATCAAAAAGATGCAATCCAAATGCTTATTCTTGAAAGGTATTGGTTAAAGTCATAAAATTTAAGTGACCATATATTTTTTTTTGTATCTGCAGATACTACGCATGAAAATTTGTCAAGATTTCAATCACTATTTACTCTAAAACTCGCTTTTGAATTTCGCTACGTGTACATATATTTTTGACGCTGACTTTACATCACAGGAGACCATTAAAATGACACCGAGGAGAACTTATCATTGTTGCCATTTAAATAACAATTTTTGTACAATTACTCGTCTCTTTTTTTCGTACATTTAATCTTTCATTTTCTGCCTTTAATCTTCTTTTGGAGCTATATATGTACAAGTCTTTAAATAATTGATGTTTCTTGTTGTTTTAATCAAATGATTTGGGTGCTTTCTCCCCAGCCGCCTCCTAGTGTATGTATATCAGGTTGGAGTACCCCGGTACTCTTGGATCACAAGATAAGCGTTCCTGCAACACCGCAGCTCCCCTGGGACCATAAGAAAAGTACTGGACAATAGACCTCTTCCTCTATTTGCCCATACCAGGAGCTGGAATCCTAATCCAAACGCCTCGTTCCTATTTCAAAAGTTTTCCAACTGTCAACCAAACCCCCTTGTTTCCGTTCTTAAATAGTTTATCCTAATCTACACCTGCCTCCTAATGCTCCATATCCAATCCATATCTAACATGAGAACCCCGTTCTTTTTCCAAAGCCATATCCATCTGTGATATTTTGTGTTTGGGTGCCATAATGTGAGAATGTTTGTTTAGTACTTGTTAAAGTATTGTATTAACTTCCTATATTTCTAGGGTTGATGGTAGCAAGTGAATTAACAAATAATTCCGCCAGGCTACTGTGTCAGTTGACCCGGGTACGTCTTTAAACTGCGACCAGACACCGGAGGACGGACAGCAGCGTCCTCTCGCTAATCGGTGAGCCACTGCGATCCCCAAGCCGCCTGCCAAGCGTGGGGATTATGGCAAACCCCCCCCTTGAGGGAGGCCTTCGTTCAGTAGTGGACGTCTTCTGGCTGATGATGATGATGACTGTGTCAGCATATAAGGGTATGTAATTAGTCATAATACATATTAATTATAACTGGTGAATTATAATCCTACGAACAATCAAAAGAACTGTAGATAGAAAGATAATCTGTTCAACCTTTTCGATGTGTTCCAGGCTGTGCATCCGGAGGCCTGTGAGTAGTGTGACCGGTGGGGCTGAGCTCTCTTACAGCTGGTAGTCTAGATCTAGCACGACACATCGTCTGCGAAGTCTTCCAGCATTCAGAGAATGACTTGACAAATGGTACTGTTCTTCATTTCTTACTTTGCTTCTCTCAAATTTTCTAAGTATTAGTAAAAATAATATTTAAACGATGAGGCTTTTCAACAATTTGTTGACCTGTTCACATTCTCTTCTAGACACCGTTAAAAGAGCCTGTCCATGCTCTTTGCCAATAATGGAAGACGGAGATGGGGAACACTTTGATATCAGACAAGCTATAATTGTATACAGGGTAAATGTGAAGTTGAAGTTGTATAGTGAGTTTGCCACATGTCATTACATCCCAGAATTTGAATTGTATAATACAGCGTGTGCTATCTTTTTTTTTTTTCAAAACCCACTGGTTCGATATCTGGCTATAAATATTGATTTTTCAAAAATCCAATGATGCAGATTTAGTTTTCATTCGTTAATCACAGGGTAATCCAACCTATAACACCGGCTTCTCACCCGGGACCGTAGGCTAGGTAATGAACCAGGGCCCTCCCTGGCATGTGCCAAGAGCTTGTATCCCAATACAAACCCCTCCTTCCCATCTTAAATGTCGTATGGCCTCTCCTACCCCTTCTTATTTCATATCCACTCATGCACTGCTAACATATATAACTATTTGATATTTTTGACGCCTGTATTAATATTTTGGTGTTAAAATTACAGGTATCGGTGCTTCAATAAAAACCCGAACAGCTATTGAGCCTGAATACGATTACCATCAGTCTGGATGGAGTCTCTTAACTGTGTATAGAACTGTGCGCATCCAGTTTTGCCCACAATTAAAAGACTGTGTCCGGACTGTTTACGCCTCGTGGACGGAAATCCGAAGACGGCAGACGGAGAAGACAATCGATCAGGTGTAACCAGGCTTTATTCATCGTTTTTACCATCTGTATCAGTCAAAAGTGTTCTTAGTGTTACTTATGTAAGTAAAATGAAGGCCAGATTAAGGCCTATGTGGAATTACGCTGTGCTATGATGATACCTTCCCTTATAAAAAGACTTTGTCCAACATAACTATTATGGTTCTTGTTGCTTCGATCAAATGATTTCAGTGCGTTCTCCCCAGCCGCCTCCTAGTGTGTGTATATCAGGTTGGAGTACCCCGGTATTCCTGGATCACAAGATAAGCCAACCTGTACCACTGGCGTCTCACCCGGGACCATAGGCCAGGTACTGGGCCAAAGCCGTCTCCTTAGCCTATACCTAGAGCTGGTATCTCAATTCAAATCCTTCGGTCCTGTCTTGGAACGGTATACAACTACCTTCGCGATGCCTTCTAATTCCATATATCCACTCCAAATTACGACCTTCTGTAACTGAGTGGTTGCGAGCCTGGTCAGCATATAATAGGATGATAGTGGGTGTGAGTAATGAGTGCGCTAGGACATGTAGGGCTCGTACACATTTCTTTTTACAAATATTATCATAATATAGCATCACGCTTGTATTTCCCGAAGGTTAGGCAGAGGTTTATCTATTGTATGTGTTGTGTACACATACAATAGACAAACCTCTTTTTGCCGATGCCGATGCTGTTATTAATTCCCAAGTAATAGGTGGAGGAGGTGATTTTATTATCATCAGACATTTAAAGTTCTCGGTTGTTCAAAACTTCTTTTCGAAGAAAAATCATGTCAACCTTCAAATAGAGGGATGGTGAAAAGTAATATTGACTATAAAATACGAGTGCCGGGCTCGAATGTTGAATTGTACCGATAGGAGCGTACTGCAATATGACTTTACTTATATGACGATACTTTTGACGCCTGTATAAACCTTATAATATTAATTAAACTTACAGGTATCCTGTTTGAGCAAAAAAGTCAGATTAATACGTTTTTTTCCATTTCGAATAATAGTGAGTCTACTAACTCCTGAATGAAATAAACGTCTATATTTGACGCTTCAACTTATCCTCTCTGATGAAATTGGTAACCACATCCCAAGAATATCTTGTTTAGATGATTTCATTGATTCTACAGCCCAATTTACGTGTGATAACCGTCAAGGGCCCAATTGACGTATTTATTCCCGCGAGGATCCAGGCACTCAGGTCCGAGTGGAACCTGAACAGCTATTGAGCCCGAAGAAAACTACCCTCAGTCTGGACGGAGCCACTTAGTTGTGGACAGAACTGTGCACATCCAGTTCTGCGCACTGCTAAGAGACTGCCCAGACTGTTAACATCTCGTGGATGGAAATCTGACGATGGAAGACGGAGGAGACAAAACAAACAAGTGTAATCAGACTTCAGTTTTCGTATATACAATCTATAGCGGTTTACACTATTGCCTAAAAGCCTATGTATAATGACGCTATGTTTCGACATTACTTCCCCCTATTGTCAAGGGATCACCGAGTTTATGACTACAGATTACACATCTTTTAATCATATTGCTTAATAATGTTCTTTTGGGCTGTAGGTAGTACATGAAGATTTTAAAAATATTACTGTTTTTGATGTTTGAATTAAATGATTTGCCTGTCTCAGTCTAGTAGTCGTAAGCGCGATTGCTGAGCGTGAGCCTGGTTTGATTCCCGAGTCAGGGAAACTGTTATTGAGTTTTTCTGTATGGAAATTCTCAGTAGCAGCACTGAGTCTGGAGCTGTGCCGTGTTGATGATAATAGGCTCGTTCCGTATTTAATGGGACTTGATTGCGGCATTGGTGAAATGTGGGCGTTAATAAAAGCGGGCCAGAAATTTGTTTTCTGACATTTGAGCCATTTTCTTATTGGTTTTTCACCAATTGTAGCATACTGCAACATGACTATTCGATATTTTTGATGCCTGTGTAAATTGTTTGATATTAAAATTACAGTTTTGCTTTAGTGAAATATACGTAACGTATTCTTTTTCAGGATGCAGTCACACTTAATTGTACTTTATATTTAGAAGCTTGTGAATCTTCCATCTCCTGAATTAAACACAAGTCCATGTGTAATATTTTAATTGTCATAGTTCTCTGCCAGAACATTGGCGACTAAAATTTACACACGGACTGCGTTAACTAAATTCCAAGAACATGCCAGCGAGATGACTTCTTTGATACAACAGCCTGATCTACGTACGACCCGAACAACTCTCAAGCCTGAAGACCGCTACTGTCAGTCTGGATGGAGTTTTTCATCTATGTATATAACTGTGCGCTTTCAGTTATTTACGCAGTGAAAATACTCTATGCAGACTGTTTAGATCTGGGCGGAAATCTAACAACCGAAAACGGAGAAGACATAACAAACAAGTGTAATCACAATACATTCATCGTGTTCTCAATCTATAGCGGTTTACAGTAGTCTTATTTTTACCTTTATGAGTAAAACTTTAACGTTCAACTTTGAATGTAAAGGCTACGAGTATGTACATTCAACATCAAAAAGATGCATATACGTAGCGAAATCCAAATGCTTATTCTTGAAAGGTATTGGTTAAAGTCATAAAATTTAAGTGACCATATATTTTTTTGTATCTGCAGATACTACGAATGAAAATTTGTCAAGATTTCAATCACTATTTACTCTAAAAGTCGCTTTTGAATTTCGCTACGTGTACATATATTTTTGACGCTGACTTTACATCACAGGAGACCATTAAAATGACACCGAGGAGAATTTATCATTTTTGCCATTTAAATAACAATTTTTGTACAATTACTCGTCTCTTTATTTCGTACATTTAATCTTTTATTTTCTGCCTTTAATCTTTTGGGGCTATATATGTACAAGTCTTTAAATAATTGATGTTTCTTGTTGTTTTAATCAAATGATTTGGGTGCTTTCTCCCCAGCCACCTCCTAGTGTATGTATATCAGGTTGGAGTACCCCGGTACTCTTGGATCACAGGGTAAGCGTTCCTGCAACACTGCAGCTCCCCTGGGACCATAAGAAAAGTACTGGACAATAGACCTCTTCCTCTATTTGCCCATACCAGGAGCTGGAATCCTAATCCAAACGCCTCGTTCCTATTTCAAAACTTTCCCAACTGTCAACCAAACCCCCTTGTTTCCGTTCTTAAATAGTTTATCCTAATCTACACCTGCCTCCTAATGCTCCATATCCAATCCATATCTAACATGAGAACCCCGTTCTTTTTCCAAAGCCATATCCATCTGTGATATTTTGTGTTTGGGTGCCATAATGTGAGAATGCTTGTTTAGTACTTGTTAAAGTATTGTATTAACTTCCTATATTTCTAGGGTTGATGGTAGCAAGTGAATTAACAAATAATTCCGCCAGGCTACTGTGTCAGCATATAAGGGTATGTGATTAATCATAATATATATTAATTATAGCTGGTGAATTATAATCCTACGAACAATCAAAAGAACTGCAGATAGAAAGATAATCCGTTAAACATTTTCGATGTGTTCCAGACTGTGCATCCGGAGGCCTGTGAGTAGTGTGACCGGTGGGGCTGAGCTCTGTTAAAGCTGGCAGTGTAGATCTAGCACGACACATCGTCTGCGAAGTCTTCCAGCATTCAGAGAATGACTTGACAGATGGTACTGTTCTTCATTTCTTCTTAGTATTAGTAAAAATAATATTTAAACGAAGAAGCTTTTCAACCATTTGTTGACCTGTTCACATTTTCTTCTAGACACCGTTAAAAGAGCCTTTCCATGCTCTTTTCCAATAATGGAAAACGGAGATGGGGAACACTTTGATATCAGACATGCTATAATTATATACAGGGTGAATGTGAAGTTGAAGTTGTAATGTGAGTTTGCCACATGTCATTACTTCCCAGAATTTGAATTGAGTAATACAGCGTGCGTATCTTTTTTTTTTTCAAAACCCACTGGTTCGGTATCTGGCTATAAATATTGATTTTTGAAAAATCCAATGATGCAGATTTAGTTTTCATGAAAATCCAATGATGCAGATTTAGTTTTCATGAAAATCCAATGATGCAGATTTAGTTTTCATTCGTTAATCACAGGCTAAGCCAACCTATAACACCGGCTTCTCACTCGGGACCGTAGGCTAGGTAATGAACCAGGGCCCTCCCTGGCATGTGCCAAGAGCTTGTATCCCAATACAAACCCCTCCTTCCCATCTTAAATGTCGTATGGCCTCTCCTACCCCTTCTTTTTCCATATCCACTCATGCACTGCTATATAACTATTTGATTTTTTGACGCCTGTATTAATATTTTGGTATTAAAATTACAGCTATCGGTGCTTCAGTAAAAACCCGAACAGCTATTGAGCCTGAATACGATTACCATCAGTCTGGATGAAGTCTCTTAACTGTGTCCGGACTGTTTACGCCTCGTGGACGGAAATCCGAAGACGGCAGACGGAGAAGACAATCGATCAGGTGTAACCAGGCTTTATTCATCATGTTTACCATCTGTACAAGTTAAAAGTGTTCTTAGTGTTACTTATGTAAGTAAAATTAAGGCCAGATTAAGGCTTATGTGGAATTACGATGTGCTATGATGATACCTTAACTTATAAAAAGACTTTGTCCAACATAACTATTAAGGTTACTACGTGTGATAACCGTCAAGGGCCCAATTGACGTATTTATTCCCGCGAGGATCCAGGCACTCAGGTCCGAGTGGAACCCGAACAGCTATTGAGCCCGAAGAAAACTACCCTCAGTCTGGATGGAGCCACCTAGTTCTGGACAGAACTGTGCGCATCCAGTTCTGCCCACTGCTAAGAGACCCTGCCCAGACTGTTAACATCTCGTGGACGGAAATCTGACGATGGAAGATGGAGGAGACAAAACTAACAAGTGTAATCAGACTTCAGTTTTCGTATATACAATCTATAGCGGTTTACACTATTGCCTAAAAGCCTATGTATAATGACGCTATGTTTCGACATTACTTCCCCCTATCGTCAAGGGATCACCGAGTTTATGACTGCAGATTACACATCTTTTAATCATATTGCGTAATAATGTTCTTTTGGGCTGTAGGTAGTACATGAAGATTTTAAAAATATTACTGTTTTTGATGTTTGAATTAAATGATTTGCCTGTCTCAGTCTAGTAATCGTAAGCGCGATTGCTGAGCGTGAGCCTGGTTTGATTCCCGAGTCCGGGAAAGTTATTAAGTTATTCTGTATGGAAATTCTCAGTAGCAGCACTGAGTCTGGAGCTGTGCCGTGTTGATGGCAATAGGCTCGTGCCGTATTCAATGGGACTTGATTGCGGCATCGGTGAAATGTGGCCGTTAATAAAAGCGGGCCAGAATTTTTTTTTCTGAGATTTGTGCCATTTTCTTATTGGTTTTTTACCGATTGTAGCATACTGCAACATGACTATTCGATATTTTTGATGCCTGTGTAAATTGTTTGTATGTATACGTAACATATTCTTTTTCAGGATGCAGTCACACTTAATTGTACTTTATATTTAGAAGCTCGTGAGTCTTCCATCTCCTGAATTAAACACAAGTCCATGTGTAACATTTTAAACGTCACAGTTCTCTGCCAGAACTTTGGCGTCTTAAATTTACACACGGACTGCGTTAACTAAATTCCAAGAACATGCCAGCGAAATGACTTCATTTATACAACAGCCTGATCTACGTACGACCCGAACAACTCTCAAGCCTGAAGACAGCTACTGTCAGTCTGGATGGAGTTTTTCATCTGTGTATATAACTGTGCGCTTTCAGTTATCTAGGCAGTGAAAATACTCTATGCAGACTGTTTAGATCTGGACGGAAATCCAACAACCGAAAACGGAGAAGACATAACAAACAAGTGTAATCACAATACATTCATCGTGTTCTCAATCTATAGCGGTTTACAGTAGTCTTATTTTTACCTTTATGAGTAAAACTTTAACGTTCAACTTTGAATGTAAAGGCTACGAGTATGTACAGTCAACATCAAAAAGATGCATATACGTAGCGAAATCCAAATGCTTATTCTTGAAAGGTATTGGTTAAAGTCATAAATTTTATGTGACCATATATTTTTTTGTATCTGCAGATACTACGAATGAAAATTTGTCAAGATTTCAATCACTATTTACTCTAAAAGTCGCTTTTGAATTTCGCTACGTGTACATATATTTTTGACGCTGACTTTACCTCACAGGAGACCATTAAAATGACACCGAGGAGAATTTATCATTTTTGCCATTTAAATAACAATTTTTGTACAATTACTCGTCTCTTTATTTCGTACATTTAATCTTTTATTTTCTGCCTTTAATCTTTTGGGGCTATATATGTACAAGTCTTTAAATAATTGATGTTTCTTGTTGTTTTAATCAAATGATTTGGGTGCTTTCTCCCCAGCCACCTCCTAGTGTATGTATATCAGGTTGGAGTACCCCGGTACTCTTGGATCACAGGGTAAGCGTTCCTGCAACACCGCAGCTCCCCTGGGACCATAAGAAAAGTACTGGACAATAGCTCTCTCCCTCTATTTGCCCATACCAGGAGCTGGAATCCTAATCCAAATGCCTCGTTCCTATTTTAAAACTTTTCCAACTGTCAACCAAACCCCCTTGTTTCCGTTCTTAAATAGTTTATCCTAATCTACACCTGCCTCCTAATGCTCCATATCCAATCCATATCTAACATGGGAACCCCGTTCTTTTTCCAAAGCCATATCCATCTGTGATATTTTGTGTTTGGGTGCCATAATGTGAGAATGCTTGTTTAGTACTTGTTAAAGTATTGTATTAACTTCCTATATTTCTAGGGTTGATGGTAGCAAGTGAATTAACAAATAATTCCGCCAGGCTACTGTGTCAGTTGACCCGGGTACGTCTTAAAACTGCGACCAGACACCGGAGGACGGGCAGCAGCGTCCTCTCGCTAATCGGTGAGCCACTGTGATCCCCAAGCCGCCTGCCAAACGTGGGGATTATGGCAAACCCCCCCCCTTGAGGGAGGCCTTCGTTCAGTAGTGGACGTCTTCTGGCTGATGATGATGATGACTGTGTCAGCATATAAGGGTATGTAATTAGTCATAATACATATTAATTATAACTGGTGAATTATAATCCTACGAACAATCAAAAGAACTGTAGATAGAAAGATAATCTGTTAAACCTTTTCGATGTGTTCCAGGCTGTGCATCCGGAGGCCTGTGAGTAGTGTGACCGGTGGGGCTGAGCTCTGTTACAGCTGGCAGTGCAGATCTAGCACGACACATCGTCTGCGAAGTCTTCCAGCATTCAGAGAATGACTTGACAAATGGTACTGTTCTTCATTTCTTACTTTGCTTCTCTCAAATTTTCTAAGTATTAGTAAAAATAATATTTAAACGATGAGGCTTTTCAACAATTTGTTGACCTGTTCACATTCTCTTCTAGACACCGTTAAAAGAGCCTGTCCATGCTCTTTGCCAATAATAGAAAACGGAGATGGGGAACACTGATATTAGACAAGCTATAATTGTATACAGGGTGAATGTGAAGTTGAAGTTGTAATGTGAGTTTGCCACATGTCATTACTTGCCAGAATTTGAATTGAATAATACAGCGTGTGTTATCTTTTTTTTTTTCATAATCAACTGTTTCGATTTCTGGCTATAAGTAATGATTTTTGAAAAATCCAATGATGCAGATTTAGTTTTCATTCCTGAATCACAGGGTAAGCCAACCTATAACACCGGCTTCTCACCCGGGACCGTAGGCTAGGTAATGAACCAGGGCCCTCGCTGGCATGTGCCAAGAGCTTGTATCCCAATACAAACCCCTCCTTCCCATCTTAAATGTCGTATGGCCTGTCCTACCCCTTCTTATTTCATATCCACTCATGCACTGCTAACATATATAACTATTTGATATTTTTGACGCCTGTATTAATATTTTGGTGTTAAAATTACAGGTATCGGTGCTTCAATAAAAACCCGAACAGCTATTGAGCCTGAATACGATTACCATCAGTCTGGATGGAGTCTCTTAACTGTGTATAGAACTGTGCGCATCCAGTTTTGCCCACAATTAAAAGACTGTGTCCGGACTGTTTACGCCTCGTGGACGGAAATCCGAAGACGACAGACGGAGAAGACAATCGATCAAGTGTAACCAGGCTTTATTCATCGTTTTTACCATCTGTATCAGTTAAAAGTGTTCTTAGTGTTACTTATGTAAGTAAAATGAAGGCCAGATTAAGGCCTATGTGGAATTACGCTGTGCTATGATGATACCTTCCCTTATAAAAAGACTTTGTCCAACATAACTATTATGGTTCTTGTTGCTTCGATCAAATGATTTCAGTGCGTTCTCCCCAGCCGCCTCCTAGTGTGTGTATATCAGGTTGAAGTACCCCGGTATTCCTGGATCACAAGATAAGCCAACCTGTACCACTGGCGTCTCACCCGGGACCATAGGCCAGGTACTGGGCCAAAGCCGTCTCCTTAGCCTATACCAAGAGCTGGTATCTCAATTCAAATCCTTCGGTCCTGTCTTGGAACGGTATACAACTACCTTCGCGATGCCTTCTAATTCCATATATCCACTCCAAATTACGACCTTCTGTAACTGAGTGGTTGCGAGCCTGGTCAGCATATAATTGGATGATAGTGGGTGTGAGTAATGAGTGCGCTAGGACATGTAGGGCTCGTACACATTTCTTTTTACAAATATTATCATAATATAGCATCACGCTTGTATTTCCCGGAGGTTAGGCAGAGGTTTATCTATTGTATGTGTTGTGTACACATACAATAGACAAACCTCTTTTTGCCGATGCCGATGCTGTTATTAATTCCCAAGTAATAGGAGGTGATTTTATTATTATCAGACATTTAAAGTTCTCGGTTGTTCAAAACTTCTTTTCGAAGAAAAATCATGTCAACCTTCAAATAGAGGGATGGTAAGAAGTAAGATTGACTATAAAATACGAGTGCCGGGCTCGAATGTTGAATTGTACCGATAGGAGCGTATTGCAATATGACTATACTTATATGACGATACTTTTGACGCCTGTATAAACCTTATGATATTAATTAAACTCACAGGTATCCTTTTTGAGCAAAAAAGTCAGAATAATATGTTTATTTTTTTCATTTCGAATAATAGTGAGTCTACTAACTCCTGAATGAAATAAACGTCTATATTTGACGTTTCAACTTATCCTCTCTGATGAAATTGGTAACCACATCCCAAGAATATCTTGTCTAGATGATTTCATTGATTCTACAGCCCAATTTACGTCTGATAACCGTCAAGGGCCCAATTGACGTATTTATTCCCGCGAGGATCCAGGCACTCAGGTCCGAGTGGAACCCGAACAGCTATTGAGCCCGAAGAAAACTACCCTCAGTCTGGATGGAGCCACCTAGTTCTGGACAGAACTGTGCGCATCCAGTTCTGCCCACTGCTAAGAGACTCTGCCCAGACTGTTAACATCTCGTGGATGGAAATCTGACGAAGGAAGATGGTGGAGACAAAACTAACAAGTGTAACCAGACTTCAGTTTTCGTATATACAATCTATAGCGGTTTACACTATTACCTAAAAGCCTATGTATAATGACGCTATGTTTCGACATTACTTCCCCCTATCGTCAAGGGATCACCGAGTTTATGACTACAGATTACACATCTTTTAATCATATTGCCGTTAATGTTCTTTTGGGCTGTAGGTAGTACATGAAGATTTTTAATAATATTACTGTTTTTGATGTTTGAATTAAATGATTTGCCTGTCTCAGTCTAGTAGTCGTAAGCGCGATTGCTGAGCGTGAGCCTGGTTTGATTCCCGAGTCAGGGAAACTGTTATTGAGTTTTTCTGTATGGAAATTCTCAGTAGCAGCACTGAGTCTGGAGCTGTGCCGTGTTGATGGTAATAGGCTCGTTCTGTATATAATGGGACTTAATTACGGCATCGGTTAAATGTGGGCGTTAATAAAAGCGGGCCAGATTTTTTTTCTGAGATTTGTGCCATTTTCTTATTGTTTTTTTACCGATACTAGCATACTGCAACATGACTATTCGATATTTTTGATGCCTGTGTAAATTGTTTGATATTTAAATTACAGATTTGCTTCAGTTAAATATACGTAACGTATTCTTTTTCAGGATGCAGTCACACTTAATTGTACTATATATTTAGAAGCTCGTGAGTCTTCCATCTCCTGAATTAAACACAAGTCCATGTGTAATATTTTAATTGTCACAGTTCTCTGCCAGAACATTGGCGACTAAACTATTTACAAACGGACTGCGTTAACTAAATTCCAAGAACATGCCAGCGAAATGACTTCTTTGATACAACAGCCTGATCTACGTACGACCCGAACAACTCTCAAGCCTGAAGACAGCTACTGTCAGTCTGGATGGAGTTTTTCATCTATGTATATAACTGTGCGCTTTACAGTAGTCTTATTTTTACCTTTATGAGTAAAACTTTAACGTTCAACTTTGAATGTAAAGGCCACGAGTATGTACAGTCAACATCAAAAAGATGCAATCCAAATGCTTATTCTTGAAAGGTATTGGTTAAAGTCATAAAATTTAAGTGACCATATATTTTTTTTGTATCTGCAGATACTACGCTTGAAAATTTGTCAAGATTTCAATCACTATTTACTCTAAAACTAGCTTTTGAATTTCGCTACGTGTACATATATTTTTGACGCTGACTTTACATCACAGGAGACCATTAAAATGACACCGAGGAGAATTTATCATTTTTGCCATTTAAATAACAATTTTTGTACAATTACTCGTCTCTTTATTTCGTACATTTAATCTTTTATTTTCTGCCTTTAATCTTCTTTTGGGGCTATAAATGTACAAGTCTTTAAATAATTGATGTTTCTTGTTGTTTTAATCAAATTATTTGGGTGCTTTCTCCCCAGCCGCCTCCTAGTGTATGTATATCAGGTTGGAGTACCCCGGTACTCTTGGATCACAAGATAAGCGTTCCTGCAACACCGCAGCTCCCCTGGGACCATAAGAAAAGTACTGGACAGTAGCCCTCTCCCTCTATTTGCCCATACCAGGAGCTGGAATCCTAATCCAAATCCCCCTGTTTCCTTTCTTAAATAGTTTATCCTAATCTACACCTGCCTTCTAATGCCCAAATCCATATCTAACATGAGAACCCCGTTCTTTTTCCAAAGCCATATCCATCTGTGATATTTTGTGTTTGGGTGCCATAATGTGAGAATGCTTGTTTAGTACTTGTTAAAGTATTGTATTAACTTGATATATTTCTAGGGTTGATGGTAGCAAGTGAATTAACAAATAATTCCGCCAGGCTACTGTGTCAGCATATAAGGGTATGTGATTATTGATAATACATATTAATTATAGCTGGTGAATTATAATCCTACGAACAATCAAAAGAACTGCAGTTTTGATTTGAAAATAATAATTTTAGTCCTGTAAGGGCTAGTCATGTTTACAAATGTATTTACAATAAAAATCTGTTAATCCTTTTCGATGTGTTCCAGGCTGTGCATCCGGAGGCCTGTGAGTAGTGTGACCGGTGGGGCTGAGCTCGCAGTTAAGATCTAGCACGACAGATCGTCTGCGCAGTCATCCAGCATTCAGAGAATGACTTGACAAATGGTACTTTCTTCATTTCTTACTTTCATCATCATCATCATCATCATCAGCCAGAAGACGTCCACTGCTGTAGTAAGGCCTCCCCCAAGGGGGCTTTGTCGTAATCACCACGCTTGGTAGGCGGCTTGGGGATCGCAGTAGCTCACCGATTAGTGAGAGGACGCTGCTGCCCGTCCTCCGGTGTCTGGCCGCTGTTTTAAAACGTACCCGGTCTATTTCTTACTTTACTTCTCTCAAATTTTCGTAGTATTAGTAAAAATAATATAATAACACTGATAGTGTTTACGTGTTATAATGTTTTGGGATTAATATTCATTTTTCTATAGGACTTAGAGTACAAACGAGCAGGAAGAAGAATTTATTAAACGTTTCAGTAACGAGTACCAAGCTAGGTAAATGTAGGACTTGCGTCAATGTAGATTTTTTTTTTTGTCTCGACACTAAACTCGACGCTTTTATCGCAGAGACAAATAGTGTGTGACAAGCTGGTTTATTTTTAAAAGTATTTGATCTACAAATATTTATAAATGTTTGGAACATGACGAATATCTTATTGCTGCGGCTTAGAAATATTTTTTCACTGATTAATATGGAGACTTTGTACTTACTGCTTATCCATCTCAATTCCAGAATTATCGGATGCAACTTCCAACTCTTAGAATTCTGCCATTCGATGAAGTCTCAGCGCGGCGGTCACTGCTCTGGAAAAAAAAAAACCGAGACCAAAACCTGCTACTGTGGTAAGTTTGTATTATGTAACATAAAGCTGCCCCCAGTTTAAAGTAAACCCCGTAATCAATCACAAGGCGTGCTAGGAAAGAAAGTCGACATATAAAGATATCTGAGATCATCTGACACCGTAGGCAGTCACCATTGCTTGCCAGTAGGTACAATGATAGCTGGTGATAGTATGACTGAAGAAGACATCATACAGAGGGAGTGCCCAAAAGTGCCAGCACTCTTGCGATACCCTACAGATTATCAGACATCCGTGGTGGTTAATTAACTTTTTTTTTGTTAGATTGGATGGTACACCTTTACGACCCACATATAATTGGTTATTTTTTTTTTCAATCGTCACATTGCTAGGCAAACTTCTCTTCTATAGATTTCCACTCTTTGTCCTTTGTCTTACCTTTTTTTGGCCAATAGTCTGTACAAATCTATGTGGTCACGCCTGTTAAGAAATATTTTGCTTTTAATGATAATTATATTTTTGATATTTTAACTAAAATTAAGAGAGAACTTGGGAAACCAGGGGTATAGAAGTTGGCAATAGAAGATTGATAAACATTCGATATGCCGATGACATAGTCCTTTTTGCCTCTACAGCTCAGGAACTACAGACAGTGCTCCAAGAACTGAGTTCGGCAAGCTTCAGGATACGACTCACGATGAACCGGTCGAAAACCAAAATTATGACCAATGGCACGAAAGATAGGGTCGAGTTAAATGGGCTACAGATAGATCATGTCGATGAATACATCTACGTGGGCCAGTTAGTTTCTTTCGAAAACAGGCAGGAAAGAGAAATCGATCGCCGACTCGAAACCGCCTGGAAAAGCTACCTGTCCATGAAGATGCTCCTCATGAAGGGAGATCTCCCAATCTCCCTGAAGCGTAGAATCCTTGACATGTGTATCCTGCCCATCCTAACCTACGGTGCCCAGATCTAGTTGATTACCGAGTCGCAAAAGTTCCGCCTTGGCGTTTGTCAAAGAGCAATGGAGCGCAGGATTCTGTCTGTAAACAGAACAGACACAATACGTAATACCACGCTGCGCTCAAAAACGGAAATAATAGACGTAGGCAATAAAGCTGCCAAGGTCAAATGGGACTAGGCGGGTCACGTCAGTCGCATTCATTCCGACCGGTGGGCAAAGGTCTCTACACAATGGGTGCCTGAAGATGGGCGACGCCGCCGAGGTCGGCCTAAAAAGAAGTGGCGCAATGACCTAGACGCATACCAGAGGACCTGGTTCAAGGTGGCGTAGGACAGAGATGGGTGGAAGAATTTGGGGAGGCCTTTGCCCAGCAGTGGGATAGCATAGGCGAAATAAAAAATAAAATAAAAAACTAAAATTAAATTAACTGTGCTAAGAACATGGTCACTACAGTACTAATCATTGTATTATTCTTCTTTACAGGACAAACCGAGCTTCAGGCAACCATGTACAGCAAGGACAATGCAGCAAAACCCTATAGCCTGCCAGAGAGGAAGAAAACGGAAAAATACTTTTCTTTTATTTTTTACACTAAGCATAATTCCTGTATGATAGGTGCGATTAGAAACACAAGTATTCACTTGACGCAATTTACCAAGACGTGACGTCATGGCGCCCAACGTGGGACACGACCGTAACTGGGTAGGTGACATCAGCGGGTTGGTGGCCCTAATTTTAAAGGCTACCACCGCTGGCTCTCCTTCCTCTTTCGGAAACGTCAGTAAGGGACGGGGATGTGTAGCAGCATTATTAGAGGACATAGTGTTCGTAGGGTTCGTAGGTTCGTATACTTTTCCCCTAACCAACCTCTCACCGAGTTCCAGGGCTTCCTTGTGGAGCTAGGTAATGTCGTCAGACAGAGCCATCCTTACCCCGTGCCCGTCCTCGGGGACTTTAATGCAAAATCAACGGGTTGGGGTTCACCGTCCACAACCGCGCAGGAAAGGGTGCTAGAAGAATCGACTGTGACAGGCCTACTCCACCTTAACCGAGGCTCGGTAAACACTTGTGTTTGGCAGCAGGGCGGGTCTACAGTGGATATTTCGTTTGCTAGCCCTGCAGTAGCACGCCGTGTCCAGGGCGTTAGAGGAGGTGAAGACGCCATCAAATCACCGTTACATCCAATTTAATGTTTCTGCTAGGACCTTAAGTAGTCAACCCAAGCAGCCCTGAGTGGAGATGGTCCGCGTTGGGCATTGAGAAAATTAAATCGTGAGGCCCTGCTGGAGGCCTCGATTGTGCAGGCCTGGGTGTCAGCGCTCAACAGACCTGTCGATATTGACCACGAGGCAGTGTGGCTTCGGGAGGCGATGTCGCACGTCTGCGATATAGCGATGTCATAGGCTCAGGCCCGACCCGCAAAACGCTAAGTGTATTGGGGTGGTCGCAGGATATAGCACAATTGCGGACCGCGTGCGTGACAGTGCGACGCCAGTACACTAGGCACCACAGAAGGCGTCTTCGCACGCAGAGTGTGGCAGCCGGGGAGGTAGAGCTATATGAGGGGTACATAGTTGCAAAAAAGTCCAAGCGCGCCAGGAGCTGCTGGCTATTCTGGATGGCGATTCGTGGGGGCGTCCTTATCCTTAAGTCAGAGATTCTCCAACCTCACCTTTTGGAGTGAGTGGTGAGCGCTCTGTTCCTTTCAAGATCAGAGCACAAACCTCCTCCGATGGTTCCAACTACTATAGTACCCGACGAGGGTAACAACAATGATGACGTGTCCCAAGTGAGTGCGGTAGGTCTGAGAACAGCGGTGCGACGGCTTCAGGCCAAAAACACTGCCCCAGGACTCGATGGCATATCGGGCCGAGCATGGGTTTTGGGCATCCGCTGCGCTGGAAAAATGGTAAACTAGTTTTTCTGAGGAAGGAAGGACGCCCATTGTGGTGCAAGACGAAGTGGGCAAGCTTTTCGAAAGAGTAATTGCATATCGCCTTGTCCGACATATAACACACGGGGAGGGGCCGGATGTAGCAAATAACCAGTTTGGTTTCCGGCAGCGGTGGCAAGACCCGTCATGGAAGAGTGGCTGAAACGGCAGCATGGTGCCCTCATCTTCCGGCTGACGCAGATACTTTCGGGACATGGCCGCTTCGGGAAGTATCTGTGTCGGCCGGAAGCACACGTCCGTATGTCACCACTGCGGAGAATGCCCCGAAGATATGACGCAGCATACGCTGGAGGAGTGCCCAGCCTGGACGAGGCAGCGCCGTAATCTCATTGCGGTAGTGGGTGGTGATCTCTCGCTTCAAGCCGTTGTTCTGAACATGGTCGGAGGTGAGAGAGCGTGGGAAGCCATCTCCTCCTTTTGCGAAGAAGTGATGTTCGCTAAGGAAGCGGCTGAAAGGTAGAGGGAAGCCACCTCCTCCCTTCCCGCAGCAGACGCACCGGACGTCGGAGGGCGTTAAATGACCTCTGGCCCCCATGAGTTGCCGGCCTGCGGGTGGCAGATTTGGGGTAGTCCGTCACTCGAGCAGCAGCAGGCCTGAGACGGCGACGCGAGTGTGTTCCACACGCGCCTCTCTAGGAAGATGTGCAGTTAGATTAGCTGCACAATGGGACCTGGCCTGCCAGGTCATCCACTGGCGGGCTGATACCTTCCGAGGGTACGGTGAGTGCGCGAGCAAATCCTGTATCTTCGGCGCTATAGGTATGCCGCAGGAACACCGTGTGGTTTTAGTCGGTAAAAGACCGACATCGCCTGTCACATTTCCCAGGGCGCCCAGGGTAACCATGACATTCCAAATTCGTAATTCTTTGCTTCTTAATGGAAAATCGGGAAATTATAAATATTCAGGTGTAATGTTTTAAATATTGTTTACAGTAAAATAATAAAGATATTAAAGAAATATAATTTGATTAGAACATCTGATTAGAACATTTTATTATTCAGTAGAAATGAATATATATTTATAATTCAATTAAATATAAAATACTATTGAGAGGACGTTGAAATATAGGTACAGATAAAATATTTTTATTTTAATTAATTCTCGGATATATAGGCTCGAGCGAAATGAACATTTGTTTTTTTGGGACCAATGTTCAAAATTCAAAAACATAGTAACTCAAATTTTGAATCAAATTTATCATATTATATTATTATACATAACCCTGAGTGTCCCAGTGTTGGGCAAAAGTGTCAAATTAACTAAATAAATATTCAAATTTGTATAGTAACAATTATTTGTTGAATAAATATCTTAACTAAATTATATGCATACTGTATTCACATAAAATGTGCGGCTCAGAAATTATCAGCTTCTTAGAAGTAATACAATATACAAACAATTAAACTGATTAATTAATTTTTAATTATATATGAACATGACATTGTATGTATGAGTATTATGACTGTAACAAAATAAAATGTATAAACGTATAGTTTAGTTGTAACATGTTTCTGTTTGTGTTACATCGTTTAACAGACATCAATATTGATAATGAAATATTAAAATTACTACTTATTTATGTCACCCTCTAACTTGTAAGTTGTAAGTGCGCAGTACTAAACAGACCTGTACACTTGATATGCGAATAAATCTTTGAATTTGAATACTTGTATGATAACGAACGATTGATCAAATATATACCTTTTTAAAAGAATATGTGTGTCTCATTTTCAATACCTAGAGTTCGTAAACAATTCTGGAAGACTCACTGCATATAACCACAAATGTGTCAACGCATGGTCCATAGTCCACAGATTCGAAATTGTCATTATCATATGTCATTGACATCATCATTTTACCTACATATTTTAACGACACGGTTGGTGCAGCGGTTAAGCCATTAGCTTTCTGCGTTACGCGTCGCGGGTTCAATTCTCACACGGATCAAATATTTGTATAATCTTCATGATAGCTATATAGGACAGCTTGTGCCAGCCTAGACCACACCGCCAATATTCTGTATGCATACTCACTATATTGGTATGTCTCAGAATCATCGATACTGGACGTCTAGTACTGATCAGGATTGTCTTGGAGCACATCAGAATATCATTTATTTTTTATTGCCACTTTCCTCTCTTCCTCTACCATCATCTGCCTAGCCTTTTCCCAACTATACTGGGGTCTGCTTCCAATCTAACGGGTTGCGGCTGAATATCAGTATTTTACACGGAGCGACTGCCTTCTGTCGTTCGCCACCCTGTAACTGGGAGACACTGATACTTTAAGGTTAGACTGGTTGTCAGACTTTTTGGGCTACTGACACCCGTAACGACTGTCATAGGTCTTCGTATAACACCCGGGACTAACTGCTTAACGTGCTTTCCGAGGCACGGAGGGGTCTCGATATGTGAAAAATGGTCACCTATCCAAAAACTGACCGCGCCAAGCGAGCCTCTTCTCTCTTCCTCTACAAATATTGTTAAAGCAACATACGACACGGTTGGCGCAGTGGCTAAGCGATTAACTTTCTGCGTTACGTGTGGCGGGTTCGATCCCCGCACGGTACAAGTATTTATATGATCTACAGATAGTTGTTTCGGGTCTGATTGTGTGTTCATATGACATTTAAAATATACCCACGATACAGGAAGAATCGTAGAGGGACAACGTTAGAAAAAAGTATTGCAAAGTTGCTTATAAAGTAGAAGAATCTTTACTACTGACATTTTTTCATAATTCAGACGCGTCTCGCAGTCTTAGTAAATCTCATTAATTTGTCGCCCGAGTTCATTTCATACAAATAGCAACAGATAACCTAATATTCAAAAATATTTAAATATCACAACAAACGGTGCAAATGTTCTATATTCGCTGTTTGTATGGCACAGACAGGGGACAGGACAGGGCGCGGGAGGCGGGGTTAAAAACTATATTCGGGTTTTTGCCCCTCGTCCTCGATTCCGCCCGGACGTGTCTCGCGTGGCCATTTTGTGTTCCCTGAATAAATAAAATCTGAATAAGAGTTCAAATGAAAACAAAAAATGACTGACTGACTCATTGTTCTAGTGGTCGCAGGTTCGACTGCTGAGCGTGAGGTCCTGGGTTCGATGGATGCCTTCTGCATGGAAATGTTCAGTACTATCACGGAGTCTCGAATTATGCCCGGTAGATGGCGATAGGCTCGGCCCCCTATTACATACGACTACAATAACGGCATTGGCGAAATGTGGATGTATAATACTACACCTCTGCCTAATCCTTCGGGGAATATTGGCGTAAAGTTAGGAAAACAAAAAAAAACAGTGAACCTAATTACTGTCAGGTATTATGATATACATGTGACATACCTACTCATAGTTAGATACGTCATCCCTCACAAATATAGTAACGTCATATATTATTACTTTAAATTATTCAAAGCACGTCACACAGTAATGTGTGAACGGCTCTCAAAAAATTAACATTATGTTCCTTTACGTTGTCACCCAATTTTTGTCGGCGAGCTTTATGTGGAATGATGTGAACGAAACCATAGCGACTTCTAATTCGACATCAACGCCACCTAGTTAGAAAAAAGGAAACACGGGAGTCGCAGTGTGGAAAAATTGTGAACTAACGGTGAGAGTGTGTTAAATCTGCAGACAGGCGCAAGGTGTAAGGCGCGCGAGGCGGGGTTGAAAACTACACTCGAGGGTTTGATCCTTGTGTTTGATTTTCTACATAAAAATAACCTGATTAAGAGTTCCAATGCAAAACAAAATATTAATTCGTCATAGTAATTTACAGTAGGAGTGGGCGATACAAATCGTATATAGATACAATATCTATATATCGGCACAATATCCAATATCTATATATCGGACGGCGTACAAACTATGTATTACAATATCGCTCGAGTGGCACTGCACAGAACCACACAATAATAATAACGTAAAATATCTATGATACTCTGAATATATAGATTCAACCAATACGCCAATACGCCAGTAACATGTGGTACTACTTTAGTTTCCGAGTACCATTGATTCCGACCAATTTATAGATATTGAAATATATAGATTCGATATCTGATATTCAAAACCGATATATAGATACGATTCAATATAGCGTAAAGACGATATTACCCAAGCCTAATTTACAGTATTCAAAGCACGTCACACAGCAATGTGTGAAGAACTTCCAAAAAATAACAATTATTCTTTTACTCCTTGTGCGCAAATTTTGCTCGGCGGACCTTACGAAAATATGTGAACGAAACCATAGCGACTTCTAATTCGACATCAACGCCACCTAGTTATAAAAAAGGAAACTCTAGCTGCAGTGTTGAAAAAATATCTTGATATTGACGTGTAACTTTGTAATTTTTATTGTAAAACAACATAAAAATAAAATATTGAACTCATCAAGAGATTAAATCCCATTAAGCTGATTGTTATATTCAATAATACCCGGTTATTATAGATTATTAAAAAGTTGAGATATGTACTTAGTCCTTTTCGCGGTTTCAAACATGCTCATATTATATTGTATATCAGTTTGTAAATAAATTAAACTTTATCACACCGTAATAGAGAAGTTTCATGATATTCAAAGTACTATATTTAACGTAAAAGAATTAAATTCGTGAAAGGAAAACAAATGAAAACTGTAAATAAATGGCAGAGAAATAGATTACTATTAAATGTTACGTATTTTAGCGCGGACCGACTGTGGCCTCTAACTCACTAGTGGCGACATCCCGTGCCGTTGGCGCTGTCTGTCGTTATTTTACGTACAGTCTAATCAGACTGAATCAGACTGTACATTGACTGTACTGTGTTACATAATTAAATTGAATTTTATTCATGTTTTTTATATTATGAAATTTTAATTTATTATATTTCATTATCTCGTAATAGTGTCTAATCCTTGTGTGTCATGTAATGTAATATTGCTTCAAGTCGGTCATGTGCGATAAGGATGACATAACTCAAAAATATCGATATTTTTGTTATATGTGTACAATATATTATATTATTTTGTTTTTTATTGTTATGCGTGCCTGCAATAAATAGTTTTTCTTTGTTTCTTTCTTTTTATATTATGTTAATGTATCTGCTTAATAAACTAAATAATCAATATTTTTGAGTTATGTTATTCTTACCGTAAATTAATGACATACTTGAAAATAACTTTGCTCATTGTAAACTAATATTTTGAAAAGAGTATTCATAGAGTTTCTTGTCAGTCTCTTCTTCATAGGACCAACCCACTTTGGAAGCATGCACCAGGGCTCATAATATTTTAAAAAATGAAATGCAATCTGGTGCAAAGAAAAAATCCAATATTAGGGGTTTTAACTATCGTGCTTTAACACAAAGGAATAATTTAATATTTATAGTCGTATTTTTTAATCTCAGCCATCCTAAAATTACCTTTTTCTCAAATATTAACACAACACGAGTGACACAAAATCAACACAAATAATAAGAGTCTGCATACAGCTTGAAGAAAGCAGTGTGTGTTTTTTACATGAATTGCTTTGGCTTTTGTTTTTCTGTGAAAGTTAAAAAAACTTAGAATCGCCACACTGGCTGTTTTTATTTCTATGGTTACTGTAAACAATTTCGAACTGGAGTGTAGGTCTGATTTAGATCCGAAAAGGACGACCTCAAGTCCCGGCTGTCCACAGTTATCCTATACGATTCCGTGAACGATGTGACGTGCACACAATACGAGCGCACGATTGCTGCTAACATAGGCTACGCGAGTCATTGGCGAGCACACCAGCGTGCTCCTAGCTATGACTGGACCAGAATAATTGAAGCTGGCAGGCTGTGAGTCTATGCGCTGTAAGTATGACATACTGGAGAAACTGCACACGACACATACTGAAAGGCAACGGTACGACAAAATGAAATCGTATATTTTTACGACTTGAGAAATTCAGTGCCATAAAAATATCTAAAATAATAATAAATATTTTAGATTTCATACAAGATTCTCAATATTTATAATTTCAAACATTTCATACATCAGTATGTTTACACTGATTCCAATATTTTGTTTGGTGTCAGTGTCATATGCCAGGAGTACACATGCCAATAATACTGTATTCAGAATTTCACACTTGAAGACTCCACATTTAAGAGTCCTTCAGGGAAATGACTTGAAGGAAGGAGAATATTCTTTTGTAGTCATATTGATCGACTACAATGACTATTTCGGCGCGACCAGATTATGCACGGCCTCCATGATAACCGAAGTCTGGGGTATTACAGCCGCGCACTGCGCAGGGATTACCAAACTGTCGGCTTGGTACGCCAACTTCAGTATACCGCCGTACTCAGCGACATATTATTCTGATGTATTGGAAATGTTCACACATCCATCTTATCGGTGTCTAACCACCAATGACGGAAGGAATGATTTGATAGTTAATAACGATATTTGCGTTTTTCGTGTGAGCTCAAAGATTGATTTGAAGAGTTATGGGAGACTGTCAGCTGTTGACCATTCGACGATGATAGGGTTGCCTGTGACGTACGTGGGTGGTGGACGGACCAAGAAGAACTATGTAGAAGATGACAGTTACAGGCAGCTCCAGGTTGGTGAAGGCGCGATCGTCACATGTCATGTGAAAATGAAGAGTATATCTAAATATGTGATATGTGTGACGCCGAAGTGCTCCAAGAGGTTGCACAGGCCGTGGTACGGGGACTCCGGCGGACCTTTAATATATGATGGTCAGATTATTGGAGTGTGTTCTTATGGAATTGAGGACGATGTTATGACACTGGTGGGCTTCGCGCCAATCAGTACGTACATGGAGTGGATATATGATGTAATGCATTCAAAAAAATAACGGTTAATTTGATTGTGAAGAATATCAATATTAATCTACATCGGAAATTAATAGCTCTGATAAAATTTGACCTATTGGCAATTTTCCTAATATGGACAAAGGTTATGTTAAGCCACACTTGGGGCTACTAAATTAAGCAATGGTTTAACCTACGTGTCCAAACGCAGATTTGGCTTCGTTCACGGCTTTAGTCGGGTGCAAACCATTCATGCCGCAGTGGAATAATAAGCTTATCAGCAATGTATAGATAAGAGTATTGTTCACTCAAACGGTATCAAGACCGACGACTTTTGATAAAAAAGTAAACAATTTTAACTCAAATAAAGAAATAAAATTGACAAGGTTTTACGACTTGAGAAAATCGATTTTCATAACACTGATAAACAAAGAAAGAAAAATATTGTATTCAAAGCATGTTCATAAAATACGCAGTAATTTGCTTTGTTTTGATTTCGGAAGCCAGGCGGGTGAGAATGCGCACAGGATATATATACCACAGAGTACATTATGGACGTGATGCGATACCCGGGGAATATCCCTACGTAGTCCAATTGATAATACTGGATGTAGACCGCCACATTGTATATAGAACGTGTACAGGTTCGATGATAACTGACCAGTGGACACTGACAGCTGCACACTGCATCAGTCATCTGCTTAATGAAAATCTATACGTTTGGTACAACAACTTTACGACTTCGCCTTTTCAAACAAATTTGTATACCAAAGTATTAAAAAAAATTATGCATCCAGCGTTTCGAATGTACGATTTTGAATTCACTATGGAAAACGATATAAGCTTGTTACATGTGCAAACTATAAACATGAAGAGTTACGGACAAATATCATCTGTTGACCACGAGACGTTGATAGGGCTCCCAGTGAATTACGTCGGTGGAGGCATGACAATGGAAAACGATGATGAAGAAGATTCCGCAAGACCGCTGCAAGTTGGTGAAGCTATCATCATCACATGTTCTACCAATATGCGAAGTATTTCTAAATATATAATATGTATTACTCCTAAGTGCTTTAACAAATTGCATAGGCCTTCGTATGGTGACTCTGGTGGTCCATTGTTATGTGATGGTAAGATAGTCGGAGTTTGTTCGTTCGGAAAAGACAGCGATATTATGGTACAAGAAGCATACACACCAGTGAGTCCCTATACGGAATGGATATATGACGTCATACGATTGGAATAATAAAGTTGAATTTGAAGGGAAAAGTGGTCCATAATAATCCCAAAAAATCAAAATCACGCCACATCGAAACGCCAATAGCGTAAACATATACGTATTGGGGTATAATGACACGTGCATGACCCTATCGCAACTTCCTGAAGAGCGTTCATCCACCACGATCTGTCAGTCGATGTCTGTTTGTAATATTGAAATAACCGTTTTTTACTACATGCATATGAATATATATACGGTACATACACCAAGATAACATTTTTTACAATTTTTGTCTGTCTGTCTGTTTGTATAGGCTAATCTCTGAAATGGCTGGACCGATTTTGACGGGACTTTTATTAGCAGGTAGCTGATGTAATAAGGAGTAACTAAGGCTACTTTTATTTTAGAAAAATCTTTTATTTTAGAAAAAAATAGGGTTAAGTGCATTTGGTCTCACCAAAAAAATACATTGTTAAGTTCCGACATCTACGCGAACGAAGTCGAGGGCACAGCTAGTTGAAAATAAAAACCATAAAAGAAGGCAAATAATGAACAACGCTCTTATTGTTATTAGACAATAAATTAAATAAAAAAACTTAACTTTGTATAACATTGTATATTTGAATTTAAATCCACTTTATAGTCCGTTTCCACGTTTAAACTTGTTCAAGTTACACAGGGAAACCTATTAAGTATTAGCTACACTTTACTGTAATACGCAAATTCTATAAGATTATATAAGTAACGCGGTTGGTTTTGTAAATAAAATAAAAATAAAACAGATCAAAAGAACGGAGGACGCGTTTCCACTTACCTATTGGTTTAAAAATCGGATCGGAAGCGTACAAAGTTTAAGTACGTTTGATTCAACCAATTATCGGACCGATAAAAGAATGGCCGTCGGTTGACTGGGTAATGATATTAGTAGTAAACTACGGCATTTAACATCGGAACGATAATGATTTGAGAAGTGCAGAAATACCCGATATAGGGTTTGGTGAATTTATTTTATTTATTGAAACGATGAATATCCTACTAATATTATAAATGTGAAAGTTTGTGAGGATGGATGGATGGATCTTTGTTACTCTTTCACGCCAGAACGGCTGAACGGATCTGAATGAAATTTGGCACAGAGATAGATTATAGTCTGGAATCGCACATAGGCTATTTTTTATCCCGGGAAAATGTGCGAGTTCGTAAACCACGCGGGCGAAGCCGCGAGCGGAAGCTAGTAGTACATAAATAAATTATTATATTTACTCTAAATCGGTACCTACTGGGATCAAATTAATCAACAATCAAGTGTTTCAACAAAATATATCAGTGTTTTGTGGTGTTAACTAAAATTCGACATAACCTTTATGTGCTTAAATCGTGCTTTCCGGGGCACGGAGGGGTCTGGATTTGTAACGACGATACTTCATACAAGTCCTTGCAAATCGGCTGATCTTTAGAGTCGAAATCAATACGTTGATTCCGCCTTCATCAACATCAACAATTTCTTTATATACATATATAATGTAATCTTACGCTAGTTACAGATGGCTATCCGTTGTAAATGTGAGCACAGTGTAGGGGTATTCTTTATACTTTTATTTTTAGTAACAGACTTTATGTTAAAGTTGCATTTAGTATTTATTTGACGAAATCTACATTGTTTTCTCATACTTTTTCCAAATTATGTACGCGGCAAGATTGTTAAAAGAGACTTTAAAATAGTATCCATGGAGTTTCTTGCCAGTTCTTCTCCATAGGACCAAGTTTTTGGAACCGTGCAACTAGAGTCCTATAACGTTTCATAAGTCTGTATTAGGTTTATTTGAAATAAAAACAATTCTATCTATCTATCCTTATTCTAGTTTAATTAAACAAAACGTATTAAATTAATTAATATACATTTTTAATTTAATTGAATCGATTCTTCGCTATAAGCTTTCTGCAACTCAAATTAATTGTTCACATTGGCAGTACGGTGATCCTACACCAACGTTCTAAAATTTTATAAAACATTATGATTATGAGGCTTCTGGTGATGATGGATACTTTTCCAGTTCTGAAGAAGTTTTGGAGCCCTGTCTCCTTTCAAGAGCTCTGTCACCACTAGTAGCCGTGTGTTATTGTCTTTTATAATATAACATTTTATAACCTCAGTGTGGGAGCACTTTTACACTAAAACATCTGGAAGACCTAAGTCCAGTAAAAGGATGATACAGTCTTACGTAACCTATGAACCCTACAAATGCAACGTTATTGTATGGAGTGCATCACATCATAAATCCATTCTGTGTAGGGGCTGACTGGAACAAAACCAGCCCGTGCGATAACAGTGCTAACGATTCCATAGGAACACACTCCGATGATCTGACCATCATATATCAAAGGTCCGCCGGAGTCCCCGTACCACGCCCTCTGCATCCTCTTCGAGCACTTCGGCGTCACACATATTACATATTTCGATTTGCTGCTCATCTCCTCGTCACATGGGATTATCGCAGCTTCGCCAACCTGCAGTGGTCTGTACTGGTCCTCGTTCAAATAATTCATCGTGGTACTGCCACCGCCCACGTACGTCACCGCAAGTCCCGTCATCGTCCGACGGTCAACGGATGATAGCCTCCCATAACTTGGTATGTTAACCTTGGTGCCCACGCGAAACAAGCATATATCGTTGTTCACGAACAAGTCCGTCTTGCCTCCGTCAGGGGACAGCGCCCGATACGAAGGATGTGTTATCATTTCCAGCACTTCAGAATACAGTTTGGATTTTGTGGGCGCTTGAGTAAAGTTCCCGTACCAAGCATTTATTTTATGATGCAAATTTTTGCAATGCGCAGCTGTAAGACCCCAGTCCTCGGTTATCATTGAGCCCGTGCACGTTCGGAAATAATAATTTTTATACAAGATGACTGTCAATATGACCACAAATGGATACTTGCCAGGTTCAACGTCGAACCCCTCATGAACTCTTAGAAGTGTATCTTTTGATTGTTTACTTCTTATGGCAGTATCAGTAGCATAGCTGTTCCTAGTATTTATAATGGATCCCAAGCAAAATATGGAAACAAATGTGATCATGTTGTGTTCAATTTAACTTCACTGCGAGCGTGTAAACTGTACACGTTCAGAATTAAAAAAAAAATACTTTAGTATTTTAGTGCCTAGTTTCGCAGGTCGTAAAATGTACAATTTCGTGTAATTCACTACTTATGTCCGTGGCTTTGTTTACAGGAAATTGTTTTAACATTTTATCAACTGTTGTTATTTAAGTTTTTAAACATAACGCATTTTATATACCTATTTACAGACAATTTGAAATTATATAATAACATAATCAATCTGTATACTTACTCATCAAAATACTACCGGAAACTTGCCGGCAATTCTGCGTCTTTTGTACGGCAATGCTATTTATTTGGCCATATTATACCTACTAAATATTAGGTTATTCGGCCATTCGCAACTGGTTAATGGTGTCGATCAAACGCTTTGCGGTTTCTTTAAACAGGATGCGGGAATTTAAACCAGTTGACGTTTAATTGACCGTTTAAAACGGTTACAAAATATAATAAATGGTGAAACTATAATACTTTCGCTCCTTTAGTATCTCCTCAGACGCAGCGCCATCACAACTCGCTGAGTTAGGAAGTCGGTTTTATTAAATATTTAACTAACTATCTTCTATTCTCTAGGGCCTTTTAATAGACCCAGGCTACCTCTTTGTATAATTTCGTAAGGATCGGTTAAGTGGTTAAAATGTATTATTTATTTATTTAAGATTCGTTTCTGTCTCATTAAATATGTCTATCCACTCATACGACATTTAGAAAGAGATATTCCCAAATGATGTACAACGCTATTTTATTACATACCTAATTATTGATAAATCCACATTCATAATATTCCTATTATTCAAATAAGTTTTATTACAATGTGGCATTGTTAACACTAGTAAGCTTTGGAGTAGTCGACGGATGGGCTGTATTACCCCTCTTCCCAAACAACATATAGGTAAGTACTACCGAATTATCACGCCATGGGCAGATGGGTGCAGAACCGTTTTTCTGACACCTATAATCAAAACCAAATATATAATTTAAATAATATATTATTAAATTACAATTACATAAAAAATCGAACACGAAACTTATATATAACTTATATTACTACTAGCTTCCGCTCGCGGCTTCGCCCGCGTGGTTTACGACCCTGTACATTTTTCCGGGATAATAGCCTATGTGCTATTCCAGACTATAATCTATCTCTGTGCCAAATTTCATCCAGATCTGTTCAGCCGTTCTGGCGTGAAAGAGTAACAAAGATCCATCCATCCTCACAAACTTTCACATTTTTAATATTAGTAGGATAACTTGTCAGCATTTGCTTCAAAGTTTTATTCGTTTAATTTTATCTAAAGTCCATATCAGTGCAACTGAACGGACTTTTCAAAAAAATATTACCTAAGGTATGTCTCACAAAGTAGCGCTGTTCAAAATTTTTACTTATAGTATTCGATGTAACGAAACCATAGCGCGATTCAGCGGACCGAAGCACTACACCTATCGAGTAAGATGGTAAACTTTGCATCTCATAGACATTATTTATAGAGCTCCGAGTATTATTGTTTATGGTATTCATTAGACGCCAGTCTATTTTATATCAACCCACAAATATTAATTACTGTTAGGTTAAAAATGTTAATTTGTATTTGTAATTGTTAATATATATGTAAAAAAAAATGGTTTCGTATTGTGTACCGCAGACATGAAGAACATTCCCAAGTGCAACAGAGCGCATGCGCAAATGTATAGACCCTAGTTAAGCGTGGCGTCGCTTCAAACAAATCAGCCGCAACGACGCCGCCTGGAGCGTACACAAGCGAGTTGTATTATTCAATCTGTAGTGATCAAAATGTCTCTGTCTCTATGTTGCAACTTTGTTTAAGCATCAGATCACAAGTTCGGTAAGTTTTTGTAAATAGTCACTCAATACCTTATTTTATAGGTAGTTGTTGGATTGTGAAGGAAATTATGCCAGTGTGTTCACAGGAACTCAAAGTTTAGTAGTAGTAGTATATTTAACTTGGCACTTAGTAGGGTACGATCGTAGTGTTTAATCCTTTGAGCGCCAAGTCAGCCCCGAAACTCGGCGGCCAGACGGTATAGACATAGGTATGTCTACTGTGCGTTTAATGTGTTAAAACTAAGTCTTAACGACATTGAGATATGACGGTGTTTAATGTAATACTCCAGTTAAATCGCGCATTTATAATCATTGCTACGGCGCATATCCACGCCGACATGACTTTCGCGTTCACCCGCCCGACTAGTAAACATAAACAACTGCACCGCGTTCGCATCTCGTTTTGTATACCAACGAATGTGTACCAAGGCAAAAACCTAACCTACCCATGTTGCCTTTACAGAAATGCTGCAAACAAAAAAACTGAATCGCTCACTGGAAGCTGCATCCAAAATATACGATGGAAATAGACCGCAGGAAAGGCAGCTTAACCAACATGGATGAAAAATGACGAGAGCCTACCGAGCAAATACAAACAATGTGGCGAGATCGAGGCAACATACACAGTCAGCAGCCAATAAGGCCCCCTGGCCCTTCCTGATATACACCCCCTTATTCACAGAGAGATAAATCGTCCTACAAACCTACTATAGCCGAAATCTGTTTTTTCTTGTTTTGGCGCACATTTCCACTCAGCGAGGACAAGACAAAACACAATTTAGCTGTTGGACAGTTTTTCTTTTTTAAACATAAGGGGGTAAAGCATGATTCACATAACAACGGGCGGATCGACTGCACGTTGTAATGTGAATCAAGTCTTATTCTGTTTTGGGGATGATAAAAACATAATGTATCTTAAGAGTATGAACAATCCAAGATGACGTGCTATGTCAGAGATTTGTGTCATCGTAGTCAGCAACGATATACGTAAAGTAGCTGGTGGCAGAGAATAGCTAAGAATAGGACTCAGTGGCGTGCATTGGGAGAGGCCTATGTCCAGCAGTGCATTAATACAGGCTGTTGATGATGATGATGATGATGATGAATCAGCATAACATAGATATTTCTGTTTTAGTTAAATGTTTGTTAAGTACCACGACGAAATAAGATCAGGTTAGTACACATGTTTCTGAGCTGATGCGCTACTCTTGTGTTATTTGTACTCTTACATATGAAGCTGCTTATCTCACATCCGTTGTAAAGTCGGGAGGGTAGCTGCTACACTAGTCGATAGGCGACGGGTTAACCACTCGTCGATCCTAGTGTATAAGCTCCACAACTTAGATCAGACGTAATCCAAGTGGTGAAAGTGCTCAGTTTACTACTTGGAAGTCTAAAAGATCTAAAAGAATAAAACTTTGTTGTTCAATAGGCATATGAACAACAAGTATATTATACTGTTTCAACGTATTTCTTGCTTGCTATTTTAGCTAGGTTGAATAGACGGGATGAATAAAAGAACGTGTATAACAACGAATGAAAGACTAGATAGTTTTTTGACGAGGACCAAAGTCCGTGGAACCGAGGGCATGCTATAAAAGTAGTTCGTTTTTAATCTATTTCAACAAAACGTAACACTAATAAATCTTTTTTGGCGGACCTTAAATAATAAGGCCGCGGCATGCCCTCTGTTCCGGGGCTTTGGTCCTCCCCCGGTAAAAACTGTTGGCAGGATGTGGAGCTGCGACCTAGAAGCCACAAGGCGGCGTTGGACAGCGAGTGCGAGATACACCAGCATCAGATGCAGACTAGCAGCGCGTTATAGAAGACGGTCTCCACTCTACAGGCTGCTGGTGAGTTTACCTTTATTCTTTGGACTTATAGCTTTTACCAATATAATGTTTTGTAGTCGGTTTAAGTTACATGTTAAAAGACCACACTGTGACCTATTTAATATGGTTAAATGTATGTATAATAAATTAAAAATGGGAAAGATTTCTTGAGACTGTGACTATATTGTTTACATCCCTATGTACTACGAATTACTGCTTGGTAATACATTAAATTCATTGACCTAACAATATATATATAGACCCGGGTACGTCTTAAGACTGCGGCCAGACACCGGAGGACGGGCAGCAGCGTCCTCTCACTAATCGGTGAGCCACTGCGATCCCCAAGCCGCCTGCCAAGCGTGGGTATTATGGCAAACCCCCCCCCTTGGGGGAGGCCTTCGTTCAGCAGTGGACGTCTTCTGGCTGATGATGAACCGGGTCATATATTGTTAGTCGTTGGGGTTAGGGTTATATATTGTTAGTAGTCGTTTAGGGTTACTTTATTGCAATTTTCGTAGGGATTTCAATTTTTTTTTTGGAAATACTATATAACCCTTGTTACTCGCTGATAGTGTCGCTTTCTACAGGTGAAAGAATGTTTTAAATCGGTTTAATAGTTTTTGAGTTCATACATAGATTACAAACAAACATACGAAAAATCTAATCTTTTCTCTTTATAATATTAGTTTAGATTACGGTTTACGGTTAGTCACTTGAACTTGATCTTGATCGCTGAATAGTTACCATATCATACACTTAAACGATTTTCAGTTTTATTTTTCTTGTAATAAAATAATTGGCTCAGTTCGCTTCCATCATTCGCGAACATTGTATTTCAATATTTCTCAGGTATGTCTTTGTTGTATTTCAGGACCAGAAAAACAGGTGTGAGTGATTTTCATCTCAAAACTGGGGCCCCCGGACTCCTTTGGAAGATGAAGAAGAACAAGATGCAAGAAATTCAAAAAATAGATACATAGACAAAATAGGCTTTGTTCTAAATGACTTTCAAGTCGATGTAGCTAGCTAGCTAGCCACGATAAACCACGCCGTCATGCGTAATCTCGTACAAATTTCTAATAATATAATGTGAAGCAAGATGAACATGGTTGCCATAGAGTATGATGGATGAAGACTGCTATAACATCGAAATAATATGTGAGTTGTTCAGGACATATTATTTCGATGTGCTATAGATCTAAGCATGACAATTTTACTTCAAATAATCCATACATATAATAAAATTATAACAGGCCGATGTCTGTATATTATATATATTGGAAAAAACTAATAAGGGGGTTTTTATTAGAGCAACAGAAGCCAAAACAACAGATTTTATAATTTTTGTCTGTGTGTTTGTACACACATCACGCAAAAACTACTACATGGAATTGAATGCAGTCTTCACCGATGTATTGCTAAAAGTCTAACTTAAAATGTAGGCTCCACTTTACCGGAGGAAAATATCAGATTCTAAATTCCACGTGTACGAAGTTGTGGGAAAAACTAGTGTAATCTAAAATGCGAACGAGTATCCGTTTTCGGGAGGCGCTCGTTGCTACATCCCCGCAAATCAGTCAAGTCGAGAGGTTTAGCAGCGTTGGCTGAGGTCAGCCCTTGGATGGCCGTAAAAAAAATGAGACACTTCCTTATTGAATTGAAAATTGTTGAATATCGAATATTATGTATTCAATTGGCTGGATCCTTCCAGACCACCAGCTTTATCTTTTTTTTTTATATACTAGAAACCCTGTATAACTCTGATCATATCCTTTTTGTTTTTCTTTTTCTTAATAAAAATATATTTGACATGCAGCTTACACGTTGTTGTTTTAATACACACTAGAAAACCAAGGTTTATTCAAGAAGAAAAATGATGTATTCGAGCAAAATAGGTTTTATAAATTCAAATTATATACATATTTGTAGAAATGTGCTTACACGGGTCTTACGCGACAAAGCTTCACCACTGTTTGGTGAAGTAAGATTATCTATACACATTTCATGGGACCCGGGTACGTCCTAAAACTGCCGCCAGACACCGGAGGACGGGCAGCAGCGCCCTCTCACTAATCGGTGAGCCACTGCGATCCCCAAGCCGCCTGCCAAGCGTGGGGATTATGGCAAACGCCCCCCCTTGGGGGAGGCCTTCGTTCAGCAGTGGACGTCTTCTGGCTGATGATGATGATATACATTTTACCTACGGCTTATTATTTGTATTTTATGTTACTATGATAATTTATTATTCAATTAAATACAAAGATGAACAATTATTTACAAATAAACAGTTGTAATAGTCAGATGAATATAATATAGCAAATGATCAATTCGATTTGTATAGACGAACACTAACTATTAAATTATATTCATTTCATTAATTTATCTTAATTAAATATGGATTTCAAGAGAATATTACTAAACTATTTACGATATATAGATGATTAAAAAAATATAGTTTTGCTTAAGCCTCAATTGCATGATTCGAGCATTCGAGTTTTTAAGAAATGAATAACTACATGAGAGTTGACCTTGTTTTTATTAGTTCAAAAATTATTATCTATAACATAATACTTGTTTCGTCGTATTTTTGTTTCATTTCGTTCCTACCAGCATCTGCATTTTAGTTCCATTTTTATAACTAGGTGGCGTTGACGTCGAAATAGATGTCGCTATGGTTTCGTTCACACAATATCATGACGCTGGACTCGATCGTACAGACAAGTCAGCCATAAAAGGCAATTAATTGTATTTATATTTTTTTTAAGTAGTGTGCAGACGAAAGTCTTCTACACTACTAAGAAACAAACAAAAAACTTTACTTAATTGTAGGAATTAAATTAATAAATATATGTAATTAAATATAAGCACACAATGCTGGAAGCATGTACGAATCATTCTTATTAATTGCTGTCAATGAGAATACAATTCACTTAGCTTGAGAAATATATGCTACACATACAATTAATTTAATAATGAATAATAATAATAATGTCCTCCTGACCGATTTCGGTCACGGCGGCCAATCTCACCGGAGATTAGCCAACTACACAGGAGATATATTATAGATCACAAGTGTGTGCGTAAACACAGGTGCTCTCTCTATTCCTTCTCATATAGTCCGATGGGACGGCAATCCGACACGACCGGAGAGAGATCAGGTGCAGGACCAACGACTTGTATTCACATTCACGAAGACCCAGACCCGAAACAAGTATCTGTAGATCATACAAATATTTGTTCCGTGAGGGCATCGAACCCGCGACACGTAGCTCAACAGTCGATCTCTCAACGACTGCGCCAACCGTGTCGTCATAATTTAATAATATCCACTATATAATACGGCCGCCGCGAAGATTCTATAGGAAATGCAAAAGCTCTTAGAAAAAGTATTCAAATTGTGAAAACTATGACGTATTACAAAATCTTTCAATTTCAGTTAGGAATGCGAAAGAAATTAACATCTTAGGAATAACAATTGATTCGAAGTTGCAGTGGGGTCCTCATATCAGAGCTCTGTCGAAGAGACTTAGCTCTGCAGCATTTGCAGTTAGAAAAATCAGGCAGTTAACGGATGTAACCACGGCCAGATTAGTTTACTTTGCATATTTTCATAGCATCATGTCCTACGGCATTTTGTTGTGGGGATCTGCAGCTGACGTAGATTCAATATTTATTTTACAGAAGAGAGCAATTCGTGCAATCTACAACATGGGCCCCCGCGAGTCTTTATGAGACTTCTTTAGTGATATAGATATTCTGATACTGCCGTCACTATACATTCTAGAAAATATCATGTATGTCCGGAAAAACCTGCAACTGTTTAACGTCAACAGTGACTTCCACAACTTTAATACTAGGAATAAACACAAAATAGTGGTACCTAAATTTAGATTGTCTAAAACTAATAATTCATTTCTAGGTAACGGCGTGCGCTTCTATAACAAGTTACCTAAAACTATCACCGATCTCACTGGTAACAAGTTTAAATCTTATGTTAAATCCGTTCTAATAAAGAAAGCCTATTATAAAGTCAATGACTACGTTGATGATAGAAACGTATGTCGTTAATTATCTTCTGCACGTGTGGCTTCCCTGGTGACTAGTGGTTTCTAATCACCACAATCTAGTTGTGGTGTTTTCTGCATGACTAGACATTTATATCTGATGTGTACTTTATTTTATTTTATTGTATTACATTTTTTTTTTCTTCTTTTTTTTACATAACATTGTTATACATTTTTGTTTAACAAACAACATTTTATTTTGAAAATGTTAATTTATTTTATTATCTTATATAGTAGTCCTTGTATGTCATGTAATGTAATATTGCATTGTAAGAGTATTTTCTATTTTATTTTGTTATTATAAATTGCTTCAACTCATTGTAAACCAATATTTTTAAAAGAGTATCCATGGAGTTTCTTGCCGGTCTCTTCTCCATGGGACCCACCCACTTTGGAACCGTGCGCCTAGATTCATAACGTTTTAAAAGTGCCTGCAAAGGCACATTTGAAATAAAAAACTTTGACTTTGACTTTGACATCTTCCGCCTAGCCTTTCATCAAATATATTGGTAACGGCTACCAGTTTAACCTAGTGCAGATCATATAAGTATGTAGCCACTTGAAGATCGTCCAGAACTTCTTGCAGGTTGTGGTGCCGCGGAGTAACATTGTGACGAAGTGTGGGCTCTAGCTTCAGGATGAAAACCACCCACACGTGTTTTTCTGTACCTGAAATATATCAAAGACATGTGTGAGAAATATTGAAAACAATGTTCGTGAATGATGCAACCAAACTGTGATAAATATCTAATTACCTGTAAGAAAATTTTATGTTATGGTCAAAGAATAGTAATGGCATTAAGACTATAGTTTAGCTAAAAGTTTTCATACAAAATGCGTTAACGTTTCTACCCCACTAAACGTGAGCCGGTTTTGTGTGAATTTTATATGTTATAGACACAAGTAAAAACTAGATTGTCACATTTTTGTTTTTTTTTTTTTATATAGTTTATAGATTGAGAAATAATTAACCCTCAAATCTGTTTTTTTAACTTAAATCTTCCTTATACTTATCACTTGATAAGGATTAAATTAATAAAAAAATAAAAAAAAAACTTATCGACCGAGTTTATAATCTGATAAAACCAGATTAATTAAAAGAAACCAAAATCAAATTAATTCGTTAAGATTTAGATGTAAGAAACGTTAACGCCCAAACACCTATTTTGCGCGTATATTGCGCGTATTTCAAGTAAATCTTGTCAGAAGCCGGCAGCTAAACGATATTCTTAATACACAATAAGATGAGATGTAAAACATGAAGACGTAAATAATATAGTCAAGATACTCTCAAGAAGTCCTTCCTATTAGTCATTTATCATAGACTAGCTGTTGCTCACAACTTCGTCCGCGTACATTTTGTTTTCTGAATCTCGACGACAGCGCCACCTACTATCTTTTGTCGTCTGCTCCCTGTGTTCGTCATCTTTTCGTTCAAGTAAACAAGACTGTTTACAGACTGACCAGATGGTCAGTCTTATGTACAGAACAGATTCCGAACGAGACTGACTACATAACATTATATCGGTAAATATTAATATTTTGTACTTTGTATTATTATGTTAAAGTAAGATGTTTTGTACACTAAACAGCCCAATATGTGTCTCCTTTCTTTCATTCTATCCATCGGTTATTTAGAAGAGATCACCTTGTGCAATAAGACCACCCATTGTACAAAAATAATTGCATATGTCTGTTATGTTTATGTTATGTGGTGAACAATAAAATGTATAATAAATAAACATATAAAATCTATAAGCTTTAAGAATTAAGGTAAACTCACCTGTAGAGTGGAGACCGTCTTCTATAACGCGCTGGTAGTCTGCATCTGATGCTGGTGTATCTCGCACTCGCTGTCCAACGCCGCCTTGTGGCTTCTAGGTCGCAGCTCAACATCCTGCCAACAGTTTTTACATGGGACCAATGCCCCGGAATAGAGGGCATGCCGCGGCCTCTTTATTTAAGGTCCGTCAAACTAGATTTATTAGTGTTACGTTTTGTTGAATTACTGTGCTACTTGTGCACTCGATCCGCCTGTTATGATGTGAATAAAGCTTTACCCCCTTTTGTTTAAAAAAAAGAAAAACTGTCCAGTAGCTGGATTGTGTTTTGTCTTATCCTCGCTGATTGGAAATATTGTGCGCCAAAAAAAGACAAAACAGATTTCGGCTATAGTAGGTTTGTAGGACGATTTATCTCCCTGTGAATAAGGGGGTGAATATTAGAAAGGACCAGGGGGCCTTATTGGTTGCTGTGTATGTTGCCTCGATCGCGCCACACTGTTTGTATTTCTTCAGTAGGTTCTCGTAATTTTTCATCCATGTTGGTTGGCTTCCTTCCTTTAGGTCTATTTCCATCGTATGTTTTGGATGCAGCTTCCAGTGAGTGATTCAGTTGCTTCGTTTTCAGCATTTCTGTAAAGACAACATGGGTAGGTTAGGTTTTTGTGTTAATATACTGGAACACATTTTCACATCCATTTGAAGTGCGTCGGATAAAACCAAATCAAATTAAAAATACAGTTTTTCTCAATGATGAACGCGTTTTACTCAATCTTTCTTTCTTTCTTTAGCCAAAAAAAAAAGGTGATTATTTGTTCTCATGAGCCGATTTACATGTGCGGGTGGGAACTTAATTGATCATAGCCATCTGAGGGAGTTCTGGTCCTATGCCGTATGAACGATTCTGATATAGACATAATATAATGTCCTCCTGACTAAATTTCGGTCAGGGCGGCCAATCTCACCAGAGGTTAGCCAACTACACACGACTGAAGAGAGGTCAGGTGCAGGACCAATGGCTTTGCGTGCATTGAGAGAAGCCTATGTTCAGTAGTGGACTAATACATAACAGGCTGTTGTTGATGGTGATGATGATATCCATTTTTGTGGTTGTTTTACACGTTGGTGGATTTTACATATTTCACATTTTTTTTTAAACGTATTCTTAATACAGACTTTATTAGCCGTATCGGACCGTCCAAGAGTGATATTAGGCCCCACGTTGGGCGCCCACGGTAAGTCGCGATATGGTGAAAAAAATCTGTGGTAAAATATGTGTGATAAAATTACTTACTTAAAACATTTTTCATATTATGTCCTGTTGTAGAAGTGATGAAAGCGTCTCCTCAAGTACTAGTCGTCTCATATTAATAAGATCTTTAATATAGCTCCTCAACTTAAAACACTGTCTGGATATATCTGTCTTTTGTACACGAACATCGGTATCACTGTCCATCGTTCTGGTAAATGATTACAGATACAACAATATAGCGAAATAATAATTATATGAAGGTTAACCGATGACGTTGACGTTTCACTTTTATTTAGACACCCCTCGTCGTATTTAGGCTATAATTGTATGGCAGCAACACCAACAAAGATCTTTTGTCTCACGCCGTTTTATGGACTTAGCAATGAGAACGCAAGGGACGGCAATATTTAACAATGTTGTCAACGTTAAAATGTATGTTTTATGTGTCTGTTAAGGGATAAATGTAGTCCTTTTTTTCTTATATGACTCGATTAGTTTGATGAGTATTGTTTAAAATTAATGTATTTAATCTATAGCATAAAAAAAATAAGATAGACTTACATCTCAAGATTTAGTTTAGATCGTTTTGGTGTCGCCATCTCGTGAAAAGCTGCGAGACTATCTAGTAAAATGGTTGTTTCATCAGTAAGGCCAAAATTAAATTTATGGGTATGTAAGGTGTTTGAATTGCGATTTATAAAAATCTTTTAATACCTCTGGATAAGATAACTTCTGGATAAGATAAGATAACCAAGCGTAGGGATTATGGCAAACCCCCCCTTGGGGGAGGCCTTCGTTCAGCAGTGGACGTCTTCTGGCTGATGATGATGATGAAGATAACTTAAACTGATTCATTAAGTAATGGTTTTAATTCATTTATTAGTCTATAGCTATGTAATATTTTTATTTATATCAAAAACCTCTCAATTTGTACTGAAAATCTTACTTCATTACGATTTAACGGTGAAATAAATATGATTTAAAAATTATATTATATTCACAAATTGAACGTCAAATACCTACTGTGTTTAAGTTAAGTTTTTAAAGTATATGTAACATGTTATCAGCCAGCAGTGTCATTTTGTGAGATGTTCTGAGACTAGCTACCAGACACGACCATACAGTGTCGAGGCCAAGGGGCAAACACCCGCGTATTGTTTTCTACCCCACCTTCGGCACCCTTTCACCTGTCCATGCTATACAGAGAGAGACTAACCCAGTTTCACCGTTCTTTCTTATATTATAACTATATTTATAAATTGTAATTCATTTAACACATAAAGTGGGTAGTAAAAGAAAAAAAGAAAAAAAAAAAAGAGTGGGTGCTAGTAAATTTGTATGAAATATTGTATCATTTAGATGGTTGGCAGTCCAAAACTGTGCGTTTCTCTAGAAACTTTCTGCCTCGCACAACAAAACTGTGGAATGAACTGTCGCCTGCGGTATTTCCGGACCAATACGACCTTCAAACCTTCAAGAAAACAGCGTACTCCTTTTTAAAAGGCCGGCAACGCACTTGTGACTCCTCCGGTGTTGCGGGTGTCCATGGGCGACGTTAATCGCTTACCATCAGGCGATCCGTCTGTTCGTTTGCCGCCTATACCATAAAAAAAATAGACGAGAAATAGATATATTGAGTCTGGCTACGAGAGACACGTCAGTACGGTATCGAGGGTGAGGGGCAAAAACCCGAGTATAATTTTCAACCCTGCGTCCCGCACCCTTTTCCGTCTCCTGTCGGTCTCAAACAGTTACAATTACTGCAGTTTCGCCGTTCATCATTCTAGACTTCTATTAACATCAAGCAGGTGAAATAGCTCTTGTTATTTCAAGAAGTGGGCGCATTTGGAGGTAAGCAGATGCCCCTCGGGGGCTGCGACCTTCATCACAGGTATTTATGGGTAATAGTAATAAAAATAACCATTTATAACAATAAGTTCGCCCCCTATTACATGGGACTTAATAACAGCATTGTCGAAATGTGAGTTATAATGGTACACCTCTGCCTAACTCTTCGGGGTATACAGGCGTGATGCTATGATGATGATGGGGAAATATTTAAAAAAAACATGATGTTACATAAGAGCAAGAAGTGAAAAAGGTTTCATATACAATTTTTTGTTTAAGTTCTATTGGATTTTTCTCTTTTTTTAAAAACGTTGCCCCACTCTAGGATTTCTCCTGTGTCGTGGGTACAGTTTAGAAACATACATGTCACATACACACACAACCAGATCCGAAACAACTATCTGTAGATCATACAAATATTTGCTCCGTGCGGGGATCGAACCCGCGACACATAGCGCAGAAAGCTAATCGCTTAACCACTGCGCCAACCGTGTCGTCGATTAGTTCTACATTGACGAAACGTAGCTGCTACGCGGTTTCGTAGCAGCGTAGCATTTTCCTAACGCGTAGCTGTTCACCATTTATACTCCCGAGAACTCCGAGATCGTCTGGCGTACGTTGGGTATTCAGCGTCAATACTACTATTGCTGATGGGCTAATCTTTCCACTACGGATTGAGCGATTTCCATATCATACAGGTGCCAACAGGACAGGAGAAGATGATTACTTATTTTACATCACAAACTTTCCTTAATTACTGTTTCCGCCAAAATGTATTTTATTATAAGTTTGATCTACAAAATAATATGATATAGAAATAATAATAAAATTCTTGAATTTTTTTTCTGTTGTATATAATTATAATAAGATTTTTTTCTAGTTGAAAAAGAAATACACAGCTTTCTACGTGTATTGATATCTAATACAATATTACTCTTATAAGTCCAGTTGTAATGATAAATAGAATAGTTACAATATATTTATAATTTAAATTAATATTTATGAATTCATAACATCATTTCCCCATGCTGAAGAACATTTTGCTTATGTAACAGAACCGATATTATTGCACAAGTATATCGGAAAGATGATAATATGCACATGTTTGGTATAAATACCCGTCGGTACTAAGGTAGCAGGCAACGCAGGAGCTAATTTGAAACCTTTGACGTTATACTACATGTTTTTCGAATATCACCCTTCATGCCAAGCTGTAAGGTTAAAATTTAATTAGCATCTACAAACAATTATTTAAAATTTGTTGCAATCATTCAATTACTGTACTACTTGTATAGTGTAACTTTTCAATATCGCCTTTTCAACAAGCTGTAGTGTTAAGCTAGGGTTACATTGTATTCCCGAGAAGACGGCGACACGGCGTGGTCCGTGTCGCCGTGCACACAGCACCCAGCGAGTGTAACGGGGGGACCTTTCTACAGTCTCCCCAGGGACGTGCACGAGGGGGTGGCCTCTTTGAAGTGCCATTTGGCATGACACCGCGGTGGGCTTCGGTGCGGTCTTCTAAGAGTTCCCGAAGCCCACCATATGGTGTCGAGGCGGACCACCGTGGTGAGTTTAGTCGGTAGGAGTCCGGCACAACCCTCCGCCCCCTCTAGGCGGAGGAGAGCCCATGACGGGTTACCACCACGCAAACCAAAAAAAAAGTGTTACATTGTATGTAATCTTGTTGTTGGCTCATTGCCAAGAACAAATTCGTGCATCGTGTAAACAAATATTCACATGCATAAACATTAAACCTGGGAAAAAAATCCGTAATTCGAAAAAATATTTATAACGTTTGGGAATCGATCCCGCGACACGTAATGCAACAGTCGATCACTTAACTGCTGCGCAAATCATGACATTAATTAGTTACGTTCAAGGGCTCTGCGACTTAAAGGAAATCTTTAGGCACCAAATCCACACTTCTTGTTGTTTTGTTGTATACTTGACTTGAAATATAACATATTTCACTTCTCTTAACTATGAAAAATAATAACTTTGGCTTTAGAAGTAATGATAGTGACCATATACATGCTTATTTATTATTGAAACTATGTTTTTTGCACGAAGACGAAACTAACTGATTGCCCAGATTGCGTTACACGATCTCGTGTTTCATGACTCATGGAGTCTTCCTTGCACTAATAAAAACTTCGGAATTCTTGGAAAACTTACGCGTAGTGTAAACCTAGTCTAGTTTGTCGTATTGCTAAATCACGCCAGTACGCATGTCCAACCATGCAAAGTTAAAGCAACAGGTTTTTATTGCACATAGTCTACCAGGGTAGCAGAAATACTAGGACATGTTCAGTATAGAATAGGCAGGACCTAGCGCTCGGTTTGTAAGCTGAAAGGGAGATAGATATGCGAAACGGAGATATTGGGGGCGGGATTTGTATAGACCAAGAGACGGTAGAAAGGCTTAAATATGATCAAAACACGATTTGTTAGTGCAGGAGATCATTCATTTCAGTACCTAAATAATATTAGGGCCATCGAATAGAAATATATTTTAATTATTAATATTACCGCACGCTTTACTATTCAGAATAATACGTATAAAGACGAAATACTTTGTTTAGTAAATACTATTTAGCACTATGTTATAATTATCATGTTCATTATCCAGTATACATATTATTTTTTTGGAGTATTAGTATATATTACATATAAAAAATACTTTTTTTTTTCTTTATTTGTTCTTTGATGTCTCTCTATTCCTTCATATTTGTGTAGATTTTTTTTATACCTATTACTTGAAGAGCTTGAAGCCTTCAGAAGGAATTGTTTCAGTCCCAATAGGGTGGTAAAAAAAGGTTTATAAATAAGATAAAAAGAGCAGTATTGCTTTGTTAGAAACTAAATGTCGCAGCGGCGTCTGGCGAGTACTGAAAGCGTATCACTATTAATATTTACTTCCAACTATAATTTGTCACACACATTCACAATTCTTACTATCCATATTGGTAGTTCGATTCACACATGCGCTGTAGGTGTAGTAGTGTAGATGTGTTATCTGTTGGGCGGAGCCTTCTGAACAACATTAAGCGACTTCCTCACAATGTCTGCTACCCTAGTAGTTGACGGAGTAAAAACTTATACCCATTGCGTGCGTGAAAACTACTGGCTATTATTAGTAAAGTAAAATTATATAAATAAATTTAAATAATAACAAGCGTTTATAAATGCGGTAGATGACTAGTCATCTGAGTTACTTTTTCTGAACTGTCAAAAACGACATTTTGTTCTAAACATGATTGGAATACAAAAGCGTGACGTCATAGTTCTTCATTGCCATTGAAATACTTATTGTGAGATTTTGATAAATTAAAAATTAAAAACGCCGAAAATAAGCAAGAAATTAAGTTTTACTGAGTTTTTAGAAGGAAAACTATTTACCAAACAAGATTTCAGTATTTATTTTTGACGCACTCATCTAGCCTATTGTAACATATTTCAAATACAAATAATACGTATCAAATATATAAAAAGTATACGATATTTATAGTTATATTTTAATGTATTACGACGATAAATTGAATAAAATTAATTTTACTTACTTATATACATATTATTTATAATATCTAATTATAAATTCACATCTCTTAGCAGACGCCATTTTGCAAAAATAATGTTTATGGCACGGCTTCGTGGATGGTCTGGCGGATATCACCCACGTCAAAACCGAAGACTTAAAGAAATACTTTGTGTAGGCATTATACGTAAAATTTGAAACAAGTTACCCGGTAAAGTAATAACTCGTAACAAGTTTTACGAAGGTATTGTCAATGCAGACCCGGGTACGTTTTAAAACTGCGGCCAGGCACCGGAGGACGGGCACCAGCGTCCTCTCACTAATCGATGAGCCACTGCGATCCCCAAGCCGCCTACCAAGCGTGGGGATTATGGTAACCCCCCCCCCCCCCCCCTGGGGGAGGCCTTCGTTCAGCAGTGGACGTCTTCTGGCTGATGATGATGATTGCTAATGTAAGCTAAATACAATAGTAAAATAGGCGATTTATTTAAAATTAAAATAAAAAAAGAAATCGCCGACACTATTCAATAAAACGTGTCTGTTGCAAGTTTCATTTATTTAAATCATCATACCTAAAATATTTTACACTACAAAATTAAACTGACAGTCTCCGAACATGTTTATGACACCATCAGAAAAACATAATAATAATAAACTTATTTAGAAATAACTTTTTCCTTTTAAAGATTTAATTTCAGATATTTAATTTGATCAAACAAACGAATCTTAAGGACGGGGGGACCAGTGATGACTATGATGAGTATACGTTTTTATTTTTTATTATTATAAAGTCAATTTATTCAAACCAAATGAAAGATATGGAAAATATATTACTGTAGGCCTATCGCATCGCACGGCTGTATAAAGGACTTGATTCTCAAAGAGTTAAATTGTGTGCCAATCATGAGCAGTCTTTGCCAAATGCAATACGACAAACGCATTCGTATGGTTTTCTTTTTTATCTTAGCCCCACTAGGAATAATTTATATTACGTGGGTTTACATACACAAACAAATATTTCCATGCACCAACATCCAGACCTGGAACATCTACATGTATCTATAGGTCATACAAGTATTTGTTTCGTGCGGGAATCGAATCCGTAACACGTAGCGCAGCAGTCGATCGCTCAACCGTGCCGCAGTTTCTCTTTGTCTATACGCGAGTGACCGTTCATGCCTTACATAGAAGACGCAGGTAAGACCTAAGAGCCCGAAAGTATGTTAGCCACTAAAACCTTCGTGATGTAATCTGCGTACCTAAGCTATGAAAAGACCTCAATGTTCTGGGTAGAGGCATGTGTTCAGCAGTGAGATACGAATGGGCTGAATCATTATATACTCACTAAACCAAATTTTATCTCCTTATTGCATCAAGAATTGGCTATTGATTTAGTCGATCCAATGTCCGCGTTCGTACACTGTGGCATGTTGCCAATACCGCTTGACTGGTAACGGTCCATGGCTCTTGGCAACGGAAGGCGTGATTATCGCGAAGATTATATATTGGTGAGCTGGTTTCCGCACCATTGACTGAATCTTCATGCTACATGCATTGCTCTTGCGGGAAAGAGATTTAAGCAGAAATAACTTAGAAATTTAATGTTTGCTTTCCATACATTTTGAATCGAATTCCTAGGCGAATCAAATTTTGATGATGGCTTACGTTTGCAGCGAAAGCGTTTCGGGACACCAACGAGTAGGTGTGATTGACAAAGAACTTAACTTGTGCCAATAATGGCTTACATTTAAGATTTTTGGGACGTTCTTCGTATATTTATTATATTATTATTTCGTTTAGTTTCTGCGAATTTTCACAACAAGCCATTCTGACGTCATCGTTATCATTGACACACCGTTATTTAACACCATGGTTCAAACCCCTTATACTCGTGACCGATAGCTGCAACGTCTTATAGCTACTTTTGCAATTGAAACCATTCGCATCCCCTTTGCAAGTCAAAGATTAGGTTTCCTTGGAACGTGTATACGAAGGTATTAATTACAGAATATAGTATAATACATAATGTATATTATGTTATCTTAAAAAACTAGAAAAGGAACAATATCTTAGAAGTATTTAAATTTATGTGGGAGGGACGATCTACCTCAAGGATTTGTCTGATACCGCAGGCAAAATTAACTAATCTTATTTAACGATGGTGACGAATTGCACTTACTCTAAATAAATAAATAATAAAATATATTTTATTCATGTAGACCAGTTAAAGGCACTTATGAATAGTCAGACTCTAGTTGCCTCGTTCCAAAATGTTGCTTTCCTATGGAGAAGAACGGGCAAGAAACTCCATGGTTACACTTTTTAAGTCTGATTGTTTAACATTTCATAATAACTATGATGAATACATTGTTCCCTCAACTTTATGTGAGGAAAATGTAGTAGGAAAATGTAGTACTCTGCATTATCAGTCAGACGAACTTGAGGCCAAAATAATGATGGGGAGAATAATTTAAACAACGTCATCTAGTATATTACAGTTGAATTGTCAGTTCGTTTGAGTCGCACGATGTTTCCTACGGACGTGCTAGATGGAGCTGTATCTGAAGAGGACGCTGTTTACATGGCGATATAGCTACGTTACGAGCGAACTAATTTTTGGGAAAGCTTCGTCAAGGACCGCTGTTATATACTTACATACATCAAAATAGGACGTTGTTAATATCGTCAATAATTTATTAATTGTTTACAAATTTACAAAGTTTTAACGACAATAATTGAAACCGTAATGACGAGATTGTAGCTACACAGCTACCACACAGATCGTTCGATTTGCGAGGTTTACTAGCACTTGAAGCGGTCAGTCATTGGATGTGTGACCATTCTTCACATATCGAGACCTCTCCGTGCCTCGGAAAGCACGTTAATAACTTGGTCCAAGGGTGTCATACGAAGACCTATGACAATCGTTATGTTAATAGCCCAAAGTCTGACAACCAGTCTAACCTTAGAGTATCAGTGTATCCCAGTAATTGGGTGGCGGAGGTCAGAAGGCGGTAAAATACTGATATTCAGCCGCAACCAGTTAGATTGCAAGCTGACCCTAATGATTAATGATTGCAATGTAATTGGCAAAAGGTTAGTAGACGGGTGATAAATCACTTCACAGAGAAAAAATCACTGTGATCGGCCTGCTAAAAAAATCACGGTGACTCGTTTCGAAATAACGTCGTGACAACGTTGTTACTTCGTTTTGTTCTCTCTGTTACTCCCATGATTCATGCATAAGGGAATTATGTCAATACGAGAGTGGAGTTTATCATAGGATGACCTTTTTTAGTTTGTTACTCGACGACTCATCGCTACTTCCAAAGTAAGTTTCAGTTCAAATAACTTGTTGTTCAACTTCAACGTTCCATAATTGGTTTATGTATACTGCGTGACCGACGTGACAAAGTCACGGTGATTTGTCACTGTGATTCTTTTGTCACAGGAACGACGGTCACTGTGACTCCAAAATCATGACTTCGCACATGTCTAAAGGCTGGGCAGATGATGAGTCTGGGTAATGTGTTAGTAGTTTGGACACCAAAAATTATCAAATTATTTTCAAGCGTATAGCCACAGGTAGGTGAGAGAATTTGTATGAGTTCTCTAAGCAATTTCACCAAGTAATTTGTATAGACGACTCGCAACAATTTAAATTTACCAAAGGGTCTAGCCGTACTTCCATAGCAAAACGGCCCCCGATAGGAACCTATATCGTAACCTATGCTATATTGTAGAGGGTACGAATAGTAGTCGATCGAGTAGATATTAGCTCTATATCTCGGTTAATTGAGGAGCTATTTGAAAAAAATTGTCTGGCGAAGACTTTTTTTCAAAGTCATATATCTTTGTTAATTTTAAAGCTAGGAAAATAAAACGAATTAACTAAAAACTAAACTAGGAAAATCACTAATGCCTGAATAACATTGCGCGAAGGAGAAGACTTTAATGATGTTAGAAGATTCGACAGTTGCGTGATGTTTTCCCAACTTAGTCCAGTATACACTTTTAGTTTTTCTTCGGGCATGGTAAAATCACCTATTTGGTTAAACGGAGTAACTTCAACTTTTGCTGTTAGTAAATATAAAAATATTGTGACTTCCTTTGCACATAAAACACTGTAATTGAAGTGAACGCGCAAGCGTGATAGTTTACACTCAAAAAACTTGTTTTTTATTAAATGTTGTGAGCAACAACGGTCTCCATTCGGAACATAACAGCAAGTGCTTACCACGACTATGCACTGTGATCATGTAGGAACATGCACGCGTGTGTATACTGATAAGCTAGTCACTATAAAAGTAAATTGACAAAATATTGTAATAGGCTAGTTGATGGCTCCAACCGTTAATACACTTTTTATAAGCTCTCAAAACGATACTTTTTCAAAAATTATTAAAATGTATTACAATTTAAAAGCATCAACATAGTGGTCACATGGTTGTCCACTTACTTTATATTATATTTTTTTCGACCTGTTGCACCTTTTGGATTTTAATGAAACTTGGCATGCTGTTAGGCAATGTGTAGATAATTATTACATATTTTTTTCAAAGTGGTAATTCAGTTAGAACTGATAGAAATCAATTAAAAAAATATTTATTTGCGTTTTTTTTTAATTTTTATTTACGCTTGACTCATAGAAAACTGCTATAAAATAAACTGTAAAGCGTACCATAAGCACTGGAATTCGTTTTATTTTCCTAGCTTTAAAATTAACAAAGATATAAGACTTTGAAAAAATGTCTTCGCCAGACAATTTTTTTCAAATAGCTCCTCAATTAACCGAGATATAGAGCTAATATCTACTCGATATACTACTATTAGTACCCTCTACAATATAGCATAGGTTACGATATAGGTTCCTATCGGGGGCAGTTTTGCTATGGAAGTACGGCTAGATCCTTTAATGGAACCAACAAAATGTGCGGCTTAGAAACCATCAGATACTTAAAAAGTAACAAATTTTTATTATTTTAAAGTAGGTAGGATAACCAATAGCGATCGCGTTTAAATTTATAGTCGTCACCACTGTTTACTATGTATGCAAGTAATCATTGATACAAGTTGCATCATATTTTAAACAAGACGTGATGAGTGCTGCGTGTCTCATTCTCGTCATTTTGTTTTTCTTATTTTTTGTGTTCGATCTTTTCTATGTGCCATAATTCTTTTAAATGATATATAAGATAATCTTTTGAAGAAATCTCACTTAGTTTTCATCAAAAGTATTTCTTAAGGTGTTAAATCTGAAAAAACAAGATGTAATATGATTCTAGTAGACTACAAAAAATACAAATAAAAAAATAACTATTGGTGTTTTATTTTTGTTGTGAGTGTTTTGGTTTTTATAATCCTACTATTCTATCCTATCGTATCCTATTTCCTATCCTATCCTATTTCCGACTTCCTATCCTACTTCCTACTATCCTACTATAATACTATAAATGTGAAAGTTTGTGAGGATTGATGAATCGATGGATGGATCTTTGTTACTTTTTCACGCCAGAACGGCTGAACGGATCTGGACGAAATTTGGCACAGAGATAGATTATAGTCTGGAATAGCACTAACGCTACATTTTATCCCGGAAAAATGTACGGGTTCGTAAACCACGCGGGCAAAGCCGCGGGCGGAAGCTAGTGTATAATATACAAGCTGTTGCCCGCAACTTTATCTGCGTGTGTTTTTTTTCTGGATCTCAACAACATCACTACAGAGCCTAACTATAACTAAGAACTATCTAGGCGATATCATAGTAAAAAAAATCATCAATGTAGATCAAGCCGTTTAGGAGGAGAATTATTACAAAGAACATATGCATACTGGAATTTTATATATTATGAAGATGTATTTTCTATATTACCTATCTTATTTTTTTTTCTAGTTTCATAAATACGTACGGCTGGAGATAGCCCTCAATCGCCGAAATCATGACACACATTCTTCTCGTGGGCATTAGAGAAACCACCTTCACAATCTTCTTGGCTCACCATATAGTAATCTAGACTTGTACAATAAGCCAAGTTATCAGACACACTAAGTTAGGAATACTTTAGTACTTACACGTACGTATACTTAACTGTTAAAGTCTAGTAAAGTAGACTAAGTTTATATTAGGAAACTTACTCAAGACTTTGACTAGAGTACAGAATTAATCTGTTACCGTGAATATCTGACTGATGCTTCGTTCAATGATTTTATTTATGAAAATTACGCACCAATCATTGGGATACGTGGAAAAAGAATTCTTGAGACTCGAAACCTGTATAGTTAGCGAGAAAGGTAGCTGATCATTGTACAAAGTTTTTTTAGTTTAGAAATTATATATAAATTTCAAGATTTTAAAAACTTAATTAGTTACTATAGGATATCGTAACTGTAACAGCTAGTGTAATGGATAGTTAAGAAGTTTAGTCAATTACCAAAAGTTCATCTACATATATGACGCTGACTTTTTAAAACCGGTAGTGTGCCCTACAATTCTCACATCTGGAGCACCAAAGATTTAGAAAATTTACTCAACTTTATTTAACAAACAGTAAAAAAAAAAACAATATTAAAATGATCAAAAATATGATATAAGAGAGATATAAGCTTGTTTTTATCAAAAGAAAAAAACATTAATATAATAAAAGTAGATTTGCACCACCCCTTAACTGATAAGTAAAATTAATCACAGTCAGAACCCAGTGAGTTACTTCCACTGGGTAACGAACAATTAATCTTGTGCCAATCGGACTGTCAAGTTGACGTTAACTAGAGATTGTTGCGGTGCCTACCGACATCTTGTGTAATTGAGCATACGTGATCGCAAGAGATTTTCTAATTCTGAATGGAAAAGGGAATTGGCTTTGAAAGTAGTTAGGAAACATTTCCAGAACAATTGCACTTATCCTTGCGAAAGTGAAAGAAAACATTCAAGAAAGAAACACAAACAAGAAAACACACAAACACAAACAAATTTTAAGACTCGTGACATCCACTAGTGCACAAGATTTGCTTCGCTTTTCTTCGTGGATTATGGCACAGACTCTCACAACAAAGACGGTTTCAGAAGTGAGGACATTTAAATTCAATTCCTGAACCAATAGTAATTTGCATCATGAAACAGACATTTACCTATGCACTCCATTTTCGACCCTATCCTAACTTAATATTATAAATGCGAAAGTAAGTTTGTTACCTTTTCAAGCCTAAACCACTGCACCGATCATCATGAAATTTTGCATATTCATTGTCAGGGGTACAGAAAAGGACATAGGGTACCTTTCATCCAGCAAAAAGTACTGTTCCCGAGGGAAAGAACAATAACTTTCGACGGTTACAATTGATTTAGGACGCTAGATGGCGCTACGTATGACCCGAAAAAATGAACGGGTAATCCATGCGGGCGAAGCCGCGGACGGAAGCTAGTATCCGAATTAATTCTTTCGTGACTTGAAATTATACTCACCCCACAGGAAAACCAAACAAAATAGCAAGTCACTGAAGTCATTACCGATATAAATGAGCATTTTATTTCTTTACCATTTGCTCCAATGCCATAGCTGCATAGCTACCACTGCTGTATATATTATGGAACATCACAACAGAGTTCAGGGGATCTATCGGCATCACCTCCACATTAATTTTATGGATAATAGCCAAAAAACAAATTAAATACTCTCACACTCCGGGAGCTATGGTTTTCCGTACCTCAAGTGTAAGAATCAGAAATGAGGACGTCCATTGAAGAAAAAGGTCACCCACATAACTCTTATAAAAGAGCTAAAGTGGCAATAGATAGGTAACGTAGCACGCAGAACGTAGAAAGTTCTGGAATGGCCACTGAACTGCTAATTGAAACCCTAGACGGCTCACGATTTGATGAACAGACGATCAGTTTAAAGTCTTTTGTAGCTGTGGCAAACGCAACAGATTCAAATATTGTGGAAATCTATGGAGAAGGAACAGGTCCAACAGTGAACGTCATCTGTTAATAATATTAGGTGTATGACTTAATTTTTACAGATTTTTTGTTAGAGTTTAAAATTATATTTAAAACAGAAATATTTCGCGGTCTTTTGTGATTTTGTAAGGATCGGATACAAGAGTTTATAATACCAAACGATAAGTCTATACAAGTTACATAACCTCTCAGAATAGTAAAGTATACGATGGCAACTGATAAACAGCACATTCGGCACTGCATTTTATACGAATTCCAACAAGGAAAAAATGCTTCTCAAGCACGGGAATCCATTTGTAGTGTTTTTCGTGACGACATAATATCTTATGAAGCATGTAATTATTGGTACAAACGTTTTAGAAGTGGTAATTTCGATCTTAATGACCGGCCGCGCCCTGGACAACCTCAAAAGTTTGAAGATGCGGAATTGCAAGCTTTATTAGATGAGGACTCAACGCAAACGCAAAAAGAGCTTGCAGCTCAATTAGGAGTCACCCAAACAGCTATTTCCAAGCATTTGCACCAAATGGGAAAAATTCATAAACTTGGAAGATGGGTCCCACGTGTGTTGACCGAACAAAACCTTGGTCAACGTATGAACATATGTCTTTCACTGCTTGCCCGGCAACAAAAAAAGGACTTCTTGTGGAAAATTGTGACGGGTGATGAGAAATACATTTTTTACGAGAATCCCAAACGTAAAAAGTCGTGGGTAGATCCCGGGCAACCCGTCGAGGGTTGCCCGGGATCTACCCACGACTGACGGTGACGGGTGATGAGAAATACATTTTTTACGAGAATCCCTTTGGGATTCTCGTAAAAAATGTATCGACGCCGAAACCGAACAGCAACTTAAAGAAAGTTCTTCTGTGTATATGGTGGGATATGAAGGGTGTGCTTTATTATGAACTTCTGGAAACTGGTCAGACGGTGACAGCAGAGCGCTACAGTCGACAGTTGAACAAATTGAGTGAAGAGCTGGATCAGAAAAGGCCATTTACTGGGCAAGGAAGACGGCAAGTCATACTACTGCATGACAACGCTCGACCTCACGTTGCTCGCGTGACTCAAAAGACCCTCTTGAATTTGGGATGGGAAGTTCTCCCACACGCGGCATATTCGCCAGACTTGGCCCCATCTGACTTTCATTTGTTTCGGTCAATGCAGCACGGTTTACAGAATAAACAGTTCAAAACGCTGGATGATGTGCGTAAATTCGTCGATGATTTTATCGCCTCGAAGCCTGAAAGTTTCTTTCGCGACGGCATCCGTATGCTACCTAATAGATGGCGCAAGGTCATAGAGCACGATGGACAATATTTCCAAGATTAAGTTTGTTATTCATTATTTTTTTATAATTAAAAAATCTGTACTTAAAAATCTGTAAAAATTTAGTTATACACCTAATATAATGAACACCATTATCATAACGCTTGGCAAATGGATTGGGGAATGCAACGTTAAAAGGAGTATGGTGCTTCTTTTCCAATTGCCATAATTTTTCAGTGTCCAGCAGCCTAATTACCGATGTCGCGACAGGCGTAGATCGCGCGATAACTTCTGTCAAACGTCATTTTTGTGTCATATAATGTATTGGCTGACAGTGAGATTGCTCTCGTGTGGCTGTCGCGTTGCTGCCGCTTTTTTACTTAATTAGGCTGCGGTAACGATAAAGATAGGATATAAAAAAAGTATTGACTTGTTTATTTTTTTCGTGACGATTTAACAGCTTATGTCAATAATTCAAAATATTAATTACTAATTGTTATTAGATTATTTTACTACCTACAGATATTATAATTACTAATTTCATTATAGAAGATATTAATGTTATTAAGTTGCTATGCCCGTACCGGCAGCCTAATTACGTAAAAAAGCGACAGCAACGCGATAGCCACGCGACAGCAATCTCACTGTCAGCCAATACATTATATGACACAAAAATGACGTTTGACAGAAGTTATAGAATTTAAGAATGAGTTTGAAAATAAAATCAGTGTATATCGCTCGATTTCTTATTCTCCAGCACACATAGATTTTCAAGTACAGGGAAATATTAGTGAAGATGAAAAGGCTGCAAAAACAACAACTTATATTACCGAACATTCTCATGAGCGAAGGGAAAGGCGTAAAAGTGCTGGTCATGTACCTCATTACCGTTTCTGCAGGGGAATTGCAAATGAGCTGAGTGATCCGCTTTGCCATAGTGATCCGCTTATCCGTTTAGAGATTAAACGGTCGTGTTTCAGTCCTAATTATTATAATGATAGAAAGCAATCAGAAGATAAAACTTCTAACTACTTGTCTAAGCATATGATATAATTTTGGTAAATGTTCTTATATAACACCACCATTTTATCACCAGAAAAAAATTAAGTACCTGTTCTGTTCTTCATCTTTTTACTAATCACATCAGCTTTAAAATCAAAAAGAAATGCAACAGCTAACTGTGTACAGGAGTACAGAGCTGTCAATTTATTTTGCACAATCTAAGAGGTTGGTCTCTTAATAAATATTGTGTAGAATGATGAATAGAATAATAAATACTTTTTGATAATTAAAAAATTAGGGATGTAAGTGTGTGGTTCCAATGTTCATTAATGATTCCACCGCTAGAACTTGGCCCTTTTACGAGATAGGCGAGGGGACTAAGATGTTATCTTCGGGGACATCTGCGGGAACCACGATGGTGTCTTACACCGTAGAGCAGTGGTATCAAATAAGGTTTATGTATGTCAAAAATACACCAGAAATATTGATCCCGCCTGAATTTGAACTCACGATCTGCTAGGTATCCACTGTACTTCGGGGGTCTCTTAAGAGTTCCCAAGGCTCTCCATCAGGTGTCAAAGTAGACCTCCTGTAAGAGTCCGGCTTACTCCTCCGTTTACTCCTTGCGGAGGATCCTGACCACGTATAACAAATACAAGCGTAGTCTTATATAAAAATGATTTAGCAATAAGAAAATATAAAGTTAACGAGGATAGACAAGTCAGGCAGCGGACTAAAAGTGCCTGTTCCACTCCCCCATTAGTTGGACAGATACCGTATCCCGGCAATCTGTAAGGCTTTACCCTTCAAGTTGCCTCTACTTGGGAGCAATGTATGCGCAAGTTAAAAATATCTTTGCAACCCAATTACTGGGAGATACTAATATTCAAATTTGACAGGTTCGTAAAGACTATCGTAATTATTCAAACGACGATATACGATGGACCACGAAACTTAAAAAAAAAAAAACATTCATCTTACATACATCTTTAGCAAAAATAGAACCCAATATTTCAAATACCTTCACAGTAAAGCAAGGTCGAAAGGTCTTAAATCCTTCACAGGGTCAAAAGTAAGATCAGATAAGTGGGACCCTCGCCAGATTAATTCCCTCTTAGGTGCGATAAGAGTTTTCAACTTTATTTCGGACTTCCTGAAAATAGAACTTTCCGCAGGATGGTACAAGCGATATCTTTGGTACCTGTCTCAAAAGAATTTGCAGAAAAAATAAGTACATTATATACGCCATGAAGATTATATGTTCTGAAGCCATGGAGCATACCCTTTTTGGAAATAAAATATGAATTTTGAAATTGATTTTCAGCTGATTTCAACTATTTACATACAGGAAAACGTGAAAGCGTATTTAATATTTCCACTTTCTCAAATCAAGTACATATTTTGCATGCTATTTCAGAAACTAATTATAACATATACACTTTCTGGTACACACACAAATTCTCGCGTAATATCCTAGACGGAACACCTACATTTGGAGCCAAAACGCGACTTGATACCATGTAAGCTTAGACGAAAAGGCTCTTTGCCAACAAGAAATTATACCAACAAACTACTACGTACGATTCATGATACTAGAAATTATTTCTGAGAGAATAGGAATTGAATATTGACTTCCATGGCAATAAAAGTCAAAGAATTGGAAAGACATGGACATTACTGGCGAAATATAGAGATCAATGACGTATAAAGTAGGAGGCTATAATCATATGTCCTGCAGTAGATTGACAAAAACTGTGAAAAATGATTTGAATTCCCGAAACCTTGCATTCTATAGCTTTAGATAAAGAAAAAGAAAAAGAACAAAATGATGATGTCAATTTTGTATGACAGAACGAAACATGAAATTCTCATGAAATATGATCAGAATCTTCTGTCGGCCTGAACAAATGTTTCATAATTATAGTAAAAGAACGTGCAATCGGTTCGAATTTATAATAAAAGACAAAACTCAACTCACAAGGTACATTTCATCATCTCTCCTCCAAAAGCCTAAATAAAATTGCCGCTGAAAAATGAAAGGCGAATTCGAGAAGAGATTTCCCTGTAAGAGGTTTGTGCCTACGTGTTTCAAAACTCAGTGAGGCTTCTCGTGAATATTTAAACATCAACTTAACGCGTAAAAGTTGTTGAAAATATTACGTATAGCAAGGTTGTTCATGGAACTAACTGCTCAAGGTTCGTCGGGCGCTCGTAAAATTCATCACTACTGCAGGCTGCCACTAAAGTTAAGTAGTTATTCAATTAATAAGAAAGGCAAAACGGGTGAAATATGTTTCAAAGCTGACTTTTTAATTAAGTTTAAGGAATTTATTACTGTTTTTATTGTCATTCAGTTTGTAATGAAGATGTAGTGTCTTTTCTGTAAAAGATGGTCTACGTATCAAATTGTCTAGAAGGAGTCCGTTTACACAAATTGCTCCGGATCGTGTCCTCGAGGCGAGCGGAGTGTGGTGCTAAGCATAAGATGAGAGGGACGTGCTTATATCCTCATCATGTAGTGATGATGAAATCCATCAGCGAAAGACTGGCAGGCGAGCCTAATTTTTTACTTAATGACGTGTTGATTCACGGTGAGAGCAGAGGTGAAAAAAAAAAATGTTATAAGCGCATACTTATTTCAGTCATGCATAAATCTGACCACTTTGTACGTACCCATGGATTCTTCGGAGCAGTTAGGAAGAGCTATTACATAGAAATTACTCATCCCGATTCCTCCCTTCACCCTTGATGACTGGCTAACCTTACCACTACGGCATGAGCGTACCGAATGCAAAAGCTCACGATAGAAGAAGACTCATGCCGTTGTGGAAAAATTAGCCAGTCAACAATCGTATTATCGAGGCTGACTGCCCAGGGTGCGCCAGCTGATGAGAGACTATGTACCACCACTGCTGTGTGGCTATTTTTTTCACAACGGATTAAGCGATTCCTATGAGATACCTATCGTGCCGATCAACCAAAACAAGAATCTCTATTCCTGGATCTGTATTATTATTGGATTTTTATGTAAGTACGACCAATAATACCAAACAAAATCGACTCCCATCTCAAATTAACCTTATTGAAAAATCGGAACTTAACAGTTCCATTTCGTTTCGCTAAGTTTGGCAAGAAGCCAGCAAAATGTAAGAACGAAAAGTTGCTAACTTAAACCATAAGTTACACTAGAAAAATGTAACAGTACACAATATACTGACAAATTTAATATGATGCAGTTGAGTATTCAATTTGGTCGTGTAACACGCCAGGAAAAATATGTTTGAAGATCTTTTGTATTACATACGGCTAAAAAGTTTCATCGATAACGCTGCTCAATTATTTTTATAATTCAGTTTTGAATATAGGAGATAATCATTTTGCAAGGATTATTTTACTAATTAAAAAGAGACAATTCGTATAAAAATTATCTATGTAAATTGGTAGGTATTACCTTTATTTTTTGGAAATATTGACCTCAGCAGTAGGATTATGCATATAGCAGCATCTATTTAAAAACTAGGTATGTTACCAGTAGACGTATGAAGATTTAATCAAAATACATATAGCACGCCACTACATATACACCATGATCTCAAGAGATTAGTTTAGCTTCCATAGAGAGCTCTGTTAATAGCTGAGTAGAATTCAGACACCATCGCGAACTTTTTGAAGCTTTCTCACGTTTCCAAATTTCCTGACGATGTTCTCCTGAAACTAAATCAACATAATATCGTGGAAACGCGGCGTCTACTCTCAAAATATACCGTCCCATATACACCCAAAGCTGTAATAAAACAGTAGGTATAAAGTTTTACTGAAGCTCAACTTCTTTCAAGTACTTTGTGACGGGACAGAACCGCACTGGTGCTGTGGGTAATGTTCAAAAGTTTTTGTTTATTTTGAAGGGAAGTGGAAAGTGTAATCAGTGGAGGCAAAGAAAATCACGCATTGTTGACTTTGGAGATAAATAAACTTGGCTTAGAATAAATTATGTGATGAATATTATTAAGGAACGAAGTATGATGTTACCATAGTAAAAAGGAAGGATTCGCTGACCAGGCACGGTGGTTGGCCTGGCGTGCTGAAGTACAATGATTGATGAACGGTTCAAACTTTCATAGTGCCATGTAGGATTTTATGTTGTCGCTTCATTCCGATAGATGGCGTTGTACTTCTTGCTATGTTGCCAGTAGTCGCTACTGTATTTTATTGTGATGCTTATGTTATCCTCAGGTGTGTAAGATATCTAAATATTCAGCCTAGTCCAGGAGTCAGGTCGGAAATGAGCTGTGTGAAAGTTCGACCTGTCAACGGTAATGGGAGATTTATATTTATCATTCAATAACACATTATAAGATTAATCATCACTTTGAACTTTGAATAATCGGAGTGGACAATAAAAAAATATGATGTAGTACTTACCATAAAATATCTCACAGCAAATGGTATGGTTAACGCCACTGTCGGTCACCAGGGTAATAAAATACGGACATCTTTACATATTACTTGAACTGCCAAGCGGAGTCCTACGCTAGATTAACCGCATCTGCATAATCTGCAAGGATAATTTTTCAGAAACTCTGGTGCCAAGTACTTTCCTTTTTATGCGGTTCTACAAGAAGGACAAGAAACTCAGTACTTAACCCCTTTTCCAATAGCTCCTTTGCGTATTATAAATGATCTCGACTGTAGTTTCTGCTAAAGAAATTCATGGCGAAATCATCATCATCATCATCGAACGCTGAACGAATGCCTCCCCCAAGGGCGGAGGGCGGTTGCCATAATCCCCACACTTGGCAGGAGGCTTGGGGATCGCAGCGGCTCACCGATTAGTGACAGGACACTGCTGCCCGTCGTCCGGTGTCTGGCCGCAGTTTCAAGACGTACCCGGGTCAAAATGGCGAAATAGTGACCTTGAATGAGTTTACTGCATATAAAAAATTCGTCTTATGTATGCGTGTAGTTCATCAACCCGCAGTACACTAGCGTGGCGGACTAAGGTCCCCTTTCACTCTGAGAAGGCTCGTGCCGAGCAGTCAAACATTATTATTATTATTATTGCTTCAAGGGCATTATTGAAGCTGTTCCATGTGTAACTACGGTCTTAACTAGCCTGCGCAGGCACTAAATCCTAATTGTTACGAAGACATCAGTTATTACGACACTTATCAAGGTTAAAATGAAACTAAAACCTTCTTAGAAGAGAAAAGATCTTCTGCTGTAGACTCTCATTTTGTTAATGCTTTGATTGAGTTCTATGTTACAGGGAGTGTCTCGGACACTACTCTGACAGCCTGTTTTACCAGTAACTGATAAACTAGGATTATCTATCCATAACTTATCTGACAAAATGTCAATTTTACAAGTGTCCGATAATATAGCTGATAGTTTCTGATTATAAATGAAAAGTTATGCCTACTTATGTATTTTTTTATTTATCGGATATTTCGTCGTTGTCTGTTGGCTAGTTTATCAGTACCTTCAGACATAGGGTCTGACTTATTTTGGAGAACACAATAAATCTCTATAACTAATATAATGACGACACGGTTGGTGCAGTGGCTAAGCGATTAACTTTCTGCGCTACGTGTCGCGGGTTCGAACCCCGCACGGAACGAATATTTGTATAATCTACAGATAGTTGTTTCGGGTCTGGTTGTGTGTGCATGTGACATGTATGTTTGTAAACTGTACCCACGATACAGAAGAAATCCTAGAGTGGGGCAAAGAAAAAATTTTTTTTTTAATTTTATTTTATATATATTATATATATAATTATGCATTTATATAAAATTAGATGGACATTGCTACACAAACAAATGCCTGGCACTAATCTAAGTTATTAATCCGTGGGCCTTCTATTTTTCTATGGCGTATGGACTTGGTAAAGTATGTCGGAAAATACGAAAATACAGGGAAAAATCTCGACACAGCAAACAGAAAAGGATTAACGTAAATAATTGAGTATTAAACCAACCGTAAAACCATTCAGCAACATTCTGTCTGAAGCCCAACTTTTTTTACGTCATACTCTCTTGTAAAAGTGTAATTGTTTTAATACAAAACGCGGCCTGCGGGTGTATAGTCTATTGATTTTAAAGCACCAATACAATGCACAGGCCTATCTGAATAACGCCTATAAAATCTAGCTATTTTAGCCTGACCGACAGCCTAATTACCGAGGCGTAGACCGCGCGATAACTTCTGTCAAACGTCATTTTTGTGTCATATAATGTATTGGCTGACAGTGAGATTGCTGTCGCGTGGCTGTCGCGTTGCTGTCGCTTTTTTACGTAATTAGGCTGCGATAGTCATTTGGCAAGGTACAGTCAGCGACAGGTAGATAACAATTTTGTACAATTAAAAATAAAAATTCGATCGTTGACAAAATTACATCATCATCTTATACCAGTGTTCCGCAAAGTGTGTGCCGCGACACACTGGTGTACCGTGGTCATTAGTAGTAAAAATAAGGTTCATCATCATCATCAGCCATAAGACGTCCACTGCTGAACGAAGGCCTCCCTCAAGGGGGGTTTGCTATAATCCCCACGCTTGGCAGGCGGCTCGGGGATCGCAGTGGCTCACCGAGTAGTGAGAGGACACTGCTGCCCGTCCTTCGGTGTCTGGCCGCAGTTTTAAGACGTACCCAAGTCTAAAAAAAATAAGGTTAACTAATAAATATTGGTTTGTTGATTATTAATAAATTTTGTTTTGTTGATTAATATGTTGATTAATATTATGTAAAAAATGATCTTTCATTTATGGTGTACCTCCAAAATTTTCTAATTTCTTAGATGTATCTTGACTACAAAAAGTTTGCGGAACACTGTTTTATATTACCTTTCGGCCTTTCCCTTCGGCTCCCTGTCTAACCAGATGTGGCTGAATATCAGTAATAATAATAATGTCCTCCTGACCGATTTCGGTCACAGCGGCCAATCTCACCGGAGATTAGCCAACTACGCAGGAGATATTATAGAGCACAAGTGTATGCGCAAACACAGTTCCTTCTGTTCCTTCACTCTCATAGTCCGATGGGACGGCAATCCGACACGACCGGAGAGAGATCAGGCGCAGGACCAACGGCTTTACGTGCTTTCCGAGGCACGTTGTGTATTCACATACACGAAGACCCAGACCCGAAACAACTATCTGTAGATCATACAAATATTTGGTCCGTGCGGGAATCGAACAGGTGACAGCGTAGCGCAGCAGCCAATCTCTAAACCACCGCGCCAACCGTGCCGTCAAAATTAAGTAAATAATTATCTTCTGTGTGTCAATATTTTACTATTCAAATATTTCCGATGTAACTTCTAAACGCGATGCTACTGTGGAATATGTGTATTGAACCAACACATTGGCGTCCTATCGAGCATGACTATTGACTAGCCAATGCACTGAAAAATAGTGCAAAGATTGATGCCAGCTACGCCTGATATGGTACGGGTGAACATTTTATTTGCAATGGCTTTTTACAAATTTTGTACACGAATTCTAGATATTTATGAGGGTTTCACTAGTGAAAACGGCTAAAGTGGCTATGGGATTCCAGATCAGAGATTATTTCGAAATCGAGATTATGTCGAAAAGCCATCGCGGAAATCGCTCGCATAGCTTTTTGTAATATATCAGTCATCTCTAATTGAAACGGTTTAAAATGCCACCAGTGGACTTTTTCTACAGAGAGAGATTTATAACGCAGTCAAATTTCTCATTAAAGCTTTCACTTAGAAGATAGATAATCTTAGGTGAATTATTTTTTCTAAACCATTTTAATACGACCATCCTGCCTAGTAATACCGGACTTACATATCATAAATATTGTAGTAAGTAACTACGGATTAACACTAATCGGCTTGCGTATTAGCAGAACAAACATCCGCCTATATTCAACCTATCGGCATTATACATTACAATGTATGTATTGAAATATTAATGCCGATCAGAATTGTTTGTTCAATAAGCCTAATGAGCACAGTGCCTAATGTATACGGGTTTGTATTGAGATTAATGGAACCTACGATCGTGTGGCGCACCCTGGGTAGTCAGCCTCGAACCTCTGTTGCTGACTGGCTAATCTTTCAGCTGAGCTCGTGCTGACTGAGATTGCTCGTGCCCTAGAAGAAGAAGAAGCGACAATAGGAGGTAAATCAGTAGTGATTGTTATAGGAGTTAGTCGTTTGCCCAACAGTGCGTAAAGTGGGATTGAGATGATGATGATCATAACGAAGCATCCCGCTTGTATTCCCCGAAGAAGCAGGGGCAGGGGGACAAGCCTATTACCATCTAACGGGAACAGTTCCAGACTCCGTACTGCTGACAGAAAATTTCCAGACCAAAAAGCCTAATAACATTTTGCCTGGGAATCGAACCCAGGAACTCACTCCCCGCAGTCGCGCTTGCTACCACTAGATCAATAAGACTGTCAATCCTTTTATAAAGGCCTTTTATAAATATTATTGATGTTAGAACGTCAGTATTGTAAATCAGTTATTGTTTTACAAAGAAAACTGTCTTAACCCATACATTACCTAACTAACTGAGACGTCTCCCTAACACTGCAGAGCCAACGGAGCAGGATATATGAAATTGAAATTGAGTTCAAGTCCGTTTTATACTCTAGCATTCTGATATGAAATTGAATTTATGAACCGAATGAAATAGCTCTATTACATTTTATACTGACTCTAAATGCATCATTGCTCTAAGATAATTCTCCTATCGTTCGCAGGTAATCCTCCGCAAGAAGAATATAGCGTTTCGGTACGCTATTTAATAGAAAGTAACCTTTTGGAGTAATCGCAACAGTATGACCAATTGCTGATAAACTGATTAATAACCTATTCGCAACATATAACGCATTAAAATTTCAGTTTCTCAAGTATCAGTATAATTTTTATTGTGGCTCTAATTTGTTTATCTGTTAGGTTATAATCGGACACTTTATCAGCAATTGAAATAAGGTAATCAATTACAAGGAAGTTTATACTCTGCCCGAGGCATCGGGATCGTTGTATTTTCACACATTAATATCATTGTTTATCACGATACATTTATCTAGTGTAAGTTGTATGCGAAAGATTACGGTAAATTTTTTTTTAAGAAACTTTGCCCCACACTAGGAATAATTCCTGTATCGTGGGTGCTTTTTACAAACATATATATTCACATACACAAACATCCAGACCCGAAACAATTATCTGTAGATCATACAAATATTTGTTCCGTGCGGGGATCGAACACGCGACACTTAGCGCAGAAAGCTAATCGCTTAGCCCCTACGCCAACTGTATCGTCAATAAAACTGTTTTCCATCTTTCTTTCCTGCTTTATGAAAGTCTTGGGTTATTGTCGCTTTAATTATTTAATGCTGTAGCTTAACTATGCTGTAAAAACTCTGAAATTATATCCCACTCAACACCATGAATAAACAAAACCCACGAGCGATAACAGCAGAGGGTAAACAATAAAAAAATCAACCGCGCCTGTTTTCGCCGTAAAATATCCAGCAAATGATCGTTTCTTCCCCCCTCCCCCCTCACAGCTTGGGGTTGCCAAAGAAATATATTATAAATGTGGCACGTCTAAGGTGTCTCGATGACAGATCACCCTACCTGACCGTGCTGGTCTTAAATTATCATTATTTTCACGAAGGGACGAAGGCTGTGTTTCGTATTTTTATCGTAGAGATAAGGGAAATATTGTGTACAGAAGCTCTCGGTTTCACCCATCCGGGGGTTGGCTGGAGCGTCATGTTTGCTTGTCGGAGATAAATAATACGTCTACGGCAATCATTTGTTTTTTGCATGTCCAAGTGTGTTCATTTCAGTACTAAAAATAAAAACCTACTTATGTTAATGTGGAAAGAAGGGAGGGAGGCCTTTGTCTGCAATGGGACCGTACAGGCTTATAATAATAATAATAAACCCGCAGGAACCCTCAGGAAGCAAGTGATTTGAGTTTAAAGTCCAGCGAAGCCTCTTCACCCTTCAGCCTCTCACGTAATCGTTGCCGCCTTGTTGCAACCCGAGCAACTATTTTTGGGGGCCCAATTAGTGGATTGGCGATTCTTCGTCTGCCATTTTTACGAGTATATTAAATTGTTTCGGCAGGCGCCTTACATTTCCATAGTTCTCCATAACGTGGCCCACTAACATCCCCCCACAATAGCCCAAGTAGTTTTTCTCCATATATTCTGCAATAGTCCTACAAATCCATGAATTATCCTTGGGTGTATTTCTATAGTGCATACAGGGAAAATCGCTGGGTATGTCACCATAACGTTTAATTAAGCTGTCTTAAAGGGCCTCTACGTTTTGGTTTCAGCCCCACGCACTCTTTCCAAAAGTCCGGAACTCTGTAGTCCCGTGCAAGGAAAATACATACAAATAATAATAATTATTATTTTAATGTGTGCAGTGTTAGGCAAAACTGTGATGTACCCTAACGTACCCTAGTGATCCTACCATACAGGCTTACCTAGTGTGTGGACCATAATCAGTAAACCAAAGAATTGTCTTGATAACACAAAACAATGTATAAATTAGATTAGTTGTTTAAAATCTACAATGCAATGTACTGCGTGACGACCGTGCATTAAAAAAATCCAAACGAATAGAAAGTTTTTCTTTTCATTTCTATATGAACATGCACAGTCACATTTAAGGCTACTTGCATATAGAGCCAGGTTGTTTGCCTACGAGTAATCAAATTGCATCTATGAGTATCGGTTTGTAGTATTATAATTCATTTCGTATTCACTATACAAAAATAAAATTACATTGATTTATTTTATTCCCATTTATAATTAAAATTGAAACAAAAAATCTGTAATTATCAAACAATCTCAGATAGTAATTGTATAGCCAACCACTTTGACTTATTTTATTAGTCATTTGCCAGCGTCAGTATAGAATCTAAAAAATCAATATAGGTAACCCAAACACTCACAATATAATCAGCATTAGCCATAAACATATCAAAGAGACAGTACAGAGGGGCGTACTTGGCGCAATTAGAGATCCTGTCAAAATCGACAATAACCAGAATAAAAAATGTAAACATTATAAAAACAATACGTATCAAAATACTTGTCCGCATCGCTGTCAATCGGCAGTGTGCCCAAAAGACTGCAAGCGTTGCCACGCTGTATGACAATGCTGATTCTTTCGCCAAAAATTAGGCCAGCCTTCTGAATAAATCATCCAGCTAACCTCCGAAGACCGCCACACCTATCCTGAGAGCGCTCTATCCTAAGTTTGCCGTTGAAGTGGTTTCCTCTAACGGTTCTGTTTTATGACTGGCCCACTGCCACTTCAGCTCACTTAATCTCTGGGGTAGTTCTCTGATGACCTCGCTCTATAAGTCGCTGAACAACTTAAAATTTGAGGAGAAGCCGTTCTGCAAGTTTCAACGACATGACTCATAGTTTACGTGAATAGAAAATAACATTATTTTATGTTAGTATTATATAATTTTATTCGGTACTAAACCGATCCCATTTCATTGCGGTACAGAAAACGAGGAAGCAACTATGTACTGAAATAAGAACGATATGAATTGAACCTAATTAAGTCACTCAGAAGCATTCTTGTTGGGATCATACCAAGTAATCGAAGAGTTAATACACAGTATTGGTTCTTCAGAACTTTACGTAAGTAAAGAATAAAAATTAAATTAAAGATAGTGTATATGCAATAGGTAGGTTAGGTTTGGTATTATGGTCATCCCCCGAGAAGATGGCGACACGGTGTGGTCCGTGTCGCCGTGCATACAGCACCCAGCGAGGGTAAAGGGGGGACCTTTCTACAGTCTTCCCCGGGACGTCTCCGGGAAGTGCCATTTGGCATGTCACCGTGGTGGGTTTCGGTGCGATCTTCTAAGAGTTCCCGAAGCCCACCATATGGTGTCGAGGCCAACCACCGTAGTGAGTTGAGCCGATAGGAGTCCGGTACACCCCTCCGCCCCCCCTAGGCGGAAGATAGCCCATGATGGGTTCTCACCACGCAAATCATAAAAAAAGGTATTATGGTCATAATAATTAAAATCATTGTTCATTCTAAAATACTTGCAAGTCTCATGAAGACTTACTACTTGGATAAAACCTCTAAGTATTCCATCAATGTTTTGTTTCAAGATCTTTAACAGTGTATTTTTTCCAGAACCGTTTGACACACAGAAATAGATTACTCATTAGGGGTTAAAGGTTAAACGCTGGCCCAGTGTATGCGTATAGGCCAGTCGAATGCCCATAGTGATTCCTTTGATGTTTAATGTAACACACGAGAGAGTAGCGGCCGGCCTATCCTTCTGCACGTAATCACATGGATTTAGGAATCTTACATTATGAAACTGACTGCATCATTGGTCTATTGGTTGTAAGCGCAACTGCTGAGCGTGAGTTCCTGGATACGATTCCCGGGTCAGGCAGTGTTTTTAAGTTCTCTATACGGAAATTCTCTGGAACTGTGCCCTGGACGCAATAACGGCATCGGCGAAGTGTGGGTGTACAATGTTACACTTCAAGATAAACCCTTCGGGGAATACAGGCGAGATGCTATGTTATGTTAGATTACAAAAAAATATTTAGAAATAAGGAACATGAAATATCTCTACATTAAATATCAAAAGATGATGGACATTGATTTTTACATGCTTATGTGGCTATTTTTTGTGTGCTACCGGCAACCAAACTAAGTACAATCTATCCCAGTGACGTACATCTTGCAAAGTTTATACTGTTGGCACCTTTAAGTGGTTAAACGACAAGGTTTTTTACGAGCTAACAGACAAGCCTGCTAGCTCTCCAAAAATTGTGCGCGAACAACCCCAACGAGTTGTACCTTCGCGACTGATTTTGTTACCGTTACCCTACCAAGTATCCGATACCGTTACCTTATTGCAAAACCAACGAAAAAACTTTTTGGTTCAGACTTAACCAAACGGACGTAACGAAACCATAGCGACTTTTAAATTGACCTGTAACTCCATCTATCGAGTCAACAGGTCGACTTTCGGGATGTGTTTTAGAGATCATGTTGTCAGTTGTTTCTATCACATAGCTTTTATATTTCACCTACACTCATTATTAGTATGTATGTAGTTTCATTCTATTTTTCTGTATGAAAATATTCACGTAATTTAAGGAACACTTTGTCTAAAAAGGTACCATTCAGCGCCACTAGCGGATGAAGCTAGAAACTTCGTTCATACATTTTTAAATGGCAGCACTAGTAACATCTTTCCATACGATGCGTATATTTCAGATGTTAACTTGAAAAAATAGTCTAACTTTTACCCGTCTGTTTATTGAGACCAGTGAGAGCAATTAAATTTATCTCAGCTAGTTTTATAAAGTAAAAATTATTAATAAAGTAGAAACTACCAGGATTCGAGAAGAATATTCTACGCGAAATCCCCTGAACTACTAGGTATTAATTTCTACTATAATTTTGTTCCCGGTTTTGTATTTGTGAGTGCCAACAGGAGAAATATTTCAGAATGTATAATTATTATTAATGATGTATTAATGTTATGTGAGACAAAATATTATATATTGTAGTTCCAATTTTTTTTTTAATAATGTTTTTTTATCGTTTAGAACATTAGGAATTTTTCATTGTGGGCACAATTTACAAGTTATTTGTCGAGCCTGTTTGTTCTGTATAGGAACCAAACCCGCTACACCGCACATTAGACATCGCTTAGTCATTAGGCCAACTGTGTCGTCAATATATTTACGTCACTCGACTGCCATAAAAAATCGATAAAAATGTAAGACAACCCTATTGAGTAGTCATATAGTTTTTTATTGATTTTTTGAAGTTCCCTCACAAATATCGAAACCTTAGATCGTTTGGCTCACCTTTGGTAATAGAAATAGATATTTATTTACAGAAAAATATGTTAAAAATATTCTTATTAATAGTCAGATTGGTAGCTTCGATACTACCATTTCTGATTAGCTAATCTTTTGAACATGAAGTGAACAATCTCTACTGTGGGAGGTGAAGATAACACTATAAAAGAAGTAAGAATAATTATAAACTGTATAAACGAATCTATCAATAAACCGGTCCTAAAACCTATTTCGGATCAAAAGCCTTATTTCTTTTTCGAGTTCCTAGTCAACAATTGGTGAGTGAATCCGTAGAGCAGATTGGCTGAACGCAATCAGTTTCCGTCAGTTGTCGAGCACAGGCAGAGATAGACAACCGAGCGAGTTTTTACATAAGCCGATACGATACTAACACGACACCGTCATGCAGGCGGCCTAGCAACCAAAACAAGTCAAAATATCTACATATGTCGACGAGATCACGGTTAAAACTGTACAGAGAAAGCTTACCGCTCAAAAAAAAGCAATGAAGGTGGACATTTTGACATTGGCATTGGATAGAGAAGACGTCGGGAAGTGTATAAGTGTAGCTTTCTTTTTCGATCTAATCTCAATACTAATAATAATTTCTATTGAATGGTGTAACTATAGTGAGTGCACTCCAAGTGAATAGTATCGGTCTCGTGCCGGTGGCGTGTAGTGTGACACCGCCCTATGCTATATATATGGAAAGATAGATGGCGTACGCTGCAGGCTTTTGTTTTGGAGACAGGTTAGATTTAAAATGACATATTTCTTTCTTTCTATATGATCAAAAAATGCTTGAGCTCATATACTACGAAGGCGTCTTCAGGGGCAGGATAATACTCAGGATATCTCGTTACCGATATTAATCAATATGCGTGGTAAGTGTGCAACTTGATTTGTATAATTAAATAATTGTGCAATATTCTCCACTAGCAAGATCGGAACAACCAGAAATATTGTGTTCGTCATGATAACCTCATCCATTACTGCACATAACAAACCTTCGGTTTCCACCAAACCGTAACCAGGATACGAACGCTAAAATGTCTACATCCGGTCCATGAATGGAGGGTCTGATAAAAACATCTATGTAGCTCTTTGCTCTGCTATGCCTCCTTGCGATCATTAGGACTAAGTACAAGAAGTCTGCGCCAGTTCTCTTTAGCCAAGGAGCGGGGTGAGGTGGTGAGGGTTTTGTCTACTGCAACCATGTCTCGGTGCATCCCCGCTTCAGTGTGGCGAAAATGTTGTCTGATATTGTACACCAAACGTTGTAGAGGGTTTTGGCGTTTAAAAAGCCTCGGCCCCCACATTTTCGTGGGATGTATGGCCTCATTACTGAGGAACGTGGGTGATACATACGGACTGCAGTCAACAACGTACGGACCCTTCTATCCAGAGCATCCAGTTCAATTTGACTCCATTTTACCATTACCTACTGGGTAGTAGGTAACACAACTGAAGAATACAAATCAATAGAAAATAAAGTGTAGATATTTTTCCTCGCCTTAATGCGTTCCATGCTGTATAAATCGTCCGTAAAGTGTGGGCTATAAGATAAGAGAATTATTTTTCAATTAAAATAACCCGTATACTGCTATATGTATGTGTGTTTATGTTTAATCAGATCAACGTGATGTAATAAGGCCTGAAACTTATATCATTCTGAGGAGAGGATTGAAAAGCGTTTTTTTTTTTTTTTGATTTGCGTTTTGACAACCCGTCATGGGGAGCGGAGGGGTGTGCCGGACTCCTACCGGCTAAACTCACCCCGGTGGTCCGCCTCGACACCATATGGTGGGCCTCGGGAACTCTTAGAAGACCGCACCGCACTCTACAGTCACTTCCCGGAGGAAGTGACTGTAGAGGGGCCACCCCCTCGTGCACGTCCCGGGGGAGACTGTAAAGAGGTCCCCGTTACCCTCGCTGACAAGTGACTTCGCCTAACCTAACTGGCTTTTGGAGTTAAATAGTAACTCTGGCATCAGTTAGAACCTTGAAAGATGCAGGTGAGTTCTTTCGGAGGCTTGTCGTACAGATAACAACTTCCTCGCTTCCACAAACATAGATATATTCCATTTATAAAATCCAGTAACTGCCTTATTGGTCTAGCGCTCGCAAGCGCCACTGCAGAAAGTGAGGTCCTGGGTTAAATTGGTTTCGGACAAAATATGATTGGATTTTCCTGCACGGCAATTCTCAGTATTAGCATGGAGTTGGAACTGTGCCCGGTAGATGACAATAGGCTCGTCCCCTATTACGTAGAATTCAATAACGGCATCAGCAATATGCGGGTGTACTAGTACACCTCTGCCTAGGTGAATGCAGGCATGATTCTGTTATACAATTCGAGATTCTAACCGTTGGACCACTAACACTGCACTCCCTCCGCTTGATACTAACACCATAATAAATAACCTTTAAAGATCTTTTCCGCTGGTTTCCTAGCCAGTGCCTACCTCGCGTGAACTCATTACACCTCTTTGTCAGTGTCGGTTGCAGCTCATTTCTGACCTAAGCTTGACATATTGAGTCGGACCATATAACAGAAGTATAATTTTATATTACTCTAGCACACAAACCAAACACAGAAAGAGCCTTTAAAAGAAACTGAGAATAGGTCAGAAAAAACATTTAACATTACCGAGGACAATTCCAAGGAATCATGCTTGTATCCTACGTATAACAGCTTTTGTCCCTGTCATTTCTGTGAGAAGGAAAAGGGATAGAGACCCGGTACCGTTTTATGTATTTGGAAAATCACAGGGCCAAGTTTTTACTACCTTAAAAGTAACAACTAGAGGAAGTATTTACAACTTTTTCATGCTCCCTTCCTCGAACTTAACGACGGACCTAATATTACAGTTTATATGGCTGGAACTACTATTCTGCCTTATAAACTACACTTAGATAAAGAAGAAAGTAAATTTTGAACCTTATGTATCAAATAATAAGGATAATTTTAACTTATAGAAAACTACTGTATTTATGACGATTTTATGTTAATAAGGCTGTAACTATGATTATTATGATAAACGCTATTTTATGATATGGTGAGTAATGGCTTTCTGGGTGAAACGAAACATTTTGTTTATTTTGAAGATTTCTTATTGGATCTTTATGAGAAGAAGCGGAAAGTTTCACCATTTATTTAGTGATACGATAGTGGTAATCTCGAAAGACTAAGTGAAACAAATTGCGAAAATGTTTTCACATTGTAAACAGATGAAGATGGGTACTTTTATGGAAGGAATAAACGTGTTTTTGATCTCAACCATAGTTAACGTAATTCCAAATAGGTATATGGGATTCACTCAAATGCGCGCGCACTATTTTTTCATAGATTATTGGTTTAACTACGAAACTGGGTAAAGAAAAATTGTACTAGCAGAACTGATCATTGCGATTATTGTTATGTGTGACTAAAACTGTTTTACAAGCACACAAGCATACACATACAATTTTACATACAAATTAAATCCCCAAAAAATAAGAAACACGTAGAGAATTCTAGAAATGAAACTCACACTTAATTTCAAAAGGTTGACAAAGAATGGCTCGCTACATGCCGCCTTATGTACCAATATTGAATCAATAGCTATCAACTTAAAAATTCTCAAAGTCAGAATAATTTTCAGAACTTGAGAATCTCCCTAGGTGAATTTCAGGGTAAGTAGCTTTACAAACATATCAAAACTCAAGCCACAACTTTTCTTAGAAAGCCTAACCACCTCCACTGTTTGCCTCCGTACCACACAGTCATGAGATAAAATCTAAAGACTCCCTCCCAAGGAACCCACAATTTATTACCAAAGTGCACAGTTTCTCAACATTTTACTTACTCCGTAAGTTTGGTCTTTTTCAAACATATTTTCACGTCTCCGTATTGGTCGAATCCTAGAACGAAAATATTGTGGATTCGACGAAAAAGTTCCGCTGTCGAAGTTTTTATGTTACTACCAAACGTTTGATTTGTTTAAGAGTGAATTGATGGGTGGGTTTACCCGAGTCTCGAAGGCGAAGGTGTATTTTCGTTTACAAATTTTTATCCAAGATATTTTTGTTTTACCTGTTTTATGCTTATCTTAGCTTAGGAAATTGTTTTCGCTCTCAAGTTGTTTGGGCATGTAACCTGCATTGGACAGGTGGCTTGGTGAATGCAGATTCAGCTATGGCGCAGTAGTCACTCCGTCGTTTCCTTATAGGGTACTATTTCAGGCCATAAGAGTGGTTAAATTGTTATCCTGTGATATATATTTTGAAAAAGGCTAGTCACTCGCCGTCGGTTTTTCCCCGAAGGGTTAGTTATGCATAGGTATACTGTTATCTGCGGCACACAATTCTAAATTTCAGGCTGCTACTGTGAATTTCCATATAGAAAAATCCTATTTTGCTCAACCCGTAAATCTAGGATCCATACTCAACAGACCAATAAAACAATAAAGCAGATCGTCTTATTAAATTCATAATAAAATAAGAACTTACTATGTACACTATCTTTATTAAATCAGCTCACTTTAATTTCCACCTTCAGTTTGAGAGCCACTGTTCCCAGCGTCAACAAGTCTACAGAGTCTGTATACATAATAACCGTAGGATTCATCGACTCAGTATTCATACGTCGATACGTCGGAAATTTGATTTTGTAAGATATACATATGAAGGTTATTACGTGTCTCATATCGACTTGTAGGTAAATACTAATGTACGTACCTGCAGTACCTTCATATCTTGTGAAAAGTTTGATGCCTTTTTTATGGGAACTTTCATCCCCTATTCTGCAATATAAAAGTGATTTTACGGGAGCGAGTCTATTGCCATCTTCTAGGCACAGTTCCAGACACCATGTTGTTACAGGGAATTTCCATACAGAAAACCTAATAATACTTTCCCCGACCCACAGCCTAATTACCGATGCAAACAGTTTGCGACAGGCGTAGCTACCGTCAAACATATTCTTGTGTAGACGTGGCTGTCGCGTTGCTGTCATTATTAATTATACCTAATTCGGCTGCCGGGAATCGAACCCAGGATCTTACCCTCAATAGTCGTGCTTGCGACCACTACACCAATAAGGCAAGAAACTTTTTTTTTCTTTTTGTCGGCATAAATATTTTGCTCATGTTTCTTTCATATGAGATCATAGAAAATCTGTCGTATATTGATTAGTTAGAGATTTGGTAGAGAGGCTCAGAGTCACACAGCGGGCAATGGAGAGAGCTATGCTCGGAGTCTCTTTGCGCGATAAAATCCGGAACGAGGATATTCGCCAAAGAACCAAGGTCACCGACATAGCTCTCAGGATTTGCAAGCTGAAGTGGCAATGGGCAGGCCACATCGCTCGAAGAACGGACCACCGATGGGGAAGAAAGGTTCTCGAGTGGCGACCACGAACCGGAAGACGCAGCGTAGGAAGGCCTCCTACTAGGTGGACCGACGACATTGTGAGAGTCGCGGGCAACCGATGGATGCAAGTGGCGGAATGTCGTTCTATGTGGTGGTCTAAGGGGGAGGCCTTCGTTCAGCAGTGGACGTCTTCTGGCTGATGATGATGATGACGATTGATTTGTTTATATCTTTACCGAGTATTTTTGGAATCTATTAGACGCGTGGAATCAAGATACTGTTTCGTGCAGTTTTTGATTCGCACTGAAAATACACTCATTCATCATGAAATGACGATAATCATCCGTCACGAGGAACTCAATATAGTCATCAACAAACCAAGGATGGCAGGCGTCATCACGAAGGCGACTGTATATACGTTCGTCAGACGCACTCTGTTCCGTGGGCAGTCAGCTCTGGCTGATTAACTAATCTATCAACCAAAATTCAACAAGACAGAGAAAAAAAAAGAAGGACTAAAGACGGTTACTCTCAACTCACCGTACGAGATACACAAACAAGATTGTTACTTAGTTGTTGATGTGTAATTTCAATATTAATAAATATGATGTTGGGATTTTCACAAGTTTGTTAGCTGAGCCCAGATCTAAAGCAACTAAATTCATATTTAAAATGGTGGCTGCATCAAAATCTCCCTCCTTCGCGGCAATTATATAATTATTGTAATTATTAGGTTACGATGAGGCTGACATACATTTATAAGGTCATCATCATCAGCCAGAAGACGTCCACTGCTGAACGAAGGCCTCCCCCAAGTGGGGGGGTTTCCCATAATCCCCACGCTTGGCAGGCGGCTTGGGAATCGCAGTGGTTCACCGATTAGTGAGAGGACGCTGCTGCCCGTTCTCCGGTGTCTGGGCGCTGTTTTAAGACGTACCCGGGTCGTACATTTATAAGGTAAAAGCCTCGAAATAAATAAGAATAAAAAAATAAAAAAAGATTGTTACTTAAACTAGCTTCGTCATCATCCCATCGAGAAATATGGAAGTTCCAAAGTTCCCTAAATACACTTTTAGGCTGAATCTTTCCCTTTCAAACTTTTAAAAAGGAAAAACGCCCCAGTAATTGGGCGCGTTCGTTACAACGTCTAGATAAGCTATCGATTTCCAATATATTCAAAATGTTTCCATGTTTTCGGAATTGTGAAATAGGCAGCATAAATGTCAAGCTTCGGATGGGAACATATTTTAGAGGATAATTAACCTACAAGACCACAAACAAAACAATTATGTATAAGACGAAAAGGAAACGCCTAGATCAATAAATACGTACACATAGTGCTAGCATGAAAAATGATCAAGAATTGATTAATGAATACCGCGCAAGACAAATCGTCAATGTACCCTCAATTCGTCGCAGAATTAGGGTAGAACCACCCTTTCTCCACCCTTATTTAATCATCGTTTGAGTAGCTGTATGAATTTTGATAGCACACACCACAGATCTGTGAAGCAAGGGCGATTCTTTTAATCGGAAAGTTTTACCTTTTCTCTGGCGCGTTCAAAGTGCCTACCCATTTTTTTTACGCCTTTTTTTTGTTGGAATATCCTGAGCGTGTAGAAGGAAGGGTATTACTGGTTAAGCTTACCAGGTTGGTTCACTTCGTTATCTAATGGTCCCAAAACGTCCAGATCACTATCCTTCTTACTACTTAACCGCGGAATATTGAACAAGTTTAGTTTTAGAAAACAAAGACACTGTCAATACGAATACCAAATATTGAACAGTGACATAATCTTATAACATATTAAGTGTGGATAATTTAACTTAAATTATCTTTAACTACATAATTTAATGTTTCAAAGAATTTCCATAATTGTAGAAGAGACAGGAGCGCTTCTTCATAAATTCTTCACTTATGTAATAGTAGAGTAATACCTTTCTTCTATCACGATTGAGCGTACTGGCATAACATTACACCGTGTTTAATATGCAAGCAAAAGTATATTGATTAACTTGGTGCCCAGTTGCATATAAAGAAAAAAGGTATCCGATGTACACACAATATTGTTTCCAAACCTAAAATCGAACCCAGATCGGAACAAAAAAACAAGCGATCCATTCAGGCCGTCAAGCCATTCAAACGCAGTATCCTGTCGGGATATTCGCTACTCGGCAGATTAAAATTGGGCCAAGTACTGCAAAATAACTGCTGCGTTTCCAATAGCTGATAGCTTTTTGTAATGCGGCTTATTCAAAAATCCGGCATTTGCATAAAATTACAAAAAGCATTTTATCATTTTACAAGAGCTAAAAACCTGGGGATAATTCTGGTTTTAGACTATATACTGCTACTTAAAAATAGTCAGATTCTAGGTGCCAGGTTCCAAGGTGTTCACTTCCTATGGAGAAGAACGGGTAAGAACCTCCGTGAAGAATTCATGCCAACCCGAGAGGATACATTTTATCCAAGTTGGGGATATTAAAGTCAGCGCCAGATACATTTGACAAGCTGAGGTTCAAAGAGGAACGGCTGGGATACTCACTATGTTCGGCTCAGCAATATGACTGTAGGTGCCGCGATCTAACGCTTGTGACATATTTAGTGTCTTTATGTGCATTGTGGGCATACTAAGGCGTCTTCGGATATTTTTCACATTTCTTAGATCCTAGTCATATACGCGCTAAGTGTAATTTCGTAGAGCGATCTGTGAAAGTGTATCGTTGCGCGCTTTTTAAGGGGGTAAGTAGTAATTGGAGCAGAGTGTGTCGGTTATCCTCAAGGCCTTCGGCTCTTTGAGGAAAACTTGGAGTATTTTATGCTGATGCTGATTTTGAGTAGGAACTTACGTTTGAATTTGTTTGGAAGACGATTCTTGAGCAGTTCATCTGACAAAGGGCGGAGTTAGAGGTCGAAAGCTTTTACTGTATTTTATTTGAGTATATGCATACTTAAAAAGCAATGGCCTTCAATCCAACGCCAAGTATGTGGCCAATCAGATACACACTGAGAACTAGCCAACGACAACCGCAGAAGATAAGCTACCCAACAGATATCGGTGGACAACGAGCTGAATGCTGGGGAACAAGTGCAGAGACATCAAGACTAAAACAAAAAGTAGGGATGTGCCGAAGAAACCCTTAGAGGCTCTGTACCCTCTGGAGACAGTAAGAAAATATAACTCAAGCAAGTTAATCTCAAACATATAGATAATTGGAGGCAAGAGATTAAAGGCTACTCCTTACTTATTCACACTACTAATGAAGCATTTTGCCACATTTACGTATAAGGTCCAGAACGAGCTGTACCAGATCAATTGTGGCTAACAAATATAGCCTATTTATGCTCTTGGAAACCAATCTTGGAAGCGAATATTGTTACAATAGTTAAATTATTGTGATAAGACATAATAGTTTAATTAATGAGTGTAACCAACTGTCATTCAGATTTTAATCAATTATAAGTCGAGTCATTTGTCAAGTGCTGGCAAACGCGGCTTCTGAGTGTGACGCTCTTGGTTGGAGGCCGGGACGCGCAAAATTTAATAGGGTTTTTCAGTCAGAAAATTCTATGTATCAGCCTGAACTTGGGAACTGTGTGTACGGCGTCAGCGGAATATTGATGTATATCCACATTCCACTGGAATGTATAGTACTAGTGTACAATAGTACATCTCTGTCTGGTACTTCACAGAATACAGGCACGATTCTATATTATGTAAATGTACTGCTTTTTCAGCCTGCACTATAATTATTGTGGATATTATAGAAATGATAATATAATTAATCGAATAACTCGCGTATAATAATTTTCTTTATGTTGTTCGCACGAGCAAACACAAATAATAATATAATCCATCACTGTATTATAACACCATGACATTCTTTCAAATCTTTGTCCTTAAATCACCCACCAGTCTATGAACCGTAGACTATACCCTGTTACATGAAACCTCTACAGTACCTACTGAGTCTGTAATCATAAATACATATCACTTAACAACTGCACCAACCATGCACAAAAACTCAAAATCAAATTGAATGTTTTTCATGAATTCATTTAAGAATCACAATGTAGTGTTGCAACATCAACACTGAAAACAAACAAACATGTTGGTTTCCCGATTCGATTTACACTCATTAAAATTTGCCTCGCAAACGAAATAGCAGGGAAAACCTAGTTCATAACAATTCACGACATTATCACACAACACGTCATTTTCAGGAACTAACGTCACACTGGGGAGCCCAAGGACCATTTATCTGGTTTACAATACACCACATGATTGGTAGTTGAAGTTCCTGCTGGATAGAAAAGCTGCTATACCACGAATAAGGTTTCACATGAGTAAACTCCAGTGCCTCATTGTTGGTGGCTGTTGAACCTTACGCTCACTTTCAGTTCAGTTCCAATTTTCGGCAAAGTAACATTGGATTTTTTTGTTAGGAATAATAAGAATTATTTCTTAGCAAGTCGATGGCAATACAAACAGTCCCAGCCCAGAAGTTAGCTAAAAGGACTTTGTTATCAGTGGCATCCATTAATTATTCCGGCGTGTAGGTGTGGAGGCATTTTAATATGATCTTATTACCACTTCTCCCAAGAATGGAGCCTGGATTCCGTCACTCAATGTTTGGAAATGTGCCCAATGGATGGTAATACGCTTACTCCTATTACATGTAACAGTAAACGAAGGCAAATTTATGCCATGGCAGTGCAAAAATATTCCTATTATTTATAGGAGTCTAAAAGTAAATGAACTGTGAGCTTGAGTTTCTTCTCTAATATAGAGAGAAGTGGAACAGAGTAGGGGGAGGAAGCAGATAGATAATATGGGTAATTAAAAAAATACGGATCTACATAGATGAAATTTGGCCCTTAAATAGCCCATGTCCTAGATCGACACATGAAATACTTTTAATCCAGGCAAATGTAGCAGTTTTCCTAGGATGAGTATGAAATTGCGAAAATACGTTTTGATAGCAGATAAATTGAACAATTTTTCAATATTATTTGACTTGTTGTTCGTTGCCGGTAAACTGAAATTTCCTCCAGTTGGTAAAAATACCGTTAATATTTAGGCTGTAATGAGAGTATTTCAGTGAATAATGCTCGTCTGATTGATTTTCATTAAAAACATTATGTCTATACCAATGAACTCATATGATTAGTAAATTATTATACTTGAAAAACATTATACATACACTGCAATAACAATATAATTGAAATTCTGCCTTCTTCATTCGAGCTGAAATAATTCCATATTGATTAAGTCTTAATTATCTGAAAATCTAGACAACACACAACTCGTCATTACTTAACTTTTATTATGGTACCGACTCTAATTCAAAGTCAAGTTAACGTGTTGTACATCAAATAACCTTTTGCAGGCACTTTTAGAAATCTCCAACAGGAAATCTAGAAATATACACACAGATTCTGAGTAGATATGATAAGTTTAAAAGTGATAATAACCATCGTTTGCAACTAGAATAGCTAGAACGAAAAAGTACCTAAGTACGAGTATATTATGAAAGTACGTGCGCTTGGTAGCGAAAGGTAGCGAAGCGGAGACGGGTAATTGGTAGCGAAAATGGTTGTAAGAAAAAGACCCTTAAAGTTCTGTTCAGTCCCTTGGGTGAGGAGGGTGCAGATCAGTAATTAAATAAATTAATGAACAAATTGGACGTTTCAACAAGTAATCCAATTGTGAGGCCGTTCAATAAATATATTCTTGTAATATTAAATTAATATCATACTATTGTATTTTTCGTAGAGGAGCGGTGGTTTTGGTTTTGACCTCAAGTTACGGGTTTTTGGTTTGAAACCAGGCTCGCACCATTGAGCCAAGTTTATCCATAATTATAAAATTTTATAAATTTCGGTCGGTCGGTCAGCACTGCTCCTTTACATCAGCAATACTTCTGTCGGTGTCAATTGCCAAATTAGTCGTTCGAAATTTGGTATGCTTGGCTCAAAGGGGGCTCGGCCACGGACTGAAAATAAAAATTCCGGTTTGCAACACGTATTAAAGCGTGGTGCGTCCGAATTTCAAGTCTTTTGTCAACAACCTCAAACTGTCAAAACGCAAAAAGGGTGATTCCAATTTCAAAAAATGTTCTTTTTTTATAGCCAGCATAGATAAAAAATTTAGGTTGAGAATGTAAAATATGTATTTTTATATTTTAATTTTGAGCTTATCCACATATTCGCTCTCAAACATATTATCGATTCACAACGGAATTTCCCGAAGGCTTGGGCATGGCGCAGGTTTTTATACCTACATTCCGGTGATACCGTTTAAGTCCTTTTATTTCCTTCTATTTCATAAAACTTATGACTGAGTGAGTTTTCTCTACCTATGCTTAAATATAATATTCTTTGACAGTGAAAAAAATGTGCTCGCATTTATGGGATCACTTAAATGCGCGCGCACGAATTTTTTATACATTTGTGGCTTAAAGGTTACTATGATTGAGGTCAAGAAAACTCATAGTATAGGATGTACTACTTAGACCGCAAAGCTTTGTCGAAGCTAAACCAACGTAACACTAAGAGCGGGTTTACCACAGTACAACAGGTAGGATTCGAAATCTCGACCACTTGTCGGGCAGCGCCTTAGCCGCAAGGACGTCACACTCTACGAAATTTATGCAACATCACGCCTGTATTCCGTAAAGGGTTAAGCAGTTGCTGACCCAAATTATACCGATGCCATTATTGAGACCCGTGTTAAAGGTGGTGTGTTTTGTGTATTATTACAATAATTCTAAACTAATAGGCGCTGCTGAAGATTTCTGTACTGAAAAATCTAGTAACACTTAATCTCGACACTCAAAATGTCTAACAACGGATCTAACCTTAGATTACAGTATCACAGTACCTCGCTGGGTGGCGAAGGTCAGATAACACTCGCTCTGTTTATAATACTGATATTCTGCCACATTTAGTTAGACTGGAAGCAGACCTCAAAATAAAATATTATCGTTGGAAAAGACCTACTCTGTTGATGATTTCATTACATAATTTGTGTCGGAAACCTATACCTCGTAGGGTAATATTTGAGCCAATGATGCTGATGATAGCGTTCATCATCATCATCATCAGCCAGAAGACGTCCACTGCTGAACGAAGGCCTCCCCCAAGTGGGGGGCTTGCCATAATCCCCACGCTTGGCAGGCGGCTTGGGGATCGCAGTGGCTCACCGATTAGTGAGAGGACGCTGCTGCCCGTCCTCCGGTGTCTGGTTGCAGTTTTAAGACGTACCCGAGTCATAGCGGGTGATAGCGTTCAGCTATTATTAAATGATACGAGTATATTCTACGATAGTTACCTTCCATTCAACTTCATTCAAAAACCGCAACAAACTTACGCGAAGAAAAATTATGAGAGTGACTTAAGCTTATGAAAAGATCAATCTGCTTAGTATTCGTGGTACGTTCGCCTATTTTATAATGTCTAAGTTCCCGTGTAACGTTGAGACAAGTTTATTAAACACACTTTAACTTAGCAGTGAAAGAAATGTTTAAGTTTATCGAACGTTTGGAGTTCTATGGTTTGAATTGATTACTTTTAGTTGTAGTTAAAATATAAACTGGTATTGTAACTACGATTTTTCTATCTTCAGGTTACGTCTAGCTGAAGAATACATGTATAGTGGTTTGCCATATGTTCTTTAAAATAGCTGTCAAATTGCAAAATTTATTCATCAGATAAAAGTTACCTGACGATTAAAACATCAGTCCTTAAAATAGTGATATCTATCAGAATCGTTTATCGGGCCTGATTAATCGACCTGTAAAAAATAAAAATAAAAATAAAATGCTGTTCGTTTGTATGCGCATAACTTGAGAACGGCTGCACCGACATGACAATGTTTATTTTTTAATTTTCATAATTGTCCAAATAAGGATATTAGGAAAAAAAAAATAGCAAACTTAAATAGCAAAGTGCGATTCTGGGTTTGTTGTTGTAGCTTCACTCCGATAGATGGCGCTTTGCTTTCTTCCATGTTGCGAGTAGCAGTCGCTACAGAGTCATATTACGCAATAACGGCATCATCAAAATGTGAGTGTCCAATAGCACATCATTAGCGCGTTAGACCATCTCGGGTTTATTCAGTCGTGCAGACACTTTCTTTTACGGGATAAAAAAATACATCAATCTAAAATAATAATTATTACGTCGTGGTAGTGACATTGATAAAAAAAACTAGATTGCGCTTGTGTCTGAATGGGAAAAACCGCCCGATAAAACCAAGTCAAGGTGTAAGTCTAGACGACAATGTAACCTTCAAAATGGTAGAAGAGTGATGTAGGACTGCTAAAAGCGCCCTTTGAGCAATGAACTGTATCAGTTTGGAAGTAATAATAACAAATTCAATACATTACTCTATAGTTTTCCTCACGATATTTTCCTTTTTCGTTAACGCAAGTCATAATCAAATTCTGATCCGCACGTGATTCCGAAAAGTCAAAAGTGCGGGCTGGGTTGAACTCGGACCCTCCTGCATGGAAGGCAATGTTCAACTTATAAGCTATCATGACTAAAGGGTTTTTGATAATAGTACTTTTGACTGACTAAAATGTTATTTATGGTATTTCCTTACCTATTTTTATAATTAATTTTAAAATAATATTTAAATTTTACTTATTCTGGTTAAAACGAACAAAAAGTTGTATAGTACACAAGTTGCCCCAAGTTAATGAAACTTATCATTTATTTATAATTAATATTTTACATCATGATTTCTTCTTTATTTTAATAATAATAATTAATATTTATTTATTTCAAATTAAATCCATTTAATTTAAATTAAATTCATACACATTCAAATTAAAAAAAAAAACTTAAAAAAAATATAAATTATTTTTAGATTACTGTTTCATCATCACGCCTGCATTCCCAATAGGGATAGGCTGAGATGTACTGTTGTATATTCACATTTTGCCGATTCAGTTATTTAGTCTTTTGGAGCATAATTACAAATTCTGGGCTGCTAGTGATATTATTTTTTTCGGAAAAATACTACAATTTGCCAAACCTGATGATCGAATCCAGCACCTCACGCTCAGAAGTCATACTTGCAACCAATAAAACAACAGTTGCACTTGCATTTAAACTTTAATAACGTTATTGTATCGTTTTTGCAAGTATGTTGCGGCCGGCTATCAACCGCCGACCTACCTATTTATAATATTTATCAGATACTCCAATGGAGCTCTTAATAGAAACAGACATTACAGAGGAGCCAGCCTGGGCCATTATGTAAAGACCCCGACCACCAAAATAGATAATAAATTTTTTAACAAAAAATAAAAACCGACTCCAAAAAACAAAACTAATAACTAAAAAGCAAAAAATAAATCTTTTATTATACAATATAGTAAGTTGAAGAATATTGAAATCGGTGCCAAGTAAAACATAAAAGTAATATACCTTGCTGCTATAATAGCGACATTGAAACAACGAGTTCATGTAGAAATTGTCGAGTGCGGAGTGAATTATGCGTCGGACACGACAAATGCACTTCGCCAATCGTGTCGGTTTATCATTGCATGTTTTACTTGGCACCGACTTCAATATTCTTCAACTTACTATATTGTATAATAAAAGATTTATTTTTTGCTTTTTAGTTATTAGTTTTGTTTTTTGGAGTCGGTTTTTATTTTTTGTTAAAAAATTTAATTATTTTACAATTTTGAGTGATGGGTAGACCTAGTAAAGACGATTCTCTTGAAAAACTTTACAAAGGTGAAATGTATGTTGCCCCAAGTCGAGTGAAAACCTTAGACGGTATTGCACTATGTGATTTTAAAATCCAATAAATTACTTAGCCGACCATCGAATCTGCAATATTACCCATCTCGGCTTAATGTTCGCATCAATACGAATAAAATAAGCCCAAACACTATGTAGCTGCTATCAACCATTAAGGAGTTCCCTAAACTGTACTGCACCTGCATCACGAACCTTGCAGTGGCAGTCATTACCCATCTCGGTGTAAAGATCTGTCAACACGAATAAAATAAGCCCAAACGCGAGGTAGTTTAGATGTACCGTTGAGGAGTTCTCTCGATCCTTTGTCGTCTCCATCATCAGATCTGCCCTAAACCTCCATAGTATTGTAGTCTCATCAGATATACACATAAATATCAAGTTTTTACCCCATGCTTGCCTACAATTTTCAAGAGATGCCCTCGATTTCTCAGGGTTTCCACCATCAGGTCCTGACCTGATGACAATGGGACCAAATGACAAGCATACCCTTTCGAATAAAAAAAGAATTTTTGAAATCGGTCCAGGCGTCTTCGAGAAATCGAGTAACAAACATAAAAAAAAAAAAAAAAAAAAAAAAAAAAAAAAAAAAAAAAAAAATACAGCCGAATTGAGAACCTCCTCCTTTTTTTGAAGTCGGTTGAAAATGTACCCTTGAGTTAACACGCAACGGACACATTACGGCAATCAAGTAAAATTAAATGATTTTGCTACCAATTTATTAAATAGTAGTCAGTAAAATTAAATATCGGTGTATAAAGTGTATATTTAGAAGTAAAAAAAAAAGTGACTTAGTTATTTTTTTTTTAACGTAAATATTTATTTTGGGCTATTTAAAAATTAGTTACGTTTTAGTATTTTAAATTTAAATTAAAATAAAAAGACATTCATTTAAAAAATACTGCAAAAAAAATCATAAGCACTTATATTATTAAAATAAAATAAAAAATAACCAAAAAAATCCGCGCGCGAAACTTGGGTGTACCATTTAAAACAAACCGAGCCCAGATAAGGCCGTCCAGCCTAATTTGAACCGTCATTGTTTTCTAAGTGCCCTCTTTGGGTCTAGGCTCTGTGAGGTGCGGGAGGTTGGGTAGTTCTTAAAGAATGGTGGCATACGCACGTGTAGAGTTAACCTGCGCACAAGTTGCAGAATCAATCAACGTGGTTATTTTGCTGGGCAATCGTTGGGGGTCCCTACTGCGCATGCGCTCTCCAGTAGTGTTGTTAATCTCGATGTTTTTGTGCGTGAAACTTTGGATATCGAATTTTCGGGCGTCTTGAAGATTGGGTGGGACGCGCCGTCCGTCGTCTCGATTTTTGTGGTATTTTATTTTTGACTGCAAAATAAATATGAAAAAAAAAACATTATTCGCTTTTACAATTATATACGTTATGGATGTAGAATATTAATTTAAGATGATAGTGTATATTTTTTATTTTAAAGTAAACTGTTTTGTTTAATTACAAACAGAATTCATACAAAGAACATTATTAACATAAATAATCTTAATACCTACAGAATTAGACGCAGATAAACTTATCGATAGGCCATGCGGTCAAGTGAGTCGATAGTCTCCTCCCTCGCACCGTGAGAATCCCGCCGAAACGAGCCAGTTGAAGCAGTTGACAGTTTCCGCGCGCAACCGGTGTGCGATAGACGTCCTCATGCCACAGGCGAAGAACTGTCGTCGCGATCAAGGTACGTCACTAAAAACTTATATAAAAAAAATAAAAAACAATTTTATAAATCAAATTAATTCTACTTTCAAAATGTGTAACCTTGTTTTCGCGTAGATTTTAACTCGATTATGAATTATTTTCGTAATTCGAACGAACGTCTTATAAGAGGAGATAAGTGGCAGCCAAATTGTTTACAATATAAGAATGTTCGGGTATTTCAAGCGGAGATACCTAAATACGTATCTCGATTATTTTTCGTGTCTGTTTTAAATATTTTTAAGTGCAAGTGTAACTAAAACTTTATACAAAACTTTTTGCGCGGGTTTTTTGAAGGTGGTTATGTTGTTTTTTTAATTTTGTGATCGAATACTCGACGTCATAATGACATCAATATTCTATTTTTTTACAAAAAATTCGCGTGTTGTGAGAAGTTTCATTGGGTGATCCTCATAGTAAAGGCCTTCGCTTTCATGATTTTCTTGACGAAATTCTAATTCATACATATTTATTAAAACGTCTTAAAGAAACTTTGTTTGTACACATCACAATTGTGTCTTTTCCAAACTACCTCTGTTCAATCTTTGTTTTGAAGTGTTGTGTACTTTTACACAAATAAATTGAAATTGAAAATTGAATTGATGAATGAATTGAAGATTGAAATTTACATATCAACAGCGTTATTTGTATACCTAATTGTTTGGCTTACGTGTAAGTTATCTAAGAAGGTACTTAAGTAATTATTATTTTAAATACTCCTCTAAAGTATTTGAGTGTATAATAATTGGAGATCATAATATATAATTATGATTAACTTTATCGAATTATATGAAATGGTCATATCTTTATACTAAAACGAAATTCATGCAGAGTATAATGCCGTACCAAATTAAAATTCATGGGCACATTAAAATTTAGCGTGAAACACAATTTATCTACAGAACATGGAGGAATTTGAAATAAAAATTCACATCTAGGTGTAGGTTTACACAAAATGTTGTGTATTTAATATACTCGGATATAATGGATATTGAAAAGATTTTATGTACCGCGGATATTTTTTCGCTTTGTTTACGTGTACAAACCTAATCTATCCGAATATTATACAGGCTGAAACTCAATGCTTCGTGTTTTTATTATACCGCGGATATTGTGCGGATATTTTGCGGATATTATTCGGATAACACCTGTTTTACCTAGAGAGGTGAAGTTATAATGAGGTGGGCTCTCCTACTGAAAGGTGTGCTTTATTTAAATACTTTAAGCCTTTGACGCCATTATTTTAAAAGGTTTGTTTATATTACCATAATAATATTTTCATTTCTGATTAAAATACTTTTATTACGTTCCCAGTATTAAGATAGTTTCAGTAGTTTAATTTATGGTTCATGCTTGAACAAGTAATGTTTTGATTATCTTTTTCTAGTCTATCATATTCATAGCGGGGAATGGTTAAATAAACATTTTCTTTAGATATGAAATATTCGTGAAATGAAGTTGAATAATTTTTAAAATGAAATTATAAAGGAACGTAGACCGTTTAGTAAAAGTCTCGATTAGCAATGTTTGTATTCAATCTACTCGATTTACCAATCTACCTGCCTACTTATTACAGAATATATTAATTACTAGCTGTGCCCGCGACTTCGTTTCGCGTGGATGTCGGAACTTAACAATGTATTTTTTAGTGAGACCAAATGCACTTAACCCTATTTTTTTTCTAAAATAAAAGAATTTTTCTAAAATAAAAGTAGTTTAAGTTACTCCTTATTATATCAGATACCTGCCAATAAAAGTCCCGTCAAAATCGGTCCAGCCATTTCAGAGATTAGCCTAAACAAACAGACAGACAGACAGACAAAAATTGTAAAGAATGTTATTTTGGTGTATGTACCGCATATATATTCATATGCATGTAGTAAAAAACGGTTATTTCAATATTACAAACAGACACTCCAATTTTATTTATATGTATAGATGTATAGATGTATAGATTACCGAGTAAAATATAAATGGCCGGTACGACTGGCGCAGTGGGTGAACGATCGACAGTTGCGCTAACTGTCGTGGGTTCCATTCCCGTTCGTACCAAATATTTGTGTGGTCTACAGATGCTCAACAACCATTGAGAACAAGGACTATATATTATTACTGTACCAGAATGACAATCTATATACATGGCGAATGGTAATTCGACCTATGCCTTATAAGGGATTTTACTAGATGCAATTTTCAGTGAGTTTACCCCCATGGACCAGGGGTCGGTTTTGAGTACATTTAGTGATATAGCAGATTTTAGAATTTCAGGAAATGAAAATTCTATTTAAGTCTGTCATTTTTTTAAGAGCTGAATAATGTGAAAACATTTTTTTTTTTTTCTTTTTTTTTTAAAACATTGCCCCACACTAAGATTTCTCCTGTGTCGTGGGTACAGTTTACAAACATACATGTCACATACACACACAACCAGACCCGAAACAACTATCTGTAGATCATACAAATATTTGTTCCGTGCTGGAATCGAACCCGCGACACCTAGCGCAGCTGTCGATCTCTCAACACACTGCGCCAACCGTGCCGTCAAACTATCCTATACCTAGCACCAGGACTGTAAATGTACTAGCCTACTACTGGGCATGAGCTTCTTCGAGATGTGAAGGGTTAAGTATTTCCACTACGCTGGTCTGTGAGGGTTACAACTTAAAACATTAAGGAGCATTCTTTAGTATGCAGATTTCCTCTGGGTGTTTTTCCTTCACCGTTAACACAAGTGATAATTAAAAACAAATTTTAAAAGTCAGAGGAGCAGGCCAATACTTCCAACCGCGAGTTGCTGCTTAATTTATAATTTCACGATTGATATTTTTTTCCATGAAGCAAATCAGCCAGCTATTGTTCCTCATCTGTGTTCTACATAAATCTGTTTTCATTATCTATTCACAATCGCTCGCTATAATCAAAACGGCTTTCACGCGTCGTGTAAATACGCAAATACTGAAATCCCTCTCAAAACTGTTGGAAATTTTGTTGAAAATTATACACATTAAAACATAAACTATGTTTTAAGAGATTAGTACGTGGCGTAGGAACCTTGTTTTATTTTTAATACCTCGCTACTCATCGCATTAACTACACTTTTACTTAACAAAATACAAATATTTACAGCCAAAGCTTTTTTTATATCACTTAACTATTATTACGTACATAGGTACAAGTATTATGCTTGACTATTAAGAGTTCTTATACGGTTTAATGTACAATATTATACCACGTCTGCATTCCAAGGGTTAAAAATAGAGTTGTATGTTTGCACTATTGTACAGTCAAATATCACCATTGGTATTATTACGTAATAGAAGTGCAAGGAAAGAGCCTCCACGAGGGACAAATCATCATCGTTCTGCACACCCTGGGCAGTCAGTTTCAATACCACCACTGCTAACCGGCTAATCTTTCTATTACGGCACGAGCGACCTTCATGCCTAAACCAATATGCCATAGGCCTATATACGTCTACTACAGACGATTCACAAGAAGATAATTTATTTTCGTAACTGTACAGTCCAATACGAGAGTGGCACACAAGACCGCAAACCCAGCTTGTGAACCAGGCTTGGTCATAGATGGAGCGATTAATTCTAATAGTCTTTCTCCATACTGCAGGGTTCTCCCAAACATCATGCATGCTAAAAGTAGCCTATGTACTATTTCAGACTATAATCTATCTCTGTGCCAAATGTTATCCAGATCCATTTAGCCGTTCTGGCGTGATTGACTAACAAATATCAATCCATCCATCCATCCTCACAAACTTTCACATTTATATTATTAGTAGGATATTAGTAGGATTACAACACACACTATCCCTGCATTCTGTCTGTGTTCCAGTGTGATCTTATAAATTACTGATTTCATTTCATTTCAGCTGTAACTACCACACTGTACTACTGAGTGTTTCTGTATTAATTCTATGCATACCTAAAAAGCAACTGGTTTGCCGCTAGTTTCAAATTAGATTTAAATTACGTAAAGCTCTCTTACATTTACTCACTAAGAGCTTTTCTAGACGAGACGTCTACGTACGTCTAAGTTGAGGTGAGATGGTTTAAATATTTCTATTGAAACTTGAAGATTATGTGACGATATAGTTTTAAAATTTTCACAAATTGAAGAGACCCTTGAGACAAATTGAAGACGGTGAAATAATATTATTTCTAAAATTTAACAATTCTGTCTTGAGATGAATGTCATCCAAGAAGAATTGACATACAACTTAATTACACGTTACAACCGCTTGAAGAGCGGTTGTAGATAGATTAGTTACAGTAGGATAGGTACTAAAGTATAATATGCATGTTAAAAAAGTGGACAGGAGAATTATCCTGCCGCGTAAAGTTTACTTCACCCCTGGTTACCTCTCACGATACCCTTGGGCAAGGACGTAGTGACCTATTTTGTACCAGACACTACACAAACTAAGATTTCCTTTGCGTTGCTAATAATAAATCTTACCTACCCATAAACGTTCTGTATTGTTTGTTGTTTGGGGTCCAAAGAAAGAGCCTCCATGAATGGCTAAACATGGGATCGTTTGGCGCACCCTGGGTAGTCAGCCTCGATAATATCATTGCTGACTCGTTAACCAGTCTGCTGCGACTATGCAGCTGTGATAATCGACTCGTGAGAACTCATACCGACTTATCGGATGAAAGAAGTAACCCTTTTTTTAGTTCTGATTAAGATAGAAAGCTCATATTATCTACTATATCTTTGATACTCATATTTCTGATTGATAGGGCTGAGATTTGCAGCTAGAACCCTAGCTCATCAAAATAAGTATATCAATACATTATTTTTAAAACGAAATGTTAAATTTGTTTTTTCACGTTAACTATAAGGTTTTAAATATGCAATGGATATCTGTTGAAACGTATTCAATGGATATAATTGTGCTTTTAAACATGATTCGAAAAACATTATTGGAAAATAATTAATGTCCATTTTGTGATTAACCAAAAATGTAATCCATTTGTTAAAGTATATTTTGCGATAGTTTGTTTTACTGAATTTAAGATTTCATTAAGGGTATAACAGACAGTTAAGCCACAAATGAGTTGTTTTACATATATTTTTAAACGGCGGTATTCTTTTTAAATATCTATTATATTTTCGGTGAACATAAACCCGCTAAATAAATAAGTCTAGTGATCAAAAGTCTGTCTGTCAGTACCGCTATCACGAGTTTTCTTACTATTTACTATCAAAGTAAATTTTCATGATAGCGATTTTAGTTCTTAACTTGGTTACATTAGGGATTAGAGTCGCTTATGTGACATCTAGTCATAGTAAAGTTTTGATTTACTATTTACTATATGATAGAGATGTCATGTTAGTGACTCTAATCCCTAATGTAACCAAGTTAAGAACTAAAATCGCTATCATGAAAATTTACATTTACTATGAATGTTAACAGTAAAAAAACTCATAATAGAGGTACAGGTCAAATCTCACCGCTTTACTAAGATGAACTTATATTAGATTCAGTAAAAGTTTAAATAATGCTTGGTTAGAGATCGTAATATCTTTAAATAGTACCAAATTATCCCGCCCTCTTTTATGGGCCTGCGCAGACAATAGTCAAGACTGTAGACATGCTATAAATAAATCCTATCCTACTAATATTATAAATGTGAAAGTTTGTGAGGATGGATGGATAAATGGATCTTTGTTTGACGTTTGATCTGTGTTTCACGCCAGAATGGCTGAACAGATCTGGATGAAATTTGGCACAGAGATAGATTATAGTCTGGAGTAGAACATAGGCTACTTTTTATCGTGAGAAAATGTACCGGTACGTAAACCACGCGGGCGAAACCACGGGTGGAAGCTAGTACAATATAACTAGCTGTTCTCGCGATACCGTTCGCTTAGCTTTGAATAGCCATTTCACCCCTTTAAAGGTTGAATTTTATAAACCTACCAGCCAAAGTTGGGTTTATAGTTTCTGAGATTAGTCTACTGCCACGAATCCTTCTGCTCAGACAGGCCTGTACGAAAACTGCACGGGTACTTGACCAGGCGAGCCTCTCTAGTGTATGGTCGTTTAAACGCAGAACATTTGTTAAGCCTTCGTCATACAGGCGTAATATAACACAACGTGGATGCTAACAGCTAATAATTACGTTCGTTAACCTCTCCAATAAGCTTCGGCTCTAAGGTTCGTTATAGTTCATCCCGGTTTTGAACTGATGACCTTTCGGACGCAACGGCTTTATAGCTGGAGGCTTTTCCAGCATTTTGTCTATTATTGTACACCCACGTTTCGCTGATTACATTATTAAGTCCCACGGAATAGCGAGTGAACCTATTCCCATTTTCTTAGCGTTTTTTTCTCAATTAGTGAGATAGTTAGGCAGAAGCGTACTATTGTACACCCAAATTGCGCCGATATCGTTACTGAGTCCCATGTAATAGGGGGCGAGACTATTGCCATCTACCGGGAACAGTTCCAGACTCGGTGCTGCTACTGAGAATTTCCATACAGAAAAACCTATATTTTAACCATATTTAAGGAATATATTCAACAAACACGTAAGGTCAACTTTTTAAAATGATTTTTATCAAAACAAACGATGTTATCCCTGACCAAATTATACATTAAGAATTCTTGTAATAATAAACGTACACCTGCAATAAAATAATATAATAACGTGTAGTTTAAAAAAAAAAGAGACGGGACATAGTCAGTCAACACGTGCCTTTAGCCTTTAGCAAAACATTCGCATGTGTTTTCTGAAAGGAAACAGGAAACGCTGCAATTAAGCTCGGAACATGACATTCGGGGCGGCGCGTTATGATGTTGACTTCAGTTTAACCGTTTGACATCTCGCCTGTTTCTTGTTAATTGTTTCAGCGTTGTGATGAAACCTAAAAAAAGTGCTTATACAATCCTACTAATAATATAAATGCGAAAGTTTGTGAGGATGGATGGATGGATGGATGGATCTTTGTTAGTCTTTCACGCCAGAACGGCTGAACGGATCTGGATGAAATTTGGCACAAAGATAGATTATAGTGTGGAATAGCACATAGGCTATTTTTTATCCCGGGAAAATGAACGCGGGCGAAGCCGGGAGCGGAAGCTAGTTAAATATATTCCTTTTTGTAACAAATTCTCTTGCATTACAACCCTATTATAACTATTATATATACAGTCGCATGTGAAGCTGGCTTGCCTATTCTGTCGGATACCTATTCAAATATTCACTTTCCGTGTTCTTTACTTTTCTCGACGACACGGTTAGCGTAGTGGTTGAGCAACTGACTGCTGTGCTACGTGTCGCGGGTTCGATTCCCGCACGGAACAAATACTTATACGATCTACAGGTAGTTGTTTCGGGTCTGGATGTATGACCATGTGAATATTTGTGTTTGTAAACGCACCCACGATACAGGAATGGTTCTTAGTGTGGGGCAACGTTTTTTAAAAATCAAACTCAAAAACACTTTCAATATGTATCCAAATCCAATGTCTTTTAGTTCAATAAAAATCCGCTAATCACCTCAACATCGGACAAAAGTGGCGCTAGTGAGACACCTAATTTTACATCAATCTAATACCGATCAGGCAGCTTGATAGATCAAGAAACAGACTGCAAAAAGGAGTTCTACCTCTCAGCAGTACTTGTTCTATCGAGTCGGTACAAGCTACCATATGTGAATCGCTCATGCTGTAGTGGAAAGATTAGCCAGTCAGCAATGGTGGTGTCGAAGCTGACTGGTGACTGCGCCAGACGATCTCAGGGTTCGTCACTCGAGGAGGCTCTTTTCTTAAATCCCATCAGCAATACTGTAGAGTTTATACGCAAACAGTTTGGGTAAGAAAGGACCAGAAAAATTTTCAAGTATTAAATTCTGCACCACTCTGGTCCTTTTGAAATAGACTACATAAAAACTCTCTAAAAAACATTTTTAACGCCACGCACTTTGCATACATAAATCTAAAAAACTAATATCACAATTTTCATAAGCTACCCCTATAAACAAGGTTCGGTTACGTAAGGGTGCCAAAGGGGCTGCCTGCTAATTATTAAAGGGCCTCATGCCGCCAGCATCGACGTACATATTATAATTACGCCGTATCTAAGGAGGGTAGACAGAACGGTAACGTAATATTTCCGGGTATTTTTACTAGAGATATTCATGAATTTTTTTATTGTATTCTTGTGTACAGATATTGGTGTTCTATCATATCTCGAAACACATCTATCCTATTACACAGGTATTATGTATGTAAAAAACGGAGATATATATATATATATATCATCATCATCAGCCAAAAGACGTCCACTGCTGAACGAAGAACCTCCCCCAGGGGGGAGGGGGGTGTTGCCATAATCCCCACGCTTGGCAGGCGGCTTGGGGATCGCAGTGGCTCACCGATTAGTGAGAGGACGCTGCTGCCCGTCCTCCGGTATTTGGCCGCAGTTTTAAGACGTACCCGGGTCAGTACGTACCTATGTATATATATACACATAGGTATTATGATGTATGTAACAAATGGAAATCAATTCCAAACTTTCTAATTTGCTTCAGTATTGTTCTTATAATACATAAGAAACTAGGTAGCATCTCCTTTAATGTTCTTTGTCCCCTTTACCCGTCTTTACATAGCGTAGCGTCACGCCTGTATTCCCCGAAGGGTTAGGCAGAGGTGTACTATTATACACCCACATTTCATGCCGTTATTGAGACCCATTTAATAGAGGGCGAACCTATTGACGTCAACTGAGCACAGTTCCAGTGTCCATGCTGCTACTGACAATTTCCATACAGAAAAATCCAATAACACTTTGCTCAAAGTAAAAGCCAGAGTCAAAGTTTTTTTGTTTCAAGTAGGCCTTTTCAGGCAGTTTTAAAAAGTCGAGACTCTAGGTTCACGGTTCCAAAGGGGGTAGGTCCTATGGAGAAGAGACCGGCAAGAAACTCCATGGTTACTCTTTTCAAAAACAAAAAGTTAATTTACAATTAAAATCTTAAATTAACATGCATTATATAAGAAAAAATACAAACTTAATAGAACGCTACTTACATAATGAGGCAATACAATATGCGTTAAACAAGGGTAACAATATAAAATAAAAACGGCAGAAACAGATCAAAGCGGATAAAACAGAAAAAGAAAATACAAAATAGAATACAAAATATTAAAACATCAAGAATGTCCAGACATGTGAAGCGAATCTAATGTACAATAGAATTGCTCAACATGGGAATCGAACCTAGGACCTCGCGCTCAGCAGTCGAACTAGTCGAATCACTAGTCGAATGAGTCACTCCACGACTATAATCATGAATATTTATTCCCATACACTGGGATATCGCGTCGCATCCAAAATATACACGGAGCGAAATTCAAACGTCAAAATCTTGGAAAACTATTGGTTAAAATCATAATATTTAAATGACTATGTATTTTTATGTATCTACAGATACTATATGTAAAATATCGTTAAGATTTCAATCACTATTCCCTCTAAAAATCCCTTTTGAATTTCATCAATTGTATACATTTTATTGATGCTATCTGTATCGACTACATAGATCCAATGTCAAGTGTAATGATATGAGCGAAACCAATCAAGCACGACTAATTAAGTTGTCTCTGAATATGATATTAATAATGAAAGTTAACTACGAAATAACATACATGATTGAACGAGGAAAATGGCAGCATCACACAAATTTAAATAATAATCTTTATTAATAAACGAGGAGCTCGTAGCACATAGCTACCGCAGATCCGCGCAGATCCGCCGATCCGCAGACCGCCGTTAAGCAGCTAAGTTCTTGCTAAGACTAAGCTAATACTTAGCTAAGACCCCTCCCTGCCTCGGAAAGCACGTTAAGCAGTTGGTCCCGGGTGTCATACGAAGACCTATGATAGTAGTTACAGGTATCAGTATCCCAAAAAGTGTGACAACCAGTCTAACTTTAGAGTATCAGTGTTACTGGGTGGCGAAGGTCAAAAGGCAGTCGCTCCGTGTAAAATACTGATATTCAGCCGCAACCGGTTAGCTTGGAAGCCGATCCCAAAATCCCAATGTAGTTGGGAAAAGGCTAGGCAGATGAACCTTTATTATTAAACGCTGTGTACAGTCAGCATCAGAAAGATATATACACGTAGCGAAATTCAAAAACGAGTTATAGAGGAAATAGTGATAGAAATCTTGAATAATTTCATACATAGTAACTGCGGATACATAATAATAAATGATAATTTAAATTATATGATTTTAACCAATACCTTTCCAAAAATAACCGTTTGAATTTCGCTACGTGAATACATCTTTTTGATGCTGACGGTACGGTTATGTCATTTTGTGTCAATATATTTGTACAATTTTTATTACATTTTTTTTTTCTTTTTTGTTTATGGTTTTACTCTTTTTTATTATTATTATTTTTTTATTTTGAACCGTTCAACGTATTGGTATATACTGTGAAGTTGTATGTGTACATTTGAATAAATAAATAAAAAAAAATGAATACTGACCGTACATTTTTTATGTAGCTTGACCAATATACAGGCTGTGTCTACTTTGAGGTCCACTAGTTGTATTACTATTTTGATTTTATTTCCTTTTTATGTTTATTTATGTATAACCGTGAAATATTATAAAAGTTAAAGTTTAGTGTTAAATCGATTGAGGTGGTAAAGACGCGTGACTTGTCACCGGAGTATTGCAGCGTAACAAAACATTGAAAGCGCGCGTGAAAATGTGACTTATGTACACATAATATTAAGTACAATTTAAATTGCATTGGATGCAAAAGATGTGTCATACGAATCGGTGACCTATTTCGTTTCGTATATTTATTATTTCGTTTTCTTCAGATCGTATTGACGAGGTACGTTTTCAACTTTTTTATTAATATAACATTTGGGTTGTACAGAGCATTGTTCTGCACGCGTAAATTACGCTGTTACGTACTATTATTGTATTGTAATGGAATGCTTTAATGACCGGGACGAGTAGAGGCTTTGCATCCTTTACCAAACGTTGTCCTGGCCTGTTTAAATTTTCATTCAACAAATAGTTCTTTGAAGTTAGTCACAAGAGACCAAATTAATTCGTTCGTCTACCTGACCTTTAACATAATAATGAAGAAAACCTTGTTTATAAACCTACCTGAACCTTTTTAGAAGTCGAAAAAAAAGGCGACCTAAACTAACCGGTAAGTTGAATCTTCAAGAGCTTTTTTTAAGAAAAATGGTTATCATTTCTTTGTGAGACCTTTATGGGCTCAAGACGTTGATCAAACGTTTTTTTTTTTTTTCACACCCTTGTTGACGACATCCCAAACCGCAGGAACATGTTTATAATCACGACTGGATTAGTTCATACGTCATTTTATGCTTAGAAATATGTATATATATAGTATGGCTGTTCTGCATTGTGTGACGAGTCAATTCATCTCGCATATTTATAGTTTCAAGAAAATAATTAACGAATTTCAAATGCTATTTTCATAATAATACCTGAGACTTCGTGTCGAATCCTTTCCCTCAAATTATATTCATTAAAATCTTCATATTTCACTCGTTCGTGAAAAAATACAAATGAAGTCAAACAACATATTTAAAACAGTAATTCGTTTCTTAAAAGAAGGTTTTATATAATTACAAGTCTACCTGTAAACACGGATATAACAACCTATTGTCAAAATCCGCTTCAGCAAAGGGTTTCAAATGTCACACGGTGTACAAAATACTAATATCTGGCCACATTTGCGATCCTTACGCTCGGGGGAGACTGGAGGTCCCCTAAGTAAACAATGATATCAATGATCTAAAGAACTTCTCTTTGAAGATTTAATCTTTGTTTTCATCTCGCTTTTTCTTTAATGTGACTTTGATTCGGGTGATGTACTTGCCTTCTGTTTTGGATGTTGTAGACCGTCACAGTATCACGCCTGTAATTCCCAAAGGGAGAGTATAGTAGTTTTACACCCACATTTCGCCGATGCTTTTTCTTAGCCATTTGCCGTTGCTTTTTAAAACCCGGGGTTTGAACGCCGCACTCTCTTGAGGTTGCTATGGAGAAACATGGTCACCAATCTTAATCTTAACGACATCGCAGTTATTCAAATATCGCTCGAAGATAGGTTATAATTGTTGTTTGAGCTTGTTTTTTTGTTAAAATGCTTTCATAGTGGTTGTAAGACTCTTAATTTGACTACAGGTTTGGTATTCCTCGGCCAAAGCGCTGTCAATATGGCTACTAAAGCACGTTAAGGGTGTATTGTAAGAAACAAAGAAAGAAATACTTTTTATTGATGGCTCCATAAAATATATCATTAAAAGAAAATCACACACAGAAGAAAAATAAATACATAGACAGTATGATAATAATTTGGTGCCTACGATGGGACCCCTCGTTCAGCTATATGCTGCATCACTGTTCAACGTGGGGCCCAGAAGACGCATGGACATTGAATTGGCCAGTGAAGGTGCAAATTTTTCGTTATTAATAAATCCTGTGGTTGTCACTACAGTCACAAGCCTCTTAATCCTGCTCCACACTTCACACTCCACACTCCACAAGTAATAAGGAAACAAAGACTAATATTCAGCCTGTCCTGAATTACAGCTGTGAATGGAAACCTTTCTGTTTGCCTATACACTTGACCCAAACGGTGTCAGGAAATTGTATTTCCTTCGCGTTCCCCCTGATTAAATTTGTTGTGGATCTTAAAAAAAACTCGCTTTCACGGGTCAGTCAGATGAATTCCTCGGAGAGGAGATATTTTAATGTAAATGCTTTGTTTTTTTATTGAGTTTCTGATACCTTTGATATCTGATGAGTTATTTAGAAATAGGTATTATTTTTGTTGTATAAGCCCTGTGTCATACAGGTTGAATTTTTACCTTTAATGGACGCAATAAAATTTCCCTCGAGCACCGGTTTATTATAAAAATGAGAATTTTATAACAAAAAATCTTCAGCGCACTTCTAATAGCTTACAGAACTTTTACATTAGTTACGTATGTAGTTGTTCGCAACGCGCGAATACTCATAATATTTATGATCCTTTCCATTTTATACGTAAATTCACTATAGATGAACCTGGCGCTTCATGATTCACACTATTATAAATGCGATAGTAACTCTATCTGTCTGTTTGTTACCTCATCACGACTAAATCACTGAACTTATTGTGATAAAATTTTATATACAGGTAGACTGGGATCTGGATAAGGATACAGGCTTATTTTTATATTGCTGCAAAACACTAATTAGATAATAAGTTAAAAATATACGAAGACAAAGTCGCTAGCAACAGGTAGGCTAGATTTTATATAAAATCAACCATCAATATTGTTATCTCTCTAGAAAAAAGAAGTAATATCAAAGTCTGTATTTGTATCAGCAAAAAAGCGTATCTGTTCATTAGTGTATTGATACTGGCAATGAGAGTTAGCGTTAACCCAGGTTTGCGTACCCCTTCGAAAAACATGGTCATAATGGTAATATACAGTAACTAGCACAGTCTCTGCTTACATCCTAACGAGTAACTGGAGACAAGTTACCCGAACCGTAATACCTCTGTGATAACGAGCCCTTTTAAAAGTCACTTAAGCACCATCATTTTGTTTGTAACGCAAACGAAACCTTTTTGTTTAAACTTGAATTCTCTAAAACCGGGTCCCGTGTAATGAATATTCCATGTAATACTTCGCTTAGTTTTGTTGCGTATATTTATAATTTCACGGCGGCAGAAAAATGTGGGAATATTTAATGAAACAAAACGCATTAGGGTGTGTACACAATTATCTCTGACGAGCATTGATTGTACATGTATTTTGTATACATATTGGCATATGGCGGCATCCATATACACTTCAGTTAAATACCTATTAATTATTAGTAGTATCCTATTAATGTTTTTTCTTAGTAGTATATAGATTAGTTACGTTTTTACGTTGCTACAGAGTCCATTAATTGAAATATTCGTATCTGGTTGCTGAACAAGTTAATAACTATTATTAGGTCGCTGTTTAGTCTGGTGACTTACCTGTTCGCTCTCTCGACTCACGTTCTAACGCGGCCTTAGTTCAAATTTCAGGTTTAGGTAACAATTAAATGTTTATTTGATAAGCATTTGATGCGCTTGCGTAGATGTAATGAATGATCGAAGCTATATCTATAGAAATTAAAAAATAACTTAAACAGAACTAGACAAGTAATTAATGTTAGCTTTTTTTGATATCAATGTGTGGTAGTAACACTTTACGGCACAGCTGTCGATGGCTGTCATTTATGAAATAAAATATCAAAGAGATCCTTTGAAAAAAATGCTAAACGTCATCAAGAACGATATAAGTAGATAATTGTTATGAAATTTTATTACTGTTATATTTAAGGGGAAAAGAGTTGTGTTATAAGATTAATTCTACTAATATTATAAATGTGTAAGTTCGTGGAGATTGATGGATGGATCTTTGTTACTCTTTCACGCAAAAACTACTGAACGGATCTGGATGAAATTTGGCACAGAGATAGATTATAGTCTGGAATAGCACATAGGCTACTTTTGAAAAATATACGGGTTCGTAAACCACGCGGGCGAAGCCGCGGGCGGACGCTAGCAAGATTAAATTTCTTAATTAGTTATTTAGCAAAACCGTTTAGATTCGTTGGAAGGTAACTGTATACAAAACATCCTGCTGGCCAATTCATGCTACTTAAGATGCTCGATTCAAGTGCAGTCGCCGTCAAGTTTCGCTCAACACTTCACTGTTTGTATGCTGTTAGCTTCAGCGACCGCTGTCTGCGAGTGCTCGCGTCAAACCCGCCTGACTGGTGCGCATTTAATGGTATTTCACCGCAAAGCAGCTTTACTTAATCCACACTATAATAAATGAGAAAGTAACTGTCTGTTTGTTACCTCATAACAACTAAACCACTGAACCGATCGTTATGAAATTATACAAACAGGCAGCCGGGGATTTGGAAAAGAACTTAGGCTTATTTTTACTATTGCAGCAAAACACTAATTAAAGACGAAGTGGCTATTCCGAAGATCGAGTATTATATATTTGTATGACAAATTTTTCGCTGAAAAGAATCGATTCCACTCGATTATTTAGTGTGTACATTTTCTTTTTCTCTCATATAGCCACAGGAGATAAATTTGGAAGACACACGATTTACGTACAATTCAAAAAGTACAAGAATACTATTTAGCACTAAAACTTCATCTCGATTGTAGCGACACTGCAAGTTGATCTTCGTGTCATAAAATTACGTGAATTATCCTATTGCGTCTGATGTAAGAAGAAATGGCGTAACAAACATCATACAATCAGAAAATGCAATCTTAAAACTGTGGAATAAAGTTTAAAATCAAAAGCTTCTCAAACATATTCTAGAAACAACTTCAACCTTCAAACATAATAATCAAGAAACATCAGCCGCCCCGTTGAAGGTAACTATCAAAATGGAGTCAGAGAGGTGACTAGCCTGCGTTTAATCAGTCGGACTCGGTTCCAGAATGAATATCACCGAGCCAGTTAACCGGAAGCAATGGGCAGGCTGCCAAGTCAACGAGACTTTTTACCGGTTACATTTTTGCTTTCGACTCTAATTTCTTAATGGAGGGGTGATTTTTATTTCTAGCTTTACAGGTGTGAAGCTAGGAAAAACTGTTTTTAGTTCTCGTACGTTTTTTTAATCAAATGCCGTTGCGTTGTAATGTAAGTATGTATGCTCTTAAGATTCCGGAGTTCAGTAGAAGCGGACTTCTTATAGAAGAACTAGAATTTGCCCGCGGCTTTGCCCGCATTGATTACGAACCCGTGCATTTTTTCGGGTCACACGTAGCGCCATCTAGCGTTCTAAAGCAATTGTGACCGTCGAAAGTTATTGTTCATTCCCTCGGGAACAGTACTTTTTTCAGGATGAAAGGTACTCTATGTCCTTCTCTGTACCCCTGATAACGTAAATGCAAAATTTCATGATGATCGGCAGCCTAATTACCGATGTAGCGACAGGCGTAGATCGCGCGATAACTTCTGTCAAACGTCATTTTTGGGACATATAATGTATTGGCTGACAGTGAGATTGCTGTCGCGTGGCTGTCACGTTGCTATCGCTTTTTTACGTAATTAGCCTGCGGTTCAGTGGTTTAGGCGTTACTTTCGCATTTATAATATTAAGTTAGGATAGGATATATGATGCGCAATATTTATGATTTCTCATGTTTCGTAACTTGATATCACATATCCAAAAACCCAGTTTACTTATTTTATTTATTTTTTAAGACACTAGAGTATTGACCAAGACGTCGCGTCGCGTCGTGTAGAAACAGGATTTTTTTTTTACAATTTCTGTTTTATAACTATTTTATACATACAATTAAAAGTTACAACCACAAATATATATAAAAAAATAAGAAAAAAAAAGTTGGTGTTTTAAGACTAATCTTTGTACTATACAGTTCTATAACCGGAAATCAAACCGGCACCATTTCTCATAAAGCCGCTCTAGTACTTCGCATTATTGACAGCTCAAATTGGGACTACACCGAGGAAATATCACAGTCAGTACTGGCAGTATTGATCTAGTATCAAACTCGACGATCAAATTTGCAGCGCAGACGATTTTCAAAAACGATATCACATTTCCAGGCATCGAACGTGTGATATCGAGATATTACATTCCATTTTGATACACAAAGCTATTTTATATGATCTCTGATAAAAATCATAGTATTTTCTTACTCCGTTTGCAGGCTTAAATGTTTTTTGTTTTTTATCTATAAGTTTTGGATTCCGAAACAACTCTATTGATGCACTTCGTCCCCGGGGACATGAGTTGGAGAAAAAAAGTGCACTAAAGTTCGGCCGCTCAGAGAATGCGTTTCTGACAGGTCGTGATCGAACTGACAACGTAACTTTGAAATGGCTTTGAATTTACGATAACAATATTTTTGTTGAAAAATGAAGGGTTCAGGGGAAAAACAGCTTTAGTCACACAATGAAGAAACTGAGACAGTATTGCCAATTGAAAGTTAGGATCATAAAAAAAATGTATTATTTAAAGTCCAAACCATTTCATTTTGTGAATATGTTTATAGTCAATATTTTTTTTTTGAGTTTACTTTTTTTAATTGAGTTTGAGCTTATTTGACACAAGCTGTTTTTCCTCTGACCCTTTCAAATTACAAGCATTAAAAAGAATATTATTATGTCAACAGACAATCAATGTTATAATTTTGTGCTAAATTTGATGTCAGGAACGAGAGATGTCAAACGCATTCTCTGAGCGGCCGAACTATAATCCGAATATTGTTGCCATCCTCCGAGCACAATTGCAAATTCCAAATTGCTATTCAAAAACCAAATAACACTGCCTGGTCTGGACATTCAATCAGTCGGTGAATTCAGTTTTAATATCTAGCCACAATGTTACAGTAAATATTTTCCAGTATAATACAATTGACCACAATGCAATCTGATAATCGTCCTCGAGAGAACAATATCCAGGAGACGATAGCGAGCGGAAAGTGTTCAATAATCGACTTTTTTGTTCAACCTTCCATTGAACTGAACTCGGGAAGACCAAGAAATTGTATGCAGTTCGCAACTGTAAAATACAAAATGTCTTTCTATCTGAGACATCTAAATAAATGTATTGTTGGTGGAGAGGTAGTAAATGCGGTTTGTAAGTGCGTGAAGATGTCCAATCTTTTTTTACAATTCTTCTTTCACGCTTTCGGTCGACCGGACTCTGAAAGTGATATCGAGGTTTTCTGAATTACTGAATTATAAATTTTAAACACTGTGGCCTAAATTACACAAACAAAGTTTAAAAATGTATAGATTTTCATTCTAAATGTGGGTGTCTGTGTGTTTCTGTTTACACGGTTGATGCATTGTTCGGTAACACATAAGCGACATTCATTGTCATATTTTGATTTCTATGGTTTCTAGAGACAGATTACGTAGCAAGCAGCTTCATGCCAAAATGAACGGTTGGGACCAAATACTGTCACAAAAACAACGTTGAGCAAATCAATGGGTGGTTATAAATACTTGATTAACCCGAGTAAAAACTTACCAAACGTAAAGGAAAATGAACTCTTTATCCTCGCAATGAACCTTAAAATTATTCTTCAAAATTCTTCAACGACTTCGCCATTTAAAATCGTGTTTTCACCAAAAAGTTTCAACAAAAAGTGGGCGGGGACTGCTCACTACGTCATCATTAAACGCAGTGGTTCCGAATAGATGACGTCACAAAACCACTGAGTCAAATTACCATTGCAATTGAAACGAATAGGCGATTTTACTCACTTTGTGTTGTGAGTCACAGATTTAGGCATGTGTATAAAAAAATCCTTAAAAACGTACTTACACTGAACCTTTTTACCGTGTACCGGTTTTGTATTTGGAGAAAATAATAATGCAAATAAATATAATAGATCCCACAGAAGCCCCTTAGACAGTTTAACCTGAGAAATTCTATGAACAGATAACTAAGAGACACTTTTGTCACCGTCACTTACACTTACTGGTCGATTTCAACAGCTAAGGACGACACGGTTGGCGCAGTGGCTAAGCGATTAGCTTTGTGCGCTACGTGTCGCGGGTTCGATCCCCGCACGGAACAAATATTTGTATGATCTACAGATAATTGTTTCGGGTCTGGGTGTTTGTGTATGTGAATATATGTGTTTGTAAACGCACCCACGATACAGGAATTATTCCTAGTGTGGGCAACGTTTTTTAAAAAAAAAAAAAAAAAAAAGGCTCAGCATCGGATGGCAAACAAAGTCAACCTGTCGACCTGTCAGTGAGCCAACAGAATCAAATATGTTCTCAAATAAATCACGACCAGTCCTGATTCAAGTGTCATAAACAGTGGCGTAGCCTCGAATACCTATCAACAAATCATGTCATGTCCACGTCACCTATGTACGGTGTCCACTCTGTGCATTGCGCTTTAAACACGGGCGTGCCTGTTTGTCGCTTTACCCTAAACGACTAACCGGCCGTAACTCACGCTTCAAGTGTCAAAGGGATAGGACACGCGTGAAAAATGGCTGAACTGACTTCCTAGTAATCGTTTATTGTTAATTACATGACAAGCAAGGTGATTAAGCGAACTGTTTTAACATTGGCTGATCGCTGTGGTTACCGCGCATTAAGACCAATTTGCAATCGACATCGTTCTTTATATTTTGAGAGGAAAATTGTGTTCGGCTTCACGTGTCATAGTACTACATTTGTTCAAGTAGACAAAACCTTGAGTAAGCATTCACTAAATAATATATATAAGCGGACTGAGTCACAGCCAAAGCTAGTATTACTTTCACGTTTTCAAAAGCCTCCAATAACGAATTCATAGGGCTGTGTGGACCGGCTTTACATGCGCCCCAACGTCGGCCATCGGTCATCCTCAATACTAACCTTATTTGAATTCCTCCTCGCCCGCACGCACACTTACAAACTCTTTCACACAACAACCGTGTTTAAATTACCGACACGAAATATAAGACGTCCGCCGACCATTGTCTGGTGAAACAAAGGCTATTATTTATATACATAGCACCTATGGCGATAATTGCCGTCCGTATAGCCAGTTTTGCCAACATAACATGAAATGTGTGTTACAGGTTTTTCGTAGTACTATTAGTTTAAGAACTCTTTTTTATTTTTGGACGTAACTCGATCGTAAAGGATGGGGTATGGTTCAATTGAATTTCAATTTAGACTAAATTGGTAAACTATTCAGATCCTGAAAGTCCTGGGTTCGATTTTCAGTTCAGGAAAGATTGTTGTTGAGTTTTTTGTGAAGCGATTCTCAGTAGTAGTTTGGAAGATGGAATTTATATTTGAGGCCGGTAAATGGCAATAAGTTCGCCACCTCATACATGAGACTTAATAACGGCATGAGATATATTAGTGTGTATTACAGAGACCTCTCCCTTATCTTCCAGTGATTATACAAGAGTTGGCTGTGTTATTTTCAAAATATAATATTTTCTTTATATTAAAGTTATGACAGACAGACTTGCTGTGAGTTTGTGCCTTTAATTCTTCTTCATAGCTTAAAAAATAGGAAACGGTGATTATTAATACTGATATAAAATGGCAGATACTATTACTCTACATTAAATAAACATATTTTTTTAAACTTTCACTTAGTTCCATGGTAGGTGCCCTAGTTAACACGGGTCGTAAATAACGCATAACCCGAGCATTTGCGAACAAAGGGTTGGCACGGCCCGCTGTTTTAAATTGAACATTTTAGCTCTAACCTCATATAGTATGCTCAAGGTTTTTAATGTGATTGACTGGGCTGAGAGGTTAGTAAAGGTATAATTTTTTGTGGCATAGACACAGATATTAATTAGGGTAGATATTATACAAAGTTATTTACAATTGTCTTATCGTAAATGTGACAAAAAGAAACATAGAATTTGACACATTTTGTAAGCTGCACCTGAGTCTAGTCTATGTAGTTCCGACTATCCACTTGATTTACTTTTTAGCTTTTCACTCAAAAGTATTTCTAGAAAATAATCGTACAAAAATCCTTTGTCTATTTTCTTTCCTCCATTTATTTGTACATCAGGAACAAAATACGCCATTACTGCACTTATCCACAAAGTACCCTCTTAAATTGATACTCCACGTGGGATTGCCGGGAGTAATCCAAATAAACACATCTGTACATCTCTTATATAACATGAAGCGAGATAAAATGAGGTGATTCTGAACCTGATTGTACACCAAAAACAATAATATAGCTTTATCAAGTGAACATTGAATTTGTTGTGTTTTATTTTGTTACAATGATTGCTTTTAGGTGTGTTGTGTTCTGTTTCACTAACGTGAAGATAATTCTAGGTTATCTGGCAGTGCAACTGCTTGGTATTTTATGTGTATCAGTCACAGATGACTTGTGGCAATGAGGACGAATAAAACTGAAATTATAATATACTCTGTGTGTTGTTTGCACGAGCAAACACATCTACACTAAGATTATAAAGAGGTAAAATTTGTTTGTATGTAGGGGGTAATGTCCAGAACTTATGATTCGAATCTAAGTTGAGTTGTCTCTCGCAGTTAGCTCAGGGAGCTTTTACTGCTTAACCGGGCAAATGGCGAGACCAGAAGGGCCTCCAGCCGAGCAAATTAAATTATATTAAGCAACACTGCTAACGTTGTCCCACAGTCGGACTCGAACCTCGGCTTAGGGCGTTGCTGGAGGACAGACAAGAGAGGACTTGCTGGATCTGATTGTAATTATTAAGGGACATTAGATTTATTACTACTGGTTCAGCGCGGGCTGGCTCGAGCAAGGTTCGGGGTGGCTGAAAATTCTTTTACCGATAGATAGCTATATTATCCCCGAGTGCTATAGGCTAAATTACATACATATGTAGATCACGCGGACGACGTCGCGGGCTGAAGCTAGTTCTCAATAATATCAAATCTATTCATGAATACTATCACACATGGACATACTTTCGAATTCTTGTTCTTAAACTTTCCGCCAGTCTTTACACCAAAGACAGTGGATAGCCTCTTTTGTGAAACTTTTACCTGCACTACCTTGAGCCCCAAAACTTACGCTCACTAACAGGCATAGCGCATGCTTACGTCACGACTGCCTACACTGCTATTCAACGAATTTATGTTTTCTTCCAGGTAAGGAGAACTGGAAGTTTTGACACGCATACACTCTCATGGCCATACAGGTATCGTTTTTAATTGTATGTCATACACCCATGAGCCATGTGGCATGGTCACCGATGAAAAAGAGACTGATAAATGATCTTTGAACAATCGTTGGTTAGGACACGCCTACATATACACCGCACGATTACACGTAATTCTACGGATTGTGCGAATTTATTAAAAGGCTTCTTCGTCTCTCATAATTCGCTGTACACGATAGGGTCCAATGATCTGATGAATGGTGGACCTACCACATAATACGTATTGGGGAAAACATTAAATATATTGAAAATTGAAGTCCAAGATAATTCATTTAATAGGTCCCGTTATATTAAAATGCATATTCGCATTTTTTTTTGAAGGAACTCTTGAAATTTTAGTTTTGGTTTTGATGTCAAACATCTAATGCGGCGGGTCAGAGCGACTGTTGGCGTGATGAATATATGATATATGATATATATATGATAGTATGAAACAAAAATATAAAATTCGCATGAAAAGAGGTTTATTAAAGGAAATAAATTTGGCATTATACTGATCTTCAGAATTTTTGGGCTGCTGACACCCGTCATAGGCATTTGTACGACACCCTGTTTAACGTGTTTTCCAAGGCACGCCCTCGTTTACCTCGATATGTGAAAACCTGTCACACATCCAAGGACTGACCTCAGCAAGAGTTGTTTAACCTCGCAGATGCACTGATCTGCGTAGTAGCTATGTAACTACGAGCCTTCAAGAGTTATGACCAGACAAATATCATGTAAATCATGTGCTGCATTTATATTTGGAGTGGTTGGTCAACATTTTTAACTGCAACTGATATTAATATTTTGTATAGTGATACAGTAGGATTTAAATTGCACATTACTGCCAGACATACAAACATTTTGTAAAGCAACCAAAACAGCGGCCGGCCGCTCAATTGCTTCTCAATAAAGCTGACGAATCTCAAAATTGATGCTCTAGTATTCTATCTACGTACACCTACTAACTTCTATGTCTATTTTTACGTCCCAACATTTATAGTTTTGTTTTTACGTTCCAAAACATGCATATAATAGTGGTACATGTATTCATGTCCAAACGTGCCCATCTGCTTAGAACTGTCCACAGCGTTCGGGGGCCATCATAATATTTTATTCACGATATACACTCAAGTTCTGTCGTAAAACCCTGGATGTTTATCTGAAGGAGTCCTGAAGTAAAACTTTAATCGAGTTGCAAGAAGTTGGTGCCATAAATTGTGATGTTTTTTGATAAATATGACTACCTCATTGTTTAGTCGTAAGCGCGGCTCCTGAGGTTCTCGGTTCGATCCTCGAGCCGAGTGTTATTGGGGTTTTCTGTTTGAAATTGCTGAGTAACGCAGAGCTTAGGATTATGTTAGGTAGATGGCATTAGACTCGCCCCCTATTACATGGGACTTAATAACAGCATCGGCGAAATTTGTACACCTCTGTTATATTCTTTGGGTAATACAGCCGTAATGCTATGTGAATGTCGCTTCCACACTGATCAGAAAACAAAAGAAAGTCATAAGAAGTACACACTAGCTGCTTAGTACTTTACCACGTCCCGCAGCCTGATTACCGATGTAGCGACACGCGTAGATCGCGCGATAACTTCTGTCAAACGTCATTTTTGTGACATATAATGTATTGGATGACAGTGAGATTGTTGTCGCGTGGCTGTCGCGTTGTTGTCGCTTTTTTACGTAATTAGGCCGCCGTACTGTTCCAAGTACTGGCAAATAAGATATTTATTTATTTATTTTAAATAGAATGCCTAAAACAATTACTCTATTTTAATTGTGCTTAACTAAATTAATTGAGATATTAAAATATAAATCAATTCACACTCATACATTATTTTCACAGTACTTCATGCATTCTGACAGAATCTTCTTCCATGCATCCCCAAACAAATCAAAGTCTGGATTTGAGTCCTGGAGAGCGTTGAGCGCAGTCAGTGTCCGGGCTATGAGTGACTGAGAGTACGCAACAGTACGACATGAAGGGATCGGCAGCCTAATTACGTAAAAAAGCGACAGCCACGCGATCAGTGTCAGCCAATACATTATATGACACAAAAATGATGTTTGACAGAAGCTATAGCGCGATCTACGCCTGTCGCTACCTCCGTAATTAGGCTGCCGGCCGTCCTGAAGAGAATCAAAGCTTCGAACTGAAGAATACCAACATTACTATGCCCAGTACAGTTCACGACAATTTCAACGTTTCTCACATCTCTATTGTCATGCTTTCCATGCAATTATAATATACTCTAACATAGACAACGTATTTTCCACCAATTTAACGGATTCGATTCAAGCCGCCACAATTGGAATTTCTCATCAGGATTATCCAAAACTGTAATTTTGGTGTCCTTATACCTTTCATCGCGCACCCGAGTGGGTTGCATGTAAGCCGATCGCATTACACTATACTACCCACACTAAGCCGATTCGCTCGTCCCGACCGCTAAAAGCACTGTTGGTACCGATCAGCCATCGCGGCGGGCGATTGAGCGAATGAGAAATATTTTGTGCAATGAATTTTTTTCTTTGATGAAGACCACGGTTGAGAACTGACATCTGCCTGGAAAATGATCCCAAATCTAACTACTTCTAGTGGCTGATATAGAGAGGGATAAGCTTAAGCCCGAACTCTTAAGAGTTGGAAGATCAGAAATATAATAGACATATATGAATATAACATAACAGCATCACGCCTGTATGCCCCAAAGGGCTTGATAGACCTGTACTATTGTATATCCTCATTTCGTCGATACGGGTATTGTAATACTCATGTAATAGAGGGTGAATCCATTGCCATCCACTGGGCACACTTCGAAGCTCCAGGCTGCTATCAAACCAAATATCACTTTTCCCGACCCAGGAATTGAATCCAGGACCTCACGCACCGTAGTTGCGCTTGCGATTACTAGACCAATGAGGTTGATTAGAAAAGTCCCATTTATACCAATCACCAATAAAAAATAATACTTTCTGTAAGAGCTTGATAAAACCAACTATCCAAATGGTAGTGATAAGTACTTTTCCAGTTGACAACGCGGATATGACAAATATCGTATGGGTGCAATACGAAAGTCCTAAAGTCAGCATGGCTCGCTGCCTCACTTCGTAACTCTATTCGAGTTTGAAGTTAGTTGGGCGTACACATAACATTCTCATCAGAAATACCTATTAATAAATCCGGTGTCTTTGCTGTGGTAAAAAATAATTCTGTATTAATTTATTTAGCTAAATATTAATTTAGTATTTTCTTAACACTATTCCAAATTTCATTGTTCTTCTGACTTCATTATTGCTTGAATCCAATCTATGTACGGGCTAATTGGGGTATAGCCTTCCTTCACAACAAAATCATCATCCTCTCCGTAAGACAACACTCCGATAATTTGACCATAACATAACAACGGCCCTCCCGAATCTCCACCATCAGTCCTGTGCAGTCTTTTAGAACATTTTGGAGTAACACAAATCAAATGTCTCGTTATGTCCCTGAAGTTCATGTCACACATGATGATAGCCGCTTCACCAACCTGTAGCGATCTCAATGCATCGTTACCTGGTTTGTTGGTGAAGCCACCACCCACGAACGTCACCGGCAGCCCCGTCAGCGTCTTGTAGTCCACGGATGATATTCTTCCGTAACTCTCTAAGTTTATGTCGCGCACACGCAACAAACTTATGTCGTTGTCTACGACCAATGTTGCCAAATTGACAGCTTCTAAAATTCGATACGCTGGATGTATGAACACTTTCAATACTTTCGAAAACAAATTCGTTTCTAAAGGTGACATAGTATAGTTTCCATACCAAACGAAGAAGTCCTTATTCATAAGGTAGTCAACACAGTGAGCTGCTGTTAATACCCAGCTTGTCGCTATCATGGAGGCGGTGCAGCCCCTGTGCACATTGCGGTCGTCGTATTCTATAAATTCAAACAATACCACCACAAATGAATACTCGCCGTCTTTCACGTCGTGCCCGTCGATGACCCTCAAATGATTCTTATATTTGAATATTTCACTCCTGATCACGCCATCAGATCGTCTAGCAAATATAATTGGAAAGAAACAAAATGCCAATACCAGTTGGAACATGACTAGGGCGATGAGTGTAAGAAATATTACAAGGCGAGAATTCATTTTTAAAATGTGGAAGTGAATCGTGTTTCATAAATTGTGAAAGTTTACGACTCGATGTTATGATTTCTGTAATACAATTTTATGAGAATAATTTTAATGATGACCTGATTTATTTTATATTGATCGAGTATAGACTGTGGGGTTGTACAGTTTCTGATATTACAAATACGCGACCATGGCGCCGCAAAGCCGAGGCACCTGCAATTCAAGGCGGTAGTTTTTGTGTTACTGTTTGGTTGGTCAATGAAAGTTTCGGTTTGGTCGGGCTAATGGTCACCGCAGACCCAATTTTACATGGGTCCAAAGAACCTGCGACACGTAGCAAATAGCTAAACGATTACCACTGGGCCACATATCTGATGGAATAATGGTCTTCTCCTCTTCCCCTTCACGTCACGCGCGTTCGTATGCCCAGTGCTTAATGTTGTCCATTAAAGACCTCCAACCAATCATTCTTTTACCAGCAATTTTTCCCATCAGCACTTAGCTGCCGAGGCATCTTAATGTTCTGCTTACTGCATTTTGATAGTAATTAGTTTGAGAGTGCACTATCTAGGCAATATATTAGTTCGACCAACTATTTTAAAAATAACATTTGACTACAGACAGATGTGACGTGATAACAGGTCTGTTTAGGCTGTAGTCTTGAAATGGTTTCATTAATTTTAAATGTCTTCCGAATACCTAAATATTATAATCATTACGGGAAGAAATTAGAAGGTCAGAATACGACAGTTGTTCCATGAATGAAGCGAAGTATAACATCCTACTAATAATAAAAATGTGAAAGTTTGTGAGGATGAATGGATGGATGGATGGATCTTTGTTACTCTTTCACGCCAGAAAGGCTGAACGGATCTGGATAAAAATTGTCACAGAGATAGATTATAGTCTGGAATAGCACATAGGTTACGCGGGCGAAGCCGCGCGCGGAAGCTAGTTAAAAATAATATAACATTTGCTAGCAATAAATTCTCGACAATCCGGTATTTTCCTTATCGGATACTTTTAGCACTGTCATCTTCTTAACAGCACAATTGGCACAGACAAATAATAGTGTGACGTTCAAAGTTCATGAGAAATGAATGATAAAATCAGAAACGATAACGTTATCCGCGTCATCAGTGCACCGATAGGCCAACTTTTCAACGTTAGGTTTCTCAAAGCAGCCTTGGATTCAAGTTATTGAGCATTTAAAAAAAAAATGTCTTTCACCAATAAGATGGTATTTGGCAGACGTTCTTGTACTGACGGATGTTTTAATGTATTAAATCATGAATCCAATCTATGTAGAAGCTGACTGGCACAAAACCTTCTCACGCAGTATATTTGTTCTTGTCTGCAAAAGCCATTACTCCAACAATTTTCCCATCATATATCAACAGTCCACCCCAGCCTGCATTTAGGAGTAACACAAATCAAATGTCACGTTATGCCCCTGAATGCCCTATTGCACGTGATGATTGCACCTTCAGCAACTCGAAAAGTTCTCCTTTGGTCATGATCTGGTTTGTTAGTGTCGCCACCGCCGACGAACGTAACAAGAAGGCCTATCAATGTCGCGTGGTCGATGGTCGATATGATTCCGTAACTCAGTATGTTTATCTGACGCACTCGACAAAGACTTATGTCGTTATCTTCAAGTTACGTACTGTTAGGTAATGATAGGATGCATGTATGAAGATAAATAATATTTTTGTATATAACTTGGTTTCTTCGGGTGCAATGTAGGCAGCTAACGAGCATACTGATTGCCTGATGGTAAACGATTACCGTCGCCCATGGACACCCGCAACACCAGAGGAGTCACAAGTGTGTTGCTGGCCTTTTAAAAAGGATTACGCTCTTTTCTTGAAAGTTTGAAGGTCGTACTGGTCCGGAAATAATGCAGGCGGCAGTTCATTCCACAGTTTTGTTGTGCGAGGCAGAAAGTTTCTAGAGAAACGCACAGTTGTGGACTGCCAACCATCTAAATGATGGTGATGGAACTGCTGTCGCGTAGAACGATGGCGTAAAGAGGCGGCAGGGATAAGTCCGAACAAATCCTCGGAGCACTCCCCATAATATACGGAGTTAGGGAGTACAGTTCCCAAGTTACTATCCAATCCTTGGATATCACGAAGTCAGAATACTCTTTCTACAAAATCACTCCTACTAAAAGCTATGACCACGAATGGGTACTCGCCTGACTCAGCATCAAATACTCTTAAGTTTGATTGTTTGGCATCAAATCCTTTGGCTATTATATATTCGTTAACAAACAATTTTTTGTGAACTTTAACATAACGCAAAAAGCGTATAAAGGTTGTTTTAATAATAAAAATATTAATATTAATAATATCAGGTTTCATATGTGGCAAACATTTACGAGTTTGTTTTACGATTTCTGTTTGTAATATATTTTATGTGAAGTTTTTAATGGTAATGTGGTGACTATACCTACTGTTGGAGGCATATAGTTCGATCATATTTTAGGCACATATTGCCTAAAATATTCGACTTTCATTACGGCTTTAACTCCGTAATGGAAGTTTCCAATTATGGTTTAGCCAGAAATGTAATGGAAGTGAAAAACGATCGCTTGTTTTGCACGAAATTCGGGGTATAAAAATAATTTGGTCATATTTAATGTTAATTTTAACATGATAAGGGCCTTTTTCCTCAATTTATATGTTGGTACTAAATAAATATTATTTCTTCGGTTGGCAACAGCTCTTAAAATGGTAACTAACAACAATATCTCAATATATACCTATTGCTTTGATAAAATCTCCGAACTGGTCACTTGTTTCATATATTGTATCGTTTCATAAATATGTATTATAGTTTGATTCATTGGTCTTCTTGAACATCGGTAGCATTCGTGGATGCCGCGTGGAGCTGATCCCAGCAATCAACCTTGTTACTTATGTGTCTGTGCCGAAGTGTTCAACTATTTGCAAGGTTAAGCAGCGGTTGCTGCGGTCAGTCCTTGGATGGGTGACTGTATTGTCACACGATCTTCGTGCCTCGAAAAGCACGTTAAGCAGTTGGTTCCGGGTGTCATACGTATACCTATGACAGCCGGTACGAGTGTCAGATGGAGTTTCCAAAATTTCTGACACCCAGTCTATCCTTAGAGGTCGGATAGCAGTCACTCCGTGTAAAATACTGATATTAAGCCGCAACCAGTGAGACTGGAAGCCGACCCCAATGTAGTTGGGAAAAGGCAGGGTATATTAGAATACGGGTTTTAGTTTAGGTTTTTAATATTACTGTCAGTTTGTTAACATTTACAATCAAACCGTGTTTAAAAGCATTTAACTCCGTCTAGGTGATTTCAGTCTTAGATCCATCTTCTAATTGACTAGCTTTACTGATATAATGTTACCTTTGAATACAATTAACCCTTGTTTGGCTTACTCAAAAGAGGCGTATTATTATCATTATACTCACAGATGGTACTCACATGTATACGGTCGGTGTTGTGTGAACTCAAAAAACTTCCAGTGAAACGGAAAATCAAAAACCGTGCTTACAAGTCAGCGCGCACATATTTTCGAGCAATTACTTAAGGTTCGCGGGCTTAAATCATTAATTTTCCTTGTCACCTTCCTTTTACACAAACTCATCTACAAAACTCAACTTTATATACCCCTAGTTTAGAGCACAATTTAGATGAATACATGCTTTTTCAAGGACGTACACGTCATTACAAAGGAAAACCAACCATACACATTTAAAACAACGACACATTTACAACAACAAGTTTCTTACATCAATCATCATGCTTAAGGAGAAAACCCTACCTTATCTCATGTAATTACAGTTGCAATTCGTGTGTAATCAAAGTTGTAACCATAAAACCACAACATTACACTGCAGTGTGAAACAAGTGGTTGTTATGACTACACATGCCGTAGTCAAACACTGGCGGCCGCGATCACACACCTTTGTTTGTTAGTTCATCATCCGTTGCGTGTTCACACATCGGTTATATTTTCATGATTGTGTGGATACGATGGGCAGAGGGAGGGCTTTTCTCAGCAAACACATAACTATCCATAGCGGTGTAGAAGCCTGGCTGTTGTCAGTCACATTGGTACCATGCATCTGCGCTAGGTACTGGTCATCCTATTGGTATTACTTAGCCGTAGTCTTGTACCTATCGGAATTATTGAGAAAGATGGTATTATAGCCATAGTTGGCTATCGTGGGTATCGAGGCTGACTGCCAAGAGTGCGTCAGAAGACCTTCCTCACGATTTTTACCCTTGGAAACTGTGAAGTTGGTCTGCATTGGTGTTATAATGATATACGATATACGCAAATTAGCTGGTAGCGGTTGAAAGAGGATAGCCGAGGATCGAGCTCAGCGGCGTGCATTGGGAGAGGCCAGCAGTAGATTAATACAGGCTGATGATGATGATGATGATGATGATGGTTTTTCTACTCTGTTCTGTTCATGGGTCGCAAAAATCGTAAAATTCCAAACAATAACCATTCATAAACCAACAAAGGCACAAATTGTTAAAATAAACAAGTGAACGCTAATTAATTCGGAGTTTGAACTATAAATCGCTTGAACACATTGTACATAAGCAGGGGTGTTCAAAAATTAATTTCACATGTGCCTTAACGAACCGGGTTCTACGGGAATATGTAAATTTAACCCCTACTTTTGGTCAATATTGAAACTTTATTTTTAGAAATGAAAAGTGATCGAGAAGGTACAAGATTTATTGTATATTTATTTTAATGTATACTAGGATACGATTTATTTGTCCGGATATGTTGTGCAGTATAATAGATTGTTACTAAAATGATGTTATCGATTTTATACCGACACTTTATTAGTACTCAATAACTTTCAATGGTAAACAAAAAGATTGACTACCCTTTGACGCACACAATGTTTGAACAAAGCGAAATAACGGGAGAGGACGATGTTTTTGAACGCAGTACTATTTTTACAGTCGTTTAGCCACACATAGTTACCTAAAACCCAGAACCAATATATGCAGGTTTGACAAATATTTGCACCGAGCGGAAACAAAACACGCCACGCGTAGAGCATTCATTTTTATTCGCTAAATGCATTCTGACCAGGAATTACCTGCTCCAAAAATAAGGAAAAGCTCAATCTTTTAATTTAACAGCTCGTCTTCCAATGTTGCCAACTACTTATGTTCTTTTTGCAGGATCATGTCATTAATGGCGCTGTGACGTTGGCGCTCAAAGATAAATCTTTTTAATGGAAATGCTTTCAGTCAATGGATTATTTTATGAGTAAGAGGATTTGCCATGAAAGCGTTGACTTACTTTTCTCTTGAGAAAATAAAAATTGGTAGAATGTGAAATGAAAATCATACGATCTTTCGAGATTCATATAATAATTTTACGTGTAAATTGCGGAAAATAGCCGTATCAAAACTTTGTAGTTAATCTTAATTTACAAAATAATTTTTCACTCGCATCAATTATTTTTCAAGCTATTTTTCGATTACAACAAATGGTAGGGGTCTCTTAATCACTAATTACTGAGCTAAACGACTCCATTGTTTGAAATATTTCCTCGCTTATAATTCTATACGTACATATCTTTACATCGTCTCGTTCGTTAACTGTTAACGAGTACAGCTTCACACATCTATAGATTTTCTCGGATGACTAGTGCCCAAACTGAAACCCCATTGTGCGGCGGCCATGTTTGTTTTTGGAAGTGAAAGTTGGAAATTTTAATGCATTTTTGATGGTTTGTGAACGTCTGGTATTAACCTGAGCAGTCCAGAAACTATTCTGATGAACTGTAAATGTTTCTTCTTTTTGGAAGACTGTAAATCACAATTTCTACTCTTGCAGATAAATAAATAAATAATTTTATAAATTATAGTCCATCTAGTCTTTTAGGCGATGAACGTTGCCGAAAACAAGGGTCGAGACCTTTTGAAACAAATATATATAATAATTTTACTACGTTGTAAATATTATGATGATGATGATGATGAAGAAATATTAAGACCCTCACGTTTAACGGGTATCATGCAGATCTAACTGTGACGTATTGGACAGGTCAAATATATGTTTTAATATGTACAGTTAGCATGAAAAAAATGGATACACGTAGTGAAATTCAAAAGCGAGTTTTAGAGGAAATAGTAATTGAAATCTAAACCAATTTACATAAAAATAAATAGTAATTTATATTGTATGATTTTAACCAGTAACTTTCTATGAATAAGCGTTTGAATTTCGTTACATGTATACATATTTTTGATTCTGACTGTACAAGCGTGTTTTGGGTAGAGTGTAGGGACACTCTACCCAAAACACGCTTGTACAGTCGTACAGTCGTTGTACATGTAACGAAATTACAACCTGTGAAATTACTAATACTCCAACTGCAGTTGCAGATGTTCATGGGCATCGGGGCTTGCTTACAATCCCATATTCCCAAGTCTAATGACTTGATAATTTTTCATATATATAATTTTTAAATTAAAAATTAACAAAATAAGATTGATCTGGCACTGTCAAAAAGACATGATGTAAGTGGACCGGATTGCAATTCAGACAGTGTGTAACTCTTTTAAATATAGCTTATATCTAATAAAAAGGGAATAAGCGTAGTCCTTCTTTATTGAAAATAGGTTTTATGTGTATCCAACCTTCAGTGCATGCTGTGTTCTCTCGTAAGTGACGAGACACTTAGCTTTAAGTTAAGAACGTAAGGTGCTCATTGTTAGAGAACCAAATATATAAATAAAAATGAAAAAAAAAAGCTGTTACAGTAGTCAATGCTTAGTTCTATGTAGATAGGTAGATATAAGCCTATTGTTGTGTACGCCTGCCTAACAAGGACGGTATGATCGGCACGTTTCAATTTATTTGTGTCAATCCGTGAATATTTTGACGAGCCCTACTTTTCGTCTTTGTTCTTTTTATTTGACAATGCTCGTTTGTCAGTCAACGATATTGAATAAAATACAATAGAAATATAAATGGTAGATAGCAGTAGTGTACAGTTCCTACGTCCAACTTGAACAATGAACAGACGGCTGAATGCCATCAACCGAAAATAATACTCACAGTATACGGTTCAGCAGATTTAATGTTTACTTTTATTATTAGATTTTTAAATTAATAAAACATGTGTCACCGGACAGATCGTCTTCCTTCGACGGTCGGTATCAGAATGACGCCGCCGCTGTTATACCCACGGAGAGGCTTTATGCATTATGTTTATTAATGCTTATATTTTAGCAAATAATGTTTTAAATAATGAAATGAGTACACAAATTAATAGATATAGAAATATTCTTAAAGATAATAGCTTTAATGCTAACACGAGTTAGGTAGAAAGATATACAAAACGATTGGTTGTGCAGCCGATCTCTCAACCACTGCACCAACCGTGCCGTCAATTTGCTCTGCTTGTAGTGTTTGAAAAGAGCACAAAATCTGACATCTTAGGTACCTTCGGTTCTTCTATTTACTTCTGTACTCAAATATAATGGAACAAGCGCCGTAATCTGTTCACACAGTCAAAAAAGGCAAAAAATAACCATAATCAGTTCAAAGAAGTTTTAAATTTGTATGTAAACAGGAACTACAGAGCCACAAACGAGCCAAAACGAAACTTGTTTCGATAGAATAAGGTTTATTTTACAACATACACACATTGTTCCATTTTATACCTTAAAACAAAAACAGTGATTCTAAACTCGGGCCCGCAAATGTAAATAAAATCGGACCCGAGCGTTATTTATTCAATGCCAATTGTTTTCATTCTCTTTCCCTTTAGGTAAGTCAATAAATATTTTGTGAATCACCAGTAAATTCGCCGTATTTGCGAATAAAACGCCGGGCACGCGATCGACACTTCACTAAAGTGTAAATTTCATCGTATAATTTGTTTAATCGAATCAAGAATATAGAAAGAGCAAGAAAACTCGTGAGAATGAAAAAGAAAACTACTCGTATTTAAAAATAAAGCACAAGTTAATTCTTTAGCTGGAGACATGAATTTAACATAGCATCACGCTGTACGCTGTATTCCCAGAAGGGTTAGGTAGAGGTGTACTATTGTACACCCACATTTCGCCGTTGCTGTTATTGAGTCCCATGTAATAGGGGGCGAGCCTATTAACATCTACCGGGCACAGTTCCAGACTCCGTGCTGCTACTGAGAATTTCCACACAGAAAAACCCAATAACACTTTGCCCGACCCGAGAATCGAACCCAGGACCTCACGCTCAGCAGTCGCGCTTACGACCACTGGACCAATGAGGTAGTCACATGAATTTAAATATACGCTTATTTATCTACCAAACATAATATCAAATCCTCTATGTCCTACTTAACTAAATAGGTATCCTAAACTTAACTGAAATGTACTTATAAATACATATAGTTAAGTTATACATAATATCTGGTTGACCTCTCTGGAAATCATTATTTTTTTATTTTATTGTAAATTTCATATAAATTGTCGAGAACATGTTTACAAACAAATATATATTTAAATATTTCTCGTTTAATTAAATAGTATTGAATATATCTAATATATAAAAATCAATGTTTGTTTGTTTGTTCGTATTTTATGCGCTGCCATACCGTTCATCTGATAGCGATCAAACTTTGTCAACTTATTGCTTGCACTTGCACGAAGGTTATAGGCAGAGTACAATAAACTTACAGTAGGTGGCGCGCGTGTCGTACCGGCAAATGTATTTGAAACTGCACTTTATTTCTTCTGCGGCAGCAACGCGCCGGTTACCGGCTAGTACGATATAATATTTACACTTGGACGTCAATGTACACCTCCATGTCACTGTCAACTGACAGCGTGCCCAAAAGACTGGTACCATTACTACTTTAGACTTCAAGGGCACGTCAAAAACCCTATTATAATATGTCAAAACTTTATCCGAGAAAAAGGAATACACTATACACAAATGGAGTTAATATATGTATATATAATTATAAAAGGTAATTGTAAAAATAAAATTAATTAGATGCTTATATACCGGAGGTTAATTAAGCGGGAATTTATTTAGGATGGAATTGTATGGGTGTCCGAATTGAGGTTGAGAAGACCAATTACACAAGGTACTCACTCCTGTCCTTAGTTACTGCTGCTTTAGGTAGACTGCAGACTGGCTCCTGGGACTATATCAGTCCGCGAACTCAGCCTGGTGCGAGTTGGCAGACTGCAGAACTCGATGACAATATTTTGGAGATGTTTCTGTTGAACATGATTTCTCACGGTGTTTCCTTTTACTGGCAATGCAAGCGTGAGTTCTAAATATTTAATAGTATATTTTGTTTACTATTGATAGTCTCACGTTTGAAGAATATCCTCACCTGATGATAAGTGAAGATGCGGTCAATATTATGGTACATTAACATAACATAGTATCACGTCTGTATACCATGTAATGGGGGCGAGCCTATTGCCATCTCCCGGCCAAAGTTCCAGATTCCGTGCTGCTACTGGGAATTTCTATACAGAAAAACCCAATAACACTTTTGCCCGACCAGGGAGTCGAACCCATGACCTCACGTTTAGTGAGGCCGTAACCGATCGTGATTAAATTTTACAAAGAGGTAGCCTGGGAGCTGAAGAAGAACTCAAGACTATTTTTTTTTAGAATAGATTATTAGCGTTAGCATTTATATATGGTACATTGAGGTCTTACATATAATCATTCATTCACGTATACTACCATTGCTGGTGCAGAAATATTAAACAAACTATGCATGCAAAACATAAGTCACACTACAAATTATATTAATTCGATTAAGGATTCAATACAATTTAAATTTGACAGATTAATAGTGATTCAACAGATTAAATTAATTACAATCAAGTCAAAGTATTAATTACAATGTCAAAATTATGAATTACAATGTCAAAATTATGAATTACAATGTCAAAATATGGATTACAATGTCAAAATTTATAATTGAAAAAATCATTAACAGAATAAAATCACATGTCTAAGAGCCAAGAAAACATTCTACTTTTGAACTTATTAATTGGTAACACTTTCAGGTCAGGTGGTACTTTATTATAGATTTTAATTGCCATTTAATAGACATTTTACTATATAAATATATGTTGTATATTTTTACTACTTATCTCGCAGCCGAACTATTGCCTAGTTAGTTTATTATAAATGTTCCAATTTTTCATGTAATGTAACTAAAGATATATTTATAGCAAAGCACCAGTAGCGTCACCTGTTCGGCCACGGCGGTAACAATAAATCATAGTTATGAAACGGTAACGTGAGTTTTGTTAACTTTAGTTTTGCGGGTAGTTCCGCCTGTTGGGGATTATACAGATATATTATGTAGCGATCGTTGTAACATGTGAGATCGATATCTAGTGAAAGTTATAACAAACAACGAAAATGTAAATTAATTCTTTACTTCATCTTAAATTGTGGTCGCAAGTGCTGAGCCTGAGGCTCTGGCTTCGATTCTTGCATCAGACAATGGATCGTGGGATTTTTCTGCATGGAAATTCTCAGTGGCAGCAAGAAGTTTGGAACAGTGTCCGATAGATTATAATAGGCTCGCTTTTATGACCCTCAGTAACGGCAAAATATCTTTACAACGGTAGATCTCTGCTTAGGCAGGGTTCGCCTTCGATGAATAAGGAATCTCCGTGATAATATACATAAACCTGTCCGATAGACCTGGACAAGATTGGCACTAAATATATAAAGTAGGAAAGCGTAATACGAAGATGCTTTCCAGTGGGTTGACAAAGGCGAATGATGAACGACGAACTTGAGCTAGCGAAGCAAAATCTGATACAACTTCCCATCAATGACTGATTATAGCGAATTTTCTTTACATTGCCACTAAATTGATAGTATAGTGATGAAACTTGTAGATAGATATTTGATGCACATTCCAACAGTAACACAAATTAAGCATCTATAATCCGTCTGTAAGTAACGAAAGAAAGAAAACATTTATTCCGTATGATAGCCACGACAGTACCTACAACTTTTATACAGAAAACGAAAATTAAATACACTTATAATCAAAGCATAACCAAACCGAACAGGTTATCAACTGATCATATGCTAGGTTTTATAAATAGCACTGATTGATTAAGTGAAAGTAGATAGGTATATAAATTTGAAATAATATTGGTAATTCATCATCATCATCATCATCAGCCAGAAGACGTCCACTGCTGAACGAAGGCCTCCCTCAAGGGGGGGGGGGGGTTTCCATAATCCCCACGCTTTGCAGGCGGCTTGGGAATCGCAGTGGCTCACCGATTAGTGAGAGGACGCTGCTGCCCGTCCTCCGGTGTCTGGCCGCAATTTTAAGACATACCCGGGTCAATATTGGTAATTATTACACAGATATTTTTAAATTATACAAATAAATGAGATAAAAAAAGAATCAGATAAATACAAGTTGTAAAATACTCGTAAATGCAAGAGCCAATCGCCATCCAGAATATTATTTGCTCAATAATACACCAGTCCAGTCGTTTCTCTAAACTATATTCAAACGGAATTGGAATATCTATTCACCAACAAACTGATATTATTAATCGGCCATCTCATACTACAAAATATTCCCCAAAATGGTTCTTCGGTACTTCTTTTAACATAAACACATCTCACAAGAGACAAAGAGAACGTAAATCGAAACTCATAATTCACACTCGTTCTGAATACCAAAAATCTCATATAAAGCTTATTAAAAGTAGAAAATATTTCGTTCATACCGTTTGCATTGAGAACGTCTTACTAAGTTTAAAACTTATCTGCAATATAAATCCGTGGAATCCGGTTGTAAACTTACACAGGGGTAGTTTTAATTGGTTGCTAATAAGAACTTGCTAAATTACGAGTTGGTTCGCAAATACCGCTGTTACTAAGATAAACAGGTCGGTAAGTTAAACTTAGTAGCTATGTAATATTTTGTCGGTGTGTAACACAAGAAGTATGGGTGCAAGGATAGAGCCCCCACTAGTGACGAAACTTGAATTCATCTGGCGCACCCTGGACAGTCACCCTCGATACCACCGATAGCTGACTGGCTAATCTTTTCATTATGGCACGGGCGTGCCGTGCCCCCGCTGAAACGACAAGAGAACATATACAAGCAGTATAGGAAGAAGGAAAATGTGACTCCATGTTGGGTTACGAAGATCTCCAGATGGTATAAATTTTTGCCTCTTCTATAGTTTTTCTAGGCGATGACACAACGACAAGCATAAAGAACGCATTTTGTTCAAACAAAACATCAAAGATTTCTGCTACTCCCCTCGTGTCTTGCTTGAACACGATAATTGTTCATAACGTGATGAAAACATTACCCAGGCTGATGACCAGTGCTGCAATCAATCCGTCACGAATTACGTATAAGTCAAAATCCAGTCACAAGCTGTTTCGTTTGAAATAATATATATTTAGCTTACGACTAACAACTGGTTGCTTTAAACATAATAATATTAAGGTCTTTTAGCGAACACATAAACCTATAAATAAAAGTAAGACATTTGGCCGACCGTGGCGAAGACACATAAAGTCAAATATATAAAAAAATATAGGTAAGTATCTCTTAAAAATTAGTTTTGAGCGCATAAATTACCAGCAATAATTTTTAGTTTTTCAACAAAACACGGATAAATTAGCATATTAAAAAAAAAATTATACATTTTTAACTCATAATAACACCAAACTTCCTTTTGTACGGCAGTTTTTACCTTTTTATTTGTTTACCATTTTTATGTAAAGTTGTCTGTAACGCAACTAGATGGCGTTGACGTCGAATTAGAAGTCGCTATGGTTTCGTTACCGACGTTTGTAGGGGTTCGGCGAGTCAAGACGTTCTCGGTAGCCTTAAGTCTATTGGTTATAGGCTTCCCCCTATTACAAAATTTTTTAAAAGCGAATCGCACCTGTGTCGATAGCTTTATTATACCAGAAAAATATTTGCAAAGTGTGCGTACTGCTATATGTGTGAATAACATTATCACGCCTATATTTCTTGTAGGGTCAAGCAGAGATGTACTGTCTATATTGACTTTTTATTTAGTATTATTATTTATCTACATATCTTGGGGGAGGCCTATGTCCAGCAGTGGACGTCTTTCGGCTGAGATGATGAATTTACTATAATTATGTAAGCACTACGTCGTCGTAAACTTTATGATATGTGATAGCTGTTTTGGCAGTATGAGTTTGTTAGCCTCATTTAAATAAAGAGTAAAATAAAAATAAAACGTATAGCGCCATCTGTCGGAATGAAGTGACAACAGAAAATTATAAATTGCGATGTATAAGGTTTTACAACGATTCTAACACTTGTCACACACAAATATCCGACATCAGCAATCGCGGTTCGGCCAGCCAAGCTCATCACCTTTCGTGGTCGGAGGGTCCTCCCTTTTCAATGAAGGAACACCATACCTCGGTGTCAATTTTATCAATTTATGTATATTTTTTATAATTATCATACTTGAGTTACAGATAACATGAGTTCGACACAATACCTTATTCCCAATATGTGACTTGCTCTATTCGGAGACATTTGCTGTTCGCTGGGGTCTTACGTCAGTGTCCATGTATTTTAAAGATAGAGAGACGCATGCAGATATTCAGCCTTCATCCATTAAGTCTCACGTTGTTCTTCCTAGTATGGAGTATAATGAGCTCTCAAATAGAAATTTGGACATGCCGTAGTGGATTATTTTTACAATAACGTTCTATCTTCATATAAAATTCTGGTGTGCGTGTGTTCGTAACTCTTCGCCTTCTAAACGGCCTAATCGATTTTTTTGTACTTATGTGTTCACCTGGATCGTTCTTAGCTAGAGTTGGACCCGGCAGGTGGCATATGACAAGAAAAAGAAATGTTCTATTAAAGGAGAAGCTGCATTTTGTAAATTAAAATTTGATCACGTTGCCATTACTAAAAAAAAAAAAAAAAAAAATTATAAATGGGGTTTAAATCTATTACATATAATCTGTCATATTAGAAGTTACTTAAAATAGGTAATTCATTATAAGAATGTTCTGCAGGAGGTAAATTTTGATATCATTCAATAGATGAAGATAAATTTAATGCAAACAAAGCAATACGTTGATTGATTATAGATTCTCAAATAATAATTAGTATAAATATTAATATAATAATAGAAGATCTTAAAGATGAAATAACATTTCAAGAAATGTAAGCATCAGGATAATCAGAATACCATCGAGGTATACCAGCTAATCCTAAAAAATGTTGAGGAAAAAATGTTCATGCGTACCTGGGTATCGTGACACTGGACGGTTTTTCCATGTTCCGTGAAGTGCGACGACCAAATAAAGGCGAACATTTTGTATGGATTAACTGGCCTGCTGGCCGCCACTGTCGCCCCTCTCGCGGCCGAAGTGTAATAAAAACTACTCTCACGGCATTTTACTCCAACAAAGAAAAAACAAACTTAAGAATAAATCTGTCAATTCTTTCCTTAACGTCCGTATAATAAAACTGATAACGTAGACACAGACCGGACGCGGTTCCGGACGTTCCTAGTTTAATCTCGGCCACGAGTCCGGACACACCGCCCAAACACGGTCATATCCGGCCTGTAATAGTTTCCCGATGCCGGATCAAATGGAACATTTTCGCTCATCTTCTGATCGCTATTGTGTTCGGTCATCGTTTTAGCGTTAATCGCTTTTAACTTGCAACACTTAACTAGAGTTTAATTGTTGTTTGGTGTTTGTTCTAGCATCAACTTCATATCAGGCTTTCGACTTCATTAAGGTTGTACGCGTTCATTCTTTTGTTTTGATGCAATAAGCATGAAATTCATAAATGATACGCAGTTGGAGTACTTAAATGGCAATCTAGACCAATGTCTTTATTTTATAGGGTAGAATTGAGGGGTCCATATTTCTCTTAAAACTCTAAACGCGTAGTCCCGTGCACAGCTAGTACAGATAGATTAAAGATCAAAACGTTATACGGTACCTATTCGTTGTTTATTTATATAAAAAAAGTAATACAGAAACATAATAAGTTCTGTCAGGCAAATTTTCATATAAAGGGGAATTCTTTTACGAAACGAGAACGCCCCGAGGCGTAACGAGAGATAATGACAAGCTATTTATTATATTTTTCAGTAATGTATAAGGAATGCCTTATAACCTGAGACCGAATACATGGGCAGTGTTTGAGAAACATTAATTGTCCCTCTTCATCGATAATGCCGCATGTTACCTTCTCTTTCTGGCTTAGAAGGCTTATAAGGCGGCAGAACACTTCACACCTCTTTAACACAAAACTATGGGATAAGTTTAAGATTTTATTACGTCACTGGGAAAAACTATTGCGAGAAGAAATCGGATGTTGTTTTATTTGAAAAATGCCTGTCTGCAACATAAAAATGTATAGAAATCTTTCTCTAATATCACCATAAATAACGATAATATTTTTATCATGCAAAATTCAAATTGACTTCTTTTTCTAGCCTCTTTTTAGACTCGACCATACCTTAAAGCCGGTACCGGTACAAAAATCTTGAAATTACATGCTTTTAAAATATAAAAATACCAGCTCCTGCAGTTTCTCTCACGTGGAACAGATTTGAGTCCCCCGGGGCCGATACGTTTAGCCAGAGAGACTGCGTTTAAAGATGTTTTTATATTTTGCTAAAATACTAGTCTCCAGGTAGAGAAGCGTTTTAAAATCCATTGTACTTACATAACTAGTTTTAAGAACTTACAATTAATGGATGCCTTTTATCCAACTGCGCGACTACAAAGACCAATAATATTTTTCGTGTAACTAATTAACTAATAAACTAATTAACATCGGAGTATGTAAACGGCCGGATTAATTGTGATCAATGAGGTGGCGAATCCAATTCATTGCACATAATATTATGTACCTACAGTTCAACACAAGCCAAAACAAAATTCGGGTGTTACGGAATTAGCCGATGTAGGGGTTATATCGGCTAATTCTGACACACCCGAATTTTACCGATCTAAATATGTACGAGTACAACGCTAGTTGCTTACTGCCAATAAACCAATAATGTCTTCACAGCCAAATGGCATTACGATCGGCAAAATTCGGGTATGGATGATGCTTCTGGAACGTCTTGTTTATGGTATACTGTTGAACGAAAGCCTATGATCTTGGGAATTGATTTTGAAGTATTCTGGTTGTCAGTTTCATTATCTTAGTTTTAGTTATGTAGCGCCTTTCACTTTAAAAACATTCTTAAAGGCTCCCCTCTAAACAAAATATTTTTTCCCTAGAAGCTTAAATGAGACAAAACAAAACGTATCAAAAAATATATAGGAAGACGAAGCGAGCACAGCTACTATTTGTATATCGAAGAGAAAGAAAAGAAAATGTATTTAATATTTGACTAAACGAGTTGTTTTTCATTAGTCGAGGCATTTGTTGGCTCTTTTTTAAATTTTCCGACCAAATATTTCTTAAAGGATAACCTTATTATCTCTGTCTGTTACTGAAGTACCCACATATTTTTCAAGAAAAAATACTGATCAGGAAATATAGGCTTTTGTAGAAAATTACTGTTTCATCTTCACAGTTGACTAAACCACCTATCTGCCTGCATTTACCGCAGAAACTCGAGCATAAAGGGCACAATTAGAGTCAGCAAACGAAGCTTTGCGTGTGCCGTGAAAGATTGCAAGCTTTGGTGAGCATTGTACAAGTAGCGATTATGGAAACCGGTGACGGGTTGCAAAGGATATACGAGACGGATTACTTTGAATTGTACGCGTAGTTTGTAAACCGAGTGGACCAACATACATCGTTTTAGACCGTCAAAGTTATTTAAAGCAAAAAGTTAAAGTGAAAGTACTACTGTTTAAAGTTAACTAGAATAAAGTACACATTATTGTTTTTAATCCAGTAACTACAGTTGTTTTATAAATAGTTATAAAGGTGTTAAAGCATCTATCAGTCCATTGTACGTACTTTTACAATTATTTTAAAAATAATATGACTAAATATAGGTACACTTTATTAAAAATCTTTTTTAAATTGTACACGCAATAATCTTTAAGGTAATTCACGTAAAGTCTGTGATATTATAATGTGATCAATGTCCATTTTATCGTCAAACATAATTGTAATTATTATTTGGTTATTTTTGTTTTGGTTGTCGATGTTGATATATAGTTGTTTGTGAATAGTTGTTTATCAATCTGCCCACCTTTTGTAAACATCCCTCTTACGCAAATTTATTTATTTGATCCACACCTTCACATTCTATCTTTATATCACATATATACAAAAACACCTTCCACCCTTTAAACACTATTATTTTCGTCTTACCTACGGTTATTTTCATCCCTTTCTTCTGCTTCATTCACCTTACCATGTCTTACAACTCTTCTGCTGATGATACAAGTATGACTTAATCATCTGAATAGAGAAGTCATTTTGACAGATAGTTCATTCATTTCAATCCACAGTCACTATCTGTCAAATCAGCCAAACAACAGCCAAGGTGACGCTAGATACCTAACACCTCCAAAAATGTTAAACCAGTCCGTGTATACTCTATTTACTTATTCTAACGTAAGCACTAGAACCCTAATATAGCGATTTCAGTACTCACGTCAGACGCCAGACCACAAATGTCATCCAAACTCTTCGACAGAATACATGAATTTTCGATTTGATGACTACATTTCTTTGTGTGAGCCAGATACTTGTATACAGCTAGCGATATTCCTGTTAAACGCTTCAGCTAAGCTTAATGTCATAATATGGTTATGCATAGGAGTGAATTCTCCCAATACAGTTCAGATCGATAACCTGCGACCGTCGGCCTACCTTTGATTTGACATCAAACAGACAGTTGTGTTGACGGAAATGGAGTTTGAGAGGTTGACAATTTGATTCAGAGTATGAATATATATAGGACAAGATAACATATTATAGGACTAACTTACTGTGTTTAAATATTATGTAATTGTTTTTGTTATGATTTCTACGATCATCTATATTAATTAATATTATAAAGAGGTAAATTTTGTTTGTATGTAGGGGGTAATCCCCGGAACTAATGATCCGATTTTAAAAATTCTTTCATTGGTAGAAAGTTAAATTATTCTTGAGTGCTATAGGCATATATATAATTTCTATATAAAAATTATATCCTACTCCTACTTAATATTATAAATGCGAAAGTTTGTGAGGATGGATGAATGGATGGATCTTTGTTACTCTTTCACGCCAGTACGGCTGAACGGATCTGGATGAAATTTGGCACAAAGATAGATTATAGTCTGGAATAGCACATAGGCATACTTTTTATCCCGGGAAAATGCACGCGGGCGAAGTCGCGGGCAAAAGCTAGTCTCTCATATTTTTGTCTTACGTAAAAAGATGACTAAAATAAATTTGTGGCTATATTGATATTAAGAATATCATTCAGCAATAATCATTAATTTTAAGGTTAAGTAGAGTAGGTCAGACAGTCTCCGGATTTACAAGCTGTACATTTACGTCGCACACTGCGATGAGTAAGCCAAAAAAGTGGACAAAAATACCTAAAGATCACGACAGTTCGAAGATCGATTAATCATTGGTATTTCTATGAAAGCTGTTCTCGATAGCTACTCATCATATTTTTTCTGGACAAAGACGCAGATTGGTAAGTCAGTTCATTTGCTATCCCCGAGAACGGTTCACCAACTCAAAGTACGGATGGGGACATCCGAATTTTCTTTTGTCCGTGCCACGCCAACCGGAAATGCAATATCTTTGTTGAACAGAATATTCTTTCAAACCCGGTCTAAGAAAGTATTTTGTTTATTAAAATAACATAGCATCACGCCTATATTCCCCGAAGGGTTAAATAGAGGTTTAGTTTTTGGACCCATATTTAACCGAAGTCCCCTAAATGGTCCATAATGGTCCACACTTGCTTTAGGCCGAAAGGTCTGGAAATCATGGCTAAGAGTAACAGTAAGTCCCATTTAGAAAGAAGAGAGCCAATACCATCTACCGGGCACTATATCTGACTGCTAAAACCCAATAACACTTTACGACCCGCGGCCTAATTACGTAAAAAAGCGACAGCAACGTGACAGCCACGCGACAGCAATCTCACTGTCATCCAATACATTATATGTCACAAAAATGACGTTTGACAGAAGTTATCGCGCGATCTACGCCTGTCGCTACATCGGTAATCAGGCTGCCGGTTATCGAACCTAGGATCAGCAGTCACGCATAAGCAGTTTACATAAGCCTTTTACAGGTTTCACATAACTTACGACATTTTAACTAAAATCGGCACGATTGATGAACCTTAAATGTGTGTATGTAATTATCGGGTCTATATCCGATATCATTCATCATACATATTCATTCAATATCGTATCGAGAGTGGCTCGTGTCAATCTACGAGGTTAAGCAGCGCTTGTTGCGGTCAGTCCTTGGATGGGTGACCGTTTTTCATATATCGAGATCATTCCGTGACATGTAAAGTACATTAAGCAGTTGGTCATTACAGGTGTCAGCAGCCCAAAGTCCGGTCTAACCTCAGAGTACATTTGATTCCCAGTAATTGGGTGGTGGAGGCCAAATAGTACCTATAAAGTCAGTCTCTTTGTGTAAAATACTGACATTCAGCCGTAACCAATTAGACTGGGAGCTGACCTCAATGTAGTTGTGAACAGGCTAGGCAGATGATGAATAGACGCGACGATATTTCCATTGCAATTTGTTTGCGGAGCGATCCCAAAAACTTCATAAACAGAAACAATCACGACTTTTGATCAAAATAAGTTAATTTCTAAATTAAAACACAAAATATTTCAGAAGGTTTTATTGCTCTCATAACAAGTAAGCAATTAAAATAACATCCCGACGAGTTATATCGCCAAATTAATTCGCAAATGGACTCAGGACCCTTCTCAAACTTGGACCTCTGTGGTTGCAAATGTAATTTATATAATTCTAATTGAATTTTTGTTTTTTGACCTAAGCTAATACTGATATTAAATTAAATTAAATTTCTGTTGAAACTAATTGTTAGGTCGTTAGGCAGGTTTTACAATGGTAGCGACGGTAACGGGGGGATCTCTTTACAGTCTCCCCCGGGACGTGTACAAGGGTATGGCCTCTTTACAGTCATCCCCTACGGGAGTTCCCGAGGCCCACCATATGGTGTCGAGGCGGACCACCGTGGTGAGTTAGGCGGAAGAAAGCTCATGACCACGCTAATAAAAAAAAGGTTTTACAATGTTACATGTGTTACCTTTTACGTTTGGGGAACACCAAAAGAGCTTAGGTGTTATATTTAATTCGTTCAGAGCACCACAGGTAGGCCGGTGACGAAACTTGATGGTTGGCTACTGCTGAATCAAGTTTCCATGTGAAGAGAGATTTACGTACTCGATAGTTGAACTTATCCTGACTGACGGACTCATATTTTTTCCCATACGTAAACAACACAATATGTCAAAAAGGCTATCTGCGTTATTATAATATCATGCACCAACCAACCAACCAAGTGGTAATCTTCACCATCTCTCATGAGTAATAAGGTTAATAATGAACCTGCTAATCAAGCTTTTATTTTCACAAAACGTATTACAGCACTCCAGAATCTGCCCTATTTCCTGGCCAATCAAAGAGCCGTAGAGTTGGCCTATTTTTTGGCTGAACAAATTTAAAATTAGCTATAAACTCGAAAAGATCTATAGATATATACATATATATATTTCAATCAATTTTACGAAAGCAATTTTTTTTTTAATCTATTATTATTATCTTTTTTTTTATATCCGTTGGATTTCTCTTGTGCCGTGGGTACAGTTTACAAACATACATTTCATATGCATACACAACCAGACCCGAGACAACTATCCGTAGAACATTCAAATATTTGTTCCGTGCAGGGATCGAACCCGCGACACCTAGCGTAGAAAACTAATCACTTAGCCACTGCGTCAACCGTGTCTTCGTTTTTAGTTATTTAGATAATTATGTTCCTCCATAAAATAACAATTCATTGGCTTTGACTTTCACCGACAATTTCAAAAACCCGCTGAAAAAAATAAACTTGCCTCGGGACAGGCTTTAACATAAAAACCGTTACATCCGAACCCTTTGTAGAGGAATGGACATCGGATGAAGGCTCCGAGACAAATCCCACGTTCCCCGAAGGATTCCACTACCGTAGACATAATGATTTATTTACTAGACAATATATTTTGTAGCGTTAAAAAGTATGTGAAGGCTGTGTAACATGTACTCCTTTGGATATTTTTATATCTTCACTGAGACTCGCACGGTTCTAACAAAAATACATGTTCTAAGTTTTTGATGTATATATTACTAGAATGTTTATATATTTTTGACGGCACGGTTGGCTCAGTGGCTAAGTGATTAGCTTTCTGCGCTATGTGTCGCGGGATCGATTCCCGCACGGATCAAATATTTGTTTAGTCTACGGATAGTTGTTTCGGGTGTGTGTATATTTGTAAACTGTACCCACGATACAGAAGAAATCCTAGGGTGGAGCAACATATATATATCATTATGTGTGTAGTAATAAATGATGATGCTGCTGAGTATGAAGACTCGGCTAAGTGTCATCTGTCAAAATATTGTGAACAGTGGCCGGCAGGCTAATTACGTAAAACTGCGACAGCAACGCGACAGCCACGGCACAGCAATCTCACTGTCAGCCAATACATTATATGTCACAAAAATGACGTTTGACAGAAGTTATCGCGCGATCTACGCCTGTCGCTACATCGGTAATTAGGCTGCGGTTCAAACAGATGACTGAAAAAATGACGTGGCGCACAATTTTTTTGACACATGATCATGACACAGTCCAAGTTCCTTGTCCGACTACAGAACACTAAAACGAGGACGCACCTCGTATTTTTTCAACTCTAAATCACGTCAGATCCTACGGTCGTTTATCATGGGGAATCTGCAAAATATTATCGTTTATTTTAACACTGCCAACTTCCTTGGTCTATCGATCCTTACAACTCATTTAGCACGTCGCGATGGCAGGGGAGGGGACCAGATAGATGCCGAATACTTGCCACATATTTTATGTAAGAGGAAAACAGGAACAGCGCGGAACTGGGCTGGGTATTCAATGCCAATTGAAATTGAACGTGCGGTCTTCATAATCAAGTTGTAGCGAGAAAATAGCCGGCTCCATGAAAACCGAGAACTAGACAGTTAGTAGGTATCTAGTACGAGTACTAACTGAACTTTCTGGTTTATTTTCTGACCAAGGTAACTTTTTACTATTGAAAGTTTTTTATAAAACTATCTCTGACCATTCTTCCATGTTACGGTCTGAAATATAGTTAATATCAATATGAAACAGGTTTTTGGTATGGTATATACATATATAATATTTTAAATCGTAAATGGGTGCGGTTTATTGCACTGCTTGGTAATTTCATTTTATTTATATTGAATTTGAATATTCAATTTAAACATAAAATAAACAAACCTTATAATCTGAAGAAATATGTGGCGACGTACTTGAAAATCTCTAAAAATAAAATCATAAAAAATAATATCAAACTAATAAAAACGTATGGATTTGAAAATTTTCTTGTGTTACGAAAAGCTATTTTCTAATTTCATTGATTTATAAAAGAACCATGATTTCTTTATTGGCTGCTTTCTGCTTTTTATCAAACATAATTACTGGAAGTTCATTTGTTAACAATGATTTGGTAAGGAATGTGAAATTGAAATATAATCTTCAGAAGTGGCACGACCATAACGTTGCAGACGGGGAATATCCCTACGTGGTTTCAGTGGTACTCATAGAACAGCAGACAGTGACCAGACACTGCACGGGGTCCATGATAACCCCGTCTTGGGTTCTCTCCTCGTCACACTGCTTCTACGATCTACCTCATAAGAAGTTCTTTGTTTGGTACGGCAACCACACCGTTTCGCCGTTAAAGACGTTGTTGTATACTAAGGTAATAAAAGTTTTCATTCATCCAAACTTCAAAATGACAGAGTTCACACGGCCCGGCTATTTTTTCGGAGACAATGACATTAGCTTGCTGCGGACGCTAAGTTTAGTGGAGTTGTCGAGTTTTGGACGATTATCATCTATTGACCACACGAAGATGTACGGACTACCTGTAACATATCTAGGTGCCGGTGCGAAGAATAAAGAACGAGGGACAGACTCGTTTAAACCACTACAAGTCGCTGAAGGCGCGGTCATCCAATGTGGCATGACATTAACAATGTGGTCAAAATATGTGTCATGTGTTTACCCGAAGTGCACGGTTAAATCACACCAACCAGTACATGGGGATACGGGAGGGCCGTTTATTTATGAAGGCAAAATAGTCGGCGTGATGTCTACAAATTTCAAAATTCCTAAGACAAATATATTTTCCAATGGACTAACACCTATTAGTCCATATAAAGATTGGATAAAGCATGTAACGCATGCAAGAGACAATATCATAAGCTAAGCATTGTGCAAGAAAAGTTTGTTTAAACAAATTAGTCGTTAATGGAAATGTGTCATGTCTAAACTAAAATTCTAAGGAAAAGAAAAACAGAGAATGGAAAATACGCCTTATATGGATATTGTAGCAATGCCTTGTTTATTTCAATCCACACTATCATAAATGCAAAGTAACTGTATCTGTCTGTTTGTTACCTCATCAAGACTATACAACTGAAATGAATGATATGGAATTTAACAAAAAAGGTAACCTGAGACCTGAAGAAGGAGATTTGTAGCAAAACACTAATGAGATAATAAATAAGAAATACACGCAAATGAAGTCGCCGACAGCAGCTAGTTCTAAATGAAAATGAAAAGAAGAGCCTGTCTTAATAATAACAAGAGTGTTTATCAGAACGTGCTGAACATAAACATTCTTCAAATGATCAACGAGGAATCAGACTGAACTTGGATTTCTTGTTAGCACACTTTAGAATTAATTCTTTTGTCTTACTTGTAAGAATGAGTTTTTCATTCTGAAGAAGTTTTGAAGACAGTTTTTCTGAAGAAGTTTTCTTCCTAACTGGATGCTTATAGGCTCTTTCAAAACGTTGCTAATTTAAATGAACGCCCAATGTTCAAAGATGTCTCATGTACACAAATCAAGCAATAAAATCCAGGGGTGCTTTTAAGTGTGCAAGTTATAATCCTCCAGAAATACACAGATTAGATAACCGAGAGACTTGTAGTCTCCATCAAATAACTAGGAATAATTCTTAGATTAAATTTACGAATACTATGGAATTAATAAAAATAATCGAGATTTTCATTGAAGAAAGTTTTTCAATTGTAATATTTACTTCGTTCAGTATACTCTTAATTTCAATACACAAAACCATAACCAAGTTATCAAAATTATTCACATTGAACATTGCAAATGGTTTGGCTTCACCTTAACAAGCAGTCTGATAATACCATAACCTAAAAACCAATCCACTTGTCAATAAAATTGGTTATTGATGCGAAATTCCCAAGAGACTTGTCGTAGTCGATAGGGGGCTTCCCATCGACCATTACAGGGAGTGGTTGGCCAAATTGAAATTTCATTATTACATACATTTCAGATGCTAGTGTGCTCAAATAATTTACAGCATTTCACTTGATTATAATAATTATAATCGCCAAAAGGCCGACTGTAAAATACACCTTGGTCAGAAATATGGTGGTCAGGTCAGTCAGTATCCAGTCTTCGGCTTTCATGGAGTTCGTGCACAGTCTGACCGCTCGATAGCTATAGTTATTGTTGATGTCTCACAATGTGACTACGAATGCGTACTCTCCATCGTGTATCATCATATCAGATGTGTTGTTCACTGTGAACTTGAAAACGAGACTGCATAAAAGCCAAAAAGTCAGATGATGAAAATAGTTGGACAACAGTTAGTAAGCCAGTATTCAATTCTTGAATATTATGGAGACCTTACAGCCATAATTGTTGTGGTCCTTTGGCAGAAATACGCAGTTCAGAAACTGCGTTTGTGAGTAATTGATGGACACAGCGTTGAACATGGAGAGTATTCATTCGTTGTCGCATTGTTGGATGTCAACAAAAACAATAGGTGTCAAGTAGTCAGACTGTGCACAGGCTCCATGATAGCCGAGGACTGGATACTGCCTGAACTGACTACTTTATTTCTGACCAAAGTATCTTTATCATGACGACACGGTTGGCGCAGTGGTTGAGAGATCGACTGCTGAGCTCGGTGTCGCGGGTTCGATTCCCGCACGGAACAAATATTTGTATGATCTACAGATATTTGTTTCGGGTCTGGGTCTTCGTGTATGTATTAGGTGTACAAATTAGTTTTAGGACACATGCATTCCGTGTCATGAAAGTAATTCACGGTAATTAAAAAATTTCGCTCACATATAATATGGTAACACTCCTTACATAGTATCGAAACGCAAGGGAGTTATAAACATTACCTTAAAATTTTATGAATTAAACATGGAGACCGATAAGTTATTTGTTAGACATTGCATTCGTTATGAATTCCACCAAGGAAAAAGTGTTAGGAAAGCATGTGAATCGATCTGTTCCGTTCTTGGTGAAAACGCTGTATCTAAAAGTACATGTGAGTATTGGTTTAAGCGATTTAAAGAAGGTGATTTCGACGTTAGCGACCGTGAACGTACCGGAGCCCCTGTCAAGGTGCATGACGAGAAACTGCAAGCGTTGCTAGACGAAAACTCTTGCCAGACAGAAAAACAACTTGCAGAACAGCTTGGAATAACTCAACAAACTGTTTCCAATCGCTTAAAAGCAATGGGAAAGATTCGGAAAGGAACAAAATGGGTGCCACACTTTTTAACTCAAGAAAATAAAAATACCCGTCTTGAGATATGTTTGAATCTTTATAACAAGCAACATAGAAAGTCTTTTTTGTGGAAAATTGTGACCGGTGACGAAAAATGGATATATTTTGATAATCCGAAACGCAAATATCATTGGGTTGATCCAGGCGAGCCGACGACATCGATGCCAAAGCGCAATATTCACTGTAACAAGGTAATGTTGTGTATATGGTGGGACATGAAAGGCGTACTGTTATATGAACTTCTGAAACCTGGCGAAACGGTTACTGCAGATCGGTATCGTCAACAACTAATACGATTGAATCAAGAAATTGAACAAAAACGCCCATTTACTGGCAAAGGAAAACGTCCAGTAAAACTGCTCCACGACAACGCCAGGCCTCATGTTGGTAAACCGGTCAAGGATACGTTAATGGCTCTGGAATGGGAAGTTATACCACACCCGGCGTATTCACCAGATATAGCCCCAACAGATTTTCACTTGTTCCGGAAAATGCAAAATGAATTATCTGATGTACGATTCAAAACTTTCGAAGAAGTACAGAAATGGGTCGATAATTTCCTCTCCTCACAAGATGAAAATTTCTTTGCAGAAGGCATCCGTAAGTTACCTGAAAGATGGCTGAAGGTCATTCAAAGTAATGGAGATTATTTTGATCAATAAACGTGTTTTAGTTTTTTCAGAAATAAATTTTGAATTTTTGGAAAAGTGTCCTAAAACTTATTTGTAAACCTAATAAATACACACCGTGCCTCGGAAAGCACGTAAAGCCGTTGGTCCTGCGCCTGATCTCTCTCCGGTCGTGTCGGATTGCCGTCCCATCGGACTATGAAAGTGAAGGAATAGAGAGTGCACCTTTGTTTGCGTGCACACTTGTGCACTATAATATCTCCTGCGTAGTTGGCCAATCTCCGGTGAGATTGGCCGCCGTGACCGAAATTCGGTCAGTAGGACATTATCTTTATCATGCAACATTGTGGCTACTATAATTACTATCAAGTAAAATGATGCGAATGGTGCGAACGAGCTAGCGTCTGAAATGTATATGAAATAAACGTTTACAATATTGTGAAAATTCAGTTTCGTAAGGCATAAATCACTTACAATTTTATTCTTGTTTATAGTTCGAAATTTTATTTTATTTGTAATATCTAGTGCACGGAAAGGCACGTGGCGGAATGGCTTCCGAACAGTTTGATGGATTTATGAGGCTTGACGCGTTCTGTGCTCGGATGTGTGACCGTTCTTTTAAAATATAAACCCTCCTTGCATTGTATAGCACGTCAGTGGTACCCTGTAAACCTCTCATCATCATCATCATCATCATCAGCCAGAAGACGTCCACTGCTGAACGAAGCCCTCCCCCAAAGGGGGGGTTTGCCATAATCCCCACGCTTGGCAGGCGGCTTGGGGATCGCAGTGACTCACCGATTAGTGAGAGGACGCTGCTGCCCGTCCTCCGGTATCTGGCCGCAGTTTTAAGACGTACCCGGGTACCCGTAAACCTCTATTCTAGAATAATTACTCTGTTTATCTTCTGTTTCATTGGTCTAGTATCCACAAACTCGACTGGTGTAAAGTTCTGGGTCAGATGCCCAGCAGCGTAATTATCGATGTAGCGACAGGCGTAGATCGCGCAAACGTCATTTTTGTGTCATATAATGTATTGGCTGACAGTGAGATTGCTGTCGCGTGGCTATCGCGTTGCTATCGCTTTTTTACGTAATTAGGCTGCGGATAGAGTATAATTAGGATTTTCTGTGTGGAAATTCGAACAATGAAATTTGGAAGAAGGATTTTTGAGAAGCGCATGGCTTACATGCCATGGGCTGCATGCATGGCACAAACGCCCAAAAATAAAACTATGGTTTAATCCTTGTCGTTGTCACACCATCGCATAATATGGCACAATGAAAATATTAAGTTGAACCCGTATTTTATATTGCAATCAAAAAGAAAAACAAAAAAAAATGAGAAGCCTTTTCAGTTTCAAAGACAAAACAGTTCCATACCAAAGTATTTTCCTGCATTCCTGATACTGTCAAGTTAGCGTGACTTTTCACATAAATTGTTCTTGCTGTAGTGGAAATATTAGCAAGTCAGCAATGCTGACTATTCAGAATGTGTCAGATGATCTCATGTTTTGTCACTTTTGGACGCTCTTTTCTTGGAAACCGACTAAATATTTTCAGTTTAAGCCTAAGTTTAAGCCTTTATATTAACAAACAAAAAGAAATGGACGATACTTTTGATGTAAGAGAAGATGATGCTGATAGGTAGTATTTAATATACCTGTTTCAACAACAAGGGGTCGACGTTCAAAGCAAAACTGAGGTGTTCCTTCGGCATCGATCAAAATGTTACGCAAGAGAAAATTCGGAACATTTTTCGAACATTTTCATTTTTTAAATTACTCTTCGGTGTGACAATATAGGAAAGTTTCCCTATTGTCGACGCTATTAAATTTTTACGCATCAATCATTTCATGTTCACGTAACATTTGTTTTGTTTCAGACTATAGTTGAGTGGAAATGTGTGTTGTGCTAAGAGATTTTAGCGGCAACGATAGAACCGGCAGCCTAATTACGTAAAAAAAGCGACAGTAACGCGACAGCCACGCGACAGCAATCTCACTGTCAGCCAATACATTATATGTCACAAAAATGACGTTTTGACATGAAAAATGAAGTTATCGCGCGATCTACGCCTGTCGCTACATCAGTAACTAGGCTGCGTATCGTGTATTCTGGACAACGGGGATTCATAAAATGATATATTTTGAATTAATGAGTATTTACTTACGTGATATGGCGACATATTGCATAAGAGCCAATGAGCCGAGCCAACTTCATTATTCTATAAAAAGTATCGGAATTTCATCGCTAGCAAGAAATTTTTAATTAGAATTCGAGAACCTTATAACCTTTCTTCACAAAACACAAAAGCCATAAAAATATATGTATTATTTATTATATGATATGTCTATATGCCTATCCATCGAATCCTTTGAGGCTATATTATTATGAATCCAAACAGTACATAAGATGGAAGTACCAGGAACCTATAAACGTTTACGGCTTTAACCTCGACTCAGCATTCACTGCGCACTGTCAAAGCAAACAATAGACACACAAGGGTACATTTAACGCAATGGATGCAAAATGTTTGAGAGCCACTTGGAATACACTTGCGTTCAATAAAATGAAAGTGATATGTTAGGGTTCGAGGGTCATTGTCCCCCGCTAGGGTACACTCGGGATGTCATAGAATTTTTATTAAGTACTCCGCTGTCGTACAGATTACTTGTGCCCGTGTCTTCGCGTGGGTTCCGGACTTTTACCATTCAAACTTCAATACCCCGATAGACTTCACCATTGTCAAACGGAAAAACGAATAGAACCTAAAGAACTTACATTTTGTCGATCATTCTCGCGAACGCTCCCCCTAATTACATGAGACTCAATAACAGCATCGGCGAAATGTAGGTACACTAGTACACCTCTGCCTAACCCTGCGGGGAAAACAGGCATTATACTATATTAAAATCAAGCAAACATTTATTGAAAAACATCAGGTATATGTTTTATTTAGATATATCTTTTGCTAAAAATATGACACATAATTTACATAAACTTATTTACTTAAATCTTTGTAAAGCGATGGTTATTTGGCGTACTAAGGCATGTGGTTAGCTTCATCGTAACTTATGTACAATTATTGCAGTTTGAATATCGACTGTTGCCAAATAGGCTACTGTCGTTCAATCTGTGCCAGCCACATAAATGTGCCCCTCCAGACTACGAGTATGAAGAATAATGTATTTGCTCCGATCTGAGGGTATTAACATAACATCGCGCATGTTTTTCTAGAAGATTTGTCGGAGATACTGTTGTATGAGTTACAAAAATATCTGATTAATGTACGTAACTTTTATCACTATATATTATTATAAAAACTAAGTCCCACCACCGCGTCTGTCTGTCTGTCTGTCTGAACGCGATAAACTCAAAAACTACAGAACGTATTTTTAATACGGTTTTCACCAATGGACGGAGTGATTGATGAGGAAGATTTAGGTGTATAAAGTTTTTGTGTAAATTGGCTGAAATATAACGATAATTGTTGAATATGTCGGAAAAAATCATGTTGACTGGGAACTTTGCTACCCGTGCGAAGCCGGGGTGGGTCGCTAGTATTTTTCTAAGACTGATTGATGAATTTCGCTTAACCCTGAGTTTGTTTCGGCCTTTCTTCTCAAGGCTAGTCATAGGAAATGCCGACCCCATGTAGTTTAACAAAGACGTGTAAAAGTGATTGAAAAATCCTAATGGCAAAATAAATAATTTCATTTCATTAATGTGATCAACTATATATAGACTGTCTATAAGCTTTAATTAAAAATAGTAATTATAGCCTTCATCATCATCATCATCAGCCAGAAGACGTCCACTGCTGAACGAAGGCCTCCCCCAAAGGGGGGGTTTGCCATAATCCCTACGCTTGGCAGGCGGCTGGGGGATCGCAGTGGTTCACCAATTAGTGAGAGGACGCTGCTGCCCGTCCTCCGGTGTCTGGCCGCAGTTTTAAGACATACCCTAATTACCGATTACCGATTAATTACCGCCTAATTACCGATGTAGCGACAGGCGTAGATCGCGCGATAGCTTCTGTCAAACGTCATTTTTGTGACATATAATGTATTGGCTGACAGTGAGATTGTTGTCGCGTGGCTGTCGCGTTGCTGTCGCTGTTTTACGTAATTAGGCTGCGGGGTCTATTATTATAGCCATAGATGAATTAATTTCAATCTTATGTATCAAAAGTTAATCTACTTATGTCGTTGATTGCTGAACTAATAGGGGGCGAGCTTAGAGCCATCAAACGGACACAAATCCAATCTCGGAGCTGCCACGAGAATTAATACACTGTAGCGAGATTAGTGACGCCAGAGTTAATTCAATAGATAACAATTAACACCCAACATGATAGTGAAAGTAATATTAGACTATATATAAATTCAAAAAATCAATATACCTAACGGCGTAAAAAATGAATTTAAATAAAAATTGGGAAGAAGAATACAAGTCCAGTTGTCTAGAATTTTGTTAATATTCAATAACTACACCATTGAAATGTTTTCATGATCGATACACACTTAAAACAAATAATAAATTCTAATGCGGAACAGAGAAAAACAAAAAACAATACAATAATCAGGGCCATTCAAATGACTGACAAAACAGATGACTGCTTACAAATTTAGTGAATAGAGCAATATTTAAAAAAGATTAAAAATTTCAAACTATTTTAATCATACGATTAAATCATTAAATAAAATCAATGATAATAATAATAATCTCACCGGAGATTAGCCAACTACGCAGGAGATATTATAGAGCACAAGTGTGTGCGCAAACACAGGTGCTCTCTCTATTCCTTCACTCTCATAGTCCGATGGGATGGCAATCCGACACGACCGGAGAGAGATCAGGCGCAGGACCAACGGCTTTACGTGCTTTCCAAAACGGTGTGTTCACATACACAAAGACCCAGACCCGAAACAATTATCTGTAAATCATACAAATATTTGTTCCGTGCGGGAATCGAATCCGCGGCACGTAGCTCAGCAGTCGATCTCTCAACCACTGCGCCAACCGTGCCGTCCAATAAAATCAATAATTAATAGATAAATAAACAACACAGTTACATTAAACAGTAACAATGAAACTCCAAACAATCAGCAATGTAGTAGAGAATTAAAGGTTAAAATTCTCTCTGCGACAATTGTACTGCGATATGTCTGTCGCAAGAATGCCTAATGATATGGTAGTCCAGCCTTCCCGCTATCATCGCTAGGACGGTGTTGGAGCTGTCTCGCACTCTGTGCACCATAGATACTGCACGCTTTCGCATGGTTGCGTGGAAGCAGTCGATGCGCGCCTTCGCGAACATGCCCGAGGCGCTACAAAATCACCGCCCTAAACCCATTATTGTATTGGACGCGGAGGGCGCTGTAACGTTTCCTACTGTACTCAGCCCAAAGGCTGCACGAGGACATCGATGTAAGTACAATAGAGGGAGTAACCTTTATCTCTTTTGAGCACCGTACGAACCTACGAGCGATCATATTCGCTCTGACAGACAGCGCCCTCCGCTCCCGTTCCATATCTGCGTGATCTTTGAGGTCGACAGTGAGTAAATGCCCTAAGTATTTGAACTGTTCAACCCTTACCAGAGGAGCACCATTTATACTACCAATAAAAGTGCAGCCTCCCATTCATCATCATCATCAGCTAGAAGACGTCCACTGCTGCCCGTCCTCCGGTGTCTGGCCGCAGTTTTAAGACGTACTCGAGTCCCCCCATTACATTGGACTTAAACCACTGCCTAACCCTTTGGGAAATACAGGCGTGTTGCTATGTTTAGTTTAAATAAGTCGTATTTATTATTATACAACAAGAATTTTCGTATAGAAAAATTCAATACACATGCGTAACCCGGAAATCGAACTCAAGACCTCACGCTCGACCGCGACACGCTTGCAAATAAATTTTATATAACATAACGTTTATAAAGTCATAATATATTTTTAAGGTAGCCCGTATATTTCACGGTTTTTCTTTCGCCGTATCCACGATATAATTTTGATATAAATGGAGAAGGACGTGAAGCCTTGATGTAGGTATGATGGCTCAATCTAAGAGGCGTTCCACAAAAATACGTGAAATAACGCAACGGTCACCACCTAATATTGACTTATATTAAATAAGGAACATTTACAAAAACAACTGAGTCCTTTAACATTATAAAGTGCCTGTAATAGGTTTATTTGAAATAAAAACAATTATATCTATCTATTGACTGCGACCGGTTGACGTACCGTCAAATAATTACCGATAATATTAAATAATATTCAATTACCGACTCCTCCGGTGTTGTGGGTGTCCATGGGCGACGGTAATCGCTTACCATCAGGCTATCCGCTCGCTTGCCAACGAACGCATAAAAAAAAAACTTGGTTTTAACTGTAGTAAGAACCTTTTCTAGTATAAATACTTGCTTATGTTATCAATTGTTAAATAATAAATTAGTTGTTGTTAATAAACTAGGTAATTTGTTCAACTATGCTATTGATTTTAATATTAAAAGTATTGTTTTGACTATTCGGGTAACGACCGCGTTCGGCGATGGCACGACTAACCAATCAGATCATCTTTTAAAAATATAGTTAAAATGGCGGGAAATATGTTACTTCATTGTCGTGCCAGCCCTCCGAACGCAGTCGTGATCCAGAAGTCGAGTTGTTAAGTTGTGGAAAATTGTATTGTGGATTAGTTATATTAAGGTTATTATAATCACAGTGATACGTAATAATAAAAGTGTTCAGTACCTCTATTACGAGTTTTTTACTATTTACTTTCAAAGTAAATGTAAATTTTCATGCAAGCGATTTTAGTTCTTAACTTGGTTACGTTAGGGATTAGAGTCGCTAACATGATACCTCTATAAAATAGTGAATAGTAAATCAAATCTTACGACGGCTAACTTCACAGCTAATATAGCTAGTTGTTTCTTTCTATCTCGGAACAAAGAAAGAGAAAGATATATATGGCAAAAATACTAATATTCAGTGTCGATAAATAAAAAACTTAATATTATAATCCTTTACAATAGAAAGAACATCTACCTGTAAGCCGAAGAGTAAAGATTAACCGTATATTGAAATTGATTTATTTATACGTCATTGTAAATAATTTATTGATTGTCAACGAGTGTTGCCCGATCTAGTGTTTTATTAGCAGAAATACCTTTTTTAATCTACTTATTTTATGGCTATTACGGAAAATATACCTGCTTGTACAGATATTAGACAAAACTATCTACACTCAAGATAGATTGCGAGATTAAATTGGTTTTATAATATTTATTGTAATAGTTCGTAAATAAATCAGAATTAATAGTTACTCAATAATGAGTGATATTCACAATTCTTAATGATTATTTGTGTCTCATTTTTTTTTTAGTTTTTCAGTTGAACTTTAAGTGTATTCTCTTCCATAACTGCTTATTGATAATTAGTTGTGCCCGCAACTCTATCCGCGTATACACCAACCTATGCGTGAAATCCGATACATCTGAAAATTTGTTATTAGCTTTTCGATTCAACTTATTATAACTATTACACTGTTATGATTAGCAGTAGATTTTCCTCAAAATAATTAATATATAATAGTTGTATTTGCACAAACCGTAGGTATTTAAGTTGCGCTCAAAGTGTCTGTAGTAAAACTGTAAAGGGGGTAGGCCCTTTACAGTTTTATTTTAGTAGGTAGTGTATAGATTAGTGATGGACAGATATTGTTCGGATTGCTGTTCTTTTGAAGTAGATAACTTTTTGTTCTCGACTCATATGTTAGGCTTGAATTGGGATAAACCTTGATGTTTTATAGGATAAAATAATACAATATAATAAAGTTTATTAATTTTCCCTAAACAACTGGAACACTTTCAGTTTTATTTGTATTGCTTGTTTAAATTTCATCTGGGAACAACCAACGCATATTGCACATTTCCAATTGATTTAATTTTTTATAATGTTTAAAAGTGCCTTTTTGGCGTGGGAAATGTTAGCGATCTTGTTGTGTCTTTGTTCCCATACTGGCGTTCTTGTAGTAGGTATGAAGTTAAATCAAATATTTAATTGTTTTATATGTATTTATTTTTGTATACAACCTTTTAAAGAAAAATATTTTTTATTGTAATGTAACTGTCAGAATTTGACATTTGAAGTTAATACTAACGAAAATTAAGTTCATGGTATGCGATTTAGTCGGTACCATTTTTACCAGCAATATGCTTGATTACCTTATAATTTTATTTATTCTATTTTGTGTCAACATAATGTCTGGCAAAGCTTTTGAGCATGGCATATTTGAGAGCGGCTGAATTTGAGGATTAACAATGCAATGTCAGCGAAGTAAACACGGCAATTTGAGAAAGATGTAAACCTATCCGAAAACATAGTTACATAAACATAATAACAGCTGGGATTAAAAACCTCAAGGAAGTTTTAATTTGGGATATTAACGGAATATAACGTGAATTTTGGTGTCAGTAAATATATAATCACAACCTCTGGTGTGGTGGATGTCAAATGCAAATGGAATCGACGGTAAAATCCTGCCTACATAAAAACGATGCATAAAAACTTCGAATTCAGTATGCATGATGAACACCAGAGTATTGTTTGTTAGGAAACTACTCTTCCTAAGCAGCTTCCTAGCTTCCTAAGCAACTTTCCTAACTGCAAGTGAAAATTCAAGATATCATTGGAAAAGTAAAACATTTCACTATTAGGAAAAGGTCGAAGTGCACAACTATAAGACAGTGTAATAGAGAGTAATGTAAATGTGTATATACAGCATGTATCAGAAATACGTGGTCATTTTTCAGGGTATGGATCTAAAAATATAAATAAATATACATATTTCGAGGTGATAAATATAATAAAAATAATCAGCTGTCCCATACATTTAGGTGGAGTAGGTATTGAAGTTTTGTATGCGACAACTGATTTTTCGCGATTACGATGTTGGTCCCATGGCGAAAGTTGTTCAGCATGATGACCTGACCTTTGAATATTACCACGCATTTCTGATACACGGTATATAGGATACATTTTTGTGTCAGACGTATGTAGATTTAATGATAAAATAAAATATTTTATGAATTTCATTTTGTATGAATATCTAAATGATTCGCCACAATTTGGTCTATGTACCTATTATTTTTATATATCTGAGAATTTTGAGATCGAAATCTTTAGGATTAAGAAAAAAGCAAATGCGGCTGATACGTGCATGGATTTATTATACCCAATATTTGGGTTAAATATTTTTATTTTACTACGTAATATGGTCAAGCTAAGAAGCAGTGTGGTCTCAAGATTAGAAAAGTTGAGTGGGAGACGTTGTTTTATATATTGACAGGGTAAGCAGATTACTTGGCGGGTGAATACAGAAATATATTGTCGCTCTGGACAACCTTCGGCGGATTAAGGATTGATTAAATAAAAATGTTTTTTAAAAACGACTTATTTAATGATAATTTCAGGGGACAAGCAAATCCATGTATAATTATATAAAAAAATATACAATCGTCTAAACACACTCTAAAATCTGAAATGGTTCTCCATTGCATGGGTTGCTGCATTGTATGGGCCGGAATCCAAATTCAGTCATATGGGTAATCCAATTCGTCAAAAATCCATTAAAATACTAATAATAATAAGTGCACAAAAATTCTACATAGCTGTTAAATAAACACAATGACGGTTTCAACTGAAAATTGACAATACTCTTGTCTTTTCTAGTTCGTTATTACGTTCCTTCTAAAACTTAAAATTTATATATGAAAAAAATGTAAATATTCTTTTTTTTATTATTATGGATTATTGCTTTGTCAGTTTATTATTAACAAGTAATGAAAATAGAGAATCATTAACTGAAGAACTTAAATTGTTTTACAACTTCAATCATTACGTATAGTGGAACGAAATTTCTTGACTTTGGACGTATAAAGAAATCAATTTCAATATACGGTTAATCTTTACTCTTCGGCTTAGAGGTAGATGTTCTTTCTATTGTAAAGGATTATAATATTAAGTTTTTTATTTATCGACACTGAACATTAGTATTTTTGCCATATATATCTTTCTCTTTCTTTGTTCCGAGATAGAAAGAAACAACTAGCTATATTAGCTGTGAAGTTAGCCGTCGTAAGATTTGATTTACTATTCACTATTTTATAGAGATATCATGTTAGCGACTCTAATCCCTAACGTAACCATATTAAGAACTAAAATCGCTTGCATGAAAATTTACATTTACTTTGAAAGTAAATAGTTAAAAAAACTCGTAATAGAGGTACAGGACTGTTTTATTTGGTGTTTGAGAAATACAAGTGAGTACATTAAAAGTGTTTATTATTCCTACACCTTATTTTTGCCCTAAAATAGTTATGAACCCGAACATAAATTTTACACTTAATAATGTCTTATTCATGTTTCTAGAATCACGGCAACAATTTTTAAGTTATAAATTGTATAAAAAATCTACCGCGAGCTAGAATCAAATCTGCGGTCATCTGGTTCAGAACACCGCCCACTCGAATCTCTGAGCTGCCGCAATGTTGAATACGTTTTCCTCATTTTAACTATCTTACTACGGTAACTAGATGGTTACAGGTTCGACTCCAGCTCAAGCTCTATTTGGTTTTTCTTTCCACAAATCGTATAGAATTAATTTAAATTATTTAATTTTGCCAAATCGCCGAACTTTTTATATTATAGATACAGATAGCAATGGAACTTTCGTGTTTGTATCATAACAGAGACGACTCAGTAATCTGATTAGTTATACCTATTAAGTATGTGATGCCAACCTAACAACAAAGTTTGAATGCCTTGTGTTTCGATAATTGGCAATTCCTACCCTTCACACAGAACACAAGTACGCTTTCAAAATAGTTACCATAACGGCCGAAATAGTACCCCAGTCAAACTAACATACAACTTCACTACGCCTAAAATGTTTGCAGAAATGGTTCGTTGCCTAAAGAGTGATGCTGCTTCCTATCCACCTGGCCAGCGTGCTTGATAGAACCGTACTCAAATTGATTCCCGAAATCTACAAAAACAGTCCAACAAATAGTCCAATATATTGCGTTTTTTTATAATTTCACATAGACATACCGAAATTTCCTGAAATGCAGTTTTCTAACTACTTACGAAACTCGATTTACTATGTATGTACTTATTGAAATCTTCAGACGCTAGCTTGTGTACAATATTCACTGCGATATGCTTGAAAACAATAAATCGTAAGAGCAAAACGACGTATGATAAATATACTTTGTTACAGAAACAGTAGTTGCCTTAATACCCAGTCGTCGGCTGATACGTAGGGGCTGAATGGTGTACATCTAAACATGGAATCCCTGAAGTAATATCCTTCATAATAATATTTTTCCCTAGATCAAGGCTCCCTAGAGTCTCCTACTTTGGACTGAGGAGTGAATTGGAAAATGTCGTAGTAATACACTGACTGTCTCATTGGTATGGTGGTGAACTTAGCAGATCATTGTCCAGCAGATCAAAAATAAATGAGAGTTCTCTTCGCATGCAGCTGAGTTCTACAGTTCCTGATACTTTTTAGAAATAGTTCTGGCGTTTAACTTTTAAAAAAGCCGATTGACAAAATGATCTGCTAACTTCCCGTAGCAGATCATTTTACAGCAGATAAAAAAAAAGCGATTTCCTGTCGCATGCGGCTGAATGCTATGGTTCCTGATAGTTTTGGAAATAGTTCTGGCGTTTTAACCTTGAAAAATGCCGATTGAAAAAATGGTCTGCCAACTTCCCGAAGAAGTCGAAAAATACATTTTCTCATTGGTCTAGTGGTCACAGGCGCGACTGCTGAGCGTGGGGTAGTGGGTTCGATTCCCGGGTCAGGCAGTATTATTGGGTTTTTCTGTGTAAAAATTCTCAGTCGCAGCACGGAGTCTGAAACTGTGTCCGGTAGATGACAATAGGCTCGCTCCCTATTACATGGGACTCAGTAACGGCATTGGCGAAATGTGGGTGTAAAATAGTAGGTACACTTGTGATGTAATGTTATATTATATTGATCAAATATTAATCAAATAAAATTATCGTTTAGCTTAGTTTACCTAATATTATTTATTTACCTATATATTATGTATGCACTTATATTGAAGATAAACTGTTACCGCATATTTACTCACGTAAATGTTTAAACACTTATTTACACCACATTATTTGGTTCAAACAAAAAACTTTAAATTAAAGAAAGAATGATAGAAAAACGCTCACAGTTTACAAGGACAAATTATCAATTAAACACGTAACGTAAAAATAACAAACAAAGACAATACAAAAAATCTATACATATAAATAAAATTGGAGTGTCTGTTTGTAATATTGAAATAACCGTTTTTTACTACATCCATATGAAATATATATACGGTACATACACCAAAATAACATTTTTTACAATTTTTGTCTGTCTGTCTGTCTCTCTGTCTGTCTGTTTGTATAGGCTAATCTCTGAAATGGCTGGACCGATTTTGACGGGACTTTTATTGGCAGGTAGCTGATGTAATAAGGAGTAACTTAGGCTACTTTTATTTTAGAAAAAAATAGGGTTAAGTGCATTTGGTCTCACTAAAAAATACATTGTTAAGTTCCGACATCCACGCGAACGAAGTCGTGGGCACAGCTAGTAATAAATAAGAATAATAACACTAGAATAGGCACCGGCGAGCCCAAGCACCTGCAATAGTGGTCAGGCATCGCCCGACCTGCTAAAGCTACTCTTCGGAGCAATCACTGCGCTACACATCGCGGGTTCAATTGCCAGACGTAACAAATCTGTATGACGTACAGCTACTCGACCCAAATTTGGGTATTTGTGTATGTAGATATTTTCGTTTACGAACGCTCCCATGGGCAGTAATAAATCCTGGCATGGAGCAATGTTTAAAAAAAAAGATAAAAAAAGACGCGCGCCGATGTCCAAAAGCCTAGCTAACATTTTTGTCCAATCCCGCCCGTTTACCGGCCACTTCTTATTGAAACCTTGCTAACTGAACCCTGAAATCAGGAGCGTTGGTTTGGCTCCGTGCCAGACCATAATACAGGAATTAAATTCTTTCATATTTTTTAAAGTTTGCAGCCCCTGCTTTAATTAAGTATAAGTTGCACCTTAAGTTTGTACACCTACCAACTATAGGTATAAAAAACTGGACTCAGTCTTCATTCTTTTTATTTATAGTAAAACAATATTTTAAAATTGAATAAATTACGCACGATAGCGAGCGTAACTCATCGTTGAGTTCTCTTCCAGCGAACCTCTGGGCGAAAGAAACAAGCTTATTATAGGGGAAATTGTACTCGGTAACATGAGACTCAATACTGGCAAAATGTGGTTGATATACAACGGTACACCTCTGTTTAGCCTTTTAGGGAATACGGGTGTGATTCTATGTTTTATTAATCAACAAATTCTACATCCTATATTCAGTGGCGTGCGGTTCATAAACACAAAAAGACACTGCTTGCCTTACATAACTCAGATAAATATTTATTATAATATATTTGAGGTAACAAATCACATACATCATTTTTTAATCGACGAGACGACGAAACAAAACCAACGTGCAGTGGGTATTTTTGGTAAGTAAGCTTTTAAAATTTTCTGCTTACCCTGTCTAAAAACTCTGTACACCCCGCAGTTGTCTATATTAAATTTCTATTAGAAATACTTGCCAGTTTTGCTTCTTAAAATACATGCTACATTGGCATGAAAGATATTCTGAAATATTAATAATATTTACACGCGAATTCTAAATATTAAACATTTCTATATTCCATATTAAATTCTTTGATTTAATTTCCACATTTCCCCGGAGATCTGAACGAACACAAACATATCGGTAGATAACACGCCCCAATATTAGTTACATTTCCCTTTGTGTTTACCCCGATTCAGAATCTGATGACGTTAAATTACCGCAGTTATTACCGTTATTACCATTACATTATCGGTTAATGCCATCCTCATCATTACACCCTGCAGCTAAATAAAAACAGTAATTCAATTTAAAATTTAAACGCTACGTGCACTGGACATGGCTCATTTTCTGTTTCACGAACATTTTAAAATGGATATTCGTGTTCGTAAAATCTTTTAATTAAAAAAATCAAAATCACCCATTACTTGTTTCATGATGGCAATACGACAATGAGTAAAAATAGAGTTGCTTGAACAATTCAGGCTCGGGCTAGTTCCCCGGCGCAATCAAGAGCTATTCGATGGTACAAAAGAAAAATTCAAAGCAATATTTCGGGCTGCTATAAGTTTTGCGTTTCGGATTTGCATTTTTGGTTCGTTGTTGATTGTTCAAAACTTTTTTTTTTCTTGTTTGTGTTGTTCCTGCTGGTTAAGGCAATAAAAATTGTGAACACTACACCGAATTTTGTGGTACTTACAGTGTACTTAATTTCACTCACGATTTTAGCGCTAACATCTTATTTAGTATGTCAAGATATTTAGGTTTCTTTTAATATTTTTAATTTTATATAATTTTAATAGTTGATTTTCCAAAGAATACTTAATTTATAAACCATTTTTTTTGCTGGTGAACCCGTCACAAACCAATTCGATGTATTCGAAAAGCATATATTAAATATGTTGATTAAAATGGTAAACAACACAATACAATACACTTTATTGCACATCAGAAACAGAATTCATATTTGCTTTAAAATAAAATACCAAATTAAACTTTATACATGAAGAAGGCATTTTTTATTTGTAGTCCGTGAAATACATTTATAATTGTGTGCTGCAATCAGACAAGTACGTTGCTTTTCGTATTCATATTATGGCTTCATCGTCGATATATTCGAAATGAAATTGGAAAGCCCGTATGGATACGGTTCACCAAAATTTATGTCACATGCACACACAACCAAACCCGAAACAAGCCTTTGTAGATTGCACAAATATCTGCACCGTACGGGAAAAGAACACGCAACACGAATCGCAGAAAGCTAATCGCTTAGCCACTGCACCAACCGTGACATTATATTGCTACCGTCTAGTAGAGGAATATTTTACCACATAAATATATAAATTCTGAGAAGACAGCGCTGGTGAGCGACTGTAAATCGAAAATAGGAGCTTGTTATATGTACTTAACATAGCAAACGCCTGCACTGCCGGAACTGTTACACAGAGCATGCATGCTGATATTGAGTCCGCCATATAAAAGAAAGCGAACCTATTGCCATCTCCCGGATACAGTTTAAAACTCCGTACTGAGAATTTCCATACCAAATAACTCCAAAAACCTAATAAAACTTTACCCGACCCGGGAATCAAACATAGGATCTCACGCTCAGCAATCAAGCTTGCGACAACTAAACCAATGGGGCAATCAGACAATAATACAAGTAAATAATTACATCTTAACAATCTTATAATTATGATACATAAAACCGACCCGGGTACGTTTTAAAACTGCGGCCAGACACCGGAGGACGGGCAGCAGCGTGCTCTCACTAATCGGTGAGCCACTGCGATCCCCAAGCCGCCTGCCAAGCGTGGGTATTATGGCAAACCCCCCTTGATGGAGGCCTTTGTTCAGCAGTGGACGTCTTATGATGATACAAAACAAAGAATTAAATGGATATTCCATAATCACCACGCTTCATACATACCATAGCATCACGCCTGTATTCCCCGAAGGGTTAGGCAGAGGTGTACTATTGTACACTTACATTTCGCCGATACCATTATTTAGTCCCATATAATAGGAGGGGAGCCTATTGCCATCTACCGGGCATAATTCCCGACGTGATGCTGCAATTGATAATTTCCACACAGAAAATCCCAATAACACATTGCCCGACCCGGGAATCAAACCCAGGACTCCATGCTCGAATAAATAAATAGGCGCTTGATTAAACACTACACAATAACCACACACATAATCTTTTATTTATTAATTTTATCGTACCATATTTTCTGGTTCAGTTTTAAATATTAATGCATATATAACACGGAAAGTTCCCCAACATTTTTATGAATTCGCTTAAAAACTACACGTGAGCTTCGAGTGTTTTAATTTAAAAATACAAAATTGTTCTCGCTTCAGGTTCAATTAAATTGCACTTACCGGAATATATTTTTAATTACTTTAATAAAGTGGTAACCAAATTTTTAACTTTATACGGCGTTTGAACGTACAATACTTAATTGTGTAATATTCTTTAACGGCTCTTTTCAGAATACTGATTTTTTTTATCCTAGCTGTGTCAGAGCTACAATCGAGCTAGATTAATGGCAATAAATCTATGACCATAGAACATAATTATTATTCCAGACTTAATTGCACAGTGGTTGAGCGATCACGAGTTCGAGTCCCGCTCGAACAAATATTTGTATGACCTGTAGGTCAATAGTTGTTCCACAGACTAATTACCGATTTTGCAACAGGCGTAGATCGCGCGATAACTTCCGTCAAATGTCATTTTTGTGTCATATAATGTACTGGCTGACAGTGAGATTACTGTCGCGTGGCTATCGCGTTGCTGACGCTTTTTTACGTAATTAGGCTGTCGATGTTGACCAATACATATATGACACAGAAATGACGTTTGACAGAAGATATCGCGCGATCTACGCCTGTCATAAACTGATTGCTACCTACATCGGTAATTAGGCTGCAGGTTTGGGTATTTGTGCATATGAATAATTATTGTGTTTGTAAACGCACCCACGATACAGGAATTATTCCTAGTGTGGGGTAACGTTTCTCTAAAGAGAAAGAAATAAAGAAATATGTACGCCAGAACCCTTTACACCAGTTTGTGTTACGGTGCGAACAATTCAAAGTGAAATCGCGTTTCCTTCGTTACACCACAGTTTGTTTATTTAAACCTTTCACCGTCCCTTGCTCGTGGTTATGTTATGATATCTGTTAGAACCTTCAATCATATCTACCGTATACAATGTAGCAAAGATGTGTGACATCGTAATAGCAAGCGTGACTGCTAAGCGTGAGGTCCTGGGTTCGAAACCCAGGTCGAGTAATGTTGTTAGATTTTTATGTATGAAAATTCTCAGTAGTAGCACGGAGTCTGGAACTGTGTCCGGTAGATGGCAATAGGCTCGCTCCCTATTACATGGGACTCCTCTATACTAATAATACACCTCTGCCTACCTCTAGTGTGATATTATAATGATGATACAAATAAATGTAATAAGAAAACTGAAGAAAATGAAACAAAACGACTGATTTACGGTCAAAATAATGTTGATTTGTTACTGTATGTCTATATTAATGATAGTTAATTTGACTGGTAGACACGTCATAATATTTGGTAATGTACACCATACATAAATTGTTAAGTTACTATAGCTACACAAGATATCTTCAGACAATACGTGCAAACAGTAAAACAACCCTAGAGCGTCACGCTCCCCTAGAGTTGTAGCGAAGACAGTTTTCTAGATAAAAAGACTTTACTTAAGTGCTAAAAGTCAAGTATTTATGTCTTTTTTGGAACTGCTCTGAATATTTTTAGTTTTATAGCGAGCTTTTTCCGCCGGTTAAAGTGGTTCGTACTATTAGGCAGAGTTCAGATAAGCGGGATTTTACGATACATTAGGATTCTGAGTTGTTTTATTTTAAGATTTTTAAGTTATATCTAAAGCTAGTATAAGTTAGACTTATATAATAGGTATTCAATTTTTGCAATGTCTGAAATGGGAAAGTAAGTTTAAGAGAACAATTTAATTTTATAACACCATTAACTATAAATAAATTTAAACGTGCAATTTTATCTTGGCTTTTGGATATGTGTTTCTACTCTGTTAACGATTTCATAGATTATAAGTTTGTAAGTTATACATAAATAAATGTTACTTATATTAATAAATAATAATAATAAGTATTATAAAATGTTAAATATTATTCGAACTGTAATATTTCTACACCGGCCGCCTAATTACCGATGTAGCGACAGGCGTAGATCGCGCGATAACTTCTGTCAAACGTCATTTTTGTGACATATAATGTATTGGCTGACAGTGAGATTGCTGTCGCGTGGCTATCGCGTTGCTGTCGCTTTTTACGTAATTAGGCTGCGGATACGGTAGTATATGGGAAACATTCATCATCATCATCATCATCAGCCAGAAGACGTCCACTGCTGAACGAAGGCCTCCCACAAGGGGGGGTTTGTCATAATCCCCACGCTTGGCAGGCGGCTTGGGGATCGCAGTGGCTCACCGATTAGTGAGAGGACGCTGCTGCCCGTCCTCCGGTGTCTGGCCGCAGTTTTAAGACATACCCGGGTCCTATGGGAAACATTATATACGTTTAATATCTGTAATTACCATATACTAAGAAATACACGATATTATATTCTATTCTGTTCTATTAATTGTACACTTAGTTTACAAAATAAACTTCTGGAAACTTGAATCTTGAGTGTATCCACGCGAAGTTGTTAAAAAACCTTTAAAAAAAGTTGGCCGTCACTACTCCTGTAATCCTTCTATAGCGTCGGTAAAGTGTGTAAACAAATCTCACATTGTTATATTGAACGCCAAATATATGCTCCGTGCAGTGCCGGATTAACCTTTGATTTGGTTCCCTGTAATATGGTTGAGTTGAGTGACGCTGACACATACGTCATACTCGTGTACGGGTGCTGTCTGCTCGGACTGGTCAGCTCATAGCCGTCATGGCAGTACTGTCAGAAATTTTCAGTTATCAGTTTGTTTCATGTTTGTTTAGTCTAGACCTAGCACTACATTTTTCTCACATAATTTTGAGTAATAATGTATTTATCAACATATTGAATGTTAAAAAAAACAGAATTTAAAAGAGTAAACATGGAGTTTCTTGCCCGTTCTTCTCCATAGGAAAACAACACTTTGGAAAGTGGCAACTAGAGTCTGACTATTCATAAGTGCCTTTAACTGGTCTACAGGAATAAAAAATTATTTTATTAATTTATTATTTTTAACCACGTAGCAAGAGTAGCAATTGCTACGGGCACCGCGCAAAAAGGGGCCCCGCGTATCCAAACCCGCCTCAGCGTAATCTTTTGGGTGAAACTTATTAAGAAAATATAACACAGAATTTCATACGGTAAACGCACAAGTTCTACAAAAAGTTACTTTATACTTAAGAGGCCATAGCAGATCAAGGGCTCCCGATAGAATTTGCTACGGGCCCCGCCTGTAAATGAAGAAGCTATTGGAACCATTGTGCCGTTAAGAACTATTTCATCGTTTTGATCTGGCGTTTTATTCAAGTTCAAAGAGTTCTTTTCTTTTAAATAAAACGTTTCCCCACACTAGCATTTCTCCTGTATCGTGGGTACAATTTACAAACATACATGTCACACACACAACCAGACCCAAAACAACTATCTGTAGATCATACAAATGTTTGTTCCGTGCGGGAATCGAACCCGCGTCACCCGCGCCGTCAAGTTAGATGAAAGTTCCCTGCCAAGTGTTACGCCCCGCGCCGCCTTGTGAACAATATTCACGAAATTAATTATTTATCAAAAAGTAGCATTTCCATTTAAACAGATTTATATAAATAGATACCAGCACAATTATTCTCGTTATTTTTATTTATAAATACCACCCATATCTTATAGATGTGGGTGGTATTATGACGAGAAACACCAGTTTTGTACGCGACAAGTTTCCACTCATAAACCCACGCATTCACCAGGGGTGCGGCTGCAAAGAGTAACACAATGTCCTGTACTTGCGCGACGAATGACATACAGGCAATGTGTTTTTTTTTTATTCTTTGTACAATGTTTCATAAGATTTTTTCTCAATAAAATCTCGCAAATTTCATTAATAGCATCGCTTCATCGAAAAGTGTTATGGTTAGTCAAAAACAATACTTACAATTATCTTCTTTCTTCTTCTGTCGTGTCGGCATGAGCTATCACAAGGAAATCGCTTATGTCGTAGTGGAAAGATTAGCCAGCCTGCAATGGTGATATCGAGGCTGATTGTCCAGTTTGCACCGAACGATTTCAGGTATCACCACACGTGATGGCTATTATCCTCCTTAGAAACGCCCATTACCTATTATCTCAATAATAATATAATTGTGACATAAAATCTTCAAGAGATGCAAATCTTTCTATACCCATTTCGTGATAATCGATGAGATGGCAATACCTTTGCCGCCTGAGCAATAAAATGATGATAAGAAATCGATGCGCCGTTTGTTAACACAAAATACGTGGCATATAATTGTCCAACTCCATTCTTCGCTAAATATAGATGCTACAGCTGCACAGAAGCGTTTTATGTCCAGACACTTGCCGTTAAGGGTTACGGCCGTAGAAGAACGTAGGGTAGAAATATGTTATTTGACAAAGGGTCGACGTGATCTTTGCCGCCCCGAGGGATTGAACTAGCGACAGTGCGCTCCTTGAGTAAATATTAACCTAAGTGCCCCGAGTACACAACCCGACGCGGCGGCTTAGTCTTTATTTCTTGTTATACATATAGTAATATAATTCGTATTGTTTTCTGGTTAGAAAATTTGAAGATTTGAGTGTTCTCATAATATTGTAAAAACTAAATTCATCGATAGAAAATAATCACCTATTTTTCAAACCACTTGATCAGCTATAAATCAATCAAACAAATTTTCTCATTCCAAGTTTCAAGAACTAAGACTATACCAAGTCTAAATCCAACCTTTACACCGTCAAAGTCAGAATTCATTTCAAAATATTAAAGCAAAAATGTAAATAGAATAAACCTGACACGCGATATGCGTCGAAAATCAGTACAGCGCGTGTATCGGGGCACTGTGGGGCCGAACAATTCAATAAACGACTCTACGCCATTCCTTATTCCGCTCACGTATAAGACTACACAGACTAAAAAAATAGTATTTCTCCCGTTCACCCGGCGAAATTATTGAATATTTGCGCGCCATAACAATGTTTAGGAGTGGCGGGATATAATCGTGGGTTTGTTTATGGATTTTTTTGGCAATATAATTGCCTCATTGGTCTAGATATTGGAAGCGCGGCTGTGGTTCTGTGTTCAAAACCTCAGCAAAGTGTATTTCTGTTAGAAAACTCCATTAAATTCCTGGTGTTCAGATTTGCCTCCAGATAGCAACAAGCTTGCTACTTAATATCGGTGTTAGTAAGACACGATTATTTAACCAGTTGGACAACGCTGATCTGAGACCACTAGTCCGATGAGGCAGAAACTCAATACCAAAGAAAACTAAACCGTGATCAAGTCACTGAATCACGTCCACAAACAAGGCGTCGGTATTAAAGATTGCAGCAATTTATAGCCGCTCCTCCGTACAATTCTAGTGATATATGTGGAGTATTAGGTCCCTCTTCAATAGCCTGTCTATTGCACTCGCGATAGAAGCGATGTAGACGTTTCAGACCGAAAATTAAAAATCTGATGACATGGTGCTGCGGCTGACTGGATTTCTGCGCTGCGGATTGTGGGTTAGATTACCGCATGGAATAAGTATTTGTTTGTGAAGATACAAGGTGCGTGTATTTGACTGGAATGACAGTAACATCTATACATCTATATATATAAATAAAATTGGAGTGTCTGTTTGTAATATTAAATAACCGTTTTTTACTATATGCATATGAATATAATAATACGGTACATACACCAAAATAACATTTTTTACAATTTTTGTCTGTCTGTCTGTCTGTTTGTATAGGCTAATCTCTGAAATGGCTGGACCGATTTTGACGGGACTTTTATTGGCAGGTAGCTGATGTAATAAAGAGTAACTTAGGCTACTTTTATTTTAGAAAAATTCTTTTATTTTAGAAAAAAATAGGGTTAAGTGCATTTGGTCTCACAAAAAAATACATTGTTAAGTTCCGACATCCACGCGAACGAAGTCGCGGGCACAGCTAGTTTAATATATTAAACCTCCACTCAATTAAACACCCCTATGATCGCTGCTATAACTACAAAATATCTTATATACTTAATACCCATACATAGGAATCCACGATATACTTTAAGTCTGTTTTTACTGATAGTACCTACGTAGATGTGTATCAGCCCTCTTCCTTTTCAAAGTCGGTTAACAAACCAGGAAATACGTGTTTGGTTTGGAAAAACGTCCTTTTGTTCACTAGAAATCGACGCCGGGCGAAAAAGTAAGTGTGTGGATTTATCGTCGCCCAGTCGCGGCGTATTTCAACGCTTGTCTTGCAAGATTTATTGCAAGACATGAGAGGTCGCGTTTTATTGCATTTTTTTTTCTAATTGTGAACTTAGTTTGTTCTACTGTATTATGGGTATGTATAAATTGACTGATGAAGTATGGGGGCGAATCTTTCGCGCGTTGTCATATGTGTAAATCTATCATCATCATTATATCATAGCATCACGCCTGTATTCCCCGAAGAGTTAGGCAGAGGTGTACTATTGTACACCCTCATTTCGCCGATGCTGTTATTGAGTCCCATGTAATAGGAGGCGAGTCTATTGCCATCTACCGGGCACAGCTCCAGTCTCCGTGCTGCTACTGAGAATTTCCATATAGATAAACCCAATAACTTTGCCCGACCCGGGAATCGAACCCAGGACCTCACGCTCATCAGTCGCGCTGGCGAGCAATATACCAATGAGCCAGTCAAATCAAGTGTCAAGTCAAGTGAAGCAGTGTAAATATATTTTAAAGATATTATCTCCCTTTATCTGCATATCGAGTGTTTATAGCATCGATATCTGTATTATGATATTATAAGAATTCAGTTTAATTTCAACGGAATTTTTGCAGGCTCTTGGAAACTGGTGCTTCTGTAAGCTATATTTTGCTTTGGGAAATCAAGCCAATCACTTAAGCTCTGCATCAACCGTGCTATCGTTGGTAGTTGATTTATTTTACCAAATATCCAATGTAATCCTTCAAAACTACTACCGTAAATTATTGTCGTTAGTAATTATGAAAAAACAAATCATTTATGGTTGCTTCAAAACAAATTTCAATCCTAATGAACAGTGAATGGGCCCAGTCTTGACTTTTAAAGGTCCAATTGAAATAAAACCCTATGACTTTGATTTTGTATGTAAATCAGCTTCCGCTCACTACTTGTTCCACACACCATTCACAGATTCGTCTTCAGCGAAAATATAAATTATTCTTTTCTCCTGAAATTACTTCTTTCAGCGTTTTACGGCTTGTATGTTACAATACAAAGTTCCTCTCTTTGCGAAAGAAGGATTTATTTATTTTCGTTAAACATTCATGGAATGATAGGCCGGTTGTATGACAGATGCACTTAGTACTTGGCCTTCTATCTCCAAGTGGATTAATGTTAAGTAGATATCACGTTGCGACTGACGATGCGTGCCGAACAATGAGCTTTTAATTAATCACGACTGCTCTTACTGTGAAGAAAAACATCGTGAGAAAAGCAGCGTGTCTTGTAATTTAAAATGTGTATGTGCTATGTACCACCATAGGGGATTACTGGCCAGTCGCTCGTTGAAAGAGGAGGCGTGCGTCCCAGCAATTTCCGATCATGATTGATATTGGTAAGACCCATACTTAATACTACTGGCCATTTTGTAAGAAGCCTCGCCCTCTCGCAAATGTCGGGGATAAAAATTGAGTTGTACGATATTACAAAACGTACCCTATACTAGTTTTGTCGGCGACTCTGTCTGTGTAAAAAGTTAATTTAACATGTTCAACCCATGGGTTGAATAAGTTTAGAAATTTCTATCTTAGCGAAGGCCTACTTCGTCTAAAGCACTTAAGTGTTATAGTTAGAGTAGTAGTATCACTTATTTATCACAAATTATCCAGATATTTGGTCATCAATCTGTTGTATAATAACTTATATAATATAATTAAATAAAAGTTACTGAAGACTAAATCGAATTCAGTAACTTTATTTAACGGTATTTTGATTAAAAAATATGTAATTCGCTGAAGTGATGGTCGATTCAGCCGATTAAAATTAAATCTTAACTTTGATAAAATAAGACTCAATTTTAAATACAATAAGTACTGGGAAGCCAAAGCAACTTTCTTAAAAAAAGTATTATCTATCTGAATATTCTAAATGTGTGTGAGTGGTTGCCTTTTTACCAAAGGACATCAATAATACGTTACTGCAGTGATACTGTACCTATGTCAGGCTTCAGACTATTTCAGAACAGTGTTTCAAGCTTCAGCCAAATCTCATAATATCATTTTTAAGACTTCTTTAATTTATATCGTAATTCTCAAAACTTTGAATCACTTTGCTCCTATTCTTATATTGCATCGGACAGTTTGAAGAATACTTTGAGATATGAAGTTGACTTTTTTATTCAAATTTTCTAACTTTTACTGCCTTAGATATTTCAATCTCGAATTGTAATTATAAAAACGTAATCTCCGTCACTTCCAATAAAACGTAAGATATTAAAACGAACTGCACGATTAGAATTAAAAAGGCAGTTCTTTCTGAGATGTATTTCTTTTCATAGAAGTGAGTTTCTATCTAGTACAAAGGCCTGATTTAAACTCAACATATCTGACGTCGTCAAATTGATCTCGCTTGATCAAACCCAAACAATAATTCTCCTTAACTCTTCTCCAAAGATTTATATGAAAGCATTGTACTAAAGTTCAAAAATCAAATAGAAAAAAAAAAACAACTAGAGGCGATGAAATACTCTCAGACAAAAAACAACTACACTCTGTTCGAATCAGATGCAAATAAACAATTTAGGCGCTACGTGCTACGCGATACGGTACTACGACGCTACGCCGTAGCGTAACTGCCTGTCAGCATACAACGTGTTGTAAAAAATAGAATAGGAAAAATACTCGCGAATCTCTTGTGATTATTTTGACTATAGTCTCTTTGTGCGTTTGCCAGCGATGTTGATGGTAAATAAAATATGACTAACGAAAGTCAAAAAGATATTTAATTATTTAAGAATCATCATCATCATCAGCCAGAAGACGTCCACTGCTGAACGAAGGCCTCCCTCAAGGGGGGTGTTGCCATAATCCCCACGCTTGGCAGGCGGCTTGGGGATCGCAGTGGCTCACCGATTAGTGAGAGGACGCTGCTGCCCGTCCTCCGGTGTCTGGCCGCAGTTTTAAGACATACCCGGGTCAATTTAAGAATAGTATCGCAAAAACACTGTATATGCCATGATTTCAAAAATACGGTTTAATATATAACCATTGATTACATTATTATTAAATTATATTATTAATAACATAGGTTATAATTTTACTCTAATAACAAAAATACGTTTCTTTGTTATTGATGAGCTCCGGAGCCAATCTGCCCATCACACTGGCATATATCTTCTAGATGACCTTAGTCACAAAGAGACATCGCATAAATCCTGTAGCTCCACTATTTTTTCAGCACATTTGTTACGGGTCGCCTGCCAGTAATCTCTCGGGAGTTAATTACGTAAATTCATTGCTGGCCATCGTTAAACGAATTAGGGTTGGCACGTCAAATATACACAAAATGTTTATGTAACTTGGGACGATTCCGTGGACGATAAAAACTCGCCTACTTTGTTATATCATTAAATGTAGTCATAATGTATTAATACGTGAAAAGAAAATTTTGTACCCCTTTTTAAGCATATTTCGCGGACGGAGGAGTGAGAGATTTGAAGGAATGTAGAAAGGTAAAATGATTTATTTATTTATTTATTTATTTAGAACAGCGATTAGCCATTAAAACTAAATAACTATTGACAAGTAAACATATCACACCGTCTTCTCACAGAACTGCAAACATTCTAACATTATCGTCTTCCATTCATCAGCAAACACATCCAATCTTGGGCTGGTCTCCATGAGCTCGTTGAGCATCGCCAACATGCGCGGTATCGGGGAGGTGGATCGGGCTACTGTACGACAAAATGGGACATTAAATAATTTATGTTTCCTGGCGCGATGGTAATTATTAGGCACAAACAGTTGACACAGGTTCTCATGAGTACATCGGACGCATCAGTATAACCGTGAATAATCTTACAGGCAGTTGTAATTTGATCAAATGCTTGATAAAATACTTTAAAATGTATAAAATATAACATTAATTGTTAACATTCATACTGTCAATGTCAAACACGAATATGTCATACTCGCTCGCAGTTATGATTATATCAGAAGCTCTATAACTTTCAAACACGGTCGTATTTCGACCATTGGGTGACCACTAATAACATAAAATTACGTCATTGATGGCAAGTGCGGCTGCTGACCTTTTTTTCCTACCGGCTAAACTCACCGCGGTGGTCCGCCTCGACACCATATGGTGGGCCTCGGGAACTTCCCAGAGGGAGGATCGGCCCTCTCCCGATCCCGCTCAGCGGCCTCCTTCTGGAGCACGACTGCTTCACAGAAGGAGACCACTGACCTCCAGTTTTCCGATTCTGCCAGCATAGCCGGTACTATGGCTGGCAGAGAGAGGTCTTGCCCGATCTGATCGACCAGAATCTGCAGCTCCGCGGCCCACTCAGGGCACGCGTCGAGCGTGTGCTGTGCAGTATCTTGGCCGCCTCCTCCACAATGGTGGCAATCTGCCGTGGCTTCGCGGCCGATCCTATTCAGGTATTCACCGAAGCAACCGTGCCCGGTGAACACCTGCGTCAGTCGGTACGTGACACGCTCGCTTCTGTTGAACCAGGCTCCGAAGTGCGGCAGTATCGCTTCGACAACGCGCTTGTGCGCGAACTGTGGCCGTAAAAGCCGTTCGCGCCACAAGTCAAACGCGTGTCTACGTGCGCGCCGCCTTAGCCTTTCGAACGCCGAAGCCGGCGCGGTCTCACCGTCCTGGCGGATAGCGCGGATCCGGTGATAAACCCTCGCGTCCGTATACGCCTGGATGTCGAACGGCACAGACTGCGCCAGTAGAGTTGCCGCTTCGTAGGATACTGTCATGTATCCTCGTGCGATCCGTATTACGACTTTGCGCTGCAGGCGGTTGATTTCCGTGCGGCTGCTGACCTAGTCCTCGGCTCATCCTAAATTTTATTGAGCTTTTAGGAATTTTGCTAGGTAGATGGCAATATGCCTACTTCTCATTCCATAGAACTTAATAACAGCATCAGAAAAATATGTTTCTATAATAATAATTGACCTGAACATGAGATCTAGTCTAAAAAAATGTAGACGTTGAAATCCAACAGTTTAAAAATTTGTTAACACGGTTGGTACAGTGGATAAGTGAGTAGCTTTCTGCGTTAAGTGTCGCGGGTTTGATCCCCGCACGGAACAAATATTTGTATGATGTTCAAATAGTTGTTTCGGTTCTGGTTGTCTGTGCATGTGACATGTATGTTTGTAAACTGTACCCACGATACAGGAGAAATAATAAAGAGAGGCAAAGTTAAAAAAAAAATCCTTCTTGTGTGTGAAAAATAACTTTGATGAACTCGATGTACTAGGATGATATGGTTTTCATGTGATAAACAGAAGGTTTAGAGGCTCCGGTGGATCCACTACCAGCTAGCAATCATCAGGAGTTTACCAAATTTTATAAATTCGCTCTGCCATGAACACAATGCCAGTTGCCAGACCAACTATTCTTTTTTAGCCGGATAACCTATACTGGTGTGACCGTCAAAAACTACTATGTCCGGTTTTCCTAGGAAGTGTGACAACCCTATGCGGGATAAATTTTAGCGACAAAGTTCCTCTTTGTCTCGTATTTGCAGTATTTTGAAGTAATCTAAGATATGTGTAAACGCTTCAACGTACAATGTATTTTATTATGTTCACACAAGTTTGACATCGCCAATACGGTAGTAGGATTACAATCAGAAAGCCTGAGCATACATTTGCGTGTGATGAAGGTAGTTTTTTTTGTCGACTGCTGAGCGTGAGGTCCTGGGTTCGATTCCCGGGTATGGCAAAGTGTTATTGGGTCCTTCTGTATTGAAATTCTTAGTAGCAGCACGGAGTCTGGAACTGTGCTCGGTAGATGGCAATAGACTCGCCCCCTATTACATGGGACTCAATAACAGCATCGGCTAAATGTGGGTATACAATAGTACACCTCTGCCTAACCCTTCGGGGAATACAGGCGTGATGCTATGATTTTTTTTGTTAAAAAAATACCTACAAACGGTACGAGTAATTATGCAATTGTAATAGGCTCGTTGACTGCATCAAAACTAAATTCTGAAATCTTGTTTAGTAAATCGTTTTCCTTCTAAAAACTCAATAGAACTTAATCTCTTGCTTATATTTGGCGTTTTACGGGTAACACTCTACGTCAAATAACCAATGCGTTAGAATTAAATCCCTAAAACCACTGAAATATCTACACACTGTCCACCATGTCCAGTCATGGCGAATAAAGCTTTCAATGGAGCGGACGGCATTTACAGTACGGCTTTACATTGAAAATCCACAATATACGGCATATTTGTTGATGCTACACTGAAATTCCTGGCTGATTGGTTCGGCTATTATAATTATCGGATTGAAAAAGATAAAATCGAGCAATATTTCGAACAAGGTATTACTTAAAATAATAATAAATATGTATGTATCAGTTAATTCAAATTCAACGTTTTCCTTTTGTTTGCCATATGTCATTACCAGAATTTGATCCTTATTAGCGACAGTATCGGATGGTGTAAATAATACAGCGAGTGCTTTTTTTTTTTCAAAATCGTGTTTGATTTCTGGCTAGGAATATTGTTTTTTTTTTCTATAATCCATTGATTCAATTTTAGTTTTTATCAAAATCGGACTCGTATCATTTGAGTATTTTTCGCTATACCTTATGGTTTCGTATTTGGTCATCCACGCCCACTTGAAAGTTTCACCCTGTATCTTTAAATTTTCTAGAAGGAAAATAAAAATAATAATTAATTTGAGCTTGCGCGATCCATCCTCGGGAGCGTTGTCACTCACCATCAGGTGAAGTGCTGCCAATGGCACTCAAATTAGAAGTTAAAAAAAAAAAACAAAACGCTGTCTCTAATATTTACATTTTTGCTTCCCACCGCGATGAAACAGAAGAAAATATTTTTGAAATACAGTATATAATCTAATCTAAACTATCTTATTTATATATGATGTATTTTGGTCAAAACAATCTCAAACGCTTACCTTGTTTACATCCGAGCGTGCGCTCAGTAAAGCCATCTCATATTTTGCGTACAGGACAATTATCATATCACTGTCATTTTTAAACTGACTCACTCGTCCGTAATCATTTTCATTCTATTGGACTGTAAACCAGTTATCTTTATCTATACTGTGCTTTTTTTGTATCGTAGGCAGTTCTGAGGGACATGTATCAAAAAAAAATATTTACATTAGGGATTAGAGTCGCTAACATGACATCTCTATAATATAGTAAATAGTAAATCAAAACTTTACTATGACACATATGTCACATAAGCGACTCTAATCCCTAATGTAACCAAGTTAAGAACTAAAATCGCTATCATGAAAATTTACTTTACTATGATAATAAATAGTAAGAAAACTCGTGATAGCGGTACTGAATATACAGACAGACCTCGAGCTCTGTAGGCCATTGAAAAGTATACAGTGCGGGAATCAAACCCACAACACAGCGCAATAAACTAAAAGCATACCCTGGACGGTGTTAGTGCGGCTTTAAATCACAACTTGCACAATTTCCATCTTCGTTGCAATATGATAATTTAATTTTCAAGTCTCTCCATAGTCTTGAAACTGGTGTCTTAGGAATGGCTGTGAAATGAAGCGGAGAGGATTTTCAGTTATGCCAAAATTTCCTTAATATTGCAAGATTTGTACATTAAGTTCCGTGAGAGGTGAATTGTTTTGTTGCCCTTTACATTAAGGCAGAATTTTGAACACAGCACAAGACACAATTTAAGTTTTATTCGGTACAAGTTTTCTTTGATCCTGACCATAATAAAAGTAAGCCAAATGCGCACGCACCATTTTTGGTGTAAAGTTATTAGGATCCTCTGTTAATAACTGAAGCAATAATACTATAAAACGGCAGTGATAAACTTAGAAAAAGATAACGGGATGAACTGCATACATTTAGCTAAGACTGGTCTCATATGTAGTGCGAAATAGAATAGCATGTTTGAGGAGAACTGCCATTTCACCTAAAAACTACGATTAAGACAGAACGGCCGTTTGAAATTGATTTTTATATTAAGAAATAATTATGAAGCAATTTCTTTTTAATCCCGCTCGGATTTCACCTGTATCGTGAGTACACTTTACAAACATACATGTCAAATGCACACACAACCAGACCCGAAACAACTACATATCTGTAGATCACACAAATATTTGTTCCGTGCGGGCATCGAACCCGCGACACGTAGCGCAGAAAGCTAATCGCTTAGCCACTGCACCAACCGTGTCGTCAAAATTGATGGTTATCCTTATATTTTTCTTGACGTCATATGTTTAATTATATTATAATAGTTAGTACACCAATTATAATAAAAGACACATGATAAGTCAAAGATTCACAAATAATAAAACTTAAACGCAAATACAACTACTAGGCTAGCATAAGCAGTGATAGTCTAGTCTAGTAGTTAAACACTTACCTTCCATGCCTTTGCATGTCAATAGTTCGCCAACTCATACTAAGCCAGCGTGGTGAATTAAGGTTTAACCTCTCGTATTCTGAAAAGAGGCCGTTGCCCAACAGTGGGACAGTCATCATCAGCCAGAAGACGTCCACTGCTGAACGAAGGCCTCCCCAAGGGGGGCTTTGCCATAATCCCCACGCTTGGCAGGCGGTTTGGGGATCGCAGTGGCTCACCGATTAGTGAGAGGACGCTGTTGCCCGTCCTCCGATGTCTGGCCGCAGTTTTAAGACGTACCCGGGCCATGTACCCGATACAGTGGGACAGTAATGAGTTGAATTTATTTAAACACTGCTACTGTTAGCCTGTCACATTCCACTGCTGGGCAAAGGGCTACCCCCTTGATTTCCAGGTCGTTGTCTACTGTGCCAAAGATGAACAGTCTTTTCCAAATGTGTCCAGTTTGTCCCGCCATCTCGTTCGCTTCGTTATTTAGGCTCACATTTTAAACACAAATAATCAAATTAAAGCAGTGATAGCCTAGTGGTTGAACGCTTGCCTTCCATGCAAGTGGGTCCGAGTTCAAACTTAGCCCGCACCTCTGACTTTTCGTAATCATGTGCGGATCAGAATTTGATTATCATTTGCGTTAACGGTGAAGGATAACATCGTGAGGAAACCTGCACACCTGAAAGGGCTCCATAAAGTTCTTGATGGTGTGTGTAGTTCGCAAACCCGCACCAGACCAGCGTGGTGGACTAAGGCCTTACCCTTCTCAATATGAGAAGAGGCCCAGCAGTGGGATAGTAATGGGCTCAATTTATTTATTTAATTTATTAATCAAATTAAACATGCAATCATACATCCTTGTCACAGAAACGCAATACAGATGCCAGTACTACTATACAGGCTGCAGGCAACTTGAGTGCAATTATAATAGATCAAGATTTAATGGTATTAGTCCGAACCTCGTTGATTGTGTTGACGCACTAATGTCGCTAATAACTTAAGCTGACCCGTCACAGATCACCTATATAATTAATGTAGCCTTGATTACTATGTACACAAATACACAAACAAATCCTCGATTATTCTAGCGCCACAGATTAAACAAAATTAAGTGATTTTAGTTGACTATGTTACGGGCTTGATTCGGACAAACCAAATAAATATAAAAAAAAAATACAGTTGGCGCCTTGTTTGATCTACTCATATACACACGACGAAAATTTTGACGTTTGGAAACGTCATCGTAATATTAAATTCTATGAATTTTGAATCGAAAATACACCTGTCATATAACTATTTTTAAATGTTATTCTCGACGCACAATTTGTGTCATATTTACCTATGAATAAAGCCTTCAATTGAAATAAATATTATGTTCAAAATCACTATTTCTAATTCAAAATTCACGCACGTATATGATACGGTTACGATGCCAGACGTCATATAATTAGTGCTAGTCCTACTGGCAGCCAACTGACGAAAGATTGGCTAAATATATGACGAAGTTACAAATAAGTTATTATGTCTGTCATTGCAGTTTCTTTGACTTCTGATGTTAAGTTTCGGAAGTATGGTGTTACAACCCGTTGCGAAGGGTTTTGGTGGCTTATTCAAATAGTGCATTTTTATTTACTATGTTTTTGAAGAAATATATACAATAATTAAAAGTAACCACTGTTTGTGATGTCGATAAACACCACTAAATATTCTGTATATTTTTCGTTTCGCTTTATAATAAATAATAAGCTTAATACTGAATCACCGGAATAAAAAACTAAATAAATTACCGAAAATAACCAAATTTTGCAAATGTCCACGGACGGCGACGGCCATCAGACGGCGTGGCGCAAGCGCGTTAGTCTACACCTGCCAACAAAATAGACTTGAAACGACGAGCGTTAAATCCTGCTTATTTAATGCCTTCCATCTCACCAGCTTTACTTCAAACACAAACGAACCAAATTTAACTGTATCGTACCGAATTCGTCTATCCAGACCGCGACCGCAGACTGTCAACTGATTAGATAAACACTTGATCACTAGAAACGTGCCACGATTGACTAATTGTCACCAGACTCTTACTGACTAATTGTCGCCAGACTGCTGCTTAGTGACTGACTTGTAATTTAACTTAGGAACTCTAAGTCGGGCGGTAATTTCAAAGGAATATTTGAAAATTCTTTGTATAAATTTAAAAGCAATCCGTTTTCTTTTAATCCAATATGATGCCGTTATTTATAGAAGCAAATATCAGTAATTTACACGAACAAGGGATCTGTCTCTTACAGCAATTATTTGAAGCGAGTGATAAATTATAAACCTAAAGATAATCCGGTGGTCAAACTTTTCAGTTTACTGACTAACCTAATCTAACCTTCCATGGTATTTTACTTAACAGCAATAGAATAAATAAAAAAATCGAGAGAAGCAGACTTGATTAAAGTTGTTTTTTACCTTGTTACTGATAGCTGTCAGTCAGCCAGAATTAATAATAACCAGTCGAGAGATAGAAACGGTACAGTAATATTGAATAATTATTTATTTATTAAATTTTAAAATATATGCCTAATCAGAGGCGATTAACGAAAGGAATTTCTAAAGCGAGTGTGAGTAATACTAAAAGTCGAGACTATAAGGACTTATACTGACCTTATTAGCGATGTCTTTAAACGGTTTAAGTGCGTAATAATTACATGTATCAATCCTACTATCCTATCCTACTAATATTATAAACGTGAAAGTTTGTGAGGATGGATGGATGGATCTTTGTTACTCTTTCACGCCAGAACGGCTGAACGGATCTGAATGAAATTTGGCACACGGATAGATTATAGTCTGGAATATCACATAGGCTACTTTTTATCCCGGAAAGATGTACGGGTTCGTAATCCACGCGGGCGTAGTCGCGGGCGGAAGCTAGTGTGAATAAACCGAGGTCATATGTAAGATAATAACACGTCACGTTTTGTGGTGTCTGCCTACACTTTTGAGCATATAGGCGTGGCGATGTAAATTACAAGCTTATACGAATAAAACGCCGATTGTCCTTGTGTAGTACGATCGATCGTTCGGCTCTCACTTGTCAGTAACGCGCGTCTGATGGTTCATTTCTGCTTAGCTTCTAAGCACACTGGGTGGGGAATATATTAACTATATTAATATTCATTACTTTAAACCAGAATTGGAGAACACAGATAATTGACTTGTATATTATTTACGTGTTTTTGTTGAAATTTGGCTGCTACAACATGAATATAAAATAAATATAGTCTTTTTTTTTCTAACAAAACTTGCATCATAGCATCACGCCTGTATTCCCCAAAGGGCTAGGCAGAGGTGTAATATTGTGTACCCACATTTCGATGCTGTCGTTATTGAGTCCCATGACATAGGGGACGAACCTATTGTTTAAAAAAATCATTGCTAAGTCTGACATTCCTTACAAATCTCAAAATGGGTCAAAGTGGAGTGTCACTATCACTTATACCAAATAAAACATAAGCCATTAATGTAGATGCTGCGCTATTTGTCGCCGGTTCGATTCCCGCACAGAACAAATATTTGTATGATGTACAGATATTGTTTCGGGTCTGGGTGTTTGTGTATGTGAATATATGTGTCTGTAAACGCACCTACTATACAGGAATTATTCCTAGGGTGAGGCAAAGATTTTAGTAAAAAAAAATGAAAAGTTAATTTAGCCCTATGAAACCGCTATCGTTTCATATGTAGAAGTCATCGCTATAGGTTTAGTTTATTTTTCCGTAAATGACAAGAATATAGACTAATTCAAGAGTTCTTATTCTCTGTCCTAATTCAATTATGTTTTTTACAAAGTAAGTGTAGAATCCGCGCCATTAATTAAAAACATAATTAGTCCATACGTTACATTTATTTTGCTCGAGCCGTTAATCTAATACATTCCGTGTGTTTTGGCAGCTGCTTCACAAATGAAGCGATAGACGTTGATTTATTATTATAGCGCTACATTCCTTTCCGAGTAATTTACCTCAAAGTGGAAAGAAAGTGTAAAAATAAAAGCAATTAAATTAAATCGCGTGAAAGACGCAGCTTAAGGTTCTTGTACAACCACCTCTTTGGTCTAGAGCAGATTCCCAAACTTTTTTTCTCTTAGACCACTTTCAAAATTTAGCTGGTTCCGGTGGACCCCCTGCAGCTACATTTCTACTTTATTGTAAATTGAATTATAAACCCCCATTTTTTGTCACGCCAACGTACATCCCCGTCGAGTCTCCCGTGGAACCCTGGGGGTCCACCTGGACCACTTTGGGAACTAATGGTCTAGAGGACAATGGATTTGTACATAACTTACATTGTAGATAAGCCATTCTCGCGTTGCTTACCACAATGTTGTACCAAATCAAGTATTCTACTATACTTTAAAAGAGTTTCCTTGGCGTTTGTTGCCGGTACTTCTCCATAGGATTATATGGACCTGTGCGCCTAGAGTATATTGAATAAGTGACCGGATTTATTTTATATGAAACTAGTTATTGCCCGCGACTGCGTCTTAGTGTATTTTGTTTATTATCTAATTAACTTTTAGCTGCAATAGTAAAAATAAACTTATGTCCTTCTACAGGCCCCAGGCTATATCTTTGTAAAATTTCAATACATCGGTTCAGTGTCGTGATAAATTTATAAACAGACAAACAGAGTTACTTTCGCATTCGTGATAGTGTGGGTAAATATTTATTCTTTTTAAAGCGTCAATCACAATTTCAATCCAGACGCCAATGCCGCCTTCAAGCTTCATTTTTTAGACTTATGTTTGACAGTGAAATAAATAATAAACACTATTTTAGCACTGACTTGTTCGCACTTATGTGTGGATTGACGCTTGAAGGCGGCGGCATCGGCGTCTGGATTAAAATCGTGATTGACGCTTTAAATCGTCGTTGGCGGTTAACATAACCGATAACCTGATAAAAGGCTATTTACCAACTATATCTATACATATAAATAAAATTGGAGTGTCTGTTTGTAATATTGAAATAACCGTTTTTTACTACATGCATATGAATATATATACGGTACATACACCAAAATAACATTTTTTACAATTATTGTTTGTCTGTCTGTTTGTATAGGCTAATCTCTGAAACGGCTGGACCGATTTTGACGCGACTTTTGGCAGGTAGCTGATGTAATAAGGAGTAACTTAGGCTACTTTTATTTTAGAAAAAACCTTTTAATTTTGAAAAAAATAGGCTTAAGTGCATCTGGTCTCACTATAAAATACATTGTTAAGTTCCGACATCCACGCGAACGAAGTCGCGGGTACAGCTAGTCTAAAATAAAGTTATAACCTATTTAACATTTTCGGAATTGTGGGATGGTAATTGTTACGTACTTAGGTTTCCGCTGTTCCAAGCAATGTAGGCACAATTGATTGTTAGAGCCCTCACACACGGCCCGGTAACTCTGTGTCAATAGCATAATTGTCATTTGAGTGATTACGTGACTGTTTAGTCTGTCATTATTGTGTGAAATTGTATTGACAGTGCAATCCAGGTAGGCAATCCCATAGGATATGCTAGTGTTGCCAAGAATTAAACTGTTGATTACTTTAAACATTTTTCTTTTTGGATTTTTGATTGTTTTCGATATCAGTTTCTTTGTGGCTACCAAACGAATGATAATGAGTTTTTTTAATAGTTTTTGTAGTTGGAATTATCGGATACGATATTTATGTTTATGACGACAGTCACTTTTTCTGACTGTTAAGTCATATTCTTGCGAAATTAAGGCAATATTAATAAAAATTGAATTTTATATATTTTCGATAAATATTTTTTTTTTTCTTGAGCTTATTAACCTAAGCTCACGAAAGAAAACATCATCATCATCATCAGCCAGAAGACGTCCACTGCTGAACGAAGGCCTCCCTCAAGGGGGGTGTTGCCATAATCCCCACGCTTGGCAGGCGGCTTGGGGATCGCAGTGGCTCACCGATTAGTGAGAGGACGCTGCTGCCCGTCCTCCGGTGTCTGGCCGCAGTATTAAGACGTACCTGGGTCAAAAGAAAACAATGCATCTTTAATACAATTTATAATATTATAATTGACGGTGCCATTGGCGGAGTTATTGAGAAATCGGCTGCTGCGCTAGAATGTCGCGGGTTCGATTCCCGCGCGGAACAAATATTTGTATAATTTACAGATACCTAGTTCTTTACGGTCTGGGTCTTTGTGTATGTAAAAATATGTGTTTAGTAAACGCATCCACGATACCGGTATTATTCATAGAGTGAGGCAAAGCTTTAACTTATTTAAAAAAAAAAACATGAATCGCTAGATATTAAAAATACATCATAGCAAATAAAATCGATGATATCTCAGTGTACCTAAATCCTAGTTGTAAAGACTTAGTCCCATTTTCTAGATTAAAATCAAACCTTACCAATTGTCTTCCAACAATGTCTAGCCTACTAACTTTAATCTAATAACTAATAATAAACAGACCCGGACAGTTAATAAAATTGATGTTTCTATATTTAACTGCGATGTATATTAGAATTGTGCCCGGTAGATGGTAACAGGCTCGCCCCCTATTACGTGGGATTCAATAAAAGCATCGACAAAATGTAGGTGTACACCTGTAGTACATCTCTGCCTAACCCTTCGGGGAAAACGAGTGTGATGCTATGTAAACATATTAAATCGTACAAAAACCGTTGGTATCGTATATATATTGTGAAAATACTGATTATGTGGGGGCTATATGTTAGACAGCGTTGAAATTATATAATACCATGAAACCAATCTCAAATTTACACACACTGCAAGAGCAAATTACATTGTATCTGTTGGCCATTATCTTATCAGAGGGTAAATCACTTTGCAACCACCGTCCATCGCCTTACATATGTACATATCTTATGGTGTCTTAGCCATTTCACAATACCCATATAATTGGATCTGAATTTCAGTGTAAGTAAATGCGTAAAACTACGTTTACCGACCAACCAATCTCACAGTTTTAACATATATAATATAGCATCACACCTGTATTCCCCGAAAGGTTAAGCAGGTTTATATTTTGCAGATGCTGTTATTGAGTTTATTCTCATCGGCCGGCAGCCTAATTACGTAAAAAAGCGACAGCAACGCGATAGCCACGCGACAGCAATCTCACTGTCAGCCAATACATTATATGTCACAAAAATGACGTTTGACAGAAGTTATCGCGCGATCTACGCCTGTCGCTACATCGGTAATTAGGCTGCGGGCCCGATTGCATACTCTGTGCTGTTGCTTTGAATTTCCAAACTCAATAACAATTTACCCGATCAATGTCAATCGAACCAAGGGTCTCTCAGCAGTCTCTCAGTTCAAAAATTTCGATGAAAATATCCATAACCACAGTGAACAGTATATGCATGACAAGCGGTACGTGCTCTGTGCAGCACAGAGGGCTCTTGACGGGTAAACACCACTCAGCCATCAACAGATTCCCATTCACGCGATATTTTAGCGTACAAGCTGCTGCAATCGCAAGCTATGTGTATACGTAGGATGCTATTTTGATATATTTTACAACATAAACAGAAACAACAAAAAATGCTAGCATAAATTAATATGAAAAGTGTTTTCAATCAATTTACTTTTATTAATAATACTTCTGACATTTTTACGTGTTATTACATTGTTTCGGCAGGCGCCATAAGTTTCCATAGTTGCTCATTACCCAGTCCACTACCATTCCATCACAATAGCGCAAGTAGTTTTTCTCCATATGTTCTACAATAGTCTTACAAACCCGGGGATTGCCCTTGGGTGCATTTCTATAGTGCATACAAGGATAATCGCTGAGTATATCACCAGAAAATTTTCATTAAACCTGTCTTAGAGGGCCTCTAAGTGTTGGCTTCGGCCCCACGCACGCCTTCCAAAAGTCCGGAAATCTGTAGTCCCGAGCAAGGAAAAAAAATGTATTACTAATTGCAAAACAAGACACATATATACACATATATAAAAAAAAATGTATTAATTCAAACCTCAAAGTATTCCTCTAACTATTCTAATACTTACAAAAGTTATTATTCAATGTTAAAAGACAACAAATAGCAACCTATTCCGGTCCACTGCTGAATATAGGCACATTACATGTAGTCAATAACACCCTTTAAAAATGTTTGCATTGCCAACCAAAAAAATAAATTGAATTCATTACAGAATATTTCGTTTGACATCTGTTTTTAAGTGATGATCAAGAGTAATTAATTTGGATCAAGCACTCTCGTTGCTCTCTCGAAATAAGCTTTAACAGACATTCGTAATTCCGTTTGTTTTTCGATATTGTTTATCTTTATATATATAATTCTACTGTACGTGTGTATGTCACTGAACTCCTCCTAAACGGCAGATTTTTTATGTGTGTGTACCTCAGATGGTTTAGAATCACAATTTCGAGTTCTACGTTTTGTCGGGGCCACTAGTTGTATTTTCAAATGTTGTAGGAACGTTAATGGATTAATTTATCGGAAATATATCGGATTGATTGACAGAATCCGCTTTGTTCTTACAGGATAATTTTGTGAATGATTGATGTATTATAATATTCAATGTGATGTTTATTGAATCTGCACCTGATTGTTAATATTCTGGATCTAAGTGTGTTGTATTTTGGTTTGAAGTATTGGCATTATATTTCAGCGTTGTCAGCTTTTCCAGATCGTGTCAGATTTTGCTACTTATTACATTTTTTTAAATTAATAGGTCGTTCTGTCTCGAAATTCACAAACATAGGTATACGGTTGAAAAAGTTCTGTAAAAACTACGATAGTATAGTTTGGAGGTAAACTCAATTAATTTTGTGTGATCATGTAAATATTCTCTCACACTAGAGGTGAACAGATATGGTCCTGTTCATGCTATTTCAGCTTAAAAGCGTGAAGATAAGGGAAAGCGTAAAGCCGGTTATATATAAGACTATTGTATTGTTAACTGTTTTTTTTATTTATATTCTTTCGTGTTTAGTCTTTTTACTTCGTATAATTTGTAAATTGAAGAATATTGTTAAACTGATTTTTGAAAAGAGCATCCATGGAGTTTCTTTCCTGTATCTTCTCCATAGGACCAACCCGCTTTTGGAACCGCGCAACTAGAATCATAACGTTTTAAAAGCGCCCGTAAAGGCCCAGTTGAGATAATAATATTATAACTTTGACTTTGAGACTGTAATACTACAGTTTTATGAGGTGAAAATAAAAATTAAATCTTTTACTGTCCCATCCTTATCTGGGGAAATTAAAGTTGTTACTCGCACTAAACTGAGTTTTGAGTTGTGTTGAGTTTTTTTGTACATTTAGACACTTTAAGTGTTCCGATGTATGTGACGCTGACTGTACCTGCACTGCTCATCATCTGTCTAGCCTTTTCCTAACTTCGTTGGAGTCGCTTTCAGTCTAACTATGTTACATGAAGCGATCAAATTACACTACAATCTGAAATCCTCCACCCAATTACTGGGAGACACCGATTCTCTAAAACAAGACTGGTTGTCAGAGTTTTTGGGGTGCTGACACCGATAACGACTGTCGTAGGTATTCTTACACCTGCCGGTCGTGGCATGGAGAGTAAAGAACAATCACCAATCTAATGAGTAACCGCTACAAACACTGCTTAACCTCCGACTATGCGTGCACCATTTTTACAGCATTGTAATAATGACGAATTGTGCCTATCTAAGTGCCGTTTCAATTGTTCGCTGCTATCTTTGAGAGAGACCCATTTCCAAGATTGGATTTCAACGGCCGTTGTAGATCTGACATAGGTACGAGATGACTGGGGCTCATTTCTGAAAGCGTCCGGCGCCATGTGGAACATGAGGATGTCAAAGACGTCATATTGGAAGGCGCGGGCGTACGAGTGACTAGGATAAAAGCTTTATGGAATGGAGCTTTGACAACTGTCAAGCCTGTGTTCCGCTGGCTTCTGTCCCGTTACGATTGTTCTGTTTTCTCTTGATTTTTATATGTTTTTATTACGTCCTGTGAAATTATTTTTAAGTAAAGTTTAATTGAATATTTTAGTTTTGTCTACAAAGGTAACATGGCAGCAAACCCTCGTTAAACTCAGCCTATAGAAACTTAGATCTGAATGCCTGATACCGGCAACAACAGCGTCGCAACTAGTCGTTGTGAAGTTAGGGACTATCAAGGGTTTGAGTCCCGGGTTAGGCAAAGATATTTAGAGAAATTCTCAGTTGCAGCCCGGAGTTAGGTCTTGTGGTCTGACGCTTTTGCTGTACAGCTCTGCTCCCCTTGGGGATAATAGGTGTGATGATATGGTTAACTAGTAGAAAATAGAACTTTAATAATATATCCCACCAAAAACATAAATGTAAAAAAGGAGAGCCAAGTTCAATACACAAAAAATATGCTTGGCTGTGGGCTTCGCCGCAAAAAGAATGGAGATCTAAATGAGTGCCAAGTTCTATGCAAAATCGAAATATGTATTTATAGGAACAAAATAACATTATGAACAAGTATTAAACTCTATTTCTTTGCTTTATTGGATACCTATAACGATTGCTGTTATTTAAAAATGTGAGATCTTAAAGTAGGTTAGATTTGACTTGGCCAGTTTTCATTACATCAGTCATTTTATAAAGTTATTCAAAATTTTAATTCTGATAAAAACTGGCCAAGTAATTCTGGATTCCAAATTTCATCCTTCTAGGTCATCTGGAAGTAGATTAGATTTAGGTACTATGTGTCAGTCAGTCAGTCAGTGCTAAAAATTACGACTTTTTAACTTTCATATCTTTATAACCGTTTGAGCTAGCTTTATGAAATTTGGGCTTCTACATGTCCTTATGGATATAATTAAACACACGTAGTTTTATGTGTTTACGTTAAAGAGGTTTTGAGTTATAGAAGGGTCAAAAGTGGCACCAAGTGGTTCGTGTAATATTACACTCGGCGCTTGAACTTGGCTTGACACGCTGCCGCGTGTCTAGATTCAAGTTTAAGGTTTGGAAGATATAATAACTATTCACTCCCTTTGATAAAATTCTTAGAATTTAGAAATTGTATAGATAATAAACATCGTAACTCAACCAAACTTAATTAAGATAAGATATTGTTCGTATTCAAGGATTACATCATCGTCTCACTTAATGAACTAAACTGAAACTTAATAGAAATAAGAAATAGCTTTACGTTAAATAAGTAACTTAATTGGCTGTCTGATGTTTTTTTATTAAAGATACAATTTGATACAACAATTCAACTGTGAGCAGGAATCAAACCTGCAACTGTCTGCTTCACGACACGAGTTGGTGTACTTTATAAATGGCTTTGTAAACCAGAAATGTGACATTCAATATTAGAACTTCAAACCTCTCTCTCAATAGGTACTCGTTTGTTGAATAAAAGATTATCTATTCACAAAGAATTACTTTTGTTTATTAGTTCCTCATACTATAAAATATCGCTTAATTATATGAAAGCTTTTTGCTATTAATAAATACAAAGAGAGCAATAAATTAAAAACTACATTCTAATCTAATCACGAAGGTAAAATATTTTTTTAATAAAAAAGCTTATGAAATTATTACGATTAATTAGGTACCGAAACGATTTTACTAAAACGGCAATTAATTTTGATCTAATTGCACTGCAAGATTAAAATAAAATTACGAACTAATCCAAGCCACTTGCGAACCTAATTAATTAGAACCGTTCTTTTGTTACAGATCAAGCTCCAAAAAGGAAAATTAAGTTGCTCGGCTTTTTAGCTGGAGGTAAGTGCCTTTAATTGTGTCTCTGTATATCATCAGCTGGCCCGGGTTTGACCCGGGTACGTCTTAAAACTACGGCCAGACACCGGAGGACGGGCAGCAGCGTCCTCTCACTAATCGGTGAGCCACTGCGATCCCCAAGCCGCCTGCCAAGCGTGGGGATTATTGCACCCCCCCCCCCCCCTTGGGGGAGGCTTTCGTTCAGCAGCGGACGTCTTCTGGCTGATGATGACATATCATCAGTTGATTAACATCCTCGGCAGTCAGATGGAAAGAAATGAAACCTCAGTTTCTGTTATCAATGTCCAGACCACGTTGACCCATGAGATATTTTGAATGACACAATTCGATAGCGGTTGGCGTGGTGTCTGAGAGGTTGGCTTACTGCGTTACGTGTTGCGGGTTCGATCCCCCCTTGCAACAAATGTTTGCTTAATCTACACATAGCTGATTCTGGTCTGGGTGTGTATGTGTGAGGGAATATCGAGTGTAGGGCAACGTTTTTATATAAAAGTATCATCATTAATTTTGTAAATTGCTTTTTGGATTGAAAACTAGCGGTGTCTTTGACAGTCTTAGAACAAAAGAACTTTCTAAAAAAGTCTTGTTGGTAGGTCGCCACTGAATATTCACGTGTGAACAGTATGTATATATATTAATGAAACGAAAATCTGCCAAGTCGAAAATTCACACCGTCCCAATTTTCCACTTTCATAGAAGCATTATCAAAACTTCACGGTTCAATGCAGAACGTCACTAGCAGACTTGATGCGGGCGCATTGTTCGCACTCAATGGAATATATTCCTTTGTAAAATGCACGAGTTGTTTGACTAGATAAAAGGTTATATAGAAAGTAATTTGATGGCTCTATTGGATTGGTGGTTGAGCGTTTGACTGCTACGTGTATGTACCACAGGTTCGATCGCACGAAACAAATTTGTTTTTTTTTATATATATAAAGACGTTGATGATATATAAAGACACTAGGAATAATTCCTGTATCGTGGGCGTTTACAAACACAAATATTCACATGCACAAAGATCCAGAGCCGAAACAACTATCCGTAGATCATACAAATATTTGATCCGTGCGGGATTCGAATCCGCGACACGTCGATCTCTCAACTACTGCGCCAGCTGTTCCGTCAAATATGATACGCCGTGTATGACCGACAGATAAATGTTTCATGGTTATTTGTCCACGTGAATTTTTGTGTCTGTAAACGCTCCCACGATACAGGATTTATTACTAGTGTAGGCAAAAGTTAAAAAAAAATGCATTAATATATTAAATTTTTGGTCCTAAAACTAACATTTTATCAGTTAGTAACCAAATCGTAACTTCTTCCACTCGACATACGTTATAAATACAATTCTGAGTACCTTAAATCACCTTAAACTTTTTTAACATAACAGTACGTTAAAATAAACAAAAGCCAAGCGGTTGTGTACCTTTTAAAACTTGTGGAACATTTTCCAATTACTCTTACTGAGAAGCAAAATTTTATACGTATTGAGAAAATTTAAATTGGATCCTAATAATATTTTATGTAACATAATATTATTATGTTACATGCATGTGCCTGTGAATATCAAACGAATCCCGAGTACCTTATACAGGCTCGTACGTCGGATTTTATACCGGCCGATAATTTATTATAAGTGGCAGTTCCGGGCGGCCGATTGAAAAAGCGAGCGCTAAAATGCATTCCCTTATCAGATTAAGTAGCTTTAAGTGCTCTGTGTTGTTATCACCCCCTTTGTCGTACCTTCTTTATTCCTGTATCTTCTGCGAACCGAGTGTTTGATAGAAGAATATCCCTTTATTTGCTTTAAGATGGGAATATGTTGGTGCAAGACCAATACACTGAAAAAAAAATATTATGGCTGCCATAAAGTTTTTGTTAGCTTTTATCAAGTAAAATGTTCATATATGGGAACATAAAGCTACTTGTTTGCTAGCAATAAAGCTAACTTTATCACTGATTTAAACAAATATCATACTAAAAATAAATAAGTTCTTAATCGTGTTCATCAGTGAAGTTGTTTAAATAAACCTTACTTGATAATTGAAATGACTGTTTCAAACAAGTTAGTTATTAAGAAAATAATGTGTGATTATTAATATTTTGATCATGTTGACTTTATCCCCAATAATCATGTATGGTTTATAGGTATTATAATTTTCTTTTTAGGATTAAACATGAAATACTTAAACAAGTAAAATTCGCACTTGTTCAACAATCTTTTTTTTTTCAGTGTATGTTAATCAAGTTTGTTGATCGCATACCTCGGTGGCAAGATGGTCACTCGGCAAGTTTTAGTGTTTGGCTTTTGTGGGGGCAGTCGGTAAATTGTGCCTTGAGAAGCATGGAAGAGTAATCACTTTTGCCACAAGTAGGTACTTAAAAGATCGGTCAGATCTAATTGTACCCGCAAAATAAATATGCTTTTGTAGGTAGTAACAAAATACCCGACGATATTATTTAAATCTTAATAAAACATAGAAAGCTCTCTACTTCTGTCAGCCTCTGCATTATCTTTAATAATGTTATTTATACGTGCAGGTGCCTGTGTTACCTCTTGATGATAGTAAAATTTAGATTTAGGGAGAGCTTAATTTCTTACTAAGAGGTACATTTATTTGTGTCTCATTTTGGGAGTATTATTTCCTTTAGACTTACCTGTGTCTCTCATTGCCTCAATAACTTTTTCTTTTTCGCTATTTAAGTAATTAATAATTTAAAAAGAAATTAATAACTAAGGAAAAGAGTAAGTTCATACAATCTTATAGAAGAACTTCGGCAAAAAACAATCACTGAAATGTTTCCAGTTTTTACCGATAGAAAGCGTTTTAATTGTAAAAAAAAAGTAATTTCTTAGAACGAGTACGACTTGAAAGTTTTCAGACTTGTCGGGCGGAGCGAAAACTAATTACTAAGGTAGAATTAAGGTATAATAAATAGGAGAAAGATAAAGAAACTAAAAGAAGTAAACTTATGACCGAAGTTTGAAGAAACTTATGACCAACGTTCTTACAGACCTTAAATGAATCATCATCATCATCATAATCAGCCAGAAGACGTCCACTGCTGAACGATGGCCTCCCCCAAGGGGGTGGGTTTGCCATAATCCCCACGCTTGGCAGGGGGATCGCAGTGGCTCACCGACTAGTGAGAGGACGCTGCTGCCCGTCCTCCGGTGTCTGGCCGCAGTTTTAGGAAGTACCCGGATCCTTAAATGAATATTGTACAGGATTCCATATAGTTAGGAGACGTGAAACCCAAAATATAACAAAAATGTACTTTATTTCATGTAAACCAGATTCAGGTACTCATGAAATGTCTAGGCAGGCGCACTGTTCCTAATAGCAGGTCTTATGGAGAAGAACCGATAGATGAGTCCATAGAAATTCATAATAGATTTTACAATGTTGTGGTACGAGATACGAGAATAGTGTAATTTGTTTGAGCGGAAGAAATATGGATAAATATACTTAGATAATAATATAGCAAGATTGCCTCTGAATAAGATTGTCAAGGCAGTCATAAAGTCTGGCTATTTTTAAGTACTTGTATGTTCTTCGTGAATAAAAACAGGCCCTTCCCGTCCTCTCTTCCCAGTCTTGTGGTCGCAAATTCCATAAGGTTTTTTGTTCTGCAGAACAAATGCATGAATATACGTGTATGTTCTTAGGACGTTTGAATCCCGTTTGAAGCCCGTTTAGTTTAATTTCGGTACCATTTCGGTAATCACGTTGTGGACGTCAGATGAACGTCAAACAGTGGTTAATTGGTTATACTGGGAGCCGACCTTAATATGGTTGCAAAAGAAAAGGTTCAGGGACATTGGTCCAGTGGTTGAAAGCGCGATTGCTGAGCATGAGGTTCGAGGTTCGATTCCCGGATCTGGCAAAGCGTTATTAGGTTTTTCTGCATGGAAATTCTCAGTAGCAGCACGGAGCCTGAATTTATGCCAGGTAGATGGTAAAAGGTTCGACTCCTATTACATAAGACTCAATAACAGCATCGGCAAATTGTGGGTGTACAATAATAAATACAGCCATGATGTTATGCTATGTTAAGAGCTAGCGGAGAGAGATCAGGCGCAGGGCCAACGGTTTTACGTGCTTTCCGAGACACAATGTGTATTCACATAAACAAATACCCAGATACGAAACAAATATCATCACAAACAACATCAACATCACGTCAAACGACATCACTTCGAACCTGGGATGTTACTGAAAATTTTTGAAAATTCCAATAGACCCGACCTGAGGACCGAACCCAGGAACTCTCTTTCAGATATCTCTCTCCATCTCCATTTTAAAACTGACTACAAATATTAAAGGCCAAAATCCCACTGAAGGTCAATTAGATTGGATTAAATAATTACAATTGACTCGTGTTGTACCTGACGCGTCGTTAAACCAATTCTATTAATCTGACAAGTTAATTAGCCGGCACCGCAACTAGTAACCGCATTCTATTACCAACAGACAATTTAACTATCTCATTTATAAATCTCTCAAAGGTGACGTTTGATTTATAAACAAGAAAACGTCTTTGTGTAGGTTTCATGTTTCAAATAGAAATAATTAAAATGAAATCTTATTTAAATAATATAAGTATATATGTATATTACTTGAATAAGATTTCATGTTAATTATTTCTGTAGCTTTTGCCCGCGGCTTTGCTCGCGTTAATTTAAATTTTGACCATCAATTCAGGTTTTTGATCTAGATGATTCGTAAAAGACGTAGCGCCATCTAGCATCCTTATAGCAACTGTGACTGACGAAAGTTATTGTTCTTTCCTTCAGAAACGGTACTTTTTCTGGATGAAAGCTACGCTATGTCCTTTTCTGTAGCCCTGGTAACGTATATGCAAAACTTCATGATGATCGATTCAGTGGTTTAGGCGTGAAATGATAACAAACAAACATTATCTAGATATTGAAATTATTATTACTACGAAGGAGAAGTGCGTACCATTATAATTTAAATTATCGCTTTTAGTTTGTATTTTAGCAAGAAACTACAGTGGGTTCTCGCGATTGTATTCACAACTACAGTACACCAATTTCAAGGTATAACAAAAAAGATTTTTGGAATTCTATCTACAACGGTTTAAAAAGGAGATGAAGCGATTTACTTCCTACGCGAAATCTTCTGTGATGATATATCGCGGAGATGTTCCAGAAAAATAATATTACATAGCGTCACGCCTGTATTACCCGAAGGCTTTGGCAGAGATGTACTATTGTACACCCACATTTTGCCGATGCTTTTATTGAGTTCCATACTTCGTCTACTGAAAACCCGACCCGGGAACGCAGGATCTCACGCTCAGACACAAGACAAACAAACTGACTAGACAAATGAGGTACCTAGTCAAAAAGAAACATCACCAAAAAATTATCGAAGGCTTCAACTCTCTTAATTGAATATATTACTTAAAATCCAACACGTCCCATCCAAGACAACTGCATGTTGCTTTAAGTACGAGTAATCCCTGATCCACTGTCAATAGGTTGGCCCTGCCAGTGGCGTGCGGTTCATAAAGACAAAAAGACACTGCCTACCCTACATAACTCAGATAAATATTTATTATAATATATTTGACGAGGCAAATCACATACATCATTATTTAATCGACAAGACGACGAACCAATACCAACATGCAGTAGGTATTTTTAATTAAGTAAGCTTTTAAAATTTTCTGCCTACCCTGTCTAAAAACTCTGTGCATGCCGCTGGGCTCTGCCCACTTTGTGATGCTCTTAACCCTCAAATAAGCAGCGAAACAGGAATCCCTTTCAAAATACCATCTGAACAGTTTGGAACTGCTATTAATTCATAGCCTTAGTATCGATAGGTCGTTACATTAGTAATATATTGACGGCAAACAATGATCGCATACAAAACCCAGCCATTACTGTTTCGGGATTTCGAGATAGTTTCGGCTCTGGACGATAACACTATATCTTTGGGAATTTAAGGGTCAGCAAATTAAAGTTGCTTCGTAAGGGTTTCTGGAAATGCTAGAGTATCAGTTTAGGTGAAGAAATAATTTTATTTTATGGATTTTTTATTGTACTGGGTGTCTGATGATGAAGATAATAATAATATTTATTTACTCAAAACAAAGGATAGTGGTACACTTTAAAAATACAGTTTTACAAAATCAGTACTATTTCTACAAACGTGTGGGTGTAAGCACTGCTCTCCTAGCTAGGTTAAGAAAACCTGTGTTAAGGAGAAGCAGATGATGTTTAAAATTTAAAATAAAGGTAAATGTTAAAAATAGTAATTTTAATTAAACTTTGTCCAAGGCAAAGAAAGAGTCTCCACATATATACACATGAAACCTGAGATCATCGGGTGCACTCTGGGCCATCAGCATCGCTACTACCATTGCTGACTGGCTAATCTTTTCACTACGGCATGAGCGATTCTCATGTGATAGATCGTGCCGACATGGTAGAAGATAACTCCTGGGCAACCGCTCTCTAATTTGAATACAGGCAAGGATTCACTGTAAATGTATAAATTATCAAAACACAGACATAATACGCCAATGGGCAGCAAAATCAATTTGCTTGCCGTACGAGTTAATTAGGATCAGAATTGTTCGGTGGACCTGTCATAGCCTAATTTGATGTTTGTACAGTGAGTGGCATCTGTAGTATATACAATAATACATAGTTATTATAATATTCAACAGTAAATCATATTTTGTATCCTTTGTGCCTTTGTTCTGGTGAATTAAATTCGAATCTACGCTTTAGCCCTTGACGTGAAATACAAATAAATATTACAAAAAAGGAAATAATGTGAAGCAAGCGACAATTGAGATATTAATGATTGTAAGATCAAATCCATATATTACGTATTTCGAAAAAAAAACTGCATCTTTCACAATGCACCTAACAGAACATTATTCTTAAAATTTTGTCTATAAAATTAAAAATACAGTCCACGGTGTCCTGTACCTCTATCATGATTTTTTTACTATTTACTTTCATACTAAATGTAAATTTTCATGCAAGCGATTTTAGTTCTTAACTCGGTTACATTATGGATTAGAGTCGCTAACATGACATTTCTATAATATAGTAAATAGTAAATCAGAACTTTACTATGACACATATGTCACATAAGCGACTCTAATCCATAATGTAACCAAGTTAAGAACTAAAATCGATATCATGAAAATTTACTTTACTATGATAGTAAATAGTACGAAAACTCGTGATAGCGGTACTGATGGCATTGACTTTATCATATTAATTACTGATTACTGTCATAAGGCTGACAGCACAGGATTAGTTTTATAAATTGCTAACTTACTATAAAATAATATTAAAATTACAACACTTACCGTGCGGGGTAAGCGTAAGCACTAGCGATTGACTTTCAGCGCTACGTGTCGCGGGTTCTCCGCACGGAACAAATATTTAAACAACCTGTAGATAGTCACTGAGGGTGTGTCAAATCTTAGACTAGACCAAAATTTACACACAAGAAATTATTAATTTTTATTACTCTTCAATTTTAGAACACATGATACAGTTACCAGGTTATTTGGATGGTGCGTAACTTGTATTTAACGTATAGTAAAAATAACCAAAACTTGCGTAAAACAAAAAGACAATCCAGAGCTTCTGTTGAACTATTGATCAACCCTACAACTATTTTGACAACGTATCAATATTTGACCATCTTAACGTTTATATAGCACTATACTTAGAGTCAAAAGAGCCATTATGTACAAAGTAGCTTGCTATAAAAAAAGCGTAAAGGACCAACCCCGTATTTTAGCAACGTCCACAACGATTTTACGATCAGCTACTAGTTTACATAAACATAGCCCAACAAGGGTAGTTCTGGCAAAAAACTGTGTTATTTATTGGCTACACCATACATTTGTTACGTGTGGTTGCAACTTGCATGTTACGATTCGGACCGTCCCATCTCTCCCTGTGGCTGTCCGAAGAGTATATGTGTTAGTTTAGCATGCATGACGACATAATTGATCGTGTTCTGTTACCCGTTTCTGTAATTGGTCGCACTTGTGACGTTTTATTGGGCACGCAGACACGCCTTACTAGTAAATAATATCAAATTATAACTCATTAATACGTTCAATTTCTAAATCTCCTATCCCCTTACCTTTATGCTTCCTTCCATATGTTTACATATTTTTCTTTTTATGTTAGACTGTCTTTTTTAGGTAACTCATCCAGTGACAACACCGCCCACGTCATTTCACCGTCCATCCTCAACATACACATTATTTTATTCAACCTTGACCTTGGCAGAATCATCGTCACACCAAGAGGGAGCAATTAAATTGAAATTGAAATCGTTGTCTCAAATACAAGTTAGTTTTGAGTATATAATAAAAATTGTGTTTTAGTAATTTAGTATGTATTTGAAATTACATAATGTAATTTGTATGATCTACTTATGTATTCGGTTTTCTTCTTCTATCGAATCGGCACATGGAAGTCGCTCATTCCGTAGTGGAAAGATTAGCCAGTCAGCAATGGTCGTATCGAGGCTGACTGTCCATGGTGCGCCAGATGATCTCACGATTCGTACTCGTTGGGTATTCAGAGAAGTATACCCTAATACCGAATAGTTCAAACAACCACTGTTTACCGATGACGCTGTTTTGTTTCCGAGTGATTTGCTAGGACAGAAGCCATTTATTTTTTCTTTTTTCACATGAGATACATCTCTAAACCTGGTCTTTCATAGAAAATGTTCTTAAAGAAAATAAATGTAACATTTTTTTTTAAGTGGGTTAAAAACAATAGTAAAATTTTGATTCAGGACTAAATGAGAAAATATTTGTATACGCATAATAAAAGGTGATTTTTTAAGCCGTTCCAGTATGTACATGTGATAATGAAAATCGTGTATATAGGTACAGTTCTAAATCCGAAATAGGCGACCCACCCGACCGAATATGATGACTAAACAAAATGACGTAATTTCCTGCCATCCAATTAGTCGGAATGGATCTTTGTTTTTACCTTTTATATTCATAAGCTTGGCGTTAATATTATACAAAAAAAATTAATTTTACATTTATTGGCAGGAATTTTCCGTGTTAATTAACCAGCTGGTTATTTTGAACTTGTAACAACAAAATAGACTAACACTGCTCTTTGTTAGGGTTTCGCTACAAGTTGGTGAATAGAATAAGAAGGGCCAGGCCTTAGTCCAACACGACTGCTGCGGGTTGGTGGAGTAATCACGCCATAAAGAATTTTAGGGTAGTCGAATTCTGAATTGAAATTGAAATTGAAATTGAAACTGAAACTAAAACTAAAACTGAAACTGAAACTGAAACTGAAACTGAAACTGAAACTGAAACTGAAACTGAAACTGAAACTGAAACTGAAACTGAAACTGAGATTGAAATTCCAGTAGTCTGAGCTGCGGGCCGGGTTCAAATCCAATCCCTCCTATACGGAAGACAAGCGTTTAATTTATAGGTTGTCGACTAATGTCCAACATCTGGTCTTACTAGAGGTAATAACAACTCATAGTCTTCTGATTAAACAATCGATTGCAACTTTTATTCAACGAATTAAAGTTTTCTTGTTAAACTAATCACAACGTTGAAATAGAGTAGGAAAAGCGACCCGAGTGAGAAAAGCTTTAACTAGCCATAGGCAACGACGAACAAGCGATTTGTTACTATTTACACTCCATCATTTCATGCTTGAAATAAACGATTGAGGGATTCCATTTCTATTCAATTTGTATCCACACTAGCATAAGGCTGGGCCCACATGGAAGCTGGCTCTGTGAACCGACCAAAGGTTTTATGGCCTAAAGCTAAACGGGCCTGAAACTCGGCCAGATGTCCTTCAACATTAAAATGAGAATATTGATTTTTTTCATCACATTGTTCGTTGATTCGTCTCGCATGAAATTCGTCTGGTCTTATTCCAAAATATTGTAAAGGTACTTAACTTTGAGATGAGTGATGGCCCTAAAAATAATACATTTTTTTTTAATGAATGCTAATATATTCTTTAATTATATTCTATTTATTATTGTATAATGACAGACATGGGAGTGTTGCTGGGGAGTTGGTTGGGCCGTTTCTTCTCCCCAAGCTAAAACACATAGGAAGCGGTCAAGGGCGGGCGTATTAGTTCTGTCCATAATATCTTTGACGTTCAAAAAGCACTAGTAGTAGTCTATTTTGAATAAATGAATTTTGAATTGAATTGAATTGAATTGAATATCCTTAAAATATGAGTAGGCATCAATGCGATTTGAGGACAAAAAAATTATACCTAATGCAGTTGATTAAATGAGAAATGTTTTCAGAACCAAGTGATTTTGTAAGCTTATAAGTACTTACTGGTGGTATATTTCGTAGAAAAATATTAAACATTTTATATCTGGTTTCACGCCTGAGGCACTTACAGGAGCAACCGTCTTGGATAATCTTGAATTGCCACTAAATTCAATAATAGAATCGGTGCAATACGACGACTAAAATGGCACATATTTGCCGCTGCTCGACTGGCAGTCGTATCACCGCGATGAAATTGGCCAATTTGAGATTATGCCACTGATTAATCTTACTTGTCACGGCGTAAAAATATTCAGCGATAGTATTAACTCCATAACTTAACAGCGTAGGTATGTCTGCATTCTTTGAAAGTCAGTAATTTATGTGCCTACTGATGTACACCTTGCTTTCACTTTTATTAACTTACCATAATATACTGAGCCTGTTTTCATCCACCGAGTACAAATGGCAGACTCCTGGCTTACTACTTTGATTTCCCGTCCGAGTAATCGAACCGACGCCCACACGCTCAGCAGCCATGCTTGCGAGCACTAGACTATATATTAGTAAAAGACAAGGCAAACAATTTCTACCAGCCTTGTTTTTGAAAGAGGTCACCTTTGTAAAAACAGTCGAAATTAAAGGCCTAAAAATAACATCAAACTTCACCAATGCAAACATATAATTAAGTTGTTACGAAACAGAGTCGTGACTCGTCACAGATCACTGCGCTCAGCTCCGAGCGTAGCTCAAAAGTGCTATTAACACCGTCACAATAAATCGTTAACGATGGACCGCCTGTTACACCGTAGCGTAGCATTGTCACTGATTTAGATTTCACCATGTTTAAGTTTGAGGATAATAATTATGCTTTTAATTTGTAGCCAAAAAATGCATTTTATGATTATTATAATATATATAAAAAAACGAATATTGAATTCAGTTATAATAATTTTAATATTTACATTAGCAGTAGATTTTGAACTGAATCAAGAATCAACATCCATCAAAAATCACAGTGGCTGTTCATCCTGGAGAAATAAGATGCGTTTTTGTTAATTTACTTACCCTATTGTAATCCATTTCCGAAAAGCTAGTCACCTCACCACACTGAGCATTTTTTTATGTAAAATAAAGCCTCATATGACAAAGTTGGCACGTGTTGTGTGCGTTCGAAGGAGAGTGAAAAGTTATCTGATTGTCGATTTAGGTTAGGTGGGACTCGTTTATGCATATTGAATGTGATGTCTTCTGTAGATTCGAACCATATTCGATTTGCAAGAAGTTTATCTGCCTGCGTGTGAGTCTGTTTAACATATCTATGAGTAAATTTTTTGAAATATATTTTCTTAATTTTGTCTGCTTGTGTTCCGGTGATGGAGTAAGTTGTGAAAATAGTTTTGATAATAAGAGTTCAATTATTTTTTTCATGTACCTAAACCAGATTTAGGCACGACTCTCTGGCTGCACGGTTCCAAATATGTATTTATTATATATATATGTATTTATCTATTATAGCAAACTACTTGGAAACTAATAAAAACCATAATAATTAGGTATGATCTTGATAAATATATTTTTAGTGACCATAATGTAATTTACATGAAACAGATATAGCAGTTTAATATAATAAGATTGCCATGACAGTTACAAGCTGACCAGTCCCGTCTCTCACCACCCGTTCATGAGCATAACGCATGCGTCAGCATCGCTAGGCTTATCCTTTATACATATATATATAGGGATCTCAACGACCGGACACACAACGCCATTGTAATGTCGGGTACCAAGACTTTCATTAATTTCCTTTCAAAATAAAATAATTGTTAATTAATCGACTTCTTTTGACCCCGTGATGGCGATTGGCGACGGTGTTATAATCACCCTTCGCGAATCTTTTATGTAGTATAACTCGAGATATTACAAAAGTGTCACAGTTTCTGACCCGACACTACCAAGTTATGGGTATATTGTGTCGATATTTTTTCCGGCCTTTAAACCTTTGTACGGCAAAATAGGAAATTAAGCTTTACTGCAACATTTTTGCTAAGGGAGTAGGTAATTGCTTTCAAGACTGAGTAATACTCTTAAAATTACTTAATTGGATGGCTGCCAAAAAACCACTTAAAGAAACTAGGCTTACCGCTTTAATGCCTAGGGTCTCTTAACGTGAACAATTCTCTTCATAGTGACTGGTTAACCTGCAAAAACCGTATTCTCATTACAAGCAGTTTAAGGGTTGATGCACCCATTTTTCGGATAATATATTCGTTCCTCTTTACTACTCCAATCGTAGAAGTGCAAACATTATGGGGAGCGCGTCCACCGCCCGGTAGCGGAATTTCGGTCCGCGCGTGCGTCCGGTGCTGTCCAGCACACTCTAATCTTTACCCGAGGGAGAAAAATAATTGTACATACAATTCTACTTTCAGTTATAAATTACTTTCACTTCCAAAATACGAAGAGCCCATTAAAAATAAGTGAAAAGGTCCCAGCAACACTAGATCATTCTGTAATCCTGCGAGAGACACCAATTTTGTACAAAAAGATAATCTCCAGAAGCATTTTAATTACTTTTAAAGCTCCCTTGTTAGACTGTATTATGTATTCTGTACGAGACCGGGATTACCTGGTGCCCGTCATAATATATGCTTGGTCTTTTTCTCACTCTAAGAGAACAATATTTCTGTTTCGCTCCCTCTGACCTGTTTTTGACATGCAACGGTGAGTTGGCGACCTGTAGAGCGTTTTGATGTTGTTTCCTACTAAATCGCGTTAGTTATTCAGGAATGGTGATTAAGGGGTGACATTTTTGGCCTTGGAGGGATTCGGGTGCGAAGGACAACATTATACCTTAGTAATACATGCGCGTACAAGATTTATTACAGTTGTCTACAAGACTCGGAAGCGACCGCAACTTACTTCGTACAGAGCTAGGATTATCCTTGATGTGTGTTTGTAGAAACTTACTCAGAAGGCACGTCGTAGCTAAAAGGGGTTTCTGGGACAGTTCATTTCTTCACACTACCACCAGTAAACCAACGAACTGATTATTATTAGATAATCTGCCTCTTTGCCGTAGGAGACATGCAGTGGCGTGCAGTCCATAAAGACAAAAAGACACTGCCTACCCTACATAACTCAGATAAATATTTATTATATTGTTTTTATTTTATTCTAATATCTAATATTTTATCTACAAGCAATTACTATCAATAAACAAAAAATTCTTAAATCTTAAATCAGCTCCACCTGTCGAGTATCGGTGGTATCACGAAGTATCGTCGATACATGCCTGCTTTTTCGTACATTTCGAAGCAAGATCGCTTTGCGCTGCACTAGCGCCGTTAGACGTCTAACGGGAAAGATGCAAAATATTCATGGCTTAAAATTTATATGTGTGCCTCGTGATAAACTCGTTGTCATACGAATACAATGGAGTGTGCGTTCCTATAAATACTTGGCACACAATGTTACAAATTACGCACACAAACGTCAAAGTAGCCACTGTCTTATTTACACAACACGACGAATTACGACAATTGCCGAAGACTTCCGAACTCATGTTGGATAAGTGACTGTTTTAAAAAGTAGCATCTTATGATTTTATTAGGGCTAAGTAAAGCACCATTACTTTTTGGTCGTATTATTTTTTAATACTGACGTTCGTTCGTTCGTGCGTTCCGAGTCGTTGCCATTGTTATTGTTTTGTTTGTCTGACTAGTTTTGTGATAGCAGGTATTTAAGATTTTAACGTTGATAATAGTGTGAAAAATGGATTATTTTCACTGTAAAAGTTGTTCAGGTGGTGTGTGTGTACAGAAATTAAAAAGTGATGCGTTTTCAAAACCATATTTCGGTGAAAAACAAAATAAGTGATCGCGAAAGGTCGTTGTACACCAAATTTGCAATAAATACAAACTAAAGGTAAGGTCAATCGTAAATTCAATACACTATTTTCAAACAATAAAACCGTCTGGAACGGCGCAGGTTATACCGATATTCATAATTTCCCTACGGCAGCAAAAAAACACGATCAATCTGAAAAACACTTAGAAGCTTCCCTTAAATATCACACCTTTGGAAAAAATCGTATTGAGACGCGTTCAAATTCTCAGATACTAGTTTTGGAAAACCATTTACAAAATTGCACTATCTCATTTTCGGGTTCCGCATCCATTCGAACATCCGCAAATTGATATGTTTATAAATCATTCAATCTATGGATATTTGAGGTGGCAAATCGCATACATCATTATTTAATCAACAAGACGACGAATCAAAATTAACATGCAGTAGGTATTTTTGTTAAGTAAGCTTTTAAAAATTTCTGCCTACCCTGTCCAAAAACTCTGTGCACGCCACTGGAGACATGTAGCTAAAGATTTCTTCGCGATAAATCCTAAAGGATACTTGTTTAGAAGTCTGTCCCTATTTCACTGAATTTTGAAAATACCTAACTCGAAGCATAATAATTCATGGCTAGAAAATTTGGCCAGCGATGTGTTAGATCCATCCATTCCATTTTCTGTAATTCATAAGACAACCATTTAACAGTGACCGTTTATATAATATTTAACAAGATTAAATCCAACATCAGAATCTCCGACGCTTGTGTAACTACGTTGAGAATCTAGTCGCTAAAAAGCAAACTAAAAGAATGGACCTATCATTGTAACAAGCAATCTCCATTCCATTTAGTTTTATAATACGATTTATAATACGATTTATAATACGATTACGGAACAGAAAATAAAAATGAAGCCACATTGCGAAGGTTGCCAACAGGAAATAACAAATGAACATATCATATCATGCTCCAAATGTAGATTGTTATTTGATCAAGAATGTGCGAATATTGATAAAAAAACTAACTACAAAGATTGGATATGTCCAGTGTGCACCACTAAGCGACCGAAAGGAAACAACATTAATACACCTATCCGATCATCCACTAATTTGATACCTTCTCAAGATCCAAATGTAACACTTAGGAAACCTCTCAGTCAAACTAATAATTCATCGCTCGATCGAATAGACAGCGCCGACGTTTCAATATGTGATTTATCGAACTTTGAGGCGAGTTATTTGGGAGATACAATTATCTCTCAAAACAAAACTACCATAAGCCAAGAACCCAAATGCGTATCAGGTATAACCCTAGAACAGCTCAGTGATCTACTGGATAATAAACTCGAAAATAATGAAAAGAAAATTTTCACCTTAATAAAGAGTGAACTAAAGACAATAATACAACAAGAAATAAAAAATGCTATTAAAATGTATAATACAGAAATAACAAACCGATTTGATACAATAACAACAGAACATAATAAAATGAATAACGAAATCTCTGAATTAACAAGCAAAATCAGACTTTTGGAAGAAGAACAAGACCAATTAAAATCCCAAATAAAAACAATACAAAACCACCATCAACACGAAAAATCGCCCTGCAGTGAAGACAAACATAAAACGCTAGTGTTATACGGATTAGAAGAACACGACTGGGAGACAGAAGACCAGCTACAAGACCGAATCCTGAATATATTTTACGACGCTTTCAATGTAAACTTGGAAGGTTATATTGAAGAACTCACAAGGCTAGGCAAAACAGGGTACCGTCGACCGATTAAGATTGAATTAATAAGCAAAAAAATGACCAGATATTTACTGCAAAATAAACACTTCTTCCTAAGATCGGGATTAGCTATAGGCAACTATCTAGAAAATGACGCTCTTCGTAAACATAATGCCTTGAGAAAAATGCTTTACAATGCGCGGAGAGAAGGACATCACGCAGTTATAAGAAATGAGAAACTTATAATTAACGGACACATATACGCCAATAGGGAAAACGACAAGGAACAAAATGAACAAAATTCTGTTACACAACTCAGCCAGATACCGTACAACACGAAAGACCAGGATACCACTAATATAAATATAAACAGCAAATACAACAGCATGCTCGAAAGAAATGCAGATAATCCTAATAATTCCTTTCGTAACTAAATCAAATTTTATTATCCAAAATGTACAAAGTCTGAAAAACAAGATTCACCTACTTGAAAATCTTTTACAAGAACAAAAATATGACGCCGTATGCCTAACTGAAACCTGGATAACCGAAACCCAACGGCCCTACGTACGAATTGATGGCTACGAGTTTGCCGCAGCATTCTGCCGCCGTCAGCGCAGAGGAGGAGGCGTTGCTATCTTGCTGCCAACAGGAACACAATTCACCGAGAAACGAGAATTAAACGACTTATCAGTGGAATATGTAGTCGAATGCTGCGCAGTAGAGCTAAAACCGAACATATTACTTATTAACATATATAGAGCCGACCGTAACATAGACATATTTTTTAACTTCCTTGAACTATTACTTAACAAACTTAAATCACACCACTACAAAAAACATATTATCATCGGCGGAGACTTCAATATAAATGCAAACGTAAAATCAAAACACTACAAAATGCTAGAAGTAGCAATGCTAGAATATAACTTACATCAAATTGTAAATAAACCCACCAGAGAAACCTGTACATCATCATCTAGCATAGACTTAATTTTTACGAATAATAAACACTTTTCAATATCTGTTGACGATGTGGCAGCTAGAATAGTCGTCCGCGCGGCGTGCGTGCGGGCATACAACTAATGCTTGTTCTCGGGAGGCACGTATTTATATGGCGACGAAATCAACATTGTAAAATGTGAATTCAATACGTGTGCGCGCTTGCCTGCTATTGGTCAATGTAAATATTGTACGCACCATCCTACGGCCGAGATTAATATGAATGTTGTAAATATGAGTAGTGCTTTTTAAAATAAAAATTCATTCAGTTCGAATACTCTTGTCTCAATTTACACTCCTGACCAGTCTGGTAAAGTGGTGACCCCGACGTGATCGATGACGACGTGATTTCGGTCTATGCAATGCTGGCCAAACTTTTCAACGGCACATCAACCACGTTTTGTGTGACATGGACCACGTTTTCCCATTCGTCGACGACCTGCTCATAGCCTCACCAAACAAAGAAACTCATAGAAGACATTTAGAGAATCTCTTTAAAAAACTTCAAGAACACGGGTTACGAATAAACGTATCGAAATGCGTTTTCGGACAAAAGAAACTGGAATTTCTTGGATACATATTGACGGAAAGCGGTATTCAACCTACAGACGATCGTTTGAAGATAATATCAGATTTTCCAGAACCTACCACAATTCAAGAATTGCGACGGTTCCTCGGCATACTAAACTTCTACAAAGAAAACATCCCACATGCTGCACACGTTCAAGAAAAATTATATAAATATCTTCGGAAATGCAAGAAGAACGACAAAACAAAGGTGAACTTTACTAGTGAAGAAAAAGAAGCCTTTCAAGCGTGCAAGAATAGTATCAAAGACGCTGTTATCTTAAGTCATCCTTCAGTGCACGCTCCGTTATCACTGATGTGTGACGCCTCGAACACCTGTGTCGGAGCCGCGCTGCAGCAATATATCGGCTACAGTTGGAGGCCACTCGGTTTTTTCTCAAAGAAGTTAACAGAAGCGCAGAAGAAATACAGCACTTTCGACCGAGAACTCTTAGCAATATATCTTGCTATACGGCACTTTCGACACATGTTCGAGGGCAGAGAGATAACGGTGTATACGGATCATAAGCCGTTAACACATGCATTACTGAAGCAAAACAGCAAGACAGAAACACCGTTACGTACAAGATATTTGCACTATATAGGTCAATTTACGACGAAAATATGCCATATTGAGGGAAAGGATAACGTGGTAGCCGATGCACTATCGCGAATCGAAGCAATAGCCACTCCTTCACCAATCGACTACGACGAGCTGGCAAGCTATCAAACAAGTGACAAACAGTTGAGTGACGTCACGAAAAACAAAAAGCTACGATTTGAACGTCGACGCACACAAAACGCAAGCAAATCCATATTATGTGAAACATCGACTGGCAATGTACGACCTTACCTGCCACAGGAATTACGGAGAAAGGTTTTCGATGCATTACACGACTTGAGTCACCCCGGCACCCGAGCGACTAGGAAAATGATAACTCATCGATTTTTCTGGCCGAGCATGAATAAGGACATAAATACGTGGACAAAATGCTGTATAATATGCCAACGGACCAAGGTACAGCGACACACAGTATCGCCGTTAGAAGAATATCCACCCGCCGACCGCCTGTCACACATACATATAGATATCGTCGGACCACTACCGATATCAGATGGTAGACGGTATTGTGTTACCATTATCGACAGAGCTACGAAATGGCCAGAAGCTTTTCCCACCAGTGACATAGAAGCAAATACTATCGCTACGATTGTCTACGAAGGGTGGATAGTACGATTTGGATGCCCGGAAAAGATAACAAGCGATCAAGGAAGACAATTTGAATCACAACTATTCAAAACACTTATGAATAGAATGGGCATCGAAAAAACTCGGACTACTGCCTATCACCCACAGGCAAACGGGATGATCGAGAGATGGCACCGATCGTTCAAAACAGCACTGACGGCTCGACTGCATAACTCAAACTGGACGCGAGAATTGCCTACCGTTTTATTGGGACTGCGTGCCGCAATAAAAGAAAACACCGATGTATCATCAGCAGAGGCATTGTACGGAAAAACACTACGATTACCCGGCGAAATGTGTGGAGCAACATCAGAAATCATAACAAACACACACTTCAGCGACAACATTACGTCAGCAATGAAAAAAATGCAAGCCGTGCGTCGCAACACCGACCGCCGTGCGATGTTCATTCATGACGAGCTACATGTATGTTCGCATGTATTCATTCGCACCGATGCATACCGCCGACCTCTAACGCCGACATACGAAGGCCCGTATCGTGTCTTGAAGAGACAGGACAAAGTGTACACGGTACAAGTCAAGGATCGACCAATCAATATCAGCATAGATCGACTGAAGCCCGCATTCCTGGCTAACACCGAAGATCCAGCGAGTAATGAAGGTGAACAGTCGGCATATGTCACGCGATCCGGCCGAACGTCGAAACCTACAGTGCGTTTCGCTTCATAGAACCACATACGTTCGGCCGCGACGAAGCATGACCACGCACTGAGGTACACACAGCGCGCAGTGCGCACCGCCAGTACTGCAATGCGCGAGCCACGCATCATCTACGCTTCGCTGGGGAGGAGCTATGTGGCAGCTAGAATAGTCGTCCGCGCGGCGTGCGTGCGGGCATACAACTAATGCTTGTTCTCTTTTTTTTTTTTTTTTTTTTTTGTGTTGTCTCTCGCAGTTAGCTCAGGGAGCTTTTACTGCTTAACCGGGCAAATGGCGAGACCAGAAGGGCCTCCAGCCGAGCAAATTATATAATATTAAGCAACACTGCTAAGGGTGTCCCATAGTGGGACTCGAACCTCGGCTTAGGGCGTTGCTGGGGGGCATACAAGAGAGGACTTGCTGGATCTGATTGTGATTATTTGGGGACATTTGATTTATTACTACTGGCTCAGCGCGGGCTGGCTCGAGCAAGGGTCGGGGTGGAGAATGAACGGGTCTTCGCGACGGGCCTCGCCGGCGAGGACGGTACGACGGTCGGTTGTGTGTAGTGTTGGTAGTTTTCCTAACCAATCGGAGCGCCTCCTGATGGAGGGTGATATCGTCGTCTGGGTATGTGAGAGTGTGCCTAGGACGGCGAATTTTGGATATGCGGGAGGGGGTGTAATTGGCGGCAGATACCACTAAGGGGTTTGTGTGCGAGGGAGCAGAGTCGAAGAAGCGTTTAGACGCTTTCTTCATGAAACATCTGATGGTCGGGAGGTTTAGGTCAGCGTGGAGCTGTTTATTGCGAACGTACCAGGGCGAGCCTGTGGCTTTGCGCAAGAAACGGTTTTGAAGGATTTGCAACCTATGGAGTCTGGACGTCTTTACGTGTGAGAACACGACGCTAGCGTACGTCATGATAGGGCGGATGCATGTGGTGTAAATTCGCACCTTGGACTTGAGTGCTAATTTACTCCGCGCATTGAGGATGAAATGGAGGCGACCGAGAGCAAAGGCGGCGCGGTGGCGAACCGTCTTTATGTGCTCGGTGAATTTGAGTCGGTCGTCGAGGGTCACACCGAGATATTTGGCCGTCAGTTCCCAGGGGATCTGTTGGCTAAACATGGAGATGGGACTTATGAGACTAGGATCCACGCCGCGTCTCGAAAAGAGCACGGCGGCGCTCTTAGTCGGGTTGACTTCGAACCTCCAGTTCGTGAACCATTTCCCTAGGGCATTGGCTGCGGTCTGGAGGGATCGGGAGATGCAGTCCGGATTAATGCCGGAGTAGAAGATGGCTGTGTCGTCAGCGAATAAGGCTAATCGACATTTGCCTCTGATCGGGATATCGCTTGTGTACAGCGTGAAGAGAAGCGGGGAGAGCACTGAGCCCTGAGGGACTCCGGCTCGGATCGGATGAGGGGACGAGAGCGCACCCTCTATGCGGTAGCGAAAACTGCGGTTCGACAAGAAGTCTCGGATGATGAGCACGAGACGGTCGGGCACTTTATGCTGATACAGCTTATATAATAAGCCGTTGTGCCAGACCTTGTCGAAGGCTTTCGCCACGTCAAAGAAGAGAACGCCTGTCTTGAGGCCTTTTTGGAAACCAGCACTGATATGCTCTACTATGCGGTGAACCTGACGGACGCAGCAGTGTCTGGCTCGAAAACCAAACTGCTCGTCGGGAATGAGTTTGTTGGATTCGGCGTAATCCATTAAACGAACATAGATCAGACGCTCATAAATCTTCCCAAGGACGTTTAGGAGGCTTATGGGTCTGTAACTGGACGGCTCAGACTTGGGTTTGCCGGGTTTCGGAATACCGATAACGGTAGCTTCTTTCCATGACTGTGGAAAGAGATTGTTGCTTAAAGCCGCATTGAAGATGGCAGTCATTAAGACGATGAGCGGGGCGGGGAATAGTTTGATCACTCTGTTGGTGATCCCGTCAGAGCCAGGGGCTTTTTTGGGTTTGAGTTTCTTAACGAGAGTAAGAACCTCATCGGGTGTGACCGGGGGGAGGGGATCGTCAGGGTCCTCGTAGGGAGGGAGAGAGGATCTACGTTCGACCTCGGCGTCTACCTTGAAGAGGTGAGCCTGGTCGACTGGGAGAGTGCTTGGGGAGCATTGGGCTTCCAAGCTGTCGGCTAGACATTCGGACTTTTCGTCGTCCTCGAATGCGGGGCTTTGGTTGGGACGATTGAGAGGGGGCATGGATACTACTGTATCGGAGTTGAGCTTTTTGGTCAGTTGCCAGAACGCTTGATGGGAGGGTTCGAGAGTGCTCAATAACTTGTCCCAACGATCCCTCCGCATCTCCGCTATGCGAGACTTTACAGCACGCTGCAAGCGACGCATACGGGCGCGGTTAGCTTCGTCGGGAAAAGCGTCATAGGCACGGATAGCTGCATTCTTCTCCGTCAGCAGTCCTCGCACGTCATCCGGCAATTTCCAGCGATGATCATCCATCGCGGGGACTTGCCGTGAACATTCGTTCACTACGGATTGTACGTGACTGGTGAGGGAGTCGATCGCACCTATCGTATCGGCAACCGACACAATGCTATCGGGGATAACGTCAAGATGGGCGGATGAGGTAGACTTGAGGCGTTGCTCGAGTTTATTCCAATCCGTTACCGTCTTGGTTGGAGGGGGCTGACCGGGAACAGGGGAACCTACACGGGGACCTAGCTCTAGGGTCACCGGTCTATGGTCAGAATCTAGCTCTTGTAGCGTTTCTATAGACCGTATACCGAGGTTTACGTTCTTTAGCAGCGCTATGTCGAGGACGTCGGGCCGATGGCTAACAATAGCCGGGTAGTGGGTGGGATTCATCGGGGCGATAACATCGAAGTTATATTTGGTGCATAAGGCTTCTAGGTTTTTACCTCTAGGGTTTGAACTGTGGCAGTTCCAGGATGGACTTTTGGCGTTTAGGTCGCCCGCCAGGAGGACGGAACCACCTAGGTTCATGAGGGAACAGATGTCCGGCTCGATATTAGTATAATGGTTGCAGGGAGGGATATAAGCCGATACGATATTGATCGGCTGGTGACCGGTCATGCCTAGCCGGCATATTGAAACCTCTATTTGGGATAGGGGTGGGGGGTCCATAGGTATGCAATACAGGGAGTTTTTATAATATATGAGGGTACCTCCTTTGGCGGCGCGGGTCCTGTCGTTGCGAACTAGACGATAGTTAGCGATTCGAGGATCGCGGTGGGAAGGCTTAAGGAAGGTTTCCTGTACGAGGAAGATGTCGATTTGATGGTCGCGGAGGAACGACGCAATCTCATCGCGTTGACCTGCAATGCCGTTGGCATTGAAGAAGCCTATTTTGAGGGATCGGGGTTTTAATCTGCGGCTTACTGGATCCATTTAAAAATGAACACGGTAGTTTTCGCAGAACTCGGCTAAGTCGGCGTATTCCGACATTAGGTTGAAGACGGCGGTGGAGTTACCCTCGGCAATCTTGAGCTTGCCAAGTAATTCACGGCCGCGTGCCATGATTGTGGGGTTAAAAAGACGGCCCAAGGATCCGAACACATCCACGGGCCCGGACGGCTGGGGAGCCGAGACGGGGAGAGTCCGTGGAGGGAGTGCTGGCGAGGGAGCGGGGATGGGGGAAGCCGTCAACTGTGGGATAGCTGCGGTAGGGGAGGGTTGTTTGGGTCTAAGAGCCGGGAACGCTTGCTGATGGTTCAGCGCGTTCCAGGGTGAGGTTCTTTGGGGTCTGAGGGTGTCGGGCATGGTGGACGAGGGCAGCCTGAATTGCTGCCGTGTCTCTTCACGCTTGACCACCTTGCGATTCGAGCGCGGAGCCTTTGGGCAGCCACGATAGTTCGCGGGGTGCCCCGACTCGCCGCACAAAACGCAGCTCGGAGGCTCAGTGCAGAGGGTCAAGTCTTTGGGGCGGGAACAATCGCCTGTCGCGTGGTCGCCTAGGCACTTTACGCACCTGGCTTTGGCGTAACAGTTCGATTGAGCGTGGCCATAGAGTTGGCATCTATGGCATTGGGTTAGCAGCCCGGTTTTACGGGGACTTTCGACCTTGATGCCAGATAAGTGGCACAAAGAGCGGATATTGACAATCGCCTTACCGGCGGGAGAGTTTTCGCAAGCGACGATCACCATATTATATGGGATACGGCCGCGAGCGCGGTGCATGCGATGGACGCTGAGCACTGGGATGTCTTGGGATTTGAGGTCGCAGACGATGTCTTTGACGTCGATCTCCTTGGGCATATTTTTAATGACAACCCTGAAGGGTCGGTCCTCTTTGAGAGCGTAAGTGTGGAAGGGCACTTTACGCGAGGAAAGGAGGGAGGTTAGTTCCCGATAATCTTTCGGGGTTTGGACTGTCACTTTAATCCCTATTGCGAGGGATTGGGCGTGGGTGAAGTTGATGTGCTTTTGAACACACAACTTGGACATGTCGGTCCAACTGCCCTTGTCGTGAATAAACACTGGGGGCGGGGTGGGAGGTTTAGGCGGGTCGGAGCCCGCGGGATTAGGGGGAGAAGGGCGGTTGCCCTGCGGTGGGGTGGCCGCTTTAGCAGCTGAGGGTGAGAGAGGGCGGCTGCACTGCGAGGGGCTGGCCATGGCCGGGATTGCGGAGGGAACGGCCGCCTTCTTAGAGGGAATCGGGGCTTGTTTCTTCCCTTTGCGGGCGCGTTTCTTCCCCTTGCCTTCGACGGTAATGTACTCGTCGGAGTGAGAGGAAGAAGAAGAGTTAGAGTCTGAGGAGGGACCTTCAGACTCGTAGGCTGATAATTCAGAGGTGGCCTCAGCCATCTCTGCGTCAGCGGGGGTCGGGGGGCGGGAGCTCGCATTGGAATGCGGGACATGCGCAGGTGTGCGCACAATGGGCCCATTGTTGCCGTCGGGCAACAATGGGACAATGGGTGCCGGGCTTGCAGGGCTCTCGGCGAAAACAATAGGGGCGGGTTGTTTGTTAACAACCGCAGGTATAGAGGACGTCGCTGGGCGAGGGGATTTTTGCTTTAAAATATCGGATAGTTTTGAGCCATATTTGGCTTGAACATCGGGGTCGTTAAGGAGAACCTCCTTAACGAACGATAAAAGCATCGCGTCCGTCATTTTGCATAACAAAATGACGGCCTACACCTACTATTTTTCAACCCCGGGTTGGATGGGCCCGGGGGTGTGTGGGTGTTGTATACCCTCCCTGCCGGGTATAGGCAGGGAGGTGTGTGTTCGTAGGGTGTGCCCTAAGCTGGTATCCCGTTGCCGATCTTAATGTGCAAACGGGTCCCTAACAGCTCAAGTGCAGAGGGTGATATGGGCCGAAGCTTGCAGCACCCAAACAACACAAGAGAATAGGAAAAAGGGTAAGGAAGGTGGGAAGTAGTGAGCTAGTGTCGACTAGGAGACCCCCCAAGGCCGGTGGTTCTAGCTCCTTCCAATTGATTGCTTTGCCCTGAAGGGGCGCGGCGGGTGTATTGGGTCAACACCCCACTCGGTTTCGTTGGCACCGTATGGTTTCCACCGAGGACCACAAAACAGTGGTTTTTACCCTGAAGGGGCAACACACGCGAGTTTTAACTATCAAGGAAACAGGGATAATCAAGCGTCGCCTTGAAAAAGGCAAGTTTTGATTCACGAGTCTTGATGTGGTGAAAGTCGCAGGCGACTTCGGACAGCGCTGTGGCAGGCACGGCGCAGAGGACGCACGGGGCGGGAGCGTGACAGCGGCGAGCGCGACACGTCTGCACGCGGCGAGCGTCAGAGTCGGAATGAATTAATGCTTGTTCTCGGGAGGCACGTATTTATATGGCGACGAAATCAACATTGTAAAATGTGAATTCAATACGTGTGCGCGCTTGCCTGCTATTGGTCAATGTAAATATTGTACGCACCATCCTACGGCCGAGATTAATATGAATGTTGTAAATATGAGTAGTGCTTTTTAAAATAAAAATTCATTCAGTTCGAATACTCTTGTCTCAATTTACACTCCTGACCAGTCTGGTAAAACGATAAAGGCATATCAGACCACCGATCCTTAACTTACAGTTTTTCCCATTACTCTCAAGTACAAAAGCCAATATACAAGACAATCCGCCCAATAAACAACCCAAAATTCGTTATGCCATTTAAACTAGAATTAAGGAAAATAGATTGGGAATCTATTTTACAATCGAGTAACGACGTAAACACTAACTACAATTTATTCGATACTAAATTAAAAAATCTTATTAATTTAATTATACCCCTCAAACGAATAAAAATAACAAATATAAAAAAAGAAAATAATTGAATTACAAAAGGTGTAAAAATTTCCACTAAACATAAAAGACTTCTCAAAATACTTGTAAATCAATCAAAAAACAAACCACTAAAAAACCATTACAAAAACTTCTCGAAAATCCTAAAAAGATGTGTACAAGCACTAAAGAAGAATAACTTCTCACAAGAAATGGACCAATCAAAAAACAAGACTAAAAAAATGTGGGATATCATAAAAACAATTACCCAAAAGTGTCGTAAAACCCAAGTTAAAAATCTCAGTTTAGACCTAAACAACTCTACGATCAAATGTCCCTATGCTGTTGCAGATACTTTCAATAACTACTTTGCATCCGTGGGAAAACCAACACAAAGCCAAAACAACCCTTGCCCATCAACTAATATTTCAGTCATCTCTCCAGCCGTCAATTCCATGTTTTTAGAGCCAGTCACAGAAAAAGAAATATACACAGTTATAATAAACTTACCTAACAAACTTAGCTGTGGAATCGACGAGATACCACCCAAATTAGTAATAACTTGCGCTAAAGAATTAACTGCCCCCCTCACATTTTTAATTAACCAATCAATAACAGAAAAAACTTTTCCATCCCTCCTAAAAACTGCAATAATCAAACCTATATTAAAGAAAGGTGGCAAGCCTAAAGATCCTAGTCAATATAGACCAATAGCCGTTCTACCAGCATTTTCAAAAATATATGAAAAAGCAATGACGAACCGTTTGTGCAAGTTTCTTGAGAAATATAATATCCTTGACGCTAATCAATTTGGCTTTCGGGAAAATCGCTCGACCACTCTAGCCGTATACCGATATACACAAGAAATTCTCACTTACATCAGAGACAAAAACTATGCAATCGGCCTTATGCTGGATATGACCAAAGCCTACGATAAGGTATCCCATGACATCCTGCTCACAAAACTAGAAGGAGTAGGGGTTAGAGGAGACTCACACGACTGGCTGAGATCCTACCTCCTGGACAGACGCCAGTGTGTCCAGATTGAACATTTAGACGAGGACACCAACGAAATTCAAAACGTGCGATCGGACACCCTAACCACAAACTGGTCCATACCCCAAGGAAGTGTCATAGGGTGCATCCTCTTCCTCGTGTACATAAATGACTTGCCAAAAATACTAAACGACCAACTGTGTGTGATGTTTGCTGATGACATATCGATTCTCTTCAAGTCACCTACAACTAACATCAATGACAATCTTATAATAGACACCTACAATACAGTAAAACTCTGGCTACAAAACCACAATCTAGAAGTGAACAACAAAAAAACAAAAGTAATTCAATTTAAACCTTACCAAAAACAGTACATAAACCTAAATACGATTACACAAAGCATTAACATTGAACATGTAGATCATTTCACTCTATTAGGACTAACCCTGGATACACACCTAAATTGGAAGATGCATGTAGAAATAGTTAAATTAAAAATATCTAAGTTTATATATGGACTCAGTGTACTTAAAACTAACACAAATGCAAAATGTGCCCTATCTGTATACTACGCTTACGCGTATGCCTGGCTACGGTACGGCATAATCTTGTGGGGTCATAGCACGGACGCCCACGACTTATTCATCTCCCAAAAGAAATGTCTTCGCATAATTTACAATATCCGACCACGAAAAAGTTGTAAGCCCCATTTCATTAAAGAAAAAATCCTCACCCTAGCATCTATATACATCCTCGAAACTGCCGTTTTTGTAAAGAAAAATATCAACCTTTTCAATTTTAATACAAACACACGACATAAAAATAAACTAGCTCTTCCAGTACCCAGAATAGAAATGTATAAAAATAGCCCCCAGTATCGATCTATCCAAATATATAATAAGTTACCCGAAGAAATAAAAAACACAAAAACAACAAACATATTTAAATTTAAGTTAAAACATATGTTAGTTCAGAAATCTTACTATTCTATAAAGGAATTTATGGAAGATACATTTTTAGAATTTAAGAAACCTAGATTTTAAGTTACCTTGCAACGCCCTTACAGGGTCTATGTCTGTTAAAGTTTATACTATTATTATGTAATGTATATACTGTAAACTACATAGTGCAATAAATAAATAAATAAATAAATAACTCGCGAGATATTGTTGGACTTACGCTATGTACTGCGGCGTTCGACTTGCTCTGCACGAGCGCTGATTCTGTGAGGCAACGAATCGTTCAATTATGTATAGCATCACGCCTGGAATACCCGAAGGGTTGCAAAGGTTAATTCACCGATACTGTTATTAAGTCATATAGAGGAACAAAGCTGTTGCCATTTCCAGGTACAAATCCGAACACTATAATGTTACTGACAATAACACTGCTCAGAAAATTGACACTAGAACTTCACACTCGGCAGACGCGCTTGCGAATAATCAACCTGTAAGGAAGTGTAAATCCTACTTAATATTATAAATGCGGTAGTTTGTGAGGATGGATCTTTGTTACTCTTTCACGCCAGAACGGCTGAACGGATTTGGATGAAATTTGGCACAAAGGTAGATTATAGTTTGGAATAGCACATAGGTTACTTTTTATGCCGGGATAATGAACGCGGGCGAAGCCGCGAGCGGAAGCTAGTTTTAAATAATAAAATATTAATTTGAATAAGAATCACTGCGAGTAACATTACCTGGTAAGTAAGTGGTCCTGGTGCAATCGGGGAAGTCAGCCACTTTCCTGGTAACGAGGAATTATTCCACACATAAGCGATTATGAAGTAGCAGCTGGAAACAAAAAAACTTAATTTAAAATAACACCTCAAAAGTACGTTCAAAACTATGCAAAAATACTTAAGTATTTGACAGTTCTAAAACCTTCTCATTCTTGTAAGCAAAAATTAATACTTTCAATTATTGTGATAATAAAGTCAACGGTGGCTTACAGAATCAGTGCCATTGTAATATCCTCGGTTTAATATTATAAATGCAAAAGTGAGTTTGTTCTACTTTCTAGCTGCGGCAGCCGGTCCCCATGATAACATACTTAGCTAGGTATTGCTTGTGTTGATGCGCTCACCATAGACCGTGACCACACAAGACTGAACTAAGACATAACCGCAGCCTAATTACCGATGTAGCAATCAGTTTGCGACAGGCGTAGATCGCGCGATATCTTCTGTCAAACGTCATTTTTGTGTCATATATGCATTGGCTGACAGTGAGATTGCTGTCCCGTGGCTGTCGCGTTGCTGTCGCATTTTTACGTAATTAGGCTGCCGGTCTCAGAAAGCAACCACAATTTTTTGCTTCTCTAAATCTGTGCTCAAACTAACGCGAATTCGGCGTTCATTTCATTCATTCATTGTTTCTATAAAAATCTTCTCCAACTAGCTCTTACGGATGAGCAAGAGCATAGGTCTTTGATCTTTGATTTGAGAAATTTATATAATTTGGGGTGACGCAGCAGGCACCGCCAAGTTTAGTAATTTTAATTTAAATAGTATTGCTACACAAACAAGATTATGTGACGTAGGTTTAGCCCTAATTATAATTATACTAGCAACCCGCCCCGGCTTCGCACAGGTAGCAGAGCATATACGCCTTCATTTTTTTTCTGTCGTAGTGTCGTATCAGCCTATTACGTCATGCATTTACTCGGCGCACGCCAGTAAAGCTCCCAGTCGGCATGATTTTTCCGACATCTTCAACTCAATATTTCAGCTAATTTACACAAAACCTTAACGAATTATATACTTAAACCTTCCCCATGGATCACTCTGTCTATTGGTGAAAACGGCATGAAAATCCGTTTTGTAGGTTTTGAGCTTATCGTGTACAGACAGACAGACAGACAAACAGACAAACGCGGCGCGGCGGGGGACTTTGTTTTATAATATGTAGTGACTGTTTTTTGGTAATTCTGCCTAATCCGTTCTTTTATTATCCGTTTCTCCTCCGGTTTTAAAGATTAAACGACATTGACTCGATGGTTTAGTGATTGCAAACTCCACTGCTGGGTCGGGAAAAGTGTTCCAGTAGCATTATAACTCTGTCTAACCCTTCAAAGAATACAGATGCGTTATTTTATCTCTCCGAGTATACTAAACACCTCTTTATTTCCCTTACAGCAAGGATGGTGAACCCGTGTGAACGCCGCTCTGTGGCCTGCCTGCTCCTGGCAATCACCGCTGTCGTTGCCGCCGCGTCGTACGACCGCGAGCGGCTCGAAATCGCCAAACAGATCTTGGAGGAGGTGCCTCTTACTGATGGGTGAGTTCAAACTCATAGAAGCTCATAAAAGATACTGACTTACCGACTTTCACAGGTACTAAGATACGGTCCAACTCAGTTATTTTTTTATTTCATTGAAAATTACTGTCAGTGATTATTAAAATCGACTCGCTCGAATTCGCGCGTTAAAGTAAGTAATATATTATGTTCTCTTTTATTAAAAATACGAAAACAAACTCAAGCAGTATACAGGAAATATTTCTTGGATATGCTTGGAATATGCAGTTACACATACCTACCTGTTATTGCCGCAGCATATTAAGAATCAATCATACCATACAATTAATGTTGTTTGTTTTTAATCGCATTATAGAAAACGGCTCTTACGAATTCGATGAAATTTAAAATGTAGGGGTTTTTGGAGGCAAAAAAATCGATCTGGCTAGATCTCATCTATGAAAAAATTCGTTATCAATAAAAAATTGATTTACCCCAAGCGGGCGAAGAACTTTAACTTTTTTAATATCTATCATGGGCATAATAAAGAACATTTGAAGCAAGATATTACTCTATTAAACCCTGTGGCAACATTTCTTGTTAAGTCGTCGCCATCCTGATTTTAATATCTTGACTGTCGACATTGATGTAGTGATTGAAAGGTAAGCCAGTCAAACTACCTAGGCTGAACCGTGCTGACTGGCTAACCTTTTAATGGCCTAGCCCAGAATCTGCCGGAGGTAAATGTTTCGTGACTCAAAACATGAAAGATGTTTGAATGCGGTTCAGAGATTTCTTTATTATCGCAATCTCTATAGGCTTGTCAACTTACACCATTTATTTTGCTATACACATTACATATGTATAATGATATATACACGGTAAAACCACAGAAATGAGAGATACAGCTCGGTATTCGACATTTTCAGCGATAAAAGATAGCGTAAGGTAAGAAATGCTTTAAGCACTCTACTCTGGGTGGATGTAGGCTGAATAGATCGATAGTTTAACATAACAAAGGGGTCTTTAGGAGCTCAGGTTTCATACCTGAGCTTACAATGATAAATGATGTTGTTGTTATCCATCATACACGGTATGTGGTGCTCTCCATATTCCAGCCACGAGACACGGTACAAACGTCCAAACATATTATATGCATGTAGCTTATTTTAGAAAATGTAATTATCTATATAATAAAAATGTATCGCCAAATGTGTTGCTAAGCGCATAACTTCCGAACGGCTGCACTTATTTGGCTAATTCATTTTTTGTTTTGTTTGTAATTATCAGAAGGTTTTTATGTAAGATTTTTTTTGTAAAATCCACCGTAAACGTCATAAATTTGAATCGTATTTTTGTATGAAATTTTTGATTTTGTTAATTAGTAAATTGCACCCGTGAGAAGCCGGGGCGAGTTGCTAGTTGAATATATATGAATATATTATGAAGATATATGGTCTTTGACTTTTTGTCATGTTGACACGATTCTCAGTCTCATGGGAACTGCTCGAGTGGTAGTAGGAAGATTGGTGGTATCGAGGTTGATTGCCCAAGGTGCGCCAAACGGTCTTATCCTATAATATCGTAAATATCATCTCTATAATATCGTAAATAGTAAATCAAAACTTAACTATGACACATATGTCACATAAGCGACTCTAATCCCTAATGTAACCAAGTTAAGAACTAAAATCGCTATCATGAAAATTTACTTTACTATGATAGTAAATAGTTAGAAAACTCGTGATAGAGGTACTGACTGATCAAGAATTAAAATACATTTCTGCACGTGACTGAAAGTAGAAGTTAGAATATATCGTAGTAAAAATACCTATACATTTTTTATGATTAACTTAACCAATAAATAACCCCTTAAAATTTATGTTACGTCCGATTAGTAGTACACTGTTCCAGATAAGGGAAACCACAATTAAAATAGATCGGACTTATTAAAGCAAAATTATGAAATCATTAATGATTTAAGGATGATCAAAGATGCTCTAACTTAAGTCTACCAATATCATTATTGTTAGTTTCAGAAGGAAAAGGACATGCACACACTTTAATACAAGTCACGATTTTTACAGAGATGTGAGATGTAGTTTACGCACATATCGCCTTCCCGTTATTCATCATCATCAGCCAGAAGACGTCCACGAGCTGAACGAAGGCCTCCCTCAAGGGGGGGTTTGCCATAATCCCCACGCTTGGCAGGCGGCTTGGGGATCACAGTGGCTCACCGATTAGTGAGAGGACGCTGCTGCCCGTCCTCCGGTGTCTGGCCGCAGTTTTAAGACGTACCCGGGTCAAATTCTTCCCGTTATCACGTTGTCAATTTCTCTCGTTGGCAATTGGTCTATTGTCATCTACTTGGCATATTTTGGAATTCCAGGCTGCTACTGAGCCCTGGAGGTAGCACCCAGGACATTTAGGACCCGTCATTGGTCTGGTAGTCGCAAGTGCAATTGCTGAGGATGAGGTCCTGAATTCAATTTCCTGGTCGAGCAGTGTTATAGGGTTTTACTATATAGATATTCTCAGTAGCAGCACGGAGTCTGGAACCGTGCCATGTAGATGGCAATAGGCTCACCTAGTACATGGACTCAATAATGGCATCGGCGAAATGTGGGTGTAAAATAGTACGCCTTTGCCTAACTCTTCCGAGAATATAGGCGTGATGCTATGTTATGTCTAACATACTGTGAGTACATTGTGATTGGTGCAAAAAGGCCACAGCGGCCTTCTTTAAAAACAAATCCCATTAATGTCCATTCTAAATTCTCCTCTCTAAATTCTACAACGGTGCCGACTACTGCAATCGATACGTTGCACCAATAATTTATGCAAACTCAGTACCAAAGAAGGTGCATAATGAAGAACTCTTAGAGTGAGTAAATGTACTGGTACATAGGTATTTACATACCCAGACAATCTGCGAGCTGCGTACGTATGTCTGTTTATCATAGCCATTAGTTGCTGAAACCGTATATCCTTGAATATATCGCTTGCGACTGTACAGTCAGAGTCAAAAACGAAACAACTCGAGTACCCATCATTTTCGGTTTCAAATCAAATCAAATCTTTTATCTATATAAATAAAACGAGAACGGGCAACTGACTAGACTGTTTTTTTTTTTGTTGTGTTTATATTTGTCAGGACAAGGTTTTTATGAAAGAAGATTTTGAAAAATCCACCTTGGAATTCGGAAATTGATATGGTATTTTTGTATGAAAATCTCGATATTTTCATTATTCGTAAATTCTACCCGTGCGAAGCCGGGGCGGGTCGCTAAGTATCTTTATATACATAGATAAAGTACCTCTAGATAAGTAGTCACCGTGGCCACTATGGTCTTTCTCGCTCGGACAGTAGGTGTTCCTGTAAAATACACATTCATAAATTTTAATTTGACCCGGGTACGTCTTAAAACTGCGGCCAGACACCGGAGGACGGACAGCAACGTCCTCTCGCTAATCGGTGAGCCACTGCGATCCCCAAGCCGCCTACCAAGCGTGGGGATTATGGCAACCCCCCCCCCCCCCCCCCCTCTTGGGGGAGGCCTTCGTTCAGCAGTGGACGTCTTTTGGCTGATGATGGTGATGATGAAATTTTAATATTCAATTTGTATAAACTACTTGGAATTGATAGTGAGGTAAATAAAAGAATACAGTAGCAACACTTAATATTTCACGTGTTAGGTTAGGTTACAAACAATAAGCAAAATGACGAATTAATTTCACAGTATATTCAACAACAAGTAGTCAGTTCCTATCCGTGATATCTGTAATGATATCTCCGACATTAGTGAAACTCTAATAAATTGAATGATGTCTACTTACGAGTGAAATGGTACGCACGGCATCTTTTCGTATGCTACGGTTTCTGCAGCCTAAAACAGTGCAATATCCCATAGTGCAAACACCACACACACTCTGGAGACACACATGCTACTTTATATGAACTTATTCAATAAAGATAACTAAAATTTAAGCGAAATTTATATCTTGTATTTACTTTAGCATACTTCTTTCACCACGCAAGTGTCAAATTTGACAATTTGTGGCTAAAAATACCGAACACGCAGATAAGTACAAAAAATAAAGGTTGCATCTCCTTCTTTCATATGTGTTTCGTAATAAACGTTCCTTGTTTAACTTGCCGTGACGTCAGTTACGCTCGACCTTTATGTAATTAATATATGTTTATATATGTATTTCTTCCTTGCGTATCACTGAACTCCTCCTAAACAGATGGGCCGATTTTGATGAAATTATTTGTGTGTGTTTGAGTGGGTAGATTGAGTTCTAGGACAACGTCTAGTGTATATATAATATATATGTATGTTGTTAATAGCGATATTGACCATTTCATTACAGCAGCTACTCTGAGGTTTGGGTTTGATTCCCAAGTTGGCACTAACATTGATTTTATCTACATCTTTTTATACCGAGGCATGATGTGCCCTGTAAGCTTGCCAGTCTCGCTCCCTATTCCATAGGACTAAATACCGGTGAAATGTGAATGCGGTACAGTTACACCGCTGCCTACCCTTCGGGGAATATAGCCATGATGCCATGTTGCTCTAAACATTAATTGCTTCTATGCTACTATTGATATTTGAGCGTATCGTATCATTCTCCAACAATATTTCCTTTTAGCATCGTGGCCCAAGTTGGTTTGATTACAATGGATCGTTTCATGTTGTTCAATACATTGATATATGATCATATGAAAATGTTATACGTTTTCTGACTCATCATCATCAGTGATCGTTGGAAATGATGTAATAGTTTTCATCTTCATATTTTTGTTCAAACTTGGCGTTACTTGCCAGTATCGCAGCACGATTGGCGCAGTAGCTAAGCGATTAGCTCCCAGCGCTACGTGTCGCGGTTGATCCCCGCACGGAGCAAATATTTGTATGATCTACAGTTGTTTGGGGTCTGGTTGGGCGTGCATGTGACATGTATGTTTGTGAACTGTATTCACGATACAGGAGAAACCCTAGTGAGGGGAAAAGTTAAAAAAAAAGTATTACTCGATGCAGCTGATATTAGTAATTTATTCTGGCAAATTCTGACCTCCGGACTGGAGTATAGAGCTTTAAATAAATCATTATTTTCTTTATAAAAACAAAAGACGTCTAGATGAATAAAACTTAAGTCTCCACCACACAGAACGCGGTATAACAGAGAACCGCAGCCTAATTACCGATATAGCGACAGGCGTATATCGCGCGATAACTTCTGTCAAACGTCATTTTTGTGACATTATAATGTATTGGCTGACAGTGAGATTGTTGTCGCGTGGCTATCGCGTTGCCGTCGCTTTTTTGTGTAATTAGGCTGCGGATCGCAGCGACGGCCCTATTTTCGGTGTGTAGACCGGTGGCCCTGTTTTCGGCTTGCACTAGATCATACTGAAATTATCCCAACAAGCTCCCGCAGCCTAATTACCGATGTAGCGATAGGCGTAGAACTTCTGTCAAACGTCACTTTTGTGTCATACAATGTATTGGCTGACAGTGAGATTGCTGTCGCGTGGCTGTCGTGTTACTGTCGGTTTTTTACGTAATTAGGGACGGAACGGGGAAATTGTACTCTTATTAGTAAAAAACAACAGATTAAAAACGGCGTAGCTTGGTGACAATGCTCTATCCTTTTCCTTTCTCAAACAAACGACAGTGACAAAATATTAGTTATATTTACGATCGTCTTTGAATCATCTTCGAATGATCTTGGACTATACTCGATCATTCAGAACCTTGGCACCTAAACATTATCTTCCTTTTCCCCAGGCACAATGACCTTCCGTGGAACATCAGGAAGTTCCTGCGCAACCAGATCAACGAATTTGAGCTGAACACCGACCTGACCGTGGTGGAACCCTGGTCCATCTCCAAGTACTCACACACCGATCTGCCCAGACTGAAGACGGGGATGGTTGGAGCTCAGGTAGGTGGAGTAATAGGTAATAATAGGATGATCTATGTATGTTTGGACTCATAAGAAATTTTGTAGTTGTAGAGTCAAGATCAGAACCCTTATTAGGTATCTTGCTTCGATAAGTCGAATTTTGTATGAGAAAGAAGCAAGTATCTTAGATATTTTTCTCTTTTTTGGACACCAAGGACGCGACATTGGTCTGGTAGTCGCGAATGCAGCTGCTGAACATTCTGTCCTGGGTTCCTTTTCCAGGTCAGCAAAGTGTTATGGAGGTTTTATGAAATTCTCAATAGCAGCTCGAAGTTTGGAATTGTGCCCAGTAGATTGCAATAGGCTCGCCCCCTATTTCGCGTGGCTTTATAACGGCATCGGCGAAATGTGGGTGTACAAAAATTACATCTCTGCCTAACCTTTCGGGGAATACAGGCGCTATGTTATGTTATGGACACCAAGGGTATATGATGATGACTGTACAAAAACAACTTCTAAAGATACTTCAACTTTATTTAGGTAAATTTACTTAAGCATAACTTAAATTGCGAAAATATTCTTCAGTGGTAATATTTTAAATGTTAAAGCTTATAAATTCAACATTGCACCAGTACTTTTATATTGGTGTAATGATATATGGCGCTATACGTTCAGTATTTTTGGCCGTAGATCATAGATTCAAATATTTCACCAAACGCAGCTGAAACTAGAAGTACTAAAAATATTGGAAAAAAATCTATTTTTATACAATTGTTTGAATTATTATAAGGACCCGGGTAAGTCCGGGTAAGCAGCGTCCTCTCACTAATCGGTGAGCCACTGCGATCCCCTAGCCGCCTGCCAAGCGTGGGGATTATGGCAACACCCCCCCCCCTCCCTTGGGGGAGGCCTTCTTTAAGCAGTGGACGTCTTCTGGCTGATGATGATGATGTTCGAATTATACATGTAGCAATCTGGTATAGTCTCTGCAAATTGTAATAAAATGGAAAACTCCATTTTCAGGTGTTAAGGGAGTATTTTTATCATTTCTGTCTGTAAACCTTCATATTGTACACGAGAGTGTTGAAAGGTCCTCATGGTATAACTTGTTTGGTATAGAATCTTAAATACTTAGCCTATGAAACAGATGAACTATAATACATTGACTTTTAATTTTAATTATCAACCAAGAACACTTTAATTGAACATCAAATTTATCACCAGAAAACTACAACAGCAAAGGTTTAATACTAAAATAAAACTACAGAATAACGTACTCTCGTGTCGTGTTAACAAACAACAGACTAAACTTTCCTTTTAGCCGCATTAGTGTACCCACTCCCCCTCACATAACCACATAAATCTAGATAATTACAACTGACATCGGTGCGTACCCAAATCTTTGGAGTAAAGTTCCTTTGTGTTCTACCTCCTTCGACCTTGGGCGGCGAACAAGCCCGAATGTTCGAGAATGTTCCAGAACTGAGAATAACTGGCTAATAACTTTGCGGTAATAGTTTGATCTGGAAACTAATTGGTGGTTAGATAGTTTTGGTATTAAGTACTTTCACACACTTAAACTAGGATATATCTGTTGGTATATTTTACCACATTTGGTGGGATTAAGTAGAATTGTGATGTTTGATTATTATTATTACTTCAACGCGTTTTTTCATTAAAAGTAGCGTAAAAACTAAATGTGGAGTGTTGTAGTTACATAAACAGAAAATTAAAATAATAAATAGCCATTGTATTATACAAATATTGGTCCAAAGCAAGAGCCTTTTCTTCTTTCTTGCCAACCTTGCAATACTTATTTATTCTTCTTAATTGCCTCTTTGAGTGACAATAGATGCGTCCCTCTGTTGCACCCCTATCGATAACGATACAAAATGATGCGACTAGTCAAGAAACCATGGCTAGTATAAAGCTGATAAAACTTACATTAACGACTTCAGCAGCAAAATATCACGAGCAGATTAGCAACAAAATCTCAACAAATACCCAAATCTATGCCTAAAAAATAACTCAAAAAATCTACGGGCATAATAAATTGTACCCAATAACTCTTTTGTAGGCAGCAAAAATATTTATTGCCAGCATAAATTCAAATTAGACCCCAGTTTGCGACTGTGGGTGCAAAAACACCGATCAGGGTGAAACGGGGGGATTTTTACCCTCCGTATAATCCTGCCTTATATAGTACATGCGTTTGTCTTTCATCTACATAATGTAATTAAAGATTGTCTTCGGTATATTTTTGTCTGTGAGTTTTGGGTTGACAAAGATTAAATGAGAAATGTGTGTCAACATAAATAAGGATGGTTCGTTCTGTTCTTGCTACGGTGTTCGAAATTGACGAATTGCCGCAATTCCATACATAAACCACAAAGTATGTGTATCGTCAGAAAGTTATGAAAACAGTGTTATCACACAAGTTCACTCAAAGGCGAGCAGGTTATTCAAACATTTTCAGACCTACGCATACTTTATAGTTTACGTACTTATTTGACTGTCAAAAGTAGCGCTTGAGGCACTAATAGCTACGCAAAAGCCCACAGTAGATATACTATATATTATATACTTACGTTCACTATCCAAAAAGAAAGCTTGGATATCACAAAGTGAAGTATGTCATAAGATTGAGAATGTACAGCACTTACTGATGGAATGGGCTCGGAAACAGAGAGAAAGAGATGTTGATGTGTAATTTCAATATTTATAAATATGATGTTGGGATTATCGCAAGTTTTTTAGCTGAGCCCAGATCTAAAGCAACTAAATTCCTACTTAAAATGGTGGCTGCATCAAAATCTCCCTCCTCCGCAATAATAATATAATTATTGTAATTATTAAGTTAGGTTACGATGAGGCTGACATACCTTTGTAAGGTAAAAGCCTCGAAATAAAATAAGAATAAAAATAACTAGTTTATACAAAAAGTGGAACTAAGAAGTTATGAATAATATTCTAAGTTTAAAATAAAATTTGTAGGTAGATAAACCAAATGCGAAAGCTTCATTTAAGCATTGATGACCAATGAATTGCTGATTTATTACTAAATCCGAAAAACATTCCAACATGTTTATTTATTGTTTCAAGGAACGAATCTGTAGAATACGAGTAAAAGGGGTAGAGGAAATTGGTTCTTAAATCAACCACGTCCAAACAGTTCACTGAGTTTCAATAGATCCAGCTTGCCCGCCGTATAAAGTGGTCCTAAATTATTTATTTGCTTTTAGGCAATTTTGCAAAGGTGTTCCTTAAGATTCTTGGTTCCTTCGAAAGGGTTTTATATCTAAATCTATGTTTGTAGCCATTTAAAAACATCAATATCAGAGGCTATTTTTGCCCTATTTTATTTTAATAGACATAGTTGTATTTTGATTTAAATAAGTCATATAAAAAAGCATGAATATATACAAATAACTATATTTCATCTTAGACCGTACCTACAGACATGAGACGCATGAACGTCACCCAAGGAAAACCAAACACAAAAAACATCGTAGAAATAACCGTCAATCAATTAAAATAACCCTTTGAATGCAACGAGCCATCCGTTCACCCATTTCAGTACAGTTCTATTGTACGTTATACCTTACTATTGTAGGGTATACCCGACTATTGTAGCCGACTATAGCCGTATAGTGACCGATGTATAGGTGTTCAATCGCTAAGCGTTTCTCGTTTCACGCAATATTTCACGCCAACAGGTGTGCACGTATTGTTGAAGGGTTAGACACGAGTTACGAGCGGGAAGCGGATCTGTGAAATTGATGCACCTACAATAATTATTGAAGCTTTAAGTTTAGTGTCAGTTTCGGGAAAATTGATTACGATTGCGCGAATGATTAGACTATGGAGTTTTCTCGTCACTAGGCGATTTTTTAGGGCAAGAAAATTATGTTCAAAAATATAAGTTTTATATCCCCCACTGTCGTTAACACAAGTTGCAGAGTGTAGTGTAAGTTTAATTTGACAAATTCGATTTACTACATCGAACGCGTTCGGCGCTCCGATTGGTGGAGAGCACGGAACGGACCAATCGGAGCGCCGAACGCGTTCGATGTAGTAAATCGAATTTGTCAAAATAAACTTACACTAGGGCCTCTGGTTAAGTGAACTTAATTTGTCCGTAATCACTTACTTTTAAGAACATAATACAGACACGAATCGCAAGATATATTATGTGGAATCTAATTGTGACTACTGTATACATCTGTTTGTAATTTTTTATATGCGAAATAAAGAATTTGATTTGGTATGAGATGAGTGAGAGATGAATTTTTTATATGCGAAATAAAGAATTTGATTTGGTATGAGATGAGTGAGAGATGAATCAATCTTGATGAGATGTTTATATGGGCAGTCTATACGGGGCATTTAAAGTATTCATCAAGTCTTTTACCAGTCTAATAGTGAATGAGCGCGGCCATGTTTCGTGTACGAACAACCTAACCGCCTCGGGATTGGCCTCCTCTTGGGCCACACGAGAATACCTAGATACGTGCTACGCGCACAGTTTGATTCGAGAGCGATGTGTCTCAGGATGGCAGTGACGTACTGTACTAGCTGTTAGATTTGTAGCCTCACGTGATGTTTTTCATTTCAAACTAGATGTCCCTCTTTCACGTCTACGATTTTATTAAAAACGAAATTATGTTGAAATAATTTTAGTCTGCCATAATTGTAAAAGGGTAACAAACTCATGATAATTACCACACGGTTGGCATATGTGTATGAGTGTGAGTGTCGCGGGTTCGAATCAGGTATCGAGTAAATATAAAGTCATCATCATGGTTCATTGGATTTTTATGCTTATGAAGATGTAGTATTTGTAAACGCAATGACGATACAGGAATAATAAATATCAAAGGGCAACAAGTTAAAAAAATATCACATACCACAATATAGGTACTGATTTTTTTGACACGACATCTAATTTCTTCTAGCATAAATCTCACTTGAACGCTGGTTTAAATGACGTTGATAGCCCTTACGTAATGTCAATTAAAATCTATAACAGATTACCTGAAACAATCAAAAGCGAAAATAAAATTAAAAGGTATATTCATAAATAAATTTAAAAAAAGATTATGAAACAAATCCTACTACAATCTTAATGAATATTTAAACGATAAGTTACTAAAATAATAATGATTATAATATTAAGATTCATAAGATATTTTAATTCCTTTTTTTTTTAAACATTGCCCCACACTAGGATTTCTCCTGTATCGTAGGTATAGTTTACAAACATACATGTCACATGCACAAACAACCAGACCCGAAACAACTATCTGTAGATCATACAAATATTTGTTCCGTGCGGGGATCGAACCCGCGACACGTAGCGCAGAAAGCTAATCGCTTAGCCACGGCGCCAACCGTGTCGTCAAATTCATATATGTATGTTTCAAAACACGAGTTCTCTTCCTCTCTCCTACTTTTGCTGTGCCCGACAGAGTCCACAATTCGATCACATAGTTTCAAGCCTACCACCTAATTACTACATTGTGGAACGCATATATAGTATTGAGTATATTTAAGTAATTAAATAATTACATGTAATCCTGTATAAATATGTAATAAAAAATATGTAATAACAATGGCAGAAAGTGAGAACATTGTGTACCTAAATAATCTTCTTTCGTCCAAAACCAAAATGGCACACAGAGCTATCGAAACACAATAAGAACATTATCCAGCTCGAAATTATTCTCCTCAAATACACAAAGTAGCCAACATTTTCAATTTCCACCTTACCCCACATTAATAACAGTGAAATACCCTCAGAGTATCCGACGATTTGTAGTGAGGTCAACAGCATCATAATAATATACCATTGAAAAATTGTGGGACATTTGACCCCTTGGGCCCGGCTGACGATAAAACCGAACTGTTTGTAAGACTCGTAAAACTCTCCTTCAGACTTCTTATCATGGCGGGAACGATAGGCGCCTAAATTTGTGGAGAAAGATGGATATTTGTAAAAAAACTGACAAATACAGAATTCGTATGGGCTTTTTTTTTTCTTGTGATGCAAAATTAAGATGGCTATATGTCCAGAAAAAATACTAAGGTGATGATTAATGACATATTTAGTGATGTGTCCTAACTCAAACGTCATCAATCTGATTTATGTGAACGGTTGCTATGTACCAACACTGTTTCTCAAAATCAGGATCATCATCATCATCATCATAATCAGCCAGAAGACGTCCACTGCTGAACGAAGGCCTCCCCCAAGGGGGTGGGTTTGCCATAATCCCCACGCTTGGCAGGCGGCTTGGGGATCGCAGGGGCTCACCGATTAGTGAGAGGACGCTGCTGCCCGTCCTCCGGTGTCTGGCCGCAGTTTTAAGACGTACCCGGGTCAAACAGGGTAAATCAGGATCGACACTCTGATATTCTGACAATCACACAAGTTCATACAGCTTCACAGCTCTTCAATCACCGCACTGGTTAAATTCGTGATCATTCACATCACATTGTTGAAATATTTCTTCCTCTAAAGTTGGCATCTCCAGCACATTCAGTGATTGCTTACCTTTTAATTAAATCATGGCCGTCCAAGTTTTATTCCCTTATCAGTGACATGAAACAGAATATCACCTCAACTTTTAAAAGTACTAGCAACAAATTGTCGCCTACAAACCTAAAAAGACGATGGGTAAGATAAAATTTAAATTTTCAACGAGTTATGTAAGAAGTAAAAATTCATTTGAATAGCTACAAAACTTTTCATTTTAACTGCTAAAAAATAATATTAAAATCTTTTTACGTGTTTTCACGTTAACAGATAGGTACAGTCGGCGTTAAACACTGGAACACCTATGTCCAAATAGAGCGATATACATTATGTTGTTTAAATAAAATTTGTATTTGCTTAAGTCAACGTGAAATAACTAAGGTCTATTTTCCAACTGTTACGATAACGTGAGCATTTTGTCTGTAAAGCAGAGGTATTAAGCCGTGACTTTTTTCAAAAATATCAAGTTCTTTGATACCCATATTTTTGTATATTATCTGTTCACAATTTGTGCTTTAAATTAGTTTACTTTACTTGATTCATTTCTTTTCTTCTTGTCCACACTGTTAGTATTATAATGTAGTTTATAAGTGAGGACCTGTAATTGGCTTCATGTTACCTAATATTGTGTTGAAATTATTATTAATGCTGTTGGCCTTCCGAACATTAAATAAATAAATAAAACCTATATATTTAAAAACTCTATTTGTATACAATAGGTACTCCGGTGTATCTGACTGTGACTGTATATTGCAGCAGTTATTATAAAATAAAATAATATTTTCATATGTATATAGTACTTAGGTACCTACATCATATTATAGTAAAGTTATTTTTACGACATTCAAGAGTACAAAACTTATATAAGATGGTATTGTGATATTCAAACTGGTACGTAAAACTCGTACGTATAACTGAACATCGGCGGCCATGTTGAGACTAAATAATTTTATTGTATTTAGCTTTATTTCAATCATTGTTGCTCGAAAAATGTATGATGTTAGAAATCATTTGATCAGAAATACTGGGGTAATAAAACCAAATTTCAGAGCCATCGGCAGTCGTGATGCTACAGATGGAGAGTACCCATACGTAGTTGGAATCATCACTGAGGATATTTCTAACTACAGGCAGGGCACTGGCTCCTTGGTAGCGCCGGACTGGGTTCTAACTTCCGCACACTGCGGTTCGATGGTCCTGCTGCCAAAAAAATCTTTTGTATGGTACGGCAACTTCACTGCGCCACCGAAGATAACGAAAATGTATTCTGAAGTAATGAACATATTCTTACACCCAAACTATCGAGCCGGCGGTGCTACCCGAAACACACAAATTCTTGACAACGACATAGCCTTGTTGCTTGTTCAAGACGTACATCTAAAGAGCTACGGAGTATTATCATCCATTGACCACAAAACGATGATAGGACTTCCCGTTACGTATGTGGGTAGTGGCCAGGTGACCGAGAAAGCAAATGAAGAAAACATTTTGAGACCGCTGCAGGTTGGCGAGGGCGGGATCATCGAATGTGATAAGGCTACTTCAGCAATGTGGAGATTTCTCATATGTATAGCCCCAAAATGCTCTAGTAGAATGCCCATGCCGTTTTTCGGCGACTCCGGTGGACCTTTAATTTATGACGGGAAGATTGCCGGAGTTTTCTCCGTCTTGCGGTATAAACAAACTCCAGTGCGTATGAGTGGCTTCACGTCAGTCAGCCGGAACATTGATTGGATATCTAGTATAATAAACTCTAAAAATAATGCAATATGACAGACCAATTAGTGACAGGTCTACTCGAATCAATAGTATTACTTTGCCTCTCAGTGGATGTCAAATTCATGAGAGACTTAGAGTATCTTCATCGGCCTAGCCTTTGCGTCAGTATTGCATGTGGACAGTCTGCCGCGGGATTTTGTGGCTTGATACAATTTGGCGGTGTTATATCTATTAGTAATCAGATTACTGTTCGAGATTGTACTGTTTACCTTTTGACATTTTGTTAATAAAGATGATAATAGGTATGTTTATTTATACATTATTCATACTAGCATGTCTTCTTACCGCTAGTCCAAAGTTTTTTAGCGAAGATGTTTTTTTAGTTTAATTACAAAATTGTGAGTTTTCATGATTTCAATTTTTTATTTTAAAACCTAATTTCATTGATTTTTATGTCCTATTGGCGAAATCCATCGAAATTATATGTTGTCAATGACATACTATGTATATGAAAATCATACACCATAGAAAATTTCGACTATGAATACGAAAATGGTATATCTTATTGTCAGTCAGAAATGTAAGCGAAATTCTAAGTCTAGGGTCAGAACTACAAATGTTTACTTACTTAAAATAATCTTTACAACAGTACATTGTCCTTGTATTACATTTAACTTGGAATATTTCTCATTTACTCTGTCCGTCACAGGTCTTCTTAAACAAAAATCTTGTAACGGCTATGTGCCGAATCATTCTTCCAGAAAGTTCTTCGTTCCAGTATCAATATCCGTAAATAATTCGCAATAGTAAACATTTTCTCCTTTTGTCGTGTATCGGAGCTATCACATGGGAATCGCTCATCAGAATGGAAAGATTAGCCAGTCAGTAACGGTGTTATTGAGGCTGAATGCCCAGGGAGGGCCAGACGATATCAGGTTTTGTCGCTCGCAGAGATTCGCTCCTCGCAGAAACTGTTTCAAGGTGGCACACCTTGAAACAGTTTCTGAAAAGAATTTATTGAAAAATATCTTTATGTTTGTTGATAGTTTATAACTACTCGGCAGACAGTAATTTTATTTTTAATTGAGTATAAACTAGGCATCCCTTTCTTAATACCTCCCGCAGCCAAATAAAAGACAGACATATTAAAAAAAAATGAATTTCTAACGAGAGTAAAATTAATTAGTCTATTCCTCAAAATAGTTTTTCAATTACACCAAAATAACAAATTAAATTGAAATTAATTTAATTTTTTAAATGTTTTCTCGGGGTGTCTAGCAATACACAAACCCTATTTTTTATATTTTGTACTATAACGTACCTATTCTTTGCGCCATAACCTGAAATTATTTTGAGAATCTCGTACCTATTATACTTTTGTCTTGCCTAATATTGAATAGCTTTAAAGTCAGAATGCCTGTAAATCTGTAAAATGTGAGCATGATGTAACCATGTTACAGTTGTTGTTTTACTAAACACCTGCCTATTGTCTGGTAATACGAGTTTGACTATAATATTTTCTAAAACAACTTCAAGACACTGCTTGCAGAATCAACTTGATAGTCTTGGGCTGAGCCTATGACTGTGAAAGAGAGCGCTGTCCCCACTCACACCTGATATACTTATCACACGATAATCGACATGCGACGAGCAAAACTGAAGGCACACGTACGAGTACCTTGGTAGCATTTTGGTACAGAATTCTAAAATTGAATTGTATATTTTATTATACATCATACAGTTATTTTAACGACTTACGCAACTTAGTTTTAGAAAATAGGTATGAATTTGTGTTAGGTACTCAAACTGGTATTTGTAAATAAAACTGCACATACGGAGCCATGACAAAATTTAATAACTTCATTTTATTTAGCTCGATTGTAATTACAATGGCAAGAAAACACCAGGATAATAAAATAAATTTGAAGAGAAATAATCTGGTAATAAACCCAAATTTTAGAGTAATCGGCGGTCGTGATGCTGCAGAAGATGAGTATCCATACGTAGTGGCACTTATCGTTGAACAGATTTCTAAATCCAGGCAGGGCACCGGCTCCTTGATAGCGCCGAATTGGGTTTTAACTGCCGGACACTGCGCCATTAATCTATTCAAACCGAAGCAATCCTTTGTGTGGTACGGCAACTTCACTGCGCCTCCTGAGTTAACAAAATCATATTCTGAAGTAATGGACATAATCTTACACCCGAACTATCGAGCCAGTAGCGATTCTTCTAAAATGTCAGCATATTCTGAAAACGACATTAGCTTATTGCGTGTGCAAGATGTTCACATAAAGAAGTACGGGACGTTAGCATCCAATGACCACATGTCGATGATAGGGCTTCTTGGTACGTATGTGGGTAGTGGCCGGACATCCGAGAAAAATAATCAAGAGGAAGACCTCCTAAGGCCGCTGCAGGTCGGTGAAGGAGCGATCATCAAATGTGGTTCGGAGCATCCGTCATTGTGGAGATTTCTAATGTGCGTAGCTCCGAAGTGTTCTGATAAAATGCACATACCGTTTTTCGGTGACTCCGGCGGGCCTTTAATTCATGACGGGAAGATCACCGGGGTTTTTACCATGATGTTGTTCAAAAACTACCCTGTGCGTACGTCAGGCTTCACACCAGTCAGCCGATACTTAGATTGGATAACTAGCGTAATGAATTCATAGAGGTAAGGACGACAGACAAACGTTTAAGTGACAGATATACTCGAATCGACCTGTATTATGTAGCCTCATGAGAGACTCACCGTTTCACCCATCGGCCTAGCCTTTCCTCAACGTTTATTGACTATGATGGCGTGTATGATATAGACGGTTCACCGTACAATTTATTAGTAGTCGTATCATTGTTCGTGATTGTGTGTACCCAGTAGCTATGACTGTTTACTTTCCGACGTTTCTTTATGGCTATTAAGGAGGAAAATGTAAAGTCGTTTGTGAATTGAAAAACGTAAATGATTATTATTAAAATATTAGCACCATTCATACTTGCAAATCATCTCATCCCATAGTAATACAAATATATTACGAAAAGTGCCATAACTCTAACAGAAACCCCATCCCGCAAATATATTGTATACCCATAAATCAAATACACAAAACCCACGCCAATGGAACGGCTACATGGGGTAGCCAGTCTTATTTATATTCTAGGAAGTGGGATAGAAAAGGGATTACGATTGGCATGGCTGGCGGAGGTTGCGGTAAAGATGAATTGCATTAATTGAACTGTTATCAAGTCAATAGCTTACAGATTTAAGCTGACAGTACTGACACGCTTGAAGAGGGACCAATGGCTCTCGGAGCAGACAAGTTTACAAGCGGTGAGTCGAGACATCGAACAATAACTGTAGCTTGGATACAGTAGTAGGTCTCTTGCAAGACGATGTGAGGACCACAACAACTATAACGAGACACTACGCATTTTCCGCTCCCAAGTCGCCTGTCTATCACCCACAATAGTGATGCAGCGAGAACTAGGACTTATATTCACAGTGCTGCTGCGTTGCAAATGCAGGCGCCTCTGTTGGATGCGAGGGAGGCGACGAAACGTGACGGTGTTATCATAATTCTCTGAGTGATGCACCTGATGAAAGCTGTAGAATCGTTGTATAACTTGGATTCTTATTTCATTTCAGGTATCTACCCAAAATCGTAATCTTTAAAATGCTCCCCACAACTGCACAATATAATATTATTAGGAATCCCGGTTTATCCCGTCCCTTTATTAAAATAACCGGGTTCACACGCGCTCATAAAACGCACAGACACTCGCCGACTCACTGCTTACCCCAAAACCGTTTACGAATTTATAAAAGTGAACCCTTTGCAACTCAGATTCAATTACGCCGAACGTATATCATGTCTTTCCATTTTAAACCTTTCTCCATCAAAACTAAAGTTGAATTTTGTTTGTCGATTGCGGTGTAGGTAGGAAATGATTTGTTTTGTATACATTGTTGGGAATTTCCTTAGCAAAAGTATTTTTTGATGCGCATGGGAATCGTGGATTTACTGTCATAGAAATACTTGTGCCTCCGTACGCGTGTATCAGGGATGGCAATCAGTTGGGATGGATTTATAGAGGCACCGTTTTTGTTACTGAAGTAACTCGGAGTGTGATAGCGTTGTGAAGGATAGGGAGCATGACCTTGCTCACTCCTTCACGACTATCATATATGTTTACATTATGTACGTAATATATGGAGCCATATTGAGCCATGTAATATATTGGGTGGCTAAAAAATTAAAATATAAATATAAATAATATGACTATTGTTTCGAGATAATGTGTTTTTATGATAAATAAGGATTTGTTTTTTATAAGAAATGGTGATTAAATTTTAATTTAACCTAGTATAAAATATTGCAAGCTATCTGTGTGCTGGTTAAACATGCATTTTCTTCATGAATTGCTCTTTGTATAGGTACCATGTTTTACGCAAATAAATAAAATATTATATTGATTTATTGACAAGTTAGAGAATAAAGAAAAGAAAAAAGCAACGAAGGAAACACGTACTTCGAACTTTAGAATAGAAATAAAATATCTGAAAATTTTAAATCCATTATTTTTTTTATTAATTCTCGTGAAACAAAAGTTTTGACACTTTCTGTTAGACAATCAACGAGTTTACCATAAGTGTCGAAACAGGTCTTAAATCATATTTTATGTGAATACGTCTCAATGCTCCAACAATTTGGTCGAAAATACGACCAAAAGATGGCCTTTTTTGTCTATGACTACGGTTAATCAGAGCATTTTTTGTAAGACAAGAATGACTTACAGTCTAGGTGCTGCAGTTTCCACTGACCCCAGATTTCACCCCTCTTAGAAAAATATACCACTTGCCCCATTTTGAGGATTTATATAATTTTAGTAATATGCGAAACTACAGATTTTTTTTATTCCAAGCGCAGTTTATTCAACATTTTCTCTTCTTTCAATTTAATATAGATTCTCGGTACGGTAGAAAAATAAAATAGTACTTTTAAACTATTAATAATCGGAGGTGAGCTTGACCCGGGTACGTCTTAAAACTGCGGCCAGACACCGGAGGACGGGCAGCAGCGTCCTCTCACTAATCGGTGAACCACTGCGATCCCCAAGCCGCCTGCCAAGCGTGGGTATTATGGTAAATCAACCCCCTTGGGGAGGCCTTCGTTCAGCAGAGGACGTCTTCTGGCTGATGATGAGCTTGACTATCTAAAATTCGACGTGGAGAGTAGGTACACTTAACTAATTAATGGCAAGATTTGTAGGGGAGTCTAGACCATGGGTCCCTAAACTTTTAAGATAACGGAACACTCACCAAATATCTTTTATTTTATGGAACCCCATATCAAAGATTACAAATCAAAGACACACACACTGAAATTGGCCTCGCTTGCGTGGCTCGCCGATCTACTCGAAGCTTCGTACCTAAAGTGTGGAGTGCGCCCCGCCTGGCCATAGTCCGGGCTGAATTCTCGCTAACTACCTACCTACATACATAACAGCAATGGGTTCTTCTCATCACATATTATGCGCTATTTCAAAATAATATTTGTACTTAACTGTAGTATTATTTAACAGCCAAAAATAAATAATTTCGCGGAACCCTGGTGACTTTTCTACGGAAACCCTAGGTTCCGCGGAACCCACTTTAGGAATCGCTGCTCTAGAATATGGAAAGCGCACGCTTTACTCTTTTAATATATTTTTTTTATAAATTTCTTACCCTAGCATGTTCGTATTTTGCTAGATAACATATAACATGATACTTACATTAAGGACGCATGTTAAATATACCTCGGTCTAATATTAAGAAGCTAGGTCAGTTCGTACCCAGTTCTCGGGTATCATGCCCATGCATCGTCTTTTTACCCAGTAACATCTATAGTATTATCTAGACCTGGGTTAAAACTCCAGCGCTAGATATTAACTTTCATAGATACGTATTCAATAGGCTTTGACGGACACGACGATGCCCATGGATTATTCGTAGTCGCATTGTTGGATGTCGATAAAAACGATGGGTATCGAGTAGTCAGCATGTGCACGGGCTCCCATGATAGCCGAGACTGACTACTGTATTTCTGAACGAACATGCGACTTTTTGGTAACTAAAATTGTCACCAAAGAAATAGCGTGAGCGAGCTATAGTGTTTGGAATCTATGTGAAATCGTAAACGTTTTCAATGTTATGCTGTTTATTTTACGCCTTACAGAATTCCGTAAAATGGGGTATTTCAGAAGCGCGGGGCTAATTGAACTTTAGTAAAGGGATCATTATGTGTGCTTCTCATGGAGTAGTAACTGCTTTTAAACAGCGGTAGTGTAGAATGCTTTCAATGACAAAGGAGATTTTGATTTAGTTTAGAAAATATGTCAAAATTTCTAAAAACAAATGTTAGTCCCAAATTGCCCGCGTTTCCCAAATAGCCCCATTTTACGGTTCAATTAGAGTTTCGTAGTTCATAAAAACTTTGTTATTATTCATTTATTATGGGACCGTTCACTATATTTTAAGAGCACACTTGTTTTATATAAGTTATGTACTAGTGAGCGTATATGACGACACCGGAGGACGGGAAGCAGCGTCCTCTCACTAATCGGTGAGCAACTGCGATCCCCAAGCCGCCTGCCAAGCGTGGGGATTATGGCAACCCCCCCCCCCCCCCTCCCCCTGAGGGAGGCCTTCGTTCAGCAGTAGACGTCTTCTGGCTGATGATGATGATGATGAGCGTATATGTATATCATCGCTGGGCTTGCCAAGTTCCATTTGTGATTTTTGATAGGTTTGAAACAACAAAAATGTAATTATTTTTTAAACAATACATTAAATAAATAAACTGACAATGCATATTGAAGACATTTATTAGATAGACAAATCTATAAAATTATAAAATTGAACATATGGAACTTGGCATGCGCAGCGACGATATAAGACTAATTATATACCTTGAGTCAAGGAAAAATTTACAAAAATTATGTGTGCTTTCAAGATCGCAGTTCACTCAATTGCGCGCGCATGTTTTTGTCATACTTTTGACTAAACAAACAAGGGCGAGAAAAACCTGTATTGTACTCTTGGAAGTTCGGCGTTGCGTTGCATATTGTTAATCTTATATCAACACAGTACATACCATCACGCCTGTTTTCCTTGCATGGTTAGGCAGAGGTGTACTATGTGCAGTCAGCATCAAAAATATGTATACACGTAGCGAAATTCAAAAGCGAGTTTAAGAGTAAATAGTGATTGAAAGCTTGACCAATTTCATACATACTATTTGCGGATACATAAAAATGTATGGTCATTTAAAATGTATTATTTTAACCAATACCTTTCCAAGAATAAGAGTTTGAATTTCTGCTGACTGTATACCCACATTTCGCTGATGCCGTTATTGAGTCCCAGGTAATAGGGGGCCAGCCTATCACCATCTACCGGGCCCAGTTCCTGACTCCGTGCTGCTACTGAGAAGTTCCATACAGACCCAACCACACTTTGCCCAACCCGGGAATCGAACCCAGGAACTTACGCTCGGCAGTCGCGCTTGCAACCACTACACCAGCAAATACGAATAACGAATTGCCTGGGTTCGACTCCCAAGTCGGGGTTTTGCTTCTTTTTTTTTTAGAAAATTCACAGTCACCGTTCAGAGTTCGGAAGTGTACTTGATTGATTGCAATAGACTCGGCCTGTACTACACATGACTCCAGTAAAATCAATGTAGCTAGACTTATATCTGTTTCAACTTTTTCAAAACGGGCACTTGTTCAACCTTCCAAATTTAACTGTACCTAGTACGTGCCACAAATATTTAATTAACCCTTTGCAAGCATCACTCGCATGGATTTAGGACTCCCAAAATTGTGTTGCGCCACAAAAAGTAACATAAGAAGATAACCTAGATTTTATTCGACTTTGACTTTTAGGTAGTGACGGGACGGGACCGGAATATCGCCCAAATCCCCACGATTAGCAGACTAATGGTAGTCGTACTGTGTTGTCCTTGTTCCCCATGAGGATGCTATTTTACTGCCAATCTTTGTACGCCACAAAAAACAGTGAGGACTTCCACCATCCTTCTCCAAACTCCAAAGACCAATCATCCACTATGTAAGAAAATAAATCACCATCAATATACCTTCAGCAATAAACCTGTACGTCGCCCGTGTCATGAATTATTCAGCCGGGTAACGAACCGATTACCCGGTACCACCATTTACAATGCACTAAGCAATTATGTCTGGGATCATGATTGGATTTAACGTGCCTGCCAATCATAGGAAGCTACGCATCTATCACATTAGGCTCTTACTCGTTAGACTTTGAGGCTTTTAAAATAACCTTAAACTTTATCATACAAGAAAGTTCTACTTATATGTTTTGTCCTTATCTTTGTGTGCCAAGGAGGACATTTTCGTTGCAACATCACTTTAATATCGCAAATAAATATCAGCATCATCTGCCTAGCCTTTTCCCAACTACATTGGCACAGTGGGATTGCCATCTGACCTCCGCCACCAAGAGACACTGATGGTCGATAGTGCTGGTAACACTCGAAAGTTAGACTTGTCAAAATTGGACTGCTGACACCCATAACGACTGCCCTCTGTATTCTCGTGACACGCCAGACCAATCATTTAACGTGCTTTCTGAGTTAAGATTAAGTTTTGTAGTATGAAATACGGTCACCCATCCAAGGACAGTGGCCATTATCTTAGTGGCCCCCAATTTCTTTTAAACTTTGTAATAATTCTTGTATCGTGGTTGCATTTACCAATATAAACATTCACATGCACAAATCGGTAAATCCCGAATAACTTTCTACTTTATTATTTGTCCAATGTGGGTATCGAACCCATACTCGAAGCGGAGCAGCAGTCGATCGCTTAATATCAGAAATACAGAACTACGGAGTAGATTAACGACTTTATTTCCAGGAAGTAAGAGAACATGTTTAGAACCTATTTCTCACGATCCTCTCCCCTTGTTCATCAAATAGTTTCCTGTTGACCCAGATTTTCCTCGCACCAGTCATGCCTGCGAAAGTCGCTCCTCCCAACCATGCCACAGTGTAAGGTTCTGTTGACTCTATCAGACCCAGAGGCCTGTTAATAATCGCCTCTATTTCTTTGGTCAATCGTTTATTTAACCCTGGGATAATTCCCACCCCTCCATGGATCACTACAGCGTCATAGAGCTCCGTTTGTAGTTCTGAATCGCACTTCATGACGGTAGTCACAATAGCCTCTTGAATCGGCAAGAAATTAGTTTTCTTGCCCATCACCAAATCTGGTTGGAAGAACAACTCAGCAGCCATGAAAGCCTCATCACTGATATCAAACTCTTCGCCACTTGGCAGCGTGTATGTACGTTTGTAATCTGTTCTTGAAGCAGCGCAGTTATCAGTCACATAGAGGTGTTTATGTCTAATGTCCTTGATTACTGATAAGGTGTCTTTGCCCAAGAATAAATTTCGTCGTTCGAAACTTTCTTTAATATAGTTTTCAATTTCACAGCCAGCTAGGTTTGTCAGCATGTTCGCATAGGTGATGGAGCCTCCTTCGTAGACTGGATTGATTTCTGTGCCATCGTAGCCAAAGTCCACAGATAGGCCCGTTGTGTGCCCTGACCCAAAGAGCGCTAGCACGCTTTGTGGTTTCACACACAACGCAGGAACGTTTAAGGTTTCGAAGAAAATCTCGCAACATTTCACTCTGGAAAGGAAGATTAAGTAAGTACTGTGTAATTTGTCGATAGTGCAGGATCAGCCGTTTTGACATAATGAGAGTTATATACTCGTTTGTCTAGAAGTGAACTGTGAACTGTAGAATATATGACGAATTTCGCCAACTCAACAACTCACAGTAGGCCACTAGTTCTTCATTTTGTATTCTATTTGGGTAGCTCTTATCAAAACCATAATTCATTCCAACGAAAAGTATCCAGAAACAAAAAATAACTTGAATTTAAACAAAAGATTAACAGTCAAACTTTAACACCATCACTTTGATACCGTAATCCGTGTTTAGAACAGCGACATTAGTATTCCGAAGCCGTCCTAGTTATTTCCGGACAGATACGGCCCGGATTCGAACCCGGGTATGATTGATTACCTGCTAGAGCTGTTTGTCGCTCAACGATACTGGGAAAGTTAATAATTATATAGATTTTAGTCTGAGTATTATTACTTAAACTTTTTGCCATGGAGTTCTTAGCAAACAACACCCGAGATATCTCTTTCCTTAAGTGGTTATCTTGCAAAATTACCAAAAATCAATCTTAATTTAGTCACTCAAATTAATTTCCATTCCACTTCTTTGATCTCTATTGGAAACATCAGTATAACTTGTATAGAAACGGCATGGTTACCTAATTAAATATCCCTACGTTATAGGTATATGTTAAGTTAGATTTGATGAGGTGACCACACCGCACGAGCCGAGCGAGCGAAGCGATCGTGCCGCGGCAACAGCAAGCGGGTGTTGGAAGCAAATTGGTTACATTACCCTACATTTCCATTACGCAATTTACTTGTTTATTATATTTTTATTTTATTTAATGTCGAGTATCATTTGCTAAAGAGTTGTGTGATAAAAAAGAATACTTGAAAATTCAATCCTTTTTAGCGTTAAAAAATTACCGAAAGATCGTTTGTGAGATGAATCTTTTAAACTAAATCATTAGCTAAATAAGCTATTTGTGTATCGAATAGTAGGTATATGAAACGTTAGTTATAAAGTTTTTTTTAATCATTATGTATGTATATTCAGATGTAAGACAAACCAAGTGCCAACGTACACACCGCGATTAAAATTTGAACTTCATTAAATGACATTGCTTTCAACATCGACAGACACGTTTCTATTCACATTAAAATGTAATATAATTATGATGGGGCTGATAATAATTATTAAACACTTATACTGTTCCACTGGTGGGCGAAGGAGTCAGGCACACTTGACTTCTTACGAGTTTGCACGATCTCGTTATTCTCACCACGTTCATGAACGTTATTAAATATTTCTCCATTGTTAGATTCTTTTCAGCACCAATCCTGACTCGAACACAATAGGATCAGCGATCAGAATAAAATTATAACTCAATCGATCGACGTACGTTCTTTTTTTCAGAACGTGTAGGAGTTGATCGTGCCCAGTGCAGTTTGAGCTTTAGTTCGTAGATACAGGAGTGATTTTCGCGCGGTAGGAATCATATCAAATGAGCGTGACGCAAGTCGATCACAAACGTTTTTTCTATAGGTATTCTTGTGGTATTATGTTAGACTCTATTTCCAGTATTTGACATGCAACGAGTTGCAGCTGACGAGACCGATTTAGAACACCTCTATAGTGTTGGATCATTATTGATTGATTTTCTACAGCTGGCTTCTGGATAAAAATTTTACGAGCAAGCTGTTCAATTAACTGGAATACTTATTTTTTGGGATTTAAATTCAATTATCACGTGCGTTAACGGTGAAGGAAAAACACCGTAAAGAAATCTGCACACCCTACCTTGTGTGTAAACGGCCAACCCAGCCTAAAGTGGTCCTTCATAATCTGCGAAGTCCGTGCCTAGCAAAGGGACTCTAAAATTGGGGAAAATGGCGCTGAAAGTTACATGAAAAATTTCAACTTTCGATGACACGAAACTACTAGGCTATTATTATATATCAACTGACCCGACAGACATAGGTCTGTAAAAATTTCAATAATTTTGTTGTTAGTATGAATGGCGTCTTAACTACACTTCTAAATAGTCACTCCATAAGTACTACAGTCTGTCAGAATGTATTCACCCCGATAGAAAATAAAAACCTTATGAGGAAAACAAAAAAACGTTCACGTTTTACGCAAGCCACAGCCACAGGGCTTATTATTCAAAAGAAACCATAAATATTTCTTAGTTTTTCATTAGCGTAATACAACAAGGTTTGTTCCAAAGATGTAGAACAGATCATATGTAAATGTAAACAGATCAATGTGTCGCATATATTTTACGTACTTTACTGGTAAACATGAATAATATAGGTCTTTTTGTATTTTGATATCGCTATTCCTTTATGTAAATGTCTAGCGTGGTGTTTTTGTGACGTTTTGAAAGTGAGGGTTAATATTATACCTAATGATGGGACGGTTGGCGCAGTGGCTAAGCGATTGGCTTTTTAAACTAAGGGTCGCAAATTTGATCCACGGTCGGAACAAACATTTGTATGACCTGCAGATTATTGTTCCGTATCTGAACGTTCTCGTGCGATTTGTGTCTGTGAACGCACCAACAATAAATAGTAAAGTAATATTTCCGCAGTAATGTAATTATGCTACTGAACATTTCATCCGACTTCTGCATGAACAAATTGGACGCTGATACAAACCCCAGTAAAAGGAAGGCTCCGGCTGAGATAAGTAAAGGTCCTTGAAAAGATTAAACTCGTTCGGTTATTCAAGAAAACTGTAGTAAATCTTATTTCACGTGCTTTTTAGCCCGACAACGAGAAAATCCTAGTTCATTTTTGCAGCTAAAATGGTACACTATTAAATTATTTTATAAAGAATGACTTCAAATAGAAAATTAAAACTACGGCTTGATATATCGGGAAGGTACGTAATACATTTGTCGATCTCAGTAGTGTATGTGCAAAGATATCTACACGTACACAGACAGACTTTACTCCAAAAATAACAACTGCAGATTAAAGTTTAAAAAGTCTACTCTCAACTCTATTAGTTTTAAATACAAACAACACTTCATATCGGCCGCATAGAATACAAATTGCTTTGGTGTATCTAAAAAGAATGAGACATTCTTATTAAACTAATTGTTACAGCAAATTTGTCATCATCCATTTATTAAAGCTCGCAATAGAGCTTATTTTTAATATTTGATACAGTGATAGCCATATATTTATAGTGCGATTTCAATGAAAGCTTTGTTACTTTGCCTTCTTGAATATCCATTGGACAATCACAGGCCACACCGTAAGAAATTTCACAGTGAAAACTCATACGACACAACAAGAAAACAGTCAAATCAATGCTTTTTTATTTCAACTAGGCCTTTGCAGGCACTTTCAAAAAGTCGAAACTCTAGGTGAACGGTTCCAAATGGGGGTAGGCCCAACGGAGAGACTATGATGATGAGATATTTAGACAATTAATAATCTTAAATTAAATATGCATTATGGAAAACAAAATTATCAAAACGGCACGTTGCAAATGAGTAATACAGTCAAGTCATACAAGTAATAATGTTTCTTTGTGTATTACAGTTTCAAAGTGGATAGAAAAAGAATAAAGTAACAAGAATGTCGAGACATGTGAAGCGAATCTAATGTAAAATAGAACTAATAGATACAATGGATAACCAAGGAAGCCACATGTGCAGAAGATAATTAGCGCTACACGTCTCTATAGTCAACATAGTCTTAGAATCCTATCATGTACAAAAAAAACTAGCCTATAGTGTTACTCCATTGAATTTAGAAAGACAGCATGCTCCGAATAGAGAAGATGATATTGCCTAGTGTGCCCAAACCCGACAGTTGATGCCGGGCGTTTATATTTACATATACTAGAACCGTTGCAAACTCTCATAGCGAGAATCATGATTTTGTTTGGTGTTTTTGCCAGTTGTCATTTGAGACCGATAGATGGCGCTGGATTACTATTTGTTTTATAGTTTTGTTAGGTAGCATTGTAGAGTTTATGACCGGCGTACACAATGTACACAATCATCTCATTCAATGCATTTTACAGCGACATGTGTCATATAATACTCTCTTTGAATATAATTGCAATCATACAATAAATGCAATAAATTAAGCGTTAATAAAACGTAGATAAATTTTTCTTTAGTATTAATTTATTTTTAATTATAGCATAACATAATACAACATAGCATCACGCCTGTATTTCAAGGGCTAGGCAGAAGTGTACTATTGTCCACTCACATTTGGCTGATGCCGTTATTGAGTCCCATGTAATAAATAGGTGGCAAGCTAATTGCCATCTACCGGACATAGTCCCAGGCTCCGTGCTGAAAATTTCCGTACTGAAAAGCCCAATAACACTTTCCCCGACGTGAGAATCGAACCCAGGACCTCACGCTTTGCAATCGCGCTTGCGACCACTACGTCGCGATTGCTTGTTCTAGTGACCATGAGAAAATGAGGCAGTCAATCGTCATGTTTAATTATGTAATTTAATTTACAGACATAATTATATTTGTCATACCCGCACTCTTAGACCCAATACTTTTTTTTTATAAAAGTTGCGTGAAGTTAAGAAGACCTAATGCACTTAATCCTATTTTTTTCTAAAATAAAAGATTTTTTCATAAAATAAATGTAGACTAAGTTACTCCTTATTACATCAGCTACCTGCCAATAAAAGTCCCATCAAAATCGGTCCAGCCATTTCAGAGATTAGCCTATACAAACAGACAGACAGACAGACAAAACTTGTAAAAAATGTTATTTTGGTGTATGTACCGTATATATATTCATATGTATGTAGTAAAAAACGGTTATTTCAATATTACAAACATACACTCCAATTTTATTTATATGTATAGATTTGTTTTATTACCTACTTGAACTATATAAAAACCTAACGTACTAATTTAGTACAAAAGATTGTTGAGTATTTTGCTTCTTATTATGTATAGTGTAAAATATATCAAACATACTAAAACTATATGAACAAACAGGTATCACCTCTAAAATCTTAGCCACAGGAATCTTCCTCGGTATGATGCACTATTCTTAGTTTGTACTTTTTGTAGTACATTACGCTGTTAGAACTACACCTGTTTAAAAAACACACGACCTACGATGATATATTACTGAGAAAATTAAGAGAAATCGTTTACAGCCCCGCACATAGGTTACTGCCGAGGACAAGCCACTGACAGACTATAATTACATTCGGATGGTGATTAGTAGGAACATGATTATTGTGTCGAACGCTATTATTGGGCTTCAACAATTGTGCTATCGTTATAATGTGAAGTCTACTTTCGTCATTTATTACCCGATCTTATGAACACATATTGACTTTTGTTATTAGTTTTTTCTGTATAGAAATTCTCAGCAGCACAGAGTTTGAAAATGTGCCCAGGCAATAGGCTCGCCCTTATATCATGTGGGTGTAAATAGTATATCTCTGCTTACCCCTTTGGAAAATACAGCCGTGATGCTATGTTATCTTGTGCGTTTGTTGGAGAGAATACTAGTAATGGCATACCCTCAAAAATGGCATTTGAATATTCAAATAAAATAATTTTAATAAACTTACATTTTAAAACAAACCAAAAGGAATAAAAATCGAGTCTTCTGCTATGTTTAAAGTTAGTTTAAAATCGACTGCAAAATTTGTAGCGAACAGATACGAACACAAGTTAACAAAGACTTTGTAAAAACGAGGACCATATTTTTATCTTTTGCGAACATAAAAAGTAAGTACCTAGACGCCTGGAAAATAAGTAAGATTCAACAGTTGTTTGTGTTTCACAAACCATGAATAAATCCACTGTTGATATACCCTGATAAAGTCACTTAGAATATTCTATACACATCGCTTGGAAACGTATTCAACTAAAAAACTTTGTCCTGTTTCTGTGTGGAAAGAATATTTTGCGATTAAAAATCTTGCTAGTAGCAAATTTACTACGGTTCTGCCCTCGCCACAATAAATATATACGTCATAGTATATAAAAAAAGTAAGCGGTCTGTTATTATATATTTTTGATAATAAAATCAATAATATATATTATACTAGCTTCCGCCCACGGCTTTGCCCGCGTGGTTTAAGAACCCGTACATTTTTCCGGGATAAAAGTAGCCTATGTGCTAATCCAGACTATAATCTATCTCTATGCCAAACTTAATCCAGATCCGTTCAGCGGTTCTGGCGTGATTGAGTAACAAATATCCATCCATCCATCCATCCTCACGTAACTTTCACATTTATAAAACGAGGAATTAGTAGGATAGGATATAACTAGAATAGGATATGCTATATAATCTACACTATTATCGTTCTACTACTGTGTTTGGGCCTTTGCTTGGAATGAAAAGGTAGCCTGGTACGGGCGTATGGACTACACACACCATTAATATCTTTATGGGCATCCACATTACACGCAAGTCAAAGTCAAAGTAAAAATTTACTTGTACCTTCAACGAGGCCCACTTCAAATATAAATATTAAATATTTTTATTTGAAGTGGGCCTTTGTAGACTCTTTTGAATCGTTGAGTTTTATAGTGCACAGTTCCAAAATAGGTTAGCTTTTATGAAGAACAGAAACTTCAATGAATACTTTCTGTAAAGTTAGTTTATGTAAAGTGATAGTGGAATTATTTTGATTAATACATGTAATACCCCCAAACATATAGAACTGAACAATGCAGCATGAAATACAGCTAAGTGCTGATACTATTAGGAATAGCAAACGTGACGGTACACGCGCTTAGAAAATTACCCAGCCGTCTGTCGCGGCACGTTCTGAAAAATGGTTCCAGTAAGTTTTCCTAGTCTCGGGATAAAATAAGGTTCTTAAAGCACTAGGTTTTGCCTTCGCATACTATTGAAGCTTTCTGCTCTACGTATATATACGTATATGTCAATCAGCATCACCATCATAATATAGAATATACTGGTAAAATTAAACAGAGGTAAAATACTACGTACTTATCCTTCATACTGGTCGGTGGGGCACAGGACAGCATCACGGCTCGATCTTCAGGAGCCGCCTTCAGCTCCCTGTAAAACACATGGTGCCAGACCCTCTCCATATTGTCCCAATGGGTTATCTTACCCCCCACAACAGGGTAGTTTAGGTCTAACTCATCGGTTCTTGCCACGGCTTCATCCCCGATGTACACCTCATAGTGACCCCTCCCATATGTTCCATTGAGGTGTTTCGGTCGTCCAACCACAGTCCTGAAGATGGAAACTGGATGGTTGTCGCAGGCAAATCCAGCCTTGATGTTGTAACTACCATTGTCAATAACCACAACAGGCTTAGTGAACTCCATTTTTGACAAATGTTTGACATAATTTGACCCTGTCATGTATTAAAATATTTTTGTTTGACCTTATTTTAGGCTGCTAGGTACATTTGACAAACAGATGAAGGAGGTCGTATATTGAGCGTATTATATGTACATACAAAACGAGCGAGACTGTTATATTTTTAAATGATATTTTGCTTCCGACTGATATTTCTCGTGTATCGTGCATAGAGTTTACAAACATACCACATACATGCGCAAACGTTTCAACGTTTTTCATGTATTCATCCATCATAGCCAAGTATTTTAAATCCTCAAGTCCTTGGGTCTCTACAGTACGAATAATTTAGACGAGAAAAGTCACTTTGAATATCACAGAATTTATAATCTTCTCTTAACCTTAACCCGAGTTTAAACAAAGTTTTGGAATTAATGCCTTACTTGGAAGTTTGACAAGCGAGATAAAAACAGGGGTGGGTATCACATCACGCGCTCAAGTTACATTTAGGCAATAAAGTGGTTTCGTAAAGTTGTTAGGTGCGGTTAAGACAAATAACCTTGATGTAACTTGAAAGTTTGATCCAGGTAAGATAGGCGATGTTGATATGATTATACTTAGATTGGAATAGGACACTATGCAACACGTGTGTTATACCCATAATAAGATAAACTCATGCGGCTGACAAAACATAGAGAGGGTATGCTTAATAGTGGGTAGTGGATATGTTCAAGGTGTGAATGGTGATAATGCATGGCTTGAGTGCTGACGATATAAGTCTTGTAAGTAATTATCGTGATGACAGATGGAGCAAAGCTGTAAACGAATGACGACCAAGGAATGGGAGAAGGAATGTCGATCGGCGGATGCTATTGTTGCGGGGGTCGAACATGGATGAGACCGGCGCGGCGCAGGAGCGTAGAAACTGGCACTTTCAAAGAGAGGTCTATGCCCAGCACTGGGTGAAATCGGGCTGTGGATGATGATAAAGTAATTTATCAGCTCTCGTCGCTACCAATAATGGGCAGTGGAAGGATACTTCATACAGTTATTGGTCCATCTGGAAATCTTTAAATCGACTCCGGTTAATACGGTTAAATCGTAAACTAATGTAGGCGATATGATATGTTATGTTAAATAAATATTAACTTTCTATAATAAAATACGGGTTCAAGGTCAAACCCGGCCCGCACCTCAAACTTTTCCGGTACACTTGGGTTAAGGGTGAAAGAATACATCGTGAGGAAACCTGTACACCTGAGAGAGCTCAATAGTGTGTATAGTCCACCAACCCATACCAGCAGCAGGACTAAGGCCTAATCCTTCTCATCTTGAGAAAAGACTGTTGCCCAGCTGTCGGACAGTCATGGACTGAATCTGTTGTATAGTAAAGAACATACTGCGATCACCGATTAGTTTACCAAGCGTAATGATTATTATCACACGGCCGTTCACAGTGGTACAGGGCCTGTATTCAGTAGTGAAGACTTTACCAGCGATATAAACAATGATAGAAACAGAATATGTAATTCAACAATGAGGTCCTTTGTTCGCGTAGCCGTAGATACTATAAATTATTTGCCGCGTCATATCGCGCGTTACCCACTGCTCGCCCACCTTTATCTGATGATTAATCACCGCGATTTATTATCGTTTCAAATAGCAATATATCGTAACCATGCACGGAACAGCTGAATTTTTACGATGTATTAGATTATCAGCTTACCTTCAAATGAGTTGCCTCTAAATATATTTTGTTTTGTAATTTTTGTACGAAATTAATTGTGACTTAAACAAGCTTTCCGACGTTGGATATAGTTACCCTAATTTTATCAACTTTCATTTTGTTCTTGACAACGAGCTAACACGATCATGTTCAAAGTTTCGCTTTGGTTTAAAACTTAACCTTAGTTTGCCTTCGAGGCCTTGTAAGCTTTGAATAATGAAACAGATGCCGGCAATACTAGTATTTGCAAATTGTTAGTATGCAATTGAAACTGAACTTAAGTTTTTTTTATTTCACCCATCAATTCATAACACTATTGTTAAAAAATTAATAGCCTCAGTTTATTTGGTGTTTGCACTGTGATTTCACACGATTTTTATGTAGAAGCGAAGGCTTGGTCAAGCAACGTCAAGTGCGCAGATGGTCGGACAACCGGTGTGAAACCTGAAGTAGGGCTTATCATTAAATCCTCTTCTTCAAAAAAACTTGTAAGTAACACGTTCAGAGCCTGAATCTTCATACTCCTGCTTAGTAAGCCAGAAGTCTCTCAAGGTTGGCAGAGATGCCAGTATGGATCCACCAGCCCACGCCGCATACTGCCTCATGGACATGGCATCCACATTGGTTGTCATATCTGGCAGGGACTTCTTCAGACGCTGAGTCAGTTCATTTTTCACGCGGTCAACGAGACCTGTGATCACGCTTGACCCTCCAGAGAAGACAATGTTGTTATAGAATATAGGTCTGTTAAAAGATGAAAATATTTGAAAATATTATCTGCATATTGCATATATTCTGAAAAAATACTACATGTTTTCTGCACTGCAATGTCTACTGCTGAACATAGGCTTCGTAATGACCACTATGATGTAAGGTCTCAAGAGAGTCGTTATTATGTTCAGTACGAGCGCTTAAAATAATGAAGCCCTGGTTTTGTTACTATAATTCCTTAATGGCTTTTTATGATATCCACGAGTTTAGAACTTCGATTTTTTTTTTTAAATACCCCATTAACATCATTTTAAGAGAATCCGAAGAACAAATACCTATAATCAAGATCACACAAGTCAATGCTGTGGCAAATAGTATCAAGAATATTCCGGCATTTGAGCCCTTCCAGTTCTGGTTTGAAGAGGAGCTCCGGGCACTGGAACCGTTCTTCCCCCAGCAGTATATGCTGGCCATCTGGCAGGATGTACTTGACTTTGCCGTCGCCACAACCTGCTGTTGCTACCAGTTCTTTCTCATAATCTTGAGATACGTAGCATATGTCTTTCTGAAAATGCAAGCAATGGTGTTCAAGCAATGGTGCTTTGATAAGTTCAAAGATTTGGATTTGACATCGACACATTTGTGGTGTATAGAACATGGGCAAAAATATTTGCACCCTGCCAATAATCGGCTAAGATCAGACAAGCGAAAACTGGCGAAATTACCATTTAACAGCCTAGACAAAATGATTGCACAAACCTTATGACTATCAGCCGTATTTTCTTTTGTTATCATCAGTAAGAAGAAAAATAATATATTTATTAAAAAAAATTACCTTGATCTGGTCCAGAAGATCTATTTCAAAAGGTGTCGTGAACGAATATCCGGCCTTAAACATGAGATTCTGCAATGTTTCCGTCAGCATCTTGCCGTTCACCGGAGAGGTGATAGTGGCATACTTCAGAGGAAAGCCTTCAAAGACTGGAGCAGCATAGGAACAGGAGTACCCGTTCTCCCAAACGACGCCCGAAGTCCTGCCACTGGCGTGGAGCACTAAAGATGGCGACTTTGCAATATAAAGCCCATTGACAGCGAAGGATTCAAACATGATTTCGGTCATTCGTTCCCTGATTGTTAGAATAAATATATTAGTACGTAACAGTAAAACCAAGATGAAGTTATCAGGCTCTATGATGCATGATGGAAAAGAAAGACCTTCACGTAATAGCTCGTGGTGACTCGATAGAAGAAGGATAGGAAAGTTCGGCAAACTTGGGTTATTTCGTCAGAACTCTTACCAACGTGTTGGAGTTTATGCTTTTGAACGGATTTAACAAGAACAGCTGTCAACACCAAAGTATGAGTGTACAGTTGTAAAACACCACTCTCTTACCACGAAAAGAATTAAAAATTAAACATCGTAAATATGGTTAAGTTGGTCTTACTTATCACTGACGGGCGTGAGTGGGTGTACAGCATATGTGATCCTAGTGCTCTCCGGAGGCACGTGAAGTTCCTTGTAGAAGATGTGGTGCCAGAGCTTCTCCATCTCATCCCAGTTTTGCACCATACCATCCTTCACTGGCCAGACTAGCTTAGAAATGCCTCGATTCTTGATTGCCTCGGCGCCGCAGTATATTAAGGGAATGCCGTCTATTAACCCTGGGCGACGGAATCTGAGGAGCATATTGCATGTTTTAACGATATATGTGTGGTGTTTGAGTTCAATGTGGAGGACAGGAACATCCAATGAAGTTACCAGAACAGAGAATATCAACTAAAGACTTGTGAATACTTCACGGCAACATTGTGGGCGAAAAACTTAGATATCAGTAGGTGATAGTTTTAGACTAATAGGCAACAATATCTATATGTGCTAAATAAGTATGTACTTTTATGTATTTTATGCCATGTCACGTTACGTAAAGCCACATCTATTTTTTTAAGATTTATAGTGTGTTTATATTTCTTGAATTTATAATAATACTGTACTGTTAAGTAGTCTAAGTGTAGTGGCATCAAGCGCGACTGCTGAGCCTGAAATCCTAGGTTCGATTCCCGAGTTGGGCCTTTGCTGTTATTGGGTTTATGGAAATTTTCAGTAGCAGCCTGGAGTTATGAACTGTGCCCGGTAGATAGCGATAGACTCGCCCCCTATAACATGGATTCTAACGTCATCGGTGTAATGTGAGCGTACAATATAACAACTCTGCTCAACCGTTCGGGGAATATATATTTAATGCTATGCACTTATGTGATAGCCTAGCGGTTGAACGCTTGCCTTCCATGCAAGAGGGTCCGCGTTCAAACCCGGCCCGCACCTCTGACATTTCGATATCATGTGCGGATCAGAATTTGATTATCACTTGCATTTACGGTGAGGGAAAAACATCGTGAGGAAACCTGCACACCTGAAAGGGCTCCATAAAGTTCTCGACGGTGTGTGTAGTCCGCCAACCCGCACCGGGCCAGCGTGGTGAACTAAGGCCTAACCTTTGCCCAGCAGTGGGACAGTAATGGGTTGAATTTATTTTTTTATTTATACACTTATGTGTAAACTAGATCCCGCGCGCGGCTTCGTCCGCGTGGTTTACGAACCCGTACATTTTTCCGGGTCAAAAAGTATTTCAAACTATAATCTATCTCTGTGCCAAATTTCATTCAGATCCGTCCAGCCGTTCTGGCGTGAAAAATTAACAAAGATCCATCCATCCTCACAAACTTTTACATTTATAATATTAGTAGGATTACCTTTTTATAAGACTGTTTCTTTTTACTAATAAATAAATACAAGAAAAATGAAAGCAATTCCGTCTTTAGAAATACAAGACAAAGGATAGGAACTCACGAGGAACTTTTACACGGAGTTTATTAAATGTCGCGTTCCTCTTAAGTTCTTCTACCTCACAGATCAGTGTGTAGAATTATTGTCAGGGCATCCTTATTTTCACAAAGCAAACGTTTGTTGCAGACATGCTACCTACTTGTGTCTTATCTATACATATAAGAAAATTATAACCGGTCGATGTCTGTACATTAAAGATATTGTAGAAAAATTAATATGGGGGTCTTTATTAGAGCAACAAAAGCCAAAACAACAGCTTTTAGATTTTTTCTGTCTGTTTGTCTGTATAGTACACGCATCACGCAAAAACTACTGCATGGAATTGAATGCAGTTTTCACCGATAATACCGCAGGAAAATATCAGATCCTAAATTCCACACGTACGAAGACGTGGGCAAAAGCTAGCTCCGAATAAAATAATTATTGTAATGTAAAAAAGAATACAATCTAAGAATATGTCAACGTGATTCGATTGAAAGAGGAAACATGTATACATCCAACCTGTTTCAATTATTTTTATTGTACATAAACATAGCATCACGCCTGTATTCCCCGAAGGACTAGGCAGAGATAGATAAATAGATAGAATTGTTTTTATTTCTAATAAACCTAATACAGGCACTTATGAAACGTTATAGGACTCTAGTTTCACGGTTCCAAAAAGTTGGTCCTATGGAGAAGAACCGGCAAGAAACTCCATGGATACTCTTTTAAAGTCTCTTTTAACAATCTTGCCATGAACATAATGTGGAAAAAGTATGGGAGAACAATATAGGTTTCGTCAAATAAATACTAAATGCAACTTTAACATAAAGTCCGTTAATAAAAATAAAAGTAAAAAGAATACCCCTACACTGTGCTCACATTTACAATGGATAGCCATCTGTAACAAGCGTAAGATTACATTATACATGTACATATATAAAGAAATCGATTATCAAAGATTAGCTTACAATGGCAAATAGCTTACGGATACATTAAACAAAATAATAATAATTTAGGATCATAGTTGATAACACAAAATACAAAAATCCAATATAATACAAAAATCTCATATTTCATTAACAAGATGTCATAGCAACCTATGAAAAAGAGAGAATAAAATAAATAGAAAACATGATAAGATGTACTATTCCCATGCAATCGAATGCGAGTAATTTATCTTTTTTATTATACAGGGTGGATTTTTGAGAAGGGGCGGTAAGGACAGGCATCATAAATATTGTAGGTACAAAGAGACATTTCTAATACGCTCTTAGAGATAATTATTTTGACCTACATTTAGAAAAATGTAGAGTCAGCAAAAAGTGAGCAACTAACATAAAAACTTTTTTATGCTATCCTGTTTCTTATCTGGATCAATAGACTGAGATCATAGTACTTAATATTAATGTCAAAAAACGCATAAAGCTTTTCCTATGCAAACAAAAAATATAATTTCACTGTTGCTTTTTGTTGAACATCGCTTCGTACATCAAAATATGCGGAAGAACCAGTTTCGTCATTATTCTTCCGCGTCCAGACCTAAAATATTAAAACTTTCGGCCTCATAAATGTCCTGCTGATGGTGACGTGTGTGTCGGGTCGTTGAGTTCCCTGCAATGTGGTTGAGTTGAGCGATGCCGGTACGCGCGTCATACTCGTGAACGGGTGCCGTTTGTTGGGACTGGTCAGCTCATAGCTGCCATGTCAATCTTATCAGAATATTTGTTATTAATTTAAAAATCAGGCTTGTTTAGTTTAAACTTTTTTTTACATTGTCCTCACATAAGTTTTCGAGAACAATGTATTTTAACAAAGTATTGTAAGAAATTCTGAATTTAAAAGAGTAACCATGGAGTTTCTTGCCCGTTCTTCTCCATTGGAAGCCAACATTTTGGAACGTGGCACCTAGAGTCGTAACTATTCTTAAGTACCTGTATATGGTCTACATGAATAAAACATATCTTATCTTATCTTATCATACCTAACTCGTTTCGAATTCTGAAAGATCAAATGTAAAAGTCAGCTCAAGTCTAAACTTAACTGCATTGTGCTCTGTCAGTTCGCTGCGGTGACAGTTTGTTACGTAAATAATGCGGCTTACATCATTGTGATCCTGTGAAGGCTAGTTTAAATGGAGTAACTTGTTCAACTGAACATGTCTTTGTTTGACTGTCAGTTTTAACACTAATTACTGAACAATATTGTTTGTGTCTGCCTGTTGACGATATTACTTTGAATGTTCAGGATACTGTTTTTATTTTCTTTTTATTAAACATGAATAAATTATAGAATTTGAAAATTTAATTGACTATCTCATTGGTAGTGTGGTCGCAAACATGACTTCTAAGTTTGGTCCGTTTTTTCTGTATGGAAAATTGACAGTAGCAACGTGGAGTTTGAAACTGAGTCCGGTAGATGGCAATAAGCTCGCCCCCTATTACATCAAGAACTCAAAACGGCATCGGTGAAATGTGGGTGTACAATTAGTACATTTCTGTCTAACCCTTCGGGAAATACAGACGTGATGCCATGTTATTTTTTTAATTTCGTGTGATTAAAAAAATAACATGACATAACTGTGTATCATGGTACCTACAGTCCGAGTTTTCTGAAGTAGACCCTTGTATATGGTCTATATGAATAAAAACATCTCATTAACTAACTCATTTATTTTTGCAACAAGCTAGTAATTCCCTACTAAAATATACAGTTCATCAAATATTCAAATTGAAATTTGGCAATCTAGATAAAACGAATATCTCTGACCCAAACTATTTTGCAATCAAACATTCGCACAATTGTTTTGTGTAGTACCGTGTATGAAAAACCAACAACTGGGTTGTGAGCATTCATTTGTTACAATGTTCCATGTTCGCGAGTGATGGATAAAAAATGCTCGTTCGTGTTACCTATGTTAAAGTTTTATTTTATTTAAAACCAACTGTACCCATGTCTAAGTAGTTTTCGACTAATATAAATAGATATCGAACATTGACTCTACTCAGCTCTTAAGTGTGATAGCGTAATTATACATATTTAAGCAGCTACACTCTTAAGCAGCACTACGGTGAATTGTTGATCAAAATTGGTCATCTGGTGTTTAAGCTATAGATCAGATCTGACGACTTTAGAGTTTCATCATAGTGTTGAAGATAGTTTATTATTCAGTCATAACTTCTCCTTTTTCTTCAAAAACGAAAGCTTTTTTAAGCTCGATAGAATCCCAAGTTGTATAAATTCATCGTACTTGGAGTATTTATAAGAATAGAATCAAAAAAGTTAAGTAAGGTTTCTTCCGCGTGAAGAATTTTAACCGAAAAAAAAAAAGATTATTATCCGCCTAGCCTTTTCCCGGCTACATTGGGGCCGGTTCCTAGATGCGGTTGAATATCAGCATTTTACACGGGCTATCATCTGACCTCCGCCACTTACTGCGAGACACTGATAGTCTAAAGTTCCAGTGCTTGTCAGACCGTCATAAGCAACGGTGTGCACAGAGTTTTCTCAGAGACACACTTCAAATATGTATATTATAATAAATATTTATCTTATTAGTTATGTAGGGTAGGCAGTGTCTTTTTGCCTATATGAACCGTACGCCACTGGTCATAGGCTTTCGTATAACACTCGGGACCAACCAACCATTAAACGTGCTTTCGGAAGCACGGAGGGGTTTCGTGTAAAGTGCGGTCACTCATCCAAAGACCGACTACAATAAGAGCTGCTCTCAGTTACACCGATCTGCTCGGTTACTATGTTAACTAAGCGTTCGTATATAATAAAGTTCCTAAAATTGTAACTTTTACGAATCCTACGGCCTCACATTTAGTTCCTTTTGAATTCTCAATGTATTTTATTTCCATCTGTCTGTACCCCTTGTGAGTTCAGCTTCGCGTTGCGGGCAAACTTGGACAAAAAACAGCGACTGGTGGAGTTACGCGCATGAGATTTTACTTCAAGTTTGTGCACACACATTTTTCCAGAAGTTTCCATAGAAATAAACATAGACATTCAATAACTTTCACATAATTTACGTTGCCGTTTAATTAACAGCGGTCGCTTGAATCAAAACTATTCTCTATTGCGCAAAAACGAGGAATATTTTTACTTTTGCCGTTAACCGATGTGAATGCTGACCGGTTTCGGTCACGGCGGCCAATCTCACCGGAAATTAGCCAACTACGCAGGAGATATTATAGAGCACAAGTGTGTGCGCAAACACAGGTGCTCTCTATTCCTTCACTCTCATCGTCCGATGGGACGGCAATCCGACACGATCGGAGAGAGATCAGGCGCAGGACCAACGGCTTTACGTGCTTTCCGAGGCACGGTGTGTATTCTCATACACAAAGACCCATACCCGAAACAACTATCTGTAGATCATACAAATATTTGTTCCGTGCGGGAAGCAAACCCGCGGCACATAGCTCAGCAGTCGATCTCTCAACCACTGCGCCAACCGTATGTTTCGTACAAGTTGACCGTTAGGTTATTTTCTGGTGTACGATGCACTGCAGTAGTGCGGTTACAACTTCCATTCTGAATTTTAACAACCTGAAACTTTACACTCTGTGTTCAAACGCAACTTTGTTTTATAATTGTTTGCTTTTGAATCGTCTAAAAATCGCACGTAAAAAGAGAGAATGCTCTTTTTAGGAAAGCATTTAAAACTAAACTAAACTTATCGGATTTTTGTGTATAGAATTCTCAGTAGCATCACGGAGTTTAGAACTGTGCCCGGTGGATGCCAATAGGCTCACACCCTATTAAATGGAACTTCATAACGTCATCGGCGAAATGATGGTGTACAATACTGCACCTCTGCCCAACCCTTCTGAGAATACAGGCGTGATGCCATGTTATGTTATTTAAAAATAATTACATTTACAGAAAATATTGTGAATAACATAAATAGGCAGAAGAATTGCTTTATTTTTTATTTTATAAGTACATATGTAAATTACCTGGCCACCGTTGTAGGTAGAACCACTCTTGGAGTTGGTTCCCCAGCAAATCCAGCCTTCATGTTCTGAGAACCAGCATCTAGAACTACTCCCAGTATATCTCCAGACATGATTATTTTATTAGAAAAGATATTCTTTTCTATTAATTGTTTATGATTATCAAGTCAAGACCTACGAGATTTTGGATACGAACTGCCGATATTTTATTTCTGTCAACCAAAATGGCAGCTATCGAGATTGGTTTGAATTCAATTCCAGCTTTTAAACTCCATGGTCACCACCTTACCCTTTCCCCGAACAGGCGGAACCGAAACAAATATTTGTTCCGTGATGGAATCGAATCCGTGAATTATAGCGTATAGGGCTAATTGCATATGAATGGGCATGGGCAATTGAATTGACCTGCGTTACCTTTAGAATATTCATAATTACCGGACATTGATTGTTGCACTTGGCTACTTATATCCAAAGAGTTATCTTATTCTTCGCCAAGATCTGAGCTTGACGACACGGTTGGCGCAGTGGGTAAGCTATTAGCTTTCTGCGCTACGTGTCGCGGGTTCGATCCCCGCACGGAACAAATATTTGTATGATCTACAGATAATTGTTTCGGGTCTGGGAGTTTGTGTATGTGAATATATGTGTGTGTAAACGCACCCACGATACAGGAATTATCCCTAGTGCGGGGCAACGTTTTCAAAAAAAAGAAAAAAAAAGACAAGTTTTAACCAGTTACAATTTTCTTTAATATAGAAAACAATTTGCGGAATTTCGTGTAGAAATAGAATTTGAAATATTTCTGGAACATTTCGTTTATTTGGTGCAACATAGACGTAAATGTATATTGGCAATTAAGAAACCGTTACCCGACTACGGAAATAAAAAGGTGATCTAAAAAGTACGAAACATGAAAATAATTCAGACTAAAATCAATAAATGCATAGGTACAAAAATGGTCAAGGTAGAGCCGTGGTCGCATGCCTGTATACCAAGTGGGTGCCAAGAACACCTACAACATTATAATGGCATATTATTATATCACTCGGTCCATTGTAACGAATCTATTGATACCTCATTCATCAAAATCGGTTCAGCAGTTTAGGCGTTACAGTGAAACACAATAAATACAAACATAGGTACATAGACTGCTAAAATCATAACCCTCCCTTTTGGCTTTGCCGTAGTCGGGTAAAAAATACACACGTATTTACGTCAATATTGTACCAAAAGAGCGATTTGTACATTTCTAGATGCTTTAACAATACAAGGTCAATACCTACTAGATTTTCTAGACCGCCGCAAATTTGTTTGAAAAAATGGTGCGCGCGCACTTCATTGAACAAATAACATAGACGCGCGCACATTATCTTCGCGCACATCTACAAATTTTTGGCTTACATCAAGTATGGTCGAAATACAGGGACACCTCGACTCGACCCTCTCAATTTTTAATATTTATACAACTTAAGTGTAACAACTGGATAAAACCGAGTTCCAGACCAAGAAAGCTATTGAATTAAACACTAGTGTTCTTATACCTTAATAATTCACTAAATTCTCTCGTCACCGTCTCAACAGTTTTTCTATTCCTCCCACAGTTCTGGTCGGCGTTCGTGCCGTGCGCCACGCAGAACAAAGATGCCGTGCAGCTGACTTTAGAACAAATCGACGTGATCAAACGCCTGGTAGACAAGTACCCACAATACCTGCAGTTCGCTACTTCAGTCACAGGTAAGACAAATAAACAGCACTGTCCACTGTTGGACATAATAATATTGCAGTTCATTACTGTCCATGTTCTGGGCACGGGCCTCTTCTCTATATAGCCTTAATCCAACATGCTAGCTTATAGTATGTTAAGGGACTAAGCACACTATCAAGAACCCTAAAGAGCCCTTCCTGATATGGACCGATGTTTTCTTTCACCGTTAACCTAAATGATAATCAAATTCTGACCCGCACATAAATTCGAAAAGTCAATGTATGGCAAGCGTTCAGCCTCTAGAATATTATTTTTATTTATTTATTTACATATTTAGATTCGAGAAACAAACAGCTTTAACTTATCATTAATTAGTTACAGTGAATATATCATAAGCATATAGTTTCCACAAATAAATACGAAATTATGAAAATTCGAACTTAACAGTAACCACCTAGAAATAAAATCGTTTAATTACTGTGAATTAAGTTTTTTTTTATAAGCATTGAGAATTATAGAAGAGATTATTAATGAGACGACGCAAATGTTGTGTCTTGGTCCAGAAAAGATCTATGCCAAAGACTTGGACGTGTTCGTTAAACTTTTCGGCTGTCGTCAGTTGTCTGCTGTCGATCTGCATATGTAAAGAGGCAGTATATGATGTCTCCTGCAGCGATCAAGATATTTTTCGTCATAGATTTTAGTTTTAAATTCTAAATATCTTAGAAATATTTTCTGTTTAGATTCAATTTTTGTTATATAAATATTATACTGTGGATTCCATACTTGGCAAGCATATTCAAGAATGTTTCTTACAAACTTGAACAGTACAAGATTTATAAGGATTTTATATTTTTTGAAATTTGAGCCTCTGCGAATGATGAATCCTAGAGCTCTAGAAGCATTTTTTACAATATATTCTGTATGATTATCAAATAGTAATTTAGAATCAATTATTACTCCAAGATCCCTATTATGTTGAACCCTGGATATGAATCTGTTATATTTAAGATAAATTGCTCGCCTAGATTCCGCTAAAAACTGAGCAAGATTTTAATTTCTTCATTTCATTCGCTTTTTACGCATCTTCAATGAGAACGAGTCAAAAAACAATGAAACGCTTCAAAAGTGTAGTGTACTTATCTATACATCTATACATATAAATAAAATTGGACTGTTTGTAATATTGAAATAACCGTTTTTTACTACATGCATATGAATATATATACGGTACATACACCAAAATAACATTTTTTACAATTTTTGTCTGTCTGTCTGTCTGTCTGTTTGTATAGGCTAATGTCTGAAATGGCTGGACCGATTTTGACGGGACTTTTATTGGCAGGTAGCTGATGTAATAAGGAGTAACTTAGGCTACTTTTATTTTAGAAAATTCTTTTATTTTAGGAAAAAATAGGGTTAAGTGCATTTGGTCTCACTAAAAAATACATTGTTAAGTTCCGACATCCACGCGAACGAAGTCGCGGGCACAGCTAGTTTCAAATAAAAGTTTTAACTTCCACGTGTATGCAGTGTCAAACGGAGTTTACCTTTGTGGCGGACACAAAGGCATTCCAACGCCTGAAGACTCGTTTGATGCGTGGAAAAATCAACATAGCCCATTTCGCTCGGAATTCTTTGTAAAACGATAATTGAAAAAATAAAATTCTGTGCAAATAATTATGAGGCCGTGTTCTCAAAACAACTGAAATAAAAACTCAATTATGTGGAATCGAGCATTACGAATATAATCTACCTAAAGAACAATAGGTTAATTTTTTTTTTAAACATTGCCCCTCACTAGGATTTCTCCTGTATCGTGGGTACAGTTTACAAACATACATCGCACATGCACAAACAACCAGACCCGAAACAACTATCTGTAGATCATACAAATATTTGTTCCGTGCGGGGATCGAACCCGCGACACGTAGCGCAGAAAGCTAATCGCTTAGCCACTGCGCCAACCGTGTCGTCGTTCCAACGAAAAACTTGTATATTTACTATGGAATGAATAAAGAAAGTGTCACAGACAATTTCTTTATCACTTGTGTTCCGAGTCTTATTGTAGAAGTTCTCGTCACTGAATTCGATCAGTTGTTCTCTTAGTTTCGGTATTTATCCCAATAACACTTGAAAGCGGTATTACTCATTGTCCGTCATTTATCCTAACAGAAGATAGATAGATAGATAGAGTATTCTTTATTAGGGATGTTACGGAGGTGGATTTATCGGAGGCGGAATCGGAGTCGGAGGTTCTCGTAGTGACCTCCGCGGAGTCGGAGGTGAATCGGAGTCGGAGTCGGAGCAAATCTACGAATGTAAAATATAAATAAATAAAAAAGAAGAAACTTGTCGCAACTCGTTCACTCTTCGTTCATCAGTTGCAAAGAACACATATACTCCGTCAGTTGTCAGTGTCACGTAAAAAGCGCTCGGTAGCACTGCAGCGATAGCAAGTCATAACTTGTAACTCCGATATATACCTCCGTTTTGATATATCGGAACCGGATCCGGATTCGGAGGTGTAATTTTAATCGGAGGTTCCGACATTTCGGATTCGGAGTCGAAGCTCCGTAACATCCCTATTCTTTATTGTACACCAAAGGAAAAAGTACAAAGCGAATATACATTTTACACATAGGGTACAAATGGCGGTCTTATCGCTAAAAGGAATTTCTGAAGTATCATGAAAAGCTCATGTTTTTTTTTAACTCAAACTGAACAAATTCTACTAATTACCATGTTTGAAGCTACATAATAGAAAAATAACAGAACAATAACAAATACAAAAAAAAAAGAAAACATTCATAATCCCCTCTCACAACATCTTGTTGGCGTGTCTGTTAATATAGCATATTGATTTACTCTTTGAAATAATTTTAAAATAGCACGATATTTTTATACAAGGCAAGGTGACTTGTATAAATTTTACTCGCGAATAATAATAATAATAATGTTCTCCTAACCGGTTTCGGTCACGGCGGCCAATCTCACCGGAGATTAGCCAACTACGCAGGAGATGTTATAGAGCACAAGTGTGAGCGCAAACACAGGTGCTCACTCTATTCGTTCACTCTCATAGTCCGATGGAACGGCAATCCGACACGACCGGAGAGAGATCAGGCGCAGGACCAACGGCTTTACGTGCTATCCGAGGCACTCGCGAATAGTCAAGCACTCAATCATCACAAACTTTACCTACTGAATAACCGCTACGATAAAAGGTCGACAACACAGGATGTTTTGTCCGTAATCAAAAATTAACTGAAAATTGTTAAATATTACAAAGTTGACACCATGTATTACAGACAAGCTCATGTAACTGATAATAACGTATTAACAAAAGTTATAAAACACGAAATTTTTTGAACACTCTATATATGTATACCATCACCATTATCATCATCAGTCAGAAGACGTCCACTGCTGAACGAAGGCCTCCCACTTAGACCACCACATCGACACATTCTATAAATATAAACTACACAAAAGATAAATAGGGGCCACCCACTGCGCCTTTTTTGTCATAAATAAAAACAATAAGTCAAATGATAATGGATATTGGCTTACAAGGATAGTACATATAACAATCCCACAGTAGTGGACAATTATGATCGCGGTCGCTTTTTAAGATTATACAAGCAAATCGTTCGAAAAGGAAAACGACCAAACCGTTCTATAGTTTGCACAGATTAATTAAGCGAAATCTCTTTTTATAATTGTAAGTACGCTTTCATTACGCGACTGAAAAGGTTGGATGTGGTATTACGCTGTATTCTTAAGCGTTGTTTATACACGGTAAACGAGAGTTTTGAGGTCCTTTATAAAGTAAATTAAAATATTTAAAATGAAACTTTACGACTGCTATTTATTATGGTGCGAGAAGGCTAAATGTCGGTATTCTTTTATTGGTATTTACTGATCATTACAGTATTGAGGGTTTATTTGTTTGAAACTGTGATAGTAAATGGATGCTACATTGAATTACCATTAGTAGTTATTTTTTCTTGGTATACATATGTAACGACATCCTGGTTCCACTATTATTCAGATACTGAAACTAAGCGCATAAATATAATAAAATAATAATAATAATAGCATTTTTTAACGTAGTCATTTCATGTTTATGCATGTAAATGTTCGATAGTTAAACTTTTGCTGTGCCCGATAGGATCCATAATATTTTCTATATTTAATACTTACCATCTGTATGACTGTGTAAATTATGGATTGCAATTAAGATTTGAGACATGAGGAATCATAAGTTTAAAAAACTTTATCGTGATGTTAGAATGTGACCCCAATATATTGGTGAAAAGGATACTGTCATCATTATGACATCAAATACACAGTGCACCACGGTTTCAATCGTGTTTAACTGTTAACCACTACAATGCGATCAAAATAAGAATAGGAATAACTTTCCACCATATTGAATAAAGAAGTATGAGAAAAGCCAGTGCAAATTATTATAAAAGCAAATTCAATCTTCAATAGATTTTGTAATACTAAGATTTAGTTAAATAATGTCTATATAACGTAATAAATGCCAATAATTTTCTTTGTAAACCATACTTTTTAAATGACAGTTGACAGGTCAAGATCGATTATGTTCCTATTCTTATCTTGATCGCAATATACAAACGTTATTTATTTTACAAAAAATAGACAAAGAATTTTTATTGTTTACATGTTCTCGTCTCGAATAGACACATACGTGTCAATGTTGTGTAAACAAAATTTTATAGCTCGTAAACTCGTTTTGCGACGTCCTTTTTATTTGTAATTTTATTTTATAGTATTTCCAGTGCTTCTTACTTTCTTTCTATTGATATAAAAATATAAAAGCGAATTGACAATATGAAAGCTATTCATTTTTAATAGATTCTAATCTAAATATATCATCATAAGCCGTCTGTTACAGATGATTTAGACAGCTTCTTATCTATAAAATCACTTGTTTTCTTGACTTTACATCTTCACAGTCTAATGCAAGACTGGCACAAATTACCTTATACTTGGCATTTTAATGACATGCAGAAGATGTGATGGGTGGGTAAATATGGGTAGTAAATAATTTAATTATATTAATCCATGAATAAAAAATCTTGTTACAGTAGTGATATGAAGAAATGGTTCCGTAAAACCTATAGTGTACTAAACAATATCATCATTATAATTGTACAGTAATTACTAATAAACCATTCGCTGCTATACATTCAGAATTTTGTGCATATAGAATGGTCGAACTAAGCATATAATCTGAAATTATTCTATAATTTTTTTATTCAAAAAGAGTCTGAATAAGAAGGAATAAAACGAACCTGGACGAGAAAACCGAAATTTATATAAAAAATAATGTATATCGATTCAAAAATTGTAAAGCAATACTTTGAAAAGAGTATCCATGGAGTTTCTTGCCGGTCTCTTCTCCATAGGACCCACCCACTTCAGAACCATGCGCTTAGATTCATAACGTTTTAAAAGTGCCTGCAATTTGAAATAAAAAACTTTGACTTTGACTATCATCTTCATAATATTATATAATGGAAATGGCAATATTTGTTGAACATTGTGAGACAATAACAATATAATTTATTCCCAAGTACCTAACACAACCACGTTGCAAAAATTATTTAAATCTATATATATATATATATATATATATATATATATACGAGTATATAAATCGCCGTGCGTTAGTCTCGCAAAACCTCGAAATTATCGTGTGATTTGTTTTTTTTTATGTAATTTTGGATGGTATTTTTGTATGAAAATCTCAACAAATATCATTTTCTTCACTAGTAAATTGCAACCGTGCGAAGCCAGAGCGGATCACTAGTTTAAATATAAAAAGTGCTCGCGTATTTGTAACATTAATACGTTTTTGTAAGTGCGTCTATATTTTAACATGGCAACACGTGTTTTTCAGTTTGTTTACTTCATGAGCAATTTTAGTACAAAAAATATATTTTAATATACGCCAATTTGAGCAAAACATCCTCGGTACTGGTACTCCACTGGTCTCATAAATTGAAAGTCAACAATGAGAGGTAAATTAATTCAAAATAAATCAATGTTTGTAGCCCAATTGATTTATATTGATTTAATGGATTTGTAAAAATACTTGGGTTGTCATTTATAAACAAGTTTAACAAGTAATTTGGAGCCTAGCCATAGCCATAGTAGTTGGGTACAAGCCTCACCAAGGAAATAGGTACCAAACTGAAATGATTTATTTTGCAATTAGGATTTTTCAATCACTTTTACACGTCTTTTTTAAACTAGATGGCGTCGGCATTTCCTATGACTATCACTGAGAAGAAACGCCAACTAAACTGTTACTTTCAGTCAGTTAGTTCCTATTATCAAACTTAGACAAAGATTCTACGAAGTCCGGAGACCATGGCAATAGATTATCTTCTACACCCGTATATTGACGGTCATCAGTACACAATACAAGTCCAATGCTCAAAATTCCGTCAAAAATGTCGACGCATTTCGAGACAGTAATCTGCTACGACAACGTAGCTAACGTAGCATCGACGTACGTCAGCTACGCCGTAGCAAGTATGTAGTAGTGACTTTTCAGAATGTTCCAGGAAGGGAAGTCACAAAAGATTGCAACGCAACAGCGACTCTTGGGATGTTCTTGGGGAACGTTAAATGCAGGCGGGCATCGGCGTTCCATCATAAAAAAAATCTCACTATTATTTGAATTATTCGTTACGGGTGTCAGCAGCCCAAAGTCTGACAACCAGTCTAGCCTTATAATATCAGTGTGTCCCAATAATTGGGTGGACCAGGTCGCTCCGGGTAAAATACTGATATTCAGCCGCAACCGATTAAAATGAAAGCCAACCCCAATGTAGCTGGAAAAAGGATGGCAGATGATGATGACTCTCTTTATTTGTGTATCCTTGGCATCACCTACATAAAGTCAAAGTCAAAGTCAAAGTTTTTTTTTTCAAATGGGCCTTCGCAGGCACTTTTAAAACGTTATGAATCTAGGCGCACGGTTCCAAAGTGGGTGGGTCCTATGGAGAAGAGACCGGCAAGAAACTCCATGGATACTCTTTTAAAAATATTGGTTTACAATGAGTTGAAGCAATTTATAATAACAAAATAAAATAGAAAATACTCTTACAATGCAATATTACATTACATGACATACAAGGACTACTATATAGAATAATAAAATCAAATAAATTAACATTTTCAAAATAAAATGTTCAAGTCTTTGTTTGTTAAACAAAAATGTATAACAATGTTAAGTAAAAAAAAAAGAAAAAAAAAAATGTAATACAATAAAATAAGATAAAGTACACATAAGATACAAATGTCTAGTCATGCAGAAAACACCACAACTAGATTGTGGGGATTAGAAACAGCTAGTCACCAGGGAAGCCACATGTGCAGAAGGTAATTAACGACATACGTTTCTATCATCAACGTAGTCATTGACTTTATAATAGGCTTTCTTTATTAGAATGGATTTAACATAAGATTTAAACTTGTTACCAGTGAGATCGGTGATAGTTTTAGGTAACTTGTTATAGAAGCGCACGCCGTTACCTAGAAACGACTTATTAGTTTTAGACAATCTAAATTTAGGTACCACTATTTTGTGTTTATTCCTAGTATTAAAGTTGTGGAAGTCACTGTTGACGTTAAACAGTTGCAGGTTTTTCCGGACATACATGATATTTTCTAGAATGTATAGTGACGGCAGTGTCAGAATGTCTATATCACTAAAGAAGTCTCGTAAAGACTCGCGGGGGCCCATGTTGTAGATTGCACGAATTGCTCTCTTCTGTAAAATAAATATTGAATCTACGTCAGCTGCAGATCCCCACAACAGAATGCCGTAGGACATGATGCTATGAAAATATGCAAAGTAAACTAATCTGGCCGTGGCTACATCCGTTAACTGCCTGATTTTTCTAACTGCAAATGCTGCAGAGCTAAGTCTCTTCGACAGAGCTCTGATATGAGGACCCCACTGCAACTTCGAATCAATTGTTATTCCTAAGAACACCGTTTCGTTTATAATATCGAGTCCTTTGCCGTCAAGCATCAAATGCAAGCCTACGCTGGGTACATTTGGCAGGGAAAACCTTAAACATATAGCCTTAACCTTAATCATAGAAAAATCAATACAACTTTATTAAATTTAGGAAAATATACGACATTTTTTATAAAGCGCTTTATTTAAAGCGCTATTTCGCTAGGTGTTGTTCTCTCCACGATGTCGTGTGTTCAATAACACGTCACGTTACTGAAAACTTTTTTGATGCCGTTTATTGTCTATGCAATTTGCTTTTGTACATTTTCGTATAGATATTAGATTTTTTTTACAGTTTTCGTGGACATCGTTGAAGTTATTGAAGATTATGTCCATGAAAGTTTTAATACTTGAATTCGTTCAAGTCCCATACAGTAATTAATTATTGTTCTATGGTGTCCATATTTTGCACAGATAATGTAACCCCGAGCAACGCCATTTACTCTATGTATATATATTACAGTCTGCTCCAATTTGAAATGCTAATCAGTCATTTCAAACAAACAAATAGCGCTGGAAATCAATGTTGTTGCAAGTAAATTGTAATGCGACATACAATATTTACTTGCACGTTAGCTTCATAAACCGAATCAAAATCCCAGGTCCATATACATAAAAATGAATCGCCAAATGTGTTGCTAAGCGCATAACTTCCGAACGGCTGCACTTATTTGGCTAATTTTTTTGTTGTTGTGTTTGTAATTGTCAGGAGAAGGTTTTTATATAAGATTTTTTTTTTGAAAATCCACCGGAAACTTCGGAAATTTGAATGGTATTTTTGTATGCAAATTTTGATTTTGTTCATTAGTAAATTGCACCCGTGCGAAGCCGGGGCGGATCGCTAGTTTGAAATAAAAATATGCATTCGTTTTGCTTTAATAGCCTAATATTTTGGAACTATAAGAGTACGAGTGGCGTATGAGTGCTTGTTGTTTCGGAGCACCCCGGGCAATCATGTTAAGCCGGTAAATATAAATATTATTATCATGCCATAAAACATTCTGGTCTGAAAAAGAAATTAAAACATCAAAAGTTTATTAATTTTTGTGTATACCCAAGATAGCATGAGCGTTCTTTCAATACACACACATGTATATTGGTGGAATAAAATAATCACACAAATACACAGATCCCTTAAAAAAATATCCTCCTTTTTGTGGAGTCGTGTAAACTAAGTGGAATTCTCGAACATTACAAAAAAAAATATCAAATTTACTTATAAAAGAAAATGGTATTCTTTTAAACGAGAGCCGAGTCGTCGTATTACTACGCCATTCCGTATCGACTAAACTAATTTGTAACTTTAAAACCGACTTGAGTCGGATACACCGGGATTTGTCGCGTTCCCCTCTCGTTATTTATACTGTTCTGTTTCTTTGTTTTTCTTTTACTTTTGATTAATTTGGTGGTGTGAATGTATGAGTCATGTTTATACAGAGGCTTTATTTAGCTATGTAAAGCCTCTTTGTATGTATTCCCTGAAGTTAGGCAGAGGTGTACTTTTTTGTACACCCACAAGTAATATAGGGCAAGCCTATTGCCAAGTACCGGGTATCGTAAGTACCGAGAATTTTAGAAAATCTTAGAATATTGTCCGACATGAGAATCAAACCGAAAACCTAAGCCGTAGCTCAGCAGGTACGCATGCAGCTGCCTTTAATCTTCTTTATAAACCGGTTGACATTTAGAGAAATTTCAATCAGAAATATAATATATAATAATAAACTTCAACAGGATGTATAAACAGCATGATTTCGATCTTTTCACAACAGGTGTGTCGTCAGCCAGAAAGTGCTTAAGCCTTACGTTTTTTAAATATTAATTAATGGAAAGACATACCTACTCACTATTTTCTATCTAAGTGGCTTTGTAGTCTGGAAAGCATACCAGTTGTAGTATGGCATATATAAATGTTAGTGTATGTGTTTTTCTTTTTTCATTTATGTTAATATTATTGATATTTTTTTTTGTGTGTGTACTGTACTGTACTGTTTTGTTCGCAGATTTTTTTATTATTACACTGTTTTTTAGACGTGAGGACTTGTAATTGGCTGTCAGTTAAATTTACTATTTTTAATCTCCTCTGTATAGCTGTAAGTCTTCTATGCAAGTTAAATAAATAAATAAATATAATAGATTATATACACGATCGAACTCACACACAACACCCGCCTTGGCTAACTAGACCAAAGAGCCAGTAGAAATTGACTGAATAATTAAAGAAGGAGAGAAAGATTTAGAGCAGGTGCTTTAAAACCAGCACTGTACAATAAGATCCCTAGTATTATCAGCACTATACAGCTGTCCTGCGTTCATTTCCATTTTCACGTTATCCCTTTCTTTTTAACAATGCTCCCACTAGGTTTTATCATGTGTCGTGGGTACAGTTTACAAACATACATGACACATACGGATCTCACAGTCCGATGAGACGACCACGACACGACCGGAGAGTGATCAGGTGTAGGACCAACGGCTTTTTTCCGAGGTACAGTGTGTATTCACATACACAAAGACCCAGACCCGAAACAACTATCTGTAGATCATACAAATATTTTTTTCCGTGCGGGAATCGAACTCGCGACACGTAGCGCAGCAGTCGATCTCTCAATCACTGCGTCAACCGTGCCGTCAGCCTAATTGCCGATGTCGCAATTAGTTTGCGACAGGCTTAGATCGTACGATATCTTCTGTCAAACATCATTTCTGTGTCATATATGTATGGCCAAAGACTGAGTATGGTGTCGCGTAGCTGACGCGTTGCTGTCGCTATTTTTAGGTAATTAGGCTGCTAGGAAGCGTAAGTATATTATCTACAATTCATTTTGAGTGCACGGTTAGTGCACTAGTTGAATTATTCTCTGCTGTGTCGCGGGTTCAATCTGCACATGGAACAAATATACTTATGTCCTACAGATAATAATGTTAGAGTTCAGGGTGTGTGTGCATGTGACATTAATTTATGTCTGTATACTAAAATCTCTAATATAACTGAAAAATAAAATACTCGGTAGTCTAATCTGTTTTGTAAACTCGTAGTAAAAGTACTCTCACATCTACAAACTAAACAAACAAATTAAAACTCAAACCTGCAAAAGACAATACAAACATGATATTTCTCTGCTTACCACCTTTCTCTGTGTTCCACATTTACCACAGTGACATTACGAAACTTGGCAAGTGTTTGTCAGACAATAGAAGCCGCCCTAAGCACTAACAGCCATAAAATATTCATCTCTACTCTGGAGCGCTGACATTAATTCATTTAGCGCCCTCTCGCGGCCGTTTTAAGTATTATGAAAGCTATGCCCTTCAAAAGAGTCTTTGTTCCGGACGATGCCATGGTGGGTTTTTTACTTGAATACTGGTTGCGTTGTGTTGCTCTGGAGCCGTTTTAATTTGCTGTTTAAAGTTATGCTATTACACTATTGTTGCGTCTCACGATTTCATGTTTTGTTTTGAGCCGCCGGTTTCATTCTAATTTAGTCTTTCAGTTGTCAGTGAGAACTGATGCGGACATGACGGGAAAGATCCCGAACTTTAGCCCAATTGGACCACATATTGTTATGCTAGTGCTAAACTGAGTTTAAAAAAAATCATCAGATTAATCGTCCTTTTCCTTGCAGATATCCTGGAGGCCCACAGCGCTCGCCCCCGCAAGATCGCTTCGCTCATCGGCATCGAAGGAGGACATTCCATTGCCAACTCTTTGGGCGTGCTGCGTTCCTATTACCAGCTGGGCGTCCGATACATGACCTTGACACACACATGCAACACTCCATGGTAAGTGGAACTGAGCGGTGATGCAACAGCAAAGTTTGAACGTTCAAACTGGAGACGTCTTTCATTTTAGAGCAATAACTGGCCGCCTCTTTGACCCTAAATTCTTAAATTGTAACATGACACGGTCATAGGTCATTCGGAATAGCCCATCTAAACTGTAAACCTAGCTTAACAACCAACCGAATTGAGGTACGCTTGAGAATTCAGTGCTAATACATATGTGCCCATTCCCTTTTTGCACCTATGTCCACAAAAAAGACTGGTAAATTATTCCTGTACAGTCGCCGGCTCCAGTTTGTACGTAGTACGCTGCAGATTGCAAAGTTCGCGACTTAAATTGCAATTAATATTGCCCGAAACGGCGTATCGGAAACGCTGTTTCGTTTCCTATTATAAACATTTCAGTGCTGTTTGCTCGCGTTTTGTATTAATTATTTAGCGAAACAAGGCTGCAATGTTTGGAGATTTATTTCGAATGGAATCTAAAATATAATTGCCCAAGTTATTCGAATATTAAATCGAAACAAAATAAGACAGAAACTGTAAAACTTATTTTATAAGTAGCCCCTAAAGCCCAATTGATTTCAGATCAAATCTAGTTTAAAATAATTACGTAAGTTTTTGAAATGATGTTGCTTACCCGTATTTTATATTTTATTATTGTTGAACTTTTGCGCAATGGATTCGTAAGAAAGTCGAAGTATAATAAATACTCTCTTAAATATAGTTGGAAAGAACGACCATAGCTTTGGGCTTCACCAATGTGAGGATCTCGAAGTTAAGTCAAGAAAACTTTTACTAAGTGGGGTAAAACTAATCTTTGGAAGTTTCTCTTTATAAAGAAGGAATATGAAACTTTTCCGTAGTCCGGCTTTATATTCTACCGTGTAGTTCGTCGATTCATCTCACATAAAATTAGTCAAGTGACCAATTCTACAGACATGACCATAAGCATACTTAATAATGGTATTAAAAAAAAAACTTACTATTTAAAACTTGATATATTATTTGATTGATTCAATAGTCTAGTGGTCGCCAGCGCGCCTGCTGAGCAAGAGGTCCTGGTTACGATTCCTGGGTCGAGCAAAGTATTATTGTGGGTTTTTCTGTAACACGGAGTCTGGAACCGTGCCCGGTAGTTGGCAATAGGCTCGCCCCCTATTAAATAGGACTCAATGACAGGATCGGTGAAATGTGGGTGTACAATAGTACATCTTTGCCTAACCCTTCGAGGAATGTAGGCGTGATGCTATGTTATGTTACAATATGTATGCTACAACAAATAAAAACATTAAAAAATCGAATTAAAAAATATTATCCATAATTTACGGTGTTTCATAAAAAAATAAACGTTTCAACAAAAATCAGACATAAAATTACTATTGCAACTTTAAAAAATCGTCACTTTCAATTGTAACCTGTACTGTACCTCTCTACAATGTTATACCTAGAGTCGTAACACAAACATTTCAGAATCATAACTACAGCTATGCATTAATTATTACGGGTCTAATTGGATTTGTTCGTTCACAGAGTTTCAGTCGTTTCTTCATTAGGTAAATTAGTACTTATAATATCAGTATTCAAGTTTCTCTAAGTTGTAGACGCATCTTTCAATTTGATGTCTAGTTCCTATTCATATGCGTTTTGTAAACGTATTGCTCATAATGTCCTCGAACCTGTCTCAATATTCATCTCAGATCTCATTAAAGAGAAAATGTAGCGACAATTAGCGAATCATTTTAACCTTATAATGAACTGACGTATTATTACGCCATCTTATATATTTTCCTAGGTACAGAAAGATAGAAAGAAAGAAAGAAAATCTGTTTATTTCCGCCATGATGTGACGCATACAATAAATACACAATAAAAGACGAACAAATGAGGTATATATGCGCCATATCCGCGCAAAAACGGCCGTCACTCAGCATATTGCTGTGACAGGGTGCCACAGCGCTGATGATGAACTGAAGATGTACTGCAAGTATTTTTATTTGTTAAAAAAACGATATTGCCCGGCATTACTTGAGTTATAGGCTTTGTAAAGTCAGCTACAAGAAGAATTACTATTTTTATATAGTTAACATATTAACACGCCTGTTTCCCGAAGGGTTTGGCAGAGGTGTACTATTGTTCACCCATATTTCACCATAGTGCCATGTAATAGGGAGCCAGCCTATTGCCATCTACCGGGCACAGTTCCAGACTCCGTCCTGCTACTGAGAATTTCTATACAGAAAAACAATAACAGTTTATAGCTTAATATATATAATTCTGCTGTACGTGTGTTTGTCACCTAACTCCTCCTAAACGGCTGGACCGATTTAGATGAAACTTTGTGTGTATATTTCAATGGGTTCCTGGATGGTTTGAAAATACAATTGGACCCGGTAGGTGGCGCTGCGATTGAGTTATAAAACAGGTTCGGGCAGGACAACGTCTATAAGGTCCGCTAGTTACTTATAAATCTGTAATATTTCAAAAACCATGTTCTCGTTGGTGATCGCAGACGGTATATGTTAAATATCGTAACCTAGTATCTGCATATTTTACATACATCCGGATATACCTGAAAACACGGTTTATTTCCTTGAAAGTTCTAATTAAAACAGTTTTAATCAACATCTAGATACCGCTCGGCCAGCCATTGAAACAGAGCTTTACAAAGTTATATGTTTTAAAGTGAGACAGGCCAAGCTGTACAAATATTTCACGCGTCGATATCGGCCGGGTACACTAGGAACATGTGCAATGGATCGGTGTACATTGACCGCTCAAATTCACAATAGCCCGGACTGATGTTACAATAGGCCGTGTTTATTGTGCTTATCACTAACTTTCATGTCGTTTCACAGAGTTAATACAAGATTGTACATAGCTTTGTCGGTTAGTATAGGTCAGACTTTATGATATTCTGGCCCACTTACCTACTAAACTCTTAACAAACTTGTTAATTTTTAAGTTACTCCGTTACTCCGTAATGTCACCGAACGATGGTCAGGTGTAAAAAACGCACCGTTATGAACCTATTTCGAAAAATGAAATGGCGGCCAACATAAAGTAATTTTATCGGGCTACGTAAAACAACAACCCTTGTGTAACAAGTGATAACAAAACAATAACAATAATTCTAATTCGAAAATCGAACGATAAAGAATTTGTAACAACATTTTTGTATAAAATTCCAACTTTGCTAGTAATTGCTACATATATTTTGTGCCAGTTGCAATCGATTTGCTGTAAAAAGTAAGAATTGCAGAAATACTTACAAATCAGTTGCTCCGGTTTGTATAAAATATCAATAACAAAGTTAACAAACAGAAAACGTAGCGCAATTAAAATATTAATTGTAAAAGGGATTTCACGAGCCGACATAATTTTTGAGAATTGGTTTAATGGTTATGGACCCGATTTATGACTAGGTAGAGTCCAGGTTGTTGCACGACATCATAGCCTTTTCGCAACTGTGTTGGAGTCGGTTTCCAGTCTACTTTAATCATGACATTCTCTGAGAGACAGCTGGGTTTGATGGAACGCGGAAGATTGAGAAACCGATATATGGCGCAATTTATTAAAGGCCTATCTCCAGTCCAAAGTAGGCTAGCGTTGTGGACCCAAACAAGATAGTTACCTTATAATATTTAGTTAGAACATTATAATCACAAACACATTAATAAACGTCGTATTTCAATTTGCACGCTCGCTAATGTTATTTTCACTAATGTGTAAAGCTCGTTTGTTATAATGAAATGAATCATTGGGGAGATATTCCATTGATAAATTTTAATGTGTTAGTTAATTTAATAGCCGCAACAATGAACAATTGTTGTTTGGTGTAATGTACAACCAAGTTGAAAAGGTTTACTTGTATGGATTCTTAGGTATACATATTACAAAAAAATGAACCATTATCATTTTAAGAGTTAAACGTCGCTAAGTTTTAAGGACCTAAACATATTGAGCACTTGGTAGATATGCGAATAAATATAAGAATAATTAGAATAAAAAAAAACTTTTGGCGCTTGTAAATGTTCCCTCTCTTTTCCGCCAATTATTTTTCCTCTATTATTGAATCGGCGAATCCTTTGCCATTAACCGGGCACAATTCCAAACTGTCAGCTGCGCCTAAGAATTTCTTAACATCCTACTAATCCTACTAATAGCCTACTAATATTATAAATGTGAAAGTTTGTGAGGATGGATGAATGGATGGATCTTTGTTACTCTTTCACGCCAGAACGGCTGAACGGACCTGGATGAAATTTGGCACAGAGATAGATTATAGTCTGGAATAGCACATAGGCTACTTTTTATCCTAGAAAAATATCCGGGTTCGTAAACCACGCGGGCGAAGCTGCGCGCGGAATCTAGTAACCCTATAAAACTTTGCCCTACTCGGGAATTAAAACTACTATACCAAAACCAGTGTTATTTTATAACTAAAAACAATTTATAGACAGATTATTACTAATATGGTACCTTTTCTTGCTTTTTAGATCAATAATAATAAACACCTGATCTCATGCAATCGCTTTGATCATGCAAATTAATTGTAAACCGCACACATTTTGTTCCTTTTTCTCCATCCAACATTTCGTCCAACTTTCTTACGTTCGTCCAATGTTTGTGACAGATCATATCGCTGATCCTGCTTATATCAAATCACTTACAAATATTTCCGGTATCACACCAATTAATAAGATTAATTGGCAATTTAATAGCATCCTAACTACGTCTTGATGAGGAAGTTTGCATGGCAGTGTAACAGAGCAGAATCCCCATAGATAGTTAATGCAAGCGGTAATTAAATTCTCGTTTGTAAAGCGGTATTAGCTGTGTATGTTCAGAGAAATGTTGAGGAACACAATTGAGACAGACGAGTTTCACAGTTGTTAGGAATAAAATGGTGATTCGGCTGATATTCGATATTGGCTTAACCAGTTAATCTATACATCTATACATATAAATAAAATTGGAGTGTCTGTTTGTAATATTGAAATAACCGTTTTTTACTACATGCATATGAATATATATACGGTACATACACCAAAATAACATTTTTTACAATTTTTGTCTGTTTGTCTGTCTGTTTGTATAGGCTAATCTCTGAAAGGGCTGGACCGATTTTGACGGGACTTTTATTGACAGGTAGCTGATGTAATAAGGAGTAACTTAGGCTACTTTTATTTTACAAAAATTCTTTTATTTTAGAAAAAAATAGGGTTAAGTGCATTTGGTCTCACTAAAAAATACATTGTTAAGTTCCGACATCCACGCGAACGAAGTCGCGGGCACAGCTAGTTTTATATATAGTTATTGAATAAGTTATGTGTGCGCATTATGTAAACTTCAATAAAGTTACTTTTTAAGAATTCGTCAACGCAGGTAAACAAATATAGACTTCAAAACAACGTGATCTATAATTGGACAGTTTATGTGACATTTCGTAATGGTTCAAACTAAGTTGTTTTAATAAATTAACTGTGAAATGTGTCACAATGTTCTGCTGTAAATCTAACCTACAGTTGAGGTAAGATCTTGGATTTCGTGGTGAAGCCATGTCACACTAAGTGCCTTACGTACATGTGGGTACACATATGTACATATTTTATGTACTGAGGATTTACTATACACAATCTGTCATTACAAGGTTTTAGAGGCGGATTATTAAAACACAAGCTTTTCGTTAATTTTTAATTTGTTAAAAAAGATCAATCTAACTATGAAAATGTATGACCCGGGTACGTCTTAAAACTGCGGTCAGACACCGGAGGAGGGGCAGCAGCGTCCTCTCACTAATCGGTGAGCCACAGCGATCCCCAAGCCGCCTGCCAAGCGTGGGGATTATGGCAAATCCCCCCTTGGCCTTCGTTCAGCAGTGGACGTTTTCTGGCTGATGATGACGATGATGATGTAAAAAGCAAAAAGTTCTGGCTTACAGAATGTCTCTATTTTCCAATGATCCTATACTAGGGGTTATATAGCCTAGTGATGAGTCAAACGGTTTGCTTTTCATAATATTACAACATCAATTCTCAAGCTTAGAATTGCTTATAATTTCAGACGAGTAGCCGCTGTCATAAATAAAATTCGTAGTACAACAAATCTAAGTGGAGTTTGTAGCTGCAAGCAGCTCTTGCTACGGTCAGCCCTTGGATGGGTGAACGTTTTTCACTCATAACCCCTGTGTAATTCGGGACCCACGTTAAACATTTGGTCCCGGGTATCATACAAATACCTTTCAAAGTCGTCATAACAAATATCAGCAGCCCAAAAAGTCTGACAATCAGTCCAACCATAGAATATGTCCTATTAATTGGGGGACAGAAGTCAGTTGGCAGGCGTTCCACATAAAAACTGATATTTACCCATAATCCGTTAGACTGGAACCCGACCCCAATGTAGTTGGGAAAAGAGTAAGCAGATGATGAGTTACCATAGATAATATTACTGATGCTGGACCAAAATCAAAAGGTTTCTTCGAAGTTTTGATTCCCGAGAATCCTATAGAATTTAAATCTTATCACAATAGGTACCATTGCGCGTTGCACATATTGTTCCAGACTTCAGACATCAAAGGAACTTGCCGTCTTCCCGGAGATTGAACATTATTTTCTCATTGTGAATCTGAAATGCTCGTTTCTCTCGACGCTTATTCGCTCTTACATAGAACATAGTCACACACAAACATTTAGACTGCGTATTTGTTGCGTACACTCTTTCAATGTATTCAAGAAACAGTTAGCCCAATATTTAATCACGAATAACAAATAACATAAGAATGCATTGGATCATTGATTCATAACTTAACATGCGGTGACGAAATCGATGTTATAATTAGTTTAGCATTAGGTAAACATTGTTCTCAAGTAAGTGACTTTGTATCTTTTTTGAGAATTAAAAATCTTTAAACCGATTTGTGTAATAACATGTTTGTCTTGTCTAAACTGAGATATTATTGTGTGTGCTATATGCTATATAATATAGATAATTCAGAGTTAAGTTATTGGTTAGATTTCTGGGACTCTTGCTGGCTGTGGCTCCAACCCCTGATTTCGAGAAAACATTTTTTTTTTTTAAACTTTCCTCCACTCTAGGATTTGTGCACATGTCACATGCTTACACAATCAGACCCGAAACAACTATCTGTAGATCATACAAATATTTGTTCCGAGCGGGGATCGAACACGCAACACGTAGCGCAAAAAGCTAATCGCTTAGCCACTGCGCCAACCGTGTCGTAATGTTACCTTGTGAAAAGTGTTTCACTTACAGTCACTCATGAGTAGCTATTGTCTAACCGATTGCACACTTCTATTAAAAAAACATATCTGCATCACGCAAATGTTCCTCTAAGGGTGGACACAGGTGTACACCACATTTCACGGACTCTGTCTCTGAGAACCATGGAATACGGAGCGAGCCTATTTCCATTTACCAATTTTCTAACCCAAAAAGCCAATAACACTTTTCTCGACACAATAATCGAATTCAGAACCTCACTATTAAATACTTCTGCCCCATTTAGGTAGACTGGAAGGTACCCTCAACATAGGAAAAGGCTAGGCAGATGATGAATAGATAATTATTGGTATTGCCAACTTATTTAATGATCAGCAGTTTGGTAAGGCAAAATGTGGATGTACAACAGTACATCTCTGCTAAACCCTTCGGTAAATACAAGCGTGATGCTACAAGTTTCCTTCCAATAACTAGTCAATTAAATCCGCAGGAAAATGCAAGTTTACAACACCCATGTATTTAATGGGTGAGATCGCGCCACCTGTCATGTCAGCTGAAGGCTAGATTACCGGAGGAAATGGATTTACCAGCGAGGAGCCTTCGCTGACTGTCGGGGTTTCCGCTGGTGTTACTATCTTAATAGAAAACCACACTAATGACGTCTGCGCATAACATATAGATCTGAACTTAAACGTGCGTTACCTAAATGGTTAATTGATAAATGTTATTAATCGCTTCATGAATATTTTGTGAATAAATTATATGTATACCAATTTTCATGGCGAACAGTTGAACGTTATAGAAGTTGATGCGCTGCCATCTATTGGCAAGTTAAAGCAAAATAGATAACATAAAAACCCTTGCTATTAAAAAAATGCGCTGACTTTAATGGTGATCGGTCAAACGAACGGAAACATACTAAAATGATGACACGGCTGGCGCAGTGGCTAAGCCATTAGCTTTCTGCGCTATGTGTCGCGGGTTCGATCCCCGCACGGAACAAATAATTGTATGATCTACAGATAGTTGTTTCGGGTCTGGTTGTGTGTGCATGTGACATGTATGTCTGTAAACTGTACCCACGACACAGGAGAAATCCTAGTGTGGGGCAAGGTTAAAAAAAATAAAAAAAGTAAAAAAAAATCCGTTTTCTATATATACCCATACAAGTAACAAAATCAGCATCTCAAGAACTGTTAAAAGTATACTTAAGACCGGCTTCTCTGAAAACAGAGGGCCTAATACGATTCATAAACATTTGTCCCGATGGAGAACAAGCCCGCCTCTTCCTTCAGCAAATAAACGCCCCTGCTCTATTTGTCGTGTTTTCTTAATTAACTCGTACTAATTACATGAAGACGTAAACACCTGAGGCACTTAGCTTCATTGAGATACCAGATCTAATAAACAGGGACATTGCTATTACGCTTCATTGGGCTAATGGTTTCAATTCGACAACTGGGCGTGAGGGCTTAGGTTCGATTTCTGGGTCGGGCAAAGTCGTGAGGACACCCGGTATAGGTATTGTATAATTTAGTCTATTAGGAACGTTTTCTAAGTATCTATGCGAATATTTTACGAACTGTGAGCCACTATGAGCCACAACCAGGTTCCATCTTAAAAATAAATATAGTTTGTTTAATATTATTCAACTTTAATTCCCTTTGTAATATGCAACGATATGCGAGAGCGACGAGCGACACTTCTGGTTCCTATACATTTTCTTTGTATGAAGATACACATAGCACTTAGACCCGGGTACGTCTTAAAACTGCGGCCAGACACCGGAGGATGGGCAGCAGCGTCCTCTCACTAATCGGTGAGCCGGTAGCCGTATAAGTTTGTATTGAGATAGCTATGTATGTATAGATGAAATGGTACAGTCGTTAAGTGATTTACAGCTGCGCTTCGTGTTGCGGGATTGATTCCGCATGGAACAAATGTTTGTATAATCTGGATGTTTGTCCATGTAAATATTTGTGTATGTAAGCGTGTATAAAACGCCTACGACACAGGAGGTATTCCTTGTGTGGGAACAAACCTTTAAGGACAACAACAAACCTTTATCTAACATGTGCGAAGAACCGAATTTCCGAGTTAGGTCGCTTGTAACTGGAGTTGCCTATCGATAGTCGACAATCGCTCAACTATCGATAGTCTATCGATAGTTGACGTCATATAAATAGTATCAATACTATCGATAGTATCGATACTATCGAGAGTATGATACAGGGCAATAGTATTGATATCATCATCAGCCAGAAGACGTTCACTGCTGAACGAAGGCCTGCCCCAAGGCGGGGGATGCCATAATCCCCACGCTTGGCAGGCGGCTTGGGGATCGCAGTGGCTCACCGATTAGTGAGAGGACGCTGCTGCCCGTCCTCCGGTGTCTAGCCGCAGTTTTAAGACGTACCCGGCTAGTATTGATATACAAAAATAGTATCGATAGTATTAGCTCCGATAGTATCAATATTATCGATACTATCGATAGCACTATCGATATTGTTACTAATTTTCGAGGCCATCTATCGATAGCGAAACTATCGATAGTTGGGCAACTATAACTATAAACTATAGAAATATTTGTATCGCGATAAAATGGAACTTGTTACTAGAATCGTGCTTCCTGAAGTACCGTTTCAATTTTTACACTGACGTCTGATTCCCATCTATAAGTATGTATCTGAAAAATCGCAAGAAAAAAAAAATCAATATTCAATGGCTTTACGATTTATATTGCAGAAAGATGTTTCAAAACTGAATGTTTAGGGTTCGATTCTCGGGTCTCCGAAGGTTATTGAGATTTTCTGTATGCAAATTCTCAACAGCAGCACGGAATTTGGAACTATATTCGCTAGCTCGCCTCCAATAACATGGGACTCAATAATGGCATCGGTGAAATGTGGATGTACAATAGTACATCTCTCCTATGTTCTATGAGGGGTTAGCCTTCACGGAATACTAGCGTGATGCTATATTATGTTTATGTAGTCTGATACAATTTGCTGTTAGATTTCTCCAGCGATCCATCTCCCGTTATCACAAGCGATAGATACTTTGTAGATTTACGCGTGGCTAGAGCTATACTCGGTTTGTTTAGGTACTTAAATAAAGGTAAACAATCTTGATGTGACTTTTTACACAAACACATATTAAACAAATCAACTACTACTTAAACTAGTGGTTCAATTGATTTGGTAATCGTTAGTGTTGTTTTACATTGGTTTTTAGTCTTGTTTTATTTTTAAACTGAGTTTTTAAACAAAAAATATTAAAAAGACACATCAAGATTGTTTACCTTTAGTTAAATACATAAACAAAACGAGTATAGGATATTGCTGCTTGAGAAGCAAGTCACCATGCAGCGGCAAAGGATAAGGTAATATCAAAGCTTATAGTCTGTTCATGAATTAGCTTTACACGTCAAACGTCTGAAATTAATGAAAGACATTTCTATACAAATACTACCCGTTGCCCACAACTTGTTTCCGTGTATTTTGTTTTCTGGATCTCGATAACAGCGCCACCTACCGGGTCCAGCTATAGCTAAGAACCATCCAGGCGACCCCATAAGTACAAAACAGTGTTCATCAAAATCTGTCAAGCCGTTTAGGAGGAAAAGAATTATAAACACACTTTCAACGGAATTTTATACATAAAGATGTAACATAATTAAACCTTTAACATTAAAAAAAATAACAATATTTAAAAAAAAAATTGTAAACTCCACGGTTGACGCAATGGTCGAAGGATCGACTGCTGCAATACAAGTCGCGGGGTCGATCCCACACGAAGCAAATATTTGTATAACCTAACCCAAGTAGATTTTCCGGGTTCTTGTATAAATACAGAAAGTGTCCTATACTCATCAAATTTAAAAAAAATATCAAATGGCTTGCTGCTCAAAGTCATCGGACGTGAAATTGAAGGTCAATTTTTGGACACACAATCTTAATGTGGCCCTGATCAGAAAATGCATACACATAATCTCCTTAATAACTCTTTCACTCTTTTCGTAGCCAAAGGTTCGCAGCCTGTTGCCATCATCTTAATGATCCCCTATCGCGCCTATTAAGGAGCGTATTTGCAGTTCTCCTAGCACAGGAAGTCTGCGTCTGCCGTGTAACGTGTGCCACCCTGAGGCAAGCAACGATTTTGCATTATACTAGTATATGATTTATGTTTATACATAAATCATATACTAGAGTACTCCGAGTAGATAGCTCCCCATCTCGCCGTATTAAGTTGTGTAACACAGTACGGTTTTATCTTAAAGGGACACTAAAAAGTGTACAAATTAAACTGGTTGACGAAAAAGACAGCAAATAATTTGAACGTATTATACTTGAATTTTTTTTTTCCACACTCTCAATTTAGAATATTCCAAAAAAAATAACATTTAGCAACTCTGTGATATTTATTCCAATACTTTAAATAAAAATTAAAAAAAAAAACGTAATAAAAAATTACTTATTGTATCTTACCAGTAATAAAAATACACAAAACTAAGATTAAAACTCCCTTCAACTGAAAACATAGCCAAATGAAAAGCTGTACAAATCTCGAGAGTCTTCAATCCTCATCCACCGTTTGTTAATTACGTTAAATCCTTGCTAAGCATTTGTGTCACTGTCCCAGCGATCCATCTGTTACGTGACGGGATAAGCGCAACAAATGTCAGAATGTAGCTTTGGAGCGGATTCAGTGAGGACCTGCGCGGGAAGCGGGGAGGGAGGGAGAGATATTGGGAGGAAATCAAAGAAGGAATATAGAGGAAAAGAAAGAAATTGAGGGGACAGAGAAAGGGAACTGATGGAAGATGAATTGAGTAAAAGAAGCAAAAGAATATTAGAATCCCAAATGTCTCTTTCAAGTAGAACTTGCGGTATTTGATGTAAACTTTTCTTAAATATACGACAAGAAGAAACAAGAGATTGGTGGAAAGAATGATAAGAGACAACCTTCAGTTGTTTTAGAACCAGGAACGCTGCTGAAAGGCACGAGAAGGAGTTTATCTAAACCTTCTTACTCATTATGTATTTATAAAGGCTACATAGTAGGTACACAAAGGGACTCACATTCGGGCAGGTGAGGCGACTGAGTGCGAAGATGATAGTCATATTCTGTTGAAAGCCATGAAGGCTGACAATGCAAGCTCTCGAGGATACAACATAAAATTCCATGAAAATACAACATTGATTTGATGTGGACATGTTTGATGTGGACTTTAATTGGGCTCGTTTGCACCATATAGTTAACGATCGTAGTTCAGCAAATCCACCTGTCAATTGTGACGTCAACAAAGTTTAAGGAGACTATATTAAAAAATTATACCTGCGTTAGATGGTAAATGGCCATTGAAAGTGTAGCAGTATAAAGATCTTTAACGTTTCTTTTCGTATTTATGAAGTTTCAATTGTAGCGAGTTTATTGCCATCTGCCAGAAGCAATTCCAAACTCCAAGCTGGGACTGAGAATTGTTCTGACGAATAACATTTCGGCAACCTTGTCATGTAATTAATAGCGAGTAAGAAGCTGACTCATACAGTGCCCCAAAACTGAAGACCGTTTGAGTGCCAATTATATTTTTAAAAAGTTAACAAGTTTTTTAATTACTTGTGTTAATGTATTAATTAAACCTTATAAAAAAACAAAAATGAAAATCTATCCTAAACCAATTAGGTGTCAAAGTACACCTCCACATCGCTGTCAACTGGTAGCGTGTCCAGAAGACTGGCAGCATTGCCACGTTGAATGGCAATGCTTATTCTTTAACCAAAGAACAGGCCAGCACTCTGGTCATGTGTACCAAGCGTTTAGCAAGGTCTCTAAAAAGATTTCGATTGTTCTGTTACTTGTTTTTATCAGCCGCTACCTCCCGTCACCAAGCTCCACACCATCATGTAGATACAAGGGCACGACTTAGTCTGTACAAACGAGGACGCATTTGTTACGGCCCCCGCACTAAATACTTTGAATTCTAACATCAAATGTGCCGCTTAATGGATGGACATTTGTCTTCGGTAAGGGTGGACAGAGATGTGAGGTGAAGTTGTGGTGGTTAGGGAATAGGGTGGAAATTTAAGTGTAAGTGGCTAGTTTGGTAGCTTTTGAAAATATCACTGGGGAGCAAATTTCCCGATAATGTTGCTGGTCTCCTGAGAAACTATCTTTGCATCCAATCGTTTCATGTTCAAGTACTGGTGACTAATAAACAGTGTACGGTAGTTGACGGTCTCTTCTCGGACCAACCCACTTTTGGAACCGTGCACCTATAGTTTTGACTTTTTAAAAGTGCCTGGATAGGCCCATATGTCAAAAGTCTTTGATTTTGAGTAACTATATCAATTCGTACTAAACCATTTTTGGACGAAAACGAAATTGACCAAAATTCGACCAAAATTGAAAAAGATGCACTTTAAAACAATTATTCTAAGAGAACATCTAAGAAGTTCCTTGGTTTCTTTTTCAAGGGACCAACTGAAATTTTTGAAACAATAAAGACCCAGTTGAAATAAAAACAGATTTTGAGGTAGTTTTTAATAGACCAAAATTCTGAAAGATTCCAGACATAATAACGTAAATAAATTTACTACGAGAGATTATAATTATTATGGTTCTACATACAATAAAATTATAACAAAAAGATCGCTTTTCCTCGCGTTCTCTGAGCTTGTTATGTATTCATAGAGAACAACTCGCGTGGTATAATAATGATGTATTATACGTTGTAAAGCTTAGGTATTAGTTAATTGAAACCAAGTCACACAGAATTCTAGACTTCGAATAGAATGTAGATTATACTACACTTGGGTATAATATTTTTATTTAATATCATTATAGAATTATCAAACTTAAATGGTACTTCTAGCAAAATAGTTCAGAGGTACAAAATAACCATCATTAAAAACAAATTACGAATCTTAAAATAATTATATAGGACAGCAAAAAAGAGGGCTTCCTTTCTAAAAGTCGATTACAAAAACGCGTAATCCTGTAATATTTCACGAAGACGGACATTTACCACGTTGTTAGTCGTTTCCTACACAAAGCTGGGTGGATGGGAAATTGGTGAAAATTCAATTTTGTTGCAACAAAAGAAAGCTCAGAATTAAAACTGAACATTTTTAAAGATTCGCTTTAAAGTTAACGAAGGAAATATCTGAATTAAAAGAACAATGTTGACGAGTTACCCTGCTTGTTTCTGAAATTGAATGAAAAGATCGTGGGAGATAGCACTGATAAATAATTACTTTGAATATCAAGTCTTACCCTGGGGTGTATTTCTTATTACGTAAAAAAGCGACAGCGATGTGACAGCCACGCGACAGCAGCCTCACTGTTGGCCAATACATATATACGTATGACTCAAAAATAAAGTTTGACAGGAGACATCGCGCGATCAACGCCTGTCGCAATTTTTTTTTTTTTTTTAAACTTTGCCCCACACTTTGATTTCTCCTGTATCGTGGGTACAGTTTACAAACATACATGTCACATGCACAAACAACCAGACCCGAAACAACTATCTGTAGATCATACAAATATTTGTTCCGTGCGGGGATCGAACCCACGACACGTAGCGCAGAAAGCTAATCGCTTAGCCACTGCGCCAACCGTGTCGTCATATCGCTACATCGGTGATTAAGCTGCGCGATCTTATTATAATGGTGCAGTACACAACTACTTCATTGATTTTCATTAGAACGTATCGAAAAAGGAGCTTTATCAATAGCCACTGGTGGAAGTCCCTGTGGAGGAACGAGGTATAGTGTTCCTCCATTGAAAAGGGAGGATCCTCCGACCAGGCAAGGTGGTTAGCCTGGCGGGCCGAAGCCCGAGGGTTGATTTCGGACATTCGTATATGTGTTAGAATCGTTGTAAACTCTTATAGCGCGATTCAGGGTATTTTGTTGTCGCTTCACTCCAATAGATGGCGCTTTACTTTTTGCTATGTTGCGACGATAGTCGCTACATCACTCCCCCCCGAGACTTGTTCTCGCTGATTAAACTATCTGCGTGTTACTGCAACTGTACGGCGAACCACGTGGACTGACTGCCAGTACACCGGTGTGAAGACCCATGCCGTCTCGTTTCCTTTGTCACTGTAGCCACCCGTTGTCTCGTTCTATACCGGTCGCACTGCAGTGTTCTGTCGCCCGGACGCTGGTGCCGCATGTTGCCCTCCTCCAGTCGTTGGGTTATGTCCAGGATGCGTTGTCTGCTGTCGTGGTAACCCTCGTGACTGTATACTGCTACTGTTGTTCTGGATGCTGGGGGTGCTGCAATGGAAGTGATGGTGCTGATGCTGCTGGTCTGCTCCATGGAGGTTGCTTGCTGATGATCACGTCTGCTGCAGGATGATGATCACGTCGGCGACACCAATGTGGAGGAACGAGGTATAGTGTTCCTCCATTGAAAAGGGAGGATCCTCCGACCAGGCAAGGTGGTTAGCCTGGCGGGCCGAAGCCCGAGGGTTGATTTCGGACATTCGTATATGTGTTAGAATCGTTGTAAACTCTTATAGCGTGATTCAGGGTATTTTGTTGTCGCTTCACTCCAATAGATGGCGCTTTACTTTTTGCTATGTTGCGACGATAGTTGCTACATCCCCGTCTGATCCCCTAATCCTTTCGAACGACGCACATGGGCAAAACATGGCGCCTCCTTGAAGACGGGAGGTTTCATTGTGTTAAATCAAACTGAGTCGCCAACTGCGATTTCGTCTAGTCGGACTAATCTCAAAGCTAAGAACTAAGAAGAAGAACTAATTACTAAGAACGTTTCTCAAATCATATCGTTGTGTACCATTTTATTTCTAATCCAAAATGTTATATTAAATTTTTGTGTATAAGTATAGAAAATAAATATTGGTGGAAAAAATATAAATAAATATTAAAGCCGGTCATTTGATTACCAGTAGTAGTTAGACTGCCTCATTAGTCTAGTGGTTGCAAACGCGACTGCTGACCGTGAGGTCCTGGGTTCGATTTCTTGGTCGGACAAAATGTTATTATATATATTTCTGTATGGAAATTCTCAGTAGCAGCAGCGGAGTCTAGAACTATGCCCGGTGGATGGCAATATGCTCGCATATTACGTATATTAACTGAAAAACATAGAACTGAAAAATGCAATGCGGGTGTAACAGTACATCTCTGCCCAACCCTTAGGAGAATATAAGCGTGATGCTTTATTATGTTGCTTACCAGTTACGTTATTATTGAGAGAAATATACATGAGAGTGGAAACATCCTTACTTAGTGCGTGCGTTAACTATTTTATCTTAATACAATCCGAGACTTGAATCATGTCGCATTTACTCCACAATCTACTAATAGGTAAGGAAATATAAAAACCCTGTTAAACCCAGAAATGTGTGGAGTGTCAATCGATGGCATTAGGTCTATGTTCCCGACCCCATGCAATTCACTATCACAAAAGAATTATCCCTTTTACAGAGATATCCTTTTATCCCGATTTCGTCGGACACTTTGTGAGACTAGCTTTGTATTGTGGCTTGCTCTGTAGTGGATTACTTTTTTTTTCAATTGTGATCTTATTTCGTCATCAGTTCATGAAAGCAGAATAATCTTGTATTTACATTTATTCGGAGTACTTTTCCGTCTGACCTTAATCGCGGCTTTTGTCAACAATGGGCATTTATTCCACCTCATCTGGCATCAATACTCGGCCATCTTGTATACAATACGCTGTTTACGGAAACTGATGTGTAGCTGTACGTTTTGATTGACGGTTTGTACACAAAAGCTTGTACACAATATGAACAACAGGTAAAAATAAAGGCAATTATGACGTGCGCACGTCAGGCCATAAAATGACGGTTAAAAAAGTACATACACACAGACTGTCACGCGCAAATGTTAGTTTATTTGAATGGATAGACATATTTTTAAAGACATTTTTTTTATTTTTTTTTTTTTCTATTCATGTAGGTACACTGATCAGATGCTAATACATCACCTAAATATTTACATTTATATCAATATCACAGCCAATATTATATCTGCCAGTCTCTAAATTATACTTCACATCCTACCAGTATAGACAGCTTGGATGTTAACCTTCCATTTTATTTTATTGTACCTAATAAATAATTCTTCGTTCCTTTTTCCCTTTTATTCCCCTATACCTAAGTACAATATGTATTTTCGTTACCGTCTCCCCTTCGTTCGCTTTTGACAAATGAGGTGTTATTCCATTCATACGAAGTATGTGTATAGGTAAGTTACAATATTACTTTTGTATGGCGTTTGTGTACATGCGTTGTGAAAAAATCATCTTTATTTTTCTGTGCGCCTGGTATCTGTAAATTTAACCGATTCACAATATTTTTTTAGTTTGTTCTAACATTTGCTTCTGTACTTTTTACAGGCTGAAAAAATATAAGCAGATATTTTATTATTACTAATTTTCCTTTACCTACTTATCTTAAGACTATTTACCGGATTTCAGACATTTCGGGCTACAAATCCACAGTCATAAATATCCACATTACACTCTAGGCAGGACAGAAAGGGGTCTCGATTTGTTAACAGTAGTCATCCATTTAACTTGACCGCGACAACGTGCCTTTACCACGTTTCAACCATTCAACCTTAAAGATCGATCGCTTTTAGAGTCTCTTTTCAGTTTCAATTACCAGTCTCTAGTTCAGAGATGTCATCCTATTGTTCCATCCTATTATAAATATTATAAGCTTTAATATCTTCGATTGGTTGTGTAATGCGGGTGATTGCGGTTTCTGGTCCCGGTTCATTTGAATTCTGGCAAAATGTATTATTGGATTTTTTTCTTAGAAAATTCTCCGATAAAAGCCATGATTAGATTTTTATAGCAAGTATATTGTGTGTTATAGAATATTTCTGTTAATTTAATTCCTTATTTTGTTTTAAGTACTTTAATATATGGGCTTTTAAAATTACTTTGAGAATGTTTTATAGAAGAATTTAAACGAGTCCAGCGTAGAATCTGGCAATATTCTAACGTGACTGTTCAAGAAGCCGATCTATTAGAAAGCTTATATTCAGCTCGCTTGGGCTAATTGAGCGTGCTCACAATGTTTGTTGCTAAAATGTACGTGTGTGTAAATTGCACATTTCCCGAGAGAAGTGTTGTGTACTCCAGCTTTATGGCATCATATTGTAGCTGTGTAAACCTAGCAGACGCTATTGTGTATTATTCGAGCCTTTTCAGCAAGAACATCGTGACACTAAGTGACACTACGACCGGCGACCCTCTGACTTTTACAGGAGAATATTATATAGCTTCCACTCTTAAAAATTTCTATAAGATAAATAAGATTTACCGCCGGTTTCGTACTTTGTTGGTAAACTATATGCTTGTCTAACCACAACGTATCTGATAAAGAGCGTTAAAATTTCGGATTGCGTTAAATACATTTAGATGAAAGATGACAGCTGCACTACCTGTCAATATCTAATTGGCATATTTGGATAACGGAAGAAGAAATATGTAGAAAAAAATGAGCAGTGACGGTTGAGTGGGCGCAAGCGTGCCTACCGCGCGTGTGTTCTGGGTTTTGATTCCCGAATCGGACGAAGTACTTAATTTTTCTGCTAGAAAACTCTCAATAGCACTATAGTCTGGAGTTATAACCGGTAATTAGCAAAAGGCTCAACAGTATGGGAGTAAATATAACGGCATCGGTGAAAATGTGGGTGTCCATAGTGCACCTCTGCTAACCCTTCGAGGAATACAGGCGAGTTGATATCTTATCTATACATATAATAATAATATAAACATTTACTAAATAGTACCTAATCTTACCTACATTTCTAAGAATATACCATTCAATTTTATATGATACTTTGCCTTATATTAATTGATTTGTTTCGGATACATGTGGGCTCAATCTAGTTGATTCTAGTCTGGGCCTGCTTCCTGCCTATACAGGAAAATATTAAACACTCAAATCCAGATGCAATTCCGAGCGTCCGACAGGCCGTCTCCCCGGCTAGAGAGCCAATCAGTACGCATCAGCCGTACATAGCATGACACAGATCATTCAATTACTGACAGCAGCGACGATGTACAGTCAGGAACACAAATACGGATACAGATACAGAAATCAAATCAATTTTAGAATAACTGGCGATGGTTAAATAAATATAGACTACCACGTTGGCCTAGTGGTCTGTTGAGCGTGAGGGCATAGTGTTATTGGGTTTTTCTGTATCGAAATTCTCAGTAGCAGCACGAAGTCTGGATATGTGCCCGGTAGATGGCAATAGGCTCGCCCCTGTTACATCGGACTTAATAACAGAAATGTGGGTGTACAATAGTACACGTCTGCCTAACCCCTCGGGGAATACAGGCCTGATGCTACGTTGTTATCTAAGGGTATCAAAATGAACTACTGTCACTTCGGGGTCTACTTCCAGATGGCAGAATATTTAAGCTATTTTATGCTTCATTGAATTACATTTGATATGATACGTAGATAAACATACTTTTTGATTTATTGAAGAAATAGTTAGGATTATTTTTATTTCAAATAAACCTATTACAGGCTCTTTTGAAACTTTTATAGTTACACGGTTCCCAAAATACTATTACCAATTAGAGTAGAGACTTTTTTTTTAATCTTTGTCCCACACTAGGATTTCTCCTGTGTCGTGGGTACATTTTTATAAACATACATGTCACATGCACACACAACCAGACCCGAAACAACTATCTGTAGATCATACAAATATTTGTTCCGTGCGGCAATCGAACCCGCGACACTAAGCGCAGAAAGCTAATCACTTATCCACTGCGCCAACCGTGCCGTCAATTCAAGACATTAGAATCTGTTTGTGTTGGGTGTAAATATTAAAACTAGATAATGGTTATTTCCAGATTCTAAAATCACGCAAATATCCAATAATTAAATATTTTTACAAAAAATAATAACCTCCTTCAAAAAACTCAAAAACAAAACTAACTAAAAAGCAAAAAAATAAATGTTATATTATACAATATAGTAGTTGAAGAATATTGAAGGCGGTGCCGGGTAAAACATAAAAGTAATATACCTTGCTGTTATAATAGTGACATTGAAACAACGAGTTCACGTAAAAATTGTCGAGCGCGAGGCGAATTGTGCTTCGGACACGACAAATGCACCTCGCCAATCGTCTCGGTTTATCATTGTACATATATTTTACTTGGCACCTCTTTTTTCGAAGTCGGTTAAAAAGAATCAAATATAACGACATCAGTGACATATAGAAAAACAAATTGAATCAAACATAAATACAACATATAACTATTAGACGAGACTGTACTAGAACGCGGTTATTTTTTTAAGGTTTTAAAAACGTATACGAGTAGACAATCACAAGAAAATAATGCTAAATTATTGTTTGTAATTAGTGAGGACCAAATAGATGCGAAGTACTTTTTCTAAAACTTCTTTTGAATGTCGCTACTTTTTACTGTGCTCATTGTAAGCGTGACTATACCACGGCGCACGCGCTGTTCACAATAAAAGGCTTGTTACACTAATTTGTGATACACAGCGCCAAAACGTTCATTCATATTTCAAACTACATTTTCTTTTCACTGTATAACGCCAAATAGACAATTCCGTCGCGATGCGTTTATTTTGCAGTTTAGTTACTGGAATTTGCTTTACTAACAAAGGTTTAGGAGTTCATAAAGATGAGTGGCAAAAAAGGTTGAATACAGTACGTTTATGTACATTTTTTTTTTTCAACTTCGTTATTTCTTGAAAAGAGGAATGTAGTTCTCCGAAAAAAATATGGGTACTTTCGATTAACATTGTTATTTAATTTGTATGATTAGTGACAGACGTATTTTTTCTTCTGTATTATACATATTTTTTATATGCAGACAGGCTGTTGTCAGATTTTATTACGTAACCAGGGAATCGGCAGCCTAATTACCGATGTAGCGACGTAGCGCGATAGTAGGCGTAGATCGCGCGATAACTTCTGTCAAACGTCGGTTTGTGACATATAATGTATTGGCTGACAGTGAGATTGCTGTCGCGTGGCTATCGCGTTGCTGTCGATTTTTTACGTAATTAGGCTGTCGTTTCGCGAAAGATGTTCAAATCTAATCAATCGTCAAATTAAAATTTGACGAGTGTTTCAGAAACCGAGAGTATAACTATGAATATCACTGAGTACGATTGACTATCGAATGAAACAGAAGCTTTATTTGCTGTTTCCAGATACCATATCCACATTAATGTTTCTATAATCCACAACAGTCTTGTCCCATGTACAATATAGTAGCAATTAATTCGCGTCGCTGCGAGCGCTGGGCCACAAGATACTTTTAGATTTATTAAATAACACGCTTTATAATGGCACGGTGAAGTGACACAAATATTTTCGCTTTATTAATTACATAGTTTTATCTAATCTATACATATAATAAAATTATAACAGGCCGATGTCTGTACATTATAGGTATTACAGAAAAACTTATATGGGGGTTCTTTATTAGAGCAACAAAAGTCAAAACAACAGTTTTTTGAATTTTTGCCTGTCTGTCTGTACACGCATCACGTAAAAACTACTGCGTGGAATTGAATGCAGTTTTCACCGATGTATTTCGAGAGGTCTAACTTAAAATATAGGCTCCATTTTATCGCAGGAAAATATCAGATTCTAAATTCAATGAGTCCGAAGTCGCGGGCAAAAGCTACTATTATAATGAGTAGATAAAATTTTGAAAATAAATGCATAAACGTATTTCCAATAATAGGTAATTTAAGAACCCACTGATCGTTCTTCTTCTTAGTCTTTTTTAAGAGCCTTGCTCTCTTCGGTGTAGCTGATAAAGTTCTTTCCATTCTTCTGTCTCCAGTGCAGTCTCCTCTTTACTGATCGTTCGTAAGTGTAATATTCTGAATAGTTATGTAGCTGAACATAGGTATCTACCGACAACACTTGCAGCAGTTCTACTGCCCACCAGTCTACCCGCGTTTCCGATATTTATCACACTGGTCCACCGTCCCTTCTCTGTTCAACTTACTGGAACCGCACCAACTGACTAATGTATATATCTTTATTGCCAGAGCAGTAGGTATGGCACGCACTAGTATCTTCATGCTCTGTCTCCTCCACCTGCCAAGCGTGTCGAAGATAACATTGCCCCATTAACCACACAGACTGTTCGCAACTCTCCTGAGGCAGGTTCATGTGCAGTGCATATACGAGTACGTTCACGGGCACTATCCCGACTTCATATGCGTGTAGCGGAGTGATGTGGATGTTTTGTTTACCTACTGTGATGGAGTTATACAGGTTTAGCTTAGAGAGAACGGGAGCGTCAAGCTTTAATGCTTAGAAATACTTAGGTATAATGTATTTCTTCAAACTATATTCGATTTTTGCAATGTACTATTATATTAGACAAAGTTGGAAAGGTCGGAAAGTGTTATTGGGTTTTCTGTATGGAAATTCTCAGTAGCAGCACGAAGTCTGGAATTGTAATCAGTGGATGGTAATAGGCTCGCCCCCATTACATGGGACTCAATAACGGCATCGGCGAAACGTGGGTGTAATAGTACACCTCTGCCTAACTCTTCGGGGAATATAGCCGTTATTCATATTATACGCAATTTTATAATTAGATCATGTTACGGGATCGACGCGACAATAGCCATCGCAAAACAAACCTTTCATAGAACTCTGCCTAAAAAACCACTAGAACATATAAAACAATTGTTTCTCGTGCTCTAACTCCTAATGACACTAAGTCTGCGATCTAAATCAACTATGTACGTGATCATGTAGTGTCAGGAAGGGGAGAGATGCTGGAGTGACATAAAACGTGCATTGTTTGGTACTCGGAGATCGTTGCCAGCTTGTACTGTTTGAAAAAAAAAAAACCGTAAATGCGGCTGTGTCACTATAGGCCCGCAGTAAACAACAAGAACAACAGCAATGTATTTGCATACAATAAATCAGAGAATCTTGTCATACATAATTATAAACCGTAAATATATAAAGAGGCTCGTAGCTAGTGAGCCAACCGTGCAGATCAATCGATCTGCAAGTTTAAGTAGCGCTTGATGCGGTTAGTCCTTGGAAGTGTGAGCATTTTTCACATTTCAGTAAGGAGTATGGAACTGTGCCCGGTAGATGGCAATAGGCTCGACCCCCATGGACATCGGAAATGTGGGTCCACAGTAGACAATATTACGCCTCTGCCTTACCCTTCGGGAAATACAGGCGTGATGTTATATTATTATTTTAATTTCTTTGTCTTCCATAATTCATTATTTACCTAACTCGAGAGTTTATATTCTCTACAAAAATAAAATGTAAATTGACCTGCAACCTCTAACTCCTCGGTAGTACAATGTCCTGCTCGCTCTTCACAGCGTCATATAAATTGCATTGGCAGGAAACAAACTCTTCAACTATTCTCTCCCGATACAAAAGGTGCGGCAATTTCGTTTGTGCCTGTAATATAATGCAATATACTGGGGGACTGCATTCTCTCTCTCTCCATTTTATATATCGGGTGCCGAGATTAATAAATACGATAGTTTTATCTTGTGCAAGTTTGTATGTAACGATCTCAATCGAGGCGTCTTGGATAAACCGATTTGAATATTTTGTTGTACTAATACCTACTATTTTCTATTCTGAAAATTATTGTTGACAGACCGGCAGCCTAATTACGTAAAATAGCGAGAAACAAACAAAAATGACGTTTGACAGAAGCTATCGCGCGTTCTACGCCTGTCGCTACATCGGTAATTAGCCTGCCGCAGCCTGATTACCGATGTAGTGACACGCGTAGATCGCGCGATATCTTCTGTCAAACGTGATTTTAGTGTCATATAATGTGTTGGCTGACAGTGAGCTTGCTGTCGCTTTTTTACGTAATTAGACTGCGGACAGTACCTTACAAAGACACTAGGCGGAGGTAGCTATAGGGATATGTAAATAAGCAATTGTTCAGTAATTTAAGTATCAATAACACATATATATAAGCATAATAATCTCTTACTAACTCATCAGTAATAACCTATGGGTTGATATTGTCTGAAATAAAGGTATTTTATTTATTACATAAAGCAGCATTTCACATTGGCATATTTAAAAAAAAGTGGAACATACATTACAAAATTACGCCTACAGATTAGGGAGATTGTACACCCACATACTGTTGATAAGTCTCACGTAATAGGGGGCAAGCCTATTGCTATCAAGATATACAAATATGTTACATATATAGTGGGTATAACAACCGGGCTCGGCTAACACAGATACCTTTTTTTTATAAAGCTTTTCCCCGCACTAGGATTTCTCCTGTACTCGTGGGTACATTGTTATCAATATACATAGGCACACACAACCAGACCTGAAAAAAACTGTAGATCATACAAATCGCACATCGGCAACAACAATGTCATAACACGTTAAATGTACTTTTTGGGAGGTCACTATTTTCTTCTTTTTTTTTTATAACTTATAATTCCATTTTTTTTTCTGAGAGAGTATATCGGATATCCTGCCACCTCTCGGCGAAAAATCGCACTATTATTATGACGTTTTTAGGCAGATTAAGTTTGTGATTGCCTATCTCATGGTCTACTTATCTCAACGTCGTATTTTGTGTTGTCACTCTCTCGTTGCCGCTGTACAAAATATTTGTTCCGTGCGGGAATCGAAACCGCGACACTTAGCGCAGAAAGTTATTCACTTAGCCACTGCGCAGACCGACAGCCTGATTACGTAAAGAAGAGACAGCAACGCGATAGCCACGCGACAGCAATTCCACTGTCAGCCAATACATTATATGTCACGAAAATGACGTTTGACAGAAGTTATAGCGCGATATACGCCTGTCGCTACATCGGTAATTAAGCTGCGTGACATCTTATGACACTAATAATTATACAATTAAACAATTGTTATTTACGCTTATATTAATCCAGATCCATAATTATCCATTGCGCCTTCATAGACTAACGCAATTAACGGTCTTGGTGGAATAATGCCAATTACCAGTACGCCAGACAGGCATAATTGGTCGGCCGCAGTGTGACGTCATCACGCCGACATAACTTCTCATTTGCCTCGACAGGCCCAGAAAAGATAAAGTTATAGTAAAAATACTGCGGTCGTTTGCCCGGCGCGTGGTGATCCTGGCAATATTTCCTCGCGACCCCTCTGTTCATTATACCTAACAGTCTATTTGCCTTCATTAGACGGCAAATGTTCGCCTCTAGTCGTTTACGGCCCGATATAAGAAAATGGCTTATCCTTATCCAAGGTCCAGCTACCAAGTATTAACTAATCAAGTCAATCACAAAAGCCCAACCAACTTTATTTGTCAAACCACGCACCGATATCTGCCGTCAGCGACGCGTCGAAATCGTATTAATTTCAATTCGATATCCATCACACGTTTGGTTGAGCCTCGCACGGTTTCTATAAGTAGATTGTCCGCCATACGTGCGCTCAATGCAATCGACTCCAGTCGAATTAATTTACGATGGTATAGATTGGATTCGGCGGGTTAGGTTTAGGTTTTGTGTCCGAATATTCGAGCAGTGAATATCGTTAGGTAGTTGCGGCAAACGAAGTAAAATTCAATAGGGAAGCCGGTTTACGTTACCAATAAACTGCCAGTTGGCACTGGATGTATCCGATTGCTCTTTTACCATACTGGGATAAAAGTATACTCAAAATACAACGACAAACCAAACGTTACAAGCCTTACAAGTAACATTAAATTACTAGTTAAATTAATCTATGACTCTGTCTTCTCACAAAACAGCCACATTAAATTATTAACATATCATAGCATCGCTTGTATTCCCCGGGTTAGGCAGAGGTGTACTAATTGTACACCCACATTCCACCGCTGCTGTTATTGAGTCCCATGTAATAGGGTACGAACCTATTGCCATCTACCGGGCACAGTTCCAGACTCCGTGCTGCTACTGAGAATTTCCATACATAAAAACCGAATAACACTGCCTGACCCCGGAATCGAACTGAGGATCTCACGCCAGTCGTACTTGTAACAAGACTAATAAGGCAGTCAAACAATTATTAACATCTACAAATAATTTACTTATGTTCTTCATTTTTTCAGTATATAATTTAAGTGCGTTTGATAACATATAAGCTGATGATAAGGTCTTGCCAAGCGCACCTTACAATCAGATGAGGTACCACTTATATAATAAAAAATCAACATTTTCATCAATCATTATTCAGATGAATTTGTTGAGGCAGTCACAATCCAGTCGGAGATTGCAGTCACTGCGTTTGGCTGGCTGAAAACATACATAATTACATACATAGGTATATTTTGCTACATTTCTTACATGCAGCGAAGTTCTCATATCAACAATCTCGATCAACGTTTTTACATTTGAACACATGCAGGGCTTATCACGGGGCGTATTTACTACCGGTACCCGACGTGGATGTATTGTGGAGACTCTGACAAGTGCGACGGATACAGCCTACGAGCTGACATCAATCATGCTCAACTGGTACACCTACGCACACAGCGCCACAGGACGCTGATATATCATGCAACTGTTCTACGCTGGCACATTGATCACTCGTGAACCCACTCCCTGGCCATAAACAAGAATATATGTATGTAAAATGAAGACTATCATTTTAGTCTTCATTTTACATACATTCTTATCTTACCCCGTGTTCACATCACTGTATAAAACATGTATTCTACATGTTTTTTGATTTGTTGTATACAAAACTTGTAGAATAATTGTCAAAATACTTGTTGATACATGTATATAACATTTTTATGTTGTTGACGGTCAACAACAACACAACATGTCAGACTGGGTGTGAACACAAAACGTAGTATACTTACATAAATACTTGTTGGTAGCTCTGTGTAACGAAAAGAGTAAACAAAATCAGTTTGAAACACCGTCATTACCGTAGACTTAGAATTTCGCTTTACAAATAATGATCATGTCAAATTTTTGACAAGTCTTTTACAAGGTTTGTTGGAAGCAAGTGTCACAACTTAGCTTAAGCGGAATTCTAAGTCTATGGTCACAACAGGTTTGTGTAAAAGAGAGGTTATAGTATCAGGTCACACACGAGTGTAGTTGTAGGTAGTCCATTTTATTTTCTCATCGACTTAGTTCAGCGTGAGATGTTGCCAAATATTGAAAGATCATTCTTAACAGACTGAACTGCGTCCGTTTAGCCTGAACTGCTTGGATATTTCGCTCCGGCCACCGGATGACCCAACACCTCAAGATCAAATCTCTCATACAAAGTACGGATGTATCCGGTGAAGCCAAACTGAAGGGAAATTAGGTCATATTGGCGACCTTTAAATGTCAGTATTTCAATGTAATGATTCCATGGAACTTTAGTCAAGGTTCCTTCTGCCTCTTGTATTTTTTTTGCTTGATTCTACGTTTTCCATTTTTTACGCATTTTTATTCTACTTTTCACATCATCAAACCCTAGACCTTGAAAGGACAAGCCGTAGACGTACTTTTGTTCACACACAATCGTGGATATAGAAACCGATCCTATCGCTATTTTCTTGCCAATGTCTATTAATTTAATATGCTGAATAATTTTGTGTAAATGGCGGTGATCGCCTGTGTCTTTAAAGAGTGACATTGGTGGAAACTATGTGGAAAATATCTAACTAAATGACATCACAAACAAATTCATTACCTATGATAGTATTTTTCCCCTTACTTAATACGCTTAGGTCTCTGTTTGCGGCTGCAGACTATTTAATACAATAAATTGCTTTATAGAGGCGATGGATAGACAGCTAACTGGCCGATTCTAAATCTAGACTTATATTTACTGGATTGCTATCTAAAAATAAATCTTAGACCTGAGCCTTACGTATGAGGTTAAAACACTTTCGAGGATAGATTTCTGTACCCCTAGTGTAAGTTTGTTTTGACAAATTCGATTTACTACATCGAACGCGTTCGGCGCTCCGATTGGCCCGTTTCGTGCTCTCCACCAATCGGAGCGCCGAACGCGTTCGATGTAGTAAATCGAATTTGTCAGAAGAAACTTACACTAGGGCCTCTGGTCGTGAGGTCGTGTTTGTGTGAGCGTGCATAAGAATAACTCATGTCGTGGTTAGAACATTTACAGGATTGACTGGTGATCATTCGAGAAAGCTCCGCCGTTATTTTTTCTTTTGTTAAATGCTTAACATTAATACAACATATTATTTACATCTTTAATGTGTGTAGTGTTCTTAATCGTTAGTAATGTTAAATATTCGGTATATAAACTATTATAGTATCTCACTAAATCTAAATAAATAACTGCATAACACACAAATAGATATCAAATTAAAAAAAAAATATTAACTTTCACGCTTGTATTCCCCGAAGGGTTATGCAAAGATTGTACTACTCGGTACACCCCACACGTCGCCGATGCCGCTATTGACTCCCATGTAATAGAGTGCAAACCTATTGCCATGTACCGGGCACAGTTTTAGACTCCTTGCAGCTTCTGAGAATTTCCCGAAAAATCCAAAGGATTATACTTTGCCCGATCCGGGAATGAAACCCAGGATCTCAAGCTCAGCAGTCGCACTTGCAACCACTAGACCGATGAGGCAGTCAACAGTAACATTAATATAATAATAAATTCAACCCATTACTGTCCCACTGCTGGGCAAGGGTCTCTTCTCAGAACGAGAAGGGTTAGGCTTTAGTCCACCACGCTGGCCCGGTGCGAGTTGGCGGACTACACACACCGTCAAGAACTTTATGGAGTCCTCTCAGGTGTGCAGGTTTCCTTCACCGTAAACGCAAGTGATAATCAAATTCTGATCCACACATGATTCCGAAAAGTCAGAGGTGCAGGCCGGGTTCAAAACTCAGACCCTCCTGCATGGAAGGCAAGCGTTCAACCGCTAGGCTATCACTGCCATTAATATGGCATAGTTAAAACCTCTCTGGAGTTAGAAGTTATGCTAAACTGTTGTTGCGAAGCAGTAACTAGGTTATTTTAGTTAGCAATAAGTTAATCATCGTCTAAAACTACAGCAGAATCGCTTAATATTCCTATTACACGCGAGTCAGAGACTGCCACTAATTTATTTAAGGGTCTCCAATAAAAGACAGGCAGACATATTTCATATACGAGTGTATATTTTTTCGCAATTACATTAATAAATAAGCTTTTATTATAAAAAAAATAATCACACTTTCTATTTCACTACGTGCTGTGCTGTACGTGTAATCCTAACTGTAATATTATAAATGCGAAAGTTTGTTTGTTACCTTTTCACGCCTAAACCACTAAACCATTCATCATGAAATTTTGCATATACGTTGTTAGGGTTACAGAAAATGACATAGAGTACCTTTCATAAAAAAAAAGTACTGTTTCCGAGAGAAAGAACAATAACTTTCGACGGTCACAATTGCTTTAGGACGCTAGATGGCGCTACGTGTGACCCGAAAATATGCACTCGTTCGTAATCAATGCGGGTGAAGCCGCGGGCGGGAGCTAGTATGTTTATATTGTTATTAAAATCAAAGCATTACAATAATAATACAAGAATACATTTCAAATCAAAATCAGATCAAATATATTTTTATTCATGTAAACCATTTTCAAGCACTTATGGATAGTCAGGCTCTAGTTGCCACGTTCCAACGGGCAAAAAACTCCATGGTCACTCTTTTTAACTCGGAATTTTACATACAATATTAATTTATACATTGATCTCAAATTTGTATTGTACTGCATTATTATTTAATAAAAACATTAGTACTTATAGTTCCTGAGAATAAGTCTTCTGGTTAGCGACGCGTCAGTAATCACTACATTGTGCGGAGAAGATTTTTTCAGCGGAGGTAATCGCTTTTCATCAGTGAACTCGAAAGTTAGTTTAAATACCCTAGCATGAATACTGTGACGTCTGGTCATCATCAGTATATCGTTAACGTGCGTGAATTTTGAATTGCAAATACACTTTTCGAAAATATTGTTGTTTTAATTGTACCGTAGAATTGCCTGCACTCCTAACTTTGCCTAGAAATAATTCATACTGACAATCAATATCAAATTGCATTTGCATTGCTAAATAATTTAGGAACTAAGATCAATATTTCATTAGTAGTTTAGTTAAGAATACATGTTTGCACTACTTTACAGAATTAGTACAGGCAAAGTTACTGCATTGTACGGTATATTTTATTCATATTGTGCGCATAAAGTTAAAACAAAATCATAAAAGCTGATTGTATTTTCGATTTAAAATTCACTGACATTCATTACGGTTACGTTTCTAAACGTCAAAATATTTATAGGCCTACCGCATTTATAAGTACCTTGAAAAAAGTCTCGCGGGTCGGCTTCTAATTCATCACTTGTAATACTAGGCGAGTTGGAAATATGAACAACGAAATACTAATAATATTTCTCGTTAACTCCTCTTCCACTGGAAATACATAACATACATAGCATCACGCCTGTATTCCCCGAAGGGTTAGGCAGAGGTGTAGGTACTATTGTACATCCACATTTCGCCGATGCTGTAATTGAGTCCCATGTAATAGGGGGCGAGCCTATTGCCATCTATCGGGCACAGTTCCAGACTCCGTGCTGCTACTGAGAATTTCAATACAGAAAAACCCAATAACACTTTGCCCGACCCGGGAATCGAACCCAGGATCTCACGCTCAGCAGTCGACTGGAACACTAGAAATGTCTTTAATTAATTAGAATCCATCTGTTCAATACATAGTTAATGCAACAATTCGCAAATTGAACTCCATCGGTAGTTTAGCCGTCAATTCGTTCACGCTTCAAATATCAACACTCAATATAATCAAAGTTGCATGCGATGTCGTGAATTGGGAACACGGATTAGTGAAAGAACTCGCTTGTATTACGTAACAAAGAGAACCTGGTACTCCAGACGTGTTTGAAGAATTTTTATACAATCTTTGAACCCTATTTCACCTCCTAAGGATTAGATTTTCATAATATCCTTTCGTAGCGGATACCTATGCCGTACAATGAACCTACCTGCTAAATTTCAGGTTTGTTAGCTTTATAATTAGTTTTTGAGAATAATCTCAAAAACTAATTATAAAGCTAACAAACCATAGCCATATAACTCACTGACTAATCACATAAGTGATTAGTCAGTGAGTTATATGGCTTCAATAAAGTTTGCCATCGTGTTTAGTAAATAAATTAATGTATAATTTAGTTTTCGTGTGATTTTTTACATTGTGCTACGTTTTGGATTTTTTACATTGTGCTACGTTTTTTTTTTTGGATTGATCCTGGAAAAAAGTGTATTTAGTTTAAATTTTGATTAATTAACACAGCATCACGCCAGTATTCCTTAAGGGTTAGGCAGGTGTAAACGCGCAGCAAGATACAAGTGAATAGGTATCGTGTTATATGCAAGGGTGTTTCATTTTGCATGTCTCTGTGGTATTTCCCTTTCTACCTCGATCTGATATTTAGCCAAAAATTACCACTATCGTACCTATACTCAAAGTGCAAGCGAGATACCTAGCGTAAAAAATGATTATTTCATAGATTTATTGACACATATTTTTTATTAGTACCAAATACTTTGACATAATGTCTCAATTCAGTTATTAACACTATAACGCGGCTTTGATAATTTATTGTTGAACATATCTATTGAATTACAGACTTGTTTACAAATTGTATTTGAAAACAATGTCATCGAGCAGCGAGTGTTGCTGGCTTGGAGTTACTTAACTATAGTTACAAGTCCATATACGCTACATTGTAATGTAACATCGACTTCATAATATTTAACTAAGTTCGTATTTACTTACCCTATAACTTATATTATAAACATCAGTAGCTTGTTCTAAAGAATAAAGGCAATCGAGGTCTATTGAAGGCAGCGACATCTCCATGCGTCAACGCTTCTCACCGCTCTAGGTGAAGTTGTACCACCGTCTAGACCGCGTTAGTTTCGTTACTGAAATACATAGACCTAACCTAATTAACTCCTCATTATGATTCTTCAAATTTATGAATACCAATTATTTTGACGAATGGTTGTATAAAACCTAATATTACAACGCTCGTCAAGTACAACAGAACATATTACGTGACGTGATGTGATATTATGACTGGTATGCTCAAACGTGACAGTGATACTTTCGCTCGAGATTAAAACAATGCTTTACAATAACAACAAAAATGTATAACTTCCAAAAATATTTCGAGTGAGGAAATGTTAATTGGTTAGTAGTTGCTTCAAAATATAGTCAAGGCATTCTAGGAAATATTAACAAATCATAATTACATAGCAAATTCGAAGAAGATTTAACAATATTGTTTTTGTTTTACATAGTGAAAGTCCTCAAAAAGATATCTCTGCTGCTGTAATTGGTGACAATTTGTACATCAAAATAATTGTATTCAGCGGCCATATTAGGTATTTTCTTTGTATCGGCTGCAGTCATATCGTCAACTTTCCCAATGTGCAGTTATTGCATACGTCACAACGAGCACACTACACTTCACCACTCGAGTCTACGCAAGCTGTTAATATTGTTAATGTTCGGATATAAGCTCCCAAAGACCATTGTACAGAGTCATGACACAATGGCCGATCACGTAGTCATTATTACGGGCATAAAAATAAAGTTTATATTAACTTTTAATATAATAAAATTAACAACCAACTGTCTACCACAGTCTATTAAACACGCTAAAAAGGGATTAAATTGATTTGGGGCACTGAAATACAGAATATAGAAAACATACACCAAAATATTGTTTTCCATGAAATAATATCTCTTAAACATTGCGCCCGGAACTTGGAACATGCGAGCGCAAGTAAAGCATTTCTCTACATTAGCGAAGCAGCCAACTATTTTGAGGAGCCTAGCCGTTGGACTAATGCTCGATACGTCATAAATGAAACAAAACAGAAGTATAACTGTGAACGAACCGCGCTTATAAACGAATGCACACAATAATTAGACACGAAAAAAGATAAAATATTAGATGCTTACGATCCCCATGACTGTATCGGTGATTCTGTTTTGTTTCATGTTTTCTTTCTTTATGTACATAAGCTTGTTATTTTCACGTGTATTCTGGTCCTTCTGACTTATATTCATTGTAATACGAACGTTTGCCAAAGAAAGCGTTGCGAATGAACAATGGCGAGAGTATCTATCTAGTACATATATGTATCTTTTTGTTGTACATTTGTTTTCTTTTTGCGTCATTTATTCCTTCCTTTCAGGGCCGACTCAGCGAACGAAGCGCCCGTGGCCAATGGACTGACCGAATTCGGAGAGGTAAGCAAATTTCAACCTTATTGTTAAATGTGTTAGAGCTACGCGAATGCTAAGCAAGGCCACTGTTAATATAGAGGGATGAAAACGTCGATTTGTTTTGTAAGGAATGTGAATAAGTTGGAGTAGGTTGAGTAGAAAATATGCGTGGTATCCCTGAGGGATTATAGATTGTGTTAGCCTTAGCAACACTGACTTTCACGAGTAATAAAGATGTTATGAAAAATGAAAACATTTCACATTAGGGATCAACGTTAAATCAAATGTTTAAGTGTACCTCTGTTACCAAATATTCCTTTGTCTATGTATCTTTATTTTTTACTAGCTTCTGCCCGCAGCTCCGCCCGCAGCTCCGCCCGCGTTTTCCCGGGATAAAATGTAGCCTATGTGCTATTCTAGACTATAATCTACCTCTGCGTCATATTTCATCCAGATCCTTTTAGTAGTTTTTGCGTGAAAGACTAACAAAAATCTATCCATACTCAAAAACTTTCACATTTATAATATTAAGTAGGAAGTAGGATAATTAACACCTTTTTACAACTTTTCTTTCTTTTTCAGTATAACAATTTAAAATCGGTTTGAATTTAATTTAAATACAGTTAGTATTATTCTAATATAATACCTAAACAAACCTAGTGAGGGACACACAGGAAATAACAATATTGAGTTGAACTATATACAGAGTCATAAATAGAAAATGAACAGACAGACATGAAACGATAACGGACATTCAAAATATTAACGTAAGGTTTACCTCCTTCCCTGTATCAGACCAAGTTGATATGACAAATATGACTCAATACAAGTAAAACATTAGAAGAAATTCGAATAACTTAGATTAATATTTAGGAAAAAGACGTAAACCGTTAACTAAATTTTGCTAGAAACAGTCCACAATTAACCAAAGTTAATTAACTAATGCAAATCAAGCAAGCAACCCAAAACAAAAGGACCGAAAGTACAGTCAAACACCTCAAAATATCTTGGTACAGTCTTATTTAGACACCGAATGCTAATCCAAATGGATTTAATTATCATCTATTCGAAGTTAGAACCGGTTGAACTAATAAATTGATATCTATTTTCACCATGACACTCGGGACGATTTAATTTTGAACCGCATCGTTAGTAGAGCGTCCAACCGATTGATAGTTTCAATATTTTAGAATTTACATACTGTTTTATTAGTTTTGATGTGAATATATTATTTATGAACGACTTCTTTATTTATTTGCTTGAATAGTTTTAAGATGTAAATTGATTGTATAATATAGTATTTACATAGTTTTAATTTAACTTTATAACTGTTTTTCCAAGTGTTGATTTCAAACGCTAATAAGACTACGTCTCGGCCCACTACCGTTATATAGTATGTTCAGTATAGAACAAAAATACCAGCAAAGACGCTTAGTAAGTCACAGGAACTCTAAAATGTCTCGAGAGACGCAACGAAATTAGTCAGGTCGGAAAATTGATGTCAACTTCCCTCCATCGTGAACTGGAAGACAAAAGAAATAAAACGAAAACTTTATAAGCCTCGGAAAAATATTAACTAAGAATTCAGCTACTAAAAATGTGATGTTAGCGTTACGAAAAAATCTTTTTAATAAGGTACAACCCAATAATGGTACGGTAACAAATATAAAAAGTTATAAACGGAAGCATGAAGCCCAAAACATCAACTGTTTCCCTGCTTACCATGCAACATAACGACGATGGGCACGCAAAATCAAGTAACACTCGGGACCACTCGAAATTTCCCATAAAACACAATTCCGACCATTCCCCACCGCTTATAGCCGCCATTTTGGCGAAACCTTGCGAAATTGAAATATAATCACTGGCCCATCAACTCGCTTCTCATTAGCATGTTATTAAATAGTCTTGGAGACATCGCTGCAAAGCTAAATTAATGGTCCTATTGAATCCTTTTGGTTCTATGGGATCCTTTTTGTTCCTTTATGACCTCCTATTCGGACTGTAATATTTTTCTAGCTTTGTTTGTAATACTTTTCGTTTTGATCCTACTTTGGTTATTTTTGGTCTCTTTCGTCATTTTGGTCCTTTGAGTCAAAAAATTCACTGGGAGCTTCACGCGTCTTTTGGCCTGCTTCTTATAAGCTCAGTAATATATTAATAATTTAAGCGCTGGCACGAATAATTAGGATGAAATTCCCTTGTTTCTTATTGCTGTTATTCTATTAATAGGGTTGGCTATTATTAGTATGTCTGACGAATTTATTTATGACAAGGCTACTATGTTAAATTAAAAGACATGAGAAATCAGAAATCAGAAATCAGAAATATTTTATTTGTGATACATAGGTACAGCGGTTGGTCATATTTGAGATTAAAGTGCTCTATGATCAGCCTATTATAGGCATACAAACATAAGAACATATATAGTTACAATTTTAACACTTACAATTACAAATTAATTAAATAAATGATTACAATATTTCATTACTAGGTACAATTTAGTCAAGAAGTAAAATAATTTATTAAATGAGTGTCAAAATAATTCGGATTTTAATAATTATGATTTGCAATTATATTATAATATTATCAAATAAGCTAATTATAATATAAAACATAAAAATTTGGTCAAAACAATTTGTTAAATTAATGTTAAATAATTCCGATTTTAAATAATAAATATGATTTGTAATTACAATATTGTCGAAGAAGCAAATTACTAAAACTGCAATTACACAGTGTCAAAATTTATCTAATAAAAAATCTGATACACTATAATAACATTTTTGGCACAACATAATTCTCAGTTTTTGTTTAAATAGATTAATATGCAGTTTTTTCAGCTCTTTTGGCAATTTATTAAATATAACTGGTGCCATGTGAAAGACACTTTTATACATTAAGGCAGTATTCGTTTTTGGAATACATAGACGACTTTCGTCCCTTTGGGTCCGATTGGAAGCTGTAGATGCTAAGGTAAATAAATGAGGATTTTGTTTAACAAAAACCGCTACTTCAAATATGTATAGTGACGGGAGTGGTAGGATATTGTGCTTTTTAAAGAAAGGCACACAGCTCTCTGTTGATTTTAAACCAAACATAGCTCGGATGCAACGTTTCTGCGCTTTAAAAGCAAGATCTTTGTCGGTGGAATTCCCCCAAAATATTATGCCATATCTGAGAATAGATGCCACCAGCCCATGATATGCAATTAAAAGAGAACTGGAGTTTATTTTGTATGCAAGTGTATGTAAGGCATAGGCAGATTTACTAACTCGTTTGCATAACTGTTGTATATGTGGCTTCCAAGTCATTTTGTCATCAATATATAAGCCTAAAAATTTATAATTGCCTACTTCCTCTATTGTTTGCATGTTATAATTTACATTTAGGTTATTTGGTGTCGGTAAACGCTGTCTAAAATACATTAATTTAGTTTTGCTTAAGTTGGCTCTAAGATTATTAATGTTAAGCCAATTCATGACTGAACTCAATGTATTGTTTATGTCATCTTCATAAGTAATTATGTCTTTACATTTTACGGTTACTGTACTGTCATCCGCAAAAAGAGCTATAGGATTATCTGTGGCATTGGGTAAGTCATTAATATATAATATAAAAAGTGGTGGCCCCAAAACGGTTCCTTGAGGAACACCGTAGTTTAATTGACGTTCGCATGATCTAAAGGTTTCTTCTTTTTTTGTTAGGATATTCACTCTAGTTAATTCAGTGTATTGGTGACGGCCTTTGAGGTATGATTCAAATAAGTTTAGAACATTGCCTCTTATTCCATAATCATTAAGTTTACTCAGCAATGAATCATGTTCAACGTAATCGAAAGCCTGTGTCATATCCATGAAGATAGAGCAGACAGGTATTCTTTTGTCAACATTAACCATAACAAAATTCAGAAAATCATATATGGCCATATTTATAGATTTATTTTGTCTAAAACCTTTTTGTTCTTTTGCTAAAATATTGTTACTTTCTAAATAGTTATTAAGTTCTCTGAAAATATATTTCTCGAATACTTTGGAAATAACTGGAACCAAGGAAATAGGTCTATAGTTTTCTAAATATTCTCTATTATCTTTTTTGAAGATTGGTTTTATAATAGAAATTTTTAATTTGTCAGGGTAGATTCCAGCTTCAATAGATAGATTTATCAGATAGGAAAGATGAGCAGAAATATTCATAGCTATGTGTTTCAAGACTTTAGTTGATATCCCATCATAACCTACACTGTTCGTATTTTTTAAACTCTTAATTATCTGCAATACATCATGTGATAAGCATGGTTTCAAAAACATAGACTTTTGTTTAGTAGACATATAACATTTATACTGCATGTTAAGTGAATCATCCTTAGGTACTATTTTATCGATGAAATAATTATTAAAGGCATTAGATATTTCACAAGGGTCAGTTATTATTATGTCATTTATTTTAATGCTAGTTATATTGTCATTCGGTAAATTTTGTTTAGATTCGTTTATAATTTTCCATGCCGATCTACTTTTATTATCGGACGCATTAATTAAATGATTATTTAGTGCGCGCTGTGTTAATTTGATTACTTTTTTATATCTTTTAGAAAATTCGATCAGTTTAGTTTTGTTTACCCGGCTCGGATTTTTCCTGTATTGCCATAAAAGATTACGTTTTTTGATACTACAGACCCTAATCCCTCGCGTTATCCATTTAGCTTTACGATGCGTGTTAATGGTGATATATTTAAATGGAAAGCAAAGATCATAAAATAACTGGAACAAATCAATGAAAGCATTATAGGCTATATTCGGATCAGAGGCTGAGTACATTTCCGAAAAAGACAATTTCTCTATACAAGTTCTAAATTTTTTAAGATTTTCCTCACAGTAATCCCTACGCTTAATTTTCCAGCTTTTTATCAGGCACACCTTTTTGACCTGACACCTCAGTATCTGAGCCGTGTGGTCAGATAATGCAAAGTCAATCACTTCTGCTTTACACTTTTTGTGGTAGTTGTGAGCAAAGTTATCAATGCAGGTTTTGCTGATTTTCCTGGTAGGTTCGGTTATCTTAAGTCTTAGATTATAGTTAAGAAGTAAACATTCAAATTCAGATGTAACGTTATTTTTTTTTAATATATTAATATTGAAATCCCCAGCTATTACAATATTGTGCTTTTTATAGTTTCTTTTTACATATTTGAGCATCTTATCTAATCTTTCAAAGAAATTACTTAGATTACTAGCCATCGGAACCCTATATAAACAGATAATAATAACTTTGTAGTCTACCAGTTCTATTGCAGAGCATTCAAAAGTTAAGCACTCAGTGAATAACACCGATTTTGGAATCACTTTCCAATGATGACCTTTCTTCACGTAAATACACGACCCTCCTCTGTTAGAATTATTTCTGCTAAAGTAGGCAGCTATGCAAAAATTGGGTATCGTACATATATCTTCATGGCCCGACATCATAAAATGCTCAGTCAGACAAATAACATCAATATCCGTTTTACTATCCGATAGTTCTTGTAAGCAGATCGTTAATGCATCCAACTTGTTCCTCAATCCTGCAATATTTTGGTGCATTATGGTGACATATTTATGACTGAAAAAGCTTCTGCAGAATAGGTTTCAGGATGTTATTTTGACTTGGTGAGACTTCCTTATTTCGGTCAACTCCATAATTGCAGCCAGTGATGCTGTGGGATTCTATATAAGCAATCATTATATGAATATCCTTGAATAATGACTGCATTCCAAAACTATTTATCGCGCCAGTGCGTCTGTCGAACATCGTGTCGTCATATTTTAAATTCGCGTTGCTGTCTAAAAAGTAAGCATGTTCGTGAGTTACAGTATCCAAATATAATAAATTGTTGAAAGTTTCTACTCTTGAATTGTACAAGTAGTTGTTTGTAAAAAACTTGTACGTAGGGGTGCAGATAATTATATTAGTATTTGTGATTTCTTGTAGCACTTGTCTTATATGTAATATATCATCTAAGTATCTATTTGTAAATTTAAAGTCCTCTTCACCTAGTAGAAAAACGCAGAAGTCCAGTGAAGTGAAATTCGCTAACTTTTCTCTAACACCTTTTAGCAAAACTTGCATACTTGCATGGGGTGTGATGTAATGACAAAGTTCACAATTTTTAAAAACATTTTCTGCAATATAGAGCAAGTTATTTTTGTTGTCTGTGCTTATAATACATATTTTGTTACGTATAAAATCATTTTTTACTGTATTCTCTCTTTGTAGTGTCGATTCATTTATATTATTTATCTTCGGTTTAGGTGTTTCTGTTTGCGTTTGTTTATTGGTTTTATTGATATTGCTTTTGATTTTTTTTGAGCTGGACGACTTTAGTTTGGTGGGTGTTAATGTTACTTTCTTATAAAGATCATTATTCTTACTCAATTTTTCGTTTAAAAACTTGAGATTTTTGTTTTCCAAAGACAATGATTCAATTTCTGAATGAGCGCTCTCTAGTTCTAATGAAAGGTGAGTAATTTGTTCACGTAATTTCTTAACTACATCGTCTTCATCATCGGATATTTCTGGTACACTCGTAACGGTCTCATTTAATGTTGGTGTAGTGGCTATTACCTCACTGTCATTTAATATTGAATCAGACTTGGTCCTCGTACGGCGAAACGTGATATTATCCAGAAAATTCATGTTGGATTACTACACGATATTTGTGAAGTTTGAAATAAACTTTAAAAAGAGATATAATTTCTCCGGGGATCGAACTCGCGTCACGCCGTTCACGCAATATTGCAGGCGCGACTGCGGCCCAGAGACCAGTTGTACAGTTGGGTGACTAGTTGAAATAGTGATTCTTATTCATCGTATGTTTAGTTTCAAATTTAAAAAGACGTTTTGATGAATCATGCAATAGTTATTTTTGCACTTTTTTTTCACAAAAACGTTTTTTTTTGTAACGATTGTGATCAGTACATCCACACTATTATGCTTTAAATTACACTTTTCACCATTCTAATACAAGTTTTTAGGTAGAAAAAAGTTTATGAGTGTTGTATTGTTATTGTTTATTTTATTTTTATTTTACCACAATTGAAGTTGTTTGTTTCGTTTTATTACAACTGTTTTAACACCTTAATGATTGTCACTTTAAACTTTTTAACAGTTTAATGTTTAATACACTTTGTAATGATATTTTTATTCATGAGTGTTTTTGTTCAAAAAGTTCACTAAGTTCACTTCTTACACAGGAGATAACACTTGTCTATATAGTTAATATCGTACTGTACATATTTAAGTCGATTTAATTACAAATAAACACTTTAATCTATTTTTAACAAAAAATAATATACGGAGCTCGTTTACTTTGATGTTCGCTTGCCGACAGCGCCATCTGTCGTCGACGAGTCGACGAGAAACGTTGTTATTATTTGTTTTAATTAGGAATCAAATGTATCAATAGGTAATTAAGCATTTTTTATTCATGAGAGTAAATATTTTATTTATTTAAGCTTACAAAGCTCTTCATTCATAATGACAAAAATGGCTATAAAATCGGCTGTCATCTCTTTTCATTTATATGAAATTGACAATGACGGGTATAATTTATCATACGTTTATAGAAAATCGGTTTAAGTTCCGACGGCATATTATAATTAAATCATAATTAAATTTTTGTTGAGTTTTACACAATACTTTCAAGAGGTGGGTCAACCCTATGCTATTTGGAAGATAAATGTGTTGGACGGATACTATTAGTGATGAATGGCATCAATTACGGGTAGTTAATCGATTATCTAATAATATACGAGGCCTACAGTTAAGAAGTACTTAAGTGGACGTAATTATAGCGTGTCCATTGATTATATCGACTGTGAACTGGCAACATATCCTATCTCGATTTATGAGGATTTTACTGGGTTATACGATTTCTAAACTATTTCATACCCGGCAGCGCAGCAAAAAGCATATTTTACTTCAATCAAAATTAGACGCCAAAATCGAATTCATTCAATTTGTACCTACATCGACAGCGTTGTATGCACAACGTGGTCGATAGTTACTTTTTAATCCTGTAATGTTGCCAAAAATGAGTACCAGAGTAGTGTAAGTTTCTTTTGACAAATTCGATTTACTACATCGAACGCCTTCGGCGCTCCGATTGGTGGAGAGATCGAAATGGACCAATCGGAGCGCCGAACGCGTTCGATGTAGTAAATCGAATTTGTCAAGAGAAACTTACACTAGGGGTACTGTTGCCAGTTCACAGTCGATATTATATCAGTCTAGAAAACTGATTAAACGTGAAGCAGACACGTTAGTATGCCCTGAATAATTTACTGCTATGTCTTTGAGTTAGAGTCAGAAGTAAATAGAGATTATTTTAACTTCTTGGTCGTAAGTGCCAAACGGTTTCTAGTTAGATTGATGGTGTCCATTATTATTATTAATCAAACGGGGTGAAACGGGGTCTTTCAGTTATACCCAATGCTAATAACCGATAATCAAATTATGAACCTGCGCATGAAAAATCTAAGACAAGTAAACAAAATATTAAGGAGCCCTGTCGGAACTGCATAAATCTGACATTTAATTTGCATTTTGAATAGTCGGAACAAACTACACAGTGGCACATTTCATAACATTTTATCTCGTTCAAATTATGGACTTTCTGTGCGCCCGTAATTGCTTTTACTTTATTTACTTTGTTGTTTGGGCTAATGAGACTGGTACTTATACACTTAAATGTGAAAATGTTCATTAAAACAGAAACATATAATTGCAGCTAATTTTGCTCTACAGACCTACCGCAACATAATTTTCTTGTATTTCTGTATTGTATATATAGTAGAAACGGTAAATACCTTATCTACATACGATATTATTATTGTCATTCGTTTTAAATATATGATTATGTATGTACGGTCAGCCTCAAATTTTCTTGTACTTCTTCATAATAATTTTGGTACCTTTAAAAAAATACTGACTTGATATTGTAAAATCTACCTATTAAAGATTGGACAATAATTTGACGTGTAGTAAAAGAAGAAGATAATCGAGTTTTGAGGCCATTATTTTCCATATTTTATTCCTCATTACATTACGTATTCTACTTCTATCACGACAGAAGAGGATCAAGAGGCTAGCTAGCACGAAGGCAGAAGAGGTCATCCATCGCAGAATTTTTACATTTGTTGATATATTTAAACACAGGAAATAATAACATTTTGAAGTAATGTCGTCACAATGCTTACATTATACAATAATAGTCCAAGTTGGCCGTCCTAAACACACAACGGGTAGCGGGTAGTTTAAAAAGTCAAACGTTAATAATATTTAACCAGCAAGAGCAGAAACAAAGGAAAACTTGGCTTAAAACTTTCAACCACTTGAAGTGGGACGTGCATAAAAGTTTAAACAATTGAGCGTACGTTTTGTAGATGTCCTAGATTTGAGACGTCATAATATTTACAAAAATGAAAAAGTATTTCATTGGAAATTGTATTTTTTGTATTTAAAAATTTAATAGTTCAAGCAAGCTCGCAGTCCACTCACATCTACTTCACTCTAGGAAATATTCAATTCTATGATTTATCGTTTGTATCAATTGACGGGTTAAGGTCTCGATTTAGTGAAACTCATAAAACATTTCTGCCGGTTTTGTGTCGCATATCTTTGAAACTCGTCATGGATTATTAAAGGTACGTTCTAGAGCAATAATAATTTATGAGACTACTGACGGATTTAAGACCACCATTAATACCCAAATTATGAGAATATTAAGTGATGATAGATACAACATACACAATATTTGTAAATGTAAAAGGTAGCCATGAAAATGTGATGGTAAACGAAAGAACTATATAAAATTAAAGAATTACATAAAATATATTCAATAGTTAAAGGTATTTACTCTATTTATATATAACTATTTAAACCTTATTGAGGCCCATAGACCAATTCACTTAGTCTAAGATCTGTTCACAACAATTCATAAGAATACGTGGAAAAGATAGAAAAAATTGTCAGGTATTTTTACTGGACATCAAGACAAAACAAGAGAACGTGAATATTTAATTTTCATTCGTATTTACTTGTAGAAATGTTACAAAATTTTATTTGAAAAAAAATAACGATGAAAAATCGCTAGCGCTTTTCTTTTATACCGTACATTATAATTATAACAATGATTTAGAACGCTATTCAAATGTGACTAGAACGGAGTTTTAAAAATGGCGTCCGAATATTAAAGCAGAAATGTTCCCGCATCGAAAGGTGCTCTGCGATGCGGTGTATGAAATATGTATGTCAAATCGGATCCAAATGAGGTTTTGTGTTTATAATAATAATAATAATTCTTTATTATCAGGCTACTTTGGCCCATAAATATATACCTTACAAACTAACATATATGTATATTATACAGTTTGTGTTAGTATAAAAACTTAAGCCTATGTTAGTAAAAAAATTCACTAATGCACTGTTATTGTGCGATCGTGTGGCACATGTCCGCGGAAGCGACGAAATACCACGCCCTGCGGCCAGAAGTCCTCTTCCATGAGGAGGTGCAGATAACACGTTGCTACTCGCACCACGAACGCCCTGAAGTTGACGTTGCGGCGCGATTCCAGCAGCTGCACTCTCGGCGCGTACTTAGTCTTCTGGCGCACGTACTCCACAATGTCCTCCGCTTTAGTGGTGTAGTGTAGGCGGGAGATGTACAAAGGAGTGTTCGGCATCGCGGCACGTATGGTGAAGTTGGGCCCCACTGGTGCACTGCCGCAGCGGTTCTTGCTGGTTTTCTGACGGCGCTTCCTCCTTTGCACCGTCACGAAACCATCATCATCAGCCCGTTTCGATACCTTTTCGGGCATGGGCTTCGAAGGAGCATCAAGAGTGCTCACGGCGCCGTTGGCGAGATCTGTGTTTCTCGCTGACGCTGTAGACACGGGCAGCGGGTCATTGGAACGAGTAATTCGAGCGGCCGTACGAGGAGGAGCCGCAGGGGCAGGAGCGGGATTGAGGGGCGCACACGGTGCGCACTCTGCAGGCTCAGCGATCGGCGGCGGCGGCGAAGACAAAACTGCTGACGCAAAGCTTGCCCCCGATAAATTGAGGCCCGCTCCGCGACGCATGTTGATATTTGATGCACTCGATGGTGACCCAGTTACCGATACCGCTTTACGCAACTCTATAAGTTCGTTGCGCAAATCAGCGACGGTGTTTTGGGATGCATCCAACCTCTTCTGCACATCCCCTAAGCTTGCCTTTAGAAAAACGATGTCTTTCAGCAGGCTCGTTACATCGACGTGGTCAAAAGTGACAGGAGGGAGCTTATGCAAATCCTTCGCCACAAAGGTCGGCACGTCGTCAGGGTCGGTCTGCTTAAGCAGCGTGATGATATCTTGCACGCTCTTCTTAGTCCCGTCACGCCGGCGGGACACCATCTGGTCTGTCTTGTTCAACACTTTGTACAAGAGTAGCTTCGAAGAGGCGATGTCTTCTTCGGTGAAGTTAGTTGAGCAGATCTGGATTGCGGATACCTCGTCCATCACGTCCAGCTTCTGCTGCAGGAATGCCAGTAATTCATTCGCCATAAGTTGATGACTCATGGCGATTAAATATTACGAGCGCCGGCTTGCGCCGCGCTACACAGTTTATGTATTGACTTGGTAGATGCTCACAGAGTTTATGTATTGACTTGGTAGATGCTCGGTGTGAAATACTGATATATTCCATGGAATATGGTGAATATGAAATATGACTCTGAGGACCACGCTGGTAGTTATAGACAAAATAACTATATATACTTCAGAGACGAAATCTATTATAATATAGTATGTTTTAATATAATCTAATAAATAATTAAATTAGATAATTTTTCAGAACTTGGTGTCGTCGAAACGTCGCGAGTCGATTTTTTAACGAATCAAATTAAATAAACGTAAACCTAATCCGTCTCGAAGTTTATCATGTATAGAATTTTAGTATTACTATTCATAAAATAAGCAAAAAATTAGGTTTAGCTCATAGATTATGTGTATCGGATCGAATCAACAAACACAAAATTCCGATATAATTTAAAAAATCAATGATTTATCGACTAATATCACGCAAAACGGAACGGCTTTTTCACGGAAATAATTATATCTAAAACTGAAACTGGATTACAGTGTTAATAAAATATATACCTACCTACTCAACTTCGGATCTTACGAAACAAATCAAAAAAGTTTTCCTTCTTGCGAAAGCGAATTTTAGAATAAATTAAATACAATACATTGATTATATAGGTATTGAAAAGAGCTTTAAAAATATCGTGTTGTAATTATCACATCCAATCACAATTCAGTAGTGCGTAAGTATTTAATAGTATTGATGTATAAAGGTTGCTTCACACGAACCGTTTTTGCATTGAAATCGATAAAAGTCCGGGACTCATTGCAATCGAATAACATCGACTCCCAAATTACCATTCTTGCTTCCTCACTGCACTGAATAGACCTCGTACAATGTGGGTGTACTTTATAAAATATATTAAATTCAAATAATTCAAATTGGTCTGTGTTGATACAAGTAAAGTCCACACAAAAATGCTAGCGACAACATTGCTGGCGTTCATATCGAAATTCGTCAATGCCACATTCAATTGGTGTGAATAAAAATAAAACAATTCAACATCGCTAACGATTAACATGCCCTGTGGAAATATTAATCAACTTGTCAAAAAAATTCAACTTTAAACCGAACTGCTGAAATGTGCTGGTGACCTACTGACCAATAATACTATAAAATTTAAGAGTACTGAAACGTTATGTTCTTTAATTGTGCCTAGGATAAAACTTTTACTACTGGCTAGATCATGTTGCAACACTGTCCAGAAATAATATTATATAAATAATTATTATATGAAAAATACTAGGCAAAATAAAGGCATATTACTGAATCTTTATCATTCGTTGACGGTCACGTAAATTCAATTTATTCTTGAAGACTTGTCTGCAACCTCTGTTTCATTGTTTACAGAAAGTGGTGAAAGAGATGAATCGCCTGGGCATGCTGGTGGACCTCTCCCACGTGGGAGAGAACACGACCAGGGCAGCCATCAGGATCTCCCGGGCTCCTGTAATCTTCAGCCACTCCTCTGTGTACAGTCTCTGCAACCATAAGAGGAATGTGCCTGATGACATCATTCAATCTCTGGTTTGTATATTTTTTAACAATTTTAATATCACACAATCAATTAAGTCAGCCTGTTGAATTGATTTATTGTTCGTATGTTTTTTCTTTGGATGATCATATTGTTTATTTGCAGAAAGAAAATGGCGGCATCATCATGGTGAACTTCTTCCCAGACTTCGTGAAGTGCGCTCCCAATGCTACCATCTCCGATGTTGCTGGTGAGTGAACATCTCTTTAAAACATTTCATGGAAAGGAATGTTTTTCAAATATTTAGTTACTAATTAGAATTCAGTCGCGGCTATCAAAAAGAACATTAATCTATATATAATATATAAAACACAAACATTGTTTCTACCTATGTCCGTTATAGACTTTGAAACCATCCAACCGATGTGTCCCAAACCAGTTTCATTAGAAAGGCAATAATGCGAAGATGGTTTTAGACCACTAAAATAATGCATTCTTTTTTTAGCGCAGTCGCACAAGTCAGGGTATCCTCTAGTTTTGAATATAAACAAACCCTCAACAATGTTAGACTATTTATATATCATTATAATATAAGATAACCAGTATGAATGCTTTACCTCCACCCAAAATCGATATAATACTTTTGAACTGTGCAACGTAATGTTCTATGTGTAAATTTGAATAAATAAATAAAATAAAAAATTACTGGTAGGTCAGTATAGCGAATTTTTTTTTATTGGAATCAAATCGCGAAACCGGCTTCCGTACTATCCAAAGCGGAAATGCCCTTTATTAACAATGATTAAAATAACAACTTACGATTTAGTATAGAAGTTAGTCATAGCGTGATAGAAATGTTCCACCCAAGGTTCTTAACGAAGGAGACCTACCAGAATAGGCAGAGGAGGCTCGTTTTTTGATTCCTGACCTTAAATTTCCTTAAATTAGTTCTTTATACAATTTCTGACATGTTTAATTATACTTTTTTTTTTCACATTTTTATTTTGGGATTGTCTTCTGTCATGGGACCGTATTGATACTTGTTTTATATACGGGTTAAATAACCTATAATTTATTATGTGAGAATCGTGTAGACGTAATTTTATATTAATTAATAGACATGACAGCTGTCTGGCAGTTTGAGTTTGTCATGCTCACTCAAATGTCCTGCTGGTGGTGGCGGTGTGTGTCGGGTCGTTCGGTTCCCTGCAAAATGGTTGAGCTGAATGACGCTGACACATACGTATTACTCGTGAACGGGTGCCGTCTGCTGGGACTGGTCAGCTCTTAACTGTCATGGCAGTATTATCAGAAATTTCTAGATATTATAGTTATCAGTTTGTCTAGTCTAGACCTAGTACCTACTACATTTTCCTCACATAACGTTGAGGGAATAATGTATTCATCATAATTATTATGAAATGTTAAACAATCAGACTTCAAAAGAGTTTCTTGCCCGTTCTTCTCCATAGGAAAACAACACTTTGGAACGTGGCAACTAGAGTCTGACTATTCATAAGTGCCTTTAACTGGTCTACATTAATAAAAATATATTTTATTATTATTATTAAATTACTTCTAAAACTGCCAATCCATATGCAAATAACACGGCAAATTAACTCGTACGTGTACAATTTACATAATCATTCCGTTGGAATCACTACACGATATTACAAAGCGAAACAAAGGTACGTCTTAATTGCCCATTAAACCCACAGTTGGGCAAAGATTCTCACTAACTTAAAGCCAGGATTTGTCCTACTGTAAGGGTAATAATTAGTTCGTAATAGCTTATTTGGTGTACTTGAGATTCATTTGTGTAATTTTCAACGTTATTACATTGTTCTGTTCACTTACATACATGAGAAACTTGTGGGTATATTGATATGTAGGTATAATTTACTTACTATTGGACGTACAAACTTATTTACTCCACACTTGTCCTTTATATCGTATAAACTTGATATATCAAAGAGAAATGCTACACAATGTTTATCAGACATACATCCTTATCATAGAGACGTTCTCCAAAAAATACAGGCTTTGTTCGAATATCTGTGAATGCACCTTCACCTAGAAATATGTCCTTTGAATAAAATTACTAATATTTTGCTTCAATATTTGAAATATTTTGCCTTATATCTTTAGTTTTTTCCACTCTGTGCGAAATATAAAACTCACGGAATCTTGAAATGTTGTATAAAGGTGTTGAGCGAGCACGATGAAAAGAATTTTTGATATTCAGGCCTTAAAGCTTTGTCTAGCAGCGGAATTTAAGAGACTAAAGGCAGCTAGCAGTAACAGTAACAGGCTGTAAAGGGGTGAAAACGAATGTCAAAAACAAAATTCACGCGTACAAAGACAAAGTCGCTGGAAAAAACAATACCGATTTTTACGACCAATGCATTTCGATTCCGACAATCAATAATTTTACCATCAATCGCACAACCGATAATGTTCGGTTTATTTTCAATCGTTTGCTTTTTAACTATTTCAAACGCCGCGAGATCAAATATAAGTAACAAAAATACACATTTGAAAAAATCACATCGTAGAATAATCGATGAACAGTACCGTGAAGAGGCGCAGTATCCGTTTGCAGTGTTACTGGCGCACGTCGGTGACTACATCCACAGATGGTGCACCGGCTTTATGATATCCGAGGAGTGGACAGTAACCAGTGTCAACTGCGTCATGTTTCTACCTACATTTAAGGAGTTCCTACCTAATTTCTCAATTTGGTATGGCAACTTCACTGCTTCGCCCTTAGAAACGAATTTGTATTCAAGAATAGAATACTTCGTGACCTCAACCTATTCATCTTACTCCAGCAACATCAAACAGGGCTTATGTTTGGTGCGGTCCGGTATAATTCAATTACCAAGATATGGATTCTTATCATTCGTTGACCATACCACGTTACTAGGTCTGCGTGTAAGTTACGTGAGTGGTGGATACGCGCATTTAGACAATGAAAATGATGCCACATTCAAACAGCTCCATGTTGGTGCAGGTGTGGTCACCAAGTGCCGAAGTAAGGAAGTGCCGGAAAACGCAATATGCATTAACCCGAGGTATTTCGATCGATCGCAAAAGCCAAATTTCGGCGACACTGGCGGACCGCTGATATGTCTTGGGGTGATTGTCGGCGCAATTTACTCGAGTTCGAACATCGATGGTATTCCGGAGGTATCATTTACAGCCATCGGGCCATACAGAGATTGGATTTTGGATATAACACACGGTCGACATGTGGAAGAGGACCAAACAGTTTAATATCTTCATCACCTCCTATAGATATCCCCATTACTAGGGGTCAGGCCTCCTCTGGGTGAGTCTGTGGGTCGTAATGCACCACGGCGGCCTTCTAAATTCTGCGTAGTTATTAGGTTTTTGTAATGCCGGTTCCCTCGTGGTGTTTGTAAAAACAATGAATAATGAAATCAAAAATATTAACTAATTAAGCTAAGTTATAGAGTTTTTGTAAACGGTGTAGTATAATTTTATATTAGAGTTATCTAATATTTAAGATCCCTACCACATTTTTATCACATGTGGGAATAAAGTATTATATTAAATTGAATAAATTAAACCCATGAGCGCACCCATGGGTCTCTCTTGTTTTCACGGCATCAGAAAAAACACATTAAAAAATGTGAAGACATTAACAATGGATACCCAAAGCTCAAGAAATTCTTATTAATGAATTTCCAACAACGTCGCGTTCCAGCAGTCCAACCGGTTGAATAAACGGCCAGACTGGCCATCACGCATCAGCCAATCTGGCAGTCTTGTTGTGTCTGGCCGGGCCAGACGCAGCTGACATTTTGCTTACCCCACAAATAACTTACAGCACAATGATATGACTAAGTAAAGTTAATACAACATTATTAATGTCAGTAAATATTTTGTTTTGCCTTCGTAAGCCGGGAGGATTGAAACTTGTTTCAAACTTGATTCATACCACAAGATAGGAGGATTCAAACAGAAGGTCCAACCGTCACCACCCGCGATGTTATTATGCAACTCATATACAGAGTGGTGACGACAAAACGACAAAACGACAATAAGTAAAAACACGATCACTACTAATCAATCAAAATAATTTAAAACGATCAAATAAGGTGTTACATCAAAATTATAAAATCGCAATTGGTATCATCAATATTGTCTTACTTCAAAAGTATCTGATAAATTGATAATTTCTGTTTTTGATAATGTAATGATTGATAATGTAGGTAAATCTAGTGTTTCAGTACATCTAGGTGAACTTGCTTAGAAAACTTGTACTGATTTTTAAAGTAGATACTAAATAAAATCTGTGGCTATACGCTTGAATATAATTTGATAATTTTTGGTGTGAGAACCACTAACGCGTTCTCAGAATATGGTTTAAATTATTTACTATCGTAATGTCATTACCACTGTGTATAGCCCCCACATATTTACATGTACAATAAACTGTCTCATCGTCTCTAAAGCTGCGTGTCCAACGGACAGTCCACGATGGAACTGGAGTCTATCTGATCCTTATCCAATGAAAGTGTTGAAATAAAAATTTGTGCCTTCTATAATCTGTGTTCAGCCTTAGTATATATAGTCTATGTTTTAACATCTCTCTCTACTCTGTGGTCATTACTAGCAAAAAGTATTGTGTATTTCCATTTAATAAAGTTTTCTTTAATTAATTATTAAAGAGATATTTTCATTTAATATCATCAGGTTATGGGACCAGAAAGCCCGATAAATAAAACAAGTGAAAAAGAAAAAGAAAAAAAGTTAACAAAATCAGTGAAAACAGTTTGTAAAAGACTTAACCTACAACGACAACGTGCTCAGTTTTCAGAAAAATCAATAATATAGTTGTACTTCGAATTCAACATGTCATCAAATAATCAACTAGCATTAATTGAGAAATTAACCGGCCGTGATAACTATGCTACATGGCGTTTTGCTGTTAAAACGTACTTGCAGCATGAAGAACTATGGGATTGCGTGGAATGCGAAAATTCAAGTATGATTGACAAAAAGCGTGATACTAAAGCCAGATCGAAGATAATACTTCTTGTCGACCCTGTAAACTATATTCATATTCAAGAATCAAGCACTGCGAAAGAAGTTTGGGAAAATTTATCTCGTGCTTTCGATGACTCCGGGCTTACACGCCGAGTTGGTCTGCTGCGAGACATATGCAATACTACACTAGCGGGATGTCTAAATGTAGAAGAGTATGTCAGTAAAATAATGACAACGGCTCACAAGTTAAGGAACATTGGCTTTAATGTAGATGATGAGTGGCTGGGCACACTTTTGTTATCCGGCCTGCCAGAAAGTTACAAGCCAATGATAATGGCCATTGAGAGTTCAGGTATGAAGATTTCCTCTGACTCAGTGAAATCAAAAATATTACAAGATGTCAAACAAACTGAAAGTGATTCATCGGCTTTTGCTACAAGTCAGAAGTTTCAGAATAAAAATAAAAGATTTTCTAAAGGCCCCCGATGCTACACATGCAACAAATATGGTCATAAAAGTCCTGAGTGTAAATCATCAAAATCTAATAAGGATCAGAAGAATATAAATAAACATAGCAGTTCGTCTTATGCTGCTGTCTTTATAGCTTCTTCCGAATACTCCGATACCTGGTATGTTGACTCCGGTGCTTCTGTACACATGACCAAACACAATAATTTGTTTAAAGAAGAAACAACTCCACACATTAAAAGCATTAAAGTTGCAAATAATAAGATACTGCCTGTTCAAAGCTCTGGAAAAATAAGCTTGAATGTTTATGATGAAAGAGGCCAACAAAATGAAATATTGTTTACAAATGTATTATTTGTACCTGAACTAGCTACAAACCTACTGTCAGTAAGTCAAATTATTAATAATGGTGGCCAAGTGAAGTTTAATAAGAGAGGCTGTGTTATTTTTAATAGAAAGAATGTCATAGTAGCAACAGCAAGCTTAATAAATAATATGTACCGGCTGAACATGCCTGGTGGTTATGCATGCATATCTGATATTATTGAGCAAGATACTTACCTGTGGCACCAGAGGATGGGACATCTGAATTTTCAAAGCATGAAGAAATTGACTGAGAATACTGCAGATTTAAAATTAAGTCAAGTCAAAGAGAATGTTAAGTGTATTACGTGTCAGGAAGGAAAACAGACACGTCTGCCTTTTAAAAGTCAAGGGTCTCAGAGCAAAGATCTACTTGAATTGATACACTCAGATGTCTGTGGACCAATGGAAACTCAGTCTTTAGGCAAAGCTAGATATTTTGTGACATTCCTCGATAACTACTCAAAGAAAATATTTGTGTATACCATGTACAACAAGTCAGAAGTCCTAGAAAAATTTAAAGAATTTAAGAAACAAGTTGAGAATCAGTCAAATCGTAATATTAAAATTCTCAGATCAGACAACGGACTTGAATATGTCAATGAAAAATTTTCAAATTTTCTCAAAGATGCCGGAATAATTCATCAAACAACTACACCTTACACACCAGAGCAAAATGGTACAGCCGAACGCATGAATAGAACTTTGATAGAACGAGCAAGATGTATGATGTTAAATGCCAACTTACCAAAAATCTATTGGGCTGAGGCAATTCATACAGCTGCTTACATTATCAACCGCTCTCCGACAAAATCTCTGTCTTATAAAACCCCCGAAGAAATGTGGAGTGGTCAGAAACCTAATGTAAGCCACATGCGTACATTTGGCTGTGAGGCAATGGTTCATTTGCCAAGAGAAAAGAGAAAAAAGTTGGATTCAAAATCACAAAAATGTATCTTTATTGGCTACTGTGAAAATTCTAAAGGGTATCGATTCTTATTACCTAATACAAGAAAAGCAATAAAAAGTAGAGATGCTTTATTTTTAGAGTCAACGGTTAAAAGAGATTATGTACCAATTGAATTGACTGCGAATGAAAGCAGCATTAAAATTAAAGATAAAGAAGAAATTTCAAGTGATAACTCATTTGACAGTGTGACTGAAACTAAATCACACTCAGACAGCGAGTACATCCCCGATGAAAGTGTAGAATCTTCACCTGAAAGAAATATAACAATTAGAACAAGAAGACAATATTTAAATGCTCAGAAACAAGAAGAAAGTTCTTACCTGTGCTGTGAAGAGCAATTATCAGAAAATGAAGTTCCTGATAACTATGAAATGGCATTAAAGTCTATTGATGCCACAAAATGGATGAAATCAATAAGAGAAGAGCTTGATTCTCATCGCCAAAATAATACTTGGACATTTGTTGACAAAACTCCCAATATGCGATTAATTGGATGTAAATGGGTGTTTCGCATCAAAGAAGAACCCTTAGGTCCACGTTACAAGTCCCGGCTTTGTGCGAAAGGATACTCACAAATCAAAGGTATTGATTACCAGGAAACATTTACTCCAACTGTCAGGTATGATTCCATACGTCTATTACTATCAGAAGCTGCCCAACACAATCTTCAAATAATTCAGTTAGACATTAAAACAGCTTTTCTATATGGTGAGCTTGAAGAAGACATATATATGACTATACCAGAGGGCTTAACCTGTGATGCTAATAAGGTTTGTAAACTTAATAAATCATTATATGGTTTAAAACAGGCTCCCAGATGCTGGAACTCAAAATTTGATGCCGTTTTAAAGAAGTTTGGGCTAGTTAATAGTAAAGCTGATCAATGTGTGTATGTTGGTACTATTAATGGAGCAAAATGTTACCTGTGCTTGTATGTTGATGATGGACTATTATTTGCAAAAGATACATCAACCCTACAGGAGTTAATTAATGACTTGCAGTCAATATTTGAAGTAAAAACCTGTTCTCTTAAAAATTTTGTTGGTATGGAGATACAAAAATGTGACAAGTACATTTTTATACATCAGGCAAATTATATTGAGAAGTTATTAAATAAATTTAATTTGTATAATTGTAAACCCAACAGCATTCCAGTTGACCCACAAATGAAGTTAGAAAAAGGAGAAGGAGAAATAGAAAAGAACATTCCATATCGGGAAGCAGTTGGATCATTGCTGCACCTAGCTACAGTAAGTCGACCTGATATTTCGTTCGCCGTAAGCCTGGTGAGTCGATTTTTAAACTCTTACAATGAAACACATTGGAATACTGTGAAGAAAATTTTCAAGTATTTAAAAGAGACTAAAGATCATGGTCTGTGCTACACGCCAATGTCAGAGCATAATGTAGTAATTGGCTTCAGTGATGCAGATTACGCTAACGACCCTAACACGAGACGTTCAGTCACAGGATACGTTTTTACTAAAAATGGAGCAGCAGTGACATGGGCTAGTCAGAGACAACAGACAGTGGCCCTGTCAACCACTGAAGCAGAATTCATGGCAGCCTGTGCTGCCACTAAAGAGGCTATGTGGGTTAAACAATTGTTATGTGACATAGGTGAATTTAACCAAAAATCTGTCTGCTTGAACTTAGATAATCAAAGTGCTATAAGTGTAATTAAAAACATAAACTTTCACAAACGGTGCAAACATATAGACATTAAGTTTCATTTTATTAAAGAAAAATATTATGCTAAAGTGATTGAGTTAAACTATGTGTGCAGTGATGAGCAATATGCTGATATTTTTACCAAACCTTTGGGTAGAACCAAATTTTGTTACCTTAGAGATAAAATTGGAATCAAATCGTGTCATGTAATCAAGAATACCTAAATACTAAACTTATAGTTTCTATATTTTGCCTTGTCTAAAATGTAAAAGTTGTTACTAGAAGGCGTCAATTTAGGGGAAGTGTTGAAATAAAAATTTGTGCCTTCTATAATCTGTGTTCAGCCTTAGTATATATAGTCTATGTTTTAACATCTCTCTCTACTCTGTGGTCATTACTAGCAAAAAGTATTGTGTATTTCCATTTAATAAAGTTTTCTTTAATTAATTATTAAAGAGATATTTTCATTTAATATCATCAGAAAGATTGAAATCGCGCAGTACGCAATAGACGAGAGATCAATTTACATCGCAAGACTTGGTTTCTAGTGCCGCACTAGCTAAAATATTCTCTCCATTCGCGGCAATACGGTGCAGTTTTGCTTAACGTTTTGCACTTTCTTGTCCACTAAATATTATTATTCATACAGTTTTAAACCGGCCTCCCATCCTCAGGATATGCAGGGGAAGTTAAAGCTAGTAATGAGATGAAAAGCAATTAAGCGATCAACCAAAAACACTCTTTTTTTTTGTTAGCGTACTTAAGGGGAAGAATGCAATGGTGTGAACCTTCTGTTTTAATGTTATGATACAAACTTGCTCTTTACTTTATCACTATAGTATCAAGTTTGGGTTTAAACGGAGGTTCAAACTAGGTTGAAACTTAAGCAAGTTATACGAGTGACATCCTGTGGTTTTGTCGGTGTGTCTGACAGTTTTGTTATTAGATTTTAGATATTATTGGAGTTGTTTTGATTGACGTTTTTAGAACGAAGTGAATAATCTGGGAATATAGCTAGTAATGGTTGCAAGCGCGATTGCTGGGCTTCAGGTCCTGGGTTCGATTCACGAGTCAGGCAAAGTGGTATTGGGTTTTTCTATATGGACATTCTCAGTAGCAGCACTGAGTTTTGGAACTGTGCCCGGTAGATTCCAATAGCCTCGCTCCCTATTACATGGGACTCAATAACGGCATCCTAATGGCAGCCTAACCTTTCAGGGTATTAAGCGTGATGCTATGTTATTTTATATGTGCGACATTATTATACTCCCACATTATTTAGCGAAATTTTTAAAACAGTATTAAAAATACCTAGCGTTACAAAACGGAATGTCACGGCTATAATTACTCTGACAAGAAAATTTGTTTTCAACTGATAGCTAAAATATTCCGTCAAAAATACTTTCGACAAAGAAAAGTTTAAAAAAAAAGAAAGAATTTGTCCCACACTAGGATTTCTCCTGTATCGTGGGTACAGTTTACAAAGATACATGTCACATGCACACACAACCAGACCCGCAACAACTATCTGTAGATCATACAAATATTTGCTCCGTGCGAGGATCAAACCGACACGTAGCTCACGAAGCTAGTCGCTTAGCCACTGCGCCAATCGTGTCATTAACTTTATATCATTACATATTCATTCCGGCGCTCACTGGCCAGCACAACATCAAATACTATATTATCATGCCTGTGTTACTGGAAGAGTAAGATGTAATGTTGATGCATTCAACTTGGCGACGTGCGTCGGCGCCACGGTCAAGAAATCAAGCTGTGCATTCACCAAACTAAATAAAATAATAAGAATACTAGCTTTATTCATTCCATGTTTTCAGTGGGGGTACTGTGAGGATAGCGGCCTGGCCTTTTAAAGAAAATACAAAATTAATTAACAATGTAGTTTAAAGTGATCAAACTTATATTTACATGACATTGAATTTAACTCTTATAATTTATATTTGAGACATTTTTTCTTGGTTTTAAGCTCTAATCAAAAGAAGTATTATAGTAGTACATCTAATAGTGTAAAAATTGTATAAGTTTTTTTTCTTTACTAGCTTTTGCCCGCGACTTCGCGTGCAATTTAGAATATGACATTTTCCTGTGGTAAAATGGAGCCTATATTTTAAGTTAGACCTCTAGCAATACATCGGTGAAAACTGCATTCAATTACATGCAGTAGTTTTTGCATGATGCGTGTACAAACATACAAACAGACAGACATATAAAAATTGTAAAAACTGATATTTTGGCTTCTGTTGCTTTAATAAATGGGGGGTCCCATATAAGTTTTTCTCCAGTATCTATAACGTACAGACATCGGCCTGTTATATTTTTTTTTATATCCTACTTCCTATCCTCCCAATATTATAAATGTGAAAGTTTGTGAGGATGGATGGATGGATGGATGGATGTATGGATGGATTTTTGTTACTGTTTCACGCCAGAACGGCTGAACAGATCTGGATGAAATTTGGCACAGAGATAGATTTTACTCTGGAATAGCACATAGGCTACTTTTTAACCCGGAAAAAATGTACGTGTTCGTAAAACCACGCGGGCGAAGCCGCGAGCGGAAGCTAGTGTATAGATAATCGTTTATCAGACATGTGATAAATTTTAAAAGAAGTTTTAAACAGGATAGTCATTTGATCAAAAATTATATTTCAAAACCAATTATTGGTAATGTTATTGTCAATGGTATTTTTTTAAATATTTATTTGTTTACGTTTGCTGTTGAAATTGCCGGGACTTTACTGCCCGCGGCGAAGTCAGGTTTGGAAACAACGGTATTAGGGGGCTAAAACATGCCGATACGATTTAATTCAAATTGATAAAGCTTATACAGTGTTTTGTATGTTCGTATGTATAGATAGATACTGGCGTTCGTATTTACTTCATTGTTTTACCTTTTTGTGGGTTTAGGCAGATTAGGTACGATTTTTGTTAGATCTCTATGTCTCCTGTATATCATTGATTTATATGCCAATAAGTCTAGAACTGTGTCATTGATCTAGCGCAAGCGCAGCTTCTGAGCATGAATTTCGAAACCCGGGTACGTCAAAGTTATTGGGATTTTTTATTTCCTTTTTAGTTATAATACAATCCAAATTCACAACTCACATTAGTTAACACTTCGTTCTCTTGAGGCATGTGCGCAAAGATGTACGTACAGTCAGCTTCAAAAAGATGTATACATGTAGCGAAATTCAAACGCTCATTCTTCGAAAATTATTGGTTAAAATCATAAAATTTAAATGACTGTGTATTTTTATCTATCCGCTGATACTATGTGTAAAATTGGTCAAGATTTCAATCTATGTTCCCTCTAAAAGTCGCTTTTAAATTTCATTAAGTATTTACATCTTATTCTGGCTGTACATTCAAGTACTAACGTTGCATTAACAAACCTCTGAGTACTGAACAGAAGCTCAATGAAACATGGCTACTTGGCAACTAGCTTTGAGTAAACGGACGGCCACAGTAGACGGACGGAGGATGGCAGGTACGTCGATTTGAATTGGCTAGACAGACTGAACATCACTCCCTACACAAGCTGTAAGAAGCCTCAAATACACTTCCTTTTATTTAGTGTGACTGTAAACAACCAATTTAATAATAAATTCAACCCATTTACTGTCCCGCTAGGCAAGGGTCTCTTCTCAGAATGAGAAGGGAAATACGTAATGCAAGTACGTAAATGCAAGAGATAATCAAATTCTGATCCGCACATGATTCCGAAAAGTCAGAGGTGCGGGCTGGGTTTGAACGCAGACCCTCTTGCATGGAAGGCAAGCGTTCAACCGCTAGGCTATCACTGCTATAACCAATTTAATACCTAATTAAAATTTATTTAAATGCTTTTCTTTTGTTTTTAAAGTTTTTATATCTGTTTCTGTTTGATAGATACAATAACATTGTCTCATATATAATACAAACAGCTTGACGGCAGTTGGATAAATCTGGCAGCTACACTAAATAGCGCATCCCTTTCTCGCTTATGTATGTTTTCATAAGAAGATAAAGAATAGCATGATTGTTAGCAACAGCTACTGTTATATTGTTCTTGCGTTATCACTGCATATTATAAAACAAATTCCCGCCGCGTCTATCTCTCTGAACGCGATAAACTCAAAAGCTACTGAACGGATTTTCATACGGTTTTCACCAACGGAATGATTAATGGGGAAGATTTATGGTTTGGTTTCATTCATTAACATTTTATGTAAATTGGCTGAAATATGACGATGATTCTTGAAGATGTCGGAAAAACTCATGCCGACTGGGAGCTTTTGTGGCGTGCGCCGCGTAAACCAATAGAGTTATATAGCCATATTGAAATATATCCTTATTAAATTAAATTAGACCATCATATCCAAAAATATTTAGTATTAATGAATGCAAGCAAACGTGGGTGTAAGCGCAGGCGCCTCTCGTTTGTGCAAGGGCTGATTTATCGCCATCATTCCTATGGCACCGTTACGGAGTACATAAAGTTCCACCAATCTATTACCAAGTTCGAATATTTGTGTGAACACAAACCTTTTAGATGGAAGTCCGATGGGAAGTTATAATTATTAACTTTTCTTTCTATTTTTAATGATAAAGCACTAGAACTCATTTAACCCACTGTAATAACTAAACTCCTGTAATCCCCCAGGTTTAGTCAAACGTGTTATGCACACGCAGATTTCACCGATACTGTTATTGAGTCCCATGTATTGGGAGGAAGCCTATTGCCATCTGCCAGACAGAGCTGCAAACTCAGTGCTGCCAGAAACCCAATAACACTGCCCGACACGGGAATCAAACGCAGAACCTCACGCTCAGTATCCAACGCTAACGAGCACTACACCAAGGCAGTCTGGTCACTATAATAATGATAAATTAATATAATTATATAGCAATTAATTTATGAGCTATATCATCCAAATAGGACGCCCACCATTGACACCAGCATATGTCAGTATATTTTCGAGTTATATCTGTTCCGAGTAAAGAAAATAATTTTATTCTCAATAAAAATAACGACGTAGGTATAAACGATCAAACTAAAATGAAAACTTTACTCGGCAAAAAACATAGTTAGAATATATTAAAACCATATATTCTAACCAGAGACTGGTACATATCAGGTTTTTGTAGAATAATAGCCGGGTACTCGTAGACGGAAACTAACATCCTGTCTCTTTTGCCCGAGTGAGGGGCCCGCTGGGACCGGAGGCTTGGACGAGCGGACGCATTGTGCCTAACTGCCGAGCGACGAAACTCCGCGCTCGTCCGGTTTGTCTCAAAGCAGACGCTGAAACCTAACGCTTCTATATCTATTAGGACAGCAGTTTCGTCGGGCCGGATACGTGTAAACATGTTAGACACTCTCCCAGAAACACAAACGGTATAATTTGAACCGTGATTATATAAATTCAGTATGAAAGTACGAATCGCGAGACTTAGATTTCTAGATTTTTTTGACACTTGTGTCTCGCTGTTAGCTCAGAGAGCTATCACTGATTAACTGAGCGAGACCAGAAGGGCCTCCAGCCGAGCAAATTAAATAATATTAAGCAACACTGCTAATGGCGTCCCATAGTGGGACTCGAACCTCGGTTTAAGGCGTTGCTGGGGGACAGACAAGAGAGGACTTTTTGGATCTTATTGTAATGTCTAGATCTCTAGATAGTTATAGTACTTTTTTCAGAAGTCAGAAGTTGCTCCTTCCCGGTAACTAATATTAGGTAGCATAAAAATAGCATCACACCTGTATTCCCCGTAGGGTTCGGTAGAAGTGCACGGTTACACCCACATTTCGCCGATGCCGTTATTGACCATCCACCGGGTACAGACCCGGTGAATGGTGGACCCGGACATCGTTCCGGACTCTGCTGCTACTGAGAATTTCTTTACTGAAAAACCCAATAACACTTTTACCGACCTGGGAATAGAGCGCAGAACCTCACGCTCAGCAATCACACTTGCGACCATTAGTCCATTGTGGCAGTCAAAAAAGGATGGACTGACATGACAATACTAATTTGCCTGCCTACCCAAGATGAGCTAAACATCTATAGACATTAGGTATATTTCTTCTAGATACTTTTACGCTTCATAGCCGTCAGGGAAAGCAAGTCTTCAAAGCAAAGATATTATCTTCACGTACCAAAAGACTGACGCTACGTGCGCCGAGTTCCCACGTGTTCGACATGATGATGACTGAAATATAGCGGAACACATATTCATTCACTAATTACTTTTAAAGAAACCCAAACCAACTGTGTGCGCTAAAACCAAGAACCAAATACGGCAAAAGGAATATCAGATATGAAGGCGTGTAATTGTATAATGCTCTTATAGACATCAGAAACGCATCTGCTATAAATATATTTAAGGCTAGACTTAGATCGTACCTTGCGGGGAGTGAGAACTTCTTTTAAACCGACTCTCAGGATTTTTTTGTTTTTGTTTTTATTTCCTTTAAATTGTTCTTGTTTGTATGTATAACTATTAAAGACATAGGTAGATATTTGATGATAGCCATAAAATTGTAATTTTTTATATTTATTCGTAAGTGAACTTTGTTCTTTTGGATAAATAAAGAATCTTTAAACCAAACACCACCACCAATGGCCACCTGTCGAAAGCCTTTGACCTGGTATCGTATAATATTTTGTGGCAAAAACTGTCCGATGAAACGGACTTACCCGCTGAACTTATTAGTATTTTTAAACACTGGTACTCAAACCAAAAGAATTATGTTCGGTGGGCAGGTTCTAATTCTGTTTCTTACGGCCTGAATTGTGGGGTGAGGCAGGGTGGGCTAAGTTCACCTAGTTTATTCAATCTATATATAAACAGTTTGATTGGTGAGCTAAGCAGCACTAGGGTTGGCTGCTCTGTCGATGGAAAAAGGCAATATGCTTGCTCGTAGGTTTGCACGATGTACTACAGAAGTCAAGCTGACTCTGTTCAGGGCATATTGCCAGTCATTTTACTCGTGCAGCCTGTGGGTCAGGTATACACAGAAGGCTTACAACGCTCTGCGCATTCAGTACAATAATGTGTTGAGAATGCTGTTGGGGTTGCCCAGGTTTTGCAGCGCATCAGGCATGTTTGCTGAAGCGCGGCTGGATGACTTTTATGCTATCATGCGTAAGCGATGTGCCTCGGCGCTGCAGCGACTTAGAGTCAGCACCAACAGTATTCTCGCCACGTTGGCTGATAAAATTGATGGTCCATTTCTCAGGCACTGGGTAGGTGTACATGTGCGAGAAGGTGTGCATGTACCAAATTAGCGTTTTGTGATTTCATATATTTCTACTAACATTATTTTTTAAGTTTGTACCTACTAACATATTATATGGATCTATGATCTGAAATAAAAACTTATTATTATTATTATTATTATTATAAAACCGTACAAATACCAGTGCATTGGCATCAGAACGTTATACTTCCCTAAACCCACGTGCCAAGCCCGGTGACTACGGCGTCTTATTGGGTCTTCATTTACGCTTGTAATGGGTATTTTATACTTTACGCAACTTTTGGAGTAAAAGTTTTGACAACGTGAATAGAAGCCTTATTGCGGCGTATTATATCCTTTAAATATGGGTCGCGATTCCGGCAGTCGCCAGTGTATTGCCAAGTGGTGATCCGTGAACATTAATCATTCCTGCAAACGATATTAAGGTTTAATTATTTTAATAGTGAAAATAACTTCGGATATCTGACTCTCAGTCACAATTGCCGTCGATTTCGAAAAGCTGATTCTTCTATAGTGGTACAGTACTCATAAACCTAAAGGAGGATGGAACAGACATATTGAACCTACAGTATCCAATAAAGTTCCAGGCTCATGACGCCTTTATCCGGCCCGTCTCATAAACAACGCCGGCAAACTTTAAGCCTAAAACCCATTTTTGCGTGACAACTTCGTTAAAAAGCAGTGAAAATATCAAAAACTGTCCAACAGTTTGTAATCTGTATTCTTCGCGTTTTTGTTTTATCAGATTGAGAAGCTCCCAAGAGCTTTCATAAGCTTTGGGTCAAAACAACAGGGTTTAAACAAAATTGTTGACTGAAAACTATTTCTTCGTTCACAGAGCACTTCCACTACATCAAGCGTATGATTGGCGCTGACTACGTCGGCATCGGTGGCGACTTCGACGGCGTAAACAGGTACTAACAAAATCCGTTCTGGGAACAGTTATTCTACCTTAAAGTGTTCCATTTTCAAAATGTATTTCACATTTTCCAAACATTTCACAAGCGAAAAGTATGTACGAAGAAAATTCACGATATTGTAAATATTTAAATCTCAACCGTACTTTTCCATAAAAGTCGAATCTAACCATCTTTTAGGTATCATAAAATGTAAATATAAATTTACAATTTACCTTTCCTAGCATGTGTATGGCGTTGTACTGAATAACTTATATTTTAATACACATTTGAAAATGGAGTTATATTTTTCTTATAGAAGATCATTCCTGTTTATTTTAATAATTGTATTGATGATTGTTTCATTAGGGTTCCCCGGGGGTTGGAAGACGTGTCCAGATACCCAGAACTATTTGCTGAATTGCTTCGTAGTGGCCAGTGGAATGTCCAGGAACTTAAGAACCTCGCTGGGCTGAATATGCTACGTGTAATGCGCCAGGTTGAGAAGGTGGGTCTGACATTATAGTATTGGTTTCCCTATACGTATTATTAATTAAATTTCAGAACTAAATTCGAATTCTATTTGCTGTAAAACTGTGTAAACATGCATTTATGATAACAATAGACAAAAGTAGATAACGATGTACGAATATCTTTTGAACCATTTTCTTTCAGTAGAATTTCAGCTCATCTTATTCATTAAACTTCATAAAAGCATTATACTGTGAATTGTACTGTTGAATCCGTGTAGGATGCAAGCACGCTGTTTATTTGTCTATTGTTATACGAAATAGAGTATAAAATGCAACGAAGATCCCAGTGTTACTACTCGCAACTGGTTACCTTGTATAAAAATATTCCCGAATGGAAAACGCCAAAGATATCTGTGAAAATCGTGTGTACATAAACGGAGGAAAATCTTGTATAAATATAAACTACTTCTAGTTTTGTAGCACCAAAACTTCGTGAATATCAGGATCACGGGTTGACATCAGAATCTGATCAGATAAACCTGTGATTTAAAACCTTATTGGTACAATTTTGTACCTACATTCAAATAAATTGGTACCTTCTATATAAGTAAAGTTGATCGATCGATCGCCAGGTCGACCGACTTATTTTCTACCGTTTTTGTATCTAAGTTTCAGCTATCTTGTGCATGTAGATATAAAGTTATGCGCTCCTCATCATTTATTTAAAAATCCTGCACATATCCTTATGTGAATATTCTGCCAGACATCTAGATACAACTGTCTACGCTGAAAGCCATACACTCGTCATGGTTCTCACCATCTCAAGCTTACAGTACTAACAAAGCATAAATCATGTTTATTTGCGCAGGTCCGTGATGAGATGCGCACTAACGGTGTAGAGCCTGAAGAACACCCCGACTCTCCGAACGACAACGGAAATTGCACCAGCAACGCTTTCTACTCCGAATACGTGTAGATTGCCCTTTTACATAACACGCGACTGCCAATTTGAACCTTATTTCTATAACTTCATACGGTTTATTTTTATACTATAATATTATTTGAAAGTAAATCAAACTAAACATGATTATGAAAAATTTTGGTGTGCCCTATGATATTGGGGTAACTTATGTGTTATTATATATTTAATATTGATGTTTTGGATATAGTTTTCAAGAGTCTCGACAGAAACGATGTTATTCTATTACTAATAAAATATAGCCACGAAATAACTCGTTGTTTTTTGGCTTTAACCAGAGAACACTTGAAATTCTAACTAACGACGAGATTTTTCACAACCTTTGATTATTCTGGTGCGGTGTCTGGCCACAGACAGACATCTTGGCGAATTATTGAAGCGCATTTCTATTTGTGTTGAATAAGACGTCAAGATAGAGTATCATAGACGTTCCAATCAAGCTTAAAGCCGATTGTAGCTACAATTTATTGAGGCAGTGGGTGTTATGACTTTTGAAATCAATATGGACGAGATATGCAACAAATTATTTACATGTATAATGTATGTGTTAAGTTACGAATTCTTTATTATTTACTACAAACACTCGCTTAGCGTTTACAACGTTCTGATTTGTGTATACCTCATTTGGATCGTCACGTTTCTCCGATTCGCCTCACGCCATAATTAGTGATGATTGCAGACCTATCTAGTTAGAAATTACCGCTGATTCAGTCGTTAACACTTAATAAAATGAACATTTCCAATGCAGCCATATTTGAATAGCATTAACATATTTTCCCTGCTGTCCGTAATGCACTGTGTTACTGACGACGGCACCCGTACATACGGTTCGTCAAATCAAACTCATTATCTGCAGTTATGTGCTGGATTTTCCAAATAATTGATCAGCGCAGGAATTCCATTGGGAGCAGTTTTCGGTGACAACGTTGATTTCGTTAAGACTGGAAATATTAAACTGAAACGTTTTTGTAATCATGTTTAGAATGTAAGGATGTCCAGGCGGACAATCTGACTACTTTTAAATTATTTTTGTCAATCTCATAGCGATTAAATTGACGTGTTTCACAGTTTACGAATGATAAGGTTTGAATATCAACAGCATTTCAACCTGCCTCTGTAAATGTTTGACACGTCACATATAAAACAATCAAAATATTTTGTTGATAAAATAGAAATGTGCTCGAATGTGCAGTCGCGTGCGATAGTGTCAGCGACCGGCAGTTCAATCCGACAGTTTGATTCCAATTGATGTGTGTTTAACATGATAAATGTCTGTGTACCAATAAACGACTTTTCACACTTGATCCGTTATTTACGTATCGTTTATAGACTCAAATTCCTGCGTAGATCCGTGGAATTATAATTTGAATTCCGATTAAGGTTAGATTGATTTTGATACATAGTTCCATTAAGTTCCCTATGCAATTAATTAATAATTCAATGAATCGTCGAAAATATTTACCATACCTAATTATTTTGGGATTAATAATTACTCTGTTTAATTAACGTCTGCAGTACGCCTGCAGATGCAAATCAATTCATAGCCCAAAATCAATATCAGTTTATGCGCATACAGTACAACAACTGAACAAGTGTGGAGAGACTTTAACCGATGACGTAATTACGTCGATATGTGTCTGTTTAGTTAATAATTCAAGGTAGCGATTGTCATATTTCAGAAGCATTGGAATAAGCATTTGGCTTTGTTTGGGAATGAAAGATATTTGTTGTTTTCAGGATCTACTCCCCATCTTGTTTTCATTTCGTCAACAACCATTAATTCTAACAGCTTGATTAGCCACTATCATTATATACAATAAGGTCTTTTAAAGTTTTGGATGTGAGATATCCAGCTCCACAGAGTTCAAAGTTAATAAATTAATCTGAGCAGTTGTGAACTCAGTGCAAGATCTCTTAATTATGGCAGCTTGAATGTTCCAGACAATTAAGCGAATTAAGTGCAAGTAAGACTGTTTGCTCTAAGAGGACTTTAAGATTTATATTTCCAAACAGCGAACTTAGTTGAAAATGAAGTGTATTTTTTTATTGATAGCATTTGTTAATGCTAAATACTGAATGTTTTAAGAAGTCGTAAAAGAACATTAATCTCTTGGTCACTTAACATTGGATGAAATTGTGAATAAATATAAAACTCCCATAATACTATACTTAGTAATACAGAATAATTGAATATTATAAGATATTCATTTCCTATAATTTTAACTCAACGTTATGATACAGAGTAAGCTGCACTTTTAATAATATCGGCCATAACTCGTGCGTCCCGCCTGTTTCAATTAGCCTTCGGGTCAGTTTTCCATTTCGTCTGAATTCAATTATTCGAAATCATAGCCATCGGCTAGGCCGGCGCAATTTAGTGCTAAACTATCGCAATTAATTATGTTGCATGATTTGTTTTATTAATCAACCTCTATTTTATGTGCTACATTTAGGCTTATTTTAGCAGTTCCGACATTTATAATTTATTAGGTTAATTCGAGCGTGTATTTAGTTAATGTCTCATGTAATTTGTTGTTTAAAGAGCAGTTATTTAACAGAAATCAATTGTTTACGGGATTAGTTTAGAATACGGTTCTGATGCAAAATTTACATAAATTAACTCGTAGAAATAACTACCAGATAGCGTTACTAGTTCATTTTTAATTGGAGCCCGAGCATAAAGTTAAAATGGAGGCCGTAAGTTTGGCCCGAAGCTGTGACAAGTTTACTAGCCCAATATCTGCCGGTGCCAAATAAGTTTGCAGATATTTAAAGAGGGTTGAAAAAACATCTTTATAAAATAGATTAATGAAATGAAGGACCCGTTCTACCACAATTTATTAGCTATGAGAAATATCATTTAGGTACTCAATCCACGTGATGTCTTTCAGAAACAAAATATTAGTGAGCGGAATATACCTACTTTTGAAATATGACAGTCATTTATATGTGGTAACTGTTTAGATAATCGAAATATATGTAATAAATGTTGTAGCTGCATGATAGGTGTAACATTGTGAACTATGCACTCTTCCTTTTTTACTAGTTTGCGTTCATATATCATACAAATCCTTACCACTCCACTCTTTCTGATAATACGACTTTCTATCTCTTTCTCTTTCGTTCTCTATCTCTTTTCCAAAGGTTGCATTATCAGGGGAGTCATTTAGATAGAGAACTCAAAATTGGAATTAAATGGGAGGCTCTAGTGCGAGAGAAGTAAAATTATCTGGGTAAATAGAGAAAAAAAATAACAAAAACTATTTTATTTTACTATTGTAATTTAAAATAAAAAAATAAACGGTTCGATCTAGGAACGTAGGTAGAGAATAAATTTTGTAAAAAAACATTTAAAAATAAATTTGATTGGTTAAAGTTTCAAATTATTTAATGTTTAGGTATGTTTAATGAAATTTAAGGAATTAAAAGCCATTTGGATGTAAATGGAAACACACGGGTTAGCGTTTCGACATGTTTTTTGACACCGTGTGTTTTCTCTAAGGGTTTTTTCATAATTCCACCGCTTTTTAGTAATTTTGTGTACCTTGGTAATGTTATTTTTAAGTTACCATATTTTTACATGTTTTGTATGTAATATAACAAAACTTGTATTGATTTCTAACTTTAAGTTCAATTTAAATCGGACAGCAGTATGCGAGGTTTTAACTTAAAAAGCGGCTGATGAGCGATGTCTTGTAATACTAATTAACAATGCAAATGTTACGAGTATATTGACAACACAGGTATAATAATCTTCGTTCATCATTTTCGCTTTCAAGTTTTGCAAGCATTAAATGCGAGCGGATCAAAGCTAAGCTAGAAATGAGAACACCGAAGCCTCAAGTCGACGGACACGATAATTGTCCGGAGGGTGTCCGACACTGTCCGACGGTAACGCTAAAAGCTAGTATACAATTTAGAGTAAGGTCTGAACTTGTGATGGAGATCGTTGTGCCAAAAATGACCTAAACTTTTTATAACTTCTTACACAGTTTTTATATTAAAACTGTAACTTATACTTTTCTTTTATAATTTTATATTAAAAGGCTTCCATTGCCACAAGGAGGGTAGGAAAGAAAATTGATGAAACCCGTCATTTCTGTTAATTTGTCATCTTGACAATAATACCATCCACTTTAAAATGAAATGCTGTGAATTTCTAAATGTATATTTAAAATAGAACTTTAATATAATATGATGTGAAAGAACTATTTCTTATAAATTGTGACTGAACGATTTTTGAACCTATACTGAACTTTAAACTAAGGATTTTCTTCTAAAATCTGGAGTTATTTTGTGGTTCTTTTATCTGATTTAACGTACAAAACATGTTATCTGACAAGCGCACTATCGGTTTAAAAACTTATATTTACTATTTGTACTGTTTGGTACACAGGGTTTTAAAACAGGCACATAAACGCATCGCTCTCAAACTCGGCACGAGCCGCGATTTGACACGACTGGGCCATTACAACCGCAACGTTTTGGCGTAGTGTGGTCACGACACACAAAACAACATATGATGTTCATTCTACATTAAACAAAAACAACATTTGCTTACTCAGTTAAGTAAGTAAGACATTGACGAACACAAAACACCTATAACAATAGGTGCTCAGTAATGAATATCAATCGTTACAACTTAGTGGCTAATCTCCCTAAGACTTAATGCCAATAACCCAAAATTGACGAGCTTGAAACCGAATTTCCGATGAGTGCGCTTGTACCGAGTTGAATGGCGCATTGCTGCGTATAGCCAGGTCTTATGATCCCTACTGTAAGTCACTTCTATATAATTGGTCCCTCAGAAGTTTGTATGTCTTCGAGAGGGTCGTCACAGTTCCTTCACCGTCTTCCCCGTTTAGCAAAGCGCCAAGCAACTGTATACTGGACTGTTTATATATTTATTACACTTGGTAACCAATAAACACGTTTGCTGTAATTTATCATTCGTTTTATTTTTATAATCCCACTAGCTCAACCCGGCCACGCTTCGCTGCGGCTCAGTCCGAAATTAATTATATTAGGGAAGTAAATAAAAGTATTCTAGTGAACATAGATTCACTGAAAAAACACATCAATGTATATTCTAATTGTATGTTTGTTGTTAAAATTAGACATATTTTAAAACAAATGAGTGAAAATGAAAAACAATGTGATACATAGTCATTTGTCAGATATAAACGCTTGAAATATTCTGTTCCTGGGGGAACTTTGGGTTAAAAAGTATATAAAAACACTCTTATATAGAAGTACTATGCTGTGTAAAAATTTCAAGTCAATCTATCGACTACTTTTCGAGATTTGCGGACACAAACATACGGAAGCTCATATTACAAATGTTTATATTTTAACCCTATTAAAATCTACCATGGAGGTATATAATAAAATTAATGATCATCAGAATCCTTATATTATACCTAAATATTATCCCACTGCTGGAACTTTTCCCCTATTCTACATGTCACAAGTCAACGAATTTTTAGAACTAGAATATCTTCACGGTGGCCCTTCAACGTTAACGAATGAAAATTTGATACGCTTATAATAAAACCTCAAAGACAGTAGACTAAAAGCACTGAGCGTGTCTTTTATAATGAGCGTGCGTATTCTTTACAAACCAACCATCCATTTGAAAAGGATGATCCAATAAAAGAAAAACAGGAATAACAAATAAGCGCTCACAGAGAATCCTTTGTCGAACAGTTCCAGTCTCTCCTGTGTGCAGTACCGATGAAACTAAATCTTCTCCCTTAGGATCATGTTCATACCGGGGTTCAGGTTCCCACCGACGCGACGGACTGCGGTTTCTATCCATTATCTGAATTGAACGAGCTGTTAATGCGTATTAAAGTAATTACATCGGATGTATTGATTACGCATCCATTATATTGTAATAAAACATTAAACTGTATTGATAACTGAAAGCTTCATGAATACTTTATACTGAAACTTTACTGAGGTTTGTGCTTAATTGTGATTACATGTCACGCCATACAGACATTAAAAATAAGAGTGTCATATATTTCAGTTAAATAAAAATCTGAAATATATTGGTCACGTCTTAATAAAATGATATCAATTGATATTTAAATGCATATTATCTGTCACTATAATTATTTTGACGGTTCGCTCCTAACACAAATGATATAACTCGTGTTGAAGGTAGGCTACAGATATTAAGCAAAACATTATGCTGCCAATAAAAAGGCAAAGAATAAGCTGGAAGGTGATCGAGTGTTAAACTTCTTTTATCATATACCTCCATCTTTTTTATTTAAATATTTACAAAATATCTTTAACCCGTCAAGTGTTGCAACTAAGCCACAATATAAAATCTATTGTTACTCGTTGCGGGGCGCCTCATGTGTCTTAATGAATTAAAAAAAGACTGAGTGCTTGTTTCTGTTCAATGATGTTTTAGACAAGTGAATATTAAGTATATCCTTTTGCTAAACTCTCTGATTCGTACACATTTTAATGACGGTATCATATTTTATCTGTTTGCAAATTTATTATCAAACCACGCACAAAATAGTTTGTCGTTTTAAAAATTAACCATCCATTGAAACGAAATGTCCGCAAACAAACTGATGGGTGATCGATGTTTCAATTAAATTAAAACCTCCGATTGGCGGACGGTTTTATGGTTGTTTACATAACACTGTGTCTGACCCGAAGTAATGTGTTTACAAATGTGGATTAAATTAATGAGAAATGAATGAAGTAATCATTATTGAATTTAATGAAAATAAATGTGATGGATTCGTTTTTCCAGCTCTATCTTTTTAGAACAAACCGGCAGCCTAATTACGTAAAAAAGCGACAGCAACGCGATAGCCACGCGACAGCAATCTCGCTGTCAGCTAATACATTATATGACACAAAAATGACGTTTGACAGAAGTTATCGCGCGATCTACGCCTGTCGCTACATTAGTAATTAGGCTCCTGGTCATGCACTAGGATTATTACTGGTTAGCTATCGTTTACATACACAAATGTCACAGGCACATCCCCAGGAACAACAGCTATCTGCTACCCAAACATTATAATCACGCGTGAAATATCGTGCCGCGTGTTTACTACAAATATAATTAGGTTCCGTGCGAGAACCGACAGCCTAACTAAGTACCGATGTAGCAATCAGTTTGCGACAGGCGTAGATCGCACGATAGCTACTGCCAAACGTCATCTTTATGTCATAGGTATATTGGTCGACAGCTGTAAGTCTGCTGTCGCGTGGCTGTCGCTTATTTTACGTAATTAGGCTGATTGCTGATCATTAAGACAGCCGGCGCTAACAACATTAGATTTTCTGTTGTGTCTAGTATACGTCAACGAAACAAAGTGAAATTCAATAAACATTGTCTCTTTTACATTCCAAGGCAACTGCAAAACAGCTGTTAGTTGACAGATGGCATTAATGTTGACTACCTTGATATAAATAATTAAATATAAATCGCAGATACTTTGCAATATTTACACTTACTAAAGCATGTAGTTAGTTTGTCTGCCTGCTATTGCACCTAGTTTGAACTCCGTCACGAGTGAGTGTAAAAACGCTTTTATTCATCCTTATTAGTGTGGTTTCATTCTTGTAAGAGTTGCGCTACTATCCGCAACGTTATTGAGGCAGGAAAACTATACTGCGTTATATTTTACCGTGTTTTACGTTATTTATTCTAAAGCTTATCTTAATTAAAAGTAACAAGCTAGAAATATATAAATAAAAGTACAAACTGTTAAAAACGGGGAGGGGAAGAAATCATAGGGCATCGTAAAATTCGTCCACATCGCCGTCAACGGGAAAAGTGCCCAGAACGCTGGCGGCATTGCCAAGTTTTATGGCAATGCTAATTCTCTGACCGAAGTAGAGGCCAGCCCTCTTGTCACGTGAAGAGTCGAATCGTTATATTTTACTGTATCATTAATTTATTCATCTAATTAATTAATAATATTTAATGTGGAATCTGTGTCTAAAGTTCTATATCCTAACCTTAATCCTTCATAAATTACTTCGTAACTATATTTAAATTAATTTTTTATAGAAATTCTTGTTCGTTATATCAAATTGCTATGCTCGTTCGCAAAGTCCCAAAAAATATGTCTGCCGTGACACATACACACCATGACAGTATACTCATAAGCGCTATGTCTGATCGATGTATGTATGTGTGTGTGTAATCAAATGACTCAGCACTACTCCGAGGGGTTGAAAATACGACATTAATTATTTATTCTTCATCCTCTTTTCAATTTTGATGGCAAAAGGAAAAGAGAGTTCTTTTTTATATCATTTAGGTACAAATATCATTACCGTATAGAAGATAAACACACTAAAAGCTTAAAATATTTTAAAAATAGGGCTAATGTGGAGCGCAACTTTCGAAGAGGCAATCTGCTACGAAGGAGCAGTCTTAGCGAAGTTGCTATCGACTTGTTCACGTAACCTGTGCTTAACTACACAAAATATTTGTCTCCGAGGATAGTTGTGAACTGTTTCAAAACTTGTCCGCTCTCATGAACAGACATGTTGCAAGATGACTTTACTTCTCCATAAAGTTTTCTCCGTATTGCCGTCGGGTTGGCCGAAAAGACGGTGATTTAATAAACTAACGACTGTTTCACATTATCCACGCACTGAGTGAAGTTCCACGAACTTCTAAAACAACTTTGGGTCTTGAAGTGTGATTTTATGAGTGCAAAGACATCGAATCCAAAACATTTAAAACTACGCCTTTATTACTCAGCTGCGGTCCCATAGACAATGGTCTTGATGGATAGACGGACAATAAGATATTTGCTATATATACTTTGTTTGCTGTGATAAATACAAAGGAACAAAGCTAAAAGGCAACATTATAATCAAAACTCAGGAAACCACTCAAAAGTCTTCAAGACTTACGTTTGAAGGAACGTCGCTTATAATAACTCTAACCTTAAGTATTCTCGCAAATTTTGTAAGTATCTAAATTTAGAGTACCTGCGCGGTAGATCCAACATGTCTCAAAACTTTGATTTGAAATGAACTACTCTAGCATCTGGAGAGCAAAGATATTATGAGCTTGTTTAAGATTGTATGGCTTTTGCATAGAAAATGTTGATTTGAAAACGTGAAGTTAGAATTTGGTACTGAGGTAGTATGAAATTATACTTTAAAGAATCTTTAATGTTTACATTTAAGAATACCTTAATGTCTGGTATGGTTTAACACCATTCGTTAGGCTTATATAAGCTCTCTTGTGCCTATGTCGAGCACTGGACAACCAGAAGCATTTATTTATTACGAAATATGGAGTTGAAAATCGTATAGTCTCGGTGATGCTGCTGCCCGTGTTGGCTTGCTTGTATTTGTGATATTCAGCGCCATCTATTGGTTTTGTTGAAAACTTATTACAAGTTGGGTTTACTTCGCGGTAAAGTTAGCGATGACAAATGACTTGTTTTCCATAAAATTTATTATAGGGTCGCGTCACCTGTTTTAGACGAAAGATTTGGCAGAGGACAGACTATTTTACAATATACATTATTTAGCAAGCGTACAGGGCGCGTTGAAGGAGTAAATGTTTTGGCGGCGTATGTAACAAAATAAAAGAAACGTCCGCTGCGATTCACATACTGCCATAATTATTTGTCTTATCCGCCCCCTGGGCCAATGCTCTTGTTACTACGGAGAACATTATTATCCCAGGGCGCGTTTGCTTGCTTATATTATGTCCATATAACGTCGGCGAACCGTCCACAAGAAAGATATTAATTACAATTTATATCATTTACTAGTCACCCGGCCTCGCACGAGTGTAATTTACAAATGAAAATAATGAGAATTTATTGAGATTTTCATACAAAAATACCATCCAGACGACACGGTTGGCGCAGTGGCTAAGCCATTAGCTTTCTGCGCTATGTGTCGCGGGTTCGATCCCCGCACGGAACAAATATTTGTATGATCTACAGATAGTTGTTTCGGGTCTGGTTGTGTGTGCATGTGACATGTATGTTTGTAAACTGTACCCACGACACAGGAGAAATCCTAGTGTGGCAACGTTTTTAAAAAAAAAAAAAAAAAAAAAAAAAACATATTTCCGACTTTTTCGAAGGATTTTATAAAAGCTTTCTTTCATACAAACCTTATCCAGAAAATTACAAACAAACTACAAACAAACAAAAAACGGCCAAATCGATCGAGCCGTTCTCAATTGCTGATCTTACATACATGTAGTAATTGATTTGTATTTATTAGAAAACCTCCAATGACCATCAGGTATCAAGCACACATAGGGCACTATGCGCTGTTTACATCTAAATAAATTAATATGGTAAGTAAGGTGAGTTCGGGTAAGATCGTACAGATGAAACAATAAATGAATTTGAATTTGAATAAAATTTCCGGCTGATTCGACCACTTTTTATATGTTGTTCTCCAGTCAATAGAAGCAGTTTTATTAGCTTGTATTGCCTGGAGAACAAGGCCAATTACCCCAACTCACCTTATTAAAAACTATTAGGTACACTTCTCCATATTTCGCCAATCGTGTAGAATAACCGCACATCATGTAACTGGTCCAAGAGCCAAAGAGATCCAGCCGCGGCAGAGAACTTCATCCATCGGTTCATATTAACAAGAGCCCCATTTACAATAGTTAGCAATGGAGCACACTATAGTGCACATATTTCGCAAGTTGGGCGGTGCTGCAGACAAGTTACATGTGCGGCACTATGATACAAGTTTGAGTTATAGGGAGTTTCAAACTAACATGAGTAACTGTGTTCCAGATCTCTAACAAGAACATTTTCTTGTGATGATGCATACGTAACTTCGTGTGCCCAGTTCGGACAGTGTAAAAAGTTTTCTGATGTTTCGCGACGGCGAGATGGAATATATATCGTTTGTTATTCAATTTATTTAAATTTATTAGTACCGAGACGATTATTGTGTCCATTCGATTGTGATTACAAATAAAATAAACCCTGATTTATTGATAATTACAACACTACTAGCTGTTGCTTTGCTTTGGGATTATTGTTGTTTTTTTTTTTTTGCAAGACATCCAAATTGCATATTTAAAATTGGTCAAAAGAAAAACTGGATCTCAACAACAGCGCCACCTACCGGGTCCAAGTATAGCTAACAACCATCCAGGAGACCCCAAAAAATCGATCAAGCCGTTTAGGAGGACACGAATTACGAACACACGCACGCACACACACGCACACCGAAATTTTACTTAAAGATAAATGTAGTAATCAGTCATTATATATCATCCAGTTGCTGTTATGTTCACAGCCGCTGTGTATATACCTACATAGAATGGAATATATTGGTTTTTATTTCAAATAAACGTATCTCAAGCACTTGAAACATTAATAGGACTCTAGTTGCACGGTTCTGCGAAGTAGAACCGGCGAGAGGCTCCGTGGATACCTCTTAAAATAATTGTGTTTACAATTTTATTATGTAAATTATCTAGAAAAATTTGAGAGGACAATGCAGACTTTGTCAAATAAATAATAAGAATGATATACACACTTGGATATTAAGTACATATTTTTAGATTTGTATTTTCGTTAGGTTAATATTTTTAGGTACCCATGCAGTTCTTTCAATAGTCTTCATCTTTGGCGACAATCACGGGAACAGACACAGGTAGGCTACGTGTCTTAAAGACTGCGTCTTAAAGATGGGTACCAAACCTCAGAAGAACTCCTCAGTTAATCACGTTAAACTACAAGAAGTAAATGTAAAGCACCTCTTTGACAATGATCTATTCACTGAATAGTCTACTACGGTTCTGTTTAAAGTGTCCAGACGCAGAATACACCAGCTATTATAACAACTTTCCATGGTTTTCAAACTATTCCCATTGTTATCCATATCGCAGTCGTACAGTGTATGACGTCACTGCTGCAACGCTGCAAGTTAGCAGCCGTACAAGTCGCAACATGTTTTCCAACTTGTTCGCAGTTAATAGGAAATGTTTAACAACCATGTTTCCTTTTTCCAACTTGTTTAAGAAACGACGATACATGAGCGAAACAAATCTGCGAGGAAATCGTTTCTACTTTTGAAGTCAGAATTCAGAGACAATGAATTTATGGTATCGTTCGTCGGATTTGTTTATATTTTACACTTCTGTCATACAAAATTAGGATTTCATCATCCCTGTAACTTGTTATAAAGTTATAACTGCCAAACACTGATGTGGCAGACAATTTCTTAGTTTCAATTAGGGATGTTACGGAGCTTCGACTCCGAATCCGATATGTCGGAACCTCCGATTAAAATTACACCTCCGAATCCGAATCCGGTTCCGATATATCAAAACGGAGGTATATATCGGAGTTACAAGTTATGACTTGCTATCGCTGCAGCGCTACCGAGCGCTTTCTACGTGACACTGACAACTGACGGAGTATATGTGTTCTTTGTAAGCGAAATTCTAAGTCTATGTGTTCTTTGCAACTGATGAACGAAGAGTGAACGTGTTGCGACAAGTTTCTTCTTTTTTATTTATTTATATTTTACATTCATAGATTTGCTCCGACTCCGACTCCGATTCACCTCCGACTCCGCGGAGGTCACTACGAGAACCTCCGACTCCGATTCCGCCTCCGATAAATCCGCCTCCGTAACATCCCTAGTTTCAATGAATACACATACACAATACATTTATGATATTTTTTTATTTGCGTTTGACTGGTGAATCAGCCGCCCAGTTGTAAAATAATAACGTATTACATTTGCAACAACACGGAATCTGTATTTCTGAAAAGTCGGTGCTTAAGAAACTGAATTTAAATCAAACCTGCCAATACATGCAAACTAGTTCGACTGGAGTTTAATTCCTAAATTAAAATAGCGCGTCTGGTGAATATAAAATAGCGCTGGTTTAAAAAAAATATGGTTGGTACATATTACTTCGGTTTAAAGACATTTATTTTCTCAAAAAGAACATATACAGTTCACTTATAATGAGAAAAGTACATAGAATTATAAGTATATCTATACATGCATTACAAATCTGTGAGTCTTAAAAATTCAACAATGCCGAAATAGGGTCTTCATCAAAATAATTACAATAATGGTTTTAGATCCGACAATGACCAACATTTAATTTTATTAAAGTGAAAGTGGTAATGACTGGTAATTATAGTTATCAGAAAAAATTAAGATTACAGTTTATAAGAAAATAATTTTATCTAACATACAAATCTAAACGTTGTTTAAACACAGTTATACTTTTGCTGTTAATACTTGAAGAACTGAACATGTTTATTATAGAAACGTGCTAATAAAAATAATTAATATAACAAGCTTCTACTTTATACTACTTGTGCAAGCAAAAGATTAAATTAAAAACTGCTATATTAAAAACTTCACCGACGCAATGAGATATTTCTAAAGAATGTCACGAACAAACAAAACCAACCGTACATAATAATTACATGTCACACATTCGAAACAAAAGCAAAAGCAGACTGACTTTTTGAACGGCGGCGTTGTTTTAATATTTTATGCCAGTGTGTTCCATGCCTTATTAATTTGGAACTCATGTTGATTACAATATATAACTGAAACGAATTAAACAAATACAGGTAAATTAGCAATTTATATGTTAAACTAGTTTCTGCCCGCGGCTTCGCCCGCATTGATTAAGAACCAGTGCATATTTTCGGGCCACACGTAGCGCCATCTAGCGTCCTAATGCAATCGTGACCATCAAAAGTTATTGTTCTTTACCCCGGGAACAGTAGTTTTTTTCTGGATTAAAGTTACCCTATATCCTTTTCTGTAACCATGACAACGTATATGCAAAATTTCATGTTGATCGGTTCAGTGATTTAGACGTGAAAAGGTAACAAACAAACAAACAAACAAACTTATTTTCTAATTTATAATATTAGTTAGGGTTAAAATACTGTAACGCAAAATATTAAAAAATTCCCTCATAGTTAAATTAAGTATCCTGTAATTTCGAAAAAATATCTCATCAGCCTGCCGAGCGGAATTACCACCAGTATACGGGAAGACAATATTCAGGCATTTCTATATTGATCTACAAAATAGCCAAAAGTATTTCACGTTAAGAAATCCTTCAAAATGGAGCAAAAAACATAACCCGTAATTTTATTGCACATAAATAATTTCGAATTATAAAATAGGCACCTACCATACAAAAAAAAACCTTTCAAAGTTTGTTTTAACGAATGTACTTTAACGTTGTCTTTTGAAGCAAGCCAATTAGTCCAATCAAGCAAACGTTTGAAAAAGTAAACACGTAGAGATCAAACAGCGTTGCCCTGAAAAGAAATAAAAACGAAATTGAATCCGCTTTGACTTTCCTCTTGCCATACATGTTTACCCTAAATACCCTCAAGAGGTACTTTTGAAAACCTCACAGTATTTTCATATTATCGTGTATATGAGATGAACATGAAGATAATTATTATTCCACTTCTGGCCACGAACCTATTCTTGTTAGGCCTAAGTTCACCACGCTAGCCTGGCGCGGATTGGCTAACTACGTCATCGAGAATTTTAAGGAGCTCTCTTAGATAGACAGGTACTCCCACGTTATTTTCATCCTTAACATGATTCCAACCTGTAGACTATCACCACCACTCCATCCACACAAAGTAAAATAATACAATAACGCATCTGAGCTGCGCACACCTACCGCAGATTAAGCGCGAGGTAAACAATATGCGGCACCCAATGGGCGCAAAATGTACGAAATCCAATTGTATCGCTCCTATAAAATATACAGTGGGCAAAAGGCCCTCAATTATTCAAAATTGAATGCAGTCAGTACCAAGAGATTTCCATTTTAGAGATCCGTGGTTAAATAAACTGACTCTTTTAGTTTTGGTCATATTTGTCCATAATTATGTTTATTATATAAATAAAATTGCAAATTCTTAGAAGTTGCGGAATCCTTCCAGTAATACTATCCAAACACCGACCTTATAAAAATATTAAACCAGAATTATAATGTTAACAATCCAAATACAATGTTAGGTGTAACTAAATCAAATATCACTGTTATTTGTTTGAAATCGAAAAGGGATAGAGTAGCGTTACACTAAACTGATAATTTAATTGAATACACATTTAAAAAAGCGCGTCTTTCTCTTTATAATAAACAAGTGGACAAATAATGATTTAAAATAAAATATACTAATGTTATGATTCAGATAAGTACGGAACTTCTTAATACGCAATTTAAAACGCACTTAACAGATATTGTGCTTCAACCAGTACGGCGCAATGTCAATTAAATTGCAGGAGCATTAAAAAAATAAAATAAGAACTGATTATTATTTCGAATTCGAGGTACGAAAGGTAGGGACAAGCAGATGCTTATCATCCCGTATTACGGGAGGCAATTAGGACAATATTTCATCTCTACACAATGCGATGTTTTGATCTCAAAATTCCTCAAAGGTAACATGGAAAAATAAACCGCAGAAAAAAAATGGTACGATCTAAATTGGATACAATCATTTTGAAGTCGTCAAAGAACCGTCGTACGCCGGTGAGCGTATAAGCTAATTAGCATCAACGTTTCCGTATGTTGAAAATACCTACTGTGAACAAAAATATCTATTTATTTGGTGACAAAAACCCGATAGCGCCCATTGTCATTGATTGTTAGGAGTTTCATATTCCGCTGTACCATGGAATTCTATTAAAAAAATTAATACAAACATTCGATAACCCTTGAAACAAGTCTTCAAAAGTTCAGACACGACTTAACATGACTGTTTTTAAACATATGACAGTTATCGGCAAAATGTGTCATCGGCGAAATGTGGTTGTACAACAGTAAACCTCTGCCTAACACTTCGGAGTATATAGGCATGATGGTGATCATGAAATGACACTAACAGAAGGACCAGATTTTTAAAAGAAATTAATACCGTGTCGACTTTCATAATAAGGCCGTTAGGAGTTTCTATTTATTTATTTTTACTTTAATTACAACGGCCTGGGACCAATTATAATAATTAAAGCTACATAATAGAAAAATAACAGAACAACAACAACAACAAAAAAAGAATACATTCATAAGTCCCTCTCACAATACTTCAGACACTGACAAGATCTTCGACCATTCATCCGCAAACAGATCGTAACTTGGATAAGAATCTAAGAGACCATTGAGTGCGGTGAGACTGCGAGGTATTGGTGAATTAGCACACGCGACAGTACGGCATGAAGGCACTGCGAAAAGTTTCAGGCACTGGATTCTAATCTGCATATAACTAATACGTTATTATATTTTTGATAACATGTGGACAGTTAAAGTCACGTGACGTGTGAATTCACCCTATCCATAGTTAAGATAAATATTCGACAAAATAGGTAAGCAAGCTCCTAAACATTCTTTTATTTAGTTATTAACGTGAGGCACTTCCCATTCCCAATTACTTGCGAAGTCAAGTTTCCCAATTTTAGGTAGGATACGTCTCCCGCTTCGATTACCTGTCAGGGAAGTTTTCGATTTTCATTACCTTGCAACGACTAGGGTTGTTCCTAAATATTATTATGTATGTCTTCTCCTTGCATGGGAGTACAGAGTCCTGGACGTTCGGAAGGCGTGCGTGGGGCCGAAGCCACCACGTAGAGGCCCTTTAAGACATCTTTAATAAAAATGTTGTGATGACATACCCAGCGGTTATCCCTGTATGCACTATAGAAATGCACCCAAGGACATTTCACGGATTTGCAGGACTATTGCAGAACATGTGGAAAAAAACTACTTGGGCTATTATGATGGGATGATAATGGACTGGGCTATGGGGAATTATGGAAACCTATTGCACCTGCCGAAATAATGTAATAAAACACGTAAAAATGGTAGACGGAGACTTGCCAACTCACTAACTGGGCTCTCCAAAAATAGTTACTCGAGTCGCAACAAGGGGGCAACAGGAACGTGAGTGGCTGAAGGGTATAGAAGCTTCGCTGGACTTTAAACTCAGATCACTTGCTCCCTGAGGATCCAGCTTCACTGGCCAACTCGCCACCTAAACTCAGCATCCACCCTACGAGCAGACCTCTGCTCTAACGACTCCACTCCAACCAGCCAATGAAGGCAAGCCGGAGGTAAGGTACGGTAACCTCTCCCTGGAGCACTCGGTTACCGCGGTCTGCCTATGCTGTCCCACTCCTGGGCAAAGGCCTCCCTTTTCTCCATTCCTCGCGATCCCGCGCTGTATCTGGCCAGTTTTCAACGAAGGCATCCAGTTCGTTTCGCCATCTCCTACGTGGTCTGCCGCGACCCCGTCTTGCTGTCTCAGGGCACCAGTTTTGTGCTTTGTGGGCCCACAGTTCCAACAGCATGCAGTCCCATTTAAGTACGGCGACTTTTGCAGTGACGTCAGCTATTTAATTTCCAACCCGATCCATTAATTTAAGTATATAAATATGTACTTTACTTAACTTTTGTGACTGTATGTAAGATGTATTTGACGTTAACAAAGTTAGTTTTGATAGGCATATTATTTCATACTTACAAGTTCAATGATTTAGTACTGAACCTCAATATTTTATAGATATTTTAGACAATACAGTGTACTATATTTGTCAAGTAGTGGCTGCTGAGCGTGAGGTCTTGGGTTTGATTTCCAGATCGGGTAAAAATGTTATTGGGAACAGAAGAGCTGTATCAAAATTCTCAATAGCAACCAGCAATTTTGAATAATGACTGGTAGATGATGGGTACGCCATGCCACCAACACCATCGCCATCACCTCTATAGCGCTGTTTAATTGTTATACGAATTATCATAATACACAGCGTCCCACAAATGAAAACATTAAAATATCAATGTGGTCTAAATGTCAATAATATGTATTTAAATTTTGAATTAAAATGGACACATAAATGAAGACAGTACCACTATAATATTCTGCAGAAGTACTGAAAGAATAACTGAAAACAAGAAAATCAAATTATTCTGCCAACCCTGAGCCTAATAACAACAATTTTAGCTCGGTAACACTACAAAGTTAGCAACTTAAAATACTAGCTTCAATATTCAAGCTGAATTTCATACTGAAGCTACAGTTTAAAGTTAATTAAGTGTTCCGCAAATTAGTTGGAAATTGTGTATTAATTCCGACGGGATGTCTGACAGTTGTTGCTGAAGTGGATGCCTGAAATTTTGATACGATCTGAGAAGATTGTGATGGTGGAATTCCTTTGGTGCTGATGCCTAGGCGGTACAGGTAGAGAGTTTGTATGTGGAGCTTGTACAGTAATATATGTAGATGCACGAATCGTTTTTCTCTCTGTTTTTGTAAGGAGTTATCAAAAGTAGAACTGCATTGATCTCGTGGTCATAACCGCGGCTCCTGAACTTGAGGTCCTGGATTCGATTCCCAGATCGGACAGTGTTATGGTTTGTTTTGGAATTCTAAGTAACCACCTAGAGTATTATGCCGAAATGTAGGTGGTAGGTGTTTACCTCTGCCTAACCCTTCAAGATTAAAGGCGTGATGCTTCGATGATGACGATGCTTATAAAGATCAACGACTTATAATAAACTGTTGTAATAAAAAAGGGAATCGGGACACTTCGAAGGCAGCGCTATAGGCTAGCATATCCATCGCTGCTCACCGCCCTAGAGCTTACCTGTTTGTATTAGTAACTATAAATCATAACGATACTTGTATATAGAGTACATTGAATATTTTTTTGAAAAAAAGCAATTTTTTATTTCCCGTATACGCTTCAAGAAGCCGCGTATGATCCTATTGACGTGGCGAATTACTGTACCCCATAGTGGAAATTTCTTTTGGTGGAGAGCACGAAACGAACCAATCGGAGCTCCGAACGCGTTCGATGTAGTAAATCGAATTTGTCAAAAGAAACTTACACTAGGGGTACTGGTCAAAAAACTTTTAATCAAAATATACTTTTTTTTTGTTTTCTCTCGCAGTTTTCTCTGGGAGCTTTTACTGCTTAACCGGGCAAATGGCGAGACCAGAAGGTCTTCCAGCCGAGCAAATTAAATAATATTAAGCAACACTGCTAAGGGTGTCCCATAGTGGGATTCGAACCTCAGCTTAGGGCGTTGCTGGGGGACAGACAAGAGAGGACTTGCTGGATCTGATTGTGATTATTGCTACATTTGATTTATTACTACTGGCTCAGCGCGGGCTGGCTCGAGCAAGGGTCGGGGTGGAGAATGAACGGGTCTTCGCGACGGAATCAAAATAGACACAAAGAAAACGTTATAAAAGTCAAAACAGATTTTATTTTTTAATAATGACATAATAACTAAAAAAAAAATTTTACATACGTGCGCACATAAGAACATTTTAATCTTTATTTCATTAAAATCAGTATATCGTTTATCAGCTAACAAATTATAAGTGATAGCGTCAGATATGTTCTTTTTTTTTAAACTTTGCCCCTCACTTGGATTTCTCCTGTAGCGTGGGTACAGTTTACAAACATACATGTCACGTGCACACACGACCAGACCCGAAATAACTATCGGTAGATCATACGCAAACGCGAACTTAGCAAGTACATAGTTGCAAATCAATCACCTATGGAGAAATGACTGCATTGACCTGACTGATGATGATGACCTGTATGTAAAATTTATTTTCTTAGTATTGTTCTCAAGTAAGTGACATTGTATGTTTTTATTGAGAATAAAGTTTCTTTAAACCTAAACCTATATAAATATTTGTTCCGTGCGGGAATCGAACCAGTGACACCTGAGTAGAAAGCTAATCACTTAGCCACTGCGCCATGCGATCGTCGCGATTGCGGTACATGTGCATTTGAAATCAAGATAATTATCGACGTGGTCTCAATACCATCTGCCTGCCCTCTTCCTAACTACATTGTGATCGGCTTCCAGTCAAACCGGTTGCGGCTGAATATCAGTATTGTACACTAAGCGACTGATGTAGGTACATGTTAGGAACATACATCTCACATGTACAAACACATAGACACACAATATATATTTATACAAAACTAGCTGACACGACAGACATTGTCCTGCCTAAACCTGTCTTAGAACATGCTCGCAGCGCCTCCTACCGGGTCGAATTGTGAATCTAAACCGTCCAGGAACCCACTCAAACACACACAAAAAAGTTCATCAAAATCGGTCCAGCCATTTAGGAGCAGTTCAGTGACATACGCATGTACAGAAGAATTTTCTGTATGAAGATAATCTACCAGGGTTGCTTACGTTTAATATAAAAATGTATGATTCAACATCACATGACGCGACAGCGCCACAGCGGAAATTTTGTAAACTAATCCGTTGTGACTTTAATTTCAAATAATTTTAGTGCTTTAAACTTATTATACATGCATTTCAAATCAGTAGGTCAAAAATACTCACAAAAAGCTCAATAATATTTTAAAGCAACTTATTTAAATGAAAATACAGCATACAACTTGTACGTCAGTCACGTACTTGTCATAAAGTTTACACCGTCAGTACATTTTAGCATCTGGCTATACATTACGCGCTGACAAGAGTCAGTTCTGATATTAACAAGGCTTTACACAAACTAACAGCATTTTGCTGCTAGCTCTACAAAAATTTGTCCGGGAGTCGTTCTTTAGTGTGACGTCAACAAAACATTTAATAGTGCTCGGACCTAACCAAATTGATGTAACGAAACCATAGCGACTTCTACTTTGACCACTAACACCATCTAGGGAACCATAGGGTAGTTTTTAGGGTTCATAACAGACGGCTTTTAGAGACGATTTCATGATTATTTTATTGTAAACACCCCATAGCTTTAATATTTATCGACCCCAATATTTTTGGTATGTATATATATTCTGTGTTTACCAAAAAATCTATCACGTAATTCAACGCATTGCATTCAACATATTGCATGCAGCGCCACTAGCGGATAAAGCTGGAAACTCCTTCCGTTCAGCGTGAATAATGCAGTAGGTGCATTCGGCGCAGTTATACAAATTTACATAAAATGCGATTCAATCCCTAATAATGAATTGAAAAACTCTGTAATTTAAGCATATACAAAAATTTTTTAATAACCAGGAAAATAAGCAGCACTTTTATAAAATGGCTTACTAGACACGTGCCAACATAAAATCAAAAATTTAATTTAGTTAAATTTCCTCCTCGTTCATTCACTCACCGCTACTTTATTTACGCATTGAAGGAAAACATTACAAGGAATGTCAATTCTTAGAACCAAAATAACTTATGACATGTACACAACCGCACCGGGCCCTCATATACATGCAAAGAGGATGCCTGAGATTCACCAGCTCGCCCCCTATTACATGGGACTCAATAATGACATCGGCGAAATGTAGGTGTTCAATAGTACATCTCTGCCTAACCCTTGAGGAAATACAGGCGTGATGCTATGTTATGTTATGAATGGGTGGAATATGGGTGGGTAGGCTTTTGCCCAGCTGTGGGATAAGCAAGCTAACAGTGACAGTACTAACTTACAATGCAGTGAGTCTACTGTCACATGGCGTACACTTTCAAAATCTGAGGGTTATATTTTTTAAATTATAATAATTATAAATATGACGACACGGTTGGCGCAGTGGTTAAGCGATTAAGCTTTCTGCGCTACGTGTAGCGGGTTCGATCCCCGCACGGAACAAATATTTGTATGATCTACAGATAGTTGCTTCGGTCCTGTTTGTGTGTGCATGTGACATGTATCTTTCTAAACTGTACCCACGATACAGGAGTAATCCAAATGAAGCAACGGTTAAAAAAAATAAAGAAAAACCTGGTCTTTTTGGGAAACTTAGGATTATTTTAAGAACACATTTAGGACCAGAATACCTTTCAGCTAAGACTGCCGACGCCATCTAGTTTAAAAAAGACGTGTAAAAGTGATTGAAATTCTAATTGTAAATAATTTCATTTCATTTCATTTCACTGAACAATGTAAGTAAACACCATGCTCTCATCATTACCTAAAAGGAACTTGGGGCTTCAAATGCAACACAAGTAGTTATAGTGGGCTACATAATAAAACAGAAGAAGACAGCCACTACAGAATACAATATGCATGTAATATTCTTACGGAAAATCAAGGTTGGGTGCGCAATTTGGAAATTCGCCAAAGAAAACACAAAACAAATAAAGAGTGTGTGAAATGATTCGTGGTTCGCGTTAGAAGCGGCCAGCGGGGTACGAAACTCTTCAGAGTTGCCTTTCACTGTCTATTGACTGCCTCATCGGTCTACACTGCAGAGCGTGAGGTCCTGGGTCCGATTCTGGGGTCCAAAAAGTGTTATTGGGTTTTTCTATATTGAAATTCTCAATAGCAGCATGGAGTCTTATACTGTGCTCGGTACATGGCAATAGGCTCACCTATTACATGGGACTCAATAACGGCATCGGCGAAACATGGGTGTATAATAGTATACCTCTGCCTAACCCTTTGGGTGATACAGTCATGATGCTATGTTGATATTTATGTGATTTTGTATATAATATATAATTATGCCCGCGTCTGCGTCTATTTAGATTTATTATATAATAAGTGTTTTGCTGTACCTAATAGTAAAAATAAGCCTATGTCCTTACCCATGTCTCAAACTATCTTTATGAAAAGTTTCATCACGATCGGTTCAGTAGTTTCGAACTTTCGTACAGTTAATTTGTATGGATATTCTGAATGGTTATGCATTTGCTAACGAGTATAATATGTTCTACTTATTTATTTGCTCATATTTCATTACTTTTTTTTCATTATCAGGCGTTACTTTGCGGAAATCCATGATATACAAGAAATACAATTAGAATATTTAGTTTTCATTCTGCCAGACTAGTTCGGATGCCCCGTGGAGGGGCGCAACACGTGTCGAGGATTGGCAGCCTAATTACCGATGTAGCAACAGGCGTAGATCGCGCGATATCTTCTGTCAAACGTCATTTTTGTGACATATAATGTATTGGCTGACAGTGAGATTGCTGTCGCGTAGCTATCGCGTTGCTGTCGCTTTTTTACGTAATTAGGCTGCGGTTTGGGTTGCATGTTACATTATATCTATCGCACCTTCTGCATGTGCATATATTTGCGGGCGGGAGGGTGGTGCTGCATGCACCCAAGCCCGCAGCCTGATTACCGATGTAGCGACAGGCGTAGATCGCGCGATAACTTCTGTCAAACGTCATTTTTGTGACATATAATGTATTGGATGACAGTGACATTGCTGTCGCGTGGCTGTCACGTTGCAGTCGCTTTTTTACGTAATTAGGCCGCCGAACTAATTTAGCGGAATTAAAACCAAATTTTCTAATTATATTTCTTGCCTATATTTTAATAATTAAGAAAATTTAGATAAGTCTTGATGACTAATAAAACAGTTGTGTCGAGAAAGGCGAGTATAGAGCGTTTAGAAACTGGGGCAAAAATATAGCTAAAGTTACATTATATTACTTGTTTAACGGGATATTTAACTAAACTGGCCCATTGGTCTTGTGGCCTCATGCTTTACTGTTGAACAATGTGTCCTGCGTTGAACTGAAAATCAAACCCAGTCTTCAGTCCCGTTGTCACAAAAATAAAAATGATGATTCATAAACGAATAATTAATTATTTATGCTTATAAATTGGACCAAACCACGAGGATCAAAGCCAGTGGGGACAACGCGGAATGTTTTCCATAGCCTTCATTATGTGGTCGTAAATACATTAGGATGCAGGGAGCGAGACGAAAATAAGAAAGAGAAAGACAACATCTCTTCTGATACCCATTATGGTAGAAAGCAGACATTTTTAAATAGAGACACAGAAACTACTAAGCAAAGATTTACAATGGATGTTCTAGTGATGTACTTAGAGAAGCGTGCACAATATTTACTGCGCATGATCAACAAGCGTAACCAATATTACTCTGTTGACCCTGGATGCAGTACTTCGACTTCAAGCACTCATGATGGCTGAACGAGGTAGTACAAAACTACAGGACATCCTATCCTACTATCCTACTAATATTATAAATCCTACTATCCTACTAATATTATAAATGCGAAAGTTTGTGAGGATGAATGGATGGACGGATCTTTGTTACTCTTTCAGGCCAGAACGGCTTAACAGATCTGTATGAAATTTAGGACAAAAATAGATTATAGTCTTGAATAGCACATAGGCTACTTTTTATCCCGGGAAAATGCACGCAGGCGAAGCCGCGAGAGGAAGCAAGTAATATTATAAATATGAAAGTTTGTGAGGATGGATGGATGGATGGATGGATCTTTGTTACTCTTTCACGCTAGAACGGCTGAACGGATCTGTATGAAATTTGGCACAAAGATAGATTATAGTCTGGAATAGCACATAGGCTACTTTTTATCCTGAAAAAATGTACGAGTTCGTAAACCACGCGGGCGAAGCCGCGAGCGGAAGCTAGTATTATAATATGTCCTGTAGTTTTGTACTACCTCGATATCAGCCTCGTTGGTCTAAATCAACGAGGCTGGGTTGTGGCAAGCGTGACTGCTGAACGTTAGGTCCTGTATTCGACTCCCGGGTCGGGTAAAGTGTTATTGGGTAGATGGCAATAGGCTCGCCCCCTATTACATGATACTCAATAACAGCATCGGCGAAATGTGGGTGTATATAGTACACTTTTGCCTAACCCTTTGGGGAATACAGGCGTGATGCTATATTGGTAGTGAAAAGTATAGTCACCGATATAACTTTGCGCCATGGAAGTTATAGGCCTCTGGTGTGGGACGCAACATGCGTCGACACTCTTACGCCATCTCATCATCCCAGCTCGGCGAGCTGTACCGGTGCTGCTTCATCTGCAGAGAACCTCAAACGGCGAAAATATAATAGCCTGATAAGTGGTTATATTTTCGAGCCGCTTGGGGTCGAAACACTTGGGCCATAAGGTCCGAGTGCTCGCCTTTTGTTTAAATAGATCGTAAAGCGACTCTACACGTGAGCAGAGCGGCTGCCCTATTTTTTGGCCAAAGAATCAGCATTGCCATACAGCGTGGCAACGCTACCAGTCTTCTGGGCACATTGCCGGTTGACAGCGATGCGGAGGAGTATTCTGATGCGTAATGTTTTTATATTTTTTACTTCTCTAATCTGATTAGTGTGTAAATATAGTGTATATAAAACTTTGTAAAAGATCAACTAATCACGTCGCTTACTTAAAATATATTTAAGTAAACGTGTTTGTCATCATAGTGGTATAAAAAAGTAAACCTATAGTACAACCTCACAAGCCCACATTACAAATAATTTAGGCATTTAATATCCAATACCGGACGTTATAATTAATAACAAAAAAATAAAAACCGACTCCAAAAAACTCAAAAACAAAACAAATAACTAAAAAGCAAAAAATAAATATTTTATTATACAATATAGTAGTTGAAGAATATTGAAGTCGATGCTAAGTAAAACATAAAAGTAATATACCTTGCTGCTATAATAGCGACATTGAAACAACGAGTTCACGTAAAATTGTCGAGTGCGAGGCGAATTATGCGTCGGACACGACAAATGCACTTCGCCAATCGTGTCGGTTTATCATTGCATATTTTACTTGGCACCTAGCTAAGCTACTGAGGAGTTCCACTATATATCTCCTGGCTCCATCATCAGACCCTCTATATCAAATGTTTAATACGGGACTCATCAAAATATATCGAGTGATCCCAAACTCGGAAGTTTTTGAGGAGTAGGTACTATGACATCCATCATCAGCTCAGCATCATGAAAAGATGATTTTCAGACGCCAACACCTGACATATTAAGAAAAAAAGCTCAAACGCGCTATTGTCCTACAATATTTGAGGGTATCCCTCGATTTCCCTAGGATCCCATCATCAGATCCTGACTTGGTGATAATGGGACAAACTTGGGAGCACACTCTTTCAAACAAAAAAGAATTTTTAAAATCGGTCCATAATTGACGGAATGATCGCGGAACAAACATACAAAAAAAAAAACATACAGTGGAATTCCACTATATGTTTTTTTTTGTATGTTTTTAACCGATTTCAAAAAAAGATTTGAAATCGGTTAAAAACAGCGCTCTCTCCTATTAGCGGTTATTGGATGTTAAATGAATCAAAATGAAAACTTTGTTTAAAAGCTTTAAAGTAATGGAGCGTATTATGGAGACGCACTTTAAAGGATTTTTGTACATTTACGCTTTACCTACCTACATAATTCTCTGTAGACATAAACTGTAAAGTATTTTGCCGGTTTAAAATATAATCGTTTCTAGACTTGTCTGTTCTCCAAAACATTACATCGAAACGATGGGAGTCTTGTTTTTGTTAATTAAATATATTTTAAATAAACCCTATAAAGTTATAATAAATATAAAAAAAAATTAAAATAACATTTTCACGTTTACTTTCATAGGTATTTGTGCAAACATTTTTTCCGAGTGTAGTCTCCATGTTTAAAGAATGGCCATCCAAGAACTAACCGAAGTAAGTGCTGCTTAACCTCGCAATTAGATCGTCTGGCTACGAGCCCCTCGCATGTGATAGTATTTTTATTTATGAAATCATCTTATTCATTCAGTAGAATACGAAAAACTGGAACCGAATAGACGAACGACTATACATCACTACAAAATAATACTCTTACTAACATTCCGTGATAAATTTTTGAGTGATCAATCAGTATCGACGCTACAAATCACTGTCACCGAATCTCATATAACGAGGTTAACTTATCAAAAGTATTGGCTTGAAAAGCGTCGGCACTCGGCAGGCGGCGCACATCAAAGCGACCCAGTTTAAACTGAACTGCCAACAAACAGGTCACTAAGCAACAAAGAAATTAGACCAAAAAATTGGGGAGAGATATGATTTTATACACAGTACATTGATATTATATGCAATTTATTGAATAATAAAAATAAAATCCATTTTTCTAACTAAAGTATTCAAATATTACAAAATTAGCTATATTACAAAATTTACTACATTACAAAATGCGCTGTATTACGAAGTAAGCCACTAAAAAAGGGGAAAAAAGAAAAACACTCTGTACACTTTAGATATGTTTCCTTTTTGCGTAGACTGCACGTAATGAAGTGTAAATTGTAAATATTATACCTTAGTTCTACTTATTGGAAAATAAATATAGCAAAATTTTATATTTTAAATAATTGTATTAGCTTTCGCCCTTTTGAACATTTTTTTATTTTTGTTAAACCTTCTATTACCGGTAGTTGAACGGTACATACCAGTAAAATATTACAGCGTTAATAAATATTTAAACAATACAATCCTTTTATAATTAATTATTAAATTAAATTATAGAACAAAATTACATTAGAGCCAAATATATCGATTGTCGTGCGCAAAAGAGTCAACAATTCGAGCTCATGGTTTTAAGTATAACTCCTAAGAATATTATACCGTGTGGAAAGCTAATAAAGTGTTGAATTATCATACCCAAAAACCGGACAACGCACTGCGCATTCAATACAAGATGGCTTTCAGGATGTTGTTGAGGCTGAATGGGTTTTCAATGAGTAGGTTTATCAAGCTACATATTATCCATAGAGCTTGAGGAGCCTCCTAGTGCGTAGTATTCAGTTTTTGCTTTTGTGATGTACACGTAATGTGTACTAACATAGTTTTAAATAATATGTAATAATACTAACACGCTATGGGCCTACGTTTTGCCTGAAAATAAAAGATTTTTATTATTTATATTTTTTATTACCTACATACACATAGTGGAAAGAAGGTCACTCAGACAGACAAATAATAACAAGCAATGAACTAGGGATAGTTTCGTATTGAAAAATTGTTCAATTTCATTTAGTAGGTAAATCAAACAAATCCTTTGTAAGAAATCTAAGGAAATAACAAATTCTTGTAGTAAAACATGCAAAGTACAAACTGCATTCTTTTTACAACTCCGTTCGATAGATGGCGTTGTACAACTTTGCTCTTCATGGCAGCTAACTTGCAACGGAGTGCACTGTTCGGAATGAATGTACCAGGATTGCATAAACTTGAAGCGTTAGCCTTCCTAGGTAACGCGAACGGGTTGGGGGAGGAGCAACCAATTCAATTGCTCCTCCCGAAAATGCAACCCTGCAACAGACTGCATTGCTCGGATTGAGAAAGTACTAGGATCGCATAAACTCGAAGCGTTCTTCAGACTCTAGGTTTCCTAGATTACACCAAGGGGGTGGGGGTGTGATTGTGCGAGGAAAATGCAACTACGGTGCATTCAGTTGGAGGAAGAGAGATAAACGCATTGAATCAGTACACACCCTGCAGCAAGCCGTACCAACAGTTTACACAGTGGTCAATGATGGTCATTCATATTAATGATTCTGATAGTGTGTGTGTCTTACGGTGTATGTGTAACAACGGTAGTAAACGAAGCAAGCAATGGACGTGAAAATGCACAATTGCAGCCGCATGTAGACCGACTCCACCGATCCACAAGCGACTGCATAGTTGTCTGACAAAATGTTGATTAATTAACCTCTCGGATGCCTCAGTTCTAGACACAGTAGAATTCCGATTGTGTCTCGCGTGGATCTGCGTTCCGCCAGCCGAGAGGTTAACATAATTATGAACTAGAAATTCATTTGTGTGAGCTAGAACCTAGAATAATACCTAATTATTGTCACCGCATTAGGTAAACTGAATCTTGATATTTACTATTACTATCGTAGTTTTTAAATCATCTGTTTAAACCTCCTCCTGTTTCAGATAGAACGTTTTTTAATTTGCTCCTAAACAATGTTTTATTTCAATTTCAGATACATATATTTCAGGGAGCTAACATTGTGATAAAGTTAACAAACTCATGAAGGTTAAGCAAACAATTATATACCGTATAATGTATAATAATATATAATAGCCTACCTTTCTTGTGGTGCGCCGTGTGTACCTGTTATTTCCATTGATTTTTGTAATCCATCTTATGTATGCATGTATTGAAAGCATTTAACTGTGAGTTCATTTGAATTGGCTGCTGATGTAACCTAGTTAGATTATCATCATCAGACTGCCTTATTGCTCTAGTGATCGTAAGCGCGACTGCTAAGCGTGAGGTCCTAGGTTCGATTTTCGGGTCAAGCAGTGTTATTGGGTTTTTCTATATGGAAGTTCTCAGCATCAGCATGAAGTCTGGTAGTGGGTCCGGTAGTGGACAATAGGCTCGACCCTTTTACATGGGAATTAATTAATGAATTAGTAAACCTCTGCCTAACCCATTGGAGAACACAGGCGTGATGCTGTGTTATGTTATATAATGTCCTCCTGACCGGACTGAATTTCGGTCACGGCGGCCAATCTCACCGGAGATTAGCCAACTACGCAGGAGATATTATAGTGCACAAGTGTGAGCGCAAACACAGTTGCACTCTCTATTCCTTCACTCTCATAGTCCGATGGGACGGCAATCCGACACGACCGGAGAGAGATCAGGCGTAGGACCAACGGCTTTACGTGCTTTCCGAGGCACGGTGTGTATTTACATACACGAAGGCCCAGACCCGAAACAAATATCTGTAGATCATACAAATATTTGTTCCGTGCGGGAATCGAACCCGCGACACGCAGCTCAGCAGTCGATCTCTCAACCACTGCGCCAACCGTGTCGTCAAAATGGTTATGTTATATACATCCTAGGGGTATATAATATAATAGGGTGAGGGTGAGCCTATTGTCATATATCGACCACGATTCCCAACAGCGTACTGCTATTGTGAATCCAGTCGAACCAGCGCAGCGCCTTACATTCAGCGATCGCGTTTACAACCACAAACCCAACGAGGCCATCAGTGTTAATATTGCTTCCAGAATCCGACCAACCTGTCTGGAATACTTCCAAACCACATATTATGCCAACCTTTGACTTTATGTTAAGGTCCATAAAGCATTTATTTGACAAAACCTACATTGTTCTCTCATACTTCTCACAAATTTTGTACATAGCAAGATTGTTAAAAGAGACTTTAAAAGTTCCATGAAGTTTTTTGCCGATTCTTCTCCATAGGACCAACTTTTTGGAACCGTGCAACTAGAGGCCTATAATGTTTCAAATTTATTTATAAAAATCTAGTACTGTACGTTACTTTCGCAAACACTCTAAAATGGCTCGACCGATTTTGTTTTTTGAAGTTATACTTCTTTTGACGCGCTTGATGAGAGTGAATTCTTACGATGTGCACACCGACAGATAAAAGAGACACCATGAAGTCGGCTGGTAAATGTCTCTTAAATTTTCTTGGGAATTGATAGCTGTACTCAAGGTATTTATTGAAATATTTGTGCATCTGTAACACGTGTTTCATATCAGTGGAAATATAAAAAAATAAGAAGTGTAACTTCTTACGTGCGTACATAAGTACACACACACATTTTTGTTTCCTCCACAAAACTGGAGCGGTTTAGGAAAAAAGAAAATTAGGAAAACCCAAAGGAACAGCAGAAAAATCGAAACTGGTAATTTTGTATAGGTATTGCCACTTCGGATTACTTCGTTCGTTGATGAAGAGATACAATCAAATCAATTTTATGTGGTACGAAGTTCATCGTCTCATATAGTTTCAAATAAAAATCATCACCCAAGCCGGTCCTATCATGGAACTGATTTTAATGGCGGTGCTATTTTTGTAGATGAACTTGACGTAGAGAGAAGTGGAGAGTAGGGAGGCCTTTGCCCTACAGTGTGACATTACGGGCTATTAATAATAATAATTATCCAAGCATTGCTTTCGTACAGCATGCTATAACGAACCGTAATTTCAATTTCAACATATTGTAACTAGATTCAAAACACGACGGAACAAAGTTAGTGCAGACAAGTCGGTATGCTCTTGATCGCTTACTGGCATAATTAAATCGAGTTATCAAAGCTTTTAACTCTGCTTTAGTGCTTCCGACGTGATGATTTAAGAGCTAAGAGATATCTAACTCAATTCTATCTCATTACCTGACGAAAAGGGACAATTAGGGTTTGATAATTAGAATTAAATTGTTGTTTGTTAGAGATTAGTAGTCTGCTCTTTGACTTACTTGTTCGTGTCGTAACCACCGAGGAGTTCTAATATTTTTTTTTTTTTAAATATCATTTCCCCTCGCTAGGATTTCTCCTGTATCGTGAGTACAGTTTATAAACACACGTGTCACATGCACACACAACCAGACCCGAAACAACTATCTGTAGATCATACAAATATTTGTTCCGTGCGGGGATCTAACCCGCGATACGTAGCCCAGAAAGCTAATCGCTTAGCCACTGCGCCAACCGTATCGTCATATTTATAATTATTATAATTTAAAAAATATAACCCTCAGATTTTGAAAGTGTACGCCAAGTGACAGTAGACTCACTGCATTGTGAGTTACTAATGTTACTATTAGCTTGCATCATCCCACAGCTGGGCAAAAGCCTACCCACCCATATTCCACCCATTCATAACAAAACATAGCATCACTCCTGTATTCCCTCAAGAGTTAGGCAGACATGTACTATTGAACACCTACATTTCGCCGATGTCATTATTGAGTGCCATGTAATAGGGGGCGAGCTTATTGCCATCTACCGGGCACAGTTCCAGACTCCGTGCTGCTACTGAGAATTTCCAGACAGAAAATCTCAATAACACTTTGCCCGACCCGGAAATCCAACCCAGGACCTCATACTCAGTAGTCGTTCTTGGGACCACTAGACCAACGAAGTAGTCACCTCATGGATCATGGAGTTTCTTGCCCGTTCTTCTCCATTGGAAATCAACACTTTGGAACGTGGCAACTAGAGCCTGACTATTCATAAGTGCCTGTAAATGGTTTACATGAATAAAAATATATTTGAATTGAATTGAATTGACCCATTCATAAGGTTAGCAGATTGTGATGTCAAATCTCCATTCTGACACTCACGAGCTTGCCGATGGGCGTGATGTGAGTACATGACATTTGATACAATAATATTGTAATTACTTATTTCTCATGAAAGTGGGCAATTAAATATTCCTGACGAAACCGGCAATCATAACTAAAATGCAATAGCGACTAATTAAACATTTGAACCACTTCGCTCAAACAAGATGTTCAATTAGAACATTCGCGGCAAACTTTCCGACGAAACGTAGTTTCATTTCAGTTGGACAGTGTTTAAGCTAATTAACAGCACCAAATGGCTATGTATTTCTATATATATGTATGCTAGTTCCATTGATATTTGTATCTTGTTTCGCAAAATGTGGATTTTTTATCAGAATCTTTATTAATTAAATTGCGGTGTGCGCGTGATCGTTCTGCTCCTCCTTAAAGGCTTGATCGATTTTGATGTTTTTTTTGTACTTATGGGATCTCCTGGATGTTGGTTAGGTGTATAGTTGGACCCGGTAGGTGGCGCTGTTGTCGAGATCAACCACGGGACGGGATCAACCCACTTTTGGAACCGCGCAACTAGAATCATAACGTTTTAAAAGCGCCCGTAAAGGGCCAGTCGAAATAAAAACATTTGACTTGACTTTGACTTTGAGATCCAGACAAAAATAAGCAGATGAAGTTGTGTGCAACAATTAGTGTGTTATAAATTAGACTCAGTAAATAGAGAGAGGCAGATAGAGCCTTCCTAATTTTTACCACGTCCGATTATCTTTCTATGTCAGTATTAGGACATTCGATGTGAGGCATTACACACTTCACCCCATTAGTCTCCCACTGCTGGACTCGGGCAACTTCTCAGAATGTTCTATAAGGAAATAAGCCCACCTCTTATGTATGGTTAAGAACTTTATATTCCTGTTTAGGAATTAACAATATTTCATTTACTGAGAAACGATGTTTACGGAACAACCTTATTAGTATAGGAGGTTAATACCAAAATATCAGCATATACCCATAAGTTCCAAAACGTAGATGATGCGTAATCCCCGCGTAGTTCATTCGTAGCCATTGGCCGTAACCCGCGTAGCGACCACGTAGCTGTGACGTAGCTCCCACGTAGCCGAGTCGTAGCCACCACATACAATCAATCGGTCTCCTTTATTTTCTCTGAATAGTGTCCAACTCTCAATAGGTATTTTAAAAAGGGCTCTGTTTTAGTTAAGTCAGTCTTGGACAAGCCATTATTTAATTAGCTTCTGCTGATGTATTATACTTTTAAGATACTATGAAATATTTTGTAAGGTTATCGAAAAAGCCAGTCTGATTTACTATAGAGAATACTTTATTATTGAAAAGGTTTTTATTTTGTTACTAATTTCGATGGGTAGAGCCTATAGTCAAAGCAAACAATACAGGAAGCTCAAACATCTGGCTCCCCATATAACCTTAGGTATCACTGTTTTTTTTTTTTATTAACGTTGCCCCACACTAGGATTTCTCCTGTGTCGTGGGTACAGTTTACAAACATACATGTCACATGCACACACAACTAGACCCGAAACAACTGTTTGATCCGTGCGGGTATCGTACCCGCGACACATAGCGCAGACAGCACGACGGCACTGTTGGCGCATTGGTTGAGAGATCGACTGCTTTGCTGCGTGTCGCAGGTTCGATTCCCGCACGGAACAAATATTTGTATGATCTACTGATAGTTGTTTCGGGTCTGGGTATTTGTGTACGTGTATATATGTGTTTGTAAATGCACCCACGATACAAGAAATATTCCTAATGTGGGGCAATGTTTTTAAAAAGAAAGAAGAAGAAAGAAAGCTAATCACTTAGTCACTGCGCCAATCTGTATCACCACTGTCGCCAATAATTGGGTGGCGCAAGTCAAGTTGCATTCGCTCCGTGTAAAATATATTATAATATAATTATAATAAAATATATAATAATTATACATATTTCGCACCAATTGGCCTCATCGGTCTAGTGATCGTAAGCGCGACTGCTGAGCGTGAGGTCCTGGGTTCGATTCCCGGGTCGGGCAAAGTGTTATTGGGTTTTTCTGTATAAAAATTCTCAGTAGCAGCACGGAGTCTGGAATTGTGCCCGGAAGATGGCAATAGGCTCGCCCCCTATTACATGGGACTCAATAACAGCATCGGCGAAATGTGGGTGTACAATAGTACACCTCTGCCTAACCCTTCGAGGAATACAGACGTGATGCTGTGTATGTATATTTCGCACCAACGATTTTATACCTGCAACTGTTCTAGGTGCACTATCGTAGTCATTTAAAACTGCTACTGCAATTAAACTAATGTATTAGCATAAAGCGTTTCCAAGCTCCAAAAAAATGTTGGTTAAAAATGGACCTAAACCTATTTACGGTACGGTTGCCAGTTGAATACGCCACCAGTTTAGGAGCAGAACGTGCAACACTTGACAAGCAGATTACTTCTAAACATGACGCAGTTTACAGCTGAACTTAGAACTATTTTTTTTCTAGATTTATTAATATTTGTCTTGGGTTTGAGGTCGAGAAAAGTGCCGTGCGTTTTTCTGTATGAAAATTCTCAGTAGCCGCACAGAGTCTGGAACTGTGCCCGGTAGATGGCAATAAACTCGCCCCCTATGTAAATGGTCCCTGGTGTAAATAGTACACCTCTGCCAAACCCTTCAAGTAATATTGGCGTGATGCTGTTATTAATATTGCTCATGTGGTGGAAAGTATTACCCATCGGTAGAATCTTTGGATAATAACCACCAAGAGACCACACGAATATTTTTTTACTGATACGTTTATTTCATTCATGCATGATTCAACACATGCTCGGAGATCTTTTCATACTGAGAGCTACATATAAAGCACGCTAAGTCTCCGGATCAAACTGTTGAGCGAATTTCCTTTCCGGATCTTTACGATAAAAATACGGAACACGTCGCAAACACTTTAGTAATCCACTCGCGACTAATCCTGCTCATACCCTGGACCACACCTTGCAACATCTTTGAGAGGGATTTATGGACCTCTCGTTTAGAAATGGTTAAAACAAATAAAAGATTCTTTTAAATATGGAGTGAATATGTAACCATTTATTTTTGAATAGAATTTGTTTGAATTACGCAAACCTTCCAGGTTGCCGGAGTAAATAGCAAATTGTTTCGCATAAAGAATTGTTTGTTTGCTTTAAGAATAGTTGCAACGTGACTATTTTGGCGTTTGCGTCAGCACCTTGTTAATGCTTTGTTCTGTCGGCTGAATAACGCCACAATGAAACCTAGCAAATGATGTTTGTTTTTTACAAACCTACAGAACTGTTGCGCCATTGCCTCTAAAAATACCGAGTCCTGGGCCTTAGAACAGTTCAGATGAGGCAACAAAAGCGCGCGTTATTCGTTCTTCTCGCTGTTATCATTGTGGATTGCGCGAGTGAAACGCATACGCTTTTAGAGGCTTGAGACTATATCTGTTCGCGAAAGAAATATTTCTTAAAACAACTAGTATTTATGAAACATGCAAGTATTTTTTTAATGGCCAAAAACAATTTAAAAATATCAAGGTGAACATCAATTATTAAAATATCAACGTGGCATATATGGCTCTACCAAGGGTACCTGTCACGTAAGCTATTTTATATATAAGAATATATTTTACGTAATAATTCGTCTGAACAAGCTTAACATCATGTTGAGTAATCTCATTTCTTAAGTAGCTAGTGAAACCGTTGAAATTAAGATCCTGAAAGAGTGGCGAAACTTTCACGGTTATACATTCAATTTGTGTTATGAACATATTTTTTCTTTAAACAAAGGAATACAACGTGCACCCAGCACGTGGACATGGGCTTTAAAAGGCGGGACTCTCGAGATTTTATGCCAGAAGGACTCCTTCCACGGTGCTGGGTACAACACTCTGTTGTAACATAATGGAGTTCGAAGTTCTCTCAGTCTATCAAAGAGCTTGAGACGAAGCTCTTCTTGTCGATGTTCTCGCGCCGATGCTGCTGCCGCTTGCTGTAGCCTGTTGACGGTTGAGGAAGCAATAAGAAGCAAACTAAAGAAAAGTCTTCCGACAGGCTGCCACGGGAAGCGGTGTCTCCGATCTTCTGTAAGTATTATTATATAGGACCTAAAGCTGTGCTTGTTTCATACACTTTATCATTTAGTCGCAAGCGCAACAAATCGTGAGGTTTTGGGTTCGATTCCACAGTCGGACATTTGTTAAGTTTGTCTATATACTTTTTTATTTGGAATTGTTGTGCCTTGAAGGTGAAACGATGAAATGTGGGTGTATAATAATCTTTGCCCAAGGCTTCTGCGAGTACAGGCGCCATGATTATATGTTATACTTATTATTATATATTCCAGTTAATGTTCTTAGAGTAAATTGTTTCGTACTAATAACTAGCCTTCACCTAATTAACCGACAAAAGAAAAAATAGAGTGAGGTTCTAGGTTGCAAACAGTTTCTTTTTTTATTATTATTAAAAACATTGCCCCACACTAGGATTTCTCCTGTGTAGTGGGTACAGTTTACAAACATACATGTCACATACACACACAACCAGACCCGAAACAACTATCTGTAGATCATACAAATATTTGTTCCGTGCGGGAATCGAACCCGCGACACCTAGTGCAGCAGTCGATCTCTCAACACACTGCGCCAACCGTGCCGTCGCGATTGCGGTACATGTGCATTTAAAATCAAGATAATTATCGACGTGGTCTCAATACCATCTGCCTACCCTTTTCCTAACTACATTGTGATCGGCTTCCAGTCAAACTGATTGTTGTAATGTAATACATATTCCAAACATACAATACGTACGTTCTTATATATTTTCGGGTAACTAATATTGCGAATATTGCGATTGTATTGGGAAGTACGCTCGAAGCGTATGTGCACTGCTTCCCAGCGAATATTAGATCACTAGCTTCGGGACGCGACTTCGCCCGCGTGACTCAAGAACCCGTACATTTTTCCGGGATAAAAAGTAGCCTATGTGTTATTCCAGACTATAATCTATCTTTGTGCTAAATTTCATCCACATCCGTTCAGCCGTTCTAGCGTCAAAAAGAGTAACAAAGATCCATCCATACATCCATCCATCCTCACAAACTTTCGCATTTATAATATTATTATAGTGTAGTTTATAATATTAGTAGGACAAACATGACGATAGACAAAAAACTGCTATCTATCAGGCTAAATAGAGGTTCAACTTCTGTACCTCTATTATGAGTTTTTTACTATTTACTCTCATAGTAAATGTAAATTTTCATCCAAGCGATTTTAGTTCTTAACTCGGTTACATTAGAGATTAGAGTTGCTAACATGACATCTCTATAATATAGTAAATAGTAAATCAAAACTTTACTATGACTAGATGTCACATAAGCGACTCTAATCCCTAATGTAACCAAGTTAAGAACTAAAATCGCTATCATGAAAATTGACTTTACTACGATAGTAAATAGTAAGAAAACTCGTGATAGAGGTACTGATTCTCTAGAAACTGAGTGATTTGTGCTTTGGAAATGAAGAAAACAACGTGTTTATTTATTTACTTTACTAAATTTATGTTATTTTTCTTCTTCATCAGGACAGTTCTTCACAGAAGATTTGTACACACCTGATCGTTTGCTCACAATAAAGTTTCTCGTGTAACAGCAGCAAACACGTCGTAAAGATTAAAGGTATATAGATTTTCAATATAAATTTCTCTGCTGACTCCCTTATTGGTGCTGTGATGCAGTGGTCACAAGCGCGACTGCTCATCATTAGATCCTGGGTTGAATTGCTGGGTCGAGCAGTGATAATGAGTTTTTCTGTATGAAAATTCTCAGTAGCAGCACGGAGTCTGGAACTGTGCCCAACAAATGATAATAGGTTCGCCCCCTCAAAGTCAAAGTCAAAGTCAAAGTTTTTTATTTCAAGTAGGCCTTTTCAGGCACTTTTAAAAAGTCGGGACTCTAGGCGCACGGTTCCAAAGGGGGTAGGTCCTATGGAGAAGAGACCGGCAAGAAACTCCATGGATACTCTTTTCAAAAACAAAAAGTTAATTTACAATTAAAATCTTAAATTAACATGCATTATATAAGAAAAAATACAAACTTAATAGAATGCTACTTACACAATGAGGCAATACAACATGAGTTAAACAATTGTTTCGAATATAAACTAAAAACGGGATAAACAGATCAAAGCGGATAAAACAGAAATAAAAAAATACAAAAAAGAATACAAAATATTGAAACATCAAGAATGTCCAGATATGTAAAGTGAATCTAATATAAAATAGAATTAGTAGACACAATGGATAACCAGGGAAGCCACATGTGCAGAAGATATTCAACGCCACACGTCTCTATCGTCAACATAGTCTTTGATCCTATAATATGCTTTTACATGGAACTTAATAACGCCATCAGTGAAATCTGGGTGTACTATTTTTAGAACCTCTGCCTCTGCGGGGAATACAGGAGTGATGTTGACGCAATGTGGATTGCCCCCAAAAATCTCAGCGTCTCCGATCTCTTTATATACCAGATAATACAATTAATTGTTATTGATGGCTCTTTGATTGGTGTAGTGGTCGCGAGCGCGGTTGCTCAGCGTGAGGTCCTGGATCACCGCAGCACGTGGAGGTTCACCAAGACGACCCGGCGCTACGACTGCCAGACTCTGCCACCGTAAAAGGTAACTAAGAATATTTATTCATCATGTTTAAACATGCTATTGAATGAGTCATTTCAAGTCCCTCATTGGTCTATATGATTTACCAGCGCCAATACTGAGCGCAATGCTGGTTCTGCGTTCGATTACCGGGGCAGGCAAAGGGGTTTTGGGTTTCTCTATTAAGTTATATTAAATTTTGCACTCAACAACATCAGTGGCAAAATGTTGATGTGCAACAAAGCTTCCTCTGCCTGACCCTTTGAAGAACAGATCTGACACTTCTAGGCGGAATATATAAGTTTCTTTTGGTAATTAACAAGTACACAACATAGTTCTCTCAACTATCATTTTCTCTATTAACACCAGTCTGAATTCTTCACAATCTTTCAAAGTAACCATTTATTGCAGATCCCGGTTAATTTTGATGGTTCACCTAATAATCCTTTAGGTTTTGTCCTCGTTAACTGATGTGGGACTTTGAAATAGGCTAAAGTCGTGTCAATTAATGTGGAGGACACCCTAAAGGCACCTGCAAAAAGTTACGGAAATATTCATTCTTTAATAAGTATGGCGACAACACAAGTAGCTTGCACGCCCATTTGCTTGTACCGTACTCATATGCACGAACGCTTCGACAAAATGTTTATCAATCAAAAAAAGGAATAGAAAGAGAAGATGATGAACGCAACCCGCAGTGGCTTAGAAAGAAAGAAAGAAAATACGTTTATTTGACCCAAACTAAAGGCACACAATAATAATATATAAAACAGAACAAAGAAAAAAAAAAGGAAAAACAAACAGAATAAAGAATAATGATAATAATACCTACTCAGCTTTAGAGCTGCATTGTGTGCCTTGTCAGCTGCGCCAAATAGGTCCAGTTCAGCAAAATGCCAGACAACAGACAGGCACTAGGCCTGACGCTGGTTTTCAACTGCTTAGTGATTGACTCTCTGCAAATGGGTGATAAATACATATATTTTATTTATATGATAATTGGTGAAGTAAGATTTACTTTTTTAGACTGTATCCACGTTACAAGGCAAACCAGGAGTGTGGTCTAGTACAAAAAAATACCACTTTGGAAAATCTGTGTCGTAATAATATCACGGCATCGTTAGCAAAGTCTCTCACCTTTTATATTTGGGTATGAATTACGCACGCGTATGATCGAAATGTTTAACTACTCAAGTGGAGACGTATGATTGTGTTTCATATGAGGATAGATTGTCAAGAGTTTAGGTCGGCGCTGATAAAGAAAATATTCTTTGTGCGGTCTACGTACTTATCGTTCCGGCCCATTTCTCAAATTATTTCCACACAATTAAGAAGTTCCTTAATGCCATTACGTGTTTTAAACAATTATAAAACTGCCTAGTTTATCTAAACTCTCAGATTCATTAACGTATATCATTTTTGACATAACTGAACAGGTCCCTTTAGTTAGTGATGTAAAGCTTAATCGTTTAATTTTTCACTATTTTGATTAATCAACTGATTTTTATGATTCACTTCCAGATTACGAGTTTCTACTGCTGTTACACGAAGACGGCTTAGATTTTAACTAGAAATTAAAATATAGATAACAGTAAGTTAACCAAACAAGCTCTAACTGATCTTCGTTTCACCGTCGAATGGCTGAAACATCCGGTAGATTGCACCTTCTGGTAGCCACCCTAGAACTCCGGATACCGCTCCGATAACTTTTTAAATACAATGAAAACGTTTTAAGAGACAACAGAACAAGTGAGTCATGCCATAAGACTAGCTTCACGTTGACTTAGTCGTTTGATCTAACTACATGCTTAGTATAAAGTAAACCTATCAGTTTAACATATTAAAGTAAAAACAAACTCGAGTTAGTATATAAATTGTTTCAAAGCCAGGGAAATTTTACTCCTCACCACGTGGACATTTACCAGATCAGCTATGAATCATGGATCGAACTGTCTCGTTTTGTGTAAATAAACTTAAGGATATTCAATAAATCCCATAAATGTCTCTTGTGCCTCCAACGTCTGGTTCAGACACTGCGGTGAGGTACGAGACAAAGCAAATTGATAATATTTAAACTGATGAGTCAATTAATCCAACCCAGAAATCTCTAATGACTCGTAGTCAGCCACGACAGCGTGCTCGGAGCCTGGGCTCAGTCCATAGGAGGCTCGGACCATAGGTGTATCACCAATTAGCACCAAGCATTACACTGAGTTACTCACACAATGATTTGCGTAACTTGTAAAAGATTGATATCCCATGGAGAAGTACAAAGTGGTCACAGTGTAACAGATAAAGGTTTTAATGAATTCTATTTGGAAACTGGTAATGTCAGCGTTCCAAGAAACATTTAATATCTACCTTACCGGCTGCGTAGACGAGCCTATTCAAAATAGGTAAAACTGGACAAAGGAAATGTATTCGAAAGAACATGCTATATCTTAAAATAAATGACAGACTGTACACTATGAAATAACTCACTACGTACTCGCCAAAAGGAGACAAAACAAATCATTATACACACGTGGTAAGACCGAAATGATCTCCACAAATGTATTCAATCACCATGTGTTCTATTATTATCAATATGCTAATGCGTCTGATAACAATAAATTTATAATATTTTGTATTTCGTCCAACAGGTAGTGCACGAGTAATGATGTCCGCGGTCTGGCTGAAGTCCTTCTTGCTGCCAGTTCAAAACCACCTAGTGAACTCGAATAAATGAGGATTATTTTGAGTATACTTACATCTGGGATTACTCTGTTGTGCCAACATGTTGGTAGCAACTTGTAGGTTCATGATAAAATAAGACTTCCATAAATGCCAGTACACTTTACATCTTGCCAAGTAACTATTCTTGTAGTATACAATATGAATGGTGATGGATATCTTGCTATTTTGGACATTAAGTACACCCAAAGCTGTTTTGTAACCGACATTTCTTCGCATACCAGTTCCTATAATACATGTTAATGGGTGGAGCTAATTGATCAGGCAATAGGCAGCCCGATGAAATATTCGGGACCTTTCATCGGTCGTGGGAAATGCCCGTTGTGCGGAATACGTCTGCTGATGTTCCCCAGTCCGGTGAGGTGCCTCTCGTACGGGCCTACTGGTTGGTGTGATCGCAGTTCTATCTGTGACAAAAGTTTGAAGATAAGATATAAAGGATCAGTGCAATGCTCGGCAGTACTTCCCTGCCACGTAATCTCTAAAAAAGCTTTCAAGTAGGCTTACTGACTCGCGAAAGAGGAATTGAAATTTTAAAAGCCTTTTTTTCATTTTGTTATATAGTAGCGCGCCTGGTCTTCCCATAGGTCTTTAACTTTGACAAATTTCGAAAGTTCCCCTTTTGATCTTATATCTAAAATTAAAATTTCAATGTGAGCTGAAATCATAAATATCTTAATTGCTATATAACTCAATGTAACTGATGTAAGACGCTTTAGTGCCGCGTGGTGCCCGGCAACGAATAGGCCACCCCTCTCTACCCATGGGTGTCGTAAAAGGCGACTAAGGGTTTTAGATTAGGTTAATATAGGTAAAGTTTTAGTGGAGAACTCACGCCTGCAACAAGTGCAGCAGCTTGCAGACCCCGCTTAAGGAATGTAGCTATACCCAGCGGGACCTCTAATTCTAGGAAGACGTGGATGAATCAGTGAGTTGGTCTTTTGTTGTCAATTATTGTACATGCCGTGGTAGAAATGCAAGCTAAACGGTAAGGTACGTAGCTAATCTGAGTGCCCACGTTGCACCAGACGGAGTTACACGAGCACTCAAATATGCTTCCTTTAATTTGCAAAAATCAATCAATTCCCTGGTTTATCCACCCCGTCCTGCGAAGGGTAGGTGTAGCCACATTACGACCACAAGTCGAAGCCTGCAAACGTCTACCGCGTGTTTTTGCGAGTTTTCAAACTTCCAAACTTGCGGCTTTCTGAATTTTAAGACTAAAACCACAAGACGCAATGGCATTTGGTCACAACGCCAACCGCAGAAGTTCTCCCTTTTACTGGTTAAATTAAGTAGCATAATAATATTTAACTCATAATTTTAAGATTTTAGTATTGGACTATGAAAGTACTCTAAGGAGATAAAATAACAGTGTTATTATAAGTTAGTAAATAATATCGTAGATAATAATGATACTTTGTGAAGTATATCAATATCATGTTCCCACTGGTACAGCTACAGGTTCAGTACAGCCGGCCGTACTGTAACAGCGAGCTTTCTCCCACGCGTAATCTGACATTCTCTATTCTTCAGTCAATTTCAACTAGTGTAAAATGGAATGAAGAGTGGGCGGAGTACATTTACACCCATTCGGGATTTCAAACCACCAAACCTCGCCTAAAATAAAATGATTCAAAACCTGGCTCTCGGCTTTTCGAAGTAAAATTAATTAATGAAATCTTGTTATTTATTAATTTTATGAATGTGTGTATGCATGTGGGGATGTAGGTCGGTTTAAGTGGAAGTCTTAAAAAAAACTGCCACGCGATACAATAATATAAATTAACGTTAATTAGGAGGCTGCTGAATAGGAATTCGCTATCGGACGACAATATCGGACTCGACTATTCCGATATTGAAGCTTTATTTATATGAGCAGCATTTACTGCCTGCCTGTAATTGGATATTGTGAAAATGTTAAAGAAAAAAAAAATAAAAAAAATGTAGATGTAAGAAAAAAATAAAGAAAATAATAAAAAAATGTAAATGTGTTGATACATAAATTTAATGTAGTAATAATAGATAGTAAAAAATGATCATTTCATCTTAATTCCAATTAATATAATTATGTAAGTTATCTAGCCAATCAGGGCGCATCTTAGTACTCATATGGATTCAACGTAACAAATGTGTATAATTAATTTGTTGTTAACTATAGTTTGTTTTAACTGTCGTATCGTACATGTATTAATGTTTTTGTAATGTAATATGATTCTGCGCCACCCATAATCAAACCTGTATTAGACAGACTACCGCGCTAAAGTTGCGCACAAACTGACACGTACCTACACCCAGCAGTACAGCCTGCTCTGCGTCTGTTACTATAGAAATAAAAATACGAGATATTTCTATAGAAACAACTGCAGCACGGACTGCGTGGCCACGTGGTAGTTGGAGCGCAGCTTTACTGAGCAACGAAGAAACACAAGTAAAACGTTACACTAAAAAAAACTGACGTCAATTCAAGCTGTCTCAAATCTTGTAAGACTAGTCTGACTACAGTCTTGACTATGGGGACCGCGTGCTCTATATGTTTATCATAATAATTGTAATAGTACTAAGAAAGATTGTTTAATCAGTGTTGTAGGTTTGGTGTCGTGTCACGTATTAATAATTATATTCAAATGTCATCTTTTTGTATCAGTGTTAGAGGTAGTTTGTTTCTGGTGATAGGTACCATATTCAACGCCCGTTTGTGTATCACCATGCGGCAATTTACCTGAAAATGTATGGAAGAATCGTGCGCGCGGATTTGAATGATCAATCGAAAACGTGTTTAAACCGTTCTCATACATTATTGGGTACTTTTGACAGATTTTGTCATGCTATTGGTCACTTAACATGTGACCAGTCAGTTCCTTGAAATTTCAGTACGTTTTCTAATTGGATAACAAATAAATACTTTTTGACAACCATTTAATTACAGTATCAATTAAATAATAAAACATCAGTATTCATAATGTACTTAGATATAAATGATTTTAATGATATCTGTATGTTAGTATGTAAGGTGCTTTATGTGGATGTGAAATAAAAATATTATAAAAAGGGTCATTTGCTTGTTTTTATAACCTTTTCCACCATCAGTACTGAAGTTATCCATTGTTCACCAAAGAATTACGTATTGCTAGAGCCGTTCTAATATTTTCGCATACCAGCCCGGAAAAGTTCATTACTGAACTTTTCTTTTCATTTTTATGAAAACGTTGCTCCACAATAGGCTTAATTCATGTATCTTGGGTACGTTTCCATACACATATACAAAACCCAGACCCGAAACCTATCTGTAGATCATACAAATATTTGTTCCGTGCGGGATTCGAACCCGCGACACGTAGCGCAGCAGTCGATCGCTCAATCGCTACACCAACCATGGCGTCCGTTTGTCTCTTTCTGTTTCAGTGTTCGCATCAACTGCAAGTTTACAAGTAAGGTTCACACATATTATAGGCATAGGCTTTCTCTAAGACGATCACACGTAATAGGCTTTTTCTAAGATGATCACACGTAATAGGCTGTCTCTAAGATGATCACACCTTATAGGTTGTCTCTAAGACAATCACACGTTATAGGCTGTCTCTAAGATGATCACACGTAATAGGCTTTCTTTAAGATGATCACATATTATAGGCTGTCTCTAAGACTATCACACGTAATAGGCTTTCTCTAAGATGATCAAACGTTATAGGCTGTCTCTAAGACGATCACACGTTATAGGCTGTCTCTAAGATGATCACACGTAATAGGCTTTCTTTAAGATGATCACAAGTTATAGGCTGTCTCTAAGACTATCACACGTAATAGGCTTTCTCTAAGATGATCACACGTAATAGGCTGTCTCTAAGACGATCACACGTTATAGGCTGTCTCTAAGATGATCACACGTAATAGGCTATCTCTAAGATGATCACAAGTTATATAAAGGCTGTCTCTAAGACGATGATAAAGTTAATCCTTATTAGTTATTAATCCTCATATAAAAAAACTCCATGATAATACAATATAATAAAAAGGACTGCCTCATTAGTCTAGTGGTCGCAAGCGCGCTTGCTGCGCTCGAAGTCCTGGGTTCGATTCCCGGGTCGGGTGGTGTTATTAAGTTTTCTGCATGAAAGTTCTCAGTGACTGCACGGAATCTGGAATTGTACCCGGTAGCTGGCAGTAGTGTACTTAATAACAGAAATGTGGGTGTACAATAGTACACCTCTGCCTAATCCTTCGGGGAATACAGGCGTGATACTATGTAATAGGTTTACTTGAAATAAAAACAACTCTATTCCATTCTATTGTTTCCATTTGCATCGCGTCACATTAACGCGTCATACTCGTGAACGGGTGCCATCTGTTGGGACTGGTCAGCTCATAGCTGCCATGTCAATCTTATCAGAATATTTTTTATTAATTTAGAAATCAAGCTTGTTTAGTTTAGACTTTTTTTTACATTTTCCTCACATAAGTATCCGAGAAAATGTAGTTTAACAAAATATTGTAAGAAATTTTGAATTTAAAAGAGTAACCATAGAGTTTCTTACCCATTCTTCTCCATTGGAAGTCAACATTTTGGAACATGGCACCTAGAGTCGTAACTATTCTTAAGTAGCTGTATATGGTCTTGCAGGCGGCTTGGGGATCGCAGTGGCTCACCGATTAGTGAGAGGACGCTGCTGCCCGGCCTCTGGTGTCTGGCCGCAGTTTTAAGACGTACCCGGGTCTGTCCGGTCACTCTCTATCATATGACTCAGTAAAAGTTGTAATGTATAAACTAATTGTAATATTGTAGGCAATAAGATTAGAAATACAATACATAAAATAATATATAACAGGCACTTTTAAAACGTTAATTGGGCTCTAGTTGCACTGTTCCAAAAGGTTGGTCCTGTGGAGAAGAACTGGTAAGAAACTCCATTACAATAACATTAATTAGTGGAAATTAATACATTTCATTTTTATTAATGTACACCAAACACCATCATACATTTGCTTTTTCTTTCAGTTAATCAAAGTTTCTATCTTTCACTAATGCCGTAATGGAAAGATTAGCCAGTCGGCAATGGTGTCGAGGCTGACTGCCCAGGGTGTGCCACACGAACTCAAGTTTCCTCAATCGTGGAGGCTTTACTACTAATCTTTCCACTACAGCATAAGCGATTTCCATGTGGTAGCTCCAGCTGCATTTTTATAAACTTTAGATTTATTATTAACATCTAATATACTATGGCTAAGGCAGAAAAAAAAGAAAAAGCAAAAATGAAGATCCTATCCTAGACGAACAATCAGGCTTCAAAGTACTCCACACATCACTGTTAACTGGTAGAGTGACAACTTTAGATTGAAAAACAAAAAACATTTATAAAAAATACCTACAAACTGTATCTAGAAAACGAACATTAAGAATTTCGAATCATTCAACCCTTCGATGATTCGTCTGTTCTAGCATAATTCTTTCAGTGCAGATTCGAGAACTTGTTGCAAGTATTCTATGAAACGTTTACAGACGTTCGCGCTCGAGGTACTGAAATATCCATTGAAAGAGCGAAAACGTAAGGATTTAAGTATACTTATATGTAGTGACTGGTTAGCTTTCGTATATTTGTATAAAAATTGCTTCACATTATACTAGTACTACATCAATCCACTCATAAAAACTGGCATAAATGTATATCTTAAATCTTTCGTCCAATTTGAGCCAAATATATGTTAAAAGTCATGATTTGAAGTAAGAACAAACAACTAGAAGGTAAAATAGAATAGAATACTCTTTATTGTACACCGATAAAAATTTGGATACAACTTATATATTAAAAGATATGTACAAAGGGCGGTCCTATCGCGTTCGGCGATCTCTACCAGACAACATTAAGATGGACAATAATAGAAGGCGAGAAGTTCTCCATTTAATTAATTAAACAGAACCCTAAAAATGGTTACGAAATATGATATATAAGTGAAACCTTGTGAATATATTTGTTATGTGCCTATGGCGAAATTTTTAGCGGTTTGTTTACAAAATCTACCAAAAGCATAAACAATTGCCAACGTGAGCTTTTTGCGCTTTACGTAATCAACAAAGCCAGAAATATAATGTTGTTTGCCTTTATATTGTTACAATTAAATATTGCACAAACTTTTAGAAAAGTTTCAGAAGCACAAAAATGGAAATACGTACAATGGCAGCGTTTATTAGTTAGTCACGTTGGCTTGTTGCCTCACGCATTAGACCATTTCCAGATGAGGCGACTTACATACGAGTATACGTATAAGAATGTACTCCCATCATAGTTAAGACTTATTTTTAAAATCGTTGCCAAATCCCTAAGAATTGAGAAATGCCATATTATAAGACAATTTAGTAAATTAAACAAGTTGTTCCAATCTGGCACCGCTTATGTGTGGGTCGCAGCATTTGTCATTAGAAGAATGTATAAATTTTTGTATGACACGATCTAAAACGCTAAATCCTCTCATCTGAACCAGCTCTTAGCAAACAGCGTTGTGAAATATTTCTAAAATAGGTAGCTAGTGAATCCGTTGAAATGTATAAATTCATAGACGGTCGAAACTTTTTTTTCTGCATTCGTTCTAAATGTAAACAAAGTAGTTTTTGTGTAACGGAAACAAAGGGAAAATAAAATTTTTGCCCCACTAATCACGTGGCCTTCCAGCTACAAAAGGTGGATAAATCGTGATTTTAATTCAGTTCGCTGCCAGTTTCCATCATGGAAACATCGAAGCGTCTGCTGGACTTTGCAGAACTGGGCATCTAAGGAAATCAGAGATTCTGAAGAAGGGAAGCGTGACTGCGTGAAGACAGGCAGGCTATCTATCGTAAAATAATAGTACGAAACCAGCAAGGAAGCCGCTGAATCAAAAAGGTAAATATTTTTATTTTGATTGCGTGGTTATTAATATTGGTGAAAGCCCTTTCGCCTTTTTTGTTATGAAGCATTGTAAGTCAATCATCTATTCTCACAATAAAAACTCTTGATTCTTCTTCTTCAGTACCATTTGTTCAGACTGTACCAACATACAATTTTCCGACTGCCAAAGCCTTGTCTGTGGTTTTGTTGAGATCATGCTCTGCCACCTGCATATGGGCCGCAATCGTATTTAACCCGTGAGGAGCCTCGCATTCATCTTCTTTATGTTTAACTTCTACACTGCCAATTATATCTGTATCGGTGGAGTGTTTACAAACATAAATCAAATGCACAACCCAATCTCTTAACAACTATCTATAGGCTACAAAAGTATTAGTTTCGTGTAAAAATTAAACTCGTAAACATAACGCACCAGTCGGTTGCTCAAGTGATACGACCATTGAACGAAGACTATTTCTAATACAGATTAATGCGTGTGAGAATTGCTCCTTTGTTCTACTTGACACTATTTTTACTTGAAATGAAATGAAATTAAATGAAACTAAATGAAACGAAAAGAAATGAAATAAATATATAAATAATAAATTAAATAATGAAATTTATTATTAAGTTTATAAGAAGTTTATTGTAAAAGCGTATACATTGTCCCATGAACGAGTTGCTTACTCTGTGGAGGCGCATAGCATGTACAGCAAGATTGTGTTTATTCCAAGTGTTCAAAGAATGAGTATCAGACAGTTTGATAAAGGTCGAAATATTTTTATAAACACATATTAAATTTTCAAATATATATTGCGACGCTACAGTTAGAATATTAATTTCCTTCAATCTGTGTCTCAGGGACACCCTTGGACTAAGATTCAATAACACGTTTCAACCAACCCCAACTGCATCATTAACATACAAAATTTTTCAGACATGCGTTAATAGAAGTTTCGTGTGCGTTTAGCACAGAGAATACGCTTTAAGTCCTCCCTTATTCTGACCAGGTGATCCCGCGATCTGAACCTTTTATGTTTTACCATCGTTATCTTTCCTACAGGTCGATAGCATCGTCACCACTGCAGCACTGTACCGAGTCTTTTGCCAGAAACTAGTTTTGATCGGAACTTATAGTACTCTTGTAAATCGTTGATCAAGTGTGCAATATAGTTTTGTTCAGAAACAGTGTCTGGAATGACTGCAATCAAGATTATGGCGACCAAATTAAGAAATGATCTGACTTAATTTACGTTGTTTTTATTATACGTAATTATTGAAAAAATATGAACTATACAGAAGGCATTATATAATCATATTATTATAATGTAAAGGGCATGATAACGCTTTCTTAATGTTATTGAGATGTGTCGTTTGCATGTTAAGGGCTTATTGATTGACATCAGTCTTGGTCCCAATTTTAACCCGTCAAGTGACGCAAATGAAACACAACAGGAGATCTAGATCATTCGTTCCCAAAGTGATCCAGATGGACCCCCAGGGGTCCACGGGGACTAGACGGTAGACCCCCGTCGAGTCTCCGTTGGCGTGACAAAAAATGGGGGTTTACAATTCAATTTACAATATGGTAGAAATGTAGCTGCAGTGGGTCCACCGGAACCAGCTAGATTTTGAACCTCTGATCTAGATTCTAGAAGGTGTGTCTTAATGGATTCAAATTGTCACAACCAAGTGATCGATTCCTTTTGTGTTCTCCAGGTTTAAATAAATATTGTCACCTATCAAACTGGATGCGTTCGGTTCGTACTGCTGCAGTAAGTGGACTTCACAGCGCCTTGGACTGATCTCTCCGAAGCTAGGGACTATCTTATGAGAACACAAATTTGACTACAACCGAACATCATCACCAGTGATTTCGAGAAGTACCTTAACAAAATGGTCATAGGTGCGAAGTGACCCTAAAGTGTACGAAACATATAAGAAAGATACAACCTATACTCCCGCGTCAAGTCGCTAAGTCGCGCGACTCAGTCGTACAGTGCGACTATCATTCTAAAATACGACAAATGGACATCTGAATCACCCGGATTTTATCATAAACTTTTCGATGTATTGTTTCTTGTAACTCTCACAGTCTCACAGACACAGTGACAAAAGTGTAACTTTAAATTAGTATTGTTCAGAAATATAATTGATAAATCACTTGTAGTAATAAAATCTGTAAATCTTTGTAATCTTTCATCATGGGCATTCCCTTCATATCGTTTTAAAGTTTATATCATTGCCAGGCTAATGCAATAACTAGAAAGTGTTTCAACAAATAGCTAATGGGTAGTACAGAAAGGTACTGTGTATCTTAGTGATATTGCCCTAATATAAAATATGCACCTCTTAAACGTGTATTTCTTGTGGAGGAGCACCAGATTCCATCTCGATATTTGATTGGTGTTGTTCTATGTTCATATCGTATCGTTTTCGTGTACTATTATTGCCGTATTATTGATAATATTCTTAACTCGGAATAAAGTGACAGCTTGGCTTTCACAGGCATACAGAGACGTAAATATGACGATTTTATTGTGTTTAGAAATAACATTTGTTGTGTCTATATTCCTTCTTATCGTGTCATTTATATACTATATATATCTCTTATATTAGTTTGACCAGTCGGCGTCCATCAACCACACATTGTTTCAAAGTATACTACTTAATACACTTATAACAAACATGTTTGTAAATATCCTTCTATCTTAAATGGCGACCGCACCTGTTGCCATTCAGATCCTATATATAATTCATCCTGTATCGTATAAAGTACTGATCACGCTGTATTTTTGGGAAGAAAGACATTCTATTTTCTATACACAAAATAATGAATGACTGAAACAGATTTAGACTACTATTTTAATGGAATATTTAAACATATTGGTGTCTGCACGTTGAATAAAAATTAATTTTATTATAGTTAATTATTTTAGAGCAAAACAAAACTATTCAGTCTAATATATCGTTTACTAAACTGAAACATGGAATTCAACACAGTAATCCTTAGTTTTATCAAAAATTAGATCTTACTATGGCAAAAATAACATTTGGAGGAGCACAATTCAATAAAATATACCCACCGCTATGCATAAAAAATTAACACCCATTTAATACATACAAAACTCAGCTATATCAATAAACAGTCGCAGATGATTCCCTAATAAAAAAATGAATGCATTGAATGGGCACATTACAACTGACAATATACTAAATTTAACTACCTCATAATAAATTCAGCCCATTGTTGTCCCACTGCTGGGCAAGGGCCTCTTCTCAGATTGAGAAGGGTAAGGCATTAGTCCACCACGCCTGCCTGGTGCGGGTTGGCGAACTACACACACCACCAAGAATTTTATGGAGCCCTCCCAGGTGTGCAGGTTTCCTCACGATGTTATCCTTCACCGTTAACGCAAATGATAATCAAATTCTGATCCGCACATGATTCCGAAAAGTCAGAGGTGCGGGCCGGGTTTGAACTCGGACCCTCTTGCATGGAAGGCAAGCGTTCAACCACTAGGCTTAGCTTACCTCATAGCATAAATTAAATTGTTATTCACAAGTAAGTGACATTTGTTTTTTATTGAGAATACATTTCATAAAACATTATCAAATCCCTTAAACCGGATCAAAAATGCTCGGAGCAAAAATGCTAGGAGCAAATTAGGAATAATGTACTCTGTATTTATAGAACATAATTATAATAAATGGGACATTCGTATAACCACATATAACCCCTGTATTCTATATCATATAAAAATACAATATTATAAGTCAGTACAATATTAAAATATTATTTATATAAATTCTAATTTCATATTAATAAGGGAGACAAAACTTATTTTTTAATTTTTGGTTTAATAAATCTTTGAAATAATATTGCATATCAGTCCACTCGTAGCATAAAAACTATTATGTGCATGGTTTATGTGTTAGTGGATTATTGTGTGTGTCATTAGAATAAATCTTAGTTATAGTATAATTTTATTTACATAATTAAGATTATAGAACTTGTGTTCCAAGAAACCACCTGATCCCTTGGATGATAAGTCATTAGTTTAATCGCCTGTTCTCACTCATATGTTTGGCATATTCAATAACTGGATTCAGAAAATAATAGCCATGAACGACCAGCACACTCTTTCCCTGTTTCAGCCAATATTTCTAATAACCTTCAACATTGACGACGGTACGGTTAGCACAGGGGCTAAGTGATTAGCTTTCTGAGCTACGCCGTCTAGGGTTCGATTCCCGCACGGAACACATATTTTTATGATCTGAAAAATGTACCCACGACACAGAAGAAATGCTAGTGTGGGACAGAGTTTGTATTTTCAAGCGTTAGGTACCATTCACCCTGTTAAGTTTGGCAACAACATCAATACAATTTTGCCAAATGTTTTTCTACGCCTGGGACGAAACTGGTTCTCAATAGAATTTCATCGTACCATGCCCATAGCTTTCTGAATAATGCAATTATTTCCAAAAAACTATTATTCAGCTAATATTCCTCAGTGTGTGTAATATTTCTCACTGGTGTTCATGTCACACAATGTCGTTTGAAGTTACATCGTTTCTGTAGTGTTTTGTGCTCAGGTAACAATATTTGTGATCATATAATTTTATACTATTTTAAATAAATAATCTGGTTTCGAATTATAACAAATGCCCAGCATAAATATAAACCTATACTCGGTTTGTTTAGGTACTTAAATAAAGGTAAACAATCTTGATGTGACTTTTTACACAAACACATATTAGACAAATAAACTACTGCTTAAACTAGTGGTTCAATTGATTTGGTAATCGTTATTGTTGTTTTACTTTGGTTTTTAGTCGCGTTTTATTTTTGAACCGAAACTCAGTTTTAAACAAAAAATATTAAAAAGACACATCAAGATTGTTTACCTTTAGTTAAGTACCTAAACAAACCGAGTATAGCTGAAATAATATCAATAAAAGATCTCGTTTTATTTTATTTTGACTTCTTATTTAAGTATCTATGATGAATGAATTATTTAATGTAAGCTTTGTCTGCATTTCATTCATGTAATATTATTTTATAAATAAAATCATATTGTAGTAATAACTTTGTTCTATTTCAATAATTTAAATGCCTTTGGCAATATGAAGCACAAGTATTTGTAAGCTTATTTACATTCGTTGCCCCGATAACCCAAATGTCTTCCTTCAATTTAATTCATTTCACTTCTTCAATACGGGGCGTCATCTTCAGGTGTTTTTTTTTTATGATAAATACAATATTTATTTTCGTGATTGTCCGTGTTTTCAAAAGATTTCACAATAATATGATGGTATGAAATCAAATTGAAATGAAATTGTTTATTTTAAAATTACGATTTTCAATCACTTTTACATGTATTTTTTTGAAGTACTTAGTTTAATGTCGTTTTCTTTTATAGTCAAATTAGTCGAAACCCGATGTCTTTGAAACTTTTAAACATGTTCTAACTCAGATGTCGCCTACATGTCTGCCTATCTACACTCCCTATCTCTTACACAAATAATTGTCACATCGCGATGCCACGAGTCCCAATATCACGACCAGTATCGATTCAATTGCATGCCTGTCAATCACCGCATGTGCTTTGTGCGCTAACGTGCAGCGATGCAGCAGCTGTCGCTTCGTTAACGCCAAAATGCCTGTGTACCTTCACTCATACGCCATGGTACGCAGTGGACACATTTTGAAGGATGGCCGTATAGAATGATATTCATAGCGACGGAGGTAGATAGTCGATCTATGATACATGAATTCGAAAAGTCAGAGGTACGTAAACCCTCCTCCATAGAACACATGTAAGAATTTTGAATAAATTACTTCTAGGAGAACTTTCATTTTTGAAGTTGGAAACAAAGAGATTGGTTAATAATACTCTATGGTTAGCTATATCATAATAAATTAATCGTTTTTTTTTTATTCATACCATACCAATGTTAGTAATGAGACATCCCACGTTATCATGAAAATAAATAAATACACTGAGAGAATAATAAAGAGAAAAGAAAAGAAGTAGAGAATAATACAAAGAGTTTGTATTTTTATAAACTACACAAGCACTTTCTATAAATGTATTATTTAAGAGGATACGATTTAAACTACGATGAACAGCGTGAACATGGCTCCCGACACTTACCTTCGATTCATAAAATTTGTCAAGTTTGGCGCAGTGCTTAATAATTCAATACGGCTCCTCCGGGCTAACCAGAAACGAACTATAAAAACTTTATCGCCCATAAAATACCAATCCAATTTTCTTGAACAACAGTCAATATGGAATTATTTGGTTTAACGTTGGCATTGGCAGTGTTGGCTTCTGTGACTTCTGATCCAACAAAAGAAGCAAAAGAATACCCCTTCATAGTGAGCATCCACAGAAACAGTACACGACGGAACTTCATCTGCGCAGGGTCCCTGATCGCCACCTCCTGGGTTCTAACCACCGCCAACTGCTTACCGAAGGTCGCGTATAAGATCCGATATGGGAACATGATGACAATGATCAACTCCACCTACAGCCTCATACTAAGCAGAATCCATCACATAAATTCTAAAAGCCTGTATCATAAACTGGGCCCTAACCGCTTAACTCTTAAAACAAACAACATAGCATTAGCAATGATCGAGAAGATTTTGAACTGGCAGCTTGGTCTCCTGTCAGCCAACGATTACTTATCCATACTGGGTCACGAAGTCACATTTTTTGAGTTCGACTTTCTACCAGTGTTCAAAGCAAGAATATATGCAAATAAGGACCGAATATTTGCGTATCGTTATAGGAATAGGATGCAAAGATGGAATAACGTAAAGCAAATGTATGGAAATAGTTCTGTACGTATTCCTGTGGACACTAAAGTGTTGCGACCGGGCTACGGTGTTGCTATTACGTGTGAAACTGAAGATATCCCCGGCCCTAGTATATGCGTAGGCAAGAAATGCTTTGACTTCGATGTACACAATCCCCGGGACTTGCTTTTAGCCCCGGACTACGGCGCCCCTCTCATCTACGACGGGAAGGTCATCGGCGTCACCTCTCAGGTGGAGCACCACTACTCAAGGTTCACACCCGTGAGTCCTTACCTGGACTGGATCCGTGATCAAATTAAAAATGAAGTAATACTAAATCTACATAGATTAACACAACAATAGAAGATATTATAAGTGCCTAATGTTGAAGTACGCCATATTTTAGAAGTCTAGTGTCAACTGAATTGCATATAATGTATCAAGAAAATACTTTAGTTTAATGATGGTGAGTTCTTAAGCTGCAAGATTTATTCGGTGATCGTTGATGAAAATAATAGAATACTTGGTGTTTTCAGTATTAAAATATTGAGATATGACATCACTTCAGTGGATATCGTCAACGCTAAGAGGCAAACTGTCCTTTCTGTCATTTAGCAGAAGCGCGACAAGCGTAGTATTGAACGTTTGATCAATCACACACTGAATTGATAATGCTCTCGGGGAACATTTTGTATTATTTAAATTAGACCTACCAATTATTTTGAAAAAATGAAGTCTTTGAATGATAACCAATGCATACATAAATTTGGATGGCGATTATTAGAAAATCAACGTGTATATATATGATATAATTAACAATTATTTTGAAAGTAAGGTTAGGTTTATTTTTTTATTAATTAACTAATATTATAAGTAAAGCGGACAATCATACGGACCACGCTGACAGTTTATTGAAACAATATTATTAAAACAAAATATGATATTTAATAATATTATTAACGTTTTAATTTTTGTGTACATAACGTTGCCTTTTGTTGCATTTTAATGCAAAGTTTAGATACTCTTTTGCTCAGCTGACTAGTAACCAAAACTACTAAATAAAATAAATTCTCGGTATCACTGAGTGGGTCAGTTATTAATAAATGTATGAGATTAATTCCACAGATATCGTTATCGGTGTAGTGTCACGCTCAGAATACCTAAACAATGTTAGTACGCTTTTGTAAAGACAGAAAATTTGTCTTACAACACTATATAAATACAAGAATATTGTTCTTGTAATAGAAATATTATTACATAATATTTTATGTTCGACCGTAAAATAAATTATTATTATTTTTTACTTACTTTTATTTCTTGGTCACGTTCGTTTCAGAATAAGCATAAAAAAGGTTATCCTTTAGTAATGACAGATATTTTTCGTTTTGAGTAAACTCCTTTTTAAAATGAGTATGTACCATCAAATTAACATTGAGTTTGACGATATTTAAGTTCGTCTAGCGTACTCTGTATCATAACTGGCCAATTTGAGGTCATAAGATTATGCAATTGTTTTTTTTTTTTTTTCCGCATTTCGTACATTTTTCACGTCACGGGTAGGGTCACGCCCTACCCTCTATTACGGCAAGGGGGCTGTTAGACGATCCTTACGTCATGCTCGTGAACGAGTGCTGCTTGTGGTAACTAATCGTTCTGACCAAGATTCATTATGATTGATGACGTATGTCATACGTAAATACATAGGCAGGTAGGTATTTTCTTAGTCTCCTTTGGAAATCTCAAATGGCCGTGTCGCTGGGGAGTTTGTCGCGCTACTTATATCCAGCTGAAATACTAGGAAGCAGGGAAGAGTGCTATCTCATGTTTATACCAAAAAGATGACACATAAGACTTAAACAAGAATTTTAAGAATTCACCAGTGCAGCTGTGTACTGACCAGCGTCTCGCTAACAATGATAGTAGTTATAGGTACCTTCAATACTTACATTTCTACAGCCGACTATCCTAAGGACCAATATAATGGCCAGATATACTGGGAGGAGCATTTTCATCTAAAGTTTCTAACAAAAAACTTGACAATGGTATTCTCTGGTCCTACTGTACACAAAGTGATCGTAGCTAACGCGTAGGCTTTGTGTAGCCAGTGCGTAGACCTAGCGTAGACATCACGTAGCATCTCGTAGCTAGCGCGTCGCACAACCCATCGCCATCGTTACTGTTTTATTATAAAGGAACCTTTACATATTTGGAATCTGAAGCCAAGTGTGTAAATTACTATTAGTTCCAGTCGAAATAAAAGAAGAATGATGGATGAATGGTGAATTTAAAAATATTCATTGCTGGTGCCAGTAAAATCGATACAGCCGCTGTTAAATTAGTGCTGGTTATTTAATATTTGCCTAATGCTGCGTACGAGCTTCTTTTCAGAATGAGAAGAGTTAAGAAATTCTTCGCGATGGTATGTTTCACTGTTAAGTAGTGAGGGGTAGGTCATTGCCTACCAGTAATTGTAGAAAAGAAATAAGGTAAATACGTGCCGGGTTCAAACTCAGACCCTCCTGCATAGAAGACAAGCGAGCAACCGCCAGGCAATCACTGCCTGTATATACACATGGATTTTATTTTCTAAACATCTAAAGCACTCCTGGATAAGCCTTATTTTAATAAAGAAAACAGTATAAAAACACATGTCGCAAAGTTAAAGTTAGGTAACGTGCGTTAAGTAGAATTTAAATACAATAAATATCTATTGATGTCCTACGAAAGCCTCTGTTAAGCGAACTAACGTCCGGTTTTATGTGTTTGTACGTCCGTTGCAATCTCAGAACTGCGGAAGTTTCCGCTGTTCGTACCTGGATAAACAAAAAGGGGTGGAGTAGTCATCCCTTATCTGGGGGATGGAGCCGGTGCGGGTATCTACCACCCTACCGAGGTAACTGGTAATATAGCAATGAGAGTGCAATTTGACGCTACAGTGTTTAGTACAGAAGCCAGGTAGAGTAATCATTATTAATTTGAAGTCTTGATCCAAGTGGCGCCTTGTGGTCAACGAAATTTAAATCTATATAATATACTAGCTGTGCCCGCGACTTCGTTCGCGTGGATGTCGGAACTTAACAATGTATTTTTTAGTGAAACCAAATGCACCCTATTTTTTTCTAAAATAAAAGAATTTTTCTAAAATAAAAGTAGCCTAGTAAAATAAAAGTAGTAAGTAATAAAAGTAGTTAGTAGTAGTAGTAGTAGTAAGTAAGTTACTCCTCATTACATCAGCTACCTGCCAATAAAAGTCCCGTTAAAATCGGTCCAGCCATTTCAGAGATTAGCCTATACAAACAGACAGACAGACAGACAAAAATTGTAAAAAATGTTATTTTGGTGTATGTACCGTATATATATTCATATGCATGTAGTAAATAACGGTTATTTCAATATTACAAACAGACACTCCAATTTTATTTATATGTATAGATAAAAATGAATCCCCATTTCCCTTGGTCATACCATAACTTGAGAATGGTTTTACAGATTTCATTCATCTTTTTGTTTTCTAATACTTTGTAGAAGGTTCTTACGGAAAGAAAAATTAAGAAAATTGCGCCGAAAATTGGAAAATTTCAGAAAACTTACTTACTACTTAATATAGCTAAGATAGGAAACGTCTGTGGGGTCAGCCAGTTTATTATAAATTAACCAACGCGACGTCACTGTAGCCCAAGTATAGTGCATTTCAGACTTAATACATTAATATCTAACAAATACAAGTCTAAACTAAAACTATTGTCATTAGACTTGAAAACTTTTCTAGGAAAGGATATAAATCATAATCTACTTCAATAAGTTCCCGACAAGTCGTTCGTGACAAAGCGTTAAGACATATTATCGGTCTCGAGCTCTGATCTGGGCGGTCTATTGGCGGCCATCTTACCCGCAACGAGACATAAATCTTGGATTTAGTCCCGGGTTACGGAAAATATAGTGTGTGATGAGTTCGGTAGTATAATATCGCCAGCATTTAGAGGAATTTTCAAGGTAGTACTAAAACTAAATCGAGAGTCACATATAGATAAATTTGTCTCGCATATAGTTCACATATAGGCGAAACTAACATACCGACTGTGCTTTTAGTGTGTAGTGTGTGTAGTTTTAGTGTGCCACAAATACAAATAATAAGAAACGTGGCGTTACGACAGGTTACAGGAATAAACTGTAATGTAAAGCCACAATCGTTTAATAATATTAAAATAATACTTTATTTCCAAAATCAAAGTCGCAACCAATATTGTCCGGATCTTATTCTGACATAGTCCGGCAAAGTTTCGGTTGGGCCCACCGCGGCCACCGCAGGGCACCTGTCGTACAGGTATTTGTCGGCCAGTTCCCGCACGTTGTGGATCCTGATTTTCGACAGCCCTGAGTTCAACTCCGCTAGCGACTTCCTCCCGCAGGTGTACAGCATCTGAGTACCAATATCGTGAGAGGAACTGACCACACCGTCGAATCGTCTCGCCAACTCCATCCGAACTCCATTGAAACCTCTTTCAATCTCCGGAAACTGCACCATTGTACACAATTGCATCCATTGATACTGGAAATGAAACACTACTTCGTCAAGCTTCCATTTGTCTGCGACAAAATACACACCCCACAAGCCAATATCGCGGTACGTTATGTAGAAGGACTCGTACATCTCACACAACTTATCAGTCGCAAAAGCGCGCGCCACCATGGGCGCGTTGCCTACGCCGAATGGCTGACTCCTGTCCCATGATCCAACTATATGCTTCATCACTAGCATGGTCAAGTACGAGGGGCTGCAGTAGCCTGGAGCTTCGAACGCGATGGCCGCATGACATAGAGGCATAGAATCGTCACGAAACACCACTGTGGAGCCTGTGAACCGGCTGGGTCCAGGCTCTGGCTCGCAGCTCGGCTGCGGGGCTATACACCCGAAACGCCCCTCTGCATACTGCATAATTTTATTGTGTGACACATTACCCGATGTTGCCAAAATAATCCTATAAGGCTGATAGTGCTCGCACATGAAGTTCGAAGCGGCGCATGCGTCAAATCTTTCGATATTGCTCGAAGAACCGATAACGCGCTGGCCCAGCGGAGTGCCCTGGAATGCTGTCGCGTGCAGATAATCGAACACCAACTGTTTGGGGTCGTTATCAGCATCGATGAGCTCCATGTTAATATTCTCTCTCTCTAGATCAACCTCATAATCGTTAAGATCCAAGTCGAGGATGATCTTGGCCAGCTTATCGACCGCGACCGGTGCGTACTCCGACGGGAGAATAGCTGAGAAAATTTGCATCTCTCTCAACGTTTTCACTGTAAACTTTGCTCCCATACAGATAACCGATTCTTCGAACCCACACTTGTTCATAGTTCGGAATCCCTTGAAAGCCAAATGTTCAATGAAGTGGCTGAGGCCGTTAGTGCAAGCCGTCTCATACCGTGAACCTACGGTAACAAACATCGACAGGCAGGCAAGAGGAGACTCCACCTCCTCTGTTGCAATCCTCACGCCGTTGTGGAGCATCGTCACCTGAGTGCATGGATCCATGGGCTCCAGGGGACACCAGCATGAACATGAACATTGTCTTCTACAATTCCTAGTGAGACTCGTAACAGTTTGAAATATAGTCTTTAACATTTTTATAAAATTGTGTATAACGTCATTGATGTGCCATTAATTTTTGTTTTTGAATCCTACAATGAAGGATTTCAAACTAAAAAGTATGTGTATATTAGAGGTCAGCATGACGACAATATAACTGTAGAGGTTGATTATATTTGATTAAGGCTATGTTTTAAAAGATTTAAGATTATATGGGGGATAGCGACTGACCTCTATAATACAGTATTATATGATCCAATCCAATTGTAAAACTTGTGTTTTGATTAAATAGTAAAAATTATAAATATGGAAATGTATTCGGACCGTGTGTGAATTAAAAACAAAAAAAGGGACGCAATCGTATCGCGTGTGTCTATTCCCACCAGATGGCGCAGTTCAAATTACCCTGACTGCATTTTCCGTTTAGGGTTGTACATTTCAGATATTTCGAGGATCAAACACCATGTACTCGTACCTAAAAAAGTTCCTATTCATCAAAATGTGTCCTAACAATTCAATTGCGAACGCATTATTACGTAATATGTATTATTACGACCATTACCAGTATTGTTATGCATATTAATAACTTAATACCCGCCATTACGGCATACGGCCAATATCAGTGCGTGTTAGAAAGACCAATGTGCCGTAAGCTATCGATGAACGTACACTGTATGCTCAGGACAATTATATTGTTGACAAGACCAACCCGATCAATGTTACAATGTTAATATATGTCCATGGGCCTTTATAGTCCCGAATATATTATTTTGCAGTCTGATATGAATATAAAATGTGTATACATACATATTACTGTACCCGGGTACGTCTTAAAACTGCGGCCAGACACCGGAGGACGGGCAGCAGCGTCCTCTCACAAATCGGTGACCACTGCGATCCCCAAGCCGCCTGCCAATCGTGGGGATTATGGCAAACCCCCCCTTGAGGGAGGCCTTCGTTCAGCAGTGGACGTCTTCTGGCTGATGATGATGATGACATATTACTCAATAGGCAGCAAGTTCGTGAGGGTTTCGTTATATGACGGTATTATCAACTCAAAGTCGAGCCATTACACAAAAAATACGTATAGTAATTTCAAAAATAATGATTTATTTAACGTTGTTCTTCTGCTTCCATCACTTGCTGGATCCAGGTGAGGTAAGGGCTAACAGGCGTGTATAACGATATTCCTGGTGATGGAAGAAGAGCGTGTGCGACTCCGACAATTTTTCCATCAAGAAATATCGGTCCGCCGGAGTCGCCCGGCAACACGTACTGAGGGCGCCCACACCGCGGAGCCACGCACATGCATGGAGTCACCAAGTCATAATTCGCACTGCACGAGACCACCACACCTGCCGCCAACTGAAGCGGCCGAACTAAGTCTTCCCTAATCTTTTGTATTCCAGCCCCCAGTTTAGTACTACCGAAACCAGCAATCTCCACCTGATGTCCGGTCGTCGCCCGGTAGTCCTGCGCCGCTAGCTTGCCGAACACCTGCAAGGGAACGTCCTCCACTAACAGCATACCAATGTCGCATTGAGTCTCACCAGGCACAAGTATCCCTCTAAAGCTCTGGTGTGGTATAGCTTTCAGTAATTTACGTGAAGTTTCTATGTTTTTCGGGGTCACTGACATGTTACCATATTGGACGCTATCCACCATTTTGCAATGGGCAGCGGTCAATACCCACTTTGGAGTTAATAGTGTGCCAGTACACGTTCTTATTTTCTTAAAAAGTAAAGCGACGACGTAGGCGTACTTGCTCGAGGCGTCGTTGACACCTTCGTAAATCCGTAGTGCGTTGTAGTCGTGCGGCAAGTAGTGCGCAGTGGCTGTCCCGCTCAGCAGAGGTGTGCTGAACACCACAACCAGCGTCAGAGCGCGCACGCCCTTCATACTCAGCTGTTGCTGGTGAACTAAGTTAGAAGCTGTCTTAGAAGGAGCCCATGTTCAGCAGTGTTCGTAACGGTGCTAGTATAAACATGTTGAGTCTTGATAGTCACACAATCTTGCCGTTTACATTCAATGTCGAAACATTTATATGCAAATTTTATTATTTTTAAAACCATAAAATTTATAAGGATTGTAGGAATTGACTTTGACTGCTTCATTGGGGTAGTGGTCGTAAACGCAACTACTGGGCGTGGGATCTTTGGTTCGATTTCTAGGTCGGGCAAAGTGTTATTGGGTTTTTCTGTATGGAAAATTTCAATAACAGCATCGGCGAAATGTGGGTGTACAATAGTACACCTCTGCCTAACCCTTCGGAGAATATACGCGTGATGCTATGTAATTTTATATTATGTTATTCTAGAAATTAAATTTCACAACATTTTGCATACTTGCGTACCCCAAGGCGCAATAAAAGAACTGAAATTAATATGTTCTTACTGGCCTGCCAGCCCGACATAAAAAATATTAAGTTCAGTTCTTACTTTCTAGTAAGACTGATGACAATAATGCTTTAATACAGTCATAGTAACTATTTGCAAATATTGTACTGTGAATCAACCTACAACGCGAGGCAGGATATTGCTACACAAAGTGTACCATCAGCTTCTGGAGTGACATCTTAGCTCTTAAGGTGACAAATTGCTCCTACAAATGATACTCTGACTTCTGATCGTGTTTCTGTATAAACATGATCAGTTTCTTGCCGGTTCTTCTCCATAGGCCCAACTTTTTGGAACCGTGCAACTAGAGTCCTATAAAGTTTCATATATGCCTGTATTAGGTTTATCTATATAATAAAAATAAATCGCCAAATGTGTTGCTAAGCGCATAACTTCCGAACGGCTACATTTATTTCGCTAATTCATTTTTTGTTGTGTTTGTAATTATTGTCAGAAGGTTTTTATGTAAGTTTTTTTTTTGGAAAATTCACCTGTAACGTCGGAAACTTGAATGGTATTTTTGTATGAAATCTTTGATTTTGTTCGTTAGTAAATTGCACCCGTGCGAAGCCGGGGCAAGTCGCTAGTCTGAAATAAAAACAATTCTATTTATCTAAACCTACATGTATAAACTTGGTTGTTAAATAATGTGTTGAACTAATCTGACGGCGCTATAACTTATTTGAGTCGAGTCGACACACGAAGCTCGCTTAAACAGCACTGCTCATAATAGTCATAGTGCAGTGGAGAGATTAGCAAATCAGCCAGTTTCCTTACATGGCTGACAGCCAGACAGGCGCTCTTTCTGTTCACCCGTGTGAAACTTTTGTTTTATAATAAGTGGGTCACATAGAGGTCACGTACAAAATGGCATCAATTCAAGCGTTATTTTTTTTTTACTTTTATCTTTTGCGCACTGACCGTGAAAAAGAAGAATCCTCCGACGCCTGGCGGGCTGAAACCCGAAGGCTGGTGTCGGACATTCTTATTATGTATATGTGTTACAGTGACGTAGCGTAGCGGGGGCGGCAGGGGTGTCCCGCCCACCCTGGCGGCAGGGGTGGCGGCAATTTTAGGTGGTGGCAAAATTTTACAATAAATAATATTAATAAAATATAGGTATTATTAAGACCCGGGTACGCCCTAAAACTGCGGCCAGACACCGGAGGACGGGCAGCAGCGTCCTCTCACTAATCGGTGAGCCACTGCGATCCCCAAGCCGCCTGCCAAGCGTGGAGATTATGGCAACCCCCCTCCCCCCCTTGGGGGAGGCCTTCGTTCAGCAGTGGACGTCTTATGGCTGATGATGATGATGATTATTATTATTTATACCTATATTTGAAACATTTCATTACATATTTATGTCGCACCTACAATTCGGACCGATTAAAATGAGATTTTTATTCCTTATTCTGTGAACAAACAGGAGAATCCCTTTTCTTTAAAACCTAAATAACGGGGCGGCGAAATTTGCTTGCACCCCGGGCAGCTGAATCCCACGCTACGCCACTAATGTGTTACTTTTCACCATGTGGTAGCCTAGTAGTCGCAGATGTATAAATGTACAAGAAACTGTAAAACTTTAAACTCATAACATATTCATATCATCACGCTAATATTTTGTACATTTGAAGAAAATGCTGTTGGCTACATATTTACTCATATGTTGTAACATTGTCTTTTTATAACGTGTAATGTGAACGTTTATTTTCCCTAATAAATAAATTTTAAAAAGTAATCCCCGAAACGTTAGGTTGATTCCAATGTAGTATGAGAGATGTGATGCAGATTACAGAGTATTTTCTTTGGCGTACAACAAAGAATCTATCTTTATTACAAACCGTAATTATGAATGTTAGGCCCATCAAATAAATGTTCATAGTTCATTATTTCACAAGTTGTATGTGCAGCGCATGCACGCTTGCGCAGCTTGCGCAGCTGGTGGTGACGTACGCGCCGCTGTGATGTGCACCGGCACCGCCACGACAGTAACGCACTACGTATCAACAATGGCGTTGGAGACACCGCCGGCTAGTACCCCTATGTCGTCGTATTACTTTGCAAAGGAAATTGAGAATTTGCACATTGCACCAACGTGGGTACTACTCCCCACCGGCCGAATATTTGGGATCTACCCACATTCCGTTCGGCGATAATGTTAATAATGCCGTAAATGCGCATTCTGCGCATTGTCTCTGTAGCTCGTTTTGTCTGTTACGTTATTTGCAGCAGTCATATCACCGTATTCAAAGTATAGGAAGAAGTATCCTCTTCGCCGTAATGAGAGTCCAGGTGCGAATTCTAGGTTTCCTTTCGGTGCCGCCGACGACGCTGCTGATGTGCAATCCGTTGCGGACATAGTGCGGCGCTGACGCAGTCTGAAGCAACGCTTACATCACTGCCGCCAGCAGCGCGATATATTTGATTTATTGCACAACAAAATTCATTGTAAGCTATATTATGGCCAGTACATTTATGACCAGTACTGGAATAACCTATGCGAATAAAAATTGATGGATTTATTTGATTTCAGAACGAATTCCGAAAGGTAAAGGTAAAATGTTACACAGGATGAATTTTTCAATTGGGCGTGGAATGGCAAAATACGATACTTTAAGGAATAGCAAAAAATACTCAAAGGTCTTTCGAACCCGATTTTGATGAAAACTAAAACTGCATCATTCTAGCCAGGAATCGAACTCGTTCATTTTGGAAAAAAAACACCGTATTATTACACCATCCGATAGTGTCACTAATAAGGATCAAATTCTGGGATGTAATGACCTATGGCAAACTATAAATAATAACCGCTATCCATTGTGGCATTGCATTGAAAGACAAAATTAAGAGCCTTCCTGAAAATGACAATGATATATAAACCAGTAGCCCGTACTCTATAGCTCCATTTCTTATAGAATCTTAGACTCAAACACACAACACATATGTATTTAATGTTTAAACAATAAATCCTTTTTACCAACAATACGATAAAAATGACCAAAGATCTCAGGAGCGATCTTCTGACAGCTTCAATAATCAATGACATTGTACGTTTATATAAATCCATCTTATGTATACATTATCTTCTTCACAATGAACAGAGCAACAAACCTACTGAAACATGTATGGAATCCTGTAAAGTTCTCTATCAGAAACGTTGCGTATCCCGCTCAGTTTACTCATTTCCTCCAAAACCTCCCGGCCACTCAATACTCGAAGTTGTTGAACGGACTGACCATCGCCACTGAGGAAAGAGAGTGTTACAACGCCTGTATCGGCCTCTTTATGGACGCCGGCTCCAGGTACGAAAGCAACTTTGAGAATGGAATCGCCCATTTTTTCGAACACATCGCGTTCAAAGGCACCAGAGCCCGAAGTAGGCAAGATCTAGAAACACAGATGGCGTGTCTAGGTGCAAAGTTTAAATGCTACACTACGCGGGAGATGGTTGTCTACTTCGTGGAGTGCCTGTGCCAGGATACGCCGCTCGCAGCTGATATTCTCACCGACTGTGTGTTCAACAACGCATTCTCACCATGCGACATTGAGTACCAGAAGAACATCGTTTACACAGAGATGCTGGAACACGACAAGGACACCCGAGCGGTCGCATACGACTACTTGCACAGCACCGCGTTTCAAGGAACGCCGCTCGCGCATACAGTGATGGGGCCCAGCACCAACTTATACAACTTCACTGACGTCACCATATGCAGGTACCTGTCCAAGTGCTTCGATCCTTGCAGGACGGTCCTGGCGGCTGTGGGTGGGATCAAGCACGACCAAATGGTCACACTCGCCAACTCGTACTTGAGCAGACTCGAGCCACTAAAGTGCATAGATATGGACTCTTATAGATACACGGGGTCGGATGTGAGGTTTCGAGATGACTCGATGCCTCTTGCTCATGTATTGATAGCGGTGGAAGGGCCATGTTTCTGTGATGACGACAACATCGTGATGGAGGTGGCGCGACACATCATCGGCGGCTGGGACCGTTCACAACCCGGTGGACAAGGTCACCCCGCACGATTGGCACGGATCGCCTCCGATGGCAATTTCTGCGACTCTTACCAAGCGTTCAATATTAACTACAAAGACTGTGGGCTCTGGGGCGTGCATTACATAGGCAACGTGTTCAGATTAGACGACATGATGATGGAGATACAATACGAATTTAAATACTTATGCCATTGCGTAACAAATTACGAAGTGGACAGGGCAAAAAATTTTTTTAAAGCGAAGATTTTATCACAAATGGAGAGTTCAGTACGTACGTGCTTAGACATCGGACGGTGGACGCTGTATCACGGGTTCAGGCCGTCCCTGTTGCAAAAAATGAACGCAATCGACCGTATAACGGCGATGGACGTGCGTGCAGTGTGTACTCGCTATCTGTACGACAGATGTCCGGTGATCGCTGCCGTCGGCCCTACAGAGGGATTGTTCGAATACCCTAGAATCAGAAGTCACATGTATTGGCTTAGATATTGATTTCTATATAATAGTTACTACTACACTACGCTGGCCTAGTCTGGTCAACAACTTTTCGAAGCCATCTCAGGTATGCAGGTATCCTCGCGTTATTTTCCTTCATCGCGCGTAATAAGCCAATTTTGAATAACAGATGAATTTGGAAAATGAATACGCTGAAGAACTCTGATTTCCCTTCAAAGAAAGCGACTTCCAACCGCTAGGCTATCACTGCTTGCTTTATGATATCTTTAATACATTTAATACTCATACCTCGTATTTTCATTTAACAACATTATCGTCTGCCTAGTAGGTGGGCACCCAGTAGCGTGCCCTGCGTGGGCCGCGGAGCGGCAGATTCTGGTCGACCAGATCGGGCAAGATCTCTCTCTGCCAGCCATATTATCGGCTATGCTGGCAGAATCGGAAAACTGGAGGGCAGTGGTCTCCTTCTGTGAAGCAGTCATGCTACAGAAGGAGGCCGCTGAGCGGGATCGGGAGAGGGCCGATCCCGCTCGACGTAGGAGGAGGCGCCGGGGAGCAACCGCCCCGGCGCGCAACATGCCGCAACCCCCCGCCTAACGCACCTTAGGGGGGGGCCTTAGGGGCCGCGAGCGCGCAGAGTGGGGACTCTCGGTGCGGTCTTCTAAGAGTTCCCGAGGCCCACCATATGGTGTCGAGGCGGATCACCGTGGTGAGTTTAGCCGGTAGGAGTCCGGCACACCCCTCCGCCCCCCCCCCCCCCCCCCAGGCGGAGGATAGCCCATGATGGGTTCTCACCACGATAATCAAAAAAAAAGGTGGGCACCCAGTAATCAGCCCCCGACGCTCGCCAGTTGATCAATCTATCTCATACTGTCAGACTTGTGATCTCGACCAATTCAAGATACTTGGAGGGAGACTGGAGCACAAACTTTCCACCTGGCTAAACTAAATCTAAATCACTGGTTTTATTAATTTTAAGGCTCATCACTGACTTGTATCTGCGCGCATTGTTGAGTAATATAAGAAAATAAGACTACCATAACATAGCAGGATTGCATTCCAAGCTGTCTGAATGTGACGAAACGGCTGGCGCAGTGGCTAAACCTTTAGCAATTTAAAACACCAAACCTTTATCAAACATTGACAAAAATAATAGTGGCTACAGCTAAATTTAGTGTTTACATCAATTAGAGACATATTTTTTTTTATAAATATCTTTCTCCGCAGTTTTAACACGTTTAACTTTAAACAAAATATAAAAAGCGAGTAGGTATAAAGGTAATAATAAGAGCAATTTGTATGTTTGTTAATTATCTTTCTCCTGAATTGCGTGGAGTGGTCATGCAGAAGATAACTAAATCAAGCGGTTTCTACCAGTTGTTGTATGTGGATGTCATTCTTGCTATAGGGGAGTTAAAGCCTAAGTTGGTTCGTGTAATATTGAAAACCAATGTCATCGACAATGTTGAATGTAAGAATGATTTTTGGCCATTAATAATATTTTTGTTAAACCTTAACTATTTTAATTTGTGTAGTGCTAAAGGCAACACTGAAATGTAAACTCGTATTCCTGGGACCCCACGACACACACTACTGTGCTCAACTCATAAAAATGTACAAATTCTATAAATTTTCTTTTTTGATCTCATAGGTTAAGTTAAACATTTGTACTTTTTTTCAATAAATACTTTTTTCATTTGCATCTCCTACGAGCACTTTGTTTAGGAACGCAGATTTCAATGCGCTCCAATAGTCCCGGACATAAGGAATAGCCAATTTTAGTCGTTAGACGTTGTCGTGCCTCGCACGTAGAGAAACATTTAGCTATCGTTACGCCTAGGGACGCCACCACCTGCGTGCGTCCTTCATTTCAGTGACTGATCCTTACACTATCGGAGTACAAGATAGGGTAGAAATAAAACATCAATCATACAAAAATTTATAATTTATTATCTCAGTAAAGCTACATTTATAAAAATATAAAAGGTATTGAGTACACAGAGCACACTGTCATGTCGACATTATATACACATAATATTTACCATTATATACGAAGTGATACAGATTTGAGACATGTTTTATTAAAACTGACTATTAAACAAGTTATATGGTGGGAATTTTCAAGAATATGAACAAATTAAGTTTTTCGGCAACCAGGGCACGATGAAAAGTAACCACACGAAAAAAAAAATAAGTTTTTTATTAATAAAACAAATATTATTGATATCAATATTAATAAACGTGATGTTCAATGTTGTCTGTAGTGATACGCATGTACGTTTCAAATGTGAGAAAACAGATAACCGGGCTGAGAACTTGCTTCACTTCACTAAATGTCAGCTAACTTCATAATATACACTTCGTATTTTAAAATACTAAAGTGTCTACCAAGGTTGTCACAATTTTTATACGCATGTACAAGATTATACGCGAAATAACAGTACCAGTCAATGAAGCACGTCACCAATATGGCGGCCCTTCATCTGCTTTCTGATTTGAAACACATGACAATAAAACATTATTTTAGCAATCTGAAATGTTGAACTGACGGGGTGTTTACATAATAGTTAATTGATTTCGAAAAATGCTACTTTTATCATATGAGTTCGCTACATTTTAGTTCCATCATATCTATCGACATTTTAAAAGTAATTGAAATAATTTTAATATTTTATTATCGGGTTGAAAATATAACCTAAATAAATACGATCACAACTTAGAGAGCTTAAGACAATTAATGGAATCAAATCAAATCACTTTCGTTGTACAAAACACTTTTAAAAGGGGAGCGTGGTATAACAATGCCGTTTTATGTCGAAATATTGTCGAGTATTTGTAAACTATTGAACTTGGCTTGGATTAAATTCATCGTTTTACTTTTAATGCACACATGCAAGGGATGTGGGCTCAATGAAGATGTAGACAACCGGTAAGTTTTCTGAAAAGATGAACTTACACATGATGAACACAAATAGTAAGGTACAGATTATATAAATCCACAGTAACCTTGCAATGGTTGTCACATCCCCATTAAGGATTTGAAACAGTTGTAGTTTAAAATTCACACACAAACCTCCCATTTGCTGTGTGCACTATTTCCTTGTCTGGCCTACCTGATGGTAATGAGAAACGAATATTCTTCAAGAATGCAATTTATTTGATTTAACTACGAGAATTTACATTGTAATGTAGCTCATTATGCGTATTATTTTATTTCACACAATACAATTTTATTATGTGAAATAAATATAAGAAATATTTTTCTACTTATTATGTCAAATGACCAGACCATGTTTTGATGTGTGTTTAAAATCTCAAAAATATTATCGTAAATAATTTATTATAATATTTACGTTATGTTCGTACTTATTTTAGTGATACACGTAACATCTAGAACATGTTATTGTTACTTGATAGTTGAGTCTATTGTCTGCACTTTTATATTTAACCTTGAATCAAATGTAATAATCGTTTGTTCGTATAAAGTTTGTCTTGTATGCACTTGTTAACCGAAGTGATAGTTACAATAAGGCGACAGAATTTCGACATCGCACGTTACAGCTTGCTACCATAAAATGGTTATAAAATACATATTTCAATCGTAAATTCGATTCATGTTATTCTTAAATTCGATAAGACTTATATCGATACATATACGTTATTGTGTATTGAGCAAATTTGTTCAATTTGTTTCAAAAAGGGGAAATTCGGGTTATATATATATTGACTCACTTCTACGTATACAATATCTGCGTTGCAGTTACTACCACAAATGTATAATGAGAATGACACATAACTTTACGGCTGAATCGCAAATTCCTACCAAAAGACAAGAATTAATTAAAGAATTTTACAGTCCCGCGTGTTACAAAAGTTTAAATAGCAGCCTTTTTACGAGATTCGATCTCTTTACGGACGAATACATATCACTGCTGATACACGAAACTACTTTACAACCCTACACAGACATAAAAGTCACACTTTCAAAATCGTTCGTCTGTGCTGCCTTCAAAAGAGCTTTGATAAATGTAGCGCCGATTCGCTAAGTCCCGCGAACATTTTAGATTTTAATCTCGAGGAATACTGGCCAATTTTTGGACAATTTATTGTAAATATTAGTAAACCACTATATTTTTTCAAAATATACATACAATATATAAATAGTATCAAAATCGCTTATTATGTATTACATAAGAAATATCGTAACTAATGTTGGAATGTAGAAATCGTCTGTCTTACACATTGACAGAGTTCGATAGAAAATATGAAAAACTACGTCTAATCTACGAATATCATTCTATTGGTTACTTTGCTTCGTAAAAAATACTTAATAATAAATGTTAAGACGGACAGTTTGATATTAATACGATTGATTAGTTGCCTAAAACGTTTCGTATGGCTGTGTGATCGTTGTGAACGAACAACTATTAACATTTTATTCTATTTTGAATTTCAAACATTTTTAGGACTTTTAGGCCTTTTAATTTGTTAACTATACGAATATACTTGTGCCTCGTGAGGCTAGTTGCCGTTACTTCAAGCAATGTTACGATGGTACAAATTGGGCAATGGAAGGTGCTTGTTAAATAAGGCCGTAAACTTGACGGAAATTTCAATGGCAAACTTGATTGATTTACCAATCGACCAGTGTTCTCTGAATAATTAGGACATCCAAAAAAGAAATTCAAAATCGACTAAAACATCTTAAAAACTAAAGATTTGTCATGGATACATAGATATGTACTTTCAATGAATATTTGAGCACAAAGTAGAAAGCTTAGAATGTACGAATAAGATACGTTTAAATAGACATCAATTATTATTATATATAACTGACACATCAATACAATATAAAACTTTCGCGATTATTTAATCGATAATGTGCGACTATCGCATCCTAGTCTATACGCTGTAAACAGTAGATTATTATAGAGAATTATTTTTGAGGTCGCCTCTTTTCTTTATCATTACAAATAATAGCAACGTGTTAGGCACATTACTATTATTCTGCTCCTCTCGCTTCTCTGAGACATGAGTTTACAATTTTAATTGTATACCAAAGCCGTTCCGTTGTGTGTATACAGAGCATCATCAAATTCTTACAGTTAAGACATTTGGAGAGTACGATACAACCTGTACCTGTATGTCGAGGCTTCCTCAAATGTGACTTGATTATATACTTAGTAAGACAGTACATCTATTTGGCAACACATTATACTGAGTATTAAATAGAATAAGAGTAAACAATATTCTGAGCGCTTTCATTGAGTACTAAACAGACTTGAGCCGGCTACAGACTGTTCTAAAGGGAGTGGCGATTTATATTTCAATATTTTGATGGTGAAAAGAAATATTTTATTTTAATTTGCAATCCATGTGTAGTTTATGCAGATACACAAGCTACCAACAAATAGCTGCCAAGGTGTTTTATGCGATAAACAAGGTGTGACAAAAACATGTCACAGTTTAATTGCGCACAAGTACGGTTATACAGCGATAACGTAATGGTGGCTGACGCTATGAAACAATCTCACGCCGGGCCTCATACAACCTTCGTCCTACTATGGGCACAACTAAGGAAGTGAATGGAACTAAATCGCCAACGCCATTAAAACAAATCGTCTGAATACATCAATGTTTTGAGAGCATGTCACAATCGACAGAGGCTTTGCGGTTGCACCTTACACAATCGACATATACTATAATGTAAATAGCATTGGTATAAAAATAATTTGGTAAAAACACATCATATGCTAAATCATCAATATAAATGCTAAACATCTAAAGAGAATAAAAGTTAATTGAGTTTAATAATCTCTTTTATAATCTTAGATCGCTACTTTACTTATTTATAAATATCATATAATATAAAATTAGTAAAAGAAATTTTTTTTCAAGTTTGATTATGCATTCTTACATCTAGTGGAATGTAAAGATATTTTTTTCAATATTATAGTGTTAGTCAAAAAACCCTTACAGTTAATGGTTAGATACCCAAACCTTTGTAAAAATACACCGATGGACGTATTCGTTTTTTTATACATTTTCTTTTTAAATGACGCCGACCCGGTGGGCGTGGCCGTACAAAATATACAAAAAAGCGCACGTCACTCCCGAGGCGTCCGAACACCTCCGTCCTAAATCTGTCCGAATCCAAGGTTCACCTCGTTACAATAAGAGAGCTAATGACTACAATACATTTCGACTTCATTACGATGGGACGATTGTTAAAGGTTAAAGCTACGCTCGCTTTAAAGCCTGACCAGAGAAACGTTAACACGAGTAACCACAACATTACACAACGACATTACACAAACCCGTGCGATATTTTCCGGTCACATTTTGACGAAAATTTTACACCTTATCAAAATATAGATTATTTTTTTTCATTGACTCTACGAGCCTTTGGGCGTCCTCTCGTTCTTAATCAAGATTTCGACCGATCCTGTTACATTAACATTACTCTGCAGCTGTTTACATCAAATATACAAAACAAACACATGTGCCCTGAGTAATAAGTTCCAATTTCGTTGAACGAGAGCCGTCCTTCTATTTAAAACGGTGAACCGAAGTGGATAGCATATCTTACATAAAACAGTCGCTTCAAATATTGAGGTATAATTTTATATTCTTAATAAAACCTAAACAACCCTTGTATAGTATTAAAAAAATGTATACATCGCTAAAAACTATATTGTACGTATAAAATTGTTCACGTTTCCAGAGACTTAATTAAAAAAACTTAAATAGAAAATTAACTTAAAATCTAAGTAAAGCATACATAGATGATTAATATACGATATCGTATTTTGTACTGTAAGGTTATGCTTTATGTGGTGATCAATCACCCATGGTGAATATCATGTTGTAATAAAAAAAAAAGTATTTAAAAAAGTATTTTTTGCTTTGTACACTTCGACGTGGAATGGCAACGATTGTTTGTTTGCTTGTTTATATAATCTAATCGGTTTCGATCTAGCTGCCTAATATAACTTGTACTTGGTCTATTTTTATTATGAAAAATCATCTATGACCCATTGTTTTACTTTTGAACACAACATGAATGAAAATAGTTATTTCTGAAAATCATATTCAATTTGAGCGATGTTCATGTAATAAAAGATTGGGCGATAGAATACAAGTTACGTTGGATAATCTCGTTTAATAAAAGCGCAGGACGTAGCTTGGCAAACTGTTTATGCAGACTTGCTATCTATGCTAAAGATCTGTTTTCCGTAACGCTATTGTAAAAGAGTAGATTCAACTTCATTCAAAATACATCTTTAAAAATCCTTAAGTAATACTTATTAGTTAGTTATTAAGAGTAAAGTAGAATATAGAGAATATAAGAACAGAATGGCATCAATTGCAGTCTTAAATCTAAGCAATATTGCAGAGTAAATGAGATTGCAGATACATTGCTGAGTCTCTGCAGACACACAGTATATCAAAGTATTTGTTTAATATTTATCCTGCGCTTTTGAAATACTACATAATAATGCATGATTGTATATTGTTTCAGTCTTTGGAATTTGTGTATTGGAATGTATAATATATTATAAAAAGTATATAATTCAGATAATAATCTGTTAATTTCGAAGGCCCCTTGATGTCCACTTGATTATTTATTAAAATGCTGCACAATACTGTCAAATAGATCATCAGTATTTCACAATATTTAGATCTCACACATATAGAAGTCATACTACTGACTTACACGTTCAGAGGCTGGAGGTTAATCATATCATAGTAATTAATTTTAAAATACGTTAAGAACATCAAGGATGACGCAACTTTATATCTCGAGGTACAGTTAATACTTATTATAATTAAAATGCAGAGCATAAAACTCATCAATTACACTTCTAATCTCAAGTTACAAAAATGCCTTCATAATACGTCCGTTGGACTCAAATGTAGGTCAATACATACATACATATACGGGATGACGATATATATTTAACGACGACCCTTTACTTTGTTTACGCTTACTTTCTTGATTACCTTGATTTTCCTGAACCCCATTTTGAAGATGAGGTTTTTCCAGTATGTATGTTCAGTGAAGATTGTGTAAAGCCGATCAGGAGCCACGTAGTCGCAAACGAGGGGAGGCCAGTTGGTTGAACATCATACTGTCTCCGAGTCGGCTTCCGTCTTGGGGATCACGGGCTCGGCAGGGAGCTTGGCTGGCTCTGGGGCCACCGTGAAGTTGTTCGCATCAGGAGCAGACTTGGCCTCAGGTGTCGATGATGCAAAGCTGAAATTAATGATGTAATGTTCTACAATAGTTTATAAATTGACGACACGCTTGGCGTAGTAGTTAAGCGATTAGCTTTTTGCACTACGGGTCGCGGGTTCGATTCCCGCACGTAACAAAATAGTTGTATGATCTACAGATAGTTGTTTCGGGACTGGTTGTGTGTGCATGTGATATGTATGTTTGTAAATCGTATTCATGATACAGGAGAAATCATAGTAGGGGGCAACGTTAAAAAAATGTTTAATTTCTTATTGTGAGAAGAGATCCATTCTGTCATGGAATTTTAATGATTTTAAATACAAATTCAATATAGTTGAATTTCAGTTGGAAATCTACGGTCATAGGTATTTTTTTATTTGTTATTAGTTATCTATCTATGTATGTTGTTACATTTGTCTGATGGTAAATTAATATTATAATAGATTTCATTAATTTGTTATAGAAAGATCTAATTTTTCTGAACTTTTTATAATAAAATAGTGTTATTGTAATATTGTTGTTAGTATATATTAAATTTTTGTTGTTTATTTATTGCGAGTATTTAAAAGTTATCGTTAGCGTAGCATCTCGCTGCGCACCATCGTCGGCGCTCCTCGCTACGTGAGGAACGCGGTGATACACCGCGACCTGCGAGTCGAGAGCGTGGACGACTTCGTCAAGGGGATGGCGAAGAAGATGTTCCTTCGCGCCGACGCCTCCGCCTGGCCCCACGTCAAGGACCTGGCCCCCTGGCACGCACGCCCACCGGACGCCAAACGTTTCCCGCGCGACCTAGTTGCGGACGATGCCGCCCCCACCACCGGACTGACCCCGAGTATGCCGCCCCACACTACACGCCATTTCATTATTATTTAAGTTTTATTATTTATTGAACTTTTTTAAACTGTTACTCCTGTATCTTAAACACTGTTTACAAACACGTGTATAGATTGTGATGTATATGTATTTGTATATAACTATTGAAAATGATATATAAAAAACCTAACTTTTATCATAAATCTGTTTTTTTTTTTCTATACGATTATAACTATCCATCCTACTAATATTATAAATGCGAAAGTTTGTGATAACGGATGGATGGATGATGGATGGATCTTTGTTACTCTTTCACGCCAGAACGACTAAACGGATCTGGATGAAATTAACAACAGAAATAGATTATAGACTGGAATAGCACATAGAATACTTTTTATCCCAGAAAAATGTACAGGTTCGTAAACCACACGGGCGAATCCGCGCGTGGAAACTAGTATTAAAATAAACATAAGGTCAATATATACAAAAACACTTAACCTATAATATACAAGTATAAAACAAAAAAAAAATAATTACTTTAGCAGACACAAATAACATCTTCATACCTACTGAATATTAAATAACAACTTATTTTATAACGTTAACGATGCAAAATTATCGACCTCATATTTAATAATATTTTGTCTCAAATTCTATGGAATAAAAAAATATCTATTACATATTCATAAAACACTCCTACACCTCTATTGTACGCTATCAAAATTAATATCAACCTGTAAACTTCCACTGCTAAACAGGGACCTCCCAAAAAACCACTACAACAGAAATCTACATCAACAGTACCATTATTATCACTTAATTAACTAGTGATTCCAAGTATTAATAACGTAACAGAACTACTCCACATAGTAGGCTTTTACAACCAAACAAAATGGAGCCCCATTTCTTTTACCTCATAGCTTCGCCTTGGCCAATTTGAGCAAGAAACGCCTTATTCGATTCCGGTGTAGAGCCCGTCGAGAAACTGCGGACAAATGTGCAAACAATAAGACACAAAAATAAATTATATACAATTAAATACTAGTCATGCACTAACACAAAGTTTACAGAAAATTTAAACTGAAAAGTCTATGCCTAAATCCTATAGGAAACCTACCTACCAATCTTCGTATTAGTCAATGGAGAGTATGTTATTATGTATTATGTTTTATGTTTATTTAAGGATATCCACAAGAGATATAATGTTGATATTGATACTAATACAGGCGATAATGGACAATAGTCACAAAAGTTCAGGAACAATTAATGATAATAATTATTCATGTATATCAGATATAAATACATAGTAAGTATTAACAGCTACATAGTGAATAAAAATACGGCACAGCGGTCATGTAAAATATATCAAAACCACACAGCCAACACTCAGCCTTTATGCCAGTTAAATCTGTGTATACACAATGTGGGTGCGAGTTTACTGCCATCTACCGGGCATTATTTGAAACTCCATGCAACCAGTAAGAATATTCTTACATAAAAACCTACCAACACTTTGCACGACCCAGGGATCGAACCTAGAAATGCACGCTCAGCAGTTACTCTTGCGGCCATTAGACCAATGAAACAGATATTATTACTAATAACTGAATATTGCTTGTGATAAACAAACGCCAATGCGAAATAACCGTCGCATAATCTTACAAATTGTATTGACAGCTTGGCAAAATGGCGGATCATAGCATAATAGTTACAGCAAAAACCCTGATCCACAATTCGATATTAAGGACTTATATATGTAGTACAAGAAGCTCATTCTCTTCTCCATCTCCGACGCGAGAGTATCACCTTTTCAAACAAATTTAGCAAGACACGGGGTTCTCGACAAACTGGCGGCCATGTACCGATTTTATTTTATCGATCGATGTCGTCATCGGCAAAGAATGTAGTGTGTCGTGGTGGGCTGTTGTTTAAGTGCCGGTTGATAAGCAGTGAATGGGTTAAACATCACTGTTCACCATATGAACGACTTCATGGTATAAATGGAGTAGCGATAGGTTCTCGGATAGTGCGCTCAGAAACAAAAGTACAAGGAGTTAAATCCATGATATGACAAGTTGGAAGTCAGACGATTTATATGGAGACACTCGAGTCTAAGACAAGGGGGCGACCGCACACCTTTGATGACTAAAGTAACTGGTAGCAAAGGTCATGTTCACAAACAACTTAATTGATGATTAAAATGAAAACCGCCGTTTACGGGTGAACGGCGAAGGAACTTGGGACTTAATATACCGGCTGACATGTTCGCAATGGTCACATATAAAGTAAGTAGCAATGCAGGCCTTTGCCCAGCAGTGGGAGAGAAGATTAAAATAAAATATTGCTATGTGCAAGGCAAAATAAACGCTAGTATGTTATATTATTATGGTATGTTTACAAAACTGATGAGTCCAACAAGGTCCATTAGTTGTTTACCACCCATTAAGTACAATATAGCATGTAAAATAGAATACGAATATAAAAAGACGGATGAGTGCGTTTACATCAGATACGATATCGCAATCGAATCTCGGATCGGAGTCCGATACCGATATCTGTATCAAAAAATGTGTAATCGCTCTTAGGGCCTCTCCATACGGGGGTTAGCGCCAGTGCAGATACTTCATTCAACATGAACTCGGCGCAGACGCCGCTATTGTATATCTGTAAAATATACAAAATATGACAGTATGCCGCGTAATGTTGTTGCTAACGCTCGTGTGGTTAAGCCCTTAGTGTTCACAGTTACTTTATTATCACACAGCGATTGATCGCATCGTATGCGCACAGCGAATTGCACAATTGCCTCGGAACACAAATCAGATAGTAGTTACGCACAGCCGTTCAACTTATTGATAAATAACTTACGTCCGTCAATTCTAACGCACTTCTCATAGCGACGCCATTTTATGCGTAGCAATATATATCGTCTGAGAAATTGGTATCGACAGACGGACAGACAAGCAGACATACCAAACGAGGCTCTACAAGAAGTTCAGCAGAGGTACCTTACGTATGAAGAAGGTTCTTGAAAATTCTACCCCTTATGTGTGCCAAAGACAGTAGAATAGCGCAAGTCGTTTTTTATTGTAATAAACCTTCAAGGCATCTATTGTTGGATGCGCTCAGCAAGTTATATTATTTGAACAGACAAATCATTCACAAATTTACAAATAGGAATGCTGTTTTACGTAACATCACGACTATTTCTCCGAAGGGTAGGGAGGAAAGTATACGGTATACCACATTTGGATACAGACAGAGATGTGCATTACATATGCTGACGAACAGAACATAAATTGTACCTTATTTTATTTCTACATAAACATAAAAATATATTTTCTACAACATTTAAATCCATTTCATAATCTGTCACGTGTCTCATTTCTTAAATCTAAGTTCTAATTATTAAAACCTAATTACATGCTAGTATATAATTAGATAATATACGTACATTTATAAATTATCTTCACATGTCATGAGAAAATAGAAAGACCTAACTGAAAATCGTAAAAAGAAACTCGGCAAGGTTTTTAATACAATCTCTAGGATGATTTGTTGTACGAAATAATTTGACATGTAAAGTTAATTTATACTTCTATAATGAGACGGTACTAACTTATCGATATCCTTGAATTCGCCGCTCCCCATGGGCGAGTCCGAGCGCCACTTGGCTCCGACCATGTTCTGCACGCTGGAATTGTGTACAAATAAATAAATACAATGCTATCAGACCAGCCCGTATACATCAACTGCTGGTAATAGGACTCCTAACAACTGCTGCATTCAACGGCAGTGTTGTGTGTTGCCATAATCACCACGTTTGACAAACGGATTGATATGACGAAAACTAGCTCAAGTGTTGCGTCATTATTTTCTGACAGATGCGTTTATAGGTGGAGATGCAAATATGGAAATGAATGATACCATTAGTTCTTTGACGCACTACGGTACCCAAAAAGTCAATGATTTGAGTTTCCAGTACGATTTTTCACCATCAGTTTTACTCATACATATATAATGGGTAAAGGGACTTTGAACTTTTCGAAGCGGGTACTTATTATGTTCTTCGTGTGTAAGTAAGAATCCTGTTAGTTTGGACAGGTCACTTGCACTTCCCCTAGAGACTTTATGTAACATTAAACACGTTCTTGCGACGTATTAATTTTCAAAATTCTCATAATTTATTATCAGTGATTTTGTATTTTGGTAAATATATTGACATCTATACCAATTCCCATATTGTTAACATTTAATGTGATTATTAGATTTACATAGCTATATTTTAATTGTTTTTGCATGCCAAATGGTCAAATATGGTGACACTCAACAGTTTCCTGAACATCTTTATTTTTATACCCATATTTGCAAATAAACGAATTTAAATTTAAACTATTGAATGTAAGTTTTGCTGACTGACTTGTCAATACTTCCTGAGCTCGCGCCGATGACAGAAGACGGACTATATTGTTTTTTATGTACAGCGTCATAGAATATTTGGTATGTTTTAGTGTCGTTGTCGTATCCACGTAGTATACTACTCACACGTGCTTCATCTGCTCGCCCTGTGAGCTCAGCTGCGCGAGGTAAGCCGCCTGCTTGCGATGGTGGTACATGTGCACGCGCAAGCACGACGGGTTGCGCATTCTCTTCTGGCAGATGTCGCACTGCAAGGTGCCCTCGCGAGTGTCGTGCTTGTCCCGGATGTGAACCTTCAGGTTGTACCGGTTAGCGAAGAATCGGTGGCAGGAGGGGCATTTGACGCCGCCCGTTTTGCAGTTCCAACCTCCTACGAGTAAATGTTATTTAAACCCACGTATTTAATAAGTGATAATTGATGGATCATCAACCGTTCTTCACACGTTGTGACTTCGTATTCAAGTTAAGTGGTACGGGTTGTTATAGGTACATATACGTCTCCCTTTAATGGGTTGGCGAAGGTCAGATGGTATTCCTTTTGTGTAAAATGCTGATGTTCACCCAGAATAGAGGAGCCTTTAAATTATTAATATTTTTTATGTGTAAAATTTGTGTGTGCAATAATGTCTTTTAAAAGATAATAATGTCTTTTAGAAGATATTTAAAATCTGACATCAAGACTTCAGACTGAGTTTCAAGAACTCCTGAGTTTAGCTTAATTATTATACGTCTCATATCGCTAGATCTTCTGATGAGAAGTGTACCCCATAGAGAATATACAAGGCTTATGTATAATTCGTCTGGGTTACAGTTCAATAGTGCAGTACAGTGACTGAGTATAGAGCCAAATCAAGTACAAAGTGAGTGTACAGTTCAGCACAATGCATGTAGTCCTCGGCCCAACTCAGCCTAACTTCTCTATTAAACATAGATGAAACAAGAGGTACTCTTGCTCCTGACCAGTTTAGAATCTTGTTGGCAGTTCATATTATACTTGTTATTAGAACGCATTGTATTTTCTTTTTTTTTTTGGGGTTTCTAGTGAAATCGTCTAGAAATGTGATTTCACCGTAAACAAACATTTTCTCAACAAAATGAATGTTCGATTGCTAAAATTATAAAAGTAGGAGCGCTACCGGTAGTAGGTCCTCTCACAAAATATTTACAATGTTCTTTAATAAGATTTGTACCCTTGAAGTCACCTAGCCATTCTGGCAGCTGCATCATCAGCTTACGCAGAATAAAGAGGGTATCTCCGTACATTCCCAATATGTGTGTTGTATAGCCTAAGATGATAACACTAAAGCAAATAAAGCGGTGTACTTACCAGATTCCTTGGCGGACTCGGGCAACACAAGCACGCTGTGAAACAGGTCGTTGTCGAAGTCAATCAGCGGCTCGCTGCAAGCACGCAACGGAAATACTAAAGCGATGCTTAAATGTAAGCTATATTAACAAATGTAAATCCGTAGTCACGTGCCCAGTATGTACAGTCATAAACACCATGTTGAACGTAACACGCTGTATAACTCGTCTGTCACAGACGAATAGGCGGTCATGGTGCGGTGTGGTAAGCTATACTAAGCAGAGATAATAAAAATCGACCATAGCATCCTATAAATAAGGCATAGCCAAAAGGAATTAATGGCAAAAAGCTTCTCTGCAATATAGGTATTTTATAAGCAATATTTTTTCCCGAAATACCAAAATGTGCGTTGCGAGATTGTCAAGTGTGAAATTTCTAAGACAGTAAGAGCTTTTTTAACCACTTGCTGATAACATGTAAACAAACAGATAAAATATCAGTTAATTGAAAAATTACAGGTACTAAATGTTAATGAAACCGAATGTTTTTCTTCTATATTTTCTTAATAAACAGTTGTGAAAAAGAATTCACATACAGTCAGGTAAATTCTAAATTAAATCTGCTAGTTTATCTGCAAGTGGTGAAGCTGGCTTTAAAAGTGCTTAATATAATGTTAGTAGAAGTATGAAATGTTAATGTTTGAAAGTTAGGAAAGCACCCTGTCACGATGAATACCTATAATACACTAATTGATTAATTTTATTAATATTGCTTTTAGCTAAAGTTGTCGTGTGCGTCTAACATGTTAACGGTACGGTAGCATCGATGTTTCGTTCGACGAATAACGAAACTTTTTCAACAAAAATCGATAAAAATATCGAGATTTTATGTTATACCTCCCGTATTAACCAATCCGTTTGCCAAGCATGGTAATACTGGCAATATTCCCTACATGATATCAATAAAAGAGGCATAATTGTATTTTAAGCTATGCTAGTAGATAGCAGGAAGGAAAGAAGGGTAAGATTATTGTTCATGTACTCACCTATCGTACGCGTATTCAGTGTTCTCGGGGTGCGTGGGGCTGTCCTTAATGGGTCTCGGCTTCTTCTTCACGCTGTGACTATTCTTAGTCGGTGTGTTCTTTAGTAATCTGCACGGGAAATTGATGGCACATTAAAAGAAAAGCTCTGTGTTAAGGGCCGGTTCCACAAATTGCTGATAAACTCGACGATTGCCTATCCAGAAGTTAGTTTACAGCCTGCGTTTACATTTTTGTTTAACAGTGTCTGATAAGTTAATCTAGCAGATTTACTCTCCGATTGCTTAACAGCTAGATCTTTTATATTTTAGATTACAATCATACACTAAAATGAGAGAACTGACCGAAAATAAGCAAGATTGGAAATACTACAGATACCTAACAACGAGAACAGTACTCTTAAATGTATGATAATATCAATAAAAAATTATAAGATATCCAAACAGTTTAGAGAACTACCGCTGGAAACCTTTAAATTAAAATTCAAGAAATAGCTCCGCGTAAATTTCTTCTATAAAATTAACTAATTTATGATGAGTAATTTCAGTAAATAACGATAAATATTCTTTATCTTACACAATTTAAATTTACCCTAAAAAAGTGGCTACATGAGAAATGTTTCTACACGTTAAATGATTACATGACATTTCGTAAATAAATAATTGTTGATTATATTGTATTTATAAATATTATTATATATAAGTGTTTGAATTAATATTGTAATGCCATACTGACATGTTCCTTTCCCTATTTGTAATTGTTTTGAAATAAGTTATTGTAGATTGATTGAACCTAATTAATAATATTTTGCATGCCGATTATACGGTGAGACATGATGTACCTGCCAATATCATTTAACATCTTTGTAAAAAACCAAGTTTCTTGCAAATAAAATTCTTTATCTTCTTTATCTTATCTATACAGTCCCAACTAAGAAGTAATTTTTCTATTAAAAGGATTTATTTCAGTGTTAATTTCTTGCTGTCTTTCATTTTATTTGACAGTTAAATTTTGTGATTGTCAATTTCATAGTATATGATTTATATTTTAAACGGATGTTTGTGTTATTTAGTTATGTTTTAAGTTTATATCTGCCATACCCTTTTATTTATTTAATCATTTCATAACCTTAGCTTCATATTTATTAATTTACAGGTATTCCTTAACTATAACATAATTATTTCAACATTTTAAGATTGGCAAGACTTACCTATGTCTACTCCAATTACATTTTGCATTCCAAATTAAGTAGGCGAAGTATGTGAAACAAAAAATTATAAAAATATGATGATGATGATATTATTGCAATATGATATTTAATTATCTTTCACATTAAAATAATAATTGTACAGTGAAACTTACCTCTTAAGTGGGCTCCTAGCAGCCTCCTCTTTGATGGTCACAGTATCGGCGGGTTCGGTCGGAGGCTCTGAAGATGTGGTGTCTTCAACGGCGGGCGTCCACTCCGGGGTGGACTCGGCAGGCTCCGGCGGGGGTGGCTGAGACTTCGGAGGCTCGTCGGCCATCGCTGTGGGAGACTCGCTGCGCTGTGAACGATGGAAAAGTTGTGAACACCACTGTACTCGGCGTAGAACAGCGGGAAGTGATGACACCTCGTGAGTTCTTACCACCCACCACCTTCTCTCATTGTAATTATTAGACATCGGACTTATTGTAATAATAGGCTGATGGAAAATATGGTAATATAGTATTGATTGTTGAAGAAAATTGGGTCCACGCTTTTCAGTACTTCAGGTAGCTCTTAACGTCATACGCGCACCTGTCCGTGGTAGATAGGCAGCAGACACAAATGTTAATGTACCGACATAACTATCTGTACTCACTTCGCGACCACCGGTCAATCCTTTGACCTGCAGCAGCTCAGCAGTGTGGAGGAAGCCGGAGAGCTCTTGACGTCGCACGTGCACCTCTCCGCGGTACATAAACTGAAGCAGCTGCCGCAACTCTTGATGCGCAACGTCTTTCAGTATTACTATCGGATGTTCACAGGGGTTCATCTGGAAAGGAAGATTTTTGTTAGTAATGTCAAGTCTCCTCAAAAACAAAACGGCCTACTAAAAAAGATTCTATTTCCAAGTGAGTGAATGATCTGTGATAAAGATTGCACGATGTACTGATAATATTACGTCAAGAATGAGTGCATGCTCAGATATAAAAATATTCTAGTCCAGTCTGGTCTCGTCGCCTCGTACATTAGAGAAATAAGCTACTTCTAAGTTTGGAGTCTTTAAAATACAATATTCATCAACCCTTTGAATCATGCTGTATGAAAAAAAAATGAAACGCCGTTTACAATTTGGCTTGAGTAGATTTACCTATTTGTACTCCTTCAGTTAAATTTTATGCATCCACTAATATTCTATGTTTTGTTTTGTTCAAATACATCTCACTATCTCACTGACAATGCCGGCGATTACAACGGACATACTAATGATCTTAGTGCAATATTTCAGATTAAAGTCTGAAACCGAATGAAAAAATCCAATAACTGGCTAGACGCCTACAATTTGAGGGACGGTGCGTGCTGCAATATATATAAACGTAATGATATATATCCATCCATTGCATATAACATCCAATACTGCGCTTCGATTTACGCCCTCTGTCTGCCTCCCTCGCCACCCAATTTGTGCAGACAGATCGCGCCCTCCCCCACCTCCCGTCCATGAGGGAAATCCTGTGCTGGGGAAATGCGGACCCCAATGTTAAAGACCCACGCTTAGGGAATTAATAAAGCTGCGGTATGTAGATACGACATGCTTTGTAATTCAAAAAAAATTGTAGTAAGTACCTGCACAGTTACACCTTATTACATATAGTTACATAGTAATGAAAAATAGAAGCTGATTAAAGAAGATTGAGGATGGTCAATTACAAAATTGTGACCATCCTAGGCTATTGTGTAGTAATTGTATCAATAGATTCAGAATCTAGACTCATATAAAAACAGGATATAATATCTAATATTTTATAACCTAACCATGTTAGGCTGAGCTATTGTCTGAGATGATATATAATAAATTAGCTAGTTTTTGTTGTCTGGTAGAAATTGCAGACTGCGATAAGACCTTTGTACATTTCTTTTAATATGTAAATTGTATCCAAATTTTTATCAGTGTACAATAAACAGTATTCCAGCTATCTAGTTATTGTTAATATGGTTATAAAATAATATACATATATATATATATATATTAACCAAGGATTGGGAAAATACACTTGAAAAATTCAAGCTCACATCGCTCACATCATCATAAAATCACCGTCATCAAGAAAAGAGCCCCCACGAGGAAACAAAACCTAGGTTCGTCCAGCTTACCCTGGGTAATAAGACACAATACCATAATTGCTGACTGGATAATCTAGTGTTAACCCATGTGTTAACCCATACCGACTCAACAGAAGATCATATCTATTTTATAACAAATGTGTAACATGCAATGTATTCAATACTGTAATGCAACACAATTAACTGAAGTCTGTTGTGTGTTGCACATGAACTGCCACCCTAAATAGTAATTCTATTAGTACTAGTAGGGTAATTAAATACTGTTTGATAAACAGCTATTGTTTTATCCACACTCATACAATAATATTAGTAGATATACAATTTTTATTTGTTATAGTTTCAATAAGAGAGAGATATGGAACAAAGGTCATTGTAACAATAATAGTAAGTGACTAATTGGCAAGTCTAGGTATTTAACATTGTTAAACGAAAAGTAATTGGGTGATCATTTTCAGGATCATTTTTTAATTTAACTATATAGAGATAAATATAGAAAAGTGCTTTTTAAGTCAACAAATGGTCTACCCTATGTGGTTTACTATAAGATCAGGCCCATTTTGGGAGACAAACAAGTTAAAGACTATAAGTAAAGTGTACGGGGGAAGAAACCTTATAAGAAACTGGAGGCCTAAGTAGTAGTAAAAAACAAGCTAATTTTAATAAAGTCAGTCTCAAAATTTTCTCATTTGTATAGATATTTAAAAATTGTTAAGCTGTTTCAGAAAGCTATTCATTAGAAATAAGTTATTGTTAAAAATATTATAACTTTATTGAAAGAACAATATCTATAAGAAATAATTTATCATTATTATTAAGTAAACTAAATCTATTATTGTTCAAAGCAGCATTAATGATAATATTATCATCATGTAAACTGAATACATCAATAGATGGTACTTATATTAACATTCACAATAAAAATAACAAGTTCTACATAATAATAGCTTATTCTTAATGTCATTTGTAATCTTCCATTCAAATAAATACTGTAATTCAATATTGTTATATAGGTAACTACTGAATTCACTCATGACTGCACTATAATATTTGTATGACACACCCTAATTACAAGCAAACAATTAAAATGCACTCACCAACCAATTGATTGATATAAGGGAAATATTAGCCTTAGGATACAACTAATGATAATAAATAATATAAAGTGATTCCAAAACTATACAAAAATAACTATCACCATTTTAAATAAAAAATTAACAAGATATCTGCAAGCCATTTGGCAGTACAGGTACTAATGGAAGGGTGGAGAATAAAGATGAACCCTCCTGTCTGCCCCATGTACTAAAGCCTGTGTAGGTGTGTATGTCTGTCTGGCTTGCAGAAATACACCTAATCATCTATAGGCAATAGATCAATACAATTACCTGCCCTCTCTGATGCATGAGCCAACTTAATTTCATACTAATACATACATATACAACACCCTATACTTCTATAAAGGTACTATAAATGTATAAGGTTCAATTTGAAAAGTCATAGACAAATAGTTAAGGGATGGATGTAAAAACAACAACATAATTAACTGTTTCTATTGTTACTTATGAAGGATATTGTTCTAATACGCAATTATCAAGGTCTATTGAGGTATCTAAGAAGAATTTCAGTAAGCATAATGATGTAAAATTATGCAAAATAAATGAATCATACCTTGAAAAGTTCCTTGAAGTATGGACTACATACTGAGAGAATCAGTTTGTGTGCGTGCACGTATTGCCCACCGGCTGCTAGGGTCACGTCTACCAGGTCTTCGCCTTCCAGCAAGGCATGAAACGATTGAGACAAATTCGAATGGAAATCATTCCATCGAAGAGAGAACTGTTCGGGCACAGCCATACCGCCGACAAACTACAACAATCGCGACAAAAAAACACTTGACGCCCTCCTAACACTACCTGTAACACTTTCAGAACAACTACGCGTCCCAACAGTGATACATAACTGAAAACTCAAACGCGAATTATTGCCCACGTATACGAATCGGGTAGGAACGTTCTATTCCTCAAACATTATTTACAACGCATCACTACGACGTTACCCGCGTTTATTTATAAAACACAAACAATATTGACTGACATGGCAATACAATGGAATAATAATCAAAATGTCGCTTGGTTTGGTTTGCTACACGGATTCTTCACAATGCACCGTTCATTGTCCGACAAACAACATTATGTCAGACGTATGAAAAAAAACTGAAATTGTGCGAAAATGTTGATGCATTGATTTATTACCAAATATTATTGTAAGATATTTTTAGCATTAATTTAGGTAAATTTTTGATTAACTTTCTTGTAAATGTATAAAAAAATATTTTATCAATTTATGAGACCATAGACAAAGTCTCCTTGTTCTCCAAGCCATTTTCAACCATAGAGATATTAACATATTTCCTTTCCTTTCCAACCAACAAGCATTGTTGTTTATAACTCATAGACTATACCTGTTATTTTTATCTCTGTACCAAAGAGTATAGATTCTTATTTTTTTTATATTAGTATTGTTGTCGCTGTCGCTCAAGGACTCAAGGAATTGATACCCACTATTTTTTGTATTGAATAAAATTACCAGAACATTTCATAACTTTAATCATTTTAATACAATAAAAGACATACCACTAAATTGTTATTACGGATATTTCAATAATAAATTGACTGTTAGCTAAAACAAATTATATAAACAAAAAGTTTATTGCGTTCGATATTTTTATATAGTTTTGTCGGTGCCAAGGTGCCTTATCTGACAACTTGACAGGTATCATTGGTCTCTAAAGTTAGTTAGGGTCGTGGCGGGATATTCAATTTTTTTATATTTATAATAAATATTTAATTTTATTTATGTACATTCAATAACTGTAAATTATTAATTAAGATAGTTATTGATTGTTTACTAATCTTTTAACATTTTGGATGCATGGTCAAGGATGGTGACAGATCCTGTGAACCTTAAGTATCAGATAATAAGAGTTATTTATGAATGGACGTAATATGGGCCGCACAGCACATAGTCGGGTTCACGGGGTTTAATAATTGCTCAAAACTTTTTTTTATTCTTGTCACATACTACGAAGAAATTGTTTTTAGCGATAAGACCGTCATTTGTACCCTATGTGTAAAATGTATTTTCGCTTTGTACTTTTTCCTTTGGTGTACAATAGAGAATACTCTATCTCTATCTCTACTACTAATCACTACATTCACTCTCTGTCTGTTCGCGATAAACTCATAAACTACTGAACGGATTTTTTTGTGGTTTTCACTAATAGACAGAGTGATTCATGAAGAAGGTTTAGGTGTATAATTCATCATGGTGTTGTGTAAATTGGCTGAAATATGACGCTGATTGTTGCGAAAAAAATCATGCCGATTGGAAGCTTTATTGGCGTGCGCCACCCAAATGCTCGATGCAACAGGCTCATACGATACAACGACAGAAAAAAAAATGTAGGCGTACATGCTCTGATACCCATGCGAAGCCGGGACGGGTCGCTAGTTAAATATAATTCAATTTAATCCAAATCCATAGCCGTCACAGTATACTCTGCACCATCCAATTGGGTTGGCGTTGGAAATGTATATGTGTATGTCGTGGTGTTAAAAATAAGTAAAAACCAACTCAACAAAAGATTTTTTATTAAAAGAAACATTACAGTATGCAAAATTTTATTACACCCACTTCTAAAGTAAAGATAATTGTATATTCACAAGCCGTATTTTTTAATTTGCAACTAAATGGTAATGATTTGTTTGCCAACGAGCAATACAGTGTAATAGACTTACAGTATTATTTTTTTATGGCATAGGTGGCGAACGAACAAACGGATCGCCTGATGGTAGGCGATTACCGTCGCCTATGGACACCCGCATCACCGGAGGAGTAACAAGTGTGTTGCCGGCCTTTTAAAAAGGAGTACGCTCTTTTCTTGAAGGTTTGAAGGTTTCTTTGAAGGTTTTCTTGAAGGTCGTATTGGTCCGGAAATTATTTTTTATTTTGTTATTTTGGTTCGGAGATTATTTCCAGTATACTGCACCCCAAAATTAAGATGACCTATGTTGGTCAGAAAGCCGCTAGTACAAAGTAGAACTTGACACACTTGCCACATGTTGGATGAAAAACTCACTGTAGAGTGGAGCTCGCACGATGTTAGATGGCGTGGCGTCACGGTAATCCCAGAAGGAGGTGTCAGGACAAGCTGGAAACTTATTGCAAGCATTGGAAGAAAATATGTCCCTCCAACGCCGCTCAACAGCTGACCGTCTCGTTCTATAATATGAACCTTATCGGTTTTCAATTATTGTGAGAATATAATATTTTTATTATAATATTATTTAGAAAACACGACTCCGTTGTTTGTTGAATTTTAACTATTTCGAATATATTCAAAGTCAAACTTCTAACCGTATTATTAGGTGGATTGGATTTAGGGATGTTACGGAGGTGGATTTATCGGAGGCGGAATCGGAGTCGGAGGTTCTCGTAGTGACCTCCGCGGAGTCGGAGGTGAATCGGAGTCGGAGTCGGAGCAAATCTACGAATGTAAAATGTAAATAAATAAGAAAGAAGAAACTTGTCGCAACTCGTTCACTCTTCGTTCATCAGTTGCAAAGAACACATCGCTCATTAAATACAAAAGGGCCATAAATCCGAAAAATCTCAAAATCGTTTTATTGCAAAAATGTGATCTAAATACATGATATTTTATAGTTCAAAAAAGACACCCATCAATTTGGCTTCAAATATTATCGAACCGCATGAGCGCCTTTTTTGCATTTAGGCGTTTTGCTAGCTAATTTCAGTGCAAAGCAGCCATTTTTTCAGTTGCAAGCCGACAGGTAGCATAAACGCATGTCAGTTTTGTGAAAAAGTGCCATAACACAAAATTTTACAAACTTTTAACAACATTATTATAACCAATAGGGCCATATTTTTGAAAATGACTGTTTTGCATAACAATTCATGTAAGTATTATCATATTTTATAATACTACACTGCCAAATTTAGAAATACTTCCGTTTTGTATTAAATTATACACGAGTAATGTAATACTTTTTTTATGCTTATTTGCAGTTTTAGAAACGCGTCTGTTTTGAATATAATTTATAAATGACAATATTATTCTTTGTTTTAAGAAAATTACCGTATTTAATTTTAATTCTGTTTTGTGTTTAATGTATTAGTGATTGCTGTATTTTTTTTATTCTATCTCATTTCTGTATGTCATTATTTAAAAAAAAAATGTTATATTAAAACGTGTTTAATGAGGTAGGTTATTAAATTTGTCCTGCTGCGAAATAATTATTACTTGGGATTGTTTTATATTTATAGGGTATAAAATAGCTTTTGTATATTATTTACAGAATGAATAACAGATCAAGAAAAATTGTGAACATAGTGGTCTGCAGTACAACTGCAAACAAAGATTTAGAATTCGACTACGATAATCTAGCATTATACACTCACAACATCCAACAACATAGACAAGGATCTTCTATTTCTCAAGCCGTTCAACAAGACACAATATCCAATGATAGTTTTAATACAAACTCTATACCAGACAGTCAGCATGATCTGCAGTCAATATGATGATGTAAAATCTATAATAGGACGCCCAAACAATAAAATGCCAATAAAAGTCGTTGAACAGAGTGTTTCGGGTAGCGACTCCGACAGTGACTCATCAATAGCGTAGACGCTCAGCTTATATCCCGAAAAAGGAAAGCTAAGCCAGAATTATGAAAGCGAAACAGAACCAAGTTTTTGAGAAACAGTGGTAAGGCATAGACTACTGGGTCCAAATCAAAAAAACAATTTGATGCCAGAGAAATTGGACCCGCATGTCGTGAATTCAAACCAAGCCAAGTTGGATGCATCTTTGAAAGATGGTGTCTAAGCACACATTAACTCAATTTCACGGATTGAGAGCCATTACTGCGGTGCACGCACAAAAGGTGAGTTTATTGACGGTAGCTTGTCTATTGAAATGAACTGAAATTAGTTATTTTGCAATTAGGATTTTTCAATCACTTTTACACGTCTTTTTTAAACTAGATAGCGTCGGCATTTTCTATGACTATCCCTGAGAAGAAACGCCGAAACAAACTCAGGGGTCAAAGTCTATTTTAAAGTCCAGACAGATTGTAATGATGTAAGGGTTTATGTGAGACAAATATAGGGTGGAATAGCCTTTTGAAGAAAGTGCCATAACTATTTGAGCTAACTTGTCGCAACAGAGTGCAAGCATGCATCAGTTATCGTGAGAATTAATGAAATGAAGAGCGCTCAGCCTAGATCTCACTCAGATTTACAATGTATAGCGGTTATATATAAGAAATAATTTCGGCTTTGCATCGTAATTATATTGACAAATGTAAAGCTGAAGGTAAACAGTATCAATACGCCATCAAAGAGTTCCCAAATTTAAGAAGTATCACTCTAAAATTTCTTATTAAAGGACACATGCAGAACGAAGGCGATGCTGCTCATTCTTTGATTCAGAGAAACATTTCAAAGGCTTCATTCAAAAATTTTAAAATCTTCACCCATTTATGTGCCTGATCAGTACATAACCCTTATTAAAACCGAAAAAATAAAGGCTCACCATTCACAGCCCACAAACTTTCACGTGAGAGCTTTTCGGATTTAAAATCTTTGGATATTAGCAAATAAACCACAACAGAAGATGGAAAAAAAGTTAAATGGTCGAATATACCTAGACTGATCTCGTATTCTCTAAGAATTTAATTATAATATAAGTTTGAGGCTGAGTATGCTTTTCGATTCATCTTAAAATAATTGTCACATTTTCCGTAAAGCTAGAAAACATTTTGTTGATAGTCTGATTGCTTTATTACAATTTTGTGTTACAGATTTAAAGGCTTTTTATTTATTTTTTTCTTAAGAAAACTCAATAAAACATAATATTTATTAGAAAATGTGTTTACTTTTTATATATTTCCCATGATCTTGGGTTAAATCTTAAATGCAAAAGGGACTTTTGTGTTATTATATCTGCATGGGTGATACTTATTACAAAGGTTATATTCCTCACAGATACAGTAAACAAAACCGCATCTAACGATACATAAATTTAAAATATCATCAAATAATTGATTATAAAAATGCCAAAAATTCATGTTTTAAATTTTGTTTCGGCCGTCTTGTAAAAAATGCAATTTCTGATTTGTGGCCCCATTGTATTTAATGAGCGACATGTACTCCGTAAGTTGTCAGTGTCACGTAGAAAGCACTGCAGCGATAGCAAGTCATAACTTGTAACTCCGATATATACCTCCGTTTTGATATATCGGAACCGGAGCCGGATTCGGAGGTGTAATTTTAATCGGAGGTTCCGACATATCGGATTCGGAGTCGAAGCTCCGTAACATCCCTAATTGGATTGGTGTCGGAGTGTTGGTGTGCTTGGTAGTGTGCGCTCGTGAGCGCCCTGTGCGCCAAACAGCGCCAAACTATGCCTATCTGACGTCTGCCAAGTGTCAATCTCAATGTCAAATTGTCAAGCGAAGTCGTTGATCTGTCATCAGTTGATATTATGCACGGCTCGGCATGCGCTGTAATCAAGGTTTTATTTCTTTTATTTACATTTTAATGAAAGGATCATTGAATCGGCCATGAAAGTGTGATGAGCGTGAAAGAACACCCATAATATGTTAAATATCGTGACCAACCGCGAGGTTTTATGACGCGTTCGCTAATCGATCATGTTAGTTTAGTTCGTCGTTAGTTTAATTACATACGTGGTAGCACGATGTCGGTTCTGAGCGCTCAGGAACAAGCGGAAGCGGCGGACCGGGCGCAGCTCGCCAAGAAGGTACTGAGCGCTGGATTCTATGCGCTTGCGTCGTTCATGATCACGGTGGTGAACAAGACTGTATTGACAACGTACGCGTTCCCTTCATACCAAGTGCTCGGGCTCGGGCAGATGGTGGCCACCATCACGGTCCTGTGGTTTAGCCGCGCTGCACACGTTGTGCAGTTTCCCCCACTGGACAGCGGCGTCGCGAGGCGCATTTGGCCGCTGCCGCTCATCTACTTAGGGAACATGGCAACTGGGCTCGGCGGCACCAAGGAGCTCAGTCTCCCAATGTTCACGGCTCTGCGACGATTCAGCATACTCATGACGATGCTTGGCGAGAGGTTCGTCCTGGGTGTGAGAGCCTCCTGGTCAGTTCAATCCAGTGTTTTTGCCATGGTTGGTGGTGCAATGCTCGCTGCCGCTGATGATGTCACATTTTCCTGGTCCGGATACACCCTAGTGCTGCTCAATGATGCCTTTACTGCTGCCAATGGAGTTTATATGAAAAAGAAGCTGGATTCTAAAGAGCTTGGTAAATATGGTCTGATGTATTACAATGCTTTGTTCATGATTGTACCAGCAACTATGGTTGCATGGGCAACTGGAGATTTACACCGCTCAGCCGAGTACCAGAACTGGAGTGACTCACTGTTCCTTGCACAGTTCCTAATGTCATGTGTGATGGGATTTATACTGTCATACAGTGTCATGGTTTGCACTCAGTACAACAGTGCCTTGACTACCACAATCATTGGTTGCTTGAAGAATATCCTAGTTACATATTTAGGAATGGTGATAGGTGGTGACTATGTCTTCTCATGGTTAAATTTTGTTGGTCTCAACATCAGTGTCCTTGCCAGCCTGTTGTACACATATGTCACATTCAAGCGCAAGCCCTCTCCTTCCTATATTCTGGTTGAAAATGCTAAAGTGGACACTGTATAGCAGTACCGGAAAAGGAGACCGACTCAGTGCTCTACATATTTAGTATAGTATTGAAGCTGGTGCCAAAGATGACTGTGTTACAGTGAGTACTCTGTGAAAAGTTTAATGTTTTAACTCATACAGACCACACAACGGGTGGTAGTTTGCCACTTAAACATGTTACTTGTTATTTTAATAATTATTTTTGTATATGCTTCTCTATTATTTTTAAAATGTGGTCAAGTTTTGTGATCATTAATATTTTCTATGTTTTGTGTTATGACAGTGTTGAGTATCAAATCAAATATCTGTTAGTTTTATGTTTAGGTTATAAGGTTTAAACATGACCATTTTTGTGGTCTCATTGTGGTCTATATGAGTTGACACTATAAGTTACATTTAATGCCATACACACCCAACCCTGGTGGCTAGTTTTGGTGTATGATGATAATAATTGCGTATATATCTTATATTTATCAAAATGATGTTTTTACCAATATAATACATGTTATAAAATTATCTCAAAGAAAAGAAAAGGATTATATTCACCAAGTAATTAACATATTAAAAGAACAGGTTATATCTTCAATATTTACTGTTATACAATATATATTATATGACTGGTAATATTGTTAAATTTTACAGCTTTTCATGTAGCTGATACAGTAGTAGCTAATAATAATAACTGATAATATATATTGCAAATTTTACCTCATAACTTGACTGGCAAATAGATTATCTACATATATATAAAACAAGCATTGTGTGGCTTTATTGAGAAATATATATTTATTTTTATATTCATTAAGATTATGCAGATATGCAAGATATTATGTATTGTTAAATAATTTAATAGTTGTAATACCATGTAAGCAGTGCACACTCATTATTAATAAACATTATGATCAAATATACATGTAAAAACACATTTGCATGTGGTTAAATATGTAATAACTTGCAACACCATTGAAATGTAGCTGTCTGTATATTATAACTAGACCAGAAAACTATTTTAAGTCTATTCAAATAACATTTCAAGGAAACTCTCTTTATTATTTGGCACTGTAAATATTGCCCAAGCATGTAAGTGAATAATGATTAAGAATAACATTTTATGTTTTTATAGGAAAATGTTAGAAAAATGGGATGTAGCCACAAATAGGTTTGTTATGTGTGAAAGAGTAAAGGTGCTCCCACATTAAAATTATTAAATGTTACGCTTTTCCTGGCTGGCCAGGCTGACTTTCCTAAACTGCAGCACCAACCATGTTTGATATCATTATATCTTACACTAGATATAACATTTCATGATGTAAGCACAGGAGCACCTATAGAAAAAAGGTAGAAAAATTGTTTTATAGTAATTAGGTTAAATACAATCCTGTAAATGAAAACATGTTCAGCTTATGTTACACATTCTTCAGAAACTTTTAAACTAAATAATATAATGTTATTCATAGATTGATAAATTAGCCCGAAATTTTTAACATTAAATAAGCAATTTCTGAGATGCTTCAATCAAGTCAAAAACTTAAATAACAAAAATGTTCTGAGCAGTATGAATCAGTTATACTGTTAAGGGATTTTATTTTTGAAAGATTACATGATGTAATATACTTAAATCTGCTGTTTATCTACTTGGATCTAGAATCTGAGAATGCCTTAGGAGTATTCGACTGATAAATAGTGTATTATTCATATATAAATAGCTTTACAAATATAAAATCACGCATATATACACAAAATATTAATTAAAGAAATATTGTGTAGTAATAATGTATAGTAAGAATAAAGATAGTAGAATTTATGTTTTTTTACGCAGTCTAGAATTGTGTGTCAATAAGCTAAACATGTTAAAATTAATAAAACTCAATTTTTTAAATAGAAAACGTACCATTAATCTCAAATCATATAATAATTAAAAACTAGTACAAAAATATAGTTAACAGTAAGCCTTTTAAGATATTTTCATAGATACATATGGACATTTTATTATATTAATATACAAATTTATTTTCAGTGCTTACATGTTAAAACAGGTTGTAGCAGATGAATTGTTTACCTATTTTCAATTAAGGGTTCAGGCAGTGGCTAGGTTGTTTATAGATTAAGACCTATCTTGTGTCTACAGAGGCTAATTATCTCAGTTATTTGAGATTAAATTATGTACCAATTTTTTAATGAATAGCCCAGTACTAAATAAATTAAACTTACTCGGTATTGCTAACCAAAAAAATTGCGAAGCACACTGACAGCATGGATAGCGTAGTAGTTGAGCGATCGACCGCTACACTACGGGTTGAGGGTTTGATTACCGCACGGAACAGATATTTGTATGGCCTACAAATACTTGATCTGGGTTGGGTGCCTGTGCATGTTAATATTTGTGTTTGTAAACGCACCCGCCACGATGCAGGAATAATGCCTATTGCGGGGTAGAATCACAATATATCAAATTCTATTGAATAAATATTAATCTCCGTCTGCCTGAACAAGAGAATAAAAAAAATATTATCACGTTCTAATGTTGTGTTTTCTTAAATAAGCGTTAAACACGAACCCTTGAGCAATATATATGATATAATTAATATTATATAATGTAATATAATTATTTTCCTGTAAAGTTAGACTGATTTTTAGTGGCGAAGTTAGAATGAATATACATATAATTAATATACACATTATACCAATATATAATATATAGATGTAATATTATGATTATGTAGCAAGTTTTTAATCGTCGTGCATAAATATCTATATTTAACTGTTACTCTACGCAATGTTAAGTATTCTGAGATATAAGTGGTTATTTTTTCTGTTCACTACTTATAATGATTAGTAATTTCCATCGTTGTTTTTCAGCCGTTTTTAGTTTACACATATATTTTACTAATTGCTCCGATAAGATAACGCACGAAGAGAACAAACGTAATTGTATTTTATGATCCTTTTATTGTTTTATTTAAACGTTTCTTGATTATATGCATAAAACCTAATCTATAAAACTGCCGATAGCAAAATATTCAGAAAAAGTGCCTCTAAAGCAAAATTATTGTACAAGTATTGATAATTTACGAATTCCTCCAGTTGAATTATTCTCGAAAATAATTTCAATGTTAATCTGATCACGTGTATTCAGTTCAATAAATATCCCCTGATATCCTTAAATAATATAATAACTAGTGCGCTAGTGAGGATACATAATACGAATAGATTGTAATTATTTTCGAGAGTACGGTAGGCCCTTGATCTGGGTTGACGATACTTATTCCAATATTACAAATTGAATAACACTTGAAATTCTCCGAGTTACTCTTAGCAGCACAGCTTGTTACACAGGTTAGCAGTTGAATATTAAAAACTTAATTAATCAAATCTGTGTATCGCATTATTCGTATGACAAACAGGTTCGACATGAGTCTCCTAAGTTACTCCATATGACACATCACTCGATCCTCTGTCTGGCATTCGTAATGAATCATATAATATTGCTAGGTGCAGTATATTAAATTTAGGACACGCTAGGATATCGTGTTAGTCCTTGAGACTTCACAACATCAAAGCGAAAGTGATAAGGCATCGTCAGGCGAGTGTTTGAACATGTCCCGCTCGATGTTACACGAGACGCGACAAATGCGAGTTTGTCATGTACATTAGTAAACTTATGATAATGGAATAGCATAACTATTAGCATGAAAGAATAAATTGTCATCTACTAAATAAACAGGTTGTTTACTTGTTTGTTAATAGCTCTTCACAACAACACAACAAGCTCTTTATTATCATTCAGGAGCATGACAACTACCTTCAATGTGATAACTAGTATTGTACACGTTAATGTTACCTTTGATATTCTGATGGACGTTTTATATTCCGCTTCAACTCTTTGCTATCTGAGTGTAGCCTAAAGGACAAAAGCCATAATCAAACATGTTTGTACTACGTTAAAAAATTTCATCTGCAAACAAATACTTCGACAAAGACGAAAATGTGAAGATTATTTTTAGGTCTACAGCATTCTTTCACTAAAGTAGGGTAGGTACAATCTACTAATTGCCACGTGCTATTCAAGCGCGACCTACTCCATCGGGCTACGAAAAAAAGCCACCAGAACTTTACACTTGAGTAGGCATGTTCTGACGGGAATAAAGGCGCATTTTTGAGTCGGCCATTTTGAGCTCGTTCGGATATTGTTGAAGCTTATAATGCGGAAATATTAATGATTCGTTTTCATCGATACTGTTTTCCTTTGTTAATTGTTACCTGTGATAATCAGCTTATTACAATTCCCGGATCATGGGCTTTAAACTGGATACCAATTTCCAATTTATCATCATGAAATGTATTTCATATTGCAGTGAATTATTTATTGAGAGAAAAAGTCTGTACAATCGATCGACTAAACATTTTTGATCGGTCTAATAACTATGTCAACAACGGTACTTGTATTTTGTTGGCGAAACAATGATTATGTCGAGTTGTTCGTGTAACTGATATATTAATTAGTTCTTTATAAAGCAGAGACTCCACAGTGTGAATGTAACAAAATCATTAAGATTTTGTTGCTCATTAAATAGATCATATTGTAATGAATCCTTTATTGCCACTTTATACGTAAATCGATCGTGTATTATGTTAAACTTTAACAAAAGTGTTGATATCCGGATGTGATGTGTAAAGATCACGATTGCTATCGTACTATCTTATCGCATGATTTCTTGTAAGTAGGTACACAAACAATAGATTAGCACTATATTGCCATAACGAGTATTTCTAATCGGAACCATGTCTGTTACAGATAAATATCACATTTTATCATTCTTGATTTGAAATTACATATGACGAAGGAACCACGGCTTTTGTCTTTTTAAAATCAAATGTATTTTTAAACAAATCAAAGACGTGTAACTGCATTACTGAGGCTATCTATGAGTGCCAATAAAACGGTTTAACAATTACAATGGTGTAATATAATCCTTAAACATTTTGATGATTGTAGGCATCCTGTAAACGGGATGCGCCGGTGAGCCAATTATTTTATAGGTCAAATTACTCGTATATTTTACGTAACAGCTAAATGACTCGGGTAATACAACTCACCAAAGCTAGGTTTGTAAATACAAAGATTTTGAATCCTTTTGCTTCTTTTAATTCAATTTTGTTTGAGATTATCTAACTATACGTTTCGCTTTCGTTTTTGAGTTGAACCACCTAGAAAATGTAAAATATCTAAACTTTTTGCAAAGTGGATGAAGTCTCCACTGGGTCTTGCCAGTCCTCTGTTTCCCAGTGGCATAGCTGGTGAATCTTGTTTCCAGACAGTTCTACCCACCCGTAAAAACGTCTATATTAAAATGATTAACAATTACTGTGATCTTTACACAAACCTTGACATATGTACAACAATTGTTTGACATACCTAGCCTAAACCTCAACTAGGTACACGATCGATTTAAAATAAGCTAATGGCAGGACTTTAAAAGGGTAGATCGAAACTCCGCACTAGAAAAAACGCTAGGTGCATTGAACAACCGTAGTAATTCACTGAATTCTATATATACATGCAGGAAGATGGATTTGTTAACTTACATCTTAAATATCTTTCAAGTGCCTCGTTAATACGAATTAATGTACCCAGTTTCATAGATTTGTCTTTGTTATTGCTACTGATAGTAAATGTATCAATGTATAGTTGGTGCAAAATGTAAAACTATTGCGCTTAAGTCACAATAGTATGATTAAAAATTGCATCCCTTTCACAAATTCATATAACCTATAGCCCGTTTTTGTAAATATAGAGTCGCAAAGGACATGAGGTAAAGTGTCAAAGAGAGTGGCGTTTTACTTACGGGTAGAGGGCCACAAAGAAAACTTACTATTGTTGTAATTATTTCGATATGTAAGTCATATTTGTTAAAAGTTGCGCTCACATAGGTTGCCTGAAGCACGAAGAAGTTGTACTGTGTCCTAACCCCAGTACGCATAACTTTTGAAAACACACCAAACCTATTGTCCTTTTGTTGTTAATACAGAATTTATAGAATATAGAATAATTAATGATTGTTATCATCCATCGTAGTGTAATGTTGGTGTAATCTCAACAATGTCCACGTCATATTGGTGGGATCACACGCTCCAAATATTAAAATGTTTAGATATTTAGACATTTTTCATTGTAATAGAAGTTGATGCGATTTTATTTGGGTGCTGTTAATACGACTACGTGGCTAAAGATTGCTCATGCTGATAAACGAAGAAAATGGCGGCATCTTGTCATAAAATCATGCATTACAAAGACAGTAACAGAGATACATTTCTGTTGGCTCGAAAAGTTATTCCAACATGTTGCATTATTATTTATTAACCAGAAGAGAACCTGTGCAAATAAGAGGACACTCGTTGGCTAACTTTTAAAAATTCAGCAAGAGTCCTAGTCTTTATTTGTCAACCGACTTCAAAAAAAAGGAGGAGGTTCTCAATTCGGCTGTATTTTTTTTTTTTTTTTTTTTTTTTTTTTTTTTATGTTTGTTACTCGATTTCTCAAAGACGCCTGGACCGATTTCAAAAATTCTTTTTTTATTTGAAAGGGTATGCTTGTCATTTGGTCCCATTGTCATCAGGTCAGGACCTGATGGTGGAAACCCTGAGATATCGAAGGCATCTCTTGAAAATTGTAGGCGAGCATGGGGTAAAAACTTGATATTTATGTGTATATCTGATGAGACTATAATACTATGGAGGTTTAGGGCAGATCTGATGATGGAGACGACAGAGGATCGAGGGAACTCCTCAACGGTACATCTTAACTACTTCGTGTTTGGGCTTATTTTATTCGTGTTGACAAGATCTTTACACTGAGATGGGTAATGACTGCCACTGCAAGGTCCGTGATGCAGGTGCAGTACAGTTTAGGGAACTCCTTAATGGTTGATAGCAGCTACATAGTGTTTGGGCTATTATTCCGTCAATTACGGACCGATTTTAAAAATTCTTGTTTTGTTTGAAAGAGTATGCTTCCCATTTGGTCCCATTATCACCAAGTCAGGATCTGATGATGGGATCCTAGGGAAATCGAGGGATACCCTCAAATATTGTAAGACAAATAGCCCGTTTGAGCTTTTTTCTTAATAAGTTAGGTATTGGCGTCTGAAAGTCATCATTTAATGATGCTGAGCTGATGATGGATGTCATATTACTCCTCAACGGTAAAGAGTTAGGGAATAAAACTTCCGAGTTTGGGATCACTCGATATATTTTGATGAGTCCCGTATAAAACATTTGGTATAGAGGGTCTGATGATGGAGCCAGGAGATAGATGGTGGAACTCTTCATTAGCTACTAGTAAACCCCTCGAGTTTGGGCTCATTTTAAACCTCTAAAAGTCAAAACTATCACAATATTAGTTACAATAGTCGTCTTAATCTTTTCATTTCTCGTAATGCGTTTTCATCATGTGGTCGGCTAAGTAATTTATTTGATTTTAAAATCACATAGTGCAATACCGTCTAAGGTTTTCACTCGACTTGGGGCAACATACATTTGACCTTTGTAAAGTTTTTCAAGAGAATCGTCTTTACTAGGTCTACCCATCACTCAAAATTGTAAAATAATTAAATTTTTTAACAAAAAATAAAAACCGACTCCAAAAAACTCAAAAACAAAACTAATAACTAAAAAGCAAAAAATAAATCTTTTATTATACAATATAGTAGTTGAAGAATATTGAAGTCGGTGCCAAGTAAAACATGCAATGATAAACCGACACGATTGGCGAAGTGCATTTGTCGTGTCCGACGCATAATTCGCCTCGCACTCGACAATTTTTACGTGAACTCGTTGTTTCAATGTCGCTATTATAGCAGCAAGGTATATTACTTTTATGTTTTACTTGGCACCGATTTCAATATTCTTCAACTACTATATTGTATAATAAAAGATTTATTTTTTGCTTTTTAGTTATTAGTTTTGTTTTTGAGTTTTTTGGAGTCGGTTTTTATTTTTTGTTAAAAAATTTAATTTGGTACATCAGTTCAACTGAAGCAAACAGTCCCTTAAATATTCAGCATGGAGTTCTAGTTATTTGCCTTGCTTTCATGCTAAACGTATACGCCTAATCAATGAAAATTACTACCTACGTCAAAGCACCGCCTGAAAGCAGCAACAGTAGGCAATTTACATCGCTTAGGCGCTTAAAAATTCAATAAAGCATTCTAATCGATATCTGACAGTACATTAGCCCAGTTAGGAACGCTAACCTAGGTATTTATTATGCAATACTGAGTATCTTCAGCCACGTGATTGTATAATACTTCCGACTTCAAGGCATATAAATAATAGGACAATTATTTTATACTTTTAAATTTATTAGTACTTATTCAATATTTTAGGGTTATGAAATTGCGCACATTTGTTATATATATGTATATGTGTTTAATACTATGTGAGACAAGATACAAACACCACAATTTATCACATGAACACTTTATTGCAATTATATATATATTTAATTTCTAAGTACATGCCGTGTTAATAGATGGTATTAGATATTAATTCATTGCTATTTGTTCGAAATTAATTAATATTGAATTATCAATTGAATACAAATGATCAAATCTCAGCTTTGCAATTAAATTAACGAATATTATTAGATACACTTATTCTAAAGTAATGAGTATAATTCTCGCAGAAAACGTAACAACTTGTGTAAATTTAATAAATGTTTTTTGATTTACAGTCAAAGCTTGCAGGTAGCATGGTAGTTAATAGTTACATGAAATTCCCAAAAACCTAAAACGGCAACTGCCCAAGTTTTATATGGAGAATTTTCTACCGGTTTTTCAATCTAAAGTTTAGTTTAAACTAGCCTTTTGGGATTTGCGTGTGTGTACGGGAATATTCATTGACACGTGCGAACTCGATCAAACAATTAAATTGTGCGGTGAAAGCCGTTCGTTTACAAATGGAAAGTCTGTTCCAACGCCATCACCATGTTTGTGATGTTGACCAAATTCGTAGTGGACTTTTAATTTCATAAACCAAATCTAGGTTTGAAAATTGGTATGGGGAATGAGAGTGATGACGATGCATGTAAAGGGGTCGATGGAGAATCAAGCAGGATAAGGTCTAGGTCAGGTCTAATTACTCATAGCTGCTTAGATTCAGGTTTCTAATTCTAGAAGCAGTTCCGAGTTCTCCGGCATTTGGCGCACCAGCCAAACGCTGTTTATATTACAAAATTTAAGAACGAAAATGGTGATAAGCTGTGTGATGTGAAGGGGATATTCTTTCTTATGGGATAAACCGAGTGTTTAGTACAACAACTTCTGCCTAACCAGTTGGGGGCAACAATTATTCAGTCTGTGTGACCTATCTACGCGTTATTTAAATAAGTGGCATATAATGTTGCTACGATTTACCTACACTGTGATTAACTATTCTAAAAACACCACTACTTTCGGTTTTCATTTAATACATATAATATGTCGCAGGATGATTGTAAAATGTTTACGAAATTCTTTCCTTGCTTACAATCATCCACAACTTAATCGTCCTAGGATTTTTGTGATAATTGGCATTTTTCAATTATCCTGCGTCATAGAAAATGAAAATAGCATAACATATGATTAAAAGAAAAATATTAAAGTCTATTTATGCGAGACTTGTAAATGAAATCGGGCAAATTCGATCAGATTTATATCAGACCTAGTTTTATAATTCGCTTGCTAGATATATTTACTATTCGACTATTAAGGAGAGTATTTACCGATATAATATATTTAAGTAATATTAGAGTATAATATTCATGTGTGCGCGTCGTTAATTCGCTCATTGTGTAAATTTAGAACATTATTTAAACATATCTTAGCACATTCATTTATATTAAATATGTCACAAAACAATAATTTCGTGAAATCCCTCTTTTTGTGAATTTTCCTGAACATATACCTACACTGTTTTTATTATATTTCTTATTTAAAGGAGTGATGGTATCTCAGTTCTATAAGTAAGAAACTATCTGTTGTAACCAGAGTCCGATGCAAAACCAAAAAGTGTATCTTTGTGTCTAAACATTATGTCTTAGAAACCAAGGTGTCAATTAGTTGATTATAAATATACTGGTTAGAAAAGTAATGAAACTTCTCCAGGACTTATATCTATGTAGTTCTCATAAATACCTATGTTGATAAAGGAGCGTTGACCAATTGGATGTTCATCAAAAAGGGGTCAGTGTTACAAAGCGCAATAATTATAACCTATGCCAGTAAAGAAATGAATATAAAATGACGTCTTGTACCTACTTGTATACATACATGCACTTAGGATTTTTTAATAATATTTTATAACACCAGCAAAAGTTAATAATATGTAAAAAAAATCTGAAATAGAACGAGGGCGAGATGTCATAATTAGAGCCGCTATTTTATATTGGTATTTTTTATTATTACGGGTTATAATAACGTCCATACTTTGTTATAATATAGGTACTTGCTAATATTATATGGGATTCGAGTTATTACATTGTTATAGATCATTTTGGTTTTGCAACAGATTTTTTAACTTGTTTTATGTGTTTAGTAGTCTAGCTATTAAGTACTGACATTATTATCTGAATCATTCATCCGCTGCTGATCTTGTGATCATATGGCTGTGTTGTTCATTGAATTTTGGGCTATTTCCTCTTTAGTTCCTTTCAAATAAAGTATTTTGTAAAATTCAAAATTTATTTGTAACTACTTAGCATTTATTTTTATTTAATGTGAAGACGCCATATTATTTTGTATAATTCAGTTTCGATAAATGAATATAGATATTTACAGAGATCTGTTGTTTTAATTTATACAAACCCGTAGGCATCAACAATCCTTAGGACCTTCTCTAATCTTCCTCCGTCATGTCGTCATAAGATCTTACTTGATAATTGCCCGGAAAGATAAGATTATTACTCCTTACAAAGATTCGTAACTTATAAGGCAGACTGCCCAGGTTGCGCCTGACGGAACTGGTATCGTCATTCTTGGACATTCCTGACTCCATCCCATCCAGTGTAGATCGATAATATAATGACATAATCGCCAAGTTTCAGTCTTTGGTAACTGCAAGGTTATGTCTGGACGCTGTTTCTCAGCATCGAATATATTTATTTATTTGCAAAGACGGGTTTGCAATGCAATACAATTTCAAATCCTCGCTTCAAATACAGGCATGCATGTAAAGCCTCGGTCACACAAAGAGAGTTAGCTCGCAGCGAAGGGGTTACTCATCTCTTTTATTCGCAACGAGTAGCTTGTCGCGTGTCAAATTAGTTAGCTCGCGGCAATTGAGTGAAGCTTCGCTTGGTGTGACTTGAGGCTTTACGTAATTAATTCTAAATTAATTTGATTTGTTCGGTCCGATAGTCCTAGACCTAATCGGGTGTATTGTATAGACAAGGTACTTAGGTAATCAAGCAGAAATTCATTGATCCGCCTAAATCGGTAGTATACCCGTCTTATCGTCCACTCATATGCATAAAAGCAAGTGCACTAGACCTGTACATATGTATAATGTAATCTGTAAGAAAATCTCCATCAACCTGTACAAGATAAAGGGCATTTTTTAGTAATATATGTTTGCACTAATTGTAACAATATGAATACACCTACCTACTACTATTTATATTTGAACACCATCATACATAAAGTGATAGCAAGCGCAATTGCTCAGTATGAGGTATTTGGTTCTAATTTCAGTTAGGGCAGTGTAATTGAGTTTTGATGTTTGGAAGTCTCAGTAAGGCAAAGTTTGGTATATATGTACAAATAATACACCTTTACCTAACTTATCGGGGAATACCTACAGGCGTGATGCTATAGCACAGGCACCCAATACATAGATAACATCGGTCAATAGTGGCAGTTATTAGAAGTAGCAGTATGCCGTCATCATTACCTAATAAACTTTTGAAATTTTATTGCTGTACATAAGAACTGGGTTTTTAACAATACTTACGAATGCTACTTACCCCATACACAGCCTGTAGTCTCCCACTGAACACGACGCCTCTTCTACATACCAACCATCATCTTATAGTTGACTAGCTTTTGCCCGCGACTTCGTCCGCGTTTCAGTCGTTTTTCATAAAAAAGTAGCGTATGTCCTTCCTCACGGTTCAATGGTTTTGATGTAACAGATAGATTAACTTTCGTATATGATTTCTATGTAGCTTTAACCATTAAGGATGCATACGCGACGGAAGCTTAAAAAATGGAGTAACTTCTCCCGTTTTCCCAACATTTCCCTTCACTGCTCTGCTCCTATTGATTGTAGCGTGTGAAAAGTATACTATAACCTGCCCAGGAGTATGAAGAATAATTGTACCAAGTTTCGTTAAAATCCGTCGAGTAGTTTTTGTTTCTATAAGGAACATACAGAGAGACAGACAAAAATTTTACTGATTGCATTTTTGGCATCAGTATCGATCACTAATCACCCCCTGATAGTTATTTTGAAAATATATTTCATGTACAGAATTGACCTCTCTACAGATTTATTATATGTAGGCAGTGTACACTCCGGAGGGGCAGACAGTCGAATCGTTTCTTTTTTGCGTGTGATTGAGTTAACACAGTTAATTTTAACAATTTTAGTCTTATTCAAAATAATTTCTGAAGTTGTTTTATGTAGCGAAATGGTGATTTGATATGTATTCTCAAATCAAAAGTTCATTTATGTTTTGATTGTTATATAAGTGAGATTAGTCTGTTTATCTAATTGTTGAGTGCAGTGGTTTCCTAAGCTACATTGCAAACCCGTGAGTATCTAGCAATCTGTTACAACATCAACGAAAAGAGGGGTTAGGTACTATTCTTAGCCAGGTACACCGCGCCGTTGAGCACTTGCTGCCTGTTTTATGTACATTAGAGGAGGTAACAAATAACAACACCATATAAATATCAATAGTTTATTACATAAATTATAGCCAAGCTTACACTTTCATTGTTTCTTTCATCTATACTGATTCATAGTAAAGATTTAAAACTGCGCTAATTTATACTATCTCTGTATACGACACAGGCGCCCGGCTATCAAAATATACTCGAGAGGGGAACAAACCTGTCCTAACCGAGCGCCCGCTTAATCTATATAAAAAGAATACTTATAAATAAAATCTAACATCACTCTATGTTATAATTATTTAGGCTATGATTGGTGTTACTACGGTTCCTATTCCAATTGCGTCTGATAAAAATTATTCCTAATTTGATCTGCATTAAGCAATTATAACTACATAATTAATTGTTTAAGGTTATGGCTCAACAGCGTATCACATATCAGGGACCATTCCATTGGTTTGCGCGTTGATTGAAAACGGTCATTAAAATCGGCTATGAATGTTAAGTTGGATAGCAATTAAAAAAGAGATGAGTGGAAGTTACGTAATTATATATTTGCACTAGACGAACTTGTTGATTGTGTCTCGACATTACTGGTTTACAACTTAATTAACCTTCACCGCAGTAGGTTGGCTATGATAGTGGTATTTGAGGATATCTTTTAGCCTTATTTGTACTGATTTCATAATTGTAAGTGAATGCTTCAAACCCTATGTTAAGTTGAAGCTATAGGCAACGAGTGCAAGTCACAACATCACATAACTAATCCAATGATAGGCTTACTTAAGATTTGAAAACTAACAATGTGCCTGGCACTTTGAGATATACAATCACACAATATCAATCTGATGCGGCTCGCCAAGTGTCTTACGGATGGCCAATTTCACACCTTATCTTAAATAATCTTGATACTTGTTATTTAGCGTGTGATAATGAAATTTCCACTATATTTTATCTGTTCATTACGGATGGACGGGAATTTAAGAGATAATTCTTGACAAGAACCATTGAACTCTACGAAAATGTATTTGAATCGAAGACAAGAGAATACAATTTTTGTTTTTAACCTTAAAGTAAATCGGTCATTTAAGATTCAGTATTCGACAATGCAACAGAATATTGTTAGTATCCCTCTATCCTTGTAAATCCGCTTTACTCTAGTGAAGACAACTCGAGTTCCAGGGGTTGCCCCGGTTTATATAGTAGTCATGGATAATAATAATTGTATTGCAAAAATAAAATCAAAGCGCAAACCAATAAGAGAACATTTGTGACAGAACACGTTTCAAGATGGCGACTGCAAACTGTCCGACATTACTGTCGTATCGAGGCATACTTATTGCTTTAACGAATACAGTTATTATCGGGTACAATATACATCTTATTAAGTAAACAATTAGGTTTATATTCCACAATACAGATGACGAATAAAAGTAACCATATATGTTAGAGCTATTTTATCCGGCATTTGTATTATCCATTGTGATTAAAAAATCTGTGAGACTATTCAAATTTCATATACTGGACTTTGATTTTGTTTCAGATTGTTTGTCCAACGTATCAAAACTCTTATTATATTCTTCATTTTTATTTTACTAGCTAATTCTTTAAGTATAAGTAAATAAACGTTATTTTTATAGATTAGCTATTGAATTGGGTTTGGTGTTATGATGTAATGGCGAAGTTGTTGTAAGTCACTGTACGAGTAGTCTCAAAAGTCCATCTCTTTTCACGAATATTTATCATTAACAAGTATAAAAACTAGGGAGTTCTACGTAATTTATTACTCGTAAACGTGACCTATTACAATCTCGACACATAAAATTTATTATATTCATGAATTTTTGAAACTCGCACCACATTATAATAATTATTGCTAATTATTACTATCGTAGGCAAAGAATGACGTCGGCTTCACGGTGTATATCAAAAATTGTCATGAAAAATATTGGAATATATAAGTATATTATTATGTATTAAGATTAAGTATAGATATGAGTGTCAAAAATTCATGAATTTTACTTTTTACTATGTAGATATCTTCTATATTATGGTCTAAGTACGTACTATAATTGGTGTGATCGTGGCATGAAGGCGATATTAATTAAGTCTACAATATAAATACATAAGATCACAGTAAAGTGGGAATACAAAATGGTGGAATACGGAGATCTGACCAGAGATGTGCAGATTTCAAAGTATTAACAACTTATCTGATTATGTAGTAGGTATTGACAGTAAAAATAAGAGAAAAAATAAATGTATTCGTAGTAAAAATCAAAATGTTTGAGACAGAATTATGATTTAAAAGATAAATAAATAATTATGTAAGACAAGAGCTTACAGCGTTACAAAACTAAGAGTACCATTAAAAAACTTATCGCCACTAATTTGTAGAGAACCAAAACACAGAGCTGTGTATATACAAATAGTCTATAACCTTGGAGTGACCAGATACCCCCACTTATTTTAAGTATGAGGTCGCGAGTTTAAAATATTATTGCTTATAGTACCTGTTTGAAGTTTTATCTAACACTTAGCCCAGAATAATTTCAATCATTAATGTGTTTTAAGACAGATTATGTTCGAATGGCAATAGACTTTGTACCAATAATTTCTAGCGACTACAATATACATATATGGAGCACTGAGACAACATGGTATACATCTGTTAAGCAGACAACATGATTTGTTTATATTAACATTAACGCAATTATTGCTATTATTGTATTATTGTACGTAAAAATAGAAACAAATTGTCATGTCGAAATACGTAATACATTTTGTGAAAACAAATATTTGGAAGACATAAATATTGAAACTCTCTGAGAGGAGATCTCTTTTATCCAATAGTTATTATATATCTTTCAGTACAGCCCATCAGACAAAGACAAAAGTATTGTATGTTACCTGAAGTGTAATTTAGGCACAGATAACGGACAAGTAACTGAGACAGCGAGACTACTCGCAATTGCTGTGAGACATGCAACCGATTGTTTCATAGGTTTTATTAGAGGCATGATATCATTGATGAACAGACATTCGGTAAACATGAACGACATTCTAATTCGTCAATTATGTGTACCAAAAATGACACAGGGTTTTACGCATATCGGCTGAATGCAATTATAAATCGTACCGTCACTAAATGCAATTATTAGCAGGGTTTCAAACTAATAAAATAATTACAAATAAGGATTATATGAATAAAACAAAGTTATATCTTCACGCTTGGCGTTATGTCCATGGAAGATGGGCAGAATAGACAGTTCCGTCAAACATTAAGTGCAATAACATGGAGCAGATAACAATCACGTTTGCCTACCTGTCAAAAGTGAACTGGACGTGGCTCACCACAACAGTTCTATGCAGCAGATTGCCAATCAACCCATTTCATGTTGGGGTATCGTGGCCGGTCCGACCAAACAGATTGGGTGTATATAATACGTCTCATATGTATAAAAGCTTCAAAACTTGATTGAATTGATTGTGCCATAGTGAGCTTTGTTTTGATGCATAAAAACGAACAGCAGTACACAGGATGTTTGTTTAAAAAACTAGAAAGTTTTCAGAATGCAGGTGCAGACACGAAGCTTTTAGACAAAAGGATCTAAAATTGCTATCCAACGCTAGCAACATTGCCAAAAGAACCCGTATTTTAATGTCCCTTATAGCAGATTTTCTGTAGCACCGCGGATCGGTGCTTTGGAAAATATGCGTAGATACGCAATATATCGTTAGGTTTAACTTTAAACTCTGAAAGTATTTGCCAGATTATAGAGGAATTTTCATCGTCGTCTGCGTAGCTATCAGGACATGCATTTTCACGTACACGATCAAAGGAAACAGACACGTAATATCCGTTCTAATAAGGGAAGGCCCAACAGAAACACTGTTGCTACAAGTGCTCATATCCCAAAGACATTGTAAGTACGAATATTAATAGGAATAGGGCTTTGTCATCCGATACTGTTGAAAACTAGCCAAACAAGGCTTTGTGGCTAGCGTATGACGTTGTGTTAATGATGTACTGTAGATGGCACATATATACTGCATGTAAGTACAACTAAACCTACACATGTCATCTAAATAGAAAATGCAACGAGGCTGTGAAATTATTGAGGCTCGCTATTAAAGTTTCTTTAACCGAATAACACAAAACTGTCAGTTTCGTCATGTCTTACCCCACCTTTTACTTTGTAACCGTGAAATTAAAAAGACTGTTATATTTATTAAAATAATAATAAGTTAAGAAGAGACATGCATCCTAGAGCGAGCGAAGTTATGAACAAGTGTGGTCACTGTTATTCACAACTCCAAACTATTAATTCTAATATGACGACACGCAACTGTGTGAAAGAGATGATAACGAAGAAAACGCTGCTTTATTTTCGACGCTCTATTTTTTTTTATGAAAACACTTCTTTACTGCCGACTCCTTTTTTGTTATCATACCGCAAATTTATCCTCGCCATAGTCCATGATAAGTAAGAAAACGCTGCTTTATTCCCGACGCCCTATTTTGTTATGAAAACGCTGCTTTACTCCCAACGCTCTTTGTGTTTTCATACTGCAAATTTACCCTCGACATAGTCCATAATAATGGAGAAAACGCTGCTTCATTCCCGACGCCCTACTTTGGTATAAAAACGCTGCTTTACTCCCAACGCCTTAATTTTATTGAAAACGCTGCTTTATTCCGGACGCGGTAATTTTTTTATGAAAACCCTTCTTTACTCCCAACGGTTTTTGTAATATCATACCACAAATTTACCCTCGACATAGTCCATAGTAATGAAGAAAACGCTGCTTTACTCCCGACGCTCTTTGTGTTATCATACCACAAATTGACCCTCGACATAGTCTATAATAATGAAGAAAACGCTGCTTTACTCCCGACGCTCTTTGTGTTATCATACCGCAAATTTACCCTCGACATAATCCATAATAATGAAAAAAAAAGCGCTGCTTTACTCCCGCCGCTCTTTGCGTTATCATACCGCAAATTTACCCACGACATAATCCATAATAATGAAAAAAAAGCGCTGCTTTACTCCCGCCGCTCTTTGCGTTATCATACCGCAAATTTACCCAAGACATAGTCCATAGTAATGAAGAAAACGCTGCTTTACTCCCGACGCTCTTTGTGTTATCATACCACAAATTGACCCTCGACATAGTCCATGGTAATGAAGAAAACGCTGCTTTACTCCCGACGCCCTATTTTATGTTATGAAAACGCTGCTTTATTCCAGACGCCCCATTCTATGCGGTGAAAACGCAGCTTGATTCCTGACGCCTTATTTTAGTGTTATGAATACGCTGCTTTACTCCCGACATGCTATATGTATATTATAATTACGCTGCTTAACTCGCGACGTTGTCTTTTTATGTTATGTTTACGCTGCGTTACTCCCGACATGCTATATATATTTACGATAATTACGCTGCTTTACTCCCGACGTTGTCTTTGTATGTTATATTTACGCTGGGTTACTCCCGACATGCTATATATATTTACGATAATTACGCTTCTTTACTCCCGATGTTTTATGTATATTACGTTAACGCTGCGTTAGTCCGGATATCCTATAGGTACGTTTCGATAATTACGCTGTTTTATTCCCGACGCCATATTTTAGTGTTATGAATACGCTGCTTTACTCCCGACATGCTATATGTATATTATAATTACGCTGCTTAACTCGCGACGTTGTCTTTATATGTTATGTTTACGCTGCGTTACTCCCGACATGCTATATATATATTTATGATAATTACGCTGCTTTACTCCCGATGTTGTCTTTGTACGTAATGTTTACGCTGCGTTAGTTTCGACATGCTATAGGTATGTTATAAATACGCTGCTTTACTCCCGACATGCTATACGCATAGCCTACTTAAGGCATAAGATGGAACGCCTTGTGTTCCGGTAATTTTACTGGCTGTTCCTACCCTTCATCCGGAACGCAACTAACACAGTTGCTATCGCGGTCAAAATAGGTAGGACTGTAGTACCGCCCCAGTCGAGTTCTTTACACGAAACTCTACTACCACTGAAAAAAAAACAATGACATATCTAGTCATGGTTACTATACTCGATGATTGAAGAAAAATTATGATTCAAGTAGTACGACAATCGGTAAACTTAAATATGTAAGTACTTATTTTAGTTTTATTATATTTCCGGTTCTTTTTTAATATGTAGGTAAGAATTTACGAAGGATTTTAGTAAGACATAATCATTATTTTATAGTATCTCAATATGTCTTACTTTAAGACCTAAGCACTCCAGTTTGAATCCTAGACGTTACTTTAATGATAGTAATGTACACGCTGTGGTGTTGCCATCTAGAATTATCAACGACATTAATTTAGATTTTTGTTTGATCCATTAAATCGCTTCAATAACAAGTTATAATTTGTGAAAATTGTTTCATAAAACTGAATGACCGTAACAATCACACAATCTTTTATTTACCATGAAACCAAAACAATCGCAAATAATACCCATAAAAATATATACCGGAAAAATTTACACTTTTGATTAATAGTTACACTACTACTACTAGCCACAGAAATATTTGTAACGGATTTACTTTCAGTTTTACTTATTTGATATTGTAGTTCAATTAAATGTAGTGCAGAAGCGTCTGGGTTTGAAAGACCTTATCACGCGATAACGAGGAAATAGACCGTTTATGAATCTACACGTGTCTTACTCGTATGAGGTTAATTGGGTAACGGTGATAACTTTTCTAATCACTGTATCATAGCTATAGTTTGTCATATATATTACTTCTAACCAGGAGATAAATAGGGTTGTAAAATATTTAGGGCCGAACATAGCAAAGTTAATGAATGTGTGGATTTTTGCAGCTCACTGGAATTCGATGTGCTTCTTAGTACGCTAGCGATCCCACCGCGCTTGTCACAGCGAAAACACCTTGACATATCATGGTCGGCGCGAAGAGATTTATGCACTGTATGACGTCATCACACACGACGCGATATGCACGGGTAACGGAGCAGCAGAATCATTATTTCCCTTTACTTCAAATTAAGTCTTGGGTGATAATTGGTATTTGAGATAAAACGTAGCATCATGAAAATAAACTCAAAGAAAGACACAAACAAAACCAGTTTATATTATAAGTATTAGACAAAGAAGATAAAATAAACAGGACAGTAGGATCGAAAAACTTCAGTGTAAGTCATAAAACTGGGCGAGATAACACACGCAGTATGAAACACTAGCGTTGGCCGGAAAAAAACACTACATATTTAGGATCAGCACGCGAGGCTCACAAAACAAACAGGTCCGACTACCTGACCTCATCCGCAGGTTTTTGTTAAATAAAAATATGTTATTAAACTTAAGTTACAAATAATTTGCATACGTAATGTGCAATGGCTGGCTCCCAAACTCGATGCACTTTGGACCAATTCAACGACAAAGACAGGTTTCTTTGGGTAGTGGCATTAACGTGTTATTGTTATTTTAAGATGCGTGGTTTAACGTGTATCTGTATTGGCGGTCCGTGGGGGTCATCCCCCCAAATCGTAAACGTCAAATTGACAAAACTCCTAAAAATAGTCAATTAACGAAAATTTAAAATAAAATATTAAATTCCTGCTTAAAAGTCCTAAACAATGAAATCAAAAATAGGTAGTTTTTCTTTATATTCTTTTTTTTTATATAATTTCTAATTTGCCTAACTTCAGCAGCCACATTTTACTGTTAATATTACCCTGCCTAAAGTGTTTGGCTGCGACCGCGCATGTGCAGCTGTTCTAGTAATGATCATTGAGGGAGTAAGCGTGAAGATATTACATATTTGGTTCATCAACAAATGATTGAATTTCTAAAGAAATTACATACGGTTTACATTTTGAGAAACACTGTTCTTAATAATATATATAATGAAACCCTGCCCTGCAAGTAAATCGCCGTGCCACACTGGTATATATACACATAATATGCATTCAGGTAATACACACAGTTTACAATGTAGATCGAATCTATTGCTAAATTTATATTACACCATCAAGCTGTCTTCTAGAAAAACTCTTTAACATTCAAATGTACAAGATGAAATGGATAATTGAGCAATTTTGATGATCATGAATGAGAATTGACCACAACGAAACATCTGCCACCATATAACATTACGTTTGTATAAAAATATGAACTTAACATCTTATATTACGAATAAACGATTATGAACTAAATATAAAATCACTGAAAATATTGTTCGTGGTGTAGACGGTACATAGGTGGCTAGATATAATGCGCTCAGCATCCGGCACAGCCGCACAGCATCTATACAATCGCTTTGTAACATCACAAGCTGGGAAGCGAAGCACTTAAAACTATATTGGCATTCTTCAATAGGTACAATTACAAACTGATATGCTCAGAACAAAATTAACACTAGCATTGTTATCATTTACAGGCAGTGTTGGACTGGGTGGACACTCGAGCAACGTCCACTTTATGTTCAACATACAACACTGGTTGTAGTAGAGGTGTAACCGATATACGGCTATTTTCCGATATCCAGGCACTCAGTATCTGATGGAATAGTATGCAATAATTTTATGCATTTAAAAATGCATCTATTTGATTTAGAGACCTGCTTCCGAGAAAAATCACGAGGTGGCGCTAGCTTCACTTCTGAAGTCAAATGCCTAAATACTAATAATAATGAACAAATAAATAACAGAAATAATTGAGTCAATAAATGTTTACAATTATAATTGTATTGTCTAGAGAAATATGATATTAAATTATCATTTGTTTGTTAGGTACTCGTTTTGAAGTTAAGATGGACAAAGATGCAGCTGGTTTTAAGATATGCCTTAGGTCATAAAACGCTAAATGATGAACATAAAGGGTTGAAGTTCCCTCTTGTGTTGCCACCCTTACCATACCGAAAATCACAAAATGAACTAAGTAATAAAATATACATAAAATTTTTGAGTTACATTTTAAAGCAATAATACACTAAATTATTCAGCCTTATGTACACGCGATTTAAAAGGGGAGTAAATACGTACGAACTTAAATGAATATTGTGGCAATTTATAAATTAGTTAAGTACTTCAGTTCAATCACAATATTTGAGGTTTAGCATAAACAGATAAGCTTTGAGTATTTCACAATAGGTTTAGCATCGATGTCATGAAATCATAGCTTCCTTCCAGTTACCCAGTATGGGTTAGTCAACAGTAACATACAATAAACATCTTGACACACCATCAATGTTAATCCTATCATTGATTAGACACAACTTTAAAGCACATCTATATATTTCTCAATTAAAAATCTCAAGAATATACACATAATATTCCTCCAAAAGATTACTGAAAAATTGGCTACCTACGATTTAGATTTATCTTATTTTTACAAAAATTGATAAATATCCTGGCCTTGATTGTGTACTCGTTGCTATTTTGATATTGTATTCGTGTAAAGGAAACTTATAAATTAAGCTTCAAAAGCGTAAAGAGAATGTATCAAAGTGTATAAGTACAAAACTATTATTAAAAATAATATAAACATACATAAGTCTATATAAATATTTATGTATGTTACACTGGCGTAATCAACTAAAAATAACATTATTACCATACTTTATAATTTCTTTTAAAATAAATTTCTCAGTCCAGACTGAGACATACATCTGATTATAAAAATAAAATCAAGATTCTATTATTCGTTGTACAACACCTATATGATGGTCATCATAAAGCTTTCACAAATGGATGTCAGTAGTCTTGAAATTAGGCCGGCAAGTCAGTAGCTGTCACTCAAGTTTTACAACTAAACAAATACAACAGTACAATAAAAATAGTAAAAAATAATTATAAACAGCACAATAATTATAATAGAATAACTTCCTTAACATCACTATGAAAAGAAGTCCTCTTTTATTTACCCCTATATCTAAACTCTATGGCAGTTTTTTTAGAAAAATATACAAAATGCATCATTTTATTATTAAAGATCACTGTAGCATGTTGCTGCACGTCGAGATCAAGTCCACTAGCGGATCAATAACGGCTCACTAGCACATAGTCACCTTACACAAGAAAGCCGTATGGGCCACTGCCGCGAATTTGCGCGCGCATGCTTTGCACGCTGTTCATAATCTTCTTTTGATGGCCCACGAGCGTGACGCCTAGTGAGGCCAGCTGGTGTACTGTCAGGTCGACCACGGCGTCCATGTCAATGATGCCCGCCGCGCGGAACTTCTCGATATACCGAGACATCTTGATACACTCCAGCCATTCTTCCACTGATGAGAATTGGATCAAGTCAGGAGTATCGCCCGCCAAAGGGTCCGCTGAGCGATTCTGTGCGATCTTCCTCAGTGTGTCCGGACAGCGGATGAGCTTATCTAGCGTTTTCACGATGCTGGCGAATGTGGGACGGTGCGTGCGCTCTTTCTGCCAACAGTCGAGCATCAACTGGTACACCGCTTCTGGGCAGTCCATAGGCGCTGGTAGCCTATATCCCTTCTCTATGGATTTAATCACATCTTGATTACTCCAGTTCCAATACGGTCTCTCGCCGAAGCTCATGACCTCCCAACACACGATGCCCATGGACCAGACGTCACTGGCCGACGTGAACTTCCTGAATGCGATCGCTTCCGGCGCAGTCCATCGTACAGGGATTTTGCCACCTCGCGTCGTGTAGGCGCCATCTGCTGTCGACTCTATCTCTCGCGACAAACCAAAGTCGGCGATTTTGCACACGAGTTGAGAATTGACAAGTACGTTACGGGCGGCGAGGTCTCGATGAATATAATTCATTTCAGAGAGATACTGCATCCCAGTCGCGATGCCGCGTAGCATTCCTACAAGCTGAACAACGCGGAATTTTCCATCGTTAGCTCTCAAAAATGTATCTAGAGAGCCATTCTCCATGAACTCTGTTATAATCATAATTGGATTGCATTTCGTCACCACACCTTGTAAGAAAATAACATTTGGGTGTTCAAATTGTCCCATTATCGATGCTTCAGCGAGGAAATCGCGTCTCGCTCGTTCCGTTGAGCCAGGTTTTAGGGTTTTGATCGCAACATCGATCTCTTGGCCACAGCTGGCAGGCAGTTTAAGTTTTCCTCGACAAACGTCTCCAAATTCTCCACCTCCAATAATCGCCTCTATTGTGATGCATGATGCATCAATTTCGCGTGCAAACTCTCGAACCGCCTGGTTAGGATCTTCATATGTATGTGGGTCAATATAAGTCCTTGAGCCGGTTCCAGCAAACAACGGCGTCGTGGCGTTACTACTCGTTTTGGCAGGTCGCTCTGGACCTGTGTACACTTCTCCATTTCGGTAGTTAAGCGCGTTGCAGTCGCTTGGCTGCTTTTTATCACATTCATCGTCAGTACGGGATCGTAAGAAGAGTACGGTGGCTATAATGGCGACAACTGATAACACAACCACTGCAACCATTACGCCTGCGACTAATCGCACCTGCGCGCCTTCCTCTTCCCCTACAAAAGTTGTCTCGAGCACGGATCCAGTGCGTGCGTACACTATACCACTGAACTCACCCCAACCACGCTTCATTTTAGCTCTAACTCGAAGGCCATACTCCGTATCCCTTTTCAACCCTGTGATTGTAACATGCGGTTCTTTGGAAATTTTTAGGGTGGCATTTGCATTTTTCTCTAAGTTATCCTTAGGGAAGCACTTGACTTCATAACTCTCTATGGTATCATCAGGATCAGTCAGATCTATTGGTGGTGGGTTCCATGCTAAAGATAGTTTGTCACTTTCTACACTCAAAATGTGTAGTTTGGAAACAACGCTGACCACAGAGGCTTCTGTCACAGCAGTAATTTCTACTTTTTTAGGTTCTTCACCAGTAAGTTCGGTAACTCCATTCTCTGCATAAACTTGGAATTTATATTCTGTTACTGGGTCTAAGCCCAGGACAGTCACTCTGGTATTGTTCAAACCAGTTGCAGCAGGTCTGTACTCAACATTAGGGCCACAGTTTGAACAAAAGACCCTATAGGTTATGTCATTACGGCCTCCAGTTTTATGTGGTGGCTGCCAGGCAAGAGATATTGAAAACTGATCAGCAAAAGTAACAGTGAGATTGACTGGTGCAGATGGTGGCTGCGTGCATGGTATATGCTTTGGGTCCTTCTTGGCTCTGAAGAAACCAGGTACACATTTACATTCAGCAGCTGCATATGCTGTGGACTCAGAATAATCTGGACATGTCACACAGGGGTCATCACCCGTGTGAGATTTGAATTTCCCAGGTGGACATTCATTGCACACTTGATTGTTGAGGTCAGGTTCAAACCCAGCTCGGCATTTGCATGCACCACTGGGCAGAGTCCACTTACCATCACCCTTGCACAAATATACTGGAGCGGCCTCACCTGAGGCAGTTTCTGCATTCTCCACACATGTACCATTAGCTTGTTCAATAACTGTTACTTCACGCCCTGTTGGTGTCGCTGGGAACCTGGCAAAGTTGACTGTTACCTCTGGGCATGTTATGTAGTATACTTTTACAGCCAAAATAGATATACAGGCTCCCTGATCTCTGAACGCAAAATAAACACCCCTCTTAGTGACTGCAATGCTCTTAACTTCTGTGTTGATGTCTACCTCAGAGTTAGTATTAAAGCGGCCCTCACCTGCAGCTATGCGGCCTACCAGCTTGTAGCTTTCTGGCTCCCAAGGTGGCTGTTCACGCGTTGCCACGTCGAACTCGTAATACAGCAAACTGAATGTTTCCTTGCAGCTAAGTGCATTGCCAGGGAACAATGAACAATCTCTAATAGTGAATTTGATCTCAATGTAAATACGGTTTGCGTTCCTCCGCTCGATGAAAGGTGTCCACAGCCAATTGTTGACGTTATGATGCGCGACGTCGCACACCACGTACGAACGCCAGTTTATCTGCTTCTCAAAGTTAGTGTAGGACTCCTCGAGCCAGCCTGGAGTGCTGGCCTGCGCACCGTATGGGAACCGTGTCCAGCCAAGCGTCGCCTCAGTGGTGGTGTCGAGCAGAAGCACCTGCTCGCCGCGCACGCACAGCGCCGTCACCACCGCGGCCGCCGCCACCGCAAACGACCACATCATCTCGTCGACATAATAAACCCGAGAACGCCCAAACAACGCTTACAAGCCACTATTGACACTAAATGTTAACATCACACTACATAATGCACCTTACAGTTTTCACATTTCGTTTAACACTTCACTTCTCAGATAAAGGATGGCTCGGTCATTTTCTCTTTGCTGCTATTATATTGAGTGCTTGGAGATTGATTGCGTCGTAATCGTATATGGGAGCAGCGAAGTTTATGCCAATGTCTCTTCTTGATATATTACGTGACTTATGAACACAAATAACACTATTCTGTGTGAGGATTCCGCATTTTTAATTTATATTGATCCCGTGTTACTCAGATGAGATCGAGACTCACTTGACATGGACGCGCAGCAGTTCTAAATGCTGCCACACGCGAAAAAGAACAACAGAAAAATGCATTTTAGAAAGTGTCACTGCCATAGACAATAAAATAAACCCAAGAACAGACTTAAAACGGTATGGTAAAATCCAGAGACTTAGAATTTCGCAATCGCTAAAGTTTAATTATTATTGATGTGAAACATCTAATGCGGCGGGTCAGACCGATTGTTGGCGTGGTGACGCGTCGCTACGTCATGCGTCGCCACGCTTTATGATAGTATGAAACAATAATATTAAAAAAATAGGCGAGAAACGAGGTTTATTAAAAGAAATAAATTTGGCATTTATTTTATCCATTTTTTTTTAACGAAGACCTTTTTTTCTTTTAAATAAACGTGAATATTTTACTTTTGATTATGCCGTATTTATTTCCTTTCATAAAATATACTTTATGCATACTAACTGTACAAAATAATTTCGATGTTTCACATCACTTTTTTAATATATTAAGAAATATTTAAATATATGAAGTAAAAAAAGTTTACAAGTAAAGCATTTCTTTCTTAGAGGATAACTCTTTGTCTTGTCCTTTGATTTATAACTCTTTAAGGCAGAGATCTTGTCGGCCAAGACAATCAAAACTTTTGGGTGGACTTGAGTGTGGAAAAGGACAATGTTATGTATTGCATGCGGATGCGGAGAGCCGAAGACCGGGGTCAGTGGCGCTTACTGGGAGAGGCCTATGTCCAGCAGTGGACGAATATGGGCTGATGATGATATGTATTGAAACACCCCGTGCATATATCCCTTTCGCTTATATTTCTCGCTCTTAGGAGGGTAGGTACGTAGTAATGCTTATTAATGACAGCAACTGTCATTTTTTTCAAAAAAACACTGTATATTTAATGTTATATAAATATTCCTTTCACTTTTTTGTGTTATATTAGTTTTCTTTGCTCTCACTTTTTATTTCATAACAACATATAGCACGTTTTATTTAGCTCGTTATATCTAATAAATATTGCTATGAAAAAAATACAGCAATCCACTGTGATAAGCCGAGTTGACTGAATTATGTACAATGTTTGAATTTCATAAAAATACTAGCCTTATACTAACGACTTTAAGATTTTGGTTTTCAATATGATGGGTTGTTTTAATGCAATCTACCCATTAGTACCTTCGATTTTTTGTCCGGTTACTATACTCATCTAAGATACGTCATAGTAAATAGAATATAGAAGGTAGGTACAAAGTAGCTAGCTCACGAAGCTGCGGCGACTTTTCTTTGCCAATTACTATTACCTATCTAAGGAGATCGCGGTGTATGAAAAGACGCCGCAGTTTCGGCATTAAATTATATAGAGTGACTGACACTAGATGATACTAGACCGACTTAGTGGGTGTAAAATTAGATGTACTCAAAATAAAATAGTTAATTATTACTGAAATAATAACAGGTAGGTATCTATCTCATTGTTATAATATTAGTTGATGAATGCAACCAGTCCAATATTATAAAAAAATATCGTATAAAATATGTAATAATTTATAACAAATACCTAAGTATCCTTATAGGAAATATTTTTGTTAATTAAATTTATAACACGACTGGCAACTAACTGGGGCGGCGTCCTGCCGGTAAGGTAACTCCAGCTTTAAATATCGATCGATAATTTGTTCAACGCTTAGCGAGGGAAGGTAAGCACACCGGGTTCTATTTGTTTTGTATAAGCTGTAACATCACAAAATAAGTTTCTATTAAACACTTGTGCTGATAGAATTGTATATTTATAGTTGTTTTTACTCAGTCAAGATAAGTGTTGATGAAAAGCTTCATAGTACTTAAACTATTCTAATTATTTCCTGCAGGCACCAAAACTCAACAGAGACAAACCAACTGTCGACCTGGAGGACCGAAGAAGAAAGACGAAGAAATGAGCGACCAAGACCAAATCATGACGGAAACGAAAAGGGATGCAGAAGTACAGGTAAGTAAATATTTTTTTTAAACAGGTACCTATTTAATATAGGTACACACCTATATTCAACGATAATGTATAATATATAATTTATTTTTAATTATGACTGGATTAAGGAATAAGAGATGATTTTTTAATAGCTGGATATACCTCAGGATCGTTCCTAATTCCTAAACAAAGGAATGTTTTTGTTAACAGTTTTAGTATGGACTTCGATAAGTCCGTAAAAAATCTGTTCTGTTTTAAAATTAATAATGTTTATCGTGGCATTGAAAAATCGGACCTTAGACTGTCTCATCGGTCACAAGCGGAACTGCTGAGCGTGTCTTGAGTTCGATTCGGGCAGTGTTTTCGAGTGTTTCTGAATCTTGTTTGGAGCTGTGCCCGATAACGGCAATAGGCTTGCCCTCCGTTTCATGGGACTATAAAATGCACCAGCCAAATGTGGGTCTCCATTAGGACATCTCTGCCTAACCACCGAACCCGATGGAATTATTTTTTCAATAGGATTTCTTCTGTACCTACCAAGGTGCCGGTTTCGTTAACAATTTTGCATTTTTTTAAACATTTGTTTATATTTCACATTAGGAATATTTCCAGTATCGTAAGTGCGTTTACAAACACAAAATACACATGCATCCAAACCCGCAACAACTATCAATAGATCATATAAATATTTGTTCTGTGCGGGAATCGAAGCTGGGACACGTAGCACATCAGTCGATCGCTCAACCACTGCTGCCGTCAATTGGAACTCGTCGAATCAAAGACTTTTGGATAGTTTTTAAAAGCCCTGCCGCTATCGTACCTACTGATATTATTTGGTAGATGCACTGTTCCCCCTAAATTCGTGCTAGTGTCAATTTAATTAGAATTTAATTTGTACATCTGATTTAAAAAAAAAGTTTTTCTATAGCGGCTATGAGTGCGGTTAACTACCAAACTTTTGCTGGTGATTACGTCATTAAGTAAAACATGGTGGTTGCCACATAACGCTAACGTTTATATTGATATAAAGCTATGAGCAGTAAAGTAGGTAGAGGTACAATGCGACGGTTCCTACTAACAAGGCGACAGGCTGCTGTTTATATCAAAGTAGAAAAAAACAAAATCGCGATAAGACCACCCTTTATACATATCTTTTAATACATAAGTTTTATCCAAATGTTTACCGGTGTACAACAAACAGTATTCTATCCATCTACATAATTTTACAATAAACTCAGAATATATTATTTCGTTCGTCTGTGCAAATACGAAACGACATACTCACTTCTGCATTTCGCATAGACGTTTCAAGATCAATTTTGTGGTCTCGTTTTTTCCCGGTTGGCGCATTGGCTAAGTTATTAACTTTTTATGCTACTAGCGGAGCCGTCGCGGGTCTGATTCTAGATACAGTATATTAAATGTATTACCTGTACAGCAAGACTGGTTAAAAGTAATAAATTTATAGTTTTCAAACTGGGAATTTAAACCAAGAAAACCACGGTGCCTGCGGTGGTGTTACGAGTAATTTAATTTGTATTATTTTCTCCCCAGGCTGCAGAATCAAATCCCGAAATGGAATTATTAAAGAGCGAGTTATTGAAACGGACCCATGAGTGCACAAGCCTCAGAGTTCACCTGGAGACGAAGGCGATAGAACAGCTGCAGGCTAATAACAGAATTTCGCAGCTGGAGCATGATAAAAAATCCTATATGTCCTGGATGCAACGGTCTGCGGCACAGGTACTAATTTCTGCCTAAAATACAAACTACGCGCGGTTATTTAGAATAAAACTTATATGAGCGGTAAAGCTCGATACTACATATAAATTTAATGTCCTGAGAGAAAATCTTATAGTGTCAAGTTATCGGAATATATTATAAAAAATATTCGTTATAATAACAAAAAAAAAAAAACCTTCAAAAAACTCAAAAACAAAACTAACTAAAAAGCAAAAAAAAAATGTTATATTATACAATATAGTAGTTGAAGAATATTGAAGTCGGTGCTATCGATTTCATTCCCTAACTCTTTACCGTTGAGGAGTACTATGACGTCCATCATCAGCTCAGCATCATGAAATAATGATTTTTAGACGCCAACACCTGACTCATTAAAAATAAAATCTTAAACGCGCTATTTGTCCTACAATATTTGAGGGTATCCCTCGATTTCCCTAGGATCCCATCATCAGATCCTGACTTGGTGATAATGGGATCAAATGGGATCAAATGGGACCAAATGGGAAGAATACTCTTTAAAAAAAAAGAATTTTTAAAATCGGTCCATAATTGACGGAATAATCAAGTAACAAACATAAAAAAAATACAGTCGAATTGAGAACCTCCTCTTTTTTTGAAGTCGGTTAAAAATAGAATATGGGGTCTTTGGGGACAACGTTGTAACATGATGAAACTAAACTATGAAACTAAAGTTTTAATAGGTTGAAACAAGCTAGTACTCGTATAATTAGGCACTGTCCGTACCTAATTATACAGCTAATAGGTTGCTACATCCTGCACTAAAAAGATATAATAAATAATGTATTAAGTTGAGAAGGAATCAAGATAATTATGTTTGTTACCAAAGTAAACATACCGAAGTTCTCGGTAATGGTTTGTCATCGTCTATTAGATGTTTTTTCCTTATAGTCAACAGCGCAGCTCAATTCGGAGAAGGATGAGCTAGAAAGAAAAATAGCTCGTCTTCGCGAAGAAGAACGTACTTTGCGCGATACGCTGGGCAATGTAATGTTTTTACAAGACCAAATCGACTATTTGACGAAGGAAGTCAGTGTATTGGATTCTACAAAGCGTGAACTGCTTCAAGCCAAGGTACCTAATTATTTTATTATTACGTGGCAACCAGTTCCATATACGATATTTATCAATACTCCTTTATCTATTTATAACTTTGAAAGTAGTCATATTCAGTACAATTTCAAATAAAAAAAAACTTTCTAAATAAGTCATCATCGAAATCATAAAATATTGATTTCATCTGATGATCAATTTTATTTGTTTACAGCTCAAAATTGCATCACTGGAGAGCATTATAACAAAATGGAAGGTCGCTGCACAACCGCACGGTATACTAAACCCATGTGCTTTAACTAGTTTCATGGCATCTGCGTTCCAAAACGAGGCCAACGCAAGCGCAGCAGCAACACTAACGCAGACCCGCTTAGCTCAGCTTACTCAGGTAGTATAACAAACTCTTTAAACTATGCAAACGTAATCCGAAGTCTATGTTTGAAACCTAACATGGTGTTTGCCCGTAGGAAATAGCAACGTTGAAGTCCGAGCGTAACAAGGTGATCAGCGACTGCGAAAACTTGGAGGCATTGAAAAAGTACCACGAAAATCTCATCAGTGACTTGAAATCAAGACTGGCCCTTCACGACAAAGACAGGCAAAGGACTAAGTGAGATAACACATTTTAATACAAAACTAGGTTTTAAAATATATTGGTACGATATTACATGTTTACTTTTTGGTATTTCCAACTCTTACAGTCTCATCGTGGACGCATATAACACGGAGCTGATGGTGGCGCTAAGCCGCAGGGGTGTCGACGTCACGGCGTTAGCCTCACGTCGCGTTGTGGAGACTGAGAAACTGCTGCGCGAGTTCCGGGACGTGATGATCATCTTCAAGCAGTCCGACAGCACTACAAGTAAATATTTATATAATAACTTTTTACCCGTTGTTTACCACAAAACACGTCGTGTAACGTAGAGCCTGACTCTATTTATTTTCTTTAACGTCTTTAACTTTAATTTTCTATTCAATTTAACGGTCAGACCGTTTATAATAATATTTAGGGATGAAACACGGCCATAATTCAACAGATTCTGTAGTTTGGTATTTATCAGTAATATGATTACAAATTTTATAAATTAGAAAAGAAGTTGGTAAGTAATTAATATAAAAACACAAAGAATTTTTAAGAACAGATGGATTGTGCACCTGTGCAGAACTACAATAATAATGTTATATAAGGTCAGGAACACGGAATCTAACAACATCCTTGTACCCTGTCCAGTGGCCGAAAACTTGTGCAACATAGAGAACAAATGGCGGAGTGAGAAAGTACGTCTCCAAAGCGAATTGGATGCTGCGCTTGTGCAGCGGGACGCTGTACAGGAACAACGGGATTTACTGAAGGAGCAGCGGGATGTGATGCAGAAAGAGATTGAACACCTCACCGCGTTGTGTTTGCCTAAAGTAAGACTTTCGCTGTCACCATCATAGTTTAGTGTTACTAGTCTCATGTTGCGGAGTCTCCTGCGTATTGCACCCGACATTACTATACAAATATATATAAATAATATCAATAATTACAATAGATCACCCTTACATACAACAATTATACGAGGATAGTTGTGTTTCGGGTGCAGGGCAGGATCAGCTACTGGGATTATTAAACGAACGGAACTTCATAGCATCACATCCGTACCTGATAACAAGGTAGATGCTCATGTTCATGGGCAATGATCACATACCAAGTTGTGTGCAAAAGTGTGCAAAGGGCAAAAAGTAATATTCTTGAAATTATAAATAGGTACTTGAACTTTATTATTGATCAGTTTTGGTATCTGCCTGTACCTCTTTTCTTTTGATGTTCACCGCACTCAAAAGCTACCATATCTATTCATTATAAATGTTTCTACCATTTTAGGTTAAACCACAAACAGAAGGTCTGTCATTAGAAGCTCAGATGAAACTAAAAGAGGACTTCGAAATAGCTAAAGATGAGGTAAGGAACAAATACTGAATTGTTAATTCTTAAGAGGCCTGCATTTTCCTCGTAAGAATTTGAAATTTAACTTATCTGACCGAGTGATCAAAATTAAAACTAAAGTCGCCACAGAACAAGATTGATAGCAAAATGTAATTTCAGATGTGACATTGGTAAAATCTTAGCGACGGTAGTGACGCCACGGGTCAGATAGGTTTCTGCATGGATACCTATTAAAGTAGGTATAGAACTGTATTTTACAAATGTGAATTAGCGGGCCATCTAATAGCCACTTAAAAAATATATATACTATCTCATCAAAATTTTCTTCAGATAAGAATGCTAAAGATAGAGCTCCGCGACGCTGGCGCAGGCTCATCTCATAATGATGAGCTGCAGCACTTGCAACAGCAGCTAGAGAAAAGCAATAAAACTATTGAAAGGTAGGTTTTAACTATAACCTACCCTGCTAATATTCATGGCATAGTTTTAATTATTTAGGTCCAAATCAAACAACTGTTTAATAGCAAGCAAGCAATTAATAGCAGGTGTAAATATACGTAATATGTAAAGGTATACTGTAGGAACATAAACGTAATTATCTACTGAATGGAAATCAAAAAATAATTTTATTATCCTACTAATCTAATCCTATCCTACTAATATTATAAATGTGAAAGTTTGTGAGGATGGATGCATGGTTGGATGGATCTTTGTTACTCTTTCACGCCAGAACGGCTGAACGGATCTGGATGAAATTTGGCACAGAGATAGATTGTAATCTGGAATAGCACATAGGCTATTTTTTATCCCGGAAAAATGTACATATATGTATATGTGTGGTTCGTAAACCACGCGAGCGAAGCCGCGGTCGGAAGCTAGTCCAATATAAAAACAGAACTTTCATGAATTACTATGACTATTGGTGATTACTGTTTCTGTTCCATTTGTTTAATTTATTTAATTTATTTTTAACAGGTTGAGAAAAGACATCATAGAGACAGGTGAAGACTTCCAAGCAGTATGCCTGGCACTTCTGGGCTACAAAATTGAAAAATCTGGATACAGGAGTTATAGGTGAGTTGTTTTTCTATTGGGGATTATAATACCACCGTTACACGCTACGACAAATAATAGAAACTAGCCTAAAAATATCCCATAACACTAACTCCCGTATTCACAAACAATACCATAAGGATTCACAGTGCGCCCGAATGCATAGGGTCGGCAATTTCAATTCATAAACAATACTTGAGTGATGGGTAACGCTATACGTTCATTAAAAGAAAATAAATAAAATCTAATTTTAAGTTTTCTATTCAATTCTTCTGTCCATTAAAATCAATTTTTGTTTGCTATAAATTGGGTACATAGGACAGACCTATATAGCGAAATAGTGCAAGCCCATTTAACTATGGAAATTTTACGTTAATGTCTCACTCACAATTATTCACAATCATCTAGGAACTATGATGGAATGTGTTGTTGATTCATGTCATTTGTACCTTTAGTTATCGCAGACCTCTATTGGTGTAAATTAATTTTCTCATTAGCTACCCCCACATGAATCAATCTATATATGTCGATGTATGTCGTGTCGTAAAATTGTAAATCTTATAAATCTTTCGACTGTTTACAATCTCGCGAGATAGATTATAATCTAATGGTATTTACAATTTTACGGTGATATAATATAGATACTCTTTCATAAAAAATGTAGATCGTATTTTAATCAAGAAACTCTTTTGGAATGGCTTCTATTAACAGCATTTATAAGGTCATACGTTGATAGCAGGCAACTATCCTATTCTAAGTAAACTAAGTTGCGGCAATAAGGTAATGTTAGCTACCTTACCAGTTTGAAAGAATACATCAATTTTAATCTCTTTCATTCCCTAAACAGAATTTCAAGTGCGTACGCTGAAACATCCGACCAGTTCCTGCTATTCACGATGGATGACTGCGACATGGCTACGATGATACAAACAGACTACTCAGCCAGTCTCGGGGATATAGCCGAAGTGCATGTGCATGATTATCACCAGAGGTCCATTCCTTTGTTTTTGGCCTCTTTGACAATGGAGCTGTTCACACGAAGAACCGTGCAACAAGTACACTAAGTTTATTTTTAAATGCATAATGGACCCAAAGCCCTCGTTGTTTGATTTTGTCACTATATGTTTGTATACATTGCGATGATCGATTGCTAATTGTATGTAAGCATCGGTCTACGTTATAAAAAGTGAGTCAAGTGATACGAAAGAGAATAAATCATAACGACATTTTTTGTACACTGAGGAGGCAGGAGAGCTCAGTGTAGTGTTAAGATTGTATACGAAATAAACAGTAATCTGATTACTAGTGCGGCGCGCGCTTAAAGGGCAGCCGTGCACAAATATTTTGGATATTAACTAAAAAAATATGTAAAAACAACAGTATTCAAACTTTTGATGTTCAAAACATTAGCGGTAGCAGCCTGGCTGCGGATGAGTAACATAAACCATGCACCAAATCGGAGTAGATTACTTGAAAAAGCTGTTTCTGCCAACTACATACCGAATTAACAAAATCTATACAATAAAAATATCTCTGTTACAAAATGTGAACGTTATGTGAAGTGACTTTCAACACTGAGTGATGTATAAACATATCAGCTCACGAATAAATTATTAAAGTGTATTAAAAGAAAATTGTCTAATGTTTTGTAAGTTAAGTGAAGGATGTGTCACGTGACAATGCAACTTAATGTATTTGTGCTTAGTAGCTTAGCTTAGACGCAGGGGATGTGTTGCTGTGGAGTTTGTTGCGCCGTTTCTTCTCCACAGCTAAAACACGTAGGAAGCGGTGACGGGTGGGCGAAATGCTGCTTTTTAGTGATCCTATATATATGATCATCCGTAGCATAAATGCATATTATGTTGCATTGTTGCATCCTTCCAAATTGTAAAACTAAACGT